>FR997818.1:7000205-12080205 GCA_905475355.2 Clostera curtula
CTGTTGAAACGCTCGCTATGGATCCATGTACGTACAGATCTAGTGTTGAATTAGATAACTAAATATTTGTAAGTACTTAAATTTGTAGACTTGGGTCGGTCATTTCGTCCTTCTCGAATTACTTTGATGTGCCAGACCAGGATTTTTATGTTGTAAAATAGGGTAGTATTACTATAATTATACAGCAATACATCTAATAACAGTTCTAAAAAAGATTTCACAAATACATCGTCTCTTCATCAGAAAACCAACTTAGAAACAAATTTCGAAATAAAATGAATCACATTTTGCAGGTGTTTTTTTTTTGTAAAAAAGCGATATACTTAAAATGTTAAATGATATTATTTGAAGATACAAATTGTGTTTGAGGTTTTGAATATTAAAGAGAACGATTTATTAGATAACATTATGCCTGACTTATTATAGGTTCAATACGTGATCAATATGCTAAGAACGTTCGGTATCAAGTTCAGTATCAAAGTCACGAACGTACTAATGTTCCGATATCACTTTTTACGGTGCAATTTTAAAGTGACCTAACATTTTTATTAATTCATCCTCAATAAACGATTAAGTACTAAGTACTGGCGAATCAATGTATCTATTGTAAAATCAGCGACAGATTTTCTGGCCTGTTCTTTTTCTAGTATTCATATTGAAGCGCTGGCTGTTACGTATTCAGATGTGATATTTATTTTAACACCATCCGTTGGAGATAAAACTGGGATAATTATCTAAATATTTAATGGCATTCATGATATTAAAGCTACTATTTGCCGTCAGCTACTCTAGCCACTATTTCGTCATCATTCTTAAGTTCGACATTAATTACCACACTGATTATAGACTGCACATCTGGCTTCGCATGTCCAAAGAGCCGTAGGGTCCCATCACAGACGTGAATCCAAGGCAGCCCTCTTTTTTGACTGCACTCGTTCATCTTGACATTTCCCAAGATAATTACACCATGTTCCGATCAATTTGTGAAAGGGCACCGCTTTTTGGCAGATCGAGTGTAAAGGTGTCGATTCATCAGAACAGAGGACGGAGGTCATGTCGTGGTAACCAACTATAAATAATAAATGTAAATAATTAATCACAAATGATGTTGGTAACTTGGCTATGAATCCTTTTTTATACCACTACAATCTCTAACCTACACAATCTGTCTCATAAAGTTTTGTGGTAAGTGAATGCAGTAGTCAATAGACATCTATTGCGTATTATCAAAATGCCGAATAAATTCTTACGAATGCTTTCAAATAGTCAAAAAATAAATATCACAAAAAAAGAAAAAAAAATCATTTACTTTTTAATCTGATATATCCATAGCTATTCCAAATAACTATGTTGCTTCTATAGTGCCTTTGACTCCATGATAGGCCATAAAAGACATACTGCCGGGCCTTCTTTTAGTTAATGGGGGGTAGTCAGCCTTTTTGACCGAGTAAAACAGTTTAACCTCTAACTGAAATAGAGTTGATTGCTTGATTTTCTACGTAAATAGAGGTACTCACTACGAACCTGACTGAGTAGCCACATTCACTATCTAATTTAGGTTTTTTTTTATGGCAAATAAGAGGAGGTTTCGTAGCTTAGCAGATAACGTGGAGCACAATCGATCTGCATGTTATGCAACGTCTGTTCCATCATTTATCGCATTGACCTCTTTCGTCTTATCCTCAAAACTGACAGCTGGTCTAACTATAAGGTTGACCAACTAGATGAGTCGTGGAGGGCAGACGGTAACCTGTTTCATGTGCTTAATGACTGTTGTTGTTCCAGGGGTTAAATGTGCCGCCTTTGGGTCAACGGGTCCCGGGTTCGATTCCGGGGTCGGTCAAGTGTATTTGTCTAAACCAGAGGCACTTGCTCTAATCTAGGTGTCATTTGTGTTCGTGAATTACATGGCTGCGTGTGGTGACGGATTTAGGATACACAATGTCACAAACCCATACCATCCCGAGGGTGTCGTAAGAGGCGACTAAGGGAACGCATGAGGCAAATTACCTAGCCACAAGAGAAGGAAACCTTGATACAAACCCTGTGCCAGCCTGTCTTGCCAGCGTGGCACAGTAGGCTAAAATCCCTCCTTGAATTTGGAGGAGGCCCGACCCAGTAGTGGGCCATTTATGGGCTGAAACGACGAAACTGCCTCCGTGATACAGGTTTCGTAGTGCAGGCGTATCGTATGTAAATGCATACTGGTATTTAGCCAAATTAGCTTAAACGGCTGCCAATCCTAACGAAATTAGGAAAAGATGAGATATAATTGGAATAGGCCAAAAATCTTTTGCTCATAGTGTAGCTTCAGCATTTACGAGTGTCGATGTGACCTAGATGTGTACCAGTTTTTGTGTGTAGTTATGTAACCGATGCATCAGGCATTGCGCCCTCATTGCGCTCAATAGTCACATTCTGTGTCAGATCTAGTTGATTGGCAGCAATAAACATAATGTTATGGTGAAACTAGTTTTAGATACATACAACACAGAACTTCTTTTTTTTTTGAAGGGATTCGTTACCTCACAGATTAAAAAAAATACATTAAATGTATATTATTAGTCCATGTGGTGTCAGATTTAGAATACATAGTATCACCACCCCATTACGTTCTGAAGGAGTCGAAAAAGCCGACAGAAGGAAATGACAAGGCCGAAAACCTAGTTGCAAGAAAAGGAAAATTTAATACGAAATCCTGTGCCAACCCTTCTGGCCAGCGTGGCACAGTAGGCTAATTACCCTCCATGTAACTGGGGGAGGCCCGACTCAGCAGTGGGTGAGCTATCGGCTGAGTAGTAGTAGTATATTATTAGTAAAAATAGGGTTGTTTCAAATCATTGTTGGTCACTTTCAAGATTTCTGCTGACCTGAACTGATGTCGATGAAATCAGTTTACAAATGACGCAGTTATACGGTAGATAACAATCAGATAAACCTCCACCCGAATTCAGAAACTCCTCCTTTTGAAATCTGTTGAAAATATAAAACCACTGCCAAAAATATTACCTTAAAAAACCTTACATCTATATTTTACTCACTTTTATGGTAATTTGTGGTTTTTAAAATGACATATAATCATGCGCCATACCACGTTTTACCGCCATATTTGTTGAATAACTCATATAAATATTGACAATCGATGACCATTTTAATGGAAGGGAACACAGTTTTATAAAGAGAGCTTTATCTGGTAAGTAATACGTGTGAATTTCGTAATAGCATTTGGTGAGACGTAAAGTTGAAGGACAATACTTTCGTTATGAATGTGTCCGACTTGATTAAGTTTGTGAAGACGTTGCGTAGTTAAAACTAGCGACCCGCCCCGGCTTCGCACGGTTGCAATGATGAACATCTAAATTTATTAGTGTTTCTCTACCATATTATGCATCTTATGTACATAAAAACATTCCTCTTGAATCGCTCTATCTATTAAAAAAAAAACGCTTCAAAATCCGTTGCGTAGTTTTAAAGATTTAAGCATACATAGGGACGGACACACGACAGCGACTTTGTTTTATAATATGTAGTGATGATAGTGATAGTGGCAGAATCTTCTACTTCGAGTCTTATCTGATTTGGCTACTTACCAGTTTGCCGTTTACCCTTCGAGATGCAACTCGGGTCTACCGGTATATATTGACTGCCATAGATGTTAGGTAGCCGGGCAACCCTTCAAAATTCAAAATTCTATCATCAAAAAGCAATCGACTGCTGCGCAGCATGTCGCGGGTTCTATTCCCGCGCGGAAGAAATATTTGTACGACCTACAAGTATTTGTTCCGGGTCTGGGTGTTTTCTATCTATTATGTGTATGTATTTACAAAAAAAAAAAATATTTATATAACCACCATAACCATCGTTACCATAACACAAGCATTAAGTTGCTTAGCTTGGGACGAGATGGCGTTGTGTGAAATGTCCAAGGTTTTTTTTTAAATTATAGAGTTCCTTGCCGGCTCTTAACTGTAGCGCAGCATTCCGAACCGGTGGTAGTTTAAGCATGAATGTGGGTGGACGCAAGGGTTGTGGAGATCAAAAGAGATGGATGGATTGTAAGAATGAGGAACTGTGTATGAAAGGTGTGACTGTAGATTTGACGACTGATAGGTGTGTATGGAGACTACCACCTAGCGTGGGACAGGGGGAGGAAGATGATAATAGTAATTTTAAATAATTACGATTTACAAGAGTTTTGTGATAAAACGTACTTAAATAAAGTTCCTGTTGAGTTTGAGTATATAAACGCCTCAGAACAGGTGCAGCCGGTCGGTAGTGATGTGCTTAAACACATTCGAAAAATAATTTAAATCGATTATTTTCATCATTTTGTATATTAATTAGAACAGTATTTTAATTGGCTTTGACAACTTGTTCTCATTATAATTTTTATGGTATAACAACATCTAGTTGTGCAATCCATTTGAATTTAACACTAGTTTCTGTTTTGGTTTTACATGCAACTCAGTCTCATAGCACTACACTACTACTGAAAAGTGACGAATTTAGAATACACAGTGTCACTACCCCGTTCCATCCTGAGGGTGTCGTAAGAGCCGACAAAAGGAAATGACAAGGCCGATTACCTAGCCACAAAAGAAGGAAAATTGGACACGAAACCCTGTGCCAACCCATCTGCGCAGCGTGGCATAGCAGGCTAATCACCCTCCATGTACCTCATTGGAGGAGGCCCGACTCAGTAGTGGGTCATTTATGTGCTGAATAGTTGTAGTAGTCGTCGTTTCAGCCCAGTACTGGGTCGGGCCTCCTCCAAATTCATGGAGGGAAATTAGCCTACTGTGCCACGCTGGCAAGACGGGTTGGCACAAGGTTTGTATCAAAAAAAAATTTTTTTTTGTATGAACGTGGTTCTGCATCAGATCCCACAATGCCGCAACAGGACGCGAGTTGGAGCACCCCGGGGAGGTTTAGCGGGTAGGCCCCCACTATGGGGGAGAGTCCCATACTCCCCTCGCTGGCCATCCCCGTGGCCGGCGAGGAAGTCCATAAAGAATTTCACCCGGGACGAACAAAAAATAAAGCGTTTGTATCAAGTTTTCCTTCTCTTGCGGCTAGGTGATCTGCCTCTTACGATCCTTTAGTCGCCTCTTACGACACCCTCAGGATAGTTTGGGTTGGTGACATTTTGATTCTAAATCCGTCACCAGTATTTAATTCAATCCTGTACCTTTAATTTTGCAAGACTAGAGCATAGCAGATAACTGATTTTTATGTTTTAATGGGTTTTAAACCACGGTGGTAAATAATCCACAGTGTGTAGACCTAAAAAGGCGTAGACCAGCCCCTTGAATAAAGATTTCAATATTCGTATTTCAATTTATTTTAAGAGCAGGAAATTATATATAATTACAATTCAATCGGCAAAGCAATACTTTCTGTGTGGGAGGATAATGTACATTTGAGGTGCCAGCCCTTTCTTAGAATGGGAGGGACATGATGCGGGAGATATTGTAATATTAATGAATAATGTATTATATTATGTTCCAACCTTCGGTTATTGAGTTATAAAAGATCGTTAAATACAGAGTTTTGAAATATAATAAACTTATTCTACTACGTAAAAGTTTCAAACTGCGCCTGATTGAGTAACATAAAAGTTCCGTCATCGTCGTTTCAGCCTATAAATGGCCCACTACTGAGTCGGGCCTCCTCCAGATTTATGGAGGGAATTACATAAAAGTTTAGCTTCTAATTTTTTTTTGTATATTAGGTAACGGTTATTCAGTTACTTTAACCTTATAGTCATTAGCAGACTCAGGACTTGAGGCTGCACTTATCAAGGTAGATCAAGCCTACAGGGTCGAAGAGCATCATCCCTCAATGGGGACGCACCTCGAACTCCCACAGGCAAAACCAGCCAATCCCCAGCTACGGGTTATCCATTAGGATTTCCCACGTAAACAAAAGTATCTTACATTGACCTCTCTTCCAAATTAATGGTGGCACTGAAATAGACAAAAGTTACGTAATTTAGGAGTCTATCGTAGACAGACCACGTGACACGTTTTTTTAAAGATACATTTATTGCATAACCAGCTGTTTGATAATAATACTAGTTTTGTTCACGTGATTTTATCAGCGCAGACTAACACCTGCAAGGAAGGACTAGACTCTGTTTCACTAATACACGTGATAAATTTATTAAAATGGATCGGTTTTTTTGTAGCTCTATGTCCAGGTACCATATTATTAAGAGATATATACCATACATCTAGCAGTACAATAATAAACTACATAATAATATCGAATATATAAAATTCTCGTATCACGGTGTTTGTTATTAAACTCCTCCGAAGTGGCTCCTAGACCCTGAACTGAACTGACCCTGAACAGAACTGACTCCTAGACCCAGAGCAAGTTTCCACAAAGACGTTTCCACAGTTCCATTCGAGTTCGAAATCGAATCGAACTCTCTTATAATGCTAATATTACTTATACATTAATTTTAACAACTAACTTATAAATATTATAGGAAAATACTTGTAAATACCTCATCCTTGAAGAAATCCACTGTTGGGCCTCTCCCATAATACTCTCACTTAACATAAACATAGCAATGTATAAGCTTCATCGCAAGATTGGCATCGTTAAAAAGTACACAAAAAACGTTCCATCACTGAAATATGAATTTCTGAATGTATTTTTTTGTACTCTAGTTCAACTCGTAAATTATTATCATTATTATAAAATTATTATCCGCTTACAGTTATATAAAAGTCACAGCTGACTTAATACGCAATTATTAGTCAAAGGTACCGCGAAACGATGGTTAGTATAATAAAATGCTATAATATTGACCTCAGCTCGTTTATTGACCTTAGAGAGAATGTAGACTTATATAGACGTAGAGGCGGCCATGGTGATTCTTCCTAGAATATTCTTTGTATCGGTTTAGTTATCACTACATAGTATAAAACAAAGTGGCTGTCGGCTGTCCGTCCCTATGTATGCTTAAATCTTTAAAACTACGCAACGGATTTAGAAGCGGTTTTTTTAATAGATAGAGTGATTCAAGAGGAAGGTTTTTATGATAATACATACATAATATTGAAGAGAAACACTGATAAATATATGTTCCTTATTGCACCCGTGCGAAGCCGGGGCGGGTCGCTAGTAATAGATATAATTATGCCAGATGTATTGTAAGAAGTGGTATTAAAATATTACATTGGTATTATTTAGTGTAATAGGTGAATTGTATTGTATTACTCAGCCCATAAATGACCCAATGCTGAGTCGAGCCTCCTCCCAACATAGGGAGGGTAATTAGCCTACTGTGCTACGCTGGCCAGATGGGTTGGCACAGGGTTTCGTTTCAAGTTTTCCTTCTCTTGCGGGTAGGTTTTCGGCCTTGCCTTTGCCTTTTGTCGACTCTTATGACACCCTCAGGATGGAATGGGGTGGACTCTATGTATTTTAATTCCGACACCACACAGACAATATATTATATTGTATTTTCGTAAGTAAATTTGAAATCGAAGGTCATTGTATCTGAGTGTTTTTTTTTGCCTTCAGTCCTGACGATTTGTAAGTGTTTGCGAAAATCCTTTACAAGAAAGTTACTTTTGAATTGAATAAGGTATGGCAGTGTTTTATGATATCCTTGTAAAAGCCTCAAGCCTTTTACTACATATCCTAGTAATATTGTAAACGCAAAAGTTTGTAAGAATGGGTGGATATTTACGTGAAACAGTGCCACGTGAAATTTTTACAATAATATAGCTTTTTAGCGCACGGGTGCAATTATGCATGTATTATACATAAAAAACTTCCTCTTGAATCACTTTAAATCTTTAATCATCTTTAAAAAAAACCGCTTCAAAATCCGTTTCGTAGTTTTAAAGATTTACAGGGACGGACAGACGACAGCGACTTTGTTTTATAATAATGTAGTGATGATAACTACATCAGAATAACACGTAGGCTACAATTTATAAAGATATTGTGCGGGATAGTCCAAAATATAACAATAAGTGGCAAGTAAGTATATAATAAATCTGACGAAAAAAAATATTCCATGACGAAGCGGGTAATACTCCCGCAGTTTTCCCGCGCCTATACATATAATTTTAAAACTATGAATTTCAGTTAAAACATGCCATATTCAACCTTAAAAACACATTACTTACACATAATTACACACTACAATTTAGCAACGGTAACAATTAAAAGTCCTTACGCTTAAAAGCAATCGTGTGTCTCAACCTTATTTATTTCGGCCACACCGCTCGGCCAATTTGCATTTAGTTATAAATTTCTTTTTGTCGATTGTGGTGAATATAATTACGTTGATAAATGGCTAACGGGCGATTAACGAGTGCGGTTAAGTGCAGTGAGAACTATAATAAATTGGGAGATCATAATAAAATTGCTGCAGCCCGCGGGTTTGGCTTCAAAATGTCCAAGGATACTTAACGTAAACGCACCTAATAACGACCCCTTAAAATCCGCGCCCATTACCGCCCTATTCAGAAAACTAGATTTTTAATGTGATGTATTAAAGGTAAACAAGTGGTTGCTTCAGAAAAAAAATAGATGTATTTGTATTGCAAATGTTCATATCTTGTTTGTGTATGTAACTCAACGATTTAAAGAATAATTGGTCAATTCGTCGGTGAACGCCGGTGATAGTGCATTTTCCATAGTGTGGCGTTCCCGACGACGTAAGTACTCTTGTTTCTTTCTTAGCAGAAGATTATATCTTCAAGCATTTTAATGTTACTTATAGTTCTTTTGTTGCGTTTTTCATACTTTCAGAAACACAAATAATAATTAATTTTACTCAGATACTATTACATATTGCTTAAAATTCAAAATTAAAAATAGGCGGTAATAGGAACAAAAATCACAATTTTATTCTCATTACCGACCCACTTGTTAAACATGTCGCTGATAAGTACATTTCGCATCTTTTTTGTGCCATGATTTTTGTTAAAATGCTTCAATTAAAAGGCAGGAGGATACACTAACTCAGTTCCTTAGTATGTTAACTTGTATTTGAGCTATTAACGCCATATATTTAAAAGCATTATTATCCGTAAAAATATAAATGTTCTTCTTCTAAATATTTAGTAAATATTTTGATGAATAAAGGCATAATTTTTCTAATATTGTATTTTTATAGTTAAAATATGATTATTATTAAAGATTTATAATAACCACACCATTTAAAATCATACAAATGTCCGAAAACCACAAGTATTTAGGGTCGGTAATTGGTTATACGATTTCCTTTAATAATACCTATTACCGATCTACTTGTACATTTACAACGAACCCCCTTACTACTTATTTATTTTCAAGTTATCATAAAGTTACCTAGTTAACATTATAGTATTCCCTAATAAACATACATATTTTACATAAAAATTTAAAATACCATAAGCTTTATTATATAGTAATACTTAACTCAATGCAAAAATCGCCTTATAAAGATGTTATTTTCTATACCGGAGATCAAGATCTAAAACATCATCTCCGAAACCATCAACATCAACTCCAAAACCATCGACACCAACTCCGAAACCATCAACATCAACTCCGAAACCATCAACGCCAACTCCGAAACCATCAACATCAACCCCGAAACCATCAACATCATAAATTCAAAGTACATACGTGAATTTGAGCTCTGAATCTCTTGATAGTACTATTATTAATAGATAGTATATTGACAGAATATTTCTTAATCTTATTTTTTTCGCCAAAGGTAAATTTTCTTAATTTATTTTATTTTTAATTGTTAATCTATTTTGATTCTGATTTGACATGACTGCCAGACTTAAAAACTTATAGTATTTTTATATTAACATATAAATTTATATTTTTATATTAATATATATATTTATATATAAATTTATAGTATTATTGATTATATATTATAGTATAATCAATGCTGGCCGTTTGTAATTTGTTATACATAATTGGTATAAAGAAGATTTTTTTGACTGATTTAACGCTGTTATGTATATAATATGATAAGAACACAAATAATTTGTTATGTGTTGATAACATTCCGTACTGTATTGGAGCATTTAAATAAATAGTTGAACTATACTAAATACTAACTATACACGAGCATTTTTATTTAACTATAACGGTTTCATTTATTTAGTGGTCGGTATTAGGTGTCACAAAAACGGTATTAGGCACACACCCTATATTTTGGATCGGTAATAGGGACATGGCCCTTTTTTCTTTTAAGTTGTATTTAATTTTTAAGTAATTATTAGTATAACTATTTTTATATAAGAATAGAAAAATGGATAATTTCAGTACTTGAAAAACTATTTTGATTGGCACCACATATTATGAAAGTGCTTATTTTTTGGACATCAATCCGAACTCGGCTTAAACTGGCGGTAATGGGTGCGTTTACGTTATTATTTATATTTATTTTATAATTTTTGTTGGGGTTGGGAATCGTCGTTTCAGCACATGAATGACCCAATACTGCGTTGGGCCTTCTCCAAATTCATGGAGGGAAATTAGCCAACTGTGCCACGCTGGCAAGACAGGTTGGCACAGGGTTTGTATCAAGGCGTGGTTCTGCATCAGATCCCACAATGCCGCAACAGGACGCGAGTTGGAGCACCCCGGGGAGGTTTAGTGTGTAGGCCCCCACTATGGGGGAGAGTCCCACACTCCCCTCGCTGGCCATCCCCGTGGCCGGCGAGGAAGTCCATAAAGAATTTTACCCCGGGCAAAAAGAAAAAAAAAATGTATCAAGATTTCCTTCTCTTGCGGCTAGGTTCTTGCCTCTTGCGTTCCCTAAGTCGCCTCTTACGACACCCTCGGGATGGTATGGGACACAGCGTATTCTAAGTCTAACCTGATTCCTTTACTTTCTTATTAGGAAAAACGAAACCTCTGCACTTATTATAACCGGTATCGCGCGGGTAGTTTACAAACATGTAATTCACGGACACAAATGACACCCAGACTCAGAGCAAGTGCCTCAGATTTAGATAAAGACTTTTCCGACCCCGGAATTGAGCCTGGGACCCGTTGATCCAAAAGCACATATAATCCCTACACCAACGAGGCAGTAAATTTGGCTAACTACCAGTATTTATAACTACCAGTTACACGGACCGGACGGATTAAACCAGTATTTATTTGGTTAGGCCAGCTATCAGTAAACGACTGCTATAGATAGTACATAATATAATGGCTGCTAGGATGGCTTGGCAAAACTTTGACAAAATTGGATTTCTAGCTTTAAGTGCCCCCTAAAGCTTAACCTAAAATTTGTAGTAAAACGTCGGTATCTCATAGTTCATGTTAGAAGGACATTTTAAATATAGAACTGCGTTATAATAGCTCTTTGCACAGGCTATGAGCATCACAGACAGACGTTGCTGCGGGGGATTTTGTTTTACAAATTCAAAACGAACACTCCCATTTTATTCATATAAAATAGAATCACGATTAGCAATAAATCAAGGAAGTTTTTACGGAGAAATGTTCGCTCTGGCTAGTTACATTTCGTTAATCTGATCTAATTAATCAGCGTGATTAACAGTTATTTGCGGTTGCAGATTCTTGGATTTGTTTGTCTGTCTTATAACTGTTAAACGTCTATAAGAGCAAACGGTAAATTCTTATTTTGAATAACCAAAAACGTATGTAAAAGAACTGACCGCAACTTTACTGGGGGAGAACGCGACACGACCCGGAGTATCTCAAAACTCGGGGTTCTACTAAGCAAGGCAGTAAACTGACTGCTCTGCTAATCAACCAGTGTAAAAACTTGCAATTAACCAAATAAGGTTGAACGCCGATGAGAAATCAGGAAAAGGCAAGCAAGATATTATGTTGTACTACGGATATATAGTTCGCGCGCAAACTCCGAGGTTTTTTTAGGAATGTTGACGTAGGTCGATAGTTCTACCTATTTGTCGTATTAGTATAATTTATTGCACACCCCTACCTGCCGTTTTAACGTTCACAAGTCCTATCCATCCAAAGGTTGTCTAGAAGAAATCGCCTAGTGCGATAAGACCGCCCATTGTACATTTCGTTGTTTTATTTATCTGTTTACTTGGTGTACATTATAAAGTATTCTATTCTATCGTCAGTCGCTAAAAGTCAGGACTTGATAACGTGTTCTGTTGTCAATTTCGTGACACTAGTCATTGGAGAGTGCGGGGTATGGAATTACGGTCAGGTGCTCATACCGCTTCTTCAGCTTCCGCTTCGTCAGAGCTCGCGCACGGACTAAAGTGTAGATATAGATAGTCATTTATCAGTAAATTTGGCAGCCAGTTGAACAGACGTCTGTCTGTTTGCCATTCAATAGTTCAAAGGTCAACATCCCATTACAATAATGTCGTAATATTGTACCTTGCATTTAAATTACAATATGATAGTAAGTTTATGTTTGATTACCGCCAAACTCTATATTTATTTTTTTATATGTACAATTAAATTAAATACAAAAAAAATAAAAAAATGTTTTGCAAAAGATAGTCTATTTTTCATTTGCTTTAAATAATTAAAATTACCAGATTGCCAGTTCGGGTCGTCAGATCGTAACTTATCATTGCTCTATATGTCGCCAGAGTGCCAACTAGACTGATAAACTAATCTTTTTTCAGGGTATACTCAGGCTTTCTCAGTTATTTCCCATAAGACTCCTTCTTTTATTGAGTATTTTCTTAAAAACTACAAAATAGACATTAATGTTACGTAACAATTATTTCACAATTGTTATAGGCTTAAAAAGAGATAGACTTTTTTTATCAGTTACTTGAATTCCTTTGACTTGCATGATGGAAAGCAACACCAGGGTCTGAGATGGAGCAGGCAATTCTTAGAGAGACTTAGATGTGAGGGTGGTAGCCAGCCGGGCGACCATTAGATCCTTAGACCAAACGTAGTTTTATTGACTTTTACAACACGCGTTTTTTCCCAGAGTGCGGCGGGGAAGTGTAATATTCTGACCGTTGGTATGTTTTAAAGAAAAACATTGAAACTAGATATAAACCTACATAAAAAGAAGTTGTCTAGTATTTACCTAAGAAAACAAACAAAAAAAGATAGAGAAAGACGGTAAGGCTGATGTAGAGTTTGGTGTCTTAAATTTGTGTTCAAAAGGCTTCAAAACTTTATGATTGATCATTCCAAACACTAACGGTTTGTGTGATCATAGGTCAATAATCGCGTGAAGTTTAGATTCCATGATATTAATCGAACTCTATGGTATGCGTTGTCTATGACTCATGGGTTTACCTTTGGGGTGGTTATCTATGCTTAATATCTATGTATTAGTTATAGTCGTCCACTGCCGAATCCACATATTCCCCATGGGGATAGAGCTCCACCTTTCTACCGTTCGGAGTCTCTCCCATGACTGTCGCCGTTTCAGCCCATAAATGACCCACTACTGAGTCGGGCCTCCCCCAAATTCATGGTAGCGAAAAGTCTCTCCCATGAATGTGTCGTCGTTGCAGCCCATAAATGATCCACTGTTGAGTCGGGCCTCTTCCAAATTCGCGGAGGGAAATTAGCCTACTGTGCCTCGCTGGCAACGCGGGTTGGCAAAGGATTTGTACCGAGTTTTCCTTCCTTCATTACCTCTTTCCATCGTATTGATGGAAGGAGGTCATGCAGGAAGGAAAACTGGTCGAGGTGTTCAAGTTTTGTAGAGTAGGGGGCACACGAGTGTCACCAATCGGTGGTGCAAACACCCTAAGGTTCGGTTTACCATGAGGTCGCATGTTTATGCTCCAGCCAATGACTTAAAAGAGCTTTATGTCAAGTTTTAAAATTGTCACGTAACAAGTTTACTTAGTGGATTTATTTTTACATTTTTATAACACTCTTCATATTTTGATTGAGCCTCGGTTTTATTGTACAAGTGTCAGCTTCGCCAAACATTTTTATGGCATTACTGGTAATAAATGTCTCATGTTGATTAGGCCGAGCGGCTATGAGGAAAATTTGTCGGGGTAAATTAATTTGCTTGTCCTGTTTTCATTATTGAACTGCATTCCTAAAGTTTGGGATGTAAGCAACGAGCGTGTCCTTCTTACCTTTCTGTGTAATGACGGATTTAGACATCACCAACACTTTTTATTCTGAGGGTGTCAAATAGGCAAGTTAACCTTGCGAAGGAAAACAAGATGTGGCCGTTTGGCCAGTTTGGCATTGTAGGCTAATTTCTGTTCATGAACTTGGAAAAGGTATGACAAAGCAATTGTCATTTATGGGTAGAAATGAAATGCGAGTCTTTTTGACATCTTGTATATAACACTGAATACATAGTTTAATTTAATATAATATCATTGGACATTTGACACAACGCCATCTCGTCCCAAGCTAAGCAACTTACTGCTTGTGTTATGGTAACGAGATGGATGATAAACTACTTATATACATTTTTTTTGTAAATACATACATATCATAGATAGAAAAACACCCAGACCCGGAACAAATACTTGTAGGTCGTACAAATATTTCTTCCGTGCGGGGATCGAACCCGCGACATGCTGCGCAGCAGTCGATCGCTCAACCACTGCGCTATTCCCTATTCCATGAAGAAAAAGTATGACGCCCTCTGCCGACCTGCGACATTACATTCATAGGAAAATCCACACATCAAGGATTTTACCCCGAGAGAGAAAAATAGGTTTTTTTTTCTCATAATTGACTGCCTTGGTCTAGGGTACTGTTTCCCAAACTTTTTAAGCCATGTCCCACCTTAAGATTTCTAAAATTGTACCTTTATAAATTGTTAGAAAAGCCAATTTTTAATTACCCCTTTACTATCAAAATGCCCCCTATGGGGCCTGGGTCACTGGCTGGAAACACTGGTCTAGGGCTTCGATGTCCTTGGATTACGGCTCCCTGCTTCGATTCCAGGGTCGGGCAAGTATCTTTGTCAATTGGAGTTATGTGGGGTGTCGTGAATTACAGCCGGCTGAGAAAGGAGAAGGAAAACAGCTCCCGCGACTTTGGCGATAAATAGTGCAGGAGGTACGTTTAAAAAAAAAACGTTCCGACACTGCAGTGAATGATAATCATGACACATGATTAAACTCGCCTGGTCGGTTTGGTAGCAATCAAAACTATTATATCGACCATTAATACGAAATAGAATTAATTAATTCGATACATTATACCTAGTATTACGCAGCTGAATTTCCAAGAATTGGAAGTTTGTGAGATCAGAATATAACATACAGAGTTATGGATATGCAAATACACTTGAAAAACTGACCGCAAGACAATTATTTAGTTCTGGGAAGGTGATATTACCCGCAAAAACGCAATAATAACAAAAAAAAACATTTTAAGCTAGATAGGTTTTCTATTAACTATTACTACTCCGTGTGGTGACGGATTTAGAATACACAGTGTCACCAACCCATACCATCCCGAGGGTGTCGTAAGGGAACGCAAGAGGCAAATCACCTTGTCGCAAGAGAAGGAAAACTTGATACAAACCCTGTACCAACCCGTCTTGCCAGCGTGGCACAGTAGGCTAAATTCCCTCCATGAATTTGGAGGAGGCCCGACTCAGTAGTGGGTCATTCATGGGCTGAAACGATGATTACTACTCAGCTCATAAATAAATAAATATCCTTGGACATTTCACACAACGCCATCTCGTCCCAAGCTAAGCAACTTAATGCTTGTGTTATGGTAACGAGATGGATGATAAACTACTTATATACATTTTTTTTGTAAATACATACATATTATATAGATAGAAAACACCCAGACCCGGAACAATTACTTGTAGGTCGTAGAAATATTTCTTCCGTGTGGGGATGGAACCCGCGACATGCTGCGCAGCAGTCGATCGCTAAGTCGCCTCCTCCCATCAAAGGGACGGTCATTAGCTACTGTGCCGGACGGGTTGGCACAGGGTTTGTATCAAGTTTTCCTTCTTTTGCGACTAACTTTTCGAACTTTTCATTTCTCCATGGAATGGACATCGAGAATAACATCGATGTCAGGTGCCGACTTTTAGTGCATTTGAGAAGCCGACAATCTAAAGATGTGTACCTACTAATTATACCTTCGTGTGGTGTCGGATTTAGAATACAAAGATTCACCACCCCATTCCATCCGGTGGGTGTCGTAAGAGTCTACAAAAGGAAATGACATTGCTGAAAACCTAGCCGCAAGAGAAGGAAAACTTGAAACGAAACCCTGTGCCAACTCGTCTGGCCAGCGTGACGCAGTTGGCTAATCACCCTCCCCATGTTGGGAGGAGGCCCGACTCAGCAGTGGGTCATTTATGGGTTGAGTAGTAGTACTAATTATATGGCCTTCACATTACGCGATGAAAGCCTCTATTTGCGTCAAATGTCGCAAGGTGCTATATTTCTTTATTTTTTTTTATCATCTTTTGCCTAAGTGATGTTTCATCTTTAAATTTATTGCTTTACCAGAAACTTTTGTAGTCTAATGACGTTGCTCCAGATTTTGGGCCATTTACAATGAAGCAATTTGTGTGTGTCGTAATGTTGGGTCACACTTCTTGTTAATGCTATTTTTCTCTATACATGGTGTAACTTCCGTGTGGTGACGGATTTAGAATACATGGTGTCATCACCCTATTTCTACCTGAGGGTGTCGTAAGAGCCGTCAGAAATGATAAAGCCGAAAACCTGGCTGCACCTGGCTGCAGGAGAAGGAAGTCATTAGGCTAATGGCCCTCCCTGTAATGGGAGGGGCCTGACTCAGCAGTGGGTCATTTCTGGTCTGAGTAGTAGTATCGTAAATATCGTTTTGGCTATAGACTTTGGTTACATGTGTCTGTTTTGAAAAAAACGTCCGTGTGATATTATGATGTCATCAACTCGTTCCATCCTGAGGGTGTCGAGGCGACTAAACGCACAAGAGTGGAAGCTAGACAAGAAAAACTGTAGATAGCCTGTGCCATTCTCTCTGGCTAATGTGGCACAGGAAGCCGACCATTGAAGATGATGATCACTATCACTACATCATTACATATTATAAAACAAAGTCGCTGTCGTCTGTCCGTCCCTATGTATGCTTAAATCTTTAAAACTACGAAATGCCAAGCGGTTTTTTTAAGCGGTTTTTTTTAATGTTTGAACTGATTCAAGAGGAAGGTTTATAATATATAATACATCCATAATATTATAGAGAAACACTGTTAAATTTAAAGGTTCATCATTGCACCCGTGCGAAGCCGGGGCGGGTCGCTAGTCACTACATAGTATAAAACAAAGTCACTGTCGTTTGTCCGTCCCTATGTATGCATAAATCTTTTAATCTACGCAACGGATTTTGAAGCGGTTTCTTTTAATAGATAGAGTGATTCAAGAGGAAGGTTTATATGTATAATACATCCATAATATTGTAAAGAAACACTGATAAATTTATTGGTTCATCATTTCACCCGTGCGAAGCCGGGGCGGGTTGATGATAATTACGTCTGCTGTCTCACTAAAGCATGTATGAAAAGGCTATCTAGATAGGACGGCCAGAGTCCATTGACGTAATGGTGACTAGTTGATTGACATATCCGGATAGAGATAAGCTCATTTGGTATGGTAATTGCGAAGTACCATTGGAAAACCAAGTGGTTTATTCGTGAGCCGGTCGCCAGTGCAGTTCCTTCAGCGAGGCCTCCATGTCGTGGAAGCAGGTGGGGGAGGTCGGGAAGGAGGAAACTGACCTGCGTCACGGACGGAGGCCGGGGTGAGGTTATCCACCATTTCAGCCAAAAGACGTCCACTGCTGGACATAGGCCTCCCCCAAGGATATCCACAAAGGCCGGTCCTGGGCCGCCCGCATCCACTGCCACCGTGTAGGAGGCCTACCAGCACTGCGCCTTCCGGGACACAGTCGCCACTCGAGGACTTTTCTGCCCCATCGGGCGTCTGTCCTGTGAGCTATGTGCCCTGCCCATTGTCACTTTGTTTAAGTTTGGCAATCCTGTGGTCTATTTTGGTGACCCTGATTTGCCTGCGTATCTCCTCGTTTATGATTCGATCTCGCAAGGAAACTTTGAGCATTGTCTTCTTTGGCCCTTGGGTGACTTTGAGCCTTCTGATGGAGCGACCACCATATGTCATCATCACCTCCTATCCTTAATCTATAGATAGCTGTTCTATAGATACATTGACTCATCACGATGTCTCTGGAACCATAAGACCTAGAGACTTGAAATTTGGTAGGAATATTCTCTTCACCGAGTAGAGGTCAGCTAAGAACGGATATTACGAAATTCCAAAAATAGGGGGGTTGTGGAGGCTTTTATTATTTGGCAAAACAACGTTTGCGGTATCAGCCAGTAATATTATGAATGCGATAGTAACTCTTTTTGTCGCGCTTTCACGCCAGACGGGTTGGAACAGGGTTTCGTATCAAGCTTTCCTTCTCTTGTGGCTTGGTTTTCAGCCTTGTCATTTCCTTTTGTCGGCTCCCGGTGACACTATAAATCTGTCACCCATGGAATAACAAGAAAAATATGTTTTGTTATTACCCGTGCTAGTAAGATATAAGAGAAAAAAAAATATGCCCGAGGCGCCTAGTTGGTTACGCCAGTGTTAATCTGTGTCTAAACAAAAGTGCTTACCATATTTGCATTTAATTATAACGCCAATGAAGCTTATCTGAACGCGGACATATCAATCAACTAATCACCATCATGTCAACAGGGTCTTTTAATCTCCAATCACATTCTAATGTCGACCTTTTTCCAAGGGCGGAGGGAAGCTAGTTGCTGCTTCAATCATCGCTCCAAATGGAATTATATGTATGTTTACACGACTCTTTAAATAGAGATATTGTGACGTTTGCAGTAAAAAAACACCTGAATTCCTTGCGCTGTTAACATATAGCTTCTCCTCACTCACGTTTAGGAACACAACACCATCCAAGGGTGCTACTTACTACTACTCAGCTCATAAATGACCCACTGCTGAGTCGGGCCTCCTCCAACTACATGGAGGGTTATTAGCCCACCACGCTGGCCAGACGGGATGGCACAGGGTTGCGTAACAAGCCTACTCTTGCGGCTAGGTTGTAGGCCTTATCATTTCCTTTTACTGACGAGCTTTGTGCCTTGCCTACCACCACTTAAGTTTGGCAATCCTGTGGGATATGTCGGTAACTCTGGTTCTCCTGCGTATCACTTCATTTCTGATTCGAACTCGCAGGGAAACTCCGAGCATAGCCCTCTCCATTGCCCTTTGGGTGACGAGCCTTTATATGGATACCATAGTGACTGACCACGACTCTGTACCATATGTCAGTTTACCATCTTAACTCAATTGAAATAGCAGGCTTAGTTGCGGAACGCCGTTTTTGTGGGTAGGTCGGGGCGCTTGACCATCTTCCTGTGCCCGGAGTCCCTATATTCCCCTTCTAGTCCCCAACGGCCGGGTTCTCTAGCCCTGTTCTTTGGGCTACGTGCCCACTGCCATTTAAACTGTGCAATCCTTCACTAAGTCGTCGTCATAACCCCAAGGGCTCTATTTCAAAAATACATTGTAAATCGATTATTATTTGTTGTCTATGACGGACAATGCAACTTTTTAGTACATACACGCAACTAGCCTAAATCGCAACATAGAACACGCAACGACACGAACAACTGATGAAAAATGGCTTATTGCATGCCAGGGTTGCCACATCCTTATTTCTTGGTACACAAACGCAGGAAAAGGTGAATTATATTTTTGTTGGTAACGTGTATTTCTGAAATGGGTTGTTTCTCAACGGTCATGTTTGGACGTCAGTTTGATTGATACTGATTTCGTAACTTTGATGCATGAAAAATCGCGGAAATATTGCCTACTCTTGTCTGTACACGGTGTTAGTTCATAATATCGTTACTGTATCGAAAGGGTAAAATTTTTTTTAAAGATGGCATTTCACATATTTACAAAACGAAGACATGCAATTACTCTGACGAACTGTCTGTGTTTTTAGATTCTCGGAAATGATATCCGTATTAATAACGACCTAAAACATGTAACTTAAGTTTATAAAATACTAGTGGCCCGCCCCGGCTTCGCCCGTGCAAAGCGGGGGTGGGTTATACATATAAACCTTCCCCTTGAATCACTCTATCTATTAAAAAAAAACGCTTCAAAATCCGTTGCGTAGTTTTAAAGATTTATGCATACATAGGGACGGACAGAAGAATTCGACTTTGTTTTATACTATGTAGTGATAGTGATAGTGATAATTAAAAAAACTAAACGATATATAGATAATTGGTAAAAAGTTCAATTGAAAAACATAAGTTCAAGTTTTCCTTCCCTTGCGGCTCGGTGATCCACCCCTTGCGTTCCCTTAGTCGCCTCCTACGACGCCCTCAGGATGGTATGGGATAGTGGCAATGTGAATTCCAAATCCGTCACTGTTACTATACCCATTAAACTCCTAAGTCTAGTTGTCTGTAAGAAATCGCATTTAGCGCTCTTTGTAAAAAAAGGTGGTGTACAGGCTTTGTTTATTATTTGGGTGTTCATTAAGGAGTATTATCTATATCTCTATTTTTTTTGACGATACCCCTGCACTATATTACCTGTATCGCGGGGCCATTTACAAACATGTAATTTATGAACAAAAATAACTCCCAGACTCAGACAAAGTATAAATAAATATCCTTGGACATTTCACACAACGCCATCTCGTCCCAAGCTAAGCAACTTAATGCTTGTGTTATGGTAACGAGATGGATGATAACGTTCTTATTTTTTTTTTTTTGTAAATACATACATATTATAGATAGAAAACACCCAGACCCGGAACAAATACTTGGTAGGTCGTACAAATATTTCTTCCGTGCGGGGATCGAACCCGCGACATGCCGCGCAGCAGTCGATCGCTCAGCCACTGCGCCAACCGTGTCGTCTCTGCCAACCGGGCCTCTGGTTTAGACAAAGACACGTGACACGAGACGTGATGATGCTGATGAATAAATAAACAAATTGACTACCGATTTTTATGAACCAAAATACTCACGTATGTAGTCTTTTAGAATTAATGATTACATGCTCCGTACAGGAATTCAATTAATAAAACCAACGGCTGCCAATGAAGAAGTGCCAATACTTTTGTCATAAGTTTGGTTAATTTATTTCAACATCAATTGCTCGCGTCTCTCGTATAAATTACGTACAGAACCGCCCATTTATATCCGCAATCTTCAGAAAATAAGGGTCAACTTCCACTAACCTTACCGCCACCAGACCGGACCGCGCGTCTCACAACTCTGTCATTGAAAAACAGATTTTAAGCTGTACGAGACACAGTAAGTCGTTAACAGAAAGAAAGAGAAAGAAATAATAGTAGTAAAGGATAAGAATCTTAGTATACGTTCCATCGAAAACTGTTTAATGGTGACACTATAATATTGGGCGCGGGTAAATTTTGACCCCCTGTCCTTGTCCTGCCAATGTGACACTTCTGCTAATACAGTAGCGCTAATTAGGTGAATAGCTCCATGTAGTATCGGATTTAGAATACACAATGTCACCAACCCATACCATCCTAAGGATGTCGTAAGAGGCATGAAAAGAGAAAGGACTAACGCAAAATACAGAACACCTAGCCGCGAAAAAAAAGATACAAACCCAGTGTTAACCCGTCTTGCCGGTCTGACACAGTAGACTAATTTCCCTCCATGAGGTTGGAGGAGGCTCAACACAGTAATGGGTAATTTATGAGCTAAGCCGAATAGTTACTAATTTATTATAACAATTATTTTAACAGCTGCTTCACACGCTAGATTAATATTTTTCAGTCTAAAATATACCGTGAACCACCAGCTTGAAGATCAGTTTTTCGTTGGCGACTTGTTAGAGACGGTGCTGGTCTGGTGCTGGACAAGTAAATGGACTCTGACCCTAAAGCAGTTAGCACAAAACGGTCACAACACAACTAATACATGATTAATCCTACTAATATTATAAACGTGAAAGTTTGTAAGTATGTATGGATGGATGGATGGATGGATAGATGGATGGATGGATGGATGGATGTTTGTTACTCTTTCACGTAAAAACGACTGAATGGATTTTAATGAAACTTTATAATAATATAGCTTATACATCAGAATAACACATAGGCTACAATTTATAAAGATATTGTGTGTAAATTTTTAGCGATACATATTAAGTTAAATTTTAATTTCTAATTGTCAAATTTTCAGCCATATTTAAATATAGACAACATAAAGTTTCGCTGTCAGTTGCGCTTTGTTATACCACGTAGGTATTATATCACATTCTACGGGAACGGGATAAAAAATCTTAGGTATCCTATGTCCGACTTTCTTTTAAATATATGGATGTTGGACAATTCACAAAATCATACTTAATATTATAAACCTGAAAGTGTAAATGTGTGTAATCCCGTTCCGTGATATAAAACATAGTTTATCAAAATGCAACTGCTGGAATAACAAAACTTCACCGACAGCTAAACGCTATGTTGTCTATAGTTTAACAAATTTGACAATTAGAAATTTTGAAGTTTACCGGTTGATGTATTTATTTCGAGTAAATATTAGCTTATTGTGCCGAACAATGAAGAAGAACTAAATAATGCACGTGAAGATCACCGCATTAGTATGGCTTGAATCCGTGCTTCTCAATCACAAGAGCAAATCGAGGCAGCCCGTGAAACGGATCGGTTGGGAATGCAAAATCGTCGAGCAAATTTAAGAGATCAACAACTAGATAATCGAGACACAAGAATAAATTTATAAAGTAGGTACTACATAATTAGGATCGAGCAACGTTTCGATACGGTGGCAGCACTAATTACTGCTTGCATACTTGCGTCCGCATTGGACCTATAGATGCCGTGTAATATTACAAAACACTCCTCAGCGGCTAAAGTTTTATCAAAATGGAAAATCGTCATCTGGGACGAATGTACAATAGCGTATACACGTGCATTGGAAGCACTTATCCGATCCGACCGAACACCTACGCAAGGACTCGAGATGTTTTGGAGGCGCAATGATTTTACTGTCTGGCTATTTCTGCCAAACACTGCCTCTAATTCCAAGATCGACTGCTGCCGCCGAAATAAGCGCTTGCCTCAAATCATCGAAATATGTGGATTGATTTTATTTTCTCAGAATTTCTGTTCATCGAAGGACGAACTCACAAACACAAAAATAATGAATGGTTGACTAAGCGAGCTGTTTTGGCGGCTAAGAATAAATATGTAGATGACATAAAGTAACTAACATAATTCAGAATGAAATCATTGGTACACTGCATTAATTCAAATATAATGACTGTGTAAAAACGAGAAAAATATATAAACCAAAACCACCAAACCTGTGCAACGGAACGCGTTTGGTGGTAAGTGAATTGATGAACAATGGAATATACTCAAAGTAAAGTTGGAAGGTGAGGAAATTCTCATCCGAGGATCCCGACGATATCAACTGATATACCGTTTTAGTTTTAATGATTTCCGATCCGTCGTGCATTCGCCGTGACCATTAATAAATCACAGGGCCAATCCTGGAAAGTTTGTGGCCTAAATCTAGAAAATTCATGTATTTCCCAAGATCAATTATATGTGGCATGTTCCGGGTCAGAAGACCATCTGCGTTATTTGTTCATACGCCTGATAATAAACCGAAAAATGTCGTCTGTCACAAGGTGATTCACTGAAAAGTGCAGTTACTAAAATAGATGGCCAATAAAGTATAATTGAAATCATAGATGTTTTATTTATATTTATCCTGATAAAAAGTTAATAAAATAAAATATCTGCTCATTTATTGCCTTTAAGGCGAAACAAAGTTCGCCGGGTCAGCTAGTCTCTTTATATTACATTAAACGTTTTGATATGGGGTAAAACTGGTCGGTTCAGATTTGAAAAGGCAAATATTCAGGTAAACATAACCTTTGGAAAGGTCAACAGCAACGTACTGACCTGTCTTTGGCTGATTTCTTATACGCGCATTGAGACATCATCATAAATAAGTTGACCCAAGAAGCAAAATTTACGAGTGTGTCTTCTCTCTAGATTAGATTTTATATATGGATTTTCTAAGGGAATTTGCTGCCGTGGCTCTGTGTCGGGCAGTTGTGGGATGCCGTTGTGTAGGTAGGTTGAGGCGCAATTGCCATTTTCCAAATAATTAGCATATCCAAGGGAAAACAAGAAAGGGGAATTTGCTGGGTCACGCACCGCTGTACACTTTATCTCGGGCAGCGTTGGCTGAAAAAGGCTAGATATTCTGCTATTCGAAATTGAAAGTGACAAAACAATTGCCAGATTTTTCTTTTTTTTATCAAGACTTGTATCTGTTTGGTCTTTGGGTTGCGTGATCGAAAGCAACCCCAGCTATTATATTATGACAATTGATTGGTTGGTCTATGTGTTGGATGCGCAGTCTTTGGATCACGGGGTCCCGGGTTCGATTCCGGGAGCGGGCAAGTGACTTTGTGTAAACCAGAGGCACTTGCTCTGGGATTTGTTTGTAAACTGCCCTCGCGATACAGGTTATACCTAGTGCAGGGGATCCGTTTTTATGAAAAAAAAAACTCACATACAACGATGTTTATGCTTTTTTATTTACGTATGACAAAATGATACTCCTTAGACACACTTTTTTACTTCTATATCATTACACAATTCTTTAATACTGCGAATCTGTTGGGACATAAATAAATATAGTAATTCTTAGGAAATTTGTCATCCGAAATCTAACAAGCCGGATCGTTTTCATAAAAATGTTATACCCAAATTAATTTTGTTTTTATTTGTTGCAGGTATGTGTTAATATAAGGTGCATCTCTGCAGGTTATCAATCAAAGGTAACAAAAAGTGTATATATTAAAAAAAAAAGCGGCAATCCTTTTGCCATCTGAACTGCACGGAGCCTAGATATGATATACATAGTAAGAATGTCCTACTCATAATTTTGAGAGAGAATATCAGCTACATCAAAAGGCTAAAAGTCACCCAAAGGGCATTGGAGAGGGCTATGCTTGGAGTTTCGGGTAACTGGAGTTACCGACATAGCCTACAGGATTGCCAAACTTAAGTTACAGTGGGCAGGGCACATAGCTCCCAGGACCGATGTCCGATAGGTCAGAAAACTCCTCGAGTGGCAACCGCGTTCGGGAAAGCGCAGTGCTGGTAGGCCTCCCACACGGTAGACCGATGACGGTCGCGGTCGGCTTAGGACCGGCCTACGTGGAAATCCTTGGGTGATGCCTATGTCCAGCAGTGGACTTTTGGTTGAAATGATGATGAGACAATTAATAATACGCCATGAATCAGTTAAAACGTGTTTATTTTAAATGTGTAATAATCTCGTAAACTTAGACACCATTACCCAAATTCTAGTTCTTTTTTTTATCCGTGGACAATTCACACAACGCCATCTCGTCCCAAGCTTAGCAACTTAATGCTTGTGTTATGGTAACGAGATGGATGATAAACTACTTACACACATTTCTTTTTGTAAATGCATACATATTATACATAGAAAACACCCAGACCCGGAACAAATACTTGTAGGTCATACAAATATTTCTTCCGTGCGGAAATCGAACCCGCGACATGCTGCGCAGCAGTCGAACACTCAACCACTGCGCCAACCGTGTCGTCGAAATGGATGGAATTCATTTAGAAAAGTTTGATCGGCGCTTACAGAAAAAAAAACTGTGGTGCCGGATTTAGAATACATAGTGTCAACACCCCATTCCATGCTGAGGGTTTTGTAAGAGCCGACAAAAGGAAATGACAAGGCCGATGACCTAGCCGTAAGAGAAGGAAAACTTGATACGAAGTCCTGTGCCAACCCATCTGGCTAACCTAGCACAGTAGACCCGACCCAGCAGTGGGTCATATATGAGTTGAGTAGTCGTAGAGAAAATAAATATAGAGCATTGTAGTCACGTGTTACTGTACAAGTTAATTAAAAGTCTACATTACGTAAGTAACGCTTGCACGAACTCCATGTTCCAAATACATACGTTATACACGCACTTAACAGCATTGTGTGTGAAGTTAATTTTGTGTAGGCATTTACTCGCTTTAAAGTCGCCGGAAAGCGGGCGGCCCAGGACCGGTCTTTGTGGAGATCCTTGGGGGACGCCTATGTCCAGCAGTGGACGGCTTTTGGCTGAAATGATGATGATGATTATGATTTACTGGCTTTCATTCCCAATTTGGGATAGTAGTATTTGTACAATCTAAAGTCGCTAATGTCCAAAAAATTACCAAAAAGAAAAAGTATAATTTTGTTGAGACGAGTCGCGTGGAGGACAAGTCTTGGGATCGTGGCTCACTAGGCGAATTTCCCTCCATGAATATGGAGGAGGACCGACCCAGCTGTAGGCTATTAATGGGCTGAAAACATGACGTTAAAACGTGTTCTAAATATTTAGAACATTTGATTGAATAACGATTGATATTATACCTTCTTATTTCTGCTATTTACCTACTACTCAATCAACAGTTTTCCGTGTAGTGTCGGATTTAGAATACTTAGTGTCACCACCCCATTCCATTCTGAGGGTTTCGTAAGAGCCGACAAAAGGAAATGACTAGGCTAAAAACCTAGCCGCAAGAGAAGGAAAACTTGATACGAAACCCTGGTCCACTCGACAGTAGTGCTATTCTGCGATGAGAGGAAGCTCGACTCAGTAGTGGGTCATTTATGTGCTGAGTACCTAATAGTAGTTGTAATTAAAAGTAACTAAGTCAAGACCAACGAAATAAAAAAATATATACGGAAGCAATAAACAACAACTAAACTGGGCCGCCATTAAAGAAATTTAAAAAACGAACGCGTATAGACAATCGAAATAAATCGCGAGCACGCATAGACAATTAAGATCGACACTTTACTTTTAAGACCGCCCGTTATGAACCTTACTTGCAAAACAAGGAAAATAATACGTCGTAAAAGGCGATTGTAGGATCACAAGAGACATATCACCAAGCCGCAGGAGAAGGTCTTGCCAGCGTGAGGGGGATAACTTCCCTCCCTGAATTTGGAGGAGGCCCAACTCAATAGTGGGTAATTTAGAGGCTGAGATAACTATTCATTATCTATCACTACATAGTATAGAACAAAGTCGCTGTCGTCTGTCCGTCCCTATGTATGCTTAAATCTTTTAAACTACGCAACGGATTTTGAAGCGGATTTTTTTAATAGATAGAGTGTTTCAAGAGAAAGGTTTATATGTATAATAAATGCATTATATTGTAGAGAAACACTGATAAATTTAAAGTTTCATCATTGCACCCGTGCGAAGCCGGGACGGATCGCTAAGTTATTTAAAAACCTAAAGTTTTTATAGTCATGTTTATGTGGGACTGGAGATGGTAAGTTGCGCCCCAACCTACCCACTAAAACCGACGTCGTCGGGCCGTCACAGTGGAATGCGTTTAAAGAAAGAGGTTTAGTAGATAGACAAGTAATTTCGAGGCCCGGACTCAGTCCCGAAAAAAATGGCCACGGGGTTTGCTCCTCCTGGTTGGGGGAGTATGCTACGCGACCCTAGTGGGCTTTATCCAAGACCACACCTTACATGACCTCAACTCAACAATTATAAACCTTATAGCATCGAAATAAAAGCGTCAATTTTAACGCAATGAATAATGTAAGCTGGTTGGAAATTGCGACATGCTGTGATAGTGCATGGTGGAATGTCTAATCCAGTCCAAGATCAAATCTGAAGGTTTTCTAGGTTAACAAAATGGTTTTCGTAACCATCGAGTTAATGTAATGGCGGTTACGTGGTGTGTTTGATTGTGATTTTTGTATTTCCGGTATAGTTTTGGGATTGGTTAGTTTAAAAGTAAGTGTAATTAATGTCTATTTAGTTATCAGTGTGGTGACGGATTTTAAATGCATAGTGTCACCATACTAAAATAAGAAACCGCAAGAGAAGGAAAACTTCATACCAAAACCCTTTTTTTTTGGTTTGGTGGAAATAATGCCTGACCGCACATCCCGCGTCCGGAGACACTACGGGGTAGTGTGGGGCCCTCACCCACTAAAACAACCCGCCGTGGGATACCAAAACTCTGTTCCAACCCGTCCGGATAGCGTGGTATTAGGGTAATTACCCTCCAAGACACTGGTGGAGGCCCGACTCAGCCAGTTTAATAAATAAATAAATATCTTTGGACATTTAACACAACGCCATCTCGTCCCAAGCTAAGCAACTTAATGCTTGTGTTATGGTAACGAGATGGATGATAAACTACTTAAATACATATTTTTTTTTGTAAATACATACAAATTATAGATACAAATGACACCCAGACTCCGAGCCAGTGCCTCTGCTTTAGACAAAGACACTTGCCCGACCCCGGAATCGAACCCGGGACCCGTTGATCCAAAGGCGGCACATCTAACCACTAGACCAACGAGGCAGTTATATGTATCTTTATATTTGAATTTCCATAAGTTCTGTGTTGTGTGCAGTTTTATCAGAATAAATGTTATTCTATTCTATTCTATACAGTAGCTCATCTATGGGCTGTATGTAGTAGTAGTTTTGTCTAAAATCCATCAATGTGTGATAGAACCATTTCTTATAATACGACGCACCTTATCAATTTTTTCTATAGCCTCTACAAACATCACCATCATTCTAGCCCATAAACGACCCGCTACTGTGTCCGACCTCCACCAATTTCATGAAGGAAGTTAGCCCACTGTGCCACGCAGGTTACACCGATTGGTACAGGGATTCGTTTTCGGCCTTGTAATTTCCTTTTTTCGGCTCTTGCGACAGCCTCAGGATGGAATGGGGTGGTGACACTATGTATTCCAAAGCCGTCAACACACGGACCGCACTAACATCACTGTCTCTGAATTTCTTTAACAAAAACTTGACAAATTATTGAAATCGGAACACGCACCAGTTCACTGAGACTAGTATGAGCATCATAAAAACAATAATTATCTTGACTTGCAAATACATTGCGTCCTCGCCATCCAGGAAAAATAGTAAATAATATTTAAACAAGCCTCGTATGCAAATTGTGAAGCAAAATAAGCCATTAATATTATATTTAATCACTTCACGGTTCACAGTGACGTTATCCGATTGTATCTGTAATCGGAAATTGTTGGTATCGATACGTGAATCGATTCTGCCGACCAGTCATTTACTTCCGAATGTTTGGTATTTGATATCTGTTGATGCGAATAGTATTTAAAATCGATATCCTGTCATGCCTTTTCTACCGACATTGAAAGGGGAAGGTTCCCAATTCAGTTGTATGTCTTTTTTATGATTGTCATTGCATAACCCGTGTGAGGACGGGTCAGAATATAAATCTTCCCCACCGCACGCTGGGAAATAACGCGTGTCTATTCTGTCGTGTGTATGTGAGAGCCCGTGCCAACTCGTCTGGCCAGCGAGGCACATTAAGTTAATTAATAACTGTTAAGTTCGAATCAGTAGATACTTTATATTCCTAGTTTGGCCTTCGATAAATTAGAAATATAACTTAGCAGATGTTATCTAAGAAAAAAGAACTAAATAAGTTCATTCAACTCTTTGATGGATTATAGTAATTAAGCTAATCGTTTAGGTAAATGAATAAAAGACTAATCTTTTTCATTCATTACTTGCGTTGCGGTCAAGCTGTTCTTAAAACTACTTTAAAATACATTGTTTTTTTTTAATATTATTGAATTGTGACAGGCAAAGATTAACACCCAAAAGTTCCGCAAGCTAATTCTTTGCCATGTTATAAGGAAAAAGAAATAGAAGTTGTGACTCAAATGACATATCAGAAATTAAAAAAAAATACATCACAGTAGTTTTTGGGAAACCCCTTTGTTTCAGCCCATGAATGACCCACTACTGGGCCGGGCCTTCACCAAATTCATGGAGGGAAATTAGCCTACTGTGCCACGCTGGCAAGACGGGTTGGCACAGGGTTTGCGTCAAAACAGGCTGCGAGTTGGAGCACCGCGGGGAGGTTTAGTGGGTAGGCCCCCACTATGGGGAGAGTCCCACACTCCCCTCGCTGGCCAACCCCGTGGCCGGCGTGGAAGTCCATAAAGGATTTTACCCCAGGCGAACAAAAAAAAAAGGGTTTGCGTCAAGTTTTCCTTCTCATTGCGCTCCTTTAGTTGCCTCTTACGACACCCTCAGGATAGTGTGGGTTGGTGACATTGTGTATTCTAAATCCGTCTACACGGCGAGATAAGAAGCAGTAAGGGAAACCCCTTATTGCTTCTTAACTAACTGAATTACTGCCTTGTTGGTCTAGGGGTTAGATGGGCTTGATTGATTTTGATGTTTGATTCCAGGATCTGGCCAGTGTATTTGTGTAAACCAGAGGCACTTGCTCTGAGTCTGGGTGTCATTTGTGTTGGTGAATTTCATGTCAGTACTGCCCCCACGTTGCAGGTGCCCCAAGTTCAGGGGATTCGTGATAAAAAAAAATTATCTTATTTTGGAGATAGTTCAACCCAATCTTCACACTGTTAAGTATATTTTAGTATTTATTTTCAACCATGTTCTGATAATTAATAGATTAAAAAAGCTTAGTCAGAAGTTATATACTTTAAAAAGCTACGCCGATATTATCTATTACCTACCGCCCGCGTCTTCGCTCGCGTGAACTTAGACCTTGGTTGAGCGATCGACTGCTGCGCAGCATGTCGCGGGTTCGACCTACAATTATTTGTTCCGGGTCTGGGTGTTTTCTATCTATAATATGAATGTATTTACAAAAAAAAATATAAGTATTTTATCATCCATCTCGTTACCATAACACAAGCATTAAGTTGCTTAGCTTGGGACGAGATGGCGTTGTGTGAAATGTCCAAGGATGTCCAAGGATATTTATATTTAGTACAAGAGATGTAAAACTAACCATACACTCCTCAAATTTGGTTGTGGGGATTCCGTGGCCAAGAAAATATTTTCGTGCAAATTTATACATTTTGTATAGATACATTGTATCTTATAACGTTAAGACATAGTGGCTCTAGAAAACGATACTGTACTCTAAACATGAAGTAATAAAGCACGTTTTTGTTGTTATTAGTTTGCAACTGCGGGCGTCCTGTGTTTAATCGGTGGAAAGATTGGAAAGCTGTTTGATCGGTCGTCCAGGATGTGCGCGCCCGCCAACTGGTATAAAAAAAAGAAATCTCTAGTATCATGGCCGGAATTTTAAACTTTTCTATTTTCACGTTATACTTTTGTTGTCTATGAATTTGAAATGTTCGCGCGTACGGTTAGGATTTGTCTCCTATGCTCATACTAATTTTATATGGTTTTGTAGATTTGCCTATCTGTTAGGTTCGCACACCTAAAGTACTGAGAACCAGTTTTGATATATTCCCATCAAGTTTATGAAACATCTCAGTACTACTATTTCTACTATTTATCTAAATTGGTAGTAAGTTTTGGCTTGAATCCACCCGGGGATGACACAGAATACATTTACTCCAAAATTGAAACGTTTCTTTGTCCTATTTATTTATTATTTACTAGCAACCTGCCCCGGCTTCGCACAGGTGCAATGATGAGCATCTAAATTTATCAGTGTTTCTCTACAATATTATGCATGTATTATACTTAAAAACCTTCCTCTTGAATCACTCTATCTATTAAAAACGCTTCAATATCCGTTGCGTAGTTTTAAAGATTTAAGCATACAGTGACAGTGACTTTGTTTTACAATATGTAGTGATAGTGAAGAGATAGATAGTTGTATGGGAAAAAGCAAAAGGCTGTTTTTAGGGTTTTCCGGCAATTATTCGATATTTTCTCGCCGTAAAAACAATCCTTGAACTTCAAAGAACATTTCAAATTATTATATTATAGATTTAAGATTGCGTAAATAACACCATAACAGCTATTTGTCTGTTAAAATACCTAAAAAGCGTGGCACAGTTTCATTCAATAAAATTGCAACTACTACTACCTTAGCCCATAGACGACCCACTGCTGAGTCGAACCTCCTCCAATTACATGGAGAGTAATTACCCTATTGTGCCACGCTGGCCAGACGGGTTTCGTATCAAGTTTTTCTTCTCCTAAGGCTCGGTTTTCGGCCCTCTGTCGGCTCTCACGACACCCTCAGGATGAAATGGGGTGGCAACACGATGTCTTCTGAACCCGACACCACGCAGAAAAATTGAAACAAAACAGAGTATCCGTTATGTATCTGTACTGGGACAGGTGTATAAAAATATTTGCCAACAAATACTACCTATGTGTATTATATCAATAAGAACCGGATTGGAAACTGACAGGATCTTTCCAATGTTTGTTTGGAAATCATCGCCGTTTGCAGGTAGGCCAAAGACCCTAAGGTTATTTTTTTGTCCGCAATCCTTTCTACGTAATACTGTATGCATAAAATTGAACACGAGACGAATATGAAAACTTGGCTGTACGAATTACTCCTTAGTGCAAAAAATATTAAAAAAATATTCAGATCAGTTAGCAATTTTTCGTGTGGTGACGAATTTCGCCCATTCCATCCTGATCACTCGTGTTTCGTGTTTCAGCCCATGAGTTACCCGCTACTGAGTCAGGCCTCCTCCAAATTCATGGAGGGAAATAAGCCTGACTCAGCATTGTGCTATTTATTGACGGAGTAGTAGTAGGAATGTAAACACAATTCAATGTTATTTGGTGATTTTTGACAACTTCAAAGTCATACTCATCAACATAATTTCAGACTAGAGAATTCTACTCCGACACAATGACCTATCTTTTTCGTTTAAAGGAATATTCAATTAATCAAAACTGTCTAATAAATTCATGTTTAAAAAATAGCTATCCAAACTTTTAAATACAGAATCTGATATGTCAAAGTGTAATTTTGCCAGTTATTGTCTTTTTACATGCCTTGAGTAAATTTTATACATGGGTATCCTAACCGCGTGGCCACAGCCAACAGCGGTGCGAATTGCGGAGCGTCTTGCGGCGCGGTAAGCAGTGAGCGGCGAAAACAAATGGTAGCTGTGGCATACTTCATAGATTTTCATCTATGAAGTATGCCACAGCTACCGGCGACGCGATCGGCGGCGTGTCTTGCGGAGCGACTAGCGGCGCGGTGTACGCGGCCGCGACGAGCTGCGCGATGTGCGAGTGAAACAAATGTACCTACTAGCCAATATCGAGGTGGCCACAGCTCAGAGCTATGCGCGCGGCTGCTTCGGTGGACGCATTGAGGCATCGCGCGACCGAAACAAATTATTTTGTTTTTATCGCGCGTTGAGCTAATTAATAATGGATATGGAATAGTTCTTAAGTGAAATACTAGTACTAGACCAGCAATATGGATGTCAAAATCCACATCATAATTAAAACCATGTTGTAAAAAAAATGTGGGACGAAATAAAACAACTATTTCCTGGTGGTACCTAGTTAACTTTAGTTTTCAAGTCTTCGTGTATGTGACCGAGTATATAATCAAAAGTATCTATGCTTGCACGCGTATAATAAAAACAATATCGGGATAGTTCTTAAACTCATAATAAATTCTCTCCTTTTCTGGTTAACTGGGTGCGCTCCTTTTTTTGACTGAATGATATCTTCAGCTAAGAACGCACTTGTTTCAAGGCAATATCGTGCCACTTTTGATATTTTAATAGTTTAGCCGTTCTCTAAATACGTGCCTGGCGACGCCACCGCGGTCGCAACTAGTCTAGCTGTGACATACCACCGCAAATCGCGCCGCCCGCCGCGCCGCTCAACGCATCGCGCAACGCACCGCCAGTAGCTGTGGCCAGGCCCTAAGACTATAATGCTTAAAGACTAGATTGGGACGTCAATGTACTCGTAAATATGAACAAATTCATGTTCATAAATGTTAACGCGTGCGAAAAGTGCATTCTATACTAAATTGTGAGTACTAATAACCTGTCAACGATTGCGTCAACAAAAAAATTACGTATATAATATCGATATTTGTTTACCGTCTATGAACTTTAATAAAAAAACAGCACATATCGTTTTAGAGGCAAAACAATAACTTACGGCGGAATTTATTTAAAAAGCTTTATAATCTGCAAACGGATTGGTAAACAATATATGGTTTACAATAATCTCGATTAAAACACGTTACAAAAGAAACTAAAACGCTCCCCCTTCAGTTTTTCTGCCAGAATGCGCCTAAATGCCTATTCTATAGGGTCAAAAATTACCTGTACATCTGTCCGTTGCCTACTGCGCTTTTAACCAATTGGTATTAAGGTAGATAAGCAGCTTTTCACTGTAGATCACTTTTCAGAATTGGTGGTATCTTTAAAACTATTGATATTAGCAAACTGAAGGGGCAGTGGGCTGGTCATATTTGTAGAAGAACCTGAAGAACTGACAATCGTTGGGATATGCGAGTTCTTGACTAAAGACTCGGGTAAGCGTAGTTTAGGGCGCCTCTCTGCGGGATGGAGCGATGATCTGGAAAGGTTGAAGTCACTATTGCGCTGTTCAACAGTGGACTACAGTGGCATGATCAAGATATTGATCATCAAAATGTTTAATATTCCAATACATTCATAAGAATAAATAAATAAATATAAATATCCTTGGACATTTCACACAACGCCATCTCGTCCCAAGTTAAGCAACTTAATGCTTGTGTTATGGTAACGAGATGGATGATAAACTACTTATATACATTTTTTTTTGTAAATACATTCATATTATAGATAGAAATGACACCGAGACTCCGAGCCAGTGCCTCTGGTTTAGACAAAGACACTTGCCCGACCCCGGAATCGAACCCGGGACCCGTTGATCCAAAGGCGGCACATCTAACCTAAATGCTTTCAAATTAATTGATAATAATTAGTCTGTAGTATTTACTACCACACAAAGGGCAATGGAGAGGGCTATTCTCGGAATTTCCCTGCGAGATCGAATCAGAAATTATGAGATACGCGGGAAAACCAGGGTCACCGGATTGCCAAACTTAAGTGGCAGTGGGCAGGACACATAGCTCGCAGGACCGACGCCCGATGGGGCAGAAAAGTCCTCGAGTGGCGACCGCGTTCTGGAAGGCGCAGTGCTGGTAGGCCTCCCACACGGTGGACCGACGACCTGGTTAAGGTCACCGGAAAGCAGTGGATGTGGGCTGCCCAGAACCGGCCTTTGTGGAGATCCTTGGGGGAGGCCTATGTCCAGCAGTGGACGTCATTTGGCTGAAATGATGATGATGATGATTTACCACCGGTTGGGAATGCCATTCCACAGAGAAAAGCGGGCAGGAAACTTCACAGTTGCTCTTTTTATTATAAGGGTTACAATGATGGTGGTAAAAACAAGTCTGACAGATTAGTGAAAGCAATTACACGTAATTATGTAGTAGTTACCCAAAAATAATCACTTCAATTCACTTGTTTTTTAATGGCTTGCCATGTGCCAAAATTATAAAATAAATATATATTTGATGACACGTACACACACACACACACACACGGACACGCTCTTAATGTCAAATATGACAGATACGCGAATACGGATTGCAAGTTTAGCCAATCAAATGTTGAGATTAGTTTTTAGGAAACAACTCTATTCTTAGCAATTTCGGACGAGGTTTTGCGAATGAGTTTCCGACCTTGAAATTTATCGATGTTTCTATGCAACTCGGCTGATGTAATAGTTGCTTAGGCAGCCATAAAATTGGTACCTATATGTGCGGTAACAGTTAGCACACGGCAACCAAGAAGAGGCCGCCGAAGCATTGAGACTAAGGTTAATTCTGAACGTGCAAAGTACACAGAAGCAGAAAAAGAACTATTAAAAAATTAAGATGCTTTTCGCGCTTGTAGTAAACGAACTAAAGATTGTATTTTGGGAATATTTTTTATTGCTTGTGAATTTGTCTCTTGGGATCGAAATTCGTTATACAATTCAAAAAGGCGTGTATGTGCGTGGAGGTTAATTAGCCTACTGTGCCACGCTGGCTAAACGGGTTGGCACAGGGTTTCAGGTTCAAGGTTCCGGTATCAAGTTTTCCTTCTCTTACGGCAAGGTTATCAGCCTTAACATCTGTTTTTGTCGGCTCTTACGACACCCTCAGGATGGAATAGGGTGGTGACACTGTGTATTCCAAATCCACTCACCGTCACTACACGGAAAAATATTGTTTATCATTTAAATTGTTTTGTTGACAGTACCGCGAAACCCCACTACATATAAGTATTTGAAAAAAACTGCTGCTGGTTAAATTATAATTTTGTACTCAACATAAATGACCCGCTGCTGAGTCAGGCCTCCCCTAAGTTCATGGAGGTTTTTTTTGTCCTTGGATATTTCACACTGCGCCATCTCGTCCTAAGCTTAGCAACTTAATGCTTGTGTTATGGTAACGAGATGGATGATAAACTACTTATATACGTTGTTTTTTGTAAATAAATACATATTATAGATAGGAAACAGCCAGACCCGGAACAAATACTTGTAGGTCGTACAAATATTTCTTCCGTGCGGGAATCGAACCCGCGACATGCTGCGCAGCAGTCGATCGCTCAACCACTGCGCTAACCGTGAAATTGTCACATTTATATTATTCATGTGTATTTATGTCATTATAGATTAGACATTGACCGAAATGTTGTGCATTGAATCTAATTCATTTCTTCTTTTGAATAGTTCTTGGCATTTTCCAATGGATTGCAGATTCGCTTGAACGCATTATATTGTTGTTGTGACCTAGTTTTGAAACTAAAACACTTTTGACATCCATCTATATTATTAAATAGCTTTTGTGCGCGGCTTCGCCCCCGTGGGCTTCGAACCCGTGCTTATCTCTATGCATATTTTTTACGAACATAAAAGCGGTTATTGTGGCTAAACTATGATAGTTAGATATGTGCTCTCGGGTTTGTACTCGGGTTTGTAGATCTTTATAAGACCTACAAACCCGTAGTACCTACATCATTTTGTTCTATTGTCAATAGTTTTTGCAGCATAAATAGGTTTTCGATTTTACACCTTGGTTTACAAAATCGCAATTTTCATACGGATCCCTAATTCTTTTGAAAATAAAATATAGCCCCTAACCTTCCTCTATAAATGGACTATCTAACACTGACTTCTTGAAAGATTTTTTGAAATCGGACCATTAGTTCCTGAGATTAGCGCGTTCAAACAAACAAACTGCAGCTTTATATATTATTATAGATTGTGCTAACTTCTCTAGCTATCATCATTCATCAGAATCATTTCAGCCAATAGACTTCCACTGCTGGACATAGGCCTCCCCCAAGGATCTCCAGTTTTCTGCCCCACCGGGCATCAGTCCCTGTGGGCTATATCGGTACATCGGGTTTTCTGAAAACTTGATATGAAATCCTGTGCCAACCCGTCTGGCCAAAGTGGCACAGTCGGCTTAATTATCAGTAGGCATAATTAATATTAGAAATACCGCATACAAATGCGGGAATAACCAAAAAGTCCTACACCGCGATAGCGAAATTCACAGAGCAATTTGCACGGTTAAGAAATCCTCGAATACAGTTAATCCCCGACAACAGCTGTTATTGGGGGTATAGGCGCTGCGACCCCTGTCACACTTATCACTTCATCTGGCTGGGTGATCGTCACTTCTCGCCTGAAGACCCATCGAAAATCCAGCAGAGACAGACGTTGCTTAACCTAAAGATCTTATGCTAGATATCGCTAGGTTCGGACCTATTTAATATTTAAAGATGTTGCTTACGATAAGAGCACTTGCAAACATTGATTTTTATAGACGCTAGAGTTGCCCGGAAATATCCTTGGTGTATAAAATTCTTTTGTAAATGGCAATTCTATTTTTGCCAGTGTCACTTAGGCGGATTTATTACAGTCTAGCATAATGCTGGCACTACACATGGTCAGTCGTGTTCGATATTCGTATGCTGTATTGATGCCACATTGTTTATGTGAGTATAATGACAAAACATGTTCCACCCACACATAGCTTTTAATGTCAAATATGACAGATCGCAGCCCCTAAAAGACCTACTGTTGAGTCGAGCCTCCTCCAACTACAAGGAAGGAAATAATCTACTACTAGCTACATGGGTTTCGTATCAAGATCTCTCCTTGTGGCTAGGTTAATAGCCTTACATATCTTTAGCTGACTCTTGCGACACCGGCATATTGAACGTAGAAGAACGGTCAGCTCTACATTTAAATATTCGAATTCATTGTAACTTTCATCTCCATATTGCATCCCTTCAAGTCATATTTTTGCCACATAAATAACACATTTAAAATGTCCATCAATCACTAGCACATTCTTCTGTGTGATACACACACACACACGCACACAAAAGTCGGTCAATTCATCACTGACACTTTCTTTTGTCTCATAAACGCAATCTCAAAAAGAACTTTATTCGTGTAGGTTTTATCACAAAACTTATATAAATCGTCATGTTTAAAACTGCCAACATTATGTCCCTTGTCCCACGTCACATAAAGACACTAAAGTTGGTCATATTTTTTACCACAAAGTAGCACATGTGGTGTCCATCTATCTATCACTGACACATTTTTCAGTTTCATACACACACAAACACACCCATACAAAAGTTGGTCATATTTTACCATAAGAATAACACATGTACACTGTCCATCTATCACTAACACATTCTTCTGTCTCATACACACACACACAAAAGTTTGTGCCCCAATAAAATTGAAAAAGTCAAGGTACACAGACAAATACATCTGAAACATTACGGTCAAGCAATATAAATAAAAATAAATATATTATTTCCACTCTGTTTTGTGCATTTACGGTCGGTGATTACGAAAGCGGTTCTTGTAGGTCGCGGTTTCGTTTCCGAGGAAGTAACTAGCTGTTGAGTATTATGAAATTACATTTGTCTCCCACAGTCCCAGCCGTCTTATGTTTCATTTATTGGTATGATACCACAGCATTGTCTGTGTAGCGTCGGATTTATAATACACAATGTTATTAATTTATTCCATACAGAGGAGGTTCTAGGTCGTATCGGGGAGTATATCCCGTGGCCCTGGTTCAGACAATCGAGGATCGCCGTCGGTTTTAGTGGGTAGGTCGGGGCGCAATTTACCATCTCTACGCGCCCGGGAGTCCCACATAACCCGGCTAGTCCCAATGGTCGGGAATCCATGAAGATTTCCGACGTAAAAAAAAGGCACAAACTGGACCCACAATACAGAAATCTGTGGATCCTTTGAAATTGTGAAATCCGACGTGTGACGGGTCGGTCACTTCCCTTTAATATGGTTGAGGAGACTGATGGCGGTCACATGCGTTATAATTGTGAACAGGTGCTGCTGTTTGGGGTTGGGCGGCTCAGTGGACCAAGGAAGTTTTATTTTATTTCATTAAAGTTTGTTTTGTATTGTTTTAATATTCACATTTCAGCTGACGCCTTCCAGATCCGATAGAACAGTGTGTTATATGGATTTTTTTGGGTAAATATATACATATTACATTATGAATAGGACCGCAAAGTAATGAAAAAGAAAAAATGACAAGCCCTCTGAGTTTCTTGCCAGTTCTTCTCAACAGTAGCCGCGTTCCGAACTGGTGGTAAAGTATATTACTTTGCATTGTATACATTTTATTAATATGTTGACAATTTGTAAGTGCCCATTGTGTCCTATGCAAAATAAATGATTTGACTTTGACTTTGTTTGCTTGGTGACAATAGAAATCTACGAAATCATCTGTTGTTTGAGAAGTTTGTAACAATTTAGTCGTAAGTTGGCAATTTGTCTTAGCCTTTAAATGACCCACTAAGTAATGAGTCAGAACTCCTCCAAATAGGAGGGATATTAGCTCACAATGCCACGCTGGCCCAAAATAACACCCTGAATGCTATACACGCGTTGTCTGCCAAAATGCTTTGAATTATTATTTGACTTGACTAATAGCATTGTGCTTACTCAATTTGCAATTACAATTTCATTTAGACGCCAAAAATGTTATTCCAGTCTAGTCTAAAAGAAACAACAAATGTAGAGCTAGCTCTACGGTCGACGCATACTCGCAAGCTTAATTTAATTTTACTTTACCGCATAGGCCATCTTAATTATGCTCTTGTCTGCAGTTTTAAAGCTAACGTATTTTATGGTGAAATGTGATTTGAAACATATTTTAAGCAGTTTGTTTGTTACGTATTATCAATTCTATCTAAAGATTATACCTCAGGGAAGAGGAAGACTTTAATTGGGTTCGTTTTAAAACAAATTTTAACCTTTTTTAAACCATGTGTGTTATTGGCAAAGGCTTTTCCTGTTTTTGTATTTTTTACATAACGGTATTAACAGAAACTGACTAAATACACTATTCTTTAAAGTATTAATAATGTATAGTGTATTAATATTGGAATGTATTCCGTAATCGGAATATTCTAGTTCAAATTGCATTCTTAATTGAATCTAGCTGTACCTGGCGCACGTCGCTACGCCACTAACTTAAATAAATTTGAAGGAAAGTCATTACACAAATTTTTGTATTTATGTATTTTTATTTAGAAACCTTCCTTGTGCATGAACAACACTTTACTGAAGATCATCAGATGATCAAATGCATAGTTTACGACTCTATAAAGGGCATACAGACAACAACATTATTTTTTATATTTAAGGAGAAGTAAAAGATATTGTTTTAATAAACAAACTCCTAACCAAATTATGTCTAGTTTATTCGTTTCAATGGCAAGTTATAACTCGCTGTGCATATTACAATTTTACAGTACATTTAACGTGACGATCTTGATGTGTTTGTATAAGTTCATAATGCGTCCACAGAAGCGTCAAAACTAACAGTAATTATACACATTTGGTTATTCTTATTTATTAATTCAAAGCAATACGCGCCTTTTTGCTTTTCCTTTTTTGAGTAGTATATGTCATTTAAATAGGCATGGGTACTAAGTCTTTTCCACTCGGTTGATAATTAGAAATGAAATACAAATTACGTTAAGCATCAGAACTGGTTTTGTTTAAGTCCCACTACTAGTATTTCCTGCATAACAGGTGATCTTTAAAATTATGCAATTAAAAACTCAAGTGACACCCAGGATCCGAATTGTTTTCGTTGATATTTGTGGGTCCAATAACAATACTTCCTCGAATTATTGCCTTGTTGGTGGATGGTACGGATTGGTGATATTCTAAATCTGTCACCATATGGACACTTATCATATGAAATCAAGCATCACTAACCTTTCCCGCTTTCTCAATGTTTATCTTACATATCCATACTAGTCATCGGTTACGGTTGGACCAGTTTTATGAACTTGACCCCTGTGGCCACCGGAAGTTAGATAATCTGTCAATAAAACTTCCTATTTCCGTTACGATGTAGGTATACTTTCTTTGGCGGCGTTACATGTATTGGTTTGGTTTGAATTGGTTAAACGCTGGTTTTGAAACCCTTTTTACATGGGAAACCCTTATGGATACCCGAACATTGGGGACATTTATGCAGGACTGCAGGGCGCGGAAATCCACTAAAACCATTTCGTTAGTGCTCCGTAATGAACTTGAACCCATGATAATGTCATTTTATTTAATTCACCTCTCGCCTTTATTTTACAAGAAAATCCTACAGCTATAACATTTTAACAAACTTAGTATAGATCTGCGCGTGTGGTGACGGATTTAGAATACTTAGTGTCACCACCCCAACACATCCTAAGGGTGTCGTAAGAGCCGACAAGGACGAGGCCAACAACCTAGCCGCAAGAGATGGAATACTTAAAAACCCTGTGCTAACCCGTCTTGCCAGCGTGGCACAATCGGTTAATTACCCTCCATGTAGTAGTAGCCTAAAGAGGGAAAAAAATATTTAGCCTCTCCCTCTCATAGATGAGGGTAATCACATAAGCATGGTTATCCTGCTCGAATTTCATCAAATCATTGGTCCACAGTGTAATAATGGAAGTCAGTGTCATATCAATGTTAAATTGACGTCATTGAATGGTATTGATCAGAGTCATCGATTCGACCCGCTCCTCGGGCGTGGAGGTCAAATGTCATAAAACGGTCAGCTAACTATGTGTGTCATGTTGCTTTTAAAATTATCTATAAAAAAGACAATACTAAAGAACGTTCGACTTATAAGGTCGACCCCTACAAGTCATGATACGATACTGGCAGAAATTGATGAAAATGTAAGAAGTTTGCCATGAAGCGAATTTAAAAGAATATACCGTAATACATATTATAATGAAAAAAATGAAACTACATCATGTTTTATGTTTGGAACTCTTAATTATTTTTGCAAAGAAAGATGTGTATTTTTTTTAACGATTTGAATTAGTGCCTTTGTTGTAGCCACAAATCACTTATCCAAATAAGAACAATGCCACCTTGGATTCTCTCGAGATATTTAATTATTTTTTAATTCTTGATGGTTTAGATATTTTTTGTACTCGTTTTGTATAGCACCTTGTTTGAAATACTCTGAAAGACGCCAAACAGACTAGCACTCTTCCAGCCAATAATTCGCCCACAGCCGTTCCATAATTGGTGTCACTAGCTCTATACCTACTGCGCTGGTCTTACGCGTTAGTATAGGATTCTAAACAATCTTTTTTCTGCGGGTATTCTCATGGATACCCGGTTGTTTGGTTACGTGGGACTACGGGGCGCGTAGAAATTGTAAATTGCGCGATCCTCAACTATCCGAACCAGGGCCACAGGAATCACTCCTTTATACACACCCCTGCCAACACAAATTTAAGTAAAATATCAATTTGCTTACTATGGGTGACATTAACAGAAAAGTTGCAAAACCACAGATTATGACTAAACGAACTTCCAAAGATACTTTATTAGTACTTTACCGCTAATTGCATTCAAAGCACGTATTGTCTGCTTTACGCCCAATGTCATCTAAACAGAGTTTGACATAACCGCCAGATTGGATCGTAGAAAATTGGTATTTAAATTCCCTAATGGAGAAACGAGTTTCGTTTGGCGATTGGGCTGGGATTATGAAAGGTTTTTGCGCACGCGCCGCTATCCGTGTTTCTGGGTAAAGGGCAGACGTGATATCGTTGCGATCTATTATGGTGACGCGAAACTGTAGTCTTAGCAGCCTTAGCTAGTATGTTTCGCTCGAAAGACTTGAAGCCCAGTCATTTTATTTGAAAAAAGGAAAAGTCACGAAAAGGAAAAATTGCTGAAACATTTTAATGTGGCTGACCAGATCTTTCAAACTTAGAAAAATCATGATCATAAATTACTGAAACCAAATCTGCTCATCTGCTCAGGAGATGCCACAGATAATACTTGAAACTTTTACGATCATTGTCGGGTTAAAAGCTTATTTTTGTGTATTAGCAATAAAACGTTTTGGACCAAATACGCCCTGGTACGGGGAAAGGTCGCGCATGTCATCTACCAATCGCGTAAATAACTCCTCCCTTCTCCGCCAATTACTACATAAATTGAAGTGTTGAATTGAACCTCATTTCTGTACTTATTGCAAATTCTTCGTACCCCTTTTTACGAAAATTGCGTGGACGGAGGGGTATGAAATTTCCCACATTTGGGGTATACATAGAAAAGGAGAGCAGAAAGCTAATATATTTTTATAAACGATGCATATAAACACATTACACACACTACCATGTATTTGACACTCACGCATATAAACTCCTTTGTTTATTGTTAAAGTTTGTGAGCAAAATGAGACTAGATCTATAATTTATATTGTACTAGCTGACCCGACAGACGTTGTCCTGTCTGAACTATGAATATTGAATTCGAATTGGAATAATTAATAATAAATTAATATATTCTTATCGATTCCAATCCCTTATTTAATGTAATTAAAAAAGAAAAAAAGTAATTATGCCAAAAATAGCGAACCGTCGGGACGAACGTCAAATGTTTGACAGGTAACAGTTTGTATGGGAAAATAAAATTGTTGTTTTTATTATTTTACTTACAATATCAATGTTTTCTCTAGACTCTTAAACCTTCCCTGGACTCACACGAATATTTCAAGACCAAAATTAGCCAAATCGCTGCAGCCGTTTTCGAGTTTTAGCGAGACTAACGAACAGCTATTCATTTTTATATATAGAGATGTCTCTAATAGGAAATATGTATGTCAAAAAAATAAGAAAAGGTATTATTCGTTTTAATGATTAATTAATTAATAATTATAAATTATCATATATTTTCTGGTTATGGAGGTTTAGTCAATACAACCTTAATAATGTTCAAACTTATAATTTAAATTAATTATGGTCGAATGTCGACCACTACTATATTTTAATACTAGCTTTTGTGCGCGGCTTCGCCCGCGTGGGCTTCGAACCCGTGCATATTTTTTATGAATATAAAATCGGTTATTGTGACTAAACTATGATAGTTAGACATGTGCTCTCGCGGACTTTTTTGTAGATCTTTATAAGACCTACAAAGCCGTAGTACATCATTTTGTTCTATTGTCAATAGTGTTTGCAGCGCACGTATAAATAGGTTTTCGATTTTACACCTTGGTTTACAAAATCGCAATTTTCATACAGATCCCTAATTCTTTTGAAAATAAAATAACCTATAACCTTCCTCGATAAATGGACTATCTAACACTGAAAGATTTTTTGAAATCGGACCAGTAGTTCCTGAGATTAGCGCGTTCAAACAAACAAACAAACAAATAAACAAACAAACAAACTCTGCAGCTTTATATATTAGTATAGATTAATCATTCTATCATCCACGATTGTCACCCCTATTTTAAAATTTGTCGACCGCAACTTCAAAATTGCATTTTAATTGAAAGTCCGTGGCGTAACTTAATTCATCGTGCTCACCATTTTATTATTACTTAAGCCTTAAGTTATATTTACCGGTAAATTCGAAACTGTTGGTCGAAAAATCGATTTGATATGATTCGAATCTGATTTCGAAATAGTGTCAAACGAAATCGGGGGATTTGAATAATTCGATTTTATATAGGAACATTATGATTTAATACTATATTTAGTAAATATACATAAAGACTTTACTTTTTAAAGATTATTTAATAAATACTAGTCAGCCCATAAATGACTTGCTGTTGAGTCGACTCTCCTCCCATTACATGAAGGGTAGTTAGCCTTCTGTTGTTACATATTATATACAAACTAGCTGATCCCGCAAACGTTGTTTTGCCAAATAATTAACCAAACCTGCCACCCCCCCCCCCGCAACCTCCTACCAAATTTTCTAGTCTCTACGCCTTATGGTTCCAGAGATATCGTGATGACTCAATCTATCTATACAACAGCTCGTATCGCAAACGTTGTTTTGCCATGTAATTAAATAGGGGTTGATCTTAGAGGGATAAACATTTAGGGTTGTTTGTATTTTTGTATGCTACATCTTAAAAAAGAAAAAAAAATTGTCTAAAAATAAACAATTATTTTTGGTGTGGACAATCCCCCCCCCCTTAGAATTTAGGGGGATGAAAAATTGATGTTGTCCTATTCTCAGACCTACCCAATATGCTCACAAAATTTCATGAGAATCGGTCTAGCCGTTTCGGAGGAGTTTAACCACAAACACCGCGGCACGAGAATGTTATATATTAGACTAATGATACGAAGAGAGGCTTTTGTTTGTCATAATACACACGACGATAACATCTAAATCCGGGGTTTAAATTAAATAGCTATTTGTCGCAGCAATTCATACAAGGATACAAATGATATCCGCTACGTTTTTGCTATTGCGAGTCCAAATATGTATTTATAATTAAACGTTTAAATGTCACAAGTTTGTAAAAGTAATTCATCGGCTTTTTGTGTTTGGATTAAGTAGTATATTTTTTTTATTGTGCTGTCACATACCGCTCAGCGTGACGCGCTCCGTTGCTGGCCTCAGTTTGGGCCAGGTTAAAAGCCAATCGCAGCTTTTAGGTCATACTAAAGGCCGCCCAACGGTCGCGGTTCGACCATAATTAATTTAAAATAAACTACTAAGACTGTTTTAGTCTGTGACCTATGTACAAAGGAATAGGTACTGTCAATTGAAATTTAAAAAAATGTTATTATTAATGACCAAAATATTGACCAAAATATTAAATTATAGTTCTGTTCTCAATATGACCACAGACTTATACAATAAACATATGAGTATGTATGCGTGTATGTTAAATACATGGGAGTGTACGTGTGTTTTGTCTATTTATTTATTGTTTTTACTAGTGTATTTATTTTAAATATTTTGTTATAACTTTTAATGTTACTAAGCATAATAAAAAATAGCAACTTTCTCTTTAGAAACTATCATTGTGGGAAATTTCATAATAATTATATAGATTTCGGCTTCGGCTACAAACGTCAACTGCTTAACAAAGGCCTCATATATAATACTAATATTCAGCCCTTAAAATGACCCACTACTGACTGGTCAATTACAGCGAGCCTCCTCCAATTACATGGAGGGTAATTAGCCAACTATGCCACGCTGGTAAAAGTTCCTCCCGACACCTAGTGGGTGTCGTACCTACCTTAGTTCTTTTCCCAAACCAGTCATCCGTTCTTCGGGCTACATCACCACTGTCATAACAATCGAATGTAATCCTTTTTATAATAATCTGGTATTTTTCCATTGCTGGTGAAACGAAATTAGAAACCTGGGTTTCGATTGGCTTGGTATATTTTGCTTAAAGGCTCACTTTTCAATGCCAAATGGAAATTAAGATCACAATTTAAAAAAGGAAATGTAAATTAGTAAGGAGATACATGAACACTAATTCATCTCAACTAAATTATACTAAAATATATTTATAAGTAAACTAGTGATCTGTGTCTTTTGTGTCCACCATACTACTACAACTCAGCCTGTATATGACCCACTACTGAGTCGGGACTCCTCCAATTATGAAGGGCACTAACGGCAGAATATTACACATCCCCACCGCACGCTGGGAAGAAACGCGTGTTGTAAGAGTCAACAAAACCCAGCACGCTAGGTGGTAGGATCCTATGGTCCGCCCGGCTAGCTACCACCCTCACATCTGAGTCTGGCGCCAAGCAGTTTTACTGTGTTCCGTCGTGTGTAAGTGAGAGCCGGTGCCCGACAGGGGATTTCCTTGAATTGCCTGCTCCATCTTAGACCCTTGTGTTGCTTTCCACCACGCAAGCCATTAAAAACAAAGGCATCAAAGTCGTAGATAAAAAAATAACACCAAATTAGCCAGATGGGTTGACATAGGGTTTCGTATCAACTTACCGTCTTTTGCAGCTAGGTTTTCATTTTCATTTCTTTTCATTTCCGCCCCTCACGATGAAATTGGCTAGTGATACCATGTATTACATCACTACATAGTATAAAACAAAGTCGCTGTCGTCTGTCCGTCCCTATGTATGCTTAAATCTTCAAAATTACGCATCGGATTTTGAAGCGGTTTTTTTTAATAGATAGAGTGATTCAATATGAAGGTTTATATGTATAACCCACCCCCGCTTTGCACGGGTGAAGCCGGGCGGGCCACTAGTATACCATATATTACACCATGTAGGTAATTAGAAACCCTAATAGAAATTAGATCTAATGATCTAAATGATGATGATGACCCTCTGAAGACATTTCGCAATGTCGCCTTAAAACGAAAATGAAGGTGATGTGTAAATTTGAGAGTATTTTATTGGAGGGACACACAAAGTTTTTTTCTTTCTGTACATTTTTGGGTCTATATCCTCAAATGTAATATTTGGTTGCCGAATTTGGCGCATGAGTCATTTTATGTCGGCGCGGAGGGGCCTCATTGGCTGGTCACGTTCGAAAAGAGAACATCTGTGTAGACCGTGGTGATATAATTTATACGGTTTGGTGCCAGTAGATGGAAAGCTTGACGCATCCAGCTGCTACCCGCAACCTTTCGCAGATCGTCAAGCTGAAGACAGGGCGATAAGGCACTCTTTAGGGGAGGCCTATGTCCAGCAGTGGACTAATGTGGGCTGATGATGATGAGATAGAAAGCAAACGCTTAATCGAAAACACATATATACGAAATCCACAGTCAGACCGGGGTTAATGTTTTAAAAACAAACTGCAGCAACACTGCGTTGTCGGGAGTCCTCAAGTTAGATGGATGGTAATTAGCCTGCTTTGCCACGCTGGCCAGATTTGGCCAGACGTTGGCATAGCGTTTTGTATCGAGATTTCCTTCTCTTGCGGCTAGGATTGGACCTTGTCATTTCCCTATGTCGGCTCTTACGACACCATTATCTTACTAATATTATAAACGTGAATGTTTGTAAGTATGGATGGATGGATGGATGGATGGATGAATGTATGTTTGTTACTCTTTCACGTAAAAACTACTGAATGGATTTTAACGAAACTTTACAATAATATAGCTTATACATCAGAATAACACATAGGCTACAAGTTATAAAGATATTATGTGAATTACAACAATATAAACAAGTCGAATTCAAAATTTCTAATTGTCAAATTTTCGGCCATATTAAACTATAGACAACATAACGTTTCGCTGTCAGTTGCGGTTTGTTAAAGTAGGTTTTATACGGACGGGATAAAAATCTCAGGTATCCTATGTCCAACTTTCTTTTTGTTTTAAATATTTATAATGCGCAACAAAGTTCGCCGGGTCAGCTAGTAATATATATGTGTGTGTGTGCGTCAAATTCGTGGTGGTGTGTGTAATGACACACACATGTCATTACACACACCACCACAATGTAATACTTTTTTATTAATATAATCTACTTTTTACTTACTATACTATACTAACTACATAGTATAAAACAAAGTCGCTGTCGTCTGTCCGTCCCTATGTATCCTTAAATCTTTAAAACTACGCAACGGATTTTGAAGTGGTTTTTTTAATAGATAGAGTGATTCAAGAGGAAGGTTTTTACTTAAAATACCTGCATAATTGCACCCGTGCGAAGACGGGACGGGACGCTAGTTTTACTTATAATTTAAAAATACCTTCATTGTTTCAAATTTCTTTCTCTATCTATAAGTGTGGGAGATTTCAGACTCCTCAGTTCCCGCAATTTTCATAAAAATGAGTATAAAGTTTTTGTTTCTCGTATTAATTTAAAGATTACTAGTGGCCCGCCCCGGCTTCGCCTGTGCAAAGCGGGGGTGCGTTATACATATAAACCTTCCCCTTGAATCACTCTATCTATTAAAAAAAACCGCTTCAAAATCCGTTGCGTAGTTTTAAAGATTTATGCATACATAGGGACGGACAGAAGAATGCGACTTTGTTTTATACTATGTAGTGATAGTGATAGTGATGATATAAACAGTTTATGTTTTATTAAAAAAAAACACGGAGAAGGCATGGTGTTCAAATTAAAATTGGTTCACACGCACCCGATATCCAGATCTAGAACTTGTTTAATCTGCAGATACATTTCTTCCTGCACCATTCGACTTTTTGTCGATGGTTTTCTTTTTCTCAGACTATAATGAAGCCTAGAATTTTAGGACATTCAACCTGCGAGATTCTTATTCCCACGATGCAATCAACAATATGATGCGGTTGACATTTTAATCGAGAGTTACGTTGCAGAAGGGGTGGATGCATGACGTTACGACTTTTATCAATTGGGTAAGGGTTTTAGTGATACAGTGTTAAAACCTGTTTACAACATTTCGTGGTCGCTTTAGGTTATCCTGAGAAATATTATATGTTACACATATCCGAGCATTTGCTCGTACAGGAAAAAACAGACTTCAAAAACTTAAAAAGTATAATATGACATAAGAAATATTTAATTTAATACACCTTTTAAACATAATACCTGCAATATTAATCAAATAAATTAAATTCGGTGGTAAGTCGAATGTAATAATAAATAGGTCGCAGTACGTAGCTTGGCTAATTGCATTTTTGTTTCTTATTTATTTATTTTAATCCCCCTAAATGTTAAGGGTGGCGACTTTTTATCTTAATTTTTAGACATTTTTTTTTGTTTTTATTATCCACCATACAAAAATACATACAACCCTAAATTTTCACCCCTCTACGATCAACCCATATTTAATTACATGGCAAAACAACGTTTGCGTAAACAGCTAGTTTGCTTATAAAGTTGTTATCGAGTTTCATTAATTATTTTTTTATTTTGTTCACAGGTAAAAGACTTAATCATCCAGCGGGATAATGGAATATGTCTTAATATTAAGGTAATTAACAATAGCTTAAGATTTATTAAGTTTGAAAACTGACAGTAGGTTTAACCATATTACCGGTGATCCCATTATACGGGTGGCACAGGACAAATGACAATCGCTCTGTAAAGTCGGTAGTTAACCAAATCTGGTTAGACCAGTGCCTAATTAAATTTGGAAAAATGGGAGCGAGATATAACATGGTAATTTCGTGAATGATGACGATAGTGAAAACAACACAAAAAAAATTAACATAACTACTACTATCACTTCTCTGGCCATACATGAGCCATTGCTGAGTCAGGCTTTCTCCCATCACAGGGAGCGTATTAGCCTACTGTGACGCGCTGGCTAGACGAGTTGGCACGGGTTTCGCTTCAAGTTTTCTGCTTTTGCAGATAGGTTTTCGGTCTTGTCATTTACTTTCGTTAGCTCTTACGACACCCTCAGAATGGAAAGGGGTGATGACACTGTGTATTATAAATCCGTCACCACACGGACAACTGGTACACATGGTTTGTGTTATAAGTCAGATTCATGAATCTCACGCACACTTCAACAAAAACGTAGAGATATGGTTAGAGGTGCCGCCTTTCGATCAACGGGTCCCGGGTTCGATTCCGGGGTGGGGCAAGTGTCTTTGTGTAAACCAGAGGCACTTGCTCTGAGTCTGGGTGTCATTTGTGTTCGTGAATTACATGTTTATAAACTGACCCCGCGATACAGGTTATAGTGCAGAAGTTCCATCTTTATAAAAAAAAAATATATATATACACAGAACTGTTCCTCTCGTATTCATGTGGATTTAGAATACATCGTGTCACAACCCCATTCCAAACTGAGGGTGTCGTAAGGGCCGGCAAAGGGAAATGATAAAGCCGAAATCTTGTTTTTTAAGGTGGTAAAATTCTTCATGGACCATCCACAGTCCTTGAGCGACTCCCGGTAAAACTAACTCCCGGTGTTTAGTTTTCGGCCTAAAGACGTGTATACGTAATAAGTGCTTACGGCATTTATATCTAGTGCTTTCCCAATTCTCATGCAAAATTAATAATTATTTGCCCATTGTGTGTATGTCGTAATCTGTTACGACCTTTAGTTTCATATTATGGGAAACAAAGTTGAATTGTACCCACGACTGCCGAATTTCAATGTAAAACTAACTACTTTTCAACCGACCTCAAAAATAAGGTTCTTACACAGTTTTTTTTTATTACTTATTACTTAGCTCATTGATGTGGACTTAGCCCACTACTGAATCTCCTACAGTTACATGTTGGGTAATTTGCCTGCTGTCCCACACTGGACAGACGGGTTGGTAGAGGGTTTTATATCAAGTTTTTACCTTCTCTTCTCTAACCTAGCCGGGTTATATGCCTTGTAACCCTCAGGATGGATCAAGTAAAGAAAAGAGAGGCTTAATTACTATGCTATCATGTTATCGAGTCACCAAATATGACGCAATTTCCTGCTTCCGAATGCCAAAGGAATTCTCGATAGTCATATTATGACGTCATTTATTTTTGTTAAAAATGTACCCGCATTAGGTAGACGCATCTTATTACGGGACCTTTAATCGACTTTAAATAATTATGCCAGTTTTGAAAGTTTTCCGTGTCGTGGCGCATTTAGAATATTTTTTTTTAATCTGTTCTTAAGCGAGGCGCCTTAAGTGATAGAAAACATGGCACAGAGTAAGAAAGACTATTTTTATTTTTCTGAAATTTGAGATAATCGTTTGAAGTTACTCCTTACTAGACATCTGAACACCTCCTGATCTAATGTTTTTAGAGAACAGCCGCAACAAACAGGCAAAGTGTTAATTATGTTTGGTTATGCACAAGAAACCTAAATACCCTAAGTGAAAACCTAAATAGCCCGTGCGATACACAGAAAAATAAGTTAAAAGTTATTTAAAAAGTCGCAGAATTGGGTACGTTTACCTTATTTTTTGTTTATCCAACAAATGCAATGTATATTTAGTTTATTAGCCATCAATTTACCTCCAGTGCTTATATTAATTATGTTTAAATATAGTGTACATAGAGAGAAGGTCGTTCCGTGGATAGAGAATCGTCTGACTTAGCCAGTTACAGTTAACGTGACCATTTTGTTTTCGTGTTAGAGCGGGACACCAACTGAATTTTGTATATAAATAAATACATTATATAGGGACGGCCCCCTGCTAAATGGAGCGACGACCTGCTAAAGGTTGCGGGCAGCAGCTGGATGCGTCAAGCTGAAGACAGGGCGCTATGGCGCTCTTTGGGGGAGGCCTATGTCCAGCAGTGGACTACTGTGGGCTAATGATGATGACAGGGTACGTCGGTGTAAGATATCATATTTAAGTGCAAAGGGGGACATTTATGTTCTCGTTGAGGGCAGCGGGACGGACAGCCTGAAAGCGGGACAATCCCGCCCAAAGCGAGACGTATGGTCTTCGTTAGTTAGGGTCAGTTACTTTACTATCCGTGTGGTGAGGGATTAAGAATACATCTTCACTCTATGCTAACCTCAGGGTGTCGTAAGAGCCGACAGAAGGATATTTCAAGGCTTCCGTTTACTGGTTAAATATATTTTGAGGGGGTTGAAAAAGACGACCAAAGGATATTAAGGCAAGGCCAAAAACGGAGCAGCAGGAAACGGAAACGAAACCCTGTACCAACCCGTGTGGTCAGCGTGACAGACTGGTTGCCCTCCATGTAATGGGAGGAGGCCCGACTCAGCAGTGGGTCATATATGGGCTAGTACTAGAAGGAGCATGTCGCGGGTTCGTATCCCCGCACGGAAGAAATATTTGTACGACCTACAAGTATTTGTTCCGGGTCTGGGTGTTTTCTATGTATGTATTTACAAAAAAAAAATTATTTAAGTAGTTTATCATCCATCTCGTTACCATAACACAAGCATTAACTTGCTTAGCCTGGAACGAGATGGCGTTGTGTGAAATGTCCAATGATATTTATTTTAATATTTTTGTACGACTTTTGTTTTTTTAACGAGGGTTTTCTCACAAATGTCCCTTACTATCTCGCACATAGTTGTTAAACACCCTCAGGCTAGAATATTACGATCTGGTAACACTGTGAGATCTAAAACGCACAAAAATATACGGTGTAAGAAACATTGCCTAATTGAGTCTTACGCAATTTATATTCGATTCTAAAGCATGTTCTAGTATTGATAGAGTATAATTTTGTTTCATCATTGTCGTTACGGCCTACTTAATAATTGATAGACAACTTAATGCAGTCTGGGGAAATTGTTAAACAACGTTATTTTTATAACGATCGGATGCCGTCGAAGTAAAATTGTGAATAGGATATGCATTGCACAGTATAACGCAATCTACTAGTACTCCTCAGCCTATAAACCCACTACTGAGTTACATGGAGGGTAACTAGCCTATTGTGCCACACTAGCCAGACGGGTTGGCACAGGGTTTTGTATCACATGCATGCTCTCCTATCGGGGAGCGAATCCCGTAGCCTTAGTTCGGACGGTCCAGGATCACCGTCGGTTTTAGTGGTTAGTTATGGGCGCAATTTACCATATATACGCGCCTCGGAGTCCCACATTACTCGGCGAGCCCCAACGGCCGGTAACCTTAGAGTATCTACGGTATAAAAAAGGATTTTGTAGCAAGATTTCTTGCGTCCTCCATAGGTTATCGGCCATTTCATAATTATCCTTTTGTCGACTTTTTCGACACCCTCAAAAATGTTGCAAACATGTCGAGCTTATAAAATTGCGTGACGAATCTATATATCTATCTATCAGCCGCCTAATAAAGAGGGCGTGAGGAATCCTTTTACATTAAACTTCGAACAGCGTAAAACAAACGATAATGACGTCACGCATTACGTCGTCGTGCGCGCAGAAAACGAAAGTGCGATCAGCTGAGATTGAAAGTGAGTCGCAATACATCACTGGCTGCGAACGGCATGACCTGGATATACTTGGAACTGACGTTGCCTTGGTGGTGACCAATTTGGAATTAGTAGTCACCAGGGTCCGGTTGTCCGGTGATCCGTGTGGTGATGGATTTAGAATACATAGTGTCATCACCTTATTCCATTTTTTTTTTGTTTGCCCGGGGTCAAATCCTTTATGGACTATCCCCGTCGGCCACGGGGATGGCCGAGGGGGGGTGTGTGGGACTCTCCCCCATAGTGGGGGCCTACCCACTAAACCTTCCCGGGGTGCTCCAACTCGCGTCCTGTTGCGGCATTGTGGGATCTCTGTGCCAACCCGTCTGGCCAGCGTGGCACAGTAGGCTAATTAATAGTGGGTCATTTATGTGCTGAATAGTACTAGTGCCCGGTTGTAACATTATGGTACAGAGACGTGGTCGCTCTCTATGGACTCTATCAAAAGGCTCAAAGGGCTGTGGTTGGATTTTGAGATGCGCCGGAGAACCAGATACCGACATAGCCCACAGGATTGCCAAACTTAAGTGGCAATTGGCAGGGCACATAGCTCGCAGGTCTTCGTGGAAATCGACTATAGGAACGCAAGAGAAGGAAAACATGAAACGAAACCCTGTGTCATCCCGTCAGGCGGGCGTGGCACAGTACGCTAATTTCCCTCCATGAATTTAGAGGAGGTCAGACGACTACGACCTATACAAAAAAGTTACATATGATATTGAGTTTTAATTTAATTATTTCTTGACAGCCTCCATGTTTTCAAGCAACAATAAAATCAGCAGCAATTGTTTCACAGACAATTAAAAACATAAATTTCCTTCCGGATACGAATGTTAATCGATATAAATAATCGATATAGGAATGTCGTTGCCTCAGACCTTGATTATCGAATTAGAAAAACAATTGCACCAGGAAATGAACTTAAAAGATTAGTCGATTAGTTCAGTAGCCTTTATTTAATCTGTGGCCAATTATGTTTCTGATAAGATGGAGATCCCAACAGGATTTCGTTTCATTTAGGTATTTAGTTCCGTTATCATGTCCTTATGATTAGTTTCTAGATACTAATATTATAAATGCGAAAGTTTGTAAGAACGTATGTTTTTTATTCTTTCACGCAAAAACTTCTGAATGGATTCCACGCTGGCAAGACGGGTTGGCACAGGGTTTGTATAAAGTTTTCCTTCTCTTGGGGCTAGGTGATCTGCCTCTTGCGTTCTTTTAGTCGCCTCTTACAACAGCCTGAAGACGGTATGGGTTGGTGACATTGTGCATTCTAAATCCGTCACCACACGGACATAATAATATACATTAAAGTAGAAAGTATTCAAAAGATTATTTTGCAGGTAAATCCTTAGCATGAGTACCCTAAACCGAAGAGCATGTATGAAGGGAATAATGAAAGTGAACGAAGCGAAACAAGTATGTAAGGATCGTAGCAAGTGGAAAGAAATGGTCTCTGCCTACCCCTACGGGAAAGAGGCGTGATTATATGTATGTAAGCTTATGTTAAGCTAAGGCTAAGGATTTACCTTTACATTTAGCAAACACTCTTTGTTAGGTTTTAAAATAGTATTCGAATCGTACGTGATCTAATTTCCTATTAAAACTAATTTTCCTTACAGCCTGCTGCGAATGGCTAGCACTAATTTTATTATTTAGATACTTAATTAAATTAGTGTTCCATTGTATTTTTAATGTCTAAATTATTTGTAGGTCATGTAAGTATAACGAAGAATTGATTTAATTAAAATCAAATCAGTTTATATGGACTTGACTTTTTTGGTCTTGAGCTTTCGGCGCCTTTGGATCCCGGGTCTATAGTTCGATTCCGGGGTCAGGCAAGTTTAATTCAAAACCAGTGATGGTTCATCATCATCATCATTTCAGCAAATAGGCGTCCACTGCTGGACATATCAAGCCAAGCCAAGCATCTCCACAAAGGCCGGTCCTGGGCCGCCCGCATCAATCGATTTCCGGCGACCTTAACCAGTCGTCCATCGTGTGGGAGGCCTACCAGCACTGCACCTTCCGAAACGCGGTCGCCACTCGTGGCTTTTCTGCCCCATCGGGCGTCTGTCCTGCGAGCTATGTGCCCTGCCCACTGCCACTTAAGTTTAGTTGCTTCATAGTAAATTATATGTATGTAAATTGAGCCCAAATTTACACTTATTGAGTCGTAAAAATACTGATAATGGTAGTGAAAAGGTCATATCATCATTGTTAGACGTTCACAATGAAAGCGTCTACTCATTGTACGTTATTACAGTTGGTTACTCGTCTAAAATTTCTCGCTTCATAGATTATGTCAGATTGGAAGCCATGTGTCAGATGCATTCGACATTATGTCAGAGATTATTCGGAGAATTTACACTATAGGCAGTAAATATTAAATTACTTAGTCTTACGTAATATCTACACTTTAGTTTAAAAAGCGCGAATCTGAGTGACTTTGTCTTTTAGAACTGCTAAAGTGATTGTGAGATTTATTTGTGTAACTACTTTAGTGTGCTTAGATAGACTTTTATATCTCCTCTCCTAAACTGCTGATCCAATATAATTTTGTTTGGTTTTAGAAATGATCGACACTGGTATGTGCCACGCTGGCAAGACGGGTTAGCACAGGGTTTGTATAAAGCTTTAGCAAGCCAGGTTATCGTCGACTAAGATACGTTTGCAACACCAAAAGTGTCATACGCGCAATCCTGATCGTGTAAAAAGTATACCGAATTCAGGGAAAACCGACTTTATAAACTTAAAAGCGAATACCAAAATTCTAAATGGTAAAGATTCAATTTTAATATGGAGCCGTCTTGATTAAATGGGCTGTGTTACTTTTTTATCGTCTTATAAATAAGTTATGTGCCATTCCTTTTAAATGTAGGTAGACTTAACTCGTGTAACAAGACAATGGCGTCGACTTGTTGAGAGTGTGGTAAACTCGGGGCTCTTACACAACAGCTTTCTATTGTATATTGTTATCAAATTAAATATAATGCCGCACAGTGTGAACATGTAATTCATGCAATAGTTTGGTAGATTGACTGACTCATTGGTATAGGGGTTCGATTTGCAGCCTGTGGATCAACAGGTCCCGGGTTCGATTCCGTGGACGGGCAAGCGTCTTTGTGTAAACCAGAGGCACATGCTCGGAGTCTGGGTGTCGTTCCTGAATTTCATCTTTGTAAACCGCCCCCGCGATACAGGTTATACTAAGTGCCCTTGCACTTTTAGTTTAAAAAAAAGACCTGTTCGCTACCTTTGCCTGTAAAGATTTATAATACGAGAGGGCAGTTAGACCATACTGACTCTTGGAAAAATCGAGAAAGCAGGACTCGGGTAGCGGAACGGGGGGCCTGACTTAGCGATGATCGATATTTGAAAAACATCGATGTTAACATAGAACCATAAGTATCGATATCCTTGGACATCCTTGGACATATCCTTGGACATTTCACACAACGCCATCTCGTCCCAAGCTAAGCAACTTAATGCTTGTGTTATGGTAACGAGATGGATGATAAACTACTTATATACATTTTTTTTTTGTAAATACGTACATATTATACATAGATAGAAATGACACCCAGACTCCGAGCCAGTGCCTCTGGTTTAGACAAAGACACTTGCCCGACCCGGGACTCGAACCCGGGACCCGTTGATCCAAAGGCGGCACATCTAACCACTAGACCAACGAGGCAGTCAATGTACAATAAATATCGATTGAAAAATATCGATGTCCAAAGACATCGATGTTTTTTTAGGTAACAAATAAAACTTTACATTATAATTAAGAAAATGTATTAATTGTTTTAGAAATTAAGTTTCAAGAAAAAAATAACTTTTTTAGTAGTTTTTGGGCACACACTAAGAAAATTTGCTTTGCGAGGAGTTTTCCTGTTACATCTAATGCATACTAGATGGTGCTCAAAAGAATTATTGAGGTTTTGATATTTTAATCCTGTAACATCGATGTGCCGATGTTATCGAATATAAGACATCGATGTCAAAACATCTATATTTTTCAGATAAATCATCCCTAGGCCTGACGGAGGACCTGTCCCCCGGCTAGCTACCACCCTCACATTTAAATCCAAACAGTTACCTACTGTTTTTCGTCGTGTGTATGTGAGAGCTGGTGCCCGACATGATCTTGCTATGAAACCCCGTGTCAGAGTGGCACAGGAGGCAATTTTTACTTATTTTACTTATTTAACTTTATTCATACCACCGCCCCCCGGGGGAGAGGTCGGTGATTATGTGGGACTCCCGGGACAGAACCCGTTTACCCACTAAAACCCCAGCGGTATACCCTCACACGGCACGCTTGGGGCGCCACGGGTTCGCGCAAGCGCAGTCAAACGTTGACGCCCCGACACAGTAGGCTAATTGCCCTAACTGGAGGAGCCCCGACTCAACAGTGGGTCTTCTATAGACAGTTCCACATTGGTGCTTGGTTAAAATACTAATTTGTGCGTGAATTGTACCGATGACCTTCCGATGTTGAGAAATACTGCTAGTAAAAAACTTAATTGAACATAACTCTTACTTTTGTTTCACTCGCGATTTCGATACAATCGATTTGTGCTGTACCATTGTTGAGGTCAGTGTACACTTAGAAAAAAGAATGTCCTTGATTGTATGTTTCCCCGTTTGCTATTTTTCTTTTTGTTTATCTACGCTATCAGCTACTTTTCAGCCCATAAATGAACCATACTAAGGCAAATACTGGGGTAGACGAGTTCTTGAGTGGAGACCGCGAATCGGCAAGCGTGGTGTGGGACGGCCCTCTGCTAGATGGAGCGACGATCTGCGAAAGGTTGCGGAAGCAGCTGGATGCGGCAAGCTGAAGACAGGGCGCTATGGCGCTCTTTAGGGGAGGTCTATGTCGAAGAGTGGACTAATGTGGGCTAATGATGATGATGAAGGCGAATACTAAATAATACTACTAATAATACTGCTAATGTTTGGCCCTATGTGACTATAGCGCAGGCTTCTTTTCACTGCTGCGGTTTCTTTCCGGCTCTTCTCTGTAGCGTAAGCCGGGCTGGCTTCCTTTCACAATACTGCAACTAGATAGTTTCTATCCGGCTCTTCTCTGTATAGCAGCCTTCTTTCCGGTGGTTAATAGTATTTTATTGCAAATTATTTGTCTATCATTTGACAGTAGTGTTTATCTGTTAGCTCCAAATGATTCTAACAGATGGCGATATCTATTGACTGGATTGAGTAAGTATTTAATAGATGGCGCTATTCAGGCAACCTTAGCCACAGCAACGCGTGGCCAGATCTGCTAGTAAATTTATAAATTTAAACCGATATCCCCCCAAAAGACTGGATATGAGTCAGTCATATCAGTGACTTGTATCATTTGAGATTCTATAATCGGTCCAACAAAGAATCGAATACACGAAAGCCAGCCGGCTTTATAGCTCAGACCCCGCGGCCACCACACCAACCTTGCTCCAGTAAACCATTTCGCAATATGCTGGGAAACACCGAGTCAATCGCTCTCTTATACTAAGATGTAATATCCTCTGATTTATGAGCGCCTAGTACACGTCCGGCGTATAATGCACTTAATTACAGGAATTATTTAATTTTAGTATCGTGTATTTGTTTTATGCATATTACCTGGTTTGTTACTACTACTACTCAGCACATAAATTACCAGGGCCGGATTTAGGGGTCCAGAGGCCTCGGGGCAACAAAGGAGTGGAGGTCCCCGTGCCTCAAATTATTTTCCAAATAAAATGAATATTATAATACTTTAGGCTGTAGGTAAAGGTAAAAGCGAAAAAAAAATATTAAAGGAAAAGATGTTTACTAGGTTTACTAGTTGAAAGATATTTTTTTTCCGAAATCTCTATTGTGGAGGCCCCCTGCTTGTGGAGGCCCCGGGGCTATCGCTCCGCTTGCCCCCCCCCTAAATACGGCCCTGTAAATTACCCAGTGCTGAGTCGGGGCTTCTCCCATTACATGGAGGGTAATTAGCATACTGTGCGACTGATTTTTTTTTATTATGGATCGCCTAAAGAGGATGTACACCTTTAGGCGATCCATAATAAAAAAAAATCACAGGGCACAATACGTTAAACATTAATATCAAACTTTATTTATGAAGATGTAGTGACTAGAATTGAGAAAGGTATGCTTAGATGGTCATATTGAGAGGATGAGTGAAAGTAGACTTACGAAAGAAATATATAGCGGAAGTGTGAATGGGAACGTTGGAAGGGGCAGGCCAAGAAGGACATTCCATGACCAAATAGGTGATGTCCTAAAGAAAGGTCAGGTCAGAAGCACCCTAAACCGACGAGTATGCATGAAGAGGTTAATGAAAGTGGAAGAAGCGAAAGTTGTGAGCCAGGATCGTAGCAAGTGGAAGGATGTGATCTCTGCCTAACCCTGCGGGAAAAAGGCGTGACTTTATGTATGTATGTATCACCAAAAATTATTACTGTTATCATCTTACGACCCTTGTCCCACACTAGGTGGTAGTCTCCATACACACCGATCAGTCGTCATATCTACAGTCACACCTTTCATACACAATTCCTCATTCTTACCATATAGGGCAACATCAGGTATTAAATTGTGTACTCCAATCCTTTTTATACCAATAGAACTCCTTTTTTTATATAGTGGGGGAAACCTTATATAGGTTTCCAGCCGGGGGACGGGGCTAGGCTATGTGGGAGTCCCGGTCGCGATGAGATGGTGATTGCGACCTGTTTTCCCACTAAAAACTACCACTATTTGTCTGCGCGGGCCATCTGTCGTTCGGGAAACCCAATGGAACTCCTGCACTAGGTATAACCAACGAGGCATTCGAAGGCCAGTAGTCTTTTGGGCAGAAGGGCTGACACAGGGTTTTGTTTCAAGTTTTCCTTCCCTCGCGGGTAGGTTTCCGGCCTTGTCATTTCCTTTTGTCGACTCTTACGACACCCTCAGGCTGGAATGAGATGGTGACATTATGTATTCTAATTCGTCACCACACGGGTTTGTTGCATTTTTTACATCCTGTATATCGATGTTGTTTGTCTATACAGATCGTCATCGTTTCAGCCCATAAATGACCCATTACTGAGTCGGGCCTCCTCCAAATTCATGGGGGGAAATAAGCCTACTGTGCCACGCTGGCAAGACGGGTTGGCACAGGGTTTGTATTAAGTTTTCTTTCTCATACGGTTAGGTGCCTGCCTCTTACGCTCCTTTAGTCGCCTCATACGACACCCTCAGGATAGTGTGGGTTGGTGACATTGTGTATCCTAAATCCGTCACCACACGGACATACTAATTACTAATATACTAATACTAATCTATGATGATCATAACTAATATTATAAAGAGGAAATTTGTAAGGAATGGGCTCACAAAGAACTGGACGGATTTTAAAATTCTTTCACTATTTGGATGCTACATTATCACTGATTAATATAGGCTATGCCAAAATGTTTATTAAATAAATATCCACCCGTGCGAATCCGGGACGGGCCGCTAGTCTATAGTAAAGTACTAGGTCATGCTTAACACACTTGAATGAAGACACTATTGATAGATTGCTAATTTGACTATCACCGGTACGAGGTTAAGTGCATTTTGTCAAGGTCGGTAAGAGGCCCTTTTCTGAAGCTCGTCTCTAGGTCAAGCCACTACGGTGTTTTCTCACGTGGTGTTATTGAGCACGGTGTAACATAATGGTATACAACCTTATTAATCTATCTAAATCTTAAGTTGACTGCCTCGTTGGTCTAGTGGTTAGATGTGCCGCCTTTGGATCAACGGGTCCCGGGTTCGATTCCGGGGTCGGGCAAGTGTCTTTCTCTAAACAAGTAGCTCAGAGCCTGGGTATCATTTGTGCTTGTGAATTACATGTTTGTAAATTGCCCTCGCGACACAGGTACATACCTATAACTAGTGCAGGGGTTTCGTTAAAAAAAAATTGCTGTTCGTTAGTTTCGCTAAAACTCGAGAACGGCTGGGGACCGATTTGGCTAATTTTGATCTTGAAATACTCGTGGAAGTCCAGGCAAGGTTTATAAGGTAAAAAAAATTAGGAAATACTCGGAATGAAATAAAAAAAACTTTGCTTTTCCTTTGACGTTGGGTTTATTTTATACAAAAGTTTAGGTTTTTTTTATCGATTGAGGCAGTACAAAGTCTGCCGGGTCAGCTAGTTGTATAATACAAATTTCAAATAACCTAAAATATTTTTCGCCAGCGCTAACTTTCATATTGTTCGTTCATAATATAGAGGGTGTAATGTGTGTTCGTGAATTAAATGTTTGTAAAATACCCCCGCGATACAGGCCGTAAAATTATGTATGGGTAGGGGACATTAGTTGTAAAAAAAAATAAAACACACTATTTATAAAATTATTCAGCCCATAGGTGACTCACAGTTGAGTCGATCCGCCTCCTCCTTTATAAATGGAGGGTAATACACTCCCACGCTGGCTAGACGGGTTGGCACAGGGTTTCGTATCAGGACGTCGAGTGCTCATAAGGAGCCTGAGGAGAGGAGGAGGGCCTCCTCGTCTGCGGCGGCGTGGTTCTGCATCAGATCCCACAATGCCGCAACAGGACGCGAGTTGGAGCACCGCGGGGAGGTTTAGTGGGTAGGCCCCCACTATGGGGGAGAGTCCCATACACCCCTCGCTGGCCATCCCCGTGGCCGGCGAGGAAGTCCATAAAGAATTTTACACCGGGCGAAAAAAAAAATACAAAAGGTTTCGTATCAAGTTTTCCTTCTCTTGCGGCTAGGTTATCGCCCTTGACATTTCCTATTGTTGCCTCTTACGACACCCTCAGGATGTAATGGGGTGGCGACACTATGTATTCTAAATCCGTTACTAGACGGACATTATATTGCAGAACAAAAACTGATATATTCTTGACAAAATTAAAAAACTGATATATACTTCTCATCAGAAAAAAACGAAACACTACCCTTTTTATGGTTGTTATACAAGATACGAAACTTATGATTTGAATGTAGAACATTAACACATTAGTATTTGAAAACATTAGTGTTTTTTTTTTGTGTTCACTATTATACGACATAATGTATATTCCTAAATCACTATCACTACATAGTATAAAACAAAGTCGCTGTCGTCTGTCCGTCCCTATGTATGCTTAAATCTTTAAAACTACGCAACGGATTTAGAAGCGGTTTTTATTAATAGATAGAGTGATTCACGAGGAAGGTTTACTTGCATAATATTGTAGTGAAACACTGATAAATTTAGATGTTCATCATTGCACCCGTGCGAAGCCGGGGCGGGTCGCTAGTACATATATTATTTTTTCTGATAATCCTTACAAAACATAAACTTGCAAGGTGTTTCGATTTTTCTGATTAGAAGTGTATTATAATTTTAAATAACGTTATTTAATAGATACTTTATAATATTTTAATACTCCTTAATTGAGCATCATTATAGTGTCGCTACTGATTCATTTTGACGTAACTAACGATGGATATTACCCAGAAAACGAGGTCATGCGACTTTCAACTAGATCACTTTAGTTTTAGTAAGCCGTCCAAGTTTATATGGCGTTCACATGCAAATCGTCAGTTATGAGACGTAGCAGCAATATTCGTCACAAAACAAAATAACTCTAAACAGTGTTATGGAATATTCAACTTTAAAATTTACGATGCAAAGTCTTACTTTGCATGTGCGCCGGTAGCGCTTTAGACGTATAAGGTGATAAATTCTTATTTTGAAATGGACCGTTGACATTGAACGAAATGTTGGCAAAATGTTTCTGCTTTTTGCCAGTGCAACTCACCGTGTGGTGACGGATTTAGAATAAACAATGTCACCAGCCCACACTATCCTGAGGGTGTCGTAAGAGGCGACTAAAGGAGCGTAAGAGGCAGATCACCGAGAAGGAAAACTTGATACAAACCCTGTGCCAACCCGTCTTGCCAACGTGACACAGTAGGCTAATTTCCCTTCATGAATTTGGAGGAGGCCCGACTCAGTAGTGGGTCAGTTATGGGCTGAAACGATATAAACTCACTAGATGTTTCCAATTTTATTCTTCTGAGAGAATTAATTTCGTATTTTATTTGTATGCCTTGACTTTATCCTCTTTTCCTTCCAGTGAAAAGACACGTCCTCGAACAAATATGCGAGTACACTTCTCTTAATATTCTGCCTTGTAAAGTTCCCTTCATTGTGCCCATTGTTCTAGCGGTCATTGTATGCGAACGGCGAACCCGTTTTTACATCCATTCCACAGAAAGTTTCATCAACAGTATGTTAACTTTATAGTAACAACAAAACGATACACTCACACATGCACGCGTCATAACAACATTTAATCTGCGATATGTGCAGTCAAGCGTTTGTCAGTATTTCGATCACAGCGTACAGTTTATCGCTTGAAATAACTATTCGTATTTGTTTTCAGTATTAGTGCTATCTACCCAGTTATTAGATAAGGAAAGTACATCACTACATAGTTTAAAACAAAGTCGCTGTCGTCTGTCCGTCCCTATGTATACTTAAATCTTTTAAACTATGCAACGGAGTTTGAAGCGGTTTTTTTTAATAGATAGAGTGATTCAAGAGGAACGTTTTTAAGTATGTATGATATTGTAGAGAAACACTGATAAATTTAGATGTTCATTATTGCACCCGTGCGAAGACGGGGCGGGTCGCTAGTAAGCTATAAAACTTCCACACATTTGCATCGCATCCATACAAACATACATTTGTCAAAGATGGTGATTACTACTACTCACTTAGCCCATAAATGACCCATTCCTGAGTCGGGTTTCCTCCCTTCACAGCGAGGGTAATTAGCCTACTGTGTTTCGTTTAAAGTTTTCCTTCTCTTACGGGTCAATTTACTGTTCAAGGTTCAATACGGTGACTACGTAAACACTAGCCAACTTAGTATTCTATATACATACATACATATAATCACGCCTCTTTCCCGTAGGGGTAGGCAGAGACCACTTCTTTCCACTTGCTACGATCCATACATACTTGTTTCGCTTCGTCCACTTTCATTATTCCCTTCATACATGCTCATCGGTTTAGGGTACTCTTGACCTGGCCTTTTTTCAAGACGTCCCTGATTTGGTCTTGAAACGTCCGCCTAGGTCTTCCTCTTCCAACACTTTCATTCACACTCGCCTTATACACTTTTTTCGTCAATCGTTCTTCATTCATTCTCTCGACATGGCCAAACCATCTCAGCATACCTTTCTCAATTTTTGTCACTACATCATCTTCCAACAAAAAATGTTACAGATTGTCTATGTGTGCATTAGGCCAGATTTATGTACTGCGTTAACATGTATACTGTGTCGTACATTTACATACAAACGAATATGTTCTCAGCGCGTGTGTTATGTAAAAGTAGCATACGCGCACGTCATTGATGTGTTATCAAGTGGCGATTACATTGTGCTTGCGCTACTCAACGGCATTTAAAGCGGAGTAAGAACTCCAACTCACTCTATCCCTTTTTTTACGCTGGTAATCCTAACCCGACCGCTAAACGTCAGCCGATTTATGTGGGACTCCGGGGCGCGGAAAGATGGCAATTGCGCCCCAACCTACCCACTAATCTCTCAACTGCCCGAATCAGGGCCACGGGTTTCACTCTCCAATGGGGAACATGCACCGCGACCCTCATGGGGCCTTGCTCCGCTTGTAGAAGCGGGCCTCGTGCTTTGATAAAGCTTTGACTGCCTCGTTGGTCTAGTGGTCAGATGTGCCGCCTTTGGATCAACGGGTCCCGGGTTCGATTCCGGGGTCGGGCCAATGTCTTTGTCTAAGCCAGAGGCACTGGCTCGGAGTCTGGGTGTCATTTCTATCTATAATATGTATGTATTTACAAAAAAAATGTATGTAAGTAGTTTATCATCCATCTCGTTACCATAACACAAGCATTAAGTTGCTTAACTTGGGACGAGATGGCGTTGTGTGAAATGTCCAAGGATATTTTTATTTATTTGATAGGGAGCTTTAGACGCTACCACATCGCGAGCCACGTACGGGACATTGCATGTGCCTCCGTCAGGCGCCTGACGAAGTTGCGCCCTATCCACGCGGCACTCAAAACTCACTATATCCCTGCGGTGACGGACTAAGAGCAGACAAAAGGAAACTACGAGGCTGATAATCTTGCCGCAAGAGAAGGAAAACTTGATACGATACCTTGTGCTAACCCGTCTGGGCAGCCTGGCAGAGTAGGCTAATAACCCTCCATGTACCTAGAGGAGGCCCGACTCAGCAGTGGGTCATTTATGGGCTGAGTAGTAGTAAGATCTCGAAATACTGTCATCGCTATCACTAAGATTTATTGCTACTAATGCTACTAATGTATACTACCACATAACCAGTGGGTTACCAGCAGTGGCTGGGTCGGGGGTTCTCCAATTACATGGAGGGTAATTAGCATGCTGTGCCACGCTGGCCAGACCGGTTGGCACACCAGAAAACACCAAAAAATATCATTGACGACACGGTTGGCGCAGTGGTTGAGCGATCGACTGCTGCGCAGCATGTCGCGGGTTCGATCCCCGCACGGAAGAAATATTTTTACCAACGACCTACAAGTTCCGCGTCCGCGTCTGGGTGTTTTCTATCTATAATATGTATGTATTTACAAAAAAGAAAATATATAAGTAGTTGATCATCCATCTCGTTACCATAACACAAGCATTAAGTTGCTTAGCTTGGGACGAGATGGCGTTGTGTGAAATGTCCAAGGATATTTAGATTTATTTATTTATTATTCAGGCTGCTTCCCTTGGGGAGGATGCCCAGAATGCTTGCGGAATTTCTGCACAGCAAGGCTTATGTGCTGGCCAAAGTATGCGCTAGCTCTCTGCTCACCTGTCTGCTCTATGAGTTGGGATGAACCTTATTGAAAAGAATTGGCACACTTGTCCGACCCCGAAATCGAACCTGGAACCCATTATTCAAGGCGGCAAATCCAACCCCAACAGTTGCTCTAGGCCATAAAACATACAAACACATTGATATATAAATTAATATGCTACACTGCTAAGTTATTTCCGTTCACAGCGTTAATAAATGGCTTGCGTCCATCTGTTCTCGGAAAACTCGTATACTTTTTTTTACACACGTATAAATCAAAACAAGTCAATCAGTCCAACATAATTTTCGACATTTGATTACCTCCCATTCATCTAGTATTTGGCAAATTAATGCCGCAGCAGTTTTATAGAACAGGTTATTTAAGTTAATGATGTAAACGATTCTTACTGGATCGAATAATTTCCCTAAAGTATATTTCCATGAATTGTGAGTTCTGTAGTCACAAAGGTCGATGCTTTGTAGATAGCCAATAAGATTAGACTTCGGTAAGAACAGCCCCGGGCGGCAAATTCAAGCTTGGCAAGCGAGTGGACCCCCAACAATGTTTTATTTCAGACACTACTCTGCCTATTAATAAAAATACATTCCGACATGTCCATGTAAATTTAGAAAAAATAAAACTTAATAGAAAAACAAAATATTGGCTGGCGGGGCCAGCAGTTTTCAGTTTTTACCCCGCTTCGAAAACATTCAAGATCCGGGGCGGTAAGAAGTCTAAAAAATAAGTCTCATTTAAGATCCACTAGTGAGTCAGGCCTCCTCCAAGTTCATGGAGGGAATTAGCCTACTATGCAAAGCAAGCAAGACGGGTAGTTTTTTATTAAAAAATGAAATACTAGTATGCCATGTATCCCGGGGGCAGTTTACAAATATAACATCCACGAACACAAATGACACCCAGACTCGGAGCTTCTGGTTTACTCAAAAACACTTACCCGACACCGGAGTTGAACCGAGGTACCGTGATCTAAAGGCAGCACCCCTTAACCTTTTTTTTTTAGTTGACGCTGGGGTAATCCTTTATGCGTACCGCCGCACGACACGCTTAGGGCGCGTAGACACATTCGACTGTGACGCCCCGCCGAGGTGCCCGCTATGCGGGAAAGTCACTATCAGAGGGCGTCCCGGGCAACGGGGACGCCCTCAGTCAATGAGGCTTTCGTAGGTGGCGGGTGGCACATCTCACCCCTAAACCAACAAGGCAGTCACAAAGGATTTTTATCAAGGTTTCCTTCTCTTGCGGGTAGGTGATCTACCTCTTAAGTTCCTTTAGTTGCCTCTTACGACACCCTTAGGGTATCGGTTGGTGTCATTGTTTATTCTAAATTCGTCACCACACGGAACTCTTAGACAGTCTATCCTTGCTCTTATATATTGTAACGAAATAAGAAAACAAATAAAATAAAATAACTGCACAACAATTTGTACTTAACGATTATTTTAAGACTAGCAGCGACTAGGACTTTTTTTTAATTAAAATATCTTATATTAATCAGTAAGATTCTGATGGTGAAAGTATTTTTAAAAATAATAATTCTTAATTTAATAAGACTTTATTGTAAAATTGGAACAATCTTGAGAGGCCTTTTCGCTATTCCGAAATCAGACATATAAAAACCGCTGGCTCTCGGCGTATTTACTAAAATGAAAATTCATTCATCAAAATCAAATCTTTTGTGAGTGTTACATAACAATTGATCTTTGATTTATTTTGATTGTTCCACATCAAACTGGAGTCAGTTATAATTACATAAGATTCAAAATAGAATGCGGACAATAGATTTTTGTGACTTTCTAAACGTCCCACAATAGGATCGATTCAGCCATGAGTCATGCATGACACAGTAATTAATCGATAACTCATAATCGATTTTGTATTGTGTATCGATTATTAGAACAATTCGTTGATGGTATTAAGGTGTTAAGTATTGTTTGGACTGAGTACTAAAAAAAATTAAAAAAAATCTTTTGTTATTTAACTGTCAAACGCTCGCGGCTTCGCCCGGTATTTTTTTTAATAACTGATCGTATGCTAGGCGCCTAAACTGATAGGAAACTAGGCGCAGAGTATGAAAGCCTATTTTTGTTTATTCTAAAATTTGAGATAATCGCTTGAAGTTATTCCTTGCTAGCTATCTGACTGCCTCCTCAAAAGTGATCTAATCATTTTAGAGAACAGCCAACACAAACAGGCAAAGTTTTCATGGACTGAGTAGTCGTAGTAATTTAATGTCATATAACTTTAACATTAGAAAAAGATACTTTTTTTTTTAAAGAAACCCCTGCACTATGTATTACCTGTGTGGCGGGGGCAGTTTACAAATGTGTAATTCACGAGCACAAATGACACCCAGACTCCGAGCCAGTACCTCTGATTTAGACAAAGACACTTGCCCGACCCCGGTATCGAACCCGGGACCCGTTGATCCAAAGGCGGCACATCTAACCACTAGACCAACGAGGCAGTCAAATTTATTCAATTTTGTTCATTTGTAAAGATGGAAGCATTCATTATTAGTTGGTAATTGTAATTATTATAATTTATACAGAGTTGATATGACAGAGGGGCATTAAATTACACTACGTATACTATATGTGATTAGTATGTATTCGAAACGGTACAAAAAAAATACACGTGATTTTTCATGGGGGTGGAGGGGTAGTCTTAGACCTCACCAGGTATCACCAAGCGGGAGGGAGGGGTTAAAAAATGTTCAAAAAACATCACGTGATTAATGGACAGCCCCTAAGGTTAACAAACGATGCGTTAGGCATAAACATCTGTTAGGAAAGATACATCATGTTCAAACGAGGCAAAAATTTAAAAAATCATTTGCGGCTAAACTATTGCTCCAATTTAATAGATTTTTGATACAAAGCCTGGAAATGATACCTAGTATAAGCAGTTAAAAAAATGCCCCTATGTCGTGTCAACCCTGTATGTCCAATATTACCTATGGTGACGGATTTGGAATATATCATTTCCTTTTCTCTTACGATACTCTTAGGCTGGTTGGTGACATACTCTATTCTAAATCCGTCACCAAATTCCTAATTCATAACCTTAAATATTTACTGCACACATTGCACTACTGTTAACATTGTACCAGGCAATTAATTTACCCGGAGCATGTACTATTTACTATGGCATATTTGTCTCTAATACAATCGACACAGTACACAGACACAGCGTCTTATTACATTTTTATACTGGTTATTCTCTGTATAGTAGCATGTAGCGGGTTCGATTCCCGTACGGAAGAAATATTTGTACGACCTACAAGTTTTTGTTCCGGGTCTGGGTGTTTTTTATCTACGAGTATAATATGCATGTATTTATTTACAAAAAAAAATTGATGTACCGCGGAAACCAGAAGATCATACTTATATGCCATCCGGATATCCACTAAAACCTGCTATGTTTCTGTCTTCGTGTGCTGACCGCCATTTTATGGGATTGTCTATTGTAAAATGTTTTTTTTTTCCATTTAATTTTCTGTTAAATAGTTATGTTCTGTAAAAAAATAAAATCCGTTAAAAAGTGTTTAATTTCAATGTGTAATAATCGCGAAAACCTAAGAAATCATTAAAAAAAGAGCTATTCAAATTGGTGCAGTCGTTCGGACATTGTGCGCGAAATGAACATACATGACGATAATTTTTTTATTTATATAGACTATCTAACCTATTATAATAAACTAGCGATTATGTCCATAATTTCCGATGAGTCTCAACGTTGGCCAGTGTGGAATTCTTGCACGTGAACGTCTACGAAGTTGTTCTACTGTCTTTGACGCGTATTCTGTGGCAGCAGTGCAACAAGGTTGCGTTTGTTTGTATGTCAGTATTTGCACAGTGAAGGACGATCACTGATTAGCTTGTACTAGATAGTACATTCATAATCCGCGGACCGAAGAGTATCATCATCATCACAGCCCGTAAAAGGCCCACTGCTGAGTCGGATCTCCTCCAGTTACAGGAGCAATTACGGCATGCAATTTTCTTTAGTCGGCAAACGACACTATAAGGATTAAATGGGGTGGTGACTTATGTATGCTAAATCCGTCACCACACAAAAGAGAAATATTACTGACTTATATTCTTTTTTTTTATATAAAGACTAGCGGACCCGACAGACTTCGTCCTGTCAAAAAGATAGCGGTAATAAAGTGCAAATTGACTCTTTGACGTTAGGAACACACCTACATTGCTTAGACAACAGTGAGTGGTTGTAATTTAATATTAACTTTATACAATAGCGATTAAGCTCAAATTGTCTCTACTATTACCATATTATTACGTTTTATTACGTTTTAGTTAGAAAACGTTGGTATGGGAAAAGAAAAAGACTGTTTTTAGATTTTTTTCGGCAATTATTCGATGTTTCTCGCCGTAAAAGCCATCCTTGACTTTAAAGGAAAATTTAAAAAAAAATTGGCCAATTTGGTCCAGGCGTTGTTGAGTTATGCGCTTACCAACACATTTTGTTATTCATTTGTATTTATATAGAGAGATGAATGTTTGACTGTATGCCCTTTAATATTATATAATCGTAAACTATGCATTTGATCATGTGATGATCTTTAACAATAGTGTTGTGGATGGGGAAACACCGATAAATTTCGAAATTCATCATTGCACCCGTTCGAAGCCGGGGCTGGTCGCTAGTTATACATTATAAACCTTCCTCTTGAATCACTCTATCTATTGAAAAAAAACTGCTTCAAAATCCGTTGCGTAGTTTTAAAGATTTAAGCATACATAGGGACGGACAGACGACAGCGACTTTGTTTTATACTATGTAGTGATAGTGATATGCATTTCAAAAGCAAACGACGCGGACGCCTTGAAATCTTTTATACGAGTCTCCGAAATAATGGTGTCTCCCGCATTCATTGTGAAAATTATGACGCATATAGCATACTAGCTGACCCGGCGAACTTTGTTCCGCATTATAAATATTTAAAACAAAAAGAAAGTTGGACATAGGATACCTGAGATTTTTATCCCGTCCGTATAAAACCTACTTTAACAAAACGCAACTGACAGCGAAACGTTATGTTGTCTATAGTTTAATATGGCCGAAAATTTAACAATTAGAAATTTTGAATTCAACTTGTTTATATTGTTGTAATTCACATAATATCTTTATAACTTGTAGCCTATGTGTTTTCTGATGTATAAGCTATATTATTGTAAAGTTTCATTAAAATCCATTCAGTAGTTTTTACGTGAAAGAGTAACAAACATCCATCCATCCATCTATCCATCCATCCATCCATCCATACTTACAAACTTTCACGTTTATAATATTAGTAAGATTATTACTACTACTACTCAGTTCATAAATGACCCACTACTGAGTCGAGCCTCCTCCAACGACAAGGAGGGCAATTAGCCTACTGTGCCACGCTGGCCAGACGGGCTAGCACAGGGTTTCGTTTCAAGTTTTCCTTCTCTTGCGGTTAGCTCTTCGGCATTGTCATTTCCTTTTGTCGGCTCTTAAGACACCCTCAGGTTGGAATGGGGTGGTGACGCTGTGTATTCTAAATCCGTCTCCACATCTTCATCACTACATAGTATAAAACAAAGTTGCTGTCGTCTGACCGTCCCTATGTATGCTTAAATCATTAAAACTACGCAACGGATTTTGAAGCGGCTTTTTTTTAATTCATAGAGTGATTCAAGAGGAAGGTTTTTAAGTGTATTACATGCATAATATAGTAGAGAAACACTGATGAATTTAGATGTTCATCATTGCACCCGTGGGAAGCCAGGGCGGGTCGCTAGTTATAATATAAGGCTGTCTGCATTATATTTTAAAGCTTAAAATATCACTACATTATTTATTCAGCACAGAATTAAAGTGTCCACAAAAAAGCATATACACTTTGCAACCTAAGGTACGTGTGAATAAAATTGTGCCTTAAATCAATTGTAATATAGACTACTTTAGAGGGAATATAATCATTTGTAACCGCAACACAATAAGTTGCATAACGTACTTAATAATAAGTACGCTTGTGTGTTATTTTGCCAATCAGAAGCAAATCAAGAAATGTTGTTAAAGTAATTTAGACCTTAACTCACGTGTTATAGAGTTTAATGTAGCTTATTGTGTTTACGGGAAGTGAAGTGAATGGTTCATTAGATAAGGAAAAATGGTTCGGATTGTTTATTTTCGCTATTAAAGTTGAATTGAACGTAAATCAAGTGTAAATAAGTTTAAAATAGACTTTATAGCAATGAGAATAAGGGCTATGTGAAATTCCGTGACGGATTTAAAATGCTTCACCTATTCATTGTCCCCATGTGAAATGATGAAAATGTAGTTGTAGCTGGCATACAACTTGGGCAGTCGATTTTGGTCTCATTTTTGAAGCAATTTCGTATTTTAATATACATAGTGTCACCACCCCATTCCATCCTGAGGGTGTCGTAAGAGCCGACAGCAGGAAATGACATGGCCGCAAAACCTAGCAGCAAAAGAAGGTAAACTTGATACGAAATCCTGTGCCAACCCGTCTGGCCAGCGTGGCACAGTAGGCTAATTACTACTACTATTGAGCCCATACATGACCCACTACTGAGTCGAGCCTCCAATTACATGGAGGGTAATTAGCCTACAATGCCACGCTGACCGTTGGCACCCTCCGGCTGGAATGGGGTGGTGACACTGTGTATTCTAAATCCGCCATCAAAGCGTGGAGCTGAATTTACGTAACTTTATACATATACAAGCTGTTACCCGTGTCTTGGTCTGCATTGATTATAAATTTGGTTAGTTCCTTTTTTGCAAATACATGACGCTACTACAAAATATAACGCATTGGTTTTTTTTTGTGGCTGACTTTCTTTGTGAATGAATAGCGTCGGTGCAAAGCTCGATGAGAATGACAGGCCTACTGTGGCAATGGCATAGCCAACCAGTTTGATGTGGCAAGGCAAGTGGCTTCCGTGGACAGCAATTGACATTTAAATTCTTCCGCGTTTCCAACTAGTCTGCCGACCACCCGCGGTAAAAGGGGCGTGAGCATATATTTTAATTCCGCATTTTTTAATTAAACTGTATTGTCGTAGATTGGATATAGCAAGCAATAGAATACACAATGACACCAAACCTGAGAGTGACGTAGACGCGATATGAGGAACGCTAAAGAAAGATCATACAACCGCTAAAGGACTTCATACAAACCCTGTGCCAACCCGTTTGGCCAGTGTGGCACTGTAGGCCAATGACCCTCCATGTAACTGGAGGAGGCCAGATTCAGTAGCGGGCATTTAAAGGCTAATAGTAGTAATATTAAATAGCATAGTGAGAGCAAGTTCGCCGCCTAATGCAAACCACAAAGTGTAATTATGTATAACATTCGCGGTTTTCAATTTCACAATTTGCCTATTTCGTGTTACGCGTAAAACTCCTGTATTTTGTTGTCTTTGGATCATGGGGTCATGTCATGGGTTCGATTCCGGGGCCGGGCAAGTGTCTTTGTGTACACCAGAGACAATTGCCTTGAGTCTGGGTGTCATTTGTGTTCGTGAATTTCATCTTTGTAAATTGCTCCTGCGACACAGGTTATATAATTAGTGCTGATGTCACGTTTGAAAAACACCCGTATTATAAAGTGACTAAAGATGAAAAGGCACAAAATATGAAAGAAAAGAAAGTTCCCTCTTCCAACCTATTTAGCCAGCTTGGCTTAGTAGAATTAAAAAAAAGAAACTTGAATTAAAAAAACAATAAGCTAGCCTTATTGTTCTTTTAATTCTATTTTCTTTTCTTTTTAAACAAACCTGCACAACCTTTATCGCAGGGGCAGTTTTCAAACGTGTAATTCGCTAACACAAACGACACCCAGACTCAGAGCAAGTGTCTCTGGTTTAAACAAAGACACTGGATACGAAAGACGAAAGGAAAAAAAAAGAAAAGCAAATAATTACCATTCATTGCTAAAAAGGACACAAGTCTGCGGTGTTGTCACAAAATAAACTAAAAAAAATAAATAAAAAAAATAAAAAAATACACTGTGGTATGACCCCGAAATCGAACCTAGGACCCATGATCCAAAGACCAACGTGGCAGCTTGTAACAACTGTAATTTATGGTACAGATACTACTACTCTGCCCATAAATGTCCCACTGTTGGGTCAGGCCTCCTCCCGTTACATCAAGCGCAATAAGGCTACTCTGCCACGCTGGCCTAGTTTCAAGATTTCCTTCTCTTGCTGCTAAGTGTTCGGCTCTTACGACAGTCTCGGGATGGAATGGGGTGGTGACACTGTGTATTATAATTCCGTCACCACACGCATGGTGGTACATTTATATGAATATAAAAAAATAATCATAAAAAAATAATCATTCACACAAAAATTGTTAGAGTATCAACCTTCACCTCTTAAATGTTTCTTAATTTTAGAATATTAATTTGGCTTGATTGCCAGTCGTTTGACACATAAACGCTCAGAGACAATGCAAGTTTCTATATTTGAAATTTAAATGTTTCTGATAGTATCTGGCCATATTTCGAATTTGAATTATTCATGTGTGTGTTAAAAAAATTAACGTATGTCTTTATTATGTGGCAATTTTCAACTAGGCACATATATTTGATTTTGGAAAGATAATCGGTGTCACATGTTTTCAGTTCGTTCATTTATTTATTGAGTTGTGATGACACATTGTGTAGCCATTTACATATTTTGCTTTCACATAATTTCCCCCATCTTCACACATAAAAACATACTATCTATCTATGAGCCACAGAAGTCCACTGCTGAACATAGGCCTCCCCCATAGATTTCCACAATGTGCGATCTCGTGCAGACCGCATCCACCGACTCCCAGCGACCTTTACAAGGTCGTCCGTCCACCTAGTTGGGGGTCTTCCCACGCTCCTCTTTCCCATACGTGGACCCCACTCCAAGACTTTTATGCCCCAGCGGTCATCTGTTCTTCGGGCCACGTGGCCTGCCCATTGCCACTTCAACTGTGTAATCCTTCTAGCTACGTCGGTAACTCTAGTTCTTCTACGGATTTCCTCATTTCTGATTCTGTCACGTAGAGTAACTCCGAGCATAGCTCTTTCCATTGCACGTTGGGTGACTCTCAGGCGCCTAATAAGTCATTGTGAATAAAAACATACACTCCAGCCCATACATGATCCACTGCTGAGTTGGCCCTCTCGCAATTACAAGGAGAATTGGCCCACTGTACCACGCTGGCCAAACGGGTTGGCACAAGGTTCCGTATCAAGTTTTCCATCTCTTACGGATAGGTTTTCAGCCTTGTCATTTCCTTCTGACAGCTCTTACTGCACCCTCAAGATGGATTGGGTTGGTGACACCATGTGTACTTTATCCGTCACTACACGGACAATCCGCTTTCTAAGTATTTAATGTTTAGCAAAGCATACCTTTGCGTCGCCCATACCGCAGAGTCTGAAGACGAAAGTCTTCAACCAGTGCGTCCTACCCGTACTAACCTACGGTGCTGAAACGTGGACAGTGACGGTGCGGCTAGTCCATCAGCTAAAAGTCGCTCAGCGAGCTATGGAGCGGGCTATGCTCGGTGTCTCGCTACGAGATAAAATTCGTAATGAAGTCATCAGAGCGAGAACACGTGTCATCGACATAGCCCATAGGATTAGCAAGCTGAAGAGGCAATGGGCTGGCCACATCTGTCGTAGAACTGACGGCCGCTGGGGCAAACAGGTGCTACAGCGGAGACCACGTACTGGCAAACGTAGGGTGGGACGCCCCCCTGCTAGATGGAGCGACGATCTGCGACGGGCAGCCGGCAGCAACTGGATGCATAAAACCGAAGACCGGGTTCAGTGGCGAGCCTTGGGGGAGGCCTACATCCAGCAGTGGACTGAAATAGGCTGATGATGATGAAAGCATACCAAAAGATCTCTCCTACACCAAAAAGGCGTCAAAAACTCTAGAAATTTCGTAATCTCTGTATAATACGAGTAGTCTTATTGTCATACATCCCAGTGCCTGCTAAAGCGATCTCTCTCATCTGGCGAACTTGCTCTCACTGCTGTTTAGTGCTTCAAAACGCAACAACAGAGTTTCTTGCCGGCTCTTCTCCGTAGAGCAGCATACCAACCCCGCAAGGGTTGTGGGAGATCAAAAGAGATGGATGGATTGACAGAGTGAGGAATTGTGAAAAGTGTGAATGTCGATATGACGACTGATAGGTGTGTAAGAGACGATCACCTAGCGTGGGACAACGGCCGTATGATCATATTGGTAATTTTAAATATAAATAAATATCCTTGGACATTTCACACAACGCCATCTCGTCCCAAGCTAAGCAACTTAATGCTTGTGTTATGGTAACGAGATGGATGATAAACTACTTAAATATATATTTTTTTGTAAATACATACATATTATAGATAGAAATGACACCCAGACTTCAAGCAAGTGCCTCTGGTTTAGACAAAGACACTTGCCCGACCCCGGAATCGAACCCGGGACCCGTTGATCCAAAGGCGGCACATCTAACCACTAGACCAACGAGGCAGTCAATATGACTATTTATAAGAGCTTTCCGATAATCCTACGTAAATAAAGTTCCTTTTGTGTTTGCGTTAACCAAATAAGGTATAATTCGTCACTTCATTGCAAATCTGGATGTTGTTGCTGTTGAGAAAGGACCGTACTTCAGTAGTATTGACCTCCGCCAAGGTTTTCGTGTTTCACAGTGACATTCAAACAGAATGGCCGATACGGATGTTGGGCCGAGTTTGTCTTTGTAAAAAGGTATTTTGCTTTTTACACTACTGTAAATATACCTTTAAGTATACACTTGTTTTATCTCAGACCATAATTAACCAACTAGTGAGCTGGGTGTGGCGATGGATTTAGACTACACTATGTTACCGACCCATACTATCATGAGGCTTTCGTAAGCCCCGCCGCACATGCTCAGATTCGCATTGGCTGTCACGAGCCGCGTGCGAGTGGCAGTATTTAAAACCTATAACGCAGTACCAAGCTCCGCATTTGCTCTCACGTGTCGATGCACTCGCGTACATGCGGAGTTTGGTACTGCGCCTCGCACGCGGCGCGTGACAACCTCAACCTCAACCATATTTTAGGGTCCTTCGGTTCCCTAAAATATGGTTGAGCTGGTGGATGGCTGACACATGTGTCATGCTCGTGATCGGGTGCCGCCAGTTGGGGCCGGTCCTCCCTTAACTGCTATTGACATACCTACATAGCTTTATATTGATCTCCTGGACACTTCTGTTGTGCGATATGTTACATTGTCCTCACATCTTAGCTTACTATAAATAAACACGAAATCAATGTAACCCAATCAGATGCTTGTAACAGAAAATATGATAAAAAGAGTGTCCATGGAGTTTCTTGCCTGTTCTTCTCCATAGGATCTACTTTTTGGAACATGCAACTAGATTCCTAACTTCACTTTTGACTTTTCAAAAACGCCAATAAATAGGTTCAATTGAAATAAATGATTTGAGTTTGAGTTTGACAGCCAATGCGAGTGTGAGGATGTGCGGCGGGGCTAAGAGGCATCTTGCCAGCGGGGCACAATAGGAAAATATACCTTCATGAATTTGGACGAGGCCCGACTCAGTAGTGGGATATTTTAAGTCCTGAAATTATGTTTGGCCCTTGGTGACTCTTGTGCTTGCTCTCAAATCAAAAAATATATCTTATCAGTCTTTAATAAAAAGAAGGCTTCAAAACTTAGCCAGTGAACACATCTCTCGTTCCTATATGCTGGGTACTGACCGGCGTTACGGGGCGTAATGTAACGTGTTACACAGCGAGCATTCGCGCAGTCAGTACGTCGTGTTACGGAAACAGCGAGCAACGAGCCGCTAATTGCTCGCTTTGAGTGCTCCACCCGGCTGTCGGTTTTTTGGCGAATCCTTTGACTGTTACGCGGTTCAGTCAGTACGCTGTTGCAAGTCGTCACGAGCGCACGCGGTGCATCGCACGTAGCGAGTGAGCACACGTCGTTCCTTTCGTAATTATTTAATTTAACATGGAGTGGAACAAAGAAAAAACACTGTACTTAATTACTTAATTTGGATGAAACAATAATTAAGTAGTAATAAAGATACCAACACGTCCTCGCTGTCGGCTATCTTGAGTGAACTGACAGCGAATACGGAGCACAGAGTTTTGACGAGCATGTTACGCCGATTTTAAATGCTCGACGCTCGATGCTCGACGCTCGATGCGAATGTTACATTACACCTCGTAACGTTGGTCAGTACCCACCTTTAGTCTCTCACCCTCAGAATGGTATGTGTTGGTCACGTTGTAAGAAAGAAAGAAATATTTTATTACAGTACAAGACATAAAAAATTAAATTATAAAAATAACAATTTAAAAGGTCCTGTAATTGGGCTAGGGCTCAGCATTTTTCTGGCCAGATAAAACCAGCGCTTGAATATCCAACAAATATCCAAGCTAACTAATATAAATAACTTAACGCAATATCTTCCAGATTCCAAATTGAGATATAAATATTGACTACATTGCCCTTCGTATTACGCTACTGATTAACGAGTCAAAACCTCTGACAGTCGTAAACCTTAAAATATGTAAGCATTAGGGTCCAAGGTATTAACTTTAAAATTTAGTACCACATTCTCTGATTTTCATTTCTGCCATGGAATGAACCCAATCGCAGATGGTTTTGGTATAAACAGGTTATGTCTGGTAACATTAAATACATTTTTATCCGTGGATAAGCGTCTTTGTTCGAACTTTATAGCATGTGGAGCTTGCTGATTTAACTTTTATCAATTTTATGAGGTTAAAGTCTGATTGTTTTACTACATTTAAATTTGTTCCATGTGCCTTTACAGATATAATTTCTAGAAGTAAGCATCAATATCGGGAAGTAGATTGTAGACAATCTTATCCAAATGTGCATTAACCCTCAACACTCGATGACCCGTCATGACCTACAGCGCCGAGACGTGGACACTCATAGTGATACTACAGTGTAAACTCACTTAGCGTACTGTAAAGCAAGCTATGCTTGGAGTTTCTCTGAAAGATAGGGCCCGCAACGATACTATCCGACAGAGGACCAAAGTCCCCGATATAGCTCAGAGAATTAGCAGACTGAAGTGGCAGTGGGCTGGCCATATCTGTAAAAGAATCGACAACCACTGAGGTAGACGAGTTCTTGAGTGGAGACCGCGAATCGGCAAGCGCAGTGTCGCTCCCTCTGCTAGATGGAGCGACGATCTTCGAAAGGTTGCATGCAGCAGCTTTATGCGTCAAGCTGAAGGCAATGCGCTATGGCGCTCTTGACAGAAGGCTATGTGCGGACTAGAGTGGGCTGATGATGATGATTATAATGATGACGATGATTCCATGAGAGCACACTCGTGTATTCTTTCATTTCCCAGAGATTTTGTTGTTAACTAACCCATGTCCGTAAATTTTATGGAAGGGATTCGCCTGAAAATCGATGCCAAGCTATGTGAAATCACAAAGAGACGAGATAGGTCCCGTTTTCGTAAAAGCTGCCTGGTATTTTTTATTATCCTATCTAAATCTGCCTGTTTAAGGCTATGTATTTATACATGCAGTCCTGAGCCATGTGTCAATATATTTTCTTTCTTTTCCCAACACACCCCTCTACCAATATTTACACACATAAAACTTGCTATAGGTGCCCAGAAACTAACTAATCCCTTTCTTTCCACAGATCCACGAGCACATGACCCCAGAGGAACTCCAAAATGTCTTCCATGTGGAGCACCACAGCCGAGTACCAGAGTACCACCTTGTCCAATTAACCCACCACCTCTCGCGGCGGCATATCTTCAGCGGGCACCCAACCAACGCCCATGCACCAAACCCGTCGAAAATACCTCATGAGAAAACAGAGAAACGTTGGAAGCTAATACCACCGTCGCTCCTTAATGATGAAATGTTCGTCAAAGCGAAAGAGACGATCAAAGACGTGGATATCATTGGTGAGCTAAACGAGACAGTTCCCATTGACTTCGCAGCTAATTCTGGCGAACCAGCTGAAGTAAGTGCCAGTGAGTTAAGTGATCTGGAGAAGCTGGTAGATGGACAAGAAAACGATGTTCACAAGATTGAGCTGGAAGCGTTTGGAAAGACATTGAAGTTGGTGCTGAAGAAACAGGAGGGATTGGTTAAGAAGGACGGCTTGAAGCTGTTCAAGGCGCTCAAGAATGACTCGCTACCACATGGTGTTGACTACGAAGAGGTTATTACGGTGAGTTATTTTTTTATTTAAACTAATAATATAAAGAGGAAAGTAGGAAGTATGTTTGTAACGAATTGACTCAAAAAGAAGCGGATCAAAAGGTACGAATCCGGGACGGGCCGCTATTGGCACCTATATTTTTTTTATCAGCCCCAGAAGTTTCGCGCTCCGTCATCGATAGCACTATGTTGTATGAGGATAGCAGATCAAAACGACAAATTAGCATATTGGACAAATTTGGCGAACCTTTCAATCATCTATTCAACAACTCTACCTTTCGTTTTCCCAATTTGCTTGGCATCAGAACTATTCCTACTATTCAGCCCATAAATGATCCACTGCTGAGTCAGGCCTCCTCCGAACTACATGGATCCTCAATAAGCCTACTGTGCCACGCTGACCAGACGGGTTGGCACAGGATTTCATAACAAGTGTCCTTCTCTTGCGGCTATGTTATCAGCCGTCGTTTTCTATTGTCAGCTCTTACGAGACCCTCAGGATGAAATGAGGTAGCGACACTGCGCATTCTAAATCCGTCACCACACGGAATTTGATTTAACTATATAGACTCTATATCTAAGTATTATAGTTTACTTTATGTCGGCACAAGGTTACCCCACTTCTCTCTACTGAATTTTCCATCCTAAGGTTGCCTGGAAGAGATTGCAGTTTGCAATAAGGCCGCCCATTGTACAAATAGTCATATGGTACTTATTGTTAGTGTTAATTTTGTTTGTCTGTGCAATAAACTATATCACTTCACTATCACTACATAGTATAAAACAAAGTCGCTGTCGTCTGTCCGTCCCTATGTATGCTTAAATCTTTAAAACTACGCAACGGATGTTGAAGCGGTTTTTTTGAAAAGATAGAGTGATTCAAGAGGAAGGTTTTTAAGTATAATACATGCATAATTTCACCCGTGCGAAGCCGGGGCGGGTCGCTAGTAAATTTATAAATAGATTCCCAGTAAATGGTGAAAAGGGAAAATAGTTGGATGTCGTTCGGAAGCACACGACAATGTAAAATGACAAGAGCAATTACCATTAAACTGACGATATCGATTGTAGGGTTGTCTCTTTTTTTTATCAGCGACTTGAATGCCTTTGACCCTAGGCTTGCGTGATGGAAAGCAACGCCAGGGTCTGAGATAGGGCAGGCAATAAAAGGAAATGCCCTCTCGGCCACCGGCTCTCACATACACTACGAAACACAGTCTGCTTGGCGCCGGACCTAGATGTTATGGGTGGTAGCTAGACGGGCGGACCATTAATTAGATCCTATACCCTGTACAAGATAGCTTGATCGATTTGACAGATGTAAATTTTTCTGATCGACATAAAGGTATGATTCCGAACTACGTTGCACAGCGCAGCAGTGCTGTCGCGGCACTACTGGTCCCCATACAACGGCTACATTGCTGCCTAGCTCGGAATGTAAACTCTTAGAAGCTTTTAAAAATATTGTATGGGGACCAGTAGTGCCGCGATAGCACTGCGGCGGCAGCACTGCTGCGTGCAGCGTAGTTCGGAATCATACCTTTACTTTGCAATGATGAACAGTGATGGAAAACAGATAATATCTACTAGTCCAAAAATTACGTTTTAAAATACTTGGTACTGTGACGAGATGGTGTGGGTGTATTGTGTGTGAAATTCTACTTAAAGATTTCCATCTCTTGCGGCTGACACTGCATTCTAAATCCGTTAGAATACGGGATCTAATCTTCCTCTCCATAAACTACTACCTGAGTCAGACCTACCACTTTCATGAAGGGAATTGAGTTCACTGCCACGCTAGACACACAGATTACAGAGGGTTTGTCAGTAAAGCCCCCAGGGAGCATGCGAGGTAGGTTGGGGCGCAACTCCACGCGCCCCGGACCCCAACGGCCGGGTATCCATGAGGACATCCGTCGAAAAAAAAGTATTGTCAGTAAAATAATTTAGTCGCCTCTTACTTAATCCTTAATCTTTTATACTTGCTTTTTATCTTTTTTTCCCTTTATTATTTAGTCATTGATTTAAAAAACAATAATGATAATAACCTGTTTCTGATATTTTAAGTTTTTTTGTTGATTTCTTTAATATGTGTCCTTTAAGCCGAATAAATGTATTTTCTTTATTTCTTTTCTTTCTTACGACAGTCTCAGGATGATCTGAGTTGGTCACAATATGTATTTTGAAACCGTCACCACAAGCAAGAAGGTTGTCGAAATATTTTACTCTGTTATCCGAAACTTCTCTCACTCATCTCGACCCATCAGCCCTACATAAGAAGCATGCAATTGTTCTACAGAGCGCGCGTCACAAAAACGCAAAGCATCTGTTCTGGCGGTGAAAGCGCGGGTCCCACGACTCTTATCTAACCGTGAAGCCATCTACAAGTAACACCATATAGGCGACATGGTTTCCATCATATTTTTTTTTGGTTGCGCTGTGGAATTGGTAGATGCGGGCTGCTTTGGAGGGTTTTTAAACGACTAGGATTACGCTTAAGCATGCAGTCTGCATTTTCTACTACTCAGTCCATAAATAAATAAATAAATATCCTTGGACATTTCACACAACGCCATCTCGTCCCAAGCTAAGCAACTTAATGCTTGTGTTATGGTAACGATATGGATGATAAACTACTTATATACATATTTGGTCGTTGGTCTAGTGGTTAGATGTGCCGCCTTTGGATCAACGGGTCCCGGGTTCGATTCCGGGGTCGGGCAAGTGTCTTTGTCTAAACCAGAGGCACTGGCTCGGAGTCTGGGTGTCATTTCTATCTATAATATGTATGTATTTAAAAAAAAATAAATAAATAAATATCCTTGGACATTTCACACAACGCCATCTCGTCAATGATTCTAAAGTTGATTCCTGAGTGTTGCGAGGGATTCAAAGGCACAAGATGCAAAAAACTTTGCTCTCGTGTAACACACATAACTTTTCACTTCAGCAGCAACAACACTTTAAGAGATGAAATATATTAAGTAACATTTTTGAAACTTTAAAGAATTAAATATTTATAGCTTAAATATCAGTCACAAATAAGTACTATTTTACCTTTTGTAATTCATTGGTTTGGCGCTTTCAGACAGACAAACTCAGTCTCGTCGTACTATGTATTAGTGAGGATGATGATATATGAAAACCCATGTAGAACTTCAAAAGAGAATAACTCGTATGTCTCTACAATAAAACACATTTCATTTTTCATCACTATCACTATCACTACATAGTATAATGGGTGTCATTTCTATCTATAATATGTATGTATTTACAAAAAAAAATGTATATAAGTAGTTTATCATCCATATCGTTACCATAACACAAGCATTAAGTTGCTTAGCTTGGGACGAGATGGCGTTGTGTGAAATGTCCAAGGATATTTATTTATTTATTTATCACTACATAGTATAAAATAAAGTCGCATTCTTCTGTCCGTCCCTATGTATGCATAAATCTTTAAAACTACGCAACGGATTTTGAAGCGGTTTTTTTTAATAGATAGAGTGATTCAAGGGGAAGGTTTATATGTATAACCCACCCCCGCTTTGCACGGGCAAAGCCGGGGCGGGCCACTAGTTATTTATAAAACAAAGTCGATGTTTTCTGTCCGTCCCTATGTATGCTTAAATCTTTAAAACAACGCAACGGATTTTGAAGCGGTTTTTTTTATTAGATAGAGTGGTTCACGAGGAAGGTTTATATGTATAACACACTCCCGCTTTGCAGGGGCGAAGCCGGGGCGGGCCACTAGTTTTTTATAAAGTGATTATAGTCTATGGCCAACTCGTTTGTAATAAAAGCTTAAATTATGAGTCAAATTTTACATAAATTTGTTTTGTTAATAACGAAAAAGAATTTATTCGCAAATTTATGAGGAAATAATTGTTTGAAATCTAAAAAAAATGTCTGTTTCAAAAGATTTAAGTCATGCAATGTATGTCGTCGTCGTTTCAGCTCATAAATGACCCACTACTGAGTCGACCAACCAGGTTGACCGCCAACCCGAGGACACAGGTGTACCGCAGCGGTTTGGGGCCCGCAGGGCAACTCTGAGGACAGAGGAGTCCCCGGATCCCAAACCCGCTACGAAACCATGTGCTTCTCTTGGTCTGGCCTCATCCCGTCCGGCAGGGGTGACCCTGAGCCGGTATGGCCGCAACGGATCACGGACGCACACAAGCCCCCTCACCGCGGCAATGAATGATGTTGCCTAAACACGTGTACCTAGTCCAAACCACTTAGCCTAAAATGGAAATCTGTTAAATGTACAAACACACAAATAAATGTACAATGATCGAATTTATTTAACAACCATTTTGCGTATGACCTTAAAGTTGGCCCGCTTACATAACTTTTGCAATAACCCAAACTATTTGCCCATTTACCATAAAGGTAGGACAATAAATTTTACGTTTAGATTGCTATGGACTATTCATATTACGCTAATAAATATTCAGTTAAAGGTCCCGCTTATCTACGTAACTGCATTACCATTGTTGTGTATAGATTGAGAAGGAAAACTTGATACAAACCCTGTGCCAACACGTCTTGCCAGCGTGGCATGGTAGGCTAATTTCCCTCCATGCATTTGGTGGAGGCTCGACTCAGTAGTGGGTCATTTATGAGCTGAAACGACGACGACATACATTGCACGAATTAAATCTTTTGAAACAGAAATTTTTTTTAGATTTCAAACAATTATTTCCTCATAAATTTGCGAATAAATCCTTTTTCGTTATTAACAAAACAAATTTATGTTACATTTGACTCATAATTTAAGCTTTTATTACAAACGAGTTGGCCAAAGACTATAATCACTTTATAAAAAATGAAAAATTAAATGTGTTTTAATGTAGAGACATATGAGTTATCCTCTTTGAAGTTCTAAATGGAAATTAAATGGGTTTTCATATATCATCATCCTCACTAATACATAATACGACGAGACTGAGTTTGTCTGTCTGAAAGCGCCAAACCAATGAATTACAAAAGGTAAAAAAATATTTGTATACAGTGACACTTTTTTGGCAGCCTTAACGCCACTAAACACCTGAATATCTACTGGCACTAAGCCTACACGGGTGAAGTCGCACGCAGATCCGTGTAACTTATATAATACTAGCTGACCGGGCAGACGTTGTCCTGCATGATATTTGTTTACCGACTGCAGCGCCATCTGTCGGGCTGATTTGTGAATCTAAACCATCCTCGGTGCCACCCAAACGCATACAAAAAATTTCATTCAAATCGGTTCAGCCGTTTAGGAGGAGTTCAGTCACATACACACGCACACAAGAAATATATATATTAAGATTATCATACTTTACATTAAGTAATTTTGTCAAACTCAAATCATTTATTTCAATTTGAACCTATTTACTGGTGTTTTTGAATAGTCAAAAGTGAAGTTAGGAATCTAGTTGCTTGTTCCAAAAAGTAGATCTTATGGAGAAGAACAGGTAAGAAACTCCATGGACACTTTGTATCATATTTTCTGTTACAAACATCTGATTGGGTTACATTCATTTCATGTTTATTTATAGTAAGCTAAGATGTGAGGACAATGTAACATATTGCACAACAGAAGTGTCCAGGATATCAATACAAAGCTATGTAGGTATGTCAATAGCAGTTAAGGGATGTCCGGCCCCAACTGGGGCGCCACCCGATCACGAGCATGTTGAGCGAGTTGTGAACTGGCATAAGTTGCCAGTTGGTCAGTTGAAGGCATAATTTCGAACACTACTCTTGTCTCCTGTCCTTTATCCTTTAAATCTATACTAATATATAAAGCTGCAGTTTGTTTGTTTGTTTGTTTGAACGCGCTAATCTCAGGAACTACTGGTCCGATTTCAAAAATTCTTTCAGTGTTAGATAGTCCATTTATCGAGGAAGGTTATAAGCTATATTTTATTTTCAAAAGAATTAGGGATCCGTATGAAAATTTCGATTTTGTAACCCAAGGTGTAAAATCGAAAACCTATTTATGCGTGCGCTGCAAAAACGATTGACAATAGAACAAAATGAAGTACTACGAGTTTGTAGGTCTTATTAAAATCTACAAAAAAGTCCACGAGAGCACGTATCTAACTATCATAGTTTAGTCACAATAACCACTTTTATATTCATAAAAAAAATGCATAGAGATAAGCACGGGTTCGAAGTCCAGGCGAGCGAAGCCGCGCCCAAAAGCTAGTATGTAATATACACTTTTACTCACTTAATGCGAACTAACTATACCTATTTCGAGCGACATCTATTTGCAAAAAAGGCAGACGACGTGGCTATCAGCTAGCATACGTTTAAAGTTACGTAAATTCAGCTCGTTTTTTGTATTTAAAGCTAAGGTGAGCCGTACTCATTTACAGAGTTTTGTACTCTCGAGTTGCTAAAACTCTTTTGAGTTCACAGCGCGATGATGTCACGCACTTTGATGTCGCGACCTTTTTTTTAGACGTCCACTCTTTTAGGCCATGTTTTAGCCCAACTCTTTTTATTTTTTTGAAGTAGTGTACTCTATTCCAACGTAAAAAAGGTGGTCACCTTATTAAAGCCTATATTTAAAGTTTGATGCTTTTGAACTATGACGCACACGAAGGCGCGGGCAACAGCTAGCATATCAAATACGAAAACCGACGTTTTGTTAAACATAAACAAATCAATGTTAACAGTTCACATGTCCATATTAGAGATTAGTTGAGTTTCCAACGTCTCATGGAAAGGCGCAAGTCGTAAAAACAAACATAAAAAAGTAATTGGCTTGTCATTGTCTATGGTGGTATAAGGTTGTTTTGTGAATATATTACCCACTAGCTCCTGCCCACCCATTTCGCTCGTGAGAACCTAGATCTGCATTTAGAACCCAGATACAAACCGTGGCAAAAATGCTAACTACATTATTTTAAAATAGACTAGTTTTGGTGTTGGCTTCTAACACGTGCTTAATTCGGCATCGCAAATAGACGGATTTACATAATGTCACCAACCCATACTGTCTTGACGGTATCGTATGAGGTGACTAGAGGAATGCAAGAGAACTAAGGGTCAGCGCAGACAGAGAGGATTAATCCTCGCGCGGTTTCGGGATTCTCGTGTATCTTCGAGAACGCGTTTGCGACGATGTACTTTATTGTAATTTTTTTAAGTTTATTTTCAAGTACATTAATAAAATCCTCTCCGCTGCGCTCCGTTCTGTCTACGCTATCAAGGAGTACGAGTTTCTGCAAACATGCAGTCGCATGTTTCCTTCAGTTATATTTACTGACTAGCTGCGCCCCGCGGTATTACCGGCGTGGTGATGGAATTCATTTTTTCGACAGTTTTTTTTTAATACCTTACGCTTATTGTTATATTTTGGACAATTCACACAATATCTTTGTAAATTGTAGCCTATGTGTTATTCTGATGTGTAAGCTATATTATTGTAAAGTTTCATTAAAATCTATTCAGCCCTAGAATTGAGCAGTCGAGGATCGCCGTCGGTTTTAGTGGGTAGGTCGGGGCGCAATTTACCGAGCCCCAGAGTCCCACAAACAGACGTTTGATATTACTGCCTTTTTGCCTATCTTATTCACGTGATTCAGTGGACGTATAAACGTACTCTCTGTGACATATGTGAAACAGGTTTCGATAACACGAATATTTGATTTGCGAACATTTTATAACAGTAATTTAGGTGCCTCGATGCCGAAATAAGGTAATTTTATTCGAGTTTGGAAACATTTGAATAATTGATGCACAATGTAGTGTCTGGTTTCCCCTGTGGTGGCGGATTTGGAATACGCCGTGTCTCCACCCCATTCTTTCCTAAGGGGGTCATATGACCTGGCAAAAGGAAATGACAAGGCCGATAACGTAGGCGTAAGAGAAGGAAAACTTGATATGAAACGTTTCTTTTTTTGTTGACGATGGGGAAATGCTTTATGCATACCGCCGGGGATGGGCCGAGCGGTATACCCTCACACGACACGTTTGGGGCGCCACAGGTTCGCGTAAACACATTCTACTGTGACGCCCCAATGAGGTGCCAGCTACGCGATCAAGCGACTGTCGAAGGGCGTCCCAGGCAACTAGGACGCAAGTATTTATTTGTAAAAATTTGGCAAGTCACAGTCATAAAATTTAATTAGCGGACACTGCTTAACAAGCTTAATTTAACAACTATTTAAATACTGGTAACGTATTATTGTTATGTACTACTATACCTAAACAATGATTTCCAATCCTGCGCAGCGTCGTTGCGACGAAACGCATTATGATATTTCGCAAGCGGTTTCAGTGGGTAACTACTCACTTTTTATTTGCTCCTGGCTCCATCTCACTAAACATTCCCCTGTGCACGACGGGGTCATGGGGCTCCGGGTTCGATACCGAGGTCGGGCAAGTGTCTTTGTGTAAACCAGAGGCACTGGCTCCGAGTCTGGATGTCATTTGTGTTCGTGAATTTCATGTTTGTCAACTGCTGTACTCTACGTTGTTTTTTTTATGAGCTGCAATACTGGTGATCGACATTAGCCTTATAACGCCATCTAGGAACGGTATTAGGTAAACATCTACGCTATACATGTACATAGAAAAGTATAAAGTTCACAGGTCTATGAGCCGATTCTATGAATTTATAATAATGAAACGTGTATTTTTGAATTGTGTATTTTACAGGCGTAGATCAATAATAAATTTAAGGAATTACAAATAGGGCCATTTGTTTGAATCGAATATTCATTCGGATCGAATTTATTCGATTCGAATCCTTATTCGTATGACAATAATTCGATTTTGAGAATTTACTACTACAATTTACACAGAACGATTGCAGTTTCCTCCCATAGACTCTAGTGGGACTACCGATAGTCATTTGTCTAAGCCAACTGTCAGTTTTCCCGCTCTTCACAATAAAGAAATATTGATTGCCATAGATAATAAAATAAAATGTCCAAATTAAACCTGAACCGGCTTCACGGAGGCACATACTCGTAGGTCAAATGTTAATATAATGGCGACACGGTTGGCGCAGTGGTAGAGCGATCGACTGCTGCGCAGCATGTCGCGGGTTCGATCCCCGCACGGAAGAAATATTTGTACGACCTACAAGTATTTGTTCCGGGTCTGGGTATTTTCTATCTTTATGTATGTATTTACAAAAAAAAAGTGTATATAAGTAGTTTATCATCCATCTCGTTACCATAACACAAGCATTAAGTTGCTTAGCTTGGGACGAGATGGCGTTGTGTGAAATGTCCAAGGATATTTATTTATTTAAAACTACCTGCGACGTATTAATTACGATTCGAACTCTCTAATATCTACGGCTATCAACCATAGACTGGAGACCTGGGATAGATATGGCTACCTATAATATCATGCAGTCATTTTTAAATTCGTCGTTTGTATTTCCGTGTGGTGAGGGATTTAGAATACACAATGCTACCAACCAGTACTGTCTTGAGAGTTTCGTAAGAGGCGTCTAAAAGAACGCAAGAACTGCAGTATAAGGAAAACTCGATACAAACCCTGTGCGAATACATCTTACCAGCTTCGCACGGTAGGCATATTTCACTCCAGGAGTTTGGAGGAGGTCCAACAAAATAGTGGGTCAGTTATGGGTTAAAATGTAAACTTAAACGTGACTCGTAAAGAGACATATCGGGGTAATTTGATAGCAAAGACATGTATTGTTAAAGAAGGTAGTTAAATTTTGGTATTCAATCACGCAACATACAGTCCAACTAATAAAAATTGGTGTGGTGACGGAGTAACAATATCACCACCCCATATCTTCCCGTGGGTGTCGTAGAAGGCGACTAAGGGATAACAGACGTTGGGCAGCAACAATGATACAAAGTCATCTTATTACTGCGATCGCCAACCCACCTCCCAGCGTGACGATTAGGGCAAAACCCCCCCATGGATAACAAAACCAAACAACGAAGCGTGGGAAGATCCCCGACTAGGTGGTCGGACGACCTTGTGAAGGTCGCTGGGAGTCGGTGGATGCGGTCTGCATGAGATCGTGCATTGTGGAAATCTATGGGGGAGGCCTATGTTCAGCAGTGGACTTCTGTGGCTGGTAGATAGAATAAAAATTAAGCAAATTGTGACGCAAAAAGGTTACAACAACCCAGTTCAAAGTCCTTGCGACCGAAGACGAAATATTTCGTCGGCATGAGATTTTCATCCAAAAATTTCATATTCCGTAATCACGTCACATTCACCTTAAAGGCACAACACTGGTTTGCAATTCAAATTATTCCTGTATAATAAGGTTGATATTATTCCGACATAGCCGCGCACGTGGTCCAATGGTCGCGTATTCGTAGTTTCGCATATGAAACAGATAATGGCCGGCGGAGTGCCTCATAGAATGTAAATTTAAAAAATATTATGATAGTTTTGCAGAATGGAAACGTTTAGTTTATGGTAATGTCAAACGTAGGTAACGTTATGAAGATTGCTTACTGATCACTGTGTTGAATCTGGTGACGAACTGACTAAATATCTTTTACATTGCCGGATCTATGAGTTTTTAATTTCTATGGGCAACAATAATATGCCGCCATTGATATACAACTATCAATGTGGCAATGTGCTTTAACTTTGTAAAAAGTACCATCAGTAGGTAATATTTCAATTAAATTAAAAATCACGTAATTTATGAAAAGTTTAAGTAATTTGCTTGCGATAATATCTCCAAAAATAATACTAAAATCATAATTGTGGAAAAACCTCAGTGCAAGCGAAGAATAACTTTTTATAAGTATAAGGTAGGTACCTGCTTTTTGTTTTCGCTGGGGAAATGCTTAACCGCTGCCCCTTGAGGTGGGGCCAACGATTATGTAGGACTCCGGAACATTCGACTACCCACTAAAACCCCAGCGGTATACCCTCACACGTCTTGTTTGGGACCCACAGGACACCGGACATTTCATTAGCTGAAATTAAGAATGGATACCTGCACATGTAGAGTTCACATCACAAACATAGGAATTACGACATATCATCTTTTTGCGATTCAGTTTAGACATAGTCGTGCTAAGATTGTCATCAAATATGTCGTTTGATGAACACATGGAACGCGGAAACTTTATTTTATGCAGTTAACTCATTTTTATTAATCATCATCATAATTTCAGCCAAAAGACGTACACTGCTGGACATAGGCCTCCCCCAAGGATCTCCACGAAGGCCACCCGCATCCATCGCTTTCCGGTGGCCTTAACCAGGTCTTCAGTCCACCGTGTGGGAGGCCTACCAGCACTGAGCTTTTCTTTGACTTTTCTGCCCCTTCGGGCGTCTGTCCTGCGAGCTATGTGCCCTGCCCATTGCCACTTTGTATAAGCTTGCCAATCCTGTGGGCTATGTGGGTGACCCTGGTTTGCCTGCGTATCTCCTCGTTTCTGATTCGATCTCGAAGGGAAACTCTGAGCATAGCCCTCTCCATTGCCCTTTGGGTGACTTCTTCTGATGGAGCCCAATGTTATTATTATGATTTAATTTTAACGAAATAGAGGTTTTATGTTTGACGTATCTATCTCCGCTTTAGAAAGGTGAAGTATGTCTTGAAAATATTAAAAATTCGGGGCTGAGTCTGGGAACAGGTATAATACTAGGTTCAAGAAGTAATTATAAAGGTGTTGATTACTTCGTCCTAGCGTTTCCTGCATGTTTCGTATTCATTGATACTAAGACCATATCTAACTACTGAATGAATGAATCTAATGGCAGCATGTTAACGGAATTAATTGATTTTTTTTATTTAAGTCTCATTGAAGTTATACACTTAGAGATTTATCATCTGTATGGTGTCAGAATTAGAATACAATGCTGTAAAAGGCGATTAAAGCAACGCAAGAAGCAGATCACCTCATCGCAAAAGAAGGAGGTAGTAGGTTGATTTCCCTCCTTAAATTTGGAGGAGGCCCGACTCAGTAGTGGGTCATTTATGGACTGAAATGTCGATGACGATTGCTTGTGCTGGAACTAAGTGATCGAAGTTGCAAGAAGTCTAATTATTTGTACGACCTACAAGTATTTGTTCCGGATCTGGGTGTTTTCTATCTATAATATGTATGTATTTACAAAAAAAATATGTATATAAGTAGTTTATCATCCATCTCGTTACCATAGCACAAGCATTAAGTTGCTTAGCTTGGGACGAGATGGCGTTGTGTGAAATGTCCAAGGATATGTTTAAATATTTATAAGCCTAGTTCCGATTTAAATAGTAATCATAGTTGGAATGTCTGTCCGTATAACGTCAACGCCCCCTAAGTTCGCTTTGTCGCTCTTCGCATCCCTCTCTCTCTCATTGTCTTAATTATCAACTTAGTCATTTATAATAAAGGCCTGTAACCATGTTTGTTTGTGAGTTGCATATCTACGATTGTCATGCCAACATAAAATTAGGTACTAGAGATGGGCCGAATGTGGTTTGAACCGAATCCGAAATTCGGCCAAACGTTCCGCGAAATTAAAATATTCGGCCGGATTGCTGCTGAGCCACGAGAATGACCCTACTGTGCCATGCTGGCGAAACGGCTTTGTCGTTTTCTTTTGTCGACTCACTTTCAGGATAAATAGGGTTGGTGACCCTATGTATGACCACACGGACAGAGCATTAGACATTCAAACCAATTCGGCCGAATGCCGACGTTCGGCTCAAGCTACAGATTTTTTGTGTATAACCAAACGTGAACCGTTAATTCAGCCCATCCCTATAAGATACGTAAATTCTTAGGTCACGCCCAACCTTAGTTCGGGCATACAGATCACGATTCGTGTATTTCCCACGGACAAGTCTACTAGGATATAATGCCGTAGAATGCTTTGTTTTCTTAATTTTTGACGATTAATGAATTACCTAGCGAATAGTCTAGAACGCGAGGTTAATGAAATTCGGCATAACCCATATTTTGATTAAAGAGGATGGTTGGCGGGAATGGGTGGGGTTCTGACATCAAATTAATTAAGCGTCAAGCTCAAAACACATTTGCTAGAACTCCGGACACCGTGAGTTATTTCTGCGTGTACAGGGAACGGTATCAATAAAATAAAAATATAGACGGTAGATTTAACTGATTGTCTATACTTTTGAAGACAACTGTACTAGTCTCTCCCGTGACCACGACTACTGCATTCGCAATGTCGGGAATTAACAAAATACACCCGATAAACCCGTTTTACAATGTATAAAAACGAGAAAACCAAAGAATACGTAGTAATGTGTGTGTGGATGTTGTTCGCAGGAAAACGAGGAGGATATTGGTGATTTATACCAGGATGAGGAGAATGGTGCGGCTTTGCTGATCAGAAGACATCCCAAGCATGGAAAATTAGTGGTAGTAAGTATCTGTTTATAAGTAACTTGAAATTCTCCATTTTCTTTGCTTCTTTTGTCGTGTACTTGGTGTCGTGAAGGATTGAATAGTATATTTCATTACAAGTGCGGAAAGGCTGTCATTACAAAGAGTCCCGACAAATAACTAGTTGCAAGTTGTGGAACTATTTGCAATGACGGTTCCGCACGTGTACTGAACGACTATTTTTAATACAGTTGCGAAAAAAAATAAGCAATTTAATAAAATAATAAAAACACAATAAACTCAACTAACTAATCTTTTCTGAAAAATGGCGCCGACCGTAGAATATAAGCAGAGATTTTTTTTCTTCACCCATTCTGGTAGGCAAAAGGAACAATGCCCATACAGCCAAGTCTTCAGTAGATTTTTTTATTGATATGAAATGAAACTTAATTAGATGAAATTAAACTCATTCAATCAAATCATTAAATCTGATATTTTTAGACATATACGTATTTGCATGAATCATAAAAACTTCTACGTTTTTTTAGTAAAAACTTCATGGTTGGTTTTACCTTTTAATAGACATTATTTTGACAGTTGGGAAAGAGAACGCACTAGTGCGGGAATGGTAAAAAAAAAAGCACGCGTGTGTAATAGCCCACTTCCCGAACGCTATACGTCCCTGCAATATGCCACTTTTTGAGCAACTGTATTAAAAAATATATTAAGTATACTACTAGATACTCAGATTCTAGATGACCCACAGCAGATGTAAGGCCTGCTCCAGTCACACACAGTGGAGGTTAATTAGCCTACTGTGCCTCGCTGGCTAGACGGGTTGGCACAGGGTTACGTTTCAAGTTTTCCTTCTATGTGGCTAGGTTATCGGTCTTGTTATTTCCTTTTGTCGGCTCCTACTACAAACTCAAAAGGAATTTTATTTAAGTAGGTTTTATCACAAAACTCTTATAAATCGTCATATTTTAAATTACCAATATCATCTTAAAGCCCTTGTCGCGCGCTAGTTGATAGTCTCTATACACAACTATCAGTCGTCATATCTACTTTTACGCCTTTCTTACGAAATTCCTCATTCTTACAATCCATCTATCTGTTTTGATCTCCCATAAGGACTCCCCCTAAGGAAGTCCCATAAGGGTGTCGTAGGAGTGGACAAAAGGAACTGACAAAGCCGATTACCTAGCTGCTAGAGAAGGAAACCAGGCCGGCGTAGCATTGTAGGCTTATTGCCCTCCAATTAATGGGCTGAACAGTAGTGGTATTGCTGACATGGCACGATTGTATTGGTTACTCTAGCTGTCAAAATCGACCGTCACCGTGCGTTTGATCGACGATTTTGGGTCTATTGAATTTGATAGCCGGTGTTTGGTTGAAATGATAGTGATGATGATGATGATGGTGTTACACGTCGTTCCGGCTAATTAGGTTTTGTTTCTAATTAGCACACTTCGCTACTGTACAGTGTAATGTAACAAATGTAAGGTAAAGGGCCTTAACATTGTTGTTAAGCCACGCGTGTCTAAACAGCCATTATGCTGATAAAGTTAATTTAGACCTATTCGAAATGACGATAGAGCTTCGAATTCCATGTCTTTTAATAAGTGTTTATTATACTCTGTCTGTGGCCAATTTTATCTTTAAGGAGTCGTATAAAAATAACAAACATGAGTGTTGTTTGGTTTGTTAGCATAATATATATTGTTCCATCCCGAGGGTGTCGTAAGAGGCGACTAAGGGAACGCAAGAGGTAGCCGCAAGAGAAAAAAAAAACTTGATGCAAACCCTGTGCCAACGCGTCTTGCCAGCGTGGCGCCGTAGTCTAATTTCCCTCCATGAATTTGGAGGAGGCCCGTCTCAGTAGTGGGGCACTCATGGGCTCAAACGACGATATATATTGTTTGAATTTAAAAAACCTAGTTCTGAGGGTATCGTGTGAGCCGATAGGTTATCGCCGAAAAGGGCGATAACCTACCCGCAAGAGAACGAAAAGGTAGTTTAGGAGTCCATCGCGGACAAACAACAACGCGTAATTTTTTTTTTTTATTTATTGAACAATACACGTGAGACTTACAATATAACTTAAATATTAACAGTGTATCATAAACCAAGTTTGATAAGTGTTGATAGGTGTGGGAAATTTCATACTTCTCCTTCCGAGCTAAGTTTTTGCTTCACGCAATAAATAGATTTGGTAACAAAACCTAAAAGAATAAAGTTCATTGAAATTAAACACTTTCTAACAGATTTATCGCGTGTATATTACATTATTTAATTCCCGACGTTTCGAATGCTTTGCAGCAGTCGTGGTCGCGGGAGAGACTAGATGACAGTTGTCTTCAAAAGTACAAAGAAACAGTTAAAATCTTAAATAATAAATAAAGCAAATAAGTTAATCTTAAAGAATAAAGTTCATTTTGAGCTTGAGTCTAGGGCGTATTTACTAGAAAGTTAATAATATGTAATGCTGTGTCATTCTTTACAATCACGTGGGCGTCGAAATATGACTTTGCTAAGTAAGGTGTCCCCAGGTGTCGCCTCACAATATTTGATTGTAATTTACACTTACACACGTCACTGCCACAGAAAACATAACAACAGCAGTAAACATCATAGTGATTTTAGAAACGCGTTTGACAGGGTAACTATAACCTTGTTCTACTACTAATAGTAAGCCCATAAATGACGCACTACTGACACATACTGAGTCGGGGAGGGAAATTAGAGTATTGTGGCATAGTGTTTTGTTTCATGTTTTCCTTCTCTTGCGGCTAGGGTTTCGGCCTTGTCGTTTCCTTCTGTCGGCTCTTACGATACCCTCAGGATGCATTGCGGTTCTTTGCTGACCTCTACTCGATAAAATGAATATTCTTACCAAATTTCAAGTCTCTAGGTCTTAAGGTACTGTTACACATGCTAGTTACCAGCATGCTTTTTAGTATGCTCATTAGCATACTAGTTTCGAGCATGCTCTGTACTTGTCTACATTTGCTAGTTGAAAGCATGCTAGTTTTAAGTATGCTCCTGAAAGAGCATGCTCAAAGCAAACACTCCGGTACACATGCCATTTTATAGCCTGCTCTCTGTCAGTTCAAACAAAACCATGGACAATCAAACAGACATTTTTAGCGCGAAATTGTGCACGCGCACCTGCTGCTAACGACTGATCGATACTAGCATGCTCAATAAGCAAACCTGTTCACACACGCTTTAAGCACGCCCCCTTCCACCCGCGCTGCAGGTAGCATGCAAAAATCTCACGACCGACGATTTTTGAGCAAACTCGAAACTAGCATGCTCATTATTAGCAATGTTTCGACACACGTACCACTAAGTAGCAATTGCTCAATAGTAGCATTCTTTCGTGCTACTAACTAGCATGTGTAACTGTACCTTTATGTTTCCAGAGATATCGTGACGAGTCAATTTATCTACTGGTCAATTGTTCAATTTAACTCTGGTGTGTCGTAGATGTTGATGACACGCTGTCGGGTTTCATTTTGATGGGGGGGGATTAAGTACTGAGCTGTGCAGGCGAGCGGGCATAAGATTTTGTAGAAAGCTCATTTCTTCTCAAGCTCAAGCTTCTTTCATTAAAACGATATTACTGTAATATGTGTTAGTTTGATATTAAAAAGAAATATGGTAAGCTCATTTTTAATTAGATTTGACCTGCTTTTTAGGTATTTACTGTGTCATAGATCAGACAGGATGCGATTGTCTCTGGATGAGAACCACGTTCCAATGTCGTACGACGAACCATAAACTAAAGTGAACTACGGACGTGACCGAGCAGCTATTAATTACGTGTCTGTGGTATAGGTACAGGATTTAGTTTGTTGCTATGCGCGAATTGTGAACATCTAGTATTTTATTTTTTACAGTCATAGTTTCTTTACCAATTTACGAGTGATTAACCCAAAACTACTAGACAAATGTCCGGTGTGGGATAAACACTTCCTTCCTTGCAGAAAAAAGGCAACTTCAATTGCCTGAGGTTTATTTTAGGCCACAAACCCAACCTAGCCAGGTCTGCAGTTTCCAGTAACACAAGAGAACCAATGTGCAAGATTTCAGCGCGGTTATTTACATCCAGTTGTATTACTAAACTACGTAGGATGACACGACCTCTATAAAAAAAGTTGTGATATCCTAACGGCTACGTGTTTTTTAGAAAATGTTGTTAAAACCACTGTATAAAATAACACATTTTTCGCAAACCTATGGCAATCTTTGAAAGAGAAACATTTTAATCAATTATGTCAGTTAAAATCAGTTATTCATCTATTCTAGAGCTATGCTGTCTGTGTATGTCTGTGGCAAGACCCGCTTATCGATCTTAGGAGATTAATCTCCTCGTATTTTTGCTTGGTTCAAAGTTATTGAGCAAGCCATTGAGATAAAAAATAAGTTTTTTTTTAAATGAATAGTGGATTTTACACGTCTCTAAAGAATACTAATCTCATATTCGTAGTATTAAAAACATGTACCGCAATGCGAACCATAGACACAATGACTCGACAACTAGACTAAGGTCGATTGCCCAACACTGTACTGTAGGTGTGAACTTAAGGCTGCACGGATTCCTTTGTACCCTGGCTGAATAACCTTGGCTCCTAAGCAGATCCATTATAATGTCTATGGTATTAAAAACAAAACGTTATTTTTATCTGAACGGCTAGCTAAAATAACTTTGAACAATGCAAAAATATAATAATTTGCAATTAGAACGTATTTGTCTCATCATCTCTATATATGATTTAGCTACATTAAACGATCATAAGCGTGATATTGCAATTTTTTTTATTTTTGTTAGTTTAATATGCAGACAGATTATAAACTCTAGTTGGACCATCCACAGGGGTCAAGACAGAGACAGGAGTCAGTTTAAAAAATACCTTTTGATTTGTCCGTACCAAAACGATTAATTAACAAATTACATTTTTGAGCGTAAACACAAAGATATGTCATTGTTTGTTTTACGACCAAAAAGGCGTATTATTTCGATAGTATTGCAAAATTTATTGCCCATCCATTGGCAATAAATGCACACTGGCAATAAAACCTATTTAAAATGCCGTTTAATGTTTATTAAAGCAATTGAATGTGCCATCGACCTCAAATAAAAATGAATAGGTCATAATTAAATCAACATCATCCTAATTTAAAAGTAAAAACTAATATACACGCGCTTTTTTAGTGCTTGTGCGAGAGTTATTTTGTCATCGTCACTTCACTACATATTATAAAACTACTAAGTCGCTGTCGTCTGTCCGTCCCTATGTATGCATAAATCTTCAAAACTACGCAACGGATTTTGAAGCGGATTGATTTTTTAATAGTTAGAGTGATTCAAGAGTAAGGTTTATATGTATAATACATCCCTAATATTGTAGAGAAATAATGATAAATTTAGAGGTTCATCATAGCGTCCGTGCGAAGCCGGGGCGGGTCGCTAGTTTAATAGATAAAATTGTGTAACGGTGTTTGTTATTGAAATCCTCTGAAATTGCCCGACCGATTTTCTTGAAATTTTACATTCATATTTGGTAAGTATGGGTATCGGACAACATCTATTTCTCATACTCCTAAATGTTATGGGTGGGTCCCACCCCAAAATTTTTGTTTTTATTTTATTATGATACAAAAATACATACATCCCTAAATCTACGCCCAACCCCTATTTTTTTAATAGCGATATATTTTTTATGGTGATTATATGGCAAAACAACGTTTGCCGGGTCAGCTAGTAACAACGATAATGCTCACTCCTCATGTTTGCCTGCAGGACGGCTCAATCGGTCACGACCTGGTGATCCGCCCGATCCCTGACTCCATGACAACAGCTGCGCAGGACGACGAGATGTTCATGGACCCGACTAGCATGGCTGACATGGTGTCCATTGACACTGGGCTTCCACTTGGTAAGTTGTTGAAGATTTCAAAGGATAAATTAGATAGTTTATTTTACGGATGGATTTAGGCCCGGTTTCCACCAAAGCACCACCGGCAGAGAGGAGAGGAGATGAGAGATAGTTTTTGAATAACCAATCAGGTTTCGTTATTCTATTTCCAGCGACTCTAAGCGGAGAGGTGATGTGGAAATAACGAAACCTTGCCTTAACATACACAATGTCACCACCCCATTCCATCCTGAGGGTATCGTAAGAGCCGATTAAAGGAAATTCCATGGCAGGGGGCCCGCACCGTCACGAGCCCCCTCCACTCCTGCCTCCGTCCGCGGCGTTGATACCAAACCCTGTGTCAACCCCTCTGGCCAGCGTAGAACAGTAGGCTGAATTCCCACCTGTTATCCTTTCCTTACATAGTATAAAACAAAGTCGTTGTCATCTGTCCGTCCCTATGTATGCTTAAATCTTTAAAACTACGCAACGGATTTTGATACGGTTTTTTTTAATAGATAGAGTGATTTAAGAGAAAGGTTTATATGTATAACCCACCCCCGCTTTGCACGGGCGAAGCCGGGGCGGGCCACTAGTTAATCTATAATTGAGGACTTGTTATTGGCTCAATGAAGCTATCCCTAAGGAATACATAAACCTTTATTAGCTGTAAGTCCTCCATGCATTAAATAAATATTGGAAGAGGCCATTAAACTCAGTCCAGCTTGACTTTATTTACTTTTATATCAGTGAGGAGGAAGAAAGAAGATCAGGAAATGTTGACCAGAGCCCTCAATGGCGCGCAGCACGTTATCATCAAAAGAGGCCCAGCCCAAGCTGATCACCTAAGTGATTACGGTATGTATATTATGACGTCCTAGGTATGTATCCCCATTATATCCTGAGGGTGTCGTAAGAGCCGACAAAAGGAAATGACAAGGCTGAAGACCGCAAGAGAGGGAAACCTTGATACCAAACCCTTTTTTTTTTGTCGCTGCGGAAATGCTTTAAGGTCTGGGCAAACAGCGGACGGGGCGGGACGGCGACGCGACGCTGGCGGGACAACTCAACTCTTCACGTCCCGCCAGCGTCGTGTCGCCGTCCCGCCCCGTCCGCTGTTTGCCCAGACCTTTATGCATACCACCACCCCCCGGGGGAGAGGTCGGTGATTATGTGAGACTCCGACAAGGGTCGTCTACCCAAGAGTCGTCTACCCACTAAAACCCCAGCGGTATACCCGCACACGACGCGCTTGGGGCGCCACAAGTTCGCGTAAACGCAGTCTACTGTGACGCCCCGGCGTGGTGCTCGCTACGCGGGCAAGCGACTATCAGAGATGGCGTCACGGTACACTGGGACGCCCTCAGTCATCGAGGCTTTCGTTGGTGGCGGTTCCCCCGAACCACCACCGGCCTCTTAGGTGAGGGCAGAAGGGGCCCGCACCGTCATGAGCCCCCTCGACCCCTGCCTCCGTCCGCGGCGTTGATACCAAACCCTGTGCCAACCCGTCTGGCCAGCGTGGCACAGTAGGCTAATTACCCTCCCTGTGATGGGAGGAGGCCTCACTCAGCAGTGGGTCATTTATGGTCTGAGGTCTACATACCTACTACTAGTAGGTATGTAGAATACTTACGGTCACCCACCGACGTTCTACCCTAACCCTATCCAATATTACCAGCAGGCAATCCGGTGTAAAAACAATATAAACCTTCTACAATACTAAAATACTACATAATGAATATTGTCTTGTTGGTCTAGTCGTTAGATGTGCCGCCTTTGGATCAACGGGTCCCGGGTTCGATTCCGGGGTCGGGCAAGTGTCTTTGTCTAAACCAGAGGCACTGGCTCGGAGTCTGGGTGTCATTTCTATCTATAATATGTATGTATTTACAAAAAAAAAGAAAAATGTATATAAGTAGTTTATCATCCATCTCGTTACCATAACACAAGCATTAAGTTGCTTAACTTGGGACGAGATGGCGTTGTGTGAAATTTCCAAGGATATTTATTTATTTAAATATGCGTATGTTTTCAACGTCAAATCGTATTCAATTGTTATGATCCCTAGCAATTATCTATGAATAAGTCAATGCGTCATTCTCAATTGTTTATCTACAAGTCCCTCTTGTATATATAAACGTTATTTACAATATTATTTACTGCTTAATCACTTACATTTACAATAAATCACACACTGTAACCCAGGCTGGCAATAATAACAATCAATTACTAATTGCCCATCGCTTGACAGTTCACGTGCATTATATCCGCCATAATATTTGTAGTCACGTGCTCGCTCGATGCATCCGAATAATCGTCGATAACATCGCATTAACTATCGATATGGTAGTCGATTATGTTAATGAGGAATGTTTTGTGCTAATAACATGGTGTTAGGTGTTATAATGTTACGAGTAATAACACCCAAAGAAAGGTAGAGGAGTTATACATTTGATTTAATAGTATGTCTGTTTGATGAACAGTCCATATTTTTTTTATTGTTTGTAATTTAATGATCAATCTATATTTGGGGTGATGTCCGAAGATAATCTTCCTATATTTAGGATTTATGAAATACTGCGAGTCATGTCTACGAGTGATGTCAGACTGGTCAGAGAATGTGTGGGGGGGAGAGCGACAGAGGGATCAATTTGTAGTCATCATATCATATCATCGGCATGGATTTCAGTGACCTACCACATTTGTGGGTTTAAACTTAAACCGATAATTATATAGTTAACTTCCTGCCAGTTTTCACGTTACTTCCATGCGCCTTAATGTGGCGGCCGAGCATACGGCATGTGAAGCACGCAAATGATGGATACCAGTCCAACAACCAGCAAACCCAGACGTAGCTTAACCTTCACATCGATAGGGTTACGTTGTTTTTAATACATTTCGTTTAATGAAGTGTTCCCTGTGGTGACCGGCTTAAAATACATAGTGTTCCTATTTCCCACATCCCACATCCTGAGGCTTTTGTAAGAGCCGACAAAGGAAATGGCAAGGCCAAAATCCTAGCCGCAAGAGAAGGAAAATTTGAAACGAAACCCTATGCCACCGGCTGGCCAGCGTGGCACGGTAGACTAATTACCTTCCATGGCCTCCCCCCATGGAAGGTAATTAGTGAACCCTACTCAGCGGTGGGTCAGACAGCTGAGTAGTAGTAATATAATGAGTTATTCAATTCATTCATTCATACAGCTCATTCGCTCCTCGTTTTAAAGCTTTTCCAAATAAGTTTGTGTACTGTTTTAAATATACATGGAATCCGCATCCAAACATTTACTTTTAAGTTATGTATCAAAAACGAGTTTTTTTAACAGACCGATGTTTTTTTTTAAATATGTATGTAAACTTTTATTAACATGTTTTAAGTTAATAATACAATAAAATTATATAACCACAACATAATTAAGCCGATTCTTTTTAAATTAATACGTCAATCAAAACTTATATGGCTAGAATTCAAATGTCTGTCACGTGATGTTCTACCATTTGATCACGTTACAACAAACGGTGACATTTTGCTAATTAGGTTATACCTAGATAATGAAAGTATTAGTTTTAGTTCAGTTTATGATTATCCTTTGCCTGTTTGACTTGTAGTTTCTATGACCTTATCCACAAGTGTCCGACTCATCACTAAGAGAAATAGGTCAGCAGGTAATCACATTGTTTTTGTTGAGGGGAGTAGAAATTCAACACGTCCATTCGCGGGTAAGAGCCTCTACATGAGTGGACGTGATCGGGTTATGAGGAGACTAGCAGACCCTTCAAAGAATGGGGGGGGGCCTTCCTGCCCACTAAAACACCTCAAGTCTCACATCCCAGTGGGCGTATGGGTCAGACCATTTGCCAATACCACCGGGCTTTGGGAAGCATTTGGGTCCGACGCCCTTAAGTTGTTTTCGCCTCCCTGCTCCGGAAATTATACAAAAAAGTCGACTATAACTTTTACTGGTGTACTTAAATGTCATGTTTCAAGTGGTTCTTTACCGTAATTGCTGTGCGTAGCTAAAATTGGTAGTTAGGCTAATCTGGTTATACTAATGATGTACCATACAAAATTAAGTCGACTAACAAATGTTAGTATGTACCTGTGTAATATGTAGTTATTTTAAATTGATTTCTTTTTTTAATGGTTACTTCATTTAGTTACTTTTTTAAATTGTGTTTAGGTAATATAAAACTATCATCAGATCTTCATAAACAAAGAAGGTATTTAAAATACAACCAGTTTACATTTCGTCTTCAATGAATTAATTAACATCAACACCCAACTATCGATATTTAATCGATAGAGGAAACGATAAATAGTTTCAACTAGACTTACATGTCTGGTTAATTATGGCAAAAATGGCCGTTCTTTATTTTGCCAGTTATATAATCAGAGGAAGAAACCTCAATAGGATCGAGAATACAATACATCGCACCTCCACCCCATCAGAGTCACAACAAAATAATTGAATCTCTTTTACTATACCATTCGAAACATTACAATGTGTCCTGTGTGATCACTGATAACAGAGATTAATTTATTTTTTTGAGTTGTGTCTTTGAGCGGATGTGCGTTAAGTAAGCAACCAGCACACATCGGTTCAGGAGTTATCATAACTCAGACTTGACTAGTATAACAACCCTCTTATTGTTATTGGGTTCTAATTTTTTTTCACATTTATCCGTTCAGTAAATCCAGCATATTAAGATGATGCTATGCTACGATGCCTGATGGCCTCTGCGAGCTTCCGAATGAGTAGGCCCTAAAATGAACTTGGAGAAAACAAAGATCATGTCCAATACCCATGTTCAAGCCACTCCTATCGACATCGGAGGCTCTATCCTCGAAGTTGTTAACCATTATAATTGGCGCGAGATTGCAAGATCTAATCAGAAATGAGGAGATACGCACGCGAATGAGAGTTACCGACATAACTCACAGGGTCGCGAAACTTAAGTACTGCCATTTAAAGTAGACTAGTCTCTCGGACTAAGTTCGATTGGCTTCCTTTGTACATGATATGTTTTTGATGGGGTTACCCTTTTTTGTCTTAGTTCGCCCGCGGTACGCAGGAGTTATGTGCTTATGATAAGTATTATAAAATTATTAGCTAAAGTAAACAAAGCTGCAAATTATAATTAGATCATTGCATATGCGAAAACATTAGCGTTCCATTACGTTGTGGAAATGCTAACATTAATATTTATAGGTAACTAAAAATTTTAACGCGTTTAGATAATGTCATGTGTTCGGTCACACGTTGTGGTGGTTTATCTAGTTTCTAGAGATCCGCAATTCAAAGTATTAATGATTTATTTATTTATATAATATTAATTATTATTCATTTTTAACCCGACAATTCAATTTGATTTAAGCGTTTAAATATTTATCTTTCAATTTAAGCGTATAGATATTCTATAATGTCTACGTAAGGTTCTTTTTTTAACTTACTCATCAACTTTTTACAACTCTGAGGTTGCACCATTCAAATAAAAAAATATAATTCGAAAATAGAAAATACTTTCAGTCTCTAGAACAATCTAGTAAAATATAGGTACGGAACCCCGACCGCATTCATGTTCAGCATTCGACCGGTTCACAATAATAAAATTGCGTCTCGCTGGATGGGGTCATAAGGTGAGACTTCCACGTCACCTATTATTTAAATTCACGACTTTAAAACGTATCATCTTAATCTGCGATTCTAAAATAGATTCACGATTCGGCAAAAGCCATTTTAAAATTGTTGACACTGTTTTGTAGGGGACGATGTCTTTTTATGGGTGTAAAATCTTTAGAGGAATATTCCGGGGAAGGCTTGGTCGGTTCACCCTTCGGTGATGTAAGGGCATGAACAACCCCTGTAAAGCCCGCGCATGCTGTGAGTACCGACTGTAGCTCCGAGGGGTCAGCTGCGCTAGAGCGAATATATGAAAATTGTCCTCCACCAGAAACATTTCCAAATGAAATCCCCTTTCCTTCAAGCCATTGCTTCGGGATGCCTTAAGATGTGTACTGGGCTTGAAAAGATACCATCTTATATTGGGAAATTGTATCCTAATCATCTGCAGGTCAGCCCATAAAAGACTACTCCAAGTAGGAGGGGCATTAGCCTACTGTATAATGATTCTCCCGAAATCTTCGGATTCAAAAGTAATTTGTGGTAACACAGACTTAAGGCTTATATTGATCAAAATAATACGTAGCCTGTAAAGTAGGTATATTTATTACGTTTTCAGCAACAGTATTGTAGACCCTTTTACCCAGCCATTGGCGGCAACCGGGCTGGGTAAAGTCGCCTAGACAGCACGGTAAAAATAACTTCAGCATTAAAAAAAATGTTAACAGTGCAGACATCGACCTAAACTTTAATGTTTCCGTAAAAATATATTTATTGGCTATGGCCCGTTGACCTTTTATTTACGTTTTTTGCACAATCAACGAACTTGTATTGTTCTTTTCGTTGTAAAGCCAGTAAAGCTGTCAAATAATAAATATTAAAAATTCTATAGAAAACATCAACAAGACAAGTAGGTGTTAGTTGAAATGTAAAGAATTTTTGCTGTTATTGTATGACTATGAAGTTATTGAACAAACGTATATTTTCAACTATAAGGGGTTTTAAAAACCCCTACAGCCATCAAGTAATTGTGACATTTCACTTCGATATTCGTATTCACGTATCTGTCATATTTGGTAATAGAGGCTATGCGTGAATGGAACAGTTGTCAAAAAATTATAAAAAAAAATATGGCGCACATAAATAGGTACCGCAAATGAATAGTGACCAGACCATTACAAAAAAACGTACCGCGGAAATGTGGAATGCGCTTCCCGAGTGGGTTTTCCCCGATAGATATAATCTGGGTGTCTTTAAATCACGAGTGAATCGGTTTTTCTAGGCAAGCGCGCTACATCTTAGGTCGCAGTGGCGCTTAACATCAGGCGAACTGGGGATCAAGCGTAAGCCTATCAAGAATAAAAAAAAATAAAAAAACAATTCAAAGGAATTTATGTGAAATTCTGGAATAGACACTCTTTTCATATCAATTTAACCGATTTTCCTTTTTACGGGAGGCCTTAAAAGGCGTATGAGGCGAGGGAATGACTGATCTGGATAGTTTAGCCTTTATGTGCGGTATCCTAACTGACTCCAATGAACAATGAAATAGGGTAAAGTCAAGGGAAAAACCTTTTGAAATATATCAAAATGTTTGAGTCTTACTTGTAACATTATTTCGATTTCGAAACTAGAAATTAAAGAAAAAGACCATAGGAGACACATGTTTTTAGAAATTTACGACCTATCCTTCATGCCGTGATATTTAGTAAAGTAATTTAAATTCAAATCGACGCCGGGATTAGCATTTTAAATTGAATTCAACATAAAAGAAAAATAAAGTGCAAATTAATGATGTCTATATTGTCTCGACGTTATTAGTAAAATAATAGGGAGCGTTAATATGGTGTGGTGACGGATTTAGAGTATATAGTGGCAGCACCCCATTCCATTCTGAGGGTGTCGATAACCTAGCTACAAGAAAAGAAAAAAATTGACACGAAACCCTGTGTCTGATGACATATCATTGCAACAAAATATATTAGCGCCTACTTTAACACATAGCTTTCTATGAATAAATTTATGTAAAAGTTGTTAAGAGTTGAGTACTGTGATTTCCGTTTACTCTATCTCCCTGGTATTAAAACAAGCAAAGTAGGACCTGCGAAGATTGCTCTTCACAATGTTGTTCTTTTTTCTAGCATTCATGGAGCCTGACCACCTTGCAAAGAGATTCAGAAGGAAGAGGTCCACAGAGTCTCACAGCAGAACCAAACGCGAGGCGCCCTACGTCATCTACCCAGAAATTCTGGTCATCGTCGACTACGATGGCTACAGGTAGATTTTTTATGGTACTAGGGTTGACCTCAATCATACGATATGGTATAGTAGCTTACAATCGTCTTGAACCAAAAGAGAAAATTCGAGTATTTCGTCTACCAACCGTGTGGCCTTCCTTCTTGGGGTGATTGGCCAAGAGAGGAGGAGAGAGGAGATCTAAAAATCTACGCCGGATCAAGATACAGGGATGTCTGCAGCACCAAAGATTGCATGGAGGAAAATTAGTGCAGCGTTTGTATCAAATGTTCCTTATTTTACGCTTATATGACCTGCCTCTTGCGTTCATTTAGTCGCCTCTTGCAATATTCCCGCGGATCATAATTGTTCATGGAGGTCAATTTTCCGGAACACTATAATCAGGACACCTGTATGACCAAAGGTCATGTAAAAATGTAGGCATTTCGAAGAATAAAGACCTATCTGCAATAATGCTTTGAGAACATTTTGAAGTTCATATTATATTATACTAGCGACAGGTCCCGATGTCGCACAGGTGCAATGATGAACCTCTAAATTTATCAGTGTTTCTCTAAAAAATATATATTCTGCATACATATAAACCCACCTCTTGAATCACTATCTATTAAGAAACCGCTTCAAAATCAGTTGCGTAGTTTTGAAGATACAAGCATACATAGGGACGGACGGACAGACGACAGCGACTTTGTTTTATAATATGTAGTGATATATATGAAGAATAGACTTCAAAATGGTTTCAAAGCAGTATTGCAGATAGGTCTTTTATCTTCGGAATAGTCGTTTTATTTTAATCAAATTGAAGGATTAAAATTTTTCCATGACGCTCTATGTATAGAGTTGACTCCGTGCGCTCTGTTTCTGCGCTCTGTTTCTTTAACATAATGATGATACTTCTGTCCTTTTAGATTACATGGCGGCGACAACGCGCAAATTAAACGGTACTTCGTGTCGTTTTGGAATGGCGTCGATCTGCGTTACAAGCTGCTAAAGGGGCCCAGAATACGGATATCCATTGCCGGTATCATTATATCTAGGGTAAGATATATATTTAGTACTAGCAGTCCCGGCAAACGTTGTTTTGCCAAATAATTAACCATCCCCCGCGCAACCCCCCCCCATGCAAACCCAACCCCCCCAAACCCCCCTTAAAATTTAGGGGGATGAAAAATAGATGTTGTCCTATTCTCATACCTACCCATTATGCTCACAAAATTTCATCAAAATCGGCCGTTTCGGAGGAGTTTGGCATCTAAAACTGTGACACGAGAATTTTATATATTAGATATTTTAAATAACGAAAACCCTAGTCAGTGTGCAAAATGTCAGGAGGAACAAAGCGATTTTGTTATATTCTTCACCCGCAAAAAGAGCGCGATAATAATAACGATAACTAGTTGGTTGATTGTCAGTAGAAACCATGACTTAAGGTGGATGCTCCAGGGTAGCCCGCGAAATTCAAATTTTCTTACGTTTTTGCCAATTTGCAGGTCAGTGCTAGGTAGTATGTTGATTAAAATGTTATTCGCGGCTGTAAGACATATGTAGTTACAGAATTATAATCATCAAAATCATCAATACAACCCTCCAAGCTCATAAAGGTGCAAGAAAAACTTTATCAGCGTAAAAGTCATTCTTGCACCTTTATGAGCTTGGAGGGTTGTATTGATGAGTTTGATGATTATAAATCTGTAACTACATACGTCTTACAGCCGCTAATCAAATGTTCATCATCATACAACCTAGCACTGCCCTGCAAATTACAAAAAACGTAAGAAAATTTGAATTTCGCGGGCTACCCTGGAGCATCCACCTTAACGTAAAAATCTTTCAAGAAATTGTAACATGTCTGTAAGCTGTCTCCGCGATACAGGTACCAGTAGAGCAAGACTTTCCCTTTAAAAAACAATATTTTTAGAATTGCGAATACCGGAGCGCTGGGAAGTTCCTTGCAGGATAGGTTCCTAATAACTAATAGATATGTGTTTATGTTGTTTTTAATCATCCCATTAAATAATTCTCCACGTGTCCATTATGATAATCCACTACATTATTAGTCGTATAATTATATAAATTTGGAACCTGTCTGGTAACCTTTAGTTTCCATTTTAAGTCTACAGAAAAAATACAACGCTAATTACGAGTATAATATATTTTAAGAACACATCAACTTGAAGTCTACCATTTCGTCAGTTTCCAAACACAATTCCTCAATTAGTGTTTTTTTTGACTTGGGATAGTCGTCCAAAAGTGTCTCCAGCATTTCAGAACTGATCCTTTTGCGTTTCCTGAAAAAAGAAACAATTAAATTGTCTATAGCTTATCATTGTCATATTTTGTCCCTTTGAATATTTTAGTCGCCTCGGAATATAATGGGTTGGTGAATCTAGGCACGTCTAATAAATTATATATATATTCCTAGCTGACCCTGCAAACGTTGTTTTGCCATATAAATATCGGTATTAAAATTGGGGTGATAATTAAGGGTTGTATGTATTTTGTATGCTGTATCATAAAAAATACAAACAAAAAATTTTACCTACCTGAAAAAAATATGGGTTGGACCACCCTTAACATTTAGGAGGATGAAAAATAGATGTTGTCCGATTCGTAGACTTAACCGATATGCACACAAAATTTCACGAAAATCGGTCGAGCCATTTCGGAGGAGTTCAATAACAAATACCGAAACACGAGAATTGTATATATTAGAATATTAATTCATTATCCCGTAATAATTTCACTAACCTATACTCTCTTAAATTTTTATCATGGTCATCCAGAATCGACTTTTTCTCTTCTACGCTCAAAACTTCCGTGGAAGTTCTTAGCGTCTGCAATTTAGATTCCATCGCCTCAATTCTTCTTCTTATTTCCTCTATTTGAGACGTGGCGGTATTTGTTGTGGGTGTGGCAATTAGTGTTTTGTATTTCGTTTCCAAAGTTTTCAGTGCGGTAGACTTATCCGCCAATTCTTGTGTAACCTTTTTAATTTCTGCGTCATAGTCTGGAGAAAAGGATACAGGTACAATAAACGATTCTACTAAGCAGTTGATCCACTGTTGAGTCGGACTACATCCAGTTTTTTTTAAACGATACGCCGTCATTGGTTATATAGAAACTTGTATCGCGGGGGCAGTTTAAAAACATAAAATGCACGAACATAAATTACACACTCAGAGCAAGTGCCTGTGGTTTACACAAAGACTTGCCCGGCCCCGGAATCGAACCGACGACCCGTGATCGCACATTAGTCTACTGAGCCACGCCTGGCTAGACTTATTGGTACAGGGTTAAGTATCAAGTTTTACTTCTCTTGTTTCCATATTATTTCCATTTGTCGGCTCTTACGTCACCCTCAGGATGAAATGGGGCGGTGACTATGTATTTTAAATCCGTCATACGGTTTGCAGGACAGACAAAGTTTTATCTCCGCTGGTGTCTAACATGTGACCTTTTTAAAGTTATTGATCAAGACTGATATTATATTATCTACTTGCGGCCCGAGATCACCCGGAACAGACAGACAGACAGATAGGCAGACAGACAGACAAAAATTTTAAAAAAAATATTTTGGTCTATGTACTGTGTATACATACTTACGAATTTAATAAAAAGTGGTTATTTTATTATTACAAACAGACACTCCAATTTTATTTATTTGTATGTATAGATGGTAGTCGAACTCGAAACACGAAGTCACTTTAGCGTGAAAACTGACAAACAACCAAAATGTATCCAACCAAGATATGTATAACCAAAATTGGTTGCCGCAATAGATTGCACTCGAAGGGCAGACGGCTATCGACTATCTCTTAACTAACGACTTTAACTTCGTGAATGTACTGGTAGTAGACCTCAATGAGATTGGGAACGGGCGAGGTAAATGATGAAGTCATACACATACCTGCGTTATCATCGTCCTCCGTTGTATTATCTAATTGTATTGCAGCATACACCTTTTGTTTTCCATATAATTTACACTTGATCTTCCCAGACTCACTCAACGCGTCCAAAGCTTTTTGCACGGCTGTTTTTGTGAACGCGCCACGTAAATTCACTGTCACATCCGCACACGAATACGGACGATTTGTGTCAACTAAATATTTTAATACAGCCTCGGAAGCCATTTTTAAAAATAAACCTGTAAATTTTCGTATTCAACAACTCTACAACAATATCGTGTACGTACACTAAAAAAGTATGTTTCTTTTTTTAAAGTTCCCGCCATCTACTTTTTTCTTCAATGCAAAATGCAAATGACGACATTCGAGTAGTGATGCGCGTTGTATCGATTTATTTAGCACATGTAAAATCAATAAAGTATGAATATACGACATTTTTAAAGATTTCTTTTTTAGCACTAAAAAGCCATAAATTGTATTGATATTCCAAAGTAACCTTTGTGTGAAAATTGGTAGGTACATACAATGTGTCTCGAATACGAGTCGCGAGATTATGCAAATTTAATGTTTAACTTTAAAAATAAATATCAGGTTTAAGATCCCTTTGTATCATGCTTCTAAAACTAAATTGAAATTACATGCGTTTTGGATGATTTTGAATTGATAGCTTAAGATTACAAAATAAATCACTAATATATTCAGTATATTATGTTCGTTATAATTAGTTTTGAAAGCAAATACCAAGAGGATGTAAAAAAATTTGATAGGTACCTTTTAGATCAAAATTTAACAGATGTATTAAAAAAATCACTTTAAAACTTGTTAAACGACAACAAAAACACACTTTTGCTATTAAATCAAGTAAAACAAGTTTTGTTACCAACTTGCGAAATTAGCGATAAAACCGATCGTTCAAGGTTAGGAAAGTTACTTAGAGACACAAGATTGTGACCTTTCAACCTCAACCGCAATGTGACTGCTTTTAATATGTCGTAGCACTCTAATATCGATTCAACAGACAACTTCAAATATTTGGTTTTACCAGACAAAGAGACCTGTTTCCCAAGTTAATTAAATTTTCCATGACGTTTAACTAATTCAGAAGAACATTAACGTCAAAAAACTCACTCAATTTTATTTTTTACTGGCTGTCTCTCCCAAATTGCTTACTATAGTTTAATATATCATTCCTAATGCCACGCGAATTGTCATTAGAAAATAAATAAAATATCGGAATAAAATGTTTGGATGTTTATCAGGTGTTTCATGTGATGAACTGCACACAGTATGCAAAATTTCATTAAAATTTATACAATCAACTTATCATCAATATCATATTCATGTCGAATCAGTAATGTGTAGTTTAATATTTTTATATAATATCAAATTTGTTAACACATAGTAAGAGGCTGGTGAAAATTGCTGCAAAAAAAAATTATATCTTGAGTTTATTTTCTAACTGACAGGCAGACATTTGAATAGAAACACAAAATATGACTATACCTACACTAGCTCTAACATTGTACTCATTCATTACAGGGTCGAGATGCCACACCATATTTAGAAAAAAATCGTGTTGGTCGCGACGCTATAGATTCAGCTGCTGCCTTAACAGACATGGGCAAGTATCTGTTCAGAGAACGACGGCTACCAGTCTATGACATAGCAGTTGCCATCACCAAGTAAGTTTATTAAAATAATACCATTGCAATATTCATCAAATTTCACGCAACACAGTGATTTAGAAACAATCATAAATTTAAGTAACGAGAAAAACCAGAATCGATTTAAATCATTTCGTCATCGTTTTTGAAATTCAAATTCTTTTGTTACATTACAACATAAATTTATTGGGTCCGATAATGTTTTGTAAGAATTGAAGGGATCGTCATCGTTTGTTAAATAAATTCAACTTTAAGTAATATTATTCAAGAGCGGTTACAAAATTAACTGTTCGATTATGCGCATCTAAAGAAACAAGCAATGTCCTTCTTTATTTCTTAACTTACTTGTAGTTTTAATATCTATTTGAATGCTTAATTATTAAGTAAGCAGATAATTGTTTCTCAGATCATTTTAGCTAAATCAAATCAAACTCATATCAATTCTTTTTTTTTTCATCCACTCAATATGCAAAGGTAAACCGTAAGTATGCTCATTTTCTACTTAAATTTAGCGCCATTATATTTTAATTATAAAAACAAATTTTACCTAGTGTCATAAGGTTTTAAGAATAGAATTTGAGGTGATGGTCAAAAAATATGAAGAACCCAACACTAATTTGACCTACAGGTATGACATGTGCCGACGACGCAAGGGTGGTCGCTGCACAAAAGGCACCGCTGGTAAATTAAATTTTAAACAATCCTTCCAATAAAATGGATTGCGAAGTGGTAAAAGTGGAGCGGAATTAACCGACGCTTACGAGTGAAATATTAATTTTTGCTTTTTTAATTTACGAGGTAAAGGATTTGGTAATGGCGCTGAATATGTTTTAAAAAGTTGTATCACACATCCCACATACGCTTGCACAATATGACATTGAATCTAAATGTTATTTTTTTAATGTGAAAGTGTGCAACGGATGACGTAGGTTTGACCGAAGTTAGGAATGATTATTGTTTTCTTTAGATTTATTTATTTCCGTACAATTTCAGACTAGACATGTGCAGAAGACAATATCCCAACGAAGCGTGCAATAGAGGGACAGCAGGTAGGCGTGTTACAAAAGTTTGACGTTTTATCAAAGCACGCCTCTTTTTCATCAATGTCCCTCACCCAATTTGTTCACTTCGTTCACTTTGCTACCATTTTCACACAATACCTTTATTATCTGTGATGTCTTATTCGCACCTTGTGAATAATATTCTGTCTTTTCCGCAAATATATTCCTTCTAGACACATTGTAAATCTCTGTGACATATCATTTTTAGATATTTGGATGATGTTGTAAATATGTTTTTTTCGTATTCTTCTTCCTATTAATTATCATGTAGTTTGAATATTCCAAATGTTTTATATGTATTTACTTGATAACATACTTAGTTAATTAGCAATTCATCGACGCCTGATGTTTATAATAATTTATTGTTTTCTAGACGTTTATTGACTTCATCGTCATGAGACGACAACAGTACGTAAAATAACAACTTAAGCATGATACCATTATCTGTTTTTATGCTTACCATTTAATAAACCTACTTTATTCGTTATTGAGAAAATCAGTAATTAGTGGACACTTCAAATGTGTATATTCTGGGCTATTGTGCAATTAACGATTTTAAGGGTTCTTATCGATAAAAAATTTTGACATTCTTCATTCTTAGTCCTGTCTGTGATTTAGGTGTAACTTTTTCTGTAGCTTAAAAACTTGGTCGCAGATTCTTTTAGGTATCATTTTAGGTATAGTTTACAATATTTTTTATAAAAAATCTAGCGACCCGCCCCGGCTTTTCACGGTGCAATTATGCATGTATTATACATATAAACATTCCTCTTGAATCACTCTATCTATTAAAAAAAACAGCTTCAAAATCCGTTGTCTAGTTTTAAAGATTTAAACATACATAGGGACGGACAGACGACAGCGACTTTGTTTTATACTATGTAGTGATGCAACGTAAAGTATTATTTTGAAAAGTTAAATGCATAAGGAGAGTACTCTCTTATCAACTAATATAACGGGTAACGGTTGGAGTAAAGGTATTAAGTCAGCGAAGATCCGATTACACTGTTAGAAACAAAAACAACAAACTACATTTTGCTTGAAGCTGCTTTAAAATAATTCCACTGTCACAAGTAGGTAGTTAATTCACTAAATATTCGTCACAACAAGCACTTATAACACCTTGAAAAGATAATCTTTTGGCAACAACCACACATTTCGCGAAATTCCCTTCAAAATTCTGTTTTTATAAACATTAAAAGGCCTTAAAGTCACAGCTAGGGCCGAGGATGGGTCTTAAAATGTGTTTTAAAAATTGCCTGGATAATCCGTGGGATATTTTATAAATTCCAAAGTGCTCTTTAATTCAATAAGTAGGTACTCCAATAATTAAAAAAATAGATACGTGATATTCGATATAAAACCTACTAAAATATAATTTGCATGTGCTCTTTATTATAATATATATTAGCATAACATAATCTTTGGGTATTATTATTAGTTATTACTTGGTATTGGCTTAAGCGCTTGGTGAGCAATTTGCATGTTTTGCATTGTTATCATAATTTCTGTTCACGTAAGTATTTAATTAAGTACTACTTTTACTTTTATTTTATCTAAAGTTTTAATACATCCATTCTCTGTACCAGTTCATCAACGTTTTTTCTGTAAGTAAAAAGTGCTTTTTACCCTGATCACTCTGTATACCGCCAAATCCTCAATAGATCCTTCTTCCAATCATCAAAATAGTTTTAATTCTGAGAGCAGCGATAGAGTTTGTATTTTCTTCTTGTGTTGACAAGAATGACCCACTTCATCAGGACTAGATAACGCGCGAGAACATTTTTAACGGCTTTCTGTCGATTTATTGATGGCAAAGGGTCGTCCTTTAACGAATAAAATGGAAATAATCTCATTGGGTCGTTTAGCGATGGACGGGTTAGCTCAGAGTTTCGAACCTTCTATACCTGAAACCTAAGTTTTCGGCCTATGTAGTTCTTTTAGTCGTCTTAAACAATACCTCCAAAGACACTGAGGTAGTCACCATGACCTATATTAATTATTCATGAAAAGGTCGATGGCAGAGTGGTAGTTGTAAGACTAATAGGTACAGTGGTCCATACGATTACAATCTGTAAATCAGCCTTTAAACGTAACTTTGTATCTATGCAAAACAATATAGTCCCCTCACTACCTATCTTTAAATTATCGTTTTTAAGGTGGATGCTCCAGGGTAGCCCGCGAAATTCAAATTTTCTTACGTTTTTTGCAATTTGCAGGGCAGTGCTAGGTTGTATGATGATGAACATTTGATTCGCGGCTGTAAGACGTATGTAGTTACATAGTTATAATCATCAAACTCATCAATACAACCCTCCAAGCTCATAAAGGTGCAAGGATGACTTTGACGTTGAAAAAGTTTTTCTTGCACCTTTATTAGCTTGGAGGGTTGTATTGATGATTTTGATGATTATAATTCTTTAGCTACTCAAGTCTTACAGCCGCGAATAACATTTTAATCACCATACAACCTAGCACTGACCTGCAAATTGCAAAAAACGTAAGAAAATTTGAATTTCGCGGGCTACCCTGGAACATTCACCTTAAAGTAAATGTGGGCTACGAAGTCGACACAAACCATAAATAAAGAAGAAAATAGCTTTTATTTTAGTACTCTCACACGATTTCTGCGTTTGTCTCACCGTATTTACCAATGCCATAGGTTTCGCGTACGTCGGTGGAGCGTGCGTTGTGAACAAACGTTTGGAAAAGGTCAATTCAGTTGCAATCATTGAGGACACGGGCGGTTTCTCCGGCATCATCGTTGCTGCCCACGAAGTCGGCCATTTGTAAGTATTTCGTTAACTTGCTCCTAAACTGTATTTTTTTCATACCACAAGGGTTACGCATTACGCTCAAGCAAACGGCCCACTGATGTTCTATATCCGCCTGGGGATGATTGCAACACCAGAAATCAACCAAATGAGTCAAAAATGAAAGTATGACGTTGGCAGCAGGGGGGGGGGATTACTTTTTTATCAGTGACTTGAAAGCCTTTGACGCTAGGCTTGCGTGATGGCCAGCAACGGGAGGGTCTAAGATGAAGCAGACAATTCAAGGAAATGCCCCCTGTCGGGCACCGGCTCTCACATACACACGACGAAACACAGTAAAACTTGCTTGGCGCTGGATTTAGATGTGAGGGTGTTAGCTAGCCAGGCGGACCATTAGACTAGATTAAAAGTTTTGTTGACTTTTACAACACGCGTTATTTTTCAGCGTGCGGTAGAAAAGTGTAATATTCTGACCCGTCCCCACATGGGTAAAAATAATATTTCAAGATTTGATGAAAGCCATCCGAGCTGTCAACGGCTGAGGTTCTGGTGCAGCTGAAGGAATATACATTTACCACACCTTTCTGAAGTCAACATTCATGTTTCTCCCATTTACATGACATTACTGACATAAGGACAATATTTATGTTTCTCCTTATACAGATTAGGAGCAGTCCACGACGGTAGTCCACCCCCGTCCTACCTCGGCGGTCCTGGAGCGGAGAAGTGTCGGTGGGAGGATGGATACATCATGTCCGACTTGAGGCACACGGAGAAAGGATTCCGGTGGTCGCCATGCAGTGTGCAGAGCTTCCACCACTTCTTAAAGTGAGTACTGTGCAACAGACCAAGCTAATAGGGCTCATCCCGGTGAAATAGGTAAAAAAAAAACTGCTTGATGATAAACGGCTACTAGAAGTAACTCTGTGCTTATGATCAACGTTTAAAAATAAATCTTTTTTTTTTTTCGAATATTTGCTGGCAATATCCATATTAGTAGCACTATCGATCCTTAAAGGTATCCCTATATCTTTTTGTTACAACTTGTGTACACTTGACGTCAGGTTAGGAAGTCACGTTGAAAGCGAAGTTAAATAAATGAAAAGGAATACTATATTATAGATATTTAATGTATATTTAATTAATAGGTAAGATTAACTGAGCTATATTTTGTCACCAGTGGAGACACGGCTACGTGCCTATACAATTCACCGCACGAAGACGATTCCCTGCCCCGAGTGCTGCCAGGCAGGCTATTGTCTCTGGACGCGCAGTGCCGAAAAGACCGAGGCACCAGGTGAGAAAAGCAAGCATATATTTTACGAATTTATGACTACAGATTTATTTTTAGAAAATTAATATTTAAATTGTATTTTTTATTTGGCGAAATTATATCACAATTATTTATTAATATATGTTTACTCTATTGTGTTACTAAATAAAATACATTCCTTCATATCTAGTCATTAAGGTGGATGCTCCAGGGTAGCCCGCGAAATTCAAATTTTCTTACGTTTTTTGCAATTTGCAGGTCAGTGCTAGGTTGTATGTTGATTAAAATGCTATTCGCGGCTGTAAGACGTATGTAGTTATAGAATTATAATCATCAAACTCTCCAAGTTCATAAAGGTGCAAGAATGACTTTGACGTTGAAAAAGTTTTCAACCTAGCACTGCCCTGCAAAGTGCAAAAAACGTAAGAAAATTTGAATTTCGCGGGCTACCCTGAATCATCCACCTTAAATCGTTTCAGCCTTTATATAACCTACCTGCAGTTGAGCCTTTTTTTTAAGTTCATGGCGGGAAATAAGCCTACGCTGGCAAGACAGGTTGGCTCTGGAATTCTATTACGTTTTCCTTCTTTTTGCGGCTAGATGCCTCTTGCGTTCCTATAATCGCCTCTTACGACACCCTCATTGTGGTCGATATCATCAAACGTCGACTGTCATTTACAAATTCATATAATTTCATCAAAAAAAGATAGTTTGGATTATTGCCACATATTGTAACTGTTGTAACCGGACATGGGCAACATTAGTTTAGAAGGCGGCATGGTTAGTTCAAATATTTTCCACTGTCAACTTGCGAAATTCGAATCTGAAGCGACCTGCATGCAAAACCTGAACTAATGTCTTCAAGAAATAGCGCCTACAAATGCGAGAATTACCAAAAAGTGCTACACCACGATAGCGAAGTTTACAGAGAAAATTTAACACGGTTAAGAAATCCCCGACTACAGTTAAATAAATAAATATCCTTGGACATTTCACACAACGCCATCTCGTCCCAAGCTAAGCAACTTAATGCTTGTGTTATGGTAACGAGATGGATGATAAACTACTTATATACATTTTTTTTTTGTAAATACATACATATTATAGATAGAAATGATACCCAGACTCCGAGCCAGTGCCTCTGGTTTAGACAAAGACACTTGCCCGACCCCGGAATCGAACCCGGGACCCGTTGATCCAAAGGTGGCACATCTAACCACTAGACCAACGAGTTATGGGGGGATAGGCGCTGCGACCCTCTGCCAGACACTACCTCGTCTGGCTGAATGATCATCCCTTTGTGCCTAAAAATCGAAGCCCTCGCGAAAAAGACCACGGGCAGAACCTAGTATTACACGTCATTATAATATTGGATCTAAATAATAAATAAATATCCTTGGACATTTCACACAACGCCATCTCGTCCCAAGCTAAGCAACTTAATGCTTGTGTTATGGTAACGAGATGGATGATAAACTACTTATATATATTTTTTTTTTGTAAATACATACATATTGTATATAGAAATGACACCCACATCTGTTTTCAGTGCGTGTTTCAAAGATGAGCGGGTATGCGCTCAGCTGTTCTGCTTTGACGCGGCAAGCGGGTATTGCGTTGCGTACCGGCCGGCTGCGGAAGGCTCGCCTTGCGGGGACGGACAGGTAAGATCATTCTAGAAATGGGGCTAGGTAGAAAAAAAATTATGATGTACAAACGGCAGTGCAGAAATTCTTCAAGAACATATCAGAAGAATAAACACTCTGAAGCAAAAAAGTTAAACCACCATTCTTAGAAGCTACGGCATCTCAGACAGATAATTCTTTCGAAAGATATCGAAAACCACTTTGAACTATGACTCCTTAGGCAGACGCAAATACTGATGGCACAAAAAAAAACGCCCTGATTAGTTCGGGCGAATTATCGACTGGGATAGACGCAACAAACCTTGCTTAAAAACCTCGACCCTTAAAAATAATAATAAATGACGTTAAGGTGAATGTTCCAAGGTAGCCTGCGAAATTTAAATTTTCGTATGTTTTTTGCAATTTGCAGGTCAGTGCTAGGTTGTATGTTGATTAAAATGTTATTCGCGGCTATAAGACGTATGTAATTATAGAATTATAATCATCAAACTCATCAATACAACCCTCCAAGCTCATAAAGGTGCAAGAATGACTTTGAGCTTGAAAAAGTTTTTCTTGCACCTTTAAATATGACGATGAACCGTCATCGTCTCAGATCAAATATCCATTACTCGAATTTAAAAGGTCGAGCTTCCTCCAATTTAAAAGAGGGAAATTAGCCATGCTGGCCAGACAACACAGGGAGTAAGTTTTCTTTCACTTGCGACTAGATTGTCAATCTTATCTATTTATTAGTCGGCTCTTAGGGTTTATACGCATTATGTGAGTAGCCGCAATAGCCGTACAACTAACAGCAAGCACAATTATGTGCGTAACATTAATTTCTATGCGCACTACGATGCGGCTATCCGCAGACCGCTCCGGTCACTCGGAGTGCTGCGGCCCGAGTGACGACAGCGAGCCGTACGGTTGCTATACGCACTGTGCGGCTCAGACTCCGGCTACCCACATGCGGCTGCCCGCATAATGCGTATGAACCCTTACAACCCCAACTGAATGGATGGTGGGACAATGTAATCAAAGTCAGTCGCGAACATGATATTTAAAACTCAACGTATTTTTTTTATATTCCAGTACTGTATAAACGGGCGTTGCATAACGGAACATGAGAACATTATACCGGATTACTCGCAGCATACGCCGAGCTACGTCCGGCCGGAGACGAGTCCTTTCTACGCCAACATCACTAGGTCTGTATAACTGAATATCATAGTTGTAATGAAATATCATAGTCGTAATGGAATATCATACCGGTAATTTAGTAGATGGCAAATATCTCAGCTATAAGTTCAGTATCATAGTTGAGTCGAGTATCAGCTATCATTATATTATAGTTTCATAGCTGGCTGACCAAATAAAGTTCGTATTGCACCTTACAGAGCATAACAGCTATACCATATCGATAATATTAAAAGTGATATTTCATAAGACTATCATGGCTGTGTCAAGTATCAAACAGGTGTAATGAAATATCATACCGGTAATAAAGTAATATTCATATTTTTTAATATTTATAGCTGCAATGTTACAATGTATGTAATATTTTTGTATTCAATTATTAGTCCGCTTATTTACTGTACTATTTAAGTAGTAGGTTAACATAAAGAAACCGAGAAATGGAATTTAGACATCACAATGAATATTTATATGTAAGTTATTATAAATAGTTAATTCAATTAAGCTAATTAGGTTTATCACCTATTCAAAATTATTATTCACAGAACTGTCGTTAAAAATGAGATCACCCACACAATCTCATTTAAATCAGTTCAGTGTACACAGTTTGCTATGCACACGTGTAAAACTAATATACAATTTCTATATACGATACAGTAACGAAGCAACAACACAGCCATACGTGCCAAGCACATCAGCGCCACCTGCATTTAACTATTACCAAAAGAGCACAACCTACACCACGACAACCACAGAGAAACCAAACTACTACCAATATAGCACCAGATTACCACAGACTTACACAGAAAAATCTACAACAAGCACATTCTTAAATAAATACTCGATCACATCGACCAAAAACCCGTACGACTTCAAAGATTTCACTACAAGGCCGAGTCAGAGTACCACAGAGAAACGAGGGTTCTACAGAAAAGAGGATTTCGATAGTTATTTCAGTAGATCGACAACGAAAAGTCCCTACCAAGACAAAAGCATTCAACCTGTGTTTAAGATAGGGACGTACTACTCCCAAGCGAAGTCTAGCGACAATTCGATAAGGCCAGACGCGAATTCCCAGCAAGTGCAAATCGAGCCCGCAAGACTGGTATTCTCGTATCAGAGGAACTTGACTAGCGGGGAGATAACGCATGTTTAGTGCCAATTTGGTAAGGATCACGGACGACGGACAGATCATTCTTGTTTCACTTCGGTCATGATCACAGAACTTGCTCCGAAACGCATCGACCATTCACTGGATCCTGCAACTATCATTTCCTATACTCTTCAAACTGTCCTGTGTATCGTCTTATACCTACATTTATTCACCAAGAATGCAATCCCAATGTCATATATCTAGGCAAAACGCCTTAAATCGTTTAATAGAAATCTACACAAATTCTTACTTTTTCGTTTTCGTTCATTCATGCGAGATATCGACTATAGCCCTCACCAGTCTTTGTGGCCGGTCTGAATGTATCCGCATTACGTTGCGCACAACACAAAATCAGGTATCAGGGCACGCACGCGCGAGCCTTTTTCACCCGCAATCGTTCTCGCCAACCGCGTTTTAGTGTGTGAGTGACCTACGTTCGTATTGGTTATGAAATGTACGATGCGCAAGTTCGTACCCACGGCTACATTCAGAGCGGACATAAAGACTGGCGAGGACTGTACCTTATATGTCAATAATTCAGTAAAATTACTTAATTTTTGTGAAAATATGTACAATATAGGTAGAGATACCAAGCGATACTTAAAGAATCCATGAATTGATATTTGGATACCTATCTTTTCCTTAGTTCAATCGGTTGATAATTAACTGCATTATTGATCGACAAAATGTGATCAAGTAAATAATATTCATTTTCTCTCAATTGTACATAAACACTTCACCATGATTCAGACTACATAAACCTTCAACATTTAGCATCAAACAACATTGTAAATACATACAACATACATGTGTTTTGTGTCTGTAATGTTATGCCTACTTTGTTTTATATGTAACATTCTTCTATTTCTACATATACGTTATAATTTATTGTAATTATTTATAAGTACCTATAAATATTATGTTTCTAGTCCAAATCCTTACTTAAACTTACATATTTAACTCCGTAATATCTTAAGTGGAGTCTATGAATCATCATAATTTTAGTATAATATGCCAACTATTTTCAGCTAAGACGCGTTCCTCGCGGCTTAGGAAACCTCCAAGTTTTATTTCTATTAGTAAATCAATATTTGCCAATTATTTAGTATCATTGCATGCCAATTTTACGACCATAAAATAATTTATTGATCGCCCTTCTATCAATATAGTCTTGGGAACACTAACATTAATTTAACATGTGTATACTTCATCATAAATTAAATGTCAGTTTTAAAAATACATGCAACAAAATATTAATATTATTGTTATATTTCAGCAGCCGCCATTAACGAATCGTGCGGGCCGAACCTTGAAGACTGCCACGCTGTCGAGGCGAGACTATCGGACTATGGTAGCCAGTACCGGACCATATGAGCCAAGTCCCTCCCAGCCCAAAAACATAAAACAGTTCGTGAAATCGCGCGCACAACCCGTAAACAACGAATATCACCTTGGTAATATTAATATCACCTTGGTAATATTAATATCACCTCCGTAATATTAATATCACTCCCGTAATATTAGTATCCTTCGTGTAATTTGAACTTGGGAATATTGTATTAATAAAAGCAAGCAGATAAAGCGTTTTGCTTGGTTTTATTCCATACGGGTGTGTGCCGATGTGTGTATAGTGTGTCTGAGGACAATACTTTAAAAGTGTCAGACAGTGTGTGATATGTGATTGTGTTACTATTGACATTAAGTTACACTAGGATATTAGGAATGTTCGAGCGGCTAGAGGAATGCGGCCGATAGAATATTAAATACTCCTTAGATTCGATTTTTTTTAAAGTTTGTAAATCAACGATGTTACATAAAAGAAACTGCCACAAAGTGCCTTTTATACAGTAATTAAGGTAAAATAAGATTTTAATATTTAGTTCATTCAAAAACTGACTTAGCGACTGGATCGCAGCGTTCTGAACAATATATCTTATAATATTTTTAAGTAGTTTTACTTTTTTTGCGAATCTTCAATCGGTCTTTTTTAATTTCTTTTGAAATAGTTCCGATTATCTTGTTATAATTTAAGCTGTTTTTAATTTCTAAAACTATTTATGAGATTTATCTTTAAATAAAGTTACCAATAGAATAAAAAGGAAAGCCTCTTTGGTTTTGTATCTTAGACGAGTTTAGGTGACACAGTGATAATACATCTCAAACATCACTTGCCTTTAAAAAAATATTATTTATTGCATACAAACTATTTATGTATAAAGATTCTTTATTTTCCTCAAAAATTATGTAAAGTTTAAGAAAAAAAATATAGAAAATAACCAATCTGAAACTGGTTTATTTTTTTAAAATCCTCCCTTTACTTACGGATACAACAACTCCGCCCATAAATGACCTGATTCGGGCCTCCTCCAGTTACAAGGTACCCTCCTTGTATTGTATTGACTGCCTCGTTGGTCTAGTGGTCAGATGTGCCGCCTTTGGATCAACGGGTCCCGTGTTCGATTCCGGGGTCGGGCCAGTGTCTGTCTAAACCAGAGGCACTGGCTCGGAGTCTGGGTGTCATTTCTATCTATAATATGTATGTATTTACAAAAAAAAATGTATATAAGTAGTTTATCATCCATCTCGTTACCATAACACAAGCATTAAGTTGCTTAACTTGGGACGAGATGGCGTTGTGTGAAATGTCCAAGGATATTTATTTATTTTATTTATTTATACTGTGCCACGTTGGCCAGACGGGTTGGCACAGGATTTCGTACCAAGCTATCCTTCTCTTGCGGCTAGGCTTTCTTTCGTCGGCTCTTACCACACCCTTAGGATAGAGTGGGTGGTGATATTGTGTATTCTTAGTCAACAGGGATTAGTTATGGATACAAAATGTATTAAATATATTGAAAATGAACACTTTCGTTTGCCCCTGATTAACTACGAAAACATTAAGGTGGATGTTCCAGGGTAGCCCGCGAAATTCAAATTTTCTTACGTTTTTATGCAATTTGCAGGTCAGTGCTAGGTTGTATGTTGATTAAAATGTTATTCACGGCTGTAAGACGTATGTATTTATAGAATTATAATCATCAAAATCATCAATACAACCCTCCAAGCTCATAAAGGTGCAAGAAAAACTTTTTCAAGCTCAAAGTCATTCTTGCACCTTTATGAGCTTGGAGGGTTGTATTGATGAGTTTGATGATTATAACTCTGTAACTACATACGTCTTACAGCCGCGAATCAAATGTTCATCATCATACAACCTAGCACTGGCCTGCAAATTGCAAAAAAACGTACGAAAATTTGAATTTCGCGGGCTACCCTGGAACATTCACCTTAAGATCGTATCATTATACGATCTTAATGTTTTATTGTCACATTGTGAAATATGTCAAAATCTTTTGAGATTGGGCAATTTCCTGCTTTAATTCTGAATCAAACTTGCATTAAAATAAACGAAAACAAATGCCTCCCAACACCATTTATTTGTCATTTACATGCATTTTGCCCTACAATGTTATAAATAAATCTTACAAGCAGTAACACTGTCTATCATATACATACTATACATGTATTTCAAAATACTGCCCTTCCATTAATATAAAACAGTTTTAAATTTATTATTTTACTAGCGACCCGGCCCGGCTTCGCACGGGTGCAATTATTCATGTGTTATACCTCAGAACCTTCCTCTTGAATCACTATCTATTAAAAAAAAACCCCTTCAAAATACTTTGCGTAGTTTTAAAGATTTAAGCATACATAGGGACGGACAGACGACAGCGACTTTGTTTTATACTATGTAGTGATAAACCAAACTTTATTATCTACATGTAATTCACTAACAAAAAAAAGAACACTCAGACTGAGCAAGTGTCTTTGGTCTACACAGATACACATTTGTATATCAAGCACACATCAATAAAGTCTAGGCTCAAAAGGATAGTTACCAAGTCCAGTTTCCCAATGATTATTGCGATTCTCAAAGTTTAACACGATTAGAATATAAGTACATATTTATTTAATGTACCTAGTATTTTTATTATTTTCTCTTAACTCATTCAGTATTCCATTGGACATTGTAACAATAAAAGTGATTTCATTTTAATACTGGCAGCATTAGAAACGCGCACTGGGCTATGTGAATACCACTTATTATGTCATAACATCACAAATAAAATTTTAAAACAAATAAAATCTTTGTAAACTATAAATAACAACAATATTATAGTAACTTATAAACATCAAGGCTCATTTTCATTGGTCGTTAATTCAGTCGTTATACAGCAGGCGGGGAGTCCCCGAATACGGGCTATCGACTAATGAAAGTAAGCTATCTATATCTTGGTTGATATACGTCAGGCGGGTATTCCCCGCATGCGGCCTGACAACCAATGAAATCTATCGGGCGGTGTAAAGCAAGCTTGGCGCGCGGGGCGCTTAAAAATGATGTAGATGATAAAAAATCCTTCAGTGAAGCTATTATTTTTTACTTCAGTAAGTCACAAACAGATAAAATTGCTCCACACAACACAACTCTTTCAAAACAAATGCACGGTGAAGAATGTCCAACAATCCTCAAGCGGGCCCTGTGGCATGCTTAAATAGAAATCTCTCATACCCCGCATGCGGGCTCTAACGACCAATGAAAATGAACCTATCTCTCAGCGAAATCACCACCAAAGAGACACAAACACATCGCGCAGGATTGATTTTGGTTCGAGATGTTTGTGAGCTACTATAACTATGAGCAAACGGTAAAATGACTCCGAACACACCAAAACTAATATATATCTCCCACTACTGGTGAACTCGGAGTACCTTAAGCACTTTTTACCGACAACGTGTTGGTACCGACATTTTTAACTAATAACTTAGCTAACATTCCGACGGAGAGGCAGAACACCAAACCGGCTGGCATGAATTTCCTGCTGTTGTAATATCTGCAATAAAAAAACGATATGCCAATACATATTATAAAGATGAAAGATTTGTGAACAATCCATTCGCCATTAAATACCTATGGGGCTGTCCATTAATCACGTGATGTTTTTTAACAATTTTTATCCCCTCCGGGTTAACACTACCCCCCACCCCCCATTAAAAATCACGTGTATTTTTAGTACCTACAAAGAATCTTACACTCAAAGGTTACACTGCACGCCGCATTCCGGTTAGGAAATCACGCGTTTGATGAAAAAATAAATACACGTAATATCTTACTCTACCCCCCTCCCCCCTTGTGATATTTTGTGAATTTTGCCGAATGCCATCCACCTACCTCATTAGTCCTCCACCACCATATGGTAGACTGGGAGAAGATGTCTGCCTTTGTAACTTTGCTTAAGGGGCTGTCCATTAATCACGTGAGATTCGAAAGGGGGAGGGAGGGGTTCGGCAAAAATCACGAAACATCAACAAGGGGTAGGGGGGGTATAGTAAGATATCACGTGTATTGAATTTTTCGTCAAACGCGTCATTTCTGAACCGAAAAGCGGCGTGTTTAAGCTTCTTTGTAGGTACCAAAAAATACACGTGATTTTTGATGGGGGGTGGGGGGTGTAGTCTTAAACCTCACCACGTATCACCAAGGAGGAGGTAGGTGTTAAAAAATCTTCACGTTATTAATGGACAGCCCCTAAAGTATAATTAAATAAGTAAATAATAGTGGTACTCATGTGAAGGCATCTGTTAATAATGTTAGGACATGATTGACCACACACCTGTATCCCATTAGACCTCCTAAAGTTGTCGTTGTCCCAAGCATCAATGTGTAGTTTGAAGAGTCCTGACTAAGCTGATACGCGCCAATACCTGCAAAGGTCATTCACGTAACGTAAGCATTTTAGTTGTCAAAAAAAAATTAACTTACCACTAAGAGGTTATGGTTAGTAATAAGTTTTTGGAACTAGAAAAAAGTTATTAAATGTTCAAACAGTATCTCCAAAAGCCCCACCAGGGTTGCGGAGCATACTCCCCCGACCGGGAGGAGTGAATCCCGCGGGATTCACTTCGGTTTTAGTAGGTAGGATGGGCGCAATTTTCCGCCCCGGAGTCCCACATAACCCGGCCAGATATCAACGGTAACCATGAGGATCCAACCAAGATTAATGACAAGAAATAGTGTTCTTCTAATGTGATATTTATACACAGTATGTGAGAGCATCCTAACGCGTTATTAGTACATAACTTTTTGAAATGTTTAATTCCTTGGTGCTCGTGTTATCATGCTCACTTTAAGACTCATGGCAGTGGTGGCGTCGTGCGGCGGGTCGTTCTCTCCCCTGCAATATGGTTGAGGAGGGCGATGGCTGCCGCATGCGTCATGCTTGTGAACAGGTGCCGTTGCCGGGGGTCGGTTGGCTCGGGCATTAGAAGGTTACTATTGTTGACTAGATCTGGCTGATGTTTGGCCCTTTGCAACTATTGCGCGAGTTTGCTCTCACAAATCTGTTTTATAACCAGTCTTGTACACAAAAATGGCGATCTAAAACGAGCAACTACAGAGTTTCTTGCCGGCTCTTCTCTGTAGAGGTGCATTCCGAACCGGTGGTAAATGGTAAATAATTAATTTTGAATGGTAAATTTTATGTTATTGTTTGACTTGTCAAAAGAGCTCTAATGAGCCAATTTGATTGAATAAGTTTTGACTTTGATTTTGATCGCCGACGTAAAAAAAAGAATATGGTTCTCAAAAAAGCTCACATAACCAGTATTTCTACTAGATTTTTCTGGCAGTTGCTGCATGTCGTCGTTTCAGCCAGTGAATAAGCCACCACCGAATTGCGCTTCCTCCAAATTCGTAGAGGGAAATTTTAAATCCCAAATAGCCTTCAATCAGTGCTGCCCGGGATCCATGAGCATTCTCCACGAAAAAACAGGGTTGCAATACGTTGCAATTACTTACCCAAAATTGAACCAAATATGATTCCGGCACCAAGTGATGGTATGGAACCTGAAACCATAAAAATAGGGGGAAATTAATGTCGGTTATATACCGATAAAACTATTTAGAGATAGTATTATAAATAAAACATATGATGTGAGACGTCTTATGAACAGTTTCATCACCATTTACCATCCTAGGGGGCAGAAGGATAGTTCGGAATACTAAAATCCTGCTCAGTCAGCAACATTCATGGGGTGAGTTAATCATGAAAACTGACTGAAAGGAATAATTTTGCCTTGTCTTGTTTGCGTTTACACGAGCGTGAGGCATTGCATGCCCCAGAGACTCACATAAAATCTGATTTCACCCCCGACAAGCGGCAGTCGTCGTTTCAGCCCATAAATAAATGATAAATAAATAAATATCCTTGGACATTTCACACAACGCCATCTCGTCAACTTCAACGCCAACTTAATGCTTGTGTTATGGTAACGAGATGAATGATAAACTACCTAAATAATTTTTTTTTGTAAATACTAAATACATACATATTATAGATAGAAAAACACACAGACCCGGGACAAATACTTGTAGGTCGTACAAATATTTCTTCCGTGCGGCGATCGAACCCGCGACATGCTGCGCCAACTGTGTCGTCGAGTTGTAAAAATATTCAAAAATTTTTTGTAAATACATACATATTATAGTGCCTCTGTTTTAGACAAAGACACTTGCTCGACCCCGGAATCGAACCCGGGACCCGTTGATCCAAAGGCGGCACATCTAACCACTAGACCAAATGACCCACTACTGAGTCGGGCCTCCTCCAAACTCATGGAGGGAAATTAGCCTACTGTGACACGCTGGGAAGACCGGTTGTAGAGGGTTTGTATCAAGTTTTCCTTCTCATACGGCTAGGTGATCTGCCTCTTACGATCCTTTAGTCGCCTCTTACGACACCCTCAGGATAGTGTGGGCTGGTGACATTTTGTATTATAAATCCGTCACCAATGGGCTTAATCCTCTTATGACACTGTAACGACCAGCATGTTACACAATTTACCAAAAAAATCTGAACTATCAACATCGAGATCGCTTACAAATGCGACTTTACCAAAAAGTCCTACACCGCGATAGTGAAGTTTAAAGAGTTAAGAAATCCCCGACTACAGTTATTGGGGGATATGCGCCGTGGCCCCTTGCCAGAAATCCCACCTAGTCTGGCTGGATGATCATCCCTTTGCACCTAAAGCACCCTATGGATGAAATTGCTGAGACTTGACCTATAATCTCTCTTTGATTAAACAAACACAGGTGTCATTGTTAAACATAGTCCATTGAAATTAATACAATAGTGTTTATACAAGCTGAATCTACAGTACCTATTCACAAACAGTCTTCATGATAAAGTATCAATTGATTCCTTATCAACTTAATTAGTTTAAACAAACTAATTAAATTAAATTGTTTCTAGATCTTTCTACAAACGAACATGTATGACACATAAGGAACTGGAGAAACTGGAGAAGGCCTTTTTTCTAGTTTTCCGTTGGGGAAATTCTGATTGCATACCACTTGCCCTTGGGGTTGTGGACAGTATTTATGTGGGACTCTGGAACACTCACCTACCACCTAAAACCCCAGCGGTATCCCTACCCACACTCACACATCTCATTTGAGATGCCACTGGTTCGCATAGACAAATTCTACTGTGGTGCTCCGACGGATTAAGACTATCGGAGGGCATCCCAGGTAATTAGGACACCCTCAGCCAATGAGGCTTGTGTCGGTGGTAGGTCCCCCTACCCATCACCAGCCTCAAAGGCATTTTTTTTTTAAACAATCTGGCGATAAGACGAGAGTTATAGGAGGATGTAACATCAGGTCTTCCTCCTTGCCTGACACTGGTGCACTAAAAATGCTATAACTGAATAGGTCTATTTCCAGTTCAGACCTACCAAAATACAATAAAAAACATAAAAAAACAGTTAAGCAGTTTCAGTGGAGTTTGATAACAACCAACTTATATGTAAGCGTACATTGGTTTAGGTGTACATCAATCTCCATATTCATGTAAGATTAACTTGCATAATTATCTAGCTTAGAAGTGCATTTTAAAGAACATTTGATATCAACCTAGTAAATAAATACAACATCCTTAGGTACATGCTTGGAACATTCTAGAATTTGTTAAATCTTGAGTTCTAGTATCATTTTCAGACAAGACAGTAGGAATTGTTTATTTTTGGGTGAATGTTTTATTGATCATGACTAAACACATCAGAACATGATATAAAATTAAAATTGTCTTGTGCAATGAATTTGTCCTAGCAATTAAATAATATGTTGCATATCATGCATTTTATTAAGTTGTACGTTTAGATCTAATAACTTTGATAATATGATGTTATTTTAATGTGAATGTAACAACAACTGGATGATCTAATTAAATAAAAATAATGCAATCTACAACAAAATAAACATAACCAAAAAATTACCTGCTTTCGCATATCCCATAATACCACCGGCAGCAACTGTAGCAGCATAAGCGAAACCCAAAATATCAACACCCATTTTTATTATTTAACACAATAACTTGCAGACTGAATTGAATGTTCTAAGAACACGATGTTATTTAATGTACAAATAGTTGAAGTTGAATTCTTCCGACTCCGACTTGCTTACTTGCCGCACCGCCGAGCAGTGCTTCCAGATAGGGATGTGAAAAAATAATCGATTTTGATACTTGATTTTATTTTTATAAATAATTGTTTATTAATCGATTTTTTTTATAATCATTCAATCGATTATTTCTGATTTTTCATCTGCAATTAAATTTGTTGGTGAAAAACGGATTTGTAGAATTTTGAATAATTCAATTAATTTTTACCTATTTGAATAATTTAATTTATTCATTTAGGTATGCGAAAAACTTTTTAATTTGAACCTTTTATAATTTGATTGTTCTAAAACTTTAATTTGTGTTGATGATATAAGAACTTACTATTTGTGTTGTTTATTTATAATTAATAAATCTATTTATGACGTTTATTTTGAAAACAATTGGCAAATTAGGAAAGAATCGAAAATATAAAAAAATCTATAATTCAATGTAGCCAAAAAAATCGATTGTTTAAAAATCGATTTTTTATGTGCAATGTCACATCCCTACTTCTAGATCCCAAAAGTAAAATTACAGTGTTTTCAGCTAAAAAATACAGTAGTTTCTTTAAATAATACAGTAGATTTCAAAATCGATTACAGTAAAATTACAGTAAAACTATGTTTAAATATTAAAAGAAAAATAAGCTGCTATATTAGTTTATTTGTAAATACATATATGATTGTAAGTTATTTTAAAATAATTTCCTCATGATTTTGATATTTTTTTGTCGTCATCCTCGAAATCATTTCATTAATGGGATTAAATTTGACGCAGTTTTCGGAATTTCAACGAATGCCCTATATGAAGTACCTTATTTGCGATCAGACAGCTCCTCTGCTTGGCTTTTATTTTATACTAGTGGCCCGCCCCGGCTTCGCCCGTGCAAAGCGGGGGTGGGTTATACATATAAACGTTCCCCTTGAATCACTCTATCTATTAAAAAAAAACCGCTTCAAAATAGTTAAATAGTTATTAATTAGTAGTTTTAAAGATTTATGCAAACATAGGGACGGACAGAAGAATGCGACTTTGTTTTATACTATGTAGTGATGATTATTAATTTCACTGAACTTGCGGTCGCAATCAGCGTTCGAGTGGGGCACAGATAATACTTGCAGCATAAAACGAGGCAGCAAATGGAATTTAATGTCTCCAGACAAGTGCACTAAAAAACAAATTAATTAAATGTGAACATATTTATGTGCAACATTAGATAAACAGTGTTCTTAGAAGATAAAATTTTAGCTGATGCCAAGATATGTCTGCTGGCTTTACGTTTAAATTTAAATTTAAGATTTAAATAAGCCTTTTTATTGCTGTTTAAAATTTACAATACTTATATCTAAATATTACATACTTAAATATTGTGATGCTAGAATTTTATTATATATTTTAAGTGTCGACGTCCGGTATGTTTATGAAACAGCTTGTCTCTCGACATAGGCCTCCTCTAATGTCTTCCACAAGTTCCTGTCCTTTGACTTTCTCAACCACTCTCCGCCAGCTATTCTTTTGAAGTCATCTTCCCATCTTTGACGTTTTCTACCTTTACTTCTATAGCCATCTCTTGGGTACCATTCTGTTACATTCTTTGTCCACTTTTCTTGTGTCTCTCTTAACATATGTCCTGCCCATCTCCACTTTTGCATTTTATGTACTTTTTCGACGCTTTTTAATTTTGTTATGTTTTTTATGTATGTTAGTCTAATTTTATCTCTTCTCTTAATTCCAGTGATACTTCTTTCTATATTGTTCTGACATATGTTTATTTTATTTAATTGTTTTTTTGTCAATGCCCATGTTTGGCATCCATAGGTCAGGCATGGTAGAATGCACGTATTATAAACTTTTCGTTTTTCTTTCATTGGCATATCTTTATTTTTCATTATTTCACTGAGGGACCAGTACCTCTTCCAAGTATTGGCTATTCTCCGATCGATCTCTTTTTGCATAGTGTCACTTGGCGATATTAACTGCCCTAGGTAAATATACTCTTCTACATATTCGATTTTTTCATTATTAACGGTGATATTATAGGTCTTCGTAGAATTGGTAATAATTTTGGTTTTTGCGGTATTCATCGATAGCCCTGCTTTTGCGCTTTGATCTGAGAGTTCTTGTAGCATATGCTGCAGTTTTTTCGGGCATTCAGAAAAGAGGACCAGATCGTCTGCAAATCGTAAGTGGTTGAGATTTTCACCGTTTATGTTAATGCCATTTTTTTCCCAATTCATATTCCGGAATATCATCTCCAAAACAGCCGTAAATAGCTTAGGCGATATAGGGTCTCCTTGACGAACCCCTCGTTCTATTGGGAATGGTCTACCTGTTTTCTCAAGCCGCACTTGTGCTACACTTCCACAATATATGTTTTGAAGAATTTTTATGAATTTGGCATCCACTCCTTGGCTCTGTAGTGCTTGCCAAATATATGAATGTTCTAGAGAATCGAAGGCCTTACTAAAATCAACAAATCCGATATAAAAGGATTTATTGTATTCTTTATATTTTTGTATGATTTGTCTTACAACGTGTATGTGATCTATCGTTGAAAATTTGCTCCTAAAGCCGGCTTGTTCCTTTGGTTGGTTTTCATCAAGCGTAGTTGTAATTCGCGAGAGTATAATTTTAGAAAATACTTTATACACATTGGACATCAAACTTATTGGACGATAATTTCCAATGTCTCCTTTATCTCCCTTTTTGTGTAATAAAATTATAGTAGATTTTGTCCAATCGGTGGGTATATCTTCAGTCTCAATAATTTCATTAAACAGTTCAGTCAATATTGGAGCAATGGTCGATGCAACCGATTTTAGTAGTTCGTTGGTTATTTGGTCAGATCCAGGAGTTTTGTCTATTTTTTGAGAATTGATGGCTTTCATTGTTTCCTCCGTCAAAATTTTAGGTGTGATATTAGTTTCTACAGATTCTAGTTCATTTATTTGAGCTCTTCCGTTCTTGTTGCTTTTATATAGTTTCTTGTAATAATCTGTAGCCAACTCCAGTATTTCTGGACGTTTACAAGTGTAGTTACTTTTGTCAGTCTTTACTTTTGGCATCCAGTCCTTTTTTACTGTTAGTTCTTTTATAGCCTTTTTAATTCCACCTGTCTTCTGTATGTGTTTTTTCATAGAGTTGTCTCGTTTAATTTTTCTATCTTTCCTAATTTGTTCATTTATCTTTTTACTAATATCAGATATTTTATATTTATCCTCCTTTCCTTTAATGAGGTTTTTCCTTTCTTGAAGTAGTGCCTGTGTTTGTTTTGAAATCGTTCTATTATCAGATGTATTAGTCTTTCTTGTCACTTCTTTTAATATTTGTATGAATTTATTGTATTTTTCTTCAATGGATAAATCTTTATTGATGTGTTGGTTCTCTGCCAATAATTTGAGATAAGCTGAGAGTACTTCGCTTTCTCCAGTACACACTACCCTTGAATTATTGTTAAGATACTTCCTTGACCTTTTCTTAAGTATCCCAGTCAATGTAGCACGAACCATTTTATGATCAGAGTGGAAATTTAAGTTGTGGATAATTGCAACATCCTTGAAAAACTTGGTATTATTTGACATGACAAAATCGATTTCGTTTTTATGAATGCCATTTGGGGATGTCCATGACCATTTTTTGATTTCCTTCTTTTTGAAAAAACTATTAAGAATACTGAGTTTATGTTGTAAGGCAAAGGTCACTAATCTCTCTCCGTTGTTAGTTCTTTTGCCTGAGCCATATAGTCCTATAGTGTATTCTTCTCCAGTGTTATTGCGCTTTCCTATCTGACCGTTAAAATCGCCCATGACAATTATATTTTTATGCGAATTTTCAATGGTAAGATGTAAATCTTCATAGAATTTTTCTATTTTCCTTATGTCATCTTTCTTGTTCGGCTCTGTTGGAGAATAAGCTTGAATTATAGACCATTTTTCAGCGTTTTTGATTGGTAACTCAATGTTTAAAACTGCTATTCTCTCTGAGACGCCTTTGATTTCTTCTATTTTCTCGGCAAGTCCTTTTTTTATGAGAAAGCCGACTCCGTAGAGCCCTGGGGTCTCGCCTTTATAGTGTAAAATAAAGTTTCCATAGTCTTCAATGCCCTCTCCATATCTTCTCATTTCACTTATTCCTATTATATCCCATTTTATTTCTGATAAAGCTAATTCAAGTTCTTGAAGTTTTTCAGGAGTTCTTAATGATCTTGCGTTAAAAGTGGCTATGTGTATATCTAGAGATCTCTTCTTTTCCATTAGAGGGTGTTGGTCATTCTCCCCCACGATGACCAGTCGGCTTGGGAGAGTTATTTTTGTTTCTATCGTTTTACTTAAATTTTCATGTGTTTGTTCCTTTTTCCGTCCGTCGATAAATCGTTGCTATTGTTTTTGACCTGTCGTCAATGTTGTGAAAGAGTTAGACCGACCTCTCATCAAATCGAATGCATTCGTTCTGTTATTCTTGGTTGAGGTTGAAGGTTGATTTTTTTTTGATTGAGAGTTTGTTTGTGGTGAAATTGAGAGTTCTCTCTTCCTCGAGTCCTTGACGTATTTATTTTCTTTAACTATTAGTTTATCATGTTTTAAATAGGCGAAATTACCTTTTCTCCGTTCTTCCATGAGTTGTGGTAGTAAAGCCTTACGTTTCTCTAAGGTTTCTTTAGAGTAATCTTCCGTGATACGCAGGTCTTTTAACTTTTTCTTATTTTTCAATATTTCCACTTTTTTCCATCCAGTAGTCAAGCATATCAGTATAGGTCGGATAAACTTTGTTTGTTTTACCAATACGATATATTTTGGTGAATTCATAATTTTCGATTGTTACGCCTAATTCTTTTGTTATTATATCTTTGACCTTGTTGATAAGCTCGGGTGCCGATTTCTCGTCTTCTGTCAATCCATGGATTATTATGTTGTTAGTTTTCTTGTCCCTCTCTAAAATTTCGATTTTCCTTTCCAGGTTCTCCACTTTTAGTTTTAAGTGTTTATTTTCCTCTAAAATAGGTTTTAGTTTCTCATCCATTTGGTTCATTATGGTATTGGTTATGGATTCAGATTGATTTTTCATCTCAATTTTCATTTTTTCGAATAAGAGTTGAAATTGTTCTTCCATATTTATACGTGTAATGGAACGTAATGGTAATAATCAAAATGATATCCTGGCAACTCTATACTAACTGTCACTATCGAATTTCGTATTTGACAGCAGACAGTTTGACAACGAAATCTGTAGTACCAACATAAAATCTTTATAAGTTTTAACCTCTAAATATCCAAGTTTTGTTCACAATTTCGTTAATTCCAGGTATTGTGCCACGAATTTAGTTTAGAAATACTCAGTGTCACTTTCTTAATACTGGAATACAACTTGCCTGCGGAATTTCACCACCAAATATACACTTTCGTGTTTTTAATAACGAACAGATACACAGCAATGTTTACGACACGGGTACCGGAAACAAGAGCTTTACGTTTAACACGTTTTAAATGTTAGATTTCATAAAAATATATGATCGGAAATTAAATACAGTATTTTCATACACTGTATTTTATCATTACAGTATACGGTAGAAAAGTCTAAAATACAGTACATCTACTGTAATTACAGTAAATCTGGAAGCACTGCCGCCGAGTCCGCCGAGGCGCCGACCTTTATCTAGGGATAGTAGGAATTAGGGTTTTAATCGATTTTCAGAAATAGGTCGCATCTATGCGACGGATGAAAAATCTTGAATTAATTTTATACTTTTATGTTGATCAAATAAAAACGGCGCCCTCTATAGGCTTTTATGTATGCGGTTAACGTAGTTTCAGTGTAGTGGTGAGTGAAATAACACTTGCCATTATTGATGAACAATAAAAATGTCTTGTAACCGTAAAAAAACCCTAAAATGTAACCGTAATGTAAAACAGGACTAGACATTTTCAGCTTTTACTAAAATTGTATCAATAATACTATTTGGTTTCCTCATTGCTACCTTGACATTTTACAGGAACATTGCCTTTGATTTTTAATTTTGGTTATTAGTGTATTATTGATTTATTATTATGAAAAGCATGTTTTTTTTTAAATAATACCACAAAAATAGTTTTTTTTTTAAATCGATTAATTGTGAATAAAGAAAAATTGATTTTTATTTAATCGATTCTTTTTCATTAATGTCACATCCCTACCTTTATCTATAGTTGGCTTATTGGCTTGGCTCTGCAATGCAAAGAGTAAAATAATATAGTTTAAATCTTTAAAAAGAGTTACCACTTTCGGCTTTCAGATGCCAATCGATTAAAAATAAAAGCGCCATCTGCATATCTTAACGGGAACTAATGCTATGTATTGTAGATACGTATAGTAGTAGTAGGTTCCCAATTATTGAGCTATTATTTTCTAGATAATATATTGTTATAACAATAAGTGAACTAGACTAGAGTTCAATAAAGGGAAACAAGATATTAAGTACTTAGTGCCGCAGTGTTAATATTTAAACACATTCCTATGTTTTCAAGTTTAATTATTTATTGAAATATAAAATTATACCATCTATATCACACATTTTCATTAGTGGCTACAATGCCACATTGACAATCTAAAATTTTTTTGGGAATATCAGAAGCTAGGGAGCTAGTGTTAGGAACATAGCCTCACTAAAAGTAGGTTCTGAAGTATCTATTAAAGCATTTTTTACCCCCGACGCAAAAAGAGGGGTGTTATAAGTTTCACGTGTCTGTCTGTCGGTCTGTCTGTCTGTCTGTCTGTAGCACCGTAGCTCGCGAACGGATGAAGCGATTTCAATAAAGTTTTTTTTGTATGAAAGGTGAGTTACGGGCGAGTGTTCTTAGACATGTTTGATCGGGTGAGCCGTTTAAAAGTTATGAGGGGTGAAAGTGGGGAAGAATAACCGAATGTCTGCAAATTTAATCGAGTGGGGTCCCAAATGAAAGCGCATCACGTGCAATTTAACAAAAAATTAAATTAAAAATTTAAATAAACCCCCGACACAATAACCGTTAAAAAGTAAAAAATAAAAATAAATACTTCGCGTTGGGGACCACTCCTACTTATTTATTACCTGACCCCTGGTCCCCCAACGCGAAGTATTTATTTTTATTTTTTACTTTTTAAAGGTTATTGTGTCGGGGGTTTATTTAAATTTTAAATTTAATTTTTTTAATGATTAAATATAATACGCATTCGAATTGAGCAAACTGAGGACACATAATTTATATTTTATTTCGTTTTTGTTGATTAAAACCAAATGTTTCCCTATTGGTTTTATCTCATTACATTGTCATAAGTTTGTAACTTTATACTTTTGGTTTCGTAAATCGTAGCTTTTTATTGTTTCCGTTTAGATTATTGAATATTAATTTGAATAATATATACAATACAATACTGTGAGTGTACTGCAATGATATTATATAGATAAAAAGAGGTAGATATGTTTCAAGCGCACGCCAAGTGAAGACACGAAAACAGGCCAATTGGGCGTTTCGACTTTAGTCGCGTCTAACCACACACAGAGTTATTATTCTATAATTCACGTGTAGTGAATTATAGAATAATAACAAAAATGCCGTCCTGTGTGTTTAGAAAGTGTACAAATTATTGTTCCAAAATTAATAAATCACAAGGGATTTCCTACCACATGTAAGTACTTAATAGTATATTTCATTACAAGTGCGGAAAGGCTGTCATTACAACGAGTTCCGACAAATGTCTACCCGAGCCGAGGTGCAGCCGAAGGCGAGGGTTGACAGTCGGAACAAGTAAAATGACGGTTCCGCACGTGTACTGAACGACTATTTTTAATACAGTTGCAAAAAAATGAAGCAATTTAATAAAATAATAAAAACAATAAACTCAACTAACTAATCATTAATGACATAAAAAATGGCGCCGACCGTAGAATATAAGCAGAGATTTATTTTTCTTCACCCATTCTGGTAGGCAAAAGGAACAATGCCCATACAGCCAAGTCTTCAGTAGAATTTTTTTATTGATATGAAATGAAATTTCATCATCATCATCATCATCATCAAATAGATGAACTGAAACTCATTCAATCAAATCATTAAATCTGATATTGAAACAAATTAGTACGTAGTTCCTTTTTAGAAATATACGCATTTGCATGAATCATAAAAACTTCTAAGATTTTTTTAATAAAAACTTCATGGTTGGTTTTTCCTTGTAATAGACATTATTTTGACAGTTGGGAAAGAAAACGCACTAGTGCGGGAATGGTAAAAAAAAGTGGGCTGGTCATATCTGTAGAAGAACCGACAACCGCTGGGGTAGACGAGTTCTTGAGTGGAGACCGCGAATCGGCAAGCGTAGTGTGCGACGGCCCTCTGCTAGATGGAGCGACGATCTGCGAAAGGTTGCGGGAAGCAGCTGGATGTATCAAGCTGAAGACAGGGCGCTATGGCGCTCTTTAGGGGAGGCCTATGTCAGCAGTGGACTAATGTGGGCTGATGATGATGATGATATTAATTATATTTTTCTCAACACACAGTAATTTATCTACTATTTTGTCGATTTATAGTTCTGTGGTGAGGACACTGGAGTGGGGACTCAGTGAACTAACTATGGATGTAGATAGTGTTTCTGTTACATCATGTACCTAACCTACAAAATAATGAAAGTTGACATTTCTTCTGTTCTGTTTTCTTCGGTTAATCTGACATAAATCACAATCTGACAGAACATTTCAGAACAATTCCAAATTATGTGATCATGATAAATTCAATAATTTCTTGGATTTCGCTAATACAAGTTAAAATTTGACACACTCTAAAGATAGCCAAAAATAATGATACTACAATCACATTAATTTCATAGTATGTACGTCATAATATGTCATTCTTAAATGCTTCGATATCACATCAGCTGATTGTATTTAATAATGAGTTTTAGCGTACAGTGCAAGGCATTCAGTCCTCGGTAGCCACAGATAGTGGTTCGCTCGCTGGATAAATCGTACACCTATTTCAAATAGTGCGGTTTGAAGTTTTTGTACGAGTGGTTTATAACCTTGAGTGTTCGGTGTGAGGCCGCGATTATTTAGAACAAATTAATAACACAAACTACGTCGTCATGATGCTGGCGAGTGCTTCTAAAGTGACTATAAACACTGGGAACGTTCTAAATTTGATTGATATCAAGAAAAAGGCAGGACAAAATGTGTCTGAAGAGGTTAGTATTAGACTTGAGGAAAAAGTGATTTTAAACTATTACATGCGCCATATTTTCTATTAGAGGCATGATTCTTTTAAGTTTCATGTGTTTTTATTGCAGTTTTCTGTTATACAATGGTTGGAAAACTTAATAGTACATTAAATTTGTTAAAAGTGCTTACTGCTTACCTTACATATTAAAGACCAAGTATTTTTTGCTTGTTTTTGCATTGTCTGTATAAATTAAGGTTAAGGTTGTAGTCAATATTCTATTATTTTAATGTTGTCATGACATCATTGATGATGTAATTTTAAAGACATGCTTTTCTAAACAAAGCTATTTTCTGTCATTTGTAACTACCAATACAAAAATGCTTTATTGTAAATTGGCCAAAGTATTTGCTGTAGGGTCACACACTATGCATTTTGAAATATTTGTATCTATTATTTTTATGCAAGTACTTTCCAAAATTAGATGAATTTCCTATTAAGTACAGTTCAACCAAATACGAAATACATGAATCAATTTCCAGACTAATTTCCTTTCATAGAGTTGAAGTAGGCTCAACTTTGCATCTCCTTAAAGCATGAGGGCTAAACAATGTTAATAAAGATGCAACATGAGAATTTGGTCCATGCAGTTTTTTTGTTGGCTCTTCTCTGTGGAATGGCATTCCAAAGTGGTGGTAAAAACTAAACGGTTAATTATTTTAATTTTTCTTTTTAAATTTTTCTCTTAATCTTATGACTATTTGAAAGCATTTGCAAGAATTTATTTGATTAAAAAACATTTTGATTTGGTCAATTTGAATCACATTGGAATGTGCACAGAGCAACTAGAAACAGGACTTGGCATGCTATTTTCTATTGATGTCCCCATTGCCAGATAAACCTAGGCTAGATTTCTTTGTTGCAGATAGTGAAGTAAGTGTTGATTTTTTATAAAGATTCTTAATATTGTCTCAAATTATTTCACAAGCAAGCAATTTATTACAAATTTAAATAATTGTACCATAAATTAGTAAAAAGTAACCACATACAAATAATATTAAAAACACTAGGTAAAGTAACTGTAAATAACTAAAATTATAAAAAATATAATTAATAATGATATATAATTTAAGAAGTCATTTTGTTATGAAGTCATTTTGACATGTTGTCCAAATAAATTTTAGATTATATAACGGTAATCATAATAATGACTTGCTGATTTTATTATATATCTTCGGTTGAAAACCTTGCAGTCTCATCTGTGTGAATGACAAACTTATTTAAATTTTACAGAATTATTATAGTCAATGTTTTTTATTAAATACATTTTTTTTTATAAAACCGAAATTTACACATTATTATTATTCATAACTAGTACTACTACTTCTAAATGACCCACTGCTGCGTCGGGCACCCTCTCGTCACACGGAGGGTCATTAGCCTACTGTGACATGCTGGCCAGATGGGTTGGTTTGGTATCAAGTTGTCCTTCTCTTTCGGCTAGGTTTTCGGCCTTGACGTTTCCTTTCGTCGGCTCTTACGACACCCTCAGGATCGAATGGGATAGGGACACTATGTATTCAAAGTCCGTCACCATTGATAAAAATTAATGTTTTGAATGCCGCATTATTTCGCGGGCTTATCATGACGTCACAAGCTTCGTTGAACATAGAGTTGGGCGTCCGTCAAGGCCATGGAGGGAAACCACACTGATTATGCTGGTTTACACATGGTTTGTACCCAGTTTACTTCTCTTGAGGCTCTGTCGTTCTTGGCTTCTTTTTTCTCCTATGATATAATGTCTGCTACCAATTAATTAAAGTGCTCACTTGTACTTAAACGTAACAAGTAATTAAAATTACGGTCGCCATGTTGTGATCTGATTTGCATTGCAGATTCTCCGGCGCTTATTTTCCTCTTTAAAAATGTACCACTTTATTAATGTTTAATTATATTTAAAATATTTAACTATTTAATCACCATTTAATTATATTTAAGGTGGATGCTCCAGGGTAGCCCTCGAAATTCAAATTTTCTTACGTTTTTTGCAATTTGCAGGGCAGTGCTAGGTTGTATGTTCTAGTTCAGTATTTTCAAGGTTGAATTTGGTCTCACATCTTCAACAAGGTATAGTTTTTTATGTACAGAACTTCAACCGGTTGCCTACAATAACCTGAAATTGTTGATAAATTTCAGTGTCAACATGCAAGGTTATTGAAGTCATGGTTCATAGAAGTGTTAAATTCCGTTTATGTAAACGGAATTTAACACTTCTATGAACCGCCATGTTTATACGAACGGTGTAGCTCAAAAGGCTTTCTAACCCGGCGATGTACTTTGGCTTGTAGTTGCCTGTATAACACTTTCTCTAACCCTATGCCTTAAAGGCTTAAAGTTTACAGAGCAATTGGCCTGAATAATGAATTCCCGAAAACATTATTCGGAAAATTGTTCCTGTTAAGCGTCCTACTTCGCCTGGCTTTATGACTTCTTACTTCAACTTTTTTGCGCCTAAAGCCGCACTAATGTCCAGTGGGAGCTGATTAATGTGGTCTGTGGAAGGTTTGCTAAATGGCGATGCGATGTTGACTCTATGTGTGGTCTGTTCTGCGTCACTTCACTATCTGATATGTTAATTGTAGAAAATATAGATTAAGAGTGACGTGACAAAAATATATGCACCGTGTTGTGAGTAAAGTGAAGATATGATTTTGTTTTATTTTTTAAAAACGTAAAGTTACTTGATAAAATCTTTTATCGAAGAATAGATAGTTAGATTGAATTTTATTAAAATATAATGCTTCCTCCTAGACCGTGCTGCCACCTTGGTGTGGTGAGGGTATGTGTTTATCTTTTGGATCAGTGAGCACCGGCTCTCTCATACACACGACAAAACAGTAAAACTGCTTGTCGCCGGACTTAGATGTGAGGGTGATAGCTAGCCGGGCGGACCATTAGGTCCTACCACCAAGTGTGCTGGGTTTTGTTGACTCTTGCAACGCGTTTTTTCCCAGCGTGCGGTGGGGATGTGTAATATTCTGCCCCGTCCCCACACGGGTGAACAGTGGTCTGTGGAAGGTCGATAAATGGCGATGCGATGCTTTGTCACTTAATGTGTGGTCTGCTCTGCGTCACTTCACTATCCGACATGTTAATTGTAGGAAATTTAGATAAGGAGTGACGTGACAAAAATATCTGCATCGTGGTGTGACGTGACAAAAGTATACCACTTCTGCCTCGACCGTGCTGCCACCTTGGTGTGGTGAGGGGATGTGTTAAACTTTAGGATCAGTTGGGATCATACCGACTAAGTGTCGCCGGTCACGGGCCACCAGCCACAACCACAAAACACAGCCACCGGCCTATTTCCTGTTGCTTTCATACATTTTGCATGGCACGCTGCACACCTTAGACGCCGGTGGTCGCCACACGCAACAAATCGCCATTGCTGGCCTCTAGTGGTCGGCTCGTCCACAAAACTTTCTCTTCATTTCACAATTAGTTCGGAGGCAAAGGACGCACGCACGCATTAAAAAAAGATTGTCGCGCGCGTCAGCTTCTTTTGTAGCCGCTTCTAGCTTCAAGTGGCGGCGTAGTGGCTAAAGGCCCGTGTGCGGCGACCCTAAGGGTCGCCCATACCGCAGACCTACGGGGAGAGGTAAGGTGAAGAGCGGCACATGGTGTCATCACTTCTAGCACCTGAAAGAGGCATGACACTAGCTCTTTATGGGGTTAGGGAGCGTCTAGAACTCCACAGCAAAATATTTTTTCCTTTTTTTTACCAATTACTTGAATGCCTTTGACCCTAGACTTGCGTGATGGAAAGCAACGCCAGGGTCTAAGATGGGGCAGGCAATTCAAGGAAAAGCACTGTCTGGTAGCCCTGTTACGCGCAGCCGAGGAACAGCGTTGGTTTTAGTGGATACGTCGTGGTGTGCAAAGTATCATTTTTCCGGCCCCAGAATCCCACATAACCCATGAGGATTTCCAACTTTAAAAAACATTTCAAGGGGTTTGTGTAAAGTGGTTGAAATATGTTTATAGATATTTTTTAAGACTGTATTCTAAACACATAGTGTCATTACCCCATTTCTTCCCGCTGGTATCGTAAGAGCCGACAAAGACAAATGACATTGCCAAAAACCTAGCCGCAAGAGAAGGAAAACTTGAAACTAAACCCTGTGCGAACCCGTCTGGCCAGAGTGGCACAGTAGGCTGATTACCCTTCCTGGGACGGGAAGAGGCCCGACTCAGCAGTGGGTCATTTGCGGGCTGAGTATTCTATACGTATGAGTTATAGTAGTAGTTGCTCGCTAGTTATTCAGCTCTGGAAAATAAAAAAAATATACATCCTTGGACATTTCACACAACGCCATCTCGTCCCAAGCTAAGCAACTTAATGCTTGTGTTATGGTAACGAGATGGATGATAAACTACTTATATACATTTTTTTTTTGTAAATACACACATATTATAGATAGAAATGATACCCAGACTCCGAGCCAGTGCCTCTGGTTTAGACAAAGACACTTGCCCGACCCCGGAATCGAACCCGGGACCCGTTGATCCAAAGGTGGCACATCTAACCACTAGACCAACGAGTTATGGGGGGATAGGCGCTGCGACCCTCTGCCAGACACTACCTCGTCTGGCTGAATGATCATCCCTTTGTGCCTAAAAATCGAAGTCCTCGCGAAAAAGCCACGGGCAGAACCTAGTATTACCCGTCATTATAATATTGGATCTAAATAATAAATAAATATCCTTGGACATTTCACACAACGCCATCTCGTCCCAAGCTAAGCAACTTAATGCTTGTGTTATGGTAACGAGATGGATGATAAACTACTTATATACATTTTTTTTTGTAAATACACACATATTATAGATAGAAAACACCCTGACCCGGAACAAATACTTGTAGGTCGTACAAATATTTCTTCCGTGCGGGAATCGAACCCGCGATATGCTGCGCAGCAGTCGATCGCTCAACCACTGCGCCAACCGTGTCAGTAAAGTAACCCATATATTCACAGCTTTCAGAAAGTATCAAGTTGACACTAACAGAATGGGGTACAAGAAAAGACTTGCCGGTACAAAATGGCGTTTCTTGTGACAACCACGCTCCAACGTCAAGTCAGCCCTCTGACTACATGGTGTTATCCACGTCCACGGAAAACAGAGCAGTGGTTAGTATAACGAGGCCACACGACGACGTTCAAAATAAAATGGCCGAAGAGGAACGAAAGAACTTGAAAATTGGCGTGAAGATTTTCATAAATGAAGACAGCACTTCAGCTTTGAAGGAATGCTTGGATAATGGTTAGTAATATCACTATCACTACATAGTATAAAACAAAGTCGCTGTCGTCTGTCCGTCCCTATATATGCTTAAATCTTTAAAACCCCGCAACGAATTTTAAAGCGGTTTTATTTAATAAGTAGAGTGATATTAGAGGAAGGTTTTTAAGTATAATACATGAATAATGCTGTAGAGAAACTCTGATAAATGTTGATGTTCATCATTGCACCCGTGCGAAGCCGGGACGGGTCGCTAGTATTATATAAATTACGTGTCACGTTGTTTGTCCGCGATGGACTCACTTAACTGCCTCGTTGGTCTAGTGGGTAGATGTGCCGCCTTTGGATCAACGGGTCCCGGGTTCGATTCCGGGGTCGGGCAAGTGTCTTTGTCTAAACCAGAGGCACTGGCTCGGAGTCTGGGTGTCATTTATATCTATAATATGTATGTATTTACAAAAAAAAATGTATATAAGTAGTTTATCATCCATCTCGTTACCATAACACAAGCATTAAGTTGCTTAGCTTGGGACGAGATGGCGTTGTGTGAAATGTCCAAGGATATTTATTTATTTATTTACGCAACCGAATGTTACCAAATTTGCACACCGTGTGCAGTGTTATCATTACATCTTAATTTATAGTCGCAATATTATTTCATTGCAAACTAGCTGACTCGGCAAACTACGTACCGCCTCAGAATCAATAAATAAAATTTTTCATATTTTGCAACCTTTTAAACCTTCCCTGGACTTTCACGAATATTTCAAGACCAAAATTAGCTTACCGATTTCTCGAGTTTTAACGAGACTAACGAACAGCAATTCATTTTTATTTATTTAAAATAGATAGATTATGTGCTACTATTTGATAGTCACAAATGTTAGCTCCGTACGATTCTAACAGATGGCAATATCTGTTGACTGGATTGATTAAGATTATTCAGTAGATGGCGCTATGTTAAAATTAGATTAATATATGTATGTATAACAAAACGGCTAGTATTACATATATAATTTCGACCGTAGTGTAGTGGACTGATTTAGTGGATGTTTAATGTTAGACGAAAGTTTATAACTAACGGAATATGCACACGAGTTATGATAATGATGATAGCTATAGTTCGTTCGCGTTAACAATGCAGTGAGTCCTCATTGCAACTGCAAGGTACAGGACACAAAGGTCTGGACACAATTGCGTTCCAAAGTATGCCTTCAACTGGTCACCGTATATGCACATAAAAAACCTATTAAACAAAAAAGTTTACGGTAACTGTGATTTTGTGTATAAAACTCTGGACCAGCCACTACTAAGTCGTCCAAGAAAACCCAAATCGTCCTTCGACAAATGGCCATGTTATTTAAAGATTTATAGCAAACTGCTGGATCTATTGTCAAATTCATAAAGATCTATTCAAATTTATATTTATCCAAATCGGTTTATAAATGAGAAAGTTATCGATTACACACATACAAAAAACATACAACTATAATTGATTTTTATTAGATTAGATAGGTACGTATATTAGAATAATTTGTTTAGTTGCCAGTTGATACTTGTTTTGTTGTACTTTAAATAATAATTGATATTTTTTTAAGTCTGTTATCAAGGCGTAAATCGATCAATTCGAAGTTATCCTAATATTGTTTTACATGCGGGCTATCAGGCATTTGGTATGATTGCAAGCAAACGGTTGTGATAGCGTTATCGCAGTAAGAAATATGATTTCTGTATGATAAATATCTCGTCTTTTGTAATTTTCCTGCAGTGTTCTTCATCATCTTCATGATCCATAAACCTAAGCCACCAAAGTAACCTGATTTCGTTCATCATCATCCCCCTTTCCTTTTAACTGGGGTCGGAATTATGTGTCTTATCCTTCCCTTTATTTCTATCTCTCGTCACACCCATTTATTTCATGACTTATTTTTTATTCATTACTTTTTTTCCCTAGCCCTCCAATTTCTAAACTAACAGTCTACACGGAGCAATTGCCGACTAAAAAACATGAGACACTGAGGACACTCATGTTTTTTTAAATAAAAAAAATCCTCTGTTACCAAAAGTAATAATATAAACTGGTTCGCGTGGATTGTTTACAAACATGTAATTCACGAACACAAATAACACCCGTACAAGTGCCTCTGGTTTACACAATAGTACAATATTCACGCAATTGCCAAAGACATAAGTAGCCATTAGCTATTGGAAATTCAAAAAGTTATCTCAACAACACATGAGCAGCTATCACGCGACACTGGCAAAAATTGCCGAGGACTACCGCAGATTGCCAAAGAATAAAAAAAGATAGAGCTGGGAATTTTAAGTGTCCGTCCGACTGATTTATGAGACTTAATAGTGTTTTAGAGACCTTTCCCCGCAATATTTGGTGTACATCCATGTATTCCTTTTCAGTGTTTACAGCCCTGCAGACAGAATACATAGACAACGTGATACTGGCGTACAATCCAGACACTTTGTTTAAGGATGAAGCCAATGATGGTACGAATCTCAGAAATAACCACAGCACGAAGGCGTCGCCATTAGGCAGTATAGGCGTTGGTGAGTTTTTAATCGACCTCGGTGTGGAGGAGGTTCTTAATTCGGTTGTATGTTTTGTCATTTATTTATTAAAAAATAATTTATGTACTTTTAGTTCGGAATTCAGCGAATGAAATTGACGCCGACAGTGAGGCAGACGCGCGCAAGTGCGAAGCCATATTGCCTGGGATCAAAGTCCTTTGGGCCGTTTTGGAGGATTACGTTCAAAAGGGTAAGTCTAAAGGTTGATGCACATTATCGGACGCGTCTGTTTATAAACATGTAATTCACGAACACAAATGACACCCACACTCGGAGCAAGTGTCCCAGGCTTACACAAAGACATTTTCCCGACTCGGGAATCGAACCGAGGTTCCGTGATCCGAAGCCGGTACATCCAACCCCTAGACCAACAAGGCAGTTGACGTGAGCGCACGAAAGAGATATTTGTACGACCTACAAGTATTTGTTCCGGGTCTGGGTGTTTTCTATCTATAATATGTATGTATTTACAAAAAAAAATGTATATAAGTAGTTTATCATCCATCTCGTTACCATAACACAAGCATTAAGTTGGGACGAAATTATCATAGAAAAAATCTTCCATTCCATTCCTTTCTATTAAAAAACCGCTTTAAAATCCGTTGCGTAGTTTTAAAGTTTTAGGCATACCTATGGACGGACAGACGACAGTGACTTTGGTTTATAATATGTAGTGATAGTGATTAAAACTTTAAATATAAATTTAAAATCTTTTTTCAAGGTCGTGTCCACCAGCTGGGCGTGGCGGACGTGGGAGGTGGTTGTCTCCGTAAACTCCACGCGTGGTCAAGAGCGAAGCCCAGCATAGCCCAGATCAATTTGGCCTCATGCTGCGTAGTACCACCATCTTTGCACGCGTTCTGCAAGGCCAATGACGTTCAATTGCTGACGCATGCTGACCCACCAGGTATGGAACAGGTCATACCACTGGCCTGACTATATACGGCGGGTCTATAGTTGCCGTCGCCTCACCGGCGTTGCTCACGTTGCTGGCTGTATTCAACGTGAAAGCATGACGTAAGAAGTAAATAAATAAATATCCTTGGACATTTCACACAACGCCATCTCGTCCCAAGCTAAGCAACATAATGCTTGTGTTATGGTAACGAGATGGATGATAAACTACTTATATACATTTTTTTTTGTAAATACATACATATTATAGATAGAAATGACACCCAGCCTCCGAGCCAGTGCCTCTGGTTTAGACAAAGTCACTTGCCCGACCCGGGAATCGAACCCGGGACCCGTTGATCCAAAGGCGGCACATCTAACCACTAGACCAACGAGGCAGTGGGAGGAAATAAACTTTCTTGCTTGACATGAAATAGGCCGAGTGATGACGGATATAGAATACACAGTGTCACCATCCCGAGGGTGTCGTATGAGGCGACTAAGGGAACAAAAGAGGCAAATCACCTAGCCGCAAGAGAAGGAAAACTTGATACAAACCCTGTGCCAACCCGTCTTGCCAGCGTGGCACAGTAGGCTAATTTCCCTCCATGAGTTTGGAGGGGGCCCGACTCAGTCAAGGGTCATTCATGGGCTGGAACGACGACCCTTTTCTATCCTGAAATGACACGGCTGAAAACCGTATCGTAAGAGAAACACAACTCGATACGAAACCCTGTGCCAACCCGTCTGGCCAGCGTTGCTATTATTTTTTTTCATGATTTTCTTGACAAATATTGCATGGTAGTAGGATCTAATGGTCCGCCCGGCTAGCTACCACCCTCACGCCTAAGCAGCTTTATTGTGTTTCGTAGTGTGTATGTGAGAGCCGGTGCCCGACAGGGCATTTCCTTGAATGGCCTGCGCCATCTTAGACCCTGGCGTTGCTTTCTTTCACACAAAACTAAGGTCAAAGGCATTCAAGTCACAAAAAAGCATCCTCACGTTAATGTCAAATATGACAGATAGTCGATTATGGATAGCTAAGTGAAGTGACACCATTAGACAGGCAAAGGCGTGAGCTTTACAGCCAAAATGTCGCGTTTTAAACTTTACTGGAGCGCGACGACCGTAAAATGTCAGTACAACGTTCTAATGTCTTTTAAAAAGTTATTGAATTTAAGCTGAGAATTTTCTTTCCAGATCTATTATCAATAGCAGCAGTGAAGACGTTGTCGGACGTGGGTGTTGGTTGCAATAACCTCGACTGGTGCGCGAGGTACCAGGTTCACATCAAATGCAGGGGCGTTTTGGCGCTGAAAGGCTACGTTTGTATGGCGACACTCGATAACAAAAGCCCCCAGAAAAGGGGAGAGTAAAATTGAATATTTAAATATCAATCTGTTGTTTATCGCGCGAAATGAAAGTGTAACTTTCTTATTTATAAAAAGTAACAGATAAATAAATTATTCCTATTTTTAAAAAGTAAACCGTTATGAGATAAAATAATTACGATAGTAAAAATGCAAACATGTATAGCGACTTTTTAAAAGCGACAACATTATAAAATTAGAAAAAAAATATTGATAATAATAACATACAAACAGTGAAACAGACAATTTTATTGTTAAATATGTAAATCATGGAGTACTTAAACAATAAAAATCGTACTTAAAGTAAATATTAATGTCAGTATAAAATATGTATTAATGTTATGGTGGCACTTCACTTCGCAATTCGTATTCGCGTGATTGCAATATTGACCATAGACGCTATTTATGGCGGGAATATTTATAAAAAAGGAATAGACAAATTAAAAAATTACGAATAGCCACGTAACGCGCCAGCATTGAAGCTTTTCAATAATATACATAATTTGCATCTATCAATAGCTTACGTTCCGCAATTCAATGTAATATTTACTTTTAATTTTATGCTACAAACGTGCAAATAAAACTTGAAAAGTTCTTTATGACCGGTCTGAATGTAGCCGCACTACGCTGCGCACAATACAAAATCAGGTATCAGCGGGACGTAGGGGCGGGGAGGCAGGGCACGCCCGCGCGCGCCGTCTTTCACCCGCTACCGTCCTCGCCACCCGCGTAATAGTGTGGGTGACCTACGTTCGTATTGGTTATGAAATGTACGATGCGCAAGTTCGTACCCACGGCTACATACAGACCGGCCATAAAGATTGGCGTGGACTGTACTCCTTATATGTTTTCTTCTCTGCATTTTGAATCGTATTTCTTTTTTTAAAATTTAGACGCGAATATTATTTTTTTACTATTTAAGCACAATAAATGCTATAGATACCAAATTTGGCTGTGAAACTCCTTTTACCCATGTCTTAGCTTGACAGCTGTCATTAACAAAAACAGTGATAGATTAAATGACTTCACGAACATTTTTCTTACAAACAAGTTGTACAGTTGTTTTAAAAACATTGTCTCACAATAGTAGTCTCAAAGAATTAAGTTGTATTCCCAATGCAAAGCTATTTAGTTTATTAGATAAACGTTGGCCAATAATTATTTTAGGTTAACTTAATATATTTTCGAGACCAACCGACGCGGGACACCCCAGAATATTTGTATGTGTAGGTGCTATACATCTCATAAATTAACTAGTTGCTGCCCGCGGTGACTGCTGCCAAATTTATATATGAACGTATGAAAGATAGTTGGTACCGCCTTCTAAATGGTCCAAGTTTGTAACACAAAAATCTGCTCGTCCCGCGTCAGTAAATATATTTCAATGATGTCTATCGTAAACACTTATGCCGTGTACAGATTTGTGAATGTTAGCATGCAATGTAACACGCAATGAAAGAATTTGGCGTCCACATTCTCGCAATGTAACAAAATTCCCATTGTGTGTACGGCTTGCGCGCACGAACCGTGCTAACTACGCGCACGAACAGAGCATTTCAACTCAAGCGTGTTGCGATCCGCCATTTGTCGGTTTTTTAGGGGCGCGTAGAGTGTACGGAGCGCCAGTGTGGGCGTGTTGTGTACGTCTGTAGGCATACCAGAAACAGATGCGAGCACGTACATGCTCGGTTCGTTCGCGCCCTGCGTCCACACTAAACTTGTGAAATGCTCATTTCATGTTACTTTGCATGCTACACTTCGCAAATCTGTACACGGCTTTAGGATATTTAAATTTAGTATATTAACGTCTATTTTCGCGGATTTGTAATCTCTGATTTATGTATTAATATGATTTACACTAATATAGACCCTATTCCTTCACAATAGAGTGAGTATCTAGAGGGAGTTCATATCAAAACATCTTTAATTATGCTTTAAGTTAATAATTAAAACATCGATGATTAAAATACCTTGATTATGTTTCGCGAGCCGGAGTTGTTTCGAATATTAGTCAACGTTAACGTATTATAGGCGCGCGAGTTCATGTCCATCTGGGCCTAAATAAGTAATTACCTAAGTATTAAATGTATTTTATTACTTAACTAGTGGCCCGCCCCGGCTTCGCCCGTGCAAAGCGGGGGTGGGTTATACCTAAAAACCTTCCCCTTGAATCACTCTATCTATTAAAAAAAACCGCTTCAAAATCCGTTGCGTACTTTTAAAGATTTATGCATACATAGGGACGGACAGAAGAATGCGACTTTGTTTTATACTATGTAGTGATTTGCAATTTACCTTAAATTACAATAAACCAAATTGACAGCTGTTGAATAAGTCGGTAGTTATTATCGACATTACTATAACTAATTAGGTCACATCATTACAGCATTCCTCAGGATGGACATGAACTCGCGCGCCTATTATACGTTATTTGACGTACGTAAAATAATTACGACTGCTGGTTATCGGTTCTCAAACAGTGTCAGCCTGTACTAAAACAAAATATAAGATTTTTTCGCCCAAAATCCTCATGGATACGTGACTGTGGGTTACTTGCCGGGCTATGTAAAGTGCTAATGTCAAGCGGCACGTAATATACAATAATAATGCTAAGCTGCGTATACGTTAGACGAGCCGAGCACGAGGGGAGCGTATGCCGAGCCGCTCGCTTCTCGCGCTCGAACATGCGAGCGCTACGCAAAACCCTTTGTGTTCGTCAAAAAACCGACAACGGTCGAGCACGAGCCGAACGATCGAAGCGCGCTCCTTCGAGGCTCGTAAGCCGGTCCACATTACACGAATTTGGACTCGGCTCGTCTAGTGTATACACAGCTTTACCTATTTCGTGTTACGCGAGACGTCGTGTTGCTTTTTTTTTCAACTTGGCCCTCACAGAGCTCATTTGTTTTCAGATGATGTCTCATTCAATTATCCGAAATTATTGTTATGATGGACCCGTTTAAAGGTTTAAGTGCATTTAAACAGACATTTTGGTTGTTCCTAAGTGCGGAAATTAGAAAATTGTGTTTTTTTAGTATTATTTTCCTAATTTCCTCCTTTCAAAGAACTTTATATTCATTTATTGCAAAAAATACAATACAGAATGAAGTAGTGAAGATTTTCCCCAACAAAGATACAAACATGAAGAATAGAAAAAAAACTGCCACAATTTACTGTGGGATATAATCATGATAGCTAGATACACAACGCCAATGAATACACAGCAGTCCTCCTTTTAGTAGGGACTGTGTTTTTCAGACGGAAAGCATTCCTTCATCCGAAATTATGTTTTGCAACAGTATTTATATAGTAAATATATTTAAGCCGATTTTAGTACAGCACTCGCCAAACTTTATGGCCGCTTTGAATGTAGCCGCATTACGTTGCGAAGAACACAAAATCGTGTTTTAGTTTAATTCTCCTAAATGCCTCCTTTCAATGACCTCTTTATTCATTAATTGTAAACTATATAACCACATGTGTCATTGTCGTGACAAAAAAACCTTCAACAGAAAAAATAGGTAATATGAAGAACTCGAAAAAAAGTTTACTTTAGGATATAACCATGATAGCTAGATACAAAAACGCCAATTAATGCACATCAATCCTCGTTTTAGTAGGTACTGTGTATCTGGCCTGTATGTGTTGTATTAATTCATCTGTAAGTTGGCTAACTAGCTGTCGCTTCAGTGCACCACTACCTATAATTATTATTTTGGAATTGAAATTTTCCTACAGATATGTATTTAAAGACATATTTATTATATTTAGTTTTATGTGACTTATTACATTTATAATTTAGGAACTACAGATTAGAAAAAGAATAAATGTTATAATGTTAAACATTGTACTACATGTAAGATGAAACAGAATTATTTGAAATTAAAGTATTTATTGAACATTCTTGTTTTTTATTTGTACATGTAAAGTCAAAGCTGGAGACTGACTTGTGATGTGTCACTCGAGCCGAGTCTTTCCGTAACGCCGATACACCGAAATGTTACTACTCACCAATATAAACAATATAAATTTGGTTTCATATTCCTAAAACTACCAACAATATCAGTAAAATAATTAAATAACCAAATATACATTATGTTCCACTATGATTATAGCAGGGTATAGATGTACAGTCCTCGCCAATCTTTATGGCCGCTCTGAATATAGCCGCTTTGCGCTGCGCACAACTCAGCTGGACGTACGTGGGGCGGGAACAAGCGCCCTCGCCACCCGCGTGTTTGTGTGAGTAAGCTACGTTCGTATTGGTTATGAAATATGCGATGCGCAAGTTAGTACCCACGGCTACATTCAGAGCGGCCATAAAGATTGGCGAGGTCTGTACGTTGCTAGAGTAAAGGTGCGCCGCTCCTGACACTTCTAAATCGGCGTGTGCGTTTCCTCGCAGCACTTGTCATAGGCGGAATCACCCGATTTCTTTCGTCATTAAAGAAGAAGAAGAATTAACATATAAGCAATCCGCGACGTGGGCGCGGTTTGGAACATAGTCAGATTTTATTTTTATGATTATATTATGTACACGCTTATAATTCTGAAAGCGACAGAATATTTGAATAATCGTTACGTATTTGCAGCGAGTCTTAAATTGTCGCATTGCGTTAAAAATGTAGCAGCGATCTAGTATCACTATCGCCACATAGTATAAAACAAAGTTACTGTCGTCTGTCCGTCCCTATGTATGCTTAAATCTTCAAAACTACGCAACGGATTTTGAAGCGGTTTTTTTTAATTGATAGAGTGACTCAAGAGGAAGGTTTATATGTCAAAATTGCACCCGTGCGTGCGCGGCGGGTCACTAGTTTATAATAAAAATTATATTTAAATATTGATATTTATTATTTAAGCTCCTTTTTTTTCTCAGTGTGGGTACGGATTTAGAAACATTGTGTCACCACCCCAATTCATCATAAGGTTGTCGTTAGAGTCGACAATAGGAAATGACAAGGCCGAAAGCCTAGCCGCAAGAGAAGGAAAACTTAATACTAAGCCCAGTGCCAATCCGTCTGGCCAGCGTGGCACAGTAGGTTAATTACCCTCCATGTAGTTGGAGGAGGCCCGACTCGCCAGTGGGTCATTTATGGGCTGAGTACGGGTCCCCGGTTGGATTCCGGGGTCAGGCGAGTGTCTTTGTGTAAACCGGTGCAAGCTGTGGCTAAGCTTTTTGTTGTATTATATTTAACACTAGTGGCCCGCTCCGGCTTCGCCCGTGCAAAGCGGGGGTGGGTTATACATAAAAACCTTCCCCTTGAATCACTCTATCTATAAAAAAAACCGCTTCAAAATCCTTTGCGTAGTTTTAAAGATTTATGCATACATAGGGACGGACAGAAGAATGCGACTTTGTTTTATACTATGTAGTGATTAACATACTTCAATTTAACTTTTAACATAGTGCCATCTATTGAATACTTAATCAATCCAGTCAACAGATATCCCCATCTGTTAGAATCGTTTGGAGCTAACTTATAATTGTGACTGTCAAATAATAGACACAGTATCACTACATAGTCATCACTACATAGTATAAAACAAAGTCGTTGTTATCTGTCCGTCCCTATGTATGCATAAATCTTTAAAACTACGCAACGGATTTTGAAGCGGTTTTTTTAATAGATAGAGTGATTCAAGGGGAAGGTTTTTAAGTATAACCCACCCCCGCTTTGCACGGGCGAAGCCGGGGCTGGCCACTAGTTTGCAATAAAATAATGTTGCGTCTATAAATTGAGATTTATACTATCCCATCTTTCAAATTGGTGCACACACGGTGTGCGAATTTGATTTATATCGGTTAAGTAGTTTGGGTCCATCGCGGGCAATTATTTATATAAAACTAGCGGCCCGTCCCGGCTTCGCACGGGTGAGATGTTACCCGAGGGTGAGACCGCGGGGCGAAGCTAGTCAAAAAAAGTTGCATAAGTTACTCCATAAATCATCAGCTACCTATCAGTGAAAGTCCCGTCACAATGGGTCCAGCCGTTCCAGAGATTAGCAGGAACAAAAAGACAGACAACAATTTAAAAAATTGTTTAATTATACATACTTACGCATTTAGTAAAAAGTGGTTATTTTATTGATACAAACATACACTCCAATTTTATATATTAGTATGTATAGTTGATTAATTAAATTTAACCAAACAGTGCTTTGACTTCGTTTTTCTCCCTACTGAATTAGCATTCTTAGCCCTGGTAATAAGCCAGAAATGTTAGACTGGTCCCGATCCCAACATAACTCAAAAAAGACCACCCTCACGAGATAAGCGACCATTTGTATTCAAGCCTTGGCCACTCGTCTGACGAAATCAAGCGAATAACTTTATAATTGTGCATTATAGAAAAAAAGGGGTTAGCAGGAAACGGATATTGCCTTCCGTGGCGACCCCGTGCTACCGGCGGTTGGCAATAGGCCTGATCGATCGAGATACCAATTCGATTCCACATCGATTTTTTCGATTTCATCGTCATTCTCTTATTTTCTTTCTATTCAATTACTCGAATGCTTTTGACCCTAGGCTTGCGTGATGGAAAGCAACGCCAGGGTTGATGGAGCAGGCAATTCAAGGAAATGCCCTGTCGGGCACCGGCTCTCAAATACACACGGCGAAACATGCCACAAAGCAAAATATATTACATAAATGTGTGTGGTGACGTATTTAGAATACTCAATGTCACCAACCCATACCATCCTGTGGGTGTCGTAAGAGGTGACTTTAGGAACGCAATCTCCATTTCGGTATTCCCATCGGCCGTCATATTACATCTTTTATACGCATGTGCTCCTTCACATAATCCATCCATCTATTTTTGGTTCTCCTACGACCCTTACGTACAGATTGAACGTATCACTCCGGTTCAAAATGCAGCGCTACAGAAGAGCCGGCAAGAAACTATGTATTTCCTCTTTTTAGATCGCCATTTTTAGGTACAAGACTGCACGAAGAACAGGAACGTCCATTTTTTTTTAAATAGTACCACACACAATTTGAGTCTACGCTTATAGCGTCAGGCTGTTAGGTATGGAAGGATGGGCGGACTCGATCTAAATAAGCCACACTTGGAAAATAGACGACGAAAGCCAGTCCTGCCCATTATAGAATCAATTACTGAAAAAAATCATCGTCATTAAATTCATTTTCAGCCAATAGACGTCCATTCCAGGACATAGGCCTCCCCCAAATAAAAAATATTCTTAGTTGGAAATTAAAAGTTGAATTAAAACAAATTAACAGTTAAGATTGAATGTGTGTATCGACATGTGTCTATTGAATTTAAGCGTGGTGACGGATTTAGAATACACTGTGTCACCTTCCACGTTCCTTTAGGTGCCTCTTACAGCACCCTCAGGACGGAGAGTGTTTGTGACTTGTTATACCTTGTTGTGAGAGTTGACAAAAGGAAATGACATGGCCGAAAACCTAGCCGCAAGAGAAGGAAAACTTGATACGAAACCCTGGGCCAACCCGTCTGGCCAGCGTGGCATAGTAGGCTAATTACTTGAGATTTATTTATTGGCCCGACTTAGCAGTCATGTATGGACTGAGTAGTAGTAGTAGTGTGTATTCTAGTGTGTGTGTGTGTGTGTGTGTGTTGAATGTACTAGATAAAAAGTACTTCGTTATGTTTCGCGGAATAGTCCTGTCAAGTTTGATTGGCCCTGTCAAGGTCCATCCGTCATTCATTGTGTAAACGTGTAGCGTGTTTCTCTCATCTTGCGAACTTGCTCTCACTATGCTGTTTAGTGCTTTTTGTAAACAAGACCAATAATTTTAAAAAAAGCAACTACAGAGTTTCTTGCCGGCTCTTCTCTGTAGAGCAGCCTTCCGAACCGGTGGTAGTTTCGGCATGAATGTGAGTGAACGCAGGGATTGTGAACGATCAGGGAGATGAAGGGATTGTAGGAGTAAAGAGTTGTGTGTGAGTGGTGTGAATGTAGGTATGACGACTGATAGATGTGTGTGGAGGCTACCACCAAGCGGACAGGGGCCGTAAGATGATAATGGTGTTTATAAATATGACGATTTAAAAGAGTTTTGTAATCAAACCTACGTAAATAAAGTTCCTTTTGAGTTTGAGTTTGAGTCGCAAAGGGTTAAACATCAGCAATATTCCCTTCGCGGCTTGTAGAGGTCGTGCGCAGAGTATAACATACTGTCTATGGTTCGAGCTATGTGACTCAGTTTGGTTATAGGTTAACTTTGTCAACATCTCTTCTTTATGTATGTTGCGCATGACGGTACATCGTGAAAGTAAAAGTGCGACAATTTTACGGCGGAACGCACTGAACTTGGGCGCTAGATGATGTTCATGAGATCATAACGTACAGACAGCATGAGTGCACCAGCAAATGGATTTAGTTGGTCCCGTATAACATTCTGCTATGTTGTAGTTAGTTGCGTGAAAACTGACAACTGATGTAAGCGTCAATTTACGGCAGCATGACACAGCAAGTATGCCTACTGTGCCACACTGGCCAGACGAACGGGGTAAACAGAAGATGGGAGAGAACCGCCAAAAATCGAGAAAAGTGGAAGCATATGGAGGAGGCTTTTACCGCTCTAAGCGGTCCTTACATAGAAGACTAGAATAGACTAGAATAAAAATGAATTGCTGTTCATTAGTCTCGCTAAAACTCGAGAACGGCTGGACCGATTTGGCTAAATGGTCTTGAAATATTCGTGGAAGTCCAGGGAAGGTTTAAAAGGTAAGAAAATATTAAGAAACGTTTTTTTTTTGAATACGCATTATTTTTGTTCCAGTTAAGGTTTGCATTACTTACACTGGGCTGCAAAACTAAGTATCACACGTTTAAAATTGCAATAACTTTTTAAGTACACAAGATATACTTTCGAAATAAAAAGGACTCGAAAACATGTTTGTAGAGTTTGCTATAGTTACATAGAAAGCTGATAACATTAGCTCTATAAGTACTTCTTCTATAGTTGCGAAAAAAATGATATATTAAAAGTTTAGTACTTAGTATTGCAGGTCAGTGTATTTTATGAAAGTTGAAACATTCTGGATTTATCATCCAGGTTTTTTATTTCTTGATTCTGCGGTGGTACGAAGTTTGCCGTGTCAGCTAGTAGGTAATATAATAATAAAAACACTAATAAACTAACTTAGATTAGATTTTTCACACGTAGTTATATAAGATTTGTTAAATATTTATGATGAAATGTAACTTGTAAGGAAATAAAAGCTTTTTATTTTATTTATTCGTATCAAGTTTGCATTCCCTTGCGGCTAGGTTTTCGGCCGTATCATTTCCTTCTGTTGGCTTCTGTCAGTGTGGAATGGGGTGACGACACTATACATCCATATTCCGTGCGGTACGGACTTTGATCCGTCTAAAAATTGCGTATACCTAAAAAACTAAATATTTTGTTAGGGAAAATTTCTCAAATATTGCTTTATTTATCAGTATAAAAGTGCTAGCATTTATGTGGGTAAATTCAATATTTATTTATTTTCCTATCGTACACAAAAATGACAATTTATCTTTACATAGTATAAAACAAAGTCGCTGTCGTCTGTCCTATGATGCTTAAATCTTTAAAACTACGCAACGGATTTTGATACGGTTTTTTTTAATAGATAGAGTGATTCAAGAGGAAGTTTTATATGTATAGCCCACCCCCGCTTTGCACGGGCGAAGCCGGGGCGGGCCACTAGTATTACATAAAAAATTTAACACTTCAGAACATAAATTACAGATTACAATTATTTTACATTAAAAAGTTTATCACTCTGCCGCTGCCTTACGAATTTTCGATCAGTTCACGTGTCCTGATGCGAGTTTGACATTTTATACCCATTCCGAGAAAAGTGCTCAACGCCGCTACAGAAGTTTTCACTTCATAAATTGCGTGCCTTTGTGCTGTCTGTACTTTGAATCAGTGCGCGCGCGTGCGCAAGCAGATGTCACCGAAATTATCGTTGCGCTCAATTTCCCGCGAAGCCAGAAGACTTTCGTTATTTTTGTTTTAAGTTGTATAACACACGTTTGGTAATTTTGTTGCCCAACTGTACAACTATGGTGTAAAGTAAACAAATATAATATTAGGTGAATTGGCGTTTTGATCTCCTTGATCCATTGATATAAAAAAATCCCTTGATCTGAAATATCTCCTCTTTGGTTAAAAATTCGAAATTCAAATTTAAAAATTCATTTAGCTGGTACATTTGAGTTTTGAAAACAGTTTCGGGCGAAAACCGTGAATGCGAGTGACCCTGAGCCGGTATGGCATGGCCCCAATGAATCCTAAAGGCACGCAAGCCCCCACACCACTACAAGGTGGCAGCACGGTCGAGGGGGTGATATGAAACTCTGTGCCAACCCGTTTGGCCAGCGTGGCACAGTACCACGGCACCCTCCCTGTGATGGGAGGAGGCCCGACTCAGCGGTGGGTCATTTATGGGCTGAGTAGAAGTAGGTATAAAGAATATAATCGAACCCTATTGAATTTATTTGAATTATTATCAAATTTATGAAATAATCGAATATAATCAGTAATTCGCGATCACTGATTATATTCGCGGGTTCGATCCCCGCACGGAAGAAATATTTGTACGACCTACAAGTATTTGTTCCGGGTCTGGGTGTTTTCTATCTCTATAACATTATGTTAATAAAAAAAAAATATATAAGTAGTTTATCATCCATCTCGTTACCATAACACAAGCATTAAGTTGCTTAGCTTGGGACGAGGTGGCGTTGTGTGAAATGTCCAAGGATATTTATTTATTTTTCAGATTACCGTTGTATTATTTTTCTCTCATTTGCTGTTCATGCATTTGTGCCCCACTCCCAGCTCTACTCTCTCGGCTCTACAGACATGCAGCCTTCCCTGCAATATGATTCTTGTGAACAGGTGCTATTTGACTAGCAATTGTTGACTAGCTCTAGCTGATGTTTGGCCCATTGTATTGCGCGAGTTTGCTCTCACAAATAATGTGTGTAAATCAAATGTAGGTATATCCAGTCTTGTAGGTATCTATCCAAAAATGGCAATCTAAAAAGAGCAACTACAGAGTTTCTTGCCGGCTCTTCTCTGTAGAGGTGCATTCCGAACCGGTGGTAGATGGTAAATAAATAATTAATTTTAAATTGTAATTTTTTAAATTTTATTTTATTGTTTGACTTGTCAAAAGAGCTATAGTGAGCCAACTTGATTAAATGAGTGTGTAAAGTGAATTTTGATTTGACTGCCTCGTTGGTCTAGTGGTAAGATGTGCCGCCTTTGGATCAACGGGTCCCGGGTTCGATTCCGGGGTCGGGCAAGTGTCTTTGTCTAAACCAGAGGCACTGGCTCGGAGTCTGGGTGTCATTTCTATCTATACTAAGTATGTATTTACAAAAAAAATATGTATATAAGTAGTTTATCATCCATCTCGTTACCATAACACAAGCATTAAGTTGCTTAATTTGGGACGAGATGGCGTTGTGTGAAATGTCCAAGGATATTTATTTATTGATCCTTTTTTTATTATGTCTATTATGTAATTTGTTTTATCAATCTTTTCAGAAGTAGGGGATGGAGTTTGTTTGTTCACATAACCGCCGAGTCCACCCCTGAGGGCCGGCGGTATGCATGATGCATATTCCCTGCTGCAACAAAAAAGAGGGTTTGTATCGAGTTTCCCTTCACTTGTAGTTACTACTCGACCAAGCTAAGTTTGCACCTCGCGTTGATTACGTCACACTGCCGCTTGTACCTAAGGTCTAGAAAAATGCTTTAAAAATGTAAATGTTTGCTAGATTTTGCTTTGTACTAGCGACCCGTCCCGGCTTCGCACGGGTGCGATTTTACCCACGGGATACGCCGCGGGCCGAAGCTAGTAAAAAAAAAGTTACTCTTTATATCATCGGCTACCTAACGGTGAAAGTCCCGTCAAAATCGGTCTAACCGTTCCAGCGATTAGCTGGAACAAACAGACAGACGGACAGGCAGAAAAAGAAATATGTTATTTTGGTCTATGTACTTACGCATTTAGTAAAAAGTAGTTATTTTATGTATATTACAAACAGACACTCCAATTTATTCTCGCCGCAGGACAGGCTGAGCCTATGCAGTAGTTATATCCTCATCAGACTTAATCAATACTGAATAATTTATATTGTGAAATTACATTAGAGGATAACTTGGCGCCGCTATCCAGCGAGGTGCAAACTTAGCTTGTTCGAGTAGTACCTAGGTTATTAATCCCCCACGTTCCTAAAGTCATGGTTGATAATGTGATGTATACCTACAAATTCTTGGAGGCATATGTTTCTGGTTCAGATAATGTCTCCTTACGTAGGTACTTCGTGAGCACTCACTGCTCAACGACTATTATGAGTGATTTTCCACTTTCACGAGTTGCCAAACATGCGTGCGCGCATCCGTGTACACTATGGTGGTTATTTTGGATGCTAGGTTAGAGAACTGTAGTTTTTTTTTTTGCGAAATTGTTATAGTTGTCTCACGAGACTATCCGACAGAGAACCAAAGTCACCGAAATAGCTCGGAGAATTAGCAGACTGAAGTGGCAGTGGGCTGGTCATATCTGTAGATGAAGTGAGTGGAGACCGCGAAATGGCAAGCGTAATGTGGGACGGCGACGATCTGCGAAAGGTTGCGGGCAGCAGCTGGATGCGTCAAGCCGAAGACAGGGAGCTATGGCGCTCTTTACGTGTGGTGACGGATTTGGCATACGTAGTTCCACAATCCCGTTCTAATGGCCAGCGTTGCATAGTAGGCTAATTACTCTCCATGTGAAGGAGCAATGACACTTCTTCTTCTTCTACCTGGCGTTAATCCCGGCTATTGCCAGGGTCCGCCTTCCGACTGAGCTTCCTCCACTTTGCCCAAACTTCAACGTCCTTTTCAGTTAGGCCATTGGCTCTCATGTCGGATTTGACGACGTCCAGCCAGCGCTTACGAGGGCGACCGCGGGACCTAGCCCCAAGGACAGCCATATTCATGCATCTCCGGCCAACGTACTCCATAGGGCGGCGCGTGATGTGGCCATAGCATCGCAGACGACATTCTTGCAGTTTTTCCGGGGCGAAAGCCCCGGGGCCTCCACAAGCAGGGGGCCTCCACAATAGAGACTTCGGAAAAAAAATTTTTCAAAATTTCAACTAGTAAACCTAGTAAACATCTTTTCCTTTGATATTTTTTTTTCGCTTTTACCTTTACCTACAGCCTCAAGTACTTTATACATACATGATTATTTGATTATATTAATCTTAATTATCCGCTCACTCGCCCCCCCCCCCCTCGAAATTTGATTATATTAAAAAGGGGGCCTCCACTCCTTTGTGGCCCCGAGGCCTCTGGACCCCTAAATCCGGCCCTGAGGTTGCTAGGTACCGACCCAGTAAGCGTAGTGTAGGCCGCCCCTCCACGGAGCGACGATCTACAAAAAGTTGTGGGCAGCAGCTGGAAGCTTTAAGCTGAAGACAGGGTGCTATGGCTATCTTTAGCGGAGGCATATGTACAACAGTGGACCAGAGTGGGCCAATGATGATGTTAAAGTTTTTCGCAATATTAAAATAAATTTCAAGGAAAGGCATTCATCATCATCATCAGCCTATTTCAGTCCACTGCTGGACGTAGACCTCCCCCAAGGCTCGCCACTGAACCCGGTCTTCGGTTCTATGCATCCAGTTGCTGCCGGCTGCCCGTCGCAGATCGTCGCTCCAACTAGCAGGGGGGCGTCCCACCCTACGTTTGCCAGTACGTGGTCTCCACTGTAGCACCTGTTTGCCCCAGCGGCCGTCAGTTCTACGACAGATGTGGCCAGCCCATTGCCACTTCAGCTTGCTAATCCTATGGGCTATGTCGATGACACGCGTTCTCGCTCAGATGACTTCATTACGAATTCTATCTCGTAGCGAGACAAGTTAGGAAAGGCATTACCTACACAAATGTTCAACTTTTTTTTTAGTTAAAATTTTTTTTTTATTTCAGGTAGCTTCCTCGTCTCATGCACAACAATTTCCTGAAGATCATCACATGATCAAATGCATAGTTTACAATTCTATAAAGAAATCTAAAGAAATATAGGGAATGATTTTTTTTTTCCTGTAAGTATGTTGATAACATCAATATGTCGTGCAGGTGTACACGTGACAGTCAGTGACACAATCAAGATGTTATCTGGTGCGTACACCTCGAGTTTTCACCCTCATGCCAACTCATTGGCGGACCAACTTTTCCTTGAACAGAGTCTACTACATCTAGATACTCGTACACTGTCTTCAAAGTTAAATCGAAGCCTCTTTTGTTGGTTTTTTTCTTTGGAAGTTGGGGACTAGGCATCATAATTTCAGCCAAAAGACGTCCACTGTTGGACAAAGGCCTCCCCCAACAATTTCCACGAAGGCCGGTCCTAAGCCACCCACATCAATGGCTTTCCGGCGACCTTAACCACGTTGTTGTTCCAACGTATGGGAGGCCCACTAGCTCTGCCCTTTCCGGAACGTGGTCTCCATTCGAGCACTTTTCTGCCACAGCGTCAGTCCTGCGAGTTATGTGCCCTAGTCACTGGGCTATATCGTTAACTGTCGATCGCGTGCGTATCTCCTCATGTCTAATTCGACGCATTGTCGCAGGGAAACTCCGAGCATAGCCCTCTCCATTCCCCTTTGGGTGACTTTGAGCCTTTTAATGGAGACCATAGTGAGCTACCACGTCTCTGATCCATATGTCATCACTGGCAACACACTTTGATCGAGTCGGGGGTATACGGGTGTAAGAGCCGAAAAAGGAAATGTCAAGGCCGAAAGTCTAGCCGCAAAAGAAGGAAAACTCCAGTGTCCATCGTGACACAGTAAGGTTACCCTCCATGTAACTGGCAGAGGACTGACGTGAGTCATACATATATGGGCTGGGCCATTTCCAATGGTGATAAGAATTTTGACATCTGTCCAGGATTTTTAAGTTTATTTCCTACGAAAAACATACATACATAAAAAAATACTTTCCTATTTGTAATATTAGTTTAGTTAAATAGCTTAGGTGTTACTTTTATGTATGAACGATATTATTGTAGTGTCCATAAAAAAAAGCCATTCAGATATTTTCGCGGGAAAGATAAACAAAGAGGACGTTTTTTTAAATTCCTTTTTCTAATTATGGCAATAATCCAAATCAAATTGGCGAATTACGATTCAAATGGCGATGATTAAGACACAAAACTTCGTAAACTCGGCATTGTTTATAATACACTCTTTAAGCCTGCCATTGTTAGAGAATTCTCAGTTATTAAACCATTAGAATAACAAGCAAATACTTGGATAGCTAGAATAATATTAAACAAGATACGATATTAAAACTTAATATATTTAAAACATAGTTTTCCGTTGGTAGCACTAAAGCAAAAAAAAATACTCAATTAGGTATAGAACCAAACGGCGTTAAAAACTTGGCAAATAAAGACGTAAACACTGCCAGTTAACTTGATGACTGTTAAAATGCAACCGTTTTAACGCTTAATAAATATTATATAAAAAAACACGTCGCTATGTAAAACGGCGTAACTGACAATTGCCTCCTACCTACGAAAATTAACCGATCACCTCTGGGGAAGATCCCATTAAAGCCCCGTCTCTTACCTCCGTAGATGTAAACATAATTTCATCTCTTTCTAACTCGCGAATTGTGGTTATGAGCGAGAGAGACCTACCGAAAAGATGTATTCTCGCGACTAATCAAACGTGTCCACTGTCCAGCGGCGCATACGCATCCGACCAGAAAACGGGCGATAAATGCCTCTAAATTAATTCCGAATTTGTATTTCATAAACAATAATAGATAATTAATAAATATCTGGTACCTCTAAACAAAGTTAGCATTGAATGATCAAAATTAACATATTTTACCTAGTTGTTTGATAAAAATGTGAAATTGGAGATAAATACAATGAGAAACGGTCCTAATGCATTTGGTTTGAGAGTTGAAATTTGAGTGAATTAAAACGCATTCACTTAGAACTTATTGAAGCAATAGAAAATGAGTAAGATCTTCGCGGGGCAGTTCATAATAATACTTATGTCTCTTTCTAAACTATATCTCCTTTATACAGCGTTAGAAAGAGATATCAAGATTTTGTTGAAATATCTAAAGGTTCTGTGCTCTCAATCGCTGACTAACAGGTTTTCTGTTGAGTGTGAAACTGTTGGTACACAATATTAAAATTCAAGAACATTTTTTAAAATGTTCTTGAATTAATTATAATTTTACCATTTCATTGTTCAAAAATAACGTTGTGTTTAAAGTTAAAAACGGTTACTTTCAGTGAATATTAAAAATAATGTATAATATACTCATATTTATTGCTAAAGTAGTAATTATGAAATTTTGTTCAATGCGGTATTTGCGGAATTTTGTGTTCTTTCGGTTCCTTACTACCAATTTTTTTTCAATGTATTTTAATAATAAATATGTTTTTTTTTAAATGTCAATGATACATAATAATACACACTTTTTAAGTATTGTCATAAGTAGGTAATATATTTCATGTTGAAATATATCTCAATCAATCATCTGAAGGCTCAATTAAAGACTAATTAAAAGGTTGCGTACCCCACCATTTTGCTCAAGCCTGTGTATAGTTGCGCGTGCGCCTCCAGTCGGTCGTGAACACCCGTTGGCGTGCTTCGATCGCGCAACGTTCCAAATTTAAATTTGAATTACGAACTTACCGACCAACCCCGTATGACTCTGAAACCGTGAAAGTGACACAAGTGTATAAATTAAAATAATATTTTTTAATGTGTAAACTGGTGGTAAAAAGCGGATAGACTTCGCACTTTTCAACGGATGTACATGGATTTTTATAGTTTTTAGTGCAAAAGCCTTTTGGCCAGTGATGTATGTAGGTACTTTTCTTTGCGGCAAATGACGTTTCTTATTAGGTGAAATTTTTCCAGTTGTGAAAGCCCTATAACTGGTACGTATTTGCTTTTAACTGATAACTTGAGTAACTAACTAACATTTACTGGTATCTATTTTAGTACTCACATTATCTCGCCGATGCAGAGTTAAAACCTACTAAGTGTAAACAACTGACATTAAAAAACTAGGCACTAAACTTCTTGTATGTCTATTTTTTTTTAAACCATAAAGAAATTAGATTTACTCAAGCTCACCAAAGAGGCGCATGAAATTTGAATACGATCTATAGTAACTACTCAAATGTTATTCTATAAATTTGGTTTTTAGTTGTAATGTGGACAATTTTGTATATAAGTAAAGAAGAATAAGACTTTAGTTTTAATTTATTAATAACTAGTGGCCCGCCCCGGCTTCGCCCGTGCAAAGCGGTGGTGGGTTATACATATAAACCTTCCCCTTGAATCACTCTATCCATTAAAAAAAACAGCTTCAAAATCCGTTGCGTAGTTTTAAAGATTTATGCATACATAGCCGCTTTAGGGACGGACAGAAGAATGCGACTTTGTTTTATACTATGTAGTGATAGTGATGAAACGGCGTGTCGGTGTGGCTTTAGAATATACATATAATGTCGCCCCCCCCCCCCCATTTTTATCCTAACGGTGTCGTAAGAGCCCACAAAGGAAATGTTATGGTCCAAAACTAGCCGCAAGAGAAGGAAAACTTAATGAAACCATGTGCTAATCCGTCTAGATTTCGTTAGGTGGCGTTTCATTATTAATGAATATTTATAAATCGAAAATAATGTGGAAACATAATTATAAATCCTGATTTTATTAAGAACTAGCTTTTGAGCGCGGCTTCGCCCGCGTGGACTTTGAAACCGTGCTTAACTCTATGCATATTTTTTATGAACATAAAATCGGTTATTGTGACTAAACTATGATAGTTAGATATGTGCTCTCGCTTTTTGTAGATTTTTATAAGACCTACAAACCCGTAGTACATCATTTTGTTCTATTGCCAATAGTTTTTGCAGCGCACGCATAAATAGGTTCTCGATTTTACACCTTGGTTTACATAACCGCAATTTTCATACGGATCCCTAATTCTTTTGAAAATAAAATAAATAGCCTATAACCTTCCTCGATAAATGGACTATCTAACACTGAAAGATTTTTTGAAATCGGTCCAGTAGTTCCTGAGATTAGCGCGTTCAAACAAACTCTGCAGCTTTATATATTAGTATAGATTAATGTTTTAATTAATTAGAACAATCAAATGTCACCGGATCTTTTAATATTTAATTACATATTTGCTCGAGCGTATCACTAACTTTGAGTTCATATTACACTAGCGACCCATCCGGCTTCGCACGGCTGCAATGATGAACCTCTAAATTTATCAGTATTTCTCTGCAATATTATGAATTTATTACATATAAAAACCTTCCTCTTGAATCACTCTATCTATTAAAAAACCGCTTCAAAATCCGTTGCGTAGTTTTAAAGATTGAAGCATACATAGGGACGGACAGACAACAGCGACTTTGTTTTATATTAAACTAATGGCCCGCCCCGGCTTCGCCCGTGCAAAGCGGCTGTGGGTTAAACATATAAACATTCCTCTTGAATCACTCTATCTATTAAAAAAACCGTATCAAAATCCGTTGCGTAGTTTTAAAGATTTAAGCATACATAGGGACGGACAGACAGACGACAGCGACTTTGTTTTAAACTATGTAGTGACGATGTAGTGATAGTGATGAAGTAAATAAATTGCGTCTCCACATCTATGTTTAAATGTATGTAATTATAAAACTGAACATGAACGAAACAAAATATTAAGTAGATATGTTATTTTAAATAATTATGCGCAAATAAAACTACCCTGAAATGACGTAATTAAGTATAACTTTTCCATAACACAAAATTGACTCGATGAAAATGGTTCCCCAAAACGCTCATGGGGCCGTGGGCTTCTACTATTTTACTACTACTAACAGGTATTACTACTCAGCTTATAGATGACCCACTGCTGGGTCAGGCCTCCCCCTATAACAGGAAGGAAATATGCCTACTGGGCCACACTGGCCGTAAGCTCTTGCCTAAAGGTTTTCCGCCTTGTAAATTCCTTTAAATTTGTAAATTTGTCCGTCCGATTTAGAATATACAATGTCACCAACCCACGCTATCCTGAGGGTGTCCTAAGAGGCGACTAAAGGAGCGTAAGGGGCATATCACCTAGTCGTATGAGAAGGAAAACTTGATGCAAACCCTGTGCCAACCCGTCTTGCCAGCGTGGCACAGTAGGCTAATTTCCCTCCATGAATTTGGAGGAGGCCCGACTAAGTAGTGGGTCATTTATAGGCTGAAACGACGAAATTCCTTTAGTCGGTTCTTAACACTCATGATAGAATGGAGTGGCCAAATATTGTTTAAATTTACGCTTACATACTCATTGACGAAACCTATGCTAACATAAAAATAATAAAATTGTTTTTTCCTTTTTTTGTGGTATTCTATTGATTAATCACAACTCCGACAGTTGCGATAGGTAAAAATGAGTGAAAATTCAAGCAACACACACAAAAGTCGTTTTTTCTTTTAATTATACTAATATTATAATGCTGCAGAGTTTGTTTGTTTGAACGCGCTAATCTCAGGGAGTCCTGGTCCGATTTCAAAAAATCTTTCAGTGTTGCATAGTCCGTTTATCGAGGCAGGTTATAAGGTTATAATTTACTAGTGGCCCGTCCCGGCTTCGCCCGTGCAAAGCGGGGGTGGGTTATACATAAAAACCTTCCCGCTGAATCACGCTATCTATTAAAAAAAACCGCTTCAAAATCCGTTGCGTAGTTTTAAAGATTTATGCATACATAGGGACGGACAGAAGAATGCGACTTTGTATTATACTATGTAGTGATTTAAAAAAAATAGGGATCTGTAAGAAACTTGCGATTTTGTTTCCTAAGGTGTAAAATTTAATTTAATTTTTAAAATTCATTCATAATCCTGTCTTATCTCTAAGTAACATAGGCTTTAAGCGAAGCGGAGGTAAGTATGCACGGCTACGAAGCCCATGCGGGCGAAGCCGCGCGCAAAAACTAATAATTTATATGGTAGCTGTTTGTTACTTTAAAATTCCTATTTTGTTTAAGGCACTCGGACTTTAATACATACGACCCGATCACCTCTATTTGAATATGCATTGCGAAGATATTGGTGTCGGTTGAATAAACTTAAAAGAGTAGAATTTAAAGAAATACGTTTGAAATGCCCAAGGCATTATGTCCGCCTTTGTACAACTTTTAAATTAAGTCCAAATAGTACAAATAAATAAAATAATGAAATGTACAAACTCAATTAAAATACCAACTAAATTACAATTTGTTTGGGAACTGTTGCAGACAGACACGTCACAGGTATAACACACACCTGTAACGGATATTTAACCATTTCTCGGGACACAATGATTATTTTCCGGAACTCCATATATTATGGGTATGTTCCGCCGCAAAAACATAGGTAGGTACTCGTTCCGATTCGTTATTTGAATATAATTGAACAAAATTTTAATAAGTTGGAATAACCAACTGGGTTGGTTTTAGATTTAGGTGCTAACTATATAAATAAATTTCCAGTTAATAAAATTATGTTGTCAGTTATCAAGTTAATTATTTCCAAAATTTACTGTCTGAATTGTTTCTATCTCTCTCTGTCTCTTGTATTGTGTGAATCTAGTGTCTACTACCTCACTGCAACACCCAAATGTTGGCTGGTAGATGATGCCTAATGGCATTAAGTCCGCCTATGTACCACGTTACAAGAAGCATTTACATATATAAAAAAGTACGCCGCTTCTAGTTTTTCTTTTCGAATAATTCACTCCCGGGCCTACTGGAAGGTCGAGCTTGAAGCTTATTAGTACCTATAACTAAAATAAGCAATGCCTACAAATATGTCCTATATTTCCACATAAACTAATTAATAAAAAAGTGCGTGCGTCCGAAGTATCCTATCAAATGTGAAACTTATGTTTTTTTGAATTTATGAAATATGATGTTAAATATGAATGTGATTTTATGTCTTTTGAATAATAGTATATTAAATTATTAAATCATCAGACCATATTAGTCCTTGCTAGACGTAGGTAGACAATTATTATATCATAGTGGTACATTAAAATGTCATCGTCGTTGTCAAACCAAAATCTGCTATGTGCATTTTTCAGAATTTTACTTACATACCGTAATAATGCACTTTTTACTTTAAAATATGTATGTACTAATAAGATAACACGTCGAAGGACTGCCTAGAAGTATGTTTCAACTACAAAGAAAAAAACATTTGGAGTTGACTTTCTTAAAAGTTTATACGATAATGTTTTTACTCGTTAATTCAAAATAGAGTTTTTGCACATAGCAGATTTTGGTTTGACAAGGAAGACATGCACACATGCATGTTTGTAAATATTAAAACTTCCTAACCTTCAAATGAATTAGCCTTTAAAAGGTTGCATAATATCTACGTGACGATAAATTGCGTTTCAACCGTAAAAAAAATACCCCTCATGCGCCTAAATATCTTTCACTTCAATAAAGCTTTCTTTTTTGTTAACCCAAACCCAATGAAAGTTATGGGCATTATAGTTCCTGAACGCATGAACCAATTTAGTAATTATTGCCACATGGACAAGAGTAAACGACTGTTTCAGTTTTTTTTTACAATTTAGTTGTAAGTACTTAAATAAAAACAACTAATTGAGTAGCTTTAATGAAATAATATTACGTCAAACTGTCTAGTTTCTTTTTCATTTGAACATTTGTAGGTACAAAATTATAATTGCAATGTGTCGTAGAATCATTTTTGGGATGTAGCATTTATGTTGTAAGATAAAAAAAAGACTTAGAAGTCAATCATTTCCTCAAAGGCTACCACCGTGTTTCTTTATAAAATCGATAATAAGATATGTATTTCAAAAAGTAACTTCGTAAAAACTATAAATTGATTATTATCTATAATCGAAATGTGCGAAGTGCGAACCTTCTCTAATTTCAAAATGGAACTAAAAGTACCTTGTTGTTTTATTTTTTATTACAAATGTGAGAAATAGAAATATTGCGGGAATTATTCCAATGACGAAGTCGTAAACGTATTAATATTTAATTCTGTCTTAAAATTGTTTGCTTGAGGTAGGTATTAAAAAAAATTAAACACAGATTTTTTAACAGTCAGATTAGTTGTTATCATAAAAACAAATGACGTCAGTACAATTTATTTCAAATATCAACAAGAGTTACTGACACGCATAAATTACTTAAAAGATTTAATTAGATAAAAATTAAACTCCATTAATATTCTTTCATTGTATTTAGTCTATGACACGTAAAGCCGGAAGGCATTCAAGTATTTAGCTAAGTTATATGTAGTATAGGCGTAATAAAACTTTAGGGTTAATACCTATTACAAACCATTTGTGTTGTGGTAGAATATTATATTACACATCACTACCGCAAGTTGGGAAAAAACGCGTGTTGTAAAAGTCAACATAACCCAGCACGCTTCGGGTTAAGGTCTAATGGTCCACCAGGCTAGCTACCACCCTCACATAATGTGTTTCGTCGTGTGTATGTGGGAAGTGGGATCCGATGCCCGACAGGCCATTTCCTTGAATTGCCTGCTCCATCTTAAACCCTGGCGTTACTTTCCATCACGCAAGCCTAGGGTCAAAGGCATTAGTAACCGTGATAAAATATAAACAAAATACTTTAATGGTGACGGATTCTCCGTGTGGTGACGGATTTAGATACATTGTCTCACCATCCCATTTCATCCTAAGGGTGTCGTAAGAGTCGACAATAGGAAATGACAAGGCTTGATACTAAACCCTTTGCCAACCCGTCTGGTCAGCGTGGCACATTAGGCTTATTACCCTCCATGTAGTTTAAGGAGACTTCTAAATCTGCCAGCACGCGGAATGTTAGTAAGTGTCCCTGGAACTTTGAGAAATCAAATTTTTTTTATGTTTTTTATTATTATTTATTGCCATTTGTCGCAAACGAGCTAGCGGCCCACGTAATGGTAAGTGGTAACCGCCGCCCATGGACTTTGGCAGTGCCTGCTCTTTAAACCTCGTTTAAAGGAGGACATGTCGTAGCGATCGGGAAACAGATGACAATGGCTTAAAATAAATTCGCGACGCTATTGCAAACTAGTATATTAAAACAACACATCTTTCGAATGAATTAAGAAAAAAATATAAATCAACGAATGTTAAGTTTTATTGTTAAATACACATCCGCAAACATGTTAGTCCATTCCACACACGTACAGACTGTTTGACGGATGCACTTTTTTCTGTCTGTACTTAACTTAACTACAGGTACAAAAAATATATTTTTAATATGAATACTATTAAATTTAGATACATATATATATATTGTTTTGCTATGCTTGGAGTTTCTCTGAAAGATAGGCTCCGTAACGAGACTATCCGACAGAGAACCAAGGTCACCGACATAGCTCAGAGAATTAGCAGACTGAAGTGGCAGTGGGCTGGTCATATCTGTAGAAGAACCGACAACTGCTGGGGTAGACGAGTTCTTGAGTGGAGACCGCGAATCGGCAAGCGTAGTGTGGGACGGCCCTCTGCTAGATGGAGTGACGATCTGCGAAAGGTTGCGGGCAGCAGCTGGATGGGTCAAGCTGAAGACAGGGCGCTATGGCGCTCTTTAGGGGAGGCCTATGTCCAGCAGTGGACTAATGTGGGCTGATGATGATGATGATGATATTGTTTTAGAATACTTATTGTCACCATCCCGTTCACCTGAGGGTAACGTAAGAGCCGTCAAAATGAAATAACAAGGCCGATGAGCTTACCATAAGAGAAGGAAAGAGAAGGAAAGAGAAGGAAAGAGAAGGAAAGAGAAGGAAAGAGAAGGAAAGAGAAGGAAAGAGAAGGAAAGAGAAGGAAAGCTTGATACGAAACTCTGTGCCAAACCGTTTCGTATCAAGTTTGCCTTAGCAGGGCATCATATTATGATAAAGGTCTGTGCAACAGCATTCTTGCTAACCCATCATCAGCAGCATGTTTTCACTAATTTCAATATACACAAAGTCTTTTCGGCTTGTCGGACACACTGTTGTCAAACTGTCCACTAAGATAATTATCGATACCATCGATGTCTAGTGTTGTGACACTTCGATTATCGATAAGTTCGGTAGCGAGATTTTTATCGATTCGATTGTAACTGGGCCGACGACGGCTTGGTAAATGTCCAAACGGGTTCTTGAAAAGGGCTTCAAGTGCTTTTTTTATGTGGATTAAGACGCTTTTTTCATTGTTCTTGAAATCGATAGTCGGGTTAGATTGTGGAGGTGGAAAATATTTGTTAGGCTTCTCTGAAATTTAGACTCTAACCTTTTTAAATAGAGTTGGAATACAATTTTCCGTGTGGTGATGAATTTAGCACACAATGTCACCAACCCATACCATCTTTAGGGTGTCGTAAGACGAAAAGAACAAGATGCAGGTCACCTAGCCCCAAGATAAGGAAAACTTGTGCCAACCGTCTTGCCAGCGTGGCAAAGTAGGCTAATTTCCCTCCATGAATTTGTAGGAGGCCCGACCCAGCAGTGGGTCATTTGTGGGCTCTAACCACGACGATTGACTGCCTTGTTGGTCCAGGGGTTAGATGTACCGCCTTTGAGCCTAGGGTCTCGGGTTCAATCGCGGGTAGCGACGGCTTTACGTGCCTTTCGTTGCACTGAGGATGTTAGATGATAAAGTGATGGCCACCCACCCAACAACCGGGTAAGCCAGGCGTTGCTTAGCGTGGCCCTGGTTTGGGCAGTCGAGGATCGCCGTCGGTTTTAGTGGGTAAGTCGGGGCGCAATTTACCAACACTACGCGCCCCGGAGTCCCGCATACCCCGGCCAATCCACAACGGCCGGGTATCCATGAAAATCTCCGACGTAAAAGAAAAAAAAAGGCGTTAATTAGCGTACAAGTCAATTGCATTTCGCATTGTCTACTGGGCCTCCTCGGCTACCATGGAGATACAGTCCTGTTGGCTGCAGAACACAGGAGTTTTAATCAGTGCTCATCTCTTGACTAATGTCCTTCCAACAGACGAGGACCCGCCAAAAGTAATCTCATCTTTTTTTTAAACGTAACCCCTCCTCTGGTTATAGCCTGTACCGCGGGGGCAGTTTACTAGTTTAATCCACGAACACAATTGACACCCAGACTGCAAGTGCCTCTGGCCCGACCCGAGAATCGAACCCGGGACCCGTTGATCCAAAGGCGGCCTATGTAACCACTAGAACAACGAGGCAAAAGGGTACCTGTTTCTCCATTTGTCAGTATGACTGTTTATGTATCATGCCAAATCTACATCTTAAAAAAATACCGTGCTTTTCACAGTTGCATTGCGGTAGGTTCATTGTTGCCATGACTGTAATTCCTACTAAGTTGCCAATACTACGCAGTTATAAAATCATATATTACCAGCAGCAAAAACTCGGCATGTGTAAACGACAAATATTCTCTGTAAGCACATTATATTGTAAATTTTATTGCGTTGTGACGTCACCACCCATCATAAAAGAAGATTTATAATAAAATGACATGAAGATGGTACTTCGGTGGTTTTCCTTTGCAGCTCACGCATACCTACGTTAAAATTATAATCATACAGTGTTGGTAGAAACATTTTTACATTGGCAACTTTCGTGGAAAATTCAAAATTGAGATACAAAAAAATATTATCCATTCCACTGTATCTTGTGATGCCGGACTTTTTACATACTCGTACTTATAATTCACGAACACAAAGACACCCAAACTCGAATCATCTACCTATGGTTTACATAAAAACATTCTAAGGCTGTTTAAATCAAAATTGTACTGATATTTTATTAGCAATTTCATATATACACTAATTTTATGACTTCGCATTAAACGTAAAAAAGCGGCATAAAGCAAGATTACCGCATAAAGTCTATTTTACTTCAGATTTGTGAAATTATCCAATAATTAAATAATAACAAGGGAACCTAGGATTTAGAATCTCTGGCTTGAGACCTGGGTCAGGAAGGAAGATATATCCGTGCAAGCCAGCGGCATTCGCTTTGAATCTGTCACCTGTCTTTTTTTTAAAGATCTAGTGATGCTTACCCGTCTGTGTATACAGATATTATCTTAAATTTGCAATTTAATAAATAATAAGATTCAGAATTCGTTATTTTTTTACCCAAAGCATTAGACGGGAGAAATTAAAATATTACTTAATATTAAGAATTTACATAATTGCTGTAAGTATTAGGATACCTATAACATCAACAATGCATTTTGTTTTGTAAACTAGTAAAAACTGACAATTAGTTAATAGTAATTTGTCATTTTACGTAATTATAGATATTTATACTAATGTCCTCTAACAAATATCTAGAATAATTAAATCAACTGAGTTAAACTTTGCCACCGCACGAACATGTAATAACAATTTGAAAACACAACGAAACATTCTAAAAAAGGAACATTATTTTTCAAAACGAATTAGTGGCGCGCTGTGTACCGTTCGCAGGCGCGGCGACGCGTCGCGTTCCCGCCAACATTGACAGCTGTCAATCAGAACCAAGATGGCGGTCAGGCCGGTTTCCCCGGTACAAACTCGAGCCACTATCTCCGTCAAATCTGACGCTGGGCTTGTGAGATTAGAAAATGTCTTTGTACTTGAATGACCTTTGTCATCTCAAAAAGCTGTTGTTCTAATTCAAATGTAGCTACAATATGTTTTATAATCCATAATATTTTAGTAACTACATAATAGTAATTCGATTTTTTTTAATTACTTACTTTGCAGAAGGTCAAAATGCAAATCTTATGATTTATGTTTAAAACTCTTAGGTATAATAACGAAGTAAGATCGATGCATGGTTTCGTGCTGAAATAGTATTAACTGTAAGTTAAACGAGCTACGTAGCATTTTTGATAAGCCGCACAGATCATGTCCATGATCATAGATACCAAAGCCGGGAAAACGAATATAGAAAAAACATTAACAGATTGCATGACGACCACCAAAAAGGTCAAAATTAATTACCCATTGGTTTGAGAGGACTAACGAATGCAATTGAAGTAGTTAACCAAAATTATTTTGAAGAAGTTGAAGTCTGTTGAGTGAATGGATCTAAAATGTATTGGCCACTTTTTAAAACATGTCCTTTTTCGGACATACTTAACGAATTTAAATGACTTCTTCCTGATACCCCTTTGCATTTTGTTTCAGACAAGAACACTAGTGATGTGACGTGCGAGATGTTTAATCGCGTCACAGTGACGCATACTCGGACTTACTCGTGCTAGTGAAGTGCGTGGACGGATTGAAATTCTATCGTATTTGTATAGAACACGGATGAACACCCTGATGCTTACGACCGGTGGTGCGGTGGACGAACAACCTTGTGAAAGTAATATGGCGTTTTCTTCTTATAAGTAAGTATCTAAAATAAGGTCGTCTTTATGCCCGGTATGAAGAATAGGTCCTAGTGGTCGCCCAGCGGTCGACATTCAACCATAGTAAATTTAAATTATCGATCTCGAATCGATCGATCGATTTAGAATACATAGTGTCACCCCATGCCATCCTGAGGGTGACAAGGCCGAAAACCTAGCCACAAGAGAAGGAAAACTTAAAACGAAACCCTGTGCCAACCCGTCTAGCCAGCGAATGTGGCACAGTCGGCTAATTAACTTTAAAAAAATAACAAATATGAAAAATACTTAAATTTATGGCAATCTAACGGATCGGAACGACAATTAAAAAAACCGGATGGCCGATGGATGTAATTAAGTACAAAATAACGCCTTCTATATAATATACTAGCGAACCGGCCCGGCTTCGCCCGGGTGCATGTATTATACCTATAAACCTTCCTCTTGAATCACTCTATCTCTTAAAAAAACCGCTTCAAAATCCGTTGCGTAGTTTTAAAGATTTAAGCATACATAGGGACGGACAGGCGACAGCGACTTTGTTTTATACTATTTAGTGATTTTAGACATAATATTTATCGTGGCAAGAAAAATACTTCACTACATAGTATAAAACAAAGTCGCTGTCGTCTGTCCGTCCCTATGTATGATTAAATCTTTAAAACTACGCAACGGATTTTGATACGGTTTTTTTTAATAGATAGAGTGATTCAAGAGGAAGGTTTATATGTATAACTCACCCCCGCTTTGCACGGGCGAAGCCGGGGCGGGCCACTAGTAAGTAATAAAACTAGGCCCTAAACTAATTTTTAGTTATGGAAAGTATGAAACAACTCACATTAAAGCTAAGTTACAAACGTAATTTAAAAACAAAACTCCGGATAACAACCGTCGCAAAGTTTTTCGCACAGGTACAATGACACTAGTCTAAGTGAGACGGGCAAATTACTGTACCTATAATTTTATAGTAGAGGAATGAAATTATTTTAATGTACATGTATACAAAAATCACTATATTCGAGGTAGTCTTGAGCTGTCAAGACTACTTCGAGGTATAGTGACTTGTAAGAAGAAAACGCCATGCAGTGAAATGAAACCATTTGTTTATAACCATTTCTCTTGACTTGCCTGCAGTGTTGTCAAGTAATATTCTTACTAATATTTGTATAGTTTGTATTACATGAATTTATTAAGTACGGGAAGAAAAAAAAGGTTTCTCTTACTACTATTAATTACACGGACGTACGATTGTTTGACCAGTTAAATTTTGTATTTTACGTTATGTAAAAAGTAAGTACTGGCTATTACAGATCGGGCCATTAGTAGATATATTATACAGTGACGAAGTGCGTTAAGCATTTTATATACAATTTTTTTTAAGACTGTTTGTAATATTAAAGTAACCGCTTTTTACTAAGTGCTTGTACACGGAACATATACAAAAACATATTTTTTAAAATTTTTGTCAGCCTGTTTATTTGGGCTAATCTCTGAAACGGCTGGACAGTTTTTGACGAGACTTTCACTGGCAGATGCCAATATAACATGGAGCAACTTAGGCAACTTATATACACTCCCTCGCTTTTCAGGAGCCCATAGTTACTGAGATTTCCACTTTGTTAAATACTACGCGGACGCGGGTAACATCAGAAATACAATAAATGAACAACATAATCATGCAAAAACACACACTGCAGTTCATTTGAAACATTATCATTTAGCCAAAAGACTTCCACTGCTGGACATAGGCCTCTCCCAAGGATCTCCCCAAAGGACGGTCCTGGGCCGCCCGCATCCATCGTTTTCCGGCGCTCTTAACCGCCTTCCGGAACGCGGTCGCCACTCGAAGACTTTTCTGGCCATCGGACGACGGTCCTACGCGCAAGTCATGTACATTTCGACTAACATTTAAAGGATTTCATAGATATGATTATACTTATGAAGTTTTGCAATGCAGATGTTATTGTCGGATTTCGGTCTCTAGTTTTTATGGAAGCGTAATGAAATTATCATGACATGAGCATAAAAAGTCGTCATAACCATAACTCGAGGTAGTCTTGACAGTGTCATGCAGTGAGATGAAGCCATTTGTCCAAAACCTGTGCCCTTTCTCTTAACCAATCGCAGTCTTGACAAAATATTACTTATACTTGGAAATCGATGCCAGTTTTCGTTGCATCATTAAAGATGTCGCTCGATTTAATTACCTTGTTTTTGATGACCCTTTTTTGGGATGTTCAGGCTTCAATAAGTTCATTTGAACAGCAAGAATTAAGATTACCAATAAATAAACTTGGCGTATTCTGGAATGATGTTTCAACGAACAGTATAGCGAGAGTAATTTTGCTGGAAGTTGAAGGTTGAAGGTGTTTTTGATGAGCCTTTTAAGGGTGTTCAGGCTTCAATAAGTTCATTTGAACTGCAAGACTGGAGGATTCTCAAAAAATAAACTCGGGTTTTCTGGAATGAAGTTTCAACGAACAGAATATCGAGAGTAATTTTGCTGAAAGTTGAAGGTTCCTGGTAAAATATATCTATATTACGTCATTGTACTAAAACCTTATTCCACGTGGTCTAAATTGGACAGTAAGGCCTCATTTAAAATTGGCGATCCACCCTGTTTCACATGGATAATACGGAATATCTATAACAATAAAAATGAATATTTGTATGTCCTTTAAATAATCGTACACTATGCATTTGATCATGTGATCTTCAACAAAGTGTTGTACGTGTCCACGAAGGTTTTCGAGTTGGTACGACTTAATTTTTTTTTGTAATTATACCAATTCGAATTCAATATTCATAGTTATGACAGGACAACGTCTGTCGGGTCAGCTAGTATTAAATTTAGCCTATATTACACACGGACAAAGTAGTGTAAAGGCGAAACAATATTTAAAAATCGGTTCCTAAATTATTTGTAACGAAAGTATTTTTACATTTAGCAAAGAATGTGGTTAGTTCGTTTGTTTAGTTCCTTTCAGCCCATATATGACTCTGGATGATGGAGTTTCCTGGAGGGATATGTGCCTATTGTGCCACGCTGGCAAACCAGATTGGTACAGAGTTTGAATCAAGTGTATCTTCTCTTGAGGCTAGGTGATCTGTCTTATCATTTCCTTTTGTCGGCCCTTACCCTTAGGATGTAATGGAGAGGTAATAGTAAATAACTATGGTTTAAAAAATTGCAGTATTTCATCATCATCATCATCATTTCAGGCAAAAAACGTCCACTGCTGGACATAGGCCTCTCCCAAGGATCTCCACAAAGGCCGGTCCTGGGCCGCCCGCATCCATTGCTTTCCGACGACCTTTCCAGGTAGTCGGTCCACCGTGTGGGAGGCCTACCAGCACTGCGCCTTCCGGAACGCGGTCGCCAATCGAGGGCTTTTCTACCCCATCGGGCGTCCGTCCTGCGAGCTATGTGCCCTACCCACTGCCACTTAAGTTTTGCAATCCGGTGGGCTATTTCGGTGACCCTGGTTTTCCTGCGTATCTCCTCATTTCTGATTCGATTTAGTTATATGAAATTATTTTACACGAGAAATATAAATAATAATAATAATAGAAATAGAAGAGAAATATTAGTCGAAGTAGAATCAATAATATCCAAGAACTATAAGATGCTTGTGGGCCGTAGGCATTATTTTATTTTCAGTCCAAGGCGAAACTTTATTTGCGGTTTGACAGTAAATGTGTGTTTTATTGCTGTCCGTATAATAAACCAGTGTTCAGGTACAAATAAATTAGGATTATTATTAAATTACAAAATTATGATGTATTTTATTTTTATGACGATCCTACAAACACATTTCTTAAAGTTGATGTTGCTAATTCTTGCGGTTTGTTCGTGAGTTAGGTATTCGTAAATGAGTAAGTAAATTTTTATATCGTCTAAAAATAGGCGGTGGATGTTCGGCTTTATCCTTAATCTTTATTTTATTTTATATTTTATATCCTTGGACATTTCACACAACGCCATCTCGTCCCAAGTTAAGCAACTTAATGCTTGAGTTATGGTAACGAGACGGATGATAAACTACTTATATACATTTTTTTTTGTAAAAATACATACATACTATAGATAGAAATAACACCCAGACTCCGAGCCAGTGCCTCTGGTTTAGACAAAGACACTTGCCCGACCCCGGAATCGAACCCGGGACCCGTTGATCCAAAGGCGGCACATCTAACCACTAGACCAACGAGGCAGTCAATCAAATCCTTAGCCAGCCTGGTGATGTGTATATCAGGGGCGCGGAAAGATGGAAGTTATCTAAATCCATCGGTGGTCTTCGGCTACCCGAACCTTGTTTAGGTTTCGCTGTCGGAAGAGAGAAAGCTGATCCTGAAGTAAATGTTAGGAGTTACTATAACGTTATGCTCAGCAACACCGGCTCGCCTTTTAGCCATATATTTATATGAACACGAACATGTACCAACCGTTTGTGTATTCCGTTCTTATTTAACCTATAACGTAAATACAGCAATTACGGAGGGCAAAAAGCCGTTGGGCAATGAATTCGTCAGGCGGTTACAGTCCTCAATCGGGCACCTTTCATTTAAAAAAAGAACCATACGCCATTTCATGTCAATTTTTGAATTATTCATCGTGCGAATGCGCGAGCGCATCGATTGATACAAACAAAAAGTGCGCGCTCACTAATCTTCGCCATTTTTCGCCGGTCTTCGGGTCTCATCGGCCCAGTGTTGCCAACTGATGCATTAATTATTCGATTATTCAACTAGTTTTTGCAGTCACGCGGCGCAAAGACTTATAAGAGGATGGATATATTTTAAAAATGATGTTTTTTATAAAACCATTCGTTCGGTTTTTTTTTAAATTTCGGTGTCAATATTGTAGAACCCCAGGGTTAACAATGTGCACTTCATTCGGGTCCATTCAATCAAAAGAGAAAATATAGTGCTGCGTCATAATCCGATTCGATTCTCATGACAATGTTCTTAGAATCCGATCAGGAGTTTTAATTTTATACTTCTCATATCGATTTGACAAGATTAACTGTTGAGCCGGAGTTTTTGTTCATCGTAATATTACTAGTTATCGAATAACTCTGGCAGATAAAATCTGATGCGTGCAAATATTTCCATAATCGATTTTTATCTAGTTATTCGTTATAAAAATAGTACATAATTACTAAGTTATTGTTATTTGATGTAATATCTTATAAATAATTGATTGCATTCTAAATTCGTTATCATTGGCCGTCAAGCCAATTACAAGTAACATTGCAATTCTTTAAGTGCAGAAAAAATATAGTATTCGAATTTCCGAACGTTCATCCCCCGCGCCCGCACGTCCGCCGCGCCTCGAAGCCGCGTCTCGACTGTACGTGATTGGTTTATTAATTAGGCGAATCATCGTCGAGTTCCATTTTTAAAAATAGGAGGGATTCTTTCTGTGACTCTTTTCTTTTTAATTTTGACTGGCGTTGATCGTAATTAGAGTCAGGTATACTGTTTTTGCCATAATCATTGAGTGCCAATGAATGTAAAATTACAAAACTCTTTTAGAATTGCTAGTTATTTTACCGCAGTTCGTTGTGAATAATTAAAATGTCATGAACGTTGTCAAACGCGGTGTGCTCATCCATGATTTATATATTTTAACATTTGAATTTTAATTAGTAGCTTGATAAAACAGCTAACTAAATTAGTAATAATGAAGGTACAACTATTCTTCAAAGGATTAAAGAAAATACATATTACTTACCTACCATAAATCTGACTTTATTTTTCATATGCATCACAAGATTGAAAGCCTAAATAATAAAAATAAATTAAAATCGATCGCAAAGAAGAGAGGTCAGCGGAAAAATAAAATAAAAAAGCAATGTCGCGGTCCGTCCTGTTGATATGTCCCCGAAATACCGTTAGGATGCCATCGAAACTTAAAAAGGCTGGCAAAAAATATGAAACTATTCCAATTGCCAGCGTTTGGAATTCATTTTGTCTGATATCGCGTTTCATGGTTAGGGGATATTTGCAATTTTTAGTTTGCTAATGAATACAAAGAGAGAAGAAATGCAATATCGTAAAATTGCATCGATGTGTATTTCTTTTCGTGTTTACCATAGATTTATGTGCGCCACCCTAGTTTGTTTTCACTACATAGTATAAAACAAAGTCGCTGTCGTCTGTCCATCTATGTATGCTTAAATCTTTAAAAATACGCAGCGGAATTCGAAGCGGTTGTTTTTAATAGATCGAGTGATTCAAGAGGAAGGTTTATATGTATATATAAAAATATAATATTATATAAAAAAATCGCTTACGTCTGACCTGAATCTCTCCTAATGGAAGGCGAAGATGAGGCTAGAAGGTATCTGTTCACTTTGTTTGTTGTTTTTTGTATGACTTTTTCCATCCATACATTGCCCTTAATGTCAAATTTGACAGATAGTAATTTGTAAATGATGTGGTTTTTAATTTATTAAAATAGGTCACGCCTGCTAATCACGTTGAATCAGGGTTATATTCTTCATATAGATTTTTCCATATCTTGCTACTTACTACTCAGCTCAGATATGACCCACTGTTGAGTCGGGCCTCCTCCACATCGAAGGTGGCCATCATGGCACCGTAGGCCAGACGGGTTAGCACAAGATTCCGTATTAAGAATTCCTTCTATTGCAACTAGGTTATCACAAGTCATTTCCTTTTGTCGGCTCTTACGACGCCCTCAGGATGGAATGGGATGGTGACACTATGTATTTTAAATCTGTCACCACTGTTTGTCAGATGCAATGTAATTACTGTAACAAATTGTCTTGGTACACCGACGTCTAAACTCAACCTCACCACAAAGTTGGACCTGTTAAAATGTTGGGTGAAATCGCGGGAGAAGCTAGTAGATAAACAATTGGAAATTATCTCCGGCGGTCGCGCCACGTGCCGTGTCGGCCATTGTGCGTGACGTCACTGCGTGTTATGTCAGCGGTCTTCAAGTGACATTTAGTTTTTTTTTTAATAGAAAATTGCGCCTCGCTATTGAATGGAGGCTGAATCGCAGTAGTGGGAGATTCTATATTAGAGTGAGGGGAATTTTTTGTATATTATCTGCCTTTCCCCGTGTGAATTCATGGTGTCTTTGAATTTGGCTTTGAATGCCTTCTTCTTCTGAGCCCATAAATGACCCACTGCTGAGTTGGACCTCCTCCAACTACAAGGAGGGTAATTAATCAACTGTGTCACGCTGATCAGACGGGTTGGCTCAGGGTTTCGTAACAAGTTTTCCTTCTCTTGAATGCCATTGCACGGTAACTATTTTATTTCTACAAAAGTGTTTGCTGACTACCTTGTTGTGCCGCCTTTAGGACAACGGGTCCCCGGTCCGATTCCGGGTTCGGGCAAGTGTCTTTGTGTAAACCAGAGGCACTTGCTCCGAGTCTGGGTGTCATTTGTGTTCGTGAATTTCATATTTGTGAACTACCCCCGCGATACAGGTTATACATAGCGCCGGGGTTTCTCTTTTAAATAAAACCAAAACTCACTTTTAACCTTTTTAGTAAAAACATCATTTAGTCCAAAAGGGGCCTTTGGAAAACCAAAGGATATATCTAAATACTTAAGGTACTTAATGACTTTGAGCTTGAAAAAGTTTTTCTTGCACCTTTATGAGCTTGGAGGGTTGTATTGATGATTTTGATGATTATAATTCTATAACTACATACGTCTTACAGCCGCAAATAACATTTTAATCAACATACAACCTAGCACTGACCTGCAAATTGCAAAAAAACGTAAGAAAATTTGAATTTCGCGGGCTACCCTGGAACATTCACCTTAAGTAAAGCGATGTTAAGTTAGTTCTGACAAAAATGTGACAGTAGACTGCGTTCACGCGAACCTATGGCGCCACAAGCGTGTCGTGTGAGGGAATACGGGTATACTGGGGTTTTAGTGGGTAAACGAGCCTTTAACGGAGTCCCACATAATCGCCGACTTCTCCCCAGAGGGGCGCCGGTATGCATAAAGCATTTCTTCAGCGTCAACAACAAAAAAAAATGTTCTGATAAACTTTTATTGTAAGCCCGTGGGCTGCCTCAAACTTTTACAAAAGCTCTCATTCATTGTCTATAGTCACGAGTGCAATTGACACGTGCCTTAGATGGGTCTATTGTTTGTGACGTCACCACTCCAATATCAGCTGTTGCCTCCGAGTCATATTAGCTTGGTCAATGACACCTTTAATCACGCTTTGTAAACGTCAAAACTAGCAAAGAGTTTCTAGTGGTGTGTAGAGCTAGTTTCCTCGTGTGTTGAAATTTAGAATACATAAAGTCACCATACTATTCTGTGCTGATGCTTTTTTAACATTTTTTAATTCCTCCCTCCCCTTGGTGATACGTGGTGAGATTTAAGACTATCCCCCCACCCCAATTAAAAATCACGTGTATTTTTTAGTACCTATCTACAATGAATCTTACACTCAAAGGTTTATACACGCCGCTTTTCAGTTTAGAAATCACGCGTGTGACGAAAATATAAATAGGTACACGTGATATCTTACTATACCCACCTCTGCCTTGTGATATTTCGTGATTTTTTCCGAACCCCCCCTTTCGAACGCCGCGTGATTTATGGACATCCGCATAAGAGCCGACTAATGGAAATTACAAGGAATTACGTAAGAGAAGGAACACTTGAAACCCTTTTTTTTTTTTTTGATGCCCGGGGTAAAATCCTTTATGGACTATCCCCGCCGGCCTGGGGATGGCCAACGGGGGGCGTGTGGGACTCTCCTCCGAAGAGGCATACCCACTAAACATCCCCGGGGTGTACCGTCCCGCGCTTGCTGCCCCTTGGGCCCTGACTGTACTCCACGGGGACAGCGTGCGCTGAGGGGAGTGGCCTTGCGACCGCCCGACTCCCATCCAATATGGGCTCCTATCAGGAGCAACCTGCTCTGGAGCAATTACTGCTCCGGCGCCATGCCCGGTACACGTGGCATGGCACCCTTCGCCCCGGGGTGTATTCTCCTATCGGGGAGGGATTTCCCCTAATCCCTCGCCCGGAGACCCCAGTTAGGGCGGTAGGTGGCGCACATGGGCCATCCGCCTTCGCCCTCTGCGCGCCCACACTTGAAACCCTGTGCCAACCCGCCAACGTGGCACATGAGACTCATTACCCTCCTGGCTGAGAAGTAAGGTAATTTACGATCATAACCGTGAAGAGATCATTTCCTGCAATGAGTCGTAGAGGTTTTAGTTGGTATGTCAGTAAGCAAGCCTAATTTTCTAATGGGGCGCTTAAAAGCATGCTTTCGTTTCAATTTGAAAAAAAAAACGTTAAAAAGAACACCATTTCTAATTTCTCTACACGTTTGTTACTACAATAACTGGTTACGAAAAGATTATACGTTTCGTTTCAACCCATAAATGACCCACTACGGAGTCGGGCCTCCTCCAGATTCATGCAGGGAATTACCCTACGCTGGCAAGACGGGTTGGCACAGGGTTTATATCAAGATTTCCTTCTCTTTCGGCTAGGTGAGCTGCCTCTTACGTTCCTTTAGTCGCCTCTTACGACACCCTCAAGACGGTATGGATTGGTGACATTGCGTATTCTAAATCCGTCACCACAGGTTTAACAAACTGTAAAACCGCTTATAAGTATAACAAAACTTGAGTCTATTTATTGGCATCACAGTGCGTATTTCCTCGGTCTTCGCTGACCGCGACTACTAAGTAAGACTGGAACATAAATTCTTCAAAGGGCTAAACGAAAAAAAAAAGCACGAAACCCCTTTACCAGAGCTACCGAACTATAATTTATGTGACTTCGCCGCGACTGGCATTGCCAGAAAAAAGTTGTTTTTTTTCGTTCTCATCTTTTTTTTCATGGCGAAAGGGCAGGGAGGCAAAACGGTGAAATTGGGAATAATTTTGCGATAGCATCGAGTAGCCGGTACCTTTCAATTTCTTTATACGCTGTGCGTTTTTTTTTGTTTGTTTGTCAATGGAGTTATGGGCTCAGGACGGTCGGCCACGACGTTGGTTTTGGTTTATTTTGTTCTAGAGTTCACCTGCCATAGAGGTTGCATTCTTTATTGGCAGTAGACATTGTTTCTGAACGGATTTCTGTGACATATATAAAAAAGCTAATGTCATTTCTGTCCCGCGTAAATGTTTTTGGATAATAACTTTTTAATCAATTTAATTTGTAGTCGTCGATGAAACCAGCAAAAAGTAAAATTATTTACTGTCTTACCCGTGACCACGACTGCTGCAAAGCATTCGAAACGTCGGGCATTAAATATTGTAATATACACGCGATAAATCAGTTAAAAAGTGTTTAATTTCAATGTGTAATAATCGCAGAAACCTAAGAAATAATTATTTTATTTTTATTTTCAGCGGAAACTAAGAGCTAGGTTACATAAGAAAGTTAGAGTTAGTTAGAGAGAGAGTTCGTTATTTTTCTTTCTCCCTGCATTTACCTGTACAACGTGACATTGTCCGAGTTATGTTGTTGTCAGAAACGTGACAAGTCAGAAAGAAGTGAAGTGAACTTTTTAACCACGAAATCTTTTGGTCCCTCCATCCAGGAGTAGGATCGTTTCAACAATAGGTCACATAAGTTCTGAACTACTTTTGTTTCTCAAGTTCTTTCGGTCTAAGAATAACCTGGTACAGGCAGACGGATGCTATCACGATGCTCACGACGTATCAATAACGATTTGTCAAAATGGCGATCCTGACCCGTCGGATTGGTTATTAGCGCTATGGAATCAAGGTTCCCTCAGAATTCACGGGGAACCACTTTTTTTAACCATTGTACCTATCGTGGCTGTCATCCTATCGTGTCTATGTGTTTAATTGTTGTAACCCTTTTATTTAAAAGAGCAACCATGGAGTTTCTTGCCAGCTCTTCTCTGTGGAATGGCTCCGAGCCGGTTGTAAAGACGAAATGATGAATTAATTCAATTTTATTAAAAAAACTAGCTGACCCGGCGAACTTTGTTCCGCATTATATATATTTAAAACAAAAAGAAAGTTGGACATAGGATACCTGAGATTTTTATCCCGTCCGTATAAAACCTACTTTAACAAAACGCAACTGACAGCGAAACGTTATGTTGTCTATAGTTTAATATGGTCGAAAATTTGACAATTAGAAATTTTGAATTCGACTTGTTTATATTGTTGTAATTCACATAATATCTTTATAACTTGTAGCCTATGTGTTATTCTGATGTATGAGCTATATTATTGTAAAGTTTCATTAAAATCCATTCAGTAGTTTTTATGTGAAAGAGTAACAAACATCCATCCATCCATCCATCCATCCATCTATCCATCCATCCATACTTACAAACTTTCACGTTTATAATATTAGTAAGATATATTTTGTTATTATACTATTTGAAAGCATGCGTAAGAATTTATTGGAATAAAAAACATTTTGCTTTTGTCATTTTCAAACGGTTAGAGCTGTTAGAGGTGTTAGAGGTAAATTAGTTGTCAGTTTATAACCTACAACTACAACTCAGTCCATACATGCCCAATTACATAGAGGGTAGCCTACTGTGCCACGCTGGCCAGACGGGTTGGCACAGGGTTTTCGTATGAAGTTTTCCTTCCATTGTGGCTAGATTTCGGCCTTGTCATCTCCTATTGTCGACTCATAGGACTCAATCAGGTTCGAATGACACTATATACCTATTCAAAATCCACATGCAAATTAAAACCTACGATTAGGTTAATTCATTAAAGCTTAAATTGTGTAAAACTTAGTTACTTTATGCTTTAGTCTTATTGTGTGTTTTAAAATGTATCTCATCTTTTTTTAGAACAATTCCGATTTAAAAAAAAAACTAATGGACGATGATTAATTCATAATTTATGGTACGGGACCATAGATAAATATTAACTAGACTTGACAATTTGAATTGACATTTTTGGAACCGGTTTATCATTAGGCGCTTAGCTACTAAACTGTCATAGAAAGTTAACCGGCAGTTATTTGTTTAAATAACCATTGTTAACGCACGCTATTTAACGCATCTGGCTTTGTTCAAGATATGTGTAAAACTTCGCGCCATTTTAAGTGGCAAAAGAACAAAGGATGGAATGGGGTGGTGATACTATGTATTCTTAATCTGTCACCACACGGAGTACGGAAAATATCAAGTTAATTACCCAAAAATGCGGTAGGAATTTGGAGGTCAGATAAGTAAGAGCTGAGCTTCTCTAAGATGACGTTGACCGTGACCACGAGCTGCTTTTGTTACTTACTATTGCAGCGCTTAAGGTGAATGTTCCAGGGTAGCCCGCGAAATTCAAATATTCTTACGTTTTTTGCAATTTGCAGGTGAGTGCTAGGTTGGTTGTTGATTAAAATGTTATTCGCGGCTGTAAGACGTATGTAGTTATAGAATTATAATCATCAAAATCATCAATACAACCCTCCAAGCTCATAAAGGTGCAAGGAAAACTTTTTCAAGCTCAAAGTCATTCTTCAGGCACTGGCCTGCAAATTGCAAAAAACGTACGAAAATTTGAATTTCGCGGGCTATCCTGGAACATTCACCTTAAGCATACGGCTTACCTGATGGCAAGCGGTTAATGTCACCAATGGACTCAAACTCAAAAGGAACTTTATTTACGTAGAGCTTATTACAAAACTCTTATAAATCGTCTTAAATAAAATTACTTATAGCTCTTGTCCCACGCTAGGTGGTAGTCTCCGTACTCACCTATAAGTCGTCATATCTACATTCACACCTTTCATACACAATTTCCTCATTCTTACAATCTATTCATCTCTTTTGATCTGAGACCGCCGTCGCCGTTTTTGTAAAAAGTAAAAGCTTGATGCTAGTAGAAGAGAGAACATGAATTCAAAATTTTGATTGGCAAAGATACTTAATCTATATTCGACATGATACACTACATCACATAGACTTAATAGGAACATAATTCCCATTATAATCCTATTACTTATGTTGGCTACCGTTCCGTAGATTTAATAGATAAACCAGTAGATAGTTTCGATGTCTTCCAAGAAGCGTTTGTTGTCCTATCGGCTCCCAGTACTGCGTGTTGTGGCAACAGTATTGTTGTGCAATGCTCCGTCCCAACAATGACGTGTTTCTGATACGCAGCGTGTAAACTAAGTCGGTATTTTTCATTTTGATTGCGGGAACATCTTGTGGCTTTGAAAATTACATGTAAAATCATGTACCGGTCCTAGAATAGCTCCTTGGGGCAGTCCTTAAAAGCACGTAGGGTTTGGAATTATAATTGAGTAGAAAAAATATACAAATGTTAAATTTAATTTATATGAATATGCAATTATATTCATCGTCACATTCTTCAGGACTAAAGATATTATGTCTGAATTGATAGGCTACAAAGTAGACTCTGTAGCTTTCAGAAAAACACAGGTAACTATTAGCTGGTAACAACGATACAATATAAAGTTTACATAAATTGGAAATTATCTTATATTTCGCTACAATATTTTTTGTTGTTCTATTTTCCATATTTTGTAGTATTAACGTTTAGTTTAGCTTTAAAAAAAAAATTACATTCTGTATCTTGCGTTTCCTGTATTTGTTCTGCCGAATAAATGTGTTTCTTTCTTTCTTCTTATTTTCCATTATTTTAGCCCCTACACTTCCTACAATTTCATGGAGAAAAATTCGCGTCTTGTACCATGCCGAGTAACCGAGTTTTATGCATGCGCCAACGTACTTTCAGCCCATAAATTACCCACTACAGAGTCGGGCCTCCTCCAAATTCATGGAGGGAAATTAGCCTACTGTGCTACGCTGACAAGACGGGTTGGCTCAGGGTTTTTATCAAGTTTTCCTTCTCATACGGCTAGGTGATCTGCTCATGAGCTCCTTTAGTCGCCTCTTACGACACCCTAAGGATAGTGTGGGTTGGTGACATTGTGTATTCCGAATCCGTCATCACACGGACATGCTGGTCATAATTTCGCACAGGATTTTATGAAGTGTTTTTGTTCTTTATTTGTTTTAATTCATTTGCGGCTAGGTAATCTGCCTATTGTGTTTTTTTTAGCGTTTTGCTGTTGTAGCGACCGCATGCTACATACTTTACACAATTCACCCAAAAAATCAGAACTAATTGCATCAAGAAATATCGCCTACAAATGCGATAATTACGAAAAAGTCCTACACCGCGATAGCGAAATTTCAAGAGCAATTCGCAAGGTATCTCCGACTACAACTATCGGGGGATAGGCGCTGCGACCCATAGCCAGACATAACACCTCGTCTGGCTGGATGATCATCCCATTGCGCCTTAACCGTCATTATACATAGATTCTAAATCCGTAAATCTATTTCATGGTGAGACTATTTTATAAATACGTCATGGCATAGACAAAAATTGTTTTTTTTTTAAATCGAGTTCTGCAACTTCAGAATGTAAATCTTTTATCCAGCGGCCCTACACTCGCCCTTCATTTTCAAAAGATTTCTCAACTAGCAAACATGTCTACAGTCGTTTGCACTACTCCAACCGCTGCAATTCCCAGTTTACATTAGCACACAAACAAACAAGCACAGTGAGTGTAGTCACAGTAAATATAGGAAACGGTATAAACACTTCCGACTGCTTGCGAATATTTAGTAGTAGTCCTATGTCCGTGTGGTGACGAATTTAGAATACATAGTGTCACCAACCCATTCCATACTGAGGGTGTCGTAAGACTCGACAAAAAAAAATAACAAGCTCGTAATCTCTGTTTCATAATATTTCTGTGGGCCGAAACCCAATAATTGAATATCCAGTTACAGTAGCAGTACTTTCCCGACCTATCGGTGACCAACATTTGAAGAAAAAAAAGCTTTTTTTTTTTTCCTGAATTTTGGAAAGTATATCAGTCCATCCTCATTTTTAATTATCCTACTGTGCTCCACTTTCAAGAGGGGTTGGCACAGGGTTTGTATCAAGTTTTCATTCTCTTGTGTTTTTTTTATGTATTTATTTTACACAGGACTAAATCCGCCACCACAATATAGAATAGTTTTCGGGAAAACTGTTTTAAAAAAATTACTTCTAATACGAATAAGTCATATATTTTCCTCATATATCTCAGGTTGAGTAAATAATGGCTAACGCTACACTTGTATTTGAAACTAACATCACACAACAGTTGCCACAAACGTCTTCCCCAATTTTGTAATTGACAGCATATTGCAATTTGACGTTGCCGTAAACTGCAATGAGTGTACTGCTGCAGGTGATAACTTTACTGTGGCAGTGTGCATTACTGATAAGTTATCACATACGCGATCTTGGCTTATCGCGGATGCACCGGACCGCGACGCACTTGGAATCAAATACTGTACCAACGTTTATATTTTATTGCAGACATAGATGCGGGAGATAACGAACAAATAGGTTGCGAAGAAATAAAAAGCGTGTGGTAGCGGAGTAAGAATATCACCACCCCATATCTTCCCGTGCGTGTCGTAGAAGGCGACTAAGGGACAACAGACGTTGGGCAGCAGCGACGTTCTGTCCAAAAACACACCATCCGTACTGCGATCGCCAACCCGCCTGCCAAGCGTGGCGTTTATGGCAAACTCCCCTTTCTTGGGGGAGGCCTATGTCCAGAAGTGGATGTCTTTTGGCTGAAATGATGATGATGAGAAGTAAAAAAAGAAGTTCTAAGCAAGATTGCTTAGTATAACCTGGGCCCCAAAAGTCTATGAAGTCAAAATCTACAATCAATTGTCGATTTTGACAGTATTGGTAACTTGGAAATACTAATTATTTTAAAACGAACGCCCTGCACTAGGTATAAACCTTTTGCGGGGGCTGTTTACAAACATGTAATAACAAACACAAACGACACCCAGTGCTCGGAGCTTCTGGTTTACACAAACTCAAACGGAACTTTATTTACGTAGGTTTTATCACAACACTCTTATAAATCGTCATATTTAAAACTAGTGGCCCGCCCCGGCTTCGCCCGTGCAAAGCGGGGGTGGGTTATACATATAAACCTTCATCTTGAATCACTCTATCTATTAAAAAAAACCGTATCAAAATCCGTTGCGTAGTTTTAAAGTTTTAATCATACATAGGGACGGACAGACGAAAGCGACTTTGTTTTATACTATGTAAAGATAACCATTATCATCTTACGGCCCCTGTACTACAGTAGGTCTCCATGCACACATATCAGTCGTCATATCTAAATTCACACCTTTCATACACAATTCCTCATTCTTACAATCCATCCATCTCTTTTGATCTACCACAACCATTGCGTCCACCCATATTCATGCTGAAACTACCACCGATTCGAAATCCTGCTCTACAGAGAAGAGCCGGCGAGAAACTCTTTAGTTGCTTTTTTCCAAGTTCTTGTTTATACACTTAACCGATACCGTTCCGTGTGGTGATGTATTTAGAATAAAAAATGTCACCAACCCATAGCATTCTGAGGGTGTCGTAAAAGGCGACGAAAGCAAATAATAACGTCGAACACCTACACGCAAGAAAAGGAAAACTTGATACGAAACCCTGTGCCAACCCGTCTGGCCAGCGTGGCGCAGTACACGTAGACCAGCAGTGTGCAATTTATGGGCTGAGAAGTAATAAATCTTACTAATATTATAAACGTGAAAGTATGACTGCCTCGTTGGTCTAGTGGTTAGATGTGCCGCCTTTGGATCAACGGGTCCCGGGTTCGATTCCGGGGTCGGGCAAGTGTCTTTGTGTAAACCAGAGGCACTGGCTCGGAGTCTGGGTGTCATTTCTATCTATAGTATGTATGTATTTACAAAAGAAAAATGTATATAAGTAGTTTATCATCCATCTCGTTACCATAACACAAGCATTAAGTTGCTTAGCTTGGGACGAGATGGCGTTGTGTGAAATGTCCAAGGATATTTTATAGTTTGTAAGTATGGATGTTTGTTACTCTTTCACGTAAAAACTACTGAATGGATTTTAATGAAACTTTACAATAATATAGCTTATACATCAGAATAACACATAGGCTACAAGTTATAAAGATATTATGTGAATTACAACAATATAAACAAGTCGAATTAAAATTTTCTAATTGTCAAATTTTCGACCGTATTAAACTATAGACAACATAACGTTTCGCTGTCAGTTGCGTTTTGTTAAAGTAGGTTTTATACGTACGGGATAAAAATCTCAGGTATCCTATGTCCAACTTTCTTTTTGTTTTAAATGTATATAGTGCGGAACAAAGTTCGCCGAGTCAGCTAGTTAATAATATTAAGTATTAAGTGACATTGAAATGACTAACTGGTGTCATACTACCAATTTTCCCAAGTTCAACCTGACCTCAAGTCTTTTTGACTCGCACGGGAGTCGTGTTCAACTCTAATGACTCACATCGGTATGATAGCTTTCATAAGTGAACAATGCCAAAATTGTGAGTCACTGGTTCTCTAAGTTTTGTCCATAATTCCTTGTAATGATAACAATTACAGTTTGCGGTGACTAAGTATTGTAAACGTCGGGATTGAGCTTTCCGTGTCATGATGGATTTAGAATACATACGCCACCCCGTTTCATTCTGAGGGTGTCTTCGTTACAGCTCATAAATTACCCACTACTGGGTCGGGCCACCTCCAAATTCATGGAGGGAAATTAGCCTACTGTGCCTCGCTGGCAAGACGGGTTGGCACAGGGTTTGTATCAAGTTTTCCTTCTCTTGGGGATAGGTGATCTGCCTCTTGCGTTCTTTTAGTCGCCTCTTACGACACCATAGAGACGGTATGGGTTGGTGACATTGTGTATTCTAAATCCGTTACCAGACGGATAGAGGGTGTCGTAAGGGAACCTGACAAAAGGAAATGATACGGCCGAAAACCTAGAGAATAGCCGCAAGAGAAGGAAAACTTGATACGAAACCCCACGCCAACCGTCAGCATGATACAGTTTGCTTAACTCTTGGCTTACTCCCTCCATTTAGTTGGAGGAGGCCCGATTCAGCAATGGGTCATTTCGTCCAAGAATATCCAAATTCTGACAAATAGTTTTGTTAACTTATATCAATTTGTGTAGCAAAATCTCCCTGCGCCCTGACTCCTGACCCCTGACTCTCAATCCTCGTTGCCTCGTTGCCTTCGACTGCCTCGTTGGTCTAGTGGTTAGATGTGCCGCCTTTGGATCAACGGGTCCCGGGTTGGATTCCGGGGTCGGGCAAGTGTCTTTGTCTAAACCAGAGGCACTGGCTCGGAGTCTGGGTGTCATTTCTATCTATAATATGCATGTATTTACAAAAAAAAAAATGTATATAAGTAGTTTATCATCCATCTCGTTACCATAACACAAGCATTAAGTTGCTTAGCTTGGGACGAGATGGCGTTGTGTGAAATGTCCAAGGATATTTATTTATTTATTTTATTTATTTATTTAATCCGTTACCACATGGCTCCACGGACGGCATTAAGACTTAAAATACTTAAATAACCACTTCCAACGCAGCTATTACATTTATCACATAATTAACACTTTCAGCTTTAACGATGTCTTAGGTTACACAACACATTGCAGGAATTGTGTTATTTTATTTAAGTCACATCGTTTCATACACTTTCTGTCCGTGGTGGCACCGTCAAGAAATCATTTCCTGCACTCTCAGCTATGTTTTTTTAAAACGAAACACTGCACTTATTAATAGTAAGTACATGTAACGCGGGGCAGTTTTCAAACATGCCATTTATGAATAAAAATGACGTTTACACAGACGCTGCCCGACCCAGGAATCAAACCAGGGAATCCGTAATAAGGCCTATCCTACCCCTAGACCAACAAGGCTCTCAGAAAATCACACTTTCTGCTACTTAAATTGGTAAATGAATACATAGGACGTATGTTGCATCCTGTACAAACTCTCAAAGCTGCTGAATAGTAAGGTTTTCATACCGAACGTGATGATTGAGTGACGAATAATCGATTTTCCCGGATGCAAGGGAGAAATGTCTCGGTCATCAGAATCGATTGAATCGGGAGAAGAATCGAGTTGACAGTTAGATATCTTGCGCTCCCTCGAACGCTGACGGATGACTTTGTCAACAATGGCTATTGTCTTTGTCGGTGTTTGAAAATACTGGCAGGACCCTATGTGTAGAACACTTTCGAGACTACTGATCAGCTGGAGTGAATGAATATAGTATATATTGCGTATAAAGGTGTCACCAACACCAACGCTGTCCATTAAAGATCTACTTCTTAATCCGGCCTCCTACAATAGTATCAATATTGAAACCCTTTTTTTACGTTGGAAATCCTCGTAGATACCCGACCGCTGAACGCCAGCTGGGTTATGTGGTACTCCTGGGCGCGGAATGATGGTAGTTGCGCCCCAACCTAGCCACTAAAACCAACGGTGTCCCTCAACTGCCCGAAACAAGGCCACGGGTTTCACTCCCCATTGGGGAGCATGCTCCGCGACCCTGATGGGGCTTTGGCCCGCTTATACAATCGGGCCCCACGCTTTGATGGGGAGCTGTGAACACTCCCCAACCCACCGAATGGCACGTGCAGGACATTGCATGTGCCCCCGTTAGGCGCCGGATGGACTGGCGCCCACTCACGCGGTTGCGGTGACAGCCGTGGCACGACTGCCTGGCCGCTCCTCCGCTGCTAGTGGTAGCAGCCCTGGCCTCAACGCCTTCCACTGCATTACCACGCCGTGTATCGCGGCAGGTTAAGGCTTCCGAAGCAACTCTGAGGACAGAGGAGTCCCTCACCACAACAAGGTGGCAGCACGGTCGATACGAAACCCTTTTTTTTTGTTTTTTTGGTGCCCGGTGTAAAATCCTTTATGGACTATATTGACTATCCCCGTCGGTCCCGGGGAGGACCGACGAGGGGCGTGTGGGTCTCCCACATACCCACTAAACATCCCCGGGGTGTACAATCCCGCGCAGGATCTGCCTCGTGGGCCCAGACTCTGCACCACGAGGCAGACGCGCAGGGGGGAGCAAAGATGTTACGGCTCAACCCCCTAACCCGTCCCAGGGTGGAGTTGGACTCCGTGGTGCCCTGCCAGTACACATGACAGGGCACCCATCCTGATCCCGTCGAGGGTCTACGACCGTCTACGACAGTAGGCTAATTACCCTCCCGTCCATTCAACTGGAGGAGGCGGACTCGGCAGTGGGTCATCTATGAGTTGAGTAGTGGTAGTTGACATTCTGTCTGACCGAGTAATAGTTTGTATAATAACAGTTTTAGATGCCTATACTAATTTCGCAGCCAGCCACGAGTTTGTAAAAACACTCGTGTTATTTTTCATTATTATACATTTGTTTAGTTCTGCGGAATGCAAGATATCTAACCGTGACACTGCGGTTGTGTCAGACACTCCTGTTTATATTTACAGTAGAAAACTGGTAAAAACAATAGAAATATCAGATATTATTTACGTTTTGGACCGAGAAAATAATAGCTATGATCGCGCGAAGTTTGTAAATGAAATGTGAAATCATTATACAATTGTTTCTGGTAAACAAAGATTGACTAACTCGTTACGGATGTTAGAATATATTTTAACTAGCGACCCGCCCCGGCATCGCACGGGTGCAATGATGAACCTCTAAATTTATCAGTGTTTCGTTTCTCTACAATATTATGGGTTGTATTATACATACAAACATTCCTCTTGAATCACTCTATCTATTAAAAAAACCGCTTCAAAATCCGTTAAAATTAGCATCGTCAGAATTTACGAAAGTTCAAAATTTTTTTTTGCTTTTGTAGGACATGATTTGTTAAAAAAACGGTTTGTTTGTTTCGGCTAATCTATAAAATGGCTAGGCCGATTTGATAGGACTTTCACTGGCAGATAGCTGATACTGAGTAACGTCATGCTTGTGAACAGGTGCTGTTGCTGGGGGTCGGTTGGCTCGGGCATTAGAAGGTTACTAATGTTGACTAGATCTGGCTGATGTTTGGCCCATTGCAACTATTGCGCGAGTTTGATCTCGCAAATCTGTCTTATATCCAGTCATGTACCCAAAAATGGCGATCTAAAAAGAGCAACTACAGAGTTTCTTGCCGGCTCTTCTCTGTAGAGGTGCATTCCGAACCGGTGGTAGATGGTACATAATTACTTTAAATAGTTGATTTTTATTTTATTATTTGACTTGTCAAAAGAGCTCTAATGAGCCAACTTGATTAAATGAGTTTTGATTTTGATTTTTGCTACTTATATTAGCACCCGCTCGCTTTTAAGAGCCTGCTTGATTTGGAAATCCACATTTTTGAGTGTTTCTTGCGCGAAATACATGATTAAATGACGTTTATTTCTGTAAATAGGTCTTTTAAGGACACTTTTACAAGTCAATGTTTTTACATATATATTTTTTAACTAGATGGCTCCGGCATTTCCTAACTGACGACCCCTGAGAAGAAATGCCGAAACAAACTCGACAGTATTTAAAAGCAATTTTGAGTTACAATGCAAGGCAATGTCTGAAATGGCCTTTTGATGAAAGAACCATAGTGGCTTTGAGTAGACCAGTCACATCTGAAACCACGCATGCATCAGTCATTGTGTAACTCGACCCTAATCTAGGGAGCCAAACCACCCGTCGCACTTCGATACCAGATCAGAGTAACATTTGCGTAGGCCTTATAAAAAACTCTCAGAGATACAGAGTATAAAAGTTATCGTAAACTGTACAAACTAAACAATAACAGCTAGTTTTACATTATTTAATGTAACTTGACAGTTTGCCACATAAACCCCACATGCTACGCTCCATTTGACCATTTAATACGCTGTCACATAAGTTACTGGTAATCATGGACACGTGTCCGAAGATCAAGTGACAACCGATATAAGTTAGACATATAACTATTTATTGCTTGGCAGAGTAGGTGCCTGTGCTAATCCGTCTGGCCAGTGCTGCATTCTAGGTTAATATCCCTCCATGTAATTGGAGGACACTACACGACCGTGGGTCTGTTATGGTCAGAGTAGCAGACTTGTCTATGGCCTATTTTTTTAGTATAGCCGTACGTGAAAGAAAGCTTGTTACGAAACACGTCTGGTCAGCGTGATACAGTAGGCTAACGACCTTCCATGTTACTCGAGGAGGACTGCCTCAACAGTAGGTTATCTATGGACTAACCACTATAGGCGCAAAGGGATGATCATCCAGCCAGACGAGGTGGTATGTCTGGCTAGGGGTTGCTGCGCCTATCCCCCGATAGTTGTAGTCGGGAAATCTTAACTGCGCGAATCGCTCTTGAAATTTCGCTATCGCGGTGTAGGACTTTTTGGCAATTCTCGCATTTGTAGGCGATATTTCTTGATTTAATTAGTTCAGAGGTCGCTACACCACAAAAAAACCCCTGCCGTCCTTACCGCCTCCGAGGCCAAAGGTACGATCATATTTTCAAGCTTAGTATCAAGTTTTCCTTAACTTACGTGTAGGTATGCATCATCATCATCATTTCAGCCAAAAGACGTCCACTGCTGGATATAAGCCTCCCTCAAGGATTTCCACAAAGGCCAGTCCTGGGTCGCCGGATCCATCGTTTTCCAGCGACCTTAACCAGGTCATCGGTATTATTATCCTATATTCTGTAGATATTCGACCTTATCATTTCTTTATGTCGAGTCTTACGACACCCTTACGGTGGAATGGGGTGGTGACACTATGTATTCTAAATCCGTCTCCACATCGTTGATTGGTTAGGTAGACAGTTAATATATACAAAAGCGTGCAATTACATCGATTTGAAATTCGAATAAAACAAATGAAACCAAAGGCCAAGCACTGTTGGTTTCTCACGAGGTGGCGCCTCTTCCACGTTCTTGGAAACTGCGGTGTCGTCTACCAGTGCACACCTCCGTTACTCGTTATTTGTGTCTGATTACTTACTGAGGATGTCAAATTGTTATTAACGAGCCTCGGCAGACAGTATCAAGCATCTGAAAGAATTGTTAAACAGCTGTAGCAATATTAGTGGTAGATAATTTGGGCATACATAGTAACACTAATGGTGATAGAGGAGTATAATAATAATATAATAATAATATCCTTGGACATTTCACACAACGCCATCTCGTCCCAAGTTAAGCAACTTAATGCTTGTGTTATGGTAACGAGATGGATGTTAAACAACTTAGATACATTTTTTTTGTAAATATGTACATACTTATAATAGATAGAAATGACACCCAGACTCCGAGCCAGTGCCTCTGGTTTAGATAAAGACACTTGCCCGACCCCGGAATCGAACCCGGGACCCGTTGATTCAAGGGCGGCACATCTAACCACTAGACCAACTATTATTTAAAGATGCACATCAAAGATTGTGTGTATAGAACAGAAATACGTCACTCATAGAAGGTTTAACCCGGCGGCTAACCGCGCGGCCTACCGCATTTCCAGTTTGATATGCAACCGCGAAACCGCCTAGGCGGTTGCATGGTTAGATGTGCCGCCTTTGGATCATCGGGTCGCGGGTTCGATTCCGGGGTCGGGCAAGTGTCTTTGTCGAAACCAGAGGCACTGGCTCGGAGTCTGGGTGTCATTTCTATCTATAATATGTATGTATTTACAAAAAAAAAATGTATATAAGTAGTTTATCATCCATCTCGTTACCATAACACAAGCATTAAGTTGCTTAGCTTGGGACGAGATGGCGTTGTGTGAAATGTCCAAGGATATTTATTTATTATTTATATTAAACTAGTGGCCCGCCCCGGCTTCGCCCGTGCAAAGCGGGGGTGGGTTATACATATAAACCTTCCCCTTGAATCACTCTATTAAAAACAACCGCTTCAAAATCCGTTGCGTAGTTTTAAAGATTTATGCATACATAGGGACGGACAGAAGAATGCGACTTTGTTTTATACTATGTAGTGAAGGGAAAATACAGAATTGATCAATTATCGTAAACTTTGCGATAACTTTTGTTAAATACGACGCGAACGTAGTCGCGAGTAACAGCTAGTCCTCCCTACACCTCACTTACGTCTCCTAAACATCTTTAAAATCTCCCACATGAAAAAAACAAAGAAGTACCGAGCTACTATGAACTCCAGATAGACCCACCACAGAAGCTAGCCGGGGTCAAGTTACAGGTGTCAATAGCCTCCGATAGCGGAGTTTATCGACACGATATCACCCAGATTATCACCACCGCTCACCTTACCAGTTCCGGCAACGTCCATTCCCGCTACAAGACGATATTCAGGCAAACGACACCCGATCGAGCATTTTTCGAATTCCACGTACGTCTGAAGACTGATAGCAGTTATTGGACGCTTTTTTACGTGGGAATCTTCATGGTGACCCGGCTCCTGGGCCACGGAGTTCAGTCTTCCCAACTGGGGGAGTAAGCTCTGTGATCCTGATGCGAGTTACTCTAAAACTTCGCTAGCAGATTTTCAAACCACTTAAAAAAAATGTTAATTTGATTGGAAGTTTTTTTAATGTTTGTTACCGCATAACTCTGCTACTCAGCCCACAAACAACCCATTGCTGATTCGGGCCTCCTCCAACTACAGTGAGGGACATCAGCCTATTGTACCACGCTGCTGGACGGGTTGGTACAGGGTTTCGTTTCAGCGAAACATAGGAGATCCCGGGGCGGGGTACGGGGATGTCTCGCCCCACACGGGATCTGAGGGGAAGCGACGTCCTGCCGAGTGTTCACGGCAGGACGTCGAGTGCTTGTAAGGAGCCTGAGGAGAGGAGGAGGGCCTCCTCGTCTGCGGCGGCGTGGTTCTGCATCAGATCCCACAATGCCGCAACAGGACGCGAGTTGGAGCACCCCGGGGAGGTTTAGTGGGTAGGCCCCCACTATGGGGGAGAGTCCCACACTCCCCTCGCTGGCCATCCCCGTGGCCGGCGAGGAAGTCCATAAAGGATTTTACCCCGGCGAACAAAAAAAAAAGGGTTTCCTTTCAAGTTTTCCTTCTCTTACGGCTTATATTATTACAGTTTATTCTTTAAAAATCTTAAATTTATCTTCAAGTTCTAAATCTTCACCTTTCGTACTGTATCATGGAAATAATTTTATTTGGCGAGATGATATCTAAATTTGAGTGACTATAACATAGTTCATAAAACATTCTTTTAAGGGATTATAATAAGACTAGCTGATCGCGCAAAACGTTGTTTTGCCAAATAACTAAGCCCCTCTTTTTTTTGGAATTTTGTAAAATCCATTCTTAGCTGACCTCTACTCGGTGAAAAGAATTTTCCTACCAATTCAAGTCTGTCAATCTATAGGACAGCTCCTATATACATAGATGTATTGGTACTTTTAATTTACTGTTTAAGTAAATTCTCACTTTACCCAAATAGTAACAAAGCTGTTTTTTCCCACAGCATGATGGACTCCGGCGGCGCGGGAATAGCAGAGTCCCCACCTACATATCACCGATCTTACGAACAATACGTACAAGGGTCCGTCGAAAATGGAGCTGACTCCCAGGAACAGACCAGCCCAGAGCTGGTCGTCTGGTCGACTCTACCTTACGGTATAGACTACCGAACACAGTATGACTACCGGAACCCTTATGATACCGGCAGAGACTATTCAACCCAACAGTACGCTAGAGCGCCATTTACGACGAAGATGGGACAGGCCAAAGCCTTAAAGGAGGCCAGGATAAGGAGGCCCATGAACGCGTTCATGGTGTGGGCGAAGGTGGAGCGAAAGAAACTGGCTGACGAAAACCCGGATCTGCATAACGCCGATTTGAGTAAAATGCTAGGTAAGTGATTATTTTATTTAAACGTGCAAACTTTTTCTACGTTCACTTTAAATGGCGTAAGTTCCACTTTTGAAAATAGATGTCGCTGTTGAAATAGATGTTTATTTATTATAACGCGAGTCTTCTTCTTAAATATAAAAATGAATGTTTATCTGTATGTCATCTAAAGAATCGTAAACTGTGCATTTGATCAAGTGATGATCTTCAAGTATTGCGCATGAGTCCAGGAAGGTTACTGGTTTTTTTTATGAGGCTGGGGAAATCATTTACTTATGGATACCTCCGCCCCTCGGGGGCTATGTGGGACACCGGAATATACTCGTCTACCGACTAAAACCTCAGCGCTGTACCCTTACACGACACGTTTGGGGCGCCACAGCTTCGTGTAAACGCATTGCACTGTGACTTGATATGCAACACTTTTCTTGTTTTTTTTTATCCCGGAAATCCTCTTGGATTCCCGGCCGTTGGGAACTGTCCGGGTTATGTGGGACTCCGGGGCGCGTGGCGATGGCAAATTGCACCCCGACCTAACCCCTAAAACTGACGACGATCTTCGCCTTCCCGTCTCCAGGGTTGCGGGGTTCACTCCTCCCGTTGGGGGGGAGTATGCTCCGCGACTTGATATGAAACTTTTTTTTTCGCTGGGGAAATGCTTTGTGCAGACCACCGCCCCCCGGGGGGGAGGTCGGTGATTATGTGGGACTCCCGGGACAGAAACCGTATACCCACTAAAACGCCAGCGGTATACCCTCACACGGCACGCTTGGGGCGCCAGCGGTTCGCGAGAACGCAGTCAAACGTTGACGCCCCGACGAGCCATGTTATGAAACTGTGCCAACTCAAACCAAGCGTGGCACAGTAGGCTTATTACCCTCCTTAAAACTGGAGGAGACCCGACTCAGCAGTGGGTCATCTATGGGCTGAGTAGTAGTAGACAACGACCTCTTCGGTAGTTCGTGTATAATAGGACTGAATAACTACACCAAGACATACTGTGCGTAGTATAAATATTAATTATACATTTAAGTTATGCAAGTACCTACCTCCAAACCTCGACATAACCGAACGAACCATTCCGAACTAGTCTCCAAATTTAAATTTCAAATTGGCCCTAGAAGATTGGAACTACGCTGACTCATGGGGTTTTATTTTGTTTTAATTTCATTTTCGGCTTGGGCTTTAAATGCTTTGTCATGGTGTGGAGGTTGTATACTTATGAGGCCGAAAAGACTTGCGTACCTATTTTGTTAGCTATGTTTCTGGTGTGAAACAGGTGAAATAATATCTGGCTCTGCTGGATATTAGATGGGTATCCATCATTGTAACATCTGACCTCCTCCATGTTTGGGAGGGCACTTTGAGTCGGTCCTGGTCGCTGTTCTATCGTCTATGAGTCATTACACGTAGGTAGTATAAAATTCATATTTTACTTGGGCGCCTTTTGGAATCAAAGAAAACTAGTTAGTTATTTTATGTAGCCGGTCATTTTAGTAAGCCTTAGTTTATTCCGTCTTCTCCGGTCCTTCCGGTCTTCTCGTTTGGCCAGCGTAGCACAGTAGGCCAATTACCCTCCATGGATGTGGGTCATTTATGGGCTAAAGGTGCTGCCATTTTTACATCTGTGACAGTCTCCTCACCAAATCGATAGTTGGTCTTATCAAATTATTGTTTAATACCAGTTAGCCAAATCAGGCCAAGTCAGTGCCACCGCTGGTATGACTTTGTTACACGGTGCTGACCCGTGTGGCTAACGTTGGCTAGCTAATTTCCCTCCATGAAATTGGAGGGGACCTGAACCCAGAGTGGGTAATTTATAAACTGATAGAGTAGTTACATACACACAAGCATACACGATCTAAGGGCATCGAATAAATTATTTCCATTTAAAGATTGTTAGCGCGCAAAGATAATCACCTAAATATTTTTACGTTGCATATTAATTAAGACACATCGATACAATTCACTTACAATTCATTAAGACGTAGTAAATAAAATAATTATCGTGTACAATAGTGATTGGTGCGTTTTATCGTAAGGTTCAGTACACAATATTTAATAAAATACCAAAACATTAAGATTAGCGATTTCACTGCAATTTCTTAGTACATAAATTAATAAATATCAACATCAATTGCCCATTTTAAGTGGCTAATTAGAAAAAGGTAAGTTTCTCGGTTTGTCTGTCAGGTGTGTTTTATATGTATGATACCGCATAGTTTCTTCATGTAATATCCGATTTAGTATTTTCTCTTCGGTTTGTTATTGCCATCAGATTGGTGCCGTACCAAAGTAATTGAAGTAAATGAACAAAGCCAATTGTCGGAACATCAATTTGGGTATTTTTGGCCACATATTAACCATCACTACATATTATAAAACAAAGTCGCTGTCGTCTGTCCGTCCCTATGTATGGTTAAATCTTTAAAACTACGCAAAGGATTTTGAAGCGGTTTTTTTAAATAGATAGAGTGATTCAAGAGGAAGGTTTTAAGTATAATACATCCATAATATTGTAGAGAAACACAGACAAATTTACAGGTTTATCATTGCACCCGTGCGAAGCCGGGGCGGGTTGCTAGTGTATAATAAATAAAAAATATTTAACATAGGTAAACAGGTAAACTGGATTATTGTAGGTTATTTTTTGCTTATTAGAGGGTTAATTGGTTTTTAAAGTCTGTTTACATTATTTGTTAAAAAGTGTTAAAGCTTATTCGAAACAGACACTTCAGATCAATTTTATTTTTACCGATTTAAGCTTAGTTACCACGGATCCCTAAAACCCAGTAATACAAATAAGTAGAGTCAGAAAAAAATATGGCTTCCAAAGATCGCAATATTAAGGCCTTATTAGTGATGTGGTATTGCATTCCGAGTCCTTAAGGCTTCGACTTAAAAGTCGACAAGTTAATTAAGCTATCACAATAAATTATGAACCGGTTCGCTTTTCTAATAAAGTGTTTTTACTATTTCAATGTGCATGTATCAAGAGAGGCATTTAATTACCACATAATAAGGAACTCTTCTAATGGAGTCCTTCAACTATATATAATACCGCTGTTAAATACTTCCCTTGTGTGGTGTTGTGCTCCTGAGCGAGTGCCTTGTTGGTCTAGGGGTTAGATGTCTAGCCCCCAGGGTCGTGGAGCATACTCCCCCAACTGGTAGCGAAACCTGTGGCCCTGTTTCGGGCAGTCGAGGGTCGCCGTCGGTTTTAGTGGGTAGATTGGGGCCCAACTTATCTCCAGGGGCCCCGGAGTAACACATAACCCGGACAGTCAACAAACGAAAAAATAAGAGGGGTTAGATGCCTTTGGATCACGAGTTCCCGCTTCGATTCCGGGTCCGGGCAAGTGTTTTTATGTAAACCAGAGGCACTTGCTCTAAGGCTGTATGTCATTTGTTTTCGTGAAATTCATGTTTGTGAACTACCTCTTACTTACTTAGCCGCGTGGTGACGGATTAAGAATACATTGTGTCACCACCGCAATTTATCCTTTTTTTTTTGTTGCCCGGCATTAAATCCTTTATGGACTATCCCCACCGGCCTGGGGATGGCCAGCGGGGGGTGTGTGGGAATCTCTTCATAAAGAGGCATACCCACTAAACATCCCCGGGGTGTACCGTCCCGCGCTTGCTGCCCCGTGGGGCCTGACTGTGTCTCCACGGGACCGCATTTTATCCTGAGGGTGTCGTAAGAGCCGACAAAGGAAAATGACAAGGCCAATAACCTAGCCGCAGGAGAAGGAAAATTTGATACTAAGCCGGTAACGGCGACCCCCAACTGTCTGTAACAGGGCCACGGGTTTCACTCCGTGGTCCACTTGTACAAGTGGGCCCCCATTTGATGGGGAGCTCAAAGGGGGAGCATTGGGTTTCACTACCCAATGAGGGATCTTCGTCGTCGTTTCAGCCCATAAATTACCCACTGCTGAGTCGGGCCTCCTCCAAATTCATAGAGGGAAATTAGCCTACTGTGTCACACGGTTTGGCACTGGGTTTGTATAAAGTTTTCATTATTTCACGGCAAGATCGGCCTTTTCGTTAGTCGCCTATTACGATACCCTCAGGATGGTATGGGTTGGTGACATAGTCTATTCTTAATCCGTCACCACACGCAATAAATAAATATCCTTGGACATTTCACACAACGCTATCTCGTCCCAAGCTAAGCAACTTAATGCTTGTGTTATGGTAACGAGATGGATGATAAACTACTTATAGATATTTTAGATAGATAACACCCAGACCCGGAACAAATACTTGTCAGTCGTACAAATATTTCTTCCGTGCGGGAATCGAACCCGCGACATGCTGCGCAGCAGTTGATCGCTCAAGCACTGCGCCAACCGTGCTCCGTGCTAACCCGTCAGCATAGCACATGAGGCTAATTACCATTTTAAATGGAGGAGGGTCGACTCAACAGTGGTCTTGTATGGGCTCAGTAGTAATACTGATTCCGGTTAGGTAAATCTTTAGACAAAAAACCCATGTTTGTATTCCTTAACTGGGATATCCCATATATTTCCCTATACGAATCATTATTGCCTTGTGATAAACTGTAATTAACACGAAAATACAACACAAATAAATATACCTATGTACCTACTTAGGGAAACCTATAATTACATTTCTGTTCATGTGGAATCCTAACGAACAGCGAGCCATAATCGATCAAATCAAATCATCATCATCATCAGCCCACATTAGTCCACTGCTGGACATATGCCTCACCTAAAGAGCGCCATAGCGCCCTGTCTTCAGCTTGACGCATCCAGCTATCAAATAATCATCATCAGCCCACATTAGTCCACTGCTGGACATATGCCTCACCTAAAGAGCGCCATAGCGCCCTGTCTTCAGCTTGACGCATCCTTCGCAGAACGTCGCTCCACCTAGCAGAGGGCCGTCCCACACTACGCTTGCCGATTCGCTCGTCTACCCCAGCGGTTGTCGGTTCTTCTACAGATATGAGGCGAAATCAAATCAAAATGTTTTGTTCCAATAAATTCAAAATATAACGATAAATACTACTCCTAAGCCCATAAATGGCCCACTGTTGAGTCGGGCATCCTCCCATCACATGGAGGGCAATTAGCCTACTATGCCACGCTGGCATACGGTGGAACGAGCCTCTGCTAGATGGAGCGACGATCTGCGAAAGGTTGCGGGCAGCAGCTGGATGCGTCAAGCTGAAGACAGGGTGCTATGGCGCTTTTTAGGGGAGGCCTATGTCCAGCTGTAACTAATTACCCTCCCTGGTGGTAGATCGTCGAAGTGTGAATTGTATTGTCTAATATGATGATTTGAATTTGGCCAGACTGGTTGGCACAGGTTTTCGTATCAAGTTTTCCTTCTCTTGCGGCTAAGATTTCGGCCATGTCGTTTCCTTTTGTCGGCTCCTACGACACCCTGAGGTTTGAATTGGGTGGTGACACCACTATGTATTCTACATCCGTCAACACACGAACTGCACTGACTAGATCTGCTATAAGTTTGGTACAATTTACAAGTACAAGCTTTTTTATTCGAGTTTTATTTCATTAAGAGCGATAACATCGTGCCACCCACGCAGGCAAGACATAATGACTTGCCATATCTAACCTATGCTCAGTACTATTGTGAACTTAACTTTTACCGTTAATGTTGACCTATTAAGCCAAATGGCTAAATGCCGCTGCCTAAATATGAATGCGATTAAAAAATTGTCGTTCCATATTTGACGTTTGAATTTTGTTGCATGACCAAGATTTTTAAGGCGGGAAACAGATTTGTCTTATATGCATAAGTAGTAAAAATATAATTAATTTTAGATTTTATATGTATAATTGGATCTGCCTGTCTTCTTGTCAAAGGTTTTAAAATAGCTTAGCCAAAAGAGAGGGAAAACTTGATAGGTAACCCTTTTTTTTTTGTTTTTTTTTTGTTCGCCCGTGGTAAAATCCTTTATGGACTTCCTCGCCGGCCACGGGGATGGCCAGCGAGGGGAGTGTGGAACTCTCCCCCATAGTGGGGGCCTATCCACTAAACCTCCCCGGGGTGCTCCAACTCGCGTCCTGTTGCGGCATTGAGGGATCTGATGCAGAACCACGCCGCGCAGACTAGGAGGCCCTCCTCCTCTCCTCAGGCTCCTTAGGAGCACTCGACGTCCTGCCGTGAGCACCCGGCAGGACGTCGCTTCCCCTCAGATCCCGTGAGGGGCTGTGCTAACCCGTTTGGCCAGCGTGGCACAGTATGCTTATTACCCTCCAGTATCTGGAGGAGGCCCGAGGGTGGGTCATCTTTGGGCTGAGTAGTAACACAGCATTGGGTTTGGGTTTTACGTACTCCATGAGTGTGGGGACGGACAGAATAGAAACCTTCCCCATCGCACGCTGGGAAATAACGCATGTTGTAAAACTCATAAAAACCCAGCACGCTTGGTGGTAGGATCGAATGGTCCGCCCGGCTAGCTACCACCCTCACATCTGACTGCCTCGTTGGTCTAGTGGTTAGATATGCCGCCTTTGGATCAACGGGTCCCGGGTTCGATTCCGGGGTCGGGCAAGTGTCTTTATCTAAACCAGAGGCACTGGCTCGGAGTCTGGGTGTCATTTCTATCTATAAGATGTATGTATTTACAAAAAAAAAATGTATATAAGTAGTTTATCATCCATCTCGTTGCCATAACACAAGCATTAAGTTGCTTAGCTTGGGACGAGATGGCGTTGTGTGAAATGTCCAAGGATATCTATTAAAAAAAAAATTAAGTCCGGCGCCAGGCAGTTTTACTGTGCTTCATCGTGTGTATGTGAGAGCCGGTGTCCAACAGGGCATTTCCTTGAATTGCCTGCTCCATCACACAAGCCTAGGGTTAAAGGCATTCAAGTCATAGATAAAAAAAGAGTAGTCTTTAGTCTATTGTTTTAGTACCTCCGTGTTCGCCTGTACCGCTGTCCGTCTCAACTCCTGTTTTATCATGGAGAAAGTCAGCCGAGGTCGCGTAATTATAACAATAAGTTTAAACGTACTATTTCGTAACGTGCTCGCTCGAATCTTGCAGCTGTTAACGGATTAACAACGCGTCCCATCTCTACAGAAAGTAATAGTATTAACCTATACTAATATTATAAAACTGCAGTTTGTATGTTTGTTTGAACGCGCTAATCTCAGGAACTACTGGTTGGATTTCAAAAAAATCTTTCAGTTAAACACTTTGTAACGGATTTATCGCGTGTATATTACATTATTTAATTCCCGACGTTTCGAATGCTTTGCAGCAGTCGTGGTCGCGGGAGAGACGAGTGTTTAATTTCAATGTGTAATAATCGCGAAAACCTAAGAAATCAAATCTTTCAGTGTTGGATAGTCCATTTATCGAGGAAGGTTATTTATAGAATTTTGACACAGCAGGAAGCAGCTAGTTCGATCTATACAAATAAATAAAATTGGAGTGGCTGTTTGTAATAATAAAATAACCACTTTTTAATAATTTTTTTTTTTTTATTTTTTTTATGATACAGCATACAATAATACATACAACCCTACATTTTCACCCCTCTACGATCAACCCCTATTTTAGTTAATAGTGATATTTATAAGGCAATACAAGGTTTTCGGGATCAGCTAATTAGTACTTATATAGTTTTTACTGAATCTGTGGCAAGGCTACTGCGAAGGCCGAGTTGCACCACGTTCTTTCAATAACCAGAGTTAACCTTGGGCCATCCATCGGTAATTGGCTAAATTGCACGCCATTTATGGAGCAACCCCACGGCGATAATGACATCCTTGTACTTCTGTCCGCTGCTATACATACTGAGAGGTCTTAATTAAATAGTCATTCCTTTGGTGGCGGCTTGAGTCATTGTCCAGCGATATATAGCAATGAGTAATGTTTGTTATGATTTGAATAAACGTGCGTACAGGAAGCTTTTTATTATTATAATTACTTTTTTTTTAAATAACTACGCTTGTATGGCAAAATAGTTTAGTCTTTAGTTCAGTGTTATGGACTTATGATATTCTTAATCAATGTTTAATTAGTAATCGTAGGTTAGACGAATTAATTGACTCGCTCGGCATAGCTCGAGTATAATAAACATGTTTTTGTTTGGACTAATGGCTTTAATTTTATTTAAGAATTAAAGTAATTTAAGAAAGTTAACGGATTTAGAATACATGGTCTCACCACCCCATTCCATCCTGAGGGTGTTGTAAGATAGCCGACCCATAGGAAACGACAAGGCCGATAACCTAGCCGCAAGAGAAGTAAAACTTGATATGAAACACCGTGCCAACCCGTCTGGCCAGCGTAGCACAGTATTTGCTCTCCATGTAAAGGGTGGAAGCCCAACCCAGCAGTGGGTCATCTATGGGCTGAGTAGTAGTAGTTAAGAAAGTTTTAGGTTATTTGACCTGTTTTTTGACGAAGAGTAAAATCCTTTATGGACGGAGGAGAACCCCTATACCAACTAAATATCCAGGCGTATCCAGGCTGTTGGTCTGTGGGGCCCACCCGTAGCTCCCCGGGGACAACCGTGATAGGGGAAAGCCACCCTCTCCATTACTGCCACCTTCTGGTAAATTTACTGGCTTGTTGGTCTAGGCGTTGGATGTGCCGCTTTTGGATCACGGATTCCAGGTCCGATTCCGGGAGCAGGCAAGTATCTTTGTATAAACCAGAGGCACTTGCTCTGAGTCCGGGTGCCATTTGTGTTCGTGAATCACAGGTTTGTAAACTGTCCCGCGATACAGGTTACAACAAGAACAGGGAAGTCGTTTAAAAAAATAGTATTACACTTTTATAATGGTCAGTGAAATTATTATTAAAAATGTTTTTAATAACAAAACACATACGTATTAATCAATGGTTTTCACTTTCGAGATTTATCGGTGTGGTGCAATCCACCTTTAAAGTACTACAAACAATTTTAGGTTAGTTTATAACCATAGGTAGCCTTAATCTTATTAAATCTACCTTCTGTAGTCTGTTCACGAACACAAACGGTTTGCACAATAACACTTGACCGAACCGGGAATCGAAGTGAGGACCCTTAGGCCAACAAGACAGTCAATGTGACAAAGTTATTAATTACGAACCATTTAGTTACAAATTAAAAAGCAAACTGTATTTGATAATAGGACTAAATATACAAAAAGTATCTTTCTCATTAAGTTACACATCCAGATTAATATTACCATTATCGTGGCTCGGTCGCCATATTTAGACGTTAGTAAAAACTCGGCACCGTCCCAAAATGGCGACGTCTCCGAGATAGAACCAAAAACAGTTTGTAAGTGGGAATTATCAATGATAAGCTTCTTGGGGCATGACAGTAGCTTGATAGCACTTGGAACATAATACGTTGACATAATATGAGTATTTTTTTGTATAAAAAAATAATTTCCATAAAAAGGTGGAAATTTGGAATCTTTAGAATGTAGAAAAGTGGTGTTATTTGCGGTCCTGTTATTTGGAACCGAAACGCATCCGCACAGAAGAACAGCTACCAAGAAATACTCGTAAAATTTCGGAACAGTCGATCGTTTTACGTGAACTTATTTATTATACTATCTTGACATAACATACAGATTTTTTTTAATTTTAATGTATTATAGTTTTTGCTATTACACCTACATCTTTTAATTGCAGTTCACTGCGCAATGATTTATTAATAAAGTCATTATAAAAGAATGCGCTACCAAGCTACTCATACAAAATAACGTGTATGTTTGTAATGACGTTTTAACCATTTTCCCATAAATTATAATAAATAAAACATATAGTTTCTTGTATACGAATACCGATAGATAATTATAGATTTATGAACTAATTAAAAACTTCTAGACGTTAACCTTATCTATCTATACTAATATGTATTATAAAGAGGAAGGATTTGTAAGTAAGTATGTTTATACCGAATTGGCCCAAAAGTAACCGATTTTAAAAAATCTTTCACCATTTGAATGCTACACTACCACAGATGAATTATAGGCTCTCACTACATAGTATAAAACAAAGTCGCTGTCGTCTGTCCGTCCCTATGTATGCTTAAATCTTTGAAACTACGCAACGGATTTTGAAGCGGTTTTTTAATAGGTAGAGTGATTCAAGAGGAAGCTTTATATGTATGGTACATGCATAATATTGTAGAGCAACACTGGTAAATTTAGAGGTTCATCATTGCACCCTTGCGAAGCCGGGGTGGGTCGCTAGTTTGAAATAAGGCAAGAAAAAAAAAATGTTTACTCGTGCGAAGCCGGGACCCGCCGTTAGTATAAGTGAAGCAAAAACGACTACCTGTACTTCTGTACTGTTTTAACGAAAATTGCGCGGACGGATGAGTATGAAATTTCCCACACTTATAGTTTGTATAGAGGAGACCAGATAGCTAATATTTTTGTTTAAACTATGCATAATAAATAATACATAAAATTAATTAAAAATATATTACACACACTACCATGTATTTGACACACACAGTTTTGTTTATTGATAAGGTCTGTGGTCAAATTGAGAACAGAATTATAATTTAAATTAATTATTATCGAACTAGCTTTTGGGCGCGGCTTCGCCCGCGTGGGCTTCGAACCCGTGCATATTTTTTATGAAACTAAAATCGGTTATTGTGACTAAACTATGATAGTTAGATATGTGCTCTCGCTGTATGTGTGACTTTTTTGTAGATCTTTATAAGACCTACAAACCCGTAGTATATCATTTTGTTCTATTGTCAATAATTTTTGCAGCGCACGCATAAATAGGTTTTCGATTTTACACCTTGGTTTACAAAATCGCAATTTTCATACGGATCCCTAATTATTTTGAAAATAAAATATAGCCTATAACCTTCCTCGATAAATGGACTATCTAACACTGAAAGATTTTTGAAATCGGACCAGTAGTTCCCGAGATTAGCGCGTTCAAACAAACAAACAAACACACAAACAAACAAACTCTGCAGCTTTATATATTAGTATAGAGTATAGATTTCGGACCACTGGGCGGGCGACCATTATCACGTTCATATTGATTTGTATAAAAGAGTAAGCGCATTTATAGACTACCGTCGTCTTGGTTCGTAAAGCCCACTGCTGTGATAGGCTTCCTCCAATTAGATGGAGGGGAAATGCTTTATGCATACCGCCGCCCCTCGAGGTAGGGTCGGCGATTATGTGGGACTCCAGAAACTACTCTACCCACTAAACCCCAGCGGTATAAGCTCACACGATACGCTTGGGGCCCCAGGTTCGCATAAAGGCATTCCACTATGACGCCCTGAAGGCAAGCGACTAACAGAGGGCGTTCCGGGCAACTGGGACGACCTCAAACAGTGAGGCTGTCTTCGGTGGTAGGTCCCCCGGCCCACCACCGGCCGCTATGGCGAGGGCAGTAGGTTTTGAGTCGCCTTCTCCCTGGCCTCCTTTTGCGGCGCGGGTCAGCCAGAGCAGTCTCCTCGCTGGCCCGCTACGCTGCCTCCTTCTGCGACATAACGTCCTCGCAGAAGGAGGTCATGGCTTCCCAGCCCTCCTCGCTGTCGAGCATCCGTGCGATTATGCTCGACAGCGAACATGGACGATTGCGTCCGCGGTCAACTTTTATCAAATGATCTGTTTTGTATACATACAAGCACTATACGGCATAATGAGAGCAAGTTCACTAGATGGCAAAATGCTCATCAACATTAGACGTAGAGTTAGCTCAAGAATTCGACTCTAACATAACAGATAGCGCGATAACGGGTACCGAAAATCTAGACATATTCATTCCGCGGTTGCCAATTCCCCGAACCGTTCTACCGTCGTGTGGAATAAATCCAAAACTCTTCTAGGAACAGAACAAGAGTACCGACACGCGAATTAAAATTCTCGAAGCGTCCACCATAATAATACAATTAAATCACTTTGTCACATCTGATAAACACGCAACAGTAATCGGGCAATTGTAATGGCTCTTATTGTCGTGTAATATGATTTGTTTTGGTTTGTTATGTCTCGCCTGGGATTTTGAAGGAAATCTTAAAAGGTTCACATCGATATGGGAGGTGGGCCGTAGGGAAAATTGTAATGCGTTTAATATCATTTCCTAGGTGATAATCCGTGTGGTGACGGATTTAGAATGCATAGTGTCACCATACCAATAAAGGAAATTGCATGGCAGAAAACCTAGCTAAATTGGTACACACAATACACAAGCTTAAAACTGGGTCATAGATATTATTTTATACCAGCGGCCCGTCCCGGCTTCGCACGGGTGCGATGTTACCCGCGGTTGACGCCGCGGGGCGAAGCTAGTCAAAAAAAAGTAGCCTAAGTCAAAATCATTTAGGACTTATACAGGGTGTCCCAAAAATAGTGTCAAGTGGAAGTCCAGAGATAGAGCACCCCTTGGGGTACCCGAATCACCCTCATGTACATTCTGTGCTTTTTCATAGTTTTCGTGATTTTTTTTTCTGATTTTTTTATGTTTGCCTTTACACCAGTATTCTCACAATTATGGTCCAAGTTTCGAAGCCCATTATTTTATAATGGTTTCTTAGGTTTTCGCGATTATTACACATTGAAATTAAACACTTTTTAACGGATTTATCGCGTGTATATTACATTATTTAATTCCCGACGTTTCGAATGCTTTGCAGCAGTCGTGGTCGCGGGAGAGACTAGATGACAGTTGTCTTCAAAAGTACAATTAAATAATGTAATATACACGCGATAAATCCGTTAAAAAGTGTTTAATTTCAACGATTATTTTATGCTTCTCCTTTAAAAAAAATTACATTATGTTCTTTACGTCGAAGATTCAGAAAAAAAATCATAACACGAAAACTATGAAAAATCGCAGAACATACATAGAGGTGATTCGGGTACCTCTACGGGTGCTCTATCTCTGGACTTCCGCTTGACTCTATTTTTGGGACACCCTGTATAAGTCCTGAATGATTATTTGATACATGTAATATTTATTCAGGGGTCGGTTGGTAGCTAAGGTCAAGCTTATGACGTAAAGTTGTGAGAAATACGAGTACGTCAGTGTTATGATTTATTATAACTAACCCATTGAATTTACTTAGGAAGCGGCTTGCTTCATACATTATCGCCATTAATTTGTCAAATGTGAAATGAATAATGCGCTAATTGTTTTAAATTTAAAACTAAGTAGACATTTATAAAAATAATTATCTACAAGTTTTTCAAGGCTTTTGTACCTATGACGGTATTAAAGAACCCTGTGTAAGTTATGTGTTGCCTCCATAGTTTGTAATAACTACCAAGGCTACCGCGTTCTAACCTACAAATTATCCGGTCTAACTAGATCTCAATTAGTACCATGTAATTACAGATATAAACAGATGGCAACACTTGTGTACCCACGCCGTGCAAAATATACTCATTAATTATCCTACCAGCTTAGAATTATTTATGAAAATTGATACGTTACTACGAATAGGCGCATCTGGGAGTCAATGGCATTATGTGATTTCAACTAAGTAAATATATTATTGTAGTAATGACTTTACTCTTTTTATAGTCTTGTGTGGTGCGTGAACGTAGAAATAAATAAATATCCTTGGACATTGCACACACAACGCCATCTCGTCCCAAGCTAAGCAACTTAATGCTTGTGTTATGGTAACGAGATGAATAATAAACTACTTATATACATTTTTTTTTTGTAAATACATACATATTATAAATAGAAATGACACCCAGACTCCGAGCCAGTGCCTCTGGTTTATACAAACACACTTGCCCGACCCCGGAATCGAACCCGGGACCCGTTGATCCAAAGGCGGCACATCTAACCACTAGACCAACGAGGCAGTCTACAGTTCAATTTATCCATACAATGGATAGTATATTTTTTTAATAATTAAGGCAAAATAAACGAAAAAATATCCGTGTGGTAATGAATTCAAAATACATAGTTTCACCACCCCATTCCATGCTGAGTGAGTCGTAAGAGTCGACAAAAGGAAATAACTATGCCGAATACCTAGCCGCAAGAGAAGGAAAACTTGAAACGAAACCTGTGCAAACCCGTCTGGCCATAGTCTGCAAATTACTCTCCCTGTGATGGGAGGTGGGTATTAGACTCAGCAGTGGGTCATTTATGGGCCGAGTAGTAGTAGTTTTTTTTAATAAAATAAAATAAAAATAATAAAAATAAACTAAAATATATTAATACTAGCTGACCAGGCAAACTTCGTACCGCCTCAGAATCAAGAAATAAGAAAACATGAATGATAATTCCGGAATGTTTAAACTTTATTAAAATATGTGCAAACCTTAACTGGATAAAAATAATGCATCACTACATATTATAAAACAAATTCGCTGTCGTCTGTCCGTCCCTATGTATTCTTAAATCTTTAAAACTACGCAACGGATTTTGAAGCGGTGTTTTTTAATAGATAGAGTGATTCAAGAGGAAGGTTTATATGTATAATACATCCATAATATTGTAGAGAAACACTGATAAATTTAGAGGTTCATCATTGCACCGGTGCGAAGCCGGGGCGGGTAGCTAGTATTAAAATAAATATTAAAATTATATTTTTCGTATTTTCTCCTTTTAAACCTTCCCTGGACTTCCACGAATATTTCAAGACCAAAATTAGCCAAATCGGTCCAGCCGTTCTCGAGTTTTAGCGAGGCCAACGAACAGCAATTTATTTTTATGTCTAAAGATAGATAGATAGATTATAATAAGAATACAATAATTTTATATAGATTAAGTACCATCTTTCATACTGGATGTAACCATTACTTAAGTTCTAGACAATAGAATATTCATTTCGCATTCAAAACGATTTATCTATTAACACCCCGCCTAAAGGCTAACGCACATAGTTTTAAACAGGTTCAATGCGATGGAAATGCCAAATGAATTTTCAACGTCTAAATTAGTCTTTCCCTCCCTGTGATGGGAAGAGGCCCGACTCAGCACTGGGTAATTAATTGGCTGAGTGTTAAAAGTAAAACAAAATTAAATACATGCCATTTTTTTTATGCACACATGCATATTTGACGCACTCACGCTGACAAACTAAATACTATATGTATTAAGTTTATTTTTAAAATTCTGTGATCAAATTGAGAAATTATAAATTATTATGTTTGTAATTCGTCTACAAGTGATTTTTTTTTAGAAAATGAATCCCCTTCACTAGGAAGAATCTGTATTGCGGGGGCAGTTTACAAACATGAAATTTAAGAACACAAATGACACACATGTGACTCAGAGCAAGTGCCTCTGGTTTACATAAAAACATTTGCCCGTCCCCCGAATCGAACCCGGGACCCCGTGATCCAATGGCGGCACATCCAACCTCTAGACTAAATTTGTCTGAGCATAGAGCTGACAACCCATCATCATCATCAACAGCCCACATTAGTCCACTGCTCGACATAGGCCTCCCCTAAAGAGCGCCATAGCGCCCTGTCTTCAGACAACCCAGTGCCATCAAAATCAAATCAAATTGGCTCATTATAGGTTTCTGGAAGAAATTGCCTAGTGCGATAAAACCGCCCATTGTACATCTTTGTTGTATTTCTCTGATGTTATGTTAATCTTTTATACTATTGGTGTACATTAAAGAGTGTTCTATTCTAGAGCTCTTTTGACAAGTCAAATAATAAAGTTCAAAAGCTACAATAGATTTGGTCACTTCTGCGATTCTCGTATGGATGTATTTAGTCACCGACAAACGTGGTACAAAATGCATCATACGGCCTGTTCTCCTATACGGCGGCGAATGTTGGCCGGCACTAAGCAGACACACCCAGGAGCTTCGCGTCCCGGAGATGAAGATGCTGAGGTGGATGAGCGGCGTAACGCGTTCCGATCGCATACGCAACTCATTCATCCGAGGTAGTCTTGGTGTCCGTGACGTGGGGGAAAAAACTGCAAGAATGTCTTCTGCGATGGTATGGCCACATCATAGGGCGGCCCTATGGAGTACGTTGGCCGGAGATGCATGAATATGGCTGTCCTTGGGGCTAGGTCCCGTGGTCGCCCTCGCAAGCGCTGGCTGGACGTCGTCAAGTCCGACATGAGAGCCAATGGCCTGTCTGAAAAGGATGTAGAAGATCGGGCAAAGTGGAGGAAGCTCAGCCGGAAGGCGGACCCTGGCAATAGCCGGGATTAACGCCAGGTAGAAGAAACGTGGTACAATTCTTTACGCTGTTTAAACCATCTACTACTATTCAGCCCCCAAATGACCCACTTCTGAGTCCAGCCTCCTCCAATTAAAGATGGGGAATTTGCCTACTGTGCCACGCTGGCCAGACGGGTTGTTAACGGGTTTTGTTACAAGATTTCCTTCTCTTACGGCTTGGTTTTCTGCCTCAGGATGGCACAGGGTCGTCGTTTCAGCCCATAAGTGACCCGCTACTGGGTCGGGCCTCCTCAAAATTCATGGAGGGAAATAAGCCTACTGTGCCACGCTGGCAAGACGGGTTGGCACAGGGTTTGTGTCAAGTTTTCCTTCTCTCGAGGCTAGTTTATCTGCCTCTTGCGTTCTTTTAGTCGTCCCTTACGACACCCTAAAGATGCTATGGGTTGGTGACATTGTGTATTTCTAAATTCGTCACCCAAGACCGTCTTTCTTGTGTGTCACCGATACGCATAGTGATTGTAAATTTTTATAAGTTTTGCATACGATTCGTACATCGATTGTCCTCGTTCCAGGTACTTAGTCCTATTGTGGTTTGACACTTGTATCATGATTCATTTTGTACCACCATTTTTCGACACCGTACATCACCATCACTATAAAACATCACCATAAAACGTCACTGGGTTTAACAGCGCCTGGCGGATAGAAGGGATACCCATTGTTGAGTCGTGCCTCCTCCACTTATGGGCCATCCATAAATTACGTCACACGAATTTTTGTTTGTAACGTCTTTCATAGCCTTTCCGTTACACTCTGTATACCAAACGGCGTGCCTTATCGTTCAAATGAATGCAAATTCGAATATTCGAAATTTAAAACGTCAAAGCTTGCGCACGCGCCGTGTACATGACTCACACGCGCAATAGGGTCACGACATGGACCTACCATAGCTAGCTACAATATAGCTACATATAGCTTGTATAAAGCTACAAATATAACGCCACTTATCAAGTTTTGATTGCGGTTCTTCGCGTGAAAGTGTGGACGCAATGCCCTTGATACTTTAGTAACCTAAATTGCTAATGTTAAACGACTACTCGAACGAACGAACTATAAAAATTCCGTTTCGAAGTCATTGAAAAAAAAATCATAATCTTATAAGACTATACAAGAGTTAAAATGGTACCTACACACCAAGAAAGATGCGTCAAAGTATTCACCTTAAAATAATTGTTTTTCAAAATAATTGTGTTTGGGAACAGATTCAAATGGAACTTTATTCATGAAAGTTTTATCACAAATCTTTTATAAATCTGACGATTTATAAAATATTTGTGATAAAACCGACATATTTAAAACTAGTTTCATCATCTTATGGCCATTGTCCCACGCTAGGTGGTTACTCTCAATACTCTCCTTCGGCATCATATGTAAATGCATGTCTTTCATATGCATGTTCTCATTCACACAATCCCTCCATCTCTGTTGAAGTATCACCTTCATGGAGTCAACGCAGCACAGGCTGTTTATAAATATAGTTTTGAATATTTATCAAGTTTATTCTATTGTCTTGTGTACTCCATTATCTTGTTATGTCGTGTTGTTTTACCTTTTTATATATTTTATTTATCATACTCCTACGAAGCTTCCACAGTGTTTTGCATACTCTGCCATGACCCCCTAACAAGGGTTATGGGCCCAGGAGACACTCATTAAATACTGGTAGTGTAATGTATATTACGGCGAGTACATCACTCACCTTCGATTCGCTGACGACATAGTCGTAATGGCTGAGACCATGGAGGGCCTCACTACGATGCTCGATGGCCTCTGTGGAGCCTCCGAACGAGTTTGCCTTAAGATGAACATGGAGAAGACGAAGATCATGTCTAATATCCATGTTCAAGCCACTGACCATTACATTTACCTGGGACACACTGTCCAGTTAGGTAAGTCCAACTTCGAGAAAGAGGTCAATCGTCGGATCCAACTCGGCTGGGCAGCATTCGGGAAGCTGCGAAAGATCTTCTCGTCCACAATACCGCAGTGTCTGAAGACAAAAGTCTTCAACCAATGTGTGTTGCCAGTGATGACATATGGAACTGAGACGTGGTCGCTCACTATGGGCTCCATCAGAAGGCTCAAAGTCACCCAAAGGGCAATGGAGAGGGCTATGCTCGGAGTTTCCCTGCGAGATCGAATCAGAAATGAGGAGATACGCAGGAAAACCAGGGTCACCGACATAGCCCACCGGATTGTCAAACTTAAGTGGCAGTGGGCAGGGCACATAGCTCGCAGGACCGACGTCCGATGGGGCAGAAAAGTCCTCGAGTGGCGACCGCGTTCCGGAAGGCGCAGTGCTGGTAGGCCTCCCACACGGTGGACCGACGACCTGGTTAAGATCGCCGGAAAGCAGTAGATGCGGGCGGCCCAGGACCGGCCTTTGTGGAAATCCTTGGGGGAGGCCTATGTCCAGCAGTGGACGTCCTTTGGCTGAAATGAGTGTAATGTATAATAAATAGAAGTACAATTCGGCGAGAAAAATGTCAAATGTACGTATAAAACAAATGTTGGGAGAAAAATTGTTGGAAAATACAGGTAGAGGCATTGTTAACAAGAAATAATTAATGGGAAGTAAGTGGAGAAAAGCCAAAGCCGAAGGATGATGATGCTGCAAAATTATCATGGGATATTGCGGATAGAAAAGTAACATCTGAGTTGATAATGGCATTGTTGGATCCGAGTGTAGTTCGTCATGTTAAAAAAAAAGGTGAAAACGGCACAAAATGTTTGGCTGAAGTTGAAGAGTTTGTTCGCATCACGAGGCCCTGCGAAGAAAGCAACCTTGATGAAAAGGCTCATGTTGCAGAAAATGAGTGAAAATCAAAAGGTGGATGTCCCAGGAACATCTCGATTCTTTTTCTCATTGAGTCTACGGACGAGTTTCCGAAGCCTGAACAACTGAGGGTGAAAATCTTGGAAGAGGTTTTTAAGGCGTTGAGTCCATGAGTTGAAGGGGGTGTGTTGAAGTATCACCTTCATGGACTCAACGCAGCACAGGCTGTTTATAAATATAGTTTTGAATATTTGTCAAGTTTATTCTATTGTCTTGTGTAGGTACTCCATTATCTTGTTATGTCGTGTTGTTTTACCTTTTTATATATTTTATTTATTATACTCCTACGAAGCTTCCACAGTGTTTTGCATACTCTGCCATGACCCCCTAACAATCTCTACCCACAATCCTTACGTCCATCTTAATGCATACTGAAACTACCACACCGGTTCGGAATGCCGCTCCACAGAGGAGAGCTGGCAAGAAACGCAGTTGCTTGTTTACAAAAACGCACTATACAACATAGTAAGAGCAAGTCACAAGATGATAACATACTGACAAAATGTCGAGTGTTATAAATTTGAAGTTTCCGTCTGTCTATCTGAAGATAAAAACGAAGTGGATAAACGGATTTTGACTTATTTTTGTTTTTAAATGGTCTTAAATGAGAGTAATGATATGAGATATGTTTGAAAAAAAAACAGTTTTATTATTTTGAAAAGATCTTCTCCAATGGTGTCGGGATATTTTTTTATTTATAACATACTACATTTAATAAAATGACATAACTAGTATCAAGAGGTATCAATCCCGTGACATGCGCCCACGCCGCGCCCGCTGCAGGTTCGAGAGACGAATACATTATTTGTTAGTAGGCGACGGTATAGATGTGACTGGCGACGACAAATCGTTATTACGAATTAATCGATTCAGCGTCGATCGAGTAATCGAGAGTCGGCAGATATTAATTGTATTCGAATGATTAACGGCTGTATTCAAAAGCAAATCAAATTTGCCGGCGTTTCTGTGAACATCAATCAATCTGTATCTATGTATGGTTATAGCAAGTAACTGGGACGGCCCTACTAAGGAAGGACCTTACAAAATTCAACAGCCATAACACTATTATTGTTCGTATTACATCGAAATAGAATACTTATTCGCTAAACTAATTTAGTCGTCGGTATGGATTGAATTTCTGTGTATTTTTATCAGTTACTTGAATGTAACTAATGTACTAAGTAAATGAGGGTGGTAGCTAGCCGGGCGGACCATTAGATCTTACCACCAAGCGTGCGGGGTTTTGTTGACTTTTACAACACGCGTTATTTCCCAGCGTGCGGTGGGGAGGTTTTATATTCTGACCCGTTCTGCTTGTGAAATACATGTATCTAAGGGGCTGTCCATTAATCACGTGATGTTTTTTCTTGGTGATACGTGGTGAGGTTTACGACTAAATCAAAAATCACGTGCATTTTTAGTACCTACAAAGCAGCTTGAACACGACGCTTTTCTTTTCAGAAATGACGCGTTTGACGAAAAATTTAATACACGTGCTATCTTACTATACCCCCCCTACCCCTTGGTGATGTTTCGTGATTTTTGCCGAACCCCTCCCTCCCCCTTTCGAAACTCACGAGATTAATGGACAGCCCCTAAACTAGTGTTCCCGCAGCAGTCGAAATACGACCATAATTAATTTCAAATATACCTTCTATTCTCAATTTGAACATAGACATTATCATTGAACAAAAGAGTATATATGGGCGTGTGTGTCAAATATATGGCAGTGTGTGTAATGCTCTTTTTATTGATTTATCGAATTTTTACGACTAATTAAAGAAAATAGAAGGGAAGGTAGAAGGGAAGAGAGGACGAGGAAGACCTAGGAGAAGCTTTTTCGATCAAATTAAGGAAAAAGTGAATGTCGGTTCGTATCAAATGGTCAAGGAGCTAGCAGAAGATCGAGATGCTTGGAAGAAACTCCACCGACAAGAGCATGGCTCTTAAATTAAAGAAGAAGAAAGAAAATGCATTCTGCACTACTCCTATAAAAACTGTAGGAAATTTCATGCTTTTCGTAGAAAGGGTTACAAAGGTTTTGCTTCTATATATAGATTCGTCCTTACATATCCACGTATCAGAACTAGCTAGGCGATGTTCATCATATTCCTGCTTAAGCATAGACAACTACCCGTACCTTACCTTACCAAGAAGAACCAGACGGGCGATGTCCATAATATTCATTGGTAATTGGAGAAGGCCCGAATCAGCAGTGGTTCATCTAACTGACTGCCTCGTTGGTCTAGTGGTTATATGTGCCGCCTTTGGATCAACGGGCCCCGGGTTCGATTCCGGGGTCGGGCAAGTGTCTTTGTCTAAACCAGAGGCACTGGCTCGGAGTCTGGGTGTAATTTATGCTCGTTAATTACATGTTTGTAAACTGCCCCGCGTTTTTTTTTTAATGTGATACCAAAGTTTGTTCAATCAGAATTCCATACATTTTCTCTAAACATAGATAAATCGTTCTTTCGTCGTTTCAGCCCGTGCCTGACCCACTACCGAGTCGCCCTCTTCCAATTTCATGGAGGGAAATAGCCTACTGTGCCACGCTGGCAAGGCGGGTTGGCACAGGGTTTGTATCAAGTTTTTCTTCTCTTGCGGCCAGGTGATCTGCCTCTTCCGTACCCTTAGTCGTCTCTTACGACACCCTCGGGATAGAATGGGTTGGTGACACTGTGTATTCTAAATCCGTCACCACGCGGAAGATCGCTCTTTAATCAATTGTATTTTTTTTTGGGTTCGTCGCGGTCATAGACATTGAATTTTTCTTGTAACTTTTTTGTTTAGAAACGATTAGTGCGTCTGTTGCGATTTTTTATTATCTTCCGATTTTGGATAGGGGTCACGAAGGTCATGTACACATTAGAGCGAACAGTATAGCACTATTACTTAGCCCATAGATAAATAATTAAATAAATATCCTTGGGACATTTCACACAACGCCATCTCGTCCCAAGCTAAACAACTTAATGCTTGTGTTATGGTAACGAGATGGATGATAAACTACTTACATACTTTTCTTTTTTGTAATACTTACATAATAAACGTAGAAAACACCCAGACCCGGAACAAATACTTGTAGGTCGTACAAATATTTCTTCCGTGCGGGAACCGAACCCGCGACATGCTGCGCAGCAGTCGATCGCCCAACCACTGCGCCAACCGTGTCGTCGTGACTCACTCACTGCTGATTCGGGCCTCCTCCAGTTGCATAGCGTCACCAACCCATTCCATTCTTAGTGTGTCGTGAGACGATAAAAGAAATGACAAGGCCGAAAACCTAAGAAGGAATGAAAACTTGATACGAAATCCTTTATTTGTTTGGGTTTCGCTGGGGAAATGCTTTATGCATACCGCCACTCGGGGCTGCCCTTCTGCGACGTAACGGCCTCGCAGAAGGAAACCACGTCAGGCCTCAGGTTGGCGACCAACCAGGTTGACCAGCAACCCGAGACACTGGTACACCGCAGTGGTTAAGGTCTCGCAGGGCAACTCTGAGGACAGAGGACTCCGTGGAGCCCAAACCCGATACGACGCCGTGTGCTATTTATGCTAATTTATGGGCTGAGTTATATAGAACGCCATAAAGCAGATCCATGTCCAGCTACCGACGCTTGGCGACTTTTTTAAGGTCGTCTCGTTATGAGTATATCAAAACCGTATATTCGCTTTGATAAATGATGTTTATTTCTGTAAATAGATCTTTTATGGACACTTTTATAAGTCAATGTTTTTACATGTATTTTTTAACTAGATGGCTCCGGCATTTCCTTACTGACGACCTCTGAGAAGAAATGCCGAAACAAACTCAGAGAATCATGGTCTCTTTTATGGTCCATACAGTACTACTTTAATATAATATTATCCAAGTTTTAGTATAACGTAGGCGTTAGCTAAGGATTCAGTCCGAATCTCGCAAACACATCCATTAGTGATGGGATACAACAGATATTCAGATTGTTAAATGAATACAAAATAGCCAATTGGAGTCCATAATATGGTTTGATATCGATAAAAACTACTATTATTCAGCCCATCGATGGGTTATATATGGGCTGAATAATAATTGGCTATTTTGCCTATTGAAATAACGATAACCTAGCCGCAAGAATAGAAATACTTGATAAGAAAGAAAGCCAGCGTAGTTACAGTCTTCTGCATCAGATCCCACAATGCCGCAACAAGACGCGAGTTGGAGCACCCCGGGGAGGTTTAGTGGGTAGGCCCCCACTATGGGGGAGAGTCCCACACTCCCCTCGCTGGCCATCCCCGTGGCCGGCGAGGAAGTCCATAAAGGATTTTACCCCGGCCACAAAAAAAAAGGCAAATTACCCTCCATCTAACTGGGGGAGGTCCGACGCAGCAGTGGGCCATCTATTGGCTGAGTTGTAGTAGTAACGTGTCGGTGTCAATTTAAGTTGGCACCAATTTGAAATGGTTATTCATTGGCTATGTTTCGCATTATAAATTGTTTTTGAAGTCGTTTACGTATTTTGTAAAAACTTTTTTATTTTTAGTGCCGGATTAACGACATTAAATTTCTGATATTTTAACTGATGCATATTCCCATTGACAGAAACAACTCGTCAAAAAATACCCAAATTTGCTATCCCACAAATGCTATTGATCACTTGATTTAAGTTTTATAGCGAACTATTGGACCGTTTTCAACAAATACATTAAATTTGCTCATCAAATTTACACGGCAGTATCTAAAGCCAATACCAATAGAATAAAGAAAAATCCAAGTTGACAAAACACGCAGACGAATCTCCTTCTTGTTTTATGGTGAATGTTCCAGGGTAGCCCGCGAAATTCAAATTTTCTTACGTTTTTTGCAAACTACATACGTCTTACAGCCGCGAATCAAATGTTCATCATCATTCTACCTAGCACTGGCCTGCAAATTGCAAAAAAACGTAAGAAAATTTGAATTTCGCGGGCTACCCTGGAACATTCACCTTAAGTCGATAAAAAAGAAATCGCGCACATCCCTAGTGTAGTCAGATAAACAGTCGTGACCTAGTCGCCAACAAGTGGATAATAAGTGGGTTGCTAATGCGTGAAACATTGTTCGCGTAATGTTTCAGTTGTGGCGATTTATGACACTTAGCGCGAGCAGTAAATCATAACGCAGTAGCACTTGACAAAGCTTTAAACTTATTAGTAACTTACGCGATTCTATGTGCCAAATCATAAAAAAAAACTGTCTAGTCTCGGCCAGTTTCATCATCATCTGTTATGACATGTGTGGTGACGGATTTAAAATACATTGTGTCACCTCACTTTGTCGTCTTACGGCACCCTCAGTATGGAATGGGGTAGCGAATCTATGTATTATAAATCCGTCCCAAACGAAATCTGTCTTTAACGTCCCTAAGCTCATAATCCACAGCCGCTAGACCTAACTATCAATTTTTTTTTTAAATTTTGGCCATTCCATTCGTGTGGATTTAGAATACATAGTGTCACCACCCCATTCCATCCTAAAGGCGTCGTAAGAGCCGGCAAAAGGAAACGACAGCGTCTTTTTTTTTTGCGAGGGGTAAACTGCTTTAAATGGACTCTCCGCGCCAGCCCAGGGAGGCCGGTTCGGGGCGTGTGGGACTCTTCCGCCCCCGTGAAGAGGCAGAGGCTTACCCACTAAACATCCCCCCGGTGTACCATCCAGCGCAGATCTGTCTCATGGGCCCTGACAGTAGCTCCACAAGACAGACGCGCTGGAAACCTGGGCGCAAGATGACAACTAGATACGACACCCTGTGCCAGACTACGGCCGCCTTTCCATCGTGGCACAGTAGGCTAATTGTGGGTTGGCTAAGTAATAAAAAGGTCCTGGACAGGCCACCAGTAGTGCACTATATGTTCGCAGTATATCATTAAATTTCATTACTTTGTCAACAATGAAAATTACATAGATGTTAACCGCCCGGCTCACGTACGCCCAACATGAGTCAAACGATATAAAATCAGCAATAACCAGACAGACCAAAGTCATACAATCGATGAACTTATCGATTCTACGACGGTACAACGTCGCGTGCCAAGCCTATGCTATTCACAGCCATTCGATTAATTTATTTATTGAAATCAATACTAATATCTGCCAAGACAATGGCCCCAAATGAAAATGCGTACGCTCATATGGCATGTCGGAATGCTAAACGAATCGGCGTCATTTATTCAATACGCCATTTTGCATTCGATTTTGAGGTTATTAGATGCAATCGGCATGCGGCCATATTGGATTTAGTTCGGCTATATTCGGCCGCCTTCGGCTCCCGTGATGCTTTTATGGTGACAATTGACGTGTGTAATGGCAGTGTCATTGATTTCTGGGAAGATAAAAAGCTAATTATATTCATAGGGAAATTGAATTGAAAGACGCCGAAATGTGTTGATGTATTTGGGCGAATTTATAGTTGTTTCTTTTTGTAGTGATTTGCGCCTAACAGATAGGTTTATGCGTCACTGTATTTTCATAGGCTGGTTTTAAAACAGTTGTTATTGGATATAATCAACATTATGTTGAATGGTTATCCTCGAAATGACGATGTGTGCCTTGTCAGTCAGTCATCGACAAGAAATAAGTATTTTTTTCCACTGCGCAGTTGTCCTGCATTAAGTTGCAGTTCGGTTTGGTATTGTTAATTTTGTCTATGGCACGGTAGTCTCTCAATATGGGCTTCATAATAAGTCTTAACGTTACCCAAAGGGAAATAAAGAGGGGTCGTAATTTCCCTTTGAGATCGAATAAAACGACGATATACCTACCTACGCAGGCGAACCAGAGTTACCGACATAGCAGGATGTCCGATACGGCAGAGGTCCTCGAGTGGCAACTCAAACCCGAAAGTGCTGTGCTGGTAGGTCTCCCATAACTTGACAGAAGACCTTGGCTGAGGACCGACGTTTGTGGAAATCCTAGGGCCTATATTCAGTAGTGGGCCTTTTATTGGCTAAAATTATGGTCATGGTAATCCTCAGGTGACCGACTATGCTGCACGCAAATTTTCTCAAACATCTACCTGACTTTTTTGTAGTTATTGGCGAACACATCCACAGGCCCCTATAGGTATAGTTAAAAGACAAAAAGCTTCTGTCCAAAAACAACCTGACATCTTAAAATGCACTTTTCAACCATAACAACAAGGTAAAAATTCAAATAAATAAATGTTTGTAGATGTAACGTTGTTTTTGCAAAGAAGCGGTTGCGTAAGATCTAGCAATAATGGTTCAAAATGCTGCACCGGACAATTAATGCAATGCTGGTCGAAAAATTTGCATAACGCACCGAGGCGCCACTAATCCTTAATGGCACCGTATTAGACGGACAATTAAATATTAATAAAGCTTCTGGTTAACAGGCACACGCCACCTACATCGGCGTATAGTATCCGTGACTCACGTCCGCTTACTGACGCGTGCTGCAGGATTTTCCTCCTGGTGTTTATGATTTCCTGGTACCTACATGATTTGAGAGGTTCCTCCGTGCGGTGACGAGTTCAGAATACGTAGTTTCTCTCACCCTTTCCATTATGAGGAGGTTTAAGAGAGTGACGAGACAAATCTTGCTAATCACAGTATTATAATTTCCCTGAATGAAATTGGGGTAGGCCCAACTCGTTAGTGACGCATACACCTCTGCTGTGAAAGTGTAGTGAAGCCTCCTCTAATTACAGGGTGGGGGGTGGACGCAAGGCTTGTGGAAGATCAAAAGAGATGGATTGTAAGAATGAGGAATTGTGTATGTTAAGTGTGTATGGACACTACCACCAAGCGTGGGACAGATTATAATGGTAATGTTAAATAGGTATGACGATTTATAAGAGTTTTGTGATAAAACCTACGTAAATAACCTTTTGAGTTTGAGTATGGGGTCGTCCCTCATATCACCGAGGGGGAAACCTTAGTCCCATAATTCCCACACCAGTCTTAAGTCTATTAAGGGTTTTACTTCCCTTATTAAAGCGTTTTCTGACCTGTCGTTTCCCTTAGTCGGCTCCTATGACATGCTCATCATGGAATGAGGTATTGCCACTATGCATTCTAATCCTCTCATCTCACGGACATTGTTTCCATTATCTTTTCCTAATAAATTAATTGCTTCTTGTTCATTCTGATCAATAGCTAATTAATTACATTTAAAGGTAACACTAAAATGCACTTAGTAATATAACGTTATAGAATGATTTACCGTCTCAGTCTAGCGCATAGTGCGGAATTTATCAGCAAGTCGTTTTGGAATACACCATGTCACCAACCCATTCCATCCTGACAGTGCTGTTAGATTTATTTATATATTAATACTTTTTGCATATACATAATAGTTATGCACAAAGGCGGACTTAATGCCTTAGGCATTTTCTACCAGCCTACCTTAGGGTGGTGCAGAACACAAACGTTACAAAAGTTTACCTTAAAGAGAAGGAAAACTGGATTTCAAACCCTAAGCCATATCGTTGGGACTGATATTTTATGGCCTGCGATGATGATGGAATAATACAAATCCGTTCATCACTTCGGAAGCCATGATGTCATAGGCTTCGATCTATTTTAATGGGCTAGTTTAAAATGTTGATGTATTATATAACACCACTCTTTTTATTGGCGTTCATAAAGCTGGCTTTGTCGCAAAAAAAGATTTTGTACCATGAAAAACTAACCCATAGCGACTAAAGAAATGCATGAGGAGGAAATCTTGAAAACCCTTTGCCAGAGTCGCAGAATAGGCTAATTTCCCTCCATGAATTAGGTGGAGACCTCAGTAGTCGACACAAAGTAAATCTGCACAGTGTAACAAGTCCTATAAGTAGCGACGATCTATAAATACCCAACTGTTCGTACAGTATTCCGCACAATTTTTCTCCAATTTCACGATCGGCCGGACCGCATAAAGTCTGTTATAAAATAATACAGTGAATATCCACGGTTGGACAGTTGACAGCACAGCCTCTGTACCGGTCGCCGCCTCTTTCCCTTTGAGCTCGTCGCATGCCGCCGACCAATAGCCGCTGGCCGCGCCATCCAATAGCCGGAGTGCGCGCACGCAAGAATTAAAACCGTTTACGCGTAGGGATGGTGGTGTGGTAATGTAATTTAGATGAATAGTGATGTGGAGGTATTGTCGATAGTTAGGTGCGGGTCTATCGATAGTCGCTGGTAATGCGGATAAAAGAACGCATGTGGTTTTTAGACGTAGATAAACTTCATCATCATTACAGCCCATAAATGACCCACTACCGAGACGGGTTTCCTCCAAATTCATGGAGGGAAAATTAGCGTACTGTACCACGCTTCGCGCACCATCATCATGTGCCTTTGTGTTCCTTTAGTCGCCTCTTACCACACCCTCAGGATGATAGGGGTTGGTGACATTTTGTATTATTTAATTAGCGTATATTTGTTAAAAAAAAACACAGTACTATGCATTTTATGTAGTCGTTTGAAATGGCAATGAAATTTGAATAAAATTGTAACATTGTGGCAATATCATTACTGTATTAATTTCAATCTTAATTCGTACCACTTCGAAATCAGGCGAACCGTATTATTTTGTATGTAAGTAACTTACGTAATTTTTGTTGAAAGTCATTAAATATCTTGTTTAATACTTTTTAAAACTGTAGGTGCTAAATATGTAAAAAGAGTTCTTTGATATGTTAAATCTATGAAAAAGTGTCATTTAGATAATATAAATATAAATATAATAAATATCCTTGGACATTTCACACAACGCCATCTCGTCCCAAGCTAAGCAACTTAATGCTTGTGTTATGGTAACGAGATGGATGATAAACTACTTATATACATTTTTTTTTGTAAATACATACATATAATAGATAGAAATGACACCCAGACCGAGCCAGTGCCTCTGATTTAGACAAAGACACTTGCACGACCCGGGAATCGAACCCGGGACCCGTTGATCCAAAGGCGGCACATCTGACTCTTTATAAAATACTACTACAACTCAGCCCATAAATGACCCATTGCTGACTGGGGCCTTTTCCAATTACATGGATGATATCTAGCCCACTACGCCACGCTGGCCAGACGGGCTAGTACAAGATTTCGTATCAAGTTTCCTTCGCTGGTGATCAGGTTTTCGGCCTTATAGTTTATTTCTGTCGGCTTTTACGATACTCTAATATTATATAGGATCTGATAGTATTCTAAATCAGTCAAAAATATTTAGGAGCTTTCTGAGCTTCTTCAACGTTTCATTTTAATATTTTTCCGCCCCCATAACTTTACGTATTTGCGTATCATCACTACATAGTATAAAACAAAGTCGATGTCGTCTGTCCGTCCCTATGTATGCTTAAATCTTTAAAACCACGCAACGGATATTGAAGCGGTTTTTTTTAATAGATAGAGTGATTCGAGAGGAATGTCTTTAGGTATAAAACATGCATAATTTTGCAGATAAATTTAGATGCTCAACATTGCACCCGTGCGAAGCCGGGCCGGGTCGCTAGTTACATAGTATAAAACAAAGTTGCTGTCGTCTGTCCGTCCCTATGTATGCTTAAATCTTTAAAACTACGCAACGGATTTTAAAGCGGTTTTTTAATAGACAGAGTGATTCAAGAGGAAGATTATAATACATGCATAATTGCACCCGTGTAAAGCCGGGGCGGGTCGCTAGTTAATAATATAGATACGAAAATTATCGTAAGGAACTCTAAAAGCGCAGCGGCCATGAATCAGGGCGTTTCGAGATACGATCGCGTTTTGTCTCCAAATGTCAAGCGTTATCGATAAAGCGCTGCGCTTTGAATTCACGACACTAATTGTGATAATCGAATAAAAAAATCGCTCGATGCAAATTAGATGTTTGTTTTACTACGTGCGCGCGGCTTTGTTTGATAAACAATTAATTAAAACGAAATAGAATAGAGCGTTGTTTGTCAATATTTTTACAAACATAACGAATAGGTATCGAGTTTCTAACTCAATGTAGATTTGAAGTGAATGACGTAATGTAACATTCTAAATTTTCCCAGCGTAGTACTTAGAATTATAATTAGAGAAGCTGACAGAAAAGGACCAAGAATAGCAGTTATAGTTGTGAAACTTTTGTGACCTAACGTGAATCTCATCATCATCAATACAGCCCATAAATGACCCACTACTGCGTTGAGCCCCCTGGCCGATTCAGTAGTGGATCATTAGCGGAGAGAAATAAGCCTACTGTGCCACGCGGGCAAGATGGGTTGGTACAGGGATTGTTTCAAGATTTCCTTCTCTTGTGGCTAGGTTATCGGCCTTGTCATTTCCTTTTGTCCTTACTACAAACTCAAAACTATTTTTATTTCTGTAGGTTTTATCACAAAACTATTATAAATCGTCATATTTAAAATTACCATTATTATCTTACGGCCCCTGTCCCACCCTAGGTGGTAGTCTCCATACACACCTATCAGTCGTCATACCAACATTCACACCTTTAATACACAATTCCTCATTCTTACAAACCATCCATTTCATTTGATCGCCAACAACCCTTCACCCACATTCATGCTGAAACTACCACTGGTTCGTAAATCTGCTCTACAGAGAAGAGCCGGCATGAAACTCTGTAGTTGCTTTTTTCAAATTATTGGTCTTGTTTGCACTTAAAAGCACTGAACAGCATAGTGAGAGCAAGTGAGATGAGAGAAACACGCTACACGTTTACGCATTGATACGATGAACGACTTATATCTGCCGCCGCCTTTTCGCTGACTTGTCGCTTTTAATGTATTCGTCCGAATACAGTAATATTTAGAGGTATACGACTTCCTGTTGGTACGTCACATCTGCTTTGCATTGCAAATGCGCCGTTCATACGGACTCACGTGGGCGACCTCGAATAACTTGGGTTTATTTACCGCTCTGTAGCGGCGCGAGCGGTGCATTTTAGTGGTACTGGCTGTCCAATAATCACGTGATGTTTTTTACCCCCTCCCTCCCTCTTAGTGATACTTGGTGAGGGTTAAAACTACCCCCCACCCCCATTAAAAATCACGTGTATTTTTTAGTACCTGCAAAGAATCTTGCACTCAAAGGTTGCACGCCGCTTTTCAGTTAAAATATCACGCGTTTGACATAAAATAAATACTGTTGTGACATTTCGTGATGTTTGCCGGACCCCTCCCCCCCTTTCGCACTTTACGTAATTAAAGGTCAGCCCCTTTGTAGTCGCTTCTGTCAAAAGTGCCAAGTTCTAATCTACCAAGTTTAAAATCGTGCAGTGTTGCTACCTAGAAGTGTTGTTGGTTTATGAGTTTAGATGTACCGCATTGGGATCACGTGTTCTGCGGTTCGATTCCGGGGTCGGGCAAGTGTCTTTATGTGAGCAAGAGGCATTTGCCCCGAGTCAGAATGTCATTTGTGTTCGTGAATTACAGACTTGTAAATTAGTTGTACAGAGTTTCTTTTTTATAACACAAAATAAAAACCAATCTTGTAATGGAACCGATCCTGCGACAATCGTTTTAGGAGATTACCAAGACTGTCAAAATTAACCTACCCAGTGGAATTAGTCGACGATTTAGACTCCATTGAAAAAGCATCATAAGTTGCCATAATCACACACACATGAACTCAACTCAACTCAAATCATTTATTTCAATTGAACCTATTTACTGGTGTTTTTGAAAAGTCAAAAGTGAAGTTAGGAATCTAGTTGCATGTTCCAAAAAGTAGATCCTATGGAGAAGAACAGGCAAGAAACTCCATGGACACTCTTTTTATCATATTTTCTGTTACAAACATCTGATTATGATCTGATCATGAGAATTCGTTGGATACAAAATAATGTTGTTAAAATGTTTGACTGCAACTGAGTGACAGGATAAGAAATAGTGAGATAAGGAAGCGTTGTGGTCTGAAAGAAGATGTAGTGACAAAAATTGAGAAAGGTATGCTGAGATGGTTTGGCCATGTTGAGAGAATGAATGAAAAACGGTTGACGAAAAAAGTGTATAAGGCGAGTGTGAATGAAATTGTTGGAAGGGGAAGACCTAGGCGGACGTTTCAAGACCGAAATCAGGGACGTCTTGAAAAAAGGCCAGGTCAAGAGTACCCTAAATCGAAGAGCATGTATGAAGGGAATAATTAAGGTGGATGCTCCAGGGTAGCCCGCGAAATTCAATTTTTCTTACGTTTTTTGCAATTTGCAGGGCAGTGCTAGGTTGTATGATGTTGAACATTTGATTCGCGGCTGTAAGACGTATGTAGTTACAGAGTTATAATCATCAAACTCATCAATACAACCCTCCAAGCTCATAAAGGTGCAATAATGACTTTGACGTTGAAAAAGTTTTTTTAAGAAAAACCTAGCACTGACCTGCAAGTTGCAAAAAACGTAAGAAAATTTTAATTTCGCGGGCTACCCTGTAGCATCCTCCTTAAAGTGGACGAAGCGAAACAAGTATGTAAGGATCGTAGCAAGTGGAAAGAAGTGGTCTCTGCCTACCGCTACGGGAAAGAGGCGTGATTATATGTATGTATGTAAAAAGTTTATCCTCAATTGATTCCACAAACAAATACGAAAGTACCTGTTATTTTTTGTCTCGTCCTGTAGAAGAAGACACCTATAATTTGGCGCACATCCAAATCACGTTCAGTAATCCAATAATGTTTTGACAAAATAAATGATGCTAATCACTACAGAATGCACACTATGCGTGCGTTGGTGTGTCGAAACAGCATCGAAAAAAAGTACCGTTAACATGAGTGGGAGATGGGAGTGTTCAATGAGTATTTTCGCCTTCTTAGAACGCATATTGAAGCTGGCGAATTAATAATCATCATTCAACGGATTAAAAACACCAACACAACGTCAATACCCCATTCTATCCTGAGGGTGACGTAAGAGTCGAAAAAGGAAATGACAAGGCCGAAATCCTAGCCGCAAGAGAAGGAAAGCGAAACTCTTTGCTGCCCGGACAACCAAAAATCCCCCAAGAATTTCCACGAAGGCTGGTCCTGAGCCTCCCGTATACATCGCTTTCCGGCGACCTTGACCAGGTTTTCGGTTCACCGTGTGGGAGGCCTACCAGCACTGTGCTTTCCGGAACGCGGTCGCCACTCGAGGACTTTTCTGCCCCATCGGGCGTCAGTCCTGTGAGCTGCGTGCCCTGCCAATTGCCACTTAAGTTTGGCAGCCCTGTGGGCTATGACGGAAACTCTGGTTCTCCTGCGTATCTCCTCGTTTCTGATTCGATCCGAACATAGCTCCGAGCTTAGTCCTCTCCATTGCCTTTTGGGTGACTTTTAGGTTAAATTACCCTCCATGTATTGGAGGAAGCCCGACGCAGCACTGGGTTATGGATGTGTTGAGCACTAGTAGTAGGTTCTATTCCATAAGGTTTTTTCTACAACCTGTTTAATAAACCCAGAGAATATTTAGTCCATCAAAATCCAACCAAATCTGTTTACTTAAAACTTTATAAGCACGAAAGTAAACATATACTTACTATTAATATGTACTTATGCAAATATAATCGGTGTCTTTCAAAAGCGAGTAATGTCCTTAGTTTATTAACTTGTATCATTAACTTTCTTTTTCTTTTTCAGGTAAGTTTTTCCATGAGTATGTTCGAAGCCGCCATTTTGTTCGGTAAGTTTTTCTTTACGGCTCCTAGGGATAAGAACTTTCATGACCATCGTGGAATAAACCAATCTACACTATTATAGGTAATAAGTAGAGAAAATATTTGTATGTAAGTATGTTCGAACGAATTAAAAAAAAACACTATTTGAATGCTCCATTAGCACTGATTAATATAGGCTATTTTAATTGCAAGAAAAAAATCCTCCCGTGCGCTGCCGGGACGGGCCGCTAGTAACAAATAACTTCAATCCAAACCGTTCGTTGTACGGATACCAGCTGAGAAGATGCTACTGATGACAAAGGCCACACACGTAGCCACAGGGTAGCCAGATTGCAGTCGAGGCCAACTTATCATCTACCAAGTTCCGTGTGGTCTCGGATTTAGAGTACCTAGTGTCAACGCCCCATTCTATCCTGAGGGTGTCGTAAGAGCTGGCAATGGAAATGACAAGGCCGAAAACCTAGCCGCAAGAGAAGGAAAACTTGATTCGTATCAGGATGGAATGGGGCGCTGGCCACACGGGTTGGCACAGAGTTCGTACTCTGTGCCAACCCGTCTGGCCAACGTGGCACAGTTGGGCGTGGCTGATGAGTCAGATTTGCTCCAACTACGTAGAGGGTAACCACCCTACTGCGCCAGATTGCCATAGAGTTTCGTATAAAGGTTCCCTTCCCTTGCGGTGAGGTTATCGGCCTTGTCATTTCCTTTTGCCAACTGTTACGACAGCCTCAGGACGGATTGGGGTCAAATCCATCGTCACATGTCTATTTTTTTATTCAACCTCAATAAGAAAAACAGCAGTCAGTATTGTCATGCCACATCTCGGTTGCGTTTTAGGGTTAGCGCCCACCAGCGGAGTGGCGGCGAAGAGGTTATTTCAGTAACAATTTAATTTCAACCTAAAGCGCTTCAGAATAAAACTGTATTTGGCACGACGAAATACAATGACTTGAACTTTGAAATTCAGATGTATTCTGAAGCGTTTTAGGTTGAATTTAAATTGTTACTGAAATAGCCTCTTCGCCGCCACTCCGCTGGTGGGCGCTGACCCTTAGTCGATTATTCGATAATCCACTATCGATAGTCGATGTTAGCGCGTACAATTAACACACAAGTCATACGACGCTCGTACAAAGCGGCTGTCAATACTTCAGCTATGAACAAAGGCGGTGTGTCCCTTCTTGTACGCGCGTTGCACACATCACTCAAAAAACATAATAGGTCTGCTACGTAACGAGAAATTAAAATAATATTTTGATTCTAACTTTCCACTGTAGAATTATTAGTAACTTTACGCAAAAGGATCTTTATGGTATTCGAGTAGGTCGATATTCTAGACGATATCTGTTTATGACGGATTTAGAATACACATAATACATCGCTGCATCCTGAGGATGGAAAAGAGACGCGTAAAACCTAGCCGCAAGAGACATTTTTTTTTTTAATCGAAACCTTCTCATTTTATTTTATACTAGCTTTTGCGCGCGGCTTCGCCCGCGTGGGCTTCGAAACCGTGCATATTTTTTATGAACATAAAATCGGTTATTGTGGCTAAACTATGATAGTTAAATATTTGCTCTCGCGGACTTTTTTGTAGATCTTTATAAGACCTACAAACCCGTAGTACATCATTTTGTTCTATTGTCAATAGTTTTTGCAGCGCACGCATAAATAGGTTTTCGATTTTACACCTTGGTTTACAAAATCGCAATTTTCATACGGATCCCTAATTCTTTTGAAAATAAAATATAGCCTATAACCTTCCTCGATAAATGGACTATCTAACACTGAAAGATTTTTTGGAATCGGACTAGTAGTTCCTGAGATTAGCGCGTTCAAACAAAGAAACAAACTCTGCAGCTTTATATATTAGTATAGATATAGATTTTTGCCCGGGCTAAAATCCTTTACGGACTGGACGAGGGGAGTGTTGTGCCATTATGGGAACTTGCACTGAGGCTCATCCACTACTCACCATACCTCCTCCGTATCATCCTCTTTGTTGAGTGGAATAAACGAAACCCCTGCACTAGGTAAAACCTGCATCGCGGCGACAGTTTAGAAACATGTAATTCACGAACACAATTGACACTCAGACTCAGAGCAAGTGCGTCTGGTTTATACAAAGACACTGACCCGACCTTGGAATCGAACCCGGAACCTGTTGATCCAAAGGCAGCACATCTAATCCCTAGACCAGGGCTGGTCTGCTGGAACGCTATACCAAGTCAGGTCTTTGTCGCATGACGTCATATCTGAGCCTCAAACCTACTAATTCTTCTTCTTCTTAAATTTAAGAGCGATGCTCTTTTCGGTGGAGTTTCTGCCAAGCATCTCGATCTTCTGCTAGCTCCTTGACTATTTGATACGAACCGACATTCACTTTTTCCTTAATTTGATCGAAAAAGCTTCTCCTAGGTCTTCCTCGTCCTCTCTTCCCTTCTACCTTCCCTTCTATGATAGTTGTCATAAGTGTGTCGTGTCGTATCAAATGCCCAATCATCTTTCCTCTTCTGTTGTCTATGCAGGTCAACAGGCTTCTCATTTCTTCTACTCTTTCTAATACTTCAAAAATTTCTAATACTACTAATTCAATTGAGTCAAAATCTGGTTTTAAAACTTTCGTCAAATTGCAATAAGTACCACTACTATTCAGCCCATAAATAACCCGCTGCTGTGTCAGCCCTCCTCCGATTACATGGATGATAATTACCCTACTGTGCTACGCTGGCTGCACGAGTTGGCACAGGGTTTGGTTTAAAGTTTTCCTTCTCTTGCGGCTGGGTTCTCGGTCTTGTCATTAAATTTTGTCATAATGTAATAATTATTTTTATAATGTAACTTATACATAAAAAAAAACACTGAATTAAATAATAAAAATAAATTAAATAACTAAAATTACAACAAAGGAATTTGCGCCAGATCGCTGTCATCGGGTACGGTGCCAAGAAGGCTGGTAGCATTGCCACGTTGAATGGCAATGCTAATTCGCTGAGCGAAGTAATAACCAGCCTTCTTGTCACCGGTTAAATTTAGGAGACGCCGGGACAATTCTTTGTAAAAAGATTTAAATTCCGTGCCCCACGGACCAAAAGTTTCCACCCCAAATTATTATTAAGACCTAATTTTTTCTTCTTTCTGTCGAATTTATTCTATCAAATTGTTATTTCGAATTTCGTTTTACTAATCAACATATTTATTAATCAGAACGCAAACCATTTAAACTATGCCAAGGCACGCATATTAACTCACATCAAACTCATAAATATATCAAATATGTATACGTTAAAAGTGCATTTTAATAAGGCGTGCATCAAAGCACTCGACTAAATCGTTATCGATGAATAATCGAATGCATTTGTATTCGGAACACACATTATACTGTGGCGGGAATCGCGACGGCAAAATGGCGTATGTACTCTACTAATATTATGAAGAAAATGATCTTTTATTTACCCATCAGGCCTCCTCCATTTTGATCATCATTTCAGCCAAAAGATGTCCAGTGCTGGTCATAGGCCTCTTTATTTTCTCTTTATTCTTTATTGCACACAGATACTTACATAATACATGTAAAAACATAATCATTTGGAGACAAAATGTACACAGGCGAGCTTAACTCCCTATGAGTTTTCTTCCAGCAAACCTTTGGCAGAGTGAGACCTGTAGAAGATGGGTATGGGCAGTGCACAACGAATAAAAAAAAAGTATTTTACTATTAAATGTTATCTAACCATATACCTACTACATAGACCTACATACTAAAAATACATACTATACTTAAATAATTACAAAATACATAGGTGACTAAAAATTAAAAAACCCGCATCCTTCGTTTTCCGGTGACCTCAACCATGTTTTCAATCCGACGTGTGGGAGGCCTACCAGCACTGCGCTTACCAGAACGCAGTCGCAACTCGAGGACTTTTTGGCGCTATCAGGCGTCAGTCCTGCAAGCTACGTGCCCTGTCCACAGCCACTTAAATTTGGCAATCCTGTGGGCTATGTGGGTTACTCCGATTCTCCTGCCTATCTCCTCATTTCTGATTCGATTTCACAGGGAAACTCCGAGCATAGCCCTCTCCATTGCCCTTTGGGTTACTTTGAGCCTTTCTCCATTCTAGGCTAATTACCCTCCATGTATTTGGAGGAGGTCCGATTCAGCAGTGACTCATTTATCGGCCGTGGAGAGGAAGAACACTACTGTGCCACGGTGGCCAGAGTGGTTGGCACAGGGTTTCGTATCAAGTTTTCCTTCTTACGCGGCTAGGTTTTCGGCCTTGTCACTTCCTTCTGTCGTCTCTTACGACACCCTTACGCAGGAATGGGGTGGTGACGCTATGTAATTTAAGTCCGTCACCACACCAACATGCGTTGCTCTAGTGACTAGAGTCTAGTGTATTCTTGAAAGTGTCACTGAACAAGGACGATATGTAAATTATCAGTCATTAGTTTAATAACAATCGTAACGTTTCTGAAATGCGGTGAGTGCATCCAATCGATACGATTACACACCGATTTATGATAAGAGCATTAGTAACTATATAGTAACGTTACTAAGTTACGGTGTGCTAATCGGTTTGTTACAACCGTATCGACAACTCGCTATGTTCTATTTGTTATTTAGAAAAAAAAACGGATCTTTAGTCGATTTTTTTTAACCACTTGCTTTCAATCTGGGTGTCCTTTGCATTCCAAAATTACATTTTTTCAAACCACCCCGCGATACAGGGAATACATAGTGCGGGGGTTTATTAAAAAATAGGTTATATCCGAACCATTTCAAGTTCGCTTATTACTACTACTAAGCCCTTATATGACCCACTGCTGAGTCGGGCTTCCTCCAGTTACATGGACCAACGCATCCTATGATTAGGATGTTAGGATAATTAAAGATACATACAGTTATATATCAGTCCCGTGTGGGGACGGGTCAGAATATAAAACTTCCCCACCGCTCGCTGGGAAATAACGCGTGTTGTAAAAGTCAACAAAACCCAGCACGCTTGGTGGTAGGATCGAACGGTCCGCCCGGCTGGCTACCACCCTCACATTTAAGTCCGACGCCAAACAGTTTTACTGTGTTCCGTCGTGTGTATGTGAGAGCCGGTGCCCGACAGGGCAATTCCTTGAATTGCTTACTCCATCTTAGACCCTGGCGTAGCTTTTCATCACGCAAGCCTCAAAGGCATTCAAGTCACTGATAAAAAAAAAAGTTTTAAGTGGTCTGGCGGCTCTGAGAGTTTTTTATAAAGCCTACGCAAATGTTACTCTGATCTATATCAGGTAATATCAGATATAATCAAATGTTATCAGGAAATGCCGGAGCCATCTAGTTAAAAAATATATTTGTAAAAATGTTGACTTGTAAAAGTGTCCATAAAAGATCTATTTACAGAAATAAACATTAAAAAAAAAGAGATTTCTTATGGTTATGACCCACTGCTATGCCTCCTCCCATTTTATGGGGGGTATTTAGCCTACAGTGCCACGCTAGCCAGACACAGGGTTTCGTACCAAGATTTCCTTCTCTTGCGGCTAGGTTATCGGCCATACAACACCCTCATCATCATCAGCCTATTTCAGTCCACTGCTGGACGTAGGCCTCCCCCATGGCTCGCCACTGAACCCGGTCTTCGGTTCTATGCATCCAGTTGCTGCCGGCTGCCCGTCGCAGATCGTCGCTCCATCTAGCAGGGGGGCGTCGCACCCTACGTTTGCCTGTACGTGGTCTCCACTGTAGCACCTGTTTGCCCCAGCGGCCGTCAGTTCTACGACAGATGTGGCCAGCCCATTGCCACTTCAGCTTGCTAATCCTATGGGCTATGTCGATGACACGTGTTCTCGCTCGGATGACTTCATTACGAATTCTATCTCGTAGCGAGACACCGAACATAGCTCGCTCCATAGCTCGCTGAGCGACAATACCCTCAGGATAGTATATTATGTTTGTGACATTGTATTCTTTTCTAAATCCGTCGCCATACTTTTGGGTGCTCATAACACAATACCAGTATAAAATAGGCTGGTGACACTATATACTTAAAAATCGTCCAGCACTCGGCACACTTCTACTGGTTGATTATAATATAGTTAACATTTTGTATATTAAAATTTGTGGTGTGGTGGTCTTGCCGGCGTGGCACAGTAGGCTAATTTCCCTCCATGAATTTGGAGGAGGCCCGACTCAGTAGTGGGTCATTTAAGGGCTGAAACGATGACCATACTGAAATTTGCATGCGTCGGTTTAATTCCCCAAGTTCAGTCGATATCGATTTGAAATCGAACATGCGTCGATCAAATTACACTCATTCATTCAAGATCAGTCTAAACAGGGCTCGGGTGTCGTTCGTTCATGTTTTAGTTCGTAGACCGAGAGGTCGTGTCTGAGAAGTTGTAAAATTGAACGATAATTTATTATTCTTTTCGGTTTCAATGATTTACCCAATTTAAAGTTATATTTTATATCAAAGGTATGAATAAATATTTGTAATATTGAATAGGCAGTTTCCAAACATGTAATTCACGAACACAAATGACACCCAGACTCAGAGCTAGTGCCTCTGGTTTAGACAAAGACACCTGCTCGACCCCGGAATCGAACCCGGGCCTGTTGATCCAAAGGCGGCACACCGACGAGGCAGTCACACCGAGTCTCATAGCTAGGCTTTCTGCCTAACGTTATCCTTAAGTAAATATTTGGTCAGAAAATAATAGATGAAAGTCGTTATCATTTCTTGATTAACGCGGATTATTGCATAATACTTAAGTCATTGGGAATATCGTAAAATGAGTCACGGACACGGCAACTGGCCGAGGCCTCCCGGACTATTAAACTTAAGTTTTATAAACAATCTGGTTTGATATTTAAATACGAGGCGTGAGAAGCGAACCGGTGCTGTGTTTTACAAATTTCGCTGCATGTTTTTATATGGCGCGGAAGTGGTCAGTATTCATTAATACGAATATTATAATAACTGACCTCCAGGATACCTACCGTTTTATATCTGGTCTGTAGACACAAAACTCCTAAGTTAAACGTCACAGACCGTAACATACACACGTACATCGCATTACTACTCTATACCCATAAATGACCCACTGCTAAGTCGGGCTCCAATTCATCATCATCATCATCATTTCAGACAAAAGACGCCCACTGCTGGACATAGGACATGGACCGACAAGTCAAATAACAAAATAAAATTTAAAATTTACCACTTAGCATTCAAAATTGATTATTAACCATCTACAACCGGTTCGGAAGGCAGCTCTATAGAGAAGAGGCGGCAAGAAACTCGGTAGTTGCTCTTTTTAGATCGCCATATTTAGGTACACGACTGGATATAAGACAGATTTGTGAGAGCAAACTCGCGCAATAGTCGCAAAGGGCCAAGCATCCGCCAGATCTAGTCAACAATAGTAACCTTCTAATGCCCGATGTAAACATCTCTGCCAATATTTTAAGTCGGTTTTGTTTTGAACTGCAAACGTTACTCAGACGTTTTCCATTAAAATTGACGACGTAACCAAGTCTTTTGAGATATTTAATTGCAAAACATACGTGCCCGAACTGTGAGGAATTTTGGCGGTGTAGTATTCCGAATTAAAAAAAATACATCTTAAAATCGAGACGAATCGTCACAAACTTAAAGTCAAGAAGTAATGTGACCAATGGACTGGATAATCCCAGGACCAACTGGACCTGGATAAGTTTTAAATACTTAAAAAAATCGCGTTGTAAATTTGATTTCTGTATTTTCCGCTATGTTAAAGCCATAAATCACAGGACTGTGATGTTTGTTATACAGTAGGTATAAGCTATTATGTTGAAATTTAGCTACTTCACTATCACTACATACTATAAAACAAAGTCGCTGTCGTCTGTCCGTCCCTATGTATGCATATATCTTTAAAACTACGCAACGGATTATGTAGCAGTTTTTAATAGATAGTGATTCATGAGGAAGGTTTATATGTATAATATTGTAGACAAACACTGATAAATTTAGAGGTTCATCATTGCACCCGTGCGAAGCCGGGGCGGGCCGCTAGTATTCTTATAAATAAAATTGAATGTTTGTATGTATGCCCTATAAAGAATCGTAAACTATGCATTTGATCATGTGATGATCATCAGCAAAGTATTGTGCATGAGGACACTAAGGTTACTGAACAAAAAAAATTTAATATTTGTGTGATGTCTTTCCTACTTTAATTTATTTTAGTAATGGTGTAGCAACGAGCCCAGGGTACACCTGGTTTTTTTTAAAAAAAAACAACGATGTAAAAAATTTACTACTATTACGCAGCCCATAGATGGTCCACTGAGTCGGGCATCCTTCCATTACATGGTGGGTAATTAGCTTACTGAACCACGCTGGGCAGAAGGGTTGGCACAACGATTCATATCAAGTTTTCCATCTCTTGTGGTTAGATGTGCCGCCTTTGGATCAACGGGTCCCGGGTTCGATTCCGGGGTCGGGCAAGTGTCTTTGTCTAAACCAGAGGCACTGACTCGGAGTCTGGGTGTCATTTCTATCTATAATATGTATGTATTTACAAAAAAAATGTATATAAGTAGTTTATCATCCATCTCGTTACCATAACACAAGCATTAAGTTGCTTAGCTTGGGACGAGATGGCGTTGTGTGAAATGTCCAAGGATATTTATTTATTTATTATTTAATTTATCGGCCTTGTCATTTCCTTTTGTCGGCCCTCAGGATGGAATGGGTTGGTGACAGTATGTCTTTTAAAACCGTAGCAACACGGATATGGAACATCTTGGTATTCAAACAACACCTTATGCTACCCTGTAAGCCAGCATGGGACTGTAGGCTAATTTCCCTCCTTTTCCTCAACTTCCTGCTGGAGAAGCCTTCTCAACAGTGGGTGATGTATAGTCAGAGTAGTAGAAGTAGGGCTTTCTCCAGTTACATGGAAGATAAAGAAATGCATGATGTCCGATTTGGACAAGATTTTGAGCCGGGTGCGTCCCGGAAAACCCTTAAAGCATGGTGATACTAGGAAGCAATAAGTAAAAAGAGGTCGACTGAGGTTGGCCACGGGCGCAAATGACCGGCCAGCCTGTGTTAAATTAACGTGCAATATTTTGCTCAAAAACGGCGGCAGGCGTCATGTTTCACGCTGTTTATTGCGGGTATACACGGGCACAAATTCTACCGAGCTTGTTCGATGAGAAACTTAGAAACGTGTGCTCTAATGTCTGGCTACAATAAACGTTGTTGCATTTCGAAGACCTTGCACCTTGAAAATGTTTTAGCCATATTTTTAACTAGCGACCCGCCCCGGCTTCGCACGGGTGCAATTATGCATGTAATAAACATATAAACCTACCTCTTGAATCACTCTATCTATTAAAAAAAACCGCTTCCAAATCCGTTGCCTAGTTTTAAAGATTTAAGCATACATAGGGACGGACAGACGACAGCGACTTTGTTTTATAATATGTAGTGATAGTATCATTATAAGCGACTTTCCGTGTGGTGACGGATTTAGAATACATATTTATTTATTTATTTATTTATTCAGCATACCAACAACGTATCACAATTCATATCACTATCACTACATAGTATAAAACAAAGTCGCTGTCGTCTGTCCGTCCCTATGTATGCTTAAATCTTAAAAACTACGCAACGGATTTTGATGCGGTTTATTTTGATGGATGGAGTGGTTCAAGAGGAAGGTTTATATCTATAATACATGCATAATATTGTAGAGAAACACTGATAAATGTAGATGTTCATCATTACAGCCGTGCGAAGCCGGGGCGGGTCGCTAGTCTTAGAATATAAAAGAACATAATTTATTCGTGCTCTGTGATAGAGTTACTTTTAGGTATACATAACCTTCAATTGTCGTGTGAAGCATAATTTCTATTACAATATTGTTTCAATTCTTAATGTACAAAAATATTTCTTATTGGATTGAAATTAATTTAATTTATTACCTATATAAAAGAGTAAGTATGTCCCATAAAGAAGTTAATTATAGTTAGAATTAATTTATAATCAATACGCATAATATTGTCACCACCCCATACAAGCCTCATGGTGTTGTAAGAGCAGACAAAAGGTAATGAAAAGGCCGAAAAGCTAGCCGCAAGAGAACAACCCGTCTGGCCAGCGTGGCACAGTAGGCTAATTACCTTCCATGTAATTGGAGGAGGCCCGACTCAGTAGTGGGTCATTTATGGGCTGTGTAGTAGTAGTATTAGCGACTAAAACAATATTTCGAGACGAGCGATTAAGGCGGGCTTATTCTGATTTATAATCAATTGTATCGTTCGTATCCTGATAAGTATTAAAGGTGAAAATAAAAAAAAACCACACATTTTCTAGTGAACGTAAAAGAAAAAACATGATTACTAACTATACTAAGCAATCGAAGTCTGCACAATGTAGCACTTCAAAACATTGATTATTTAGAACACAGATTAAAAATGGCATTTTATTTATGACTCCCACTAGAGAGAAATATCGGTAATAAATAAGTTTGGTATTATATTGCGTGTGGCGCGTTGGTGACGCAGGGACCTATAGCCACTGTTGTAATCTCACTTTACTAGGTAACTAAATATTTGTACCAAATAAATGACAATGTAAGGAAAATATTTTTTAAACTTAAAGGGAAAAACTATTTTTTTATTACCTAGTGAGGACCGGATACTGTAATCAACCTAACTGTAACAAAACTTTATAATTTTTTTTTTTAATAAATATCCTTGGACATTTCAGACAACGCCATCTCGTCCCAAGCTAAGCAACATAATGCTTGTGTTATGGTAACGAGATGGATGATAAACTACTTTTATACATTTTTTTTTGTAAATACATACACACATATTATAGATAGAAAACACCCAGACCCGGAACAAATGCAAATAGTGGTCGTGGGTCGTACAAATATTTCTTCCGTGCGGGAATCGAACCCGTAACATGCTGCGCAGCAGTCGATCGCTCAACCACTGCGCCAACCGTGTCGTCGAAAGTTACTAGCTATAAACATAAAATTAACTTGACTTCAAATTTTCATATTTGCACATCGATTTGGAAGTAAATTATGTTATTAGTATTATTAACATTATTTCCATTTTACTAGCTGTTCGCCATGGCTTTGCTCGCGTACAACTGGATTGATATATTTCTCGTGAAATTCTAACTCTATGGTACACATGATATAAAACTCCCTTTTTTCTAATAATTATCGCCTGTATCGATTCTCAAACCACAAAAAGTTTAAATACACTTATGAAAACAAACTTTTTGTGTAGTTGTGGTTCAAAATTTCCATGGAAATGAAAAGCCAGCATCAGAATGAAATGTCTGGTTTCGTAAGCATATAGTATGACTAATATCCTTCAGAATGACAATGAATAAAATTAACGCACGTCTTCAGTTCACTTACGCACGAACTGTATCCATGCAAGCATGCCACAAGTTACCCCGCGTCATTACTTGACGTCAAGCAAGTTGTGTTAAGAAATCTGTATTAAACATAAAAAATGCTCAGAAAACTTGATTATTAATGTTCTTTTGACAGAAACGAATTAAATATTATTAATCCGTTTAACTATTTGCGTAACGATGTCTATTTGACCACACCACAGCCACCCTTTTTAATGAAGGTTGCGATATTCGCGGTAGCGAGTCCAACAATTCATACTACCTTCTTGGTTAACATCGCTTCTATTAAAGTAAAACTCGATGTCAAAATGTTCAAATAGCTGGCTATGACCGCACAAAAAAATTATACAACTGGCGGTAGATTTACCTGCTTCGTTATTTATTACTTTTTGTACTTAAAAAAATACAAAACATAGCTATAAAAGAAACAATCCGTTAAAAGGTGTTTATTTTCAATGTCATTAGACTGGCCAATCGTTTAATAGATCTGCGTTATGGTTTCCCGTATGTTTCCTCCGGTTCACGCTCACCTTTCACTGCATCGCAGATTAGGTACGGGTTGAACAGGGAATTACTTGAACCTCACGCCATAGTAGTGCGATCGCTTAGCTCGAACAAGTGGCTACCATCGCCTTCATCGGATTTCTTTAACGCTGCCATTAGCTAAATTGTCGACGCCAGATATAAGATAAACACGGGATACACATCCCGGACATTTGGGCAAAATATGTTTTGTTCCCCGGACACCTCTGAAAAAGTACTTTTTGCAATAAAATAGAAACATCGTTATATTTTTTGGTTCATTTATCATCATCATTATTTCAGCCAAAAGACGTCCACTGCTGGACATAGGCCTCCCCCAAGGATTTCCACAAAGGCCGGTCCTGGGCCTCCCGCATCCACTGTTTTCCGGCGACCTTAATCAGGTCATCTGTTCACCGTGTGGGAGGCCTACCAGCACTGCGCTTGCCGCACTCTCTCGAATGCGAATGTAGCATTGTGAGCTGGTACCTATACAAAAATAATTTGCCCTGACAACAAAACCCCGGACGGCCCCCGGAGCCCCTTCAAACTAGGACATCTGGACGAATGGGTGTCCACCACCGTGCGTTTTTCAAGAAACTTTTTACCGCGTACAAACTCTGTGTGGAATCAATTACCAGCGGAGGTATTCCCGAACCGGTACGACATGGCAACCTTCAAGAAACGAGCCTATTCCTTTCTTAAAGGCCGGCAACGCACTTGCAACCCCTCTGGTGTTGTGGGTGTCCATGGGCGGCGGTGATCACTTACCATCAGGTGACCCGCTTGCTCGTTTGCCTCCCTCTTTCATAAAAAAAAAGGACAAATCCGGGGATTTCCGGACGGATGGCAGCCCTAGATTTAGTCCGTGTGCCCCTTGTGGTCACCGATTTAAAATACATAGTGTCATGGATGGATAAGATGGATCCATCCATCCTAGATTTAGATTAGAGTCCACCTACGACAGAATGACAGATTTATGGGCTTCATCAGAAGGCTCAAAGTCAGGGCACTAAGGGCAATGGAGAGGGCTATTTTAAATAAATAAATATCCTAAGCTAAGCAACTTAATGCTTGTGTTATGGTAACGAGATGGATGATAAACTACTTATATAATTTTTTTTTGTAAATACATACATATTATAGATAGAAATGACACCCAGACTCCGAGCCAGTGCCTCTGGTTTAGACAAAGACACTTGCCCGACCCCGGAATCGAACCCGGGACCCGTTGATCCAAAGGCGGCACATCTAACCACTAGACCAACGAGCCAGTCAAATATAGTTATTACTAATATATAATATAAGTCTAAGTTCCCTTGCGAGATCGAATCAGATTTTTTTTTTAAATATTTTGTTACAACGCCACATACTTGTAGTCCGTGTTCTTTTTAGCAATGATTGGTAATTATTTGCTCCATTTTTTCCTTTCGTCTGTCGTACCCGGCGCCTTGGCACCTGGGACATTGGTGTTTCATTTAACCTACTCTCAGTAGGTGCTTCCTTAGCTACCAGAGTTACCGACGTAGCCGACAAGTTTGCCAAACTGAAGTGGCAATGAGCAGGGAACGTAGCTCGCAGGACTGACGCGCAATGGGGCAGAAAAGTCCTCGAGTGGTGACCGCGTTCCGGAAAGTTCCGCGTTCCGCAATGCTGGTAGGCCTCCCACACGGTGGACCAACGACCTGGTTAAGGTCGCCGGAAAGCGATGCATTCGGGCGGCTCAGGACCGTCCTTCGTGGAAATTCTTGGGGGAGGGGGAGGTCCAGCATTGGACGTGTTTTGGCTGAAATTATTATGATGATATTTTACAAATAAAAATGTTGAGTCATGAAAGAAACATACATGTTACAAATAATAGATCGTTAACATGTTTGAGAAGTGAATTTTGATCGAGATATAAATTACGCAAGTACCAAAATCACCAGCCCATTTCCTCGTGAGACTGTCGTAAGACTAGGCATAAAACCTAGCTGCAAGAGAAGGAAAACTTGAAACGATAGCATAGTAGGCTACTGTCCATCCATGTAATTTGATTGCCTCGATGGTCTAGAGGTTGGATGAGCCGCCTTTGGATCAACAGGTCTCCGGTTCAATTCCGGGGTCAGGCAAGTGTCTAAACAAGAGGCACTTGTTCTGAGTCTGAACTGAGACAAATGAAGAATGCTCGTTTCGACAGTATGTGTTTTTTGTGGCGATGATGATGATGATGTGTATGCACCAACTTTGTCGAGTTCCACCTAATTCTTAGTCATATGAGAGTTTAACTGCAACGTCAGCTTAACATTGCCAGCCCTTTCGACGATTGACACTGGTAATAACGTTGATTAACATAGGGGGCGCTCTAAACCGTTCGAAGAAGCGATCGAATTATCTGCGTCGTGAGTTTATGCTTTATGTAGGCAGAGAGACCGCTCAACACTTGAGTGAACTATTTAAAGTTGTAGGTAGATTTTGACGTTATATAAATGTTCTGTGGTGGAATGGGGTGGCACTGTGTCACCACCCCATTCCATCCTGAGTCAGAGCCAACAAAAGGTAACGACAAGGGCGAAAAACTAGCCGCAAGAGAAGGAAAAGTTGAAACGAAACCCTGTGCCAAACCGTCTGGCTATCGTGGCACAGTAGGGTAATTACCTTCCCTGCAATGGGAGGAGGCATTTTTTTTAAACGAAACCCCTGCACTATGTATATCCTGTGTCGCGGGGGCAGTTTACAAACATAATATGTAATTCACGAGCACTATGACACCCAGACTCTGAGCCAGTGCCTCTGGTTTAGACAAAGACACTTGCCCGACCCCGGAATCGAACCTGGGACCCGTTGATCCAAAGGCGGCACATCTCACCACTAGACCAACGAGGCAGTCAGTAGTGGGTCATTTATAGGCTGAGTGGTAGTAGATAAGAGATTTTTGGCATGGAAGAACTCGCCTAGTGAGATAAGACCGCACCGGTACGTTTCGTTTTGTGTTTGTCTATTACTACTTTTCAGTCCATAAATGACCCACTGCCGAGTCGGACCTCCTCCATCCAACTCAGTGGAGGGTAATTAGCCTACTGTGCCACGCATGCCAGACGGGTTGTCACAGGATTTCGAATCAAGTTTTCTTTCTTTTGAGGCTAGGTTTTCAGCCTGATCATTTACTTTTGTCAGCTCTTCCGACAGCCTCAGGATGAAATGGGATGGCGATACTATGTTATAAAATATATTATTATAATAAACACGTATTAGTTAGAATCCATGTTTTTATTTCTTAATTTGTCTATAATAAAGAGAGTTATAAGCTAAATTTCATGTTGGACATCTTAGGACTGGTCGTTACAGAAATGTCCTTTAATTAAAATCAAAAATGACTTTATTTATAAAACGTTTTTTCATAAATCCCTTAAAAGTCATTAAGTTTGGAACCAGCAGTGATATTTTTGTTCTTTTTATACAATTGTTTAATCAGTCACCAGCTCTCGGCCTATAACGCTTTTACGACCCCAACAGTGTTGCGTACGGGACCCCAAATGATTTATAGGAAACTGCGCGTGAAACGCTAAGATTTCGAAATTGCAACTCATTCCGAATGTCAGTATTTTTATATTACAATGTGGGAGGATTGGCTCGTGTAAAAAGGGCGTATCTAATTTGGGAATGCGCGCAATTTACGCGAAACTTTGTAGCTGGTATTTGGACACACATCACTTTCGGCCACTTAAAATATTTACTTAAAACCACGCCGCCGCCGCCGTCTGTCTGGCGTCGTATTTAGAACACGTATGTCTCTTTCTTATTTGCCAGTGGTCGCCCGAAATTCGACTATAATTAATTTAAATTATACATAGTTACTAGCTGACCCGGCAAACGTTGTTTTGCCAAATAATTAACCATCAATAAAATGCCAAATAATTAACGAATTTTATATATTAGATAGATAGGTGCGGCTAGTCCATCAGCCAAATCTGTCGTAGAACTGACGGCCGCTGGGGCAAACAGGTGCTACAGTGGAGACCATGTACTGGTAAACGTAGGGTGGGACGCCCCCCTGCTAGATGGAGCGACGATCTGCGACGGGCAGCCGGTAGCAACTGGATGCATAGAACCGAAGACCGGGTTCAGTGGCGAGCCATGGGGGAGGCCTACGTCCAGCAGTGGACTGACATAGGCTGATGATGATACATAGTTCTTTAAACAATATAGTTCTATTAAATTTGACCACAGACTTTAAAATTAACAAATGTGTTATACATGCGTGTGCATGTCAGATACATGGTAGTGTGTGTAAATTTCTTTTTTTTTATTGTACACAATTTTATACAATACTAGCTGTCCCGGCAAACGTTGTTTTGCCAAATAATTAACCATCCCCCGCGCAACCCCCTTCCTCGCGCAACCCTCTAGGTCTTATGGTTCCAGAGATATCGATCTCCTATCGCAAACGTTGTTTTGCCATGTAATTAAATAGGGGTTGATCGTAGCGGGGTGAAAATTTACTGTTGTTTGTATTTCTTATGCTGAATCTTAAAAAAATAAAAGCAAAAAATTTTCTCTAAAATTGAAACAATTTTTTTTTCGACCACCCCCTTAAATTTTAGGGGGATGAAAAATTGATGTTGTCCTATTCTCAGACCTACTCAATATGCTCACAAAATTTCATCAAAATCGGTCAAGCCGTTTCGGAGGAGTTTGGCAACTAAAACTGTGACACGAGAATTTTATATATTAGATTAGGATTCTGCAATCCTTCAATATAGAAACTATAAGTGTGGTAAATTAAAAATATATAGATGATAAGTAATATAAAAAATAATGTATACAGTTTTATTGTACACTAGCGACCCGCCCCGGCTTCGCACGGGTGCAATGATGAACCTCTCTATTTATCGGTGTTACTCTACAATATTATGGATGTATTAAACATATAAACCTTCATCTTGAATCACTTTATCTATTAAAAAAACCGCTTCAAAATCCGTTGCGTAGTTTTAAAGATTTAAGCATACATAGGGACGGACAGACGACAGCGACTTTGTTTTATAATATGTAGTGATAGTGATTGTACGGGCTGTGAGATTTGTGTCTGCAATATTGACCTAACTTTTAAGCTAATTTCCCGCCCGCGTTACCGGTGGTGGCTCCGTTCAGCAGTGGTTCACATATGAGCTGAAATTATAACGATGATATACTGTATACATTAAGTCCGAACTCCGAACCTATTTATTATATTTCTTTGTACTGTCGAATTGTGCTAACTGATTTAGAACGGTTAGTGAAATTAACCTTAAAAACTTTATCAACATTAGGTACTATTTTTGAATGCCACTTATTAATATATACCATTAATCATTTAAGAACATACTTTTTCAAACTATTTGCTGTTCGGTAGTCTCGGTAAAACTCAAGAACGGCTGGACCGATTTGGCTAATTTTGATCTTGAAATATTCGTGGAAGTCATTCACGTTTTTTATTTATGGATTCTGAGGCGGTACGAAGTTTGCCGCGACAGCTAGTAAATGAAAAACTAATTTTGGCTGAAAATCTAGCCTCATGAGAGGAACATTTTTTATGTCACTCGCAATCCGTCATACAAGGTAATTAAATTAGGCTTTGTTGCCTCCATAAAATTTGAAGAGGCTGGACGTATAAACGAGCTGACATAAGCTCAGCGCTTTTTATTGCACACTGTATATCGTGACATAAAGGTATTTCTACAGTTACTAATATAAAAAAAAATATTACCGCCGTTCTTTGAAAAGCGTTCGGGTAGCTTCAACGTGAATTTGAAAGTGATGGTTTTAAGACGTTTTTAAAGTAATAACGTTCAGAAACTAAGTTAAACTCGACACCGCAGGTCGTAAAATTAAAACTGATTTACTCATATTAGGAACGGATTTTACAATAAAAATGTGCCTCGAAGCAAATCCTTTTGCGTATATATTTTTTTTATGTAATCCATCCAACTAGATGTCAGTTATATAACCTGCATACAATATTATCGTAGGGGGAAATCTTTAGTCGATAGGCATGATAGAAATATTCACAAATATATTATTTTACTAATCATTTCCTTAATATATTATACCTACCTGAACGATTTCAACGTCTGGAAAAACCGGGATTAATTATAATATGTTAGCAGTTAATAATATTTGTATCGTTTGGATGGATGTTGTTACGTTTCTATGGGTGTTCCGAAGCTTTTAACCATTGTTCCGGCTCATCATGTACAGTCATTTAAATTAGTTCCCTTGCGAGATCGAATCAGAAATGAGTAAATACGCAGGAGAACCAGAGTTATCGACATAGCCCACAGGATTGCCAAGCTTATGTGGCAATGGGCAGTGCACATCACTCTCACCCCGCAGGACTGATGCCCGATGGGGCAGGAAAGTGCTCGAGTTACGACCGCGTTCCGGAAAGCGCAGTGCTTGTACGCCTCGGTGGTTTAGATCGCCGGAATGCGATAGATGCGGCTCAGGACCGGCTTTCGTGGAATCCCTTGGGTGAAGCCTATGTACAGCAGTGGATGTCATTTGGCTGAAATGATGATGAACTAAACAATCACTCGAGTACACTGCAAAATAAATAAATAAATATCCTTGGTCATTTCACACAACGCCATCTCGTCCCAAGCTAAGCAACTTAATGCTTGGGTTATGGTAACGAGATGGATGATAAACTACTTATATAATTTTTTTTTTTGTAAATACTAACTTATTATACATAGAAATGACACCCAGACTCCGAGCCAGTGCCTCTGGTTTAGACAAAGACACTTGCCCGACCCCGGAATCGAACCCGGGACCCGTTGATCCAAAGGCGGCACATCTAACCACTAGACCAACGAGGCAGTCAGTCAAAATGTTGCAGTGATTATAAACTGAGCAGTTTATGAGTTAGGTTCTTGAGGTTTGAAAACGGGAGGACAAATATAATAAAGTGATCTATGACTAGTCCGACCGCGGCACGTGGATACATTACCGTTATGCCTTGAGTCAGTTGGAGCAGGTTTTCCTCTATGTAACTAATTTTTCTGACCTCACAACCCATCAGTCACTCCCTAATTACTCACCACAGTTTATTTGTGACCATAACAGTTACTCTGCAAGGCTATTTCAGAATATTCGCAAGACAAATGAAACATCTTTGCAGCCATGTTGCTAAGTCAAAGATGCGTGCGGTTTGTCTATGGTACGTACAGAAATAGCAAAGAGTGTTACTGTTAAATACTACCGCTCAACCCATAGGTGCCTCACTGTTGAGCCGGGACATTTACATGGAGGATAATTAACCTACTGTGCCACGTTGGCCAGACGGGTTGGCAGCAGTGAGTATTTTATGGGTTGCTTAGCAGTAGTAGATTATTGTCTGCGCTCCGAGTCCCATCTAGCTGTACGTCATCATCATAATTTCAGCCAAAAGTCGTCCACTACTGAACATAGGCCTCCCCCAAAGATTTCTCAGAAGGCCAGTCCTGACACGCCCGCATCCTTAACCAGTTCGTCCGTCCACCGTGTAGGAGGACACTGCGCTACGGCTGTACAATGGGTACTTAATTATTTGGAATTATTTGGATAGACTGACATCTCGTCACCAACATAGCCCACAGGATTTCCAATCTTAAGTGGCAGTGGGCAGGGCACATTGCGCGCAGAACCGACGCCCGACGGCGCAGAAAAGTCCTCGAGTGGTGACCGCGTACCCGAAAGCGCAGTGGCCTCCCACACGGCGGACCGAAGACCTGGTTGAGGTCGCCGGAAAACCATGGATGCGGGCGGCCCAGGACCGGCCTTTGTGGAAATCCTTGGGGGAATCCTATGCCCAGCAGTGGACGTCGTTTGGCTGAAATGATGATGATGACCACGTGTAACCCAGAGTTACTTGAATAATAGCCAGTACCAACGGCTATACTTGCCTTCCACAGCACGTTGATGCCTTACACAAAGTTACATCGACTTCTCCACATGAATACTTACTGTTAACAAATTCAAAGTTCAAATCTGTCAACCAATGCAGACAAAGCTCTTCAAGGACAGATGGCAGATAAACAATCGGTAAACAAAAGCACGTGCCACATAATTGCGCCGGTAAAACAATGCCGTATTGTCTCTGGACCACTCTATGGTTCGCATAGAGAAATGGCGCCTTTCAACTTTTTTCGCGGCTATTTTGCGTTCTGTGTTGCGGTACTTTTGTTGTTATGTTTAGGGTTTCATTGATAATTTAAATATGGCAATATTCACGTAAAATTTATTCATTTTGTGTCCCATGCATGTTAATATATCATTATTTTGCTTTAAAAATATCGTAATATTGTATTGTTTCTTAACATTATTTAATTAGGAAACTTTAGTTGATAATTTTAATAACATACTATATTGTATAGTTACTTTGAAATCAGAGAGAATATTAAAAGTAGGTTATACTACTGAGTGCATAAAAATACTACAACTCAGCCCGTATATGACCTGTGAGCCTCCTCTATTTACATGGAGGGTAATTAGCCTACTGTGCCACGCTGGCCAGACGGGTTGGCACAGGAATTCGTAACAAGTTCAGCTTATCTTGGTTTTCTTGTAATTTCCTTTTGTTGGCTCTTACAACACCCTCAGGGTTGAATGGGGTGGTGACACTGTATTCTACATCCGACATAATAGCGACACAAACAGCAAAAATATCTTTCTTAATTAACGCGTCTTTTCATCGATTTATATTATCTAATGCAGAAATAGGACTACTTACAATTGCCTTAAAAAAACATTCTAACACTCTTAGTTTCCAATTTACAAAAACGAAACCGAGCCGTTAAAACCGCGAAACAAAACACCAATTAGGTGTCATCATAAAAAAAGTTCATAATAGTCCGGGAGCTGCCCATTGAAATCGTCCGGTGAGTCCCACGGCCACCTGATCACCACATTTGGACCTCAACTGACCTATATTCCGACCTATGACGTCGACGAACAATAGGGCATTGTTCTTTTATATTTGCACCAACATCAGGAGTTCCTCAAGGCGGTTCATTCACATCTAGCTTTCATTTAAATAGGTTCATTTGTTTTTCGTCATTGTTCCGATCAGCTGTTTTCACGAGATTACATCTGGTTGATACGTGAAAGATGCCAACAATGAACTTACAGTTGTACCTATTGTTTTATTATTGTTTGCCGTGAGGTGGCGTGTGTTAAATCTTATTGTTTCTCTATGATGTAATGGATGTCTTTAGCTTGGCTGTCGTTTCGTTTGACATTTATATTTGTAGGTTATTGTTATCTGTTTGTGTTCAATGTCAAGATCCACGTCTAAAGTAATGTCTGTTTGTGTAAATAGTCAGATTATGATAGCCAAATGATTTGTACTACATTCTTATTAACAATTCGTATTCACAATTACATTTTAGGTTTCCTTACACTTGAACATATCCCTAGCTCAACTAATAATAAACCGTATTGGTATCGAGAAATATTAACAATATTCAAATTATTTTTTTCTGAATCCACCAAATGGACTTGATAACCAAAAAAAACAGGGAGAAGAGACGATTTAATTTGAAACCTTATACCAAATTGTCTGATAATAAATTTTCCAGATAAGCAAATTTACAAACTAAGTATCTCTCCTGGTCTATTAAAATCGGCATTAATGCATATTATAAATTTAAACACGAACCAAAAGTTTTTTTTTAAATTCAGACAGTGACATTTCTGTGATCAACCAAGAAGGCTACTAGCGAGGAGTTCGTAGCTCATCCATCCTAGGCCAACGGTAGTGAACAAAAAAGTCGAGTAAAATGATAAATAGTTGTAGTTAATCCGTTCTTATCGCCTCGTGGCTGCGTCCCGTGCGGTCCGAAAATGAGAGATGGACCCGCTCGGCGAGATAACACTTCCCAGTAATGGCTTTCTACGGTAGAGTGGCTCAACATTAGGTATTATAAATAATGAGCGGACACGTAATAGTGGAAGCGAGACACTCATTGATTTGGTCAATATTTGTTATTAATGAAATCCATAGACAAGCACATCGGTATTAATTAATAATTACTTAGTAGTTACTCTAGACACACTCAGCAAAAAGACGAATCTTTCGGTGTAAGTTATTAAATCACTAATTATATATGCCTACTGTCGTCCAGCGTGCCAAATTTTTAATTAGATGTGTGAAGGAAAACTTGAAACAAAACCCTGTACCAACCCGTCTGGCCATAGTTGGCTAAATAACTTCCCTACGCGGAGACCCACACTCAGCAATGGGTCATTTATGTGCCGAGTAGTAGTAGTGTATGATTTCTTTTTTTTTAATATGCTTTTTTATTGGGAAAGATAATTATTGCAGCCTACTCCATGGGTTTTTGTTTTAGTGCAGTTATTATAGAGGCGCGGCTCCCTGCACCGATGTGCCGATATCGACTAATTGTATCGGTATGTGCTTTCTCGAATAGAGATGCGAATGATTTCATCGATAAAAAATGCATAAGTATGGTAATTATATATTGGAAGTTCACACGATTGAATTCGTTGTGGCATGACAGGCCTTTTTACTGTCCTACTTAAAAACATGTAGTATATTAAAATTAACTTCCTTAAATATCTACCAATAACTGACTGACAAAGACATCTACCAAATATCTAATCAATAAATTTAATTGCCAGTGGTCGTATCAAGCTTCCAACTTTAAATCATACTAGCTTCTGTTTTTGCATAAAATCGACTATCGATTCCCGAATAATCGACTAAGTCCCGTCCCTACCAATTGTTATTTGTCGACGGTATCGGACGGCCTCCCGCGCACGAATCCATCACTGGAACGAATATCGTGGACGCCAAAGACGTTTAATAAGATAAACACACTGCCTTATTAACTACGCCATTCCATCATTTGTAATAGAGGGGCCCCGTGATTTGTTAGTCGAATGGATTGTAATCGATTACACGGTCGCGATCGGTGTTATGCGATTTTTGCGGTTGATTGAATGTAGCGAGGTGTTAATAGTGATTCGTTTTGTACCTCATATAAATTGCAAAACGGACGATGGTGCAATTTGAATTGGAGAGGCAAATTGAGAATTTTTTAAATATTTCACCACGACAAGTAGTTGGTAAACGAGTGAAATAGTCAAAGGCAAATTACTTATTTTGCAGACACACTGGACACTTACAAATTGTCAACATATTAATAAAATCTATAAAAAGCAAAGTAATATATTTTAGTTTACCACCAGTTCGAAACGCGACCACTGCTGAGAGGAACTGGCAAGAAACTCAGAGGGCTTGTCATTTTTTTTATTACTTTGCGGTCTTAAGTATATAATAATGTATGTACTAAATACCCAACAAATTCCATTTAACAAACCGTTCTATTTGATCTGGAAGGCGTCAGCTGAAACGTGAATATTAAAACAATACGAAATAAACTTAAATAAAATAAATTAAAACTTCCTTGGTGTAGTGAGCCAACCAACCCCAAACAGCAGTCAGGTACTGCTTAGATACTTCACAAGTATAACGCATGTGACAGCCATCGGTCTCCTCGACCATATTAAAGGGAAGTTACCGACCCGTTACATGTCGCTACCGCTGCTCAGAGTATTTTAGTGAGCATGACAACTCACAAACCAGAGTCAGAGATTCGTCATAGGTGGTCGTCATGATACACATAACTACTGTCCATGGAGTTTATAGCTTGTTCTTCTCCATATGATCTACATTTTGGAACAAGCAACTAGCTTCATAACTTCACTTTCGACCTTTCAAAAACACCTGTAAATAGATGCAATTGAAATAAATGAGTTTACTCCGATCTTCCAACGGAACCTGAAGCCGTTGGTTCAATCGGCCATTATAACATGATGCGGAAGCCTCAGGTTTGGCTTTCCTGGAAATCCTAGGGGGAGGCCTATGTCCAGCAGTGGATGTCTTTTGGCTGAAATGAAGATGACATTGGTAATTTCTTTATTTTTTCTTGGTAAAATGTGACGAAATGAAGTCCCAACATTAGACTCAAGTTAACACAACAACTCGATCACGTTGGTTCAGCTTAGCTACTTCTAATACCATCCAAGCGTGCAGCACAGAACTGGCCAATCCCAACACGGATAGCTCGCCTCTTCTGTCGTCATACACCTGTCAGCCAATCAGATCGCTCGAAGCGACGACGTCAGAACTGCCTCAGAATTTCCAGTGACTTATTAAGTATGCTAATTAATGAGATGTTCTAAGAAAACTGGTACAGAGCTATTTAAGTATTGCTATGACGTTGTAGTTGTTTTTTTATGCTGTTACCGTGATGAAGAATACGCATGCATAACACTAGTGGTATCACCAACTCATAACGAGTGTGAAGGTGTCGCACGAGGTGAATATGCACCACTTTCTGAATCAAAATACGTTATTTATTTATATGAGAACAAAACAGGTAACAACTAGCAACTAAACAAGTAATTGTAATGACGGATCTAAACTAGGTTGGAACCCTTAAATACACATCATGTCATATTAATAAAGATACACATAATAATAAAGAGAAACTATTATTTCAATTGTACACTATAAATCACATTTAAAAAGCATCTTTCGAATTATGGAAATAATTTTGATTCGGCGAGAAGATAAAAATATTTTTCTGATTTTATTTTCTACTAATAGCTACACGTTTTACCATTAAATCTAAATACATATTCGGCGCCATCTTGTCCGTTATCGCACTCTACCTACATAGCATAGTTGAAAATACAAATTATGTTGCCAATTTTGAAAACTACCGGATATCATTACAATCCATATAAATCCAATACAATTTGCAACTATTATTTCCTCAATATCGGATTTCATTTACATATGCCTCTGAATTTTCATAAATTCCTCTTGAAGTACAGATAAACGCGAAAAATTCATATCAACATACGTCACAGTATTTTAACTATTAACAAATTTAAAATAGCCTCAAGTTTTTATAAGCGCAGAGGGGGAGGCAGAATTGAAAGTCATTCTCTAGTGTGCTCAATGTTCTCATAAATGATTTTATTGGGAACCGAAAAGGGCACCTATCGTTTAAACAGATTACATTTTGATATCGATGCGTTCGAATGATTGATATTTGTAATCTGTGACATTTGATGCTTATAAATTGATCCTTGGGTGTAAGGCTTTTGCACAATTTGTGAGGGCGAGTTATGTAATTTCTGAAGATATTGTTTTTGTTGTTAAGTTTTTTTCTGTTAAGATTAAAATTATCACTATCACTACATATTATAAAACAAAGTCGCTGTCGTCCGTCCGTCCCTATGTATGCTTAAATCTTTAAAACTACGCAACGGATTTTGATACGGTTTTTTTTAATAGATAGAGTGATTCAAGAGGAAGGTTTATATGTATAACCCACCCCCGCTTTGCACGGGCGAAGCCGGGGCGGGCCACTAGTAGTCAATATAAAGGCTCTGTCGCCTGAAAGAGATTGCTTTTAGAGTTGGATGTCCGCCTTTGGATCAATGAGTCCCGGGTTCGATTCCGGGGTCGGGCAAGTGTCTTTGTCTAAACCAGTACTTGCTCTGAGTCTGGGTGTCATTTGTGTTTGTTAATTACATGTGTGTAAACTGCCCCCGCGAGACAGGTAAGGTTCCGTTTAAAAAAATCTAAAAAAGCACTACATTTTAACACGTAAAAACACGTTTAATTTTGTTATAACATTTATTTGATTTGTTTTATAATATTATATTAGTTATACACGATCGACAGGTAAACGTTTAGATTTTAAAGTACGTGACAAATTTGTGTTGTCTCAACATAATACATTACTTCTGATTACATATAAATTAATTCTGTCAAATTGAACAATTTTAAATATCCTTTTATGCATATTGGCTGAATTACCAGGCGTCCCGGTCGCACGGTTTGTAATAGTTAACTCAACAATCGTAATATTTTTAGATTTGTCTACCTTTTACTGTTTTACCGTATCAGTTACCAATCGCACGATAAGTATGCTAAATCACGTATACATGGAATAGATTACGTCCGTGTCGTTATGGTTGATTGGTCTATGACAAACTGCCCATTCATGCATCAGTTACGAGGCAATATTGCCTTTTGTTGTCGTGACGTATCGAGTTTATAGTATTTTTTAATGCAACCTTTTTATCATGTTAATAATTTGGTGAAATTGTTAATGAATATTTAACGATAGTCCGTCAATCATCCCTTCTTGGAAGCTTGGAATATGAAATGAGTTTTATATTGTCTTTTTTTGGGTTGACAATATCTGGCTTTTTGTCTGTGGAAAGTGAAAATGTCACTTTGACAGGTTTGAACCGAAAAGGCTTCGTGTTGCCGAAATTAAAAATAAATATTGGGCTTTAAACTTATTATGTACGAACTTTTGGTTGATACCTTTATAGGCCTATTAATATAGCTATATTCTCAATATTTGGCCATAGAATTTAACAATAATATATAGTTCAAAGAGTATATTATGCGTGTGTGTGTGTGTCAAATAGGTACATGGTAGTGTGTGTAATGTTTTTTTAATGATTTAATGTAAACTGTTTTTTAAGTGTGCGAAATTAAACTCCTTCCGCAAAAATGTTGTAAAAAGGGGCACAGAGATTTTGCTTCATTTATTAATGTACCTACGTATAGATTACGAAAAAATAACAAATGGTTTTTCGACGATGAATATGATTCAAGCCACTTTGAATATACTTCATACGAGGTCGGTTGCTGGGGTAGTGGAAAAATCGTTAGCCTTGCACGGTAACCGCAAGCAAACCTGAGCTGGTGCAGGGTCAGCAAAAACCTAAACAGAAACAGTCTGACTTTTAAGAGATGGGATAATGCCACTTGAACTGATTAAGTCCGTCTGAGGATCTTGAATAGCACCGTAGCCAAATAACATGACCCTTGGACGGTATAGAGTTGCTGCGCCGAAGTAAATTCCTTAGAGCTCTTTTAAGGAAAGCTTTGTTTTTATGGGAATCTTTTTTTACGTGGGTTTAATCACAAAACTGTCATCAATCGTCATATTTAAAATTAGTCTCCATACACACCTATCAGTCGTCATATCTACATTCACACCTTTCATACACAATTCCTCATTCTTACAATCTATCCATCTCTTTTGATCTCCCACAACCCTTAGGTCCACCCACATTCATGCAGAAACTACTACCGGTTCGGATTGCTGCTCTACAGAGAAGAGCCAACAAGAAACTCTGTAGTAGCGTGCTAATTTTCCTCGTTGGTACCGTTGTCATAGACAGTAGCGTGAGCACTGTCCGATATAAAAAAGCGTACATTCCTCAAAGTTTAGATTCGGTAGTATTACCTATTACGTGGAGAATAAGCTTTGTGCCAGATTTTGGCCTACCAGTACTGCACTTTCTCAAACGCGGTCGCCACTCGAGGACTCTTCTGCCCCACCGGGCGTCGGTCCTGCGATCTATGTGTCCATTAGGCGCTTCACACACTGCCCCCGCGCTCCGCCGCCTGGCGCGGAGTGGCAGATTTTAATACCACCGAAAACGCCCTGGCATGTTTTCTATACTAATCGATTTAATGCATACAATAATAAAATCTGCCTCTCCGCGCCAGGCAACGGAGCGAGGGCGTGGCGCGGGGCAGTGTGTGAAGCGCCTTACTTAAAGTCATTTTAATAATCACTACATAGTATAAAACAAAGTCGCATTCTTCTGTCCGTCCCTATGTATGCATAAATCTTTAAAACTACGCAACGGATTTTGAAGCGGTTTTTTTTTAATAGCGAGTGATTCAAGAGGAAGGTTTATATGTATAATACGAGCATAATTGCACCCGGACGAAGCTGGGCCAGGTCGCTAGTATAAAATATAATTAAACTTGTTTCTCAAGTTTATGTTTACTGTGCACCTACCTTTTGTTTCTCTGCACCACTTATAGGTTGACTGAGAGAGAATGCCTATGACATTAAGTCCGCCTTTGTACACTTTATGTGCATTAAGATTTAATAAATAAATAAATAATTGGCCTACTATGCCACGCTGGCTAGACGAGTTGGCACTTGCAGCTAAGTTTTCGGCTTAGGTTTAGGTTTTCGGCTTAGGTTTAGGTTTTCGGCTTAGGTTTAGGTTTTCGGCTTAGGTTTAGGTTTTCGGCTTAGGTTTAGGTTTTCGGCTTAGGTTTAGGTTTTCGGCTTAGGTTTAGGTTTTCGGCTTAGGTTTAGGTTTTCGGCTTAGGTTTAGGTTTTCGGCTTAGGTTCAGGTTTTCGGCTTTGTAATTTCACGCACTACCCCCTATTACTTACAAAGTACATGGTGGATGCTATTTAATTTCATAGACACAAAGATGTGTAGAAGAGACTTTGCAATGCACATATTATTGTCGAATTCCGACATCTGAGCAACCTCAAGTAAATGAACTAATGCCAGTTAAGTGTCATCAATGATATTATTTACGCTCAAACTGCGAAGTCGGCAGTATGTCTTCCATTTTGGCATTCCAAACTGCAAAAGCAATAAATCAAGCGGAATAAATAAGCCAGGGACAGAATATAAATTATAAATTGAACTGTTTGTTTGCAGTCCCTACGAAATGCAGTAAACTTGGTCGAAGTCGCATAAAAGTTTAATGTGATTTAGTACGAGGGTGAATCAAAAAATTCTTGGAATCAATATTAAAAAATGCAAAGATTTAAATAATAATATTTTATTTTTCTACATAATCTCCGTCCAATGCAATGCATTTAGAATAACGCGTTTCTAACTTCCTTATTCCTTGTGAAAAAAAAATATTTTCTTGACTCTCGAAAATGTCCTCTACGGCAGCTATAACCGCGTCATTATCGTGAAATTTTGTTCCACGAATTTCCTCTTTTAATTTTGGAAATAAGTGAAAATCACTTGGGGCTAAGTCCGGAGAATATGGTGGGTGGTCAAGGAGATTGAAGCCAGCACAGCGGATTGCGTTGAGCGCAACTTCCGATCGATGGGCAGGAGCGTTATCTTGAAGGAACAACACGCCCAACGACAGTTTTCCACGACGTTTTTCTTTAATCGCTTCACGCACTTTCGGGATTAAATTTGCATAATAGGGTCCAGTTATCGTCTGGCCTTTTGGCATGTAATCAATAAAAAGGATTCCTTCACTATCCCAGAACACAGAGGCCATAACTTTGCCAGCGGAAGGAGCAACTCGAAATTTCTTAATGGATGGAGAGGATGGTCGTTTCCAAGACATGCTTTGTCTTTTAGTTTCAGGATCAAAATGGTGGACCCACGTTTCATCCATGGTGACAAGACGACGGCAAAAATTATCCGAATCACGCTGGAACATTTCGAGATTACGCTTGGAAATTTCCAAACGTCGCTTTTTGTTTTCGTCGGTTAACATTCGTGGCACCCATCTTGCAGACACTTTTTTGAACCCCAGTGAATCAATTAAAATGGATTGAACGCTACCAAAAGATATCTTTAGGATCTCAGCTATATGTTTTATAGTCATTCTTCTGTCTTCCAAAACCAGATTCTCAACCTTTTTGACATTTTCTTCTGTAACGGAGGTTGAAGGCCGCCCAGAACGCGGGTCATCTTTACAGCTTGATCTACCTCTTTTAAATTCAGCCACCCAGTACGCAACCGTAGAATAGGGTACAGCATCACCCCCTAATGTCTGCTGAATGTCCAAAAAAATTTCCTTCGTAGACATTTTTTTCAAACTGAGATATTTTATCACCGCACGTAACTCACTTTTATCCATAATTTTGACTTTTTAGCAACTCGTTGCACAAAAAAATTTATTACATGCGAACGAACTGACAAAAACAAGTGACAGTCTGCATAAATATAGTGTGATAGACACTCTTTAATTTGAATATCGAACTTGATCCAAAAAGGTTTCATATATATGCACTTCTAAGAACTTTTTGATTCACCCTCGTATGTACTTAATGCATGTAGTGGAGTGAAGCTGCTGCGAATTGTTGATCGGGTTTTTCAACCAAGTCCTAAAAGGAGGAGGAGGTTATTTAGACAACGGGAGTTTATTTACGGGTTGAACATTTCAACCCGAGGTGAATATCAATTCGGTTATACCAACCTTTTAATGTTTGCTACCGTAACTTCGTCATTTGTAAACTGATTAAATAAATCTAAATATAAGAAAAATAGAAAGAGTGTCTGGGTGTCATTTGTGTTCGTGAATTTCATATTTGCAAACTGCCCCCGCGGTACAGGTTAAATGCTACTGCAGGGCTAACGTTTATAAAAAAATCTTATATCTTTTGAAATTAAACACTTTTTAACGGATTTATCGCGTGTATATTACATTATTTAATTCCCGACGTTTCGAATGCTTTGCAGCAGTCGTGGTCGCGGGAGAGACTAGATGACAGTTGTCTTCAAAAGTACAAAGAAACAGTTAAAATCTAACGCCTATAATTTTGTTTTATTGATAACTTAACTTTGTTTTATATCTTTTATCTATATTTCATCAGTCGCCTTATTTACATTCACACCTTTCGTACATAATTCCTCACTCTCACAATCCATCCATCTCTTTTGATATCCCACAACCTATGCGTCCAGCCACATGCATGCCGAAACTACCACCGGCTCGGAATGCTGCTCTACAGAGAAGAGTCGGCAAGAAACTCTGTAGTTGCTTTTTTTCAATTATTGGTCTAGTTTACAAAAAGCTGTTTAGGGAACAGCATAGTGAGAGCAAGTTCGCCAGATGAGAGAAACATGCTACACGTTTACGCAATGAATGTCGACAGCCTTGAAACCTCTGAAATACTCAAATTTAAAAAAAAATAAGCGTAGCATTACTTACAGTTTGTCGCAGGCAATGACGTGACGTGATGGGCGGACGCACAGCTCGATAAATTGAATATGTTAAATCGTTTTTTGTACTGCGCCTTAGTACAGGCGTGAAGAAAAGTTTTAGCGAGATAATATGTAAAAAAAACAGTAGGATTTCTTTTACAGTTTCCTTTAAAAAAAATGTGTCAACATAATTAAGAGTTCCAACCTAGGTTAGATCCGTATATGAGAATTCCTTGTTTAGTTGCTAGTTATTACCTTTTTTTACCCTGGGTATTTTTTTTAATGTATTATCTAAATAGCATCTGTGGGAGTCCCCTCCACCTCAATGAGGAGACGGAGGCATTCCCACTAAATGTCCCCGGGGTATCTCCACGGGGAGATACCGTGCTAGTTGTTACCTACATGATGCTGATTTGTTGTCCTATAAATAAATTACGTTGGCTGGCGCTGGTTTAAATACCTAACGCTGGCTTTCAGCTGTGCCATTCACTCTAAACAACCAAGGTTAGATGTGCCGCCTTTGGATCAACGGGTACCGGTTTCGATTCCGGGGTCGGGCAAGTGTCTTTGTCTAAACCAGAGGCACTTGAGGAGTATGGGTGTCACATTTGTTCGTGAATGACATAAACATAGATAATATAGGTAGTGCAGGGGTTTCGTTTTAAAAAAAATATTTTTCTGAAACACTTCTGTTACCAAATGTACAGAACACGTAACGCCAGAGACACGGTGTTGACCGCCCACAGGCAAGATGATTCGTGATTTCTCTACTACGGGTTACAGGCATATTATTAAGGTGGCGAGGCAGCAAGATCAACTCAATGAAGGGGGACCTTTGAGAGAGGTAGCTCGTTGCAGCGATAAAGGATACTACAACGTTTTCTCCCTGCACTAGTTATAACCTGTATCGCGGGAGCCGTTAACAAGCTTGAAGCTCACGAACACAAATGGCACCCAGACACAGAGCAAGTGCGTCTGGGTTACACACAAGACACTTGCCCGACCCTGGTATTGGACCACGCTGGCCAGAGGTTGGCACAAGATTTCGATACAAGTTTCCCCTCTCTTGCGGCTATGTTTATAGCCTTATCATCCTGACTGCTTCGTTGGGCTAGTGGTTAGATGTGCCGCCTTTGGATCAACGGGTCCCGGGTTCGATTCCGGGGTCGGGCGAGTGTCTTTGTCTAAACCAGAGGCACTGGCTCGGAGTCTGGGTGTCATTTCTATCTATAATATGTATGTATTTACAAAAAAAAAAGTAACTAAGTAGTTTATTATCCATCTCGTTACCATAACACAAGCATTAAGTTGCTTAGCTTGGGACGAGATGGCGTTGTGTGAAATGTCCAAGGATATTTATTTATTTATTTATTTGTCAGCTCTTATGACATCCTCGGTCACCGACTATTCCTCTGGTGAGGCCTAGCAGATTACCGCAGTCCAATTACTTCAACCCTGGCGAGATTATATTCCGGCGCAGAAACATTGGCATGTTTCGCCGGAGTAAGATCGCCAGAGCTATCAATGAAAACATAGCTATGGAGGTACGCTGTGGCATTTGGTGGGTAGGTAGGGGTGCAATTTACTATCTCAATGCTCTTCGGAGTCCCACATAACCTGGCTAGTCTCCCAACAGCCGGGAATACACGAGGATCTCCCACCAATAGAAGGGAAGCATGGTGAAAGTTAAGTAATACATTGGAAGAACATTTTGTTTTGCACCTCACACACCAATCTATTTCATCGAAACAACGGAATAACCTCTAAGCCGGTTATAGATCTCAATGAATCGTGTAATACTCGGTCGCGGAATCATAGTCTTCATAACAAAGAGCATAAGGACTAAAATGCAACAAACTGAATTACTTACGGAACACGTGTCGAGCAATATGAATGAATTGAAGCGGTACTTTTTTGTGCCACAATGTTTTTGCGGTCGAAACAAAAGCATTCATAATTGGAGGCTGCGTTGCTGAGATTGACATATCTCAATCTATCTATATCGAGTTAACAGATATTGATGGAAAGTCAAGTTACAGGTAATATAACATTAAGGTTATTATATTAGTATCTAAATATTATGCCATGAACTATCTGCAAGGGGCGTTAAAGGCACATTTCTTACTAAGTACGATGTCTCGACCTAGTAGTTTAAAAGACGCTATTGTAAACGACAAAATTGCGTGAGATTAAAATTCAGTTATAATTCAGATTTATACTATCCTATAATTTGGTTTTCAGCTTAAATTATCAAGTACTACGTCAATAGAATTCATATCTGTGAACATTGACAAAATATATAGACATGGACATGATATGTAGACATGGACATAATCTGTAGACTTGGACATAATCTATAGACATTGGCGTAATTTATAGACCTGAAATGTATAATAGATTTTTTTTTAAACGAAGCCTCTGCCTTAGCTATAACCTGTATCGCTGGGGCAGTTTACAAATATGTAATTCACGAACACAAATTACATACAGACTCCGAGCAAGTGCCTCTGGTTTAGACAAAAACACTTGCCCGACCCAGGAATCGAACCCGGGATCCGTTGATCCAAAGGCACTTCTAACCCCTAGACTTGCTTCTGATTTTAGGGTGGACATAGTCCACAAGCTGTAATACTCAGTCGCGCTACAGGGAGCTGCGCGACTTGAAACTTCTTACCTCTCATAAACTTGATTCTAAAATCCGTAAAGATGATCTTGTATCTGTTTATATTGACATAATTATGGCGAGCGCAGTGTAAAACAGCCTGCAGCTAGAAGGAGTGATGTTGGCGTTATGGCCCTAATTATAAGAGCAGTGGACTAACCACTGTTGTATAAATAATAATAAATAAATAAATAAATATCCTTGGACATTTCACACAACGCCATCTCGTCCCTAGTTAAGCAACTTAATGCTTGTGTTATGGTAACGAGATGGATGATAAACTACTTATATACATTTTTTTTTTGTAAATACATACATATTATAGATAGAAATGACACCCAGACTCCGAGCCAGTGCCTCTGGTTTAGACAAAGACACTGGCCCGACCCCGGAATCGAACCCGGGACCCGTTGATCCAAAGGCGGCACATCTGACCACTAGACCAACGAGGCAGAGAGGCAGTAGTATGATAGAGGGAGAGTAAACTGCCCTCGTTCCGTGCGGTGACGGTTTTAGAACCACCCCATTCTGTCCTGAGGGTGTCGTAAGAGCCGACAAAAGGAAATGACAAGGCCGAAAATCTAGCCGCAATAGAGGGACATCTTGAAACCAAACCCTGTGCCGAACCGTCTGGCCAGCGTGTCACAGTAGGCTAATTACTCTCCGTGTAATGAGAAGGGGTTTGATTCCACAGTGGGTTATTTACGGACCGAATAGTTTTAGTAGTAGTAAAATTAGTGCTAAGTCGGGGCGTTCATATGGGTCGCTAGTATACCTACCACAGAGAAAAGCCTCATTGAGGACGTAATGATTTCTTAGGTTTTCGCGATAATTACACGTTGAAATTAAACACTTTTTAACGGATTTATCGCGTTTATATAACATTATTTAATTCCCGACGTTTCGGATGCTTTGCAGCAGTCGTAGTCGCGGGAGAGACTAGATGACAGTTGTCTTCAAAAGTACAAAGAAACAGTTAAAATCTATCGCCTATAATTTGGTTTTATTGATAACGTTCCATGTGCACGCAGAAATCGCTCACGGTGTCCAGACGTCTTGCAGATGAGTATTTTGCTTGAGATCGAGCGTCTGGAACCTGGAACAAGGCGTGCCTTGGAGCTTAGTGAATAGGATACCGCCGCGTGTTCTGGAATCCTACAAAGCACAATGCCTCAAGCATCACCCCGGCAAGACTATACTGGTCTATAGAAACTCTATACTACTATAAATAAATATAATAATAAATATCCTTGGAGATTTCACACAACGCCATCTCGTCCCAAGCTAAGCAACTTAATGCTTTTGTTATGGTAACGAGATGGATGATAAACTACTTATTAACATTTTTTTTTGTAAATACATACATATTATAGATAGAAAACAACCAGACCCGGAACAAATACTTGTAGGTCGTACAAAAATTTCTTCCGTGCGGGGATCGAACCCGCGACATGCTGCGCAGCAGTCGATCGCTCAACCACTGCGCCAACCGTGTCGTCGCTACTACTACTATTCAGCCCATAAATGACACACGGCTTAGTCGGGCCTCCTCCAATCACATGGAGGAGGAAACGAAGAAACGAGCCTATTCCTTTCTTAAAGGCCGGCGACGCACTTGCAACCCCTCTGGTGTTGTGGGTGTCCATGGGCGGCGGTGATCACTTACCATCAGGTGACCCCCTTGCTCGTTTGTCTCCCTCTTTCATAAAAAAAAAAAATGGAGTGTAATCAGCCCACTGCGCTACGCTGGCCAGTCGGGTTGCCAACTCTCTATAGTTCAGTTTGTATTTCGTTTACCAATTATATGAAGTGTAAATACAATTTTGTCCGGTGATCGTAGACAGTCGATCACGCTGCGATATGAGTGATAAATGATGCGACTTTCGAGTGTCGTTGCCCAGAAACTAGTTTCTAAAAGTCAAACGTACGGTTCATTCACCATAAGTTAACGATGGTTGAACTTTGGTTAACGATCACGGACTTTGAAGCTCGATCGGCGTTCAGAAGCTCCATGTTTAATGGTAACATTTTGTAATATTGGTAATATTGACGACACGGTTGGCGCAGTGGTTGAGCGATCGACTGCTGCCCAGCATGTCACGGGTTCGATTCCCGCACGGAAGAAATTTTTGTACGACCTACAAGTATTTGTTCCGGGTCTGGGTGTTTTCTGTCTCTAATACCTATGTATGTATTTACAAAAAAAAGTAAGCTTAGCTTGGGACGAGATGGCGTTGTGTGAAATGTCCAAGGATATATTATTATTATATTTGGTAATTGAATTCTGTGGGTAGGTTGGAGCAAAATTATGCATTTGTTACCAGCCACTTCATCCTAAAGGTAATGACAAGACAGATACAACTACCATACTATCTATCTATTCTTCCCATAGATGACCCAATGCTGAGTCGGGCCTCCTCCAACTACTCTCCAACTCCAACTAACATGGAGGGTAATTAGCCTACTGTGTCACGCTGGCCAGACCTATTTTATCCTGAGAGTGTCGTAAGAGCCGACAAAATGAAATGATAAGGCCGAAAACGTAGCCGAAAGTGAAGGAAAACTTGATACAAACCCTGTGCCAACGCGTCTTGCCAGCGTGGCACAGTAGGCTAAATTCCCTCCATGAATTTGGAGGAGGCCCGACTCAGTAGTGGGTCAAGTATGGGTTGAAACGACGATAGCGCCCCAAAGTCGTGGAGCATGCTTCCCAATCGGGAGTGAAAGGGAATCCCGTGGCCCTGGTTCGGGCAGTCGAGGGTCGCTGTCGGTTTTAGTGGGTAGGACATGGCGCAATTTACCATCTCTACGCGCACCGGAGTCCCACATAGCCCGGCCTGCCCCAACGGCCGGGAATCCATGAGGATCTCCGACGTAAAAAATATCATAGCGTTTTGACTAAGTTACCGATCGGTCACAAGCGACCCGTGACAGGGCGCGGCTCAGGCGGCCCGTGGCGGGGTGACCTTCAGTTTGACTGAACCCATTATTGGTTGTCAATCCCATTCACAACGATTTACTGTGTGACGTAATGTAGTATATTTATATCTTAAACCTATTTAGATATTCAATATTGAAACTAGGACTAAAAAGAATTACGTGAGAATGTCTGCACATAAACTCAAACTAGAAGGAACATATTTCTTTCTATCTACACTGACCTGCAATACAATACTACACTTATCTATCTATCTAAACTATAGAAGTTAGAGATTTAAAATAAAAAACGTTTTATAGCAAATGTTATCAGCTTTTTATGTTACTATAGCAAACTCTACAAACTGTTTTTCGAGCCCTTTTTATTTCTAACTAGCAACATTTATTGCCCAACTTAAGTGGCAATGGGCAGGGCACATAACTCGCAGAACTGACGCCCGATGGGGCAGAAAAGTATTTCAGTTGCGACCGGAAAGCGCAGTCCTAGTAGGCCTCCCACACCGTGGACTGACGACATGGTTAAGGTCGCCGGAAAGAGATGGATGCAGGCGGCTTAGGACCTTTCATGGAAATCCTTGGGGGAGGCCTATGTCCAGCAGTGGACGTATTTTGCCTGAAATCTGTACTAATATATAAAGCTGCAGAGTTTGTTTGTTTGTTTGTATGAACGCGCAAATCTCAGGAACTACTGGTCTGATTTCAAAAATTCTTTCAGTGTTAGATAGTCCATTTATCGAGGAAGGTTATAGGCTATATTTATTTTCATAAGAATTAGGGATCCGTGTGAAAATTGCATATTTTGTAAACCCAGGTGTAAAATCGAAAACCTATTTATGCGTGCGCTGCAAAAACTATTGACAATAGAACAAAATGATGTACAACGGGTTTGTAGGTCTTAAAAAGATCTACAAAAAAGTCCGTGAGAGCACAAATCTAACTATTATAGTTTAGTCACAATAACCGCTTTTATGTTCATAAAAAATATGCACAGAGATAAGCACGGGGTCGAAGCCCACGCGGGCGAAGCCGCGCACAAAAGCTAGTGATGAGATAAATTGAATTCCACACTACCGTCTAGGCGACTTCATCCCATTTAGTAGGTGCTCAATGCAAATTACACTTAATTTGGCAAGTTTTAAAATTCAAATTTTGAAAGCACGGCTGAGCGAGCGGGCCCGAGCGCGTCCGAAGGCGCGTCACGGGTGGGCGCACGCGATAATTGCGCGCGCCGCGACCCGTGACGACAGTTAGTCAGCCCCACCAGCCCACCGTGTGATAACCTCTGAGCACACACTTAGCGGGTGACTTGGCTCCAACAAGATTTCTAACACTTCTTCCACGTCTCCCCCTTTTCCTAATGTCATTGTGGTCGCCATCAGTCTACCCTACCCACGGAAACCCGACGACCATCCTTTATTGCCAGAACCAGGGCCTGTCTAACCTATTTCAGCGAGGCAAGCAGAGTACTTTATGTTGCCACAAAATAAAGCACTCTGCTTTATATGCATATTTTCCATGTATAATTTATATATTTTGTAACTAGCGACCCACCCCGAAATCGCACGGGTGCAATGATGAACCTTTAAATTTATCAGAATTTCTCTACAATATTATGCATGTATTACACATAAATCACTTTATCTACTAAAGAAAAAGCACATCAAAATCGGTTGTGTAGTTTTAAAGATTTAAGCATACATAGGGACGGACAGACGACAGCGACTTTGTTTTATAATATGCAGTGACAGTGATATTAGCCTCAGAATCAATAAATAAAAAACCTGAATGAAAATTCCAGAATGTTTCAACTTTATTAAAATATGTGCAAACCTTAGCTGGAACAATAATAATGCGTATTAAAAAATATATTGTTTTTTTCATATTCTTCAACTTTTAAACCTTCCCTGGCCTCACACGAATGTTTCAAGACCAAACTTAGCCAAATCGCTCCAGCCGTTCTCGAGTTTTAGCGAGACTAACGAACACTAATTCATTTTTATTTATAGAGATTGACTACTTATTTCCAAAGTAAGACAGACGGATATGGTCCGTGTGGTGACGGATTTAGAATACACAATGTCACCAACCCATACCGTCTTGAGGGTGTTGTAAGAGGCGACTAAAAGAACGCAAGTGGCAGATCACCTAGCCGAAAGAGAAGGAAAACTAGACACAAACCCTGTGCCAACCCGTCTTGCCAGCGTGGCACAGTAGGCTAATTTCCCTCCATGAATTTGGAGGAGGCCCGACTCACTAGTGGGTTATGTATGGGCTGAAACGACGATATGATGATGGATGAAATTAAACCCATATTTATTAGGTATCTTCTATTTTGACAAATACAAAATGGCGTCGACACGCTTCGTCGCCTCCTGCCAACCAATAGATTGGTGTTCGGATATACACCTCAAACAAAGCTGCGAAACGGGGCCGGACGGCGGCAGTTAAGCGGCAAAATTCAAATTTCTATCAGAATAGCCCTCGAGAGGAACGAGCAATATCCGTTCCATTTTCGCAATCGCGCGGTGTATCCGAAGGCGTTCGACCGTTTCCGAATAGGATGCACGGTTTGAAAATTAATTGTTTGATTGGCTTAGGGTGTCACCTATTTTCAATACTAAATACATATCGAATTAAAAGGCAAAGAACCCAAGCTGGTGTCCAACTATTTGAAGGTAACCATAATAGTTACAAAGTGCAAAGACTCCGCTAACGTTATCCGCAACGCTAAAATGTATGGCATGACATTTCAAAACCCTAAGTCACGTGACTTTAATATTTCATCCCATACATTTTACCTCGGGCTCCTGAGCGGCCTGCGTCCATCCAAGCGATCTCCCATCGTCGGATAAAATTTGGACAAATAGAACAAAACTCAATTTCTAGCCAGACTTTTTATTTAATGCTACTTTTTTGAGCGACTGTGTGCATATAAAGTTGACGTGGCGCTCGCTCACACATTTGCACTACAATGACATGTTCGGCTTGATTTTCTTCGAAATCATCAGCAATCTTCGTCATATTTTAACTAATTTGAAGAAAACCTTAGTTAAATAACTTAACATTAATTTAAAATAAAAATTATACCTTTCTTATTTTAATACTTGAAAATTGGTTTAGTTATTTTTTAAATTAAGGATACAGTGTGCAAATATATTGTGTATTCTTATTACGAATAACTTAAATCAATGTTCAATAAAATTATTTTAAAATACATATAAATAAAGCCTTTCACAACTACAGCCGAGACAACTAACTATTTTGCTATCTGGAAAAGAAAAAATCTGCACGTTTTCTTAGATTTTTCCTGTTTACACGATCGTAGCTTGTTCACAATAGCTACATTAATAAATTTTATCATTTAATAAAATAACTACTATTTAAATTAATAAAATTAGTTTCATTTACTTATAATTTGTTATATACTCGTATTAATATGTATATTTTTAAGATGATTAATGTATTTTTATTTATTAAATTTTATTACTACTATGTATTGCTAAGGTCAGGTAATAATAAATATTTCTTTTTCTTTTCAGGTAAGTTCTCGTCAAGTATCAAGTTCTCAGCCGTGGCAAAGTAAGACAGTTAAAATAATTTATTAATATTAAATACCATTTACATGACTCATTGTTTAAACCATATATGAAACACGAAGCAAACACTTTCAGTTACTATTCTCATAATTTCGTCTTACGGTCTTCTTCTTCTTACTAGTTTCACGTTACTGTCTGGAATATTGCCTTTAACAAAAAAATGACATCTGTACTCGTCATCTGTAACTTGTTGGTGTATGATCGCCTTGTTGGCCTATACCCTGTACAAGATAACTTGATCGATTTGACAGACGGGCTAGTGATGGGAAACGGAAAATGTGTTGTGAAAAACAACATTTTAAAATACTTGTAACTGTGACAAGTAGGCGTGGGTGTATTATGAGTGAAATTATTTATTGCACTAGACATATAAAACATTGGGTAGATATGCGTTGGTGGGTCAATATTCATAATAAGTTCCTATTTAATATTACAGGGTTATTTTTGGATCTCCCGCCATATTTAAATAGGTTGTTCAGACCATGAAAGTAAACAAAAAAGAAAAGAAAATAATAATTGTAAAAGTGTCCCATACACTACCATACACCAGTAGTGCCGCGACAGCACTTCTGCACGAGCAGCGTAGTTCGGAATCATACCTTTAAGTCGATCGGAAAAATTGACATCTGTCAAATCGATCAAGCTAGTGTGAACAGGGTATAGTGGTTGGATGTACTGTATTTAGATCACGGGCCCCCGGTTTGATTCCCGGGTCGCGCAAGTGTATTTGTACAAGCCAGAGACACACCGACTCTGGGTGTAATTTGTGATCGTGAATTACATGTTAAACTGCCTCAGCGGTTTAGGTTATACCTAGTGCAGTGGTTACGTTGTATTACTCTAAGAACTCAAATTTGAAAATCAGAGGATAACCGTAGCGGATAACCGCTTAAAATTTAATCGGAAATACGCTGTGTCAATATACAAAGAATACAAATATATAAAAAACTGCTATTTTGACACAAAAACAAAATCTGTACCTTGAGGTCTGTTTCCAAACATGCAATCACCAACACGAATAACACCCAGACTCAGAGCAAGTGACTCTGGTTTACAGAAAGCGGCCAAAACCATTCTTGTTCCTTTCGTCCATCCTCCGTGGTCATTTTTCTTTATGGTAATTTTTTTTTAGGTCGGAAATCCTCCTTGATTTCCGGCCGTTGGGGACCAGCCTGTTTATGTGGGTCTCTGGGGCACGTAGTGATGGTAAATTGTGCCCCGACCTACCCACTAAAACCGACGGCGATCCTCGACTGCCCCATTCCAGGGTCGCGGGGTTCACTCCTCCCGTTAGGGGAGCATGCTCCGCGACGCTGGTGGGCCTTGGCCCGCCTCGTTTAGTGGAGCCCAAAGCTCCGAGACGGGCCCTTCTGTTTAATGGTACATCATGCAAAATGCATAACATACAACCTTTTTCATTAGAATAAAAAAAATACGATAAAATTTTCAACCTCTGCACAAATTTACCCAATAAAGAATTACAAAAGCAAGTTGAGAACGCCGCAACCTCGAACCGAGAGCAATAAAATGTACAAATGTACCTACAAGCCACGAAAATCACCCTCGTAAGGCTTCGTGCAGACATGGCGCGAAAAAATTGACGGGAGAATAAACGTCGTGCCATATACACTGACCTGCAATACTAATTACTACACTTTTAATATATCATTTTCTTCTAAACTATGGAAGTTGGAGATTTAAAATAAAAAACGTTTTATAGCTTTCTATGTAACTATAGCAAACTCTACAAACTTATTTCGAGTCCTTTTTATTTCTAAAGAATATCTTGTGTACTTAAAAAGTTAATGCAATTTTAAAAGTGTGATACTTAGTTTTGCAGCCCAGTGTATTTATTACTCAGCTAAAAATCTTAATATCAGTTATTAAAAAACTCACTCCGTGTATTTAGTTAGCCAAATCAGGTAAGGTTTCGAAATTGATAAAAAAAGAATTATACTCGACTAGCGGTTTCGCGCGGGTGCAATTATGAACACCTAAATTTATCAGTGTTTCTCTACAATATTATGCATGTATAAACCTTCCTCTAGAGTCACTCTACTTATCTACAAAAAAAAACGCTTCAAAATCCGTTGCGTAGTTTATAGATTTAAGCATACATAGGGACGGACAGACGACTTTGTTTTAGACTATGTAATGATGTTGTGTTTGTGATGATTAACGATTAACACTGATGATTAACTCAGTGTGTTAAAGATTTCAACCTTCAAATCAGACAAAGTATTTAATACTATGCAAACAAGTCACAACAAGAGAAGCAAGCCCCGCCGAAGCATTGCTCAATGTGTTTACCGCCTAAGAATCCGCTCACCGCGAGATGGCGCGATAGTAGCATCCAATGGCGTACACAATTAATACAGTACTTATCTCGGCTAATTAACGATTGCAGAACGACCTAGAATATTTAATGAGGCTGTGGCAAGATCCGACCGGCCTCACTTGCTGAATCTCTTGCTTGAATTCAAGTGCAGTTGATTTGTGTAGCCCACAGCCCATACAAATCCACTACTGAGTTAGGCCTCCTCCAATTACATGGAGGGAAGACCTACTGTGCCTCGCCGTCCTGACGATTAGTACAGGGTTTCGTATCAAGTTTTCCTTCTCTTGTAGATAGATTATTTGCCTGGTGCGTTCGTTTAGTCACCAAGTACAATAGCCATAAGCCTTATCTATATACCCTTATATCTATTACTAGCTTTTGCGCGCGGCTTCGCCCGCGTGGGCTTCGGACCCGTGCCATAGAGATAATGTATGCATATTTTTTATGAACATAAAAGCGGTTATTGTGACTAAACTATGATAGTTAGATATGTGCTCTCGCGGACTTTTTACGCAACCTACAAACCCGTAGTACATCATTTTGTTCTATTGTCAATAGTTTTTGCAGCGCACGCATAAATAGGTTTTCGATTTTACACCTTGGTTTACAAAATCGCAATTTTTATATGGATCCCTAATTCTTTTGAAAATAAATTATAGCCTATAACCTTCCTCGATAAATGGACTATCAAACACTAAAAGATTTTTTGAAATCGGACCAGTAGTTCCTGAGATTAGCGCGTTCAAACAAACAAACAAACTCTGCAGCTTTATATATTAGTTTATAGATAGATAAGGGTATCTTATTATCATCGGATCTATCATATCTATATTCCCTTCCCTTATCTATCATCGGATCTATCATAGCTCGAAGACTGTGGTCCAATCAATAGCCTCCACGCTTGGGCGCTCCTCTGCTCACGACACACTCGCAAAGCAACTGTGTGGAGACGGAATTAGCAAACATAGTGCCATCACTCCATTCCGTCCTGAGGCTGTCGTAACGTGCGCGTCTCAGCCCCATAAATTACCCATTACTGAGTCGGACCTCCTCCAAATTCATGGAGGGAAAATAGCCTACTGTGCCACGCTGGAAAGACGGGTTGGCACAGGGTCAGGGTGAACCTGAGAAGAGGAGGAGGGCCTCCTCGTCTGCGGCGGCGTGGTTCTGCATCAGATCCCACAATGCCGCAACAGGACGCGAGTTGGAGCACCCCGGGGAGGTTTAGTGGGTAGGCCCCCACTATGGGGGAGAGTCCCACACTCCCCTCGCTGGCTATACCCGTGGCCGGCGAGGAAGTCCATAAAGGATATTACCCAGGGCAAAAAAAAAAAGGGTCAGGGTGAAATGGGGTGGCGAGACTATGTATTAATTTATTTACTCTTTATGTACTACAAACACGGTACACAAGGCGGACTTAATGCCTTATCAGTCGCCATACAGTAGATATTATGATGGGCAATGAAATATTCAATTAGACTCTATGATTAATTACCGCAGCAAAACTTCAACATTGTACATTAAGCACCGCCCACCGTACACAGTTTCACAATAAGACAAATCAGATTTCTTCATGAAACACACGCGCACATGTTTCATTACATTGACTTTCAAGGTATTCAAATGTGCGTGGTAAATCGACCGAGCGCTTTTTTTTTGTCTTCCGCAATCGGGTTGAAAACATATGTTTCTTGTTCTTCGTGGTTTTGTTTTTTTAATTTCACTTGAGTCGTCAGTAGTTTATCCTGATTTCTGATCGTAAATAAATGGGTTTTTAAAAGGAATATGATTATTAATGTTGACATTCTTAAAAAAATAAGTAATAAACACTGAGCTCTGTGAACTAACCTAAATTATTATGAAAAAAAAAACTTTAAACCTAAATTTTAAAAACATAATAGTGCCTTAAGCGCGCGATTACTTGGGGCAATTACCGTCTACCGGTCTACCGGTTGTCCCACTAGTAGATGTATCTAGTAGGACAACCGGTAATTATATGGTAAGACCAGCTGACACGCTAGTTTAGACCAGCTATTAATGACTTAGATTACATAGTGTCACCAACCTGAATCATCCTGTGGGTGTCGTAAGAGGCGGAAAGATAACCTAGCCCTTGTGGCTAGATTATCTTTCCATACCAGGCCATCATCATCAGCCCATAAATGACCCAATACTGGCTCGGGCCCCCCCAAGTTCATGGAATTAGCCTACTGTGCCACGCTGTCAAGACGCACAGGGTTTGTATCAACATTTCCTTCCCATACGGGCTATGTGATCTACCTTTTAGGATCCTTTAGTCGCCTCTTACGACACCTCAGGATAGTGTGGGTTGGTGACGTTGTGCATTCTAAATCCGTCTTCAACAATGTTTCCTAATAACAAAAAGACAGATCTAATAATAATACTATGTATTTCCATCCAGGACGGCGACATAGGAGCGTATAAAAAAATAATTGTCACTTCATTAGAATAACAAGACATTAGCTACGCAATCGGCATGACGGTTTAAGGAAAAAACCGCGACCGCTAGATGATCGCATAGTTTTTAATCGTCCCTCGCCCTTTGCTCAAGGATTCATTATATCTGTGTCACGCAATATTTGATTGACCGGTTGCATTTTTTCCGTTGTCGGTCTTGTGTTGACGTTATGTCGCACAAGGAGGCGGCGGAGCGGGTCAGAGAGGCGGACGCTCTAGCTGACCCACGCCGCAGTCGGAGGCCGGGGTGGAAGAGGCGACTTTACACTTACCTCCTCCAAAAAGAGGCCACTGCTGGACATAGGCCTCTCCCAAGGATTATCGGAGGGCAAGTGCTATAATCGGGTAACGGGTGGTCGATATTTCAACAAACTTTGCTGCGTTAGTCGCCTTCTACGACACCCACGGGAAGATGTGTATAAGTATTATTTTATATATTACTAGCTAATCCGGCAAACTTCGTACCGCCTCAGAATCAATAAGTAAAATAGCTGAATGAGAATTCCAGAATGTTTCAACTTTATTAGAATAACCATGCAAACCTGAACTCGAACAAAAATAATGAGTATTAAAAATAGTTTTTTTTTTTCATATCTTTTCGAGTTTTAGCGAGACTAAAGAACAGCAATTCATTTTTTATATATAAATTTTATTTATATAGTTTACGATTCTATAAAGGACATACAGACAAATATTCATTTCTTTAATATAAGAAGACGAAGATTAGTCTTGATTCACTACACTTGATTTTAATTGTTATTCTTACTGTTATAAAATGCCTCTAGGCATTAAGGTGGATGCTCCAGGGTAGCCCGCGAAATTCAAATTTTCTTACGTTTTTTGCAATTTGCAGGGCAGTGCTAGGTTGTATGATATTGAACATTTGATTCGCGGCTGTAAGACGTATGTAGTTACAGAGTTATAATCATCAAACTCATCAAGCTCTCCAAGCTCTTAGAGGTGCAAGAATGACTTTGACGTTGAAAAAGTTTTTCTTGCACTTTTATGAACTTGGAGGGTTGTATTGATGATTTTGATGATTATAATTCTATAACTACATACGTCTTACAGCCGCGAATAACATTTTAATCAACATACAACCTAGCACTGACCTGCAAATTGCAAAAAACGTAAGAAAATTTGAATTTCGCGGGCTACCCTGGAACATCCACCTTAAATCCGCCAATGTACCATGTCGCATGAAGAATTAATATTTATTTATTTTATTATTTTAATAAATTTAATAATGATGGGGTGGTAGTATTCTTAGTCCGCTTCCACACGGAAAATGCCTGCACATGCATTACCACACATAAACTGCCAATTAAACACTCGATTTTCATCAAGGACATTTAATACGAGTATGGGCTCGGGAATTTTAGAAGGGCTGACAAAAAGCCAATTTGCCGGTCTAATACGCCTATTATAATGTCAACGCACCCTATACCTTCGTTGCCATAAGACACTACACGCGATGTGGCAACGCGTTTCAACATTCAAGTACCGTAGATTTTCCTTTTTTCGTGGGAAATTCGCGTTTTCACCTCGACAATACAATGCGTTAACAAGGTGATCAAACTACGTTATCTTTGCAGTTAATGAAGGCTTTATTTCGTAGGGTATAAAGTTTGAATTAGCGTGTCGGCCTATAGGGTAAGTGAAGCAGTTGTTTATTAACGGTTTGTAGTAATTTGAGTTGTAAATCTTGACGAGAAAAAGAGGTAATGGTAGATTTCTTGCGACAATTTTCTAAAATGCCAGTAATGTTCCTAATTGTTCGTGTTACTTATACTGTGCTTGGGTTTGTTGCTGTGGAGCAGGGTCTTATAACAGGGTGCTCAACCCATGGTGTGGGCGCAGACAGTCAGGGAATGCTGCGGAGTTAAGGGGGTAGGGTGCAATTAACCAGTCTCTTTTACTGGCTACACGGCTGGGTATCCCTTAGGATATCATAAAAGGATTTTTCTCGGCTCCATGCGTGTTACTACTAAAACTGTAAAATTAATTGAAGAAACTTTCGACATTTCATTTTAAACTTCAGATATTAACAACTCTACTACTCTTTTTTATTGTCTGTCTGGCTGTCTTTATTATATTGTATTTATTTAAACTATGTTTAAATGTACTAGGTATTTAGGTACTGTATTTATAAAAATAAATACAATTTATTTAGAATAAGGAGCAATCATACATTTAGAATACATAGTGTCAACACCCCATTCCGACCTGAGGGTGTCGTAAGAGCCGACTAAAGGAAATTTCACGACAGAAAACCTAGCCGCTGGAGTAGGAAAACTTGATACAAAAACCTGTGCTAACCCGTCTGGCCAGCGTGGCACAGTAGGCTTATTACCCTCCATGTAACTGGAGGAGGCCCGACTCAACACTGGGTCATATATGGACTAAACTAAGACATAACATATTTTTTATTGTATTTTATTGTATGTATATCGTGCAGAAGTAAGTACATTTGCTACAGTATGAACTTAACATCAGGTAATTCTCACGTCCACTATTTTAAAAAAGCTATAATACATCAGCTGACGGTGCGTCGTCCCCGTCCGCCGGAAGTCGCGCCACGTGTGCGCACAGCCTTAAATTTGTATTCAGCGCGGTGTGCGCGCAGCTTTACGCGTGCGCACGTCTGCACGCTTTCGTTACTGAGAAAACGCATTATAAAAATTCTATGACGTCATTATAGGATTCTGCTGCGAATTTTTTGATGCCGCATTCCTTTGTTTGTTCGCACTCGCCTAATCTAATCAAATAATAGTTCTACGAGTCAAATTCTTCTTCTATTTGGTTAGACGGTCTTGCCGGCTCTTCTCTGACCAGCATTCCGAACCGGTGGTAGTTTCAGCATGAATATGGGTGGACGCAAGGGTTGTGGGAGATCAAAAGAGATGGATGGATTGTAAGAATGAGGAATTGTGTTTGAAAGGTGTGACTATAGATATGACGACTGATAGGTGTGTATGGAGACTACCACCTAGCGTGGGACAGGGGTCGTAAGATGATAATGGTAATTTTAAATATGACGATATATAAGAGTTTTGTGATAAAACCTACGTAAATAAAGTTCCTTTTAAGTTTGAGTTATGCTGTCAGTTTTCAAGTTACTGACTACGCGTATCGACTGCTATAGATGATGAGTGCCTCTGAAGCACGAAGCAGGTCAGATGTTACAAATAACGGCGACCCACCCAATATCCCGCAGAGCCTGAAGTTACTTCACCTGCAGATTAACTGCGTTCCGTATTGTCCGGTAGACTACCTAACTACTAAACTTTATGAACAATATTATTAAAGTTCCTCCCGCGACCCACTTGCAGGTAAATCCTTAGTTCTTAAGTTACCTATTTTCGATGATAGTAATATTCCTATCTAATTTTAAGTCTCGGGGCCGTATGGAATATAGTGGAATATAGTATTTAGGTGGACCGAAAATTGAGTTTTATGTTATAATTTTATATTAATTGCTTTATGTATACCGCCGCCCCTCGGGGGTGGGTCGGCAATTATATATGGGGCTCCGGAAACTACTCGTATACCCACTACGTATACAAAACCCCAGCGGTATACCCTCACACGACACGTTTGGGGCGCCACAGGTTCACGTAAACGCATTCCGTGTTCTGTGACGTCCCGAAAGAAAACGAAACACTGTGCCAACCCGTCATGCCAGCGTGGCACAGTAGGCTAATTAGTACACTGTACCACGCTGATTTATGGGCTGAGTAGAGTAGTACTAGTGATAGTAGTAGATAGATAGATACGTAAATGAATAGCTGTATAAATATTTTCACGAAAATTAATTTTGACAGTTATTTCTATACCAGTTTGCATGGCTACTAAAGCTTTCATGCCAAAAACGTAGACCAAAAACTAAACATAGATAATAAAAGCAATCAGAGCGAGGTCGGCGGGCGTTTCAGGAGACTCGCGAGTCAAGGATTGCTGCGCAACTGTTGCGCAACTTTTGTCGCAAACGTATTAATTGCCTCACTACGCAGTGTACAGGATGATTCATTGTCGCCTATTGACTTCATGTTGGTGCTAGGCTTGGATGTTGGTGTTGGGGTATTTGCATTGGTGTTATTTGGATACCTATTTGAAACATCTAATGCCAATGTGACACGTGGAAAAACAGAGTAGATTAGTGTTTTATTTACACCTGACAGTTGTCAATATTTAACAGCATTATTTTTCCAAATGTACTGCTAATCAACATATGAATAAAAAAATAGATTAAAAAAAAACAGAAATTAAATAACAGAGCACCATTAGAATCTTAAAGACATTTACCGCAATATTAGTTATTTATTAAGTAATCGAATACATGTTTATTTTTAATACACCAAGTCGCAAACCAACAGGGTTATATTAGTATAATTCTAGTGGCTAATCGAATGAACCATTTAACCCTGCTACGAAATTAAGTTTTCACACATCTTAACTTTTTGCACGTTATCCTAAGCAATTTGGTCACGGCTAATTAAGTAAACTAAAAACGCAATTCCACTTCTAAGGAAATAGTCACTAATTTGCCACGAAACCAAACAAGCTGTATATATGAACAGTTAGCTTTGGGACCGTGCGAAAATCTGATAAAACCTCTATGTACGTATAAAGAATATTTTTACTCAGACAATAGCCGTTAGAAGCTTCCATATGTACCGACCGTTTTTTTTTCTTAATTACCAACGTAATTTACCTTTCTAAAGTAGAGGTCAACGCTGTAATCCGATTATGATGAATATATTTTTTTTAATATCTGTAATTTGTTAACAGCCTGTATTTGCGCAACTTTTTGCAAACGTTCCAATTTCAAAATCGTCTTGGCGTTGGAATTTTGCTCGTTGTTAATGGATGCAAAATATGCTACTAAATCTCCGTGTAGGGACGGACTTAGAATACATAGCCCCGCCGCACATGCTCACACTCGCATTGGCTGTCACGAGCCGCGTGCGAGTGCCAGTATTTAAAACCTATGGCGCAGTACCAAGCTCCGCATTTGCTCTCACGTGTCGACGCACACGCGTAAATGCGGAGTTTGGTCGGCACTATGTACTCAAAATCCGTCAACACACCGACCTTCCTACATTCTCCTACGACACCCGCAGTGTGGATTAGGCTGGTTATTAAACACCAATCACCATACTCTACAAGTCAATGACCCAATCAAACGCACAACTGCGTCTAAATAAATCAAATTAGCGTTTTGTTTCGCAACAAACGTATCGCCGTGCCAAATCTCAATTAGGGCTCACACACATTCATAAATCGCTGGCACATGACAATGAAACTGGTGATAAATGCGGATTTGCTTTCGCACGCTCGCTGCAATACGCCATACAAAAATGTTGCGCAAAAACTGCATGTTGCGCGAGTTTCGCGAAGGGCACTATCCATTGTTGTGTGTTGAGCCTTATGTTTTGTCGTTCAGGGGGCTCGTATGGTGGTGTACGGTGGAGCGGCTAATGAAGTGACAAGGTTTTTTTTAATCAGTGACTTATATGCCTTTGGCTTGACTTAAACGCTGGCTTAAAAGCAACGACAGGGTCTAAGATGGAGCCGGCAATTCAAGGAAATGACCTATCGCTCGAGGAAACCTTAATACGAAACCAACCCGTCTCGCCAGCGTAGCACAATGGGCTAATAACCCCACATGTAACTGGAGGAGGCCCGACTCAGCTGTGGGCCTGAGTAGATTTTTTTACCAATTACTAGAATGCCTTTGACCCTAGGCTTGCGTGGTGGAAAGCAACGACAGGGTCTAAGATGGAGCAGGCAATTCAAGGAAATGACCTGAGGGGCACCGCCTCTCACATACACACGACGGAACACAGTAAAACTGCTTGGCGCCGGACTTAGATGTGAGGGTGGTAACCACCAAGCAAGAAACATAACCTTATGTAAAAGATTCTGTGGTGTGTGCTCCGTGTGGTGATGGATTCAGAATACATAGTGTCGCCACCCTTTTCCATCTTAAGGGTGTCGTAGGAGCCGAAAAAAGAGGCTGAAAAGGTCGATAACCTAGCCGCAAGAGAAGGAAAACTTGATATGAAACTCAATGCCAACCCATATGACTATAATGGCATAGTAGGCTAATTGTCCCACATGTAACTGAAGGAGGCCTGACAAAGCTGTGGGCCTGAGTTTGCGTAGTTGAGTAGCTTGAGTAGTAGTATTAAAGAGCACCTGCAAAACAGGTTATATGTAATAAAGTGGGATCAGTTAAAAAAAAAGAAAAGTTATGATTACAACGTTATTAAACTTTTTGCATATCCTGTGTTCGAGCCATACTTATATCTTTAAATGAGCAATTCTTGTATATATATAAATTGGTATCTCGGAATCGGCTCCAACGATTTTCATGAAATTTAGTTTATAGGGGGTTTCGGGGGCGATAAATCGATCTAGCTAGGAATCATTTTTAGAAAATGTCATTTTATTAGGGTTTAGGGGGGGATTAATCGATCTAGCTAGGAATCCTGACATCTACTCGTATTGGCGAATAATAATACTACTTTTTTGTGAGCACAACAGCAGATGGCGTTGTTAAGTAACACGAAGTCAATGATTGTTTGCGTAATTCGTACTTAAATATAATTTCCAAAAGACACAATTTATAAAAAAAAACCAGATCATCCAGATATTGAGACTTAAAACGTTAGACACATGTCGAACGCATTTCGTAAAAATAGGGATCTAAATAATTAGCACGCTCTTCTACCCGCTCCGCTGCCCGCTTCGCCTATGTAGTGTGTGGCCATCCCAAGTAGTTGAATGTCATTATTACCGTGGAATTGTTAGGTTTTTAGGTTCCACCTATGACCCTTGGCCGACTTATTCACAATTGGGATTGGACAATAACTTTTGTAGGGAAAAAGTTGACAGTTACATACTTTGTTCCGTATACCTTGTGGTGACGGATTTATAATACACAATGTCACCAACCGTATCATATCGAGGGTGGCATAAGACTTAAGGAACCCGACAGGCATATTTCCTTTTGTAGGCTACTAGGTAGGACACCCTCAGGATAAAAGGGGGTGGTGACCACAGGTGGTGACACTATGTATTCTTAACCGGTTACCACGAGGATTTTTTTTTTTAATTGAAATTCAGGTACACAAATGACACCCAGACTTAGAGCAAGTGCCTTTGGTTTACATAAAGACACTGGCCCGACCCCGGAATCGAACCAAGGACCCCATGATCCAAAGGCGGTGCATCCAACGCCTTTTTTTTTTTTATCGCCCGGGGTAAAATCCTTTATGGACTTCCTCGCCGGCCACGGGGATGGTCAGCGAGGGGAGTGTGGGACTCTCCCCCATAGTGGGGGCCTACCCACTAAACCTCCCCGGGGTGCTCCAACTCGCGTCCTGTTGCGGCATTGTGGGATCTGATGCAGAACTTAACTTTTATTCCGATAGTTGAGGTAAATGGTAATAAAAGTGGTAAGGCAGATTTGAAATGGAGCTATGGCAGTGGAAAATTTACTTGACACATTTTATCATTTCGTTTTGTCGGCCTTACGGCATCCTCAGGATGAAATGGGGTGGTGCCACTAAATCCGTCATCATTACTTTCCTTTAATGGTTCTGTTTTTATTAACAAGTCAGTATTGCGATTGTACTGATTTCAGTTCTTGAGCAAGCTGTTTGCATAGGTCAGAACCTGGTCTCAATAACACTATTAATGTATTCCATTACACATTTAGACAGTCAATGAGGTGAAATTCTTTCGTAAATGGGCATAGCCTTTTCACTGATAGAATAAAAAAATCTTGGTTAGTTTATTAACACTCAAGGCGAGGTTTCGTGGACTCCCGAAATCAGCTGATTACTAGCCCATATAGGACTCACTGCAGGGTCAGGCCTCCTCCAGTTACAAGTAGGGTAATTAGCCTACTGTGCCACGCTGGCCAGACGAGTTGGCACAGGGTTTGTATCAAGTTTTCCTTCTCTTGCGGCTAGATAATTTGCCTCTTGCGTTCCCTTAGTCGCCTCTTACGACACCCTCGGGATGATATAGGTTGGTGACAATATAACTTGATTAAGTGAGTTTTAATTTTCGGTTTAAGTTTTGTGAGACGTTTTATTGGGTAACACGTCATTTGGGTTATAAATAATTATACAACTATTTACCAATTAATCCGCTTCATGTATTTACAATGTTTTCAAAGCATATTGCTGGCGTAAATCACAGGATTACCACACAAAGATGAGTTATTTTTATGAATTTGAGTGGCATTTCCAAGGGTTCAACTTTAGGACCAAAACTTAACTCTATTACTAAGTTTCACGATTGTTGATCGTATGTGGATTTCCCAGTACACGCGTAACCTCTAGTTTCTCGCAGCAATCGCCATGTTCTTTCACCTTTGCTCCAGTTGCGTGCGCAGCCACCCGCAACGGTACGCGCCATCGCGCACCACCCATCATGCGCGTTGCCATTGAAAGTTCGCCTTCTTCTCCACAGCATACCAGGTTATGGCTCGGGATTGAATCAAATATTTGACATTGCAACTAAATTAAACTTTATTGCGTATCGTCCGTGTGATAGTGGTTAGATGTGCCGCCTTTGGATCAACGGGTCCCGGGTTCGATTCCGGGGTCGGGCAAGTGTCTTTGTCTAAACCAGAGGCACTGGCTCGGAGTCTGGGTGTCATTTCTATCTATAATATGTATGTATTTACAAAAAAAAATGTATATAAGTAGTTTATCAGCCATCTCGTTACCATAACACAAGCATTATGTTGCTTAGCTTGGGACGAGATGGCGTTGTGTGAAATGTCCAAGGATATTTATTTATTTATTTATAACATGCTTAAAGAGCAAAGTGTTATCAATGAATTTCGTCTTGGGGCGCCCGCATTAAGAGCTAGGTTAATTTCTCACTCTCATATGGCAGGATGCCTGTGTCAGCAGTGCATTAAAGTTATGAATGGCACGATAATAATCTTTTTTACTACTACTTGTTTGAAACATTTTCGTATAATAGACATTTCACATAATTTCAGCGAAAAGGCCCCACTGCTGAACAAAAGCTTCCCTCGAGGATTTATAGCCCGCATCCATTATTTTCATCCTTATCAAAGTCCACCGTGTGGGAGGCCTACCAGCACTGTGCTTGTCGATCGCCACTCGAAGACTTCTGCACCATCGGGCGTCAGTCCTGCGAGCTATTTGCTCTGCTCACTGCCACTTAAGCTTTACAATCCCGTGGGTTATTTCGGTAACTCTGGTTCTTTTGCGTATCTCCTTATGTCTCATTCGGTCTCGCAAGGAAACTCTGAGCATAGCCCTCACCATTGCCCCTTGGGTGACTCTGAGCCTTTTGATGGCGCCCATTGTGAGCGATCACGTCTCTTGACCAAGTAATTAATGAGTTGATTCATTCCTACTAATCAACCTTTTGGGGCAGAAATGTCTTCGTGTGGGCACCGCATTCCGGAAAGCGCAGTGCTGGTAGGCCTCCCACACGGTGGACCGACGACCTGGTAGTAGAGGTTTAAGTTAGCTATAACATTTCTTCCGATCTTGTTCCTTAAGTACCTCTTGTCTGCATCAGATTAGAATGCTACTGTCGCCAAAGCCCGCTGATGGGGAAACCACACTAGAAGTGAAGTTCTTGGTAGCTCCAATGAGACCCTGATCCACATCTGACACGTGGAAGTAGGTGATGTGAGATGCGACCGTGGGATCCATTGTTGACGACCAACTTTCACATAGTAATTGCTATGTCTCCAATTTAATTTGGATTAATTATACCATAACTGTCGTATGATCTTGGTTAATAAGATGCTTTTGGGTCTTTGGCTGAGTTTTGAAATGGAATCTAATTTGACTAACTAACTAAACCAGCCTATTGATTTATAAAACTTTTTTTCTACGTGACATAGACAGACCGGTTGGCACAGGGTTAAGTTTCCCAAATTTATAGATTCTAAACACAAGGAGCGCAGAATGAAAATTACACACACACTCCATGTATTTGAAACACACACGCATATAATATATTTTTTGTTAAAGTCACATTGAGAATATAAACTTTAGTTTAAATGAATTATGGTCGAATCTCTAGCGCTGGACGACTACTACTTATGATAAACACGTGTTAAAATAAATATTATGACATAACACATCTAAATATTATAAAACATGAGCGATATGAATCGTACACTCAATTTAACACGGCTTTTTTCATAATTACACCAATTCATTATACTGACCATAACCACCCATTGATTAGTTCGCTACACAATTGAAAGTACACCCTACAACTATCGTCATAAAGTTCATTTTCATTTCAAGTTGCTACAACGAATGTCCAGCGAAAGAAATCCATATATCTCCGTGGTTTCAGACGACTTGCAACCTTATGATCATAGGTTAAACCTTAAATTTGATTACAGTTGGTATTGAAGGCGGGGTAAGCAAATAAAATTAGTATCTCTAGTGTTAAACAGTTGATTTATGGTAATTAGATTAAATCATAGTTAACAATCTTAACCAATTACTTTTTATAATATTATGCGGGAGGAGTGACGTTCAAGTCCTTTGCTCGGATTTAAAAAAGAACAAAAAACGAATGTATGTTCGTCATAATAATTAGAATTACCAAAACCGGATTGCAATTATAATGTAATAATAATTAGTTTTTATAATCCTCCTTTTTGTGTAGTTTAATGTTTATCGTTCATCATTTAAAAACGGTTCATTATTTCATCATCAAACAAATTTCAGTCACGATGGTAGATTGTATTTAGTCCAATTTTTCTGGGGGATATTACTTCCACAATGTTACGTGGGTTTCATATTACCTTTTTCTTCCTAAGCCGACAATCTAGTCGAGATTGTCGGCCCGTCAGGACTCCCCCAGTTGCTTGGGGCATTAGGTGAATATGCCACGCGCTGGCCAAGCTGTAGTCGGGGATTTACTATACCCCCCCCCCCTCCTACCCCCTGTGATATTTCGTGATTTTTGCCGAACCCCTCCCTCTCCTTTCGAACCTCACGTGATTAATGGACAGCCCCTTATATTCGAATCCCATAAATGAGTTAATGCTGAGTTACGTTGGAAAATATTAACTACATAAAACATTTTTGTTATCAAGCTATTACTTATGCCCTTAACGTCAAATAAATTGCAGGCTCGTTGACTTAAACATGTTTTTCCAAAACAAAAACCGCTTCATAAAATAATCAGAGTAGTTAATAACAAGAAAAAATCTAATTACCAGCCAGCTATCACTGCCGACTGGCGATTTCCCACAAAAAAAGTAAAATTTACACGCATGGCCACACCGATTCGTACTAATTGTGATGCCACTGATAATCGCTGTAAGAAAAAAAAACGTTATTATTTGTGGTGAGCTAGTGCAATATGCATGAAGTTGCCCTCCCATGACGAAGTAAGTAACTGTATACTCTGATTGAAATACATATTTATAAGGTACGTTTTTCGCGATCTGTTGGCACTGACCTTTGACCTGACGTAGCGGGAAACTTGAGGGCTATGTAGGTAAATGACTGCCATTCATACATAGATACTGGGCCATTGGAGACTATAGAGACTAGCGGGTTTATGAAGGACAACAGGGCGCGAGAGGACAGTAAAATGCACCTCGAACATCAAGCCAGACGAGGTGGTATGTCTGGCAGGGGGCCGCAGCATCTATCCCTCTCCTAATAGCTGTAGTCGGGGATTTCTTAACCGTGCGAATGTGCTCTGTAAACTTCGCTATCGCGGTGTAAGACTTTTTGGTAATGATCGCATTTGGTAACATAGGCAATATTTCTTATTGTAGATATTTCAGATTTTTCGGGTAAATTGTGTAAAAAGGTATTGTGTAAAACGTAGTATGCTGGTCGCTACCAACTAAAGCGGCCTTCCTCGACTTCCTCCTCCGTGGCACTGGGTTAAGGGATTATTAGAATAGAATATAATATATTTTAATGCTTCTTTTATTTTATATCTCAGTTTCGTTTTTAATGTTTTTATTTTGGCAAAGTATAATAATGTAAGAGAAGGAAAACTTGAAACTAAACCCTGTGCCAACCCGGCAGGCCAGCATGGCACTGTAGGCTAATGACCTTTTTACCCGTGTGGGTCGGGTCAGAATATAAAACTTCCCCACCGCACGCTGGGAAAAGACGCGTGTTGTAAAAGTCAACAAAACCCAGCACACTTGGTGGTAGAAATGGTTCGATATCGGCTTGCTACCACCTTCACATCTAAGTCTGGCGCCAAGCAGTTTTACTGTGTTCCGTCGTGTGTACGAGAGAGCCGGTGCCCGACAGGGCATTTCCTTGAATTGCCTGCCCCATCTTAGACCCTGGCGTTGCTTTCCATCACCCAAGCCTAGGGTCAAAGGCATTCAAGTAATTGGTAAACCCTCCTCAGCATTAGGTCGTTTAGTATAATAGTAGTATAATAATGTATAAAACTTGTAAATAAGTTTTTCCGTGTACCCAAAAATGTACTGTAAGTGTAGTCATTGCCTAATACTTGTTGCCTGTACAGCGGAAAGGGATGTCCCCACGTAGCACCGAAATTACTGAACCAACACAAAATAAATGAGGCGAAGTCCATTAATCTTCGGAATTCATAGACTGTTTATAAAAGTTTTAAAGTCACAAGGGCATGGCGTACAAGTCAAATGATACTGATAACGTACTTAGGTAAAAAAACACAATTAATATATTTCATTGAAGTTCTGTCCTTGTGGAGACGGGTCTTTTTTCTCTCTTCTTTTAAAAAAAAACTACTGGGCCGAGACGTAGATGTTACATGAGCGGTTAATCAACTTCATACTAACATCACAAATGATATTTTTTTATACAAATCCCCTGCACTAGGTATAACCCGGGGGAGCAGTTGAGCAAGTGCATCTGGTTTACACCAAGACACTTGCCCGGAATCGAACCGGGTCCCGTGATTGAAAGGCGGCACATCCAACCCCTTTTTTTCCGCAGTAAAATCCTTGATGGACTTCGCGCCAGCCTGGGGATTGCCGGCGGGGTAGTGTGGGAGTCTCCTCCAGAGTGGAGGCATACCCACTAAACATCTCCGAGGTGTTCCTTCTCGCGGTTTTGGGTGCGGCGCCGTGGGAACCAACCCAACCCCTAGACCAACAAGCCAATAAACAAATAAATCTACAGAAAGACATCCAGTAACATTCTTTCGCACATATCAGTTACCACTAATTAGAAAATGACCCAGGGTTAATTGATGCACAGCAGACAAAGAAAAGCTTTCGTCACGTCGGTGCTGATGTTAAGTGCAGGAGCCTGCCGAACCGTGACCTTCCGCGTTGCCGACCCTAGAGCTAACAGTTCACACGCACGCTATCATTAGAAGTAGCTTGATGACCACGTTTAGATGTTAGACAGTAATCTGGCTAGATTGTTCCTGTTTGTTTATGCGTAGTTTTAACCTCCGGCGAAAGATCAATGTTCGATAATATAAGGTTTAACAAAAACCTCGTTAGTTGTGGACAAATATAGGGATATAGAGAATTTTTGCAGATATTTTTTTTTATTTGATCCTTTTTTAATAATTATGGAACTCAGGTCTTACTGTGGAAGAGTATAAGTCATATTGTCGCCACCCCATTTCATCCTGAGGGTGTCGTAAGAGCCAATAAAAGGATTTCCTTTTGACCACTATGACCTGTGTGATAGTCGTCGACAGTGAGATAATAAGATCTTCCACAGTGATAAGGCCGAAAACTTAGCTGCAAGAGAAATAAACCTTAATACGAGACCCTATGCCATCCCATCTGGCCAGTGTGGCACAGTAGGTTACTTACCCTCATACAGTATATATAACAGATAGCTTCGCCGATGAAGGATTTTGATCGATCGAGGACGAATTCGATCGTATTTTTTTATTAAAAAAAAAACTACCTATCCGCGAGTTTTTTTCGGGGGTACTCGTGGCTGAGTTATATGTGGACCTGGGCGCACCACCCTACAGCCAAGATGTGTTTTGGAGGACAGGGTACACACCTCTGTTTCCCGTCTCATGGCATGTAGCAGCCATATCGCTCAGATAGCTGCTAGGCTCTTCTGACCTGGCGTAGAATAAACTTCCGTATGCTCGCGGGTTCTCACGATCTACGCGTCTACTGTGGGAGCTGTGTGCGATGGGAGATTAATAAAATTCTGGTTCAAGGTTGATAATATTATAACTGTAGGTTATAAGCTCAGACATTATGTACTGCATTTATCAAAAAGTAAAGGATGTCAGATATTTCAACTTTTATTTATACAAATGCTTGTACTAAACAAGTTGACTTTGACTCCAGGCATTTAAAAACGCCTGAAAGGCTATAAACTACTTTATAGCTGATACAGTCTACTTAACTAAAGCAATGCACGAAAGTATATCTTTGTGTCGCAGTGGTGGGTAAGGAACGCGTAACGCACGGGGCGTAATTGGGGATTTTCCCCCACTACGGCACCTTGGGCTCAACTTATTTTGCGTATACAGTACGTATAGATGGATTCGAACCACATAATCCCTTAACCGTACACTTACACGACTGACTGAGTATGTGTTATACCTAGAAGAACATTTTTCGTAAGAGCCGACGGCGCGCGCACCGACCCGCGACTTCATTTCCTGTTTGGTGCTATGACCCCAAAGAAATGGTCGACTTCGAGCGAACTCTGCCTTTTTATACCCGGTATTTTTTAAGCGCGACACAGGATATTGATCGATTCGCTTTTCGATAGACAATCGATACTATTTAACGGTCGGAGAATTTCCAAATTCGAATGTCGGTTTTGTGGAAAGCGCGAAAGTGCGCGAATGTGTTTTTTTTGTGGCAAACTACGCATGGGCATATCGATTTAAATAGTTTAGATTTTTTTCAGTTTTGTAAATGTATAATTCTCATATTTTTATTTATTTATTTACTACTATTTACAAAATTTCATTTGTATTGAATTAATTTTATATCCTATCTTAACATAACTATTAGATTGAAATCTGTAAGTTCTTATTACACGTTTAAAACAAGAAACATACGTTTTTACTCTTTCAAAACGGGACTTGGTATTATTGTCAAGTGGTATGTTTATACAAAATTACATCACTATTCATTAAAAGATTGATGCAGTATTCTTTGTGTGAATATTGTGAAAACTTATATATTCTAAATCTAATATAATAATATATCGAGCAATATTTTTTAAACTCTCGATAAGCAAGGCTTGATTAATATGCTAGTCATTATTGTCGTTATAACTGAAGGAAAAAAAGAGGCGAGAAATATGAAATTGCTGCTACGACTAAGAACATTGTAACGCTTAATTTACTTAATTAAACCTTGACATAAGTTATTTATTAGTATTGTGGGCATATAGAAAACTAAAATAATAGGGCTTTGGAAATGAACGTCGAAATATGGGCTCAAAACACACGCTGAAAATACTAGCTAGTAATATAAAAAGAAAAAGTTATGGTTCCACATTCGTCTTATACACAGTTTCTAGAAAAATACATAAACCAACTCACATATCTCGCATTGTAGTAAAAAGAAAGTTGACCTGCACGTAATTTTCTCATAGTCCCCACTTACTTGAGAACGAAACAAATCGATTAAAACAGTGATATGATAATTGTAACAAGATGTGGAATTATATCGATTTTTTGCACTCAGTTATTAGTACATATTCCGTGTTACTTCTTAATTATGAAATAATCGATGTTAATTACTATGGTTCGATGAATCGATTAATGCGGGTCAGCACTGATTTATTCTATAGAGAAAAAAAATACTACGCATATTTTTTATTCGTTTCCTTATTGTCTCTCTGCAACATCATGGCTTCTGAACAGATGAAGAGATTTTGATTACCTTTTTAATTCCCCGAAAGGTTTCTGACCCGATAATTTTATGAGCTAAGTTAAAAAAACATACTCAAAAGTTTGCAGATTACATTGTTTCTTTTTGCTACTTCTATTATTACTACTAAGCCCATACATGACCCACTGCTGAGTCGGGCCTCCCCTTATTACATGGAGGGTAATTACCCTATTTTGCCACGCTGACCAGACAGGTTGGCACAGGGTTTCGTATCAAGTTTTCCTTCTCTTGCAGCTAGGTTTTCGGCCTTGGCATTGTTTTACTAAGGGTTTTTCAGCGCATTATGTATACATTTTTACTGCCTCGTTGGTCTAGTGGTTAGATGTGCCGCCTTTGGATCAACGGGTCCCGGGTTCGATTCCGGGGTCGGGCAAGTATCTTTGTCTAAACCAGAGGCACTGGCTCGGAGTCTGGGTGTCATTTCTATCTATAATATGTATGTATTTACAAAAAAAAATGTATATATGTAGTTTATCATCCATCTCGTTACCATAACACAAGCATTAAGTTGCTTAGCTTGGGACGAGATGGCGTTGTGTGAAATGTCCAAGGATATTTATTATTTATTTATTGTACGTCTTGAATATACAATAAAAAATATACTAAAACATTCAAAACGCAAAGAGTGATTCATATTTGGTAAATAATAAATGACTTGGCTATAAGGCTGTCTTTTTAACCGTGTGTAAACACGCTCATTATAAAGTGATAAATAAAATCATCGCCCTTTCACAACACGGCGTGTGAATGCGTGACATCGTTCATATAAAATATCCTCGCCATTTCACATTTGACAATAAAAATATGAACTTTTTAAATCTTCATAATTCAAGCCTGCATTAGGCATAATAACAGCAATCAATGCCTCCATTCATTATTTAAAAAAAAGTATTGTCGCACGTTCGCGCCAACTCGTAATTTCACATTTCGAACACCCACATCGTACCAAAAGTCCCTGCCCTCTTCCCCATACGTATAATTAGGAGAAATGATCATGGACTTATGCGCGACAGGCGTCGAAAAGGCCGGACCGCGGCCCGCAAATATATGACCGATGTTTCTCATACCGCACTAATAAATGTGCTCATAAAATTATGGACCGTATTTTTATGTCTTTTAATTGAATGCATTTTAGTATTTTTTGTCGATAAAAAGGGTTCGGAGGTCGAACGGATAGTGCGAAATGCATTTGATCTTCAGGTGAAGCAACTTAGGCTCAGATGTATGATTGGTGACCATCATGTTATGTTACCTGACCTCCTCTGTGCTTTCGGAGGAAACGTAACTGACTGTTATTCCAAATCTGTAGGAGTCGGATACACGAAGTCTGTATCGTGAAATCTGTTAGCTGGTTTAATTAAAACCGGTAGTCCCACATGACAAGCATGGAGATCTAACTATAATTTCTGGGGTAACTGGTAGTTGGCCTAGTCAGAGTTTAATGGTCCCTGCAATGAAACTAGAAAAAGAAACTTAGGTAGATAAATAAAAGTATCGGTACTCGCTTTGCCAAGATGAATGAGTCAGACAGAATTCATTCAACGAGAGATAATCGTTTTAATAGTATACAATCGATTCTTAATGTTGATATTCAATTATTCTTCGAAATATCGACCACACGCAATTGAACACGAAATCGAACGATTTATCGATATAAAACAAAACGTTTTAAAATTTGAAACCGGCGCGATCTTCCCTCTAATTCTGTTTCCCCGCCTATAATTGACACCGACGCGCCATTCGGCGTCTCTTTTTCGCTTACGTAGTTCTGTATGCTTGTCTCCTTCGAGCCGCGATGTCACGTGCGGCTGTCAGTGCGGTGACTATTTTGACAATTATGTCATTTGGCCGTCACAGCGTGTCATTTGGGCGACGAACGATTGGGGCCCATGTAATTTGTATCTGTGGAACTCTTGGGGTCGTTGACACTGTTTTAATGATAATAACGTATGGGAACATTTTGACCTGTGGGAATTGGTACCCCTGAGGCACAGATATTTCTACCCTATTAGTTGAGACCATAGACATTTGACATTACGGTTTTTTAGCAACGAGCCAGATTATTAAAAGTACACCAGACTTTTTATTGAAGATATAAGTAAGTAGTTAGTTCTGTGTTTGTGTGGTGACGGATTTAGAATGCATAGTGTCGCCACCTCATTTCATCCTGAGGGTGTCGTAAGAGTCGAGACAAGGAAACGCCAATGTCCCAGGTGCCAAGGCGCTGGGTACGACAGACGAAAGGAAAAAATAGAAGAGCAAATAATTACCATTCATTGCTAAAAAGAACACGGACTACAAGTCTGTGGTGTTGTAACAAAATAATTAAAAAAAAAAAACAATAAGGCCCAAAGCCTGCCAATCCGTCTGGCTATTATCTACTCAGCCCATAACATGCCCCAGTGCTGAGTGTAGCGTCCTTCAATTACATAGAGGGTAATTAGCCCACTGTGCCACGCTGGTCTAACGGTTCCTACGACACCCTGAGGATAATGCTGAGGATAAATATAAGACTGGTGACACTATGTACTCTAAATCGGTCACCACGCGAAAAATGGTATAAAGCATAAAACTAAATGCTCCATGCTTGCGGAGGGTCAATACCGGTGCTCATATTTAATTCATGCAGTCTACGCGACTCCATTGACGACAGGTGCGGTCTGAAATTCCTGGTCACGACTATCTATTGCCACAATATAACATGCTAAACTTTATGCCGGGAAAATTGTCTGCACGCGTTACAATGACAAATGTTTTGTTTGTTTTACAAGTTGTCCTACTGTTTGCGAATGGACTGTGGACTGTTTGAAAACCGAATCTGTTTTTGAATGGTGATATCGTCGGATGTCGTCTTTCGAATCGAACATAAGTTTTGAAGTTGGAATGTCACAGCGGAGCCAGAGACAACATTTTTCTTTTTAATTTCTTTTATATATTTAACTAGCTGACTCGGCAAACTTCGTACCGCCTCAGAATCAATAAATAACCTCACCTTTTAAACCTTCCATGGACTCACACGAATATTTCAAGACCAAAATTAGTCAAATCGGTCCAGGGTCCTACCACCAAACGTGCTGGGTTTTATTGACTTTTATAACACGCGTTATTTGTATAGGTCTTATAGTTCAGATCAAACTGCCACGCTCTGTGGTACTGTTAGTTATCCTTATTTAAGTAATACTTGCGCTGACCTCAATAAAACTAGAAAGAAGCATGTTAGATGATGATGAGGTCTGTGTGATGACGCATTTAGAATACATAGTGTCACCATCCCATTTCATCCTGAGGGTGTCGTAAGAGTCGACAAAAGGAAACTGCTGATAATCTAGATAGATAGATAAACTGAACACAATAATTTGTACAAGGGGCGGTCTTACCACTAAATGCGATTTCTTACAGCCGCAACCCAAGGAAAACTTGATACAAAACACTGTGCCAATCCGTCTGGCCAGCGTGGCACAATTACCCTCCATGTAACTGGAGGAGGCCCGACTCAACAGTGGGTCATATCTGGGCTAGTAGAAGTAGTAGATGATATATAACTTTGTTTCCTTCCATGAACTCGGAGGAGGACTGACTCAGTTGTCGTTATTTAGAATCACCCAGTTATTGAAGTATGGAGTGTTGGAGGCCATAACCTGAGTGGGGCGCTACCGTTAGGGCGTTGAGGCGCCACCGCGCATGCTAATAGGGCGCTACTAGCTTTATGCTGCCGCCCGACAGACACGCTGAATCTATTAACATTCAGTAATCGATATTGGCGACACATTTTATAGAAATAAAATATTTATAACTTTAAAAAAAATATTGGCGGTTTTATTCTTTTCTGCTTCTTCCTCGGTTTCTTTCGTGATTGGGTGTGGCACCAGTTAAACGTAATTTGGCTAACCAGTATTTACGCGGAATGATTGACATATTCTTTATATGTAAACGGTTACCACAATTACGACTCACCCCATACATGACCCACTGCTGATTCGGGTCTTCTCCAATGATATGGAGGGTAATTAGCCTACTGTGCCACGATGGCCAGACAAATTGACACAGGGTTTCCTATCAAGATTCCCTTCTCTTGCGGTTAGGTGTTCGGCGTTGTCGTTTCCCTTTATCGGCTCCTACGACATCGTCGGGATATAAAATGGTTGGCGCAGTGGTTGAGCGATCGACTGCTGCGCAGCATGTCGCGGGTTCGATTCCCCGCACGGAAGAAATATTTGTACGACCTACAAGTATTTGCTCCGGGTCTGGGTGTTTTCTATCTATAATATGTATGTATTTACAAAAAAAAATGTATAATAAGTAGTATATCATCCATCTCGTTACCATAACACAAGCATTAAGTTGCTTAACTTGGGACGAGATGGCGTTATGTAAAATGTCCAAGGATATAAAAAAAAAAAAAAAAACCGTCATCACGTGGATCGTTATGTATAATCTGCAGAAAAGTTCAAAAGAACAGTCTAAAATGTAAACGATGTATTTTGGGAAACGAGCACGTTGAAGTCTTTTGGATGCCTAGTTGGTCTAGGCGTCGGATGTGTCGGCGTGGTTCTGCATCAGATCCCACAATGCCGCAACAGGACGCGAGTTGGAGCACCCCGGGGAGGTTGAGTGGGTAGGCCCCCACTATGGGGGAGAGACCCAAACTCCCACACTACAAAAAAAAAAGGCGTCGGATGTGTCATCTTTGGATCAGGGGGCCCAGTCCGGACTCCACCGACCAGAGTCAGTGGATCATTTATATGCTGCGGTAGTAGTATACATACATACAAAAAGTCACGCCTTTTTCCCGCAGGGGTAGGCAGAGATCACATCCTTCCACTTGCTACGATCCTGGCTCACAACTTTCGCTTCTTCCACTTTCATCAACCTCTTCATGCATGCTCCTCGGTTTAAGGGTGCTTCTGACCTGACCTTTCTTTAGGACATCACCTATTTGGTCATGGAATGTCCTTCTTGGCCTGCCCCTTCCAACGTTCCCATTCACACTTCCGATACATATTTCTTTTGTAAGTCTAATTAAAGATTTTATATTTGGGAAAATAGACTCTAATGCACAGAGTACCTAATGAAGAGTACCTAACGAAAGCGACGGCATACGGAATATACCCGTCTCTTTCGATTTTACTGTACTTCTTACTACTATTACTAGGTCTGTGCTCAGCCCAGATATAAATATAAATAAATATCCTTGGACATTTCACACAACGCCATCTCGTCCCAAGCTAAGCAACTTAATGCTTGTGTTATGGTAACGAGATGGATGATAAACTACTTATATACATTTTTTATTTTTTTGTAATTACATACATATTATAGATAGAAATGACACCCAGACTCCGAGCCAGTGCCTCTGGTTTAGACAAAGACACTTGCCCGACCCGGAATCGAACCCGGGACCCGTTGATCCAAAGGCGGCACATCTAACCACTAGACCAACGAGGCAGTCAATGATCCACTGCTGAGTCCGGCCTCCTCCAGATACACGTAGGGTAATTAGCCTACAGTGCCACACTGGCCAGACGGATTGCCACAGGTTTTCGTATCAAGTTTTCCTTCTTTTGCGGCTAGGTTATCGGCCTTGTCATTTATGTAGTCGCCTCTTACGACACTATCAGGATGGAATGGGGTGGTGATACTATACTTTTTCCATCGTTATAAAACTCATAATATTTAGATTTCGCCCTTAGCTATTTTTAAATGTTAGAATAATCGTTTTTATCTGTAGACGCCGCCATATTTCCTGGCTAAAGGTGTCTCAATGACCATAGACAATATTAAACTGCTTTTAAAAGTCAGATTGAGCGCAGTACATATCATATGATGTCAAGTTTGGTCCAACCTATCCTTTGCTTATTTTTATACTATAAAATTAATATTTTACGACCAATAAATTACTAAGAAAAGCAGCCCAGCTGACTTCCATGAGAATTTCCAACAAATAAAAAAGCCCACTGAGTCAGTCCTCCTCCCATCATAAAGAGGGCACAGGGTTTCGTTTCAAGTATTCCATCATTCCTCTGGATGAAATCGGGTGATGACACTATCTGACATGCTTAGATCCAAATGTAATTCTGACCCAGTCCGTCGAGTTTCACAAAAGCTCTTCTCAGTCGCCGGTCAACAGTAACGTTGAAGGTTGTAAGGGCCCCGCCACACGTGCTCATTATCGCGCGTTTATTCGCGGCGCGTGTGTTACGTGGTCACGTCGGGAGCACGCGCCATCTGCCCTTTCCATTGTCGTGTACGACACGACACGATATCCTAATAATAGAGTCACTATTTATTTATCGAATATAATATAGAAACTCCTGTGCCAACCCGTCTGGCCAGCGTGGCACAGAAGGCTTATTTATTACTCTCCATGTAACTGGATCTTCCGCTAGCTCAACATTGGGTTTCTCAATCATTCATTGGTTGAGGGCTTGTATCAGTCGTACAGAACGTATTTCGAATAAATAGTGTTACCAACTCATTCCCTGCTGACGGTGTCGTAAGATCCGACAAAAGTAAAAAAACGAGGCCGATTACCTAGCCGTAAGAGAAGAAAAACTTGATACGAAACCCTGTGCCTACTGCCAACCCGTCTGACCAGCGTGGTTCAGTAGGCTTATTACCCTCCGTGTAACTGGAGGAGGCCCGACTCGACTCTACAGTCGTTCATATATGTATGTGCTGAGTAGTAGTTATTTGATGTTTAAATTTACACCAACCTTGGATGTTGTTGAATTTCTGTAGGTGGTCGCCACGTCGCCGTCTGGAGAACCATTGTGATGGCAGCAGAAAGAACCTGCTATTCCTCTACTGCTAGCGTTAAGCTTAAACTTTTTATGCCTGTGTAACCCCTTATACATTTACGTCGGGGATCCCCGGCCGTTGGGGACTGGCCGGGGTATGTGGGTCTCCGCGGCGCGGAGAGATGGTTAATTGCGCCCCGACTAAACCCACTAAAACCGAGACGGAGATCCTCGTCTGCCGAAACTAGGGATTGACTCCCATTGCGGGACCATTCTCCGTGACCCTGGGGTCCTTGGCCCGCCTCCTATAAAGCTAGTGGAGCTAAGCATGCTCCCTTTCGATTATGAGGGGTGGTTGTATTGCCCTCCCCTATTCCACCGATATGGATGCCTGAGTAACCCCTAATGTCACAAACATCAGGCTATGCACTGCTTGAGCTTGACCCGAGTGGTATAAAGATATCGTGAGGCAATGGAAACGCGCCTATCGCTAGGAGAGTCGCGTTTACGTTACGTTGCCGCAAGTTGCTTCTGCGAACCAGACGGAGGATATCACGATGCGTGTGTAGTGTATTTATTGCTATTTTCATTCTAATTTCTCTGCTTATACCATTTTTATACGAACAAGCTGGTGATGGAGTTAGAATACACTGTGGCACTACCTTATTCCGTCCTAAGGGTCATCATAATCATCATTTCAGCCGTAAAGACATCCACTGCTGAACATAGGGCTCCCCTAAGGATTTCCGGTCAAATGCCGAACCTGGGTTCGTTTTCCGGTGACCTTAACAATTAACCAGGTCATCGGTCCGCCGTATGGGAGGCTTGCGCTTTCCGGAACGCGGTCGCCATCGGGCGTCGATCCTGCGAGCTATGTGCCCTGCCCACTGCCACTTAGGTTTTTCAATGCTGTGAGCTATGTCGGTAACTCTGGGTTGCCTGCGTATCACCCCATTTCTGATTCGATCTCGCAGGGAAACACCGAGTATAGCCCTCTCCATTGCCCTTTGGGTGACTTTGAGCCTTTTGATGGAGCCCATAGTTAGCGACCACAACCAAATGGCAAGAATACCGAATACCTAGCGGCAAGAGAAGCAAAAAACTGGAGGAATATTAGCCTACTGTGCGACGCTGGTCACTCGGGTTGGCACAGGGTTTGTGTTAAGTTTTCCTTCTTTTCAGGGTAGGTTGTCATTGTAGCCTCAAATTTAATGGTAATCAATTAGTCTATAATGCCAGGCTGGTAAAACATATCAAATTAATTCATTTTTTTTCTTTCTTCTTTTTGACTGTCTCGTCGGTCTAGGGTTTAAATGTGCCGCCTTTGGATCAATGGGTCCCGGGTTCGATTCCGGGATCGGGCAAGTGTCTTTGTATATACTAAATTACATGTTTGTAAACTGCACCCGCGACACAGTTGCTTTATAAAAAATAAAATTTAAAAAAAACTCGTTTTTTTTGTAGCTAGACTATATAAATCGTTGTCATACGCCTAGACTAACCTATTTCGTTCTTTACTCTTGTTTTGGTAATCTATTGTTGGTGTGTTGATGTTTCATAATACTGGGAAACCATAAAACATAAATTCTTAAAGGTATTTCTTTTTCCGATTACGCTACTTATTTCCAAAGACATCAACGTCAAAATATGTTTCTTCTAATTTGACTGCATTTCTCGACTACGAGTCGTGCTCGTCAATTATATGGTTGTCTCTGTCTATCACGACCGCTGCCAATATATCTGTCTTTGTTTACGGCATTGAGATTCGACGCGCGTGCGACGACCATAGAGCGCGTGCCGGGACGCAGTTCTTTTTTTTTCGATTACAAGAAAAAACTATAAAATAAAGTGATTGTTGGATTGGCGTTATATTGGGTTAGTTTCCGTTTGAAATGGTCGAATAATTCGTCGTTTGATTCTGGGCTGAAACTAATTGCCATCGTACACAATATCACACTTTGTTAATACATAGTTGCAAGAACTGCCTATGATTTGGTCTCCGGTTCGATCGCTTTGTGGAGTAATTCATTTTCCGTGTGTTGACGGATTTAGAATACATTATGTCACCTACCTACAAATATGTGTACTACCTACAAGTATTTGTTCCGGGTCTGGGTGTTTTCTATTTATAATAAGTGTATATAAGTAGTTTATCATCCATCTCGTTACCATAACACAAGCATTAAGTTGCTTAGCTTGGGATGAGATGGCGTTGTGTGAAATGTCCAAGCATATTTATTTATTTTTATTTATTTTTTGGAAATAAAAAAAAACTTAAAAAGCTGTTGCGAAACTCCAGCATGACTACTTAAAATCTTAACATTTCCAGTGCAAAAGCACTTGTAGAAAAAACAAAACTATCTTCCACATTTCTTGCCGAACAATGCCTTCGAAAACATTTAAGTTATAGCTACAACCTTTTTAGTTCTGCAAAATGTTTTACCAGTCTTACGTTACGATACTCATAGCGTGTCTTCTGAGCATAAAATAGTTTATAAGCCCTACCCAAGAGGCGGGATTCGTATCGACAATGCGTTGCCTACGGCCGAACTTTACTACACGCTACAAAAGTTTATGGCTAACTTTATATACTGACTGTGTGTGGGGCAATGCAAGTAAAAGATTGCTTACAGGTAAAAATAAACGAATTTAAAATAGACAATGTCAGCAACTTGTTTTATCTTGAAGCTGTATATATTAATGCAAGAATTGGATAACCTAAGTGAAGGAAATCTGGATGCAATGTCTGTACCAAGTTATCTGGCCAGGGTGATACAGTAGGGTGATTTCCTTTATTAACGTTATTGATCCCTATAAAACGAGATTGTTATTACGTGAAATAAAAGAAAAGAGACTATATTGGTGCAATGAATTATTTCAAAACCGGCGAAATCCCAGGTGGTTTGGATATTTTAGAAAGAATCAACCGACCCATAAGTAAACTTAAAATGTTTTTAAGAATGTCTCCTTCGGATTTTGAACACTTAATAAATATCAATTCACTGCCTGCTGCACTCCAACTGTATTTCGCCGGTTTTGAAATAATTAAAGGCACCAATATCGTTTCTTTTCTTTTATTTCACGTAAATAATAATGTCGAATTAATATTGCCGCACGCAGCACAATGACCCCTTCGTCTGACATTACGGAAACAACTAAATCAGAATCCTCGCAAATTTAAATCTCTATGTACTAAATGTTACATTACACGCGCACGCTCGTCGGTGTGGGAGGTAGTATTGTAATGTAATGCTCAAAGTCGAATCTATAATGTTACATTACACGTCAGCACTTGCGCGAGCATTTGCGCTCGCGGTGAGGGAGCCTCTTTACGTGCAATCGTAATTTAGACTTTGTTTTCAATTTCGATCATTCGATTTTTTTAAAAATTTTTCGTGTATTGTCCCATTATTACTCGACCCATAGATAACCCACTGTATAGCCACCTGTTACTTTAAGGGTAATTGGCCCCCTGTGCCACGCTGGCCAGACGGGTTTCGTATCAAGTTATCCTTCTCTTGCAGCAAGGTTTTTGGCTTTGTCGTTGCCTTCCGTTGACTTTTACGACACCCTCAGGTTCGAATGGGATGGTGACACTAGGTATTCTAAATCCGCCACATGGACATGGCATTAAACCAATGTACATATGAATATAACTTTTATACACTTTCTCAACCCCTTGAACCGGGCGGGCCCACGTGAACGCATAAATAATTTATTTTTTTACTCTGTATACGAAGTGGCATGGCGTACAAATAAATCCAGCCTAATATTATTCGCAACCTCCTATCACTTGGCCCTGCCATACGTTCCCGCCAAAACGGCGGTGCGTACAACCGAATGAAATGTCGCCTTTATGCATTTCGGCAGCTTTGCTGGCTGTACCGCGGGCTTCCAGGAACTGTCTGGGAGAAAAATGTCCACGAAGCACTGACCATAGTGTAGACTTAAGCTAAGCAGTATCTCAAGGCCCTTTTTTCTTGGAAATTTCCTCATGGACACCTGGTCGTTTGAGTTACGGGGTTGACTAATGATATAGGTATAGGTGTTGATAATTTATTGGTCTGAAATCCTTGTACTTAAGCTCTCGGGACACATATAAACTGCAGACGGTTCTCAATATAATGTTGGTATTCCGAAGTAAATTATAATGATTTATTCATGATTGATGATTATGCATCAGATATATATAAATGCACTTGTCTTCACTAACCTGTAGATTTTTAGTCTACCATCATCATTGTAACTTTTATTATTCTACTCTAAGTCCCCAAAGACAAAATCGCATAATCATTTGATTAAATGACACGTTCAGGAGCACTATTTGTCTTTTGAATACCATCAATAATCATAATGAATTTGGTTCATCGAACAATTTGACTGTCTTGTTGGTCTAGGGGTTGAAAGTTCCGCCTGAAGGCGGAAATCTGAAGATCACGGGGCCACGGTTTGTTTCCGGAGTCGGGCAAGTGTCTTTGTGTAAACCAGAGCACTTGCTCTGAGTCTGGGTGTCTCGAGTTATCATGCTCACTTTAAGACTCATGGCAGTGGTGGCGTCGTGCGGCGTGTCGTTCTATTCCCTGCAATATGGTTGAGGAGGGCGATGGCTGCCGCATGTGTCATGCTTATGAACAGGTGCCGTTGCTGGGGGTCGGTTGGCTCGGGCATTAGAAGGTTACTATTGTTGACTAGATCTGGCTGATTTTTGGCCCTTTGCGACTATTGCGCTAAACATGGCGATCTAAAAAGAGCAACTACAGAGTTTCTTGTCGGTTCTTCTCTGTAGAGCTGCGTTCCGAACCGGTGGTAGATGGTAAATAATTAATTTTAAATGGTAATTTTTTATTTTATTTTATTGTTTGACTTGTCAAAAAATGTAATTTGAGATGTTAGTATGAAGTTGATTTACTGCTTATGTAACATCTTCTATGTCTCAGCCCAGTAGTGTTCTGCACGCTCCTGGTTTTTGCTAATATAAAACATATTGACGATCGCCTTGAAATGGCCGAAGCGATTTCTGTTGCGTTTGATAGGCTTTTGTTTGGTGTTGAAATTGCTTAAAATATAAGCATTTATGTTAGAGCTGTAAGGATTTTTTTATCTGACAAAGCAGTGAATGGTTCATAGGTATGAAACGTGCAGAGGACAGGTCTTATTTTTAAATACGTAAACTTTTTTTATAAAGTGGGGGAAACCTTTTATAGGTCCCCAGCCGGGGCTAGGGTATGTGGGAGTCCCGGTCGCGATGAGATGGTAATTACGACCGGTTTACCCACTTAAACCTATCACTATTTGTCTGCGCGGGCCATCTGTCGTTTGGGACACGGTCCAACCCCTTTTTTTTTATAGTGGGGGAAACCTTTTCTGTAGGTATAACCTGTATCGCGAGGACAGTTTACAAACATGAAATTCATGAACACAAATAACACCCAGACTCGGATCAAGTGGCTCTGGTTTACACATTGCCCGACGCGGGAATCGACCCGGGGGACCCGTGATCCAAAGGCACATTGGTCAAGTATAGGGTCATCAATGGTCAACCAATAGAATGATGATGATTGCACGCGGGATATAAAACCGACACATACCAACTTGCAGTCACAATAAAACGAAAGTCGCCACTGTCCACGGTAAAGAATATGAGACAACTTAAAAGCAGTCAAGAGACTCGCCGATTATTCTATGGGTTCTGCATAGTAATTGATTAATAAATAAAAAACAACGGGTTGCACTCCGGGAGATACGGCAGAAGTGACAACGCAACTTAACGTTGAGCATTTTTGAGTATTTTTGAATGGTTAGGGAATAATTTCGCACGTATTGCTTTATTTATATGGGGTTAAATACAATATTTCATTATTTCGCTATCGTACACAGAAATTTCTCAAACAGAACTTAAATCGAAATTAAAACTTATTTTATCAAGTTTGCTCATTAGAGATTTTTGACAATTCAAATAATTAAATAAAATTTACCATTTACCACTTCCCACCGGATCGAAATGCGAACCTAAAAAAATGTCATAAATTTCACATTTCTCTGTTGAACTCTAAAAACGGCAAAATCGACAACGCACACGGAATCGAAATGCAAAAAAAATATTTTGATAGAGTGAAACAGATATAATTGAAACGGCAGAGATAGAATGAGATAGGGAACATGAATTTAGAATGCATCGCGTGCTCTTCGACATCCGCTGCCGCAAAAAAAACGATACCGCCATCTATTGGATGTTTGTGACACTATTTCAGGATCGATTGATCGAGAAATTTAATTAGTTTTTGGGTCTCAACTTAAGTGTTAATTACTTACCTTTCCCAATTTATAAACCAATTTACAAGTAGCGATAGCAGCCTCCGTGCAGTAACGGATTTAGAATTCACAATGTCACCAACCCAGTCTATCCTGAGGGTGTCGTAAGAGGTGACACGTGGCAGATAGCCGCAAGTGAAAGAAGGCTTGATACAACCCCAGCTGTGCCAACCTGTCTTGCCAGAGTAGCACAGTAGATCTTCCTTCCATGGATTTAAGATTGGATTTGGAGAAGGTCTGACTGAGAAGGGTTGAAATGATGAATGATGACTGCCGACTGTTATCAGGCAGCTATCGGTATTTGCGATACTGCTAGAAATACATGTAATTCGTACCTTTAAACTATTTTATCAATGCTGCAACAAACAAGTAATTTATGTAAATCAAAATATTTAAAACTATGATCCACCAATTAAAAAACATAAATCCATTAATCAGATCACGTCATTAGGATCATTAATGACTTTGATCTAATTAATGATAGAGCCTGCGCGCCGGGACCACCGTCACAACATCGATGATCGATCGAATCATTATAGTTTTATCATTATTCTCATTTTTGGAATCCCCGTAATGTGAAACAAAAACGATACTTCTTAGCTGGTTTATTTAAGTAGGTATAAAAACTTTTGCGCTCCATTTTCAAAATTAAAAAGTAATTTTTATGTAAATTAAATGTAAAAAAATTGTAACGGTTTTTTTATATTTGTCCACGTTTCTTTTTTAAAATTGTTAATTATGAATACAATTCGCTAAAAGTAAAAGATTGCTATATTCTAACCACGTCTTATAATTTAATAATAAACGAGAAGCTGTAGATACTTTTGAAATACAAAGACGGTTATAGTTCCAGTGTAGATTTTTTTGACATTTATTGCGACGAGGTACAGTAATGTAAACGTACGGAACCTTTTCGGTCAAACTGTATATTTTTTAAAATAAATTCCTTCTATTTTTAAAACGAACAGCTTCTGAACGCGCTTGTTAAAGTTTACAGTTATTAGCGTAGGCGACGGTGTATTGTATTTTACGGTCAGTATGTAATTGATGAAGCAATTAAACAATTATACATACATAATAAAATAATTATTTAAAACGCTGCTCAAAAAACTTGGTCGTTTTTATAATAATACTGGTTGTTCCCTGCGGCTTCGTCTGCGTTGACTATAAGTTTGGTTAGTTCCTATAATGCAAATAATTTCGCTGCTTCTATTTATATCGCAAGATAAGTATACCTCGTTCGCATTAAAAATGCATTGAGTTAACTAGAATTCTCGGTTACCAATAATTCAAAAAGTAACACTACCATAGACTATAAACTTTCGAATAACAAACTACTGAAATCGACAAAAGAACCTCGTTTATTTTTGTGGCAATCGATTCCTTCAATCTTATTTTTTGCCACGATAGAAATCAAAAAGCATAGATTTAAGTAAACATATATTTCAGGTTCGGCGAAACCCACCCAAGAAAGTAGGGTAAAGCTATTTATCGTAACAAATGAGGGCTATTAAGCTAGGGATTGTGGATTGAGAGATATTTCTGGTGAATTGATGCAGTTGGGGCGACAGGCATCAATCAAATGGTGCGAGGCTTTTTATATTTTGTGGCAATCTCGTAGGCCTATATCTTTTCGTATTGCTATATACTGATTTTGCCCGCAGGTTAAGTGGATTTTGGACAAAATCCACAGTAAACGTTTTTCTAGGAAATTTAATTATTGTAATTTAATTTTATTTATTTCCCACGTCGCTAGTACTTACGGAATGTCTTTACATTTAGTCCTCATTAAAACTAAAATAATTGTAAAATATAAATTATTACAATTATTTTGGGGTAAAACAATATTGTTATCAAACATTTATATCCACAAAACTCAGAAAATAGATAATGGCTTGACTTGAAATCTTCAAACTACTACTTGGTCCCTAGATGACCCACTGTGAAGTTGAGTCTCTTCAAGTAACATGAACGGTTATGTGCCCACCGTGCCACGATGGCCAGATGGGTTGAAACAGGGTTTTAATTTTTTCCTTATCTTGCGGCTAGGTTATCGGCCTTACCATAGGAAAAAATATAGAAGGTGTGCAGAATGCTGTAATACTTTTTAAAACGATAAATTTAAAAATAAATTAAATGAATAAAATAAACAATACACACACTACCGTGTATTAGTGACACACGCACATTCTACTCTTTTGTTTTTTGTTAAAGTCTGTGTTCAAATTGAGAATAAAACTTTAATTTAACTTAATTATCGGACCGCTGAGCGACCACTAATACTATTAAAGTATTAAAAATAATAAACATGAGTACTAAAATAATAAACTTTCATTTAACAAGCACTTCTGTGGGCCACAATCCGGTGGTCCTATAATCGCGTTAACATTGTAGTGATGCTTAAATTTAATCGATTGGAATTAATCTCGGAATCATTCGATCAATATTATGAAAGGTAATTAATAACGTGGTATCGATATCGTGTATCGTTTTATTTATGCTGCGTTAACTTTTAAGAAAGTCAAAACACTACTATATAATTTAGTATTTTGTCGCAGAATCAATTATTGTTATGTTTTTAGTAGGTATCTATTTGGTAGTACATTGAATCAATTTAAACTAGTTAGTCTTTAATTTTAAGCAGTCTAGATGAAGAATTTTAAGTATATTACTGTTAATTACTTATTTCTGGTCCAATAAATTAATTTATCACATGAAAATAATACTTTTAAAGTAGGCTGTATGTTTCTTGTCCGTGGTGAGAATCCCTGTGTGTTAGGAACCGTGTGGCAACACATTTAGAGGACGCCCGACTCGATAGTGGGTCATTTCTGGGGCTAATTGAAATTAAACCCTTTTGTCTTATACTTAACTAGTGACCCGCCCCGGCTTCGGACGAGTGCAATTATCCATATATTATACATAACAACCTTCCTCTTGAATCACTCTATCTATTAAAAAACCGCTTCTAAATCCGTTGCGTAGTTTTAAAGATTTAAGCATACATAGGGACAGACAGACGACAGCGACTTTGTTTTATACTGTGTAGTGAAGTTCTCAATGCACATAGAATTCAATGTATATTAATTGCAAATCTAAGATACCACCAGGTTAAGTAATGAATGTCTTAACTTAACCTTAAGTATACTAATATTGGCGAAAAGCTATGGGTAGGGTCACTAACCGTGTAATAAATTGTTCGCTAAAAGCTTTGTTTGATGTTTCTCCCAACTGGAAACATTTACTTACCCGTAACAAAGTATACCTTCGAACAGAGAGACCACTTCATATTGACATTCAATATCACGATTTAAATTGCGTTCACGCGATCTTAAAGTTAATACATTTGTATATTTAGTTCGCCTGTCCGTGATTACTACGAGTAATCAGTCTTCATTTATTCTTTAATCGCCAAAATTGGGGTAGACTCACATTTCGAGTGAAATGCACTAGGTGTACCATGTATCCCGGGGGCAGTTTACAAACATGTAATTCACGAACACAAATTACACCCAGACTCCGAGCAAGTGCCTATGGTATAGACGAAGACACTTGTCCGACTCCGGAATCGACTCGGGACCTGTTGATCCAAAGGCACATCCAATGAGGCATTTATTAATCTAATATATTTTACATAGAATTTATATTTATTTTATTACGAAATCATTGCTCTTTTTGTAATCATTTATTTATATTTTATGAATATTTTAAGTATTTAGTGCTTGGAGCAGTAGTCATTAAGAAAAGTATTTTTATGATACGTCACAAAATATAATTGGGCAGCCTGTATAGAAAAAAATAGTTATGTTATCTGCACGTATTTACTTTGTGGCTCTGCGTAGTGCGGTGACCCACGGAATCCAGTAGTCGATGTTATCGGAATCTCGACAAATGACTAATTGTAAAAAATGTCACTCGACTAGTTGCCAAACTTGTAACCGTTGTTTCGTTGCGCTATTGATATAAAATGTAGGTGTACATTCAACAAGATTCATGTTGTTTTTTTATTTTTGCCTTGAGCTTGGTTTATCAGTATTATGTCGCTTACGAATAAACATTCTTTTAACATTTTTTTTTCACAGTTTCCTATTGATTTGTAACTTCATTGTACAAAACTCGAATTTGAAAATATTCTTCGAACCTTTTTTGTAGTATGTTAAAAAATATACTCCTCTCTTGACATGTGCTCTTAATCTCGGCGATAACACAGATTATAAATCATTATATTACAAAAAGTCGATAGACATTCGCCGGTCTAATGGGCTTATACACCGCACTACAGGAAGCCTTCTCTCGTCATTTGTCAAGATGACATTTGACATCATTCAAGTGGGTTTTACTTGATACCTGAGTGACGGTTTTGTGGAATTATTATGAACTTATTACCATTTTGTACCTTAGATTTATTTAGTAATATTCTACACGTGTAAGATTGTTTTACCATGCAATTTTGGGTTTTGAAAATCGTCGTTTCAGCCATAAATTAGTTATTTAGTTAGTCGGGACTCCTCTAAATGCATGGAAAGAAATTAGCCTACTGTGCCACGCTGGCAAGACGGGTTGGCACAGGGTTTGTATCAAGTTTTCCTTTTCATGCGGCTAGGTGATCTTCCTCTTGCGTTTTAATCGCCTCTTATGACCCCCTGAATATTTGATGGGTTGGTGACATTGTGTATTCTAACTAATCCGTCACCTCACGTATAGTATTGTAGTGGGAAGACGCAAGTCTAATGAGACTAGTCTAGTTTAAAGATGTTTATTTTACTCTACTAATTATATTATTACTAGCGACCCGGCTCTGCTTCGCCCCGGGTGCAATTATGCATGTATTATACGTTTAAACCTTCCTCTTGATAACACTCTACCTATTAAAAAAACCGCTTCAAAATCCGTTGCGTAGTTTTAAAGATTTAAGCATACATAGTGACGGACAGACGACAGCGACTTTGTTTTTTTTAAACCAAAGACCTGCACTATGTATATCCTGTATCGCGGGGGCAGTTTACAAATGTAATTCACGAGCACAAATGACACCCAGACTCAGAGCAAGTGCCTCTGGTTTTAGACAAAGACACTTGCCCGACCCCGGAATCGAACCCGGGACCCGTTGATCCAAAGGTGGCACATCTAACGAGGCAGTCAAGTTGTTTAAACTATGAAGTGATTTAACAACAAATTTAACTTTAGACGATGGAATAAATTAAGATATAAATCATATTACTAAGTTTAGACAGGTGACAAGCCCTCCGAGTTTCTTGTCTGTTCTTCTCAGCAGTGGTCGCCTTCCAAATTAATGGTAAACTGTAATGCTTTCCATTAAATAATTTTCATCAATATGCTAACAATTTGAAGTGTCCATTATGTCCTATACAAAATAAATTATTTCACTTACTGTTTCTCAGTATTTCCTGAGTTATAAAAACCCTCTGTTCTGATACTGAAACATGGTACCAATCTATACATACAAATCAATAAAATTGGAGTGTCTGTATGTAATAATAAAATAACCACTTTTTACTAAATGCGTATGTATGTATCATCATCATCATCATCATCATCATCAGCCCACATTAGTCCACTGCTGGACATAGGCCTCCCCTAAAGAGCGCCATAGCGCCCTGTCCTCGGCTTGACGCATCCAGCCGCTGCCCGCAGCCTTTCGCAGATCGTCGCTCCATCTAGCAGAGGGTCGTCCTACACTACGAGTATACACTATGTATGTACTGTGTATGTATACACAGTACATACTACCACATATAGCAATTTTTTATTTTATTTTTGTCTGTCTGTCTGTCTGTTTTTTCCGGCTAATCTCTTGAACGGCTGGATCGATTTTGACGATATTTCCACTGATAGGTATCTGATGATATAAGGAATAACTTAGGCTACTTCTTTCCGACTAGCTTCGCCCTGCGGCGTCATCCGCGGGTAACATCGAACCCGTGCGAAACCGGGACGGGCCGCTAGTAAATAATATGTTTTTCGAATCCAAGTCTTTAAAAGATTCATTTTACTATTGCAACCCTATTTACACTATTACAAGTTTAATGTGTACAAAGTAACAGAACGCTCCATTTTTAAACTGCTACCGTATTTTACGACTATTAATAAGTGATAATTCACCGTCTTATCGATAAATTGCTCCGCTCGTTTATCGACACTTCCCATCACTACGGTGAAGTTGTTTGTTTTGCCGGTAGCAAGTAGCGTCACTTTGATAAATATCCTCAAAGATTGTTCGGACTCCTCGATAATTTCTGTGCGGACCTCACACTTGACACTTTAATGTATTCCACACTCTATTTGTAGCTTAATAAAGGTGGAAATTGATTAACGCTTTCGTACTACTGGGTAAAAGTATATGATGTTATTTATGGGATGTTCATACAACGAGTTTTATAGTTATTTGATAAAACACTATCGTGATTATTTAGCTTGAACACGTGACAGGCGAAGTCTATTTTGTTTATTTTATAATGACTATCGTATTAGTCTTCGATGTTATCTACCTACATATTGGTAAAGTAATATTCATAAATATCGAGTATAGAGTTTCAGTTGTCTTTGCGATAGTTTTAAATCATTTTTTATATAGTTATGCATAACGGATTTAAAATATACAATATTACTAACTGTAAAGGATGAGAACTACAATCGGCGGGCTTGTTAATCAAACACGATATAGAACGATAAAATTAATACGTTTTATTGGCACGCGCACATCTTACCACATTTTACAAGAGACTGACCAGAAAAACAGAAACAACTAACTTAAAAAGGAACACTATTTTAAATTATAATAAAAGAGTAAAAAAAAAGACCAAAGAGGTTGCGGGTCGCCAGCTCTAACCATTAGGAAGGTGTCGTAATTGGGGACTAAATGAACAAGAGGCTGACCTAGCTGCAAGAAAAGGACATCTTGACCCTGTGCCAACCCGCTTGGGCAACAGCGTGGCCAAGTAGGCTAATTTCCCTCCTTGAATTTGGAGGAGGCCTGACTCAGCAGTGGGCTGAAACTATTATGCTTAATGGTTGTTTAAACGGTTTAAACTAACATTAAAATTAAATTAAATTAAATTATCAATTGTCAAGTAACTAATACTATTCAACTGTTTAGCTTCATACCTATTATATCCTCCACTTTAATTTGTCATTAGTTATCACTATCACTACATAGTATAAAACAAAGTCGCTGTCGTCTGTCCGTCCCTATGTATGCTTAAATCTTTAAAACTACGCAACGGATTTTGAAGCGTTTTTTTTATTAGATAGAGTGATTAAAGAGGAAGGTTTATATGTATGATACATGCATAATATTGTAAAGAAACACTGATAAATTTAGTTGTTCATCATTTCACCTGCGCGAAGCCGGGGCGGGTCGCTAGTTGTCGTGAAGCAAAAACTGTGTCCCCTTTTTTACGAAAATTGCGCGATCGGAGGAGTATGACATTTCTTACACTTATTACACTTACACTTAGAATTCTTTAAATTATACAAAATACAATGAATCTTTATATATAACATTACACGCCTTACCATGCATTTGACACATACACACATCTCTTTTGTTTATTGTTAAAGTCTATGGCCGTATGGTCAAATTGAGAATATAACAATAATAAAAAAGGGTGATCACTAGTTCTTACTAATATAAATACAAGTTACTGAAAAAGTTCTTGAGTGGAGACCGCGAATCGCAAGCGTAGTGTGGGACGGCCCTCTGCTAGATGGAGCGACGATCTGCGAAAGGTTACGGGCAGCAGCTGGATGCGTCAAGCTGAAGACAGGGCGCTATGGCGCTCTTTAGGGGAGGCTATTTAGGGGAGGTCCAGCAGTGGACTAGTGTGGGCTGATGATGACTGAAAAACTGAGCATTGATTTCGTTTTATGCAGTTATTTGTAATCAATTTAAATTTAACGTTTAAGAAGGCTGCGGGTAACAGGTAAAGTCCAAATTAATAATAATCTATTGTTGTCTTTGCAGGTAAAAAATGGCGCTCACTCACCCCGCAAGACCGGAGGCCGTTCGTGGAGGAGGCTGAGAGGCTCCGCGTCATCCACATGACTGAGCACCCAAATTACAAATACCGACCTCGGCGACGAAAGCAGAACAAAGCTAGGCCAAACCAACCAGCTACGCCATCCAGCGCTCCACCAGCCTCGACTGCCGCCCTAGGATCCCCTTACGCTACCGGCACAGACTCCCCCGATACTCGGTACTCCCACAACCCAGGAGCAGGTTTCTCTCCCTACCGTACCTCGCCCCTGGCTTCAGACTTCCAGAATCAACAGTTCAACGGACACGTGCAAACTCCAGAATCCTCGCCTGCCAGATCCCCCGAGCCACAAGGCAGGAGAAGCGCGCCGGCCGAAGCTCCTCTGCCTACCCCTGACGCTTCCCCTGTCGAAAATGAGAAGGAAAACTTCCAATACGAAGAGAGGAGACGTGCTATAAACGCTTCGTCCATGTCTGACTCTTACTCCCCGTATAAGACTTATAGAACCTCTGGTTCTTTCTCGCCTGCTCCTGTGGCCGCTATGGGCATGGCTAACGGTATGTACGTCATGTGTACACAGAGAACACTGTCTGAACAGCCGCCTTTAGTAACAGGCACGTTCTTCCCTCCGGTCGCCACGTCCCAGGATCAGCAAACTCTGGGAACGTCGACTCCGAGGATGTCGTCGGCCCCAAGCGGCCCTTTACCCACGGAATACACCATCCAATACCACCCATATGAACAGTACGAACAAATATACAAAACTGAGGACTCATACGTCCATTACCCTGAACAGCCGAAAACTGAATACGATACGGGCAGCAATTACTTCTCAGAAGAACCATCGAACCAGGCTCAAGAAGGCGAACAGAACTTTATGAGTCAGCGGCCAGAAATACGCTCGGGGTCTCCTGAATCCGACGTCGATGCGCGAGAATTCGACAAATATTTGGACTACGGAGCCGAAGGAACAATGGAACAACACCAGCAGCAATACAGATATGAGCAACAACAGGGTTACAGGCCGCCATACTGCGGAGAGCAACCTCCAGGCCCTGAGTACTGTTCGGAAAGGATGTATCCTTCCCCTTACGCGTCTGTCATTGCCGGTACGCCCCCAGCTCCGTACGTTCCTACCGCACCAGGCTCCGATGCGAGACCTGAAGATGAGTTTAGCGTGATACTGGCTGGTGTCAGGCAGACTTGCTACAGCAATTGACTAGACAGGAATGATGGGGTATAGTAAATGGAAACACTTTCTGTATGAACCCAAAGAGTTGATATGATCAGACTTTGAATTAGGGTATTGTGTGATATGGCATCATCGCTATTATAGCGACTGTTCCGAAGAATAAAGACCTATTTGCAATAATGCTTAGAGACCATTTTGAACTTCATACTATATTATATTTAAGAAGAATAGAGTTCAAAATGGTTTCAATGCAGTATTGCAGATAGGTCTTTAGTCTTCGGAACAGTCGATAGGCTTGAGAAGATATTTTTAAGACATAGTGCACTTCCGACCGTTTTACTTTTCCCGTATACCAAATTGTTTCAGTGCCAGCTATGTAGCGAAGTATCTTTTTTATAAAAATTTTGTATTACAACACAGGTCTATCTCGTGGTATAGCAGCTTTAAATCGTCTTGAACCAACCTCGGTGGGGGAAATTTCGCGCATGTCATCAACCAATCGCGTGGCTTACGCCTTTCTTCTCCGCCAATCTTCGCCAAAGAGATCCAAAAATCGACTAATGCGCAAGATAGATTTTGGCTCAAGATGTTTGTAAGCTACTATACGCAGTAAAAATACTATATCCCGATTTTTTAGCAACGAAAGCACGTGCCGTGGTCCCTTTTGGATTTTACTAACCTTAAAATTATTAGCATCAAACAGGTCTACTACGGGCTGAGTAGCTTTAGAGGCTCCTCTAGTTACAAGGAGGGTAATTAGTCTACTGTGCCACGCTCTGGCAACATGGGTTGGCACAGAGATATATCAAGTTTTCCTTCTCTTGCAGCTTAAGCGGCCTGGAAATTAATACTTGATCTAGAAGATGCGATTGTTTTAATAGCAAACTAGGAGTGCAATGTGCGCGTGGTTTCCAAACACCAACTTGCATTACTTTTAAGTAAATTTAGTACTCCTATCTATTAATCCAAGGAGCTCTTACTCAAGAGAGACCCCACTGAAACTTATTCCATATTTGGCGGTCAACAATTTATTGTTCGGACCATTTGTGTTTTTCCATAGACATTAAACATATATCTTTGTTGTTTTTTAAAGTATGTCATATATTTTAATGTAAAAATCTTGTATGAAACTTGTATATTCCGTCCGATCGTCAGCTGTAGGTATTGAGTTTTTATACTTCTGGGATTATGTAGGATTTAAAACTGCTGTATATATTTTAATTTTATTTATTCCCCATGGATCGTTCACAGTGTTCCAATGATTTTAATTATTTAAATAAATGTGATGTAAATTAAAACTATTAATTAATGTAAGATCAAAAATAAATTATGTTTATCCATTTAGTAAAATTCTCTTTTGTACTAAAGGCAAAGACAATAATAGAAGGCAAATATAGTTTGTGTATTATAGACAATAATAATGTGTAAAACGAAAGCGGTGTAGCTTTTTAAAATAAGTTCCAAAATTGTTTGTATATGAATTGTGATTTAACATATTAGTAAGAAATATATTTTTATAGATTACCTCTTAAGAAAATCAAGTGTCTTTGAATTTATTTTAAAGGTTGTATATGATGTGAATTGGTGCTATGCAATTTTGTCCTAATTGAAGAGTTACAAGACATATTTAAAGTGTTTTCAAGGGAGCTATGGTTAACGCCAACATTAACAATGCGCCGGTTGTTAATGCAGGCAGGGTTTAAAAACTACGACTAATATTTCACAAAGTTTTTTTATTTGATGATTTGAATTGTTACTTATGTACGTCAAATAATTACAATTACTTTATCTGATCTGATCGACGTTACAATGTTCTCATAATATGTGAAAGAAATGAATCAAATATAATTAATTTCGCGTATATTATGTAACGTCCATTAAAAAAGCTTTGTAAAATTATATTCCCCACGTTTGATCTTAATGCGTGTGAAAAGATATGTTAAAGCAATCAGCGTTTAAGAACCAACGCACAGTATAATAGTCAAGATTTGAAGTCGATTAAAACTAAACATACCATAAACACTCAACTACTGAAAAAAAGAACAAATTGGCGGTAACGATGGTCTTCCTCAAAAGGCTTGATATTTTTGTGAGTTCAAATCCGTAGGTTATAGAGAGAGTAAAACGATTCCTATGTGAAAGATTATTTATTTGTAACTATTTTTGTAGTTTAACTAAAACGTCAATGTTAGTTCTTCCAGCTTGTAGATAGTTTTGTATCGCTTAGAGAATACCTATTGGATATTTAGTTATAAATTTTCTGTATAAAATGTAAGAATTTATTTTAAATAAAAAAAATATCTCATAGGTTATCATTGTACTAAAATTATGCCTAGTTAAATTGTTATTTCTTAGTTGCAAATCTTTAGCGTATACTATAAATACAGACACTCGCACTGCGACACTATGTTCTTTTTAATTATAAGAAAATTTATAAGAAACAATAAAAATCATTTTATTCTTTATGCACTCTTGTTTTTTTATTCCACCTTGAGGCTGAGAGACAGGCATAATCTACTAGAGAAATAAACCTGTGCTCTTAAGGTGAATGTTCCAGGGTAGCCCGCGAAATTCAAATTTTCTTACGTTTTTTGCAATTTGCAGGTTAGTGCTAGGTTGTATGTTGATTAAAATGTTATTGGCGGCTGTAAGACGTATGTTGTTATAGAATTATAATCATCAAACTCATCAATACAACCCTCCAAGCTCATAAAGGTGCAAGAAAAACTTTTTCAACGTCAAAGTCATTCTTGCACCTGTGAGCATGAGCTTGGAGGGTTGTATTTATGAGTTTGATGATTATAACTCTGTAACTACATACGTCTTACAGCCGCGAATCAACTGTTCATCATCATACAACCTAGCACTGCCCTCCAAATTGCAAAAAACGTAAGAAAAATTTAATTTCGCGGGCTACCCTGGAGCATCCACCTGAAGGTGACGGATTTAGACTACACAGTGCCACCCCATTCCATCCAAGGGTGTCATATGAGCTTACTAAAGGAAATGACAAGACAGAAAACCTAGTAGCAAAAGAACAAAACTTGATACGAAACCCTTTGCCGACCGTCCGGGCAGAGCGGTGCAGTAGGCTTATTTCCCCCATTTGGAGGAGATCTGACTCAGCAGTGGGTAATTTTCCAGGTCTGTGTGGTGACGGATTAAGAATACATGGTGTCACCATCCCATTCCATCCTGAAGGTGTCGTAATTTTCGACAGAAGGAAATGACGAGGTCGATAACATAGCTGTAAGAGAAGGAAAACTTAACACGAAACCCTGTGCTAACCCGTCTGGCCATCGTGGCACAGTAGGCTTTTTTATCAATGACTTGAATGCCATTGACCCTTGGCTTGCGTTACGGAAAGCAACGTCAGAGCAGGCAATTCAAGGAAATGCCCTGTTAGGCACCGGCTCTCATATACACACGACGTAACACAGTAAACATGCTTGGCGTCGGAATCAGATGTGAGGGTGGAAGTAAGCCGGGCGGACCATTCGATCCCACCACCAAGCGTGCTGGGTATTGTTGACTTTTACAACACGCGTTATTTCCCAGCGTGCGGTGGGGTAATTTTATATTCTCTCCATGTAATTTGTAATTACCCTTCATGTAGTTAGAGGAGGCCCGACTCAGCAGTGGGTCATTCATGGGCTGAGATCAGAGATGACTTTTGAGAGATGCTGATGACTTTTGAATAAAAAAAAATTGTTCAAATTATTTTGGTGATAAAAATTACCCGAAACGTATATACATCTCAATGATACGTTACAAACCTCAAGCGCGCGACGCGAAATAAACAAAATCTAAACGCCCCTCAGCGGAAAGTGTATAAGTGCAAATAAAATTAAAATTTACTAAATAATTTGCCGTAAACGGGCCAGGGGAGCGCATTCATCGGCCCGCGGGCTCGCACGTCTGTAATTATGTGCCCTACCCGCCTGTGCCCAGCCCACAGCGCCACAAGTATTGATATATTGAAGTATTGCGAGAAAAAACGACAAACGTCAAAGAAATTTACTTTTGCGTTGTATGTAAGTTGTTTAATAAACTTTAGTGACACAAATCGGAAAGATTTCGAAAATAAATTTAATATTGAAGTTTGTCCTGCTAAGTAAGAGAGTAAACTTGATACAAATCCCTGTGCCAAGGGTACTTACCCTCCGTGTGACTGGAGGAGGCCAGACTCAGCAGTGGGTCATTTAAGAGCTGAGTAGAATGACCCACAACTTTTTTTTTTGTTTTCACTGGGGAAATGCTTTATGCATAACACCGCCCCCGGGGGAGAGGTCGTTGATTATGTGGGACTCCCGGGACAGTACCCATATACCCACTAAACCCCCAGCGGTATACCCTCACACGGCACGCTTGGGGCGCCACCGGTTCGCGTCCACCACCGGCCACCACCGGCCTCTATGGCGGGGGAAGGAGGTGGGCGTACAGTCGCCTCCTCCTCCCCGGCCTCCGTCTGCGGCGCGGGTCAGCCAGGACGTCCTCCTCCCTGACCCGCTCCGCCGCCTCCTTCTGCGACAGAACGTCCTCGCAGAAGGAGGAGAATGACTCACTAATTAGTCAGGCCCGTTTGACCAGTGCGGCGCAATAGGCTAATTTCGTTGATAGAGTGATTCAAGAAGAAGGTTTATATGTGCAATACATCAATAATATTGCAGAAAAACACTGATAAATTTAGAGGTTCATCATTGCAACCGTGCGAAGCCGGGGCGGGTCGCTAGTTAATAATAAAAGGCTAATAAGTGCAAAATTCTGAATTTCCAAGTTACTTCACTTCTCCTTAGGAGCTCAGTTTAGCTCGCGCCTTTTGCAACCACTTTATAATTATATTTTAGCTCTGTAAAGATCTAATCGTCGGGGACATCTGGCATTTATTTTATTAATATTAATGATTTAATTTTTATATTAGTCCTTTTTATGAAGAGGGATCGCAGAGGCAACTTCTACAACCTAAAATTAGAAGTTTTAAAAACATGTAACCAAGTTGAAATTAAACATATTTAACGGATTCATCGCGTGTTAATGTGTTTAATTTCAACGTTTATTAATTGCAAAAACCCATGACATGCGTGGTGATAGACCCTGAGGGTGTCACAAAAGGCGACAAACGGAAATGATGAGGTCGAAAACCTATCCGCCAGAGAAAGAAAACTTAAAACGAAACCCTGTACCAACCAAAAGAGTGGCCCGGTCCACCCCTAAATTATTTATTTTATTTTGTAGGGAAATTTTTTGATCAACTCCTACTTTTTAATAGTGATATTTAAATGGCAAAACAACGTTTGGGGTTCCGCTAGTATGTATATTATAAAGTAGCTAAATGTACTCAAGATATGTTTTTATTTACCAAGCAACGGACAGAGCCGATCATCATTTTATCCGTAGGATAAGCAACGTCCAGCTCTTCCAGATATTCCGGATGTTGTCGAAAGGCAAGTTAAACCATCGACCTACCCAGCTGTCATTCATCATGATCCATGGCAGTCCTTACACGAAGTCAGTGGCGCGAAAACTATCAGCCGGTCTAACCATGTAATTACCGGTTCCAGGTGTAAAAGCCGTGTAGCTGGCCAATAAATAAAAAAAACGTTGAATAGGGCCTTCTCCTGTTTTAAGGAGGGTCATTAACCTACTGTGCCACGCTTGGCACAGGGATTTGCATCAAGTTGTCTGCCGTCTAGAATCAGCAAGAGGGAAGCATCATCTCCTGCATTATTATGGGACCCTGGTACCGAGACTCAAGCTCTGAAGAGAAATTAGCCTACTGCACCACACTGGTTAAACAGGCCCGACTCAATAGTGGGTCATTCTACTCAACTAATAAATGACAGCAATTTTTTTTTTAATTTATTATAGAGGCTTGGTCGCTGAGCGATCATATCAAATGATGATGAATAAATGAATGAATGGAAAGCAGTGGATGCGGGCGGCCCAGGACCGGCCTTTGTGGAGATCCTTGGGGGAGGCCTATGCCCAGCAGTGGACGTCTTTTGGCTGAAATGGTGAATGAATGACCCACTGCTAAATCCAGCCTCCTTCGATGACATAGAGGATAAATACCCTACTTAGCACAGGGATTTGTATCAAGTTTACCTCCTCTTACCTACCGGTTATTGGCCTTGTCATTTTTTTTTGACAGCTCTCACGACACCCTCAGGATGGAATGGGGTAGTGACATGATGTATTCTAAAACAGTCACCAAACGCAATTTTGTTACAAGGCTAGTACCTTATTTTTACGGGCTTCAACAAAAGATTTAACCGGCTATTAAAAATGGCCGCCCAATAGACTGATGAGACAGTAGCGAGCGCAGTTTACGACATCGCGAGTATATCAGTTTAAATAGCTGGATAGCGAGTCCAATGTTCCGCTCGCTGACCACTTTATATGTCTAGCAGTGTACCGAAAGCTACGATATTGAAAAAGAAAATATTATATTTAGAACACGAACAAGGACAATGATAACAAGAAAACTAAAACACCATTGGGCCTCAGCACCTCAGCATTATAAAGTACTTATTACCTAACGCTGATTTTCAGCTGCGAACCACAAGTGCCATACTTTCCAAACTGTAATAAACACAAACTTTGATAAAATAAATACATTTATTAAACATCAGATTAAAATCTCTATTTGCATAATACTACTAATTTATCAAAAATTCAAAATTTTAATAAACCCCCGACACAATGACCTAATTAACCTATAAAAATAAAAAAATACATCGCGTTGGGGGACCGCTCCTATTTATTTATTACCTGAAACCCTGGTCCCCCAACGCGATGTATTTTTTTATTTTTTACTTTTTATAGGTTACTTAGGTCATTGTGTCGGGGGTTTATTTAAATTTTTAATTTAAATTTTATTTTCTGCTTTTTATAGGTACATGCTTATTATGATGTTTGTAATGTGCACGTGATGCGCTTTCATTTGAGACCCCACTCGATTATATTTGCAGACTTTCGGTTATTCTTCCCCACTTTCACCCCCCATAACTTTAAACGACTCAACCGATTTTCATTAAACATGTCTAAGAACACTCGCCCGTAACTCACCTGTCATACAAAAAAAACTGTATTGAAATCGCTTCATCCGTTCACGAGCTACGGTGCCACAGACAGACAGACAGACAGACAGACACGTGAAACTTATAACACCCCTCATTTTGCGTCGGGGGTTAAAAAGTAGTATAACATCCATCTCGTTACCATAACTTGTGCATTAAGTTGCTTAGCTTGGGATGAGATGGCGTTGTGTGAAATGTCCAAGGATATTTATTATTATTATAATTAAAATTCAAATTGAAGAGTTAAATTAATATATAATACCGTCTACAAAATTATTTATTTATTTATTGAGAGGAGAACCAACAACTAAAATTAATGAAAACCAATTGAGTAGGAGACTCAAAGCCAATTACAGGTTATATATATCAATTAAATCATGTTTGCAATGAGTGATTTGATTAATTAAAAAGTGATAATATAGAATAGTCAACAGACATTAATAATATTGCCGACCAAAGAATATTATTTTGAAATTGGATTAAATATTGTAGCAATGTATCGCACATCTTCCAGTGGCTTAACAGCATTTGAAAGCGGCGCGCGCAAAGCCGCGATGCGCCTTTGAAGATAGCGCCGATACATTTATTAGGGGAAGGTTTTGCATACCGCGGGCAGCCCACAGTCGTACTCTCTTTTAATACAGACTCCTGCGCTAAACTCGAACGATAATGCGGTGGTTTTTGAAAACAAATATCTTAATAAGTTTGTATACTACCTGGTCTTTAAACAATTTGCAACAACACACTATTGGAGACGATAGATAGTCAAATGTCACCAAACCATTGTACTACTCGGCCCATAAATGACCCACTGCTAAATTGGGCCTCCTCCCATCAAAGGGAGGGTAATTAACCTATTGTGCCACGCTGGCAAAACGGGTTGGCAGAGGGCCTTGTTATTTTCAATTGCCGGCTCTTACGACAACCTCATGACCAAATGGGGTGGTGACACTATGTATGGTAAATCCGTCTCCACGCGGACAATCAAGAGCCACTGAATAATTTTTATGGAACTTTATTTACGTAGGTTTTATATAAAATTGTGGGTGGGAGTCTCCATACACACCTGTCAGTAGTCTTATCTACATTTACACCTTCATACACAATTCCTCATTCTTACATTCCATTCATCTCTTTTGATCTCCAACAACCCTTGTCCCACATTCATGCTGAAACTGCCCCCGGTTCGAAATGCTGCTCTATAAAGAAGAGCTGGCAAGAAAGTTAGTAGTTGCTTTTTTCAAATTTTCGACTTGTTTACTACTACCATCATTTTTTTTTCATTTCAGCCAAAAGACGTCCACTGCTGGACATAGGCCTCGCCCAAGGATCTCCACAAAGGCCGGTCCTGGGCCGCCCGCATCCACTGCTTTCCGGCGACCTTAACCAGGTCGTCGGTCCACCGTGTGGGAGGCCTACTACTTACTACTACCACTACTACTCAGGCCATAAATGAACCACTGCTGAATCGGGCCTCCTCACACAACGCCATCTCGTCCCAAGCTAAGCAATTTAATGCTTGTGTTATGGTAACGAGATGGATGATAAACTACTTATATACATATTTTTTTGTAAATACATGCATATTATAGATAGAAATGACACCCAGACTCCGAGCCAGTGCCTCTGGTTTAGACAAAGACACTTGCCTGACCACGGAATCGAGCCCGGGACCCGTTGATCCAAAGGCGGCACATCTAACCACTAGACTAACGAGGCAGTCATCCATCAACTCCTCCATCGAACCGCAAATAGCTCTTAAAATAGGTCATCAAGCTCCATAGATATGCTATCGCGCTCGCATATGTACCACCACGTGCGGCGGACGTCCTTTTTACCCACTTTCGGTGGAAACCAAAACATTACCATTAATGACCCATTGTGTTGCCAGCAACTAGACGACCATTTCCAAACAGCGTACAATAAAAAGAGACCAAGCGATAAGCAGATTAATTTCATATTAGCAGCGAATTTATACTTGTGACATTTATACTGGTGGCGGATATTCCGTTAGGTGATGAATTTAAAATACATAGTGTCACCACCCCATTCCGTCCTTAGGGTGTCGTAAAGGGCGCCCAAACATGCGCAAGATACACTGGACACACATGCCATTTTTCGCTCTTAAGTGTATATTTTCGTCCGCGTGGTGACGGATTTATAATGCATGGTGTCTTCACCTCATTACATCCTGAGGTTGTCGTAAGAGCCGACAAAAGGAAATGACAAGTCTGAAACCTGTGCCAACCCGTCGAGCCAGCGTGGTACAGTAGGCTTATTACCCTCCCTCTGATGAGAGGAGGCCCGATATTAAAGAACACATCGCCGACCCTGTAAAAATCAAGCCAAGCCGCAGGTCGAAGCTAGTTAAATACTAAAGAACCATTTTGCCTGGTCATGCCAACATCCTTTCCCGCTCGCGCATTCAACCGTCCGCCTGTCTTCTCATTTACATAAACATTTAAACTTGGTTTGATAAAATATTCTATAAGACATAACCGACAGATAAAAAAGTTCTGTCCTTCTGTAAGCGCTTTTGCAGCCTGGCAAAGTAAGGGGCTGTCCATTAAACACGTGAGGTTCGAAAACGGGGGAGGGGTCCGGCAAAAATCATGAAATATCACAAGGGCACCCCCCTTGTGATATTTCATGATATAGGTGATAAGGTATAGTAAGACATCACGTCACGTGTATTTATGTTTTCGTCAAACGCGTGATTTTTATTCCGAAAAGCGGCGTGTAGTGTAACCTTTGAGTGTAAGAAAGATTCTTTGCAGGTACTAAAAAAAAACACGTGATTTCTAATGGGGGGTGGGGGGGTAGCCTTAGACCTCACCACGTACCACCAAGGGGGAGGGAGGGGTTAAAAAATTAAAAAAAAAACATCTCATGATTAATGGACAGCCCCTAATGTGTAATACATTTGACGAGCATATTTTGTTTTATCCATAACCACAATAGAGTTTCTAAGCATATTTTTTAATACCTAAGCTGAATTTTTTGATGGTTGTAACCTATTTTCTTATTCCGGGTGGAGACGAATTTTAAATACATAATTTTAAATACAAGCATGCTACATACTTAACACAATTACTACAGAATTACTAAAAAAGTCCTACACCGCGATAGCAAAGTTTACAGCGCAATTAGCACGGTTAAGAAATCCCCGACTGCTGTTTGATACAATCCTGTTGCCAACCAATTCAGTATGGAAACGATATTCACATTACGAAACTGTGGACCACGCAGAATATAAAACTTCCCCACCGCACGCTGAGAAATAACGCGTGTTGTAAATTTCAACAAAACCCAGCTCGCTTGGTGGTAGGATCCACCCTCACATCTAAGTCGGGCACCAAGCAGTTTTACTGTGTTTTGTCGTGTGATGTGAGATCCGTGCCCGACTGGGCATTTCCTTGAACTGCCTGCTCCATCTTAGACCATGGCGTTGCTTTCCATCACGCAAGCCTAGGATAAAATCACTGATAAAAAAAAACTCCTCATGCAGTTTTCCTCCATGAAACTGGGAAACGCCCAGTTCAGTACAGCGTCTTTTACAGGCCCAGATGATCATGATGAACCTGTTCTGTTAAGGTGAATGTTCCAGGGTAGCCCGCGAAATTCAAATTTTCTTACGTTTTTTGCAATTTGCAGGTCAGTGCTAGGTTGTATGTTGATTAAAATGTTATTCGCGGCTGTAAGACGTATGTAGTTATAGAATTATAATCATCAAAATGATCAATACAACCCTCCAAGCTTATAAAGGTGCAAGAAAAACTTTTTCAAGCTCAAAGTCATTCTTGCACCTTTATGAGCTTGGAGGGTTGTATTGATGAGTTTGATGATTATAATTCTATAACTACATACGTCTTACAGCCGCGAACAACATTTTAATCAACATACAACCTAGCACTGACCTGCAAATTGCAAAAAACGTAAGAAAATTTTAATTTCGCGGGCTACCCTGGAACATTCACCTTAATAGTAATCTAGCTTTAAACAGTTCCAATGTCATTACGGTCAGCCGTCTTACCAGTTATCGTGTGGTGACGGATATAGAATACATAGTGTCACCACCCCATTGAGGGTGTCATAAGATCCGACAGAAGGAATCGCCAAGGCTGAAAACCTAGCTGCAAGAGAAGGAAACCCTGAAGCCCATCTGGCCAGCGTGGCACAGTGGGCTAAATACCCTCTATGTAACTAGAGGAGACCCGACTCAAGAGTGGGATGACCCACTGGGCTGAATAGTCTTAATCGATTTCGGTTAATTACCAGTATTTACACGGAGAGCGACACTCATCTCGTTAGACCATCTGTCAGTTTTCATGATACTGACTGATAAAGTAAAGACAAAACCAATAGATAGTTAATTGGTTTTTTTTTTCTTCCTTGTGTCTCTCACGGTTTGTGTTTAGCCAATGTCAAGTCACTTTGTATCATTTCAGTATTATTTCTCTCCATCATCATGGGTTTGCCATTTCCCTGTTAGCCACTCATAAGTAATTTCATTTTGAGTGTCCCCCTCCCACGTGGCTAAGATGTTCTGCACGGACGTGGGGTTGGCCTTTGGGAGGGATTAATTGGTTTTATTCACCATAAAAGCGTAGTGATATATTGACAATAGATAGGTAATGACAGATTAGTATTAAGACAAGTTTAACATCTATGGTATATAAAATAAGGTCTCTTAAATGAGTATTAATGGAAGTAGTAAATATACTACACTGACTTCGTGAAACGACTATCATAGATGTTGGTTTGACGGCCATGTCCGACGGTTTACGCACCTTCCGAAGAATATACATAGAGTAAAACACTAATTATAATAAGTACGTATGTTAAAATTCTCAATTTTGTTTCATTATATTAAACAAACTAGTATAATAATTAGGGGTGTGACTGCGAGCAAAAGATCACTCTAAACAACCTCTAGAAGCCTCATAAATTAATAATCATTATAGGTACAACATTTCAACCCTGACGTCTGTCAGTCACAGGAACACGCATTTAATATTCATAAATCGACATGTCGCGTCATACTCATAAATAAAATTAGAAATTCATAAAAAAGAATGTGGTTGGACCACCCCTAGCTTCACTATTTCATATACTCATCACGAATGATTTGAGCCTTTGCATAATTCCTTAAAAAAATATTCTTTCGATTATCATCTCTATGGCTATTGACCGAAACGCGAAGTTCGGTGTTTGAAATAAAAATTAAACTGGCCGTTATTATTTTTCTGTGTGAAAAAAGGTTTTACTTTTTATTGTGACTAGGCAACGACATCGTAACTTTACAGCCAGACGATATATCCTACTGATTTGCATGGAGATATTATTCGGAAGTGACTGATCATAATAATAATTGTATTTTACAACTGCGTTTTTGTAAAATTATTGCCCATTCATTCCTTTTGTTCAAATTATGTTTATTGGTAGTTAAATTTAAAATCAATTGAGTAAACTATATTTTGGTGAGTGACAGAAATTTTAATGTCATAGTGTAATAATATTATCTCAGCCCAGTACCGTTCCCTCTACTTTTATGGAAGGGTAAAAGGCAACTCTACCTCGCTAGTTAAAAGCGTGGCATATTAAAGAGTTTCCCTTGTCTTCCGGCTAGGTATTTTACTTTTCCAACTCCGTTGTAACACACCCTTGGTGGGTAAATGGGTTTCTCTTTTGAAATTGAAAATGGGTTTCTATAATATCATATTAAAGGTATCGAAAAAGTAAAGTATCATAAATTTGGAGAGAATGAGTTTTTAATGCTAAGTTACTTAGTGTTTTTGGGTATCAAACTGTATCTATATTTAAATTCTCAAACTCTACGTTAGTAAGGACCCTCCCTGTGATGGAAGGCCTTACTCAGCACAGTGGGTCATCTACGGGCTGAGTAGTAGTATGTGAGAGCATTCTAAAGTTGACTGCCTCGTTGGTCTAGTGGTCAGATGTGCCGCCTTTGGATCAACGGGTCCCGGGCTCGATTCCCGGGTCGGGCAAGTGTCTTTGTCTAAACCAGAGGCACTGGCTCGGAGTCTGGGTGTCATTTCTATCTATAAAAAAATGTATATAAGTAGTTTATCATCCATCTCGTTACCATAACACAAGCATTAAGTTGCTTAGCTTGGGACGAGATGGCGTTGTGTGACATGTCCAAGGATAAAAAAAAAGTGATGTTTTAAATTATTTTACTGGCTTGAGACCCATGCCTAAGGTTTCATGCTCACTCAAATACTTCTCCAAGATAAATCCCTGTTCCCCAATCTTCCCTGCAATATAGGTGAGGAGGGCGATGGCTGTCACATACGTCTTGTTTATGACCAGTTGCCATTGCTGGGAGACGGTAAACTTAGGCACGCAATTGTTTTATGAATCTTTGTATCCAAAAATCTCGACTGCAGAACTTCTTGCCGGAATTGTAAATGTCAACAGCGTTGTGTCCAAAGAGTTCTGATGAGCCAACATGAATAAATAGATTTTTGAAGAGAAAACTTCTTTAGCGGCATTGAGCACTTTTCTTGGGATGGGTATAAAATGTCAAACTCGCGTCAGGTCACGTGACCTGATCGAAAATTCGTAAGACGAGGGCAGACCAGACCGCCGGCGCCGCGTAGTATGAGTTATTTTTTTATGTACCTTATATAAATTATCATCTTTGTGTACGATAGCGCAATAAATAAATATTATATTTGACCACATAAATGCTGGTAGGTACTTTTATACTGATAAATAAAGTAATGCCTCGTTGGTCTAGTGGTTAGATGTGCCGCCTTTGGATCAACGGGTCCCGGGTTCGATTCCGGGGTCGGGCAAGTGTCTTTGTCTAAACCAGAGGCACTGGCTCGGAGTCTGGGTGTCATTTCTATCTATAATAGGTATGTATGTATTTACAAAAAAAAATGTATATAAGTACTTTATCATCCATCTCGTTACCATAACACAAGCATTAAGTTGCTTAACTTGGGACGAGATGGCGTTGTGTGAAATGTCCAAGGATATTTATTTATTTTATTTATTATTATTTATTTTAATTCGTGCGAAATCATTTACTAACCATTTCAAAATATTCAAAAATGCACAATGTTAATGTTCAAGTTTTCACTTCTGCCGGCAGCTAGGTAAGACTAGAACGGGGTCGTATAACATAAACAACATCGTTCAACTAATAAAGCTTAACGCAGGAATATCTTCGCAGCCTCGCAGATTCCTCGCCAATTATCGATCGATAGCTTAAAAGGCGTTTTAGCCAGGTATGCCGAGACCCCGACTATTTGTACTATGTTAATGGTCAACGTTGGATTCTTGTGTGCACTGTAAAAGCTAATTTAAAACTGATGTCTGAACAGTGGCGGATTAGGGACGCTTGCTACGTCCGTGAAGTGTAGTGACCAGCATGCTACATACAGTCCGCGCCAATCTTTATGGCTGGTCTGAATGTAGCCGTGGGCACGAACTTGCGCATCGTACATGTAATAACCAATACAAATATAGCTCACTCACACTAACATGCGGGTGCCGAGGGCGCTTGCGGGTGAAAAATGGCGCGCGCGGGCGTGCCCTGCCTCCCCGCCCCGTGCATGTCCCGCTGATACCTGATTTTGTGTTGTGCGCAGCGTAATGCGGCTACATTCAAACCAGCCATAAAGATTGACGCGGACTGTACTTTACATAATTTACCTAATAACTATCAACAAATAAATACAACTGAATCAAGAAAAAAAAAACAAATAAATCAAGAAATATCGCCTACAAATGCGAGTATTACCAATTATTACCGCGATAGCGAAGTTTCCAGAGCAATTCGCACAGTTCCCCGACTACAGTTATTGGGGGATAGGCACCGCGGCCCCCTGTCAGACATATCGCCTCGTCTGGCTGGATGATCATCATATGCTAAGCTGTAAAATAAGTAGGAACTGCTATCTGCTAGAAGAACCGTCTGATTCTGCTAGATGTTCGATGGCTCTCCATCATTTGTTTTAATGACTGTGCATCGTAGGACACGTAGAGCCGTCGGTCCCGGCAGCTATTTCAAGATTTAAGGCAGTATTTACTATTCAGCACATAAATGGCCCACTACTGATTCGGGCCTCCTCCACTTACATGGAGGGTAGTTAGCCTACTGTGCCACTCTGGCTAGACGGGTTTGCGCAGGATTTCAAGTTTTCTGCTAGTCACATCACAAATTATGTTTGGCAACGTTTGCTATGGGTCCCGCGCTGAATCCGGCCCTGTGTCTGTGCAAAAGTGGAAGGCGGATTGGCTTTGTATATTTTATACAATGACTACCTCAAAACCCTAGCTCTAACATACTTTACAATAACATAAAAAATATTAAATTTTTGTGTTTGTTTGTTATTGAACTGCTCCGAAATGGCTCGACCGATTTTTGTGAAATTTTGTAAGCATATCGGTCAGGTCTGCGAATCGGACAACATCTATCATTTTCATCCCCCTAAATGTTACGGGTGGTCCGTACCCCAAAATTTTTATTTTGTATTTTTTATGATACAGTATACGAAAATACATGCAAGCCTAAAAATTTCACACCTCTACGATCAACCCCTATTTTAAATAGCGTTATTTATAGGCAAAACAACGGGTCAGCTAGTCATTATCATTAGGTACAAAGTCTCTGTCGTCTGTCCGTACGTACCTATGTATGCTTAAATCTTTATAACTACGCAACGGATTTTGAAGCGGTTTTTTTAATAGATAGAGTGATTCAAGAGAAAGTTTTGTAAGTATAAAACATGCATAGTATTGAAGAGAAAAACTGATAAATTTAGATGTTCATAATTGCCCACGTGCGAAGCCGGGACGCGTCGCTAGCATATTATCATCATCATCATCATTTCAGCCAAAAGACGTTCACTGCTGGACATAGGCCTCCCCCAAGGATCTCCACAAAGGCCGGTCCTGGGCCGCCCGCATCCACTGCTTTCCGGCGACCTTAACCAGGTCGTCGGTCCACCGTGTGGGAGGCCTACCAGCACTGCGCCTTCCGGAACGCGGTCGCGGAGTGTATTATAAACTCATCAAAATTTATGTTGTACCTACACTGAACACAAAAATCCAAATTCATTTAGTCAAGTTGGCTCATTATAGCTCGTATGATAAAAAACTTTTTAAATTTAACACTGTAACTTTTAAAACTACCATTTGCAATTACACTATTTTTTGTCTGAACTTCGGAATGGTTGGACTAATTTTAACGGGAGTTTCAATATCAGATAACAAATTTTATAAAGTGTATAATAAAAATCAAATATGTCCGTTTATAACGAAACCCCGGTCACCCTTTATCGCGGGAGCATTTAGCAAACGATGAGACTCAGAGCAAGTGCCTCTGGTCTGGTTTACACAAAGTCCGACCGCCGAATTGAGAAATGCAATTAAATTGACATAAACACTTTTTTAAAGCAGAATCTACGTGAACCTTTCCGCGAGGAGTACTTACTTTATTAAGCTTAAACCCCAACCTACACGAAAACCGCCCGCAGATACTAACGTCAATATTTTATTTATCGCAGTTCGTTATCAAAGATATCTAGAGTGAGATACGGCAGGTAAATGAGGCAGGGACAGTATGCCTGGCCCCTGCACCGGGTTTATCGCGATTACGTACGCTCAAAAGATAAAAGTTATACTCTTAGCTGTACAGCAACTGAGAATCTTGTAGCCTCTGTGGTATTTTTTTTACCACTAAGGGCTCAAGCTTGCTACTCCTATTAAGCCCGTAAATGACCCACTGCTGGGCTACCTCCTATCAAATGGACTGTGCCATGCCCATGACGGGTTGGCACTGGGTTTTTACTTTTACCCGTCGGGATCGAGAATATTACAGAATATAGAATAGAATACTCTTTATTGTACACCAATAATATAAAAGATTAACATAGCATCAGATTTAAATAACAAAGAAATGTACAATGGGCGGTCTTATCGCACTAGGCGATTTCTTCCAGACAACTTCCTGTTGCTGTCCAACTTCCTGTTCTTCTCCATAGGATCTACTTTTTACTGACTTCTGAATCCACAACTAATCAGACGCACGGCAAGCGGAAACTAGTTTCAGATAAATCCAATAAAACTGTCTCCCAAGACAAGATGGCGTCTCCTCCGGCGGAAGTCAATTACGCAATATATCAAGGTGCGCGCGCATAGGCCGCTGCGCATTTACATTGAACTTCACTGCAACTACCGGTCGTAGTGAAAAATGTACTCTACGGAATTGGAACCATGAATTTTAAGAAACATAAGCTAAGGAAGCACCTACTGAGAGTAGATTAAATGAAACACCAATGTCCCAGGTGCCAAGGCGCTGGGTACGACAGACAAAAGGAAAAAAAATAAGAGCAAATAATTACCATTCATTGCTAAAAAGAACACGGACTACAAGTCTGTGGTGTTCTAACAAAATAATAATAAAAAAAATCATGAATTTTACCTTAATAATACTATAAATACAATTATAACACTCACAGTTTTATTTGTTACATTAATGTACAACACTTTTTTTTAAATTCCCTGTTATAAAAAATAAGCCTGGTCTCCTCAGCTTTTAAACGAAACCCCTTCACTAGGTATTCTTAACCTGTATCGCAGGGGCAGTTTGAAAACGGTCGGGATGGCGGGTTAGCACAGGGTTTCGTGGTTCTGCATCAGATCCCACAATGCCGCAACAGGACGCGAGTTGGAGCACCCCGGGGAGGTTTAGTGGGTAGGCCCCCACTATGGGGGAGAGTCCCACACTCCCCTCGCTGGCCATCCCCGTGGCCGGCGAGGAAGTCCATATAGGATTTTAACCCGGGCGATAAAAAAAAAAAGGGTTTAGTCTCAAGTTTTCCTTAACTTGCGACTAGTTTATCGACCTTGACATTTCCTTCTGTCGGTGTGAAAAGGGGCGGTAACTCTATGTATTCTAAATCCAACGCCACACGGAATAACACTAACGGGACGGGGAAACAGTGTGGTGACGGATTTAGAACACACCGTGTCACCACCTCATTCCATCATAAGGGCGCGGTAAGAGCCGACAAAAGGAAATGACAAGGCCGATAGCCCAGTCGCAATAGAAGGAAGTTTTCATTCGACCTTCGATACGAAATTCTGTGCCAACCCGTCTGGCCAGCGTGGCACAGTAGGCTTATTGCCCTCCATGTAAATGGATGAAGCCGGGAGTAGTAGATATTACTGTAAAACATATATATTTCTGTGCCTATTACAATGACCACACAGCGAGTTAAAACAGCGGACATGTTCGAGTTGTCACGTGCCAAGACACGCGCTTTGTGCCGGCAAAAAATGCCGGTACAGCTCCCTCGCAACTTACAAATTTCATTTAACTTGATTTATTGATAAGACACCAACACAGACAATAACTAGCAACTAAACCAGTAATTCTAATAGACGGGTCTTGTCTATATTGGAACCCGTAAACCTGTTGACACTTCATGTCATAAATCTAGTAGTTACATACTAGTGGTCCAACGGTTGAAATTGGAACTTTTTTTTTTAATAAACAAAAGAGACAAACACACAACAGACTTTAACAATAAACAAAAGAGTATATATGCGCCTGTGTGTGTGTCAAATACATGGTAGTGTGTGTAATGTTATTTTTATTAATTGAATGATTTTAATGCATAACTGAAATAAAATTAGCATTCTGCAGTCCTGCTTTATATAGATAAGCTAAGCTAAAAGTGTGGGAAATTCCGTACTCCTGCGTCAGCGTTATTTTCGTAAAAAGTGATACAAAGTTATTGCTTCACGTAATCTATATAAATAAAAATGAATTGCTGTTCGTTAGTCTCGCTAAAACTCAAGAACGGCTGAACCGATTTGGCTAATTTTGGTCATGAAATATTCGTAAAAGTCCAGGGAAGATTTAAAAGGTGAAACATTCTGGAATTATTACACAGGTTTTTTATTTATTGATTCTGAGGCGGTACGAAGTTTGCTGGGTCAGCTAGTAATAGATACTATCAACTGTTGTTTTAATTGACACAAATGCTATTAAAGCGGTTAAGTTGACATAATCCTTCATATAGCAGAGAAAAAGCGAATACCTATATAGTGCCGCACCTCATCCTGTACGAGAGCCGACAAAAGCAAATAATAACGCCGAAGACCTAGCCGCAAGAGATGGAAAACCATCATACGAAACCCCTTTTTTTACGTCGTAGGTGCTTTTAGATACCCGGCCGTTGGAGACTCCGGGGCACGTAGAAATGGCAAATTGCGCCCTGACCTACCCACTAACACCGAGAGCGATCCTCGACTGCCCCAACTAGTGCCACGGCATTCACTCTCAACGGGCAAGCCAACCCGTCTGGCCAGCGTGGCACAGTAGGCTCATTACCCTCCTTAAAGTTGGAGGAGGTCCAACTCGACCCTAGCAGTGAGTTTTTTACGAGCTGAGAAGTAAGTAACGTTTATTAGTTCAGCTTCTATGTACGTAGGTATGTTTGTCCTGTACGTTCTCCGCAAGGCAAGCTCGGGCGACAGGCGTGTGCTACCGGACGCCGACACTAAATAACACTGTCACACTAGCCTTTAAGGTAACCGCCTGGACCGCTTTACGCAGGAATGAAGCAAGGACTTGAATAAAATACTGGATTTAGTATACACACCGTCACCAACCCACACTGTGCTGGGGGTCTCATAACCGGCAGCTGGTCTAACCATTTAATCTGTCGCAGGGTCGCTACTGCTATTCAGCAAATAGATGACATTCTGCTGATTCGGGCCTTCAACAGTTACGTAGAGGGTAACTGGTTATTAGGGTACTGTTTGTACGTTCTCCGAATGGGTTGGCTCAGGGTTTTCATATCATGCCCCAGCCCTGCCCCCGAGGGTCACGGAGCATGCTCTCCCATCAGGGAGCGCATCCCGTGGGCCTGGTTCGAACAGTAGATGTTCGCCGTCGGTTCGAACAGTAGATGTTCGCCGTCGGTTCGAACAGTAGATGTTCGCCGCCCCAACGGCCGGGTATCCTCGAGGATGACCGACGTACCAAAAAAAAACCCCGCTACCTGAATGGTTTCCCGCTCGTTAAAAAAAGAGTTTCGTATAGAGTTTTCCTTCTCTTGCAGTAATGTTTTCGGCCTTGTGTGTGTTGGACTTCTTGTAGCTGCAATGATAATAATAATGATGATGTTTCATCATAACTACCATCATCGCATCTCTGCACCATTTTGAACATTCGGCTACAGATTTACAGTGCTAAATTGTACCCACTGACTCCATTTCGCATAGCGTCGTCCGCGCGCGCGCATCTTTTCGTTGCGCGTTGCATTTCGGGTGCGCGCGCATTTATCTCGCTATCATCTGAGATACGGCGGCTATCCGCGCGGCTTTGTGCGATGTGCCGATACTGGCCAGCTGATTAGCCGGTGGGTAACCACGCTTTTAAATAGGCCTCAATGTTCTTTTTTGTACATAGGCCTCAATATTCTTTTTTTAAATGGCCTCAGCCTTCTTGTTTTAAATAGGCATCAATATTCTTTTCTAAAGTTATGTTCTGAGCGTGTCTGGGTTCTTCTGAATAATACACTGGTTGTATTTTATTATATTTTATATTTGGGGACTACTCCCTACTGACATGACCCGATCATAGACTCGGAAGCATAGACTAATATACAACATGCCCCTTTTTTAATGATTAAATTGACACCTGTTTCTGTGCATAGGCCCCAATATTCTTTTTTAAATATGTCTTAATGTTATTTTTGTAAATAGGCCTCAATGTTCTTGTTTTAAAAAGGGCACAATATATTTTTTTTTAAATCGGCACCTGTGCGTTTTTGTGCATAGGCCTCAATATTATTTCTATAAATAGACCTCAATGTTCTTTTTACAAATAGATCTCAGTGTTCTTTTGTAAATCAGTCTCTGTTTTAAATACGCTTTCGTGTTTGGTGTTCTAACTATTATAGGGCTTAGTTCGGGACGTATACCATACTCTTTTGATACAAGAGACTTCAAGAGAAACAATCCTGTGAGTTGTCATGCTCACTAAAATACTTCGGACAGTGGTAGCGACGTGTGGCGGGTCGACCACTTCCCTTTAATATGGTTGAGGAGATCGATGGCTGCCCACACGCGTTATGCTTGTGAACAGGTGCCGCTGTTTGGGGTTGGTCGGCTCACTGGATTCAAGACTTGTAATTTCAGTTTTTTATTATTTATATATAATTCTATATTTTTTTTTTCTTATTATAAAATTCATATTTCAGTGGAGCGCCTTTCGGAACCGAACGAAACTAGTTAGTTTTATGTACAAGGTCATTGTAATATGGCGTTTAAAAAAAAGACAAGCCCTCCGAGTTTCTTCCGCCAGGTCTTCTCGGTTGGTGCCGCGTTCCGACCTGGTAGTAGTGTTCTAAAACTTATGTATCCGTTGACGATTGTGAACGCCATAATTGGTCTATACAATAAAGCATTTTTCTATTCTATTCTATTCAAGAACTTGATACGAAACCCTTTTTTTTTTTTTTTTTTTTTTTTTTTTTTTTTTTTTTTTTTTTTTTTTTTTTTTTTTTTTTTTTTTTTTTTTTTTTTTTTTTTTTTTTTTTTTTTTTTTTTTTTTTTTTTTTTTTTTTTTTTTTTTTTTTTTGCCCTGGGTAAAATCCTTTATGGACTATCCCCGTCGGTCCCGGGGAGGACCGACGAGGGGAGTGTGGGACTCACCTCCGAAGAGGAATACCCACTAAACATCCCCGGGGTTTGTGACATCATGGGGACTTGCCTTGAGGCGCTTCCACGATGTCACAGACTGGAGGCTCACCACCTCCTCCGTCTCGTGCTCTTTGTTGAGTTGAGTGTAGAGCACTCGATCCAACTACTGAGCGGGTATTACCCGCTCTGCCGACGCCTGCCCAGCACGCGACAAACACGTCGACCAACTCTCTAGATCCCATGATGTGAGGCAGGGCTGTCCCCGCGCCCTGCCCCGGGATCGGTAGGCAGAGATCTTCTGCCTAATTCTCGGCGGGAGCGGCTCGGTTTCCCGAGCCAGCGTCCACCACCGGCCCAGTTGCGGTGTCCATAGGTGTCGTCGTAACGACGACACCCTGGGCCTCACCGCTACGAAAGGGGGGCCGCCTAGTGCGACCGCCCTTCGCCTGGGCGCATTGCCTGCTGCCCAACCGGTGCGCATGAGGTGACCCCATGTCGACACACAGTGGGCAGCGCCTCTCGGGGGCCCGGCACTCGCGTGCCGTGTGGCCCGGCTCGCTGCACTTGTAGCAGCGAGCCCCTCGCCCTGCATGTTCCCTATTGGGGCACTGGGCCCCTACGTGGCCGCACTCGAGGCAGCGGAAACAAAATTCCGCTCTAGCCTCGAGTGCCTCCACCCTCGCCCTTGCCCAGCCCACCACTAGGTGGCCGGTGGACAGAAGCCGCTGCGCAGCGGCTAGCGGGCAGCGCATACTGGCCACGCCCAGGTAACCGGGCGCACGACGGATACTGCCAATCTTGACAGCCTCCGCCGCGCACCCCCCGGCTGTGGCGACCGCCTTAGCCACGTCAGCGGCCTCTGTCGCGTCGTCAAGGTCCCGGATCTGAATATCCCGGAACCGCATAGGGCGCAGGACTCGGACGCCCAGAGCACCGAGGGATGCTCCAAGGCTCTCCGCGAGCCTGTCCGCCTTCGCTCCACATTCGGGGCCGGACAGCTCGTAGAGCATCCCCCCCGTCCTCGTCCTTCGGGAACGCATCTCCTCAGGAGCGATCCCCAACACCTCCAGATTGACCGCCCTCTTGGCGGTGGTCAACGCCTCGGAGTAGGTGGCCTGCGACCCCTCCGGAATCGTCAGGGTTACGGCCTCCGTCTTCGTCCGGTCCTTCCTCCGCCGGCACTTCGCCCCTCTACCCTTCTTCGCCTTGCGTGGCGAAGAGGGGGAGGGACGGCTCCTCGGCTCGTCCTTCTTCTTTGGCGGGGCTTTTCTGGCCGCCACCGTCGCCCATGTGTCCCTCCTGGGTCTCCCCGCCGGAGCCCCACTGGGCGTCGCACGCGGGGGAACCGCAGGGAGTTCCGCGACTGGTGGCACAGCCGTGGCCCTCTTTCGCCTTTTCCTCCTCTTTTTGGGAGGTTTGTCCGCCGGTTTTGGCGCCATGCGTCGCTCGCGGGCAGCAGACCGGTCTGCCTCCAGAGGCGGTCGAAGCCGCTTCTCCGGCAGCAGGCGGTACGCTATGCCCGCGATTTTGGCGTCCATCATGGCGCCAATCTCTCTCATTGTTAATGAGGGTGCACTTTCCTCATGCGGAGGTGCGCTCTCTCCCTGTGGGACCTGAGGGGCCATGTCCGCCCGCAACTGGTCCAACTCTGCCCTCATGCCTTCCACCGTCTCCTGCAATCTCTCCGTGTCGGAGGCCTTCCGCACCAACCCGCTCACCGCACCAAGGAGTGAGGAGGTTGCCGTCTGGATAGCCTTGAGGAAGTACCCCTTAGGCCGCCCGTTCCGCTTAGTGACCTCCAGGAGGATAGCCAAATCGTCCTGGATGATTGTGCTGAGGACTTTAGCACTTGGCTCCCCTGGAGGCACTTTCTCCCTATTGGCCGCCACTTTGGCGATTATGTCCGCCAGTTTGGCCTTCGTATGTGCCGTCCGTGCCACCACCTTCTGTTGGGCGCTCGGCGGTACCGGTGGTAAAAAACCATCGTCCTCCTCCTCCGGTTCCTCATCCCGGAGTTTCCGGTACACCTTGTACGCGTGGTGGGCGTATTCGTGGTAGAACCCACTCTTAGTCTCCGGCTCGTCTGCGAGGTCTTCCTCCTCGCTTGGAGACACTGGTCCCTCCCACTCACTGGTGGGAGGGGTCTGCGACCTGCACGCCCTACCCGTTACTGCGCGTCTCATGAAGCGCCTATTCCTCCGTTCAGGGTCCCGGACGTCCGAGTCGCAAGTCTCAGACGCGGTTTCCCCTCTTACCGGTGAACCATCTCGACTCTGCGAGGCGCTCGCATCGCTCAGACCCTGATTGGGGAGCGGGCTGCTGAGCCGCTTCGCAACCACCCCTTCCTCCATGGTGGACTCCTCTACTGCGCGCTTGCGCATCGCGCGCGTCACCCGCCTCTCAACTACCTCATCCGTCGGAATGACGGATGGAGCGCCCAAATTGCCCCCCCCGTATACATGGGGCAGACCGCCCCCCCCCGAGGGAGAAGCGGTGCGGGATTCCCCAGCAGCCACCGGCTGACTGGGACCCGCCCGGGGAGAATTTTTATTTGAACGACCTTCCATCATTTTTCTCTTCCTATCACGTCACCCTAAACACTTTCCCCCCCCCGCAGACTCCCGGGAAAACCCGAGAGCCGCATCCCAGAATCTACAAAAGGAAATAGAAGAAAACGAAAAGACAGAAAAGAACGACAGGAACCAATTAAAACAAGAACAAAAGTTACCAAAACCAAGAGAAGTATAACCCAACAGAACAAACCAAAAGACAGAAATAAAATGAAGTTGACTGGGGACTCGGTTTGGCGGCCAAGTGAATTGAGCGCCAACCCGAGTGCCCCATGGTGCGCCGCAACGGTTTACGCCTCGCAAGGCAACTCTGAAAACAGAGGAGTCCCCGGAGTCGCAACCCGCCACGACGCTGTGAGGAAATGGGATAGACAGGAGAAAGGGGTAAAAGGGAAAGGAAGGAGGGGGAGAATTAAGACGGGAAGGCGCATGGCTGTTTCGGCTACGTCTGTCCAGAAGGGCCAGACCAAAAGCAGGCGGCAACCACGAGCAGGATAACAACCACACTTGCCTTGGGTTTCGACGCAACAGTAGTGCTCCACCCAAGACCAACACCCCTCACATTGCCGGGAAAGACAATGGAGTACGGTGAAAGACGAAGTCACCAGGTCTTACCAGTAGCCTCTGTGACTTCCCCTTCCACCCGCCCTGATACGAAACCCTGCGCCAACCCGTCTGAACGGCGTGGCGCAGTAGGCTAATTACCCTATATAGGTATATTGGAGGAGACTCTACTTAGCATTGGGTCATTTATGGGCTGATTGGTAGTAGTAGTAACTACTATTAGTAATTAGTAATTTAATAAGACTATAAGATTAACAAGTACTCTGTATAACATTGTCCCAAGAAACACATTGTGTGGGCCACTAATTAATTGCGCTTTGATAGTGCGCGTCAATCTCATTAGATCGCTAATCGGATTGACGTCAGTCGATTGAAGAGGTATCAAGCTACTGATCCAGCTGATAACATAATGCCATCCTACACTAAGTTCTTATTGAGCATTGACTTTTTTAAAATATAGACTTGGGCATGAGGGATCATAACTCAATAACTTTGTCTTTCATGTCAGCTATACAGTCGACAGACGCTCGACCAAGTCTGCAGTTTGTGAGCACATATTCAACAAGACTAACGACTAAATTCACTTTGATAGACCTTAAATCCTTGCCAAAGAAAATCATTAGATTTCCATAGTGATCCGCGAGGCTATTGAGATTAAAAATCATCCAAATTTCAATCGAGAGGAAAGCCTAAGCAATTGGTTGGCAGGTGCTTAGGATCCAATCATTAAATAGATAAAATATCAACAGGTCAACTGCAGGTTACCTGCAAGACCTCTGGACACCGTGAGTGATTTCTGCCTGCACAGGAAACATCATCATCATTACATAGTCTAAAAAAAGTCGCTGTCGTCTGTACGTCCCTATGTATGCTTAAATCTTTAAAACTACGCAACGGATTTAAAATCGTTTTTTTTTCAATAGATAGAGTGATTCAAGAGGAAGGTTTATTATGTGTATAGTACATGCATAAATGTAGATGTTCATCATTGCACCCGTGCGAAGCCGGGGCGGGTCGCTAGTTATCAATAAAACAAAATTAAAGGCGGTAGACTCGACTGTTTCTTTGTACTTTTGAAGACGACTGTCATCTAGTCTCTCCTGCAACCACGACTGCTGCAAAGCATTCGATACGTCGGGAATTAAATACAGATGATAAATAAATGTTTTTTTTTTTATTTCAATGTGTAATAATCGCGAAAACCTAAGAAATCACTACGTCTACCACCAGTTCGGAACGCGACCACTGCTGAGAGTAACATTTTTTTTTCTTGCGGTCCTATTTTGGTTGTAGGTCGTCGTTTCAGCCCACTACTGAGACGGGCCTCCTCCAAATTCATGGAGGGAAATTAGCCTACTGTGCCACGCTAGCACGAAGATTTGGCACCGGGTTTGTATCAGTTTTCCTTCTCTTACGGCTGATTTGCCTCTTGCGTTCTCTTAGTCGCCTCGTACGACACCCTCGGGATGATATGGGTTGGTGGCACTGCGTATTCTAAATCACTCACCACACGGTTGTAGGTACCGTTTGGTAATTAGCCTGCAGGTCGTTGGCCAGTCGGGTTCCGTAATCGTGTCTTTACCTTTAAATAACTCCATGTAATAGCTACTAACTATAGAATTTTAGTTTCGGCGCCTGTAAACGTTTAACGGAATAACCCAACAATGAATGAATGTTCTATTAACTTCCGAAATGTATGACAATGAGAGAGAGAGAGAGAGGCAGTGGATAACCTCGGGTTAGATAGGAGATATCTGACCGGGGAAAGTCTTTGACTTTACGGAATACCGTAGCCAAATGATTGTGATGAAGTATACAGGGTGTCCCACAAATTATGAAAATATTGGTGTAAAGCCAAGCAGTTACAATTCAGAAAAAAATCATAGCACGAAAAATCGCTGAGCATACATGGGGTGATTCCGTTACCCCAAGGGGTGCTCTATCTCTGGACTTCCGCTTGACACTATTTTTGGGACATCCTGTATCTAGTTATATTCTCAATTTTAAAACAGAATTTAACAACAAACCATCTTAGCCACGTGGGAGGGGGACACTCAAAATGAAATTACTTATGAGTGGCTAACAGGGAAATGGCAAACCCATGATGATGGAGAGAAATAATATTGAAATGATACAAAGTGACTTGACATTGGTTAAACACAAACCGTGAAAGCCACAAGGAAGAAAAAAAAAACAACAAACAAAAGAGTATATCTGTGTGTGTGTGTCAAATACATGGTAGTGTGTGCATTTTTTTAATGATTTAATGTATTTCACTTAAAAAATGCATTCTGCATGCCTTCTCCATAGAAACTATAAGTGTGTGAAATTCCATACTACACGGTCCGTGCAATTTTAGTAGTAAGGAGTACAAATTGTTTTAATATATAGATAAAGGTGACGCCACACTATCTATCACTGTTAGAAGCATACGACGACAATAAGATATACTTCACATAAAGAAAAAAATAAAGAAAAACATCTTCAAGTCTCCCTTTATGGTACACTTAACTACAAGCAGTGCTTTTATTTTTAAACTCAAGGCGTAGCGTTAAATCCTCATATTGCACAAAGGAAGAGAACATTGATTTACACAATTCTGAATCTTATTTCGACTGAAGAGGGTATATTTGTTTTGAGGAGAGAAGCCAATAGGGCTTTAGGGACTGGAAAGGAGTACAAATTAAGGACTCTAATGGGGTATTTAAAAAAATATTTAATTGCAACAGCAAAGAATAGAGTGGATATGACTTTTTTTATAAGTTGTGCAATGAGGAGTAAATTTCTAACGCGAATTAAGTTTTTTTCCTAACATTATTGTGTGAACACTTATGTATTCATATTTTGTTCACATACTTTCTCTAATTCTGACTTAAATGTACCTCCAGAAGTAACCGTTATCTATTTTTATGAGCGCGATTTACAGCTCAATCCACGTTTTGTTGCGAAAACAAAACGTTATACATAATAAGTTAAATTAAAATTAAAACCGTTTATTTTCCACACATGATCTTAAACTAATTGTACAAATTAAAGTGTGGTTTAAGTTAGCATGTGGTGCGGCAGGACATTAGGTCAATATAACCTACTTAAAATTGAGCATTATTATACATATTTTTGTGCTAATGCAGACAATATGATTAGTAACATAAAAATATTTAACTAATTAAAATTATAACAAAGGCAAGAAATAAACATCAATTGCAATAAATATTCTGACAAACCGACAAAAGATGACGAAGAAACTAAAATAAAAGGAAAAGTAAATTAAAAGTATTTCGAATTTAAATTTATTTATCTTAAACACGTCTAATTTTAAATACCACAAGAAGTTTGTAATTTAGCTGTTACCGTTACTGGTGACATGTATGAAATTAAAAATATCATTCATCAATCTATAAAAATATTCGACAGAAACAAGTCAAACTGGCGCTCAGAATGATGGATATCTAACTATCTCAAACTCAAACTCAAAAGGAACTTTATTTACGTAGGTTTCATCACAAAACTCTTATAAATCGTCATATTTGTAAATATTATTATCATCTTACGGCCCCTGTCACACACTAGGTGGTAGTCTCCACACACATCTATCAGTCGTCATACCTACATTCACACTTTTCACACACAACTCCTCTCTCCTACAATCCCTCCATCTCCCCTGATCGCTCACAATCCCTGCGTTCACTCACATTCATGCCGAAACTACCACCGGTTCGGAAGGCTGCTCTACAGAGAAGAGCCGGCAAGAAACTCTGTAGTTGCTTTTTTTTTTAAATTAATGGTCTTGTTTACAAAAGGCACTAAACAGCATAGTGAGAGCAAGTTCGCAAGATGAGAGAAACACGCTACACGTTTACGCAATGAATGACGAATAGACCTTGACATGGCCAATCAAAAAACAAATTCGCGAATAAAGGTCTCCATTGCTCCATTGCGCTATAGTATTTCTACCCAACCCATAGATGACCCACTGTTGAGTCGGGCGTCCCCCAGTTACAAGTAGGGTAATTGGCCACGCTGGCCAGACGGGTTTGCACATGATTTCGAATCAAGTTTTCCTTCTCTTGCGGCTAGGTTTTCGACCTTGTCATTGCCTTTTGTCGGTTCTTACGACATCCACACGATGGAATGGGAATGGGGTGGCATTCCATCGTTATCAATCGTTGTTTTTTCACTTGCTAAATACTATTGGACTTTGCACTTGCTAAAAAGGAAAAGAGTCAGACAGATTAAGAGATGGGAGGATGACTTCAGAAAAGTAGCGGGTCCGATTTGGACACGTACAGCAAAGAATAGGACAGAATGGAGATCTTTAGAGGAGGCCTTTGTCGGAAGACAGGTTGTACCAAAATAACTACCGTTTGCCGATGTTGAATATTTTAATAGCGACAATATTAATAGTAAATTAGTTTATATAATAATAGTTAGATAGTTTATATAATAAGTATACCAAGTATAGTTAAGTAAATCACAGGCACCATAAATCATTTCATGTTTAAAAATAAGAATAACAATAAAGGCTTTTTAATTTTCATTTCATTTCATTCAATTCAATATCAATAGTATTATTGATAATACCAAATATTTGGTAAATACTAATATTTGGTATATTATTTGGTAAATACTAGTGTTATTAGTATTACCAAATATTTGTTAATAACAATAGTATTCAGCAAGTGAAGAAAACCAACGATTGATAACGAGTCCTCAATAGGTCGTGTCGTATCAACATTATGCATATCGTTGGCTAAGCTAATACCGTGATCACGGATCGCCAATCGTATAGGAAGGGACGACGAACAAAAAGACAGATCGGATCTAAGCTTATTTGTAGCTGACCCGCTGGCTTGCTCCCGATCTCACTATCTAGTGTTTGGTGACTTTAATTTGTAAATAACAAGGGATTTAAGATTTATATTGGGACAATCTGCTTCACGGCTTTTTTGTTATTTCTCATCATCATCAGTATGCCTCCTCTAAAGAATGCCATAGCGCCCTGTCTTCTGCTTGACGCATCCAGCTGTAGCGACCAGCAAACTTTCCACAATTTACCCGAAAATCTGAACTAATAACATCAAGAAATATCTCCTACAAATACGAGAATTTCCAAAAATGTCCGCGACAGCGCGGTAGCGAAGTTTCGCAATTCGCACAGTCAAGAATTCCCCGACTACAACAATTATATAGGGATAGGCGCTGCGACCCCTAGCCAGACATACCACCTCGTCTGGCTGGAAGATCATCCCTTTTCGAATTAACAGCTGTTGCCCGCAATCTTTTGCAGTTCGTCACTCCACTAGTAAGTAATAGAGGGCCGTCCTACTCTACGCTTGCCGATTAGCGGTCTCCACTTAAGAATTCGTCTACACCAGTGGTTGTCGGTTCTTCTACAGATGACATGTATTCTTCTCTTCACTATCACTACTCACTACATAGTATAAAACAAAGTTGCTGTCGTCTGGCCGTCCCTATGTATGCTTAAAACTTTAAAACTACGCAACGAATTTTGATGCGGTTTGCTTTAAATAGAGTGATTCAAGAGGAAGGTTTATGTGTATAGTACAAAATTGCACCCGCGCGAAAACGGGGCGGGTCGCTAGTTCTCATTAAGACGCGAATTCTCAAATACTGCTACTAGTAGTATCACACTTAGCCCATAAATACTGCTGAGTGGCTCAGCAATAAATATGTAGGACTCCGACCAGGGTCGTCTACCCAAGAGTCGTCTACCCACTAAAACCCCAGCGGTATACCCTCACACGACGCGCTTGGGGCGCCACAAGTTCGCGTAAACGCAGTCTACTGTGACGCCCCGGCGTGGTGGCCGCTACGCGGGCAAGCTACTATCAGAGAGGACGTCCCGGTACACTGGGTTCCCCCGAACCACCACCGGCCTCTCAGGCGAGGGCAGAAGGGGCTCCGCCACCGTCACGAAACCCCCTCCACCCCTGCCTCCGTCCGCGGTGCGGGTCAGCCGGAGCTTCCTCCTTTGCGACCCGCCCCGCAGCCCCCTTCTGCGACATAACGGCCCCGCAGAAGGAGGCCCGTCAGCCCTCGGGGCTCAGCAATAATCCTGTGGCAACCCGCAAGAGGCAGATCACCTAGCCGATTAGAAGGGAATCTTAATACAAAGCCCGTCTTGCCATCGAGGCAGAGTAGGCTAATAGTTAATCTGTTGTTTTGCATGTTTTTGTTTATTTTAAAACCGAACGCCTGCACTGTTTATATCTTAGTATCGCGTTACAAACGTTTACAAACATGTCATTCACATACATACATAAATGACGACAAAGACACTTGCCCGACCCCGGAATCGAGCCCGGGACCCGTTGATCCAAAGGTGGCACATCCAACCCTTAGAAATCAGCAGGACTCAGTAGTCATCACGCACTTTACGCAATAATACGCGATATCTAAATTGACAGAGAAATTCGCACTGATAAGAAATGTAAGAGAGGCATGGCGTAGCGGATTCCTACCCGCTTATTAGAGCTGAAGAACCTCAACCCTATTTACTCATCATATTAGCCCATTGGTCCGGGTGGTGACGAATTTAGAATACATTGGGTCAGCACCCCATTTCATCCTAAGGTTGTAAGAGCCAACAAAATAAAATGACATGACCGATAACCTAGCCGCAGGGGAAAGAAAACTTAGTCCTCCGCCCACGGGAGAACGAGACCCCGAGAGAGAGCCGACGTGTTTGTCGCGTGCTGCGCAGGCGTCGGCAGAGCGGGGAATACCCGCCCACGTAGTTGGATCGGAATGCTCTATATTCTACTCAACAAAGAGCATGAGACGGAGGAGGTATGGTGAGCCTCCAGTCTGTGGCATCGCGGAAGTGCCTCCGTGCAAGTACCCGTGATGTCACAAACATGGACGCGCGATAGGTAGCACCCCGGGGATGTTTAGTGGGTATGCCTCTTCGGAGGAGAGTCCCACACTCCCCTCGTCGGTCCTCCCCTGACCGACGGGGATAGTCCATAAAGGATTTTACCACGAGGAACAAAAAAAAAAGGGGGAAAGAAAACTTGATACGAAGCCCTGTACCAAACCGGTCAGCGTGGCACAGTAGGCTAATTACCCTCCATCTAACTGCAGTAGGCCCAACCAGCAGTGGGTCATCTATGTGCTGAGTAGTAGTAGTAATATTGACAACAGTGGAGTTTGAAAAAGGCAAGCAGATGTCATGTTCTTTTTATTGATAGGTGTGTTTGGAGACTACCACCTAGCGTGGGACAGGGGCCGTAAGATGTTTTTGGTAATATTAAATACTAGCGACCCACCCTGGCTTCGCACGGATGCAATTACGACATATAAACCTTCCTATTGAATCACTCTATCTATTAAAAAAAACCGCTTCAAAATCCGTTGCGTAGTTTTGAAGATTTAAGCATATATAGGGACGGACAGACGACGGCGACTTTGTTTTATAATATGTAGTGATAGTGATAGTGATGATGAAGATTTTTAAGAGTTTTGTGATAAAACCTACTTAAATAAAGTAGATTTAAGTTTGAGTTTGAAATTAAAAAGTAACACGCCATCCCCAATAAAAATATTTAGGTTAAATTTTAATACCTGACAAAAAAGTATGGTACTTGTTCAGAGTGTCTGTGGTTATTTGAGTTACTACCGCCAGTTCTTCCCGGTTAGTGCCGCGTTCCGACCTGGTAGTAGTAAAAAAATATCCGTTGATGATTATGTACACCATAATTGTTTTTTCTACCATATTCTATATTGTCTGTGGTCAATCAAACGAACGAAAGGGCGGTATGTTTAATGTGTTGCAGCTTTATTTATATGTACCCTTTTAATCATACCTCGTATTAGAGCTCTAGTTAACCAACCAAGCAATTAAACTCAGGATAATGTTTAATTAATCCTCTAATTACCACACAGCCGGTAATTCCAACTATTTCGTAATCAATAGCGTTCCGCACGAGCTGACTCTCCTTTGACCTCTTGGCCAAAGGATAATCAAAAACGTTTCAAGCCTAATGCCTTCAAACTTGGAGTATTAGACTTTATTTGTGAGAATGTGAAGTTTAAAATGCCATGGCAATTTTAACGTAAGTTAATTGATTTTTACATATTAAACTACTATTCAGCCCATAAATGACCCACTGCTGAGTCAGGACACGGAGGGTAATTAGTGTGGGTGTCATTTGCGTTCGTGATTTACCCTTGCATTTTAGGAAAAAGAAAGGGATTATGAATATTACCAGATTTATCTTTTTTTTTTAAATCCTTTAACAATATATCACATAAAGTGCATCAGACAAATTTTGCCTTCGAAATTGGAACCTGGTAAATACACAGAAATTGGTACGCCAACAAATAATAAATTACTATAACCTTACAAATGTTTAGATAAAAACTACAAATTGTGATAATAATAATAATATGTAGGTACCAAATGGTTATTACTTTTTCTCCTATTGCCCCTACGTCGAGAAATCCCATAAAAACTCTTTTGTGTAGATGCCAATCTTACGAATAAAAAAGTGAAAAAGCTATTTACGAATAAAGAGTTCCATATTCAAAATATTCAAATTTAGACCCACGATGATTAGCGTTCTTCGTAGCTTTAGACGGTGTTGTTATTCATGAGAGCGACCCGATGTAAAGGGTAAAATTACTTATCACGTTTCGATAATATAATAACATTTTTACAGCATTTAATTGGCTAGCAAAAGCTTTGTCATTACATTGCCTTCTGTCGCCTCTAATGACACCCTCGGGATGAAATGGGGTGGTGACACTATGTATACTTAATTCATCACCACAACTAACATTCATATTTTAGCACATTTACAGGTCATTCGTTAGAAAACGAACCTACTAAAAAGGTTGTAAACACTACTGTTAAGAAAATAAATCCCATTATATAAACATAAAATGGTTTCACAGTCTTACCAAGCTTTACATAAATGGGTAAATAGAACTTGCAATCTGGCAACACGGTTACGCACCCGATTTTGGTACCGCGATACAAATTTCAATTTCCTGCTCACCTATCACACCGTGTGATCTAAGTTTGACAAATAAGTTCATTTTGACGAGCACGGTGACTGGACGGGTGATTCGTCATTCCAAATGATGGAACCCAGTAGCCATTGAGCTGCTCACAAAATGTTACGTATCACGAACGGGTGACACTTAAAAGACCGCCTCGGATTTAAATAGTGATGCGACATGCCGATAGTTGAATAACTGAGACAAACAGTAAATATCGGTTTTAGAAGCTATCACCATCATCATTACAGCCCATAAATTACCCACTACTGTGTCGAGCCTCCTCCAAATTCGTAGAAGGAAATCAGCCTACTGTGAAAAGCCAGGTTGGCCCGAAGTTTATATTAGGTTTTCTTTCTCTTCAGGCTAGGTGACCTGCTCTTGTGTTCCTTCAGTCGCCTCTTACGACACCCCCAGGATGGTATGGGGTGGTGGAATTCTGTATTCTAAATCCGTCTCCACACGAAATTATTTAGTCATATACAGAACCTTTATCGATTGCCTTCAGCGATTAATCGCCTTCAGATCGATTGCGGTACGTACAGTCCGCTATTCTACGGCCGTCTCTATTTTATTCATTGTTTAAATTCAAAATTGTAACGGCTTGTAAATATATTAGCGCAGGTTGCAGAAATTATTTAACTTGTATGCAACAATAGTGATGCACGGTGCACCCACGCTTCGCCCACGGTGGTAGGGTGACGATAAAACCAGGTTTCTTTGAACATTTTCCTAATATTTCTTCTTCTTCTTCATTTAACTGTGCTAAATGATTTTGCCAACAACCGAGTTTGTTTTGACACAAGGTAATATTCCATTACGTACTTGAAAAAACTATCTGTTCCACTGACAACTGTAGTAGTTGATTTGATTTAAACTTTATGGTTTATGATTAAAACAGTTGTCAACTGACTCTTGATTGTTATTACCTTTAATAACAATAGCCATCACTGTAACGTTTTTTATTTGAAAGAGGAACCACGGCTAATAAAGACTAGTCTGACTGTAAGCATTCAAGAATTTATTCGAATAAAACTAATGTTCAATATGATTTTAAACTAAATAAATAAGTGTTGCCAGTGTTGTAACGCGCCCGCGTTCAATGTCTATCTAAATAATATTAATACGTGAAGCAAAAACGTTGTACCCCTTTTACGTTTATATTTTACGCGGAGGAGTATGAAATTTCCCACACTTATAGTTTATATATAGGAGTGCATAAAATTATGCATAAAAAATACATTAAGGTGAATGTTCCAAGGAAGCCCGCGAAATTCAAATTTTCTTACGTTTTTTGCAATTTGCAGGTCAGTGCTAGGTTGTATGTTGATTAAAATGTTATTCGCGGCGGTAAGACGTATGTAATTATAGAATTATAATCATCAAAATCATCAATACGGGTTGTATTCATGTCCAAGCTCATAAAGGTGCAAGAAAAACTTATCAGTCATTCCCTTTATGAGCTTGGAGGAGAGCTGATGAGTTTGATGATTATAATTCTATAACTACATACTTCTTACAACCGCGAATAACATTTTAATCAACATAATATGTTATACATTATACTTAAATTTTTTATACACATAAATAAGTCTTGAAACCCCCGACAATTAAAAAGGCGGGGAAGCGCAAATTCACAATATCAGTTACAAATAAAGGTTTTCGGATTTATTTTAATGCATCGGAAGCAATTATTTTAATGCATACCTACTATTATATATTGTTTCTTTTTCTTTTAGGGCAATTGTTTCATATTAATTTAGTTTTAAAACTTCTAACGCGCCTCAATATTTTTATCTGAACTCTCTTTTATCTGTATATTTATAAAAAATAGATGCGTTTTTTAAACTCTGAGTATGAACGATGAACGCAGTAAATTTTGTCTTTAGGACACAGTTTATTTTTTAAATAACCTTTATTTTTAAATAAACTGTTGGTGCTTGGCGTCATTAAATTCACTAAAATATTCTTCTTCTTCTTTAGTGACTTTTGACCGCTGAACCAATGACAAGTATGATTATATTAACAGTGAATCATTCGCAGATAGGTTCAGAGAACAGTAAAATTTAGAATTTTGGAACATAAAAAATATGTTTTTGGTTTTACAAAAAACAAAATGTCCCGTTTAAACGTCGAACATGCTTACTCTATGGTCTAAGCACGATTTTTCCCGCCAATCAATAAGCCGATCGGCTTGCAACGAAACAATCGCGTCCGTCTAACATCTCCGTTTCGCAAGACGACCTTACTACGCAGATGAGTTGCGTTAATCGACGCCAATAATTATAGTATTTAGCACTAGTTATAGTTTATGCCCTCTAAATCTCACGGTTTACGATTAAAACTGTTGCACTTCAACTTTTAGTGCCTCTAACAGAACAGAACTGCTTTACTATCTATAATATGTATGTATTTACAAAAAAAATATATATTTAAGTAGTTTATCATCAATCTCGTTACCATAACATAAGCATTAAGTTGCTTAGCTTGGGACGAGATGGCGTTGTGTGAAATGTCCAAGGATAAGTATTTTATTTATCTAAATTAATCAGTGTTTCTCAACAATATTTGATAAATTTTAATAATTTGACGACAACTACGACGACGGTACCAATCCCGCACGGAATAAATATTTGTACGACCTACAAGTATTTGTTCCGAATCTGGGTGTTTTCTAATAAAATATGTATGTATTTACAAAAAAAAAAAGGAATATAAGAAGTTTATTATCCATCTCGTTACCATAACACAAGCATTAAGTTGCTTAGCTTCGGACGAGATGGCGTTGTGTGAAATGTCCAAGGATATTTATTTATTTATTTAATATTATGGATGTATTATACTTATAAACCTTCCTCTTGAATCATTCATCTATTAAAAAAAATCGCTTCAAAATCCGTTGCGTAGTTTTAAAGATATAAGCATACATAGGGACGGACAGAAGAATGCGACTTTGTTTTATACTATGTAGTGATGATGTACGATAATTTGGACCTACGTACGATGTACGATAACATATTATTATCGTACATCGTACGCAGATTGTACGATAATTTCCATCATGATGTAGAATTTTCAATATTCGACTACGCTGATAGTCTAGCATGATTTAAAAAAGCTCGTCTAAAAGAGTGGACGTCTAAAAAAAAGGTCGTCTAAAAACGTGGTAGTCAAGAATAGAGGTCTAGAAAAAAAAACGTGTCTAAAAGAGTGGACGTAAAAAAAAAAGGTCGTACGATAATTTCGGACGATGTACGATAATTTTACGCCCCCTTGTACGATAATCAGTCCGCTTCAGGTTGGGAACACTGACTTAGCCCCGCCGCACATGCTCAGACTCGCATTGGCTGTCACAAGCCGCGTGCGAGTGGCAGTATTTATAACCAATGGCGCAGTACCAAGCTCCGCATTTGCTCTCACGTGTCGACGCACACGCGTACATGCGAAATTGGGTCACTTGGTATAGCGCCTCGCACGCGGCACGTGACAGCCAATGCGAGTGTCAGCATGTGCGGCTTAGTGACCCACTGCTGAGTCAGGCCTACCCCGTTACAGGGAGTGTAATTTAGCCTACTGTGCCACGCTAGGGTGCCAAAGGGTTTCGTTTCAAGATTTCCTTCTCTGGCAGCCAGGTTTTCAGCCTTGTTTATTTCCTTTTTACAGCTCTTACGACACCTATAGGATGGAATGGGGTGGTGACACTATGTATTCTAAGCCCGTCACCACACGGACAACTTCCTGTATATTTAGTACTAGCGACCGCCCCGGCTTCGCACGGGTGCAAGGGTGAACATCTAAATTAATCAGTGTTTCTCTACAATATTAGGCATGTATTATACTTATAAACCTTCCTCTTAAATCACTCTATCTATTATATAAAGATTTAAGCATACATATGGACGGACAGACGACAGCGACTTTGTTTTATACTATGTAGGTAGTGCTAGTGATTATAAAATGGAAAAAAAATTAATGATTTCTTAGGTTTTCGCGATTATTACACATTGAAATTAAACACTTTTTAACGGATTTATCGCGTGTATATTACATTATTTAATTCCCGACGTTTCGAATGCTTTGCAGCAGTCTCTCCCGCGACCACGACTGCTGCAAAGCATTCGAAACGTTTTAGCAAACCTATAGGATGGAACGAGCTGATGACACTATGTATTCGAAATCAATTACCAGACGCCCTCTCAATATTCGATTCTAAACATGTAGGTAATGCATTTAATTTAGTGTTAGTTGTATTTTTCGGTTTATCTGTTCGTACCTGGTGCAAATAAACGTGCCTACTTTTTTCTTTATCATAACATAAAGTCACGCCTTTTTCCCGCAGGGGTAGGCAGAGATCACATCCTTCCACTTGCTACGATCCTGGCTCACAACTTTCGCTTCTTCCACTTTCATCAACCTTTTCATGCATGCTCGTCGGTTTAGGGTGCTTCTGACCTGACCTTTCTTTAAGATATCACTTATTTGATCATGGAATGTCCTTCTTGGCCTGCCCCTTCCAACGCCCATTCACTCTCCCGCTATATATTTCTTTTGGAAGTCTACTTTCACTCATCCTCTCCATATGACCAAACCATCTAAGTATACTTTTCACAATTCTAGTCACTACATCTTCATTTTTCTTTAACTGTTAGTTAATTCATTTTGTCCCGTAAATTAGGTACATATTTTAATTACATAACGTAGCGGTGTTTTTGGTTAAAAAGGTCGTCAACCCACTTGACAGCCACACACCGTGAGGGTTGTCGGAGATCGCACAGCGCCATCTGTTAGCGGGGCGGAGCGCGGCACGAGCGTGACGTCACCGCCGCCGGCGCGCGAGCTGATTGAGCGATGAACTCTGCCGTCGATACGTGTGTGCCTGGCAGTGCAATGGCCAAGTTACTAAAGAATTATTTTTGAAAGGACTTATAGTTAGTTCATTATATGGTTTGTTGGTTCTTGTAAATATATTTGAACAGGTTCACTCAGGAGAATAAACTCGACAATTATTCAACAAAATTATCAGATTTTCTTCTCTTCTATACGTATTTTAGTATCAACTTTGTCTTTGTGTAAACCAGAGGCACTTGCTCTGAGTCTGTGTCTCATTTGTGATCGTGAATTTCATGTTTGTAAACTGCCCTCGCGATACAGGCTATATCCAACTGCAGGGGTTAAGTTTAAAAAAAAAACTTGTCAGTTACGATGGGGGAAACCAGTTCGCTTTTAGAAAAAATAGTCCAACGTAAACTTTAAAAAAATATTTTTGCATTTTAAATAGTTTGAACATCTGATATTAATCACCAAAACCTAGTTATCATCTCGTTTTATTTACAGATAGTTAGTTATCTACTACACCACTACTAGTCCATGTGGCGACGTAGTGTCACCATCCCATTTCAACCTGAGTGTGTTGTAAGAGCCGACAAAAGAATATGACAAGGCCGATAACCTAGCCGCAAGAGAAGTAAAACTTAACACGAAATCCTGTGCCAATACGTGTGGCCATTGTGGCACAGTAGGCTAATTACCCTCCATGTAACTGGAGGAGGCACGACTCAGCAGTGGGTCATGTATGGGCCGAGTGGTATTACTTATGTTAAGGAAAAAAACAAAATCCCAGCTAAATCTGTAATGATTATCTATCACCGTCAAACAATACAACCTCGTTTTAAAATTGTCTCGAACTTGGCCCCTTTTGAACGTATTTTTTTCTTGTGGATTATTATTGAAGCCAGCGAAGGATTATCCATTCAGAGTTTTGTAGACAGGATGTTATAAATTAAATTACACACCTTATTGTTCGATTAATGAAATAACAGAACTGCAGTGTACATTGAACAAGCTTGAATAAACCCTTCTATATCGTCTTTTTCCCAATGATACTGAGTTCGACCCCAGTAAGTTAAAGAGAGGGAAACTAATCAATAATGAAAACAAAATCTTCAGAACGGAAACCAGGGGAGGGATCACGAATCTAGGGGTCATAAATAAATACATTTAAAATAAACAATCCAATTACATTTTATACACTACTAGTGGCTCGCCTCGGCTTCGCCCGTGCAAAGCGGGGGTGGGTTATACATAAAAACGTTCCTCTTGAATCACTCTACCTATTAAAAAAAACCGTATCAAAATCCGTTGCGTAGTTTTAAAGATTTAAGCATACATATGGACGGACAGACGACAGCGACTTTGTTTTATACTATGTAAAGATATATAATATCCTCATATACTTAGTGTCATTTCCGGTTTTGTTGTCAAATTTGACAGTGACCAAACCTTTCAAATTTGACAACCGGCAGCTCGTTGATGTTCGATTTCGATTCTATGCAATTCTATGTGTCAAATGGTCAAATCACATTGGCATCCATTCAAACAAGAACAGAACTGAATTATGTATCAAATTTGGTTACGCATTGTGCACTAGCATATTATCCAAATAGGTTAGTTACAGTCCGTGTGGGCATTAAGAGCGGAATAAAGGAAATCACAAGACCGATAACCTATATGGATAAGTTGATATGAAACCCTATGCCAACTGGTCTTGCCTTTCCCTTCAGTGGTTTATAGACCGACTCAACAGTGGGTCATCTATGGGCTGAATATTGGTAGTAGTAGTAGGTTTGTTACACATCCCTCAGCCCTCCTGTATAAGTTGTTGGTGCTGTTACAACATCGTTCGCGGGCTTTTATTTAATAAACGAAGAAAGCTGCGCCGAAATCTCTTGATCGACAAACAATGGGCGTGTTCCTACGTACCGCGATGTTGTTATATTACTAGCTGACTCCAGCCACGCTCCAGCTCGGTCTGATATTGATTTTCCGTTTATTAGCATGTCATGATTATTATTTATGTGTATTATGCCAGCGTTAAATTACGGAGTAAGTCCTTAAGTTTTTTAAAACAACATTATACTGACTGTAAATAGGTAATTGAGTACTTTTTGGGTAAACAACAATCATTGAACTGATTTCCAAATTAGATTCTCAATTTGATTGGGTTTTTTTTAAGGTATGTACACCGTTTTCGGTGTCATTTATGTTTTGGGGTTACATATCGTAGTACATCGGGATGGAATTGGTTATTGTGGACTTTTATACAATCATTATTGATACTACTTACAACCAACACAGTTCTTCCCGCTATTGCTTGCAAGTCGCCATCTTGACCGGAAGTCGAGGAAACGGGCGTAGTGATGGGGTGAACTAGTCAACTAGTGACGTAGTGCTGTGGCTGTGGATTTACTTGATTATTCTTTAGTTTCATGCGGAGCCATTTGGTCCAATTTACACAATTTTACATAGTTTTACACAGCCGTTTTAAGTTTAGTTTTTCTTTTATGAAAAAAAAAATCGTATGGTTCATCTTCATCATCATTGGCCCACTCTAATTCACAGCTGGACATAGGGCTCCCCCAAAGAGCACCATAGCGCCCTGTCTTCAGATTGACGCATCCAGCTGCTGCCCGCAACCTTTCGGAGATCTTCGCATATAGCAAAGTGCCGTCCTATACTACGCTTGCGGTCCGATTACCGATTACCGATTAGCGGTCTCCATTCAAGAAGTCTACCCCAGCGGTTGTCGGTTCTTCTACAGACATGACCAGCCCACGACCACTTCAGTCTGCTGATTCTCTGAGCTATGTCGGCGACCCTGGTTCTCTGTCGGATAGTCTCGCATATCTTTCAGAGAAACTCCAAGAATAGCCCGCTCCACAGCACGTTGAGCGACTTTAAGCTGGTGGACTAGTCTCACTATGAGTGTCCACGTTTCCGGGCGCCGTAGCTCATGACGGGTAGGACGCACTATTCGAAGACTTTCGTTTTCAAGCGCTGCGGGTTGGGCGACGGAAGATGTCTTCAGCTTGACGCATGGTATGGTTAATTGCGTGAATTTACATTGTAGCGCTACATACTTTACTCAATTTACCCGAAAAATCTGAACTATCAACATCAAGAAATATCGCCTACAAATGCGATATTACCAGAAAGTCCTAAACCGCGATAAAACTTCGCGTTTATAGAGCAATTCGCACAGTTAAGAAATCCCAGACTTCAGTGACCACTAATATACTACCTTGTCTGGCTAGCTAATCAACCTCTTGCGCCTAAAACATATAACAGTTCGTCATAGTTCTGGAATTTTAACAAAAATTGGCTCAAAAAATAACAAATTATGGGTGTCCTTCATTTGTTATATTTGACCTTCGTACGCGATGCCGTCGGTCCCGGCTGCCATGCCACCATCTATGTCAATAAAAGTAGCCTAAGTTACTTCCTGTTACAGCTATATGCCAGTGAAGGTCCCTTAAAAATCGGTCCAGCCATTTCAGACATTAGCCGAAACAAACAGCCAGACAAACAATTCTTTTGGTGTAAATACCGTGTATACATTTAAATGCACTTAGTAAAAAGCTGATATTTTAATATGACAAACAGATACTCCAATTTTATTTCATTGTATAAAAGACAAACATACTACTCTGACAGCTTCCTGTTAAATTTCTCTACCAGTCTATGGTGTTTCTTTTTTTATAAGGTACCTGCGCTACAAGCTGTATAACTTGCTATATAACTGTATAACTTGTTGTACTCTGCGCGTGCTGCCACTGACATTACACAAATTTTCTTTTTTTTTTGTTCAGAAACCTTCCTGGGCTCATGCACAACACTTGAAGATTATCACATGATCAAATCCATAGTTTACAATTCTCTAAGGGACATACAGACAAACATTCATTTTTTTAATTAAGAAAGAATAAGATGAGATAATCTAATAGTAACATAAAAGTAGGTACCTACACTCCGGTAAGTTAATCTTGACTTTTCGAAATAAGCCTCTTTCTATAGAGCGTACTCTATTAGTATCATATGAACATCTCTACATCCTACGTGCGCTTAACACAAGGGATTTTGAAATTCATTAAGAGTGAGTGGCACGCCACTGAATGGAGTTCCGTACATTTCTTAAGCGAAAATACGTAATAATATAAATCCTTCCTTTTTAACGGATTTAACGGGTGTGTATTACATTATTTAATTCCCTATGTTGCTGCTGTCGGCTTGGGATCCAGTCATTAAATTGATAAAATCTCAGGTTCAACATCTGCAAGACCTCTGGACACCGTGAGCGACTTCTACGTGCACAGGGAACGTTATCAATAAAACAAAATTATAGGCGGTAGATTTAACTGTTTTGTTTATACTTTTGAAGACAACTGTCATCAAGTCTCTCCCGTGATCACGACTGCTGCAAAGCATTCGAAACGTCGGTAATTAAATAATATAATAATGCATGAGGCAGAGCAAAAGAAGGAAAACTTGAAAAAGCCCTGGACCAACCCGTCTTGGCAGCGTGGCACACTAATTTCCCTCCTTGTACTTGGAGGAGGCCAGAAATGATAGGGATTATTAATTTCAATGCAATGAAGTACCTAATGGCCGTGTAGGATACATAGAATCACCAAGCCATTTCATTGTAAAGGTGCGATATGAGGCGAGTAACTACGCAGAAAAATTAAACATGCCACGTGTTTGCTTCGTAAATCGAGGATATGACTGGAGATAAAATAGAGATAAGGGTAGCAGACAAAAGCCTCCACTGAGTACTTTACGTTTACTTTTTAAGAATCACGGTTGGCGCCAAAAATGATAATTAAAAAAGGACTATGTTCCTGCAGCTAAGGACTATGTTCTAATTTTAAAATAAATAAATATTCCAGCAATTAACAAAATCTTGTAATAATATAGGCTACCTTTTTATTTTACTGTGTCCAAGACGACCGAGTGTTGAATCAGTCTATATAAGTAGTACCTATATAATCAGTCTATATAAGAAAGGGGATAAAACCCTTCTGAAGAACTATAGACCCATCTCGCTCCTGAGCCATGTTTATAAGCTATTTTCGAGGGTCATTACGAATCGTCTTGCACGCAGGTTTGACGACTTCCAGCCTCCCGAACAAGCCGGATTCCGGAAAGGCTTTAGCACCATGGACCACATACATACGCTGCGGCAGGTTATACAGAAGGCCGAGGAGTATAACCAGCCACTATGCTTAGCGTTTGTGGACTATGAGAAAGCCTTCGATTCGATCGAGACTTGGGCTGTGCTTCATTCCCTGCAGCGATGCCGCATTGATCAGCGATACATCGAAGTGTTGAAGTGTCTGTATAGAAACGCCTCTATGTCAGTTCGAATCCAGAACCAGACCACTGAGCCTATCCAATTGCAGCGAGGAGTGAGACAAGGAGATGTTATCTCTCCAAAACTGTTTACCGCTGCTTTGGAAGATGTCTTCAAGCTGTTGGATTGGGAAGGACTTGGCATCAACATCAACGGCGAATACCTCACTCACCTTAGATTTGCAGATGATATTGTGGTGATAGCGGAGTCGCTGCAGGAATTAAGTACAATGCTCGGAGGCCTCAACAGAGTTTCTCAACAAGTGGGTCTAAACATGAACATGGATGAGACTAAAATCATGTCGAATGTCCATGTTGCACCGTACCCGATTGCTGTTGGGAATTCTCTCCTCGAAGTTGTTGACGAGTATATATACCTGGGACAATTGGTCCGATTAGGTAAGTCCAACTTCAAGAAAGAGGTCACTCGTCGAATCCAACTCGGCTGGGCAGCGTTCGGGAAGCTACGTCATATCTTCTCATCCAATATTCCTCAGTGCCTGAAGACAAAAGTCTTCGAACAGTGCGTGTTGCCAGCGATGACATACGGATCCGAGACGTGGGCGTTCACAATGGGGCTTATTAGGCGGCTGAGAGTCACTCAACGTGCGATGGAGAGAGCTATGCTCGGGGTTAGTCTACGTGATCGAATCAGAAATGAGGAAATCCGTAGACGAACTAAAGTTACCGACATAGCTAGAAGGATTGCACAGTTGAAGTGGCAATGGGCATGCCACGTGGCCCGAAGAACGGATGGCCGTTGGGGCATGAAAGTCTTGGAGTGGCGCCCACGTATGGGAAAGAGAAGCGTGGGAAGACCCCCGACTAGGTGGACGGACGATCTTGTGAAGGTCGCTGGGAGTCGGTGGATGCGGTCAGCACGAGATCGTGCATTGTGGAAATCAATGGGGGAGGCCTATGTTCAGCAGTGGACTTCTGTGGCTGATAGATAGATAGATAGAAGTAGTACCTACTCAAATGGTGCATTGAATAATTTAGACATGCATGGAACCCTAACCGCGCGTATTAATATTATTAATAATCGGCGGATGGAGATGGTGCGATACGAACTCTCGACGCAAATTAATATTTTGCATCGACGAATCAATATAATTAGGCGTAATTATACTGGCAGGCCCGATATTTCACGTGGGACGATGTTTGTTGTATGGGAAATTGTACTTTTTATTTTTATTCTACAACGAAAACGGAACGGTCTTATTCGAATTACTTTTTAATTATAATTATAGGCATACATTATGTTTGAACTATTTATGTGGTTGTAATCCGTGTCGTGACGGAGTAAGACTATCACCACCCCATATCATCACGTGGGTATCGTAGAAGGCGACTAAGGGCTAACAGACGTTGGGCAGCAGCAACGCTCTGATACAAAATCACATCTGATTACTGCAATCGCCAACCCGCCTCCCAAGCGTGGCGAATAGGGCAAATCCCTCCTATGGATAAGAAGATGCGGTCTGCATGAGATGGTGCATTGTGAAAATTTATGGGGGAGGCCTATGTTCAGCAGTGGACTTCTGTGGCTGATGCATAGATAGATAGAGATATAGTTATAAATAAATATGAAATATTCTGAACGTTGTGCATGCATGCCTAGGCACAGGCCTAGGTACGCATCATAGCGCATAGTAGCAAAATGTTTACTATATTTTGTTTTACTATATTTTTAGATAAAGCGTAATAAATGCCTTTTAGGAAATCGCAAGGAAGACCACATGTCATATTAGTAAATTGCATGAGCTAAGCTGCGACTCATCAAGGATCATCTCTCCTAAATTAAAATTAGTTTAATATAATAAATCTTACGCAATTAACCTTCTTTTCTAACTATCAAGTATAATACAAGTTTTGCTTCGCATCCTTCGCATAGTAATTTACTGTTTGAATTGAAAACCTGTTCACGATAAAAAAAAACAATACAGGAACCGGATACTCCGGAATAATTACGTTCCTTTATTTAAAGCGAAGTTTATTAATATTATATTTTAAAATGTTAACATGAAATGAAATAAGTAAAGTGTCTTGAATTTATTAATAAGAACAAACATATTAATGAAATCATTCCCTAGGATATTTTGTTAATTCCTAACCCATAAACCGTTTGATGTTTTTTGGCCGCGTAACGGAACGTAATCCTAATGTCAACGCAAACAGAACTATGTCAAAATTATTTCTAAAATTCTTGTGAAAACAACAACAAAATCCTGTAGTGTTTTAAATACAGCAACCCATGTGCTCTTCTTATTTGTTTATCCAATATTAACACACCGTGATGGCCGAAAAGTAAGTAACCACAAAATTCTATTACGCCCGAATAAGTGTCAATATGTGCGTAACGTAAAATATTAATTATCGAAAAATACATTGTTTTGATGATAAAATTGTAAACAAGTATTCTGGCATTGTGTATATCAATTAACTCATATCTTTACAAGTCGATATACTACGTATTCTAATAGCAATAGGGTGAGCTATTATTGTGATTATTTTGCATCAATGCACATAAAATTAAATACTCCAAAGTACTGAACAACTATAAGACAAGTTTAGAATAGCTTTATCTGAAGTTTCCTGGTCCCTACTAATACTAATAAAACCTTTACCTATATGTCATAATAGAAACAGTCCAATGAACCTAAATTAGGTCAAAAAGCTTTTACATTTTTAACATGTGCAAAATGTCCTTGGCTCTTATTGCTTTGTTTATTTTTTGTTACATTAATCTGTACCTACTCTTTACTAGCTCTCTACATGTAACATGACAAAAACGAATGAAAAGAAGTCATATATTTTTTTACGTATAAATGTAATCAGACTACTATTCCTCAGCCCAGAAGTGATCTACTGTTGTGTTGGGCCTCCTCCAGTTATATGGAGGGTAATTAGCCTACTGTGCTATGCTGGCCAAACGTGTTGCCAAAGGTCCCTTCTTTTTGTGGCTAGGTTAATTATTATTGGCCTTGATATTTTCTTTTGTTTCCTCTTATGACACCCTTATAGTGGAATGGGGTGGTGACACTATGTATTCTAAATCTGTCACCACACATAGTACAAATGTAATCATGTTTGTATTGAAACATGGAACAGGAGTGGAATGCCTTTGTCATGTGGCAAATGGAGACAAAAAACTTTACGAAGGCTATAAATAAATAAAATAACTATTTTTCAACTCCATTGTTGCTATTATTTATTACGTCAGTGAAGTAAGTAAGTAAGTGATAATAAGATATTGCTACTACTACAACTCAGCTCTTAAATTACCCATTGCTGATTCGGGCCTCCTCCCATAACAGGGAGGTAATGAAGTAACTAGCCTACGGTGCTACACTGGCTAGACGGGTTGGTACAGGGTCTCATATCAAGTTTTCCTTCTCTTGTGGCTAGGATATCGGCCTTGTAATTTCCTTTTGTCGGCTCATACAACTCCCACAGGATGGAATGGGGTGGTGACACTATGTATTCTAAATCCGTCACCACATGGACTATAGACAATAGGATATTAAATCTTAGAAATGTGTTTGTTCTTCTTCATATTTTGTTATTAAATTACGTTTTAGTTATGCAGAATGCATCCCTTTGAGCCTGTGGTGTTTCAAATTAGAGGTATGAGGGTATACCTCTGCGGTTTTAGTAGGTAGTCAATGTTCTAGAGTCCCACATAACCGCTGACCTTTATTATGTATTTCTTTCTGTGTGGTACACAACATCACCAACCCATAGCCAGAAGAGAAGTACAACTTGATACGAACCCTGTGCCAATCCATCTGTGGCACACACAGTGTGGCTAATTTCCCTCCATGCTGAAGCGTTGGAGTTTCGGAGCTTATACTAGTGACTAAAACTCTCAAACACTTTCATAGAAATTTATTAAATAAGGTCGTAGGTCACTTAATTTTCCCGTATTGCGTTCAAGTACTGCCCTGGCTTGTGCGTAGCTAAACGCCGGAGCCCACTACATGCGTACTGAGTGGTGTGGTATGGTCGGAGCGATAATAATATGCTTTTTGTTTAATTTGATTGCCTGTTCAATTGCTGACATGGTTTGGACATGTCGAGAGAATGAATGAAGAACGATTGACGAAAAAAGTGTATAAGGCGAGTGTGAATGAAAGTGTTGGAAGGGGTAGACCTAGGCGGACGTTTCGAGATCAAGCCAGGGACGTTTTGGAAAAAGGCCAGGTCAAGAGTGCCCTGAACCGAAGAGCATGTATGAAGGAATAATGAAAGTGGACGAAGCGATACAAGTATATAAGGATCGTAGCAAGTGGAAAAAGTGGTATCTGCCTACCCCTACGGGAAAGAGGCGTGATTGTATGTATGTATTATTCAATTACGAAAGCAACAATCTTTCAATGCATTTGGAGGAGGCCCTACCCAGTAGTGGCTCATTTATGGGTTGAAACAACATCGACAAATTATAAGTACACACAAGACAATTATTTATGTTTACAGAAATTCAGATTCAAGTCCTGGTGATGCCCCCAGCTCAATGAGACAAGAGGACAGCCAATCTGGTAATTGGTGGGACTCGTGGCTGACCTCGGCTAAAACAAAGGTATGCTACTTGACTAGTTACGGTACTGGTTATTTTCATACATAGCTCAAACTCCAAAGGAGCTTTCTTTACGGATAGTTTTATCACAAAACTCTTATCATTAGCGTCATCGTTTCAGCCCATAAATGACCCACTACTGGGTCGGGCCTCCTTCAAATCCATGGAGGGAAATTAGTCCACTGTGCCACGCTGGCAAGACGCGTTGGCACAGCGCTTGTATCAAGTTTTCCTTCTCTGGGGGACCTGCCTCTAGCATTCTTTTAGTCGCCTCTTACGACACCCTCAAGGTGGTATGGGTTGGTGTCATTGTGTATTCTAAATCCGTCACCACACGGACAAACTCTTATAAATCGTCATATTTAAAATTACCATTATCGTCTTACGGCCCCTGTCCCACGCTAGGTGGTAGTCTCAATACACAACTATCAGTCGTCATATCTACAGTCACACCTTTCATACAAATCCTCATTCTTACAATCCATCAAACTGTTATTTTTTGTTTAGATAAAAGCAAAACTATAGGGAATATCTGAGTATCTGATAGCAAGAGACAGAATCCTGTTTTATGGTAATCTGCCACTGGTGCCTGCCTGAATGTCCAATAGTTTAGTGGGAGATGGAATACTTGATCCACTCTTTTTTGTCGCTGGGGAAATGCTTTATGCATACCACCGCACCCCGGGGGAGAGGTCGGTGATTATGTGGGACTTCGACAAGGGTCGTCTACCCAAGAGTCGTCTACCCACTAAAACCCCAGCGGTACACCCTCACACGGCGCGCTTGGGGTTAGGTTTTCAGCCGTGTGACGGCTCCCTCAGGATGGAATGACTGAACCTAGTTATGTAATAACCGGTAATGATATATCGTTTTTAACTCCGAACAAAGATATAATAGTAATCTTGATTTGTTTTTTTTTTTCTATATTAACCGCGAGTTTTTGTGATAACAGTGTTTATTATTGTATTACTCCAGATAAAACCCATGTACCGATAAGAATATTTAAACGGCAAAGCCGTAGTTTTGCCGATTAGAAAGTGACCGTTGCAAAGTTACCGAGTCATTGCGTTCATATATTAGTTTTTATTTTTAACTTGTTGACAATACAGTCAACGTATACCCAACGTAACGTATAACTTAACCGACTTCTAAAAGAGGTGGTTTTGTATTAATTGGAATCAGAATATTTTTAAATTTATCTAAAGGTCGCTGCATACCTAACGAGACGGGGACGGGGACGTGACTGCCTCGTCCAAAACGGGAACGTGATGTAAATGCATACGCACCGTGACAGTGGCTCGGATGTAACGTGCTAGTGTTGTGAATATGGAAAGATAGATTTTTCGTTTCAAGAATTGGCTTTAATTGCTAATGCTCTAGATGACGAAGTAGCTACGACCGTGAACAAGAAGAGGAGATTTTCTGTACAAACCCCATTTTCGACACTTGCGTCATCAAGACGTTACTAGTTTTCTTTCCGGAACGAACGAAGTGACTGTGCATACGTAGCGGAAGGAAACACAGACGGGACGGGGCACGTCCCGTGAGTGCCACGTTCCCGTCCCGTCCGTGTCTCCGTGAAATATGCACTTTCATATACATTTTGTATGAAACGATGTTTGCAATAATTCCCGTCCCGTCCCGTCCGTATAAAAACCCGTCACGTATGCAGCGGCCTTACTCCGCCGATTGCTCGAAAACGCCTAAACCGATTCCCGGGTTCATTTAAATTGTATCTAAATCGGTTCAGTATCAGACTTTTACATGGTGTCACCACCCCATTCCATTACTGAGGGTGTCGTAAGAGCCGACAAAAGGAAATTAGAAGGCAGATCACCTAGCCGCAAGAGAAGGAAAATTTGATACAAACCCTGTGCCAACCCGTCTGGCCAGCGTGGCACAGTAGGCTAGTTACCGTCTATGTAACTGGAGGAGGCCCGACCCAGCAGTGGGTCTGTATGGGCTGTAGTAGTAGTAATAGTAAATCATTTTAAAACGTAATCCCTGCAACATGTATAACCTGTACATATAATAATAATAATAATAACCCCCCTAAAATCCTACCTCACGTCCGTGCTGAACATCTAGCCACGTAGGGGGGGGCCTACATAATACAGAAACTTATGTAGTTAACGAGGCAAAGGTAACCCTAGTAATGGAGATAATGAATAATAATCGATATAATTTACGGTCGCTTCCCGGGGGTCGCCGGGGCGCATCTGGAGCCAATGCTGGATGCCACAGCATGCGAACCATTGGCGGTCAGGAGTTGAACAGGCGGGCTCCCACCGAAAAAAATACTACAGCCGACATCACTCATCCTCACAACGACTCAACTATATCATCATCATCAAGCAATAGTCTATTCCAATCACCCAGCTCATCCCCGTTATGGAATCGACATTGTCGAAGCTCATCATCAATGTCATCATACGCGTCAGCAGATGATGTTCAGGTAGCAACTGCTAGTAACCCTGAACCCACTACTGGCCAAACACGCGCGAGAAAGAAATGGACAGTTGAAATGAACAAGTTCATCTGGCGCACCTATTTAATAATTACAAAATTAGAAACTAGCACCCGTGGACATTTACAATATTTACATCAGGAGTTCACAAATAAGTACCCTGAAATGAATGCATCAAAACAAAGAGTAGGAGACCAAAGAAGAGCTATAGTAAATAAAAAATTACTACCCGTGAACGTGCTTAATGAAATAAAACAAGAAATCTCAAATTTGTTGCTTGACAACCAAGAACCAAGTATACCTCTCACTTGTACGCAAACATCTAACCGAATGAGATGGTCCGATGAAGTAAACGAAAGCATAATACGAATTTACTATGAAATAACAGAGTCGGAAACAAATTTAACAGCCTATAGAAAAAAGCTTCATGAACAGTTTATTGAAAAATACCCCCATTTGTCACATATATCAGAACAACGATTATCGGACCAAAGAAGGGCTATAGTTAATAATAAAATGCTCTCTGAAAGTAAAATAGAAGAAATAAGACGAGAAGTAGAGATGCTATCCAATACCCAAACAAACCCACAAAATCACAGTAGAGAAAATGTAGCACCTTTTGATAGTTCTATTCCCCCGAGTTCACGAGAGTCTCTGCTATTTAACCTTATAGAGACGAATATTGTTTCAACTTGTAGTCCTAACCATATACAGGGAATTGATACGAATACCGCACACCCTGAATACCAGACTTGTGTAATCCCAATAAACTATGATAATGATATAACTGAAACTTTCAAAACTGCTTACCATAATTTCTCCAATATAGAACCAACCCAAAGACCTTATATACCAAAACTACAAACTAACAGAAAACATTCCTATATCATAAATTTTTTAAATGAAAATATCTTACCCCAATACATTACTCTCGAAGATTTTATGAATATCCAAACAATAGTCTACTGTACTGCCTACACGGTGGCTGTATGCACAGGCGTGAAAATTAAACTCACGGAAGATCTAAACCAAAACAGCAAAAACAACAACATTCCATCATGGCAGCGCAGATTAAACAACAGAATAAAAAATTTGCGACGCGATATAGGAAGAATGACCCAATTCATTCGAGGAAATAGTAACCCGCGGCTTTTAATGTTAGTTAATAATATTAAAAATAAATATAAGATCCATTCCCAATACGAAGAGCCTAACATAACAAACGAACAACTTTTAGACACGCTTAAACAGAAACTTAGTGCTACTGCCAGTCGATTACGACGATACCTTAATTGCACATTGAGAAAGCAACAAAACGCACTTTTCCATAGCAGTGAGAAACAGTTTTACAGAAGTTTACAAACTAAACACTCAGACGCCCCTAGTCAAATGCCCCCGAACTTAGATTCATTTCATCAATTTTGGTCTAACATATGGTCTAACCCTGTAGAACACAACCCGCAAGCACAATGGATAGAAGCCATTTTACCTGATACAAATAAAATTACACCAATGCCTTTTGATAGCATACCCTTTGACATATTCTTTAAGGTTTTACAGAAAACCCATAATTGGAAAGCACCGGGCACAGATAAGATACACAATTACTGGTACAAAAAACTAACATCACTCCATAGTTTACTACATCAACATATAAATAGATTCATAGAAGACCCCTCCAAAATGCCACAATATATAACACAAGGTGTCACATATATGTTACCAAAAGATGAAACTGATAGAGGTAATCCATCAAAATATAGACCCATTACCTGTTTACAGACCATTTATAAAATTCTTACAGGATGCCTAACAGAACTGATATATCAACATACAGCTGATAATAGTATTCTAACCGAAGAACAAAAAGGTTGTCGAAAACAGAGTCAGGGCTGCAAAGAACAACTAATTATAGATTCAGTAGCAATGAAACACACACTTCGACAAAAACAAAACCTAAGTTCAATGTATATTGACTATAAAAAAGCATACGATTCCGTACCACATACTTGGCTTCTTTACATTCTTAAATTATATAAAGTCAACCCGATATTAGTAGATTTCCTTAAATATACCATGCACTCTTGGAACACAATTCTTAAAATAAAAACTGACAACACAACTATTAGTACAGATAGTATTCGAATAAAAAGAGGCATCTTCCAAGGGGATGCTCTGAGCCCACTTTGGTTTTGTCTTGCACTCAATCCATTATCGCAATTATTAATTAAAAGCCAGGAAGGGTTACACCTGCAGAATGAAATAAATTTATCTCACCTCATGTATATGGATGACATAAAATTGTATAGTCAGAGCACAGATTCACTTCACCGACTCGCAGACATAACACAGACATTTTCCAAAGATATTAAGATGGAATTTGGAATCAATAAGTGCAAAACATTTACTATATCCCGTGGCAAAGTAATTAACAACCCTTACCTATTAGATACCGGAGAACAAATAGAACCCATAGATAACAATAGCACTTACAAATATTTAGGATTTCATCAAAGTCGGCAAATTCACCAAACCGAAACTAAAAAAGAATTAATCAAAAAATTTAAACATAGGCTAAATTTACTACTTAGGTCACAGCTCAACTCGAGACATTTAATCAAATCTATTAACACATTTGCTATCCCAATACTCACTTACTCATTTGGAATCATAAGGTGGTCAAAGTCCGAATTAAAAAACCTGCAACGAATTATCAACACTACAATGACAGCTAACCGCAAACATCATCCTAGATCTTGTATTCAAAGATTAACTTTGCCCCGAGAAATAGGTGGAAGAGGGTTAATAGACATAGTAAATCTACACAATAAGCAGATATCCAACTTAAGATCATTTTTCTTAGACCGAGGCCGATATTCTAAATTACATGAAACAATAAACATGGCAGACAAAAAACTGACAGCGCTAAATTTGAGTAACAGTAGCACACAACCGAATGAAACTCTTACGACAATTCAAGAAAAATATACTACCTGGGCACAAAAATCTTTGCATGGCCGGCACTATAATGATTTACATCTACCGCATATAGACCGAACTGCATCGAATGCCTGGTTGGGTAAAGGAGAACTTTTTCCTGAAACCGAAGCATTTATGTTAGCCATTCAAGACCAAGTAATAGATACAAGAAATTATCAAAAATTTATAATACATAGACCTAATTTAGTTACAGATACATGCCGACGTTGTTACATTAACTCTGAAACAATCCAACACATTACAGGCGCATGCAAATCTTTAGCACAAACAGACTATAAACACAGGCACGACCAAGTTGCCGCAATAGTTCATCAAAATCTGGCATTTAAATATAAGTTACTTAAAGAACGAACATCTTATTATAAGTACAAGCCACAATCAGTCTTAGAAAATCCAGACCACAAATTGTATTGGGATAGGACGATTATAACAGATAAAACAATCCATAACAATAGACCGGACATTTTACTATATGACAAACGAAAAAAAACTGTTTTCCTTATAGATATTGCAGTACCTAATACACATAACTTAGCCTCAACTTATACAGAAAAAATTGCAAAGTATACAGATCTATCAATAGAAATTAAAACTCAGTGGAAAGTCCAAAATGTACGCACCATCCCCATAATACTGTCTACTACTGGAATGATTCCTAAAACACTACATACAGGTTTAAAAACGCTTAGCATACACCAATCAACGTACATACTACTGCAGAAAGCAGTTATTCTTAACACTTGCAGGATAGTACGAAAATTTTTATCATTAGAGTAGGAAAAAAAACCTAGGATGCACTTGGCCAAGGCCCGTGCCTAGAAACCTTCCCAACGGAGAGAGAAATTAATTTTCCAATATAATAATAATAAATATCCTTAGACATTTCACACAACGCCATCTCGTTCCAAGCTAAGCAACTTAATGCTTGTGTTATGGTAACGAGATGGATGATAAACTACTTATAAACATTTTTTTTTTGTAAATACATACATATTATATATAGATATGACACCCAGACTCCGAGCCAGTGCCTCTGGTTTAGACAAAGATACTTGCCCGACCCCGGAATCGAACCCGGGACCTGTTGATCCAAAGGCGGCACATCTAACCACTAGACCAACGAGGCAGTACGGCGAATCTGGGTGTCATTTCTATCTATAATATGTATCATCATCATCATCAGCCCACATTAGTCCACTGCTGGACATAGGCCTCCCTTAAAGAGCGCCATAGCGCCCTGTCTTCAGCTTCATAATATGTATGTACTTACAAAAAAAAAAAGTAGGTATATAAGTAGTTTATCATCCATCTCGTTACCATAACACAAGCATTAAGTTGATTAGCTTGGGACGAGATGGCGTTGTGTGAAATGTCCAAGGATATTTATTTATTAACCAGCAGATATTCGTAACATTATCTTACGGGCCATCCGTAAGCGCGGCGTCGCCTAGCTGTAGCCGAGGCGACACGTATCGGAGCTGCTGATTCGGTTTGGTTACGTGCTTATTTATTTATTTAAATGCTTCATGTAACGATACATAGGCGGACTTAATGCTATTAGGCATTATCTACCAGCCAACCTTTGGGTGATGAAGAGAGGTAGTAGACGGTAGATGCACATAACTTAGCGAAAAGAACAAGTGAGAGAAAGATAGAAAGAATTAAGACAGTTTGATAAAAGAATCAAATAAAAACATAATAATCTAAAATAGTACACACATATATACATAATAATACTTATAATACACTAAGACATACATACATACAATATAACCTAGAAATTGAATACGGCGGGGTCATTTTTGAGAAAACTCAACCGAGAGCCTCTGGAGGTACAGCTTACGCAGTTTGGTTTTGAAACTGAGACGGTTAGCAGCTAGACGTATTTCGCTTACGTTAGGTTGACGCCTGTTTGACAGCGAAGTGAAAGACGATACGGTGCCGATCCCTTTCCGAGTTGATATGTCTGCTACGTCCTATATAATGGTGGTTTATTGGTTGTTTCTCCGTTTTTCGTGATTATTCGTGACCGTTTCTTATGGAATTTTACAACACCTGGATGATGGACCGTGCGTGTTTCTCGTTTGATTGCAGTCCGCAGAAGTCTACACAATGGTGAAGAAGGACCTTGATGAGATTGGCACCGCGGTCAAGTGTGAAGCGAGCCACGTCTTCAGTACCACGTCCAACGTTATTGGGAAAACGCTGAAGGTAACCAGTATAAGAAAACCCCCGATATATGTATACGATGTAATTAAAACCTTATTACCATGGGAAGTAAGGGCATAGAGAAAATTAAAATAATCGACCGCCTCGTTGTGCCGCCTTTGGATCAACGGATCCCGGGTTCGATTCCGGAGTCGGACAAGTGTTTTTGTCTAAACCAGAGGCACTTGCTCTGAGTCTGGTTGTCATTTGTGTTCGTGAATTATATATTTGTAAACTGCCTCCGCGATACAGCTTAAAAAGTACAGCAACATTTTACAGCGTTGAAGGTGCATGGAATTTTGCAAGAGTGGATTTTTATTTATGATAAACATCAAAATTTTGTTACTAATATGGATATGTGACTCGCCGCTACAATTTTGTTTTAACTAAAACGAGTTGTAACATTTTAGTAACATCCAAGATCTTACTCAACAACAGATTTAAATTGAAAAAGTATGCATGTCAAACATTTTTCGCTTATGGTAACGCTAAGTATACGCTTTTTTTTTCAGTTGGACGTACCGGAATCGCCAGCGAACGCGATGAAGAAAAGTTTCAGCACTTTCATAGGTAAGACAGATATGGTAATACAAACTATCCCGCAGGCAAACTCGCTCCTGCCAATACACTATCTTTGATTGCCTCGTTGGTCTAGTGGTTAGATGTGCCGCCTTTGGATCAACGGGTCCCGGGTTCGATTCCGGGGTCGGGCGAGTGTCTTTGTCTAAACCAGAGGCACTGGCTCGGAGTCTGGGTGTCATTTCTATCTATAATATGTATGTATTTACAAAAAAAAATGTATATAAGTAGTTTATCATCCATCTCGTTACCATAACACAAGCATTAAGTTGCTTAGCTTGGGACGAGATGGCGTTGTGTGAAATGTCCAAGGATATTTATTTACTATCGGACAGTGTCACCACCCTATTCCGTTTTGAGGGTGTCGTAAGAGCCGGCAAAAGAAAATAACTAGGCCGATAACCTACCCGCAAGTGATGGAAAATTTGGTACAAAAATGACAAATCATTCCCCTTTGTCGGCTCTTATGACAAACTTGGAATAGATCAACGAAACAAAACAACCAACTCGAAAATATAGTAAGTAATATATATAATTGTACTTTATGTTTATTTTGTTCATTGCCACAGTTATGTTTACTGTTATTAATATTGTATAATGATAAATCTAATACATATAAAAATTGCACGCCGAAAGGTAGAATGTAGCCATAGTATAAAGAAGAGGGAGTAGGCTATCTCCGGCCCAATTCGCGATATAATTACCTACTGTCTTAGGGTTGTCACTTTTAGCTAAATATTAGGCGCGGCTGTTCGCGCTTCGCAGCAACCGCATGAACAGCGGCAACGTCAAGTCGCGGTCCCGACTCGCCATGTCGCCGTTAGATGGTACACGCGGCAACATAGCTTGTGTTTAATTTATTTGCTAAAAAATCAAAAAGCTGACTTGTATAAAGCACTAAGCTTTATACAAGTCAGCTTTTTGATTTTTTTTATTATGCATAATGTAGTATTTTTACACATAAAGGACCACATTTATTTTTAATTAATACAAACATATCTATTGAATCACACATTTATTACAAAATTACAAATTAGCTACAGAAAAATACTTTCTTCGGTTTCGACTAATGTGTAAAACTTTAATGTGTAATATATCCGCATCCTTATAAATAACTTTTGCAAATATAATTTCGGAAAACATGGGCAGGGCAGTGAAAAATGTAAATCTTTTATTTGTTCATAATTAGACATGCCAATTTTGCAGTTTATGTGATCATTTTTAAATGCTTTTTGGAATATCTGCTCCATCCTCTTAATATTTTCAACAAAGTCGTCGGGTGGAATCACTAACAAAATTTGGTCTCTAGAATAATTTTTGTAGTGAAGGTACCTAGTTTCGGCACTTAAATTGCAAACTTGCTGATTCGCGTTTAAATACGATTTAAGTTGTTCGCAATCCTCGTGACGTTCAATCCACTTTTTCAACAAGGCTCCGCATACGTAAAAAAAGCATTTTTTTCGAGGATATCAAATTCTATATAGTCTGAACAACTAATATCACGCAATACACTATTTGACTGCAGTACTGCAATTACACCCAAACATACAGCAATACGTTCTTCTGCGATTATCAGACATTTTGATGATGATATTGATGAATAAATCATTTAGCGGTGCCGAAAAGCCGTGACGCGCGCGCGAGCCTTGTGCAGTGTTAGCCCCGACTGGCGCACTGAGAAACGGGTCGAGATTTTGTTAAAGTGTGCGTGCGTCGACACATAGATACAATAGCGCACACATACAAGCCGCGCGCGGTGCGTTTGTATGAAGATAACCTACTTCCCCTCTCTTTATACTATGATGTAGCTGGATGTACCTGTAATAGTCTGTAATCTATACTAATATATAAAGCGGCAGAGTTTGTTTGTTTGTTTGTTTGAACGCGCTAATCTCAGGAACTACTGGTCCGATTTCAAAAAATCTTTCAGGGTTAGATAGTCCATTTATCGAGGAAGGTTATAGGCTATATTTTATTTTCAAAGGAATTAGGGACCCGTATGAAAATTGCGATTTTGTAACCCAAGGTGTAAAATCGAAAACCTATTTACGCGTGCGCTGCAAAAACTATTGACAATAGAACAAAATGAAGTACTACGAGTTTGTAGGTCTTATTAAAATCTACAAAAAAGTCCGCGAGAGCACATATCTAACTATCATAGTTTAGTCACAATAACCACTTTCATATTCATAAAAAAAAATGCATCGAGATAAGCACGGGTTAGAAGCCCACGCGAGCGAAGCCGCGCCCAAAAGCTAGTATCTCTTATAATGTACCTACATTGTACGCAACAAATGATTGATTGATTGATTGATTGAAATATTCTACGCCTACTCCTGTCAATCTTTACTGCCAGGTCAAGTGAGCACAGTGCTAAACCCAGAGCCGGATGATGAAGACGACACGGAGGTAATTCTGTCATCTGGAGACACTACCATGCTGTCCACGTACAAGGTAACCACCATCATTATATACAAGGCTAGCTATACCCTGTGCGTGTTGCTACGCCACTAGCTAAAATAAATCTGAAGGAAAGACTTTGTTGAAAAACCTTTGTGCGCTCGTGCACAACACTTTGCTGAAGATCATCACATATGATCAAACGCATAGTTTACGATTCTATAAAGGACAGTCAAACATTCATTTTTATATATGTTTTATTTGTAACTAGCGACCCGCCCAAGCTTCGCAAGGGTGCAATGATGAACCTCTAAATTTATCAAAGTTTCTCTACAATATTATTGAGGTATTATACATATAAACCTTCCTCTTGAATCACTCAATAAAATCGCTTCAAGATCCGTTGCGTAGTTTTAAAGATTTAAGCATACATAGGGACGGACAGCGACAGCGACTTTGTTTTATAATATTTAGTGATAGTGAAGTGATGACTAGCTGACCCGGCAAACTTCGTACCGCCTCAGAATCAATAAATATTTATTTTATATTTTTTCTCACCTTTTAAACCTTCCTTGTACTTCCACGAATATTTCAAGACCAAAATTAGCTCCAGCCGTTCTCGAGTTTTAGCGAGCGTGACTAACGAACAGCAATTCATTTTAATATTTATGATATATGTATAATACAGTCTGCTTCAAAAGTAAATTAGCATATGAAAATATCAAATTATCATTACGGTTTAAATGGCTAGAATTATCTGACATACCTATTTAGTCACAGAAAGAAAAGGAAAACTTGAAACGAAACCCTGTGCCAACCCATCTGGCCAACGTGGCTCTACTACAGTAGCCTAACTACATCATCATCAATAGAGCTAAGCTTTGCGTTTTGTTCATAGAAAGAACTAGAAGCCTTACAGCGAGTGGACGCCACGTTCATAGTGCCAGCCTATAGCCCCGAGTTCGAGGCCTGGCGCGCCAGTCTTGAGACCACTGAGGCCGGGCTGATTAGTCCAGCTAGTGCCATCAAGCGGCTAGAGACCAACCCTGTGTTAAAGCAGCAGTATGAGAAGCTGGTGCCTGACGCTGTGAGCCATGAAGACTTTTGGGAGAGGTATTATCAAACTTTTTCAATACAGGATATAACAAAAATGTTACAAACTCTAAATAAATACTCTTTGCAAATCTTTAGTGACCGTCTGGTGGGCTAAAGGGCTATAACTACAAAAACAAGCAAAGATACCATAAGAAACCTCGTGGAATTAGAATTACTTAGGTTGCAGGATAATAAAATGCTCCGAAAAACATCGATATCTCAGTCATAATATAAATGAAGATAGAAAAATATTTTAAACCCGGAACTGCTTCTACTGACAGGACGGATTTAGAATATAAATTGTCACAACCTCATTCCATCCTGAGGGCGCCGCAACAGCCGACAAAATAAGGCCGATAACCCAGCCGCAAGGACACCCTGTTTCTTGTCGGCTCTTCTCTGTAGATCAGCGTTCTGAACCGGTGGTAGTTTCAGCATGAATGTGGGTGGACGCAAGGGTTGTGGCAAGAGATGGATGGATTGAAAGAATGAGGAATTGTGTATGAAAGGTGTGACTGTAGATATGACGACTGATAGGTGTGTATGGAGTGTACCACCTAGCGTGGGACAAGGGTCGTAAAATGTTATTGGTAATTTTAAATATGACGATTCATAAGAGTTTCGTGATAAAACCTACGTAAATAAAGTTCCGTTTGAGTTTGTGCCAACCCGTCTGGCACAGTGGGCTAATTACCCTCCATGTAGTTGGAGGGGGCCTGACTCGGCAATGGGTCATTTATGGGTTGAGAAGTAGAAGTATTAGTAGTGACAGTACAGTAGTGGATCTTGTATGTATGGATACAGCGTTTTTGTTGCGCCCTGTACATATATTTTGACTCTCTCTTGACAGGTACCTGTTCCGTGTGGCTCTCTTGCAAGATCGGCTAGCGGCTGCGTCACGCAAGCTCTCTACTGAAGAGACCACTTCGGACCCCGTGATGGCACACCTACCCCTGCAGTCACAGACCATGCCTATAGAAACGTAAGAATTTTCTAGAAATGTCACAAATAAAACACACGGCTATCTTTTGATTACCAGAAAAAAATCGGGTAATAAAAGAACCTTGAATAAGTTTTCGCTTTTTCTGGTCAAAATTAAAGCTTTTATTTAAATTCTCTGCAACAAAATATATAATTCAAAGTCATCATTTTCAGCCAATAGACGTCCACTGCTGGACATAGGCCTCCCCCACGGACAAAGGCCGATCCTGGGCCGCCCGCATCCACTGCTTTCCAGCGACCTTAACCAGGTCATCGGTCCACCGTGTGGGAGGCCTACCAGCACTGCGCCTTCCGGAACGCGGTCTCCACTCGAGGACTTTTCTGCCCCATCGGGCATCGGTCCTGCGAGCTATGTGCCCTGCCCATTGCCACTTAAGTTTGGCAACCATGTGGGCTCATTCAAAGTATTGTTAATCAATAGCGAGCACTTTCTCCCATCATTCTACCAGTGTACGATTTCCGCGTCGGAAAAGCGACATGTCTTTTGAGGCTATCCAAGAATCGATCCATTATTTAGCTTCTTCATAAGAATTAAAGCGCTAAAGACAAAATTATAACAAATAAAAGCTTGGCATTAAATCATGGACACAATATTGCCTACAACCTACACTTTGTCTTGTTTTTTATTTGGATAAGTTTTCGAGTAGGATTTTCGTTTTTTTTTTAAGCACTCATCCCATTTATTTCTGGTAATTAAAACATAGTGGTGTATACTTCACTGTGTCACAGATTGTTCCCTGTTATATTGCCCAAATAAATATATAAATAAATTGGAAAACAACACACATTATTACTACTTACCACTATGCGGTTAGCCGCATGCGATTAAACGACCGGTTAACCGCAATAAATGATTGATTAAAAAACAATGTTTTATTTGTACTGTGATGCGGCTGCTATCCATCAGCATCCGTTTCTAAGACTACTCAGCCCATAAATGACCCACTGCTAAGTCAGGCCTCCTCCAGTTACATGCAGAGTAATTAGCCTACTGTGCCACGCTATAGTCTTTGCGCTGTAGCATGGTGCGGGTGACAGTTTCAGTAACATTTCGTTTCACTCTTGAAAGTTGCCGCGATTTACAAATTATGATTTAGTATTTCAGCTGTACCACATTCGTAATATAATAAATCATTAATAACTGCAGTAAATTAAATTAAACCAAATTGTTTACAAATATAATCAAATTGGATGAAAAAATAAGCAAAGTGATGCGAAAAAAAAGGCGTATAACGTAACGCCTTAGACGTATTTAGTGCTGGGATGTACTGCTACTATGGATAGTCGATATTTTTCATAATATGAAACGTATATTGTGCGTAGGTCAATTTTTATTGTTAAAATTGGTATATAATTATACACCAGAACATTTATAGGGTAATGTTTGTTAAGGTTAAAAGTTGTTAAGGCTTAAAAGGTTGTTAAGAAAGAAAAAACGTAAACCCGATTTTGATTATTTTATATCAGTACAAACATATTTATGTAGCCATAAAAACCTTTATATTGATAAGTTTATACACGTAGTTACACTAGAGAACTGAGTAACACACCAATTTTCATAACAATATTAAAAAGAACTAAATTGACGCCGCGAGTATCGTTAGCGATAAAAATGAATTGCATAACGTCACATCCCTACAAACGTCGTACAGGCAACTGTCACCCGCGCCTTGCTACAGCGCAAATAGTATAGTCAGAATCTCCAAACTCATTTATTTCAATTGAACCTATTTACAGGTGTTTTTGAAAGGTCGTAAGTGAAGTTAGGAAACTAGTTGCTTGTTGCAAGACGTAGATCCTATGGAGAAGACAAGAAACGGGTTGGCAAAAGGTTTCATGTTAAGTTTTCCTACTCTAGCGGCTAGGTATTCGGTCTTGTCGCTAGAGCTGGCTCTTACGACACCCTCAGAAGGGAATGCGGTGGTGACACTATGTATTCAAAATCCGTCACCACACACACAACTCTGAGGCTTGCTGACTGCTATCTTCTAGACAGTTAATACACGCACTCCCAATATGGAAGTAAATCGTGGCTTTGACTATTCTTAAACACTCTGGTTGCGGCTAGCCGCGTACTTCGACGAGCGAAATCATGCGGCCAACCGTCCGTTTATCCAAACGGTGCGGTTAAGGTGAATGTTCCAGGGTAGCCCGCGAAATTCAAATTTTCTTACGTTTTTTGCAATTTGCAGGCCAGTGCTAGGTTGTATGTTGATTAAAATGTTATTCGCGGCTGTAAGACGTATGTAGTTATAGAATTATAATCATCAAAATTATCAATACAACCCTCCAAGCTCATAAAGGCGCAAGAAAAACTTTTTCAAGCTTAAAGGGTTGTATTGATGAGTTTGATGATTATAACTCTGTAACTACATACGTTTTACATCCGCGAATCAAATGTTCATCATCATACAACCTAGCACTGGCCTGCAAATTGCAAAAAAACGTAAGAAAATTTGAATTTCGCGGGCTACCCTGGAACATTCACCTTAAGATTGCGTCTAACAGCATGGCGGTGGTGACTGGCTCAGAATACACAGTGTCACTACCCCATTCCATCTTGAGACAGCTGAGGGTCAAAATGAAATGCCAAGAGCCGACAAAAGGAAGTGACAGTATGCCCATCTCAGCAGTGGGTCATTTGCAGGCTGAGTCACAAGCGCCACTCTTAAATGCGTCTAACTAAAATCGCGGTTTGTCATTAACCAGTTACAACATGAAACCTCTCTTTCTCTCTTCTAGAAGCCCCAAGAAGGTTTTATCGGGATTAGACAATGAGAAGCCTTATGATACGCCAACTGTAAATAACGTTGGTTGGGAAGATGGTGAGTTCTAGGTTATATATAGTACTAGATGTGCCCGCGACTTAATTAAAAGTAGCCTATGTCCTTTCTCGGGCTCTAGATCAGTGTTTCCCAACCATTTTTAGACCATGTCCGTATCGAAGTTCATTTCAAGTCGGTTCAGGAGTTAAGACGGGAATGCGCGACAGACAAACAGAGTTAGTTTCGCATTAGGGGCTGTCCATTGATCACGTGATGATTTTTTTATCATTTTTAACCCCCTCTCCCTTGGTGAGGTTTAATTCTAAACGCCCCCCCCCCCCCATTAAAAAATATTAATAATTAAATTATAGCATTTTTTAGTACTGGTGATATTTCGTGATTTTTGCCGAACCCCTCCCCCCACTTTCAAACCTCACGTGATTAATGGACAGCCCCTTACCGTAGCCTCCGCCCTCCCACTGGGGACCAATAAAAGATTTCCCCCACTATAAAAAAACCTAGAGAAACGTGGTGTTGGCAAAAGCGTAGTTTTCCTATGATTCAAAATCAGGTTTTTTCAAATGTCAAAGTCACGGGACACATGAGCTGCTTACCATCAACGTAGGCAGAGTTTATTTTCTAGGTTGTCTACCTCTTGTTTTCCTTTAGTCACCTCTTCCAATACCCTCAAAATGGAATTGGTAAATTAGCTGGCTAACATACTCTTTCAGCAGACGACATCAATTTCGGTGTAGACGACTTTGCAACCGACGTGGAATTGACAGAAGAACAGCAGACCCTGCTTCTAGAAGAATACGAAAAGGAAATTGCGTCTAAAAAGACTTTAAAGCCCTCCACGAAGGATATAGTGAACAATAACGCGGATACCAAAGACAAACGCAGGCCCAAAAACAAACATGGCCGCTCGCCAAAAAAAAACCGCGAAAACTGACGTTTGCGGCAACAATTTGGTTGAAGATTATTTTGGGGATAAAGAAATTGACAATGCAAGCGCCAACTCGGACGAGAGTTGGGAAAAGGAGTTTGAAATTGACGATACTGTTCAGAAAGCATGATTCCAGCCATTTAATTTCTAAGAACGCTGCTGTATGGGTCATCTATGGTAGCACTCAATCTGCGGTTTCCAAAATGGCGCCATATTTCGAGGCACTAGTAATTGCGGGGTTTTTTATACTTCACTGGTTTCTGTCAGTCACTTGCGTAGGTTCCCAGCCGGATCCGTGATTTTTTAATAAAAAATGTCTTTCTATTCCCTCTGAAATAAATAGACAAAAACGATTCAATTCGACACCTTCCGGAAGGATTGGGAACATTATTGTATTCTAAATCCGTAAAACCAGTGATATGTGTTTTTGTACCCCGGAATATGGCGTGCCATTTATAACCCGTGGAATTATGCACCTTTAAGATACATGGAGAGAGTTAATATCATGATTGGCGATACGGTTATGGAAATGCCATATTGTAATATGCGTGGAAGTTACTGTCATATTTAGACATGCGTGGAAGTGGTTACCAAATAGATTACTGACATTTCTATCCTTGGTAATACAGTAAGACTCGTATGATATTCGTAGCGCATTAACCTGAGTGAATGTAATAAACGATTCATTGTTCACTGTGAATCTGAAAGAAGACTCTGAATACATTACATTAAAATTAAAATCATTATATACATGGTGATGTAAATTTTAATGCACATGGTTAATGGAAGATTTTTTCGTTTTTAAAGTAGGTTATATTTTTGGTCACAGCATTTATACCAGCTACTAGTCTAACAAATAGTTATGCTATCCACGCCACAGGAAGTCAGAAACCACCTCCTACCAGCGAGCCGTCAAGACTTAACCGTCATGAGAAATCATGTTTACGGGGGACATCCGGAAAATATTTAGAGCAATAACAATTTGTAAAATGTTCCCATTTTTTTGTGAAAATCTTGTTAACAGGTATGACATTTGTTCTGTGCAACAAATCACGTTGTATACGTTGTCCGCCAACGACAACTACCTCAAAAAGGATATAAACTCTCCCCATGTAGATTACCCTTTGTGTGTTGTGATGGCAGGGTATTACTGCGATCTGTCACCATACGACATAATACGTAAGTTTGTAATCTGTCCATCGTGATAAGCTATGTTTAATCGTTGGCTTTAAAGCCTCGCTAGCTATGCCATAAGTATTTAAACATAATACCTATGCTTAATAATGACGTTTAATCTCTAGTAGCACAGTTTAATGGTATACCAAATAATGATTTTTCGGAACGTGTGTAACCGTAAACCTTTAAATCAGACTCTCTCTCTTTCTCTCTCTCTCTCTCTCGCCTTGTCAAAGTCTGGTCGTCTCAGTTCCCCCTATCTTTCTGTCTATTCTCCTCGCGTTTTCCTCTCCCTATTGGCCCTATCTCTGTTTGTTACACCGTCTCGCTTTTCCTTTCATATTTCTGAAGAGACTAGGAGCTCCCTTTCTCAACCTCTTTTCGTCGTCTTCCCATGCGTAAATGTGTGGGACGACAGAACATGTTCAATAAACTGTGCAAATGGAGAAAACACAATATAGAATAGTTCCCGCCTAATAAAAGTGGTTTGAGCTTGGCCATTTAAATTCTTCTTCTTTCTCGACTTATTACTCAACTTCATTGAGGTCGGCAACACGTGGCGCTATTAGCGCATGCCCTTCGCGACCCATTTAGTAAGTGGGACAACCGAAATGTATATGGTTAGACCAGCTGCCAGTTTCCACGCTACTGGCAACGTTAATGACTGCTATAGCATGGCAGCTAGGAAGGGCTTCAGATGCCCTTCGAAGCATAAAGGGAGTCTGATATATAATAGCAAACTAGTGGCCCGCCCCGGCTGCGCCCGTGCAAAGCTGGGGTAGGTTATACATATAAACCTTCCTCTTTAATCACTCTATCTATTAAAAAAACCGTATCAAAATCCGTTGCGTAGTTTTAAAGATTTAAGCATACATAGGGACGGACAGACGACAGCGACTTTGTTTTATAATATGTAGTGATAGTGATGATGGACTTCCATGTAGCTTATTCATACAAGTTACTTATCTTGCAGATTGAATGCGACCACACTGTCTGCTGAGGTCCGTCTGGTGATAGATTTAGAATACGCATGTTATCTTGAGGGTGTCGTAAGAGGCAGCTAAAAGAAAGCACTAGGCAGATCACCTAGCCACAAGAGAAACCCCACACAGAACATATACCTTTTATACGTATCTAAAAATCGTATTTATATTTAAATGTTCTGGTGTTAAAATCAATGGATTTGACCCAAACAAACGGGCTTATATTTTAGTCAGTATTATCCCACACGGCGATTTCAGATGGATGTGCGCGGCCGATTGCCGGTCTTAGTGTAAGTCCTTGGGGAACACCTATGTTCAACCTATAATCACATAATATGGCTTAAACCATTTTTATTAGAACAAAACTGGCTCGCTTGACAAATATAAATTTACTTTAAGCTCAATTAAATGTACGCCATAGTCCATTCAAGTATACATCTTATGCTGAAAACACAAAGTTCAATCTCCAGTTTACTATGGAAGTTACGCGTAGTTAAGATATATTCGTCTCTACTTAATAGATCTCCCATCCTTGTCTTGCATTTATTTTTTACTTATGTGGTTAAAGATATGTTATTGATGTTTATTTATGTACGGTTATATTGTGTTTGGTACATTCTAAGTAACAGCATATTTTAGTCTACTAACATCTAGATTCGGAATTCGCTCGATATAAGTTTCATCTCTTATTTCATCCTCTATTCCAACGACTAAACAGTTATTTCAAGTTCTATTGATGCAACAGATTAACAACAGTTACTGTTAATTAGGCTCCAGCGAATTTTCATCTTATATCTGGTCTACCTATGGCCCCACTTGATGGTTCGAGTAGAGTCACATCATTTTCCAAGTTGTGTCCAATACTTGTACACTGTGTCTCTATGGTACACAGTGTACAAGTATTTCAATGATCATCATCATCATTTCAGCGTTGGACGTCTATTACATTTCAAGGATTTCCACGAAGGCTGGTCTGAGCCGCCCGTATCCACATTTTCCGGCAACCTTAACCAGGTTGTCGGTCCACCGTGGGAGAGGCCTACCAGAACTGCGCTTTCCGGAACGCGGTCGCCATTCGAGGACTTTTCTAGCCCATCGATCGTCAATCCTGCGAGCTTTCTGCCCTACCCACTGCCACTTATCTCGCTGCCATTTCTGATTCGATCTCGCAGGGAAACTCCGGGCATAGCCCTCTCCAATGCCCTTAATAGTTATATCAAGATATCGTTTGTTACAATAATATATCTTTGACGACTTAAAGTACCGTTTACGTTTGTGTAATATTTTATGTATTAATCCCCGCCCAAAATGTTTGACAATACGCCGAAATCATAAAGCATTTCTCCCCACGACATAAATGTAACTTGTTGTATAAATTTAAAAGTGTGATAACCACTAATATAGGAATTAACGTAGCTTAAGTATTAGGTTTTAATATCGTATTTTGCATACATGCCCGGAAGTATATTCTGACCACACTCGCATATCGTCGGTGCACACACCTCTGTATGTGTAAAAATATTACATAAATTTCGTTGTACATCAAAAGATTTTATATCAATTATGTAAATATTTTCATGAATTTCTTATTTTAAATAGAAATCTATTGCACAACTTTAAAACGATGCAAAGAAAACCTAAAAAACATCGATAATAAGCAATATATTCCAGACATATTAACGAAGAAATAAAAAAAAATTGTTCATTGTCAGTCAAAAGAAATGTTTTTGATTTGCGCATTTGATATAAATGATTATAGTGTCGCTTAATTTTGACTAATTACAAAGACTTCAAATTTGCAACGTCGATATACGAGTTGCATCAAAATGGCGCACCTATACTTTGCAATTGCCGTACTATACAAATTGTTAAATAGCATCGAAATAAGCTTTTGTAGTGGTTTTATCTCACTAAGTCTGGTTGACTTCGAATTTTCTTCTAGCTTCAAATAGTAAAATATAATTTATTATAAACTGATAATTGGTTATTTCATATCAAAAAGTTGATAGCTTAAGGTGGATGCTCCAGGGTAGCCCGCGAAATTCAAATTTTCTTACGTTTTTTGCAATTTGCAGGGCAGTGCTAGGTTGTATGATGATGAACATTTGATTCGCGGCTGTAAGACGTATGTAGTTACAGAGTTATAATCATCAAACTCATCAATACAACCCTCCAAGCTCATAAAGGTGCAAGAATGACTTTGACGTTGAAAAAGTTTTTCTTGCACCTTTATGACCTTGGAGGGTTGTATTGATGATTTTGATGATTATAATTCTATAACTACATACGTCTTACAGCCGCGAATAAAATTTTAATTAACATACAACCTAGCACTGACCTGCAAATTGCAAAAAACGTAAGAAAATTTGAATTTCGCGGGCTACCCTGGAGCAATCGCCTTAAACGTAAAACGGTTTTGTTAGAAAGTCTTTTAAATGCGTTCCGAATTGTATGTGTAGTCTTTCATAATCATTCAAACAATATTTAAAAATAAACGTTTTCGGTATGCCTTCGCTCCGGTGGTGTCTTGTGTTCAGTCGGATTTTTTGCTAAAGCTCCTCTCTTTTAGACACACAAGCATGTTTAACTAAAGGTACAACTACAGATTGAGCAAACAGGGACGTCGTGAGATATAACAACTATATGTTTTTTTATAGTCGAACATAAATTTACTTCGTGGTTGAATTTTAAGTAACTGTAGTTATGTTAAAGGATATTTAATTTTTTATCTAGGTACAACAAAGTTTGCTTATTGCGACTTAGACACTTGCTTATAAATTAACGGATATAATAATATTTAGTACGCTGCTGTAAGAACGTTAATTTATGTTAACAATTTATCAGATGGTTTTTTTGTTTACCATAATTACGTTATCACAATTTAATGCGGTGGTTAAATTTATCAGTGAGTGATATGATTTTCATAATAAGTTTTAGCTACACTACGGTTTATTGTATTTCGTATATGAACTTGTAAATTAAGTGCAATAATTTTATGTTACGTTTAAATTAGATAAGGTTCTGTATTTAGATTAAAATTTATCAGCCGATCGTGTTGACACTAGGAATCGTTATGTTTGTACATTAAAATTATTATGAATATAAAATAAAAGTTATACAAAATTGTCTTTGGTGTTCTTATTTCGGGTTCCATAGAAATAAATACATGACCTACCCACATTTCAGAAGAGTAACTTATGGTCAGTTTATACTAGCGCAGAGTCGAAGCGCATCGAAGCGTCTTTCCAAAACTGAACAAAGCAAATTCAACCTTAACTCCATAGGGTAACGCGCACAGTTCTGCGATTTTAAAAAGTCGCGCGCATGCTTCGGCATTTGCGCGTCTACGCGTGAACAACGCTGATTGGTGCGCGCGCATTCTCGCGTATCCATGCGCCCACTAGCGAACCTACGCGTCATCAGTTGGAAATTGGCCTGCGTCGGTATTAATCACGATGGACCACTTACTACACTTAAAAGAATGCGCGCGAATACGCGCAGCTTCGCTTTAGTTGTAAAGAATCTGACGCTTCGACTCTGCGCTAGTATAAACTGATCCTTAGGTGTAAGTATTTGGACGTCTTTTGGCTGAAATGATGACGAATTGAACCGAGTCCCGTCTCAGCAGTGCGTCTTTTACGGGCTGCGAAGAAAGTAAATGTATACCTATTGACGTGTCAATAGAGCCAATTAATAATCAATAGCTTTTTAATTCTAAGAGAATAAAACCATTTAATAATACTATTACAATATATTATTAAGTTAATGTAAATCTTTGAAAAATAAAAGAATTCATCAGAGATTGTTAAAATCTAAAATAGGCGGTGCGGGACCCTGTAGATGTGGGTAGTAGATTTCGCCAGCAGGGCGCTGCAGGTCCGCGGGCGAGTCCCCAGCACGGGGATACGGGTGGTGGGGAGGTCCTCCCATCCATTGAGGATACCAATAGAGACCCTGTGAATATAGAGCTTTATACAGGATCAAATAACAAAAGGGTCGATAATACCGCTGATGAAAATATTGTGTGCAAAATTTCAGCAACTTTTTTTTTGTCTTCTATTGATATTGATGACGGATTTAAAATACACAATGTCAGCAACCCATACCATCCTCAGGGTGTCGTAAGAGGCGACTATAAGATCGCAAGAGGCTGATCACCTAGCGCCAAGAGAAGCACAACTTGTGCCAACCCGTCTCGAATCGCCAGTGTCTCACATAAGGCTTTTTCCCCTCCATGAATTTGGAGGAGGCCCGACTCAGTGGTGGGTAATTTATGGGCTGAAACGACTACTACTACTTAACCCATAGATGACCCACTATTGAGTCCGGCACCTACAGTTTCATGGAGGGTAATGAGCCTACTGTGCCAAGCTGGCCAGACTGGTTGGCACAGGGTTTCGTATCTAGGTTTCCTTATCTAGTGGCTAGGTTGTCTTGTCATTTCCTTTTGTCGGCTCTTAGGACACCCTCAGGATGAAATATGACTGATGACTGCCTCGTTGGTGGATATATGTATAACTGGGTTAGATGCGCCGCCTTTGGATCAACGGGTCCCGGTTTCGACTCCGGGGTCGGGCAAGTGTCTTTGTCTAAACCAGAGGCACTTGCTCGGAGTCTGGGTGTCATTTGTGTTCGCGAATTACATGTTTGTAAACTGTCCCAGCGATACAGGTTATAGATAGTCAAGTGGTTTCGTTTTTAAAAAGAAATAGGGTGACTATGTAGTCTACATGAAATTATAATTTACCTTATTCCCGGTGCCTTGACACGTAAAGCGGTTCTCGTTTACTGTCAATGGGTCCAAATAGCTGACCCCAGCAATGGACCCGTAGTTCGGGGGGTACATGTACCAACAGCCCTCCAATGTATCTGTAAAATAACAGGAATGAGATACCAGAAGAGAACCTTTTTTAAAGCACTAGCTGCGCCCCGCGGTTGTAACCGCGCCACGGTCGGACGGATTTAAGAGCGTCAAATTTCGTATCATTTTTAGATATGTAACGTTTCATAATCGTAAGGAGTTCATCAAAAGATTCTACGCACCTACGATAAAACTGAATAAATTTTGTTGGATACTCTCTTTAAATTGCATAAAGACAATGAAATTGGCCACTTGATATTCTTTTAGTATTTAATGGATGCACCCAATATCGACGCTTCCTTTTTTGATCTTTATTTCGATGGGCTTCATTTTCAAATTCAACTAGCGACCCGCCCCGGCTTCGCACGGGTGCAATGATTAACCTCTAAATTTACCAGTGTTTCTCTATAATATTGTGGATGAATTATACATATAAACCTTGCTCTTGAAACACTCTATCTATTAAAAAACCGCTTCAAAATCCGTTGCGTAGTTTTAAAGCTATAGGCATACATTGGGACGGACAGACGACGTCGACTTTGTTTTATACTATGTAGTGAAGTCGCTGTCCGTCCCTATGTATGCTTAAATCTTTGGTTTTTGGTTATTTGTAATAGATAGAGTGATTCACGAGGAAGGTTTATATGTATAATACATGCATAATTCCACCCGTGCGAAGCCGGGGCGGTCGCTAGTTGTTTTATAATATGTAGTGATATAACACAATACAACCGCTCTGTAGATGCTGAACGCAACTGACTAGACGCGTAAAACTAATTAGACCGAATAGACGGATGATACGCTCGACGCATTTTCCGTCAGATTTGAACCGACCCTTAAACTATGTAGTGAAGTTGTTAACATGGCCTCTTAGCAGGTGTCAAATAAACTCACAAGTTATGTTTTCGTCGCTATTCGATCCTTCCCTAGGGTCTGGAGTGACTGGTCCATGCTCGGTGGTTTGTTCAATAAACGGTGGCACGGGAGACAGGCCAATTCCAGGGTCGCCGGGTATTATGAACGGGCCTTTTGAAAATAACAACACACGGTATTCGAATCATTTTAGACAATAACTTGTAGCTTCCAGCATACTTTACACAATGTACCCGAAAAATCTGAACTAATAACAAGTCTTCTCCGATTTGTCAAGGAGGCTGATTGAGGTCACATCAGACATGGACATCCAGTTGTTGTTACATTTACATAAAATACCTAATACATATTCAAAAGTCATAAATTAATGAGCGATAAGACCGCCCATTGTACATTTTCTTTGTTGTATTTCTCTGATACCATGATACCTTTAATTTTATTGGTGTACAATATAGAGCATTCTATTCTAATAACAGCGAGAATTATCAAAACGTCCTACATCACGATAGCGAAGTTTCCAGAGCAATTTGCAAAATTAAGAAATCCCATACAGTTATGGAGAGATTATCGTCTGGCTGGATGATCTTCCTTTTGCGCCTTAAAACTAATAACAAACGTCTCAAAGTCATCAAATGGCTGCGCTTTCTTTAAACATAGCTTAGACAAAATTGGTTGATGATAGTGAGGTGACGGATTTACAATGCATAGTGTCACCAACCCATTGCCTCATGAGGGTATCGTAAGAGCCGACAAAAGAAAATGACAAGGCACAAGAAAACTTGACACGAAAAGCTTTTTTTTTTGTGTTCGCCCGGTGTAAAATCCTTTATGGACTATCCCCGTCAGCCACGAGGATGGTCGAGGGGGGGCGAGTGGGACTCTCCCCCAGAGTGAGGCCTACCCACTAAACATCCCCGGAGTGCTCCCTACTCGCGTCCTGTTGCGGAATTGTGGGATCTGGTGCAGAACCACGCCTGATACAAAAACCTGTGCCAACCCACCTGGCCAGCGTGGCACAGTAGGCTAATTACCCTCCTTGTGATGACATGAGGCCCCACTTGGCAGTGGGTCATCTATGGGTTGAGTAATACATACTAACCTCCATAAAAGTTGGTGAAGTTCCACTCGCAGACGTGGTGATCGCAGACCATAGGCGTGGACTCTTCCTTGGTGTAGTACGTTTGGCCGTTAGGCATTTGCTAAAACATACCTCTGTTTATGGTTGACAAAAAAATAGTGAACTCGAATTTTACGTAGCGTAACTTGAAGGTATAACCTGTATCGTGGGGTAGGGTTGCCAACTATACTGTTTTGAACAGTATTATACTGTTTTTCACTAAATTATATTTTTTTCTGTTGAACAAAAATAAAGTATACAAAGTACTGTTTTCAGCATCAAAATGCAAACGCATTTCTATATGTTTACACTTAGACGCTCACACATTTATTTTCATTAATGAGTGGCGGGATAGTAATAGAGCAACTATTAATTTAATAAAAAAATGAGCACAAATTTCTTTTTAATTTCAGATATAATTGTGGTGAGGCGTATAAAGTTTTAAAAAACTATTATTAATGAGTAAGTTGTGCGAGTAGCTCTAAAAATATGCATTTATTTAAAACAATAAATTAATAAAATACTGTTATTTTTTCTAAAATACTGTTAAATATTCTTCATAGAGCTGAATATATCTACTTTATTTCTTGTAAAAAATGTTGGCAACCCTATCGTGGGGGCACTTTACAAATTTGAAATTCACGAACACAAATGACACCCAGACTCAGAGCAAGTGCCTCTGGTTTACACAACGACCCCGGAATCACTGCAGGCAAAAGAACTCCAATAGAAGGAAATAAATTATGTAGACTGTTGGAAATTACGCCGTCTTTAAGCTGTAGCTGCCTATAAAACCTTGAAATGTAATGTATTAAAATGAATATTTGTCTGTGTATGTGATGATCTTATAGAAAAGTGTTGTGGATAAGCCCAGAAAGGTATCTGCACAATAAAAGTGGAATATTTGTGTAATGTCTTTCCTATAAATTTATTTTAGTTCGTAGGGTAGCAATGCGCGTAGGGTACAGCTAGTAAGGTTTTTTTTTGGACCTGGGTTATATCCCTGGTTGACCCGGGTTAAATCCTCTAAGGACTATCCCTGCCAGCCTGGGATGGCCAACAGGTGGTGTGTGGGAGTCCCAACAGGGGGTGTGTGGGATATCCTAGTCTAAACCAACACAAGGACGACGCACACAAAAAAGTTGCATTTTCAACAAGAGAAATTTTACCAGTAGATAATCGTAATGTCGGAAGCGAAGTCCCTGTATATTGAAGTCCAGGATGAAGGAACCAGACGTGATGATGCAGGAGGCGGCAGTCAGAGGTGGCAGCTTGTACATCTCTGTACCACATTTCACAACTGCCTTGGGCAGGGTTGACACGTCTCGTATGTGCTGCAAGTTCTTCTTGAAGGGAAACCTGTTAAATTATAATAATCATTAGGGTTTATGTATTTGATGTGATGGACGGACCAAGAATACATAGTGTCACCACCCCATTCCATCCTGATGGTGTCGTAAGACCCGACAAATGGAAATAAATGACAAGGCTGAAAACCTAGGGACTGTACGCTTCACTATCACTATCACTACATAGTATAAAACAAAGTGGCTGTCATCCCTATGTATGCTTAAATCTTTGAAACTACGCAACGGATTTTGAAGCGTTTTTTTTAATAGATAGAGTGATTCAAGAGGAAGGTTTATATCTATAATACATGCATAATATTGTAGAGTAACACGTATAAATTTAGAGGTTCATCATTGCAACCGTACGAAGCCGGGGCGAGTCGCTAGTTTTCTATAAATTCACCTGTATATACAGATCCCATGATGACACTCCAGGCCATGGATGTAGTTGTCCATCTGAAAGGCTACATTAGGGTCTTCTTCCAAATAGTACTTATTGTCTTCCAGAAAGTGGACGAAGCCGAGGAAATGGAACGACCTCTCCCTGCAGTAAGGAGAGGGTGACCGTCCCATGTTGTAAATGTCGCTGTACAGTTCCGATATAAATATGTACACGTTTCTGCCGCAGTAGAACTCTGCAAAAAATAAACAACTTCAGCTTTTGCCGTCGCAAATAATCACATCTGCTTCTCAGCCTATAAAGGTCCCACTACTGAGTCGGGCCTCCTCCAAATTCATGGAGGGAGATTAGCCTACTGTCACGCTGGCAAGACGAGTCAAGGTTTCCTTCTCTTGCGGCTAGGTGATCTGCCTCTTGCGTTCCTTTAGTCGACTACTACGACACCCTCAGGACGGTATAGGGTGGTGACATCATCATCATCATTTCAGCCTCTAAATGACCCTCCATGAATTTGGAGGGTAATTAGCCTACTATGCCACGCTGGCCAGACGGAATGGCACAGGGTGTCGTATCAAGTTTTCCTTCTCTTGGCGCTAGGTGGGCTGCATCTTGAGTTCCTTTAGTCTTACGACACCCTCAGCACTGTATGGGGTGGTGACATCGTGTATTCTCGTCCCCGCGACAGTCCAACATTACCTTGGCTCAAATAGAACTCAGCAGGCACAGCTCCTCCAGCCCCGGCATTGTAGGTAGCGATCCTCTCAGTCTTGATGGCATTGTGGTTGTCATACATTGTCAGCATATTGTCTATGGTGTCCTCCAACGCTATCAGCAGAACCTGTACAATGTCATTTAATATCCTTGGACATTTCACACAACGCCATCTCGTCCCAAGATAAGCAACTTAATGCTTGTGTTATGGTAACGAGAGGGATGATAAACTACTTATATACAATTTTTTTTGTAAATACATTCATATTAAAGATAGAAAACACCCAGACCTGGAACAAATACTTGTAGGTCGTACAAATATTTCTTCCGTGCGGGGATCGAACCCGCGACATGCTGCACAGCATTCGATCGCTCAACCACTGCGCCAACTGTGTTTATTTTAAAGGAACTTATGGGAATACCACTTAGCCCCTATGTCCCACTGCTGAGTCGGGCGTCCTCCGGTTACACGGAGGGTAATTAGCCTACTGTGCCACGCTGCCTGGCCAGACAGGTTGATACCGAGTTTCGTGGGTAGGTTATGGGCATTGTCATTTCCTCTTGTCAGCTGAACGTAAAAAAGAGGCGGCAGGAAACACTGTTGCTGCTGTTGAACCATAACAAACTTAAGGTGAATGTTCCAGGGTAGCCCGCGAAATTCAAATTTTCTTACGTTTTTTGCATTTTGCAGGTCAGTGCTAGGTTGTATGATGATGAACATTTGATTCGCGGCTGTAAGACGTTATAATTTACGGAGTAATAATCATCAAACTCATCAATACGGGTTGTATCCAAGCTCATAAAGGTGCAAGAATGACTTTGAGCTTGAAAAAGTTGTTCTTGCACTTTTATGAGCTTGGAGGCTTGTATTGATGATTTTGATGATTATAATTCTACTAGTGGCCCGCCCCGGCTTCGCCCGTGCAAAGCGGGGGTGGGTTATACTTAAGAACCTTCCCCTTGAATCACTCTATCTATTAAAAAAAACCGCTTCAAAATCCGTTGCGTAGTTTTAAAGATTTATGCATACATAGGGACGGACAGAAGAATGCGACTTTATTTTATACTATGTAGTGATAACTACATACGTCTTACAGCCGCGAATAACATATTAATCAACATACAACCTAGCACTGACATGCAAATTGCAAAAAACGTACGAAAATCCACCTAGCTCCCAGCTACCCTGGAACATTCACCTTAATAAAAAGTTAAAACATACATTTGACTTGAGCAAAAGTACAGTTTATCAGAAAGGTGAATAAACTGTTTAGATGTGAACGAAGTTTGTTTGTCATGGAACTTTGTACACATATTCTTGAAGGTATTAGTAGTAACTGAAGATAGTATAAATAGCTAACTAGTATATTAATTTTTTTTTTTTTTGCAAAAGATAAAGAAGTAGTTTTTTTTCACTAACAAAAGGCGTTTGCGAGCGATGCTAGTCAAGAATAGAACTTGATATTTATCCAGCAGACTTAAACTTACTTTTAACTCCTTGATGTGCATATGTATGAACCTGGCTAAATGATCTGTTGCTATATGCACGTGCTCGTTTATTATGTACTGAAAAAGTAAAAAATACGTGGATTTTAGATAGATAGATAAATGTCTTTATTGCCACTTAAAATAATAGTGTAGGTACATAATTGTACTTTTTGTAATCATACAATTCTCAGGCCGTAAAAGATTCACTGCTAAGACGGGCCTCCTCCAATTACAAGAGGGAAAATAGGCTGACCAGACGGGTTGGCACAGGGATTTGTTTCAAGTTTTCCTTCTGTTGCGGCTAGGCATATAGCCTCAGGATTTAATGGGGCGATGACATTATGTATTCAAAACACGTTACCAAACAGACTAAATGGTACATAATTGATGGTAATCATTGCGAAGTTGTCTTGCCACATACCACATGAACAAAATTTGGCGCAAGATATTGTCGACCGGTTTAGCTTACACAGATTTACCATCTCACTTATGGAATTAACCATTTCTGTGTACCAGATGAAAGGGGCGGTTTATGTGAGAGTCCGAGGTTGACCCCGGAATCGACCCGTAATCCAAAGGCAGACAACCCTGCCGAAAGAGAAGGAAAACTGGATACAAAGACATTGACTTTGAATACCTGGTCAGGAGCTCTCTTGATCTTCATCATCTCGATCTGATAGTGGGCGAGATGATCCAGCTTATCAGTGGGATCGTGGCCGTAAATCTCGAAGGCGTCTATCACCATCGCCAGGGTGAGATTCTCTGACGGCTCCTGGCAGCATGGGTGGTTGCTGACTTTGTATGTGAGCTGAAAATGTGAAAAGTAAGTTCCTTATTTACCAATACTAATTATAATATGGGGGGGTTTGCCATAATCGCCACGCTTGGCAGGCGGGTTGGCAATAGCAGTAATAAATGGTGTGTTTTGAACAGAACGTCGCTGCTGCCCAACGTCTGTTATCCCTTAGTCGCCTTCTACGACACCCACGGGAAGATATGGGGTGGTAGTATTCTTCCTCCGCTACCACACGGAACTTCTCGTCCCCAATACACAGTGTCTGAAAACAAAAGTCTTCAACCAATGTGTGTTGCCAGTGATGACTTATGGAACAGAGACGTGGTCGCTCACTATGGGCTCCATCAGAAGGCTCAAAGTCACCCAAAGGGCAATGGAGAGGGCTATGCTCGGAGTATCCCTGCGTGATCGAATCATAAATGAGGAGATACTGTTCGCAGCATGAATGGGCCGGCTCGACCGGGTAAGTACCACACTCTCGCAGAAGACCGACTTTTGAGTAGTAGCTTTTAGCCACTGCGCTTCGTTCAGTGAGCGAGAGGGCCGGACTGGGGAGGGCAAAATAAAGGCCGGCAACGCACTTGCAACCCCTCTGGTGTTGTGGGTGTCCATGGGCGGCGGTGGTCACTTACCATCAGGTGACCCGCTTGCTCGTTTGCCTGCCTCTTTCATAAAAAAAAAACATAGCCCACAGGATTGCCAAACTTAAGTGGCAGTGGGCAGGGCACATAGCGCGCAGGACCGACGCCCGATGGGGCAGAAAAGTGCTCGAGTGGCGACCGCGTTCCGGAAGGCGCAGTGCTGGTAGGCCTCCCACACGGTGGACCGACGACCTGGTTAACCTTTTCTTTTTGTTTTCGCTGTGAAAGTGCTTATTCCCAACGGGGGTGGGGTGATCGGTTATGTGGGACTCACAGCTCTGTGATTTTAGTGGATAGTCCCACATAAACATAATATAATAGCATGCTGCACTTTTCGCAATTCACCCGAAAAATCGGATATAATAACATCAAGAAATATCGCCTATAAATGCGAGAATTACCAAAAAGTCCTACATCGCGATAGCGAAGTTTCAAAAGCGATCGCACAGTTAAGGATTCCCTTTCCTCCAACTATCGGGGGATAGTCGCTGCGACCCTTAGCCAGACATACCACCCCGTCTGGCTGGAAAATCATCACTTTGCGCTGGAAAGTTATATACCCAAGCCTCGTTTGGGACGCCACAGGTTCGCGATGACTACTGTGGCACCCCGACGAGTAGCAACTAAGAAATCCCGAGTAACTTGGTCGCCGTCAGTCAAAGAAGATTTTAACGGTGTGAGTTTAGGTTAAGGGCTCGCAGGGCAACTGTCTCACAAGAGCCCCCGGAGACCGAACCTGCTATGACACCGTGTTATACCGTGTATACTATATGTGATTAGTATGAATTCGAAACGGTACAAAAACAAAACACGTGATTATTCATTGGGGGTGGAGGGGTAGTCTTAAACCTCACCAGGTATCACGAAGGGGGAGGGAGGGGTTAAAAAATGTTAAAAAAACATCACGTGATTAATGGACAGCCCCTAAGGTTGATAAACGATGCGTTAGGCATATAAACATCTGTTAGGAAAGATACATTAAGTTCAAATGAGGCAAAAATTAAAAAAATCATTTGCGGCTAAACTATTGCTCCAATTTAATTGATTTTTGGTACAAAGCCTGAAAACGATACCTGGTATAGGATATTAAAAAAATGCCCTTATGTCGTATCAACCCTGTATAATTAGCGTTAAAGTATTGGGCTTAGCAGTGGGTCATATACGGGCTGAATAGTAGTAATACTTACGGTTAAAGTAAAAAGGCATGTCGATGAAACAAAAAATAATATCGAAACCTCCATACGGGGAGCCATTACAGTAGCTGCAAAAATCGCAGTAGGTACACACGCGCAAACTACGCAATTAACAAACAAACTTTACTGCCAATTTGCATTTTAGTTTGTTAACTTTACTTTTTTTTTTAATTAAGAGTATTTTCGAACATAGGTACTAACTTAGAGGCACAGTTTCATACCTTAAGAAGAAAAAGAACTTAAATGTAATGTCAAAATTTCAGCCCATACATTTTAATTATTTTAATGCCTCGTTGGTCGACGGATTTAGAATACATAGTGTCTCCACCCCATTCCATCCTGAGGGTGTCGTAAGAGCCACAAGAAAAGGAAAACTTGATACGAAACGATAAAGCGTGGCACACTAGGCCAATTACCCTCCTCCTGTGATGGGAGGAGGCCCGACCCAGCGGTGGGTCATTAATGGGCTGAGTAGTAGTGGTAGGTAATATTTGCCCGGATAGTAAAAGAAAATAAAAATATTTCGTCATAGAGCTTTAGTTACACTAAACTAATAATCGTATTAGTTTAGTGTAACTAAAGCTCTACGACGTATATCGATACCCAAAGGGCAATGGAGAGGGCTATGCTCGGATCCCTGCGAGATCGAATCAGAAATGAGGAGATACGCAGGAAAACCAGGGTCACCGACATAGCCCACCGGATTGCCAAACTTAAGTGGCAGTGGGCAGGGCACATAGCTCGCAGGACCGACGCCCTATGGGGCAGAAAAGTCCTCGAGTGGCGACCGCGTTCCGGAAGGCGCAGTGCTGGTAGGCCTCCCACACGGTGGACCGACGACCTGGTTAAGGTCGCCGGAAAGCAGTGGATGCGGGCGGCCCAGGGCCGGCCTTTGTGGAGATCCTTGGGGGAGGCCTATGTCCAGCAGTGGACGTCTTTTGGCTGCAAAGATGATGATGATGAATACGATGATGAATACGATATAGGGTATATAAAAATAGAACTTCTATTCGTGTAATAAAGACTTCCGCCCAGTTTTTTAAAAAAACACACACGCGTAGTACTAAACACCGTCTGGCTCATATTTAAGCCTCTGTACGCACTAGCCGCGCGGCCTACTAAACCGCCACAAAATTTCCATCTCCTGTGCGTACCGACATAAGCGGTTGCATATTAAATTAGAAAAGCGGCTGGCCGCGCGGCTAGCCGTCTTGGCGGCCAGCCGCTAGTGCGTACAGGCTTTTAGGGGCTTTAATATTCTTAGACAAGGATACTTACATAGAATTGTACTAACTAATTTACAATTACCATTTTTTTGTTGTGGTTTAAATAAATTGTCTAGTTTATAGTCTAACTACCAGTTATCCGCGGCTTCGTACGAATGGTATTGAACAATGTGGAAATCTCAGTAACTATGGGCTCCATAAAAGCGAGCGGGGTGTCGCATAAGTTACTCCCTGTTCTTCTCCCCTCTGTTCTTATATCAGCTATCAGCCAGCGAAAGTCTGTCAAGTACGGTGCAGCGATTTCAGAGATCAGTCCAAAGAAACAGACAGACGGTCATACATAAATGGTATACATATACCATTTGGTTAGTAAAAAAGCGATTATTTTAATATTATAAACCGACACTCGAATAATTTTATTTAATTGTACATGTTTCCAGGACCCTTCAATTAAAGTAACTCGGTATTTAAGTCCGTGTGGTGACTGATTTAGAATCCATAGAGTCACCACTCCATTCCACACTAAGGGTGTCGTAAGAGCCGGCAAAAGGAAATCTTAAGGCAGGAAAGAAAACTTGATATGAAACTTTTTTTTTTTTTTTTTTTTTTGTCGCCCCGGGTAGTATCCTTTATGGACTTCCTCGCCGGCCACGGGGATGGCCAGCGAGGGGAGTGTGGGACTCTCCCCCATAGTGGGGGCCTACCCACTAAACCTCCCCGGGGTGCTCCAACTCGCGTCCTGTTGCGGCATTGTGGGACCTGATGCAGAACCACGCCTGATATGAAACCCTGTGCCAACCCTCTAGCCTGGGAAGCGTGGTACAGTAGGCTAGTTACCCTCCATGTTACTGGAGGAGGCCGGACTCAACATTTATGGGCTTAGCTGTAGTAGGTATTGAAGTAAGTACCTAATAAAACTACATACGTATTATCGAATGAAAGACAATAGGAATGAAATAAGAAGTAGCAAAAAAGAAAGCTTATTTATTATCACAATTTCTTTTCTAGTCTAAGTACAGTGAAAAAGTAATCACATAAGGTGCGAAATCGTAAAACTGACATTTAATAACCGAAATTATTGTTAAAGGCCAAATTGTACTGCTATCGATCCCTCCTCTGCGCATCTGTGACGCGCCGAGCTCTAAAAACCCCTTGTGCAACCCTACGCGACGGGGCAGCCATTCCGTTCAAGAAAAACTTAAATAAAAATGATAAAACCATACAAAATAAATACGTGAATCAACAAAAATAGCACAGTGAATATATCATATCTAACATTGATAAAATAACATTTGTTTTATTAAAATATGAACGAAAATAGGCAAAATATCTGGTAACATGGCTGCCCCTAAAGACACTTCAGTGTGATGTAATTACGTATATAATTTGTAGTGTAAAGAAGTCTTCCAATATTAATAAATAGTGTGTGAATTGTAGTGATATTACTATCAATTAATTATTGTTAATGTCAATTGCAAATTATATCTATTTAACTAAGCATTTACGACTATATTATACAAAAGTATTGCTGAGAGGAATTGTGGGCTTAAAGTAAGTCAAAATGTTTAACTTAAGCCGTATTAAGCTGCCTCCCTTCAAAAATGTGCTGGATGTCACCATGCAAACCGTAAGACAGCAGATTCCTGAAAAACCAGGCCCGCCTCCACGACCCCCGCAGAATGTGAGATTTGCAAACCTGGGTAAGTTAATTTTACATATAGTTCTAGATGGTAACAAAAGATACAATCTTTAAGCTAAATATCATCATATAAGGGTGTGAGGATGGGGAAATGTAATTAATTATAAATAGGAATGAAAGTTGGTACTACTGATGCAACTTTCAGCAAAATTGTAGTAAAATATCGGCAAAAAATAAGAAAATATAAAAATTCCGTTTACATGTTTTGTTAAAAAGCTTTTATTTTGCGATATTTATTGCTAAAATCGTCTAAATACACAAATTTAGATTTCTTAAATACTATATTCTTCTCATAATATCATGTTTTATGCCAAACCACTGAACCGATTTCGATAAAAATTGTATGGCATCAATCTGGAACCAATACCAAAATTCAAATCAGGTCCTAAGCGACGGAGTTATGCGGTATCAAATAAAAAAGCGAAATTGTTTATTAATAAAATCTTCAATAGTGAATGGTTATAATTCCTTTAGATCACCCATTTTGGAATTAAGATTTTTAGAAAACGTCGACAAAATGATAATTAGAAAAATTAGTATGTTAGAAAAACAAATTAACATAGATTTACTGATTTTGATTAGCTCTTTGCACTTACTTCAGATGAATGCATTTTTTGGCTGCAGCCTGTATGCCAATTATACGTTAGTGCATCTTGGACCACATCTTACACAGTAGGATAATTTCCCTCCATGTAGTTGGAGGAGGCCCGACTCAGCAGTGTATCATTAATGGACAGAGAAGTAGCATCGTAGACTGAGTATTTGATGCATCGTGAAGGATAAATTAATTTCAGATAACATGGGCGAGAGCTGTGAATTATCCACCATGAATGAAACGACATCTCCATCATACCAATCGACGAATCCAACCAACCCATTCCTAAGTGGAGCTCTTCAAGCTGAAGACTCCTTCACGAGCTACCAAAACACTTACCCTCAGCAAGATGGAGCAGCGCCTAGGTAAACATTTTAAAGCTAATCATCAATTATGATTTCTTAGGTTTTCGCGATTATTACACATTGAAATTAAACACTTTTTAACGGATTTATCGCGTGTATATTCATCATCAGCCTATTTCAGTCCACTGCTGGACGTAGGCCTCCCCCATGGCTCGCCACTGAACCCGGTCTTCGGTTCTATGCATCCAGTTGCTGCCGGCTGCCCGTCGCAGATCGTCGCTCCATCTAGCAGGGGGGCGTCCCACCCTACGTTTGCCAGTACGTGGTCTCCACTGTAGCACCCGTTTGCCCCAGCGGCCGTCAGTTCTACGACAGATGTGGCCAGCCCATTGCCACTTCAGCTTGCTAATCCTATGGGCTATGTCGATGACACGCGTTCTCGCTCGGATGACTTCATTACGAATTCTATCTCGTAGCGAGACACCGAGCATAGCCCGCTCCATAGCTCGCTGAGCGACTTTCAGCTGATGGACTAGCCGCACCGTCAGTGTCCACGTTTCAGCACCGTAGGTTAGTACGGGTAGGACGCACTGATTGAAGACTTTAGTCTTCAGACTCTGCGGTATGGGCGACGAAAAGACCTGACGAAGCTTCCCAAATGCTGCCCAGCCCAACTGAATCCTTCTGGCTACCTCCTTCTCGAAGTTGTTTCGTCCTAACTGCAGACACTGCCCGAGGTAGATGTATTCCGAAACAACTTCAAGTGGAGTACCATCAATGCTGATTGGCCCCGGACTGACATGTTCATTGAACATAACCTTGGTTTTATCCAAGTTCATTCCGAGACCAACCCGCTTGGATGCAGTGTCAAGGCTGTCCAGCATTTGTTGAAGATCCTGCAGCGATTCTGCCATGATGACAATATCATCGGCGAAGCGCAGATGGGAGATGTACTCGCCGTTAACATCAATACCCCGTCCTTTCCAGTCCAGTGTCTTGAAGACGTCCTCCAATGCGGTTGTAAACAGTTTCGGGGATATGACATCCCCCTGTCTTACACCTCTGCACAATTGGATTAGTCTTGTCTGGTCTTCCTGTACTTGGACGGTCATTGATGCAGCGGCGTAAAGGCATCTCAGCGCTTCTATATATCGCCAGTCAACTTGGCACCGCTGCAAGGATTCCAGAACAGCCCAGGTTTCGATAGAGTCAAAGGCCTTCTCATAGTCCACGAATGCTAGACACAGCGGCCGATTATACTCTTCGGTTTTCTGTATAATCTGCCGCATTGTGTGGATGTGGTCTATGGTGCCAAATCCTCTCCGAAACCCGGCCTGCTCCGGTGGTTGGAAGTCGTCAAGTCTTTTTGCCAGACGGTTCGTGATGACTCTCGAAAACAGCTTATATACGTGGCTCAAGAGCGAGATGGGCCTATAATTCTTGAGAAGTGTCCTGTCTCCTTTCTTGAAGAACAAGACTACTATGCTCTTGCTCCACGCATTAGGAGTTCTCCCAGAGAATAGAACGGTGTTGAAAATGCGTCGGAGCTGTCTGATTACAGGTAACCCACCTGCTTTCAGTAGCTCCGACGTAACTCCGTCCTCCCCCGGGGCTTTTCCATTGTTAAGCTGTCTGAGAGCCAACTCGATTTCGTCAAGGCTGACTTCCGGCAGCTCATCTGTGTAGTGGCGGGACAACGTAGCTCTGGGATCTGTAGAAGCGGGTGATGGCTGTGGAGTATTTGAAGCGTATAGGCGACCATAAAAACTCTCCACTTCCTTGACTATCTCCGGTTTAGATGAGACGACATTGCCGTTGGTGGTCGTGATCTTACTCAGACGGCTCCTCCCAAGACGTTGCGCGAACACTTTGGACCCCCGATTTTGCTCAATCGCTTCCTGTATTTTTTGCGTATTGGCGCGTCGGAGGTCACGGCGTATCAGTGTCCTGATTTTCTTGTGGAGGGCCCTCTTTTCGGATGTTGTGGCGCTGGTATTTTGCCGTCTATGATCCATAAGCCGGAGAGTCTCAGTAGATAGTTTCGATGCCCGTCCATATTGCTTCCTCGCACAGAGCTTCCTTCCCTCGTCCTTAATTATTTGGACTACGTTGTCCAGATCCTCGTCAACGCTCATTGTAGTTTCCAGAGCAGCGAACCGGTTCTGAAGTTCCAGCTGGAACTTTTCGGAATCGCTGGCCACTTGATGCAGGTTGGGTCGGAGTATAGACTTCATCAGCCGTCTGCGTTCAAGCTTGAAGTCTATATTCAGGGTGCCTCTTACAAGTCGGTGGTCACTGCCGGTATTTACCCTGTTGACCACAGAGACATCCCTGAATATATACTTCTTGTCCGTCATGATGAAGTCTATCTCGTTTTTCGTCACAGTGTCGGGGCTTTGCCAGGTCCACTTCCTTTGGGGCTTTTTCTTAAAGAATGAATTCATTAAGAATAGCCCCTCGCGTTCTAGGAAGTTGACCAGCATTTGCCCCCTGTGGTTCCTACATCCGTAGCCATGCGATCCGACTGCCGATTCGCCGCAACTTTGTACTCCCACTTTGGCGTTGAAGTCCCCCATGACAACATTGAAGTGAGCCTTAGTGGTATTATGCAGAGCCCTGTGCACGTCGTCATACACAATTTCCACTTCGTCGTCCGAGTATGTCGACGTTGGTGCATACACTTGCACCACTTTGAGGGAATACCTCTCGGTGAGCTTTAGAATGAGGTATGCAACCCGCGCCGACACACTAGATATCTCAACAATGTTGCCCTTGAGGGCCTTATTGACGAGGAATCCCACTCCACCTTGTGAGGATTGTTCTCCTTCTCGAAAGTAGAACAGATGGCCCGATTCCAGAGTAATGGTGTCCTCCCCCTCTCTACGGACTTCACATAACCCTAGAACGTGCCATCTTATATTGTTCAGTTCTACTTCGAGCTCCTCAAGATGTTCGTCCAGCCGCATCGTTCGTCCGTTGTACGTCGCCATGGTCAGTTGGTGGTGGTAGCTATCCGTAGCCCGGGGATTCTTAGCACCCCCCGCCTTACCGTTACCACGGCCGCTACCGTGGCCGGGGATAGTAAGGCTACCGGGAACTGGGGGCCGTTGCATATATGTGTTTGCCATATGGGGGGTTATGCCATAATCGCCACGCTTGGCAGGCGGGTTGGCGATCGCAGTAACGGATGGTGTGTTTTTGGACAGAACGTCGCTGCTGCCCAACGTCTGTTGTCCCTTAGTCGCCTCTTACGACACCCACGGGAAGATATGGGGTGGTAGAATTCTTACTCCGCTACCACACGGGAAATTACATTGTGTATATTACATTATTTAATTCCCGACGTTTCGAATGCTTTGCAGCAGTCGTGGTCGCGGGAGAGACTAGATGACAGTTTGTCTTCAAAAGTACAAAGAAACAGTTAAAATCTACCGCCTATAATTTTGATTTATTGATAACGTTCCCTGTGCACGCAGAAATCGCTCACGGTGTCCAGAGGTCTTGCAGATGAGTGTTTTGCTTGAGATTTGATCAATTTAATGACTGGATCCCAAGCAGGTTGTACTTGCCAACCATCCTCTCTATTGAAATGTGGATGTTTTTTAATCTCAATAGCCTCGCGGATCATTCTTGGAATGTAATGATTTTCCTTGGCAAGGATTTGAGGTCTATCAAAGTGGATGTAGTGGTTGGTCTTGTTGAATGTGTGCTCACAAACTGCAGACTTGGTCGAGCGGAGCGAGAGGTCTGTTTTTCATGTCAGCTATGTGTTCTTTTATGCGGATACCAACACTTCTCTTTGTTTGCCCAATGTATGATCCCGCGACCACGACTGCTGCAAAGCATTCGAAACGTCGGGAATTAAATAATGTAATATACACGCGATAAATCCGTTAAAAAGTGTTTAATTTTAATCATCAATGCTTTATATCACTAGTCACATAAAATAAGTTGATGCGGTGCATTGAACAGCATTATGAGTTCAAGTGATAGAATATTGAAGAAGTTTTTCTATTCATAAACAAAAAATGTACGTTTGTCTGTATGCCCTAACGAATACAATGATAGAATCGTAAACAATGCATTTAATCATGTGAAGATCGTGGTTCTTCCCCAGCGACACAGACACAAACCGCTCTGATATTAATCTCCATTATGGTTCTAGAACTCAGAGCATGCAGAGCGTTGACTTCTATGCGTCATCCGAAGAAGGAGGGTTCGAAGAAGGTGGTGGAAAGCCTGGCATGAAGATCAATGAATTCCAAGCAGCCTGGAATGTCACTAACGCTATACAGGTACGACTTAGACTTTGAGGCTAAAACAGAAGTAAAAATAGTAGGATCAACAGGGATAGTTACTAAGCCGTTTATTTTTTACAGGGTATGTTCGTCGTATCCCTACCATTTGCAGTTCTCCAAGGAGGCTACTGGGCCATAGCAGCTATGATAGGCATAGCCCACATCTGCTGCTACACAGGCAAGATCCTAGTCGAATGCCTCTACGAAGACGACCCAGTGTCTGGCCAACGCGTCAGAGTCCGGGACTCATACGTCAGTATCGCCAAGGAATGTTTCGGGAGGAAATACGGCGCAAGAGTTGTAAACATTGCGCAAATTATTGAACTGTTGATGACTTGCATCTTGTACGTTGTTGTCTGCGGTGACTTGATGATTGGCTCGTTTCCAGACGGTTCCATAGATACTCGTTCTTGGATGATGCTGATAGGCATATTTTTGCTTCCATTAGCTTTCTTGAAATCCCTAAAAAGCGTCAGTATGTTGTCTTTTTGGTGCACTATGAGCCACTTGTTCATCAATGCCATCGTATTAGGCTACTGTATTCTGAACATCGGTGATTGGGGATGGTCTAAAGTGAAATGGAGCCTGGATTTCGAGAACTTTCCCATTAGTTTGGGCGTCATCGTCTTTTCGTATACCTCACAGATTTTTCTGCCAACTCTAGAAGGCAATATGGAAGATAGATCCCGTTTCGAGTGGATGCTGGACTGGTCGCACATTGCTGCTGCTGCTTTCAAGTCCATATTTGGATATTTATGCTTCTTAACATTCCAAAACGATACTCAACAGGTTATCACTAACAACCTCCGTTCAGCTGGATTCAAAGGGCTTGTGAATTTCTTCCTTGTGATCAAAGCTGTATTGAGCTACCCTTTGCCCTATTACGCTGCTTGTGATCTTCTGGAGCGTGCCCTGTTTAGAGGCAAGCCTAAAACTATTTTTCCAGTAATTTACGCTTTAGACGGAGAATTGAAAGTGTGGGGGCTTGCTTGGAGACTGGGCGTGATAATGTTTACCATCCTGATGGCTATATTCATTCCCCATTTCACTATATTGATGGGTTTTATTGGAAGTTTCACTGGGACAATGTTAAGCTTCATTTGGCCTGCATACTTTCATCTCAAACTGAAGGGCAATCAGTTGGAAAGTTCTCGAATTGCGTACGATTACGTCATCATTGGTCTGGGTGTACTTTTCGGTGTTATAGGGATGTACGACTCGGGTTCTGCTCTCGTGAAAGCTTTTAAGATAGGGTTGCCATTTTAATTTGTCACGTTAGACAATAATTGTTGAACTATTTTTAACCGTACGCATATACCCAGAATAAGGTTTGTCGGAATTTGATAAACAGTTTGTGTCAATACAATATCGTGGTTTTAGATATGTGTCACTTAATTCATGAAGAAAAAAATATTTTAGTTTTGTTGTATAGATTGTTACAATGTTTAGATTTTTTTATTAGATTTACATTCCATTTATTCCTTTTAATAATGAGCGGTATTTGGCATAAAGTAATACATAATTCGATTGAATTTAATATAATTGATGTATTGTAATTGAGTCTTCCAAACTTTATTATACATATATAGGTAATGCTTTTAAATTAAGTAACAACGAAGTCTTCCAAAGTAAAAACGTTTGCTTGAGTCAAAATATAATTTTGATACGATATACGTACATCTAGTATAATAAAAAACAGTCAAGTATCATAATATTATTTCACGTGTCTGCTATTAAAATAATATATTCTTGCGCAGGTTATCATATTATACAGATATATTTACAAACTTTTTTCAGTGCATACCTTCTCAATAAAATATACTCAAGTCTTCCATTTTTAAAGTAATTGTTGTTGATTATATAAATGTACGTATTGTACTAAACTAATATACATGTTAAATAGATTAGTTATATATTACATTATTAAAATGTATGATTGATGTGATACAATTTTAGTGCAGAGCCAAAAATGAATTGTACTTCTATACACATTTTATATTCGATATAATTGTATATTTTTTGTAATATAAAAAAGAAAAGTTATTTACGTATCCAATGAAATTGTTTAGACATTGACGCAAAAATAGTTCATTAGTTTACTATAAACGTGAAGTGCCAAGAACATGTACATTAACGTATACAATAGTTTACTAATCACAATTACTACAACTACAGGTCCCAAACTAGTCAAGCCGATGCCTTATTGACCTGAAATAGGGCAGTTATATTATTATAATTTAATACCGGCGTGATACAGTGATACTCGGTAATTGCATGAGAAATACTTGCAGTGTTAGATTAATAATACTTGTTACAATTTAATGAAATATCGAGATATTTTCTTAAAAAATGTCCATACGTATTCTATGTTCTAAAAGATTATCAATTTGCAAAAGAATATAAAGAATTATTTACTGGATACATTTTTCATATGACCGTGAGTCAGAATTAGAATTCACCTATTTATGAAACTGTAGCGACCAGCATACGTAGCAACTTACACAATTTACCCGAAAAATCTGAACTATCAACATCAAGAAATATCGCCTCCAAATGTGAGAAAGGCCTACACCGCGATAGCAAAGTTTACAGAGCAATTCGCACGGTTAAGAAATCCCCGAATATAGTTTTCGGGGGATAGGCGCCGCAGCCGCCTGCCATACCTCCTAGTCTGGCTGGATCCTTTTGCGCCTAAAAAACCTTCGGCCGTATATTCTACTTCGAGAAAATGACGTCATCTCAGAACTTTTGCCTCTTGGTGTCTATAACTTGTGCGGCCTCGCGAAACACTCCACAGAGTTCCGGGTCAAATATTGTGCGTAAGGCGATCTAGAATCATTAAACACAGTTAGAAAAATGAATGAAAAAAAAATATTTTTTTAATAATGACTGTAATGCGAGTTCCAATAATTATCTATGCCCATTTCGAAAAACGAACTGTATAAAATAATAAAATCATTAACTTTGTTTACCCTGCAACGATTATAAGAAACGCCAATGCTTCATTTTTATCTTTCTATTGTATTATTACGATCAATCATCAATCAAATCAATCAAAATCTACTATTGTAGTATTTATCTAGGTACATACTTAAGTAAAAAAAAAAACAATTTTAAGGGTTTTATGCTCATTGTAAGAGACAAGACAATAAATTCCTGTTTTATACTTAATAATTTGTATATTAAATATTATATATTTAACTTATGTTTTTATAGTGATATCTGAACTAAAATAAAAAACAGACGAAACATTTGTGGCACTGCACTAAATAGGGCTTCCAACGTTTCGACGTAATCTGTTGTACTAAAAATGCATGTCTATAATACGCATATCTTTAACAAATAAGTGTTTACTCTGCTTTCTACAAGGAAAATCTGTAAAAAACCGAAGACCTATCCTCATACATTTTTCCCGAGCGTCAAATTCTTTAGATTTTACGCATGTCGAATCCAGCTATCTTCTTTAAACAATTTTCCCACTTTTCGACTTCATTTATAATTAATTTAGCTCCGATCTTGTATAAACACATTTTCCCTGGTGTAGAGTTCTTCCGTCATTCTCATAGATTTTATATTATACATTTTCAGAGGTTTTACATATCCCATCCAAGGAAACTTCAGACATTTTCTCTGTCTTTATTTTTTCCCATTGTCGAATCAACCGTTTGTTTTTGTTATAGCTTTTCCCGTATAAAGCGGAGTGAGCAGTTCTTAGAGAGTTTGATGAGTTTTCAATGAAGTAGGTACTCATGCTTATATTCAATAGATTTAAGTACTTAGACATGTATCCAAATGCAATAATGTTGTATAAATTTATTGACTTAATAATTGTGATGAAAAAAACAATTCTAGGTGTGTATTTAAAAAAATATAAAATGTTAATCGATTTCGATGTTTAAATTTATGCAACTGTTTAATATTAAGAAAGAAACGTGTTTATTTTGTTCTCACATCTTGAGCGGTACAAAAGACATGTTACAAATAAAATAAACTAAAAAAAGGAAAAATACGAAATATATAACAATAATCATTTTTAATATCCTGTTTTGTGAGAACAAAAAAGGAGCATAGCTCAGCATATGCCACATCTTAACAATAAATGACGCAGCGCTGGTATTCTGCTAGGCTCTTGAGCGACTACACGGATATCGGACATCTAGCTATTACGCTAACCCTACCCCTACAATTGGCCACGGGCCACGGTGGATAGATGGCGCCATGACACACATCTAGAAGGCGCTACTTGTAATGAGAGTTTACCAGTAACTGGTTAGACTACACTTCGATCACGGACCCAATAAGTGGATATGCAACCAGCACATTAGAAAAATGGTCTGCTAACACTGCGATAGATGTCATATGTGAATAGAGTAAAAAACGACGATCACCTTTCCGTTCCGTGAGCGTGTAGCGTGCTTCTCTCAACTGGCGAACTTGCTCTCACTATGCTGTTTAGTGCATGTTGTAAACAAGATGGATAATTTGAAAAAATGCAACTACTAGAGTCCCATGCTGGCTCTTTTCTGTAGAGCAGTATTTGGAACCGGTGGCAGTTTTAGTATGAATGTGAGTGGACTCAAGTGTTATGGGAGACCAAAAGAGATGGATGGATTGTGAGAATGAGTAAATGTGTGTGAATGTAGATATGACGACCGATAACAGTTTACCTAGCGTGGGACAAGGGCTGAAAGATGATATCAGTAATTTTAAATATGGCGATTTAAAAGAGTTTTGGGACTAAATCTACGTAAATAAAGTTATGAGTAACATATGAGTAACATTACATATGAGTTTAAATTTGATAAATTTTGATAGTTATTTGTGAACATACGAATGTTAACAGTGTCAGTTCGGAACGGAACGTATTCCTCACGCTTATAACACAAGGTCTTAGCTAGAAAACTTGAATTTAGCAGATTAAAGCTGGATGAACACGTGAATTACAGGTAACAGTCTCGATCGATTGCATTGCACACTTTTCGTTAGCCGAATTATTAATTTATTTAAAGGACAACAAAACAGATAATAACTCGCAAGTAAACAAGTAATTCTAATAGACGGATCTTATCTATGTTGGATCCCCTAAATATGTTGATACATCATAACCATGACCTAAAATAATAAAAAGCAACTCTTCTATTGTTTTATTAGTTACAGTATAATCTAAAAAGAATTACTAAAATAAAAGTCTACCTATCTGTATAGGAGTAATAGTCGTAATGAAACAACATCTACCTGTAATAAAAACTACGCAAACTTGATAGGAACTAATTGGCTATTAGGCAAATTGTCATAGTAGCATTCCCGCCTTTGCTCAACGCCATGTTGGCAAAATGGACGCTCGCATTCGCGCATGCGCGCTACTGGCAGTATGGCTGCTTTACATCCAGATAACTGTAAGTTCCGTTTCTAACTTTTTATTTAGTTTCTGGATAATTAAAAAGGAAATAAAATATGTAGTTAATAGTCAAAAAATAAAATATTATTTGTTCAAAAAAAACCTACCTTCTTATCCAAAATTATGTGGTTCAATGGGTTAAAAAACATTCAAATTTTAATTAGACACTACCATTTCTACATTCTTCATCGTCATCATCATTACATTACAGCCCATAAATGACCCACTACCGAGCTCCAAATTGATGGAGGGGAAATAAGGCCACTGTATCACGCTGGCAATAAGGGTTGGCACAGGGTTTGTATCAAGTTTTCCTTCTCATTCGGCTAGGTGATCCTACAAATAAAATCTATTGCTACACTTAGTGTTATGATGTACCAAAAAAGTATAACTATATAAATTGTTATATGACCTTAATAGTAGTACTACCATAGTAGTATTACGGCTGACCGTCCGTGTATACTGTCCACGCAGACGCAGATTTATAATACACTAGCGACCCACCCCGGCTTCACACGGATGCAATGATGAACCTCTAAATTTATCAGTGTTTCTCTACAATATACTTCATTTATTATACTTAAAAACCTTCCTCTTGAATCAATCTATCTATTAAAAAAACCTCTTCAAAATCCGTTGCGTAGTTTTAAAGATTTAACCATACATAGGGACGGACAGACGATAGCGACTTTGTTTTATACTATGTAGTGATAGTGATAGTGATGGTGTAACCACCCCGGGTTTCCAGCCTTATCATTTCCTTTTGTCGGTACTTACGACACCCTCAGGATGAATCGGGGTGGTGACAATATTTATTCTAAATCCATCACCACACGGTCCATGTATGCTACTCAGCCCATAAATTACCCACTGCTGAGTCGAGCCTCCTCCAAATACATGGAGGGTAATTAACCCAATGATTCAAATCAAATTGACACCAACAGCAACCTTACAACATACGCAACCATCCATGTTGCATGGAGCCAAATGAAAACTTAACCCTGGCAATGATCATCGACGCCTTCGAAATTTACGGCCACGACCCCACTGACAAACTGGATAACCTTTGGATATACCAGAATGAAATGATGAGGGTCAAGACTGCTGAGGATCAGGTACGTCCTACTAGTACTTAACATAATTCTCAAAGCGTAGAACTTAATTCACGCTGAAGCAGAAATGTTCCGTGTGGTGACGGATTTAGATTACATACTGTCACCACCCCGTTCCATCCTGAGGGTGTCGTAAGTACCGACAAAAGGGTCTCAAACCCTGTCACGAAACTTACCCGTCTTACCGGCGGCGTGGCAGAGTAGGCTAAGTCCAGCCGTGTGATTGGAGGCGGCCTGGCTCAGTAGTAAATCATTTATTTATTTATTTTAAACTAGTGGCCCGCCCCGGCTTCGCCCGTGCAAAGCGGGGATGGGTTATACATATAAACCTTTCTCTTAAATCACTCTATCTATTAAAAAAATACCGCTTCAAAAACCGTTGCGTAGTTTTGAAGATTTAAGCATACATAGGGACGGACAGACGACAGCGACTTTGTTTTATACTATGTAGTGAAGACAACGACCGACGTTAATTACGATATAGATAGTGATAAAACATCTCCAACAAAAGATATACACAATATTATTATATGGCAACATCAGGTATTAAATAGTGTACTCCTTCACGTATAGGAGACCACAGCATCACTACATAGTATAAAACAAAGTCACATTTTTTGTCCGCCCCTATGTATGCATAAATCTTTAAAACTACGCAACGGATTTTGAAGCAGTTTTTTTTAATAGAAAGAGTAATTCAAGAGGATGGTTTATAGGTACAGTATAATTGCACCCGTGCGGAGCCGGGGCGGGTCGCTAGTATTGCGATAAAAATGGAAGTAGTAACAACATTTTTGAATAGAATAAAAACGTTTTGACACTAAATGTAAAAAGTAAAAAAAAATGTCGGTATGTCTGTTGCTTTTGCCTAATCTCTAAAATGGCTGGACCGATTTTGACGGGACAGCTCACTGGCAGATAGCTAATGTAACTAGGAGTAACACATGCTTCTTTTATTGATACCCCTCGCCCCTGCTTTTAGGAGCCCATAGTTAATGAGAATCCAACATTTTTGTGAACTTAGCCGGATTATCCAGGAGTGTTTTTCGCGCGAAGTAAAGAATTATGTAATAATTTATTGTAAACTTGAACTGAATGACAACTTTTTTTGTTAAATACCACACGGGAAGTCGCTTTTAACAGCTAGTTATTAAATACGTACGATATGTATATTTTAAAATGTTTAAGCTTTAGGCGCAAAGGGATGATCATCCAGCCAGACGGGGTGGTATGTCTGGCAGGGGTCCGCGGTGCCTATCCCCCGATAACTGTAGACGGAGATTTCTTAATTGTGCGAATTGCTCTGGAAATTTCGCTATCGCGGTGTAAGACTTTTTGGTAATTCTCGCATTTGTATTTCTTGATGTTGATAGTTCAGATTTTTCGTAAATTTTGTAAAGTATGTAGCATTCTGGTCGTTACAGAAGCAATTTTGTTACAGTATCTGATCAACGAACGAGTTCACATAGCGGCAGACCATTTGGGACGATTCATAAAACTGCACATTCAAGAACTGAAAGTAACTATATCCCACTTTTAATCATGGCTGGTGGAAGACCGTATGGTGACGGATTTAGAATACATAATATCAATTCAATCAACCCCATTCCATGCTGAGGGTGTCGTAAGACCCAACAAGAGTCGACAAGCTAGGAAATGGCAAGGCCGAAAATCTAGCCGTAAGAGAAGGAAAACTTGAAGCCAGCGTGGTACAGTAGGCTAATGACAGCCCCCCCCTGTAATGGTAGGAGGCCCGACTCAGCAGTGGGTAGGGTTGCCAACTATACTGTTTTGAACAGTATTATACTGTATACCACTAAATTATACTTTTTACTGTTGAACAAAAATAAAGTATACAAAATACTGTTTTCAGTATTAAAATGCAAACGCAACACTAAGTGTTACACTTATGACGCTCACAATTTTTTTTCAGTAATTAATGCTAGGAGGCAGGAGGACAGAAATAGAGCATCTATTAATTTAAATAAAATTTAAATCAGTTATAGTTGTGGCGAGGCGTATAAAGTTTAAAAAAAAAATTAAGTTAGTAAGTTGTGCGAGTAGCTTTAAAAATTATTTAAAACAATAAATAAACAAAATACTGTTAATTTTTCTAAAAACTATTTTATATTCTAAAATACTGTATAATATTCTTCATAGAGCTGAATATACTTTATTTCTTGTAAAAAAGAGTTGGCAACCCTAGCAGTGGGTCGTTTGTGGCAGTCCACAAACGACCCACTGCTAGGGTTGCCAACTCTTGCTCAAACTACTCAGTAGTAAGTAGTAGTGGTAAAGGACAGTGCGGTGAAGATTTAGAATACATAATGTCACCGCCCCATTACATCGTTGTTAAGAGTTTAACCCCAACCCCAACAGTTAACCCCAAAAGTTGTTAAGAGCGTACAAAAGGAAATGACTAGGCCGAAAACCTAGCCGCAAGAAAGACCGAAATCCTGTGCCAAAGCATCAGGCCAGTGGCAAAGTAGGCTAATTTCCCTCCATGTAATGGGAGGAGGACCGACTCAGTAGCGGGTCATTTACTGATTAGTAATGATAAGCTTTATTGCTTAGAAATCAGTAAACAAATCCACAAAATATAGTCAAATTTCGTGAATTTCATGTTTGTACCAGAGGTTTTTAAAAATTAGAACAACTGGGTACCTACGGTTTCGCCTGCGTGGACATAATCAAACTAAGCAAAGTATACGTACTTACCAATTTCTAATATTTATGACGTAAGTGTCAATACTCGAGTAAATAGTCCCAGAACCCAAGAAACCTGGATCGGATTAGCAAACTTGTAGAACAATAATAACGATAGCTAGTTGGTTGATTTTCAGTGCCTGCCTTGTTAGTCTAGGGGTTAGATATGCCGCCTTTGGACTAGTGTATATTTTTCTAAACCAGAGGCACTTGCTCGGAGTCTGGGTGTCATTTGTGTTCGTGAATTGCATGTTTCTAAACTGCACAGGTTATACGTCCTAACGCAGGGGATTCGGCTTCGAACATTGCAAAAAAAGGGGATAAATAGTGCTTTAACATTTTTTTTATTATCTATAGGTGCTTCTAATCACCCTGGATGATGTCATAGACAACATGATGGCGATGTATGAAAACCACAATTCAATAGCTGCAGAGAGAAAGGCCACCTACACAGGAGGCCCCGTGCCTATGGAGTTTTATATGAGCCAAGGTATAGTGTGTGTGGTGGCGGATTTAGGATACAACTAGTGTCACCCACCCATTCATTCCTGAGGGTGTCATGAGAGCCCACAAGAGACAAGGCCGATAACATAGCCGCAAGACAAGGAAAACTTGACACGAAAACCTTTTTTTGTTTTTGTTCGCCCGGGGTAAAAACGAAAACACGAAAACCTGTCCAGCGTGGCATACCTACTAGGCTAATTACCCTCCACGGAAGTGGAGGAGACCCGACTCAGCAGTGGGTTATCTACGGGTCGAGTAGTAGTAGCTTAAACCCCTCTGGAACTAAGAGCAATTGTTTTTTTTCTATGGCAATCTGCCTGAGTCTTCAATCATAATAAGATCTTTATAATGGCTCAATGTCAAGTATTTTTTTTAATTTGCTTTTCAGAATTCTACTGCGGCAAAAACGTTTACATTTTCCTCTCCGAGTCGTACAGCGACATCTACAATATTGGGAAGGGCGTCGCGCCTTACTGCAAGGACCGCTCATTCGTGTTCCTGGGCTTTCTCCATTACCATGATGAACAGAAGTATTATCTTCTGGACGATCCAAGTATATCGTTTCCGACCGACAACTATTTACATGGGCTCGAATGCCATATCGGAATTTGTACCTTCAGGTTGGTGTTCTATAATTAAATTTTTTTTAAAAAGTTTTTAAATACTTGGTTCGTGTTACGACGGATTTAGAATACATACTGTCACCACCCCATTCCATCCTGAAGGTGTGGTAAGAGCCGACAAAATTAAATGACAAGGCTCATAACCCAGCCACAAGAGAAGGAAATCTTGATACGAAACCCTGTACCAACTGTGGTAGACGAGTTCTTGAGTGGAGACCGCGAATTGGCAAGCGTAGTGTGGGACGGCCCTCTGCTAGATGGAGCGACGATCTGCGAAAGGTTGCGGGCAGCAGCTGGATGCGTCAAGCTGAAGGAAGACAGGGCGCTATGGCGCTCTTTAGGGGAGGCCTATGTCCAGCAGTGGACTAATGTGGGCTGATGATGATGATATACGGTTGATGACACGGTTGGCGCAGTGGTAGAGCGATCGACTGCTGTGCAGCATGTCGCGGGTTCGATCCCCGCACGGAAGAAATATTTGTACGACCTACAAGTACTTGTTCCGGGTCTGGGTGTTTTCTATCTATAATATGTATGTATTTACAAAAAAAAAATGTATATAAGTAGTTCATCATCCATCTCGTTACCATAACACAAGCATTAAGTTGCTTAGTGGGACGAGATGGCGTTGTGTGAAATGTCCAAGGATATTTATTTATATTTATTTCTAGGTTCCCGCTTAAAAAGCTCTTACAAAGAGAACGCGACGTGGTAACCATGCCAAAAGCAATCGTCAAGTGTGGTACAGACACGTACAAGCTGCCGCCTCTGTCAGCTGCCTCCTGCATCATCACTTCAGGGTCCTTCATCCTCGACTTCAACATACAGGGGCTGCGGTATCGGCATCATGATTATTTGCTTGTATGTATTGGAGTTCTTCTTCTTCTTCATTTAATTGACATGGCTTCCATTATGGGTTTGATGATTTTGCCAACAACCGAGTTTTGTTTTGACACATGGGCGGTGACAGAATATAGTAAAGTTAGAAGAGTAAAAACATGAGAAATACTTCCGAAACTTCCGAAATTCTTAGTTAGGACAAGCCCACACAAAAAAAAAATATCCTTGGACATTTCACACAACGCCATCTCGTCCCAAGCTAAGCAACTTAATGCTTGTGTTATGGTAACGAGATGGATGATAAACTACTTTTAAACATTTTTTTTTTGTAAATACATACATATTATATATAGAAATGACACCCAGACTCCGAGCCAGTGCCTCTGGTTTAGACAAAGACACTTGCCCGACCCCGGAATCGAACCCGGGACCCGTTGATTCAAAGGCGGCACATCTAACCACTAGACCAACGAGGCAGTCAAAAAAATCAGTGGTCACACGATCTGGCTGGCCACATAAGAATTTTACACACTTTTACGTACGTAACAAAGTTTCCAATATTGCAGATTCAAGCGAAAAATCGTTCAATTGAATTGCCAGCGCTAGTATACCCCGCGTTTTTTTGTTAGCTCTCAGGATGAAATGACACCAGGACACCCTCAGGATGAAATGGAGTGGTGACAAATCCGTCACCAGTTCACCACACGGAATAAAGTGAATGTTACCAGCGGTTTAAATTTCAGACGATACCCAATGGCCATACGTACTACACCAAAGAGAAAAATTCACCGTTAGTCTGTGACCATCACGTCTGCGAGTGGAACAACACTAATCATTACGGAGGTAAACGCAGCCGACTTAAATTAAATCGTAACCTATAGAGAATAAGAGTCAATTTCAACAATACCTGCTTTTGGCATTTCGGTGGATTTTTTCTCAGCTATTTGTTTTAAACACCTGAATCGCAGTCTACGGACGAGTATACGTGTCAAAAAAAATAGCAGCGTTATTTTTTTGGTTTATTGGAAGCCATGTCACTAGCAGCCGCCTCAAATTCGCGCGGGTATTTAACAAAAAAAAAACCTGTTAATATATTTAGACAAAAACTTTATAAATTAAAGCCTACGAGTATGTGTTATTTTGGTAAATATAACAGTGTAAAGTGTTATCCATTACATTCAGTTTTGGCTTGAAAAAGTAGCAAAAATACTTCCTCACAAATTTCACGTTTAAAAAATAATATTAGTAGGATTAATAGGATGAACCAATGATGTTAGAAGTAAAAAGGTGTAGATGGGTTATAAGCGGTCAGCAAACGGCACGTTAAAAGTAGGCTAATTAGCAAACCTGACCTCAGTGTTGCGTCGCTGGCGTCAACAAATGCACGTCAAGAGCCGTGTGTAAAAAGTGCTATAAAACAATTGAAAATGCCGTCGTGTGTTATGAGATATTGCACAAACTACTCTAACAAAACTTCTAAAAGTCAAGGAATCACTTATCATTCGTAACTATCACTGTTTCCGTAATATAATTAATATTTTTTACAAATTAAAAATGTTATTCGTAAAATATGGCGGTAAAAATCAATGAATGGAACAAAAGTATCCTCATAACCAAGTGCAAAAGAGATAGATGCCATTACGCATCACAGACTATAGAGAAACAGACATGTGAACTGCCTAACGGAGTAGGTACAAGGGTAAGGTTATTAGGTGATGTTATTTTTTGTAATGCAGTTGTTATTTAAATTGAATTGTTTTATTTTTTTGAGCTGTGTTACTTGAGTAATAAATAAACTATTAATACAGGGCAATTTTTAATTAACATACATCTCAGAAGGTGGAGTTCTCATGATCATAAACCACTTTTACTTTGGGAACAACCCTGAAATTGCGAAAAAAAAAAACCAGCTGTTTCTAACATATATGTTTACTTAACGAGACAAAATGTTTTTACAAAATATTTTTAGGCATAAATCTTGGTAGGCCAAAATGTTATGTCTGATTTAATTAATCTATATTGTTTCTAGTGCATGTGACGACGCATCACAACAAATTATATTTGTCTCTATTTAGCACGTCATTATTAAATCATACCATCCTACTTTCACGACTCATTACTAATGCAGTGTGCATATTGCATATTAAGTTAACTATGTGTGCGTTGGCTTGCCATTTTTATAGATCGAATGTTGTACAGGTAACGTATCTACACCTTTTAATTGTAACATCATTTGGATGAACCAACAGCGCACAACGCCATATTTACAAAGGCATACGGTTAGGCATAAGGTTAAAAAACTTTTATTGTAAATTAAGTAAATACTATTTAACCGATTTATCGCATGTATTTTTACATTATTTCTCACAAGAAAATTAAACGTGGTAGATTTAGCTGTTTCCTTAAACCTTGAAATATGTACAACTGTCATTTATTCTCTTCCGTGACCACGACTGCTGCAAATCAGTCGAAATATCGGAAATTAAATAATGTAATATACGCGATAAATCCGTTAAAAAGTGGTTCATTTCAATGCGTACCTAAAGCCAGCAATATACGTTGGCCTAGCATTGCCGAGTGAACGCCAATACCAACGTATAGACGGTATATTTGCATTGTCTGGCCATCGGTCGGTGTCGCTCGCCTAGTTGGTTTCGATACACTTGCCCAACGTGTAGGCAGTAGCACTTGCATTGTGTTAAATTGCCTACGCTCGCGTTGGCCTAAGCTCGATAACAATACGATAAGCTCGCAAACATAAGACACCACTAAGCTTTTATTTGTCCAGGACCATTTTTGATACCTGGCGACCCTGGCACCGGCGTCGACCCAGTGCCTCCATATCTAGAACCAACACCCAAACCCGATGAAGAATACGAAGACGATAACATTACCGTTCCTTGTAAGTTTAGCGTTTAGTGACTCGCGCAACAACAGTCCGTGTGGCGACGGATTTAGAATACACGGTGTCACCAACCCATGCCATGTTGAGGGTGTCGTAAGAGGCGACTAAAAGAACGCAAGAGGCAGATCACGTAGCCGCAAGAGAAGGAAAACTTGATACAAACCCTGTGCCAACCCGTCTTGCCAGCGTGGCACAGTAGGCTAATTTCCCTCCATGAATTTGGCGGAGGTTCGACTCAGTAGTGGGTTATTTATGGGCTGAAACTACTAGGGAAGAGAAGGGACTGTACCGACCAGTTACAAAATTTACTCGGAAAATCTGAACTATCAACGTCAAGAAATATCGTATACAAGTGTGAGAATTTCCAAAAAGTTCTACACCGCGACAGCGAATCCTGTGAGAACGCATCCATCGGCTCGTTGCTATCAAACATCTTGAGCCATAATCTATCCTGCGTAATAGTCGATTTATGAATCTGTTTAGCCACGATTGGAGAAGGTAATCGTAAGCCATTAGTTGACGACATGCCCGAATTTTTCTCCACCAGGGCGCTTATGGTTCAAGATATTTTTAAGATACTATAATTTCCACGCAAAATCAAAAGAAACTTTATTCCTTTATTTTTTAACATAACACTTTTAAATCGTCACGTTAAACACGACCATCATCATCTTTCGGCCTTGTACCACGCTAGGTGGTAGTCCATACATTCCTATCTGCGTCTTTCATACCTTCCATACACATGTCTCATTACCCACAGCCAACAACCCTTACAATTTTCCGAATACTGCTCTACAGAGAATTTTTTTTTTCCCGATTGTATCTGCCATCGACTCTTTAGTCTTTATCAGATGGTTTAATTGATTTGGTTCTAGTATTATAGCTATAGTAGTATAGCTCTACAGAGAATAAAATAGAAAAATGCTTTAATGTATTAACCAATTATGGCGTTAACAATCGTCAACGGATACATCAAATTTATAACACTGCTACCAGGTCGGAACGCGGCACCAACCGAGAAGACCTGGCGGAAGAAACTCGATGGGCTTGTCGTTTTTTAAACGCCACATTACAATGACCGTTTACATACAACCAGTTTGGTTTGGTTTCAAAAGGCGGTCAACTGAATATGAATTTTAAACTATAAAAAAATATCGTATCATCCGGATTCAACGATTTTGTCCATGTCTACAGATATCCTGGATGGCTGTCTGTTCATGTACCCCCCGAACTACGGCTCCATCGCTGGCAAGAGCTACCTGGATGCAATTGACATGCACGACGATCGGTTCACTTGTAATGCTGCTGGGGGAAACAGGGTGAGAAGCTTGAACCATAGTTATAGAGCGCATTGTGTGAGGGTGTCGTAAACGCCGACAAAAGGTAAATACATCTCTAGCCGGAAAAGCCTGCACTGGGTATAACCAGTATCGCAGGGGCTGTATAAAAATATGTACCTAATTCACGAACACAAACGAAATCCAGACTTGGGGCAAGTACCTCCGGTTTACACAACACACTTGCCCGACGCGGGAATCGAACCGGAGACCCATGATCCAAAAGCCGCACATCCAACCACTAGACCAACAAGGCAGTGTAATAAACTTACCTGTCTCTTGTCCGTGTGGTGACGGATATAGAATACACGGTGTCACCGCCCCATTGCTTCCCGACGGTGTCATAAGAGTCGACAAAAGGAAACAAGGCCATAAGAGAAGGAAACCTTGATACGAAACTCTGTGCCAACCCATCTGGCCAGTAACACAGTAGGCTAATTACCCTCCATGTAATTGGAGGAGGCCTGACTCAGCAATGGGTAACATAAGGGCGGAATAGTATAGAAGGTAGTCTCTAAAAAAAAATATAAAACCTCTAAAAAGATTATTCGCTACAGGGTCTGTATTGGTATCCGCAATGGATGGGCGCCATGCCGCACCACCCGTACCCCACGCTCGACGACGACGTGGACTCCTACGATCAAGCGGGCACCTTTTACCCGCACCAGACATTCGAAAAAGACGACCCAGATATTGATAGGAAATAAAAACCTTTTGAACAAATGTTAGTTTTACGAGTAGACTGTGCCATTATGGAACCGGCAAAAGTGGGCTTCGAGGCTTCGCTCCGGACACATCTCATCCAATAGCTTTAGTTATTTAATGGGAATAACAGAATCTCCAAACTCCTCCTCATGCAATGTGTCAGGAACAAAGAGGTAAGAAGACAAATATTACCGAACCGTTTCAATGTAGCGATCTGTGAGAGTATACTGTCAGAAAATGTATCAAAGGAAGCAAGCATAATTTATGAAATTGTAAAGACTAAGCTGTATTATTTTCATTATCGAGGGTGACGTAATCCTCGGGATAATAAAGAAGAAAAATAGTTATTTTCGTTTTGTCTATGAATCAGTACCGTCGTACCAAAGACAAGCGTTGGATTTAAGTAAATTCAGAGGCTAGCAATCAGTTTAACTTAGAAATCTGAGTAATCTTCGAGATATCACAGAAACTAGACACAGAGAAAATAAACACATTTCAACAACTATAAAAAACGATATATTTATTCTTAATAACTTAACATGTATAAATGACGCGATCACTTATAGCTTTCCAAAAATCGACGCTCAACAACTCCGCCGCGAGGCAACACAAAGAACGCAGGCGTACCCGCTTTCAGCTCAAAATATTTCAACAACAACAAGTCACCGAGATCCGTCGATGTATCAATATAATGGGGCATTTTGTCATAGCCTTCATAGTACACATTGACCGAGCTACTACTGTATTTATTCTCCTCGTCCCACGGAGCCGGAAATACCTGTTCCAGCTGGTGTAATAGAGAAACATTCTCCGGACAGTCCCGTATGAAATCCGTCATTTGGTACTCCGGGTACAATAATAACACTGGCCACCTAAGCACACCATCTTCTTCTATGTGCACAATCGCGTCTTGCGCCCCAGGTAGACTAGGTTCCAATTTAGACAAGTCTATATCATCTTCATCCTCACACATAGATATCTTTATACCTCGTAAACGTATAGCTTCTATTACCAAGTCTTTCTGTTCATTGTCCTTCTGATTTTTCCTCTCCCGCTTTCTCTGATCGCGTTGCTCAACCACCTTCTTCTTGTTGGCTGTATTTAAAAGATCCTTAATTTCGTTATCATTAGGTTGATTTTCCAGTAATTTCTGACAATGTTCTATACATGTGTCATATTTGAGAATTTCATGGGCTGATTTGGCGGCGCGTAATCGTGCTTTGGTGTGACTAGGGTTGAATGATAAGGCTTTTTCACTGTCATTTAGGGCTGACCGGTAGTTCTTTAAATACCAATGTGCAGCAGCCCTGTTGTTGTAAAGACTGGCATTAATTTCAGGGTCATCACACCTCTGTTTGATACCTTCTGTGTACCTGTAAATAAGATTTATTACACAATGTATTATTCTGCTATTAATAATCACGCCTTATGAAGCGAGTGAAGACGGACTTAGAATATGAAGTGCGAGCACCACATTGGCAGATTGTGCACCACTCAGCAATCATCCAAAATCAAAATCTCTATTATGAAATATAGAAGGATAGATAGTTAACATTGTAGTGAAGATAAAGATTGGATGGAAGCTGTTTTTAGTCGAGTTTAGGTAGACACATGACTATGCCAACCCTATAAAGCTATCTCTGATCAACTCATATTAAATTTTAAACTTCCATGTCTGACAGTACTTTGTGTACAGATTGGTAAAGTGCAATGGTAACACCAAAGGCCACAGTTTAGATGGCTATTAATACAAGGCCCATTTAGGACAACTTCTGGGTAGAAGCTATTATGCTTACACAGGTGTCCCAAAATTAGCATGCCATAGCGACACTGGAAGCCCTGCCCACTAATCTCAAATCTATGTTGTCTCCACCAAAAGCAGGTACAAGCCAACATTCTTACCCAAGTATAGCAAGTCTATAGTTCTTATGCTTAAAGTTGAAATTTCCATCTTCCTTGTAATTTGCGGCGAGTTCTAATGGGGTGTTCTCCTCCGGGTCATATTTGAGCTTAGCAAGACCTTCGGCCAGAGGAGACATCTCACCGTTCTCTGGTACAGACTTCATGAAAAAGGGATGCTTGTCCATCTCTTCCTGAAATAAATGAGTGTGTACAATGACGTGTGGTGACGGATTTAAAATACAGTGTTACCACCCCAGTCTCGAAGGAAAACTTGATACGAAACCCTATGCCAACCCGTTTGGCTAGCGTGGCACAGGAGCTAATTACCCTCTATGTTGGAGGAGGCCCGACTCAATAGTGACTCACTGTTGACTCACTGTCAGTGAGTCATCTATGACCTGAGTACCTACTACTACTCTGGTAGTACTTCTTTTGTTCCTTACCTCCCATCGGTCTTCGGGCCATCCTTCTGTGTATCTCTTCTTCTCCAAGCCATCGATAAACTCGTCCAACTCCCGATCAAGTTTTTGACACAAAGCCACCCGTTCTTCTTCAGTCATTGGCTTCTTAACTTCTTCAGTTGCTTCAGACATTGTAATATCATAGATTGAATTGTTTGTAGATATGGATGGATGGATGGATACAATTTGCGTATCACCAACGAGTTATTGCACAATGTTATACAAGGAAAGTAATTAAAATTTATTACAAACCGACATGAGTGTATATGTTTATTTATTATGAATGTAACGTAACCTCAAAATTTTATTCTTCTTCTTACATGACTTTAAAAATTAGACATTCCAGATGAAAAAAATTAAGACGTAATGCTCCGTAGAACCTTGTTGAATAATAATACACACAATACATGAACACTCATTTAGGTGAGAATTTTCCAATATTTTTCCAAAGAAAAGTGCTCTGCAGGGTATGGATGTCGTGCAACAACAATTTTTTGACAATTCAAGCAATTTATGCATGTGGTTGTGTCAACGATGGAAACACAGCTTATTATTTCTTTAAGCTACACTATATAATTTAAAACACTTATTTTTTGCAATTTAGTACACGATATTAAGTAAAATTTTATTTTTATATGTTATACAAATATAAGGACATGTTGTAAACTTAAATGCATTGTATATTACATTAAGCCATAACTTGCGTTAGGCAAAATAAATTATCATTAAAATTTAGTTTGCAGTGACTACCGAGTTTTGCAAAACAAATTGTTAACGTTAACGTAGTTCACCAGAGTGCCATTTTTCTATATATTCACACTTCCTTTTCTCGCGATTCTTAAAATAGGTAGGGTAATGAGCTTTTTCCAGAGGATGCCAGTAGTCAAGGACCCAGTCTGGAGGAGTCACCACGCGGTCACAAGCAACGCCCCCTGCGAGGCCCTCTGATGTTGGAACTAAAACAACATCAAATGTATAAGAACTTACAAAATAACCGTGAACCGTAAATTTTCATCATAGAACTAGTTTAAGTCAAACATAAAACAGGGTGAAATACATACATTTGGCTAGTGGCGTAGGATGTTGCTTATCAAACACTTCATGCTCCCCAAGAAACAGTAGACGACGCTGCTCCTTAGGGTCGGTTACACTTTTATTTTTATCAAATTGGCTCCTCAAAATAACTTGTTGGTAACGAATTATATGTCTGAAAGTCGAAACCATCAATGATATTTTGATAGTGGTAATTATTTTTAAAAAGTTACTTATGAATGAAGGCCCCGCACTTCCATAGCCGTGCCCGTTATAAGTTGACCGAACAACTAGATAGACAAAAACTGTAACCGCATTAAAAGAAACCTTCGCACGAGACTAGATTTTGTCCGACAGCATCATTCAATGAAGCTCGACGCCTGCGGCCTTACTCAGCTGTGAGTGGGTCAGGTCATAGGCATGGATTACGATGACCGTCTTATCAATACATATAACCTATAGTAAGTTTCCAATGCATGTATCTCTTCTCATTCAGCACCTGATTTGGCTACTATCAGGTTCTACACGGAGCTACTGCCGTCTCACCTCAGAGATGCGTAAGACAGCCGGTAATTATTTAGTTATTTTTCATACTGCCTTCGTGTAGTACCAGAGATGTTCGAATGACAGCCGGGACTGATAGCTTTACGTGCCCTCAGAAGCACGGTGGTCAGATATTAGTATGGTGGGATCCACGTGAATACATAGTCATCAATTAGTAAGTTATAGGGAACGCACCGGGCTATATAATAACCTTCTGTAAGTCTCAGCGCCTTTTTATATAATGTGCAGACTCTTTGAGCATGAGTTCGCAATTCATTTAAACCAGCCATTTTCTTTACAAAATGTCTTGGCACTTCTTTCAAACAACGTATATTGAAAGCTGTGTTTGGAATAGTTTAAAGTATATTATTTTACTCTAAAATAATGTTGTCTACGATTGCCAAATAACAATTTAATGGCCAGCGTTTTAGAACAGGCAGAAGTCAGAATTATTGTTGCCTTCAGCATGCTGAGATGACCATTATCGTTTTCTTATTTAACAGACATTTACATAAAGTGGAGGGCATGGTGAAGATCATGGCCACCGTTTACCGGAATCTTTTTGAATTTTATATTTTGCAATTACACTTTTTGTGTGGCAATAATTGTTTTTTCCAGCACGACCTAATCGAACCTATCATTATCACGCAAAACGGAACGTTTCGAAATGACAAACAGCAGTAATGATCCACTTCGACATCGAATAACTTGGATAGAAATCGGTGTGTATTAGTGGTCTGTTTTATATGCGAGAAAATCTGATTTATTGAAAATGTTGTCTCACTGAAACTTTGTATCACTATTGAAATTTAGCTCAAACGTTTTTCTCATTGATTTTTAATAAGTATTAAAATAAGATTAAGGTGAATGCTCCAGGGTAGCCCGCGAAATTCAAATTTTCTTACGTTTTTTGCAATTTGCAGGTCAGTGCTAGGTTGTATGTTGATTAAAATGTTATTCGCGGCTGTAAGACTTATGCAGTTATAGAATTATGATCATCAATACAACCCTCCAAGCTCATAAAGGTGCAAGAAAAACTTTTTCAACGTCAAAGTCATTCTTGCACCTTTATGAGCTTGGAGGGTTGTATTGATGAGTTTGATGATTATAACTCTGTAAATAAATACGTCTTACAGCCGCGAATCAAATGTTCATCATCATACAACCTAGCACTGTCCTGCGAATTACAAAAATAACGTAAGAAAATTTGAATTTCGCGGGCTACCCTGGAGCATCCACCTTAACACTGCAGATTATATGTTGTGACACAATGCAATAATGTAATAAACATATTAAGCATTTCAAAGTGAATTGTAAATTTATAACTCATAATATTTTTTAAATATAACTAAAAATATACATATCTCTATATAAAAATACTGTCAGTTAAATTTATGAGGATAATATACTAGTTAAATTATCATTAATTAACGAATTACCAAATGACAGATCCGCACGTGATGACTCGTTTGAAAGATAAGATTATCTTGAGATCTAGCTCTTTTAGCTGGCATAACTTTTCTTTCTATAGCGAAGAAATTGGTTCATAAAAAACTATTCAATTCAACTAATAAATCAATCTGTCATATGGATAAAACGATACCAGTAAGGTATCGATACTTTTACTCGTTACAGTATCGGTTGTAAAGGATCGATACTTACTCGGTATCGATTGAAAAGTATCGATACTTACTCATATCGATAACTAATGCTTTAAACGCGAAAAAACAAAACAACGTTATTTTGAAATGAGAATTATGCACTCCAAAAACAATGAATGAATCCTACTAATACATAATATTAAAAACGCGAAAGTTTGTAGGTATGGTTGGATGATGTTTGTAACTCTTTCACGTAAAAACTACTGAAGGGATTTTAGTGAAACTTTACAATAATAAAGCACAAATTTCAGAGAAACACACGCTATAATTTATAAAGATACTCATATATTGTGAATTATCCAGAATATAACGATAAGTGTATAGCGATAAGTAAGCGCGGGTAAAACCACGGGGCGCAGATAGTGAATTTACATGTCAAATGTCAATCAATGATAGAGATCCCTTCTTCTTCTTCATTTAGGTTATGGCTTCCATCGTTCTACCGATGATTTTGCCAATGACAAGTGTGTTGTGTTGCAAAAGTTCGAGTGATTAATTAAGAAAGTTAAGTTAATTGGTCATGAGTTGAGTTAGAGTTAATTAGTTAAATGTTAGCAGACGGCACCATAGGAAACAATACAAACAATTGAAGCACTAATCAAAAATATTCAACTGACAGAGCTTTACTAAGGAAACCTTCGATATTTGCTAAAGCCAATCTAGACGTACTTCAAACAATACAATTAAATGAGATGAGTTTGTTATGGGGTTAGTTAAATTTTAATATCATTAATACTAAGGAATTTATACAGCACTTTCACAACAGGTGTATGGACAAGTGACAACAGATAGGGGATATTGACAGAGCGGGGAATATTAACTGGCAAAATGTCATATAGAGGAACTACTAACTTAGGACAGGAGAAAAATAGATGTTCTAAGGTTCCCTCTGCAAGTCCACACTCACAAAGTGAGTGGTCCCGCACCCGGATCTTGGCTAAAAATACAGGTGTACAGACAAAACCCTAACGTAATCGGATAATTAGAGATGTAGCAGATTTGTTAACATTTTTCAAACGAGAAATAGAGATCCCAACATAAGATGGCGACTTTTTTTTCAATCGGCATATACAAACAAGTTTGACAACTACACAAAATAAGGAAAAGCATGTGTTAAAAATTAAAAAAATATAAAGCTAAAAGTATTTCGCGTAGTTAAAACGTTTTATGTGTCAATTTTAATACTCGTTTAAATGAAATCTATTGGTTTACCGATACGAGTACTTTTGACCGATACCTACTTGATACTTAGTTAAAAAGTATCGATACCAAAAGTACTTGGTATCGGAAAGAATGTATCGAGTAAGTGTTTGTATTTAATCGTATCGTTTTATCCCTAATCTGTCATGAAGTGTCATTTCATTTCCTTTTGGTATTATTTATTACTCTACGTCTACACTAGAGATGGGTCGTACTAGGTAAATCTGATATTAGATCCACCTGTTCCTAATCTCAAGAAATACCTAATCCAAATACCTAATCCACATAATCTTCCTAATCTCATTCACAACCAATAGGTACATAGCAAGCATTCTCAATCTGCCTATTCCTAATCTCAAGTTCCGAGTTCGTTATTAGGATTTGATTAATGTCATCGTTGGATAATTATTTGAATGATTAGGATGGGACATTTAGCAAACCGTTAAGTTTTGTTTGTGATATTTTTGAATTAACACAGTTTAATAGACCAATAAATGACCTTAATTGTTCATTAATACAATTAGTATTCAATTGGTATCTTCGCTTTTCATACTTATATCTTTTTGTATTGAAAATCTTATAGTGTGTTAAAAATTAAAATTTGGGTTTTTTTTTAATTAGGAAAAGTGACACTTACGGTAACTCTTATGAATTGAAATAGAATAATTTAATCACAATTAGGCTAGTCTCGAGATGTATTTACGAGTGTATTATTATATCCCTAATTTGATCTTCTTTCTCTTAACTGTTGTGTGACCATGCTCTCCCGCGCAAATCTGATAAACACAATGCCACGCGCTGCGAGTGAGCAAGAAAGAAGAATCAATATGGTATCCATTGTATAGCGCTGTCTCGCTTTCTACGGCTCTAGATGTGTAACGGGATTGTAAGATACGTTGCAACGTGTAAGTGAGTGAGATAGCGCAAGAACAGATGGGATCGAATGTTGAACATTCGATTTTATGTTTTAAGAATACGGAGATTAGGTGGAACAGGTGGATTATACACATTGAAAAAATGGGATTAGGTGCCACCTAATCTCTTAAAATACCTAATACTCGGATCTGTTCTAATAAATCCGACTCATCTCTAGTCTACACTCTACTCTACTCTTTGCATGCAATGCAAGCGAGCGAAGGAAGCGACCGAGGAAGCGAATAGCGATTCAATTAATTATTACGGCATAATATGTTTTTATTTTCTATAATACGTGAATTTATTAGTTAATTATTAGTATTAATTGAAGTTCAGTGAAATGTTTCTATTGATTAAGTATCACTTCGAAATCATGGACACCTGACCGCGCAAACACGTCTATCACTGGATACGATTTTACTTGAATAACACCAGTTGATACTATTACAAAAAAAGTCATGTCCGACGCATGGGAAGAGATTCAAGCCGTTAAAAGCAAAAGGAACAGCTTACGAGAGAAGTTAGAGAAACGGAAAAAAGAGCGGCAAAATATATTGGGGAGTACCTTGGTTGGTAGTGAGAAATCTGAAAGTTCGCCAAGTACTACAAAGGAAAAACCGGTAGCAAGTCAGAAAAATGAAGGTAATTCTATTTATATTTAGTGTGGTATGATAGTGGGCTCTATGATATTTTAAGTCAAGCATAATAAGTTTTCTTTGGGGTGATAGTTATTGAATATACCATCTCACCTACCTATTCCATCCTGAGGGTGTCGTAAGTGACAAAAATAACTCTAAAGGCAGCTTACCTAGCCACACAAGAAGCAATACTTGATACAAATCCTGTGCTAAACTATCTGGTCAGCGTGCCACAGTGGCCTAATTACACTGCATGTGATGGGAGGAGGGCCAACTTGGCAGTGGGTCATTTAAGGGCTAAGCAGTAGTAGTAAAATAACCTTAATTTTACCTAAGGGGCTGTCCATTAATCATATGATCTTTTTTTAACATTTCATATACCCTCCATCCCCCTTGGTGATATGTGGTGAGGTTTAAGACTACGCCCCACCCCCCATTAAAATCACGTGTATTTTTAGTACCTACAAAGAATCATACACTCAAAGGTAACAACATGCCGCTTTTCGGTTTAGAAATCTCGCATCTGATGAAAAAATAAATACATGTGATATTCTACTATACCCCCCAAAATTATTTGCTTTTTCCCGAGACCCATGATGTAAATGCCCAGTTGCCTGACAAAAATTGTGCAAAGCATCAAAGCTGCCCACTGTCAGCTTATTCTAAAGTCAGGTTTATTTATGTAGATGTTTTCACGAAACATAATTAACTAGCTGTACCCTGCAAGAATTGCTACACCACTTACTAAAATAAAAATTGTTCAAATTTTCATTTGTTTTTGTTTAGGAACCTTCCTAGGCTTGTGCACAACACTTCACTGCTGAAGATCATCACATGATCAAATGCATAGATTACCATTCTTTATAGGACACAGAGAAACATTCATATTTATATACAGAGTTGATATGACAGAGGGGCATTAAATTACACTACATATACTATATGTGATTAGTATGAGTTCGAAATGGTACCAAAAAAATACACATGATTTTTCATGGGGTATGGAGGGGTAGTCTTAAACCTCATCAGGTATCACCAAATGAGAGGGAGGGGTTAAAAAATGTTAATAAAACATCATGTGATTAATGGACAGCCCCTAAGGTTAATAAACGATGCGTTAAGCATAAACATCTGTTACGAAAGATACATCATGTTCAAATGAGGCAAAAATTTAAAAAGAATTTGCAGCTAAACTATTGCTCCAATTTAATTTATTTTTGGTACAGAGCCTGGAAATGATACCTAGGTTAGGCAGTTAAAAAAAATGCCCCTACGTCGTATCAACCCTGTATATAGATTAAGTTTAAAACTCCAATCAACCACCATCATCTTTCAGACCTTTCATATACATGTCCATTCATTCATTTTGAATTGAAACTACCACTGGCTTGCATTGCTCTACAGAGAAGAGCTGTATTAGAGTACTTCTATATTACAGTTTGCAATTAAAAGAAAGATGAAACAGTCCTAGCTGTCATGAGTCTAGTGGTTAGATGTGCCGCCTTTGGATCAACGGGTCCCGGGGTCGGGCAAGTGTCTTTGTCTAAAACCAGAGGCACTGGCTCGGAGTCTGGGTGTCATTTCTATCTATAATATGTATGTATTTACAAAAAAAAATGTATATATGTAGTTTATCATCCATCTCGTTACCATAACACAAGCATTAAGTTGCTTAGCTTGGGACGAGATGGTGTTGTGTGAAATGTCCAAGGATATTGATTTATTTTCAGGATCATCACAATCAGGAAAGCCTAAGTTACCAGTACCGTCTGCATCCCTTGAAGTGCGTCTCCTACAAGTGCTGTCAGATATGCAACTCCAACTGCCTGCAACTGCTAGTGCACTGCTGCCTGGCCTTGGTGATGTTGATGCGGGAATTGTTGCCAGCTTGCTGCAGAAGTTTGCCACTCAAAAGCTTATTACGTAAGTATTAAAAAAAACCAAAAGAGATTGGGGATAGGCAAATAGACAATACTAATGTGTAATCTTTGTGTAAACCAGCTGCTCTGAATCTGGGTGTCATTTGTGTTCGTGAATTTCATGTTTCTAAACTGCCGTTTCATTCATGAAACGTCGTTTCAGCCCATAAGTGACCCACTACTGAGTCGGGCCTCGTCCAAATTCATGGAGGGAAATTAGCCTACTGTGCCACACTGGCAAGATGTGTTCCTTCTCCTACGGCTAGGTGATTTGCCTCTTACGATCCTTTAGTCGCCTCTTACGACACCCTCAGGCTAGTGTGGGTTGGTGACATTGTGTATTCTAAATCCGTCACCACACGGATATATCTAGTTTACGTATTATTTTTAAAACAAAATGAAATTCTTTTTCAGCATAAAAGAACGGACTGAGAGTACAACGGATGCCACCATTGAAGTAGTTAGTGCGGAGTCTGTCAGACTGGGTGCGGTGCTCACTGCCTTGATGGAGGAGCAGTCACAGCCTCAGACTCGCACCAGTAAAAGAAAAGGTAGGCCTTCAAGGTCGCGTAGCATGTTCCCCATTAGGGGTGGCCATGCAGCCATTGGTTTTACTCCCAGATTGTTGCTAGACCAACAATTTGTTGCTGGGCTGGATTGATGATTGATATTGGATCATTGGTTCGCAGCTAGATATCGGGGTCGGCTCTGCCCGACCCCGATATTGCACTTGCTCTGAGTCTGGGTGTCAGTTGTGTTCGTGAATTAAATGTTTGTAAACAACGGCGCGATACAGGTTAAGCCTACTGTATAGTTAAAAAAAAATAGAAATCCAAATTAAAATATATTATATTAGACGTCGGGGCCAACATAAATTATTGTCGCCGACTTTAATTAAGCCCAAGGTGTTACACCAAGCACTGACGTCACATGGTGGTTTTTCGTTATTTTGCATTTCGACTGTTCCGAAGAATAAAGACCTATATTCTTCATATTATATGAAGAATAGAGTTCCAAATTGTTTCAAAGCAATATTGCACATGTCTTTATTCTTCGGAACAGTCGATTTGTATATATTTTTTCTATTGTCTAATGTTTGTATGATAACGAGTCTTCTAATTGTTTTGAGAGTTGCTCTTATTATTATTATTATTATTGCCACCATCTCATTCCACACTGAGGGTGTCGTAAGAGCCGACTAAAGGGCAGAAAAACCAGCCGCAAAAAGAAGGAACCCCTCTGGCCAGTATGGCATGGTAGGCTAATTTCCCTCCTGTAATTGGACGAGACCCGGCTGAGAAGAAAAAGAAGAATTATTTAATTATTCTTTAGGCGAACGTGCAACAGATGATATCTCCAGTGCTAAGGTGTCAAAGACCGCAACTGAGGAAAAGAAAACTGCAAAGAATGATACTGATATTATGGTAAGCGATCAACAATCCAGTCTTCATACGACCAATACCCTGTTCAATATAGCATGATCGATTTGACAGACGGGCTAGTGATGGGAAACAGAAAATATCTAGTAGTCCAAAAAATAACGTTTTAAAATACTTGTAACAGTGACAAGTTGGCGTGGGTGTATTATGTGTGAAATTCTACATTGGGTAGATAAGCGATGGTGGGTCAATATTCATAATAAGTTCCTATTTAATATTATAGGGTTATTTATTGACCTTCCGCCAAATTTAAATAGGTGGTTCAGACCATGAAAGTAAACAAAAAAGAAAAGAAAATAATAGTTGTAAAAGTGTTAAATTTCAATGCGCTAAAGCCTACGAATTTTATTTCAAAATGAAAATGTTTTTTATTCGAATATTGTCTTAAAAAGTTAAGAAAAAGTGATAAAGAATTTCACACATAATACACCCATACCATCTCGTCACAGTTACAAGTATTTTAAACCGTTATTTTTTGGACTACTAGTTATTATCTGTTTCCCACCACTATTCCCCATTGCAAAGTAAAGGTATGATTCCGAAGTACGCTGCACGCAGAAGTGCTACCTCGGCACTACTGGTCCCGATTACCGCGACGTAGTTCGGAATCATACCTTTTTGTCGATCAGAAAAATTGACATCTGTCAAATCGATCACGCTATCTTGAATAGGGTATAGTACGGAATCGAGCCCCCTTCAATTACCCTCAAAATACAGGATAATTTTTTAAAATGAGTGTTGTTAAAATCCGAGTCTGACGTTAAAATCCGAAATATGTATAAGGAATATCGAAAGACGCGTCGAGCTCGATTCTGCTGACTAAACTAAACCGCTATACCTAGTTAAGAATCGAACTCAAAAATCTTTGAAGAAAATCACACTTTGTGTTATGGCAGTATCCGAATATACCGTTTTGACTTTTTGTTTAAAATGAGCTTGATGATGCCACCATATAATATTCCTTCTCTAAATTTGCTCTTTCAGTCCCTATTGGCGATGCCGTCAAGCCGAGAAAAGGCTGTGAAGAGAGTGGGAGAAGAAATCATGGATCTCTTGAGCAAACCAACAGCAAAAGAGAAGTCTCTTGCGGATAAATTCAAGAGCCAAGGGGGTGGGTATTTTCCACCGACCTCAAAAAGGAGGGTCTTATTTTTTTTCTTTTTTTTTAAACGGAGCCTTTAAACGGAGCCCGTGGGGACAGTTTACAACCATGAAATTCACGAACATAACTGACACCCAGAGTCAGGGCAGGTGCCTCTATTTACACAAAGACAAAGGTGTGGGGAGTGATTCAAAGGAGGCGCCCAGTTGGTCCAACCCCCGACCAACAAATTAGGTGGTCAATAATAATAAATCATTTATTGCTGCAAAATTACATAATGTAGTTAACATAGGATTAACAAAACGATAAAACGATTACAAATTAAGAAAATTTTGGAGTGTGCAGAGTGCTTGGTTTACTTAAGGTGGATGTTCCGACCTATCGTCCATACATTCTGGCCTAGACCTTTACACTTAACACAGATACTCGTTCTTTGAAACTAATCATTTTATCACATTACTACAATAAAATGTGTCCGCGTTTGACCATTTTAGGCAATAACTTACAATACTTACTGAGAAAAACAGCAGTGAAATCCCGGGAAAATTGGACAACTTCTGTAATAGTGTGCGTGACTTGTTTAGAATTTGCCACGATAGATGGCGTGCTGAAGATATTATAATTCTGATAAATAAATTTCACATTTCATTATTTGGTTAATTTCGTACCAACCAGTAAAAAATAAACAGTTTTAAAAAACTTAAAACTGATTACTTCATTTTATTTATTTACTTGATTACTTCATTTTCCGTATTACGATTCTCGCTATGCGCCGGCGCCCTATGGCGGCGGCGGCGGCCAGTTCGAAATCCAATCACAGGCCAGCTCGAATACTGATTACCGCGCTCATTGGCTGAGTCACTCGAAATCCAATCAATCACCAATAGTCGTATATGCGACGTTGCCGTCCTTCCTAACTTTGAAACAATAGAAATATTGTACCGAAAAAAGCGTTGCCAAACTTCGTTCACATAATCGGCTGCGGTAAAATAAACTTTTATTTCGGATGTTACTGTGCGCTATGTATTTCGCGCGGAAGTTCTTGCGAAACGTATGACTTGTGAATTTATTTATTTTCATTGATTCAAATTGTAATGTTCCTCTAGTGTATATTTGATTCATACTATTACTTATGTACTCCTCAGCCCATAAATGATCCACTGCTGAGTCAGGCCTCCTCCAACTACATGGAGGGTAATTAGCCTAATATGCCACCCACGCTGGCCAGACGGGTTGGCTTAGGGTTTCGTGTCAATTGTTCCTTCTTTTGCGGCCAGGTGTTCGGCTATTCCTTTTGTCAGTTCTTACGACACCCTCAGAACGAAATAGGGTACCACGCGGAACAAACATTGTTTATTATATTATTATGTAACGTGGGTAAAGAAATTATAATTATATTCTAAAAAATGCAATTCTATTGTTGTTGATATTAGAAACAGCAAGTTTGGCAATGGGATTGAATATCGTTTTGATTAACAATATATTCAATTATCATAAATCGGTAAAGTATAATCACAATATTAAACTTGCTAACATTTTCAAAATATGGTTTTACCGGGTTACATCGAACACTCTTGAGGCATTTTGCAAAAAAAAAATCTGACAGACAAACATAATTGTAAAGTAGCTTGTTTTATTTTGTAGTATCTACAAATTGTACTCTGCGTTCAGAAACAAATCTATTTCAATTACTTCTGTTTTTGCGTTTCCGTGCTATAATAAATAAAAAACTTATTTTCATCTGATTCTTTTTCATAAACATCAACCAATTCTACTACGTTTCCAGGAATATAAAGTTAAGTCAAATGTTTTTGTTACATTTCCTTGTTTTAGATTATCGATATTTTTATGATTTGATTTCTCAACGGACCATTAGCATACCATCAGTCAGTCATGACATGAGTCAGTCTGTCGGCTAGAAGTTCGAAACGAGTTCTAGGTAGGGACTTAGAAGATTTATTATCAGCTTATTACAACTAATTCGTATGTATGTACGTATGTATCCGCCTTTTTGTAAACACGGCAAGTTTGGATGTAGCGATTTCGCGCCATTTCACGTTGACACGACCTCATATTTATCTACAATTTCTGTTGACAAAAGTTTAATTATTTTATTGTATTTCAGCCGTTTGAAAGCTTGGCGTCCTGAATAGAATGTTTTTCTTGTAACATAACATTTAACAATCTATTTTCAGGTCTATCACTTGCCAATGGACGCAAATTGTATGAAACTGCATTGAAAACAAACCAGAATACAACAGCATACAGTGTAAAGAACAGTTAGCAGAATTTGATTGAAATTGAATTTGGATGTAGCGATTTCGTGCTATTTCATGATGACATGAAGAATCATGTAATCAAAAACTATACCAGACACCACTGCACTCTACAAGGTAAATGGAAAAATCGAATTTGTAAAGTCATCTCAAAATCAGTGAAGCATATTATTCTGTAGGTACTAGCGACCCGCCCCGGCTTCCCACGGGTGCAATGATGAACCTCTAGATTTATCAGCTTTTCGCTAGAATATCATGGATGTATTACATATAAATAAAACTTCCTCTTGAATCACTGTATCTACAAAAAAAAAACGCTTCAAAATCCGTTGATAGTTTTAAAGATGTAAGCATACATAGGGACAGACAGACGACAGCGACTTTGTTTTATACTATGTACCTAATGATAATGATTTAAATTTTATAGTTTTTAGATCTTAGCCAATACTAAACTCCCACTATCCTATCCTGTATATATCTATACACAGCCCATAGATGACCCACTTCTGAGTCGGGCCTCCTCCAGTTACATAGAGGGTAATTAAATTAGCCAACTGTGCCACACAGGGTTTCATATTGAGTTTTCCTTCTCTGGTGGTTAGGTTATTGGCTTTGTCATTTCCTTTTGTCGGCTCTTACGACACCCTCAGGAAGGAATGGGGCACTATGTATTCTAAATCTGTCACCACACAAATAGTAAAAATTGTTAGAACGAGTTAGAATGTCTTTTTCTTGTAATATAACATTTAAAAATCTATTTCCAGGACTATCACTTGCCAACGGACACAAATGGTATGAAAATCAATGGAAAAAGAAGACCACACAGAGTACATGGGCACATTTAAAAAAATACTTATAATGGATATTTTCTTGGAGAAATCCTATTGATATTGATGAAGCACAGTTGGAAATACAGTGTAAAGAATAGTTAGCAGAAATCCAAAAGTCACCAAAATACATTGCTTTGATTGAAATGTCTACTGTAGGACAGCATAAAAATGATCTATATACTACTCAAAGGTTAGCATATTTGAATGCTAGTCTACTTGGAATGGTGAGTTTGATTATAAAAGTAAACCATAGTATCCATTTATTTTACATTATTATTTTACATTATCTGGACTTACTCTTTACAGGTTTGCAAATGCTGTATTACCACCCCATGGCACAATCATGTACAGGATATTCTTTATAAAAAGAATATTTGCACAAAGACATGTTATATGGGCAGCAATATGAGATTTTGGAAGCAATATATGAAAATTATCAGGACTTTTTATTGATGAATTATTTGGATATTTGGCTTGCAGTCCAGATGGTAAGCGTTTCTTTATCAAACTTCAATTTTTCTTTGTGTTTGGTGAATGTGGCCAAATATAAATACTAGTTATAATTTCGAGAAACAAATAATAACCAGCACTAAAGACGATTGAATTTCTTATATCAAATTTCATAAAGAGCTTTATCATATTTTATGACAATTTGTTACAGGTATATTTGAAAACGAGATAGCTGTTGTTGAGATCAAGTGCTGTCCATCACTGGCCAGGATAAATCAAAGCCTAGAGGCAGCTGCACTAGAAAAGAAGAACTATTATTATTGTATATTTCTCTTTATTTTTTATCAAAACATGAAATATTACTCTTTTCAACTAACTACATACTAGTACATAATTACTGTTTTAGATTTGTTATGAATTATAGTTGTGTTATGAAATGTTTAATTATTGTGATAATTGGTAGTGTTACAAATCATCAGTTTTATCAGTTTTGAGTGAATAGGATGTATCGGCATTTGTTACTTCAAATACTTATGTTTTGATAAAAAAATTAATAGTGTAATGAAATAAAACTGGTTATATTGTATGTTTACATACATGTATATAATCACGCCTTTACATATTTTATTTCCCAAAAAAGAAAACATTGCAACTACTATGTTTTCTCTACTACTACTAATCAGCCCATAAATGACCCACTGCTGAGACGGGCTTCCTCCAATTTACATGGCGGGTAATTAGCCTACTGTACCACACTGGTTGGCACAGGTTTTGTATCAAGGTTTGCTTCTCTTGTGGCTAGGTTATCGGCCTTATCATTTCCTTTTGTCAGTTCTTACAACACCCTCGGGACGAAATAGGGTGGTGAATACATAGTGATGTATTCTCCATTCGTCACCATACCATGTTTTCTCGGTATCAACCAAAGATTTACCTTTAAATTTATAACCTTGTTTTTTTTTATTCACGCCATCTAGTGTTGAATCTTTGTAAACGTATGTATTGGCTACACGTCTACGTCTGTGTGTGTGAACGATATTCCAATTCGCGGCTTTGTGTCGAATTGGGTGTATTTTGTGGCACTGATATGACCCAGTAAAATAAAGCGTTATGTCCGATACCCGCTAAAGCTACTCCTACGTCTTAATAATTTCACAATTACACACCAGCCCAAATAAACTGTAAATGTTGACTTCAACGCCATCTCTCGGGACAATGGCTGAGAACAGACCGGAACATCCACCTTAAACTAAATTATCCATCGGTTTCGTCATTAGGCAAGCCTGTAACGAGGAAACCTGTTAACGGTTGTTTTGTTCTTCTCGATTACCTTCCCTTCGGAAAATTACAAATTTAAACCCATTTAATAAATAATTGTCTTTTTTTATTTTTGTTTTTAACTTTGTTGCTGTGTAACTCTGTCATTTTAAAACAGATTCGAAAATAATTTTTTTTTTCATTTCGTTCTGGCAGAAACGTTTTTCAAGCAAAAGATTAATAGAGATTAGTAAGAAAGCAACATTGTATTAAAACATTCCGACTTACGATTTTGTTATTCGTGTGCTTTACCATTAATACTACTGCTCAACCCATACATGACCCACTGCCGGGTCGGGCCTCCGCCAGTTACATGGAGGGCAATGGGCGTACTGTGCAACGCTGGCTAGATGGGTTGAGACAAGTTTTCCTTCTCTTGCGACTAGGTTATCGGCCTGGTTGTTATTTCCTTTTGTTCGCTCTTACGACACCCTCAGTATGGAATGGGGCAGTGACACTATGTATTCTAAATCCGGCACCACTCTGTCTTTTTTCAAACCATACGTTTATTTGCACTAAAATCATAAAATAAAAACCAATTGAACCATTTTTCGTATCACTACCCACCACTGTTATTGAATACGATTGAATGACGACACGGTTGGCGCAGTGGTTGAGCGATCGACTGCTGCGCAGCATGTCGCGGGTTCGATTCCCGCACGGAAGAAATATTTGTACGACATACAAGTATTTGTTCCGGGTCTGGGTGTTTTCTATCTATAATATTTTATGTATGTATTTACAAAAAAAAACTATCCATCTCGTTACCATAACACAAGCATTAAGTTGCTTAGCTTGATGCGAAATGGCGTTGTGTGAAATGTCCAAGGATATATTTTTTTTAATACATAGTGTCACGACCTCATTCCAACCTGGGGGTGTTGTAAGAGCCGACAAAAAGAAATGACGAGGCCGATAACCTAGCCATATACTTGATACAATACTCTATGCTAATCCGTCTGTCCAGCGTCGCACAGTAGGCTAATTATCCTCCTTGTAGTTGGAGGAGGCCCGACTCAGCAGTGGGTCGTTTATGGGCTGAGTAGTAGTAGCTACCACTGTTGTAATGCTTGTACCCAGGTAGGGATGTGCGATATTTATCGATATCGATAAAATATCTATATATAGATAGATATATATATATATATAGATTTTTTTTTTATTCACGCCATCTAGTGTTGAATCTTTGTAAACGTATGTATTGGCTACACGTCTACGTCTGTGTGTGTGAACGATATTCCATTTCGCGGCTTTGTGTCGAATTGGGTGTATTTTGTGGCACTGATATGACCCAGTAAAATAAAGCGTTATGTCCGATACCCGCTTCAGCTACTCCTACGTCTTAATAATTTCACAATTACACACCAGCCCAAATAAACTGTAAATGTTGACTTCAACGCCATCTCTCGGGACAATGGCTGAGAACAGACCGGAACATCCACCTTAAGTAATGCTTGTACCCACCCAGGTGCCCAAGTCATGGAGTTTTGTCCACACGGCACCCGAGCGGAGTGTATGAGAGCAAATGCTCCTTCGAAGCTGGACAGCGAGCATTATACCTGCAAGAAGTTACACTTTAAGAAGATCATTCAGAGTCACACCGACGAGTCGCTCGGTGACTGCTCGTTCCTGAACACCTGTTTCCACATGGACAGTTGCAAGTAAGGGTATTACGGTCAGCCACAGCTCCCTCCTTTGCAACATTCTGCGACTTATGGGCCTCGCAGAAGGAAGCCACGTCAGCCCTCGGGTCAGCGACCAACCAGGTTGACCGCCAACCCGAGGACATTGGTGCACCGCAGCGGTTTAGGGCTCGCAGGGCAAATCTGAGGGCAGAAGAGTCCCTGGGGCCCATACCCGTGCTGCTCTTGGTCTGGCCCCTCCCCGTGGGCATGGGTGACCCTCAGACGGTATGGACCCAACGGATCATAAAGGCACACAAGTCCTTCCACCACGGCAAGGTTGGCCCTGTCTTATCAGACTTTGTATCCAAAAATGGCTATTTACAAAAGCAACTTCAGAGTTTCTTACCGGCTCTTCTCTGTAGAGCAATCTTCCGAACTGGTTGTAAATGGTAGATAGTAAATGTATATTGAAGTGTCAAAAGAGCTCAGATGAGCTAACTTGAATTTATAGATTGACTAGCGACCCGCCCCGGCTTCGCACGGGTGCAATGATGAACCTCTAAATTTATCAGTGTTTCTCTACAATATTATGCATGTATTATACATATAAACCTTCCTCTTGAATCACTCGATCTATTAAAAAAAACCGCTTTAAAATCCGTTGCGTAGTTTTAAAGATTTAAGCATACATAGGGACGGACAGACGACAGCGACTTTGTTTTATACTAGATAGTGATAGTGATAATGATTATTCTCCGCGCGGTGTGGCTTGGTGACATTGTGTATATCCGTCACCACACGAACACTTGACCCAATGAAATATGCGAGTTGTCCTATTAAGAGTGTGACGAAAGTCTTGTTTTTGTTTTAAACAGGTACGTGCACTACGAAGTAGACAACACAGACCCGAACGCGACCGTTGCAAAAACGACCGAGATATCCTCAAAGGGGAGTTTTAATGGTAAGGTAGTAAATAATAAATATAAATATCCTTGGACATTTCACACAACGCCATCTCGTCCCAAGCTAAGCAACTTAATGCTTGTGTTATGGTAACGAGATGGATGATAAACTACATATATAAATTTTTTGTAAATATTTACATGTTATAGATAGAAAACACCCAGACCCGGAACAAATACTTGTAGGTCGTACAAATATTTCTTCCGTGCGGGGATCGAACCCGCGACATGCTGCGCAGCAGTCGATCGCTCAACCACTGCGCTAACCGTTAACTCACTAACTCACTTTCCGTGTGGTGAAGGATCTACAATACACAGTGTCACCAACCCATACCACCCCGAGGGTGTCGGTAAGAGGCGACTAAGGAAACACAAGAGGCAAATCACCTAGCCCCAAGAGAAGGGAATCTTGATACAAACCCTGTGCGAACCCGTCTTGCCAGCGAGGCACAGTAGGCTAATTTCCCTGCATGAGTTTGGAGGAGGCCCGACTTAGTAGTGGGTCATTCATGGGCAGAAAACTAACTAAATAACTCATAACCAACAGTAACATTGCCTTGTTGGTCTAGGGGTTGGATGTGCCACCAAGTTTCTTTGCCTAAACCAGAGGCACTTGTCGGAACGGAGTCTGGGTGTCATTTGTGTTCGTGAATTTTATGTTTGTAGGACTTATTGGTAATTCTCGCATTTGTGGACGATATTTATTGATGTTGATAGTTCAGATGTTTCGGGAAGTTGTGAAAAGTATGTAGTACACTACACTCTTTTTTTTTCAGGTGCCACTTCGGTAGCCAAGCCTGACGGAGTACTGACGCTCACTCCACCTCAGTGGCTACAGTGTGACCTCAGATATTTGGACATGACGTTTCTGGGTAAGCATATTATGGCTTTATGGGTTATATATTTTCACAATGGGGAATACTCAGTAACTATGGGCTCCTGAAAAGCGGGGGAGTGTCAATAATAGTAGCCTACGTTGCTCTTTGTTATAACAGTTATCTGCCAGTGAAAATCGGTCCAGCCATTTTAGAGATTAGCCGAAACTGACTGAAAGAAAAAAATGTCGTTTTGGTAATGTACCGTGTTTACATCCAAATGCACTTAAAATGCGGTTTATTTAGTATTACAAACAGACACCAATACGTACGTCCAAAACATACAAAATATATAGTGTCATCACCCCCATTCCATCCTGAGGGTGTGGTAAGAGCCGACGAAAGAAAATGACAAGGCCGATAACCTAGCCACAAAATAAGTAAAACTTCATACGAATATCTATCTATCAGCCACAGAAGTCCACTGCAGGCCTCCCCCACAGATTTCCACAATGCACGATCTCGTGCAGAATGCATCCACCGACTCCCAGCGACCTTTACAAGGTCGTCCGTCCACCTAGTCGGGGGTCTTCCCACGCTTCTCCTTCCCATACGCGGGCGCCACTCCAAGACTTTTATGCCCCAGCGGCCATCTGTTCTTCGGGCCACGTGGCCTGCCCATTGCCACTTCAACTGTGCAATCCTTCTAGCTACGTCGGTCACTCTAGTTCTTCTACGGATTTCCTCATTTCTGATTCTATCACGTAGAGTAACTCCGAGCATAGCTCTCTCCATCGCACGTTGAGTGACCCTGAGCCGCCTAATAAGCTCCATTGTGAACGCCCACGTCTCGGATCCTTCATACGAATAGCTTTCGTGGTTAGATGTGCCGCCTTCGGGCAAGTGTCTTTGTCCAAACCAGAGGCACTGGCTCGGAGTCTGGGTGTCATTTCTATCTATAATATGTAAGTATTTACAAAAAAAAATGTATATAAGTAGTTTATCATCCATCTCGTTACCATAACACAAGCATTAACTTGCTTAGCTTGGAACGAGATGGCGTTGTGTGGAATGTCCAAGGATATATTTATTACAAGGGGCCCGCCCCGGCTTCGCCCGTGCAAAGCGGGGGTGGGTTATACATATAAACTTTCCTCTTGAATCAGTCAATCTAATACCAAAAACCGCTTCAAAATCTGTTGTGTAGTTTTAAAGATTTAAGCATACATAGGGACGGACAGACAAAAGCGACTTTCTTTTATAATATGTAGTTATTTATAATTATTTATTTCATACGAATAGCTTTTTTTTTTTTTTTTTTAATGTTTAGGAGCTAATAACCCTCCCTGCGATGGGAGGATGCCCGACTCATTGGTGGGTAATTTATTGGCTGAGTAGTAGTAATCTGCACTGGTATAACCTGTATCGCGAATTCACGAATACAAATGACACCCAGACTCAGAGCAAGTGGCTCTGGTTTTTAACCCCCGACGCGAAAAGAGGGGTGTTATACGTTTGACGTGTCTGTCTGTCTGTCTGTGGCACCGTAGCTCGCGAACGGATGAAGCGATTTCAATATAGTTTTTTTTGTATGAAAGGTGAGTTACGGGCGAGTGTTCTTAGACATGTTTGATGAAAATCGGTTGAGCCGTTTAATAGTTATGACGGGTGAAAGTGGGGAAGAATAACCGAATGTCTGCAAATATAATCGAGTGGGGTCTCAAATGAAAGCGGATCACGTGTAATTTAACAAAATCTACATTATTATTAGGTGTGTACCTATAAAAAATATAAAATAAAAATTTAATACATCGCGTTGGGGGACCGCTCCCACTTATTTATTACCTGACCCCTGGTCCCCCAACGCGATGTATTTATTTTTTACTTTTTAAAGGTTATTGTGTCGGGTTTTTTTTTAATTTTTAATTTAATTTCTACACAAAGAAACTTGCCCGGCCCCAAATTTAAAATTCAAATCATTTATTATGTTTAGGTCACGGTGGACACTTACAAAAAGTCAACACAGTCATAGTGATATCACTACATAGTATAATATAAAGTCGCTGTCGTCTGTCCGTCCCTATGTATGCTTAAATATTTAAAACTATGCAACCGATTTGATGCGGTTTTTGTTAATAGATAGAGTGATTCAAGAGGAAGGTTTTTAAGTATAATACATGAATAATATTGTAGAGTAACACTAATAAATTTAGATATTCTTCATTGCACCCGTGCGAAGCCGGGACGGGTCACTAGTTATATAATAAAAAAGGTCTACCATCTTCCACCAGTTCGGTACGCGACCACTGCTGAGAAGAACTGGCAAGAAACTCAGAGGGCTTGTCATTTTTTTTTTTTTTCCATTGCGGTCATATTTCTTATGTTTATGTACAAAAACAAAATACTGGCACTGAACAGCTTAGTCCCAAGCAGCTTTTTTTCTTTTTTGCTTTATACAGGATGGTCTAAAAGTCGTGGATCAAACGAAACCAGCGGTTATATGGGGTCATCAGCAGCAAAAAACCCCTGCGGAGTTACAATTGATTTTGTGTTTTTATGAGAAATTGTCTTTTTTTTTACTAAAACTTGATAAAATTCGAAAAATCTACACCCTGTATCTTTTTTATAATTTTCACTAGATTGGTAATGATGAGTCCTTTCGTTAGACATGCTATTTATGGTAGTTTATTGGGTGTGTTGAAGATAATATTAAGTTTTACGAAAGCAATAATTCTTAAATCAAAACTTGTTACTTACTTCGGACCCCACTGTGAAAAAAAATACTCTACAGAAAAGTGCCACTGTATCACAATTTTTGGCGCATTTAATAGGGATTCTAAAAAGGTATTACACATGGCTATGCGTGGCTTCGATATCTTTCAAGGACGATCATTCGTAGCAAGGCCAGAGTTAATTCATACATAAAACTCGGTTAGGCCTACTAACCTAACCTTACCTAAGCGTGATCGTTTTCCGGACTACAGGGTCTTTATCGTCGTTTCAGCCCATAAATGACCCACTTCTGTGTACGCTTTTTTGCAAAGCTTTGTCTTGACCGTCTTTTTAAATCCTTTTTAAAGCCCCGGAATCGAACCCGGGATCCCGTCAACGAGGTAGTCATATTTTGTTACTCCCTGTGTCATTGCAGGCAAGTTCGCGGTGATAATGGCGGACCCGCCGTGGGACATCCACATGGAGTTGCCGTACGGCACGATGTCGGACGACGAGATGAGGTGCCTCGGCGTGCCGCAGCTGCAGGACAGCGGACTCATATTCCTCTGGGTCACGGGCAGGTATCGAATCAAAAGTCATTTAATCAAGCGTAATCGCTACTCCTACGACTTAATGAAGTCCAATCGGGTATTTGAAAACATTATATTTATTTATTATATTTTAAAACTTTATTTTCGTAATATGTATTTATGATATGTATTGACGACACGGTTGGCGCAGTGGTTGAGCGATCGACTGCTGCGCAGCATGTCGCGGGTTCGATTCCCGCACGGAAGAAATATGTGTACGACCTACAAGTATTTGTTCCGGGTCTGGGTGTTTTCTATCTATAATATGTATGTATTTACAAAAAAAAAATGTATATAAGTAGTTTATCATCCATCTCGTTACCATAACACAGGCATTAAGTTGCTTAGCTTGGGACGAGATGGCGTTGTGTGAAATGTCCAAGGATATTTAGTATGTGGAATGCAAAATACTTAAAAAAAAACAATTAATTATACATACATAAAATCACGCCTCTTTCCCCTAGGGGTAGGCAGAGACCACTTCTTTCCACTTGCTACGATCCTTACATTCTTCGTTTTTCGTCCACTTTCGCTTCGTCCACTTTCATACATGCTCTTCGGTTTAGTGTACTCTTGACCAGGCCTTATTTCAAGACGTCCCTGATTTGGTCCTGAAACGTCCGCCTAGGTCTACAGCTACCCCTTCCAACACTTTCATTCACACTCGCCTTAGACACTTTTTTCGTCAATCGCATCAAAAATGCGCCATGATTGGTCACCATAGTTGTGACGTCAAAATTACCCAGTGCTGAGTCGGTCCTCCTCCAAATTCATGGAGGGATATAAGGAAATATCGTCTTTAGTCGGCTCTTCCGACACCCTCAGGATGGTGTGGGAAAATAAAAAATTGCGTGGTACAATGTCTTAATTCATGCCTTAGGGCTATGGAGCTGGGACGCGAATGCCTCAAGCTATGGGGTTACGAGAGAGTCGACGAGTTGATTTGGGTGAAGACGAATCAACTGCAACGCATCATACGCACAGGACGCACTGGCCACTGGCTCAACCACGGCAAAGAACATTGCTTGGTGAGTATTCATTCGGGACGCATGTATTGCATACAGTTATTTTTCTCTCCTATTTACTATTTTTTTAGACTTTGGCGTCAATGTACCAATCCAAACACATTTGGCCTGCACAAATCTATATATTAATACTACTTCAACTACATGGAAGAAATATTTGTACGACCTACAAGTATTTGTTCCGGATCTGGGTGTTTTCTATCTATAATATGTATTTATTTACAAAAAAATAATGTATATAAGTAGTTCATCATCCATCTCGTTACCATAACACAAGCATTAAGTTGATTAGCTTGGGACGAGATGGCGTAGTGTGAAATGTCCAAGGATATTTATTTATTGGCACAGGGTTCCGTTCAAGATTTCCTTCTCCTGCGGCTAGGTTATCCGCCTTGTCATTTCCTATTGTGGACTCTTACGACACCCTTAGGATGAAATGGGCTAGTGAAACAATGTATTCTAAATCCACACGGAGAATCCGTCACCACGTATAATAATTATTACGTGAAGCAAAATCTTTACACCCCATTTTACGAAAATTGCGCGGACGTAGGAAGTAGCAGGAAGCCCACAAAAAAACGTCAGAAATAAAAATTAAAATAATAACAATGAATAATAATACAAAAATAAACATTCAGTCATTCACATTTATTGACGATTTTGTTACATAGAAGGAAAAAATCGGGTAGTTTTCAAGAAAATCGAAAGATTCTATAATATCTCTAGATCCATGAGACTTATCTCCAGTGTCGCTGTGGCGTGCTATTTTTGGGACACCCTGTATCACTACATAGTATAAAACAAAGTCGCTGTCGTTTGTCCGTCCCTATGTATGCTTATATCTTTAAAACTACGCAACGGATTTTTAAGCGGTTTTTTTAATAGATAAAGTGATTCAAGAGGATGGTTTATCACCTGTGCGAAGTCGGGGCGGGTCGCTAGTACATAATAAATAGATTCTATTTATTATGTACGGGTTGGTCGCGGCGGCCAATAGGCCGCGTATGTGACGCGATGTTTTTCGTTGGCCGCGCGACCGGTACTTGGCCGCGCGGCCTGGCCGCGTAATGCGCGCAGCTATATACATCGTGGAAGAATTAGATGGCCGCAGCGACTTGGCCGCGCGGCCTGGCCGCATAATGCGCGGAGGCCCTTAAGCAGGCAGTATGCACCACCCTAATGGAAAAAAAATGATGGATATTTTGTTCAGGTTGGTATGAAGGGGAGTCCAGAAAACTTGAATCGGGGTCTGGACTGTGATGTCATCGTCGCCGAAGTGCGGGCTACGTCCCATAAGCCCGATGAGATCTACGGTATAATTGGTAAGCATTTTCACCGACTTCAAATAGAACGAAATACTAAATACCATTTATTTTTGGGGCCCCCGACCGTCCATCCACATTCATATTGAAACCACCACCGGAATACTGCTGTACAGACTAGAGCCGGCAAGAAACTCTGTAGTGTGTTCTGGTCTGTGTTGGAATTGAGATTCAGTTGTACAGGTCCGGGAGTGAAGTTCCCATTTTATATTTATCCAAAATCTTAATTGCTTTAAATAAACTTGCAAAAACTGAACCCCATTTCTATTACCAGTCAGTCTTTTTCTTTCTTCACTATCACTACATCACTATCAATACATAGTATAAAACAAAGTCGCTGTCGTCTGTCCGTCCCTATGTATGCTTAAATCTTTAAAACTACGCAACGGATTTTGAAGCGGTTTTATTTAATAGATAGTGATGCAAGAGGAAGGTTTATAAGTATAATACATGCATAATTGCACTCGTGCGGAGCCGGGCGGGTCGCTAGTTTCAAATAAAAATGAATAGTTGTCTCGATGTCCGTTATAGAATCGTAAACTATGCATTTGTACATGTGATGATTTTCAGCAGTGTTGTGCAGAAATCTTCGTGGCCTCATACGAAGATTTCTGAACAAAAATAAAATGAAAATGTCTTTCCTTCAAATTTATTTTAGTTAGTAACGTAGCACGTGTGCATGGTAAAGCACTTGTCAATCTTTATGGCCGCTCTTATTGTAGCCGTAGGTACAAACTTGCTCATGGTATATCATAACCAATACGAACGTAGCTCATTCGCACATCACGCGAGGACGCTTGCGAGTGAAAAAAAGCGAGTGCGGGCGTACCCTGCCTCCCCGCCCCGTGTACGTCCCGCTGATACCTGAATTTGTGTTCTGCGCAGCCTAATGCGGCTAGGTTCGGAGTGGCCATCAAGCTTGGCGAGTACTGTACAGCTAGTTGGTTACAAAACTAAACATTTTTGAAAGGGGATCGTTTTTTTTTTCAAAAATTTTTCTTCTGTTCATTCAGTGACACCTCTTTCATTCATGTTAGTGAGAACCAGAGTGCCATCTTTTTACCTTTCTCCTTCTCTGTCCCTTTTACAGAAAGACTAAGTCCGGGAACGAGGAAGATTGAATTGTTTGGCCGACCTCACAATGTTCAACCCAATTGGTAAGTCATTGGCCAGCGTGGCACAGTAGGCTAATTACCCTCCATGTTATGGGAGGAGGCACGACTCGGCATTGGTCGAAGTAATTCAACTCTCACTATGCTGTTTAGTGCTTTTTGCAAACAAGACCAATAATTTAAAAAAAAGCAACTACAGAGTTTCTTGCCGGCTCTTCTCTGTAGAGCAGCCTTCCGAACCGGTGGTAGCTTCAGCATGAATATAGGTGGACGCAGGGATTGTGAGCGATCAGGGGAGATGGAGGGATTGTAGGAGTGAGTTGTGTGTGAAAGGTGTGAATGTAGGTATGACGACTGATAGGTGTGTGTGGAGACTACCACCTAGTGTGGGACAGGGGCTGTAAGATGATAATGGTGTTTGTAAATATGACGATTTATAAGAGTTTTGTGATGAAACCTACGTAAATAAAGTTCCTTTTGAGTTTGAGTCTGAAAACAGTTCTTTTCAAAGGTTTCCTTATACACGAAGTCCAGAAGCTCAGATGATGATCATTTTTGCTTTCGATTGTCAGAGCTCTTTCCCGTGTATGGACTTGGATTGGATGATGACATTTTTCCGTTTTCAGGATAACACTAGGCAATCAGGTAGATGGCGTGCGTTTGGTAGACACCGACCTCATAGCCGCTTTCAAAAACCGCTACCCGGATGGCAACTGTATGGCGCCCCCACCCCCAGACCCAGGCCTATCGTAGTCTTAGACCACCCTATGCGAGATGTGGTGACGCATTTTGAATACATAGTGCCGACTTAAGGAAATGTCAAGGCCCTAGCTGCAAGAGAAGGAAAACTTGATACGAAACCTGGTGCAGGTGACGATCAGTTACTAATTCAAATATTGGCCCTAGATTTGATTTTATACAGGGTGATTTATTGTATAATACAAACTTGGAAGTTGTTTGCTGAGAATCTGTAACACTATTGATTGGAAGAGTTTTTACTTTGGTTATAAATAATAATACTATCCGTGAGACAGTCCCACACAGACACAAGGGTTTTATATAAAATACTAGTGGCCCGCCCCGGCTTCGCCCGTGCAAAGCGGGGGTGGGTTATACATATAAACCTTCCTCTTGAAACACTCTATCTATTAAAAAAAACCTCATCAAAATCCGTTGCGTTGTTTTAAAGATTTAAGCATACATAGGGACGGACAGACGAAAGCGACTTTGTTTTATACTATGTAGTGAAAATGCATGTAAAGTGAAGTAGAAATAACCAGTATTTTATCCAAGAATATTTAGTAAATTGAAAAAAGTTATGTGAATCTCTCTTTGATCTTTCTTTGAATTATCTCAAGTTTGTTGTACAATTAATCATCCTGTATATTTTAGTTCTCCCGTATCACTTTCGCCTTGTCAATTGCGAGACGTAATAAGTGGGAGCTGTTTTTGCAATAACGTCATAGTGTAAATCTTGCAAAGCTGTACACAAGTCGGTATTTTATTTTAATCCAAGAATAAAACTGGCACTCGTCTAAAGTCGATTTTAAGCTCATATTAGTGAAAAATTGTACATTATTGTAAATAAACTTGTAAATAAAACAATGAGTTACTGTGTATATTTAAATATTTTATTGTTCACCCATTTCAATAGAACACTGGAAATTTTCACAATAACTTCGAATGACATCACGAAAAACATGATCATAATACAACCCTGGACATCATGAATAATTAAAATACATCTTTTTACATTGATAAACCATAGATATTGTCCTCAATCAATCTAATTTAGACAACAGGCACACCATTTAAAAGTTCTAAAAATGGTCGACAACATTTCCCACCAGCTATAACAGAAATAATTTCGATACAATGCTGTAAATTAGTAAACTATCGAAAATAGAAATTACTCAAAGAAATACTAAAAATTATTACTTTCAACTGTAAATAACTAAAGTAAAACCTACAAAACCTTGCCGCCGAAATAAGTACTTATCGTTATGTTTTCCACACCACCGTTAGAGGGTACCTTTCAATTGATATTTTGTAGATGAAACTTCATAATAATTTAATTAGTAACTACTCTCTTGGGCCTATACTCAAGACGACGATGATGGTAGCATTAAACATGACTATTTATAAGACTTGTGATAAAATCAAACGAATAAAGTTCCTTTTGAGTTTGAATCTGATTAGCAACAGTGCTCCCGTTATATCTCAAATAAGTACATATTGGATTGGATAGCATATATTGTAAGAATAATATGAACTGTTGAAATGAAAACTATTTCTCACCCCCAAAATATTCTCAGACTACTTAAACAGACACGAAAAAGTAGCGCGAAACATTTATCTAAATTTAGGCATGGAGATAAGGTTAAATGCTGTAGTCAAAAGAAACTCGGAGTCCGCCTGCCCTTGGGTGACATCGGTCGAATAGGCCCGAAAGCCAAGCGCAAATTATCCGGCTTGTCTTTGGCGCCACTGAAAGAAAAAAACATATAATAATAAATATTCCGGGATGGGTAAGCCAGAGTAACTTGACAATAGTATACTGGGTGAATAACATTCGTGTTTTTACTCATTTCGCAAGTAGATAATTTTAATAACATACCTTGGTTCAAGACTTCTTACAGGACTACTCGGCCGAGTAATCACTGTTCTCATAGTGGAATTCTCTTTCATCGTTTGACTGTTAAGACATAAAAACTATTAGCTAAATAATAGAGAACCCGAAAAGTATAACTTGCCCCTGTAAAGCGTTCGTAGACTACGAGAAATTTTCGATTCGATCGAGACGTGGGCAGTATTGCAGGCCCTCCAGAGGTGCCAAGTTGACTATCGGGACATCGAATTGTTGAAGTGCTTGTATGAAAACGCCACAATGTCAGTCCGACTCCAGGACCAGACCTCGAAACCGATCCATTTGCAGCGAGGTGTTAGACACTTAGACGTTCTCTCTCCGAAACTGTTCGCCGAAGCATTGGGGGATGTTTTCAAGGTTCTGGGCTAGGCATTAACGTAAACAGCGAGTACATCACTCATCTTCGATTCGCTGACGACATAGTCGTAATGGCTGAGCCCATGGAGGGACTCACTACGATGCTCGATGGCCCCTTTCCAGCCTCCGAACGAGTCTGCCTTAAGATGAACATGGGGAAGACACACTCAACATCATGTCTAATATCCATGTTTAAGCCACTCCTGCGTTGACATCGGAGGTTCTATCCTCGAAGTTGTTAACCATTACATTTACCAGAACTGTCCAAATCAACAGTCAGACGCGTCAATTTCGTTTCTATTGGATTAGCAAGTTTTGGGGACCTCGGCGATTATTCCCAAAGAAATTACCGAAAGCCTCCTTAGTAGCCAACAGCTGAGATAAAGCACATAATCACCGATTTCGTCACTCCACGAAGCCAATAAAATCTACTATGGCGGCAAAACTTCTCTACCGATTACTTTTACGGAGTAGTACTACTACATCGAGTTTCACCGGGTGATGATGTTCTAGTTTACATAAAAATGTAAGAAGACCAACCTGGGCTCGCATTGCAGTTTGCCGGGCCCTTTGGTTCTTGGAGGCAATATTTTTCTACTAGCTTTCTCTCTTACCGGTGAGCTATATTATTGTAAAAAAAAACATTAATAAAAATGTTACTCTAATCTCTTTTCTATTTACGAAATGAAAAGAAAATATGTAATAAAATTATAATCTTTGCCAGAATTACTTGGCCTCGTAATAATATCTGAACACACACAGGGAAAATTCATGAGCATTTAAATTAAATTAAATCCTAATATCGAATTAAACTTTTTCATGGTACACCGAGGCCATTTTACACAAATTAAAAATTTACTAGCGTGATGAATTAAATTACAAAACTCGCCTCATCTTATCTTGAAGCCCTTCATTCTTTTTAGCATTTATGGTATGACGCAATCTTCTTTGAAACTGCAATTTTAAAAAAGAACTTCTTTAATAACGGAAGGATAGCAGCTACTGACAACAATAACAATGTTATGGGGCGCAAGAAGCTACCTCACTTGGCTCTTCATATGCGCGTATCTGTCATAATTGACAATAAAGGCTGTGTGGATGGAACATTATAGTCAAAACGTACGCACCCCTTATTTTATTAAAGCATACATAGGCAACTCCAACTGAAAATGAACTATAGTCACGTAGGTTTCCCCACTAAATGTCAACCCCCTAAAGGGCTTAGTGGGTAACCCTTATTCTCCTCTCTCCTCATTGCAAGATTATAACATACTACTTAAAACATTTACAACATCTATTACATTACACTTCTTTATTTTTGTATACCATTTGTTTGTAATATCTGACCGCGTTCGTGCTTCCGAGGGAACAAAGCAATCGGGTCCAGCTGCTTCTACCATCTATGACAGTCGTTAAACGTTGTCAGTAGCGTGGTAATTATTCGGCTGGTCTAACCCAATAATGACCGATTACCGGTGCTCCCACTAGATGGGTCGCAGAGGGCAAACGGCAATCGCACCATGTAAATACTGGTAATTTGCCAAATCAAATTAGACCAGTGCCGACCACAATGCAATCGGCAAAGGCGAGGGAGATACTTTAGTTTTTAGCAATGGCGCCATAACTACTTACCTTGATGCTATTCAACATGTCCCCCTGGGTGGCGAGCGGTCTATCGTCCGACCGGACACTGGGGGCAGGCCTAGGTGCTGGGGCATCACGTGCAGCACCCAGAGACGCCGCGCCCACAGAATTATCGCGAACTGTATACACAAAACCAACGAATTTCGGTTCTATTGTTCCATTAATCGAGACAGTCACACTGGGGAGCGCAACCCGCAGCCCTGAAGCGAGCGTACTGCCCGCTTGTGGTTTTAGTGGATAGGTCGGGGCGCTATTCAACATCTTACTGCGCCCGGCGTCCCACATACCCTGCCTAGTCCCCGATGGTAGGATATCCATGAGGTTTTACCAGACTTACTCAATCATGAGGCCCGCCATATAGTGAGTATGACGTAGGGAGTAAAAGAGAAAACAGGTGCTAGTGCCAACCCATACTTCCCGACCCCACCTATGCACAGTTGATCAGCTCGGGTTTCAGTGATGGTGACAATCTCTTTCATTTACAAATCAGGTACAAATATATTTAATTACGGGAAATAGTATGTACACATCAGAATTAAGCACAGCTGTTGTGGATAATAAGGTAGAGGAAGACCAAACATAAGATGGATTGCATGAGAGATGACAATAATGAAAAGAGAGAGCAATATGCAGGAAGATATACTTTTAGCTTTCCCTTGGGAGTGGTGACTAGTACACAGCCACCCACTGTAAACCCCAACTGTATACCACCCTCACAGGTCTCATCCGACTCCACAGATTTGCGGTACTTAAACTTAATTTACTGTGGGAAGAATTTCATTTGGGGTTGGAACAGTATACCTTACTGTGCCAACCCCAAATGAAATTAGTAGCATACGGCATAATTATGAAATAAAATAATATGAAACAAAACAATATTTAATTTGTTCTCACCTAAATCTAAATCACAATAATCCATTACATAACATTTCAGTTTAATATGTCATATTTTTTATGTAGGCATTTTATATGATTTATTCACTCCAGCCAACACAAAAATATTTTGACAATTCATTTCACAGAATATTTTAAGGTTGTTTTTTAGTAATGACAAATAATCTCAATCCCATTCCAACAAGATGGCATTAATATTGACATAAAATCTTTGTAATATGGTAATTCTCAAATAAAAACAATATTTATTGTAATCATTGTCCTGTATCTAAATTAAATAGTATTTTGTATATTGATTGTAGCCAAAATTGCAATGTCCATCTTCCATTGCAAGAAATCAAAACTCTTTTTAAACATTAGTCGCATTTCAAACACTTTAATGAAATAAATATAAACCTAATGAATAAGTCTACATGAATAAATAAACTATGAGCAATGAGGTGTTAACATTTCCATACAGACTAAATATGTACAAATTGCTATGTTGCATGTTTTGTTTCACTATCCTGTTTACTACTAGATTCAGGGACCCTGCTGTCCGTCTTAGCTTCTATCTCCTTAGTATCGAGTATCTGAAGCTGCTTCAAAGATGTGGTAGGCCCCGCAAATATTGCTGGACTTGTCTTTGTCTCTGGAATATATATTTCAAATGCCTTAAAGTATTTGAGTATACTACGCACATCCTCTTCCCTCAGTTTGTATTCTAAAGCTATTTTCGGCGCAGTGACTTGTTCAGGACTCGCTTGATGCGCTGAAAGGAATTCTAAAATGTGTCGCAGGGTTGCGCGCCCATAAGCTACTCTGTCTGGCTCTCTGAAGCCGAAATCATAGTCTTCCGGCATCTTCCGGTCTTGTGGCAACGGGCGATCTTTACTTTGTTTTATTCTTTTTTCACGGGTAAGGTCATCCTCTGGAATCCCGTGCGCGGTTACATAAACTTCCTTCAGTCTGTCATCGAGCTGCTCGTCTTTCCGGTCTAATTTCTTATCAATATCAGGGTCGGCTTCGAGTGTACGTTTTAGGTCCTCAATGTTAGTCGGATATCGCGGCGCTGGTACAGGTTTCTCTTTAGATATTATTCGATGCGCTCGATTTTCGATATTGAACGACTTTATTGGCCTCAACGCCTTTGTTACTAAAGCACCCATCTCAGGTGGCGTTAGTACACTTATTTACTTCAAATCACGTTTTTATAAACAGATACATTGCATTTATTCCATCCTATTTACTGTTGCATCACAAAAGTTAGGTTATTATTTTTGAAGTAAGCTGAGCTCACTCACTGCCGTCATCCGTCATTTCTTGTACGTCAAATCATTCAAATGGAGTTCCGATTTTAAATTGCTGCGCGATTTATTAGAAAATGAGACCATGAAGAAATTAATGTAATATGCCATTTAGACCAAATATTTATGTCTAAAATTATTATAGTTTTACATCTACGTTTAAGTTTATCATTGTGATCAATGTAATTAAAATATATTATTTTTACCCACTCATCATCATCATCAGCCTAAATTAGTACACTACAATATTTTAACTACCCAGTAAAATATAAACCTTGATTGTTTGTTATTTGTTTACAACTTCTGTAATGTGTAAAAAAATACGCAATACATATTTGGAAAAAAAACCCTAAACTATTAATATTTATTTATAGCAAAGCTCAAGGGACCGCTTTATACGACATAAACACAATGGTTCGGGGCAAAATTTTTTTTTTTTTTGCTTTGAACGTTTAATTACCCTCCTCTAGGCCCGACTCAAGAGTGGGTCATCTATGGGCTGAGTTGTAGTAGTTGTATACTATCCCAATACTTTTAATCCATGTATTTGTGTAAATAACATTAAAGTGACTAAAATATCTAAGGTAAAATAAGCTTACTTTTTAATTTTGATAAAGCTTCCCGTAAACTCGACTTTGTTGAATCTTTATGGATAACCCTTTCTGGTGATGGTAGAGTGTTTGTTGCACGTGATTGGTCTTTTGGCATACGGCTCTGAGGAGGACTCGGACTACGGCCCAGATGTCTACGATAAGGCGCTTGATTTGAAACTTTATTGGCTGTAAGTAAGTACAATACATGTAATTGATCATCCATAACGCTTATTGAAAATAATTTGTAGAAATAATTAAAACATGTGTGAAAAGTTTGATGATATAAAATTTTTTATCACAAATCTATATTTCTTTAGAAATATTCAAAGGTATTTGATACTTTTTATATCGAGTATTACATTGACATTACCGGTCATCGCAACTTGGTTTGAAATACGCACAGCCTGTTGAGGCGCTACGGTGACACTCGAAGTACGTATTTTCTCACATTCCACTTTGTAGATGCTACTTCTAAGCAAAAAATTCTGGGAACAGTATTTGTTTTGTAATAAGTCGTTTTCACTAATAAAATAAATGCGCCTAGAAAATCTAGAAGCTATTACTTACTTTAGCTTCGTTGACATTCCTTATTAATGGGGTTTGACTTGATCGGAATTTCGTCAGTGGGTAGTAAATATTCGTACCTTTTGTTGTGGGATCCTGCAAAAAATATTACCACATAGTAAAATCTGGGAAATAATTTAAAATTGACTCAAAAAAACAGCAAATGTATAATCCAATTATATAGTGATACCACAAAAAGATACATAAGTTTAATTACGAGGTTTAATGTATGGAGTTATTGAATGTTTAGTCCAGAGTCCAGTCGCAAAGATGTCGGAAATTGTAGCTGAAATGCAGTTTAATGTGAATTCGTCATACGTTCTTAATTCTTTGAGTTTCTGTGTATATAATTACATTTTAAAACTATTATTATTTTAATATCTCGTTTCAATACAATATTGTTTAGATATTAACCATGGCGTCTGGCGTTATCAACTTAGTAAACAGAAACCGTGTGTATCTCTAATTTCAGAAGAAAATCTACTCACGGTTGGTTTTATGGTAGCTTTTTGCAATACTGGTCGTAAGCTTGGACTTTTTGATGCAACACGTGTAGCTCTGGGATCACCAGCTCCACTACGGCGTGACACAGAAGTACTAAGATGATCACTACAAATATAGCGAGATTAAATTCTATGGGAAGTAAAAATATGTCATACACTTAGCACCTCTAATTAGTCTGAGTTTTCATAAACACACTGTTAAAAGTTCTTTTGATTAAATTAATAAATGAACATGAAGTGGTTTACCTTCTGTATACTTTTTGTATATTGCTTATATTTGATCCTTTGACGGGGCAGTCATTCAAGTACTTCTCATTCCCCTTGATAAGAGCTACAAAACATAATAAAAACAGTCTCTTTGTTCATTTTAGTTTTTATAGAATCCATAATAATTACTACACAGGACAGGATGTTACAAAAATCCTTTAGCCATAATAAATGACTATCGATAGAACTACTAATTTAAATGCTGTGTGCAAAATATATGCTACTTTCTTTACTGAACATTTCGTTCATTTCTGCACAGCTTCTGACGAAATGGTGCAAATGAGCATATAAACTCCAAGATTAACTTGTGGAACACATCATACGAAGCTTGTGGTCTAATACTTAAAATAGCTAATTTAAGATCCCACACGTATTTAGTGATAAAAAATTAGATCACAAAAACATATGTTTCTCCCTATTGCATCTTATTAGAGAAAATATATACACAAAACTGCGCTCTTCGGTAAGTTCAATGCCATAATTTCAGAAGGCTATGGATATTCTTGTTACACCCTGCATACTTGGCTTCAAGAAAGCAATTGTCAGCAATAATGATACGAATACAATATTATGCATAGCTCATAAATAAGATAGTGAATATTATTTTACCAAATCTACTATACTGCAGAGTTTGTACGAATTACAGTTATCTGGAACAACGCTTGCACAACGCACCACCAGCATCCATAGACCGTCATTAAATGTTTTAAAACACGGCTCACAACAAAGATATTTTTTCCAGAATGAAGTGTCCTCGACATTTGCCTCCTCAGTCTCATCGGGAGTGTTTTTAATAATGCAACCTTTTATTCGTGCCATGGGCTTAGTAGGCTTAACAGTGAGATCACATGATGCTATAAATATTTCTTCACTTTCAATATGGGAGATTTCTGTTTTGCTTTTGTCTACAATGAAAATTATCACCTATTAATCTATAATTCTTATATAATAAACACTAGATTCTGCATGAATTGAGTACAAACGAGAAAATAGACAAACATATAAATTATTAGACGCAATTTCCAATGAAGTTAAGTCCCGGTATTTTGATTAGATTTATTTTGATACGGTGCGTAGTGCAAAACGGTGCCCTAACTGAAAGCTATGCATATTAAAGTACTGAAAATTTAAACTGGGAATAATTGTGTTACTTTTTCAGTGTAGCTCTTGTTCAACACCCTTCATGCTCGTGAATTCAAGAAATTCAATTGGTTGAATAGGTGTGTTCAGTCCGGAATGATCCCAGACCTATCCCTTTCGAAATATACTAAAGAAAAGCTTACCATCTTTCACCTTTGATTGCATTCTCACTGGCGACGCTGATTCCGACCTTGCAGGAATTTGCATAGGTAGTGGTAACGCCTGCCGCTGCTTTTGTGCTTTTGCAGCCATCGAGTAGACTCCATATTCATGTCTAGGTATGTATTCAGGATCCTGATAGTTTCGCTTCCTGTCACAAACTTTGTAAATGTCAGCCATTTCCGGAAGCAATGAAATCATTGGGAGCAATAGTATATGCACCAAATGCCGTTAGCAAGAAATTAAACCATCTAATGTAATTCAGCTAGAAAGCTTATCCTTACTTAATCAACCCACATTTACAAAAACAAATTCTTCACCTGTTTACCTATAAAGGTTTCCCTGTTTTAGTAGCCACGGCTCAAGTTGCTCCAGCCATCCCTGGGAATAAATTGCAAGCTACACAAGAAATTTATCAAAAGCGAACACTGAAAATATTTCGTTTGAAATATTATAACTTCCTGTTATAATACAAGGTCCCATGTTTATATTACTTACGATCAATCTATTACATGAATACATCCAACGATCAAGAATACACCAGATATTGGAGGACATATTTCAGACAAAATTAACCATTAGCCAATCGATAAACCAATCACAGATTCAGTCTATAAATGGGTGCATGTTGGAAGTATACAAAATTACCTGTTGGTGCCCAATGACTGATCCTGGTCTGCAAATTCTCATCCAGCCAATGGCTTCGTGAGCTGTCATCCGATAATGCTTTATTAAATAACAGCCAATCAGCGAACCCGTGCGCCCAAGACCTGCCTGAACAAGTTTTCGTCAGCATTCGCAAATTTTCAACTATAAATTATAATATTATAATGGAATATCTGGGCCCCAAATATGCTAATTTCTGTTCTGTCTGCTGTCACTGTTTATGGCTAGCTTTTTATGGTTAATAATAATACTAACTCTAACCAAATAGGTTACGATATATAGATACTGTGACAAGGACACCATGTTTTAATAGTTCTTAGTTCTTATAGACTAAACGCAATTAGGGACTGCAGTAGAATATCACGATAAGTGCTTGACAAGTGTTACCCTTGCAGTTAATTGTTAACTTCGTTGAGTATCCCGCTAAATCATATTTGCTTGTCAAAATTCCCCTCAGTTAACAATTAACTTCAAACATACTAAATTCGTAACCTTGCAGTGTACTGCTATTGCGCAGTTTGCATCTTCACTGATTTGCAGAAACTTAAACAATATATGTCGCGGTGGACATGACCCATCCGAGAAAAATAAGTCATAGTGGACAATTCCGTTGTTGCTGAATCTGTTAATAGCAAAATTTTTATTAGAGACCACAGTTTACAAAATACAACTTATCTAGTTGGCTATGTAGCTGTATTGGAAAACGATAAATAGAAAAATCTTATTTTTTTATTACATACAACAGACTTTTATGACATCATCACTTACATATTTCCATCGTATAGTCTTTTATTTAGGCGTATTACTATTCGCACATTATTCTCTAAAAAATAATCCAAGTACATCTCGGGAGGGTGATACAGTGATACACTATAGTCTACAGGCCCAATGAACGCTAGAAACCTTCCTAAAAATAACAACATCCTTTAATTAGTAACTTCCAGTGAAACAAAAAACAACACAAGAAGACAGACATCTTCATTTAATGTGTAGAATTGGTCATGCCACCTGTACACACTCGTCGAGACACCCCGAGGCAGACCGAGAACGAGTGTTTACATGGTGTTCTCGTCTAATCTCGCTCTCTAGCGTCTCGCCTGGCTTGTCCTTGGTCGGTTGTCGGTTTTTTGCGCCCGAGTGACAGAGTCGATCCGAGCTCCGAGTCAAAGGATCTTCATTATTCAGTACAAATGAAAAATGAGTGCGAGAGATGCTCTCGTCGAGGGCTATATCGGCCGAGACTCTCCGCGGGATATTCTCGGCGAGTGTGTACAGCCGCCTTCAAAACTCACCCGGTACTATCCAGTTAAGGTCCCCACCTTGGATTTTATCCAATCGATCGTACTCCTCGTAATCAAAATCATGAAAATTGAAAAATCCTAATTCTTTAGCTTTTTTCATAGCTTGCAAACAATCCGTTAATGTTATCGTGTAAGCAGAGTCACCCTGAGTTGCATCTTGAAACGCTCTGTACAGAATTTAGGCATTATTGTGGTAATCGCTTTTATCGTTAAAAAAATTATATTTATACTTATACTCACCTATATGTCTGTCCGTGGACCATAAGAGGTTTCAGTGCATCTTTTGGTGATAAGCTTAAATATAAAACACCAAAACATCCCAGAAGAAACGCTGCATTTGCTTTCTTTTTAGGGTCGATTGAAGTATAGTGTACTACAATTTGCCTGTTCATATGCTGTTTTAATTTTTCGTTCATTAATTTACAATATTTATAAACACAACCTAAATTTAGTGGACCAAAATCAGAGTAATAATTTTCATAAATTAATTCGTCGTCAATACTAAAGTAATGAGCGTCTGCAGAACTTTTCAGCGATTTTCCATGTCTCACGGTTGCAAAATAAATGATATTTTTGATGTATTCGGTCATAAACAATATATCAGGATTTCTATTCATCATCACTCTATTATAGATATTCTGTTACACAGTAAACCAATCATTTCATTGATTAATGCTATTTTCATAACTTTAATATAATTACAATTAAAATATAAAATGCACAATGATTTCTTTGCGTAATATTAGAAAATTATTATCAAAATAATAAAATAAAATCAATCTAAAATGATGACATTACGCTGTTTCACTTTTGTTTTATACTTGCCACGCAATTTCATATTGCCAGGTAACAATTTTATGAAAGTACACTTTATATTTGACGAAACTAAAGTTAATTAATATGATACAGTTAAATTTGCCTCGTAAACGTAATTTTGACAATAGAAACTTTATTTTTCGATTTTTTAAATATTTTACTAGACTCTTTGACGAAGCCTTCATAATCTAATTATGATTGTTTATTATGATAAGTTCTATGTAAATTGTATCTATGTATGTATATCATTATCTTTCTTCTTCTTCTTTACATAGTATAACACAAAGTCGCTGTCGTCTGTCCGTCCCTATGTATGCTTAAATCTTTAAAACTAAGCAACGGATTTTGAAGCGGTTTTTTTTAATGGATAGTGTTTCAATAGCTAGGTTTATATGTACATGTATTATGTAGAGAAATACTGACAAATTTAGATGTTCATCATTACACCCGTGTGAAGCCGGGGTGGGTCCCTAGTTTATTTTAAGTAGAAAAACATAATATTGCTGACTTTTTTGTCAATTTTGGTAAATTTAAATATATTAACGTTACTCCTTAACTTTAGTCGATTAGACAACACAAAAAGATGATGCACATCACTTGAATAAATTGCCACTTTAAAAAAATATGTTGACGGCTCCAGTCTTTTTGCGGTACGCAAGGTAAATTGTCAAATGTTCTTAGTCGTATTTTCTGAATCTACGAATATTTTTGCAATCTAAAAATGATTAGTGACCATAAGTGTACTAAAGTATCATCGACGTACCGGATAATTGATTGTATTTGGTATTTCAGGTCGTCAAATCACAAAACACCATGGCTGATGTCGAAGTGTAAGTAGCGTTTTTATATTCAATTTTCAACACATTTTATCCATTTCCAGCACTCAAAAAAAATAAAATAGTAATTTTACGACGTGTTATTTACTTGCAGTTATTTTACCCTAAAAATCGTTGTTTGTTACATTCAAACATGTTGTCAACATAACCTAAGTTTACTTTGGAAATCTGCTTTTGGAAACAAGTCTGTTAGTGGTTACCCATAGTTGCGGATCTTTGATCGGTCGTTTCAGCCCATGGATGACCCACTACGGAGTCGAGCCTCCTCTAAATTAATGGAGGGTATTTAAGTTTACTCCTCTGAATTTCTTGTAACAAGATGATCAGTTTTATTGGTTATCTTATTTCCATATTATCACGAACCCCGTTTTTTTTATTATCTTAAATATAAACTTATATTTACAAATTGGCATGTTAAATTGTCATATCCCATAAATTTTTCTGCAGAAATATTAACATAACGAAGGAATTCGAATCATCCCCCAGGTATTATTGATGATAAGTTCCAAATAGGCGCATGTCTGATTTGATGGTAATTTACAGTGAAGTACCCGTGAACCCCGTCCTCAGTGGCGGTGCCATGGATGTGAACACAGCACTCCAGGAAGTCCTGAAGACCGCCCTCATCCATGGTGGTCTGGTACATGGTCTCCATGAAGCCGCTAAAGTTTTGGACAAGTAAGTGCATTTCAGAAAAAAAATATTATTTGATTACTATCATTAGACCTCAATTATTTGCACCAAATTATTTTGACACCTGACAATTTATCTCTTCATTTATTTATTAAATATGCCTTGACTGAAAGGCAAAATTGACAGGAAGTGGCATATGAAATGCCAGCATACATGTATATTGTTAACATCAGCTTCTTAATAACCAAGTGAGGTTTTTTCAACTATAACAAGTGATTGTACCATTAGCACATTATTACCACACAAAAACTAAATACTGGCTATATCTATACAAATAAATTAAATTGGAGTGTGTTTGTAATAACCATATTTTACTAAGTTCATTTGGATGTTTAAATTAAACCAAAACTATGTTTTCCATTTTTGCCTGCTTGTTTGTTTGGGCTATGGCTGGACCTATATTGAAGGGACTTCTATTGGCAGAGAGCTACTTTTATTGACACCTTCCGCCCCATTTTTATGGAGCGCATAGTTACTGAGATATAGGTACGATGCTGACCAAGTCATGTGTAACAGCTAGTTTTGTTTATAAAGGAACACAATAAATTATACAGTGTAATCTCACTAATCCGGCACTATTAAAAACTGGAGGATGCCGGATTATTGGAATGTTCGGATTACTGGATTATACTGAAAAAGTCATAGGTAATAAATAAAATAAAGCATTTCATAGAGAGAATAAATGAATATAATGTATTACATTTTTTAACACGTTGAACGCCACACTAAAAACCATATTTAGTCCAGGGAGCCGCGGCGGACACCTTGTGACCGCCAATATGTCGGGTCCAGGGGGCCGCGGCGGACACCATGTGTCCGCATGGTCTCGATCACTACAAAGGCTTCTAGACAGCCGACGGATACTGTTTCGACAATTTTTTCTAAGGCAAGTGATCCGCGCGGCCCCATAGTACAGCTTAGCCGCTTGGCACAAAAAAATTCGAAAGGATTTTGAATTTATGGACTTTTCTACAAGTTGTTCCCAAAAATGTTTTAAGTACTTATAGTAAGTATTTTGAAAAGTTCAATTGAGTGATGTTATATTTATAAAGGCGATAATTTTAAATATTTTTAAAGCACTAGAAAGTCGTTACTATTATAATCGTTTTCCGTCAAGTTCGTATCAAATAAGGCATGGGTTCAGTAGGCAATTTTATACACACAATGTGACGAAAAATATTAAGGTTTTCACTGTGTTTACTTATCCAATATAGGTGAATAAAGAATGGTTTTTTAATTTTCATTCTATATATATATTGTATAATTTGAAAATTGAAATGAATCAGTCATGATATTTTTATATAATGTTTAATGGCAAAGAATGAGATCAATCATTTAATCAGATTAACTAATAATATAATTACAATAAAATAATTAACTTTAAAAACGCGACAGGTACATTAATTGGTACCCTGTAGGTAACAAAAGATAATAAAATAAAAAAATTAAGGGATCAACAAACATATTACAAAATGTTTGGCATTACAACGATTGTTAAACCTTTAAAATATATAAAAAAAGTCTTGAAATCAGTAACCTACAATCATTATGTATGAACTTCGATAAAAAGCACTTCAATTAGAAAATGTAAATACTTAAAAATACTTATAGAAATATTAAAAAAAACTAAAAATGCAGTTTAAAGAAACAGTCATGGCACAAAATTGGCTTTTCAGGACAAACGCTACAAAAAGTGTTTACTTTTTTCGTCTTATTTCTTGCTTGTAAGCGACCCAAGTTTTTGACATTCGTTTTGTAGCATTCCCCACAATTTCTAGTCTAGTCTTTCTTGATGGGCCGTCTAACTTCACCAAAACATGTTTCTGTCGTTTCGGTCTTGTTAAGGCTGGTTCATCTGCTTGTTGTTTAGCACAGAATGATTTCAAAATTGCAACTCTAAAATCTGTTACTTTTATTTTTGTTTTGGTTACAGACTGGTACAAAACATGAGCATTGATCATAGCTATATTTAGAAGCATATCTAATGCAATTTTTTTGTACCATCGAATGGATTTGCGAAGTGGAGTTGAATAAGAAGCCATCTGGTCTGCTAAATCCACACCTCCTTTGGCCTTATTGTATTCCAAAATGATTTGAGGCTTCTTCACAACCTGTCCACGTTTTGTGATCTCAATGAAGCGCACAGAGTGCTTTGTGGATAAAACAAGAACATCGCGCTTGTCTTTCCACTTCATCACCGTTATTCCATCTCGGCTCTCTTCCGCACAATAATGGCCCTTCTTGAGTTTCGTGTTGGTTACTTTTTTCGGAAGCCCCCTCCTATTTTTCCTGACTGTCCCGACAAGATGAGTTTGCTTGTCCAAAAGTCTTCGCGCCAAATCAATGCTGGTATACCAATTATCAGTATGCCCCCTGTTAAAATAGCCTTCACACATATTCATCACAACATTTGTGGGTGTTGTGTTTATAGTGTCCATGTTTTTTCCAGCGTAGATATTAACTTTGTGTGTATATCCAGGAATGGAGCACAGCTTGAATAGTTTGACACCATACTTATGCCGCTTTTGTTTATTATACTGTCTAAATAAAAGCCTTCCACGAAATGGCACCATGCTCTCATCGATACAAATATCTTCATTTGCCGTATAATGTTGCCGAAAACACTTATTCAAATCGTTCATTAGCCTCCTTACACGATGAAGTCGATCGGCCTTGTTTTTCTCGTCATCTTCAGAAAAATGCAGCATGCGAAGCAGAATTTCGAAGCGGTTACGAGACATAGCGGTTCTAGGAAAAGGATGACCGATAACTTCGTCCTTCGACCAATAATCCGATAATTTTGGTAGTTTGACCACACCCATGAAGAGAAGCATGCCCAAGAATTTTTTCATCTCTGCATAGTTAGTTGGAATCCATTGTTTGATGCGCGCACCAGCAGAAGCGTTAGGTTTCTTGGTTATTTGCTCAATAGCATATTGGTTAGTTGCAGAAACAAAAAAATGCAACATATCGTCAGTGACAAAAAGCGAATAGAAATCAGATGGAGACTTATTTACCATTGTAGATCGAACAGCGTATGATGGTCCCGAAATGTCAGTGAATGCAATCAAACGACGCACAGTGGGGCATTTATCAAAATTAGGCGGTCAAAATTATTTTCTTTATTTTATGTATTATAAATAGTTTATAATTATTATATCTCAATTATATAAGCTTTTGGTGAACGAAAAAATCAATTGTTCATAAAAAAAATCACGTTTTATTGATAAAACAAAAAAAAATCAGGAAGAGGAGTCCCACGTCTCTTCACCAGAGCTGAAACCTTTCGTTTCATTGTCAGGCCCTTCTATGCCACTTTCCTCGTCCGAGGAATTCTCTTCAGCCGTGTGGGGCTGAGCTGACATAAGCATTTTTATTGTGGCGTAGACCTGTTTTTAGGTTTTGGTCTTATGCTAGATATCAAGGGATCAGAGCTGAGCAATAATCTGTTCATTACGTCTAAATTGCATTGCTCCCTAGAAAATTTTCTAGCGTAATCCTGCCGATACAGTCGAATATGTTTATTACGCGCCTCTGCTGCTTCTTCAGATAATAAACCTATAGGCAAAAGTGCATTTTCCATGACAGTTGCGCCATGAATTAATATTTTATGCATCGTGGGAGTCATCGGTTGCCAGGGATATAATTCAATGTAAATCTTCGCAGTCTCATACCCATATAGAGCAAACTTTTTTAAATCTACTTTATACGAGCTGGATATGACTTCCAAAATCACTTTCAAGCGTTTTAATAGATTTCAATCCACGCCGGTGATTTCAGCAGCAATTTCAGGATTGGCATAAAATCTTCTACTAGTATTGCCATCGTTGGTATTGCCAAAACCAGCTTTCGGCACATCTACTAGTAGGCCCATTTGCTCTCTAAATTTTTTTTGTATTTCTGCCTTTTTCTGTTTGACAATGTCTTTGTCATTTTCCGACCTTAACTGCCATTTTTGAACTGGAATCTTGTATGCCAAATGAAGTATGCTTTCAAAAAATCGAATCCTAGCATGCAACACGGATAGGCCAAACTGTAATGCGTCGCTATCAACAGTTTTCTTCATATCGAGGTTATTAAATTCTTTTGATGTAGCACCACAGATGAAGCATCTCATCGTTGAAGTAGTTGAAGTTGCAGCGTTACACACTTTTGCATCAACCATAGTCAGAGTCATGACGTGCTTTGCACTTATAACATTTCGCTCAGCACGAATTCACTGGTTTTCAATGCATTTATAGCCTCTTCGACATTTGCGATTTCAGACTTAGTGTTATCCACTGTTTCTTTAGTAAAACGGATCCTTATTGGTCGACAGAATCGTGGCGAAGAAGGAGTTGGATTTTGCCAAACAATTTTTTTGTTTGAACCACATATTAACTGTAGCGGAACAAAGCAACTTTGGAAAATGTTGCTGTCACTCGCATCTCTATCTTGCATTTTTTGTTTGTATTGTGATTGTTGCGACCCATCACATCCCCATTTTGAAATTAGGGTCAAAGAGTGACGGTCTTGTGGACTTAATTGTTTAAGTACATCCTCTAAATATGTTGCCAAACGTTTAGCTGAATGGTCCAATAAATCCTGCAGGTTAATTTCAGCACATGTTTCAGTTATCCGATACGCATCTTTCGCCGGATAACAAGTCTTTTTTGCTTCCTGTAACAATTTGTAGCTCGGATAAAACTTCTTATTGCCATTTCTAATTATTTCATATTGTCGCCTTGAAAGATCAGCTTCCACAAACATTGAGAGGGCAGTTGTTGGATCTTGTTTTTTACACTGCTTGGTTATTTGGTAAGCATTTTTATATACTTGAGCTGTCTGCGGAGAGGTGGTAATGTTTTTTAAAATATTGGATGCAATTCTCTCTCCAGAACTTTGAAGGGATGTCTGAGCAGCATGTATTAGTAATTCTTTTTCAACAGCACTGCGCACTTCCCTTGTTTTTCTGCGTTTACTCCTTTCACTTGAATCTATAAATGACTTTCTTGGTCGACCAGAAGAACGTCTTCTAGCCCTTGGTATTTCAAAGGTTCCTTGCAACCACTTATCATTCTTTTGAAGGAAAAGCTGTGATTTTTTATGAGCTTCTATCGACTTTTTCTTAAATTGAGACTTCAAATAAGATAATTTATGTTTCACTTCCTTCTTTAGTTCTTCACAATACTCATCTTGCGATAAAATATATCTCTCGAGATAATTCAACTTTTCGTCAAAATTATGCAAGTCTTGTTCCTGCATTTTGCTAAAAAGGTGTTTACGCGTTACTACTCGCATTCCTGAGGTACCCTCAGCTTCTGAAATGGAACGAAAACTGGTTTAAAAAAGGAAAATAAATAATTAGCAAATTCGATGAATTTCTACTACATCATTCATTGATGTTGAAAATGTTGATTTCACGGGAGATCACGGCCAATTTCATCGTTTTCAATTAGCCTAAATACTCTATTTTATGTTACAACTGACAAACCCAATGGGACGAACCCTGAAGTATAACAAAAACCATTTTAAAAACAAAAAAATATATTTCAATACAACAATCTCGAGCATGGTTTTTAATCTTCAAGTACGCTGTATTTTTTTTTTACCATTGGCATAAAACTTATTAATATATATGTATTCTTACCTGTTATACCTGAATCCATCACAATATTCTTCACAACACACCCCAAAATAAAAATATTCACTTTTAAAATAGCAGTTTTTCCCAAAATTTCTAAACGCAATACGAACACTTAGAGCGACGATCAAGTTTAGACTGACATACCTCGGCGTGAGCTTCCAGTGCGGAAGCGGGTGGGGTCACCCATTGTTCTACGGTTACTCACCAGTCGCAGGTAGTCATTTTTTTTTACCTGCGACATATTTCAAGGATTGTATTTTTGACCGCCTAATTCGTAGATTTGCCCGTTCGTGCGACGTTGTTTACCTTCTGGCGGTCCCCATCCACCGCCATCAGTTCGGGTGTGATCTGGCGAATCTGGTGTCGTATTTTCTAGTCCACTCTCCTCACTTTCCGAGCGGATGATACGGCGGCGATGTTTGTTCGACGGAAATGATGAAATATTTTCGTCCTCATCTTCTGAAGATATTTGAAAACTTGAATTCAAAAAGTTTATTTCTATGTTTTCTATTTGTGCTAAATCTTCTTGGGTAACTTCAAAGTTTTCAAATATATCCATGACGAAAAAATAGAATACTTATTACGCTCACGGAACCCTAATTTTGCGAAAATAAACACTACATTCTCCTAGGCAAGCGCAAAGGCAAATGAAAGAGTGACGCGTAGCGCTGGGGCGAGCGGGCGTAGCGCGAGGGGGGAGCCGACAGCAGGACCCGCGCGGCGTCCGCGCACGAAAAGACGGTCGGACGCACTGGCAGGCCGCGGCGGACACTAGTGTCTGCCATTTGACATCTCGGAAAATAATATTTATATCGCAGTTTCTGTACAACATCAATTATTTTTGAGTTATTTCCTATCAATTTTTGCAAAAAAACCCCACAACTATTTATGAAAGACTTGTGATTTAATGGTGCGGCCCCGGAAGAAAGTGTACTGACGGACACATGGTGTCCGTTATGGCGTTCAACGTGTTAAGTTTTGAAATAATCCTTAATTTGAGGTAATTTGAGATAAAATTGAGGTCTGCTTTTGTGCAACTTGTAGTCCTTGCTTCAAAACCTTTTCTCGCATGTTGCGAAGAATTATAATATCTTTACGACGCAGCAACCAAGCGCACAGGTATAGAGGGGTGAGGGAGGCGTGGGCGGAGGGTGCCGGATTATTGGACGTGCCGATCTATCGAAGTGCCGGATTAGTGAGATTGTACTGTATTATCAATCATTCATATGCCAGTTGATTTTTTCATATGATCTCAAGCTTATCCTAGAGAGGGGATGTATAAAAAGGGCATTGGATATGAAGGAATATTCACAAAGCATCTGCCTGTTCTAGGCAGGTGTCTTGTGGAAATATCATGAATGGTGACCGCTGTCCATGGTTCTATCTGGTGCCTAAAATAACGCACACACATAGTACCACAACCACTTGCTCTGACAAGATTGTGGCCTCCCACGTGTGCCACATTTTACAATATATTGTCTGATCTGTCACATTTTACACTAAGACGAGGGTCGCCACCCTCGTCTTAAGTGTAAAATGTGACAGACAGGACGCTTGCGGGCGGAAGTAGGGATGATCGATATTTGAAAAACATCGATGTTAACATCGAACCATTAGTATCGATGTACAAAAAATATCGATTGAAAAACATTTTTTAGGTAACAAATAAAACTTTACATTAAAATTAAGAAAATGTATTAATTGTTTTAGAAATTAAGTTTCAAGAAAAAAATTACTTTTTTGGTAGTCTTTTGAGCACACACTGTAAGAAAATTAGCTTTGCGAGGAGTTTTACTGTTACATCTAATGCATACTAGAATTAGAAGAAAGAAGAAAAAAAGAATTATTAAGGTTTTGATATTTGAATCCTGTAACATCGATGTGCCGATGTTATCGAATACAAGACATCGATGTCAAAACATTGATGTTTTTCAGATAAACATCGATATTTAATCAACATCGATGTATATCGATCATCCCTAGGCGGAAGATGGCGAGCGCGGGCGTGCCCTGCCTCCCCGCCCCGCGTTTGTCCCGCTGATACCTGATTTTGTGTTGTGCGCAGCGTAATGCGGCGACATTCAGAGCGGCCATAAAAATTGGCGAGGTCTGTACTTGGTACTTACAAGTGGCTCATGTTAAAATGTGTTTGCAGGAGGCAAGCAGTACTTTGCGTATTGGCTGAGAACTGTGATGAAGCTGCATACAAAAAGTTGGTGCAAGCTCTCTGCAACGAACATCAGATCCCCCTTGTTAAGGTAAGTACTACTAGTAAAGAGCACAAATGCATTCATGTGTAACACATGTTTTTTTTTCATTTGGTACATAACAACTGTTCGAAAGAATAAAGACCTATCTGCCATACAGCTTTGAAACCATTTTGAACTCTATTCTTCATAAATATAATATGAAGTGGTTTAAAAGCAAATGGTTTAAAAGCAGTATTGCAGATAGGTCTTTATTCTTCGGAACAGTCGATAAGCATGTTGGGCAGTCCATTTTTCTTCTTCATTTTCGGAAATTGGAAGATAATTTCGTACTCAAATACAAGAAAAGAATGCCAAGTCTATCTGGACTTGGCATTCAACTCTGCATACTTCACTTGCATTAAATTAAAACAATCTCTTAATACACAACCTGAAAATGGGACGACATCCAAGTGAAAATGAAGACATTGAAATGGCGATGGACTGGTCATATGTTAAGGGAAACTCAACCAAAATGGACTAGTGAAGTATCTGCCTGGACCCCGCGGTTTAACACTAAGAGGAGAATAGGAAGACCCCACAAAAGGTGGTCTGATGATCTGAAACTCATTGCTGGACCACTATGGCAAAGGATAAAGCAAAATGGAAATCGCTGGAGGAGGCCTTTGTATCAAAGATACGCTGATTGGAGGACTGATGTGTATCACCTAATTTAAAAATTAAAAATGTATATATATTGTATCATGTAAAGACACTGTACTCTATTCAGTAAATAAAGGCATTGAAATTGAAAAAAATACACAACCTATTCAGTTTTTTGACTGACAAAGGTCGAAGAAGCGCTCTGCACGAACCGTCCCGGTAGTATGCCGGTGCCGGTACAAGACGAGCGCAGATTGAACCGGGTGCCCCTATGGTGGCTCGCACCCCGCTGAGTCAACTTTCCTAGCAACCGGACATTTTTGCTTACACTACAATATTAGCTGTATTGATAGATAAATGCGCTAGAAATAATAATAAAAAAAACGCCTTTTCAAATTGGTTAGTTTTAAGTTGCGTCGTGTATTGCCTAACAAAATAGCCTACTGTGCCACGCTGGGTTGGCACTGGGTTTCGTTTCAAGTTTTCCATCTCTTACGGCTAGGTTATCAGCCTCCTCATTTCCTTTTGTCGGCTCTAACGTCACCCTCAGGATAGAATGGGGTGGGGACACTATGTATTCTAAATCCGTTACCACACAGACTACATCCACACAAACACCCACAGATAGATATTGTATAGCGTTGTTCGATATTTGTTGTTGTTCTTGGAAAATATATCATGCATGATTTCCAGGTTGACAACAACAAGAAACTCGGCGAGTGGGCGGGTCTTTGCAAGATCGACAAGGACGGCAAAGCTAGGAAGATTGTTGGCTGCTCATGTGTCGTTATCAAGGTAATCAAAATTTAAAGATGTGAATTTGATAGTGTGGTGTATACTTCTTAAATGTGTCATTCGTAATAGTAGTCTGATAGTAGTATGTAATATGCGCTTAGCACGAACACTAGCTGTTTCATAGCGGCTAGTGCCGGAATTCTGGCGCAACATTAACGAGTGACCCTATGGTGTCGTGCTTGTGCACAGATTACCTTCCTATCACTTGAACATATGTTTTATTATACACTAGCGACCCGCCCCGGCTACGCACGGTGCAATCATGCATGTATTATACATATAAACCTTCCTCTCGAATCACTATCTATTAAAAAAAACCGCATCAAAATCCGTTGCGTAGTTTTAAAGATTTAAGTATACATAGGGACGGACAGACGACAGCGACTTTGTTTTATACTATGTAGTGATATAGGACTGACGCAAAATTACAACCCATCATAACTTATTTACATTGTGGGGGTATCTGAGTGGATCGGGAATTAGGTTTCTAAAAATGCCCTGGGATACAATGCTAGTGCAGGGAAGGAAGCCTTTTTTCTAAAGGAAAAGAAAGTTACTGTACAAGCACTATCTGCAATTTCCTCATTTATAATAAAAATTGTCCAATTCTTCAGTCTATCTTGTGTCTAACACCCTATTGTCACCCTATCTTAGTGATTGGTGAGGTGGCACCATCTTCCATTGTTATTTCAGTCCATAAAATACTACTGGGGTGCGCGGGCATCCTCCAAATTCATGGAGGGGAAAATCAATTACTTTTCTATCTATTCATAATAGTCCGATTTTAATAGCTTAACGTCTCTGAGGGGTCACAAACTCATGGTAAGAACGACATGAGACAGACCCTGTATGAGTGGCTTTCGAAATATACTTGTCTAGGCTCTCGGCACAATTTCACAAATGACTGTTACTGAATTTGGTAGTAATATGCTTTTTACTTGTTCATAGGACTTCGGTGAGGAGACGCCAGCACTAGACGTACTCAAAGACTACCTGAAGTCTTCGAGCTAGTCTACCTAGTGTATTAAGTTAACAATAATAAAATACAAAAAAATCTAAACATGCGTTTTACTTTTTAATATAATATCCTTGTTTAATTTGTTCTATTGCATGGCCGTAGGCTAATTTCCCTCGCGTGTATATATGGAGGTCCTATATTAATAAAATATGTAACTTTATAGACTACTATAAACTTACATACTATTACTACCTATATACTTTTGTATACGGCACATATTGGGGTTTCTCTATGTTGTATGTATTTTTTTAATTTAGTTTAATAAAAATATTTCTAAAATTTTACAAATTAAGAGATACTTAGGTAAAAAAAATATAAACATTACCTAGGTACATATTTGTGACAATTTTGTTACATAAAACGAAAAACTAGGTTAATTTAAAAAAAAAAACTAAAAAGTAATATCTCGAAATCCGTGAGACTTCAGGCATTTTTTTTATTAGGGCTAGCTTCCTGTGTCTCTGTGATGTGCAATTTTTGAGACAACCTGTATAGTTGTGGGGAAATGGTCTAAATTCATATACCGTTACAAATCCAGAGAATATGTACATACAAAATTGCAAGCCAAAGCATGTCACATCCGAATTTTAGTTTAGATTATGAAATTACCTTTGTTATGTTACTGATCATTTTATTATTTTTTGATTACTAGGAAACTGCCGATTCATAAAAACAACTTTAGCACATTAAATATTTATTGCCTTCACTTCAAATTCAGAGCTATATTTTACTTCATTGAATATTATTTAGGTAGGTATTTAAAGTGATGCTGGCGGACGGATATAAGGTAACGACAGCCTGTTTGACAATGGCCTAAGGTTAAAATGTAGACAAACTCTTAAATCTTTCTTTAAGTAGTCTTCTAGACGCTTATTTTGGCGAATTGATCACAGAGCTCCTTGTGTTTAGGCCACTGTTGTACTTGACACTCCCTAAAACAAAAATATTCCATGTAGTACGACATGGTTTATTTACAACCTCTTTGAAACCATAGCCATAATAGGATTGATAATACTACCGATGAAAGATACCCTGTAAAACATCAGAATTTAAATATTTGGCTCGCATCTTCGGTGACGAAAGTGTTAAATAAAGAAGCAAGACTGTAGAAAATGATGTCTTAGGTTTTCGCAAAGTTCAAGACGTCGCCGTCGGGAAATAGATATATGAAATCATAAATGTCATATCGCATACATTTTAGCGTTGCCGATACCGTTAAACATTCACAAATCGTTAAAGATGGTATAGATAAAAAATAAACACGGCAGAAAAAAATAAAAACCGATACCTAGATTTGTACTAGTCAACGCCATCTATTGTCGAGTAGCTAATATAATTTATTAACCAAAACCTTTGTGTAACATTCATGATACTCCTAAATAACCCTCTGCTAAGTGGGACTTCCCCATCAAAGAGGGTAATTAGCCAACTGTGCCAAACTGGCCGGATGGGTCGGCACATGCTAGGTTTTCGCCTTCAAACTGTTACCAAACCAATCGTATGATGAGTGACAGAAATTCTGAGGCCTACCGTCCACAGTACCACTCGGTCTTGCATCTAGAACATTTCTTTGTGGCCTTGTCGCCGCACTTCGCGCACTTGGCGCCGCCACTGTCGAGTGCCAGTGCCGCATCACTGGTATACGAGTCTAATAGCTTCTTGGCCATTTCCCGCGACTCTTCTGAGCCATCTAGGTGGAAGAACTCCAGCTGCGCTTTCGCCAGGGACTTACTTCGCTTGTGCACTTGTTTCAAGTAAGCCTCTTTTATCTGAAAATTAGCAATTAAAAATTTTTAGCCGTGTTATGTCTAGCTAGGGGTCGCAGCGCCTATCCCCCGATAGTTGTAGTCGGGGAATTCCTATCGGTGCGAATTGCTCATGAAACTTCGCTATCGCGGTGTAGGACTTTTTTGGTAATTCTCGCATTTGATGGCGATATTTCTTGATGTTATTAGTTCAGATTTTCGGGTAAATTTATTGTAGAAATGTGATAAAATGATTAGTTTCAAAGAACGAGTATCTGTGTTTAGTGTAAAGGTATAGGCCAGAATGTATGGACGATAGGTCGGAACATTCAGACTGCCTCGTTGGTCTAGTGGTTAGATGTGCCGCCTTTGGATTCCGGGGTCGGGCAAGTGTCTTTGTCTAAACCAGAGGCACTGGCTCGGTGTCTGGGTGTCATTTCTATATATAATATGTATGTATTTACAAAAAAAATGTCTATAAGTAGTTTATCATCCATCTCGTTACCATAACACAAGCATTAAGTTGCTTAGCTTGGGACGAGATGGCGTTGTGTGAAATGTCCAAGGATATTTATCTATTTATTCACTTTAACGGTGTGAATTGTTCTTGAAACTTTGCTATCGCGGTGTAGGACTTTTTGGTAATTCTCGTATTTGTAGGCGATATTTCTTGATGATAATAGTTCAGACTTTTATGATAAATTGTGTGAAGTATGTAGCATGCTGGTCGCTGCATATTGAAAAAGACAGTTGGTATAGGGGGATAGATGTAGCGCCATGGGATCAACAGGTCCCGGGGTCGGTATAGTGTCTTTGTCGAAATAAAACTATCATTTCAGCCCATACATTACTCACCACTGAATCTTACTTAGCCTACTGTGTCACGCTGGCACACACCCAGACTCAGAGCAAGTGCCTCTGGTTTACAAAAATACACTTGCCCGGCCCCGGAATCGAACCCGGGACCCCGTGATCCAAAGGCGGCACATCCCACCCCTAGACCAACGAGGTAGTCGAACTTACCTCCTTCATAATTCAATTTTAGACATAGAACTGCTTTCTATCTTCTTTTGATTTCCTTCAGCTACATGCTCTCGCTTATCGCTATGGCGATAGAGTTTTTGTTAAACTCTATAAATAACTTCAACAGTGGCGTTTCAGGGTTGTAAATCTTTTCGAGAATTTCATTATTCTAAAAAAAAAATTACCATGGTTTGAAATACTTTCTCACCTGTGGCACAACCTCGATCAGGGTGCATCCCGGATTCTTGACACCGTTGCTGCGGTTGTGTAAGCTGGAATAATCCCCCACTGCCATGCGGCATAAGAACATCTTGAGCTCTCCCAACGGGGGCACTTGATCGATGATTGGGTCTATCATCTTTGCTTGAAGCTGTGGAAATAGTTATGACTGCTTCGTTGCTCTAGGGCCTAGGGGTTGGATGTGCCGCCTTTGGATCACGGCGTCCCGGGTTCGATTCCGGGGCCGGGCAAGTGTCTTTGTGTAAACCAGAGGCACTTGTTCAGACTCTGGGTGTCATTTGTGTTCGTGAATTTCATGTTTATAAACTGCCCTCGCGATACAGGTTATAACCTACTGCAAGGGTGTTAGGAATTTATTTTTCGTTACGGAATTTCTTGATTCGGTCGCCGCGCTCAGAGCCCGCGTTAAAAGCTATGCAATAGCTTAAAAACCATTCATTAATACGCTTTTAGTAGCTTCTTTTGTATCTAAGTATGTAACGGAATATTTAAACATGATTTTGACCCACTTTAAAACGTCTGATTAACTTGAAATTTGGCATACTTACTATGGACCGATGACAATTCAATAATTTAAACATTTTGACCCGTTATCATTGTTTAAAAAAAACTAAAAAAGTACGCTTTTATAGAAAATCGAACTCAAATTATTTAAAATTTATTTTCGTTTTTTGTTGTTCGTTGTTTTTAAAGTATTATTTATTTTTATTTATAATATATATAATTGTATCTTTTGTAAAGAATGATCTTATGAAAATATTATACTAACTCGACAAAAAGAGTGGCGTCGACCCTCGCTGATCGTGTAGTAATGATTGAGTCTCGGTTCCAACAGCAGTTGTCGAAGACACAGCCATAACTGCACCTCACTGCGATGCATCTGAGACGAGTCCTCCGCATCGGGCTTGGTCCAACGACCGACTGAAAACACGCGTTAAGTGCACAAATCTATATAGATAAAAATAATTGAAGTGTCTGTTTGTAATATTAAAATAACCGCCGTTTACTTAGTGCCAACATCATCATTTCAGCCAAAAGACGTCCACTGCTGGACATAGGCCTCCCCCAAGGATCAAGTTGTGTGCTTCATTGGGGGGTGTTTGCCATAATCGCCACGCTTGGCAGGCGGGTTGGCGATCGCAGTACGTATGGTGCGTTTTTGGACAGAACGTCGCTGCTGCCCAACGTCTGTTGTCCCTTAGTCGCTTTTTACGACACCCACGGGAAGATATGGGGTGGTAGTATTCTTACTCCGCTACCACACAGAAACTTAGTTACTTAGTGCACTTGGATGTAACACCGTACGTATAGCAAAACAATATTTTTTTTTGTTTCGGCTAACCTACTGAAATAATTGTACCGATTTTGACGGGACTTTCACTGGCAGATAGCTGATGTAGCAAAAGTAACTGCAGATACTTTTACTGATTTCCTTTTGTCGGCTTTCACGGCACCCTCAGTATGAAAAGGGGTGGTGACGCTATGTCTTCTGAATCCGTCACCACAAGGGCCTAATTAGTAATTGGTAATAACTTACAATTAAATGTCTGGAGTTCACCCTTGTCATCATTACGTTTCCACGGCTCTAGCATAAGCAGATGAGACAGTAACGAAGGCACATCGTGGGTTTTGTATATGTTAGTCGCAATAGAAGCGCCTGCACCACCCACCTCCATATGCTCTGCTATGTATCTAAAGAAAAAGAAAAAAGCCTCGATCAAGACTTCGAATCAGAGGGTCCGGAAGTTACACCCCTTGGGCTCTTAACTTACCAATTCAATTCAGTGACAATTGGCAATCAACGTGTCTTGGATTTGGAATGCACAATGTAACCAACCCATACCATCCTGAAGGTATCGGAAGAGCCGACTAAACGAACGTAAGAAGAAGATCACCATAAGAGAAGGAAAACTTGATACAAATCCTGCGCCTGTCAGCCTTGCACAGTATTCGCTCAATGAATTTGGAGGAGGCCCGACTCAGTAGTGGGCCATTTATGGGCTAAAACGAGGAAGATTTGTCAGTTCGAGACGTATGCCATTGCCACACTGCTGACACAGGCACATAGCAACTTTCGAATGTAGCATATTAATGCTAGTAATTATTATCCTGCCGGATCGCACTTAATCTTTTTTATATTCGATTTCTTTTTACATGTCACTTGAATGCCTTTTACCCTAGGCTTGCGTGATGGAAAGTAACGCCAGGGTCTAAAATGGAGCAGGCAATTCAAGGAAATGCCCTGTCGGGCACCGGCTCTCGCATACACACGACGAAACACAGTAAAACTGCTTGGCGTCGGATTTAGATAGTGGTAGCTAGCCGGGCGGACTATTGGATCCTATCACCAAGCACAATTAAAGAGTACTATAGACTACAGTACACTACATACTACAGTACAGTATTACCATAGAGATATAACCCACCGTACTATAGAGATGCATCTCATGCTGATGTCAAACTGCAAGTCCCGTTTCTGCCTCTCCAGTTCTTCAGTGGCCGTCTCACATTCCATTTCTTTCACAGTCACTTGTTTGAGATAACCATCACTGATAGACAAGTAACATTATTGTAGTAACTAATTTGCTCAGTTAATTTTAATTGAATTTAAGTTTAATATAGGGTGGATTTAGAATATTTGGCATCACCCCCCTTTCCATCCCCTGTGACAACGTGTCTGGCCAGCGTAGCACAGGACACGACTAATCAGTGGGTCATTTATTAATATGTATGTAGTCCATCGCTAAGAGAATTAGCAAACTTAAATGGCAGTGGGCTGGTCTGTAAAAGAACTGACAACCGCTGGGGAAGACGAGTTCTTGAGTGAAAACCGCGTAGCAGCAATACAGCAAGCGCAGTTTAGGACTCCCGTCTGCTAGAAGGAGCGGCGAGCTGGATGCGTAAAGTTGAAGACAGGGCGCTATGGCGCTCTTTAGAGGAGGCCTATGTCCTACAGTGGACTAGAATATGTTAATGATGATTTATGTGAGAGTATTGTCAAAAAGGCAAAGGAGTTCCCCTGCGAGATCGACAGAAATGAGGAGATACGCAGGAGAACCAGAGTTACCGACATAGCCTGTGGGCCGATTGCCAAACCTAACAGTGCACATAGCTCGCAGGACATACGCCCGATTGGGCAGAGAAGTCCTCGAGTGGCGACCGCGTTCCGGAAAGGGCAGTGCTGGGCCTCCCACACGGAGGACCGACGACTTAGTAGAAAGCGATGATCCTTGGGGGAGTGGACTTCTTTTGGCTGAGAAATGATGACGATGATTGTCAAAAAAAGATTCTCAAAAAGAGTTCGCTAATTTTTTTAAGACTCAAAGACTTCTCTTACTAAATCCTGCCGTTCCGTAAAATCTGGCAGGTTGGGTAGGTACTAGCCCAGAATGCCCCTAGTGTATATGTCAACGGAAAACAACAAGAAGCGGAAATTTATAAATTTCCTAGGAAATTTATAAACGTCCGTAGGATTCCAAACGAGAGATAAATTGTATTATTTTACGCCCACATTTTCGGAAATTTATAAACTTACGACGTCTCGTCGTAAATTTATAAACTAACGGATATCCATTCGTAAGATTCTAAACGGTTCGACCAATCACAGTAGAGCTTTTAATTTTACGCTTCTACAAGATACGGCAAATAACACACTGTTCTCTGATTGGTCGATGTTGATAGTGGCATGCTTGTGTCATCTTAGAACAGAGAAGGAACACGTGACTTATTCAACCAATCAGAGCGCCCATGGCGTTTGGTTATTGCTACTTATTATATTACGCGTGAGTTCAGTAAGTTTATAAATTTCCGAAAATGTGGGCGTATAATAATACAATTTATCTCTCGTTTGGAATCCTACGGACGTTTATAAATTTCCTAGGAAATTTATAAATTTCCGGTTCTTGTTGTTTTCCGTTGACATATATACAAAATCTTGCTCTGATTGGTCCAAAGGTTTGAACAACTTACTTTATTAGGTTCAATAGAGCAGTGAGTTGTTCCACGGCATAATTGAGAAGATCTACGACCACGTCTACAATACACTGAGCTCCATCTTCGTGGAAGAGTACAGTCTCCAGTAGACCCACAGCTGCCGCCTCATGGTACAACTGTAACATATAACCTGTTTTGACAGCAGGAAATGATCTCTTGACGGTTTTGATCGGGTTATTTCATTTAAATCCCAACGTTATTATGACCTTGTAGAGTATGGTTGTGAATAAATTTGGCAATCTCGAATTGAAATTGTCCATGTGGTGATGGATTTACAATACATTGTGTCGCCACCCTATTCCGTCCTGAGGGTGTCATAAGAATCGAAAAAATATAATGTTATGGCCGGATATCTACGCATGAGAAGGAATACTTGATACGAAATCATGTTCCAAACAGTCTGGCCAGCGTGCCAATCTTGTTCACGCTGGACAAGCTGCAGCCCGCAACCTATCGCGGATCGTCGCTCCAGAGGAGCGTCTTTCACTAAGTAACTTACCACCATATAAATGCCAAATGTGTTGGCAGGCGCGGGTTCCAACTTAATTATTTGCGGATAAATCTTCAAACGCCACACTTGAATACATATTGCTTCGTAAACTAGGACCGGCAGCTAAAAGGCAAAAAATAATATCTCGCAAAAACTTCGATAATGGTTACAATAACAATATCAAAGATTAATAAATATAGCTTGAATAAATGCTTGATTGAAGGATAAAAACAATTTGATTTTTTTAAAGCGGCGTTTCGTTTTTTTTTATAAATTAAAAAGTTCAGCAATTGAACAACAGGTGGCGCTAAATATCACTAGTCTGATTTTAACCTTTCCACAGGAAATAAGCGTTTCCTTGGTAAGCTCTTCCTGCATCGATGACGCTTCCAAAACAGCCTGCTGATTTAGCTTCTGCAGTCTGATGTGCCAGTCTACCCACCTTAATAAAAAGTACAGCATTTATATCTCTGCACAGTAAATAAATCATGAATAGTAATATCAGGTATTAGAGGACTATACGAATGTGTGAGTAAAATGGTTGTATAGATGGGCGCTGTGGCGCTCTTTAGGGGAGGCCTATGTCCAGCAGTAGACTAATGTGGGCCGATGATGATGATGATGATATACTGCAAGGTATCCTATATGAATAGGCGGCAATATGGACAACCATCATGTGGCCTGCTAATGTGTTCGTATTATTTTGTCCATCTTTTATTAAATCTACAGATAAATTTCTATACATATTGCACATAATTACCCTTGGTTACCAATACTTTCAATTCGCGAAGGCTCCATGCTCTCGACAAACATGTCGAGTTCCCCTACTTCGAGGGCACTTAGCTGAGGGTCTTTCTCCATTTTAATTGACGGGGTTATCTAATTAGTTTTACGAAGCAACGATGCACAATTGAGGACAGTAGTCTTTTAAATAATATTCGTTTCTATAGCAACGAGTACATTTACTTCCGTTTCTTTCAGACTTGGTCTGTCTCAAAGAGTAAAATAAGTCTGTCTACGGCTTTTTTATTAATTTAATTTTACATGTTAAACGGTATTCCCTAATATGTATGTGGCAGTAAATATATTTATTGTAGCAACTATTTTACTTAGACCAAGAAAATACTTGATGGAGGCATGAATTATTATCTAATTAAAAATACTATTTTAAAACCTATTTACTACATATGTACTAATATACCAACATACCCCACACACGTTTGCTAAATGTACAAAATAAGAAGAATAAATGTTGAAATGAAATAATTGTTGCCATTACAAAAAAACGAAAATGGCGATTGACGGAAGTAAATTTTATTTCTTTCTTTTGATAAATTGACACACGTGCCGCGTGGAGATTTGCCCCGCAGGTTGTTAAAATATACTTTAATATTTGTGAAATTGTGCTTACAATATCTAAACTTAATAGAGAAATAAATACGCAGTGCTTTACAGTTAAAAATACCAGTGGGAATTGTGAAAAGTGTTGTTGAAAGATATCTGTACGATGGGGGACATGCCGCCACACCACTAATACCTTGTTTTACATAAAATACAGTTTTATTTGTTGCCTTCACATAACTTTGCGGGTTATGTGACAATGATTAATCTTATTTTCTGGTTATCAAGTTCGCGAGTCAGTCATATTTGTATATTTTCACCACACGATATAACCTCATTCGGATTGACTTGAGAGTGCGGTATCAGTGGTATGGCCTCTCCGAAATATTTTACTCTTTTTCCTACTGCTGACTTATAACATTATACAGTTTTAGTTTCAGACTTTCATTCCCAAAAGAATCTTGTATTAATTATGATGGATCAGTATGGGATTCCACAAAGTGGCTATGAGCTATTAATCGGAGTATTGAAATGTTTGCGCCTACAAATTTATACTCCTTTTTTTATTTGAATACTGCACTTCACACTCGTCATATAGATATATGTAATAATATTGCCAAAAACATTCATCACATGCTTGTAAAATAATAACAAATGCATGCATAATTTGTGCTAACGTTATACCGTTGATTTACTTTTATGTAGTTCATTATTTACTTTGATACCCATTAGCTAGGATTAATGTTAATTAAAATTTTGAATAGGTAGTATGTGCTTTAATTAAAACATGCTTCTACAATTCCAGCACGATGGTTGCAACCACAGACAAGAAGGCTGCGGCCGAAAAGAAGCCCGTGAAGGGAAAGGAGGACAGCAAAAAGCTGCCCGCTGTACCTGAGTCGGTGCTCAAGCACCGCAAAAGGAGAGAGGCTCTCCGCACTCGCCGCCTCCAGGTATGTGAAATGTTGTTCTACATTTTAACTTTATTAAGTCCAGCAATTCAATAATTCACAAGGATTGTGTGAATCATGTAATTAGCCAAGGTGGTAAAAGTGTCACAATCCATTTGTTATTCTTCTACCTACATTGCTCAACTTTATTTTTTAATAAAGTTGACTAGTACCAACATAATTTACTTATTGTTGACAAACTTGTTGTCTTATTATCATTAGATGCTGTCCAAATACATTATTTATAATTACAATATCAAGACATTTTGACTTCTTGCAGATGCGACAATCAAAATTACATTCTTTCGCTCTGTGTGGGGGACAGCTATGTTAACATTTCTTTGATTAAAACAGAGACAAATATATTAAATTGCTTCTCATATGAAGCTTATTCTATCTGTGTAATTAATATTATTTGAGGTTGAATAGAAAATTAATTTAGTTTAGTGTGTAGGGAGGTCTTAACTACCTCAAAAACTGCAACATATCCTACCTTAGTGTTGTGACAAATGACACACAACTTCCTAAAGAAGCATGTTGCTGTTAAAAGAACACCAAAAGGAGCAACAAGAACCATACCACAAATAAAAAAGAATACCAAAAAGTCAACTAGAAGCACATCAAGAACAGCAAAAAGAACTTAAATCAAGATCAGGAAGAAAAATATCAAGGAAAAGAAGAGAACTATCAACTGCAGGAAGAGGAAAATCTAGACAGTAAGGGGGAACATCCAGAGCAAGAAGAGGAAAACCTAGAGCAAGATAACGATGATAAGCTATCAGAAAATGGTAATGAGAGTGAAAATATGATTCTAGCTACTCGCCAAAGATAATATGTTAATGAAGAAAATGAAGGCACATATTTCGATTGAGAGCTCAGAATTAATAGACATAGAAGTAGATGACAGCGAAACAAGTTAAAATGAACCGGTAAGTGGCAGCCTAGCAGTGGAAACGGAAAGTATTGGCAACAAAAACAGTTGGTTTGACATATCTGATGATGATGGTATTGATATCGATGAGAACATCCTTGATAGTGGCATTATTCCTTGCCTATGTAATAAAACACCTATAGATTTTTTTTTTTTTTTTTTTATTTTAAAGCATGGAAACCCACAGATATGTAAAAATTAAAAGATTTTTTTGGAGTCATGCTCGTGATGGGTTGCAACAAAGTACCACATCTTAACAACTATTGGTGTAAAAAATAGTATATAGAAAGGAGTACAATTGCTCTACCATATCCAGGGATTTCTGGCATTTCTGCAACGAATCAGTTGATAATACTGGATATAAAATTCGCCAAATACACGACATGTTGTACTCTCGATTTCAACAAGTGCTTCGCTCTTGCAAAATTGTGTATGAATACTAATCAGAGAGTTAGAAAATGAGGGCTGTATCGTTGTTGCTGACAATGTCTACTGCTCTGTCAGGTTCGCTGAAGAATTCCTAAGAATGTGTTACTATACAGAAAATTAAAAAAAGGTCATACTACGGGAAAAAATAATGTAAGGGCGTAAAGATTATAAAATGGTATGATAAGCGCCAAGTCATCACCTGCAAAGGCCACAATGCTGTTAACTGTTAACACAGGCAAGAAAACAAGAGTCACTAACAAAGACATTAAAAATCTTAAAAATGTCAACGAAAGATTTTATACTGAATCTATTATTGAAGCATTCACTACACTAAGCAGGTATGTTATCATACTTTCATAATAAAATTAATCATTATTTTTATTTATAAGTGACTAGCTTTAGCTTTCGTGCTTAGCGTTCGTGTATATGTTCTTCCTGAGGGTGTCGTAAGGGCCGAAAAAGGGAAGTCTTAAGGCCGAAAACCTAGCCACAAGAAAAGGAAACTTGATATGGCTCGACTCAGCAGTGTTCTTTTTTTGTTGCTAGGGGTAAAATCCTCTATGGACTATCCCCTTCGGTCTCGGGGAAGACCGATGAGGGGCGTGTGGGACTCGCCTCCGCCCCCGTGAAGAGGTGGAGGCAGGTCGCGGCTAACTTTTCATTAATGTAAGCAAGTCACGTTGGTCGGATACCGATGCTTTATAGGCAATAGCCATTTTGTCATCACACTGGCTTTACCAGACCATAATGTTCTGTAATAATTATACAATTTCGGATCATTCCAGGTGCATTTTGATAAAACATGGATGTGGTTTTACACTTGATACCATACTTGTATTTTAAACTTTTTAAAATTAATATTTCGTGTTATAATTCCTGATTCCTTAAATTAAGAGGACTGTCTTCCCTATTGGCGAATTCGCGTTCAATTCTACAATGGTCACAGCTGTTATAGTCAATGAGTACATACACTTTATCTATGACACATCTATCCAATACCACAAACATAGTCATCCACCCACAAAAAAATACACACACGCGCACGCACGCAGGGTCACACACAAACACACACACGCACGCACGCATGCCCATACACACGCACGCACGCATGCCCACACACACGCACGCACGCATGCTCACACATCTAGTCACGTAAACAAAGTCATCCACCAACACAAATACCTTTACACACGCACACACTAAGCCCCCGTACCCCCCGAGGCTTACACGCATACCTACACTTGAAACTAAAAATTCCGCTGAAAGTAAGTGTTATTTCAGGATTTCCTCTTGGTAGAGGTGCTCAACATGTGCTTCAAAAAGGTGGACGACGAAAGCGCTGCGTAGGCTGTTATGAGAAATTAAGGCTTACGTTAAATAGCAGACAGGCTGCGAGAAGAACTAATAAAATTGTTACTTATTGTATCCAGTGCACCAAATCTTTCTGCTTGCCCTGTTTTAATAGAAAACATTTTGGCTGTATGTCTTAAATAAATATTTTAATATTATCGTAAATGCAAATCTGTTTTATTCCCATCCCTTCGAGACACTAATCAAACTTCACAGATTGTTAGATTATAAAATAATAATTTAATGTGTGTACGTCAAACAATAATATGTGTATTTTTTGACTTGTCAAAAGAGCTCAAATGAGCCAACTTGATTAAATGAGTTTTGATTTTGTATACTTTGAATTTTCACTGTACAATGATGATTCCAATATTTTAAGGCATAGTTCATCTGATCAAGATGCTGTTAATTATTATATCTGATTGATTTATCACACGAACAGCACTGCAACGAATAATTGTCAATCAGTTCTAATAATTGGTCTGTTTTCCATAGATCACGTTGAAGAGGCGTTCTACTGCCGTCAAGAAGCGTAAGGAAATCTTCAAGAGGGCTGAACAATATGTTAAGGAATACCGTATCAGGGAGCGAGATGAGATCAGGCTAGCCAGACAGGTAAATCATTGACATTAAATGTTTTTGGCTATTTTAGTCTTACTAATATTATAAACGTGAAAGTTTGTAAGTATGGATGGATGGATGGATGGATGTTTATTACTCTTTCACGTAAAAACTACCGAATGGATTTTAATGAAACTTTACAATAATATTGCTTATACATCAGAATAACACATAGGCTACAAGTTATAAAGATATTATGTGAATTACAACAATATAAACAAGTGGAATTCAAAATTTCTAATTGTCAAATTTTCGGCCATATTAAACTATAGACAACATAACGTTTCGCTGTCAGTTGCGTTTTGTTAAAGTAGGTTTTATACGGACGGGATAAAAATCTCAGGTAGGTATCCAACTTTCTTTTTGTTTTAAATATATAGAATGCGGAACAAAGTTCGCCGGGTCAGGTAGTAAGGTTATAAATACCATGTGTTAAAGTTGTAAATCACCAATTATGCAAAAGCCATAGTTAGTCAATACCATATAGCAAATGACATTGGCGAAGTTGAGGTTTTTATAAAAGCACAAGTCACTTGGAAAGAAGTGGAGTGAAGAACAACAACTACTACTACATAACCCACCGCTGAGTCGGGCCTCCTCTAATTACAACGAGAATAATTATAATTATTATTATTAATAATTATATAATTAATATTTAACTAGACCGGTGGGCCCGGGTTCCTTGTATTAATTTACTCTTTATCGCCAGGCTCGCAACCGTGGCAACTACTACGTGCCCGGGGAAGCCAAGCTCGCGTTCGTCATGCGTATCCGCGGTATCAACCAGGTGTCACCCAAGGTATAGTATCTATACATACATATATTAATATGTGAAGCAAAAACGTTGAAACACTTTTTACGAAAATGCGTGGAGGGGCTTTGAATTATATTTATAGCGACCCGCCCCAGCTTCGCACGGGTGCGATGATAAACATCTAAATTTATTAGTGTTTCTCTATTATATTTTGAATGTATTATACATAAAAACCTCCCTCTTGAATCACTCTATCTATTAAAAAAACCGCTTCAAAATCCGTTTTGTAGTTTTAAAGATTTAAGCATACATAGGGACGGACAGACGACAGCGACTCTGTTTTATAATATGTAGTGATAGTGATAAATTAATTATTAATGTATGTAATTTATTAATAAAAAGTATTATGTATTAGTTTATTAAAAAAAAATGCTTTTATAGGAAATCTAAACGGAAACATAAGTGAGAATAGTGTAAAAACGAAAACGTATTTTATTGTAAAAAAAGTATAGGATGCTTTATAAGATATTATTAATATCTAAATAATAATTGTTACTCTCATTTCTGACCCATCAATAATAACTATTGACCCTCATGCCCCAAGCTTTTTTATATTCTTAAATTAAATGGTTTACTATTCTTAGTTGGCTTTTCTATGTTTTACTATAACTGCTCTTCATACTTGTCACAGGTCCGCAAAGTCCTGCAGCTGTTCAGACTGCGCCAGATCAACAACGGTGTGTTTATCCGTCTCAACAAAGCCACCGTCAACATGTTGCGTATTGCTGAGCCCTACATCGCGTGGGGATACCCCAACTTGAAGAGTGTACGCGAGGTTAGTATTGCTTGTTTGATATTGATAGATTTATTTAGCATTATCATTATATACAGTACCACTTTGATAATCCAGGCACTCGAAACTTTCAATCTGTTTGGATTAATGAGACATGTGCACCATATGTGTTTACTTTAAAATGTATTTATTGAAGTTAGAAGCTTTTCATAACTAAAAGTAAATTCAAAGTATAATCATTGATGTATTTATAAGTCAACTATGATTGACGAGATTTCCTGATGTCTGGCCTTTTGATACTGTTGTGCGAGATTGCTATCACAAATCTGTTTTATACCTGTCTTGTACCTAAAAATTACCGTCTAAAGAAACAACTACACATGTGTTGTCGACTCTTCTCTGTAGAGCTGCATTCCGAGCTAAAGAGTAAAATTTTTGGTTATATTTTATGTTGTGTCTTCAAAAGTGCTTTATTGAGCCAACTTGATCACATTAATTTTGACTAATTATTAATCTTTATAAATAAAAAGTATGTGTAACACGGAAAAGTAAAATTAACACTGCGGTGCTCTATTAGATAACTGCATACAGCCTTGTCTCTTGTGTATAGTAAATAAATAAATATCCTTGGACATTTCACACAACGCCATCTCGTCCCAAGTTAAGCAACTTAATGCTTGTGTTATGGTAACGAGATGGATGATAAACTACTTATATACTTTTTTTTTTTTTAAATTCATACATATTATAGATAGAAATGACACCCAGACTCCGAGCCAGTGCCTCTGGTTTAGACAAAGACACTGGCCCGACCCCGGAATCGAACCCGGGACCCGTTGATCCAAAGGTGGCACATCTGACCACTAGACCAACGAGGCAGTCAATCATAGTATTTCCAGCGAATTTTGGAGCCCTGCTTTTCAAAAATGTTAGTGACTGTATGTTCCCAAAACGTTGATTTCAGCTGGTGTACAAGCGCGGCTTCGCCAAGGTGAACGGACAGCGCGTGCCCCTGACCTCCAACACCATTGTGGAACAGAAGCTCGGCAAACAGAACATCATCTGCGTGGAAGACCTCATCCATGAGATCTTCAGCGTTGGAGAGAAGTTCAAGGTATGCTGATGTTATTCCATTGTTTTAATTATACATAAGTACATGTGAACTTAAGTGGCACTCCCAAAGTCCTCGAGTGGCGACCGCGTTCCGGAAGGCGCAGTGCTGGTAGGCCTCCCACACGGTGGACCGACGACCTGGTTAAGATCGCCGGAAAGCAGTGGATGCGGGCGGCTCAGGACCGGCCTTTGTGGAAATCCTTGGGGGAGGCCTATGTCCAGCAGTGGACGTCTTTTGGCTGAAATGATGATGATGATGATGACATTTGAAGTGAGGACATACAACTGATCGAAAAAGAATATACCATATTCATTATGAGTTATCCTTATTCGTTTGTTGTATACCTCTTTGCCAGCATGGGCTTATAACCCATGCTTATATTTGGTTTGCCTATGCTATACACATATTTCGTCTATACTATAATATTCTATACTATACTGGTACATGAGTATATTTGGTTACAAATGATTTCGAGTCAATTCAGATTCTTGTTGTTCTCGTATTTTGGGATAGTATTTTTTCACCATTAAATAAATATAAATATCCTTGGACATTTCACACAACGCCATCTCGTCCCAAGCTAAGCAACTTAATGCTTGTGTTATGGTAACGAGATGGCTGATAAACTACTTATATACATTTTGTTTTTGTAAATACATACATATTATAGATAGAAATGACACCCAGACTCCGAGCCAGTGCCTCTGGTTTAGACAAAGACACTTGCCCGACCCCGGAATCGAACCCGGGACCCGTTGATCCAAAGGCGGCACATCTAACCACTAGACCAACGAGGCAGTCAACAGTATAGGCAGATAATAATATAGGCTAATTCCTCCCTGTAACTCTGCAGTGGGTATTAAGTACATTCCACGCTTCTTTGATACAGCTGTTAGAGAATAATTTTGGTGTTGACTGAATGGAGCACTGGTTAAGTGGGTAACATACACCAAGCGTTCCTCAGTACAGTAATTGTTTTTTGCTGCAGTACGCCAGCAATTTCCTGTGGCCCTTCAAGCTGAACAACCCCACCGGCGGTTGGCGCAAGAAGACCATTCACTACGTCGACGGCGGAGACTTTGGCAACCGCGAGGACAAGATCAACGAGCTCCTCAGGAGAATGGTCTAATAATAAATAGATTATAATTAAACCATTAACGTTTTATTTCGTGATTTTCACTTCCTCACCTTTTTTCTAATATCATTGAGATTGTTGACCAACCAGTCTAAACTTGGTTTGGCTTACTATTATTAATTAGAAGCTGTTACCCGCAACTTCGCGTGTTAGGTATTTAACAATGTGGAAAATTCGGTTAACTATTGGCTCCTGAATAGCAGGGGGTGTCAAAAAAAGTAGCCTAAGTTGCTCCTTGATACATCAGCTATCAGCCAGTGAGTCCCGTCAAAATCGGTGCAGCCATTTTAGAGATAGCCCAAACAGCCTACAGAGAAATAAAAAAATACTAGCCTACCGGACAGACGTTGTCCTCCATTATATTCGTTTACCGACTGCAGCGTCATTTGTCGGGCTGATTTGAATCAAAACCATCCTCGGTGCCACCCAAACGCATAAAAAAAGATCATTCAAATCGGTCCAGCCGTTGACATACACATGTATAGTATAATTATTATATTATAGTACTAGCGGCCCGTCACGACGTCGCGCGAGGCGAAGCTAGTAACAAAAGTGTAGCCTAAGTTATACCTTATTTCATCAGCTACCTATCAGTGAAAGCCCCGTCAAAATCGGTCCAGCCGTTCCAGAGATTAGCCGGAACAAGTAGACAGACAAAAATTATAAATAAAAATGTTTGTCTATGTACTGTGTATACATACTTACGCATTTAGTAAAAAGTTGTTATTTTATTATTACAAACAGATACATACTCCAATTTTGTTTATTTGTATAGATACATCCAAATGCACTTTTAACCCCGGACCATAAAAAAACTCCAACTGTTGGTATTTCCGTCAATGTCGTGTAATGATGACACTAATGACTGATAAAAAGATGTTACAAAATCCCAACATTCTTTTTTGAGTAATATTAAAATATGTACTAGCTATAAGCTTCCGGAATAGTAATAAAATAAAGGTGATTTCATCATCATAATTTGCAGAGCTTGGTAGGCCTCTTCCAACCGCCATAGCTCCCTCTCCTCGGCTTGACACATCTTGCTAGCTGCAGCCTTCTAACAGTAAGATGAGGACAATTTGCTTGTCGTTAATTTCAAGATGGCTGCTAAATTGGTAAAGCCCCAATAATTCTTCTTTCAAACTGTTCGATGAGTCGCAAAAGCTCTTCAGCTCGTGGGGAACTCATCATGCAGTCTTTAACCTCTTTTTGAAGATACTGTGGAAAAACAATCATGCCTTCACCATAGCTGCAAAATGCGGCTAAAAATTAAACTATCTTTAGCCCCGCCGCACATGCTCACACTCGCATTGGCTGCCACGCGCGGCGTGCGAGGCGCAGTACCAAACTCCGCATGTACGCGTGTGCGTCGACACGTGAGACCAAATGCGGAGCTTTTTTTTTTTTTTTTTTTTTCTCTTTATTTAAAGGAGTTTAATCACGCAGTGATTATGTCACCCCCGTTACAGAAACTTAACATAATGGATATTATTGTCTATGGTCTGTGCACACTTTCACCATCTTATAGAGCCTTCTAGCTTTCCCAGTCAATGGGGAAGCCAGAATGCTGTTACATTGCCCTACATTGCAATTGTTTTGGTGATATCCAAGTAATTGACGTCTTTCTGCTTCATTCCGGACGCACTCCATCAAAACATGATATACATCTTCTACTTTATTGCAAATGAGACAGTTCGGGCACTCCACCTTGCCCATCAGGAATGCGAAACTATTCAATGGAATATGTCCTGAACGGAGCCGGAGACCCATCACAATCTCTGCTCTGCTCATATTAGCCTGATCGATCCATGACATGCTCGTGATATTTGGCTGGATGGTTTTGTACCAGATGCCTTTGGTGAGGGACCTCTGGTCAAAGTACTCCTTCCACATTTCAGTGCATTGGTTTTTCAACACTGGTATGAGATCCGTATAAAAAGGGGCATATTGGCCTTCTATCCCTTCAACCGAGGCTTCTTTAGCTAATTGGTCCGCTTTCTCGTTTTCGATCAAGCCAATATGAGCTGGAACCCATTGCAGTACAACACATTTATTGTTGTCCTCCAGGTCATTTAAACTTCTGACTATTGCATAGGCTATCGGTAAACCTCGTGTAGTTGAGGAGCACCGAGCCAAGTGCAGCAGAGCGCTTTTCGAGTCAGTAAATATAGTATATTGCCCGTTATCTAAAGAATTTATATACGCCAGTGCCTCTGATATTGCAATGAGTTCAGCATGCATAATATTTATGTTTGATTTTATATTAAATTTAGCAGAAATGTTTGCTTGGGGGTCGAAAAACGCTGCACCGACACCATAGCTGTCTTTTGAACCGTCCGTGAAGATTTTATATGTATTTAAATAGTTATCATTTATAAAATTCACGCAAATTTGTCTAAGATTGTAAATATTGTAGGAACTCTTTGATTGTTTTATATTTTTTATGTTTGGATTGATGTTATTTGATATGTCGGAATAGCTGACCCAAGTGTTTAGTGTATACATTTCCAGTTGACGACTTACATGCATTTCCATTGATTTAAATGTGTTATGTATAGTAATCAACAGAGGTTTCTTTTTCCGTCGCCAATACTTGTTGTGGCTGTTTAAACTTAAGTCTTTTAATTCATCCAACATTGGTATTATATTATTTTGGGTTGTTGAATTTGTTTTCAGCCAATATTTTCCTGCAAGATAGTACCTCCGTATGTATAAAGGTGGGAGATGGAGTTCACTCTCCATAACATGTATTGCAGTACAAATGCGGAGCTTGGTACTGCGCCATAGATTTTAAATACTGCCACTCGCACGCGGCTCGTGACAGCCAATGCGAGTCTGAGCATGTGCGGCGGGGCTTAAAGACGTCGCTTCTATCAACCGTCCAATTTCAAATTCTTTCATGCTGTCCTTATGCACCTCTTACCCATAGTAGATAAATATTATTCTTTTTTTTTAATACCCACGGCTGAGTGGTGAGTAGGGCCTTTAATTACATGGAGGATAATTAGCCTGTTGGCCAATGTTGGCTAGTGTTGGCCAACAGCCATGTTGGCCAGATTGGTTTTTACAGGGTTTCATGTCAAGTTTTCCTACTCTTGCGGCTAGGTGTTGGACCTTATCATTTATTTTTGTCGGGTACTACGACACCCTCAGGATGGAATACGGTGGTGACACTACGTATTCTAAATCCGTCACCACACGGAAAAGTTATCGTTACGCCTGTACAGTACTAATCTTTTAATTTCATGAAGAATTTTCCATGCTAGTTTATCATATAGTTCGCCTTCGTTTACGGTTAGGATGTCAGGTCCGGTGAACTTTTCGTCGCCTCTGATGACACACTCAGGATGAGACCAGTATATGACATTGTAAATTCTTCGTGTGGTGACGGATTTAGAAAACATTGTATCACCACCCCATTCCATCCTGAGGGTTTCGTAAGAACCGACAAAAGGAAATGACGCCTGATAACATTGCTGCAACAGAAGGAAAACTTGATACGAAACTCTGTGCCATTGGCCACCACACAAACTAAAGACCCTCATCTGGCAAAGCTGATCATCTGCGGCTATCAGCAGACAATAAAAAAGAAAAAATAAGACAAAATGGTAATTTTATTAAATAACTAGAGAGGAACTTTACCTCAACTGAAGTGTAGAAACTTGAGCTTATAAATTCCGTTTCAGGACCCCTATTAATACTATCCTTGTGTATAAGGTTCGCAAAGAAATTCCTTATATTGAAAGCTACCTTGCAATTTTTACTAGTGACTTTCAGTAGGGGATTTGAAAACCCATCATTGTCTATTGCAACCTTCACTGTTTTATTACCAATTGAAAAAAATATAGTACTAGTTGATTTGTAAAAATTATCCGATGACAATTGTTCAACTAAATATTGAACTTTCTTATTATTAAACTGTTGATAGCTTGTTTTACATTTTAGTAAATCTTCATAATCATTCGGTAGCTTTACGTAGAATGACCAATCAATATCATTATTGATTTGTCTATTGAACACAAATATATTTCCGTACAGCCTCGTATCAAATTCAATTAAAAGTTCCTCCAATGATTTCTGTGATTCTTTCAAATTGACTATTTGGTTTGAATCAAAATTGGTTTTGATAAAATGCTCAGATTTCAATGTAATTTTGTGCCGGTATACAACTGCCCAGGTGGACTCTCTAATGTCATAAACACCGGGTACATCTGTTACAATCTTAATATCTGCATTAATTTCAACAAAATCTTTAGCCATTATTGGTAATAAAAGACTTGTTTTCTTGAGTTTACTCAAAACTCGTATACTAGTTGTCTTTAGAACCTCTTCATCAGCTGATAGAATTATATGAACTTTCACATCCCCCAAACTATTAGACAATATTTCAGCTAATTTATTTTCTAATACCGTATCAATTGTTATTAATATGAAACAAGAGTTATTACAAAAATAATTGACCAATTCTTCTGTTAGAGTGACCTGAAAATTTTCAGTAATAACATCTTCATATTTTTCATAGACAACTGCTTTTATCGTTATGATGGTGTCCATAATATCTTGTCTATTAGTTAGTGATAAAGCTGTGATGTAGTCGGCATCTTTATTTAATTTCTTTACTAAATCATTATTTTCCTTCACTGCTTCCATGATTTTGTTATAACAATCCATGTTATTTAATATTCTATCAGCAGCTGTATATTCTTCTGATTTTATCTTGGAATATGACTTATCATCATCTATATGAAACATGTAGATTAAATCTGTGAATGTTGTGCAGACAATTTGGTCGCCAACCATAATAATGTCTTTGACTTGATTAACAAATAGCTTTTTAAACATTACATTTTCCAAGTACAAATTCTCTGCTTTCCACATAGATATACCATCGGAATAAACTATAGAATTTTCTAGAAACAAGATTTTATGTATAGCAGTATTCAAATGTTCAATTAGTGGTTTTTTAGTCAAATCTTTAAGAGATAATTTGATTAATGTGCCGATTGTCAAACTAACTGTGATGTCCAAGTTAGTTCCATCAATGTCTATATTACAAATTTCAGACGGAGATGTGTATAGCTTGATCATCTTAATTTCATCTTCAGAATCTTTGAAAGTACTTACACATCCATAGATGTAAATGCCGAGAGACATGATTAGAATAAAATGATCGTTTCTAATGTTTTCTGGTACATTAAATATATTTTCCAAATGTTTTAAAGTTACTTCACTCAGTGGATGGATGTTTAAAATCAAAGTATCACTGGATTCTGGTATTAGAGAACCTTCATTGAAGATTAAAGATTTCTTTTTTAATAATGGGTATTCAGTACTTATTTTATGTAGACAGAAAAAATATGTGCCATATTCCTGTTTTACACTCAGTATGTGATCCTGATCATACTGTATAAAGCTAATTACTGCTTGTTCTTTAGGCTGAAAACAAGTTTTAAATCTTTTTTGACTAGTGTTCTTGAACTTCAAAGAATTAACGTGAATATTACCGGTACAGTCCAAACTGACTAAATGGTTATTACCGAGCAATAAGCGTCGAATTTGAAAGTCTGGAATAATAACTTTTGCGGCGTTTTCAAAATCCAAGTCTTCGTAAATAAATATTTGGAACTTATTCCATAGAACGACAGTTGAGTTTGATGCACTGTAAAATATGTTCAAATTGTTTATCACTCCTTGGTCACACTTATGACATCGCTTCAACATATCACTATAATTTGTAATATCCATTATTTAAATTGTTTACATAACTTTGAGTTTAAAGTTGGCGCCTACACAACTGGCAAAGTAGGGTTATGTTATTTTTTTTCATAGGTTCGCCCCTGTTGTCATTAAATTATTCGTCCATGAAACCGGCAAAGACATATACCATACAGCCTATACATTTATAATTTTTATGTGTACACTGATCCACTAAAATTACAACCCATGGTGATATGTGGAAATTATTATTTGGAGATTGGGCACAAATTTAGCGAAGATTGCCCCTTTTACAGGACAGGCAGACAAACTAAGGGAACCGTTGTTTTGATTTGTTTATGTATCGGCTTAGGGATCATAGCATACAGCCTAAATATAGAGTATAATAATTGTCAGTGACAGCTACAGGCAGTGCGTCTTTATCAGTAACTTAATTTTTAATTGTTATTTTAACAACATCATGCCCGTGGCTTCAGCGACGGACATACTGTTTACGGTATTCTTTTGGATGGTAGATACTGATGACGATTAAAGGAAGACGATAGGTAGAATTGTACAGCTAAAGGCACGTTAATCTTTAAAAGTATAATCCGAGTGGTATCCGGTGCAGAATAGTTAGCGCAGTGGTTGAGCGATCGACTGCTGCGCAGCATGTTACGGGTTCGATCCCCGCACGGAAGAAATATTTGTACGACCTACAAGTATTTGTTCCGGGTCTGGGTGTTTTCTATCAATAAAATCAGCCATCTCGTTACCATAACATAAGCATTAAGTTGCTTAGCTTGGGACGAGATGGCGTTGTGTGAAATGTCCAAGGATATTTATTTATTTAATACATAGCGTCACCACCCCGTTGTGTCCTGAGGATGTCGTAAGAACCAACAGAAGGCTGATGATGGCTGAGTCTGAGAAACTTGATACAAAACCCTGTGCCAACCCGAGGCTCGAGTCAGTAGTAAGTAATTTATGGGTTGAAGAGCAGTAGTAGTAATACTTCACATTTGAGAGGATAGGTGAATTCACGAAGGATTAAAAACCAGTTTTAACATCATTCTTTACTCCACAGAAACAAAAAGGTGTACAATTGATGTTACAGATACGAGTTGAAAGTGCTAATTATATAAAATATGCGACTAGTCATTTAAGTGGTATTTTTAATTTTCGTGATGCACTTTCTTGGCCGGCTGATTTATAATTACATCATTTAGACGCCACTTTCTTTGAAGAATACAGTTTATTATACTTCCGAAATGTACCTGTCAGTTTGTTTTAGAGTATCTTTAAAAATAAAACTAAGAATTGTTAAAGAGCAATTACATTAGATATGTTCAAGTAAATTCATAGATTTATTTCTGATTCATTTATTTACAATGTCAAAATTCCATTTACGAATCACTGGAATAAATCCCAGATAACAGACGAAAAATACGAAATCGCGCGGGAGCAAGATAGATGTAAAAATACTAGAATTACTTTAGAAAAAAACTAAATTAGGCAAGTGATATCAATAAGTATTATGTACAAGCCACAATAAATATTAAATACATATTCGGGGACTCGATGTCCCTTATAACTAATTGGCACACTTTCACATTGAGTCACTAGCAGAACTATTATCTAAAATTAATTAATAACTAAAGAGGTGATTTTGTTGTTGACCTTTGTGCATGAAGAGCAAAACTTTTATTGGACAAGAGGTTTATCGGAATAATTGTTCTGTAGGTTCAGCAATGTCTAACCCTGTTGGATAAATGTCAGTCTTTACAGCTATAGGTAAACTCGTCGTTCCCGGTTATATTTTAACGCCTCTAACCAAATGATTTTAACGATTAAAATTATCGATTATAGCTTTAGCCGGGTTTGGAAGAGCCATTAGTAATTATGGCAGAACTGGTACTCAGCCAATTCTTATTAGACAGAAAGACGTAAAGCAGAAATGCAAAATGCAGAAAAGTTGTTTAATTGTAAGGTGTGCATAATTTAAAACTGTAAAAAATAATGGAATGCTCTTCTATGTACAGATCGTTCGGAAAATACCACATGACATACATAAATAATATACTATTTACACTATTTGATATGTTTCACGAAACGCGGTGGATTTAAACTGTCTAAGGTCAACGCACATTATAGGCCGCGTTCAATGAGTTTGTTGCGGTTAACGTTTGATGTGGTAGATAATTTGAATGAAATAAAATATTTCATAGTTTTATTACACACTTGTAAAGCACTTCGCTTATTACGGCGATATGTATCTAGATATATATATATATATATATATATAAGCGTTTCTGTCTAATTCCTCGCACGCGTCCGATAATTGGCGTTGACCTTAACGAGTAATTAAAAAATATCCTTTTCAAAGTTATAAAACCGCTGATTGAGCTGAAATACTATCACTATAAATGCTTAAAGTAACACTAATTATTCTAATCTATATGTACACGTTCTCACAATCATGAGTATTATAATTGCACTTTATTTGTATGCGGGTCGCCACAGACGAAGATCATCATAAAAATAAATACGCAATCTTCACTACATAGTATAAAACAAAGTCGCATTCTTCTGTCCGTCCCTATGTATGCATAAATCTTTAAAACTACGCAACGGATTTTGAAGCGGTTTTTTTTAATAGATAGAGTGATTCAAGGGGAAGGTTTATATGTATAACCCACCCCCGCTTTGCACGGGCGAAGCCGGGGCGGGCCACTAGTTTACAATATATTCAAATTATGGCAGTTTTAAAACCAAGTTTGGCAATTGGCAACACGTTTCTGCTACTATCAGTTAGTTTTCTGCCTATGTACTGTTGCGTAAGAACGGGTAGGTGCGGCAACATGGGCCATTACAAAACTTAAAAAGACTTCTCAAGTTTTAGTTTGAGTGTGCATAAAGCGACATTAGTCACAAATTTCAATCATGTTCATTGTGTTTTAAATAAAAATAAATAATGGCACTTGGGCTACGTGCGATGTGCCAAGATGAATAGTTTGACAAAATATTTCGCATGACAGTGGAATATTTTATTATAATATTTTGCCAAATAACGCAATTATAATTTAGAATACGAATAGCAAACTGACTGTAGTGACATTGACAGTATTTATTCATCAACATAGTAATTAATTTGGCTGAACGATTGGCACATTTGTTATTGCAAAAATAAATTTGTTTTTAATACAATGGTTCCTTTCGTTGAGCGTTTCTCGCTGCGCAGTCCGACGTCTCCGCCGTTGGTCTTTTGTTACTTTTTAATATCGGGGTCCATTTTGGTTTTGTCCATTGATGATGACACCATGCCACTTTGGGGGTACAATTTGTCTAAATGTTTGAGAGACTCGTTGAGAAAGTTCTGGAACAAATAATAAGCTGATATTCAATACAGTTGAAGAGTAATTAAAATAAAAAATATGTTACGTAAAAATTATCACTAGACAACCATTTAAAGTTGCCTTGAGTATGCCTTCTCGAATTTCCTGCTTAGTATTAGTGTCAATTTAAGTTGGCAACTCCTTCAAATGGTACTTTATTTTTTGATTATTTTTCGCCTTTTTGTTTGTTTACTTTTTTAAAAGGTTTCAATCTTTATTTTGTTTTTCTTTTCAAAGTAGTTGAATAAACGTATTTTTTTTTAATATTCCATGCATTTTTCAGTTACTGGGTCCACACCGGACGATCCATCACGCTCAGATCGCGCGCGGCAGGAGCGCGATCCAAATGTGCATCTGCAATCCAAAGCGGATCGTTCGGTGTAGTGTAGACCCAGCTATAGACGCAAACAACAACTAGTAAGTCGTCCAAAAATACTCAAGTTTGCCTTCCAATCAATGTATTTAATTATTTCAAGTTTTCTAGCAAAGTACCCACTTAACACTCGAATAAAAATATATTTTCCAAACATTGAGTTATTATATACTACTAGAGAAGACGCTACGAACAAGTATTGTGCTCCAGTTGGAAGCGGGCGGGGGTAAGTCACGTGGGACGTTGCTTGTGTATATGACCAAAGATAAATATGCAGATGTGACATTTATCAAGATTCATATTTTTGCCTACATTGTATGGCATCCAAGAAGGTTAAATATTAAAGATGAAACAATTCGGATATTTCCAAATAAGTTTCTTCACGAATATTTAACCCTATTACACTGTATTGTTTTTAGAATTTTACTTCTTTTATGAAGAGTATTTGTGTTCCAAAATATTTTACTAAATTAATAATGAGCCTTTGTTAACCATCACAATCCAAAAGACGACAACCAAGTTCTGAGAATCATTCTTAATACTGACTATCAATAAAATGGATAATTTCAGGATTTTTGATTATGAAAATGGACAAATGTCCTGGAAAAATATAGTCATTATTAAAATATTGAAATGAGTTATGTATTTAACGGTAAATAGAATTGTAAATGTATGTTTGTGAATCTTTCACGCAAAAACTACTGAACGGATTTGGATGATACTTAACACATAGAGACATCATACCCTAGAATAACAGAGGCTATTTTAATAAACGCAGTGAAATAAAAATCTATCGTTGCAATATAATATAACCTTATTTGTTAAACAAATTCTAAATAAATCAACACAAATTATTCATCATCATCGTCATTTCAGCCATAAGACGTCCACTGCTCCCTCAAGGATCTCCACCAAGGCTGGTCCTGGGCCGCCCGCATCCATCGTTTTCCAGCGACCTTAACCGGGTCATCGGTACACCAGTTTTCTTAAGATAAACCCGTCCTGATTTTGTATAATGCTTATCCTCATCCTTAAAGTGCAATGAACATATATATGTATGAGGAGTCGGAAGCCATGTTTCTTCATTCCGATTATTTTTCACAAATTTAATCCACACTTCTCTTTTCTCAAAACCCGGTCGTGGAAAAATTAAAATTAATTTAGGTTGTTTAGGTATAATATAAGACAAAATTTTCTTATTTTACATCTATTCGACACAATAATAAATAACACGTCATATACTATTGACAACCTGAACAACAAAATAGGTACAAATGTATGTTGCCTATCTGCGTCTTTTGTTTTAATTACTCTATGATTAGTATAGCAAAACGGCGGCGCCCGGCATGGCGGCAGCCAGATTCTCGGGAGCATAGTTGCATCGCGAAAAAAATTAAATTAAAGAGTTTTACACGTTTTATTGTCTACTTACCGATTATATGTTACACAATCATTTTTTTTTATATTCTGGAGTGTTCACGGCAGTCTTTAAGAACACAACCAGGCATTTTGATGTCATTATTTATGCGAGCCAAACACGACTACTCTCTACGGGCGTTGGATACTCACTGGATAGTTGCGGTACGCTGTACCGCAAAGCGTGGCGCAAAATCATGCAACGCGTTGTCTGTTCTATACGCTAGTAATATAGTTCAATGTTTCCAAATCGATTTATAAAGTGACTAAGTTATGAGATCGAACTAAGTTATGAGATGAATCGTTTAGATACCTGTATAGCAGTTAACGCGGCGACAATAGCGGGCCCTCCAAACCCATGGGAGATGAGAGAGAAGTGCGTCAGATGCCGCTGTATCGCTGGCTCCAGGAGATGCGGCGGTCGCGTGTTGCAAAGGGGAGACCGGTCTTGATTTAGCAGGTCCATAAGTTCTTTTATTACCTGTTAGAGACAACGTACTCATTATAATTTACCCGTCCGCATGATGGATTTAAAATACATAGTGTCCCCACCTAGTTTCATCCTAGAGAAAGAAAATAACAAGGCCGTTAACCTAGCCATAAGAGAAGGAAAAGTTGATAGGAAACGACTTTCCTATCAACTTTTCCTCCGTCCTTCTCTCTTTCCTGCCGTCGTTCCTGCCGTCAGCGTGGCACAGTAGTACACTCCACGTAATTGGCCCGCAGTGGGTTATCTAAGGGTTGAGTAGTAGTAGTAGGTACATGTTTTACCCGTGTGGGGACGGGTCAGAATATTAGCGCGCATACACACGAACGGCATGTCGTCGACGGCTACCGCCGACCCGCGTCGATGGCTGCAGTAAAGTTGTCTGTGCCGTTGGCAACATGCCGTTCGTGTGTATCAGCGCTTACACTTCCCCACCGCACGCTGGGTAAAAACACGTGTTAGAATCAACAAAACCCAGTACGCTTGGTGGTAGGATCGAATGGTCCGCCCGGCTAACGACCACCCTCCCATCTAAGTCCAGCGCCAAGCAATTTTACGGAGATTCGTCGTGTGTTTGTGAGAGCCGGTGCCCGACAGGGCATTTACTTGAATTGCTTGCTCCATCTTAGACCCTGGCGTTGCTTGCCATCACGCAAACCTAGGGTCAAAGGCATTCGAGTAACTGGAAAAAAAATGTACTCACCTGTTTAGTGGCCTGTAGCAGGTCGCGGCGACGTCTGGAGTCATGTTCTGCGTATTGCCTCGCGAGGTATTCGGCGAGGGCCCTCGCTGGGAACTCTGTCTCGCAGACGTACCCAAAGTCCCGCGCCAGATGGACAGCCTCCGCTGTGGGTAATTACAAATATTATTAATTTTATGTGTCCGTGTGGTGACGGATTTAGAATACACAGAGTCACCACCCCATTCCAGCCTTAGGATGTCGTAAGATTGGCCAGAAATTAATGACGGCCGAAAACTTAGCCGCGAGAGAAGGAAAACTTGAAACGAAACCCTGTGGCAACCAGTGATATTGGATGTCAACATTCCACATGACGACAATCTCGTAAAAGCCGGTAATGACAAACTGAACAAATACACCGACCTGGCTCATGAGATTACTTCAAAGTGTTGATTCTGGTAAACTCAAACTCAAAAAGAACTTTATTTACGTAGGTTTTATCACAAAACTTTTATAAATTGTCATATTTATAATTACCATTATCATCTCACTGCCCTTTACCCACACTAGGTGGTAGTCTCCACACACATCTATCAGTCGTCATACCTACATTCACACCTTTCATACACAATTCCTCACTCCAACTCTCTTGATCGCTCACAATCCCTGCGTCCACTTACATTCATGCTGAAACTACCACCGGTTCGGAAGGCTGCTCTACAAAGAAGAGCCGGAAAGAAACTCTGTAGTTTCTTTTTTCCAAATTATTGGTTTTGTTTACAAAAAGCACTAAACAGCATAGTGAGTTAAACGGTCTGATAGCGAAGAGCATTATCTTGACAAGCTCTCGCTTGTTGGATTAAGCATAGTTAAACGAAGATTTTTTATTTTATTTATACGAAGATTCCACTCTGCTGTTCCATAACCGCCTTTGACTTCGTCTTCGGCGGTAAAATCTTATTTTATATTTAAAATATATTTCTATGCAATTGTTTTTATAAAAATGTGTGCAATAATAAGAGATAAAGAAATATACTAATATATATTAAAAAAAGTACCTTCAACTAAAGAGGTGAGTAGGGTAACGTTGGCAGCTTTCCGCCGCCCCGCAGGTAAGTTTAGACCGATTTTCTCCAACTTCTCGCGCAGCAAACGCCCGCCATTTTTACTCTTTGCTCTGAAAAAAACAAAACATTTAAAGACAATCGTTTTTTTTTTTCCATAAATCTGAAATCCATTTTCCATTGTTCAGAAAATAATAGCTCGTGACATAAGTTAAGTCTGGTGTCCCTTGCGTGATGACGTATTTAGAATTTAAAGAGCCACTAACCCATAGCACTTGGTGGGTGCCATGCAAGGGAAGAAAATCTTGATATACATAGAACCCTCTGCTAACAACATGGAGGATAATTAGCCTACTGGCCAGGTTGGCCAGACGGGTTGGCACCAGGTTTCGTATCTAGTTTCACTTGCGGCTAGGTTTTCGGCCTTGTCATTCCCTTTGGCGACTCTTACGACACCCGCAGGATGGCACGGAATGGTGACACTATGTAATCTAAATCCGTCACCACACGGGTAAAATTCCCTTCATCAAATTGAAGGTTTGATTTTGCAGTGTGTCTCTTACAGGCTGAATGATGATGATAATTTTGGAATGCTTTTTTAACATTCTCTAATCAAATCAGAATCTTCACTTGTCTAACAGAACTAAAATAAAATTGTCATAGACTGAAGTTTACGACATAGTTAAATAAAGAAACAAAACCGTATGTAGCTCCTGTCAGTCAGTAGTGCTGCTACTGACCGCTAGATCGAGCCACCGATAACCTATCGATTACCGTCAAAATTGTAATTCGTGATTGACGGCTGCGTAGAAAGTTGAGAAATAATCGATATACAACCCGGAACAGATCATATTTCTCCTTATTCCTACAGTATACGATTGATATTAGGCTGCTTTTTAATTATCTGACAGCAACAATATAGTTGTAGTACAACGTTAAATTGGCTACCCGTATTAACTGATGTAAAATAAAAGCTTGTTATTGAAATTGTTTTCCGTAAACTATTATTGGGTATTCAGAATAAGCTAAGGAATGCGAGTTGGCTTGTTACTTCTTTGATTAATCGAAACAAATGGCGGTTGATTGCGTTCATTCATTTCGGACAGGCCGTTGACAATTTAAAAATAGAAGATGGATGAAATTAAAAGATTGAGGCCTCGATATTTGAATTTGGAATCGAAGAGCTGTTGCGAGTTGCTACCTAGAGTAGATGAGCTGTCGCTAAACGTTTTTGTGCATAGACACAAAGATTTGTCGTCTAATGATGAATCAGCAGCGGTACGCAAGGTATTTTTTTTGAAGAAAATAGTTATAATAAAAAAGTTAGTTATAAAAAGCATTGTATAAGGCAGAAATTAAGTGCTACGGTGAATAGTTAATTGAAAAAAAAAATGCTGTTCATTAATATTTTACATTTTAAATGGACAGATTATCGCACAATAGTGCAAATTGGTTCTTAGACTCGCGAAATTTACGACCAAAAGCAATTGAAAATGAGAAGCGGAGATCCACCCAATATGTTTGTTCTAACAAAGCTTGCTAAGTGCTGCAGTTGTTAATGACTGCGTATGAAAAATCGTTGCCTATGGAAAAAAAACTTGCGTGGTAAATGCTTTTCCTGACTCCTCAAGATTTAAGATCTATGGGAAGAAGCGAATCTATCACTGTTGAGTTGAGCTCAAATTTCATTGGCCAGGCCCACTGCTCATTCGGGCCTCCTCCAGTTACATGGAGGGTAATTGGCCGCCTATATGAAGGGTAAGAGGCAGATCAGCTAGCCGCAAGAGAAGGAAAGGAGCCGTCTTGCCAACGTGGCACAGTAGGCTATTTCCCTACATAAAATTGGAGGAGGCCCGACTCAGTAGTGGGTCATGCATGGGCTGAAACGTAAACGTAATTGGCCTCCTGTGCCACGCTGGCCGGACCGGTTGACACAGGGTTTCGTATCAAGTTTCCCTTTTCTTACGGCTGGGTTATCAGCAGTCGTTTCCTTTTGTCAGCTCTTACGACACCCTCAGGATGGAATGGGATGGTGACACTATGTATTCCAAATCCGTCGCCACACGGAAAAGTGTAGTATTTATATACCTATACTGTCAAATCTCAGACGGAGCATTAAATAATGACCTCTAATAGATTTTCCGTTAATCTTAAATTTAGACATTTTGTACACCATTGAATTCTCATTTACACAATGGATGTGGAAATAACCACAACCCTAATTAGACAGGCGTTCCGTTAGAATGCTTTTATATTGCACGACGTTTGTATTCACGATATCGGTTAGGAAATATTTGAGTCGACGACACGATATTAAGTTAGGTATGTTTGATTTTTTGGCCGGTTTAACATCAATAACGGATTAAACTGTATGGGTACAACTACTTTTCAGCCCATAAACGACTGACTATTGGGTCGGGCCTCCTGCAACTACAGGGTAATTAGCCTACTGTTTCACTCGCTTGGGTTGCCATAGGGTTTCGTAGCCTGCAGCAACGTGGACGGCGAACGCTCAGTAGGGTCCCTACGGCGCTGCAGCAACAACCGGGGACGAGACGGGACGTAGAGTGGAGTTTAGTGAGTAGGGGGCGCCACCGAGTCGTTACCGAGTCTCACACACCCCGCCGACGTCAAGTCTGATGTCCGTGGCAACCCGTAAAAAGGGTACTCCACTCTCCATACTAATGGGTTTCGTATCCAGTTTTCCTTCTCATGTGGCTAGGTTTTCGGTCTTATGATTTCCTTTTGTCAGCTCTTACGACAGCCTCAAGATGAACCACACGAAACTGTATAGGTACAAAATACTAAATTGGAACAGTCTGTATGAACAAATCCGATATCGGAATCGATTTGCAATCGGATCGTCAGTGATCTTCGAATTGAAAAGCGTTCCCGATTTTAATATTTTCACACGTTCGCTTAGACAACTACAAAAGAACTGAGAATCATTCGCTGAGCTAACGAGCTGAACAATAAATTCGAATTTAGAATCAATGGAAAACTAAATCGAATGAATCGACAGTTTGGAAGGAACTAATGGCATCGGATATCGAGTATGTATCGTATACTCGAATGTCTGATTAAAGAGATTATCAATCAAGTACACGGCTTTGATTCAGCGATAAATAGGTTGTATGTTGTAAAAGATACCGTTGGACTATTTCCCAACCTTGTATTTAAGCTGCCAGATGTTATGATAATGATTAAAATATTATCTAGTCTCCCTCATTTGAAATTGCTATCCATAGAAAACAATCAACCTTAGTAAGTATTTCTTGTAATAAAGTTTGAGAATATCATTTTGTCGTTTCAGTTTCAATAATCTTAATATTTTATAATAGATTTTATTTCAAGTTCCGATTACATCCTTCATACATCATCAAAATATAACTGCTCGAAAAGTGTTAAAATCACACAAGTTAGATTAAATATTGTAGAGAACGATATTCCGAGTCGTGCGTATAACGCATCGCAACTCGATACATCATTTCCAATTACGGTATCGATATGGAAATATAACAAAAATTATAACTCTTGTATCGTAAAGTAGCGTATCCATTAATAATATGCGATTGATTAAATCAAAATGGCGCCACAATGGGCCTTTCAATTTGGAAACGTGGCTGCCAATGCTGCATAGACAATAATGTATGTTTTGACAGCGTTCGTTTTGTGGAAAAGATATGCTGGATTGAAGAGATTTTACGGGTGATTAATTTTCTTTGAAATGTGTGTTGAAATGGTGATTTGTAGTGATAACTAAACGGATTTCTTTTGGCGCTATTAAATAAGAAAAATACACAGATGAGCTTGGATTTATTTTGCTAACATCTTCTCCTTCTTAAATATAAATGTCGGTCTGTATCTCCATCTGTGCATGAGACGACGATGGTTACTGAACAAAAAAAAATTGTGTTATGTCCTTCAAATTTATTTTAGTGGCAAATAAATAAATAATAAATAAATAAATATGTCGCCATCTCGGTAGATATGTTACCAAATTAGTAAGGCTATAAAATGGAGGAGAATTTGGACGATAAAAATGAAAAATGTCTAAAATGCAAAGTTGCGTAGATAGACCAGACCTATGCTTAGGTTTTCTGTGTATTTTATCGCCCACCTCGGACATTGTAAATTAATTTATTGTTTTTAAGGACATCTTTCATCCATTGAAACCGTTATGACTGCAATTATGCTGTGTTCCGTTTATGGTGTTCTACATTCAATTTGATCGAGTCAGCTGATCGGTGAGTCTCGGTGACTTGCATTCCATAGGTATAACGAAATAGTAAGTTCTATTGTTTCGAATGATTTTTTTTATCAAAAATAGTTTTTGCTCAATCCTTGTGTAATAAATAATGATAATAAATTAAATAGGTAACTTTCGATTTGAAACAAACTTCAGTTACACCAATTCTGTCTATTACCTATGTATTCTATTTTATACTTGTTTATGGACGCAGGGAAATTTTAATACTTAACCAAAATACTTACCTTCGTTATTAGGTATTATCCTTTATCTATTCTTTTTATTTTAATTACTCATTAGAAGGCCTTGTACTAATTTGTTTATAGTAAAATTTAAATCTTAAAATGTACGTGAAAAGTGAAAAAGTGTAAAGAAAAGCGTATTATAAAAGGAACAAAAATATTTACAGTATGAATTGTAATTTCTTGCCTCGGCGGCAAGAAATGCTCGTCAAAATTAAAATTGCGAATTTGCTAATAAGATTCACCAATCACGTCCCAAATAGGATGTGATCGCATAATTCGAGTCGGTATGGTCATTCGGCTACCAATTTCATTTATTAATGGTCATTATATCGGTCTTTTGTGGAATAATTGATTTTTTGTAACCGCCATGATTGAATACTTTTTTCAAACTTTCCCGCTCTAACTAAATTAAATTTGTTGCTATGCTGTATTTAAGTTTTTTAAATCGTAGTTTGGTTCGCATTACGAAATTTGGTAAGTGCATCATTAACGAAAGAAATTAGGAAGCGAATCTCTTTGTATATATTATTCCAATTTATATTCCATTCTCAATCCGCGAGTTTAGTATGTTCTTTTTTTTTAATAAGGTAATTGCGTATAGTCTATGACCACAAGACCTAGGTAATAGCAGTTAATTATATCCAATAAACATTGTAAAGGAAACGTGGTATGGTTGCTAACCCACATTTTATACCGCAACTAAACGGATAATATTTTAAGCGTATTTCGGAACGGGTTCCATTATTTTAATGGTACCGACACACATACGTCCATGTATTTATTTTAGAAGAAAGTAGTCTGTTATTTTTGTTGATGTTGATTAAAAATATACCATATATTCACCACCCATTCCATCATGTGGGTGTCTTTGGAGATCACTAAAGGAATTGACAAGGTAAATAATATTCATAAATCATTAATTCGTGTGATTTTTGGGCTTAATGATAGGTGTGTATCTTTCGAAGGTCCTAACATTTGGGAAAAGTAAAGAACATTAGTTTATAGTTTACCAGAATTGAGCATAACAATGTTGCTATGACACAACATTCCTGTACGAAAGCGCCAATTCAATTTAATGCAGACGGCAGATGTTTCAGTAAATAGGACCCTATGTTGGTGAACATAAAGAAAGAAATAAGCCGCAGTGGATACCACCGCTCAGCCTAGAACCACCACTGTGGAAGGATCTGGAACTTCCAGAATGCTTCAGCCAAACCACACCAACATTAGGTGGTCCTGTGGTTGCAGAACTACCACCAAATGTTGGTTCTGCGCATTTACTTACAGTGGAAGGAACCCTCTTCCTACCAGCGTCCTACTTTTTTATGATGATGCACAAGTCGTATCTGGTTGTACCATAAGAAAGAAAAGGAAGAAAAATCATTTATTCAGTACAACGAAATGTAACCCTTGTCGATGGTCTGAGATCTGGAGCTAGTTGTAAGTAATCCGCAATCTACATACCTTCGAAGTACACCGCCCAGGAGTGAGGCGTTGAGGCACTCCGGTGGCGACAACCGCCTCTGAACCTCAGCCACAGTGACTTTGTACTTGCTGGTGGAGGACAGCAGTGACAGTCTGCCGGGGACTGAGCAGAAGACGTCGTTTGGTGCACAGGAGCCGCTGCCTCCAAGCCCATCACGCCCCTTCATTGCTGTTGGCATAACCAGAAAAGGCCTATGTAAGTAACACTGACATTATTAGAAAAGAGGTTATATTAATTATAGGGCTGATGACAATGATTTTCAAAAAAAGATCGAAGAACCTGCGAGGCCATAGACTAACACGTCAAACTTATAATGCCCCTCTATTTGCTGTGGTTCAAAAATAGTTTAGAACACTCGATTAACACAAAAGTCAGGTGTAATAAAAACAAACTGGTTAAGTCAAAATACGCTCATAAGAGGAAGAGCGTTGCTGAGACAGACGTGTTAAAGAAAACAGCAAGGACTTGCTGCAGGGCATTCTGGTATTAATTGTCCGTTTCCATTTGAAAACAAACTATCTACACAAGGATTATAAAGAGACATTTTGTTTGTTTGAATTCTGATTTAAAACAAAAAATTGGAAACACATGTAGAATATACACGATGACTATTATGTATTTAATTTTAAAGTTAGGGTTTTTTTGCGGAGGCCTGACATCTATTGTTCTGTTAAACACTGGTTAGCCAAATCTCTCATCTTTAGGCCGGTGAGAAATTCAATGAAATTGGGAAAAAAGGTTAGGGATATATAGATTTTAATTTCAAAGTTTTGTGCTTATTCAGAAATAAAACTTGCGATCCACTGCACAGGAATATTGTATACATATGTATGTTACATTCACAGCTTAGACCGCTGTACTGTATGTAGTACTTGTTAGTTTTATATTTAGAGAAATAATGACTAAAGGTAAATTGATTATATGACTAGATTTTGATCATTGCAAATTTTTATCAATGCGTTCGTTTTTAACTAATCTAATCACATGATTTTCACGCGCTTGTCACGTGAGAAAATCGTCCAGCCAAAAAAAGTTAACACTAAGTATAAAGGTGTTAAAATTAGCTACTCGGATTACATTGATCATAACAAATGTACGTATAGCCAGAACGAAAATTACAAAATTCCCCATTTCGAATGCCGACAATAGCTCTCCCAACAATTACTGCCACGCCCCAAACATGAGCTCAGCGTGATCCCTATTCTGATTGTAATATTATTCTATGGCAACTCTAATACAATAAATATTAGTATGTCATTAGCTTTGCACCATACTGGCTTTCAACACCCTACCTTTTGAACTGTAAAAAAGATAAAGAACACTCGCTTACATTAGCAGCCAATTACAAATTATGATAAAAAATATCACGGACGTTTTTATACAGAAAATGTATTTATATTTAAAAAAACGAGCGATCGGTTCCTAATACCAACCGAAAAGTTACAAATAAATTCGAGAGTATTTCGAATTAAATGGTAATTTTCAAAATCGAACACACCACCTATTCAAACATCGATTGATTGATCGATACTTTTATTTATTTGATATTGATTCATTCGGCCGTTGAATGAGATGGATTTTTTTACAATCTACTTAGAAAAATCGATACACCTATCCGATAAGTGCGGTATGAGGCCTAATTACAGTTTTATCTTCGTCGGGTCATCTTAGAAGTGTATAACAATAAAATGTTTGATAAGTTAATAATACCTGTGTAGCTATTTTATCGGATGTACGTATTCAAAATTTAAATTATACACTGGCAGACATGGTCAAAATGTTCTTAATGGGTTAAGGATAAACTATATTTATAGAATTTATATTGCACCAATAAATTTAAAAAGGTTTATTTATGTACTTTATTGTCGCCATTTTCGGTCGGTCTAATTTTATTTGGCTTTACGATCTAGTGGAACTACCGGTAGTTCTTTGGTTAGAACAACTTTACTGTCAATTTTCACGCTACAGACTACGTGTAAACCTAGTCGCAAGAGAAGGAAGGTTTCCTTCTTTTGCGACTAGGTGCGAAACGCTGTGCCAACCCGTCTGGCCAGCGTGGCACAGTAGGCTTATGAGCCTCCATGTAGGCCCGACACAGCAGTGGGTCATGTATGGGCTGATTAGTAGAAGTAGACTACATGTCAATGACTGCCATATATGGTAAAATGACAGTCGGGACAGACGGCTTTATAGGTAGACTAGCTGACCCGGCGAACTTTGTTCCGCATTATATATATTTAAAACAAAAAGAAAGTTGGACATAGGATACCTGAGATTTTTATCCCGTCCGTATAAAACCTACTTTAACAAAACGCAACTGACAGCGAAACGTTATGTTGTCTATAGTTTAATATGGTCGAAAATTTGACAATTAGAAATTTTGAATTCGACTTGTTTATATTGTTGTAATTCACATAATATCTTTATAACTTGTAGCCTATGTGTTATTCTGATGTATGAGCTATATTATTGTAAAGTTTCATTAAAATCCATTCAGTAGTTTTTACGTGAAAGAGTAACAAACATCCGTCCATCCATCCATCCATCCATCTATCCATACTTACAAACTTTCACGTTTATAATATTAGTAAGATAGATAGGCTCTGCTGTACCAGTAGCCCTGTTTCGGGCAGTTGAGGGACACCGTTGGTTCTAGTGGGTAGGTTGGGGCGCAATTATCATCGTTCCGGAGTCCTGGCGTTTTACGGTCGGGTATCCATGAGTATACAGACGTAAAAGATACTCTTCTCCTTTAATCGTCATTTCAGCCCATTAATGACTCACTACTGAGTCGGGCCGCCTCCAAATTCATGGAGGGGTATTTAGTCTACTGTGTCACGTTAGCAAAGGGTTTGTATCAAGCTTTTCTTCTCTTGCGGCTTGGTGATCTGGTTCCCGCGTTCCTTTAGTTGCCTTTGACGACAACCTCAGGATGGTATGGTGGTGTCTATTATTGTACATGCAATCTGAGACTTCTGGTATCTATATTTTATCGTTATAAAATACATGTAGGTATATTAAAGTCGATTAAACTCAAGTCATTCTATGAGCTAATTTATTTTACCACATGCCGCGAAAATTGCTTTTTCCTTAAATGGTTTTGATAGTAAGGTGTTGTAAGAGCTAAGAGTATTAACCGTTATAGTTGGTATAGCATTAAAAACAACTTACTTACTTGCATATCTAAAACTGACTGTGTGCGATGATAATAAATTATATCTAATTTCGTAGGTTTCCAAGCGGCACTTCGCACCATAAATACAAATTTAATGATTTCACTATGTAGCTAATTAAAAATAAAACAGGAGGGAATTTTATAGTTTTCGAGCAATAAGTTATTCTTACTTTTTAAAAGTGGAAGATCTGTCATGAACCCCGTAGTGTCATCCATGCCAGCATTCTGAAAAAAAAGACGGTTTAACATTTTCGTCTATGCGTATTTAAATAAAGAAATACTTTTGTTATTTCTACTATTATTTATTACGTACGTAACAGTACTAGGCCATCGTCCAACTATGTATTCACATAATACTTAGTAAATCTCGTAGGTACATAGACGATTATGAAAGTAATTTAAGGCGGCGATTTCCTTAGGCGACGGTAGATAAAAAACTTCAATATAATATCCATTACATTATCCAATAACCAATACTAACATTTATGTATATTTTTTTAAATAAGGTAAAAATAATGTCTTTGCTTGATACTAAAAAATTATAAATTAAATTTAAGTATCATTTTTATGTGAATGAGATGGATTGTTTATCTGTTTTTATGCTTTTCACGTTCCTTAGTTCATTATCTTCAACCTTAATGTGTATTTTTTTACAATACAAATACAAAAGATACAAGAATAATGTACAGCAGTTCATTAATTTTCATGTATGAAAAATGTAATGAAAAAATTCCAATCGGTCCTCGGCATCTATGGACAATTTTAATTTAAGGAGCTTATTATTAAATTCCTATTGACTGGAAGCAAATATTTGTTCAATATTAAAACGTCCATGGACATTAGTGAGGGAATTATTATGCATTTCTTGATGTAATATTGACATCAATATTGTATAAATAAAATTAGTGTCTGTTTGTAATATTAAAATAACAATTTTTTTACTAAGTGCCTTTGGATGTATACACGGTACTTAAACCAAAACATTCCTTTTACTATTTTTGTCTGTCTGTTTGTTTCTGCTAATCTCTGCAACGGCTGGGCTGATTTTGACGGGACTTTTACTGGCAGGTAGCTGATGTAACAAGGAGTAACTTACGTTACTTTTATTGACACTCCCCGCTTTTCAGGACCCCATAGTTAGGTACTGAGTTTTTTAGATTTTTGTGACAAAATCAGCCGGGTTTACAAAATTTTGAGTGCTTTTCGCGCGAAATACAGAATCAATAAGCTATAGTAAACTCTGTGAACTGAACAATTACTTTTTTTTGTTAAATACCACGCGGACGAAGTCACCGGTAATAGCTAGTTTTAGATATCAATCAAATCGATAGAGAATCGAAGCCCTTGTGGGCAAAGCCAAGGGTACAAACTAGTAATACTATACCGGCGTCTCTTCAGTGGAATGCAGTGCATGATGTAGCGCCAATTCGTGTTGCTCCCTCGCTCCATAGTCTGCTCTCCTCTCTCCACCACCATAGCTGAATCCTCCGTGGGATAACTGCTAACAATTCAAAACATTTCATATTCTTAAACTTGTTGGTATTGGAAATCTTTATAGATAAGCGATCGGTCGCCCAGCGGTCATGATTCGAACATAATTTTTTTTTTCTTCCTTGTGGCTCTCACGGTTTGTGTTCAGCCAATGTCAAGTTACTTTGTATCATTTCAAAAAAATACCGATCTGCCAAAATCCATAATTTATTTAAAATACAATTCTATTTTTGATTTGACCACAGATTTTAACAATAAACAAAAGAGTACATACAAATATGCGTGTCTGTCAAATACATGGTAACAACGTGAATAAATTATAAAAAAAAAGATAATCAATACAACTAGAAATTATATGTTTCATAATCGAATATTTTTTTAAGAACACCTTTAAATAGTGAACTAGTTCCACCGGTTTGGAGTGCCATGCCACGGAGAAGATCTGTCAAGAAACTCCATTGTTACTCTTTTAATTATAAAGGTTACAATGATGGTGGAAAAAAACTGACAGATTAGCGAAAGCAATCTACATGTATAAACATGTAGCATACACTTAGTTACTATGCCACATACATGTCAAACTTATAACACCCTTCTGTATCTCGAGGTTAAAAACAGAAATTTCGAAACATATTTTTAAGTACAGCAACATTTTCCACATAATATTTTGTTGAACATCTTTTCATAAATCGAGTTTCAATCGAATAATGTCGTTAAGTTCCCGCCAAAAGCTCGACGCATTGTTCGCGATCTCGACCGGGACATTACTACGGCTAATCTACTAAAGTGATCCCATCCCTAACGGTCGAGCCATTGTCAGGAGACTACGAAGCAAAATATTGCGATGCTTTTAGGAAGAATATTTGGACATGAGTAAATAAAGTTGAAGCATGTGAAGCAAGTAATATTAATATTAGGTTTCTCATCAGATGAGAATTGTATTCTGTGTGAGAAATAAATGTATTAAATCCCAAATTAGGAGGAAAACTTGATACGAAACCTTGTGCCAACCCGTCTGGCCAGCGTGGCGCAGTAGGCTAATTTTCCTCCATGAATTTGGAGGAGGCCCGACCCAGTAGTGGGTCACTCTTGGGCTGAAACGACGACTAGCTGTTGGCGTGGTATTTAATAACGAGGAAAACCCTCCTGAAAAGCGGGGGAATTTCAATAAAAGTATTACATCAGCCAGTGCCCAGTATTTACCAGTGAAGGTCCCGTCAAGATAGGGCGGAGACAAAAAATGTAAAAAAATTTTTTACATCCAAATTGCACTTAGTAAAAAGCGGCTATTTTAATACGCGTTTATTAGCTTCAGACGTATGTATGTATGAAACGGAATCTTTGAACATGATTTTGACCCCCTTCAAAACGTCAGATTAACTCGGAATTTGGCATTCTTATTAAGGACCGATGACAATTCAATATTTTAAACATTTTTACCCGTTATTCTTACTAGGATAATAATAATCAGATTCAGCGATTTTTGTTTTCCTGAGACGCGGAGTGTCTGCGTCAAGACCAATAAAGGAATATACCAGGCGCGCAGATCACCTCTTTCTCGATTACTAAAAAATAAAAAATACGCTTTTTCTAAAAAATAGAAAATAATTTTTAATAGATTTGAATTAAAAATAGTGTCAGAAAAAATGATTTTATTGTAAAAAAAGCGTGAGGTACATGGTATCAATAGTTATAAATATTTTATGAACAGATATGACTAGAAGGGTTATTTTGATAATATCCTGAAAAGCACCCCACGCTATTTTTACAATAAAATATTTTTTTCTGACACTATTTTTAATTAAAATTTATTAAAATTTATTTTCTATTTTTTAGTAAAAGCGTATTTTTTATTGTTTTTTAAACTATTATTTTTTATATTACAAACAGTCACTCCAATTTTATTTATTTGTATAGATGTACACATTGAATATTGCGAATTTATGGAGATATTATTAAGGGAAGCTTTAAACTATTGCACCTATTCACAGAGAATGTCGTGCTAACTTTACGGAGATATTTGTTCGAATCTCGGTTACGGATTAATATTAATAACATAATTATGTGAGGGGTAGGGAGTTATGCGAAGAACGCTAAGGGGTGAGGGTTCATTCGAATAGTTTCAACCAAAGACGTGTTTCTTGGAAGTGTATTGATTTGTGACAGCAATGCTACGTTGCGAGGATAAATCCATCATAGAAGCGCGGGGCGCACCGTTTGTCAGCTCTTACGACACCCTCAGGATGGTATGGGATGGTGACAATATGTAAATGACCCAATGCTGATTTGGGCCTCCTCTCGCTTCACAGGAAGGGTAATTAGCACACTGTGCCAAGCTGGCCAGACGGGTTGGCACAGGTTTAGGTTTCATCTCTTGCAGCTAGGTTTTTTCCTTGTCATTTCCTTTTGTCAGCACTTACGACTCCTTCAAGATAAAATGTGCTGGCGACACTATCTATACTCTATAGATACAAATACATAATATTGGAGTGTCTGTTTGTAATAATAAAATAACCACTTTTTACTAAATGCGTAAGTATGTATAACACAGTACATTGAACAAAATATTTTATTTTTTTCAATTTTTGTCTGTCTGTTTGTTCCGGCTAATCTCTGGAACTGCTGGACCGATTTTGACGGGACTTTCACTGATAGGTATTTCACAGCTGATAATATAAGGAGTAACTTAGGCAAGTTTTTTGGACTAGCTTCGCCTCGCGGCGTCACCCGCGGCTTACATCCCACCCGTGCGAAGCCGGGACGGGCCGGTGGTTTCTAAATCCGTCACCACACGAAACCTTTTTGTACACAATATAACGAATACTTAATTTTCCTTTTGTCGGTTCTTACTACACCCTCAGGACGGAATAAGATGGTGACACTAAAAAATAAGACACGTAGTAGATAATGTTGGTCGTTCTATAGTCTATACTCACATGGTGCGCATGTATCGCGTCGTGGTGGTCCCGATGGCGCAGATGCGCGTGCGGCTCGTGGTGCGGATGCCGTGGCAGAAGCTGCTGAGGCGCATAGTGCTGTGCGTACTCCGCGCCCCCTCCACCACCGCCATATTCCATGCCATGGCTCTGTGGAAGGAACGTCCATGTAAGATTCTTTTTTTTATTTATTTATTTATTCATCTTCCACCTCTACCATTACAGATCAGTGATCCAATGCGGTAGAGTGGCCTTACATGTTGAATCCTTATTCTACTTACTATAAAATTACATAAATCCTAAATTTTAACCTACATCTAAATAACATATTATATATAATGCAGCTTTTGCGAATTCACTCGAGTTGCACAGCAATACATCTACCCTCTCGTGAGCCTCATTCACCACCCGCAAGGCTGTAGTGAGAGGAGTCCTCGCCAGTAAGTTGGTCCTGGCCGCAGGCACAGCAAGCAGGGGCGGACGTCGCCGCCTCCGCAAGTACTGATCAGGCACGCAAAGTTCCATGTGCCGCAGTACTCCCGGGTTGTGTGCCTCACCACGCAGTAGCTTCACTACATACGCTGCGAGTGCAAAGTCTCGTCGCACCTTTAACGTATTGTACCCTACCATACCTAGTACAAATAGTGTAGGGTACATCAGTGGGTAAAAAGGATATACCCCATATAGTTTTAAATACAGGTGTCTAGTGAACTTGTTTTGGACACGTTCCAACATGACACTATATTTCACCTCGTGAGGAGCCCAAATAACTGCACTATGCTCAAGGTGACTTCTGACTAACGCGTCATACAATACCTTGAGTGTCGTGATGTTGGTAAACCCCTGAGACTGCCTGAGCACGAAACCTAGGTTTCGGTATGCCTTCTTGCATATCTTATTGATATGCTCACGGAAGGTTAGTTCCTGAGTGAAGAATTTTAATACAGTTGCTCAAAAAGTGGCATATTGCAGGGACGTATAGCGTTCGGGAAGTGGGCTATTATATTACACACGCGTGCTTTTTTTTACCATTCCCGCACTAGTGCGTTTTCTTTCCCAACTGTCAAAATAATGTCTATTAAAAGGAAAAACCAACCATGAAGTTTTTACTAAAAAAATCATAGAAGTTTTATGATTCATGCAAATACGTATATTTATAAAAAGAAACTACGTACTAATTTGTTTAAATATCAGATTTAATGATTTGATTGAATGAGTTTCATTTCATTTAATTAAATTTCATTTCATATCAATAAAAAAATTCTACCGAAGACTTGGCTGTATGGGCATTGTTCCTTTTGCCTACCAGAATGGGTGAAGAAAAAATCTCTGCATATATTCTACGGTCGGCGCCATTTTTCAGAAATGATTAGTTAGTTGAGTTTATTGTGTTTTTATTATTTTATTAAATTGCTTCATTTTTTCGCAACTGTATTAAAAATAGTCGTTCAGTACACGTGCGGAACCGTCATTGCAACTTAATGACAGCCTTTCCGCACTTGTAATGAAATATACTATTATTTCTGTAAGGGCTGAAAGAAGAGCTTTGCGGTAAAATACATACAAAAAGAATTAGTCGAATTGAGAACCTCATCTGTAATAATAAAATAACTACTTTTTACATAATGCGTAAAATATGTATGACCCAGGACAGATCAAAAAAACATTTTTAGTTTTTTTTTGTCTATGATCTGTCTGTTTGTTCCAGCTAATCTCTGGAACGGCAGGGACGATTTTGATGGGCAGTCAAAATTAAACAAATACAGAGAAGAAACTGAAGACTACCTGTTGTTGGTGATGCGGACTGGCAGGGTGAGGTGCTGGTGCGAAGGGCGGGGGGAAGTACGGAGGTTGGAAGTCCGCCAGCGAGGGCTGAGCCCCACCACGGAACCCTCCACCGCCAAGGCCAAGGCCACCGCCGCCCAGCCGCTCCTACAAAAACAACAGCATATTGAAATCCATAGAACAGCGAAAGAATGATTTATCCATGAAGTAGACTAAATCTAATTATACAAATGTCCGTGTGGTAGGGGATTTACAATACACAGTGTCACCACCCCATTCCATCCAGAGGGTGTCCTAAGAGCTGAGAGGAGGAAATGACAAGGCTGAACGTCTTTTTTAACGTCGGAGTGCCTCATGGTAACCCTGCCGTTAGGGCTGGGCAGGTATGTAGTAAGTATGTGGGACTCCGGGGCACGTATAGATAAATTAATAATAAATAAATATCCTTGGACATTTCACACAACGCCATCTCGTCCCAAGCTAAGCAACTTACTGCTTGTGTTATGGTAACGAGATGGATGATAAACTACTTATATACTTTTTTTTTGTAAGTTCATATTAGAGATAGAAAACACCCAGACCCGAAACAAATACTTGTAGGTCGTACAAATATTTCTTCCGTGCGGGGATCGAACCCGCGACATGCTGCGCAGCAGTCGATCGCTCAACCACTGCGCCAACCGTGTCGTCATGATGGTAAATGGCGCCCCGACCTCCCCACTAAAACCAACGGCGATCCTCGACTGTCCAAACCAGGGCCACGGGATTCCCTCCCCGACGGGAGAGCAGGCGGGACCTTGGCCCGCCTCGAAAACCTTTTTTTGGTTTCACTAGGGGAGTGCTTTTTGAACCGCCGCCTCTCGGTGGTGGGGTCAGCGATTATGTGGGACTCCGGAAACTACTCGTTTACCACTAAAAACCCAGCGGTATAACCTCACACAACACGCTTGTGGCGCTATAGGTTCGCGTAAACGCATTCCACTGTAACCGCGTGGATCGAAACCCGTCTGATCAGCGTGTTACAGTAGACTCACCCTCCCTGTGAGGGGAGGAGGCCCGAGAAGTGTTTTGTGAAAACGAATCCCCTGCAGTAGGTACCTGTATCGGGGGCAATTTATAAACATGTAATTCACGAACACAAATGACACCCACACTCGGAGCAACTGCCTCTGGTTTAGACAAAGACACCTACCCGGCCCCGTGATCGAACCCAGGACCCGTTGATCCAAGGGCGGCACTTCCAACCCCTAGAACAACGAGGCAGTCAATTCATGGTTTGCTTTGGGTTTATTTACGTACGTTAAGGTGAATGTTCCAGGGTAGCCGCCGAAATTAAAATTTTCGTACGTTGTTTGCAATTTGCAGGTCAGTGCTAGGTTGTATGTTGATTATGTTGTTATTCGTGGCTGTAAGACGTATGTAGTTATAGAATTTTAGTCATCAAACTCATCAATACAACCCTCCAAGCTCATAAAGGGGCAAGAAAAACTTTTTCAAGCTCAAAGTCATTCTTGCACCTTTACAACCTAGCACTGACCTGCAAATTGCAAAAAACGTACGAAAATTTCAATTTCGCGGGCTACCCTGGAACATTCACCTTAACGGTTTACAGTGGCTACTGTAAAACCAATACTACTTCTGTAAAATGAGTAGCGCGTGTTGATTTCGCGTAGCGTCAAAACTATGACAAGTTGTCTAATGCTACATACGAGTTTCTACAGCTATATTAAATTACATAAGCAGAAACTGTACACCTGCCCAAATAATCAATAAGCGTGATTCAGTGAGCTTTAGTTCCATGGGAATTTGTTTTTTTACAGCTACCTACATTTCGTCTCATATTTCTGACTGGCTTACTATCATCATCATCATCATCATCATCAGCCCACATTAGTCCACTGCTGGACATAGGCCTCCCCTAAAGAGCGCCATAGCGCCCTGTCTTCAGCTTGACGCATCCAGCTGCTGCCCGCAACCTTTCGCAGATCGTCGCTCCATCTAGCAGAGGGCCATCCCACACTACACATGCCGATTCGTGGTCTCCACTCAAGAACTCGTCTACCCCAGCGGTTGTCGGTTCTTCTACAGATATGACCAGCCCACTGGCTTACTATACATAATCTATTACTATTCAGCCCATAAATGGCCTCCTCCAATTAATTCCTAATTATCCTCCATGTAGGAGGATAATTAGCCTACTGTGGCACGCTGGCAAGACGGATTGGCACAGGGTTTGTATCTAATCTAATTCCATTCCATCCTGGGGGTGTCGTAAGAGCCGACAAAAGGAAATGACAAGGCTAAACCTAGCCGTGATAGAAGGAAAACTTGATACGAAACCCTGTGACACAGTAGGCTTGTTATCCTCCATGTAACTGGACGAGGTTTTCCTGTTAGGTTTTTGGCCCTGTCGTTTTGTCGGCTCATACGACACCCTCAGGATGAAGTGGGGTGGTGACACCGTGTATTCTAAATCCGTCACCATACGGACAAAATCGTCACCACATGACGAAATGTGTGAAGCAATATTTTCACATTTGTTATACTTCTTGTTACCTATGCACGTAATAAATCTATAATATTATAAAGCTGCAAAGTTTTTTTGTTTGAACGCGCTAATCTCGGGAACTACTGGTCCGATTTCAAAAAATCTTTCAGTGCTGGTTCGCCACTTATCGAGGAAGGTATTAGGCTACATTTTTTTCACCACGCCGCGACACAGCTTGGATCAGCTAGTACATATATTTAAGTCAGTACTAGCTATTTTAAAATTAGAATACACATAACATTGGCTCGCGGTCGCTGAAAAGCTAATCCATCAACAACCGGTTGGAAACTAAATAATGAGCGGTAATTAAAGCTGTTAATTATCGCATCAACACATTCTAAGTTCTATTGTGTAGTAAATTGACCATAGGCGAGGCTCATTGGCAATCTTACTTGATAGACAACGTTTGGCTGTAAAGGTGGGAGAGGCTAAGTAAAATTATAAGTATCACTTTTGTGTGGTATACGGTAAGACTATTGTTGAAGCCGAAATACACACGTACACTAGAATACCCATGTGTTAATTTCCTACAAGTCCTAATTAAATTTAGACACACAGACAAGTAAGCGCTTAATAAAAATGATTAATGTTATGGGTCACAAACCCAACATCTTGAAGGTGTGGAAAGAGGCGACTAAAGGAACGCAAAAAGCAGATCACCTAGCCTCATAAGGACAATTTGATAAGAAACTCTGTGCCAACCGAGTTGGGTTACCAGCGTGAGTGTGGCTCAGTCGGCTAATTTCCCTCCGTGTAACTGGAGGAGGCATAACTCAACAGTGGGCCGTCTATGGGTTGACTACTGTAATAGTAAATATTGAAAAATGCGTGCGTGTGTAAAATACATGGTAGTGTGTGTAATGTTCTTTTTATTGATTTCATCATCATCATCATCAGTATCATCCACTGCTGGACATAGGCCTTCCCTAAAGAGCGCCATAGCGCCCTGTCTTCAGCTTGACGCATCCAGCTGCTGCCCGCAACCTTTCGCAGATCGTGGCTCCATCTAGCAGAAGGCCGTCCCATACTACGCTTGACGATTCGCGGTCTCCACTCAAGAACTCGTCTACCTCAGCGGTTGTCGGTTCTTCTACAGATATGATCAGCCCACTGGTGGCAGAGAATTAGCAGACTGAAGTGGTTCAGTCTGCTAATTCTCTGAGCTATGTCGGTGACTTTGGTTCTCTGTCGGATAATCTCATTACGGAGCCTATGATTAAATCTTTATTGATTTAAATAAAAAGAATAAAAAGTTACGTCTTCCCAATTAAAGGGGATTAAAAGATGAAGTACCCATGTAGGTAATCTATAACACACGGCTCAATACACTCGGTTATAAACGAATCAAAATGTAATTACGTGCAGCACGCGATAATAACATCAGTCGCCTATTTGCAATGCAGTAATGATTTCAAAGTTATCAACTGTAATCAATTTATAACTAATACAAGACCTATTAGACGTAATGACGAGTGTAATTCGCAGGTTTTAAAGTGATACTGCACTCAGATTATAGTTTTGGATGATGAACCGTGTTGTATGATTACAGAGTGAGAATGGTTCAATAACTATCTTCCTCGGCTACTGATGCAAAGCTATGTTAAAATTATAACTTTCTGGCTGTTTGAAACGCGCCCTTACCTGTCGCGAGAACGATAAAATCACAAATAGCTAAGCATTATGAACTCCAATGTTTTAAAAGACCCTGTTTTACCCACCTACTACTTTATACGGATTTTTGCAAACCAAACGTATTACACATGTCCTGAGTTTTTTCTTTTGTCTAATATTCAAATAGAGTTAGTCACACATCTAGAATATAATATATCGTCCCTAATGTACACTCGTACAACGTGCCATCAGACAAAAGCATAAGAAAATAAATGCTGTGTACAAAGGGCTCAACGCAAGAGACGTTTTTTTTTTCAGACAACCTAGAGTATCATTTATTCGTTCAATGCAGCCCTTAAAAGACCCACTATTGGACCAGGTCCCCTGAAATTACAAGGTACAAATTACCTACTATCCTACATGGGCCTGTTTGTATCCATTCATTTATGGGGGGGGTTTGCCATAATCGCCACGCTTGGCAGGCGGGTTGGCGATCGCAGTGATGGATGGTGTGTTTTGAACAGAGCGTCGCTGCTGCCCAACGTCTGTTGTCCCTTAGTCGCCTTCTACGACACCCACGGGAAGATATGGGGTGGTAGTATTCTTACTCCGCTACCACACAGAACACTACGATGCTCGATGGCCTCTGTGGAGCCTCCGAACGAGTCGGCCTTAAGATGAACATGGAGAAGACGAAGATCATGTCTAATATCCATGTTCAAGCCACTCCTGTTAACATCGGAGGTTCTACCCTCGAAGTTGTTGACCATTACATTTACCTGGGACACACTGTCCAGTTAGGTAAGTCCAACTTCGAGAAAGAGGTCAATCGTCGGATCCAACTCGGCTGGGCAGCGTTCGGGAAGCTGCGAAAGATCTTCTCGTCCACAATACCGCAGTGTCTGAAGACAAAAGTCTTCAACCAATGTGTGTTGCCAGTGATGACATATGGAACAGAGACGTGGTCGCTCACTATGGGCTCCATCAGAAGGCTCAAAGTCACCCAAAGGGCAATGGAGAGGGCTATGCTCGGAGTTTCCCTGCGAGATCGAATCAGAAATGAGGAGATACGCAGGAAAACCAGGGTCACCGACATAGCCCACCGGATTGCCAAACTTAAGTGGCAGTGGGCAGAGCACATAGCTCGCAGGACCGACGCCCGATGGGGCAGAAAAGTCCTCGAGTGGCGACCGCGTTCCGGAAGGCGCAGTGCTGGTAGGCCTCCCACACGGTGGACCGACGACCTGGTTAAGATCGCCGGAAAGCAGTGGATGCGGGCGGCCCAGGACCGGCCTTTGTGGAAATCCTTGGGGGAGGCCTATGTCCAGCAGTGGACGTCCTTTGGCTGAAAATGATGACATGGGCCAGACGGGTTTCTTGTCAAGTTTTCCTTTTGTCGGCTCTTAAAACACCCTCAGGAAGAAATGCGGTGGTGACACTACCTATGTATTCGAAATGGTACTGCGATTTCCTGGTACTAAGCATACCAGGAAATCGCAGTTAATTTTATTCTTCCCGTTAACAGGGAAGAATGGAGGTCTATTCTGGCGTGAAGAAGCTTGAATCTAGAAACTAGTATGCAACACGTGTGTTTTGAGCCTTCACGGAGTGCCAGTAACCGGCATGCTAGTTTAATAGCATCTGGCATGCTATTTTTTTTTTACATTTCACACAACGCCATCTCGTCCCAAGTTAAGCAATTTATATGTTGTAAGTGTCTCAAACTCAAATGAAAAAGTTATTCATGAAGGTTTTATTACAAACCTCTATAATAAATCATCATGTTTAAAACTACCATCATCATCTTTAGACCCTTGTCCCACGCTAGAATGTATTCTGGCCTTATAATATCTTGTAAGGTCCTTTTCTAATTAAGAAGGTCCAGTTTCAACGGTTGTTATAAACAACGTCTGAAACAGCGACATTTAAAAAAATAACAAATGTTTCTTAATTTTTCCGCAAAATTAAACAATACCGCCATTAACTTTCACCGTACAATACAAATGATAATTAATCAAATACTTTAGAATTCAACATAACGTACGTAGCATTTCGTATGTTAATGAGACATACATATCGATTCATTATTGCATTCGAATAGAGACGTACTAATACGCATTCTTGGGTATTGATTGATGACGATCGATTCATATGTAACAGTAAATCATTATTGGTTTTGACAGATTTATCGATATCGATGTTTCTGGGCAGAAAGGTCTATGCGAAAATATATCAAAATAATAAACAAGGTGTGCTATTTTAAATTAAAATAAATACAGGTGGATTGATTTTTGGTGGAGACCGCGTTCCGGAAGGCGCAGTGCTGGTAGGCCTCCCACACGGTGGACCGACGACCTGGTTAAGGTCGCCGGAAAGCAGTGGATGCGGGCGGCCCAGGACCGGCCTTTGTGGAAATCCTTGGGGGAGGCCTATGTCCAGCAGTAGACGTCTTTTGGCTGAAATGATGATGATGATGATTTTTAATTTATCTTTATTCTATTTTGTTGTTATGTAGTATTCAATGTGGTGACGGATTTAGAATACATAGAGTCACCACCCCATTCCATCCTGAGGGTGTCACAAGACCCGACATAAAAAAAAAGAAATAAAAGGAAGGAAAACTTGATACGAAACCCTATGCCAACCTGTCTGGCCTGCGTGGCACAGTAGGTTAATTACCCGCCATGTAGTTGGGGATGCCCTCTGAAAGCCGTAACCCGTTAGGCCGCCACATTAGACTGCGTCCTCGCGAACCTGTGGTGTCTCAAACAAGACGTGTGAGGGTATCATGGGGTTTCCCTTCCCCATCCTTGAATCAACCCGTCTTGCCAGCGTGGCACAGGATTCCCAAAATGTTTTTATTTTTTGTTTAAATAACTCGGTACTAACAACTATGTAGTAAGTTGTATAGGAATATCCAAACTTGCCTTCATTTGTCTGAAGGCAAGTTTTGTTCACTAATTTCAGGTTTAATAAATATCCTTCTTGGACATTTCACACAACGCCATCTCGTCCCAAGCTAAGCAACTTAATGCTTGTGTTATGGTAACGAGATGGATGATAAACTACTTATATACATTTTTTTTTTGTAAATACATACATATTAATGATAGAAATGACACCCAGACTCCGAGCCAGTGCCTCTGGTTTAGACAAAGACACTTGCCCGACCCCGGAATCGAACCCGGGACCGTTGATCCAAAGGCGGCACATCTAACCACTAGACCAACGAGGCAGAATAGCAAACTACTGAGCCTATCGATACAACCAACTAGCTTCAAATAAAAACAATCATCAAAATCACCTAGTCGAAAGTATTCAGGTAACAAACATAAAAATATTAAAAAAAACATTTGAATTCCCATTCAAGTGTTTTGTTTCAAGTTTCCTTCTCTTGCGACTAGGTTTTCTGCCATAGAATTTCCTTTAGTCGGATCTTACGACACCTTCAGGATAGAATGAGGTGGTGAAATCGAGTAGATGATAAAACTGTGGAAATGGCCACAGCTAATATGCTCTGCCTCCGTCGAGATACGTTGAGGTGAAAGTCAAAACTATTGTTTACTGAGGTCGCGAGATCATACGTACCTGGCATTATTTAATAGCTACAAACTTTAATATACGTGAGTGATAAATTGATTTGTGCTACTCATCATTGTCCGTGTGGTGACGGATTTAGAATACACAGTGTCACCACCCCATTCCATCCTCAGGGTGTCGTAAGAGCCGATAGAAATGCTAAGGGCAACGTCTACGTTGGTTTCGCTCGGGGGTGGGTTCAGCGGTTATGTGGGACTCCGGAACACTCGACTACCCACTAAAACCCCAATGGTATACCCTCACACCTTTTGTATGAGACGCCACAGGTTCGTGTGAACGCATCCGACTGCCTTGTTGGTCTAGTGGTTAGATGTGCCGCCTTTGGATCAACGGGTCCCGGGTTCGATACCGGGGTCGGGCAAGTGTCTTTGTCTACACCAGAGGCACTGGCTCGGAGTCTGGGTGTCATTTCTATCTATAATAAGTATGTATTTACAAAAAAAAAAATATTTAAGTAGTTTATCATCCATCTCGTTACCATAACACAAGCATTTAGTTGCTTAGCTTGGGACGAGATGGCGTTGTGTGAAATGTCCAAGGATATTTATTTTATTATTTTTATTTTTATGGCAACCTGTTGGGTTACGACTATCAGACTACATGGCGGGTAATTAGCCTACTGTGCTGTGCCACGCTGGCCAGACGGGTTGGCATGGGGTTTCGTGTCAAGATTTCCTTCTCTTGCAACTAGGTTCTCGACCTTAGTATTTTCTTTTGTCGACACCTTCAGGACGGAATGGGGTGGTGACCTTTATTCTATATCCGTCACCACATGGATAAACGAAATAGCCGGAAGCGGTTATTGGGAGTGCGTGTCCATAAATCAGAGTGTCAAAATCAAAGAACTTGCCACATACTTGCGTAGGTCTTTTATGGTGATAAGGTTAGAAAAAAAAGAAGAAAAATTACTAATTTCCTTTTCCTTTTCTTTTTTGGCATGTAAAATCTCTTTCACCTAAAGATAACCATGTTACCTTCTATTTTTTCACGAACACAAATTGTCTCTGGTTTAAACAAAATCATTATTGTATTATATTCTAATGGCGCACAACCCGCGGACAAAACTCTAAGCGACTTTCTATGATAATAAATTTAAAACGACTTTAAAATTAATTAAAACTGGTATTAAAATTTGTATACAAATTATTGGGTACGTAAAATTTGTTCAGTCACTTTAAAATTTATATATATCTTTAGACTTTTATCAAAGGCTTTTTTATTAAAAAAAAAGTGACTTCACCCGTTATTTCTTCTACCATTACTATTAGTAAAATTAACGTATCATAATATGTCATCACATCAAGACAGCTTTTCACCACATCCGGTAACAAGTGCCCAAATTAAAAAGTACCGAATAACAAATTAATAAGGTATATAAACTAGATCATGTGTAATCGATTAGTTGACTGTAGCAACTCGATACCGTAACATTGCGTAATCGATATGGTAATTTAGTCAAAAATTGTTTCGTAAAATTATTTTTTACTAGCCACCCGCCCCGCTTCGCACGGGTGCAATGATGACATAATTAAAAACCTTCCTCGTGAATCACTGTATCTATTAAAAAAATCCGCTTCAAAATCCGTTGCGTAGTTTTAAAGATATAGGGACGGACAGACGACAGCGACTTTGTTTTATAATACATATATAGTGATAGTGAATAATATGTAGTGATAGTGATTACTTGTAGCCGCGTTTTTTTTATATAGCTACCTACATGATAATATTTGCTTGTTTGCGGAGCGAAATATTACTGCTATAAATCTGATCCAGGCGTTAGTGAGGTGTTAACTAAATACCTATAGAAAGACTAACATTGTTAACAAATACATTTTGTTTTCGTTCGAATTTTGAACCATTTGGTTCCCAACCAAATAAGTAAAAAATACTTAGTATTATCTATGAGATTGGTTCAGGGTGGTTGCTTTATCGCCCATAAAATTATTTTGTTTATCAGCTGCAATAATCTTAAAAATACGCACAAATAAATTGATTGTACTTTAGAACACGAAGTCTAATAAATCTAAATTTCGCACATCATAACACATCTTCGGTAGTATAGTGGTGAGTATCCCCGCCTGTCACGCGGGAGACCGGGGTTCGATTCCCCGCCGGAGAGATACTTTTTGTCGCTTTTTGTGCAACAATTTCTTATAATCTGTAAGAAAGTGTATGAGTAAATATAATTACAATATAATTTTAATTACCTGCACCTCAATCACACTTGATAAGTCTACGTACGCCAGCGCCGTTGTTTTTATTGCACTTCACAAACAAAACCTTGATTTACTAAGAATAATTACAATTCTAAACGGATAATCACATCATTTTTAGCTGTTTACCACACTGTACTACTTTAGATGTGCTTGCCACTAAACTGCGAAACGGCTCGGCTGATTTGCATGTTTTTTTATGAAACGAGTAAATAGATTGGATTGACATTTAAACCGACAAGTAACGCTGCAATCAGATGCTTAATTTTTTTGTAATAATTTCATTTAGCTATTATCCATTCCTAATAAAAATATTTATTTTGACAGAGCTAGATGAGTTTGCAAATTTCGACTAGGAAATAATAATTAATTAAATACTTCTTAGTCTTAGCTTTGTCGATGCCTGTCACATTAAGTAATAATAATTAGGGACGAGAACAGTCACATTTCATGTTTAGAATTAACTTCGTATGGAACTAAAGACTTGCTTCGGAAGCTGTCGGAAGTGAAGGCATAGAACCCACTGAAAGAAGCAGATATGTGTTTAAATTAGTTTTCCATTTTGAAGTATGAGATACAAACAGGTGATTTTGAGACATTTTTATTCATTAAACGCGGGTTTCATCTCTAGTGAGCCATCGTACGTTTTTTTAAGTAAACGAATCCCTTGTACTGGATATAACCTGTATAGCGGGGGCAGTTTACAAACATGTAACTCACAAACGCAAATGACACCCAGACTCAGAGCAAGTGCCTCTGGTTTAGACAAAGACAAATTGTCCAACCCCTAGACCAACAAGGAATCAAACAATCAGCTTCGTAATTCCAGAATGATTCTTAAAGTTGCTAATCTGTCTAATAATGACAGTTTCTTCATCCGCCGACATAAAGCTCGGTTTAGCTTGAAAATTTGCATGCAGCACGTTTTAGACTACTTTAATAACCTATCGTTTCGTTATAGCTGTAGGGATTCTGTTACAACCTGTATAAAATACGTAGGTACCTATATAATTATTAAATTATAAATATCAATCAATTTTATCAGAAAAGAAAAACAATACTATGTTTTTAACGATTATGACACAATAACAATTTAATTAATCGGTAAAAGTTTAAACTCGATTTTATCAAGATTACTGTCAGATTATTTAGCGTTAGATTGATATCGCCAATAATCGATTTATTGCCAAACTAGTGAAGTGAAAGCGAGCGTTAAAAAACCGATATGTAAATTCGGTTGTCGAGTATCGATAATTACCGGTCCCTTAAAAGGCGGGCGATTCCGGCTACAATCGGTCAGTGATTGCTTTTTAAATTGCTGGCCGCAGCTTCTCGATGACCGACTACTGAATGCTTTTTAATATTTATTACTCAAGTGCCGTGCTCAAATTATCGATACAATAATTTAAATGAGCCACGTGTTCATACTGTTAAAATAAATGAGATCCAATTTACACCTAATTGTCTTTTGAGCAAGATAAACATGTTATCCGTTGATTTGCATGCGGTATTATATGACCAGTTTTAGTCTATTAAAATGAGATCAGTTCTACTATTTAAGGGGCTCTGCTATTAATTTTGATGGGCAAAAAACTAGGCACGTAATCGCAATTATTTGCACACCTGGTTTATTTATTAACAATTCAAACCTTAGTGTAGCCAAACTGTATCTAGATAAAAACTGTGACTAATGATATTTTAATGAAAGTTATTAATCAAGCGGCAAGGCGATCATAGAAACAAAAACAAAAGATAAACAATGCCGCGCGTGATGTTGTATTAACACAACTGTTCCCGAATGCTTAACCGAACCGGTTTGTACAATTCATGGCCATACAATTACTCGATTAGACAAATAAGTCTATAAAATTTAATTTAAGAAATCAACAAAAATTAATCAAGTTTACCGTGTAATTATCGATAAGCACCCGTGCCCACCACTAATTCGTAATAGATTTGCAAATAAAATCGATTAAACCGATTCAGCACGCCGTATTATAGTGATTATCGTTAAATAGAGAAAATAAAGAACTAGTAGTGAATAACGGAAAGATAATTTACAATTATTTTACCGACTTTGATGAACGATATCGTGATTAGTTTGATTAAAAAGATCAATAAATGGTTCTTGATGTTTTAGTATCACTGTTAATCGTTCGGATCAAATATCGAATGATCGATGTATCGGATCGGTAAGAATCGTAAAGTTTACGATCGTTCGCGACGCGTGCTGCGAGGTGACTGCCGGAGGGCGGGCGATCCGCCCTGGGGGTAACCATGTGCGACGACCTTACAGCTGGTATTCGATTGAATGACCCGTTTCGCGGTTAGACGGCTACCATTTATTATGGTGAATCGCTTTCGAGTTCCAATCGACATTTACATGATTATACATGTTAACGATTATAAATTTTACCTTTACATCACTTAGTTTACTTATTAGACTGAATAATGTAAGATGATTATGGAAAAAAACAACACACGTTACACTAAATTTTTGTAGTAATATAAATATTGTAAAATAAAATAATATATCTACTCCATAGACAATCATTGCAGAATTTTAACGTCATTTTGGCCTCGGGCTGAACTATTTACAAATTGAAAAGAATGATAATGCTCAGTGTCTCTTCCTGATAAATTAGCTGGCAGTTGACATGTTTTCTACCAAGTACGTGTGTATGTATGAACGCAGATTGTTAACATCAATATTATGTAGCCATACATTTATGTGTATACAAATAAATATGTGTATACATTAACGATCACACAAATATGGAACCGTAATTTATAGATTAATATTCAATTAATCTTCATTTGTGTCAATTTGATTTGTTTTAAAAATCAGAGTTCGTTCGAAATTCAAATTTATTATTAAAATTGTCGTAAATAAGCAACACCACTAACATAATATGAATTTTTATCACTTGTAATAAATTGCACGTTCGAGTTCGATTTTCAAATGGTAACTGCTGCCCCGCCCTCGGGCGCAACTGTAATTAGTAGGTAAGTATTCGACCTCCCGATTGGTGATCACTCGGCTGTGGCACAATCCTTACACATTTATGTACTGTTGCGATTGTAATGTAACATTACAATCGGTATTTTTATCGATTATGCGTGTGTGAGATTCTTTGGCGCGCGCATTTTCGAAATCCGTCAGTTTTAAAGAAGAAAAACAGGGAATGTTTTTACTAACAACAAGTTCAACGTTTTCGTTTAGACTCCTGACGAAATAAATGTGTTTTAAGTTCGAACTTGAGAACGGATAAACCGATTTCGATTTTTTTAAAGGTTTTAAATATTTTGTATAGTGTATTTCTTTCTTTTCTGACGCGTTTTGCGAATGTAAGTGCTGAGTCGGACTTCCTCCGTTTACATGGAGTGTGATTAGCCTACTGTGCCACGCTGGCCAGCCGGGTTGGCACACGGTTTCGTATCAAGTTTTCCTTCTCTTACGGCCAAGTTATTAGCCTTGTCGTTTCCCCTAATAGGTTCTTACGACGTCCGCAGGATGGAATGGGGTAGTGACACTATGTATTCTAAATCCGTCTAACCCATAAAAAAAATGTTTAAAAGAAATTATTTTCCATTTTGAATACTAAAAAATATTCCTAATTTTGAGACAAATATTTTTTACTGGCAACACCACCCCAAAAATATTAAGACCGGTTCGTTCGTCACTTTCATTAATATCCGTTGTAAGGTCACCCCGTCGGCAATGCCCTTAGGCTACGCACGCGTAAATTAATAGATAAAATACGGCACAGAATTCACCCAACGCATGTAATTATTATTTACTAAGAACTATTCCGTATGGTGACGGATTAAGAATACACAGAGTACACCCCTATTCCATCCTGAGGGGGTCCTAAGAGCCGACAGAAGGAAATGACAAGGCTGAAAACTTGGCCGCAAGAGAAGGAAACCTTGAAACGAAACCCTGTGCCAGCCAACCCGTCTAGCCAGCGTGGTATATTAGGCTTATTACCCTCCCTGTGATGGGAGGAGGGACAGCAGTGGGTCATTTATGGGCTGAGTAGTAGTTAGTAGTAGAACTTTAATAAAAAGATACACAATTGAAAGCGATTACAAAATATAATTTCTTCTTAATATGTATATCAATGTACCTACGTAATAAAAAAAGTTTAATTATTTGTAGCGATTTGAAATTCTTATATCGGATTTTAATTTAATATCAGAGACATCTATTATTAAAACCTAGAGCAAGTAACTAGTGGGGAAGTTATAAAAAAAAATATAAACCAGATCCACACCGGTCCAGATCAACCAAACACGTGAGCGAAGCCGCGGGCAACAGCTAGTTATAATTATAAAATAAAGCTTAGTCGAGTCCGTGTTAATGTAATATACATAGCGGGACCACTCTATTCTTTCTTGGGGGTTGTCGTACCAGCCGAAGTTAGTGATTACTCTATGGTAATAACCATTCGATAGTGTTCTATTATATCGACAATAACTTTTTAATTGGACACATCGATAGTCGGCTTGAATAATAAAATTTCAAGTATGTTAAACACATAATGATAAGTGCTGCACTCATAAAATTCAAACATCGTCCAATTACGGACCTACTCGTGAATTACATTAAAGCGTTGAACAAATAAAAAAGGAAAAAATATCGCATACAATATATAATAAATAGATTTTTGAATAAAGAACGCACTCCGATTGGCTATATCGCCTCGGGCAAGATGGCGGGGTGCCAAGTGTTGCCAGTTTCTCATCCGGAAATACGAATTCTATTTGACTAATGATCTTCCTAATACGAATTTGCGCGTTTCCGATTCAATCGAATGCGTAGAATAAAAATAAGATTAGCGTATAATTTATTACGTTTAAACAAAATTATAATTGAAAAGAACTCTGTGATGTCGCTCAGTTGTTTTTATATGATTCTCTGTTTCTATAGGAATATCGGGATAAACAGTAGGTATACATAAATACTCATTCTAGACAAATGTTTTAGTGAATATATCAACTCTTTTCCGAGCTACTATTTAATTATGTGAAATGTTTTCTGCTATATATGTAACTTTTCTTCATAGAGAGAAACACCAAATTTTTATTTTATTTTACGGAAAATTTTTTCTAGCGAAGACTTGGTTTTGCAAAGCTCTATAATTGTTACTTTTAAAATAATTACAATATTTTATTATAGTCATTAAATTATTTATTAGAATTAAAAAGAAAAAGAGTTTGTTCTAAAACTCGTCAAAAGCATGGGAATTGACGTGGACTTCAAACTCGAAAGAAAAATACAATTCGATCCATGAACTATCGATGAAAAGGGAAATTTTGTGCGTTGTAGGTTAACAAGCAAGATCCTAGTTGGTACCTACAAGAAAGTTATCTTGTTTGGATTGTTTGATAAGTGTACAGCCTCATCTAGCATAATCAGCTGACCACAAAAGCGCGGGAGGGCGCGGAATCAATCTCCCGCTTCCACGAATATAACGGAGCTGCGTGGTGCGCGCCTTTTTACTTTCTTTACGGGCGATCCTTTTTAGCGTTCTGTAAGCGTCATACCATAAAGCCATGATATAAATGTAGACTTTGGGGCTATTCATCACCGCTGCCGTCTGAACTCATAAAAGACCCACTGCCGTGTAAGGTAAGGTGACCACCCTCATTTACAGAGATTTGTACTCTTTTTTCGCAAACCGTACTCTTTAAAAATCCTGTACTCTGAAAGTACTCATTTGTATTGCTTTTTTTCTCTCCACTCTTTTTGAACTCTGGTACAAGGGAGAGGCGAACTTTTTTTTAGAGCTCCACTCTTTTTGAGCTCTGGTACAATGGAGAGGCTGTATTAGCCGACTTTCGTAAAAAAGGTGGTCACTTTATGTAAGGCCTACTTTTTTCCTAATTAGCCTGTTGTGGCACCGTGGGTAGACGAGTTGGCTCAAGGTTAGTATCAAGTTTTTTTCCCTGGTCACACACATCCTTAAGTCACTTTTTGCGACGCCAGTATGGAAAAAGTTGGTGGAATTATATTTTAACTAGCGACCCGCCCCGGCTTCGCACGGGTGCAATGATGAAACTCTAAATTTATGAGGTTTTTCCCTACAATATTATGGATGTATTATACATATAATCCTTCCTCTTAAACCACTCTATCCATTAAAAAACTGTGTTGGTGGTTGTGTTTTAAAGTGGTTTTAAAGATTGAAGCATACAGGGACGGACAGACGACAGCGACTTTGTTTTATAATATGTAGTGAAAATACGTTACATATCGTATGCACAAATATGTTGATTGAAATATAATTATTCAAAATGTTTTAAAACTCCATTACCAGCACTACTATTACTACTCAGCCCTTATTACCCACTGCTGAATCGGGCCTCCTCCAATTACATGGAGGGTAATTAACCAGTAGGTTAATTACCCACGCTGGCCAGACGGGTAGCCACAGGTCTCGTATCAAGTTTATCTTCTCTTGTGTCTAGGTTATCGGTCTTGTAATTTCCTTTTGTCAGCTATTACGACACCCTCAGTATGGGATAGGATGGTGACACTATGTATTCTAAATCCGTCCTGTAGCTTCAGCATAATAGCAACTATTATAAGACAGTAGCTTATTTTGAAATTCAAAATTCGAAAAACGAACGCAATTTAAAATTCTTCTTTTAAATGCCGTATCGAACTTGAATCGCGCTAGTCGACTCACGCTTGTCCGGTTTTTACGAAATTCTGTAATTAAGCCTTTTTTGTGCATCGACGAAATGTTTCGTTAAGAATTTCCTTGGGCACAGCGATTTATTTTATGTGATGGATGTATGACACTCAAATACAAATAGTTAATTTTGTTTTTAAAAATATTAGTTACTCTCTCCTTTCCCTAAATTAGTTGCTGTGGGCGAACTACATGAAAGTTTGTCGCAGTTGGCGGTAGCCATCTTGACTGTCTATATGCGTCGGGGCGCCTGTGGTTCACGGGTTCTGGTTCCGGTTCGATTGATGGATCGTCCGGTGTGGACCCAGCTAAGGACACGCTTAAGGCCATACGTTTTCGCTTTTTCGTTAATATTTCACCACCCCATTCTATCCTGGGGATGTCGTTAGACTCAAACTCAAAAGGAACTTTATTTATTTTATCACACAACTCTTATATATCGTCATATTTAAAATTACCATTGTCATCTTATGACCCTTGTCCCACGCTAGGTGGTAGTCTCCATACACACCTATCAGTCGTCATTTCTACAGTCACACGTTTCAAACACAATTCCTCATTCTTACAATCCATCTATCTCTTTTAATCTCCCACAACCCTTGCGTCCGCCCACATTCATGCTGGAACTACCACCGGTTCGGTTTGGTGCTGTTCTACAGAGAAGAATAGAATAGAATAGAATACTCTTAATTGTACACCAATAATATAAAAGGTAACATAGCATCATCATCATCACTACATAGTATAAAACAAAGTCTTATGCTATGCTCTGGTCTATGCTTAAATCTTTAAAACTACGCAACGGATTTTGAAGCGGTTTCTTTTATTAGATAGAGTTATTCAAGAGGGAGGTTTATAAGTACAATACATCCATAATATTGTAGAGAAACACTGATAAATTTAGAGGTACATTATTGCACCCGTGCGAAGCCGGGGCGGGTTGCTAGTTAGATATATATAACAAATAAATGTACAATGGGCGGTCTTATCACACTAGGCGATTTCTTCCATGAAACTCAGCAGGTGCTTGTTTCAAGTTGAATTAGAACTTAGATCCTGTGTACATGTTGATCCTGAGGAAAACTTGATACGAAACCCTGTGCTAACCTGACTGGCCAGCGGGGCACAGTAGGCGTATCACCATGCCTGTGATGGGACGAAGCCCGACTCAGCAGTGGGTCATTTATGGGCTGAGTATTAGTAGATTTTTCTTCTTATTTTAGTTGAATTTAGTTTTTTTTTATGTAAGAGCAGGCAGATGACTGCATTCCGCCTGATGTTAAGTGGAAATGCAGTCTCGAAGTGGGGATACCTAGTGCCAAACTATACGTAGGTACAGCACTAGCCATCCTTGCCCTGCCGGCCCGCAAGGTGCCTCTTCACGCTTCGTTTGAAAGACTCTATATTGTAGGTGGATGGAAATACGTGTGCAGGGAGGGAGTTCCATGCTCGTGAGGTGCGACAAAGAAACGAGTTGCCAAATTTCTTGGCTCGCGATGGAATGGTGGCTACTGTGAATCGGTGGCACCGAAGTCGGTTTAATTTCCTTTTTTGAAAACAATATACACGTCAGCGAATAAACTGATAGCATCTAGTCTATACATCTATACAAATAAATAAAATTGGGGTGTCTGTTTGAAATAATAAAATAACCGCGGTTTAATAAATGCGTAAGTATGTATACAATTTTTTTTAAATTTTTGTCTGTCTGTCTGTTTGTTCCGGCTAATCTCTGGAACGGCTGGACCGATTTTGGCGGGTATTTCACTGACAGGTAGCTGATGATATACGGAGTAAATCAGTCTAGCTTCGCCCCGCGGCCTCACCCGTGGTATGACAATAAGTGAGCGCGGGTGAAACCACGGGGCGCAGCTAGTAATACAATATAAACGTCAGCGAATAAACGGATAGCATCTAGTTATTAAATAAAATCTCAGTGGCAAACTTCAACAGTGTCACCAAACGTCACAGAGACTCATACTTGTTTACTTATAGAAAGTTGCTCTCAAATCAACCCGCCTGTCGACGTTGCCCAATAATCGAAACGAGTATCGATTACAATCGCACAACTCGACTATTCAATTGATTGCATCTCTAAATCGATATGGGTAAGGATCAAAAGATTTGTTTATTTGAATAATTTGTATGCTATTTGATTGGCTTTTAGGTTATGTCTAGCTTGGAAGGCGATTACCAGCGGCGGAACGGGGGTGGCCACTATAGACCTCCACCACCCCCCGAGAGGGGGCCTCGGAACTTGGGGCTCCTAAACCAGAGGCACTTTTTCTTCTGTGGCGTTCGCAACCAGAGGCACTTGTTTGATACAGGTTGATATATAAGGGGTTGTCCATTAATCACGTGAGGTTCGAAAGGGGGAGGTAAGGGTTCGGCAAAAATCACGAAACATCACCAAGGGGTAGGGGGGGGTATTGTAAGCTATCACGTGTATTTAATTTTTCGTCAAGCATCATTTCTGGACCGAAATGCGTCGTGTTTAAGCTGTTTTGTAGGTACTAAAGGGGGAGGGAGGGGTTAAAAATGTTATAAAAAACATCACGTTATTAATGGACAGCCCCTAAGTTATATTCTATACAAAGTTAATTTCAACTTGATTCCACGATCGAAACGATTGCGCAATCGATAAGTGAATTAGGTGAAACTGGTGTCGAAAAAAATATATAAATCGACTTTCACAATAATACTAGTTAATCGAGTTCTGTATTATTCGCGGGTAATTAAACATCCTGCCCACAAAATATCTAATAATCTAGTTTTAACTCGATATCAATTTCGAAATTAATCGAGTAATAGGTTTTGCATATATTTGTTTTTGATGTTTGCGGCATCGCTGGGTTTTGACCGTGACTTTGTTTAGGTGGAAATCTGTACAACGTACGAAAAGACCAGAGCCCTTTGTCGGATTATCAAAGAGCACTATTAAAACGGTGCTATGGAGTATTCTTTATGGATGGACTTAAAAGACTTGGCATCTAGAACAGGAATGCGTCACTCAAAGAAGTTTTTAGGCTCAACGCAGGTTTTATTTTATTTTTATTATAATAGTTAACAATTTACAGCTAGCTAGGTACAGTGCATAATATAAATAACTAGCAAACCCGGCCGGCAAAACGTTGTTAAGCCATATAAATAAAGCCATTAAAAATAGGGGTTGATCTTATCTTAACCTAAAAAAAAAAAATAATAAAAAAAATGTGTTGGCCGCCCTTAACATTTAGAGGATGAAAAATAAATGTTGTCCCATTCGCAGACCTAACCGATAGGTATGCACACAAAATTTCACGAAAATCGGTCGAGCCATTTCGGAGGAGTTCAATAAAAAACACCGTGACACGAGATTTTTACATATTCAGATTTAGAATATGGACAATTACAATTTTTCACTACTGTGTTTAATGTCGGCGTCGTTACAGCCCATAAATGACCCACTACTGGGTCGGGCCTCCTCCAAATTTATGGAGGGAAATTTGTCTACTGTGCCACGCTGGCCAGACGGGTTGGCACAGGGTCTGTATCAAGTTTTCCTTCTCTCGCGTTAATTTCTTCGGCCTTATCATTTCCTTTTGTCGGCTCTTACGACACCCTTAGGCTGGAATGGGGTGCTCACAATATGTATTCTAGGCCGCTGTAGATTTGGGACCAATCGATAAGTTAAGATAAAGTTTCTTATTCCAAGAAAAAGGCACTAACGGTAAAACTAGTATATCAAATAAACATTCTCCATAGATTGATACGCCATTCTTTCTTCTATTGTGAGCTCGTGTGAATCGACAAGTAGCTGACAGCGAGACCTGTTGTGAAATAACATCGTATAGGCGTGCTCGCGTGGGCTCGCAGACACCAGCTGACCACTATACCACGACCTCTGTCTGAACTTTGCGGAGTCTACTGAAGTGGCTGGGTACTGTTATGTTTTATAGATATTGGCTTATAGAACAGCCCACGTGAACAGAAACCAGCGCTGGCTCTTCTCCGTAGAATGGCATGACAATTATTACTTGGCTATTTGAAGAACAAGCTGCGCCCCGCGGTTTTTTCTACTTACTTCACACTTACCTATTGTTATATTTTAGACAATTGACACTATCTTTATAAATTGTAGCCCCCCAACGGGGGAGCGAAACCCGTGGCTCTGTTTCGGGCAGTTGAGGATCGCCGTCGGTTTTAGTGGGTAGGTTGGGGCGCAACTTACCATCACCACGCGCCCCGGAGTCCCACATTACTCGGCCAGTTCCCAAACGGCCGGGTATCCATGAGAATTTCCGACGAAAAAAAAAGGTAGGCCTCCCACACGGTGGAGTGGACCTATGTCCACAGGACGTCTTACGGCTAAAATGATGACTGCCTCGTTGGTCTAGGGGTTGGATGTGCCGCCTTTGATCACAGGGTCCCGGTTTCGATACTGGGTTTTTGTTTTTTATAAAAAAAAGATGATGATGATGCCTGGCCTTATTAAAAATCTCTGCTATTATAGTAATAAATAATCTTTACCTCCACGTAAAGGTTAACAGGTTGTAAAGTGTTACAATTTAACTCTGTTCAACGAGATTCTTGTGTGTTCAAATTACTCAATCTTTGGACAAGTTTTAATGAGGCCAATTGCAAACTCTCATGTTCTCGATGAGAGTCCAAACAAATAAATCTTATGTTAATAGATTTTGTGCATTCCTCTGTCTAAGAAATCCTACTAATTACAATTCCGACAAAATGTTGCCATTACCACATGTGCCCAATTTATTTAATTATTTAATTTAGTTTTATTTTCTTACACTTTTACAATAGTGAATTCTAAGGCCGTGCTTTTTATCAAAAAAATAAATAATAGGTGTGGTGACGGATTTAGTATACCTAGTGTCACCAACCCATCCAATCTAGAGCTCGTGATCTCTTACGTCACGTAAGAGCCGATATAAGGAAATGGCATGGTCGATAACCTAGCGGGCCGTCCATTAATACATGATGTTCTTTTTTTTTAATTTACCTACCCCTCCCTCCCCCTAGGTTATACGTGGTGAGTACAGGTAAGGTTTAAGATAATCCCCCCACCCCCCATTACAAATAATTAATGGTATTGTGGTATGGTATGGTGTATTTTTAGTACCTTCAAAATAATCTTACACGCAAAGGTTACTTAAACTACACGCCGCTTTTCGGTTTAGAAATCACGCGTTTGACGAAAAAATTAATACACGTGATATTGTACTATACCCCCCCTCCCCCTTGTGATATTTCGTGATTTTTGACGAACCCCTCCCCCCTCTTTCGAACCTCACGTGATTAATGGACAGCCCCTAGTCACAAGAGAAAATGGTCGTGATGTTAAACAAGTGTGGCACAGTAGGCTAATTACCTCCACGTATCTGGAGGAGGTCCGACTCAACAGTGGGTCTACGGGCTGAGAAGTGGAATGAACACTTCAAATAGCAGGTTTGGGGCAATATGTAAATTGGAGGCCGCATATCACTCGGGCACGTTCAATGGGCTCATTGTATTCTGGTTGTCTTGTCACAAAAAAAAATGTGCCGGCCACTGTCTTGTATGTTTAGTTATGGCCGTGAGCTATCTCTACATGTTCGGGCTTAATTTGATTAACAAGAAATACAAACCTCCATTATTAGGGGCAAAAACAACTGTCAAAACAAGCATTAAAATGCGAAAAATGAAACTAAACAACTAATTCAATGTATTTTTTTCTTAAAAAAAAATATAAATTCAAGTTGGTATATCTGTATAAAATATTAAAACGTAATACAAAAATTTTAACCCTATTTTTCGAAAATTGCGCGTATAAAATTTTCCATACATAAAGAAAAAGAGTGTAGAATGCTCTGAATGAATATTTTTTCTTAATTATGCATAAAAAAATACGTTAAATCTATATAGAAAACGATTACACACGCTACAATGTATTTGACACACAGTCACAACTCTTTTGTTTATTGTTTACTAGCGACCCGCCCCGGCTTCGCACGGGTGTAATTATGACATATAAACCTTCCTATTGAATCACTCTATCTATTAAAAAAAAACGCTTCAAAATCCGTTGCGTAGTTTTGAAGATTTAAGCATACATAGTGACGGACAGGCGAAAGCGACTTTGTTTTATACTATGTAGTGATGTCGACAACCGACAAGACACTATGTAGTTGCTTTCTTTAAATCTCCTTTTTTTTTTCAGTAAAGTAAGGCGCACTATTTTGCTATACTGACTAAAAAATTTTTGAAAGAACATTTTTAGTTACAGGCCCGGGTTAAGATAGATTTGGTAAGAATTTGAAAACATAATAGTCATTACAAAAAACAATGTTTCTAGAAAGTCAAGAGGATGTAGTTAAAGTCTAATAATTTATTTTGCCTCGTTGGTCTAGTGGTTAGATGTGCCACCTTTGGATCAACGGGTCCCGGGTTAGATTCGTGAGGCACTGGCTCAGAGTCTGGGTGTCATTTGTGCTCGTGAATTACATGTTTGTAAACTGCCCCCGGGTGCAACACGGGTTATTGCTGGTGCAGGAGTTCCGTTAAAAAATAATAATAATTACAAATTGTCAACATACGGGTTCGCAGATCATTCTTAACTAAGACCTCAGAGCCATATCATCTTGTGCGGTGTCCCTCAAAGTGCTAAATACCTAGGAGTCCCACATAACCCGATCATGTCTGTTTGTTGTATACGTTTAATTAACGCTGCACGCAATTTTCGAAAGAAGAATGTAATTTAGATATTTATCAAAGGCTTCTATTAACATCTGACCATTTCTTATGTTGTATGAGGCAAATAAAAAAATATCACCAAAAACCTACCTGAAACTCTTAAGTTTTTATGTCTGCAGAGCCAAATCCTATTACTGACCAAGCAGAAGGGTCAGAACATAACATAAGCAAATAATAAATATATATAATGTAACATAATTTTTAATAAAAAAATGTAGACATTTTTTTTAAACTTAATTTAGTTTAGATGCTTGTTTATGTCGATACTACAATGTATTTTGAATACTAAAGGAGTTTTTCCATTTATTATGTGTATCATTTAAAAGTAATATAGTTAGGTCAAAAAATATTTTTGGCCGCCTTAATATCGAAATCTACGTATGTGCGCTGTTAAGCCGAATGTGTAAAGGAGCCTTAAAGGTCGACAAACTGTCTCTATCAACATGTGATTAAGTGTTAGAAGTGTATAGATACTGAACTTGCTAATTGCGCGGCCGGTTAACTAACTAATAAATACCATTTTATGCTAGAAAGATTTGCTTAAGTTTATTTGGTCGGGCTAAGAGATAAATAGGCTCATTGTCAGAACACCTTAGGGATTTTAATTGAATATAGTTAAATAATATACAGAGTTGACATGACAAAGGGGAATTAAATTCCACTACGTATACTATATGTGATTAGTATGAATTAGAAACGGTAAAAAAAATACACGTGATTTTTCATGGGGGGTGGAGGGGTAGTCTTAAACCTCACCAGGTATCACCAAGGGGGAGGGAGGGGTTAAAAATGTTAAAAAAACATCACGTGATTAATGGACAGCCCCTAAGGTTAAGAAACGATGCGTTAGGCATAAACAACTGTTAGGAAAGATACACCATGTTTAAATGAGGCAAAACTTTAAAAAATCATTTGCGGCTAAACTATTGCTCCAATTTAATTGATTTTTGGTACAGAGCCTAGAAATGATACCTAGTATAGGCAGTTAAAACGAGGCAGTCGAATTAAGAGACTGTGCAAAACTGGCCAGACGGATTGGCACTGAGTTTCGTATCAGGGTTACCTTCTCTTGCCCCTTTGCTTAAGTAAAGCGCTGAGGCACCATCTTTTATATAATTGTTTTTTTTTGTGTTGTGTTGCAATGTATAAACAGTGTATGTAAAAAAATCCTATTTATAGATGAAAGATTAACTTGCCGAGCCGAAATGTTTCGTAAAAAAAAACTGTTTCTCTGACTCACAGAACGGTAGGACTTACACGTCCATTACCGCACTACATTAAACAGTTTTGATTGGATGTGCATTGACTATATTTTTTGCTTAGTATTTTTTTTATCGACGATACGCTTAGCTTGATGACGTAGACTTTTCAGACCGGTATATTTTAATCATAGTAACGAGTACCAACTTTTTTTGATAAGTCGTTGGATCTCGTAGCGTAGCAGGTAGAGAGGTACATAGAGAGGCCTGCACAACGTCTGGCCCTGCTGGTGTGGAGTAGGTGGCCACAATATGACATGACATTTAAACTTCTTCGAGCTTCGGAGAAAGCATTGGCTCCGGCCCATAGGACAGACAAACTTGACAGCTGATGTGACTGTAGTTGACGCATTTGTGATTGCCGCAAATATGAGTGTAGCGACCAACATGCTTGGTTACAGCACAGCCCGTAAATGCCCCACTACTGGGTCGGGCCTCCTCCAAATTAATGGAGGGAATTTAGTCTACTGTGCCACCCTCGCAAGACGGGTTGACACAGGATTTGTATCAAATTTTCCTTCTCTAGGGGCTAGGTGATCTGCCTTTTGCGTTATTTTTGTGGCCTCTTACGATATCCTAAAAATGATATGGGTTGGTGACATTGTAAATCCGTCACCACACGGACATGCACATGCTACATCACTATCACTACATAGTATAAAACAAAGACGCATTCTTCTGTCCGTCCCTATGTATGCATAAATCTTTAAAACTACGCAACGGATTTTAAAGCGGTTTTTTTTAATAGATAGCGTGTAACAAGGGGAAGGTTTTTAAGTATAACCCACCCCCGCTTTGCACGGGCGAAGCCGGGGCGGACCACTAGTCTATATATAAAAATGAATGTTTGTCTGTATGGCCTTTATATAATCGTAAACAATGCTTAAGATCATGTGAGGATCTTCAACAATACAAACACGTCATTTGTCAATTGCTAGTTGTAGTATGTAGTTTAAAAAACGTCCTTTAAATAGTGTTGCCACATTAAAAAAGTTCACGACAAAAAAGGCCCGCGCGTTCTACGATTAAAAATTAAATATAGACTTTTTCCTAGAGTCGAGTTGTCGCGATTATTTCCGCGTTTTGGCTCTATTGTAATCGACTAACGGAATTAGCCGAGTATTGTCGGTATTCCGATTTATCGAGATGTGGTATCGATTCACGACACGTTCTATTGGGGTTGCAACAAAAATGATAAATACATAAAGAGATGATTATACAGTCTTCTAGGTCTATTACAGTTACCTACTGTGTAAAAAATAATAAAATTTAAATTACATAAACTATCTTAAGCAATAGAAATAAGAACAAATAAAACATAATGATTGCATGGTAGGATTTGGCTTTTCTGAGTCTGGGTGTTAATTGTGTTCGTGAATTTCATGTTTGTAAGCGGCCCCACGATACAGGTTTCAAGAAGTGCAGGGGGAATCGTTTATTTGAATAAAAAACTAATGTAAAAATTAAATATTCCATAAGACGTCGATTGCTCCCTCATGCATCAACATAGATAACTTTTTAAACATAGAACTGCTGCTGTTGATTGGTCGAAGGTTTTCGTTACACGATGTTTAAATCCTTTTTGAGGCACTCTGTATAAAAGATCGTCAACTCATCGGGTCATGGGTGTATCACGATACTAGAAAAATATTACAAATACACTACTATCTTTTTGTTATCTAGGATTTAAGGAAAATTAAATAGTTTTCCTTAAATGTTGGTGTGACTACATTTACTTTGTCTCTTTCCCAATGTCCGCCTTGTTGGTATAGGAGTTGGATGTGGCGCTTTCGATTCTCCGGTTTGATTCCGGGTTCGAACAAGTCTCTTTGTATAAACCAGAGGCATTTGCTCTGAGTCAGGGTATAAACTCAAACTCAAAACATTTATTTCAATTGAACCTATATACTGGTGTTTTTGACAAGTCAAAAGTGAAGTTAGGAATCTAGTTGCTTGTTCCAAAAAAGTAGATCCTGTGGAGAAGAACAGGCAAGAAACTCCATGGACCCTCTTTTTATCATATCTTCTGTTACAATTTGTGTTTGTAAATTACATGTCTGTAAACAGCTGCAGTGCAAGGTTCTGGTGCCTCTGGTTGCCACTTGCCTGAGTCCAGAATCGAACCGTGAACCAAAGGCAACACATTCAAGCCTAAGACCAACAAGGCGGTCTAATGGTAAAGCATAACGTGGGGACTTAGACTAAATGAATCATCATCATCATCATCAGCCCACATTAGTCCACTGCTGGACATAGGCCTCCCCTAAAGAGCGCCATAGCGCCCTGTCTTCAGCTTGACGCAACCATTTGCTGCCCGCAACCTTTCGCAGATGAATGAATGAATGGATGACCTAAAATATCGCTGGAAATCTCATACCGTCTGCGGTCCCAGTACAACGAGGCCTATGTCAATGTCATCACATTGTTATAAACATGTACAATTGAAAAACTTACCTCATTTACGTTAGTTCCGTTAATATTGTATTCTTCTCCATTCTCCAAAACCTTCGGTTCGACCGGCTTAATCCCAATTTCTCCATTCTTCATCGAATAGTCATTTTCATCTAAATGCTCTACCCTAATGTCTACTTCTTCATCATCAATTCTTTCATTACTACGATTAACATCAGTTCTCAATTCGAGCCTTATTTTCGATTGTTTCTCGATTATCATATTCGATTCAACTAGTTTATTTATGTCGTATCCGTCATCGTAATTTTTGACTTTCCTCCTCAGATTCGAGGACTCGATTTTCTCTTCATTATTATTGTTGCCGATTATCGATATATCATTCGATTTTTTATCACCGTAATCGTGTTGCGTTTTTTTTCTTTTAGCGTTGAAGTTGTCATTGAATATGTCATCGACAGTCAGGTCGCGGTCGGTCATATCGGGGAGGTTCATACCGTTCATTTTGGTCATACTGGCGAATCTTTAGATCTAATTGGTCACATTGTCAGAAACGGCTGGGGGTTATCGAGTGCCATTGTCGGTTTAACGCGGCGTAAATCATCGACAGATCATTATCTCTCTTCTCGCGATGACCGCTATTACCGCCCAGGCTACGCGGACCTCTAATTCTAGAACGTCGGCTCCACAAAAATCAATTTGTTCAAGCTCCACATAGTCTGGTCTCATTGCATTGTTACCGCCGCACGTTGGGCAACTATCGTGAACTTTTACACGATTATTGTGCAGCCATTACAATTCGTATGAGAATTCTATTTTCTTAGATCGATGATCGTTATCTAGCTCTCTCGTTTGTATACTGCTATCTTTGTCTAATATCGAATTATGTTATTGTTTACTTGCCCCGTTATTATTGATGGTATAGGAAATTGCTCCGTCCAATATGTGATTACGTTTCAATCGCGCTCATATTATTTCTAATGACTATATATCGAATAGAGAATTATACACTTTTTTATTACAAGTTACGTAACACTGTCCACCAAAGATTTTACCAAAAACACTGGCTGCTTAGAAAAATAATATAATAAAAAATAAAGTAGTGAAATAATTAAAAAGTTTAATTTGAATTTCGAATTGGCGCGTGTTGCCGCGATTAGTCGCGCGATGGCCACGTGAGCGAGCGCGCGTCGCTCGAGGCTATCACATGGAGTGGTGCGCGCGCACCGCGCCTGCCTCGAGACATGATAAAGATGGGGAGTAGCCCAGAATATGCAAATTCTGCAGATGTTATAGTAAAAGCTTCTTGTTTTATCGTAAGCTACTATTATATATCTATTCACGTTAGCTTTAATCAATGTGTTGTTTACTATCTTCAATATTATAGGCACGGTGATGCTTTACTAGATTTTTTAAACGATTTGGCAAGCACATAGTATGCACTTTTTTGATAAATCTATTTCTTAGTGTCTCTCTTGTAAGCAACTAAACATAATATTATGAATATTGTTAAGACATATTAATAAACTTTTGCACGCACTTATTGCGACATTAATAAATGGACACGAACAAAAGTATACATATTTTTGATAATTGGTAATTTAAACTAAATCTAGTTCGTACGTCTTTGCTGCATATTGTCAATCTTTATAAAAATAAATCTGTAGGTAATCATTTCTTTAAAAAAATATTTTTAAGAAATTCCCGGTTCAAAGGTGGCTCAAAACATTATCTTACTATTATGATGCACTTTAAGAAACCGCCACAGACAGAATCACACGACATATCGACAAACAAGTCAAATAAATAACATCATTGTTTTTCTTGCTCGGTACCAAAATAAATTCTGTTATATCTACATGTACTACAAAAAGCTCTACTCTCGCTCCACCGCGAATCTTATAACATTGTTTCTTTCATATCCAGTTTGATTTGGACACCGTTCATGCATGTGTGGGTAAAAGTTTCTCGTCTGTACAGCGTATACTTGTGTGCGTGCGTGAAATGACTTTTGGTATGGCCGTACATATATTGTGACATACAAAGCTTCGAAATGAAACTGTTTGTCGGTTTGTTGCGTAAAAAAGTTGGCACGTGCGTTGATGCAGTACTTCATCATCATCATTGTAGGCCATGTAGGTGACAAGATTTACCAATTTTAGGATATTATTCTTCTTCTTCTTTAAAAAAAAACGAAACCCCTGCACTAGGTATTTTACAAACATGTAATTCACGAGCACCCAGACTCCGAGCCAGTGCCTCTGGTTTAGACAAAGACACTTGCCCGACCCCGGAATCGATCCCGGGACCCGTTGATCCAAAGGCGGCACATCTAACCACTAGACCAACGAGGCACTATTACTACTACTCAGTCCATATTTTGTCGGCTCGTTGTCCGGGGGCATGTGGAGGGCAAGCGATCAAGTGGGCGATCACCTACGCGTTGGACAGACCTCATTAAGGCTGCGACTCAGACGACTATAGTCCAAAGTTCCCGAGACGCTGAAGACCGTAACAAGTGGAGACGCATCGCGGGGGCTGCTGTGGCCGGTGAAAATGCAGCATCATCAACCACGACCACTCCGTCAGGAGTGAACGACTAAGGAGGAGTCCATATTTTAACCCACTGCTGAGTTGGGCCTCCTCCCATTACATGGAGGGTAATTACTACCTACTGTGCCACGCTGGCCAGACAGGCACAGGGTTTCGTTTCAATTTTTCCTAGGTTTTCAGTCTTGTCGTTTGCTTTTGTCGGCTCTTACGGTACCCTTATGATGGAATGGGGCGGTGACACTGTGTATTTTTAATCCGTCACCACACTGATTCCGACTTACATTGTAAACATGTTACTACTTATTTTCAAACTTCTCAGCAGATTTTCTTCATGTCTAAGAAGTAGGTTCGACCAAAAAATGGCTAATACAAAATTGGTTCTCGCGTTTAGGAGTTAAGCAGACAGACCGTTAAAGCAAATTTAGAACACCTCTTATTTCCGCTAGTGGTATACTGGGCTGCAGTCACAAACGTTATTAAAGTGTTGGTTTTGTCAGCAGTATCCGAATTGGGTTAGGTTAAAAAACTTAATAAAATATTATTTGTATCTTGGGAATAAACGACCGAATTATAAATAGGGTCCCAATTAATCAGCCTTCATCACGCTAGAAAAGTTAATTTAGTTTTTCCTCTCTAAAACGAAGTATAAATAAGAAAAAATCCTACCCATATAGTGTTTTACATATTTATTTCTTTTCGCTGATAAAATAAAAATTTAAATTAACTTCATAGGTATTTAAAAAAGTTCGTAGTCTGTACTATCATGTCTATGGTCAAACATGGCGGCCGGTCTATTGTTTCAAACATCCATTAATATTGGTCTGTGATTAAAAGGATGTGACGTCACACCTCTCTCCGGGGCATTTCCAGTGATAGGCACGAAACGTTAATAATTCTATATCGTTCGATCTTTAAATTGTGTCATACTTTTTTATCGATTAAACTGAAATGCGGCTCTTATGCTTATAAAGTTTCTGTTTACTAGATTACTACAGTTGTCCAGCGTTGCACAGTAGGCTAATGACCCTCCATGTAATTGGAGGAGGCTAGCTTAGCAGTGGGTCATTTATGGGCTGAGTAGTAGTAGTGGATTACTAGGCCCTTACTTCCTCTAACTACTTCTAACCTAACTTCTTCTTCTTCCTCCCATCACCTGGACGGTAAATAGCCTACTGTGCCACGCTGGCCAAACGGGTTGCCACAGGGTTTCGTTTTAAGTTTTCCTTCTCTTGCGGCGACGTTATCGGCTTTGTCATTTCCTTTTCTCAGCTCTTACGACACCCTCATGATGGAATGGGGTGGTGACACTCTAGGCCATTAACTTTCTATTTTTTATCGACGTGCAAGACCCGACACGAAGCAATTCCTAGTCGAAGCCTTAATTTTCTTAATTTAAAAATTTCTTGACAATTGCTTGTGTGTTAAATCGCATACATCCGGAATTGTCAAATGTTGTTGATTTTGACTATATTGAATAAGCCTTTTTGTAGTATGCATAGCGCAGGCGCGTCCGTCATGTCAAAAACGCAGCAGTATGACAGTTTCGGGCACTTTTCATAACTATGGCTGTGCAACAAGCAATTATCACACATCACATTTTTAGATAGAGTGCCCGAAAAACATGACGGAAGTTCGGGCATGTAATGTCAACTATTACAAGGACTATTAGTCCGTGTGGTGACGGATGAAGAATACGCGGTGTCACCACCCCATTATACCCTGAGGGTGTCGTAAGAGTCGACAAAAGTAAATGACAAGGCCGATAACCTAGCCGCATGAGAAAGAAATCTTGATATGAAAATCTGTGCCTATCCGTCTGGCCAGCAGTAGGCTAATTTCCCTCCATGAATTTGGAGGAGGCCCGTGGGTCATTTATGGGCTGAAACGAAAATGGAAGGGCGTTCCAATAGCCAACAAATCTAGGCATACACCGAAGAGAGGTGTCAGATGAGTCGTTACTTACCACTATACCCATCTAATCATACCTCTACAGTCGTGAATATTTGAAATTTGAAATAACTAGTGGTTGGCCAGCGGTCGAAATTCGACCCTAATTGAATTTAATAAGAGTTCCATTCTGAATTTGACCGCAGACTTTAACAAAAAAAATGTGTGTGTGTCAAATACATGGTTGTTTGTGTAATCTTTTTTTTTTGCTTAATAAGAAAATATTAGCATTCTGCACGTCTTTTCTATTTAAACTATAATGGTGGCAGGTTTAATCGTCCGTCAGCGCAATTTTCGTAAAAAGGTGTACAAAGTTTATATGTACTTCACGAATTAAAATATAGAAGTAAATCCAGAATATTAATTTAAAAAACAGTCTAGAATACGATGAAAAATTTTCAAATTTAGAACGGGATGTTCATAATTTGAATATCCACCGAATGAATGGTCAAGCAAAGGCGTCAGTTCAAGTGGCTTCTTGACATGTCATAAAACCGGTATAAAATAAACCTACTTGTGACCCCAACGCCTACACTCTCTCGATTCTTGACTGCTATTCTCTGCGTGAGAAGTAGGCCTAAGTAGACTATACACAAATGCCTGTTTACCTATTAGCCTAAAAGGTGGTGCGAGCCTCCGAGCTTCCAGGGTCGCGGAGCATTTGGGGAAGCAAACCGTGGTAGCGGGCAATTGAGCGGGCAATTGAACAATTTCGTACATAAAATACGTTTGTTCTCTTTCGAAATTACTCAGCTTTTGTTTAATTAACTATTTTAATTAGCTGAATAATGTATGCAATTTTTAAGTACTGCGCATGCGTCAACTAAATGCATAAACTTTAAACACGGTTTTAATCGTGAAAAGAAAACATTTTATGTTGCTAACTTAAAGGTATATTTATAATAATTATTTTTTTAATTAATAAATGGAGAACAAACAATTATTAACAGCTAACAATATAGTAAAAAAAACATTTTTTTTTGGGGGGCTAACTTTAATGACCCGTTACCTTGATACATCAACTTTTTTAAATGCAGAAAGATTCATTTATGCTACTGTCATCTTTTGGCTAGTAGTGGAACTACTGTAAACGTTTACTTACTCAAGAACCTTTTCTAAGTGGCAATAGATGGCGTAGTTTTATCAAATATATATATAGATATTATGTACGTTTTATACTTGAGTGTAGTTGAATAATAAACATACATTTGATTTCTTTTTAATAATGTTAGATGATTATTAATATCTAGTTCATTAAAATGATAATTTTTATCATACTTACACAGAAAGGTCATTTTTACTGCCATCTGTTGTTGAATAGTAGCATATAAATAAACAAAACTTTCATCTTAACTCACCCAGGTGGCGTTGCTCTCGTTAGAAACGGTTTGAAATGTAGGAACACATCGGAACGTCATTTTTATAAAATATTAATTATATATCACAAGAAATTGGTCAAAATGCAATCACGGTCGCCTTCTCACAGCTTACCTAGAACAAAACAAAACACCTACTTAGTGATACAGTTACATTAATTATTCCATCGAAAAATTATACATTAAATCTTTTAAATATATTTTGACAGTCGTTACATACACAAACACACAATAATATTTTCTAGGTCAAGGAAACTTCTTGAAAATGGGTACATCAATAAGTATGATGTATATTATACTTATTGATGTACCCATTTTGGTATATTGTCTATCTTGCCTATGAGGCAAGATAGACAATATACCTAATGAAATAAGGATACCTACGACTATGCAAATGTCTATTAGTCTAAAAACACATAATTTGCCAACTATTTTGCCTTGTCTCGTACCAGTAGATTTTCATATTATACATAATAATTAGATATATATTATAGACGATAGGGTTGTGAAACGCTCCTACAGTCAATATAAATAAATTAAAAAGCCTTTATATTTTGTATAAGTACTCGAAAATGACTGATTAATTAGGTCTAGTTGGAAATCAAGCACAAGACATTCCACTAAGCCTAGTAAACAAACTTTTCTGTCTATTTTAATTGTAGACAAGTACTCCGACATTAATGGATACTCAGCCCGTCATAGAAATCAACTACGAGACAAAAAACCATTTCATACTTTACACCTAAAATTAAATAGTCCGCATCACAAAATAATAGCCCGGCCGTTAATATTGACAGGTAATTTCAACTTGTACGCAATCATTAACCAGATTTGAAGTGGAGATTTCTAGAGACGGCCCGTGCCATGCCTGAGGCGGTTCGTCTGCCCAACATTTTTAATACGAAACAAAAAAGCATGTCAAAATCAAAATGACCGCATGGCCACTTTATGCTCTATAACGATATCAGTAGGTCGACTTCTCGATAACAGATGGCGCTTTTAGTCTTTTTTCGTGGTTCGTGTAGACATGGAGAATTTTATGCCTCATTGTACAGCGTGCATTATTAAGTTTCTTTTTGCGTGTTTGGAGGGATTGATTGTTGTATCTATTTGCAGGATGCTAATGCTACAACAAAATAAAGAGTTAGCCTACTAACTTTTTATCACACGGTACCAATGTGTAAAAAGTAAACATTTTATGAACAATATTGGATTACCGCAAGGTACATTTCAAAACTAAAGCTATATTTCTGGCATTATTTAATAGGATTCCAATATTTAGATTTTAACGTATTATACAAACTTATTAGACGTTTTGTTAAAATAATAATATTTCAAGCCCATTAAAATGTTAAATAAATACAATACCGTTTTAAATGAAAATGTAAATTCCTATCAATGAATGAACTTGCACGCAGTGAAATATTTAGCTTTAACCGCCTGATCATAAAGTTCAAATTAATCTTTTTACATTGTACGTAAAACGGAAGTTTGAATTCCTTGATAATTATTGTAAAACAACGTAATATTTTTTTAGTGGCTCAACCTAAAACATGTCTTAACACTATAGATTAATGTTGAAATTTAAATGGATCGGTGAAAGCGTATCAGAAATTGGTAGCTCGACTGGTTTCAACATTCCTTCATCTTGTTTTTTTATCTTTTGAGGCTTTTTAAATTGCCAGTGGTAGTATTTTGTTTTCGGTTAAATTAAAAATGTAACTTCTAAACTAACTTCTATAAGTACCAAAAGTGGTTCTTTTCAAAAACGTAGGAAACCTACCCACCTTTAACAAGATGATTAAGCAATGTCGATTTACAATTATTTCTTGTAACTTGTAGGTGAATTGTTAGATAATATTAAAAATATCCACGTAGATACTCTTTGTATCGCCCAAATAAAATGATTACACCTTTGATATTAAACAATTTATGTAGCCATTTTCTTAATATTAGTTATTAATCTTTTTATAATAATTTTAGTTACAGTTTCTTGTTTTTTATGTTATCTATAGATATATAATCTTAATGTCTGTTTACTAATAGACAAATTTATATACTTACATCTATACCTAGATAAAGATATTCTTATTAGCTTAAAATCGAATGGGAGATCAAGAGAGATGGATGGATTGTAAGAATGAGAAATTGTGTATGAAAGGTGTGACTGTCTACCACCTAGCGTGGGACAGGGGTCGTAAGATGATGATAATGGTAACTGTAAATATGAAGATTTATAAGAGTTTTGTGATAAAACCTACGTAAATAAAGTTCATTTTGAGTCTGCGTTTGAGTATCTTTGCTGTACTCTAGAAATTAAAAAAAAAACAGATTGTTTAAAAGAACTTGTACAAGGGGCGGTCTTATCGCTAAATGCGATTTCTTACTGACAACTTACAAAATGTAATGAATGCCATTCAATTTAATGGTTAATAAAATTGACGTCATAATTTAATTAAACATCTTCAGATTGTGCAGATAAATAAAGAAAGGTATCATAAATACAATGTTCATAATATGATATAATGTTAAATGAATATTATTTAATTAAATATTAATTAAATAATAGAACTATTTTTTAAAAGAGTTCCCGTCAATAATCCTGTCACAGGTTAAAAAATGATGCAGGATTTTAAAACGATTAACAAAAGTTTTTAATCATGCTCCGAATCAGTGCTTGTCTTTGGTTGTCGCGGCCGCCAAGGGGCGTGGCTGTGTGATGGATGTCTGTGCGTCTACGTAGAGTCTCTCTACGTTATAAGTGGTTAAAATAAATCATTTAAATATTATTACAGAGGTCGTACCTACTTTAGCATATCTATAGACTAATGTTTGTCTCTACTGGAACCTGTAGAGTAGAGAGAGACCACGTAAAGCTGTCAGTCGTTGCCATTCTACCATCTAAGACAGTCCACACAAGAAACCACTAGCGTGAATAGTGACTGCTATAACGAGCTGTCTTCAGTTTCACACATTCAGCTGCTATTCGCAGGAGGCGTCATATATTACTTACGGTGTGGTTATGGGCATATAAAACATAGTGTCGCCATCCCATTCCGTCCTGCGGGTGTCATAAGAGCCATAGGTACATAGCCGCAAGAGCAGGCAACTTGAAATTAAACCCTGCGCCAACCCGTCTGGCCAGCGTGGCACAGTAGGCTAATTACCCTCTCTGTGAGGTCCGACTCAGCAGGGGGTCATTTGTGGAATGAGTAGTAGTAAGTTGATGCGAAACCAACCCGTCTGGCCAGCACAATAGGCTCCAGTAAGATGCACCTTCCATCTTACTGGAGGAGGTATAAAAATACTCCTCCTGTGCATTCTAATTATCCGTTCCGTAACCCGTAAAGCTATAAAATGGGAATTCGTGACCGGAGCACGCGTCGACCCGTCTTAGCGTAACTCGGAACGCGAGACTGTAATGACTGAGGATGTAGGCGTAACTCGGCTTCGAAAATAATAAATGTGTTTATGCCTTAAATGGGTATTGGGCATAGAACAATGTTTTTTAATGGTTGGCGCAAAGGACTGGTTTAGTAACACGTCGGAGGTCTCAACATAGCATTGAGGCGAGTGGTGCCGGCGAGGACAATGTACGGTGGATTACGTGGCTTTAGAATACACAATGTCACCAACCAACACTGTCCTGAGGGTGTCGTAAGAAACTCAACCTCAAAAGGAACTTTATTTACGTAGGTTTTATCACGAAACTCTTATGAATCGTCATATTTTTACCACTATCATCTTACTGCCCCTGTCCCACTCTAGGTGGTATTCTCCATACAGACCTATCAGTCGTCATATCTACATTCACACCTTTCATACACAATTCCTCATTCTTACAATCCATCCATCAGACACGATTAAAAGAGCGCTAGGGACAGTCCTTGTGGTGACAGATTTAGAATACACAATGTCACCAACCCATACCGTCTTGAGGGTGTCGTAAGAGGCGACTAAAAGAACGCAGACGCAAGAGGCAGATCACCTAGTTGCAAGAGAAAGGAAACTTGATACAGACCCTGTGCCAACCCGTCTTGCCAGCGTGGCACAGTAGGCTAATTTCCCTCCATGAATTTGGAGGAGGCCCGACTCAGTAGTGGGTCATTTATAGGCTGAAATGACGACAATGATGAAGCGACATCTAACCGCAATAGAAGGAAAACTTGATACAAACCGCGCGTCTTGCCAGTTTGGCAAATTCGGCAAATTTCCCTCCATGAATTTAGAGCCCGACTCATTATTGGGATCTGGCAACCTTTCTTACGTGTTGCTTGGGTGCGGTATTATGCAAGGTAGTCTCCAAGCATGGCAGTTCTCGCTTCCTTCCCTTTTTTTTTAATAAATAATAATACTAATACTTGGACATTTCACACAACGCCATCTCGTCCCAAGCTAAGCAACTAAATGCTTGTGTTATGGTAACGAGATGGATGATAAACTATTTATATACATTTTTTTTTGTAAATACATACATTGTTTAGATAGAAAACACCCAGACCCGGAACAAATACTTGTAGGTCGTACAAATATTTCTTCCGTGCGGGAATCGAACCCGCGACGTGCTGCGCAGCAGTCGATCGCTCAACCGATCGATCGCTTTTGGCTTATTATTTTTGCCCCATAGGGCATTGGTACTGAGCTAGTGGTAATTGTCAAATGTATTTTCGTGGTACGACAGTCTTGTAACAAAATATCTAGCTTCCGTATCTGAGAAATTCATGAATTGTTCATTACCACCTATCCCGGTAGTTAAGTCTAATAGAAACCCGCCTACCGACATAAAATCGTTACCGTCAAAACCTCATTACCGAGTTACGCGCCACGCGGGGCGGACGCCTTTGCCGCGCGAGTCACGATCTCGTAATAAAATTAACAATTTTACCATCAGCTCCCAATTTTAAATTCGATGTTTCTTTTACATAGATTCGCTAGTTTTTTATGAGTATTGATAGACAGATAAATAAATAAATATCCTTGGACATTTCACACAACGCCATCTCGTCCCAAGCTAAGCAACATAATGCTTGTGTTATGGTAACGAGATGGATGATAAACTACTTATATACATTTTTTTTTTGTAAATACATACTTATTATTGATAGAAATGTCACCCACACTCCGAACCAGTGCCTCTGGTTTAGACAAAGACACTTGCCCGACCCCGGAATCGAACCCGGGACCCGTTGATCCAAAGGCGGCACATCTAACCACTAGACCAACGACCAACATTATATTGTACAACAACAGTATTAGACAACAGGAACAACTTACGACAGTTAACATTTATAGGTCACTTGTACAATAGGTATTACTTTTCAGCCCATCTAAGACCCACTGCTGACTCGGGTCTCCTCCATCTAAATGGAGAGTAATTAGCCTACTGTGTCACACTGGCGAGACGGGTTGGCACAGGGTTTGTATCAAGGTTTCCTTCTCTTGCAGCCAGGTTATCGGCTTTATTATTTTATATGTATACTCTTACGACACCCTGAGGATGGAATGGGGTATTTATTGCTTTTTGATTAGTTCAGTCTAAGTTGATGGGAAAGGACGCTAGAGTTAATTCAATCCTGAGAACTAAACGATTTTGATGACTCCAAGTTCAAAGTTGTCTAACCGTCAAATGTTGTTGAAATCAGATTCTAGCTTGGGTAGCAAGCCATGTTGTCCGTATGGTGACGGATTTAGAATAAATAAATAAATATCCTTGGACATTTCACACAACGCTATCTCGTCCCAAGCTAAGCAACGTAATGCTTGTGTTATGGTAACGAGATGGATGATAAACTAATAACTATATTTGTAAATACATACATATTATAGATAGAAATGACACCCAGACTCCGAGCCAGTGCCTCTGGTTTAGACAAAGACACTTGCCCGACCCCGGAATCGAACCCGGGACCCGTTGATCCAAAGGCGGCACATCTAACCACTAGGCCAACGAGGCAGTCAAAAGAATACATAGCGTAGAAGAATACATAGAATACATAATGTCACCACCCCATTCCATCGTGAAAGTGTCGTAAGAGCCGATATCGGGAAATAACAAGGCCGGTCACCTAGCCGCAATAGAAGGACAACTTTAACGAAACCCTTTTTTTTTAATTTTTTTTTGTTCGCCCGGTGTAATAGTATATTTCATTACAAGTGCGGAAAGGCTGTCATTGCAAAGAGTTCCGACAAATGTCTACCCGAGCCGAGGCGCAGCCGAAGGCGAGGGTTGACAGTCGGAACAAGTTGCAATGACGGTTCCGCACGTGTACTGAACGACTATTTTTAATAGAGTTGCGAAAAAATGAAGCAATTTAATAAAATAATAAAGACACAATAAACTCAACTAACTAATCAATTTAAACATAAAAAAAAATGGCGCCGACCGTAGAATATAAGCAGAGATTTATTTTTTCTTCACCCATTCTAGTAGGCAAACGCAACTATTTAAACAGCCAAGTATTCAGTAAAAATTTTTTATTGATATGAAATGAAACCTAACCTAACTCATTCCATCAAATAATTAAATCTAATATTGAAACAAATAAGTAAGTAGTTACTTTTTAGAAATATACGTAATCTAAGAATCATAAAAACTTCTATGATTTTTTTTAGTAAAAACTTCATGGTTGGTTTTTCCTTATAATAGACATTATTTTGACAGTTGGGAAAGAAAACGCACTAGTGCGGGAATGGTAAAGAAAAAGCACGCGTGTGTAATAGCCCACTTCCCGAACGCTATACGTCCCTGCAATATGCCACTTTTTGAGCAACTGTATTAAAAAATCCTTTAAGGACTATCCCCGTCGGCCACGGGGATGGCCGAGGGGGGGCATGTGGGACTCTCCCCCAGAGTGGGGGCCTACCCACTAAACATCCCCGGAGTGCTCCAACTCGCGTCCTGTTGCGGCATTGTGGGATCTGGTGCAGAACCACGCTTGAACGAAACCCTGTGCCAACCCGTCTTGCCAGTGTGGCACAGTAAGTTAATTACCCTCCATACAATTACGTATTGGAGGAGGCCCGACTCTGTAGTGGGTCGTCTATGGGCTGATTAGTAGTAGTAGCAAGCCATGCTATAATCAATTGTTCTTAGAGGAAATCTATAAAAAACCAAACAAATATCGGTTCATCTATTCAGGTGATACCATACCAGAGACAAACCTACATACTTATAGCACACCTCTTTTTCGTAGCCGGATTAATACTGTATACCGTAGCAACGATCACGTACATTGAATAGTATGTAATGAGATATAATTATTGAGTTATACAGGCACGATACAAAATGATTGCCTTTCTTTTAACTTGACTTTGATGGTGGCATTAGTGTTTCTCAATCTTCAAATGGCGTCATGAGCCGACTCACCCCATGACCCACAGTTAAGTCCTTCCTCCAGTTTCCTGTGGAGTTACAGTCAGGGCCCACGGGACAGATCTTGCGCTGGATGGTACACCGGGGGGGTGTTTAGTGGGTATGCCTCCGCCTCTTCACGGGGGTGGAGGAGAGTCCCACACACCCGTCGTCGGTCTTCCCCGAGACCGACGACGACATTTATGGACGATAGTCCATAGATGATTTTACCCCTCGCAAAAAAAAAGGTCTTTAAGGCGCAAAGGGATGATCATCCAGCCAGACGAGGTGTGATGTCTGGCTAGGGGTCGCAGCGCCTATTCCCCCATAGTTTTTTTTTTTTTTTTTTAAATAAATAAATATCCTTGGACATTTCACACAACGCCATCTCGTCCCAAGCTAAGCAACTAAATGCTTGTGTTATGGTAACGAGATGGATGATAAACTATTTAAATACATTTTTTTTTTGTAAATACATACTTATTATAGATAGAAATGACACCCAGACTCCGAGCCAGTGCCTCTGGTTTAGACAAAGACACTTGCCCGACCCCGGAATCGAACCCGGGACCCGTTGATCCAAAGGCGGCACATTTAACCACTAGACCACAACGAGTTGTAGTCGGGGATATCTTAACCTTGCGAATTGCTCTTGAAATTTCGATATCGCGGTGTAGGACTTTTTTCGTGATTATCGCATTTGTAGGCGATTTATCTTGATGCAATTAGTTCAGATTTTTCGGGTAAATGTAGCATGCGGTCGCTACAGTCTCCTCCAGTTACATGTCGGTGGTCTAGGAGTTCGGTTTGCAGCCTTTGGATCAACGGGTCCCGGGTTCGATTCCGGGGTCGGGCAAGTGTCTTTGTCTGAACCAGAGACACTTGCTCTGAGTCTGGGTGTCATTTTTGTTCGTGAATTACACGTTTGTAAACTGCCCCCGCGATACAGGATAATCTTAGTGCTGTGAAACTGTGAAATGCTGGCCTTCAAGTGTCGTCTCTTGCGGCTAAATTTTCGGCATTTATTTCCTCTTGGTACCTTTTACGACTCCCTCAGGATGGAACGGGGTGGTGTCACTGTGTATTTTTAATCCATCACCACGCATAGTAGACTAATTATAGTAAAGAAATTAAAAACCATTCTCAAGGTCAATTTAAAAAAGCAAGTTCATTTTGAATCTGCAAATAACCAAATATTATTTCGTTAGCCGCTACGTGCCCTCACGCAAACGATTCGCTGTATTTGGATCGAGGTATACAATAGCAAACCATTTATTAAAATGTAGACGATAAGTTTCTTCTTCTTCTTATTTCACCTATTTTTTATAATGTTTTTTTTTTGTGGCGCTCGCATAATATGCGTTGCTATTTTCAAGATTAAAACATTCAAAATTAAAATACATAACGATTAAACAAACAATGAGCTTTCTTTTATTGTTTTTCATGTATTTTTCTTTAAAATGTTTTCGGTATGATTGTATTAACATATTTATAAACCATAGATTAAAAACGGTCAGTCATTAAACGCCCTTGTTATCTGAATAACCAATTTTGGTGTACGTATGTTTTAGGAGGTATTTTTGGAAATCCTTTTATATAGCCCTCTATTTCTATTAAGCATTTAATGTATTATGCACTCAACTGTCCTTGACATAATCTTAAATTATCTTTTAAAGGAAACGAAAATAATTTACTTAAAATATTAATCAAGTTGGATTTGCACAGGAGAGCAAACAAAAAAGAAACGTCCGAGATCATTAAAAAGAATTAACATGTGGCTAGAGTCGCTCAGTACCTACCTATTGCGCACTTTTTTTTCTTCTGTGGAGTTCGCAATTATTGCATTGCCTAAATAAACACTAATATATTACAACAGAACAAGAATATACACTCGTGATCACTCCAAATTAGCTAAATAATAAAAATTTAAAAATCCTATTGCGCATTACACTCCATAAGGCGGAAGGCGAATTCATTCAATTGTAGGTTATGAATGGGCCTCGAATATAATAATGTCAATTTATTAATCGATCTATCAACTAATACACACATAATACATATATGCAAATTTTCTTGCATAGAATTTGCCGAACACTACTGCAGTATCGCACATTCTCAAAATCCCTCCAAAAAAACGATATAGCTCCAGTTTTTCAAAATAACTTTATCAAGCTACCAACATAATCAGTTTTTGGTTAATAGCTGGTTGGCTCCTGTATACCGTGATTCAATTTTAAAAAGATACGTGTTCGAAATTTGAAACATTTAAATTGTACGTTATTGCTACTGTGCACGCGGCAGTTGGTAACCAAGCGTCGGCCAAATACCACGGGGGTTGCAACTTGTAATTATCCACACCGATTTGCTCATCTCGATCCGATGTTGCCACAAATAAAAAATAATTTTGCCGACTAATTCGTGAGAGTCGACTTTGTTTAGCGTGAGAATCTCCAAAATTGGATTCCGAGGAATCGTGAGGTATTCGAGATAAGGGAGAGAAATTATCTAATTTTTACTTGCTGAATGGCTAAGTTAAATATGTTAATAACAAGGCATATATTCTTGTTCATGATGTCAGTTTCATACGTCTATTGCCCAGTTTACTGATATTAATTGAACATGAATTATTAGTTCAATAACAACGTTAAAAAAGTGCCGATTACTAAATTAAAATAAGATATAATTCGAGCGCGCAACGGATGCGGCTGCGCCCCGCTGCGAGATCGGTCGCGTTTCAAAAAACAAAAACGCCGTCAACCGAACTGTCAGTACACGAGACGGCGAATGAGAAATGTTACCCACTCAAAAAAGGACCATAGACTATTCATTCATAAACTCGAGTCAGTTTAGAAATTAGTTTATTTTAATTACGCGGTGAGCGTATTGTTAATTATTATCCCTTTTTCGCTCGTATCCTCCAACCGAAGTTGGACAATATATTTTATTGTCTCTGCGTACGGGCCTGATTTATACGTCTAGTTAGTAAGTTATTTGAATTTTAATTTAGACGAGTTTTAATGGGATACGCTTGAATGGATTCTAATTACAGGAAAACAACCGAATGAAATGAATAATGTCGGGTATAAATATCCGGTTATGGCTAGGAAAGCGATCTGTCTAACCTCTGTAACTTTACAATAGGTTCCTATTTACTATAACAAATGTGCTACAACAAAAAGTGGACAATGAAAAATGAGTAAAACCTTTATCGGTGCTTTGTTGGTATTTCCTGTGTACATTTCAAAGCACCTTGCTATTCAATAGTGTTTATTACCGCTAAATCGTTTCGCTATCATAATAAATCGATTCTTTTAACGATTTAGAGTATTGAATGTATAGTTGAGTTATGATTATTGGTGAACATATTCGTTTTTGAATTTAGAACATTAGAATATTTTAGTTGGTAGCCCATACATGTAGTATGGGCATTCAGTCCATTCTGACAGGAATGGGAACCGAGAATTTCTAACCGATCCAAAAAAAAATAGTCCAGTACTTCAATCTCAACCCATAAATGACCCAGTGCTGAGTCGCGTCTCCTCCCACTACATAGAGGGTAATTAGTCTGTGTAATTATGTACAGGATACACAGGGGGACACGAAGGGACAGCCAGATCCGGTTTACAAAAATAACTTGACCTGTGAGCCGTAGGCACACGTAACACTACAACGTGTCAACAAGGTTTGGGTACTGGCTTGGAATCGAAGCTCTGTCATGGGAAGCTTGGGGTTGGCGGCTGAAGGATGCTACTGTGCCTCTGCAGCCAGAGCGTCATTCTTTTTTTATTTCTAGGTTCAGCGAGACTTCTCTGGTGTTGCAAATGTCCATAGGTGATCGTACCCGGTTTCCATCAGGTGAACCAAATATTAGTACTATTACGGGGCGGTCCATTAATCACGTGATGTTTTTTTAACATTTTTTAACCCCTCCCCCTTGGTGATACGTGGTGAGGTTTCAGACTACCCCCCACCCGCCATTAAAAATCACGTGTATTTTTAGTACCTACAAATAATCTTACACTCAAGTACACGCCGCTTTTCGGTTCAGAAATCACGCGTTCGACGAAAAAATAAATACACGTGATATCTTACTCTTACTATAAACCCCCCTCCCCCCCTTTCGAACCTTACGTGATTAATGGACAACCCCTATTCAGCTCATTAATAGCCCACTGCTGAGTCGGTGAACCAAATGCTCACACTCAAAATCAAAAGGAACTTTATTCATTTATGTAAGTATTATCACAGATCTTTTAAATCGACATGTTAAACACTACCGTATGCCACTACTGTATGTGTGGCGACGGATTTAGAATACATAGTGTCACCACCGAATTACATCCTGAGCGTGTCGTAAAAGCCGATCAAAAGGTAAGGACAAGGTCAACTCTTCTGGCCAGCGTGGCACAGTAGGCTAATTCCCCTTCATGTAATTGGAGGAGGCTCTTCTCAGCAGTGGGTTGTTTATGGGCTGAATAGTAGTAGTAGTCTTTCAGTCCTTGTCCCACGCTAGGTCTCTATACACTCTTATCGGAGTCATATCTAAATTCATAGATACTTACATAAAAGTAATATGTAATAAAAAAATAAATAAAAAAAAATAAATAAAACTTTCTTAAGGTGAATGTTCCAGGGTGGCCCGCGAAATTCAAAATTTCTTACGTTTTTTGCAATTTGCAGGTCAGTGCTAGGTTGTTGGTTGATTTTTTATAGAAAATCTTTTTCAAGCTCAAAGTCATTCTTGCACCTTTATGAGCTTGGAGGGTTGTATTGATGATTATAATTCTATACGTCTTACAGCCGCGAATAACATTTTAATCATTTCGCAACACACATTCACATTCATCCACACACACACAATGAAACTACCTGCATGTTATAAAAAAGCGTATAGAGTTATGAATAGTACGAGACAACTGGACGGAGAAACGTTCTAAGTACTACTCGGTACAATCATTATTGGCAGCACACAATTCATTGGTTGTAAATCAAAACGTGAAAAACAACGACAAACTCATTTAGTCCGATACGGTACTGTGCGGTACCGGGCGTAACAAAGAGGGTTTATAGGTACATATCACAGACGTAGAGGTGTCCAAAACGCGCGGGGTTCTTATTTTGAAAAATAAATCTATACAAATGAATAAAGTTTGTAATATTAAATTAACCGCTTGCTACTGAGTGCATTTGGATGTATACGCGTAAACGTTGTTAATAAATAGCTAACTATAACATGATGACGTCACAACTATGGTGACCGATCATGGCGCGTCCATGGTCACGTGATTTTGTTTTAAATTTTATCAATTTTTTATTGGAACACTGTTTTTAAGGTTTTCGCATTAAATATCAATATTAAAGTTTTAAAATACATAAATATATATATTTTTTCAAATCCCTACCAATTGTCTTTGTGTGAACCAGTGGCACTTGCTGACTGAGTGTCACTTGTGATCGTGAGTTACATGTATATAAACATAATTCAGGAAATAGGTTAGTTTGTATTTCAAATAACTTTTTCTTTTAGCTACTTGGGCTTTTTCTGTTTCTGTATGCTGTCAATTGTTTCGAGGTCTACCCATTTTGTTCCACCCTGTATATAAAAAAAGTTATCCTTGCTCTTATTGCCTATTAAAATATAATATCGGCGATGATTATTGAAAATCGAATTTTGAAAGCCAATTAGTCCAGTGCCCGAGTAGATATATGACCCGACACGGGCAGGTGGGCGGGACCGAGTGACATGTTGTTAAATCATTTTGACAATATCTATTATGATGTGTTATGCAACCTTTCGTGTTTAGATTGGTTTAAATCACCTATTCTATTTTTAATTTGTGCCATGTTCTTTCTTGACCTTTTCCTAATTTAAATTGGTCGCCATGTTCTTTCTTGACTTTTTCCTTAATTGTAAGTATATTTCGGTACCACTCTATTTATTTATTGAAAAATCAACGGCAAAAGAATGTAGAGAGAAACTATTGCTGTGCGACTGTGTTTTAATACATTGTAAGTTAACCTATTTCAATATAAACCGATATGTTAGTCATGATCAAATCATCCAATGGCCAACCGGACAAATACCACAAGACTTTCCAAGTATGGGTAATAATTGCTAAATACAAGCCACAACTGCTGCAATCTAATCATTCATAAAGTTTAGTCTCTGTGGTGACGGATGATACATAGTATCACCAAACCCATTCCATCCTGAGGGTGTCGTAAGAGACAAAAGTTAAGTTTTTGATTAAGTTAGTATTTTTCTATCATACGTATTGGTTTCATAAAGGTATGACAGTGTTGTCGTTGACTTTGAACGACAAAAGGGGCACAATCGAAATCGGAGAGCGGTCTTTAAGCAAATTTTGTAAAATACTTAGCTAGCTTGAGCCTATGTTTATCTACATAAGCCCTGGGAAATTACCCAACAATTATCATGTCCTCACTAAATCATATCTCGTAAAATGTCGCTACTTATTTATTAAAAGTTATAGAAAGCGTGTAATGGAAAACTGATTTAAGATGGCTTTAAAATACGTTATAACGTATTGTTAGCGTGACTTCAATAATAATTGTCTATGGAAACTATTGTTTAGAACTGTGCATGTGTCGCGTTAATAGGTTTCTTATTTGAAATTCGAAAATAAAGTCAAAATATTGTAATTCAAATGAGATGCAAAATTAATATTTTTGAATTGAAATAAAAATTGCCTGCGGCCAACATTAATTCTAAATTCAGACATTTGAAAGTAATAACGGATTCGATATATAATCTTCTTGTATTTGCGGAAATCAGCCAAATAAATGACTTTATATGCCAGTATTTCGTAGTCAGGACTGTTTGAGTAGCAAATTGTTGCACTGTGACTGTTACACTAAATTCTTATGAAAAGATGCATGAGTGTGGCATTTGTTGTATTAGTTGAAATTCGTACATCTACTTATGTCAAAATACTGTTATTCAAAAGAGGACAGGCGTGGCAAAATTAATTTTGTTAAATTACATTTAGATAACACTGGCGGTTTGTAAAGGACTTGGTTTGAAAAGGCGCGAGCAACACCGCTCCCGTTCCAAATTCGAAATTTGAAATTAATGGCGGATTTGACAGGAGCTTTATTGTGTGGCTAATTTAAATCTTATCAACGCGCGATGACAGCGCTTTAATGGCTTCGAGAAGGTCCGCCATTAAAAAAATATAATACCTTTCATTTCGTTTGAAGATTGCAGGTCCTTTTTTTAATTTACTTTTGTTTATGAGCAAATTAATCCCATAACAAAATTCATTACGACGGGTGAATTAAATTGTTTTACATACCAATCGGATAGTTTAATGTTTATGGAGCCGATAACATAAACGTTAATTAAGGATTTAAGTAGATATGAGCCTAAGGATAAGGAGGATCAGGATAGTAATATGTAATAAAAAGAAAAATTAACGTGTTTGTAGCAGCAACAAAACAGTTGGTTTTTAATTTTGTTTGAATACTTGAAAGTTGCAGGAAAACCGAGTGCAGGTGGCAAAATAAATAAGGTTATATTTACGGTGACGGATTTAGAATACATGGTGTTGCCACCCCATTTCATCCTGAGTGTATCGTGAGTGCTGACAAAAGGAAATAACACACGGACTTATTATTAAAGTTTGTGGCCAAATTGAGAATAGAACTATATTTAAAGAAATACTTATAATTTTAACGAATTACAGTCGAATTTCGAAGTTTGGCCACTAGTACCTACTCTATATGGCACATTAAGAAAACAAATAACAAAGAAAATGTGAAACTAAATTTAACTAATTCAAAAACTGTCGCTCTCGGCTATTCTACCATGCATGGCATGATGGTAGTCGTTACATGTAGTTTTTAATCATATTTCCCCATTTCATCCTGAGGGTGTCGTAGGAGCCGACAGAAGGGAATGACAAGGCCGTAAACCTAGCCGGCCAATAAATAAAATAACATTTCCAATAAAGAAACTTATAACATACTAAAAGAGGCGTTTTTAAAGAAATCCATTATTTTAAAATTGAAAAGAATAATAAAGACTTCGATTTGGATTTCATGAATTATAAATAGGTTACAAACCCTTTTAATGACGTGTTTGATAAATACATTTTTAAGTCCCTTTTTGAGTTTAAGTGCATTTACATAACGATAACATATTAAACAACAAAAAATGTCAATGAAACAAATGCCACAAATACAAAGTACAGTTACCGCTAAAAGATTACCACAGACAATTAAAAAAAAATTAGACACCCAAGAAAGGATGTCTCGCATATAATTTGAGAGGCCAATTATAAGTTTAAAAGAATAAAATAGGAGACGTAATTATATGGTTTGACCGGAGAATTTTTTAAATGTAGCGACTTACGGTCCGGGTTGTGTTTTGTTTTGAAACAAATTTAATTGTGGAGTTTATTTGTGAAATGTTTAAGTACCTATTTACAATGTAGTGCTTGCAAGAATTATGGCGGAAAAGGAATTCGCTAGGCGGAAGGAACTTTTATTATAGTGTGTTCTTTTTTGAAAATAGATATCGATCTAATATGTTTAATCTACTTATGTAGGTATACTAATATTATAAAGAGGAAAGATTTGCTTGTGTGTGTGTTTGTAAAACAGAACCGATTATAAAAATTCTTCCTCCATTGGATTGCTACATTATCCCGAGTAACATAGACTATTCGCCTGGGTTTGAAGCCCACAAAGCCACGCACATAAGCTAGTGTATATTTATATACACTGCCTCGTTGGTCTAGTGGTTAGATGTGCCGCCTTTGGATCAACGGGTCCCGGGTTCGATTCCGGGGTCGGGCAAGTGTCTTTGTCGAGACACTTTGTGTTTGTCTAAACCAGAGGCACTGGCTCGGAGTCTGGGTGTCGATATCTATCTATAATATGTATGTATTTACAAAAAAATATGTATCTAAGTAGTTCATCATCCATCTCGTTACCATAATACAAGCATTAAGTTGCTTAGCTTGGGACGAGATGGCGTTGTGTGAAATGTCCAAGGATATTTATATTTATATTACCTACTGCTTAACACGGATTGAATAGTTGTTTAGTTACTTTCAGAATTATATTATGCCTAGTAGCATATCTAATACAGTCTTCTCGTCTGGGGTAATAGTCGTCAGTGTGGTGACGAGATTTATAATACACAGTGTCACCACCCCATTCCATCCTGAGTGTGTCGTAAGGGCACCGGCACAGGGTTTCGTATAATTTTTTCCCGCTGGGTTTTCGGCCTTGTCATTTTATTCTTTGTGTTCTCTAACGACACTCTCAGGGTGGAGGGGGTGGTGATACCACGTACTCTCAATCCGTCACCATACAGGTATATGTATATATCGCCCCTCTCAATTATTCGATAAAGGAAATGAGCCCTAACCGTCATTTGAGTTATTAAACTGTAGAACAGTTACACACAGCGCATCTCTCGCAATAAAAAAATAACAAGATCCTTTTTGGAACACAAATTTGTGTAAATGTTTTTAAAAAACGAACCATTTTCGAATTTGCAAAGTAACACTGGCAGAAAAACAGGTTTTCGAATACTTTAATAATAACATTTTAAAAGTAAACATGAGATTTTCTGTTTTAACCCTCCGTCGGCTACGGGGTGCATTAATTTATTTCTTCGTTTATCTTATTCTTTTTATGTTGATACTTATAGTGTTTTTTTAAATTTAATTCAAACATTAAATGTTATAGGATCTCCTGTTTATTTTTTGCTCTAGGTATATATAACCTGTATCGCGGGTGTTGTTCCGTTTCAGGCCTTAGATTACCTACTACTGCGCCGAGCCTCCTCCAAGTTCATGAAGCAAAATTAACCTGCTATGTCACGCTGGCGAGACATGCACAGGGTTTGTATTAAGTTGTCCTTCTATTACGGCTAGATATATCTGCCTCTTGCGTTCCCTTAGTCGTCACTTACGTCGCCCTCAGGATGGTATGGGTTGCTGACATTGTGTATTCATGGCATTGTCATCTTCATTGGACTGTTTACCAACATGTAACAAATGACACCCAAACGCGCAGGCCTCTAGTTAAGAGACGCATGCCCGGTGTCGGCAACAATCCGTGATCCAAAGACAAAATTTACTGGTATAATCATTTTTTTTATTGTGTAGTACCGAGAATGCCGCCGGAAATTTTCTTGACGTAAGTAAGCATTTAAAAAGTTTCTAACAATGACATTTTAGTATAGTACTTCATAAAAATAATATAGCTATTTATGGATAGATAAGTAAATACCTATTGAACATTATTATTATTAGTGTGTTTATGGCTATTTTTAATTACCAATTAACGTGTATAAGTAACATTATTGATTATACATTATCAACTTCACTAGTGTGTTATTTAGATAGGTACCTATACATGTTTTTATTTCAATAAAATATGTATTTTATGAAAAACCGAACATACTTTTTAAGAAAATTGATTTTCAGCAGTTTATTTAATTGGTATTTGTAATTGACCGCTGAAAATCGTGAGCGCTTTCTAAATAGATGTGTCAATATGTAAGTAAATACGCTTGTACCTTTTCTGTAATGTCTCAGTCACTCTTTTATTAAAAAATAAACACATATTTATCACAATGCCACATACCAACATTACGATAAACAACACACAAAACCGCTTTCGCGCAATTGTATACATCAACCTGAAAGAACCGCCACCAAAGTAACACAAAAACGTATCCATACCTCACGATGGCACTGCATATACAGGTTCATAACTCTAACTCTATACTAAGGCAAACATATCACAGAAACGCACAAAATATGTGTCTTTGTATCACAACGCGAACTGGGGATCGCCGAAACTGTCGCACATAGCTATCGATCGTGCCTCGGGCGATTTGCGTAGATCACAGAATCACGAAACGTAATAATAATCGACCATCCCGGGGGCTTATCTGTAAACGACTGCAGGCGAAAAGGTTTTAGCTGGGGGCGAAACGCCGTGCGTAGCTCGAGGCTCCGCCCCGGGGCTTTCTATTGGCTAAAAAGCAGTAGCGAGACCCGTACGAGCCTCCCCATTGGCTATCCGGTAGCCCGGTGGGGATACTATGGACATTTTGGTGTTTTTTTCCTACTCGGTGGCATTTCTCGTCGTGGCGATTAATTGTAATTCTTTATGGCTATTGTAGGGTTAAGTGAGCGGTTATTCGTGACGTTTGTGTTCCATGTTTGAATAGCATTGTTTGGAGTGGAGTTCTTTTTTCAGATTTGCGCGGGCGCAGTATTTTTTTTTTAATGTGAAAAGAGGTTTTGTTATTTTTTGTTTGTCTACGGGTTTAGTGTCATGTCAGCATGTTTGAATTATTTACGGTGCTTTTTTTTATTTGGGTATATTCTCGTGTCACTTGTCTGCTTTGGATCGATGAGTAAAATTATTTTCAAAAAGGTTGGAATAAATATTCTGGTATGCTTTCGTTCCTTAGAAAAATAAAAAATTAGGGAAACCTTATTCTTAGTCGCCCGTGCAGTATAGTGTCACCATCCCATTCCGTTTTGTTCTGCGTAAGAGCCGCAAAAGTAAATAAAAAGGCAGAAAACATAGCCGCCAGAGAAGGAAACCTCGATTTAAACGCGCGTTTGGCAAGCGTGGCACAGTCCCTCCATCTAAATGGAGGAGGCCCGTCTCAGCACTGGGTTATACAGAGTTGATATGACAGAGGTATATGCTGTCATCCTAAGTTTGTCCGACAGACTGCTGCTGACGGCAACGTATAGACGTTGGATCGATATTGTCACTTAATAGGAATCATTTTTGTTATTTTATTAATTTTTATTTATTCTAATGTAACTTAATTTAATTTTGTAATTTTTAATTTTGTAATATGGATTTTTTATCTGAAATAAATTATTATTATTATTAAATTACACTACGTATACTTGTGATTAGCATGAATTCGAAACGGTACAAAAAAAATACACGTGATTTTCATGGGGGGTAGTCTTAAACCTTACCAGGTATCACCAAGGCGGAGGGAGGGGTTAAAAAATGTTAAAAAAACATCACGTGATTAATGGACAGCCCCAAATGTTAATAAAAGAAGCGTTAGGCATAAACATCTGTTAGGAAAGATACATCATGTTCAAATGAGGCAAAAATATAAAAGTCATTTGCGGCTAATCTATTTCTCCAATTTAATTGACTTTTGGTAACAGAGCCTGGACATGATACCTAGTATAGGCAGTTAAAAAAAAAGCCCCTATGTCGTATCAACCCTGTTTATGGACTGAGTAGTAGTTAGTTATTCTTAGTAAAAAGATTTTCCTAACTTTTCCTTTAGATCACAGTACATTTCCAGTAGGTAGTAGGCGTTGCTAATATTGTGTATGGGTGTCTTCTTGATCTGTAAGTTGGTACCAATTCCACTTTACTTTTCACTAGCTGCCCGCCCCAGCTTAGCACGTGCATTTTTAACAACATTATTAGACATTATAAGACATAATGTCTAATAATGATGTTAAAAAGGTCTTATAATTTGACTTACCTATTTTTAGAAATTATAGCCTAGGTACCTATGTGTTACTCTGAGGTAGGAGTAGGTAGGAGTAGGTATTGTAGTTTTATCAAAATCCATTCAGTCGTTTTTGCGTGAAAGAGTAACAAACATAGTACTTTCTTACAAATTTTCACGTTTATAATACCTGGGTAGATACTCTGGGTAGGATTAAAATTAATCGTTTATCGTTCATCGTTCAATCATCTCGTTCATCACTAACAGAATATAGTATATAATGCGATAAAAGTTTATTGAAGAAACCACCGAATTAAATTTGGCACTGGCTGAACACAACCCGTGAAGAGGAAAAAAAAAGAATACAGTCTGTAGCACCGTAGGTTTTGAACGGGTGACAGATTTAGAATGCATAGTCACCACCCCATTCCATCCTGAGGGTGTCATAAGAGTCAACAGAAGGAAATGGCAAGGCCAACAATTTAGCTGCAAGAGAAGGAAAACTTGATATGAAACCCTGTGTATGTGCTCTAAATCCGTTCCGACTCGAAACTTTTGCTATCTAAAAGTAGGCACACAATATGTATAGGGTATAATTTTGGCAAAAACCGCGGCCGTTCACCGGTTTGCCTGGAGCGTAAAATTTTCAATACCAACTGTCTATTGTGTGGTCCAGAAATTTCGTTGTTGCGGCGACATTGCCAATTTTCGGGTTTCGAATAATTCGCGGTAATTAATTTTATGTGGCAACCCCGCCGGTTCAAGTCTGTATTTATATTTTTTTAATAACAACCCCGAGGTGTGGACCATTTGGTAGGCGTACGAATTATCGGGGCTTTCTAGAGTTCTTTTTTCGAATAATACTCGTACAATTGCGCGTGTTTTTCTTTTTAATTTTGTTTCATTAAAAATATTTACAAGAATTGCGGGGCGGGGCGTTGCGCCAATGAAAGAGACGGAAACTGATTTGTAAATGAGTTGTAAAGAGGACGAGGTTTTATGGTCGACATTATACTACTACTACGTACATAGATTAGTCAATCTGTTATATGCCTGTTTAGTGTGATCGGATATTTATAGCAGGTGACACAATTATCTAGTCCTTACCGTTAGTTAGTTAACCCGCGTTCGTTATCATATTCTGCTATCCAGAGAAATGCTTCTAAGCTTAAATGCTTAAAGCTTAAAGCTACTGGAATAGTCTTCTATGCCTATATATGCCTTAAAGGCATAGAAGACTTTATGAACCCACCTACATAGTTGCACTCTATATAATATAATAAGTATGACAATGTGATGACATACCCTGTAGAATCCTTCATTTTGATGAACGAATTATCTACACATTTCAAACAAAAACAAATCCATCTTAATTGGTTCATCCGTTCAGAACTTATTATGGCAAAATCGGAACGCTAAGTGTTTCGTTGGACGTTAAAAAAATATTGAATTCCAACTGGCAATAAATAAGCAAAAATAAAACAATAAAAGACATGGAGGTTACATTGTAACACAACGTCAAATTCATTTTTTGTCAGTGAAGTTTGAAAAAGGAACGGCACTTCTGACAAAAACAAAAAGGTTGAACACATTAGCAGCTCATTAATGTCTAATTCACCACGGTGACCCGACCCCGAGCTTCATCAATTAAAAATTACCGATGCGTCAGTTGCATTTTGATAAATTCACCCGTTTTTCTTACTAACGTCGTTTTGTTTTAGTCACGGGCGTACCCACGTACCTTTACTGAATTAATTTCGAAAATGGACTGAGGAATAAAACTTTTTTAAATTGGCGAATAAAAAAGTATGATACTACCATAGATTCGCGTCGCTTTTTTATGGGTCTTCGGGGCATAGTTGTAATTTAGGTTTATTTTATAACGTGGACTGCAATAGGCACTGGTTAGGCGTCATCTTACATCCCCGTGCCTCAGAGGGAGGGTAAATCGTTCTTGGTCCCGCTTGTCATTCTATAATCCATGTCAGTCAATACGTGTCTTCAGATTCATTCCCATATCATTACCCAATTACAGTACCAAGATGGCTCATCAGAACTCTTTTGGCAAGTCAAACAATAAAACAAAATTGAAACTTTACCACCTACCACCGCTTTGGAATGCAGTCTGCATGGAACTCTGTAGTTGCTCTTTGTAGATCGCCATATTTACAAGGCCGGGATAAGACAGATTTGTGAGAGCACTCTCGTGCAATAGTCGCAATGGGCCAAACTCAAGTCAAGCTTCAAACAAACCCAGCACGCTTGGTGGTAGGATCGAACGGTCCGCCCGGCTGGCTACCACCCTCACATTTAAGTCCGATGCCAAGCAGTTTTACTGTGTTCCGTCGTGTGTATGTGAGAGCCGGTGCCCGACAGGGCAATTCCTTGAATTGCCTGCTCCATCTTAGACCCTGGCGTAGCTTTCTATCACGCAAGCCTAGAGTCAAATGCATTAAAGTCACTGATAAAAAAAATAAAAAAAATAATAACCTTCTAATGCCTGAGCCAACCGATTCCCAGCAACGGCACCTGTTCACAAGCACGACGCATATAATGCAAGTTAGCCCTCTATACCTTGCATTATATGCGTCGAGCTGCCGGACTTTATTAAACAATAATTACTTGTACATAACCATGGACGTATAAAAAAAGGCGGACGGAACTCTGGCTAAGACAAAAGTGAGACGCCAAAATGGCGGCAGCTCTGTATGTGTGAGTTAATTTTGGGGTTGCCAAGATACACAAAATTTTGCAATAAAAACATGGATAAAATATTAAAAAAAAATTGTTCGAAATTGTTATGTTTAACTTTAACATCCTAAATGCTGAGTATTTTTTTTTATAATAATATCTTTTACTTTGAGACGTTCTTGAAATTTCCTCTAATTTCGAGATGTGTTGAAAACGATTCTAAATTAAAAGAAATGCTTTCATTACCAAAAAATTTTGTGTGATAATATATTTATGTTGCCTAACTATAATTATAGTTTATTTCGCACCTCTTGAGAAGCACTGGTAATATATGGTACAGTAACAGTTTATTCCTCTGCCACGTGTCTTGACTCAAACAAATATTATAACGAAATAAAGCACTGGGGATTAAAATAATGTATGAATATTTTTACGATTCGACGACACGGTTGGGGCAGTGGTTGAGCGATCGACTGCTGCGCAGCATGTCGCGGGTTCGATCCCCGCACGGAAGAAATATTTGTACGACTTACAAGTATTTGTCCCGGGTCTGGGTGATTTTCTATCTATAATATGTATGTATTTACAAAAAAAAAATGTATTTAAGTAGTTTATCATCCATCTCGTTACCATAAAACAAGCATTAAGTTGCTTAGCTTGGGACGAGATGGCGTTGTGTGAAATGTCCAAGGATATTTATTATTATTATCTATACTAATATATAAAGCTTGAGTTTGTTTGTTTTTTTGAACGCGCTAATCTCAGGAACTACTGGTCCGATTTCAAAAAAAATCAGTGTTAGATAGTCCATTTATCGAGGAAGGTTATAGGCTATATTTTATTTTTAAAGGAATTAGGGATCCGTATGGAAATTGTGATTTTGTAACCCAAGGTGTAAAATCGAAAACCTATTTATGCGTGCGCTGCAAAAACTATTGACAATAGAACAAAATGAAGTACTACGCGTTTGTAGGTCTTATTAAAATCTACAAAAAAGTCCGAGCAAGAGCACATATCTAACTATCATAGTTTAGTCACAATAACCATAATGATATGCAAAATGCATAGAGGTAAGCACGGGTTCGAAGTGCACGCGAGCGAAGCCGCACCCAAAAGCTAGTTATTATTATACTAGCTTTTGTGCGCGGCTTCGCCCGCGTGGGCTTCGAACCCGTGCATATTTTTTATGAAACTAAAATCGGTTATTGTGACTAAACTATGATAGTTAGATATGTGCTCTCGCTTTTTTGTAGATCTTTATAAGACCTACAAACCCGTAGTACATCATTTTGTTCTATTGTCAATAGTTTTTGCAGCGCACGCATAAATAGGTTTTCTATTTTACACCTTGGTTTACAAAATCGCAATTTTCATATGGATCCCTAATTCTTTTGAAAATAAAATGTAGCCTATAACCTTCCTCGATAAATGAACTATCTAACACTGAAAGATTTTTTGAAATCGGACCAGTAGTTCCCGAGATTAGCGCGTTCAAACAAACAAACAAACAAACACACAAACAAACAAACTCTGCAGCTTTATATATTAGTATAGATACCGACACAATAGCTACAATGTACATTTAAATTTTGAAAATATAAGCGGCATATTTTCATTTTTTTTTGTATTATCCATGTCTTGGTAATTTACCTTTTAAGGTACTGCGTAAGTAACAACACGCCGGAGTCCTCCTTTAGTTGTTTATAAGTCATCCATCCTCATCAAAATGTATACTGCAAATGACACTGTATTTGTTTGGAATCCAATCGTTTTCACCATTACAATTTCTACTAAGTAATTTTAATTCAATCATTTCTCCATACTTAATTTTCCTTAGAAAATCTAGCAAAAGGAATATAAAATAAAATACCCAGTAGTAACTATTAAATAATTAACCATAATAATATATTGATTTTTATAATAAACGAATTGCCCACATTTCGGTTAATTTGCACACGTGAATATTGGCAACACTGAATCTAAAATTAATTGTTTTGTTCTAGCAAATACAAATTGATTTTAATGTATATAATCTGGAAATAAGTGATTGAATTATTCATTTACGTATGAAACGTGATTCCTGGATTGTTTTTCTTTCGGTCACTACGGTTTTTACACCATTTTACCACGCAAGACATGATTTATAGTTTTTATTCTTTCGCCGCATATTGCGTCCTTAAGCATCGATGTTCACGCGCGTAATAGCCGACTAATGTGTGAAAGTGTGCGTGCTGGCCTGTACATATAGCTGATCTGGCCGACTATGATGTCACAGTTTTTAGTTAGCGAGACTCTGTCCGACTTTTTTTATACGTCCATGTACATAACATAGCTAAATTCATTTTTGTTTAATATACCAAACACCTACACAGGTATGCACCTGTAACGCGGGGGCAGTTTACAAACATGAAATTCACGAACACAAATGCCACCCAGACTCGGAGCAAGTGCCTCTGGTTTACACAAAGACACTTGCCCGGCCGAATCGAACCCAGGACCCCGTGAACCAAAGGCGGCGCATCCAACCCTTCGACCAATAAGGCAGCCTTTATAATAAAATGTCATACTTCTTCTACTGCTCAACCCATACATGACCTACTGCTAAGCCGGACCTCTTCCTACTACATGGAGGGTAATTACCCTACTGTGCCACACTGGCCAGGCGGGTTGGCATAGGGTTTCGTATCAAGTTTTCCTTCTGTTACGACACCCTTAGGCTGGAATGGGGTGGTGACATGTATTCTAAAACCGTCACCACACATTGAGCTTAGACTTAATTATTTTATTTCAACCTTTATAATAAAATGTTCGACCCAACGTAATAAATTAATTCCCCATTTATTTATTGAGCGGCTAATTGAGAAACTGAAACTTAATTCCATCAGGTATCTATAGACAATTTGTTCGTTTTCTCTCGCAATTTGATTTATTGTTTATTGTCAATAAATCATAAACAAAGGTATTTCACACAGATCCTTGTTACAAACATTCAACCGTCAATCATAATTTGATTGGAATTTTCGAGTGTTTTAATAGAATTATCTTACATTGGTTTTTCGAAGAGGCCGAGACTATAACCATTGAAAATATATTTTACTAGCTACCCGCCCCGGTTTCGCCCGGGTGCAATGATATACATCTAAAATGATGAGTGTTTCTTTACAATATTATGCATGTATTATACACATAAACCTTCCTCTTGATCACTCTATCTATTACAAAAAACCGCTTCCAAATCCGTTGCGTAGTTTTAAAGATTTAAGCATACGTACAGTCGACAGTGACTTTGTTTTATACTATACTAGCGACCCGCCCCGGCTTCGCACAGGTGCAATGATGCATGAATTATACATAAAAACCTGCCTCTTGAATCACTCTATTTATTAAAGAAAACCGCTTCAAAATCCGTTGCGTAGTTTTAAAGATTTAGGCATACATAGGGACGGACAGACGACAGCGACTTTGTTTTGTACTATGTAGTGATAGTGATAGTGAATAGTGATAAGTAAGATTTTGAATACACAATGTCACCAACCCATACAATATTTAGGTGTCCTAAAAGGCGACTAAAAGAACGCAAGAGGCAGATCACCTAGCCCCAAGAGAAGGAAAACTTGATACAAACCCTGTGCCAACCCGTCTGGCCAGCGTGGCACAGTAGGCTTATTTCCCGCCATATTGGGCGAGCCTCGACTCAGTAGTGGGTCATGTATGGCCTGAAATGTTTCGTATCAAGTTTTCCGCTATGTTTACGGCCTTGTCATGTCAATATCTCATAGGCAACTACGGCACCCACAGGATGAAATGGGGCGGTGAAAGCATGTAGGTATTCGAAATCCGAAAGAGTTGATTGCTGACTTTTCTCAGTAAATCAGCGTCCAAACAGGAGTGAGGTGGTATTTCGATAGGCATTTAAAATTGTAATAGTACCATGTATGAACAAAACAGAAGTTTATTTAGAGAAAAATTTGTTACAAATACAATGTATCTGGATATACTCTCTCCGATCTCGCAGGGAAACTCCGAGCATAGCCCTCTCCATTGCCCTCTTGCTCGAATTTGGACTTACCTAACTGGACAGTATGTCCCAGGTAAATGTAATGGTCAACAACTTCGAGGGTAGAACCTCCGATGTTAACAGGAGTGGCTTGAACATGGATATTAGACATGATCTTCGTCTTCTACATGTTCATCTTAAGGCCGACTCGGAGGCTTGACAGAGGCCATCGAGCATCGTAGTGAGGCCCTCCGGAGATTAGCAGGAACAAACAGAGAGACAGACAAAATTAATAAAAAAATGTTATTTTGGTCTATGTACTGTGTATATATACTTACGCATTTAGTGGAACGTGGTTATTTTATTATTAGAAACAGACACTCCAATTTTATTTATTTGTATAGATTAGTTATGTACCTATATGATAATAAAAAGGTACCTACCTACTTTAAAACAGATAACTTTGAAATTAAACGCTTTTTAACGGGTGTACCTGTATAATTGAATTTAAGGTGAATGTTCCAGGGTAGCCCGCGAAATTCAAACTTTCTTACGTTTTTTGCAATTTGCAGGTCAGTGCTAGGTTGTATGTTGATTAAAATGTTATTCGCCGTAAGACGTATGTAGTTATAGAATTATAATCATCAAAATCATCAATTCAACCCTCCAACTCATAAAGGTGCAAGAAAAACTTTTTCAAGCTCAAAGTCATTCTTGCAAATTTGAATTTCGCGGGCTACCCTGGACCATTCACCTTAAGCACTTTTTAACGGACTTATCGCGTGTAGGTCTATTGAATTATTTAATACCCGACGTTTCGAATGCTTTGCAGCAGTCGTGGTCACAGAAGAGACTAGATGACAGTTGTCTTCCAAACTACGTACTAAGAAACAGTTAAATCTACCGTCTTTATTTTTGATATATTGATAACGGTGTATCATTTAATTCCCGACGTTTCGAATTCTTTGCAACAGTCGTTAGCACTATAACAATTATAGGCGGGTGATTTAACTGTTTCTTTGTACTTTTGAAGAAAACTGTCATCTAGTCTCTGCGACCATGACTGCTGCAAAGCATTCGAAATGTCGGGAATAAAATAATGTTATATACTTACACGTGATAAATCCGTTATAAACATGTAAGTACGTCCATGGTTATAAAGTGTTTAATTTCAATGTGTAATAATCGCGAAGCCCTAAGACATCATAGATAACTTTATTTTTGTACGATTTATTTTTCCACCTCCAGGCCAAGAAGGAAATTCCATGACCCAATAGGCGATGTCCTAATGAAAGGTCAAGTCAGAAGCACCCTAAACCAACGAGCATGCATGAAGAGGTTGATGAAAGTTGAAGAAGCGAAAGTTGTGAGCCAGGATCGTAGCAAGTGGAAGGATGCGATCCCTGCGGGAAAAAGGCACGCCTTTTATTTGTGTTATAACAAAACATAACATAAAGTCACGACTTTAAGTTATGTTTTGTTATAACACAAATATGTTGACCGTCACACAGGACTGAGGAATGAGAAAGGAATGAGAAGAAAACTAATATTAGACAAAAATTATACACGAAAAAAACCCCATCACAATGTGTGTAATTTCGTAAACATCTCAAATATTCCGACGCGTCAATTATTGAGGTATTCCGAAATGGTTGACCGAGGCACGCGAGGCTAGAAATAATGTAACATTATACATCATTATCTTGTGAGCCTAAAAAAGGGACATGATGGTCTAGTGGTAAGATGTGCCGCCTTTGGATCAACGGGTCTCGGGTTCGATTCCGGGGTCGGGCAAGTGTCTTTGTCTAAACCAGAGGCACTGGCTCGGAGTCTGGGTGTCATTTCTATCTATATTATGTATGTATTTACAAAAAAAATAAATGTATATAAGTAGTTTATCATCCATCTCGTTAAACCATAACACAAGCATTAAGTTGCTTAGCTTGGGACGAGATGGCGTTGTGTGAAATGTCCAAGGATATTTATTTATTTATGAAGGTTCATGTGGTGTCACCAGCAAGAGAAAAAAAAGTTGATACGAAACTCTATGCCAACCCGTAGGGCCAGCGTGGCACAGTAGGCTAATTGGAGGAAGTCCGGCTCAGCAGTGGGTGATTTGTATGCCGAGAAGTTGAAGTAGAGTCATTTAGTATTTACCACTGGTTCGGAATTTCATTCCACAGAGAAGTGATGGTAATCTAGGCAATCGTTTTTCGCAGCTATTTATATTATACTAGCGGCCCGTCCCGGCTTCGCACGGGTGTGATGATACCCGCGGGTGACGCCGCGGGGCGAAGCTAGTCAAAAAAAAATAGCCTAAGTTACTCCTTATATCATCAGCTAAGTACCTATCAGTGAAGTCTCGTCAAAATCGGTCCAGTCGTTCCAGAGATTAGCCGGAACAAACAGATAGACAGACAGACAGAGATTTTTAAAATGTTGTTTTGGTCTATGTCCAGTGTATACATACTTACGCATTTAGTAAAAAGTGGTAATTTTATTATTACAAACAGACACTCCAATTTTATTTATTTGTAGGTATGTAGGTATGTAGGCGCAGTGCTGGTAGGCCTCCCACACGGTGGACCGACGACCTGGTTAAGGTCGCCGGAAAGCAGAGGATGCGGGCGGCCCAGGACCGGCCTTTGTGGAGATCCTTGGGGGAGGCCCATGTCCAGCAGTGGACGTCTTTTGGCTGATATGATGATGATGATGATATAGGTATAGACTACTACTCAGACCATAAATCACCCACTGTGGAGTCGGGCCTCCTCCAATAAAGGGGGGGGGGGGGTAACTAGTCTACTGTGCTATGCTGGCCAGACGGGTAGGTACAGCGCTTCGTATCGAGTTTACCTGCTCTTGCGACTAGCATTTCGGCCATACCTATCATCATCCCCGCACGGAAGATATATTTGTACGACCTACAAGTATTTGTTCCGGGTCTGGGTGTTTTCTATCTATAATATATATGTATTTACAAAAAAAAATTATATAAGTAGTGTATCATCCATCTCGTTACCATAACACAAGCACGACGACACGGTTGGCGCAGTGGTTGAGCGATCGACTGCTGCGCAAGATGTCGCGGGTTCGATCCCCGCACGGAAGAAATATTTGTACGACCTACAAGTATTTGTTCCGGGTCTGGGTGTTTTCTATCTATAATATGTATGTATTTACAAAAAAAAATGTATATAAGTAGTTTATCATCCATCTCGTTACCATAACACAAGCATTAAGTTGCTTAGCTTGGGACGAGATGGCGGTCCAAGGATATTTATTTATTGTTATTATTTATTTCTTTTTGTCGGCTGTACGACACCCTCAGGACGATGTGGGGTGGCGACACAATGCATTCTAAATCCGTCAACACACGGATAATATATTAAAGTGTATTTTTTTAAACGAAACTCCTGCATCGGTTATAGAAATCTCAGGGGGCAATTTATAAACATGAAATTCACAAACACAAATGACACCCAGACTCGCAGCAAGTGTCTCTGGTTTTTACAAAGACACTTGCCTGGCCCTGGAATCGAACCCGGGACCCCGTGATCCAAAGGCGGCACATCCAATCCCTAGACCACCAAGGAAGTTTTGGCCGGTCGAAACACATACCTACTTACCGGTTGTCGGTAGACAGTGCGTGGTAGTTACCCAAATTAAGTTGTTTGTGGTTACCCCCCCCCTCATTGAACTGGGGAAGGGGAGATAGGACATTCTATGCAACATTAAAAAGGTCACAAAATCAATAAAAGTTTATCAAAAATGTTTAACGGCTAACAGTCATAATTGTATACCAGTCGGGTAAATCACAAAACGTTTTATAATTGCAGCCCTGCGCAGGATTCGGCCCACACCCGTAATTTGGGCATAAACATAGTCATTTGGTGTTATTTTTGGACGCAAAGTTTTGTGTATAACTAATATTTTTTAAGGTTTCTTAGAACGTATGCTCTGTCGCTACTAAAATATTAGTATTTGCAAATACCTTAGGTTTAATTGTGTATTTTATTAGCGAATTAATTCAATTTACTATGTGAAGCGCAGTGCTGGTAGGCCTCCCACACGGTGGACCGACGACCTGGTTAAGGTCGCCGGAAAGCAGTGGATGCGGGTGGCCCAGGACCGGCCTTTGTGGAGATCCTTGGGGGAGGCCTGTGTCCAGCAGTGGACGTCTTTTGGCTGAAATGATGACTATGTGAAGTAAAAACGGACGAAAATTGAAACGAGCAAGTTCCATCACCAGGTGAAGAGTAACCTAAACCGAAGAGCATGCATGAGAATAATGCAGGGAATAATGAAAGTGGACGAAGCGAAACAAGTATGTAAGTATCGTAGCAAGTGGAAAGAAGTGGTATCTGCCTACCCCTACGGGAAAGAGGCGTGATTATATGTATGTATGTAAGTTCCAGCACATTCAGTGTCGTAAAAGAGAAATAAATAAAATTGGAGTGTCTGTTGGTAATATTAAAATAAACTATTTTTACTAAGTGCATTTGGATGTATACATAGTACTTAAACCGCAAAATATTTTTGTATTTCTTTCTGTCTGTTTATTTCGGCTGGACGGATTTTGACGGGACTTTGGACTTTCGCACTACTGTTATTAACATCCCCCACCGCTTTTCAGGATACCTTATTTGTGAGATATCACGCGACACTAGCAAAAAATCTCTTCGCTGCAATATGGTTGAGGAGGGCGATGGCTGCCACATGCGTCATGCTTGTTAACAGGTGCCGTTGCTGGGGGTCGGTTGGCTCGGGCATTAGAAGGTTACTATTGTTGACTAGATCTGGCTGATGTTTGGCCCTTTGCGACTATTGCGCGAGTTTGCTCTCACACATCTGTCTTAAATCCAGTCTTGTACCTAAAAATGGCGATATAAAAAGAGCAACTCTTGTAGAGCTACCTTCCGAACTGGTGGTAGATGGTAAATAATCAGTTTTAAATTTTATTTTGTTGTTTGACTTGTCAAAATTGCCGAAGAAGAATTTTTGATTGCCGAAGACACGCGGAGATTGCCAAAGAAAAAATAAATTGACCTTTGACGTAATGTCACGTTGTTCCACCCACCACAATACAAGGTCGCATTAGTGTCGCCTCGTTACCAAGCAATGGTCTATCATCGCTCATCATTTGCATAAAGATAAGATCTTTTTAAACCCATCGTGGTACCCAATACATAACCTCTAATTTGGGTGTATTATTATCATAATAAAATTATAACGTTTTAAATATAATTTTATCATAATTATCGTTCGTAGCGTGTTAGATATGGTTGATAGGTGCTCGTGTTTGTCGGAATGGCAACGGGATTAGAAAAGTGTCACCAACGCATTACGTCCTCAGGGTGTCGAATGCTCATATTCAGCGCATAGATGCTTACTACTGCTGAGTCGGCCCTCCTTAATTTACATGGAGGGTACCTAATAAGCCTACTGTGCCACCCTGGCCAAACGGGTTGGCACAGAGTTTCGTGGCGAGTTTATCGGCCTTATCATTTTCTTTCCTCGGCCCTTACGACACCCTCAAATTTAAATTGGGTGGTGACACAATGTATTCTATATCCGTCCCCATACAGACTACGTATAATAACGAGTGACGACAGCTTTGTAGCTTATACGACAACCACAGGATGGAATTGAGTGGCTAAAATTGGAATATGCAGAAATACTAGCCAGGAACACTTGATTTGATAACTCTTGCCAACCCGGTATGCCAGATTTTCTGTATCATTCATTTAGTCGCATATTTCGATACACTCAGGGTGTAATTGGTTGGTGTTTAATAATTATATGTATAATAATTAATAATTTCCCTTATTTTATTGGGGTACCAGTTTCCCCAGATTTGGTTGAACAGTATGTCAAAAATCTCGAAATAGGTTCAGAGGCTTATTTCGTGTTTTTTTTTAATATAGTTTGTGCGTACATTAAACGCAAAAATCACTCACGGTTTTTTTGTTTTGTTTTGTTTAGAAAACGTGTATCATTCCAATCTGTAACAATCGCGGAGACCTACGACATAATTACTATTTACTATGTGTAAAAATCGCGAGAGTTTAAAAACTTTTATACTACATTTCCCCAAAGGAAACTATGCACTCGCGATAAAACCGTAATCAAATTACAAAAGGTCACATCAATCATTCGATTATCGGATTAGTTGATCCTTATATCGAATTATAATAATTTGACTTCGTAACTCGACTGTCTTTTTGTGCATGTAATCGACTAAAAACTGTTCGTGGGCCGTTTATATCGTTTTAAACTAAATTGTGATTGATAGATGTAATTTTGTGTGAGGCTCAAAATGGACTATGACGTAGACAGAACATTTTTAAACGATTAAGAAAAGAATGGTTTAATATTTTTTTAAATGAATGTTATGTCAGATGAATATTGTACTTAAATATCTGCTCAGTGTCTGTATATAAAACTAGGTGTTGCCCACGGCTTTGCTCGTACACTTAAATCTGGATTGCTGTTTATTTTCACGTAATGCTAAATCGAAGTTTCGCTATCGAATCAGAAATGTGGGGATACGCAAGCATAGGGTCACAGACATAGCCCACTGGATTGCCAAACTTAAGTGACAGTGTGCAGGGCACATAGGGCGCAGGACTAATGCCCGATGGGGCAGAAAAGTCCTCGAGGGGCGACGGCGATCCGGAAAGCAGTGCTGGTAGGCCACCCACACCATGTAACGATTACCTGGTTAAGGTTAAAACGATACATTCGGGGGGCCCAGGACCTCCCTTTGTGCAGATCCTTGGGGGAGGCCTACGCCCAGCAGTCTTTTGGCTTGAATTATGATGATGATGAATTATAGTGGCGGATTTTGAGTGATTAAACATGAAACATAAAATCAGTTTGCCTTATTTTATAACTGTATAACCCACCCGGGTTCGCACGGGACAATAGTGAATAAATGAATCTCTAAATGTTTCTAATAATAAAAATGTTACTTAGGGATAATATTGCATACTAAGAGTGAAAGAATTTTTGGTATTCAGCCGTGAAGTTTGAGAGATTTCTCGTTACATACATAGGTCATAATCATAATTTCAGCCAAATAATGCCCACTGCTGGACCTCCCTTGGCCTCCCCTGGCCAGAGCTGCCAGCATCCACTTAACCAGATCGTCGTTCCAACGTGTGGGAGGCCTACCCAGCACTGCGCTTTCCGAATCCGTTCGCCACTCGAGGACTGTTCAGCCCCAACAAACATATAAAAACTAACGAATAGCTTTACTGTATGATGTGTGAATTTTTATGTAATCATTGTATGTATTATTGTTTAAACTATTTTCAATCGATTAACAAAGAAACAGATGTTAATCCTATCACAATTACGTTGAAGCGATTTAAATCGATCCGGCACGACTATCGAGATTCGGACGAACAATTTACCCTCATCCCTAAGACAATATAATTTGACTGATTGATTGATCCAAACGACGAAACGAGCACGCGATCTAAAATTATTTACATGTTTTAATGGATCTGGTCAATGTGGTTACGAATAGATTCCCTTGTTGGTCTAGTGGTTGGATGTGCCGCCTTTGGATTCTGATCGGTTCTGGGTTCGGGAAAGATTTTTTTAAAACCAGAGGCACTTGCTCTGGGTCGGGGTGTCATTTGTGTTCGTGAATTTCGAGTTCCACGTTCGAGTTTGTAAGCTGAAAAATAATCCAACGAACAATATTGATAGTGTCGGGCAACCATATCGCACCGCATCTCGATATTCGAAAAATTATGTTAATTCGATACCTGAAAGCGAACAGGTGTATCGATAGACTCTAATTATGGAAATGAGGTTCACAGGAAAGTGGGTTTGTAAATCAACGGATAATGTCCAGGATGTTGGTAAGTAAATGGTATTAAAATTTACATTAGAAAAATGGTCTCAAGTTTTTTGGTACTCTGATGACTCTACATTCATAGTCTCGGCCTATTTATCGTTACTTTGAGTTTGCGAAACCAGAGCTGCCGCTAAAATATTTTACAACCAAAAGGATTCTATTAATGTTCAGTCAAACCCCCCTATTAAATTAGGGGGCCATAAACAAGAATGTATACGACACGCTCAGGATAAAATGGGATGGTGATAGAATCGTAACTCTAGTCTGACAAGAGTGGACAAAAGCGACAATTCCATATTTAAACATTATGCAAAATGCAATGCATAAAGCACGCGCCACCTGCCAGTTCAATTTGAATTTCGAATTTGGAACGCAACGTTATCTGCGTGATGCGATTTGAGGCACGCAAGCGATGCGAGGGCGCGAATTGGGGGGAATCGATCCTTGAAATTGCATTCGATGCACAATTTGTAACGATTTATCCGCGAGCTTTGATGTTTCATGGAAAATTTGATGTTTATTAGATTGTATTCTAAGGATAATTTGTCAAATTCAAATTCAAATTCAAATCATTTATTTTGCTTGGGTCACGATGGACACTTACAAAAAGTCAACACAATATTCATAATGAGTCTATATAAAACAAATGGTCTACCATCTATCACCAGTTCGGAACGCGACCACTGCTGAGAAGAACTGGCAAGAAACTCGGAGGGCTTGTCATTTTTTTTTTTTGCTTTGCGGTCTTTGCTTTGCTGCCTCTTATGTATTTGAACAATAACATAATTGAGTAACCTAAAAATATTGGCACTGAACAGCTTAGTCCCAAGCAGCTGTGTCGTTTACATAATCAGCAATGCGGTAATACGCTTTTTTGTAAAGTTTTGTCTTGACCGTCTTTTTAAAAGCATTGCGAGGCAAGTCTCTATGTTGCATGGGCAGTTTGTTATAAAAGCGTATACATTGACCCATGAATGAGTTACTTATTCTGTGGAGACGAGTACAAGTTGTCTTTGGCTAGTCTGTGTGTGGTGAAGAATTTAGATTAAATAGTGCCACCACCCGATACCATCCTGAGGGTGTCGTGAGAGCTGACAGAAGGAAATGAGGTCGAAAACATAGCCGGAACAGTGTGCCATCCCTATCATCTGGCTGGATTGGAGGAGGCAATATTCAGCATTGGGTCATCTATAGTCTGAACTGCAGAAGAACTACACAATAGTAAGGGGCTTCACACACTGCCCCGCGCTCCGTCGCCTGGCGCGGAGTGGCAGATTTTAATACCACCGAAACGTGTTGGACCTGGCGTGTTTTCTATACTAATCGACTGCCTCGTTGGTCTAGTGGTTAGATGTGCCGTCTTTGGATCAACGGGTCCCGGGTTCGATTCCGGGGTCGGGCAAGTGTCTTTGTGTAAACCAGAGGCACTGGCTCGGAGTCTGGGTGTCATTTCTATCTATAATATGTATGTATTTCCAAAAAAAATATGTATATAAGTAGTTTATCATCCATCTCGTTACCATAACACAAGCATTAAGTTGCTTAGCTTGGGACGAGATGGCGTTGTATGAAATGTCCAAGGATATTTATTATATTTATTTATTAATCGATGTAAGTCATCATCATCATCATCATCAATTCAGCCAAAAGACGTCCACTGCTGGACATAGGCCTCCCCCAAGGATTTCCACAAAGGCCGGTCCTGGGCCGCCCGCATCCACTGCTTTCCGGCGATCTTAACTAGGTCGTCGGTCCACCGTGTGGGAGGCCTACCAGCACTGCGCCTTCCGGAACGCGGTCGCCACTCGAGGACTTTTCTGCCCCATCGGACGTCGGTCCTGCGAGCTATGTGCCCTGCCCACTGCCACTTAAGTTTGACAATCCGGTGGGCTATGTCGGTGACCCTGGTTTTCCTGCGTATCTCCTCATTTCTGATTCGATCTCGCAGGGAAACTCCATAGCATAGCCCTCTCCATTGCCCTTTGGGTGACTTTGAGCCTTCTGATGGAGCCCATAGTGAGCGACCACGTCTCAGTTCCATATGTCATCACTGGCAACACTGCTTGAACTGGTAACACTGGCAACTGGTTGAAGACTTTTGTCTTCAGACACTGTGGTATTGTGGACGAGAAGATCTTTCGCAGCTTCCCGAACGCTGCCCATGTAAGTACTTGCATACAATATTAAAATCTGCCACTCTTTCTTGCCAGTTCTTCACAGCTTTGCCTTCCGAACTGTTGGTGAACGGTCGATTAGTTTGCATTGTTTATTATTTATTAATAGTGTTGAATATTTGTAAGTGACTTTGATTCTATGGTCTGAGTAGTAGTAGAATACACAGTGTCACCACCCCATTCCATACTCAGGGGGTCGTAAGAGGCGACTAAAGGAGCGCAAAAGGTAAATCACCTAGCCTTATGAGAAGGAAAACTTGACACAAACCCTGTGCCAACCCGTCTTGCCAGCGTGGCACAGTAGGCTAATTTCCCTCCAAGAATTTGGAGGAGGCCCGACTTAGTAGTGGGTCAGTTACGGACTGTAATGAGTAGTAGTATTAAGTTGCTGTACGAGTATAATCGTTGTCTGTAATAATATTGGTGACGGATTTAGAATACATAGTGTCGCCACCCCATTCCATCCTGAGGGTGTCGTTAAAGCCGACAAAAGGAAATGATAAGGCCGAAAACCAAGCAAGAGAAGGAAAACTTGATACGAAACCCTATGCCAACCCATATGGCCAACACATAGCTAATTCCCCTCTATGCAGTTGGAGGAGGCCCTACTCAGCATTAGGTCATCTACAGTCTGAACGGCAGTAGTAGTTATCTCGGCTTCGCATATCGCCCATGACACTTAAGGTTTAAAAAATATACCAAGATCAAGTTTCTTGCCAGTTCTTCTCAGCTCTGGCTGCCTTCCGAACTGCTAGTATAGGGTCACATAGTTTATATAAAAAAAATATTGACATGTTGATTTTATGGCTAGAGTAGTATGCTAGTTCACTGTACATACATACATACATATAATCACGCCTCTTTCCCATAGGGGTAGGCAGAGACCACTTCTTTCCACTTGCTACGGTCCTTACATACTTGTTTCGCTTCGTCCACTTTCATTATTCCCTTCATACATGCTCTTCGGTTTAGGTTACTCTTGACCTGGCCTTTTTTCAAGACGTCCCTGATTTGGTCTTGAAACGTCCGCCTAGGTCTTCCCCTTCCAACACTTTCATTCACACTCGCCTTATACACTTTTTTCGTCAATCGTTCACTGTACGTCTAAATATACTTCGTTTATCAGCCCTCGTTATACTATTAGTAACACACGTGTGTTTTAATGAAGTAGAAACAGTATCATAGCTTTAGTACGGTGTTAGGGTGGTCACAATACACACTCGTAACGCCACGCGTCCGCCATTAGGTGGGCACGGTAAAAAACATTTCGGCCTCCTTTTCGACACGCGTTGACACTTGATATCTCTACTTTATTAATTGGGAAAAAGCATTAGCTTGTTAGTTACGCTATAACTGAATTATGGGAGACGTCCATGTGGTAATGGATTTAGAATACATAGGTACTAAGTACTACTTACTACTCAGCCTGAGTCGGGCCTTCTCCAGTTATATATTATCATATAATAGTAGTCTAGTGGTTAGATGTGCCGCCTTTGGATCAACGAGTCCCGGGTTCGATTCCAGGGTCGGGCAAGTGTCTTTGTCTAAACCAGAGGCACTGGCTCGGAGTCTGGGTGTCATTTGTGCTCGTGAATTACATTTTGTTGTTTCAGGGGTTTCTTTTAAAAAAAAATGTCATATATTCACTGTATGTGTGAGCAATGACGCAATGGAGACCTATTTATTCGCGCCTTTGCAGGGCCTATTCGTCATTCATTGCGTAAACGTGTAGCGTGTTTTTCTCATCTGGCGAACTTGCTCTCACTATGCTGTGTAGTTTTGTAAACTAGACCAGTAATTTAAAGAAAAAGCAGCTACAGAGTTTCTTGTCGGCCTTTCTTTGTAGAGCAGCTTTCCGGACCGGTGGTAGTTTCAGCATGAATGTGGGTGGATACAAGGGTTGTGGGCGATCAAAAGTGATGGTTAATTTTAAATATATAACGACGATTTCTATGAGTTTTGTGATAAAATCTACGTAAATAAAGTTCCGTTTGAGTTACTTATGTACTTACATAGCGGGTAATTAGCCTACTGTGCCACACTGGTCAGGTTTCGTATCAAGTTTTTTTTCTCTTGCGGCTAGGTAATCAGCCGTCGATACCCTTTGTCGGCTCTTACTACACCTTCAACGGAATGGGATGGTGACACTATGTGGATACATATTTATAGATATATAATACATATGGTATTTATACGTGCAAAGAGACAGCGCTGGGGTGATCTATGAAAATACTCAAATTCAAGGCAACGCTCACGATACCGGCTACTACACAGCCCATACATGACCCACTGCCTCCTGAAATCATGGAGGGTAATTAGCCTACTGTGCCACGCTGGCCAGACGGGTGGGGACAGGTACAGGATTTCCAATAATGTATTTGTTAAAAAAACTGTTTTCATAGTGTACTTGGTCACTCAGAAGTACCTACGCAATGAAGAAAATAAACCTACTGTGTCACGCTGGTCAGATGGGTTAGCACAGTATTTTGAATCAAGTCATAATTTACTTTAGTCGGCCTTTGATTCAGCGTTAATTTGGCATGGAATGTTCCCACCCCGATGTATTCTACAACTGTGACCACACGAAGAAAGACTGTTCCTTTACTCTTTATTTAACAGACTAGATGTCCGTTCATTGGCAAATAATTGATGCAACAACTTAACTATGTCATTTTCCCTCGTGTAGAAGGTTGCTTTTAGTCTAAAAACAGATGTGGCCAAGTAAAAAAGTTCGTAAATAAAATGTTAAAAAGTAACTACTGAATTCGAACACGTTCTTATTTCGAATCATCAGTAAATATTAATGACCAAATCATCACTGAATAGTGAAGACAAAAAACCATAGCTAATGAGTAAGTGTGCAAAGACAATAGAGTCCTGTGGCGCCACTAGGTACCACCCGCTGTGAGCGCTGCTCCATACTCAAGCTTTGCCGTCAATCATTCATTTATTCGTTCATTCATTCCTTCATAACCAATGGGGTAGGTAAGATTATCTACTTTCTAAAGTTATAATAATACACGCAACGGTTGTGGGAGACCAAAATAAAAACATTGATTGTGTGAAAGAGGAAAAATGTATGAAAGGTGTGAATGTAGATATGACGACCGATAGGAGTGTAAAGAGACTACCACTTACACAATTCAACAATTTATAACATAATATATGATAAAACCTACAATTATTTTTTAATTTACGTTATAGTAATATGACTGAAAGGACTAAAAACTGTCAACATCCATTCCGGAATGCGCAGCGCTGGAAGGCCTCCCACACGGTGGACCGACGACCTGGTTAAGGTCGCCGGAAAGCAGTGGATGCGGGCGGCCCAGGACCGTCCTTTGTAGCGATCCTTGGGGGAGGCCTATGTCCAGCAGTGGACGTCTTTTGGCTGAAATGACGATAAAGATAAAGAATATGACTAGTTTGTCTCAGTCAGATAGGCTAGCGAGTAGTGCAGAATCGAATTGATTTGCTGGTTAAACTAGGGCCGGCTTAGCCAGTTGTGTCATGGGTGAACTCTGGTCGACTCTGTGTGTCAGGTGACGTCCTACTCAAAGCAGCAGGCAGACGAAATCAATTGCGTAAAATGACAGTTGGTCTAACCAAACAGTTACCGGTAGTCCCGGTAGATGGAAGTCGGAGAGCAGACGGTAATGTCTCATGTGGTTTGACACAAAGTACCTGTTATACCCCTTGTATATACCCAAAGTAATTATGGTACAGAAGAGTATACAGGCTATTCAGCAGATGTCGGAAAGGAGGAGCCGCCGGCAGTCAGTCCAGAATGGCAAAAGTTGGATCAAGACAATCAATTTGCCACACTGACGTTCTAAGTTTAAAATAATTTGTCAAGTTAGCGCCATAAAGTCTCCTGGTCCCCCAAAAATATCAAAACAAAACGAGTAAAAAAAACACGAAGGGTTCTGTCGAAGCCCCAAATTACTTGGCCATAGATAATCATAGACCCTATCAAGTTTTTTACCAACCCTGCCTCGCCACAAATCTAATATGACTAATGACAGGATAGGAATGGTGCCGAACTATTTTGGGCTTGTCGTAGGGAGGATTTATTATGTCTTTCTAAAAAAAGAAGATACATTATTTTTGCAAGTTCGGCCATTGTAGATGGTAAAAGTTGGATTTAAGTAATTCTTGTCAGAGCTGTTATATCAAAAGATGTGTTTTTGTTGATGTGCTTTTGCAATGTTATAAATTGTTGAATTGTGTAAGTAGTAACTTAATTGCAACTAGGTTGTGTTAGAATTGTATTAATATGTACTTAATTAAAAAGCTACACGAATCCAAACTGCCTGAAGAATTCGGTCTGCATTGTAATCATCTGGGTTGAAGGATGTGTGGGGTGAAATCATAGATGTAAGTATATGTATTCTGGTACCTAGTTTAAAAGTTAAAAAACAAATAATACCACGGAAATATTGTTAACCGTAAAGTGACAGATAGAACAGGAACAGAATCAGTTAATCTTTAAAATATACACATTTTAATTAGAAAAACGACTCATACCGACCAGTCGCCAACACTTTCCATGAAATTGGGTACTGAAATTCTTTAGAGTACAATGTACTTATTCTATCGAGTACGCAACAATAAATAGCCCCGCCATTATGATTCTTTTTTCGAATTACCCTTAAACTTTGTTTAACAATTTGACATAATATCGCGTTCGTATTTCAAACAGTTTCCACGAAGTGAAATCATAAAAACAATAAAATCGGCGTCGAAAAAAAGACGCTCATCATCTAAAAAAAAGTTTGAAAAGAGAAAAAGTCTTTTGAGCCGGCCAGTGAAATTGTGTATGGTCGGGTCATTCATCGTGACGGCCCGGGGCGACCTGCGTACCTACTGCCATGTACCCAACACAGGACTCAAATGACCATGTCTCAAGCAGCTGTGAACTGAACCAATTTTTTTTTTTAGAAAATTATTGTTTTTTTTTATTATTTTTTTAAATTACATTACTTGTCCGTGTGTCCGTTTAGAATACATAATGTCCCCACCCCATTCCATAATGAAGGTCAATGAAATGACAACGCCGATAACCCAGCCGCAAGAGAAGGAAAACTTAGTACAAAACCGTGTGCCAACCCGTGACACAGTAGGCTAATTACCCTCCATGTATCTGGAGCCGCCAATATCGTAGAAGGTCATTTATGAGCTGAATAATAGTACGCACATGCTAACCCACTACTGAGCAAAATAAAGGCCTCCCTCAACAACATAGTAGGCAGAGATAGAGGTTTTCGTATCAAGATTTACCTCTGTTGGACTTCCAGGTTTTATGTTTTCTCATTTCCTTTAACTAATAAGCTTTTACTACACTCACAGGACATAATGAGGTGCTGACACTAAATATTGTAAATCAATTTAAGTCCGTAAATGAATCATGATAGCATGGATCCCCTTCTCAAGCTATTATTTGTCTATGTACAGACCGTAAACTGTATCTGTGCTAGCTGTCTACTTTTACCTAGTTGTATAATCTGTGGTACTGTTCGTCAATTACTGGTTGGTTAGTAAGAAGGCTAGGCTACATGGCTTACCCCGTGTATCCTAGGTATCTTTTTACTATACAAATTCTCAGCACTTAAAGAACCCACTGCTGAGTCGGGCCTCCTCCAACTACATGGAGGGTAATTAGCCTACTGTGCCACGTTGGCCAAGCGGTTTGGCAGAGGGTATCAAGATTTCCTTCTCTTACGGCTAGGTTCTCGGCCTTGTCATTTCCTTTTGTCGACTCTTATGACACCCTCAGCATGAAATGGGGTGGTGACACTGTGTAATCTATGTATTCTAAATCCCTCACCACACGGAACTTTTATTTAAACGACTTAAAAAAGAATAAAAGGACAATTCCTCTTTAAATACCTACGTAAGTTTGTAACTAACACACCGCAAATCTCCGTCAATTACAATCGGATTTGAGTAAATCTTTTTTTATATTTGCGTTTCCCTTCAGTATACTGTCACTTAAAAATGTTATTAAAAACGGTTCAGTAGTTTAATAAAAGCTTGTAATAAATTACCAAAACAATTTGTCAGAAAAAAGAACTAACTACAAGTTATGCACAAAAAATAAAAACTTTAAACAATCGTAAACCCACTTTAAAATCAATAAGAAAACTAAAAACAGAAAATTAACCAATATTTGAAGTCCGCAGGCACCGACTTCAAATGGTTATTATTAGTTTTTTTATTGTTTTGAAGACGGTTTACAATTTTTGTTAAAGAGTTGAAATATTTGGCTGTGTTACGAAAATTTTGGCTGTATAGTAATACATATTATCATATATGATATGCGGTATTTTTTTAGTGGTGGGCCTATCCTAGTTAGACTGGTTTTAGCTTTTTGTTTAAATTATTAAAAGCACAATGGAGAGGGCTATGCTTGGAGTTTCCCTGCGAGATCGATCAGAAATGAGGAGATATGCAGGCAAACCACATAGCCCACCGGATTCACAAACTTAAGTGGCAGTGGGCACATAGCTCGCAGGACCGACGCCCGATGGGGCAGAAAAGTCCTCGAGTGGCTACTGCGTTCCAGACGGCGCAGTGCTGGTAGACCTCCCCACACGGTGGACACGGCAAGAAAACGATGGATGCGGGCGGCCCAGGACCGGCTTTGGAGATCCTTGGGGCAGGCCTATGTCCAGAAGTGACGTCTATTGGCTGAAATGATGATGATGACTTTATTAAATTACATAAACATCACACTCTACATAAGTCATGATAATATCGAGGATCTCTACATAAATACATGATATGGAAATCTGTTAACCCCAAAGACGTGAACTCAAAAGCGTGAAGTTTTCCAAGACCTTTCACGTGGTCGTTCATCTTTGAGTCAGATGTGAAAAAGTCATCTCCCTGTGTTTGCAGTGCAGTGTGAACCCTAGCGTGAGATCAAAGGCGCGCCGCGCTCAATATGGCGCGCTTGCATTGACGCGTAGGGCTGGCACTGTTGTGTTGATGTAAACGTGTGCGTACTTACAGAATAGAGAACTTTATTTACGTTCAAAATACTGTAGGTCTGAGTCTGTTTGCGCTAGAAAAGTAATATCATCCATTTAACATTTTTATTGTTTATACGCCAGGTACTTTTTAAGAAAAGCGGTTTGCGCTTTAAGCAATAACTAGCGACCCGGCCCTGCTTCGCACAGGTGCAATTATGCATTTATTACACATGAATCACTCTATCTATTAAAAAACCGCTTCAAAATCCGTTGCGTAGTTTTAAAAAATTAAGCATACATAGGGACGGACAGACGACACTGACTTTGTTTTATACTATGTAGTGATTAAAAAAATCTTTGATCGCTGTTTGATGTATAAATAATACTCCATGGTGCGCGTTCGAGTTTAGGAATTGCTCTGAACTCGAGGAATTGCACAGTTGAAGTCGCGATGGGAGGTCCCGAAGAACAGAAGGAACAGAGGTAATTGACTAAAAAAAATTCTTAGAGTGGCGACCACTTATGTGGTCCCCTCAACTAGGTGGACGTCCTTGGTAATGTCGCTGGAAGTCGGGGGATGCCGTCTGCACAATATCGCCTAAACGCCTATGTTATTCATAGATGTTAATCATGAAATAAAGATATTCACTAATAATGTAAATATTTTATTATTTCAAATTATCATTATTTTAATCTAAATGCATTAATTGGTTTAGAATACACAGTGTCACCACCCCATTGCATCCTGAGGGAGTCGTAAGATTAGACAAAAAGAAATGGCCGACAAGGCCAGAAACCTAGCCCCAAGAGAAGGAAAACTTGAAAAGAAAATCTGTGCCGATCCGGCCAGCGTGTCACTGTATGATAATTACCCCCTAATTAGTGGGAGGAGAATAGTATAGTCTGAGTAGTCATAGTAGTGGTCGTACTTGGTAAAATAATATCAAATTAAAAAAAAGTGTCTCTTATTTCATTATTAATCCCGAATCACAAAACCATTTCTCCATTAAATACAAAAAAATAAATCGAATTGATCCACAATGGACGTACCTAACGGTAACTTTTGCATTCGAAAATTAAAACTAATATTTTTGTAAGTCTGTGAAAAATAGTCCCACCACTACTTAAAATGCCAAGTGCAGTCTGATAGAAATTTGTTTTTAATCGACCTCAAATTGGGCGCGAAATGAGTTCGGACCCTTCGGTGGGGCCCGGATGGCTTCATTAACCACCTAAATTAATATTCTAAACATTTATCGTATTCGAATAAATGAAACAATTTAGATGTCTATTTAAAAAGTTGGAATACAAAATTAAAAGGGCTTTCGGATGCATAGACATTAATTGTTGTTTTTACATATTGTTTTAGTCGATATTTTTGTTTTTTTTTCTGACAGTTGTAAATGAATTTGAATTTAATAAGTCAAGTTCCCAGTGTTTTTGATATACTTATTTTAATTCTATTTTTACTCTGACTAATATTTTTACGTTAAATGCATTCATTATTAACTAGCTGAAAGGCCGTGGCTACGCAAGCGTTAGGTTTTAACCGGTAATCTGTAATCTTGGTGTTAACCTCTATCTCACCTTCAAGGTTAAATCTATTCCTAAACATGTTTTTTTTTATTAATCGATAGACATGGAACTGTAACGTTTTTATTTTGTAACTAGCAGCCCGGCCCGACTTTCGCACAGATATCTAACAAAAAAACCAAAGATATTTAGACATATGGTACCTACCCCGCATCATAGGTACGAGTATAATAATATGTTACTGTAAAGTTATATCAAAATCCTTTCAATAGTTTTTGCGTGAAAGAGTAACAAAAATACGTCCACCTGTACATTCTTACAAACTTTGGCGTTAATAATATTATTAGGATATTTTATTTGCATACAAAACAGTGTAAATAGTAGGAAACGTTTCAAAGTTTAAATATATACTAAAGGATACAATTTATTAGTAACATGTCAACATTAAAAACAACACAAAACTAAAAAGTAACAGTAGAAAAATCTCTATTCCACTTTCAAAATAAAAACGTCCCCCAAAAATCAGAACATACTGCGCTGGACAGTTGTTCAAATTGCTAGTGTGTATTACTCTACCAACCCTAATGCAGTTACAAAAACATTAAATATATGTTACTGTAACTGAAATAAAGATCAAAATCGCCTATCGACACTGCTATAATAAGTTTGTGTCAAAAGGTTCTTTTTACGTCCAATTTCGTGGTTAACACAGCGTGTAAATGAGTTCTTTATCGTGACGCGTTTTAAGCGTTGTTTATATAGTTTCGAGTGACAAAGAAGGGTGAATACATTAAAATAATACCGCTTTTTTATAGAGAGCACTGTCCCATAAATTAGCAATTTGTGATACTGTAATTACAGTTCTGTGGGTAGTTGCGCAAGGGCGTTTAAAACCGTTGGTACATATTTTAATTCTAAATATGAATCGGAAAGTAGATAATGGCAGATTAGCGAATAGCTCGTGTCCATGTGGTGACGGATTTAGAATACATAGTGTCACCACCAAATTCCTTCCTCAGGGTGTCGTAAGAGGTGACAACAGGAAATGAAGGCTTATAACGTAACCGCAAGAGAAGGAAACTTGCAACGTAACCTTTTTTTTTTTTCTTTGTTTCAACCTGTCTGGCCTTCGTAGCACAGTAGGCTAATTACCCTCTATGTAAATGAAGGAGGCCTAACTCAGCGTGGGTCGTATATGGCCTGTGTCGTCGTGTGAACCATCTAAAGGAAATTACATGGCAGAAAACCTATGCACAAGACTATAAAGACAATTTGAAACAAAACCATAGGCTTGACCTAGACACCCGTCTGACCGTCGTGGCACAGTAGGCTAATTTCCTTCCTGTAATTGGAGAAGTTCTTGAGTGGAGACCGCGAATCGGAAAGCGTAGCGTGGGACGGCCCTCTGCTAGATGGAGCAACGATCTGCGGAAGGTTGCGGGCAGCAGCTGGATGCGTCAAGCTGAAGACAGGGCGCTATGGCGCTCTTTAGGGAGGTCTATGTCCTGCAGTGGACTAATATGGGCTGATGATGATGATGAATTGGAGAACTGCCAATCTTAAGTGGCAGTGGGCAGGGCACAAAACGCACAGGACGCCGACGCCCGATGGGGCAGAAAACTCCTCGAGTGGTGACCGCGTTCCGAAAACCTTAGGTAGGCACGAAAACGATGGATGCGGGCGGATACGGCCCAGGACCGACCTTTGTGGGGGGAGGCCTATGTCCAGCAGTGGGCATCTTTTGGCTGAAATGATGATGAATTGGACGAGGCCCGTCTCAGCAGTAGGTATTATGCAGGCTGACAAGTAAGTAAATATAATAAGATAATTGCAGTATTACAACAGTTATTATCTGTTGAACAAGCAATTATTAGTAAAACTAATACAGGTAATCTTGTTGACCCTGTAGAACTTTGCACTTTTAAATTAGTATAGTACTTTGTACTCTAACACTCACCAATAGAGACGTGTTTCGTTTAAAGCAGATATGGTGATAAATTTGCTTTAAAGTAATTTAATAATGACAAATTGCAACTTTGCAGTCACGATTTTCAATGGCTTTAAAATATGCTATTTGTATAATATTATGTTTTACTGCAAATATTATTATTCATCTACTAGTAGCCTATAGTATTAATAAGTCATATAAAATGTTGTGAGTATTGTAGTAAAAATCTATAAACCTCGAAACGCAAAATTGTTAAAAGCTTTATAACAAAAGTATTAACCGGATTCATAACCAATACAGAAAATTAAGAGCGAAAAATAACCAATATTTATGTATAACCATTTGAGTGTATTTTTGTAATTATTGTCATAACAGCTTTTTACCAAATACCTATTCATAAAAATATTATACATAAAAAAATTGCCTTGTTTTTTTGTTTAATGTTTATTCTCGCTATTAATCCAAAATAGTTAGACTGCTCTTAACAGGATTCTTAATGGCAGATAGGAGATGTATAAAAGAGTAGTTAACGTATTTAAAAAAAACTTTAAATATAAATATAAATTTAACGGATTTATCGCGTTTAAACGAGTTACATTATTTAATTCCCGACACGTATCGAATGCTTTGTAGCAGTCATGGTCACGGGAGAGACTAGATGACAGTTGTCTTCTAAAGTACAAAAAAACAGTAAAATTTACCGCCTATTATTTTGTTTTATTTATAACGTTCTCTGTGCACGCAGACAGTATTATATAATTTACTAGTGACCCGCCCCGGCTTCGCAAGGTTCATTTATGCATGTATTATACTTAAAAACCTTCCTCTCGAATCACTCTATCTATTAAAAAAACCGCTTCAAAATCCGTTGCGTAGTTTTAAAGATTTAAGCATACATAGGTAAGGCCGGACAGATGACAGCGACTTTGTTTTATACTATGTAGTGATAGTGATTTAACTTCATATGAAAGGCCAAGCGGATGCAGGCAGAGAACCAGAGAAATTTAAAAAAAATGTGCCTATTCAGTACTGTAGATAAGGGGGTGAGGAAACGCGTAATCCTCCAGTTTCAGTCAAGAACGTGCCAACTCTTCATATTTGAACGTCTTATATCTCTTGGCCATATGTGGTCTAGTAATTTCAACAAAGATGAGGGGTTACCGGTTAATTGGTCCATATTTCCCGGCGGCCATCATGCGCTAGCCGACCACGACTCCCCCACGGCACCCAGTGAGGGCATTCCCTTGCTAATTTTACATTTATAACTTTTAATTTGGCATTTCGTGAAATTCCTGACTGTAACGGGCAGTCGTGGGATATTTTTGTGAGTTTTTCGAACGGTCTTAGTGTGAGATGGTTGTATGGGTGGAGAGGAACATAATTTTTTTATTTAATTATGCGCATTTCTTTTTAAATTTTTTTAAACAAACTATAAGTCGATTTATGTTAGAGAATCCTGCGTTGTCACGCCTCATACGTAACGTGACCATTTTTGTCGTGTTAAAGCGGGACGCCTACGGTATTTTGTATATAATAAATATAAAATATATAAATATAAATATCCTTGGACATTTCGCACAACGCCATCTCGTCCCAAGCTAAGCAACTTAATGCTTGTGTTATGGTAACGAGATGGATGATAAACTACTTATATACTTTTTTTTTTGTAAATACATACATATTATAGATAGAAATGACACCCAGACTCCGAGCCAGTGCCTCTGGTTTAGACAAAGACACTTGCCCGACCCGGGAATCGAACCCGGGACCCGTTGATCCAAAGGCGGCACATCTAACCACTAGACCAACGAGGCAGTCATTATATTAATAAATACTATATTAGGTAGGTCGGTGTAAGATATTTCAATCATATTTAAGTGCAAAGGGTTTAAATGTTTATTAGTAAAAGCGGGACATTTTTGTTCTCGTTGGGGACAGCGGGACGGACAGCCAAGCGGGACGTATGGTCACGTTACTCATACGCGTCACCCTCAGTTGCTGACTTGTTCTATTCTAAATACTTCCAACACACGTATAAAGCATTTTACGTATTTCATGGATTTCTATCTATAATATGTATGTATTTACAAAAAAAACATATATAATTAGTTTATCATCCATCTCGTTACCATAACACAAGCATTAAGTTGCTTAGCTTGGAACGAGATGGCGTTGTGTGAAATGTCCAAGGATATTTATTTATTTATTATGTTTAATACGAGTATCTGGTCGTCGTCAAATGACCCACTACTGAGACGGGCCTAAAATAGCCTACTGTGCCACGCTGGCAAGACGGGTTGGCACGGGGTTGGTATAAAGGTTTCCTTCTCTTTTGGCTAGGTGATCCACCTCTTGCGTTCTTTTAGTCGCCTCTTACGACACCCTCAAGACGGTATGTTTTGGTGACATTGTCTGTTACAATTTTACCAAAAAGTATTACCAAATAAAGTAATGTTTATATTTACTACTACTCAGCCCATAAATGACCCACTGCTGAGTCGGGCTTCCTCGCATCACAGGGATGGTAATTAGCCTTTTTTTTGACCCGGGTAAAATCCTTTATGGACTATCCCTGCCAGCCTGGGGATGGCCAACAGGGGGTGTGTGGGAGACGGAGTCATACCCACTAAACATCCCGGAGTGTACCGTCCCGCGCTGCCCCGTGGGCCCTGACTGTATCTCCACGGGTTGGTAATTAGCCTACTGTACCACGCTGGCCAGACGAGGTGGTACAGGGCTTCGTTTTAAGGTTTCCTTCTCTTACAGGGTTTTCGGACTTGTCATTTCTTTTTATTGACTGCCTCGTTGACTGCCTCGTTGGTCTAGTGGTCAGATGTGCCGCCTTTGGATCAACGGGTCCCGGGGTCGGGCCAGTGTCTTTGTCTAAACCAGAGGCACTGGCTCGGAGTCTGGGTGTCATTTCTATATATAATATGTAAGTATTTATAAAAAAAAAATGTATATAAGTAGTTTATCATCCATCTCGTTACCATAACACAAGCATTAAGTTGCTTAACTTGGGACGAGATGGCGTTGTGTGAAATGTCCAAGGATATTTATATTATTGACTCTTACCCCTCATGGTGGAATTGGGTGGTGACACTATGTACTCTAAGTCCGTCACAATATTTTGTATACCGCAAATATAAATACGATGACAAGTATCACATGCGCATGGCTGTCGGTCGCGAAGGCTTCTCTACCCGCGAAACTCTCCGAGAGCCAGCCGTAGGCGACTGTAATTAGATCGTTTTTGATTTATTATCTCGTGTGTTTTGATGGGAGACGTGTGAGATGGACACGAAGTCGTGCCCCCGCCGTTTAGGATCGATGTCAAATTCAGAGAACGCAAGAGCCATCACGTAACACGACCGTAATTGTTTAAATTATTGTACTTTGTGGGAATTGTATCTTTTATATTGGCGTAAGTGAGCTATGAGAATTTTGAATAAATTCTGTGGTATCATAAAAACAAATGTTCAAACGAGGGCTTGTCCAAATGTTAACAATAGGTACTACATGCGGCCAAAGGTCTTTATCAAATGTAATAATTGGCTAAAATTACAATGTCTGACAAAATATCGTTGTATAATTCTATCAAGGAGATAATATAAAAACTGTAAATTAAATTTAAAAAAAGGAAATTGATGTCAAAATACAAATTCAAAAGGAACTTTATACATTTAGGTTTTATCACAAAACTCTTTTAAATCGTCATGTTTAAAACTACTATCATCATCTTTTGGCCCTTGTCCCACACTAGGTATATTCTCCATACATTACACAGCCCTTACGTCCATCCAAGACACAAACTATTCGTTCAGAGGAATATTTATTATGCAAGAGGCTGAAAGAGCAGAGCACACGCAATATGTCATATTGGCATCATAAGAGCACTATGATATAAGGTTTATGTTTGCCCATTGTTCATTTGTTTTGGATCAAGCGCCGGCCAACTAGCAGATTTGTTTAATTAACAAAGGACTGGCGGTCCTTTCCTTTAAGACAATCGTGTTCTCCTTATTATCATCATCATTTCAATCAAAAGATGTCCACGGCTGAACTTAGGCCGCCCCCAAGGATGCAACGGCAAGGGCCGGTCCTCAGCCTTTATCCGTCTTTTTTTCTAAACGAAATCTGCACAGCGAGAAGTTACCTGTATCGCGGTATAGAATACAAACATGAATGTTTATGATATTCATGTTCTGATCATTGATGCCCACTTTCTGGTTTTAATTGAGGTTTTACTCTACGAGGTTTAAAAGCACGGCTAGACTACGGGTTAGTCGAGTGTGCCAAAAGATGACGTAATATCGCGCGAGTAGATTAAAAACAATTGAATTAATACTCAGAACATCGATCTATTGTTAATCCATTGTATTACGGACGTATGTTAAATAATAGTGCATTAAACTAATTGAAGAGTCATGCTTATTCCTATTTCACGTCTTAATTTACGACCAACAATTCTATTATTTCAAGGTCGGTTCAAAGCTAATAGCTGATCTAAACAAATGGTTACTGTTACTTTCTCTAGGTGAGTCTCATAGAGCAGATGGCAATTGGTCAGTGTAAGACAGCGCGAACCTTAATACCACCAGACAGAAGACTTTTAAGTACTTTCGCAAAGCGGCTTAGGAAACATGCTGTCAATGACTGTTGTGTTTTATCTCCTTATCAGCTATACCTAGTCCTTCCTTTCCAAGGTACCTATAGGTTTCCGACTGCGAGAAACATTTGAGTGACATATTTTCAGAGAGTTGTAATTCTATGTAAGTTATAACTCTGGCCCTCTGTACATGAATGGCCGCACATTTGTCGACACCAAACTCCATTTTCATATCGTTACTAAAGTTTTATGTGAATATTAATAATGATACTAATTTAGTTTTTTTTAACTCTTTATTTGTGTAAAAGGACCTTTATACAGTTTTGTACATGCCACTCCTATAGTACCTTATTCTAAAAAACTTACTTAAAAAACATACTGTATATCCTACAGGCTTCCAGACTATTTGGAATTCAGATTTATTTGGTGCACACAACTTGAGGTCATCCATGTATACCCTAAAGATGTGATACGACCTCACTATCTCTGCGGAGTCAGTAGCCTATTATTGAATCCAAATAATTTACCAGATGGCTGTAGAATCTACTTTCAGCCGACCTTCAAAGTGTTCTTTGAGAATATTTTCAACGTTTTATTTTTCTCTCGTCGACGTAACTTTAGATACCTATTTCGCAATAAAGTCCAGGTGTTTTTTTTTTATATCGCTACAACAAAGAAAATATGTAATATGTCGGCGTTTATTGTGCCAGTTAGTAGGGTAACCATATCAGAAATACATAGTAGATATTCCCAAATGAATTCCAATTATACTACTATAGTCCCCTCAAGCCACTAAAAGGGCTTAGTAAAAATTGAAGGTTCCCGTTAGTTGTTCACACGGGATATCTCTGTGGTGACGGATTTAGAATACATAATGTCACCACTGCATTCCATCCTTAGGGGTGTCGTATGGTCCGACAAACTGAAATGACAATGCCGATAACCTAGCCAAGAGAAAGAAAACTTGGTGCGAAACCCTGAGCCAAACCGTCTGGCCAGCGTGGCATAGTAGGCTAATTACCCTCTGTTGGCTACTAGCTGATAAGAAATGAGTATTTTTATATTTGTGTTCGTTTTATATTAAACTAGCGACCCGCCCCGGCTTCGCACGGGTGCAATAATGAACCTATAAATTTATCTGTGCTACTCTACAATATTATGCATGTATTATACACTAGCTGACCCGGCGAACTTTGTTCCGCATTATATATATAACAAAATGAAAGTTGGACATAGGATACCTGAGATTTTTATACCGTCCGTATAAAACCTACTTTAACAAAACGCAACTGACAGCGAAACGTTATGTTGTCTATAGTTTAATATGGTCTAAAATTTGACAATTAGAAATTTTGAATTCGACTTGTTCATATTGTTGTAATTCACATAATATCTTTATAACTTGTAGCCTATGTGTTATTCTGATGTATAAGCTATATTATTGTAAAGTTTCATTAAAACCCATTCAGTAGTTTTTACGTGAAAGAGTAACAAACATCCATCCATCCATCCATCTATCCATCCATCCATACTTACAAACTTTCACGTTTATAATATTAGTAAGATATAAACCTTCCTCTTGAATTTGAAGCTGTGTTTTTATAGATAGAGTGATTACTCTATCTATTAAAAAAACAGCTTCATAATCAGTTGCGTAGTTTTAAAGATATAAGCATACATAGGGACGGACAGACGACAGCGACTTTGTTTTATTGTCTTATTTATATTGTCATTGTTCTTATTGTCAAATATACTCATTATTACAGCCTACTGCTCAAACAGAACGGACGTTTTTTCACCCTCCATGTAACTGGAGGAGGCCTGACTCAGCTGTGGGTCATGGGCTGAGTAGTAGTAGTTCACACAGGCATGAGTACCTACACACTTCACATGGCTATTCAAGTTCGCATACGCATATTTGCATTCGCTTAGTCTCTCATATTTGATTCGATTAACATTTGAGGTAAAACGGGAAAGTCTCTGTAATCCTTACTACATGGTGATGGTAGCGAGCGGCGCAAGCGCACCGTGATGGCTGCAGGCACAGCGCAGTTCTGCCACTTCGGTAACTCTGTGCCACGGGGAACTGACATAGAATTTACAACTACTAGACCAGTCACTTATACACAAGTACACATCAGAATAACACATAGGCTGTATAAGTAAATAAAGAATACCCATTTTTTTTAAACGATAATCCCTGTTCTAGGTATAAACTGTATTGCGGTGGCAGTTTACACACATGAAATTCACGAACACAAATGACACCTAGACTCAGAGCAAGTGCCTCTGGTTTACACAAAGACACTTGCCCGACCCCAGAAACGAACCTGTACATCTAACCTTTTTCACGTCGTAGATCCTCATGGATACCCAGCCGGACTGGGGACTGGCCGGGCTCTGTGTGACTCCGGGGTGCGTAGGGGATGGTAAATTGCGCCCCGACCTACCCACTAAAACCGATGGCGATCCTCGACTGCCCAATCCAGGGACACGGGATTCGCTCCCATCGCGGGAGCATGCTCTGTGACGCACATCTAACCCCTGGACCAACGAGTCTTACCTAGTTGCGTCGTAACTTTGTTTAGGCTTTAACTGTAGTTCCCACGATTGACTCACTGCTGAGAAGGCAATAAAGTTGTTAAGCTTAAGGCCAGATTTGTTGGCGTGCCACAGCCACTGGCACTAAGTTTTTAACTGTCAAGGCAGGCATCTTGTGCAGCTTAATTTTCTGCCTCAGTATCCTCCAGGAGGAATGGGATGATCGTCAAATGTCTATCCCTAAATACTCTATGACACCGCTTCAGTTTGCCAAGTTAAATGCTCCACTATTGCGACATATATGTACCGCTCTTATTACAAGACCATATGGCTCATTATTCCTCATCATGATAATGGTCGAGAAACGACTGTAGGCGTGATTTGAATGGCAGGTGTATGATGGGTGTATGTGTGTTGCAAAATGTCTTTATGTACCAGTATGTAAAGCAGGCATTTAGAGCAGCATCATCATCATCAGTTTTACTCCGAAGACGTAGAGTAAAAAAGCTTGGAGTCTCTAACTGACACTGTTCAGGACAGTGGAAGATACTCTTTGTCTGCCTGATGGCAAGTCTATGGTCGTTTAAAACACTGGAGATTGCTAAGCCATTGACACCTTCGTTATCGTTACAGTCCATGAATGACCCACTATTGAGTCGGGCCTTCTCCAAATTCATGGAGGGAAATTAGCCTACTGTGCCACGTTGGCCAGACGGGTTGGCACAGGGTTTGTGTCAACGTGGTTCTGCATCAGACCCCACAATGCCGCAACAGGACGCGAGTTGGAGCACCCCGGGGAGGTTTAGTGGGTAGGCCTCCACTATGGGGGAGAGTCCCACACTCCCCTCGCTGGCCATCCCCGTGGCCGGCGAGAAAGTCCATAAAGGATTTTACCCCGAGCGAACAAAAAAAAAGGGTTTGTGTCAAGTTTTCCTTCCCTTGGGACGAGGTGATCTGCCTCTTACCTAGTAGTTTAAAATATGACGATTTTTAAGAGTTTTGTGATAAAACCTACATGGATAAAGTACCTTTTGAATTTGAATAGCATGCGAACATCGCTTTGTCTCTTTGTAATCTCGGGGGATTGAAACATCTCCCCCAGCTGTCTTAAGCACTAACGCCTCAATCACTCATTTCAGTCTAAGATACATCTTGTTTTTTTTTGTTTATTTACCCGGCTGCCAATCTATGGCCGTTGTTACTCGTAGTCAGTGGAGTTAAACCCGATAACAGGTCTAACCATTGTTACAGCCCCATTGGTCTAGGGATTGGATGCCGCCTTTGGATCAACACGTCCCAGGTTCGATTCCGGGGTCCGGCAAGTGTCTTTGTCTAAACCGTAGGCCTGAGTCTGGGTGTCATTTGTGTTCGTAAAAAAAATACTTAGTAGGTACTCAGCCTATGGATAACCCACTGTTGATTTACTGGCCTCCTCCCATTACAGGGAGGGTAATTAGCATACTGTGCCACGCTGGCCAGACGGGTTGGCATAAGTTTCATATCAAGTTTTCCGTCTCTTGCGGCTACGCTTTCGACCTTATCATTTCCTTTTATCAGCTCTTACGACACCCTCAGGAAGAATTGGGTGGCGACACTATGTATTCTAAATCCGTCATTATTTGTTAGTCGTTAACAAAATTGAAACTGAGACGGTTAATCTAACTGCTATTCAGAAATCGTCAAGAAACAGGTTACGTACATACTAAGAACGAGAGTATATAGCGAAAATTAAAAGCATTGGGCCCTTGAAAGCAGAATACAAAATGAAACAAAACATCTCTACAAATCATTCCGATACCGCACTGTGCTATACGAGAAGCATCCTGCGCAGGCGCACCGGCCCGGGGCGACGCGCGCAGCTGCCGTCACTATCTTATGAAGCGACTTGCTTTTTTTTCAACAAGATATCATAAGGCTTTTGCATAAGGCCTCAGCAGCCGTGCCAAAAAATTAAAAACTATAATACTTTATTTTAAATCATCATCATCATCATCATTTCAACCGAAAGACGTCCAATGCTGAACATAGGCCTTCCTCAAGGGTTTCCATAACGGCCGGTCCTGGGCATCTATCGTTTCCCAGCGACCTTAACCAGGTCATCGGTCCACCGTGTGGGAGGCCTACCAGCACTGCGCTTTCCGGAACGCGGTCGCCACTCGAGGACTCTTCTGCTCCATCGGGCGATGTTCCCACTGCCACTTAAGTTTGGCAAGCCTGTGGGCTATGTCGATGACCCTGGTTTGCCTGCGTATCTCCTCATTTCTGATTAAATCTCGCAGGGAAACTCCGAGCATAGCCCTCTCCATTGCCCTTTCCATTGCCTTTTTATTTTAAATACTACGTTGTGATGAGTCTTTTGATTCGATTACTTTTAACCTTTTAGCTCAGTCAGAAGTTGGACCCTGGCAATAGCCGGGATTAACGCCAGAAGAAGAAGAAGACTTAGCCTTTTCTCAAAGAAGAATATAACGATAACTAGGAAAAGACTCGATTGGATTTATATTTAATTAAAATTAAAAATAAATGACCCACTACTGAGTCGGGTACCTATAAATTCGTGGATGGAAATTAGCCTACTGTGCCACACTGGCAAAACGGATTGGCACAGGATTTGTACCAAGTTTTCCTTCTCTAGGCTAGGTGATCTACGTCTTGTGGTCCTTCAGTCGCCTCTTACGACACTAACAGGGTGATTTGAGTTGGTGACAGTGTGTATACAAAATCTATACGTAGCAGGTTTTATTTCATCGTTCACAGGGAACTTAATGCCTTGTTGGTTTATGGGTTAAGTATAAAGTATAAAAAATGTTAAGTATAATAATGACTGCCTCGTTGGTCTAGGGGTTAGATGTGCTGCCTTTGGATCAACGGGTCCCGGGTTCGATTCCGGGGTCGGGCAAGTGTCTTTGTCTAAACCAGAGGCACTTGCTCGGAGTCTGGGTGTCATTTGTGTTCGTGAATTACATGTTTGTAAACTGCTCCCGCGATACAGGATACACTTAGAGCCCCCCAGCATTAGGCGGCCAGGCCGCGCGGCTTGGCCGCCTAATGCGCGCATCTACATACATCGGAGAAGAATAAGTAGGCCGCAGCAACTTGGCCGCGCGGCCTGGCCGCGTAATGCGTGGAGGCCCCTAAACTTCCACAATGTATGTAGATGCGTGCATCAGGCGGCCAGGCCGCGCGGCCAAATTGTGGCCAACGAAAAACATCGCGACACATACGCGGTCACTCTTACATACATGATTTTTTTTTAAAAACTAAAAATATTACAAAATTAAAGGCCGCATATTTAACTGTTTCTTCGTAATTTCGAAGACAACTGTCACCTAGTCTCTCCCGTGACCACGACTGCTGCAAAGCATTCGAAACGTTGGGAATTAAACATTGTAAAATACACGCGATAAATCCATTCAAAAGTATTTAACTTCAAGTACAGACTTCAAGTATAGACTTCAAGTGTTCTGTGTGGAGACAGATTTAGAATACACAGTGTCGCCTCACCCCATTTCAACATAACAGTGCCGACAAAAGGATGACAAAGCCGATAACCTAGCCACAAGAGAAAGAAAACACGATACAAATCCTTGTGCCAACCCATCTGGCCAGCGTGGTACAGTAGGCTAATTACCCTCCCTGTTATGGGAGGAGGCCGACACAGCAGTGGGTCATTTATGGGCTGAGTAGTCGTTTACGAGCTACGATTTCTATCTATAATATGTATGTATTTACAAAAAAAATGTATATAAGTAGTTTATCATCGATCTCGTTACCATAACACAAGCATTAAGTTGCTTAGCTTATGACGAGATGGCGTTGTGTGAAATGTCCAAGGATATTTATTTATTTATTTATGTCTCAGACAAACATACTAATAACACACCGACCCTTATTTCATCCGGCGTTCAAAATAGCTTATTGGACTTACTTTCTTTATCACTTCTCCGTCAAGAAACGCTATCAACATATAAACAGGTTGTTCCCATAATATATGTATATAGAAAGGCATAACAAATGTATCCGCTTAATTATTATTTTGAAAATATCCGCGCCGCGGGCAAAGCCGGGCGGCGGCCACGACGTTTTGTTGGAAAACAAAAAGAGTGCACTTGCGAGTGGCCAGATGCATAATTTTGAGATTTATCGTCGGATATAATGTATAATGCCTTACCGATATATAAATTACTAGCTTCTATTCTATATCGATTCCAACTCGAGTTAAAGTGAACGAATGAACCATTTGGTATGAAAACGCCTATGCTAGGGACAGCGGAGTGTTGCAAGAGCCGACGAAAGAAAATTAATAAAAATACATCCTTGGACATTTCAGACAACGCCATCTCGTCCCAAGCTAAGCAACTTAATGCTTGTGTTATAGTAACGAGATGTATAATATACTACTTAAATATACTGCCTCGTTGGTCTAGTGGTTAGATGTGCCGCCTTTGGATCAACGGGTCCCGGGTTCGATTCCGGGGTCGGGCAAGTGTCTTTGTCTAAACCAGAGGCACTGGCTCGGAGTCTGGGTGTCATTTCTTTCTATACTATGTATGTATTTACAAAAAAATAAAATGTATGTATGTAGTTTATCATCCATCTCGTTACCATAACACAAGCATTAAGTTGCTTAGCTTGGGACGAGATGGCGTTGTGTGAAATGTCCAAGGATATTTATTTATTATTTTATATATTTTTTGTAAATATGTACCTACATATTAAAAGATAGAAAACACCCAGACCCGGAACAAATACTTGTAGGTCGTACAAATATTTCTTCCGTGCGGGAATCGAACCCGCGACATGCTGCGTAGCAGTCGATCGCTCAACCACTGCGCTAACCGTGTCGCCATGTCGGCTAACCGTGTCGCCAAAATGACAAGGCCGAAAACCTAGCGGCAAGAGTGGCACCGGCCTACCCAGCAGTGGGTCATTTATGGGCCGAGAAGTATGGACAGCTTAGCATAGCATAGTACAATTTTCGCGTGAGATTTCCGCTCAATTGAAGTAGACATAGACATATTCTTTATTGTGGCACAAGACAAAAAAAATACAATGACAAACAAACACATGAGAAGATTTTAAGATTAAACAACAATTGTATTTGAAATTAAACACTTTTTAACGGATTTATCGCGTGTATTATTTAATTCCCGACGTTTCGAATGCTTTGCAGCAGTCGTGGTAAATAATGTAATATACACGCGATAAATCCGTTAAAAAGTGTTTAATTTCAATGTGTAAAAATCGCGAAAACCTAAGAAATCAACAATTGTATTTTTAAGTCTTGCCACAAACCGACCCAGACTCAGCATAATGCTGGTCTAAGTCATAAGTCTACTTTCTAGTCCGATTTGTTGGCATTTATAGTTACTGCTCCCCTCCCTTGGGTAATAGGGTGATGATAATAGGCAAATGCCTTCTTTAATGATCAAGTTTCGCAGAAAATGGTTTTTTGGAGAACATCAGTTGTTTCTGAGGTTTTCGCGTTGACTTCAAACTTATAGAGGGTACATTTGTGCGTATGTTTATGATCCGATTTCCAGCTAGGAACAATGATTTATCAAAAACTAGCGACCCGCCCCGGCTTCGCACGGGTGCAATGAAATTTATCAGTGTTTCTCAACAAAATTATGCATGTATTATACATAATAAAGGTTCCTCTTGTTCACTCTATCTATTAAAAAAACCGCGTCAAAATCGGTTGCGTGCAAAAGAGATAGTGACCTAATAATGCTATTTTAGTATTCGTATTTTTTGTGTATTATTTTAGTATTTAGTATCACTATCACTACATAGTATAAAACAAAGTCGCTGTCGTCTGTCCGTCCCTATGTATGCTTAAATCTTCAAAACTACGCAACGGATTTCGAAGCGGTTTTTTTTTATAGATAGAGTGATGCAAGACGAACGTTTATATGTCATAATTGCACCCGTGCGAAACCGGGGCGGGTCGCTAGTATATAATTTTGTAGGATGCTATTTAGAAAGATTTGTATAATTACAGACTGGGTATGGTGAAATTGTGATGTGGCTGCGATGAACCTTGCCGTGTTGCCCCGACGAGAAAGGGAAAGGGTTGCCTAGCCCTTCACTGGAGTAGACTTAGTTAAAGAATAGATAGTCCTTACTTATTTGTAGTTTATACTAAAACCCGTATATATTATTTCTTTCTTGATCTAAATACTACGAAATAATAAATCTGTCTGCGTACCGAGACCGTGGGATCATTATTAAGCGAGATTGTTATTGAACTCCTCCGAAATGGCTTGACCGATTTTCGTGAAATTTTGTGTGCATATCGGTTAGGTCTACGAATCGGACAACATCTATTTTTCATCCCCCTGAATGTTAATTGTTAATAAGTTACTACTTATATAGAACAAAGAAACCTGTTCTTTGTTTAAATGATTTTAACCAATATATCTGTATCTGAAAATGCTACTTCGCTTTTACTCACTGTCGCCTCTACTCATTTTGTCAGTCTACATCGGGCTGCGTGTACCGGTAGGTAGATTCCCGCGGCGCGGAGGGGTCATTGCGGCCGATCAATAGAAGCTGCGCTTAAATAACAGTCACTCATTCACTTGTTCCATTACGTTCGTTCGTTTAAATATTTAAATTTGCTCACAATAATGAATCATTCAATCGCTCTACTAAGACCTTTGGGGCATGAAAAGAGTGAATAGGTAGGTATTGAAGTTACGCGGTTCAAAGTAATCTACATTTAAATTCCATTTTCAAATTAAGATCACTTACTTAGGGCGCGTTGCTTCAAATGATTGGTTAACATTTAGATATGGGATTTTACCCGGAAAATAGCCGGGATTTTTTTCAATTGTAAAAAAACACTTGAAATATTTGTTAGTAAGTATCTCTCGTTGTTTTTTCCTGAACCCTGCTACAATATTTGACGTTTCGAACAACAGGCAACCTCTATAGTGCCCTATATGCGCTGGCGCAAAGTAATGTGCGCATCGCAAACTACCTATGTTTCGCTGTATTTGTTCTGAGAATTAAAAAAAATGATAGTTTTATTACGATCGTGATAATTACGTTAAATAATGAAAATAGTAGACTATTGTTTTTTTTTCACATAAATACCCGTTTTTTTTCCAAATGGGAAAAAACCTGTTTATATTCCCGTTGGGGTTTTCCCACTGCCCATCTCTAACATTACACGTAAGGATTACTTTCGATGTTTTTTTGTTCGGAACTGGTCGACGTCCAGGTTAAGGTTCAATTGTTCTGCAACAGCTGTGAGGTGTGTTACATACAAAAAGCATTATGTAAATATTTCACCATCATCAGCCGACTCTAGTCTACTGATTGGCACCCCCTTCACCGTTTTATTATGATCGTGATAATTACGTTAAATAATGACTTAAAAAATCAAGAGGTTCTCAAGTCTTCAACTTTAAGATACATGGGAATCGGTATCCGTGTGGTGACGGATTTAGAATACATAGTGTCACCACCCTATTCCATCCTGAGAGTGTCGTAAGTCATCCGACTCAGTAGTTAGTATTTTAAGGACTGAAATGACTATCGGTAGCCTATATGCATTCAATGTATGTTTTAGTTATAGCGTTGTTGTATAAAGTTGATCTTGAGCTGCGAAAGATCTTCTCGTCCACAATACCGCAGTGTCTGAAGACAAAAGTCTTCAACCAATGTGTGTTGCCAGTGATGACATATGGAACAGAGACGTGGTCGCTAACTATGGGCTCCATCAGAAGGCTCAAAGTCACCCAAAGGGCAATGGAGAGGGCTATGCTCGGAGTTTCCCTGCGAGATCGAATCAGAAATGAGGAGATACGCAGGAAAACCAGGGTCACCGACATAGCCCACCGGATTGCCAAACTTGGCAGTGGCAGTGGGCAGGGCACATAGCTCGCAGGACCGACGCCCGATGGGGCAGAAAAGTCCTCGAGTGGCGACCGCGTTCCGGAAGGCGCAGTGCTGGTAGGCCTCCCACACGGTGGACCGACGACCTGGTTAAGGTCGCCGGAAAGCAGTGGATGCGGGCGGCCCAGGACCGGCCTTTGTGGAGATCCTTGGGGGAGGCCTATGTCTAGCAGTGGACGTCTTTTGGCTGAATAAATAAATAAATAAATAAATATCCTTGGACATTTCACACAACGCCATCTCGTCCCAAGTTAAGCAACTTAATGCTTGTGTTATGGTAACGAGATGGATGATAAACTACTTATATACATTTTTTTTTTTTGTAAATACATACATATTATAGATAGAAATGACACCCAGACTCCGAGCCAGTGCCTCTGGTTTAGACAAAGACACTGGCCCGACCCCGGAATCGAACCCGGGACCCGTTGATCCAAAGGCGGCACATCTGACCACTAGACCAACGAGGCACTAGACCAAATGATGATGATGATGATAAAGTTGATGTGGCTGATTCCGTGTGGTGACGGATTTAGAATACATTGTGTCACCAACTCATTCAATCCTAAGACTGTCGTAAGAGCCGGCCAGAAGAAATTAGAAGGCTGATAACCTATCCGCAAGAGAAGGAATTTTGATAAAAACTAGAGTTGAGTACGACGCTCATTAAAATTAAATAAGACGAGGAGTCCAGAATCATGACAGTTCATTTATAAAAACGGTAGTCACATGTCTCTCTGTCATACCTGTAAATAATACTGACATTCTCTAGTCGTATTAGTACATTAAGATTTTACTGACAGCCAAGTAACACCATCATATCGGTCATGATCACCCCATAAAGTACACCAGCCGTTGCCTAGAGTGCAAATAGGCGCGAACGCACCTTAATTGTACTCCAACGCCTTAAAAATCAATTTCGGCCTTAGCAGTCATATTTTAAAGCTCAACTTTGAACTTTAACGTCAGTCACACGTAACTCTGCGAAGCTCAAATAAGCGCGAACGCACTTAGATTGCGAACCAATAAAGGGTGATCCATGAAATAGTAAATTTAAACTTTAGCAGATTTACATAAGGTTCATTTTAAAAATAGGTAGAGGTCAACTCGATATGGTGGTATTAAGGTGATTGTACACAGCACTTGCGCGCCAAAATGAAAACTCGATGTTTGGAGTAACGAAGTTGTTGTAAATTGATTTTGGAACGTCTTTGTGAAACGACGAAGTCTCGTAAAGTTTGTTTGATTATATTTAAGAAGGTTAGTGTCGTGTGTGGTGGTCTTAAGACGCCTATAAAATATGATTACCTACGAACATTTTGGCCGAATATTGGCTAGATAGAGTCGGAACGTGTGTCTTTAGAATACACAATCTCACCACCCCACTCCGTCCTGAGGGGGTCGAGCGATCTCGCAGAATATCGGAGCGAAATTACATTATAATGTGGTGTTGTGTTTCTGCGTCTGAGCAAGGTTGTCAGAGCTCCCCCTCGACCGACTGTGTTGCCACCTTGTTGTGGCAAGGGGGCTTGCGTGCTCAAACTCAAAAGGAACTTTATTTACGTAGGTTTCATCACAAAACTCATTTATATCGTCTTAATTATAAATACCATTATCATATTACGGCCCCTGTCCCACACTAGGTGGTTGTCTCCACACCCACCTATTAGTCGTCATACCTACATTCACAACCATTCTTCACTCCTATAATCCTTTAGGATCCGTTGGGGCCATACCGGCTTAGGGTCCCCCATGCTGGGCGTGCCAACGGGGTGTGGCCAGAAGAAGAGCACACCGAGGCGTGGTGGTTCTTCCACCGCCATCGAACATTACTTGTGCGCTATGGCGAAAAATTAAACAACAATTTACAAAATACTCGTCTATTTGTTCCGGCTATTCGCCAGAACGAGAGGGCCTATTTTAGAACACTTTCATCCAGTCAGTTCCTTTTTGTAAATGGTTATCGCTTCTACAATTTTAAACAATTATTTTTTATTTATAAACTAGCTGAACCGGTAATCTACGTACCGCCTCAAAATCAATAAATAAAAAAGCTGAATGATAATTCCAGAATGTTCATTATTATAATATTTGCAAAACTTAACTGGAACAAAAATAATCTACATATTCATATTTTTTTTATTTTTTCATATTTTCTCATCTTTATAAACCTTCCCTGGACTTTCACGAATATTTCAAGACCTAAATTAGCCAACCGGTCCACCTGTTCTCGAGTTTCAGCGAGACTAACGAACAGCAATTCATTTTTATTTATATAGACTAGCTGACCCGACAAACTTGGCACCCTCCCTGGTTGCCGGCTCTTTTCTGTAGAGCTGCATTGCGAACCGATGGTAGATGGAAAATTTAAATTTAATTTTATTGTGTGACTTGTTAAAAGAGCTGAGCCAACTTTATTACATGAGTGTTAAATAGAATAGAATTTGAATTGAATTAAAATAGTTTATACATATATTCGTTACTAGCGACCCGCCCCGGCTTCGCACGGGTGCGATGATGAACCTCTAAATTTATCAGTGTTTCTCTACAATATTATGCATGTATTATACTTAAAAACCTTCCCCTCTATCTATTTAAAAAAACCGCTTCAAAATCCGTTGCGTAGTTTTAAAGATTTAAGCATACATAGGGACGGACAGACGACAGCGACTTTGTTTTATACTATGTAGTGATGATGATAGTGATTTAATTAATTCATTCAATTACTGTATACTTGTAGCAGACACGAACATTTAATTAAGAAAGTGAAGTGAACAGTAACATCGATTTTTCTAAACCTTAAGTCCACTTTCACGCACAACTTAACTCGGAACAAACTCCATAACAAAATAGACCAACAAAGGCTACCGTCGGCGTAAATTGGTGTTTCCGGTGGCGCGGTCCATTTCCGCCAATAAGCGCCGGCTTCCGATGGCGGCAGGTGGCGCCACTATTCTTGCTTTCCCTTGAGTAAAATGAGATCTGAACCCAGGAAATTCGATCTTTAGGTAGACTGACCCCAAGTTATTGGATTTCCCGCGGGTACCTTTTACGGTGTCCATGTCCTTTCAGCCCAGTACTGACCCACTACTGAGTCGGGCCTCCTCCAAATTAATGGAGGGAAATTAACCTACTGTGCCACGCTGGCAAGACGGGTTGGCACAGGGTTTCCTAACAAGTTTTTCTTCTCTTGCGGCTAGGTGATCTGCCTCTTTCGATCCTTTAGTCGCCTCTTACGACACCATCAGGATAGTGTCCACGGACATGTCCATGTAGAAACGAATTAGGTATACACAATGTCACCAACCCTTACCATCCTGAGGGTATCATAAGAAACGAATTAAAGAACGCCAGCGGCAGACAACCTAACAGACGAAAAACTTAATACAAACTTATGCCAACTCGTTTCGCCAGCGTGGCACTATAGGCTTATTTCCCTCCATGAATTTGGGGGAGGTCTGACTCAGCAGTGGGTAATTTACGGCCTGAAATCTTTACAAATATATAAAATTTAGTGTCTGTTTGTAGTAATAAACCAACCACTTTGTACTAAGTACATTTGGATGTATGTACGAGTATAACAATTTTTGTCTGCCCTTCTGTATGTTTGTTTGGGCTGATCTATGAAATGATTGGGCCGATATTGAAGGGACATAAACTGGAAGATAGCCGATGTAACTAATAATAACTTAGGTGGCTTCTGTTGACCCCCTACTTTTCAGGAGCTCATAGTTACAGAGTCTTCTACATTTTGTGAAACCTTAGGCGGTATGTACAAAAAAAAGTGTATTGCGCGCGAAATACGGAATTAATAGCGCGGGTAGCAGCTTATGTATAAAAAAGAAAAAAAATATATCATTGGACATTTCACACAACGCCATCTCGTCCCAAGCTAAGCAACTTGATGCTTGTGTTATGGTAACGAGATGGATGATAAACTACTTAAATACATTTTTTTTTGTAAATGCAGTACATATTATAGATAGAAATCACCCAGACCCGGAACAAATACTTGTAGGTCGTACAAATATTTCTTCCGTGCGGGGATCGAACCCGCGACATGCTGCGCAGCAGTCGATCGCTCAACCACTGCGCCAAGTGAAATATTTATTTGTGAAATAGTATTATTATCAACTCTACTACGTACCCTCTTTTTCTTTTGGTGAGGAAAGGCTTGATGCACGCTGCCGGATCCTGCGAGACGGTCGGCGGTTATATGAGACTTCGGGACACGCAACGTCGTCGTTTCAGCCCATGAATGGCCCACTACTGAGTCGGGCTTCCTCCAAATTAATAGAGGGAAATTAGCCTACTGTGCCTCGCTGGCAAGACGGGTACCACAGGGTTTGTATCAAGTCTTCCTTCTATTGCAGTTGTTGGGTTTTCTACCTCTTCATCATCATCATCATTTCAGCCAAAAGACGTCCACTGCTGGACATAGGCCTCCCCCAAGGATTTCCACAAAGGCCGGTCCTGGGCCGCCCGCATCCACTGCTTTCCGGCGATCTTAACCAGGTCGTCGGTCCACCGTGTGGGAGGCCTACCAGCACTGCGCCTTCCGGAACGCGGTCGCCACTCGAGGACTTTTCTGCCCCATCGGACGTCGGTCCTGCGAGCTATGTGCCCTGCCCACTGCCACTTAAGTTTGACAATCCGGTGGGCTATGTCTACCTCTTGCTTTCCCCTATTCGCCTCTTACGATGTCCTCGGGATGGTATGGGTTTGTGGCATTGTGTTAATTATGCTTAATATCCTGTGTGGATAAACAACGTCCCAAAATATCTCTTACATAATGATCCTAATTTCAATTTTTGCTCCGACTTGTTCACTTTTTGCTTAATGCCTTGGTTTTTTAAAACACCATAACTAAATATAAATAAATAAATATCCTTGGACATTTCACACAACGCCATCTCGTCCCAAGCTAAGCAACTTAATGCTTGTGTTATGGTAACGAGATGGATGATAAACTACTTATATACATTTTTTTTTTGTAAATACATACATATTATAGATAGAAATGACACCCAGACTCCGAGCCAGTGCCTCTGGTTTAGACAAAGACACTTGCCCGACCCGGGAATCGAACCCGGGCCCCTTGATCCAAAGGCGGCACACCTAACCACTAGACCAACGAGGCAGTCGACAACTCCGCCAATGTTACGTTGTTAAGTTCTTAACAATTAAAGTAACAAATACCACTTACCTGCCACTCATTTTGGTCCAAAGTCAGAAATGTCATCAGCACCAACTTCACTCATGTGTCACTTTAACTTAGTTCTAAATTCAAACATGTCACGGCACTCAGTCTTTTGTCATCTTCTCCAACGTATTGTTCAAGTTAACAGTTCACCTTCTTCTCAACACAATTTGACATTTGTTTTTTAATTCGCGCTTTATTACATCACACGCTTTTACTTTTTTTGTGGTTTAGTTATGCCTTAGTTGCTAAGACTTTTAAGTGAAGTCTTTTGATTAGTTATCCCTGTGGTGATGGATGGTGTGGTGTGGTGTGCTTCCGTGTGGTAGCGGAGTAAGAATACTACCACCCCATATCTTCCCGTGGGTGTCGTAGAAGGTGACTAAGGGACAACAGACGTTGGGCAGCAGCGACGCTCTGTTCAAAACACACCATCCATCACTGCGATCGCCAACCCGCCTGCCAAGCGTGGCGATTATGGCAAACCCCCCCATGAATGAATGGATACAAATAGGAAAACGGCCCCCAGTCCCCGGCAGCCCCACTATTCCTTTGGCCACGGTAGCAGATTGTCAAACTTAAGTGGCAGTGGGCAGGGCACATAGCTCGCAGGACCGACGTCCGATGGGGCAGAAAAGTCCTCGAGTGGCGACCGCGTTCCGGAAGGCGCAGTGCTGGTAGGCCTCCCACACGGTGGACCGACGACCTGGTTAAGATCGCCGGAAAGCAGTGGATGCGGGCGGCCCAGGACCGGCCTTTGTGGCAATCCTTGGGGGAGGCCTATGTCCAGCAGTGGACGTCTTTTGGCTGAAATGATGATGATGATGGTGATGGATTTAGAATACATAGTGTGACCACCCCACTCCATCCGAAAAGTGTCGTAAGAGTCGAAAAAGGAAATGACACGGCCGAAAACCTAGCCGCCAGAAAAGAAAAAAAACTTGAAACGACACCCGGTGCCAGCCCGTCTGGCCAGCGTGGCACAGAAGGCTAACTACCCTCCCTATGATGGAAGGATGCCCGACTCGGCGGTGGGTCATTTATGGGCTCAGTAGTAGTAGTAATATGGACTTTAGATTAGACGTTGCTAAACCCGCAGTGGCAGTCGGCAGGGCACATAGCGCGCAGGACCGACGCCCGATGGGGCAGAAAAGTCCTCGAGTGGCGACTGCGTTCCGGAAAGCGCAGTGCTGGTAGGCCTCCCCCACGGTGGACCGATGACCTGGTTAAGGTCGCTGGAAAACTATGGATGCGGGCGGCCCAGGACCGGCCTCTGTGGAAATCGTTGGCGGAGGCCTATGTTCAGCAGTGGACGTCTTTTGGCTGAAATGATGATGATGATGGAACCTGAAGTTACGTGCGCATTGCGCAGGTCTTTCTTTCAGCTGCCTAACTTTAAAAAACATAAAAGAAAATTGAATATGGACATGCTATTGAAGTAAAACTTTTAACGACCACAATGTATCTCGTGGATGTCCCACTGGGGCTACAAGGGACAGCCCTAAAGAGTTTTTTTTAATTACAGTTAACGAGGAAAACTTGACCGTTCTTTTAAATTTCGCGTTTGTGTTTTTCATCCACCATAAAATATAAATAAATGGTAGAAAGTGGGTTTTCCGGCAATTATTCCAATTTTTCTTGCCGTAAAGCCATCTTTGAACTTCAACGAACATTTAAAAAAGGGATTGGCCAAATTGGTCCAGTTGTTAAGTTATGCGCTTACCAACACATTTTGCGATTCATTTTAATTTATTTATGATAGATAGATAGATTGCCAGATCGTGTGTTTAGGTGCATAATGTCACCAAGCATTCAATTCCGAGAGTGTCGTAAGAGAATCTATATCTATCTATCTATTAATGCCGAAAATTTGGCAAAACAAGTCATGTCCACAACAACATATCGTAAAATTTCCTTTACAAAGAAAAATAAAGCCTTAATCGGAAAGTTTCAAGAAAAATAATTACAATAGGGGTGGTACCCTCGTCTTTCACCGCTAAGGGGGGTTGGGGGTGCAAAGTCCCTTTTCTGTCGAGGGATTTCTTAAATAATTACGCTCCTTTATTTTTCGGCAAACATTTACGTAACAAGATTACAGGAGCCATGATTATCTTTTGGCTTTATTCATTATTTTTATTTTTAAATCTTATTTGCAGGTCTGTTGATACGAACGCTGGTAATTAATTGTTTATGGCAGAATTCTAATTTCATTTTCGAATTATGGAATGTTACAACTGCATAGATAGACTTAACAAAACAAAAGAGCTCCAAGTGTTATACCATAGAGCCGTAATTAATTGAAATCGTTCGAAAACAAGAAATGAAGTCAATATTGATTAGAAATTGGAAAAAAGTTATAAGTGTAAAATATTTTAGGTACCTACCTATGAAAAACCTAGTTATATTTTTGACGTCTTATTTAGTCCCTAATTGTATTTACCGATTACAGCGGATCCAAAGACGTCACATAGTAATATTATAATTGCCAATGCAACTTTCTATGTGTAAGTTTGTATATTTTATGGATCTAGATGGTGCCGTAAGAGGCTATCAAATTAACGTAAAATACTGAAAACATAGCCGCGAGAGAAAGAAATCTTAATACAAACCCTGTGCCAACATAATAATTTGCGTGTAATTTCCCTCCATTTTTTTTTTCTTTTTATTATTGGGAGGAGCCCTGATTAAGCGGTCATTTATTGTCTGAAAGGTTGATAATCCATTTACCAAATATACCTTTGATAAACATAAATACTATGCACGTATGAAACAACACAAAATATTATTGGGAAGAGATTCAATGGTTTTATATTGCCTGTTAGAATTAGTTACAATATAATTTTTATGGCCTTTGTCGCGGCTTTGTCTTAGATATAACTATGTCAACGTTTTATAGCCCTTTTTAACAAAGCTTAATGATTTTTTTAATACCATACCAACGTAACAACACTAAATAAACACGCAATGTTAAAAGGCCCAAACACAAGTCACTCAAACTGTGAACAAATACCCATTAAACACAGAACACAATGTGTAGTACATTTTGTGAGCATTAATTAAATATTGCGCGATTTTCAGAAGTGCGGTATGGCCGCGTTTCAGGGCGGCACGGCTGAAACTAACGGAGCGACTGAAATAAGGGTTTAAACGCAGCGCTCCGAATCTATATTGGGAGCTTTTTTGTTACTGCCGAATATGGCACAATATTGCATGGATAATTCAGCTCATAAGCTGAATAATTGAATGATGTATCTGTGATTTACAGTATATACCAGAGCCAATGCCCGGAGTTTCCCTGAATCTCTTCAGAAATGAGGAGTTAAGCAGGCGAACCAAAATTACCGACGTAGCCCACAGGATTGCCAAACTGACGTGGCAGTGGTAGTTTTAGTATGAATGTGGGTGGACGCAAGGGTTGTGGGAGACTAAAAGAAAACCATCCATTGGTTTGTGAGAATGTGAAATGTTTGAATGCAGTGCTACCTAGCGTGGGACAAGGGCCGTAAGATGATATTGGTTATTTTAAATATAAACACTAACTTAAGTAATAAAACAAGACTAAAAATACCAATTAACCTAAAACTTAAATACTAAAATATATTATTTAAAGGAGTCCCTTTAGGCAAGGTTCCGAAGATACTGGCAGCGTATATAAATATGACGATTTATAAAACCTACGTAAATAAAGTTATTTTTCATTTTAAGAACTATTTGAGATACGGTCGCGTTTATTTTACGATACGGTACGTATTTATTCAATTTTTATTTATGTAAATAAGTAGTTTTAGCTAAAAAATTTTTTTTTTTCAATAGTTGTTTAATGTCTTTTTTTTATTTATATATATTTAAATGTTATTTATTTATCATTGAATCAATAAACGTTTATCCCCTTTAACGTAAACTATTGTTACAGCTGAAATAAAAATTGAAACTGCAGGTTTTTTAAGTGAAATAAAATTAAACTGTTCAACGAAAAAAGGTAAAAGTTTTCATAAAAATACTTTCAAATGTTGGATTTATTAAAATATTTTATTAATAATTATTAAGTAACCTAAGTGTATAATGAATGTGTGCGTGTGTTTAATTTTAAATTAATATTAATCCTAACATTTGGCGCCAGAAAGTATTATTGAATAACAGCCCAACGAGCAAACTGCGTTGTCTGGTTAGCATGAACTGCTAAGTGCATGGGGCATCATTCAACGTCAACCATCCCCTTAATAATACATACTACTATTACTACTACTCGGGTCATAAATGACCCAATGCTGAGTCGGACCCCCTCTCATCGGAGGGAGGGTAATTAGCCTACTGTGCCACACTGGCCAGACGGGTTGACATAAGGTTTCGTATCAAGTTTACTTTATCTCAGGCTAAGTTTCGGCCTTGTCGTTTCCTATTTACCTCCCCTTTTTGAAACGTGGTAAGATTTCAGACTATCTACCCCCCATTAAAAATCACGTGTATTTTTTAGTACCTACAAAGAATCTTACACGCAAAGGTTACACTGCATGCACGCCGCTTTTCGGTCTAGAAAGCACGCGTTTGACGAAAAAATTAATACACGTGATATCTTACTATAATACCCCCTGTCCCCTTGTGACATTTGCCGAACCCCCCCCCCCCCCTATTTCAAACACCAAGTGATTAATGGACAGCCCCTAATATAATATAAATGCCTAATTGAGAAGTAAGGCTTACTGAAAATGGCTTCAATCAGCAGAGCCGACTCAGCTTTTATGCCTATAATGTCTGTGTGTGTGTGTGTGTGTGAAGGGTAGCTTGTGTGTTTGTGTGCCCGCCCCGCCCCGAGCTAAGAAGCGCCCTCGGTTTCTCCCTAAGGCGGTCCATGCATCGATCTGCGAACCTTGCGAAGTATGTGAGTATTCTTAGAGATCTGTACAAGAAAAACAATATTTATGATCAAAAGAAAAAGGTAGGTACCTAAACTAAGATTCCGGATGAAAAAAAAAACAGAAATCTATGTATTAATCATTAGCCTTTTTGTGCCACGCTGGCCAGACCGGTTGGCACAGGGGTTCGTATCAAATTTACTCTTGCGGCTAGGTTTTTGACCTTGTCGTTTCCTATTGTCGACTCTTAAGACACCCCCAGGATGAAATGGGGTGGTGATACTATGTATTGTGTTCTAAATCCTGCCTGCCTAATAATGACTGCCTCGTTGGTCTACTGGTTAGATGCCGCCTTTGGATCAACGGGTCCCGGGTTCGATTCCGGGGTCGGGCAAGTGTCTTTGTCTAAACCAGAGGCACTGGCTCGGAGTCTGGGTGTCATTTCTATCTATAATATGTATGTATTTACAAAAAAAATATGTATATAAGTATGTACTATAGATGTCTGTAACTAAACTAAATAACTATTAAACTAAAATATACATAATTTATAAAAAGTTCAGTTGTGCCCAATCGCCACCACTTGGCAAAGTGCCCAGAAGACTAGCAGCGTTCCCGCGCTGGATAGCTATACTAATCCTTTGCGCGAGATACGTGCCAGCCCTCTGGTCACCAGAAGTATCGACCAACCTACGCGACAGGTCTCTGAAAAGCCGATGAGCACTAGGACCCCACGGACCCAATGTCTCAACCGCAAACGGCTCAAACAAGTAGCCTTCGTCAAGCCTACTGTATTTGCGCCGTTTACGGTTTTCTGCAAAATCCGCAGCACTACCAGCCTCGACAGATGTTCTAGGAAGATGGGACGGCGCCAAGGTGTCTACACATGTGACATCCCAAACAAGCGGCCGACCCATCTTCCAAGGGATGACAGTCATTCCGTCTGGCCTTTTACCATCATCACGCCAAAGACCGTTCGGTTCTAGAATCGCCGGAACGTTGGACGTGATAAGAGACCGACGTATGATATCATTGAGGCTGGCGTGCCGCGGTATTCTGCCTACACTGCGCTGACAGGACAATCCGTGGTGCGCAAGGCGGTCAACCGACTCACCGCAGTGGCAACGATGGGGCACAACGCACGTAGTTCCTAAGCGGAGACAAACGGCCAGTCTAAAAGCTGTAGAGTCCATTAAAGTGCCTATATGTGTGGATGGAAGTGCCTGTAGCCACAAACCAGATTCCCATGTTTTACTGGCAAGAAGGCGGGCACGCTCTGTAGAACTGCTTGACGTATCTAGGAGATTTACTCGCAGCAGCTCGCAGAGCGGCTCGTCCCATTGTCTCTGGGAAGAAAGGTTCTCCGGCTCGGTGGAGTTTAAGCAGATTGATAGCCAGTGATTCCTAGCTTCATTATGGTCTAAAATTTCCACATTTCCGAAAGCAGGTCTCAAAATTTCTTCAATTAAATTTGTGTTACTGTGGACTGAAGATAAATATGCTGGCAAAGAAACAGATGATATTTTTCGAATACCAAGACCCCCTAGTCGGATTGGCAGTGAAGCTTGGGACCAAGCGCGATATAAGTATATAAGTAGTTTATCATCTCGTTACCATAACACAAGCATTAAGTTGCTTAGCTTGGGATGAGATGGCGTTGTGTGAAATGTCCAAGAATATTTTATATTTATATTAAATCCGTTACCACACGGACAGAAGAGAATATACCTATCTATATAACTATAATTGAAATGTAATTAAGGTCGACTTCCGAACAGCCGGCGACCACTAGTATTATTAATTTGATCACTTTAATGACTGGACCTCAAGCTTGGTCTCGTTGGTCTAGGGGTTGGATGCGCTGCCTTTGGATCACGGGATCACGGGTTCGATTCCGGGGCCGGGCAAGCGTCTTTGTGTAAGCCAGACTAGCCAGAGGCACTTGCTCTGAGTCTGGGTGTCATTTGTGTTGGCGAATTTCATGTTTGTAGACGGCCCCCGCGATGCAGGTTATACCTAGTGCAGGGGTTTCGTTTATTTTTTAACTAACTTTTTAAAAATATGAATGTTCATGGATCATGCTTTAAATGTAATCTTCTTCAATCTAGATTCTATTTTGCTTACTTCTTAGATTCTAGACAGCTCAAAAGACTGTTCCAATAACAATAGCACGATGTAGATATTAAACTTTTTAATATCACATCCATTTTCAAGTTCTGAATCTTTGTGTGATATCAGTACTCGTTTCCAGTAGACATAGGGCGGGCTACTGTTCACAGCCTGCGGCCTTCCTGACCAATCACAGTGCTCCGAGCTATATCCCGGTCCCTTTCACTCTTACCCAAACCCGTATCCGGCCGTCCTTGTCGTCACCCTCGGCGAAAATCCTGGCAATAAGAAATTATCATACCGTTCCACACTTTGGCTATCAAAAATAAGGTTCACTTTCAATTGTCAGTAGAACGCCGCTTGAGGCGTTGTGTATTCAAAATATAGTTTATTTGATATCGAGCGTCAGCAGGCGACGATTTTCAAGTTCAGATTTCCCTCACACGCCATTTTGAACTTTATGTCCAAGCATTTAAGTCTAAACGGCGAAACGCTGCGCCGAATTGTATTTACGTCTGCAATGCTGGCGTTTTCATTGTTACAATGCTGTGGAGATGCCGAAAAGGGAAATTTGAACTCTATATCTTGTGGTTAGAGTTGATACTAGGGTGTTAGTGGTGTGGTACATACAAAGTTTTGGTCTGTCGTAGTTCCGAAGCCTGAGGCCAAAGCTATTTGTGATGACAATTTTGCGAGACTCGGCGAACGAAATATGCCTTTTATTCGTTCTCTACGGGATTAAAGTGCCAAAGCGGGATTGCTGTCAGGAGCTTTGTTGGAAACTACATGCTTGGTACTTACGTCTCTTTGTAGTTCATGACACCAAACCGTTCTATTAAGTTTTAGGTAACCACTGCTCTCCGTATGTAGACGGATTTAGAACACATTGTGCCACCTAAGGGTGTTGTAAGAGTCGACAATAGGAAATGGTAAGGCCGAAAACCAAGCCGCTAGCGCAGGAAACCTCGAAACCAAACCGTGTGCCAACCCGTCTGGCCAGCGTGGCACAGTTTAATAATAATAATAATAAATATCCTTGGACATTTCACACAACGCCATCTCGTCCCAAGCTAAGCAACTTAATGCTTGTGTTATGGTAACGAGATGGATGATAAACTACTTAAATATTTTTTTTTTTTGTAAATACATACATATTATATATAGAAATGACACCCTGACTCCGAGCCAGTGCCTCTGGTTTACACAAAGACACTTGCCCGACCCCGGAATCGAACCCGGGACCCGTTGATCCAAAGGCGGCACATCTAACCACTAGACCGACGAGGCAGTCAGTCAGTTTAATTACCCTCCCTGTGTTGGGAGGAGGCCCGACCCAGCAGTGGGTCATTTATGGGCTGAGTAGCATTTATGGCCCACAGAAATCTAATTCAGAGGTTCTAAGACTTTTCTCGTCTAGACAACTTTAAGAAAATTGCTGGTTCTAGCAAAGCAAACAAACTTTCGTGGACTCCCATGCCAAGCTACCCTAAGGGTTCTATGCGCTGCCTTTGGATCCCAGGTTCGATTCCGGGGTCGGGCAAGTGTCTTTGTGTAAACCAGAGTGAGACACTTGTCCTGAGTCTGGGTGTCATTAGTGAATTTAACGTTTGTTAACTGCCCCCGCGATAAATTCAAACTCAAAAGGAACTTTATTTACGTAGGTTTTATCACAAAACTCTTATAAATCGTCATATTTATAATTACCATTATCATCTCACGGCCCTTTACCCACACTAGGTGGTAGTCTCCACACACACACCTATTAGTCGTCATATTTAAAGTTGCAGATTAAACTCAAACTCAAAATTAACTTTATTTACGTAGGTTTTATCACAAAACTCTTAAAAATCGTCATATTTATAATTACCATTATCATCTCACGGCCCTTTACCCACACTAGGTGGTAGTCTCCACACACACACCTATTAGTCGTCATATTTAAAGTTGCAGATTAAACTCAAACTCAAAATTAACTTTATTTACGTAGGTTTTATCAGAAAACTCTTATAAATCGTCATATTTACAGTTACCATTATCATCATCTTACGACCCCTGTCCCACGCTAGGTGGTAGTCTCCATACACACCTATCAGTCGTCATATCTACAGTCACACCTTTCATACACAATTTCTCATGCTTATAATCCACCCAGCTCTCTTGATCTTCCACAACCCTTACGTCCACCCACATTCATGCTGAAACTACCACCGGTTCGAAATGCTGCTCTATAGAGATGAGCCGGCAAGAAACTCTGTAGTTGCTTTTTTTTCAAATCAATGGGTTTGTTTATAAACAGAAGGGGTATCGTTTGTTTTTTAAAAAAGAAAGAGAATTACCGTTAGTTTCCTACAAATTACTAATTTTAATACTGTATATGCAGTCCTATATTTTTTCTTTATATATAGGGCTTTTATCATAATAAAAGATACTGACCGTTATTAAAAATGATCCAATAACAAAGCTTCAAAAACAGAAGACAAACGAATGATAACAAAAGCCTAACGAAAATTAATAAACCTGTCACAATCCAACCGAGATTTCAAAATAACATTCAGGCGGAAGGAACTTTGACCCTTATCCCGCATCTTTTACGGCTACATTCCTTTGTATGCAAATGCAGATTCTTTTCCCAATGTTACGTTTCTATTAAGGAGTCCTACAAACATCTTCCCCTAAAAAGAAGTTGCGAAAAAAATATAATTTGCAATAACAAGACCTCTTTTGATTTGGTACGCCCCTCGCGTTTTGCGGGACTGAGATTTATAGATACTGCGGTAGGGTAGAAACACTCATAATTTAAGATGTTAATCATTGCACCCGGGCGAAGCCGGGGCGGGTCACTAGTGTATGCATAAATCTGTAAAACTACGCAATAGATTTTGAAGCGGTTTTTTAATAGATAGAGTGATTCAAGAGAAAGGTTTATAATGTATAATACATCCATAATATAGTAGAGAAACACTGATAAATTTAGAGGTTCATCATTGCACCCGGGCGAAGCCGGAGCGGGTCGCTAGTTGATGTATAAACCAATTAAGGTGTTAACAACCGTCAACGGGTACATCATTTTATAATACTACTACCAGGTCGGAACGGGTCACCAACTGAGAAGACCTGGCGGAAGAAACTCGGTGGGCTTGTCTTTTTTCAAACGCCATATTACAATGACCGTGTGTAAAACTAGTTTCGTTTGGTTCCGAAAGGCGCTCAACTGAAATATGACTTCTGTCGGCTCTTACGACACCCTCTGGATGGAATGGGATGGAACGCTGCGTATTCTAAATTCGTCACCAGACGAAATTAAGGAGCCTACCTCTCTTTTATTATGTAGGTCCACCTGTTTTTGTTATTTATCTCAGTGCGGTTCCCAGGATCGATGTGAATCCAGCGTATAATCTTGTAACAGCATGAAATCTAATGCTTTGTACAGTTTAGTACAAAGCAATGAATTCAGAAGGTTCACAAAGAACGTAGTTTCGTCTGGCGACGCATTCGGAATACATGTTGTCACCATCCCAATCCATCCTGAGGGTGTCCTTTATAATAATTTAGTTACCGAGCTGGCCAGACGGTTTGGCACAGGGTTTCGTATCAAGTTTCCTCCACTAGCTACGTTACCGGTCTTAACATTTCCATTTGTCCGTTCCTAAGACACACTCAGAGAGGAATGGGATGCCGCCTTTGGATCAACGGGTCCAGGGTTCGATTCCGGGGTCGGGCAAGTGTCTTTGTCTAAACCAGAGGCACTGGCTGGGAGTCTGGGTGTCATTTCTATCTATTATAAGTATGTATTTACAAAAAAAAATGTATCTAAGTAGTTTATCATCCATCTCGTTACCATAACACAAGCATTAAGTTGCTTAACTTGGGACGAGATGGCGTTGTGTGAAATGTCCAAGGATATTTATTTATTTATTTATTTATATACTGTAAATATGTCATCACAGTCTATTTACACGTTTCAGTAAAAAATGCAACGCACAGGTAACCTAACCCTTCGCATATCGATTTCACACTCGATAACTCGATTCATCGATAAAAACTCGATACGAGTGCACCCAAATAATGCCATCACAATATCTTTTTAAATCTCCTATTGCAAAAGCGTGGGTGTTTATTCTGCCAACTTTAAAATTTATTGTCGAATGTTTGGATTTCTTAAAAAATACACATGTTTCCCTTTGTGGTAAGTTGAGTGGTTTATTGTGAAGATTTTTGCGTTCCAAAAAGCATATCGAATTTTTGAGATTAATCTCTTTTCTTACGAGATTGAAAGACGTGTATACTAAGTCTGTTTACATTAAAAAAGGATATCGATTATTGAAAAAAAAGTGTATTCAAGTTCGTAATATTAGGTTTGAAAAAAGAATTCACTTTGGAGATTATCTGTATAGGTACTTATCCAATATCACTACTGGCCCCATAAATAACTGACCCACAGCCGAGTCGGGCCTCCTCCAAATATAAATTATATTTTCATCCCCCCATCTCGGAAAGAGTATTTTTGCTCTTCGATATCTGAGTGCAAAATCCGTTTTTTTTCGCTAGAGAATAAAGTATTTTTGCTCTTCGATATCTGAGTGCAAAAGCCGTTTTTATTCGCTAGAGAATAAAGTAAAGATTATTCTGTAATACTTACCTGTCATAATGTAGTAATTAATACCTAAACTGAAATAAAAGTGTACCTATCTTGTGATTGTAAACTTTTTTTTTTTGCATTTAGTCATTTCCTCGCTGAGGTGGAATGCAAAGTTACGTGTTGCACTCGAGTGCAAAGATTTTTCACCTCGTGCTCTTTTGATTCCCTCGCTAACGTTCAGGATTCTAACTTTGAATCACTCGCTGCGCTCGTGATTCAATTTTAGAATCCTTCGCTTGCTCGGTCATCAAAATTGAACACGCGGTTAAAAAGCAACTTTGCACTCTTGTATAACAAATAACTATTATCTATCTATCAGCCATAGAAGTCCACTGCTGAACATAGGCCTGCCCCATAGATTTCCACAATGCACGATCTCGTGCAGACCGCATCCACCGACTCCCAGCGACCTTCACAAGGTCGTCCGTCCACCTAGTCGGGGGTCTTCCCACGCTTCTCTTTCCCGTACGTGGACGCAACTCCAAGACTTTTATGCCCCAGCGGCCATCCGTTCTTCGGGCCACGTAGAGTAGATGTTTTCTGTACGTGCTCTAAATCTACGCGAGCACAGCCGAGGAAGAAACCTTGCTATCCTTTGCTGCTGCTTCAAAGAACATGGCAGAAATGCGTCCATTATTACTTATTCAAGATTCATTAGCACCGCGTCGGAACCGTGCGCTCGACAATAGATGCTCAGCTCTAAAAACTACTTTAGTGTGTACGAGCTCTCATCGTGTCTGTCGCCCTGGTACTATTATGTAAACTAGCACAGTGGCGTATGGTTATTTTGAATACATAGTGTCACCAGCCCATACCATCCTGAGGGTGTCGTAAGAGCCGACAAAAGGGGATGACGACTGCTAACTTAGCCACAAGAAAAGAACAACTTGATACGAAACTCGAGGCCCGACTCAGCAGTGGGTCATACATGGGCTGATTAGTATTCGCATAGTATCATCAGCCCGTTCCACCCTGAGGGTGTCGACGGGGCGTCTATACCATGTGGACGGGCAGAAAATTTCGTGTGGTGACAGATTTAGAATGCAGGGTCACGAATTCATTTTAAAGGAACGCAAGAGCCAGAGAAGAGCCGCAAGAAAACCCGTTTTGCCAGCTTGCCATAGCAGGCTAATTGTCCCCCCAGGAATTTGGAGGCGGCTCGACTCAGCAGTAGGTCTTTCACTGGCTGAGAAGTAAGCTGCTTAATCCTAACTTACAGATACGGGTGCAGTTACAAATCGATGTCAACCTGAGGGTGTAATAAGAGCCGACAAAAGGACATAACAAGGCCGACAACCTAGCGGCAAGACCCATCTGGCCAGCGCCCACGCACGCAGTCTTCTGTGCTAACAGAAGACTAACCTCCACGTAGCGGGCTGTCCATTAATCATGTGATGTTTTTTTAACTTTTTTTAACCCCGCCTCACCACGTATCCCCCTTGGTGATACGTGGCGAGGTTTAAGACTACCCTAACCTCCCACCCCATCAAAAATCACGTGTATTTTAGTACCTACAAAGACGCTTAAACACGCCGCTTTTCGGTTCAGAAAAGACGTGTTTGACGAAAAATTAAATACACGTGATATCTTACTATAACCCCCTACCCCTTGGTGACGTTTCGTGATTTTTTCAGAACCCCTCCCTCCCCCTTTCGAACCTCACGTGATTAATGGACAGCCCTTAGTTGGAGGAGGCGCGAGTCAGTGAGTCATTTATGGGCTGAGAAGTAGTAGAAGTTGTAAGCATCGGTGTAAGTTCGCCTTAAAAGCATCTTTAAAAGCTTATTACTTATGTTTTAAATTTCAATGCCTACGGCTGATAAAGGCTTTTTCATCCCCCCATCTCGGAAAGAGTATTTTTGCTCTTCGATATCTGAGTGCAAAAGCCGTTTTTATTCACTAGAGAGTAAAGTATTTTTGCTCTTCGATATCTGAGTGCAAAAGCCGTTTTTATTCGCTAGAGAATAAAGTAAAGATTATTCTGTAATACTTACCTGTCATAATGTAGTAATTAATACCTAAACTGAAATAAAAGTGTACCTATCTTGTGATTGTAAACGTTTTTTTTTTGCATTTAGTCATTTCCTCGCTGAGGTGTAATGAAAACTTACGTGTTGCACTCGAGTGCAAAGATTTTTCACCTCGTGCTCTTTTGATTCCCTCACTAACGTTCAGGATTCTAATTTTAGAATCCTTCGCTTCCTCGGTCATCAAAATTGAACACGCGGTTAAAAAGCAACTTTGCACTCTTGTATAACAAATAACTATTATTGTAGCTTATTTCAGAGAAGGCCGGGGAATATTGGCGCTTCTGAAAACGGAACAAACTCTCCATCGCATTCTATAATGTGCGTTCAGCTTTATTTACCCTTTATTTCAAGCCACACTATCCGCTAGGCTACGAACAACAATATTCTAATGTTCTAAATTCAAAAGCGATATTAAAAACAAAACCGTTTATAATCTGTCCAACCCCGCCGCGGTAGGGTCCATAATCCCACAAAGTGACGTCACGGACAGACCCCAGTCTTTTGATCCTCAGGGCTGCCAGACACGAGTCATGTTGCCGACGTAATTAAATTAAGTGTGTTTTAAGTTTGCCCTTTGAATTAAGCCGTGTGTATGTATACCAAGTGAATATTCTTGAAATACAAATAAATACTAAAGTTAAAAATATTTCTTCTTTCTAATTTGTTTGCTATTTCCAAATGCCTCGTTGGTCTAGGGGTTGGATGTGCCGCCTTTGGATCACGGGGTCCCGGGTTCAATTCCGGGGCCGGGCAAGTGTCTTTGTGTAAACTAGAGGCACTTGCTCTGAGTCTGGGTGTCATTTCCATCTATAATATGTATGTATTTACAAAAAATAGTATAATCATCCATCTCGTTACCATAACACAAGCATTAAGTTGCTTAGCTTGGGACGAGATGGCGTTGTGTGAAATGTCCAAGGATATTTATTTATTATTTACTAGTGGCCCGCCCCGGCTTCGCCCGTGCAAAGCGGGGGTGGGTTATGCATATAAAGCTTCCTCTTGAATCACTCTATCTATTAAAAAAAACCGTATCAAAATCCGTTGCGTAGTTTTAAAGATTTAAGCATACATAGGGACGGACAGATGACAGCGACTTTGTTTTATACTATGTAGTGATTTTTGTTCGTGAATTTCATGTTTGTAAACTGCCCCCGCGATACAGGTTATATCTAGTTTTAGATTCAGGAGCCTTTTTAGGATATTTAAAACTAGTGGCCCGCCCCGGCTTCGCCCGTGCAAAGCGGGGGTGTGTTATATATATAAACCTTCCTCGTGAACTACTCTATCCAATAAAAAAGACCGCTTCAAAATTCGTTGCGTAGTTTTAAAGATTTAAGCATACATAGGGACGGACAGAAAACATCGACTTTGTTTTATACTATGTAGTGAAGCACGTCTTGATTCGAAGAGCATTTATTTCTAACTAACTTAAGGTCTGGCAGTGTTGCCGCTTAGCAAAAAAGAAAGTCCCCAGACCTTAATGAAAATGTCCCTAGATATTAAGAAAAAAGTACTCAAATAAATCCCTAGAAGTCGCTAAATATTTTAAAGCTATCAATTTAACACTCTTAAAGCTATCAGTTCCACATAAAAAAAAAATCTGTATAATCAAAATTTTAATAAACAAATCACTATAGATCTGTACAATAAAAAATATCGTCATCGATTACGTCATCTTCGACTTCAACTAGGTACTTCGAAAGTGGATGGTGCAACTGTAGAAGTAGATGTGGAGGATGCACTTGGTTTTTTAATAGTTTTTGTAATTGGAGCCAGGACATGATCTGGCAAAACATAGCTGTGGCAATTTCGTTTTAAACGCGAAAAGTCAATGTCTTTTTCTTTTAATTTCACTCCACTACCTACTGGACATTGGTAGTTAGCTTTGCAAACGAAAAGCCGCTAGAAGTCGCTAAATTTATTTTTGTCGCTAGATTGTTGAAAAATGTCGCTAGACACATCTAAAACCCGCTAAATCAAGCGACAAAGTCGCTAAAACGGCAACACTGGGTCTGGGCAAACAGCGGACGGGGCGGGACGGCGACGCGACGCTGGCGGGACGTGAAGAGTTGTAATGTATTAGTTAATGTAGAATATGTCACACAGAGCCGACGCGACGCGACCGCTACTCTCGCGCCGAGCGCGACGGCTCTATGTGACCTATTCTACATTAACTAATACATTACAACTCGTCACGTCCCGCCAGCGTCGCGTCGCCGTCCCGCCCCGTCCGCTGTTTGCCCAGACCTTTAATCTAAGCTTATATTATACTTACTACGCTACTTATCGCCTAGACTAATCATTTCTCCGAATAACGCACGTCCGCAGTGCGTTACTTGGAAGCTCGACAAAGGAGTTACACATAGTGATACTTAAGGTTGGTTCGCACTTCATAATTAACAGTGCATTACTTAGAAGCTCTACAAAGGAGCAACACATTAGCGATATTCAAAGCTTGGGTCACAATGCATAACTATCTAGTCTCGTTTTAAAAACAAAAAAAAAAACAAAAAGTTGTTACCACTTGTTCAACTACTACTACTATTCAGCCCATAATGCCTTTGCTGAGTCACGCCTCCTCCAATTACATGGAGGGTAATTTGGCCTACTGTGCGACGCTGGCCGAACGGGTTGGCACAGATTTTCGTATCAAGTTTTCCTTCTCTTCATTTCCTTTTGTCGGCTCTTACGACACCCTCAGGATGGAATGGGGTGGTGACACTATGTAAATGCAAATCCGTCACCACGCGGATAAGGCATAAAACACATTAAACAGCAAAGATATTTTTTTCTCACGACAACAATTAATTTATACTAATATATTTATGGCCGTATACCAATACCATTAAACGCGCTCAATGAGCGTCCGAAGCACATCCTAGAAGCGGAACAGTGCGCAGCGTGCGCTCGCGCAGCGTGGCGCGAAAATTATAACCTGCGCGTGCGCCCCGCACAAATCAATTTGCGCCGTTATACAGGAGAGCATCACATTACTGCAGTACACTTATATCATGGAATATGTTATGAAATTAAAAAATAATAATAATAATATCCTTGGACATTTCACACAACGCCATCTCGTCCCAAGCTAAGCAACTTAATGCTTGTGTTATGGTAACGAGGTGGATGATTAAACTACTTGTATACATTTTTTTTTGTAAATACATACATATTATAGATAGAAATGACACCCAGACTCCGAGCCAGTGCCTCTGGTTTAGACAAAGACACTTGCCCGACCCCGGAATCGAACCCGGGACCCGTTGATCCAAAGGCGGCGCATCTAACCACTAGTCCAACGAGGCAGTCAACGAGGCAATTAAACACTTTTTACGGATTTTTTTGTGTCCGTGCGGTGTCACGCAGGAGTTCCATCCTGCGGATGTCTCAAGAGTCGACTAAAGGAAATAGCCAGAATAAAACCCTAGCCGCAATAGAAAACTTGATACGAAACCCTGTGCCAATCCGTCTGGCCAGCGTGGCTAATTACCCTCTATTTAATTGGAAGTGTGTGGTGGGTCTTTTGTGGGATGTAATTTATGATTGCGTGTATCGTTGTCACGGGAGAGTCTTGTCCGATCGGTTTATAGAAGAGTCTGCGGTAACAAACATAGATTTTTTACAGCGGACCTTCTCCTATAAAAAGTTGGTTAAAAACTTTTTTTTAAACTTTTGCCCACTGCATTTCGTATTACGTGTATCGCGGGAGCAGTTTAAAATATGTAATTTTGTACACAAATGACACAGACCCAGAGCAAGTGCTTCTGGCTTAGACAAAGACACTTGGCGACCCCGAAATGTGCCGCCTTTGGATCAACGGGTCCCGGGTTCGATTCCGGGGTCGGGCAAGTGTCTTTGTCTAAACCAGAGGCACTGGCTCGGAGTCTGGGTGTCATTTCTATCTATAATAAGTAGGTATGTATTTACAAAAATAATAAATGTATATAAGTAGTTTATCATCCATCTCGTTACCATAACACAAGCATTAAGTTTGCTTAGCTTGGGACGAGATGGCGTTGTGTGAAATGTCCAAGGATATTTATTTATTACTAGCTGACCCGGCAAACTTCGTGCCGCCTCAGAATGAATAAATAAAATACCTGAATGATATTTTTTCATATTTTCTCACCTTTTAAACCTTCCCTGGACTCACACGAATATTTCAAGACCAAAATTAGCCAAATCGCTCCAGCCGTTCTCGAGTTTTAGCGAGACTAACGAACAGCGATTCATTTTTATATATGTCAACGGAAAACAACAAGAACCGGAAATTTATAAATTTCCTAGGAAATTTATAAACGTCCGTAGGATTCCAAACGAGAGATAAATTGTATTATTTTACGCCCACATTTTCGGAAATTTATAAACTTACTGAACTCACGCGTAAAATAATAAGTAGCAATAACCAAACGCCATGGGCGCTCTGATTGGTTGAATAAGTCACGTGATCCTTCTCCGTCCTCTCCGCCGCCATTGTTCGATATTGTCTTGTGGTAACATAGACCTGATACTGCTGCATCATCAGATATACCTCTGCTGCATCATCAGGAATCTATAGGATACCCAACTCCTTACCAAATTACAGTAGATGATCGTGTTTGGACACATTGTAAGGGTATCAATGAAACAGATATAAAAACGTTAGGTACCTGACATTTATGGCTGAGTAGACTCTCAATGTAGTGAACATTGTGTGTGTACATGAACATTGTGCCATAATGCAGTCCGATGTCAGGGGTTTTTTAAGTTAAATCCTGTTTTTATTATGTTTAATTTGTTACATGTTTTAAAGCATTTTTTTTATTACTTAGCGTTTGGCAATTCGCAAATCGTGATCGCTCGCAATTCTCGTTTTTTTTTTAAATTAAACTTTATAATGTTTGGCTTTTTTTGGCAGAAGGCCGGCTTTATTGTTTTATGATTGTTATTCTTTTTAATAAAACTTTTTAACTTCGCATGACTCTATTTCTATTGTTTTATTTTGGTAGAGTGAAGTAGGGATCATTAGCATATTATGTAAAACAGTAACCCTGTATTATAGGTACTTACCTAGTTTTAAAGTAAAAATACTGTTACGTACTGATAAATTTATAGTTTGGCAAGTCTAATTGTACCTATGTCTATGGACACAAGCATGCCACTATCAACATCGACCAATCAGAGAACAGTGTGTTATTTGCCGTATCTTGTAGAAGCGTAAAATTAAAAGCTCTACTGTGATTGGTCGAACCGTTTAGAATCTTACGAATGGATATCCGTTAGTTTATAAATTTACGACGAGACGCTGTAAGTTTATAAATTTCCGAAAATGTGGGCGTAAAATAATACAATTTATCTCTCGTTTGGAATCCTACGGACGTTTATAAATTTCCTAGGAAATTTATAAATTTCCGGTTCTTGTTGTTTTCCGTTGACATATATAGAGATTTATTATTACTGCACGCTGAGAAAACACGCGTGTTGCAAAAGTCAGCAAAATCCAGCACGGATGTTGGTAGAATCTACTGGACCGCCCGACTAGCTACCACCCTCACAGCTAAGTCCGGCGCCCGACAGGGCATTTCCTTGAATTTCCTGCTCCATCTTAGACTCTGGCGTTGCTTTCCATCACGCAAGCCTAGGGTCAAAAGCATTCAAGTCATTGATAAAAAAAAACATAATATGGCAGTGATGTGGACAGCCCCTTGGCTGGCACAAGCCAGCTTCTTACAGTGCTTATTTACATGCCGGTTTATTCTTGTTGTGGTTTCAAGCACAGAAACACAGGTTCCAAGTTCATTAAGCGTAGAGGTAAGTCGGACAAGCCCTCCGAGTTCCTGAGCCAGTTCTTCTCAGCAGTGCTCGCGATCCGAACTGGTGGTAAACTAAAATAGCTGCAGAGTTTGTTTGTTTGTTTGAACGCGCTAATCTCAGGAACTACTGGTCCGATTTCAAAAAAAATTTCAGTGTTTGATAGTCCATTTATCGAGGAAGGTTATATAGGCTATATTTTATTTTCAAAAGAATTAGGGATCCGTATGAAAATTGCGATTTTGTAAACCAAGGTGTAAAATCGAAAACATATTTATGCGTGCGCTGCAAAAATTATTGACAATAGAACAAAATTATGTACTACGGATTTGTAGGTCTTATAAAGATCTACAAAAAAGTCCGCGAGAGCACATATCTAACTATCATAGTTTGAGAGAGAGAGAGAAACGTTTATTTATTAGAATATAAGTAGTTATTTTGATGTTGACAAATGTATGTATCATTATATTCTACCGGTTTTGCCGGTGTACAAATATTAAATGTAAAATTATTATATTAAATTCTCGCAATTTACCATAATTAAAATTAAAATGACATAGATACTATATTGAATTCAATCATATTATTATTATTATTAATTAGCATTCACGCAATATATATAAACCAAAAAAGAAAAAATACAATTATATTAATAAGTCCATTATTTACATAAATACTTAATAAAATTGTCATCATTGAAATCATATTTTGTCTGTAAGAAAATCTTTTACTGAGTAATACATTTTACCTATTAATAGTTTAAATAAATTAGTTTTAAATCGAGTAATTGTTAATGTTTTGAGGCTATCAGGTAAGTGGTTAAATATCCTGACGCACATGCAGTAAACATTGTTATGAACAACACTTAATTTTTGCTTTGGTACATTTAATTTGTGTTTATTACGGTCAGATCGTGCTTGCTCATTAGACTGGAAAAGATTTTTATGTTGGAATACAAATGAACTTATTTCAAATATATACAGACATGGAAGTGGAAGTATATTTTGGCTCTTAAACAATGGTTTACACGTATCTAGATAGTTAGCTCCACATAGGGACCTTATGCACTTTTTTTGTGCCTTAAATACTGTTACTGATTCCCCAGAGTTACCCCACAGTATTATGCCATATCTTAACAATGATGAAACATATCCATGATAGGCTAAATTAGCTGCATGCAATGACGCCACTTCTCTAATTCTTTTAAGTGCATAGGTAAATTTATCTAATTTTTTACATGTCATGTCGCAGTGAGCCTTCCAGTTACAATATTTGTCAATAGTTATGCCTAAAAAGTTAGTGGAATGTACATTTTCAATTTTAATGTTATTGTAAACTAAATTAAGGTCAGGTATATTCTTATTGTAGGTTAGAAATTGCATAATTTTGGTTTTACTCAAGTTCAATTTAAGGTTGTTACATTCAAGCCAGTCAACCACGCTATTTAGCGTTTCTTTTGCCTTAGTCAATAGATCTTCTTTAATATCACTCTTTATTACTATTGTCGTATCATCCGCAAATAAAATACATTCATCATCGGTAATATTGGGTAAGTCATTTATATACAATAGAAATAACAGCGGTCCAAGCACACTGCCTTGTGGAACACCATTTTTATTATGAAGATAGTTAGACTGATGAACTTCCCTGCGGTTGTTTTCAATTCTAGATATTTCAACACACTGGACTCTGTTTTCTAAATAGCTTTTTAACCAGTCGTGAGCTTTTCCCCTTAATCCATAGTGTTCGAGCTTTCGCAGGAGCATTTGATGTGATACTAGATCAAAAGCTTTGCTCATATCTAGGAATAGCGACAGTGGATAGATCCCGTCATTAAAGCACTCAGTAACGCTTTTAACAAGTTTAAAACAAGCAAGTGTGGTGGAACTTCCTTTTCTAAAGCCAAACTGCTCATTTTTTATTATATTGTGTTTTGTTACAAAGCTATATATTTTTACAAACATAACTTTTTCAAATATCTTAGATATAATTGGGATCAAGGAAATTGGTCTATAATTTCCCATGTCGCAACTGTCACCCTTTTTAAATAACGGTTTAACAACCGTTTTTTTTAATCTGCTAGGAAATTTACCTTCACATAGTGACCTATTAATGACGTGCGTAAGTGGTACGATTATATATTTAGCTAATTGTTTAAGAGTCTTAGTATTGATCAGATCATAACCTGTAGCATTGGTGTCGTTTAGTGACTTTATTATCTTATAAATGTTTTCCTCATTGACTGGTGTTATAAATATTGATGTTAAACAACTTGCAGTCTTATTGGTTGTACTGTTGTCTAATTTTGGATTCCTTTGAGTATCTGCTACCGATATAAAGAAGTCATTCAATAAGTTACATATTTTGTTAGGATCATCATAGGTTATATTATTAAATTTTATCGATTTTATATCACTTTTATTAGAATGCGGCCCAGAGGTTTTCTTAATTAATTGCCACGAAGCCTTACATTTGTTTTTTGAACGCTCTATAAATAGAGTGCCGTCTTTTTTTTGTGACTGGATAAGACACTTTTTGAGGATTTTTGTATAGTTGGAATAATTTATTTTGTTCCTTTTTTTATTCGCGGGTGATAAGCAGTATTTTATATATAACTGTCTTTTGACTATACAGGACTTTTTTAATCCCTTTGTCAACCATTTGTTTTTAATAGGCTTATGATTAATTCTTACAGAAATCTCTGGAAAACACAGATCAAAAAAGAGTACAATGAGATCATGAAATTTATTAAATGCGATTTCTACGTCATTTTCAGTTAACACTTCTTCAAATCTAAGTGATGAAATACATTCATAAAATTTACGTGTATTATCTGGGCTAAAGTCACGTCGCTTATCTATATAATATGTCTGCTTAGCCTTAATTTTAGATGTAATCTGAACATCAACTGATATACTCTGCCCAGTTTCGTGGTCCGACAGAGCTAAATAATGAATATTTGACTTTACATCTTTTAGGTTCGAAACAATTAGGTCTAAACAGTTATTTTTCCGCGTAGGTTTTTGAATGTGACTCATTAGATTATTTCTATTTAATATACTTATTAATTCTTTTGAAGCATTATTTATTTGGAGCATATTTATATTCCAGTCACCACATAGTACAACTCTCTTAGTAGATTTATTTGTTATAGTCTGTATTAACACCTCTAGCTTATTAAAAAAAGTATCTAAATTGGATGTGGGGGTTCTATAGATACAGACAACCAACATATTATAATCTACTATTTCAATACCACAACATTCAAAGACATATTGATGTGTTTCTAACAACAGTGTTTTATAGCTTAAATTACGTTTCACCATTATGCAACTTCCACCTCGTCTTTCATTAGGCCTACTGAAACAGGAAGCTAGTTCGTAATCTTTTAGTTTAAAATTACATTCCGAGCCACTTTTCAGAAAAGTTTCCGTGAGACAAATTACATCAATATCTCCAATTTCCTTACATATTTCTAATACTGCTACATCTAAGAGATCTTGTTTGCTTAATGCCCCAGCTATATTCTGATGAAATAGTTTAAAACTAATTTCGTTACTAACGAAAAAAAGTATATTGATTATTTGGTTTTAAGATACGAGAATTTTCGGATCGTATTAAATTACAACGTGATTTTGAGCTTACTTGTTTAAAATAATTAAGAATAGATGTTTGTGTATACTGTTTTCTACTATCTAATTTGATGTTATATTCGTGAAAAGGTAATTTTCTAGGTATCCATTTTTTTTTTACAATATATTGATCTTTATACTGAAGATAATCTATTTCATAATTTAGCTGGGTGCAAAGAGTGTAATGGTATGAATAACTTGCGTTATAGTATCTCATAGAGTCATTTAATTTGTTTACATCAATTAGCTTACAATTTAAAAAATTATTTATTAATAGTTGAATGTCTTGGTTGAGTAGTTTCTCATTAAGATATGCATTTCTTCGTACTTTAATTACATACACTTGTTTACATTTTTTCAAATAGTTTAGGGCAATATTCAACTCCGAACATAATTTAGACGGGTTTTTGTCATGAGAACCAAGTGACAAAATTACAATATCATGTTCATCAAGATGCTCATACATATTTTTAATACTACTAAGAATTTGAGAACTTGTTGCATATGACTTAATCATTGATGTTACTATATATCTATCGTTCCATTTATTTTTTCTGGTTTCAGTTATCCATCCTGACAATCCCCGTACTTTTTCGTCACCTAAAATCATAATCTTTGAATGTGTGAGTTTATTGCTTGCGTCACTATTTATCAACTCAGAGGTGCACAAAAGGGATGTTTGCTTAGTGTCTTGATGATTTTCTGAGGTCTGCTTAGCTGAACTAGAAATATTAGTATTTACTGGTTTTTTCAAATTCTGATCCAATCCAAGGTCATCTATACTGATATTTTCGGTTAATTCATCGTCTGCGTTTAGGTTTAGCATTCTTTTACACGTATTACTCTGTTTCCTTAAGGTGGAATTCTTCCTAGAACTATTGACAACTGTACTGGGTATTTCCTCCAGGGAAACAGTTTTCAAGTGTGATAACTGTTTCTTCTGTTCCTGTATAAGAGCATTTAGTGAGCTGTTCTGTAATACTAGTTCGTCAATGTGATGATTTGCACTATCTAACTTATTTTTAAGTCCTTCTATTTGCTGTTTTAGGTCTTCCATGATGTCATTATTATAATAACCCGAAGATACATCAGGTAGACTGTTAGCTATTGAGTCAGGTGAAGGTAATGAGTGCGTCGATAGAAATGAGTTATTTAGATTGATTCCTTTTCCTTTCCGACGTATTGTGATATTATCGTCTAAACTCATTTTATTTACTTATTTGTACGAGTCGAATGTATGAATAACTACAAAAATGATTGTCGTATCCCGGGCTCGAACCATCAGCCACCAGCGTCGATCTTTCGATTCGTACGTTGTGATACCGCTAGGCTACGGCACTTGTTACCAACGTTGCGAAAAGATGGCTTCTTATCCAAGATATCTTTCAAATACCTTGTCCCCGTTCACACGTTGGTGTGTAGATGGTGCTAGGGTGCGACCTATTTATTCTTGTTCCTTCGGCTATCAACCTATCAACGTGGTTCGGCAACTCCACGTTACGTGGCCCCTCTGTCGACTGTTGGAATGCTGGAATTTCTAAGGAATGTCAAATATTTGTTAGTTTTGCTTATATTCCCAGCCCAATTCCTCTTTGTTGGAGGGTCCTGCGTAACTAGATTTTTCAGAGGTCTAATCTTCTGGTTTACCTACACACTTCTGCACATTAAAAGTCAATAAATGTTTGTAGATAAAAAGTGAAATTTGAAATTTATTTACGTTAAGCACGTTAGTTTCACTTTTTAGCCGAGAGATGTCTTGAGGTTATTTGCACTAATTAGGTCTATTTATACCTTAAAAAGTCCGGTTTTAACACGAGACAGGTTTATATTCTCCTCCCGCGCCTGGTACTACCTTGTGTGGGGGGAACTTGGTTGTGGTTTTCGTGATTTTGGCCTTGCAAATTTCACTCGGTACTCCGTCGGTAATCGCAGATTGTTGCGGATTCCTTTGTCCTTATTTCTCCCAATTTTGGCTCTTCCTGTGGGCGGATCTGGAATCCACGCACGTCCAAGGATGCGGGACAGTGCGGCGCTTCCGTTGGTGTATCCGCTTACACTGAAATCCTTTGGGTTTATCACACAGAGAGTCACAAAGTTTTAGTAAATTTAGTCACACAAATAAGCACTATTTCAGTACTTCTAGGTGACCTAGATGCACTACTTTTTCACGGGACGTCCGCGGTCGCTAAAACGCAGTTTTAACACTTTCAATTGTCAGGAAATAAGTCTGGACAATTTTAAATATATTTTTTTTAGTATATACCCGCCAGAGTTGACACGAACACATCGAGCGCGCGTACTCAGAGTCACAATAACCGATTTTATGTTCATAAAAAATATGCACGGGTTCGAAGCCCACGCGGGCGAAGCCGCGCGCAAAAGCTAGTTTTAAATAAAATACTAGCTGACCGGGCAGACGTTGTCCTGCAAGATATTCGTTTACCGACTGCAGCGCCATCTGTCCGCCTGATTTGTGAATCTAAACCATCCTCATCATCATCATCATTTCAGCCAAAAGACGTCCACTGCTGGACATAGGTCTCCCCCAAGGATCTCCACAAAGGCCGGTCCTGGGCCGCCCGCATCCACTGCTTTCCGGCGACCTTAACCAGGTCGTCGATCCACCGTGTGGGAGGCCTACCAGCACTGCGCCTTCCGGAACGTGGTCGCCACTCGAGGACTTTTCTGCCCCATCGGGCGTCGGTCCTGCGAGCTATGTACCCTGCCCACTTAAGTTTGGCAATCCGGTGGGCTATGTCGGTGACACTGGTTTTCCTGCGTATCTCCTCATTTCTGATTCGATCTCGCAGGGAAACTCCGAGCATAGCCCTCTCCATTGCCCTTTGGGTGACTTTGGGTGATGGAGCCCATCAGAAGGCCATCCTCGGTGCCACCCAAACAAAAAACCAACCTCGGTGCCACCCAAACCAAAAATCTAGAGTTTTGGTTTAGGCGTTTAGGAGGAATTATATAAATAAAGATATTAAATATATACTTTGCTTTGTATAATTTTTATTATGGTGTTGACAATTTGTAAGCGTCCATTGTGTCCTATGCAAAATAAATGATTTGACTTTGACTTAAAATAAATCTCTATATATAAAAATGAATCGCTGTTCGTTAGTCTCGCTAAAACTCGAGAACGGCTGGAGCGATTTGGCTAATTTTGGTCTTGAAATATTCGTGTGAGTCCAGGGAAGGTTTAAAAGGTGAGAAAATATGAAAAAATATCATTCAGGTTTTTTATTTATTCATTCTGAGGCGGTACGAAGTTTGCCGGGTCAGCTAGTAATAAATAAATATCCTTGGACATTTCACACAACGCCATCTCGTCCCAAGTTAAGCAACTTAATGCTTGTGTTATGGTAACGAAATGGATGATAAACTACTTAGATACATTTTTTTTTGTAAATAAATACTTATAATAGATAGAAATGACACCCAGACTCCGAGCCAGTGCCTCTGGTTTAGACAAAGACACTTGCCCGACCCCGGAATCGAACCCGGAACCCGTTGATCCAAAGGCGGCACATCTAACCACTAGACCAACGAGGCAGTCCAGACTTAAATCTAGAGAACTGGTCACACCTCCAAGAGTGGGTACCGCCTTTTTCATATGGTGCAAGAGTCGTCTGGGTTCACAAGCAAACATTTCTACAGCAACGTGGACGGCGACGTAGATCCCTATAACACTGCATTCCAAAACGGAGTGAGAGATAGGACATGAGTGGCGTTTTCAGGGCACCTGCCTCCAAAACACCAGAGTAGGGTGTCTTCGAGTCCGCACAAAAATTGGCTGTTCTTGGACGACTTACTAGTTGTTGGTTCCTAGTATGCATCATAACTACACCTATTTTTTATAAATAAAAATGAGTCGGAAAATGTTTTGGTAAGCGCATAACTCAACAAGGCCTGGACCAATTTGGCCAATTCTTTTTTTTAAATATAAATAAATATCCTTGGACATTTCACACAACGCCATCTCGTCCCAAGCTAAGCAACATAATGCTTGTGTTATGGTAACGAGATGGATGATAAACTACTTATATACATTTTTTTTGTAAATACATACATATTATAGATAGAAAACACCCAGACTCGGAACAAATACTTGTAGTTCGTAGAAATATTTCTTCCGTGCGGGGATCGAACCCGCGACATGCTGCGTGCTTTAAGGATCGTTTTTACGGCGAGAAAAATTCGAATAATTGCCGGAAATACCCTAAAACAGCTATTTTTTTTTCGATACAAACGTTTTTTAACTAAAACGTAACTAAATCATTATTATTATTACTAGCGGCCCGTCCCGGCTTCGCACGGGTGCGATGTTACCCACGGTTGTTGTCGAACCGCGGGTGATGCCGCGGGGTAAAGCTAGTAGTCTAACAAAGTCGCTGTCGTCAGTCCGTCCTCTACGCAACGGATTTTGAAGCGGTTTTTTTAATATATAGAGTGATTCAAAAGAAGGTAGCCGGGGCGGGTCGCTAGTTCAAAATAAACACTTATTGATAAGAAATGTTAACCAAATAAAGAAACTAAAACAGCCATTTGAAATCGGTTCCAAATAAAGTGACATCGAGCTTAATTAGGTTCGAGGTATTCTAAGGCACTAACGTCAAATAGTTATCCATTTTCAATTTTCCGCTAATTCATTGAATTTGAAGTCAGTTAAAAATGTTGTTTAAAAGTTTTTATCTTTATAGACTCGTCGCCCGTTCGCTTCATCCAGGTAATAAAACGCCGATACTTTCAATGTAATTGAATAATCAACATGGCGTCTGTCGTGTTAAGCACGAATGCATCACGCTCGCCGCCCAGCGGGAGTCGGCAGCACGGTAATGTCGCTACTTCACACTCCTCAATACATTACGTTGGAGCAAATAAAGTATTGAAACTTTTAAGAAACCCCCTGTGATACTAGTAAACAAGTTATAGGTTTAAGGTGAATGTTCCAGGGTAGCCCGCGAAATTCAAATTTTCTTACGTTTTTTGCAATTTGCAGGTCAGTGATAGATTGTATGTTGATTAAAATGTTATTCGCGGCTGTAAGACGTGTGTAGTTATAGAATTATAATCATCAAACTCATCAATACAACCCTCCAAGCTCATAGAGGAGAAAGAATGAGTTTGAGCTTGAAAAAGTTTTTCTTGCACCTTTATGAGCTTGGAGGATTGTATTGATGATTATAATTCTATAACTACATACCTACGTCTTACAGCCGCGAATAACATTTTATTCAACATACAACCTAGCACTGCCCTGCAAATTGCAAAAAACGTAAGAAAATTTGAATTTCGCGGGCTACCCTGGAACATTCACCTTAAACGGTGAAGCAGATTTTGTTCAAACATAGCATACCGACGAAAAACCTACCACTACTTAGTAGTAGTAGTCTACTGGCCCATAAATCTACCCACTGCCGAGACAGGCCTCCTCCCATAACGTGAACTAGTTTTGGCTCGAGATTCCAAATTGAAATTAAATGTACCTACTATTACTACTGCTCAGCCAATAAATGACCCACTGGTGAGTCGAGCCTCATCCCAAAGAGGGCAATAGCCCAATTTGCTAGACGGGTTGACACGAGGTTTTGTATCAAGTTTTCCTTCTAGCACGGCTATTAAGAGGCTGTCCATTAATCACGTGAAGTTCGAAAGGGGGAGGAAGGGGTTCGGCAAAAATCACGAAACATCACCAAGAGGGAGGGAGCGGTTAAAAAATGTTTAAAAAACATCACGTGATTAATGGACATCCCCTAATCAGCCTTGTCAATTGCTTTTGTCTACACTAAATCTTTTATCGCACGGAAATTAAATGTTTGCAATGGATGAAATCAAAATTTATAATACAATATGTCAATAACCCACACCATCCTGAGATTGTCGTAAGTGGCGACAAAATCAAGAGACATATCACCCATCCGCAAGAGAACGAAAGCTTGATAAAACCCGTCTTGCCAGCGTAGCAGAGTAGGCTTATATACCTCCAGTCTGGCACAGTAGAGGCGCTGCAACCCCTAGCCAGACATACCAACTCGTCTGGCTCGATGATCATCCCTTTGCGCCTAAAGTCGTGACCCCGACGTGATGTGAACACGCAAGATCCTTAAAGTGGTAACCCTCGACATTGGACTCCAGAGTTTCCAACGAGTCTGCAACATCCTCCTGCCTGGTCAACCTGGTAAAGACGAACCCTCTTCAGCAACAGCAGTCACCTGGCAAGCCAAGACGTCAGCCTTAACAGGACCACACCCAGCCAACTCACCGTGCTACCTCCTCTATGTAACTGGAGGAGGTCCGACTCAGCAGTGGGTCATTTATGGGCTGAGTAGTTGTAGTAATATAACATTCAGTTTAAATTTGTAATGTCGAGCCAAAACTAGTTTACGTATAATGTAGAGTGCGTGACTTGCTCGTCGAATGCAAATGAATTGTCTTTGATAAAATAACGGTAAACCGGTGTAAATCAAAGTGTACAACATAACTACGGTTTAAATTTTGTTGTGTGGGAGCCGAGTAGTCTGTTTTTGTGTTTAATAGTTTTCGAAGTCATCTATCTATCTATAAAAATAAAAATGAATTGCTGTTCGATAGTCTCGCTAAAACTCGAGAACGGCTCGACTGATTTAGCGGTGTCAAGTGTGTAAAGGTGTCAAAATATGAAAAAAAAAAGCTACTTAGAAATAAATGACTACTACTACTCAACCCATAAATGACCCACTGCTGAGTCGGGCCTCCTCCCGTCACAGGGAGGGTCATTAGCCCACTGTGCCACGCTGGCCAGACGGATGGGCACAGGGTTTTTGATATCAAGTTTTCCTTGTATTGCGGCTAGGTTTTCGGCCTTGACATTTACTTTAGTCGGCTCATAAGACACCCTTAGGACAGAATGGGCTGGTGGCACAGTGTATTCTTATTCCGTCGCCGTGATTTAGCTAACGAGGTTCTACTTTAAAGTTTTAAAAACATTCCATAACGCATTTCAAGTGGTCGTGAGGGGAATATTGGCGTGCCAGGGGTCGATAGCGGTGATTACACGCGTTCGACTCAAAACGACCTTATGCGAGATGTGTTGATGCATTTTTAATATTACAAACGATTTCCTTTCGTCCATTTTGTTGTAAGACACAACAACAGTGTATTAGTATAGGGATTTTAGAGTTCGAATGGTGACGGAATCAAAATATATATTCCATCTTGAGGGTATCGTGACAGAAGGTAAAGGACAAGCCGCAAGAGAAGCATAGCTTGATACGAAACACTGTGCCCTCCATGTACTTGGAGGAGGCCGACTCAGCTGTGGGTCATTTATGGGTTGAGAAGTAGAGAAGTTATTTAAGGAACAATGTTACTTTGGCTTGGTACTGACCATAAAACTTTCCCACCGCACGCTGGGACATAACGCGTGTTGTAAAAGTCAACAAAACCCAGCACGCTTGGTGGTTGGATCGAATGGTCCACCCAGCTAGCTACCACCCTCACATCTAAGTCTTAGATGTGAGCCATTTTTTCTGTGTTTCGTGTGTGTATGTGTTGCTATCCATCATGCAAGCCAAAGGCATTCAAGTCTCTGACGAAAAAAAAAAACTTCAAACACCGATATTTTATATTATTTTTTAAAAACCCTTGTCTTACATATGTCTTGTGTGTGTCACGATGACACATGTATTCTAATTCCATTGCCACAAAGAATACCTCACATAATGTCATCCAGCAATTATTTATTCAAGACGTTTCAGATTCATCGAGTGACAACCCGTGGTGTGGCATTGTTCTAGAACGCAGTGTACACACGATTTTAATCACTGAACCCTGTAGGACATGTGTTCGTCATTTTCCTTTTGTAGTTTGACTCCCTCTCCGATGACACTTGATGCGCAATATGTCACAAAACTGTTATTCGGAGTATACACTTTAATAGACACACAAATATTTTCGATTGAAGTTCATTAAAAATTGTCGTTTTCCACTACTGAGTCGAGCCTCCTCCAAATTCGTGGAGGGTTAGCCTACTGTGCCAGGTTGGCAAGATGGGTTGGCACAGGATTTATATAAAGTTCTTCTTCTCTTGCGGCTAGGTGATCTGCCTTTTAAGTTTCTTTTGTCGTCTCTTACGACATTCTCCGTGTTTAGAACATAATGTACTGTACATACACACACACACACACACTACCATATATTTGACACACCCAGACATAAATAGTCTTTTGTTTAAACTATACTTTAAATTAATTATGGTTGAATTTCGACCGACCGACTCCTGTCGACTCCAATGAAATTGAGGAAAGGCGATATAATATAATGATGACGTAACGTTGATCAAACTTTTCACGCAAATCGCCCTTATATGCAGAAGGATCTGCGTGTCATATTCACTTTAAAATAAATCCCTGCGGTAGCTACTTCGGTCAATGGGCACAGTGGGGTGTCGAAGTCCCGCTGCGCCTGGCGGTTAACAAGCTGCTAAATATATTACCTGCCTGATTACCGTAGTTCTGCATTACCACCTCATCTACATAAAGCTAGTTTGTCATATTGAACTTTAATGCTGGGTAATTAACGTATAATTTTGAAAATTGATTGACCGTAGCTTGATTTGTTCTTGCTTATCTGAATCCAATGTTGTTGACACTACTGTTAGAGCAACATCTTGTGTGACGTCACGGTTCGAAATAAGAATTAAAATATTGGAACACAATTTCATTTTTTTATTGTAATTACTGCTTCATGTCATTACCCCATTCCACTGCATGAAAGTCTGTAGTTGGTCTTTTTAGATCGCCATTTTTAGGTACAAGGCCGGGTCAAGACAGATTTGTGAGAGCAAACTCGTGCAAAAGTCGCAGTGCCAAACATCAACAAAAACTTTACGAAACCCTGTACCAACCCGTCTGGCCACCGTGGCTTAATAGGCTTATCGCCCTCCATGTAGTTGGAGGAAGCCCGACTTAACAACGAGTTGAATGGGCTGAGTTGGAAGGAACTCGTATTTTTTTATTTAAAACATAAAATATTCGTAATAGTAAATCAAATCATGCTCTTCATAAATAGAAGTACTTAATTCCAATTTTAAATATTGCTACCCCCTGGTTCGAACTCCCATTAGGTAATGAAAGATTCGTATAATCTCTAATTCATACAATGAGAACACAGTGCGTAAAAAGGTAAATATCCGCAGGCGAAACGGAACGCATCCAAATGGCGGGAATTTAGGCGTGTGCTATTCGAGTCGATGGTAGACGAAAAAAAAAGTTTTATCGCTTGTTTTTGTTTCTTCATTAGGTATGATTAATCAACTGTTAAGTTCAAGAGAAGTTCAAAAAAGCTTCAAATTTAAATTGTTGACCTGATGTTGTTTAATTTATCGAAAGCACATCACTCAAGTAGATTTAGGAAGAGACCTAGAGCCTAGTTTAGCCATCAGTCTTCCACGATATATGTTAAATAATTGGATGTTTTTTTTGTATTTTGCAGAGAGAAATAAAAATGCTCTCTTAAAAAAGATCCCAGTAAAAAGTTTTTACACGTTAATCACAAATGTTTAAAAAAACAAATTGTTGATGATTGTTTCACGTCGCCTGTATGCTGTTATTAATATCAAAATTCGCCACCCACGGAAAGATTAATTAAGGATTTACAACATGGATTCAGCAGTAAACGTGATGCTACAACAGATAGACTAGCAAGAGGATATAATAAAAAGATTTTCCATAGATATTTTCCTAGTCTGAATATTATCGGCTTAACAAATCACTACATAGTATAAAACAAAGTCGCTGTCGTCTGTCCGTCCCTATGTATGCTTAAATCTTTAAAACTACGCAACGGATTTTGAAGCGGTTTTTTTAAATAGATAGAGTGATTCAAGAGGAAAGTGTTTATGTGTAATACTTGCATAATTGCACCCGTTCGAAGCCGGGCCGGGTCGCTATAAAAAATAAAAAACAGTACTCAATAATTTGTCTATTGTTTTGTAACTCCCGCTGCGCCACAACCGCCCTTATACCGCCTCGTTTGATTTCAAATAAAGAATAGATTTTTATTTTTAATTGGAACATATTCGCGCGGATCGTGCGTTGCCAGCGTTTGGGTTTTCTATAGTGGCAACAAGAGGGGACCCCATCGCCTCGAGGTATTTGTTTTGAAATATACGCATACTGGAATAAGACAATCTGGCCCCTTATAATAACTTGGTAACAATAAACCTCGGATGCAATGTAACGTATTATGTGCGTGTGTACATAATACGGTCAGTATTATGTACACACGCACATAATACGTTACATTATAAACGGTAAGTTTAAATCTACCGATCTCCCAATTCAAATTTCAATTAATGCAGACAATTCAAATTTGGAATATAAATGCCGTAACTTGGTCTTACAAACTTTTTGAAAGGTGCAATATACACAAAAGTCTTTTTTTGTGTCGCACTGGCCGGTGATTGGCGGAGGAGTGCGTAACGCAAGCGATCAGTTGATGACGTGAGGGAACAAACCCCCACTACGGCACTTTGTGTTCTAGTTAATTGTGGCTGACAGTACTTAGTCCATAATTAACTTTATCAATGCTATTCGTTATTGATAAACAATGCAAACAATAAATAACAAATTGAGGTAGGTTCCTTGGGCATACCTCGATCCTCATAATAGGTAACGTCAATGTCAATTTAAGTTGGCACCGTCTTCAAATGTTTATTTATTGGTTATTTTTCGCTTTTATGACTTTGAAATCGGTTTACATTTTAAAATATGTCAAAATATTTTTTTTGTATTTTTTGTATTTTACACATTTTACCAGAAACATCTGAACTATCAACATTACGAAATATGCCCCTACAAATGCGAGATTTTTTGTTACTATGTACCAACAACTAGTAAATTGTCCAAGAATACCCAAACTTGCCTTCCGACGATAGGTTTTGTCCACTTATGTCAAGTTTAATAGCAAACTACTGAAGTGATTTCGATACAAAACGAAATGGAACCACACCAACTTTCAAATAAAAAAAAGAAACATCAAAATTCGTTCACCCAGTAGAAAGTACTGAGGTTAGAAACATAAAAAAATGCAGTGGAAATTCTATTTGATCTCCTCTAGCAACAGTATTGCAAGAGGTAAATAGACCAGGACTAAGCCAAATTCTATTTCATTGGAGTCCTTAGAGAGAAAGTCCTTAGTCCTTTTTACAGGCTAAAATAGAGTATAAAAAGCGGCTATGATTCCTTTCGGGTACAACCGCGGTCGGTAGCTAGTTTAGCAAACCTACAGTAGAGAAAATAGGGAAGTATTAGCATCGCAAAAACGCTGGAAGCGAAACAATAATCTGTCAAAGTACCAGGCTAGCATAGATTTAAGGAGGTAGTCAATAGTATGCATGCGGGGCGTGTCACGGGGTAAAGGGCAGAGGGGGGGATCCGTCAACGGCTCGAGGCGGTCACGACGACCGACCTGAGCTAAGCACAGGACTAAGGATGAAGGCACACTGGATGTTTAAGTAGCAATGTCTTGGGGCTGTGTTTATGAAACCGATAATGCATTCGGTTTGGTATTCGGCTTTCATACTTTGGAGGGCAGGTAATACCTTCAACATCTCCATGGTCGTACGAAGAACTGGACGGGAATACTGACAGCTTGTCAAACCAAATATAGTAAGACTGGATGGGTCTTGGAAAGCAGGTGGCAAACGGTCCATATTAACCTGGTAACAAGCTAAGTCAGGTTAGTCCAATCGAAATTCGGAAACCACAAGGAAGATTTTATTCAGATACTTAAGAGAGGAAGGTCCACTGTGGACATAGGCCTTCGCCAAAGACTTCGAAGGCCGGTCCTGAGCCGCTCGCATCCTTCGTTTTCCTGAGACCTTAAGCAGGTCGTCAGTACACCGAGTCGGACGCCTACCAGCACTGCGCTTTCCGGAACGCGGTCGCCACTCGAGGATTTTCTGCCCCATCAGGAGTCAGACCCGCGAGCTATGTGCCTTGCCCACGCCACTTAAGTTTGGCAACACTGTGGGCTATGCCGGTAACTCTGGTTCTGCGAATTCGCAGGGTAGCGAGCATATCCCTCTCCTTTGCCCTTTGGGTGACTTTGAGCCTTTTGGTGGAGCCCATAGTGAGCGACCACCACTCACAGACAACTAAAAGATAGCGCCATACCATTTTTTAATCTCATTCATCGGTATTCAGCAGTCGGATTGTGAGCTACAAATAACTGTATACCGACTTTTGGTATCTTTTACAGCAGTTAGCAACACTGCAGTAAGATCGTCAGCGCTTGTTGTAGAAAAGATTTAATTTAATAAGTGACTCTAGTTCTTGTTGTGACGGTGAAGTTGTGAAGTGAAGTGAAGGTGAAGTTTGGTGCTGCCAGCGTTTGTGTTCCTTTCGGCAACGCGTGGGCGTTGCAAAGATAACCGTATACCATCAAGGGCCAAATGCTTGAGTGCCATTGTAATGGTATAAAAAAGGCGTAGAAGTAATAAATCCAAACCATGTGTACACCGCCGCGTTCGGCGCGCGACTGCCCGCTCGCGTGCCAGTAATTGCCCATCGTTCCTTTTTCGAATAACTATCACGACTTTTTCGCTCCAAATACTTATTCTTTTCTTTCGGTTGTTAAAGGCATTCCATGCATGCGGCCAGTAATTCAGACGCGCTCGGTTATTTCAGGCATTTTGGCCAGTACTTTTGTGGTGTTATGAGCTTATGACCCATTAAATTGTTGTCGGTGTTGTGGTACAAATTTGGCAGTTCGAAACTCAAATGATATTCTTCTAGAACATGCTTTTCATACTTTTTAATGAGTGTCAATGATGTAACAATTATCGGTATTAGTGTTGTTGTATACATAACGTTAGGAAGGAAAAAAGTTTGTGTGGTGACGGATTTAGAATACCACCCCATTCCATCCTGAGCGTGTCGTACTTAAGAGCGGACAAAAGGAAATCACGGTTGATAACTAAGCCGTAAGAGAAGGAAAACTTGATGCCTATTACCCTCCATGTAACTGAAGGAGGCCCGCCTCAGCTGACGGTTATATATCGGCTGAGTAAATGTAGCAGTAGATAGGTAAAATGTTAATGGCAAAAAAAAACGTATAATTCCTTCGTTACGAGAAACTAAATAATAATAACCCCTTTAATACACATCCCAGATTACTGCAGCATTATTCTAAGTACATACATACATCTAAATTAATAGGACTTATTAAGTGGCTGAGAATCACGCAAAGAAGAAGAGAAGAATCATCAGAAAAGAGGAAACCCGCAGAAAGACCCGTGTCAAGCAACATAGCTCAAAACATTTAACAGTTGAAGTGGCAGTAGGCAAGCTACTGACAAGAGGGCCTTTTGCATTATGGCAAAAAAGTCTTGGACTAGGTTTACGACAACAAAGTGTGAGGCAACCCCCGACTGTGTTTACGGCCGACCTTATAAAGGTCGCTGGGTAGATTTCTGCGACCGATTGATAGATATACAAACTTCTTAATTAAGGTACCTATATTAACGTAAGGTTAAGCTTTAACTGTTCCAAAGTTTCATCACTAAAGTAAACGAGTTGTAACTTGTGTTGGTTTAGACTTGAGTTCAAATTAAACCGCTACGGGTTAAATTACTATTTAGCAATTGGAGTGGATAACTTACAAGTTCAATAACAGTGCAATAACAAAGTCCAGTTATACTAAGTTCTTAACTTATTTGTTTCGCTTATCATAGTATATTGTCTACGCCAAATAGTATGTAAGCCTCTAGGATATACAGTATGTTTGTAAGTTTTAAATGTTAAATTGTTTAAAAATCCTCTGATGAAAAAAAAACTTATTTGTACATTTAAGGAGTCTGCTGTTTGCTTGCTGAGACTGCAATGTTTCATTACGTAATCCACTGCTGGTCATTAAAGCACCATTGGATGCCGACGACCTTAACCAGGTCGTTGGTCGATGGTGTGAAAGGTTTACTAGTGAAATTAAACCGATGGACACATTTAACAAGTTAGAAATATATTTAGCACTAGCGGCGCCCCGCGGTTTCACCCGCGCTTACTTATTCTCGTACCGCGGGTGACGTAGCGGGGCGAAGCTAGTCTAAAAAAAGTTACTCCTTATATCATCAGCTACCTATCAGTGAAAGTCCCGTCAAAATCGGTCCAGCCGTTCCAGAGATTAGCCGGAACAAACAGACTGTTGATTATGATCATCACTCCAATTTTATTTATTAGTATAGAATATAGAACGTATAGACTAGCAGCCCGTCCCAGCTTCGAACGGGTGCGATGTTACCAGAGATTAGCCGGAACAAACGGATTTAGTAAAAAATGGTTATTCTATTATTATGCCGGCTCTACACTCACGCGTGACGTCGCGCCGAGAATTCACGCCGTGAATAAACGCCGTGATCCGCGACTATGATGGACGACGACGCGATTTCTAAAGCAAATCCTTTGACGGGGGCCAAAAAACCGACACTGGTCGGGGAACGGTGCGAAGCGCGAACGAGAAGGCGTGAACAACATCTACACTCGTGATTCGTAGTTGTCGCGGGCTATCGCGGCCGTTCGCGGCGCGAGTGTAGAGCCGTCTTTACATACAGACATGTGTATGCACGCGCGATAAATCCGATAAAAGGGTTTAATTCCAATGTGTATCAATGGCGAAAACCTAAGGTTTAACGCCGACCTAAAACGCCTAAACCTAAAACGCTTCAGAATACACCTGTATTTGGTACAACGAAATACAATGACGGCGAGCGACTTATAGCGCGGCGAACGTATTCGAGCGTATTCTAAATACAGTTGTATTCTGAAGCATTTTAGGTAGAATTTAAATTGTTACCAAAGCCACCGACATAGCTCAGAGAATTAGCAGACTGAAGTGGCAGTCTGGTCATATCTGTAGAAGAACCGACAACCGCTGGTGTAGACGGGTTCTTGAGTGGAGACCGCGAATCGGCGTAGTGTGGGACGGCCCTCTGCTAGATGGAGCAACGTTCTGCGAAATGTTGCGGGCAGCAGCTGGATGCGTCAAGCTGAAGACAGGGCGCTATGGCGCTCCTTATGGGAGGCCTATGTCCAGCAGTGGCTAATGTGGGCTGATGATGATGATGAAGGGCGGATGACCGATGGAGCAGGAAGTTTGGGCAGCTTAGGACCAGTCGCTATGGGTACCGTCGGGAAGGCCCATGTCCAGAGATTGATTTTATTGGATGATATTGGTGACATATAACTGTCATTCGGGTCACATTTCGCAGCGGCACTACCTATTTACCGGCGACTCTTACCATGTGGCAGCAGCTATATTGCTGCTATTGAAAACTTGTTTAGCGGCGTTTAGCACTTTTCTTGGAATATGTATAAAATGTCTTACTCACGTCAGAATACGTCCCCTGACCGAAAATTCGTAAGACAGAGTGACAGTAGAGGATATACTTTTGATCTATACTATCTATACTCTATATTACTTAATATATAAAGCTGCAGAGTTTGTTTGTTTGTTTGAACGCGCTAATCTCAGGAACTACTGGACCGATTTAAAAAAATCTGTCAGTGTTAGATAGTCCATTTATCGAGGAAGGTTATAGGTTATATTTAATTTTCAAAAGAATTTGGGATCCGTATGAAAATTGCGATTTTGTAAACCAAGGTGTAAAATCTAAAGGTCTGGTCAAACAGCGGACGGGGCGGGACGGCGACGCGACGCTGGCGGGACGTGAAGAGTTGTAATGTATTAGTTAGTAGAATGTGTCACATAGAGCCGTGCGTCGCGCTCGGCGCTCGACTAGCCGTCGCGGCACGTCGCCGTCACGTTCGACGGGAATGCAAAACCTATTTATGCGTGCGCTGCAAAAACAATTGACAATAGAACAAAATGATGTACTACGGGATTGTAGGTCTTACAAAGATCTACAAAAAAGTCACATGTCTAACTATCATAGTTTAGTCACAATAACCGATTTTATGTTCATAAAAAATATGCATAGAGATAAGCACGGGTTCGAAGCCCACGCGGGCGACGCCACGCGCAAAAGCTAGTTGTAAAATAATTATAATTCAATTATTTATGTATAATATTGTCATTTTTAATTATTAAAACTTACAATAAATCATTGTTGTATTTTACTTTTACATTTTTGATTTTTAATACCCTAGGTATAACCTGTATCGCGGGGGCAGTTTACAAACATGCCAGACTCGGAGTTAGTGCCTCTGGTTTAGTTGGTTAGTAATTTGGCAGCAGCTATATACATTTGGCAGGGGCTCTATACCCATCACGTACGTTGCTTACTATACAGATCAGTTGCGTTCCGCAGAATCCGCCAGACAAGATCCTGCTTGTGCGTTAATATACTTGTAAATGTTTCTAAATGCCTATTTCATGATCAAAGCAAGAATTAAATGCCGTTCAAATTATATTGTACAATAAATCTTTATGAATAGGGATGGGAAATTAAACTAACGATATGTTACCAATAATAACGTACATAATCTGTCGTTGATTTAGAGGCCTTTCAGAAAAATGTCGTAAAATGAGAAAAAAGAAACTTAAGAGGCATGCAACCGATCCAGCAGAAAGAGAAACTTCATAAAAACCGTGGCCAACCCGATTGGGCAGCGCAGACAGCAGGCTCCTCTATGAAGTAACAATCTATAGATGTATAATTCAAAATGTGACAATTAGGTTAGAGAAGTGTCAAAATGTTATTGATTCTTTATTTGAATTGCAGTTGTTTCTTTTTTTGCAAGTGTTATTGAATGTGTTATCGATATATTATTATCGAAATTGCTACCTTCACTACTTTGTTAAAAGTAAAACAGTGTAGGGCTGAGGGTTGCTAATCACGCGGTTATTTAGTGACATCCATGGAGGGTGAAACTATAAGGGGACATGGTTGATGAACTGTTTTTTTCTTTCAACTTTTTATTTGTGATTAGAGTATGTCAAATTATACGTATAGATTTCCAATCTGTTGTGTACCAATTTTGAAACTGGAAAGTTACTTTTATTCGTGGCTTCTATGCGTTGTTGGATACGTTTGCCAATCTATACATATTTGTGTCCCCCTTCTCCAAATGAGGACGTAGGGCCTCCTCCAAATTCATGGAGGGAATTAAGTCTACTGTGCCTCGCTGGCGAGACGTGTCGGCACAGGGTTTGTATCAAGTCCTTCTCTTGCGGCTAGGCCTAATAATGTTATTTAACTGATGGTAATTGCGCTTCAACCTACCCACTAAACCAACGGTGTCCCTCAACTGATCTCAATTGCAACTGCCGGTGCGAGGGGGATTGGCAGATAACTGATGTAGAAAGGAATAACTGTTTTTTTTACCTCGGTGATTAAGGCTTCCCGGCCTTTGGGACTGGGTGGGTTATGTGTGACTCCGGGGCGCGTAGAGATGGTAAGCTGATGTCCGAACCAGGGCCACGGGATTCACTCCCAGATAGGAGAGCATGCTCCAGGACCCTGTGGACAGCAAGGAATAACTTAGGCTAACTCTGTGAACTGAACAATAACTCTTTTGTTAAATATTACGCGGACGAAGTCTAAGTAACAGCTAGTCATAAATATAATACATCAATTTCGAATTACGCAAATTCGTCGTACCCACACATCTCCCCTCAAAACTACCACAAATGCGACCAGGGTAAAGATGCCATAATCGCGTTACGACCGCCCGCAGCGGTTAGCGATTGCCTAAATTATGGTATTCGAGTACATCCCTAATGATGGCGACGTGACAACTGGGTATCGCAGGGTTTGTGATTAACATAACCTCATTCATCATTTCCATTCATCATCATTTCAGTCATAAGCTCACTACTGTCAAGCCTCCTTCCAATTCATGAACGAAAATTTGCTGACTGTCCCACGCGTACAGTGCCAACTCGTTGTCGGTTGTTGTATCAAGTTTTCTTTCTAGCAAACGTGGCATAGTACGCTTCTTGTTCTTCTTTTAAATATGGCTTCCATCATGGGTTTGATGATTTTGCCAACCGACTCAAACTCAAATAATTTATTTTTACCTATTTACAGGTGTTTTTGAAAGGTCGAAAGTGAAGTTAGGAAACTAGTTGCTTGTTCCAAAACGTAGGTCCTATGGAGGAAAATCCATGGACACTCTTTTTATTATATTTTCCGTTACAAACATCTGATTGTATTACATTGATTTCGTGTTTAATTATAGTCAGCTAAGATAAGAGGACAATGTAACATATTGCAGTTTGTACCGAGTTTGTTTTGTCACATCAGCGGTGACAAAATATAGAAGTTAGAGAGCACAGTACGCTTTATAACCTCCATGTGACGGATTTAGAACAGGGTCACCATCCCAATCCATTTTGAGGGTCGCGTAAGAGCCGACAGGAGGAAATGTCAAGGCCGATAACCTAGCCACATGAGAAGGAAACCTTGTGCCAACCCGTCTTGCCAGCGTGGCACAGTAGACTTATTACCATCCCTGTGATGGGAGGACGGCCAAGTCAATAGGGGGCTATTATGGATTTAGAATGCATAGTGTCACCACCCCTTTTCATCCTGAGGGTGTCGTAAGAGGTGACTAATGGAACGGAAGAAGCAGATCACTTTTTTTCAAGAGAAGGAAAACTTAACACGTGCCCTGTGCCAACCCGTCTGGCCAGCGCGCGTGGCACAGTAGGTTAATTACCCTTCATGTAATTGGAGGAGGCCCGACTCACCAGTGGGTCTTTAATGGGCGAAGTAGTAATGGGATGTGCAACTCGGCTATGGTCATCTATGGGTTTATATATCTATATCCATACAAGGTATTATACATTTGACATTATTTTAATCTAGTTCTACAATCGGTGCACGCACGTAAAGCAAGGCTCTCTAAGAGAAAGAAGCCTCCGGCCTGTAATAACAGCCAAATAAATCATATGTTTATCTAATCGATGTATCTATCGATGATGGCGTTTCGACAAAAACGGCGCGTGGGCAGGATTGATCTCTTTTTGTATCGTCACGCCTATCCCCGATAGAGAGTAGGCAGAAATACTTGTGATACAAATGGAGCTGACGAAAGATAGAAGATAGATTATTGTATATATTAACCGACTTAAAAAAGGAGGATGTTCTTAAATCGTCTAAAACTTTTCTTTTTACTACATCTAATTTTACTTACAGAACTGATTAAAAAATAATACAAGCACATACAGCAATAAAAACATCACTCGTTACATAACCTGTCATAGGGCTGTCCATTAATCACGTGAGATTCGAAAGGGGAGGGAGGGGTTCGGCAGAAATCACGAAATATCACATTGGGGGAGGGGGGTATAGTAAGATATCACGTGTATTTATTTTTTCGTCAAATGCGTGATTTCTATACCAAAAAGCGGCGTGTAGTGTAAACCTTTGAGTGTAAGATTCTTTGTAAGTACTAAAAAATACAGGTGATTTTTATTGTGTGGGTGGGTGATAGTCTTAAACCTCACCACGTATCACCAAAGGGGAGGTAGAGGTAAAAATTAAAAAAAAAACATCACGTGATTAATGGACAGCCCCCATGACTGCAGTACGATTTCGATTGTGTCAAGAAAACGCAATGTACATCAAAGTCCTATTAAAAGTCGACACTCTTATCTATGGTACTAGGTGCGTGACTGCCTTATTGCTAGATCAATAAGGCAGTCACGCACCTAGTACCATGGATGTGCTGACTCATGATCTTGATTTCTGAACATGATCCTGAACCTTTAAAAAACTAACTGTACCGTACCACACTCCACACTCTGAGCACGTCCCTGGTCACAAAGACACTTGGCCTACCCGGAATAGAACCGCGATCCCGTGATCCAAAGGCGACGTATCCAACCCCTACACCAACAAGGCACTTTGAGGAGTGATTGCCCGCCATACCTTTTCTTTATATTTTTAATCGCATACGAAGCCAGGGGCGAAATCTAGTAACTATTAATGACTATAACTGAACCGGAATTATGCGCATACGACGATCAAACCGTTATACGATCGATACGAGGCGACAATTAGCATAATTGATCTTCTAACTGTTGTACATAGATGGCTTCGATGATTCTAATATTTTGCTTCTAAAAATTAAATACTACTTTTTTTTTTATTGCGGCTTTGAATCCTTTGACCCTAGGCTTGCGTGATGGAAAGCAACGCCAGGATCTAAGATGGAGCAGGTAATTCAAGGAAATGCCCTGTCGGGCATCGGCTCTTAAAATCACACGAAAAAACCCACAGTAAAACTGCTAGGCGGCGGACTTAGATGTGAGGGTGGTACCTAGCCGGGTGGACCATAAGATCCTACCACCAAGCGTGCTGGGTTTTGTTGACTTTTACAACACGCGTTTCTTTCCAGCGTGCGGTGGAGATGTGCAATATTCTGCCCTGTTCCCACACGGGGAGACATTACTAGGTACTCAGCCCATAAATGACCCACTGCTGAATCGGGCCCCCTCCAATTACATGGAGGGTCACTAGCCTACTGCGCCACGCTGGCCAGACGGTTTGGCACAGGGTTTCGTATCAACCCCGGGAGGAAGGCGCACTGCGTTCCGCGCGTGCCTCCCAGCGGTGGAATGGGGGGACGCTACTATAGCTATCCCCCACGTAATCGGAGGGGCCCGCCTCGGAGCTTGGGGCTCCACTAAACGAGGCGGGCTGAGGTCCCCAGGGTCCCAGAGCATGCTCTCCTATCGGGGAGTGTATCCCGTGGCCCTGGTTCGGACATTCGAGGATCGCCGTCGGTTTTAGTGGGTAGGTTGGGGCGCAATTTACCATCTCTACGCGCCCCGGAGTCCCACATATCCCGGCTAGTCCCAACGGCCGGGAATCCATCAGGATCTCCGACGTAAAAAAAAAAGGGTTTCGTATCAAGATTTCCTTATCTTCTCTTTCCCAAGAAACAATAAAAAATCCTTGTGAGTATACAACTAATTCGTCTATGGAATTTTCCCTCCATGGAATTGGAGGACGCCCGACACAGCAGTGGGCCTTTTAATGGCCAAGATGATGGCTCTTGCAACATGGCGACATTAAATCAAAAACCAGTATAATTACAGCTTACTCGTATCTCTAGTGTAGGAAGACATCACTTATATTCGACATGCCAACTAATATATGGCGGGCGAGATATAATGTGAGTACCTTTAATGATGTCAAAGAAATTGATCAACCAAAGCTGTTTACCTGTATTAGTTAATAGGACTTAACGGCAGGCCCCGGGAGAGGCCAGACGAAGAGCGGCATGCGGTCTCGTGGTGGTTTTGAGTCCAGGGTGTTCTCTGTCCTCAGGGGTTGATTAAGGTAAACGTTCCAGGGTAGCCCACGAAATTCAAATTTTCGTACGTTTTTTGCAATTTGTAAGTACTAGGTTGTCAGTGATGACATATGGAACTGAGACGTGGTCGCTCACTATGGGCTCCATCAGAAGGCTCAAAGTCACCCAAAGGGCAATGGAGAGGGCTATGCTCGGAGTTTCCCTGCGAGATCGAATCAGAAATGAGGAGATACGCAGGAAAACCAGGGTCACTGACATAGCCCACCGGATTGTCAAACTTAAGTGGCAGTGGGCAGGGCACATAGCTCGCAGGACCGACGTCCGATGGGGCAGAAAAGTCCTCGAGTGGCGACCGCGTTCCGGAAGGCGCAGTGCTGGTAGGCCTCCCACACGGTGGACCGACGACCTGGTTAAGATCGCCGGAAAGCAGTGGATGCGGGCGGCCCAGGACCGGCCTTTGTGGAAATCCTTGGGGGAGGCCTATGTCCAGCAGTGGACGTCTTTTGGCTGAAATGATGATGATGATGTATATAAATCCGTCTGTTTTTTTAACACCACCTGGTGCTCAAGCATCTGTCACTGGTTGTCAACAATCGACGTATAAAACGCTTTAGTGATTCCCGGGTTTCGATCCTCGGTGCTTTAGCCTACGTTTTAGAGGGCGAAACTTTGATGAGGACCTGTGGACGCTCCCGACTTCACAAATAGGCACTCAAAGGATACTGCATGTTCTTTCAGGCGCCTGATATGATAGCTGCTGCTACCAGCCTGATTTATATACACAATGTCATAAAACCATACCTTCCCAAGAGTGTCGTAAGAGGCGTAAAAGGCAGACCAACTAGCCGCCAGAGAAGGAAAACTTAATACAAACCCATAGCCAACCCGTCAGCCAGCGCTGCGAAGGAGGCGAAGGTGATAATAATAATAAATATCCTTGGACATTTCACACAACGCCATCTCGTCCCAAGCTAAGCAACTTAATGCTTGTGTTATGGTAACGAGATGGATGATAACTACTTATATACATTTTTTTTTTGTAAATACATACATATTATAGATAGAAATGACACCCAGACTCCGAGCCAGTGCCTCTTAGACAAAGACACTTGCCCGACCCGGGAATCGAACCCGGGACCCGTTGATCCAAAGGCGGCACATCTAACCACTAGACCAACGAGGCAGTGATGTAGAAATTCTGTCTCAATAGTAGGTAATTTATGAGCTGATACGACGACGAATCTTAAATAGCAAAATTGTAAAAATAATGCGACATTACCAGATTACGTGACTATTCTGCGAATGTCACATTATTTAGACTGTAATGTCGGATATCCATGCAATCGTCTTCAACGTTCAATCCGACTGACTAATGATTATTCTATTACGCAATTAGTGAGCACAGCCCTTTGATTTACGTAAAGTCCGTACCTTGAGGCTAATTGGAGAATATTAGCGACCATCACAGTATTATATCATACTTAGGTTACGCCACGCCACATGAATGATTACTTTGTAGCGACCACTTTACATACTTTACACAATTTTCCCGAAAAATCAGAATTAAAAACATCAAAAAATATCGCCTACAAATGCGAGAATTACCAAAAAAGTTTCAAGAGCAATTTGCATAGTTAAGAATTCCCCGACTACAACTATGGGGGGGGTATGTCTGGCTAGGCGCCGCGACCCCTAGCCAGACATACCATATCGTCTGGCTGGATGATCATCTCTTTGCGCCTAAAACTTGAATGAGTTAATGTGGCTTTTAATTATTTATTTTAGAATTTCTTATTTAAAAAAGCAACCATGGAGAGTCTTGCTCCATTTTATTTTACAGCAATGCAATCGACTAATATGCTTATTAACCTGCAGATCGACTGCGTTACGCTCAGTTCGCCAGGCTAAGTCCTCTTCAAGGTGGACCAAAGCCCCCAAAGTCTCGGAGCATTTTTCCCACTGCGAAGCGCAACCCGGGCCCCGGAGCGGGAATTCGATGAAAGCCGTTGATTTTAGTTGGTAGGTGGGCGCACTTATTACCATCTATCCGCGCACCGCAGTCCCACATACGTTATAATATATGAGGTTTTCCAACGAGAAATAAAAATCTAGGTCCTCTTCAAGGATACGGAGCATTACAGTGCACAAATCATCAAAAAAAATCACTAGCTTTAAGTATTCCATAATTTAAATAAAATAAATAGAAATGTTTTCGATTGTATAGCATATGCTCAGTATACTCTAAACCAAAGCAAAGCAAATAATTATTGCCTGGGAAACAACATGGGGTCAAATGGTTGAAAAATTGCCGTCACACGTAATTGCCACAGAAAAGTGTATTTTGAATTTACAATTTTACTTTTAATTTACCCGTACTGCGATTGATACGTGTAGTCGTTCGTCATTTCAGCCCATAAATGACTACTGCTGAGTCGGGCCTCCTCCAAATTCATGGAGGGAATTAGCCTACTGTGCCACGCTGGAAATAGATACGAGTGGCAATCCTGCAAGCCAGTAACTTTGTTTCGGCTGCGGATCTCCTCGTGATAAATTCAGTCGCACAGGGAAAATTCAAAGAAAAGCTCTAATAAGCGACCACGGTACGATAAAAGACAAAAACTAATGGCTTCGTCAAACAGAACGCGTACTTACCGTAGCAGAGCGTTGCGTACTGAACTGCTAGCGCTGGCGCTCTATTTCTGGTTTAAGACTTTTATTCCACAAAAAGAATACAATTCACTTACATGGGAATACATGATGGATTTTAAAATATGATATATAATCTACGAGTGTAACTGCATTAAATTGTGGGTAAACTAAAATTTCGTATTCTATTACGTATACCTGTGATAGAAATTATGTCAATGGCCATCGGAAAAATAAAAATAAAAAATTTGACAGTATACATAGCAGTACAACACATATCGGCGTCATAGCCCGGCGTCAGTTTAGTATGCTCTGACGCACATTAGGTACGCGTTGACTAAGTTTTGACGAAGCCGTAAAACAACCGCACAAACAAAAGTAATTTATTAAATCAACAGCCTAAATAAGACACGATGTTCCTCAAAAATCGAAAGCGCGTGATGCCAAAAGCCGTATTCGCAAATCAACACACGATTTAAAAAAAAGAAATTGGCGCCACGTCACCGCCCGCGTCCGAGACCGCTCAAAGCGCGCCGCGGCGCTACAACAGTTTCTGAACGCACACAATAAATTACTGCACCTAATCACCCCTAATTGGGATGTGTCGTGACCCAACTTAACCTTAGGTCGACAAAACAAGAACAAAATAATACAAACATAATGATAACGTGGTGTTTCGAATGTTCCCAACTTTTAATTTTGGAACGTTAAGCCCGAACGTCGTGGACTGTAATTATCATCGCGTTTCCGAACTTTAAGTATACGGATAGAGATATTAATAGTCTGTGGTCGTGTGTTTGCTTTTTTCTTGATTTATTTATATTGTATTTTTTTAGTTTGGTGAAATTAGTGGTTTTATAGTTTTTTAGTTTGCCGCTAATGGTTATAAATGTGTGACCCAAAATAAAATAAATTTTAAAGGACGTTAGAGTAATTACGTGGTGGTAAATGCGTGAGGGCTAACTAGTTTACCCTTTGTATCACGTTACGAAAGCCACTAATGACATAAAGAGTATTAATTGATAATTAAGTGCTTGGTGTATCAAATTCCTCCACAGCTATAATGAAGGGCCCAAAAGTACTAGTAGTGACAAAGATACTGTGTGGAAAATCCCAGGGAAAAAAAATACACAACTTTTTTAAATTTCTTTACGAAATTGTTCGAACCACAATACAATAACCCCAAAACACATTGTGGAGGACAAGTTACAAACTACTATTCAGCCCATGTGGTAACGTGACCGTGTTGTGACGGATTTAGAATACACAATGTCACCAACCCACACCGTCTTGAGGGTGTCGTAAGAGGCGACTAAAAGAACGCAAGAGGCAGATCACCTAGCCGAAAGAGAAGGAAAACTTGATACACACCCTGTGCCAACACATCTTGCCATGGTGGCACAGCAGGCTAATTCCCTCCATGAATTTGGAGGAGGCCCGACTCAGTAGTGGGTCATTTATGGGCTGAAATTACGACGACGACTCAGCCTATAAATGACTTACTCCTGTACCGGACCACCTCCAATTACCTGGAGGGTAATGGATGCGGGCGCCTCAGGACTGGCCATCGTGGACATCATTGAGGGCGGCCTATATCTAGCCTCTAGGCCTCTGCTATGGAGCGAGCTATGCTTGGAGTTTCTCTGAAAGATAGGCTCCGTGGCTCCGTAACGAGACTATCCGACAGAGAACAAAGTTCACCGACATAGCTCAGAGAATTAGCAGACTGAAGTGGCAGTGGGCTGGTCATATCTGTAGAAGAACCGACAACCGCTGGGGTAGATGAGTTCTTGAGTGGAGACCACGAATCGGCAAGTGTAGTGTGGGATGGCCCTCTGCTAGATGGAGCGACGATCTGCGAAAGGTTGCGGGCAGCAGCTGTATGCGTCAAGCTGGAGACAGGGCGCTATGGTGCAGTGGACTAATGTGGGCTGATGATGATGATGATAATATCTAGCAGTGGACGTCCTTTGGCTGAAATGATGATGATGATAAATAAGCACACAACAACAGACCTTGCGTGTTTCTCTCATCTGGCGAACTTGCTCTCACTATGCTGTTTAGTGCTTTTTGTAAACAAGGTGATGAAGACCAATAAATTGAAAAAAAAGCAACTACAGAGTTTCTTGCCGGCTCTTCTCTGTAGGGCAGCCTTCCGAACCGGTGGTAGTTTCAGCATGAATGTAGGTAGACGCAGGGATTGTGAGCGATCAAGAGAGATGGAGTGATTGTAGGAGTGAGGAATTGTGTATGAAAGGTGTGAATGTAGGTATGACGACTGATAGGTGTGTGTGGAGACTACCACCTAGAGTGGGTAAAGGGCCGTGAGATGATAATGGTAATTATAAATATGACGATTTATAAGAGTTTTGTGATAAAACCTACTTAAATAAAGTTCCTTTTGAGTTTGAGTTTGAGCTTGCTATTTTCTATCGATACACGATAACGCTGATAAAATCAACAAGCACGTTGATTGTCGGTTTTGACTCTTTGATTAAGCAAGTATGAACCCCACGTTTGTATAAAAATAATGTTAAATTATGAACGAGAAATCTTCATTTTTCTAAAGTAGAGTTTTAGAAATATGGGCTCCAGTGAACACTAACTAACTGCTAGCTACCATATATACATATAAGTACTTTAGTTGTTACCTTCCAACTATGTTTTATATTTGTGTACAAAAAAGTGATAAATAAGTAAATATATTTATACGTGAAGCAAAAATTGCGCGGAGTATGAAATTTCCCACACTTATCTTTTTATATAAAAATGAATGTGTATCTGTATATTCTTTATTTATAGAATCGTAAACTATGTATTTGATCATGTAATGATCTTCAGCAAAGTGTTGTGTATGAGCCCACGAAGGTTCCATAACGAAAATATAAAAAGAAATTGTGTACCTAATATCCTTCCATCAAATTTATTTTAGTTACAACTATCGCAGGGTACAGCTAGTAGTGCTTAGAAATACATTAAATCAATAAAAAAAACATTACACACACTACCATGCATTTGACACACACACGCATATATGTATACTCTTTTGTTTATTGTTAAAGTCTGTAGTCAAATTGGAATATAACTATAGATAAAGAACTATAATTTAAATTAATTATGGTCGAATTTCGAATCTGAGTTTCAAGGAACTTATTGTCTTATTGGCGGGGAGGAAAGCATCTGGATGTGTCAAGCTGAAGACAAAATGGGGAGGCCTTGCAGCAGTGGACTAGAGTGTTCTGATAATGCAGAAGAGCAGATTAAAAAACAAGTACTGCCATACACAAAAGCCTATTGAAGCGTACAAAGAACTCTATTATAATGTATTCAAATGCTCTATCGTATCTCAATAAATCATTTAACATATTTCGCTATGCTATAGACTGCCCCCTACACCATTCGCTCTAATTGAGCCATTTCACAGATAAGCAGATAAAACACGAAAGGGTGGGGTACACTAAATTATGCGTAATATTTGCATATAATAACTTTGGGGTGACATGTTTGAGAAGATAGAAAACGTGCAGAAAGTTAGGTAAGTGTTAACGATGGCAATATTTAAAGTTATATGAAATGTAAACGTTAAGAAACATAGCAAATAACAATTAATAAATAGTTATTTTAATGATTTCTTAGGCTTTCGCGATTATTACACATTGAACTTAAACACTTTTTAACGGATTTATCGCGTTCGAATGCTTTGCAGCAGTCGTGGTCGCGGGAGAGACTAGATGACAGTTGTCTTCAAAAGTGAAAAGAAACAGTTAAAATCTACCGCCTATAATTTTGTTTTATTGATAACGTTCCATGTGCACGCAGAAATCGCTCACGGTGTCCAGAGGTCTTGCAGATGAGTATTTTGCTTGAGATTTGATCAATTTAATGACTGGATCCCAGGCAGGTGGTACTTGCCATCCATCCTCTCTATTGAAATTTGGATGTTTTTTTAATCTCAATAGCCTCGCGGATCATTCTTGGAATGTAATGATTTTCCTTGGCAAGGATTTGAGGTCTATCAAAGTGAATGTAGTAGTTGGTCTTGTTGAATGTGTGCTCACAAACTGCAGACTTGATCGAGCGTCTGTTTTTTTACTGGAAAAGATTTTAATAAAACATTTCTAAGATCAACCGCTGAAATCAGCCTGATATCTACCACAGACACATTTGCGTACACAGACACACAGACCGGTCAAAATTATTACGTAAATTTACGCTAAGATCGCATCAAGAATTGGCAGAGAAAAGAAACGGGAGAATCGCCAAGAACCTTAGATCGCGATAGAATTTACAGGGCAATTACCGAGAATACAAACCTAAAAGTTTTTGTTTTTTATGCTTTGGATTGGAATTTTAGTAGGTACTTTTCAACATTTTATTATTTCTTTTCATTAGATCATCAATTGTGATGGATTGATTGTGTGAAATAGGTAACAGACCTATTTCACACAAGTCAATGGATAAAAATGCACCTTTTGTAAAACTTCTGCCCCTTCTACTATCATACGTATGAAAACCAACGATACCACCCCTTAATTTTAAACTCAATCACATTACAACAAAGTCCAAATTCGACGGATCGCTTATCTCTCTCCTCAAACGACAGTTCTGATGCCTCCCTAAGCGCCAAAGACCGCAGGAACGCGGTTATGCAGATCGCTGATGCAGGGTTTGAGTACCTAAAGGGAAACAGATAAACTGATAAACAGCCACCAAGACTAATCGCCATGACTAAAGTTGGATAGGACATCAAGTAATGATGTCTTAGGACTTCATGATTTTATTTTAAACTAGCAGACCATGCATTGTTGTGGGTAAAGTGTTTGTTAAATTGCATTTAACATAATATTGATTTAACTTTGATATTCTATTAAATTAATGCCATCTATTAAAATAAAATAAAAATATTTTATTTCATCTCCACAAAAATTACAAACAGTTATTAAACATTCTAATTACTCAATCCAGACAACCTATATCGCCATCTGTTGGAATCGTTTGGAGCTAACATATTTAGACTTATAATTGTGACAGTCAACTAGTAGAGAAATAATTTGGAGTATAATAATATTGCGACAATAAAATGAGATGTAAGCTATCCTATCTTTCAAGTTTGATCAAACTGCACATGGTATGCAAATTTGATGAAAATCGGTTTAGTAGTTTATGAATGCATCGCGGACAAACAACGAGACGCGTAATTGATATATATTAAGATTAATCAAATCTCAAGCTCAACACTCATCTGCAAGACCACTGGACACCGTGAGCGATTTCACATTCACATAAAACGTTATCAATAAAACAAAATTATAGGCGGTAGATTTAACTGCTTCTTTGTATTTTTAAAGGCGACTGTCATCTAGTCTTTCCCTTGGTCATAACTGCTGCAAGCATTCATGGAACAAAAATACACGCAATATTCCGTTATAAAGTGTTTAATTTCAACATCTTGAAACCATCGTAATTAAGGGCCCACTATTGTCCACTAAATCGTGCTTACTCCAAATATGTGAAGGGAAATTAGGTTACTGTGCCAACCTAGTACGGTAGTGTCTCTCTTGCGTTCCGATAACAGGAGTAATAAAAATATTAGCAAAAACTTATATATAAAACTACCTGTACCCAGCGCGAGTTGCTACGCCACTAACTAAAATAAATTTGAAGGAAAGACATTACATGACATTTCATATTAGTTGAACTGAATTGTAATAAAAGTCAGGTTCATTTCTTAATCGATATCGATATCTCTCTCATACTTCAAGATAGAAAAACATTTTGAACACAAAACCTGACATTTCCTTTTGTTGCCTTTTACGACACTCTCAGGATGGAATGAGGTGGTGACACTATATATTCTAAATCCCTCGCCACACGGACCGAAAAGAAATACAAATACATAATCCAATTTCAACTACATAGTTTAGCGCGTCAGAAATTCAGTGAAATACTGGAGACTGAGGGAGTTAACAAGCTTACCATTACCGAGAAATTGTCCACACATCTCCCAAAGGAAATGGTGGGAACCGAACAGAATACAGAACACTGGGGTCGCTGAGAACAAAAATCAACACTTGCAACGAGTGTTCATTTTGTTGTTCATGATGTGAGAAAGTTTGGATGTGGCATAGCGACGGTGGGCTTATTTGAAAGGAATCATCATTTCGGCCAATAAATGACCCTCTATTGAGTTGGGCCTCCTTCAAGTTCTTGGAGGGAAATTAGCCTACTGTGTCACGCTTGCAAAACGGGTAATTAAATGGGATAGATTTTTTTTTATGAAACGAAACCCCTGATCTAGCTAGATATAACCTACATCGCGGGGACAGTTTACAAACATAAAATTCACGAACACAGGTCACCCAGACTCAGAGCAAGTGGCTCTGGTTTACACAAGGACTTTTCCGGTCCCGGAATCTAACACGGGCGGTGCTCGATTCCGATTGTAGGAGTGAAGAGTTGTGTGTGAAAGGTGTGAATATAGGTATGACGACTGATAGGTGTGTGTGGAGACTACCACCTAGTGTGGGACAGGGGCCGTAAGATGATAAAGGTGTTTATAAATATGACGATTTATAAGAGTTTTATGATGAAACCTACGTAAATAAAGTTCCTTTTGAGTTTGAGTTTGCAACCCCCCAGCTAAAATAAGATAGTTTAGTTTAGCTTGCATAGTTGAGCCAGTTTTTCATACATATTAATTCACCGTCGGTGGACGCACATGTATGTAAAACTGGTTCGACTATGCAAGCTAAACTAAACTAACTTATTTTAGCTAGCGGTGGACGTTCGGCGTATAGCTATTAATTCTCACCAACTTACCGCATCCATTGTCGAAAAATTATCTGAGCGAGGGTACAGCTCCATTTTTAATCCCCCAGGATTAGCATGACGATGTCAAGTGTCACTCAATATACCGAAATTGTATTCTGTTGACCGCCAGGATTAACAAATATTGTTGGGGCATGTTTGCTTTTGATATTGTCGCGAAATGGAACTTCTGTTTTTATCTACTCTGTGACATTTTGGAAAATTAATGTAACAATTCTGGCCCGTTTGGTGACGGATTTAGAATACATAGTGTCACCACCCCATTCCATTCTGAGGGTGTCGTAAGAGCGGACAAATTAAATGATATGGCCGATATTGTAGCCGCAAGAGAAGAAAACCAGCCAAAAAATCTGGCCAGCGTGGCACAGTGGGCTAATTTCCCACCACGAACTTGGAGGAGGCCCACCTCAGTAGTGGTGATGGTGGCTCGATTGATTGCAAGTACTGTCTGGATGTTGACGAATTTCAAAAACATATTGGCACCACCCCATTTTATCCTGAGGGTGTCATATGGTATCGCTTGCTGGGCGCACTTAGGTTGTTCGCGCTGTTCATCTCCGCTGAGATGTTTTTTTTTACCAATTACTTTGTTGCCTTTGACCCTAGCCTGCGTGACGGAAAGCAAAGCCAGGGTGTAAGATGGGGCAGGCAAATCAAGGAAATGCCCTGTCGGGCACCGGTTCTCACATTCACACGACGGACAACACAGTAAAACTGCTTGGCGCCGGACTTAGATGTGAGGGTGGTAGCTAGCCGGGCGGACTATTAGATCCTACTTCCAAGCGTGCTGGGTTTTGTTGATTTTTACAACACGCGTTTTTTTCCAGCGTGCGGTGGGGAAGTTTAATAGTCTGACTGATGATGGTATTTATATACCTAAACATGTAATAACAACCCGTACTCCATAACCCATACTAAATTTAATACCTCTACATATTAGTTTCCGAGCTTATTAGCTTATGTCCCAAGGTTCGGCCCTTGACTACCTACCCCAGTTAATAAAGAGCGCATTGCACCGTAAACAGAGTCACGTGACCACCCGCCGGCAGTCACGTGGCCGACCACAGAGAAGATATGGATCTTTCGCGCGCGAAATTGTCTACGGTTGGTTTGGCGCGCTTTTTGACATACGGTACCGATAACGCTACTCGCTTAGTTCATTTTACTATGATAGTTATCTATTTTTCAATATTATTTTAAAAATTAGCCCGTAAACTCCAATTATGCTGTGTATTCAATAATAATATAACGAGAAATTTCTGAATTTATGTTAATTAATGTTGATAGAGTGAACGGGTTTGTGATTGTCGAGAGTGTACCGCGGGTAAAAGCAATGTGTTAGTAGACTGTCGAAATAAAACTTTTTTAACTCTTAAATACTTGAAATTGACCGTAAATCATAACATGATTAGTTCAAAATGACAAGTTAAAGCTAAGTGCAGTTATCAACGTCAATTTATCAACGATATAATTTCACCAATTAATCTATGCTAATTACAAAATCGTTTAGTACCTCGTATTTATCGTGTTAAAAACGTAATCGGTGCTTGTGACCGATTTCAACACTGATATTTAGAGTTTTGCTTTAGGCGCCATCTTGTCGTCTATGGTGAAAAGTGATCCATAATGCATAAGTAGTTAATTTTTTAATTACAGTCGCCGCCTGCTATTAATCACTCGATTGATTGAGTTCTCATTGAAAAGGTCGAGTGATTTGAAAGCGAATAAATTATAGTTGCCATTTCGTTGTAATTGCATAGCTATTTTTTAAGCGGACTCGCCTTCCTAAATGTACAACCTGTATTAGCGGTTCGCGTTTGTGGAACGGCGTATAGCCTAATATCGGCTTCCATCAGAGATAAAAACGTAAATTTTAAATCATAAATTAATTTTGTCCTTTCATAAGCCACCTTAAGGTGGATGCTCCAGGGTAGCCCGCGAAATTCAAATTTTCTTACGTTTTTTGCAATTTGCAGGTCAGTGCTAGGTTGTATGATGATGAACATTTGATTCGCGGCTGTAAGACATATTTAGTTACAGAGTTATAATCATCAAAATCATCAATACAACCCTCCAAGCTCATAAAGGTGCAAGAATGACTTTGACGTTGAAAAAGTTTTTCTTGCACCTTTATGAGCTTGGAGGGATATATGTATTGATGATTTTGATGATTATAATTCTATAACTACATACGTCTTACAGCCGCGAATAACATTTTAATCAACATACAACCTAGCACTGACCTGCAAATTGCAAAAAACGTAAGAAAATTTGAATTTCGCGGGCTACCCTGGAGCATCCACCTTAATTAAATATGCTTTATAATATCTATTAGAACGACACCTCTAAGATGAAATGGGTGGTGTCATTATGTATTCTAGTACTACTACTAAGCCCATAGATGTCCCATTACTGAGTAGGGCCTCCTCCAGTTACATAGACGGTAATAAGCCTACTGTGCCATGCTGTCCAGACGTGTTGGCACAGGGTTTCGTATCGAGATTTCCTTGTCTTGCGGCTAGGTTATCTTACGACATCCTCCAAAGAATAGGGTGGTGACACTATATATTCTAAATCCGTCACCACACAGACGAGTATGTTTAGTTTTAGTTTTTTTAGTTTGTTGTGCAGTGCTGAAATAAAAAAATAGTATTTCTTTCTTACATGATAACATATTACTTAATAGGGTATATGTATATGGTTAAAAAAACACAATACCTTTTTTTTATTGCCCTTAGAGGCAAACGAGCTAGCGGCCCACCTGATGGTAAGTGTAAGCCGCCGCCCATGAACTTTAGCAGTGCCAGGGGCACAGCCAAGCCATTGCATACCGTGAAGTGAGTGCTCCTTTTAAACCTCGTTTAAAGGAGGACATGTCGTAGCGCTCGGGAAACACCGCCGCAGGTAATTATATTTAAAAAAAGCTGTCAGTGACCGATACCTAAATCTATGTTTTTCATAATAAGAGCACCAGTAGAGTAAAAACCCTGCACGAACCCGTCTGGCCAACGTGGCACAGTACGCGGATGTTCTGCTTCGGGCCTACTGCAATTGGAGGAGGCCCTACTAACCTCACTCACTATTCTTCCTGAAGGGGTCATATGAGCCGACAAAAGGAAATGACAAGGCCGAAAACTAGCCACAAGAGAAGGAAAACTTGAAACCCTGTGCCATCCCGTCTGGCCAGCGTGGCACAGTAGGATAATTACGCTCCATTTGTTTAGAGGAGGCCCGACTCAGCAGTGGGTGTTTTATGGGTTGTGAAGTAAGAAGAAGAATATAGTTATCTTTATTATTAAACTTTTTTACACCCTTTTGGTAGATAATTTTGAACCTATCATTTAGCGCAAAAATCACACGAATAAATGATTTATTATTTATCTTATTTTGAAGCTCTAAATAACAACATGACAAAAACAATATTCGTTTAGTATTTCCCCGCCAATCCGCCATGTTGCTTACGCTCACTGTCAACTGTCAAGCCAAATGCGCGCGCAATGCATCGCACCTGATTCAGCGATCGCAATGGCTGCCTCAGGCAGACATTAAAATAATACTGGATTATCTCTCCAGGAATATAATGCAACTGTACTAGATTTATAACAACGATAGCTGGGACTGGTACAGACAGGATAGCAGGCTCAGTCAGAAAAATAAAACAATTGTTTCTAACCTTAGGTAATCAGTGGCGTAGCTAGGTAACCAAGGGCCCTGGGGCAAATTAAAAAATGGGGCCCCACTGCTATGTAAACTGATTAGGTCTTATCAAATAAAATTATGAAATATACAAATACTTTAAAAATGCTAGTAAGCTACATAGGCTCTTTTTGTGCACTGCAGGGCAGGTAATATAAAAATATTAAACAGTAACAACATAAATTACAACTAATGCTTGGTGTAGGTTTGTAAAACGAACCTTGAAAGAAGATTCAAGGGTTTATTATATAAAGGTTGTGCCTACCAACCAAGTTTTCGCTAAAGTATCAATGACTTCGTTTAAATCCATGCTTGATGCGGTTTTGTTTTCTATTGCTATTAGCGATAAATGTCGGAGTCGAGTTTGGCCCATATTATTTCTTCAATATTTTTTTATTATTTTTAATTTGCTAAATGACTTTTCAGCTGCTGCAGAGGTGACAGGAATTGTAAAGAATAATAACATTGCTGTATCACTCCATATTTGCTCATTATTTCCTTACATAATTGGTGAACAGTACATGCTTGAGTTAGTTGAGGTAAAACTAGGTGGCAAATATTAATAAATTGAAGTGAAACACTAGGGCCTATTATATCTGAATATTTTCTTTGGAATTCGCCACACTTTTGTAATAAAGTTGCTTCATCAACATGTAATAAAAATGATGGTGTTAGAAAATCGAATAAATGACAGACTGCAATGCAGTCATGACAATAAAATGTGTATCTAATTGAGACATTACTGTGTCTAGTACATTATTAAAAATCTCAATTTTAAATCATTCCAATCAATTCATCAAAATATTTTTTAACTTATCTTTGCTTTTTTTCTTGAAAATGTATCAATACCTTATTTTCTTGCAGTTTCACTGGCTTTGCACTTGAATAATACGAAATCATTTCAATAAATTAGCAACTTTGCTTTGGGCTCTGCTAAAACTTTACTTGCCTCGTCGAAATTGATGTCGCAATTTGTAAAGTTTTGGATTTTTCAACCAACACTGCAGTTACCACATTATTTGAGTCACTATCAATATAAATATTTAGGCCATGTGTATTTGCAGAAGGTTGACTAAAAAACTTGTCAATTTTTGTCAATTTTTATTTACTATCTTCTTTCTCTCTTTCTTGGCGTTGTTTGCGTTTAAATACACTACTGGGTTTCTTCTTTATAACAATAATTTTAATTTACTAATTTATTTAAACAATACAATATTAGATTGTGCTCGACTATGTAGGTACTCACTGTTCATTGACGACGTTAAAAGTAAAATAAAAGGTAATGATGACAATGATACGCTACAAGTGGGGAAACTCCGGAAAAGAATTATCACCGTTAGTGTTACCACATTTATCGGTGGAGACCATGACCGATCTCCTGCCTGCGGGAATTAACGTATCAACTGCAGGGGACTTGCATTTTTTCACGAGATTTCGCGTTATACAATGAGTTGTAGCTAAAATCTATAGATTTGACACGATTTATTTACCTAATGGACATCAATATGAGTGATAAAATCTAATAAATTTAAACCATTATATTGTCCAGTACAAAAAAGTTTATTGACATTAGCTTACTTACTCCGTTCCTGATACACAGTGCCGGATTAAGCAAACGCGGGGCCCGTAGCAAATTCTTTCAAAGAGCCCTTGATCTGCTATGGGTGATAGTGGTAAAAATACAATTCAATACTCAATCCGTTTATTTGCTATCTACAAGTTACAATTTTTGGGTAATTAATACATACCACATCTTAATAAGTTTCACTCAAAAAAATACGCTCAGGCAGAGATGAGTGGGTTTAAATATGCGGGGCCCCCTTTCGCGCGGGGCCCGTTGCAATTGCTACTCTTGCTACGTGGTTAATCCGGCACTGCTGATACAGCAAAAATTTTTAAACCGTTCTCGAAAAATATCTTAACTCGAATTAACAATAAAACGCACGTCGATGAATAATAAAACGCACATATCACTATCCGTCAAATTGACAACACTGCCAACCTACAGAAATGTAAGGGAATTTAGGGGAATCCCTTGGCATAACTTTTGAATTTCTGTCAACTGAGTTGTCATGATTAAAGTGGGGCTGCAACCTGTCATATTTATTTTGAAAATTCGATCGAGATTCCTGATAAGGATTCGAGGGCCCCCTGAGCTTGAGGGCCCCGGGGCACTGCCCCGCCTAGCCCCTTGGTAGCTACGCCACTGTAGGTAATGCCAAGCCGTCTGTGCATGGCAATCTAGTTTCCCTTTATGTAAATAGGTGCTAATCAGCCACCCCGATGAATACTCAAACCCTATGTGACTATTGCATGGGCTTGCTCTCATAAACCTGTCTTATCACTATTTAAGTACAAAAATGAGGATTAAAAAGCCACTGCAGGATTGCCTGTCGGCTCTTCTCTGTATAGCAGCCTTCCAAACCTGTGGTAAATATAAAATATATATTTACGTGTCAAAAGAACTCAGATGAGCCAATTGTAATTATCAGAATTGTGATTGCTGCTTTATTCTATAAAATGGAGTTCTATTCCCATACGAGTTCTCTCTTACTATACGAGTTCTATACGACGAGTTACAATAAGAGTTATTGTAGTATTGCCATACAATTATCCTAGATAAACAACTTAATCTCCGCTGGACTGTATCCTAATTCGTTTATTGCTCAACTATCTCCAATCAAATAGTTTATTATCATAAATACATAAACTAATTGGGATCAGTTTCAATTACGCAAATTTCACAATTAACTCTTAGGTAATGCTCGTTATAACAGCTGTCCAGTAATACCCCTAAGGCAGACTGTTAATTCATCTAAATATCACTCATTAAATTGCTTCGTGACTCAGAGAGGAATAATTTTTATCAAAAACTCCGCGTTTACTCCATTATCATCACTTAAGTATCCATTTTAATGCGGAATACTTCCTTAATTACAGTTCTTATAAAACGTAAGTCGACCTGCACGATCAGGCCATAAAATTATAGGACATATCTCACAAATAACAATAACAAGTTAAAGACATACACGTCCATCCCCCACCGCAGCCGAGAGCATAATGCGCGATAGGCGATAATAATTCTAAATTCAAAATTGAAGAAGTTACGATCGGCGGTCGCGCACGGGCCGGTGTTGCCAGTTGTATAATTAGAAAATGAAAGGGTGGCGCGCACGCAGCCCGAGGCGCGATCACTACTATCGCTCACCATCGAGCCTGCTTATAATAGTGATGTAATGCATATCGATAATCATAACCCTTAGAAAATTATCAATACAGTTAAAAATATGTAATTTGTAGTTTTTTATGTACCTTTAAGTGAAACTCACACTTACTAGCTATTTTCAGACAGACGGAAATGATAAGCCTGAAATCCTAGCCGCAAGAGAAGGAAATCTTGATACGAATCCCTGGCCCACCCCGTCTGGCCAGTGTTACACAGTGAGCTAATTACACCTTATGAAATCGTAACATATTATTTATTAATTGTGTAGTTTAATCAAATTTATGTAATTACAGAGTTTCTTGTCGGCTCTTCTCAGTAGTGATGCATTCCGAACCGGTGGTAGATGGTAAATAATCAATATTCAATTTTAAGTGGTTAACCTTAAATTTTCTTTTGTTGTTTGTCTTGTCAAAAGAGCTCTATTGAGCCAACTTGATTATATGAGCTTTTACATAATTTTATTTCATAAGTATGTTAACTACTCCAATGGCTTTATCTCGTACATAAATCTGTGTATATTGTACACTGTATCTGTGAGCAATTACGCAACTGACATCGGTTTATTCGTGGATCTCTATTTGATTGATCCTGTCAGGGCCTAGCTATTCGTTATAACGTAAACCTGTAGCGTGTTAATCTCCTCTGGCAAACTTACTCTCATCATACTGTTTAGTGTTTTTTGTAAACAAGACCGATAATTTGAAAAGCACCTAAGTATAGAATGTCCTACCGGTTCTTCTCTGTACAGTAACGTTCCGAACCGGTGGCAGTGTCAGCATGAATTTATGTTGATATCAAGGATTGTGAGTGATCTAAAGAGATGGATGAGTTGTGAAAAAGAGGAAATGTGTATGAGAGGCGTGAATGTAGTTAAGACGACTGATAGGAGTATGTGGAGATTACCACCTAGTATGGTACAACGGACGGAAGATGATATCGTTAATTATAAATATAACGATTTATCGGAGTTTTGTTATAAAACCTACGTAAATAAAGTTCTGTTTGAGATCCATTTTGAGTATATATTTTAAAAAAGCAAATTGCTTTCCTATTGCTTTCCCATTCGGTTACCTGGAAGGGATAACTTGATAGCGATAAGGTCGCCAAACTTTTAATAATATTTTTTATTAAAAAAAATATAATTTATACCTGCTACTAAGTCTGAGAATGTCATAGATTTATCGATGGTCCATCGATTTATTATTGAACATCACTATTATAAAAATATACTCCCCACCCCGCAGGGCAAATGGCAACATTCTTTATTTTTGAATATTAATAAGGAGCGTGCAACATTACACTGTATTTCACATCGGGCAACATAATTATCTTTTGTCTCTCTTTCACTCATACTGTCCCCATAAACCTGTGCTCTTTTAATGTCCGAGTTTTAACTACGACCTTTTCCGTGCTTGATGTTAGATTTGTAGAGATTTATCTAAGGTTTTAACGATTGCATATGTACGTATAAACATACGTATTTTTGTTTAATTACTATTTTAAATCGATAACTCACTTATGTCTTAAAATATATAATTTCAACGATACTTTAAGAACAGGTGCCCTTCAAATCCTTAGTTATGGTAGTTTTCTTTTAATAATAATTATTATTGCCGTTGTGACAGATGACAATCGGTACCTTTAAAGTCATTGACCCATTTCAGTCCGAGGGTGTCGGAAATCCCACACTTAAAAATAACTTTATATAAAGGGCTTGTTGGTGTAGGCGTTGGATATTGGATAACGGGCTCTCTGTTCGATTCTGGGGTCGGGTAGGTATGTCTTTGTGGAAACCAGAGGCACTTGCTCTGAATCTGGGTTCGTTGTTAACATGCCCCGCGATATAGGTTATACTTAGTGAATAGTACAATAAAATTCCTGACGCTATCGTAAGTCTACCTTTCATAAAGTTTAAAAATGTTGTTAAAACTACTTTAATTAATTTATATAAATGCTTCATGTAACGATACACAGGCGGACTTAATGCCATTAGGCATTATCTACCAGCCAACCTTTGGGTGATGAAGAGAGGTACTAGACGGTAGATGCACACCACTTTTGAGTTTGAGTTGTTGTTTGTTTATTGTTCCAAAGGCACTGTTGCGACCAGCATGCTAAATACTCTACACAATTTACCCAAAATATCTGAATTAATAGCATCAAGAAATATCGCCTACAAATACGAGAATTACCAATTAATAGTCCTAAACCGCGATAGCGAAGTTTATAGAGCAAGTCGCACGGTTAGGCACTCGGAAGCACGAGGGTGTTCAGATATTACACACAAATGAAAGACACCCATCCAATATCCAGAAGAAGTGCGAGATGAATAAAAGCGAGAAATGGTGTTCCTTTTAGCCCATTAATGGCCCACTACTTGGTCAGGCCTCCTCCAAATTCATGAAGGGAAATTTGCCTACTGTGCCACGCTGGCAACGGTATTAATTGTGATTTAGCTTAGCATACATAGGCTCTGTCTTAAGATAGAGAAAGGTGGTAAAAAAAACCATTTCTTTTTCGTTATAAAAAACAAAACCCCTGCACTAGTAGGTATAACCTACTAGTGCAGGGGTTTCGTTTTTTGGACCTTATTTATTATTACAGAGCTTATGTATGATAAGCTAAATCACAATTCATACCGGTTACCCTCGATACATCGCGGGGCAGTTTAATGAAATTCACGAACACAAATGACACCCAGATTCAAAGCAAGTGCCTCTGGTTTAGACAAAGACACTTGCCCGACCCCGGAATCGAACCTGGGACCCGGGCAAAGGTGGTTGTCAATATCTCCAGAAGCGCCAGGCGTTGCATAACTCTCAGATCGGTTGCAAATAACCTTTATCCTATAGCAAAACTACACCAATTAAACCTATTTGGATACAGCTTACTGCCAGTGCAACTACGGCCGAGTTATATGACGTGTAATGACACTGTACATTGTAGATCCAGATATATGGCACACCGCAATTTTTATACAAATTCAAATCATTTATTTTGCTTGGGTCACGATGGACACTTACAAATAAACTCAAACTCAAACTCAAAAGGAACTTTATTTACGTAGGTTTCATCACAAAACTCTTATAAATCGTCATATTTATAAACACCATTATCATCTTACGGCCCCTGTCCCACACCAGGTGGCAGTCTCCACACACACCTCTCAGTCGTCATACCTACATTCACACCTTTCACACACAACTCTGCACTCCTACAATCCCTCCATCTCCCCTGATCGCTCACAATCCCTGCGTTCACTCACATTCATGCCGAAACTACCACCGGTTCGGAAGGCTGCTCTACAGAGAAGAGCCGGCAAGAAACTCTGTAGTCAACACAATATTCATAATGAGTTTATATAATACAAATGGTCTACCATCTACCACCAGTTCGGAACGCGACCACTGCTGAGAAGAACTGGCAAGAAACTCAGAGGGCTTGTCATTTTTTTTTTGCTTTACGGTCCTATCTCTTATGTATTTAAACAATAACATAATTGAGTAACATAAAAATACTGGCACTGAACATACACAACACTGAATACCGTGTGGTGTTGGATTTAGAATACATAGTGTCGGCGACAATGGGAAATGATAAGGTCGAACACGAACGATAGCTTGACACGAAAGGCTGTGCCAACCCGTCTGACCAGCGTGGTACAGTAGGCTAATTAGTAGGTAATACTAGTACTACTCAGCCCATATATGACCCACTGTTGAGTCGGGCCTCCTCCAGTTACATAGGGGGTAATTCCTTCTCTTGCGGCTAGGTAATGGACCTTGTCATTTCCTTTTGTCAGCTCTCACGACACCCTCAGGAAGGAACGGGGCGGTGACGCTTTGTATTCTAAATCCGTCACACAGACAGACCCTTGATGTAATTGGAGGAGACCCGACTCAACAGTGGGTCATGTATGGGCTCGAGAACGAGGTTTTAATGTCTATTTGGCTAATTCTGACATTATATAAGCCCGAGGAAGCCTCAAAAAGAGGACAAATATAAAGATTTAAAAAAAAACACGAATAGTGTTCGCTGGCGAGACGCGAAGTTCGCTGGTTCAAATTATTTTTTTTCACAATCAAGTAGTTGTACCCTTTTCCTCGGCCACCACTGTAAATGGTCACCATACAATAATATGGCTCGCAGTAAACCACTGATTGTCTAGTTACGAGGCGTCCGACCTCTGCCACTACCGTAAAACCAATAGCGTAATGTTTTAATGCCTCAAGTCTAGCCCGAATGGCACCAACAATTTTTATACTGTTAAAAATATATACGGACTTAAATTAAACCTGGGCTACACGTCTGCTATTTCCATAGACTCAAAATATACTATTAAAGACGTGTGGCGAGTCGTTTACAGTATGGTTGAGTAGGGCGATGGCTGCCACATGCATCATGCTTGAGCGGGTGCCTTTTGTTGGTGGTCGTTGGGCTCAGGCATTAAAAAGTTACTATTATTGACTGCTGGACATAGGCCTCCCCTAAAGAGGGGCATAGCGCCCTGTTTTCAGCTTGACGCATCCAGCTGCTGCCCGCAACCTTTCGCAGATCGCTCCATATAGCAGAGGGCCGTCCCACACTACGCTTGCTTTATGTCCAGCAGTGGACTAATGTGGGCTGATGATGATGATGATGATGATTATTGACTAGATGTTGCTGATGTTTGGCCCTTTGCGACTATTGCGCGAGCTTGCTCCCACAATCTGTCATAACATAACCGGATGGGTTATGTGTACGAAAAACCAAAAAATTACGATCTAAAAAAGCGACTACATAGTTTCTTGCCGTTTCTGTAGAGCTGCATTCGGAGCCGGTGGTAAATGGTAAATTTTATTTTATTGTTTGAGTTATCAAAACATCTTTAATGAGCCAACTTGTTTAAATGAATTTTGATTTTGAAAGGGATGGGCGATGGCCGTGTTTGCTAATTTTGCTAATCTGCTCAATCGTGTGAATTCGGGACGTTAATGTATTCGTGTCAAACAAAACTTTCCTCTTAGATACCTATTAGCATAGACAACATCTTATTTATGACTGCAAGACCGTTAATGCCTCACCCGGCAAACTTCGTACCGCCTCAGAGGGAATAAAAAAGAACATAATATATTCTACCAAAATTAGCCAAATCGGTCCAGCCGTTCTAGAGTTTTAGCGAGACTAACGAACAGCAATTCATTTTTATATAAAAGATATAGATAGATAGAAGATAGATTACTTAACGTGTTTATTTATTTTGTACCCATAATTGTTTTATCCGGCAATGTGCAAAGATCGTGAAAACCTAAAACACAATTAAGTATTTTATTGTTATCCTGCAGGAGAACACGGCCGTAAAGCTACGGCACATGACGAGAATCAGTCTTCCACGCGATCTTAAATTAAACACCTTTATTACAACGAATCAAAATCAAATCATTGTGTCTCTAGGACCTGGGTTCCTATCGCTTCCTAACAGTTATGATTTCGACCAATTTACTGTCAATTTTACTGTCAAAGTGTTAAAGGCACTTTTCCACTGCCGCAGAGAACCATAAAACTTCAATCGAAAAATCAATCAATCTTCTGTACACATAAATAAAATTGGAGTGTCCGTTTGTAATATTAAAATAACCGCTTTTACTAAGTGCATTTGGATGTAGACACGGTACAAGGTGTTTGTCTGTCCGTTTGTTCCGGCTAATCTCTGTAATGGCTGGTCCGATTTTGACAGGACTATCACTGGCCGATTATGTATTAATATACAATGCTAATGTAACAAAGAGTTACTTGGCCTACTTTTATTTTATCCGTAGGTAGAGCGTGGTTTATTTAGGAATATTAAAGAACATCCATCATAGAAAATATCAAGAAAAGAATATTAAAAAAGAACATAGAATTGTAAAATATTAAAAAAAACAGCAGAGTGGCCATGTTGTTTACATTGTTAACCAAAGAGGTTTAACGTAGACAGCTAAAACTTTTCATCTGAACGTGTTTGTTTCTCCATATTGCCTTTGTTACAGCACCTTTATCTAAGGCTTATTAAAATACCAATGAAATTCGTGGCATTATGCGACGGCCGAATGGAGGACGCATAAACGCACAGATATAACGTAAGGTGTCCATACATCGGGTATGCATGTCGCGGGTTCGATCCCCGCACGGAAGAAATATTTGTACGACCTACAAGTATTTGTTCCGGGTCTGGGTGTTTTCTATCTATAATATGTATGTATTTACAAAAAAAAAAAAAATATATATAAGTAGTTTATCATCCATCTCGTTACCATAACACAAGCATTAAGTTGCTTAGCTTGGGACGAGATGGCGTTGTGTGAAATTTCCAAGGATATTTATTTATTTATTATATTTATTATGGACATAAGAGGTAAAGACCCCATTCCATCCTGACGGTGGCGTAAGAGCCGACAACAGGAAATGACAAGGCCGATTATCTAGCTACAAGAGAAGGAAAACTTGATACGGAACCCTGTGCTAGCCCGTCTGGCCAGCATGGCCAGTAGGCTTATTCATCATCATCATCATCAGCCCACATTAGTCCACTGCTGGACATAGGCCTCCCCTAAAGAGCGCCATAGCGCCCTGTCTTCGGCTTGACGCATCCAGCTGCTGCCCGCAACCTTTCGCAGATCGTCGCTCCATCTAGCAGAGGGCCGTCCCACACTACGCTTGCCGATTCGCGTAGTGTGGGCTTATTACCCTCCATGTAATTGGAGGAGGCCCGACTCAGTAGTGGGTCATGTATGCAGCAGTGGCTGAATAGTAAGAGATAAAGCACCGTGTCTTGGACTGTCGTATTTGGCTCTGTTATATTGCAGGATGGCTGATCTGCCGTGTGGTAGTGGAGTAAGAATACTACCACCCCATATCTTCCCGTGGGTGTCGTAGAAGGCGACTAAGGGACAACAGACGTTGGGCAGCAGCGACGTTCTGTCAAGCATCGGCCACCCGATACTGCGATCGCCAACCCGCCTGCCAAGCGTGGCGATTATGGCAAACCCCCCCATGACAGACACAAATTTAAAACCAGCCCCCAGTCCCCGGCAGCCCCGCTATTGCTTCGGCCACGGTAGCAGCCAAGGTAACGGTGGGGCAGGGGGTGCTAAAAATCTCCGGCAGAGATACGTGGTCGCTCTAACTATGGGCTCCATCAGAAGGCTCAAAGTCACCCAAAGGGCAATGGAGTGTGCTATGCTCGGATCCCTGCGAGATCGAATCAGAAATGAGGAGATACGCAGGAAAACCAGGGTCACCGACATAGCCCACCGGATTGCCAAACTTAAGTGGCAGTGGGCAGGGCACATAGCTCGCAGGACCGACGCCCGATGGGGCAGAAAAGTCCTCGAGTGGCGACCGCGTTCCGGAAGGCGCAGTGCTGGTAGGCCTTACACACGGTGGACCGATGACCTGGTTAAGGTCGCCGGAAAGCAGTGGATGCGGGCGGCCCAGGACCGGCCTTTGTGGAGATCCTTGGGGGAGGCCTATGTCCAGCAGTGGACGTCTTTTGGCTGAAACGATGATGATGAATGATATTGCAGGATAAGGACACTTTTTTTCTTTGGACATCCCATGGATACCCAGCCTTTGATATCTAGCCCAGATTATGTAGACTAGTCTCCAAACATGAATCTTCCACAGATATGACACTACCACTTCACTTTCAATTTGCTTTGGTAATGATTAAGTATGAAATTATCCGTGTGGTCACGGATTTAGAATAAACAATGTCACCAACCCACACCAACCCGAGAGTGTCGTAAGAGACTAACGGAACGCAAGAAACCAACTAGCCGCAAGAGAAGGAAAACTTTATACAAACCCTGTGCCAACTAGTCTTGCCATCGTGGCAGAGTAGGTTAATTTCCCTCCATGCATTTGGAGGAGGCCCGACTCAGTAGTGGGTGACTTATGGGCTGGAATGTTGATAATAAATAAATAAATATCCTTGGACATTTCACACAACGCCATCTCGTCCCAAGCTAAGCAAGTTAATGCTTGTGTTATGGTAACGAGATGGATGATAAACTACATAAATACATTCCTCCATGCATTTGGAGGAGGCCCGACTCAGTAGTGGGTGACTTATGGGCTGGAATGTTGATAATAAATAAATAAATATCCTTGGACATTTCACACAACGCCATCTCGTCCCAATCTAAGCAACTTAATACTTGTGTTATGGTAACGAGATGGATGATAAACTACATAAATACATTCCTCCATGCATTTGGAGGAGGCCCGACTCAGTAGTGGGTGACTTATGGGCTGGAACGTTGATAATAAATAAATAAATATCCTTGGACATTTCACACAACGCCATCTCGTCCCAAGCTAAGCAAGTTAATGCTTGTGTTATGGTAACGAGATGGATGATAAACTACATAAATACATTTTTTTTTGTAAATACATACATATTATAGGTAGAAAATGATCATGAAGTCCAAAGTCGACCATCAAAACATGGTCACAATATAGATCGCGTGACAAAACAGAGGCATTTGAGCCTTTGGCCGTTTCCGATGGGAACTTGGGCGCAGAGGTGCACCTCCTAAATTGGTACTGCACCCGAGGTATGCGCTAATCAGACCTGAGGGTTCAAAAACCACACGCTAACGTTTCCGCACAATATGGAGCTTGCGAGATTGTGTGGCGACATAGGTCTTAGTCATATCTATTTAATTAGACTTTGTGCACATGTTACGTACAGAGGCGGACTTAATGCCAAAGGCATTATCTACCAGTCAACCTCTAAGTGGTGCAGAGAACAACATGGTAGGTGCACATACAATATAAATAAATAAATAATAAATATCCTTGGACATTTCACACAACGCCATCTCGTCCCAAGCTAAGCAACTTAATGCTTGTGTTATGGTAACAAGATGGATGATAAACTACTTATATACATTTTTTTTTTGTAAATACATACATATTATAGATAGAAATGACACCCAGACTCCGAGCCAGTGCCTCTGGTTTAGACAAAGACACTTGCCCGACCCCGGAATCGAACCCGGGACCCGTTGATCCAAAGGCGGCACATCTAACCACTAGACCAACGAGGCAGTCAAGTAGTCAATTTAAAAGATTAATAAATATTATTTACATACTAATAAAATATAAAACACTTAGAAATAATAAATATACTAAATATTTCATAAAAATAAACATAATACATAATATCCCACCAGAAGTAATCAAAGGGTTATTCTGCAGGTAAATATAATATTAGCTGTCACTCGCAACTTCATCCGACTGGTATTGTGTGTAACAATGTGGAAAACTCAGTGACTATGGGCTTCTGAAAAGCACCCGTCACTGGATGTCAATAAAAGTTACCTACTCCTTGTTTCATCAGCTATCTGCCAATGAAAGTCCCGTCAAAATCGGTGCAACCATTTCAGAGATTAGCCCAACAAACAGAAAGACGAAAAATTAAAAAAAAAACGTTTTGGTATCCCTATGTACCGTGTTTAGATCAAAATACACATTAGTAAAAAGGGGTTATTTTATTATTACAAACAGACACTCCAATTTTATTTATTTGTATATATTGTTTTCAATCTTTAATTAACTACAACATGTATAATATCCGTTGCTCAAGTTTTCCTTCTCTTGCGGCTAAGATATCGGTCTTAAAATTTCCTTACACAGGATGAAAAGGGCTGGGGACACTAAAATTCTAAATCCGTCACTACGCGGAATGCCTATGCCTCATGCACTGTATTAAATAATTATTTATGTAACTTATTATTTTATTATTAATTACTTAACTAATTATTTAAGTAGCTGTGATATATATTATTTATTTAATGGAATGCATTGACAAGATTCCAGTCTCATTCGGATGTATAGACATTTAAAAAAATATATTATTAAAGTATCTCTAATTGGCGACTTTTTACAACTACAAATTATGAGGCATCTATTAAATAATCTGCCGTAATAAGTACTTATTTATATGCATATCTATTCGTATAATATCATAATGACAGAGTTTAAACTAAGGGGTATCGAAATAACGATAGCGAGATCGTATCGACCGAACTGAGTCATAGAGTAATGATAGGTCTTCTAACATCGCTATTTATTAGGCATAGTTTGTGTTCGGTGAATTTTATAATTCCAGCACGAACGATTCTTCGGAAATATACTAACTGGTCATTTAAATAGCCTAACTGTCAATTAGCAAATTAGTGTTTCGATAGCCGAATCCTTGTTGGCATTTTTGGTAAAGGTTATGAGAAAATATTATTTCCTGACATATTTTAAGAATATAATATCTGGTTTCAATAAACAATAAAGTGCAATAATAGTTCATGTTGCAATGATCTCAAATTGTATGTTTTTATATTCAGTAGGCAGGTATACATTTTTAAAATTACTTGTTGTAACTAAATGTAAAGTAGCGTCATCTAGTGTGGAATAGCAGTAACCATCTAAACGAATACATTTTGATAGATACTAGATGGCAGCTTAGTTCAAACGGAAATTGATTTGTAACTTTTTGTAATTTTATTTTTTACATAGCTCAACAAATTGTGAAAACAATTGAGAACGTTGATTGATAATATCATAACATACAGTGCGTATGATAGCAAAAATGTTCAGATTGTAAAAAATTAAAGGTTATACATTTTTGGCTCTAGTAATATCAAATTATCTGTCAAACTTGACAAATCGGCATTTTCGAAGATTTCGCTTGTCATCCAAAATATTAGAGAAGCTCATCTGGAATTTATCAAAAACAATAATGGCTCTGCTCGATTTTTGCCGTTTGGACGAAAAAATTAACCTGAAACCCGTCGATTCGCTTGCGTCTTTCCAGAATGATGTGATCGGATACAGTCAAAACTTCCTAAATAGTGCACAACTAGCAACGCCGCCTTTTGCTAATGTAAGTAAAGGTTATACCCTAATTTCCCTACTTTTTTTCATAATATCAACTTGAAATAACCCTCCATGTAACTGGAGGAAGCTCAACTCGGCAGTGGGTCATAATATAAGGGCTGAGTAGTATGTTCTTGTTCCCAGTTTAAATTGAGTTAAAGAACTAGTTACCAACTGCCATTGAGGGTCTGGTAAAGTTACAGGTAATTGTGTGTACATCATCACTACATAGTATAAAACAAAGTCGCATTCTTCTGTCCGTCCCTATGTATGCATAAATCTTTAAAACTACGCAACGGATTTTGAAGCGGTTTTTTTTAATAGATATAGTGATTCAAGGGGAAGGTTTTTAAGTATAACCCACCCCCGCTTTGCACGGGCGAAGCCGGGGCGGGCCACTAGTTATATAATAATATAATGGGGATCTAATTTCTTTGTAAATATATGTAAACCTAATCTTTTCAGCCTGTGGAGACACTAGCAAAGTTCAGCTCAAAAGATGAAACAGGAAAAGAGATCAAAATCCAGTTTGACCATGGTACCACAACCCTTGGTTTCCGTTACCAGGTAAAATACTTACAATCATAATTTACATGGTTTTCCAAGAACCCTACTTAACAACTTCTATTTATTTTTATGAGCTATTCTATAGATAGATTGACGCATCACAATATCTCAGGAACCACAATACCCAGAAACTTGGAATTTAGTAGAAATATTCTTTTCACTGAGTAAAGATCAGTTAAGAACATATTTTACGAAATTAAAAAAAAGGGGGATTATTGTCAATATACAACAAGTGTGTGTATTAATCGTCAATCAAGGTATGCTACAATTAGTACTATTTTACCAGAGAAAAACAAGTAAACAAAAATTATTTAATATATTATAATTTTGTTCTACTCTTCAATAACTATGTGTCATCTCCAAAACATTACTCAATACAACATTTTTTATGTAAAAAACGGAATATTTTTTTTTTTTCAATTTTTGACTAAGAATTTATTCTGATATTTAGAGAAGCCTTCAAAGTAAAAAATTGGACTCCAATTGAACATTATTTTTTGAGATGTCACTTTGTCTTTACAAAGTGATGAAAGATAGCAAAGAGACATATGAAGATGTTACTTACTTTTCCTCTTTCATCACACAGGGTGGTGTCTTATTGGCAGTTGATTCCAGAGCAACTGGTGGCCAGTTCATAGGATCACAAACCATGAAGAAAATTGTAGAGATCAATGATTACTTACTGGGTAAGTTCTGTTTGGTGTAATGAATAGAATACACACTTCACAGCCCATAAATGATCCACTGCTGAGTCGGGCCTCCTCCCACCACAGGGAGGGGAGGCATATGGTTTGGCACATGGTTTCCAGGTTTCCTTCTCCTGTGGGTAGGTTTTCGGCCTTGTCATTGGCGTGAGGCATGTGGGCTGTATTTGTGCATGGTCCAGTCCCACCAACTGCATTTAAAGTTTCGGTTTGGTTTAAAAATAAAACCGAGGTATTGCTGTCGTCCCAAGTACCAACATAACCATACCAACTCCAAGTAATATTTTAGTGATTCAGGTTTTGCAATCTTTTTCCATTCTTTGTTCAAATGACCGCCTTTGGATCACAGGTCCACAGTTCGATTCCGGACTGGTCAAGTCAGTGTCATTTGTGTTCCTGAATTCCATGTTTGTAAACTGCCTCCGCGATGCAGGTTATACGTAGAGCCAGGGTGACCGTGTGGAATAATGAATACTCATCCTACTTTTTGCCAGTATGGCAGTTTTCTTACTGTGGCAATTCAAAGATAAGAAGGAGGTCAATGACGGATAGGCGGGGAAAGGGAGGAAGATTTCGGGGTTGGATGATTGTGCTAGATGTTTGTTTTCTGCCTGAATATAATAATTATTTCAATTCGAGTTGTGTAGATTTAAAGGGGACTCGTTTATTTCGAATGTATCGCTTACGAAGTTTCCCAAACCGCGTAGACAAATAGTAGTAGGTTTTAGTCGGTTAACCGGTCGCAATCGTTGGTCTAGTGGTTAGATGTGCCGCCTTTGGATCAACGGGTCCCGGGTTCGATTCCGGGGTCGGGCAAGTGTCTTTGTCTAAACCAGAGGCACTGGCTCTGAGTCTGGGTGTCATTTCTATCTATAATATGTATGTATTTACAAAAAAAAATGTATGTAAGTAGTTTATCATCCATCTCGTTACCATAACACAAGCATTAAGTTGCTTAGCTTGGGACGAGATGGCGTTGTGTGAAATGTCCAAGGATATTTATTTATTATTTATCTCATCGCGACCAGGACTCCCACATACCCCAGCCCCGTCCCGCGGCTGGAGAAACATAAAAGGTTTCACTCACAATTTAAAAAATATTTAAAAAAAAAGTTTCTCTTTATTTGTTTTTTTATTATAAATGTGAACAGGTACACTGGCCGGTGGTGCCGCAGACTGTGTCTACTGGGACCGTGTCCTGGCCAAGCAGTGCAGGCTGTACGAACTCCGTAACCGGGAGCGTATCTCGGTGGCCGCTGCCAGCAAGCTGATGGCCAACATGGTCTATAACTACAAGGGCATGGGTCTGAGTATGGGAATGATGTTGGCTGGATTCGATAAGAGGGTGAGACTTATTTTTATACTCTGAATGTAGCCGCGGGTACGAATTTGCGCATCATACATTTCATAATTCATTATCTTTTTGACTGCCTCGTTGGTCTAGTGGTTAGATGTGCCGCCTTTGGATCAACGGGTCCCGGGTTCGATTCCGGGCTCGGGCAAGTGTCTTTGTCTAAACCAGAGGCACTGGCTCGGAGTCTGGGTGTCATTTCTATCTATAATATGTATGTATTTACAAAAAAAAAATGTATATAAGTAGTTTATCATCCATCTCGTTACCATAACACAAGCATTAAGTTGCTTAACATGGGAGGATATGGCGTTGTGTGAAATGTCCAAGGATATTTATTTATTTATTTATAACCAATACAAACGTAGCACACTCACACAAACGCGCGGGTGGCGAGGACGCTTGCGAGTGAAAATAAGCAAGTGCGGGCGTGCCCTGCCTCCCCGCCCCGCGTACGTCCCGCTGATACCTGAATTTGTGTTCTGCGCAGCCTAATGCGGCTACATTCAGAGCGGCCATAAAGTCTGGCGAGGACTGTACTTCTCGCAGTCTCCTACTATCATATGACCGTATTTATGTAAAACTAGCGACCCGCCCCGGCTTCGCACGGGTGCAATGATGAACATCTAAATTTATCAGTGTTTCTCTACAATATTATGCATCTATTATACATATAAACCTTCCTCTTGAATCACTCTATTAAAAAAAACCGCTTCAAAATCCGTTGCGTAGTTTTAAAGATTGAAGTATACATAGGGACGGACAGACGACAGCGAATTTGTTTTATACTATGTAGTGATAGTGAAGGAACCACCCAGCAAACACGCACTTGTACTTGCACTTGTCTTATGGTTCCATTTTGCATTAATACGGTCATATGTTCTTCTAGTATCCTAGGTTCTCCTAATACCCTACGTGGTTCCCCAGTCAGCAAACTCCCAATCTAAGCAAAGTAATCTCCGTTTCAGGGTGCTCAGTTGTATTACGTCGACAGTGAAGGCACAAGGACACCAGGCAAGGTGTTCTCGGTTGGTTCCGGTTCAGTGTACGCTTTTGGTGTCTTGGATTCGGGATACAAGTGGGAACTGTCCGATGTAGATGCCCAAGGTATGTTTATTTTGCGAGTACTGGATTTCTTGCTGGTTCTTCTCTGTAAGGTATTGGTGGTTAATTCACACGGACGATTCAAAAGTGTGAGTTAACAAATTTATTTAAATTTTATTCTTACTATTTTTCTGACTGCAACTGCCTTGTTGGTCCAAGGGTTGGATCAGGGTGGTCCCGGGTTCGATTCCGGGCCGAACAAGTGTCTTTGCGTGAACCAGAGGCACTTGCTCTAAGTGGGTGTAATTTGTGTTCGTGAATTTCATGTTTGTAAACTGGGGTACGTACAGAAGATGCGTTTTTTTAAACTCTTATTAATTTTTGTAACTCAATCCCGCTAAAACAGCTGAACATGTTTGGATGCATTTTGGCGGGATAATAGACTAATTTGGAGTGGCAAATCTTTTCACCAAAACAATTTTCAAGCTTTGGATCATTGATACCCGGTTAGATTCCAGGGTTGGGCAAGAACCTTTGTGTAAACCAGAGCACTTGCTCGGAGTCTCTGTTTCGTTTGTGTTGAATTAATACTACTTCTCAGCCCATGAATGACCCACTGCTGAATCGGCCTCCTCCAACTACATGGAGGGTAATTAGCCTACTGTGCCACGCTGGCCAGACGGGTTGGCACAGGATATCGTGTCAAGTTTTCCATCTCTTACAGCTAGGTTAACGGCCTCGTCATTTTCATCTGCCGACTCTTACGACACCCTCAGGATGGAATGGAGTGGTGACACCTTGTATTCTTAATCCGTCACCACACGGACGGGGAATGGTATGACTGGCTAGCTACCACCCTCACATCTAAGTCCGGCTCTCAGCAGTTTTACTGTGTTTCGTTGTGTGTATGTGAGAACCGGTGCCCGTCATGGAATTTCCTTGAATTGCCTGCTCGATCTTAGACCCTGGCGTTAATTTCCATCACGCAAGCCTAGGATCCAAGGAATTGAAATCGGTGATAAAAAAAAGTAAAATAACAACGTATTTCTGTAGACGCCTCGCCTTGGTAGGCCTCGCACACGGTGGACCGACGACCTGGTTAAGGTCGCCGGAAAGCAGTGGATGCGGCCGGCCCAGGTCCGGCATTTGTGGAGATCCTTGGGGGAGGCCTATGTCCAGCAGTGGACGTCTTTTGGCTGAAATTATGATGATGATGATTTCTGTAGAACTTGGTCGTCGTGCGATCTACCACGCAACACACCGCGACGCGTACTCCGGGGGCATAGTGCGCGTGTACCACATCAATAACAGTGGATGGGTCAACATCTCCAACGAAGACTGCTCCGAGTTGCACTACAAGTACCAAGCAGAGAAAGGCATCACTGACGCTTGAGTTGCGGACATATTTTTAATTAATTAAATAAATAAGGGTATAAAGACTTGTTTTATTTTAGACCCTTCCCTTTGATCCCATAGACTTTTGGCTGGTGGTGAAATCAGCTAATGTTTGGCGACTGTAGTATATCGTCGTTGTCAAACCCAAATCTCCTATGTGCAAAAACTCTATTTTGAATTAATGATGTAAAAACATTTTCGTATAAAATTTTAAGAAGGTGAACTCCAAATAATATTGTCTTTGTAGTTGAAACATACTTCTGGGCAGCCCTTTGTCGTGTTAGCTTATTACACATTTTAAAGTAAAAAGTGCATTATTACGGTGTGTTAGTAAAATTCATAGCCGATTTTGGTTTGACAACGACGATATTCCAGTATTAAATGCACACCCCAAATTTGTAGATCGCAGCATCGATTAATACGTAAGCCGGGGTTCGTGCCCCGGGCGGCAAATTCAAGCTTGGCAAACAAGTGGACCATCCAATTTAATATTTTTGATAATTTTAACTTATTAAAAATTTTGTGCGATTCTCGGTATGCCAGGCGGGACCGGCAGTTTTCAGTTTTTGCCCCGCCACGAAAAAATTCAAGATCCGGGCTGATCCGCCCTCACACGGATCAAGCAAAGGGCACTTCTCCGAAAAAAATGGTAAATAAAATAACCAAAGACTAGAATTACGTATAATTAATAACATTTTAATGTCTTAAACAATAAATAAGTCAGTCAAGAGCCTCATTTACATGGACTTATGGCAGAAATACAAATTGCCTATCACAATGATAGACAAAAACCTGATTCAAACTCCGAAAATCCTATTAATACTTGGCGTTTATAAAAAGACAAGCCCACCGAGTTTCTTCTCGGAACGTGGCTCGGCCGGGACCACTTCATACAAAATTCCCCGCACGGCCCGTTGTAGCGAGAATCGGGCTCTATGTGATAACAATCGAGGTGGGTATATAGGCGAATTGCCGCATTTAGGGGAAAAAATCCAAATTTCGCGTTTCTTCTGTAAGTAACTTCTATATGTTTGTATAACGAGTTTTCTTCACTTAGCCACATCCATGTTCGGAGACACATCATTCAACATTTTCGTGGGAAAATATGCATCAAAGTGAGACCATTTTAGGTTAGTTTCACACATAAAAGAGAAAAACGTTCCGCCGTATAATACGATACGGCAATTGCGATATCAAGAGCTGCGCAGTTTCGCAGATCGTTGCGCCATCTATCAGAGGACATCTAAACTACTCTTGCCGAGTCGCGTATGGTTGTTCCTTCCAATATTTGACTTTAATAATGCGCCACCTGCATTAGGGAGTTCTTACCACTTAGAAAAAGCTCACGCTACGATATCCGTAGCACAAAACTGCCATAGACTAGCGTCAGACATATGAATAGGCTTGGGTCCGCTATGTAAATGGGGCATAATACTAATCTACTATTTGGTATCGCCTTTGCTATCGTCCGGTTTGACAACTACCTCTTCGATGGAATCTTCTAGTTCCCAATCCTTGAGGGGCACTTCTGTTAGTTTATAGAACTTTCCATGTTTGCCGATACCTGGATGAACAAATAAAATTGTTTGGCTAAAAATAATACAATAACAAACTTTTAAATATGACCCGCTGCTGCGTCGGGTCATTTATGGGTCCTCCTTCCATTGGCGCAGTGGTTGAGCGATCGACTGGTGCGCAGCATGTCGCGGGTTCGATCCCCGCACGGAAGAAATATTTGTACGACGTACAAGTATTTGTTCCGGGTCTGGGTGTTTCCTATCTAGAATATATATGTATTTACAAAAAAAAATGTATATAAGTAGTTTATCATCCATCTCGTTACCATAACACAAGCATTAAGTTGCTTAGCTTGGGACGAGATGGCGTTGTGGGAAATGTCCAAGGATATTTATTTATTTATATTCTATAAATTCTATTTGTTTTTTTCTTATTTTAAAAATCATATTTCAGTTGAGCGCCTTTCGGAACCGAACGAAACTAGTTAGTTTTATGTACAAGGTTATTGTAATATGGCGTTTAAAAAAAAAGACAAGCCCTCCGAATTTCTTCCGTCAGGTGTTCTCGTTTGGTGCCGATGTATCCGTTTACAATTGTGAACGCCATAATTGGTTTATACGATAAAGCATTTTTCTATTTTATTCTACAGAGAGGGCCATTAGACAAATGTGCCACGCTGGCCAGACGGGTTGGCACAGGGTTTTGTATCAAGTTTTCCTTCTCTTGCAGCTAGTTTTCGGCCTTGTCATTTCTTTCGTCAGCTCTTACGACACTCTCAGGATGGAATGGGGTGGAGACACTGTGTATTCTAAATCCGTCACTACACAGATAGCTATTAAGTGTGTATGACTCTAGACTCCTCCCCTCACTCACAGGAAGGTTAATTAGCCTACTAAGCCATGCTGGCCAGACGGTTTGGCATAGTTAGTTCAAATGTGTACAAAACGCGAGAATTAAAAAGGCTGTGATATTAACTAAAAAAGATAACTAAATTAAAGATAACTAATTAAAAAGGTTATAATATACCTGCTTGGAATTTCTTGATGCCAACATTGATGTCTTCCAAAGCCGATCCCATCAAACTGGTCATAACGGCTTCGTCTCTCATGCTCTCCTCGCTGTTGGGGTTGAGCTGTGAGTTGATGGCAGCCAACTTGTCCATGATAAGAGCGTTCTGAGGAAACTTGCATAGAGACTTCGCTAGCTTGATTGATTCACCGAGTGCTGAAAACAAGTTATTAACTAATTAATATTTTCGTGGGTTTAGCTCTTAATTAATAATCTATACTAATATTATAAAGCTGCAGAATTTGATTGTTTGAACGCGCTAATCTCAGGATTTTTTAAAATCTTTCAGTGTTGGATAGTCCGTTTATCGAGGAATGTTATAGGATACTAGCGACCCGCACCGGCGTCGCACGGGTCCAATAATGCATGTATTATACACACAAACCCTCCTACTCTATCTATTAAAAAAACCGCTTCAAAATCCGTTGCGTAGTTTTAAGGATTTATGCATGCATAGGGACGGAGAGAAAACATCGACTTTGTTTTATACTATGTAGCGATGTTTTTTTTTTTTTTTCGTAGAAATAAATTCCATTACCACGTGGGTGATACAGCGGGGAGCAGCTAGTGTAATATACACGCGATAAATCCGTTAAAAATTGTTTAATTTCAATGTGTAATAATCGCGAAAACCTAAGAAATCATTATAAACGCTATCCTTTTGATATGGTTGAGGAAATCCATGGCTGCCACATGCGTTTTGCCTGTGAACAAGAGCCGCTGTTTGGGGTTGGTCGTCTCACCGGATTAAAGTCAATTAATCTTCACTATCACTACATATTTTAAAACAAAGTCGCTGTCGTCTGTCCGTCCCTTTAGATAGGCTTAAATCTTTAAAACTACGCAACGGATTTTGAAGCGGTTTTTTTCATTAGATAGAGTGATTCAAGAGGAAGGTTTATATGTATAATACATGCATAAATTTAGATGTTCACCCGTGCGAACCGGAGCGGGTCGCTAGTTTTTTTTAAATATAAAATTCATATATCAGCTGAGAGCGAACTAAAGGATAGTTAGTTATACAGGGTGGTCAAAAAGTCGTGGATCAAACGAAACCAGCGGTTAGATGGGGCCATCAGCAGCAAAAAATTGTTCTACGGGAGGTCCTTAGGGTCAACCCCTTCAGAGTTACAATAGATTTTGTGTTTTTATGAGAAATTGTCTTTTTTTTACTAAAACTTGATAAAATTCGGAAAAATCTACAACCTGTATCTTTTTTATAATTTTCACTAGATTAGTACTGATGAGTCCTTTCGTTAGACATGCTATTTATGGTAGTTTATTGGGTGTGTTGAAGATAATATTAAGTTTTACGAAAGCAATAATTCTTAAATCAAAACTTGTTACTTACTTCGGACCCCACTGTGAAAAAAAAATACTCTACAGAAAAGTGCCACTGTATCACAATTTTTGGCGCATTTAATAGGGATTCTAAAAAGGTATTACACATGGCTATGCGTGGCTTCGATATCTTTCAAGGACCATCTTTCGTAGCAAGGCCAGAGTTAATTCATACATAAAACTCGGTTAGGCCTACTAACCTAACCTTACCTAAGCGTGATCGTTTTCCGGGCTACAGGGTCTTTATCGTCGTTTCAGCCCATAAATGACCCACTACTGAGTCGGGCCTCCTCTAAGTTCATGTTGGGAGATTAGCCTACTGTGCCACGCAGCCAAGACGGGTTGACACAGGGTTTGCTTCAAGTTTTCCTTCTGTTGCGGCTAGGTGATCTACCTAATGCGTTCTTTTAGTCGCCTCTTACGACACCTTCAATATGGTATGGGTTGGTGACATTGTTTATTCTTTATCGTCTAAAGTTCCGCCCATAAATGACCCACTACTGTGTCGGGCCTACTCACAATTCATGGAAGGACATTAGCCTACTGTGCCACGCTGGCAAAACGGGTTGGCACAGGGTTTGCTGACCCGGTAAGACTCCCTCCATGTACGAATTATGTACGCACATAAAGAATACCATTCTAATAAATTTTCCGTGTGGTGTCACCAGCCCATACCATATTGAGGGTGTCGTAAGAAGCGACTAAAAGAACGCATTAGGCAGATCACCTAGCCGCAACAGAAGGAAAACTTGAAGCAAACCCTGTGTCAACCCGTCTTGGCTGCGTGGCACAGTAGGCTAATCTCCCAACATGAACTTAGAGGAGGCCCGACTCAGTAGTGGGTCATTTAAGGGCTGAAACGACGATAAAGACCCTGTAGTCCGGAAAACGATCACGCTTAGGTAAGGTTAGGTTAGTAGGCCTAACCGAGTTTTATGTATGAATTAACTCTGGCCTTGCTACGAAAGATCGTCCTTGAAAGATATCGAGGCCACGCATAGCCATGTGTAATACCTTTTTAGAATCCCTATTAAATGCGCCAAAAATTGTGATACAGTGGCACTTTTCTGTAGAGTATTTTTTTTTCACAGTGGGGTCCGAAGTAAGCAACAAGTTTTGATTTAAGAATTATGTCTTTCGGAAAACTTAATGTTATCTTTAACACACCCAATAAACTACCATAAATAGCATGTTTAACGAAAGGGCTCATCAGTACCAATCTATTGAAATTTTTTAAAAAGATGCAGGGTGTAGTTTTTTTGGAATTTTATCAAGTTTTAGTAAAAAAAGGACAATTTCTCATAAAAACACAAAATCAATTATAACTCTGCAGGGGTTGACCTTAGGGACCTCCCGTAGAACAATTTTTTGCTGCTGATATCCCCATCTAACCGCTGGTTGCGTTTGATCCACGACTTTTTGACCACCCTGTATTTATATGTAGGTACACGGTCATTGTAATATGGCGTTTAAAAAAAGAAACAAGCCCACCGAGTTTCTTCCGCCAGGTCTTCTGAGTTAGTGCCGGGTCCCGACCTGGTTAGAGTATAAAAATTATTGTATTCGTTGACGATTGTGAACGCCATAATTGGTTTATACATTTTTCTATTCTATTCTACAACATATAAAGTTGTAGTTCTTTTACCTGTCCCTGTAGTCGTAGGTTTACAGGCGAGTCCAAACTGATTAGCCTCCACGCCGGATATGACCCGCCCCGTCATGAGCAGGTCCAACGCCCTTGACAACCCAATTAGGGATGTCAACCGACGACCCCCGAATAAACTCATTGGAAAACCTGGAACGAGACTGGAACGTTATCTTCTCATATATCACAATCATCGAAGCTCAATGAAGGAAAAGAAAATGTCGCCGCAGAAGAAGGAACTCTTGAAACGAAACGCCAGCGTTGCACAGTAGGCTATTAGAGCCCCCGCGCATTAGGCGGCCAGGTCGCGTGGCTTGGCCGCCTAATGCGCGCATCTACATACATCGTAGAAGAATTAGTTGGCCGCAGCGACCTGGCCGCGCGGCCTGGCCCCCTAATGCGCGGAGGCCCTTAATCTTTAATTGGACGAGGTCCGACTCAGCAGTGGGTAAAAAAAAAGCTTTCTATCTAAACTAAAATAATAAAGAAGAAAGACTGTATTGTTTGCATTGAATAGAATCAAAAATTTTAATCGGAATATAGAACGTTCCATGTGGTGAAGGATTTAGAATACATAGCGTCACCACCCTATTTCGTCCTGTCGTAAGAGCCGACAAAAGGTAATGTTAAGGTCATTGCTCCAGGGTAGCCCGCGAAATTCAAATTTTCTTACGTTTTTTGCAATTTGCAGGTCAGTGCTAGGTTGTATGTTGATTAAAGTGTTATTCGCGGCGCTCACCTTCGATTCGCTGTAAGACGTATGTAGTTATATAATTCCAATCCAAGCTCTTATAGGTGCAAGAAAAACTTTTTCAACGTCAAAGTCATTCTTGCACCTTTATGAGCTTCGAGGGTTGTATTGATAAGTTTGGTGATTATAATACTGTAACTACATAGGTCTTACTGCTGCGAATCAAATGTTCATCATCATACAACCAAGCACTGGCCTGCAAATTGCAAAAAACGTAAGAAAATTTGAATTTCGCGGGCTACCCTGGATCAATCACCATAAGGCAGAAATCCTGACCACAAGAGAAGGAAAACTTGACACGAAACCCTATGCCCCATCTGGCCAGCTTAGCATAATAGGCTAATTACCCTAAATGTAGTTGGAAGAGGCCTGACTCAATAGTGGGTAATTTATGGGCTGAGAAGTAAGTATGAAAAAGATTTAAAAAAAAATTGGCATCCCTAAGTAACCTTTGTTAATGTATTTGTTAAAATACCAACATAATAGTTATATCATGTACGCTGCGGAAAATATTGACATAAAAGCAAAGTGACATAACACAATTTTATAACGGACATTAATATCTACAAGTCCTCGGTGCCATTGTGTTTCGCTTTTTAAAGAAAACGAAACCCCGTCACATGTATCATGTCAAACTATTAGTTTTTTTTTCAGCACAACAAATAATGAATAGTAAATACAAAGAAGAGTAAACATTACATGGCAAAAATATTGGTCACTAAAAGAAATCTTAAAAGTCCACTATTCTTTGAATCTCAAGAAACTAGTAATAACCCTGTCTATTGTACGGCTGCCAAACATGGGTTCACACTGATAGAACCAAGCAGAAAAATAAATAGCCCTTACCAAACCTTCTCCCTAAGCAACCAAGTACCGCCGTGTCTTCAATTACTCTGAGGTCGCAAGCCAAGGCCAGCTCAAACCCTTCAGCAACAGCATACCCTGACACAGCCGCGATGGTTGTCTTATCACATAGCGGCCTTCTCAGTAGTCGTGCCTGGGCAGAACAATCCTTACATCATCACAGCATCAACTAGTGGCTTAAATGACGTTATATCCCAGCCAACAATCATTCAAATTGGTCCACCAGTTCTCGAGTAATAAGTGGTGTAAATTCTGATAATTCCCATGGGAAAACACCCATGGGGGACATAGATGTAATGCGACCAAAAGACCCTCCATAACATCAGAATAAAAAAAAGGATCAGTCATTTGAATTAACTGTTTCTTTGTAATTTTAAAAGCAACCATCATATAGTCTTTCCCTAGACCATGACATGCAAAAAAACTTACAGCAGCATCCTTCAAAGTATTATAGCCCTTTTCACCAACTTCATCAATATCAAAGCCTGAACAAAATGTTCCCCCTTCTCCGTTGAATACCAGCACTTTGGCTTCTTGGTCCTGGTCAAATGCATCTATTGCAGCACCCATTTCCTTAAGAGTAGCTTCATCTAGACTATTCCGTGTTTTCTGACGGTCTATATTCAGAGTTGTTACTGCTCCATACTTTTCAATAGTGATATCTATATAGAGAAAGAATATTTGTTGACTTCACAGGCAACTCATGAGTACACAACACTGGCAGAAATCGACAAAGGTATTGGCAGATTTCCATAGAAAAAGAAATATTTGTTATTATAATATGGTTAATGAATAAGCAAAATGTGACGCAGCCTAGCTACCCATAAATTTGCCACTATCTGAGTATGCTTGGATCCATATTACGAAACACTCTCAGGCATCAACTCCCACAAACCCAAATTATACAAAACTGATTACCCTACCACATCCCAGCTCTTAAGCTTAGCCAGTATTCCTCCAATATAATTGAGGGACATTACGTAGAACTACATTACTCTGAAATGTCTGCATAAAAAATTTTTTTAGCTATTTCCGCCCTGCAGTAGCGGCATTTCATAATATTTATTGTGGAATATTCAATGTGAAGAACATAACCTTACTTTTCTTTATTTGCTCGGTTTTCTCAGGGTCGTCTTCTTTCTTCTCAGAACTTTGAGCGCCATTTGAACTAAAACGGATAGAACTTGGTCTAAATTGCGAAATTCTAGCAGAAAACAACTGTTTTATTAAAATTCGCATTTTGATGGATCGCAATTCAACTCAAAATAAACAAATTTTTCAGTGATTGATTGAATGAGCAAAATTTGATCGATTATATATTGATGAATGTTAATCCTGATCTGAGATAGAGACTGATTATGACGAAACATCACGAATAGTGAACTAAAACTTTAGCTGTCGGGCCTCAGCTTTATGAAAACTTAAAGCCTGACTTCATCACCTTGAAAAAATATTTTTAAATTACCTTGGCTATAAAAATGTTTTTGTATATTTAGCGATGTCAGTAAGTTACACTGCACATCGCTCAAAAACATTTTCAAAAATATCATAGCGACAAGATACACAATCTTTATATAAAGTTCTAAAATAAGAAGAACTGCTTCTGTTCAAAAGGGATAATGTTCAAATAGGAGGGAGAGGCAGAGCCTTTCTTGTTTGAATATCAAAAACGATTCGTTCTCTCAGTCTCTCTCAAGCCTCAGTCTCTGTGTTATTTATAAATAAAATGACGTCTGACTGAGGAGAGCCCAACTACAACATTCGCAAAAAGTTATTTTTTATAACGACAACTCCAAACCTTTGTTGTCCATGTCATATCAAGTCAAGTCAAACAATTGTCAAAAACAACAAATCATCTAGAATTTTATCGACAAATTCGTTTAGTACACGTGTACTACATACATATTGCCTCAGATTTCATGACTAAAATTATTTTGGGCTCATTCATTCAGTCAAGTATTAGCGTAACTTGTTTAGACATCTCAATAAGTTGTGAAAATTCGTGAAGATGTCCGAATTCAAGGATTGGTACAATAGTGTCCCGTTTTTTACGCGATACTGGTTAACATTGACGATAGTGTTTAGTTTATTAGGCAGATTTGGACTGTTGGGGTATCATCATCTAATCCTAGACTTTTACCCGTTTATACATCAATTCCAGGTAAATAAGATTCGGGAGTAGATCACCACTGTTGATTTGATCTTTTTTTTTATTATTGACTTTCTCTATTTGTGCAACTTAAACTCAAAAGGAACATTATTTACGTAGTTAGTTTTATAACAAAACTTATAAATCGTCAATCTCCAAACACACCTTGATGTCGTCATACCTAAATTCAACAACATAAAGTAGCATATAAACACTGAAACACTTCCCCAGTGGGAGAAAGTTTGCACATATCATAAACCGATCACTGCTAACAAGATCAATAAATCGACATAATAGCATAGCAAATGATTCTGAACAATCTACGTGATTAATACTTGGCATAAAAATTAAATAATTTTATATAATCAACATTACAAGATAGAGTTGTGATTAATAAATTATTGTCATTAATAATATATTAGTGGATGTGGGCAGCCCAGGACCGGCCTTTGTGGAAATCCTTGGGGGAGACCTATGTGCAGCAGTGGACGTCTTTTGGCTGAAATGATGATGATGAATAATATATTGTTTTTAAAAATAGGTGGACTGACTAGCCTTCTTCTATAAATGACAAGACTTTTTTACCAAAGAGTTAATATTATTTGTTTTTATTTCCAGATATGGAGGCCAATTACTGCACTATTCTACTACCCTATTACACCAGGCACTGGCTTTCATTTCCTAATAAATTGTTACTTCCTCTACAACTACTCACAACGTCTAGAGACGGGCATGTTTGCCGGGAAACCAGCTGATTACTTCTACATGCTGCTTTTCAACTGGGTCTGCTGTGTGGGTATTGGGCTGCTCGTTGGTTTACCGGTAAGTAAATCTTGTTGACATTGTGTCACCATCCTATTTCACCCTCAGGGTGTCTTACGAGTATAATAGGAAATGACATGGGCAAAAACCTAGCCGCAAGAGAAGGAAAATCTGATATTAAACCATGTGCCAAACCGTCTGTCTAGCGTGGCACAGTAGGCTAATTACCCTCCCCGTGATGGGATGAGGCCCGACACAGCAGTGGGTAATTTATGGGCTGAGAAGTAGTAGTAGTAAATATTGTTTAGTCCACCTCCTAAAGACACGAGAAATTCAACACACTCTTAAGGTGAATGTTCCAAGGAAGCCTGCGAAATTCAAATTATCTTACGTTTTTTGCAATTTGCAGGTCAGTGCTAGGTTGTATGTCGATTAAAATGTTATTCGCGGCTGTAAGACGTATGTAGTTATAGAATTATAATCATCAATACAACCGTCCAAGCTCATAAAGTTGTAAGAAAAACTTTTTCAACGTCAAAATCATTTCGCGGGCTACCCTGGAACATTCACCTTAATGGATATAATAAAAAAATAAATCAAAAATTTTTTTGAAAAAAAAAAACTTCAATAATTTAAATCTATAATTATATGAGTTTGTGTGTTTGAATGTGTTAATTTTGGATACTAAATTTCAATAGGACAATCTGTTGTGTGGACTACTATTCATATTACAACTCCATAGATGACCTACCGTTGCGTCGGGCCTATTCCAATTTCATGGAGGGTAATTCGCCTACTGTGCCACGCTGGCTAGATGGGTTGGTACAGGTTTCATTTCAAGTTTTCCTTCATTGTGTCTAGGTTTATGGCCTTGTCATTTTCTTTTTGTCTGCAAATAAATAAATCCATCATTTGAACTAGTTAGGGTTTTATTAAATTCCTCCCCCACCTTACAGCATACTATAGCCAAATAGCTGAGTTGTGCTCCTGCACTTTATTAAGGTCATGAGAGCTCTATCCCACTGTTGTTCATATTTAGAAGAGCTACCATGGAGTTTCTTGCCGGCTCTTCTCCGTGGAATGGCATTCCGAACCGGTGATAAAAACTGAATGATTTATTATTATTACTATTTGAAAGGATTCGCAAGAATTGATTAGAAAAAAAGGCATTTTGATTTGTCCATTAATCACGTGAGGTTAGAAAGGGGGGGGGGGGTCGGCAAAAATCACGAAATATCACAAGGGGGTTGGGGGGTAGTATGATATCACGTGTATTAATATTTTCGTCAAACACGTGATTTCTAAAACGAAAAGCGGTGTGTACCTTTGAGTGTAAGATTCTGTGTGTAGGTACTAAAAAATACACGTGATTTTTAATGGGGGGTGGGGGTAGTCCAAACCTCACCACGTATCACCAAGGGGGAGGGAGGTGTTAAAAAATGTTAAAAAAAACATCATGTGATTAATGGACAGCCTCTTACAAGGTTGGCGATACGCGAGTGGTCATAAGCAATGGCAACCAGGCGCACTAAAAAAAAATACTTGCAGATTCTAATGGATCCTATGGTGCTGTCGGTGCTGTACGTATGGTGCCAGCTGAACAAAGATGTTATAGTGTCATTCTGGTTTGGCACTCGGTTCAAGGCCATGTACCTGCCGTGGGTGCTGCTCGCCTTCAACCTCATCATCAGTGGAGGGTAAGTACTAAGTACATAAAACGAATTCTCTGCACTAGGCATAACTTGAATTGTGAGGGCATTTTACAAACATGAAATTCACGAAATACACACAACGCCATCTCGTCCCAAGCTAGGCAACTTAATGCTTGTGTTAGGGCAACGAGATGGATGATAAACTACTTTTATATATATATTTTTTGTAAGTACATACATATTATAGATAGAAAACACCCAGACCCGGAACAAATACTTGTAGGTCGTACAAATATTCCTTCTGTGCGGGAATCGAACCCGCGACATGCTGCGCAGCAGTCGATCGCTCAACCACTATAATGACAAAGCTGTGTGGTGTGGGGATGGATTTGGAATACATAGGGTCACCACCCCATTTCCATTCTGAGGACGTCGTTGGAGCCGACAACAGGAATTGAAAATGCCAGGAAACCTAGCTGCAAGAGAAAGAAAAAGTAAACGAAACATGCCAGTCTGACCAGCGTGGCACAGAAGGCCAATATTATTAAATCTTCTTCAAACAGATTTCCTACATCGGGATCGTGAAAAAGTGATACTACATTTTGTGATATAAAAAAAAAACACAATAAATAAATATCCTTGGACATTTCACACAACGCCATCTCGTCCCAAGCTAAACAACTTAATGCTTGTGATATGGTAACGAGATGGATGATAAACTACTTATATACTTTTTTTTTGTAAATACATACATATTATAGATAGAAATGACACCCAGACTCCGAGCCAGTGCCTTTGGTTTAGACAAAGACACTTGCCCGACCCCGGAATCGAACCCGGGACCCGTTGATCCAAAGGAGGCACATCTAACCACTAGACCACTAAATGGGGATGGTTTTTTTTCAGTGGTGTGATGGAGTTACTGGGAATATTGATAGGCCACTTAGCCTTCTTCCTACTCTTCAAATACCCCCAGGAGTTCGGCGGGCCGGCCCTGCTTACACCGCCAGCCTTCTTGTAAGTATAACCAACTATTTCCTCCTCATAATCTTCATTTCAACCAAAAGACGTCTACCGCTGGACATCGGCTTGAGGAAGCCCAAGGCGGAAGGCCGGTCCTGAGCCGCGGGCATCCATACTTTTTCGGTGATACTGTTTAATTAACTTAATATACAGGGTGAACCAATTAAAAGTAGCATTGCTTTGTTTAAAATAGTTTTCTATCATGATGTATATGGGAGCAATCGTCGTTATTGTCAACTATAATTTTAATAAAAAACCAGACTACAGTGCAAGCAAACCAACCAAGTAGCAATAATTTATGATTATCCTACAAGCTAAATAATTTCTATTGTTTTTCTTTAGTTAGTAGTTCTTAGTAGAAAAAAGTAGCTTTTTTGCCTGAAATTTGGCACACAGTTCTGTTGTGGTTTATGGTTTTATAAATGAAACAGATGTCAACTTTTAGAGAATGTACGTGACAAAAAAGGCTAGCAACTTCTCTACTCTCACCGAGTATATATGAATTACTTTACAAATTGTTTTTATGGGAAGATGTAGTGGTTTATGATTGAATAAAATAGTTGACAACATGTTTAAGACTAGTAATATCGGTTTTTTTTATGGCTGCATGGGTCCGTCGATGGTAGATCAATCTCGTCATGATTGTTCCTTCGACAGTTTTGACAATTCATAGGATATCGTTCGGGTCGTAATGGCAAATTATGTAAAATAGCAATGAGTAAAATAGACTAGTCTATACAAATAAATAAAATTTAAGCGAAATACAGAAAGTTATGGTGAACTCTGTACTGAACAATGACTTTTTTGTTTAATACCACACGTACAAAGTCGCGGGCAACAGCTAGATTATAATATAAATAAAATTAATATGACACATTATCAACAGGAAACAAATATTTCCCGATACTCGGTACGTGGGTGGGTTCGGCACTGCGCCGCAGGCTAGAGTGCCTACGCGGCCTGGCGCGACAGTCTTCGGAGGACACAACTGGGGCCGCGGACAGACGTTAGGCGGCAACTGAGGAACATGCGAACTGTTTAAATCATAAGTGGTGTGGAATTTGTGGAAACGTGTCCTGGGTGCGAGTTTCATCTACTTGATCGCGTTGACACCTCTCCGTGAATCTGAGCCTTTGTTTCAGCGTATTTTTACGCAAACGATAAAAACGGCGTTTTTATGTTACAATTTTGTAACTTGTATGTGTATTTTGTATGATTTTGTCACAACTCAAAACTGTTTGAGAACAACTGGACCAGCGTACCGTGTTCGACGTACATATGTAACTTTGAATAACTGTGTGAAACAACCAGGTCTTAGCTTTAGTGTTAAAAATTTCTACTGGACTTATTTCTGTAATGCCACAGAACATCGAGTTAACCACTATGTTACGTCGAAGTTAGAAAATAAATTTATTTTTGCTTAACAATCAATATTATAATGTTTCGAAAAACCTTCGTGAAAGTCCTTTCAAACGCGTAATGCGGACGCGGTAATGACTAATCTGATTAGATTAGTCATTACCGCGTCATTTATTTGGTACTTTAAGGTTCTATAATTGGTTCTATAATTGAACGTTGCATTGATGCTGTCGAGTAGTTGAATATCTCGCACTTGGTATACATACAGGACTCTCGAATGCGATTTCAATTATGATCGTTTATAATTATTATCTGAATTAATGAAATCAAAGTATAATCAAATGTTGATCTAGAAGCGACGCCCCGTGGTCTGGCAAACATCTTTTTGTAAACGATAAACGCTGGTTTGTCATAAAAAAAAATTGGTATTGAATTTGGTTCGAGAGTTAAAATATTTACTGTCTTATACTTTTTATGTAAATAAGTTATGCATAATATTAAATTCTTTCCTATACTGTTTTGTTTTTGTAAATGGAATATGAATGAGTTCGGTGCAGGGGCCCAGAAGGTGGCTTTCTCTAAGCCAGAGACACTTTTTCAGTATGTATGTGTCATATGAATCATGTTTGCAAAGTGCCCACTCGATACAGGTTATACCGTGTTCAGGGGAGGTCAGTCCTCTTTTGTTTACGATGTCTTCAGCTTGTTTGGTTCCGTAATCGCAACGAAATCATTGCCAATGTTTTAGGAATCTAATTTGCATGGAGCAATATTTTATGGACTTTACTAATTTTAAGGGGCATTCTTAGGTTTTATGATACTGTCACATTATCTAGTTGTGAAAATATTTGTTTCATAATATGCGTATATATTCGCCTTAGTGCACGAGCAGTCAGTCCGACTTGTTTGTGATATAAAGTTTCGTGCCGGCACTTCTCGGTTTTGTTCGAGGTTCGAGGCACCTTTAGCCCTCGAACCAAACCTGATAAATAAAAAAATCTTATTAACTAACCACCAATTTGAGATGGGAGTTGTAGGTGAAACTATAACAAAGTACATTTTATCTTAGTCTGGACCTAAATGTTATTCATCTCGATACCATAATACCATTTTGGTTAGTTCGGTTTGTGATTTACGTAAATACGTAGGTAAATACGTACGTTCAAATGAACTCTTAGGCCTGACTATATAAAATCTATCGCCATCTCGCTCGATTCAACTATACCTAAAAGAATAAAAAAGCGGTAACATACGACTGGTATCTACTGATATGTTGCAATATGATTGTAAAAAATCTCGCTTAAACTAGGTGGACTAAGTATTGTCAAAATTGGACTAGTCTTGTAAAAATTCTGTTAAATACGACTCGTATCTACTAATAATAAGTTAATCTGAATGTTCACAGGTCGCAAAGAATTTTGAAAAAAATGTACCTGTTATAACGTGTGACCGTAGCATATTGTATATGACTGTTATTAAAAAATACAAAATTTAATATTAGTTTTAAATTTTCAAAGAATAAATGATATAACTCATGATGGCTCGTATTATTTATTGTTCAAGTAAATTATACAGTTACATATTTTGCAATTTAACGTATTTAAGAGCTTTACGCGAGTTTCCGTGTTAAAATAATCGGCTTAAGTAAGCTCAGCTCAAAGCGGTTTTATAGCATTTTAATCAGTGCGCGGATATGGCATAGATAACTAATCAGAGACCTTATTTTTTTGAGAAATGTATAGTATTCCTAGGTCGCGTTCTGTATTTTGTTGCACAAACATTTTAATAATGAATTATTAGGCGTTCGAGATTATTAAACATTGAAATTAAACACTTTTACACGTGATAGCCCCGTCAAAAAGAATACCATTTCAAAATTAAATTAAATCCTCGGCCTAGCCAAGTGACTTTCGACATGCAAACTTTGCTTCCCTTTTTTAAAAACTATATGTATGGGGATGACTTTGACAGGCCGTGTCAAACCCTTTTTTTTTTTCGATTACACCTAACCAAAGCGTATGTTACGAAAGCTTCTTAGCTACAGGCCCAGAACGTTCTCGTATCGATTTTCGGCGAGATAATAAAAGACTAAGAATAAATATCGCAATAAACTATATTACACAACTATTCACATCAGCTTAATGTTTCTCCTCTTTCTGCTCTTTTCCATACTCTTTCTCCCACATGGCTACAAACTCCTTCTTTCTCTCTTCACGGCGCTTGAAGTACTCCGGGTAGTGAGCCTTCTCCAGTGGATGCCAGTAGTCCAACACCCAGTCAGGAGGGATGATCTCACGTTCATGAGCTACGCCACCAGGACTCATCGGGACTGGAAAATAAGGGGCAACCAGTCACTGAAGGGTCTCGAAGCCGGCTGTACCACGTAGAACCCTTCATGGTACTTGCCGGCAATATTGCCGCAGTTCCAATACAAATATTATGCAGTATGGCATATTACGTATCAGCACTCAGGGATAAGTAGATACTAGGGCGAATTATACTATATAATCGGGCTTATTAGTATGTTCCGTGTGGTGACGGATTTAGAATACACAATATCAACAACTCATACTCTCCCGACGTTGTCTTAAGGGGCGCCTAAACCGGAAAAGGAAAACTTGATACAAACCTAGGCTAATCCCCTCCCCTATGGTAAATGTTCCAGAGTAGCCCGCGAAATTCAAATTTTCGTACGTTTTTTGCAATTTTCAGGTCAGTGCTAGGTTGTATGTTGATTAAAATGTTATTCGCGGCTGTAAGACGTATGTAGTTATAGATTTATAATCATCAAACTCATCAATACAACCCTCCAACCTCATAAAGGTGCAAGAATGACTTTAAGCTTGAAAAAGTTTTTACGTAAACGTAAACGTTAAAAACGTAAGAAAATTTAAATTTCGCGGGCTACCCTGGAACATTCACCATAATAGGCTGAAATGCTAATAGTAGCATTAGAGATGTATCCAGTGAAAAAGTCGATTTGTATACTTTTGGTTCAAGATGTTAATAAGCTATCATACATAGAGTTTTCGAGAGTATGTCCACAATACATAGATTTGGAGAGAACAGTTTTGGCAGCAATCTACAAGCCTAGTCCAGGATCCAGTCTACATCTTTGCTTGAAGAAATGAGTAGGCAACAGTCATCATCATCAGAGCCCCTGAAAGACCCTAGCTGAGCCAGATCTCTAATTACCTACAGGTAAGGTGACCACCTTTTTAGGGGCTGTCCATTAATCACGTGAGGTTCGAAAGGGGGAGGGAGGGGTTTCGGAAAAAATCACGAAACATCACCAAGAGGTAGGGGGGATAGTAAGATATCACGTGTATTTAATTTTTCGTCAAACACGTCATTTCTGAACCGAAAAGCGGCGTGTTTAAGTTTCTTTGTAGGTACTAAAAAATACACGTGATTTTTATGGGGGGTGGGGGGTTAGTCTTAAACCTCACCACGTATCACCAAGGGGGAGGGAGGGGTTAAAAAATGTTTAAAAAAACATCACGTGATTAATTTAAAAAAGAGTGGATCTCTAAAAAAAAAAGGTCATCCAGCCTCTATGGCAGTCAATATTGCACGCGTGACATTAAAGCACTGTAGACCTGTCAAAAGAATACTTTCAATACAAATGAGTACTTTATTTTTAAAGAGTATTGTTTGCGAAAAAAGAGTACAAACTCAGTAAATGAGTATGGGTGGTCACCTTACTACAGGGTTTTGTATCAAGTTTTTGTTCCTTTGCAGTGAAGTTATCTGTCTATCCTTTACTTGACTCATTGCCACCCTAGGAATATAATAGTGTGATGACTCCATCTAATCACTAACTAGGCTTAATTCTAACACACCCAATGAAAGAATTGGAAATAGACCATATGATAGTCTATTTCCAATTCTTGGTGACGTCAAAGCTCCTGAATAGCTGATGAACTAAATTTGTTACTGTTGGAAGAAAATCTTTTCATCATCATCAGTTCAATCTTTTCCACTGCTGAACATAGGCCACCCCTGAAGAGCACCATTGGGCTAGTGATTAGCCTTATGATTTCCTTTTGTCTGCTTTTACAACACCCTCAAGAGGAAATGTGGCAGTGACACTATGTATTCTATATTATTATCTAATATTATACATATTACTGTATACTTGCTAAACATTATTTATTTGTAATAATGTTAGTGTAGGTTAGGAAATTACTACATTTCATCCCGAGAGTGTTGTAAGAAGCGACTAATGGAATTTAAGAGGCAGATCACCTTGTCCCAAGAGAAGGAAAACTTGATATAAACCCTGTGCCAACCCGTCTGGCCAGCATGGTACAGTAGGCTATTTTCCCTCCCTGTGATGGGAGGAGGCCCAACTCAGTAGTGGGTCATTTATGGGTTGAAATGATGATGATGACATAAACTTTATTACCTAATTCTAGTGTTTTATTGGACATAACAAGTACATTACCCGAAATAAAATGATTCCCTTTCATTTCATTTTATAATGCCTGAATAGTCTGAAGTCTTCCGCAAATCTGTCAGATTTAGAATACACAGTGTCACCAACCCATTCTATCCCGAGGGTGTTGTAAGAGGCGACTAAGGGATCAGAAGAGGCAGATCACCTGGCCGCAAGAGAAGGAAAACTTGATACAAACCCTGTGCCAACCCGTCTGGCCAGTGTGGCACAGTAGGCTACAAAGTTCAATTATAAAAGAAATACTCACAGACTCTGGGGATGGCATGCTGAGTGAGGAATAGTTCTTGTTCAGCATCTTTCAACATCTGAGATGCTTTTATCATGTCTTTCTCATTTGCAATCTTGTCAAACTTTTCTCTGCACAGCACAGCCTGGTATCGGTAAACATGGCTGCAATAATACATACATACATATTAGAATTCAAGTACTGATTTTCTACATAAATTCTCTGTAAAATAAATACACTTAATTTTTAATGAATACCAAAATAGACTTTACAAGAGAAAATGATTTACTAAATGTTATACCAAAACTAAAAAACACTATTAAAATGATGCATTGATTAATATTTTAATAATATCATATTACTAAAGTATTTAACATATAACATTTTTTAATTACTATCTTTTAGAATAAAAATGCACTGGCCTGCTAATTATAACTTTGTCATATTACTTTTAGTAATAAAAATGGTATAACTATAATGTTAAACTTGCCTTTTTTATTACAAATCTACTTTAAATTATGTGTAACACAAAATTAACTAGTGGTCTAATATTGCAACAATATTTTTCTAACAAATGGAAAAATCATTGTTTTGTACAGAAATATAAAAGAAAAACCTTTAAGAAATATCTTCAATAAAAAACAAATCTTATGATGGTAAGCATGATACAAACAATAAAAATCTTCGCAAAAACATCTGCAAAAATAAAGAGGAAAGATTATGGTTAGGTCCGTTGTTTGTGTGAATTACGTAATGCTGAAAAATACATTTTGGAGATAAATGTTTGGCTTATTTGTTCTACAACCTACCGTCTATCATAGTAAGCCTCTAAGTTACGTAAAGTTTTTTTGTAAACTCTACAAAGCTTTTGAAAATGAGTTGGGATACCAAGAGGCAGCTGCGCCATGTTTGACGTTTAACAACTTACTCCACAGATAAATAATTTCTCTACTTAGACATATAGACTTCTGAGTTACTGACTGACTGACAGATTGATTAATGTTTGATTCACACAACTTTAAAAAAATAGGTCTATCCAAGGAACTTAAAAACTAAATGGAATGAGGACGGGCAACTCAAAAACGTTCCGAGCGAGAAAGCTTTTTAAAGCAAGACCCAGTGAACCCCAGACCTATGATATTTTATAAAAGCTGAAAGTTTGTCAGCGCATGCTCCCAACACATGCGCTGACAACACAGACTTAACTCGCTATCTCTCTCGCACCCACCCATATGCATACTGCCATGAACATTAAGGGTGTCTGGCAAGGGGTTTCCAGGATGTTAAGTGTCTGACAATGAATAACGTGATTTTTTATAATAATCTAAAGGTAATACCAAAAAAATTGTACTTTATTATTTGATGTATTTAGATCGGTATTTTACACACCTTTAGTGAGGTTTACCTGCCAAAGCCACTGTAACCCAAACTTCATAAATGGTCCATCGTTCTTACCTGTGTTGGGAGCATGCGCTGAAAAACTTTCAGCTTTTATAAAATACCGTAGGTCTGGGGTTCACGGGCTCTTAAGTCTATTATGAGTGGACGTTGTCACTCTATAATAGGGTGTCCAATAAGCATACAAACTCTTGAGACGGTTACAGACTACTGTTATTTTATTATTTAATGATGATGACCTGTAACTCAAAGCTTTATGAGTGGATGTCATAAACTTTTTTTTACTTATTATCTTTAACTTAAATGCATGACTGTACCGTCCAGTTGCAAACTATCCACTTTGCAACCTGTCTATCCAGACGACTTTTGTATTCGGGGATTCGAAGACTCGGTGACTAATATAATACTATTTCAGACATGGAAAATCGCATATTCATGATATGACTGTTTAGCTATAATGTTTTAGTAACATTCGCCAATATTTATGTTATCTTCCGAAACCATTCATTTTTACGTGGAGCTCGCCAAGACGAGCATCTGATATAACGCTGGCACTTCAAATATCCATTCCTTTTTACTGTAGTATGTATGCGCTATTGATGTGAACCATTTGTTTAATACATCATAACATTTTTGACAAATGTTCCAACTTCCATCCACAAAATTAACATCATCATCATTTCAGCCAAAAGACGTCCACTGCTGGACATAGGCCTCTCCCAAGGATTTTCACAAAGGCCGGTCCTGGGCCGCCCGCATTCGACGATATCCAGGTCATCGGTCCACCGTGTGGGAGGCATACCAGCACTGCGCATTCCAGAAACTCGGTCGCCACTCAAGCGAGGACATTTCCTGCGCGCTTTGTGCCCAGACTGCCTAGCCCACTGCCACTTAAGCTTGGCAATCTGTGTCCACACAATATTACTATCACTATCACTACATAGTATAAAACAAAGTCAATGTCGTCTGTCCGTCCCTATGTATGCTTAAATCTTCTAAACTACGCAACGGATTTTGAAGCGGTTTTTTTTAATAGATAGAGTGATTCAAGAGGAAGGTTTATATGTCAATATTGCACCCGTGCGAAGCCTGGGCGGGTCGCTAGTTTGAAAATAAATATGATGGTGGCACTTCTCTTCGCTATTCGTATGCGTGTATCTGTCAAACATAATATTAACACTTAACCTGTGTGGATGGAACGTGCGTTTAGTGGGTTGACGACCCTTGTCGGAGTCCTACATAATCACCGACCTCTCCCCCAAGGGGTGGTGGTATGCTTAAAACATTTTCCCAGCGTCAACAAAAAAAGGCGGACGTTTCAAGACCAAATCAGGGACGTATTGAAAAAAGGCCAGGTCAAGAGTACCCTAAACCGAAGAGCATGTATGAAGGGACTAATGAAAGTGGATGAAACGAAACGGGTCCCGGGTTCGATTCCGGGGTCGGGCAAGTGTCTTTGTCTAAACCAGAGGCTCTGGCTCGGAGTCTAGGTGTCATTTCTATCTTTATTATGTATGTATTTACAAAAAAAAATGTATTTAAGTAGTTTATCATCCATCTCGTTACCATAACACAAGCATTAAGTTGCTTAGCTTGGGACGAGATGGCGTTGTGTGAAATGTCCCAGGATATTTATTTATTATTATTTATTGATCAAGCAAGTAGAAAGAAGTGGTCTCTGTTTACCCCCACGGGAAAGAGGCGTGATTGTGATGTCTAGAATGAGTTTAGGCTGGAAATATGAAAGCACTGACCCGAAATTAATACTAATAACTAGTTCTTGTCCGAAATATATTCACTCACCGTTAAAGTTCACACACATTACACACTCGTGAGAGTTCCTTTTGTTATAGGTACCAATTCGTCACAATTTAAATTATACTCAAAACAGATGCTCTTTTCAAGTTTATTGTATGTACTCGAGAAAAGATTTAATTTAATATGATACTTTCCGTGTGGTGACGGGTTTAGAATACATAATGTCGCCACCCCATTCCATCCTGAAGGTGTCGTAAGAGCTGACAAAAGAAAATGACAAGGCTGAAAACCGGCTAGGTTTTTTAAGAGAAGAAAAACTTGATACCAAACCTAGTACCAACCCGTCTGGCCAGCGTGGCACAGTTTTTTTTATGAAAGAGGGAGGCAAACGAGCAAGCGGGTCACCTGATGGTAAGTGATCACCGCGGCCCATGGACACCCACAACACCAGAGGGGATGCAAGTGCGTTGCCGGCCTTTAAGAAAGGAATAGGCTCGTTTCTTGAAAGTTAGTTACCCTCCCTGTGATCAGAGGAGGCTCAGCTCAGCAGTGGGTCATTTAAGGGTGGAATAGTAGGAGTAGTATTCCTCTAATATTCCGACTGAAGGACATAGAGTACACGAATCACGAAATAACGAAATTAAAAAAAGCTATTTAAATGTGGAACAGTTAAAATTGGTAGGTGGAAAAAAAGAGTTTTTATGATGCGATAACCTTAAAATTAATGACTGTGATTGCGTCAAATAATAAAGCTGCAATAATAATGCTTAACAATAAGCCGAGCTGACTTCACATCTGTTACAAGGCTATTGCATGATGTACGCAATGATTAGAACATCCGTTAAATATTTTTTCAGTATTTTATCGTAGTACATTGAACTGCTGAGTTAGAGTTGTCATCTACTCTAGCTAGCTTGTATATTGGTGTAAGAATTAGAATACAGTGTCACCTGTTTTTTTTTAATTTTCGTCACAATTCTTCATGGATACCGGCCATTGGGGACTAACCGGGTTATGTGGGAGTGTGTGGGACTCTAAAACCCACAGTGTTCGTCGACTGCTTTTTTTTATCACCGACTTGACTGCCTTCGACCCTAGGCTTGCGTGATGGAAACCAACGCCATGGTCTAAGATGGAGCAGGCAATTCAAGGAAATACACACATATACACGCCGGAAAGTCAGTCAGTAAAACTGCTTGGCCGGGCGGACTATTAGATCCTACCTCCCAGGCCACCGCTTGCTCCACTGTAGGAGAATCTGGAACCTTATTATAACCTATCTTGGGTTCTCGTTTCTCTAATTTTGACACTTTCGTCAACAGTTGATGACCAACATTTAGAGGACGAAAACTGGATTTGATGTTTATTATAGAGTATGGTTGTGAATAGTAAATTGATAGGACTCATTTAATTGAATGAATTTCGCGGGCTACCCTGGAACATTCACCTTAAGGTTAGAAGAAAAATTGTTATGTCATGTCATTCCATTACGAAGTGCAAAAGATGTGACTTTATATTTTGTGTGAAATATAAGTTTCCCTCAAGAATTCTTGCTTGTTTATTATTTATATTATTTACTCTGCTAGATTAGATGTAGATTTATATCTACATCAATGTTCGTAAAATTTACAATTCAATTAGTAGTATAACCCGCGATACCTGTTAAAGTTAGCTCGAATGAGTTTATGTTGCGCTATTCCACTCAATGTAACCATTATATGTATTTGCTACGAATAAATAAAAATAAAAAATAAATAACTAGAGCAGGGGTTTCGTTTAATTTAAAAAAACACCCTCTTCCGATTGGTTAAAATGATCTCATATTTGGTAAACATGTTGTAGTTCTGGTAAATCCAATATGGCCGCTGGGTAGCAAATGAAAGGCATTGATCAATAAAATACAGTACATTATGAAATCTTGTAGCGACCAGCATACTAATGACGAATGAAGATTCCTACATCGCGATTGCGAAGTTTACAGAGTAATTCGCAGGGATAAGGAATCTCCGACAATAGCCTTCAGGGGATAAGCGGCCAGATAATCTTACCTTTGTTTACGCGTAAAACCTTTCAAATCGAAGATGAGTTTAGATTTTTTTATGACATAGGCACATGGACGTATAAAAAAGTTTTTTTATACGTCCATGCATAGGCATTAATAGAATGCGATGGATCAGTAAATAAAAGTACAGTGTATAGTATTTTATATTATGGATTTAAATATGTACTTAAATTTATTGTACGTTTACGTGTAATTTAGATACGAAAAGATTTTTTATTATTATTTTATCCTTGTTTTTGTTTTATATGCTAATGCTAAAACGTCCCACAATATATTAATGGAACTCTCCTTGAAGCCATATTATGTGGGTTTCCTGGAAGACATTGCTCTATATCAATATGGTAGGCTATTGTACATAACAAGTGACTTAAAAATTTAAACTGTTGTAAGTTGTCAGATTTTGAAGCGGTTTTTTTAATAGATAGAGTGATTCATGAGGAATGTTTATAATTAAAATACATCCATAATATTGTAGAGAAACATTGATAAATTTAGAGGTTCATCATTTGACCCGTGCGAAGCCAGGGCGGGTCGCTAGTTTAAAATATAAATCAACAACAACAAACCAAATATTTTATTAAAAAAAGTATCAAAAAAATATAACTCTTGACGTACAACTCAAAATACACTCGAGAGCAATGAATCCGGGTCACTTAAAGAATGTTAAAAATCTCGGAAACTAAAAATGATATAACCTATCATTTTTGCAATATGCAATAAATTGTATTTAATAGACAATGTAATACTCCTTAAATGAAAGTAAAAAAAATATGAGTCACCATACATTTTATTAACACAAAATTATATAAAGAAAAAAACTGCTGATCTCTCCTTAAAACAAAAATAGGAAACATGAAATTTTTGAACTTTATTACGATTTTCTTGATTTTTTCGTATTGCCTTCTCGTGCTTCCATTACTGCGTTTACGCGGTTTGGCATGCTGTACACCAAGTTCCTTATACGATTTTGGGGAATATTCTCCCATTCCTCTGTGAGAGCAATTTTGAGCTCACGAAGCGTGATTGGGGGAGGGTTTCGTTGTTTTACGCATCTGCCTAGCTCGTCCCAAGCATGCTCGATCGGGTTGATATCCGGGCTGCGCGCTGGCCACTCCATACGAGTAATGTTCATCTCTTGAAGGTAGTCATTCACAATCCTACCTGTATGAGGTCGGGCATTGTCATGCATAAATATAGCATCCTCACCTAAATTGACCATAAATGGACCAACGTGATCATTGAGGATTTCTTCCACATATCTTACGCTAGTTAAAGAGCCGTTTTCTATGACCTCCAGCTCTGTGCGACTTTCAGAAGAAATTCCGGCCCACACAAGTACAGACCCACCACCGTAGGCTACTTTTTCTTCGATGCATGCTTGCTTGAATCTTTCCCCTGGTCTTCGATACACTCTGTGTCTTCCATCGTGCTTGTAGAGCATAAATTTTGATTCGTCGGAGAACATAACTTTTGACCAATCTTCAATATTCCAATTTACGTGGCTCTGAGCATATCTTAGTCTTGAAATACGATGCCCACGCTCCAGTTTAGGGCCGTTTGCAGGTCTAAGGGGTTTTAAGTTAGATTCAGCAAGCCGACGTCTTACTGTCCATGCACTTGGGTTACTTCCTCGGAGGCGTCGAAACTGATTTGTGAGTTCAGTTCCTGTGAGAAAGCGATTTCGAAGCATGGTGTTCACCAAGTATCGGTCTTCTCGTGCTGTGGTACACCTGGTTCTGCCCGTTCCTGGTCTGCGTAGGTTAGAACCAGTTTCTTCGTAACGTCGGAGAACTCTTTGTACTGTTGACAGCGACACACCGACAGTCCTGGCTGTATCGCGCTGACTCCGGCCGGTTTCCAGCATTGTAAGTATTCTGGTGCATTCTTCAGGCGTAAGCGACATAATTTCAGCTTGAATAATGAATATAGAGCACTATCAACATGGTTTATGTACCCACATAAATGACTGATTACAAACAAAAGCAAAACCAAATGCTGTAATTTCGTAGTTCCATCTTCGAAAGTGGCCCTTTTTCAAGTTTGATTTTTTTATGATATAACTTTACAATAACTAAGAAGTTTCTGAGGTACTTCTAACGGCAGTTTATCTTTTCAATAAGGCTATTGGTTCGATAACTTATGAAACTGTGTTTCTGAACAACGAATTGTAAGATAAACTTGGTTTGAACTTAGGTTAACTTAACTGACCAATGTGTACCGTTTATCGGTTCCATAACTTCCACTGCTGAGGCGGGGTTCCTCCAATTACATGGAGTGCAGTTAGCCTACTGTGCCCCGCTGCTCAGATTGGTAGACACACAATCAAAAACTGACTGTCACATAACCCGGCCCATAGTGCGTCAAAATAAAAGAAGGTTTCCTGCCATGTCCTTTACTCTAGTCGGCTCCAGCAGGATAAAACTATAAATATTCTAGAACCGATACGTTTATTTTTTAAATCTGTGTGGTGACGGATTTACAATACATAGTGTCACCACCCCTTTCCTAGAAGCCGACGAAAGGGAATGACATGGTCGAAAACCTAGCCGCAAGAGAAGGAATACTTGATGCAAAAGACTGTGCCAACCCGTCTGGCCAGCATGGCACAGTATGTTAATTACCTACTACCATTATTTGGACGAAGCCCAGCAGTGAGTCATTTAGGGGCTGAGTATTAATAGTAATAGGTACCTAGTACTTTAATAAATCGATATAGTATCTGTTCTACTTCTGTAATGATACTTAGATAATTAGGTTTACAAACCAGTATTACAAAGTACCTAGTCCAGTTTGAAGCAACAAATAGTATAACATTAAAATTCTATCAAAACGTAATCACGAGGCAAAAAATGCAGCAGCCATTATTGGGGTCAAAGAAAGTTGGGGAAACCGAGACGGCGAGATGACCAATCGAAGAGAACCGGTTGTATCCACCGACCAATCAGAGAAATCGCGCGATACTTTTGAAAATAGAACGTTCGCGCAATAAATTTGATTTGGAAATAGGTAACATATTATGATATTAGTACCTTTCTGTAGAATGTATAATCCCACGTCGAAAAGATAGATGTTATTGTGGATGAACCGATTTTCATAAAGTTCTTTGTTAGAAAAGTGTTCTTCGTCTATCTCGCAATGCGTGAGTGTTCTTGGATTTTAGTTCACCTGTTTGGACATTGTATTATATAGTTGTATCCTAGTTTCAGATTGCTAATAAAAAAATCCCAGTAGGCAAATACAGAAGACTGGCAGAAAATTTTATATAACGTATTGGGAGTTCACTGTATACATACATATTTTTAAAGCTTAACTTAGCAACGTTTTAATGTTCACTAGTTCATTAAATGAAGGCAGATAATTAAAATCGTAATTCCAAAGTTAATAAATTCAAATACATTCGTCACCGAGATGTTTCTGGGCGCAAGTATAATTTTCATTTTTTGCTTAAAAATTTAAAGAAGATTTGATTATGGCGTGATAAATATATTTGCTGTATTTTTATTGTTTGCGTTATACCAAGTTTAAGTAGCGTCTTTCTGTTTACGGTTACTGTGATCAGACTTGATAGTTGATACTACTTCACGTTAGTCAGTGTGGCGGGAACGCGACCATCGCACGTTGCGTTCTGTTTTTTTTATTATTCAAATTCGTGGGGAATTCAGTGAATTAAAAAGAATTGTAGTGATTTATAAAACTTGTGCCAAGTTTGATTAGCTACGTTCCGGAACTCGGGGAAATTTTAAGGTAATTGTTAAAAATATACATATTTAATTTCTAATTTCATTGTGGTAATTTGGGTAATAAATTGGAATCGAAAACAATATTTAAGTATTCCTTCTGAAAAAAAGAAATCCCAAGAATTTCATAGTTATGCACTGCACATTTTTTTTAATAGTTTTTGGGACATCGCATTGCATGGTATGCTATATGCATAGAGTAGAGTCCATTCAGAGCCAAGATGTTTTAGTTTTAATGTTGATGTAAATGCTGCAGTTTAATAGTTATTTGTTATACAAGAGTGCAACGTTGCTTTTTAACCGCGTGTTCAATTTTGATGACCGAGCAAGCGAAGGATTCTAAAATTGAATCACGAGCGCAGCGAGCGATTCAAAATTAGAATTCTGAACGTTAGCGAGGGAATCAAAAGAGCACGAGGTGAAAAATCTTTGCACTCGAGTGCAACACGTAACTTTTCATTCCACCTCAGCGAGGAAATGACTAAATGCAAAAAAAAACGTTTACAATCACAAGATAGGTACACTTTTATTTCAGTTTAGGTATTAATTACTACATTATGACAGGTAAGTATTACAGAATAATCTTTACTTTATTCTCTAGCGAATAAAAACGGCTTTTGCACTCAGATATCGAAGAGCAAAAATACTTTATTCTCTAGTGAATAAAAACGGCTTTTGCACTCAGATATCGAAGAGCAAAAATACTCTTTCCGAGATGGGGGGATGAAAAATATTTTAGCAGTTAGAAAATAGTGCCAAAAGTCAATCTCGACGTTATTTTTTTGTCTTGGAAACGGCACACGGTATTACGATATTCCAATATTATTTCATTATCCATACGATCTCTGATAAGAAGATATCTTTTGTAGATTTCCCAACACAAATTAAGTTTAATATTTCGGCATTCTTAGATAGATGCTCTAGTCCAATGCTGGACAGGCCTCCCGTAAAGACTGCCATAGGCTATGGCCCATAGCTTGTTTTCAGCTTGAACCATCCAGCCAGCTGCTGCCCACGACCGGTATAGCATTCGCAAATTTAAGGTGGATGCTCCAGGGTGGCAAACAATTTGCAAGTCAGTGCTAGGTTGTATGTTGATTAAAGTGTTATTAGCGGCTATAAGACGTATGTAGTTATAGAATTATAATCATCAAAATCATAAATACAACCCTCCAAGCTCATAAAGGTGCAAGAAAAACTTTTTCAACGTCAAAGTTATTCTTGCACCTTTATGAGGTTGGAGGGTTGTATTGATGCGTTTGATGATTATAACTCTGTAACTACATACGTCTTACAGCCGCGAATCAAATGTTCATCATCATACAACCTATCACTGCCCTGCAAATTGCAAATAACGTAAGAAAATTTGAATTTCGCGGGCTACCCTGGAGCATCCACCTTAAGGAAGCTTATGTGTATAATTAACTTAACACAATTTTCCATTACCAAATTTTAAACCTTTTATTAAAGTTAAGAAGGTGAACATAATCGGTCACTTGTAAACCTTGGCAAGCTACTTTTACATCGAGTTTACTTAATGTATCGTATTTCAGGGTTCCCTTTGACATTTAAAAGAAATCGGTCTTAAAGTTTCCCTCCATGAACTTTGCGAACAACTTAACAGCTGTTCGCAAAGTTCATGGAGGGAAATAGCCTACTGTGTCAGTAGGTCAGTCAGGTTTTGCATCAGGTTTCCTTTCTTGAAGTCCAGCTGGTTATCAGCGTTCTTTACTCGCCTCTGACCCAACATGGGTACCCGAGCGTTTAAGACTAGGATTGGTGACGCCATTTTCCGAAGTGTAGTTCAGCGACCACGGGAGTACGAGTACGGGTGGTGACGGATTTAGAATACATAGTGTCACCACCCCATTCCGTCCTGAGAGTGTCGTAAAAGCCGACAAAAGGAAATGTCAAGGTCGAAACCCTAGCTGCGCGAGAAGGAAATCTCGTTACGAAACCTTGTGCCAACCCGTCTGGCCAGCTAGGGTAGCTAGGCCCTCCCTGTTATGGGGCCCGACTCAGCAGTGGGTTATTTATGGGTTGAGTAGTAGTAGACCTTTCTTTGCCTTTTAGCGTCTTGGATTCCCACATTAACTGACTAGGCTTCAAAGGCCGGGTACCCATGATGGGTTCCCCTCGTAGAAAAAAAGGCTTGGTTTGATGATTTGGATAATTACCAGCATTTCTACCGAACGATTGCCGACTCATCTCCAAGACTTATCAAGTGGTACAACTGGGAATCATTTGGTTAAAATTTGCTGCTAGTTTCCACGCTACTGTCTTCATGTGTAAACCAGAGGCACTTGTCTAAGTCTGGGTGTCATTTGTGTTCGTGAATAACATGTTTGTAAACAGCTCCCGCGATACAGATTATCTAGTGCAGGGAATTCGTTTTAAAAAAACACAACTGTCCTTTCGCACTTTTCCAAGTCGGGCTATGAAGTCATTTGCGACATGCCAATATCGTTATGAAATGCCATTATAAACGAACGCAATTAGTATGGCCTTGATTAAAAAATTAAAACATTGTCTATTGTTGGTTTTTAGAAAGCCAAAACAATTTTTTACGTCACCGACATCAATTGAATGAGGAATGTTCTGGATTATTGTGGACATTATTGTGGGAGGCCTTTCGAAGGAAAACTTAATACAAACCCAGTGCCAACCTGTCTGGCCAGTGGGGAAAAGTAGGTTAAATGTTATGCAATGCAAATGTGCCAAATGTGTTTCTAATTAGGCCTGTCAATGTCGGGACATAATGACATGTGGGGCTATGGTCCTACTGTTTCTACTACTACACAAACCATAGACGACCCAGTGCTGAGATCGGCCTTCGTAATTCTTCCATGCAATTACTTGGTGTTGTACTTCCGTGTGGTAGCGGAGTAAGAATACTACCACCCCATATCTTCCCGTGGGTGTCGTAGAAGGCGACTAAGGGACAACAGACGTTGGGCAGCAGCGACGTTCTGTCAAGAATCGGCCATCCGATACTGCGATCGCCAACCCGCCTGCCAAGCGTGGCGATTATGGCAAACCCCCCCTATGATTGTCACAAATTTAAAAACGGCCCCCAGTCCCCGGCAGCCCTGCTATTCCTTCGGCCACGGTAGCAGCCAAGGTAACGGTGGGGCAGGGGGTGCGAACAATCTCCGGCAGAGATCCGGCTACCACAAAAAACGACGGCTGCACCTGGCAACATACAACACACGGACACTGCGGACTGACGAGAAGATCATAGAACTCGAGGAAGAGTTGAGCAAGCTGCGATGGGATGTAGTGGGGTTGTCTGAAGTCCGAAGAGAGGGGGAGGACACGATAACCCTCAAATCCGGCAACTTGCTCTACTTCCGGGAGGGCGACCAACAGTCCCAAGGTGGTGTTGGGTTTATCGTCCACAAGTCCCTTGTGAACAACGTTGTTAAAATCGAGAGTGTGTCGACCAGGGTGGCGTACCTTATACTCAGAATAACCAAGCGTTATTCGCTGAAGGTCATACAGGTATACGCACCGACCTCGGCACACCCCGACGAAGCGGTGGAGATAATGTATGAGGACATTTCCTCGGCCATACATGGCTCTAGAACGCACTACACCGTTGTCATGGGGGATTTTAACGCGAAACTGGGCAAGCGGAGCGGAGATGAGCTGCAAGTGGGGCAATTTGGCTTTGGACACCGGAACCAACGGGGCCAGACTTTGGCTGGTTTTCTGGAGAAGGAGGGACTCTATATGATGAATTCCTTCTACAAAAAACCAGAACAGAGGAAATGGACCTGGTTGAGTCCGGATGGCACCACAAAAAACGAGATAGACTTCATCATGTCGACGGAAAAGCACATATTCAATGATGTCTCCGTGATCAATATGGTTAAAACCGGAAGCGATCACCGCTTAGTAAGAGGCACATTGAATATCGACGTCAAGCTTGAAAGGTCGCGCATGGTGAGGTCTACGCTGCGTCCCGTGCCTGTTCAGATTCAAAACCCGGAAAGCTTCCAGCTCGAACTGCAGAACCGCTTTATTAGCCTAGGCGTTGACGTGGACGATAATAATGACGGGTTCGTGGAGACTGTCCGCAAAGTTGGGTCGAAGTTCTGTAAGACCCAACGCCAGAAAACGGCCAAAAAGCTCTCGGACCTCACCCTAAATCTCATGGACGAGCGACGGAAAATGGTCCTGAAGTCTTCAGATGATGCGACGCAGCTTCGGACGCTCAATAGACAGATATCAAAGTCCCTGAAGCGTGATATACGCCGATTCAACACGATTCGTGTTGAAGAGGCTATTGAACGCAACAGGGGCTCCAAGGTTTTCGCCAGGGATCTGTCTATTGGGCAAAGCCAGCTCGTCAGGCTGAAGACTGATGACGGCAGGATCGTCACGTCAAAGTCCGAGATTTTGGGTGAGGTCGAGAGTTTCTATGGACAACTGTACACGTCTACACACGAACCCGTCATAAATCTAGCAAACGACCCACGAGCTAGGTTAACTCGGCACTACACAGAAGACCTACCGGACGTCAGCCTGTGTGAGATCGGGATGGCTCTCGAGCAACTTAAGAACAACAAGGCGGCGGGTGATGACGGCATTACCGCAGAACTTTTGAAGGCGGGTGGAGAACCGATCCTTAGGGCCCTTCAGAAGTTGTTCAATTCCGTCATACTCGAAGGACGAACGCCAAAGGCATGGAACAGAAGTGTGGTGGTGCTGTTCTTCAAGAAGGGAGATAACACCTTATTGAAGAACTACAGACCCATCTCACTTTTGAGCCATGTCTACAAGTTGTTCTCGAGGGTCATCACGAATCGTCTCGCATGCAGGCTCGACGATTCCCAGCCTCCCGAACAAGCCGGTTTCCGAAAAGGCTTCAGCACCGTAGACCATATTTTAACGCTACGGCAGGTTATACAGAAGACCGAGGAGTATAACCTGCCCCTTTGTCTGGCGTTCGTGGACTACGAGAAAGCCTTCGATTCGATCGAGACGTGGGCAGTATTGCAGGCTCTCCAGAGGTGCCAAGTCGACTATCGGTACATCGAAGTGTTGAAGTGCTTGTATGAAAACGCCACCATGTCAGTCCGACTCCAGGACCAGACCTCGAAACCGATCCAGCTGCAGCGAGGTGTTAGACAGGGAGATGTTATCTCTCCGAAACTGTTCTCCGCTGCACTGGAAGATGTTTTCAAGGTTCTGGACTGGAAAGGGCTGGGCATTAACGTGAACGGCGAGTACATCACTCACCTTCGATTCGCTGACGACATAGTCGTAATGGCTGAAACCATGGAGGACCTCACTACGATGCTCGATGGCCTCTGTGGAGCCTCCGAACGAGTCGGCCTTAAGATGAACATGGAGAAGACGATGATCATGTCTAATATCCATGTTCAAGCCACTCCTGTTAACATCGGAGGTTCTACCCTCGAAGTTGTTGACCATTACATCTACCTGGGACACACTGTCCAGTTAGGTAAGTCCAACTTCGAGAAAGAGGTCAATCGTCGGATCCAACTCGGCTGGGCAGCGTTCGGGAAGCTGCGAAAGATCTTCTCGTCCACAATACCGCAGTGTCTGAAGACAAAAGTCTTCAACCAATGTGTGTTGCCAGTGATGACATATGGAACTGAGACGTGGTCGCTCACTATGGGCTCCATCAGAAGGCTCAAAGTCACCCAAAGGGCAATGGAGAGGGCTATGCTCGGAGTTTCCCTGCGAGATCGAATCAGAAATGAGGAGATACGCAGGAAAACCAGGGTCACCGACATAGCCCACAGGATTGCCAAACTTAAGTGGCAGTGGGCAGGGCACATAGCTCGCAGGACCGACGCCCGATGGGGCAGAAAAGTCCTCGAGTGGCGACCGCGTTCCGGAAGGCGCAGTGCTGGTAGGCCTCCCACACGGTGGACCGACGACCTGGTTAAGGTCGCCGGAAAGCAGTGGATGCGGGCGGCCCAGGACCGGCCTTTGTGGAGATCCTTGGGGGAGGCCTATGTCCAGCAGTGGACGTCTTTTGGCTGAAATGATGATGAATGAATTACTTGGAGGGCAATTATTAGCCTACTGTGCCACGCTGGCCGAACGAGTTGGCACAGGGATTCAATCGATTTCTTTGCGACTAGGTTTTCGGTCCTTTCATTTTCTTTTGTCGGCTCCTACGACACCCTCAAGACGGAATGGAGTGGTAACATGGAATGGTACTTAGTTTGTAATAAGTTTCTACAAATGTTGGATGTTTTATTTTAATCAAAATATATTTAATGCCACAATTTACCTATCTGTTACATAACCCGGAAATCAAATCCCAGACCTTGGCCACCTTCTGTGACTAGGTTATAAATGCACAGTAAAAAATATCCGTTATTTTACTGCTGACTGCTGTTAACTAGGCCGGGCGGAAAGTAAAATCTCTTTCACTTCCTAACGACTGCGATCTCATTAGCTGTTTTGTGTAACTAGTTTACTCGCAAATTCACTCACGATCAAGATCTAAACACAAATGTATAAAATAGGTCTTTGCACGGGTATTTAACATAAAAATAAAATAAGTTATTCCGATGTATATGCTATATTACTGTAAAGTTTAATCAAAATTCATTCAGTAGTTTATGCGCGAAAGAAGGCATTCATCCTTTGCCTCTCTCGAGCTCGTATCGTCCACGTTTCAAATAAACGAATGTATAGAGAAAATATTTAACTAGATATGTTTTGACCATATAAAACCATTACACTAATCTAAGCAGCCTATAATCCAACAATAATGTTATTGATAGGAATGTGTATCAACTTCACAAAGAAGCCACTATAACCAATAGCTGACCAATCGGGTAACTGCTTACCGGTCTCAAAAAACTTAGCAATTTTATGTAGTAAAATAATTACGCACTTAGCGCTCTACTTTAAATTTGTATAAATAACTTGACAAGAATTAAAACACAATAGACTTCTCATGCAGAAATGTTGAAAGACAATCTTGATAAACGTTTCAACTCCTGACTGCACAATCGTTTGTTACTCGTGTTGTATAAAGAAATGGGTACCCGTCAATCAACCGACCTAACGATCGTCATGGCCTAGACCCGTCCACACGTTATGAATATCTAATTGCTTAAAAAACGTGTCAAACTCTTCTCAGAAAAACTGATTGTACCGAAAACTTACAACTAATATTGGATCCCAAAAGAAGTTAAGCTAAGTACATTATTACATACATTATGTTTTTATATTACTAATTAAATAATGCTGATCTATAAAAACGTTCAGCAGATTTCATTGCAAAACTTTCTGCTCTTAACATCTACCTGGTAATTAAATCATATCTCAAGAATGAAGCGAGGAAATATAATAAGTGATCAAACGAACTTCTCTGAAGCGAAGTTCGATCATTATTATATGAGTCGCTTCATTCGAAGATATCATCACCCTCCCTCCCGAACACTGCCCAAAATTAAGAAAGTTTTGAACATAACATATCTTTAAAGAATGAGCAACACGACTACGGCACACTGGGAGTGAGGGTAGAACCGGAAAGACGTCATAACTGTATTAGTCGTTTTAAAACTGACGTGATTATAGTGTCGTTACCTCAGGCGCCATAACCAGCTATTTACTTTGGAAATAACTGCTTGCAATAATCTGATAAATTTAAAAGTCTTGCTAAGCGCTCATACACACGAACGGCATGTTGTCAACGGCACAAACAACTGCAGCCGTCGACGGCAGCCGACTGCAGCCTTCGACGCGGGTCGACGGCTGCAGTTGTCTGTGCCGTTGACAACATGCTGTTCGTGTGGATGAGAAGTGCTTGTGACAAAAGCGTCTGGTATACGTCTCGAACTGACCCACTGCTGAGCCGGGCCTCCACTAACTACAAGGAGGGTAATTAGTCTACTGTGTAGTGTACGGTCATCATCATCATTATTTCAGCCAAAAGGCGCCCACTGCTGGACATAGGCCTCCCCCAAGGATCTACGGTAGTGTACGGTCACTTCCCTTTAATAAGGTTGAGGAGACCGATGGCAGTCTTATGCGTTATACTTGCGAACAGGTGCTGCTGTTTGAGGTTGGTCGGCTCACTAGACGAAGGAAGTTTTATTTTCTTCATAAAGGTGCAAGAAAAACTTTTTCAAGCTCAAAGTCATTCTTGCACCTTTATGAGCTTGGAGGGTTGTATTGATGATTTTGATGATTATAACTCTGTAACTACATACGTCATATAGCCGCGAATTAAATGTTCATCATCATACAAGCTAGCACTGGCCTGCAAATTGCAAAAAACGTAAGAAAATTTGAATTTCGCGGGCTACCCTGGAACATTTACCTTAAGCAAAATAAATGATTTGATATTGACTTTGTGCCACGTTGGCCAGACGGGATGGCACAGGGTTTCGTATATTTTTTTCCATTTCTTGCGGCTAGGTTATCGGCCTTGTAATTTCCTTTTATCGGCTCCTACGACATCATCAAGATGAAATGGAGTGCAGTGGCGACACTATGAGTTATTAATCCGTCACCAAACGCACTTTGTGTATATGCTGATGAAATTTCACATACCTTGATTTAATCAACTGCCTCTATGCTGTCACAGTTTCACAATAAATTAATGACGACATCTGAAATCTGGCAACGAAGGTCTGATATTGACCCACTGGTGTTACATCATGGAGTCGAGTTATAAATATTTATGTTTTGGTTGCGAACCGCCACGGCTTTGCACCTTTTCAGTATGGGTTATTCCGTGTGGCGATGGATTTAGAATACATAGTGTCAGCACCCCATTCCACCGTGGGGGTGCTGTGCTGAAAAAGCGCGGAATCAAGGAAATTACAAAGCCGATGCCATAGCCGCAAGATAAGGAAAAAATTGAAACGAAGCCCTGTGCCAACCCGTCAGGCGAGCGTGGCACAGTACGCTAATTACCCTCCTTGTAATGGGAGGAGGCTGACTTAGCTGTGGGTCATTCACGGGCTGTGTAGTAGTAAAGTGACCTTAAGCGCAGGAACAAAATACCAATCTGGGGTAGTATTTTTTCGCTACGGAGAAATAGAGGGTCCTCAGGTCAGCAGGAGCTCCTGTCTGAGCGTTGGATGTCCACCATCATCATAATTACAGCCAAAAGAAGCCAGCTGCTAGACATGGCGTCTCCTGACGATTTCCACAATGACCTGAACCCTGAATGTAGCAGATTAAGGCTAGCAATTGCATCATGATGGACGGACACTTCAATAAATATCCTTGGACATTTCACACAACGCCATCTCGTCCAAAGCTAAGCAACTACTGCTTGTGTTATGGTAACGATATGGATGATAAACTACTTATATATATTTTTTTGTAAATACATACATATTATAGATAGAAATGACACCCAGACTCCGAGCCAGTGCCTCTGGTTTAGACAAAGACACTTGCCCGACCCCGGAATCGAACCCGGGACCCGTTGATCCAAAGGCGGCACATCTAACCACTAGACCAACGAGTACTACTCAGCCCACAAATGACCCACTGCTGAGTCGGGCCTCCTCCCGATACAAGGAGGGTAAATAGCCTACTGTGTTACGCTGGCCAGACAGGGTTTCATAACAAGTTTTCCTTTTCTTGCGGCTTGGTTATCGGCCTTGTCATTTTCCTTTGTCGGCTCTTAAGACGCCCTTAGAATGGAATGGCGTGGTGACACTACGTATTATAAATCCGTCACCACAGGGATATCATATAGAATATAAAAGGGCCCAGTCTTGAGCCTTGAGCCCGCATCCATTGAGTCATCGGTCCACCGAATGGGAGGCCTATGCACTTTGTGCAATAAGAATGACAGATATCAAATGTTATGCTTCAAAGACTATTGAATTATGTTGACAGACAGAGGAAACTGCTTATGCAAAGTGTCTCGGTATGGTAAATGTCTTAAGTTTATGCAATAAGCCACTAGTTTATGTTCAAGTTACGGTGAGGGCGTTTCGCAAATTGTTGCAAAATCCTCGGGGTCTAGATGGTTCCATGCGACATAACATGTTAGTAGTTCTAGTACTATTCAGCTCTTATATGACCCTGTTATGACTGGTCAGTCGGGCCTCCTCCGCTCCAGTCGGGCCATTACATGTCGGATAATGAGGCCACGCTAGCAAGACGGGTGACACAGGGTTTCGTATCAAGTTTTCGAGTAGTTCATTCGTTCCAAATGTTTGTGTGGGCTTGCGCCGCATTTGGGTCCTGGACCAACGGATCGATTCTGGGTTCGAACAAGCGTCTTTGTGTAAACCAGGGGCGCTTGCTCTGGGACTGGGTAGGGCACAAACAGAACTTACAGCAACCCAATTATATTAGGATCTAGTTTAAGATGTAGTTCAGACATCGCTGACTCAGTGCGTCCTCGATTCGATCCACCGCCGCCCCGATCAAACTTTCACTATGTTCAAATGCCGGAGAACTTTGTACGATTGAAATAAGACTTATTATTCAATGTTTTTCTGAGTGAGAATTTGAGGTGAATCTCAAAATTACTCCTTTTAAATTGTTGCAATATGGCAAATGTGAAATGAATTCGCAATACGCTAATGGCATCACTGTGTTAATGGTTTAGATTGAACACTTTAAAGGATTTATCGCGTGTATAAAACATTATTCAATTCACGACGTTTCCAATGCTTTGCAGCAGTCGTGGTCACGGGAGGGACGTCTGTCCGTCCCTATGTAGGTATGCTTATATCTTGAAAACTACGCAACGGATTTTGAAGCGGTTTTCAATAGATAGAGTGATTCAAGCAAGAGGAAGTTATAAATGCATAATTGCACCCGTGCAAAGTTCTTGATTCAAAAGCGTATGGTAGAAGTATACACTATGGAATTATTCATCATCATTTCAGCCAATAGACGTCCACTGCTGGATATAGGCCCACCATGTGATGAATCAGTCTGATTTTTTTTAAAAACAAAATATGTCAACCCGCCCGACCCATCAGTGGCTCATATATGGGCTGAGTGGTAAGTTTGGGCCTGTTTCCGTTTTAGGCGCATTCATTATCGTCATCTCAGCTGAGTATCACTGGATTCTGAGTACGGGCAAGTGCCTTTGTGTAACCAGAGATATTTGTTCTAGGTCTGTGTGTTCGGGAACTAGTGTTTGCATACCAGCATTGCAACTGCGTGCAAGTGCAGAGGTGTAACTCGTCTAAAATAATAAAAACCGTCAACAGATGGCCTCCGACTTTGTAAAGTTGGTTTAAAACAAACGTTTCTCCGTACCAGGAACAATGGTGGCCAAGTTTATTGCTTTACAGTGCAAATAAATCAACACTTGACAGTTCCTAGCAAACTTATTAGGTGCACATTGTATGGACCATAATTGACGCTATATTTGGCGGATAATGTGTTAGATATTCTCAGTACAAAAGGACAACCACGGTCACGTGTTCATAATGTACAAGTCACGTGTCAGTCATGTTAGAGTCACGTGTGTAGGAAAACCTGGATGTAGGATGATATGCGGTTTCGGTCGCCTATAGACGTATGGGGAATCAGAGGCATCACTCACGCGTCCCCAACCCCTTTTTTTAACGTTGGACATCCTTATTGATACCCGACCGCTAAACGCCAACCGGTTATGGGACTCCGGGGCGCGGAAAGATGGCAATTGCGCCTCACACAACCTACCCACTAAAACCAACGGTGTCTCTCAACAAGCTTTGATGGGGAGCTCTGGACTCTCCGCAACCCATCTAGAGGCACGTACGGGACATTGCACGTATCGCGTCCAATCCATGTGGCGCTCAATTGTGGCGGCAGGTCTGGCCCCGCTCTGCTGCTGCGGCAAGGCGGCAGCCTTGGCCTCAACGGCTGGACGACCCTCCGCTCCTAAAACCGCGTCGCGTGACGTGGCAGTTTAAGTTTCTCGAGGCAACTCAGAGGACAGAAGAGTCCCCAGAGTCAAAACCCAACACGACGTGTCACCGCCCCTATAACATTTAAGCTCTTCTATGGACCAATTACCGGTATTTACATGGAGTTATTGCTGCAACCGGTACGCAGCTATCAGTTTCATTACGCAGTTATCAGTGGCGCTGCTGACTACGCGTAACGACTGTCGTAGATGGTAGAAGGCCAAACCTACGGCTTTCCGTGCCCTCTGAAGCACGGAGGAGGTCAGATATTAGACATTATGGAAAATTACCCAACATCTAGCAGAGCCAGATATTGCCTAATCTAACCAGAGAGGGATTGCGTACTATCCGCTAAGCTACGCTAACAGCGATAACTTACTGGCACTTTTAAGGAACAGCGGCCACACTCGGTGTAGGCGATTAGGTTCTGGTTATGGTCTCGGCAAGCGGTGACGAAAATAAAACAAAGCGTGGAAAAATCACCGGCTTGTTCGCCATTTAATACAATTTACATACTCGTAAATATAAAATCTATATAAATAAAAATGATTGCTGTTCGTTAGTCTCAGTAAAACTCGAGAACGGGTGGACCGATTTGGCTAATTCCCCGAAAAACTTCCGCCCAGAAAACTTCGTACCGCCTCAGAATCAATACAGAACAAGTATTGATTCTGAAGCGGTACGAAGTTTTCCGGGTCAGCTAAACAATACGACATTGATCTCCATCTCAGAATTATGGAATTCAATATTTAAAATATCACGTTTTCTTTTTACTGAGCGAACTGAGCCCAAATAGCACCCCAACAACCCCCTACGCTTGTAAGATAAATGTTCGTTTAGCAAGACGTCGTCAGTTTTCTTCCTCTAATTCAATTTATTTTTGATTATATGGTAATTTTTACGCTTATCACAATTCCGCCAGTGTCACGTGGTTTTTTAGACAGACTGATAATTGAAATGGAGACATCGATGCGATGTATAAAAACTACACAAGGATTTTTTTTTACTCCGATTGTGTGTGCCTTTTTGTTACGCCCTGTAAATGAATGATATGCGTATTAAGGTGAATGGTAGCCCGCGAAATTCAAATTTTCTTACGTTTTTTGCAATTTGCAGGTCAGTGCTAGGTTGTATGATGATGAACATTTGATTCGCGGCTGTAAGACGTATGTAGTTACAGAGTTATAATCATCAAACTCATCAATACAACCCTCCAAGCTCATAAAGGTGCAAGAATGACTTTGACGTTGAAAAAGTTTTTCTTGCACCTTTATGAGCTTGGAGGGTTGTATTGATGAGTTTGATGATTATAATTCTATAACTACATACTTCTTACAGCCGCGAATAACATTTTAATCAACATACAACCTAGCACTGACCTGCAAATTGCAAAAAACGTACGAAAATTTGAATTTCGCGGGCTACCCTGGAACATTCACCTTAAGTACGTCTTCTCACGCACGTCTCATAAACCAAATATAATCAACACAAAGTTAGCAATTCCAAATTAATTAAGTTAATTTTCTTCACAAAGGTAATTAGACAAGTACTTATTTATGACTAGCTTTTGCCCGCGACTTCGTCCGCGTGGAATAATGACTTCCGGAAAAAAACAATTTATCCCCGTTTTCACCCCGTTGGGAGGGAATTTCCAATAATCCTCTCTTAGTGGTAGCCTACTCCTCCCAACAAACACACAGGCCAAATTTCAGCTCTCTACTGCCATTAGTTTCGGCTGTGCGTTGTCTGTCAGTCACTCAGTAACAGAAGAGTTTTATATATAATATATAGATATAGAAAGCTGTGCCCGCAACTCCTAAGTGTGTAATTCCTTGTGTAATAATAAGTTAATGTATTGGTAATATTGTTTAGAGGCTTAAGTACCTATACAACGAAAATACTTCAGCGCAAAGCTTCCGGGTAAACTATCCTACTTCACTTAAAACTAAATACCTATAACTATACCTTTAATTAATAAAAGTATCTACGCTTTTACTTACTTATTATTATTATTAAAAAAACTGAACAAAAATTAACCAAAACTTACCTACTACTAACTAACTACATACTACTAACCTATTACTACTTCACCTAAAAAGAAATAAAATGTTAAATAATAATAATTTGTAATTTGAAGGAATATAACACGCCACCAAAATAACTAATACCTATTTTATGAAACAACAACAAAAGAAAATTAAATAAACTAAATTATTGTAAAGACTAAAAGTCGCGCTGATAAACAATATTGCCTGTCACTAAGGGCGAATACTCGGAACGTCTACTCGCATCATCAGCCAAATCCAAATATTGTATGAAGTTCGCGTTTGGATCCCCCGCCCTTTTAAACCTCCCGCGACGACCCGATGCGACGGTTACACAAAAATAATCCTTAAAGCATGATTCAGTAATCACGCGCGATGGTTTATTAGCGTATTTCATGAATAACTTTGGTGTTTCTGTACCGATTTCTATGATTCTTTTTTTATTAAATAGGTAATAATGTTAACATTTATTGATTAGGGATGATTGAGAGTGTTATAAACGTAAGAGTAGACAAATATAATCAGAAAGCTCTGAACTGCTAAGCTATCGGGAGTTAAACGTGTCATTGTGAGTCAACCATAAAAGATAGACATTTGCTGTCGTGGAATATTTTTTATATAATTTTAAGGAGAACATTTCCGTCATACATGATTTCTGTGTAGCTTTAACTATTAAGGCTGCACACGCGACGGAAGCTTAAAAAATGGAGTAAGTTCTCCTGTTTTCCCAACATTTCCCTTCACTGCTCTGCTCCTATTGATCGTAGCGTGATGAAAAGTATACTATAACCTGCCCAGGAGTATGAAGAACAATTGTGCCAAGTTTTGCTGAAATCCGTCGAGTGGTTTTTGTTTCTATAACGAACATACAGACAGACAGACAGACAGACAGACAGACAGACAGACAAAAATTTTACTGATTGCATTTTTGGCGTCAGTATCGATCACTAATCACCCGCTGATAGTTATTTTGGAAAAATATTTCATGTACAGAATTGACCTCTCTACAGATTTATTATATGTATAGAATAGATTTTAAATAAGCTTTTGTCCAAAATCATTCGCATGAAGCTCCAAAAGTCACGTTTATGTACAGCTGTTCAGTCCGTGTGGTGACGGATTTAGAATATTTAATGTCACCACTCCATTCCATCCTGAGGGTGTCGTAAAAGCTGACTAAAGGAAATTACATGGATTAAAACCCAGCCAGCAAGTGAAGGAAAACTTGAAACAAAAGCCAGTGACAACCCGTCTGGCCAGCGTGGCACAGTGGGCTAATTACCCTCCATGTAGTTGGAGGAGGCCCGACTCAGCAGTGGATATGGGCTGAGAATTAAGTAAGTAATCTAAAGTACGATGGATGCGGGCGGCCCAGGACCGGCCTTTGTGGAAATCTTTGGGGGAGGCCTATGTCCAGCAGTGGACGTCTTTTGGCTGAAATGACGATGATGATGATGATGAATCTAAAGTAGCAATGAATATAATACAGTGAACGAAGGGCTCGCCCTGTGTTGCAATATTTGGGGGCTAACGGTGAGTTTGGGAGCATCGACCGTCAGTGCATCTTGGATTACGTGCACCGTGTGACGTGTTCAGCACTCGCTATATGGAAATGGGATCGCGACTGTTAATGGTGCGTTTACCTGTTCATTATTAATTCAATAACCAATTATGTAATATTAGCGACCCGCACCGGCTTCGCACGGGTGCAATGATGTTATAGATAAAAACCCTCCTCTTGAATCACTCTAACTAAAAAAAAACCGCTTCAAAATCCGTTGCGTAGTTGTAAAGATTTATGCATACATAGGGACGGACAGAAGAATGCGACTTTGTTTTAAAGTATGTAGTGATGATGATAAACTATATGTGTGGGAAATTTCATCTATAATATATAAAATTCACGTGTCACGTTCTTTGTTATTGAACTCCTCCGAAATGGCTCTACCGATTTTCGTGAAATTTTTTGTGCATATCGGTTAGGTCTGCGAATCGGAGAACATCAATTTTTCATCCCCCTACATGATAAAGCCCCTCTACGATCAACCCCTATATCTTAACAGCGATATTTATATGGCGTTTTCTGGGACAGCTAGCAGAACTATAAGTGTGGGGAATCTCTTACGACACCGTCATGATAGAATGGGGTGGTGATGTTGTATATTCTAAATCCGTCACGACACGGACACTTCTAACGTGTCTCGTTGGTCTAGTGGTTAGATGTGCCGCCTTTGGATCAACGGGTCCCGGGTTCGATTCCGGGGTCGGGAAAGTGTCTTTGTCTAAACCAGAGGCACTGGCTCGGAGTCTGGGTGTCATTTCTATCTATAATATGTATTTATCATCCATCTCGTTACCATAACACAAGCATTAAGTTGCTTAGCTTGGGACGAGATGGTGTTGTGTGAAATGTCCAAGGATATTTATTTATTTATCCAAGGATATTTAAACATTCAAATCTTTCCTCTATAAAATACCACAGAGTACCTATATGTACGAGTATATGTACTAGCTGCACCCAACGACTTTACCTGCGTGGTGCTGGAATTATCTTTTTCGTCCGTTTTTTTCTACTTACTTGACACGTATTGTTATATTTTGGACGATTCACACGATATATTTACAAACTGATGTTTAAGTGTTATGTGTTATTAAGTTATTATAACTGCTTAAGTGTTATTCTGATGTATAAGCTACATTGTTAAGTTTCATTAAAATCCATTCAGTAGTTTTTACGTGAAAGAGTTACTCTTTAAACATCTATCCATCCATACTTACAAACTTTCGCGTTTATAATATTAGTAAGATTAGTTTAGTCATACAGATTATGTAAAACATTGTCTGGTGAATCGATAGCTATATGTCTTTTATTTCACCTGCCTGAAAACGTGACTCGATTTTTTTATGTGTAACAAATAAGATTCATTTTCGAACAATGTCTGACATTCTTTCGTTGGGTCTATTGAAGTCAGGTTTACTGTATTGAGAATATTAAGCGAGTCGATAAGAGAAAGTTTCTTTTTATTTTGTACTAATTAATTCGTAAGCCTTTACATATAGATTTTTCTTTTTTTTTTGTCTGTGTGGTGACGGAGGGCAAGGAAAACTTGATACGTAACCCTGTGACAAGCCGTCTGGGCAGCTTTTTTTAGTGGGGGAAACCTTTTATAAGTCCACAGACGTGGCTGGGGTATATGGGAGTCCGGGTCGCGATGAGATGGTCATTGCGAACGGTTTACCCACTAAAACCTACCACTATTTGTCTGCGCGGGCCATCTGTCGTTTGGGAAACTTCGTAAACGATCCATTCGACAGTGGCTAAACGAGACCCCTGCACTAGGTATAACCCGTATCGCAAGTGCCTCTGGTTTAGAAAAAGACACTTGCCCGACCGCGGAACCCGTTGATCCAGCGGCACGGCACACCTATGGACTGATTAGGTATTAGTTACAATTTTGACCATGGGCACATGCTCGGGCTTTCTTTCACTGGCTGATGTTTTATGGCGTAACAACGGATACTCTCTTTTTAAAATTGCCATGCGTCATCAACGGTCACGGTCGTTTTTTAAACACGCAAAGCCGCGGTCATCAGATACTTTTCAATACAAATCAAAACAGCCAGCTACACGCACACGATCACACGCTTCACAATACAATAATGATGGCAATGTATGGTAATAGTTCAGGGAAAGTGTGTTAGTGAAAGTTGGCTGTCTGAAGGTCACAGGTGGTAGAAGCGTTTGTACTTGAATAGTACTATAAAAATAAACGTGGCAATAAAAAAGTAAACAATAGATAACATTTTCATAAATCAATACGAATCATCATCATCTTAGCCTTGTATCCCGGTTGCAGCCCAAACTCTTTCTTCGGCGCCCGGGGTCAACTAAATAAATACTTAAATAAATACGAGTCCTTAATTTGTTCGTTCGAAATTAATTTGAAAGCCTTTACAAATCATCATCATCATCTTCATCATTAGCCCACATTAGTCCACTGCTGGACATAGGCCTCCCCTAAAGAGCGCCATAGCGCCCTGTCTTCAGCTTGACGCATCCAGCTGCTGCCCGCAACCTTTCAACTTTCCGCCTTTACAAATACTGAATGATTTATTGTCTAGTAGAAACCCGATTGAGCTTTGGTGACAGATATACAGTTTATAGTGTCACCGCCTTATTCTAAGGGGGCGTACCTAAGGCCGAAAACCTAGCGGCAAAAGGGTCCCTATTTTCAACGAAAAAAAAAAAGATAAATAACGGTGATAGAGTTCCGGTAGTAAGGACTTTTCATCGAAAAAGTGCTCCTGTAAAACGAGCTGTTTTAAAATTTTTCGAGTTAATTACGAATAACTAAATACCATATTTTACATGTTATTTTGTTGACAACAATAAAATTGCACCCGGAAAATCAATTTTCTTTATTTCGAATCCAATGAGCTATCGCTCAGATTTTGGTACTTTATCTCTATTTTTCACGTTTTTAAACTTGTTGAATAGATTAAAAACTTTCGCATTTATAATCACACCCAAGAAATTGTGGACAAAACGTAATCAAAGCTAAATTCTAAGCCTAATTACGTATGCTTGTCGCGTGTTTGCGTATCAATAGCACCAATAGTAGGTACCTAATGTTAATTTAAACAATCCGAGTGATGACGGGATAGAATACGTAGTGTCACTACATTCCATCCTGAGTGAGTAGTAAGGGCCGACAAAAGGAAATGACAAGGCCGATTACCTTACGAAGGTATACTTCATCATAATCATCATCATCATTTCAGCCAAAAGACGTCCACTGCTGGACATAGGCCTCCCCCAAGGACGGTCCTGGGCCGCCCGCATCCATCGTTTTCCGGAGACCTTAATCAGGTCATCGGTCCACTGTGTGGGAGGCCTACCAGCACTGCGCTTTCCGGAAAGCGGTCGCCATTCGAGGACTTTTCTGCCCCATCGGGCGTCGGTCCTGCGAGCTATGTGCCCTGCCCACTGCCACTTAAGTTTGGCAATCCGGTGGGCTATGTCGGTGACCCTGGTTTTCCTGCGTATCTCCTCATTTCTGATTCGATCTCGCAGGGAAACTCCGAGCGTAGCCCTCTCCATTGCCCTTTGGGTGACTTTGAGCCTTCTGATGGAGTAAGTAGGTATACTTAATACGACTTTATTTTACGTCGGTGGTCCTCATGGATTCGGGTTATGTGGGACTCCAGGTCGCGTAGAGATGGTAAATTGCGCCCCGACCTACCCACTACAACCGACGGCGATCCTCGATTGTCGAACCAGGGCCACGGGATTCACTCCCCGGTAGGAGAGCATGCTCCGGGACCCTGGGGAGATACGAAACCCTACGCCAACCTGTCTGGCCAGCGTGTCACAGTAGGTTTGATTACCCTCTCGGCAGTGTGTCATTTATGGGCTCGGTTAATCATCACTACATAGTATAAAACAAAGTCGATGTTTTCTGTCCGTCCCTATGTATGCTTAAATCTTTAAAACTACGCAACGGATTTTGAAGCGGTTTTTTTTATTAGATAGAGTGGTTCACGAGGAAGGTTTATATGTATAACAAACCCCCGCTTTGCACGGGCGAAGCCGGGGCGGGCCACTAGTTTAAATATAATGCAAATTCGCCATTCTTCGAGTCAAGTGCACAACTAATCGCGTTGTGTAACGTAAGTATGTAAATAAAAGCTGGTTGTCTGTCAATGTTGACCGATGTCCGTGACGAGTTTTCAGTTTGAACATTCGCGTGTTTAATTTAAACGGGTTTCCAGTATCTTATGACCAACAAATCATGCATAATCAATATTGAATAGCATTTGTTTAATCCATAAACAGCGCCAAGGCCACGCTAACCCCACAGGACTTTAGGGAATAGCAATTTTGTTACGTGGGCCGACGACGTGCTTAAAAGACCACGACAACCTCACAGAACTTTAGTGAAAAACAATTTTGTAAAGATGAAAAAATTAATACGGGTTCTGCTTTACGTCGGAAGCGACTTGACAGTAGATAGCTGGCCACCAGGAACAAACGAGGCAGGTCACCTAGTGTGAAGAGAAGGAAAACTTGATACGAAACCCTGTGCCAACCCGTCTGGCCAGCGTGGCACAGCCTACTACCCTCCCTGTGATGAGAGGAGGTTCGACTCATCAGTGGGTCATTTATGGGCTGAGTAATAGTAGAGTAGTATTTGAATTGTGGTACCTCACCCCATGTCATCACTTCACTATCACTATCACTACATAGTATAAAACAAAGTCGCATTCTTCTGTCCGTCCCTATGTATGCATAAATCTTTAAAACTACGCAACGGATTTTGAAGCGGTTTTTTTAATAGATAGAGTGATTCAAGGGGAAGGTTTATATGTATAACCCACCCCCGCTTTGCACGGGCGAAGCCGGGGCGGGCCACTAGTTAGTGTATAAATTTAGCAGATTAGATAATCGTGCCCTCCGAGGCCCTCATCCATGCTTCGGAGGGAACGTAAAGCTGCAATTCTACCATCTATAGCAGTCATTACACGTTGTCTATACTCCATGCTTTTTAAATTTAAAGGTTATACTGCCATGTATAATTTAAATAAACTCGAAATATGAATTGAGCGAGTTATGCAGCATTCCATTTTTTTTGTAATCTTAAACTAAACACACGATAAATTGCGTGATTTTAGAGTAAGGTCTACTAATTTACCTAATCGATACCTACACAGCACGAGTTGCTACAATTATCGAGGTGGTTACAAATCGAATTAGAATTATCTACAATGTATTTGTAAGGAAATCGTGTAACTTGTGCGTCAGCTAATTTAAAGATAACACAAATAAATAAAACTGAAGTGTCTGTTTGTAATATTGTAGTAACCGCTTTTTACTAAGTGCATTTGGTTGTATACACGGTATATACACTGACCTGCAATACTAAGTACTACACTTTTAATATATTGTAGCGACCGCATGCTACATACTTTACACAGTTTATCCGAAAAATCTGAACTAATAGCATCTAGAAAGATCGCCTACAAATGCGATAATTACCGAAAAGTCCTACACCGCGATAGCGAAATTTCAAGAGCAATTCGCAAGGTTAAGATATCCCCGACTACAACTATCGGGGGGTTAGGCGCAGCGACCCCTAGCCAGACATCACACCTCGTCTGGCTGGATGATCATCCCTTTGCGCTTAAAATATATATTTTTTTCTAAATTATAGAAGTTAGAGATTTAAATTAAAAAACGTTTTATAGCAAATGTTATCAGCGACTATGAAGTTTTTATATACAAAATTAAACTTTTTTTGAGTCCTTTTTATTTCGAAAGTATATCTTGTGTGCTTAAAAAGTTATTGCAATTTTAAAAGTGTGATACGTAGTTCACAGTGTATACCAAAACAACATTTTTTACAAGGTTTGTCTGTCTGTCTGTTTGTTTCGATTTTGACAGGACTTTCACTGGCAGATAGCTGTTGTAACAAGGAATAACTTAGGCTATTATTGACGGCGAATTAGCAGTAGCAGCAATTAATCTACGTGGTAACGCTTTTAGAATACACAGTATCACCAACCCACATTATCTTGAGGGTGTTGTAAGGAAAGCAAGCGCCGCAAGAGAAGGAGAACTTACGCTGGGACTTGCTTGATGCATACCGCCGCCCTTAAGGGATGGGCTCCAATCTACTTACTGTTCACTTTCATATATAGATCGCATAATCATCAAGATTAAGAAAAATACTATTTGTTTTTAATTACAGGTAAAATATGGCAACTTCTGTTCTCCAACCAGACATCAGCCTGCCGAAAACAGACATCAGAGAGTCCCCTCGGCCCACAGAAGATGACAGACCCCAGATCTTGGAAAACAAGGAGAGGGAGTCGGGGGAACTGCCTCCAGAATTGAGGGAAGCAGCAAGAGTGGAACTTAGAGAAGAGCCAGCACTAAAAGAGCAGGCACTTGCACAAATGAGGCATTTCATCGAAAAGCATCCGGCCATCAGGAAATGTCGAACAGGTAAGATTTTCTGAGTGGATTTAGAATATTTAGTCTTAAAAAAAATACGCCAATCCATATCATCTTGAGGGTATACAAACTCTGTGCCAAGCCGCCTGGCACAGTAAGCTAATTTCTCTTTATGAAATTGGAGGAGGCCTGAGTCAGTAGTGGTTCATTTATGACCCTTGCCTGGCCTCGGAATCGAACCCGGCAAGGAAGTAGTCTCGACTGCCTCGTTGGTCATGACTGCCTCGTTGGTCTAGTGGTTAGATGTGCCGCCTTTGGATCAACGGGTCCCCGTTTCGATACCGGGGTCGGGCAAGTGTCTTTGTCTAAACCAGAGGCACTGGCTCGGAGTCTGGGTGTCATTTCTATCTATAATATGTATGTATAGTAAAGTAAAGTAGTTTATCATCCATCTCGTTACCATAACACAAGCAATAAGTTGCTTAACTTGGGACGAGATGGCGTTGTGTGAAATGTCCAAGGATATTTATGTCCAAGGATATTCTGTCTTTGTATAGTCTTTGTATAGTAGTATACCTTTGAACTTTTGAAAAAATAAGCATTGATATTCCATTCGACATTTCAGACACTCCGTTCCTCCTGCGGTTTCTCCGTACGAAGAAGTACTCAATACCACAGGCGTGTTCAATGCTGGAGAGGTACCTAACTATCAGGCAGATGTACCCGCAGTGGTTCCAGAAACTGGACCCCTTGGATGCGAAGATCGCGGCCGTGATTGACGCAGGCTATCTGGTACCTTTGCCGAAGAGAGATCCGGAAGGTAGAAGAGTCGTGTTGTCTTGCATGGGTGAGTAAATGTCCTTAGCACAGTAGTCATCGTTTCAGCCCATAAATAAATAAAATAAATATAAATAAATATCCTTGGACATTTCACACAACGCCATCTCGTCCCAAGCTAAGCAACTTAATGCTTGTGTTATGGTAACGAGATGGATGATAAACTACTTATATACATTTTTTTTGTAAATACATTCATATTATAGATAGAAATGACACCCAGACTCCGAGCCAGTGCCTCTGGTTTAGACAAAGACACTCGCCCGACCCCGGAATCGAACCCGGGACCCGTTGAAATGACCCACTACTGAGTCGGGCCTCCTCCAAATTCGTGGAGGGAAATTAGCCTACTGTGTCACGATGGCAAGACGGGTTGGCACAGGGTTTGTATCAAGTTTTCCTTCTTATACGACTGGGTGATCTGTCTCTTACGATCCTTTAGTCGTCTCTTACGACACCCTTTAGGATAGTGTGGGTTGGTTACATTGTGTATCCGTCACCACACGGACAAGTAGACCCACAATGACACCACATGCACAGTAGAACAGCATGCTTTATACTTTACACAATTTACAAATGCGAGAATTACCAAAAAGTCCTAAACCGCGATAGCGAAGTTTTCGTAGCAATTTGAAATTGCAGACTACAGTTATTGGGGGGATAGCGCCCCCTGTTAGACATACAACCTCACCTGGCTGGATGATCATCCCTTTGCGCCTAAATCCTTTTTTAATGAGGCAGTAAAAATAATATTGTGCCGTTCATTCCACCTACGTCGCGCATTTTTGCTCCAATGGATACAGTAACCATTTTTCGGACTACGTGGCCTGGGTTCGAAGCTTTTATACTGAAGTTCCCATCCGACGCGATTCAATTGCTAGCGTTATTAGTCAGCAGCATTTAAATGTTTTTGCCAAGTGTCAAAAGTGTGCCAAGTGTCATTGCGTTAACGTGTAGCGTGTTTCTCTCATCTGGCGAACTTGCTCTCACTATGCTGTTTAGAGCTGTTTATAAACACGACCGATAATTTGAAAAAAAAATAAAAGCAACCACAGAGTTTCTTGTCAACTCTTCTCTGTAGAGCAGCAATCCGAACCGGTGGTAGTTTCAATATAAATGGGGAAAGTTAGGAGATCAAAAGAAAGACATAGTTGGAAGAATGAGTAATTGTGTATGAAAGGTGTGAATGTAGATAATGACGACTGATAGGTGTGTAACGAGACTACCGCCTAGCGTGGGACAGGGGCCGTAAGATGATAATGGTAATTTTTAACCCCCGAAGCAAAAAGAGGGGTGTTATAAGTTTCACGTGTCTGTCTGTCTGTCTGTCTGTGGCACCATAGCTCGCGAACGGATGAAGCGATTTCAATAAAGTTTTTTTGTATGAAAGGTGAGTTACGGGCGAGTGTTCTTAGACATGGTTGATGAAAAAATGGGTGAGCCGTTTAAAAGTTATGAGGGGTGAAAGTGGGGAAGAATAACCGAATGTCTGCAAATATAATCGAGTGGGGTCTCAAATGAAAGCGCATCACGTGCAATTTAACAAAATCTACATTATAATAAGTATGTACCTATAAAAAGTATAAAATAAAAATTAAATATAAAAATTAAATAAACCCCCGACACAATAACCTTTAAAAAGTAAAAAATAAATACTTCGCGTTGGGGGACCACTCCCACTTATTTATTACCTGACCCCTGGTCCCCCAACGCGAAGTATTTATTTTTTACTTTTTAAAGGTTATTGTGTCGGGGGTTTATTTAAATTTTTAATTTAATTTTTATAAATATGACGATATTTAACTGACCTTCTGATACCCAAATTAGTTCACCGACAAATGTACGTTCATTAATATCAGAACTACCTCTGTCTTTGAAAGCGGTTTGTTGTAAGATTGTCCGTAATTAATTGTTTTTGGTTAATCGATTTCCTCTCGTTTTGCCCCCAGGTCGCTTCGACCCCCACCTCTATGACAGCTGTGTAATGGCTAGAGTTCATTCCATGATTGTCGAGCTGCTGTTGGACGAGCCACGATCCCAGCTGCTGGGGTACACGCACGTCAATGACGAGGCTGGGATGCAGATGCCGCACGTCAGCCTCTGGTCTTTGACTGACGTCAAGATCATGCTTAGCTGCATACAGGTAAGGTTTAAAGAAACGCATACTAAAAGTTGTAATTTTATCATGTCAAGTAAAAAAAAATCATTGAACTCTATCATTGATCATTGACTGCCTCGTTGGTCTAGTGGTTAGATGTGCCGCCTTTGGATCAACGGGTCCCGGGTTCGATTCCGGGGTCGGGCAAGTGTCTTTGTCTAAACCAGAGGCACTGGCTCGGAGTCTGGGTGTCATTTCTATCTATAATATGTATTATAGTAAACCGCATCTCATCTAGGCCTCCGCGAGCCTCCCGCGCCCGCTTGCCGGGGCGTTTTCAAGATTATGTGTCTCTCTCGTAGCTCTAGCTATTAGGATATCTCGCTCGCGTCGCCAACGGTTCCATGCGCGCGCGCCTCGATGCGCCCGGCAGTCCGCCGCCCGCTCTCGTCTAGTTCGTACGCGCCACCCTTGGCCGCGCCGTGAGCCCTATCTTTACGTAGTCACTTTCACGAAGTATATTTTTTTGTATTTGGGTAATTTAAAACCCACCACTTAATTAGTTTGTTATAATAAATGTGTATGTGAACGTTTTACCCAATATACCTTTTTATACCTTGCGCCCGCGTTCATATTTCACTCTACAACCCTGAGACAGACATTTCCCATATATGGCACCCAACGTTTTTCTCGTGTAATAGTGATTTTTTGTGGTAAATTCAGTGACAATGCCAGTGACCAGGAGTAGAGCGGCTAGTTTAACTCGCAGGGATGATGCCGGCGAGGCATTTCCTGACCCCTCGCGACCAAATACACCGCTCGTGTCGCCCGCCCAACAAGATGGCGGCGATACTTTTTCTTCGCCCCGCGCCGAAGCTGCTACGTTTTCTGGCGAACATGTAGCGTCTATCATAGCTACCCTGCAGCGCTCACAGACTGAAGCCTTTAGGGAGCTACTTCACTCGGTGTCCCGCGCGAATGCTTCGACTCCTGAATCATTGCTTCTCCCAGGGCAGGGTACCCTAGCACGCTGTAAAGCGACTTTTTCCGGCCATCCGAATGAATCGGTGGAAGCGTTTATAGACGCTGTCGAGGCTTATAGCGATTGCGCTCAAGTGACGGACTCAAATATTTTGCGAGGATTAGCGTACCTATTCAAGGATCAAGCTGGTACTTGGTGGCAAGGAACAAAAGATTCTGTGTCATCGTGGCGCCAAGCTAAAGAAAACCTAATTAGCGCATACGGCGACCGCCGGCCGCCTCATCGTATTTACAGAGAGATTTTTTCCGCGCCGCAACAAGACGAAAATACCGACATGTTCGTGGCGCACATTCGCGCTCTCTTGGCCAGGTTGCCCAAGGGTGACATCGCAGAGTCAGCTCAGATCGATATGACCTATGGCCTCCTCCACTCCAGAATAAGGAAAAGATTGAGGAGAGAAGATTGCAGTAGCTTTCCAGAACTTTTACGTCTCGCACGCAACGTAGAAGATGCTTTTGACGAGACACGTACGCTTACGACTCCGCGGACGAGTGAGCCCCATACCCAAACAAGTATGCGCTCTTCCACTACGCCGTCTGCAAACACGCAACCACCACAACACGACGCACGCGTGCAGTCACGCCGTGGCCGTGGCGCCCCCGCCGCCGCCCCTGACGCGCAGCGCCAGCATCCCGCGACGCCCGCGCCTTCTCCACCGATTGTTGACACCAGCACCACTGCAAAGCAGCGACCTACCTGTGCCTACTGTAAAAGGCAAGGCCACACCAAGGACCAGTGTCGTAAGTTGTTGCAGAAACAAGGTGAGTCGCAATCCCTTACTAACTCTGCGGAAGTTCACGAAAGTGTTAAAAACGTGCAAAGTGTTACTGTCGATAAAAATCAATCATATTTTTATTGTGTTCAATCGCGTGAAGTTCGTAAACAAAAACCGCGTAACCGCCGTCGTAATCGCAATCGAAAGTCATATCAGTGTTTTTCATCGAAAAACTACTCTATAGACTCTAGCAATAATAATAATGTTAACCCTTTTTCTAATTCATGTTGTGATAGTAACAATGTTTCATCTTGTTTTAAAAATTCATCGGTTCAATGTTTTTGTAAAAAGTGTCGTAGTAGTGTTAACCCTTTGGACGACGAACATTTTCGCTCCCGCCAAGTTAACCCTTTGGACGCCGAACGTGTCCGTCACGACAACTTTAATAGTTTTTCTTGTCAATCCGCAACTAATGCAAATGTGCCTCATTCTAATTCCATTTCGCGAAAATGTTCGGATTCCGGCAATCGTAAACAAACCGATCGACATCACAACTGTTGTATACCAAAGTGTAATAACTCAAATTTTATGAAAATTGAGAATGTGCCTTTACTTTTATGTGATGATTGTACTGTATGTAGTGGAGACACATCATCGAACGGTAACCATTTTCAGGGACCGGTTCTCTCTATTGGCCGCGATTTACGTCCGATTTTTAATATTAAAATTTTGGGTCTTAACGGAACCGCGCTGATAGACACAGCTGCCAAGCATTGCATTGCGGGTTATACGCTGTATACTCTCCTTCTACGTCAAGGACATCCCCTCAGCCCTTCCACACGCGAAGTTAGGCTTGCCGACGGTTTCGCCCGTACTATGGATGTACTTACCACCACCTTAGAGGTGTGCTTAGAGACGACAGTTATCACTATTCCATTCTTGATTTTCCCCGAATCTACCAATAATGAAACATTATTAGGTATAGATTTTATTACTGCTGCCGGAGTAGTTATCGATTTCCATAAAGAGATTTGGTACTTTAGCAACAATAGCCCGGTACAGTTTAAGTTGTCCTTTGAACCAACCTCTCGCGCCGTGTCCTGCGCCTCTACAGATATTCTTAGGGATGATGAAGGTACTCACCTTAAGCCAGCTGAACGACAAGCACTCGCTGACATCCTCACCAGGCACGCCGACGTCTTCAAAGCAGGGGGAGGCCCAACTCCTTATGCGGAGCACCGCATTGAAACCGGTGACCACCCGCCAATTGCAGTTCCTCCCTACCGCCTGAATCCTTCAAAGAAGCAGCTCATGAAAGCTGAAATTGGTAAGATGTTGGAGGACGACATCATAGAAGAATGTGAATCGGCTTGGTGTTCCCCGGCGCTGATGGTACCGAAGCCCAATGCTGCACAAACTGCATATATTATTCGAGAGTTATACGACTCTCCAACAGCCTGTTACCCAGGTATCGACAGGACATACCAAAAGGTAGCCCAGCTGTATTATTTTACAGGGATGCGGAGAATAATCACTGATTATGTCAAAGCCTGCATCCACTGCCAACGTTACAAGGCAAGTAACACAAAGCCACCAGGTCTACTCCAGACGCCAGTTATGAACCAGCGTAACGAGGTGTTGGCCATCGATTTATTCGGTCCATTACCGGAAGGAGACCAGGGGGAGCGTTGGATTCTACTGGTTGAAGACACAGCTACCCGATGGACTGAGCTTTACGCTCTCAAAGAAGCCACAGCCGAAGCCTGTGCTCATGTCCTTATTGAGGAATATTTCATGCGATTCGGCCTCCCGCGCCGCATCATTTCGGATAATGGGGTCCAGTTTATCTCCTCAGTAATGCGCCAATGTATGGCCGTACTCGACATCAAACAAAATTTCATCCCACTCTATCATGCAGAAGCTAATCCTGCTGAGCGAAAAAACCGCGATCTTAAAGCGATGCTTGCACATCTCGTGGAAGACGACCATACTTCATGGCCTAAGAAGTTGCTGGTGATTCGTTTCGCCCTGAATAGCGCCAAGTGCCGCACAACAGGCCAGTCACCAGCTCTTTTATCCTTTGGCAGAGAAATGCGATCGCCCACAGAGGTCGTTCACGACCTTCGTGCAGTTTTAGACAAAGAGAACTTCGTCCCACAAATAACTCCTTATCTCAGGAATTTTCTTAACTCTCTATCAGCTGTTCGAGAACGTGTGGAAATCCAACAGGACAAGACAAAGCACTATTCCGATTCGTCGCGCCGACCAGCCGAAACCTTTGAGGTAGGAGGTCTGGTTCTGCTGAAGTCTCACCTCTTGAGTAAAGGTTCTAAAGACCTCACTTCCAAATTCTTCCCACGTCGCGACGGTCCTTATTTAATCGTAGCAAAGGTTAGCCCTACTACCTATACCGTTGCCAATACCGAACAGCCTGATGTCGTTCTTGGGAAATATCACACCCAAGACCTTACCCGTTACCAAGGTAACCAGGCCTCCTTACCCAAACCAGTCGTCCCTAAAAGACACCGGGGTCGTCCCGCTAAGGTTACTCAGTTACCAGTCCAGGAACGAGGGCGTTCTCCAGAACTGGAGGGGGAGTATATAGTAAACCGCATCTCATCTAGGCCTCCGCGAGCCTCCCGCGCCCGCTTGCCGGGGCGTTTTCAAGATTATGTGTCTCTCTCGTAGCTCTAGCTATTAGGATATCTCGCTCGCGTCGCCAACGGTTCCATGCGCGCGCGCCTCGATGCGCCCGGCAGTCCGCCGCCCGCTCTCGTCTAGTTCGTACGCGCCACCCTTGGCCGCGCCGTGAGCCCTATCTTTACGTAGTCACTTTCACGAAGTATATTTTTTTGTATTTGGGTAATTTAAAACCCACCACTTAATTAGTTTGTTATAATAAATGTGTATGTGAACGTTTTACCCAATATACCTTTTTATACCTTGCGCCCGCGTTCATATTTCACTCTACAACCCTGAGACAGACATTTCCCATAGTATGTATTTACAACAAAAAATTTATATAAGTAGTTTATCATCCATCTCGTTACCATAACACAAGCATTAAGTTGCTTAGCTTGGGACGAGATGGCGTTGTGTGAAATGTCCAAGGATATTTATTTATTTATTTATTTATTATCTACTACTACTCAGCCCACAAATTACCCATTGGTGAGTCGGCCCTCCACCCGTCACAGGGAGGGTAATTAGCCTACTGTGCCACGCTGGCTGGACGGGTTGGCACAGGGTTTCGTTTCAGCGTGGTTCAGCATCAGATCCCACAATGCCGCAACAGGACGCGAGTTGGAGCACCCCAGGGAGGTTTAGTGTGTAGGGCCCCACTATGGGGGAGAGTCCCACACTCCCCTCGCTGGCCATCCCCGTGGCCGGCGAGGAAGTCCATAAAGAATTAAAAAAAAAAAAAGTGTTTCGTTTCAAGTTTTCCTTCTCTTGCGGCCATGTTATTTCTCTTTGTCGGCTCTTACGACACCCTCGGGATGAAATGGGGTGGTGACACTATGTATTCTACATCCGTCACCTCACGAATTCTATCACGTCACATTATTAATCTTTTGTGGCTCGGTTAGTCGCTTCTTATGGCACCTCAGGATAGATCTACACCCCGACCAGTTACGTATAATGTTGTTTTTTTCAGAACTCCACTCCTATGAGGCACAAACGAACTCATTTTATCAACATCCCACACTACGGCATTAAGTTCTTCGAGTTTGCCGTCTCTCTGCTTAGTGACAAACTAAAGGACCGAGTCATGGTGAGCCGCATTAATATTATAAAATTCTCTTGTCACAATGTTCGTTCCCATACTCCTCTGAAACGGCTTGACCGATTCTCATGAAATTTTGTGAGCATCAGAGGTAGGTCTGAGAATCGGACAACATCTATTTTTCATCCTCCTAAATTTTAAGGGGGGTCCACACCAAAAATAATTGTTTATTTTTTAGGCAACATTTTTTGCTTTTATTTTTTTAAGATGCAGAATACAAAAATACAAACAACCTTAAATTTTCACCCCTCTACGATCAACCCCTATTTAATTATTTGGCAAAACAACGTTTGCGGGATCAGCTATTATAGTATTAAATAAAATTTACAATTATGTTAGTTTTAATAATCCCTCCAACATGAAAAGTCGTCATCATCATCATTACAGCCAAAAGGCGTTCACTGCTGGATTTCCACGTACCGGTTGTCTGGTAACTCTGGTTCTCCTGCGTATCTCCTCATTTCTGATTCGATCCCTATAGCCCTCTCCATTGCCCCTTGTGTGACTTTGAGCCCTTTGATGGAGCCCTTATTGAGCAACCACGTCTCTGTATCTTATGTCATCACTGGCAACACACAATGATCGAAGATTTTTGTCTTCAGACACTGCGGTATTGTGGACTAAAACATCTTTCGTAATGTATATCTACCAAATGAAAAGTAATCTACCAATTCTATTCTACCATACCAATACTACCATTTTCATTAAAATTAATTAAGAATGTTTTATGTAGATTTTATGTAGATCTATGTAGATATTTGTTTGAGTCTGAAATGAATTTTTCAAACAATCAGATACATACTTTCTTCCATACATTAAAGGGCAATTGAAATAATTTACGTGGGGACATCCTAGTCCCAAGATTTCTCTTGGTCCATCTTAACAATGTAACATAGTAAAATTGGATCAACCCCGACTCCGCAGTAGATCATCTTTAAGCTGCTGGGTGATTAATAATCAGATAATCTTGCTACATGGGTCTAAAATAATAACATATATTGTTTATTTACAGTTCCATCGCACATCCGACGATTTGATGAAACATATAGACCCGTCCATTTTGCCCAAGGAATACGGTGGCACAGTTCCCCTTCGTGATATGATTGAAGAACTCAAACAAAATCTTCTGAAACACCGAGATGCTCTATTAGCCCTCGACGATATGTCTGTGGACTTACATGCCCTTGAAAAGAACGATTTGACCCAAGACGTCCATTCCACAGCAGGGTCTTTCAGAAAACTCGAACTGGATTAAAAAATGGAATAACTCAGCGCAATCTAGTTTAATAGGCCAACCACATAATGTTTAATGTTAGAATAATGTTTATATAGGTATCGTATATTTCCATGGTTAACATTTACGTAGCGTCTTCTAGCCCAGAAACTGCCCTGCGAGGCGTTGCTCAAACTATTAGGAAATGTCTTTGAACGCCTGATCAATTTTAGTGATGTTATTAGAACAGATTTATGTAGTCCGCGATATACAGATGCTATGCATAATAATGAAAATACTTATACAATTAAAACTTCATTCCTCACAATCTAATTTTGCATCTTTAAAACTGGTTTTTATCATCCGTAGAATAAGTGGCTTTTATGACTAAATGTAAGATTAAGTGATAAATATTTTTATTGTTACATTTACTTAGATCTCATTTTATTCACTTGTTTGAGGATAAGTATAAAATATGATCAATGGTCTAACGCGCTAGGATTTTACTAACTATTAGGTACCCGTACGCACGCACTAGCGGTGAGCCGCCTAGGCGACTAGCCGCGCGGCTTACAACCGCTTGTGATTGTAAGCACTGGCGCATGGCGGTTGAAACTTTGTGGCGGTTTAGTGCAGTAAAAGCGGCAGGCCGCGCGGTTAGCCGGCTCCGCGGTTCAACCGCTAGTGCGTAAGGGGGCTAAGTAAAACCTCAGCGTACTTTAGTACGTATAATAATTATATTTAGTGATTCTAAAGCTTGTGGCAGCCGTTGGTGGTGTCACGTTACCATTCTTTAAGGGCGGGTGATTAATTATAATGGTATCGAGCAACTCTGGTTAGCATAACTGAACCTATCAGCAGCGACTGTAAGTCGCAATTTATATATTTGCAAAATATTTGGAAATTTATCGGTTGGTAACCTTTACCGCGCAAACTGTTGGCTGTGAGCAGCGTTACTCGCGTCAGTTTTAAGATGCATCTGTAGAAAATATCCAAGTGTTTGATTTCAGTTGAAATAAATAATGGCAGTCAACTGGACAAACTGACAGTTGCGAAATTAGAAATGAAAAGATTATTCGACATTTTAAGGTGTGTTCACGATGACGCTGAATTATGCAACACTAAAAAGGTTGTACATGTAATTTTTGACAGTAATGCTGGTGAGCCATCACAACAAATGGTGTATTTTGGTGTAAAATATTGAATTGTAAAATATACTAAATAAATCAACTGTACTTCAACAACTAGTTTTATTTATTTTCCAGCATTTACCCGCCGCCTACCTCATCATCTTTTCTTTATGTTTTAACCTGGGAATGGTTTTGGTGCAATTTTAGAGTCACCTTGCCAGCTAAGTTAGTTACCGAGATCGAATTCTATAATGTGTAAAAAAATGCTGTGCCATGCAATAGTGCCGGATTAACCACGTAGTAGCAATTCCTACGGGCCCCGCGCGAAAGGCGGCCCCGCATATTTAAACCCTCTCTGCCTGAGCGTAATTTTTGGAGTGAAACTTATAAGATAGTAATAATAATATCCTTGGACATTTCACACAACGTCATCTCGTCCCAAGCTAAGCAACTTAATGCTTGTGTTATGGTAACGAGATGGATGATAAACTACATAGATACATTTTTTTTTGTAAATACATACATATTATAGATAGAAATGACACCCAGACTCCGAGCCAGTGCCTCTGGTTTAGACAAAGACACTTGCCCGACCCCGGAATCGAACCCGGGACCCGTTGATCCAAATGCGGCACATCTAACCACTAGACCAACGAGGCAGTCAAAAGATGTGGTATGTAGTGTAACATAGATAGCAAATAAACGTATTGAGTATTGAATTGTATGTTTACCCCTCTATACATATGAACCCATAGGGCTCTTTGAAATAATTTGCTACGGGCCCCGCGCTTGCTTATTGTGGCACTGCCACGCAGCAGTGTTCCCAACCTGAAGCGGACTGATTATCGTACAAGGGGGCGGAAAATTATCGAACATCGGCCGAAATTATCGTATTTATTATGAGGACCTTTATTTAGACGTCCACTATTTTGACGACCTTTTTTTAGACGTCCACTCTTTTTGACTACCACGTTGTTTTCCCAAGACTTTCTTGGGCAAAATAATATCATGCTAGACTATCAGCGTAGTCGAATATTGAGAATAATGAAAATTCTACATCATGATGGAAATTATAGTACAATCTGCGAAAATTATCGTACAATCTGCTAAATTATCGTACAATCTGCGTACGATAATAATATGTTATCGTACATCGTACGTAGGTCCAAATTATCGTACATGTACAATAATTATCGTACGGTTGGGAACACTGCCACGCAGCATAGAGTCGAAGCGGGGTGCGTGGTTGTTCCGTAAAAGCGCCATCTATTTCACATAGTGCTATTGTAGCGTAGTAGTTGAATAGTAGTAGTACTAGAAGTCGTTTTTTGTATACTTTCAAGTAGCGCCGTCTGCTTATGTGTTACAGCAATATCATAAAAAAATTAACAATAGCAATATCAACGTCTGTCCTGTCAATATGCAATTATTCATATTAGACCGAACTTACAAAGCTAAGCTTAATAAATTTATTACCAAAGGATGTAAAGTACTCTTGTACTCAGTGGTGGATTTACAGTAGGGGCAGTCAGGGCTAGTGCCCAGGGCGGCAAATTTTCTAGGGCGGCAAAATTTGGAAAGTGAGAAAAAAAATTCTATACAATATATAATTAACTAATTCTTTTATATAAACATTTTATCTTTCAAGAAATATAATTTAAGTATTATGTATCAAACTAAAATTTTTTATATTATAAATAGGAAATTTAAGTAAAAACTATTCAAATATGTAGTTAAATAATTTATTTCCAAACTTTTTTTTAAGAATTAGAATAACTAATTGGTTGAAGGAAATTTATTATGTATTATATCAAAACTATTAAAATAAAATTTAAGTCATAGGGCGGCATTTTCTTCTGCCCCAGGGCGGCACAAATTTAAATCCGGCCCTGCTTGTACTACTACACGTGCTGATCATTTCTCGAAAACCTACGTTCTTTTATCACAATTTGGTCAATAAAAAGTCACAACAAATTTTGATTTGTAATCAGTCCGTGTCTCCGTGAAATATGCACTTTCATATACATTTTGTATGAAACGATGTTTGCAATAATACCCGTCCCGTCCCATCCGTATAAAACCCGTCACGTATGCAGCGGCCTTAACACTACACTTGCCTTCTTTAGACCTACCCGCTCGGTTCTTTCTTGAAATGAGTATGGGGTTTTTGTTTCACGGTATATTAGAACATCAAAATATAATAAAATATGACCAAAGACAACAATAGAACATAATGGCATAGACTATAGAACGGCCTTGAGCAGCTAAATCAATCATTGCCAACTTCACTGTAGTTTTTCCCGCAGTTTGGCGTCCACACAGATTGTTGAAAAAATATAATCAAGAAATTTCTATGTATTTATTCTCAATAGAACGATAGCCAACCTATATGATTTGTGTTACAGTGAATATTTGATGCGATGACTATTCAATAACTGTGAATGTTTTGTTTGAGTTAGTGTATTTTGGTGAAATTTGTAAACATCGGGACGTGAACGCAGGCCCACGTCTATGAATTCTTGTACGTATCTCGATCATTTTTACTTCTTGTAAGCTACTTCGCTGATAATCGACAAGTTCTAAGTTGTTTTCTTATGATTTTATTATGATGAATTGAATTTAACCTCTCAAGTTTGCTTGTTCGTACGAAAAATTATGTAGGTCTACTGCCGTAATTTACAATAACTTGATTGTTACCAAAACCACGAGTACATCTTCCGATTGAGTAAATGTGATGTTGCTTTGAAGTTATATGTATTCATGAATTTAAATGTATTCGATCTTGATTAAAAATCACGTTACTTCTGAAAACAATAATCACAGTGTATGTAAAACAGTTATGTTTTCCTGCATCCTCGGTGATTTTTTGTTTAATCGCCATATCAATCGGTACTCTGACTGATTCTTACTTCTCCCAACAATAGATAATCCATTAACAAAAATGGGACCTTATTTTAGAACTTTTTCCTAAGATTTGAACTCTGGAAACTCAAAACTGGGCAACCATGAATAAATATTTTCATGTTTTCATTCATTAATAAATTCTTGTCTTTTTATTACTTTATGTACTGTATTCATAATTTAGCTAGGTCCCTGATAGTCTTTAGCTTAGACTTCTTATTGAAAGTCTAATAGCTATGGATCCAAAGATATATGTGTGCTAAGTGAAAATTATATTTTTTTATATATATTAGTTATTTAGAGCATTTACAGCTGTTTCTAGCTTGACTCATGCCATAGGCCTCCACTAAGGCCTTCCACTCCTCCCTATTTTGTGTTGTTCATCACCAGATTGGTCCTGCCTAGGGTTCATGATTTCTCGAGTTTTTCAATTTCTCGGGTCTCGAGAATTCTCGAGGCTAATTTCTCGGGACTCTCGGGTTGTCGAGAAATTCACATTTACGCACGTTTTCTCATATTATTTGGTTCCAATTGCGTCTAAAAATCAGTGGTTTTCCTCACAAATAAAAGTATCAAATCACTACATCTATCTATCTATCTATCTATCAGCCACAGAAGTCCACTGCTGAACATAGGCCTCCCCCATAGATTTCCACAATGTGCGATCTCGTGCAGACCGCATCCACCGACTCCCAGCGACCTTTACAAGGTCGTCCGTCCACCTAGTTGGGGGTCTTCCCACGCTCCTCTTTCCCATACGTGGACGCCACTCCAAGACTTTTATGCCCCAGCGGCCATCTGTTCTTCGGGCCACGTGGCCTGCCCATTGCCACTTCAACTGTGCAATCCTTCTAGCTACGTCGGTCACTCTAGTTCTTCTACGGATTTCCTCATTTCTGATTCTATCACGTAGAGTAACTCCGAGCATAGCTCTTTCCATTGCACGTTGGGTGACCCTCAGGCGCCTAATAAGTCCCATTGTGAACGCCCACGTCTCTGATCCGTATGTCATCGCTGGCAACACGCACTGTTCGAAGACTTTTGTCTTCAGGCACTGAGGAATATTGGATGAGAAGATATGACGTAGCTTCCCGAACGCTAATACTATACTATACTACATAGTATAAAACAAAGTCGATGTTTTCTGTCCGTCCCTATGTATGCTTAAATCTTTAAAACTACGCAAGGGATTTTGAAGCGGTTTTTTTATTAGATAGAGTGGTTCACGAGGAAGGTTTATATGTATAACACACCCCCGCTTTGCACGGGCGAAGCCGGGGCGGGCCACTAGTTAATTATAAAACTTTCATCGATGTTATTCAAAAACTTTAATCTTATAAATATTGTTTTATAAAATATTACAGAAAAACATATTCTTCAGGCTCATAATCATAATGACAGCACCATTTTTAGTTGGTTATTTAGAACTTAAACTAAACAAAAAATCTACATGAAAGAAAACGTTAATATTAGGTTGGGGAAAAAGTCTTTTCGCATTATAGTATGTATGAACTTGTAATAAAATCTTCAGTTCTGATCTTGTACCTTCAGATTTCCACATGTTTCGGTCTCTTCAGAATTCTTTAGGCAGTGTCAGGTTAACATCACGAGAGCCAAAACCACTTGTCGCGGTATTTTGATCAGTAGTCCCAAAATGTCTATAGCAATGGGATTATGTCCCTACCTACAAGATGGCAAAAAGTTATCGAACAAAATGGTAACTACATACTTTAGTTAAATGTAAATAAACGATTTTAAAAAATGTATTGAAATTTCTTAAAAAATGCGACGAAAGTTTTTCCCCAACTTTATCTTAACTTACATTACATTAGGATCACAGCACAATTTTGGGCTGGTTATTTAGAAAAAAAATCAACTTAAATCTTGTAAACAAAATAGCTTCTATAAAACACGAAAGAAATCTTTAATATCTTAATCTCAGGTAGAAAGTAAATGTAAATTATAATTACATTACAATCTTAGCACCATTTATGGCATGTTAATAGAATATAAACAAAATATAACTCTGCAAGTTTATTTTCTACAAACGTACATGATTTCTCGAGTTCTCGACTTTTCTCGAGCTTGATTTCCCGGGAACACAGCCCAACGATTTCCCGGGAATTCTCGGCTCGAGAATTCCCGGGAATGAACCCTAGTCCTGCCACTTGAAATCATTTTGCCATTTCTCATTTATTGTCTTACTTTATGATGATGTTATAAGTTCCATTTTCGTCTATTATCTGTTTTAAAATACATAATTATAACATTCTGCTTCACAAGGGCTTGGTTGTAAATTTGATAAATGTTTAATGTACCATATATATTATATAGTTTTAGGTAAGGTGAGAGATCACCTTAATGCATAGACATGCATTTTAAAGCCCTTATATGACCAACTGCTGAGTCGTGCCTCTTCCTATAACATGAAGGGTAAATAATTGTCCTACTGTGAAATTCTGGCCAGACGGGCTGCCACAGGTTTTTGTGTCTAGATTATCTGTCTTATCATTTCCTCAGGATGAAATGGGGTAGTAACACTATGAAAGACAATATCTTCTGCCTTATAAAAAGCAATGTTTGTCTGTATTTGATCATATGATGATCTTCAGCAAAAGTGTTGTGAACGAGCCTAGGAAAGTCTCTCAACAAAAAAAAAACGAATATTTGTGAAATGTCTTCCCTTAAAATTTCTTTTAGTTAGTGATGTAGCAAAGCCCGCTGGGCTTATTTTGTTTAAAATTCAAGTGAATGGTACAGAGTTTTATTCTTGAAATGACAGGAACTCAAACAAAAGTGTCAGATAAACAGTATGGTGGTTATATTACACTTTTCTTCGCATATTAAGTATTCAGCAAATTGTTCATGTCATATTAACTGTAATTAGTATATATCGGCTCATTCCATCCTGAGGGAGTCATTGGACCAGACAAAAGGAATGACAAGGCAGAAAAACTACCCGCAAGGGAAGGAAAACTTCAAACAAAACCAGATGCCAACCCATGTGTCTAGCATGGCACATTAGGCCGAATACCCTCCATATAATGGGAGTAGGTGCAACTCCACAGTAGTATAGTATTGAAATACAGTTAACTGTCGTTTCATCATCATCATTTTCAGCCAATAGACATCCACTACTGGACATAGGCCTCCCCCAAGGATCTCCACAAAGGCCAGTCCTGGGCCACCGTTTTCCAGCGACCTTAACCAGCACAGTTTACTGTAGTAGTAAATATTATTAATATAATATTGAATGTAACCCTGGTTCAATTGATTCAATATTTTTTTTATCAGACTAGAGATTATGTCAACAAAGTAGTGTCAAGTTTAGGGTGGCTTTCACTGTTTTGTGATAAGTTAACTGTCATAATGATAATTGTGTATAATGTGTTAACTGTTTGTGTAATACATATCGGTTTGTGTAATTTAGTGCAAAATACTAAATTTGAATTATTAGAAGTAATTTGAAAGAGGTTGTGCCCTACCAGCAGATGTCAAAAGTCAAACTCAAATAATTTATTTCAATTGAACCTATTTGCTGGTGTTTTTGAAAAGTCAAAAGTGAAGTTAGGAATCTAGTTGCATGTTCCAAAAAGTAGGTCCTATGGAGAAGAACAGGCAAGAAACTCCATGGACACTCTTTTTATCATATTTTCACTCTTTTTATCATATTTGTCAGGTGGGTTTAAAGTATTGTAGTATGAAGTGACCAAATTACTTCTATGTAGTTAAAAATACCTATTCCGACAATTTGGTAATTCATGTAATCTCTTACGCATTCCATTCATTTCGTTCCTGCCCCTAATCTTTTATCCATATAACATCTTCTATGAGCTATGGCTAGTGGTGAGTATATATTTTTTTTACCAGATTGGCAGCATGGCGGAAATTGTGTACCCGCAAGGCTGCCGGCCCATCACCGATGACCTTGGACCGGACGAGCTCGTGAGAAGACTCAAGGTAAAAAAAAGTGATTGGTTTTGAGTAAATAGTGTGACGCGTGGTTTTAGATCACGGAACCCTGGTTGGATTCCGGGAACGGGCCAGTGTCTTAGTCCGACTTCATAAAAAGGGGAGGAGCTCAATTCGTCTGTCTTTTTCTTTTTTTTTGGATGTATGCCACTGCATAACTCTGTCATTCTCTTTCACGTAACTTAGTGAAGGAAAACTTGAAAGCAAACCCTGTGCCAACTTGTTTAGCCAGAGAGGAGCATCTATGATAGTGGTGTTGCCAGCTATCTTGGTGACGGCTTAGAATACATAGTGCTTCATTCCCGCATTCCACTATCAGAGTGTCGATAAGGCGCGACAAAATTTTTTTTTATTGGTATCAAATATGGTGTGTGTCGTGTCTCATTCTAATTCGAACAATAACATAGAAATCGCCTTCGCCCCGCTTCCGCCTCGGTGCTCCGGTCTCTGTTTGTTTTTGTTTTCAGCACAGACGGTTTGTAAGAGCAGAGTCAGAAAGTCCTATACAAATAAAGTTAGTTTTGATAACTAGCCGCAAGGGAAGGAACACTTGATACGACGAGACGAAACCCTAAAACCCCCCACTCATGTCCCGTCTCTCACCCCGTTGTATACTACAGCGCCATAGGGACCTAAGTCGCCGTCCACGTTGCTGTAGGTTTTTGGGGTCCTGGGGAGATGTTATATTATCTCGACCCAGACAACTCTTGCACATTATTCGAGAATGCGCCATTCACTCACGGAGGTACGTCAGTCCTCCGTTGGTGCCATACCCGGGACATCTGGTATGGCCCCAGCCGCCTCTGGACCTGGTCTCCTCAGGCAAGGGACGGTCCCAATTAGTCCCCTACCGGAGGCCCGTTTCAGGGCGGGATGCGGCGGTTGTGCGCGAAACGGCGGCGCCCATTACGCGCCCGGCGCTGTAGAGAGGCGCCGGGGGCACGCTCCTGCTCCGCATCTTCCTTCTGCCGTAGAACGGCTTCCACGAATGCGGTTGTTGCTAACCATGATCTCTCACTAGCAAGCATTTCCCGAACCAGGCTTCGCAATGAGAGATCATTCCCCACGACAGCAACTAAATCGGCTCTTTCTACAGCCCACGCCGGACAACGCTCCACACTCTGGCAGTGGTGACGAGACGAAACCCTGTGCTAACCTAGCATTGTAGGCTAATTACCCTCCCTGTGATGGGAAGAGGCCCAACTCAGCAGTGGGTTTTTTGCGCTGAGTAGTAGTGGTAGATTAAGGCTAGCAAAATAAATATAAATAAAATATCCTTGGACATTTCACACAGCGCCATCTCGTCCCAAGCTAAGCAACTTAATGCTTGTGTTATGGTAACGAGATGGATGATAAACTACTTATATACTTTTTTTTTTGTAAATACTACATATATAGATAGAAAACACCCAGACCCGGAACAAACACTTGTAGGTCGTACAAATATTTCTTCCGTGCGGGGAATCGAACCCGCGACATGCTGCGCAGCAGTCGACCGCAGCGTGACGGATTGGCATTCCGATGGAAAATAGTATACCCTGTTCATGATAGCTTGATCGATTTGACAGATGTCAATTTTTCTGATCGACATAAAGGTATGATTCCGAACTACGCTGCTCGTGCAGCAGTGCTGTCGCGGCACTACTGGTCCCCATACAACCGCTACATTGCTGCCTAGCTCGGAATGTAATCTCATATAAGCTTTTAAAAATATTGTATGGGTACCAGTAGTGCCGCGACAGCACTGTTGCGGCAGTACTGCTGCGTGCAGCGTAGTTCGGAATCATACCTTAACTTTGCAATGACGAAGAGTGATGGGAAACAGATAATATATACTAGTCCAAAAAATAACATTTTAATATACTTGTAACTGTGACGAAATGTTGTGGCTGTATTATTTGTGAAATTCTTTATCACTTTTTCTTCGCTTTTTAAGACAATATTCGAATAAAAAACATTTTCATTTTGAAATAAAATTCTTTGGATTTCGCGCTTTGAAATTTAACACTTTTACAATTATTATTTTCTTTTCTTTTTTGTTTACTTTCATGGTCTGAACCACCTATTTAAATTTGGCGGGAGGTCCTAAAATAACCCTGTAATATTAAATAGGAACGTATTATGAATATTGACCCACCATCGCTTATCTACCCAATGTTTTTTAAGTCTAGTGCAATAAAGAATTTCACACTTATTACACCCACGCCTACTTGTCACAGTTACAAGTATTTTAAAACGTTATTTTTTGGAGTACTAGATATTTTCAGTTTCCCATCACCAGCCCGTCTGTCAAATCGATCAACTTATCTTGTACAGGGTATAGTGAGCGCCGAAAGGTGTCATTTGTGTTCGTGAGTTTCATGTATGTAAACTGCCCCTGCGTTACAGGATATAACTAGTGCAGGAGTTACGTTTAGTTAATAAAGGTTTCTGCTATTGCATACGCACATGGGCGTCGGTAGTCGCTTATCGTCAGGCAGGTCGTATTTTGGTAGTGGTATAGAAATGCTCACCGACATAGCTCAGAGAATTAGCAGACTGAAGTGGCAGTGGGCTGGTCATATGTGTAGAAGAACCGACAACCGCTGGGGTAGACGAGTTCTTGAGTGGAGACCGCGAATCGGCAAGCGTAGTGTGGGACGGCCCTCTGCTAGATGGAGCGACGATCTGCGAAAGGTTGCGGGCAGCAGCTGGATGCGTCATGGCGCTCTTTAGGGGAGGCCTATGTCCAGCAGCGGACTAATGTGGGCTGATGATGATGATAGAAATGCTTAAATTTTTTTCCAAACCAATACCGCATAATTTACCGTGTAATATTACAATAACTGGTGAGTTTGGTAATGTGCCAAATGCCCGCCTAGCCACTTGTCTGTTTATGACAAAACAAGTCTATCGTTGAACAATTCTATCTCCCATTGAACGTCGTACGGTGAGCAGACATTATTTTAAAACTTCTGCACTATAAACTGTATCGCGATGGCAGTTTATAGACATGTAATACACGAACACAAATGACACCCAGACTCAGAGCAAGTGCCTCTGGTTTACATAAAGACATTTGCCCGGCCCCGGAATCGAACCCGGGACCCGTTGATCTAAAGGCGCCACTTCTAACCCCGAGGCCGACGAGGCAGTGAAAACCAAAGTAAAAAGAATGATGTAAATACTTATTTACTACAACTTCTCAGCCCCTATATGACTCACTGCTGGGTTACGTGGTGGCCCTTTCTGGTTTCGGTGGGGAAATGCTTTAGGCATACCGCCGCCCCTAGGCAGTGGGGTCAGCGGATCCGTGGAGCAACACTGGCCAGGGCTTCCCATGCCGGGCGGGCCACAGGGACTCCTCTGCCCTCAGAGTTGCCCTGCGAGTCCTGGACCGCTGCGGTGCACCAACGCCCTCGGGTTGTCGCTAACCCGAGGGCTGACGGGCCTCCTTCTGTGAGGCCGTTATGTCGCAGAAGCGGGGCGGGTAGCAAAGGAGGGAGCTCCGGCTGGCCCGCGGATGGAGGCAGGGGTGGAGGGGGGTCCTGACGAAACCCCTTCTTCGGTCGCCTAGGAAGCCGGTGGTGGAAAAGGCCTCGTTGACTGAGAGGGCGTCTCAGTTGCCCGGGATGTCTGACAGTCGCTTTCCCGCTTTGCGGGCACCACGCCGGGGCGTCACTGTTGCCAAGCGCGCCGTGTGAGGGTATACCGCTGGGGTTTTAGTGGGTAGACGACCCTTGTCGGAGTCCCACATAATCACCGACTTCTCCCCCGGGGGGCGGTGGTATGCATGAAGCATTTCCCCAGCGGCAACAAAAAAAGTGGGGTCAGCGGAACACTCGACTACGCACTAAAATCCCAGCGGTATACCCTCACACGTCTTGTTGGAGACGCCATAGGTTCGCCAGGAGGCATTCAGCCCACAACGGACCCACTGGTGAGTCGGGCCTACTCCAAATACATGGAGGGTAATTAGCGTACTCTACCACGTTGGCATAGAGTTTCGTATCAAGTTTTCCTATCAACTTCTCTTGCGGTATTTCCTATTGTCGACTCTTACGACACCCTTAGGATGGAAGGGGTGGTCACACAACGTATTCTATACTACTATTACTACTATTCAGCCCATAATGCCTGCCATAAAGACCTCCTCCAATTACATGGAGGGTAATTATACTGTGTCACGCTGGCCAGTCGGGTTGACACAGGGTTTCGAATCAAGTTTTCCTTCTCTTGTGGCTAGGTTATTAAAGAAATGTCAAGCATTTCTTTTGTCGTCTTACGGACACCCTCACGATGGAATAGACGGTATTCTAAATCCGTCACCACTAGGGTTCATGATTTCTCGAGCTTTTCAATTTCTCGGGTCTCGAGAATTCTCGAGGCTCATTTCTCGGGACTCTCGGGTTGTCGAGAAATTTACATTTACGTACGTTTTCTCATATTACAGTGCAACCTCGATTTAACAAATCGGAGGGGAACAAGAAAATATTCGTAATATCAAGTAATTTGTTGAACTGAGGTTTGTTATGTTGAGGTTAGATTGGTCTAAAATTCGTTATAAAGAGGTAAAAGAATAGTTTAGTATACATTCCTCTACGTCTTTGAACTCGCATGATTTTAATCTTTTACTGTTTACCTATTTACATTCAAACCACTTTCTTCTGAAAACTTATCTTTAAATTTTAAAATTGTAGCCAAGGTACTTGCGGGAATCCCGAACTTATTAGCTATGTCTAATTTTTTCGTCATGGGATTTTGGTCAACATAATTAATGATGTTTCGCTTTTCTGCGACCGATAAGGAACACCTTTTACGTTTCTGAGCCATTTTAACTTAAATCTTTAACAATAGTGACGAGCAGAGGTGTTTACATTACTTTCCATCAAAACAACAATGATTACTGTACAAACAAAAGCGTGTCGAAACATGTCGAGACATGAATCACATTATAAGATTAAGAGTTATATTATTGGTGGAAACTTTATATAAAGGTTTTGGGTTGGCAAAATTCGTTAATTAGAGGTATGAATACTTTTTCTTGATAGTTGAAAATTCGTTATAAAGAGGTTGTACGCAAAGAATGTTCGCAATGTAAAGGTATATTTTATATTGACTCTTATGGACAATTCAAGGGGATTACGAAGAATTTGTTAAATCGAGGAAGTCGTTACATTGAGGTACGTTATATTAAGGTTGCACTGTATTTGGTTCCAATTGCGTCTAAAAATCAGTGGTTTTCCTCTCAAATAAAAGTATCAAATTAATTATAAAACTTTCATCGATGTTATTCAAAAACATTAATCTTATAAATATTGTTTTATAAAATATTAGAGAAAAAAATATTATTCAGGCTCATAATCATAATGACAGCACCATTTTTAGTTGGTTATTTAGAACTTAAACTAGTTAAACAAAAAATCAACATGAAAGAAAACGTAAATATTAGGTTGGGGAAAAAGTCTTTTCGCATTATAGTATGTATGAACTTGTAATAAAATTTTCAGTCCTGATCTTGCACCTTCAGATTTCCACATGTTTCGGTCTCTTCAGAATTCTTTAGGCAGTGTCAGGTTAACATCACGAGAGGACTGCCAAAACCACTAGTCGCGGTATTTTGATCAGTAGTCCCAAAATTTCTATAGCAATGGGATCATGTCCTTACCTACAAGATGAAAGAGACAAAAGAAGAAAAATGTTTTGAAATTTCTTAAAAAATGCGACGAAACTTTTTCCCCAACCTATTATCTTAACTTACATTACATTAGGATCACAGCACAATTTTGGGCTGGTTATTTAGAAAAAAAAATCTACTAATATCTTGTAAACAAAATAGCTTCTATAAAACACGAAAGAAATCTTTAATATCTTTAACTCAGGTAGAAAGTAAATGTAAATTATAATTACATTACAATCATAGCACCATTTATGGCATGATAATAGAATATAAACAAATTAAAACGCTGCAAGTTTATTTTCTGCAAAAGTACATGATTTCTCGAGTTCTCGACTTTTCTCGAGCTTGATTTCCCGGGAACAAAGCCCAACGATTTCCCGGGAATTCTCGGCTCGAGAATTCCCGGGAATGAACCCTAGTCACCACACTATTCTATACATATAATAGGCTAATTACCCTCCATGTAGTTAGAGGAGGCTCGACTCGGCTGTGGGTCATGTATCGAGGAGTAGTAGTATATACAGACAAGTCAAGCTTACACCCTTCATTCTCTCATACATGGAGCAGTACGGTTGATGTAGGTCACGGAGTTAGTCGAAACAATAGAAGTTTGACCTTATTACACAAGCTATAAGGTAATTTTTAAAACGTACTAAGTATTTTAGGCAAATTGACAAATTTCTCTCTGTATTTGTTGCCTCAACTTTTCTCGGAATACATAATGGAGACATATTTTAATATGTACATAATAATATGAAACGGACCGATGTGTGTAATAGTAATATGGTAAATACGATAGTCTTTCGGGCACTTACCAACTAAACCAGGGTCACGGACATAGCCCACAGGATTGCTAAGCTTAAGTGGCAGTAGCGTAACATAGCGCAAAGGACTGACGCCCGATGGGTCAGAAAAGTCCTCGAGTGACAACCGCGTTCCGGAAAGCGGTGCTGGTAGGCCTCCCAAACGGTGGATCGAGGACCGGCCTTCGTGGAAATACTTAGGCGAGGCCTATGTCCAGCAGTGGACGTCTTTTAGCTGAAGTGAAGATGGCCCTCCCCCAAGGGTTTCCACAAAGTCCGGTCCTGGGCCGCCCGCATCCATCGTTTTTCGGCAACCTTAACCAGGTCATCGGACTACCATGGGAGGCCTACCAGTACTGCGCTCTTGCGTCCATTCATGGGGGTTGCCATAATCGCCACGCTTGGTATAACCTTCACACACACTAAATGCATATTTTAACACACATCAATATCATATTGTGTCATCACATACAATGTATCCTGTAGGCGTGGCCTCGCCCGCGTGTTTTTAAAATCTAACTGAATATCAGTAATTGACGCTACGGCAAGCATATACGAAGGTTTTAAAAAATTCGGCGCGTATCATGTTAAATACCTATTTTGAAGAAATAACTTTCCGAAACAGGTTATTTTTTCTTTCGTGCATTTAGTTGTTGGTCCATACATACACACATAAACTACTGGCGGTTGGTAATATATCAAAAACCCTGAAAGATGCAGTCAGTTTAATATTTACTAATTTTTTTATGGGATTCTGCCAGTCTTATGCAATTATTGCCAGTGTCGTGTGATAGATACTCGTGTTGTTTATAGAGTTGAATAATTTTGAATTTCCAATACATAATGGGAGATCCTTGGGGACGAGACATACTTGCAAACTTTCGCGTTTATAATATTAGTAGGACATCATTGAACGATAAAAATTTTAAAAGTTGGCACACGAAATAATGTTATTAAAACTACAGCAACAGTTTTCCTTTTAAAATGGTTCTTATAATGTTTTGCCTTGCGGGGGTGGGTATTCCTTGTCGAATTTCGACATCTTGGCGATCTCTAGTAATATGCTTATGTCTATATGAATAAAAATGAGTTGGTGTTACATCACGCAAGTCAAAGGCATTCAAGTCACTGATAAAAAAAAACGAGACCGGCTAGACCGATTTGGCTGTCCAGGGATAGTTTAAAAGTTGAGAAAATATGAAAAAACATTTATAGGTTTTTTATTTATTGATTCTGAGGCTGTACGAATTTTGTCGGGTCAGCTAGTAGGTACTATATAAATGCTTAAAAGTAGTACTAGGCCGTTTCTGGCCTGTGAGGCTGTAAATGGATCAGCCTCGGCGGCGATGCCACTGGATGTGGCGCTGGTCAGTTGGCACCAATTTAGCTTTTTACGCTAGTTTTGTTGCGCAATATGGATACAAATCAATTCTCAAATCGTAACCTAGGAAATGATAAAAATAAATAAATAAATATCCTTGGACATTTCACACAATGTCATCTCGTCCCAAGATAAGCAACTTAATGTTTGTATTATGGTAACGAGATGGCTGATAAACGAGTTATATAATTATTATTTTTTGTAAATACATACATAAGATAGAAAACACCCAGGCCCGGAACAAATACTTGTAGGTCGTACAAATATTTCTTCCGTGCCGGAATCGAACCCGCGACATGCTGCGCAGCAGTCGATCGCTCAACCATTTCGCCAACTAAAAACTTAAACTACAAATTGTTGTTTAAACATGTTTAAGTCACTCAGCGTGCATGTTCGTCAGTCACGTATTCGTAGGCCTGATAGCTTGGCTTTAAGGTGTACTGATTTTGACGGTAGACTAAATTTTTGTCATCATAATTGGTCGAGCGATTTGGCCGTGAAAGCGTGACTCGAGACACGAGCTTCTCTCGCATTTTAATATGAGTACGGCAGTGAAGGCACACAGGATGAATGGTTGATGGGTTAGGAAAGCCACGACGTATCAGGCCCATCACACCGTATCTGATGGAGACACTGGCAACCAGCATTATGCTGGGTCTCGGTCGGTTTGTGTCGGGGCGGTAAAATACGTTTTCAGGTTTGATTAATGTCTATATCTGATCCAAAACGTGGTTTGTAAATCGCAAATTCAAAGCATTTATTTTGGTCACGATGTACATTTACAAAATAAATAGTCAACATATTATGCAAAACATTACACAATAAAAAAAAATCAATCGTCTACCACCCTTGTTCGGAACGCAACCACAGCTGATATGAACTGGCAAGAATCTCAGAAACTCTTTGCGATCCTACTTTATATATGTACAATATCATAAATAAAGAATAAAATATTGACACTGAACAGCTTAGTCCCAAGCAGCTGGGTCGTTTACATAATCGGCAATGCGGTAATAGGTACGCTAGTTTGTATAAGTTTTAAAATCTCTCTCTCTCTCTCTCTTATCTATTTAAATATACTTATAGGTCTGGAAGCAAAAAGTTCGTGTCCGATTTTAGGTATGTTTACGCTAACGGAATAGTCTGATTGCTGGCACAGATAAGTTTGTATGAGGGAGGAGTGCAGAAATGTAATACATATTCTTATGGCGCTTAAATGGTCGCGGTGAGGCATTTACGTGTAACTAGTGGCCCGTCCCGGCTTCGGCCGTGCAAAGCGGGGGTGGGTTATACATATAAACCTTCCTCTTGAATCACTCTATCTATTAAAAAAAACCGTATCAAAATCCGTTGCGTAGTTTTAAAGATTTAAGCATACATAGGGACGGACAGACGACAGCGACTTTGTTTTATCTATACTAATATATAAAGCTGCAGAGTTTGTTTGTTTGTTTGTTTGAACGCGCTAATCTCAGGAACTACTGGTCCGATTTCAAAAATTCTTTCAGTGTTAGATAGTCCATTTATCGAGGAAGGTTATAGGCTATATTTTATTTTCAAAAGAATTAGGGATCCGTATGAAAATTGCGATTTTGTAACCCAAGGTGTAAAATCGAAAACCTATTTATGCGTGCGCTGCAAAAACGATTGACAATAGAACAAAATGAAGTACTACGAGTTTGTAGGTCTTATTAAAATCTACAAAAAAGTCCGCGAGAGCACATATCTAAATATCATAGTTTAGTCACAATAACCACTTTTATATTCATAAAAAAAAATGCATAGAGATAAGCACGGGTTCGAAGTCCACGCGAGCGAAGCCGCGCCCAAAAGCTAGTACTATGTAAAGATGTAACATTATAGATTCGACTTTGAGCATTACATTACAATACTACCTCCCACACCGACGAGCGTTCGCGTGTAATGTAACATTATAGATGCGACTTTGAGCATTACATTACAATGCTACCTCCCACACCGACGAGCGTTCGCGTGTAATGTAACATTATAGATTCGACTTTGAGCATTACATTACAATACTACCTCCCTCACCGACGAGCGTTCGCGTGTAATGCTTAGTTACTATTACTTAATAATTACTTAGTATTACTCACTGCTGTAATGCTCGCCTCTGTAAGGTTACATTACACGCGAATGCTCCCGGTGAGGGAGCGCCCTTATATAGTGTGCAGTAATTTTGTAAAGAAATCTTCACAGACACTAAATGCATATTGTAATGTGAATGTGCGGTGCTCATAATCCTCCCATACCGACGCCGACGCTTACGACGACAAAACCCGATGGATCCGGATCGGCTGGATGGAAATCCTTGAGGGATGCCTATCTTCAGCAATTAAACTCAAACTCAAAATTAACTTTATTTACGTAGGTTTTATCACAAAACTCTTATAATCGTCATATTTACAGTTACCATTATCATCATCATCATCATCATCTTACGATCCCTGTCCCACGCTAGGTGGTAGTCTCCATACACACCTATCAGTCGTCATATCTACAGTCACACCATTCATACACAATTTCGCATGTTTACAATCCATCCATCCATCTCTCTTGATCTTCCACAACCCTTACGTCCATCCACATACATGCTGAAACTACCACCGGTTCGGAATGCTGCTCTACAGAGAAGAGCCGGCAAGAAACTCTGTAGTTGCTTTTTTCAAATCAATGGGTTTGTTTACAAAAAGCACAACAGCACAATGGGCTTATTTTGGCCGAAATGATGACAATGTTAGTCTCGCATGTGCATATCTAAGAAGGTCTGCTAGCCCCGCGATGCTAAGCGTAATGATACTCGCCTATCACGTTCTACAAACGCAGTCCTTTTCCCCTCTCTGCGAAGGTAAACAACCAGAGTACAGTTATACGTACGCGTGTAGAAATTGGCACACAACGACACATCGGCTCGATTGCATTTGATTACAGGTATTATCCGCGTGGTAACGCAGTAAATTAATATCACCAGCACGTTTTATACTAAGGGTGCCATAAGAGGCGAATTAAATGACTAAAAAAGAAACAAAGAAGAAGAAAGAAAAAACTTTTATTAGACACACACATACGGACACTAAAAGTAACTTTTGGTAACAGTATGGTGTCTAAAAGGCAGTAGCTCAGTATATGGTGCAGGTTTCTGCAGCACTGATTTTCAGCTCCAGCCCCGAGGAAATAGAGTATAATATAAAAAAGTTTAAATTACAATTTATAAAAATACTAGTGGCCCACCCCGGCTTCGCCCGTGCAAAGCGGGAGTGGGTTATACATATAAATCTTGCCCTTGAATCACTCTATCTATTAAAAAAAACCGCTTCAAAATCCGTTGCGTAGTTTTAAAGATTTATGCATACATAGGGACGGACAGAAGAATGCTACGGTGTTTTATACTATGTAGTGATTTCCCAAATAAATGCGTAATGAAATTAACAAATCAAACAAATCTCCCTGTTACTGATAAGTTTTTGTTGTCATAAATGATAGACTGCTAAGTCCGGCTTCCTCCAATTACGGTAGGGAAACTAAATTATTGAATGTAGGAAAAGCTACGGCTATATGTGATATGCGGTGATAACTCGTGCACCATATTTTTTAGGTTAACGAACACGGGCTTTGAGGTGAATTTCTACAAACATTTTGTTGTTGTTCAGGTTGTCTGACCTGCGTGGCATTGTAGGCTAGTTACCCTCCATGTAATTGGAAGAGACCCGACTTAGCAGTGGACCATTTATGGGATGAGTAGTAGTGGTAAACACATAAAAAAACAACATACATACGAATTATGAATCTCCTCCCTTTTGATGTCGGCTAACAAAGCTGTTAACTCATGGCGTAAACCACGTCAGAGGAACTATCGAAGTTCCAGGCGTTGGCGCCCCAGAGAAGTCACAATTATTTTGTTCGCCGCCAAGCACAAAAGTTTGGTAAAAAAACCTCGGCATTGATTATTGAATTCGTTAAGGTGAATGTTCCAGGGAAGCCCGCGAAATTCAATTTTTTTTACGTTTTTTGCAATTTGCAGGTCAGTGCTAGGTTGTATGTTGATTAAAATGTTATTCGCGGCTGTAAGACGTATGTAGTTATAGAATAATAATCATCAATACAACCCACCAAGCTCATAAAGGTGCAAGAATGACTTTGAGCTTGTAAAAGATTTTCTTGCACCTTTACCTGCTACCCTGGAACATTCACCTTAAGCCACTTCTCTGGTTTCCAGGTACTAGCGCACACACTCCAAGGTCTCGGTCAAGATGAGGGGATGTACCAACAGTACATACCCCTGGCGCTGCATCTGGCCGACGAGTTCTTTCTCACGCACCCCTCCAGCGACGTCCAGCTTCTCATCGCTTGCTGCATCGCTGATGTGCTGCGGGTGTACGCCCCGGAGGCGCCGTACAAGGATCAGGAACAGGTAATTACTGGTGCTGGGAGCCAATATAATTAGGTGCATGTAGACGTGGTGACGGATTTAGAATACATAGTGTCACCATCCCATTTATTCCAGAGGGTGTCGTAAGAAACTACAATGGATAAGGAAATCATAAGGCCGAATACCTAACTGCAAGAGAAGGAACTCTACTCATACATGACCCACATTTGAGTCGGGCCTCCTCCCATTACATGGAGGGTAATTACCGTACTGTGCCACGCTGGCCAGACTGGTTGGCACAGGGTTTCGTATCAAGTTTTCCTTCTCTTACGGCTAGGTTAGGCAAGGCCCAAAGCCGCAGAATGCAGTGCCAAGCCGCGCTGCATTGTCTGCGCTGAGAGAAGCCAGGAGGCAAACCACAGGTGCGGCATTGGCTGCACTGTGCGGAAGCCCAAACCGCCGGGAAATCCGGTGGGGTAGATGCGAGTGGGTGCACAACCCACTTGCAACATGGTTGGGGTCCTAGGACCACCCCCTTAGAGCCGCGGTGAGAATTGGACCCGTGGCTTCAATTAGGGTAAGGAGGAAAAAAAGGCCCAGGACGTCCTCCGATAGTCGCTCGCGCATCTCGTCGGGGCGTCACAGTGGAACGCGTTCTTGCGAACCTGTGGCGCCCCAAGCGTGACGTGTGAGGGTATGCCACTGGGATTTTAGTGGGTAGACGAGTTGTTCTGGAGTCCCACATAATCACCCCCGAGGGGCGGCGGTATGCATAAAGCATTTCCCCACCGACATAAAAACAGAATGCACCTAGGTTATGCTTCGTAGGTATTGATTGAGTTTCGACAACTGGGTGACCTTTAGTTATAAATATATTTATAATAATTTGACGACACGGTTGGCGCAGTGGTTGAGCGATCGACTGCTGCGCAGCATGTCGCGGGTTCGATCCCCGCACGGAAGAAATATTTGTACGACCTACAAGTATTTGTTCCGGGTCTGGGTGTTTTCTATCTATAATAATATTACGAGTATATATGTATTTACAAAAAAAATATGTATTTAAGTAGTTTATCAACCATAATACAAGTATTAAGATGCTTAGCTTGGGACGAGATGGCGTTGTGTGAAATGTCCAAGGATATTTATTTATTTATTTATAAATAACTAGCTACCCGACCCGGCTTCGCACGGGTGCAATGATGAACCATTTATAAACCTTCCTCTTGAATCACTCTATCTATTAAAACAAACCGCTTCAAAATCCGTTGCGTAGTTTTAAAGATTTAAGCATACATAGGGACGGACAGGCGACAGCGACTTGGTTTTATACTATGTAGTGATAGTGATTAATAAATAAATATAAATAAATAAATAAATATCCTTGGACATTTCACACAACGCCATCTCGTCCCAAGTTAAGCAACTTAATGCTTGTGTTATGGTAACGAGATGGATGATAAACTACTTATATACATTTTTTTTTTTGTAAATACATACATATTATAGATAGAAATGACACCCAGACTCCGAGCCAGTGCCTCTGGTTTAGACAAAGACACTGGCCCGACCCCGGAATCGAACCCGGGACCCGTTGATCCAAAGGCGGCACATCTGACCACTAGACCAACGAGGCAGTCGTTAATATTATTAGCTATTCCAATCAAACGACTAAACATTAATATTCTGAAGTTCAATTCGCGAGGTAGGGCGTATAACCTTGAACTAATCTTATCAATCGGTACAGAAACGCCTAAAGATGATTAATGCATCTTCTAATACGATTACAATAAATTTTACCTGTTAAATTTAACGATAACAATAAAGTTAACCGTGGTTTGTGGGAGCAGAAGATATTATATACACAGAATTTCCCCCGTATTGGGACGGGGCAGAATATTACACTTCCCCACCGCACGTTGGGAAATAACGCGTGTTGTAAAAGGCAACAAAACCCAGCTACCTTGGTGGTACGTCAAGTCCGGAGCAAAGCAGTTTTATTGTGTTTCGTCGTGTCTATGCGAGAAGTCGGTGCCCGATAAATTTTCAATTTTCATGAAATACCTGCTTCATCTTAGACCCTGTCGTTGCTTTCCATCACGCAAGCCTAGGGTCAAAGCCATTCAAGTCACACAAGATAAACATTAAAATTACTCCATTTGGTACCCCTCACTTGAGCCACTGATAAAAAAAATACTCCTTTTGGTACCTCTATGCCTTCAGTTGGGATAGCTTGAGGTTTTTGTTCCACCCTGTACAATAATTGTCCTAGACTGGATATTAAACTGTTACCTTTCATCACCAGGTGAAGACGATATTCCTGTTCCTCATTAACCAGCTGCACGGTCTCCGCGACCCCAAGAACCCGGCGTTCAAGCGGTACTTCTACCTCCTGGAGAACCTAGCATACGTCAAGTCGTTCAACATGTGCTTCGAGTTGGAGGACTGCCAGGAGATCTTCTGCGCACTCTTCTCGCTCATGTTCAAGATTGTCAAGTGAGTTATAGCGTTCACCTGCACGCTGCTTGGTGGTAGGATCTAATGGTCCTCCCGGCTACCTACCAGTTTTACTGTGTTTCCACGTGTGTATGTGAGAGCTGGTGACTGACAGGGCATTTCCTTGAATTGCCTGCTTCATCTTAGCCCCTGGCGTTGCTTTCCATCACGCAAGCCTAAGGTCAAAGGCATTCAAGTCGGTGATTTGACAATTTGTGTGCACAAAGCACCGGACCCAGGGTAAGTATCTATGGCACAAGGACATTTGGCCGACCCAGGAATCGAGCCAGGGAACTGTGAACCGGAGGCGGTGCGTGCAACATCTAGACCAACAAATCGGAGTAAAGGTTGACTGTAGTATTGGAGAAACGAGACCCCCATTAAGGCGCGCGACCTTGTAAAGGTTGCTGGATGAGTATGAGGTCATGAGCGTAGGAAATGTATTTTCAGCAGTGGATGTGTATGATTAAATATATATTTGACAGTGGTTGTAGATGTTCATCTTAAATTCGGTTCATCTCTTAAATCATCATCATCATCATCATCATAAGTTATATACTACCGAGTGCGGGGTAGAGCGTCCTCAAAGGCCCAGCCTTAGCCTACAGTGCCATGCTGGCTGACCAACAACCAGAAGGGGTTGTTTGAAGTTTTGCTTCTGTTGCGGTAGTCTACCTTGTCATTTCCTTTCACCATCTTCACCATAATTTCAGTCCGTAAATCACCCACAACTGAGTCGGGCCTCCTCCAAAATGGAGGGTAACCAGGCTACTGTATCACGTTGGCAAGACAGGTTGGCACGGGGTTTGTCTCTTGCGGCTAGATGGTCTGCCTCTTGCGTTCCTTTAGTCGCCTCTTACGACACCCTCGGGATGGTGTGGGTTGGTGACATTGGGTATTCTAAATCCGTCACCACACGGACAATTTACATTCTTAAAATCAATATCGTGTGAATCTTTCCACAGTACTGAACACTCTTCGAAGGTCAAGTCGTTCATGCTGGATGTCCTGTGCCCCCTGATCACGGAGTCGGACGTGGTCTCCAACGAGCTCCTCAACGTGATCCTTACGAACCTCGTGGAGCCGAACAAGCGGGATCACAAGCACGCCTATTTGCTTGCCAAAGAGCTCATAATCAAGACCAGCGAGACACTGGAACCGTATATACAAGCCGTGAGTCGTTCATTATTTTTCTTTTATATTTGTTATTCATTCACTTGTATCACTATCACTATTCATTACAAATTATAAAACAAAGTCGCTGTCGTCTGTCCGTCCCTATGTATGCTTAAATCTTTAAAACCACGTAACGGATTTTGAAGCGGTTTTTTAATACATAGAGTGATTCAAGGAAGGTTTTTATGTATAACACATGCATAATTGCACCCGTGCGGAGCCGGGGCTGGTCGCTAGGCCACAATATAAACACAATAAAAAAAACTGATGGCAACGTTGATTTCTTAGGTTTTTGCATTTATTACACATTGATATTAAACACTTTTTGACGGATTTATCGCGTGTATATTACATTATTTAATTCCCGACGTTTCGAATGCTTTGCAGCAGTCGTGGTCGTGGGAGAGACTAGATGACAGTTGTCTTCAAATGTACAAAGATACAGTTTAATCGTCCGCCTATAATTTTGTTTTATTGATAACGTTCCCCGTTAATCGCTCACGGTGTAGTGTCGAGCTTGAGATTTGATCAAATTATAGACTAATCAATTTGATAAAAAAAAATATAAATCCATGTTGGTCTAGGGGTTAGATCTGCCGTGGTATGCAAAAAGCATTTCCCCAGCGACAAAATAAAAAAAAAGCGTTAGATGTGCCGCCTATGGATCACGGGTTACACGTCACACCTAGTATTGGGTATTTAAAAAAATACATGAGTGTTTACCTAAATAAATCATATTTTCAGTCTATTGAACTACCAGACTTGGGCACAAGCTCTACTTAAAAAAAAACCTTCTCTCCCCAGTTCTTCAACCACGTCCTGATACTCGGCAAGGAAGAGAAAGAACTCCTCATTTACTCGAAGGTGTACGAGCTCATCTACGAACTGTACCAGTGCTGCCCGAGCATCCTCCTGGCGGTGCTTCCGCAGCTGGAGTGCAAGCTGAAGTCAGCCCAGCTCCAAGACCGACTCAGTGGGGTCGCGTTGCTTGCCAGAATGTTCTCTGAGCCGGGCTCCGAGCTGGCCAAGCAGTACCCGGCGTTGTGGAGGGCGTTCTTGGGGCGCTTCAACGATATCTCGGTGCCGATCAGGATCAAGTGTGTCCAGTACTGTATGCACTTTCTGGTGAGTGTCGATTTGTGGAGGCTGTTTCACACAACGCCATCTCGTCCCAAGCTAAGCAACTTAATGCTTGTGTTATGGTAACGAGATGGATGATAAACTACTTATATACATTTTTTTTTTGTAAATACGTACATATTATAGATAGAAATGACACCCAGACTCCGACCCAGTGCCTTTGGTTTAGACAAAGACACTTGCCCGAACCCGGGACCCGTTGATCCAAAGGCGGCACATCTAACCACTAGACCAACGAGGCAGTCAAATAATGGGTATTGACTTGTTTTCATTGGTGTTGTAAACTTCGCTAGCGTGATGTAGGCTTCGAGGTGGGCTTTTTCTACTACTGCTTCTCAGCTCATAAATGACCCACTGATGAGTCGGGCCTCCTCCAACTACAGGGGGGTTAATTAGCCTACTGTGGAACACTGGCCATGTGGGTTTCGTTTCAAGTTTTCCTTTTCTCAGGTTTTCGGCTTTGTCACTTCCTTCTGTCGGCTCTTACGACACCCCTAGGCTGGAATGGGGTGGTGACGCTATGTATTCTAAATCCGTCAACACATGGACCATAATACATCCTACTAATATTATTAACGCGAAAGTTTGTAAGTATGGATGGATGTGTGTTACTTTCTTTCACGTAAAAACTACTACAATTTATAAAGATATTGTGTGAATTGTCCAGAATTTAAATTGAAATTGAACGAATAAATGAATTCCATCACCAAGCGGGTAAAACAGGGGGGCGCAGCTAGTAATATTATTTAACATGCTTGACATTTTCATCTTTCTAGGTACACCACCCAGACTTACGAAAAGATATAACAGACACACTGAAACTTCGTCAACATGACGCCCACGAGCAGGTGCGCTACGAAGTCGTAATGGCGATCATAGCCACCGCCCAAAGAGACTTTCAAGCCGTCGCCGAGTCAGAAGACCTCCTGCATTTCGTTCGCGAACGGACTCTAGACAAGAAGTTCAAGATCCGGAAAGAAGCAATGTCTGGACTAGCCCTTATCTACAAAAAGTTCCTCACAGAAGAAAGTGTTCCACCTGCTACGGAGAAGGCGGTGCAATGGATCAAAGATAAAATACTACATGGATACTACATGACAGCCCTAGAAGACAGATTGCTAGTCGAACGACTTTTGAATACATCGCTCGTTCCCTATACATTACCGCCAGCTGTGCGCATGAAAAAGCTGTATTACCTAATGTCCAATGTCGACGATAACGCGACCAAAGCGTTCATTGAACTGCAGAAACATCAGCTAGTGGTCCGTCGTACTGTCGCAGAGTGGATAGAGCTGCATAGAAAGCCGCCGATGCCGGCGGTGCAAAGGGAAATGATCTCTAAGGTGCTGCATATAAGTTCGAAGTTTCTGCCTGAGTCTGTGAAGGCGCAGGAGTTTTTGAACAAATTCTCGCAGCATATGAAGCAGGCGCCTGAACTCCTGCAAGGCATGGAGACCATTTTGAACCCGAATGTCAGTTGTGAAGTGTGCGTCCGCACTACGGTAAGTTTTTTTTTCACGCGCACGTACTTCTGCGTCATTCTATAAGGTCCTTTACCAGCAAGCGGTTCATCGTCATCAGCCCATAAATGACCCACTACTAAGTCGGGCCTCCTCCAAATTCATGGAGGGAAATTTGGCTACTGTGCCACGTTGGCCAGACGGGCTGGCATAGGGTTTCGTTTCAAGATTTCCTTCTCTTGGGTTTTCTGCCTTTTCACTTTCTTCTCTTACAACACCCCCCAAGCTGGAATAGGATAGTGACGATATGTATTTTAAATGCGTCACCACAGGAACAATTATACTCTTGCGACTAGGTTATCGGCCTTGTTATTTTTTTTTCCTTTTATCGGCTCTTACGACACCCTCAGGATGGAATGGGGTGGTGACACTATGTATTCTAAATCCGTCACCACGCGGACTCTTATGAGTATCATCATCATAATCATTTCAACCAAAAGACGTCCACTGCTGGACATAGGCCTCCCCCAAAGATTTCCACAAAGGCCGGTCCTGGGCCGCCCGCATCCATCGTTTTCCGGCGACCTTAACCAGGTCATCGGTCCACCGTGTGGGAGGCCTTATGAGTATAGAAGTCATTTATTCCCTCTTTTCAGTCGAATGTGCTAAAGAAACTAGGCCAGCCGGTGATGACGAACCTGTACTACAACACGGTGAAGATGCTATTGGAAAGAGTCAGCTCGGTGATGATTGACCATGAGGCGTTGCTGATCCTTGTGGAGTACGTCGAGGGCGCGGTCAAAGGCACAGATGCGTCCATCGCGGACGAGTGCGGTAAGTGCTGGGTTTGTTGCCTGTATAAAATAGACTATACTTAGTTCGCGGTAAGGATGCAGTGAATCATTGTCCAAAGTTCAAAGTGACCGTTTAAAGGTATACTAATATACTAATATAAACAATATACACCTTTACAACTACCGAATTTCTTGGCTCTTCTCCGTAAAGCGGCATTCCAAAGCGTTGGCTAATCTATACAAATAAATAAAATAGGAGTGTCTGTTTGTAATGATAGAATAACCACTTTGTACTAAATGCGTTAGTTTAAATACACAAAGGCCAAATTTTTTTTTTTAATTTTTTGTCTTTCTGTCTGTTCCGGCTAATCTCTGGAACGGCTGGACCGATTTTGACGGGACTTTCACTGATAGGTAGCTGATGATATAAGGATTAACTTAGGCTACTTTTTTGACTAGTTTCGTCACGCGGCATCATCAGGCATGCCACATGCTTAACAATCACCCGAGTGATACAAAAAAAGAGATTTTGTGAAGCACACTAATTGTATCACATACGTTTTTTTTTTCTGCAGGCATAGACATTGGCAAGGCGGCTGAACGCGGTCTCAAACTGCTGGTCATGCTTTCGTTCGTGTTTCCCGCCCATTTCCTACACGAGGACATCCTGAACCGGCTCACGTCGTTCCTGGAGTTAGATGATGACGACGTTGCGCCTCACATCCTGGCCGCGTTCACCTTCCTAGGAAAATATAGACCGCTCAGTGAGTATCCGCCGGACGTGTGTTGGGTCGACTGCTTACGTCTACTTTTTTTTCTGTCGTCCGGATAACTGGTCGACTGTATATCCAATGTTAGCGCCAAATACAATTATTAATTATGGATTTGTTGATGCCATGGCAAGTAATTTAGCGCCAAATAATAGTTATTTGTTATACAAGAGTGCAAAGTTGCTTTTTAACCGCGTGTTCAATTTTGATGACCGAGCAAGCGAAGGATTCTAAAATTAGAATCCTGAACGTTAGCGAGGGAATCAAAAGAGCACGAGGTGAAAAATCTTTGCACTAGAGTGCAACACGTAACTTTTCATTCCACCTCAGCGAGGAAATACCTAAATGCAAAAAAAAAAACGTTTACAATCACAAGATAGGTACACTTTTATTTCAGTTTAGGTATTAATTACTACATTATGACAGGTAAGTATTAAAGAATAATCTTTACTTTATTCTCTAGCGAATAAAAACGGCTTTTGCACTCAGATATCGAAGAGCAAAAATACTCTTTCCGAGATGGGGGGATGAAAAATATATGACGCACCTCACACACCCATGCACGTGAAAATCATAAAATGCGGTCGCCACTCGACGACTTTTCTGCCCATCGGGCATCAGTCCTGCGAGCTATATGCCCTGCCCAATGCCACTTAAGTTCTCTTCAACCAAGCAATCTTGTGGACTATGTCGATAACCCTGGTTTGGGAAACTCCGAGCATAGCCCTCTCAATTCCTCTTTGGGTGGGTGACTTTGAGCCTTTCGATGGAGCCCATAGTGTACTAAGTATTCTTTATAAAAGGGTAGTCGATAAATATGTATTGTTCTTACAGGCGAAGCTTGCCCGGCTCTCTTCCCGCGGCTCGTTCAACTCTGCAAGGCATACGCTCAAGTGGGCACCCCCAAACAGGCCAAGAATGCTGTCAGGTATGCATAAAAAATTCCGCGATTTTTTTTTTTAACCGATTTCAGTTTTCTTGCCGGCTCTTCTCAGTGGAATGGCATTCCGAATTGGTGGTAAAAAGAAATTATTTTTAACTTTAGACTATTTAAAAGCATTCGTATGAATTTATAAAAAAAACTATTTTTTTTATTTTGAATAAAAATGATGTATGTTCTTCGGATGTTTTATGTCTGTATCATTGTGTTCACGTCATACGAATAAAAAACATTTTGATTCTGAATAAAAATGATGTATGTTCTTCGGATGTTTGATGTCTTTATCATTGTGTTTACGTCTTTTTAACCCTCGTGACGTTTATGGGTGTCCGTGTGATGATGGATTTAGAATACATAGTTTCAACTCATCCTGAGGATGTTGTAAGAGCTGACAAGAGGAAGTGATAAGGCCAAAAGCCTAGCTGCAAGAGAAGAAAAACTTCATACGAACCCCTGTATGGCCAGCGTCGCTCAGTAAGACTAATTCAAATACAACCTTCCATGTAATGAGAGGAGGCCGACTCAGCAGTGGGTAATTATATATATATCCTTGGAAATTTTTTATTATTATGGGCTCTTAGTAGTAGTAATAAGATTTGGCACGAATGGATGCGACGTTTTTTATTGGGATCTGGTTTTCTAACTGTAATAAGCTTTTTTGTTTATAACGAAACAATCGATTTAGTGGATCGTAGATTATTTATTAGATCGATCGATTCAAAATCTCTTCAGCCGCAGTAAGGTCAACAGCACGTTAGGGGTTGTCCATTAATAACGTGATGTTTTTTAAAAAAAAAATTTAACCCCTCCCTCCCCCTAGGTGACATGAGTTGAGGTTCAGGACTCGCCCCCCGCCCCATCATTAAAAATCACGTTTATTTTTAGTACCTACAAAGAATCACAATACACGCCGCTTTTCGGTTTAGAAATCACGCGTTTGACAAACAAATAAATACACGTGATATCTTACTATACCCCCCATCCCCCTTGTGACATTTCGTGATTTTTGCCGAACCCCTGCCCCCCCCTTTCGAACCTCACGTGATTAATGGGCAGCCTCTTATTAGTTGTATCGGTTGTTCTTTACTTTTGTCAATTTGATTTTGTTTATTCCAGATGTCTATTCGTGAATGTACCGGATCAGAGGACACAGATCTTCACAGAGATGTTGGAGACGCTGAAGACGACACTGACACCACAGTCGGAGCACTATAGGACGGCGATAGTAACACTGGGACACATAGCTCATAACCTGCCTGACAGTTTTCCGGTGCCCATCAAGAACATTGTCTCTAGAAAGGTTAGTTTCGTTTACAGGCTGACTGGTTAAACTGGGTGGTACATACTGAGATTCACCTACTAATAATTGTAAATCGTTGGTCTAGGGGTTGGATGTGCCGCCTTTGGATCACGGGGTACAGGGTTCGATTCCGGGCCGGACAAGTCAAATTCAAATCATTTATTTTGTGTGGGTCACGATGGACACTTACAAATAGTCAACACATTGTCATATTATACAATAAAAAAATCGACCGTCTACCACCAGTTCGGAACGCGACCACTGCTGAGAAGAACTGGCAAGAAACTCAGAGGGCTTGTCATTTTTTTTTTTTTTCATTGCGGTCCTATTTGACTAGTAACATAAATAAAGAACATAAAAAATACACTGACACCGAACAGCCTAGTCCCAAGCAGCTGGGTCGTTTAAATAATCAGCAATGCGGTAATATGCTTTTTTGAAAAGTTTTGTCTTAACAGTCTTTTTAAAGGCATTGCGAGGCAATTCTCTAAGTTGCATGGGCAATTTGTTATAAAAGTGTATACATTGACCCATGAATGAGTTACTTATTCTGCGGAGACGAGTACAATGGATAGCAAGATTATTCTTGTTTCGTGTATTAATATTATGTATATCACAGTTTTTTCCAAAGTTATTAATATTTTTATGTACATACATCAAATTTTCAAATATATATTGAGATGGCACAGTTAGAATATTTATTTCCTTGAATGTATCTCTGAGAGAAGTTCTAGGAGCAAGGTTGTATATAGCCCTTACAGCCCTTTTCTGTAATATAAATATGCTATTAAGGTCTGCACCGCATCCCCAGAGAAGTATCCCGTAAGTCATGATACTGTGGAAGTAACTGAAATAAACTATTCTAGCCATATCAACATCTGTCAAAAGTCTAATTTTTTTAACAGCAAAAGCCGCCGAGCTAAGTCTATTACATAGCTTTTCTATATGTGAGCCCCACTGTAGTTTATTATCAATGGTTATACCTAAAAATACGGTTGACTCAATCGGTTCCAAAATTGTTCCATTCAGTTGTACATTGGTCGGATTCTGAACAACATTGTCAAGTGTCTTTGTATAAACCAGTGGCACTTTCTCTGAGTCTGGGTGTCATTTGTGTTCGTGAATTTCATGTTTGTAAACTGCCCCCGCGATACAGGTTATACATAATTCAAGGGTTTCGTTTAAAAAAAAAAAATAAAAAAAAAAATGTGACCATAAAAACAACTTAGTTATATGTACACGGTCATTGTAATATGGCGTTTAAAAAAAACACAAGCTCATCGAGTTTCTTCCGCCAGGCTTTCTCGGTGTGTGCCACGTATCGACATGGTAGTATAGTGTTGTAAAATATGAGGTAAAATTGATGTATCCGATGACGATTGTGAACACCATTAATGGTTTAAACAATAAAGCATTTTTCTATTCTATTCTATCGGTCGAACGGACCTACGACCCCGCCCTGCGGGTTACGTGTGGTGAACGAGGCGCACACCTTGAAGAAAATTCTACGTTTATTATATTTTCATTGGTTACATGTGACATTAACTATCTTTCATCAGTCACCCTGTATGTTTTCCAATGTCCACAGATAGTGAAAGAGCTTCTAGTCCGCGAAGGCGGCGGCGACAGACAGCGCTCCGAGAGCGAAGAGGTATGGTGCGAGGAACACGAGCTGCCGGAGGAGACGCGCTGCAAGCTGGAAGGGCTCAAGTGCATGGCGCGGTGGCTGCTGGGGCTCAAGCGCGACGAGCTATCGGCCCAGAAGACCTTTCGCATGCTCAACGCGTTCATTCTGCACAAGGGGGACTTGCTACAGGTGAGGTTCTGAGACCCGTTCTGCTTATGAGAGGTAGGAACAAAATCCTACTACGGATATCCGGCCGTTGGGGCTAGCCGAAATACGTGCGACTCAGGGGTGTGGAAAAAAAATGTAGCGCCCCATTAAAACTAGGGAGGCCAACTTTTTTTATTTATTATTTTAAACACATATTTTTAGAGCTTCTCACACAACCTCACCACAAGTTCTTTATTCATATAAATCGTCATCTGGTGGACCCCATACACTCCTATCGGCATCATATGTACATTCATGGCTTCATATGCATGTCATCATTCACAGAATCCATCCATTTGCTTTCCCACAATACTTTGCAACTTCTCAGCCCATAAATGACCCACGGCTGAGTTGAACCTCCTCCTAATGCGGAGGGACAGAATACAGATTGGCACAAAAGCAAGTTGCCCAGTTGGTCCAGGGGTTGGATGTGCCGCCTTTGGATCACCGGTCCCGGGTTTGATTCCGGGGTCGGGCAAGTCTCTTTGTCCAAACCAGAGGCACTTGCTCTGAGTCTGGGTGTCGTTCTTGAAATAGATGTTTGTAAACTGTTATGACGACATATGGAACAGAGACGTGGTCGCTCACTATGGGCTCCATCAGAAGGCTCAAAGTCACCCAAAGGGCAATGGAGAGGGCTATGCTCGGAGTTTCCCTGCGAGATCGAATCAGAAATGAGGAGATACGCAGGAAAACCAGGGTCACCGACATAGCACACCGGATTGCCAAACTTAAGTGGCAGTGGGCAGGGCACATAGCTCGCAGGACAGACGCCCGATGGGGCAGAAAAGTCCTCGAGTGGCGACCGCGTTCCGGAAGGCGCAGTGCTGGTAGGCCTCCCACACGGTGGACCGTCGACTTGGTTAAGATCGCCGGAAAGCAGTGGATGCGGGTGGCCCAGGACCGGCCTTTGTGGAGATCCTTGGGGGAGGCCTATGTCCAGCAGTGGACGTCTTTTGGCTGAAATGATGATGATGATGATGAAACTGTTTTACCTAGGGCAGGGGTTCCCTCTTTTATATGTTAATACGCCTCTGTTGTGTTCCAGCAAAACCGGTTATCGAAGGCGGAGATGGCGCACCTCCGGCTCGCGGCCGGCGCGGCCATGCTCAAGATCTGCGAGCAGAAGGGCGTCGGGGACCAGTACACCGCCGAGCAGTTCTACAACCTGTCACACCTCATGGTGGTAAGTTCACGTCATCCCAGTTAGCCGGGGTGCCATCTGATAGTTGCAACCAGAGAGCCACAGTAGAATGCGTCCTCGCGACATTGTGGCATCCCAAACGATACGTCCCCCACACGTGTACAGAGTTGATATGACAGAGGGGCATTCAATTACACTACGTATATTATATGTGATTAGTATGAATTCGAAACGGTCCAAAAAAAATACACGTGATTTTTCATGGGGGGTGGAGGGGTAGTCTTAAACCTCACCAGGTATCACTAAAAGGGAGGGAGGGAGGGGTTAAAAAATGTTAAAAAAACATCACGTGATTAATGGACAGCCCCTAAGGTTAATAAACGATGCATTAGGCATAAACATCTGTTAGGAAAGATACACCATGTTCAAATGAGGCAAAAATTTTAAAAATCATTTGCGGCTAAACCATTGCTCCAATTTAATTGATTTTTGGTACAGAGCCTGGAAATGATACCTAGTATAGGCAGTTAAAAAAAATGCCCCTATGTCGTATCAATCCTGTATATCGTATATACCGCTGGGGTTTTGTTAGGTAGTCGAGTGATCCGGCGTCCCACATAATCTTCGACTGGAGGGGTCGAAAGAAATTGGGGAAAAGGTTAGAGAGATACATTCGCGAGTGTGATGGCCATAAAAGAACTTGAACGATTGCGCAGTACTCGTATTTTTGTGTCTCATCGCGTCGAAACCCACTCAATTGGTTGCCGATATCCGAGAACTGCGCTACGGCTTGTAATACGTGTAAACAAAAAAAGGAACACTTGGCATTGGAGCCAATACAGTTCTAAAACTAAACAAATTAATACATCACCATCATTTCAGCCAAAAGACTAAAGTTGGAACTAACCCAGCAAAACTATTGTAACTAATAAAAGTCATGTAAGTATTTTCTTTTTACAGGATGAAGTACCTCAAGTTAGAGAAGCATTTGCTACGAAACTACATAAAGGACTGTCGAAGGTAATGCAACAAAGTTAGTATATACTACTACTAAGCCCATAGATGACCAACTGCTGAGTCGGGCCTCTTCCAGTTGCAGGAAGGGTAATTAATGCACTGTGCCACACTGGCCAGACGGGCTGGCACAGGGTTTCGTATCAAATGTTCCTTCTTGCGGCTAGGTGTTCGACCTTATCCTTTCCTTTTGTCATTATGAATGACATGAAAGTTGACCGTTAATGCTGAAACGCAGGGCATCCCGAACAAGTGCCTGCCTCTGGACTTCATGGGGATGTACGCGCTGGCGGGCCGCGAGCCCGAGAGGCGCATCCGCAGCATTATCCGGCAGTACATGATGGCCGACGTGGTGCGACGCCGCGAGTACGTCAGGAACATCACCGTCGGGACCAAAGGTAACTTCATCGGCCACCGTTCGTTCGTTCGTCCAATATTGTCTACGCCCATTCATTCAATCATTAACGCAGCCCATACGAACGTCACCGTCGGCACCAAAAGTAACTTCTACGGCCATCGTTCGTTCGTTAGTTCAATATAGTCTTCGCTCATTCATTCAATCATTAACGCAGCCCATACGAACATCACCGTCGGCACCAAAAGACACTTCGTGGGCCACCGTTCGTTCGTTCAATATTGTCTTCGCTCATTCATTCAATCATTAATGCAACCCATACGAGCAGTGGTAGCGACGTTCGCCCGTTCCCTTTGATATGGTTGAGGTGATCGAACAGTTGCTGCTGTTTGGGGTTGGTCGGTTCGGCACGTTTTTTTACACCATGTGTCGTGTATGTTCCAGTGGAGTGCGCGGTGCGACAGCTGCCTCACATCCTGCCGGATTACATGCTGGTGTTCGCGGTGCCGGTGCTGACCCACGACCCCGCATTCGTCGCCTACGATAATGTCGCACAGCTCAAGGTACGTCGGACTACACCAAAAATGTTACTATGCTTATCACGCGGGCTCTGTCTCCGTGTGGTGACGGATTAAGAATACATGGTGTCACCACTCCATACCATCCCCTAAGGCAACGGGCACAGTAGGCTAATTACCCCCATGTAGTTGGAGGAGGCGTGACTCAGCAGTGGGTTTTTTTTATTAAAACGAAATTGCATTAGTTTATAGCCTGTATCGCTGGGGCAGTTTACAAACATGAAATTCACGAACACAAATAAATAAATATCCTTGGACATTTCACACAACGCCATCTCGTTCCAAGCTAAGCAACTTAATGCTTGTGTTATGGTAAACTGCATAATTTTTTTTTTTTTTGTAGTAAATACGTACATATTATAAATAGAAAACACCCCGACCCGGAACAAATACTTGTAGGTCGTACAAATATTACTTCCGTGCGGGAATCGAACCCGCGACATGCTGCGCAGCAGTCGATCGCTCAACCACTGCGCCAACCGTGTCGCCAAATGACACCCACAGAAAGAGCAAGTGCCTCTGGTTTACACAAAGACACTTGCCCGGCCCCGGAATCGAACCCGGGACCCCGTGATCCAAAGGCGGCACATCCAACCCCTAGGCCAACGAGGCAATCGATTGTCTTTTGTGGGTTGAAAAGTAAAAAGTAAATAGTAATTTACCCAAGTAAGATTGGTGCAGACTGCAACTGAAATCGGGAAGAAGATGATCATAATCATGTTCTCAGCCAAAAGACGTCCACCGCTGCACATAGGCCTCCCCCAAGGATTTCCACGAAAGTGAGCCGCTTCCAGCGTTTTCAAACGACCTTCAGCAGGTCGTCGGTCCTACCAGCACTGCGCAGAAGATGATGAATAAAATATTTCTGTTACGGTGCAGGAAATTATTTATTGACGGTTCTGATCGTGTTCTTTTACTTATATCCCAGCGTTTTGCAGTGTCCGTGTGTTTCGTCGGTATATAAATGTTCGCAGTGACAACCGCCATCCAGTCGACTGTGTCCGTACACTGCAAAGTGTCTGAAGCGTTACGATTTAAATAAAATTACACGATCCAGAACCTTCAAGAAAACATTTCCTGCTGTTGAAATAAGTTTGTTATCAAATAATGTAGCTGGCAATGTACATACATAGATAATACTAGCGGCCCGTCCCGGCTTCGCACGGGTGTGAAGCCAGGACGGGCTAGTAAAAAAAGTAGCCTAAGTTACTCCTTAAATCATCAGCTACCTATCAGTGAAACTCCCGTCAAAATCGGTCCAGCCGTTCCAGAGATTAGCCGGAACAAACAGACAGACACACAAAAATTTTAAACAAACTTATTTTGGTCTATGTACTGTGTATACATACTTATGCGTTTATGCGTTTAGTAAACAGTGGTTATTTGATTATTACAAACAGACACTCCGATTTTATTTATTTGTATAGATTGGTTTCCATGGTTTTGATATTATTATGTGTTATACTTTGTTCCTATCAACAGAAAAATATATTGTGGGTGTCTCATTGCGTTTATAAATACTTTTATTTACTGCATCTCATTAAAAACTTAACACATAATTATTTGTTTTACAGGTTGTAAAGAACTGCCTGTGGTTCGTCCTGGAGCCTCTGATCACGAGGAACGACTTCTACTGCTACGGTTTCTACAAGAACCTCATTGAGCGCATGAAACAGCATAAAGACGCGCTCAACGAAATGGACGACGCTGTCAACTTTGTGAGTAGAATTCACATCAATATTTCGACTGTTCCGAAGAGTAAAGACCTATCTGCAATACTATAAATAAATATAAATAAATAAATATCCTTGGACATTTCACACAACGCCATCTCGTCCCAAGCTAAGCAACTAAATGCTTGTGTTATGGTAACGAGATGGATGATAAACTACTTAAATACATTTTTTTTTGTAAATACATACTTATTATAGATAGAAATGACACCCAGACTCCGAGCCAGTGCCTCTGGTTTAGACAAAGACACTTGCCCGACCCCGGAATCGAACCCGGGACCCGTTGATCCAAAGGCGGCACATCTAACCACTAGACCAACGAGGCAGTCATACTGCTTTGAAACAATTTTGAACTCTATTCTTCATGTAATATGAAGTTCAAAATGGTTTCAAAGCAGTTATGCAGATAGGTCTTTATTCTTCGGAACAGTCGAATTGACACTCAAGCGTGCCTGTTAACTGTCACTGTCGCCCATAGACAAATATTCAGAATTAAAAAAGAACGATATTCACGAGTTAATAACTTTGAGCCAGGGTTAGTGGCTTAGAATACATAGTGTCACCATCCCATTCCGTCCTGAAGGTGTCGTAAGAGCCGACAAAAGGAAATGACAAGGCTGTTTACCTAGCAACAAGAGAAAGAAAACTTTATACAAATCCCTGTAACAACCCGTCTGGCCAGCGTGGCACAGTAGGCCAATTACCTTCCCTATGTTGGGAGGAGGCCCGACTCAGCAGTGGGTCATTTATGGGCTGGGTACTAGTAGTCGTCGTTGTTACAGCCCATAATTTACCCACTACTGGGTCGGGCCCGCAAGAGAAGGAAAACTTCGAAACCCTGTGCCACCCCGACTGGCCAGGGTGGCACAGTAGGCCAATTACCGTCCCTATGTCTGGAGGAGGCCCGACTCAGCAGTGGGTCATTTATGGGCTGATCAGTAGTCGTCGTCGTCGTCACAGCCCATAACTTACCCAATACTGGGTCGGGCGTCCTTCAAATTCATGGAGAGAAATTAGCCTACTGTGTAGTATTAGTACCAAATAATACGGTGGCAATACCATGTTGTACAGAAACTGTGGGCGGTCTGCGACCTGGCTATGTCGGTCATCTGGTCGCGTTCCACGACATTCGAGCTGCGGGACTTCCCCTCGGACGCGAGGATCCCCACCATGTACTTCGCGCCGCAGTCGGACCGCTTCGCTAATACCAGGGTGTTCTTACCTCCTGAGCTACAGGTAATTTGGAGCATCACTTGTTTACGGTTGCAGAGGCAAAATCCGTACAGTTTTTTTAATAAAACGAAACACCTGCACTATATTCGGTTCACGTTAGCGAGCTAATATAGCGGTCTCGCTGTTGCACTTTTGTATGCAAATGAAAAGGGCCCTGGGCATGTTTGTGCCCCCCTAATTGCAACTCACTGCGAGTCTCGGTTTACATGCAGTAGTTTTTTATATTGTAGTAAAAAAGCACCAATTTAAAGTTTTATTCATTCATTGATACTATACAATTTAAAACTTATAATTGGCGTAGGTACTTAAGCTGAATTTTAGGATAAGTCTATCAATCAATATTTAGATACCTTTTATGAAAATCAAAGGTAGTAAACTAAACCAATGTTAATGATTTAATACATAATATTAATACATTTATTGGAAAGGAGAGCACTATAACACGTCCGCACCGTACAAGATACAGATGTTGACTGAAGTTTGGCCGCCATGTAAACACACCCTCTGACCAATTACGTGCTCTGTAACATTTCTGGTATTAGCTCGCTAACGTGAACCGAGTATAGGTATAAATAAATAAATATCCTTGGACATTTCACACAACGCCATCTCGTCCCAAGTTAAGCAACTTAATGCTTGTGTTATGGTAACGAGATGGATGATAAACTACTTATATACATTTTTTTTTGTAAATACATACATATTATAGATAGAAATGACACCCAGACTCCGAGCCAGTGCCTCTGGTTTAGACAAAGACACTTGCCCGACCCCGGAATCGAACCCGGGACCCGTTGATCCATAGGCGGCACATCTAACCACTAGACCAACGAGGCAATTGGTATAGCAGTAAACATTGTTGTATCAATATTTCACAGTTCCAACCGAAAAAGCAACCTGCGTCGGACGCTATCGCCCGCGGGAAAAAACGGCCGCGGCCCATATCCGATCGAGAAAACACCAACGATGTAGAGGTAAGATCAAGTCGCCTGATGCCGCGGCGTCCCAAATGGCACCCGTTTCCGAGGTATTTTCATTCAGAACGTAAAATCAGAGCTGAGCGTATTATAGTGACTTTAGACTGTAAGTTGACAAGTCACAACTCGGACAGAATTCTATTTATGCATTCGAAAATCTATTCACTTGATTCCGACAAATGTCTACCCGAGCCGAGGCGCAGCCGAAGGCGAGGATTGACAGTCGGAACAAGTTGCAATGACGGTTCCGCACGTGTACTGAACGACTATTTTTAATACAGTTGCGAAAAAATGAAGCAATTTAATAAAATATTATAAACACAATAAACTCAACAAACTAATCATTTCTGAAAAATGGCGCCGACCGTAGAATATAAGCAGGTTTTTTTTTTCTTCACCCATTCTGGTAGGCAAAAGTAACAATGCCCATACAGCCAAGTCTTCAGTAGAATTTTTTTATTGATATGAAATGAAATTTAATTAGATGAAATAAAATACATTCAATCAAATCATTAAATCTGATATTGAAACAAATTAGTACGTAGTTTCTTTTTAGAAATATACGTATTTGCATGAATCATAAAAACTTCTATGTTTTATTTTAGTAAAAACTTCATGGTTGGTTTTTCTTTATAATAGACATTATTTGACAGTTGGGAAAGAGAACGCACTAGTGCGGGAATGGTAAAGAAAAAGCACGCGTGTGTAATAGCCCACTTCCCGAACGCTATACGTCCCTGTAATATGCCACTTTTTGAACAACTGTATTAAAAAATCCGTTATATGCAGTCGGATCAGTCGGTTGGTTCACAAAGGTTCATTAATAGGGACATCCAAAAATTACATTCTTTCTTTCATTCTGTGTGGTGACGATCCACCCCATTCCGCCCTGAGGGTGTCGTATGAGCTGACAAAAGAAAATGACACGGCCGAATATCTAGCCGTAAGAGAAGGAAAACTTGATACACCACTCTGTCCAAACCCGTCTGGCCAGCGTGGCGCCGTAGGCTATTTACCCTCCATTTCATTGGAGGAGGCTCGACTCAGTAGTGGGCCATATATGGGCTGTACTAAATCACTTCACATGTGATTTATGGTAATATGGTATCCCCCTCTCCGTATTTCTCGCAGTTGGTAATACTAAAACCAAACCCCTCCTGTGGGTGCAACACCGCAAATTGTATTTTTAAAAACCTAATTAAAAAAATATATACTTCAAAAATAATAATGTCAGCGCATTGATTAGAGAGCCGTTTTAAAAAATACCTCGGTATATGGTGCCTTTTCGAACCCGCCACATTTGTCACATTACAACTAGCTCCTATCCGCGACTTTGTCCACGTAGAGTTAAAAGTTTTGCTATTTTGCGTGGAACCCTAACTCTTTAATTATTCTTAAATACTGAGATATTTAAGTTACAATATTCTTATTTATCCTACTGTTATCTGTTCTACTGCAGAGATTTGGGTATGAAATTAATTTTAATTTAGGGTTCAACACAAATACTTTACTATACCTACATAATATCATCTCATCATTGTTCGTCCTGCAATTGTTTTATAAGCTTGTGCACATATATATATAAATTCACACGTATGATATTTTTCAAGCTCACTGTCGGACGTTCTGGAAGTATTGACGCTAAGGTAATATTGCTTATATAAAAGTAATTTTTCGTCAATTCAGTTCCAGTGTTTCGGTCCATCTGTGCGTGTAAATAGTACAAACACTTATAATACAATTCACATACAGATTGAGCTTATAGCCGCCATATCTTCGTATTTTTTTCATTAAGCATGTGAGTGTACCATACGATACTGATATATTTCCCCTTCGATAGATAGATACTTCTATAACTTCTACATTTAAACTGCTTTCGAGGATATCTACAAGGGAATATTATAAATGAACGAAAATAAAATTTCCCATAAAACTTCATAAGTTGCCCATCGTTCGTAATTGTGATGGGGGAATCAAAATAATTTTTAATCTAAAATATCATAAGCTCGTTTTCAAATAGTCAAATAATAAAAAAGACATAACCAAAAACAAATATTATGTTTAATTAATCATTAAGAATTTACCACCGGTTCAGAATGCCATTCCACAGAGTAGATAATGGAGGTAATAATAAAATTTTTATGCACTGCCTTTTATGAAATAACGAAGATCTGGCGGCGTCATGCTCTTAGACTAATACATCTAGCATTGTTTAAATTATATACAAAGTGTTGAAAACCCGATAAAAGAAAGTATTTCACAAACTTGAGAAAATACAAGCTTGGGCTAAAATTCTTTTAAGTAAGTTTTTCAGTTTTTTTTGACACTATGTATATAAATATTTATATATCATTTGACTAGATAAGATTATATTATGTATATACAGGAATAGACCTGTGGCTAGCCTACTTCCAGCGTCGCTGTGGCGTGCTAATTTTGGGACACCCTGTATATTACGTTACAATATTTTGAGACGTTATTGTTACTTTATCACGAATACTAAGAGTTACGTTTGAATGTATGTATTATATTTTTTACTAACACTTAAACTATTTTATTTTATATTTTCGTATTGTTTAACGTTATTTACTAAATTTTATACATATTATTGTACTTCACTAACCTTTCTTAACTTCTTCCTAATAATGTCTATCTCAAGGTTGTCTGTAAGAAATCGCATTTAGTGATAAGACCACCGCTTGTACAAAATATTGTTGTACATATATATTGTGTTCTGTTTTATTTGTTTTGTACAATATAGAGTTTATCTATCTATCAACTGCTTGATTTGAATATATCTAATAAGATTTATGTTTTTTTAGAAGATAATTGAATTTTTTAGTTTGATTATGACTGATGTTAAGCCTTTTACATGCAAGGGATTCCTGCGAATTTCACCAGACCGTCCGTCCACCTTGTTAGTGTCTAAAAACTAATGTTAGTCCACCCTATTATTATTTTGTTCTTTTTTGAGGCTATTTCTTTGCTTTAGTTAACACTGTACCGAGCGTATCCTTCACGTTTTAACATTTTTAATTCGTCCATAAATGGTTCCAGATATAGAATCTATCGGTTCTATACCTTATTTATTACCTTAGATTTAAAACAGAAATACCACCATCAAAGAAAGGATTCTTTATTTTTTAATTTTTATTATATTTGTTGTTTAGCCCTCAGAAGCGTCTGACACACAAATCAGCCTCCCCGGATTGGAGCAGCCACCGGAAACGGAACTCGACGAGCCACAAGCGAAACGCGCCGCCGACTGAGCCGCCATCTGTATCCGCGTGAGCAAACAGTGCACCATGCCATAGACAACGTTGGCACCCCAATGTCATAGACAAAACCCCATCAGTGTTGCCAGAAACTTCGGCGTATTTATTTGTGTCAAGGTTTTAGATATCAGGCCAAGTTTTAGTTTAGATTTATGTGGCTGAAGATTGTAATGTCACTCACTTGTCAAAGTTATTAATTAACGTGTATTCGATATTCAGCCGGTACCGATTGTTATGGTATCGTTACATTACTATTTTTTCTACAAACGAGTCGCGTCGCGTTTCCAAATTAGTTTTGTTTCACTCAAAATGCTTGTTGCTTTGTGTATTTCTATCAATTTGCTATTAGCAATGACATTGACTGTGGTAACGAAATAGATCTGTAACGTTACTTTAGACGTTACACGTTCGCCTAAGCTTTTAAAGTGGCGGGTATTAGGGTAACACTATCGAATCACACCGAAGGGATTTCGTTGTAAAATAAATGGGCATCCCATAACATATACATCAGAAGGCAGAGGTGATAATGACAAATGGTAGTTTAAAATATTTTTGGTATGATTCTGCTATTTTCATCCTTACTAGAATATTTTCATGGTTTTTTAACCCTCTAAATTCTTTATTGATAATGCTGCGTTACATTGTTCTTAGTTATGTCTCAAAATTATGCGAGTATTTTTTTTTTATTTGCTTATACTCCGAATAAAGATTGTTTTAATCATGCCAGTTATGTGCAATCTGTTTTGTTTACACAAGATGGCGTTTTTATAGATCAAGGCGGAAGATGTTTTAGCCGTTTCTTTTTAATTACGAATCGTTGCAAACTGGCATCAAAAATCACGAATAATGAAACTGTGTTCTAGTTAATAACTTTTTAAATTGGTATTGACGCATAGACAATAAGTGGAGAACTTTTTTTTTTTATTAAATAAACAGTTGGTGTCATTTTTCGAATCAATTTTATATTCCAACTGAATTTACTTTTCATGAATGATGCAGTTTTCTTAACAAATCGATTAAAACCTAATAATTATGACTATAAGGTTTAATGTTGTACAGAAAATACATTTTATCAATTTAGGGTTTAATATCGTGCATTTAAGTGAGAAATCTCTTTCCAATTCTTGATGTACCCAATTTCGAACGTGCGACGTCACTAATTCAATCGGTGGCACTTAATTCCGGGTGATATAAAGTGGCACCTTATGTTGTGGTAATCAATTTACTGTTTTATGGTTACGAACATACGGCTGTAAGTTACTTACAGTGGTAGGCCTCCTGCAAGGGGCCGATGACCTGGTGAAGGTTATCGCAATCCGATGGATGGGCGGTTCAAGGCCAAGGCTTCTGACTTCGATGCCACTTTAGGTCCTGCGGTATTAGGTCAAAGAATAGACAACAGCTGCCTAGATGCCACAAATGAAATGAGGCAAATGATCTACGCATTGACATGCGAGTCTGTATTATAATTTTTGATCTATAAGTTTTAAGTGTAAGCGGGCCAGGAAGGGAACATGTACTCTGGATCGGAAATAGTTTTGCAAACAGGAGTCAACTCGCATAGGATACTTTTGGAGACAATTCGTTTTTATTCCACTGGGGATTTGTGTTCTGCGTAATGCGGCTACATTCAGAGCGGCCGTAAAGTTTAGCGAGGACTGTACGTTAGGTTAGGTTGTCTTGGAGATCTGCCTCTTGCGTTCCTTTAGTCGTCTCTTACCACACCCCCGGTGTGGAATGGGTTGCTGATACTGTGTATACTAAATCCGTCACCACATACATGCATGTATACAAATTAATGAATTTGAAAGTGACTGAACATAAAATTCTTTCCTTCATACCCACCTGCTACCTGAATATTTTAACCACCCATAGATGTCCCACGGTTGAGTTGGGCCTCCTCCAGTCACATGGAGGGTTAGCAACGCTGGCCCATGGTTTCGTTTCAAGTTTTCCTTCTCTTGCGGCTCGGTTATCGGCCTTGTCATTTCCTTTTGTTGGCTGTTACGACACCCTCAGCATAGAAAGGGGACATTTTATCAAAAATCGATCAAAGCGCCCTCTGTTATTAAAGAAGGTAGTTAAGTCTTTTGGCACCGGCACGCGATGTACCGTTAATTTAGAAGACGGGATGGGTATTTTTACACTTTTGTACTGATGTTAGTCCTCGCGAGGGAAGTCGCGGGCAACAGCTTGTTGATTGGATAAAAATACATTGAAATGCACATTTAAGTTTGTAACCCAATTTTACGCAAAATGTGGAGATCTTGTTTGCAAAACTACGGGCAATTTAATTATACTTATTTGACAGTATGAAGTATAAACCCGACTGGCCCGCGCGTTTGTTTTATCGTTGTTTTTAGTTTTAATTTTGGCTGGTCGAGATGTCCTTTTCTTTTTTAATTTTATTACTGTATAGTCAGTGCCTCGCGCGAGGGGTGGTTTGGAACGTGCGTTTAGTTGTAGGCAGTGGCGTGTTTCCGGATAATGTTTACACTATTTCGGCCCGTAGGTGACCCACTGCCGATTCTGTGGCACGGTGGTCAGAAGGGTTTGCTGTCGAGATTTCTTTTTATTAAGGCATGTGTTATGGCTGTGGTCTTTTGAGTCACTTTGACTTTTCAAGGAAAGTGTTGGTGGTTTGTTCTTGTCATGCCAGCCGACTAACTAGTGCGTTGAATATGCTTTGGAATTGCATACCGCACTTTAGATCCCTCTCGATTAGCTGTGACGTTTTTTTTTCCTTGGTGCACAAGACTTTTGGGAATACGCCACTGTCTGTAGCTACGTTTGGTTTGGCCATCGCAGCGGTTTTATTTTTAAGGTTATAATTGTGTGTTGGCGATACGTGTCTTGTTTCTGAGATGTCTAACTGAGCTGTATTATTTAAAACATGCCTAAGGTAAAATATGTAATATGTGTATATTATTTACGTAAATGCATGATCATCTATTTAGGTGAAGTGGCAACCCTGGGGATCACGGCGCTAATGTTTGTGGCCGGAGATTTTTATGCGTGCGACTTGCTTTGTAAACTACGATAGCGCGATTTAGGAATTTTGGTGTGTCTATGCGCGATATTCTTTTGATGCCGTTACGTTTTTATTAGCATACAGGTTATCTTGATGTTGGTTTCTGCACTCGCAGAGCAGGAAACTACCGTTTAGTTGTGCGTCTGTGTGAGTGCATTTTTGTGACGTCACTATAATCTAATACATCTGCTTAGGTATATCTTAAACAAGACGCTTAATGACGACTTAATTAGCTTTCATCAGCTGATATAATTGTTTCGTGATATTATTCTATTCGGGTATCGAGCTCTGTAGCATTGTATATTTAAAAAAAAACGTGTTTTACGCACTACTGACTTGTTTAAAGTCCTACGGAATACTTTTGTCTATGGTATTCAACGCGTCACTTTATTTTAGGTCACAGATAAACATAGACAGTCAATGTTGTCTATGAACTAATCAGTATACACTTTAAGGATAGAGTTATTTATTATTAAGTAATAATGTCAGGTTATGTATGGTGCTAACAAGATGGATGACGAACTTTTGCACAGCGTTCAGTACGTCTAAGCAAAACACAACTTGGTTAGGTCAGTTTTTGGTCTTTAACAAAGAAGTTTTGTCCACATACCGGAGCAAATCATCATCATAGGGTCATGGTTTATTCCTGCTCGCCAGGAAGGTCGCCTATCAGGGAAAGTATGGGGTTGAAAGCTGAAGGAATTTATTTTCCTTCTGCTGCCAGCGTGATTCGGTCTTTTTTTGTAGAATGTTGCTGACATATGTCCTTAGTCTACGATATGTGCTTAACGCCGGATGATCTTGACTTGAACATGAGCGCCACCCTAGAGAGTGTAACCTTATTTTTTAGTATGATCCAAGAATTGTAAAAAAAAACTATTTTGGTTATACATAACCAAAGTGACACAGTAAGCTATTTTCCCTCCAATTACAGGAAAATGCTTTAATTAAGGTATGAGCCATTATGGCGTCGATAATCGTCAACGAATACATGTTTTTTTAACCTGGTAGGAAAGCGGCACCAACGAGAAGACCTGGCGGAAAAAAACTCGGTGGACTTGTCATTTTTTTTACATGGGATATTACAATTACTTTCTGGTTTTCATGGGTTTCGAATGGCGCTCAACTGAAATATATTTTTTATAAATTATAATTAGCATCCTTGGGGAGGCCTATTTCCAGCAGTGGACGTCTTTTGGCTGAAATGATGATGATAATAATAAGCATAGTCTTTGTATGGTTGTTATACATACGGTAATCTGTACAAAAGTTTGTCTTGTTTTGTTAGGACCATAATGTAACTATAGTTCCAGTATCCTATCTCCGCTCCGATGTCCAAAATGTTTGTTCTATGACCAGCGATAAGTAATAAACTTTTTTTAACGATAATTTTAATATAAGGTGTACCAAAAAGAAAAGATTTGCGACACACCACTGTCGCGCCCACTATGCAGTGATTCTCTGTAGTTTATTAAAACAATAAATATTAAAAACATGTGAGTTTTGTTTGATTTGTCTTTTTATTCGATGAATAACAATTCTATAAACTTTCCCAATATAAATAATATGAAACATTTTGGTATGATACAATTTTACTACTTATTTTTATACAAAATAAATATGTTTTATGTTAATTAATACATTTTCCAAATAAATATGTTTAGGATTCTCATATCACCGACTTAAGTGATGTAACATTGATATGTCCTAAAATATTTTGTAGATAATATTTTTAAACGAAATATTATGTGCTATGCACATATTTTACGCACCTTTACTTTCGCACACATTTATTCATATATATAATTATAGTAAAATATTAACATATTAAGCACAACTATTCTGTATCATTGCTGCATTTTAAGTACATACAATAAATAATTTTCAAAAATAATCTCACGGAAGACTGGTAAGCATAATATTATCAAAACATTTCTTAAAAGAATTTTATATTGAGTATTTTTTTTCATAATGTGACGCGGCTTCTTCATTGTTTGGAGCTCTACGCTAATATTTATAGGGTCTCTCTAAATCTTCAATTTATAAATCGTCTCTGTATAGGAAGAATTAATTAAGTCGTAAAAAGTGTTTGGCCATTTTCAACCTAAGTTGATGATACCTTAAGTCGCAATTCAACTACATATTTTTGGAGAGTTACTTAGTTCTCGCTCTACGGGGACGAAATATGAAACACGTTTTCAATGGTACAGAGATCGTGGTCGCTTACTTTCAGCTCCATCAAAAAGCTCAAATTCAGTCAAGAGGGCTATGCTCCGTTTTCCTGCGAGATCGAATCAGAAATGAGGAAATACGCAGAACCAGAGTTACTGATACCACTGGATTGGGAAGTTTATGTGGCAGTGGGCACGGCACATAGCTCGCAGGACAGACGCCCGATGGGGCAGAAAAGTCCTCGAGTGGCGACGGCGTTCCGGAAAGCGCAGTGGTGGTAGGCCTCCCACACGGTGGATCGACGTCTTGGCGGCTCTGGATCGGCCTTCGTAGAAATCTTTGAGGTAGGCCTATTTCCAGCAGTGCCTTTTGGCTGAAATGATGATGATTAACAACGTTCTCAACGTCTTATTGGGATTTAGGCCCTTTCCTAGCCCTATCCCTGTCATTACTAAGATACACCCGTGTATCCGTAATACAAGCTCTTTCAGGATGGCATGTTAGCAGTGGAATGACCACGCAAGGAATACTATTTGATGCTTTACCTTTTAAAGGTAGTTCAATAACACCTGTTGTAAACGTCCATTGGCCTCAAAGTTGCTATTTTCTATCGACTTGCACTATCGCTAGAAGTGCTTGTATCATATGCGTTTGGTATATCTCGAACTAACACTAATATTAGGAGATTACTAAAACTGTAAAATAAATGCAAATTGCGTTCATTATTAAACTATGCATTTGATCATTTGATGATCTTTAGCAAAAGTGTTGTGCATGAACCAATGCAGGAAGGTTTCTGAACTAAAAAAAATATGGTGTAATGTCTTTCGTAGCCTAGCAACGCGCGCAGGGTCCAGTTAGTAACTGATACAATATTAAACTAAAGCCCTTTCTGGTTCAGACTTTCCCCAGAATCGTTGCACCTCTTCCAAGCTCTTCCCTTTCGTCTCTGGTACCCAAAGAATGGTGTATAAGAGTCCGTACAAAGTAATCGCTGCAAAAGTGTAAAAAACGACGTAAACGCCGAACTGCTCCGCTACGGGCGTGTAAAAAAGAACCGTCATGGAACTGCAGAAGAACGAGAATCCCATGGACGCGCCCGCCATTCGTGCTCGAAGCTGAAAAAAAAAAACATACTTTTTTCAGCAACTTATCGATTTTATTTGGGGGTATTTTTTCAATTTGTTTGTCGGCGCATGCTACCTTCTTTACACAATTTACCCGAAAAATCTGAACTATCAACATCAAGATAATATCGTCTACAAAAGCGAGAATTACCAAAAAGTCCTACACCGCGATAGCGAAGTTTAATGGCAAATCGGATAAGAAATCCCCGACTACGGTTATTTGGGGATAGGCGCCGCGGCCCCATGCCAGATACCACTTCGTCTGGCTGGACGATCATTCCTTTGCGCCGAAAAACTTTAAATCAATCACACGCATCACTTATACAATCACACTCTTTTGTTTATTGTTAACTAGCGACCCACCCCGGCTACGCAAGGGTGCAATTATGCATGTATTCTACATATAAAACCTCCTCTTGAATCACACTATCTATTAAAAAAGCCGCTTCAAAATCTGTTGCGTAGTTTTAAAGATTTAAGCATACATAGGGACGGACAGACGATTTCGACTTTGTTTTATACTATGTAGTGAAGTCGATGGTCACATTAAGAATAGAACTGTAATTTAAATTACTTAGGCTATGTCCACAGTAGGCAAACTGTTATCAGCCGACTGAGTGAGCCGCAAATTTGTGGCGAAGTGAAATTTGAGTTAGCTGCTCAGATCAACTCAACTAAGATCGATTTTCGTATGTCGCAACCGGTTTTGCTGTGAGTCGGCGCACGTAACGCTGCAAAATGCGTAAAGTGAGCGCAAAACTAGCAAACTGTGGACACTCCATTTCAAATATATGGAAGGGCGTACTAAACCGATACGCCGCAAACTCAGTCGGCTGCTAACAGTTTGCCTTCTGGGGACATAGCCTTAAGGTCGAATTTCGACTGCTCGGCGGCTAATACTTAGTATAGAAGTACCTGGTATGGGAACACCTCAGCCATGACGACCAGAGGCACTGGTGCCAGACCAGCTCCGTAGGCGAGCATACAGATGCAAACAGCGGCTACAGGCAGCCATCTCACTGACTCGCTACCAAGAAGGAAGCAGGTGGCCAGGATCGTCATACACACCGCCACCACAAGCGAACTGCACGCCAGTGGTATCTGTACAAAAGTCCAAGCTTTTGAAAGGTGCTAATGTAGATAATGACATATGTAATATTGTCACCAGCCCATTCCATCCTGAGGGTGTCGTAAGAGCCAACAAAGGGAAATGACAAGGCCACTAACCTAACCGTATAAGAAAGAAAAATAGGAACGAAACCCTGTACCAACCCGTTTGGCCAGCGTGGCACAGTAGGCTAATGACCCTCCCTGTGATGAGAGGAGGCCCGACTCAGCAGTGGGTATAACCCATGGGCTGATTAGTAGGTGTGTATGGAGACTACCACCTACCATAGGACAAGGGCCATGAGACGATATTGATAATTTTAAATATGACGATTTAGAAGAGTTTTGTGATAAAACCTACTTAAATATTTTTCCTTCTGAGTTTGAGCCAGTGCTCAAGTATCCGTGCGGTGATGGATTAAGAATACTTTCACCACCCCATTCCATCCTGAGGGTGTCGTAAGAGCCAACGAAAGGAAATGACAAGGCGAAAAACCTAGCCGCAAGAGAAAGAAACCATACGAAATTTAATCCTTTTTTTATTTTTTTTTATGCCCGGGGTAAAATCCTTTATGGACTATCCCCGCCGGCCTGGGGATGGCCAACGGGGGGCGTGTGGGACTCTCCTCCGAAGAGGCGTACCCACTAAACATCCCCGGGGTGTACCGTCCCGCGCTTGCTGCCCCGTGGGCCCTGACTGTACTCCACGGATACGAAATTTAACCCTGTGCCAACCCGTCTGGCCAGCGTGGCACAGTAGGCTGACCCCTCCCTGTGATGAGAGGAGGCCCGACTTAGCAGTGGGTCATATATGGGCTCAGTAGTAGCAGTAAATGCCAATAGGCGGTGATCGCTCATCATTAGACGTGCCGTATACATGAGCACTGCTACTGCAGGGAGGAGGGAGGGCATCATAAGAGCCGGCAAAAGGAAATAACAGGCCGAAAACCTGGCTGCAAGAGAAGGAAATCTTGATACGAAACCTTGTGCCAACCCGTCTGGACAGCATGGCGCAGTAGGCTAATTAACCTCCAACTAACTGGAGGAGGCACACATCTGATGTGGGTCCCATTATATGTCGTTGTCCTATTACAAATCAAATGTTACTTAAAGTTGTTAATATTGGCTTAAAAATTTGACGAGTAAATACTTAAAAAAGGTCTCAACTTTATCTATTATTATATACTAGTGGCCCGCCCCGGCTTCGCCCGTGCAAAGCGGGGGTGGGTTATGCATATAAACCTTCCCCTTGAATCACTCTATCTATTAAAAAAACCGCTTTAAAATTCGTTGCGTAGTTTTAAAGATTTATGCATACATAGGGACGGACAGAAGAATGCCACTTTGTTTTATACTATGTAGTGATTAGTACAGATAAACTATCTACAAGTAAAATTTGTGGTCAATAAATCGTATAGTGAGACTCTAGAAAAATCTCTACAGACAAATAGAAAATTTACAACTCTTATCTCTATCTATTCATGTTCTCATAACTCATTCTTATGGAGGTTATAAGGTTGTGCACACTTTTACTAAACTGTGTCTATAAGCTTTCTTGAATATAACTTGGAGATATCTTAGTCATAAGGTAGACAGTAAAATTAAATTCTATTAGATGTCTAATAGTACGTTTTTAGACGCGAATGTGTTACTTGGGCATCGATGGGCTCGGTAATAGTAGTAGATTATGGAATGTCTTAACCTAACGTGTAACGACACGGCTCATAACCCAACGGACAAACAAAATTACAGGTTTTAAAATAAATATTAATTAAATTAGTAAAACTCGTGTGCGTCTACAAAGTTTCGCAACTAAATTATTATGGTACGTAAAATGGTTGCACAAGATTCAGAACTGTATTTTTTTTAATAACATTGTTTTACGCCTAGAAATTGGGGATCCTTAGTTTCACATTGGCTAGGTTTGTATATACCTGTAATAATCAAAATTTCTTTTCAGCACAGTGCCTTACGTAATTTTTCATCAGTAAATAGCTTAAATTAACTACGACTACGACAGGGGATGGGGGATAAATAAAATAACCTCCAGACCATACATCAGCTATCTGCAAGTTAAAGTCCCGTAAAAATTGGTCCAGCCATTACAGAGATTAGCCCAAACAAACAGACAGCAAACATTGAAATAAAAATCCTATTTCGTATACGAAATATCGTATGTACTCTGTATACATCCAAATGCACTTAGTAAAAAGCGATCCTTTAATATTACAAACAGACACTCCAATTTTATTTATTTGTATAGACGCGACGAGGCCTTAAAATGGTAAATTTTCCACGAAATCACTCCACAAACAAAATCCATTGCGATCCATTTTGCAGTTCTTCAATTCCATTTGAACGCTCTGTGGTTTGACACCAGATTTTAAAGACAGCTTGATTCCTGATCTAATCTGTCGCGCGCTTGCATATATAAAATTCACTTTCAGATAATCCTTAACACCATCTGTCCATTTTTGAAATACAATTTTACTACCAACTGGTATAGATTCCAATTGCCCAGGCAACCGTAGACTGTAGGGCTTGAATCCCATCCCATTCATAACAGGGCTCAAATTATAATCGTCTCCAACTACCAAGACCAACTTTTTAGTTTCATTCCGAAATATGTCCGCCATATATTTTAGCAATGGCCCTGCTATATCTTTGGATCCTTCTGTAGTGTTGTACCTTACGTTTAGGTCGGTCCTACTAATCTCTGTTAATGTTTTCCTGGTGCGCAACGATCTGAACTGTCCCCAATCAATATTATTAATCGGCATACCATCGTAGTAATTCATCAAAAAGAAGTCAATTATATTACTGCCTATAAAAAGAGGTCCGTGCACAGTAGGCTCTTCGCCAACATTAACAATATATTCATTCTTTGCTTCGTTCAAATCGCAAATTGATTCTTCTTTACAAATTTCTGACGATTTGATGTCCAAGATATCGTTCAGCTTCTTGAACGCTTTTCTCAGTCTTCTTCCATAAGCTTTAAACTTTAATTCCATTTCGTTTCTAATTTCTGCCGTGTGTAGTTCTGAATCATCATGCACTACTGCATCAAATAGAGGATCTACCTCTTTCGTGCCTTTATTATGAACCATTATAGTACAATTATTAAAGGCGCCCTCGATGAATGCTTTCGCAGTTTCCAGGGTTCTATTTAATGTGTTTGCATATACATACACTTCTTTCTCTTCAGGGCACCAATCTTCGGAGGTTTTATTAAACAGTTCTTCAAAGAAAAGTTCAGTGAAATATGCTCCCATGTATGTTTCCAAGACTGATCCTTTCCGCGTCAGGTTTCTGGGGTCCGTCGATTGTGGTGGCCATGTCTTTCTTGTATACTTATGTAAATTTTCTGTTAACGATGATCTTACGTTGCTTCGACTAAGTATAATCACTTGTTTAAGCGTATATTGGTCCGATTGAGATCCAAATACTTCAGTTAGACCGACGGTTAGAATTAAGAATAAAATGTTTGGCGACACCATTGCGTGGCTGTGGTGAGTAGAAACTAACAGAGCGAGATTCGGACATTGACTCAATATGATCGCGCGAAAGTTTTAACGAAAACTGGCAAATTGAATTAGAACTAGAAATACAAGTTTACCGTAATATTAATTGATGGGACGAGCGTCTCATTTTGATGTCTTTGCTGTGCAATTTAGTCAAAATCTATGAATTTAATATGTATAGGAAATAATGGACACTTAAAAATTGTCAACATATTAATAAAAAAATATACAAAGCAAAGTAATATATTTTAGTACCGACCACTCTGCTGAGAAGAACTGGCAAGAAAGTCAGAGGGCTTTTCATTCTTTTATTATTGCTGTACGGTTAGTAGATAATTGAATATTTATTTTCCTAACAAATGCAATGTAACAAACTGTTTCTTTTGGATACAGAAGGCGTCAACTGACACGTTATGAAAACAATGTAAAATGAACGATCTTGGTCTAGTGAGCCGACCAACCCCGAAGAACAGCACCTGTTCACACGTACAGTCCGCGCCAATCTTTAATGCCGGTCTGAATGTAGCCGTGGCCGTGGGTACGAACTTGCGCATCGTACATTTCATAACCAATACGAACGTAGCTCACTAACACGCGGGTGGCGAGGGCTCTTGCGGGTGGAAGACAGCGCGCGCGGGCGTGCCCTGCCTCCCCGCCCCGTGTACGTCCGGCTGATACGTGATGTTGTGATGTGCGCAGCGTAATGCGGCTTCAGACCGGCCATAAAGATTGGCGCGGCCTGTATAACGAACAAGTATACAACCTCCTCAACTCAGGCCATAAATTACCCAGTGCCGAGTCGGGCTTTCAAGTCATCAAGTCAAGTAATGACAAGGCCTAAACCCTAACCACAAGAGAAGGAAATCTTGAAACCAAAACCTGGCCGGTCTGGTCAGCGTGGTACAGTCGGCTAGTTACACTCCACGTAACTGGGGGAGTCCAGACTCAACAGTTGAGCGATCGACTGCTGCGCAGCATGTCGCGGGTTCGATTCCCGCACGGAAGAAATATTTGTACGACCTACAAGTATTTGTTCCGGGTCTGGGTGTTTCCTATCTATAATATGTATGTACTTACAAAAAAAAAATGTATATAAGTAGTTTATCATCCATCTCGTTACCATAACACAAGCATTAAGTTGCTTAGCTTGGGACGAGATGGCGTTGTGCGAAATGTCCAAGGATATTTATTTATATAATAGCGGAACCCACAGACTTCGTCCTGTCAAAAAAATTGACTCTTTGACGTCAGGAACACACCTACATTGCTTAGACAACAGTGGGTGGTTGTAATTTAATATGATCTATATACAATAGCAATAAAGCTCAAATTGTCTCTACGTTTTAGTTAGAAAACGTTTGTATGGGAAAAAGAAAAAGGCTGTTTTTAGGGGTCTTCCGGCAACTATTCGATTATTTTTCTCGCCGTAAAAACCTTCCTTGAACTACAACGAACGAAACAGAATTGGCCAAATTGGTCCAGGCGTTGTTGAGTTATGCGGTTACCAACACATTTTGCGATTCATTTTTATATTATAAATAAATAAATAATGGGTAAAGTATAAGGTGTCGATTACACAGAGGCGCCTAACCTATTGCTTTCTACAGTATAATAGTAGTTTAAATAATCTTACCTTCCTGCCGAACCTCTCAATGGACATGGTCGTGAAGAATGAGCCAGCCAGTTGCAGCGAGCCCACGAATAGGGCTAGCACGTTAGGGCTCCAGGCGGTGCCGGCACGATCAAACACGTCCGCTGCGTAGTTCATGAGGGCGAAGCACCCAGACAGGGTCTGCATTGCCATCAGCATGAGCGTCATGCGAAGTGCTGAGAATGACGCCTTATCACGAACTGGGGGCAAAGGCTGGGTTTTAAAGGTGAAGCCAAACATAAGTCCGTGTGGTGACGGATTTAGAATACATAGCGTCACCACCCCATTCCAGCCTAAGGGTGTCGTAAAAGCCGACAGGAGGAAGTGACAAGGCCTAGCCGTGAGAGAAGGAAAACCTGAAACGAAACCCTGTGCCAACCCGTCTGGCCAGCGTGGCACAGTAGGCTAATTACCCTCCCCGTGATGGGAGGAGGCCCGACACAGCAGTGGGTCATTTATTGGCTGAGTAGTAGTAGTACCAATTAGTAAAAACTACGAGATTCATTATTTTATATTTTTCATTTAAAACATTTTAATTTTTGACCATACGAAATCATTCGCAAGAATTCGATTTTTCTATTCTATTCGATTAAAAAAACTTTTTAAATTTAGATTACAGGTCCCGATTCGATACCAGGCCAGTGTCAAACCTCCCAGACTTTTTTTTACACATTTAATTTAATTGTGGCCCCAATTTAATTCACTATATAAATTTCAAAACAATATATCCTTTCACATTTCATAAGAAACACGCACAACGTTTAATTAAATAATTCTTGTATTTTATTTAGGTTATCATGAGATAGGTTACCTTAATTAGCAGTTAATTATGATTTTAGGCTTAATATTATACAACGCTTTGCTAATGGTAACAGATAACACCGCTACAATGTATTCAGTGAAGTGATTACATTATCCAAGTCACACTTGCCTTTGCCCCATTGCACATCCATATAGCATTTTTTCTTTGTTTTTTAGAATGAATTGATTATCGATTTTGCTAATAATAAAGTGTCCGTTTTATTTTGTTTGACAGTCATCTTTTTTTTTTTAATGAACGGTTCACGAACCTGGGTGGTATACACGTTTTATAGGCAATGGTAGTCGACATTTATCGGAGGACAGTGTATCCATTCTACTCGATGTGAACACAGCATTCAATGAATATTAATGATATTTAGGCAATTACTTAATAACTAAATATGTAGGCAAATCACTACTGTTTTATACTAAACAAAGTCGCTGTCGTCTGTCCGTCCTTATGTATGCTTAAATCTTTAAAACTACGCAACGGATTTTGAAGCGTTTTTTTTTAATAGATAGAGTGATTCAAGAGGAAAGTTTATAGGCATAATACATGCACTCACGCGAAGCCGGGGCGGGTCGCTAGTATAAAATAAAATAATTTGGTCTACGCCCGCCTTTGGATCAACGGGTAAACCAGAGTCACTTGCTCTGAGTCTGGGTGTTTTTGTGTTCGTGAATTACATGTTTGTAAGGAGCTCACGCGATACAGGTTATACCTAATGCATTTCTTTTAATGGATCGAAATTACGAAGTTTCCCAAACGACATATGGCCCGTGCAGACAATTAGTGGTAGGTTTTAGTGGGTAAACCGTTCGCAATCACAATCTCATCGCGACCGGACTCCCACATACCCCAGCCCCGACCCTGGGCTGGGGACCTATAAAAGGTTTCCCCCATTTATTAAAATTAAAATAAAATTCGGGGCCGAGATAACATAGTCTTTCTGAATAAATGGCATCTAATGCAAAAAGATTGTAAAACACATTGAGGGTGTTCTTGATTATACCTGGTATCACTACATAGTATAAAACAAAGTCGCTGTCGTCTGTCCGTCCCTATGTATGCTTAAATCTTCAAAACTACGCAACGGATTTTGAAGCGTTTTTTTTTAACAGATAGAGTGATTCAAGAGGAAAATTTATATGTCAATATTGCACCCGTGCGAAGCCGGGGCGGGTCGCTAGTAAACAATAAAGTATATAAAGGTACTTTACCCACACTTAGCAGTGTCACGCTAGGTTTCTCCTCGTATCTTCTCTGTTCCTGTTTTAACTTCAGAAGTTCGTCCGATACTATATGACTGTCTCTATTCACGCTTCGAAGCCAGGATATCGCTTTTGCCGCTTGCTAAAAAATTGACACAGCTTTAGATATTAACTATTCCTATTTTTTTTTACAGAGGTGGAAGCCGTTTGTAGCTCTCTAGCCGGATTGGCTAGGCTGGGAGACCCGGCCGCTTGAAGATGGTAAGATGCGGCCGGTATACCCAATAAAACCTACCAAGTTGGGTCCAGTTAAGTCGAACGTCCACCGCCAGCTAAAATAAGTTAGTTTAGTTTGCATAGTTGAGCCAGTATTTCATACATGTTAGTTCACCGTCGGTGGACGCACATGTGTGTAAAACTGGCACAACTATGCAAACTAAATTAAAGAACTTATTTTAGCTGCTGGTGGACATTCGACTTAACTGGACGCAACTTGGTAGGTTATAGTGGGTATACCGGCCGCATCTTACCATCTTCAAGCGGCCGGGTCTCCCAATTACCTATACTTCTCATTGGCTTGGAGTATGATGCTCTACCCTCGGGTGTTTTGATCTTAATGACTCCACTCTATCACCAGAGTCATTTCCCTCTCTTGGACCTGGTTGAAAAGGTGTCCCCTCCTGCGTGCCTTGGCCCTGAGCATGGCTCCGACTTCGGAACCAGCTTCTTCAAGGCAGCTGTACCGATGTTGGGAATAGCAGTCACGTCCTTCTCGGGAATAGGACTAATTCCTTGGGAATCGAGGCTAGAATAATAAATGAGCAGACCTCTATCATGGAAGGCTTGGTGTTAGCCGCGGAGCGAACCCGCTTTTCCTTACTGCTGCCTGCTTTTTACAGGGTCTGCTATCTTATCTACATATTAGTCACAGATATCCACTGCTGAACATAGGCCTCCCCCATTGATTGATTTCCACGCACGATATTGTGCAGAGCGCATCCACCGTATCCCAGCGACCATTACAAGGTCGTCCGTCCACCTAGTCCGGAGTCTTCTTGGCTTTTTCCACGCGTGGGCGTTATTATAGGACATTTTCTGCCCCAGCTATGTCATTTGAACTGTGCAATCTTTCACGCTTTATCTGTCGCTGTGGTTCTTCTGTGATTCCATAATTTCGGATTCAATCACGCGTATATATATAGTAACTTTAGCTCCAAGCACCTTGAGTGTCTTTCAGCTGTCTAATAATTAGTGATCGGAGTAGGTATGTATGTATATTGCTTTTTTTTGCTACTTGCGCCGCAAATGTTCATAAAAAGAAAAACATGGATACGCCATTTTGTATAATAATATTTTCTAATACTCATGCATTTCTATTCAGTTTCTACATCTTGATAATTTTTACCTCCACTATTACAATAAATAACGTTTTTTTTTAAATTTAAATCTATTTATTTTGACGTCTAAAATCCGTTTAAACATCGAAAATGACCGTCCATAAAAGATGGACTTCGTAGCGTTAGCGATAAAATATTAAGAATATACTATTGGTCACATTAATACGTTGCAAAATTAAATAGACTAGCAATTATCTAGTTCCCGTGGCATGTCCATACTAATAATCATTGACTCTAACTTATTCAATATACATACTCCGATCACTGCTAATAACTCTCAAAGTGAACAGCCGCGTCTCAGGTTCACAAGTATCACTAGGAAGAAAAAGTTTTTATCTTCAGGCACGGAGGTATGTTCCTCTGGTGTTGCCTCTGGCCTCTGGTGTTGGAAAAGTTCATAGGCGAAGTATAGCCATATATGACCCACTGCTGAGTCAAGACTCCTCCAGTTACAAGAAGGGTCTCCTCCAGTTACTACTGTGCCTCGTCGACATGTCAGCACAGGGTTTCGTGTTGAGTATTCCGTCTCTTACGGCTAGGTTATCGGCCTGGCAGTTTCCTTTTGTCGGGTCTTACGACACCCTCAGGATGGAATGGGGTGGTGTCGCTATGTATTGTCAATTTGTCACCACACAATACAAAGCATATGAAGAAATTTAACACTTTTTAACGGATTTATCACTAGAACGATCAATAGAGAGGATGGTTGGCAGGAACCACTTGTTTTGGATCCAGTAATTAAATAGATCATATCTCAAGCTCAACACTCATTTGCAAGACCCCTGGACACCGTGATCGGTGTCTGCGTGCACAGGGAACGTTGTCAATGAAACAACATTATAGGCGGTAGACTTAACTGGTTTTTTTTTTGTGCTTTTGAAGACAACTGTTATTTAGTCTCTCACTGCTCATGACTGCTGCAAAACATTCGAAACATCGGGAATTATGTATTAAATATGTTATACAGTGATACATCCGTTAAAAAATGTTTAATTTCAATGTGTATTAATAGTCTACACCTAAAGCTAAACATCCTTACCTTCTCTTTGCCAATCTTCAGCAAATAATTAGGAGACTCCGGCATAAAACTGAACAGCAGCACATGTAGTCCGGCTATACATAAATAAACTATCTGGTTCGCTTTGTAGGAAATCAGCATTGCTATAGCATAGACGAATATCACTCCAAGTTTGCACACAGTCATGTTGAGTGAGCCTAAAGCCCCTCTGAGGTTGTCTTCGGAAATTTCTTTCAGGTACGCTGGGACGACAACGAAACAGCCACCAGCTGCTACACCTGCTATAACCCTGGCTGCTATAAGAGTTGATGGCATTATTGCTGTCAGCTTTATGAGCCAGGATACCTAAGAGAAAAACAATATTTTATAGTAGTCGTATACAGGGATAAAAAATAGATAAAAATAAATAATAAATAAATAAATATCCTTGGACATTTCACACAACGCCGTCTCGTCCCAAGCTAAGCAACTTATTGCTTGTGTTATGGTAACCAGATAAAATAAACAAATAAATAAATATCCTTGGACATTTCACACAACGCCGTCTCGTCCCAAGCTAAGCAACTTAATGCTTGTGTTAAGGTAACGAGATGGATGATAAACTACTTATATACATTTTTTTTTGTAAATACATACATATTATAGATAGAAATGACACTCAGACTCCGAGCCAGTGCCTCTGGTTTTAGACAAAGACTCTTTAATGCACACGTGAAAATAGACAGAACATAAAAAATACAACGCTTTGTACAAAGGGCGGTCTTATCACTAAATGCGATTTCTTACAGACAACCTTGGGATGCCCATTATTTAGAATTTAAGAAACGGTAGTGAAAGGTACAATAATACATATAAGATTAATTATATAAAGTTACTAGCTGACCCGACAGACGTTGTCCTGTCTGAACTATGAATATTGAATTCGAATTGGAATAATTAATAATAAATTAATATACCGCCTTTTCTTATCGATTCCAATCCCTTATATAATGTAATTAAAAAAGGAAAAAAGTTATTATGCCAAAAATAGCGAACCGTTGGGACGAACGTCAAATGTTTGACAGGTAACAGTTTGTATGGGAAAATAAAATTGTTGTTTTTATTATTTTACTTACAATATCAATGTTTTCTCTAAACTCATAAACCTTCCCTGAACTCACACGAATATTTCAAGACCAAAATTAGCCAAATCGCTCCAGCCGTTTTCGAGTTTTAGCGAGACTAACGAACAGCTATTTATTTTTATATATAGAGGATAAGCAATATGGAAAGGAAAAAAGAAATAGTTGATAGAATGAATACTCTATAGTGTATAAAATGCTATAGTCTAGTCTATCTAATATATAAAATTCTCGTGTCACAGTTTTAGTTGCCAAACTCCTCCGAAACGGCTTGACCGATTTTGATGAAATTTTGTGAGCATATTGAGTAGGTCTGAGAATAGGACAACTTATATTTTTCATCCCCCTATATTTTAAGGGATTTTAGGTCAAAAAAAAAAATTGTTTATTTTTTAGAGAAAATTTTTTGCTTTTATTTTTTTAAGGTTCAGCTAGTAGAGTACTAGTAGTAGGGACAGCTAGTAGAGTATAAAATACTGTGTGACAATTAAGCACAAAGAACTGAAAAAACATTGCTTCTTCTTCCCAGCCCGTAAAGACCTGCCTGCCCTCTTAGAATATAATATAAAAATGTTTATTGTAGGTTTAAAACAAGTATGGCGTTCACAATTATCAATGGATACTTCATTTAAATAACACAACTACCAGGTTGGCACCAACCGAGAAGACCTGGCGGGAGTAAATCAATGGGCTTGCATTTTTTTTAAACGCCCTATTTCAGTGACCGTTTACATATAACTAGTTTCATTTGGTTCCGAAAGGCGCTCAACGGAATTTTATAAAAAAATAGAAAAATTAAAAATTAAAAGTCTTGTATCCAGTTAGCCGACCAACCCCAAACAACAGCACCTGTCAAGCATAACGCATGTGGCATCGATTTCCTTAACCGTATCTAAGGGAAGTGGTCGCCCAGCCACACGTCGCTACCACTGTTCGAAGTAATATAGTGAGCATTTTTTTCTCCAGGAAAAACTTTTTACAGATAAGATTCCTGACCATTGTTGGGCCATGCGGAATCGGGCACCCCATACATGAAAGGCAGATCCAACAGACCCTAAAAGCTAATCCAGCTCCCCCTTTCCAGCCAGGTGGCAGCAAGGTCCGGGGGGTATCGACTGCCTTGTTCCAAGGCCATGGGTTTCACACCCCCCACTGGAGGAGTACCTTCTAGTTAATCTTTATTATTCTATACGTACAATGTACCTCCGATGTTAGCAAATTATATGACCTTTACAGCAAAGCAAACGTAGAAACGTTTGGATTGTATACCTGTGATTACGTAAAACAAACATACACAAAGGTGTTGAGTAACTGTGAATTAACGATTGTGTTGCGCGTTGAACGAAGCCGAGGATAAGAGATTTTTGAAGTGAAAACTTCTTTAGCGGCATTGAGCACTTTCCTTGGGATGGGTATAAAATGTCAAACTCGCGTCAGGTCACGTGACCTGATCGAAAATTCGTAAGACGTAGGGAGAGTACTCTCGGCGGCGTAGGAGAGGAAGTAATGTAATAATCACTATCACTACTCACTACTTAATATAAAATAAAGTCGCTGTCGTCTGTCCGTCCCTATGTATGCTTAAATCTTTAAAACAACGCAACGGATTTTGAAGCGGTTTTGTTTATACATATAGATAGAGTGATCAAGAGGAAGGTTTATAATTATAATACATCCATAATATAGTAGAGAAACACTGATAAATTTAGAGGGTCATCATTGCACCCGTGCGAAGCCGGGGCGGGTCGCTAGTAATAAATAAAGTGCATCCTCGATATAACAAATCGGACGGGGATTTTTCCCAGGACAGGAATATTCGTTTTATCAAGTAATTCGTTAAACTGATGTTTGTTACATAAATTAAGGTTAGATTAGTCTAAAATTTGTTAAAGAGGTAAATCTACTTGACTATGCCGATGTCATTTGACTATGCCGATGGCACTTGACTATGCCGATGTCACTTGACTATGCCGATGTCAGCTATCTTGATCTCACAGAGGAGCAACTTAACAAACTTGAGCGACTTCAAAATGTTTGTGTAAGATTCATATTTGGTTTACGCAAATATGATCATGTATCAGAATTTCGTGAAAAGCTCAAGTGGCTCCCAATTCGTCTTCGTCGGAATACTCACATCCTTTCACTGCTGTACAGTACTATTTTTCATCCCACTACCCCACATTATCTTAAAGAGCGTTTTCAGTTCTCCTGTGACACACATTCATTGTCCTTAAGATCATCAGAGGGCTTAACACTGGCAATGCCAATGCATTCCACGCGATTTTACGATAAATCCTTTACTATTCAAGCTGTGCGCCTGTGGAATGCTTTGCCATTGTCGGTAAGGTGTGCTCAATCCTTAACGAAGTTTAAAAGTATGGTGAAAGAGCATTATTTGACTTTTGGTTAGTCGTACTTAATATTTTTAATTATTTATAATATGTATATGTTTACTTGTTATTATTTATATATAGTATATCATATGTACACTGCAACTACTCATATTTGTTTCTTGTTCCACCTAAGTCCATCCAACGGTTGTCTGGAAGAAATTGCTTTCAGCAATAAGACCGCCATTTGTACTGTACAATGTTCATGTTGAAGTTTCTTTTATGTTTTTTTTGGTGTACAATAAAGAATATCAATCATTCATTCATTAAATCTTTTTTTGATTGTTTACAAATAGGTTGTACGCAAAAAATCTTCGCAATGAAAAGTTATATATTTTACATTGACTCCTATGGGCAATTCACCGAGATTACAAAAAATTTGTTAAATCGAGGAAGTCTATAAATTGAGGTACGTTATATTAAGGTTGCACGGTAATTGTGCAATAATATGGAGGAGGCCCGATCCAGTAGTGGGTCATTTATGGGCTGAAACAACGACGACGGTAATTGTAATAGTTCATAAGGCTGTGTCCCCAATAGGCAAACTGTTAGCAGCCGACTGAGTATGCGGGCGGCGGCGTATCGGTTCAGTACGCCCTTCCTTATATTTGTAATGGATTGTCCACAGTTTTGCGCTCACTTTACGCAGTTTGCAGCGTACGTGCGCCGACTGTCTCAGTTAGTGTCAAACTCGTTAGCGCAAAACCGGTTGTGACACACGAAAATCTTATTGGGTTTGCAACTCAAATTTCAGTTCGCCACCAATTTGCGGCTCACTCAGTCGGCTAATTGTGCAGCACATTTAACCTCTATACCAACAAGGTAGTCTTTGAAATGACGATGATGTGAAGTGCCAGTATCACACACACACACACACAACAAACAATACTCACAACAAACAATACTCACGCATGAAAGTAAAGAAACCAAGATGGCGCACTTTTTCCTTCCAAATTTGTCGGATGAATAACTAAAGAAGGGTATTCCCGCTATGGCGGCCAGGGGTAGGGCTGCTGCCATCCAAGTGACATCACTATCAGCCAGGGGAGCTGCGGCGGGGGTTTCCTTGGACTTTAACAAGGGCCCCATAGGAGACAGCCAGCCGATCTGAATACCATAAGTGAAGGTTGGTATTGTCGCTGGAACAACACGAATTTTTAGAATACATGTCACTAGCCCTTCCGGCCGTGTCGTGACGGATTTAGAATCCACCATGTCACCAACCCACACTATCCTGAGGGTGTCGTAAAATAAAAGGCAGCTAAAGGAACGCAAGGGGCAGTTCACCTAAACGGTAGAGATAGAAAACTTGATACAATTTTAACAGTATGCTTAAATCTTTTAAATTACGCAACGGATTTTGAATCGTTTTTTTTTAATAGATAAAGTGATTCAGGAGGAAGGTTTTTATAAGCTTTTGTAAGGACTACAACTATGGGGGGATAGGCGCTGCGACCCCTAGCCACACGTACCACCTCGTCTGGCTGGATGATCATCCTTTTCCGCCTAAAGTATATTATTATCATACATTGGGCAAACAAAAGACGGTATCCGCAGGAACCTAGTGCTGACATGAATAATAGATGCTCGACCAAGTCTGCAGTGTGCGAGCACACATTCAATATGACCAACCATGACATTCACTTTGCTAGTCCTCACATCCTTGGCAAGGAAAACACTCCAAGAATGATCCGCAATGCTATTGAGATTAAAAAACATCTAAATTTCAACAGAGAGGATGGTTGGCAGTTACGACCTGCTTGGCATCCAGTCAAATCTCATCTCAAGCTCAAATCTCATTGCTCAAATCTCAAGCTCTACACTCATCTGCGTCTTGCAGACTCTGGAGACCGAGAGCGATTTCTGCATGCACAAAAACAAAATTATAGTCGGTAGTTTTAACTGTTTCTTTTTACATACATAAGAAGACAACTATCTAGTCTCTCCCGTGAACACGACTGCTGTAAGGCGTCGGAAATTAAACAATGTAAGTAATATACACGCTATAAATCCGTTAAATCCTTGGGGGAGGCCTATATCCAGCAGTTGACGTCTTTTGGATGAAATGATGATGATGAAATCCCTTAAAAAGTGTTTTATTTCAATGTACAAAGTAAATAACAAATATTCTTTAAGTAATATATTTTCGACATTGCTTGACAAATGTAAAGTTTCTTGCTTACTCTTCTCGAAAATGGCGTATTTTATGATCGTAAAGTTAAAAAGAATTCCAATTTGTAAGTGAACTAAAACACTTTTAAGAAACTAAGAAACTAAATTATCGTAAGCAATTTATATAGTTAAAATTTAAAATCGACATCCATTTTGTTATTTATACCTACCTATTAATTCAGTGATAGAAAAACATCGTGTTCTTATGATTAGTATTCTACTGATGTTATTGTAAGGTAACATTGTAACTGTTTGTTTTTAAACATGGCCAACTAATTAATTATTAATGTTTTTGTTTTGGTATCTAAACTATTTGTTTAGTAATTAGGTATCTATAATAATTTGATTTTTTGTCACTAATAATTTTTATTCGCGGTAACAAAAAAACCGAATATATTTTTGACTAGTTGACCCATACATATACTATGATATTTCCACGAATATTAATTCATGCCCAAAATTAGCCAAATCGGTCCAGCCGTTCTCGAGTTTTAGCGAGACTAACAAACAGCAACTTCACAGATGTACCTAATCTTTTTAAAGATTAGATACATCTGTGAAGTTTTTATTCCGTTACTTAAGTAGGTAATTTAAAATATTATTTCTGATCTATTACCGCCATGAACAGTATTCAAGTGAAATTGAAAAATATATTTTAAACTCTTTTAAATAGTTCAGCAATGAAAATAGCTTTAACTACATTGATGCTTAAATTTTATTATATGTACATATAAAACTTACCAATTAGAGCCGTTAAAATTTGCTTTCTAGCACTACTTTCGACTTTGCCATTATCCATTTTGGCAATACGCGCCGCGAACTGAATGCTAATTAAAAAAAAAACAAGATTGAGGTTATGATTTCAGTCACTATTCACAAAGTTATAAAAAATTCTGAGTGTTTGATTGAAGTTTTGATTCATGTTTTGAGATACGTAATCATTTTTGTTCAACACAGCAACTCCCACCGCTGCTGTCAAACAACTGATTTTTATAACCTCAAAGTGATCGCGTGAGTTACTCAAGTGACATTACGTATAGACGTACTGAACATTGAGTAATGATTAGCTCTTATTACTTTGAATGTAAGTTTATTTTTGATTGTTTTCACTTTAATAACAGTAATGTTAGCCGTATCAAATATTTAACTAAACACCCATGTGTGTGCTACATAATATATGTTTTTTACCTTATGTTAGTAGCAATAAAGACTATGCAGTATGAAGTTACTAATCTTGTGTACGTAGTTGAAATCACAATTGGATTTACTGTTGTTTTGAGTAGTGAATGATCCGCTGCTGAATCACTGATCCGGCAAACGTTTTTTTGCCCTATAAATATGTATAGCTATTAAAACATAGGGGTTGATCGAAGATGGGTCAAAATTTATATGGTTACTAGCTGACCGGGCAGACGTTGTCCTGCATGATATTTGTTTACCGACTGCAGCGCCATCTGTCGGGCTGATTTGTGAATCTAAACCATCCTCGGTGCCACCCAAACGCATACAAAAAATTTCATTCAAATCGGTTCAGCCGTTTAGGAGGAGTTCAGTCACATACACACGCACACAAGAAATATATATTAAGATATTTAATTTTGTATGAAAAAATAAAAACAATTTTTTGTCGAAAAAAATAAAAATTACTTGTGCATGAAATGGGCCCTTTCAGCACCCATAACATTTAGGGGGAAGAAAAATAGATGTCGTCCAATTCGCAGACCTAAACGACTGTTCCGGCAAATAAATATCGCAATTAAAAATAGGGGTTGAATGTGGGGTTCTATGTATCTTTGTATGCTGTATCATAAAAAAATAAAAATAAAATGTTTCGTAATATATAAAAAAATATTTTTTTGAGTGGTTTTAACGTTTAGGGGGATGAAAAATAGATGTTGTCCGATTCGCAGCCCTAACCGATATGCACAAAAAAATTGTCGAAAATCGGTCGAGCCACTTCGGAGGAGTTCAATAACAAATACCGTGACACGAGAATTTTATAAATTCGATTGGTGGTTAAGCGATCGACTGCTGCGCAGCATGACGCGGGTTCGATCCCCGCACGGAAGAAATATTTGTACGACCTACAAGTATTTGTTCCGGGTGGATATTTATATTTGAACAAAATAAAACATAATCAGTTCGTGCCAAGCAACAATGGCAACCACAGCATTTTTTTTTAAATTGTTGTTTCTTCACTTTTAAATTTGATTAGTTGATTGTTTATATATCTTGAAGGTCAGGATGTGTTGTCTCCCGGTGCTCAACTTGGATGGCAGGCGGTTTTATAGCAGGGTCGATATCTTGCATCGCCTCAATCAAGTCCTGTGTGGTTTTGTACGAAGCAATCGTTGTCTTCACGAAGTCCCTGAGTAGATAATATTACTTTTCATTCGTTTATTCGTGCTTAGCCTAGGTGGAACCGAATGCAGCCGAAATTACACGAGCGAAATTACTCTCGTTTGCCTCACCCTAACAGGCATCAACTGTTATTTTGATGCAGTACTTTAAAGCGCTTCGTCCACGGAGAGAGAATAGAGCTAGACAGCTTGAAGACTAATCTAATCTATACTCTAATTTCTACGTACACGTAGAGATCAATCGAGCTCCCTATTGCAGTTTTTTTCCCCAATGGTAGGGTAGCTATCATCATTATCACTGTCACATATCTATCACATATCTATCATTTATGACATTTATGGCATGGCCGGAGGCATGCTCGGAGTTTCCCTGCGAGATCGAATCAGAAATGAGGACGCAGGAAAACCAGGGTCACCGACATAGCCCACCGGATTGTCAAACTTAAGTGGCTGTGGGCAGGGCACATAGCTCGCAGGACCGACGTCCGATGGGGCAGAAAAGTCCTCGAGTGGCGACCGCGTTCCGGAAGGCGCAGTGCTGGTAGGCCTCCCACACGGTGGACCGACGACCTGGTTAAGATCGCCGGAAAGCAGTGGATGCGGGCGGCCCACGACCGGCCTTTGTGGAAATCCTTGGGGGAGGCCTATGTCCAGCAGTGGACGTCTTTTGGCTGAAATGATGATGATGATGGCATGGCCTGCGTGCAGGTAGGGTAGCTCTATCATAGTGACATTTATTAGACTAAGAGCCCGTGAACCCCAGACCTACGGACCTACGCGCATTGAAGGACTGCGGCAGACTTAACTCGCCATCTCACTCGCACCCGCTCATATGCATGCATGCCATGAACATTAGGAGTGTCTGGCAAGGACTTGCCACGATGTTAAGTGTCTGGCAATGAATAACGTGGTTTTTAATAACATGCTAAAGGTAATACCAAAAAATCGCACTTTATTATTTGATGTATTTATATCGGTATTTTACACACCTTTAGTGAGGTTTACCTGCCAAAGCCACTGTAACCCAAACTTCATGAATGGTCCATCGTTCTTACCTGTGTTAGGAGCATGCGCTGACAAACTTTCAGCTTTTATAAAATACCGTAGGTCTGGAGGTCACGGGCTCTTGCTCTATATGGCATGGCCTGCGTACACTACACTACTCGTAGACTAGATATTCATGTATAAGCAGTAAACGTCAGTTGACTACGTCTAAATAAATATACGACTATAGCTAGACTGATCTATGACATGTAGATAATTAGAGAGCTCTCTATTCGTATCGCTTGTCTCCCTGCGTCCACGACGCCTTCCGAGAGTAGCCGAGCCTGTCTACGTAGACTGTAGTGATGCTCTAACTAGGGTTGGTTCGCTAAACTCAAAACTCAAACTCAAATCATTTATTTCAATTGAACCTATTTACTGGTGTTTTTGAAAAGTCAAAAGTGAAGTTAGGAATCTAGTTGCATGTTCCAAAAAGTAGATCCTATGGAGAAGAACAGGCAAGAAACTCCATGGACACTCTTGCTAATGCTCTTGCTAATGTGTACACGTCGTAGATTACCCTAAGAGAGTCACTCTCCGTATTTTTAATCTATCGTGGACGAGGCGCTTTAGGATTTCGATATCTTTTACTTTGTGGCGATTTTGATATTGAAAGCATAAAACAAACCTGAAGTAGAATGCCTTGATAAAGACTGCAGGTTGGAACTCGTGCCCGCACTGCTCGGGGCCAAAACTCATTACTCCCATCAGCCGGTTCTGCTGTATTGCTGGGGCGCCTGCGTCAAACTGTCGGCAACGGTTTATTTTGCAAAGATATAATTCTGTCCTAAACGTTGTGCCATGTACGAGTCTTTGAGGCATCATAATTGGGCACCATTGTTGCAAAACATTCGAATGTTAGCGATACAGTTTTAAAAATGAAAATTTTCCGTATATTGACACATTCCAGCCTGGTGGTGTCGTAAGAACCGACAAAAGGAAATGAGAAGGCCGAAGAGCTAGCCACCAGTGGAGGAAAACTTGAAAGTAAACCTTGTGCCAACCGGTCTGCCAGCGTGGCACAGTAGGCTAATTACCCTCCATGTGACCCTCCCTCCCTTGGAGGAGGCCCGACTCAGTACTGGGCCATGTATGGGCGACAGTTGGCGCCGCTGGCAAGACGGGTTGGCACAGGGTTTGTATTATGCTTTCCTTCACTTGCGGCTAGGTGATCTGCCTCTTCCGTTCCCTTAGTCCCATCTTACGACACCCTCATCATCATCATCATCAGCACACATTAGTCCACTGCTGGACATAGGCCTCCCCTAAAGAGCGCCATAGCGCCCTGTCTTCAGCTTGACGCATCCAGCTGCTGCCCGCAACCTTTCGCAGATCGTCGCTCCATCTAGCAGAGGGCCGTCCCACACTACGCTTGCCGATTCGCGGTCTCCACTCAAGAACTCGTCTACCCCAGCGGTTGTCGGTTCTTCTACAGATATGACCAGCCCACTGCCACTTCAGTCTGATAATTCTCTGAGCTATATCGGTGACTTTGGTTCTCTGTCGGATAATCTCATTACGGAGCCTATCCTTCAGAGAAACTCCAAGCATAGCTCGCTCCATAGCACGCTGAGCGACTTTAAACTGGTGGACTAGTCTCACCGTGAGTGTCCACGTCTCTGCACCGTAGGTCATGACGGGTAGGACGCACTGGTCGAAAACTTTAGAAAACACCCTCGGGATAGTATAAATAAATAAATAAATATAAATAAATATCCTTGGACATTTCACACAACGCCATCTCGTCCCAAGCTAAGCAACTTAATGATTGTGTTATGGTAACGAGATGGATGATAAACTACTTATAAACATTATAAATACATACATATTATATATAGAAATGACACCCAGACTCCGAGCCAGTGCCTCTGGTTTAGACAAAGACACTTGCCCGACCCCGGAATCGAACCCGGGACCCGTTGATCCAAAGGCGGCACATCTAACCACTAGACCAATGGGTTGGTGACACTGTGTATACTAAATCCGCCACCACACTTGAACAGTATAAATAACATACGTAGTTAACATGTATTTGTCTTTACCAAGCAAGCATCTCTAGTTCCATTTCTTAGGGAGGCGCAGAAGAAGTCCTGGGTGAATTGGAAGCCATTGACAAGCTGGTAGGCGTCGATGCAGTACGATCTTGTGCGGACCTTCAGCCGAGCGTTTAGCAGGTCGGGAGTGTGTTCTCTGAAGGATGTGTCCATACCCTGATAAAAAAACTATCTGTATAAAAAAAATGAATTTTTGTTCGTTAGTCTCGCTAAAACTCGAGAACGGCTGGACCGATTTGGCTAATTAAATAAAGTACAGGGAAGGTAGAAAATATGAAAAACAGTTCTTTTTTTAATACTTACGCATTATTTTTGCTCCAGTTTGCACATATTTTAATAAAGTTGAAACATTCTGTTAAAATAGAAAGAAAGAAAGAAAATAATTTTATTGTAGCTCACAATTGACATGAAGTGGATAGTATCACAAACTTCTGTACAACTAAAATAATTACTTACTAGGCTAATATTATTGTTGTATTTACTTGCACTAAACACGAATACTTATAATTAACAGAGAAATTAACAAGAAGAAGAAGAAACACAATTGCCATTATAATCATTCTGGGGTTTTATTTATTGATTCTGAGGCGGTACGAAGTTTGTCGGGTCAGCTAGTTAAGGTGAATGTTCAAGGGTAGCCGCGAAATTCAAATTTTCTTAAAAAAAAAACGTACGAAAATTTGAATTTCGCGGGCTACCCTGGAACTTTCACCATAAAAGGAATAATTCTTAACTGCAGTCTCGTTTGCATCGCGTTCAGAGTCAGTCTATCCGTTAATTAACTGTCAGTATTTGCTACTAATACTTTCGTGTGGTGACGAATTATGAATACTCAATGTCACCAACTGATACCGTCTTGAGGGTGTCGTAGGAGGAGACTAAAAGAACACAAGAGGCAAATCACCTAGCCGGAAGAGAAGGAAAACTTGATACTATGTTCTGTGCCAACCCGTCTGGCCAGCATGGCACAGTATGCTATTTACCCTCCATGTGGTTAGAGAGGAGGCTCTATAAAAGGGTGGTGACACAATGTATTCTAAATCCGTCACCACACTGACACAGTGTCAGTATGTTTACATAGATTGAATGCTTTCTGTAATCTGAGATGTACTTGTCTATTGCGAGAACTGGTAAATTTGGCTTGACCAGCAGTCAATGTTCTTTTTTCTGAATTTCATTGGGCCTCACACCAGTCTAACCTGTGTAGGCTAACTGCTAGTATTTACCCATTTGGCCTCCGTGACCCAACAAGTGGGAAACCCATGCTGGCACTATACCCCCGTGGAGATGCTGTCGGGACCCATGGGGCAGCAAGCGCGGGACGGTACGCCCCCGGGACCGTTAGAGGGTATGCCTTCGCCTTCTCACAGGGGCGGAAGAGCAATTATTATGACACTAGCGACCCGCCCCGGCTTCGCACGGGTTCAATATTGATGTATAAACCTTCCTCTTGAATCACTCTCATCGTCATCATCATCAGCCCACATTAGTCCACTGCTGGACAGGCCTCCCATAAAGAGCGCCATAGCGCCCTGTCTTCAGCTTGACGCATCCAGCTGCTGCACGCAACCTTTCGCAGATCGTCGCTCCATCTAGCAGAGGGCCGTCCCACACTACGCTTGCCGATTCGCGGTCTCCACTCAAGAACTCGTCTTCCGCAGCAGTTTTCGGTTCTTCTGCAGATATGACCAGCCCATTGCCACTTCAGTTTGCTAATTCTCTGAGCTATGTCGGTGACCTTGGTTCTCTGTCGGATAGTCTCGTTACGGAGCCTATCTTTCAGAGAAACTCCAAGCATAGCTCGCTCCATAGCACGCTGAGCGACTTTAAACTGATGGACTAGTCTCACCGTGAGTGTCCACGTCTCGGCGCCGTAGGTCATGACGGGTAGGATGTATTAAAAAAACCGCTTCAAAATCCGTAGTGTCCGTAGCGAGTTTTGAAGATTTAAGCATACATAGGGACGGACAGACGACAGCGACTTTGTTTTATACTACATCTTCTTCTTGGTCGGTATCTTCATTGCTGAAGGTCGTGTCTAGAATGACCTTTTGGTCACGATGCTCTTCCACGTGTTTCTGTCCTCGGTGGTCTTAATAGCTTTGGTCAGTGGCAGGCCGGTAACCGTTTTTATCAAATCTGACCACCGGGTAGGTGAGCGACCGCGTGGTCTCTTCCCTTCGACCTGTCCAATTACCATCAGCTTCTCCAGGCTGTCAGGGCTTCTGCGAGCAACGTGTCCAAAATATTTAAGTATTCGCTGAAAGCAGATAGCGGATAGCCTTGTGTTTATTGCGAGCTCCTTGAGAATGGACACGTTGGTTCGACGTGCGGTCCATGGAATTCGCAACATCCGCCTCCACACCACATTTCAAATGCGTCGATTTTTGCCCTTTCTTTCCGTCTGATTGTCCAGGATTTGGCGCCGTAAAAGAAGATTGAGAACACCAATGTACGCACCAGCCTCACTTTGGTTTTCCGGGATATATTGCGGTCTCTCCATATCCTAGTGAGTTTTGTCATTGCTGTTTTGGACATTTGGATTCTCCTGGTGATCTCCTTTCCGCTGCCACCCTCGTTGTTGAGAAGAGAGCCAAGGTAGACAAACTGATCAACAAATTCTAGGTCTTTGAGTTCTTTGGACCGAATTAGTATACCAGGTCTGTCTACCACCAACACCTTGGTCTTTGCCTTATTAATGCTGAGGCCAACTAATTCGCTCTCTTTCTCCACTCTAGAAAGCAATGAAGCCATTTCCTGCTCGGATGCTGCAAATAGTGTAGTGTCGTCTGCGTATCTCAGGTTGCTGATTTTCCTGCCGCCAACAGATATTCCACCCTCCCAACCTTCCTTATACTACATATGTAGTGATAATTACCCTAGTGGCGCCCCATCCAGCTATAACTATGAAACTCTGCGCGTAAGGTTCTTGCGTTCCTTCAAATATCTTGATCAGGTTGACGTGGGCGTGGAATTCTGGAGACAAAGATAAATTTACGACTAGGTCACTATAGACAACAAACTATTAAGCAGTTTGGCAGAAGGATGCATTGTGATTTGTGGTACATATGTAAAATTTATTGAATAAATCATTTAAAAAACATAAAAAAATAAAATCGGTCGTGTGGTGACAGATTTAGAATACGTAGTGTCACCAGCCCATTTGTTTTGTATCAAGTTTTTCTTCTCTTGCGGCTAGGTTTTCGGCCTTGTCGGCTCGTAAGACACCCGCGGGATGGAATGGGTGACTCTATGTATTCTAAATCCGTCACCACACGTAATTTTAGAGTACGCAGAAATGCATACCTAGGTTGACAGCCAGTTTCAAAAGGGCAACGTCAGCATGAGGCACCGGCTCTTCTTCAAACTTGGGATGCCTTACCGCCCCCACCACATCCACGAGAGTCCCCCCCTCATGAGCTCTGGCACTCCCCACCCTGACTTTCACGAACTTGCTCAAGGACCTTATTGGGGATACCTGTAGTACACTAAAATATAATTGAAGTTGTTTTAAGAAGAGGCCGATGATGCATGGAAGTCAGCAAACTGACAGGTCTACCTTAATTATTACCGGTTCTCCCACTAGGTTGGTTTTGTTTGGGGGGAAACGGTAAATGTAAATACTGGTAGTTAGGTAGCTAAATTAGGGTACCGACCCCAAAGAGATTGGGAAAGGGGAGGTAGCTGACTGCTTGTGTCCCCTTTTTTAGGTCATCATCATCACCATCGCAGCCAATAAAAGACCCGCTGGTGAGTCGGGACTCCTCCGCCCGGGGGGGGGGGGGAATTAGCCTACTCTGCCTCGATGGTCAGACGGAGTTGCACAGGGTTTCGTTTCAAGTTTTCATTCTCTTGCGGCTAGCTCGTCGGCCTTGTCATTTCCTTTTGTCTGCTCTTACGACACCCTCAAGCTGAAATGGAGTGTTGACATTATTTCCTCTAAATCCGTCACCACAAGAAATCTTTCTCTTATCATCATCATCATCATTTCAGCCAAAAGACGTCAGCTGCTGGACATAGGCCTCCCCCAAGGATCTCCACAAAGGCCGGTCCTGGGCCGCCCGCATCCACTGCTGTCCATCGTGTGGGAGGCCTAGCCGCACTGCGCTTTCCGACGCGGTCGCCACTCGAGGACTTCTCTGCCCCATCGGGCGTCGGTCCTGCGCGCTACGTGCCCTGCCCACTGCCACTTAAGTTTGGCAATCCTGTGGGCTATATCGGTGACCCTGGTTTTCTCTAATACTGATATGTAAAGTCTTACTAGTTCAAACAATGCGCTGCTGTTAGAACCCAGTTTTCATCGACGATACTCCCAGCGCACCACAATCTGCCGTTAATAATGATTGCTGCCATATAAGGGAAGTTAAGAGTGTCAGTTGCGTTCCCTCCTCGTATTCTAAGGTTAGGTCGGTCTATTTTGATGGGGAACTCATTGCGTACTCGAAAGACCGCGTCGTTCTGTCTTCGGGTATCTGGCATTTGGAGTCTGGTTGGTACGTCTGCTTGGAAGTTCACTGGAAATAAAGCGAACGAGGTTGGGCAAGGGGAAAAATACTCGCTCTAATGTCGCAGCATTATGCTGAGATAGGAGCCTATTCTGATCTCGTACCGTGTTAATGTAGATTTTATTGATTTTTATTTTTATTTGTAATTTTGTGTACGAAGACAGAATAAAGTTTTCTTTCTTTCTCTATTGCGCTGAGCCTTACGGAATGATTTCCGTGTCGTGACGGATTTAGAATACGTAGTGTCACCCTATTCCAGCCTGAGGGTGTCGTAAGAGCCGACAAAAGGAAATGACAAGGCCGATAACCTAGCCGTAAGAGAAGGAAATCTTGATAAGAAATTAGTCTACTGACGAGTTGTGGTGAGGGGGGCCTGCGTGCCTTTAGGATCCGTTGAGGCCATACCGGCTTAGGGCACCCATGCCGGGCGGGCCCACGGGGAGAGGCCAGACGAAGAGCGGCACACGGAGGCATGGTGGTTTTTGGCTCCGGGGACTCCTTTGTCTTCAGAGTTGCCTTAAACTGCCGTGACAAAGGCGGGCCAGGGCTGACGCCGATAGCAGCGGAGGCTCGGCTAGGCCGCCGGACGGGGTGTGTCCAGGCAGGCACGCACGTACAATGTCCCGCACGTGCCTCTCGGTGGGTTGGGGAGCGTCTCTTCGCGCCTCGGAGTCCCACATAATCCGGCTGGCGTTTAGCGGTCGGGTATCCGTGAGTATTTCCTACGCAAAAAATAAAACAAAGGGGTATTTTGTTTTATTTTTCGCGTTCTTACGACACACCTACTATGAAATGGGATGGTGACACAGTGTATTCTAAATCCGTCACCACACGGAGAACTCCGCCCATAAATGTTACCCACTATTGAGTCGGGCCTTCACAAAATTCATGGAGGGAAATTAGCCTACTTACACTTACTTATATTCTCGTCACTTATGAAACTGCCAGCCGTGAAATGGGTTAAAATAATATTCGTAAATGTAAACGAAATATAATACAACATTGTTGATTTTCACATTCGATTATGTTCACATATCACCAGTTTCTTATGTGTAGAGTGCGATTTACAGCCCATAATAATTTTAATGGTATTGTAACGTAACTTATGTATATTCAACTTTTAATATAAAATTTATGATATTGGTATACATGCCCATGTTGTTTATGATATTTTTAAACGAAATGTGGCAAGTGCTGCTGCTGTGGTCACTTGCCGTAAAAAAACTAAACCATTACCGAATGTTCCGCTAGATGGTAATAACTGGTAATATCCAAATCTGGTTAGAGTGGTAGCGGAACCAGAAAATTGGTAAAGGATAATAATCTATGTAAATAAAAATCAATGCCACTTTTCTTTGTAATTTTATAACTCAATACGGCTGAACCGATTTGAATGATTTTTTTTTGTATGCGAATGGGTGGCTCCAAGGATAGTTTAGATTCACAAATATGCCCGACAGATGGCGCTGCAGTCGGTAAACGAATATTATGCAGCACAACGTCTGCCCGGTCAGCTTGCAGGCAAATAAAACACGTGTACATAAATAAAATAAATTTATTGTCGTTGCGACAACTTAGTCTAATAATACCATGGTACTAAACATTAACAAAATTCGTCAGTAATATCACAATCAATGGGGAACGCACAACATTTCCATCTTAAACAACCTTCTAAGCATACACTAGATAACAGCACTAGAATTATAGTGCGTTCACAGTTACTTTACCGTCCTCGCCAAACTTTATGGCCGCTCTGAATGCCCCATTACTCTGCGCACAATACAAAATCAGGTATCAGCGGGACGTACGCGGGGCGGGGAGGCAGGGCACGCCCGCACTCGCTTTTTTTCACCCGCAAGCGTCCTCTCCACCCGCGTGTTAGTGTGAGTGAGCTACGTTCCTATTGGTTATGAAATATACGTTGCGCAAGTTCGTACCCACGGCTACATTCAGAGCGGCCATTAGATTGCCGAGGACTGTACTTTATGTTGATACAGTCAATAAACGTGAACGCACTACACATTTTGTGGTCTTAAGTCACTTGGCAAGCCATTAAGCAAGAAGTGAAGTGGTCGTATCCACCACCCAATTCCATCCTAAGGGAGGAAGCCGACAAAGGAACTTAAAAAGTCCGAAAACCTAGCCGCAAGAGAAGGAAAACTTGAAAAGAAACTTTTTTTTTTGTTCACCCGGGGTAAAATCCTTTATGGACTTCCTCGCCGGCCACGAGGATGGCCAGCGAGGGGAGTGTGGGACTCTCCCCCATAGTGGGGGCCTACAAACCTCCCCGGGGTGGTCCAACTCGCGTCCTGTTGCGGCATTGTGGGATCTGATGCAGAACCAAACGCGTGGCACAGTAAGCTTGTTACCCTCCATCTAATAGTAGGAGTCCTTAGAGTGTTTTACTCATGTGAAAGCGCAATATGGCGACCCCTGAGTAGGACAGAGACCATAGATAGATCGCTGGGAGTGTATGCATGCGGTCTGCGCACGATTGTGGCATGTCTATGGTAGCCTTTCCATTCTAAACTAGGGATATAGATCTAATAAAATGCAGTTCTGTGCGTAAAATGTGTTTCTATCTTGCAGTTTATGGGAGAAATCGACGTTTTTCATTAACTAGAATTTTGTCAATACAGGAGTTGCAGAGTAAACCCAACCAACTCTCAAGCAATCTTTACTGTTCTTTTTGTTTGTCAGTGACTTGAATGCCTTTGACCCTAGGCTTGCGTGATGGAAAGCACCGCCAGGGTCTCAGATGGAGTAGGCAATTCAAGGATACCCTGTCCGGGACCGGCTCTCACATACACACCGCGGAACACGCTAGAACTGTTTATGACTTAGATGTGAGGGTGGTAGCTAGCCGGGCGGACTATAGACTCTACCGCCGAGCAAATCCATGTTCTATTATGTATCTCTGATTTGATTTAGAATACACTGTCACCACCCCATGCCATCCTGACGGTGTCGTAAGAGACAAAAGGTAATACCCCAATAATACCAAACCCGAAATCCTAGCCACAAGAGAAGGCAATTTTGATATGAACCCAATCTAGCCAAGTTAATTACCGTTCAAAAAACTGTTAGAGTATTTATTAACAGTGTGTCATATATGGGTTGAGTAGTAAATATTTGTTTTGGTTGTCTACTAATTTATGAAACTATAACAATACAGCCAACGGCCGACCTAAATAAAAAAAATGCTATTTTTTTCTTAAATTTTGGACTCTGTATTTTACCAGTAGCAGTATCGATTTTTTCTTTATGGCAAAAGATTTTTATTTACATCCTGTGGAAACCAGGTACAAACTCTCCGAGTCTGGATTGAATTACATATTTGTAAAGAGTATCTTTTTTTTAGTACGTGTGGGGACGGATTTACATAGGGTCACCACCCCATTCCATCCTGAGGGTCTTGTAAGAGAATGACGCGAAATGGCCGAAAACCTAACCGCAAGAGAAGGAAAACTTGAAAAGAAACTGTGTGAACCCGTATAGCCAGCGTGGCACAGGGGGCTAATTACCCTCCATGTAGTTGGAGGAGGCCCGACTCAGCAGTGGGTCATTTATGAGCTGAGAAGAAGATTAAGAAGAAAGTGTATATGTTTATAGCTCTTTTAGGCGCAAATTTCATCCCCCACCGCGTGGTAATCTTTGTAAATTTCGCTATCGCGATGTAGGACTTTTTGATTATTCACGTTTTCTAAGCGGTAGTACGTGATGCTGATAGTTCAGATGTTTACGCAAATGCTGTAGCATTCTGGTCCCTCTGTATCTGGATCACTGGACAACTTATAAATGACTAATCTCCTTCCCACTCTCCACGTCTTTCCGTTTCTCTTTCTTCCTACTCTCTTCTAGGAGCGCGTAGATTTCTTCCACGGTGCGGTCCTTCGTTTCTGGGACCCACATAATGGTGTAGAAGGTCCCCAAGAAACAGACGAGGGAAAACATGATGAAGACCCAGTGGATGCCGAGGAGTTTGAGCAACGGGTCGTACGCTTTCGTTTGGAGGAAGTCGCTCAGAGCATCCAGAGAGCTCACGAAGGATGTCACCATGCCACGATGCTGAAATGGAAATTGATCATTTGAATTTTCGATTTTTATACCGTGTCGTATCAGATTTTTGGTTATGCCTTAGATATAATTTTAATTTAATATTTTTTTGGCGCAATGGTTTAGCGATCGACTGCTGCGCAGAATGACGCGGGTTCGATTCCCGCACGGAAGAAATATTTGTACGACCTACAAGTATTTGTTCCGGGTCTGGGTGTTTTCTATCTATAATATGTATGTATTTACAAAAAAAAAGTATTTAAGTAGTTTATCATCCATCTCGTTACCATAACAAGCATTAAGTTGCTTAGCTTGGGACGAGATGGCGTTGTGTGAAAAGTCCAAGGATATTTATTTATTATTATTATAAAAAAAGCGGAACTACTGCACTAGTCATAACCTGAATCGCAGACAGCCCACACTGATACATAGTGTCACCACCCCATTACATCCTGAGGGTGTCGTAAGAGCCGACAAAAGGAAATGATGAGGTCGGACATTAGCCGCTAGAGAAGGATAACTTGATACGAAATCCTTTGCCAACCCGTCTGGCCAGCGTGGCACAGTAAATAAATAAATATCCTAGGACATTTCACACAACGCCATCTCGTCCCAAGATAAGCAACTTAATGCTTGTGTTATGGTAACGAGATGGATGACAAACTACTTATATACTTTTTTTTTGTAAATACATACATATTATAGATAGAAATGACACCTAGACTCCAAGCCAGTGCCTCTGGTTTAGACAAAGACACTTGCCCGACCCCGGAATCGAACCCGGGACCCGTTGATCCAAAGGCGGCGCATCTAACCACTAGACCAACGAGGCAGTCAAATTACCCTCCATGTAACTGGTGGAGGCCCGACTGAGCGGTGGGTCATGTATGAGCTGACTACTACTACTCCTATAAATGAACCACCACTAAGTCAGACCTCCTCCCATCGCAGAAAGGGTAATTAGCCTACTGTGCCACGCTGGCCAGACGGGTTGGCACAGGGTTTCGCATCAAGTTTTCCTTCTCTTGCGGCTAGGTTTTAGGCCTTGTCATTTCCTCTTATCGGGTCTTACGACACCCTCAGGATGTAATCTGGTGGTAACTCCATGTGTTCTATTAGCCAAGTGGGTTGAGTAAAAAGGTGGATGCCATACCTGAAATGAGAATAGCTCAGAAGTGATGACATATGGCACAGGCTGGTACCCTGCAGCGTCGGAGAAGATGCAGAGGCACATCGCCAGGACTGGGAGCCAACCTGGCAGCCAGATTTGGAATGATGTTACGTAGAACCACGCGCCTAATGCCAGCATGGAGAGGCCCGTGGCAAACGAGGTGCCTGCTAGTAGCCACTGGAATAAAAAAAAAACACTTTACCCAACTTTTAAAAAAAAGACGATAACTTTTGTAGTAAGTCTCGAACACAAATGACACCCACACTCAGAGCAAGTGCCTCTGGTTTACACAAAGTCACTTGCCCGACCCCGGAATCGAACCCGGGACCCCTTGATCTAAAGGCGGCACATCTAACCCCTAGACCAACGAGGCAGTCAAACTAATTAGTACATACATACATATAATCACGCCTCTTTCCCGTAGGGGTAGGCAGAGACCACTTCTTTCTACTTTTCATTATTCCCTTCATACATGCTCTTCGGTTTAGGGTACTCTTGACTTGGCCTTTTTAGTATCCTCCCTTTTAAAAAAACACGCAGGTACTATAATAGTACCTGCATAAATAAATAAATAAATATCCTTGGACATTTCACACAACGCCATCTCGCCCCAAGCTAAGCAACTTAATGCTTGTGTTATGGTAACGAGATGGATGATGAACTACTTAGATACATTTTTTTTGTAAATACATACATATTATAGATAGAAATCAACACCCAGACTCCGAGCCAGTGCCTCTGGTTTAGACAAAGACACTTGCCCGACCCCAGAATCGAACCCGGGACCCGTTGATCCAAAGGCGGCACATCTAACCACTAGACCAACGAGGCAGTCTATATAGTTAGTGTATAGTAAATGACCCACTGCTGAGTCGGGCCTCCTCCAACTACATAGAGGTTAATTAGCCCACTGTGCTACGCTGGCAAGACGGGTTGGCAAAGGGTTTGTATCAAGTTTTCCTTGTCTTGCGGCTAGGTGATCTGCCTCTTGCGTTCTTATATTCGCCTCTTACGACACTAAAAATGGTATGGGTTGGTGACATTGTGTATTCTAAATCCGTCGGTACATACCTATAATCACGCCTCTTTCCCGTAGGGGTAGGCAGAGACCACTTCTTTCCACTTGCAACGACCCTTACATCGCTTCGTCCACTTTTATTATTCCCTTTCATTCCAGAAAGCTGACTACGTAGTTATGTTAAACAAAACCTGTTTAACCACAACCTGTTGTAGCCAAGTTGCAAGTACTCGATTTTGCCGGGGGCTTATAAGGTGACAGGTGACAGTTCCGTGTGGTGACGGATTTAGAATACACAGTGTTGTAGTATCACATCACTACGTTTGTTGTCACGTCACTATGCGTAACCGCGTTGTTGATAGCAACAGTGTCTTATTGTAAAATATCTAGTTTTCAGATTAAAAGCTAATATCATTTAAAAAAAAAAAAAAAGATAATATCATTTAACATGTTTATCTTTTACAAAATACATACAATTATGCTACAAGTGTCACCATTCCATCCTGAGGGTATAAGCCGACAAAAGGAAATGACAAAGCCGAAAATCTAGTCTCAAGAAACGGAAAACTTGAATCGAAACCTGTACCAATCCATCTGGCCACCGTAGCATTGTGGTTAATTACCCTCCCTATGATGGAAGAGACCCTCACTCAGTAGTGGGTTATTTATGTACTGCGAAGATGAAAAAAAAACGTATAATGTGCTCAACTGTAACAGCGGTTAGCTGTTTTGTGCCGATTGCACAGCGTACATATATGTACTTCACTATAATTTGTGTTGACTGCCTCGTTGGTCTAGTGGTTAGATGTGCCGCCTTTGGATCAACGGGTCCCGGGTTCGATTCCGGGGTCGGGCAAGTGTCTTTGTCTAAACCAAAGGCACTGGCTCGGAGTCTGGGTGTCATTTCTATCTATAATATGTATGTATTTACAAAAAAAATGTATATAAGTAGTTTATCATCCATCTCGTTACCATTACACAAGTATTAAGTTGCTTAACTTGGGACGAGATGGCGTTGTGTGAAATGTCCAAGGATATTTATTTATCATCGTTTCAGCCAAACGACGTCCACTGCTGGACATAGGCCTCCCCCAAGGATCTCCACAAAGGCCGGTCCTGGGCCGCCCGCATCCACTGCTTTCCGGCGACCTTAACCAGGTCGTCGGTCCACTGTGTGGGAGGCCTACCAGCACTGCGCTTTTCGGAACGCGGTCGCCACTCGAGGACTTTTCTGCCCCATCGGACGTCGGTCCTGCGAGCTATGTGCCCTGCCCACTGCCACTTAAGTTTGGCAATCTTGTGGGCTATGTCGGTGACCCTGGTTTTCCTGCGTATCTCCTCATTTCTGATTCGATCTCGCAGGGAAACTCCGAGCATAGCCCTCTCCATTGCCCTTTGTAAAATAGGTTAAAGAAAATGTGTGGAAAATATGATTTAGTCTTACTTTTCTCCCAGTCTTCTCAACAATGCAGCTAGCGACCACGGAGCCAAGCATCTGAATGACTCCAACCACAATGGTCTGCTTGTTGGGGCTAAGCTTGAGGCTGATGGAGGACGACGCTTGCTCGAAGATGGAGCCAGCGTACATGAGTACCACGAGGTATCCGCACGTCTCTTGAGACAGCATCACGTTGACCGCTATACGAAAGGCTTGGAACGTAGTTTTGTCCTGAACTGGAAAGAGGACAAATAATTCTATAGATTCTATTTTCTATCTATCTATCTATATAAATAAAAGTGAATTGCTGTTCGTTAGTCTCGCTAAAACTCGAGAACAGCTACCAGTAACCGATTTGGCTAATTTTGGTCTTGAAATATTTGTGAAAGTCTAGGGAAGGTTTAAAAGGTGAGAAAATATGAAAAATATTTTTTTAATACGCATTATTTTTGTTCCACTTACGATTTGCACATCACTATCACTACATATTATAAAACAAAATCGCTGTTGTCTGTCCGTCCCTATGTATGCTTAAATATTTAAAACAAGTTTGTATAAAAAGTTCTGTATAAAAAAGATGTATACCGTAATGTTTGCCCGTAACTTCCAAGTAACAAATGACATCATACTACTGTTACACATCCCAGACATGATGAGCTACGGCTGAGTCCAGGGTCGCTCAATTACATGACGGGTTGCATTCTGAGTATTTCTGAGTCACGCTGGCCAGACGGGTTGGTACATGTGCTTGGGGGCTTAAATATCCCTGGACATTTCACACAACGCCATCTCGTCCCAAGCTAAGCAACTTAATGATTGTGTCATGGTAACGAGATAGATGATAAACTACTTATATACATTTTTTTAGATATAAAAACACCCAGAACCGGTACAAATACTTGTAGGTCGTACAATCGATCGCTCAACCACTGCGCCAACCGTGTCGTCCGAGCCCGACTCCGCAGTGGGTTCTGTATAGGCTGAGAAGTATTAGAAATAACAGTTCATTTTATGTATTTACTAGGGACCCGCCCCGGCTTCGCACAGATGCAATGATGAATCTCTAAATGTATCAGTGTTTCTCAACTAAGTATATTGTGGATGTATTATGCATATGCCTGCCTCGTTGGTCTAGTGGTTAGATGTGCCGCCTTTGGATCAACGGGTCCCGGGTTCGATTCCGGGGTCGGGCAATTGTCTTTGTCTAAACCAGAGGCACTGGCTCGGATTCTGGGTGTCATTTCTATCTATAATATGTATGTATTTACAAAAAAAAATGTATATAAGTAGTTTATCATCTATCTCGTTACCATAACACAAGCATTAAGTTGCTTAGCTTGGGACGAGATGGTGTTGTGTGAAATGTCCAAGGATATTTATTTATTTATTATTTATATAAACCTTCCTCTTGAATCACTCTATCTATTAAAAAACCCGCTTCAAAATCCGTTGTGTAGTTTTAAAGATTTAACTTGATTTAAGCATACATAGGAACGGGCAGACGACAGCGACTTTGTTATAAAATATGTAGTGATAAATATATCCAAACTCAGTTATTATTAAGAAATGTAGGATTCTAGGAATGTAATTGCAAGCTCAGTTATTAATTCTAGGAATTACGTGAGAACTTAAGTTGGGTTCAATATAACCTGTTTCGTTTCCAAGAAGGATCGTTAGGCCGAGTGGAAAGTTTAGGTAGCAAACGGAATGGTCTAAGAATATAAGTATATATTTGTAGGTTCATGTGTGTATGACCTCGTCAAAAGAGGAAGACTAGTTGTTGAAAGTTTGTCGAAACTATCTGGTTAGGCGATAAAGTCGTTTTTAGTTTAATTAATGTTATAAAATAAATATAATCTTAACTTATATTTACACACGTACATACACCAGTACACAAACATTATACTCCAAGCCTCTTAGTCTTAATGGTGTCGTGCAAGATTCTCTGTACTGCCAAGACTGAGAAGGTTCGCTGAGTATTGCCTTCCGATGAAGAGATGGCGCTAGCGCTGCCATGAGCGAGGAATGAAGAAGAAGAAGGTTCGGGACGCGCGGTGATTGCTAACGGTCGTTCCCAGTGAACAAGTCGGAATTTTCACGTATATTCCCTATAAATTGATTACCTGAAGCTGTATTTTCAAATTAGTGATCATCAGAACATATTTGTGGTTTTGGCGAAGACAGAAGATCGAATTTATCGACGAGAAGCCTAACCATTGAATCGGATGAGCAGTAAGGCGACCTTGGATGTTGAAGGTAGGCAGTTAATCAGTTTAATTCTGCACATAGTGACATTGTAAGATATAAGAGGCTTCATTGGTTACACACATACCAGAGACACTCCGCATATTTAAGTTTAAATAGCTAGCTGATAATATACAGATCTTCAGACATAGGTAATCTATATACCCCCCATCTCTCTATTTCATTTATGGTGGAGCTATTTACACGCCCCACCATAATTTATGGTCCTTCGGCTACGAATCAGCAATTTAAGATTTACGTAATTTTGGTAAAATCTCTTTCCCGTTAAATAGTAGCTTACGTAACACTTGGTAAAATTACTTAAAACGGTCTGGTTTAATAATTACTCATAGATTTACGTAATTTATCGGTAAATCTGTTCCTTGTTGTGTATTTCTACGTATTTTTTGGTAAAACACAGTAATTTGGAACCCTTAATTATTTGATACCTACCATCTTTATTGCATACTTAATTAAAACTTAACGATTCTCGAGCTTGAAATTATTGGCTAATTTTATAATAATATATTCATACAAGGAGGGTAATCCTATAAAAAGATGTCAAATTCAAGTGAGAATACGTTACGCTTATTGGAAAATAAGAAAGAAATCATTTTCCAACGAATGAATCGCATTTATGCATCATCAAGCAAAATAAGTTCCTTTGATTCAAGGTCAAATGAACTTTTTATGGCTGAATCGGAAACGATTGACGATCTTCGTAACAAATTTGAAACTATTGTTGACCAAATTAACCAGATTAATATGTCATTAAATACGGATTTTACTCCGTCGTACAGTTGTTTAGATTCCTTTGAGGATTTATATTGTCGGGTAAAACGTGTTCGCAATAGGATAGACAAAACAGCGATGACGTCATCTGGCTCCGATAATGCGACGAAAGCTGTTACCGTTCAACCGATAAAATTGCCACCTATCAATCTTCCTAGTTTTGATGGGAAAATTGAAAATTGGCCCATTTTTTACGAGTCGTTTAAGACCAACATTCATTATAATGAGCAGCTGACAGACTCGCAGCGTGTGCAATATTTAGTTGGTAAATTAACTCACAACGCTTTGAAGGTAACTGCCGGAATAGTGCCCACTGGTGATACCTATAACATTATTTGGGATAGTTTGGTGAAGAAATACCAGGACAATCGTGCATTGGCCACTTGTTACTTGAATAATATCTTAGATTTAAAAGAATGTTCACATAATGCTAGTAGCTTGGAAACGTTTATAGATACATACTCAACATCAATCTTAGCTCTTAAACAGTTGGACATTGCGGATTTGGCTGATTTTATTTTTTTACAATGTGGTTTACGGAAGTTAGATCAGCAAACGTTATATGCATTCGAGTTGACAGTTCGTAATGTGGAAATACCATGCTCTCAGCAGTTAATTGATTATGTAAAAGATCATGCTAAGATTTTAGAGCGAAAACCTCACACTTCACACAGTTCGCGCCAGTCTCGGACACGCGTGAACAATACCGGTACGTTTGTGGTCGGTGGTATGACTACAACACAGGCGCTTGCCGCGGAACATTCACCGCGTACGCATGAACGTTGTGTACTATGTGGTAAAGGCGATCATAGTCGACTTTTCGATTGCAAGATGTTTAAAACTTCTCGGAATCCTAAATCTAGATTTGATTTTATTAAATCAAGGCGTGGATGCGTTAATTGTTTAAGTTTAAACCATACTTTGATGGATTGTAATTCCTCGCAGGTATGTTTCTGTGGTAAACGTCACCACAATTTGTTACATTTTAAAGATAAACAAGTTGGTTCACCTGCGGCTTGCCAAAAGACGGGTTACGAGCCTCCTGTAGAATCAACATCTCACGCAGCTCATTTTAACGCTCCTGACTCTCTAGTCAAAGGCCATGGCTTACCACAGACCGTACCGCAAGTAGTAGAAAATCATGCGTTTTTACTTTCCGACGAAGTTAAATCTAAATCAACTATCTTATTATCCACGGCACAAGTAATCGCTCGGGCGAAGGATTGTACAGGGAACGGTACTATCATTCGGTGTCTCATTGATAGTGGATCGCAAAACAATTTAATTACAATAAACTGTTGTCGTATTTTGAACTTGCCTATTATACCTTTGAGTAATTCATTTGTCAAGGGTGTGGGCTCAACTTCGAGACCCATTATTGGATATGTATATTTGAACATTAGATCTCGTGTTTATTCGGAGTACGAATACTCCATACACGCATTAGTAGTGGAATGCATCACGGATAAGTTGCCGTCACAGTTTGTAGAATGGCATGGCAATGTAGACTTTGGTGGTTTCGAATTTGCAGATTTAACGTGGAATGTGCCGGGGGATATTGATATGGTGCTGGGGGCCCAACTTTTCCCTCATATCTATTTGGGGAAAAGGATTAACCTTGGGACGCCAACTATGCCTGCGTTTTTAACCACCCTTGGTTATATTTTGATGGGAGATTATCCCCGTAATAATGTTAAGACTGAAACCGTTAATTCGCTATCAGCAATGGCTTTGAACGACGTTGTACAAAAATTCTGGGAACTGGAAGAAGTCTCCAACACGCGTTTCTTGTCGCCAGCAGAGACAGAGTGTGAAAATATTTTTCTTACATCTGTAACGCGCGATGACCTAGGCCGTTATACGGTAGCATTGCCGTTCCGTAAAGATCCATCAGAGTTAGGTAGCTCGCGTACGATTGCATATCGCCGGCTTATGGCGCTTGAACGAAAATTTCGTTTATCTTCGACTTTGAGAGATGATTATAATAAAGTTATCTCAGACTATATTGACAACGGGTATCTCAGCCATGTTAAGGAATCTGAACTTTCTGAAGAAGGTTATTATATACCTCATCATGCCGTGGTACGTGCCGATAAACCGCTGCCGCGTGTTGTGTTGGATGCCAGTTCCAAAACACACACGGGGCTGTCCTTGAACGACATATTACACACTGGTCCAAATCTTCAGTCAGACTTGTTTTTGTTGTTATTAGGATTCCGGTTAATGCCCATTGCCATGACAGCGGACATTAAACAAATGTATTTGCGTATTGGTGTACCCTTTGACCAACGTAAGTACTTGCGAATACTGTATCGTTTTAATGAGACCGAATCGGTGCGAACTTTGGCATTCAATCGCCTTCCATTTGGACTAGTGTCGAGTCCGTATATAGCTATGCGTACCATACGAAAGCTGGCCTCCGACATGAGTCCTGTTTATCCACGGGCGGCTGAAATTGCGGAAAACAGCTTGTACATGGACGACTTGGTTTGTTCAGCACCTGATGAAGACACTGCCAAGCAAATTTCTCTAGAGCTCATAAAAATGTTTCGATCTGGGGATTTTGAATTAGTCAAATGGTCCAGTAATTCAAATTTTCTTTTAAACAGTCTTCCTGACTATCATCGTAAGACTCTTAATTTTGATGTTGATAGTAACATTTCCAAGGTGCTCGGACTGTCTTGGGATCCATGTGAGGATTATTTCTTCTTTACGACGGTCAGTGTTAGTGAGAAATGCACGAAACGAAATATACTGTCCATAGTTGCACGCCTTTTCGACGTACTCGGGTTAGTCGCTCCTGTTATTTTATATGCAAAATTGCTCATAAAAGAGTGCTGGCTGAGTAATATTGGCTGGGATGATCCCGCTCCTGAGACTATTGTATCTCGTTTTTCTGCTCTTACCCAAGAGCTTCCTCTAGTTAATGCCTTGCGAATTCCGCGACATGTGGGCGTTGAAATTAATGGGAAGGTACAATTAGTTGCATTTTGCGACGCTAGTATGAAAGGTTATGGGTGTGTGATTTTCATACACTGTACATATGCCTCCTGCATTAAAGTGCGCCTTCTGTGCGCCAAATCAAAGGTTTCCCCGACCAAAGTTACGACTTTGGCCCGCCTTGAGTTGTGCGCTGCGGTACTCATGTCAAAATTGGTGAGAACTGTGTATGATAAATATTCTTCGCGTATTACTATTTCAGATGTCTACGCGTTCTCGGATTCAATGATAGCTTTGTCGTGGATCCATTCGTCGCCACATCGATGGTCAGTGTTTGTGAGCAATCGTGTAGCTCAGTGCCAGGAGAATTTGGCTGTCAAACATTTTTACCATGTACCTGGTATTGAAAATCCTAGCGACTGTCTTTCTCGTGGCATGCTTCCGTCTCAACTGGCCTCCAACCAAATGTGGTGGAATGGTCCGCAATGGCTTCAACGCGCTCCAAACGATTGGCCCATTCAACCATTCGTTTCTAATAAAGAATGCCCTGAACTTCCGGAGCATAAATCAACGATTTTGACAGTTATATCTGCGAAAGAGAGGCCTCTTTTGTGTGATCTTGCGGCGCGTATCTCATCATGGGAGAAACTGCTTCGCATCATTTCATATGTGCTCAAATTCACACTGCGTAGGAGTGACATACAACCGTGTTCGGTTCAAGCGCTGACACTCGCAGAGCAATTTATTATTCGTGCTGTTCAGTCCATCCATTTTGTTGATGACCTCAAGGCTATCGAACGTGGCCAATTACCGTCCAAAAAGTTGCAAATGTTAAATGTTTTCATAGATAAAACGAAAATATTGCGCATCGGTGGTAGACTGTCTAATTCAGACCTAGCGTACGATGCTAGACATCCTATTCTTCTTCCTAAGCATGACCATGTCGTTAATCTGATAATACGACATTATCATCATTTAAATTGCCACACTGGTGCTGGACTTCTTATGTCTATAATACGACAGCAATATTGGATATTAGATGCCAGAACTGTCATAAGGTCAGAAGTCCGCAAATGTAATGTCTGTTTCAAAGTAAACCCAAAGAGTTGTATACCCATGATGGCAGATCTTCCTGCATGTAGAGTATCCGAAACGAAAGCTTTTGTCCATACAGGAGTAGATTATGGAGGACCGATCAGGGTCACCCTCTCACGGCGTCGAGGCCAGCATGCCCAAAAGGCCTATATATGTCTTTTTGTATGTCTGGTGACAAAGGCAGTTCATATTGAATTGGTCACTGCCTTGACGTCAGATGCCTTTTTGGACGCGTTTAAAAGATTTGTTTGTCGCAGGGGTCCGGTATCTTGCTTGTATTCAGATAATGGCACCAATTTTGTGGGTGCTAAGGCTAAATTGGACGAGTTATATAAGTTTTTACAAAGTAATACGTTTTGTTCTGCTGTTAAGAGCGAGCTAGCTGTCCATCGAATTCAATGGAAAATGATACCGCCACGAGCTCCTCACTTCGGAGGTATTTGGGAGGCGAATATTAAAAGTCTTAAAACTCATTTATACCGCGTGATTGGTAACCAATTACTTACTTATGAGGAATTACAGACGGTGTTAACGCAAATAGAATGCATAATGAATTCCCGACCACTTACTGTAAATTCATCTGATCCATATCCCGAAGCTATCACACCGGCACATTTTCTAATGACATCCCCCCTAAGATATTTACCCGCTACTGATTTTCCATCGGGACCTGTGAACTTGGCACGGCGTAAACGGTTACTAGATAATATGGTCCAATCCTATTGGAAAAGATGGCGACTTGAGTATTTGCACACGTTGCAAGTCCGACAAAAATGGACCGCGCCATTTGATTCGGTGAAGGTCGGCACTGTTGTACTGGTTGGACAGGACGACACTGCACCTTTGTATTGGCCATTGGGCGTCATTACTGCTGTCCACAAGGGCACCGACAATGTTGTCAGAGTTGCTACGGTGAGGACTAAGTTTGGCGATTTTAAACGCGCTGTCGCCAAGTTATATCCTATTCCGACACAATAAATATGACGATATTAATAATATGTAAGCATTCCAATTTAGCCATAATTTACAGTAAGCTTATTTTTTAGTAACATATATTGTCGCTTTTGAAAGATCTCCCGATCTTCCAAGGCGGGGTGTATGGTTAGGCGATAAAGTCGTTTTTAGTTTAATTAATGTTATAAAATAAATATAATCTTAACTTATATTTACACACGTACATACACCAGTACACAAACATTATACTCCAAGCCTCTTAGTCTTAATGGTGTCGTGCAAGATTCTCTGTACTGCCAAGACTGAGAAGGTTCGCTGAGTATTGCCTTCCGATGAAGAGATGGCGCTAGCGCTGCCATGAGCGAGGAATGAAGAAGAAGAAGGTTCGGGACGCGCGGTGATTGCTAACGGTCGTTCCCAGTGAACAAGTCGGAATTTTCACGTATATTCCCTATAAATTGATTACCTGAAGCTGTATTTTCAAATTAGTGATCATCAGAACATATTTGTGGTTTTGGCGAAGACAGAAGATCGAATTTATCGACGAGAAGCCTAACCATTGAATCGGATGAGCAGTAAGGCGACCTTGGATGTTGAAGGTAGGCAGTTAATCAGTTTAATTCTGCACATAGTGACATTGTAAGATATAAGAGGCTTCATTGGTTACACACATACCAGAGACACTCCGCATATTTAAGTTTAAATAGCTAGCTGATAATATACAGATCTTCAGACATAGGTAATCTATATACCCCCCATCTCTCTATTTCATTTATGGTGGAGCTATTTACACGCCCCACCACTATCAATAAATAAATCGTAAAGGAATTTATGTGTGCATTGCTCCTAAAAACCGAGTCACATTAAGTTTGTTTATTTCACGAATATGTTGCAGCATTTTTCTCGAAGTAAAAAATATATACATACATTTAGGGCTTGTATCACTACATAGTATAAAACAAAGTCGTCCGTCCGTCCATATGTAGGTATGCTTAAATCTTTAAAACTACGCAACAGATTTTGAAGCGGTTTTTTTAATAGAGGAAGTATGGTTTTTATGTTTAATAATGCTCTACATTATTAAACATAAAAACCATCCTTCCTCTCAAACACTGATAAATTTAGAGGTTCATCATTGCACCCTTGCGAAGCTGGGCGGGTCGCTAGTCACTATCACTAAATAGTATAAAACAAAGTCGCATTTTTCTGTCCGTCCCTATCTATGTATGCATAAATCTTTTAAACTACGCAACGGATTTTGAAGCGGTTTTTTTTAATAGATAGAGTAATTCAAGAGGAAGGTTTATAGGTATAATATAATTGCACCCGTGCGAAGCCGGGCGGGTCGCTAGTATCAGTATATAACAGATAAAAAGTATATTTATATCATCATCATTGCAGCCCACCGCTGAGTCAGGCCTCCTCCAATCAAGTAGGTTATCGGATTTGTCATTTCCAATTGTCGAATCTTACGACACCCTCAGGATGGTATGGGGTGATGACACAATGTATTCTATATCCGTCACCACACGTAGAAAAATGTCGATGATGCTAAAGATGATGAGGTTACCCAGCGCTGGTTTTCCATGGAAACCGTTTGCAATTTTGTTGGTATTTGCACTAAGTACTAGAAAACAGGTTGTCAGTCAAGTATGAAACGGTATACCGGTTCATTTAAGCGTAGAACAAGGTTTCAATGTGTGTTGGGTGCATCGGTGCAAATCTATGGTCTACGGGCTGTATGTTACTAAAAAGAGATTTTAAAAAAAGGGCCGTATTTAAAAAGTGGCGACTGCCAGCCTTTCTACTTTACGTGATTTTATTTTTTTATTTTGGATTAGATTTTTTGTCGTTATTTTAAAATAGTTCATTGTTTTTTCTTTATAACCCCTGCACTAGGTATAATCTGTGTCGCGGGGGGCAGTTTACAAACATATAATTCACGAACACGAATGACACCCAGACTCCGAGCAAGTGACTCTGGTTTAGACACTTGCCCGACCCTGGAATCGAATCCGGGACCCGTTGATCCAAAGGCGATTTCAATTGATGTTTATTTCTTGCCTTAGTGACCATTTTAATATATTCTTTGTGACTCATCATGTTGTCAGTGTTACCGCATATGTGCTCAATTGTATCAGTAAGGTCACCACCCGTACTCATTTACTGAGTTATGTAAATTTTTTCGCAAACCGTACTCTTTAGAAATCCTGTATTCTGAAAGTCTTTTTTTTAAACTCATTTGTATTGCTAAAACTCTTTTGACAGTTCACAGTGCTTTGATGGCTTTAGGTCCACTCATTTTGAACTCTGGCACAAGGTAGAGGCCGTATTAGCCGACATTTTTTTGGATTAGTGTACTCTCTTCCAACGAAAGTAAAAGGTGGTCACCTTAGTATCAGCTGATAAAAATTAAATAAACCCCCGACACAATGACCTAAGTTCCCTTTAAAAAGTAGCAAATAAAATACATCGCGTTGGGGGACCGCTCCTACTTATTTATTACCTGACCCCTGGTCCCCCAACGCGATGTATTTTATTTTCTACTTTTTAAAGGGAACTTAGGTCATTGTGTCGGGGTTTTATTTAAATTTTTAATTTAATTTTTATTTTCGGCTTTTTATAGGTACAGGCTTATTATGATGTAGATGTATAAGTTTTCAATAAGTACATAGATTCTTGTCGCTTTCTAATTTTCTCCCCACCACATATATTTGCAGATATTGGGTATCCCCCCCATTTACCTCGCAAACGTTATAAACGCAAACTCAACACGAACATTATTTACGTAGATTTTATCACAAAACTCTTTTATATCGTCATATTTATAAATACCATTATCATCTTACATCCCCTGTCCCACACTAGGTGGTAGTCTATCCACACACACCTATCAGTCGTCATACCTACATTCACACCTTTCATATACAATTCCTCACTACTACAATCCCTCCATCTCCCTTGATCGCTCACAATCCCTGCGTCCACTCACATTCATGCTGACACTACCACCGGTTCGGAAAGCTGCTCTACAGAGAAGAACCGGCAAGAAACAATGTACTTAGCTGTTTTTTTTTTTAATAATTGGTCTAGTTTACAAAAAGCACGAAACAGCATAGTGAGAGCAAGTTCGCCACATGAGAGAAACACGCTACACGTTTAAACAAATAATAATTGAGAGTAGTACCTACTATGTATAATTTAAACTAGTTTTTCGAAATACGTACTTATGCTTTTCCAGGTGGCCTTTGGCGTGGATTTGTAGTGCTCCTCTTCTCGTTCCAACTGCTGGATGGTTTCTTCCAGGTCTTTGTCATCCGTGGTAGTGTTGCGAAGCCAGGCTAATGCTGCACGAGCTTCCTGCAAATGTTATTAAGTACTTTGAGAATGTGTGTGAAAAACTTAGTGAAAGAGAAAAGAAAAATAAAATTTTAAAAAGGCGTATTAAATTGTTTTTTTAAATACTTTTTTTTAAACAATTGTTTTAAATTGTTGGTGACATTTTGTATTCTAAATGCGTCACCACCGGAACCAGTTACACGAATAGTACAAAAGGCAGCAGTTACTTCTTCCTCCACTAAGCTGCTACCAATATAAACGTGATTTTTTTTATACCTGTATCTCTTTATTTCGTATGTTATAATCATTTATATAAATATTTAAAATTGGAGTGTCTGTTTGTAATAATAAAAATAACCACTTTGTAAACACAGTACATAGACCAAAAAACATTTACTTTTTATCTGTATGTCAGTTTGTCTGTATGTTTGATAAGGCTAATCTCTGGAACGGCTGGACCGATTTTGACGGGAACATTTTTTAAACTAGGCTACTTTTAAAAATGAATGTTAGTCTGTAAGTCCTATAAAGAATCGTAAACTATGCATTTGATTATGTGATGATCTTCAGCAAAGTGTTGTCGATAAGGCCAGGAAGGTTGCTGAACAAAACAAAATTATAAAGAAAATTTGTGTAATGGCGTAAAAACGCGCGCAGGGTACAGATGTTAGACTTAAGGTTCGAGCACATTATGCCGGGCCGCAGCGTGTCGGGGCGGGCCGCAGCGCAGCGCAAAATGCGTACCTAGCACATTAGTGACGGGCCGGGTCGCAGTGCATTGACGGATTTTGAGTTCCTCATTCATTTTTCTGAACATCGTAACTTCGCATGGATAATCAACTAGCAGTCATAAAGTTCACAATAACAGGTGGCTTCATCACAGGAACACGGAACAACCAAAATATGCACACCAATCCGCTTGCTATATAGCACACTTTGACGGGGCGCAGCGGGGCGGGACGCGCAAATCCGCGTCGCAATAATGCGACCTGCTGCGGCCCGACACAGTGTGCGATAGTTCTTACAAATTGTATTGAAGCGATCTGAGCGGATTTTTGCGCTCCGCCCGACACGCTGCGGCCCGGCTCATAATGTGCTCGAACCTTTAAACAACATAGGTATTTAATATTTCAGCCTCAGAGCCGTTTACTGAAACGACAATTGGTACTATGATTGTTGAATTAACATTGCGGTAACCTCGTGAGCCAAATACATAATGCTATAGATTATTGTAATCTATACAAATAAATTAAATTAGAGTGTCTGTGTTTAATTTAAAATAAACCACTTTTTACTAAGCGCGTTTGGCACATATACCAAAAAAAAAAACATTTTTCTGTGCAGTTTCTCCGTTTAATTTGGCTAATCTCCGAGATTGCTGGACTGATTTTGACGGGACTTTCACTGGGAGATACTTAGGGAGTAACTTAGGCTCCTTTTTTTGACACCCCTGTTTTTCAGGAGCCCATTAAAACTTTTTTTTGTTAAAGTTGCGTGTAACAGCTAGTTTTTTTATGTAAAATTCACTAATACAATCTACAACCTTAAATTTTGAAGTTGTAGGTGTCGAGATCTGGCTCGCGCGATGTCGCGTGCTGCAGCTAGTTATCATAATATATTTGATTTAATACCGTTATGCATAACAAAGAGTCCTTGTGCCAAACGATTGCAAACACACATAAACAAATAATAACTGGCCTCTATTTTGCAGACGTGACGTCACTGATGCGTGACGTCATTTTTAGTTTAGGCTACGTATGATTTGGTTTTAATCTCTCATTCTCACTAGCTCATCATCAAGAAAAATAAGTTGATTTCAAGCATCTATAGAGTTTACCACCCCATTCCATCCTGAGGGTGTCGTAAGAGCCGACTAAAAGAAATAACAAGACAAAAACTCATTTTTGTGCTAGCGCGGCACCGTAGGGTTTCGCTTCATGAAATTTGAAGACCCTCAGGATGGGATGAGGTGGTGCCACTATGTATTCTGAAGCCGAACTACATAGATGTCGTAAATTCTAATTATACAATGATAGTTTCTATGCGCATAATAGAACAATGGCTATCGATTCCATCATTGATACCGCCAAATTTATTCATCCGTTGTCTAAAAAAACTGGCTATTGTTTATGGCTCCTCTCCTGTCAAACCATAATGTGCTTAAAATATCACAGAGCCATGCAAACTGAGAACTGGGCGCCAAAAAAAGTAATGTGAAAGAACGATGCTTTTATAAACCCAACCTAATTTAAGAAATCAAAATCGATGATTCATCATTTTATCGGATTCTTAGTAGCCATTCCAAAGTATGGAAAGCCCTGCGTTTAAACGTGATGACCCTTACACTTGAACCTTCATGCTTTATTGGCCATCTGTCCTCAAGCTGCCACGTAATTGTAGCAATCCCAGAGTTTCAAGAAACTGACTTAGCTTTAAAAAATAACGAGCTTAATCCGTGTTCCAAGAGTTGCTTTGCGTAGCTCGGTATCTTTCCGTAGTTGAGATTCTTTAGTAGGTAACTTGATGAACATAACTGCCTCTTTGTTAAAGGGGTAAATGTGAGGTCCATGGGCCCGATAAGATGGTGAAGTGCGCCAGGGTTATCCACTAAAACCTACCACTATTGTTCCGGTCTCGAGCCAAACCACGTGCGGGAAGCTTCCTAAACGTCATCAAGATAGGTAGTAGCTTGATCCGAAACCCTGTGTCAACCCGTCTGGCTAGCGTGTAGTTGGACGGGGAGACGATCAAGCTAAATCTTTCCAAATCTTATTTAGGGTTGGCGTCTTGGCAAATATCACGTAATTATTTTTCTCGCAGTAACGGTGTAAAATTGCGTGTAACATAATGTCTAGAAGAAAATGGCCACGTTTTCTTCTGAGAAAATATTTAATAGCGAAGTCCTTCAACTTCGCAGATGATTTTATTGAAAAACACTTGGATTTGTTGGCTCTTGAGGCCGTGCTCGAGTCTCCATGGACAGAATTGGAATAAATCATTTCTTATTTTTGAGTATTTAATTTTATGATTGTGATTTTAAATAACGTTAATATTCACAAATACTAATCTTTGCTAGTCTTCAATAAAAGTAATAGAACAAGTTCTGTTTTCACAATAATCTAACACTTTTACAGTCCAAATAGAAGTTTTGAAGAATCTCGCGTGAGATTAGGGGAATTGAGGAAAATCTTACGATAAATAAATATAAATAAATATCCTTGGACATTTCACACAACGTCATCTCGTCCCAAGCTAAGCAACTTAATGCTTGTGTTATGGTAACGAGATGGATGATAAACTACATAAATACATTTTTTTATTTGTAAAAATTCACACGTACGCCTCACGTAATGGTCGCCCCTTGGCGGAGACCCCACACGTCATTTAAAGTCCGAGTACGAGTATTAGTATCAATATATCATTCGTTACATAACCAAAGTTTTTGTTACATTACTCTAAGTGACAGGAAATACAAGCGGTCTTAGAGTAGTTTAATGAAATAAAAAGTTGGTACAAAGTACTGCTACATCGTTAGCGTTTTCATTAGGCAACAAAAAAACCTTCCTTGATGTCTATGGTGTATCAAACATCTGCGTAGAGCAAAAAATGAATTAAACCCGATGACCTTTGTTTTTTCAATGTCAGACTATAAGGGTCAGGGCAAACGAGTGTAATTTTGTGAGTTGTGAGTCGCGTAATTTCGGTCGCGTAATTTCTGCTGCATTCTGTTTCATAAAAAAGTCCAGTTCATGCCACACGGCGACGCAAAATGAGCTGTGAGGTGAGCCGACTCACATGCGTATCGATCGATGTAAGGCCGGTTTAAAACCAATTAAATCAATCGGTTTAAAACGAAAAAACCGGTTTTCAAACGAAATAAGCCATTTTTTTCGATTTAAAACGGTTGGTGTTGACTGTTGACGACTATGTTTTTCTTAAAATATAACCACATTTTCTTAATATTCCGAAGAAGGAATAGAACGGAGTAGGTATATATGCCTATAAACTGCAAAATGAAATGTGTGATACCTATGCGCGCACGGGCGACATTTTGTCTGATCTGTTACAAGTCTATCTATGTGTGCGTAATATTATTTATTAAAAAGTATAGTATTGTAATGTAGATATAAGTAGTTATAAACTAATTAACTAAAACGAAACGTGTCGTCAGGTGACCAAATATTTTCGATAATGAAGTGTAGTTCTTTTACTTTAGTAGGCGAGTTTTAAATCGTCTAAAACGATTTATTTGGGGTTTTAAACCGCCTCATTTGGTTTTAAACGTTTAAAATCGGTCTTTTTACATCTATACACATGCGTAATTAAATCCGACCGAATTGAGTACGCGGGGGCGCGGGTACGAGAGAACCGAGGAAAGCATCACGCAGGTAAAGATTGCTTGAAAGTCGACAACTGAATAAAATGCGCCCGCCTGGCAGCCCAACAGAATTTCTGCTGGGGAGAATTTATGCGACCGAAATTACGTGACTCACAGCTCACAAAGTTACGCTCATATGGCTTCAGCCTAAGGCAGGTCGTGCTGATGCGTGCGGAAACAATCGTTTTGAAAGAAAGAAAACTTTTTAAGAAACACGATCAAAAAATATCCTCTCATCACGAAGGGTAATTAACCTACGCCACGCTGGCCAAACGGGTTGGCACAGGATTTCGTATTTCGTATCGCGGCGTGGTTCTGCATCAGCTCCCACAATGCCGCAACAGGACGCGAGTTGGAGCACCCCGGGGAGGTTTAGTGGGTAGGCCCCCACTATGGGGGAGAGTCCCACACTCCCCTCGCTGGCCATTCCCGCGGCCGGCGAGGAAGTCCATAAAGAATTTTACGCCGGGCGTAAAAAAAAAACAAAAAAAGGATTTTGTTTCGAGTGTGTACGGTATCGAGCACAAACATTGCAAATTGTCCAAACTCTAGGTTTAAATATTTCACAATTAGGAATCTATCAAGCTAAATTGTTGAGGCATGTCAATTAAGGAAAAAGATCTGTAATAATTACTTATATGCGAAGCTGTACATTATAGAATTAGGTACAATAGGACTGACATATACGCATGTGTAAAAGTCCTGTAAACAATTAAAGGATAAAAAAAGTAATTAATCATCCTAACATGACTTAAAATCAAATTATTTAAACGATATCTATTTGCTCACTTAACATTATTATAGAAATTTATTATGTACCATTAAAAAAAGAAACAAAATCACCATCCATTGGCCGCGTTGATCCAAAGGCGGCACATCTAACCCCTTGACAAAGGAGGCAGGATCCCGGTTCGATTTCGGACCAGTGTGTTTGTCTAATCCAGCGGCACTTGCTCTGAGTCTGGGTGTCATTTGTGTTCGTGAATTACATGTTTGTAAACTGCCCCCGTGATACAGGTTAAACCTAGTGCAGGGCTTCCGTATACCCCTGCAGAGACGAGCCCGCAATGGGCGCAGAAGATTGGCGCACACACGCAATCTGCCACCCTAACATCAGCCTCCGGTCGAGGGAGTAGGGAACGCCCTCGCCCATCGGAGTGACTAGTTCCCGAGTTGGTTAGTGGTTTCTGGACCACTCGTGGCTTTCTACAGCCGAGTTCAGATGTGACCCGCACGATCACGGGTACACAATAGGACAAGAACACGGGTAGGGACACCCTGTTCTTACGCAAGGTCCTGGAGGGAAGCGCTTTGGTCCAACATCTGAGGGCAGAGCAAGGCTCCCCTCGCTAAGCCACTGTCGAATGGATCGATTACGAAGTTTCCCAAACGACAGATGGTCCGCGCAGACAATTAGTGGTAGGTTTCAGTGGGTAAACCGTTCGCAATCACCATCTCATCGCGACCGGGACTCCCACATACCCCAGCCCCGTCCCTGGGCTGGGGACCTATAAAAGGTTTCCCCCACGATAAAAAAAGGGCTTCCGTTTAAAAAATACAAAAAAAGAGGCGTCTCATCCAACCCCTGGACCAACAAGGCAGATGAAAACAGACAACATGTGTACGCGTCGAGTTGTTTCCACCTTTCTTTCGTCCGCTACTTTTAAGTAGTGCATCCTTCCTTACTAAACTCAACTCAAAAGGAACTTTATTTGCGTAGGTTTTATGACAACTCTTATCATCATCATCATCATCATCATTTCAGCCAAAAGACGTCCACTGCTGGACATAGGCCTCCACCAAAGATCTCCACAAAGGCCGGTCCTGGGCCGCCCGCATCCATTGCTTTCCGGCGACCTTAACCAGGTCGTCGGTCCACCGTGTGGGAGGCCTACCAGCACTGCGCCTTCCGGAACGCGGTCGCCACTCGAGGACTTTTCTGCCCCATCGGGCGTCGGTCCTGCGAGCTATGTGCCCTGCCCACTGCCACTTAAGTTTGACAACTCTTATAAATTGTCATAATTAAAAAATACCATTATCATCTTACGGCCCCTGTCCCACGCTAGGTGGTAGTCTCCATACACACCTATCAGTCGTCATACCCGCTGTAATACAAAATTCCTCATTCTAAAAATAAATTCAAATTCCATCCATCTCTTTTGATCGCCCACAACCCTTGCGTCCACCTACATTCATGGTGAAACTACCACCGGTTCGAAAAGCTGCTCAACAGAGAAGAGCCGACAAAAAAACATACCTTAATTTTGCCCTGCTTGACCAGGAACACCGGAGTCTCCGGCATCGCGACGAAGGTGACCAGGAAGACGGCTGGTACCGTCACACAGATCCACAGGACTGCGTAGAAGGACATTATGTCTCCTATCACGTAGACCACCAGGTAGCCCATATTTTGTGATAGGATGAACAGAGAGCCCAGAGCTCCTCTTATATGGTCGGAAGCTATCTGTGGAAGACGAGATGTTTAGGGAGATACTTATTCACTACTAAGGGGCTGTCCATTAATCACATGAGGTTCGAAAGAGGGGGGGAGCAGTCCGGCAAAAATCACGAAATATCACAAGGGGGTAGGGAGGGGGGTATAGAAAAATATCACGTGTATAATGGCGGCGGCCTGTGGTTACCTTGAGTGAGAGTGTAAGATTCTTTGTTGGGGATTAAAAAATACACGTGATTTTAATGGGGGTTGGGGGGGGGGGGTTAGTCTTAAACCTCACCAGGTATCACCAAGGGGGAGGGAGGGGTTAAAAATGTTAAAAAACATCACGTGATTAATGGACAGCCCCTAAGTCCATTCATGACCTACTGCTGAGTAGGGCCTCCTCCAATTACATGGAGGGTAATTAGCCTGCTGTGCCACATTGGCCAGACACGTTCTCTTGCGGCTAGATTTCGGCCTTGTCATTTCCTTCGACTCTCACGACACCCATTTATTCTAAATCAATATATTTTCATTCCGTCTTAATCTGCTAAATTAAAAAGTAATTGCCAACTTCTTGTGACCATGTACATAGCATACGAGCCAGGCTGACACTATAGTATTCTTAGGTTCAAGGTAAAATCGAAAGTCTAGGTGACTGTCGATCTATTCAATAATCAGGATTGGGTTCTAGGTGTTGCAAACGTCCTTGCGGAACTTACCATCAACGCCTTGAGCATTACCCTGATTATATAGTCAGGGTAATGCTCAAGGCGTTGAGAGAGAGAAACTCGAACTCGAAGAGAACTGCGAGAAACAGAAACTTACCTCTTTCAGGTACAAGGGTATAACCACATATAGGCCAGCACAGGCCAGCCCTGCCACAACTCTCGACGCGATGAGGGCCCACGGAGCCAATGAGAACAGGATAATTGCCCAGCTGATCTAAACAAAAGAAAAATCAACGGTTTAGTGTGCCCTAAATGATAAAACTTTTAACGGATTTATTGCGTCTTCAAATTCATCACTTCAGCTAAAAGACGTCCACTGCTGCACATAGGCTTTCACCAATGATTTCCACACAGGCCGGTCGCATCCATTGGGTTAGCGGGACCTTAAGTAGGTCGTCGGTCCACCGTGTGGGAGGCACTGCGCTTTCCGGTACACGGTCGTCACTCAAGCTCCTTTCTGCCCCATGGGCCGTCCATCTTCTGAGCTGACCTGTTTACCCCGGTTCGCCAGCGTATCTCCTCATTTCTGATACGATTTTGCATGGAAACTCCGAGCATAGCCCTCCATGACTTTGAACATTCTAATGGAGCCCATAGTGAGTGACCACGTCTTTTTAGCATATTATATCATCATAAGATATACTATGGGCTCCATCAGAAGGCTTAAAGTCACCCAAAGGCCAATGGAGAGGGCTATGCTCGGACTTTCCTGTGAGACAAGATTGCCAAACTTAAGTGGCAGTGGGCAGGGCCATAGCGCGCATGACCGACGCCCGATGGGGCAGAAAAGTCCCAGAGTGGCGACCGCGTACACGGTAGGCCTCCCACACGGTGGACCGATGACCTGGTTAAGGTCGCCGGAAAACGATGGATGCGGGCGGCCCAGGACCGGCCTTTGTGGAAAACCTTGGGGGAGGCCTATGTTCAGCAGTGGACGTCTTTTGGCTGAAATGATGATGATGAAGATAAAAATTATAATCAACAACTTCGAGTGTAGAGCCTCTTTGCTAAAAGGAGTGGTTTGAACAAGGAAATCGCGTGTTTTAATGGTTTGCAGTAGGCGTGGCCAAGGGAGGCATGTATGAAGGGAATGCTCTTCGGTTTAGGGTACTCTTGACCTGGCCTTTTTTCAAGACGTCCGTGACTTGGTCTCGAAACGCCCGCCCAGGTGTACCACTTCCAACACTTTCATTCACACTCGCCCTAAACACTTTTTTCGTCAATCGTTCATCATTCATTCTCACGACATGGCAAAACCATCCATCATACCTTTCTCAATTTTTGTCACTATATCTTCTTTCAGACCACACCGTTTCCTTATCTCACTATTTCTTATCCTGTCACTCAGTTTAACTCCTATCATACTTCTTAACACTCTCTACACCAACATGCTACATACTTTACACAATTTACCCGAAAAATCTGAACTAATTACATCAAGAAATATTGCCTACAAATGCGAGAATTACCAAATAGTCCTACACCGCGATACCGAAATTTCAAGAACAATTCGCACAGTTAAGATTTCCCCGACTACAACTATTGGGGGGATAGGCGCTGCGACCCTTAGCCAGACATAACACCTCATCTGGCTGGATGATCATCCCTTTGCGCACAAATAATCATAAAATGCCTTGGCGAATTTTGCGACCTTTTCAAGTAAACTTGTTGGTAAGCCCAGGCTCAGAAAAGCATTGATAAAATCATTAAATGCCTGAGAAGATTTCACTATATCCTGTTCCTCTTTATTCCCATATGTAGGTATTGTTTAGCTATAGTTACACTATAACAATCGTCATAAAACTATGAGAACGAACGAGATAATCGTTAGTGTAAAAGACAATAATTATCTAGAGCTTACAGCGAGTGGTTTGAACCGCATCGTAGCCGGTTCTAGTGCGGCGGCCATCTTAGGGCTGTCAAATTTTCCATTATGAATTTATAAACCTGTACCAATACTTAACATGGGTCGATGGTACTTCTGATAATTATGCTGAGCCAAACAATCTATACATACATTTTCTTCATCACTACATAGTATAAAACAAAGTCGCTCTCGTCTGTCCGTCCCTATGTATTCTTAAATCTTTAAAACTACGCATCGGATTTTGAAGCGGTTTTTTTTAATATAGAGAGTGATTCAAGAGGGAGGTTTATATGAATAATACATGAATAATTGCACCCGTGCGAAGCCGGGGCGGGTCGCTAGTAATGTATAAAACAAAGTCGGGTTCGCTACCCTTATAACTCGAGAATCTGAAAGGCTGGACCTATTTTCATGGATTTTTATTTGTCTCCGTTTTTGGCCTCCTCCCATCACAGGGAGAGTCGTTAGCCTAATGTGCCACCTGGCTAGACTGGTTGGCACAGGGTTTCGTATCAAGATTTCCTTCTCTTGGGGCTAGGTTTATAGCCTTGTCATTTTCTTTCGTCGGCTCTTACGACACCCTCCGGATGGAATGGGGGTGGTGTCACTATGGATTCTAAATCCGAATGTAATACGAATGTTGGTTACTAGTTAATACGGAAATTAAAATTAGCGCCCGACCTGCCAATGGCGCCCCAAGTCTCCTGGATTGAGGGTGGCGCTCCCCAAAGGGGGAAAACATGTTCTGCAAACGTGCGGACAACCCTAGTGTTTAGACATGCCACTCCTTAGAGGTAATTAAAGGCATTTATACTTTGTGATTGTTATGATCGCAATGTCATTTACTACTTCCCACACGACAGGGGAATTAAAAAAAATATGACTTGTGACGTCTAGAAAGCACGTTTAGTTTCATTGTTTACTTTTTTAAGGATCATCCTGACTCATAGTCGTGCAACATTATTGTTCTGGCTGGTACCTACTTAAAACAGCTGACTAGATTTTCTTCAGGTTCAGAACGTTCTCGATTAAAACAGCTGTTATAAATTATCTCTGGAACGACTGGACCGATTACTTGATAATATTTGACGGGACTTTAACTGATAGGTAGCTGATGATATAAGGAGTAACTTAGGCTACTTTTTTTTGACTAGCTTCGCCCCGCGGCGTCACCCGCGGGTAACATCGCACCCGTGGGAAGCCGGGACGGGCCGCTAGTCTATACAAATAAAAAAAATTGGAGTGTCTGTTTGTAATAATAAAATAACTACTTTTTACTAAATGCGTAAGTATGTATACACAGTACATAGACCAAAACAACATTTTTAATTGTTTGTTTGTCTGTCTGTCTGTTTGTTTCGGCTATTAATACATAAAAAAAGCTACTACTCAGCTCATAATGTACATACCAATACAGAGTCGGGCCTCCTCCAATAAAATGGAGGGTAATTATCCTACTTTAGAAAATGTCATATATTGTACACTGTATGTGTGAGCAATGACGCAATGGAGACCTTTAATCGCGGATTTGTTTTTGTTTTTTTTTTTTTTTGGCTCTGTCAAGGTCTATCCGTCATTCATTGCGTAAACATGTAGCGTGTTTCTCTCATCTTGCGAACTTGCTCTCACTATGCTGTTTAGTGATTTTTGTAAACGAACAATAATTTAAAAAAAGCAACTACAGAGTTTCTTGCCGGCTCTTCTCTGTAGAGCAGCCTTCCGAACCGGTGGTAGTTTCGGCATGAATGTGAGTGAACATATAGGGATTGTGAGCGATCAGGGGAGATGGAGGGATTGCAGGAATGAGGAGTTGTGTGTGAAAGGTGTGAATGTAGGTTTGACGACTGAGAGATGTGTGTGGAGACTACCACCTAGTGTGGGACAGGGGCCGTAAGATGATAATGGTGTTTGTAAATATGACGATTTATAAGAGTTTTGTGATGAAACCTACGTAAATAAAGTTCCTTTTGAGTTTGAGTTTACTCTGCCACACTGTCTAGACTGGTTGGTCGGGTATTTTTTTTTGTTTGTCTTTTTTGTTGTCGTTACAAATTGGGATTGTTCAAAAACAAATACCTATTACATTACTTCTACTACTACTCAGCCAATAAATGACCCACTGCTGAGTCGGGCCTCTTCTCATCACAGGGAGGGTAATTAGCCTGTGCCACGTTGGCCAGACGGGTTAGCACAGGGTATCTTATCAGGCGTGGTTCTGCACCAGATCCCACAATGCCGCAACAGGACGCGAGTGGGAGCACTCCGGGGATGTTTAGTGGGTAGGCCCCCACTCTGGGGGAGAGTCCCACACGCCCCCCCTCGGCCATACCCGTGGCCGACGGGGATAGTCCATAAAGGATTTGACCCCGGGCGAACAAAAAAAAAAAAGGGTATCTTATCAAGTTTTCCTCCTCCTGCAGCTAGGTTTCCAGCCTTGTCATTCCCTTTTGTCAGCTCTTACAACACCTTCAGGATGGAATGGGGTGGTGACACTGCGTATTCTAAATCCGTCACCACACGGAATACCGGTTAAAGGTTTTAACGACAATGTGTTAAATTGTAATTGGTATAAATAAATAAAATGAGACTTCATTTTTTTTTTATTTATTAGAAACTCGGCTAGCCGAAGTATGTTGGACTCCGGGACGCGAAGTCGGCAAACACACTTTTTGTGTTAGGAGTTTAAGGTGAATGTTCCAGGGTAGCCCGCGAAATTCAAATTTTCTTACGTTTTTTTGCAATTTGCAGGTCAGTGCTAGGTTGTATGATGATGAACATTTGATTCGCGGCTGTAAGACGTATGTAGTTACAGGGTTATAATCATCAAACTCATCAATACGGTGGTATTCATAAAGGTTCAAGAATGACTTTGAGCTTGAAAAAGTTTTTCTTGCACCTTTATGCGCTTGGAGGGTTGTATTGATTATTTTGATGATTATAATTCTATATCTACATACGTCTTACAGCCGCGAATAACATTTTAATCAACATACAACCTAGCACTGACCTGCAAATTGCAAAAAACGTACGAAAATTTGAATTTCGCGGGCTACCCTGGAACATTCACCTTAAATTGAGATTTTCTAAGAGGTCAAAGTCACTTGACAATCACGAAACAGATAGTTCAGGATATAATAAACACATCGGTATAGCAACTAACATCTTAGGTTATCATAACGTTGTTACGCGTTGAAATTGAGAAATATAACAATTTTATCAGTTTGTTTAAATTTGAATACATCTAGAAGCTTCGAATTTTGCCACCGTAGTCACAATGTCGGGTCGGACAAACATCTGTGTAAATACTTGCTCAACGCCCATATTTATTTGTCTTCGAGAAATATACTGGCCGAAAACAGTCGCAGAAGCAGTTAATAGTATATTTCATTACAAGTGCGGAAAGGCTGTCATTGCAAAGAATTCCGACAAATGAAATAGTTGACAGTCGGAACAAGTTGCAATGACGGTTCCGCAGGTGTACTGAACGACTATTTTTAATACAGTTGCGAAAAAATGAAGCAATTAAAAAAAAAAAAAAACACAATAAACTCAACTAACTAATAATTTATGACTTATAAACAAAAATGGCGCCAACCGTAGAATATAAGCAGAGATTTTTTTTTCTTCACCCATTCTAGTAGGCAAAAGCAACTATGCCCATACAGCCAAGTCTTCAGTAGATTTTTTTTATTGATATGAAATGAAATGAAACCTAACCTAACTCATTCAATCAAATCATTAAATCTGATATTGAAACAAATTAGTAAGTAGTTTCTTTTTAGAAATAGACGTATTTGCATGAATCATAAAAACTTCTATGATTTTTTTTAGTAAAAACTTCATGGTTGGTTTTTCCTTTTATTAGACATTATTTTGACAGTTGACAAAGAGAACGCACTAGTGCGGGAATGGCAAAAAAAAGTACGAGTGTGTAATAGCCCAGTTCCCGAACGCTATACGTCCCTGCAATACGCCACTTTTTGAGCAACTGTATTAAAAAGTTCGTTGTTTCAGCACATAGTTTATCATCCATCTCGTTACCATAACACAAGCATTAAGTTGCTTAGCTTGGGACGAGATGGCGTTGTGTGAAATGTCCAAGGATATTTATTTATTTATTATTTATTTATCACCCTCTTCATGCATGCTCGTCGGTTTAGGGTGCTTCTGACCTGACCTTTCTTTAGGACATCACCTATTTGGTCATGGAATGTCCTTCTTGGCCTGCCCCTTCCAACGTTTCCATTCACACTCCCGCTATATATTTCTTTTGGAAGTCTACTTTCACTCATCCTCTCGATATGACCAAACTTATGCTTAGATGAAGCATACCTTTCTCAATTCTAGTCACTAGTACATCTTCATTCAAACCACAAAGCTCTCTTACAGTTTCATTCTTAATCCTAACATGTTCCTAATCCTATCATATATGCAGTTAAATGGAGGGTAATTAGCCTACTGTGCCACGCTGGCCCCACGGGTTGGCAAAGGGTTTCGTTCTCTTGCGGCTAGGTTATCGGGCTTGTAATTTATCTTTGTCGGTTCTTACGACACCCATAGGATGGAATGGGGTGGTGACACCACGTATTCTAAATCCGTCACCACACACACTATAAGTACAATATAGTGGACATATATACACAATGTCAATTACGGTATATTAATTAACAGCGCGGATACCTAGTGTGAACGGTAGGGTTTTAAGGTGAATGTTCCAGGGTAGACCGCGAAATTCAAATTTTCTTACGTTTTTTGCAATTTGCAGGCCAGTGCTAGGTTGTATGTTAATTAAAATGTTATTCGCGACTGTAAGACGTATGTAGTTGTAGAATTATAATCATCAAAATCATCAATACAACCGTCCAAGCTCATATAGGTGCAAGAAAAGCTTTTTCAAGCTCAAAGTCATTCTTGCACCTTTATGAGCTTGGAGGGTTGTATTGATGAGTTTGATAATTATAACTCTGTAACTACATACGTCTTACAGCCGCGAATCGTATGTTCATCATCATACAACCTAGCACTGGCCTGCAAATTGCAAAAAACGTAAGAAAATTTGAATTTCGCGGGCTACCCTGGAACATTCGCCTTAACCCTGGGCCATAAGAGTGGTGTATGGTAAGAATATATAGGAGAAATTACTAATACATAATTAAAAGTTGCTATGATATTTTTTATATCACGTTGATTATTGTAAGTTCGACATCCAAAAGACCCTTTTTACGGTTTGTTCACATTTTATATTTTGGTAAAACGGATAAGGTATATAAACTAAACTAAAAAAAAACCATTATTTTATACCGGTATAAAATTATCATAGGTATTTACCACAAGCATCAGCGCTGTCAGCAGTGTAGTCAACTTCCTCCCCCACCGGTCAGCGACGTCACCGACCAGAAACCCGCAGAATATTGGCGGCATGAAGGTGATAGCCGCCATCCAGGATATGGTCTCATCAGAGATCGGCTCAGGCGCTGGTCCGTCCGGGGACTGGAGGATCGGGGTCATCGGGGACTGCCAGCCCATTAACATTCCGAAGTTCAGGGCAGGGATCGTCACTGGAACAAACGATGAGAGGTTTATTAGTTACTAGCGACCCGCCCCGGCTTCGCACGCGTGCAATGATGAACATCTAAATTTATCAGTGTTTCTCTACAATATTATGTATGTATTATACATATACATAAACCTTCCGCTTGAATCTATCTCACTCTATCTATTAAAAAAAATCGCTTCAAAATCCGTTGCGTTGTTTTAAAGATTTAAGCATACATAGGGACGGACAGACGATAGCGACTTAGTTTTAGACTATGTAGTGATTATTAGTTTACATTAAGTTTTCGTTGTCTTGAGGTTATCGGCTCTTAAACTTTCTTTTGTCGACTCTGACTGGGGATAGAATGGGGTGGTGACCTTAAGTATTCCAAATCTAAACTTCAGTTATGATTAACGGTCGTCGGTATTCAATATTTTTTACAAAGTGTTCAGCCTGGTTATGATATTTTTTAATTACGTCTCGTTCTTATGCCTTTCCAGTTATTTGGTGACAGTTTACTTTAATTTTGATAACAGCTTGCATATTGGGTTGTATCAATTGTTTACTAGCGATGTTACCGGCGCGCGACGCCAGGGGGCGAAGCTAGTCAAAAAAAAGCCTTTGTAGCCTAAGTTACTACTTATATCATCAGCTACCTATCAGTGAAAGTCCCGTCAAAATCGGTCTAGCCGTTCCAGAGATTAGTCGGAAACAACAGACAGATAAAAATAAAAATATAAGTTATTTTGGTCTATGTACTGTGGACATATTTACGCATTTAGTAAAAAGTGGTTATATTATTATTAGAAACAGACAGTCCAATTTTATTTATTTGTATGTATAGATGTCAATTCATTGGTAGTCATAACGTAGGACTCATTAGTATGCACCGTGTGAGTATATACCGTCAGAGTCGCTGGGATCGATTATGCAAGTGTCAAATGGATCCTCCATTTTTGGTTTTGGGTTTTATCAGTCATTAAATATTTAATGGGGAATGGGGCGGTACCACTACTACTCAGCCGATAAATTGACGACACGGTTGGCGCAGTGGTTGAGCGATCGACTGCTGCGCAGCATGTCGCGGGTTCGATCCCCGCACGGAAGGAATATTTCTACGACCTACAAGTATTTGTTCCAGGTTTGGGTGTTTTCTATTTATAATCTGTTATGAGCAGCTAGGTATTCCCTTGTCATTTCCTTACGACACCCTCAGGATTGAATGGGGTGGTGACAGTGTGTGTGTGTGTGTGTGTGTGTGTGTGTGTGTGACACCACACGGTTGGACTTATTTATTTGTGTTGACAGCAGTGAAGTATTTTTCTATAAATGAGGTCAACATTTTATAATCGGTTGCCTTTGATCGCTGTTTTTAATAGTGTTTTGACAGACATACAAAGTTACTCATCACAGTTTGTTAAACTATTAATTGAAGACTATTAACTGAAGAATATCGATACGGCAGATAATAAAAAAGGTATTATAGGTATAACACACACGCGGTGATCGTGAAGCGCGCGTCTACTGCACGTATAAAGCTATAGAGCCGCGTTGTGGTCGCTCGAAGCTTACGTTTTTATCAGATCAGTCCCCTCCTCTGTCCCTTCGTACTGTTATATACGGACCCCTAATATCGAAATTGATGATCAAGCTGCAGTGTTAGCTGCAGCATCAGCATTTCTCATTTACCTTTTGGAGCACTCATTTAACTAGCTCAGTCTCATTTCTACCTCGGTTCCAAATACTTGTTCTCAAAATCTCAATATTGTCTCAATTTAATTCAATAATTCAAGAATAATATACTTTATTTTTATAGCTAATAAAAGTTGTTTTTGTTTAAAAGTGATCATCGGAGACTCTTATAACAGTACGCTCTTCAAACGAATAGCAAACGCGCTTCACACGCGCGATTGTATTGCGTTTTACGCATGTTTGAATGTATACAAACGTATTAAATATGCCGTGTGCCGTGTGCGCGTAGGGGCTTTAGATTAACATATTCTCGGTTCAAGTTTTGACTGCCTCGTTGGTCTAGTGGTTAGATGTGCCGCCTTTGGATCAACGGGTCCCGGGTTCGATTCCGGGGTCGGGCAAGTGTCTTTGTCTAAACCAGAGGCATTGGCTCGGAGTCTGGGTGTCATTTCTATCTATAATATGTATGTATTTACAAAAAAAAATGTATATAAGTAGTTTATCATCCATCTCGTTACCATAACACAAGCATTAAGTTGCTTAGCTTGGGACGAGATGGCGTTGTGTGAAATGTCCAAGGATATTTATTTATTTATTTAAGTTTCCATAATGAGTATGAAACTTAAACCAATTTAATTTATTACAATCTTCTTTATACGAATAAAGAGGACGTTGTAATTCCATATTTTACCTTTTTCCTTCCGTCATGTACTTGTAAACTGTGTTTGCACCGGTCGTACGAAAAATGCGATAATGGATGTAAATATTTGCTAAATGGCTTGTACAGTGATTGAACTATGGGTTTTCTAAGATCACTTTAGCAGCTATTTAGTTCTGGGTGGGCCAGTGCTTTGCATAATGGGTCTCTGGTTCGAATTCGGCGTCAAAATGCTGGATTTCAATAGGCCGGTGACATTCAGTAGGGGTCAGTGAATGTATGTGAGTAATGTTGATTTGGGAATTTATTTAGTCTTATTTTTCTTAAAATTATCCTTGAAAACAATCTATACTAATATATAAAGCTGCAGAGTTTGTTTGTTTGTTTGTTTGAACGCGCTAATCTCAGGAACTACTGGTCCGATTTCAAAAATTCTTTCAGTGTTAGATAGTCCATTTATCGAGGAAGGTTATAGGCTATATTTTATTTTCAAAAGAATTAGGGATCCGTATGAAAATTGCAATTTTGTAACCCAAGGTGTAAAATCGAAAACCTATTTATGCGTGCGCTGCAAAAACGATTGACAATAGAACAAAATGAAGTACTACGAGTTTGTAGGTCTTATTAAAATCTACAAAAAAGTCCGCGAGAGCACATATCTAACTATCATAGTTTAGTCACAATAACCACTTTCATATTCATAAAAAAAAATGCATAGAGATAAGCACGGGTTCGAAGTCCACGCGAGCGAAGCCGCGCCCAAAAGCTAGTTCACTATAAAAGTGAAAAAAAAAACTTAATTAAAATTCCTTTTCTAGAGCAATCTGGAAACACAGCAAAGTGACCACATTGACGTTCATTTTTTTAACCGAATATGATGCAAGTCCTTGTAAATAACTGTAAATAGCGGTACCCATTCCATCCAGCAGCGGTAGGCATACTACTACTATTCAGCCCTAAACACCCTCAGGATGAATGGGGTGGTGACACTATGTATTCTAAATCCGTCACCACACGGAATGGCTTATATATATATAAGCTTATATCCTACTTACTAGCTGTCCCGGCAAACGTTGTTTTGCCAAATAATTAACCATCCCCCGCGCAACCCACACCCCGCGCAACCCTCTAGGTCTTATGGTTCCAGAGATATCGTGATGACTCAATCTATCTATACAACATTGTTTTGCCATGTAATTAAATAGGGGTTGATCGTAGAGGGGTGAAAATTTAGGGTTGTTTGTATTTTTGAATGCTGAATCTTAAAAAAATAAAAGCAAAAAATTTTCTCTAAAAATAAACATTTTTTTTACCCCTCCTTAAAATTTAGGCGGATGAAAAATTGATGTTGTCCTATTCTCAGACCTACTCAATATGCTCACAAAATTTCATCAAAATCGGTCAAGCCGTTTCGGAGGAGTTTGGCAACTAAAACTGTGATACGAGAATTTTATACATATATTAGATTATTTTGTGTTGACAACAGTAAAGTATTTTTCTCTATACGAGGTCAATATTTTATTATCAGTTTCCTTTGATCGCTGTTTTTTATAGTCTGTTGACAGACATGCAAAGTTACTCATCACAGTTTGTTAAACTGTATTAATTGGCTACCGATACGGCAAATAAATAGAAAAGCTATTTTGGGTCTTCGATCAGTGTACTCTCGGTTCAAGTTTCCTTAACGAGCAAGAAACAAAAACTATTTTTTAATTTTCTATCTTTTTTCGACCGGTCCGTGTGACGGATTCAGAATACATAGTGTCACCACCCTATTCCATCCTGAGGGTGTCGTAAGAACCCACAAAAGAAAATGACAAGGCCAATAACCTAGCCAACGGATGGAAAACTTGAAACAAAACTCTGTGCCAACCCGTCTGGCCAGCGTGGCACAGTAGGCTAATTACCATGTAGTTGGAGGAGGTCCGACTCAACAGTGGGTAATTTATGAGCTGATTAGTAGCATTAGTTATTTTCGGCCATAGAGTAAGTTGTCGAGTCCATTGGTAATAAATAACATATTTTGGCCAATAAATTAGATGCTATACATCATCATTTGTGTATAGCATCAAAAAATGATGATGATGATGACATCATCATTTCAGTATATAATTGACCGACAGCCATGTCATGCCTCCTCCAATTACACGGAGGGATAATAGCTTACTGTGCCACGCTGGCCAGACGGGTTGGCACAGAGTTTTGTTTCAAGTTTTCCTTATCCTTTCCTTTAGTCGATGAGACTGTGTATTCGAACTGTGACAACCGAGGTCACAATGCAGAATAATATAATACTTAGGGACGCATAGCGGTCGAAGTTCGAACATAATTAATTTAAATTATAGTTCTATTCTAAATTTGACCACAGACTTTTACCATAAACAAAAGAGTTTAAATTTTATGCCATCAAATGCGTGTGCCAAATACATAGTAGTATGTAAGTATGTATGTGTAATGTTTTTTTTTTATTTATTTAAGATATTTTTAATAGGTACATAATTAAAAAAAGGAATTCTCTATTGCTGTAAAAATAAAAAATATTAAAAAAATATCCTATTCTATTTTCAAAAAAGGAACTAAACCAATTTTATAATAAGTCGCAGAATGAGATAAGGCAATATTCTTGCGCACGGCATCTAAATGATAAAATTAAGATAAGTCTGTTAGAAATCGAGATCTTGACCCCGGCAGTAACCAAAATAGCGTCATTATCGCTGGCGTGTTAGTAAAACGGCACATACGTATTTCTTATCTACATGCTCCGTGCCAAGGCCTCGCTTAGCCAAGGCATATTTTTTTTTAATCGGATATAATGGAATGCCTCAAAGTTCACAGACACTTTATTGAAACCGAGTCCTAGGTAACATGGCGACTGTATAAGCAAACATTAAAGCCGAACGTCTACCGCCAGCTAAAATAAGTTAGATCACGAACTAAACTGACACGCTCTGCCTAACGAGTAGCTTTTTAAATCCGAAATAAATAAACATAAAATTATGTAGTTTGGGGATTATGAAGGATCGATATTCTAAACGGTATTCTAAACTTAAATTCCAATTTGATGGATTCTAGCAAGGTAAGCTCAAGGTCATTTCGATGAAAACGCGTTTAATCCGATATCTCGAGAACGGTTAGTGTTAGGCAAAAAATTGTAGAGACCTTTTCTCTTCTAAATTAAATTTACTAACCTAACTAATCTAAAACTTTTTCTTTTCATCAATATTTTTCAATTTATTGCTTCCGAAAGGCAAAATTTTCCTCCCTTTTTCTTTTTCAATTTTATTACAAATTACCGATTATCAAAGTGTAGATCTTTTAATTGTGAACATTTTTTTTCCGTAATGCCAATATCTTGAGTTATACACTGTGATTCAAAAGGGACAACTGTATATTACTTTACCGAGCGAAATCCGCGATTGTCGCAACGTGTATTCACGGACACACTGTACGTGCATTAGTGCGGGTAAGGGACATCTGTTCCTCGACGCTCGTATACCTGGGGAACGGTATCGGATTTAACGCGTTTTCATAGAATTGACCTTGAGCTGACCTTGCCAGAATCCCTCAAATTGGAATTTAAGCTCAGAATACACCCCCCCATCGATCCTTCATAATCCCCAAACTACATAATCTTATGTTTTTTTTCCATTAATTTGCGTAATTGCACTGGACTATTAGACCTGCCAGCGAGGTGACGGATTTAGAATACGCAATGTCACCAACCCGCGCAGTGGTGCTCCTTGAGAGATGCCTATGGCCAGCAAGGCACTATGATAATGACCTCCTACACCGTTCAGAATGATACTCGTGTACAGTATGTACCGACGGTGAACTAACGTGTTTGAAAAACTGGCTCAACTATGCCAGCTAAACTAAACTAAATTATTTTTGCTGGAGGTGGACGTTCGGCTTTATAATCTTACTCTTTAAATAGCGACAGCGAAATCACCAAAGGTTTCCATTATGATAATTGTATTTAATTGTTAAACTGTTTTTAGTTTGTGAAATCTACATAATAATGTGTGAAGAAAATCCTTTATACCTTTTTTACGAAAAATTCCCACACTTATATTTTACATAGTGTGGAGAAGTGTGGGAGTGCGGAATGCTAATATATATTCAAAATTATGCGTAAAATACACTAAAACAATAAAAAACAAATTACAGACACTATCATGTATTTGCTATACACACGCTTTGTGTATTGTTAATATATGTGCTCAAATTGAGAAAAGAACTAGTGTTAACTTAATTGTATAGATCTATGTATTTGTATCTGTTTTTGAGATAATTTAAAAACAAAAACATTGGCTGTCAAAAATAGTCTTCAATGTTGAAATTGCGCTTAAAATATTGTGTACTAGCTGACCCGGCGAACTTTGTTCCGCATTATATATATTTAAAACAAAAACAAAATTGGACATAGGATACCTGAGATTTTTATCCCGTCCGTATAAAACTTACTTTAACAAAACGCAACTGACAGCGAAACGTTATGTTGTCTATAGTTTAATATGGTCGAAAATTTGACAATTAGAAATTTTGAATTCGACTTGTTTATATTGTTGTAATTCACATAATATCTTTATAACTTGTAGCCTATGTGTTATTCTGATGTATAAGCTATATTATTGTAAAGTTTCATTAATATCCATTCGGTAGTTTTTACGTGAAAGAGTAACAAACATTCATCCATCCATACTTACAAACTTTCACGTTTATAATATTAGTAAGATAATATTTCAGCTCTTACATGGCACACTGCTGGGTCAGGCCTACTGTAGACAGACAGGTTGGTACGGGGCACGGCACCCTGAGGTTGGAATAAGCTGGTGATTGTATTCTGAACCCGTCACACGGATATTTACCTATAAAAATAACTACACGAAAAAAAAAATACTCTTCCAAAATTTGTATGTTTATTTCGACAAAGCCTACCATGATCCTGTTTTATGGTATTACTACTCAGACCATAGACTGAGGCGGGCCTCCTCCTGTTACATGGAGGGTGGCCTACTGTGTCACGTTGTTTCGTATCAGGTTGTCCTTCTCGTGCGGTTTCGTTATCAGCCTTGTCATTCATGGTGACCTATTCGGCAGGACATGCAGAAAAAAAAACTCAAACTCAAATCATTTATTTCAATTGAACCTATTTACTGGTGTTTTTGAAAAGTCAAAAGTGAAGTTAGGAATCTAGTTGCATGTTCCAAAAAGTAGATCCTATGGAGAAGAACAGGCAAGAAACTCCATGGACACTCTTTTTATCATATTTAAGAAACACTTAATCTTGAATAATTGTGCAAAGTCCCTGATTTACAAGAAAAAAAACTGCTTTTGAGATTTAAATTGGCGCAGTGGTTGAGCGATCGACTGCTGCGCAGCATGTCGCGGGTTCGATACCCGCACGGAAGAAATATTTGTACGACCTACAAGTATTTGTTCCGGGTCTGGGTATTTTCTATTATATATAATATGTATGTATTTACAAAAAAAATATTATATATAAGTAGTTTATCAACCATCTCGTTACCATAACACAAGCATTAAGTTGCTTAGCTTGGGACGAGATGGCGTTGTGTGAAATGTCCAAGGATATTTATATATTTATATTTAAAGTTATATAATTAATTTCTATCTTGTGTGTCCTTTTGTCAAATAAATGTATTTTCTTTCTTATCTTTTGTCGGCTCTTACGATATCCTCAGGATGGAATGGGGTGGTGACATTACGTATTCTAAATCCGTCATCACACGGACAATTATGTTACTTTTGTATTGTTAATTTACGGTATTAATCGGAAAGAAAAAGACATGACCGTTTCGCCGTAGCAGCCATCCCGATAAACTTTGTAAGAAGATATTGGAGACAAATGTTTGTGTCCAACGCCAATGTATTGGTTACAACATTAATTAGACAGAATGCAACCAATAAATTTAAGTAGCACATCCATGATCCGCTCCGTCTATCAATCGAGTACGAATCGATAAATTAATCGATACCAACGCGATGACCGGTTGTATCGAGTGTGGACAAGGTCAATCAGATTTATTCCCGTTGAGGCAGCTTCGAAAGATTGTTATGATTGCTCGATGCATATTCGTTTGCATTCATTAGTGAGAATGATTGATTCATAGATCTTTAAATACCTCTCATAAAACTCACGCTGATGAAGAGATGGGGCTTAGAAGGTTTACATACCCCAGCTCATGGCCCGCTGGCTCCCAGCAGGGCTCCAAATATACTTCTTCTTCTTCTTTTAAAAAATGAAACCTCTGCACTATCTATCACGTGTATCTAGGGGGCAGTTTACAAACATGTAATTCACGAACACAAATGACACCCAGACTCAGAGCAAGTCAAGCAAGACTCTGGTTTACCCAGAGACAATTGCTCGGCCCCAGAATCAAACCGGGGACCCGTGATCAAATGGACATACTAATTCAATGAGTACCTGGCGAATTAGCTCTTACTGTGCTGTTGTAAACAACAACAATTTGAAAAAAAAAACAACTGCAGTTTCTTGTCGGCCCTTCTCTGTAGAGCATTCCGAATCTGTGGTAGTTTTAGCATGAATAGAACGCAAGTGTTGTTTAATTTTTTTTTTTTACGACTTTAATGCCTTTGAGCCTAGGCTTGCGTGATGGAAAGCAACGCCATGGTCTAAGATGGAGCAGGCAATTCAAGGAAATGCCCTGTCGGGCACATGATATCTTACTATTACCCCCTTCCCTTTGTGATATTTTGTGATTTTTGCCGAACCCGCCCTTTGAAACCTCACGTGACTCATGGACAGCCCCTAAGGTCAAAGACACACTCTTTAACTTGCAATGACAGAGCACACTTGTCATTCCGGCTGGATGTGTGGTGCGTCACAAACGGGACAGGCAAGTTTTTTTACGATGGTTGCGGCTTCCTGTTCTTCGCTATTTATATATTCCGGCAGCTGTGCTCGTGATTAGTTTGTCAATAGTTGAATTATCAGGTTTGGACAATCATCATCATTTCCGGCAAATAAAATCCACTGCACACCCTCAGGGGGTGGTCAGTTACTGCACTGATAGACTCTCTTTTCAAAGCCATTTCTTTTCAAAGTCAATTTTTTTTTGCATAGGACACAATGGACACTCACAAATTGTCAACACATTAATAAAAATTATACATTTCATCATCGTCATCGTCATCATTTCAGCCAAACGACGTCCTGCTGGACATAGGCCTCTCCCAAGTATTTCCACAAAGGCCGCTCTTGGGCCGCCCGCATCCATGGTTTTCCGGCGGTCTTAACCAGGTCATCGGCCCACCGTGTGGGAGGCCTACCAGCACTGCGCCTTCCGGAACGCGGTCGCTACTCGAGGACTTTTCTGCCCCATCGGGCGTCGGTCCTGCGCGCTATGGCCCACTGCCACTTAAGCTTGGCAATCATGTGGGCTATGTAACCCTGGTTTGCCTGCGTATCTCCTCATTTTTTATAAGATCTCGCAGGGAAACTCCGGTCATAGCCCTCTCCATGGCCCTTTGGGTGACTTTGAGCCTTCTGAAGTAGCCCATAGTGATCGACCACGACTCTGTGCCACATGACATATGGTAAACTACGACACACATTGGTTAAAGACTTTTATCTTTTTGACCACATGGTAATTATAAGTAGAAACTCCGAAACGGTTAGCCCGAACCGATTGAATGCTACTACCGCATGGCTTCCCAGCAACCACAAACAACCAATATTATTTTGGTTGCTACCCTTCATCTAATTTTCAAATTCATGGAAGGAAATTAGGCTACTGCACTGGCAAGACAGGTTGGCACAGGGTTTGTATTAAGATTCTTAACGGCTTTCTTTTTCTTTCTCTTACGGTCAGATGCCTCTTGCGTTCATTTAGTCGCCTCTTACGACACCCTCAGGAAGGTATGGGTTGGTGGCATTGTGTATTCTAAATCCGTCACCGCACGGAATTTCTAAATAGTAATAAGGAACTAACCTTTATTTACAATCCAAGCGAAAAAACAAATTTATAAAAGAACGCAAGCGACAGATCACATAGCCGAAAGAGAAGGAAATATTGGTACAAACCCTGTGCCAACCTGTGTTCCCAGGCCAATTTCCCTCCATGAAGTCAGGCCTGAGTGAGTGCCTGACTGAGTCAGGCCTCCTCTATAGGAGGCCTGACTCAGTAGTGGGTCATTTATAGGCTGAAACGATGACGAAGCGAAAAAATAACAAAAAGAAACCCTAAAGATTTTCTGATCTCAGGAAGTAGCCAGCCCTAAATAATGAGTCATGGGCACAGGTTTACACCCGTTTCGCTAACTTGTTTCATTATGAATATTGTCTGTAGGCCCGAGAGTCCCGATGACGCACTCCTGAACTATTTTGGTTCGCCATTGGCGATGAGTAGGTGTAGTTTGTTAATTGTTTCTGTGATGTAAACTGACAGTTAGTTTCGCTCAAGTTTCGTGTTAGTCCATTCATGACCCACCGCTGAGTCGGGCCTCCTCCACAGTCCTGTCCTGCTGGCCAGACGGGTTGGCACAGGGCGTGACACCGATGGAGCCTCAGAGCTCCACGCGAGGGATGCTCCAGAATGGAGCCTGATAGATGGGGTCGAGCAGCATCTCCCCCTAGCGCTCAAATTCACCCAGTGGAGAATTACGACCCATAGGGATAGCGCGTGTCGGGATATAGACGGGGGTTTAGTGGGTAACCAAGGTGCAAATCGCCATCTTAACGCGCCTCGGAGTCTCACCCTGCCCGGCCGTGGCCCCAATGCGGCTGGGTACCCAAGAAGGGTTACCCGTCTCAAAAAAAAAAAAGTTTTTTATCAAGTTTTCCTTCTCTTGTGGCTAGGTTATCGGCACTTCCTTTTGTTGGCTTTTACCGGTAGACGCCCTCAGGATGGAATGGGGTGGTGACACTATGTATATGTAAATCTGTCACCAAAAGGAAAATCATAAAGCATGATCTATTTGTGTTATCTAATCATATGCAACATCTATTTGAGAATCATCGTCATCGTTACAGCCCATGACCCACTACTGAGTCGGGTCTCCTCTAAATTCATGGAGGGAGTAGCTACGAAACGCATGTACGTATGTACGATAAGGACGCGAGTATTTTTTTATTTGAAAACAGGTTGCATGAAAGTCAATTCAGCCAATTCAAGGTTATTAAGTATTTAGACTCAATTTCTAATCATAAAAAACTCACATTGAAAGTATTGAACGTTTATTTCTTGCAACTGTGGAAGGAAGCTAATATCAAGATGTGTACCAAACAGTACAGAAATCAAGCTACAAACTTTTAAAGCGCGCTCGAGCAAGACACGACATGTCGGTGCGATTGAGCTTGCCCTTCGCTTCAGACACGTGTTTGGTGATGTTTTTGTGCAACGATGGAGCAACAAAAAATAAGCTATTATAACTGTTCAGTTTATAGATGTTGTGTTAAAAAAACACTCTAACAAGCAGATACGACTGTTACTATGACGATAAGTATTTTTCGATAAGCCAGAGTTAATAACCCTAGCGCGATCGCCTAGCGTAGGTATGAGAAATGAGTTTTTTTTTTGTTTAAAACGTAACCCCTGTTCTAGTACACAGTAAGACCCGTATCGCGGGGGCAGTGTAATCCCTACATAGTATAAAACCAACTCGCTATCGTCTGTCGGTCCCTATGTATGCATATAGCTTTAAAACTACGCAAAGGATTTTGAAGCTGTTCTTTAATAGATAGAGTGATTCAAGAGGAAGGTTTTTAAGTATAATACATGCATAATATTGAAGAGTATATCGTATCACTGATAAATTTAGATGTTCATCATTGCACCCGTGCGAAGACAGGGCGGGTCGCTATTTCTTAAATAAAAATGACACCCAGACTCAGAGCAAGTGCCTCTGGTTTAGACAAAGACACTTGCCTGACTCTTGACTGATTTGACTTCCGTACATAATTATTTTGTGTAACGTCACGCTCACTCACACACTCTGTTATCGGCACGACATTCATATCTAACTATGTAGGTATTAAAAAGCTTGGTTGTTTGTTTGAACAAGTTAAGCTCTTACTGACAGTTTAAGGTTAGTCTGTACGAAACTTACTCAGCGATAAGACTGTCCGTTGTACAAAATCTGTTACGAAAGCTCTGTTCTGTTTGTTGTTAAATATTTGTGTGTAAAAAAAGTATCTGTTGTGTCTAATGACTGGATCTATATCTTTTTTCTTTTTCAACCCTTCACCACCCAATGCTGAGTGTAGGTCTCTTCCAATGCACAGTACTTAATGTGTCGTAAAGTTCAGTGTAGGTATACAGTGTATGATCCTTATTTGAAATAAATTGAAATAAAAAAAATTTGAAATAAATGCACGCCATTCTTCCCGGTTTTGCGCCTTTCGCATCCAATCCTTTCCGGCCACTCCAACAAGGTCGTCTCCACTCAAGCACCCGATTTCCCCACCTGTTGTCTTGTCTACGCTATTATATGGCCTGCCCACTCCCACTTTCTGCTAGCGATCACATGGGCTATGTCTTTTTTTTTATGAAAGAGTGAGGCAAACGAGCAAGCGGGTCACCTGATGGTAAGTGATCACCGCCGCCCATGGACACCCACAACACCAGAGGGGTTGCAAGTGCGTTGCCGGCCTTTAAGAAAGGAATAGGCTCGTTTCTTGAAGGTTGCCATGTCGTGCCGGTTCGGGAATACCTCCGCTGGTAATTGATTCCACACAGAGGTTGTGCGCGGTAAAAAGTTTCTTGAAAAACGCACGGTGGTGGACACCCATTCGTCCAGATGAAATTGATGGTATTTCTGGCGGGTGGATCTGTGGCGGAAAGAAGCGGAAGGGACAAGATCGAACAATTCCTCAGAACACTCCCCGTGATAAATGTAAATAAATGTCTACCAATTTTGTTCTCTTTCGGATCTCTGTGTTCCTGATTCGATCAAGCAGAGAGATACCCAATGCAGATTTTGCCCTCCTCCAAGTTAATGGAGGGCAATTTAGCCTATTGTGCCATGCTGGCGTTTTCCTTCTCTTGCGGCTAGGTTTTCGGTCTAGGTTAGGTTTTCAGTGGGTATGACCTGAGTAGTAGTAGATAAATAAGTAGTTTGTAAAAATAGTTACAAAAAAAGTCTGAAAAATCGCAATCACTGGACTAATGATAGTCGTTGGGTGCCTTCCCAACGTTGACAAAACCGTTCAACGATTTAATTCGACAATGTTGGATGAATGCTCTATATGACTGCCTATGTCAAACAACGGAGATGTTAATAATAAGGATGAAACGCAAAGTATGTCGTTTTCTCGAGTTATTGACTTTGATTTAGCGCAACGTGTCGCAACTCGCGACGAATAGGAACTTTGGGAGGCTAACAAATGACATAGAAACCATTGCTGGCTACGGACCGCGTGAAATGCAAAGCATTGCAAATACAACGCAATGTAAATTGGCATTGGCAGTATTTTTGTAACGTTTAACAACGGTCAGAGTGAGTGCTATATTTATGGAACGAATGAGTGAGAAGAGCAAAGATATACAGAATGAATTACGTGTGTCATTCGGTTTTTTCATCGCGAAATAATCCTTATTTGCTAGAACCGGGAATGATATGGTTGGCAAAAATGTTCTCAACGTCAGCGTTTACATTTAGAACCTACATTGGCCCAACTAATTAAGCTAAATGACGCCCACTACTACAGAGACCATGATTATTGCCAAACCCTTTACCAATGACGCTCTGTTGTACATTAAGTAACCTTATGAGCCGTTTGAATATCAGAAATAACAGGCATGAGAGAAGTTAATAGCTACTAGTGACGGCGATAGATGGCGCTACTTCTAAGCGTAACATTCAAATTCATATTAGCTTTCACAAGCACTTTCGAATGGACAAACGTGAAATAAACACAGGTTCTTAATGCTCTACAAATAAGACTGTCAGGAGACAGTTCTTTCATTTTAGATACCTCCTTAAACACGCTAACATTTAGAATTGATTCAATGTCTTTCGTACTCGTTTCTTTCTAACTTCCAGACGCGTAACATGCGAAAACATTGCTAACGGTATACGCAGCGCTAAAATGTATTGTGCGATGACCGATTTAGAATAAACAATTTCACCAACTAATTCCATCGCGCGTCTCATAACTACTAAAGGCTACTAAAGAAACTTAGAAAGTATTTTTAAGCTTTTGAAATCGGATTATATTTTTTGTCAAAAAAAATGACCATATAACTCGGAACCATTCCATCCTGAGGGTGTCGTAAGAGCCGACAGAAGGAAAGGAAGGGAAGGAAAGCTTGATATGAAAGCCTGTGCCAACCCGTCTGGCCAGCGTGGCACAGTAGGTCAATTACCCTCCGTGTAACTGGAGGACGCTCGACTCAACATCTATTGGCCGAGTAGATAACTCTGAACCAACAACTAGTAAGTTGTCCAAGAAAACCCAAACTTGGTTTCCGACAAATGTTTTTGGCCACTTATTTCAAGTTGAATAGCAAACTACTGAACTGATTTAGATACAATTTAAATGGGCCCACAGGGGAGTCACCACCTTTCAAATCAAAATCGGTTCACCCACCCATTCATGTCCTAGTTTTAAGAGTCCGGGGGCCGTCCGGCAGGGGTTTTGAAAAATGATCGGGGGTAAACGGGGACACCTTTTTTGTCAGAGGAAAGCCATTATTTTATAGATATCATCTACAATTCCACTCCATCAATTCCAATCCACAAACCGAATCCGCATTCAAGAAGGCTCGGCTGTTTTTGTTGCAAATAATACATTTTAGAGGTGTCCGGGGAAAAACCATATTTATCCCAAATGTCGGGGATTTTTGCCGTATTTATCCGGCGTTTGCAATTTTGGTGATAGCAGCCCTAACCCAGTTCAAAGATCTGAGTTAATAAAAGAGAAAAAAGTCTAATTGAAAACGGCTCTTTTTTGTTGTTTAAATTTAGCAGGATTGGGTCCTGGTTTACCCAGCGGAAACTGTCACCCTATAAGCACCCGGCAAAATCTAGTACGTTTAACTTGTGCCAAAACCTGTTTGTGATAACTGCGTAGTCAGGTTTCTGTGCTAAATGTAAGATGCACATGTTGGAACAAAATTTCTTTAGCCTTCCGACATGAGGGCCTTACCGAAAGGAGTTCGGTGTTCCGCAAGAGAAGGCAAACTTGATAATAAACCCTTTTTTTTATTACCCGGAGTAAATTCCTTCATGGACTTCCCGTCAGCCTCGGGGCTGGCCGACGGGGGTGTGTGGGAATCTCCTCCAGATTGGAGGCCTACCCATTAAACATCTCCGGGGTGCACCGTCCTGCGCGTACTCCGTGGGTCCTGACTGTATTTCCTTCGTGTGCCAACCCTTATAGCCAGCGTGGCACAGTAGGCTAATTACCCTCCATGAAACTGGAGGAGGTCCGACTCAGCCAGCAGTGAGTTATTTGTGGGCAAAGAAGTAAGTACATCAGCTAAAGTGGGCTAATGATGATTCTGTTGATTGAAAAGTTATCAAAATTTTCAAAGTGAATTTTTCAACGATTCCGGAAATTTTCTAACGATAACATTATTCTACAGTACTAGGTTAACTCTACAATAGTAGGTTATATTTACAAACATTCCACCATTGGGTTTATAAGGAGCTGTCCATTAAACACGTGATGTTTTATTAACATTTTTTAACCCCTCCTTCCCCTTTGGTGATACGTGGTGAGGTTTAAGACTACCCCCACCCCCCATTAAAAATCATGTGTACTAAAGTACCTACAACTAATCTTACAAGCAAAGGTTACACTACCTACACGCCGCTTTTCGGTTTAGAAATCACGCGTTTGACCAAAAAATTTATACACGTGATATCTTACTATACCCCCCTTTCCCCCCTTGTGATATTTCGTGATTTTTGCCGAACGCTCCCTTCGAACCTCACGTGATTAATGGACAGCCCCTAACTCGTTCGCGTTAAGAATACAGTGAGCCATTTGCCCGCCGAATTAGCCACCAATCAAATCGTTCCAAATTAGAAAGTCACATTGAAAGTGAACAGTTAACGGCATACTTTTGAATGCAACGGTTGTGTCCTTACTGCAATCTTAATTCGAACGAACTATAGCTGTGTTCAAAAGACGGATCACGTTCTGTATTTTAACTCTCACTCCACTCCCACTACTATAAAGTACTACTTTACTTTTTTAACTGCATCTATTTGTAATTAGGGCAGCCTTTAGACACTCACCCATAGTGGCCATCAGGAACTGGTTGGTGACGCCCCCGCCCTTGAGCTGGTTCAGCCATCGCATAGGCAGCGCGTCGAGCATACTAGATGCTCTTCTATCCGCCGAAGGCTCAATGGCACATATTGTTGTATCTGTGAAAGAAAAAAATAAATAAATATCATCAACAATAATGCATAATCCGCTTTTAAAAAGAACATTCTGGAATCATTTACATAAATATTAAGAAATTAAAATCTCTTGCTTAAAATACGCGACATTTTCCTGGTTTACTTTTTTGTTGAATCTGAGTAAATTTATTAAGTGTTGCCAAGATATGCCAATGCTGTGCATGCCTAAAACCTGTGTAAATATTGTACACTAGATGTCGCTGCTTCGTTTCATATTACTAATTACAAAATGCTTATCAATACGAATACGAGTAAATTATTACGCGGTCGAAATCAATTTCGCGCGTTAATTACAATCCTTTTTATCATTTGATACACGCGCGGTTTCTGCTTGTTTACACACAAGAGCATGCTACATGTTGATGCCATGTTCGCACTCATTCTCTTCGTTGATTGAAAAATTTACAAACAATTGGCTGCTACCCGCGACTTCGTCCGCTTGTATACAATGTGGAAAACTAAACTATGGGCTCTTGAAAAGCCGGGGTGGAATTACGTCAGCTATCTGCTAGTGAAGATCGGTCCAGCCATTTTAGAGATTAACCGAAACAAAGAGACAGATAAACAACATTTTAATAAAATAAAATGTGTATTTATTAAATTAAGTTTATATTTTAAAAAGTATATTTTTTTCTTGCAATTAAAACATGATGACGCCTATATTAATCAGTAATAATATCAATTCGCCAATTCCAACTGTCCACTGCTTGACATAGCCCTCCCCCAAGGATTTCCACGAAGGCGGGCCCTGAGCCGCCCGCATCCATCGCTTTCCGGCGACCTTAACCGGTCGTCGGTCCAGCGTGTGGGATGCCTACCAGCACTGCGCTATTTGAGGACTATTCTTTCCCACCGGACATCAGACCTGCGAGCTATGTGCCCTGCCCACTGCCACTTAAGTTTGGCAGTCCGGTGGGCTATGTCAGTGAAACTGGTTTTCTCTTATTTCTGACTAGCTTTTGCGCGCGGCTTCGCCCGCGTGGGCTTCGAACCCGTGCTTATCTCTATGCATATTTTTTATGAACATAAAATCGGTTATTGTGACTAAACTATGATAAGTATGTAGTTAGGTGCTCTCGCGATCTTTATAAGACCTACAAACCCGTAGTACATCATTTTTTTTCTATTGTCAATAGTTTTTGCAGCTCACGCATAATAAATATGTTTTCGATTTTACACCTTGGTTTACAAAATAGCAATTTGCATACGGATCCCTAATTTTTTTGAAAATAAAATATAGCCTATACCTTCCTCGATAAATGGACTATCTAACACTGAAAGATTTTTTGAAATCGGTTCAGTAGTTCCTAAGATTAGCGGGTTCAAACAAACAAACAAACTCTGCACCTTTATATTTTAGTATAGAGTATAGATTCGATCTCGCAGGGAAACTCCGAGCATTGCTCCCTCCTTTCCCCTTTGGTTGACTTTGAGCCTTCTGATGGATTATTTTTATTGACGTCGTTTAATGATGGAATCAGCGGTATGCATATTAATGTTAATATTGTTATGGTTAAAGGGATAACCATAATAATATAACATTAATATGGCGAAGGAAGTTTATAAATATTAATCAAGATCAGCAACTAGCTCAATCAAGGTCTCTGTTCACGCATTCACTTTCCTATCCTATATACGCCAACATTGTACATAAATAACATTAGTTGAGCTATTGTCTATCGTCCGTTATGTTTGCATATGAATGAATGGAGTGTAACGATATGAGGATAAGAAAAATATAACTCTGTAAAGTAAAATTTGTAGGTAGCAATACATATATAACGTGATTTAGTGTATAATATAAACCACAGTTTTCGTATGGTGACGGATTTAGAATTGACACCAACCCATACTGGCCTGAGGGTGTCGTAGGAGGCGATAAAGAAACGCAAACGGAAGAAAATTTATATAATAATCCTTTGACCTTTGTCTAAGATGGCACGGGCAATTCGAGGAAATGCCCTGTCGGGCATCGGCTCTCACATACGAAGAAACACAGTAAAAACTGCTTCGCGCCGGACGAGGGTGGTAGCTAGCCGGGCGGACCATTAGATCCTTCCTACCACCAAGCGTGCTGGGTTATGTTGACTTCTACAACACGCGTTATTTCCCAGCGTGCGGTGGGGAAGTTTTATATTCTGCCCCGTCCCCTGAGGTCTACCCATCATCTGCCCATGAGAGAAGGAAATCTTGATACAAACCGTGCCAACCCGTCTTTCCAGCGTAGACTAATTTCCACACCTTCGTTAATTTAGAAGAGCCCCGTATAAGTTGTTAATGATGATGAAAAATGACTCTGTATTGTAAAAGATAAATCAAAGTAATATTTAGTCATTAGGTCACGCACGTTAGATTAGAGAATACAAGTGGATCACGTATACGGTGAGTATAGGGTTGCCAACTATAGGTACTGTTTTGAACAGTTTTATACTGTTTTTCACTAAATTATACTTTTTACTGTTGAAATTTTTACTGTTTTATTTTATTATATCTGTGCTGATGCTTTTGTTAATTAGTTTATTAGGTAAATGAATTGTAAGTAAACTCAATATTAGGACCAAATGACATTAAATTATAATTATCGAAACTTGATCGTGTACACCCTAGTGGTAGATGATTTTGAGGACCTGAAAAGATGTACGAACACCTATCATTAAGCCCATTACAAATGCAAACACATTACTATGTATGTGTTATACTTAGACGCTCACACATTTCTTTTTCAGTAATGAATTTTAGGGGCGGCAGTATAGAAATAGAGCATCTATTAATTTAATAAAACATGAGCTCCTCATGTATTTTAATTTCAGTTATAAATTGTAGTGAGGTATATATAAGTTTTTATAAAAGATTATATATCAGTAAGTTGTGCAAGAAGCTATAACAATATGTATTTAAAACAATAAACAAATAAAATACTGTTCATTTTTCTAAAATACTGTTTAATATTATTCATAGAGTTAAATATACTTTATTTCTTGTAAAAAAAATTGGCAACCCTAGGTGAGTAATACCTTTAGCGTGTATCACCTACTACTACTATTCAGCCCACAACCCACTGCTGAGTCTAGCCTCTTTCAATTACATGGAGGGTAATTAGCCTACTGTGCCACGCTGGCAAGACGGGTTGTTTTGTATCAAGATTTCCTTATATTGTGGCTAGGTTATCGACCTTGTCATATCCATTTGTCGGCTCTTACGACACCCTCAGGATAGAATCTTGCCAGCGTGGCACAGTACGGTAATTTCCCTCCATGAATTTGGAGTAGGCCCGGCTCATTATATGGGTCACTAGCTGACCCGGCGAACTTTGTTCCGCATTATTGGCGCTATAGCTGTAAAGGTGTTATTTACGTAATTATAAATAAATAAATAAATAAATAAATAAATAAATAAATAAATATATTTAAAACAAAAAAAAAGTTGGACATAGGATACCTGAGATTTTTATCCCGTCCGTATAAAACCTACTTTAACAAAACGCAACTGACAGCGAAACGTTATGTTGTCTATAGTTTAATATGGTCGAAAATGTGACAATTAGAAATTTTGAATTCGACTTGTTTATATTGTTGTAATTCACATAATATCTTTATAACTTGTAGCCTATGTGTTATTCTGATGTATATGCTATATTATTGTAAAGTTTCATTAAAATCCATTCAGTAGTTTTTACGTGAAAGAGTAACAAACATCCATCCATCCATCCATCCATACTTACAAACTTTCACGTTTATAATATTAGTAAGATTTAAGGGCTGTAACAACGTTCATAAAATCAACTACAATCAACTTTACAATCAACTTTACGTCAATCTTTCTGTGACACCCCTGTATATGTATACTTCGTCGCACAACTAAGTAATTAAACTAATTTTTCGTAAGTAAGTAAGTAAACTAACAAATTTTTCGAAATTTATTACTTTCAAGGGGGGCGGGGGGGTGCGAACGTATTTTATGAACGGCCCCTTGTTAAATATTAACACAAATTAACTTTGTCTCGGGATATAATGGTTTTATTATACCAATAACAAGCTCTAACCATGCACAGTCCGCGCCAATCTTTAAAGCCGGTCGGAATGTAGCCACATTACGCTGCGCACAACACAAAAACAGGTATCAGCGGGACGTACACGGGGCGGGGAGGCAGGGCGCGCCGTTTTTCACCCGCTAGCGACCTCGCCACGCGCATGTTAGCATGAGTGAGCTACGTTCGTTATGGTTATATGTACGATGCGCAAGTTCGTACCCACGGCTACATTCAGACCGGCCATAAAGATTGGCGCGGATTGTAACGTAAGTATTTTGTTATGTTTCTCCCTTTATGACAGCAACGAACGAACATCTTACCTAACGATTCAATGTATGCATCAGAAACCACAGACAACTAATTGATCATGACTTTTTGTTAAAATTATCGTTTTGTTTGACCATCGCCAGGCGTGTCAGCCAAAACACGGAGAATTACAACTGAAATCCGTAGGGCATATTGTTCTAACTTATCCTAACGCACAGATAATCACCGAAAATAACGTAACTACCGTCAATTTAAGAAAATAAAACCTGGTTTCACTAAATACCAAACTAATTATTTAATTAAGCATATATTTTTTACTAGCTGAGTCCCGCGATGTTACCTGCGGTTAATGGCGTACCGTGTGGAAGGGCGCGGGGCGAAGCTCGTCTAAAAAAAGCCTAATTAGCCTAAGTTACTCCTTATATCATCAGATACCTATCAGTGGAAGTTCCGTCAAAATCGGTGCAGCCGTTCCAGAGATTAACCGGAAAAAACGGACAGACAGACAAACGAAAATTAAAAAAATATTTATTTTGCTCTAAGTACTGTGTATACCTACATACTTACGTATTTAATAAAAAGTGGTTATTTATTATTACAAACGGCCACTCCAATTTTATTTATTTGTATAGATTTAACGGATATATATAATGTTTAAGTATTTGACAACTCACAGTTAAATCAGCGGCAACACGGGTTTGGTGGCAAACAATTTGACGTTTAGCAGCGGACAGAGCTCAGGTTAAACTGAGTGCAATTATTTGAGGATCACTATTTATAACAATTGGGTTTTAACAAAACCTGGAAGTTGACAAGCGTAATGTCAAAATATAACAGCTCACATTAAAGCGTATTGGAATCTAATTAGCCGTTGAAATATACAGGATGATTTTTTCAAGTGTGCGCATTTGTATAAAACCGAAACTAATAAGGAACTAGCTGCGCCCCGGGGTTTTACCCACGTGGTGATGAATTTTTTTTTGTCAGATTTTTCTACTTACTTGACACTTATATTTGGGTCAATTCGCACAATATATTTATAAATTGTAGCACAAGTGTATTCTGATGTTTAAGCTACATTATTGTGAAGTTTCATTAAAATCCATTCCGTAGTTTTTACGTGAAAGAGTAACAAACATTCATGCTCCATACTTAGAAAAAAAAATAACCAAACGCCATGGGCGCTCTGATTGGTTGAATAAGTCACGTGTCCCTTCTCCGCTCTCTCCGCCGCCATCGTTCGATATTGTCTACTTGTAACCTAGACCTGACTGCTGCATCATCAGGAATCTATAGGATACCCAACTCCTTACCAAATTAAAGTAAATTTATCGTGTTTGGACTCATTGTAACGGTATCAATGAAACAGATATAAAAAAGTTAGGTACCCGACATTTATGGCTGAGTAGACTCTCAATGTAGTGAACATTGAGAGTGTACTCAGCCATATTGCAGTCCGATGTCAGGGGTTTTTTTAAGTTAAATACTTATTGTATTATGTTTAATTTGTTACATGTATGTAAGCATTTTTTTTATTAACTACTTAGCGTCTGTTTGGCAATTCGCCTGAGGCTTTTTTTTGGCAGGTCGGTTTTATTGTTTTATGATTGTTTTTTTTAAATAAACCGAGAGGTTTATTTAAAAAAAAGCCTCAGGCGAATTGCCAAACAGACGCTAAGTAGTTAATAAAAAGCTCGATTTCTATTGTTATAATTTGGTAGATGAAGTAGGAGTTATTAGCATATTATGTAAAACAGTATAATACAGGGTATTATAGGTACTTACCTAGTTTTAAAGTAAAAATACTGTTAGGTACTGATAAATTTATAGTTTGGCAAGTCTAATTTTGTACACAAGCATGCCACTATCAACATCGACCAATCAGAGAACAGTGTGATATTTGCCGTATCTTAGAGAAGCGTAAAATTAAAAGCTCTACTGTGATTGGTCGAACCGTTTAGAATCTTACGAATGGATATCCGTTAGTTTATAAATTTACGACGAGACGTCGTAAGTTTATAAATTTCCAAAAATGTGGGCGTAAAATAATACAATTTATCTCTCGTTTGGAATCCTACGGACGTTTATAAATTTCCTAGGAAATTTATAATTTTCCGGTTCTTGTTGTTTTCCGTTGACTTAGACAATAGAACAAAATAATGTGCTACGAGTTTGTAGGTCTTATTAAGATCTACAAAAAAGTCCGCGAGAGCACATATCTAACTATGATAGTTTAGTCACAGTAACCGATTGAATGTTCATAAAAAATACTAAATCATCTGAAGAAAGAGGCTTTAGGCGAAAAGGAGATAAGCACGGGTTCGAAGCCCACGCGGGCAATTGCTAGTTTTAAAATAATACTTAAATATGAATTTATTAATTTAATTATTTTATCGAAACGGGGACCAGTGATCAAACCCCCCTTTTTTGTTGTCGCTGCGGTAATGCTTTAAGCTTACCACCGCCCGGGGTATGCATAAAGCCGGGGGAGAGGTCGGTAATTATGTGGGACTCCGACAAGGGTCGTCTACCCACTAAAACCCCAGCGGTATACCCTCACACGGCGCGCTAGGCGAATCCATCCCCTAGACCAATCAGGCACAACTATAGGAATGGGTTACTTATAGTTCCGGTTTTGGCCACCCACGCACTCTTGAAATACTTACCCTGTATACTAAATATCGCGTTTTTATATACACTAACTAAAGTATAGAAATATTTTGGCATTAGTATTTTCACAGTGCCGATAATCACTCAACATTTAGCGGTGGCGATTGTTCAAGCTTCATTTTTTAATGCGGCGTGGCGTTAAGTGCTTGTTATAAACATAAAATGTACAACGTGACTATCAAGTGTTGTTGTTACAAAACGCGTGAAACCTTTTTGCACGCTCCGGTAATACGAATTACCTGAGTGATGAGTGCGAGTTTTTTTTCGTCTACTGTACCTTAACGTAACGTCAAATTGAAAGATAATTAAAAACACCTTATTAGTTGTGGTTTTGCATACATAATTATGTTGCGCCATTTAGAGGGTGTCCGCAAATTTTTGAAGTGAAAACTTCTATGTATAGAGAGTGGCGTTGAACACATTTTGATTGGGTATAAAATGTGAAACTCGCGTCACGCCACACTTTTTTTAAAATAAAATTATTTTTTCTTACACAATTTTTAGTTCCAATTTATTTTCAATTTTTTTAGTTCGCATTAAAAGCGTATTTTTTTTAGTTTTTATTAAACTATTATTTATTCTATTTAGTTGTGATTGTTTTATTTTTATAGTTTATTACTAGCCAGTAATACCTACACATTAAAAATACATATTAAATATAAATCCGTGACACCTCACAGAACAACCTGTCAGCTCAAATTGTCTCTACGTTTTAGTTAGAAAACGTTTGTATGTGAAAAAGAAAAAGGCTGTTTTTAGGGTTTTTCCGGCAATTATTAGAATTTTTCTCGCCGTAAAAATCATCCTTGAACTTCAACGAACATTAAAAAAAATGAATTGGCCAAATTGTTCCAGACGTGTTGTTGAGTTATGCGTGTGGTGAAGGATATAAAATACACCGTGTCACCACCCCATTCCATCCTGAGGGTGTCGTAAGACGCGACAAAAGTAAATGACAAGGCTGAAAACCTAGCCGCAAGAGAAGGAAATCTTGAAACGAAACCCTGTGCCAACCAGTCTGGCCAGCGTGGCACAGTAGGCTAATATCCCTCCATGAATTTGGAGGAGTCCCGACTAAGGGAACTTTCCTAATCAGCCCATATATGACTGCTGAGTCGGGCCTACTCCAGGTACATGAGGAGTAAGCCTACTGTGCCATGCTGGCCAGGGGTTAAGTTCTAGTTTTCCTTCTCTTGCGGCTGGGTTATCGGCCTTATCAAATGATTCGTACGCGTGGGTAGTGTGGTGACGGATTTAGAATACACAATGTCACCAACCTACACTGTATTGAGGGTGTCGTATAAGGCGACTATAGGACCGCAAGAGGCAGATCACCTAGCCACAAGAGAAGGAAAACTTGATACAAATCATGTGCCAACTTTGCCAGTGTGGCCAAAAAGCCTCTTCGCCGCCACTCCGCTGGTCGGCGCTGACCCTTATGGTTAAAGGAAATCCTTTAGAGCACCCATATGGGTCAGCGCCCATATGGGTCGGCGAAGAGGCTTTTTCAGTAACAATTTAATTTCAACATAAAGCGCTTCAGAATACAACTGTATTTGGTACAACGAAATACAATGACGGCGAGCGACGCGCGGCGAGCGTATTCTAAATACAGTTTTATTCTGAAACGCTTTAGGTTGAAATTAAATTGTTACTGAAAAAGCCTCTTCGCCGCCACTCCGCTGGTTGGCGCTGACCCTAAGACGAAATAGGATGCGACATCTAAATCCGTCATCACACGGAAATATATTTACGAGAGCAACTACACAAGTGTGCGTAACGAACGTAGTTATTTTGTTAAACGCTCCATATAAAACGCTTCCTGTTAATTATCTGTGTTCACATTTTGTAGAAGCGATTAAGAACATTGTTTGGTGTGTTTGTTTAATTATAGAATTTATACTAGCGACCCGCCCCGGCTTCGCACGGGTGCTATGATGAACCTGTAAATTTATCAGTGTTTCTCTGCAATATTATGCATGTATTATACATATAAACCCTCCTCTTAAATCACTATCTATTAAAAGAAACCGCTTCAAAATCCGTTGCGTAGTTTTAAAGATTTAAGCATACATAGGGACGGACAAACGACAGTGACTTTGTTTTGTACTATGCAGTGATGATGATAGTGATATGCACTCGCGTAGAAAATGAGCCAAAATGTTCAAATCATGATTGAACGCAGTGACATCGTGCGTAGTGTGGTGACGGATTTAGAATACACAATGTCACCAACCCACACTATATTGAGGGTGTCGTATGAGGCGACTAGAGGACCGCAAGAGGCAGATCACCTAGCCGAAAGAGAAGGAAAACTTGATACAAACCCTGTGCCAACCCGTCTTGCCAGCGTAGCACAGTAGGCTAATTTCCCTCCATGGATTTGGAGGAGGCCCAAACTTTTTTTTTTTTTTTCCCCGCCCGGGGTAAAATCCTTTATGGGAGTGTGGGACTCTCCCCCATAATAGGGGCCTACCCACTAAACCTCCCCGGGGTGCTCCAACTCGCGTCCTGTTGCGGCATTGTGGGATCTGATGCAGAATCACGCTTGATACAAACCCTGTGCCAACTTTGCCAGTGTGGCACAACTACTACTACTATTCAGCCCATAACTGACTCACTGCTTAGTCGGACCCCATTACATGGAGAGTAATTAGCCTACTGTGCCACGCTGACCAGACGGGTTGGCACAGGATTTCGTTTCAAGTTCTACTCTTGCGGTTAGATTTCCGGCCTAGTCATTTCCTTGCCAGTGTGACACAGTAGGTAGACTAATTTCCCTCCATGACTTTAGAAGAGGCTCGACTCGGTACTGGGTCATTTATGCGCTGAAATGACCACCTTACATATAATAAACTACATATAGATTCCGAAAAGTGCGAACTGAAAAGTGAATATTAAAACAATATAAAGTAACCTTTAATATAAATGTCCTTGGTCCAGTGAATTTGCTTAAGTTCTTGCCAAGATTGGGTGTCAAAAGCGCGTGGCATAAATTGCGAACTGGCACAAAAAATCTCCGAAAGTGGACTATCAAAGCAGCGTCCATTTTCACTCCATTGAATTAAGGTGGATGCTCCAGGATAGCCCGCGAAATTCATGTTTTTTAATTATGTTGATTAAAATATTATTCGCGGCTGTAAGACGTATGTAGTTATAGAATTATAAAATCATCAATACAACCCTTCAAGCTCATAAAGGTGCAAGAAAAACTTTTTCAACGTCCAAGTCATTCTTGCACCTTTATGAGCTTGGAGGGTTGTATTGATGAGTTTGATGATTATAACTCTGTAACTACATACGTCTTACAGCCGCGAATCAAATGTTCATCATCATACAACCTAGCACTGCCCTGCAAATTGCAAAAAACGTAAGAAAATTTGAATTTCGCGGGCTAGCCTGGAGTATCCACCTTAACAAGGCTTTTTAATTTTAATTAACCTCTCCCTGTTTCATCGTTCTCCTCAGCGATGTTAAAGGGAAGTGATTTTTCGTTCGATTCTATTGTCACTGACCCTACTCTAAGGAAAGGACAGCCGAGAAAAAAACAAAATGGGCCCATATGCTGCCCGAAACGCAGCCATTCACCATTCGAAACCCAAAAATAGTTCCGTTTTTTTTATGGCGTGACCCCTTTTTTTGTCAATTACGTAACGGTTATGTCATCCGCTGCTAAGATAGTTATCAGATTTATCTTCAGTATCGTAAGACTCATGATAAAATATTGTGTTTTTGGATTTCTTTGGATTGGTTTGGATTTCTTCAGCTGCCAGTTTCATTAACATGGTTCTATTGACCTTACTCACGCGTAGAAGCCACAACACCAAAGGATTTTTATTTGTCTGCGGTTTTAATAGGTGCCACAGTCAGGCAATAAACCCACAACCAAATTAATTCACCCGTTTAAACCATACCACAGAGAGACACTGTCTGTATTTAGATTCCTATTTTTAGTCCCTTGTTTGTTAACTGTAAGTGTATATTTGTGTAAGCCTGCCCGTGTTGTGATGGATATAGAATACACGGTCACCACGGATCTCCATCGGATCTTACGACATAAGGAAATGATAAGGCCGAAAACATAACTGCAAGATAAGGAAAACTTGATACAAGACCCTGTGTTCCCTGGCAGTAGGCCAATTACCCTCCATGTAATTAGAGGACTCAGCAGTGGGTTATCTATGGGCAGAGTAATACATAGTAGTATTATACAACTCCCACGATAAAAAGTTTTTATTTTTAATAGGGCACGGAAATCGTTTGTTTTTTAAAGACGCAACAGTTTTTTTTTAATGTGATTAAAAATAATTATATTATTTATCGATACATTATATAATTATATTATTTATTGACGAAAAAAGTGTATATAAGGCGAGTGTGAATGAAAGTGTTGGAAGGGGAAGACCTAGGCGGACGTTTCAAGACCAAATCAAGGACGTCTTGAAAAAAGGCCAGGTCAAGAGTACCCTAAACCGAAGAGCATGTATGAAGGGAATAAATAATGAAAGTGGACGAAGCGAAACCATTATGTAAGGATCGTAGCAAGTGGAAAGAAGTGGTCTCTGCCTACCCCTATGGGAAAGAGGCGTGATTATATGTATGTTTATAACTGAGAATTACAGTGGAGGTTTAAATTTTTTCCTTGTTCTTCACGGTTTATGTTCAGCCAGTGTCAATCAATGAATACCTCGTAACTTTTTTCATTTCACACAATCTTTTTTTAGTGATACAAAGTGCCTATTCTATAACAAAATAAAATAAAAGTTATGGCAACACTTTATTTTTTTCTTTTGCAGCAAAACCTGTTCGGTACTCTAGCCGATTCACGGAATAGAACTATTAAGCTGTTCTCGTACAATACAATGCACACAACAGTAGTCTTTTTTAATGTGGTTAACTAAGTTATATTATTTATCGATACATAATACTGAGAATTACAGTGGAGGGGTATTTTTCCTTGTAGTTCTTCACGGTTTGCGTTCAGCCAGTGTCAAGTTTCCACGAGGTTTCATTGTTAGTAGATAAACTCAAAATGAATCACCCATAGACAAGATATTTGTCGTGCTCGCAACTTTGGCATAGGTGTCTGCGTCATGAACGACAATCGCCATGCCTTTGATTTCGATTGTTTTGGTAACAAAGTGCCGTTTAAAACGAGATCCGGCTGCAGGATATATATTTACCAGGGTGCCATTTGTGATCACAGTATCTATTCATAGGGTGTAGGATATTAATTTACAACATTTTTCAAAAAAGTTAGGGTATCGTTGAAAAAACGAGCTGGATTTTTTTATTATTTTTCTATGGGTATTTATTGACCCGACCGACCATACACCGGTACCGGCTTATCGTTGAATTTTGGGACATCATTTTGAGACATGTGGTTTAAGTATGGAAATCATACCTGTTTGTTTACACTTGGCTGGTGCCAAAGGTGCGGCCAAGCGCGCAACGGCAACCATGAATTTTTAGAATCTTTATAAATTGCCGTGATGTAGACGATACTTATTGAAAAAACAAATGAACGAATTTCTTTTCCCGAAAATCTATTAAAAATATTTTATTAAAAAACTAGCGACCCGCCCCGGCTTCGCACGGGTGCGATGATGAACCTTTAAATTTATCAGTGTTTCTCTACAATATTATGGATGTATTATGCACATAAACCTTCCTCTTGAATCACATTTTAATCAACATACAACCTAGCACTGACCTGCAAATTGCAAAAAACGTAAGAAAATTTGAATTTCGCGGGCTGCCCTGGAACATTCACCTTAACCTTAGCCCATTAATCACGTGATGTTTTTTTAACATTTTTAACCCCTCCCGCCCCCTTGGTGATACCTGGTGAGGTTTAAGACTACCCCTCCACCTAGGGTTGCCAACTATACTGTTTTGAACAGTATTATACGGTTTTTACTAAATTATACTTTTTACTGTTGAACAAAAATAAAGTATACAAAATACTGTTTTCAGCACCAAAATGCAAACACATTACTATGTGTTATACTTAGACGCTCACACATTTTTTCAGTAATGAATGCTAAGTGGCGGGAGGGTAGAAATAAAGCAGCTCCTCATTTATTATAATTTCAGATAAAAGTGTGGTGAGGCAATATGTTTTTTAAAAAAGATTATATATTAGTAAATTGTGCGAGAAGCTTTAAAAATATGTATATGTCGGAAGCCATATTATTTAACAGCTGTGAGAGACGGCGGCTAGATGGCGCTAGTGGAACGTGCACCGGATGCAGACAGTAAAATATTGTAACGTTTCCGCCAAGTGATCGCCTTTATAAGGAGTCGCGCGGTTGAGTCGGTACGCATTTCTATCGGATGCGTCGCGGTGCACGGATCACTGTCTTTCGACAGTCAGTTCAGCCCGGTTATTGGACGTGGAACGTTGTCAGACAATTAGTACTGTCCTTATTGCGGTGGGTGCGTGGAACCCTGTCTCTGACAGTCAGTACTGCTCTCACTGTCACGTTGCTATGCTAGTTATTTAATTAATTTGATTTCATTTCTAGATTAAATTAAAGTGACTATGTTCGACTGAAATAAATTTGTATGTTGCCATATCTGACTTTTACTTCTGATGTCTGCCTGGGACCAAACCCGACATCAGAAGTGGGATTGTAACTCAGTCAGCCCATGTGGAGAAAACAGTGAAGCTAACGAGAAACAGTGTAGGGATAATGTGTGTGCTTCTGAACGTGATAGAAATGACCTATAATGGCGACTTCTACTAGAGCAACAGAACCGTAATTTTCTAGCCATTATACAGGCAATGCAAACGTCGTCTTTCAGCAATTCCGTGAGGTTTCCAGGTTTACAGGTTTCCACAAGCGGCAGTCAGTGTGGAGATTAACCAAGTGAACGGGATCACTTGTTTCCATTGTCATGGACAAGGACACTCCGCGTCTAACTTCCCTGAGCGGAGCAGCAGGAAGGCGAGCAACAGTACTGCGGTCAGCCAGTTCAAAGAATAGTGAGTGGATCTGTAGTAAGCGCACCAGCTGGAATTTTACGTCACTCCGGTGAGCAGTTTCCATTTTATTACTTGGGTCAATTGTATGGTAATAAGAGTATACGTTAGTGTGACTTTGATCGGTTTGGTCACTGTTGAATTGATAAAATATTATTTGAAATTCTTTTACGTGTTTTACCTGTTAATTACTTGCGATACGAAATTTAGATTGGATGGGATGTTTTAGCGTTAGGCTTGACAGTTCAACGGTCTAGCGTCATATTTTCGCCAGTTTATAGCAAAGTTTTCCAAGATTATGGCACCATTATATGCCGTGATTGGCATCGGTAAGGTAGATTGGGATCGGATTTTCCGCTCACCACTGGCACACCATCACAAAATGTGCAGGAAAATATTCCGCTACCCTCAAAGAGTTTAGAAGCATTTTGTTTATCGAAATTAACTGATGCTTTACTACCCCGGTTCCCGTGCACCACCACATCCTTTGATGGTATTGATGCAGTTTGATTCTGATGACCCGAATTCTGACCGAGAGATGGTGTCGCCTGTCAGATGTCATAATTAGTAACAAAAATTTGAAAGGTGTCGATTTAATCATGACGCTGTACCATTGTCTATGAGGCCGTGCAGCCACGTTATTGATCAAAATACCTCCCAGTCCCTCCCAGTTAATAGCAATGGGAAGATATGCAGCAGATTTTGAAAGCTCAGTTCTCTCGTCCTGTGCTGATTCAGGATCACTTTAAATTCATCATGTCATCTAGCTCCCGCACAGTTAGTGTCATTCGATCCAGACGATCCCAACTCGGATATAGGGGTTGGTGTCAGTTATCAGAGATTATAGTTGAAAATAAGAAATTAAAACTGGATGATCTAATAATGGCAGTATATAAAAAAAAGCCGATGCTAATTTACCCGACAAAGTATAACAGAACTGTCTTGCAATCTCTGTTTTATCACAATCCGATGTAATAATTCGTCATAAGTAAAATTCCACTGTCATATGCCATAAAACAACTTTTTTGTGTATTGCGAGGAATTTCTTTAAAACGAAAAACGAGTCTTCTGATCATCTTGAATTTGACCCAAAACGTCCTCGGAGTAGTTAGTTTCTGTGGAAACTGCAATAATTCATGTAAAATCCGAGCTTCGAGAAAAAAAGAAAACCCTCGACCCAAGTACGAGGGAGATGGATGGATTGTAGGAGTGAGGAATTGTGTGAGGTATGACAAACTGATAGGTGTGTGTGGACACTACCACCTAGCGTGGGACAGGGGCCGTAAGATGATAATCATCATCATCATCATTTCAGCCCATAACTGACTCGCTACTGAGTCGGGCCTCCTCCAAGTTCACAGGGGGAAATTGGCCAACTGTGTCACGCTGGCAAGACGGGTTGGCACAGGATTTGATTCAAGTTTTCCTTCTTTTGCGGCTTGGTGATCTGCATCTTGCGAAGATGATAATGGTGATCTTAAATGTGGCGATTTATGAGTTTTGTGATAACCTACGTTAGTAAGTTCCTTTTGAGTTAGTGTTCCAGACAAACTCCTCAATCAGAAGCCTCAAAGTCACATGCTACGTGTGCGGCGAACCGGGCCACGTGGTCTCCAGCTGCCCCACGAGGACCGATGGAACAAAGGAGCAGCCAGCGGCGGGGTTCAAGGAAGTCAACGTGAACTGTGAACTCCAAGAGTGTTCATGGAGTGATGGACTGCAGTGCTACAGGAACCAGTCGTGCCAGTGGGCAGGTGGAGAGGGTCATGCGAACTTTGAAAAATATCCTTACTATAATAGAATGTAACTAATAATACCTGGCAGGATGAACTAGCGAACTTAACTTAACGAACCATGACGGCAGATAATATGCCTGTTGTGCCTTTAAACAATAGTAATGTCACCACAGATTCGGAAAACCTCTTACTGTAAGCTCTCGAGCATTGACTGTAGGTGATTCAGAGGAAACACTTTATGTAACCTTTTGCACCTTAAGTGCAAATAATTCTGAGGAAACTTTATCTCTTAGCTCTGCAACATTAAGTGTAGATAATCCCGAAGCTGTAATAGAATCTTTGGGGTGGTCAATTAGTATGGTCTCTTCTGCTGTTGTGGGAGACGATCTGTGATACGCTGAAGGGGTCTCGCCTGCTTTTGTGGGTGGATGACCTAGTCCAGCATTAGTGGTTTATACTGAAGGGGTCGCAAGTATAGCGACCTAGTCCAGTTGTAGGAGTCTCGCCTGCTTTAGTGGGCGACGATTCAGACCAGCATTTTTAAACATAATGAGTCCTTTTCTTTTTAGATTAATGCACTCGAGGCCGAGTGATTTGTCAGAATGGCCGTGTCGGAAGCCATATTATTTAACAGCTGTGAGAGACGGCGGCTAGATGGCGCTAGTGGAACGTGCACCGGATGCAGACAGTAAAATATTGTAACGTTTCCGCCAAGTGATCGCCTTTATAAGGAGTCGCGCGGTTGAGTCGGTACGCATTTCTATCGGATGCGTCGCGGTGCACGGATCACTGTCTTTCGACAGTCAGTTCAGCCCGGTTATTGGACGTGGAACGTTGTCAGACAATTAGTACTGTCCTTATTGCGGTGGGTGCGTGGAACCCTGTCTCTGACAGTCAGTACTGCTCTCACTGTCACGTTGCTATGCTAGTTATTTAATTAATTTGATTTCATTTCTAGATTAAATTAAAGTGACTATGTTCGACTGAAATAAATTTGTATGTTGCCATATCTGACTTTTACTTCTGATGCCTGCCTGGGGCCAAACCCGACATATATATAAATCAATAAATAAATAACATACTGTTTATTTTTCTAAAATACTGTTTAATATTCTTCATAGAGCTGAATATACTTTATTTCTTGTAAAAAAAGTTGGCAACCACCCCCCATTAAAAATCACGTGTTTTTTTGTACCGTTTCGAATTCATACTATGTAATTTAATGCCCCTCTGTCATATCAACTCTGTATATTGAGTAAAAAGTCTGTTCGGTACGTATAGCTCATGCTTTTGACACAATCACGAAATAAGCAAGCATCGTGTCGAAAGGGGGCGTCGATAGAAAATAGTTTGATAGTATTAGTATAGTACATATTATTAGTTTGGGGTAGGGCTGCCATCACCTAAATTGCAGTCGCCGGATAAAAACGGCGAAAATCCCGGACATTTGGGCAAAATATGTATTTTCCCCGGACACATCTAGAAAGTATTTTTTGCAACAAATATAAAAACAGACGAGCCTTCTTGAATGTGGGTTATTGTGGTAGAATTTTAAATTAAAAAAAATTGTAATGCCTTTGACAGCAAGTGTCCGGGTTACCGGGACACTTTTCAAAACCCCTGCCGGACGGCCCCCGGACGCCCTTCAAACTAGGACAAATCCGGGGAATTCCGGACGGATGGCAGCCTTAGTTTGGGGCCCTGTTTAGAATCCGGGGTAGCCTATGTAGGGTTTCCAGTACGTTATTTCAGGTAATTGTACTTTACACTTTATGAGAACAATATAGCACACGAAAAGTTAAGTCGTTAAGTAAGTATTTTTTCGTTATACGAAATTTATCGATTGATGCTGAATCGATTTCGCCAGCACCATATCACACAAGTATTAATTTTTAACCATTTCTGAACGCTACCTAACCTCGAATGAATAAAGTAAAATAAATTGTACTTTAATTTGATAAGTACTATGTATGTACTTACTTTTTTATTACTACTTATAGAAGCAATAAAAAAGGTCGCAACCTTACCTGCGTGTGTGTGTTTGTGTAGGCCACAGATTGATGTTTTACTAATTTGTAAAGAACCATTATAGGATCTTTTCAAAGTCGACAAAGGTAAATTCTCAGCCCATAAATGACAGACTACTGAGCCGGGCTACCTCAACTACATGGAGGATATTAGCCAACTGTGCCACGCTGGCGAAAACCCGTCACCTCAGTTAATTTCCAAATTAAGTCCTACGTACATTTTATATTTCTGCGTATGTGTGTGCATGTGTGTACAGTACATAAATCCCACACAACAATAATTTGTATTATTTATAACAACATGAATGGATGATCATCCCTTTGCGCAAGCATACTGGTCGCTACAAGTTTGGAACTTTTTAAGCCATAATAATTATAGGTTAGTGTGTCTATGTGTGTGTGTGTGTGTATTATTAAACTATTCACTTACAATTACAAACTGATTGGAGACTAATCTTGCACGCACTTGTATCACCGCTTGATGAAAAAAATTGTTGTTTTTGGTTTTTTATTTTTCGAACTTGTACTTGTGTTCTTTTTATTTTATTACTCACAACAATTGCAATTTTACACTGAATTAAAACACTTACTACAATATTATTTTATTACGTAGCGTTACGTTATGTGGGTATTTTTTCTATCTAACACACTTTTAACCTAATAATTTAATAAAATATCAACTTTCAACACAACAATTAGGTTATAACAACACAAACACTTTAATTAGGCGCTTCCTTGTTTTTTTTTAATATCACAATAGCCGATAATTATAAACACTTATAAAAAGGTTTGGGATTCGAATTTCGAATCAGGTTTTGAGCGCCCGATGTTTTGATACGCGCGTCCGACGGTGCGTAGTTAAAATACGTGCGTGCGCGCAGAACATTCTCCAATAACTGACTGACTTCGATTTCGCTTGGCGGTTCATAAAATGTGATGTAAGATACCACAGACGAAAAAATATTGGGCGAGTAATGAAAACCAGAGTGACAGTCTGATACAAATATATTTTTGTTAACCCCCGACGCAAAAAGAGGGGTGTTATAAGTTTCACGTGTCTGTCTGTCTGTGGCACCGTAGCTCGCGAACGGATGAAGCGATTTTAAATACAGTTTTTTTTTCTATGACAGGTGAGTTACGGGCGAGTGTTCTTAGACATGTTTGATGAAAATCGGTTGAGTCGTTTAAAAGTTATGGGGGGTGAAAGTGGGGAAGAATAACCGAAAGTCTGCAAATATAATCGAGTGGTGTCTCAAATGAAAGTGCAGCACGTGTACATTACAAACATCATAAGCGTGTACCTATAAAAAAGAAAAATTAAATTAAAAATTAAAAAAAACCCCGACACAATGACCTATGTATCCTATAAAAAGTAAAAAATAAAAAAAATACATCGCGTTGGGGGGCCAGGGGTCAGGTAATAAATAAATAGGAGCGGTCCCCCAACGCGATGTACTTTTTTATTTTTTACTTTTTAAAGGATACTTAGGTCATTGTGTCGGGGGTTTTTTTAAATTTTTAATAGAACTAGAATAGCTATCACTTTGTAAGTGACCGCAATGCACGTTATTTTAGTTTAGGTACGTACGCGTTAGTAATGTTGCTAGAATTGAATTCCCATTATTATTTCAATGCGCGCTGGTCTCACGGTTGATATGTTATTATAAAAATAAAAATAGTGATTGATTGGTTGGCCAGCGTAGCACAGGTGTCTAAATCCCCCCCCTGTATTTGGAGGTGGCCCAACTCAGCAGTGGGTCTTTTACGGGCTGCAGAATAATAATAAGAAGATGTAGGTATGGCATGACATTATACAGTCAAGTAATGCTCAAGTCACGTGACTTCAGCATTTTGAAATGCTAAGTAAATATCATCATCATCATCATGATGATATTTTACTTAACATCATCATTTCAGACCATAAATTACCCAGTATAAGTAAATTATTAATTAAACCCATCTATGTAGGGTTTAATTAAAAAGTATTAGTTTGATTGAGTTGTTTAACAGAGCGAGGTGTCCAAGTTAGCCTTGGGCTTACTAAAAACGGTTACACTTCGCGATATCGACCAGGCTTCTAAGCTTATTACATGTATGACATTAAAATATTTCATTGATGACTTGTCGGTTCACTGCAGTGAATGTTTTTGCAATAGACGGTGGGTGACCTTTTAAAAGATTTCTACCTGGGACGGCGTTTGGTGACGGATTAAGAATACGTAATATCACCAACCCGATATAATGTGCATGCTGTGGTCTCCTTTAAGTGAAGGAGTACACCATTTATTACCTGATGTTGCCCTATTATTATAATGTTTCACGTATTGTGTACATCCTTTGTTGGGGCACCATAATTAAAACAAAAAAAAAGTTATCTCCTGAGGGTGTGGTGGAGCCCACTGAAAGAACGCAAGAAGTAGACAACTTAGCTGCAAGAGAAGGAAATGTATAAATAACCCACTCCCTTAGGCTAATTTCCCTCCATGAAAGTGGAGGAGGCTTAACTCGGCAGTGGGTTATTTATGGCATGCGATGAGGGTGCGGAATGCATTCGACTGAGAGGTTAGGCAACGTCTGTATCCATCTAATTTTAACAACGAAATAAAGAACCACTCCTGTCTACTACTATTAAGCTCATAAACAGGGGCGTAGCTACCGCCGTATCTGGCGTATCAATTATACGGGGCCCCGGGCAACGGGGCCCGACTTTTGTAAGCAAAAATTAATAAAACTTCCCAATTTTTTTATTTATTTGAGAAATGAGATAAGTAAAAACTAGAATTCTTTTTTCTCGCGTGGAGCGTGCTTTCGATAGTTGGCAACACTACATCGGTAAATTTTTTTACACATATTTTTTTTTCTTTTGTGAGAAATCATTACCTTTCTTAAGGACCGGCAAATATTTTTTTATACGGGGCCCCACCATGACACGCTACGCGCCTGGCCATAAATGCCGGGCCTCCTCCACGTTCATGGAGGGAAATTAGCTTATGGTCCCAGATCGGTTGGTTACATGGAGGGTAATTAATCAACCTACTGTGCCACGCTGGCCAAACGGGGTGGCACAGTAATTCGTATAGTTTTCCTTCGCTTGTTATTTACCAATGCGCTTCTTATGTGTATGCGCTTCAACATATCTGATGGCAAGGAATTAGACCGGATCCCTGCCAACACCGGCTTACGACACCCGCAGGATGGAGTTGGGGTGGTGACACTATGTATTCTAAATCCATCATAACATAACACAGATATAGTGGTTAGATGTGCCGCCTTTGGATCAACGGGTCCCGGGTTCGATTCCGGGGTCGGGCAAGTGTCTTTGTCTAAACCAGAGGCACTGGCTCGGAGTCTGGGTGTCATTTCTATGTATAATATGTATGTATCTACAAAAAAAAAATGTATTTAAGTAGTTTATCATCCATCTCGTTACCACACAAGCATTAAGTTGCTTAGCTTGGGACGAGATGGCGTTGTGTGAAATGTCCAAGGATATTTATTTATATTTATTTATACACCATTTATTTGTATGTAACCAACCTCAGACGGGTTGGCAAAAGTCATTACAGTAGGCTAATTTCCCTCCGTGAATTTGGAGGAGGCCCGACTCAGTAGTGGGTTATTTACGGGCTGAAATGATGATGGACAAATGATCAATGATCCAGTGATTCTCACCTGACATGATGGTTCAGCGCTATGCTATTCTATATTGTACTACCGGTTTAAAATATTTCGTTTACGCTATACTTCTACCAGTTATTTTGGGAGCACAAGGCCATTTTTATGAGCATACGTTGCTAAGTCATTTAGTCATCATCACTATCACTACATATTATAAAACAAAGTCGTTGTTGTCTGTCCGTCCCTATGTATGCTTAAATCTTTGAAACCACGCAAGGGATTTTTTAATAGATAGAGTGATTCAAGAGGTTCTTCATTGCGCCCATGCGAAGCCGGGGCGGGTCGCTAGTAATATTATAGAGCTGCAGAGTTTGTTTGTATGAACGCGCTAATCTCAAGAACTGCTGGGCCGATTTAAAAAAATCTTTCAGTGTTGGTTAGTCCATTTATCAAGGATATATATATTATTTATATTATATATATTTATATTATATATTTTATTTTCCAAAAAATTTGGGATCTTTAAGAAAATTGCTATTTTGTAACCCAAGGTGTAAAATTTTATTTTCAAAATCCATTCTCAAATTTATATCTTACTAGCGACTTGTCCCGGCTTCGCACGGGTGCAATTATGAACCTGTAAATGTATCAGTGTTTCTCTACAATATTATAAATTTATTATACCTAAAAACCTTCCTCTTGTATCACTCTATCTACATTGAGAAGAAAGAAACCACTAACTTGTCGTGCAAAGACGAAAAAATAAAATGTAAAATTAATTATTATACATTAAAATATTTAAACCAATGTATACATACATATTATTTCCTTATTATTTTTCTTTTACTTTATTTTTATTTAATTATATTTGTGTGTATTTAAAAATATATACTTATTTGTCTTTTAAATTTTAATTTTTGTTTTATATTTTTGGACTATTTGAAAGCATTCGCAAGAATTTATTCGAATAAAAAACATTTTGATTTTACTAAATACTGCTGAAGTTCCTTGTGACTTTATCGCTCCTTGTGACTATAGCGCGAATTACCTCTTCCAAATCTTATCCCTGCAAATGGCGGAGTCCCACATAGTCTACCGTGTTCTATGTATTCTCGCTAGCTGTATGTTTCAGCTGATAAATGAACCACTGACAATCTTGGCCCTTTTCCAATTTCATGGAGGGAAATTAGCTTTTTGTGTCTGGTAACAAGCTGGCACGTAGGGTATCACCACAAAATAATTAGGCACAGAAGCCAAGCTCACGTACGCACCTCACTATACATACTACGTTCGGCGGTCGCGGTATGGATAACCCATCAACTCTGATTTATATTTATAACTAGCAGACCCGGCCACGCGTGCTGTGTTGGTTATGCTATTAAATCGTAGCTTAAATGAAACGTTTATACTTTTAACATAACTCCATCTATTGAATACTTACTCAGTCCAGTCAACAGATATCACCATCTGTTAGAATCGTTTGTAGCTAACATATAATTGTGACTGTCAAATAATAGACAAATAATTTGCAATAAAATAACATTGCGACTTAATAATAATAAAAAAGTTTATTAAGAATATTGACTGCCTCTTGCTTGATATTGACAGCCTTGTTGGTCTATTTAGTTATGCTGGCCTTGGATCAGGCGTCCCCGGTCCGATGCCGGGGTCGGACAATTGTCTTTGTAAACCAGAGTCACTTGCGCTGAGTCTGGGTGTCATTTTTGTTCGTGAATTTCATGTAAACTGCCTCCGCGATACATGTTAAATACCTCATGCAGGGGTTTTGTATAAAAAATCGTTTGATTAGTATTTTATTCTAAACATCCTTGAACTGGACAGTTTCATTAAGTCTTTCTTTGTTACTACATCATGCCACAAAAATATCACAAGTCGCGTCTGAAGCTAGAACACTTAGGAACTCGTACTTGTACCGTTTCAACCGTTCCTGTAAGATGCTGTGTCCATGAGCGATGTATATGTGTGTGTTGCTCGAGCGCGTTGTACATAACATAAGTTCTGTACCCAATTATTTTGTGATATCACTAAGCTTAGCCAGTAGTTTGTAATACTAGTCTGGTGACGCAACGGATTCGCCCTCGTGAGTATTAACTCACGGATCCACCTCGGCTGGGCAGCGTTCGGGAAGCTGCGAAAGATCTTCTCGTCCACAATACCGCAGTGTCTAAAGACAAAAGTCTTCAACCAATGTGTGTTGCCAGGGCTATGCTCGGAGTTTCCCTGCGAGATCGAATTAGAAATGAGGAGATACGCAGAAAAACCAGGGTCACCAACATAGCCCACCGGATTGCCAAACTTAAGTGGCAGTGGGCAGGGCACATAGCTCGCAGGACCTACGCCCAGTGGGGCAGAAAAGTCCTCGAGTGGCGACCGCGTTCCGGAAGGTGCAGTTCTGGTAGGCCTCCCACATGGTGGACCGACGACCTGGTTAAGGTCGCCGGAAATCAGTGGATGCGGGCGGCCCAGGACCGGCCTTTGTGGAGATCCTTGGGGGAGGCCTATGTCCAGCAGTGGACGTCTTTTGGCTGAAATGATGATGATGATGATGATAAATATATATATATAAATATATCCTTGGACATTTCACACAACGCCATCTCGTCCCAAGTTAAGCAACTTAATGCTTGTGTTATGGTAACGAGATGGATGACAAACTACTTATATACATCTTTTTTTCGTAAATCTGAGTCTGCATATTATATATAGAAATGACACCCAGACTCCGAGCCAGTGCCTCTGGTTTAGACAAAGACACTTGCCCGACCCCGGAATCGAACCCGGGACCCGTTGATCCAAAGGCGGCACATCTAACCACTAGACCAACGAGGCAGGTTAACTGAAGTAAATTTACCAAAATAGGTATGTGTATCTTTTAGCCGGCAGCTGCGAATATGTCTTCTAACCCAATGATGCGAAAAGCTATTCATGATTGAGTGTTAGGTTTTGCTACATGAGACGTCCTGTCGTATTATCTATTCATATGTGGTATTTTTCCGCGTGGTGACTGATTTGGAATACATTGTGTCACCATCCTGTTTCATCCTGAGGGTGTCGTAGGAGCCAACAAAAGGAAATGACAAGGCCGATAACCTAGCCACAAGAGAAGGAAAACTTAATACTAAACCCTGTGTCAGCCAACCCGTCTCCCCACCGTGGCACAGTAGGCTAATTATCCTCCATGTGACTGGAGGAGGCCGGACTCAGCAGTGGGTCATATATGGGTAGGGTTGCCAACTATACTGTTTTGAACAGTATTATACTGTTTTTCACTAAATTATACTTTTTACTGTTGAACAAAAATAAAGAATGCGAAATACTGTTTTCAGCATCAATATGCAAACACATTATATAGGTTACACTTAGACGCTCGTTCACACATTTTTTTTCAGTAATGAATGCTAAGTGGAGATAAGATAGAAATAGAGCATCTATTTATTTAATTAAAATTGAGATTTAAAAAAAAAGATCATAAACTAGCAATTTGTGCGAGAAGCTCTAAAAAACATGTATTTAAAACAATAAATAAATAAAATTTCAACTGTTCATTTTCCTAAAATACTGTTTAATATTCTTTATTAGTGGCCCGCCCCGGCTTGGCCGGTGCAAAGCGGGGGTAGGTTATACATATAAGCCTTCCTCTTGAATCACTCAATCTAATACAAAAAACCGCTTCAAAATCCGTTGTGTAGTTTTAAAGATTTAAGCATACATAGGGACGGACAGACAAAACCGACTTTGTTTTATAATATGTAGTTAGTTCTAAAGCTGAATATACTTTATTACTTGTAAAAAAAATGGCAACCCTATATATGGGCCGATTAGTTAGTAGTTATAGTAGTAAGATTCATTTCTATTCAGTATTTTTCCCATTACACGCAGACACATTGTTTCGAATCGCTTACGTTTGGTTAACCACAATAAGCATCATAAAATACCCACTGTTGATTCAGGCTACTTCTCATTACATGGGGGAAATTAGTGTACTATATCCCCTGACCTCAGGGCCGGATTAACTATATCAGGGGCCCCAGCGTATGTATATTTGGGGCTCCTTTTTGGACGACTTTTTAGAATACACGGTGTCACGACCCCATTCCCTAATCACAAATTTTCGAGTTTGATTCAAAGATCATTTGATGTACATCATCTTAAATGTGAATGTAAAATAGATATGACGACTGATAGGTGTGTATGGAGACTACCACCTAGCGTGTGACAAGGGCCGTAATTTTTAGAGTACAGTAGAAACTCGATTATCCGGACTAGTTGTTGTCGTTAGGCATTCGGATAATCGAATGTATGAAGAATAGAGCGGGTTTTGTGCATAAGTAGGTATATTGTTACCCGCTCTTTGCTAGTTTAATAATGTATTGTGATATTACCTACGTAACTAGAGTTCCTTTTGAGTTTGAGATGTCAAAATCATATTTCATAAATGCTGTAGATGTGATCAGAAACCGTAACAAAAGCGTATTCTTTTTCTGGTAATAAAAAAATAGTCCTGTATATTGAAGCCCCTAGAAGTGCGTCATAGCTGTTTTGGTAAAGCTGTTTGCATTACTTCAACACACACGATTAATGAGCGTGAAATATAATATTTTATATTGTTTTCTTAATGTGCTTGGAATAATTAATTTATTACATTATTTTGCCATCAGTACGTAAAGTCATTGAAGGGGACCTGTCCAAATATTTGTTTAAATATACATCACTATCACTACATAGTTTATAACAAAGTCGCTGTCGTCTGTCCGTCCATATGTACCTATCTATGCTTAAATCTCTGAACTACGCAACGGATTTTGAAGCGGTTTTTTTAATAGATAGTGATCCAAGAGGAAGGATAGCTAGCTTCACCCCGCGGCGTCACCCGCGGTACGACAATAACCGCGGGTAACATCGCACCCGTGCGAAGCCGGGACGGGCCGCTAGTATTTAATAATAATATAATAATGATATTGACACTACGTTTTAGTTAGAAAACGGTTTTATGGGAAAAAGAAAAAGGTTTTAGGGGTTTTTAGCGCTTTTCCGTCAATTATTAGATTTTTTCTCGCCGTAAAAACCATCCTTGACCTTCAACGAACATTAAAAAAAAAGAATTGGGCAAATTGGTCCAGGCGTTGTTGAGTTATGCGCTTACCAACACATTTTGCGATTCATTTTTATTTATATACGAGTAGATACATGCAAAATATTAAAGAGAAACACTGATAAATTTAGATGTTCATTATAAAATTATGCACGCACTGTAGAGGAGTTTCACTGGTTCACTGAAACTATATCATATTGTAGCGACCGCATGCTACATACTTTACACAATTTACCAGAAAAATCTAAAACTAATTGCATCAGGAAATATATCGCCTACAAAAAATGCGATAATTACGAAAAAGTCCTACACCGCGATAGCGAAATTTCAAGAGCAATTCGCGAGTTAAGATATCCCCGACTACACCTATCGGGGGAATAGGCGCTGCGACCCCTAGCCAGACATCACACCTCGTCTGGCTGGATGATCATCCCTTTGCGCCTAAAATATAAATCAAAACCATATCGGCGGGTAGCTTGACGCCAGCGCCATCTAGTTACATTAAATAGAACTCGACATTAAACATGCCGCCCAACGAGGACATACTATAAACAAAACCATATCGGCGGGCAACTTGTCCTTGTCCTTCTTGTATGGCCTTCACATTCAATAAAAAATACTGCTTAAATCACTATCACTACATATTATAAAACAAAGTCGCTGTCGTCTGTCCGTCCCTATGTATGCTTAAATCTTTAAAACTACGCAACAATTATAAGTATAATACATGCATAATTGCACCCGTGCGAAGCTAGAAGTATACATAATTGCATGACTTGATAAAAAATGCTATGCAATAGCTTTACCGCGGCAGTGCCCGAGTGCCACATTTTTTTGCTAGGTTTTTGACCTGATCATTTCCTTTTTTTTTCTTTTTTTTTTCCTTTTCTCAGCGCTTACGACACGGTGGTAAGATGGTCACATTCCACTCATTACCATACGGAGTTATTTACGTTCCAAAGCTTCCAACGGAATGAAAAGCCAATATGTGTAACCTAGAGACTAGTGCCAAGTAAAATGGCATTCATGACACAAATGACAGAAATATGCTATTGTTTCTCTTAATATTATACCTCGCACGGATTTTTCCGTGTGGCGGGTGACGGATTTAGAATACGCAGTGTCAAAATTCAAACTCAAAAGGAACATTAGTTACGTTATAACACAAAAATCTTATAAATCGTCATATTTATAATTAATACCGTTATCATCTTATGACCCCTCTCCCATACTAGGTGGTAGTCTCCACACACACCTATCAGTCGTCATACCTACATTCACACCTTTCATACACAATTCCTCACTCTTACAATCCCTCCTGAGGGTGTCGTAAGCGCTAAGAAAAGGAAATGGCAAGGTTGAAAACCTAGCCAAAAGAGAAGGAAAACTTGAAACAAAACCCTGTGCCAACCCGTCTAGCCAGCGTGGCACAGTAGGCTAATTACCCTCCCTGTGATGATTTAGAATACGCAATGTCACCAACCCACACCATCCTGAGGGGGTCGTATGAGGCGACTAAAGGAACTCAAGATGCAGACCACCTAGCCACAAGAGAAAGAAAACTTGATGTAAACCCTGTGCACACCCGTCTTGCCAGCGTGGTGCAGTAGGCTAATTTCCCTCCATTTTGGAGGAGGCCCGACTCACTAGTGAGTCATGTATGGGCTTTAAAATGTATGTAAGTTAAAATGTCCTCGAGTGGCGACCGCGCTCCGGCAAGTGCAGTGCTTGTAGGCCTCAAGTTGACCGACGACTTAGTTAAGATGGCTGGGAACCGATAAGAGATCCGATACGAGAGAAAACTGGATAGGAGATGGATACGGGTGGCTGAGGAGCGGCGTTAGTGGAAACCCTTGGGGAGCCCTATGTCCAGCATGTTCTTTTTTACTAATTACTTGAATGCCTTTGACCCTAGGCTTGCGTGATGGAACGCAACGTCAGGGTCTAAGATGTGGCAGGCCATTCAAGGAGATTCCCTGTCGGGCACCGGCTCTCACACACACACGACGGAACACAGTAAAAATTATTGGCGGCGGACTTAGATGCGAGGGTGGTAGCTAGCCGGGCGGACTGTTAGATCCTAGCACCAAGCGTGCTGGGTTTCGTTGACTTTTACAACACGCGGTTTTTCCCAGCGTGCGGTGGGGAAGTTTTATATTCTGACACCTCCCCACACGGGTAGTTTTGGTGTGATGTCTTAGCTTTATGTAATGATGATAATAGTTAAATGGGGAATTACAATACAAACATACCTACGCTGGTGATAAAAGTGGTTTGGTTAAACCCACACTGTCCTTTCCACATTCTGAGTAATACAAGTTATCTGAAACATACGTTTTAAGTATTGACAATTAATTGGTTGATTGGCTATATCACTAGGGTTGCCAACTATACTGTTTTGAACAGTATCTCGTATACTGTTTTTCGTTAAATTATACTTTTTACTGTTGAACAAAAATAAACTATGCAAAATACTGTTTTCAGCATCAAAATGCAAACACATTATTAGGTGTTATACTTAGACGCCCAGACATTTTTTTTCAGTAATGAATGCTAAGTGGAGTTAGGATAGAAATAGAGATTTTAAAAAAAGATTAATAAACAAGTTGTGCGAGAAGCTCTAAAATATGTATATAATACAATAAATAAATAAAATACTGTTCATTTTTCTAAAATACTGTTTAATATTCTTTATAAAGCTGAATGTAACTACTTTATTTCTTGTAAAAAAAGTTGGCAACCCTATATTTCACACAACTAGCCACTGCCCACAACTGCTCGCGTACATCCAGATCTGGATTTCCATACTTGGTAGTTTATGTAACGATAACTACTATTACTCAATCTACAGGTAAACCACTGCTTTGTCCGGCCTCCTCCAATTACATGGAGGGTAATTAGCCTACTGTGCCACGCTGGCCAGGCGGGTTGGCACAGGGCTTCGTTTCAAGTTTTTCTTCTCTTGTGGTTAGTTTTTCTTCTCTTGTGGTTAGTTTTTCGGCCTTTAGCCTTTAGATGGTATGGGTTGGTGACAATATGTATTCTAAATCCGTCACCACACGGACATTTCTATCGTTTCGGCCCATAGATAACCCACTACTGAGTCGGGCCTCCTCCAAATCCATGGAGGGAAATTAGCCTACTGCGCTACGCTGGCAAAACGGGTTGGCACAGGGTTTGTATCAAGTCTTCCTTCTCTTGCGGCTAAGTGATCTGCCTCTTGCGTTCTTTTAGTCGCCTCTTACGACACCCTCAAGATGGTATTGGTTGGTGACAATATGTAATCTAAATCCGTCACCACACGGACACTTATATAACAGGCACTTATTAAATCAAGTAATTTGTTTTAAGTATTTGATGATTAAACACATTTAGTGTTTAGCAATTATTTGAACTAGAGTTGCGTGTTCTTTTTGTAAATTTTATGTTGTGTTTATGTTCACACCACCCACGCTCCAGTTAAATATCTAACTAATAATATATAGTTTGTGTGTTGTCTGTCACCAACCCATTTAATACTGAGAATGACGTATATTAAGGTTATAGGAGTAATAAACAAAAAATAGAACATCTGATGAAAATGTTTTAGCAAATAACCTAATAGTTACAACAATTCCAATTTCTCAGGCACTATGACTGAAAATATCTGTTTGACACGATTACAGAAACCTTGTTTCTGCACGTGACTTCTTTCGCGTATATTTTAATATTGTGCTTACTTAAAAGATTGAATCCTTTTCCATGCCTACATATCACAAACACGCCCCACTTTCCCATCCCCAGTAATATCATATTCGCCATCCCATATTCGCGCGCCATATTCATATTTCATTCTGAACAACGGTTGAGAACTGTGCGGTCGCCATACAATCACTTTAGAATCATCCAATAAAGATAGCAAGATACTGTGAAGATATTATCATACACCACAGAGGACCCTCCATCATCGCGAACCAACTGCTTAAGGTGGATGCTCCAGGGTAGCCCGCGAAATTCAAATTTTCTTACGTTTTTTGTAATTTTCAGGGCAGTGCTAGGTTGTATGATGATGAACATTTGATTGACGAAGAAAATTTGAATTTCGCGGGCTACCCTGGAGCATTCACCTTAAGTCAAAGCCCTAATAGTGTCGTTTAGTTCGTAAGTTTTAACTAGATGACGCTAAGTTCAATTTAGATGGCGATATGGTTTTGCTCATTCATTAATGTAAGTGTCGAAGGAATTATTTTTAATATAATGGCTTTTTAAATAAACAGTTGTACAGTTACTTATTGATATTGACCTTTTATCGCACTGGCTACCGTATAACCTTTTAAACACCAACCAAGAAGCGAAAATAGGTGCATATCTTCTGCGCCAATGGTGAGTCGAGTCCCACTGCTCCTTCCTTACTTACTTATACTTACTATTAGATTTACTATATTTCCATTAAATCAACCCATCTGAACTATCGATCGAAGGAACATATCAGAACCAAAATTACTTGACGCCGCGGGCCGAAGCTAGTCAAAAAGCCTAAGTTACTCCTTATATCATCAGCTACCTATCAGTGAAAGTCCCGTCAAAATCGGTCAAGCCGTTTCAGAGATTAGCCGAAACGAACAGACACACAGACAGACAAAGATAAAAAAAATGTCTATGTACTGTGTGTGTATACTTACTTACGCCGTTTCAGAGATTAGCCGGAACAAAAAGACACACAGACAGACAAAGATTAAAAAAAAAATCTATTTACTGTGTGTGTATACTTACGCATTTAGTAAAAAGTGGTTATTTTATTATTACAAGCAGACATTCCAATTTTATTAATTTGTGTAGATCACCAACAAAGCTTAATTTAGCTAAACCGTCTCAATATAACTTTTACTTTTTCATCAGTCATATTTAACCTTCTGCATAAAAGTTCCGGATTTAGAATACGTTGTGTCACCACCCATTCCATTCTAAGGGTGTCGTAAGAGCCGACAAAAAGACAATACCGAGAACCTACCGCCAGGTTGGAACAGAAGGAAAATGTGATACGAAACCTCGTGTGTCTGGCTTGACACAGTAGGTTATTACCCTCCATGTAACTGGAGGAGGCAGTGGCTCATATATTATGGGCTTTGTAGTAGTATGTTATCTCTTCGGACGGCTAAAGTGTTTTTGTTACATATTTATATCACTTAACCCTTTCGTTTTGTATAGAATGTACTTTGTGTACACTTTTTTTGTTACACCCGAGGATTTATTAGACTTTTCAAAGCTGGATAACTATAAAAAGTACGTATTTTCAATAAACGTTTATTTATAATAACAGATCTGAAACTTAAATTAAGTACATTGATTAATTAACATTATTATCACATATTTACACCTTACAAAACTATTATAACTTAAACCACCACTAACAAACATAGACCTCCCCCATAGATTACCAGACCGGTAATACGTAGGTTTCGACTCAAGAACGGTCGACCGATTTCGACTCAAGTCAAGAACAGGGCAACAAAAATTTAGAATACACTGTGTCACCACCCCATTCCATCCGTCGTAAGGACAAAAGGAAATGACAAGACCGATGACTTAGCCACAATAGACTGAAAACTTGATACGAACCCCGCCTGGTCAGCGTGGGCTGGCTAAGTACCCTCCATGTAATTGGAGGAGGCCCGACTCAGCAGTAGTACAGTCCGCGCCAATCTTCATGGCCGCTCTGAATGTAGCCGTGGGTACGAACTTGCGCATCGTACATTTCATAACCAATACGAACGGTCACACTAAGCCCCGACGCACATGCTCAGACTCGCATTGGCTGTCACGAGCCGCGTGCGAGTGGCAGTATTTATAACCTTTAGCCTTGATTACACCGAACGAGTACAGTGGCGAGTCAGTGTCCTCGGCCGAGTGCTCGGTTGGTATAAACACTTTAACGAGTGCTCGGCCGAGTAGAGAGGCGAGAGAGTCACTAGAATCCCAATCTGTTTACTAGGCCAAGTACCCAGTGGGTGGTCACACGTATTTCAGTTCAGTCAGTACGTCAGTTTAGTTTTCATCACGGCACCGTCTGCAATTGATTGCAAGAAAAAGAAATTTAAACGAGTTTTCAACCGGCTGTTACCAGGCATTATTAATGAATTGTGGGATTTATTAGAAGATGAAGACCGAAGAATTTGGACCAGACCATGGATGTTATGGAGAACTGCGCTTGGAAGAAATTTAAGTTTTTACTAAAAAAAAACATAGAAGTTTTTATGATTCATGCAAATACGTATATTTCTAAAAAGAAACTACTTACTTATTTGTTCCAATATCAGATTTAATGATTTGATTGAATGAGTTAGGTTAGGTTTCAGTCCAGTTCATCTCAAATATACATGAAAATGATGATGATGATTGTGTTTTTATTGGAACGAAGTTCCATCGCGCGTTGCTAATGGGGGCCAGACGGATCAAAACGATACAGCGAAACATCGCGCGCCTGTTAAAATTATTACAATTCCGTCACTAATTAATCGAAAGGAACTTCGTTCCATCCGGGTGTCCCTTGACACCTCTCAAGTTTTTATATTTTATTAAATTGCTTCATTATTTCGCAACAGTATTAAAAATAGTCGTTCAGTACACGTGCAGCACCGTCATTGCAACTTGTTCCGACTGTCAACCCTCGCCTTCGGCTGCGCCTCGGTTCGGGTAGACATTTGTCGGATCTCTTTGCAATGACAGCCTTCGTTGTTTCCAAGCTCCATTTAGCGGACATTTTAATTGATAATCTGAATTTGAAAACAAACACCAACGTTGCTTGGCGACCAACGAACGAGTGGCGAGTGGCCGACTGACAAGCGAGTGCGTGTTCATACGTGCCGAGCGGGATGTCGATTCGCTGCGGGGGCAGAAGAACGAAGTGGGGAGGTGGGTACTCGGCCAGGCAAACAGATTGGCATTCTAGTGACTCTCTCGCCTCTCTGCTCAACCTAGCACTCAGCCGAGCACTCGTTAAAGTGTTTATACCACCCGAGGACACTGACTCGCCACTGTACTCGTTAGGTGTAATCAAGGCGGTGTGATCATCCACTCGATTCGGCGACTCTCTGGGCCGAGAGCTCATTTACTGACTCGCCACTGTACTCGTTAGGTGTAATCAAGGCCTATGGCGCAGTATCAAGCTCGGCATTTGCTCTCACGTGTCGACGCACACGCGTACATACGGCGTTTACTGTATACGGTACTGCGCATCGCACGCGGCGCGTGACAGCCAATGCGAGTGTGAGCATGTGCGGCGGGGCTTACATCCGAGTGGCGAGGGCGCTTGCGGGTGAAAAACGGCGTGTACGTCCCGCTGATACCTGATTCTATCCTGTGCGCAGCGTAATGCGGCTACATTCAGACTGGCCATAAAGATTGGCGCGGACTGTTTGTCGATTTATATTCAATATTGAATTAGTAAATTCATGGGCCAGTTACGAACAAGACATACTTATAATAGTTACAACTTTAAATAAATGCGTTACATATCCTTAGGTCCCGTTGTTCGAATTTACGTAACGTCAAAATTTATGTATTGTATTTTTTTTTGGTTTTATGGAGGGTGTAACTCTATTACTCTAATTTCTTTCTGAGCGTGTTATAGATTAAGAAGAACTTTAGCATATTTTAAATCTCAATTTGTATTTTTATAATTTTTTGTCTTTGTATTTTGTTTTTTCCATGGAGATTGTAACTCTTTTTTGTCATTTATTTATTTTGCTTATATATACAATTTTAATAGCTATTACCTTAGAAGTTAAAGGCACATTGGAATATTTACACAAATAATATTAAATAATTTAGTATTATACAATCTTATACACGACGTTTATATAGGGTAAGACAAAAACTCTATAACCATAACGAATTGATCGAAAGTACAGCTGATAAACATACTGTATTCAAACTTTCAGAAAAACAACATTTTTTTCTTTTAACAGTGACTTGAATGCCTTCTAGGCTTGCGTAATGGAATGCTACGCCAGGGTCTAAGATGAAGCAGGCAATTCAAAGAAATGCCCTGACGAAACACAGAAAAACTGCTTTTCCTGTAATTGCACACGGTAACGTTTTAAAGCACTATAACTAGATCGTTTCGATATGACTATAGGGTTATCCGTGTTTTTAAATTGTAGTTTCGTGGACTAAATCAATCATCAGCCTCTGAGACTAATAAAATAAGACCCACTTTCGAGGCCTCCTCCACGTCGTTGGAGGCAAAGCTTGCTTGCTTTTGTATGAATAGGTAATGTTCAACATTTTATGTATTTTAGATCACTTTAGATCATGTCAACTGAAAGTCAATTAAAATTATACCATAATACTTAAAATATAGGGTCTAACCCACAGTCATGATGAGTAAACATTCGCTACTCAAACACCAAGCCGAAATATCGGGAAGCGAGGGGCTTGTTGCAACAGGGGCAAGGGAATTTAAACTTTATTGACATATTTATTTGAGTCAGTTACCAACGTAACCAGACCGCGTCACGGGTTCACAGCCAGTGATCTTAGCTAAAATCTAATTGTGAAAGTGAACCTACAAGAGATTTGATAATGACCAGAATTTCGATTAACGTTTCCTTGTTAGTGGTAACTTAACCAAAGCTATGCTCGGAGTTTCCTTGCGAGATCGAATCAGAAATGAGGAGATACGCAGGACCAGAGTTACCGACATAGCCCACAGGATTGCCAAACTGGCAGTGGGCAGGGCACATAGCTCGCAGGACTGACGCCCGATGGGGTAGAAAAGTCCTCGAGTGGCGACCGCGTTCCGGAAAGCGCAGTGCTGGTAGGTCTCCCACATTATCAGTCCACACTAGGCCACTGCTGGACATAGGCCTCCTCGAAAGAGAGCTAGCGCCCTGTCTTCAGCTTGACGCATCCAGCTGCTGCCCGCAACCTTTCGCAGATCGTCGGTCCATCTAGCAGAGGGCAGTCCCACACTACGCTTGCCGATTCGTAGTCTCCACTCAAGAAATCGTCTACCCCAGCAGTTGTCGGCTCTTCTACAGATATGACCAGACCACTGCCACTTCAGTCTGCTATGTGGACTAATGTGGGCTGATGACGATGATATATATTTATCTAAAATTAAGTTACAGCGGATATCTGCTAGCTGGAGGTGTCAAACTGGGGAGGTACTCCACCTTACAGCAAACCGCAGTCAAATCACATCATCCTTGGCTGGTTTTCTTTCTGCTCATAGTAAGGGCGTCCACTCCGTCAGGGGAACTGACCTGACAGCGGAAGGAGCGTTTTCGTTTTTATAGCCTGGCAACACACTTGCGGTTCCTCTGGTGTTACAGGTACATGGACGGTGGCGATCTCCACCCCATTTCATCCTAAGGGTGCTGTAAGAGTCGACAGTAGAAAATGACAGCCGCAAGAGAAGGAAAACTTGATACCTAACCCCGTGCCGCTCCGTTCTGGTTAGCGTGGCACAGTAGGCTAATTACCCTCCATATAGTTGGAGGAGGCTCCACTCAGCAGTGGGTAATTTATGCCCTGAGAAGAAGAAGACCCGCTTGCTCGTTAGAATCCCTGTAACCACTCGAGCCCCCCACTCGCCTACCTCTGCCCTCAGGGCATAGGGTCCGTTTTGATGTCGTCTTTCTTCTGACTCTTCCCAGAGAGCTTGGAGTAGATTTCTTCAATAGTCTTGTTCCTAGTCTCGGGGAAGAAGAGCACAGTGTAGAAGCAGGAGAAGAAGCAGACAATGGCGAAGAATAAGAAGCTCCAATGGATCCCGATGGCCTCACAGAGGGCGGTGAACCACTTGGTTTGGATGAAGTTGCTGAACTTTGCGCAGACGTTGGCAAATGCTGACACGTTGCCGCGGAGCTGGAAGTGAATTGTATTCATATTTTACGGGCCTGGTGACTCTTTAGTGGTAAGGTGCGTGACGACGGATTAAGAATAAAATAAATAAATAAATATCCTTGGACATTTCACACAACGCCATCTCGTCCCAAGCTAACCAAACTTAATGCTTGTGCTATGGTAACGAGATGGATGGATAAACTACTTATATACATTTTTTTTTTGTAAATACATACTTATTATAGATAGAAATGACACCCAGACTCCGAGCCAGTGCCTCTGGTTTAGACAAAGACACTTGCCTGACCCCGGAATCGAACCCGGGACCCGTTGATCCAAAGGCGGCAAATCTAACCACTAGACCAACGAGGCAGTCATACATTGTACCACCACTCCATTCTCTCCTAAAGGTGTCGTAAGTGCCGACAAAAGGAAATGAGAAGGCCGAAATCCTAGCCGCAAGAGAAGGAAACCTTGATATGAAACCCTGTGTAACCCATATGGCCAGCGTGGTCCAGTAGGCTAATTACTCTCCATGGCCCACTTCAGAGCTTGGGGCTCCACTAAACGAGGTGGGCCAAGACTCCCAGGGTCGCGGAGCATGCTCCCTCATTAGGAGTGAGTGCGTGACTCTCGTTTGGGCAGTCGAGGATCGCCGTCGGTTTAGTGGATAGGATACCCTCTCTACGGGCCCCGGAGTCCCACATAACCCCGGACCCCGGCTAGTCCCCTCCAGCGGGTGTCCATAAGGATCTCCAACGTAAAAAAACAGGTAGTTTTATCGGGTGTTAAAAAGAATAACAATTGCTGAATGCGCATGAATTTGTGACTTGTGTGTGGAGAACTTGAAACAGAACCCAGTGCCAACCCATCTGTCCAGCGTGACACAGTACTTTAATTGCCCTCAATGTTTTGGGTGGAGTCTCAACACAGCAGTGGGTGATTTATGGTAAGACTAAGAGTTGTAGTAGTGTGTCACAGTAGACTGGGTTAACGCGAACTTGTGGCGTCCCAAGCGTGTCGTGTGAGAGTATACCTATGGCGTTTTAGTGGGTAGACGAGTGGTCTTCGGAGTCCCACATAATCACCGACCCCACCCGTGAGAGGCGTCGGTATGCATAAAGCATTTCCCCAGCGTCACCAGAAAAAAAGGAGTAGTAGTGTGGAATTACCTGAAATGTGAATAGGTCAGTGATGATGATGTACGAGATGGGCTGGAACCCAGCGGCGTCAGCGAAGATGCAGAGGCACATTGCCATCACTGGGAGCCACCCAGGGAGCCACATGCCTGATGACGTCATGTAGAACCACGTGCCCAGGATCAGCATTCCCACGCCAACGGCGAACGATGTTGTCACTAGGAGAAGCTGTTGAATAACGGTTATAAAATTGTAGATGTAGACATCCTCCGCGAAAGCTTGTATATTTTTTTTAAACGTAACCTCTTCAGTTATAACCTGTATCGGGACAGTTTACAAATATGAAATTCACGAACACAAATGACACCCAGACTCAGCAAGTGCCTCTGGTTTACACAAAGACACTTGCCCGGCCCCGGAATCGAACCCGAGGCCCCATGATCCAATCCATCCAACCCCTAGACCAACGAGGCATTTTCGTTCTCTTGCGGCTAGATGATCTACCACTTGCGTTCCTTTAGTCGCCTCTTACGACACCCTCAGGATTGAATGGGTTGGTGACCTTGTGTATTCTAAATCAGACACAACACGGAACATAGGTGAGGTCCTTTTTATTGTGGAACGAAGTTTACCGAGCCAGCTAGTGAAGAACATAAATACGTGGTCAAGAAGCTCACCTTTCTTCCCGTCTTCTCCACAATGCACGTAGCGACGACTGACCCCAGTAGCTGCACCACACCAATCAGCATCACCTGCTTGTTCGGGCTGAGTTTCAAGCTGATGGATTCCGAAGCCTTCTCGAACACGAACCCAGCAAATATCAGAACTATGAGGTACCCATCGAACTGCTGACCCACTTTGATGACTAGCGTGATGATAAAGGCCTTGAATGTGGGCTTGTCGCCAACTGGAAGATAAATTGATTTTGTAGTAGTTGTTGATCGCAGTTTTCATCTACGTTGTCTTAGATTGGGTTAGTTACATTTAAAAAATCGTGTCGTGTGAGGTATACCGCTGGGGTTTTAGGGTAAATGAGTCGTTTCGGAGTCCCACTTAATCACCGACCTCTCCCCCGAGGGCAGTGGTATGCATAAAGCATTTCCCCAGAGTCAACAAAAAAACTGTTACATTTAAAACATGGGTGTCCAATCCATCCTAAGACACCCTTAGGATGGATTGGACAACCCATGTTTTGAATGTAACTTTGACTGACTCGTTGGTCTAGTGGTTAGATGTGCCGCCTTTGGATCAACGGGTCCCGGGTTCGATTCCGGGGTCGGGCAAGTGTCTTTGTCTAAACCAGAGGCACTGGCTCGGAGTCTGGGTGTCATTTCTATCTATATATACTTATAATAAATCTGTAGAGAGGTCAATTCTGTACATGAAATATTTTTCCAAAATAACTATCAGCGGGTGATTAGTGATCGATACTGACGCCAAAAATGCAATCAGTAAAATTTTTGTCTGTCTGTCTGTCTGTCTGTCTGTCTGTCTGTCTGTCTGTCTGTATGTTCGTTATAGAAACAAAAACCACTCGACGGATTTCAACAAAACTTGGCACAATTGTTCTTCATACTCCTGGGCAGGTTATAGTATACTTTTCATCACGCTACGATCAATAGGAGCAGAGCAGTGAAGGGAAATGTTGGGAAAACAGGAGAACTTACTCCATTTTTTAAGCTTTAACTATTAAGGCTGCACACGCGACGGCGTGTGCAGCCTTAATAGTTAAAGCTACACAGAAATCATGTATGACGGAAATGTTCTCCTTAAAATTATATAAAAAATATTCCACGACAGCAAATGTCTATCTTTTATGGTTGACTCACAATAACACGTGTAACTCCCGATAGCTTAGCAGTTCAGAGCTTTCTGATTATATTTGTCTACTCTACGTTTATAACACTCTCAATCGTCCCTAATCAATAAATGTTAACATTATTACCTATTTAATAAAAAAAGAATCATAGAAATCGGTACAGAAACACCAAAGTTATTCATGAAATACGCTAATAAACCATCGCGCGTGATTACTGAATCATGCTTTAAGGATTATTTTTGTGTAACCGTCGCATCGGGTCGTCGCGGGAGGTTTAAAAGGGCGGGGGATCCAAACGCGAACTTCATACAATATTTGGATTTGGCTGATGATGCGAGTAGACGTTCCGAGTATTCGCCCTTAGTGACAGGCAATATTGTTTATCAGCGCGACTTTTAGTCTTTACAATAATTTAGTTTATTTAATTTTCTTTTGTTGTTGTTTCATAAAATAGGTATTAGTTATTTTGGTGGCGTGTTATATTCCTTCAAATTACAAATTATTATTATTTAACACTAGCTTTTGCGCGCGGCTTCGCCCGCGTGGGCTTCGAACCCGTGATATTTTTTATGAACATAAAATCGGTTATTGTGACTAAACTATGATAGTTAGATATGTGCTCTCGCGGACTTTTTTGTAGATCTTTATAAGACCTACAAACCCGTAGTACATCATTTTGTTCTATTGTCAATAGTTTTTACAGCGCACGCATAAATAGGTTTTCGGTTTTACACCTTGGTTTACAAAATCGCAATTTTCATACGGATCCCTAATTCTTTTGAAAATAAAATATAGCCTATAACCTTCGTCGATAAATTGACTATCTAACACTGAAAGATTTTTTGAAATCGGACCAGTAGTTCCTGAGATTAGCGCGTTCAAACAAACAAACAAACAAACAAACATACAAACAAACAAACAAACAAACTCTGCAGCTTTATATATTAGTATAGATATAGATTTTATTTCTTTTTAGGTGAAGTAGTAATAGGTTAGTAGTATGTAGTTAGTTAGTAGTAGGTAAGTTTTGGTTAATTTTTGTTCAGTTTTTTTAATAATAATAATAAGTAAGTAAAAGCGTAGATACTTTTATTAATTAAAGGTATAGTTATAGGTATTTAGTTTTAAGTGAAGTAGGATAGTTTACCCGGAAGCTTTGCGCTGAAGTATTTTCGTTGTATAGGTACTTAAGCCTCATGTGAACGTGATCTAAACAATATTACCAATACATTAACTTAATAATACACAAGGAATTACACACTTAGGAGTTGCGGGCACAGCTTTCTATATCTATATATATATTATATATAAAACTCTTCTGTTACTGAGTGACTGACAGACAACGCACAGCCGAAACTAATGGCAGTAGAGAGCTGAAATTTGGCCTGTGTGTTTGTTGGTAGGAGTAGGCTACCACTAAGAGAGGATTATTGGAAATTCCCTCCCAACGGGGTGAAAACGGGGATAAATTGTTTTTTTCCGGAAGTCATTATTCCACGCGGACGAAGTCGCGGGCAAAAGCTAGTAATTTATAATTTCTCAATTTGATCACAGAATTTTAAAAATAAACTTAATACATATAGTATTACACGGACGTCGGCAACAGCTGTTAAGTTCATACTACATTTTAAGTTATAAAAATAATTAAGTTGTGTTTTTGCAAAACTGTATTTGTTAATGTGTTGTTTGTGATACAAATCATAACATTTATTGTGGACAAGTGCAAGTGAATAGAATAAAAACAATAAAACTTAAAATTAAAGCTAGCAATAGTGACTGGAACATATTTCTACCCTACATTTACAAAAAACATAACATTAGTTCTTAAATACTAAGCAAACTAAGAGGTTTCGATTATACCAGTGGTGATCAGTTTACCGAAATAAAAGACTACTTGCTGTTTGGCATCGCGGTGAAAGTAATCAATCGTACATATTATCAAAACCAGTACGTAGTGTGTACTACGTGCAGCGCCATCTGTGATTCGCTTGAGGTACTACCCGAGTTTGATTTGTGGTAAAATATTTTTAATCCACATCAACAATGGCTAAGTGTGGAGGTTGTGGTAAATTCATCACAGTAGCGGAAAGCATACGCTGTAATAAATGCCCGGGGACGTATCACGCTAGCTGTGTTGGCATAATTTCCACTGCACGGACGTCCGCCACCTGGTTATGCCCTGGCTGTAAAATTAAGATCCCCAGGGGTGATAACTCCTCCACGCCAGTTAAAAGCCTGACTGATGGCACAGACTTAAGCCAACCTCAATGTCAATCGTCTGCAACAAACCCTACTGATGGCGAACCAAAAATTGATTCGCACAGTCTCGACGTAGCAAAAGAGATCCGCTGCTTTAGGGACGAGCTGCGAGCCATGTTGACAGAGTTGCGTGAGTTCCGGACAGAAATGGCTGAATTGAGGACCGATGTAACGTCATGTAAGGAACGCATAGACGCAGTTGAAGGCAAAGTTGATTCCCTGGAGAAACGCTTTATGGAGCTTGAGCCAGTCTCCAGCGACCGTGTCGGAGACACGATAGCGGAGCTCAAAACCCAGCTAAATGAACGTGACCAAGATTTGCTCTGTAATGATTTAATAATTACGGGAATACCGGAGGTCAAGGAGGAGAGCCCGTTACATCTGGTCAGCGTTATTTCGGCAAAGCTGGGTGTGGCAATCGACGAGCGGGATGTTGTGAATGCGGAGCGTCTGGGCATGGTGCGCCGTAATCTTCAAACCTCGGAGGAAGGAGCTGCGCGGCCGCGCGTGCTGGCCGTCCGCCTGGCACGCCGCACAGTGCGCGACCAGCTGCTGCGGGCTGCGCGCGTGCGCCGCGGCCTCACCACACAGGATCTCCAGCTGCAAGGACCTCCAAAAAGGTTCTATGTCAATGAACGGCTTACGCAAACCAATGGTAAGATATTCCATAGTGCACGTGAAGCGGGACAGCGGCACAAATATAGATATGTCTGGACGAGGGATGGACGCATCTATGCGAAGAAAGAAGATGGTTTGCCCACGCAACGCATTCGATCAGACGCAGACATTTCTCGGGTTTTTGGTAACAACTCAGTTGGATAAAACGTTACATAGTTGCAAACTCCATAACCATCACATTAATATTAAACTAGGTATATTTTCTATTTGTTTTTTGGTGAGTATGCTGTTTTGTGAGGACATAATGATTATCGGACGCCTAATTATGACACTATTATTTATCAACACTATAACAACTTCAAACTATTTTATTCAACTATTTTATTGTATTATTATTTTATCTACTATGTATGATTATATTATCTATACATTTAAATTATATACACTACATCACATTTATTACTCTATTTACACAACAATGCTAACTATAAAATATTTAATTACAAACATAATATCTCTTGATACAGTACCATACAGAGTTATATACACTACATGTACTACTAGGATAATTATAGTTACAGACAATAAACAAACATGAAGAAAGATAAAAAATTGCGTGTTGGGCTTTTTAACGCAGGATCGCTTGGTTCACGCCAGGAGGAGTTCCTATTGGCCATGGACAGGGTTTCGGTTGATATTTTAGCAATCAACGAAACTTGGCTTAGAGAGGGTGAAGAGGGTCGTGCGCCCAACGTGCCTAACTATCGCCTACGACATGCACCGCGCCCGGACAATGTACGCAGAGGCCGTGGAGGCGGAGTCGGTTTCTATGTGAGGCGGGATCTTCGGGTGCGCACTGTCCCCCATCCACCAGCACCCATGGTTGAGCAGATGTGGATTAAATTAACCATCAACTCACAATCTATCATTATAGGCACTGCATATAGACCACCCTGGCTGGATGTCAATACTTTTTTGGATGCGGTCACCGATACTGTCTCCTCCTTGACACATGCTGATAAAATAATTTTACTTGGTGACTTTAACATTAATGTCCTAGACACTGATGATAATAAAACCAAGCTTCTCAATAACTTTCTTCACTGTTCCAGTCTTAACAATGTTATAACTGAACCAACCCATTTTACAGATCACAGTGAGACTCTCATTGATATAGTATGCACCGATGCCCGGGTGTGTGGTACCTCTGTGTTACACATACCCGAGCTTGGTCATCATGCAATGATTGCAGTTGAATTTAATTTTAAGATTGAGAAGCTTGCTCCCCGTTGGATTAGTTACAGGCCACTGAAGGACATCTTGTTGGATTTATTTAATAAAGATCTCAGTAAAATTGACTGGAACCATATCACTAGTCTGAGTAATGTCAATAGTATGGTGGATACATTTAATTCATATATATTGGCATTATTTGATCTTCATGCTCCTATTAAGAAAGTTCTAATTAAAGAAAAAAAGTGTCCCTGGATTACTGGCACTGTTGAGGATATGATCAAGCTTCGGGACAAATACCACCAGCGATTTAAATCAGACCGGACAGATTCTCACTGTGATTCATATAAAAACCTTAAATATATAGTAAGAGCTGCAATTGACAGTGAGAAACGAGCTTATTTTAAATCTAGCATAAACATGGGAATCAGGGACCCAAAAAAGTTATGGAGTAACATCAAATCTGTTATTACTTATAAGAATAGTAAAGGCAATGAATTACCTACTTCTTGCAATGACCCTGATAATATTAACAAATATTTTCTAGAGGTACCTGGCAGTGGTAGGGTTACCATCTCCGAATTGACCTATTTTGAATACAATAGATTTGGTCCCGGTTGTTTTCATCTCCAACCAACAGATGAGGCAGTGGTTCTGAGGATCATCCAAGGTCTCAAGTCTAACGCTCTAGGGGTAGATGATATCTCACTTGACATGCTTCTTATGACACTCCCACACACCCTTACTGCCATTACTGGGATTATCAATAAATCGCTGACCTCCTCTACATTCCCTGACCTGTGGAAGATAGCCATAGTCAGACCTATCTCTAAAAAGGTAAATCCTTGCGGTGTTGAAGATCTTAGGCCAATTAGTCTGCTGCCCTGTCTATCCAAAATATTGGAAAGAGTTGTTAGCAACCAATTTAGGAAGTATTTAGAGGACCATAAGATTTTACCTGCACAGCAGTCCGGATTTCGGGTGGGTCATAGCACTGCCACAGCCTTGATTGATGTGGTTGATAATATCCTGCAGGCCAGGGATCAGGGGCAGGGGACTTTACTCACTTTACTCGATTTCTCGCGTGCTTTTGATTCAATAAGTCCCCCCCTACTACTTTCAAAGCTTGCCTATTATGGCTGTGACTCAGTGGCCCTGCATTGGTTTGACAGCTACATGAGCAACCGTTATCAATTTGTTTGTCTGCCAACTGACAAAGATGGTGGTTGTGATGTATCTTCGCTGAGTCCAGTGGTAAGGGGTGTCCCACAGGGGTCCATTCTTGGTCCGCTTCTCTTTATTATTTACACTGCAGACATAGCCAGTACCATTATTAACAGTAGGTTTCATTTGTATGCAGACGATCTACAGCTGTATATATCCTGTCACCCACAGAGCTGTCCAGCATCTGTAAATAGCATTAATGAGGATTTGGATAGAGTTTCAGAATGGGCAAGGAAAAACTCTCTTGTGCTTAACCCAAAAAAATCAAAATGCTTGATCTTAGGCTCTAGAGACTTAATAAAAAAAATTAAAAATACTAACCCTATAGTAAAAATTGATGGGGGTCGGATAGAACAGGTTCAGGAGGTGCGTAACCTTGGAGTAGTCATGGATGGCTTACTTCAGTTTGAAACCCACATAAATGAAGCTGTGCGCAATTGTTTTTACCGGCTCAGGCTGTTGTATCGAGTTCGACCATACATTAATGTAGATATGCGCATCATGCTGTGTGAGTCCCTTATACTGTCAAAACTCAACTATGCTGACACAGTGTATGGGAGCTGTTTGCTCAGTAGAACCGAGCGGCTTTTGCAACGGGTTCAAAATGCTTGCGCACGTTATTGTTTTCATGTACCACCTCGTTCACATATAACTTCCTTTCTTAATCAGGCGAACATGATGAAAATGACAATGCGTAGAAAACTGCATCTGGCCACCCTTCTCTTTGGTGTCATTCTGTCTGAAAGGCCAGAATACCTCTACAAAAAGCTTACATGGACCAGTGACCATAATAAACATAAAACTAGGGCTTTTTCATATCTTCTTATCACTCCTAGACATCGAACCGCGGCTTTTCGTGGCAGTTTTAAATTTGCTGCCACTAGATGCTGGAATGACTTGCCGCCACCACTCCGTGCCCTAAAATCAGTTTCTTGCTTTAATAAACGTTATAAAGAACATCTACTAACTATACAAAAACAAGATAAATAAACTTACCATTGATATACACTTATATGCCAGGTGGTTGTCATTCCAGCGGTCGATTTTGTGTCTGTTTGTTTCTATAGGTTTTACAAATAAATAGGTAGCGTCCCAAAATGAAATAAGATCAGTAGAATACAAAATCTATTCAACTCTTACGATAAAGCACACAAATAGTATCACTGCACGAGTTTATTTCACTCAAAATATTAACACAGCACACAAACAATAATTAATAACAGTACACATAGTCACAGAATAAACTAAAATACTTAAACATATTGAATCTAATCTCACCTACAATTCCTAGAAATGCATTGTTCGAATTTTGAACTGGTGAGAACCCCGCGCTTATTTGACGTCAGCTGTCAAATTGTCAATGTCTTCTTCTTCTTCTTCTTAGATTAATGGCTAGTCATGTTGTCAATGTCTTATTGCCTATCATAAATTTGTCAGCTTTTCTTTTCTTGTTTTTATAAATTCTATGGCGTAGACAGACTTTAAGCATAATTCTGATTTGTATCAACTTTTTTATATTTATTGTATGTATGTATGGATACCTAGCTGTCCGATGCCCGTGTAGTCGCTCAAGGGCCTAGCAGAATACCAGCGCTGCGTCATTTATTGTTATGATGTGGCATATGCTGAGCTATGGTCCTTTTTTGTTCTCACAAAACAGGATATTAAAAATTTGTTATTGTTACTTAAATATATTGTATTTTTACTTTTTTAAGTTTATCTTATTTGTAACTTGTCTTTTGTACCGCTCAGATGTGAGAACAAAATAAACACGTTTCTTTCTTTCTTTCTTTCTTTCTATTTAGTTTGTCAGCGTGAGTGCGTCAAATATGCATGTGTGCATAAAAAAAATGGCATGTATTTAATTTTGTTTTACTTTTAACACTCAGCCAATTAATTACCCAGTGCTGAGTCGGGCCTCTTCCCATCACAGGGAGGGAAAGACTAATTTAGACGTTGAAAATTCATTTGGCATTTCCATCGCATTGAACCTGTTTAAAACTATGTGCGTTAGCCTTTAGGCGGGGTGTTAATAGATAAATCGTTTTGAATGCGAAATGAATATTCTATTGTCTAGAACTTAAGTAATGGTTACATCCAGTATGAAAGATGGTACTTAATCTATATAAAATTATTGTATTCTTATTATAATCTATCTATCTATCTTTAGACATAAAAATAAATTGCTGTTCGTTGGCCTCGCTAAAACTCGAGAACGGCTGGACCGATTTGGCTAATTTTGGTCTTGAAATATTCGTGGAAGTCCAGGGAAGGTTTAAAAGGAGAAAATACGAAAAATATAATTTTAATATTTATTTTAATACTAGCTACCCGCCCCGGCTTCGCACCGGTGCAATGATGAACCTCTAAATTTATCAGTGTTTCTCTACAATATTATGGATGTATTATACATATAAACCTTCCTCTTGAATCACTCTATCTATTAAAAAACACCGCTTCAAAATCCGTTGCGTAGTTTTAAAGATTTAAGAATACATAGGGACGGACAGACGACAGCGAATTTGTTTTATAATATGTAGTGATGCATTATTTTTATCCAGTTAAGGTTTGCACATATTTTAATAAAGTTTAAACATTCCGGAATTATCATTCATGTTTTCTTATTTCTTGATTCTGAGGCGGTACGAAGTTTGCCTGGTCAGCTAGTCTATAATAAGTATGTATTTACAAAAAAATAATGTATATAAGTAGTTTATCATCCATCTCGTTACCATAACACAAGCATTAAGTTGCTTAGCTTGGGACGAGATGGCGTTGTGTGAAATGTCCAAGGAAAAAAAAGAAAAAAAAAATGTAAGAGGCGACTAAAGGAAATAACAAGAAAATTTAAGAAAGCCGATCAACGGATTGATAGTCAATAGAAAATATACAAGTTTGGACCCCAGAAATACAACAACATGTGAGTGGTGTCATTTGGATGCGATGGGTTTTGCGAGGAACAGCTCGTTTACCCCTCAACGGCGCTGCTACCTTGCCGTGGTGAGGGGGCATGTGTGCCTTCAAGATCGGTTGGGGCTATACCGGCTCGGGGTCACTCATGCCGGGCGGGGTGGCCAAAGGCGGGTGCTCTGGCTGACTGGCGGCGCGGATAGAGACTGATAGGGGGACGTGGCGTTACGCCCTCCTTCTCCTCATTGACCGAGAGTATCCCAGTTACCTCTGATAGTCGTAACTCACCTGGATGCCACAGCAGAATCCGTCCTCGTGAACCTGTGGCGCCCCAAACGAGACCTGTGAGGGTATACCGCTGGGGTTTTGGTGGGTAGTCGAGTGTTCCGGAGTCCCACATAACCGCTGATCCCACTTCCGAGGGTCAGCGGCATAAGCATTGACCAGCCAGACGGGTTGGCACAGGGTTTAGTATCAAGTTTTCCTTCTCTTGTTTGGATTTCGATTTCTCTTGGTTTTCGGCCTTGTCCTTTCCTTTTTCGGCTTTAACGACACCCTTAGGATTGAATGGGGTGGTGACACAATGTATTCTAAACCTAGTCACCACGCGACATATTACAATGATCACAAAAAAGCACTTACAGATGATACACCAAACAGATTTCGCGTCAGCCTGTGTTTGTTTCTCCACTCGTACTATTGCGTCCACATCTTGTTCGATGGCTCTATCAATAGAACTGGCGCCTCGAAGCCACGCCAGTACTGTTTTAGCTTCCTGGAAGAGCAAATATGTTCTTCACTGTCACTTGCCGGCTCTTCTCTATGGAATGGCATTCCGAACCGGTGGTAAAAACTAAATTATTAATTTTATTTTATGATTTTGATTTTTTTCTCTTATAATCTTTGACTATTTGAAAGCATTCGCAAGAATTTATTCGAATAAAAAACATTTTGATTTTGATTTTGACTATCACTACATAGTATAAAACAAAGTCGCTGTCGTCCGTCCGTCCCTATGTATGCTTACATTTATAAAACTACGCAACGGATTTTGAAGCGGTTCTTTAATAGATAGAGTGATTCAAGAGGAAGTTTTTTAAATATAAAACATACAGAATATTGTAGAGAAACACTGTTAAATTTAGAGGTTCATCATTGCACCCGTGCGTAGCCGGGGCGCGTCGCTAGTTTTTTTTATATAAGTGACTTGATTGCCTTTGACCCTAGGCTTGCGTGAGGGAAAACAACGCCAGGGTCTAAGATGGAGCAGGCAATTCAAGGAAATGCCGGAATTCGATGCGAGGGTGGTAGCTTCAGTGGGTCTATAGCATATCTTTCCATGTGGATATTTAAAATCTAATATATGTAGTGTCACCACCCCATTCCGTTCTGAGAGTAGAGCCAGGGCCGGATAAAGGAAATTCTTCTTCTTAGCCTGTAAAATACACAGGCCTCCTCCAGATGGCGCCTGCGGACCACGGTAGCAACGTACGCGGTACCCGTGGTCCGCGCGTGAGGGCGGGTGTCGGCGCACGGCGGGTTATTTTAGTGGGTGAGGGCCCCACACTACCCCGTAGTCTCCCCGGACGCGGGATGTGCGGTCAGGCATTATTTTCCCGCCAAACCAAAAAAAAAAGGCCTTCAGTTACAGGAATTAAATAATACTACAGTGCACGCGCTGGCCAGACAGAAACCCGCCTTGAATCGAAACACAGCGCTGTAAAGGTGTGCGGTTGCAGGAATTATAGACGTGTATCGTCGACAAATCACTACATAGTATAAAACAAAGTCACTGTCGTCTGTCCGTCCCTATGTATGCTTAAATCTTTAAAACTACGCAACGGATTTTGACGCGGGTTTTTTTAATAGAATAATTCAAGAGGAAGGTTTGTAAAATACATGCACAAATTTAGATGTTCATCATTGCAGCCGTTGAAGCCGGGGCGGGTCGCTAGTGTTTAATAAAGACTGCTTAATATAGTATTGGTCCATGGGGTCATAGCGCTATAAGCTTTTTTAAGGAAATAGCAGAAAGGTTAGTCGACATCACAGGAGACCGGAGAGCTGGCAGCTACCTCGGACAAAGAATCCGTCTAGCGATTCAAAGGGGGAACGCTGCCAGTATCTTCGGAACTTCGCCTAAAGGGACTCCTTTAAATAATATATTTTAGTATTTTCTTTTTATGTTTTTTTTTTAGTTTTAGGTAAGTTGGTATTTGTCCATTAGGTACTCTACTTATGGGTGTGTTTTTAGTATAATTCCTTCGAATACATTTTAATGTTATCTACGAATAGAGGACTAAAGTCTAATATATACAGACTGTTACTTAACTTACATCTTAACATAATGAACACAATACATAAAACTAAAGGTTATTTCACACTACAGCCGTTGGCCAGCGTGGTACAGTAGGCCAATAATTTCCCTTGCTGAATTTGGAGGAGGCCCGACTCAGTAGTGTTGAGCGATCGACTGCTGCACAGCATGTCGCGGGTTCGATTCCCGCGCGGAAGAAATATTTGTACGACCTACAAGTATTTGTTCCGGGTCTGGGTGTTTTCTATCTATAATACTTATGTGTGTATTTACAAAAAAAAATGTGTATACATAGTTTATCATCCACCTCGTTACCATAGCACAAGCATTAAGTTGCTTAGCTTGGGACGAGATGGCGTTGTGTGAAATGTCCAAGGATATTTATATTTATTTATTTTTATTAGTTTTGCAAAGTGTAGGTAAATTATAGATACATAATAGTAAATGTCAATTTACATAAAAAAAAGACTATAATATTATGTATGAGGAAATGTAATGATGAATTTTAATATTGTTGTGTTCTATACAAGCGGAAATAAATATAATCGCGTCATTATTATTGTAGTGAACATTATTATAGTAACTTATTAAATGTATTTGTTATTTCCGATAGAAACGACATCTTCAATGTTTATAACAAACTCGACCTTTTTACGGGTTCGATTCCGGGTCGGGCAAGGGTCTTTGTGTGAACCAGAGGCACTTGCTCTGAGTCTGGGTGTCAATTGTATTCGTGGATTTCATCTTTGTAAACTGCCCCCGCGATTAGTGTTGGGAGCTGTCCATTAATCATGTGAGGTCCGAAAAGGGGAGGGGGAGGGGTTCGGCAAAAATCACGAAATATCATAAGGGGGGTATAGTAAGATATCACGTGTATTTATTTTTTCGTGAAACGCGTGATTTCTAAACCGAAAAGTGGCGTGTACCTTTGAATTGGGGGATGGGGGGGGGGGGGAGTCTTACACCTCACCACGTATCACCAAGGAAGTTTTTTTTAAAAAAACATCACGTGATAAATGGACATGCACCTCCAGGAGGAGGGGTTTCGTTTAAAAAAAAACACTTTTATTTCATGAGTGATAAATAATTTAATACATTATAAGATAATTTTAAGTCAACAATCTGCTGTAATTTGCATTAAATTTTCCTTGAAATTCAATTCTTCAATTATATTCTTTGAAATTCAAATTTTCCTTTCCTTGTTATCAATTAATAACTGATAATAATAATTCGTTACGTTATCTATCTTAAGTGTTTTCTTTAATTTATTACATATTAGGATTCAAATTTATTTACTTGACAATTGTATAAATAAAAAATTTGTAAAAAAATGTATCTTCAATATGACTTATATAACTTTATTCTCCGGAACAGACGATATATATTATACATCACCGTGTAGAATACAAAAATACTCCATTATACCTACCGACATAAAACGTGTTATGAATATTAAGCTCCGCCGCAGATGCTCACACTCGCATTGGCTATCACGAGCCCCGTGCGAGTGGTAGTATATAAAATCTATGGCGCAGTACCAACCCCACATTTTCTCTCACGTGTCGACGCACTCGCGTACATTGGCGAGTACACACGTGTCCACCAATGTCAATGCGACATTGGAGCAGTGTCGTAAACGAGTGCGCATTTGCTAATATGGTAACTTTTCTAGCTTTTGCGACCGAGATTGAGTCGGGCCTCCTCCAGCTAAATGGGGTCACTAGTCTACTGTGCCACGCTGGCCAGACGGGTTGGCACAGGGTTTCGTTTAAAAAAATCCTTTTCTTGCGGCTAGGGTTTCTGGCTTATCAATGAAAATCAAAATGATTTTATTCGAATAAACGCTTGCGAATGCTTTCTTATAGTAAAAAAAAACACTAAATAAAAAAAATAAAAATAAACATTTAGTTTTTACCACCGGTTCGGAATGCCATTCCATAAAGAAGAGCCGGCAAGAAACTCCACGGTTGCTCTTTTAAATAAAAGGGTTACAATTATGGTGGTACAAACAAGTCTGACAGATTAGTGAAAGCAATAACACGCTTAAACATGTAGCATATTAAAAAATTAGAAAATAAAAATCAGTGAAATTACATGGTGTGTGCTGAAACTGCACTCACATACTGTTTACAAAACTTCACTAATATATAGGCTGAAAGATCAGAGCCAGACCATAACACAGCCGACGTTACTCCCATGCGTCACTATCTGATAGATAGTCATTAACTTGATAGTACGCTTTTTTAATTAGACCGGACTTCACGTAACTTTTAAATTTCTCGAACGACCAATCCAAAGCAGTTTCCGGTAATTTGTTGAACAGGCGAATTCCGAGGCCTACAAAAGAACCATGTGCTTTTTGTAGCCGGTGGAATGGTGTAGCTTAAGCCTATTTCTGGTCTGGATATTGGAGGACGAGACGTCACATTTTATTAAAGCTATTATAATTTTGTTTAACTAAAATGAGATTTGAAAGAATGTACTGTGACGCTACAGTTAAAATGCCTATCTCTTTAAGGTGATTGCTCCAGGGTAGCCCGCGAAATTCAAATTTTCTTACGTTTTTTGCAATTTGCAGGTCAGTGCTAGGTTGTATGTTGATTAAAATGTTATTCGCGGCTGTAAGACGTATGTAGTTATAGAATTATAATAATCAAAATCATCAGTACAACCCTCCAAGCTCATAAAGGTGCAAGAAAAACTTTTTCAACGTCAAAGTCATTCTTGCACCTTTATGAGCTTGGAGGGTTGTGTTGATGAGTTTGATGATTATAACTCTGTAACTACATACGGCTTGCAGCCGCTAATCAAATGTGCATCACCATACAACCTAGCACTGCCCTGCAAATTGCAAAAAACGTAAGAAAATTTGAATTTCGCGGGCTACCCTGGAGCATCCACCTTAAAGCGTTCTCTTAGCGATTCTCTAGGTCCTAAATTATAAATTGAACGTAGCGCGCGTTTCTGTAGAATAAATATGTTTTGTATATCGCCACCATTACCCCATAGTAAGATCATTTCATTAGGTCGGCTTTTACGACACCCTCAGGATGGAATGGAGGCGATGACACATAGACAAAATACTCAAAATCAATCAGCATCAAAAATTTAATTAATCAAGTTGGCTCCTGTGAGTTTTCTGACACGCCATAGAAAAAAACATCATAATTTCTTTAAGCACCTCTTCAGGTAAGAGCCGGTGAGAAACTCTGTAGTTGATTTTATTGTACGCCATTTTTAGTAACAAAGAAAGAACTCGCGCAATAATCATGTAGCATGCAAAAAAAAATCAGAATTATCAACATCAAGAAATATCGCCTACAAATGCGAGAATTACCAAAAAGTCCTACACCGCGATAGCAAAGTTTCCAAAGCAATTCGCACAGTTAACAAATCCTCGACTATAGTTATCGGGGAATGGGCGCTCCCCATAAAGCCAAAATTAAGGAGGTTCTATTCAATAACGCGATAGGCGCCGACAAGGCTGAAAACTTACTCGCAAGAGAAGGTAAATTTGATACGAAACCCTGTGCCACCCCCCATGTAGCTGGAGAAGGGCAGACTCAACAGTCATTCCGGGGTCGGGCAAGTGTCTTTGTCTAAACCAGAGGCACTGGCTCGGAGTCTGGGTGTCATTTCTATCTATAATATAGTATTTACAAAAAAAATATGTATGTAAGTAGTTTATCATCCATCTCGTTACCATAACACAAGCATTAAGTTGCTTAGCTTGGGACGAGATAGCGTTGTGTGAAATGTCCAAGGATATTTATTTATGGGCAAAGTTGTAGTAGTTTAAGTAAACTCACGTCAATCTTCCCCTGTTTGACTAAGAACTCTGGTGTCTCTGGCATGAGAAGAAACACGAATAGCGTGACCGTTGGCACGAGGAGACCAAGCCAGAGCATGGCAGTCACGCTCATGAGATCAGCGCAGACGTAGCTGGTGAGGTAGCCGATGTTTCTGGAAAATTCGAGAATATTTTTTAGTAAACCGAATCCCCTGTACTAGTGTATCGCGGGGGAAGTATACAAACATGACACGAACACAAATGATACTCAGACTAAGAGCAAGCCTCTGGTTTACACAAAGTCGCTTGCCCGATCCCGGAATCAAACCGAGGACCCGTTACCCAAAGGCAGCTCTACCCCCTCGACCAACGAGGAAGTCATCTATACTAATATTATTAAGAGGAAATATTTGGTATGCTTGTAACGAATTGGGGCTCAAAAAGTACTAGACTGATTTTAAAAATTCTTTCTTTGAATGCTACATTCAACGGTCGCACGGGTGCATTGATATACCTCTAAATTTATCATTGTTTCTCTACAATATTATGGATGTATTATACATATAAACCTTCCTCTTGAATCACTCTATCTATTAAGAAAACCGCTTCAAAATCCGTTGCGTAGTTTTAAAGATTTAAGCATACATAGGGACGGACAGACAACAGCGACTTTGTTTTATAATATGTAGTGATAGACATAGTGATTATTTTAATAGCAAGAAAAGAAATGTCCACCCGTGCTAGCTCGGGACGGGCCGCTAGTTGTACATATTTGTAGTATAGATGGATTATCAAAAAGTCCTACACCGCGATAGCAAAGTTTACAGAGAAATGCGCAAGGTTAAGAAATCCCCGACTACAGTTATATGAGCCGCGGCACCGCGCCAGAACGCCTCGTCTGGCTGGATGATCTACCCTTTGCGCCTAAAGTACTATTCATCGTGACCTCGATTAACTGTTTTGTTTATAGATGTAAATACAATTCTAAAAATAAACAGATTTGGAATGACCCTCGCCATTGTAAAAGAGTCACGTAATATGGTCAAGTATGGTCATTGACACCGTAAATTTGCATACCCTGTATACAATTACATCATTTAAGGTATTTCAATCGACAAAAGGGACGAGGTTCTCAGATAAGTTGTATTTTAACCGACTACAAAATAGGAGGTGGTTCTCAATTGAACTGTATGTTTTGATAGATAGATAGCATTATTTGAAGAAAGTTTGTGCAAATACTGTTGGCAGCGTTTTAAATTATTTATTAATAAATAAATACTAACCTACTAATGAAATATTATACAAAACATTAAAAACACAAATAGTTCATGAATATAAGTATAGAGTAACTCAACGTAAGTGCTATTAAATTGTTTCTGTAAAGAAATGATTTTTGACCAATTTATAAAAAAAGGCATTGCGCCTGTCTTATATTTTATAGTTTTTTTTTAAATTTATAAAACGTAACCTCTGCACTAGGTATAACCTGTTTTGCAGGGCAGTTTACAAACATGAAATTCACGTACACAAATGACACCCAGACTCAGAGCAAGTGCCTTTGGTTTACACAAAGACACTTGCCCGGCCCCGGAATCGAACCCAGGACCCCATGATCCAAAGGCGGTGCATCCAACCCCTAGACCAACAAGGCAGTCAAAATATAGGTATGTATGGGCAGTGCATTCCATAAACGGACACAATGATTTTTATGCCTGCTTGCGTGCTTTATGCAATGTGCACGTTCCTTTAAAACACCCTTGGGATGGAATAGGTTGGTGATATAAAGTATTCTAAATCCGTCACTTCAAGGTCGGTGTCTAATAATTACAAGAAAATAAATGAAACAATTTACTTTATAATTTATACGGGAGTCAAAACCGTGACAATAATATAGTTAACGGTGAAAACACACGGGCACCGAAGCGGTTGCGTGCCGTCGAAACTTTTTTTTTTTGTTTGAATTAGTATGTACGCTCCGAATACACCAACCTAAAGCGCTTCAGAATACCACTGTATTTGGTACAACGAAATACAATGACGGCCAGTGACATAAAGCGCGGCGAGCGTATTCTAAATACAGCTAAATACAGTCGTATTCTAAAGAGTTTTAGGTTGAATTGTTACTGAATTAGTCTCTTCGCCGCCACTCCGTAGGTCGGCGCTGACCCTATGTATTCTAAATCCGTGCGGTGACTATCTATGTAAGAATATTTGATATCATCAGCCTAATCCATCTTAAGGGTGTTATAAAGGAACGCGCCAAGCAAATAGCCTAGCCGCAAGAGAAGGAAACAAAACATAGCCAATAGCATAAAAAGAATCGGCATTTTCCGTATCGGTTCATAAACGACTACACTATCACTACATAGTATAAAACAAAGTCGCTGTCGTCTGTCCGTCCCTATGTATGCTTAAAACTTGAAAACTACGCAACGGATTTTGAAGCGGTTTTTTTTAATAGATAGAGTGATTCAAGGGGAAGATTTATATGTATAACCCACCCCCGCTTTGCGCGGGCGAAGCCAGGGCGGGCCACTAGTTACTTATAAATCCGTGCGAAAACATACTGTCACCACCCATTGCATCCTCAGGGTGCCGCGAGAGCCGAGAATAGAAAATGACAAGACCGAAAACCTAGCCGCAAGAGAAAGAAAACATAAAACGAAACCCTGTGCCAACCCGTCTTGCCAGCGTAGCACAGTAGGCTGATTATTTTTCGCTGACAATTTGAAGAGCAGTTCCAATTAATTCTAACAAAAGCCCGTCTGCGTCTCGGGCACGCCTCGGCTCCGATTTCCGTGTGTTTTCACATTTACTTACGGATGCAGGTAATAAGGAAAACCCAAGTATGTGGCTAAACAAGTTTTAAGACAAAAAATGTGCCCATCTCTTGTTTGCGTGCATGAGTGAATTGAACTGCCCTCAATGATATTCTTATACGTAGTTGCGACCATCATGACAAATATTATACCCAATTTGCACGATAAAAAAATAGTATAAAAAAGTAAAAAAGACTCATAAATCTAACTTAATAATAGAAAAATAATTTTAATACATTTGAATTAAAAATAGTGTTAGAAAATATGACTAGCGATCCGTCCCAGCTTCGCACGGGTGCAATGATGAACATCAAAATTTATCAGTGTTTCTCTACAATATTATGCACGTATTTTAATTAAAAACCTTCCTCTTCAATCACTCTATCTATTAAAAAAGCCGCTTCAAAATCGTTTGTATAGTTTTTAATATTTAGGCATACATAGTGATAGTGATGATTGTAAAAAAAAGCGTGGGGTCAATAGTTATAAATATTTTATGAACAGATATGAGTAGATGGGTTATTTAAAATCCCAATCCTGATTATCCTAATAAGGATAACGGATCAGACTGTTTAAAATATTGAATTGTACATAATAAGTACGCCAAATTTCGAGTTAATTCGACGTTTTTAACTGGGTCAAAATCATGCTCAGATGTGAACCGACCCTAAAAAGGTGTAGCGACCGCATGCTACATACTTTACACAATTTACCCGAAAAATCTGAACTAATTGCATCAAGAAATATCGCCTACAAATGCGATAATTACGAAAAAGTCCTACACCGCGATAGCGAAATTTCAAGAGCAATTCGCAAGGTTAAGATATCCCCGACTACAACTATAGGGGGGATAGGCGCTGCGACCCCTAGCCAGACATAACATCTCGTCTGGCTGGATGATCATCCCTTTGCGCCTAAAGTGGTGACCCCGACGTGATGTGAACACGCAAGATCCATAAAGTGGTAACCCCCGACCTTGGACTCCAGAGCAACCTTCCGACGAGTCTGAAACATCCTCCTGTGTGGTCAACCTGGTAAAGACGAACACTCCTCAGCAGCTGCAGCAGCCGTTACATAGCAAGCCAAGACGTCAGCCTTAACAGGACCACGCCCAGCCGACTCACCGTGCTACCTGGTTCTGCGGCACGACACTCAACCGCCCAGTGAACTCCACTACACAGTTGAGGTGCTCAGTCTCGACTCACCTTAGACTCCGAGCACTCCTGGCACTTGCAAGCTCATCACACTGCAGCAACTCAAGAGGATCGACCTCCAGTCTTGGGGGGGAGCCATGTAGCGACCGCATGCTACATACTTTACACAATTTACCCGAAAAATCTGAACTAATTGCATCAAGAAATATCGCCTACAAATGCGATAATTACGAAAAAGTCCTACACCGCGATAGCGAAATTTCAAGAGCAATTCGCAAAGTTAAGATATCCCCGACTACAACTATAGGGGGGATAGGCGCTGCGACCCCTAGCCAGACATAACATCTCGTCTGGCTGGATGATCATCCCTTTGCGCCTAAAAAGGCAAAGCAGGGATCGATGAAAAAGTGAAAATTACCCTAATCAACGTCGGTGTCAATTTAAGTTGGCACAGATTTGAAATGGTTGTTTATTGGTAATTTTTTAATTGTTTTTGAATTCAAATAACATTTTTGTTAAAACTTTATTATTTTTAAATACCCTTCTTCAACCTTCAAAACCAATGACAAAAACTAGAAATCTAAAAATGACAACTTTAATTGGAACCGACGATAATCCTACCTACCTATGTCCTATGATTTTGATTGATGTTTTTTTTAAACGAAACCACTGCGTTTGCTAAGCCTATATCGGAGAGGCAGTTTAAAACATGAAATTCGCGAATACAAATAACACCGAGACTCAGAGCAAGTGCCTCTGGTTTACACAAAGACACTTGCCTGGCCCAGGTATCGACCCCGGGACCCTGTGATCCAAAGGCCAAAAAGGCAGTAAAATGTTGAAAATAACATAAATCAAAATCAAAAATCAATATACAGGATGGCCAATAAGTCGTGGATCAAACGCAACAAGCGGTTAGATTGGGTCATCAGCTGAAAAAAATATCCACGGGAGGTTCTTAATGTTAACTCCTGCAGAGTTATAATTGTTGCATTGTGTCCTATACAAAATAAATGATTTGTCTTTGACTTCGCGAAAGCCTAAGAAATCAGTGAAATCTCACCTATTCAAAATGAGAAGTGACCCCAAAGCGCCTCTCAGGTCTATGTCGCTGATCTCCTTGAGGTAGATTGGCAGAACGATGTAGCAGGATGAGCAGGGGATGCCAGCGACTGCTCGTGCCAGGATCAAAGCCCAGGGCTCCAGACATAACAGTTTGATTTGCCAGTATATCTGCAAGAAATAATTTGGCTACTAGTTAACCACGCCAGAATCTTTCGTGTGGTGACGGTTTTACAATACATAGTGTCACCACCCCATTCCATCCTGAGGGTGTCGTAAGAGCCGACAATAGAAAATAACAAGGCCGAAAACCTTGAAAGGAAAAACTAGATATGAAACTTTTTTTTTTAATTTTTTTTTTCGCCCGGGGTAAAATTCTTTACCCGTCGATTCTGGACTTCCTCGCCGGCCACGGGGATGGCCAGCGAGGGGAGTGTGGGACTCTCCCCCATAGTGGGGGCCTACCCACTAAACCTCCCCGGGGCGCTCCAACTCGCGTCCTGTTGCGGCATTGTGGGATCTGACGCAGAACCACGCCGCCGCAGACGAGGAGGCCCTCCTCCTCTCCTCTCCTCAGGCTCCTTACGAGCACTCATGATATGAAACCCTGTGCCAACCCGCCTGGCCAGTGTGGCACATTAGGCTAATTACCCTCCATGTAGTTGGAGGAGGCCAGACTCAGCAGTGGCTGTTTTACGAGCTGAGAAGAAGATTATAGCCCGATTCACGATACAACGGCTGAACATTATTGGTATACATTTTGTACGAAGTGATTCATGCTTGAATGTAGCTTGGCCACATGAGTAGTTAAAGGACAGAGAGAAAGCTTCTAAGAACAGCGCCACGGTAGGTACACCACTACAAGTATGATGCGTGTGTGCGGGGGCACTTGCGGCGCGTCACGTACGGAACGAAACCGGTTTATACTGGTTCGGCCAGTGCTTTAACATAGGGCTACCTCACCGCTCGCTGTGTATCACGTTCGCTGTGTAAAATTGAAATTTGAATAAATTAGAAAGAGTGTAAATATGGTTTATTGTACTGCGTGTATGAACAGCAATCGAAAAAATAAAAACATATCTTTTTTAATCATCCCAAACAAAAAAATGTTCTTTTTTGAAATTATGTTATAAGTTTAAGACTAAAAGTATGTCTCAAAGTATTAAATGACAAATAGATGTAAACAAACGTTTGTGTATTTATTTTAATCCTCCTGTGCCAACCCTATAAGAATAGGTAACAATTTTGCCCACTCTTTAGAAGGTTTCCCTCTGTATACTCTGTGGCTCGGCCTTGCCCCAACCGGGACCACTACATACAAAATTCCCCGCATGGGGCCCATACGGGGCACGGCCCATTGTAGTTTGATTCGGGCTTTATTATGTATTAAATTCACGGAAAACAATTTATGTAACAATAGTGTAATGATGTGGTTGTAACTTTATTGTTACGTTGTGTAACAATAAAGTTACAACCACATCATTACACATGTACATTCGATTATTCCAGGTAATTAGTGAACTTGAAAACTAAGATACAGTTATCGAAGCAAATTAACCGAGACGTACTAACGTACCGTTAATAACATAATTACCTAACCGATTACAGTCTCACCTCCGAGATGCATCTAGTGGTCTTTGGTTACACCGGCTGTCAATTTTTACGCTAGCACGTGTAACGACAGCAATTGATGGTAAAATGGCAAACTGAATCTACTTTACGTGCCTTCCGAAGCACGGATATCAGATTATTACAAACTAGCGGCTCGTCCCGGCTTCGCACGGGTGGTCATTTATTTTTTATTCCTTGGACATTTCACACAACGCCATCTCGTCCCAAGCTAAGCAACTTAATGCTTGTGTTATGGTAACGAGATGGATGATAGACTACTTATATACATTTTTTTTTGTAAATACATACATACTAAAGATAGAAAACACCCAGACCCGGAACAAATACTTGTAGGTCGTACAAATATTTCTTCCGTGCGGGGATCGAACCCGCGACATGCTGCGCAGCAGTCGATCGCTCAACCACTGCTTGCTTTTGAAATATATAGGCTATAGTATTAATCTACTTATACTACAGTGTGGTGACCGATTTAGAATACACAGAGTCACCAACCCTTACCATCCCGAGGGTGTCGTAAGAGGCGACTAAGGGAACGCAAGAGGCAAATCACCTAGCCCCAAGAGAAGGAAAACTTGATACAAACCCTGTGCCAACCCATCTTGCCAGAGTAGGCTAAATTCCCTCCATGAATTTGGAGGAGGCCCGACTCAGTAGTGGGTCATTCATGGGCTGAAACGACTTTTTTTTATAGATAGGAAAGATTTGTATGTGAGTATGTTTGTAACATACTCACATATGTTTGTAACGAATTGGCTCAAAAAGTTATGGTGAATATCGGCTGGTGAATATCGGCTATTTTGATTGCAAGAAAAAATTTAAACATAAATGTCCACCCGTACGAAGCCGGGACGGGCCGCTAGTCATTGATAATGTAGCATTCAAATGGTGAAAGTTTTTTTTTAAATATCGGGCCTGTACTTTTTGAGTCAATTCGTTACAAATAGGTACATAACAATCTTTCCTTATTTATGATATTCGTATTATTACAGACTAGCTGTGCAATGGGGAATACTCACTAACTATTTCATTTTTTTTCATTTCAGCCAAAATACGTCCACTGCTGGACATAGGCCTCCCCCAAGGATCTCCACACTACTTTCCGCCGCATCCACTGCTTTCCGGCGACCTTAACCAGGTCGTCGGTCCACCGTGTGGGAGGCCTACCAGCACTGCGCCTTCCGGAACGCGGTGGCCACTCGAGGAATTTTCTGCCCCATCGGGCGTCGGTCCTGCGAGCTATGTGCCCTGCCCACTGCCACGTAAGTGTGAAATGTCCAAGGATATTTATTTATTTATTTACCAGTGGCCCGCCCCGGCTTCGCCGGGGCTTGGGTTATACATATAAACCTTCCCCTTGAATCACTCTATCTAAAAAAAAAACGCTTCACAATACGTTGCGTAGTTTTAAAGATTTATGCATACATAGGGACGGACAGAAGAATGTGACTTTGTTTTATACTATGTAGTGATGTATTCTAAATCCGTCACCACAAGGATTGTGTTTGAACAAGGAAAACAACCACGAAGGAAATCGTAATAAAAACCCTGCAATTCGTTCGACCGTTACACATTTTTACTTTTTTTTTTCGTTGCAAATTGGGTATAATTGTTATTAAATTGGATACCCGGCCGTTGGGTAACTGACCGGGTAATGTGGAACTCCGGGGCAGGTAGAGATGGTATATTGCACACCGACCTACTCACTGTAGCCAGACATATGAACTCGGAAAGGGATCGGCACCGTATCGCCATTCGCCTCGCCGTCAAACAGGCGTCAACGGGTCCCGGGTTCGATTCCGGGGTCGGGCAAGTGTCTTTGTCTAAACCAGAGGCACTGGCTCGGAGTCTGGGTGTCATTTCTATCTAAAATATGTATGTATTTACAAAAAAAATGTATATAAGTAGTTTATCATCCATCACGTTACCATAATACAAGCATTAAGTTGCTTAGATTGGGACGAGATGGCGTTGTGTGAAATGTCCAAGGATATTTATTTATATTATTCCCTAACCAGGGCCTCGAGATTCACTCCCAATGGAGAGCTTGGTCAGCACATTTACCTACTTTTTGTCTCGAAATTAAGATGACAGTACAAATGACGGAAGGAAGTGTGTTTTTGATATTGCTATAAAGCACCCAGTTCACGGTTCAGCCGTCTCGAATAGAAATAAAAAGGTTTTTGTCAACACGAAACTATACGATCATCTATACAAATAAATAAAATTGGAGTGTCTGTTTTTAATATTAAAATTACTTTTTACTAAATGCATTTGGATGTACGGTGTGTCTTCTTCTCAACCCGTAAAAGATCCACTGCTGAGTCGGGCCTCCTCCAAATATAAGGAGGGTAATAAGTCTACTGTGCCTTGCTGACCAGACGGGTTGGCACATGGTTTTGTATCAAGTTTGCCTTCTACGTTACATAACATGTCCTTTTGTCAGCTCCTACGATAGCTCAAGATGTAATGGGGTGACGACACTATGTATTCATAATGCATTGCCACGGCATATATACCAATATTTACATACACTGTACATAAAAACCACAATTTTTTTACAATATTTGCCTGTCTGTCTGATTCGCCTAATATTTGAAATCATTAGACCTGACCGAACCTTCACTGGCAGATCGCCGATGTAATTTAGGCTAGTTTTGTTGACTCCCGCCCGGTTTCCACATTGTTAAATACCGCGTACGAAGTCGCGAGTAACAGCTAGTCATTAAAATATATTGTACTATTCTTCCGCGCCTTGTATAGACAATGAGTAGGTACTACCAGGCGCCTGTTTTTAGGGCGGAATGAGTTCAAGTTTTTTTATCAAACTCACACTCCAAAGGAACTTTTTTACGTAGGTTTTATCACAAATCAAATTATCCGTGTGGTGACGGCTTAGAATACATAGTGTCACCACAGAGTCACCACCCCATTCCATCCTGAGAGAGTCGTGAAAGCCGACAATAGGAAATGACAAGGCCGAAAACCAAGCTGCATGAAAACTTGAAACGATACCCTGTGCCAATGTGTTTGGCCAGCGTGGCACAGTAGGCAAATTACCCTCTCTGTGATGATATAATGCCCTCTACTCAGTCGTGGGTAAATGACCCACGGCGGAGTAGTCAAAGGCCTAGTGAGATTAAAAAAAAATAAACATCCAAGAAGTGCTAAAATTTTAGGAAGAGTATTTGCTTACTTTTCAAACTTATGCGAAGAAGCTAAATGGTATCATGGTAAACATTGTTAACTTCTAACGATTTAATTAAACATTAAATCTATGTCTATACATATGGCTTAAGTGTGTGTATGTGATAACAAAACAAGTTTCTTTTTGCCAGTGATGACTTATGGAACAGAGACGCGGTCGCTCACTATGGGCTCCATCAGAAGGCTCAAAGTCACCCAAAGGGCAATGGAGAGGGCTATGCTCGGAGTTTCCCTGCGAGATCGAATCAGAAATGAGGAGATACGCAGGAAAACCAGGGTCACCGACATAGCCCACCGGATTGCCAAACTTAAGTGGCAGTGGGCAGGGCACATAGCTCGCAGGACCGACGCCCGATGGGGCAGAAAAGTCCTCGAGTGGCGACCGCGTTCCGGAAGGCGCAGTGCTGGTAGGCCTCCCACACGGTGGACCGACGACCTGGTTAAGGTCGCCGGAAAGCAATGGATGCGGGCGGCCCAGGACCGGCCTTTGTTTAGATCCTTGGGGGAGGCCTATGTCCAGCAGTGGACGTCATTTGGCGGAAATGATGAAATGATTATGATATCGATGTCAATAATTACTACATAAAATTATTACTGGAAGTGATACGCATATGTAATATTATATATTAATTTGTTTATTGTTAACTAGCGACCCGCCCCGGCTTCGCACGGGTGTAATTATACATAGAAACCTTCCTTTTGAATCACTCTATATGTTAAAAAAACGGATTCAAAATCCGTTGCGTAGTTTTAAAGATAGGGACGGACAGACGACATCAACTTTGTTTTATATAAGTAGTGATAGTGATGTCTGTGGTCAAATTGAGAATATAATGATGTCTGTGGTCAAATCTATACTAATATATAAAGCTGCAGAGTTTGTTTGTTTGTTTGTTTGAACGCGCTAATCTCAGGAACTACTGGTCCGATTTCAGTGTTAGATAGTCCATTTATCGAGGAAGGTTATAGGCTATATTTTATTTTCAAAAGAATTAGGGATCCGTATGAAAATTGCGATTTTGTAAACCAAGGTGTAAAATCGAAAACCTATTTATGCGTGCGCCGCAAAAACTATTGACAATAGAACAAAATGATGTACTACGGGTTTGTAGGTCTTATAAAGATCTACAAAAAAGTCCGCGAGAGCATATATCTAACTATCATAGTTTAGTCACAATAACCGATTTTATGTTCATAAAAAATATGCACGGGTTCGAAGCCCACGCGGGCGAAGCCGCGCCCAAAAGCTAGTTGAGAATATAACTATTAATTATTTTCGTACTTCGACCGCTGTGCGACCCCAAGTATAGTTAATCACGTGTGTTTTCTTATATAGAATGTATTTTAAATACAAATACTAGGTTTACAAATCGGAAATGTATCAAATGACTAAAAACAATATTACCGAAGCGTGTCAAATTTTACGTTTTCGTCACGCGAATTAGTTTGCCCATTCGTCATTTTGGTCATTGATAACTAATGAATGATCTAATGTTGAAATAGCACCTACGCTTCAGTCGTAACTGGTTGCAGTACGCTGCTCCGCCCGCGGGGTTTGGAGCTAGGGTTGCCAACTATACTGTTTTGAACAGTATTATACTGTTTTACTGTTGAACAAAAATAAAGTATACAAAATACTGTTTTCAGCATCAAAATGCAAACACATTACTATTTGTTATACTTAGACGCTCACACATTTTTTCAGTAATGAATGCTAAGTGGCGAGAGGGTAGAAATAGAGCATCTTTTAATTTGTTTAATTACAGCTCTAAGTGTGGTGAGGCAAATAAAGTTTTAAAAAAACATTATAAATTAGTAAGCTCTCTAAATATGTATTTAAATCAATAAATACTCGTAAATAACATACTGTTCATTTTTCTAAAATACTGATTAATATTCTTCATAAAGCTGAATATACTTTAATACTTGTAAAAAAAGTTGGCAACCCTATTTGGACCCCACAAGAGAAGGAAAATTTGAAACATAACTTTTTTGTTTTATCTTGGAAATCCACATGGATTCCCGACCGCTAAACGCCAACCGGATTATGTGGGACTCCGGGGTATGGAAATATGGTAACCCCACGACATGTGAGGGGGCTTGCGTGCCTTTAGGAACCGTTGCCAACTCATCTGGCCGGCGTAGCATAGTAGGCTAAGGTCTCCCATGTAATTGAACTCGAACGGTGGGTTTTTTACGGTCTGTGAAATAAGTAAGTAAGCACAGATACCATAGACGGGAATGGCACATATGTCTTTTATCCAGAGACAATGTTTGGTTCTTGTCACGGGTTATATTTAGCGAAGCCACGGACCGAAAATAGTAAGTGACATTGTTAAGGTGAATGTTCCATGTTCCTAGGTTGTATGTTGATTAAAATGTTATTCGCGGCTGTAAGACGTATGTAGTTATAGAATTATAATCATCAAACTCATCAATACAACCCTCCAAGGTCATAAAGGTGCAAGAAAAACTTTTTCAAGCTCAGTCATTCTTTTTATTGTATTGTAGTCTTTTTATTACATGTTAGTTCTCGCATTTGTAGGCGAAAGAGTTTAGATACTGCTATTCAGCACATAAATGACCCACTGCTGAGTCGGGCCTCCTCCAGTTACATGGAGTTATTAGCCTACCGTGCCATGCTAGCCACAGGTGTTGGCACAAAGCCCTGGCATCGAACCCGGGACCCGTTGATCCAAAGGCGGCACATCTAACTACTTTTTTTAATCCCTAGACCAACTAGGCAATCTGGACAGTAAAATACTACTTACAATCAGAGATACTGTAGTCAGAAGAGTCATAGCTTTCCTCCCATATCGGTCAGTCAGCCATCCCATGGGGGCACCGAAGATTATCGCAGTGATGTAGGTGACTGAAGCACTCCAAGATATGTCTGAACTGGTGTAAGGATCCCGTGATGGGCTTTGCTCCGACTGGAGAACTGATATCATCGGAGACAGCCAACCTTGGACCATCCCGAAACTGAGGAGCGGGATCGTTACTGGAAAGAAAAAACGCTTTTAACCTACGACCTAAAAGTAGCGTTAGTATTAATACGATAGCTTACAAATTTATTTTTAATACAGTTGCTCAAAAAGTGGCATATTGCAGGGACGTATAGCGTTCGGGAAGTGGGCTATTTATTACACACGCGTACTTTTTTTTTACCATTCCCGCACTAGTGTGTTCTCTTTCCCAACTGTCAAAATAATGTCTAATTATAGGAAAAACCAACCATGAAGTTTTTACTAAAAAAAATCATAGAAGTTTTTATGATTCATGCAAATACGTATATTTCTAAAAAGAAACTACGTACTAATTTGTTTCACTGTCAGATTTAATGATTTGATTGAATTAATATAATTAAAAACTTATCGGGACTTATCGCGCACAGAATTAATACCTGTTTTTGCTCGACGTTTCGACCATGTTACAATGTTTCATTCAATTAGTTTCATTTCATCTCATTAAATTTCAATTCATATCAATAAAAAAAATCTACTGAAGACTTGGCTGTATTGGCATTGTTCCTTTTGCCTACCAGAATGGGTGAAGAAAAAATATACTCTGCTTATATTCTACGGTCGGCGCCATTTTTCAGAAATGATTTGTTAGTTGAGTTTATTGTGTTTTTATTATTTTATTAAATTGCTTCATTTTTTCGCAACTGTATTAAAAATAGTCGTTCAGTACACGTGCGCAACCGTCATTGCAACTTGTTCCGACTGTCAACGTAGACATTTGTCGGAACTCTTTGCAATGACAGCCTTTCCGCAATTGTAATGAAATATACTATTTCCATGTGGTGATGGCCCCATACCATCCTGAGGATGTCATAAGAGCCGATACCAGTAAATAACAAGGCCGAAAAAGGGTAAACTTGATTCGAAACCCTGTGCCAATCCGTCTGGCCAGCGTGGCACAGTAGGCTAATTACCCTCCATGTAACTGGAGGAGGCCAGACTCAGCTGTGGGTCATATATGGGCGGAGTAGGTAGTTGATATTGATAATGATGTTTACGATACGCCTACGTCAGTGTCTCAAAATCACAATCAAAATGTTTTTTATTCGAATAAATTCTTGCGAATGCTTTCAAATAGTCAAAGATCATAAGAGAAAAAAATAAAAATAATAAAATTAAATTAATAATTTAGTTTTTACCACCGGTTCGGAATGCCATTCCATAGAGAAGAGCCGGCCAGAAACTCCATGGTTGCTCTTTTAAATAAAAGGGTTACAGTGATGGTGGTACAAACAAGTCAGACAGATTAGTGAAAGCAAGAACACGCTTAAACATGTAGCATATTAAAAAAATAGAAAATAAAAATCAGTGAAATTACATGGTGCGTGCTGAAACTGCACTCACATACTGTTTACAAAACTTCACTATTAAAAAGGCTGAAAGATCAGAGCTAGACCATAACATAGACGACGTTACTCCCATGCGTCACTATCTGATAGATAGTCATTAACTTGATAGTACGCCTTTATAGTACGCTGATGATGATGATGTTAGTATTTAATAAAAACCGCGACATTAGACAAGTCATTGACCCCAGACGGTGGATATGAAATTGCATCTGACTAAATTAAATTGTTTAGAGTTACGAATTTTTAGCATTCATTTATTTAACGCTATGTGGTCCCACTTTCTCCAATGTTGGACAGCTGATCGTAAGGTGCATATTTTATTGTAACGGTTTATATTTTATACTGGGTAAATTTTTCAAGTGTGTTTGCATAGCCGAAATCGAACTGAGTCATAATATTTTATCAAGATGAAATATTTGATGGTGAAGGTGAATCAATTAATGAGTTATTAAGGAATGTTGAAATGCTCAAATGACCACTTTTTAGACTTCAAAATAGGACTAGGTTCTAAATACGACTTTAGTACATTACAGCCTATTAGGCTTTAGTGCAAACGTGATAAATATAACGCTGTTTGAAGTGTTTGATTTTGTCACGATATATTTATGGCGTATTTTATTAACAGTGTCATCAACCTATTCCATTAAGGGAGAGGTGCGAGACGACTGATGAGCTGACCAATATTTAAGATATGTTTTTGGTAAATAAATAATATCTGCGACACATAGTCGCCTCTTAGGACGCTCCTAGAAAGGAACGGGTTGGTGATAATATCTTTAGATTTAAAATTCTACTGTACGGGTATAAGTCACTGAACTCCTCCTAAACGGCTGGACCGGTTTGAATGATTTTTTCGTTTAGGTGGCACCGTGGATGGTTTAGGTTCACAAATCAGCCCCACAGATGGCGCTGCAGTCGGTAAACGAATATCATGCAGGGCAACGTCTGACCGGTTAGCTAGTGTATAAGCTAAATGTGTGACCACACAAAATGGAACAGAAACCCTATTGTGCCATACGTCAGAATAACTACTGCTACAACTACTATTTACAAAGGGCAATGGAGAGGGCTATGCTCGGAATTTCCCTGCGAGATCGAATCAGAAATGAGGGGATACGCAGGAAAACCAGGGTCACCGACATAGCTCGCAGGACCGACGCCCGATGGGGCAGAAAAGTCCTCGAGTGGCGACCGTTCCGTCCGTTCCGCGTTCCGGAAGGCGCAGTGCTGGTAGGCCTCCCACACGGTGGACCGACGACCTGGTTAAGATCGCCGGAAAGCAGTGGATGCGGGTGGCCCAGGACCGGCCTTTGTGGAAATCCTTGGGGAGGCCTATGTCCAGCAGTGGACGTCTTTTGGCTGAAATGATGATGATGAAAATGACGACAACTACTATTCAGCCCATAGATGACCCACTGTTGAGTCGGGCCTCCTCCAGTTACATGGAGGGTAATTAGCCTACTGTGCCACGCTGGTCAAACGGGTTTTCCGTCACTTGCAGCTAAGTTTTAAGCCTTCTCAATTCCTTTTGTCGGCTTTAAGACGACCTCAGGATGGAATGCGATGGGTTGTTCTCTTCCCTGCAATATGGTTGAGGAGGGCGATGGCTGCCGCATGCGTCATGCTTGTGAACAGGTGCCGTTGCTGGGGGTCGGTTGGCTCGGGCGTTAGAAGGTTAGTGTTGTTGATTAGATCTGGCTGTTGTTTGGCCCTTTGCGACTATTGCACGAGATTACTCTCACAAACTGTCATAACACGGCCTTGTATCTAAAAATGGCGATCTAAAAAGAGCAACTACAGAGTTTCTTGCCGGCTCTACTCTGTAGAACTGCATTCCGAACCGGTGGTAGATGGTAAATTTTAATTTTTTTTTGTTGTTTGGCTTGTCAAAAGAGCTCTAATGAGCCAACTTGATTAAATGAGTTTTGAATTGGATTTGAATGGAGTGGTGACGCTATGTGTTCTAAATCCGTCACCACACGGATACCATCATAGTCACAATTACATTTCCTGGATAATTATTTAGGAATTTAATTTGTTCCTCATTTAAATAATTGATGAAAACGATTTCGTCATATTATGGAAATGCATCGCTCATTGTAATTGCTCAATTGGCGAGGAAGTGAAGGTCGCAGATTCGATTGCCGACAATCTTGATTCGAATCGATTTATTTTGATACTATCGATTCATTCGATACATCGCAGCCTTTTTCCCAATCTCAAATTTTCAAAGTACATATTTATTGTACTTGTGTGTATATGTACCTCATTGGGCCACCAGTATTTATACGGAGCGGTTGCCGTACGGCATTGGGGCACCAGTATTTATACGGAGCGGTTGCCGTACTTCATTTGGTCACCAGTATTTAAACAGAGCGGTTGCCGTACCTCATGGGGGCACCAGTATTTTTAAGGAGCGGTTGCCGTACGTCTTTGTGGCACCAGTATTTATACGGAGCGGTTGCCGTTCGACCCCTGAGACTCATCTGGTCAAAGGGAGAATCAAAATCACGTCACCTTCCAAGCGGATAATCCGATAGTTGGAGAACCATCCATAATAATTTGACCTCCTCCTCCTCGAAGGCATGTAAAGCCATCGAGCCCGAAGTTTTTTTTTAATATCATCAACTCATTTCTTCGTGTAGCTATGTAAAACTGGAACATTTGTTCCTCGAAGAAACACCATTGTTTTTTTTTTTACAAGTAAATTTATATGAAAAAAAAAGGAAATATACACACATACACCCCATCTCACCAGTGGACACACACACACACGCACACACACACTACAATCACGAAGTACACGAATTCAGTAGATTATCAGCCAGTCTAACCATTGATTAAACATCTAAACATCAATCGCCACTGGTAGTAGTTATGCCTATTGATTTATTTACGACTAGCGGCCCGTCCCGGCTTCGTACGGGTGCGATGTTACCCGCGGATAACGCCGCAGGGCGCAGCTGTATCATGTACTCCTTATATCATCAGATACCTATCAGTGAAAGTCCCGTCAAAATAGGTCCAGCCATTCCAGAGATTAGCCGGAACAGACGGACGGTCAAAAATTTAAAAGAAGTTATTTTGGTCTAAGTGTATACATACTTACGCATTTAGTAAAAAGTGGTTATTCTATTATTACAAACAGACACTCCAATTTTATTTATTTGTTTATATAATCTAGGAAGTTCGCGCCAATCCAATAACTTAAAAAGTTGTTAAATTTGGAAAATGTTTTTTTTTTGTTTAACTTATCAATGCTATTTCCTACATAATAAGTCTACTACTTCCGTTGTTTTTTACCGGTTTCGGAAGGAGAAATGGAATAGGACCTTCAACCTTTTTGTCCGTCGAATGAAAGAATGAACCGAGAGCGAATGTAATAAAAAACATTGTTTCTTAAAAGTAAATAAATTACAGATTACGGTTCTTATTTTAAACAGATAAACAAGAAATTGCCATCCGTTTCTAGAAAAGAACAAAAAGCGTTTTAAATAGGTCAAGGTAATTCTATGGCGAAGATTTTGCCTACTGTGTCACGAGTATACAGGGATACAGGTTTTTAATAAGTTATTCTTCTCTTGCGGCTATCTCATGATTAATTTCCTCACCTCTTACATAATCAAAATTATTATTTTTAAATTTCAAATTACTTATTTTACTTTTAACTCAAAACTCGAAAGGAACTTTATTTACATAGGGTTTCACACAACACTCGTACAACTCGTCATATTTACACCGTCATATTGTCTGTGTGGTAGCGGAGTAAGAATACTACCACCCCATATCTTCCCGTGGGTGTCGTAGAAGACGACTAAGAGACATCAGACGTTGGGCAGCAGCGACGTTCTGTCAAGCATCGGCCACCCGATACTGCTATCGCCAACCCGCCTGCCAAGCGTGGCGATTATGGCAAACCCCCCCCCATGACAGACACAATGTGGAGATCCTTGGGGGAGGCCTATGTCCAGCAGTGGACGTCTTTTGGCTGAAATGATGATGATGATGATTACCATCATCATATTACGGCTCCTGTCCCACGCTAGATGGTAGTCTCCACACACACCTATCAGTCGTCATACCTAGATTCACACCTTTCATTCACAATTGCTCACTCCTACAATCCATCTATCTCCCTTGACCACTGGTTCGTATGTCACTTCACGGAGAAGAACTGGAAAGAAACTCTGTGTTGTTCCTTTACATAAAAAAGGTTTCCAAAAGAGTCGTAAAAAGTTGTGAGAGCAAAAAAGTCTAGCAATAGATGTATTTTTAATTAGACGTACTCAACTGACGTTTACTGTTTTATATGAATATCTAGTCTACGGTCTAAATAACTGCAATAAGGCGCTCTATTGATCTCTACGTGTACGTAGGAATTAGAGTATAGATTAGATTAGTTGTCAAGCTGTCTAGCTCTATTCTCTCTGCGTGGACGACGCTCTATAATAAATATATTAATTAAAAATATTAAATCTTGCGCTCCATGTCATGGAATATGGGGCAAAGTCCACACACGTCCTTAATGTACACAAACATACACATACAAAAACATTAACTTAGCTAATTTAATAGCTGAAAGATCAGAGCTGGATCATAACAAAGCTAACATACGTACGGTAACCTCAAGATAAAATGGATTAATGAAATAGTGCAAGTACTGTAAACTCGTCAAATTATTTACTGGAAATAAATGAATGTTTAACATTGTCTTCAGTTTATAACTCCGGCTGAATAATAAACTAATGAATTAATCACTTTTTGTTGAGAGTAATTATGCTCGTGCCGACATTAGGGCAAAGAATAAATTTAACTTAACCATTCAAACTCAAAAGGAACTGTATTCATAAAGGTTTTGTTTATCAATACTCATAAAACGTCATGTTTAAAACTACCATGTTATGTTTAAATCATCATTTTTAAAATTACCTTAACATTGAGCGATCGACTGCTGCGCAGCATGTCGCGGGTTCGATTCCCGCACGGAAGAAATATTTGTACGACCTACAAGCATTTGTTCCGGGTCTGGGTGTTTTCTATCTATAATATGTATGTATTTACAAAAAAAAATGTATCTATGTAGTTTATCATCCATCTCGTTACCATAACACAAGCATTAAGTTGCTTAGCTTGGGACGAGATGGCGTTGTGTGAAATGTCCAAGGATATCATTGATCGACGCTTAAAATCCTAAAATTAAAATAGGTAGACGAAAATTTACTTCGGAATGTAATGCCGTAATCAGTATCACTATCACTACATAGTATAAAACAAAGTCGCTCTCGTCTGTCCGTCCCTATGTATGCGAAAATCTTTAAAACTACGTAACGGATATTGATGCGATTTTTTTAATAGATAGAGTGATTCAAGAGGAAGGTTTATATGTATAATATATGCATAAATTTAGATGTTCATCATTGCACCCGTGCGAAGCCGGGGCGGGTCGCTAGTGAATAATAAATTAACTGAAGTACGCCACTATACATTCAATAAAAAAAGAAACAAAAAGAAAAAAAACTCAAAAGGAACTTAATTTACGTAGGTTTTATCACAAAACTGTTTTAGGCCGGGTTTCTGCCAAAGCAGAGAGGAGACGAGACGAGAGGAGATGTGTTTTGAATAACCAATCAGGTTTCGTTATTCTATTTCCACCGAAGCTACGCGGAGAGGAGATGTGGAAATAACGACCCTTGTCCGTGTGGTGACGGATTTAGAATACACAGTGTCACCACCCCATTCCATCCTGAGGGTGCCGTAAGAGCCGAAAGAAGGAAATGACAAGGCCGAAAACCTAGCTGTAAGAGAAGGAAAACTTGATATGAAACCCTGTGCCAACCCGTCTGGTCAGAGTGATACAGCAGGCCTATAACCCTCCATGATACTGGAGGAGGCCTGACTTAAAAGTGGGTCATCTATGGGCTCAGGGCAACCCACAACCCGTCTAGTGGTTAGATGTGCCGCCTTTGGATCAACGGGTCCCGGGTTCGATTCCGGGGTCGGGCAAGTGTCTTTGTCTAAACCAGAGGCACTGGCTCGGAGTCTGGGTGTCATTTCTATCTATAATAAGAATGTATTTACAAAAAAAATATGTATATAAGTAGTTTATCATCCATCTCGTTACCATAACACAAGCATTAAGTTGCTTAGCTTGGGACGAGATGGCGTTGTGTGAAATGTCCAAGGATATTTATTTATTATTTATTTATATGTTTACTGAATCTAAGACAGGTTTAGAACGTTGCTCTACAGAGACGAGCGGGACAAGAAATCTGTAGACCGGACACCCTCAGTATTAAGTGGGGTGGCGAAATTTTGTATTTATTTACATTCATTAATTTACACACATTATTACATTACATTCACTTTGCTCTAGAGTTACTGTAATATTTAATGTTTACATTGCTTGCTATTTAATGCTTTTGTGTAACAACCAGAAGACATGGCGCTCTTTAGGGGAGGCCTATGTCCAGCAGAAGACTAATGTGGACTGGTGATGAAGATAATGATGTGTAACAAAAACATTTTTAACCCCGTCAGATAAAGGGAACCTTGATGTCTTTGTCGGTAGGATCGTAAATCCTAAACGAATTGACGTATTGTGATGCGGTTCCTAACCGACGTCCAAAAACTTCCTTTTTATTTTATTATTTGCTAGCGACCCGCCCCGGCTTCGCACGGGTGCAATTATGACATATAAAACCGCTTCAAAATCCGTTGCGTAGTTTTGAAGATTTAAGTATACATAGGGACGGACAGACGACAGCGACTTTGTTTTTTAATATGTAGTGATCTATTCACTAGCGACCCGCCCCGACTTCGCACGGGTGCAATGAAGCATGTATTATACATATAAACCTTCCTCTTGAATCACTATATCTATTAAAACAAACTGCTTCAAAATCCGTTGCGTAGTTTTAAAGATTTAAGCGACGGGGGACAGACGACAGCGACTTTGTTATTTTATACACACCGCTTTACAGGGTTTTTTAAATAAAAAGATCTTAGGTATATTATTATTCACAGATAATGTTGTTACTCAGCCCTTAAATGACCCACTGATGAGTCAGATCGCCATCCATCACAGGGAGGGTAATTAGCATACTGTGCCACGCTGGCAGACGGGTTGGCACAGGGTTTCGTATCAAGTTTTCCTTCTCATGCGGCTAGGTTAGCGGCATTGACATTTCGTTTTGTCGGCTCTTACGACACCTTAGGGTGGAACGTGGTGGTGACACTATGTATCCTAAATCCGTTATCACTCATACATTTATAGATATGTAGGTTAGCAATTCGCCGGTTTTTTTGTGTGTGCCGATAACTCGAAGATGCCTGAACCGATTTTAAAAATTCTTTTTTGTTTTAAAGTGTTATACTTCCCAGGCGGTAAAATTTTATTGACACCAGTTCTGTCTCTGTGGTCACGGATTTAGAATACATAGTGTCAACCCCATTCCATCCTGAGGGTGTCGTAAGAGCCGACAGAAGGAAATAACAAGGCCGATAACCTAGCCGCAACAGAAGTAAAACTTGATACTAATCCTGTGACAATTCTTCTTGCCAACGTGGCACAGTAGGCTAATTTCCCTCCATAAATTTGGCGGAGGCCCGACTCAATAGTGGGTAATTTATGGGCTGAAATGATGATGGTGATAGTTTATCTTGAACTGACAGACAAGTCACGCTTAATATAAAAAAAACAAAGCATCTCTTTTTTGCCGTGGTTTCAAATGTTAGTAGGTATACCTTAGTGTTACGAAGTTTTTGATGAAAAAGATATGATGGAAATAATATTTTTTGCACGTTAAGGAATATAATATACTGTAAATACTGAGAATAACCGAATTTGAAAATATATTAGAGTACCTATTTTCAAATTTGGTTCCAACTAGAATGTTAACTTTTTAAAAGTGGGAGAAACCTACCTTGAAACGGCCGAAAAGGATTTGATAAAATACCATATTTACAGGCATTTGTTTTGTTTATTTTTAAACAGAAACCACTGTTTTGTTACATTTGTTTTTATTAAAAATAGTGAATGTATCTTCAGCGACGCAGGTATTTGCCAACTGGCCCAGAATGAATACTTTGCAATAAAACAACCACATCATAATCGAATCGGTACATCCATTTAGGATCTACCATGAAGCTGACAGACACGCAGACTCGTCGAATTAGAGTTTAAAAAATTACGAATTATTTACTAAATACAATAAGTGTAAAATAAAAGGTATGTATATCAAAAAACCTATATTAAAAAAAATACCTATCGAAAGTTAATGAAGAGTTCGGGGCCATTTTTTTATATTATTTGTTTACCTTTTTAATATCAGGTCACACACAACATTTTATGTGTGGGTAAATTTAAAATATACGCACGAATATTTTTGTAGGTAAACGTAAATTTACTGTAATTAAATACGTTTATTATTCACATAAACGCTGTTTCCTTGTTTAAGATCGACAGTTAAAAAAAACAAACTCACTGATAATTGCAAAAATATACTGGTTTATCCTCGTTCCAGTCCGCCATGTCATTTTCGATAGAATCAAATTCATATTTAAAAAAGAACACAACTTTTTTTTAAACGTGTTTATGTCACTGGCTATTGCTCCTTACAGCCACACAGTATCGCGTCTTCGGTCGAACTGCCCGCACGATAGATTGTGATGCCAAAACAAATCATCGCATATTTACAACGCGTTGAATGTTGATTAGGGCCTGTGCAGACGGTCGACTGTGCGGTGTAGGATTAAAAAAAAACTTCATATTAATAAAATCTACTACTACTAACTACTAAGCCCATAAATGACCCACTGCTGAGTCGGGCCTCCTCCCATCACAGGGAGGGCAATTACTAATTAGCCTACTGGCTGGCTAGACGGGTTGGCACAGGGTTTTGTATCCAGTTTTCCTTCTCTTTTGGCTAGGTTTTCGGCGTCATTTCCTTTTGTCGGCACTTACGACACCCTCACGATGGAATGGGGTGTTGACACTATGTATTCTAAATTCGTCACCACACGGACAACTACTACTAATCAGCCCATAAATTACCCATTACTGAGTCGGGCCTCCTCCAATTATAAGGAGGGTAATTATCCTACTGTGCCACGCTGGTTAGACGAGGTTTCCTATCAAGCAGTCGGTCGCTTGTTGCTAGGTTTTCAACCTTTACGACACCCTTAGGACGGAATGGGGTAATGATACTGTGTATTTTAAATCCGTCACCACACATACAATAACAATAATCATCATCATTTCAGTCCTTAAAATACCTACTACTGATTAGGCCTCCTCCAAATTCCTTTAATGGCTTCTTACGACACCTTCAGTATAGTGTGTGTTGGTGACATTGTGTTTTGTAAATCTGTCACCACACGCAAAACAGTAATGATAGTTAGTCGAAATATTTTTTTAGCAATGTAGTAGTTTTAAATACAATGTTGGCCTAGAGGTTAGATGTGCCGCCTTTGGATCCACGGTACCCGGGTTCGATTCCGGGGTTGCGAGTTTACGAAGTTTCCCAAACGACAGATGGCCCACGCAGACAAATAGTGGTAGGTTTTAGTGGGTAACCCGGTCGCAATCACCACCATCATCGACCGGGACTCCCACACACCACCGCCCCGTCCCCGGCTGGGAAAATATAAAACTATAAAAAAGGGGTATAAAAGGTTTCCCCCACTATAAAAAAGGGGTCTCGTTATTTAAAAATGAAATAATAATAAATGAGTAGTATTAGTAGGTATATCGTTTGTCGCGTGGGCCGTGTATACTTTTTTTTATATCACCATCTTGTACTGATATAAAGAGAGTATAGTATGTAATAGCCTTATAAAGGAAATGTAATACAATTCGTCAGCAAACATCGAGACGCCGCTAATGAAATATGCATACAAATTGCTGTAATTGGTATCATATAGCATGTTTAACGCCTTTTTTGTCATGGTTCAAATTTATTATGTACATTGTAGACTTTGTAAGTCGTTGGCTGTTTATTTTTGGCGTCGTAGTCTAGCGGATCGTCTGGAATAATCTGCAGGTCAATCTTGCCCTTTTTTTTGTTTTTGACCCGGGGTCAAATCCTTTAAGGACTGTCCCTGCCAGCCTGGGTGTGTGGGAGTCTCCTCCGCCTCAGTGAGGAGACGGAGTCATACCCACTAAAAGTCCCCGGGGTGTGCCGTCCCGCGCTTGCTACCCCGTGGGCCCTGACTGTATCAACTCCAGGGGAAGCAACGTCCAGCCCTGCTGGATTTAAGTTAATATTATAAAGAGAAAAGATTTGTATTCGATAGATATGTTGGTACAGGTACGTGTCCGTACGTACAAACTTTGCACTACTGGACCTCCGTGAGGGAGGGCACGTACTCCCGTTTGACCAGGATTTTTAATAATAAACAAACCAGAACGAACAAACGAGAATCTATCGTGACGGGTTCGTCACTTTCCTGTAATATGGTTGAGGAGATCGAAGGCGAGATCTTTTTTTTTTTTTTTTTTTTATGTGTTTTCTGCTCTATGGCAATCTGTTATAAAACAATAAGCCACTTGTTTGGCTGGAACTCCATGTCCTGATTTTCTATATTGTCTTCACCGAGAGCCAATCAATTGCTGAAATTTCCAGCAAGCCCTCTTCTTGACTCAGTCTACAGATCTTTGGGCGAGACTGGGAATGCCTTGTCTTTTCAGTCGTTTGTACTCTAGTCCGCCCTCTCCACTTAGGGCCTGTGCGAGTTGGTTTGCATGAGTTGCTAGTTTATCCTGGTATTTCAGGCTAGCCTGGACTATTTCCTCACGAACAGTGTTTATGCCTAGGTCAAGATACATGTATTTGTTACTAATACACTGGGGTATACTGAACATCGTTCTTAGTGCTTTGCTTTGGAATCTTTCCAGTATGTCTATGTTACTCTTGCTTGCTGTTCCCCATAACTGTATCCCATAAGTCCAGATAGGTTTCAAAATTGCTTTATATACCAGGATTTTGCTGGTGTTATTTAGTTGCGAGCTGCGTCCGATTAACCAGTGAAGACCACGGAGTTTTCCATCTAATTGTTTTCTTTTGATTTTGATGGCGAGATCTAAGGAGTTTATTTTGTATTGTTCTATATTCACGTTTCAGTGGACGCCTTCCGGATCCAATAGAATAGTTTTTAAACTGAATTTGTGTGGTAATAATTTATTAAATAGGACCGAAACCAATAAATACAGAAGAATGACATGCCCTCCGAGTTTCTTCCCAGTTATTCTCAGCAGTGGTCGCGTTCCGAACTGGTGGTAAACTAAAATATGTTCCTTTGCTTTGTATATTTTTTATGAATGTGTTGACAATTTCTAATTGTCCATTGCGTCGTAAACAAAATAGACTGTGAGTAACTTGACATTGGCTGAACACAAACCGTGAGAACCACAAGGAAGAAAAAAAAAAAAAAAAATAGACTGTGCTCCCCACCACGGCATGTAGCACATCCGACGGGGAGACATGAGATACCAGCTATCTATATTTTTTTAAATACTACTAGCAGATTAGTTAAGCCACAGATATAATAATACTAAAGTAGTTAAGCCTACAACAATAACATAGCGAAATCTGCATCGAATTTCGTGTAACAGTTACAACGTGGTGCGCATACAAACATACCAACTAACAAAAACAATCTAAACAAATAAATACAGTTGGAATGTCGTTTGTAATACATATTAAAATAACCGCTTTTTAATAAGTGCATTTGGATTATACACGGTACGTATACCAAAACAATTTTTTTTCATGTTTGTCTGTCTGTCGGTTTGGGCTGAAATGGCTAGACCGATTTTGACAGGACTTCACTGGCTAGTTTTATTGACCCCCTCCCCCTTTTCAGGAGCCCATACTTACCGAGTTTTCTCCATGTTTGTGGCAAACTTAGCCGAATTTTTTGATGATTTTCGCGCGAAATGTAGAATTAGTAAGTTATCGTAAACTGTAGAATAACTTTCTTATTACGCGAAATCTAGAATACCACACTGGCGAAGTCGCGAGTAACAGCTAGTTAAATTAATTGTTTTTTCTGCCGTAGTAGGTACTAGCCGCGATATTTCCTTAAGTCCACTAAATGAACTGACAAGACCGAAAATCAGACCCAAGAGAAAGAAAACTTGATACGGAGTCCATTACCAACCCGTCTGGCCAGCGTGGCACAGTAGGCTTATTCCCCTCCATACAGGATTTGGAGATTGTGTTTGGAGGAGGCCCGACTCAGCACTGGGTAATTTATGAGCTGAGTAATAGTAGCAACTGAAATCGTCAACTGAGAAATGGCCGAAGCGTCGCGTACCTTACCTCTCGATGGTACATAAATTCCCGCTAATAATTAAGGCGGCATTCAGTTATGTATTGTTTATGGGAGTAGCTTTAAAAATACAACAAGTTTGTGCTCATTTCGTTTAATTAGCACCGTAATAAACTTATATATGTGTATTAATATATAGTACACAATACAATTGTATAAATTATTATCTATATATATTTACATAAATTAAATTGATGTAAAGACATTATACTATACCGCTCGGCATAATATTCAACCGCAGGATAACTCCCGCCATTTTGTAAAGTCCTGTCAAAAGTCAACAAAATGGCGCGAGTTAACTGTATCATGTGGCACATGTCAGGCTGCCATCAACTAAGAACAGGCTCAATTTACATATCTAAATAATTTAAATTACAATAATATTTCTTATTATCTGTGAGACTGAAAATATGAAAAAAAAGTTATAATGCGAGATATTGTAGGTACAATTATCTTACATCAATTAGACCCGCATGTATCAAACGAGTGGTCACACAGGTTCGTCAAATAATTTGCTTACATCGCTGCAGTGGGTAGCGCCAAAAAATGATTTCAAATAGCTATCTATCTATCTATCAGCCACAGAAGTCCACTGCCTCCCCCATAGATTTCCACAATGTGCGATCTCGTGCAGACCGCATCCACCGACTCCCAGCGACCTTTACAAGGTCGTCCGTCCACCTAGTTGGGGGTCTTCCCACGCTCCTCTTTCCCATACGTGGACGCCACTCCAAGACTTTTATGCCCCAGCGGCCATCTGTTCTTCGGGCCACGTGGCCTGCCCATTGCCACTTCAACTGTGCAATCCTTCTAGCTACGTCGGTCACTCTAGTTCTTCTACGGATTTCCTCATTTCTGATTCTATCACGTAGAGTAACTCCGAGCATAGCTCTTTCCATTCCGAATAGCTATAAGCTATGTCAAATACAAAAGTATTTGAATAAGTACCATCAAATAATATGTTCAACAATTTTTTTTTTATAATTTTCCGACAAGCATTATTCTCGAAATGTTGATATTGGGCGCCAAATTTTGCCAAATTTGCAAGATTGCCAAACTTAAGTGGCAGTGAGTAGGGCACATAGCTCGCAGGACTGACGCCCGATGGGGCAGAAAAGTCCTCGAGTGGCGACCGCGTTCTGGAAGGCGCAGTGCTGATAGGCCTCCGGTGGACCGACGACGAAGGTCGCCGGAAAGCTATGGATGCGGGCGGCCCAGGACCGGCCTTTGTGGAGATCCTTGGGGGAGGCCTATGTCCAGCAGAGGACGTCTTTTGGCTGAATTGATGTTAAAATTTTCAATACATCGCTATTACGAAAAAGCGCCCGGATAAAATGAAAAACTACTAAATGATCGGTCTATTACAGACTTGTCTGATATAAAACTCGTTGCGGCACACTCCAGTATAATTGCATTTCACTTTGCTTTGGTCATTTTAATATTGTTTAACAAGAACTTGAATACAATAAAATGGTTCTTTAATGCACCATAAAATAACATTACACAAAGAACACAAACAAAAGAAATTTTACAACTGAATTAAACTAAACGTGGCGTCAATTTTAAAAATTTCAGATAAATTTACTATCTAACCCAGTTCACAATATCAGGGTGTTATTAACAAAGTTCTTGATAAACCTGCGAAGTTTGGTGTTGCCACACTATAAAATAATTTCATGTTTGAAACTCCTAGTCAGATGTTTGTGTGGCAACACTATCGAATTAAGAAGGATCATTTCGGCTGGTACTACTACGCCGGCACCTAAAACAAATAAATTAAATCAATCTAAGGTGACGGTTTTAGAATACGCAGTGTCACCAACCCATATCATCCAGAGGGTGTTGTAAGAGGCGACTCAGGGAAGGGAAGAGGCACCTAGCCGCAAGAGAAGGAACACTTGATACAAACCCTGTGCCAACCCGTCTGGCCAGCTTGGCACAGTAGGCTAATATCCCTCCTCCAAATGAATGGGAGGAAAATAGCCTACTGTGCGCTGGCAAGACGGATTCTTTTTCTTGCGGTTCCATAGTAGGTGTGGGTTGGTGACATTCAACAACAATAGTGCCTCGTTGGTATAGGGGTTAGGTGTGCCGCCTTTGGTTCAACGGGTTGGATTCCGGGTTAAGGCAAGTGTCTTTGTCTAAACCAGAGGCACTTGCTCTGAGTCTGGGTATCATTTGTGTTCGTGAATTACATGTTTGTGAACCTAGTAGTGTAATGGTTTAGTATTTTTAAAGAAAATCAAAATACATACCTAATATTGTAATAGACGGATTTAATCTACCGTCGGTGTTGAATAGCGGCGTGTTCTCCATCTTGGCGAAAGGTTTGTTAGGATCTGGGTCTGACGGCGTTCCTTCAACTCTGGACCATTCGCCTACGGTAGCGTCTTGGCCCACTGGAGACAAGTAACAGTCAGTCATGAAAAACGGGACGGGTCAGAATATTAAACTTCCCCACCGCACGCTGGTAAAAGACGCGTGTTGTAAAAGTCAACAAAACCCAGCACGCTTCGTAGTAGGATCTAATGGTCCGCCCCGCTAGCTACCGGCATCACATCTAAGTCCGGCGCCAAGCAGTTTTACTATGTTCCGTCGACAGGACATTTCCTTGAATTGTCTGTTCCATCTTAGACCCTGGTTTTTCTTTCCATCACGTAAGCCTGGGGTCAAAGGCATTTCAGTAGCTGATAAAAAAAGTTGCTAAATGTGTGAGTGTGTAAAAATAAATTCGCCATCACTGTTGTCTATGGCTATAGCTACAAAAAAAGGACTCACCAACAGAATGCATGACTAAGGCGTGTTCGTTTATCGTGGCGTTGTTTAAAACAATTGACTCCTTCAGTCTAACCCCGGCCTTGACCGTCACTCCAGCGCCAACAGACACGTTAGGGCCGATCTGCGGAAAGTCAGAGTAGGACAAGACATTTTGAGATGCCGATCTGTGGAAAGTTAGAGAAGGAAAAGACATTTTGAGATACCGATCTGCGGAAAGTTAGAGAAGGACAAGACATTTTGAGATACCGATCTGCGGAAAGTTAGAGAAGGACAAGACATTTTGAGATACCGATCTGCGGAAAGTTAGAGAAGGACAAGACATTTTGAGATGCCGATCTGTGGAAAGTTAGAGAAGGACAAGACATTTTGAGATACCGATCTGAGGAAAGTTAGAGAAGGACAAGACATTTTGAGATACCGATCTGCGGAAAGTTAGAGAAGGACAAGACATTTTGAGATGCCGACCTGCGGAAACTTAGAGAAGGACAATCTAGAAATACACAAGGTCACCACCCCCATTCCATCCTGAGGGTCCGCCAAAAGGATAAGACAAAACTTTGCCGCAAGAAAAGGAAAACTTGATACGAAACCGAGCTTCAACTCGTCTGGCCAGCGTGACACTAATGTGCCAATTGCGCTCCTTGTAATCGGAGGAGGCCCGACTCACCATTGGGTCATCTATGGGCCGAGTGGTCCTTGGTTCGATTCTGGGGTCAGGCAGGTGTCGTTGTGTAATCCATAGATACATGCTCTGTTTATGTATGTATTCCCAAATTATTACCGCGAAATTTCTGGATCAATGAGTTACAATTTTTCTATCTCTTTCTTTCATTTTCGTATAATGAATGTTTTTAAAGGGTAGGTGACGCGTAACCTCTAGTATTAAAATCTGCCCCCTCTTAGCGTAGGGGGGTTCAACAACAGGAGGTGGCTTACCACAGCTGTTGGGTCCACAGTGGCAGTGGGATGCACGAATACATCAGGCAGTACGGTGTACGGCGGGTCTTTAGCCAGTTGGTCTCTATTCAGTTCGAGGTAATGGCGGTTGGCGTAAATGGCTGAACCAGCGGTCTTGACTTGTGACCACCAGCTTGTTACCTGCGATAAAAAAAGTCCATTAATTATACGACACTAGCTGCGCCCTCGTCTCATCCGTGTCTATGGTCATCTGGGCATGCGGTGACTAATTTGGAAAACATAGTGTCACCAACCTATTCCATGCTGAGGGTGTTTTAAGAGCCGACAAAAGGAAATGACAAGGCCGGTAACCCAGCAAGAGAACCACTCATTGTGCCACTCCATGTGACTGGGGGAGGCTCGACTCAGCAATGGGTAATCTATGGGCTGAGAATTCGTTAACATCAAATGACGTCACTAGTAATTTCGTTCCAATAACGTATTTTTTTTAATATACAGTGTTATCATACTTAATACAGTGTCATCACCCCATTCCATACTAAGGGTGTCGTAAGAGCCGATAAAAGGAAACGAAAATTGGAGGAGGCCCGACTCAGCAGTGGGTATTTAATGGGCTGCGATGATGGTGGTATACTGTAAGGTGGAGGCTTTCCAAAATGGAAAGCTCCAAGAGCGAGCGGGTGGTTTTCTATGTCATACCTCGGTTAAGCATTTTTTTTTTATTATTCATCTCATATACCTGCATAGCGTATAACTTGTTGGTGCCCGCGAGCGGGGCCAACACATCTTGTTCCCAGGACATGTACCCTGGGTGCAAGCCGTTCTGCCCGTTGCCGCTGAGAAAAAAACCGTGTTTATTTATAGTAAGTTTCAAGTGCATAACATAGCTTAATATTTATCCCCGACTTGAATGCTTTTGGCCCTAGGCTTGCGTGATTGAAAGCAACGCCAGGGTCTAAGATGGAGCAGGCAATTCAAGGAAATACCATGTGGGGCACCAGCTCTCACATACACACGACGAATCACAGTAAAACTGACTTAGATGTGAGGGTGGTGGCTAACCGGGCGGATCATTAGATCCTACCACCAAGCGTGCTGGGTTTTGTTGACTTTTACAACACGCGTTTTTTCCCAGCGTGTGGTGGAGATGTGTAATATTCTGCCCCGTCCTCACACGGGGATAGTTCTCCATATTGAGTGACTCACAGCTTTGCAATGAATTCCTTAGTGAATGACCATTTTAAGAAACTTTCTTGTTATCCGTGTGTAAAATTTGGAACATAATTATATACGGTAATGGCATTGTCGTAGTAGTACAATGGATATGTAAAAACGGCACATTTACTGTCAATAACAAAACTGGAAAGTAATCTCATACCAATATTAATGGCTCTACCAGTCATTCTTGGAATGGTTATCTGTATCAAAAAACGCCTGTCTCTGTACCAAAATGTATCAACACCGCTTCAGTTGTTTACATAATTATCCGTAACATATAGAGATAATACTTACTTATAAAACCCGTCCTGTTTCCTCTGAAACGCGTCAGCCATCGTATGGAACACTTGCAACGAACAGACATACACTCCACAGTTGATGAGCGTAGACACGTAAGAGTTGGGTTTCTCTACATAGTGCGTCACCGTTTTGGTCGCGGCCTCTCGGACCATGCAGCCGTAATGCACTGACTGTTGGCGAGTGGCCTCTGTGCCCATTATGGTCACCTGAAATTGATTAACTAACGTTATTATTATAAGGTTACACAGATTTAGAATATACAAGGTCACCAACACATTCCATCCTGAGGGTGCCGTAAGAGGAGGAACGCAGGTGACAGATCACCTAGCCGCAAGAGAAGGAAAACTTGATACAAACCCTGTGCCACCCGCTGTAGCTCATAAATGACCCACTACCGAGTTGGGCCTCCTCCAAATTCATGGAGGGTAATTAGCCTACGTGCCCTGCACATAGCTCGCAGGACCGACGTCCGATGGGGCAGAAAAGTCCTCGAGTGGCGACCGCGTTCCGGAAGGCGCAGTGCTGGTAGGCCTCCCACACGGTGGACCGACGACCTGGTTAAGATCGCCGGAAAGCAGTGGATGCGGGCGGCCCAGGACCGGCCTTTGTGGAGATCCTTGGGGGAGGCCTATGTCCAGCAGTGGACGTCTTTTGGCTGAAATGATGATGATGATGATGAATTTGCCTACTGTGTCATACTTCTCTTGCTGGTAGGTGATCTGCCACTTGCGTCCCTTTAGTCGCCTCTTACGATACCCTCAGGATGGCATGGGTTGGTGACCTTGTGTATTCCAAATCCCTCACCACACGGGTAGTAGTAGTGGTTGTAAGCAAATATCTCACCAGAGCATTATTCCTCTCTTCATGGAAGCCCCATAATTCTTTAAGGGGAAACTTGGCACAGACATCTCCGTTGAGCAAGAAGAATGCCGTGGGGTTGCCAGCTCGTATTTGATCTCTGAAGTGGTACAAACCCCCTCCAGTGCCCAAAGGAGCAAATTCTTGTAGATACCTGTGATCAATTTAAAACCTAAAAATACAATTGTCATGGAACAAAATATTCAATGGGTGCAGTAAAATGCCTCCGGGTTCTAAAGGACTCAAAACTATTTTATTTTATACTAGCGACCCGCCCCGGCTTCGCACGTGTGAAATGATGACCCTCTATATGTATCAGTGTTTCTCTACAATATGATGGATGTATTATACATATAAACCTTCATCTAGAGTCACTCTATTGAAAAAAACCGCTTCAAAATCCGTTGCGTAGTTTTAAATATACAGAGTTGATATGACAGAGGGGCATTAAATTACACCACGTATACTATATGTGATTAGTATGAAATCGAAACGGTACAAAAAAAAATAATTTAATTTAAATTTAATTTTTCATGGGGGGTAGTCTTAAACCTCACCAGGTATCACTAAGGGGGAGGGAGTGGTTAAAAAATGTTAACAAATCATCACGTGATTAATGGACAGCCCATATGTTAATAAAAGATGCGTTAGGCGTAAACATCTGTTAGGAAAGATACATAATGTTCAAATAAGGCAAAAATTTTTAAAATCATTTGCGTCTAAACGATTGCTCCAATTTAATTGATTTTTGGTACAGAGCCTGGAAATGATACCTAGTATAGGCAGTTAAAAAAAATGCCCCTATGTCGTATCAACCCCCGTGTTCTAAAGGACTCAAAACTATTTTATTTTATACTAGCGACCCGCCCCGGCTTCCGGCCGGAAATGATGAACCTCTAAATTTATCAGTGTTTCTCTACAATATGATGGATGTATTCTACATATAAACCTTCCTCTTGAGTCACTCTATCTATTGAAAATAACCGCTTCAGAATCCGTTGCGTAGTATTAAACATATAAGCATACATAGGGACGGACAGACGACAGCGACTTTGTTTTATACTATGTAGTGATAGTGAAGTGACTATTCATACTCAGGCCATATAGTTGGAAATGCTGAGTGGGACGGTAAATAGCCTCCTGTTCCATTGTAGCGACCTGCACGCTTTACACAATCTACCCGAAAAATCTGGACTGATAACATCAAGAAATATCGCCTATAAAATGCGAGAAATACCAATAAGTACCGCAATAGCGAAGTTTATAGAGCATGGTTAAGAAATCTCCGACTACAGTTATCGTGCGGGCAGGGCCGGATTTAGGTGGGGGCAACCGGGGCGAAAGCCCCGGGGCCTCCACAAGCAGGGGGCCTCCACAATAATGACTACGGAAAAAAAATTCTTTCAAATTGGACTCCGAGAACTGGATTTCAGCGAAATGATCAACGAATTTTTCGGCAAAAAGCTCGAAAGGTTCCGTTCGTTAAAACACTAAAATTTAATTTCAAATAATTCTTGTTTCCGATTATATTCATATGTGTTTGTTAAATACTAAGAGAATCTACTTGGTTTCACAATAAATTATTTATTGAAAAACTAGACTGAAAAAAAATCTTCATATTATTTGGAAAATAATTTGAGGCAAGGGGGCCTCCACTCATTTGTTGCCCCGAGGCCTGGTGTAGTAGCTTTTACGATACCCTCAGAATGAAATGTAGTGGCGACAATTTTCATCACCACACAGTACATACACATTTAATTACTTACCGAATAATAATGTGATACTCCTTCTGCATATCACTCACAAATTGTGCCATTGTATTTGTGGTGTACGATCCTATGATCAATATCTCCTTACATGCTTCCAGCTTAGCACAAGCCATTATATGATGCTGGATTAGAGGTAGGCCAGCTATCGGGAAGAGGGGCTTTGGTGTGTCTAAAGAAAGAGGCCGGAATCTGGTACCTGGATAACAACAAATTGTTTTTTAAAATCAGGTGAAATACTGGTTGAACAAATAACCAATTGGCTTCTAAAATGTATTATGTATATTTTAATCAAAACTACAAATTATAAAAAAAAAAGAAAAAAAAATCTCTGAAGGGTGTTATAAGAGCTGACAAAAGGCAGGCCACAAGAGAAACAACGGTAAGGTATGTAACTACCCGTACGGTAGTTGACACAAGGTGACAATATCGTGGTAGGTTTTAGTGGGTATACCGGTCGCAACTCACCGGGGACACAGTAAGCTACTTACCCTTCAAGTAAATGGAGGAGACCTGACTCAGCAGTGGGTGTATGGGCTGAGTAGTAATCATAACTCTATATCTTCACTATCACTACATAGTATAAAGAAGTTGTCTAAAGAAGTTGTCACTACATAGTATAAAGAGGTTGTCTGTAAGAAATCGCATTCAGCGATAAGACCGCCACTTATACCTACAAATTGTTGCATATTATTGTGTTCTGTCTATTTCTCTTATGTACAATAAAGAGTTTATCTATCTATCTATCTAACAAAGTCGCTGTCGTCTGTCCATCCCTATGTATGCTTAAATCTTTAAAACTGCACAACGGATTTTGAAGTGTTTTTTTTTATATATAGTGACTCAAGAGGAAGGTTTATATTATGTTTAATATAACAACATTGTATCATGTGCAGCATACAAACACCATTTTGTACTAAATGAATTAGACTTAAATGTGTTTACTGTCCGTGTGGTGACGGATTTAGAATACATAGTGTCACCACCATATTACTATCCTGAGGGTGTTGTAAGTGAAAGAGAAGGAAAACTTGATAGGAAACCCTTTTTTTTTCTTTTTGTTCACCCGGGGTAAAATCCTTTATGGACTTCCTCGCCGGCCACAGGGATGGCCAGCGAGGGGAGTGTGGGACTCTCCCCCATAGTGGGGGCCTACCCACTAAACCTCCCTGGGGTGCTCCAACTCGCGTCCTGTTGCGGCATTGTGGGATCTGATGCAGAACCACGCAGTGCCAACCCGTTTGGCCAGCTTGGCCCAGTAGGCTATTACCCTCCAGTACCTGGAGGAGGCCAGACTCAAGAGTTAGCTCCATGTTAACCGAAGTATTCCTTGATAGAGTTGCCTAGTGATATCCCAAACAATGTACATAATGTAAAGACTATTGTTTTTGTAGCAATGCTCTCAAGCAAAAATATAAACATGTTAACATTTTTTAATCTATGTTTCCTGACTTCTAATGTAATTCCGGTGTTAATATGTATGATACACATGATAACTATCATACGATAATAAGTGGAGTTTAACCAACAATTTAAAGATAACACATCCTGTATTGATAACCTATGTTACTATGTATTTGCCTATATTTTTTAAACAGCTGTGAACGGAAAAAAAAATCAGATAGCCATGAACTATTTAATTAGAATTATACATTAAAAAAATATATGTAAACGCAAACTAAATCTATGCAAAAACATAAACAGATCTGCCGGTAAGGACGATACTTATGATTTTACCTTTCTGTGGACCTCCAACTAGAATTACGGCTTTAAGCATCTTGAAGACTTTATGAACTTCGGAAAATACAGGTAAAATGTAGATTTCAATTAATGTTTTCACTAAAATAATATTGCTACAAGGCACTTCCTTCACCACCTAAACAAACACTTTATCAAATACACGTCAGTCAAATTTAGACCGTAGAGTTGTGAACAAATCAATCAAGAATAGTAATTGAATATTAGTACATAATAATATTGAAATAAAAATAGTGACTTAAAAATGTTAACGTAAATTCTTCAAATAACGGAATTTCGTATTTTTCTTCATTCCTAGAGACAATACTATTAGAATAATAAATAATCGACTGCGAAATTTAATAACTTGTTTGCAACTATTCATGATTGATATTGATAAAGATTACAGTGTGCGATTAAAGAACTTACAAAATACGTTCACTGTTAGGAAATACGTAATCTCGGCAGTATTGGATTAGGAATTATTTCAAAACCGTATCGCGTAAAAAGTATGATTTCTGAGTTTTTGGTATGACGCTATCGTAAGACAGTAGCTGTGCTTCATATGTTTTGGGCTATATTTATTATAAAATATTAATACATAAATTATTATAAAGATTACAGGATTAAAGGAGGATACTCGAACAATATTTGTAATAAGCATCACTATAAACGTCAATAGTTATTGATAACTTGACGTGTAAATGGCATAAAGTCGGCTCATTAAAGTTAGCCTCCGAAAAAAATGTTTTGTTTTTTTTTACTATTTTTGACTTTTGTTCTGTTAAGTCGTTTGTTAATCGTTTGTTATTATTTGTTAGCTGTTAATAATTGTTTGTTCTCCATATATTGATTTTTAACTAAATAATTAAAAACATACCTTCAAGTTAGCCCCCCACTTGCAATTTATAATATTTTTCCGTCAATAATGACTCGTATATATTTATTTTCGATTCCACGTACATAAAATACGTTTGTTCTCTTTCGAAATTACTCAGTTTTTGTTTAATTAACTATTTTAATTAGCTGAATATATGTATGTAATTTATATGTACTTTTAAATATATTTATATCAAAATGAAAAATATTATAAATTGCAAGTGGGGGCTAACTTGAAGTTTTTTTCGGGGGCTAACTTTAATGAGCCCATAAAGTCCATTTCACGAAAGAAGTCACGCAGACGCGGCGCTGTAGTCGCGCGACATAATGTTGCCAGGGTTAAATAAGGGGAAATAATTTATCGTGCATTTACTTTCATTTTATTAACTCCTACGCCTCGTATATTTAGATAAGAAATAAAATCTGTTTAATATAGTGAATTTTTAATATATTACATTTTTAATTTTTACAGATTAGTGAAAAATAAATCTTCCTGTAATTTCTTAAATATAAAATGGAGATGTTCGACCAACATTAAATTAGAAAAATAAAATAACATTTAAAAGTTTGATTCTAAGTTTTATTGAATAATTTTATGATCGGTCATACTATGATCACTGTCAGAAGAGTACAGTAACAGTAACAGAATCAGATTCTGTTTCACTATCACTAACCGTGGCTAAACTAAATCGATCCATTTCTTCATCCACAAGACCATCATCTTTTTAAATATTCTTGTGACCTGAACCTGTGATTTTTTTGCCGTATAGCGCACACATTTGGGATGCGGTCTACTCTTCCCTGGGGTGACGATAACTTTAGAAGTATACTTGTAACTCGTAAAATTTTCTCTGACACAACTGCAATAAAATGAACAAGTTTGAATAATTATTTTCCTATTTAATTACATTATTGTTGAATATAACTTTACATTTATGTTAAGTTGTGTTAATTACTTAAAAATTACTATAAAAAAAATCATGCATTAAAAACTTTATTCCAATCTGTAAGAAATCAATCGGGGGAAAAATCTGTATATGGCAGCCCCAAAATGTACCTGTCATGGCGATTGGCGAGGACTATCTTGCGAATTGTGCTCCGCTTCACAGAACTCGTTCAACTTCAATATCATTTCTCGACCTGCACTTTTTACAACTTTTGGTATCGTAAACAAACCATAAAACGCACTAATCCATTAATAAACTCACAAAATATCTACAACAACAAATGCACCTTGCTAACATCGACAAACGACAATATTGCCGATCTCCCCATCTGTCAAATTTAGTTCCACAAATTGTCCGCGGGACTTCTTTCATGAAATGGACTCTAGGAATGAATACGACGTGAAATAGACTCTAGGAATGAATACGACGTGTATTTTTTATTATAGCGTTCATTTCAATGGCATGGCATATTATAGACGGTCTGGACGCAGATTATCTTTTTAGATTTGGATTTTGTTACCAGGAAACGAAAAAGGGGGCACGGGTAGGGGTGAAACTTGGTATACAAAAATATTTATTGTAATGAAGTAAACTCGCAATAATTAAAAATTATATCCGCTATATTTATAGGTTTACAGAAAATCGTCCCTGGCTGGCGAAGGCCGTTGTTAAACGGAAAGGATCCAACCCACACTATGGCCGAAAATGAGTTATGTATACCAAAACACTCTTTGTAGTAAAAACTTTTATATCACGAAATCAATCCAAGTGAAATTCAAACGAAAAATCTACGAATAATATGAAGTTATAGTCCTGAGTTACCAACCCACATGTATAGAAGGTCAAACACGATCTGAACTTAAAACTTAAATATCTCAAAACTACCTCTCTTAAATAATGTTCTAGCGTGAGTTATATCTCTCTCCAGTTGCAGGTGTACGGCTGCGATGAGATAGTTTAGATTTGGATACTTAGCATGCCTTATTCATTTCTTCTTCTTTGCAGCCTTTAAAATGACTCACTGTTGTAATGGGCCTCTTCCTACTACATGGAGGGTAATTAACTTACTGTGCCACGCTGTCGAGATAGGTTGGCCTAAGGTTAATAATATACCTTATTATGTATTATTAGCACATTAAATTGCTATAATAATTAATCAAAAAACTTTATATCAAGAGTTTGTCGCATGGACTGTCGACGTAGTTTATCTAAAAGTTTTATAATCACTACATATTATAAAACAAAGTCGCTTTCGTCTGTCCGTCCCCATGTATGCTTAAATCTTCAAAACTACGCATCGGATGTTGAATCGGTTTTTTTCAATAGATAGAGTGATTCAAGAGGAAGTTCTATAAATGTATAATACATGCATAATATTGTAGAGAAACACTGATAAATTTAGATGTTCTTATTGTACTCGTGCGAAGCTGGGGCGGGTCACTTGTAAATAATAAAATAGATTTATTTTTCGAATACCTAATTATCTTTTTTGCAGGTGTAAACGCGACATTGAAATATCTAGCAAACCAAAACCTTGACCCAAAAATACGGCCTGATAAAGCATGCCACAAATAAACTTTAAAATCAGATTTCACCTTACAATGAAAAAGCGGAAAAGTTACATCCTGACAGATTTACGACATCCCGACTTTTCGCAGCCCAGCTCCGAGGGGTGTGTGACGTCAGCAAATGACTGCTCGTTAGCACACAATGCCTTGAAAGAATTTATAAAGTGATTTTAATGCTTTTCAATATTCATCCACCCTTTCTTATGTAGAAATATTAACATGATGTACCAATACCAACACGGAGCGAGTACCGTTTGCCCTCGGTGCGGCAGCTCCGGTAAATATAAGGTTAGACCAGCAGTTAGTTTTCATCATCATTTCAGCCAAAAGACGTGCACTGCTGAACAACAAGGATCTCCACAAAGGCCTTCGATCTTGGGCCGCCCGCATATATCGTTTTCCGGCAACCTTAACCAGGTCATCGGTCCACCGTGTAGGAGGCCTACTAGCACTGCGCTTTCTGGAACGCTGTCGGTGACCCTGGTTTGCCTGCGTATCTCCTCATTTGTATCGTATCTCCTCGTTTGTGCCGCTGTTTGGGGTTGGTCGGGTCACTGGATTTAAGACTTAATAATACAATTTTAATTATCAAAGTTTAAAAAAAAAATCGTATGAGCGCCTTTCTGAACCATACGAATCTAGAAGGTTATATGTAAACGGTCATTGTAATATAGCGTTTAAAAAAAATGACAAGCCACGGTGCTTTACAACCCGAGGGGGTTCAAAGTTAAATTTATTAAAAAGAGATTGTCATGGGTTAAAAATCACGAAAATTTAAACTTTTGTGTAACTATGACGATACTTCAGAAGTCTATAAGTCTCTAGAAACTTCTAGAACATAAAAGAGATGAATAATATTCATTCAGAGTTACATGGAGACCCCACTCGGCACTCGGCTGCCACACTTTAGAGGTTTTGCAGCACTGATTCTCAGTGTGGCCTGAACAATAACGTTATTTTATGGCAATTATATATCGATGGGGCGTGAGTCGTTCACGCGGTCAGCAAATGGAGGTTCTATGTACTTGTAATGTAGTTACATTGTCGCGCTGCGCGTTCTAAAGCGGATAAATACAAAAAAAGAAGAAATATAGGTGCAGCGATAATGTTGCCATCTTGAGTGTATCGTAAGTGGCAGATCACCTAACCGCAAGAGAAGGAAACTTGATACAAACCCTGTGCCACACTGGCAAGACGGCCAGTGTGGCACAGTAGGCTAATTTCCCTCCATGAATTTGGAGGAGGTCCGACTCAGTAGTGGGTCATTTGTGGGCTGAAACGAACGATACTGTTTTGAAAATATCAAAGCCTTTTTTACCGGGGGCGGGGGGATAATCCTTGATGGATTATTTGCAACGGCACGAGAAAGACTTGTGGGATTCAGGTTCGACCTTCAGGGATATTAGGGACATCCCTTGTGGAACACCACGTAGTAATCCATCCAACCTGTGTTGGGTATTTTATAGACCGCTACGCATTGTCGCCAAATTAGCGTGTGTTTAAATTAGTTTCTATCGAGTATTCCTTCTCTTGTGGCTACGCAATTTTCCTTATCACAGAAGCATGGAAAAGATACGTAAATTTTTTAAAAATAAAATGTTTTAATACACCTTTTTCAATTGAAATTTATTAAAATTTATTTTCAATTTTTTAGTTCGATTTATACGCGTAATTTTTATTTTTTTTAAACGAACTATTATTTTTTACTAATCTTATTAAAATTCGACAAAATGTATATCTTATATCTTTTTTATAATTTTCACTAGATTGGTACTGTTTAGTCCGTTTGACATACGATTTTTGGTAGTTTATTGGGTATGTTGAAGATAATATTATTAAGTTTTACGAAAACAAATTTTTCGACTTCTTCGACCAATGTGTGTTGCCCACGGGATTGCCAAACTTAATTGGCAGTGGGCAGGGCACATAGCTCGCAGGACCGTCACCCGATGGGGCAGAAAAGTCCTCGAGTGTCGACCACGTTCCGGAAGGCGCAGTGGACATTTTTTGGCTGAAATGATGATGATGAAGTTTTTATTTACTCCGGACCCCACTGTGAAAATAAATACTCTACCGAATAGTAACCCTGTATTAAAAGTATTGGCGCATTTAATACGGATTCTAAATTGGTTTTGGTTTAAAATGATAAATCTTCCAGTCTTTTTTTATGCAGTACTTTCTGTTACACCTTCTAAATACATTTTTTTTACATTTCAGTCCCAGCTTTAGCAGAAGTTACCAGGATTTCAATGTTGATTGATATATTTTACCAAATCCTCCATGACAGCCCTTATCCTTAGGCCTGAAAGGTCGTATTATGTGTTTCTGGCATCCGACCGTGACTATGCCTACCGTAAAGCCGATACTTTTATATCACAATGAAATGGATTTAGTTTATAGGCAAAATTGACGATGGCTGACGTGGACCAAGAGAGAATTACATTTGTCTATCGTTCACTGATATTTGATTTACTATTTCGATTTCTACTAAATATGTACTTTTGTGGTGACGGATTTGGAATACACAATGTCACCAACGCAATATCCTGATTGTGTCGTTAGAACCGACTGAAGGAATGCAATAGCCACAAGAGAAGTAATACTTAATGCAAAACCCCTTTATTGTTTTCGCTGGGGAAATATATCCTTGGACATTTCACACAACGCCATCTCGTCCCAAGCTTAGCAACTTAATGCTTGTGTTATGGTAACGAGATCGATGTTAAACTACTTACATACATGTTTTTTTTGTATATACATACATATTATAGATAGAAAACACCCCGTAGGTCGTACAAATATTTCTTCCGTGCGGGGATCGAACCCGCGACATGCTGCACAGCAGTCGATCGCTCAACCGTGCCGTCAAAGTGAGAAATGCTTTATGCATACCGCCGCCCATCGGCGATGAGGTCGGCGATCATGTGGGACTCCGGAAGCTACTCTACCTACTAAACCCCAGCGGTATACCCTCAAACGACACGCTTGGGGCGCCACTGGTTCGCCTAAACGCATTCCACTGTGACGCCCCGACGAGGTACCCGTGTAGCCGACAAGCGACTATCCCGGGCAACTAGGACGCCCTTAATTGATACAAACCATGTGCAGCGTGGCACTGTAGGCTTATTTCCTTCTATGAATTTGGAGGAGGCCCCATTTATAGGCTGAAATGGTGATGATGTACTTTTACGGGAGGGGGTAATCCTTAATCGCGTAAAGTAGGTGTTTTAGTTAAGGTGAATGTTCCAGGGTAGCCCGCGAAATTCAAATTTTCTTACGTTTTTTGCAATTTGCAGGTCAGTGCTAGGTTGTATGATGATGAACATTTGATTCGCGGCTGTAAGACGTATGTAGTTACAGAGTTATAATCATCACACTCATCAATACAACCCTCCAAGCTCATAAAGGTGCAAGAATGATTTGAGCTCGAAAAAGTTTTTCTTGCACCTTTAAGAGCTTGGAGGGTTGTATTGATGATTATAATTCTATAACTATATAAGTCTTACAGCCGCGAATAACATTTTAATCAACATACAACCTAGCACTGACATGAAAATTGCAAAAAACGTAAGAAAATTTGAATTTCGCGGGTTACCCTGGAACATTCACCTGAATTGTTTTAACAAGTGTGTGTCATGAGACGGAAATCTTTAAAACCCTGTGCCAACCCGTCTGCCAAGCTTGGCACAGTAGGCTAATTACCCTCCATGAAATGGCAGGCGACCTGACTCAGCAGTAGTTCATTTATGGCCTGAGTAGTATTAGTAGTCTAAATATAATCACAACATAGTTTATTTATAACAAAGTCGCTATCGTCTGTCCGTCCCTATGCTTAAATCTTTAAAACTACGCAACGGATTTTGAATCGGTTTTTTTAATAGATAAAGTGATTGAAGGTTTATCTAATCTATCTAATCTAATATCTTTAAATGAGCAATTCTTGTATATACATAATTGGAATCTCGGAATCGGCTCCAACGATTTTCATGAAATTTAGTTTAGAGGGGGTTTCGGGGGCGATGAATCGATCTAGCTAGGAATCCTGACATCTATTGGCGTTGTTAATTAAGTAACACGAAGTCAATGAGTGTTTGCTTTGATGTTAGACTTAATTCCTGACATCTATTGGCGAATAATAATACTCCTTTTTTGTGAGCACAACAGCAGATGGCGTTGTTAAGTAACACGAAGTGAATGAGTGTTTGCGTAATTCGTACTTAAATATAATTTTGCAAAAAACACAATTCTTAAAAAAAAAGATACCGAGCAAAGCTCGGTCATCCAGATATTATGTATAATACATGCATAATATTGTAGAGAAACACTGATAAATTTAGAGGTCATTGCATCCGTGCGACGCCGGGACGTGTCGCTAGTACAGAATGTACTATAAATTTATACCTAACTTAAATGCGAAATGTTAAATATACATAATTAATTATTATAATTTAATTTAAATTAAATATACATATTCTTAATTAATTATTACAAAAAGTATGATTAGCAACAGGAGAGATAAAAGTCTTTGACTCTTTGCTCAAAGCTCGTGTGAATGTAGATATGACGACCGATAGGTGTGTGTCAGACTACCACCTAGCGTGGGAAAAGGGCCAATCTACACAAATAAATAAAATTGGAGTGTCTGTTTGTAATATTAAATAATTACTTTTTACCAAGTGAATTTGAATGTATACATATATATGCTACATACTTTACACAATTTACCCGAAATATCTGAACTAATTACATCAAGAAATACCGCCTACAAAATGCATGAATTACCAAAAAGTTACCTACACCGCGATAGCGAAAATTCAATAGCAATTCGCACAGTTAAGATTTCCCCGATTACAACCATCGGGGGATAGGCGCTGCGACCCCTAGCCAGACATACCACATCGTCTGCGTCTTGCGTCACCACTACGCGCAAAGGGATGATCATCGCTGGATGATCATCCCTTTGCGCCTAGTGGTGACGCAAGAACCTTATAGGTATATACAATGGTACATCTACCAAAACTGTTTGTTTCGGCAAATCTCTTAAATGGCTGAACCAATTTGGACGGGACTATCACTGGCAGATAGCTGATGTGACAAGGAGTAACTTAGGCCACTTTTATTGACCCCCCCCCGCTTATCAGGAGCCCATGTTTACTGAGTTTTCCACAATGTTAAATACGACGCGGACGAAGTCACGGGTAACTATTACTACTTAGCCCATATATGACCCACTGCTGAGTCGGGCCTCCTCCAGTTACGTGATCTGATTCGATCTCGCAGGGAAACTCCGAGCATAGCCCTCTCCATTGCCCTTTGGTTGACTTTGAGCCTTCTGATGGAGCCCATAGTGAGCGACCACGTCTCTGTTCCATATGTCATCACTGGCAACACACCTTTAAACCAAGTTAGTAACTAATACTATTCAGCCCATAATGACCCACTGCTGAGTCAGGCCACCTCTAAGTACTTATAGGGTAATTGGCCTACTATGCCATGCTGGCCAGACGGGTTGGCACAGGGTTTCGTATCAAGTTTTCCTTCTCTTGCGGCTAGGGTCTCGGCGTTGTTATTCCCTTTTGTCGGTTCTTAGACACCCTCGGGATGGAATGGTCAGCATGCTTGCTTTCCAAAAAGCTCCTACAAACAACAGGCGTAAATACCTTTACGGGTGAAGTATTTGGTACTCAAATATAATTGGAACGATATAGTACATCCCTTTTAACCTGTCCATTAGTCTCCCATGTCTCGCGACTTTAACAGTGTTGCTAGGTAAAATAAATAAAAAAGGGTCGCGGGTAAAGCTGTCTATTAAATTTTCTCTCTTCTGCCTTGACATTTTTCCATTTTTATTGGAATAGGATGTCATCTACTACTACTCAACCCATAAATGACTACGAAACTCTAGTCGCAAGAGACGAAAAACTTAAGGCGAAACCCCGTGCCAACCCGTCTGGCCAGCGTGGCATAGTTGGGTAATTCCCCTTCATATAATGGGAGGGCTGGGCATTAACGTGAACGGCGAGTACATTACTCACCTTCGATTCGCTGACGACATAGTCGTAATGGCTGAGACCATGGAGGGCCTCATTACGACGCTCGATGGCCTCTGTCGAGCCTCCGAACGAGTCGGTCTAAAGATGAACATGGAGAAGACGAAGATCGTGTCTAATATCCATGTTCAAGCCACTCATGTTAACATCGGATGTTCTACCCTCGAAGTTGTTGACCTTTACATTTACATTACCGGCCCAGGACCGGCCTATGTGGAGATCCTTGGGGGAGGCCTATGTCCAGCATTGGACGTCTTTTGGCTGAAATTATGATGATGATAATGGGAGAGGGCTCGACTCGGCAATGGATCATTTATGGGCTGAGTAGTTGTATTCGTAGTTGTTGCTTGACTATAGATGTAGAATGGCAGTCGAGACGGAGAAGGCCATTTGTTATAATATATATGCTGGACGCCCAACCAACATTCGGTGAAGCCAAACATAAAAAAAAAACACTCTATTTTTGCGAGCATGTGGTACTTTTTAAGTAAGTAAGTGGCAACACTACGATACGAACCGTTCCAAGGGTATGTTTACCAATTAAGATATTTTCTCTGCCATCGCGTTTCTTTTGTATGTGATGGAAACTCCAATTTGGAGGCTTTTAGGAATGATCAATGTTTCATGAGTTTCAGATTCGTCATTACGGCACATTGCTATTCGAGTTGACTGTTCGCAATCGCTAATAAAAACAAAATAAATAAAAACTCATATAATCAAGTTAAATACAATAAATAAAACCCATCATAGAAAAAAGAAATTTAATACCTGACTATCAGTTTGGCTTTAGAGAAAAACATTCTACGATCGATCAGGTACATAGAATTACCAACATAATAGAGAATTCATTGGAAGAAAAGAAAGTTTGCTCTACTGTTTTCCTGGATGTAGCACAAGCATTCGATAAAGTGTGGCATCAGGGACTCTTATACAAATTAAAACAAATGTTTCCAAAATATTTATCACAAATATTGGAATCTTACTTGATAGGACGGATGTTCAGAGTAAGGCAAGATGATGCTTATTCTGATTTGAAAACTATTAAAGCCGGAGGTCCGCAAGGAAGTGTTCTAGGTCCAGTCCTGTACCTATTATACACATGTGATATCCCGGAAATAGAAAATGGCACAATAGCTACTTTTGCAGACGACACAGCTATCTTAGCTACTGGAGACACTCACGAGGAAGCTGTGGGAAAGGTCCAAAAGGCCGTAAACACAATCTATGAGTGGACAAAAAAATGGCGCATCCAACTTAATGACGCGAAGTCAGTACACATTGATTTCACAAATAAAAAATCGATATACCACCCAGTGTACATAAGTAACCATAGGGTACCATATGGAAATACCGCTAAATATCTTGGGATGACCCTCGACGCTAAGCTCCGTTGGAAGCCCCATGTCAAAAAGAAACGCGATGAGCTCGACCTACGCTACAAAAAACTGTACTGGTTACTTGGGAAACATTCTACTTTATCAGTACAGAATAAATTACTCCTATATAGTCAAGTCCTAGCACCCGTATGGACTTATGGTATACAACTCTGGGGTTGTACCAAAAAAAGTAACGTGCAAATCATTCAAAGATTTCAAAATAAAGTACTAAGGGGTATAGTTAACGCACCGTGGTACATCAGAACAAATGACCTCCACCGGGACCTGAAAGTGGACTTTGTTGCCAGCGTAATAAAGAAACAGGCTGAAGCGCATGACCATAGGCTTCATCACCATGTGAATGTCGAGGCTATACAGCTCCTGGACACCACAGACACTATAAGACGGTTAAAAAGGACTAAACCTTTCGAACTAGTGTAGTGAACAATAGTGATATATAAAGTGCAATAAGTGCAATATTCTGAACACATGAACAAAGTGTTTTAATATTACTAGAGACAATAAGACAAGTGCTAGTGGACACTGCCTTAGTTTATTTATTTGCGTAGTAATTTAGGACAGATACAAATTACTTATTAGCCTAGGCTAGATTGTAATAAGAATGGTGCAACCTTAAAACGAGTGCACTATTAAAAAAAAAAAAAAAAAAAAAAAATATAATCAAGTTGGCTCATTAGAGCTCTTTTGACAAGTCAAACAATACATAAAAAAATTACCATTGAAACTTTACCATCTACCACCGGTTCGGAATGTAGCTCTACAGAGAAGAGCCGGCAAGAAACTCTGTAGTTACTCTTTTTTTAGATCGCCATTTTTAGGTACAATATGACGGATTTATGAGAGCAAACTCGCGCAATAGTCGCAAAGGGCCAAACATCGCCAATATCTAGTCGACACGGTTATCATTCCACTCTAGTCTACTGACATAGGCCTCCCCTAAAGAATGCCATAGTGCCCTGTCTTCAACTTGACGCATCCAGCTGCTGCCCGCAACCTTTCGCAGATCGTCGCTCCATCTAGCAGAGCCGTTCCACACTACGCTTGGCGATTCGGCCACTAATGAGTCGGGCCACCTCCCATTACATGTGTGGGGACGGGGCAGAATATAAAACTTCCCCACCGCACGCTCAGAAATAACGCGTGTTGTAAAAGACAACAAATAACACAGATAACCGGCATCGATTCATGGTGGATATTCCGAAAATCCGAACGAAACACTTCAAGTCCACATTTATAATGCGTACCGCAGAAATGTGGAATACGCTTCCCGAGTGGGTCTTCCCCGATAGTTAAAATCTGGGAGTCACGAGTGAATCGGTTTCTTCTAGGCAAGCGCGCTCCATCTTAGGTCGCAGTGTCGCTTAAACATAAGACTATCAAGCGTAAGACTATCAAGTTTGGTATAAAAAAAAAACACCCAGCATGCTTGGTGGTAGGACTTAATGGTCCACCGGCTAGCTACCACCCTCACATTACATCCGGCGTCAAGCATGTTGACTATGTTCCGTCGTATGTACGAGAGCCGGTGCCCGATATGTCCATGGATTGCCTGCTTCATCTTAGAGCCTGTCGTTGCTTTCCGTCACGCAAGCCGAGGGTCAAAGCCACTCCTGAAGGACTGCCACTGGGTTTCATTTCAAGTTATCCGCCTCTCGCGGCTAGGTTCACGGCAGAAAGCCGTGTTCTTTAGTCAGCTCTTAGGGGGTATCCAGGATGGAATGGCAAATACGCGAATGCGAACAACCATGTGAAGTTTTTTTATATATACCAAACATTAGATAATTACATTAACATTATTCTTGAAAAGGCCAAAGGGCGGAAAGATTACGGCGTTTCAATACCGTCATTATTGTTAAGTGGAAATATGAAGGCATTACTTATGATTTCCCGGGGCTGTTGAGCTGCCAATCTCCATTAAGATCAGACCCCTAATGGAATTCTCTAGTTACTGTTATTGATCCAATATTTTCTTCACAATTAACAGACGAACTGAAACTACGCAGTGAAACTACCGGACTTAAAAAAACTTTAGGCGCAAAGGGATGATCATCCAGCCAGACGAGGTGTTATGTCTGTGTAGGGGTCGCAGCGCATATTCCCCCCGATAGTTATATTCGAGGATATCTTAACCTTGCGAATTGCTCTTGAAATTTCACTATCGCGGTGTAGGACTTTTTCGTAATTTTCGCATTTGTAGGCGATGTTTCTTGATGCAATTAGTTCAGATTTTTCGGGTAAACTGTGTAAAGTATGTAGCATGCGGTCGCTACAAACTGCTACTAATTCTCAGCTCATAAATAACCCACTGCTGAGTCAGGCCTCCTCCAACTACATGGAGGGTAATTAGCCTACTGTGGCCTCACGGGTTGGCACTGGGTTTCGTATTAAGTTTTCCCTCTCTTGCGGCTAGGTTATCGGCCTTGTCATTTCCTATTGTTGACTCATTGTCTTGTTGACGTGTCGTGAGTGAAGACTATAAAAACAGGCTTAAAAATTACAAAGAGTGGGCCATTATTGCAATATATTTGAATAGAACAAGTAAGTTTAAATATTTTTTTTTAATAAATTGTAATTTTTTTTTACGGGGATTAGCCATAGTCGCCACGCGTGGCAGGCTGGTTGGCGATCGCAGTGATGGATGGTGTGTTTCGAACAGAACGTCGCTGCTGCCCAACGTCTGTTGTCCCTTAGTCGCCTTCTAGGACACCCACGGGAAGATATGGGGTGATAGTATTCTTCCTCCGCTACCACACTTTTTAATCTTTGGGGGAGACCTATGTCCAGCAGTGGACGTCTTTTGGCTGAAATGTTGATGATGATGATGAATATTTTTTTAATAAATAAAAAACCGGAATGATAATTACAGAATATTTAAACTGTATAAAAATATGTGCAAACCTTAATTGGAACAAAAATAACGCGTAATAAAAAATGATTTTTCATATTTTATCACCCTTTAAACCTTCCCTAGACTTCTATGAATATTTCAAGACCAAAATTTGCAAAATCGGTCCAGCCGTTCTCGTATTTTTCGTCGTATTTTAGCAAGACTAACGAACAGCAATTCATTTTTATTTATATAGATAGTTAAATTGATCATCGCACGAGCGTCTAGGACAAACGTTTTCAAATCGCGATGCAGCATCACACGAGCCATGAAAATAGGACGGCGCCTTATTAGTAGCACTACATAAACAGATAAACACACCCCAGTTCTATAAACATAATATAAACGCGTTGACCGGAAGTACTAACGAATAAGAGTGCCTGTCTTGAGAAGTTCCAGATTCATTTGGTTCCGGAAGTGCGAACAGTGGGGGCGATGTTTTCCTTGCGCCAAGTTCTATCAGAACCAACGAAGCGTATATGAAAACTCGATAAAGTGTGTGTGATTGATTTTGAGTAAATATACAAAAGACAAAGACATATATTGTATTCGAAATTTGTAGAACATATTCATTTCATTTCCATTTTCTGTCTGGTCACATAAGGGCTGTCCATTAATCGCCTGAGGTTCTAATGGGGAGGGGGTTTATAGTAAGTTATCACGTGTATTTACACTCGAGAGCAATGAATCCGGGTCACTTAAAGAATCCTAAAAATCTCGGAATCTAAAAATGCTAGGTTAATGCAATAAATCGTATTTAATAGACAATGTAATACTCCTTAAATGAAGGTATTAAAACTTCTTAGTTATTGTAAAGTTATATCATAAAAAAATCAAACTTGAAAAAGGGCCACTTTCGAAGATGGAACTACGAAATTACAGCATTTGGTTTTGCTTTTGTTTGTAATCTGTCATTTATGTGGGTACATAAACCATGTTGATAGTGCGCTATATTCATTATTCAAGCTGAAATTATGTCGCTTACGCCTGAAGAATGCACCAGAATACTTACAATGCTGGAAACCGGCCGGAGTCAGCGCGATACAGCCAGGACTGTCGGTGTGTCGCTGTCAACAGTACAAAGAGTTCTCCGACGTTACGAAGAAACTGGTTCTAACCTACGCAGACCAGGAACGGGCAGAACCAGGTGTACCACAGCACGAGAAGACCGATACTTGGTGAACACCATGCTTCAAAATCGCTTTCTCACAGGAACTGAACTCACAAATCAGTTTCGACGCCTCGGAGGAAGTAACCCAAGTGCATGGACAGTAAGACGTCGGCTTGCTGAATCTAACTTAAAACCCCTTAGACCTGCAAACGGCCCTAAACTGGAGCGTGGGCATCGTATTTCAAGACTAAGATATGCCCAGAGCCACGTAAATTGGAGTATTGAAGATTGGTCAAAAGTTATGTTCTCCGACGAATCAAAATTTATGCTCTACAAGCACGATGGAAGACACAGAGTGTATCGAAGACCAGGGGAAAGATTCAAGCAAGCATGCATCGAAGAAAAAGTAGCCTACGGTGGTGGGTCTGTACTTGTGTGGGCCGGAATTTCTTCTGAAAGTCGCACAGAGCTGGTGATCATAGAAAACGGCTCTTTAACTAGCGTAAGATATGTGGAAGAAATCCTCAATGATCACGTTGGTCCATTTATGGTCAATTTAGGTGAGGATGCTATATTTATGCATGACAATGCCCGACCTCATACAGGTAGGATTGTGAATGACTACCTTCAAGAGATGAACATTACTCGTATGGAGTGGCCAGCGCGCAGCCCGGATATCAACCCGATCGAGCATGCTTGGGACGAGCTAGGCAGATGCGTAAAACAACGAAACCCTCCCCCAATCACGCTTCGTGAGCTCAAAATTGCTCTCACAGAGGAATGGGAGAATATTCCCCAAAATCGTATAAGGAACTTGGTGTACAGCATGCCAAACCGCGTAAACGCAGTAATGGAAGCACGAGGAGGCAATACGAAGTATTAAAATTCAAGAAAATCGTAATAAAGTTCAAAAATTTCATGTTTCCTATTTTTGTTTTAAGGAGAGATCAGCAGTTTTTTTCTTTATGTAATTTTGTGTTAATAAAATGTATGGTGACTCATATTTTTTTACTTTCATTTAAGGAGTATTACATTGTCTATTAAATACAATTTATTGCATTAACCTATCATTTTTAGTTTCCGAGATTTTTAACATTCTTTAAGTGACCCGGATTCATTGCTCTCGAGTGTATTTTTTCGCCAAACGCGCGATTTCCAAACCGAAAAGCGACGTGTAGTGTGTTACCTTTGAGTGTAAGATTATTTGTAGATAGGTACGTAAAATATACGTTATTTTTAATGGGGAGGGTATTAAACCTCACCACGTATCACCAAGGAAGGGGGAGGGAGGGGTTAAAAATATTAAAAAAACATCACGTGATTAAAGGACACCCCCATAGCTATTGTGTAGTATGTGGTATTCCTGTGCGCCATATCTATACTTACTAATATATAAAGCTGCAGAGTTTGTTTGTTTGTTTATTTGTTTGTTTGTTTGTTTGTTTGAACGCGCTAATCTCAGGAACTACTGGTCCGATTTCAAAAAATCTTTCAGTGTTAGATACTCCATTTATCGAGGAAGGTTATAGGCTATATTTTATTTTCAAAAGAATTAGGGATCCGTATGAAAATTACGATTTTGTAAACCAAGGTGTAAAATCGAAAACCTATTTATGCGTGCGCTGCAAAAACTATTGACAATAGAACAAAATGATGTACTACGGGTTTGTAGGTCTTATAAAGATCTACAAAAAAGTCCGCGAGAGCACATATCTAACTATCATAGTTTAGTCACAATAACCGATTTTATGTTCATAAAAAATATGCACGGATTCAAAGCCCACGCGGGCGAAGCCGCGCGCAAAAGCTAGTTATATGATATTTTGACAAAATGTTCCATTGAAATTAAACAGCTTTTATCTTTTCTTTTTTTAGGATTTATCGTGTGTATTTCACATTCATTCAACAATTTTAATTTGTTGTGCATTGCCCATACCCATCTTCTACAGGTCTCACTGCCGTAGGTCTCACTGCCAAAGGTTTGCTGGAAGAAAACTCTTATAGAGTTAAGCTCGCCTGTGTACATTTTGTCTCCAAATGATCATGTTTTTATATTATGTATCTGTGTGCAATAAAGAATAAAGAAAGCAGTGGATGCGGGAGGCCCAGGACTGGCCTTTGTGGAGATCCTTAGGGGAGGCCTATGTCCAGCAGTGGAAGACTTTTGGCTGAAATTATGACTTAAATAATAGAAAGATAAATTAAACATATCCATGTTTTATATCCATCCGGTAATATACTACTACTCTCCCCATAATGTTTAGTTGGATCTCGTCCAGTTACATAGAGGGTAATTAGCGTACTGGGCCACGCGGGCAGACCAACGCGGGTTGGTTTCATAAGATTTCCTTCTCTTGCGGCAGTTATCGGCCTTGCAATTTCCGTTTGTAGGCTCCTACGACCCGCGATTACGATTCCTCAGTGGTAGAACGGTGTAGTGACACTATGTATTATAAATCAGTCGCCACAAAGAATATGAGCATTGAAGAAATACTTATGACGTAATTTACACTTTAATCCTGTTGAAGACAACAGCAAGCAAAGCAAAGACAATATGAGAATTAGGGAAACGTTACATCCTGTTACATTTAATGTCAAATATGTTTAAAAAAAACGATATATAATAGTGTGTATGTATAGTGTAGTGAAGTGCCACCATGACAAAAAACAGATGTGGTATCTCTATGTATGTTATATCCTGCCACGAACACATGACGTGGTAACCCTACATTTAGTAGTGTATTATTGGAGAGTAGCGAGCAATATTGGCCAATTTGGTGGCATGCGTCAAGCCCGATCTATACGTTTAATGCACTATAGTGATGTGGCTATTTCGGACACAGAGAATTCTCTGGATATCAATTTAAACACATATCCCTATTGTTAGGTTAGGTATCGCGGAGCATGCTCCCCCATTGGGAGTGAATCCTGTAGCCCTGGATCGGGCAGTCGAGGAACGTCGTCGATTTTAGTCGGCGAAATTTATCATCTTTATACAGGCCGCGGAGTCCCACATAACCTGACCAGCACCAATGGCCAAGTGTCAATGAGGCTTCCCGACGAAAAAAAACGTCAGCCTGTCAATTAAGAGTCTTCAAATAATACTTAGCATCTCGATCATTTCTTTATGATCTTTAAAATAAATTGGATGCTTTAATAGTTACAGAAATGGGAATATTCGCAGTTCAATCGCAATGATGTTTTTTTATGAGACCATCGTAACCATTATTCTGTAAAACCCCACACAAAATTAATACTATCATGAACAAAAATAAAAATCTATTTAAGTAGAAGTCGGAATACATTATCTTTAATTTCGGATAATCTAACCAACTAATGGTCCCAGTGGATGGATTTAGACTACATCGTGTCACCATTCTGTACCGTCCTGATGGTGTTCTATGAGAGGACAAAAGGAAATGAAAAGGCTGCAAACTTTTATTAACATAATTGCTTATTGTTTAAATTACGTATATTTAAGTATTGTGTAAGGTACCTGTTCTACACATATACGTATTGTACTGACTTATATTCGGGCTTTATATACCTTTGAGGTATATTTGATCTAAGCATTGTGTTTTTAGTTAACGGCATTTTTTAATTGATAACTGTAATTGCAAAGTTTTACAAGCACAATTAATGAATTCTTAATCGTTATGCATGCTATACATAAATATGTATGTATATTTACTGCTTCTATAGCTTTTATTAATCAGCATATGTGTGTTGTAAGTTTTCTTTTTAATACAGTTGCTTAAAAAGTGGCATATTACAGGGACGTATAGCGTTCGGGAAGTGGGCTATTACACACGCGTGCTTTTTCTTTACCATTCCCGCACTAGTGCGTTTTCTTTCCCAACTGTCAAAATAATGTCTATTATAAGGAAAAACCAACCATGAAGTTTTTACTAAAAAAAATCATAGAAGTTTTTATGATTCATGCAAATACGTATATTTCTAAAAAGAAACTACGTACTAATTTGTTTCAATATCAGATTTAATGATTTGATTGAATGTGTTTTATTTCATCTAATTAAATTTCATTTCATATCAATAAAAAAATTCTACTGAAGACTTGGCTGTATGGGCATTGTTCCTTTTGCCTACCAGAATGGGTGAAGAAAAAAAAACCTGCTTATATTCTACGGTCGGCGCCATTTTTCAGAAATGATTAGTTAGTTGAGTTTATTGTGTTTATAATATTTTATTAAATTGCTTCATTTTTTCGCAACTGTATTAAAAATAGTCGTTCAGTACACGTGCGGAACCGTCATTGCAACTTGTTCCGACTGTCAACCCTCGCCTTCGGCTGCGCCTCGGCTCGGGTAGACATTTGTCGGAACTCGTTGTAATGACAGCCTTTCCGCACTTGTAATGAAATATACTATTTTGAACTTATTTTAAGCCAGTTTTATCACACAGTAGGTAAAGCGATGTTTCCAGGACAATGCTAAAAAACTCATGATCCAAGTAAGCCGTTGTCTTAAGGCTAACCGCCGCAAAGCTTTAAAGAATTTGAAGAAGCAAACAATAGGTGTCATACGCATTGTTTACGTTAACAATTTAACTAGTGAACACGTGCAAGCAATAAATTACCAAAACCATTTGTTTTGCACACCTTTTCAAAATGACTCATTGACAAAAAAAAATATGTTAAAGAGGTTATGGAAACATTTCTTTAAGTTACTGAGGGCCAATACAGAGATTTCTTATTAGAGTTATAGAGGTTGCGTATTTTAAGTTATATAGGTTTTGGGCTCTGATGGGAAGGGAACATATTTTTTTTAAGTTATGGAGGTTTTTAAGTTACCGAGGTTTGAGATATCAAGGTTCTACTGTTTATTTTTTTTAATACTGTCAACCCTAACTCCGAGAGTATATAGAATATTTTGTTTTTGAAAGACACATTTCCACTCCATGTATCCGAAATGTATCCGTTTATTCAAATCACATCACTAAAGAGCGCTAAAGCAGAACGCTTGGAAATTTCATTGTCGAGATACCTACACTATATTGGTTATGCGCTGACTCAATATACATTATGAAGAGTAGGAGTATTTGTGCTGGAAGTGAATATTTTTATCAGGTAAATAGGAAGTTCATCGTATTTTATTGCATTACTAGCGACCCGCCCCGGTTTCGCACGAGTGCAATGATGATTTAGATAAAAACCTTCCTCATGAATAACTCTATCTATTAAAAAAAACCGCATCAAAATCCGTTGCGTAGTTTTAAAGATTTAAGCATACATAGGGACGGACAGCCGACAGCGACTTTGTTTTATACTATGTAGTGATGTTGTGTACACAGTAGTGTACTGGTTCGTGTGTGTGGTGTCACTACTGCATTCCATCCCGACGGTATCGTAAGATCTGGCTCTTGCGTTCCCTTAGTCGCCACTAAGGGAACGCAAGAGCCAGATGACCTAGCCGCAAGAGAAGGAAAACTAGATACGAAGCCCTTTTTTTTTTTTTTTACGTCGGTGATCCTCATGGATTCCCGGCCGTTGGGACTGGCCGGGTTATGTGGGACTCCGAGGCGCGTAGAGATGGTAAATTGCGCCCAGATCTACCCACTAAAACCGACGGCGATCCTCGAATGTCCGAACCAGGGCCACGGGATTCACTCCCCGATTAGGAGAACATGCTCCGGGACCCTGGGGAAGATACGAAGCCCTGTGCCAACCCGTCTGGTCAGCGTGGCACAGTAGGCTAATTACCCTTCTTGTGACCGGAGGAGGCCCGACTCAGTAGTGGGATATGCATGGGCTGAGTATTAGTAGCTTAAATGACCATAATAATGATTCCTGGTTGGTTTGTTTTGAATCGGTCCTATTTAATCGATTTTATCCCGAAATCCTTTCCTTACAATTTACAATTAGACTCGGTATCACCAATGTAGGCAATTTAATACCGGTTTCTGCATAATCGATAACATTCACAAATCCCAAATCGGCAAAGCCGTGAGCTTACTGGCTTATAATGAAATTATGAATAAGTAAATCGACAGAAGCCACTTGTGAAACATCGATTTATTACCTTACAGTAAAGTCCGAGAGGTAGGAAGTATTTGTCGTCGGCTTCAATTTGCTTTTTCCATCGAATTGATAAATTAATGAATTAGCGATAAAATTTATTTAACTAACAATAAATCAATTTGAATACTAATAATTCAGAGAAAGAAAAAAATACAAGAGGATTTAATTTGATAGAAAAAAAACACATTTAGTTATATTGGGAACAGCATCCTTTTTTTAAAGTCGATTGAAAAGCTTGTTTATACGTTTGATCAATGTTTTTTTATGAATATCACCACAGACAATTTAAAAGGTAGGTATGTTTGTTTTTACTTATGTTATACTATCACATTTGCAAACCCAAATCTGGGCCCGCGAAAACAGCCGCGGGCCAATAATCGCAAGCATCTTCATTCTCGGTCCTTCAATACTGAGGTGGTCCCTCAGTATTGAAGGAAACGAATCTAATTTCTGCATATAACGGTCGTATGCATTGTAGATTGTTAGTTGTATATCACCTAAATATTATTCACAAGTCACCCAAAGGGCAATGGAGGCGGCTTCAATCGGTTTTCCCCGTGAGATCGAATCAGAAATGAGTCGATACACAGGAGAACCAGAGTTACCGACATAGCCCACAGAATTGCTAAACTTAAGTGGCAGTGGGTAGGGCCATAGCTCGCAAGACCGATGCCCGATGGGGCAGTAAAATTCTCGAGTGGCGACCGCGATCTGGAAAGCGCAATGCTGGTAGGCCTCCCACACGATGGACCAACATCCTGGTTAAGATGGAAGCGGGTGGCTCAGGACCGGCCTTCGTGAAAATCCTATCGGGAGGCTTATGTCCAGGAGTGGACGTCTTTTGGCTGAAATGATGATAAGTTGTATGTTGCTCCATAATATGGGACTGACGCAATAAGCTGCGGAACCTGTGGAGAATCAAACGCTTTAATGCTACATCTGCTTTACATTGTCGCGGGTTCGTTCCCCGCACGGAAGAAATATTTGTACGACCTACAAGTATTTGTTCCGGGTCTGGGTGTTTTCTATCTATAATATGTATGTATAAACAAAAAAAAATTATATAAGTAGTTTAATATCCATCTCGTTGCCATAACACAAGCATTAGGTTGCTTAGCTTGGGACGAGATGGCGTTGTGTGAAATGTCCAATGATATTTGCCTAAGGTGTACCCGAACCGCGACTGGGACATGTACAAATTGTTTTTGGAGACGAGGGTGAGGATTAAGGATTTCGGGACCGGCACAAAATATTGATCTAGATCTGGTGTAAGGGCACGTACATAAATGTAGTACAATAAATGTAAATCGACTTCAAAATAGGCTTTAAAAACAACTATATGAAGTTTGTGCCTCAGGCCAAAAAGGAATTTTTTTTCCCGAAGTAAAGCGTCCACGATAGATTAAAATTACGGAGAGCGATTCTCATAGAGCAATCTACGACGTATACACATTAGCTAGACTACCCTAGCTAATGTGTAAGTACAGGCTCGGCTACTCTCGAAAGGCGTCGTGGACGCAGGTACGAGAGCGAGATAAGCGATACGAATAGAGAGCTCTCAAATTATCTATGCTATAGATCAGTCTAGCTACAGATGTATTTTTAATTAGACGTACTCAACTGACGTTTACTGTTTTATATGAATATCTAGTCTACGAGTAGTGTAATAAACGCAGGCCAAAATGTCACTATAATAGAGCTACCCTACGATAGAGCAAAAAACTGCGTGTACGTAGAGATTAGAGTATAGATTAGATTAGTCTTCAAGCTGTCTAGCTCTCTCTATTCTCTCTGCGTGGACGACGCGCTATACATCCTTTATGGACTTCCCGTCAGCCAGGGGACGGCCGACGGGGGAGTGTGGCAATCACCTCCAGAGTGGAGGTCTACCCACTAAACATTTCCGGGGTGCACCGTCCCGCGCTTACTGCCCCGTGGGTCCCGAATGTACCATCCCCTTTCCATCATCGGACATCCAGGCGTGGGGAGCGACTTCATCCGTATGCAGTTGAAATTCCACATATTCGCACTAAGCGTTTCGCTTCCTCTTTCTTGATGCGGACTGCTGAGTGGAATTCGCTTCCTACGTCTGTATTTCCAAGTAAATATGAATTGGATGCCTACAAGTCTGGAGTGAATAGGCTCTTACTGTCTAAGCGGGTTACACCGTCGGCCTCATCGTCACTTACCATCAGGTGAGATAGAGGTCAACCGCCGGACAGTTGGTATTAAAAAAAAACCCACCGTGTTGATTAACTTCAGTATCAATTTAAGTTGGCGCCGACTTTAAATTGTTATGTATCGTTTTTAGTACACATTTTGAAGTACATTTACATGTTTTTTTTGTATATTTTTCGATGTTTACTTCAAATAACTGTATGCTTTGTAACAACAATATCGTTGAAATAATACAAATCTTTTTGGTCACTTATTTTCAGCCAAACTACTGAACTTCATCAGTTCAGTAGTTTGAAATTTATAGGGGATCAATATGGATTCAAAATAACTGGGTACGGGAACTGGAACTGAGACGTGGTCGCTCACTATGGGCTCCATCAGAAGGCTCAAAGTCACCCAAAGGGCAATAGAGAGGGCTATGCTCGGAGTTTCCCTGCGAGATCGAATCAGAAATGAGGAGATACGCAGGAAAACCAGGGTCACCGACATAGCCCACCGGATTGTCAAACTTAAGTGGCAGTGGGCAGGGCACATAGCTCGCAGGACCGACGTCCGATGGGGCAGAAAAGTCCTCGAGTGGCGACCGCTTTCCGGAAGGCGCAGTGCTGGTAGGCCTCCCACACGGTGGACCGACGACCTGGTTAAGATCGCCGGAAAGCAGTGGATGCGGGCGGCCCAGGACCGGCCTTTGTGGAAATCCTTGGGGGAGGCCTATGTCCAGCAGTGGACGTCTTTTGGCTGAAATGATGATGATGATGATGAATATGGATTCGAATTTCTGAATTCGAATCAACTCTAACTACTACTACTCAGCCCATAAATGACCCACTGCTGAATCGGGCCTCTTCCTTTCACAGGGAGGGTAACTGCCTACGGTGCCATGCTGGTCAGACAGTTTTGCACAGGGTTTCGTTTCAAGTTTTCCTTTTTTTTTATCAGTGACTTGAATGCCTTTGACGTAGCGTGCTGGGTTTTGTTGACTTTTACAACACGCCTTATTTCCCAGCGTGCGGTGGGGAAGTTTTATATTCCTTCTCTTACGGCGCGGTTATCAGCCTTGTCATTTCCTTTTGTCGGCTCTTATGACACCCTCTCGATGGAATGGGGTGGTGACACTATGTATTCTAACTCCATCACGGATCTAACTAGTTATGCGGTAACAGATAAATAATCATACATTGATAATCTTCTGATTTTTTAACTCACCCATACTTATGCATACATACTTAATAATAAATATACTACATACATATGTGTGTGTATATGAAAGTACACACATAATAAATAACCGAAATCACGAACCTGATAAGAAGGAACAATGAAAATATTATGTTCACCATTACAATAAAAATGCCATCAAACCCGTTATCTCCCGGACTACCGTGTTTGCAGGTCCTAGGATTTGACATGTTGAATCGGCGTTTCTCATAATTATTGTCATGGGTATACACTCTCGGACCTTTCATAACACGAATATTGGGCTTAACGTTCACTTACTTACTTCTCAACCCATAAATGTCCCACTGCTGTTTTGGGCCTCTACATGGAGGGGAAATATCCTACTGTGCCACGCTGGCCAGACGGGTTGGCACAGTTATTCGTATCAAGTTTTCCATTTGTTCCGGCTATGTTATCGGCCTTGCCATTTCCTTTAGTAGCTCTTACGACACCCTCAGAAATAAATGAGGTGGCGACATCTATGTTTTCTGCATCCGTTGTCACACGGTAGCTTAGTGGTAGGTCCAAGCAGTTTTTATGTGTTTCCTCGTCTGTATGTGACAGCCTGTGCCTGACAGGGCATTTCCTTGAATTTCCTGCTCCATCTTAAACCCTGTCGTTGCAATAGTATTATAATAGTGTATTTACAATTATGCAGGGCAGGGCAAATAGAACGCAGGACCGACGCCCGATGGGGTAGGAAGTCCTCGAGTGGCGACCGCGTTCCGGAAAGCTCAGTGCTGGTAGGTCTCCCACAAGGTGGACTGGAAAATGATGGATGCCTTTGTGGAGATCCTTGAGGGAGGCCTATGTCCAGCAGTGGACGTCCTTTGGCTGAAATTATGATGACTAGTTAAGAGTTGGTTAAATATACTTCTTAAAATATTGTAAGGTGTAATATATAAGGTAACTAGTGGCCCGGCCCGGCTTCGCCCGTGCAAAGCGGGGGTGGGTTATACATATAAACGTTCCCCTTGAATCACTCTATCTATTAAAAAAAAACCGCTTCAAAATCCGTTGCGTAGTTTAAAAGATTTATGCATACATAGGGACGGACAGAAGAATGCGACTTTGTTTTATAATAAGTAGTGAGTAGTGATTAAAAATTATTGTTTTAATCCCAGAAAATTGTGGATTTCTTGACTATGTTGTGTCCCCCTGCAGCTTGTGACCACCAACCAAAGATTATTATTGTCAACTAGCTGACCCGACAGACGTTGTCCTGTCTTAACTATGAATATTTCCATGTTTTCTCAATTCCAGGTCCAGGACCAGGAAGTCCAGGTAAGGTTTAAAAGTTTCCTTTTAAACCTTACCTGGACTTCCACGAATATTTAAATACCAAAATTAGCCAAATCGGTCCAGCCGTTCTCGAGCTTTTAGCGAGACTAACGAACAGCAATTAATTTTTATTTTTATAGATAGATAGAAGTAAAGGAAGCAGCGGTTGATTCTTGTACGTGTGATTATTAAGGGATAGAAAACTTGAAACCAAACCATGTGCCAACCCGTCTAGCATGCGTGGCACAGTAGGCTTATTACCCTCCCTGTGATGGGAGGAGGCCGGTTCAGCTGTGAGTCATTTATGGACTGAATAATAGTATTATATTAGAACCTCTCTTGACTCTTTTATTTTAACACAGTGAATTCACCGCTTTACGATATTGGAGAGGCGTTCCACTGGTTTAATATTTATCGATGTTCTGTCTCAATAATGGATTCGTACGTGAAATGACATTTAGGATAGCAGGACAGGATTTTCGGATTACTGAATGGACAGGAAATATAAAAATACTGGCGTCGGACTCGGCCCTTGAGCCAAAAGATGATGTTGGTAGTTTTACTCTGACGATTTATAAGAGTTTTTTTTTATTAAACCTACATGAATAAAGTTACATTTCATCTTGAGGGTTGCGGAAGAGAAAATCTAGCCGCAAGAGAAGGAAACCTTGATACTAAACCCTATGCCAACCCGTCTGGCCAGCGTGGCACAGTAGGCTAATTACCCTTCATGCCTCGTTGGTCTAGTGGTCAGATGTGCCGCCTTTGGATCAACGGGTCCCGGGTTCGATTCCGGGGTCGGGCCAGTGTCTTTGTCTAAACCAGAGGCACTGGCTCGGAGTCTGGGTGTCATTTCTATCTATGATATGTATGTATTTACAAAAAAAAAAAAAAATGTATATAAGTAGTTTATCATCCATCTCGTTACCATAACACAAGCATTTAGTTGCTTAACTTGGGACGAGATGGCGTTGTGTGAAATGTCCAAATGATATTTATTATTTATTATTATTATTTAATTGGAAGAGGCCCTACTCAACAGTGGGTCATTTATGGGCTAAGAATTAAGTAGTTTTTGAGCAAACTTGTTCATCATTGTCAGACCCACAGCTAAGCCGGGTCTCTTTCTCTGAATCTTTCGGCGTCTTCTTTCCTCTTCAGAACCTTCTCAGCAAAGGTCCGAAATCGTGTTCAAAGGCGGGTCATCCATCCCCGTTCTTTTAACGTAGGGGAAACCTTTTATAGATGCTCAGCGCCCCGGGCGATCTTTGCTTTGAGTCTGGGTGTCATTTGTGTTCGTGACTTACATGTTTGTAAACTGCCCCGCGATGCAGGTCACCCAGTGCAGGGGTTACGTTTTTTAAAAAGAAAATTGGACGAGGCCCTTCTCAGCAGTGGGTCATGTTTGGGCTTTGGGCCGAGTGGTAGAAGTACTGTTTTCTGATTGACTGCCGAGGCAATGTAGAGATCAAATCTAGTCCGTGTTAGTTTTGAGTCAATGAACTTGTTGGAGATTCGTGTCAGCAATGGGAGATAAGATGAGTAAAGATCTTTATCATTTCAGTAAATGACCCACTACTGAGTTAGGCATACCGACATAGCCCACCGGATTGCCAAACTTAAGTGGCAGTGGGCAGGGCACATAGCTCGCAGGACCGACGTCCGATGGGGCAGAAAAGTCCTCGAGTGGTGACCGCGTTCCGGAAGGCGCAGTGCTGGTAGGCCTCCCACACGGTGGACCGACGACCTGGTTAAGGTCACCGGAAAGCAGTGGATGCGGCGGCCCCTTGACCGGCTTTGTGGAAATCCTTGGGGGAAGCCTATGTCCAGCAGTGGACGTCTTTTGGCTGAAATGATGATGATGATGATGATGACTGAGTCAGGCCTTCTCTAAATTCATAGAGGGAAATTAGCCTACTGTGCCTAGCTGGCAAGATGGGTTTGCACAGGGTGTATTAAGTTCTCCAGGGTCACGGAGCATGCTCCCGTAATGGAAGTGAATCCCGTGGCCCTGGTTTGGGCAGTCGAGGATTGCCGTCGGTTTTAGCGGGTAGGTCGGGGCGCAATTCACCATCTCTACGCGCCCCGGAGTCCCACATACCCCGGCCAGTCCCCAACGGCCGGGTATCCATGAGGATCTCCGACGTAAAAAACAAAAAAAGGGTGTATTAAGTTTTTCTTCTCTTGCTACAGACAGACTACCTAGCCAGTCTGTCTCTTGCGTTCCTTTAGTCGTCTCTTACAACACCCACAGGATAGTGTGGGTTGGTGACATTGTGTATTCTAAATCACCACATGGACTTGGTCGGGTCGGTGTAGTGAATCGGTATCATTCGGTATATTAAAGATCTGTAATTACTTTGAGAATGTTTTCGTTTTCGCGGTATCTAATATATCACAACAACAAGCCGGATTCCGAAAAGGCTTTAGCACCATGGACCACATACATACGCTGCGGCAGGTTATACAGAAGGCCGAGGAGTATAACCAGCCACTATGCTTAGCGTTTGTGGACTATGAGAAAGCCTTCGATTCGATCGAGACTTGGGCCGTGCTTCATTCCCTGCAGCGATGCCGTATTGATCAGCGATACATCGAAGTGTTGAAGTGTCTGTATAGAAACGCCTCTATGTCAGTTCGAATCCAGAACCAGAGCACTGAGCCTATCCAATTGCAGCGAGGAGTGAGACAAGGAGATGTGATCTCTCCAAAACTGTTTACCGCTGCATTGGAAGATGTGTTCAAGCTGCTGGATTGGGACGGACTTGGCATCAACATCAACGGCGAATACCTCACTCACCTGAGATTTGCGGATGATATTGTGGTGATAGCGGAGTCGCTGCAGGAATTAAGTACAATGCTTGGAGGCCTCAATAGAGTTTCTCAACAAGTGGGTCTAGAGATGAACATGGATAAGACGAAAGTCATGTCCAATGTCCATGTTGCACCGTACCCGATTGTTGTTGGGAGTTCTCTCCTCGAAGTTGTTGACGAGTACGTATACCTGGGACAATTAGTCCGATTAGGTAAGTCCAACTTCGAGAAAGAGGTCACTCGTCGAATCCAACTCGGCTGGGCAGCGTTCGGGAAGCTACGTCATATCTTCGCATCCAATATTCCTCAGTGCCTGAAGACAAAAGTCTTCGAACAGTGCGTGTTGCCAGCGATGACATACGGATCAGAGACGTGGGTGTTCACAATGGGACTTATTAGGCGCCTGAGAGTCACCCAACGTGCAATGGAAAGAGCTATGCTCGGAGTTACTCTACGTGATAGAATCAGAAATGAGGAAATCCGTAGAAGAACTAGAGTGACCGACGTAGCTAGAAGGATTGCACAGTTGAAGTGGCAATGGGCAGGCCACGTGGCCCGAAGAACAGATGGCCGCTGGGGCATAAAAGTCTTGGAGTGGCGTCCACGTATGGGAAAGAGGAGCGTGGGAAGACCCCCAACTAGGTGGACGGACGACCTTGTAAAGGTCGCTGGAAGTCGGTGGATGCGGTCAGCACGAGATCGCACATTGTGGAAATCTATGGGGGAGGCCTATGTTCAGCAGTGGACTTCTGTGGCTGATAGATAGAATATATCACAACGTGTCACAGCTAAAAAAAAATTTGTTTATTTTTTAGAGAAAATTTTTTGCTTTTATTTTTTTATGATTCAGCATACAAGAATACAAACAACCCTAAATTTTCACCCCTCTACGATCAACCCCTATTTAATTACATGGCAAAACAACGTTTGCGATAGGAGATGTTGTATAGATAGATTGAGTCATCACGATATCTCTGGAACCATAAGACCTAGAGGGTTGCGCGGGGTTGCGCGGGGTGGGGGTTGCGCGGGGGATGGTTAATTATTTGGCAAAACAACGTTTGCCGGGACAGCTAGTTGTATATATTTATAAGGGACGCGTCGCAAAAAAAGAAATAATTTGGAAGGATTTCGATAACATTGTGACGTGGAAATTTAATTTACACTCTTTTGTGTGGTGATCCCGGTAAGCCATGTCACAGTACATATATAAGAGACAGTAGATTTTGGATTAAACATTGTGGTCGTCGTTTCAGCCCATGAGTGACCCACTACTGGGACGGGCCTCCTCCAAATTAATAATAAATAAATAAATATCCTTGGACATTTCACACAACGCCATCTCGTCCCAAGCTAAGCAACTTAATGCTTGTGTTATGGTAACGAGATGGATGATACACTACTTATATACATTTTTTTTTGTAAATACATACATATTATAGATAGAAATGACACCCAGACTCCAAGCCAGTGCCTCTGGTTTAGACAAAGACACTCGCCCGACCCCGGAATCGAACCCGGGACCCGTTGATCCAAAGGCGGCACATCTAACCACTAGACCAACGAGGCCTCTATGAATTTGACCAACGAGGCCAAATTCATAGAGGGATATTAGTCTTCTACGCCACGCTGGCAAGACGGGTTGGGACAGGGTTTGTATCAAGTTTTCCTTCCCTTGCGGCTACGTGATCTGCCTCTTGCGCTCCCATAGTTGCCTCTTACGACACCCTCGGGATGTTATGGGTTGGTGACACTGTGGTTAAACATCACGGAACGTAAATTAAAGTGTTTACCCCCGCGGTTGTCGGTTCTTCTACAGATATGACTAGCCCACTGCCACTTCAGTCTGCTGATTCACTGAGCTAATGTCGGTGACTGTGGTTCTCTGTCGGATACTGTCGTTACGGAGTACATAGCTCGCTCCACGCTGAACGACTAAGCTGGACTAGTCTCACTGTGAGTGTCCACGTCATGGCGGCGTTGTCATTTTATTTTGTCGGCTCTTCTGACACCCTCAGGATTAAAAGGGGTGGTGACACTGTGTATACAAAATTCGTCACCACACGGTACATTTGTAACAGTGTAATAGTGTATTTACTACTACAAATATAATAGTTATTCACATTAAAAATTATTCACAATATAGCGCTCATACACACGAACGGCATTTTGCAACGGCACAGATAACTACAGCCGTCGTCACGGGTCGGCGGCAGCCGTCGGCTGCCGACTGCAGTCGTCGACGGCCGTTGACGGCACTCGCCGACGGGTCGACGGCGGCAGTTGTTTGTGCCGTTGACAACATGACGTTCGTGTGTATGAGCGCTTAGGCTTGCCGCACATGCCCACACTCGCACTCGTTCACGACACAGCGCCAATGTCGCATTGACATTGATGGACACGTGTGTGTCCGCAATTGCTTTCACGAGTACATCAGTCAGTGTGTCTACCATTCGTAGACGAAAACGAAGCAAGATTGACGCGATGACGGTAGTGTCATCACGCTCATCAACACATTGGTCTACTGTTAGTAAATACTTTTCTGTGGTCAGAGCGGAAAGTAATCTTTTTGCCGCATTATGTAATTACATCTTGAGTAAGGAACACGTAGTGTGGGACGGCCCTCTGCTAGATGGAGCGACGATCTGCGAAAGGTTGCGGGCAGCAGCTGGATGCGTCAAGCTGAAGACAGGGCGCTATGGCGCTCTTTAGGGGAGGCCTATGTCCAGCAGTGGACTAATGTGGGCTGATGATGATGATGAAGGAACATGATTGCAAATCGCTGGGAAAATTGAATAAGCTACGCTCAACGTACTACGAACTCGTCGTATGGGGTTAGATGTGTAGAATGGGTCCCTGGTTCGATTCCGGGGTCGGGCATGTGTCTTTGTCTAAACCAGAGAGAGGCACTTGCTCTGAGTGGGTGTTTTTTTTTTATATTATAAGACGTCAAACGAGCAGGCGGACCACCTGATGGAAAGTGGTCACCGTCCCCCAGGACATCTGTAACCTTACGGGAGAAGATGCGTTGCCGGCCTTTAAGATGCCTGTTGTTCACGCAGACAAGGCGTGAATCATAGTCCGCGCATCATAGTCACCAAGGCGGGGGGCCAGCTGCCCGCGAACTCTCCATCACTCCATCACCGACCACGGCCGACGACGCGCGCGCACACTTGTTGTACATAGTCTTCCAATATTGTACTGTTCTCTTTGAACCATATTATAAGTGTTTACAGTCCACTTGCCTTATTTATAGACCTTTAGTTAGGTCCCTAACACCTGTAAACACCTCTTTTGAAGAGCCCCATGTGTGTTCATGCATTACATGTTTGTAAACTGCCTCCGCGATACAGGTTATATATAGAGCAGAGGTCTCGTTTCTTAAAAAAAACCTGGTAAATTTATTGCGTGTAGATGTGTTACCTTCTCAGAGTTCATTGATCAACGTGTTATTGAGTTTTGGTAATGTAATAAATAAATAAATAAATATCCTTGGACATTTCACACAACGCCATCTCGTCCCAAGTTAAGCAACTTAATGCTTGTGTTATGGTAACGAGATGGATGATAAACTACTTATATACATTTTTTTTTGTAAATACATACATATCATAGATAGAAATGACACCCAGACTCCGAGCCAGTGCCTCTGGTTTAGACAAAGACACTGGCCCGACCCCGGAATCGAACCCGGGACCCGTTGATCCAAAGGCGGCACATCTGACCACTAGACCAACGAGGCAGTCGTAATCTAACGTCACCCTCCAATCCAACATCCTGAAAGTGAGTAATGCAGATCACCTAGCCACAAAAGAAAGAAAACTTGATATTGCCAGCGTGACACAGTAGGCTAATTTCCCTCCATGAATTTAGAGGAGGCCGGCTCAGTATAGGCCACTCAAGGGCTGACTAGTAGATGATGAAATAACTGAAGTGCGGACACACATCATCATCATTACTTATCACAGGAGGGATAATCTTTCCCTGAGTTTTATTGTTGGCCTTTTTCAACGAGTACAATATGCGGTGGCGTTGTCTTGTGGTTTTCCATAAAAATATTATTAAAATAAAATGGCAAACGAATCCTTATCACTATCACTACATATTATAAAACAAAGTCGATGTCGTCTGTTTGGCCATATGTATGCTTAAATCATTAAAACTACGCAACGGATTTTGAAGCATTTCTTTTAATAGATAGAGTGATTCAAGAGGAAGGTTTATATGTATAATACATGCATAATATTGTAGAGATACACTGATATATTTAAAGATTCATCATTACACCCGTGCGAAGCCGGGGCGGGTCATTTTATAAATATGAAAATAAATATGTCTATCGCGCTTTCACGCCAAAACTACAGAACTAATTGAAACGAAATTTGGTACTTATATAGTCTAGATCCCGAGAAAGGGCATAGGCTACCTTTTGTGGTAAAAAGGTAGTTAGTTGGAGGGGGGAAGCGGCTTATATTTAGAGCTAGTAGTTTGAAACTTCTTTTTTAGGGTATTGACGCGATATAAATAAATATGACATTCTAAGTTTGTAAAAGTTTTACCCTCGAGGGTGGACAATAACAGGGAGTAGGGGATGAAAGTTTGTATGGCAATACGGATTTATTGTTTGTATAGAAATATGTCCGTGACTTACATTACTCAGTGTCACCAAGCCATACTATCTTGAGGGTGTCATAAGAGGTGACTAAAATAACGCAAGAGCCATATCACCTAACCGCAAGAGAAGGAAAACGTGATTCAAACTCTGTTCATTTCCCGCCATGAATTTAGAGGAGGGGGCTGAAACGAAATAAGTCTCGAAGTCTTCCAGCTGTCCGGGCGGTGACGGATTTAGAATACATAGTCAACACCCCATTCCATCCTAAGTATCGTCATAAGAGCCGACAAAAGGAAATGACGGCTAATAAGCCTGCTGATAAGCGGTGATTGGCCTTTTGCGTTCCCTAGGTCGCCTCTCACGACACCCTCGGGATGATATGGGTTGGTGACATTACTACTACTACTACCATTCAGCCCATAAATGACCCACTGCTCAGTCGGGCCTCCTCCAATTACATGGAGGGTAATTAGCCTACTGTGCCACGCTGGCCAGACGGGTTGGCACAGGGTTTCGTATCAAGTTTTCCTTCTCTTGCGGCTAGGTTAACGGCCTTGTCATTCCCTTTTGTCGGCTCTTACGACACCCTCAGGATGGAATGTGTTGGTGACATTGCGTATTCTAAATCACCACATGGATCGAGAGTCTTATTTACTCCCAGCAAATTCATCACTCGTCTGCGAGGCCAACAAATTGCTAAGCTAAGATTGAATATTAATTTTATTTTGCTGAACCGAGACATTATCCTTTCATAGGCCAAAAATTAAGAGCTCGTTTCGGCATCTTAATTAATGTCAACACACTCAAACGTATTATACGCTTTTGATTTCATTAAGTTTACATTAAGTTTGTTTACATACTCTTGGTATCTTAGAGCGGAGGAACTTAGAATTATAATGCGTATATTTACTAGATTTGAAGTGAAAACTTCTTTAACGGCGTTGAGCACTTTTCTTGGGATGGGTATAAAATGCCAAATTCGCACGTGACCTGATCGAAAATTCGTAAGACGAAAGGAAAGTAAGCCAGTAGTAGTTTCAGTTAAACTTGGCAGAGGGATGATCATCCAGCCAGACGAGATGGGATGTCTGGCTAGGGGTCGCAGCGCCTATCTCCGATAATTGTAATCGGGGAATTCTTAACTATGCAATTAATAAAATTGCTGTTGAAATTTCGCTATCGCGGTGTAGGTCTTTTTGGTAGTTCTCGCATTTGTAGGCGATATTTCTTGATTTAAGTAGTTTGTTCAGATTTTTTCGGGGCTAAAATGTGTAAAGTATGTAGCATGCGGTCGCTACATGGCTCCTCCCCGAGACTGGAGGTCAATCCTCTTGAATTGCTGCAGTGTGATGAGCTTGAGGGTGCCAAGAGCGCTCGGAGTCTACGGTGAGTCGAGACTGAGCACCTCAACTGTGTAGTGGTGTTCACTGGGTGGTTGAGTGTCGTGTCGCAGAACCAGGTAGCACGGTGAGTTGGCTGGGTGTGGTCCTGCTAAGGCTCACTGCCATTATAGTATGAATTGTTGATCTATACAGAGAACTGTTTACGATTGCAAGATGTAACAAAAATTAGTGATCTCAGCCATTATTATGTGGATAATGTTAGTTCAATGGTACCAGATTTGTACTATGAGCAGAAATCTGGATCAATCAATTTACATAACAACTTCGCTGAAATGTATAATTGAGAATAGATATTCTCAATTTGACAGAAAAAAGATACATAGAAAATCTTCTTCCGAAACTATAACTAGACTTTACGAGTTTCAATTCGATTCGTCAACATAAACTGGAAATGACAAATAAGATTTCAGAGCTAAGTGATGAAGCAGGCACCTTGAGATCCTAGAAATGGAAAATTTTCCTCCATTTGCCACATAATCTTTATTGGCAAAGAATATAAAGGGTAAGTGACAGACGCCTACGAAGGCTAACATTTTCGAAATCTCTGACGCGAACTGCATGCTCAAAGTTTCATGTTTTAATTTAATTGTCTATTCCGTGCGTGTCGTTAAAGATACATTTTGCATACAAGATAAGATCAAATTAAAAAAAAAACGTTTACCGCTGTACTACTGGTATTACCTGTATCACGGGGGCAGTTTACAGACATGCAATTCACGATCACAATTGACACCCAGACTTATGGCCTCGGAATCGAACCAGGGACCCCGTGATTTAAAGGCGGCGCATCCAGCCCCTAGATCAACAAGGCAGTCAAAATGTGCGTTAGTATTGTGATTTTGGGTACCCAGTGATACCAACCGATTTTATTTTGTACTAGCTTTTGAGCGCGGCTTCGCCCGCTTGGGCTTTGAAACCGTGCTTATCTCTATGCATATTTTTATGAACATAAAATCGGTTATTGTGACTAAACTATGATAGTTAGATATGTGATATGTGTTTGTTACTTTCAGTGTTAACTATTTATTAATCATTATTTATTTCTTACTACATCTTCTTACCAACCTCTTAATTTAACTATATTTACTTTTCCATCCATCTTTACATTCTATCTTTTATTCACATATTTTCCTGTTATTTTTCAGTTACAGTCCACTGCTGCCACTAGTGGGACATGGCGCTGACTCGCAAAGCGGTTGCCAAGGATATGGAGAACAAGCTGAAGGTAGCCCTCCAAGAACTGAAGTCCAAAAACAAGCTTTGTGACCAGCTCATGAAAGAACGTGATGACAGTGAAAAAGAAATCGAAATTGTAATTAATAGGAACTCTGGACTGAAAAATGAGCTGGCTGAACTTCATACTCACCTCATGGCCGTACAGGAGCAGAGAGACCAACTGCAGGACACTGTTGATTCATTCCATAGTTGTAGTACCATGCATGAACAGGCTCTGAGTCGTATTACTGAACTGGAATACTCATTGCATGAAGCTCAAAAGGCTATTGAGAGTTTTGAACATTTCAAGGAGTGCCAGAATAGTAGTACCACTCAGTCCCTATATGATGAATTACTGGGACAATCAGAATGTAACAATATATGTAACACAACATGCCAGGCTGAACAGGATAATTTTGTTAATATTGCCAGTAATAACAAGATTAAAAAGTATATAAAAATTAACAAATTAATTAGTAAAACCAAGAAATTAATAAAATATAATAAGCAAACAAAAATGCTAAAATCATTAAGCAGTAATAGGCTAATATTAATATCTAGGTTACGTCAATATAAAGATAATTTAGTAAAATCACAATATATTTATGACAAGGATACATTTAACTTACAGGTAGACATAATTAATCTGCAAAAAGACCTTGCCAGCATTGCACAGAAATATGAGGAGGCCCAAGTCCAAATTAAACACCATATTTTGGCGACTAATGAACTTTTGAAAATGAGCTCTTACAATGCTGAGCGTTTTCAATCATTGACAGATAATTGCCACCAGCAATTGTACCCAGAAAACGCATGCAGCACTGTCTACCATGATCATGCAGAACCATCATCATTGTCATCATCATCTCCATGTGGTGAATTATGCAATGTAAGTGTTTGTAATGTATCACAACAAGATGTGCGCCCCTGTACAGCGGCATCCAAAGTTGTTATATACTCTGACAAATTAGGTCAAGGTTTTAGCTCACTCTTGAAAGACAAATGTGATGTACCTATATATAACATGTGTTCGCCTGGCATTACCTTAGATACTCTAACGCATAGTATCCAGCCTCATAATTTGAATAAAGACACAACTGTAATAATTTTATTTGGTAACAGCATTTCAGTTAAGCGGTTACACATCATTAATTTGGTAGATAAATTTTTGGAGCTCAATGCCAAGTATGGCTGTAAATTTATTATAAATGCCCTTCCTTATTCGCAGTCTTTAACAGTCAATCAAAATAGACACATATTTAATTTAAATATGCTTATTTATAATCTAACTCATCGCTATGACAAAGCGATATCATTTTTTGACTGCAACAAATTTATATCTAGATTTAAGTTGACAAAGGATACTATGTACCTGCCCCCTAGAGATAAGAGACAAATGGCTACATTGATAGCTTATAATTTACACCCTGTTGACTATGTCACAGGAATTTTTTTACATACTTCTAGTAATAGGACACTGACAGACTGTGCTATTCGCAGTTCATCGGACACATCTGGTTGTTTAAACAACTAGATAAGACAACAGTCATGCCCTCTCACTTACGCATTGTACACCAAAATATACAGGGCATGACTAGCAAACAGTTAGAGGTTGATCTTTTTCTGGACTATCACAAAGTTCAGGTATTTTGTGTTACGGAACACTGGTTGAGAGATCATGAGCTTGGGCGCAATAACATGAGCCACAAAGTAGTTAGTGCTTTTTGTAGATCATCTGCCATCCGTGGTGGGTCTCTTATATTAGTGTCAAGTTATTTAAAATGTAAAGAACGCAAGGATATTGTGCAGCTCTCAATAGAGCGCACGATCGAATTGTCTTGTGTAGAACTTGACATGTATATAATTATTTGCGTTTACCGCCCTCCATCAGGTATATACAGTCAGTTTGAAATAGTAATGGAGGAAGTTTTAGGAAGAATTACAGTAAATAGCGGTAAAGATATAATAATATGTGGTGATTTCAATATAGATTTGCTTGTTGAATCAGCGTCAACTTCTCGCTTTATTAGCCTGTTTAAGTCATTCGGATTGACTCACGCTTTTTGTGAGCCAACTAGAATTACTAAAACTACATTTACTTGCCTGGATAATATTTTCTGCAGCTGTGATATGGTCGATAAATCAATTCTAAACGACCTATCATCAGATCATAGCGGGCAACTTATTGTTCTACCCTTTCTAAAAACAGCCGAATGCCCTAAGTTTACTACTAGGCCAGTCACATGTAGCAGATTAGAATTATTCAAACATAATATATCCAAGATGACTGGTGGCATGACTCTTGCACGTGGCGATCCAGATACTTTGTATAAGAACTTATTTGATATTATTAAAAGGCAACACGATGATGTATTTCAATTAAAAACTTTTACTATGAGAAATAAAATTAAATTTTGTGATTGGGCTACACCAGGCATTTACAAAAGTAGAAATACTTTATATAATCTTTATTCCATGAAACAGATGAATTTTGATTCAGTGTTCCACGATTATGTTAGGTCTTACTCAAAAGTTTTTAGGAAAGTTTGCAACACAGCAAAGTCCCTACACATAAGCCGTAAGATTAAAAAATCCGAGGACAAAATAAAAACAACTTGGAAAATTATTAATGCTGAAACTGGAAAATCAAAGCCACAAGAATCCATGTTCCAATTAACCGTAAATAACAAATTAATAATTGATAAGTATGAAGTGGCTCAAACCTTTAATAACTTTTTTGCATCTATACCGTGTCAAATCACTGCTCCGTTGAATTCTTCTCCTGTCGATGCCGAAGACCTACTCAGAAATAATGTTAAGGAGTGTTCAGCCCTGTTCAGTTTCACTCACGTTACAGCAATTGATATTATAAATACTTTTAAAACCATTAATTCTAAGAAAACCGGAGATTTGTGGGGTATGTCTACACTAGCCATTAATAGCATCATTTACGAGATTGCCCCATACCTTACAGATATTTTTAATGAATGTATAGACGTGGGTACTTTTCCTAATTTAATGAAACATAGTAAAATCACACCATTGTTCAAAGCTGGTAACAAAAAAGAGCCTGGCAATTACCGTCCAATCTCTATTCTGCCAGCTCTAAGTAAAATTTTTGAAAAACTAATCTTAAAGCAATTACTTCGTCATTTCGATTTACATAAATTATTGCATAGTGAACAATACGGTTTTACCAAAGGTCGTTCTACGACGAATGCAGGTGCTGCGCTCTTAAAACATATTTATGATGCCTGGGAGAACTCGCAAGATGCCATAGGTATTTTCTGTGATCTATCGAAAGCTTTCGACTGTGTGCATCACGAAACCTTGTTAAGAAAGCTTCAACACTATGGCGTTAAATACAATGCGATCAATTTATTAGCGTCGTATCTGCGTGATAGAATTCAGTTCGTCGACATTAATGGAGTTAAGTCTGATGGATCGCCTGTGTCTATGGGCGTGCCACAAGGGTCCATCCTTGGTCCTTTCCTATTTCTGGTATATATTAATGACCTTGCATTTTTTATTAATGACATTTGCGATATCGTGCTTTTCGCTGATGATACATCTCTTGTATTTAAAGTTGACCGGAAAAACGTTAATTATGACGACGTGAATAGCGCGCTTAGTCAGGTATCTTACTGGTTCACAACAAACAATTTGCTACTGAATTCTGTAAAAACTAAATGTATTCGATTTGTAACACCGAATACTAAGAAAATAGATACCAAACTAGATTTGGATAATAAGCAAGTAGACATAGTAGATTCAACCAAGTTTCTAGGCATCACTCTAGATCGTAAATTGCAGTGGAAGCCTCACATTGTAACTCTTACGGGGAAGCTTAGTTCAGCCGCCTACGCTGTTAGACAGGTTAGGAGACTCACTGACGAAGACACGGCAAAACTCGTTTACTTTGGTTACTTCCATAGCGTTATGTCGTATGGGATCCTACTCTGGGGTAATGCTGCTGATATACAAAACATATTTATTGTACAGAAGCGCGCGCTACGTGCAATTTATAATTTAGGACCTAGAGAATCACTGAGAGAACGCTTTAAAGATATAGGGATTTTAACTGTAGCGTCACAGTACATTTTTTCTAATCTAATTTTTGTTAAACAAAATTATAGTAGCTTTAAAAAAAATTGTGACGTCTCGTCCTCCAATATCCAGACAAGAAATAGGCATAAGTTAGTTACTCCATTCCACCGGCTACAAAAAGCACATGGTTCTTTTGTAGGTCTCGGAATTCGCCTGTTCAACAAATTACCGGAAGCAGTTTTGGATTGGTCGTTCGAGAAATTTAAATGTTACGTTAAGTCCGGTTTAATTAAAAAAGCGTACTATCAAGTCAATGACTATCTATCAGATAGTGACGCATGGGAGTAACGTCGGCTATGTTATGGTCTAGCTCTGATCTTTCAGCCATTACATTAGTGAAGTTTTGTAAACAGTATGTGAGTGCAGTTTCAGCACGCACCATGTAATTTGTGTAATTTCACTAATTTTTATTTTCTTATTTTTTAATGTGCTACATGTTTATGCGTGTTATTGCTTTCACTAACCTGTCAGACTTGTTTGTACCACCATCATTGTAACCCTCTTATTTAAAAGAGCAACCATGGAGTTTCTTGCCGGCTCTTCTCTATGGAATGGCATTCCGAACCGGTGGTAAAAACTAAATTATTAATTTAATTTTATGATTTTTATTTTTAATTTTTTTTTTCTCTTAAATCTTTGACTATTTGAAAGCATTCGCAAGAATTTATTCGAATAAAAAACATTTTGATTTTGATTTTGATTTTGATTTTGTGCTCTCGCGGACTTTTTTGTAGATTTTTATAAGACCTACAAACCCGTAGTACATCATTTTGTTCTATTGCCAATAGTTTTTGCAGCGCACGCATAAATAGGTTCTCGATTGTGTAAACCTTGGTTTACATAATCGCAATTTTCATACGGATCCCTAATTCTTTTGAAAATAAAATATAGCCTATAACCTTCCTCGATAAATGGACTATCTAACACTGAAAGATTTTTTGAAATCGGTTCAGTAGTTCCTGAGATTAGCGCGTTCAAACAAACAAACAAACTCTGCAGCTTTATATATTAGTATAGATATTAGTATAGATGTGTAATAAAACGCGATTAATAACTTCTGAATCCGCCCACTTTGCCGGAGCAAAAGTTTATATAGCCTTGCATCTTTTTATCAAACTCTAAAAAGAAGAAGTCGTTCGTTTTTATTTCTTTATCGTTTTACACAGTATAGTTAACTCTGTCATTTAAAATCTGATATGGATTTATTCATTCTAATGGTCAGAAAATAGTGGCATATTTTTTATCTAATTCTATATTTCGGTGCATACCTTGCAATAAATGAAAAAAAGTGCTTTTTTGCGCCTAAGTTTTCGGCCTTTTCATTTCCTTTACCCGGCCCTTACGACACCGTCAGGAAGACACTATGTCCATGGCAGTCTATACACGAAGCCAAATGTGAGGAATAAGTCTCAAACTCATACTCAAAAGGAACTTTAATGACAGGTTTTATCACAAAACTCTTTTAAACCGTCATATTTAAAATTACCATTACAATCTTACGGTCCCTGTCTCACGCTAGGTGGTAGTCTCCATACACACTTACCAGTCGTCATACCTACATACACACCTTTCATACACAATTCTTTATTCTTACAATCCATCCATCTCTTTTGATCGTCCACCACCCTTGCATCCACCCACATTCATGCTGAAACTACCAATGAATATAGATATTTTGCGCCTATTCGAGTTGCGGGACGAATGTCGGCGATGCGACTCATGTACGAACTTCAATGTATTTTGTTGCGTACCGCAATTATAATTTCTTACATTATGTTTTAGTTGCGATTCAACATTAAAGTAAATTTCAATAAAGCGCCATCTATCGGCTAAATATTGTATCAATACGTATTTAAAAACTATCACGACAACTGGTAATTATCTTATTGATTACCATGTAGATGGCGTTGTCGACTCACGCGAAATAATTAATTATTCACCAATTTTATGTGTAGTTAATTTTCTAAAGACCAATTAACTTAAAACAAATGACAACACAATCATTTCACGGTAGTCGCTTGAAGACTAAAATCGTTGAGTAGCGAAGATTTGCGTAGCTTTTTGCACGAAGGGCCTTCGTTATTCTTTGACCGCTTCAACCAACACGTGGTTAGCGAGAAATGAACGTTAATTTTTATGACGTTTTTACGACGAGGCTTATCCTGCGCTGATGGCGTGAACTGGCTTAGCGTTGATCCTGTAACGAATTATTAAACCATTTTTATGTTCATCACCTAAACCCTTAACACGTTCGATGCTAAGCCAGGACTTTTTGGCCTGGTCTTGGACTTTCCCCAAAATCTAAGATCTAAAGGAAGGCTAAAATCGTGTCTAAAAAAGCTGTTACTTTGGTTCTACTCAAGGTACAAAAGCGATAGTTATATTGTTATTTTCAAACTTTCGCGATTTGAACACATAATTAAAAACTTATCGGGACTTATCGCGCACAGAATTAATACCTGGTTTTGCTCGACGTTTCGACCATGTTACAATGACCGTGGTCGCGAGCTGAGTATTATTTCTGTGCGCGATAAGTCCCGATAAGTTTTTAATTAGATAGTTATATATCTGGACTTCATTTTAAAAATAGAATCAACTTACTATAAAAAAAATTACCATGTCTGTTCGACCTGGTTCGCAAGTAACAAATATGAAAATTCTTTCAGTGCGGTACCAGGCCTTGATATCAAGGCCTGGTAAATGCATGTGAAACAGATAAGGAAAATGCCTTGTTAAAACCAATATTCAAACTAAAATATACCCAATTCCAGCAGTGACGATGAATTCGAAATATTGCCTAGGAGAAAACGAACTTTGCAATAAAAAAATGTTACTGGAAATCAATATCAAGTTCTAGGAAATGCCAATGAAAACTTTGCATTTTCTAGAACTGGATATTGATTTCCATTACAACGGCAGACCACCAAAGGATTGAAATAAAAAAATACATGATTGGTTCACAAATTATGTTCTCCGATTTCGTTTGATGGTCTAGGTATATCTAGTAAGTGTCCTTCAATAAATAACATTTCTGATTTTTTCCAAATGAAGCCGAATTACTGACCCCTAATATAGTTAAATCTAACTCACAAACAGTCAAAAAACCCTTTATTCGCCTTTACATAAAATTAATACATCACGTCGAACAAGTGAAGATAACACAAAGTCGCTGTCGTCTGTCCGTCCCTAAGTATGCTTAAATCTTTAAAACTACGCAACGGATTTTGAAGCGGTTTTTAATAGATAGAGTGATTCTAGAAGAAGGTTTTTATGTATAATACATGCATAATTTGTTGAGAAACACTGATAAATTTAGATGTTCATCATTGCACCCGTGCGAAGCCGGGGCGTGTCGCTGGTTTGTAATAAAATGTAGTCGTGCATTTGATTATTCATCAAAGTTTGCTTTTAATAAACGAATCGATAAAATTATTTTCGTTGGTTTTCGACACTGTAACATCACTATTAAGTTATATTTTCGGTACGTTACCAGGTCGAATAGACGTGGTATTTTTGTTTTCTGTGCGGTACTAGGCATGAAAGGCCTTGTATTCGTTTTCCTCAAAATATAACCTTTTTTTTTGTTGGATCCCCAGGCTAAGCGAAAGGTAAGTAGGCACCTTCCTTAGCTACAACATAGTGCAAAAATTACTCTTGTATATTTTAATTTCACAATTTTATTAGAAGTTTTGACAGAAAGGTGGTACCAGGTCTAAAGGACCTGGTTCGCACTAGAAAAGAATGACTTCCACAGCCGAATCGACCTGCCCTGTCGAGCAGCGGCTCTCGCATACACACGACGAAACACTGTAAAACTGCTTGGCGCCGGACTTAGATGTTAGGGTAGTAGCTAGCCGGGCGGACCATTGGATCCTACCACCAAGCGTGTTGGGTTTTGTTGACTTTTACAACACGCGTTATTTCCCAGCGTGCGGTGGGGACGTCTAATATTCTGCCCCGAACCCACACGGGTATATATACCACTGGGGTTTTAGTGGGTAGTCAAGTGTTCTTGAGTCCCATATAACCGCTGAACCCACCCATGAGGGCAGCGATATAAATTAAGGATTGCCCGAACGAAACGAAAAAAGGGGAAACTTTCCTTATTGTGTGGCTACATGGTCGCTCCTTGCGTTCCTTTGACGGCTCTTACGACATACTCCGGTTGGAATGGGGTAATGCCACTATGTATTCTAAATCCGTCGCCACTCGCCAATTTCAATTGAGGCCTGTAAAAAGTGCCTCCAAGTCTAATAGCCGGTAGAGAGGGCCTTTTAAAAATATACCAACGGGCCGTAATGGCAGCCTTTCTCCGGCACAGGACGTGATTCAAGGAAAAGGGGTGAAATTGGGGTTAATTTTCACCCCGGACTTTTCGGTTGAATTATTAGAGCTCACACACGCACGCGACCTTTTTTGTATAGAAAGAAAGAAAAATACTTTTATTGTATCTGATTCGTTCGTGTTGTGACGGATTTAGAATACATTGTGTCACCAGCACATTATATCCTGAGGGTGTCGCCTCGCCTCGCCAGACGCGTGTTAGTGTGAGTGAGTTACGTCCGTATTGGTTATGAAATGTACGATGCGCAACTTCGTACCCATGGCTACATTCAGAGCGGCCATAAAGATTGGCGAGGACTGTAATTCTAATTAACGGATCTAATCTAATTTGGAACCCTTAAAAAGCTAAAGCATACAAATACAGGGGTCTAGGCTCCGAATATGAATTTGTCCCATTCGGTGTCGAGACCCTTGGACCGTGGGGTCCTAGCGCTATAAGCCTTTTTAAGGAAATAGCAAAAAGGTTAGTCGACATCACAGGAGACCGAAGAGCTGGTAGCTACCTCGGACAAAGAATCAGTCTAGCGATTCAAAGGGGGAACGCTGCCAGTATCTTCGGAACCTTGCCTAAAGGGACCCCTTTAAATAATATATTTTAGTATTTAAGTTTTAGGTTAATTGGTATTTTTAGTCTTGTTTTATTACTTAAGTTAGTGTTTATGTAAGTACATATTACATTTGGAACCCTTAAATATGTTGACACATCATATAGTTAAATATTTAAAAAAATCAAAAAATGATTTAATTTATACAGTACCTATCTGTTCGCTGCGCGCGTTGCTACGGCACTAGCTAAAATAAATTTGAAGGAAACACATAACAAATTTTTTTTTGTTTGTTCAGAAACCTTCGCGGGCTCATGCGCAACACTCTGCTGAAGATCATCACATGATCAAATGCACAGTTTACGATTCTATAAAGGACATACAGATAAACATATATATATATATATACCACCTTGTCTGGCTGGGTGATCTGATAATCCCTTTGCGCTTAGATAGCTTTTAAGAAAATGGCTACTAACTCTTTCGTGTTGTACTGTTTTCCTATATAAATATCTATGTTTTGGATTTTTTTTTATAGTGGGGGAAACCTTTTAAAGCTCCCCAGCCGAATTGGGACGAGGCTGGGGTATGTGGGAGTCCCCGGTCGCGTTGAGATGGTGAGCTGCGACCGGTATACCCACTAAAACCCACCACTGTTGTCAACGCGTGTTATTCTGCCGTTCGGGAAACTGCGTAGTCTATCCGTGTTGGCAGTGACAGAAGACAGGGGAGCTTGGCTCAAACCCTTGATGTTAATACCTTTCTGACGCCTGAAGCGTTCCTCTACTCGGAGACTTTTGCTGTGGGGGGTAGGGTGTCCCTGCCCTACTCCCAGCCTCATTGCGCACCGTGTGTGAACACGCCGCAATCCTGTTCGGCCCAAGGGCCTCGGTGCAAAGACCGACCGTCACGGGAACTCCTATCTGCTCCTAAGGACGGGGGTGTTCCCTGTGCCCACGCCCATCCACGTTTTGGATCCTGATTGTCCGACATTAAATAAATATTATCATTATATTAATACGTTGAGGTCCATACTGCTTGGCTGCGGACTCTACATTTTTTTATTTCCTTTAAAGGTTTTATATCCACAACTACTTTTTAAAAACGCTAAAGCGCTTAATACCTTTTTACATCCAGAAACTCGCAATTAAGTCTTAATTGGGATTACTTAAGTGAAAGCGGTCAACCCACAAGTAACAGAAATACAAATATGAACTCTAAATTAAGGCTCAAAAGGTTCAAATTACATCTACGGTGTGATGTGTTTTTGGTTACCTGTATTTAATTGGAACAGCGCAAGCGTTGAACGTGTACAGTTTTAACAGACGTGTCGGGAAACTTTTAATTGTTTACTAACATTTAGGTGATTATGAACTTTCAGGCGAATAAATATTGGACATGGGGTGCGTATTTTGAGAGCGAAAAGCAGTTTTATTCAGTTCATCATAGGCCACCATGCTTGTCGGTCTGGTGATGGATTTAGAATGCATAGTGTCTGCAACCCATTTCACCGTGAAGGTGTCGTAAGAGACGACCAAAAAACAGTACACTACGGTATATTTATAGCAAATCTAGCCGAAAGAGAAGGAACACTTGAAACAAAAACCTGTGCCAACTCGTCTGGCCAGTGTAGAACAGTAGGCTAGACGGTTTGTGGCAGGAAGGCTTTCCATACAATTAGTTTGGTAGGTACCTAGTTTTATTACTTTTGTATTTGTCTTGCCATAATAATAAATATGTCTATGTCAATGTCTATTTTCTAACATTTCACAAGAAATATCGTGCACGAGCAATAGTATCAACTTTACAGTTATTTTTGGAGAGGATAATGTGGCAGATAATATCTCGCGCCGAGACCTCCGTTATTGAAAAGACTATAAATATTTTATCAGCTCAAATACTGAAGCGACACTTCAGTCTCAGTCAATTTCCTTCTTGTATCCTATCGGGAAATGTGATTAATAGCGAAGCGGAATCAATCTTTATCTATGCTTCTGTAAATATTATAAATTATCGTGGGTGTGGTTTAGATTTAAATTTCAACACCTGTTCTATAAGACCTTTTCGTTTAATTATTTATAAATATACTAGTGACCCGCCCCGGCTTCGCACGGGTGCTATGATGAATATCTAAATTTATCGTGTTTCTGTACAATACATATTATGCATGTATTTTGACTGCCTCGTTGGTCTAGTGGTTAGATGTGCCGGGTCCCGGGTTCGATTCCGGGGTCGGGCAAGTGTCTTTGTCTAAACCAGAGGCACTGGCTCGGAGTCTGGGTGTCATTTCTATCTATTATAAGTATGTATTTACAAAAAAAAATGTATCTAAGTAGTTTATCATCCATCTCGTTACCATAACACAAGCATTAAGTTGCTTAACTTGGGACGAGATGGCGCTGTGTGAAATGTCCAAGGATATTTATATTTATTATTTATTATACGTACAAACCTTCCTCTTGAATCATTCTATCTATTAAAAAAACGCTTCAAAATCTGTTGCGTAGGTTTAAAGATTTAAGCATATATAGGGACGGACAGACGCCAGCGACTTTGTTTTAAACTATGTAGTGATGATATAATTAATTTAATTATTTAACTTAAGGCAGGACTGACGCCCGATTCGTTCTCGCAGGGAAACTCCGAGCATAGCCATCTCCATTGCCCTTTGGGTGACTTGGAGCCTTCTGATGGAGCCCATAGTGAGCGACCACGTCTCTGTTCCATATGTCATCACTGGCAACACACCGTTAAACCAAGTTAGTAACTAATACTATTCAGCCCATAATGACCCACTGCTGAGTTGGGCCACCTCTAAGTACTTATAGGGTAATTAGCCTACTGTGCCACGCAGGCTTAGGGGCTTAGACAGGGATTCGTACCAAGTATTCCTTCTGTTGCGGCTAGGATTTTGGCCTTATGTGGTAACACCACAGGAGTATATAAAGGACAGAGTGAAACCTAAGGCCGGTCACTCACATTCGCACGAATACGCGAACCCACAAGTGTAGGACGACATTCGCAAATGGGTTCGCGAAGTTTTGGCCGCATTCGTGCTTTTCCAAGCGGTTTTTTAACGCACATCAAAGCGCGCGAACCGCGAACCTTCGCGTAGTCTCCCACACATTCGTGTGACCAGTTGCGCCCACGATTGCGAAGGTAACGGATGTGTCGCTATTTTCATAGTTCGTGACGACTCTTGTTTAGCGTACCTTTATAATGGATTGGAATAACACCAAGATGATGGAGTTCATTGAAATCCTTTTTTTAAACTCCTGCACAATGAATTAAAATTCTTCTTTTCTTCAATGTTCTATTGACGAAAAAAATAAATAATAGTTTAAAAAAACTAAAAAATACGCTTTTATAGAAACTCAAACTAAAAAATAGAATATAAATTTTAATACATTTTAATTAAAAATAATGTCAAAAAAAATGATTTTATTGAAAAAAAAGCGTGGGCTGCTTTTCAGGATATTATCAAAATAACCCTTCTAGTCATCTGTTCATAAAATATTTAGATATTTAGAAAAATATTTAGACATTCGTAAACATGTGCAGGAGGAAGCGCAAACAGGTTTGCGAACCCATTCGCAAATGGAGTATGCGAACCCATTCGCATAGCCGCTAAGTTTGCGAATGAATTTGTCGGCCCTTCACATGCGCGCAAACATTCGTACAATGTACGAATGTTTGCGCGCATGTGAGTGGCCCCGGTAAGAACAGCGCCACAGTAGGTACACCACTACAAGTATGATGCGCGTGTGTGCGGGGGCACTGGCGGCTCGTCACGTACGGAACGAAACCGGTTTATACTAGCTCGGCCAGAGCTTTAACAAAGGGCTACCTCACCGCCCGCTCCGTGTAGCGTCGTGCGTCTATGTTGGTACAGTTGGCTAATGTGCCTCCATGTGGATAACGGAAGTGGTCTGTAAGCATGGTTATTCGTTTTTTTTTTAAAAAAGCCTACCGTTCTGTCCATACGGTGTGGCCCAGCGTTTAGTATCAAGTTTACCTTCTAATTTGAATAAATTATAAATAATGTAAATATGGTTCATTGTACTGTGTGTTGTATGGTATACTAGATGACCCGGCGAACTTTGTTTCGCCTTAAAGGCAATAAATGAGCAGATTTTTGATTTTATTAACTTCAATTTTTTACCAGGATGAATATAAATAAAAAATCTATGATTTTAATTATACTTTAATAGCCATCTATTTTAGTAACTGCACTTTTCAGTGAATCACCTTGTGCCAGACGACATTTTTCGGTTTATTATCAGGCGCATGAACAAATAACACAGATGGTCTACTGAGACGGAACATGCTACATACTCGTATAATTGATCTTAGGAAATACATGAATTTTCTAGATTTAGGCCACAAACTTTCCAGGATTGGCCCTGTGATTTATTAATGTTCACGGCGAATGCACGACGGATCGGAAATCATTAAAACTAAAACGGTATATCAGTTGATATCGTCGGGATCCTCGGATGAGAACTTCCTCACCTTCCAACTTTACTTTGAGTATATTCCATTGTTCATCAATTCACTTACCACCAAACGCGGTCCGTTGCACAGGTTTGGTGGTTTTGGTTTTTATTTGGAAGCAAACTTAGTACGTAGCCAACCTTTAGTCGTAAATTGTGCGGTGGTAAGCCAGGCACATCCAAGAAGACTTTTTTTACACAGTTATTATATTTGAATTAATGCAGTGCACCAATGATTTCATTCTGAATTATGTTAGTTACTTTATATCATCTTCATATTTATTCTTAGCCGCCAAAACAGCTCGCTTAGTCAACCATTCATTATTTTTGTGTTTGTGAGTTCGTCCTTTGATGAATAGAAATTCTGAGAAAATAAAATCAATCCACATATTTCGATGATTGGAGGCAAGCGCTTATTTCGGCGGCAGCAGTTCTTGGAATTAGTGGCAGTGTTTGGCAGAAATAGCAAGACAGTAAAATCATTGCGCCTCCAAAACGTCTCGAGTCATTGCGTAGGTGTTCGGTCGGATCGGATAAGTGCTTCCAATGCACGTGTCTACGCTATTGTACATTCGTCCCAGGTGACGATTTTCCATTTTAATAAAAATTTAGCCGCTGAGGAGTGTTTTGTAATATTACGTGGCATCTATTGGTCCAATGCGGACGCAAGTATGCAAGCAGTAATTAGTGCTGCCACCGTATCGAAACGTTGCTCGATCCAAATTATGTAGTACCTACTTTATAAATGTATTATTGTGCCTCGAAAATTATCTAGTTGTTGATCTCATAAATTTGATCGACGATTTTGCATCCCCAACAGATCCGTTTCACGGGCTGCCTCGATTTGCTCTTGTGATTGAGTAGCACGGATTCAAGCCATACTAATGCGGTGATCTTCACGTGCATTATTTAGTTCTTCTTCATTGTTCGGCACAATAAGTTAATATTTACTCGAAATAAATACATCAACCGGTCAACTTCAAAATGTCTAATTGTCAAATTTGTCAAACTATAGACAACATAGCGTTTAGCTGTCGGTGAAGTTTTGTTATTCCAGCAGTTGCATTTTGATAAACTATGTTTTATATCACGGAACGGGATTACACACATTTACACTTTCACGTTTAATATTAAGTATGATTTTGTGAATTGTCCAACATCTTTATATTTAAAAGAAAGTCGGACATAGGATACCTAAGATTTTTATCCCGTTCCCGTAGAATGTGATATAATACCTACGTGGTATAACAAAGCGCAACTGACAGCAAAATCTTATGTTGTCTATTATTTAAATATGGCTGAAAATTTGACAATTAGAAATTAAAATTTTACTTAATATCTCTATTAATTTACACACCATATCTTTATAAATTGTAGCCTATGTGTTATTCTGATGTATAAGCTATATTATTATAAAGTTTCATTGAAATCCATTCAGTCGTTTTTACGTGAAAGAGTAACAAACATCCATCCATCCATCCATCCATCCATCCATCCATACTTACAAACTTTCACGTTTATAATATTAGTAGGATGAACAGCAATCGAAAAAATAAAAACTGTGTTTGGTGTTTGGGATAATTAAAAAAATATTTTTAATTATCCCAAACACCAAAGAAGACTTTTTGAAATGATGTGATAAGTTTATGACTATTTAAAACCATTTAAACCATTTATTTTCCACACATTTTCTTAAAACTATTGTACAATTTATAGTGGATATGTTAACATGTGCGGAAGGACATTAGCTCAGTATAATCTGTGCCATCGGCACAGCACTGTTTTTCAGCTAAGCCCTGTTACAGATATGCATAATAACCGTTCTCTGCGCTAATACATACATACAGTTAGTTACAGTTACATTAATATATATAGCAAAATTATGACAAAAGAAGTAACACACACTTAAATATTGACAAAAAAAAAAACAAAAAACAATTAAGCTAATCCAAAATAAAAAATGAAGAACAAAATAAAAATAGTATATAAAATTAAACACTAAATCGGAAACAAGCCATCCCAGGAGCCAGTTATTAGGATTTTTGTAAATGCAAATGGCCATTACGTACATATGTTTTAAGTGCTGCAATTAGTAGGTATGTCTCAAATTATTAAATGACAAATGTAAACAATCTTTTGTGTATTTAATTTAATCCTCTTGTGCCAACCCTATAGGTAACAATTTTGCTCACTCTTTAGAAGGTTTTACTCTGTATTACTCTGCGGTAACACTACTAATCAGCCCAAAAATTACCCACTGGTGGGTCGGGCCTCCTCTCATAACTGGGAGGATGATTAGCCTACTGTGTTGACCAGATGGGTTGGCACCGAGTTTTGTATCAAATTTTCCCTTACTTGTACTAGGTTTTCAGCCTTTATCTTTATCATTACCTTTCCTCGGGTTTTATGACACACTCAGGATGAAATGGGGTGGCGATGCTATGTATTTTTAACCCCCGACGCAAAAAGAGGGGTGTTATAAGTTTCACGTGTCTGTCTGTCTGTCTGTGGCACCGTAGCTCGCGAACGGATGGAGTGATTTCAATATAGATTTTTTGTATGAAAAGTGAGTTACGGGCGAGTGTTCTTAGACATGTTTGATGAAAATCGGTTGAGCCGTTTAAAAGTTATGAGGGGTGAAAGTGGGCAAGAATAACCGAATGTCTGTAAATATAATCGAGTGGGGTCTCAAATGTCAGCGCATCACGTGCAATTTAACAAAATCTACATTTTAATAAGTGCGTACCTATAAAAAGTATAAAATAAAAATTATATTCAAATTTAAAAAAAAACCCCGACACAATAACCTTTAAAAAGTAAAAAATAAATACATCGCGTTGGGGGACCAGGGGTCAGGTAATAGATAAGTGGGAGCGGTCCCCCAACGCGATGTATTTATTTTTTACTTTTTAAAGGTTAATGTGACGGTGGTTTTTTTAAAATTTGAATTTAATTTTTAAATCCTCTTATTAATAAAATGTAGGCTTACCTCAATAGATAAATGTGGACAAAACAAACATATAAACTTGATGAATGGCTCTGCCGACGGTCCTCCGAGTAACATCCATTGTTTTGAGGTCAAGACAAATTATTTTCTTTTCGGAGGGATAGCAAACAATTAAATAAGTCTAAGCGATCGATTCCTCAGTTTTCCGTGTGGTTACTTATTTAAATACACAATGTCACCAAACCATACCATCTTGAAGGGTGTCGTAAGAAGCGACTAAAATAACGCAAGATCGTAGAAGAAAACCATGGGGGAGGCCTACGTCCAGCAGTGGACTGAAATAGGCTGATGATGATGATGATGTAGAAGAAAAAATCGCAGAGTTTTGTTAGTTTTGTAGAGCTGTATTTTTTAATGTTTTTTTTTATAAATTCTAAATAAAAAGTCGTAGTTCTGTTAGTTTTGTAGAGCTGTATTTTTTTATATGTTTTTTTTTTATAAATTCTAAATAAAAAGTCGTAGAGTTCTGTTAGTTTTGTAGAGCTGTATTTTTTTATATGTTTTTTTTTATAAATTCTAAATAAAAAGCCGTAGAGTTTTGTTAGTTTTGTAGAGCTGTATTTTTTAATATGTTTTTTTTTATAAATTCTAAATAAAAAGTCGTAGTTCTGTTAGTTTTGTAGAGCTGTATTTTTTTATATGTTTTTTTTTATAAATTCTAAATAAAAAGTCGTAGAGTTCTGTTAGTTTTGTAGAGCTGTATTTTTTTATATGTTTTTTTTTATAAATTCTAAATAAAAAGCCGTAGAGTTTTGTTAGTTTTGTAGAGCTGTATTTTTTAATATGTTTTTTTTTATAAATTCTAAATAAAAAGCCGTAGAGTTTTGTTAGTTTTGTAGAGCTGTATTTTTTAATATGTTTTTTTTTATAAATTCTAAATAAAAAGTCGTAGAGTTCTGTTAGTTTTGTAGAGCTGTATTTTTTAATATGTTTTTTTTTTTATAAATTCTAAATAAAAAGCCGTAGAGTTTTGTTAGTTTTGTAGAGCTGTATTTTTCAATATGTTTTTTTTTAATAAATTCTAAATAAAAAGTCGTAGAGTTCTGTTAGTTTTGTAGAGCTGTTAGTGTCCTATCGTCTATAATTTAATTTTATTGAAAACGTGGGCAGAGGATTGATCAATTTAAATTGACCACGACTGCTGCAAAGCATTCGAAACGTTGCGTCGGGCATTGAACAATCACTATCACTACATAGTATAAAACAAAGTCGCTGTCGCCTGTCCGTCCCTATGTATGCTTAAATCTTTAAAACTACGTAACGGATTTTGAAGCATTTTTTTTAATAGATAGAGTGATTCAAGAGGAAGGTTTTTGTATAATACATGCATAATTACACCGTGCGAATCCGGGGCGGGTCGCTAGTGTATTAATTAAATGAAGTCACGGGAAACGGCTAGTTACAAGTAAAATCTTTATCTAATCATCTGCGTATCTAATAACAGATCTTAATGTAACGACTTGCCTAAAAGCCAAATGTCTAATGTCAAGGCCTTTAGTGCCCAATTTATCTTGACCTAGCCCATCAATTCGATTTGTATGCTACGAAGTATCAACTAAAATATTCCTTATATTCCAAAGCAAATAGAGCTACACGTTGACTACAAAGCATAGTTACGATAGGCCATTTTACATTGGAATATTCGTCAAGTCGTCCGGTTATCCAGCCAATGTAAGTAGGTCTGCCTCGGAAAGTATTTTCACGGTGATAAAGGATCAACCGAGTGTCCACTGACTACAATGTTCGGATAGCATGTTCAGGGTCTATAATACGGGTGACAGACCCATCATCAATCTTCGTGTGAGGAAAAACATTTGTTCACCACCAGAATGAACGTTCATGGCCATTTTTACGATTATGGTGCTAATAAAATGGTAATTTTTGCCACTGTTTGCCAAGGGTTGAATGGCCGCCTTTATACAGGGTGAAACAAAATGGGTGTACATATACAACGAAAGCATAGATATTACTACTACTCACACCCACTGCTGAGTCGGGCCTCCTCCAGTTACATGGTGGGTAATAAGCCTACTGCCCCACGTTGGGCTAAGTTTTCTGCCTTAAAGTTCCTCAGCTCTTACGACACCCTCATGATAGTGTGGGTTGATGATACTATTATAAATCCGTTACCACACGGAGAATTTAAATGAAAACAGTGGATAATATGTTCTAAACAATACCTCGCTATTACACGCAGACAGCTCACGTAACACAGGTTTGATGGCTCGTTTAGTATGTATGATTACTCTCCTTCCATTATTTGTTATTCTAAGCCAGTATTTTCGGCTTTTGTTTGTGCTTCGACTAACTTGGTTTAAAGGTAGAATGTACCGTTCAATTCCGGTGATAGGCAAGTCTAATCATTTGTGAATTAATCGTTTGTACATGGCCAGTACAATTCCGGTGTGGGGCGAGTGTCATCATTTGTGAATTAATCGTACAGGCCAGTACATCTCACACTTAAAATTTGCAGATGAAATGGTCCTAATGAAGTCGCTGGAGGAGCTGTAACGGCCCTCTGCTAGATGGAGCGACGATCTGCGAAAGGTTGCGGGCAGCAGCTGGATGCGTCAAGCCGAAGACAGGGCGCTATGGCGCTCTATAGGGGAGCCCTATGTCCAGCAGGGGACTAATGTAGGCTCGTTGGTCTAGTGGTTAGATGTGCCGCCTTTGGATCAACGGGTCCCGGGTTCGATTCCGGGGTCGGGCAAGTGTCTTTGTCTAAACCAGAGGCACTGGCTCGGAGTCTGGGTGTCATTTCTATCTATAATATGTATGTATTTACAAAAAAAAAAGTATATAAGTAGTTTATCATCCATCTCGTTACCATAACACAAGCATTAATTTGCTTAACTTGGGACGAGATGGCGTTGTATGAAATGTCCAAGGATATTTATAATTTACTAGTTGACCCGACAGACGTTGTCCTGTCTGAACTATGAATATTGAATTCGTATTGGAATAATTAATAATAAATTAATATACCGCCTTTTCTTATCGATTCCAATCCCTTATTTGATGTAATTAAAAAAGAAAAAAGTAATTAAATGCCAAAAATAGCGAACCGTCGGGACGAACGTCAAATGTTTGACAGGTAACAGTTTGTATGGGAAAATAAAATTGTTGTTTTTATTATTTGACTTACAATATCAATGTTTTCTCTAGACTCTTAAACCTTCCCTGGACTCACACGAATATTTCAAGACCAAAATTAGCCAAATCGCTCCAGCCGTTTTCGAGTTTTAGCGAGACTAACGAACAGCTATTCATTTTTATATATAGAGATATAAGAATTATTTATAATGATGATGATGAATCAGCCCCATGTACAATAATAAACTGTCATCACCCTATTGCATTCTGCCGATAAAATGACAAGGCCGAATACCTAGCCGTAAGTGAAGGAAAACGTGATACGGAACCCTATTTTGTTGGTTTCGCTGGGGAAATGTTATATGCATATCGCCGTTCCTCGGCAGTGGAGTTGACGATTATGTGAGACTCCGGAAACTACTCGGCTACCCACTAAATACCCAGTGCAGTCACGTTTGAGGTGCCACAGGTTCACGTGAACGCATTCCATTCCACTGTGGCGCCCCGACGAATGATACAAAATCCTGTGACAACCCGTCCGGCCAGTATGGCACATTAGACCAATATTCCTCCGTGTAATCGGACGAGACCTGACTCAGCAGTGGGTCATTTATGGGTTGAGAAGTAGAAGAACAGTAGGGTCCTGTGCCAACCCGTGTAGCCAGCGTGGCACAGTAGGCCAATTTTCCCTCCATGTGATTGGAGGAGGCCCGACTCAGCAGTGGTTCATACATGGGCCGAGAAGTAAAAGAAGAATAGGTCATAAACGGTCTGCGTAGTTTTTTTTTTCTCTGGGTAAATGCTTTATGCATACCACCGCCCCCCGGGGAGAGGTCGGTGATTATGTGGGACTCCGACAAGGGTCGTCTATTCAAGAGTCGTTTACCCACTAAAACCCCAGCGGTATACCCTCACACGACGCGCTTGGGGCGCCAAAAGTTCGCGTAAACGCAGTCTACTGTGACGCCCCGGCGTGGTGACCGCTATGCAGGCAAGCGACTATCAGAGAGGGCATCCCGGTACACTGGGACGCCCTCAGTCATCGAGGCTTTCGTCGGTGGCGGCTCCCCCGAACCACCACCGGCTTCCTAGGCGAGGGCAGAAGGGGCCCGCACCGTCACAAACCCCCCTCCACCGGAGCTCCCTTGCGACCCGCCCCGCTGAGTAGTAGTAGTGTCCTGTGCCAACCCGTGTGGCCATCGTGGTACAGTAGGTCAATTTACCTCAGTGTGATTGGAGGAGGCCTGACTCAGCAGTGGGTCATTTATGGGCTGAGAAGTAGAAGAATAGTGGGTCATATATGGGCAATAGTGATCCTCAAATAATTTGAGGAAAGGGTGAGTTAAAAAACAGTTGACGGGCAAGTCATTTGGGCAATGTAAACGAAGCACCATTACTGCACGTGGGTGTATGACGGGCTGTCAAATCACGTGCGCACCTGGAAAATGGAATGGAATTGTCCTGTTTAATTATTGGAGAGCGAGCCAACGCTAACACAAAAGTAAAATCGTATTCGTATTATGACGCTTTATTGAAAGCTTACGCCGCTTAATACACTTCTCATCAGAAAAATCGAATCACCTTGCAAGTTTGTGTTTTGTAAGGATTATCAGAAAAATTTATATATTTAGGAACTAGCGACCCGCCCCGGCTTCGCACGGGCGCAATGATGAACATCAAAATTTATCCGTGTTTCTCTACAATATTATGCATGTATTATACAGAAAAACCTTCCTCTTGAATCACTCTATCTATAAAAAAAAAGCCGGTTCAAAATCCGTTGCGTAGTTCTAAAGATTTAAGCATACATAGGGACGGACAGATGACAGCGACTTTGTTTTATAATATGTAGTGATAGTGATATACATATGTCAAATGTCGTTAATTAGTGAACAAGGTTTTCAAATCCTAATGTTAATGTTCTAAATTAGAATTTTATTCCATGGTTTTTTATTCATCAATATTATGAGTGTAACATATCATATAAAAGAAATTAAGAGAAATCTAACTACTTAAAAAATAACAATAAAATAAACTAAAACTATGTAGGTACATACGAGGGTGAATCAAAAAGTTCTTAGAAGTGCATATATATGAAACCTTTTTGGATCAAGTTCGATATTCAAATTAAAGAGTGTCTATCACACTATATTTATGCAGACTGTCACTTGTTTTTGTCAGTTCGTTCGCATGTAATAAATTTTTTTGTGCAACGAGTTGCTAAAAAGTCAAAATTATGGATAAAAGTGAGTTACGTGCGGTGATAAAATATCTCAGTTTGAAAAAAATGTCTACGAAGGAAATTTTTTTGGACATTCAGCAGACATTAGGGGGTGATGCTGTACCCTATTCTACGGTTGCGTACTGGGTGGCTGAATTTAAAAGATTAAAAAGATTAGAAATTTAGGACTTTTTCAGGCAATCCATTTTTTTAAATTATTTTTAACATACTAAATTTCTAATAAAATAATTTACATCCATTAAACATAACGGTGAATGTCGTTGTATAGCGGAATCCGTATAATGTACTATATAAAAAGTTTTGCACACTATTAAACGAAGTGGATTCATTTTATGTTAAATAATACTTAATTTTTTACGTCATTACAGACAGAAGACGAGGAAAATGAAATAGATGAAAATGACAGTGATGATACTGAAAATTTATCAGATGAAAATGATGAATATTGTTTTTTTTATATGTAAAAAAATATTTTTTTGTATTACTTAAGAAAAATAATTTATTTAAATAAAAAAAAAGACGTTTTCACTGTATCATCACTACATAGTATAAAACAAAGTCACTGTCGTCTGTCCGTCCCTATGTATGCTTAAAACTTGAAAACTACGCAACGGATTTTGAAGCGGTTTTCTTTAATAGATAGAGTGATTCAAGATGAAGGTTTATATGTATAATACATGCACCCGTGCGAAGCCGGTTCGGGTCGCTAGTAAGTTATAAGTAGGAAAACGAAAAAATTACAATTTTTGTAGGACTCGTGTTACATACCTGTTTTCTTGTAGGACATTGTATCATTTGGGCAGATAATACACTAACCTATCATGTAAAATTATTGTCCTACAGTTAGTGATGACAAAATGGGTCTTGTGGTTTTAACAACTTTTGAGCGTAGGACCGGGATAACGTACCACGCAACTTGTAGGACAATATGACGGTTAAATAATATAAATATTTACTAAGTAAATAAAAAAAAACCAGCTGGTTAGTAATCATTTTTTATGACCTCGTTATCCATACATATTGGAGGTGGAGGACTCTTTGATCAAACCATACATTTTGTAGGACAAATACATTTTCGAATAATTTAGATAATTATCATCAGATATACCAAAAAGCACCCGGTTAGTAATAAATTTTTTTGAATCATAAAATCAACATATTTCACCCTTGCTACCTCTGTTAGCTACCACAATCAAGAGTTGTCGACAAGAAAATGTTGGGCGTCTCATGAAAATGAAGCTACTCACGAAAAATTAGCTTGATAGTAATCAAGTGAAAACAATGTACCGGGGATCCCGGACTATAAGCTAATACTATTAATTTTGCGGACGCCGAGACCCCCAAACCTGATGGGAAGGGTAGCTTGACTCCAAGCTCGGTCGTCCAAGGCCACATTTAAAAGTGTGTTGAGAGTATTCCTCATTATAGCATCAATTTTATCTAAAAGGTGTGGATGCTGCCATAAATGGGAAGAACGGAGAATATAAGTAAATTTTGGGCCAAAACAACAGTATTTAATTATAGTGAAGGCCGAATGAACATTTATTTTAAATAATCTATCAGAAATATTATTAAAATTTTGAATTTTGACATCGATGAAATCTTGGAAGGATTTATCGAAAATCGGGGACCCTAGGAGGTGAAGAGAACTTTTATCGACAAATCTAATGCCTGGAGCTAGTGCATCGAATTTGGAAATAATTACTTGTCTATTGGGGGTGTCCTGTACGAATAATTCACACTTTGAAATATTGAGCTCCAACCCAATAGACAAAAATTTTTCTTTTAAGAGAGAGAAGTCCTTAAGTACTGTTTCGACATCACCTCCTAGGGTACCGTCATCTAGGTACCATACATTAAATTTTGAATTTAGTTGCCGAATGATAGGATTTATCGCAAGGCTGAAAATGGCTGGTCCAAGAGGGTCACCTTGCTGACATCCAACAGCCGAAACCAAAAGATTGTCTCTGTAGATTAATTTTGATGGATATCTGTTCTAAATTATATATATCATGTTCTAAATTCAAATTAACTTTCATAAGTTTCGTATTTTGTCTATACAACCCTAAAAAGGGAAGTGTTTAGATTTTTCTGATGAGAAGTTTATAATACACCTTGGGTAATGGATGCATAATTTGAAGTGTCACCATCACATTCCAGCCTAGGGGTGTCATAAGGGATTGGGGATCAGACAAACCATAAAACCTCACCGCAAAAAACCAGAACTTGCCCGATACTGGCAGAACTTGTCGAATATATTCGCAGATTACCTAGCCGTATGAGAACGAAAATTTTATACAAACCCTGTGCCAACCCGTCTTGCCAGCGTGGCACAGTAGGATTTCCCTCCATGAATTTGGAGGAGGCCCGACTCAGTAGTGGATCATTTATGCTGGTGGTGGCTGCAACGACTGGTGCTTTAACAGGTTTTAACGTCACATTTTTCCACTAATACTACTCAGCTCATGCATGACACATATACATGTTATTCAGAATACATAGAGTCACCACCCCATTCCATCCTGAGGGTATCGTAACCCGACAAACGGAATGACAAGGCTGAAATAAAACCTAAGCTAATATCCCTTCATGGATTTGGAGGAGACCCGACTTAGTAGTGGGTTATGTATGGGCTGACGATGATGATGACTACTACAACCATACATAAAAAAAGAGGAAGATGCAGCTACCATAATGGCTTATCGGTTTGAAAGTCGACTTAATTTGACTAGTCGCCAACAAAATTCAGTCTTCAAAATATATTTGTCTAAGTAAAAGCGTTGGCGGGCGGTGTTACCGCGAAATGTGAAGACGGATAAAGTAAACATACATAGTGGAATGGAAACAGCAGATCAAGTCACCTTAGGGCCCTCACCCACGGCGACTTTTTGTAGCGATACCGTCGCGTGTCCGCATCGATACAGTCGCGAAGCGGTCGCTAACTGTGTGCCCTCGCCCACGGGGTCGCGATGCTTTTGCGCGAAATTACTTTGCGGACATCATGTAACAACGTTTAAAATACTTAAAAACTATGATCTTCACTATCATATTATAAAACAAAGTCGCTGTCGTCTGTCCGTCCCTATGTATGCTTAAATCTTTAAAACTACGCAACGGATTTTTAAGCGGTTTTTTTAATAGATAAAGTGATTCAAGAGGAAGGTCTTAAATTTAGATGTTCATCATTGCACCCGTGCGAAGCCGGGGCGGGTCGCTAGTTAATTCATAAATGCTTATAGAATATCATATTCGACGTTTTGTGAATTGCTTTCCATTGTAAAACCAGAGTTGACACGCAGAAAGTCGCGATGCAGTAGCGCGTCGGCATCGCTACTGTAGCGCGTTGTAAATACGACTCTCACGCATTAAAGTCGCCGTGGGCCCTTAAACAACAGAGACTTCAATAAACACTGCCTTGTTGGTTTAGGGGTTGGACGAGCCGCCTTTTGATCACAGATCCCGGGTTCCATTCCGGGATCGTGTGTGTAAAAAAGAGGTACTTGCTCCGAGTTTGTGCATTGCATGTTTGTAAACAGCCTTCGTGTGGTTACGGATTTAGAGTGCATAGTGTCAGCACCCCATTTCGTCCAGATGGTTGTCGTAAGAGCTGCGTATAACAAAAAGGTTTTTACATTAAGAATGGTCCGATTGGGATGGCGTTATTTGAATGCGGTTCCTCTATTCGAAGTACTCCCCAAAGCAAAGAGTAAAGCATTAAAGCAAAGATTTTCTATCTTTGCTTTAATCTGTAGTATTATTATAGACTAGCGGCCCGTCCCGGCTTCGCACGGGTGCGATGTTACACGCGCGTGACGCTGCGGAAAGAAGCTAATTAAAAAAAGTTACTCCTTATATCATCAGCTACCTATCAGTGAAAGTCCTGTCAAACTCGGTCTAGCTGTTCCAGAGGTTAGCCAGAACAAACACTCAGAAAGACAGACAAAAATGTAAAAAAAATGTTATTTTGATGTATGTACTGTATAAACATACTTAAATATATAATAAATAAAAATAATAAATAAATATTCTATACGCATTTAGAAAAAGGTGGTTATTTTATTACTACAAACAGACACTCCAACTTGATTTATTTGTATGTATAGATGTATAGATTTGACTTACTGTTTCCATGTTCACTATGCGTTGAGAAAAATGTAAGCAGGTGTCTTTATCCATTACGGCGAAAACCGTTGACTTTTGAATGTTGAGCTGTTTTGGTATTTGGTTCCATTGCGACAGAATATACCAGCCTAACTTTTGGTGTCTTAGCTGAGTCGGGCCTCTTCCAGTAAGATGGAAGGTAATAAGCCTTTTTTTATCACTGAGTTGACTGCCTTTGGCCCTAGGCTTACGTGATGGAAAGCAACGACGGGGCTTAAGATGGAGCAGGCAATTCCAGGAAATTCCCTGTCAGGTACCGGCTCTTATATACACGCTACGAAACACAGAGAAACTGCTTCGCGTCGGACTTAGGGGTGAGGATGGTAGCTAGCTGGGTGGACAACTAATGACCCACTACTGAGTCGGGCCTCCTCCAAATTTATGGAGGGAAATTAGCTTACTGTGCCACGCTGGCAAGACGGGTTGGCACAGGCTTTGTATCAAGTTTTCCTTCTCATACGGCTAGGTGATCTGCCTCTTACGCTCCTTTAATCGCCTCTTACGACACCCTCAGGATAGTGTGGGTTGGTAACGTTGTGTATTATAAATCTGTCAACACACGGATGCTTGACTCAGTAGTGAGTAAAATATGGGTTAACTCCATAGACGACTGTAACCGCATGTCGTGAGATGGACCGTTTGGCATTAACCCGCCACGACACGCAAAATATAAAGGATTTAAAATAAAACAATGATCATCAACATTTCAGCCAAAAGACGTCCACTGCTCGTAAGCCTCCCCAAGGATTTCCACAAATGCCAGTCCTGGGCCGCCCGCATCCATTGTTTTCCACGAGTTAACTAGGTCATCAGTCCACCTTATGGGAGGCCTGCACCAGCACTGCACTTTCCGGAACGCGGTCACCACTCGAGGACTTTTCTGCCCCATCGGGCGTCCGTCCTGCGCGCTATGTGCCCTGCCCACTGCCACTTAAGTTTGGCAATCCTGTGGGCTATGTCGGTGACCCTGGTTTGCGTGAGTATCTCCTCATTTCTGATTCGATCTCGCAAGGAAACTCCGAGCATAGCGCTCTCCATTGCCCTTTGGGTGACTGAGCCTTCGGATGGAGCCCATAGTGAGCGACCACGACTCTGCGGTGGAAATAAAACAGCAGACATAATAATCAACGATTTATTTAGACGTACCAAGGCGTAAAAGATACTACTGTCAGTGCTACTTTTTATGAGGCACAAACTTACAAGGATTAATAGACACATTTTTTTTAAATATATCAAGAATCATCCTACAAGAACATAATACATGAAAACATGAACCTCTTAAAACTACTTACACTAAACACACGTGGAAGTAGATTTATTTAAAACATTCAATGAGGTAAACGCGCCTAATTTCGCGCGGTCCAAAATGGCCTCATTCCGAAGTATTTATGAAACAATTCAATGATTTATTGTTATGAACTCATTGTTTTGGATTTGACATGAAAAGCACCTCATTGTTTTGGCTTAATTATACGCAACCATTTTTAATTACCAGAAAAAAGGACTATCTACAAAAAAATATAACAAGCAGAACAAAAACAAGTCAAAGTCTGGGTAGTAGGCAATATTATCACTGTGACTTTATGCCAAACTCAATTGTTTTGCTTCCAAACTTTATCATTGTTGAGGATAATAATCTATTTTATTTACCGTTTTTTTCTGGCAATTGAATAATAGCGGTGTAACAAAAACAAACAGATTTAGAATACACTGTCACCACCCCATTCCACCCTGAGGGTGTCGTAAGAGCCGACTGAAGGAAATTACATGACAGAAAACCTAGTTACCTAGGTAGTAACTTAAGGTAACCTAGGAAACCTAGGTAGTAACCTAGCAAGAGAAGGAAATCTTGAACCGAATCTGTGCCAAGTCCGTCTGTCCAGCATGGGTAATTGCCTTTCTGTAATGGAAAGAGGCCTGACGCTGTTAGTCTATTACGGTTGAGGAGTTATAATACGTCTGTATGCTGGCTCTACGACCTCGTTTTTGATGGCTGTAAGGTTTTTGTTACTGTTCAGATATTATACATGCATATGCAGCTGCTGGAGGCATCAAGACTGGGTGCTATGGCACTCTTTAGGGAAGGCCTAAGTCCAGCAGTGGATTAGAGAGGGCTGATGATAATGTGCAATAATGTTTGTAGTTTGTACCTCTGAATTTGGTGTCGTTTAAGTACCGGCGGAATTAGGCGCTTTTACCTTAATGTTGCTCAACAATAGTATAAGAGCTACAAAGATAGATCACATAGTATAGACAAAAATAATACACAATCACATATATTTTATATCACAACGACTATAAAAGAAAGGATCATGGGAGAATTTGTACAAAAAAATACCAAATTTAGAAAAGATTTAATATCGACTAAGAAATCTTGTGTAACCCTCTCATTACATACATATATTTTAATCTAAATGAAACGGTTTTTTTTTGTTTTCTGAACGCGAATAGGTATCCGACATTTTTTCATACCTTATCTGACATGTTGGTATCCTCAGTACCAGAATATCAAAACGAAACCCGTACAGCTGGCGGCTCGAGACAAACAAGCGTGGTACTAGGTTTTACTGGTTATCTCGGGAGGCGGTTAGTTGCCTTCCCCCACCCTTGGACTCCCACATACCCAGCCCCATCTCTCGGTTGGGGTCCTATAAAAGGTTTCTTCCACTCATAAATAAAAAGTATCAGAATACCGTTTCATACGTACGACGAAAAAATTGAATACAGATCGCGTCCAGAAAACACTATTGATTTTGTTCTAAGGGCTTAAAATATCAAAATTCTGTCATAGATATTATATAGAATCTGTCATCTTGAAAGTATGTAAATATCGGAATAATACATCCTATATTACGAATACGGGATGTAATATTTTACCGAAATAATACTGAGAGGGTTTAATGATAATGAAGATCAGATTTAGAATCATATAGGTACCAAAATATCAAAACATATTATGTTACTTTTATCATTATAATTTTGTAGAGGTTAATTCTGTAATATTTCTATAACTTAAAATAAATATCTATAAATTTTCGTTTTTTGTGCAAACCAATGTATCTCACCATGATTCTTTGAACACACGGACCGTGTGAACACACCTTTATAGGTATTTTAAAGCTCTGACCCCTTAGGGGCTTAGAAGTTACACGTATTCCTACGAAATATTTTGAATTCAATTTCAATTTTTAATTTAAATCTATGTATGAAAATAGTAATACATTTTGATAACAACGTTTATGTAATTAGTACTTTTAGCTGAATGTAAATAAAATTAAATGAAGGCTTTATTAAGTAAGCCTTCATTTACTTTTCAATATAGTCTGGCAGAGTACAGCTCTAGTCAAGTTCGTATCCCAACTTTAAGGTGGTTACTCCAGGGTAGCCCGCGAAATTCAAATTCTTACGTTTATTGCAATTTGCAGGTCAGTGCTAGGTTGTATGTTGATTAAAATGTTATTCGCGACTGTATTATGATGTGAATATGATTATAATTCTACGTACGTCTGTATGTAGTTATAGAATTATAATCATCAAATCATCAATACAACCCTCCAAGCTCATAAAGGTGCAAGAAAAGCTTTTTCAACGTCAAAGTCATTCTTGCACCTTTATGAGCTTGGAGGGTTGTATTGATGAGTTTGATGATTATAACTCTGTAACTACATACGTCTTACAGCCGCGAATCAAATGTTCATCAGCATACAACCTAGCACTGGCCTGCAAATTGCAAAAAACGTAAGAAATTTTGAATTTCGCGGGCTACCCTGGAGCAATCACCTTATTAGCGTAAAGAATAAAATACTCTATGGTGTATTAATGAATAAGAATAACATATACACAAAATAAATATACAATGGTTGGTTTCATGTATCAAAAATGAAATTAATTCTTTCTAGACTTTTGGAAGAAGAATTACTTGGAATTACGTTGTGTAACCAAAAGTAGGTAATACTCGTACAATAATTAGTGGGAGTGTTACAAGGTATAAAATGTAATTACTGAATGTCCATGATGTAATGCCTATATTTCCGTGTGGTGACGGTTAAGAATACATGTTGTTTTCATTTTCTGTCCTTTGATTTTAATTTTAATTTATTTTTCTCTCGTAAATTGCTCTTATTGGCAAACGGGGAACAATTGAAAACCAGCGCCAGACTACTAATTGTCTGGCATATGCTGAATTTGTTTCCGTTTGGCGCAGCCATGGGGTATACAAGCGATGTGTTACAAATGTGTTAATTTAAAAATAATTGTTTGTATGCCTTTTTTGTGCCAATAAACTTATTATTATTATTATTGTGACCACCCCATTCCATCTTGAGGGCGTTGTAAGAGTCGACAAATGGAAATGACAAAACCTAGCTGCAAGAGAAGGAAAAAATAATACAAAGCCATGCGCCAACCCGTCTGGCCAGCGTGGCACAGTAAGTTGATTACCCTCCATGTAATTGGAGGAGGTCCGGTTCAGCAGTAGGTCATGTATGGGTTTAGTGTTTTATTTCTTAAAAATAAGGATTTTTCCGTTCTGTAGCTGTGTTATCATATAAACGAAAAGTAACCATTGCTACGCGTCATTGTCAAAACATTAGAATTTAAGGTGAATGTTCCAGGGTAGCCCGCGAGATTCAAACTTTCTTATGTTTTTTGCAATTTGCAGGGCAGTGCTAGGTTATTCGCGGCTGTAAGACGTATGTAGTTATAAAATTATATTCATAAAAATCATCAATACAACCCTCCAAGCTCATAAAGGTGCAAGAAAAACTTTTTCAACGTCAAAGTCATTCTTGCACCTTTATGAGCTTGGAGGGTTGTATTGATGAGTTTGATGATTATAACTCTGTAACTACATACGTCTTACAGCCGCTAATCAAATGTTCATCATCATACAACCTAGCAAATTGCAAAAAACCTAAGAAAATTTGAATTTCGCGGGCTACCCTGGAGCATTCACCTTAAAGCTTTCACGATAAACATACATTACATTTCACGCAAAACAATAACCAAAGAGAAACATTCATAAATGAAAAAGGTAATGTAATACGAACATTGTTAAAACAACCTCTGCGCAATGAATTATGAACTTAACAAATGAAGACGTAGAAGCCCTCAACAAATTTAATTAAGAAGGTAAGAGGGCTACTCCGGCTTGTCGAGTCGAACTCACGAGAAACTGCTATCTTGCTGGTGAACAAGTTTGAATATGCATAAAAAGTTTATTAGCCTGTGAATTTAAATTAATAATAATAATTCCATTCCATCCCGAGGATAAGAGCCGACAGAAGGAAATGTCAAGGCCAAAATTGAGCCGCAAGAGAAGGAAACGACGAAACCCTTTGCCAACAGCAGGCTAATACAACCCTTCTTGTAATTCAAGGAGGCCCGATTTTCTTCGCTTGCAGCTAGGTGGTCTGCCATGTAATGACGATACCCTCAGGACGAAATGGGATTGTGACATAATGTATTTCCAGAATATAAATTTGGAACAACAATTAATTGCATTTTTCTTTTAGGTCTAGGCCTAGGTCTAAGATGGGGCAAGCAATTCAAGGAAATGCCCTGTCGGGCACCAGCTCCCACATACACACGACGAAAAACAGTGAAAGTGCTTGGCGCCGTACTTAGATGTGCGAGTGGTAGCTAGCCGGGCGGACCATTCGATCCTACCACCGTGCCATGCCGTTTTCGCATAGTACAGTGGTAGCCCCCAGCGTGATGGCAGGTGCAGAAATTACACTTTATAATTTTTCCTCGGTCGAAGATTTAATTTTCTTTTGCTTATGAACTGTAAAACTTTGACCTTAGGGCTGGTTAGTTTTTCAATTTGTTTACACTTTTCCGTTATTGCTTTTTTCTGTTACATTATCAACAACAATGTATTTACCCGCGATTTGTGCTCATTATTTATACATATTTACTAGTGGTCGCCCAGCGGTCGCAATTCGACCATAGTGAATTTATAGTTCCATTTTTAATTTGACCACAGACTAACAATAAACAAAAGAGTATTTAGGCGTGTGTGTGTCAAATAAATGGTAGTGGGTGTAATGCTTTTTTATGATTTAATTTATTTTTATGCATAATAAAAAAAAAAGCATTAGTATTCTGCATATCCATAAATAAACTATAAGTGTCGGAAGGGTCATACTCCTCCGTCAGAGAAATTTTCGTAAAAATGGGTCCACGCCCCAACTTTAGGCGAATAAAGGTACCTTTTAAAACATCCGCGGTCTACATCATTCTCATTGCCTCGGTAAAGAAATTAATTACAGTCCGCGCCAATCTTTATGGCCGGTCTGAATGTAGCCGTGGGTACGAACTTGCACATCGTACATTTCATAACCAATACGAACGTAGCTCACTCACACTAACATGCGGGTGGAGACGGCGCTTGCGGATGAATAAAAAGCGTGCGGGCGTGCCCTGCCTCCCCGCCCCGCGTACGTCCCGCTGATAACTGATTTTGTGTTGTGCGCCATAAAGTTTGGCGCGGTCTCCATGCACGGAGGCAAAAGTGCCCGTTCATTCCAGAACAGGACTTTTCTGCCCCATCGGGCGTCCGTCCTGCGAGCTATGTGCCCTGCCCACTGCCACTTAAGTTTGGCAATCCTGTGGGCTATGTCGGTGACCCTGGTTTGCCTGCGTAGCTCCTCATTTCTGATTCGGTCTTACAGGGAAACTCCGAGCATAGCCCTCGCCATTGCCCTTTGGGTGACTTTGAGCCTTCTGATGGAGCCCATAGTGGTCGAAGACTTTTGTCTTCAGACACTATTGTGGACAAGATCTGTCGCAGCTTCCCGAATGAGTAATAGTAGTAGTAAATAAAGTTAGAATTTAACTGAATAAAACTTTGCCTCAATTGAAGGCTAGGTTTCACGTGCTCCCGTAGCACCGTTGCAAATTGAATTATTTTTATATGCTAATAAATTCCATAACTACTACTGTCTTTCAAATTGGCACTCGTAAAATGAAACATTTTATGTTTTCTTTCATGCTCGCATAAATAAAGGAAAGAGATCAAAAACGAAGTAACTCATAAATACGAGCGACCGCTGTGTCTCTAACGATATTATCTCTACAGGACGTCGATGGTTACTTTCACTCTAAGAAAATGTACTATGTTTTCATGTCCATATTTATTTTATTATTCGTCATCTGCCTTTTCAATTACACTCATCATCATCATCATCATCGGTTCAACTCGTAAGGGGTAATCCATAAATAACGCCACACTTTAATGGGGAGGGGGTCACCGATGTGTGACACAGTGTGACAAGGGGCATGGGGGGATAATAGTTTTGTGACGTCACATGTTAACATTTAAAATACTTATTTTTATTAAATATTCTAATAAAATCAACATAAGTCAAACATTAAAGTAGCTGTTTTCGCTCGATTATACTTAAATTCACAAATTTAAACAAAATGTGACGTCATTATAACGAAAAATTGTAGCTTAAAAAATGTGACAACTTGTGACCAGGACGGGGTTCAAAAGTCCTAAAATTCTTGTGACGTAATTTATGGGTGGCCCCTAAATCATTATGGACTATCTTACCGCGTGGAAAGGTTTTTCTTTTTTTTAAAGTAGTAATGATTAAATAGATTTCTCCCTTGGTATAAAACATATGAACTTACCGCTGATTGTTTTAGCTTATCTGTGCACGCGTAATCGTAAAAAATGGCGTTCACTATTTTACACTGATTTTTATTTGATAACATCACGTAGATGTTTAGTTTATTTTATTTAACCCCGCATGGGTTTTTGTTTTTTTTTCTACGATCGCGGGATTTTATTTTTTTACAGATTATATAACTTCAGTATCAATTTGATTTTGGTGTTTCTTTTTCGTTACTGACATTTATAACATTGTGGCTAATTGCAGAATAGTGTCTCTTACATTGTAGCCCACCACGATTAATACTGATATTTTAACAAGTGGTGTCTTTACAATACCAGTGTTTTTATAGTTTTTGTCAATCACTGTTTGTTTGTCCTAAACAAAAAAAAAGAAAATACATCGTTTATGATTATCATTAGTGTATATAGTTCAGTGTTTTAAAACAATTTTGACGCCCCCCAACTGGTGGTAGTGGATAACTTAATGTTACGTACCGCCGTGTACCGTGACGTATCCGTGTACCGTGACTTTTGGGGTGAGGAACACACAATTTCACCAACCCATATCATCCTGAGGGTGTCCTAAGAGTCTGCTAAAGGAACGCAAACGGCAAACGCAGCTAGCCTCGAAAGAAGGAAATACAAACCCAGTGCCAACCCGTCTTGCCAGTGTATTAATGGGATAAACAACGACCGTTAAATGAAAATATCTTTGTAACACGCGTAATTACATATTTGACGATGACGCGTGGGTAAAGGTAAGCTAAAACATGCACCCCCTAGTATACGAATAGAGTATAGAATAGAAAGTCTTCATTATAGAAAAATATAATTAGATATCTAATAGTAAATGCATCGTATAACTATCTTATATCTTACGTAGGTAAAGTCTATATTATAATACACTCATCTTAACACAAACAGAGAACTACAGATATTAAATCTATGCGTTTAATTTATTAGCATAAATTATACAGGTTGTAACACAATAGTGAAACAATACTAGACTGCCTCGTTGGTCTAGGGATTATAAGTTCCGCCTTTGGATCAACGGGTCCCGGGTTCGATTCCGGGGTCGGGCAAGTGTCTTTGTCTAAACCAGAGGCACTTGCGCTGAGTCTGGGTGTCATTTGTGTTCGTGAATTACATGTTTGTAAACTACTCCAGCGATACAGGTTTATACAAAGTGCAGGGCTATCGTCTTTTTAAACAAAGAAACAAAAAACAAATATTGTGACAGACACAGGAATGTGTAGAATTTAATTCAACAATTTCCAACGTTAGAATTCAATGAGTCACCACCCCATTGCATACTGAGGGTGTCGTAAGAGCCGACAAAAGAAAATGTCAAGGCCGACAACCTAGCCGCAAGAGAGTCAATATATTATCTCAGTTAAATATTACACAGTTTACATAACGAACATCTCTTAAAAATCTAGTATTTTTTAATAATAAACCGATTGAGCTTAGTTTCAAAAAATGTCTATTACAGCTGCCAGAGATAGAGAAACAATCTTAGTGCTTGGCCAGACTACACACGCCAGACATAATGAAACCATATTTGAGTGTCCGTAGTGCGCACGCGGGCGGTTTTATGTGTTCCGCGCCCGCGTGTGCAGTCTGGCCAAGCACTTAGTGACGCACTTAACACAATCTTCGTCACATATTGTACAACATAATTGTAGCGTAAATTAATTAACACGTTGTATTGAGGTGAAACAAGGTGATTTCTTTTTTATTATTTGATAAACTTACTGGAATCTTGATGGCGGCTCTTCTCTATAGAACGGCATTCCGAATCGATGGTTCCGCGTGCACTGCAAAGTGTCTGAAACATGGGGGTTAAAATAAAATCATCATCAACAGCCCATAAATGACCTACTACTGAGTCGGGCCTCCTCCAAATTCATGGAGGGAAATTAGGCTACTGTGACATTTTGTCACACGACCAAAATTGTTTGGTTGATGATCATGCGTGGGCTTTCACCCCATTACGGCACTTTCACTCACACTCACTCATTCACACTTATTTAATTTGGGATAGACAGAATTTTCAGAAATATTATATTTTATGAGAACTTTATACCATATTAGATGTCGTGGTGTTGGTTATTAAACTCCTCCGAAATAGCTCGACCGATTTTGATAAAATTTCATATTCACTTTTGGTAGGCCTGCGAACGGACAACATCTATTGTTCATCCCCCTTTAATGTTAAGGGTGGTCCAACAAAGTTTAAAGAAACTTTTACATTGGAATATTTATAGAATGTAGATGAGATGTCTACTAATTTATAAATATAACATCACAAAATGAAACCTTATTTTTAAGAAGTTCGTCAACAAATTTCGCAATAAGAAAATATGACATGAAAATAGGGCGAGTTGCCCAAATTGCTTTTATAGGAATGCTTTTGTTTTTAAATTAAAATTCTCAACAAGCACCTGTTCGGTATACCGAACAATCGTGTACATAAAAACTTTTTTACAACATAAATAAATTTAACCAATTCCAAGAACGGCACTTAAAGCGAAACGTAACGTAGAAATCTGCAGTTGACAATTAAAAACCTGCCTTTTTTATAGTAGTAAAAAAATAATTGTTCACACCTATGTCTGAAACATATAACACCACTATTGGTATTCTGTCCCTGCTTAAGATTACCATAACTCTATCAAGGGGAAAATGTTGTTATTATTCCGTTTGGTGAATACATATTGTCGCTACCCTATTATATCCTGAGGGTGTCGTAGGAGCCGAAAAGGCAATGATAAGGCCGAAACCCTAGCGGTAAGAGAAGGAAAACTGGTTATGAAACCCTGTGCCGACCCGCCTGGCCAGTATGGCACAGTAATTACCCTTCATGTAATTGGTTAATGGCGGAGACGCTGGAGGAGCTACTGAACAGCTTAGCATCAGCCTCGCGACTGGGTTTCGGCATGAATTTTGATACAGCCAAAATCATGATGAATGACCACATTCATCCGAGACCTATCGTTGTAAATGGTCACCTTGTTGAAGCTGTTTCAGAATGCAAGAATGACTTTGAGCTTGAAAAAGTTTTTCTTGCACCTTTATGAGCTTGGAGGGTTGTATTGATGATTTTGATGATTACAATTCTATAACTACATACATCTTACAGCCGCGAATAACATTTTAATCAACATACAACCTAGCACTGACCTGCAAAAGGCAAAAAACGTAAGAAAATTTGAATTTCGCGGGCTACCCTGGAACATTCACCTTAAACACCCTGAACCTACAACGGCTAGTGCCTCCAACTCTGGCGCCACTGTCGACAGCTAGCATTGGCAATCTATCAATTGACCATCTTTAATATTAATCATTTAATAATATTTATGTGCTATTTGGTTAGCTAGTAATTACAAAACAACTTTATTTATACATATAATCACTTTGGCAACTTATGATTCTAACACATAATGTAACATACACGCGATAGATCTGTTAAAAAGTGTTTAATTTCAGTTGCACTACCGACCCTTTCACTGTGAATACTGTGTTTTTGTTGCACCTAGTATAACGAGCCAACCTAATAGAACACGTCATGCCCCAGGGCGCTACCCACATCTCAATTACTAATTATGTTACCAATAAACTCGTAAGGATACTCCTAAATAAACAATACCCGGGGAACCCAATACTTTGTTAAATTGTTATTGGACACCTGCGCTTAAAGAGAATGAAGACGGTCGAGTTTCAGGCTGAAAATGGTGTAGTTAAGACATAAAAACACGGTTGGCTCGGACGAAGCTGTTTCCAGCTTGTCATGTTACAACAACATTACTCCGCCAATGTCACGTTGTACAGGTCCTCCATATTATTGAGTCAGCCAATTTTCATGTGTTGCCACTCCAAACCACTCATCACAATATCGTTGGTGATGACACTTGGCTAGACTTAATCCTCTCCTCTAACCCATCATATGTCTCCTCTCATGGTCAACTTCCTGCTCCCGGTTTCTCCCGTCATGATCTGATTCATGTATCCTATCTTTTAAAGCCTCCCAAGCCTATCCCAAAAATCCTGCGCATGCGTTGCTTTGCGTCGATGGATGTCGAAGGGTTACGCAATGATGCTTCTAAGCTTGAGTGGGAAGTTGAAGTGACGAGTGCCCCTTCTGTTGATGATAAAGTGTCTACCCTTAACCGTATGATGAAAAAGCTATACGACATCCATGCACCAATCAAGAGTGTTAAGGTCAAACGGCCCCCAGCTCCATGGATGACGAGGGGCGTTCGCATGGCAATGAGGCGAAAGAATCGTGCATATCGCAAATTTAAAAAATATCGGTCGGATGTCAATTGGCTTCACTTTAAAACAGCTAGGAATCGTTGCAATCAGGTGATACGTAACGCCAAACGCCGCCATATTCTTGATAACATCTCTTCTAGTTCTTCAGCCGATACTTGGAAGTTTTTAGAAACTCTAGGTATCGGAAAATACCGCCATGTGGAAATTCCCAGTACTATCAGTTTAGACGACTTCAACCTCTATTTCTCAACCACTGTAACTTTGAATCACCAAACTGTTCGTCAAACAGTAGATTATATTGCTACTCTCCCGCGTCCCAACATTGAAATTTTTTATTTCTCTCCAGTCACCCCGGGTGAAATCAAAAAGATTATCCTTTCCATAAAGTCTAAGGCCGTGGGCTGCGATGATATTAGCCGCAGCATGGTCATCCCGATCCTCGAGTACATTCTGCCCTCAATTACCCATATCATTAACTATTCCATGTACTCAGGACAATTCCCCTCCGCTTGGCGTAATGCTTTCATTCGTCCATTATCCAAGACCATGAACCCAACTCTTCCCATCCATTTTAGACCTATTTCAATCCTTCCCTTCCTCTCCAAAGTTTTGGAAGCCTGTGCCCACAAACAGTTCTCGAATTTTGTTCACCATCACAATTTGGTGAGCCCATTGCAGTCTGGATTTAAGCCTGGGCACAGCACATCTACTGCACTCCTTAAAGTGACAGCTGACATTAGAGAGAGCATGGGAGACTCTAAGATCACTGTGTTGGTACTAATTGATTTCTCTAATGCTTTTAATGCTGTATGCCACGATATCCTTGAATCTCTCCTGTCTCATCTTATGGTTTCGCCCGAGGCCTTGAGATGGTTCTCAACTTATCATCGTGGGCGCCAGCAGTCGGTTCGCGTTGAGGAGACTATGTCGAATTGGCGTGAGCTGGTCGCTGGTGTCCCTCAAGGCGGTATTCTTTCTCCATTACTATTTTCGATTTTCATTAATTTCATTACTCACAATCTTCGGTGTGCGTATCATCTATATGCTGACGATCTTCAGCTATACAAGCAAGCACGCCCGGAGGATTTGCCTATTGCCATTTCGAAAATCAATCAAGACCTAGCATATATCAACAGTTGGACCGGTCAATTCGGAATATCAATAAACCCTACCAAGTGTCAGTCAATATTGATTGGTGGTTCTGTTATGGTGGCCAGAGTGGCAACTGGGCAGCTCCCTCCAATTACATTGGATGGAAATGTCATACCTCTTGGCCCCTATGTCAGAGACCTTGGCCTGTACCTTGACACCACCCTAAGCTGGAAAAATCAGGTTGCCAATGTTAGCCAGAGAGTTACCGGAATCTTACGACACCTCAACCGGCTCAGAAACTTTTTGCCATCCAAGACCAAAGCAATGCTTGTGCAGTCCTTAATTTTCTCCATAATCGACTATGGTGACGTGTGTTACTATGATCTAAATGCAGATTTGCTCAACAAACTTGATCGTCTCATCAACAACAGTATACGGTTTGTATTTAATCTTAAGAAGTACGATCATATCTCCGAGTACAGGTCTCAGCTCAATTGGATGCCTATTCGCCAACGACGGTCCTTACGTGCGTTGGTGACATTGTATTCTATACTCAACTCCCCTACTCCTCCTTCATACCTCACCCCTCACTTTCAATATTGCTGCTCTACTCACCCTAAACATCTCCGGTCTTCTCATAATTTACTTCTTCTCTGTCCTTCCCATAGTTCCCACGCGGTTCACTCTTCCTTTCACATTCAGTCTATCCTTTTGTGGAATGCGCTGCCAACGGAAATCAGGATGTGCCCCACTAGACATAACTTTAAACTAAAAGTCCGTAAACATCTGTTGAATGAAGCGTTGACGGAAGCATCATCTATGTAATTATCATAAATATATATTAGTTTATGTATAGCATATTATTATGTATTATAATCTATGTATTATATTTAATGTATAAATTATATAGGTATTGATTTATATAATTAGATTTATTCATAATATTTATTCTTTTGGCTTTCTTTATTTAATTGCAGTGTCTCTTTTATTTGCGCCTACCATGTTGTTCTCTGCATCGCCCAAAGGTTGACTAGATAGAATGCCTAATGCATTTGCTGCATTAATGTCCGCCTATGTTCAACTTATTGTTGCATAAAGAATAAATAAATAAATAAATAAATAAATAAATGCAGGGGAAAGGAAAATATCAAAAATAATCTAAGTAATTTTGATTTTGCTGGTTTCATGTAGGATATAACTACTACTAGATATAACTACAAATTATGTTAATATTATATTTACAAAAAAAAAAAAAAAAAAGAAACCAAAGACCATAAAGGATATGGTAACAAAACAGAGATACACATCATAACTGAATATGATTTGCTTTTAAGAATTACGCTAATAATAAAACAAAATGAGAATCCACATGAGATAAAACACACTGAAAGTTAGTGGGACGAGGAATAAGAGGTGGCAGAAGGATATACAGGGTGTCTGGCGGCAGATTTACATTTTAAAAATCGAATATTTCAAAAAGTTATAAACGGTGCGGGGGGAGGGTGGTGTCATTAGAACCACTGATCGTGCGGATTTCTCAGTCACGATGTCGCAGTGGTCGGGTGAGCATCGCGCATTCGCTATCGAAGCGTTTTTCAAGAGCCACGATTCTTACGTACTCGCTCGCCGGCAGTTTTGTTCACATTTCAATATTCGACGGATAAGCGATGGACCGAGTGTGAATTTAATTCGTTCGTGGGTGGAGAGGTTCCGCGCAACTGCTTCGGCTATGAACACACCACGGCCAGGGCCTAGTCGATCGTCAAGGACCCCGGAAAACATCGCACTGGTGGAACGGAGTTTACGTGAAAATGCACGACTTTCCATACGGAAAAGGGCAGCTTCACTGGGACTTCCAAGAGCGATTGTTCATGAAATTTTGAAAAAGGACATGAAGTTCCATCCTTTTAAAATTCAAATCATTCAAGAATTAAAAGAAAATGACTTTGTCTCACGCAAATTTTTTTGTGAAACCATGTTGGAGCGTTTTCGCACTGCGAATTCAATTTTTTGGAGTGACGAGGCTCATTTCCATCTAAACGGACACGTTAACAAGCAAAACTGTCGTTACTGGGCTCCAAGAACTCGCAATCCTCGATTGAAACACCAAAAACCATTACATTGCCCAAGGGTAACTGTTTGGTGCGCTTTATCCGCGAGTGGGATAATTGGGCCATTTTTTTTTGAAAATGCACGGGGCCACGCGACTAATGTCAGTGGTGAGAATTATCGACACATGATTTCGAATTTCTTTTTGCCGAGCCTGCGAGCTCATCCATCGTTCTCATCACACACGTGGTTTCAACAGGATGGTGCGACTGCACACACGGCCAGAGCTTCAATGGATTTGTTGCGCGAAAATTTCCCTGAAAAACTGATAAGTCGCTTTGGGGACATCCCGTGGCCACCAAGGTCCCCCGACCTAACCCCAATGGATTTTTTTTTGTGGGGCTACCTCAAAGCGCGAGTCTACACCAACAATCCGCGAACTGTTGTGGACTTAAAAGAAAATATTCGGCGAGAAATCGGCGCGATTGAACCGAGTTTACTGCAGCGTGTGGCGCGGAATACGAGGCTCCGTTTTGAACAGTGTGTGCAACAAGATGGAAGACATTTGAATGACATCATATTTAAAAAATAAAATCCGCATTATGACTCTGTATTTTAACACTTTTATTAAAACTATACGTATAAAGGTATTTATTTTATTTTATTTTGAAAACCTAAATCTGCCACCAGACACCCTGTATAAAGAAATTCTAAGTTTAGGAAAACTATTGACGTGAATGTTGACAAGTAAATTGACACACTGCCACCTTGCTTGGAATTAACGCGGCACGCAGCACCTTAGTGGCAGCACTGCTGCTTGTTGCCGAGTTCGGAATCACACCTTAACCGTCCGCTACCATACACCTTCATCTATAGGGTCTGTCTACTGCATTTCATATTTACTGTGACACTGTTTGATTAGGATAAAGCCAACTATATTATGCACATGTTTGTTCTTCTTCCAGTAAAGGTCAAAGATAGCTCATAACGTCTTTCGTAATCAAAAGTTGGTATTAAACTAATACTAAACTAAATCGGTTCGCTTTAATACTGGTTGTTATAATACCCTCCGTTTGCGACCCCTAACCATAAGTTCACAAATTGATATGTTAGTTAACTCCTTCTACTTCTCAGCCCACCAATGACCCACACCTGAGTCAGGCCTCCTCCCATGCGTGGTTCTGCATCAGATCCCACAATGCCGCAACAGGACGCGAGTTGGAGCACCCCGGGGAGGTTTAGTGGGTAGGCCCCCACTATGGGGGAGAGTCCCACACTCCCCTCGCTGGCCATCCCCGTGGCCGGCGAGGAAGTCCATAAAGAATTTTACCCGGGGCGACAAAAAAAAAAAGTGCCTCCTCCAATGAGTAATTAGCCTACTGTGCCAGGCTGGCCAGACGGGTTGGCAAATGGTTGCGTGTCAAGTTTTCCTTCTCTTGCGGCTAGGTTTTCGGCCTTATCATTTCCTTTTTGGCTCTTACGACACCCTCAGGACGAAATGGGGTGGTGACACTATGTATTCTAAATCCGTCACCACACGGATCTCTCTATAGAGCGTAATTATTTTGTAGCATTAGCGTATGGCTTAAACAAAATCAAACCTTATGGTATGCGATTAGCAGGTAGGTATGAAAGTACCTGCCTACACTACATTGTTCCGTCTGGTTACGGGTTTAGAATATTCAAATTCAAATCATTTATTTTGCTTGGGTCACGATGGACACTTGCAAAAAGTCAACACAATATTCATAATGAGTCTATATACCACCACCAGTTCGGAACGCGACCACTGCTGAGAAGAACTGGCAAGAAACTCAGAGGGCTTGTCATTTTTTAAACAACAAACAAGTTAATTAAAAAATAACATAATTGAGTAACATAAAAATACTGGCACTGAACAGCTTAGTCCCAAGCAGCTGTGTCGTTTACATAATCAGCAATGCGGTAATACGCTTTTTTTGTAAAGTTTAATACACAATGTCACCAACCAATACCATCCTAAGGGTGTCGTAAGAGGTGACGCAAAAGGCAGATCACCTAGCCACAAGAGAAGGAAAACTTGATACAAGCCCTGTGCTAGACCGCCTTGCCAGACGAATTATAATCTGGAGGATAGTACGTGGAGTAGTGGGTCATCTATGGACTGAAACGACGACGACGCTGAATGCCTTGTTGGTCTATTAGTTGTTGTGGCACATGCAACAAGGCAGTCATTATCACACAATATCCATATCGGTATCTAGTACTATCGAGCTCTTTAATACGTAAACAACACGTTTATATCACATTTGTATCTGAAGGATAATAAATAAGTTCCACATTTATTATGTACTAGCGACCCGCCCCGGCTTCGCACGGGTGCAATTATGATGTTTAAACCTTCCTCTTGAATCACGCTAACTATTTAAAAAAAACCGCTTCAAATCCGTTGCGTAGTTTTGAAGATTTAAGCATACCTAGGGACGGACAGACGACAGCGACTTTGTTTTTTAGTAGTGATGATAGTGATTTGAATTAATTTCTTGTTTACCAAAATATTATTTATTAACTCGGCAATGGTTTGACATAAAATAAAACATTGTGTTCAAATATGGAACGTTAATTCGATTTGACATAACCCGCTGGTGTTGACATGAAATTAATCAGCACTGGCAAGCCCGACCTTTTAAAAAAGTTCAAACTGACAGCTGCTCGAATTTATAAATTTCAATCGTATGAATAGACCGTAAAATCTAATATCCTTTGTAACAAATGTTATTTATTGAAGCTTTGCAACACAACAACAGTGGCATTATTTACGATACGTTACAGGCGCATTCGTAATTAATAGAAAAAGCTGCTTTAGTCGTTGTGGTGGAAAATTTCGTTAAGTTTGCCAACAATAATTTTTTTGGCCAACTTGTATTATAAGTTGAATTGAGTTTTGTTTACGTTGCCGAAGCCAGAGTTAAAGGCTTTATTATTATACTGTACACATAAATGAAAATAAACTATATGTTCGAAATCCTAATCACTATCACTTCACTAAATAAACAAAAACACTAAACAAAAATAAAACAAAGTCGCTATCGCCTGTCCGTCCCATATGTTAAATTTGGAAAAACAGTGGAAATATCGAATGGAATGTCAAAATATTTTTAAAAGTCAATAAACAATGTAATGAACAGGTTACGCTCACAATATATTGTGATTTAAGACTTAGGTAATAACTACGTATTACATACTTTGCATCAGAATATTTCAAAGAGGGAAATCTTGAAACCTTATTTTTTTACGTTGGAATTCCTCATGGATACCCGGCCGCTAAACGCCAGCCGTGTTATGTGGGTTTCCGAGGCGCGAAGAAATGGCAATTGCACCCCAACCTACCCCCTAAACCCAAAGGTGTCCCTTAACTGCCCGAGACAGGGCCATGGGTTCGTGACCCTGATGGGGCCTTGGCCCGCTTGTACAATCGGGCCCCACGCTTTGATGGGGAGCTCTGGACGCTCCCCAACCCACCGAGAAGCACGTGTGGGACATTGCACGTGCCCCTGTCAGTCGCCGGATGAGCTGGCGCCCGACCCACGCGGTTGCGGCGGCAGCCGTGGCACGCCTGCCTGGCCACCCCTCCGCTGCTAGTGGTGGCTGCCCAGGCCTCAACGCCTGGCCTCCACTGCAATGACCACGCCGTGTGTCGCGGCAGGTTAAGGCTTCCGAGGCAACTCTGAGCACAGACGAGTCCACAGAGCCAAAACCCGCCACGACTCCCCTTGTGGCGCTCGTCGTCTGGCCTCTCCCTGTGGGCCCGCCCGGCATGGGTGACCTTGAGCCGGTATGCCCCCAACGGATCCTAAAGGCACGCAAGCCCCCTCACCACAACAAGGTGGCAGGCAGCGCGGTCGAAGGGGAAATCTTGAAACCTGTGCCAACCCATCTGGCACATAGTTCTAAATAAGAAAGTATTTCATTATTAATAAAGCCAGTATTGCCTCGGGGCTCATAAATGTACCTTAATCTTTAATCAATCGAGCGAGCCAAAATGTTATTACATTTTCCCTTGCTACGCTTTAACAATCAAATTAACCAATTATCGAGTCCCTAGGATATTGAAGGGTCTTCTTAATAATAAAATTTATTGACTAAATACATTACATCATTAGGTAGGTCTTCAGAAAGATACACCTTGAGGTAATAATGTCTAAGATCTTCGTACTTTTTAACGGATTTATCGGATGTTTTTACATTATTTTTAAGTAGACGAGCGGTAAACACTGTCCGCGCCAATCTTTATGGCCGGTCTGAATGTAGTCGCATTACGCTGCGCACAACACAAAATCAGGTAACAGCGGGACGTACGCGGGGCGGGGAGGCAGGGCACGCCCGCGCGCACCATTTTTCACCCGCATGTTAGTCTGAGTGAGCGCGGACTATGTGCCTAGCAAGTATTTGTACTGTATTGTTAATTGTACTCTGTGTGCTCCTAAATTTCCTTTACAATATTTATGAAGAAAATGATGGCTTCACGGTTATGATCGTTTTATTTTATTTTATTCAGACACTTTGCAGTGTCCGTGGTCGCGGGACGATCATAACCGTGAAGCCATCATTTCCTGCAATGTGTCGTGATCGTGAAAACCTAAGACATCATTAATATATGAAGAGCTTGTTATTGGCTCAATGGCTATAAGCCATACTTAAAACTTTAATACACGTTTGTATTAGAAATGACTTACCGCGAAATAAAAGTACTGGGGTGACAGAAGTTTACAGAACGTGTAGATTTTCGCAAGACTTCGACTTGGAGATGTCGTTGATGCATATTTTTTGCAGCAACTCCCGAGCAATGCTTAGTGAGATGTGTGTCCGGGAACTGGCGAGTTTTGACGGCTTTGCCTCCTAAACAAACAACACAACAGATTACAAACTTTGACGTTCACGTGTTGGTCCGCCCGGCTAGCTACCACCGTCACATCTACGTCCGGCGCCAAGCAGTTTTACTGTGTTTCGTCGTGTGTATGTGAGAGCCGGTGACCGACAGCGCATTTCCTTGAATTGTCCGCTCTATCTTAGACCCTGACGTTGCTTTCCATCACGCCTAGGGTCAAGGGCATTCAAGTCAATCATAAAAAATAATTTAAAAAAGACTGAACTTTTACGTTCAGGTGATTAGTGTAAACAGGCCATTGCAATCTTTTTTATTTTTCTATAAAATACCGAACATCTATTTTTTGATTTTGTGTATTCGGAACACGATCTTTTCCCTAAAATTTGTAAACCTAACTTTTATATTACAGTAATTTATTAATTATTCAAATTAATATAATTAATCACCGATTTTCCGATTTTTTACTAAAGCCAATTGAGCACCTGAAAACTCTCGTAAATGAAAATCTTCAAATCAATAGTGGTTACTGGTTTTTCACTTTACATTAAATTACACTGTATACAATAGAAAAGGATACGTTAGATCGCTGTTCTTTTCCATTTGTTCCTTTATTTAATCCAATTAGTTAAAGCAAATGTTCCCGCAGTGGTAAAGCGAGTCATTCGTAATTGAGAAATATTTGCGAGTACAAAACTAGAAAGACCGTTGCAATTCTGGTATTGGGTTAATTGTTTTTAATTATTAGATAAGAACGGTTCTTTGATTTGATTAGATCTGGCTGATGTTTGGCCCTTTGCGACTATTGTGCACGTTTGCTCTCACAAACTGTCTTATCACGGCCTTGTACCTAAAAATGGCGATCTAAAAAGAGCAACTACAGAGTTTCTTGCCGGCTCTTCTCTGTAGAACTGCATTCCGAACCGGTGGTAGATGGTAAATTTTAAATTAAATATTATTTTGTTGTTTGACTTGTCAAAAGAGCTCTAATGAGCCAACTTGATTAAATGAGTTTTGAATTTGAATCAACGGGTCGGGCAAGTGTGTTTGGGGCGATTCCGCTATAGACGATTTCCGACATGATTCTTTCAAACACGCTATTAGTTGTTTTTTTTTTTGTATTAGTGCAAAGAAGAAAGTCTAAACATAACAATCAATTTATTTTTATTTGAATTTATACCATATCTTCTTCTCTGGCGAGTCTGATAACATTACCATCTGAAGAATTGGTTTAAATTGTAAAATCATAACTAACCACATTGGCTCGAAACAGTTGTTGTTGAGAGTTTGAGGGTGTGTTTTACCGGCTTAACGTGAAGTGATAATATTCATATAACTTCGTGTTCAAAAAAATTTAAGTATATATTGTTATTTATTAAAAAATATTGACTGCTAGAATACACTGTTAATTTGTTGCACCCGCGATGCAAAACATATAAAAGTTTACTTTTTTAACAGAAATAAAGAGCTAACGTTCTGAAACTTTCAAAAAGTAAGAAGTAATCAACATCAAACTTAAATTATTTGTTTTTATGTGTGTAATTATTGTTATGTTGAAATAAACGATAACTTAAATTGGTTGCACCCGCGATCTGGATGCGAGATCGCGGGTGCATACATTGAGCCAACTTCTTTTCACGTAAACTTTTTGTGTGATTAATTATACACTTCGTTGTTTTGATATACCTGGGCTAATAATTTAAGCTTAATACGATTGAATATATATATTTAATATGTGTGTCTATAATATATTCTGTATTTTTTTAAAGAAATATCGGTTATAATGACAACAGAGCAAAATGAGGAGACTGCTTCACAGAAATATCGGAGGAAACTAAAAGAAAATCTTGAGCTTCATGCTTAACACCTCTAACGGGAAAGGGCTCGTGATTTCACACAGAGTGAAGTAATGAAAATGAACATAGAGACAGATGTAGATTTGAAAATATTGGCTAGAATCAGATCCAAAGAAAAAATGCAGGCAACTAGAAAGCGACGTAAGGGAGAACAATATAAACAAACATCTACTAGATACAGCAGTCCTCGCAAATTAGGGAAAGCTGTGGCAGTCCCACCAAAGCAGTGGAAGTTGTAAAAATAGCTTCTGAATTCAACATTGCTGCATTTGACAAAAATGACGCCCCTAAAGCAGTAGGGATGACATTATCAGACAAAATGCCTGGCATAAAAGATGTGAAAACAGTCAAGCCAATACAGGAACGAAAATGCGAATCCAGAAAAGAACAATGATTATGAGCATTCGAAAAGACGGGAAAAAATACGCCATTTGGGGTTGTGTCAGAAAGATATGGATGAAGATGGAGAAGTTGGAGTACAATTTATTATGACGGTTGATGGCAAACGATTTACAGAAATCGTTAATGACATAGCAAACGTGCAATTTGATGATAATAATGCGAAGTTGGAAGCGCCAAAAAAAACTGATGGAAATAATATGTTCAAATATTTTTTGGCAATTATTGATGTATTTCAAAAGAAATAATTAATATAAGCGACAACAAATGTTTAATTGTTAGTAATAAATATGGATTGATATCTTATTTCGTTCTTAAATAAGAAAAAATTATGTTTATGTTCACTTAAATTATAATTTGGTGTTGCACCCGCGATTAATAAAAACTATAATATTTTATTGTTTATTTCTGTTTTGTTTATAATGTTTATTTTATGTTATTTGTTACTTTAATACGTTTCAAAATATCAAGGCATAATATAGTAAATGTATAAGAATTAACAGATTTATGTGTTTTTTGTTTGTGATCTGGAATGGTTGGGCCAAATCTGTTGCACCCGCGATGACAGTTTGAACCTTTCTCCTTGCTTTTAAAATATCTTAATACATTTTTTGTTAATTAATATAAAGTAAACATATTAAAATGTAGTCCTTTAAAGAATAATTTAATCAATAATGTTTTTTATTTAGTTAGGTTAAACTAAAACAGGCGTCTAAATGTTGCACCCGCGATAATGGAATGACCCTTTGTCTAAACCAGAAGCTCTGAATCTAGGTGTCATATGTGTTCGTGAATTACATGTTTGTAAACAGCCACCAGGGTAGGCCTCCCACACGGTGGACCGAGGACCTGGTTATGGTCGCCGGAAAACGATGGATTCGGGCGGCCCAGGACCGGCCTCTGTGGACATCCTTCGGGGAGACCTATGTCCAGCAGTGTACGTCTTTTGGCTGTAATGCTGATGATGTTGATGATGAAACTGTCACCGCGATACAGGTTGTACAAAGTGCAGGGGGTTCCGTTTTTAAAAAATGTGTTTTACCCCTATATATTTATTTATTTATTTTATTTATTCGTAGCAAACACATAGATTGGTTACATTGAGTGGAATAGCGCAACATAAACTCATTCGAGCTTTTCTGTGCGCTAGTATCGTCGTTTAAAACTAGATCTTCTCACAAAGTAGTCACGCAATAGTTTTCTTACAATATGAAGGTACTTAAAAACTAAACAGAATTACAAAATATTATATTAATGGTGGGTAGTATATTCGATAAAAGTCTTGCGAATTTGTGTGTAATAAAAAGAATACAGGTTGCTCCCAAATGTGGACATCTTTTGCATGTTATGCTGATTAATTATGAAGTACGATTTTTTTGTAAATAATATTTCTTTAAAGTATTTTTAATGTTTGTTTGTGTAATTTTGTCTTTTAATGAAGTTGGTAATTGATTAATGAGCCAGGGTATGAGATATATCAGTGTTCTTTTTCCATATAAATTTCTGTATTTTGGTAGAATTAGTTTTCCGCTAGTGATTGTACGAGTGCTTCTTTGATTGAGACTCGGTATTTTTGTTTGCTTTAAGTTGGAATTGAAAAATTCTTCTTTTAGAAGTGTATATAATCAACCAATTTGAAAAATTCTATGAACTCCGTTGTTCTTCTTCTTCTCAGCCCATAAATGACCCACTGCTGAGTCGGCCCTCCTCCAATAACATGGAGGGCAATTAGCTTACTGTTCCAAGCTGGCCAGACGGGTTGCCACAGGGTTTCGCATCAAAATTTCCTTCTTTTGTGGATACGTTACCGGCCTTGCCATTTCTTACTTACGTCACCCTCAGGATGGAATGGTGTGATGACACTATATAATCCAAATCCATCACGGGCCAATAAATAACTCACCTGTTTATTAACTTTCTTCGCTTGCTTTTTGCCTCTGCTTTCCTTGAGTCTGATTTGCTTAAGGATACCGACAAGCAACTCATCCACATTGTGCTGTATACCCGATGAGGTTTCTATGAACTTGCAGTCACGAGACGTCGCCAGAGCCTTGCCCTCTGCCCAAAAAGAAACTCATTATACATAATCAATGTCTAAAGGTGGGTACTGGCCAAAGTTACGAGGTGTAATGTAACGTGTTACACAGCGAGCATTCGTGCAGTCAGCACGTCGTGTTACGGGGTAAGCAGCAGCCAAGGACGTACCTACTGACGGCACCCAGGATACCCAGCTGTAAGGGTAAGGCCAAGCTAGCTTAATTTTGTGAGTTTTCAGTCGCGTAATTTCTGCTGCATTTGGTTTCATACAAAAGTCCAGTAGGTGCCACACGGCGACGCAACATGAGGTGTGAGCCGACTCACACGCATAATCCGACAGAATTGAGTTTGCGCGGGGGGAGGAGGAAAGTGTGAGTCAGGTAAAGATTGCGTGGAAGTCGACCACTGAATAAAATGCGCCCGTCTGGCAGAATTTCTGCTGGGCAGAATTTACGCGACTGAGAATTCACAAAATTACGCTCGTTCAAATGTCAGAATGTTGAAAATAAACACTCTCCGATTTATCGCGTGTATTTAGAGGTCTTGCAGATAATCTACAAAGAAAAATAATGAATCAATAACTATATAGGATTTAGAATACATAGTGTCACCATCCCATTTCATTCTGGGAGAGTCGTAAGAGGCAACGAAATGAAATTACGGCTGTGGCTAGGTTCCACAAGAGGAAGAAAATCTGAAAGGAAACCCTGTGCCAACCCGTCTGGCCAGCGTGTCACAGTAGGGAAATTACCCTCTATGTAATTGGAGTAGGCCTGACTCAACAGTGGCCCTTTTATGGGCTGATTAGTAGTAGTAGTATTAGCAGGGCCGGATTTAGGGGTCCAGAGGCCTCGGGGCAACAAAGGAGTGGAGGCCCTCTTGCCCCAAATTATTTTCCAAATAAAATGATCAATTTTTTTTCAGTCGAGTTTTTCAATATATAATTTATTGTGAAACCAAGTAGATTCTCTAGTATTTAACAAACACATATGAATATAATCGGAAACAAGAATTATTTGAAATTCAATTTTAGTGTTAACGAACGGAACCTTTCGAGCTTTTTTTGCCGAAAAATCGTTGATGATTTCGCTGAAATCCAGTTCTCGGAGTAAATCGCTTTCAATGCTCAGGAGAGAAAGCTTTGATAGACGGTTTTCAGAAATTTTAAAGATTTTTTTTCCGAAGTCTATTGTGGAGGCCCCCTGCTTGTGGAGGCCCCGGGGCTTTCGCCCCGGTTGCCCCCCCCTAAATCCGGCCCTGAGTATTAGTTGAAGCGTCACTGACGCCTCTGGTGTTACAGAAGTCCATCCACTTCTGAGTCGGGCCTCCTCTAAAATCATGGAGGGAAATTAGCCTACTGTGTCATGCTGACAAGACGCGTTGGCAGAGGATTTGTATCAAGTTTTCCTACCGTCGCGGCTAGGTAATCTGCCTCTTGCAATCCATATCAAGGGTGATGAAGCCTTGGTATTTAGTTTAGTCGTCTCTCACGACACCTGCAGGATGCAATGGGGTCGGACTATCCCCCGTGTCGAATATTACACAGGACGGGAAAGAATATTACACTACCTTACCGCACGCTGGGGAATAACGCGTGTTGTAAAAAGACAAAAAAACACGGTCGGTTGGTGGTAGGATATAATGGTCCGGCCGGCTAGCTACCACCCTCACATCTAAGTCCGGCGCCAAGCGTTTTTACTGTGTTTCGTCGTGTGTATGCGAGAGCCGGTGCCCGACTGGGCATTTCCTTGAATTGCCTGCTCCATCTAAGACCCTGGCGTTGCTTTCCATCACGCAAGCCTCAACGGCACTAAAGTCACTGATACTTTAAAAAAACAGCCTGTTAAATATTTTGGTACGAGGCGCACATACCATGAGTGGAGACTTGTCTTGCTCGAGCTAGGTCCGCCTTGTTGCCAACCAGAAGCACAGTCCGTTCCACTGTGAACTGCTCTCTGGCGAGATACGTCAGTAGTTCTGCTGCCTTGGTGAGGGAGCTCTTGGCTACTACGGAGTAAACTACGACGCAGGCATGAGGCTCGTATGTTGACATGCAGTTCTCTATCTGTAGGGAGGTATCTTGCTGATTATTATATACTAGCGACCCGCCCCGGCTTCGCACGGGTGCAATGATGAAATCTAAATTTGTCAGTGATTCTCTACAATATTAAGCATCATCACTACATAGTATAAAACAAAGTCGCTGTCGTCTGTCCGTCCCTATGTATGCTTAAAACTTTAAAACTACGCAACGGATTTTGATGCGGTTTTTTTTAATAGGAATGATTCAAAAGGAAGGTTTACATATGTATAAATAAATAAATACATGCACAATTGCACCCGTGTGAAGCCGGGGCGGGTCGCTAGTGTATTATAAACCTGAACATTCCTCTTGAATCACTCTATCTATTAAAATAAACCGCTTTTAAATCCGTTGCGTAGTTTTAAAGATTTAAGCATACATAGGGACGGATAGACTACAGAGACTTTGTTTTATACTATGTAGTGATCATAATATTAAAAACGCACATTCATTTTTTATTCATGATCTTCTGCAAAGTGCGAGTAACAGGAAGGTTACTGAGAAAAAAAAACCGGTGGTTTTTTTTAAACTGCATGCAGTCTACACTACGAATTGATTTTATTTAGTGGCGTAGCAACACCCGCTGGGTACAGCTAGTTGATTCATAAAAACTCAAACTCAAACGGAACTTTATTTACGTAGGTTTCATCACAAAACTCTTATAAATCGTCATATTTATAAACACCATTATCATCTTACGGCCCCTGTCCCACACCAGGTGGCAGTCTCCACACACACCTCTCAGTCGTCATACCTACGAGGGTGAATCAAAAAGTTCTTAGAAGTGCATATATATGAAACCTTTTTGGATCAAGTTCGATATTCAAATTAAAGAGTGTCTATCACACTATATTTATGCAGACTGTCACTTGTTTTTGTCAGTTCGTTCGCATGTAATAAATTTTTTTGTGCAACGAGTTGCTAAAAAGTCAAAATTATGGATAAAAGTGAGTTACGTGCGGTGATAAAATATCTCAGTTTGAAAAAAATGTCTACGAAGGAAATTTTTTTGGACATTCAGCAGACATTAGGGGGTGATGCTGTACCCTATTCTACGGTTGCGTACTGGGTGGCTGAATTTAAAAGAGGTAGATCAAGCTGTAAAGCTGACCCGCGTTCTGGGCGGCCTTCAACCTCCGTTACAGAAGAAAATGTCAAAAAGGTTGAGAATCTGGTTTTGGAAGACAGAAGAATGACTATAAAACATATAGTTGAGATCCTAAAGATATCTTTTGGTAGCGTTCAATCCATTTTAATTGATTCACTGGGGTTCAAAAAAGTGTCTGCAAGATGGGTGCCACGAATGTTAACCGACGAAAACAAAAAGCGACGTTTGGAAATTTCCAAGCGTAATCTCGAAATGTTCCAGCGTGATTCGGATAATTTTTGCCGTCGTCTTGTCACCATGGATGAAACGTGGGTCCACCATTTTGATCCTGAAACTAAAAGACAAAGCATGTCTTGGAAACGACCATCCTCTCCATCCATTAAGAAATTTCGAGTTGCTCCTTCCGCTGGCAAAGTTATGGCCTCTGTGTTCTGGGATAGTGAAGGAATCCTTTTTATTGATTACATGCCAAAAGGCCAGACGATAACTGGACCCTATTATGCAAATTTAATCCCGAAAGTGCGTGAAGCGATTAAAGAAAAACGTCGTGGAAAACTGTCGTTGGGCGTGTTGTTCCTTCAAGATAACGCTCCTGCCCATCGATCGGAAGTTGCGCTCAACGCAATCCGCTGTGCTGGCTTCAATCTCCTTGACCACCCACCATATTCTCCGGACTTAGCCCCAAGTGATTTTCACTTATTTCCAAAATTAAAAGAGGAAATTCGTGGAACAAAATTTCACGATAATGACGCGGTTATAGCTGCCGTAGAGGACTTTTTCGAGAGTCAAGAAAATAAATTTTTTTCACAAGGAATAAGGAAGTTAGAAACGCGTTATTCTAAATGCATTGCATTGGAGGGAGATTATGTAGAAAAATAAAATATTATTATTTAAATCTTTGCATTTTTTAATATTGATTCCAAGAATTTTTTGATTCACCTAGGTACATTCACACCTTTCACACACAACTCTGCACTCCTACAATCCCTCCATCTCCCCTGATCGCTCACAATCCCTGCGTTCACTCACATTCATGCCGAAACTACCACCGGTTCGGAAGGCTGCTCTACAGAGAAGAGCAGGCTAGAAACTCTGTAGTTGCTTTTTTAAAATTATTGGTCTTGTTTACAAAAAGCACTAAGCAGCATAGTGAGAGCAAGTTCGCAAGATGAGAGAAATGTACATTTTTGCATAATATAAAGGATTAAATAAATAAATAAACACGCTACACGTTTACGCAATGAATGACGGATAGACCTTGACAGGGCTAATACTAGTAAAACATACCGACATCTCGGTGCTGGGATGATCAATGAATATCAGCTCCGATTCTTCACCATCCAGCAATACTGATACTGACTTCTCTCCAAATTCATCATCTGTAACAAAAACAAACGTCAAATTTACTAGATAGAAACTAGTAGTATAGTATATACCAAAACCAAGCCACAAGAGAAAGAAAACTTGATACGAAACACGTACTTTATTTACCATCGTAATAATATTCTTAATGCTTACAAATTTAATGTTAACCCAATTAGGGCCGGTGTTCATTAGATATTTTATAAAGGCAGCTTCGTTAAGTAGATTATAATTCAATTAAGTAGATACCTAATTCAGTAATTTCTGCAGACATGCGTAAGGAGCATCTGTGACTATCCGTGAAACCAATTACCTAGATGTAATGGGTATTAGATATAAATTCTTTTCGTAAAACCTTTCTATAAAACCTGACCAGTAAACAAAAAAAAACTGTACGTAATACATACATACATCTAATAACGCCTCTTTCCCGTAGGGGTAGGCAGAGACCACTTCTTTCCACTTGCTACGATCCTTACATATTTGTTTCGCTTCATTATTCCCTTCATACATGCTCATCGGTTTAGGGTACACTTGACCTGGCCTTTTTCCAAGACGTCCCTGACTCGGTCTCGAAACGTCCGCCTAGGTCTATCACCTTATGGCCCATTTAGACGGGGATAGTTTCTCGCACCATTCGGTTCGAAAATCGTACGCTACTATCGCAAGCAATAATCGCCATAACATTATCGCATCAAAATGTGTACACACAGGCAAGAACTAAATTCTCGCCTACGATTATGTCATACGAGATTCGAATGTGACATATCGCTAGGCGATAATTTCCTAAGTCTGTTTACATAGCGACATTTTATAGGAAGATTCAGGCTTACGAGAAACTCGACTCGATCTAGTATGACAATTCTTCAAGTTCATATGAGTATCGTACAAATCGGTTTGAACCGTTTTGAGTGCGAGATTTGATCATTCGAGTTTAGTAATTACTAGGTTATTTTTCTCAAAACTGACCCAATAATCGTTTAAATATGGTGCTGCCGATAATATTATGTGGTTCTTTGCTCCAAAATTGTTTTTTTTCGCTATCCAATTTTTAACCCAACATCATTTTTCCGTTTCCGTTTAAGTAATTCTTGTCTTAGAAGAGCAGATATAATTAAAACACCCTCGCGCACCACACTCATAGTAGCAACTGGCACAAAAACACGTAATCGAATATTTCTTCAAAATTCTGTTTATACGGACACTGTCAATATTGTAATACGAGGCAATTCTCGCCAAAGCGAGTGAGCGAGAGGTTTGAATGTTTATACGAAGCAACTTTTTTATATTCTTTCGATAATCGTATCTTCGAGGCGAGAAACTATCCCCGTGTAAATGGGCCATTATACACTTTTTTCGTCAATTGTTCTTCATTCATTCTCTCGACATGTCCAAACCATCTCAGCATACCTTTCTCAATTTTTGTCACTACATCTTGTCTTAAAGAATGGTATTCAGTACTTCAGTACAATGTTTGTGTAGTGGCGGATTTAGAATACATAGTGTCACCACCCCATTCCATCTTGTGGGTGTCGTAAGAGCCGATAGGAGGAAATGCTAAGACCGAAAACCTACAAGAGAAGGAAAACTTGATACGAAACCAGCGTGGCACAGTAGGTAAATTACCCACCATGGAACTGGAGGAGCAAGTGGAAGGATTTGATCTATGCCTAGGGTTGCCAACTTTTTTTACAAGAAATAAAGTATATTCAGCTCTATGAAGAATAATAATCAGTATTTTAGAAAAATGAACAGTATGTTATTTATTTATTGATTTAAATACATATTTTTAGAGCTTCTCACACAACTTACTAATTTATAATCTTTTTTAAAACGGTATTTGCCGCTGAAATTAAAATAAATGCGGAGCTCATTTTTTATTAAATTAAAAGATGCTCTATTTCTACCCTCCCGCCAGTTAGCATTCATTACTGAAAAATGTGTGAGCGTCTAAGTATAACACATAGTAATGTGTTTTCATTTTGATGCTGAAAACAGTATTTTGTATACTTTATTTTTGTTCAACAGTAAAAAGTATAATTTAGTGTAAAACAGTATAATACTGTTCAAAACAGTATAGTTGGCAACCCTATCTATGCCTACCCCTTTTTTTTTAACCCGGATCTAAAATCCTTTCCCTGCCCTGCCAGCCATGGGCTATCAGGGATAGTCCATAAAAGCTAGCAGGGGGTGTGGGAGTCTCCCCTGCCTCTGTGAGGAGACGGAGGCATACCCACTAAACGTCCCCGGGGTGTACCGCTCTTGCTGCCCCGTGGGCCCTGACTGTATATCCTCGGGGACAGCTTGCTCTGGGGGAGGGATCTATGCCTACCCCTGGGGCAAAAAGGCGTGACTGTATGTATGTCGAACAAGTATCTCTGCCTTTTGAAACACACTTGCCTGACGCCGGAATCGTGAGCCAAAAGACGGAACAATGAACTGATATGATGATCGATACAAATAAATAAAATTGGAGTATCTGTTTGTCACAATAAAATAACCACTTTCTACTAAATGCGGAATTATGTATACCCAGTACTTAGACGGAAATAACATGTTTTTTATTTTTTTTGTTTATTGTTTTGTTTATCTCCGGAACCGCTGGACCGATTTTGACGGGACTTTCCCTGATAGGTAGCTGAATAATATAAGCAATAACTTTTTTTAGTCAAGCTTCGCCCCGCGGCGTCACCCGTGGTACAACAATAACGGCGAGTAAATAAATAAATTCTTCCGCTGCCGTAAATCAATTGCTTGAGTAGTTTTATACGGTTTCCTATTGTAATCCTTGCATGAGACCTGATTACCGTGCGTAGTTGTACGGTATCCCAGGAAATCTTACTGGGAAAGCTTTAAATAAATAGATAAATAAATATCCTTGGACATTTCACACAACGCCATCTCGTCCCAAGCTAAGCAACTTAATGCTTGTGTTATGGTAACGAGGTGGATGATAAACTACTTATATATTTTTTTTTTTGTAAATACATACATATTATTCATAGAAATGACACCCAGACTCCGAGCCAGTGCCTCTGGTTTAGACAAAGACACTGGCCCGACCCCGGAATCGAACCCGGGACCCGTTGATCCAAAGGCGGCACATCTAACCACTAGACCAACGAGGCAGTCAAAGGGGAGGGTTGGCATTACAGGGACGGGTTGGCACAGGGTTTCGTCGTTTCAAGGTTTCCTTCTCTTACGGCTAGGTTGTAGGCATTCTATTTTCCTTTTGTCGGCTCTTACGACACCCTCAAGATAGAATGGGGTGGTGACACCATGTATTCTAAGTCCGTCACCATACAGACCGTGTTTATCGACGTCTAAATGGGTAGAAATATTCCTTTGACTGCCTCGTTGGTCTAGTGGTTAGATGTGCCGCCTTTGGATCAACGGGTCCCGGGTTCGATTCCTTGGTCGGGCAAGTGTCTTTTTCTAAACCAGAGGCACAGGCTCGGAGTCTGGGTGTCATCTCTATCTATAATATGTATGTATTTACAAAAAAAAAAATGTATACAGGGTGGTCAAAAAGTCATGGATCAAACGAAACCAGCGGTTAGATGGGACCATCAGCAGCAAAAAATTGTTCTACGGGAGGTCCTTAGGGTCAACCCCTGCAGAGTTACAATAGATTTTGTGTTTTTATGAGAAATTGTCTTTTTTTTACTAAAACTTGACAAAATTCGAAAAAATCTACACCCTGTATCTTTTTTATAATTTTCACTAGATTGGTACTGATGAGTCCTTTCGTTAGACATGCTATTTATGGTAGTTTATTGGGTGTGTTGAAGATAATATTAAGTTTTACGAAAGCAATAATTCTTAAATCAAAACTTGTTACTTACTTCGGACCCCACTGTGAAAAAAAAATACTCTACAGAAAAGTGCCACTGTATCACAATTTTTGGCGCATTTAATAGGCATTCTAAAAAGGTATTACACATGGCTATGCGTGGCTTCGATATCTTTCAAGGACGATCTTTTGTAGCAAGGCCAGAGTTAATTCATACATAAAACTCGGTTAGGCCTATAACCTAACCTTACCTAAGCGTGATCGTTTTCCGGACTACAGGGTCTTTATCGTCGTTTCAGCCCATAAATGACCCACTACTGAGTCGGGCCTCCTCTAAGTTCATGTTGGGAGATTAGCCTACTGTGCCACGCAGCCAAGACGGGTTGACACAGGGTTTGCTTCAAGTTTTCCTTCTGTTGCGGCTAGGTGATCTGCCTAATGCGTTCTTTTAGTCGCCTCTTACGACACCTTCAATATGGTATGGGTTGGTGACATTGTTTATTCTTTATCGTCTTCGTTTCCACCCATAAATGACCCACTACTGTGTCGGGCCTACTCACAATTCATGGAAGGACATTAGCCTACTGTGCCACGCTGGCAAAACGGGTTGGCACAGGGTTTGCTGACCCGGTAAGACTCCCTCCATGTACGAATTAGTACGCACATAAAGAATACAATTCTAATAAATTGTCCGTGTGGTGTCACTAGCCCATACCATATTGAGGGTGTCGTAAGAAGCGACTAAAAGAACGCATTAGGCAGATCACCTAGCCGCAACAGAAGGAAAACTTGAAGCAAACCCTGTGTCAACCCGTCTTGGCTGCGTGGCACAGTAGGCTAATCTCCCAACATGAACTTAGAGGAGGCCCGACTCAGTAGTGGGTCATTTATGGGCTGAAACGACGATAAAGACCCTGTAGTCCGGAAAACGATCACGCTTAGGTAAGGTTAGGTTAGTAGGCCTAACCGAGTTTTATGTATGAATTAACTCTGGCCTTGCTACGAAAGATCGTCCTTGAAAGATATCGAAGCCACGCATAGCCATGTGTAATACCTTTTTAGAATCCCTATTAAATGCGCCAAAAATTGTGATACAGTGGCACTTTTCTGTAGAGTATTTTTTTTTCACAGTGGGGTCCGAAGTAAGTAACAAGTTTTGATTTAAGAATTATGTCTTTCGGAAAACTTAATGTTATCTTTAACACACCCAATAAACTACCATAAATAGCATGTCTAACGAAAGGGCTCATCAGTACCAATCTATTGAAAATTTTAAAAAAGATACAGGGTGTAGATTTTGTGGAATTTTATCAAGTTTTAGTAAAAAAAGGACAATTTCTCATAAAAACACAAATACAATTATAACTCTGCAGGGTTTGACCTTAGGGACCTCCCGTAGAACAATTTTTTGCTGCTGATAACCCCATCTAACCGCTGGTTGCGTTTGATCCACGACTTTTTGACCACCCTGTATAAGTAGTTTATCATCCATCTCGTTACCATAACACAAGCATTTAGTTGCTTAGCTTGGGACGAGATGGCGTTGTGTGAAATGTCCAAGGATATTTATATTTATTTATTTAATAGAAGGCCCGACTCACAAGTGGGTTATTTGAATGAAGTGCTACTATTACATGTATTTCTGTGTATGTGTGCGTGTTTTACACCATGACTTGATACATTTTATAAAAAACTTTTTTTTTACTCCAAAAATGTATCCTTCTGATATTAGAAACGTGAAATTTTCGGGCGACAACAATGGTAAATTACTTATACCAAAAAAAAATACTTATGCCAAGAATATATCCTTCTAATATTATAAACGTGAAAGTTTGCAACAATGAATGTTGCCTTTCACGGAAAAACTACTGAATGACTTTTGATGAAACTTTACAATAATACATTAGAATAACACATAGGCTCATTATAGCCTAACTATAAGATTTTTTTGTATTCCTTGTTAATAGCCGTGCGAAGCCGGGGCGGACCGCTATTAACCAATAAGGCCCGGTTTCCACCAAAGCAGAGAGGAGAGGAGATGAGAGGAGATGTGTTTTGAATAACCAATCAGGTTACGTTATATCCACCTCTCCTCTCCGCTTAGCTTCGGTGGAAATATAATAACGAAACCTGATTGGTTATTCAAAACACATCTCCTCTTGTCTCCTCTCCTCTCTGCTTTTGGTGGAAACTGGGCCTAAACGAAGTCGTGGTGACATCGTTGTCGCCGACATAGTTGGTGGATGGCGGCGACTTGAAATATTCTTATTAAGATTTAAATGACTTTTTGAAGTAGTTTTTTTGCAATTTTACATCTTGTAGACCGTACATCGAATGCTATCGGACCATGTCGGAGGACAAACTCATCAAACAAAAAATAACATCAACATCTGTCCACAATTGACAGAGATTTGGTGAACACACATAAGAACACGCACAGATACAGCCAAATATCCCTTTATAGTCAAAATACAAGGCACAGTGACAAGAACGTGTTCAAACAGAAATAAAACACATTAATTATGATGCCAAACGTACAGCACAAACAAAAGCCAACACGAAACACCGCTTGATCAAAAACTAGCAATACAAGGAAGACGTATGCATGACCAAAATATTTGCATCACAGTGTATACAGGGACATAGAACAAAGGGCAGGTTCACACGAATCTACGGATCAAAGCGAAACATCAATTTAAGGGTGGTATCATACTTACCACGTTTAGCTTCGCCGAGAGATTGCAAGCAAAAATAGGTATGTTATTCACAGATAGATTGAACCCACACGTACGCTAAGGCTTCCAATTACTACGTTCATTCAGAAGAGATCGAGACTTGAAATTAAATTTGAAGTTCGAATGAAGTATTGTTACTCGATACCCGGTCGGTCACTTCCCTTTAATATGGTTGAGGAGACCGATGGCTGTCACATGCGTTATACTTGTGAACAGGTGCTGCTGTTTGGGGTTGGTCGGCTCACTGGACCAAGGAAGATTTTATTTTATTTCATTAAAGTTTGTTTTGTTTTGTTTTAATATTCAGATTTCAGCTGACGCCTTCCAGATTCGATTGAACAGTTTGTTTTAAGGAATTTGTTGGGTAAATATATACATATTAGATTATGAATAGGACCGCAAAGTAATAAAAAAGAAAAAATGACAAGCCCTCTGAGTTTCTTGCCAGTTCTTCTCAGCAGTGGTCGCGTTCCGAACTGGTGGTAAAGAATATTACTTTGCATTGTATAAAATTTTATTAATATGTTGACAATTTGTAAGTGTCCATTGTGTCCTTGCAAAATAAATTATTTGACTTTGACTTTGACTTACCCGATCGAAATCGGAATGAAATAGAATTAAGAGTAAGGTTGCATGGTATTAGAGAGGCAGGATGTCCATGTCATCACCATGTCACCAACCCATACAGTACTGAGGTTGTCGTAAGAGGTGGCTAAAAGAACGCAAGAGGCAGATCACCTAGCCGAAAGAGAAGGAAAACTTGATACAAACCCTGTGCCAACCCGTCTTGCACAGTAGGCCAATTTCCCTCCATGAATTTGGAGCAGACCCGACTTGGTAGTGGGTCATTTAAGGGCTGAAACGACGAAAGAGGCGGAGAACTTTTTTTTTCGTTGCAGATGCTCATGGAGTCCGGCCAGACGGGTTGGCACAGGGTTTCGTTGCACGTGGTTCTACATCAGATCCCACAATGCCGCAACAGGACGCGAGTTGGAGCACCCCGGGGAGGTTTAGTGGGTAGGCCCCCACTGTGGGGGAGAGTCCCGCACTCCCCTCGCTGGCCATCCCCGTGGCCGGCGAGGAAGTCCATAAAGGATTTTACCCCGGGCGAACAAAAAAAAAAAAGGGTTTCTTTGCAAGTTTCCTTTCTCTTGCGGATAGGTTCGGCCTTTTCATTTTCGCGGCTCTTACGACACCCGCAGGATGGAATGGGGTTGTGACTGTGTTTATTCTAAACCCGCCACCACACGGATAGCGTTTCATCTTAATGGTAAAGAAAAGCATTTTCCGAAAATATTTTCTTAAGTGCCGAGAAATAATACTCCCTCCCGCAATGGCTAAAATGATCTTCCTTTGTGAGGCTTAATTGAAATTAAGAGAAGATAATTGAAGTACAAATTTATTCGTTTCACCTTTCTCATAATGACTTGGATATTTCTAGAAAAATAATGGTCGACCAGCGGTCGAAATTCGACTATAATTAATTTGAATTATAGTTATATAAATATAGCTCTATGCTCAATTTGACCACATACTATAACTATAACCATAAACAAAAGAGTATTACATGCGTGTGTGTGTGTGCCAAATACATCACGATGTGTGTAATGTTTTTTTATTGATTTAATGTATTTGTCTCAATTTAAAAATACAATGATTTCTTAGGTTTTCGCGATTATTAGTATTATTACACATTGAAATTAAACACTTTATAACGGATTTATCGCGTGTATATTACATTATTTAATTCCCGACGTTTCGAATGCTTTACAGCAGTCGTGGTCGCGAGAGAGACTAGATGACAGTTATCTTCAAAAGTACAAAGAAGCAGTTGAAATCTACCGCCTAAAATTTTGTTTTATTGATAACGTTCCCTGTGCACGCAGCAATCGCTCACGGTGTCCAGAGGTCTTGCAGATGAGTGTTTTGCTTGAGATTTGGCCAATTTAATGACTGGATGGATGCTTGGGATTCAATTAAAAAAACAAGTAGCATTGTACACTTTTATCTACCTTCTCTATATAAACTATAAGTGTGGGAATTTTCATATTCCTCCGTCCGGGCAATACTGTACATATTTGACAATTATGGCTAGATATCGCAAAGCTGTTGAGTCAAAGTGAATGAAACTCATGTACATTACCACCAGTTCGTTAGGTCACTTTACAAAGAATAACCTGAATAGTTGCTTTTTTCAAAATGCCATTGTCATTTTACAATTATGAATGTATTGAATTTCGGGAGATTGAGCAAAACTTTACGGCACTCCAAAAAATATCAACATGCACTATTTTGAACTGAGTATTAGAGTAATAGATAGTAAATAAGCAAATGATTACGGAAATAATTAAACTAAGGCAGTGTCCACTACCACTTGTGTCATCACTACATAGTATAAAACAAAGTCGCTGTCGTCTGTCCGTCCCTATGTATGCTTAAATCTTTAAAACTACGCAACCGATTTTGAAGCGGTTTTTTTTAATAGATAGAGTGATTCAAGAGGAAGTTTTATATGTATAACCCACCCCCGCTTTGCACGGGCGAAGCCGGGGCGGGCCACTAGTTGTACATAAAAAATACTTTGTGTGACAAATGGAATATTGAATAATAATAAAGTATATCACTACTACTATTCAGCCCGTAAATGACCCACTCCTGACTGGGGCCTCCTCCTATTACATGGAGGGTTATTGTCCTACAGTGTCACGCTGGCCAGACGGGTTGTGGTAGGATTGGTATCTTCCCGGGGTAGGGGGATGTCTCGCCCCACACGGGAAGCGACGTCCTACAGGACGTCGAGTGCTCGTAAGGAGCCTGAGGAGAGGAGGAGGGCTTCCTCGTCTGCGGCGGCGTGGTTCTGCATCAGATCCCACAATGCCGCAACAGGACGCGAGTTGGAGCACCCCGGGGAGGTTTAGTGGGTAGGCCCCCACTATGGGGCAGAGTCCCACGTCCCACACTCCCAGGAAGTCCATAAAGGATTTTACACCGGGCGAACAAAAAAAAAAGGATTGGCATCTTCTCTTGCGGCTAGATGATCTGCCTCTTGCATTATTTTAGTTGCCTCTTACGACACCCTCACGATAGCGTGTGTTGGTGACATTGTGTATTCTAAATCCGTCACCACACGGGTTTAGTACGAGTTGTAATAGTATTACTCTATTGATCCATTCCATTTATTGCTTATCCATTTCCTAACAGTAGACATACACTTGCCCGTTTTCACTAACGGCAAACAATGCGACGCCTAACTAGGTAATGCCTAATGTAAGGGGACGCCTCAGCAATTAACTTCTGTTTCACCATTCGTTTATAACTAGGTAACTCCTAGGTTAGACTTGTCTAAGATTTTGACAATTGTCTGCCGATTCTTATTGTATTCATTTGTCGGCTTGCTTCATAATAATTATCAGTGGTTTAAGTGGCTTGAGTAGAAGTTATCTCTGTCCTCTCTTGTTTACGCTTCGGACATGCTATACTCCGGTGCACCTTGCAAAAATTTGGATAAGGGCCAACTCTCTTTGCGAGTGCGGTTTGGAGGAGGGAACGATAGATCACTTACTATTCAATTGCAATAGATTTCAGCTGTCGCTGTACAAACTCTTTCCTCCAAACATCCCCCGTCCTACCAATTCTAATTCCATCCTCTCCATATTTGACTCTCCCTTTGTTTTTATTTTATCTCAATTCATCTTGAATAACCATTTATATCTGTAGTTTGTTTCTGCTTTTTTTCTAATAATCTGTATTTGTCTCGAAGTGTCCTCTACTTATTTAAGTAGCGTTTGTATTGTGTGCTTTGTGTCACGTCTGTGTTTTTGTCATACTTGTCGTATCAACATTCAAAATTTTAATTATCTCTGTCGTTACAATTTGGTCACGATTATCATATTTGACATTGGCGGAATCGCGTTCAGCGGCCAAACGCTATAATTGAAGAAGAAGCGTTTTTGACATTTCAATGGTCAATATTTGCGTGGAATTTAGCGATAAGGCCTTAGATGCTCTAAGTTATCAATCTCCTTGTATGATGTCCTACATACCGATGTCCCCCACCCCGTTAACATACCATTCCTATTAACCCTTTCTTCCCCTTCAGTATTTAAATCCCTGTATAAATTTATCTCCCAAAACCAGTTAAGAATTTAGTTAGAATATATATTTCCCATTTGTTTTGTGCATTTGGCCGTCCTACCTATCCGCCTTATCAACTCAACCGTACATAGTTTCTCTTATTTTTACCTTTCTATCTTTAATATATTTTGTCACCGCTCATGTGTCAAAACAAACTCGGTTGGCAAAATCATCAAACCCATGATGGAAGCCATAACATTTAAATGAAGAAGAAGAAGAAGCGATTAGGCCGCCTATTGTGCAATTGACATAAAATGTATACTGTCGTAAGTTGTTCATAGTGTGTGATACTGTTTTTGTGTACAATAAAGTGTTATCTATCTATCTATGTATAATAATATGCATATCAATATTTGTCAAGTTATCTAAAAAATGCAAAAATGCGCTAGGCAACTGCTTAATAGTTAGGCATCACATTTAGGTGTTTCCTAGGGTTAGTGAAAACGGGCATAGCAGTATACTTTTGTTGCCAATCTTGAAGGTGGCAACCCTAGGTGGTATGATGATAGTGATTGTCACAAAAGCCTTATATAGCCATTAACATGATTGTCGAAAGCAAAGGTAGCGTATGTCCAACCGGACGGGTCACGTGACGGAAATGTGAGGACGTTTAATTGACAGCCCTGGGCGTGGGTGGCACAGTACACGTGCACTTAACGTAACACAACTCTGTTCCGAAGTTAAATCTCGCAATATAAATATTGTCAAGCGGAAGTCCAGAGATAGAGCACCCCTAGGGGTACCTGAATCACTCCCATGTATGTTCTACGATTTTTTATAGTTACCGTGTTATGTTTGTTTTTTCTGAAAGTTTAAAACTTTCAACCTAAAACTTAATTTCCATTTTTTTAAAGTTAAGACTTTTAATTTTTTTTCTTTCTCTTACGTATGATCTTGAATTGTACTTTTAAGCATAAAATAATCAGTTTCGTAACTTTGACTAAAATTATGAAAACATTGGTATAAAGCCAAACATTTAAAATTCAGAAAAAAAATCATATCACGAAATCTATGAAAAATCGCAGAACATACATGGTGATTCGGGTACCCCAAGGAGTGCTCCCGCTTGACACTATTTTTTTGCACACGCTGTATATTATATAATAGCAAACTCCTGAACCAATTACTGCCCAATCTGAAGGAGGATATTTTTTTTAAATCGTTCTAAAAATGACGGAGGTTTGACATATTTATATATTGGTATGTTAGCACACATACATACAAAACATACGGACGAATTGAGACCCTCTTCGATTTTTAAAGTTTCGTTTAAAAAATCATTTATAGACTTACCCAGGCTTGCGTCGTAGGTATTCATGTATTCCGAAGTCATGAACTGGGAGACAAGAGCCGTCTTGCCGACTCCAGCGTCACCTAACAGCACCACTCTGTACTTTGGTATCTGAAAAGAATACTCTAATCAATTCTTGTTCAAAGTCAAATCATTTACAAATTGTTAAGACTTTGATAAACATTCATCATCATCATCATCAGCCCACATTAATCCAATGGGGAGGCCTATGCTCCCCTAAAGGTCTCCGTCTTCTGCCCTTCTGCCCTGTCTTCTGCTTAACGCTTTGATAAACATTGAATAATGCAAAATAGTATTTTCTATTGAAACCTCTTAAATAATATATCACACTTGTACATAGCATTTAGACAATGTCATAATTATAATGTACACTGTATATATGAGCAATGACGCAATGGATAGCTATATATTGGCGGATTTGTATTTGATTGGCCCAGACCGAAGACTCGTTCATTGCGTTAATGTGTTGCGTGTTTCTCTCATCTGGTGAACATGCTCTCACTATGCTGTTTAGTGCTTTTCGTAAACAAGACCAATCATTTGATAAAAGGCGACTACAGAGTTTCTTGCCGGCTCGTCTCTCTCGACCAGCATTCCGATCCGGTGGTAATTCCAGCATGAATGTGGGTGGACGCAATGGTTGTGGGAGGTCAAAAGAGATTAAATGGATTGTAGGAATAAGGAATTGTGTATGAGGGGTGTGACTGTAGATTTATGACGACTGATAGTGTGTATGGGGACTGCCACCTGGCGTGGGACAGGAATCGCAAGATGATAATGGTAACTTTAAATATAGCGATTTATATGAGTTTTGTGATAAAACCTACGTAAATAAAGTTCCTTTTGAGTTTGAGTTTGAAGTGCGAACTTCAAAAGTTATTGCCATGATCTTGAGTCAAATCCGAACTGACACTTTACAATTGAATTAGTAGGTTATCTTCGTTTAGTGACGGATTAAGAATTAATTGTTTCACCACCCCATTCCATCGTGAGAGTGTCGTATGAGTCGAAAACCTAGCTGCAAGAGGAGGAAAACTTGATACGAAGTTGTGCCAACCCGTCTGGCCAGCATGGCACTGTAGGCTAATTACCCTCCCTGTGATGGGCGAACGCCTGACTCAGCGGTGAGTCATATATGGGGTGAATAGCAGTAGTCATCATTTCAGCCAAGAGACGTCCACTGCTGAACATAGGCCTCCCCCAAGTATTTCCACAAATACTTCCTGGGCCGCCCGCATCCATAACATTCCGGCGACCTTAACCAGGTCGTCGGTCCACCTTGTGGGAGGCCTACCAGCACTACGTCTTCCGAAACGAGGTCGCGCCACGTGAGGACTTTTCTGCCCCATCGGGCTACGGACCTGCGAGCTATGTTCCCAGCCCACTGCCACTTAAGTTTGCAATCCGGTGGGCTATGTCAGTGACCCTGGTTTTCCTGCGTATCTCCTCATATCATTCGACCTCGCGGGGAACCTCCGAGCACAGCCCTCTCCATTGTCATTTGGGTGACTTTGAGCCTTCTGATGGAACCCATATTAGTAGCCCATAGTAGAATAGTAGTAATATTCAATAAATATACCTTTTATGAGTCAAGGTATCTTTTCCGCCCTTTTGCGAGTCCGTTAACGTTTTGCAAACTCATGGCAATAACGCTGTGTCCTTTGTTCCCAAAAGCCCTTTTAAATGGTATGAATTTTTAAATATTTAACTCACCTCACCTTGAGTAACTAAATCCTTGAATATAAATTTGAAGGAGGGTGCTACGGGGAGGCAGATATAAATTGAATGATGTTGGTTGGTACACAAAACACCATATCGTCGGGGATAGTCAAATCTGCGAATCTACCATACGTTTTTACATTTACATTACAGGAGATAGTTTTAAGTTTATAATTTATATGTTCTATATACTGTAAACTGTAGAAATATATTAGTCTTATTAAAAATAAGGACCCCATCGGAACGAAAGAGACGTATGATAGAAAGACAAAGTATGCTGAATGGAAGTACGAGAGGTATGACTGCGAGAACTGGTATGAAAGGATTTTAGATTATTAATAGCTCTGCTCATGGCAGAGAAAAGGATGTAGGATTAAAAAAAAACAAAAAAAAAATACTGTAACATGTGGACATGTTACAAACATGAAATACACGAAACACAAATGACACCCAGACTTAGAGCAAGTGCAAGGTTTATGCCAACCCCGGAATCGAACGGCGAATAACCCGCCTAAGCGAACGAGCCTATTGACTTGCTCACTTATGTGACGGTGAGATGAAGAACTTACCGGTTCCAGCTCATCCTCATCAGGTGTGTCCAGGCTGGCGGAGTCCACAGGGCGGTAACCGGAGCAACAGGATCCATCGAACGGCGACCGATCCGATGCTCTATCAAAAGAAATAGTATTTGTATTATAACTGAAGACTTTTAACTTTACACATCGTAGTCCGAGTGGGGATGGAATACATATTGTCATCGCCCTATTCCATCCCAAGGGTGTCGTAAGAGCAAAATCCACACTGATAGTACTCACCAAACTGATAGTATCCGTAGCGCAAAAGAGTGTTAATACGCAGAAATAATACTGTGTGGAAAATTTGGCGAAAACAAAAAACATATTTTTACTGTTAGTCACCAGCCAAAGGTAAAGAATGAAAGAAAATGGTAAATAATTGTAGAGAGCGGAATGAAGATGTTAAAGAACTTGAGAAATAACGACAGAAAAGACAAGGAATATCGAGGAACTCAGATTAATAAGTTTGTACATTATGATCATAATTACGATAGCTAGTTAATTGCTTTTTATTAAAACCCATGTTTGTAAAGAAAATATCTGGTTTACAAAATCATTCATGTTGCGCTCATAGAAAACAAATCAAAAACAAAATTCATTAAATCAAGTTAACTCATTAGAGCTCTTGTGAGCAGACAGAAAAAAATTAAATTTAAATAATATTAACCACATTAATTAAACATTTTAAAATGTTACACTTAACATTTAAATACCATTTAAAATTTATCGTCTATCACTAAAAAAATATTTATTTAAAATTTACTTTCTAACATTACATACTTCGTGATAGAAAATATACTTTTCACTTCACTATCCTCGTTTCGGGAGGCAATAGATTGTTTTACACTCTGTTATGTATAAATACGAATTAGCCAAACAAACCCATTAGTAAGATTGCTCGTTTCAATAAATTTGAATCTTCACCTTTCATCGCTCATCCGTAGTTTAATAACTCAAGAGCTCAAAATAATTTGATGAGACCGGACTTCAGTTGCTATATATACGCCCCGGGCGTATATATATTTTTTATATATACAAACTAGCGACCCGCCCGGGCTTCGCACGGGTGCAATCATGAATCTCTAAATTTATCAATATTTCTCTACAATATTATGGATGCATTATACATATAAACCTTCCTCTTAAATCACTCTATCTATTAAAAGAAACCGCTTCAAAATCCGTTGCGTAGTTTTAAAGATTTAAGCATACATAGGGACGGTCAAACGACAGCGACTTTGTTTTATCTCGTATGTAGTGATGATAGTCATAAGTAAAATTGGAGTGTCTGTTTGTAATATAAAATAACAGCTTTTTGCTAAATGATTTTGGATGGATCTTGTATAACTGTGCAAAGTGCCTGTTTAAAAAAAAACCCTAACTGTTTTTTGATATTTTAAGTTATATTGTTAATGTCTTTCTTGTGTGTCCTGTGTGAATAAAGGTATTTTCTTTCTTTCTTTCTTTAACTAAACTATAGCTAGACTGATTTTAACGTGACTTTCACTGGTAGATAGCTGTCATCATCATCATCATCATCATTTCAGCCCGTCGAGCCTCCACGAAATTCAAAGAGGGAATTTAGCCTACTGTGCCGCTCTAGCAATACGTGTTGGCACATGGTTTGCATCCAGTGCTCTGTTGCGGCGAGCTATCTCTTGGGTTTCTTTAGTCGGCTCTTACGACACCCTCAGGATGGAATGAGTTTGTGTCACACGGATCGATAGCGTACCACACAATATGATACAATAGTTAGGGCGTATACACACACAACGCTGGCTACCGGCGCCGATCTTCCAGCGCTTATCGGGAAAGGTCCGCGCAGGTAGTCGGCGCAGGCGGTCTCTATACTTTGTGCCGAACCAGCGCGCCCAGCGCCGATAATTGCCGAATGTCGCCGACACGATCCGAAATGCTCCGTTATGATAAGTCTGTTTTTTTTTTTTTTGTAATAGTGCACTCTTGTTAAAACTGCACCATTCTTATTACAATCTAGCTTAGGCTAATAAGTAATTTGTATCTGTCCTAAATTACTACGGAAATGAATAAACTAAGGCAGCGTCCACTAACACTTGTCTTATTGTCTCTAGAATTATAAATCACTTTGTTCATTTGATCTTCATAATATTGCACTTATTGTACTATATATATCACTAGCTGACCCGGCGAACTTTGTTCCGCATTATATATACTCGTATTTAAAACAAAAAGAAAGTTGGACGTAGGATACCTGAGATTTTTATCCCGTCCGTATAAAACCTACTTTAACAAAACGCAACTGACAGCGAAATGTTATGTTGTCTATAGTTTTATATGGTCGAAAGTTTGACAATTAGAAATTATGAATTCGACTTGTTTATATTGTTGTAATTCACATAATATCTTTATAACTTGTAGCCTATGTGTTATTCTGATGTATGAGCTATATTATTGTAAAGTTTCATTAAAATCCATTCAGTAGTTTTTACGTGAAAGAGTAACAAACATCCATCCATCCATCTATCCATCCATCCATCCATCCATCCATACTTACAAACTTTCACGTTTATAATATTAGTAAGACTATTATTCACTACACTAGTTCAAAAGGTTTAGTCCTTTTTAACCGTCTTATAATGTCAGTGGTGTCGAGGAGCTGGATAGCCTCGACATTCACATGGTGATGAAGCCTATGGTCATGCGCTTCAGCATGTTTCTTTATGACGTTAGCAACAAAGTCCACTTTCAGGTCCCGGTGAATGTCATTAGTTCTGATGTACCACGGTGCGTTAACTATACCACTGAGTACTTTGTTTTGGAATCTTTGTATGATTTGCATATTACTTTTTTTGGTACAACCCCACAGTTGTATACCATAAGTCCATATTGGTGCTAGGACTTGTCTATAAAGGAGTAATTTATTCTGTACTGATAAAGCAGAATGTTTACCAAGTAACCAGTACAGTTTTTTGTAGCGTAGGTCTAGCTAAGACCTACGCTACAATATACAATAGATAAGTCTGATGAGCTCAACAATTTGCACGTTACTCAGAGACTTCCAGCCAGCTTCTGCTTATACCAACTTGCTTTATGAAGAGGCTATCTAAACGGACCAGTACCGATAAGCGTTGGTAGATCGGCGCCGGTAGCCAGCTTTCTACATGTATACGCCCTTAGCTCCGCCGCACATGCTCACACTCGCACTCGTTCCCGACACTGCGCCAATGTCGCATTGACATTGGTGGACACGTGTGTGTCCGCAATTGCTTTCACGAGTCGTACATCAGTCAGTCTCTCTCGTACACCATTCGTAGACGAAAACGAAGCATTATGGACGCGATCGATTTCAGTTCAGAATCCAGCAGAGATAACGAGTTTTTTAATAGATTATTGTTAACTAGTGACCCGCCCTGGCTTCGCACGGGTGCAATGATGATATGGTTAAAAACCTTCCTCTTGAATCACTCTATCTATAAAAAAACCCCAACAAGAATTATTAAAGATTTAAGCCTACATAGGTGACGGACAGACGACAGCGACTTTGTTTTATACTATGTAGTGACAAGGAAATCATCCGGGAAAAAATATGGAAGACCTCCAAAAGGAAAACATATGGAGAATTAATTTCCTGTTTTCGGCCGAAAAGCTAAAAAATATTTTGGAATGATTATGAACAATTACAGAATTACGTAGGATGATTGCTTCAGATTTAGAAGATCATTTTGCAAACTCTCGCGCCATGCCTCTCGAAAACAATGTCTCGGTCACCTAGCTGACACGCGCGCTAATGTACGCGCCTGCGTCGACACGTGAGTGGAAATGCGGAGTTTGGTACTGCGCCATAGATTTTAAATACTGCCACGCGCACGCGGCCTGTGACGGCCAATGCGAGTGTCAGCATGTGCGGCGTGGTTTAGAAGATAGATTGCCCCGGTTCACCTTCCGGCGGTGTCTATCAGTGAAATTAGTTTGACGCAAATTACCGCCGCCCTTTCTAGGCAGTCGTAATTGAACTAAATTCAGTTTTGGTTCATTTAGTAAATGCCTACCCTTTGGCATCGATCCCCTCTCTGCAGTGTGAGTGTAAACGATTTCATCATCATCATCATTTCAGCCAAAAGACTGCTGGACATAGGCCTCGCACAAGGATCTCCACTAAGGCCGGTCCTGCCGGTCCACCCTCATCCATAGTTTTCCGGCGACCTTAACTAGGTCATCGGTCCACCGTGTGGGAGGCCAGCACTGCGCCCGGTCGCCACTCGACGACATTTCCTCCTGCACGCTATGTGCCCTGCCCACTCCCAGTTAAGTTTAGCAATCCGGTGGGCTATGGCGGTGACCCTGGTTTGCCTGCGTATCTTATCATTTCTGATTCGATCTCGCAGGGAAACTCCGAGCATAGCCCTCTCCATTGCCCTTTGGGTGGGCTTTGACCGGTAAACTACCACCGGTGTTTACCGGTTCGGAATAGGCATGAATGTGGGTGGACGTAGGTGTTGTGGGTGATCAAGGGAGAAGAGGAGGAATTGTGTATGAAAGGTGTGATGGAGGTATGACGGCTGATAGGTGTGTGTGTGTGGAGACTACCACCTAGCGTGGGACAGGGGCCGTAAGATGATGATGGCAATTGTAAATATGACAATTTATAAGAGTTTTGTGATAAAACCTACGTAAATAAAGTTCCTTTTGAGTTTGAGTTTCACAACGCCCGGAGTCCCACATAACCTGGCCAGCTCTCAACGGCCGTATCTCCATGAGGATTTCCAACGTAAAAAAAAACTCTCCATTCATTGTAGGAGGTTGGACTTAGCAGTGGGTCGTTTAGGTGCTGAGACAATGACGTCAAAGAAAAAACAAGATCACTATCACTACCTACATAGTATAAAACAAAGTTGCTGTCGTCTGTCCGTCCCTATGTATGCTTAAATCTTTAAAACAACGTAACGGATTTTGGAGCGGTTTTTTTTAATACATAGATAGAGTGATTCAAGAAGAAGGTTTTTATGTATTATACATGCATAATATAGTAGAGTAACACCGATAAAATTAGAGGTTCATCATAGCACGCGAAGCCGGGGCGGGTCGCTAGATATTTTATAAAAAGGATTAAAGCCGGTCGAATAATGACGATTTTGTTTCGTTTGTTAAGATTTCTTTAACAAACTACAGAAACATGAAAAGGCACGCGATTCGCAGATCAAAGAAACGGTACCGGATCAGGCCATTCCATTGTTTGCCGTTCCCCAAGTTTTTGAGTCGATCCTAACAAATAAATACAATCTGAGTGTTGGTTTGTACCCATTTTGGCGGGTTTTATTATTAACTAGCGACCGGCCCCGGCTTCGCACGGGTGCAAGTGTTGGTTTGTACCATTTTGGCGGGTTTTATTATTAACTAGCTGAATCCCGCGATGTTACTAAATTACTCCTTACATCATCACCTACCTATAAGTGAAAGTCCCGTCAAAATCGGTCCAGCCGTTCCAGAGATAAGGCGGAACAAACAGACAGACAGACAAAAATCAAAAAAAAAAAAAAAAAAAAAAAGGTATTTTGGTCTATGTACTGTGTTTAAATACACCCTCACTTTATCTTACTAATATTATAAACGTGAAAGTTTGTAAGTATGGATGGATGGATGGATGGATGGGTGTTTGTTACTCTTTCACGTAAAAACTACTGAATGGATTTTAATGAAACTTTACAATAGTATAGCTTATACATCAGAATAACACATACGCTACATGTTATAAAGATATTATGTGAATTACAACAATATAAACAAGTCGAATTCAAAATTTCTAATTGTCAAATTTTCGACCATATTAAACTATATAGACAACATAACGTTTCGCTGTCAGTTGCGTTTTGTTAAAGTAGGTTTTATACGGACAGGGTAAAAATCTCAGGTATCCCATGTCCAACTTTCTTTTTGTTTTAAATATATATAATGCGGAACAAAGTTTGCCGGGTCAGCTAGTTAATATATAAATGCAATACCATTAGTAGACTGCATCTAACAAAGAGCACTATTTCCGTATGGGGACGGATTTAAAATACACTGTGTCACCAACCCATACCGTCCCGAGGGTGTCGTAAGAGGCGACTAAGGGAACGCAAGAGGCAGATCACGTAGCCGCAAGAGAAGAAAAACTTGACACAAACTCTGTGCCAACCCGTCTTGCCAGCGTAGTAGGCAGATTTCCCTCCATGAATTTAGAGGAGGTCCGACTCAGTAGTGGATCACTCATGGACTGAAACGACGACATAAATATCAGACATATTTATTTTGACTGTCTTAGTTCGACAGACTTAGACATACTTCTCATGTGACATGCGGGCGATGGCTGCCGCGTGCGTCATGCTTGTGAACAGGGGCCGTTGCTGGAGGTCGGTTGGCTCGAGCATTAGAAGGTTACTATTGTTGACTAGATCTGGCTGATGTTTGGCCCTTTGCAACTATTGCGCAAGTTTCCTCTCACAAATCTGTCTTATATCCAGTTGTGTACCCAAAAAAGGCGATCTAAAAATAGCAACTACAGAGTTTCTTGCCGGCTCTTCTCTGTATAGGTGCATTCCGAACCGGTGGTAGATACAATACAATTTTAATTTTATTTTATTGTATGACTTGTCAAATGTGCACTAATGAGCCAACTTGATTAAATGAGTTTTGATTTTTACAGATTATATACCTCGCCTGCAGTATTTGGCTATACGACCTTTAACAAGTACGAGTATTCTTCATCTAATCGGATTAATCAGGGGTGTGCGAGTTATGTAGGTCGTGGTTTAGGGTTGGCACCTTTGTCTTACAACCAGGTCAGACGGCAGAATTAATCGCTTAGGACAGGCTTCGAGGCATTTGTATGTAGATTTGTTGGTAAGGGTATCTAATGTCCCCTAATGTCTTAGCAATTTGGTTTAATTCTAGATATATTTTTGTTGGAGTTGATGTAACCTCTTTTTATTGGCTAGTTGAGGTCAGGAGTAAGCTAGAATAGAAAAAAAAACATCTACACACATTTTTGTATATTTTTTATGTATTCTTGTATTTTTTTTACAGGTGTTGTTTTGTAAACTCCGTGTCGTGAAAATGAAATAATATGGAATGAAAATGAAATGTAACGATTATTTTTTAAAAACATGAAATTCACGAATACACATGACACGCAGGCTCAGAGCAAGTGCCTCTGGCTTACACAAAGACACTTGCCCGTCCACGGAATCGAACCCAGGATCCCGTGATCCAAAGGCAGTCAAATTTATTAGTCACATGGCGTTAGAGTTACATGGAGTCTAAATTGGCGTAACTCTGAAAAAGACCCCACTCAGAATTGAGCTGCCACACCGGATCGAAGTTGCAGCGCCGATGTTCAGTGTGGCCTGTATCAATATGGTGTTGGATTTAGAATTGTCACCGGGAAGTTGGAAGTGTCACCATCCCATTCCATCCTGAGGGTGTCGTACGATCCGATAAAAGGATATACCAAGGCTGAAAAGCTAGCCGCAAGAGAAGGAATACTTGATACGAATCCCTATGCCAAACCGCCTGGCCAGCGAAGCTCAGTAGGCTAATTTACCCTTCATGAAACAGGAGGAGGCCCGACGCACCAGTGGGTACTAGAGATTATTAATTGGCAAGATAATCTTACCAATATTTGCATGTCTCCATTGTAAATAAACGACCCACTACTGAGTCGTGTCGTGACGGATTTAGAATACGCGGTGTTACCAACCCATACCATCCCGAGGGAGTGATGCTGTTTAGTGCTTTTTCTAAACAAGACCAATAATTTTAAAAAAAGCAACCACAGAGTTTCTTGCCTGCTCTTCTCTGTAGAGCAGCCTTCCGAACCGGTGGTAGTTTTGGCATGAATGTGAGTGAACGCAGGGATTGTGAGCGATCAGGGGAGATGGAGGGATTGTAGGAGTGCAGAGTTGTGTGTGAAAGGTGTGAATGTAGGTATGACGACTGAGAGGTGTGTGTGGAGACTGCCACCTGGTGTGGGACAGGGGCCGTAAGATGATAATGGTGTTTATAAATATGACGATTTATAAGAGTTTTGTGATGAAACCTACGTAGATAAAGTTCCTTTTGAGTTTGAGTTTGTCGTAAGAGGCGACTACGGGAACGCAAGAGGCAAATCACCTACCCGCGAGAGAAGGAAAACTTGATACAAGGCCCCGTCTTGCCAGCGTGGCACAGTAGGGTAATCTCCTTCCATGACTTTGGAGGAGGCCCGACTCAGTAGTAATAAATAAATAAATAAATATCCTTGGACATTTCACACAACGCCATCTCGTCCCAAGCTAAGCAACTTAATGCTTGTGTTATGGTAACGAGATGGATGATAAACTACTTATATAATTTTTTTTTTGTAAATCTTACTAATATTATAAACGTGAAAGTTTGTAAGTATGGATGGATGGATGGATGGATGTTTGTTACTCTTTCACGTAAAAACTACTGAATGGATTTTAATGAAACTTTCCAATAATATAGCTTATACATCAGAATAACACATAGGCTACAAGTTATAAAGATATTATGTGAATTACAACAATATAAACAAGTCGAATTTAAAATTTCTAATTGTCAAATTTTCGACCATATTAAACTATAGACAACATAACGTTTGGCTGTCAGTTGCGTTTTGATAAAGTAGGTTTTATACGGACGGGATAAAAATCTCAGGTATCCTATGTCCAACTTTCTTTTTGTTTTAAATATATATAATGCGGAACAAAGTTCGCCGGGTCAGCTAGTACATACATATTATAGATAGAAATGACACCCAGATTCCGAGCCAGTGCCTCTGGTTTAGACAAAGACACTTGCCCGACCCCGGAATCGAACCCGGGACCCGTTGATCCAAAGGCGGCACATCTAATCACTAGACCAACGAGGCAGTCATTCATGGGCTGAAACGAATGAAGGAACTGAGTTGGAGCTTCTCCAAATTCATGGCGGGGCCGGGAAATAAGCCTACGGTACTACGCGTTTACTACGCGTTTACTACGCGTTTACTACGAATTTTGCTACGGATTTTTTAATAATTTTTCTTTCAATAATATTTCATCTACGATTCAGTTAAGCTTCATGCATTATTGTAGACATCAAAGAGGCTTTCGGTATATGCTCATTAGTGCTGTTAGCTTGCTATACCCGCAAATTGAACCGACGTGGGCGAGCACAAACGGAGTAAACCAACTTATACGCTATTCAAAGGTAGGATTCATTACCAAGGAAAATATTTTTCTCTTCTTTCCCGCCTTTTTCCCAATTCCTTTAGGTCCACCAGTCTAACCTAATTTCACCAACCCATATCACCCTGAGCGTGTCGTAATATCCGACTAGAGGAAGGCAAGAGGGCTAGGTGTTCTTGCCCGGAACTCAAGACATTTTTTATCACTGACTTGAATGCCTTTGACCCGAGGCTTGCGTGATGGAAAGCAACGTCAGGGTCTAAAATGGAGCAGGCAAGTCAAGGAAATGCCCTGTCGGGCACCAGCTCTCATATACACACGACGAAACACAGTACAACTGCTGGGCTTAGATTTGAACTTAGATTTGAGGGTGGGAGCTAGCCGGGCGGACCATTAGATCCTACCACCAAGCGTGCTGGGTTTTGTTGACTTTTAAAACACGCGTTATTTCCCAGCGTATGGTGGGGAAGTTGTATATTCTGCCCCGTCCCCACACAGGGAGTACACATACAGAATGTCACCATCACATCTGTCCTGAGGGTATCGTAGGAGCCGACAAAAGGAAACGGCTAATAACCTAGCCGCAAGAGAAGGAAATCTTTATACTAAACACTGTGCCAACCCGTCTGGCCAGCGTGGCACAGTAGGCCATTTACCCTCCATGTAACTGGCGGAGGCTGACTCAGCTATGTGTCATATATGGACTAAAATTCATGCACAAAAATGACACCCAGACTCAGAGTAAGTGTGCAACTTGCCCGACCCCGAAATCGAACCGGCACCCCTTAATCCAAAGGCAGCACATCTAATCCCCAGACTAACAAGGCAATCGATGCACATGCAAAAATAACACCTCTATTTTTGATCTTGGTTACCTGCTATTGGTAGAGTTGACAGAAGTGTTAGACCGGCTCCGTCGGTTGCAGATGGAGTCACCACAGTTGACCACGCCTCCCTTGGTGGTTATGCTGAAGGTCCGAAGGCGGTACAAGTCGTCAGAAGCGCGAGGGTTGTATGGCTTCTCTGGCAACGAGCAAACCCTCGGCCTGGAGTGTTCCACCACTGCAGAAAGAATTATATGTGAATACTAGCTGACCCCGCAAACGTTGTTTTGCCATGTAATTAAATAGGGGTTGATCGTAGGGGGTTGAAAATGTAGGTTCGTATGTTTTTAGTATGTTGTATCATAAAAAAAGAACAAAAAAAAATAAAAAAAAAAATGTTTTGGGGTGAACCACCCTTAACTCTTAGGGCCTCCGCGCATTATGCGGCCAGGCCGCGCGGCCAAGTCGCTGCGGCCAACTAATTCTTCTACGATGTATATAGCTGCGCGCATTACGCGGCCAGGCCGCGTGGCCAAGTTTTGGTCGCGTGGCCAACGAAAAACATCGCGTCATATACGCGGCCTATTGGCCGCCGCGACCAATCCGCGCATTATGCGGCCAGGCCGCGCAATTGGCCGCGCGGCCTGGCCGCCTAAATGCGCGGGGGCCCTTGGGCGTGTAAAATTTAGTTATAACCCTATTCTCATACCTACTGAATATACATTGGAAATTTCAGTCTGCCAAGCGTGGCACAGGAGACCAATTTTCCTCCATGTCACTGGAGGAGGCCCGACTCAGCAGTAACTCATATAAATATATAAGATGAGTAGTCAAAATCAAAACTCATTTAATTAAGTTTAGTTTTAATTATATATATTTATTTTATATAAATATATATATTAATTAACATTTAATTAAGCTCATTATAGCTCTTTTAAAAGTCGAAGAGATAAAATTTACCATTTGAAATTGATTATTTACCATCTACCACCGTTTCGAATGGAAGTTCTAAAGAGAAAAGCCGGCGTGGATTTGTGAAAGCAAACTCGCACGATAATCGCAATGTCGTTGATTTTTAAGTCAATTTACATATTTTGTTAAAAGTATTTTTTAACGCATATAAATGAATGCTCTCTTATGACAAAACCATTGGTAACTTATTATTATTGTTTTCATTTATTTTGGCAACAAACAAGTTTAATACCAAACTTTCTTTCAAATATAATTTTCTTTTTCTTTTCGAAGCCCAAAATACGGTCAAAATATAACAAACATTCACTTAGCTAATCGGTATTCACTATCCTAACTACTGAAAAGAATTCTAGCTGTACCGTGGAAAATTTTCTCTAAACAAATCCTTTCCATTCAATGGAGAACGTGCTCTTTTGTGTACGGTTTCTAAGGAACCTTTTTGATATTATCTATCGAGTAAAAGACGTTTCGAATTTAATTTACCGAGATCTTAATTTTAACCTAGTTATATGTATTTAATACCTCTAGTGCGGCGTTCAAGCGAACGGCCTGTCGAATGCTAAGCCGTTACCGTAGCCTATGTGTAGGTTGCTATAGAATATTCGCGGGATGTTGTAGCCTATGGGCAGGTTGCCATAGCCTATTTGCGGGTCGTCGTAGCCTTTGGGCGGGTTGCCGTAGCCTACGGACATGTTGCTATAGCCTATTGGCAGGTTGTCGTAGCCTATGGGAGGGTTGTAGTGGCCTATGGACGGGTTGTCGTGGCCTATGGGCGGGTTGCCGTAGCCTGCGTACAGGTTGCTATAGCCTATTGGCAGGTTGTCGTAGCCTATGGACCGGTTGTCGTAGCTTATGGGCGGGTTGGTACCACCTAGTGCCTAGTGTGGGACCGGGCCATAGGATGATAATGGTATTTATAAATATGACGATTTATAAGAGTTTTGTGATGAAACCTACGTAAATAAAGTTCCTTTTGAGTTTGAGTTGTCGTAACCTATGGGCGTTGAGCGATCGACTGCTGCGCAGCATGTCGCGGGTTCGATTCCCGCACGGAAGAAATATTTGTACGACCTACAAGTATTTGTTCCGGGTCTGGGTGTTTTCTATCTATAATATGTATAGTAGGTATGTATTTACAAAAAATATATATATATATGTCGGAAATAGCGACGGCTGAGCGATAGAGTCGTCATCATCTTGACTTGGTACGAGGTTTATTACTTGTAACTTTATAATTCACAATATTAACCACAGTATCAATAACAATGTTCAGTTAACACACTTAAATAGACAAACCGACAGGTTCGCAACGGAGAAGTGTCTCGGTCCGTGTCCCAACGTCGACTGACTGATCGAGCCAACCTCACTTTCCATTACGATTCTGTCCACGTGCCGCCATTGCAAAACAACTGACGTCACCGCGTTTGCCGCACTACTGTGTCAACAATCAATTGAGAAACTTAATAAAACGATATCGTTATCCACGACATATATAAGTAGTTTATCATCCATCTCGTTACCATAACACAAGCATTAAGTTGCTTAGCATGGGACGAGATGGCGTTGTGTGAAATGTCCAAGGATATTTATTTATTTATCTATCTATACTAATCTATACTAATATATATAGCTGCAGAGTTTGTTTGTTTGTTTGAACGCGCTAATCTCAGGAACTACTGGACCGATTTCAAAAAATCTTTCAGTGTTAGATAGTCCATTTATCGAGGAAGGTTATAGGCTATATTTTATTTTCAAAAGAATTAGGGATCCGTATGAAAATTGCGATTATGTAAACCAAGGTGTAAAATCGAGAACCTATTTATGCGTGCGCTGCAAAAACTATTGGCAATAGAACAAAATGATGTACTACGGGTTTGTAGGTCTTATAAAAATCTACAAAAAAGTCCGCGAGAGCACATATCTAACTATCATAGTTTAGTCACAATAACCGATTTTATGTTCATAAAAAATATGCTATATAAGTCCAACTTCGAGAAAGAGGTCAATCGTCGGATCCAACTCGGCTGGGCAGCGTTCGGGAAGCTGCGAAAGATCTTCTCGTCCACAATACCGCAGTGTCTGAAGACAAAAGTCTTCAACCAATGTGTGTTGCCAGTGATGACATATGGAACTGAGACGTGGTCGCTCACTATGGGCTCCATCAGAAGGCTCAAAGTCACCCAAAGGGCAATGGAGAGGGCTATACTCGGAGTTTCCCTGCGAGATCGAATCAGAAATGAGGAGATACGCAGGAAAACCAGGGTCACCGACATAGCCCACCGGATTGTCAAACTTAAGTGGCAGTGGGCAGGGCACATAGCTCGCAGGACCGACGTCCGATGGGGCAGAAAAGTCCTCGAGTGGCGACCGCGTTCCGGAAGGCGCAGTGCTGGTAGACCCTGGTGACCCTGGTGACCCTGGTTTGCCTGCGTATCTCCTCATTTCTGATTCGATCTCGCAGGGAAACTCCGAGCATAGCCCTCTCCATTCTCCATTGCTCTACTCTAATGAACTCAAACTCAAAAGTTATCATCTTTATCAACCATTATCATCTTACGACCCTTGTCCCACGCTAGGTGTTAGCGTGACATTATAAGTTGTGTCTTTCTGTTGAAAATGTCACCCAGATGTCACGCCGTAACGTGCGCGCATCTTCATACTTAGCCACAGACTTGATGCAAGTGACGAAACAGTCACGGTGACAAAAGTCACCCGTGCGCGCCTACCCTTAGTCTCCATACACACCTATCAGACGTCATATCTACATTCACACCTTTTATTGTATGTATCTAATATAATAAGAATTTTGTAATGATATTGTTTGTATAATATAGTCTTGTTATGATACCTAGCTGTCCGATACCCGTGTAGTCGCTCAAGGGCCTAGCAGAATACCAGCGCTGCGTCATTCATTGCTATGATGTGGCATATGCTGATATGCTATGGTCCTTTTTTGTTTCCACAAAACAGTATAATATTTAAAAAAAAAATGTTATATATTTTGTACTATTCCTTTTTTATTTTATTTTAATTGTAATTCTTTGTGTCTTTTTTGTCTAAAGATGTGAGAACAAAATAAAAAACGTTTCTTTCTTTCTTCTTTATTCATAGACAATTCGACATTCTTACAATCCAACCATCCCTTTGTGGGTGGACCCACATTCATGCTGAAACTACCACCGGTGCTGCTCTACAGAGAAGAGCCGGCAAGAAACCCTGTATTTGCTTTTTTTCGAATTATTGGTACAAACGGTCCCGAGTCCGTGTGGTAACGGATTTAGAATACATTTTGTCACCACCCCATTCTATACTGCGGGCGTCGTAGGAGGCGACTAATTAAGGGAACCCCAAGGCAACAGAAGGAACTCTTGAAACAAAACCCAGCGCCAACCCGTCTCACACGTTGTGGCACAGTTAGCTATTCAGTTAGATTTCCCTCCATGTAATTGGAGGAGGCCTCAATCAACAGACGTGGTAATTTAACTAATAGAATTACCCTTCACCACTGACCGTGGCGTTTATTTGCAAATTACAGACAGACTCTAAAGTTCGTACAGAAGTTACTAAGTCTAGAAACTTCTGTTACATGATTGGAAAACTTTAAAAGTTGAATACAAAATAATTTGATATGATGTATTTATACACATTTAGTTTACTTGTAGATTCAGCGTGGTGACGGATTTAGAGTACATAGTGTCACCATCCCATTCCACCCTGGGTATCGTTAGAGCTGACAAAATGAAATGACAAGGCTAAAAACCTAGCCGCAAGAGAAGGATATCCTGTGCCAACCCGTCTGGCCAGCGTGGCACAGTAGGCTAAATACCCTCCCTGTGGTGACAGCCCGGCTTAGCAGTGGGTCTTCTAAGGGCTGAGTATCGTAGCCTTTAACACAGAGCGTGACGCAATCGATTGGTTAATATTGCTTGGGCGGTGTCCATCATTTTTGTAACATCTGAACTCCTCCCCGCTTCAAGGACACGTAAGCCGTCGGTCCCAGCTGCCGGTCACAGGATTAGGGACTATCCATTAATCACGTGAGGTTCGAAAGGGGAGGGGAGGAGTTCCACAGAAATCACGAAATATCACAAGGGGGAGGGGGGTATAGTAAGATGTTTGACCGAAAAGCGGCGTGTACTGTGTAACATTTGAGTATAAGATTCTTTGTTGGTACTAAACAATACAGGTGATTTTTAATGGAGGGGTGGGGGCTTAGTCTTAAAGCTCACCACGTATCACCAAGCGTGTGAGGGGCTAATTTTTTTTAAAAACCATACGTGGTTAATGGACATCCCCTTACCCGTGTGGGGACGGGTCAGAATATGACACTTCCCCACCGCACGCTGAGAAAAATCGCGTGTTGTAAAAGTCAACAAAACCCAGCACGCTTGGTAGTAGGATCGAATTCCGTCGTGTGTATGTGAGAGCTGGTGCCTGACAGGGCATTTCCTTGAATTGCCTGCCCCATCTTAGACCCGGGCGTTGCTTTCCATCACGCAAGCCTAGAGTCAAAGGCATTCAAGTACGTAATTGGTAAAAATAAAACTAACAGCTGGTATCATCATATAATGTTTCGAAACCCGTATTTTTCAGGGGTCGGACAGTTAGTGTCTTAGTGTAAACCATAATATTTTGTGTTCGTGGTTTGTATGTTTATAAAGTTTCCCCTCTCCTCGACACATACAGGGTATCAAACCTGCTAATTTAATATAGTTAAAATCGTCAATCAATATTTAGAACGTTTTTGTAATCCTTAAATACTATAATGTTAGTTCGGGACGCATGCCACAGCACGCTTCTCACACAAGTACTTGGCAAGAACATATGGCCCTCCCAAAGGCCAACCCCACGTCCGTGCAGAACATCTTAGCCACGTGGGAGGGGGAAACTCAAAATGAAATTACTTATGAGTGGCTAACAGGGAAATGGCAAACCCATGATGATGGAGAGAAATAATATTGAAATGATACAAAGTGACTTGACATTGGCTAAATACAAACCGTGAGAGCCACAAGAAAGAAAAAAAAGAACATATGGATGAAGTAGATTTAGGCTCGCAAGTGCATCATTCATCATGATGCACTTGCTAGCCTAAATCTACTTCATTCATAAGTTCTTCCCAAGTACTTGTGTGAGAAGTAGATTTAGTCTAGCAAGTCTATCATGCACTTGCTAGCCTAAATCTACTTCTAACTACTAAATCTACTTAGGCCAAATCTAGCTACAATTATCGGGTGGGTCCAAAGAAAATGGCAAACTTGGGGCTTGGGGAGTAGTATTTTTAATACACATTTAAACCTTTTTTTTTAATCAAAATCCTTCATTCCTTCCAAATTTATGCGGCCCCAGACAAACAAGTAGCCCAAAATACAATTCTTTTTCATCGGCGTTCATAAATACAATTTCCTTAAAGGTTCATTTAGTTCAATCTCTCAATCCAATATAGCCTGATCTGATTTACAATTCAGATTGGGTATTGAGTCGCATTTCAAAAGTTGAATGGACGAGATTTCCGAAGTTTAATTTCTGGAATCTACAACATATATAATACTAGGGACCCACCCCGGCTTCGCCCGGGTGCGATTAAAACCTCTAAACTTATCAGTGTTTCTCTACAATATTGTGGATGTATTATACATATAAACCTTTCTCTTGAATCACTCTATCTATTATAAGAAACCGCTTCAAAATCCGTTGCGTAGATTTAAAGATTTAATCATACATAGGGACGGACAGAGGACAGCGACTTTGTTTTATAATATGTAGTGATAGTGATAGTGATAGTGAAGTGATAGTGACTAGCGACCCGCCCCGGCTTCGCACAGGCGCAATTATGCATGTATTATACTTATAAAACTTCCTCTTGAATCACTCTATCTATACATAGATTATATATTAACATGCCATAAATGGTGCTATGATTGTAATTATAATTTACATTTACTTTCTACCCGAGTTTAAGATATTAAAGATTTCTTTCGTGTTTTAAAGAAGCTATTTTGTTTACAAGATTTAAGTTGATTGTTTTTTCTAAATAACCAGCCCAAAATTGTGCTGTGATCCTAATGTAATGTAAGTTAAGATAATAGGTTGGGGAAAAAGTTTCGTCGCATTTTTTAAGAAATTTCAAAACATTTTTTAATATCGTTAATTTACATTTAACTTAAGTATGTAGCTACCATTTTGTTCGATAACTTTTTGCCATCTTGTAGGTAGGGACATGATCCCATTGCTATAGACATTTTGGGACTACTGATCAAAATACCGCGACAAGTGGTTTTGGCAGTCCTCTCGTGATGTTTACCTGACACTGCCTAAAGAATTCTAAAGAGACCGGAACATGTGGAAATCTGAAGGTGCAAGATCAGGACTGAAGATTTTATTACAAGTTCATACATACTATAATGTGAAAAGACTTTTTCCCCAACCTAATATTTACGTTTTCTTTCATGTTGATTTTTGTTAAGTTTAAGTTCTAAATAACCAACTAAAAATGGCGCTTTCATTATGATTATGAGCCTGAATAATATTTTTTTCTGTAATACTTTATAAAACAATATTTATAAGATTAACGTTTTTGAATAACATCGATGAGAATTTTATAATTAATTTGATACATTTATTTGAGAGGAAAACCACTGATTTTTAGCCGCAATTGGAACCAAATAATATGAGAAAACGTACGTAAATGTAAATTTCTCGACAACCCGAGAGTCCCGAGAAATTAGCATCGAGAATTCTCGAGACCCGAGAAATTGAAAAGCTCGAGAAATCATGAACCCTGACAGTGACTATGTTTCATACTATGTAGTGATAGTAATACTACTACTCAGCCCATAAAAGACCACTGCTTAGTCGGACCTCCACCAACTGCATGGAGGGTAGTAGATGGTTTGGCAGTGTTTTCTATCAAGTTGCAGTGGTGGAGCGATCGACTGCTGCGCAGCATGTCGCGGGTTCGATCCCCGCACGGAAGAAATATTTGTACGACCTACAAGTATTTGTTCCGGGTCTGGGTGTTTTCTATCTATAACATGTATGTATTTACAAAAAAAAAATGTATTTATGTAGTTTATCATCCATCTCGTTACCATAACACAAGCATTAAGTTGCTTAGCTTGGGACGAGATGGCGTTGTGTGAAATGTCCAAGGATATTTATTTATTTATATTTATGTAAGAGGCTGTCAATTAATCACGTGTGGTTCGAAAGGGGGGGAGGTGTTCGGCAAAAGTCACGAAATATCACACGATGGTTAGTGGTTAGTAGGTTAGGGATGCTTAGTAAGATATCACGTGTATTTATTTTTTCGTCAAACACGTGTTTCTTAACCGAAAAGCGTATCACAAAGGGGGAGGGGGGGTTAATTTTTTTTATAAAACATCACGTGATTAATGGACCCCTAATTGGAGGAGGCCCGTATGAACAGTGAGTCATATAAGGAGTGAATAGAGGTTGCAGTAGTTTGTGTAATATCATAAATGCAAAAATATAAATAAACTAGCGGCCCGTCCCGGCTTCGCACGGATGCGATGGTACCCGCGGTTATTGTCGTAACGCGCGTGACGCCGCGGGGCGAAGCTAGTCTAAAAAAGTTGCCTAAGTTACTCCTTATATGTATACTCGACTACTTATCAGTAAAAGTCCCGTCAAAATCGGTCCAGCCGTTCCAAAGATTACCCGGAACAAACAGACAGACATAAGGACAGACAGACAGACAAAATTTAAAAAAACTGTTATTTTGGTCTATGTACTGTGTTTAGATACTAACACATTTAGTAAAAAGTGGTTATTTTATAATAACAAACAGACACACCAATTTTATTTACTTGTATGTAATATGTATATATATGTATGTAGTATGTATATGTATGTATGTATAGATATAGCTAAAATATTACTTTTATAGATTTAGTATGTGGCTCGAATATAAATAAATAAACTTCATCAATCGTTTATCACATGAATTTCAAAAGCCAGTGATTTAACGCAAACACGATGAGGCACAAGTTATTTATTCATGTGGAATAAGGTGGGAATATGAATTATTAATAAGTTACCGCGCAAACCGATAACGGGACCACGTCATCTCGCAAACGATCGCTCAAAATTAAGCGTCAGGATTAAAATTGATGTACGTACAGGCCACAGGTGGTAGATTTATGGCTATAGACCCTATTTAAACAATTAATTTTTCGTTCAATGAATTCGGTCAATTGTACACTAGTTCATTCATCATCATCATTTCATCATCATCCGTGTGGGGACGGGTCAGAATATAAAACTTCCCCACCGCACGCTGGGAAATATCGCGTGTTGTAAAAGTCAACAAAACCCAGCACGCTTGGTGGTAGCATCGAAATGCTAGCTACCACCCTCACATCTAAGTCCGGCGCCAAGCAGTTTTACTGTGTTCCGTCGTGTGTATATGAGAGCCTGTGCGCGACAGGGCATTTCCGCGAATTGCCTGCTCCATCTTAGACCCTGGCGTTATTCCCATCACACAAGCCTAGGGACAAAGGCATTCAAGTCGCTGTTAAAAAAAAGCCAAAAGATGTCCACTGCTGGACATAGGCCTCCCCCAAGGATTTCCACGAAGGCCGGTCCTAAGCCACCCGCATCCATCGCTTTCCGTCCACCAGCCGTCCACCACTGCGCTTTCCGGAACGCAGTCGCCACTTGCGGACTTTTCAGCCCCATCGGCCGTCATTCCTGCGAGCTATGTGCCCTGCCAATCTGTGGGCTATGTCGTTTACTCCGACTCCTTCTGAGTATCTCCTCATTTCTGATCCCGCAGGGAATCTCCAAGCATAACCCTCTCCATTGCCCTTTGGGTTACTTTGAGCCTTCTGATGGAGCCCATAGGGAGCGATTCATTCATTCAAAATCCCTCAATTCATTCCTCATCCTTTCATGGAGGAAAATTAGCCCATTAAGCTAAGGGTCTATAACTGCTGGCGAAACCAAAAGAATAGTTTCGTATTCAGGTTTCCTTAGTTTGGCAGTCGTCTGCAACTTACGACCCCCTCAGGATGGTGTGGGTTGGTGAAATTGCCGTAGTATGAGTACTTTTATAGAAATAAGCAGACTTATGGCACATCTGTCGTTTTACACGCACCTTAATTTGGGAGTCGAGTGTCATCGATGCAAGTCGAGTGGCATAATATGACGTATAGGTTTTAATAACCCCATAAAATTGGTATTGATAAAGTCCATCATTTTCAATCAAGAGTCGCCCACTGCTGGACATTTCCGTTTTCCACAAACGCCAGTATGACTCTTCACTACATAGTATAAAACAAAGTCGCATTCTTCTGTCCGTCCCTATGTATGCATAAATCTTTAAAACTACGCAACGGATTTTGAAGCGGTTTTTTTTAATAGATAGCGTGATTCAAGGGGAAGGTTTTTAAGTATAACCAACCCCCGCTTTGCACGGGCGAAGCCGGGGCGGGCCACTAGTTACAAATAAATATAATTGGAGAGGAGAGATTGAGCAATCGACTGCTGCGCAGTTCGGTTCGATCCCCGCACGGAAGAAATATTTGTACGACCTACAAGTATTTGTTCCGGGTCTGGGTGTTTTCTATCTATATTATGTATGTATTTACAAAAAAAATAATTAAGTATTTAAAAGTAGTTTATCATCCATCTCGTTACCATAACACAAGCATTAAGTTGCTTAGCTTGGGACGAGATGGCGTTGTGTGAAACGTCCAAGGATATTCATTATTATTATTATTTATTTGGGCTAATCTGTGAAGTGGCTGGACCGATATTGACGGGATCACCGGCAAATAAATAAAAATATAAATATCCTTGGACATTTCACACAACGCCATCTCGTCCCAAGCTAAGCAACTTAATGCTTGTGTTATGATAACGAGATGGATGATAAACTACTTATATACATTATTTTTTTGTAAATACATACTTATTATAGATAGATATGACACCCAGACTCCGAGCCAGTGCCTCTGGTTTAGACAAAGACACTTGCCCGACCCCGGAATCGAACCCGGGACCCGTTGCTCCAAAGGCGGCACATCTGACCACTAGACCAACGAGGCAGTCAATAGCTCATTTAACAAGGAGTACAAGGAGTTATTGACACCCCCTCCCCTCACAGCTTTTCAGGAGCCCATAATTACTGAATTCTCCACATTGTTAAATACCACGCAGAATAAGTCGCGGGTTACAGTTGTTAAGAAGAAGAAGTTAATGTTCAAGGGGAAAAATATTAGCCTTGATGTTAATTTCTTTGCCAGCAGCTGGGATAGAAACTAGCGAAAATATTCTATACATAATATTTAGTGACTGTTCCTAACTTATTGTGACGAGAACAAATTATTCCTGACGCCGACGCTATCTAACAAGCCGTGGGAGGACTGAACCAGCTAAGAGCCAGCCGTCCTACGCGGCCGCCCCCTCATCCAGTGCCGGATTAAGAGAGCGCGGGGCCCGTAGCAAATTCTTTCAAAAAACCCTTTATCTGCGTTGGGTTCTTAAGTATAATGTGGTAAAAATACAAATTCAATACTTAATACTTTTGTTTACCTATTATTTTATCTATAGGTAAAATTTTTGTGGGTATTAAGTACATACCACATCTTACTTAGATTCACTCAAAAAATTAAGCTCACGCAGAGATGAGTGAGTTTAAATATGCGGGCCCCCTTTCGCGCGGGGCCCGTAGCAATTGCTACTTTTGCTACGTGGTTAATCCGGCACTGCCCTCATCTATACTAATATTAAATACGAAAGACATGTAAGTCTGTATATCTGTAAAGGATAAACTCAAAACCTACTGGGCCGATTTCTTTCACGATTAGACTGACATATGGTCTTATGGTCTGCCTGCTCAGCTCTGCACATGGATTGCAAGCTTCCTCCACGGGCGTAGAATACGTGTTGTTTCGGACGGAAGCTCATCGCAACTCCTACCAGTTAACGCTGGTGTGCCTCAGGGTTCCGTGCTATCTCCTACCCTGTTTCTTCTGCATATCAATGATATGCTTCCATTAGGAAACATACATTGCTATGCAGATGATAGTACAGTCCATGGGAGATACTTCGGACTTCCTGGAGACGGGCCAGTGGAGACCGCCGAAAAAAGAGTCAAATTGGTAATTGAACTTAACCGGACGTTGAACCACATTTCAGAATGGGGTTCCGACAACCTGGTTGAGTTCAATGCCAAAAAAAACTCAAACATGCGCGTTCTCCGCAAAAAAGACGCCATTCCTCCCTCTCCCGTCTCTTCTGGGCACGACTCTTGAGTTACAGACCAACGTCACCTTGCTCGGTATGGAAATCTGCTGCGACCTAAATCCGAAAAATTACATCGAGGCTGTGATCAAAACGGCCTCACGAAAACTCGGAGTCCTGAACAAGGTGCGGCGCTTTTTCTCGGCTGAGCAGCTGTACCTGCTCTATAAAACTCAGGTGCGGTCCTCCGCCGAGTACTGCTCACACCTATGGGACGGCTCCGCTAAGTACCTACTTGATGCTTTGGATCGGGTGCAGTGCCGAGCAATTCACATTATAGGTGACGAGAATGTGACCAAGAATCTCGAGCCTTTACAACTTCGTCGTGATATTGCTGCTCTGAGTGCATTCTACCGACTGTACTACGGGGAGTGCTCAGAGGAGCTTTTCTCCCTTATCCCTCCCTCTCCTTTCTTCCATTATTCTTGAGTAACCTCGTTAGAAGCGACAGAAGGAAATGACAAGGCCGAAACCTAACCGCAAGAGAAGGAAAACTTGATACAAAACGTCACAGTGGGTCACCTTCAAATTACATTTTAAATTGTAATTTTTAAATTTAACTAGCTGACCCGGAAATGTAGTTTTGCCATATAAATGTCGCTATTAAAATATAGGGGTTGATCCTAGAGGGGTGTATGTATTTTTATATGCTATATCATAAAGAAAATAAATATTTTGTCTAAAAAATTAAATAAGAATTTAGGGGTGGGGACCACTCTTAACATTTAGAGGGATGCAAAATAGGTGTCCTATTCCCATACCTACCAAATGTGAATAAAAAAATTCATCAAAATCAATCGAGCCATTTCGGAGATGTTCAATAACAAAAAATGTGACAAGAGAATTGTATATATTAGATTTTATTGTTTGACTTGTTAAAAGAGCTCTTGTTTAATGAGTTTTGAATTGATTTAGAGGGAATATATATTTCTTAATCTACTAACACCCTACTTCCCTGATGGGATTGGAGTCCCTTGGAAGCCACGAGAAGCAGCTAGAAGTTTATTAAATTAGCATATTACTCACCAGGTAACTCCAAGAAGTTAGACGTCCTCCTTTGCCGACCTCGCATCGTATTCTGGAAGTTCAACGGCCCTATATCCTCCACGGAATCGCAATTCGACATCGTTGATTCCCGTGACCCGCGTCTACTCGCCAGGTACGCCAAACCACCCTTCATGGATCCCCGTCTCATCGGAGAGCACGGTCTACTTATACTGGTCGATCGGGTCTGCGGCGTATCGTCTGTCATATCCGTCAAATCTGACGTGGACTTTCGGCATATCTTCGATGATGTGGTCGTCGCCTCGTCGTCGGCATCATGCAGTACAGCCGATGGGGTTCCAGGTATTGCATCTGTGGAGTCGTCAGTGTGACTTGACACTATGCTAGGGGATGTGACGAGTCGTGGGGAACTGACTGTGGAAGTTGAGCCGTAGAGTTTTCTTGTGCGGTTCGGGGATACATAGCCGGGGTTAGTATGAATGTGTACTGGAGGTGGTTTTGGCGACCTGGATTTCTCTCGGCGGCTGTGTTTGAGAGATGTTGTGTAGTGCAAAGGTCCATGCGGACGGTCCAGACAGGGGCTTGATCGTCCTGACGGCGACTTTTGGGGGAAATTAAAGTGTCTTGGACTCATTGGGCTTCTGTGTCCATGTGCGATTGGTGACTTCGGCGGTTGGTTGTGCTTGTCATAGCTACACCCAGACTGAGGGGTATAATATCCAGAAGAGGAGGTGCTGGAGGTAATAGAAGGACTTTTCTGGGGGAAAACGAAGTGTCTCGGGCTTTTTGGGGTGTGGGGCTTGGGTGATATAGGGGGGTAACCTCCGGGGCTGTTCACTGCCATTTTGGACACTTAACACTGCCACTGGTTCACCATATCACTGCATCTGTAAAGAATTTTTTTTGATTACTTTTATTTATGTAGAGGATTTTGTAGCGCACATTTTTCGGACTAATGTGGGCTGATGATGATGATGATGTTTAGGACTGGAGCTCGCGCAGATGTCGACAGTAAACCTTGTATTGCAAAAACTTTTTTAATCTGCTTCTTTTCAATCATTTTTACGTGTGTGTGAGTACTGAATTTCCTCGAGATAAAAAGCGTACCATGTCAACATTTACTATTCATTCGGCTTGGTTGTCAGCCTTTTGTGTTCCTTTAGTCTTCTCTTACGCACCCTAAGGATGGAATGGGGTAGTGACATAATTTCTTTTTTAATTATTCTTTTCATATTTTTTATTGTTCTAATAATGTACATTATTCTTGTTACAATCTAGCCAGTTGGCTGATAAGCAATTTAAATATAACGTAAATTCTTCTTATTCTTCTTCTGAGCCCATAAATGACCCACTGCTGAGTCGAACCTCCTCCAACTACATAGAAGATAATTAGGCTACTGGGCCACGGTGGCCAGACGGGTTGGCACAGGGTGTCGTTTCAAGTGTTGCGGCTAGGTTTTCGGCCTTGTCACTTCCTTCTGTCGGCTCTTACGACACCCTTAGGTTGGAATGGGGTGGTGACACTATGTATTCTACATCCGCCACTACACGGACATTACCATAAATTGCCGGAAATGATTTCGTATCGGTTCAGATCGTGTTCTGTTATTTAAATCCATAAATTATATTTTTTGTACATAAATTATTAAGATAGTAGTAGTTTCCACCAGCAAGTGTTATTGTCTCTAGAACGAGTAAATCACAAGCTCGCGTGACCTTGAAGTGAGTTATTAAACCGAACTTTTGTACATCGTGGCACCATCCCACACCACGGACTTATTTATTTATGGCATCGCCAAGTGTCCTGCGGGTCCAATTTTACGGGCCGATCACTTTATATCGTCACCTTTATTATTATCCAAGCTTGACATAATAAAAATGGCGCTTTGTTACATTTTTACGACGCCTTGATATTGTTATAATTGTTCACGAACGAAACATGAGAAGAACGATTGAATGAATGAAAAGATTAATTTCAATTAAAACATTGTCAAAGAAATGTTTAAAACCAGAAAAAAAGAGTGAAAAATGTTGAAAAATAAACAGTTATTATTTGTATGACATTCAAATTGCTGTTTAAATTCATGTTCATCCTTGTTATCATCATCAATATCATCATTTCTACCAAAAGACGTCCACTGCTGGACACAGGCCCCAACGGTTTTCACGAACACCGGTCCTGGGCCGCCCGCATCCAGCGTTTTCCGGCTCATTTTCCGGTGCCTACCAGCACTGCGCTTTCCGGAACGCAGTCGTCATTCGAGGACTTTCTGCCCTATCGGGCGTCAGTCCTGCGAGGTATATGCCCTGTCCACTGCCACTTAAGTTTGGCAATCCTGTGAACTAGAGCGGTAACTCTAGTTCTCCTTGTTATTCTGAGCTTCAGGACAGTAACATCGGATTTAATTGTTAAATCACGTGTCCATATGTTTCCTTATGGGGTAACACAAGGCTTGTATCTAGTTTTCTTTGTTTTGACTTACGACACCCTCAGCGTAGAAGCAATTGGTGGCATTGTGTAAACGAAATCTCTCATCCCAGAACAGAACCTTAGAAATTATGATTCGCTATCCAACTACTACTACTTGTTAGAAAGAAAAGAAAAGAAAGAAAGAAAAATAATTTATTCGGCGCAATCTTAAATACACTACTACACAATAACTATAATTACTTAAACTCTAATCTAGATTGCGCTGAAACGGCGCTGGTTCAGCATAAGCCAGACGGGGTGCCTGGCGCTGGTTTTCAACCAGACCTCTAAATGCCGAGCGGATGGAAAACCAGTTTACAAAAATTAAAATTAACAAAATATATGATATTACTCATCAAAAGTTATAGACTTAAATCCTTCCCATCCCTACATATTCTAGACACGCTCCATTTTACCATCCCTAGCCGGCACCTAATGCCGCCATATTATCCAGTTCGACGGCAGACGGCAAACCGATCGCGCGCGCTCAACGCTCCTGCTAAGTAGAACATCGCATAAGTTACAGTCTACGTTTCTCAAAGTTTCGTCAACTTTTTAGCGTGAACATGTTTAAGTGCAAGCGTTGTGGGGTGGACGCCAGGGACGGTGTCACTTGCACCGCCTGTGAAGGGCAATTCGACTTTCCATGCGCAGGCATCACTGAAGGTGGCTACAGAAAACTTGGCGAGCGAAAGCTCACCTGGAAATGTCCAAACTGCAAGTCTGCTGCTGCCGCAAGCCCCCGTTCGCCTGCCCTCAAGGTTCCATCAGATTCAGAGACCATCGTAAAGGAACTTCAGCGACTATCAACCCAAATGGAGGCATTACCTATGCTACTACAGAGTGTGAAGTCCATACAAAATGAGCTTGAAGAGTTGAAAACTGTAAGGTTGGAATTTACAGATATTAAGAAGTCCTTCGAGTTCGCTTGTGGTGAAATCAAGACACTAGCTGGCAGAGTGATAACCTTAGAAGCGGAAATAAAGTCGATGAACACAATAAAGGGAGAGATATCCATACTACAAAATCGCATACTGAGACTCGAGAATCAGCAACTTGAAAATGAGCAACGATCTCGGTCAAATAACATAGAGATTAAAGGCGTGCCGCAATCTAAAAACGAAAACCTCTTTAACATAGTAACCAAGATTGCAGAGACTATTAACTGTCATATCCCGATGGAACAAATCAACTATATAGCTCGGGTACCAACGCGCAATGACAAGCAAAATAAAAATATTATATGTTCAGTGCACAATTGCTACACAAAAAATAATTTCGTAGCAGCTGCACGAAAGCGCAAAAATCTTACAGCGAGTACCTTGGGGCTTCAGGGTGATCACAAAATCTACATAAATGATCACTTGACTCTCGAAAATAAAGCCCTGCTTAATAAAACCAAAGCACGAGCTAGAGAACGTGGATATGACTTCGTGTGGGTTCAAGGGTGTAAGATATACCTACGCAAAAATCTTACCTCCCCTAAACATCATGTCAGAAATGAACAAGATTTAGATAAGTTTTTAAACTAGAAATATCGATTCATCTCCCTGGCGCGGCAGCTACGCAAAGTATTTCATTACGGTTGAGAAACGCAGGTAACTGTTTTTTGTACGCACTACGTACTCGCTTGCCTTTTGTTCCTTATCGCTCCGCTCACCACTGGCTTTTATACAACTGCTTACTCGATTCTGCCTCTTATTTAGTGCTGTACAAAGTTGATAACCGCTCTTATTATAAATTAAAATATTCTTTAACAATTTTTAACACACATCTTTCCGTTTATCGTTGCAATTTCTTATACAAAGTTAGAATTAGACCGTTATTACAACGGTCATATATAGGTATTGCGTCTTCCCGTAATCTGAGTGTGCTTTATTGTATGCTATCGAAATATTATTCTACACAAATTGCTTTTTTCAATGGAGCCAATTAATATATATTATCAGAATGTACGTGGACTACGAACAAAAACAGCTGTATTCTTTAGAAATATTAGCATGAATAGCTTTGATGTTATCTGCTTAACGGAGACATGGCTTTTAGAGGGTATTTTTGATACAGAATTGTTTGATAACCGGTATTTAGTATGGAGACGGGATCGAGATTATGCCAACACTGATCAAGCTGTCGGAGGAGGTGTTTTGATTGCTGTTAAACGAGAGATCGTTGCGGATGCCCCCAGGGATTGGTATTCATCTGCGGAGGATTTATGGGTTACTCTCACGCTTCGATATAAGAAACCTAGAGTACAACACAAGGTTCACATCTGTGTTGTTTATATCTGTTCTCAAAACCTGGGAAATCCCTTGCCAGTCCAGTTGAACAATTTCTCTGTCAAGCTTACAGACATTGTTCTTGGACACCCCTCTGATAGATTTATTATACTTGGTGATTTCAATCAACCCAATATTGCATGGCAACAGGCAGACAATGGTCTGTGTCCTACTAACCTTCATGGCAATGTACAAACCAATTTAATTGATACCTTAAATACCTGTCACTTGTCACAGTACAACAGTCACTTGAACAAGAACGGTAGGATCCTGGATCTAGTGCTATCTAACAGCGACATTATTGTGACTTGCTGTAGGGATCCACTTGTACCTGAAGACCTGCATCATAGGGCTTTATGTATCTCTGCGGATTTCGGTGAAGTTCGTCAACTCTCCGTTCGGCCATATATCCAACAACTACATAGGTTTGCTGACTATCGTGCCATAAGTGAGGAAATTAATAAAGTAGACTGGGGGACGGAGTTGAGCACAAGGTCCATGGAGGATGCAACCGCATATCTTTACGATGTGATGAATAGACTGAAAAATAAGTACATCCCAACTAAAACAATTACACCGAAGTCCATATATCCGAATTGGTATAAGAGCCCATTGGTCAAATTATTAAAAGAAAAAGCGAAATATCATAAGAGATTTAAAAAATATGGCAGTCTATCAGACCTTCAATCTTTTACCATACTACGACATCGAGCCAAGCAACTCGAGAAGGATATGTATGACCAATATATATCTAAGATTGAATCTGATATTCGGGATAGTCCACGAGCCTTCTGGCGATATGTAAAATCAAAGAAACAATCCAGTTCATATCCAGCTGTGCTTCAATTCGGGCAGAGGTCTTCTAGCGATGGTGACGCTATCTGCAACATGTTTGGCGAATACTTTCAATCGAATTTTCTGACTAACACAAGAAACAACTACCATTCGGTGAATACAGAGGAATACGTTGAACAAATGGAAAATATTACAACAGATCTATGCCACATTGAGGTGGAAGTGGAGGAAGTATGTAAACTGCTAGATCAAGTCGATGTGAATAAGTCATCAGGCCCTGACAATATCTCACCCATACTTATTAAGAATTGTGCTAAAAGTCTGTCAATACCTCTCACAATCCTCTTCAAAAAATCGCTGGGCACAGGATTGGTGCCTATAATTTGGAAATCGGCATACATAACACCAGTTCATAAAAAAGGGACAAAGGCTTCAGTTGAAAACTATAGACCCATCTCCAAGCTATGCGTGTTTGCAAAGATCTTGGAGAAAGTTGTATGTAAGCAAGTTTCTGCAGCCCTCAAACACAGTTTTTCCGAACAGCAGCATGGTTTTTTAAGCGGTCGGTCAACAACGTCAAACCTTATATTATGTAGTGATTATATCTCAGAGGTCATGTCACTAAAATCCCAAGTCGATGTCGTGTATACCGACTATAGCAAATGTTTCGACCGCATTGACCACCTTATCCTCATGCGTAAATTGCTGTCGATGGGTATTCGAGGCAATTTATACCGATGGTTCAAATCATATGTAGAGGACAGATGTCAGACAGTGGTATTGAATGGGTATTCCTCCAGACTTATGCATGTTCCTTCGGGAGTTCCTCAGGGGTCCTTGCTAGGACCTCTACTATTCAATATCTTCATCAATGATATCTCTTCATGTTTTAAGCACGCAAAGGTACTACTTTACGCGGATGACATGAAAATTATGAAGCAGATTACCACGCTGGCAGATACGATATTGCTTCAGGAAGATCTTGATAACTTTCAGCTCTATTGCAGAAGGAACAAATTAGATTTGAATGTATCAAAGTGCTTCATATGCTCATTCACACGCAAACCTAAGCCATTAATCTGTGATTACAAGCTTTTGGATACATCACTTGCGAGGGTAACTAATGTAAACGATCTGGGAGTTGTTTTTGACTCCAAGCTCGTGTTTGACTCACACATTGATGCTATTGTCAAAAAAGCATCCAAAGCACTTGGTTTTATTCTCCGATTATCATCAGACTTTAAACACATCAAAACTATTAAGATATTGTACTGCTCTTTTGTTCGTAGTCACCTCGAGTACGCCTCACAAGTCTGGAATCCTAATTATAATACGTATATTAACCGAATTGAAAGTATACAGAAAAGATTTTTAAGATACATTCAGTATAAATCTGGTGTATATTTACCTAATTACACTAATAGATGCAAAAAATTTCATATACTCCCACTATGTGAACGGAGAAAAATATCAGACCTGACACTTCTATTTAAAATTTTGAGGGGATCAACTAATATTCCTGAAATATTAAATAAAATTGGACTACGAGTACCGTCTGCGTTCCTACGAAGGTCACATTTATTACATATTCCATCTATTGCAACCAATTACAGACAGAATTCATATATGGTGAGAGCATGCCGTGCGTTTAACGCAACCTGCCAGGAAGCTGATATCGATGTTTTTACCACTAATACCAATAATTTAAAGATAATCTTAGCCAAAAAATTTTTCAACTCTACTGACTAATTATATTTTTACTTTTTTTTTTTTTATATCCACACCCAATTACACGCATTGTCTTGCTACATGCTTAAGTCACAACTGGTGTACCGTCAGTAATTTTCTTCTTTTTAATCCTACTAATATTATAAACGTGAAAGTTTGTAAGTATGGATGGATGGATGGATGGATGGATGGATGGATGTTTGTTACTCTTTCACGTAAAAACGACTGAATGGATTTCAATGAAACTTTATAATAATATAGCTTATACATCAGAATAACACATAGGCTACAATTTATAAAGATATGGTGTGTAAATTAATAGAGATATTAAGTAAAATTTTAATTTCTAATTGTCAAATTTTCAGCCATATTTAAATAATAGACAACATAAGATTTTGCTGTCAGTTGCGCTTTGTTATACCACGTAGGTATTATATCACATTCTACGGGAACGGGATAAAAATCTTAGGTATCCTATGTCCGACTTTCTTTTAAATATAAAGATGTTGGACAATTCACAAAATCATACTTAATATTAAACGTGAAAGTGTAAATGTGTGTAATCCCGTTCCGTGATATAAAACATAGTTTATCAAAATGCAACTGCTGGAATAACAAAACTTCACCGACAGCTAAACGCTATGTTGTCTATAGTTTGACAAATTTGACAATTAGACATTTTGAAGTTGACCGGTTGATGTATTTATTTCGAGTAAATATTAACTTATTGTGCCGAACAATGAAGAAGAACTAAATAATGCACGTGAAGATCACCGCATTAGTATGGCTTGAATCCGTGCTACTCAATCACAAGAGCAAATCGAGGCAGCCCGTGAAACGGATCTGTTGGGGATGCAAAATCGTCGATCAAATTTATGAGATCAACAACTAGATAATTTTCGAGGCACAATAATACATTTATAAAGTAGGTACTACATAATTTGGATCGAGCAACGTTTCGATACGGTGGCAGCACTAATTACTGCTTGCATACTTGCGTCCGCATTGGACCAATAGATGCCACGTAATATTACAAAACACTCCTCAGCGGCTAAATTTTTATTAAAATGGAAAATCGTCACCTGGGACGAATGTACAATAGCGTAGACACGTGCATTGGAAGCACTTATCCGATCCGACCGAACACCTACGCAATGACTCGAGACGTTTTGGAGGCGCAATGATTTTACTGTCTTGCTATTTCTGCCAAACACTGCCACTAATTCCAAGAACTGCTGCCGCCGAAATAAGCGCTTGCCTCCAATCATCGAAATATGTGGATTGATTTTATTTTCTCAGAATTTCTATTCATCAAAGGACGAACTCACAAACACAAAAATAATGAATGGTTGACTAAGCGAGCTGTTTTGGCGGCTAAGAATAAATATGAAGATGATATAAAGTAACTAACATAATTCAGAATGAAATCATTGGTGCACTGCATTAATTCAAATATAATAACTGTGTAAAAAAAGTCTTCTTGGATGTGCCTGGCTTACCACCGCACAATTTACGACTAAAGGTTGGCTACGTACTAAGTTTGCTTCCAAATAAAAACCAAAACCACCAAACCTGTGCAACGGACCGCGTTTGGTGGTAAGTGAATTGATGAACAATGGAATATACTCAAAGTAAAGTTGGAAGGTGAGGAAGTTCTCATCCGAGGATCCCGACGATATCAACTGATATACCGTTTTAGTTTTAATGATTTCCGATCCGTCGTGCATTCGCCGTGAACATTAATAAATCACAGGGCCAATCCTGGAAAGTTTGTGGCCTAAATCTAGAAAATTCATGTATTTCCTAAGATCAATTATACGAGTATGTAGCATGTTCCGTCTCAGTAGACCATCTGTGTTATTTGTTCATGCGCCTGATAATAAACCGAAAAATGTCGTCTGGCACAAGGTGATTCACTGAAAAGTGCAGTTACTAAAATAGATGGCTATTAAAGTATAATTAAAATCATAGATTTTTTATTTATATTCATCCTGGTAAAAAATTGAAGTTAATAAAATCAAAAATCTGCTCATTTATTGCCTTTAAGGCGAAACAAAGTTCGCCGGGTCATCTAGTTATACAATATATTGTACTGTACATTATAAACACTAGTGAAAACTTGTAATTGGCCATATTCCAAATCATTTGTTTTGTGCACTGTACCTATTAGCTGTAAGTTTTCCATAAATAATAAAATAAAAAATAAAATAAAAATAAAAATAAAATATTCATTCTCAAAAACGGATGATCGGATGGGTTTTGAGATCTCTATAAAATAATCATAAAACATGTTATTAATAGTTATAAATATTTTATGAACAGATATGAGTAGATGCCTTTTGATTTGATTTGATAATATCCTGAAAATTTGATATTTTTTTTTACAATATAATCATTATTTGTTACTCTATTTTTAATTCAAATTTAATTCCTATTTTTTTGTTAGTTTTTCTTTAAAAGCGTTTTTTTTACTTTTTTAAACTATTATTTATTTTATATGTTTTAGTGATTATTTAGCTTTTTGATATTTACATCTCTATTAGCTCTTCAAACAAAAAATCGCTAATCCTGATTATCCTAGTAAGGATAACGGATCAAACTGTTTAAAATATTGAATTGTCATCAGACCTCAATAAGTAACTATGCCCAATTTCGAGTTAATCCGACGTTTTGAAGGGGGTCAAAATCATGTTCAAAGATTCCGTTACAAACATACGTCTGAAGCAAATAAAAGCGTATAAAATGACTGTGAAGAAACTATTAGTTATACGCAACGGAGGATCCTCAATCGTCGTGTACCAACTAAAGCTACAGATAACTGCATACCTTCTACGACGCTGGTGAGCCCAATCAATTTTCCTAATTTGCGTTTTTACCACTTAATGAGCTAGCGAAGTATCATTAACTAGCAATTGCGCGCGGCTTCGCCCGCGTGGGCTTCGAATCCGTGCTTATCTCCTCTTCGCATAAAGCCTCTTTCTTCAGATGCTTTAATATTTTTTATGAACATTCAATCGGCTACTGTGACTAAACTATCATAGTTAGATATGTGCTACGAGTTTGTAGGTCTTATTAATAACTACAAACTCGTAGTACATTATTTTGTTCTATTATCTATAGTTTTTGCAGCGCACGCATAAATAGGTTTTCGACTTTACACCTTGGGTTACAAAATCGCAATTTTCATACAGAGCCCTAATTCTTCTGTAAATAAAATATAGCCTATAACCTCCCTCGATAAATGGACTATCTAACACTGAAAGATTTTTTGAAATCGGGCCAATAGTTCCTGAGATTAGCGCGTTCAAACAAACAAACAAACTCTGCAGCTTTATAATATTAAGTATAGATACCACAAAACAAATCATGACCCATTTCTGAGTGACAACCTTCTACACAGAGGGTAATTAGCCTACCCAGTGCCGAACCACGTAGCAAGAGTAGCAATTCCTACGGGCCCCGCGCGAAAGGGGGCCCCGCATATTTAAACCCACTCATCTCTGCCTGAGCGTATTTTTTTCAGTGAAACTTATTAAGATGATTATTAATTATTATTATATTAATTACTAAAGTGACCGACATAGCTAGAAGGATTGCACAGTTGAAGTGGCATTGGCCACGTAGCCCGAAGAACGGATGGCCGTTGGGGCATAAAAGTCTTGGAGTGGCGTCCACGTATGGGAAGGAGAAGCGTGGGCAGGCCCCCGACTAGGTGGACGGACGACCTTGTAAAGGTCGCTGGGAGTACTTCGTGCATTGTGGAAATCTGTGGGGGAGGAGGCCTATGTTCAGCAGTGGACTTCTGTGCCTGATAGATCTAGATCTATTAATTACCCACAAAAATGTAACATATAGATAGCAAATTAATGTATTGAGTATTGTATTGTATTTTTACCACTTTATACTTAAGAACCCATAGCAGATCAAGGGCTCTTTGAAAGAATTTGCTACGGGCCCCGCGCTTGCTTAATCCGGCACTGAGCCTACCGTGCCACGCTAGCAAGACGGGTTGGCACAGGGATTCGTTTCAAGTTGTTCTCTCTTCCGGTTCCGGGCTAGCTTTTCGGCCTTAGCATTTCCTTTTGTCGGCTCTTACGACACCCTCAGTATAAAATGGGGTAACAGACATTTTAATATTATTATTCAATAATGATATTATCCAAGGACAAAAGACATTTCAATATTACTCAAAATCAAAATTTTAAAGAAATATAAAAAAAATCGTTTAGTTTTTACCACCGGTTCGAAATGCCATTCCATAGAGAAGAGCCAGCAATAATCTCCATGGTTGCTCTTTTAAATAAAAGGGTTACACTGATGGTAGTACAAGCAAGTCTGACAGATTAGTGAAAGCAATAACATGTAGCATATTAAAAAAATAGATAATAAAAATCTATTTTTACATGTTACATGGTGCGTGCTAAAACTGCTCATATGAACAGACAGACTGGATAATTCTGCGTTTTATTACATCAGTAACGATTCAAGAGCTTCATGAATTGTTTAATTTAATTAATCTGATCGCGGTTACGCCGGTTTGATGTGGTTTGTCTTAATTGAAATTTGTATAAGATTAACTCCCAAAAATGTCTCGGTGGTTGGGGCTACGTTATACGGGGGAAGATGATAAATGCGCCCCTACCACTAAAACCCATGGCGGCCATGCTCCGAGGCGATTCCTCCCGGCTTGGCTCGCCCTGTCGGAGATGGCTATGCTACGTGTACCGGGCATGGCATCGTCATAGCGTACCAAGAGGAGGTTATTTATATATTTTTTGTTTTGTTATTTGTCTTTATGTCCTTTATAGAATCGTAAACCATGCATTTAATCATGTGATGATCTTGAGTGCATGAGCCCAAGAATGTCTCAGAACAAAAACAAAATGAAAATTTCCGAAGTCTTTCCTCAATTTTTTTAGTTAGTGGCGTAGCAACGTATAAATCAACTTAAGTATTACACGACATTTATCTAAACCAAAATTATAGAATCCAAATTTGAAAAGTGACATTTCTTTTCCTAACGACAAACTAAAAAAGAAAGTAAAAATAGGTTTTTAAAAAACACAATACATTACGGCGCCTTGGAAAATTAAAAGAACAACAACAAAATGCCATACAACGTGGCAATGCTACTAGCCTTGGCACCGTACCCGGTGACAGCGATCTGGCGCAAATTACATTCTTATAATTTTAGATATTTAATTTATTTTAGTCATTTAGTTCAGTGTTTTTTATGTTTAATAAATGTATGTTTCAAAGAACAATATTTATTTATTTTAAAATTGGAACTCGAATACGCACCGCCTCTACGCATAGAGCAGCGGTCAAAGACTGTTTATTTTTGTTATTTTTAGCGCCAACAGGGATTCTTAAGAAGTAAACGCATCTATTAAGGTGAATGTTCCAGGGTAGCCCGCGAAATTCAAATTTTCTTACGTTTTTTTCAATTTGCAGGTCGGTGCTAGGTTGTATGTTGATTAAAATGTTATTCGCGGCTGTAAGACGTATGTAGTTATAGAATTATAATCATCAAAATCATCAATACAACCCTCCAAGCTCATAAAGGTGCAAGAAAAACTTTTTCAAGCTCATAGTCATTCTTGCACGAAAACGTACGTTCACGTACGTCAACGTATGAAAATTTCAATTTCGCGGGCTACCCTGGAACATTCACCTTAACATGGAAATAGCATTTACCTTTAATTGTATCTCTATATTAACTATGAAGCTAAAGTAACAACAAAATAATTACAAGCCCTCTGACATTCTTGACATGGGTGTGCGTGTGTGTGTGTGTGTATATGTGGTTGTGTGTCTTCATTAATGTTACTCCACTAGACAAAGAGCGCGTTAAGCTAGTGTAACATTTCGTCCGCGGTTCGACCTTTACTTCTAGTTTACGACGCTCAGTACAATGATCGTACCTACTTGAAGTTATAAAGAGCTGGTGATAAAATGCGTCGATAATAAAATATTTACGAGTTATTTATGCTTATTCGCCACTGGGTCGATGTGACCTGGTAACTGCTAATATCTCTGGCTCTTCACAGAAGGACGTCAAGAGCCAGACACACTAGCACTTGTTCTTCGTCGCCTCTTTGTTGGTCCAGGGGTTGGATACGCCGCCTTTGCATCACGGGGTCCTGGGTTCGATTCGGGTGCCGGGAAAGTGTCTTTGTGTAAACCAGAGGCACTTGTTCCGAGTCTGGGTGTCATTTGTGTTCTTGAATTTCATGTTTGTAAACTGAAAAATGAAAAGTCGTCTTATTTAAATATTAAAGACTCTTAACACATCTATCGGCCGTCATATCAACATTCACACCTTTCGTACACATTTTCACATTCATCCATCTCTTTTGGTCTCTCAAACCCCTTGTATCCACCCGCATTCATACTGAAACTACCACCGTAACGAAAATACTGTTCTACAGAGAAGAGCCGGAAAGAGCCTCACTAGTAAGTTACCTTTTGTTTTTTCAAATGATAGTCCTTACCAATATGAGAAACTACAAAAACACTTCTGAGTCGACCTCCTCCAACTACATTGCCAATATGCCACGCTGACCAGACGGGTTGGCACAGGTTTTCGTATCAAGTTTTCCTTCTCTTGCTGCTATTTTCGACCTTTACCGGCTTACAGCACCCTCAGTACAGAATGGGGTGGCGACAGCCTGTATTCTATTACCGTGTTTAGATGGCATGCCATCTCGTAATTCTATTTCGCCACTCATCTCTCGACACCTGCGTTGACAACAGTAGGTGGGCGTTTTGATTCGGGTCAAATTCTGTCTGACCTTTGACCTTAGGAAAATATTTTGCTTAATCCCCATTTAATGCGAGTAATTTTAATATTAGTTACTTGCTCGCTTGCTGAATTTATCAAATTATTGAAACAGTTTAGAATACAATGATGCTTAGGCATTCAGTGGGGTGCGGAGAGTTTGGGACTCCATTAATCGAACCACCTCGACCTCGACCTCAAGCGGACAGTCGAGGACCGCGGTCGGGACAGTGATTTTTTTTTAATCGTAACCCCTTTACTGTGTATAACCTGTATCGCGGGGGCAGTTTACACACATGAAATTCACGAACACAAATGACACCCAGACTCAGAGCAAGTGCCTCTGGTTTAAGGTGAATGATCAAGGGTAGCCCGCGAAATTCAAATTTTCTTAAAAAACTTTTTCAAGCTCAAAGTCATTCTTGCACCTTTATGAGTTTGGAGGGTTGTATTGATGAGTTTGATGATTATAACTCTGTAACTACATACGTCTTACAGCCGCGAATCAAATGATCATCATCATACAACCTAGCACTGCCCTGCAAATTGCAAAAAACGTAAGAAAATTTGAATTTCGCGGGCTACCCTGGAGCATCCACCTTAAGTAAAGACACCCGTAATCGAACCCCGAACCCGTTGATCCATAGGTGGCATATATTGCTTTCAACTGCCTCGTTGGTCTAGACCAACGTGACCAACTAAATGATTTTCATATGTGTCCTAAATAAAATAAAAATGCAATCTATCATTCCGAAGATACACATTTCTTCATTAACGTTTTAGTTTTAATTGTTCTCATATAAAGCTATTCTTACTACAGCCTGTATAAACACAGTCATTTCAGGGAGTGAGTAAACCAATTGTAAAGGCATCAAAAGTCGGAGGGAGCTACCTCCAGCGCCATAGGGTTGTCAACCTACAGTCTTTTACTTTAAGTTTATTTTCTCACAAGGATATTTTTGAAGTTATAGCCTTTTTTTAATACGCTTTTATTAGCTTCGCTTGTATGTATGTATGTAACGGAATCTTTGAACATGATTTTGACCCAGTTAAAAACGTCGGATTAACACGAAATTTGGCATACTTATTGAGGACCGATGACAATTCAATATTTTAAACATTTTGACCCGTTATCATTAATAGAATAATAATAATAACGGTGATCAAGGTGGAACACCGCTCTTCGATACAATAGCCAATAGAGATGTAAATATCCTATAGCTATTGCTATATTTTTTAGTGATTATTTAGCAATAGCTTTATGACATTTCAACTAAAAATAAATAATAGTTTTAAAAAAAACTAAAAAAATTTTGCTTTGCAGGATATTATCAAAATAACCCTTCTAGTCATATCTGTTCATAAAATATTTAGAACTATTGATACCATGCACCCCACGCTTTTTCAATAAAATCATTTTTTCTGACACTATTTTAATAACGCTAATTGTCAGTTGATGGCGTTGTTGGTTTACTCAATTTACGCTTTGGATCACGGAACCCCCGTTCGAGTCTTTGTGTAAACCAGAGGCACTTGCTCCGAGTCTGGGTGTCATTTGTGTTAGTGAATTTCATGTTTGTAAACAGCCCCGCGATACAGGTTATAAGTTGAGCAAGGGCTTCGTCTAAAAAAAAACATATGACAACTGTCAATGTCAGACTTTGAAATCTCAATCTGACAGTTGCAAAATCACATGAATGGGCCGGTCTATTCTGATAACGAGTGCCGGCAATACGTCTGGAAGGCAACAGCGTACGCATGTTAGATCCTTTAGAAATCCAAGATAACTATAGTGGTAGTTACTATTACTACTTTGACTACTATTACTATTTCTCTTATTCAGCCTGAGCCTACTATGGTAATAGATCTCCACTTAAGCGAGCATGTCGCAACGAAACGACACTTAAATAAATATCCTTGGACATTTCACACAACGCCATCTCGTCCCAAGCTAAGCAACTTAATGCTTGTGTTATAGTAACAAGATGGATGATAAACAACATATATACATAATTTTTTTGTAAATACATACATATTATAGATAGAAATGACACCCAGACTCCGAGCCAGTGCCTCTGGTTTAGACAAAGACACTTGCTCGACCCCGGAATCGAACCCGGGACCCGTTGATCCAAAGGCGACACATCTAACCACTAGACCAACGAGGCAGTTCTTAGTATTCTAAGGAAATTAACGTAACGAGATGCAAAGTAATCCAGCCGTCGACCCGCTTCGACGGCTGCGGCCGCTGCCGTCGACGGCAACCACCGACGCGTCGACGTCTGCAGTTGTCTGTGCCGTTGACAACATGTCGTTCGTGTGTATGAGCGCATACTTAAAATTGCTATTGCACTTAAAATTACTGTCTGAGCGTTTGGGTCTATTACTTCAATTGCAGTCAACGTTGAACATAAAGCAGGAGTCCTTAAAATGTACTTAAAAAGGAAATAAAACTAAGTTTACTGCGCTTTGTAATTAATTAGCAGGTAAAAAGAAGGGTAATGTTTTACCCTGAACGGAAAGGATGGGTGTTAAGTTTAACAGGTTTCACTGTGTTTCTAGCATCGAAACTCTAACGCGGTAGGGCTGGTCCTCCTTAGTCGTTCACTCCTGACGGAGTGGTCGTGGTTGATGATGCTGCATTTTCACTGGCCACAGCAGCCCCCGCGATGCGTCTCCACTTGTTACGGTCTTCAGCGTCTCGGGAACTTTGGACTATAGTCGTTTGAGTCGCAGCCTTAATGAGGTCTGTCCAACGCGTAGGTGATCGACCACGTGATCGCAGGGCTGGTATTAGTGTGTTTTTCTCAAAGAACGGTACTTCAGCTTCAATCCAGACTACTACTACTATTCAGCGTCAAATGGCCCACTGCTGAGTTGGGCTTCCCCCGTTACATGGAGGGTGATTAGCCTACTTTGCCACGCTGCCGAGACGGGTTGGCATAGGGCTTCGTATCACGTGGTTCTGCATCAGACCCCACAATGCCGCAACAGGACGCGAGTTGGAGCACCCCGGGGAGGTTTAATGGGTAGGCCCCCACTATGGGGGAGAGTCCCACACTCCCCTCGCTGGCCATCCCCGTGGCCGGCGAGGAAGTCCATAAAGGATTTTACCCAGGGCAAAAAAAAAGGGCTTCGTATCAATCTTTCCTTCTCTAGCGGGTAGGTTTTTGGCTTTGTCGTTTCCATTTGTCGGTGCTTACGACACCCTAAGGATATAATGGGGTGGTGACGCTATGTATTCTAAATCCATCACCACACAGATATTATAGACTTCATATCATAACCCTGGATATGATATGAAGTCTATAGTCCAAAAAATTGCTACTTAAATTGTTACTTACGAAAAAGTAGTGTAATTTTTAAAAAAATCGAAATCCACTGGTTTTTTCTTAAGCCATTTTTTTTTGTGGAATAGAATTATTGCTAGCCTACTTCCAATGTCGCTGTGGCGTGCTGTTTTTGGGACATCCTGTATATTCATAACGGATCATTGTTCCGTCTTATGGCTCACGATTCCCTCGTTCGATTCCAGCGTCGATGTTATGAGTAGTAGTAGCATATTTGCACACATTCTACTCAGTCGTTTAAGTTTTATTTTTTACTAGCGACCCGCCCGGCTTCGCACGGGTGCAATTATGCATGTATTAGCCTTAATATCTGGATGACCGAGCATTGCTCGGTATTTTTTTTTTATAAATTGTGTTTTTTGGAAATTATATTTAAGTACGAATTACGCAAACACTCATTTACTTCATCTTACTTAACAACGCCATCTGCTGTTGTGCTCACAAAAAAGTAGTATTATTATTCGCCAATAGATGTCAGGAATTAAGTCTAACCTCAAAGCAAACACTCATTGACTGCTGTTGTGCTCACAAAAAAGTAGTATTGTTATTCGCCAATAGATGTCAGGATTCCTAGCTAGATCGATTTATCCCCCCCCCCCCCCCTAACCCGAATAAAATGACATTTTCTAAAAATGTTTCCTAGCTAGATCGATATATCGCCCCCGGAACCCCCTTTATACTAAATCATGAAAATTGTTGGAGTCGATTCCGAGATTCCAATTAACTATATATATACAAGAATTGCTTATTTAAAGATATAAGATAAACCTTCCTCTTGAATCACTCTATCTATTAAGAAAAACCGCGTCAAAATCCGTTGCGTAGTTTTAAAGATTTAAGCATACATATTTACGGACAGACGACAGCGACTTTGTTTTATAATATGTAGTGATAGTGATAGGAATTTCAGTTATTTTCAATTTGTGCCAGCCCTACGCTAAGTACATAAAAGTCCCCAGGCGCTAAAGGCAAGGGTTGGACCTTTTTCGCGGCTGGCCCTCATAACGTACAAAATGGATTTCAATTTATTACGGACATTATAATATAGGCTTTTATAAAGGTTTTTACACAAGGGAATTTATTTGTTATTCGCTATTATTGTGATGATGGTGGTCCGATGGATGCGAGCGGCGATGGATAAATAAATAATAAATAAATAAATAAATATTCTTGGACATTTCACACAACGCCATCTCGTCCCAAGCTAAGCAACTTAATGCTTGTGTTATGGTAACCAGATGGATGGTAAACTACTTATATACATTTTTTTTTTGTAAATACATACATATTATAGATAGAAAACACCCAGACCCGGAACAAATACTTGTAGGTCGTACAAATATTTCTTCCGTGCGGGGATCGAACCCGCGACATGCTGCGCAGCAGTCGATCGCTCAACGACTGCGCCAACGTGATTAAGCGCAAAGGGATGATCATTCATCTAGGCGAGGTGGTGTGTCTGTTGTTTTATCAGTGTTTCGAATGCCTTGGACCCTTGCTTGATGGAAAACAACGCCACGGTCTAAGGGCTCCCACACATAAACACGATACGACGTCGCGTCGTACCACGATGCGGCGTGGTTTGACGATGCGACGTCGCGTATGTGGAAATCATCGCAACGTGCCATGATGCATGGCACGACGGATACAAAAACGGGTGAATTGTCGTAATTAATTTAGAAAAAATGGACGGTACTAGACGTGTTCTGCTCATGCTGTTATTAAGATGATGGATAAAGAAAAAAAAACTCAGAAGATCACCCATTTTTTCATTTTCTTTCCTGTCGTGCTTAGCGACACGTTCGATGTTGCGTCGTAGATTTCCACGACGCGACGTCGCATCGTCAAACGACGCCGCATCGTGGTACGACGCGACGTCGTATCGTGTTTATGTGTGGGGCCCTAAGATAGAACAGGCAATTCAAGGAAAAGCCCTGTAGGGCACTGGCTCTCGCATACACGCCACGAAACACAGTAAAACTGCTTGGCGCTGGACTTAGATGTGAGGGTGGTACCTAGCCGGTCGGACCATTGATCCTACTTCCAAGCGTGCGTTATTACAACACGCGTTTTTCCCCAGCGTGCGGTGGGGAAGTGTAATATACTGAAGCGTCCCCACACGGGTAAAATCTGCGGCGCGGGTTGTAAGTTGAAGGTCGAAGGAGTAGAAAGGGGGAAATGAAAAATTATTAGCCTAAATAATTAAGACTGCTACCCAAAGACATTATTCCACGCGGATGAAGTCGCGGGTACAGCTAGTTTACCATATTTTTACGCCCATACCCAGGGCCGGGGTTATATTTGTGCCGCCCTGGGGCAGAAGCAAATGCCGCCCTATGACTTAAATTTTATTTTAATAGTTTTGATATGTTTTTAAGAATTAGAATAACTAATTGATTGCAGGAAATTTATTATGTATTTTATGGAAATAAATTAATTAAACTATTTGAATAGTTTTATCCTATATCATAATATACAACATTTTAATTAGATACATAATACTTAAATTATATTTCTTGAAAGATGACATGTTTATTTAAAAGAATTAGTTAATTATATTATATATAGAAAAAAAAACTCACTTTCCAAATTTTGCCGCCCTAGAATATTTGCCGCCCTGGGCACTTGCCCCGACTGTCCCTAGTGTAAATCCACCACTGGGCCATGCCACATAACCGAGCCAGTCCTCCAATAAATTGTCTATGGAAACGCTCGACACGATGCGAAATGTCAAGGCAGATAACCTAGCCGCAAGAGAAGGAAAACTTGAAGCGAACCTCTGTGCCAACCCGTCTGGCCAGCGTGGCACAGTGGGGCAATTACCCTTACTCAACAGTGGGTCATTTATGGGCTGAGTAGTTTATCTCATTACGTGGTAGAAACGCTGACTGGACTATATGTAATTTTCTCGCAAAGAATTGTTTTAACCAAAGTACTTTCCCATCGCGCTCTTTCAACATTTTGTCAAGAATATCTCCTATAAATCAGGGGTTGGCACAAGATGGATGGCTGCGAGAGAGTTACGCTCCCAAACCTGGTGATTGATAGTGTTTGGCACTACTCTTTATGCTTTTGGTAAAAAAACACCTTTATAATCACTTAAATATTAAGACGCGAAGCAAATACTTCGTATATAGTCGTTTGAAATGTCCCCCACTTAAAGTTTATATAGAAGAGTCCAGATTGCAATTTTTTTTAATTGTGCATAAAGGTGCGTACAGATTAAGTAACATGTTGCATAACTTGTGTTTTATAACACGTCCACATTATCCAACATTGTATTTCAACTTTGCAACGTATAACAATACTGTACACATTAGAATAACAACGTTGTATGACATTTTCGTTGGTCGTTCTGCAGTATAAAATAAAGCCTCCACATTACTGAAACATATTTTATAACATCGTTTTATAACATATAGTGTTATATAATATGTACGCACCTTAAACATTGAATCTTTAGAAAGAAGAAAGAAAGAAAGAAGAAAGAAAATTCATTTATTGACACTAATCAAATTAAGCTAACAGGTAATATGAAATCAAAATGAGTATTAGCGCCAAAGGGTCACCGGCTCAGCATAATGTTAGGTATTGGCACTTTAAAAACCATAGACTCATTATGTATTTGACTCCCTTGTTTATTTTTAACGTCTGTGAAGAAATTTAAAATCCAACTACATATAATTTAAATTGTGGTCGAATTTCGATAGGCGTCTACTAAATGTAAAACGCCTTCAAAAATGGCACTGATATACGTTAAATTATAGATTACTAGCGACCCGCCCCGGCTTCGCACGGATGCAATGATGAACCTCTACAATATTATGCATGTGAAAGAAACCGCTTCAAAATCCGTTGCGTATTTTAAAATATTTAAGCATACATAGGGACGGACAGACGACAGCGACTTTGTTTTATACTATGTAACTAGCGACCCGCCCCGGCTTCGCACGGGTGCAATATTGACCTATAAACCTTCCTCTTGAATCACTCTATCTACTAAAAGAAACCGCTTTAAAATCCTTTGCGTAGTTTTAAAGATTTAAGCATACATAGGGACGGACAGACGACAGTGACTTTGTTTTATACTATGTCATGATGAAGAAGTGTACTTAAGGAAGAAACTGGCCTATTTTTGTGGAAGGAGTATCATCTTCGTTCCCGATATTAAATTAGCAGTTTAATATAGTTAACAGTTTTGGTAAGCATTACTACACTACTACTAAACGGGTAATATAGCTACAGTTCGGAACGTATGTCAAACTCTCTTGACACAATCACTTAGCAATAACTTTTGAATTTAACAGGTTAATGCTAGATACTGCATCGTGTCGATGTGGCAGGCATGCTTTAACACTCAAATTAATATCGTTACAGCGAGACAATGTAACACAAATTAATTTATACGTTATTAACTAAAAGCTTAACCAAAACGGAATTTTGTCGGCTCTTAAGACACCCTCAGGATGTCATGGGACGGTGACATTGTGTATTCTAAATCCTCACACGCCACCGTCACATGTCAAACAAAAAACAAACGAATGTCAAACAGGATGCGTTCAGAAATTAATTTTGCAACTAAATGAACGGTGAACAGAAAATAAAACTGTTCATATTGTCGAACAGGATGCTTTCATTAATTTACGTTCGGCACTAAGTACGCCTGGGCAACAAGTCTATTCATAATAGAGGTAATATACAAGTGAATAATAGTGAATTAACTATAACTTTTTTTATATTATTTATAAGGTTTTTTTTTTTTTGTTTGAGGCTCATCAGTATTTTCTATTTTAAATACGAAATAATATAACATTTTTATTTGAATACAGACTTTTTTTTAAACGTAACATCTGCCCCTATGTGAAACCTGTATCGCGGGGGTAGTTTACAAACATGAAGTGCCTCTGCTTTACACAAAAACAGTTCCCGACCCCGGTATCGAACCGAGGACCTGTCCGCCTTGTTGCTGGCAGTCAGCCAACAACAAACTGTATCTAAAATGTAGAACAGTTCCGTTTTCAAATTTAAATCATTATTCATTAATGAATGGTGGATTGATGTTAGGGATTGGCCAATCGGCAGTCCAGTCGATTTCGTAATACATTGGAATTTCTTAAATTTAGAACGCACTAAAATTGTAGCCATCTTGTTTATACGCCCATAAGTGCAAACGTCGCGGTCGTGAAAATACTCAAAGCGAACTTTTTAAGAAGAAGAAGAACAAGATTTGATTATTAGATCGGATAGAATTCAGAGACGGATTTGGAAAACATAGTGTCACCACCCTATTCCGCCCTGAGGGCGTCGTAAAAGTTTTCCGAATCGGTGGTAGTTTCAGCATGAATGTAGGTATGACGACATCAGTCATCTTAAACGACATCAGTGTAGTCTCCATACACACCTATTAAGGTCTGTATGGAGACTACCACCTAGTGTGGGACAGGGCCGTAAGATGATAACGGTATTTTAAATATGACGATTTATAAGAGATTTGTGATAAAACCTACGTAAATAAAGTTCCTTTTGAGTTTGAAAGTTTTCTTTCCCTTGCGACTAGATTTATTGGCCTTGTCATTTCGTTTTGTCGGCTTTTACAACACACTCAGGATGGAATGGGGTGGTGACACATTATATTCTAAATCCGTCACCACACGGACGTCGATGGGCTTGAATATCGAAGTCAACTGACTCAGCTAAACAATTTCTGTAAGATGTAAACTCATACAAGATATTGCTATTAAAAGTTTCGTCAGTATAATGAACATCAATAGTCGACCTTGAACACTGCCAACTTGCTAATGTGGTTCGCCGAGCAAGAAAATGTGACGTGATTTTTATAAAACTGGCGGAAAGTTGTTTTAATAATGATGGAATAGTATATTTCATTACAAGTGCGGAAAGGCTGCCATTGCAAAGAGTTCCGACAAATGTCTACCCGAGCAGAGGCGCAGCCGAAGGCAAGGGTTGACAGTCGGAACAAGTTGCAATGACGCTTCCGCACGTATTCTGAACGACTATTTTTAATACAGTTGCCAAAAAATGAAGCAATATAATAAAATAATAAAAACACAATAAACTCAACTAACTAATCATTTATAACTTACAAACAAAAATGGCGCCAACCGTAGAATATAAGCAGAGATTGTTTTTTCTTCACCCATGCTAGTAGGCAAAAGCAACTATGCCCATACAGCCAAGTCTTCAGTAGATTTTTTTTATTGATATGAAATGAAAATGAAATTTAATGAGATGAATTGAAATGAAACCTAACCTAACTCATTCAATCAAATCATTAAATCGGATATTGAAACAAATTAGTAAGTAGTTTCTTTTTAGAATAAACGTATTTAACGTAAACTTGGCTGTATGGGTATTGTTCCTTTTGCCTACCAACATGGGTGAAGAAAAAAAAATCTCTGCTTATATTCTACGGTCGGCGCCGTTTTTGAGAAATGATTAGTTAGTTGAGTTTATTGTGATTTTATAATTTCATTAAATTGCTTCATTTTTTCGCAACTGTATTAAAAATAGTCGTTCAGTACACGTGCGGAACCGTCATTGCAACTTGTTCCGACTGTCAACCCTCGCCTTCGGGTGCGCCTCGGCTGGGGTAGACATTTGTCGGAACTCGCTGTAATGACAGCTTTTCCGCACTTGTAATGAAATATACTATTTCACTTCAGTAGCTCAAATATGTAGGTTTTGCTCACTGAAATTTGCAAAATGCGATTTTGCTCACTGTTTTCAGTGTGCATACAGAGGATAAAGCGTTCAAAAACAAGATGGCGGACGAAGAAATTGAATATTTACATTGAAGTTTATTCAAGATTATAAACTACACAAATAAATTAAAGTGAACCGATGGTTTGGTTGTCCTAGCTAGTAAATATCGTATGGTTATCAATGGCGTAAAAAAAGATATGTTTTTAAACACATATTTCTTATAGCTGATAAACTACAACTGAACTAAATGACTATGTTGGCGCTGCGTTCGTTAACGCATTCAAAGATTGAAATTTGAATAGAAACATGAAGACGAAAATGCAGAATGTGGAAATAGCTATACATACAGATATAGCATTTTAAAGACAAAACTATTTCTATTAACTACCTCTTAGCTCTAATTTCGAATGGAGAAACGGTTTTTAGAAAGAGAAAAATATTATTGAACAATGTTTTAGCTTCCCAGAAAAAGCTAAAACATTGTTCAATAATATTTTATTCATAACTTTTGCGGAGTACTTACTAAAACCGGTGCTTACAAACTTGAGAGTACAATAAAGCACTTAAAGTTTCTAAGAGACAGTATTTCATTCTATATTATTATTTTCGAAGTTACAAAGTATTCCCTATGCAAAGCCCTCTTAAACTGTCTGAAACCCTGGTACTTTAAGTCAATACCATAAATAACAAACAAAGAAATATCAAATTTGATTAAGTGTTTGCAAAAGGGGCGTAGCGTGCCTTGGTGGGGCCCCGTATAAAAAAAATTTTGCTTAGGGGCCCAAGAAACAAAATAACCGATGTAGGGTGTTGCCAAGTTTGGAACGCACGCTCCACGCGAGAAAAAAAGTAAGAACTTTGGTTTACTTTTGTCATTTCTGAAATAATAAAAAAAAAGTTTTTAATAATGTTTGCGTACGCACGTTGGGGGCCCCGTATAATTGATACGGCGGTAGCTACGCCCCTGGTTGCAGGTTATGTGTGTAGTAGATCAATGCGGAAGCCCGAGAAAATGGTAAACGTGGAAGAAAATAATAGTAGGATGTAACCCGTTGAAAAGGGAAGAGAATATGACAAAAATGAATGGAAAAATAATTCATTGGCTATATTTTATACAGCACTAGCGCCCCGGCTCCGCACGGGTGCAATTATGCATGTATTATACATATAAACCTTCCTCTTGAATCACTCTATCTATTAAAAAAAACCGCTTCAAAATCCGTTGCCTAGTTTTAAAGATTTAAGCATACATAGGGACGGACAGACGACAACGACTTTGTTTTATGACTATGTAGTGATGTAGTGATAGTGATTAGAAAGAGGAGATTTCACAGATTAAAAAATAGCGATATTTTGACGCGAGAATTTCCGATTGAGGGTGTTTATTCGATATTAAGTCAAAATAAGGTGAAATTAAATAAATATTTTATCTAAAAATAATTACAGTGTACCGTGTTTGATACATAAAAAGGCAAGTTTTCACCAAATTCCGAGAGAAAAAATTAAAAATCTAAAACTTGGTTGAATTTTGAGGTTATGTGAAAAACGTGCGAATACTAAAGTTGTAGACCTTTTTGTTACCTACAACTTTGTAACCTTTTTCCCTAGGACTTGTAGTTTTGCCGGAAATCGAGACAAACCGTTTTTTACCCATAAAAACCGCCCATCCCCTACCTCCCGACCTCAGATCTGCCGCGCGTATTATAAATTGTAACATCATTGGCCGTAACCATTGATATACTAAACTAAAGGTTTTGTATATCAATGGCCGTAACCAAAGTTTTTTACCAAATTGAGTTAGTTAGGTACATATTCGGAATGGCCGTATCGAGATCTATAACTTTGTCTTTGACAGTTTACAAAAAAAGTGCTAGTATGATTACATTTTTGATTTTTATAAGCACAAAAAGTTAAATAATTTAAAACTTTAAGCGTCATTTTCTAGGAACTTCCTGTCATGCACTTGCCGCTCTTCTCATTAGCACGGCAGAGATCGCCCATAAATTATTTTTCCTTTAATTTTTGTTATATTCTGTTTCTTTTGAGTGAAAGGTGTGAATGTAGGTATGACGACTGATAGTTGTGTGTGGCGGCTGCCACCTGGTGTGGAACAGGGGCCGTAAGATGATAAAAATATTTACAAATATGACGATTTATAAGAGGTTTGTGATGAAACCTACGTAAATAAAGTTCCTTTTGAGTTTGAGTTTAAAAGGGGGTTGAACTTACTATATTTCTTTTTGTTTCAGAAATTATCGACAATGGCCTTAGGGTCACTGGACACTGGTACATTATGGCAATTCATTTGCATATACAAGGTATAATAAAATCCTATCCTATAACCATATGGAAAAGTATTTCCGATAGGAATCTTAAGAGTCCGATTGTGAGGCACCTAGTTAAACAGACTCGTTAACTTATAGAATATAAGTACTAATATAGCTGGTAAGTAAATTGTTACTAACCCTTTCGTGTTCTAACCCCATCTTTACCTTTCGTTTTGGATCTTTTTTGTCCGCCAATCATCATCATTATCATCATCATCAGCCCACATTAGTCCACTGCTGGACATAGGCCTCGCCTAAAGAGCGCCATAGCGCCCTGTCTTCAGCTTGACGCATCCAGCTGCTGCCCGCAACCTTTCGCAGATCGTCGCTCCATCTAGCAGAGGGCCGTCCCACACTACGCTGACACTCAAAATCAAAATGTTGTTTATTCGAATAAATTCTTGCGAATGCTTTCAAATGGTCAAAGATTTTAAGAGAAAAAAATAAAAGTAATAAAATAAAATTAATAATTTAGTTCTTACCACCGGTTCGGAATGCCATTCCATAGAGAAGAGCCGGCAAGAAACTCCATGGTTGCTCTTTTAAATAAAAGGGTTACAATGATGGTGGTACAAACAAGTCTGACAGAATAGTGAAAGCAATAACTATGTCCGCCAATGAATATTATTATTATAACGACTCCCGTGATGGATTTAGAGAATACATAGTCGTCGTTTCAGCCCATGAGTGACCCACTACTGAGTCGGACCTCCTCCAAATTCATGGAGGGAAATTTGCCTACTACGCTGGCAAGACGGGTTGGCACAGAGTTTGTATCAAGTTTTCCTTTTCTTGCGGCTACGTGATCTACCTCTTGCGTTCCCTTAGTCGCCTTTTACGACGTTCGGTATTGGTATCCAATTTGATTATCCACATTTTGTCTAATAAAAACACAAATACTTTTTTAAGTCTTATTTAAGTTTACAGCCATATATCGATAAGATCCGAATCGAATTAAGTTACGAATTCGATTTACAAAAAAAATCTCTCTCATCTCTAAGTTTAATAGAGGTTTCTGCAGGAAGGAAAGTTTGCGGTCCTCAAAAGCATCCCTTTGACATCTCGACGTCAATTAAAGATGTTTTTACCCTCAAACCGTCTGCCAGCGAATATTAACTTACGGGGTGTTGCGCTGTGTATACGAACTATATTTAAGTAACCTGATTTATGTCGAAAGGTTAAGTGCGAGTGGTGGCGTGGACCAAAGGAAATGACACGGCCAAAAAGCTAGCCAACCCATCTGGTCAGCGTTGCACTAGTAGGCTTATTACTCTCCATGTAACTGGAAGTAGACCGATGACCTGGTTAAGCACATCGGTCCGTGTGGGAGGCCTACCGGCGTTTACGAGTTGCGATGCCACAGACAAACACAGTCACGTCAAAATATATAAAAAAAATACATAGACAAGGACCAAGAACTTTAATCAATGATCTATGTTAAACAACATCAGTTCGTTCCCAACTACCAAATAGTCTGATAAACAGATATAAGTACAGCAAACCAATCATTTGCATAAAACGAAACGTTGCAGTCTTGTTTCATTGATTTTGCAACTACCGCGTTATACGAGTGCCAATCTCGTGCGAGATTTTAGATTTTCAACTTTAACACTGGCTAAATTGGGTATAAATTTGAAAGAGGTTTTGCTTTCTCTTCAATTATTACTTCTCTCACTCAAAGGTTTGCTGGTAGAGTTCAATAATGAGCTCGTCTGTGTACAAGCAATTTGTATCGACTTTGCTGGTAAATATTGTATGAGTGCAAATATCTAATAAGAGGATTTTCTTCACTGAACGTGCTATACATTTTGTATCAGAGATTTTATAAGAGTTTAGGCGCAAAGTGATGATCATGCAGACAGACGAGTTAGATAGTCTGGCAAGGAGCCGTGGTTCCTATTGGCTATGCCAGATTGACGGTTGTCGGGGACGGATAACCGTGCGAATTGCTCTGTAAACTTCGCTATCGCGATGTAGGACGTTTTGGTAATTGTATTTTATAGGAATGTACAATTTACAAGCCGGTCGCTACAAGAGTGTGAAATAAATGTTTTTATTTATTCCTGTTCTAAACGTGAAAGTTCGGATTTTTTTACCAATACTTGATTACCTTTGACCCTAGGCTTGCGTGATGGAAAGCAACGTCAGAGTCTAAGACGGGGCAGGCAATTACAGGAAATGCCCTGTCGGGCACCGGCTCTCACATACACACGACGGAACACAGTAAAACTGCTTGGCACCGCGCCGGACTTAGGTGTGAGGGTGGTAGCCAGCCGGGCGGACCACCAAGCGTGCTGGGTTTTGTTCACTTTTACAACACGTTTTTTTTTCACAGCGTGCGGTGAGGAAGTTTTTTAAAATGACTCAAATGATTTGGATGGAATTTTACGCCCAAACACTTTATACAAGATGATTTATTGTACAGTCAAAATCTAATAACAGTTGACTCAGAATGGCTATTACTATTGATTGGAAGTTTTGTACTGAATTATTTATAATTCGAATTTTTGAACATATAGTAATACTATTTATATTTATTATAACACGTTGAACACCTCATAAGTTACTTTCTAAAGATAATATATACTATACTAGCGACTCGCCCCGGCGTCGCGCGGGTGCAATGATGCATTTATTGTACTTAAAACCTTCCTCTTGAATCACTCTGTCTATTAAAACAAACCGCTTCAAAATCCGTTGCGTAGTTTTGAAGATTTAAGCATACATAGGGACGGACAGGCGACAGCGCCTTTGTTTTATACTATGTAGTGATGATGATGACATGTATGGTACAGCCGAGCTTAACTAAAACTATTTTAGTTTTGTAACCGAAGACAACATCTGTCACACGGTTGAAGCGACGAATCGTTGTAACTCAACCGTCATATTAAGTCCATAATAAATTACGGCGAAGAATATCAAAACAAAATTTTGAACTTATTACTTGCAAATTTTCACTTATATTTTTTTTTTCATTTAAGTATGTAATTTTTTAAGGCGTAATTCTTCTTAGACCTTTTAATTTTTGTGCTCTTCAATAAATCATGCTGTATATATAACCACAGACTGTTTTTATGAACGAAGTCCCTGCTTTAGCCTTTAGGTACCTGTATCGCGAGGGCAATTTACACAAATGTAATTCACACACACAAATGATACCCAGACTCAGGGCAAGTGCCTCTGGTATACACGTATACACAAAGACACCTGCCCGACCCCAGAATCGAACCAAAGACACCCGATCCAAAGGCGGCACATCCAACCACTTAACCAACGAGACAATCATCCTTACATCTATTACTACTCCTCGAGTCGGGCCTCCTCCCTTTACATCATCATCATCATTTCAGCCAAAAGACGTCCACTGCTGGACATAGGCCTCCCCCAAGGATCTCCACAAAGGCCGGTCCTGGGCCGCCCGCATCCACTGCTTTCCGGCGACCTTAACCAGGTCGTCGGTCCACCGTGTGGGAGGCCTACCAGCACTGCGCCTTCCGGAACGCGGTCGCCACTTGAGGACTTTTTTGCCCCATCGGCGTCAGTCCTGCGAGCTATGTGCCCTGCCCACTGCCACTTAAGTTTGGCAATCCCTTTATATGGCGGGTAATTAACCCACAGTGACACGCTGGCCAAACGGGATGGAACAGGGCTTCGTATAAATCTTTCCTTCTCTTGCGTGCCCTATCATTTCCTTTTGACACCCTCAGGAGGGAACGCGGTGGAGACACTATGTATTCGAAACCCGTCTTTCATATACTAAAAATAAATTATCCAAAGGACAGCTACAGACAGTATAAAATACAAAATTCTCAGAACGTCGAATGAAAAGTACTTACTTAAATGAGTTTCTGTCAGGCTCTAGAAAGTTCCGAAGAGAAACCCGATGTTTGAAGAGATTTCCACGTAAAGTCAACGCTAGTACGTGTCACATACATATTTAGAATATTTTATTTAAGTATTAACTTTGTCACCACCCCATCTCGCCCCTATGGAGTTGTAGCTACCAACATGCTTCATACTTTACACAATTTACCCGAAAAATCGGAACTAATTACATAAAGAAATATCGCCTACAAATGCGAGAAATACCAAAAAGTCCTACACCGCGATAGCGACATTTCAAGAGCAATTCGCACAGTTAAGATTTCCCGGACTACAACTATCCGGGGTTAGGCGATATGACCCCTAGCCAGACATACCACCTCGTCTGGCCGGATCATCCCTTTGCGCCTAAAGAGTCTTAGGAGCCTACAAAAGGAAATGTCAAGGCCGATAACCTAGCCGCAACAGAAAGAAAACTTGATACGAAACTGTGCCAACCCGTCTAGCCAGCTTGGCACAGTAGGCTAATTACCCTCCATGGAGTTAGTAGTTAGCGGAGGTGCGATTCAGCACCCCCTCGACCGTGCTGCCACCTTGTTGTGGTGAGGGGGATTGTGTGCCTTTAAGATCCTTTGGGGCTAACAGCTCAGGGTCACCCATGCCGGGCGGGCCCACGGGGAGAGACCAGATAAAGAGCGGCACACGGAGTCGTGGTGGGTTTTGGCTCTGGGGACTCCTCTAAATAAATATCCTTGGACATTTCACACAACGCCATCTCGTCCCAAGCTAAGCAACTTAATGCTTGTGTTATGGTAACGAGATGGATGATAAACTACTTATATACATATTTTTTTTTGTAAATACATACATATTATAGATAGAAATGACACCCAGACTCCGAGCCAGTGCCTCTGGTTTAGACAAAGACACTTGCCCGACCCCGGAATCGAACCCGGGACCCGTTGATCCAAAGGCGGCACATCTAACCACTAGACCAACGAGGCAGTCAAAAAGGTCAAGGCAACTCTGAGGACAGAGTTGCCTTGACCTTTTTGACTGCCTTTTTGAAAGCCGTAACCTGCCGGGACACACGGCGTGGTAATTGCAGTGGAGGGCGGCCAGGGCTGCTGCCACAAGCAGCGGAGGGGCGGCAAGGCGGCGTGCCACGGCCGCCGCCGCAACCGCGTGGGTCGAGCGCCAGTTCATCCGGCGCCTGACGTGGGCACGTGCAATGTCCCGCACGTGCCTTTCGGTGAGTTGGGGAGCGTCCAAAGCTCCCCATCAAAGCGAGGGGCCCGCTTGCAGAAGCGGGCCAAGGCCCCATCAAGGTCGCGGAGCATGCTCCCCAATTGGGGAGTGAAACCCGTGGACCTGTTTCGGGCAGTTGAGGGACACCGTTGGTTTTAGTGGGTAGGTTGGGGCGCAACTACCATCCCCGCCCCGGAGTCTCACATAACCCGGCTGGCGTTTAGCGGTCGGGTATCAATGAGGATTTCCAACGTAAAAAAAAGGCGCATCTCAGCAGTGGATGTATGTACCTAGTGCATTATACAACATAGTGCAAGCAAGTTCGACAAATCCTCATAACTGTGTCAGCTCATAGAATGTGTTTACCATATCAGCAGATAAATTTATTGATTTTCGACCTGTTGGGAACACTGTCGATCAATCAGTCCGTTTTCCTGAAATTATTCATAAGCCCACGCAATATTCTGATAACAGGTTCACTAGATAGTGATAGATTTGTTTTCGTGAATTACATGTTTGTAAACTGCCCCAGCAGTTATACATAGTACAGGCAAATTGTGGTTATACCAATGCGCAAATCACCATCTTAACGCGCCTTGGAGTCCCACATAATCCAGCCGTGACCCCAATGCGACTGGGAACACACAAAGGGTTAACCGTCAAAAAAAAAACATTGACCCTTTGGTTTGTGGTTTCTGGATCACTCGTGGCCTTCTTCAGCCGGGTTGAGACGTGACCCGCACAATCACGGGTACACAGACCAGAACACGGGTAGGGACAGCCTGTTCCTATGCATGTCCTAGTTCGAAGCGCTTTGGTCGAACTTCTGAGGGTAGAGCAAGGCGAAGCCAGTGTCGAATAAATAATAAATAAATAAATATCCTTGGACATTTCACACAACGCCATCTCGTCCCAAGCTAAGCAACTTAATGCTTGTGTTATGGTAACGAGATGGATGATAATCTACTTATATACATTTTTTTTTGTAAATACATACATATTATAGATAGAAATGACACCCAGACTCCAAGCAAGTGCCTCTGGTTTAGACAAAGACACTTGCCCGACCCCGGAATCGAACCCGGGACCCGTTGATCCAAAGGCGGCACATCTAACCACTAGACCAACGAGGCAGTCAAAAAGGTCAAGGCAACTCTGTCCTCAGAGTTGCCTTGACCTGTTCCTATGCCTGTCCTAGTTCGAAGCGCTTTGGTCGAACTTCTGAGGGTAGAGCAAGGCGAAGCCAGTGTCGAATGGATTGTTTACGAAGTTTCGTTTCCCCAAACGACAGATGACCAGCGCAGACAATTAGTGGTAGGTTTTCGTAGGTAAACCGGTCGCAATCACCATCTCATCGCGACCGGGACTGGACGTAATGCATATATACAAACACGTAATGCTAAAGTTAATCCAATTACTTCGAAACATGTTCTTGGGTGTTAAAGGAATTATACTAATTACTCTGTGCGAGAGTAAATTAGTATTTAGGTGTACCTAATCTATATATTTTAGCCGTGTGGTAGCGGAGTAAGAATACTACCACCCCATATCTTCCCGTGGGTGTCGTAGAAGGCAACTAAGGGACAACAGACGTTGGGCAGCAGCGACGTTCTGTACAAAAACATACCATCCGTACTGCGATCGCCAACCCGCCTGCCAAGCGTGGCGATTATGGCAAACCCCCCCAATCAAAATGATTCTAACAGAGACGTGGTCGCTCACTATGGGCTCCATCAGAAGGCTCAAAGTCACCCAAAGGGCAATGGACAGGGCTATGCTCGGAGTTTCCCTGCGAGATCGAATCAGAAATGAGGAGATACGCAGGAAAACCAGGGTCACCGACATAGCCCACCGGATTGCTTAAGTGGCAGTGGGCAGTGCACATAGCTCGCAGGACCGACGACGATGGGGCAAAAAAGTCCTCGAGTGGCGACCGCGTTCCGGAAGGCGCAGTGCTGGTAGGCCTCCCACACGGTGGACCGACGACCTGGTTAAGATCGCTAGAAAGCAGTGGATGCGGGCGGCCCAGGACCGGCCTTTGTGGAAATCCTTGGGGGAGGCCTATGTCCAGCATTGGACGTCTTTTGCTGAAATGATGATGATGATGATGAATCTATATATTTAAAGGAGCTGTTCTATAGATAGCTGGAAGCTGGGGTTCTCATCGCTGGAATAATAAGACCTGGAGACTTGAAATTTGGTAGGAATATTACGTTGCCATGTAGAGGTCAGCTAAAAACGGATTTTCCGAAATTTAAAAAAAAAAGGGTATTGCGGTCGAGGTAATTATTTGGCAAAACAACGTTTGCGGGATCGGCTAGTCTATATGTATTTTAAAAGAGATTTCCACGTTTGTAGTCAAACCTCACGATATCTCTGGAACCTTAAGACTTGAAATTTGGTAGGAATCTTTTCACCGAGTAGAGGTCAGCGAGTCAGAGGATTTTACGAAATTCCACCAAAAGGTTGATGAAAAATATTGATTTTATTTAGTGCTACACCTAGTTATTTATAGCCGACTAAAATCTTGAGCAAAAAGTGCCCACGCTTTTTAGGAGCCCATAGTCAATGAGTTTTGTTGTAAAACCTATTTTTATGATGAAAATTAAAATGTTTTGTTCTATACTATGTCACTTTGGAATAAGAGCCTTAGGCGCATTAGGCAGCCAGGCCGCGCGGCCAAGTCGCCTAATGCGCGGGTCGGCCATGTGTGTGTCGCGATGTTTTTCGTTGGCAGCCTAATGCGCGCATCTACATACATCGTGGAAGAAGTTGACCGCAGCGACTTGGCCGCGCGGCCTGGCCGCCTAATGCGCTGGTTGGCCGTGGCGGCCAATTAGCCGCGTGTGTGTCGCGATGTTTTTCGTTGGCCGCCTAATGCGCGCATCTACATACATCGTGGAAGAAGTTGACCGCAGCGACTTGGCCGCGCGGCCTGGCCGCCTAATGCGCGGGTTGGCCATGTGTGTGTCGCGATGTGTTTCGTTGGCCGCCTAATGCGCGCATCTACATACACCGTGGAAGAAGTTGACCACAGCGACTGGGACGCGCGGCCTAGCCGCCTAATGCGCGGGTTGGCCGCGGCGGCCAATTGGCCGTGTGTGTGTCGCGATGTTTTTCGTTGGCCGCCTAATGCGCGCATCTACATACATCGAAGAAGTTGGCCGCAGCGACTTGGCCGCGCGGCCTGGCCGCCTAATGCGCTGAGGCTCTAAAAGCCATGTAAAAATCAACAACGTTTAACAATTTCCACATTGTTAAATACCAGACGGACGAAGCAGGATAGCAGGCAGGGTTCAGAATATAGGTAATCATTTTACAACAGGAATAATTTCAATAACGTTCAAACTTGAATCAACATCAGTCAAACTTTAATCAAAGTCATTGTTTCGTAAATTTGCCACAATATAGTCTCACACAACAATCAATATTAGTCGAGTAATTATCAAGGCATAATTAACTATTCACTTCAAAGAGAATTCACTAAATTTAAGCCACGGTGGCATTCAGAAATATCATCATTAGAATTTAAGTAATAAACTAGAAGACCCGGCCACGCTTTGCTGTTGCTAAGGTTTTTGTTAAATTACATTTAACATTAACATACATTAATTTGCCATAATTTAAATAGCATTCATATATTTAAACATTCTAAAGAACCTAAAACAAAAAAAACCTTACAAAAATACTAAAATATATTATTAAAAGGATTCCCTTGCTTCCCCCTTTTAATCGCTAGACTGATTCAAGGCCAAGAAGGACATTCCATGACCAAATAGGTGATGTCGTAAAGAAAGGTCAGGTCAGAAGCACCCTAAACCGACGAGCATGCATGAAGAGGTTGATGAAAGTGGAAGAAGCGAAAGTTGTGAGCCAGGATCGTAGCAAGTGGAAGGATGTGATCTCTGCCTACCCCTGCAGGAAAAAGGCGTGACTTTATGTATGTATGCATATTCAGAGCATGCATTAATTTAACTTTTAAGAAAGCGCAATGTATTGAATACATACTCAATCCAGTCAACAGATATCGCCATCTGTTAGAATTGTTTGAAGCTAACATATAATTTTGACTGTCAAATAATAGACAAATAATCTATCTATCTGCATAAATAAAAATGTATTGCTGTTCGTTAGTCTCGCTAAAACTCGAGAACGGCTGGACCGATTTGGCTAATGTTGATCTTGAAATGTTCGTGGAAGTCCAGGGAAGGTTTAAGGGAAGGTTTAAGGAAAATATGAATATTTTTTTTTAATAATTCAGGTTTTTTTACATATTGATTCTGAGGCGGTACGAAGTTTGCCGGGTCAGCTAGTTTGCAATAAAATACTATTGCTACAATAAATTGAGATGTAAGCAATCCTATTTTTCAAGTTGGATCAAACACCACAAACATTATAAAAAAAAAATTGCTACACACTATACTCGAATAGCGATCACGAGTAGCCAACACTAATACTAAACACGAATACCGAACACGAATATCCCTGTGAAGTGGCAGCATCTAACATCCATATAACAATGTTTTAACTCTTTTCCGTCAAAGGTAACATCAAAAATAGCTAGAGAATCACAAAATTCTGCTCACGACAATGATTTGTCGAAGTCTTTTGTGCATGAAATTATTTTCCGCCCGAACAACTTTGCGGGAAATCGCGGAAAACATGATATATCGGCGGATTTTTTGGGGGTACATTTTTGTGAGATTTTATTTGGGAAGTCCCTCCGTTGTCTGGGAATTTATTTGATCTGCGTGTTAACCTCAGTTTTTTTCTATAGACTTTATTTCTAGACATAAATCAACAAACCCTCCGTGACGGATTAAAAACCAAAATATTATAGTTGTTTATAATCACTATCACTTCACTATCACTACATAGTATAAAACAAAGTCGCTGTCGTCTGTCCGTCCCTTTGTATGCTTAAATCTTTAAAACTAAGCAATGGATTTTGAAGCGGATTTTTTTAATAGATAGAGTGATTCAAGAGGGATGTTTATAAGTATAATACATCCATAATATTATAGAGAAACATACGTAAATTTAGAATTTCATCATTGAACCCGTGCGAAGCCGGGGCGGGTCACTAGGAATACATATAACTTGTTATTAACAGATTTAGAATATATAGTGTCGCCCCGCCAGAGAAGGCTATCCCCGCTAGCTTGGAGATGGCCAACAGGGGGTGTGTGGGAGTCCCCTCCGCCTCAGTAAGGAGACGGAGTCATACCCACTAAAACTCCCCGGGGTGTACCGTCCCGCGCTTGCTTCCCCGTGGGCCCTGACTGTATCTCCACGGGATACTGGTTATACCTAGTGCGTGGGTTAAATTAAAAAAAAAATATAAAAAACACAAAAATAAATAAATTGACAGCATCTTTAATTGTTTTTATTGCCCTTAGAGGCAAACGAGCTGGGGCGGCCCACCTGATGGTACGTTTAAACTGCCGCCCATGGACGTTGGCAGTGCCAGGGGCACAGCCAAGCCGTTGCCTACCGTGAAGTGAGTGCTCTTTTTAAACCTCGTTTAAAAGAGGACATGTCGTAGCGCTCGGGAAACACCGTCTGCACGTGCGTGGTAAGAATGATCGCTGGAAGCGTACCGTGCTGGACGTTATCGTTTCCAGGTGAACCCTGCTGCGATGTCGAGTTGTATATGTACATATATGTATGTATGTATGTATATGTATATGATGTGGTGACCCACCACATTAATCTTTATGGCTCTGGGGGGCTCCTCTGTCCTCGGAGTTACCTTGGGAGCCTTCAATTGCTAATGCTGATGGATACGGATCCCCACCACCAGCGGAAGGGGAGGGGCCAGGCGTGAAGGTCATCTCCTCAACCTCTCGCTAGCAGCAGCTAAAGACTGCGCCGTACCACATCTGGCGCCCCTCTTGGGTTTGGGGACCCGGAGCACCTTACTGTTTCGTCGTGTGTGTTTGAGAGCCACTGCCCGACAGGACATTTCCTTGAATTGCCTACTCCATCTTAGACCATATCATTGCTTTCCACGTTGCTTTTCACGCAAGCTCAGGGGCAAAGTTCTTCAAGTCACTGATTAAAAATAATCCCAGTATTGGACGTTTTGGAATTTAACAAATAAATAAATAAATATCCTTGGACATTTCACATAACGCTATCTCGTCCAAGCTAAGCAACTTAATGCTTGTGTTATGGTAACGAGATGGATGATAAACTACTTATATACATTTTTTTTTTGTAATTACATACATATTATAGATAGGAAACATCCAGACCCGGAACAAATACTTGTAGGACGTACAAATATTTCTTCCGTGCGGGAATCGAACCCGCGACATGCTGCGCAGCAGTCGATCGCTCAACCACAGCGCCAAATATGGATAAAAAAATTGCTGGGGCCTAATAGGAAATCAAATCGGGTAGAATCCCCCCAAATTGGTAGGAAGGATGATATAATTTTGATAGCACGATATTGTTCCCCACCGTTTGAATAGAAGTCAATGTTGATTTAGGTTATTAGTTTATAATAATAATAATAAATAATAAATATCCTTGGACATTTCACACAACGCCATCTCGTCCCAAGCTAAGCAACTTAATGCTTGTGTTATGGTAACGAGATGGATGATAAACTACTTAAATACATTTTTTTTTTTGTAAATACATACATATTATAGATAGAAAATGACACCCAGACTCCGAGCCAGTGCCTCTGGTTTAGACAAAGACACTTGCCCGACCCCGGAATCGAACCGGGGACCCGTTGATCCAAGGCGGCACATCTAACCACTAGACCAACGAGGCAGTCAGTTTGAACTATTAATGCGATTAGGGGAAAGTAAATTGATTGACCTCCTACACGAATGGCGTGGCGTTAGCACGAATTAAGTATTACATGTCAATAAAATTATTGTCATTTAAATTATGTTAAGTATATCATAATTATAATAGTAAAAAAACTGGTTTGTGAATCATCATCATCACTATCACTACATAGTATAAAACAAAGTCGCTGTCGTCTGTCCGTCCCTATGTATGCTTAAATCTTTAAAACTACGCAACGGATTTAAAAGCGGTTTTTTTTTAATAGATCATCATTTCAGTCAAAAGACGTCCACTGCTGGACATAGGCCTCCCCCAAGGATTTCCACAAAGGCCGGTCCTGGGCCGCCCGCATCCACTGCTTTCCGGCGATCTTAACCAGGTCGTCGGTCCACCGTGTGGGAGGCCTACCAGCACTGCGCCTTCCGGAACGCGGTCGCCACTCGAGGACTTTTCTGCCCCATCGGGCGTCGGTCCTGCGAGCTATGTGCCCTGCCCACTGCCACTTAAGTTTGGCAATCCGGTGGGCTATGTCGGTGACCCTGGTTTTCCTGCGTATCTCCTCAATATTTTTAATAGATAGAGTGATTCAATAGGATGTTTTATAAGTATTATACATCCATAATTGCACCCATGCGAACCGGGGCGGGTCGCTAGTCCATTACTACATGGGTCAGTATATTATAGTTATTATAAATCTATTTCATTATAATAATGTTAATGTGAATTTAGCATGTTCTTTTACAGATAAATATAGTCCAGTAATACTTTTTGTTCTTTCGTCGGAAATCCTCATGGATGGCGGAGCATAAGTTCCTACCACCAAGCGTGCTGGGATTTGTTGACTTTTACAACACGCGTTATTTCCCAGCGTGCGGTGGGGAAGTTTTATATTCTGCCCCGTCCTCACACGGGAGAAAATTTTTATACTTACTGTTTATAAAGAGAAGAAGTGCAGAATGCAAATATTTTGTTTAAATTATGTATAAATTATTAATCAAGTTCGAATATCGAGCAAAAACAAATGGTCATTGGCGACACGGTTGGCGCAGTGGTTGAGCGATCGACTGCTGCGCAGCATGTCGCGGGTTCGATCCCCGCACGGAAGAAATATTTGTACGTCCTACAAGTATTTGTTGCGGGTCTGGATGTTTCCTATCTATAATATGTATGTATTTAAAAAAAAAGTATATAAGTAGTTTATCATCCATCTCGTTACCATAACACAAGCATTAAGTTGCTTAGCTTGGGACGAGATGGCGTTGGGTGAAATGTCCAAGGATATTTATTTATTTAAAAATCAAAATCAAAATGCTATAAGCTTTCAAATAGTCAAACAATATGATACAAAAATTAAAATCTTAAAGAAAAAAAAAAGAAACTATCCTAATAACTATTCACATAAAAACATGTTGTGTCAATTCACCCAAAATTAATTTATTCCCAATCGAGCGAACCGAGCGTCTTGGCTAGCTCGCACAGAAAATCTACAAAGCGTTCCAATATCATAACAAGATGAGCCCTTAACCCCCGGGAGGGCCCTCCACGACCCCAGATGCTCATTAATGTACCTCAGTGGGGTTAAGTGGCGGTTTTCGCCGCACTTGCGGTATTGGGCCCTAAGGAGACGATGCTTCAGGTTTACTGTCTGTGCTCCGGTAACAAAAATGATGATGGTTACATTGCCACTTGAATAGCTAAGTTATCTACTTTTCAGCCCATAAATGACCCCCCGCTGGGCCGGGTCTCCTCCAGCTAAATGGGTAATAAGCCTACTGTGCCACGCTGGCCAAACGGGTTGGCACAGGGTTTCGTATCAAGTTTTCCTGCGGCTAGGCTATCGGGCTTGACATTTCCTTTCTGTCGGTTCTTGCGCCACCCTTAGTATGGAATAGGGTGGTGACACTATGTATTCTTAATCCGTCACCACACGCAATCACCTAGCTTGCCCATATAATCAATCATTTCTCTTAGTTATTGTATTTTATTCTAATAAATCCAGAGTTAAAGCCATAATGATGCAATGTACCCTTTTGTGACATCTCTAAGCTAAGTTAAATTAGTTTTAACAGAATCACTACATAGTTTAATAATAAAAGAAAAAGAAAGAAACATGTTTTTAACTGTCACTACGGCTCAAAAACTAAAAAGATAAAACTTAATTCTTTAGACTTACATACAAACTTATCTAACCTACATACACTACTTATTAATAAAGCCATTTTTAGGGGAACATCCGATAGGTATTAGTAGAACAAAGCCACAAAGGCCGCAACCTCGGTTAACTATGACTATAGTTAGGGTTTAATCAGTAACTAAAGCGTTAACATTTAATGAAGCAGAGATCCTTCGGTCGCGTTAATTGAACAATTGGGTGTGTATTGCCAAAAAGTCCGGTCCAATCCCCACTTTATATTATAAATGCGAAGGTAACTCTGTATGTCTGTCTGTCGCGCTTTCACGCCAAAACTACTGAACCGGTTGGCACAGGGTTTGTATTAAGTTTTCCTTCTTTTGCGGCTAGGTGATCAGCTTCTTGCGTTCCTTAAGTCGCCTCTTAAGACACCCTCAGGATTGTGTAGGTTTGTGACGTTATGTATTCTAAATCCGTCACCACACTGACATTATAGATAATACTACTACTACACAGCTCATAAATGACCCAATCCACGCTGCTCATCATCATTTCAGCCAAAAGACGTCCACTGCTGGACATAGGCCTCCCCCAAGGATCTCCACAAAGGCCGGTCCTGGGCCGCCCACATCCACCGCTTTCCGGCGACCTTAACCAGGTCGTCGGTCCACCGTGTGGGAGGCCTACCAGCACTGCGCCCTCCGGAACGCGGTCGTCACTCGAGGACTATTCTGCCCCATCGGGCGTCGGTCCTGCGAGCTATGTGCCCTGCCCACTACCACTTAAGTTTGGCAATCCGGTAGCCTATGTCGGTGACCCTGGTTTTCCTGCGTATCTCCTCATTTCTGATTCGATCTCGCGTTGGTGTTCTATATCCAATTTATTCAAGTTTGGCAAGTCTAGTGTTTCATAATAATATTCAAAAGAATATTCAGTAAAAAATGGGTATCGAGGGACACCCAATTATTCACGTTGATATGGGAAACCCGTAGAGTCAGGGATCGCTTTTTTAGTTTCATATTCTACAAATTGTGGACTTTTGTCTCGATTATAAGAATTGGTTCTACTTTTTCATGCTGACACCTCAGGTGTTTATGTTCGCTATCTACGTGCGCCACCTCTGTTTGCATAGATAACAATAATGTCAAACTAGCATCAGGACACGTGACCTGATCGAAAATTTGTAAGACGGGAGAGAGACCGTAGTAGAGGAGCAAGTAATCACTGCTCACTACATAGTCTAAAACAAAGTCGCTGTCGTCTGTCCGTCCCTATGGATGCTTAAATCTTTAAAACTACGCAACGGGTTATGAAGCGGTTTTTTTAATAGATAGAGTGATTCAAGAGGAAGGTTTATAAGTATTATACATCCATAATTGCACCCATGCGAACCGGGGCGGGTCGCTAGTATAATAATAAATAATTGTAACATTACTCTCGACTCTCGACTCTCGATATTCGGTTGGTTTAAACGTCTGATGTAAAAGGCAGTTTTACTTGAGACCAAGTTTGGGGGTCACTCTTTGCAGCACTATGCTTTTATACTGTCAAATAAAGTAATTCGTGCGAAATTATTCCCTAACTATTTCAAAATACAGTATTGAATACCTGATGTTGCCCTTTAATAATGTATCACGTATTGTGTACATATTTTGTTGGAGATCCATAACTATACAAATAAATAAAATTGGAGTGTCTGTTGGTAATAATAAAATAACCACATTTTACTAAATGCGTAAGTATGTATACACAGTACATAGACCAAGATAACATTTTTTAAATTTTTGTCTGTCTGTCTGTTGCTTGTTCCGGCTAATCTCTGGAACGGCTGGATACTTGCCCGACGCCGGAATCGAACCAAGAACCCGTGATCCAAAGGCGGCACATCAAATTCAAGCTCGTAGACCAACAAGGCAGTCTAAGAAAGGGCATTTCACTTCGTTATTCGTTTGCGAGTATCTGTCAAATTTTACAGCTCCAGGGTAGCCCGCGAAATTCAAATTTTCTTACGTTTTTTGCAATTTGCAGGGCAGTGCTAGGTTGTATGATGATGAACATTTGATTCGCGGCTGTAAGACGTATGTAGTTACAGAGTTATAATCATCAAACTCATCAATACAACCCTCCAAGCTCATAAAGGTGCAAGAATGACTTTGACGTTGAAAAATATTATAATTCTATAACTACATACGTCTTACAGCCGCGAATAACATTTTAATCAACATACAACCTAGCACTGACCTGCAAATTGCAAAAAACCTAAGAAAATTTGAATTTCGCCGTCTACCCTGGAGCATCCACCTTATGGCCGATGTGTGGATGTAGCATTATCGGTTGTAACAGACTTCAACAAGAGGGTCATTCATATTTTATTATTTCATATTAAATATATATTCATATTTTTTATTATATTATAATTATCATTATTAAAATGTACTTTTATGTTAGTTACCGCATATCACCATCATTTATTAATTCAATAGAGATACAGTTTGTCCGTGTGGTGACGGTTATAGAATACATAGCGTCACCACCCCATTCCATCCGAAATAAGAGCCGCAAGAGAAAGATTGATACGAAACCCTTCTGGGGAAAGGTTTTATGCATACCACCGCCTCTCGTGGGTCGGGCCGGCGATTATGTGGGACTCGGGAAACTACTCGTCTACCCACAAAAACCCCAGTGGTATACCCTCACACGACACGCTTGAGGCGCCACAGGTTATGCATTTGACTGCCTCGTTGGTCTAGTGGTTAGATGTGCCGCCTTTGGATCAACGGGTCCTGGGTTCGATTCCGGGGTCGGGCAAGTGGCTTTATCTAAACCAGAGGCACTGGCTCGGAGTCTGGGTGTCATTTCTATCTATAATATGTATGTATTTACAAAAAAAAATGTATATAAGTAGTTTATCATCCATCTCGTTACCATAACACAAGCCTTAAGTTGCTTAGCTTGGACGAGATGGCGTTGTGTGAAATGTCCAAGGATATTTATTTGTTTAACTATGTAGTGATATTGTTTTACTTGTTTTTAATGTATAACTGTCTAGTTTCCCTAATAAAATAAAATAAAATAAACGCATTCCACTGTGACGCCCCGAAAAATGTGGAAAGCTTCACGATTTTGCGTGTCATCCCATAATGATGTACTGCCGAAGCAAGTACTTGATACGATATTGAATCACGGGCTCCTGGGTTCGGTCCTGTGTAAACCAGAGGATCTTGCTCTGTGTCGGTTTCATATAGTAACCCTGCGGTTACGTTTCAATGAAAAAAAACTTGCCTTCAATAGTTACATTATGCATTACAGTTTTAAATCGAAGGCGCCTACATATTATAACACCATGGTTTTTGGTGCCGGTTAAAAATAAAAATATACATTCTTGTTTCTTCCAAGTACCAGGGTATCATAATTTAATAGGATGTAATCCGCATTCCTCCGACGTACGCAAAACGAGGCGCATGTTCGGATATCTTAAGGCAACTGGGGGGTGTTCCGTCATTACGTCTCCATTGACGTCATCACTCAATTGTACGGGATTAGCATGGAAATTTCGTATACCCATTCATCCAAAAAATAATGCGTGTTTTATGTATATGCGATACGCAGTACTGTTATTTTTTTGTGTTTTTATTTTAATAACGTATTGGTTTTCATCGTGCGTGTGTTAGGTACCTAACGTATACAAGATTTAAAAATATCCCTGTATCCATAAAAAAACAGTTGTCCTTAAAATGGTTTTCCATTATTCTGTCTGAAGTGTATAAGAATATACTAGAAAACAAATATTCCAGTGAAAACCAAGCAACTGGTCATATACTACAGCCCATAAATGACCCATTGCTGAGTCGGGCCTCCTCCAACTACATAGAATGCAAAACTGCCTTGTTGGTCTAGGGATTGGATGCGCCGCCTTTGGATCACGGGCTTCGATTCCGGGGCCGGGCAAGTGTCTTTGTGTCAACCAGAGGCACTTGCTCTAAGTCTGGGTGTCATTTGTGTTTGTGAACTGCCCCCGCAATACAGCTTATACAGGCTGGTCAAAAAGTCGTGGATCAAACGCAACCAGCGGATAGATGGGGTCATCAGCAGCAAAAAAAAAATCTACGGGAGGTCCTTAAGGTCAACCCCTGCAGAGTTATAATTGATTTTGTGTTTATATCAGAAATTGACTTTTTTCTCTAAAACTTGATAAAATTCGAAAAATCTACAACCTGTATCTTTTTATAATTTTCACTACTGTAATACACTGTATACATCTGCAGGGGCTCCGTTTAAAAGAGAAAAAAATGGGCTACTGTGTCACGCAGGTCGACGCAGGCACAGGGTTTCTAAGTTATCCTTCTCTTGCGGCTAGCTTTTCAGCCTTGTCGACTCTTACGACACCCTCACGATGGAATGAGGTGGTGACACTATTGTATTCTAAATCCATCCCAAGTCTGGCTACGCTCACTACAAATGTAGCAAAACATGACTAATTAAAATTAGTTTTAGATAGTACACGTTTGTAGGCTTTGTCCGCTTTAAACCGTGTGAGTTAACCTTTACCTAACAGCCTAAGCTTATGGATTATGGACTGATCCAAAATTAAATGACCACGTTCGTGTGGTCACGGATTTAGAATACATAGTGTCACCACCTCATTCCACCCCAAGGCTGCCTGTCCACCGGAGCGGAACGAGGTACTGGGGCGGAGAAACGGAGGAATACAAAATACAAATAAACAAAATTGGAGTCATCATTCGTCATTTCAGCCCATAAATGACCCACTACTGAGTCGGGCCTCCTCCAAATTCATGGAGGGAAGTTGGAGTGTCTGTTTGTAATAATAGAATAACCACTTTTTACTAATTGGGTAAGTATGTATACACAGCACATATACCAAAACTACATTTTTTTTAATTTTTCTCTGTCCGTCTGTCTGTTTGTTCCGGCTGGACCGATATTGACGGCACTCTCACTGATAGGTGACAGGTAGCTGTAGGAGTAACTTAGGCTACTTTTTTTTACTAGCTTCGCCCCGCGGCGTCTCCCGCGGGTATCATCGCACCCGTGCGAAGCCGTGACGGGCCGCTAGTTAACCAATAAGATTGCACAAAATCTCCGCTCCTCTTTAGTGGACAGGCAGTTGCGAACTAGTTTAAAAAATTAGATAAACCGTTGAGCGAGGCAGCGGAAGGGAAAGCGTGTGCGGGCGCGGGCACAACGCAAGGCGCTCCTGCAGAGTTCCGTGGTAGTCGCGTATGTAAACTCCGCTACGCATTACGCTCTCCGCTCCGGTGGACAAACATACTTCGCAACACCGCGCCGCGCCGCTCCGCATTAAGGTGAATGTTCCAGGGTAGACCGCGAAATTCAAATTTTCTTTCGTTTTTTGCAATTTCCAGGCCAGTGCTAGGTTGTATGATGATGAGCATTTGATTCGCGGCTGTAAGACGTATGTAGTTATAGAATTATAATCATCAAAATCATCAATACAACCCTCCAAGCTCATAAAGGTGCAAGAAAAACTTTTTCAAGCTCAAAGTCATTCTTGCACCTTTATGAGCTTGGAGGGTTGTATTGATGACTGCAAATTGCAAAAAAACGTAAGAAAATTTGAATTTCGCAGGCTACCCTGGAACATTCACCTTAACACCGTCGGTCCGCTCCGCTGTCTCGCTCCGCTTCGGTGGAAAGGCAGCCTTAAAGTATGTCGTAAGAGCTGAATAAAGGAAATGCCAATGCTGATAACCTACCCCCAGGAGATGGAATACTTGATACGAAACTTTTTTTTTAAGTCGGAGATCCTCATGGCCATTGGGGCTGGCTGGTTACGTGGGACTCCGGGGCGTGTACGTAAACCAACGGTGATCCTCGACTCACTGAACCGGGGCCACGGGATTCACTCCCAGATAGGAGAGCATGCTCCGGGACCCTGGGGGGATACGAAACCCTTTTTTTTTCTTTTTCATTAGTGGGGTAAGCTTTTGTAGTTCCCCAGCCGGGGTTATCCACTAAAAACTACCACTATTGTTCCGGTCTCGAGCCAAACCAGGGATAGGAAACCCTGAGCCAACCCGTATGCCTAGCGTGGCACAGTAGACTAAATACCCTCCATGTAACTGGAGGAGGCCCGACCCAACAGTGGGTCATCTATGAGGTGAGAGAGAAGTAGTAGTAGATTATACTACTCTCGTCGTAAAAAGTTAGCAAAATTGTTTGCACTGTATAACTAAACTGTAAGTACCTACAACTAACATCTAACTAACATTTAGAATACACAATGTCACCAACCCATACCGTCTTGAGGGTGTCGTAAGAGGCAAATCACCTAGCCGCAAGAGAAGGAAAATTTTATACGAACCCTGTGCCAACCCGTCTTGCCAGCGTGGCACAGTAGGCTAATTTTCCTCCATGAATTTGGAGGAGGCCCGACTCAGTAGTGGGTCATTTATGGGCTGAAAGGACGACAACTAACACATAATGACTTTTCCTATAATAGATTAGGTTGCCAGAAATGTAACTCGCGTGATTATGTCAATATTTCCCCGCTAAACGACAACAAATATTAACGTGAAGCCGAAATTCTAATATTGACATCCTGACTTGGCTACTCTTAATGGCAACTTTTGATGGAAAAAGGCTAAATATTTCTTCACAAGCTTCAAACCCTGGTTTATCTTGACTTCGAATGGCCTATGTTACTAACCGTTTCGTCACGGACTGTATTCATCACCCCAGTCCATCCTGAGGCTGTCATAATAGCCGACAAAAGGCTATGACCTAGCCAAAAGAGAAGGAAAACTTGATACGAAACCCTGTGCCAACCGGTCTGGCTAGCGTGGCACAGTAGGCTAATTACCCTCCACGTGATTGGAGGAGGCACGACTCAGAAATGGGTAATTTTGGGGCTGAATAGTAGTAGAAGTATGAATAATATGTTGACAATTTGTAACTTGTGTTCATCTTGATCTAAACAAAATAAATTATCTCTATATATAAAAATGAATAGCTGTTCGTTAGTCTCGCTAAAACTCGAAAACGGCTGGAGCGATTTGGCTAATTTTGGTCTTGAAATATTTGTGTGAGTCCAGGGAAGGTTTAAGAGTCTAGAGAAAACATAGAAATATTGTAAGTAAAATAATAAATACAACAATTTTATTTTCCCATACAAACTGTTACCTGTCAAACATCTGACGTTCGTCCCGACGGTTCGGTAATCATAAACTAAGTAAATGATTATAATGGAATTTGCGCAACGTGTGTGTTTGTTTGATTTAGTTTGATCAAAATTAAGATAGCTTACATCTCAATTTATTAATATTATATTATTGCAATTATTTGTCTATTATTTGACAGTTATAACATATGTTCGCTCCAAACAATGGCGCTGTTGACTGTATTATCTATATTGGAGTAAGTATATAATAGATGGTGCTTTGTTAAAAGTACAAACGTTTCATAAATGTATATACAAATTAATTAAATAAATAGAAATAAAATAAAACAATTACGCGGAAAATTAGGAAAATAAAGAAGACTTAAACACCACATAAAATTATTTATAATCTAAAATTAAACTTTTTAAATGTAACCTCATTACGTTTGACATGAAATTAATAGAATGCGTGCTGCAAATATTGTCAAAGAGGATGTAACAACTAAAAAGTATCGTTTAAAACAGATGCTTCGGTCGGAGTTACTTTATTTACAAAATACATATATGTATATCTTTAAAAATAAAAATTAATTGCTGTTCGTTAGTCTCTCTAAAACTCGAGAACGACTGGGCTGATTTGGCTAATTTTGAATATTTTAAATATTTGTGGAAGTCCAAATAATTGGAATTTAATAAAAACAAAAATAATAATGTCAATCCATCCTCTTTGTCGATAGACACCTCAGACAAAGAGTGCATCCTTCTATCTTTGTGAGTGAAGATTAACTCTACGTGCGCGAGAAATTTCTTTATCTCGGTTATCCTTTTTGATGACTACATTTAAAATTATGTGCTATATTTTTTGGTTGATCTTTTGTGTTAGTGACACTTTAATGCTAAGTGCGCGAGAACTTTTCTAACTTTGATTAATTAAAATTAACGATGCCGAGGAGAGGACGAGCTGACTTAGGTCGTCGCAGTCAATCAAATGTGCGAAGAACTACCTCACGAGCTAACCGCAATGATGACGAGAGAGAGACAGATCAAGAAAATAGTCGTATTGCTATGTCAGAATTGCGTTCTTTAGTGAGTAACAATGAAGTAGATAGGCTTAGAATGCAATGAGTTCGTGCATTCTACAACAAACACATCAACAGCGAGCACGACATAATGAAATTGAACGATTCCGCAGACGCAGTACTCCTGTGATTCTGGAAAGAGTTGCATTCCACTATGACCCGGCAATAGATTATTGTGCCGACAAATCGGTAACAATTGGAGAAATGACAATAATTTGTAAATATTGTAAGGCGTTAAAATCCTAGGTCTTATAATCATCGATTGAGGCAGGACGAAGTCTGCCGGGTCAGCTAGTTCATCAATAAATATCTTGTTATTAATCTTCTATCTTCTTCTATATACTTATAATAAATCTGTAGAGAGGTCAATTCTGTACATGAAATATTTTTCCAAAATAACTATCAGCGGGTGATTAGTGATCGATACTGACGCCAAAAATGCAATCAGTAAAATTTTTGTCTGTCTGTCTGTCTGTCTGTCTGTCTGTCTGTCTGTCTGTCTGTCTGTATGTTCGTTATAGAAACAAAAACCACTCGACGGATTTCAACAAAACTTGGTACAATTGTTCTTCATACTCCTGGGCAGGTTATAGTATACTTTTCATCACGCTACGATCAATAGGAGCAGAGCAGTGAAGGGAAATGTTGGGAAAACAGGAGAACTTACTCCATTTTTTAAGCTTCCGTCGCGTGTGCAGCCTTAATAGTTAAAGCTACACAGAAATCATGTATGACGGAAATGTTCTCCTTAAAATTATATAAAAAATATTCTACGACAGCAAATGTCTATCTTTTATGGTTGACTCACAATAACACGTGTAATTCCCGATAGCTTAGCAGTTCAGAGCGTTCTTATTATATTTGTCTACTCTTACGTTTATAACACTCTCAATCATCCCTAATTAATAAATGTTAACATTATTACCTATTTCATAAAAAAAGAATCATAGAAATCGGTACAGAAACACCAAAGTTATTCATGAAATACGCTAATAAACCATCGCGCGTGATTACTGAATCATGCTTTAAGGATTATTTTTGTGTAACCGTCGCATCGGGTCGCGCGGGAGGTTTAAAAGGGCGGGCGATCCAAACGCGAACTTCATACAATATTTGGATTTGGCTGATGATGCGAGTAGACGTTCCGAGTATTCGCCCTTATTGACAGGCAATATTGTTTATCAGCGCGACTTTTAGTCTTTACTATAATTTAGTTTATTTAATTTTCTTTTGTTGTTATTTCATAAAATAGTTATTAGTTATTTTGGTGGCGTGTTATATTCGTTCAAATTACAAATTATTAATAGTTAACATTTTATTTCTTTTTATGTGAAGTAGTAATAGGTTAGTAGTAGTTAGTTAGTAGTAGGTAAGTTTTGGTTAATTTATGTTCAGTTTTTTTAATAATAATAATAAGTAAGTAAAAGCGTAGGTACTTTTATTAATTAAAGGTATAGGTATTTTTAATTATGTTATAGGTATTTAGTTTTAAGTGAAGTAGGATAGTTTACCCGGAAGCTTTGCGCTGAAGTATTTTCGTTGTATAGGTACTTAAGCCTCATGTGAACGTGATCTAAACAATATTACCAATACATTAACTTAATAATACACAAGGAATTACACACTGACGGAGTTGCGGGCACAGCTATCTATATATATAAAACTCTTCCGTTACTGAGTGACTGACAGACAACGCACAGCCGAAACTAATGGCAGTAGAGAGCTGAAATTTGGCCTGTGTGTTTGTTGGGAGGAGTAGGCTACCACTAAGAGAGGATTATTGGAAATTCCCTCCCAACGGGGATAAATTGTTTTTTCCGGAAGTCATTATTCCACGCGGACGAAGTCGCGGGCAAAAGCTAGTTTTATATAAGTCGCTGGAGGAGGCCTATGTCAACAGACACGCCGAATTAAGAGACCTTTTATAAATAGTAGTTTTAAAATATTTTTCAGTTTTAATTAAGTTTTTAGTTTTATATAAATAAAGTGCTCGTAGAATAACATGTAACCCAATTTTAAAAATTCGGAATAAATGGCTATATTTTTATTATTAACTAGTGGCCCGCCCCGGCTTCGCCCGTGCAAAGCGGGGGTGGTTTATACATATAAACCTTCCTCTTGAATTACTCTATCTATTAAAAAAACCGCTTCAAAATCCGTTGCGTAGTTTTAAAGATTTATGCATACATAGGGACGGACAGAAAAATGCGACTTTGTTTTATACTATGTAGTGATTGTATATATATTATGTATACTATATATATAAATTTGAACGAAAGACATTTTTTTGTCAAGAAACGTTCGTCGGCTTACAATTTTTAAAGGACATACAGATAAACATTCATCTAATACATAAAATTCTCGTGTTACGGTGTTTGTAATTAAACTGCAACTGCATGTCGGTTAGGTCTGCGAATCAGACAACATCGATTTTTCATCCCCCTAAATGTTAAGGTTGGTGGTCCACACCTATTTTTTTGACAAAAATGTTTGTATGGTGCAGCATACAAAAATACATACAACCTTACATTTTCACGCCTCTAAGATCTGCCTCGTTGGTCTAGTGGTCAGATGTGCCGCCTTTGGGTGAACGGGTCCCGGGTGTCTTTGTCTAAACCAGAGGCACTGGCTCGGAGTCTGGGTGTCATTTCTATATATAACTAGCTGACCCGACAGACGTTGTCCTGTCTGAACTATGAATATTGAATTCGAATTGGAATAATTAATAATAAATTAATATACCGCCTTTTCTTATCGATTCCAATCCCTTATTTAATGTAATTAAAAAAGAAAAAAAGTAATTATGCCAAAAATAGCGAACCGTCGGGACGAACGTCAAATGTTTGACAGGTAACAGTTTGTATGGGAAAATAAAATTGTTGTTTTTATTATTTTACTTACAATATCAATGTTTTCTCTAGACTCTTAAACCTTCCCTGGACTCACACGAATATTTCAAGACCAAAATTAGCCAAATCGCTCCAGCCGTTTTCGAGTTTTAGCGAGACTAACGAACAGCTATTCATTTTTATATATAGAGATATGTATGTATTTACAAAAAAAAATGTATATAAGTAGTTTATCATCCATCTCGTTACCATAACACAAGCATTTAGTTGCTTAACTTGGGACGAGATGGCGTTGTGTGAAATGTCCAAGGATATTTATTTATTTATTTAAGATCAACCCCTATTTTTTATAGCGATATTTATATGCCAAAACAACGTTTGCTGATCCAGCTACTTTTTATCACTACATATTATAAAACAAAGTCTGTCGTCTGTCCGTACCTATGTATGCTTAAATCTTTGAAACTACGCAACGGATTTTGATGCGGGTTTTTTTAATAGATAGTGATTCAAGAGGAAGGTTTATATGTATAATACATGCATAATATTGTAGAGAAACACTGATAAATTTAGATGTTCATCATTGCATCCATGGGAAGCTGGGTTGGGTCGCTAGTATAATATATAAATCCGCCGGTGAATAAAGACTCTTGTGTAGCAGGTCTTTTCCACCAGCGTGATAAAAAAAAAATACTACGCTACACCCAATCAATTGAACTACCAATTCTCCACAAAACTGTGCCATTGAAATGCAATATGAAAAATTCATATCTTTTCGATTTGTATCGAAATATTGAACGGGTTAATCCTCCAACATCGATATCCCCCATCCATCGGAGGTAGATAAAAACGATACTTCCGGCGATAACATTGCTAAAAATAGTACCTCCCTCTTCGTAGAAGGCTCGACTTAGCAATGGGTAGTCCATTCAATCCTTTATAGGGATCGCAAGAGCCGACATAAGAAAACGACAAGACCGAAAACCTAGATGCAAGAGAAGGAAATCTTGATATGAAAATCTTTTTTTTTTTTTTTTTTTCAGTTGAGGAAACCTTTTATAGGTCCCCAGCCGATGGACGGGGCTGGGGTATGTGGGAATCCCGACCGCGACAAGATGGTGAATTGCGGTCGGTGTACCCACTAAAACCTAACCACTGCTTATCCAGACTCGAGCCAATTCATCTGCGGGAAAGCTTCTATTCTTCTCACTAGATGATGGCTGGGCGAGGGGAGGTCAGAACTCGACCCTCGGTTCTTTGGCTGTGTGTGGCGCTATATGAGAAAGGCGCCACTCTAGGAGGTCTTTAGTTGAGCAGGGACCCGTCCCAAGCCCGCTGCTCAGACCTGTATAAGAAGTCTCTGAAAAGAAGACTCTTCTGTTTCGTCAATCCAGGTACGTGATATGAAACCCTGTGCCAACCCGTCTGGGCAGCGTGGTACAGTAGGCTAATTACCCTCCATCTTAGGGGCTGAGTAGTCGTTTTTTTTTATCAGTGACTGTAATGCCTTTGACCCTAGGCTTGCGTGACGGAAAGCAACGCCAGAGTCTAAGATGGAGCAGGCAATTCAAAGAAATCCCTGTCGGGCACTAGCTCTCACGTCATCATCATCATTTCAGCCAAAAGACGTCCACTGCTGGACATAGGCCGCCCGCATCCACTGCTTTCCGGCAATCTTAACCAGGTCGTCGGTCCACCGTGTGGGAGGCCTACCAGCACTGCGCCTTCCGGAACGCGGTCGCCACTCGAGGACTTTTCTGCCCCATCGGGCGACGGTCCTGCGAGCTATGTGCCCTGCCCACTGCCACTTAAGTTTGACAACGTACACACGACGAAACGCAGTAAAACTGCTTGGCGCCGGACTTGACGTGAGTAGCTAGCCGGGCGGACCATTAGAGCCTACCAGCAAGCGTGGTAGTAGTAGTCCATTGCCGAGTCGAACCTCCTCCTCCTGCCTCGTTGGTCTAGTGGTTAGATGTGCCGCCTTTGGATCAACGGGTCCCGGGTTCGATTCCGGGGTCGGGCAAGTGTCTTTGTCTAAATCAGAGGCACTGGCTCGGAGTCTGGGTGACATTTCTATCTATAATATGTATGTATTTACTACAAATAATGTATTTACGTAGTTTATCATCCATCTCGTTACCATAACACAAGCATTTAGTTGCTTAGCTTGGGACAAGATGGCGTTGTGTGAAATGTCCAAGGATATTTATAATATCATGGAGAGAGAAATGCCTTCTTTAAATCATTTGGGTGGCGCTGAAGCATACAACCTGCCTTATGAGAAACATGACCTTGAATGAATGTGGTTGAAAAAGGCTCTGATAACGTCAGAGGTAGAGAGAATAGAAAAAACAACGGGTTGACTTCGGGAGTGCCGGCAGAAGTGAAAACTTGAACCTTAACGTTGTGCATTTTTTAATATTTTGGAATGGTTAGAGAATAATTTCGCACGAATTGCTTAATTGATCAGTATCAACGTACTAGCATTCATGTGGTTAAATGCAAAATTTATTTATTGCGCTATCGTAGGTACAATTTTTTGTGTAATACTAGTGACCCGCCCGGCTTCACACGGGTGCAATCGTGCATATATTATACATAAAAACCTTCCTATCGAATCACTCTATCTATTAAAAAACCGCTTCAAAATCCGTTGCGTAGTTTTAAAGATTTAAGCATACATAGGGACGGACAGACGACAGCGACTTTGTTGTATACTATGTAGTGATAGTGATAACATAAAAAAATTATCACCGCAGAACTATTACAATTATTTATTATTATATTACTTCCTCCTACGCCGCACCGGGGGTCTACCTCCTTACGTATTACGAATTATTGATGAAGTCACGTGCCCCGACTGTATTTACGAAAACAAATGACACCCACACTCAGAGCAAGTGCCTCTTGTTTAAACAGAGAATTGCACGACCCCGGAATCGACCCCGGGACCGTTGATCCAAAGCTGTCACATCTAACCACTAGACCAACGAGGCAGCCAACCGAAGTGAGGGCATAGAACTATTCAAAAGAAACAGTTCTGTATTTAAAATAGGTTTTTATGTGGAAGTATAAGAGAACAATCCACGATTTTATCAATCAGCATTTTTACTACATAACAGTGAAAACTAACCAACTAATGGGTAGTTGGTTAGTTTTATATCCTACAAGCTAAATTTGTTATCACCAAGCCACAAGAGAAGTAAATCTTGATACGAAACCTTGTGCCAACCCGTCTGGCCAGCCTGGCATCATACGCATCCCTTCCAAGTAAAAGAAGAAGGTCCAACTCAGCAGTAGGTTTTATGGTGACGACTTCACCACATCATTCCATCTTGAGGGCAGTATAAGACAAGGCACATCAAATAAAAAATATATCAAAAAGCCCTGTCCCTTCACATTTACGTTTAGCTAGAAGCTTTTAGTCAGCTATTAATTTACCCTGAAGATGGAATGGGGTTGTGATGCTACCTAAATAATACACCTGTCTTGAAGGTGGTCAATACGTATGTAATCAATATCGATGTAATCTGAACGAATGCTCATTAACATAAGTGGTCAATCGATAAAGTAATGCGCGCCTGTTCCTGAATTAAGAAAAAAACACATAGACAATAAAAAATTGAGAGCCGAAAAAGAAAACAAATTTCGTTCACAAATTCAATAGCGGTCCCGTAATAATTTTATCTTGTTTTTCTACCGTCTCGAACAGCTCTCATGTTTCGTTCGGAAAATCAACAGGTACCGACTATAATTTAAAATATCAATAGAGATTACATAAAAAATACTTACACATAACAAAATCCGTGAATCAACAGTCGTTATTCATTCAAAACACAGAGATTTCAGTCACAAATTAATACTTTTACCACTGTTTAAAGAACGAGTTAGACGTATAACGTCCGTCCGTCGCGATACCCTGCGGGCAACTGGGGAGGGTTACATAGAAAATTATGATGAGAGTACGCTGGGGAAAAGCGAGCACTTTTTCCACTTACGCGGTCCTTATGGATGTCCCCATTTTGAACGGTACAAGGTTAAACACATGTTGCTTACTGAATTCGGTCCATTTTACAGCGTGTAACAAAATATTTATATCTTTAGTCCCTTGTTGGTCTTGGCGTTAGATATGTGTCGCCACTACCTGTCTTAATGACGTTTACCAATTGAAAATAAACACTCTTTATCGGATTACATTATTTAATTCCCGGTTTTTAAAAAGACGCGATAAACTCAGTAACGTAAACCCGTTGCCAGTGCTTAATTTTTGTTTCTTTTTTTCTATTATCTATACTTCTATACTAATATATAAAGCTGCAGAGTTTGTTTGTTTGTTTGTTTGAACGCGCTAATCTCAGGAACTACTGGGACCGATTTCAAAAAATCTTTCAGTGTTAAATAGTCCATTTATCGAGGAAGGTTATAGTTTTATTTTCAAAAGAATTAGGGATCCGTATGAAAATTGCGATTTTGTAAACCAAGGTGTAAAATCGAAAATATATTTATGCGTGCGCTGCAAAAACTATTGAAAATAGAACAAAATGATGTACTACAGGTTTGTAGGTCTTATAAAGATCTACAAAAAAGTCCGCGAGAGCACATATCTAACTATCATAGTTTAGTCACAATAACCGATTTTATGTTCATAAAAAATATGCACGTTTTCGAAGCCCACGCGGGCGAAGCCGCGCGCAAAAGCTAGTGTTAAAATAAAATGATGTAACTACAAAATTAAGTGGCCATAAAGAAATTTATCTATCTATCATTAATCCGTTAAAAAGTGTTTAAGTTCAATGTGTAATAATCGCGAAATCCTAAGAAATAATGACGTCTACAAAGTTTCCCGCAGGTGGTTTGGCTCGAGACCGGAACAATTAGTGGTAGGTTTAGTGGATAACCCAGGCGCACCTCCCACATACCCCTTCCTTCCCTCCTTTGGCTGGGGACCTATAAAATAAATAATAAATAAATAAATATCCTTGGACATTTCACACAACGCCATCTCGTCCCAAGCTAAGCAACTTAATGCTTGTGTTATGGTAACGAGATGGATGATAAACTACTTATATACATTTTTTTTTGTAAATACATACATATTATAGATAGAAATGACACCCAGACTCCGAGCCAGTGCCTCTGATTTAGACAAAGACACTTGCCCGACCCCGGAATCGAACCCGGGACCCGTTGATCCAAAGGCGGCACATCTAACCACTAGACCAACGAGGCAGTCAAAAGGTTACATACTGCCCACTGCCCACTGCTGAGTCCTCTGTGCCACGCTCGCCATACGGGATTTCGTTTTAAGTTCCCCTTCTCTTGCATCTTGGTTATCGGCCTCGTCATTACCTTTTGTCGGCTCTAAGCCCCGCCGCACATGCTCACACTCGCATTGGCTGTCACGAGCCGCGTGCGAGTGGCAGTATTTAAAACCTATGGCGCAGTACCATGCTCCGCATTTGCTCTCACGTGTCGACGCACACGCGTACATGCGGAGTTTGGTACTGCGCCTCGCACGCGGCGCGTGCAGCCAATGCGAGTGTGAGCGGCCCCCTTATGATGGAATGGGGTGGTGACAGAGTGTATTGTAAATAGTTTATACAATAAGTTTCTAAAAAAACCAAATTTTATTTTGTTATATAGTCATTGAAGTCTGGAAAAGTTTTGCACAGCTTGGTCACTTTCGATTAACTCTATAGCGTAGCTTCGAATACACGTATATGAATTTGCTTGGCCAAAATCGAAACTATATTCTAATACTATATAACAAAAAAAATATGTTCAATTCGCAAAGTTTAAGATAACTTGTTAATTCAGTATCCCGCGCGAAAAATACTCAAAAAGGCTAAGTTTGCCACAAAAATGTGGAAACCTCAGTAGCTATGGGCTCCTGGAAAGCGGGTGGTGTCAGTTAAAGCATCCTAAGTTACTACTTAAATCATCTATCAGCCAATGAAAGTGCCGTCAAAATCGGTCCAGCCATTTCAGGTATTAGCCGAATCAAAAAGACAGAGAGATACTTAAAAAAAATGTTGTTTCGGTGTATAATAAAAGGCGGTTAATCTAATTTAACAAACCGACAGTCCAATTTCATTTGTCTATATAAATTTTAATCGTTTAGTATATTTATTGAAATAATTTTTCGACGTGTAAGCTTAGTAACAAATAAATGATTTCTATTCATTCTAAACTGTATGAATTAACGAAACCTGTTAGAATGAAAAGGAAATAACTGCATTTTAGTAAAATCTTTTTTACTGACCAGGAAAGGTATAAGTAAGATTTAAAAAAAAAATTGTCATGCACATTATTTTGGAACAAACTTTTTTTTAACACTTACTAAATTAAAAAAAAAACCTGTAACCGATATACGAACCTCCTCTGTTTTCAAATTTACATTTTTATTGATAGTCAGACATTACTCCGCTATTGAATATAGGGGTTGGTTTTTTTTTCTTTTTAAAATGTTGTTACAACACCGCAGACTTGTAGGCCGTGTTCTTTTGTTGCTCAATGAATGCTAATTATTCGCTCTTCTTTTTTTTTCCTTTCGTCTGTCGTACCTGGTGCCTTGGCACCTGGGACATTGGTGTTTCATTTAACCTACTCTCAGTAGGAGCTTCCTTAGCTTATGTTTGGTCTTGATATTTAAATTATACTTGCTACGTATCTGGTTGTCTTTTGTGTTAGTGAAGTAAATGTTTTTATCAGCCCCGACGACACACAGTTGCCAATTTAGTGACTTTGACTGTAGGAGGGGTGACTTGCTTATGGCTTAGGGACGAAAAATATATGCCAGACTCGTAGGTATTGTGCTGTTCAATAATATTCCCTAGAAACAAACTACATACGACATAGAACAGAATGGAAAGAAATCGTCGTTGAAACAGAATTTAAGTATGTTTATTTTTCGATCATAGGAAACGAATAGAAAATTAAAATCTAGTGCCTTTAGAAGATTAACATATGAAAAAAGAAGAAATCATTCATCACGCTGGAAACTAAAGTGAGATTATGATAGTCGCAATGACGTTATAGCAGGTAAGTAAAACATCCCCCTCGACTGTGCTGCCACCTTGTCGTGGTGAGGGGGCTTGAGTGCCTCGATGATTCGTGGGGCCATACCGGCCAGGGCCTCCCATACCGGGCGGGCCCACGGGGAGAGGTGAAACAAAGAGCGGCACTCGGGGTCGCAGTGGATTGGGGCTCCAGGCACTCTCTCTCTCTCCTCAGAGTTGCCCTGCGAGTCCTGGACCACTGCGGTGCACCGGCCTCTCGGGTTGACGCTAACCCGAGGGCTGACGGGCCTCCTTCTTCGAGGCCGTTATGTAGCGGAAGGGGGCTGCGGGGCTGGTTGCAAAGGAGGGAGCTCCGGCTGACCCGGGCCGCGGAAGCAGGCAGGGGTGGAGTGGGGTCGTGACGATACAAACCCCTTCTGCCCTCGCCTAAGAGGCCGGTGGTGGGTCGGGTGATCCGTCACCAACACAAGCCTCGTTGACTGAGAGCCCAATTGCCAGGATGCCCTCTGACAGTCGCTTCCGCAGCCGGGGCGTCACAGTAGACTGCGTTTACGCGAACTTGTGGCGCCCCAAGCGCGCCGTGTGAGGGTATACCGCTGGGGTTTTAGTGGGTAGACGACTCTTGTCGGAGTCCCACATAATCACCGACCTCTCCCCCGGGCGGTGGTATGCATAAAGCATTTCCCCAGCAACACCAAAAAAAGTAAGTAAAACAGCCCAGGGTCACGGAGCATGCTCCCGCAATGGGAGTGCCCAAACATAGGCCATGGGATGGCCTATGTTTGGGCAGTGGAGGATCGTCGTCGGTTTTAGTGGGTAGGTCACGACACAATTGACCACCTCTACGCGCCCGTAGTCCCTCATACCCCGGTTAGTCCCCAACGGGCGGGTATCCATGAGGATCTCCGACGTAAAAAAAAAGGTACGTGAAAGTCGCGGAGCATTTTCCCCATTGGGAGCATGGTACCCCATTAGGGAGGACAACCCTTGGCCCTGTTTCGGGCAGTCTAGGAATGCTAATGGGTAGGTCGTGGCGCTAAAGTCCCACGGCTACTCCCTAAACAACCGAGTATCCATGTGAATTTCCATCAAAAAAAAAACCTAAGTAAGTAGAAGAAATAAAACCATAGAGTTACTATGCAAGTATATTTACTTTAATAAAACACACAATATACTTATAGCTAATGTAAATTAATACATTGCAAAATGTCCTTACTTTATTTGACAAGTGAAATCAAAAAATCCCTTAGGGTCAGCGCCACCTTACGGAGTGGCGGCGAAGAGACTAATTCAGTAACAATTTAAATTCAACCTAAAACGCTTCAGAATACGACTGTATTTAGAATACGCTCGCCGCGCTTTATATCGCTCGCCGTCATTGTATTTTGTTGTACCAAATACAGTCATATTCTGAAGCGTTTTAGGTTGAATTTAAATTGTTATTGAATTAGTCTCTTCGCCGCCGCTCCGTAGGTCGACGCTGATCCTTAGGGGAAATTTACAATTCCTGTTATGCTAGGGTGTCATAGGAGCTAATGGAATAGCGACATCCACCTTACATAATCGTCGTTTCAGCCCATAAATGACCCACTACTGAGTCGGGCCTCCTCCAACTACATGGAGGGTAACTGGAGATTTGCGGGTTCAGTATCAAGTTATCCTTCTCTTGCAGCTAGTTTTTCAGACTTGTCAACTCTTACGACACCCTTACGATGAAATGGGGTGGTGACACAATGTATTCTAAATCCGTCACCACACGGAGAAAATAATTAACAGTACAGTGTGTAAATTTAATACTAACTACAATTGTGTTAGTTCAAAGTTCTTTGTAACACTTACACTACACGACACTCAATAATGAACATCGGCTAGAAAGAGATAATCGGCCGTCATCGGGTGTCTTCGGCTTTATAAACTACAAAACAGGGGTGTAAAATGTTTGACATAATAATCGATTTGGATATTTTAAACTGCGTTTACCATTTTCTCTATGAAATATTGCTATGATTATGAATATGTTTCACATAATAATCGATTTACATTTTATTAAGTTGCCATGAATAAAATCTGTTCAAACCACATCAAAAAAGGGTCATTCGTTTAGGAGCTGTGATGCCACACACATCCCAAACCCATACCAATTATACTACTTATTATCAGCCACAGCTCCCACTCCCAGCGACCCTTATAAGTTCACACTTCGCACTTCCGTACTTTTTGCCCCAACGGTCATCCATTGCCTGACGCTGCCTCTTCAACTGTGGTTCTTCCGCCAAATTCCTCAATTCTCCATCGCTCGCTGAGCGACTCTCATCGACGACACGGTTGGCGCAGTGGTTGAGCGATCGACTGCTGCGCAGCATGTCGCGGGTTCGATTCCCGCACGGAATAAATATTTGTACGACCTACAAGTATTTGTTCCGGGTCTGGGTGTTTTCTATCTATAATATGTATGTATTTACAAAAAAAAAATTATATATATAGTTTATCATCCATCTCGTTACCATAACACAAGCATTAAGTTGCTTAGCTTAGGACGAGATGGCGTTGTGTGAAATGTCCAAGGATATTTATATTATATTTTATCCATCGCTCGCTGAGCCCCATTGTGATCGACTATCTCTTTCTAACACCCTCTGCTTATCATAATCTGTCGCGTATCATATGTAAATCGGAGATGTCTCATACGCCGGGTATTAACCCGGGTTTGCGACCCGGCCAGGCTTCTTTCGCGTATTTCTTCTTGCGAGGCTCATTTGACGGTCCCGCGGGTTCTTCGGGAGCTGAAATAGAAGAACACAGTGAATTAAAAAAAACCGGTTACCTTTCCCGTTTCCGACATGAGGTGTAAAAAAATGGAAGATATAACAGCAAATAGGAATAGCGAAACCTTCCCGCTGTCAGCACCAAGCTCCTACCAATTTATGTTCTCCTGGTACTCGGTAAGGTGGCCGTCCATCACCAATAGCGCCGCTCTAGTTTGAGCAAAGGTCATCATCCGCTATGCCCTATATCCTTTATACTCCTACCATCTCATGCTCTCCTGGTATTCTTTAAGATAGAGCTGCTCAGTATTAGGGCAAAGTCTTTCCCCAGTGGGGCAGCTCTAGTTTGAGCAGAGGTTACCCTATGCTCTACTTCTCTTAAAGCTGCTCCCTATTAGGGCAGCTCCAGTTTGAGCAATGGTCATGTGCTGTGCCCCATACCTCTTAATCTCCTACCTTCTTATGCTCTCCTGGTACTTCGTAAGCTGATCGTGTTTCCCCAGTAAGGCAGCTTTAGTTTGAGCATCGGTCATCCGTTAAGCCCTATGTCTCTTGAACTCCTACCATCTTATGTTCGCCTGGTATATAGTGTTAGCTACGGCTCTATTGTTTTGAGAGGGTAAGCAGCATAATAAAGCTATTGTATGATTACCTGAATGCGGTAGAGGCGGATGGATATTAAGATGTGGCTCTGGACCTTCGAGTTCCACGTCTGGTGCAGGGTTCGGCAGTGAGAGGCCGAGTCTGGAATCAATACAACCCTCTTATTAGCTTCGACGAGTTCCTAATTGGAAGCGAGGAAGGGTTAAAATATCACGATCAAATTATCCGAATTTTAAACACGGAATTTCCTAAAATCTTGAGGCGTATGTTTTTTCTCTAGTCGTTTAACTTTTGTTATCATAAGTAGACTGTTAAACAAATTATATATGGACTTAATGGAGGGGTTGGGTATAAATGTGGTGACGGATTTAGAACACACAGTGCCAACACCCCACTCCATCCTGAGTGTATCGTAAGAGCCGACAAGAAGGAAATGACAAACCTATCTGCAAGAGAAGGAAAAGTTTATACGAAACCCTGCCTAATGTGCCAAACCGTCTGGCCGGCGTGGCACATTAGGCTAATTACCCTCCATGTAACTGGAGGAGGCCCAACTCAGCAGTGGGTCATTTATGGGTCGAGTAGTAGTAGGATTGCTACCAACCTCGCGCCAATTAAACTAAGATGCGAACTAGGAGCGGGCAGGTCGGAGTACAAGTTGGTCCCGCGTGATATCTCCTGCAACCGCAGTGACAGATGGTGTTGACCTGAAAAGAGAAGCATTGGGATACATGGTGTAACAAAAACCTTAAAGCCATCCGAAGATAAGCCATAGAGCTAATCACAAGAAAGTGTCTCGTTGGTCTAGGGGTCGTGGGTAAGCTTCGGCTGACCCGCGCCGCGGACGGAGGCAGGGGTGGAGAGGGTTCGTGACGGTGCGGGCCCCTTCTGCCCTCGCTTAAAAGGCCGGAGGTGGTTCGGGGGAACCGCCACCGATGAAAGCCTCGATGACTGAAGGCGTCCCAGTGTACCGGGACGCCCTCTCTGATAGTCGCTTGCCCGCGTAGCGGGCACCACGCCGGGGCGTCACAGTAGAATGCGTTTACACGAACTTGTGGCGCCCAAGCGCGTCGTGTGAGGGTATACCGCTGGGGTTTTAATGGGTAAACGACTCTTGGGTAGACGACTCTTGTCGGAGTCCCACATAATCACCGACCTCTCCCCCGGGGGCGGTGGCATGCATAAAGCATTTCCCCAGAGACAACAAAAAAAAAAGGGGTCGTGGGTTAAATGTAGCTTAGCGCCTTTGGATAACGGGTTCGATTTTATTTTTTATCAGTGACATGAATGCCGTTGACCCTAGGCTTGAGTGATGGAAAGCCCGTGGCTATGCGGGCACCACGTCGAGGCGTCACAGTGGAATGCGTTTACGCGAATCTGTAGCGCCCCAAGCGTGGCGTGTGAAGGTATACCGATGGGGTTTTAGTTGGTTAACAAGAGGTGACACTAAAACCTCGGACGGACCTGTGATACAAAAAACCGAATTGGAGTATAAATTCTATAAAACACTTATCTCACCATCATCAGCACTTTGAAGCTTAATCTTCCTTGGCAGACCACTCGTGTTGGGAACAATGGTGGACTTCACCAGGTTCCGGAACCTGCCTATGGTGGGGTCAATGTCCTCTGGATTGATGATGTCCACCTCTTCGTTGAACGAGACGTTCCTCTTTAGCTTCTTCGGCACTCCTCCGGGCATTGTGGCTGACCTCTTTGTGCCTGTCGGCGGCTGGAATTAACTTGAAATCTTTGGCAACACTGGCAGAGTCCGTTCTTAGAATACATAGTGTCACCAGCCCATTCCATCCCGAGGTTGTCGTAAGAGCCGAGTAAAGGAAATTGCACGGCAGAAAACTTGATACGAACCCAGTGCCAACCCGTCTGGCCAGCGTGGCACAGTAGGCTAATACCCTCCATGTAACTGACTGCCTCGTTGGTCTAGTGGTTAGATGTGCCGCCTTTGGATCAACGGGTCCCGGGTTCGATTCCGGGGTCGGGCAAGTGTCTTTGTCTAAACCAGAGGCACTGGCTCGGAGTCTGGGTGTCGATTTCTATCTATAATATGTATGTATTTACAAAAAAAAATGTATATAAGTAGTTTATCATCCATTTCGTTACCATAACACAAGCATTAAGTTGCTTAGCTTGGGACGAGATGGCGTTGTGTGAAATGTCCAAGGATATATGTGTAATATAACTGAAGGAGGCTCGACTTAGCAGTGGGTCGTGTATGGTATGGCCCAAGTAGCAGTAGTAGAATTGTTGTTACCTTAATTACGTCGGAACCGTCATCTGTCGATATACCCAACATTGAGATCCGTCTATTATGAGCTGTGTTGAATTCCGTCAAGTTCTGTAAATTAAAAAAAAACATGACTTTTTTTTCTATCTTTTACTTACCCGACACGACTGTGAAATACACTGGTTTTATTACGAGTAATTTATTTCATTCTCTGAGCTTTACTTTGCGCACAACCAATCAAGCCGTGTGTCTGTGCTGCTACCTAGCCATGGTGAGGGGCTTGTGTGCCTTCATGGGCCATACCGGCTCATGGTCACCCATACCGCCGGCCCACGAGGACAGGCCAGACGACGAGCAGCACACCACCACCAGGTGCACCAATGTCCTCGGGCTGGCCGTCAACCTGATTGGTCACTAAGCCCAGGGCTGGTTCCCTTCTGAGAGGCCATTAAGGAGGGAGCTCCTGCTGACCTGCGCCGCAGACGAAGGCCGGGGGGAGGGGGACGTGACGTTACGTGCCTTCTACTCTCGCTTTAGAGGCCGGGGGACCTACCACCGACCCAACCTCATTGACTCAGGGCGTCGCAGTTAACCGGTATGCCTCGGTCAGTCGTAACCCTTCGGGGCGAACTTGTGGCGTCTCATAAAGAAGAATATGACTGCCTCGTTGGTCTAGTGGTCAGATGTGCCGCCTTTGGATCAACGGGTCCCGGGTTCGATTCCGGGGTCGGGCCAGTGTCTTTGTCTAAACCAGAGGCACTGGCTCGGAGTCTGGGTGTCATTTCTATCTATAATATGTATGTATTTACAAAAAAAAAATGTATATAAGTAGTTTATCATCCATCTCGTTACCATAACACAAGCATTAAGTTGCTTAACTTGGGACAAGATGGCGTTGTGTGAAATGTCCAAGGATATTTATTTATTTATTTATTTAATATTAGAATTATTCTATATAATCATGTTAGGTATTAATATATTAATCAGGGTTAGATATTTGTATTTGTGCACATACCTAACATATTGCTGAGCTGGTGACCCTTTGGCGCTAATTCTCATTTTGTATTTTTTTTTTATGAAAGGGGCAGGTAAACGAGTCAGCGGGTCACCTGATAGTAAGTGATCACCGCCGCCCATGGACACCCACAACACCAGAGGGGTTGCAAGTGCGTTGCTGGCCTTTATTTAGTTACCGGCGCGTGATGTCACCAAACGGTTCCAACGGAAGACCAGCGTTGGCTGTATGGCTGTATGGATTTGTGACACATACACTTATGTACATGTAAATCTAGCAAGATTGTAATTTTTCTCTCCTTCGTTTGTTTCTGTTTTTGTCATGCATGACTCATGAGTGTATTTGTTACAAATAAAACTTTTTCTATTCTATTCTATTTTGCCCTCCCCAGGGGTGGGGGGGCTGGGGTTGGGCCTCCGGCCCTCTCGCTCACCGAACGAAGCGCAGTGGCTAAAAGCTACTACTCAAAAGTCGGTCTTCTGCGAGAGTGTGGTACTTACCCGGTCGAGCCGGCCCATTCATGCTGCGAACAGCGTGGCTCTACCACAAACAATTAATTTATCTTTTCCTGTTAAATTAGTTTTATTAGTGTCAATAAATGAATTTTCTTTCTTTATTTCTATATCTACTCACGTCTAATTCAGTTTGCGTTTCAGGCAATCCCAGCAATGCCCCTTCCGTCTCCGTATTTGGTAGTTCTTCCATGATTGTTCTCGAATTGCCAGTTGGTCTCTCTCTGTACAGTAATTGTTATATATCACTACTAGCTGACCCGGCGAACTTTGTTCCGCATTATTATATAGATTTAAAACAAAAAGAAAGTTGGACATAGGATACCTGAGATTTTTATCCTGTCCGTATAAAACCTACTTTAACAAAACGCAACTGACAGCGAAATGTTATGTTGTCTATAGTTCAATAGGGTCGAAAATTTGACAATTAGAAATTTTTAATTCGACTTGTTTATATTGTTGTAATTCACATAATATCTTTATAACTTGTAGCCTATGTGTTATTCTGATGTTTAAGCTATATTATTGTAAAGTTTCATTAAAATCCATTCAGTAGTTTTTACGTGAAAGAGTAACAAACATCCATCCATCCATCCATCCATACTTACAAACTTTCACGTTTATAATATTAGTAAGATTACACAAGTGTCAGATTTAGATTACACAATGACAGGGGGTGGGTGGCGTAAGAGGCAACTAAAGGAAAACAGATCAATAGGCTAATGAATATCCCTGTATGGGGTCTGCCATTAATCACGTGAGGTTCGACAGCGGGGGGAAGGGTTCGGCAAAAGTCACGAAATATCACAAGGGTAGAGGGGGGTATAGTAAAATATCACGTGTATTTATTTTTTCGTCAAACGGGTGATTTCTGAACCGAAAAGCGGAACGGCGTTACATTGAGTGTAAGATTCTTTGTAAGTTCTAAAAACACACGTGATTTTTAATGGGGAGGTATGGCCTTATAACCTCAACACGTATCACCAAGGGGGAGGGCGGGGTGTTAAAAACATCTCGGCAGAGGAGGTAGGCCTTCTCCCATCACCCAGCACTCAGGAGTGGGTCATTTATGGGCCGAGTAGTAGTAGATAAGTGTGTGTGCATGGCCAAACCCAACATAACTAAAACTGCATCACTGGATTTCTAATGCACCCTGACCATCGCATTTCTTTTTTCATCATCATCAGCCCACATTAGTCCACTGCTGGACAAAGGCCTCCCCTAAAGAGCGCCATAGCGCCCTGTCTTCAGCTTGACGCATCCAGCTGCTGCCTGCAACCTTTCACAGATCATACCCACACTACGCTTGCCGATTCGCGGTCTCCACTCAAGAACTCGAGAATTTCTTTTTTGCTAGTGCTTAATAACTAGTGCATAATAGCCTCAGAACATTAACAATTACGCGATTTAAAACTAATTTATTTAAACTATTAATAGGTAAATGTATTACTCAGTAAAAGATTTTCTTACAGACAAAATATGATTTCAATGATGATAATTTTATTAAGTATTTATGTAAATAATGGACTTATTAATATGATTGTATTTTTCTGTTTTGTTTTATATGTTTTGCGTGAATGCTAATTATTAATAATATGATTGAATTCAATATAATATCTATGTCATCATAATTTAAATTATGGTAAATTGCGAGAATTTAATATAATAATTTTACATATAATATTTTAAACATTTCTATTCTATTCTAAGGTATTGTGAACATCATCCTAAGCTTGGGTATGCAACCATGTGTGTATCATCATCACCATTTCATCCTATTCACAATCCTCAGTTGCTCCTATGCCTTCCAAGTTCACAGAAAGTTATTGTATATACTTGCCTTATAATGTAATTTCTTGTGGAAGCCCCAAAATGGAAGTTTGAATCTATAGGCAGCTGTGTCGGTTTGTTTGGTTCCAAACACATTTTGCCAATAAATGTACCATGAGCTGAAAATATAAACATCATCATAATTTCCGCCAAAACGATGTCCACTGCTGGACATAGGCCTCCCCCAAAGATTTACATGAAGGCTGGTCCTGATCCACCCACATCCATATGGCAACCTTAACCAGGTTGTCAGTGCACTGTGTGGGAGGTCTACCAGCAGTGGTGAAAATATTATAGTGGAAATTTATTGTATGGTTGTTTAATTCATTTGTTAACTTTTCAATTGTCATCTAACAACAGTGCCTTATTGGTCTAGGGGTTTGATGTGCTGCCTTTGGATTACAAGGTCCCAGGTGCAGTCCCAGAGCCAGGCAAGTGTCTTTGTATAAACCAGAGGCACTTGCTCTGAGCCTGGGTGTCATTTGTATTCTTTTTCTTTTTTAAGCGAAACCGCTGATCTAATTATAACCTGTATTGTGAGGGCAGTTGACAAACATGTAATTCACAAGCACAAATGACACCAACAACCAACAGATCAAGGGTCGCTGGTTTAGACAAAGACACTTGCCCGACCAAGGAATCGAACCGGGACCTGTTGATCCAACTGCCCTCACGATACAGTAGTGCCACCTGCACTTTTTTTTTGTTTTTCATAAATTAGGTGCCATTGTAAAAATACTTACTAACAGTGTTTTAAATAACCTGATATAAAAAATGTGTAGTAAAAATTGATTGATGACAGCTTATTTATTAGGTAGGAGTAGGAGGTAGGATATCTTTGTTATGGGTTAATATTAACATTTTAGGTATACAACTCTACCTGTACCTACAATCTAGTATTGTTGTTTGTTATGGAAATTGATGCGATTTTAAAACAATTCAATAACCTCTTTGCCAATAAAATGAATACCAGATATTAATCATACTTACTACTCCCTAAATCTACGAGGAACGCTCTTTTTAAATGTTTATGATAAACAAAAGCAGCATGAACTCTCGAACAACTGGCGTGATCTATGCAGAAATCGTTCATCTGAGGATTCCGGCCGAACAAATAGCATTTCTTCTCGTCTAACATTAGTTTCTGAATTAACTTATCGCCTTTTAGCACGTCTAAGTGAAGCCCAGTGGGTGGTTTACCAGCCCTGCAAGAAATCGAAGGTTAAAACCGGCAATGTTTGTAACCAGGAATACTGCACTCTGTACGAGTAATATGGCGGTCCTTACCAATTGGGCACTTCATAATGGTTCGCCATTATTATTTATAGATTCAGTGTGAAACCAATGCATTTACTTATTAAGATTAGGGCAGTAAAATTATTAAGGCGAAAATCAACAAGGCAGGCTACCTACTGTCAGTCAGTTTGATTGCTTGCAGTGGGTGCTTGCTTGATTTGACTTTTGAGTTTGACAATCAAACTTACAAGCTAACAATGTAATAAAATTTTATTTACAATTCTCATGAATACTAGATTTTTCTACTTTCATTTTAGTACTAATAAAAAAGTACTTTTAATATGTTTAGCCAATATATTGTGTTGTTGATATACATGGCATAGGATGCTTCTGTCTTGAACTTTTCGCCAGAAACCATTTATAGTGATTTGCAGAAGAAGAAGAAATTACAAAATTACATTCAATCACAAAACTCAACAGTTCATTCCATTGATTGTAAGCTCGTTTTGTTTTGTTTATAGATTTTGAAAAGTCGTAAAAAATAGGACTTCAAAATCAGTTCGAAAGCCCTCGAAATGGTTTCCAGTGAAGAAGAAACTGATGCGAAGGCAGGAGATACGATAGAATGGGATGTTGATATGGAAATACAGTTGTTTTACGCTATGGCGAACCACAAACCGGTCGGCATAAATAAACATTTTCACATGGCCTGCATTTGGGAAAAATTATCCAACTCCATTACCAAAGAAATATCGACACACGACATCTGGAAACGCCTCGAAAGTTTATATGATTTGACTCTCTTAGAAGACACAGAATCTATACCATTTCCAAATAACGAAGTGTCATTTTCGTTACCTGAAAATGAATTTGGTGCATTGATGAAACAAAAATGTAAGGAAACTATAGTAGGAGAAGATAGCGAAGGTACGTCTGAGAACTTAATTGCTGAACATAGAACATTATTGACTAGTAGGTATACTCAATATACATAACTAGTGGCCCGCCCCGGCTTCGCCCGTGCAAAGCGGGGGTGGGTTATACATATAAACCATCCCCTTGAATCACTCTATCTATTAAAAAAAACCGCTTCAAAATCCGTTGCGTAGTTTTAAAGATTTATGCATACATAGGGACGGACAGAAGAATGCGATTTTGTTTTATACTATGTAGTGATAAGGTATACTCAATTTAATATCAAATTATTCATAATTTCAGCCCATAAATGTCTCGCCACTGAGGCAGTCCTATTTCATGCAAGATGGATTGGCACGGGCTTTCATTTTAATCTTATACTTTGATTCATTACGTAAGAACATTCATTTCTAGAAGTTTTTAGTTAAAAAAATATATTTTATTCATACCCCTGTACATACTGTTAGAATTTTTTAGATTATGTATCTATATCTTCACAGCTGCTAGGCACGTAGGAGCTTACAAAGAGAAGTTAAGATCAGGCAACATGCCATGAACTTACAAAGAGAAGTTAAGATCAGGCAACATGCCATTAACAATTTGAAGTTTAAATATATATAAATTACGTGTCACGTTGTATGTCCGGAAATAACATCAAAACTACGCAACCAATGTTAATCAAATTTGCACACTGTGTGCGGTTTGATCCAACTTGAAAGATAGAATAGCTTGAATTTTAATTTATTAATTTCAATATTAATCACCTAAGCCGTATTTATAACTGAAAACTTCATCACTCTCTGGAGAAGCTTCAATCTCTTTCATTTTTAACCCCCGACGCAAAAAGAGGGGTGTTATAAGTTTCACGTGTCTGTCTGTCTGTCTGTCGTCTGTCTGTCTGTGGCACCGTAGCTCGCGAACGGATGAAGCGATTTCAATACAGTTTTTTTGTATGACAGGTGAGTTACGGGCGAGTGTTCTTAGACATGTTTGATGAAAATCGGTTGAGTCGTTTAAAAGTTATGGGGGTGAAAGTGGGGAAGAATAACCGAAAGTCTGCAAATATAATCGAGTGGGGTCTCAAATGAAAGCGCATCACGTGCACATTACAAAATAATATGTTCCATGAAAATCAGTTGAGCCCTGAAAAAGCTCTAGGCGTAAACGGTGGGGGGGGATACCCATCATAATTAGGGTGTACCACCTATAAAAAGCAGAAAATAAAAATTAAATTAAAAATTTCAATAAACCCCCGACACTTGACATGGGAACTCGTGTCAATGTGTCAGCGGTTTATTTAAATTTTTAATTTAATTTTACTCTAAGAATCTATATCCTTGCAAAAAATCTATTTTTTTAAATTTTGAGTATCGAACCATACACGGGAGCCTTAAAATATAACTTAAATATGAACAGTGTATCATAAACCACGTCTGGTTTTTCCGTACACCGGAATTCACCACCAAGCCCTCATCAGAAACGGTCTTGGCCCAATTTTAGCAACATTTTTAAACGTTTTTATAGTTTAGAATCATATCTTCTTTAGCTTCTATAACTGTATAAGGCTTTCCGTTGGTTTTGGTCCATCTGACTAGCAAAAACCATTCATCTGAAAAGTTGGCGGTATGTGCTTCGTGGGCCACCGCGGCGGGCCACAAATGGCTTGGCACAGGGTTTTGTTTCATTTTTTTCTTCTGCAACCAGGTTCCTCTATCACAATAGATTAGGGTGGTGACATGATGTATTCTAAATTCATCCCTCTGCTGCTTCGCTGATAGCATAAATTAAACAATAACATAGTATGTAAGGGGCTATGCTCTGAGTTTCCCTGCGAGATCGAATCAAAAATGAGGATATACGCAGGCAAACCAGGGTCACCGACATAGCCGACAGGATTGCCAAACTTAAGTGGCAGTGGGCAGGGTACATAGCTCGCAGGACCGACGCCCCAGGAGGCAGAAAAATCCTCGATTGGCGAAAGGCACATTGTTGGTAGGCCTCCCACACGGGGAACCGACGACCTGGTTAAGGTCGCCAGAAAACGAGGGATGCCGGCGGCCCAGGACCGGCCTTTGTGAAGTTCCTTGGGGGAGGCCTATGTCTAGCAGTGGACATCTATTGGCTGAAAATTATGATAATAATATGGACTGTTTTGTGATACATTAAATTATTACAATGTAGGTGGCCGCACTCCTTCACCTAAGCCATCTACGCCTAGAAGCAGTTCTAGGGGCACAGCATCCAAAGATAATACACCCAAAGGTAGCTAAAGCAGTATCATAAACGAGTATATCAAGTGTAGATGTTTGGTGACTTGGGTCTCGTAGAAATGTTTTGGGTATTTATGGTATTATTATGTTCATTACATATACTTTGTCACTATGTGGTAAACTTTTACATAGATAGGTGGTACCTTACAATCATCGCTCGTCAATTATTAATCATTTGACATTTATCTATTAGTGTCATATTATATGTTATATTCACTATAATCAAACACACAATAGCTTATGATTTGTGTTGTATATTTTGTTTGGTACATCATTAATAGAAATGTATGTTGTACAATATATAAATATATATATATTATAGGCAATTTAAATTTATAGTAGCTAGCTAGCTTTCACCTGCCTTAATTTCGACTATATCGTAGTAACAACAGGGGTCAAATGAACCTGGAATGCCCTAGATTAAAATAGAATGAAACCTTATATAATACACATAATACCTAATTTTAAAAAAATGGTAAGAGTTATTTATTAGTGAAGTATAACTTGACTATTGGTGAAGAAAAATTTGATTACGAAACTACGGCAAAGCACGAGACAGTCTTTCGTACGGAGAATTACGTTTGATAGAAATTAGATTATTATTTTCATGTCACTGCATTGCTATGACTACCTACTACATATTTATAACTTGTTTTTGTTAACTTATAATTGGATTAGTATTGATCCGTACTAACTAATCCATTTACACTCAACGGCGAACGCGGGCGAATTATTTTAATTCAATCCTCTCACGCACGAGGCAAACTTCAGGTTGGTATTGTTGACAGCCTGGACCAACTATGTGTTCTTATTCCATAAACATAAAGGATCATTCTAATTAATAATAATTATCATGTTCAGGTTCACGCAAGGATAGTGGTCTTGCAACGAAATCCCGAAAGGAAAGTGGAAGCTCTCACGCCTCTACAGACACACCAAGCATCAAATCTGAAAAGGATTATGGTGAGTAGGTACTTATAATGGTTTTAGTTGCTAAGCAATACTGCAATTTTCTCTAATATAAATAAGCACATTGAACTCAAACTCAAAAGGAACTTTCGTAGGTTTTATCACAAAACTCTTATAAATCGTCATCTTTAAATTACCATTATCATCTTACGTCGTTATTGGTATTTAAGAAATCTTGTTTATATATAAATTTGCGCATTTCTGTGAAAGGTCAGACTATATTTTGGCAGTTTAAATTCTAAAGAAAGAAGTGCCGTAAGTCTCACCAACAAATATTACTGTAAATAGTATAGTTTCGGTATCTGCATATATGTTAGCACTTATACTATACTATTCAAAATATAGATAGTAGTACTACAATACCAATCGTTTTATCAGATCGTCGAAGAGATTCGCGGGACTCAAACGCCTCCGGACCCCGGGATGGTTCAAGCAGTAGAAAATCGACGTCGCAAAGAGATAAAGTGTCGAAAAAGTCAATATCAGGTAAATGAAAACACTTCTGTTGTTATGTTCCCTAGCATATGCCCAGTCTAGCCTTATTAAACTTATCGGCATTGTTAAACATGGAGTTCGTCTTTGGATATGGAGACATATTTATCTTCTCGTTTCATCAGCATAGCTGACAGTTTTCATTTTCCTGACTTCGTGTATCAGCTGTTATAATAATAGTAATAAGCTGTGCCTGCGAGCTCGTGCGCGTGGAATGGTGAGGCTACTGTCATCATATTTCGCGGACACGGCTGTTTTCTTTAATAGGCAATGTGTACATAAGATAGTGTATCATTAATTTAATGTTTTTGTTCCCTAAAGCCTGGGAATCGCCCCTAATAGACGAAGACGGAGGCTCACGTCGCGGGCGACGCAGAGCGAATACCTCAACGCCTCCAGCAACCACGCCAGCCAAACGCCGGCGCACCTGACATAAGCTCACCAACACGTACCATCAGTTCTTCTGACATTCACATTACCACCGCTGGTGGTACAAAAGCCACGCGGCTCGCGAGAAAAGGCTACATGCCGTCGCTGCGTTATTTTCGTAATGGTATATGGACTAACGTAATTATAAATAATTTATGACACGCTGTATATTCGATGTAGCCTGTACCGTATATGATATTGTTATTTTAGTGTAAGAAAGTAAATGCGTTAATAAAGTTTTTATTTCAACCATATTTTTTAATTATAATGTACCTATGTATTTAGATTTCATATCTTAACAATTTGTTAATATGTACTAGTATACAAAATGTACAATAAAAAACCTTAAATCTATTGAAAGGCCGCTGACTGCATATACTGTTACTGATATAATTATGTAATTCTTTTACTCGCGAATAAATGACTCGTTTTTTTTAAATAAAATGATTATATTGTGTAAAAGCAATAAAAACCTAGCAAATATTATAAACCGACCTAAAAAACAATTCAAATTCATAAAATCGATAAAAAAAACCATTAGAATTAAGTGCTAATTTAAATTGACACCGACATTAATTATGATATAGGTTTAGCTGGCAAAGAAACGATCGATCGTCTGCCTGCAGCATTTTATTAAATTAAATAATAATGCATGCGCTGTAGTCTCATAAATATTCTGATTCAAATCAAATGCGGGTTCAAACCTATAATAACTACTTTTTTTATGTACATGGTATCCCTTTCTGTGTATTGTGTTGTGTAATCAGCTGATGTCGGTGAATTGGTTTGACATAACTAGAGTACTGACAGTACTCAGTCAGTCCAGTCAGTATAATACTCATCAGTACCATCAGTACTGCGAGCAGTATAGCCAACTCTACAGTTTTAGCTGTAGCTCTACAGTTTTTTTGGAAATTTTCTCAGTTTTTATTTTAGGCCTCGAAATCTACAGTTTTTTTTATTAAGATGCTATCTGAACATATTTTTTATTTGCTACGTAGTAGTCCGTGCACTAAGTCAGCTTCAGTAAATCTACGACCACAATAAAAGGTACCTTGCACAAAGAGTCAGAAATTAAACATTTGTTTTGAATCAATCAATCAAAATTTTAAAACGGAAAATTATGAAAAGAGAAAGAAGATTTACAAATTGAAAATTAGATAGTAGCTAGTGATATTAACTAACATGTATCAACAGCAGCATAGGATCAGCTGCTGATCAGCGACTATTTTGATTGTTGTGGATGAACCATTCTAAGCTGTTAGGCTTCCTCAAAAATCGCTAGTCACATTTTCTGAAGTGTTTACAATACTAGCTTCTATATATTACTAATTTTAATTGGCATAATGTATCGTTATGACTTCTGAATCTTTTGCTATTTAACTTTATTTAAAACTTTGATAATCACATGGTTTTTCTTGTTTTTAATTCCCACTCTAAAATATATTATATTGCTTACCATCATAAAATAATAAAAAGATTAAGCTGTAGATTTACTGATTTATAATTTGATATTTACAGTTTTCTACAGTTTTGTTCTGGCATATCTACAGTTTAGCTCTATGCTGGGGTTGGCAACCCTGACTGCGAGCGAGAATCTTGTTTGAGTTTTGAGTTTATCTTAAATTAACAAGCTAGCTACCTAGCTTGTTATGTTAGTAGCTAGTAGTAAGTAGTTAGTAGCTACATTATTATATCAGACGTCAGATCGGTCAGATAAAAATACTTTTATAAATAACAACTCCTACGTTTACCGATGATAACTGATTACATAAAAGTTTGTTACACCAGTTTAATGTTTGTTGAAAATAAGTTCCGACTTAAAGTGATAGTAAATTGAAAATCAGTCTAGATATTATCCACAAATCTTAATATACCAACAAATCTAAAGTTTACACTTTACATCATGGCTTTGCCAAGAGCACAGCCGGCTGAGGTATTACGAGCATGGCAAAAAGACGACCTTTATGAAAAGCAATTGGCTGAGTCCATTGCTAAATTAATGTCTCCAAGACACGCATCCAAATCAGTCCCCTTAGCTTCAGTGTTGTACAAATCCCTTACAACCCTAAAAGACCTTCAAACATTGGGTGAAGAATATTCCGGAATTGTTCAGGTTGACGAAACATATCATAACTTACCAGCATACTTCAGCCGCTTACTTAGCATATTATTGTCAACATTCGGCGATAACATAACGAGACAAATAATTTACAATCTAGAAAAGCGCGTAGAACGAAATTCTATTCTAACATCTCAAGCACAGAATGTATTTTTGGTTGTACTCAAGACATTAAACAGTATAGTGCCTCAAATTGAAAGTATACACCGTGGATTTTCATACATATATGGTGGTCCTTTACAGATTGGCAAAACATTGGCTGGTATAGATTATGTGCATGTTAGGCCTGCAGCAGCTGCATATTATGCTCACTTGCGGCTTCTAGGGATTGTTACACTACTACATGCTTTCATATCATGTGGGCAGAGTGTTCATAGAGCTAAAAAGCATATTGAACAAATGAATGATGTACCCAATGAAGTGGATAGTAATAAATCATGTGTGGCTTGCTTGGAAGAGATCATACAGCCATGCGTCTTACCTTGCGGACATATATTTTGCCTGCAATGTGCATATGGAGCATTAGATAGCTGTGGCTTGTGTCGGTCACCATTTACAAGAAACACAGTTGTCCCTTTGATGAATTATTATCCAGGGATGCAGTGAAACTCCAAGATTAATTTAGATTTGACATCAGAAAGTAAATATACCTTGGATTTAGCCACAAAAGGTTTTCACTACACATTTATCTTTTTTTTAATTATAAAATTCATATTTCAGTTGAGTGCCTTTCGAAACCAAACAAATCTAGTTAGTTATATGTACAACATCATTGAAATGTGGCATTTAAAAAATAAAGACAAGCCCACAGGGTTTCCTTCCGACAGATCTTCTCAGTTGGTGCCATGTTCTGAGAAGACCTGCATACACCGAGCATACATCATTTTTGTAGGTATTACAAAAATGATGTATGCAATTACTATTGTGAATGCCATAATTGGTTTATACAATATAGCATTTTTCTATTTTGTATTCTATTCATTATTTTTTTATATGCAGTTAAAATATGCTTCATTGGGAAGTAATTTGTAGTCTGGTGAATGGTTATGTTAAATGTTTTGGACTAATGCAGAATGCTAGACTTTAAAATAGAAATCTTATCTGTGATAAATATGTTTTATATTTAGGTGAGGGTAAAATAAAATGAAATATTTTTCCACATCAAATCTTTTATTACGTTCAATAATCATAAAATTAACAATGATTTAGCAAATAAGAAAACAATCTATTCTAGCATTTGTTAATGGCATTCTTTTTTTAAATTAATTGATGAGCCTTGAACACAAGTCTACTATAACAGCAGAAAACTGCCATAGTACCTTATTACCATTTTGAAGGTATAAAGAAAATGAGATTCAATTCATAATGAAATTTATCACTGGCAATCTAATGTCTTTGTTAATAGTACATTTTTGTCAACATTATAAAAGTTAAGATTACTCTTCACATATTTTAAGGCATCATTATTAATATATTATACCTGATTTTTGGAACTTATACTTATTCAACCCTGGACTTCAACCATTTATAATTGTTAAAAACTTGATTAACTATCTGCCTTTAATTTAATTAATTAATGTAATGTTTGGAAACATTGTGGAAACATTTAAAATATATTATGGGTGTCCATAGATAAAAATAATAGTATTCAACAATAAACCTATATTAAATAATACATCTATAGTAAGTACTGTTTAGTTAGGTAACAAAGAAATTAAAACAATTTTTAGCCTTCATTAGTGTAACTATTAAATTATATTTGATGTAGGTTTTTTTACCAGTGGCACTTAATAACTTAGTCAATATTTAAACATCACGAAAATATCATATATTAAACTTAAATACATATTGGTACATAAATACAGTTTCTGTGAAGAATGCAATTTTGCAATTGAAGGAACCCAAATTTCACCATACATATATATGTACAGAATGTCTAGTTGTAGCTTTGATTAAACTTTATCTATTTTAACACACAATATACAAGCTGCCATTACATATTCTGAAATTAATTTGAATAGTATTTTGTGCTTATTAGTAGAATCTAATATATTATAATAAATCAACTAACTGGTTCTAGCATTGTGATAACTCTTATGTTAGTGGTGTTGGTTATTTAATTGACCATCTATTATAACGTTTTTTATTTTATTTTTTCTAAATAGAAAATATTTTTTGCTGTACACTAAATATGTGCAGTCTAGTCTAGGAGATACTATAAGTATAATTACGAAATATTCTTGTCAGCAGCAGCAGGTGGAAAATCATCATTAAAAAGAATAGTCCAACAGAGAACTCATAAGGATTATTGGTGAATCAAGAGTAAATTTTCAAAAACTCTTATTTTTTTTCAATTAATGGAAACATAATAAAAAATAAATGCTAAACCAACCAACACCAAAACCACTAATGGCAAATTGTTATTCAACACGCAAAAGTTCGACATCAAATATCAAGGTTGCATTAGGAGGTATAACCCCTGGGTGGCCCCTTGATCCATATGCAAAGTCTGGTGAGCATGTCAGCTTAGCTCTTTCGCCTACTGACATCTGGAACAGAATATTGATTCTTAATTTTGAATGCGCATAAAATGTGTGTGATGAAAGGCTGTGTATTCACTAAACCCATTAACTATCTAAAGACTGCTACTGTTGGTGTGGCGATGGCATTAGAAAACAGAGTCACCACTCCATTTCATCCTGAGGGTGTCATAACAGCAGACAGAAGGAAATGTCAAGGCAAAAAAACCAGCTGCAAGACAAGGAAAACTTAATATATGAAAACCTATCTCAATCCATCTGGCCAGCATAGCACAGTAGGCTAATTATCCTCCACGTAACTGGAGAAGGCCGAAATCAACAGTGGGTTGTCTATGGTAGGCCAAGCAAGGTGATGGTACATTGGTGAATGGGTCATGAATAATGTGACCATTTTATTTTCGTGTTTGAGCGGGACGCCTACTGACTTTTGTATAAATAAATATATATACATATATAGAGTACGTTGGTGTATGTAAGATATCATATTTAAGTGCAAAGGATATAGAGGTATATTCGTAAAGCGGGACATTTTTGTTCTCGTTGGGGACAGCGAGACGGACAGCCTGAAAGCGGGACAATCCCGCCCAAAGCGGGACGTATGGTCACGTTAGTCATGAATCATCATGAGTTATTGCCAAACTGTGAGTCCATAAAAATCGACATGGATTCAAATATTTGCGTCAGTCCATGGGCTGAGTTTCAATATTTAAAGCAAAGTTAAAAAGAAACATGTCCAAACCTATAATACGGGTTAATTTCATTGGGGCAACCAACTGAACCGCTCATATTAAGGATCGATGTTTTTGTATAATTAATTCACTGACCTTTGTAAGCCCATGATCCCATCCTTTTATCACGTCGCCTCTTCCTAGCGTGAATTTAAATGGTTGACTTCTATCTCTAGACGAGTCGAATTTCTTTCCATCCGTCAATGTCCCTGTGTAGTGTACTACTACGGTTTGTCCTGGTTTGGGATACGTAGTCCCTAAAATAGATGGAATAATACCGTCGTCAGAGGTTATAGGTGTACATTTTATAACAAACATACTTTGGTGTACCTATAGAAAGGAGTGGCTTACCGTCTCCGGGCGATAGTGTTTCAACATCAACTCCCATTTTATTACAAATTTGGAACAGAATTCCTTAATTTCACAAATGTCTGCAAAGCTAAATATTTCCGAAAACAAGCAACAACTTTTTTTTTTAATATTATTTATTCATGACCATAGATACAGAGTCTTTCAGTCGCATAAATACAAGTATACAACTACAACTAAATAATTGGAGTTGCCAGCCCAGCCAATCCATTATCCAATAGTCGCATTTCTGTATGATTGCGAACGAACGAACTAAGACGTAAAGCGCTCAGACAGATGAAACTATGCGAACTAGTTCCATAGTTTTCATTCTCCGACTCCGCCCTATAGTTCCAGTTCCTGACCGAATAATCGGGAGTGACGTTAACCGATCTAATATCGTCATTCGCCACGCAGCTCAGTCGCTGCACATGAACCTCGGTATTTATTCCGTCTTACTTATCACTTAACAGTAACGCCGTTTGTCCACCGCCCGCCGTCACCGAGAACGAGATTATTTCGGGCCGAGTTTGTGATGACGTGACGGCGATCGTTTGTCCACCGCGCCGATATCTCGGTGGCTTAGTTCTAGAGATTTCTTGCGCATGGTAGTCGCGTTTTTATTAGAAATAAAAAAACTAGGAGGATGACTAGTTTCAACCGGCGACAATTGCTTCTTCTGCTTTTGTACTTTCGAAGGCGTAGGCGATGCAAAGAATTTTGGATTCATCCGCTAATACGTCAACGATACATCGCAGGATCGTTTTATCCCTCACTTCGCTCTGGATTCAAAATAGCGCCCTCGCCGTAAAAATATTACTTTACTCCCTTGTCATACAATCTACTATTGTATTGCCGGCACATCGGCCCGTCATAAAATCGTGCCGAGTTCTAGCGGTCACGCCGAACTACTCGAAAAATCGGCGGCCGGGATGACAGCTCTCGGGTGACGGGCGTGCGGTGGACACACGGCCATAGTAAATGTATGTATCGCTAACTCGGCGTCGTCATCTCGTTCTCAGTGACGTGCCGGTGACGGCGGCGGTGGACAAACGGTGTTAGTCGAACTTTGTACAATTTTTTTTCGTATATTTTGGCAACTTGTCTCTAACCCTTTGTACTATTTTAAGCTCCCAAAGTAGGAGAATATGGATGTTTCTGTAAATATGGATTAATTTTTAAAATTAAAATATGTAAGTATTAATCAGTAGAATAAACACCCCGTTTTGAAGTGAAACTTCCAATGCGACTTTCAACAAGGTTGCGTTAAACGATTAACGAGCAAGAGGGAGATTTGGATATTTCTTCACTCGAAAATAATAATTATAAGATGCGATCAATTGTAAATTATAAGCAATATTAATAAAGTTTCACATTACGAAGTTTCACTACTTTCGCGGGGAGGGACTCCACCCCCTTAATTTGTTTTTATTGCTCCGTAGGACACGTAGGTATTATTTTTAATAATTGTTTATGTTAAGAGCGGTGATCTAAATTGAACTATCTCAGTTAAGCACTTCTATACCAATATCTAGTTGCCCACTTCTGTATCAATCGCTATTTTGTTCCTTTTAAATAATTTTGTATTAGATATATCAATCACTAGTACAATCAAACACTATTTATCATTTGACTCGATTATATGAGAAAAATACAAACAATTAAAAAAGTGAGAGTCTATGAAAATTATTCAACCAATCAAATTTCAGGAAGTTGTAAACAAACAAAATGGCGACTGTTATCGTTTTTAAATTTTGTTTGACGTATAAAACAGTTGAAAATTCATGCAATTATATTTGTCAGAGGCTTAACTTTTTTATTTGTTATTTTGCAGCTCTTTTTAATATAAACGTGACCATATAAAATAACTAAACTCGAAAGGCATTAAATAAACAGTCATAGAATTATTTATGCGATGGAAATGGAAGTCGATGCCTCTGAAACTTACAGCAATGCTTCTGAAGGTGGCAAGTTTACTAATTTAAAAGCATTTGTGACTGCTGCTCGTGAATTTGAAGCCACACACAGTGAGTCTGCTATCAACTTGATGACTCGTTACCTGGGAGTGAGTACTGACTAGCGATTTATAAATGTTTTAACGTTACGTTACGTTTTTATCTTATACACGTGTCTTTAATGTTTTGGTCGAGATAGTTCTTACTTTTACCTGCCACAAAAGTCCCGTTCTCTCATAAAAAGGACATTAAAACGTCTGATTATATTTTATGTTATGAATATAGTCAAAGAGCTACCTACCTAATTTTTAATTTGACTGCCTCGTTGGTCTAGGGATTGGATGTGCCGCATCTGGATCACGGGGTCCCGGATTCGATTCCGGGGACAGGCAAGTGTCTTTGTGTAAACCAGAGGCACTTGCTCAGAGTCTGGGTGTCATTTGTATTCATGAATTTCATGTTTGTAAACTGCCCCTGCGATACAGGATATACATAGAGCAGGGGTTTCGTTTTAAAAAAAAAATGAAATAAGCCTATAGCAATAGGCATTTAAAAAAAAAACAGAGCTAGTAGCGACCCACACTGTTTTTATAAAATTGTTATTTAATTACAATGTCACCTACCCATCTAACCTGAGGGTGTCTTAAGAGGTTACAAGAGGAGCTCTCATTGGCAATGATAAGCGCTGGGGTTTTAGTGGGTAGTTTCTGGAGTCCCTCATAATTGCCCACCCCACCCCCAGAGGCAGCAATATGTAAAGGCCTACTGTCCCAGACTAGCCAGGTGGGTTGGCAAATTAAATACAAGTCATGTACCATATCTTGCTGCTTTTGACAGTTGATTGTGTTTACTCCAACATCAAGTAATTTTTTTGTTATCATTTTCAGTTAATAACATCATCTTGTGACTTGTCAATATTTTCCCCGGGACGGTCTGAGGTGTGTGCATTCTTCAGCTCGCTATGGCGAGTGATGTGCGATGGTCGCGGTCCCCATTGGGCTGGTATTGCAGTACTTGCCCGGGCCACAGTTGAGCCGAGTGCTAGACATGCTCTAACTCACACTTACAAGTTAGTAGTTGCCTAAAATTACTATAACTACTACTCAGCCCATACATGACCCACTGCTGAGTCGGGCCTCCCCTTTCAGATGGAGGGTAATTATTATTAGCCACATGTTAAGTCCGACTCGGCAGTGGGTTGAGTAATAGTAGTAGTAAATAACATTTTGGTATTTCCAGGTTCATGCCGATTCTATCTAGATTATTATCCGACTCAATATCAAACGATAAAAAGATTAAATTGCTGTCTGTAATGCAGGTAAGTTTTATTGTTAAACCATACAAAGTATAGACAAGTGTTTTGTATTAAACTAGTGGCCCGCCCCGGCTTCGCCCGTGCAAAGCGGGGGTGGGTTAAACATAAAAACCTTCACCTTGAATCACTCTATCTATAAAAAAAAACCGCTTCAAAATCCGTTGCGTAGTTTTAAAGATTTATGCATACATAGGGACGGACAGAAGAATGCGACTTTGTTTTATACTATGTAGTGATAGTGACTATCGAATAATATTTTCAACATGGTAAAAATAGCCAAAAAAAAATCTGTGAATTGCAATAAGTGTTCAATGTTACTAAGGGCGCTTTTGGTGACGGACTTAGAATACATAGTGTCACAACCCCATTCCCTCCTGTCGGTGTGTTGTAGGAGCCGACAGAAGGAAATTACATCTAAAACCTAGCGGCAAGAGAAAGTCGACTTGATACAAAACCCTGTGCCAAACAGTGGCACAGTTGCCTAATTTGTCATTCATGTAACTGCTTAACTTCTCACTGCCAGACTCGGTGACTCGGAAATCAGATGTTACAAATGCCTACCCTGCAGCTCCATTGCGTATGTCCTGGTACTGTACGATCGTCGATTGGTACTGTCCTCTAGGGTATGTCCTTAGTTGCTGAGTATTTTATTAATATTCACTTTCCGAACTGTTTCCAGGAAATTTCATATGGCATCAAAATCAGTTGGCAAGAATCCTACCTTAGTACACTCATGAAGAAATTGACTGATTGGATCACGCAGCCCATCACAGACCCTCAACAGAAGACTATTGGGCACAAGTCCCTGACGGTGTTGGTCAATTTGTGCTATGGCAACCTGCCTGCCATTTATGCTTTAATGAGGACTGTGGACACAAAGGAGTTTGTTGTACATTTAATCAGTTTAAAGGTATATACTTTACTAGCTGACCCGGCCACACGTTGCTGTGAGATTACCATACATTGAAATTAAATAATATTTAACGTATTTATTGCGTGTATATTACATTATTTAATTCCCGACTTTTCGAATGCTTTGCAGCAGTCGTGGTCGCGGGAGAGACTTCATGACAGTTGTGTAAAAAAATACAAAGAAATACTTAAAATCTACCGCCTATAATTTAGTTTGATAACGTGGTTATATCCGTTAAAGTCTTTAACTTCAATGTGTAACAATCGCGAAAACCTATGAAATCATTACCGTACATTAATTTTACTTTTAACATAGCGCCATCTGTTGCATACTTACTCAATCCAGTAAACAGATATCGCCATCTGTTAGAATCGTCTGGAGCTAACATATATTTGTGACTGTCAAAAATAGACAAATAATTTGCAATAAAATAATAATGCGACTATAAATTGAGCACACTGTGTGAGTCTATCGCGGAGAAACAACGTGATACGTAATTTACATAATAATTGGTTTCGATTCGTTACATAATAATAATTATCGACACGGTTGGCGCAGTGGCAGAGCGATCGACTGCTGTGCAGCATGTCGCGGGTTCGATCCCCGCACGGAAGAAATATTTGTACGACCTACAAGTATTTGTTCCGGGTCTGGGAGTTTTCTATCTATAATATGTATGTATTTACAAAAAAAAATGTATCTAAGTAGTTTATCAACCATCTCGTTACCATAACACAAGCATTTAGTTGCTTAACTTGGGACGAGATGGCGTTGTGTGAAATGTCGAAGGATATTTATTTATTATTTATTTATATATATTAAAATTACGGCACATCCAACCCCCTTTCTTTTTGTTTCGCTGGTGAAATGGTTAATGCATACCGCTGGTTATATGAGAATCTGGAACACTCAACTACCCACTAAAACCTCAGCGAGATAGCCACGCACGTCACGCTTGGGGCGCCACACGTTCGCGAGGTTGGGACTATCGGAGGGCATGGGTAACTGGAACGCCCTCTGGTGGCACATCCAACCAAGACCAATAACGTTCAAGATGTTTTTAAGCTTCTGTAATGAAGAGTGTATTTATTTAATTAGGATGGTGGTTATGGGGGTGTGGAGGTCTGCAGGCTTCTGCTGTGCCTTTCGGGAGCAACCCGCGGTGCGGCTGCCACTCGCCAGCCAGATGTACATAGTTACCTCTGCTGCACAATGAGAACGTTCTCCAAGGCCGTGGTGTGAGTACTTCCTGCAAACTCATGCTGCCCTATAGTCTTTGCGCTGTAGCATGGTGCAAGTGACAGATTCAGTAACATTTCGTTTCACTCTTGAAAGTTGCCGCCATTTACAAATTATGACTTAGTATTTCAGCTGTACCACATTCGTAATATATTAAATCATTAATAACTGTAGTAAATTAAATTAAACCAACTAGAATTTTCACAAATTGGATGAAAAATTAAGCAATGTGATGCGAAAACAATGCGTATAATGTAACGCCATAGACGTATTTAGTGATGGAATGTACTGCTGCGGTGGATAGTCGATATTTTTCTTAATAAGATAAATATATTGTTACGCACAATTTTTATTGTTACCGGGGCCACTCACATGCGCGCAAACATTCGTACATTGTACGAATGTTTGCGCGCATGTGAAGGGCCGACAAATTCATTCGCAAACTTAGCGGCTATGCGAATGGGTTCGCATACTCCATTTGCGAATGGGTTCGCAAACCTGTTTGCGCTTCCTCCTGCACATGTTTACGAATGTCTAAATATTTTTCTAAATATTTAAATATCTAAATATTTTATGAACAGATGACTAGAAGGGTTATTTTGATAATATCCTGAAAAGCAGCCCACGCTTTTTTTACAATAAAATCATTTTTTTTGACATTATTTTTAATTAAAATGTATTAAAATTTATATTCTATTTTTTAGTTTGAGTTTCTATAAAAGCGTATTTTTTAGTTTTTTTAAACTATTATTTATTTTTTTCGTCAATAGAACATTGAAGAAAAGAAGAATTTTAATTCATTGTGCAGGAGTTTAAAAAAAGGATTTCAATGAACTCCATCATCTTGGTGTTATTCCAATCCATTATAAAGGTACGCTAAACAAGAGTCGTCACGAACTATGAAAATAGCGACACATCCGTTACCTTCGCAATCGTGGGCGCAACTGGTCACACGAATGTGTGGGAGACTACGCGAAGGTTCGCGGTTCGCGCGCTTTGATGTGCGTTAAAAAACCGACACCGCTTGGAAAAGCACGAATGCGGCCAAAACTTCGCGAACCCATTTGCGAATGTCGTCCTACACTTGTGGGTTCGCGTATTCGTGCGAATGTGAGTGACCGGCCTTATAATTGGTCTTTAATTATACAACAGAACATTTTATAGGGTAATGTTGCTTAAAAGGCTGCTGAGAAAAAAATAACGTAAACCCGATTTAGATTATTTTATTTATGTATAAACATAATTATGTAGCCATAAAACATTTATATTGACAAGTTTATACACGTAGTTAGTTACACTCATGGACGTATAAAAAAAGGCGGACGGAACTCTGGCTAAGACAAAAGTGAGACGCCAAAATGGCGGCAGCTCTGTATGTGTGAGTTAATTTTGGGGTTGCCAAGATACACAAAATTTTGCAATAAAAACATGGTTAAAATATTTAAAAAAAATTGTTAAAAATTGTTATGTTTAACTTTAACATCCTAAATGCTAAGTATTTTTTTTATAATAATGTCTTTTACTTTGAGAGGTTCTTGAAATTTCCTCTAATTTCGAGATGTGTTGAAAACGATTCTAAATTAAAAGAAATGCTTTCATTACCAAAAATGTTTTTGTGATAATATATTTATGTTGCCTAACTATAATTATAATTTATTGCGCACCTCTTGAGAAGCACTGGTAATATATGGTACAGTAACAGTTTATTCCTCTGCCACGTGTCTTGACTCAAACAAATATTATAACAAAATAAAGCAGTTTAAAGCACTGGGGATTAAAATAATGTATGCATATTTTTACGATTCGACGACATGTTTGGCGCAGTGGTTGAGCGATCGACTGCTGCGCAACATGTCGCGGGTTCGATCCCCGCACGGAAGAAATATTTGTACGACCTACAAGTATTTGTCCGGGTTTTTTGTAAATGTATGTATTTACAAAAAAAAATGTATTTAAGTAGTTTATCATCCATCTCGTTACCTTAAAACAAGCATTAAGTTGCTTAGCTTGGGACGAGATGGCGTTGTGTGAAATGTCCAAGGATATTTATTATTATTATATACCCACACAATAGCTACAACGTACATTTAAATTTTGAAAAAATAAGCGGCATAGGTTCATTTTTTTTTTGTATTATCCATGTCTTGGTAGATTGCTAATTTACCTTTTAAGGTACTGCATAAGTAACAACACGCCGGAGTCCTCCTTTAGTTGTTTTTAAGTCATCCGCCTCAAAATGTATACTGCAAATGACACTGTATTTGTTTGGAATCCAATCGTTTTCACCATTACAATTTCTACTAAGTAATTTTAATTCAATCATTTCTCCATACTTAATTTTCCTTAGACAATCTAGCAAAAGGAATATAAAATAAAATATCCAGTAGTAACTATTAAATAATTAACCATAATAATATATTGATTTTTATAATAAACGAAAAATTGCCCACATTTCGGTTAATTTGCACACGTGAATATTGGCAACACTGAACTTAAAATTAATTGTTTTGTTCTAGCAAATACAAATTGATTTAAATGTATATAATCTGGAAATAAGTGATTGAATTATTCATTTACGTATGAAACGTGATTCCTGGATTGTTTTTCTTTCGGTCACTACGGTTTTTACACCATTTTACCACGCAAGACATGATTTATAGTTTTTATTTTTTCGCCGCATATTGCGTCTTTAAGCATCGTTGTTCACGCGCGTAATGGCCGACTAATGTGTGAAAGTGTGCGTGCTGGCCTATACATATAGCTGATCTGGCCGACTATGATGTCACAGTTTTTAGTTAGCGAGACTCTGTCCGACTTTTTTTATTCGTCCATGGTTACACTAGACAATTGAATAACACACAAATTTTCATAACAATATTAAAGAGAACTAAACTGATGCCGCGAGTATCGTTAGCGATAAAAATGAATTGCATAACGTCACCTCCCTACAAACGTCGTACAGGCAACTGTCACCCGCACCATGCTACAGCTCAAATAGTATAGTACTTTGAGGGATTTTAATCATGTGAAAATACCTTTTTTTTTTGTGCATGTGGATTTAGAATCGCCAACCTATACCATCCTGAGGGTGTTGTAAGTGGTGACTAAAGGAAGCCAAGAGGCAGTCAACCTAACCGAGCCTTAAGACAAGGAAAACTTGATACAAACCCTGTGCCAAACCGTCAGGTCAGTGTGGCCGTACGCACTAGCCTAAGTACCCGTACGCACTAGCGGTTGAACCGCCTAGGCGGCTAACCGCGCGGCCTGCCGCTTTTCCAGTTTAATATGCAACCGCCTATGACTGTAGGTACGCACTAAACCGCCACAAAATTTCAACCGCCAGTGCCCCATATTTTGTGGAAAGGTATTTATTATTTTCTTCTTCCAGTGACCGGGACGCCACGCAGTTACTCCACGCCTATACCTTCATAAACGATCTGTGCTCAGACGACAACCTCCTAAGCTTCGTATTGACGTACCCTAACTTCGTCAACGCGTTAAATACTGCTCTACAGGTGACTATAACTAACTTTTTCTTCTCCCTTGCCATCTTCTCATATTATAATCTAACTGATATGTCCGTATGGTGACGGATTTAGAATACAAAATGTCACCATCCCATTCCTTCCCAGCCGGAAAAAGGAGAGTGCAAATCCGATGACCTAGCCCCAAGAAAAGGAAAACTTGATACAAAACCCTGTGCCAACCCGTCTGGCCAGCGTGGCACAGTAGGCTAATTATCCTCCATGTAGTGAATCCCAGGTTTGGACAGTCGAGGATCGCCGTCGGTTTTAGTGGGTAGCTCGGGGCGCAATTTACCATGTCTACGCCGCCCGGAGTCCCACATACCCCGGCCTGCCGGATATCCACGAGGAAAAAGGATCCGATGAAAAAACCAAAATGTTTTTTATTCGAATAAATTCTTGCGAATGCTTTCGAATAGTCAAAGATTTTATGAGAAAAAAATCAAAAGAAAAATTAAAATAATTAATCATTTATCTTTTACCACCAGTTCGGCATGCCATTCCATAGAGAAAAGCTGGCAAGAAACTCCATGGTTGCTCTTTTATATAAAAGGGTTACAATGATGGTGGTAGTACAAAAAATCGGACAGATAAAAAAAAATTGATTTTGAGACAGAAAAAAAATGGTTACGCAGAGTTAGCATTATAAAGCAAACGTTTTGTTTCCAGGACCTCGAAGAATTGTTCAAGTCACCTCCCGATGAGGATGAGCCGGAGAACACCAGCAATTGTCTACGAAATATACTCAAATTCCTTACCGTCATCGTTAATTTAGGTAAGTAGGTTTATTACCCGATGTGGAGGTGGAGGTTCCGGCTTGGGGCTCCATTAAGCAAGCCAAGGCCCCTTCGTCGTCGTTTCAGCCCATTCATGACCCACTACAGAGATGGGCCTGCTCCAAATTCACGGAGGGGAACTAGCCCACTGTGCCACGCTGGCAAGACGTGTTGGCACAGGGTTGGTATCAAGTTTTCCTTCTCTTGCAGCTAGATGATACTACTCAGCCCATAAATGACCCGCTGCTGATTCGGCCCTCCTTCAGTTACAAGGAGGGTAATTAGCCTGCTGAGTCACGCTGGCCAGGTGGGATGCCAAAGAGTTTCGTGTGACATCTTATGTATTTTTAACCCCCGACGCAAAAAGAGGGGTGTTATAAGTTTCACGTGTCGGTCTGTCTGTCGGTCTGTCTGTCTGTCTGTCTGTCTGTGGCACCGTAGCTCGCGAACGGATGAAGCGATTTCAATAAAGTTTTTTTTGTATGAAAGGTGAGTTACGGGCGAGTGTTCTTAGACATGTTTGATGAAAATCGGGTGAGCCGTTTAAAAGTTATGAGGGGTGAAAGTGGGGAAGAATAACCGAATGTCTGCAAATATAATCGAGTGGGGTCTCAAATGAAAGCGCATCACGTGCAATTTAACAAAATCTACATTATAATAAGTATGTACCTATAAAAAGTATAAAAAATATTTTTTATTAAAAATTTAAATATACCCCCGACACAATAACCTTAAAAAGTAAAAAATAAAAATAAATACTTCGCGTTGGGGGACCAGGGGTCAGGTAATAAATAAGTGGGAGTGGTCCCCCAACGCGAAGTATTTATTTTTATTTTTTACTTTTCAAGGTTATTGTGTCGGGGGTTTATTTTAATGTAACAGTTTACACAATTTCACTGTTCTGGGTACTGTTAAAAGAGAATGGCTTAAGAGTCCCCGCAAGCTGCAGACTTTCTATCGGCTGATAGTTTGGTCGAGTTGGGCTGTTAGTGCGCACATTGGGCCAACAAAACAGTTGGGTTGGACCTGTGTGCGTAAATCAGCCCAACAATCGGCCGACTATTCTCGAACGATTCTACTACTATAGTGAAAGATTAGGGTCAGCGCCGACCAACGGAGTGGCGGCGAAGAGACTAATTCAGTAACAATTTAAATTCAACCTAAAACGCTTTAGAATATAACTTTATTTGGTACAACGAAATACAATGACGGCGAGCGACATAAAGCGCGACGAGCGTATTCTAAATACAGCTGTATTCTGAAGCGTTTTACGTTGAATTTAAATTGTTACTCAATTAGTCTTCGCCGCCACTCCGTTGGTCGGCGCTGACCCTTAGTTAGTGGAATATTTTACACAATGCATTCCCAATTTCTTGATTCCCCGAAATTAACGTCGAAAGGCGAAAGTCGGCCGACCAAATCGGCAAGTGTGTGGGCGGGGAAGAGCGCCGTACTGATCAAGCGGTCGGCCAATAGTTGGCCGGCAGTTTAGTTTGAAGGCAATCGGGAATCCCGTCAAACTGATTTATCGGCCGATTACTAATCGTTACAATTTGTTGATGCGCAGCAAGCCGCGGGTTCGATTCCCGCACGCAAGAAATACTTGTACGTCCTACAAGTATTTGTTCCGGGTCGCGTATATCGAAATGCTCATTCAGTACGTCCCCTCCGCCTGAGACGAACTCGATTAGCATTTCCAAGCTCTTTTAATGAAAAAACACGCGTAAATGCTGCTCCAATACGTCCCAGAGGGTGACGTACTGCAGTAGGATTTCTAAGCCTAAACGCAATAAAACATATTAGAAACCCTCATCCTATACGTCACCCCCGCGGGACGTATTGGAGTAGGATTTCCAGTGCTAAAATCACAAAGTTTCCAGTGGTATAACGCGCATCAACGTAGGGTTTATCTTAGTTCTATTCGTCAACGGGAAACTGATACTAAAATAAGGTTAGGGATTACTTAATTTGCATAAACTATAAAACAGGTACGATTATGATTGCGTTTTATGATTGCGAGTACGATTATGATTGAGTGATAAATAAAGCAAATACAGTACGAAACTAAGGAATAAAAGTTTACTTAGAAAAATATTCAATGCTTCTTTGCACAAGCCTGGATATTAACATATCAATATTAATGACTAAACAATGGGGTCGCTTTTTAGCAAAAATTGTCTTATATAAACATAAAAATAATAATGCTAGCTTAGGTACATCTAAATAGACCTATAGTGCCGAAATTTACATAATGTAATATTTATGGTTAAATGCCAGAAGATAACATTTTAGAAACACAGAAATATTAATTTAAAAATTGTTGTTACATAAACCCTTCAGATTATTTTTGAAAGAACTTAATGTAATATCAAAGATGTCCATATCACTAAAGGTACCAAATATATTTTATATAAAAAGGTACTGTCGTATAATTTCGTGCAGCGGGGAATAAGACTGTTATTCGTACAGATTTTCTTTAAACGAGCATGTTTAAGACGTTTATGTGTATTAAAATTAATAGAGGCAAGCAAGCAATCTTCTCTTAAAAGTAGTTTGTAAAGGAAAATTAAATCAAACTGTAAAAAACTATACGTTAAATATTTTTTTTTTAAATACGGATCCATTAGGATCCAAAATCTAAAGTAGATCGTACGTAAGAGAAGTACAATATTTTTCATGTATCGGGTTTTTGCACTTGCTAATTACGGAATAAACAAATAAGAAATTGCACCGCACGTGCCAAGTGCAGAGATGATCGGCGCGCGCAGATAGGGATGGATAATACACGAAAACATAATGTGTGCGTGAGATAGCAATATCTGCACAGAGAGACGTATCACATTAGCTTTTCTAAGACAACTTTGTGATTTTAGCACTAGAAATCCTACTCCAATACGTCCCGCGAGGGTGACGAATAGGATGAGGGTTTCTAATATATTTTATTGCGTTTAGTCTTAGAAATCCTACTGCAGTACGTCACCCTCTGGGACGTATTGGAGCAGCATTTACGCGTGTTTTTTCATTATAAGAGCTTGGAAATGCTAATCGAGTTCGTCTCAGGCGGAGGGGACGTACTGAATGAGCATTTCAATATACGCTTCCGGGTCTGGGTGTTTTCTATCTATAATATGTATGTATTTACAAAAAAAATGTATATAAGTAGTTTATCATCCATCTCGTTTCCATAACACAAGCACAAGCACAACACAAGTCGCTTAGCTCGGGACGAGATGTCGTTGTGTGAAATGTCCAAGGATATTTATTTATTTATTTATACATCGCCGTACTGATTAAAACGCCGACCAAACTATCGACCGATAGAAAGTATGTAGGTAGTCTGCGGGGGTGTAATATTGTATATTTTTGACAGATCTGTACTGCTTAAGGTGTCATCACACGGTGCTGGTGTCGCTGTGCATGAAGGCCAGCGAGGTCTGTCTGTCAGAGGCTTTGGAGCTCTTCGCCGCTATAGTCTCACAGTACAAAGGTAAGTTATCCATTCACGGGGAGTATCATCATCATTCAGCCTTTTGTCGGCTCTTACGACACCCGTAGCATGGAATGGTGTGGTGATATTACTCATACTTACTCCGTCATGAAATAATCACGATCATTCTAGAAAAATCATTTCGTATCCTTTGCTCATTTGAACGTTTATTATTTATACGACCTAGCTGCGCCTCGCGGTTTTACCCGCGTGGTCATGGAATTTATTTATCATCAGTTTTTTTCTACATACTATGACACTTTTTGTTATATTTTGAACAATTCACACAATATCTTTATAAATTGTAGGCAATGTGTTATTCTGATGCATAAGCTATATTGCTGTAAGGTTTCATTAAATAAAATCCATTCAGTGGTTTTTACGTGAAAGAGTAACTAACATCCATCCATACTTACAAACTTTCACGTTTATAATATTATGTAGGATTTGTGTCTCTTTACAGATGAAGGTCGTCTTCCGCAGGAGTTGATATCGTTGATAAGCGATGGCTTAGCGGGACTGCTCGTGCCGCCAGCGTTAGAGCCAGGCAAAGCCGGGTTGCAGTGGGTAAGCGTAATTTTAAATATGACGTTTTGTAAGAGTTTTGTGATAAAACATACGTAAATAAAGGTCCGTTTGAGTGTGGGTGTCATAAGGGTCAGCGCCGAACTACGGAGTGGCAGCGAAGAGACTAATTCACTAACAATTTAAATTCAACCTAAAACGCTTCAGAATATGTATTTGGTACAACGAAATACAATGGCGGCGAGCGTATTCTAAATGCAGTCGTATTCTGAAGCGGTTTAGGTTTAATTTAAATTGTTTCATAATTAGTCTCTTCGCCGCCACACTGTAATTCGGCGCTGGCCGTTAACCTTCATCTGAAAGGACAGACACATCGCGTATTTACTTCACGACGAAACGTAGACATTTATGACGAGAAAAACTTGGAATTTCACACGATTCTCGACTTTATTTCCTTGTAGAAGGTGCGCATTCCCGTTTGCACGCCCTCTCGCTATCTGAAAAAGAAAACTGCCGGCGGCGGGGAAGTTAAGTTAAAGAACAATCTATTGGGGATCGATTCTGGATCTTTCGATTAAGAATGCGTTTTTCGGATTCGCCGAAAATACAAAATTTCTTGGCCAAGTGATGCAAGAAGTTAATGTGATAAATATATATATTTGACGAGCTAAGACTCGCGGTTTCCCCCAGGCTAAGAGCAAATGACACCCAGACTAAGAGCAAGTGCCTCTGGTGCCGACTCCGGAGTTTTATATTAGTGGGATATTTTTTTCAATGTTTGGACGAAATCTGTTCTATTGTATGTTTATGCCTTTAGCTGCAAGTTGTGGGTGCGTTGTGCGAGTCCTGTGAAACACAAGAGAGGGTTTTGCAAGAGGTTATGCCGGACGCATTCGAGGACACTCTGTATAGCGTGCTGCAAAGCTCAATGCAGGTTTGTAGATTTAGTCTTCTTGCGAAGGTTGAGCGTCATCTAAGTGGAATACGAAGTGTCAACACACCATTTAATCCTGGGTGTGGTAGGAGCCGACAAAAAAAAAAAATTAATAAAGGAAATGACAAGGCCCATGACCCGTAAGAGAAGGTTAAGTGTGGCACAGTAAGCTTATTACCTCCATGTAGTGGGAGGTGGATCGACTCAGTGGTGGGTCATTATTGGGCTCAGTAGTAAGTGATATGAAGTATTGAAATTAAACACTATTAACGGATTTAACGCGTGTATATTGCATTATTTAATTCCTGACGTTTCCCACACAGGGAACGTTATCAATAAAACAAAATTATAGGCGGTAGATTTTAACTGTTTCTGTGTACTTTTGAAGAGTACTGTCATCTAGTCTCTCCCGACCACGACTGCTGCAAAGCATTCTAGTCCGGGGTCCCCCGTACATTGATTTCACTTGATTACTATCAAGCTAATTTTTCGTGAGTAGCTTCATTTTCATGAGACGCCCAACATTTTCTTGTCGACAACTCTTGATTGTGGTAGCTAACAGAGGTAGCAAGGGTGAAATATGTTGATTTTATGATTCAAAAAAATTTATTACTAACCGGCTGCTTTTTGGTATATCTGATGATAATTATCTAAATTATTCGAAAATGTATTTGTCCTACAAAATGTATGGTTTGATCAAAGAGTCCTCCACCTCCAATATGTATGGATAACGAGGTCATAAAAAATGATTACTAACCAGCTGGTTTTTTTTTATTTACTTATTAAATATTTATATTATTTAACCGTCATATTGTCCTACAAGTTGCGTGGTACGTTATCCCGGTCCTACACTCAAAAGTTGTTCTACAGATCATAGAAAAAAAAATATTACTATCAAGCTGAATCTTTGTGAATAGCTTTGTTTTGATGAGACGCCCAACATTTTCTTGTCGACATCTCTTGATTGTGGTAGCTAACAGAGGTAGCAAAGGTTAAATATGTCGATTTAATGATTCTAAAAAAATTATTACTAACCGGGTGATTTTTGGTATATCTGATGAGAATTATCTAAATTATTCGAAAATGTATTTGTCCTACAAAATGTATGGTTTGATCAAAGAGTCCTCCACTTTCAATATGTATCGATAACGAGGTCATCAAAAATTATTACTAACCAGCTGGTTTTTTTTTATTTACTTAGTAAATATTTATATTATTTAACCGTCATATTGTTCTACAAGTTGCGTGGTACGTTATCGCGGTCCTACACTCAGAAATTGGCAATACCACAAGACCCATTTTGTCATCACTAACTGTAGGACAACAATTTTACATGATAGGTTAGTATTCTCTGCCCAAATGATACAATTTCCTACAAAAAAACAGGTATGTATCATGAGTCCGACAGAAATTGTCATTTTTCGTTTTCCTACTTATAACTTATGATACAGTGAAAACATCTTTTTTATTAACTTAAATAACTTTTTTTTTTACTAAAGTAAGTAGTACAAAAAAATAATTATTTACTTAAAAAAAATGTATATTCATCAGATTCATCTCATAAATTTTCAGTATCATCACTATCATTTTCATCTATTTCATTTTCCTCGTCTTCTGACTGTAATAACGTAAAAAATTAAGTATTTTTAACATAAAATGAATCCACTTCGTTTTATAGTGTACGAAACGTTTTATATAGTACATATACGGATCCCGCTATACAACGACCACCGATATGTTTAATGGATGAAAATTATTTTATTAGAAACTTAGGACTTTTTCAGGCAATCCATTTTTTTAAATTATTTTTAACATACTAAATTTCTAATAAAATAATTTACATCCATTAAACATAACGGTGAATGTCGTTGTATAGCGGAATCCGTATAATGTACTATATAAAAAGTTTTGCACACTATAAAACGAAGTGGATTCATTTTATGTTAAATAATACTTAATTTTTTACGTCATTACAGAGACAGAAGACGAGGAAAATGAAATAGATGAAAATGACAGTGATGATACTGAAAATTTATCAGATGAATCTGATGAATATTATTTTTTTTATATGTAAATAATTATTTTTTGTATTACTTAAGAAAAATAATTTATTTAAATAAAAAAAAAGACGTTTTCACTGTATCATCACTACATAGTATAAAACAAAGTCGCTGTCGTCTGTCCGTCCCTATGTATGCTTAAAACTTGAAAACTACGCAACGGATTTTGAAGCGGTTTTCTTTAATAGATAGAGTGATTCAAGATGAAGGTTTATATGTATAATACATGCACCCGTGCGAAGCCGGTTCGGGTCGCTAGTAAGTTATAAGTAGGAAAACGAAAAAATTACAATTTTTGTCGGACTCGTGTTACATACCTGTTTTCTTGTAGGACATTGTATCATTTGGGCAGAGAATACACTAACCTATCATGGAAAATTATTGTCCTACAGTTAGTGATGACAAAATGGGTCTTGTGGTTTTAACAACTTTTGAGCGTAGGACCGGGATAACGTACCACGCAACTTGTAGGACAATATGACAGTTAAATAATATAAATATTTACTAAGTAAATAAAAAAAAACCAGCTGGTTAGTAATCATTTTTTATGACCTCGTTATCCATACATATTGGAGGTGGAGGACTCTTTGATCAAACCATACATTTTGTAGGACAAATACATTTTCGAATAATTTAGATAATTATCATCAGATATACCAAAAAGCAGCCGGTTAGTAATAAATTTTTTTGAATCATAAAATCAACATATTTCACCCTTGCTACCTCTGTTAGCTACCACAATCAAGAGTTGTCGACAAGAAAATGTTGGGCGTCTCATGAAAATGAAGCTACTCACGAAAAATTAGCTTGATAGTAATCAAGTGAAAACAATGTACCGGGGATCCCGGACTATTCGAAACGTCGGGAATTAAATAATGTAATATACACGCGATAAATCCGTTAAAAAGTGTTTAATTTCAATGTGTAATAATCGCGAAAACCTAAGAAATCATTAAAGTTATATTAGTCATTAAAATTAAAAATAATTACTATATAATCAACACTTAATCACTACATAGTATAAAACAAAGTCGCATTCTTCTGTCCGTCCCTATGTATGCTTAAATCTTTAAAACTACGCAACGGATTTTGAAGCGGTTTTTTTAATAGATAGATTGATTCAAGGGGAAGGTTTATATGTATAACCCACCCCAGCTTTGCACGGGCGAAGCCGGGGCGGGCCACTAGTTAAAAATATAGTAGTATTTCCTTTTCCTAAATTCCGATCTGTAGGGATTTTTATTCAATGTTTGGTTTCCCTATCTTTATAAAATGAAAAAATCGCTACATTACAACTTGATACTGGCATTATGATATGATATAAACTAAGCATTATCCGTTAGGCTATGTGATCTGTGGGAGTCGATGCGATTCAATTCCGCTCTGAGGGTGTCGCAAGAGCCGACAAAAATAAATATTACAAAACCGAAATCCTAGCCGCAAGAGAAGGAAATATTTATATGAATCCCTGTGCCAACCCGTCTGGCTAGCGTGGAACAGTAGGCTAATGACCCTCCTTGTGATGGGAGGAGGCCCGACTCAGTAGTGGGTATTTTATGGACTGAGTAGTAGTTGAACCCCTCGAAGGGCGAAGACAGCAAAGACACTATGTTTTTTTTAGAACGGCGTGGTTGGAGCAGAGGCGTCGCAGCAGGCTGTGGTGGTGGGGTGCAGGACTGCGTTGGCCCTGGCGCCTCTGGCACGGCCCTGGGAGGCGGCCCTGGCTCGCATGCTGGCTCATCACCAGGTATGGTCTTACAGGATGTAACAAAAACCCTTTAGTTATCCAAAAGTGGATTTTAAGATGTCGCGTTGTTTTGTCCGTGTGTAGTGTCATCACCGCAATCCACACTAATCGTGTCGTAGAGCCGACGATAGGAAATGATGTCTTAGGTTTTCACGATCTTTGCACATTGCAGGAAATATTTAATTCCCAACGTTTCAGACACTTTGCAGTGTCCGTGGTCGTGTCTGAAACGTTGGGAATTAAATAAAATAAAACGATCAGAACCGTTCAGAGGTTATTTCCTGCAAGAGAAGGAAAACTCGATACGAAAACTTTTTTCTTTTTTTTTGTCTTGACTTGGGGTAAAATGTTTTCTCCCATCTCCTCCGCCGGCCAATGAGCTGGGTGTACCGCCCCGCTCATTGCTGCTCCGTGGGTCCTGACTGTATCTCCACGGGGAATACTGATACGAAAACCTGTGTCAACCCAACCAGCGCGGCACGGTAGGATTACCCTCCGTGTAACTGGAGGAGGCTCTACACAACAGAGGGTCATTTATGGGTTGAGTAGTAGTAGTTCGCTTCTTGTCCGCGTGGGGACGGATTTAGAATACATAGTGTCGCCACCCCATTCCACCCTAAGCGTGTCGTAAGGGTCGACAAAAGGAAATGTCTATTCCTATACGCAAAAGAAGGAAAATTTGATAGGAAACCCTGTGTCAACCCAACTGGAGGACCCGACACAACTGTGGGTCGCCTAGGGGCTTAGTAGTTATAGTAGTTGTTCTTGCAGAGGCGCAATATTGAAGTAGTATTGTTTTCAGGTCAGAAAAATGCTGTGCGCCGGCCTCGCGAGCAAGAACGGGGTGCGGCGAAGGCAGATACTGCAACTAGTCAAACACCATTATTTCCCACCGGATCAAATGAACCAGGTGTTTTTTTTTTACAAATATTAGAATGACCGTGTGGTGATGGGATTAGAATACATTGGGTACGTTCCACTTGGCGTTCACAACGCCTAAAATGCTCATTCAGGCGTTCCACATGGCGACCACGATCGTTGTGGTCGCGGCGAAAACTTCATTGATGACGTCATTACTTATGCTCACGCCAAGTCACGACGCCCCATCTCAAAAGGTGGGTCGTTGTGAGCGTTTTGAGAATTTGAGCGCCAATTTTAAAAACTAAAAGCAGAAACATGGCGACAATAACAATATCGTTCTATTGTACCGAACAAGATCGGACAAGACATTATAATCAATATTATGTGGTCAAACTTTTCGTTTCTCACGATCAAAGATTTGTAAAATTCTATTTCTTTCTTCATCTGAGCTGGACGAACTAGTACTTTTATTTTGACGCACCAACTAATTTCAAACTGCTGCCGATATAGGCATTTTTATTAAATACGATCATAAATTAGTTAAATACTCCTTGAAAATTAAAGTATATACTTCTTTTTTTAATAAATCTCTTAACCAATATGTAATGGAACTTATTAATACCACTTACAAATTGTAATATAACGTCATCAACCTTTTGTTTAGTTTTGTTTTAGACGCGCCATTTTCATTATTTAAACTAGTGGCCCGCCCCGGCTTCGCCCGTGCAAAGCGGGGGTGGGTTATACATATAAACCTTCCCCTTGAATCACTCTATCTATTAAAAAAAACCGCTTCAAAATCCGTTGCGTAGTTTTAAAGATTTATGCATACATAGGGACGGACAGAAGAATGCGACTTTGTTTTATACTATGTAGTGAAGCTTCAGTGTCGCTACCAGGGTCACATAACAATGTACGTGATGACGCTTGACGCTATATGACAATATATCTAATATATAAAATTCTCGTGTCACAATTTTAGATGCCAAACTCCTCCGAAACGGCTTGACCGATTTTGATGAAATTTTGTGAGCGTATTGAGTAGGTATGAGAATAGGACAACATCTATTTTTCATCCTCCTAAATTTTAAGGGGGGGGGGGGGGGGGGCTAAAAAAAAATTGTATATTTTATAGAGAAAATTTTTTGCTTTTTTTTTTAAGATTCCGCATAAAAAAATACAAACAACCCTAAGTTTTCACCCCTCTACGATCAACCCCCATTTAATTACATGGCAAAACAACGTTGCGATAGGAGATATCTCTGGAACCATAAGACATAGAGACTTGAAAGTGGGTTGGGACTTGAAAGTGGGGGGGGGTTTGAGCGGGGGGGTTAATAATTTGGCAAAACAACGTTTGCCGGGACAGCTAGTGATCATATAAGGCTCATCTACCTTTGAAGACGAACTGTCGATTAGATCATTTTGTTCGTGTCGTCCGTCCGTGTCGTTTCCATAATAAGCGTAGCTCTTGTGGTTACGGATTTGCAATATAAAATGTCATGAACCTACACCATTCTGAGAGTGTCGTAAGGCCATCTTTAGGCGAGTAAAATAATTAGCTTCTGATCATACCTGTATGTATCGCGGGGGCAGATACACATATGACACCTAGACTCAGAGCAAGTGCGTGTGTGTGCGGTTTACACAAAGACACTTGCCTGGTTGCAAGGTTGTCTGTAAGAAATCGCATTTTGCGATAAGACCGCCCTTTGTACAAATTGTTGCATATATGTAATGTGTTCAGTATAATTCTCTTGTGTACAATAAAGAGTTCATCTATCATCTATCATCTATCTATCTTGCCCGGCCCCTGAATTGAAACCGGGACCCCGTGGTCCAACCAAAGGCGGCGCATCCAACCCCTAGACCATAGCTAAATAGATCGCCACTGCCTTTGTAGGGATAACACAAACTCAACAGAGTTTTCATCGTAATGTCGGCCAAATAAAAGGTTTCTTTCTTCCCAGGTGTTCGGCGAGTCGGTACATCTAGTATCGGACGCCTGCGACGTCTCGGGCCGCGGCGACGTGTCGAGCGGAGGCGGGAGCGGGAGCGTAAGCGGGAGCGGGGCGTACGGGGAGGGCGCGTGCTGCGGCCCGAGGCTGGCGCCTGCGCAGGAACACGCCATCGACGCGCTGGTCACCAAGCTCACTGACGCGCACAGGGACGGGAAGGTACAAAATCATAATCTTTTTTAATCAAATCAAAACTCATTTAATCAAGTTGGCTCATTAGAGCTCTTTTGACAGGTCAAACAAAAAATAAAATTTAAAATTTACCATTTAAAATTAATTATTTACCATCTACCACCGGTTCGGAATGCACCTCTACAGAGAAGAGCCGGCAAGAAACTCTGTAGTTGCTCTTTTTAGATCGCCATTTGGGTACAAGACTGGTTTTAAGACAGATTTGTGAGAGCAAACTCACGCAATAGTTCCAAAGGGCCAAACATCAGCCAGATATAGTTGACAATAGTAACCTTGTAATGCCCAAGCCAACCGATAATAGTATAAACTTTATCGCTGGGGAAATTTATAAACATGTAATTCACGAACACAAATGACACCCAGACTCTGTGCAAGTGCCTTTGGTTTAGTCAAAGACATTTGCCCGACCCCGAATCGAACCCGGGACCCGTTGATCTAAGAGGCGGCACATCTAACCTCTAGACCAACGAGGCACTCAATCTATTATTATATCGGCTTGTTTGATTTTTTTCTTTTGTTTGAACATTCGTTCTTTTCATTCTTCTTCTTCTCCATTAGATATCTGACGTGGCGACGTCGAGCGTGATGGAGCTGTACGGTTACAAGATGACCTGTTTGGAACAGAGGCTACACTCGCACTCCGTTGCGCTACAGGTACATTTATCTCCTCCTCTCGTAATCTTATATCTTTAAATGAGCAACTATTGTATATATATATATATAATTGGAATCTCAGAATCGGCTCCAACGATTTTCATGAAATTTAGTATATAGGGGGTTTCGGGGGCGATAAGTCGATCTAGCTAGGAATAATGACATCTATTGGCGAATAATGGCAACAGCAGATGGCGTTGTTAAGTAACACGAAGTCAATGAGTGTTTGCTTTGAGGTTAGACTTAATTCCTGACATCTATTGGCGAATAATAATACTACTTTTTGTGAGCACAACAGCAGATGGCGTTGTTAAGTAACACGAAGTCAATGAGTGTTTGCGTAATTCGTACTTAAATATAATTTCCAAAAAACACAATTTATAAAAAGCAAAAAAAAAATACTGGTCATCCAGATATTTATTTATTTAAAGCTTATTATTGAAGGAAGAGTGGAAAGAGAGGAAGTGATCCTACTACTACTACTTCCACTCAGCCCATATATCACCCACTACTGAGTCGGGCCTCCTCCAGTTACATTGAGGGTAATTGGCCTACTGTGCCACGCTGGCTAAAGAGGTTGGCACAGAGTTCATAATTTCAGCCAAAAGACGTCCACTGCTGGACATGGCCCCCAAGGATTTCCACGAAGGCCGATCCTGAGTATGGCAATGCACACTACAGCTAGTCTTCGTCACTACATATTATAAAACAAAGTCGTCCGTCCCTATGTATGCTTAAATCTTTAAAACTACGCAACGGATTTTGAAGCGGTTTTTTTAATAGATGGAGTGATTCAAGAGGAAGGTTTATAGGTATAATAGATCCATAATTATAGTAGAGAAACACTGATAAATGTAGAGGTTCATCATTATACCCGTGCGAAGCCGGGGCTGGTCGCTAGTCTTTATTTTAAAATGATTGTTTTTCTGTATGGCCTTTATAGCATCGTAAACTAAGCATTTGATCATGCGATGATCTTCAGCAGTGTTGTGCATGAGCTCACGAAGTTTTTCCTTCTCTTGAAACTAGGAATTCGGCCCGGTCATATGTCTTTGTCTGCTCTTACGACACCCTCGGGATAGAATAGAGTGGTGATACTATCTATGTGCCACCAAACTTAAGTGGCAGTGGGCAGGGCACATGGCTCGCAGGACCGACGCCCGATGGGGCAGAAAAGTCCTCGAGTGGCGACCGGAAGGCGCAGTGCTGGTAGGCCTCCCACACGGTGGACCGACGACCTGGTTAAGGTCGCCGGAAAGCAGTGGATGCGGGCGGCCCAGGACCGGCCTTTGTGGAGATCCTTGGGGTAGGCCTATGTCCAGCAGTGGACGTCTTTTGGCTGAAATGATGACTATCTATGTATTCTAAATACTGCGTACTGTCTAAATACTGCGTTTAGGTTTTCGGCTTCATCATTTCCTTTTGTCTGCTCATAGGACACCCTCAAAACGAAATTGGCTGATGACATTACCATAACTAATTAGCTCACAGCACTACCGCATTCCAGGATAGACATGAACTCGCGCGCCTATGATACCAGCATTTGCACGGCCAGCATTTGTTGTCGGTCTTATGTGACCTATGTGTTGGGACGACCGATAATAATTATTTTAGCCTCAACTATCTCAGTCCTAAATCGCGATATTAACATGTGCACAGGGCGCGAGCGAGCATATGGCTTCCCTACAACACTCGTTGGCGATGCTCCAGGCCACAAATTCGTCGCAACAAGATGTCCTCTACACAACACAGATGCAGAATGAAAGGTTAATAAAACATAAGTGTTTGATGTGGGCAGTTGCTTTAGAATGTAGTTACTAGTGTTTGCATAATTTATTTTTTCAAGCAAGTTAATCTATACAAATAAATAAAATTGGAGTGTCTGTTTGTAATAATAAAAAAAAACACTTTTTACTAAATGCGTAAGTATGTATGAACAGTACATAGACCAAAACAACATTTAAAAAAAAAATGTGTTTCTATCTGTCTGTTTGTTCCGGCTAATCTCTGGAACGACTGGACCGATTTTGACGGGACTTTCACTGATAGGTAGCTGATAATATAAGGAGTAACTTAGGCTTTTTTTTGACTAGCTTCGCTCCGGGGCGTCACCCGCGGGTAATATCGCACCCGTGCCAAGCCGGGACGGGCCGCTAGTAGCTTTTAAAATTGCATTGCCTGTAGTTTTTTTTTTGATAGAGTTTGGTCTACTTTACAACCATGAAATTTGCGATTACAAATGACACAGATTTGCCGATGATTTGTCGGTTCTTGCGACACCCTCAGAATGGAATGGGATGGTGACTGTTCTAAACCTGTCACCATACGGTTCTAAATTTGGTTGTGTGTTTTTTTATGGCCCGACTCAGCAGTGGGTCATTAATTTGCCGAGTAATGTTAAATTGAGATCCTATTCCCTTTAGAAGTCAGTTAGAAACACGCAATGTTCTCAAATTATCTATTGCGCAACGTTACTAACTACCGTCGTAAATACGTCAGTTTACTTTCTTTCAACTACTCGCGTTGTGAGCGCGTTATTCGTATGATACAATGTAAGCATCGGTGGTTCAGTGGTAGAATGCTCGCCTGCCACGCGGGCGGCCCGGGTTCGATTCCCGGCCGATGCAATCACTTTTTTTCCTTTTTAGGCCACGTGTTTGCCTCAATAACGTTAATTTGATGTTTAGTCATTTTGTTTTTGAATTACGAAATATTTAGACTAAGCAGTTTTCTTTGAAGATTCAAAAAATTACTTACAAAGGATGTGTTTAAAACCGCCGAAATGTAAAGTGAATATACTTTTATGTTTCCTTTATATTAGACAATATTTTTCGTGTGGTAACGGATTTAGAATTAGTGTCACCACCTCATTACATCCTGAGGGTGTCGTAGGATTTGATAAATGGAAATAACAAGGCCGAAGACTTAGCCGCAAGAGAGGGGAGAATTTGAAATCAAACCCTGTGCCAACCCATCCCGCCAGTGCGACAGTAGGCAGAGAGGCTCCAAAGCAGAGAGGAGAGGAGACGAGAGGAGATGTGTTTTGAATAACCAATCAGGTTTCGTTATTCTATTTCCACCGAAGCTAAGCGGAGAGGAGAGGTGGATATAACGTAACCTGATTGGTTATTCAAAACATATCTCCTCTGCTTTGGTGGAAACCGGGCCGTATCCTCCCTGTGATGGAAGGAGGCTCGCCTGGGCAGTGAGATGACTCACTACTGGGTCGGGCCTCCTCCAAATTCATGGAGGGAAATAAGCGGGTTGGCGCAGGGTTTGTATAAAGTTTCAATCTACGTTTGACGTATCTGTATTTTGGTATATTGCATCGTAGCTACTAAACATTGGTATGCTGAGGTTTTGTTTGATTGAAAGCAGCATTTTAACGGTACTTTGGTTTTCCAATACACAATCATCATCGTCATCATTTCAGCCTAAGACGTCCACTGCTGGACATAGGCCTCCTCCAAGGATATCCACGATGGCCGATCCTGAGTATGGCAATGCACACTACAGCTAGTCTTCGTCTTATTATATTTTAAAATGATTGTTATGTCCTTTATAGCATCGTAAACTAAGCATTTGATCATGCGATGATCTTCAGCAGTGTAGTGCATGAGCCCACAAAACTAAAATAAACTGGCAAATTGTGTAATGTGTTTCTTTTAAATTTATTGTAGTTAGATGCGTATCAACGCGCGGTGGGTAATGCTAGTCACTATCACTACATAGTATAAAAAAAGTCGCTGTCGTCTGTCCGTTTTTATAATAGATAGGGTGATTCAAGATAATAAATAAATATAAATAAATATCCTTGGACATTTCACACAACGCCATCTCGTCCCAAGGTAAGCAACTTAATGCTTGTGTTAAGGTAACGAGATGGACGATAAACTACTTATATAATTTTTTTTTGTAAATACATACATATTATAGATAGAAAACACCCAGACCCGGAACATATACTTGTAGGTCGTACAAATATTTCTTCCGTGCGGGGATCGAACCCGCGACATGCTGCGCAGCAGTCGATCGCTCAACCACTGCGCCAACCGTGTTTTAGATGAAGGTTTTTAAATAAATTAAATGCATTATATTGTAGAGAAACACTGATAAATTTAGAGGTTCATCATTGCACCCGTGCGAAGCCGGGGCGGCGGTAATAAATAAATAACAATTTCATATTCTTTGCAGACATAAAAAGACAATAGAGGGTCTACACAAGCAGTTGGAAGACGCCGAGGGAACGTTGCGAGGGTTTCGTGCAAAGTTGGCTGCGGAGAAGATGGACAAGGAGAACCAAAAGGAGAATCTACACAAGGAGTTTAGGGCGCAGATTGCTGTGAGCTATTCTTTTGTGCCTGCAGTCTTCTGCTACTTAAGGTGGATGCTCCAGGGTAGTAGTAAATTTTCTTACGTTTTTTGCAATTTGCAGGGCAGTGCTAGGTTGTATGCTGATGAACATTTGATTCGCGGCTGTAAGACGTATGTACTTACAGAGTTATAATCATCAAACTCATCAATACAACCCTCCAAGCTCATAAAGGTGCAAGAATGACTTTGACGTTGAAAAAGTTTTAAAACGTAAGAAAATTTTAATTTCGCGGTCTACCCTGGAGCATCCACCTTAAGTGTCTTTGTGTAAACCAGAGGCACTTGCTCTGTGTCTGGATGTCGTTTGCGTTCGTGAATTTCATGTTTCCAAACTGCCCGGTCCGTATACATAGACAGAATACATAGTGTGACCACCCCATTCCATCCTGAGGTTGTCGTAATTGCCGGCACCCTCAGGATGGAATGGGTTGGGAAATGACAAGTACGATAATCTTGCCGCAAGAGAAGGTAAACTAGATTCGAAACTCTGTGAAAACCCGTCTGGCCAGTGTGGCTGTACAGTAGGCTAATTACCCTCCATGTATTTGGAGGAGGCATGACTCAGCCGTGAGATGACTCACTGGCCTGACTAGTAATCTATAAATCTATACTACAAATAAATAAAATTGGAGTGTCTGTTTGTAATAATAAAATAACCACTTTTTACTAAATGCGTAAGTATGTATACACAGTACATAGACCAAAATAATTTTTTTTAATTTATGTCTGTCTGTCTTTCTGTCTGTCTGTCTGTTTGTTCCAGCTAATCTCAGAAACGGCTGGACCGATTTTGACGGGACTTTCACTGATAGGTAGCTGATGATATAAGGAGTAACTTAAGCTACTTTTTTTGACTGGCTTCAACCCGCGGCGTCACCCGCGGTACGACAATAAGTAAACGCGGGTGAAACTGCGGGGCGCAGCTAGTATAAGTATAAATATCCTTGGACATTTCACACAACGCCATCTCGTCCCAAGCTAAGCAACTTAATGCTTGTGTTATGGTAACGAGATGGATGATAAACTACTTAAATACATTTTTTTTGTAAATACATACATATTATAGATAGAAATGATACCCAGACTCCGAGCCAGTGCATCTGGTTTAGACAAAGACACTTGCCCGACCCCGGAATCGAACCCGGGACCCGTTGATCCTAAGGCGTCACATCTAACCACTAGACCAACGAGGCAGACAAACCTCGTTGGTTGGCGCAGGGTTTGTATCAAGTCTCCATCTACGTCATTTATGGGCTGATTCAAAAACAAATCCAGATAGATTTTGGCTCAAGATGTTTGTTAACTATTAGACCGTCCTGTTCTTGTGTAGGTTATGTTTTACAGATTTTATTTTATACCCCCAAATAAAATAAATATCCTTGGACATTTCACACAACGCCATCTCGTCCCAAGTTAAGCGACTTAATGCTTGTGTTATGGTAACGAGATGGATGATAAACTACTTATATACATTTTTTTTGTAAATACATACATATTATAGATAGAAATGACACCCAGACTCCGAGCGAGTGCCTCTGGTTTAGACAAAGACACTGGCCCGACCCCGGAATCGAACCCGGGACCCGTTGATCCAAAGGCGGCACATCTGACCACTAGACACGACACGACCAATAAACACGATCTACCCTTAATCCTATAATGACGCGCGCAATTTGCCTAACTTCGTGTGTACATTGCAGAGCTTGGAGAGCGAGATGCGTGTGAGAGAGAAGGAACAAGAAGACAGACTGCGTGCTGCTGAAGCGGAGAACAAGGCGCTGCAGAAGAAGTTGGACCAGCAGGTGAGGCTTAGAATAGAACTAGCGGCCCGCCCCGGCCTCGCACGGGTGCAATGCTGAGCCACTAAATTTATCAATGTTTCTCTACAATATAATGCAATTTTTATACATATAAACATTCCCTGAATCACTCTGTCCATTTAAAAAAAAAACGTTTCAAAATCCGTTGCGTAGTTTTAAATATTTAAGCATACGTAGGTACGGACAGACGACAGCGACTTTGTTTTAAGGATGACTCACGCTAGACCGTGTCGGGTCCGAGCCGAGTGTCGGCCGTAGCACGGTCAACTAATATTACAAATATTTTGTATGAACACACGCACATTATACCGAGCGGCAACCGAGTGACAACCGAGCAACGGACAACGCTCGGAAACAACAACAGTTACAACACTGATTTTTCTCGGACGAGTATACTGTATCACAGCGCAACGATGATTGCCCGGTCGAGGCCCGTCTTAGTAATTTCAGACACGGAACCGGCTCGGTGACCGTGCTACGGCCGACACTCGGCTCGGACCCGACACGGTCTAGCGTGAGTCATCCTTTATACTATGTACTGATACTCTTTATTGCTATATTATTGGTGGTAGGATCTAATGGTCCGCACGGATAGCTGTATGTGAGAGCCGGTGCATATCCTTGAATTATATATACTCCATCTCAAGCCGCTGCTTTCCATCACGCAAACTTAGGGTCAAAGGCATTTAAATCACTGTTAAAATTGAAGAACTAAGAGTCCATTTAGGATTTAGAATGCATAGTCATTTCAGGTTTTCATTTCATCTTTACATAGTATAAAACAAAGTCGTTGTCGTCTGTCCGTCCCTATGTATGCTTAAATGTTTAAAACTACGCAACGGATTTTAATACGGTTTTTTTTAATAGATAGAGTGATTCAAGAGGAAGGTTTATATGTATAACCCACCCCCGCTTAGCACGGGCGAAGCCGGGGCAGGCCACTAGTAATTAATAAATCTTTGTTTTTTTCAAATTGCATCGTTCATTTGAGCGTCTTTCGAAACCAAACGGGACTAGTTATAGTATATACACGGTGATTGTAGTGGCGTTTAAAAAAAGACGAGCCCACTGAGTTTCTTCCGCCAGGTTTTCGCGCTGTCTGCAACCCACAGGTGCGGCCAAAAGGGCTGCAAAGGTGAGGGAGGGTCGCTTGGCAACCAGTGGCCCTCCTGCCCTGAGTCCTCCAGCTTGAGGCGGGGCTCGTAAACGGGCGTAAGACGTGGTCCGTCCCGTTGCGCGTCCTACAATAGTACTCAGACTAAAGCTGCCGGTCAGGCTTCCGTGGGTACAACTCGGTCCCACGAAAGGCCTCAGCCGGCAACACAAAGGTGAAAAAAAAGGTTACCTTGAGAATCAAGACATGTCTCCAAAGAGGAGACGGCAAGTAGGTCTTGAATTCGTAGCACGCTTGCTTTTTCCACGGAGAATAAATACATTGGTTCACTGTGTGTTTCCTTATACCCATAGGCAAACAAAAATAGCGAATTGGCCGGCGTACTGATCAAGTTTGAAGAGCGAGTGAAGCAACGCGACAAGAAACTGGAGGAGGCGAACTACGCTGAGTCGGCTCTGCGGAGAGAGATAGAACAGAGAGACACGGTATATTTCAATTGTCTTTCCTTTTCAAACTCGACAAAAAGAGTGGTACTATAAGATTGCCGTGTCTGTGTCTGTGGCATCTACTAATGGCGCATTTACATTAGGTCGGTCACCGAAGGCGACGGCCGCATTCGGTTTAACTGAAACGCTTACCTAAATTGAGCGAATTCGGCGACTTGATTGATGCGGCGATTGTATATTGAACAGACGGGTTGCAAGCATCGTCATGAACAGTCTTGTGTTAGACTGTCGGCGCACTCGACACCGACAACGGTCTCGACCGAATATGGCCAAACGAATACCTGTTTATATTAGTTGGTGACCGAATACAGCCTGCAGCCGAATACGGTCTAACCGACTAATGTAAATCAGCCATAATACTACTTATCCAGGCCATAAATGACCCACTGCTGAGTCGACCCTCCCATCACAGGGAGGGTATTTAGCCTACTGTGCCACGCTGGCCAGACGGGTTGGCACAGGGTTTCGTATCAAGTTTTCCATCTCTTGCGGCTAGCTTATCAGCCGTAATTTCCTTTTGTCGGTGTAATGTATGACTGCCAGCTTTTTTATTGTTCTTTGTCACTTTTATACTTTTCCCTTTGACTTCTGATTTTGTCGTGTAATAAGATTTTTAATAGGAAAATGTGTTTTCTTTCCGCCTCATATTTTCCATATAATTAGATAGCAAGCACATTTTTTTCAGCCGGCTCTTACGACGCTCTCAGGATGGAATGGGATGGTGACTCTACGTATTCTAAATCCGTCACCACACGGATATACCTATTATAGCCGCGCGAGTTCATGTCCATCCTGAGGAATGCTGTTACCTAATTAGTTATGGCAATGTCGATAATTTTTGGTTTAATGTAATCTAAGGTAATTTTGCAAATTTTGTAATAAAATAAATGTGATAAGTAATTACATACTTATTTAGGCCCCGATGGACATGAATACGCGCGCCTATAATATTTAGAGGTTGTTTTGAACATAAATGCTTTGGTCCACAGACGATAAAGCAGCTGGAAAAGACGGTGTTAGAAAGAGAGAACAGACTATACCAGCTCACGACGCAGCTCGAAGAGATGAAGAGGGTTCAGGAGATGGTCGCGAAGTTGATGAGCAAAAGCGCATCCACTAATGCGAGCAGCTAGCATTCAAATGTAAGATATCATTAAGTATTCGTTTTCTTAGTGAGGCCTTTTGCGTGTTGTTGAAAGTTATTTATTTATATAAAAGGTATTTGTGGTTCTTTAAACATCAAATCGAAATTCATTTAATCAGGTTGGCTCATTAAAGCTCTTTTGACAAGTCAAACAAAATGATTTTTTAGGTTTTCGCGATTATTACACATTGGAATTAAAAACTTTTTAACGGATTTATCGCGTGTATATTACATTATTTAATTCCCGAAGTTTCGAATGCTTTGCAGCAGCCGTGGTCGCGGGACTAGATGACAGTTGTTTTTAAAAGTACAAAGAAACAGTTAAAAACTGCTGCAAAGCATTCGGGAATTAAATAATGTAATATACACGCGATAAATCCTTTAAAAGTGTTTAATTTCAATGTGTAACAAAATATTAGTTTAAAAAAACTAAAATAATACGCTTTTATAGAAAATCGAACCAAAAAAATAGAAAATAAATTTTAATAAATTTGAATTAAAAATAGTATTAGAAAAAAATATTTTATTGTAAAAGTGTGGGGTGCATGGTATCAATAGTTCTCAATATTTTATGAACAGATATGACTAGAAGGGTTATTTTTATAATATCCTGAAAAGCACCCCATTCTTTTTCCAATTAGATCAGCTTTTTTATTTTTTAGTTGAAATATCATAAAGCTATTGCTAAATAATCACAAAAAAATATAGCAATAGCTCTATGGTATTTACATCTCTATTAGCTATTGCATCGAAGAGCGGTGTTCCACCTTGATCACCGTTATTATTATTATTCTATTAATGATAACGGGTCAAAATGTTTAAAATCGGTCCATCATAAGTATGCCAATTTCGTGTTAAACCGACGTTTTTAACTGGGTCAAAATCATGTTCAAAGATTCCGTTACATACAAGCGAAGCTAATAAAAGCGTATTAAAAATGTTTTTTTTTTACAGATGAACTGCAGACATCCCTGGCGCTACACACAGACAGCGCAATTACGTTTATACTACACTCATTTTTGTGGCATCATGATACATTTTAATATTAATATTGTTTTACAAATATATTTTCATATTGAATATATGAATGGAATACCCTCGTAAATGGATTATGATGATTGTGAAGGAATATTTTTAGTATTGCACTGACTAATAAATTTATGGACATATTGATGGTTTTTAATTTTAGTTGTAGACTATCATCGTCATCATAATTTCAGTCGAAAGACGTCCACTGCTGGCCATAGGTCTCACCCAAGGATTTCCACGAAGGCCGGTCCTGAGCTGCCCGCATAAGTGGCGTTCCGGCGACCTTAACCAGGTCGTTGGTCCACGGTGTTGGAGGCCCTCCAGCACTGCGCTTTTTTATTGTTATTTGTAGACAGTAACTACTACTAATTAGTACTAATTAGCCTACTATCCCACGCCGGCCAGACGGGTAGGCACAGGGTTTGGTATCAAGTTTTCCCTCTTACGGCTAGGCAATCGGCCTTGTCATTTCCTTTTGATGGCTCTTACGACACCCTCAGCATGGAATGGGGTGGTGACACTGTGTATTCTAAATCCGTCACCACACGGAAAGCCTGTTTATTATAATACATTAAGGTGAATGTTCCAGGGTAGCCCGCGAAATTCAAATTTTCTTAGGTTTTTTGCAATTTGTAGGTCAGTGCTAGGTTGTATGTTGATTATAATGTTATTCGCGGCTGTAAGACGTATGTCGTTATAGAATTAAAATCATCAATACAACCCTCCAAGCTCATAAAGGTGCAAGAAAAACTTTTTCAACGTCAAAGTCATTCTTGCACCTTTATGAGCTTGAACGGTTGTATTGATGAGTTTGATGATTATAACTCTGTAACTACATACGTCTTACAGCCGCTAATCAAATGTTCATCATCATACAACCTATCACTGCGCTGCAAATTGCAAAAAATCTAAGAAAATTTGAATTTCGCGGGCTACCCTGGAGCATCCACCTTAAAGTATTAAAAATAAACACCTACGTGAAAAAAATGTAGGTATTGACGCAACATTTCGTAAAATCATTAAAAGATTTCAGTAGCACAAAAAGGTGAGAAATTGCAAACAACTATTCATTGCTTTCATTGCGCGATTTCAAAAGGTTTCTGAAAGCGGGAAAGTGAAAAATAACTCGTGACGTCATCTCCAAGGCTAGCCTTGAATTGGGAGGCTGAATAGATGCTTGAGCCAAGGCTTAATTAAACCTTATACATACTAGTTTCATTTCGGTGCGACATCTCAAAATATGAAATTTTTGTGTCTGTATGTATTGTTTTCCGTATGGTGAATGATTTAGAATACAAAGTGTGACCACCCCATTACATCATGAGGGTGTCGTAAAAGCCGACAAAAGAAAATGACAAGGCCATAAAACAAGCCGCAAGAGAAGGAAATCATGATACGAAACCCTGTGTCAACCCGTGTGGCACAGTAGGCTAATTTTCCCCCCTGTGTTAGGAGGCCCGACTCAGCAGTGGGTCATTCTTTATTCGCCAATACTTCGCCGAGACAAGACGTCCGCAAATCTCGATGGAAGAACCCAAGATGGACGCCGGCCGGCAAGCAGATTTAAGGAGAGGCGCAGCCACGCCGACGCTCTCTGTCGTCGTCTAATCCTTACGCCATAACCCACGCGCCTAGTCTGTACAGACCCTACGCCAAGTCAAGAAATGTAATCCGGATTATTTAAAAAATATAATTATTCCAATCTTTAATTTGTTTCAATGTCCTAGATATTGAAAAGATACATCAATTAAAAAACCAGATAATTTGGAAACAAAATGTACACAGGCGAGCTTAACTCTATAAATAAGAGTTTTCTTCCAGCAAACCTTTGGCAGAGTGAGACCTGTAGAAGTGAGACCTGTCATTTATGGGATGAGAAGCAGTAGTATGTAATGTTAAAAGAACGGAATGATACTTTTCATATTATGTATTCAGCATAATATGAAAAGAATGTAGCGACCAGCATACATACAGTACATACTTTACACACACATTAAGAAATATCGCCTACAAATGTGAGAATTACCAAAAAGTCCTACACCGCGATAGCGAAGTTTACAGAGTTACTCGCACAATTAACAAATCAGCGACTACAGTTATCGGGAGATAGGCGCCGCGGCCATTGCTTAAGGTGGATGCTCCAGGGTAGTCCACGAAATTCAAATTTTCTTACGTTTTTAACAATTTGCAGGGCAGTGCTAGGTTCCACCTTACATCAGTTGTAAGGTTCGGAATTTGTCTGAAAAGTAAAGTTATTACTATATTATACTCACATCCTTGTTTCTCATAAATTCCACATATATTATTTAAATAAACGTAGTTGGTTTTACCATAAGTTTCTGTAGCTAAGAATTTGGAAGGCGTTTGGCTGGTTTTCCGCAGACCTTATTTAAGAGCAACCATGGAGCTTCTTGCCTGCTCTTCTCTGTGGAATGGCATTCCGAACCGATAAATGACAAGGAAAAAAAACAAGGTTAGAAAATCTACAAAGATTCCAAAATAAAATTATTAAAATGCTCTTTAACTATCATTATTCAACATCAACCAAAAAGTTTACAATGAAACAATATTGATGAATATCAAAAAACTTTATAAATACAGCATATGCACTTTTATTCGAAAATCTCTCGATAGGAATATCCATACTAACATAACGTTCACCAAACGAAAACATGTCACAGACCGCCGAACTCGGCGTGCTAGCTTCCTCGTCATACCCACACAGAACGAACTACGGCAAGACAATGCTTACTATTGAAGGAGCGCGGATCTATAACAAAATACCCTAGAAAATAAAAAATGTAAACACATTTCACGCATATAAGACGCAATTAGCTCAATATATTATTGATGATTAACTGCGTGATGCGTGAAATGGGTCACAACAAACGTGTAATAATATGTATTAATGCGACGACGAACACAAATAACCTATGTAACTAAATAAGTTATCACATAAGTGAAAATTGTCTTTGTTGATAATAAATTTCTATAAACCTAAATGATTAATAAAATTACAAAAAAATTTATTTACTCAAAAAATCATACAAAGTGAAAAACTCCATTCATGGCGGAGCCGAAGGCTCAAACCACCGGGGTGGTCAGGGATCCAGAGAGACGAACCTCCTCAAAATACGTACCGTATCCAAAGTACCTACTGCCTTCGTATCATGCTCTTCACCCAGGAGTCTAGCCAGAGCTTAATAATAAGACAAATAAAACGTATAATTTTCCGTATAATTTTTATAACGTTCCCTTTGTCGTGGATTAAAAAGTATATTACAAATCGCGTAATATTACCCAATTACTACAATTTTTTAAAAGCTGCCGGTTGAGCCATCGCCTTGATATAATAAGGCTTCAAAAGGTGTTGTCCTTTGAATGAGGAAAATTAGAAGATAACTCACGTAGCGTAGCGCACGTAAAATCCATTGCTGGATTTTTACTTCAAACTGGCAACTCGCCGCGTCTTTGCACGCTTACTCCAAATGAACCACACTAAAAATCTAGATATCTAAAAAAGTATATTTCTTTAAATATAAATTTATATAATATTAAGTCTAAAACCCGCCTAGCCATTCTCCAATTACGTGGAGGATAATCCTACTGTGCCACGCTGGCCAGACGGGTTGGCACGGGGTTTCGTATCAAGTTTAACTTCTCTTGCGGCTAGGTTTTCGGCCTTGTCATTACCTTTTGTCGGCTTATACGACACCATCAGGATGAAATGGGGAGGTGACACTATGTGTTCTAAATCCGTCACCACACGGATTAATTAAGAATTTGCTCAAGGGTATCCCGCGAAATTGGAAATTTTCTTAAGTTTTTTGCAATTTACAGGGCAGTGCTAGGTTGTATGATGATGAACATTTGATTCGCGGCATCCATACAACGCTCCAAGCTCATAAAGGTGCAAGAATGACGTTGACGTTGAAAATGTTTTTCTTGCACCTTTATGAGCTTGGAGGGTTGTATTGATGATTTTGATTATAATAATTCTATAACTACATACATCTTACAGCCGCGAATAACATTTTAATCAACATACAACCTAGCACTGACCTTCAAATTGCAAAAAACGTAAAAAAAAATCAATTTCGTGGGCTACCCTGGAGCATCCACCTTAAGTTTTACTTCTCTTGCGGCTAGGTCGTACAAATATTTCTTCCGTGCGGGAATCGAACCGGCGACATGCTGCGCAGCAGTCGAACGCTCAACCACTGCGCCAACCGTGTTGTCAAATGACACCCAGAGCAAGTGCCTCTAGTTTACACAAAGACACTTGCCTGGCCCCGGAATATATTTTTTTCTTTTGGTTTCTTGCGGTCTGCTTGTTGCCTTCTTTTAGTCGCATTTTATGACACCCTTTGAATATAATGGGTTGGTGTACATATTATATTGTGTATTCTGTATCAGACACTTCTTTTTGAAGTCAGTTATACCCTGTTCACGATAGCTTGATCGATTTGACACATGTCAATTTATCTGATCGCATAAAGTTATGATTCCGAACTAATATTAAATAGGAACTTATTATGAATATTGACCCACCATCGCTTATCTACCCAAGTGCAATAAAAAAAATCACACATAATGACGCCCACGCCAACTTGTCACAGTTACAAGTATTTTAAAACGTTATTTTTTGGACTACTAGATATTTTCCGTTTCCCATCACTAGCCCGTCTGTCAAATCGATCAAGCTATGTTGTACAGGGTACAATAATAAAACGACATCCTTAAAGTATCTATTTATTGATCTCATATACAGTAAACAAGTCTCGATGAGTTGAGAAGAACGAGTTTTCAATACAATAACAGTAAATAAAATTTGTAGCAATAACAGCGTACTTAGAAATACTTAGCCGATAGAGTCTGGCGTTAGGGACGCGGGTTTACTATCTAGTACTACTATTACTCATCCTATAAATTACCCACTGCTGACTTAGGCCTCCTCCCACCACTGGGAGGCCTACTGCGGCACGCTGGCCAGACGGGTTAGCGCAGGGTTTTGTTTCAAGTTTTCCTTCCCGTGCGGCTAGGTTCTCAGCCTTGACATTTCCTTTTCACACGGAAAACGGTTTTATCATCGGCTTGGACCCTATGCTGAGGAACCCCTTTTCTAATGATAAACTCAGCGGTGGACCTTCCACCCTGTGCGTGCCAGAATTTAGGTGGAGTCAATCTCTTCTTATATCACAAAAAAAAACATATCATTAAAGTATTGAAGGAATCCTCGCCTGTTCCGAAGAACAAAGGATAAAGTGCTACATATAATTTTAAATATTAAATACAGTCCTCGCCAATCTTTATGACCGCTCTGAATGGAGCCGTATTACGCTGCGCACAACACAAAATCAGCTATAGCACGCCCGCGCGCGCCGTTTTTCACCCGCAAGCCTCCTCGCCACCCGCGTGTTAGTGATAGTGTGAGTGAGCTACGTTCGTATTGGTTATGAAATAAATGTAATGCCAGCAATACACGTTGGCCGAGCTTAGGCCAACGCGAGCGTAGGCAATTTAATACAATGCAAGTGCTACTGCCTACACGTTGGGCAAGTGTATCGAAACCAACTAGGCGAGCGACACCGAGCGATGGCCAGACAATGCAAATATCTATATACGTAATATGTCTATACGTTGGTATTGGCGTTCACTCGGCAATGCTAGGCCAACGTATATTGCTGGCTTACGATGTGCAAGTTCGTAACGGCTACATTCAGAGCGGCCATAAAGATTGGCTAGGACTGTAGGTTACTAAAATAAGTTAATACTAACACAATAATTAATTATTTAGTGTGTGTGTTTATATGTCAATAACTTGTTTATGTGTTTGTTTAATTGGAGAACCGCGCGACTTATCTACGGGCTGAGTAATAGCAGTAGTAGAACAAAAACTTTATAGCCATTCGAAATGAGAACCTAAAGCAGTCTACAGAAAGGATGTTTTATGCCAGCAATACACGTTGGCCGAGCTTAGACCAACGCGAGCGTAGGCAATTTAATACAAGGCAAGCTACTGCCTACACGTTGGGCAAGTGTATCGAAACCAACTAGGCGAGCGACACCGAGCGATGGCCAGACAATGCAAATATACCGTCTATACGTTGGTATTGGCGTTCACTCGGCAATGCTATGCCAACGTATATTGCTGGCTTTATAAATAAAATAAAGTCATTTTGTTACAGGATGTATAACTTAATTAAACGTAATTAATCTGCTAACAAATTTGGATATATAATTAATTGGAAATAATTTATATAAATCTAAGCAACGAGCTTAAGTTAAGTTTAATTATTAAAAATTAAGGGCCCGACGCGTTGGAGCACCCCGGGGAGGTTTAGTGGGTAGGTCTGGGGGAGAGTCCCACACGCCCCTCGCTGGCCATCCCCGTGGCCGGCGAGGAAGTCCATAAAGGGTTTAACCCAGGGCAAACAAAAAAAAAGAGCCCTGCGCCTAACACCAGTCGTAAAGTTTTAACAATTTGATAAATAATACTATACAAACTCATTACAACAATATTATACAAAATTATATTAATAGAATAATATAGATAAAAAAGTATACTAACGGATTTAGAATACATAATGTCAACACCCGTTACCACCCTGAGGGTGTCGAAAGAGCCGACAAAAGGAAATGCCACGACCGAAACCCTAGCCGCAAGAGAAGAGAAACCTACCAACCCGGCTGGCCAGCGTCGTACAGTAACGGCTAATTACCCTCCATGTAATTAGAGGCCTGACTCAGAAATGGGTCATGTATGGGCTTAATAGTAGTAGTGGTAACTGGAGGAGGCCCGACTCAGTAGTGGGTGACAGGACTAATAGATAAAAAACATAAAATTGTAGGTTACAATGTTCGTTCTGACTAGGGTTGCCAACTTTTTTTACAAGAAATAAATTATATTCAGCTTTATAAAGAATATTAAACAGTATTTTAGAAAAATGAACAGTATTTTAGAAAAATTAACAGTATTTTATTTATTTATTAAATACATATTTTTTAGAGTTTCTAAAACAACTTGCTAGTTTATAATCGTTTTTAAAAATCTCTATTTCTATCCTAACTCTGTCTGTGTCAATGTCAATGTCTAATTAAAACACCTAATAATGTGTTTGCATTTTGATGCTGAAAACAGTATTTTGCAGTTTATTTTTGTTCAACAGTAAAAAGTATAATTTAGCGAAAAACTATACGAGATACTGTTCAAAACAGTATAGTTGGCAACCCTAGTCCTGACAATGTTTGATGTTATTGATCAGCAAGTTGAATTGCTACTCTACTACTGCTACTGAGCTCATAAAAGACCCACTGCTGGGTCGAGCATCCTTCAATTACAGGGTAATTAGCCTACTGTGCCAAGCTGGCCACACGGGTTAGCATAAAGTTTGCATCAAATTTCATTTCTCTTGCGACTAGGTGATTTGCCTCTTTCGTTCCTTTAGTCGCCTCTTACGACACCCTCAGGATGGAATGGGGTTGAATTAACATGAGGTAATTGCAAATTTAAACTATGAATCTATTTATACTATATATTATGTTTAAAACTTATATATAAGTAACTAATATTATTGAATCGAATAAAAATTTGACCTACTCAAGCTAAAAATATTAAAGCGTATCTAATTACTATTTAAGAAATTGGTGTGCTATCAATAAAAAAAGATACACTTTGTAATTTTTTTTAGTGACCGTTACCTTCCACCTTTGGCGTCGCTCGCGTGGATTTCAAGCTCTTGTAGTACCACGAACTGGTTGTAACAACACCATTTAACTCCTCAATTATGTCGTACTACTCAGCCCATAAATGACCCACCACGTAGTCAGGTCTTCTCCCATCGTAGGAAGGGTAATTAGCCTACTGTGCCCTGTTGGCCAGATGGGTTGGCGCAGGGTTTCGTTTCAAGTTTTCTTTCTCTTGCGGCTAGGTTGTCGGCCTTGTCATTTCCTTTTGTCGGCTCTTACGACACCCTCAGGATGGAATGGCGTGGTGACTCGATTTATTCTAAATTCGGACATTTAACATCATCAATTTTGCCGCATTTTGTAGTTTGAATGGATGTAGGGTAGGATCTGTGACACCTAGACGCATGTCTCCTGAGCAGTTCAGTAATCTTTATTAAGCCCACTCGCACAATGCGTCTGATCTGTGCCAAAAATAAATATGTCACTATAGTTCGTTCACGTTAACAATATAGTAAGTAAAGGTGTATTTACGGTGGTGTAAAGGATAAAGGACAGGACACAACCGTAGTACTGTAATACGAATTAAACCCATTTTCATTAATAATTTGTCAGTCTACACATTTTGCTCTTGCACAAACCGTTTCCATGTGGATTTAGAATACATTGTGTCACCACCCCATTTCATCCTGAGGGTGTCGTGAGAGTCGACCAAATGGAAGGAAACCTTTGCAATCCCGGCAGGTCAGCGCTACAGTATAGGCTAATTACCCTGCCTGGAATGTGAGGAGGCTTGACTCACTAGTGGGTCATTTATGGGCTGAGTAGTACTAGTAATAGTTCATAAAGATATTTTGCAAATACGGACACGGAGCGAATCCACGGGCAGTTATTAATAAATACAGGGTGTCCCAAAAATAGCACGCCACAGCGATACTGAAAGTAGGCTAGCCCTAGGTCTATTCCACAAAAAAAAATGGCTGAACAAAAGTTGACTGGGTTTCGAGATATTAGAATTTTTCGACTTTTTTTAAAATTACCCGCTTTTTTGTAAGATTTTAAAATTAATTGCGAGCTTAGCGCACTACATTTTTTTTCAACGGCAGCTGAATAAAGTTGAACTTACTTTTTATTCACTTAATTGAGTCAAAGACGGAACTGGTATTTTTTTGTATTTTACACCAATTACCGTCTAATGATTAGTTTACTTTACTCCAAAAATTATCAGTGATGAGCTCAGAATAAAAAAAAAAACATTAAGTAGGTATTTGTGACGATTTTGTTACATAGAACGAAAAAAAGGGGTAATTTTCAAAAAAATTGAAAAACTCTAATATCACGAGTACCAGTCAACATTTCATCAGCCATTTTTTTTGTGGAATAGACCTAGGTCTATTCCACAAAAAAAGCTGGCACAGCGACACTGGAAGAAGGCTTGCCTACTTCCAGTGTCGCTGTGGCGTGCAATTTTTGGGACACCCTGTATATACAGAAGGCTATAGAGAAACATAACAAGATTGCATAAACATCGATAAGGCAATAATCACATATTGTGCTCATCCATGGATTACACAATCAGTCAAAAAGTTTCACTTTTCAATGACGTTAAGTTTATTTACGAGTTTTTACACAATTATTGTGCTCTGTGCCAACCCGTCTTGCCAGCGTGGCACAGTACGCTAATTTCCCTCCTTAAATTTGGAGAGGGCCCGACTCATAATGGGTAATTAATAGGCTGAAATGATGATTTATAATACTACGTATACGGAAATCTACGACGATTTGGCACTTCGGTTGTGGGATGCTTGAATGTAGATATTTCAACTGCTGGTATTCTTTAATTGGTTTGAAATTTGTATTATCGGATAGTCACAATTTTTTTTCTAGCAACGAAAAATATTTTTCGTCGCGTTACCGAGGGCACAGCCTAAAAAATAAGTTTCGAGATCTCTAAAAATGACGATACTTTCAAACTTTGCATTCCCCCCCCTTTCAAACCCATTTTCGTATTAATGTAGCCTATGTCATTTCTCAGGCTCTAGACTATGTGTGTGCCAAATTTCAATTCAAATTAGTTACTTTTGCATTTATAATATGTATTATATTAAGGATTAAAATATCTATATTCAAACACTTTACAAAAACATTATGTTATATTGTTTTAATGCCATGTGGTATTTTATTGACAAGCAAAGTGATTATGAAACGTCAAGCTTGTGATAAATTACTTATAGTTCGTTCGCATAAAGAAAGCAGTAAGTAAAGGTGTACTCACGGTGGTGTAAAGGTTAAAGAACAGGACACGACCGTTGCCTTCGAAAGTATGCCTTCAGAAACAATTTGATTGGTTATGGGGCGTGGAACAAGGTATAGAATATTAGTGATTTTAATTTTATGTGTACCTATGTCATAAAAGTTTGAGAAAAAGCTCGTCGATCGTTTCTTGCACACTTGTAAAAAGTGATTTATTAACATTGTTTTTTCAGGTTTTATTATCTACTTTTATAGATTGCTAATTTTGGTTATGAATTCAGTTTGTATCAAATGTGCCATAACTGTGCATTTTTTTGGAAAAGTGCCCACTTATTTAGGAGGTAAATATTATTGCTAGTAACTTGTTAAAACTTTTTACGATCCCTAACTTTACTATCGTTAAACTAACATTCTAAATCTTACTAAGTTCCAATTTAATTTCCTTCTAAGTAAGATATTATTTATTAAAATATTTTAACATACCTACTATTGGTCTTTAATAAAATGTAGCTTTAAAAATTATTCAATAGTTTAGATGAAGTGATTAGAGTCATGCAAAAATCTTAATGTGAATGAGCAATTTTTATACTTAAAGATCAATGTTTTTAATTTTATTTTAATTTGAACGTCGGATGTCGCAAAACGTGAAAATTTATTGTTGGTAACATTCTACATATTTGTTTTAAGGGCTGGTATATACTACTTCCCTCTTCTCCTTTTGATAAATTGCTTCAGATAATTTTGCGAACGTCAATGACACAAAATATTAGGTCAATTAAAAAAAACTAAACAAAATTATCAAAGCATTTTTTTTTAATAATATTCGGAGACGAGAAACTCTTTTTTTCAGTATTTTGAAATCAAAATACTTTTTGTGTTTTTTAAAACATCGGAAACTATCCATAAGTTTTCAAATTAGTAATATCTTTGGGTTTTGCAATTATTGACATTGATATAAAACCCTAAATTCACATTAATTCCTGATATTTGCAATGCTTAGTTGCAAAATGTCAATGGGTTATTCGCATCTACATTCTCATTTGCCCCCATTATCAGCGGGATAAAAAAGGATGCCCCTTGGTCGTAATATCGATAACTTGATTCAATAAAAATCGCCACTCAATTCAAAACTTTCAACATTTTGTAAAATCCCACGTTAAGCATATATTAACAATATTATCTAAATGAGAAGTATAACTAATGTCTGTACAATTATTTGTCATTTAGAAATCACACTTTACCACCGTACCGTATCGTACCGTGTTTAAGATTAACGAACCAATTACAAAAGTGTAATTCGCATTTCAAAACATCGTTTGGTGTACTATAAAAAAAAAGCATTTTTATGGAGACCAACACTTCACATTGCTATTCGTTTTCGACATTTGCGTTCTCGAAACTCGTGTTTACATTTTTTGTATGCCTTTTTAAACTAAATATTCTTTATATAAGTACTATAATGACAGGAGGGTCTTCTATAATAGTTTCGTTACTCATATTCAGAATATTTGCCATAAGAATAACTTTTTCACTTCAGTAGCTCAAACATGTAGGTTTTGCTCACTGAAAACAGTGGACAAAATGCGATTTTGCCCACTGAGTGAGACAAAGTAACTTTTTAATTCTAATTCGAAACATTGACACTATCTCTTTCCCGCCAATAGAAAAGAGAGAGAGACCAAGACCAAGTGGCCAGTACCAACAGCTCCGATTTTTCTTCTTCTTCTTCATTTAGGTTTTGGCTTCCATCGTTATACCGATGATTTTGCCAATGGCAAGTGTGTTGTGTTAGAAATTTCGTGTGATTATGAAAGTTAAATTAATTGGTTATAAGTTGCGTTAGAGTTATGAAGTTAAATGTTAGCAGGTAGTGCTATAGAAAACAATACAAAGCATTAAAGTAGATTATAAATATTAAATTGATAGAGCAATATTATGGGAACTATATTTGATTAAATACAAACTAGACGTACTTTTAATTGCTTTTAACAGTTCGATTGGATGAAAGGAGTTCGTTATGGGGTGACTCCGATTTTTAATTCGACCTCAAAGACAAAAACGTTCGGAATTTCGTACTAACTAAAGAAATTTAGCAAAAATGATAATTATATCTTTTATTGTAATTCATTGAATTTTTAACTTATTGTTGTATTTAAACTAAAATAAGTATTTACTGCTTAAAAAACTGATATTTAACTTAAAAATATTTAATTATAGTTTCAAAAATGTTACGTAATATATTTCATTTCCTATAGTGTTCTCGCTGCTGAAGTGAAAAGTTATGTGTGTTACACGAGAGCAAAATTTTTCGCATCTCGTGCCTTTGAATCCCTCGCAGCACTCAGGAATCAACTTTAGAATCACTCGCTACGCTCGTGATTCAATCATTGATTCCTTCGCTTACTCGGGATTCAATATCAGCACTCGCAGCAAAAAACAACTTTGCTCTCTTGTTGCACAAATAACTATTAAAGTTGCATCAATCAATCAAACTTTAACGAAAATCAATGGAATTACAATAGGATCTCATACAACCATCAAATATTAGTCATAGTAACTATCGAGCATAATTATCTATTCACTTCAAAGATAATTAACCAAGTTTAAACTACTTTATGGCGATTAGCCGCAGTCGTGGTGCGCAAGCGTCCAGTCCTTCCGACGTCTAGTTGTCAAATGACCGCCCCGCCCCCTTCAACACGATTTACCTACCGCCAAGGTGACGTTCCGATCTGCCGTCCGTTTCCTACTACCTGTAGGCAAATGTGTGAATACGAAAAGCGAAGTGAAATGTGAAGTGATTTGGGAAACATTGATGGTATATTTATAGACATTATTTCAATTTTATTCCGAAACAACAAAATTCGACGCCCATACAGATAAATCGTTAAGCATGTATGATTTATCATCAGGTATCGACTAATTATAACCATTTAACTACTAGATCACAAACTCATTGACTAAAGAACTATTTATCAATTCCTTAATTTTTGTCTAGTTAATACTTAATATGGCGATGTTTTTATAACAAACTCAGTATTTTGCTGTTGAGAAATATATGATTATATTTGATACCCAAGCCATGTTGTGTAGAGTAAAGCTGCAATCAAAATATTACGTCCATAGTGTCCACTAAATGGCTTACACGTACAAGTAAGTTGTACATACTTGTAGCTGATCATTTTAATGCATCTTTATCTGCCGCGTCCAGTAATTTGAACATGCCATGGTTTCATGACCGCGGCTTACGTCCGTCCGTAAGCCGCGTCCGATAGTTTGAATTCAGCTTTAGCCTGTATTTTCACCTAAAGTAGGAAAGAAAAAACAAATGCATGGAATCATTAATGTACGTACGTGTATCGATTGTGTGAATTTAATTAATATATCGATTTACTCATTAGCAAAATACTTGAATAGTTTTTGGAAACTCGCGAATATTTTACATGCATTCATAGATTAGCCGATAATAGAATTTATTGTATTGTGCAGATAATTGTAAGGCATCGTATTATTTACTTAAAAATGTATACCGATGTCATTTTCTTTCAGAAGTCGAACAATCAGTTAATTTGAATAATAGATATGTTTTACAGTTATATTGCAATGTACTGCTTATAAAATTCACTTATTTGTTACACTTCTCTTTGTTATTCTTGTATTCGTCTATGTGATTTGTCAAATACTCCATTCCTATACCTACTTATTTGTCATTCCCCATAGCTATTTGAGTTCACTATTAGTTATTCGTGTTTGGTATATGTGTTATTTAAAAAAAAAGACAAACATTTGAGCCCACATGGCGTCTAATGTAAAATATTCCAAACACGAATACCAAAGTTACGTGTCACCATATAACAAATACGCGAATACCAGCGAAGTGCTACCATCACAATAATTATTTGTCAAATGTGGTATAGTAAATACTAAAGCCGTTAAAAATCCACCTTTAAAGTTCACGTTAAACTCGTAAACTGGATAGACATACTGTAGTGATACAAATTCACAACTTGCATATTTGCGAACACCATATTATCAGAGAACTTAACGCAAACTGCAGTGGTTAGGAAACTACATTACCTTAAATATATATTTAATCTCACTTTACACAAAGACTAGAGGGACGAGAGGGTTCGACGTAATTTTACAAACAGGACACGAAGATAAGATAAGTTGTGCGTGGTAAATGAACATGTACTTTACCGTAACGTGCGCCGAGTATCAACGTCATGTGGTCGTAATGAAATACGTGGAAGAACCTATTTGGCCGCTTTACCGTAACGACGCACCATACAAGTCACTGCATCCAGAGTGCGTCTACGGCAGGGAATAACTACATAGGCTCTTACAATCGAAGTTTTGCCATGAAGATAAAAAAAAATATCAATCGGCTCTATCAGTATTTTTTTTAATGACCTGCATAGTACAAATGTTACTAACTTAGCTATCGAGTACAATTAATTTGTGCAAACATTATTTAGTTTATTGTTTAATTAAACCATGATTAAATCCTTATTTTTATATCAGGTATGCACTTCGGGGCAGCATTGTGTAGGTTTAATTAATGATATTTTTATATAAAACTACGGTGAAAATTTTTACAGTTTGCGTTAAGCTTTTGTTATATTAAAAATCGGCAGACAGAGATTCCGGAGCAAGTATATAACAATAAAGAAACTAATTAATATGTGACTTGATTGATTTGAGTCACTTAATACTTATTGTATTTTAAGTCATATTTCTTTAGGACCGTAATCGGGTTATGCGATTGTTCATGGCAGTAGACTTCTGTGGGATATGGAATTAATTGTACTAAGAGTTATTTTTGGACCAATCCTGCTATCGTCCTCTGTTATTACCTGCAAACAAAACAACATCATTTAAAATTTCCAGGAGCTACCGGTAGCACTACAAAAACTGCTGTAATAAAACCGCATCACACTCGGTCACATAGTCACATCTCATTTTGTTCGTTGCCCCCATTATAGACCGCCCGCGAGGTCCGAGTAATTTTGACGTAATTTTATGATTTATTTCTGATTATGATAATTAAATCCATATTTTAAAATTTTAATTATAAAAACAGGCATTTATGTGCTTGAGGAGGTAATTGCAGTATTTGTAAGAGGGTTTTGTGTTTCTTTTCTTTTAGTCTGTCAGCTATGTATGAAGGAATAATGTTAATTTATAAAAAAATATATGTCATTATTGACTAAAACATGTAACTAATAAAACAATTTGTCAATTATTAAATTATCAACAATTATATTGTCAATATTCGTTTAAACAATAAAGTAAAATCAAATCTATCACTGTGTGAATCAGCGCAAGATTTCGATGTGTTGTTGTCGCTCGCTCGCTACGTCTAAGTTACGTAGTGACACGTAATGGGCGGGTGCGGGTGAGCGGGGTATTGAGCGATGGTCGGGGGCGGCGTATAACCGCTCGTTTCCTAGGAGCTCGCGCGCAGACCATAAACGTCAAAAGGATTTCCCCTTTATTACAGATGCTATTATTAGACCTCACTTACCAAGAACACAACTCCTCATCCCTCCACGAGTCTCAGTCAAGGTTGCCCCCGTTTCTGAGGCCAGCCTTAGTCTCAGGGGGCACCTGCTTTCGGAAGCAGTCGTCCAGGAAGGCAGACATGGTGCGGTACAGGTGTTTCGTCACACCTGACAGGCTGTGGTCTTCATCTGGATAGATCTAGTGGCGAAGTGAGAGTGCTTAAATCGTGTAGGTATATCTATCTCTTCTTTCTCGTCTTTTCCCCATAACCCACCCCAATAATCAATATTTTTTCTAGTTGAGTACCAGGATTCACAATCGATTTCAGCCTGCACTGTGACCCATCTAGAGTGTCAAACAGTTTATAAATTTTTGTTTAAAAAAAACCGAGAGCCCTTTACCTTGGGGCCATTCACAAACACACCCAGACTCAAAGCAAGTGCCTCTGGTTTACTCAAAGACATTTGCCCGACCTCGGAATCGAACCAAGGATACGGCGGCGCATCCGACTCTTAGACCAACAAGACAGTTAATTATTTGGTTAGCCTTGTTGTCAGTTTTCACGTTCCTGACTAGGTATATCGACTGCAATAGATGGTCGACCAGCTGTTACAAGAGAGGTAGCGGTAGCAATACAATACATCCATTGGCCTGAATCTTTTTTTATCAGTGAATTGAATGCCTTTGACCCTGGGCTTGCAGGCAATTCAAGGAAATGCCCTGGCGGGCTGCGCTCTCACATACACACGACAAAACACAGTAAAACTGCTTGGACTTAGATGTGAGAGTGGTAGGTAGCCGGGCGCACCACGAAACGTGCTGGGTTTTGTTGATTTTTACAACATGCGTTATTTCCCCGCGTGCGGTGGGGATGTGTAATATTCTGCCCCGTCCGGCGTCCTCACACGGGGAAGCCTGTACAAACTTATTCAATAGTCTTCTAGGACAGTTTTTTAGTACCTGATGTCGGAACATGGTCCCCTGATCCGCCAACGCCTTTGCTAGTGCCATGCTCTGCTGCAAGTGCACCGTATTGTCAGCAGTGCCATGCACTAGTAGCAGCATCTTTTCATGCAGAGCAGCCGCCTGCTTTGTGACGTCAGCGTCTGCGTACCCTCGGTAGTTCCCCGTCGCGTTAGGGAATCCCATGTAGCGCTCCGCATATGCTGATGCTACAAATGAACAGCATACATTTACTGTCATGTCAGTCAATAGTCACTCATTCCATCATTCACATCAGTCAAACGACGAATCCGTTACATCGAATCATCGAATCCGTTACATCAGTCAACAATAGCCCATCTAGCAGTCGCATTAGCCAACAATCTATTAGTTCATGTTTATAGGACAGTCACAGTCATTCATGTATGACTCACCGTAATACCGCCAGCGTACAATAGGCGTGATGGCCATGCCACAGTGGAAGACATTAAGGCTGCTGGCTAAAGCCAGCGTGGCGAGGAAGCCTCCATGGGCTTTCCCCCAGACGGCCACGCGACGCGCGTCTATGAAGTGCAGTGAGTCCCTTAGGTACCTGCCGAAGTTTAAATAATATAAACTCCTTTCACTTCTGATGTCCTGGTACCTATGCAGCTACGAAAATTGTTTATCTGGTATAAGAAAATAACTAGGAATTACCGGTAGCCGTGTGGTGATGGATTTAGAATACACAATGTCACCAACCCATACCGTCTTGAGGGTGTCGTAAGAGGCGGCCCAAAAAACGCAAGAGGCAGATCACCTAGCCGAAAGAGAAGGAAAACTTGATACAAACCCCGTGCCAATCCGTCTTGCCAGCGTGGCACAGTAGGCTAATTTCCCTCCACGAATTTGGAGGAGGCCCGACTCAGTAGTGGACCATTTATGGGCTGAAACTACCGGTAGCCACTAGATGAATTAGAATACAGTGTCACTACCCCATTCCATCCGGAGGTTTTTGCTAGACCCGACTAAAGGAAATGACATGACACTTAGCCGCAAGAGAAGGAAAACCGGGCCAGCGTGGAACAGTAGGTTCATTTTCCCTGCACATATTCGGAGGAGGCCTGACTTAGTTGTGGGTCTAATACTCGGTGATAATACTAGATGGGTTTCGGAAAGTACACAGCTCAGAAAACTGAGGTAAAACCTAGTTCTATCACAATCTCAGTAAAAACTCACTCGGCCACTTCTAATTGGTCTGCCAGCTCGACCGTCCCCAGCCGGCGATGTAGCGCATGATGAGCTCCAAGTCCTCTGCCCCCTGCCCCCCGCGCGTCTACCGACGCCAATATAGCCCCAGCCCCCGCTGCTAGGGACCCCCAGTTCAAAGACCACCGTTCTGTAACTAGCTGCGTCCCTGGTGCTCCATGCCTGTTGAGATTTACTACTTAGGGTGGGACTTCATAAATCGGCGGAGTTAATAAATATTAAGGAAAAACAGAGCAAAGCAAACAACTACCGCTGAAACCTCCTTGTGGTGGATTTAGAATACACAATGTCACCAACCCATACCATCCTGAGGGTGTCGTGAGAGTTAACCTAAAGCGCGTCGTCCACGGAGAGAGAATAGCGCTAGACAGCTTGAAGACTAATCTAAGCATATGATTTATACATAGGATTTATAGTATTTAAAAGTTATATAATATGTATTAGAGTAAGGTTATATATGTATTTATTTTTTCATGTACTACATGTATTTGTCATATTGTATATATTATTGCACACCCTACCTGCCGTTTTCAAGTTCACAACTCCTATCCATCCAAAGGTTGTCTGGAAGAAATCGCCCTGTGCGATAAGACCGCCCATTGTACATTTATTAGTTTTATTTCTCTGATGCCATGTTAACCTTTTCTGATATTGGTGTACAATAAAGAGTATTCTATTCTATTCTATTCTAATCTAACTATACTCTAATTTCTATGTACACGTAGAGATCAAAAGAGCACCCTATGGTCCTATCGTAGGTTAGCACTATCATAGTGACATTTTGGCCTACGTACACTACACTACTCGTAGACTAGATATTCATATAAAACAGTAAACGTCAGTTGAGAACGTCTAATTAAAAATACGTCTTTATCTAGACTGATCTATGACATGTAGATAATTCGAGAGCTCTCTATTGTTATCGCTTGTCTCGCTCTCGTACCTGCGGCCATGACGCCTTCCGAGAGTAGCCGAGCCTGTCTACGTAGACTGTAGTGACACATTAGCTAGGGTAGTCTCGCTATGTGTACACGTCATAGATTGCCTTATGAGAGTCGCCCTCCGTAATTTTAATCTATCGTGGACGAGGCGCTTTAGAATACACAATGTCACCAACCCATACCATCCTTAGGGTGTCGTGAGAGTTAACCTTACAGAATACCAGGAGAACATAACGTAGTAGGTGTTAGCGTAAGACGTAGCGGATAGCCACCTTTTAAACTGGAGCTGCCCGATTTAATTAGCAAGATTAGGGCCGTAGTGCGTAAATATCCATAGATAGACTGGTTAGATGGGTCGTAAGCTTCAGCGCCACCCTAACGCTACAAAAGAACTATAGTTCGTTCGCATTAAGTATGTACTAACTTATGGTGTATTTTATATATTTAAAAGCATAAAAGACAAGACACAACCGTTGCGTTCGAAAGTATGCGATAATTGTTCACTTTGAACTACTACTACTCAGCCACTACTCAGTCACTGCTGAGTAGAGCCTTCTACAATTCCACGGCGTAGGATACGCCTGCTGTGCCACACTGGCCAGACGAGTTGGCACAGGGTTCCGTATCAAGGTCTCCTTCACTAGTGGCATGGTATTCGGCTTTGTCAGTGTAGAATTAAGAATGCATAGTGCAGTATTGAGAATTCATGGTGTCACCACACCATTCCATCCCGAGGGTGTCGTAAGAGCCGACGAGACGAAATTATAAGGTTGAAAAGCTAGCCGCGAGAGATAGAAAAATTGATACAAAACCAACCCGTCTGGCCAGCGTGGCAGAGTAGGCTAATTACCCTAAATGTAAATGAAGGAGGCCTGACTCAGCAGTGGGTCATAGATGGGCCGAATAGTAGTAGGAGTAGTTCAAAGGTGCCTTCATCCTTAATGCGAACGAACTAAGTTTTTTATAACATTAGGTTACAACACCAGCCTCCCTGGCCACTGGCTATCGTGGGACAGTAGGTTAATTGCCCTCCAACTCCATATATATGAGTTTTTAAAGGCTCTTCTCTGAAGAGCATAATTCCAAACCGGCAGTAGTTTCAATATGATGAATAAGGATGGACGTAATGGTCGTTGGAGACCAGAAAAGAGATGGGTTTGTTGTGTGTATGAGAAAATGCGTATGAAAGGTGTAAATGTAGATATTACGGTTGATAGGAGTGTATGGAGGTTACCACCTAGTGTGGGACAAGGGCCGAAAGACGATTTTTTTAATATACGAAACCCCTACTCTTGGTATCTGTGCTCTATCTGTGTCGCTGTTAATAAACATGTAATTCACGAACAAAAATGACACCCAGACTTAGAGCAAGTGCCTCTGGTCACCTCTGGTTTACACCATGACACTTGCCCGACCCCGGAATCGAACCAGGTACCAGGTGATCCAAAGTCGGTACATCCAACCCCTATACCAACAAGCCAGTCAGATTTGTAAGAGTATTGTGAAAAACCTTTCATAAAATAAAGTGCTTTTTGTGTTTATTAAGGAGGATGGTACCAGGCTATCATAAGATGACTAGAACTTACACTTTCAAAACAAGGGGATACTTCGTGACCTCGTCTTCTCGTAGTCCAGGTGGGAGAAGTAGCCTCACTCTAGCAGTGTGGCCACTAGACAGCTGTACTGAGAATGTTCTTGGAGTGGGGAGAGCTATTGATGCTAATTTTTCCTACGAAAGAAAAAAAATATTAAGTTTTACAAAATCAAAATCAAAATGTTTTTATTCGAATAAATTCTTGTCAATGCTTTCAAGTGGTCAAAAGAAATGTATTAAATATAAAAGAAACATATAAATAACTAATCATTTAGTTTTTACCACCGGTTCGGAATGCCATTCCACAGAGAAGAGCCGGCAAGAAACTCTGTGGTTGCTCTTTTAAATAAAAGGGTTACAATGATGGTGGTACAAACAAGTCTTACAGATTTGTGAAAGCAATAACAGGCATAATCATGTAGCCTATTAAAAAAATTAAAAATAAAAATCAGTGAAATTACACAAATTACATGGTGCGGTGCTGAAACTGCACTCACATACTGTTTACAAACTTCACTAATAAAATGGCTGAAAGATCAGAGCTAGACCATGACACAGCCGACGTTATTCCCATGCGTCATTATCTGATAGATAATCATTAACTTGATAGTACGCTTTTTTAATTAGACTGTTAATAAAACTGATGACTGATGACATTCGTTGAACTTTGAAGCGCAAGTAAATAAATAAATATCCTTGGACATTTCACACAATGCCATGTCGTCCCAAGCTAAGCAACTTAATGCTTTTGTTATAAAAACTAGTTGGATGATAAACTACTTATATACATTTTTTTTTTGTAAATACATACATATTATAGATAGAAATGACACCCAGACTCCGAGCCAGTGCCTCTGGTTTAGACAAAGACACTTGCCCGACCCCGGAATCGAACCCGGGACCCGTTGATACAAAGGCGGCACATCTAACCATGAAATGAAAGTTTGTATAAACATAAATAGTGTTACTCCATTATATACTAAGAGTGTCGCAGGAGCCGAAGAAAGGAAGTGACAAGGCTGATAAACTAGCCACAGGAGAAGGAAACCTTGATACGGAACCCTGGGCTGACACGTCTGGCCAGTAGGCTAATTACCCTCCATGTAGTTGGAGGAGGCCCGACTCAGCAGTGGCTGAGAAGTAATTAAGTAACGTCTGGATGTGCAGGATCTTGGATGATGATGGTAGAAAGATTCCATAGATTCAGGACCAGTCCTTGGGAATACCCTGAATATACGTCGTGTAGGGCTATCTTACTTTGACAGATGTGTTGTTCTCCAAGTGCATAAGTATCCTCGGATCTGGTAGTGCAGTCTTGAAGAGGCTGAACGTGGGCACTCCTGGCCCAAGGCACTCCAGCACGAAGTAGGCTGATGAAGGGCTGAAGTGTGCGTCATGGTATAAACAGGGCACATGTTGGGGGAGGCCGTCTGAGAACAATTGACATGTTGAGATGGTTTTGACGGGACAAAACGACGGTGTGTGTCTACGGTGTACTTACGAATAGGTCGAACACTTTGAGTTAGAGACACAAATTAAACACAGGACTGCTCATTTAGGTAAACTCGACACTAGAAGGTGTTAGGATCCGTATGGTAGCGGATTTAGAACACATAGTGTCACCACCCCATTCCGTCCGGAGCATGTAGTCAGAGCCGACAAAAGGAAATGACAAAGTCGAAATCTTTGCCGCAAGAGAACGAAAACTTGAGACGAAGCCCTGTGTCAACCCGCCTAGCCATGGCACAGTAACCTTCCCTGTGATTGGAGGAGGTCCGACTCAGCAAAGGGTCAGTTATGGACTTAGCAGTAGTAGTAGTCCTATTAATATTATAAACCCGAAAGTTTGTAAGTATGGATGGATGGTTTGTTACTCTTTCACGTAAAAACTACAGAATGGATTTTAATGAAACTTTACAATAATATAGCTTATACATCAGAATAACACATAGGCTACAATTTATAAAGATATATTGTGAATTATCCAGAATATAAATTGTCAAGTAAGCGCCGGTAAAACCGCGGGGCGCAGTTAGAAAGGTATACACATTGTCACCAACCCACACTTTCCTAAGGATGTAATAAGTATGGATGTAAGAGGTGACTAAGGGAACACAAGAGGCATATCACCTAGCAACAAGGGACGGAAACCTTGCACAGTAGGCTAATTTTCCTCCATATATTTGGAGGAGGCCTGACTCAGTAGTGGGCCACTTATTGGGTGAAATTATTACTACAGAATTGAGGACTCAGGATTACATTCTAGGTTCTGTTGATTTTCTACCACGCATTGATACCGCATCTGTTAAACAACGGACCCTAACCGCTGTTCTGACTTCCAATGTGCAGACCTAACCTATATCTTTTCTCTATATATAAATATAGAGAAAATATAAATATATAAAAATGAAATAGCTGTTCGTTAGTCTCGCTAAAACTCGAAAACGGCTGGAGCGATTTGGCTAATTTTGGTCTTGAAATATTCGTGTGAGTTCAGGGAAGGTTTAAGAGTCTAGAGAAAACATTGATATTGTAAGTAATATAATAAAAACAACAATTTTATTTTCCCATACCAACTGTTACCTGTCAAACATTTGACGTTCGTCCCGACGGTTCGCTATTTTTTTTGGCATAATTACTTTTTTTTGTCTTTTTATTACATTAAATAAGGGATTGGAATCGATAAGAAAAGGCGGTATATTAATTTATTATTAATTATTCCAATTCGAATTCAATATTCATAGTTCAGACAGGACAACGTCTGTCGGGTCAGCTAGTATTCATATTAAAATAAATGTTTGTCTATATGTCCTTTAAAGAATCGTAAATAATACGTTTCGTCATGTGATGATCGTCAGCAAAGTGTTACGCAAGAGCCCACGAAGATTTCTGAACAAATTAACAAAAGAGAATTTGTGTCGTGTCTTTCCTTCAACTTTAAGTTAGGGGCGTATTAAAGTGCGCAAGGGACAGCCAGTTACTCCAATAATAAAAAATATAATCTAGTTTAGCGATGTTCCTCTACCTGGATGTCTTTTCTTTTTCTTCTTATTGGGAATTGGCGACGTGGTAGGCAGCTCCTCCTCCCAGTCACTATCCCACGTGCTGTCACCCGACGATGCCAAGTTTCCGTAGAATTCCAAGTTGATTGAGGGGGAAGGCTGTTCAAGATAGTTATAATAAATAAATAAATATCCTTGGAAATGTCACACAACGCCATCTCGTCCCAAGCTAAGCAACTTAATGCTTGTGTTATGGTAACGAGATGGATGATAAACTACTTATATAATTTTTTTTGTAAATACATACATATTATAGATAGAAAACACCCAGACCCGGAACAAATACTTGTAGGTCGTACAAATATTTCTTCCGTTCGGGAATCGAACCCGCGACATACTGTCGATACTACCTACTGATTAGTGACTGAAAGTGACTCTTAAAGTCCGTGTAGTGACGGATTTAGAATACATAGTGCCACCGCCCCATTCCATCCTGAGGGTTTCGTAAGAGCACTGTGCTAATCTATCTAGTCAGTCTGTCGTAGGACACTTATTGCCCTCCATCGTTGTTTTTTTTATTAAAATGAGGTAATTAGAAATTCTGCCATAATAAGATAAAGATAAACTGCCATAATCGCATAGTAAGCTTTTTCTTCCATCGAAATAGGGGACACCCTACTCACCAGTGGGTCGTTTAAAGGTTGAGATGACTATACTGCAGTAGTCCTTCTTCAGCAAATATAAATGTTGGTCTAGTGGTTAGATGTGCCGCCTTTGGATCAACGGGTCCCGGGTTCGATTCCGGGGTCGGGCGAGTGTCTTTGTCTAAACCAGAGGCACTGGCTCGGAGTCTGGGTGTCATTTCTATCTATAATATGTATGAGTTTACAAAAAAAAATGTATATATGTAGTGTATCATCCATCTCGTTACCATAACACAAGCATTAAGTTGCTTAGCTTGGGACGAGATGGCGTTGTGTGAAATGTCCAAGGATATTTATTTATTTATTATTTATATTTAGTATTAAACAGAACTTACCAAAGAATTGCATGTGACGCAATACGGCAATTTTTGTGGGGATCCAGGTCTAGGTGCTTCCGAAGAAACTCTGTACAGGTGCTGCTGCCCTGGTTTCCCTTCTGGTATACCTAAGTAATATCTGCACAAGGAAGATTTCTATCATATTCATTACTGGCGACCCGCCCCGGCTTCGCACAGGTGCAATGATGAACATCTAAATATATCAGTTTTTCTCTACAATATTATGCATGTATCATCATCATTACATAGTACAAACAAGTCGCTGTCGTCTGTCCGTCCCTATGTATGCTTAAATCTTTAAAACTACGCAACAGATTTTGAAGCGATTTTTTTAATAGATAGAGTGATTCAAGAAGAAGGTTTATATGTATAATACATGAATAATTGCATACGTGCGAAGCCGGGGCGGGTCGCTAATTACACATATAAACCTTCTTCTTGAATCACTCTATCTATTACAAAAAACCGCTTCAAAATCCGTTGCGTAGTTTTAAAGATTTGAGCATACATAGGGACGGACAGACGACAGCGACTCTGTTTTATATTAAGTAGTGAGTAGTGATAGTGAAGCCCGTTTAGGGGCAAAGGGATGATCATCGAGCCAGATGAGGTGGCTAGGGGCTATGTCTGGCTAGGGGTCGCAGCGCCTATTAGCCCCATACCCCTATAACTGTAATCAGAGACTGACTGACTGACTTCTTAACAGTGTGAATTGCTCCGGAAACTTCGCTATCGCGGTGTAGGACTTTTTGGTAATTCCCGCATCTGTAGGCGATATTTCCTGATGTTGATATTGCAGATTTTTCGGGTAAATTGTGTAAAGTATACTGATCACTACATCCGTATACCCAAAACTAAACGATCTATGGTATTGCTGATAAGTAGTTGTGCAAAATTCAAGGTATCAGAGAAGCCATTTATTGTCATTGTCAAAAGTATCTTAACTCGAGAAACGGAATCAAAATTCATTTAATGATGTCTTAGGATTTCACGATCTTTACACATTGCAGGAAATGATGTCTTCACGGTTATGATAAACTAGCTGCGCCCCGCGGTTTCACCCGCGGTAACTTATTGTCGTACCGCGAGGGACGCCGCGGGGCGAAGCTAGTCTAAAAAAGTAGCCTAAGTTACTTTTCATATCTTCAGCTTCCTATCAGTGAAACTCCCGTCAAAATCGGTCCAGTCGTTCCAGAGATTAGCCGGAACAAACAGACAGACAGACAGACAAAAATTTTATAAAGTTATTTTGGTCTATGTACTGTGTATACATACTTACGCATTTAGTAAAAAGTTGTTATTTTAATAATACAAACATACACTCCAATTTTATTTATTTGTATAGAGTATAGATAAAACGATCATAACCGTGAAGACATCATTTCCTGCAAAATTCATTTAATCAAGCTTTAGATCAATAGTTTTGTCATATATAGTTTTATCTATACAAATACATAAAAGTCTGTTTGTAATAATAAAATAACCACTTCTTACTGAATACGTAAGTATTTATACACAGTAGTCTGTACATAGACCAAAATAACATTTATTTTTTGTCTGTGTTTTGTCTGTTTGTTCCGGCTAATCTCTGGAGCGGCTTGATAGATTTCGACGGGAGTTACACTGTTATGAAGCTGATGATATAAGGAGTAACTTAGTCAGCTGAAAAGACCTGGCATTGATGGAATTTTCGAGAATACTCACATATGCTGGTTCGCATGGTCCCAAGCCAACAACTTCACTACGTCGAAGCTTCCATGTGTCAATGGAAAGGCTCGAGGGCCGTGAGAGTTATGCTCCGTCCTCACAATGTGACGAAAGAGTCCAGCAGGACCATCTCTTATGGGCGCCAATGTGACCAGGGCACCTCCGCCGGCAGACCAGAGGGGAGACGGCGCGGACTCCACCCAGCTCTCTGTCCCTGATGATATTCTGTACATCTGCGCGGACGGTAAACATATTAACATGCTTTTGGGCTGAATGTAATATTGTGAGTACCAGGGATAATACCACCGATTGACTGACTGCCTTGTTGGTCTAGAGGTTGGATGTACCGCCCTTGTATCACGGGATCCCGGGTTCGATTCCGTGGTCGGGCAAGTGTCTTTGTCTAAACCAGAGGCATTTGCTCCGAGTCTGGGTGTCATTTGTGTTTGTGAATGACATGTTTGTAAACTGCCCCCGCGATACAGGTTTTACCTAATGCAGAGGTTTCGTTTTTTATAACAAAAAAAAACTTCCTCCTCCCGGCCTCCTCCAACTACATAGAGGGTAATTAGCCTACCGAGAAGGAAAACTTGATATGAAACCCTTTTGTTGTTTTTTTTTATGCCAACCCTATGTATGAAAATGATGATGATGATCTGGCCAGCGTGGCACGGTAGGCTAATTACCCTGTTCAAATTACAGGCGGGAATTTAAAAGTTGGCACAAGGTTTCGTTTCAAGTTTACCTTCTCTTGAGATTAGGTTTTCTGGATTGTCATTCCGTTTAGGCGGCTCTTATGACAGCCGCAAGTTTGAATGAGGTGGTGACATTATGTATTCTAAATCCGTTGCCACACGGACAACTGAGAACCAACTAACTAGCTATCGTAATTATAATCCTACAAGTTTATTAATCTGAGTTTTCTAATATAATAAATAATAATAATATAATAGATATCCTTGGACATTTCACACAACGCCATCTTGTCCCAAGCTAAGCAACTTAATGCTTGTGTTATGGTAACGAGATGGATGATAAATTACATATATATATATATTTTTTTAAATACATACATATTATAGATGGAAATGACACCCAGACTCCGAGCCAGTGCCTCTGGTTTTAGACAAAGACACTTGCCCGACCCCGGAATCGAACCCGGGACCCGTTGATCCAAAGGCGGCACATCTAACCACTAGACCAACGAGGCAGTCATATAATAATCACAACGAGGCAGTCATATAATAATCAATATAAGGTTTTATCTTCTTATTTATTTAGTAAGAGCAGTTTCGTACCCCGCTAGTGTATAAAATTTAAAACTGTTTTATGTTACACCATGTATTTTTTTAAACGAAACTTTTTTTAAACGAAACCTCTATCGCGGCGACAGTTTTACAAACGTGTAATTCACGAACACAAATGACACCATACCCAGAGCAAGTGCGTTTGGTTTAGACAAAAGCACTTGCCTGATCCCGAAATCGAACCCGGGACCCATTGATCCCCTAGACCAACGGCGCAGCATAGTGTAATCACACTGAGTTCTCCAAGAGCATAAACTTTCAAAGCCCCAAACATAAATCATAAAAAAGAATTTAGAACACGAGAGATAGGAAAAAATCCTGCTACAAAACTTGTACGGCAAATCCTTATAACTTCGTATATTTCGCATCTGTTTTTCCTTATGTAAGTAGTCCGTATGTCCGTGTGGTGACGGGTTTAGAATACACAACGTCACCAACCCATACCATCTTTACGGTGTTAGTAATAATTTGGTACAAAGCAGTAATGTTCAGATAGCCGAGTTCGCACGGCATAAGATGTTGAATGACAGCCAGAACTGAGTCTATAGTCGTCGTCGTTACAGCCCATAAATGACCCACTACTGGGTCGGGCCTCCTCAAAATTCATGGAGGGAAATTAGCCTACTGTGCCACGCTGGCCAGACGGGTTGGCACAGGGTTTGTACTAAGTTTTCCTTCTCTTGGGGCTAGGTGATCTGCCTCTTGCGTTTTTTTAGTCGCCTCTTACGACACCCTAAAGACGGTATGGGTTGGTGACATTGTGTATTCTAAATCCGTCACCACACCCAACAATTGGTCCTCGTTAATTGCCGCGTTACCAAGTTTATTAATCCGCAACTTAATTGGGACTTTTTAGAAAAATTAATTAAAAAAGTTTCGGCCCGAACAATGATTGTCTTTGCAATTGCAGAACAGTCTTTTGATTGCGTGAACGGAAAATTCCGAGACAATTTTATAGCTTGAGTGTTTTGCTATAGGGCGACTGTATCAGGCTATGTCTGTCTCACTCGCACATTTGCAAGTTGGAGTACAGAGCATCGGCAGATCGTGAATTTGTGGGGCCCTAGGCTGAAATAATTTAGGGGCCTACCAAATTACTGAAAAGCTTTTGTCAGAAACTGTTTTTATAGTGATGTACTTAGATAGGTACCTTTACAGAAGAAATCACTATCACTACATATTATAAAACAAAGTTGCTGTCGTCTCTCCGCCCCGATAAACAAATGGTTAGTATAATTCTAGGAAATTAACAAGTTGTGATCTTTTTACCACGTGGTAACAGATTTAGAATACAAAGTGTCACCATGCCATTCCACCCTAAGGGTGTCATAAGAGCCGGCAAAAGGAAATGTAAAGCTCGATAACCTAGCCGCAAGACAAGAAAATGTTGATACAAACCCTGTGCCAACCCGTCTTGCCAGGCACAGTAGGCTAAGTTCCCTCCTTGAATTTGGAGGAGGCACGACTCATAAGGCTGAAAGAAAGGAAGGCTTACCTCCTGACAATACCACATGGGACTCTTGCACACGGAGACCACCGACAGGTTCTGAGTCCTGGTGAGCCACACCACGCACACTTCGGTTAAGGAGACCCATTGGGCACTCGTGAAGTAGTAATCACTGTAAAAATGACATACTGGTTTACTCAGTTCAGTCAGTCAGTGAGTCAGGTTGCGGCGCTATTTTGCGCGACAGCCACTGGCCCTGTGGAAATCTGCCATTACATACTAACCAAAAAAGAAATGCCACAGATGGTTGCGAAAAACAACTTCTGAATCCTTCATTTAGTTCAATAGTTGTTTTTGCAGGTTTTTTTAAACAATTGGTCATCTAATACTTATCAAAGATTTACAAATCTAAAAATAACTCAAAGGTGACTGACTGACATAGTGATCTATCAACGTATAGCCCAAACCACTGGACGGATCGGGCTGAAATTTGGCATGCAGGTAGATGTTATGACGTAGGCATCCCCTAAGAAGGAGGAAGAGAAGAGGTTTTGAGATGCAGGCTATATAAGATTAGTAACTTTTCAGTTTAAAATATACGAATCGCTGTATGCTAGCGCCATCTAAATTGAGTTATTTTGGAGAGAACTTTGAATTAACCATTTTTGTGCATAGTGCATAGATAATATATCTAGCGGATTATGTAAAGCCGCAAAAACTATACCTAATTAATAATAATACTTTTTAACGCGAGTGAAGCCGGGGCTAAAGCTAGTTTAAACATAATTTCGCAAACAAAGTATCCTTGAACCGACTCTAGGGTCTTAAAATATTACGCATGTAATCAACCGAAAAATATTACGGTGCAAATGCCATTTGGAATGTAGGAATTATTGTACAAAATTAGACCCTATTTGTCAGAAGCGTTGCGTATACAGCTAGTAGAGTGCTTGGTATTGTCTAACTTAAACTATGCCGATACTGTGTACGGGCCCCGGTTACAGTTTTGGACAGATCGTTTGGTTCAGAGGATTCAAAATGCCTGTGCTCGGTTTTGCTTCACCATCCCTCCTCGGAGCCACGTAACGTCTTTCCTCAGCAATAACTTATTACTAAAAATGAAATCACGACGAAAACTTCATTTGGCGTCTCTTCTGTTTAATGTTATAAAGTTTCAGCAACCGAAATATTTGTATGAAAAACTGGTTTGGCTTTCCAGAGGATCGAAACGCACAAGCAGGAAATGCGCCCAACAACTCTCTATACCAGCCCATAAAACAGCTGCCTTTAGGGGGAGTTTTCGCTATGCCGCTACCAAATGCTGGAACAACATACCTCCACCTCTAAAGGATTTGTGTTGCACAGCTGACACCTTTAGAAGACGTCTGCGCCAGTATTTGGTAGATTCACAGCGAAAGCTCAATCACATACATACAAATATTTCTATTATTTAATTAAATTTTTAATAATATAATTATCAAATCAAATCGTGGTTAAAAAATTATAGTAAGTCCAATTCCATATTTTACCCATAAAGGTGTGCAAAAATTACTTAAAAACATTAAAATTAAATTTAATTAAATCTACAAGACAGTCTTACGTAAATTAGCTTAGATAATGAGTTTAATATATTGTAATACTCAATGCTGACAACAGTAGGGTAATGTCCTGAATCAACCAAGTCAAACATAAACATTCCGTAATTTTCTTGCAGAATATTTTAACGAATTATATTACTTTATATATTATTATTATTTATTTTGTTTAGAAATGAATTCGTCTTTATGTTATCGTTAATATATCATATGTATAACCTATAAATGAATTATGTAGTTATAAAATTATCACGTGTAATCTACTGTTTTTAATATCTAGTATTTTTTGTTGTTTTGTAGTATTTTGTGTTTTTTTTTGTTTTTTCCCTTTCTGTCTCTGTTCGTGCATTTGTGTGTCACTCTGGCTGTAGCTGAAAATCAGCGCTACAGGACACTGTAGTATGATGCTGAGATGCAGCCATTTAGACACATTAAAGTATACCTTGCTTTCTGTTTTATTATCTATGGTTTTTATTTTTTGTGTCTAATAAACATTTTCTTTCTTTCTTTCTTTCTTTCTAAGCTGCAAAGCGGCTACGATAAACGAGCAAACCTCGAAAGGGGCGAAAACTTTTGCAGGGATTGCCACTTTTTACTAAATGCATACATACTTACGTATACACGGTACATAGGCCAAAATATCATTTTTTTTTAATTTTGTCTTTCTGTCTGTTTGTTCCAGCTAATCTCTGGAACGGCTGGACCGATTTGGACGGGACTTTCACTGATAGGTAGCTGATGATATAAGGAGTAACTTAGGCTTTGACTAGCTTCTCACCCGCGCGAAGCCGGGACAGATCGCTAGTTAAATATATAAATTAAGCCAGCGTTGTTTTTTTAAGTAGTGAGAGAGAGGATATAACCAAGAGAGAGAGAGGAGCGATAGAGAGGTGCGATATAAGCAAAGATGTAAGCAAAGTATAGATGAGGTGATTCTTACTTACCCTCCTTCAACGATAGCTTTGGGAGGAGTGAGGTGCCTCGTCCTGATATGCTTGGGATCAGCTATATCAGCAATTGTCAGGGTGACGGTCGGGTTGTTTGTGCCTGGCTTCGGATATCTGACGCTCTTGATTTCTGGGTAAGTCTGGGCAGAAAAAAGGTTTTTGTTATTTTACATTTAACAGACACGTAGCGCGTAGGACTGACGCCCGATGGGGCAGAAAAGTCCTCGACTGGCGACCGCATTCCGGAAAGCGCAGTGCTGGTAGGCCTTCACACGGTGGACCGACAACCTGGTTAAGGTCACCGGAAAGCGATGGATGCGGACCGGCTTTTGTGGAAATCCTTGGGGGAGGCCTATGTCCAGCAGTGGACGCCTTTTCGCTGAAAAGTTGATGATGATAATATTAGTTGACTTTTCAACAGTTAATTTACCTTAATAGGGTCGTCCGTGTCTAAGGCGGGGCCGTACCATGGGTACTTTTGCTCGTGGACCAAGCTGTCATTGAAGGTAGCATATAACACCATATGACCGTCTCCTGACATCCACAACGCTGTCCTGGAGTCCAAGATCTCTTCTGTAACAATAGTGATAACTTCAATCTATGGCAAATCCCTTACTTCTACACAGCCCATAAATGACCCACTGCCCAGTCACGCCGCCTCCCATGACATGGAGGGTGATAAGCCTACTGTACCACGCTGGCCAGATGGGTTGAAAAACGCTTGCTCCTACCATTATGGTGACCACACAGACGTGTGGATTTAGAACACATAATGTCATCCACCGGATTGCCAAACTTAAGTGGCAGTGGGCAGGGCACATAGCTCGCAGAACCGACGCCCGATGGGGCAGAAAAGTCCTCGAGTGGCGACCGCGTTCCGGAAGGCGCAGTGCTGGTAGGCCTCCCACACGGTGGACCGACGACCTGGTTAAGGTCGCCGGAAAGCAGTGGATGCGGGTGGGCCAGGACCGGCCTTTGTGGAGATCCTTGGGGGAGGCCTATGTCCAGCAGTGGACGTCTTTTGGCTGAAATGATGATGATGATGAATGTCATCCTTCCATTCCACCCTGAGGGTGTCGTAAGAGCTGACTAAAGGTAATCACACTACAGACAACCTAGCGAGGAGGGAAAGAAAACTTGAAAAAACGCCCTGTGCTAACCAGTGTAGTCAGCGTGGTACATACACTCATTTCCCTCTTTCCTTTGGAGGAAGCCCGACTCAGCAGTGGGTCATTTATGGGTGATGTGTGGTGACTATCAAGCATGGCCTGATGTTTGCATCACAGACTGCCTCGTTGGTCTAGTGGTTAGATGTGCCGCCTTTGGATCAACGGGTCCCGGGTTCGATTCCGGGGTCGGGCAAGTGTTTGTCTAAACCAGAGGCACTGGCTCGGAGTCTGGGTGCCATTTCTATCTATAATATGTATGTATTTACAAAAAAAAAATGTATATAAGTAGTTTATCATCCATCTCGTTACCATAACACAACACAAGCATTAAGTTGCTTAGCTTGGGACGAGATGGCGTTGTGTGAAATTTCTAAGGATATTTATTTATTTATTATTTATTATAGTGAAAGTGTGATACCCCAGGGTCGCGGAGCAAGCTCTCCTATTGGGGGCGAATGCCGCGGCCCTGGTCCATATACTGTTCCGGGGAACAATGACACACGGCTGTTGGGTAGTACGATTTATTCCGGACTGACCATTTATATTGACGGACAATTCATACCCGCAAATTCTTCACATTAAGGCAATGCATACTTGCCTACACTACATCCCTCCCGACTAAGCTTATATGTAATACTTACGTACATTAAAATTTAACACAATAAAAGTCCTAAAACTATTCCTTAAAACTAATTGTCTTAGCCAATCTACATTTGCGTATTGGGCGTGAACGAGGGGGTACAAGGATGGCAGGCGGCGTTGAGAACTCCTCCCTAACTTGCTCCTGCTGTTCAACAACGGGCGGTGGCGAATCTCGCGAACCTTCAACCCTGGATGGCCCGTCTTCCCTCTGACCGCTTGATGCTGCGGCGGTCTGCTCGCGTTCGCCTCCTCTGTCCGGCGACAGAGCAGGGCTGAAGCGCTCCGACTCCACCTCTCCGACCTCCGACAAGGTCGCGTCGTTCTCGCTCACACGATCCTGCCTGCTACCTGTGGGAACTACAAGTGAACTCCTAGACCTGCGCCTAATCTGATCGATATGTCTATGAATAATGTTACCCCTAGAATCCCGTACTTCGAAATCGTTCGCCCCTGTCAACGCGGCAACCCGACCCGGTTGCCATTTTTCTGACTTAAGATATTGACGATACCAGATTTCATCACCGACATTTATACTTCGTTCGACTCCTCCCGCAGCCGCCATTTGACATTGTTGAGCCTTGCTGACCTTAATTGATCTATCCGGTTTTATTGCATCTAGCCTAGTTCGTAACCGTCTCCCCATTAAAAGCATGGAGGGGGTCTCCCCCGTAGAGCAGTGTTCCGTATTACGATAATACAGTAAGAAGTTATTTAAAGCTACTTCAGGATTTTTTTTCTCGGATATAGCTTTTTTGATAACCCTCTTTAATGTCCTGACTGCGTTTTCCGCAGCCCCGTTCGAGGCGGGGTGGTACGGTGCGGTAAAAATATGTTCTATTCCATCGGCTTGTAAAAATGACGCGAATTCACTACTTGAAAAGGGAGGCCCGTTGTCTGTAACTATTTGCCTAGGAATACCGAAACGACTCCAGAGCTCGTTCAACCTAGTTATAGTGGTGCGAGCTGACGTACTAGGTACTTGAAAAACCTCTAACCCCTTAGACATGGCATCCACGATAACCAAATAGATCTTCCCGTCGATTGGACCCATAAAATCCATGTGTACCCTAATCCAGGGCCGCGCCGGCCAAGGCCAGGGCTGCGGGGTGGCGCGGGGTGGCGCGTCGGCGTGCATCGCGCAAGTGGTGCACGCGCGACAAGCCTGCTCCACGGCTTCGTCGATTCCTGGCCACCACACGTAACTCCGCGCTAGCGCTTTCGACTTAACGATACCCATGTGTGGCTCGTGTATTAATCGTAACACGTTTTCCCGACACCCGTCCGGGATGACAACTCGGTGACCCCACATAATGCACCCGAGCTCCTCGTATAGCTCTGACTGTCTATTGAAATAAGGTTGCATTCCTAGAATATCACACTCTTTTGGCCAACCATCGCGAATATAAGATAATATTCTACTCAAGATAGGGTCTTTCATAGTTAGTTTCTTGATCTGTTTACAATCTAAAAGTAATGCGTCCTGCGCAAAATGTAAATGTGTTTGTTCTGGTATTGACCTTTTAATATCAGAAGAAACAGGGTTGGGTAATCGAGACAGCCCGTCCGCGCAGTTATCCTTAGTTTTAATATATTCTATCTCGTAATCATACGCTGAAAGGATTACTGCCCAGCGCTGCATCCTACTCGCTGTCATAATGGGTATGCTGGTATTGGGGCCAAAAATTGATACCAACGGCTTGTGGTCCGTGCGCAAAATAAATTTGCGCCCGTAAAGATACTGATGGAATCTCTTTACACAGAAAATTATCGCTAAAGCCTCTCGATGTATCTGTGAATAATTCTTTTCGGCAGCGGTAAGCGTGCGCGATAAATATGCGATGGGCCGTTCCCCTCCCGCACCGCGCTGGGCAAGTACCCCTCCTACGCCGCGTGGACTAGCGTCGCACGTTAAAGTTATCGGTTTATCCGGATCATAATGAGCTAATACGTGACTGCTCACTAAAGCCCGCTTGACCTCCTGAATTGAATGCTCACATTGTGCATCCCATTCCCAGGTAGCTCCTTTCCTTAGAAGCCTATGTAGCGGTACTAACAATGGACTTAAGTTTTTAACAAATCTGGCAAAGAAATTCACCATACCTAAAAACGAACGCAGCTCCGGAACATTGCTTGGTGGGTTCATTTTTAAAATGGCCTGAATTTTAGAAGGGTCTGCCTTTATACCTTTTTTAGATATGATATACCCTAAATATTTAACTTCGTCGACTAAGAAGACACATTTACTTTTTTTCAATTTTAAACCGTTGTTCGTTAATCGCTTAAATACTTCTTCCAGAGCCAGTAAATGTTCCGTTTTGGTTCTCCCTCCAATGATTACGTCATCAAGGAACACCTGTACCTGTGGAATCCCTTGTAATACCGTGGCCATAATTCGCTGGAAAATTCCTACGCTCGATGACAAACCATAAACTAGCCTGTTGTAGCGAAATAACCCACGGTGGGTATTAATTACAGTAAATTTCTTTGAATCGTCCAATTCCACTTGATTGTAAGCATTTGACAAATCAATTTTTGAGAAGAACTGTGCTCCATTTAAGCCTACAAGTACGTCATCAATTTTAGGGAGAGGATAACGATCGATCAGAAGGGCTGGGTTCAAAGTCGACTTGTAATCCGCACAAATGCGCAGCGTACCGTCCGCCTTGTTAACAGGCACCAGTGGGGAGGCCCAGTCGGAGCACTCCACCGGCTCGATGACGCCGGCGCGCAGCATGCCATCCAGCTCGGCGTCAACGGGCGCGCGCAGCGCGTACGGCAACGGCCGGGCGCGATGGAACACGGGCGCCGCTCCCGCGCGCACGTGCAGGCGCGCCTTGCCACCCGTGTACCGCCCTAGTTCGCCACTGAACAATTCTTTATACCTGTCGATCAAATTACATATTTCATTGTCCATTTTTACATCGTCCTTATCAATAAAGTTACACTGGAATCTAGGTATATTTATCTGTAACTCGGCTAGCCATTGTCTACCAATTAATGACGTCGTACCCTTGTCTATTATAAATAGCTCGAGTTGCTTTTTGACGCCCCCGTAACTTACGACGGGTTTAATAATGCCTATCGGTTTAATTCTAGTGCCATCGTAAAACTTTAACACTGTACTATCACTTTCAATAGGAAAATTTTGAAATTCCGAGTCATATAGGCTTTTACTAATACACGAAATAGCCGTACCAGTATCTACTTCCATAAAAACCCTTTTTTTATCAATCAAGATTGGTAAACTTACTGCCTTATAGTTATTTAGTGACATAAGATTTAAGTCCGCTGTGTCGTCGTCTCCCTCCGATTCGCTGGTGCCGACGTGAGCCTTCCCGAAAAAGAATTCGCGTTTGGTCGCTCCGTCTTGCTGGTTACTCTTCGGCGCCGGTTCCCTCAATTTAGGGCACACTCGCCGCAAATGGCCGGTCATCTGACACTTGCTGCACACAAAGTTCTGATATCGGCAATTCCCGGTCTGATGGTCCGCTGCTCCACACGCTTTACACTTGGTATGACTCCACCGCGGTCCCGCCGCCGAGCCTGCTCCACCAAAGCTGTGCCCGCGCGCCGGTCGCCCGCGACCCGCGCGCGACCGTAGTGCATGCACCGACACTGTGCCTTTAATATCCGAACGCACACCTGCATCTTGTGATTCCACGACCGCCGCATCTCGCTCCGCTGCCTCTAGCGAACACGCCAACTTTACGGCGGCAACAAAGGATATGGTGTCCTCTTCAGCAAACAACCGCTGCCGAACTACGTCACTCCTAAGACCACAGATGAACTGGTCACGTAAATTCTCGTTCAAATTGGCGTTAAATTTGCAGTTACGCGACATTTTTTTCAATTCCGCCACGTACGCCGCGATGTCTTCCCCCACCCCCTGCCTCTTCTGCCGGAAGCGGTAGCGTTCGGCCAATGACGAAGGGGTCGGTTGAAGATGCTGGCGCATGAGTTCGTTAGCTTGCTCGTATTTCAAACTGGACGGTTTTTCCGGGCTTGCGAGATTTACGAGAAGTTCGTAGGCTTCGTCACCCATGCTAGCTATCAAAGTGGGTAATCTAAGTTCCTCGCAGACTTTGTTCACTTTAAAATACATCTCCAGCCTATCGATATACGATGACCACTGGCCCGACCGCACGTCAAACTCACTTATCTTTCCAATCGACATAATTTAGCACGTTGAAATTTTGTTTTTATAATAACTTATTGCACGCAACACAAATTATTTTTTTCTCTCGTCGCCAATATACTGTTCCGGGGAACAATGACACACGGCTGTTGGGTAGTACGATTTATTCCGGACTGACCATTTATATTGACGGACAATTCATACCCGCAAATTCTTCACATTAAGGCAATGCATACTTGCCTACACTACAGTCCAGACAGTCGAGGTCCGAGGATCGCAGTCGGTTTTAGTGGATAGGTCGGGGCGCAATTTACTATCTCTACGCGCCAGGTATCCTTAAGGACATCCGACGTAAAAAAACAACAAAATACAGTATGCTGGCAGCAAGCAAGTATACTGACTGGCACTTTTGTAAAAACAAAATCGAATTAAATATAAGTTTGTATCACAAGGGAGCAAAGTAATATTTTTTCGGCGAGGGCGCCTGTTTAATCCAGAGCGAAGTGAGGCATTATTTACAAGAATCCTGAACGAAGCGAAGGAATCAAAGTACGTCGCCCGAGCCAAAAAATATTTTAAATGGCGCCCGAGTAATAAATACACTGTACTTTTCATCAGCCTGTATGAGAAAATAAAAGGCGAGTTATATTTTATTGTAATACATATTATTATTCAATAAAACATAAATGTAGTTAGAACTAAATTAAAATTAATTAGTATATAATAATAAAACAACTAATAACTTATATTTACATTTGAGTCATTTTCGCAATTATGTTCATTCAAATTCATATCTCATTTAATCAAGTTGGCTCATTAAAGCACTATTGACAAGTCAAACAATAAAATAAAATTTAAATCATCTAGCCGCAAGTCAAGGAAAACTTGATACAAACCCTGTGCCAACCCTTCTTGCCAGCGTGGCGCAGTAGGCTAATTTCCCTGTATGAATTTGGAGGAGGCCCGACTCAGTAGTGGGTCATTCAAATTCAAATCATTTATTTTGCTTGGGTCACGATGGACACTTACAAAAAGTTAACACAATATTCATAAAGATTCTATATAATACAAATGGTCTACCGTCTACCACCAGTTCGGAACGCGACCACTCTTGAGAAGAACTGGCAAGAAACTCAGAGGGCTTGTAATTTTTTTTTGCATTGCGGTCCTATTTCTTATATATACATATATACAATAACATAATTGAATATCGTAAAAATACTGGCACTGAGCTTAGTCCCAAGCAGCTGTGTCGTTCATTCATGGCCTGTAAGGATGACCATGATTTCCGCAGTGTCACCAAAAGAAAAGAGTTTAACAAGTTTTCCTTCTCTTGACCCCAAGTTATCTGCTACTCGCCATCCTTTAGTTTACGACACTCTCAGACTAGTGATAGTAGGTAGTATCTTGTATATGTATTGTCAAACTTAAGTGGCTGTGGGCAGGGCACATAGCTCGCAGGACCAACGTCCGATGGGGCAGAAAATTCCTCGAGTGGCGACCGCGTTCCGGAAGGCGCAGTGCTGGTAGGCCTCCCACACGGTGGACCGACGACCTGGTTAAGATCGCCGGAAAGCAGTGGATGCGGGCGGCCCAGGACCGGCCTTTGTGGAAATCCTTGGGGGAGGCCTATGTCCAGCAGTGGACGTCTTTTGGCTGAAATGATGATGATGATGATCTTGTATATTGTAAGTCCGTCACCGTACGGTCTTAATTTAGTTCGTCGTCGTTACAGCCCGTGAATGACCCACTACTGAGTCGGGCCTCTTCCAAATTCATGGAGGGAAATTACCCTACTGTGCCACGCTGGCAAGCCGGGTTGGCACAGGGTTTGTATCAAGTTTTCCTTCTCTTGCGGCTAGGTGATTTGCCTCTTGCGTTCCCTTAGTCGCCTCTTACGACACCCTCGGGATGTTATGGGTTGGTGACATTGCGTATTCTAAATCCGTCACCACACGGAGAAATGTTATTTAGTTACTCAATATATATAATGTCTGTCAGTTCCAATATAATTCATCAGATGGCTGTCATGTGCATTATCATTAAATGCATCACTGCCCTTTGCGAGTCGTGCCAAAACACAGGTAGCTCGATAATTAATTAAGTTGACAGACTTGTTGGTCTACGGGTTGGATGTGCCGCCTTTGGATCACGAGTTCCCAGTTTGATTCCGGTGTCGGTCAAGTGTCTTTGTGTAAGCCAGAGGCACTTGATATGAGTCAGTGTCATTTGTGTTCGTGAATTACATGTTTGTAATTTGCATCCACGATACCGATTATACATACAGGGTTGATACGACATAGGGGCATTTTTTTAACTGCCTATACTAGATATCATTTCCAGGCTCTGTACCAAAAATCAATTAAATTGGAGCAATAGCTTAGCCACAAATGATTTTTTAAATTTTTGCCTCATTTGAACATATTGTATCTTTCCTAACAGATGTTTATGCCTAACGCATCGTGTATTAACCTTAGGTGCTGTCCATTAATCACGTGATGTTTTTTTAACATTTTTTAACCCCTCTCTCCCCCTTGGTGATACCTGGTGAGGTTTAAGACTACCTCTCCACCCCCCATGAAAAATCACGTGTACTTTTTTGTACCGTTTCGAATTCATACTAATCACATCACTTCACTACATAGTATAAAACAAAGTCGCATTCTTCTGTCCGTCCCTATGTATGCATAAATCTTTAAAACTACGCAACGGATTTTGAAGCGGTTTCTTTTAATAGATAGAGTGATTCAAGGGGAAGGTTTATATGTATAACCTACCCCCGCTTTGCACGGGCGAAGCCGGGGCGGGCCACTAGTATAGTATACGTAGTGTAATTTAATGCCCCTCTGTCATATCAAGTCTGTGTATACCCAGGGTAGGGATTTGTTTTCAGGTGCCCGGGATGCACTCACTGACAGTCGCTTGCCCTTGTCGGAGTCCCACATAATCACCGATTCTCCCCCGAGGGGCGGTGGAATGCATAAAGCATTTCCCCAGCGTCAACAAAAAAGAAGGGTTTGTTTTCATTAAAAAAAAATACTATTACTCGTCCATGTGGTGTCGGTTTGAAAAAAAGATAAATAAATAAATAAAATAAATAAATAAATAAATATCCTTGGACATTTCACACAACGCCATCTAGTCCCAAGTTAAGCAACTTAATGCTTGTGTTATGGTAACGAGATGGATGATAAACTACTTAGATACATTTTTTTTTTGTAAATACATACTTATAATAGTTAGAAATGACACCCAGACTCCGAGCCAGTGCCTCTGGTTTAGACAAAGACACTTGCCCGACCCCGGAATCGAACCCGGGACCCGTTGATCCAAAGGCGGCACATCTAACCACTAGACCAACGAGGCAGTCAATAAAAATAAAGTCGATAAAATGGTGGATTCTTCTCTTCAGTACATGTCAAAGGGAAAAAAATAACTAACATTGCTTTTTGTGTCATCCCAATACTTATATGTTAAACGCGGTAATTTCGAGACACGTCCGTGTTGTGACGGATTTAGAATACACAATGTCACCAACCCATACTATCCTGAGGGTGCCGTAAGAGCCGACCAAATCGTAAGAGGTAGATCACCTGGTTGTATGAGAAGGAAAACTTAATACAAAACCCTGTGCCAACCCGTCTTGCCAGCGTGGCACGGTAGGCTTATAACCCTCCATGAATTTGGAGGAGGCCCGACCCAGTAGTGGGTCATTTATGGGCTGAAACGACGAATTTCGAGAATAAACAGTATATTTTTATTTATTTCGTTTGTGGTATACAATCCATTGGCTGTAGCAAAAAGTATGCGACAACTATTTATTAAAAAACAAGTTTATTATGTTTGGATAGATGATACATTTAAACATTTTTGAATGAGCAATTGTAAGAATTAGTGTTACCTATGGTGTCTTTTGATAAGTAATATCACATATATTTTGTTAACTTTAATTTTTGTAAACTGGTTTACCATCCGCTCGGCATTAGAGGTCTGGTTGAAAACCAGCGCCAGGCACCCCGTCTGGCTTATGCTGTACCAGCGCCGTTTCAGCGCAATTTATATTAGTGTTTAAGTAATTATGTTAGTACTAGCTTTTGGGCGCGGCTTCGCCCGCGTGGGCTTCGAACCCGTGCATATTTTTTATGAACATAAAATCGGTTATTGTGACTAAACTATGATAGTTAGATATGTGCTCTTGGACTTTTTTGTAGATCTTTTTAAGACCTACAAACCCGTAGTACATCATTTTGTTCTATTGTCAATAGTTTTTGCGGCGCACGCATAAATAGGTTTTCGATTTTACACCTTGGTTTACAAAATCGCAATTTTCATACGGATCCCTAATTCTATGAAAATAAAATATTGCATATAACCTTCCTCGAGAAATGGACTATCTAACACTGAAAGATTTTTTGAAATCGGACCAGTAGTTCCTGAGATTAGCGCGTTCAAACAAACAAACAAACAAACTCTGCAGCTTTATAGATTAGTATAGATTTAAAATTGCGCCGAATAAATTATTTTTCTTTCTTTTCTTTCTTTCAACTCTGTAACCTACCATTTCAAATACACAATGTCACCAACCCACACTATCCCGAGGGTGCCGTAAAAGAAGCAATACATGATCAAAATCCCTGGACGAAGCCAGCTTGGCACAGTAGGCTATTTTCCCTCAATTTATTTTTAGGAGGCCTGGTTTCACTGTGGGACATTTATGGGCTGCGGGTTGCAGGTAGGTTTTCGGCCTTGTTAATTCCTTCTGTCGGCGCTTACGACTCTCGGTGGTGACACTATGTATTCTAAACTCGTCACCACGCGAGCAATCTATTGTATACGTATTAGAAACTTACAGGTTGATGTTCTATTTCCATTAAATGCAAAGCTCATCTGACGAGCACCCGTAGAGCTATCCATTTAATAGTATTTTATATGAAGCTAGGTCATTCACTCCACTGTACTATCTGGATTTGGATTATCTATCGCATAATTTAAATATGCTGGAGGTCGCCCAGCGGTCGAAATTCGACCATAATTATTTATTCGTCACTACATAGTATAAAACAAAGTCGCTGTCGTCTGTCCATCCCTATGTATGCTTAAATCTTTAAAACTGCGCAACGGATTTTAAAGCGGATTTTTTTATAGATAGAGTGAATCAAAACAAAGGTTTTTATGTATAATATATGCATATTATGGTAGAGAAACAATGATACATTTAGATGTTCATCATTGCACCCGTGCGAAGCCGGGCCGGGTGGCTAGTAAATAACATAATGTTATGCTTATCACCACTATCACTACATATTATAAAACTGTCGTCTGTCCGTCCGTATGTATGCTTAAATCTTTAAAACTACGCAATGGATTTTGAAGCGGTGTTTTTATTAGATAGAGTGATGCAAGAGGAAGGTTTATAAGCATAATATTGTAGAGAAACACTGACAAATTTAGATGTTTATCATTTCACAAGGAGCGGGTCGCTAGTTAAATAATATATGCGTGTGTCTGTCAAATACATAAATGTGTGTAATGTTATTGTAGTGAAAACTGGCGTCAGGACATGTGAACTGGTCGGAAATTCGTAAGATGAACAGAGATTTGTTAATTACACACGTACAAAATAAAAGTCAAGTCAAAAAGTGACTTAACAGCGATATTATTATAGCAAGAGACACAAGAACACGATCCATTTGTATTAGAGGGGCGCTTTCATAAATAACGGTTCTGTTACCGTGCCGGAAGATAATCTCGCCCGGATTTCCGGTTGTCGATTCTATCCGCTTTTCTTTGTTCTGTGACACACGAGCGCGGTCAGTGGCAAGCTAAAAAGCAATTTGCACACAAAAGTCACGTGACTTCCACCAATACGATTTATACGTGGTATATTACTACAAATTTTATTGTGGTGGCAACTCTGTTGTAGCGTGGCTACTTCGGACATAGAACAACAGATTTAGTAAAATTGATATCTTCTTGTTCACTAAAAATAGTTTCAAAAATAACATCATTCGAATTCTGATGGAAAATTCATGTTACTAATACCCTTTTACCAATACGCTTTTTATTTTATTTAAGTTATAGTTTCGTAGGATTAAGGTCCTTTTTCTCTTCTATGTATTTTACCACCCTATTCCACCCTGAGGGTGTCGTAAGAGTCAACCAAACCTGGCTGTTTTGACAGAACAAGAACAACAAGTTTCATCTCCAGGCATTAACCCGTGAAGACCGATGCCCCACCTGAAAACCAGATCGCACCGGAAGGAAAAGAGATCCTGTGCCAACTCGTCTGGCCAGCGTGGCACAGTAGGCTAATTACCCTCGCTGTGATGGGAGGATGCCCGACTCAGCAGTGGGTCACTTATGGCTTATAGTAGAAGAAGTAGTGGGAAACAGTATAATTTAGTTAGAAAACACAAACATTACTGGAAAATCTCCTGGTATTCCCAGCGGTTAGAGGACTAGCTAATTTTTTTTTTCTAATTTCTTCTTCTTCGTCGTCCCATTACAACCCACGAAGTGTTTCGACTGTCCACTTCAGGACCACGAAAAATTTGATCCCCTAGTATTCATTCTTAATATCCGTGTGTCAAAAACATCTATGCCAAGCGTTTATATACTCGTATATTAGACCCGTTCATAAAGTTATATTTAAATGTTAATTTCTATTATAAGCCAAAGTTTTTGTTCGACCATTTACAACGCTGAATGAAGGTTATGTAAACTTGAATGAATAGCCATTGAAAGCGAGTAGAGATTTCTTTGGTGTTTTCCTCCAACGTGTTATGTTTTTTTTATATGTATTTCCTAGCCGGTATGTGACGCACTCTTAAGTAAATGGAGTGACAATAGATGGTTCTGCTTCTAATCTTCTAACTGTCTTCTCGGTAGAGCTGAATTCCGAACCAGTGGTAGATGGTAAATAATCAATTTTCAATTTCAAATGGTAAATTCTAAACCTTATTTTATTGTATGACTTGACAAAAGAGCTCTAATGAGCCACCTTGATTAAAAGAGTTCTCATTTTGATTTTACTGGTATTTAGCCAACAATCAGGTTGGAATGATGCCAACCCTAATTGAGAAAAGCCGAGGAAGAAGAAGAAATTAGAAAAAAAAATAGTGGTTCGACGACCTGGTTAAGGTCGCCGGAAAGCAATGGATGCGGGCGGCCCAGGACTGGCCTTTGTGGAGATCCTTGGGGAGGCCGATGTCCAGCAGTGGACGTCTTTTGGCTGAAATGATGATGATGACTCTATAAAAGTAAACGATACACCGCAGATACACGTGTCTGAAGTTCGAAGGACACTTTCGCACCTCGCGAGGGCGTATGCGCTTTGCAAAATTAACTTCGATAAGGAAACATTCGTCGAAGTCACTTTTCTCCCACCTGATGACCTAGCCGAAAGATAAGGAAAACTTGATACAAACCACAGGCCAACCCGTCTTGCCAGCGTGGCACAGTTGGCTTATTTCCCTCCATGAATTTGGAGGAGGCCCGACTCAGTAGTGGATCATTTATGTGCTCAAACGACGAACATGTAGCGCCCCAAGCGTGACTTGTGAGGGTATACCGCGGTTTTGGTGGGTCCACTAGTAGTTTCAGGAGTCCTACATAATCGCCGACCGCGACCCCTGAGGGCCTCGGTGTGCATAACGCATTTCCCCAGCGAAACCAAAAAACTAAAACTCTTTGCCTATATCCTAATTAACATTGGTGTCTATTTAAATTGGCACTGACTTCAAGTAATGCTGTCATTGAAGTCAAAGCCACTTTTACTCTTCTTCTTTACGCATGTAAACAATGTAACAAGAGGCAATGGCACACTTTCAAGTGGTTTATACATTTAAAAAAGTAAAATTATGAACGAAGTTTTTATTCGGGTTATAAAAGAAAGATTTATCGTTTTTATTTCGCTTGCATTTTATAAAGGTGGTCTTTACAAGGGACATAGCCGTAAAGTTATAGGCACTGTCGGCATAAAAAGATATGTCACCTCACACCTGACTGAGCTCGGGCTTGACTGAGAGACAGGCGTACAGTCAGGGTAAAAAAATGGCTCTGCGTTTTTAAATGTAGGATGTAGGCTACGTTAGTTTTAAATCGGGCTAGTTCCTCTTTTATAAATAGACTAGCGACCCGCCCCGGCTTCGCACGTGTGAAATTATGCATGTATTATACATTTAAACCTTCCTCTTGAAACACACTATCTGTTAAAACAAACCGCTTCAAAATCCGCTGCGTAGTTTTAAAGATTTAAGCATACATAGGGACGGACAGACGACAGCGACTTTGTTTTATACTATTTAGTGATAGTGATGATGATGACGCTGCAACAGGTTTAGATGTAGCTGTTTACATGTCCGTGTGGTGACGGATTTAGAAACATAGTGTCACCACCCCATTCCATACTGAGGGTGTCGTAAGAGCCGACAAGTGGTAACGACAAGGCCGATACCCTAGCCACAAGCGAAGGGAAAAATGACAAGACATCCTATGCCAATCCGTCTGGCTATGTAGCCGGTGGAGGCTAAGCTATGGGTTGAGTAGTCACTACTTGCTAAGTTTGTGGAATTCTTTGCCACTTTCCATAAGGTGTATAGAATCATTCCCTGTTTTTAAAAAACTGGTAATAGAACACTTTTTATAACTCACCTGTCACAAACACTTGGCACATTTCCTATCACTTGTTAGTATTTTGGTATGTATTTATTTATGTATATATTATATGAATATATAAGTACTATTTGTATGTATCTATTATAATTATATACAATCATTTATACTACATAGTGTATTTAATCTATCAACTATTCCTTTTTCCATTTTTGTACTGCACTACTTTATTTATTTAATCATAGATATATTATTGTACCTTACTACCCTTTCTTAGGCTCTTAATAATGTCCATCCCAATGTTGTCTGTAAGAAATCGCATTCAGCGATAAGACCGCCACTTGTACCTACAAATTGTTGCATATTTTTGTGTTCTGTCTATTTCTCTTGTGTACAATAAAGAGTTTATTTATCTATCTATCTATCTACTTGATTCATAAGACATAGTGAACAGTCGTTCAACTACTCAGCCCATAAATGACCCACTACTGAGTCGCGGTTCCTCCCATTATATGGAGGGTAGTCAGCCTACTGTGGCACGCTTGCCGGACGGGTTGGCACAGGGTTTCGTTCCAAGTTTTCCTTGTCCTGCGGCTAGGTTTTTGGCGTTGTCATTTTCCTTTTGGCGTACGACACCCTAAGGATGGAATGGGGTGGTGACCCATGTATTCTAAATCCGTCATCACACGAATATAGTTTTTCATTATCGTAATTATAATATTACTAGCGACCCGCCCCGGCTTCGCACGGGTGCAATTATACATGTAATATACATGTACAATTATACATGTAATCTTTACATAGTATAAAATAAAGTCGCTGTCGTCTGTTCGTCCCTATGTATGCTTAAGTCTTTAAAACTACGCAACGGATTTGGATACGGTTTTTTTTAGTAGATAGAGTGATTCAAGAGGAACGTTTATATGTATAACCCACCCCCGCTTTGCACGGGCGATAAACCTTGCTCTTGAATCACTCTATCTATTAAAACCCCGCATCGAAATCCGTTAAGTAGTTTTAAAGTAGTGTTTTAATGGGCGGTCTTATCGCCTAGTGCGATAAGACCGCCCATTGTACATTTCTTTGTCATATATATATCTGATGGTATGTTAACTTTTTATATTATTGGTGTACAATAAAGAGTATTCTATTCTATTCTATTCTATTCTAAAGATTTAAGCATACCTAGGGACGGACAGACGACAGCGACTTTGTTTTATAATATGTAGTGATAGTGATGATATTAGGTGGATGCAATGAACAGTCTCCACATTACAAAACACAACAGCCTACTAGCCGACCGTATTACGGCAACCATACCCGTGTCGTCGGCCCGCCGTCTCTTTTTTCTTTAATACGTTACAGTGAATAAATGACACAATTTCTGCTAACGCTACCCGCCTCTCTAGTGTTTTAAAGGTCAGCAGCGAGGCTATATTTATTCAGCGCTTGTGTGCTGTTTATTTTGCACCGTCGCGCAACCCTACCCTAGGGCTGCTATTAATAATTAAGTGTCGACATATTCTGCACTAGCTTTTACACGCGATTTCGTCTGCTTTGAACTCAAATGATTTATAAAAAGGGCCGACTTATAAAAAAAATGTTTTTTTTTATAAAAACTTATAAAAAAATTTTTTTTTTTATTAAAACTTATAAAAAAATGTTTTTTTTATTAACCGATTTTACTACGCCTGAACCATATTTTTGTTTGTTTTTTGTTTCAGATACACACACAGCTTTTCCCGCAGAATTTGCTCAGTAGTTTGGTGTAAAACTGGAAAGTTCTGACTTCCTTGTTGGTCTAGGGGTTAGATGTGCCGCCTTTGGATCACGGGGTCCCGGGTTCGATTCCAGGGCCGACCAAGTGTCTTTGTGTAAAGCAGAGGCACTTGCTCTGAGTGTGGGTATCATTTGTGTTCGTGAATTTCATGTTTGTAAACTGCCCCGCAATACAGGATATAAGCCAATGGTTTTTAAAAAGAAAGTAAAACATGTTATAGCTGTCTAAAAGTGCATTGGGCAGTTTTCGATTACTTTAAGTGTTACTTAACATGCTTTGTTTTTGACCTTCCATGACGGATTTAGAATATACAATTTCACCAGCCCACACTATCCTGAGGGTGTCGTAAGTCACGACTAAAGGAGCGCAAGAGGCGGATCACTTAGCCGTATGAGAAGGAAAACTTGATACAAACCCTGTGCCAGACTGACTCACTAGTGTGTCATTCATGGGCTGAAACGAGATAATATCTTATCTTTATCGTGTGTTTGTGTATCGACTTCCTACCTTTAAAGCTGGGTATTGACCGGAGTTACGGGGCGTAATGTAACGTGTTACACAGCGAGCATTCGTGCAGTCAGTACGTCGTGTTACGGGGAAACCACCGAGCAACGAGCCGCTTGTTGCTCGCTTTGAGTGCTCCACCCGGCTGTCGGTTGTTTGGCGAATCCTTTGACTGTGACGCGGTTCAGTCAGTACGCTGTTGCAAGTAGTCACGAGCGCATGCGGTGCGTCGCTCGTCGCGAGTGATCTCACGTTGTTCCTTTCGTAATTATTTAATTTTAATATGGAGTGGAACACAGAAAAAACTCTGTACCTCTTAATTTGGATGAAAGAATAATGAAGTACCTAGTAATAAAGATACCAACACGTCCTCGCTGTCGGCCATCTTGAGTGAACTGGCAGTGAATACGGAGCACAGAGTTTTGACGAGCATGTTACGCCGATTTTAAAAACACAGCGTAACATGCTCGATGCGTAAACGCTCGATGCGAATGTTACATTACACCTCGTAACGTTGGTCAGTACCCACCTTAATACTTCTCTATATACGAACAATACGACTTGTTACAAATCAGAACAAGAGCGCCTTAATCTCGAATCCAGATTGTGAACACGAAAGTCTTTTATCACACTGCCGAGAGCAGTTTCCAAAATTAAATTACCTGTGCAAAATTTTATGGTGCATAATATTATATGAGCTACTGTAATATTATTCATCGTCATCATCAGTTCACCTAAAAGACGTCCACTTCTGGACATAAGCCTCCCCCAAAGAGCAGAGGTGATGCAGAGAGGTACCCTCTACCGTCTACCTCTTCAAAACCTCCTCGCGTCGTTTTCCTCATTACTGAGGGTCGTGACTCCCCCGCTACATCAGTTTCTCGTACAATCTCCCTCCATCTGCTGCGATCCTTAGCTTCTTGAAGGGCATTGTGTAAGTTGGTATTCAGAGAAGAGCGTATTTGGTCTGACTATCTCGTGGGATTGCGTCCTCTGGGACGTTTGCCATCTACCTTGCCCGTCACCATCAGCTGTTGAAGATTGTGACCCTCTTTTCGAGCAATATGTCCGAAGAATTACAGCTCCCTACGAAGGCACATAGTCCGTCTACTACCTCTCTGCATCAGTCAAAGATTGGCTGGTAGATATTATTACTACTACTCAGCCCATAAAATACCCACTGCTAAGTCGAGCCTCCTCCAAGTTATATGGAGGGCAATTAGCCTACTGTGCCACGCTAGCCAGATAACTTGCACAGGGTGTGTGTCAAGTTTTTCTTCTCTTGGGACGAGGTGATCTGCCTCTTACGTTCCATTAGTCGCCTCTTACGACACCCTCAATATTAAATGGGGTGGTGACATTATGTATTCTAAATCGGTCACGTCCGTAGATGGTAGATAATGCCCGCCTATTTACTCCGTTACATGAAGCATTTAAATAAAATATTACATGATTGTCAATTAAGTTGTATTTAGAGTTTATTTGTTACAAACGTCATCATCATTATCATTTCTTCCTCTTGCGGCTTGGTGTTCTGCCGGTGCGGTCCTTAAGTCGCACCGGCACCCTTCCAGCACCCTCAAGATAGCGTGGGTTGGTGAAAACATACAAATCATTCCTCTCTGATAATTGGGTTAAACAAAGCATTTTTCTATTCCATTCTTTAAAAAACGAGAAATAACTCGGTACTGAAACCAATTTTCCGGATTCAACCCGGGGTTAATTTTATCGACATTTGGCGTAGAAGCTAAAGGCGAACTATTGTAAGAAAGTTCAACATACGCTTTTGAACTTGGCGAGGCAACTGCACTGAATATAATTGAAATACCGCCAAGTTTACTGTCGTTCTTCTGTTCTGAGTTCATTCAAAAGGCGAAATTCAATCGTTACCTCTTTAATAAATGCCCACCAAAATTCCGTCCTAAAATGCCTGGAAAAGACTTTTTTCTATTTATTTTTTTATTACTAATTGACCGGCGGTTGACTTCTATCTCACCCGATGGTAAGCTCCACTAGAAAACGTCAGGTGCCAAAGAAATCGTTTTTGTACGCGTTCTAGACGCGACGAGTGTGTGGCATAATGTGCTATAGAGTTCCTTTTGACAAATCCCAGCATTTTAGACGATTTTACTACGCTTTTATTAGCTTCAGACGTATGTTAGTATGTAACGGAATCTTTGAACATGATTTTGACCCACTTCAAAACGTCGGATTAACTCGAAAATTGGCATACTTATTAGAGACCGATGACAATTCAATATTTTAAACATTTTGACCCGTTATCCTTAATAGCATAATAATAATCAGGATCAGATGGAAATAAAATATAGTTTAAAAAACTGAAAAAATACGCTGTTAAACATAGAAAATCCAACTAAAAAATCGAAAATTAATTTTAATTTATTTGAATTAATAATAGTGTCAGAAAAAATGATTTTTAATTGTAAAAAAGCGTGGGGTGCTTTTCAGGATATTATCAAAATAACCCTCCTAGTCATATCTTTTCATAAAATATTTAGAACTATTGATACTGACACGGCTGGCGCAGTGGTTGGGCGACCGACTGATGCGCAGCAGCGGGTTCGATCCTCGCACGGAAGAAATATTTGTGCGACCTACAAGTATTTGTTCCGGGTCTGGGTGTTTTCTATCTATAATATGTATGTATTTACAAAAAAAAATGTATCTAAGTAGTTTATCATCCATCTCGTCACCATAACACAAGCATTAAGTTGCTTAGCTTGGGACGAGATGGCGTTGTGTGAAATGTCCAAGGATATTTATATTTATTATACTAATGCACCCCACGTTTTTTTACAATAAAATCATTTTTTACTGACACTATTTTTAATTCAAATTTATTTTCTATTTTTAAGTTGGATTTTCTATAAAAGCGTATTTTTTAGTTTTTTTTTAACTATTAGTTTTTCATCATCATCATCATCATCAGCCCACATTAGTCCACTGCTGGACATAGGCCTCCCCTAAAGAGCGCCATAGCGCCCTGTCTTCAGCTTGACGCATCCAGCTGCTGCCCGTAACCTTTCGCAGATCGTCGCTCCATCTAGTAGAGGGCCGTCCCACACTACGCTTGCCGATTCGCGTTCTCCACTCAAGAACTCGTCTACCCCAGCGGTTGTCGGTAGAAATACAATTACTTTTTACTAATGGTCTAATGAAAAGTCAAGTAAAGTTTTGTGATATCCATTTTATATTAAATTTAATTAAAGATCAAATTTAGAGAGAATTTAATCAAATTAAAGAGCAACCACAGAGTTTCTTGCCGGCTCTTCTCTGTGGAATGGCGTTCCGAACCGGTGGTAAAAACTAGATGACTAGTTTTTTTTATATTTCTCTTAAATTTAATACTTTTTTTTTGACTATTTGAAAGCATTCGCAAGAATTTATTCGAATAAAAAACATTTTGATTTTGATATAACTACTCAGCACACAGATGACGCAATGCTGAGTCAAGCCTCCTACTACAGGAAGGGTAATTACCCTACAGTGCCACGCTGGCCCGACGGGTTGGCCCAGGGCTCCGTATCAAGTTCCTTCCTTCTCCTACGGCTAGGTTCTTGGCCTTGAAATTTCCTTTAGTCAGCTCTTACGTACCCCCAGGGTGGAATGAGGTGGCGACACTATTGTATTCTGAATCCGTCACCACACTGACGGTTCTTGTAATAAATCCATAATAAAATAACCGAACTTTGGTCTTTGATTAAGTAGAAAAAGGTAACGAAAACAAGTGAGTAAAATTTACTGTTTCAATGTGACAAAAGAATAAATTCAGTATTTATCAAACCATTATGCAAATTCAGTTTAGAAATGCAAATGACATCAATGGATAGCTTGATATAATTAACATTACCGTGTGCATATATTATCCGTGTGGTAACGGATTTAGAATACACAGTGTCACCACCCCATTCCATCCTGAGGGTATCGTAAGAGCCGACAAAAGGAAATGACAAGGCCTATAATCTAGTCACAGGCGAAGGAAAACTTTATACGAAAGCCTTTGTTTTACGTTGGGAATCCACATGGATACCCGGCCGCTAAACGCCAGCCAGGTTATGTGGGACTCCGAGCCACGTAAAGATGGTAATTGCGCCCCAAACTACCCACTAAAACCAACGGTGTCCCTCAATTGCCCGAAACAGGGCCACGGGTTTTAGTCCCCATAATGGAGAGCATCGAGTGGGATGATGCACGTGCCCACCTGCCTGCCCGCCCCTCCATAGCTAGCAGCGGCAGGCCTGGCCCGCTGGCTTGGCGAGCCTCCGCTGCTATCGGCTCTCGAGGCAACTCTGAGGCCAGAGGAGTCCCCGGAGCCAAAAACTTCCACGCCCCTGTGTGCCGCTATTCGTCTGGCCTCGCCCCGTGAACCCGTAGGCTAATTACCTTCCATGTAATTGGAAAAGGCCCGACTCAGCACTGGGTCATATATGGGCTGAATAGTAGTAGAAGTAGCCTTAGACAGTTTTACTTTTAAACGCAACTTTTAACAAGGCAGGCTGAAAAGACTTCTATTTAAAATGTAGTCAAACTTTTTCTTTTTAAAAGGTAGGCTGAAGACTTCTATTTAAAATTCGAATAATGCAGGTTCCGGGCTCTTAAAATGGCGCATCGTAGAGTGCACGTCTGGCAAGTGTCGCTGCACTAATGAATTCTGCCTGCCTGGAAATAACTACTTATTGTTGGCGAAACTTTTTGCTCCTACTTAACCGACTTAAAAAAGCAGTCACTTCTCAATTTGTCGTAATATTTCAGTGGAGCGGCTTTGGAAAACAAATGAAACTAGTTATATGTACACGGTTATTTTAATAAGATGGTTAAAAAAAGTTCCGACTGGTAGTAGTTAGTATTATAAAATTGAATTATCCGTTGACGGTTGTGAACGCCTTAGTTGATTTATACAATAAAGCTTTTTTTTCTATTCTATTCGAAGGCGCCTGAAACTATTTGGAACATAGTTTGAAAAAAATTTTTGACGTGACGTGAGACGTCAGTCGCACAAAGTATTTTTGCAATTTATATTATTTATCATTTAATCATCACAGCATGAAAATACATGAAATTGCCATGAAGCTGTACCACAAAAGTATAATATTTGAAATATTTGGATTGTATGCTTAAAGCCACTATTTTATTCAGCTGATTCGTTGTTGACGTCGTGATTACTACCATTTTGATGTTATAAATCAAGACTTTAGCGCGGTCTCTGTGATTTTGGAAATTAAGAAGGAGACACGGATTCATTTTTAGCCTCGAGTAAGCCCCAACTGGCCATAGGTCAGCAAGAAATAAGGATGAACCAACGACAGATAAATCTGCGGACTGTCATATTTTATTATTGTTTAATTGTCATAATATTTTAGTTCAATTTGGACACATTTATGTTAATTGTAATTGTATTAATATTTGTTATTGTTCTTTGTTTTAGTATACTTAGAGGTCATTTAATGGCTGATAATGTTGTGGATGATATTAGTTTAAGTGTTCCACCACCTGAAGAAGGGTTGTATTGGTGTACACAATGCTCGCCAAAACGATCGTTTAATTCACAGAGAGGATTTAAAATTCATAAAGGTAAAGTACACAAAAGCCTGCAGAGCTGTAGGCAGGCTATTCAACCCTTAGCACTTTGTAGCAACCTAAATACTGGACACAATGCTGATCCGTTTTGGAAAACCCTAAGTAATTTAAAACAAACAACCCCAGTTTTAAAACGGATACCTCGTGGGGCAAGGTTCACCATAGCTAAAAATCTATCAAACTTAATAAAAAAGGTTGTTAGTGTAAATTCAAAACAGGCTTGGGAAGAACTACTTACTTTCCCATATCGCATTTTACACGTAAATAATGATCCCAATAACAAAAATAGTATTACCAAAAAACTTAAGGACAATTGTTCGAGAGATAGCCTCTATACAAGTTTAAATAATCCATTAGAAAATCCTGCAAAACATGTAAAAAATTCTTTTAAATTTTGCCTAGTAGAGCGCAAAATCAGTGATGGTGATGTGAGAGGGGCAGCTAAATTACTATTTTCTACTGATAGTTTGGCTCCTAATACGCCTGAAACCCTTTCATCGCTAATCAGTAAGCATCCACCCCCAGCTGCTGATAGTTGTCTTCCTGCTCCGCCTTCGGCGTCTGATGATTTTTTAGCTGTTACGGTAGAGCAAGTATCTCAGGCAGTACATTCATTCCCAAATGGCTCAGCTGGCGGACTAGACTCATTGACTCCACAGCATTTGAAAGACCTTTTAAGCAATTCAAGCGGCACAGCAGGAATAGCTCTATTAGAAGAACTAGCCGCATTGATAAATTTCATGTTATCAGGGCGCGTCAATAATGAAATTGTTGATATCTTGTATGGTGCTAATTTGTGTGCTTTAACAAAGAAGGACGGTGGTATAAGGCCCATAGCTGTGGGTACCACATATCGTCGCCTCACTGCCAAGGTATGCTGCAAAGTGAAAAGAGATTTTATTAGTGGCTACTTTACACCCAAACAATTAGGATACGGTTCACGTGGTGGCTGTGAAGCAGCAGTCCATGCGTTGCGAACATGTCTTAAAAGTAACGCAGCAGAGGTTCTTCTGAAGGTAGATATAAAAAATGCATTTAATTCAGTCGATAGAGGAGCCCTTTTAACCAGGCTAAAAGACAAAATTCCAGACGTTTTTGGATTCATCTGGCAATGTTATAGTTTACCCACTAAACTAGTCTATCGAGGTAACTTAATTGAATCAGCTGTTGGATGCCAGCAAGGTGATCCACTTGGACCAGTTTTATTCAGCCTTGCTATTCACCCCATCATAGATCAACTAACATCAAAATTTAATATCTGGTATTTAGATGATGGCACTTTAGGGGGTGATGCAAATATAGTAAAGGATGACTTTCTCAAATTACAAAGGGATTTTCAGAATATTGGTTTATCTCTAAATTTTTCCAAATGCGAGTTATTTATTTCAGATAGATGTAATGACCAACATAATGTAATTAAACAATTTAATGATATAGCACCCAATATTAATATCGTTAAAAAAGAATCTCTTCGCCTTCTAGGTTCTCCTGTTTTAGATGAAGCGGTACCATCATTTGTAGACGAAAAAATCGAAAATTTTCAGAACGCTGCTGTCCACCTTTCAAAAATAAATGTACATATGGCTTTCTATATAATCAGATACTGTCTTTTCGTACCAAAATTCACTTATTTCCTGCGATGTTGTCCACTTTGGAAATATACTCAATTAACACAAAGTTTGGATCACATTGTGAGGGATACCTTAATTCATGTCCTCAATACGAATTTAGACGAGCGTTCCTGGTTACAATTGTCACTGCCAATTAGATTTGGCGGACTTGGAATCAGAAAAATATCCAGTGTAGCTTTACCCGCTTTTCTATCCTCAGTACATGGAAACACAAATTTAATCAATAAGATTTTGGCACCTCTTCATGCACAAACAGAAATATCGGATATACAGGAAGCTACAAATTCTTGGCGCAATGCTTGTCCGAACACATGTACGCCTATTAATCCGTCTTCACAAAAGCAGTGGGACGAACCTCTCAGTAAACAGCTACAATCATATTTAATTAATACGGCTGAGACACGCGTGGAAAAGGCTCGTCTCCTAGCTGTTAGTCAATGGGAGTCAGGTGTATGGTTGCAGGCCCTTCCTTCTACCAATATCGGAACACTAATGGATTCCACTTCATTTCGTTTAGCTGTTTGTCTTCGTATCGGAGCGAAGTGCGTAGTACCCCACCACTGTCGCTGTGGTGACCTCGTCGATGCTCTCGGGCACCATGGTCTGTCATGTCTTCGTAGTGCTGGCAGAATTAATCGGCACGCTAGTATCAACGATATCATTCGTAGGGCTTTTACCACCGCCAATGTACCTGCCGCTTTGGAACCAACTGGGCTGGTCCGTGACGACGGTAAGAGACCGGATGGTATGACATTAATTCCTTGGAAGATGGGACGGCCCTTAGTATGGGATGCAACATGTGTCGATACTTTAGCGCCGTCACACCTTCCGGGGACAGCTGTTGAGGCTGGAAGTGCCGCTTTTTCAGCCGAATCTCACAAACGGCGCAAATATAACACACTAGATAGTAGTTGTTTATTTGTGCCGTTTGCTGTAGAGACGTTGGGACCGTGGGGCCCGGGTGCCCATCAAGTCTTCTCGGATTTGTCAAGGAGGCTGATTGAGGTCACAGGGGAACAAAAGGCTGGCTCATATCTCGCACAGAGATTGGGTATCGCTATCCAACGCGGGAATGCAGCCAGTCTTTTGGGAACCCTACCTTGCGACAGTGGTTTGGCACATTTATATAATTTGTAAATATTTATTTCTAAGTAGGTTATTTATTAAGTTATTTTAGTAAATGTTTGTTCTTTGGAACATTATTTTCTTTCCAAGGTTCTACTTCTCAGGTTTACCCCATTTCAATTTAATCCCAAACGGTTCAATTTTGCAACGAAATTTTGCAATCATTTATTCTAATACAAATGAAATAACTTGTTTGCAGTTTATTTTAAACTAGCGACCCGGCCCGGCTTCGCCCGGGTGCAATTATGCATGTATTGTACATAGAAAACTTCCTCTTGAATCACTCTATCTATTAAAAAAAACCTCTTCAAAATCCGTTCCGTAGTTTTAAAGATTTAAGCATACATAGGGACGGACAGACAACAGCGGCTTTGTTAAACACTATGTAGTGATAGTGATTTTTAGTAAAATAATTACCGCCTATTAGTAACCGACATTCAGAGTCGAATTTAATCATTCGACTCTCACCCGAATAGCGAACACTGTTCGAGAAGTGAGAGCAATACATTAAAGCCTATGCGTTATTCTGATGCATCAAATATACTATAATATTGTAAAGTTTCATTAAACTCAAAAGGAACTTTGTTCATGTAGGTTTGATCACAAAACTCTTATAAATCGTCATGATTAAAACCACCATCTTTCGCCCTTGTCGCACGCTAGGCGTTAGTCTAAACACTCCTAACGACGTCATATCTACTTTCATAACTTTCATACTCTTGTCCTCATTCACACAATCCATCTATCCCTTTACCCACAACCCTTACATACTGAAAAGCCGGCAAGAAACTCTGTAGTTGCTTTCCTAAAATGATCTGTCTAATTACAAAAAAAAAATACAAGCGCCATGTGTATGTATAAGCCAACATTAAAATTCATTCGGTAGAGTTTGCGTGAAAATGTAGCAAAGAACATCCATACAAACTTTCGCATTAATAATATTAAGAGGATAAGACAGCTACTAACTTTATATACTTGGACTTTCTAGCTCATAAAAGGTGTAAGTAATATACAGTAGACGCCATCTTGAAAGCACTTATTCCAAATGGCTTTCATATAGACAGGCATCTAGCAATTTCATGGCTGAGTTGAACAAGACAAGGCTTAGTGCAAAAGTGCTGTGTGCCATGTCGGTTTTAATTTCACTCAAAAAAAGTTGTTGCTGAAAACTTTTTAAATTGTACGCGCGCAATTTTAGTCAGACAAGTGTGTGCAAGGTTTACTCTTTTAAGGAAGCTTGTGTATATTTGTGATATTCTGAGATATATCTCTAGATAGATATATCTATTCTGAGATATATCTCTAGATAATTTACTCTATTCTGAGATATACGTAGCTTCCCAGCCTCCCGAACAAGCCGGTTTCCGAAAAGGCTTCAGCACCGTAGAACATATTTTAACGCTACGGCAGGTTATACAGAAGACCGAGGAGTATAACCTTTACGACCCCTGTCCCACGCTAGGTGGTAGTCTCCATACACACCTATCAGTCGTCATATCTACAGTCACACCATTCATGCACAATTCCAAATTCAGTCAGTCATCGGTCATATTTTGCAAAAAAAAGCCGGTAAAAATATCTGTATTAAAATAGAAAAAATCTTTTAAAGCTTGTTGACGTAAAAAAATAGAAAACATGGCGGCCTGGACGATGACAGACAACACCAGTTTACGTGCGAACGATTTAAATTTGGAATCTGGTCACGTGACAAGACACGCCATCTGGGAAATCAGTCCGTAGTCCAATTACAAGATTTCGACGCCTCGCGAGACTGAAACTTGTAGCAGATTGTAGAAGTATGTACATACATAGTCGCTTCTCAAGATATGATGAGATAGAAAAAGAAAAACCAGTAATATTTCAGAAATTGAATTACAATTTAATCTTAAAATGTACGTTCTATCGGAAATGAGTCCTGTATGCAAGTCAATTTCAATTATCCAGTTGAAGTACTGCTATTAAAATATACAATGCCAAATATAAAACCTCCATTTTGAAATTCAATAATACTTGCCGATGATCTTTGCAATATGGCACGGCTGTTCGATTCAATATTGTGATAATTCAGTCGGAATTGGGTAAGCGAGTTCTGCTCAGGTCAACATGGTTCCGTACATAATAATTGGTCCATTAGATGTACCAATATATTTATATACAGGGTGCTACAAAACGCGTATACCCATAACAAAAATATTGATATTACGACTGATATAGTCCTACTTCCTACTAATATTATAAACGTGAAAGTTTGTAAGTATGGATGTATGTTTGTTACTCTTTCACGTAGAAACTACTGAATGGATTTTATTGAAACTTTTCAATAATATAGCTTATACATCAGAATAATTTTTAAAGACATATTGTGAATTATCCAAAATATGCAAGTAATCGCGGGTGAAACCGCGGGGCGCAGCTAGTATGCAATATTTCAGGAAAAACTAACCATTTAATTTTATCCTTTTTTTTCGTTGGTAATCTTCACGGGTACGGGACCGCTAAGCGCCAGCCGGGTTATGTGGTAAGCCCGGCGCGGAAAGATGGTAATGGCGCCTTAACAGACCCACGTAAACTAACGGCGTTCGTGAACTGCCCGAGACATGCTCTGCGACCCAGGTGAGCCTTGGTCTACCTGTCAACGGACCCCATGCTTGGATGGAGAGCACTGGACCCTCATCAACCCCACAGAGAAATAAACATTTTGGAACTAGCTAAACATCAACGGCTCATTTCTAATCTATTTATAAATTTATAGGACAACAAAACATTTAGGTCGAATGTTTTATTATACACGGTGATTTTTTTCCCATTGTTTTCCCGCGGCAGATCGATTTGCTATTAGTAGTACTATCGATTGATAGCGATAAATTAAAAAAATAAAAGGTTTTTTTTTTCAAATATCAAAAAAAATATTACAGCAACTCGAAAGCGTGAGAAGCAATAGTAATTCACCAAACATAATATTAAAGTAGGTATCTACATACGAGATACCGGCGCCGACCACGGTGAAAGCCTCCCCTCCCTCACCACCCCCTATACCCGCTATACCCGCTATAACCGCGCCGGGCGCCGCCTCAGTTAGTGGCGAATTGGCGACTGTCGTCGCACGCGCGTTATGTTTTCGTGCAGTGGCGTTTGAGTGCAAAAATGAATCGGCACTACAAATATTCTAACTTAGAGTACGTCGCTATGGTGCAACTGTACGCTCGGGCTGATTATGACTCCCACGCTGCCCAGCGGCTTTATGCGGAGCCGCAACACTTGGAGTCGCTCCGTCTTCGCGGGATTTTGAACCCCCAAGTCCCACAGGCCCGGACAATCGTAGCGGCAACACAGCGACTACTCGATCATGGACAGTTTGAGACACCAGCGCATGCACAGGGCAGAGGTCGATTGGCCGTTTATTTGCCAGAGCTCGATGAACAAATTATCGAATTCTTCGAACGGGATCCTCGCCGGAGTACGCGTATGGCTGCGGCTAGGTTTAACGTAACTTTTATGTGTAGTGTATCGGGAAGAACACGAAACGCGCGACGCGTTGATAACTGCTATAGTGGACGATTTTAATATCGTAAGTGACAGAGACACTCTAGTGAAATTGAAAGACAATCAAATGAAACGTGCTCAATTGTGTATTCAACGAAATGGGTTGCACTTCGAACAATTACTTCGGTACCGGTGAGTGTAATTAATTACTTTGTAAATAGCAAAAAAATCATAGTACGTAGGTTAGTTAATCAAAATCATTGTAAATAAGTTGATCCCAATTTTTTTAATACGCCGTAAATACTTCAATAATACAAATAATTTTTGTATGATATTAAACTTGTTAGTAGTTTCGTATTTAGTTAGTTGAAGGTAAAAAGTATTGTTACGCCGCTAATGAGTGAATTCAAGAATCGCATTCCGTACCGAAGGCTATGGCTCAGGGTTCCCAAAAGTAAACAAAGGCTTTTGTTTCCCACGTTAGTTTCTTTTGTGTTGTTGTAACAATAGCGTCTGTTAAAATGCCGACACCTATTGTAGGTGTTTATTTTTATGATGTTTTTTTACATTTCACCGGCTGATTAGCGTGTGAAAGACTGTGTGGTAATGAAGTATTTATGACGGTCCTAAGCCCGTTAAAGTATGAAGGAAAAATTGCAAAACTTTTAGGTAATTAGGTTTTGTGTTGCGTTAACAAGCCCTCGTGCTACAGCTTACTACGGAAGGTATTAAGTATCAGCTGATAGCGCAATGAACCGCGCGTCGCTCGCGCCGCGCCCGCCGCGCGCTGCCCTGACTATTGGTAGGACGTCGCTTTCGAGTTGTGTTTTTCACAATTGTAAATCCGACATTTATTAATAATTAAATTATTTGTTGTTATAAATCGTTCGTACTACCGGGAGGAAATCATTTCCCTGCGGGAAAACATCCATTTCAATTTCACGGTGTATAATCATCATCATCTGTTCGTCACATAATATATTATGCTCATAATTTAAACCATATATAGAACCGTCAAATTACACAAATTACATATTTTAAGTTTTTTCGTGTATTCCCATTATAAGTGAATTGTACTCTTTTGTGGAATAAATGTCTTTAACCAGAAAAGGGGAATGCCAAATATGTATTGGTAAAAATAGGAAATAATAATTTCAAGTCTTTTTATTCTTTTTATACTTTTTATTCTTCTACACAAATAAATAAAATTGGAGTGCCTGTTTGTAATATCAAAAACCCGCATTTTACTAAGTGCACATGGACGTATGCACGGTACACAGTTTTAAACGGGACCCTAAAAATTCACGCTAAATGCTTGTTCGGGAAATTCGAGCCATGCCATTTCTTAGAATGTTTTTACTAGCATTAGGTTAGGTTAGGTTAGGTACGGTATTGGGGCACGCTGCCCCCGTGGAGATACAGTCGGGACCCACGGGGCAGCGTGCGCGGGGCGGTACACCCCGGGGATGTTTTAGTGGGTAGGCCGCCACTCTGGGGGAGACTCCCACACACTCCCCGTCGGCCATCCCCGTGGCTGACGGGGATAGTCCTTAAAGGATTTTTACGCCGGGCACAAAAAAAAAAGGTACGGTATTGGGTACAGACAGTTTAAAATTAGATCTATTAAATTAAAAATATATGGGGTGGCCATTTCATTCTGAGAGTCGTAAGGGCCAAAAAAAGGAAATGACAAGGCTGAAAACCTACCCGGAGAACTTGATACGAAACCCTGTGCCAACCCGTCATGCCAGCGTGGCACAGTAGCCTGGTTTATGGGCTGAGTAGTAGGTAGTTAAATAAAATTACCAAAATGGATTGTATCAGAAAGCTCAGAAGAATAACATAATTCCCTTTTTATAATCTTCAGCCGACTCAGCAATGGAATAGCAGAACACTTTCGGTTAACGGTTTAATACAATAAGCTAAGTTGAAATCAATTCATCTCGGACCTACCAGGCGCACATAAATTCAGAGAAGGTAACTAAACGACGGCTTAGCTAAAATTTTAATTTTCTTGTAAAAAAAATACCAGGAGCGCATAAATGTAGAGGAGAGTAACAATATCTTACCTTCATAGAGCCAGTCAGGTACTCCATTGTGTATAGTCCCCGGAATACCCGTGTCAGTAACTCTATAGCCAGTAGAAGACCGAGGAGCAGGTCTATAGTAAATGTCGTAGTCTTTCACGGTGATGAGACCGTGGCCTTTTGGAGTCCAAGTCGCCAGGAGCAAGCTGGGGCCTTCGGTAATCACGCCTCCACCGACTTCGTCCGGTAGTGGGGTTAGCGGGTAGGATTCACTGTGAACAATTGTTTGATTTAATTTTATGATTACATGAGTAAACAGTAAAATGCGAAAAATACTACACTGCACAGCCAACATAAGCCACATTCAAATTTTATGTTTTTTTAATGAATGGCTTATTTTTATATATATATATATATATATATTTCCTTAGTTGACACAAAATAAATTTCTGAAAGCACCGTAAATATTTGACAACCCATTATATGTCAATCTGTTTTCGTACCGTTATCACTATAACTTAACTATAACTACTTAATATAAAACAAAGTCGTTGTCGTCTGTCCGTCCCTATGTATGCTTAAATCTTTGAAACTTCGCTCGATTTTTTTAAAAGGTATAGTGTTTCAAGAGGAAGGTTTATATGTATAACTAGTGGCCCGCCCCGGCTTCGCCCGTGCAAAGCGGGGGTGGGTTATACATATAAACCTTCCCCTTGAATCACTCTATCTATTAAAAAAAACCGCTTCAAAATCCGTTACGTAGTTTTAAAGATTTATGCATACATAGGGACGGACAGAAGAATGCGACTTTGTTTTATACTATGTAGTGATGATGATACATCCATAATAGTGGAGAGAGACACTGATAATTTTAGAGGTTCATCATTGCACCCGTGCGAAGCCGGGGCGGGTGGCTAGTTATTCTATATTTTTTAAATATTAAATCCACTGTTATCTAATTTTGTGGAGATATATTGTCGAGTCGAAACCTTTACAGTATCGACCGCGACGGGATGAACATTTGATGTTTGATAGTTACGAAACTCCATAACATTTTGTATGGGAATATGTTTTACTTTTATTTTATTTTTTCCATAAATTTTCTAATGTTTTTAGTATTTATTATAATATAGTATTTATAATAGTTATTTTGCTATTCGGGATAAAAATACAGACAATCAAAAACCATGAAAATCGAACCGTTCTCGGGTTCATATCGACGTAGGAAAACGTATTTGCTGTAAGCCTCAAACACACAAAATGTTCAGCAGAGCCAAAAAACATTTCTAAAATTAGAAAAAAAATCATTACTCAAAAACTATCCATCGTAGGAACATGATTTTAAAAACGTATTTTTAGTTTTTCTTGTTTTACATGTTACTTAAAGAGATATCCTTCTGAGTCAATTAATACCAGTGTTTTGTGGCTTACAGCAAGCAAGTTTTTTTTACAAATCTTTAGAACGCTGTAACCATCAAGAATTTTCTATGGCAAAAAAACATTTCTATTATGTTTAGAACTTTTAAGTGTTGTAAATGGCATACATATTTTTTAACGTAAAACTAACTAGATGTGAGCCACAGTGAAGCATTTATCTTATTATTTACGACGTCATTAAAACGTGTAAGTGTCGGTATTACAAAAAACTCATCCTGCCAAAATGGCGTAAGTATCTGTTTGAAGAATGGCGTAAGCAACAAATGCATCAAATATACTGGTTTTTGATAGACTTACAGCCAAGACCACACCAATAATTCTCAAAAAACTTACAGCGTAAGCGATTTTTTTTCGTCGTTAAAATTATGAGAGTCTGATCAGTCGACGTAGATTTTTTTCTGATCAAAATGATGTAAAAAACGAATTTTCAATTTTTTGAGGCTTACAGCAAATACGTTTTCCTACGTCGATATGTACTTCATAGTTCATAGGTTCTTAAGTTTTCGAACAAATTCTTCTAACGATCCTATAGATAAGGAATAGGGTTTTTGTTAAAACATGTATAAATTTTGCTTCAAAGCTATAAAAAAAATTGTTTTCCAAAAATCATAAAATTTCATTAAAATACTTCAACAGAAGTACTAGGCAAACATAAACCGCAACAATTATTTCCATCTACAAGACAGACCGTTGCGCAACGCGCGAAACATTTTTTTAATACTCACAATGGTCCGAGGAAAGTGGCTGCGCAGAACAATGCCTTTGTTCGGTAGCTTTGCTACCATTTTTCCATATTTTTTAAAATAAATGCTTCACGCTTTTATCGTGACTTTGATTTCAGTAATAAATGTTTGAGATATTTGTAAAGATAGTCTTTGTATATTTTTATGGTTACGAAAATCATATAATGAAGACTTAATGTAACAATTGGCAATTATGAGAACGAAATATTTAGTTAAAGAAAGGACATCATTACAGTATATCATCGTCCTCTGAACATAGACCTCTCCCATTAGTAGTCACAAAACATGGTTATTACATATCTGCTGATTACTCGCAACCTTGATGAATGATGAAATACATACATTCTCTTTTCAAAACCTACTATAGTTTAATGATACCCTGGTACCAATAATCCTACTAATATTATAAACGTGAAAGTTTGTAAGTATGGATGGATGGATGGATGGATGGATGGATGGATGTTTGTTACTCTTTCACGTAAAAACGACTGAATGGATTTCAATGAAACTTTATAATAATATAGCTTATACATCAGAATAACACATAGGCTACATTTTATAAAGATATGGTGTGTAAATTAATAGAGATATTAAGTAAAATTTTAATTTCTAATTGTCAAATTTTCAGCCATATTTAAATAATAGACAACATAAGATTTTGCTGTCAGTTGCGCTTTGTTATACCACGTAGGTATTATATCACATTCTACGGGAACGGGATAAAAATCTTAGGTATCCTATGTCCGACTTTCTTTTAAATATAAAGATGTTGGACAATTCACAAAATCATACTTAATATTAAACGTGAAAGTGTAAATGTGTGTAATCCCGTTCCGTGATATAAAACATAGTTTATCAAAATGCAACTGCTGGAATAACAAAACTTCACCGACAGCTAAACGCTATGTTGTCTATAGTTTGACAAATTTGACAATTAGACATTTTGAAGTTGACCGGTTGATGTATTTATTTCGAGTAAATATTAACTTATTGTGCCGAACAATGAAGAAGAACTAAATAATGCACGTGAAGATCACCGCATTAGTATGGCTTGAATCCGTGCTACTCAATCACAAGAGCAAATCGAGGCAGCCCGTGAAACGGATCTGTTGGGGATGCAAAATCGTCGATCAAATTTATGAGATCAACAACTAGATAATTTTCGAGGCACAATAATACATTTATAAAGTAGGTACTACATAATTTGGATCGAGCAACGTTTCGATACGGTGGCAGCACTAATTACTGCTTGCATACTTGCGTCCGCATTGGACCAATAGATGCCACGTAATATTACAAAACACTCCTCAGCGGCTAAATTTTTATTAAAATGGAAAATCGTCACCTGGGACGAATGTACAATAGCGTAGACACGTGCATTGGAAGCACTTATCCGATCCGACCGAACACCTACGCAATGACTCGAGACGTTTTGGAGGCGCAATGATTTTACTGTCTTGCTATTTCTGCCAAACACTGCCACTAATTCCAAGAACTGCTGCCGCCGAAATAAGCGCTTGCCTCCAATCATCGAAATATGTGGATTGATTTTATTTTCTCAGAATTTCTATTCATCAAAGGACGAACTCACAAACACAAAAATAATGAATGGTTGACTAAGCGAGCTGTTTTGGCGGCTAAGAATAAATATGAAGATGATATAAAGTAACTAACATAATTCAGAATGAAATCATTGGTGCACTGCATTAATTCAAATATAATAACTGTGTAAAAAAAGTCTTCTTGGATGTGCCTGGCTTACCACCGCACAATTTACGACTAAAGGTTGGCTACGTACTAAGTTTGCTTCCAAATAAAAACCAAAACCACCAAACCTGTGCAACGGACCGCGTTTGGTGGTAAGTGAATTGATGAACAATGGAATATACTCAAAGTAAAGTTGGAAGGTGAGGAAGTTCTCATCCGAGGATCCCGACGATATCAACTGATATACCGTTTTAGTTTTAATGATTTCCGATCCGTCGTGCATTCGCCGTGAACATTAATAAATCACAGGGCCAATCCTGGAAAGTTTGTGGCCTAAATCTAGAAAATTCATGTATTTCCTAAGATCAATTATACGAGTATGTAGCATGTTCCGTCTCAGTAGACCATCTGTGTTATTTGTTCATGCGCCTGATAATAAACCGAAAAATGTCGTCTGGCACAAGGTGATTCACTGAAAAGTGCAGTTACTAAAATAGATGGCTATTAAAGTATAATTAAAATCATAGATTTTTTATTTATATTCATCCTGGTAAAAAATTGAAGTTAATAAAATCAAAAATCTGCTCATTTATTGCCTTTAAGGCGAAACAAAGTTCGCCGGGTCAGCTAGTGCATACATATTGCCCAATACTTTTTTTTTTTTTTCTTTTTTTGGACAATGAAGTAAGGTTGAGTAATTTTTGTAAATCTCACTATCGTTCGTCTTCTTCTCGTCTTTTTCCATTGTCCAAACATCACTTTTCCGTGTGGTGACGGATTTAGAATACATAGTTATTGGGAATAAATGTCACCACGCTATTCTATCTTGACGATGTCGTAAGGGCCTACAAATGGAAGTGATAAGGCCTTAAACCTAGCCGCAAGAGAAGAAAAACTTGATACGAAATCCTTTGCCAACCAGTTTAGCAAGCGTGGCACTGTAGGCAAATTACCCTCCAGGAGGGTAATTTGCCTACTGTGCCGGAGTGCACTGAGTAGTTTTTTTCACCAAACTTTAAATTGTTAGGGTAATATTTCATCACAATTAGGTGTATGATTGTGAAAGGGTCTCTATTTTAATCAAACCCCCTTTTTTATAGTGGGGGAACCTTTTATAGGTCCCCAGCCCAGGGTCGGGCCTGGGGTATGTGAAAGAAAGAAAGGAAGAAAATTCATTTATTGACACTAAAATAAAATTAAGCTAACAAGAAATATAAGATCAAAGGGAGTATTAGCGCCAAAGGGTAACCGGCTCAGCATTATGTTAGGTATTGGCACAAGTACTAATACCTAACGCTGATTTTCAGCTGGGACCCATAAGGAGCCATACGCTCCAAACTGACAAATATGTCAGTTTGGTAAGTATGTGGTCAAGTATGTGGGAGTCCCGGTCGCGATGAGATGGTGATTGCGAACGATCTCATCGCGACCGCACTAGTTGTAACCTGTATCGCGAGACAGTTCTTTCAAAACAATACTAAAAAATATATATATCACACTAGGCTTCCCTTAGGAAGCGTAATACCGCCCTTGAAATACTGAAGTCTAAATATCTCTAGAATATCGTCTATAACAGTCTAAATATGATGTCTATGTCTAAATGTCTATAGAGCCAGAACCGCAGAAATCTCAATTCATTTCCAAACATAAGCTCTTTGTGTAGACTTGACCACAGATAATTTATACAAATTTGGTCAAAGCTACGAGTATGACCAACTTTGGCAGCTTAACAGCAAAGTCGATCTATTCACTGTTTGAACAATAGCCGAATGTTTGGGGTCGTTAATTTATTATGGCCGAAGTACTCTTGCAGAACTTAATTGAGGTTTGTAGACCAACAATACAATACAATTTATAACGACTAATCATATTTGTGTTCGAAATTTGAATATGAATTTTCGTTGTACAAAATTCCCGAGATTTCGGACGGTTCACATGTAGGTTACACAACGGATGTCAGTTACTTGTGTACCAAAAAACGCCAATACACAACAATGTCAGTTACTTGGGTAGCAAAAAAAGTCAATATACAAAAAAAATAAACTAACAATACCTGTCATCTTTTCTCTGTACTTATAACAATATGGTAGAGTTGTAGTCGAGGGCGATTCAGTCCTTAATGACTCTGCTAAGTCGAGCCGCCTTCCACCATATGGAAGGTAATTAGCCTACTGTGCCACACTGGCCAGACGGGTTGGAACAGGGCTTTGTATCAAGTTTTCCTTCCCTTACGGCTAGGTTGTCGTTTCCTTTTGTTAGCTCTTACGACACCCTCAAGATGGAATGGGCTGGTGACACTATGTGTTCTAAATCCGTTATCACACGGATTCTACGCGATCGCATCTGATAATTGAGGCCAGTCATTGTCAGGAAGGCGTCAAAATCCGACAACTTTAACTTCACTTGGTCCAGCAATCTATTTACTATGCGAACAAATCCGTGATTCAGGCCCATCGCTTGACAAAGTGAGCTTCGGGTTCAAGATAAACGCCTTCAAAGGATTTAGTTACCACTGTAGAGTGACCGGGATTCGCAATAAATTATGTATTTTGACTGCCTCGTTGGTCTAGTGGTTAGATGTGCCGCCTTTGGATCAACGGGTCCCGGGTTCGATTCCGGGGTCGGGCAAGTGTCTTTGTCTCAACCAGAGGCACTGGCTTGGAGTCTGGGTGTCATTTCTATCTATTATAAGTATGTATTTACAAAAAAAAATGTATCTAAGTAGTTTATCATCCATTTCGTTACCATAACACAAGCATTAAGTTGCTTAACTTGGGACGAGATGGCGTTGTGTGAAATGTCCAAGGATATTTATTTATTTGTGTTTCTCTGCGACTTTCATAATGATTGTTTCGACTAGAGGGTAACAGAAAATGTGATACAATTTTCTAGTCAGTTCCATCACCCACTTTAAATATGTAAACACACACTAGCCAGTAAGCCAAAATTACCCTCCAAACCTCGACTTAGAAGTGGGTCTTATCATATATGGGCTGGGTTTTAGTAGTAGGGATTTTAGTGGGTAGTCGAGTGTTCCGTAGTCCCACATATCCGCTGATCAACCCTGATCGCCAGTATAGATTAAGTATTTTCCCAGTGAAAAAAGTCAGAATGGTGAGCCTAAAAGCAACTCTAACATCTTACATTTTAATCTCAATATTGCCCTTAAAGATTAGAAGCACTTACATATTTCGCAGCAGGCGCAATGAGGCATTTGGCTGCTCGAGTTCGCGGCCTTGTGAATGATTAATAAAGTTTTGGATTATCACAAATTTTAGCTGACTTACGGAGTCTGTTGGAGAATAGTATGAAAATTACATGTCAGTACGAAAGAGCTGAAGGGGTTGGAAAGTATGTTGTTTGAAGTGAAACTTCTGTAGGCGCATGAGGCGTATTTACAGATGAAAATCAATTTAGCGTCACGGAGATATGCAACGTTTTACGAACGAATTTAAATTATCATCATTAGTACGTATACAGTGAGTTAAAGTACAAAATAAACATTTTGTGTTAAATTAATAAGACGTCCTAATTGAACTTTTTGTCCATTTTTATTCTAATTCGTTTGATAGAAGGTTAGGAAGTTTTAATATTTACAAATAAGAAATGGCATTTTAATTTGCCACCTGTCATTTAATAATTTAAAATATTTATTTTCACAAAATATAAAATACTTAATAATATTTCATAAATTCTTATTTCTAAACCTGAATAAAAAAAAAATAAAAAAAAAAATGTTTCACTTCTGACGTGTTTACTTAGTGCGCACGCCCTTTTTAATAAACGAATCCCCTGGGTTTACAAACATGAAATTCGTAAACATGAAAACGAACATAAATGACACAGACTTCTGAGTCTGGGTGTCATTTATGGTCAAAACAGGGGCACTTGCTCTGACAAGTGCCTCTGTTTTGACAAAGACACTTGCCCGACCCCGGAATCGAACCCGTGACCCGTTGATCCAATGGCGGCACATATATTTTATACACCCTTAACGTTTCCCAATTTCATAGTCCGTGTGATCTTTGGATTTAGAGTAGTAGGTACACAATGTCACCGACCTATTCCAAATTGAGGGTGAGAGAGCCACAAATAAAGCAACTGCCACTATTCAGCTCATATGTGACCCACTGCTGAGTCGGGCCTCCTCCAGTTACATGGAGGGTAATAAACCTACTATATTACGATGGTCAGGCGGGTTGGTAACGGCTTTTGGTATCAAGATTTTGTCGGCTCTTACAACATCCTCCGGGTAGTGACAGTTATAGCTAATTTCCCTCCATGATATTTGAGGAGGCCCACTCAGCATTAATAGTCTATGCCATAGACTATCATCCCAGCCCATAGACCCATAGACTGTAAGGGTTATTATCAACTAGATTGTACTATGTGGCCCTTTGCGACTATTGCGCGAGGCAAAAATCTGTTTTTTCCCTAAAAAAAATACTACGGACTTCCTTGCCGGCTCTTCTCTGTAGAACTGAATTTCGAACCGGTGGTAAATGGAAAATTTAAAAAGTTATCGTCTTTTTTTTTATTTGTAAAAAGAGCTTAATAAATATCTAAAATTGATTAAATGAATTTTGATTTCGGCTGTGTCGAAACTCCATGAAAACTTTTTTCTTCTGTTAAATTGTTTTCATGGAGTTGACACACGCAATGAGTTGTACTTACTGCTTATGATATAATATTCTGATCTCACTCGGTATTCTACATCCCTGTGTTCGTAATTAGTTGATAGTTTAATCAACGGACCTTAATGGCCGACAGACGGCCCCCGCCAGGCATAGAGCGGACCTAAACTGAATTAACCAGTTTCCTGATTACTATAACACGGATTTGTCTTCACTGTGAAAGAATTAAAATATAAAATGTCACCACCCTATTCCAATATGTGGGTGTCGTAAAAGCGTGGTACAGTAGGCTGAATTATTCCTTCCATGAATTTGGAGGAGGCAGGAGGATTTGCACTAGTACCTACTACTTTACTACAACGTTTATACGCTGAAACGAGAACTGAGAATATACGAGTATATTGCGGTAGTACTGTACCGGTGTGGGATTTAGAATATCTGTGTGGTGACGGATATAGAATACAGTGTTGTGGGGTGGAATGGTCACCCTAAGGGTGTCTTAAACGTCGATAAAAAGAAAATGACTAGGCCGAAAACCTACCCCGTGGAGATACAGTCAGGGCCCACGGGGCAGCAAGCGCGGGACTCCGTCTCCTGACAGAGGCGGGGGCGACTCCCACACACCCCCTGTTGGCCATCTCCAGGCTGGCAGGGATACTCCATAAAGGATTTTACCCGGGCAAAAAAAAAAAAAGTCCGAAAACCTAGGCGCAAGAGAAGGAAAGCTGCAACAACAAATTGTTTACAGTAGTGAAGAACTGTGATATTTGCACGAGAGCGCTATTTACATCGTCAAAATTTGTCTTCTTACGGTAAACGTTAAAAATAAAGGATGTGATAAATAAATAAATAATAAATAAATATCCTTGGACATTTCACACAACGCCATCTCGTCCCAAGCTAAGCGACTTGTGTTATGGTAACGAGATGGATGATAAACTACTCATATACATTTTTTTTGTAAATACATACATATTATAGATAGAAATGACTCCGAGCCAGTGCCTCTGGTTTAGACAAAGACACTTGCCCGACCCCGGAATCGAAAACCGGGACCCGTTGATCCAAAGGCGGCACATCTAACAATCTATACAATGTTACAAATATCTTTGCCAAAATGCGAGATCTTTTATGAAAAATAGAAACAAAAACGGACCCAGTATAGACCCCTGTGGCACGCCTATAGTTAACGTCGAACCAGTAGATTTGACTGCATTTAAGTGAACAAACTACATTCTGCTACGCAAATATGACGCCAGGAGATTAAGTGCGTTAAAATTGATACCACAGTGTTGTAGCTTTCTCAAACGTGTGTTGTAATGTACCCAATCGATAGCTTTTGATAGATCGCAGAAAACACCAATAGCGTCTCGTGAGGTTTCTCACCCCGTGAAACGAACAAACGGTAAGTGAATTTAAAAAAATCTATTTAATTGATATTGCTCTCCTATTTCAAGTCGGTTGAAACATCATAGCGCGATGACAATGTGTATCCTAAATCCATCATTGACGTTGGTTTAGCACGGATTAAGTTCAAAGGCGTACTAACATTATTTGAACCACTAAAAGTAGCGTTTGTGTATGAAGTTACGAAGCAAGAGTTTATTGAGGCCCACTTAACTGATTATTCATGCATGACTGGCCGGTTAAACGTAATAGTTAAATTATTTTGCCTTTGAAACGGTTAAGGTGAGCGTTTTGGGGCTTCAAGATGTGAGGTTGAGTTTAACTTTATAATTTGGTTCTGCGGTACAAATCATTGTCCGTGCGGCGACGGATTTACAATGCATAGTGCCGCCACCCCATTTCATCCTGAGAGTGTCGTAAGAGCCGATAAAGGAAATGTTAAGGGCAAAAATTTATGCGCATGAGAAGGAACACTTTATACGAAACCCTATGCCAAAACTTCTGGCCAGCGTGGCACAGTAGGCTAATTACCCTCTATGTAGTTGGAGGAGGCCTGAATCAGCAGTGGGTCATTTATGGGTTGAGAAGTAGTAGTATACCATTCTGAGGGTGCTTGCTGTAAGAGAGTTGTTTATTGGTCATTTTTCGCTTTTTATTCCGGTTAATATTTTTGCTAGGCTGTACCAAAAGCTTTTAATTTCAAAGACCGTGTGAATAACTCGTTTTGGTTATTTTATCTTTCTCGCGAATATATTTCTTCTAATTCGCCATCGTTATCATGCATCTATATTCTAATTACTCTATTCTAAACATTCCTTTATTGTTAATATGTATCTGTAAATTTACATATCGTGAATTCATTTTATACTCATCGTTTATCTAAAGAAGCGAGTATAAAAGTGGCTGTGTGTCCGTAATACTAATAACTGTTTGTGGACTGCCATAAGAAGAAGTCTCCTTAGTATTTCAACATGAAGATATATCTAGTAAGTACTCTAATTTTAGGCTTCTTCCATGCTGGCCAGACAAGTTGGCAAAGGGTTTCTATAAAAATTTTCTTCACATGCAGCTATATTGTCTGCCTAATGTGTTGCCTCTTATTAGGCGCTCAGAATGTAATTGTTTGGTGACAGTGCCACGGACTCACCAACACAGCGCAACTTTTTTGTCGGGGTTGGAAAAAGTGCAGACCATAACCTCGATAGCCGTTGAACGTGTTTTATCTAAAGCCAAGTTTTGGAGGGTATTTAACGATGGAAACAACTTTTAAAGTTTTATTTTGGAAGGCGTTCTACAAGGCATAACCACACAATTTTTTTGATTCCATTGAAAAATTAGTGCGGTAAGATTACTACATTAAGAATTTCCTCTATCTTCATTATTGTTATCAATGACTGGGAAGAAATTCTATATTTTTAACTTTTTCTACTAATAGATATTGATCCTCCTTTAATATTACAGGTTAGCGTGGCAACAATTTTCCTAGCTGGCAACGTGAAATGTGCAAAATGGGATTCGCGATCTGTCAGTTTTTACGAACCACAACCAAACGCTGAAGAGGGTTTCTCAGCACAACCTAGCTTCCTAAGAGAGGCACGGTCGATAAATGCTAAAGCCGCCTTTCAACCACAACAAAGCCCTGTAGATGCTGAAGTGGGTTTCTCAGCACAACCTAGCTTCCTTAGAGAAGCACGCTCCATAAATGTTGAAGCCGCCTTCCAACCACAACCAAGCCCTGTAAACGCTGAAGAGGGTTTCTCAGCACAACCTACCTTCCTTAGAGAAGCACGCTCCATAAATGTTGAAGCCGCCTTCCAACCACAACCAAACCCTGTAAACGCTGAAGAGGGTTTCTCCGCACAACCTAGCTTCCTTAGAGAAGCACGGTCTATAAATGCTGACGCCGCCTTCCTACCACAACCAAGCCCTGTAAACGCTGAAGAGGGTTTCTCAGCACAACCTAGCTTCCTAAGAGAAGCACGCTCCATAAATGCTGAAGCCGCCTTCCTACCACAACCAAGCCCTGTAAACGCTGAAGAGGGTTTCTCAGCACAACCTACCTTCCTTAGAGAAGCACGCTCCATAAATGTTGAAGCCGCCTTCCAACCACAACCAAACCCTGTAAACGCTGAAGAGGGTTTCTCAGCACAACCTACCTTCCTTAGAGAAGCACGCTCCATAAATGTTGAAGCCGCCTTCCAACCACAACCAAACCCTGTAAACGCTGAAGAGGGTTTCTCCGCACAACCTAGCTTCCTTAGAGAAGCACGGTCTATAAATGCTGACGCCGCCTTCCAACCACAACCAAGCCCTGTAAACGCTGAAGAGGGTTTCTCAGCACAACCTACCTTCCTTAGAGAAGCACGCTCCATAAATGTTGAAGCCGCCTTCCAACCACAACCAAACCCTGTAAACGCTGAAGAGGGTTTCTCCGCACAACCTAGCTTCCTTAGAGAAGCACGGTCTATAAATGCTGACGCCGCCTTCCTACCACAACCAAGCCCTGTAAACGCTGAAGAGGGTTTCTCAGCACAACCTAGCTTCCTAAGAGAAGCACGCTCCATAAATGCTGAAGCCGCCTTCCTACCACAACCAAGCCCTGTAAACGCTGAAGAGGGTTTCTCAGCACAACCTACCTTCCTTAGAGAAGCACGCTCCATAAATGTTGAAGCCGCCTTCCAACCACAACCAAACCCTGTAAACGCTGAAGAGGGTTTCTCCGCACAACCTAGCTTCCTTAGAGAAGCACGGTCTATAAATGCTGACGCCGCCTTCCTACCACAACCAAGCCCTGTAAACGCTGAAGAGGGTTTCTCAGCACAACCTAGCTTCCTAAGAGAAGCACGCTCCATAAATGCTGAAGCCGCCTTCCTACCACAACCAAGCCCTGTAAACGCTGAAGAGGGTTTCTCAGCACAACCTAGTTTCATAAGGCAAGCACGGTCCATAAATGCTGACGCCGCCTTCCTACCACAACCAAGCCCTGTAAACGCTGAAGAGGGTTTCTCAGCACAACCTAGCTTCCTTAGAGAAGCACGCTCCATAAATGTTGAAGCCGCCTTCCAACCACAACCAAGCCCTGTAAACGCTGAAGAGGGTTTCTCAGCACAACCTACCTTCCTTAGAGAAGCACGCTCCATAAATGTTGAAGCCGCCTTCCAACCACAACCAAACCCTGTAAACGCTGAAGAGGGTTACTCAGCACAACCTAGTTTCATAAGGCAAGCACGGTCCATAAATGCTGACGCCGCCTTCCTACCACAACGAAGCCCTGTAAACGCTGAAGAGGGTTTCTCAGCACAACCTAGCTTCCTTAGAGAAGCACGCTCCATAAATGTTGAAGCCGCCTTCCAACCACAACCAAGCCCTGTAAACGCTGAAGAGGGTTTCTCAGCACAACCTACCTTCCTTAGAGAAGCACGCTCCATAAATGTTGAAGCCGCCTTCCAACCACAACCAAACCCTGTAAACGCTGAAGAGGGTTTCTCCGCACAACCTAGCTTCCTTAGAGAAGCACGGTCTATAAATGCTGACGCCGCCTTCCTACCACAACCAAGCCCTGTAAACGCTGAAGAGGGTTTCTCAGCACAACCTACCTTCCTTAGAGAAGCACGCTCCATAAATGTTGAAGCCGCCTTCCTACCACAACCAAGCCCTGTAAACGCTGAAGAGGGTTTCTCAGCACAACCAAGTTTCATAAGGCAAGCACGGTCCATAAATGCTGACGCCGCCTTCCTACCACAACCAAGCCCTGTAAACGCTGAAGAGGGTTTCTCAGCACAACCTACCTTCCTAAGAGAAGCACGCTCCATAAATGTTGAAGCCGCCTTCCAACCACAACCAAGCCCTGTAAACGCTGAAGAGGGTTTCTCCGCACAACCTAGCTTCCTAAGAGAAGCACGCTCCGTAAATGCTGAAGCCGCTTTTTAACCACAACCAAGCGCTGTAAATTCCAGAGAATCTGCAGAGTAGTTCATGAAGCAATGTTCTATAAAGACTGCAGTTCTGATCTCTTTACAGACTAATAGAAGCGCACTTCTTGCGATGCCCTTAAGATGACAATAAAAATCAACTTTTTACCTGACTTTACTTATTTATTTATTACCACTCCGTTGTCAGTATCCCTCATCGCGATACACAAACGATACAACAAAAATGGACAGTTAGGCAGCCTATTGCTAACAGTACTGCCATGAAATACATGGTGTCGGAATTACGAGTTTGAGTTCAAAATATATGATACCACTGGGGTTTTAGTGTGTAGACGAGTATTTTCCGTAGTCCCACATAATCGCCGAGGGGCGACGGTATGCTATAGCATTTTCCCCAGCCAGACCAATAAAACACAAAGGTGCACAAAGATTCTTGCCCGACCCCGGAATCGAACCGGGAAGCCGTGAACCAATGGCGGCACATTCAACACCTGGACCAATAAAGCAGACAATTAAAATTTAAGAGTATGGGAAAATTCAATAAATACTTACATAACGATAAATGTAGCTACATCTTTTGTGTTTTTATGGGTCTTTTTTTTTAATGGTATCTACTTTTTTCTTCGTGTTGCTATGTAGAACTGCAACATTTGCTCCTTGAAGAAACAATATCCTTTTTTTATTGGTTTTCTTAGAAATTTTATATTAAAAAAGAAAATATAGAATTATAATACATACAAACGTATATACACACATACATCCGATGCTATCCGCACACACACACAGACACATACACACACTACACCGAAAATATGGTGCTACCACTCTCTCTTCCCACTAATTCCACTAACTTTAATGCATACTCTAAAAAAATTTTTCTGGTATCATCGTCCATCACTATTTCATTCATATTATCTATATTCATCTGTCTGCCAATTCTACAATTCTACTCGCTAACATAAATCTAGCTCTCCCAAATCTATTACAATATAAAAGCAAATGTAGTATGGATTGTTCGTCTCTTTGGTTGCAGCTACAGTAAGGGTTATCCTTTATTTAGAACCTATAGAGATACTGTGCAAAACCACCATAACCGGAAAAAATTTGGGCTATTGGATTTGTTAAAGTTATTTTCGACAAGATTTTATGAGCCGGTTTAACTAAAGGAAAAAACAATTTTGTCACTGCACCGGTACTGCTTTCATCATACATTTTTTGCCATTCTTGTGTAGTTTCATTACGCAGGAATTGTTGATTGTTTTTATGGGTCATAATTGGGCTGAATAATAATACTATTCATCCCATAAAAGAACCACAACGTCGGGCCTCCTCCAATTACAAATGTACATTCAAATTCCCTTTTATCCTTAGAACTACAGTCATTATAACTTGCTATGCAAAGACAGACGATAAGTGATCCTAAGAACGTACCTCACGCTACACTTAGATAACACACACACACTTTATTGTAGAATACATATTGTCACCAACACATTCCATCCTGAGTGTGTCGTAAGAGCCGATAACCAAGTCGCTCGAGAAGGCAAACTTCCGGCCCGACTCAGCAGTGGATCATTTAAGGGGTGAGAAGTAATTAAGTAAAATACCTGAGTGACGCCTTGTGTTGTTCTAATCTCCAAGAAAAACTCATTAAAAAGTAGAATTGCTTTAATGTGAATAGCAGAAAGTCCGCGTAGTGATAGATTCAGAGTACATAGTGTCACCAAACCATTCCATCCTGAGCACCCTCAGGATAGAATAAGAGCCGACAAAAGAAAATGACAAGGCTGAAAATCGAATCGCATGAAAATCTTGATACGAAACCCTTTTGTTTTGGTTTCGCCGGGCAAATGCTACAAGCATACCGCCGCCCTTCGGGGTGGTGTCGGCGATTATGTGCGACTCCGGAAACTAGTCCTCCACACACTACGACACGCTTGGGGCGCCACAGGCACAGGAGTAGAGAGTAATACAGAGCGAAACCTTCTAAGAACAGCGCCACGGTAGGTACACTACTACAAGCACGGTGCGCGTGTGTGCGGGGCCACTGGCGGCTCGTCACGTACGGAACGAAACCGGTTTATACTGGTTCGGCCAGTGCTTTAACAAAGGGCTACCTCACCGCTCGCTGCGTATCGCGTCGTGCGTGTTTGTTTAAAATTGAAATTTGAATAAATTAGAAAGAGTGTAAATATGGTTTATTGTACTGTGTGCATGAACAGCATTCGAAAAAATAAAAACATTATCTTTTTTTAATTATTCCAAAGACCAATGAAGACATTTTGAAATGATGTGATTAGTTTATGACTAAAAGTATTTCTCAAATTATTAAATGACAAATAGTTGTAAACAAACTTTTGTGTATTTAATTTAATCCTCCTGTGCCAACCCTATAAGAATAGGTAACAATTTTGCTCACTCTTTAGAAGGTTTCGCTCTGTATTACTCTGTGCCACAGGTTCGCGTAAACACATTCCAGTGTGATGTCCCCATTGATACGCAACCTTGTGCCAACCTGTCTGGCCAGGGTAGCACAGTAGGCTTATTACCGTCACTGGGCCCTCCCTGCCCGATTCAAATATAGGCAGATTAGTGGAAGTAGTAATAAATGGACGTTTGTAATTGTTTCTAAAATCTTCTTAATTATTAATAGCTATATTAATAGCCAGGTATTTGGGACCTTGCGGCGCGAGAAGAACAAAACAAGTAACAACTAGATAGACAGATAAACTCTTTATTATATACGTGCAAATATTAACAGAACACAAAAAATACAACACTTTGTACAAGGAGCGGTCTTACCGTTAAATAATAGGAGGAATTGGCGCACGAGTGTCGAAAACAATAACACCTTAATTTATTTTGCGATCCTCTTCAAATTGCCCTACTGATGATATAAATGCATGTTGCCAGGGGGCCACCCCGGGCCATATTGTATAAAACCAAAAAAATAAAAAAAAAATTAAAGTTTTTTTTATTCAAATGATGAAATTGTTATTTTTCAACCGGATTTTTTTTATATTCTTTATTATATTCACACCTACATTGCTTAGACAACAGTGAGTGTGAACTTTTAACAGTTTAATATGAACTTTATACAATAGCTATAAATCTCAAATTGTCTCTACGTATTAGTTAGAAAACGTTTGTATGGGAAAAAGAAAAAGGCTGTTTTTAGGGGTTTTCCGGCAATTAATCGATTTTTTCTCGCTGTAAAAACCATCATTGAACTTCAACGTACATTTAAAAAAAGAATTCGCCAAATTGGTCCAGGCGTTGTTGAGCTATGCGCTTACCAACACATTTTGCGATTCATTTTTATATTAAGGTGGATGCTCCAGGGTAGCCCGCGAAATTCAAATTTTCTTACGTTTTTTGGAATTTGCAGGGCAGTGCTAGGTTGTATGATGATGAACATTTGATTAGCGGCTGTAAGACGTATGTAGTTACAGATTTATAATCATCAAACTCATCAATGCAACCCTCCAAGCTCATAAAGGTGCAAGAATGACTTTTACGTTGATAAAGTTTTTCTTGCACCTTTATGAGCTTGGAGGGTTGTATTTATGATTTTGATGATTATAATTCTGTAACTACATACATCTTACAGCCGCGAATAACATTTTAATCAACATACTACCTAGCACTGACCTGCAAATTGGAAAAAACGTAAGAAAATTTGAATTTCGCGGGCTACCCTGGAGCATCCACCTTAAAGACGAAACGTTAACGTTGCATATAATAGTAAAAACCAACTATAGTTTTAAAATATTTGCTTCGTTGATATTTCGAACGAATGGTAATCAATTATAAGCCAGTTAAAACAACATATCGTTTATTTAAATTGGTATAACCAAATTTAAGGTTATCTTAAGCAAATTGGTATGTTTCTTGGATCTCTTATAAATGTGTGAATTAGAAAGAAATCGCTAAGCTATTGTCGAAGAATTATCAATTAAGTTGGTTTAATTATACTTAAAATTGTTGAGTTTTTGAGTTTTATATGAGATAAAACCCGCCAATAAGTATAAATGTATCGAACAAACAATTGCACTATCACTATATAGTGTGTTGCTGCTTCGTAAAGTCTTGCTGTCAGAAGTGTCTGATTTCTCTAGCAATGAAGTATACTGTGGTAAGTTACGGTTAACCACGCTCCCTAATTAATACGCTCCCTAAGTAATTGCGTCAAGCTGAAGACAGGGCGCTATGGCGCTCTTTAGGGGAGGCCTATGTCCAGCCGTGGACTAATGTAGGCTGATGATGATGACGCTCCCTAACCCCCCAACTTGAGGTATACTACTACTACTCAGCCCATAAATGACCCACTGCTCAGTCAGGCCTCCTCCCATCACGGGAAGAGTAATTAGCCTACTGTGCCATGCTGGCCAAACGGTTTCATTTCAAGTTTTCTTCTCTTGCGGCTAGCTAGCCTTGTCATTTCCTTCTGTCGGCTCTTACGATACCCTCAGGCAGGAATGGGGTGGTGACACTATGTATCCTAAATCCGTCACCACATGGACCATGGCGTGGTCATAACCTCGAGAATTGAAAATGTTTCTTCGTCTTTATGTTTCTGTTTCTTCCGTCGGCTGCGCCATGTATTGTTAAATAAATGAACATTTTGATTTGAGGGATCACCAGATGATTTATTATACCTCTTAGAATTTTAGACTGAACTTTTAGATTAGACTAGCATGCATGAAGAGGTTGATGAAAGTGGAAGAAGCAAAAGTTGTGAGCCAAGACCGTAGCAAGTGGAAGTATTTGATTTCTGCCTACCCCTGCAGGAAAATACGCGACTGTATCAGTCTCATTACAAAAAACTAAATAAACCTTAGTTTAAACCTGTACTATCAAGTCCTGGCTTATCTGCAGAACCATGGTCTAAATTTTGTCCGTATTACAAAACATAAATAAACCATGGACTTCTTAGTACCGTCATTTGAACCATGGTCTTTAGATCAACCACAGATTAATACAAATCTCATTCATTCACCATTATATCATTCCATTGCAACGTTCCTTATGCCCAGAAAAGAAAACGTTTTGATTATACGATAGGGATTAAATGATGTTTAGGAGTGTTAAAAATATTCAGAATATTATTTTGCACGAATATAAACAATAGTTATTTCATTAGTTGCAGTTTTATCTAGGTTTAAGCACATTTTTTAATGTCGTATTAATTACTAATAATACATGAACGTACGTGTAATGAAACGTAAAAACCTGGCGCGTTATATGAAACCATAACATTAAACAAAACCATCACAAGTTGAACAAAGTTCATTTAGCTTTGGAATTCTTACGATAACGAAGTATAATATAACAATTGCGTCTTTGTTAATAATAATAGATTTTATTGTGATGGACCAACAAAAGAAAAAACGATCTGAGAATTGGAGTACCGAGGAAAAAGTAAGTAAACATAAATTACTTCGATTAACTTGAAATCCGTCTCTAATTTATTGATTTTAAGCTAACCCAAATTTATAGGATATACTACGCGAGATGATTGCACAATCAAGCCACATAATCGAGGACAAAAGCACGAAAGCTTCCTCCAATATTAAGAAAACTCAAGAGTGGAAGAATGTAGCAAAGAAGTAAGCGTTTAGTTTTTTCTTATTGTGTGTCCTGTTATCAGTTCAAATTAACTGTATTAATTAAATATTTTCAGAATTAATGAACTCACGGGGAAAAATAGGACTGATGGTGAAGTTAAATTGGCTTGGAAGAGAATGAAACTTGCGTCCAAAGCCAACTTGTCCGCCCATAGGCAATATCAGATGAGGACAGGGGGTGGTGAAAAGCCCAAGTCGCCTTCTCAGGAAGATCTGGCGATTATGGCTATTGCTCCACATGATTTTGTTGTGGAATACAATAACTATGACAGTGATGCTATAAAAGTGGTAAGTACAATAATGTGTTTTACTTATAAAAATAAAATACTCTGGAAATTAATTAAAAGTATATTTAATAATCAATACTTGTAGGTTGAATTAAATCCCCTAGAAGATAAAGAAGATAATGAAATAACAGCTGGTCCTAGTACAGACTTTTCTCCAGTAATATCTTCTGAATTCAATGATAAGACAAAATACATTACTATATTGGACCAAGGTAAAAATAATAAAATTAATATAAAGGAAAAAAACATAAACATGAATTTAAAGGCTATTATTTTCTTTCTAGTCTAGAGTCTAGATTTATTTAAAATAATTTCAGGTACCTCAAAGGTAAATGTGGCCACAATATCTAGAAAAAAAGAGAAAATTCAAAGAAAAAAGAGCCCTCAAAACATGTAAGCAAGATTACCTTAGAATATATACTTATTTACTAACTTAGTATAAAATGTAGTGTAAATATTTTACAGAAAAAATGCAATGCAAGAAACATTACTGAAGAGCAACACTGAATTTAAAAAAAAACAAATAGAAATGCTAGAAGTGGAGCACCAGTACACTATTAAAATTGCTGAACTAAAAATAAAAAAATTGGAACTGGAAATAGAATTATTAGAAAACAGGAAGGACTCTAGTACTTAACTCTAGTAAATAATAAATGGTGAGTGAAATTTTGTTTTAACATAGGTACATATTTTCATCAAAAATATCTATATATTTTCTACTCCAATAAAATCTACCGATTAAAATCAGAAAGAAATAAACTTTATTTACAATACTATTATTAAAATTTATTATTATCGTAAAAAAAATAACCAAAAATATTAGGTATACATAACAGACCAAAAACCCAAAAAAATATAATAATAATAATAATAATTGGTCCATACAAAAAAAAGTACACTATAATTATAACAGATTACAGAAATACACAAATTATATTTATTTTCAGATTTACAGTGAAGTTACAAGAGAAACATATGATTAAGAGAAATTTTATTGTAAAATGTTAAATAATTAGAATTACTTAAGGATTAAAATATATTATTTTAATTAAAAGTGTCTTTCAATGAATTGCCGTCTTCTAATATTTCCACGTACATTGTTTTCAACTGGAAAAACTAATGCTACAGGCCTTTGTGCATCAACTTCATTGTCATCAAACCCCCTATGAAACACATCTTCTTTCATATCTATGGCAATATTGTGCAATACAGCACATGCCACAATGGTCTTTTTTGCAGTTTCAATGTTGCAGTAAAGGCCTCTTAATAAACAGCGGAACCTCTGCTTCCACAACCCAAAACATTTTTCCACTGGATTTCTAGTTCTAATGTGAGCACTGTTGTAATGTTCCTCTTGAGGTGTTGTAGTATTCAGTAATGGAGTAAACAAATATGGTGTGCAAGCATAGCCACTGTCTCCTAGCAATATGCCTGTGAATGCACCAGCCTCAAATCGCTGCTTCAAACGACTTTCTCGAAATATTCGTGAGTCATGAACACTTCCACGCCACCTAGTAACAATGTCCATGATTTTTAAATCTGCATCACAAACTACCTGAAACAATAGTTAAATATTTTAGTGTTAATCACATAAGCATGAGTAGTCACTATCACTACTTATAAGAGAACAAAGTCACTGTACACATCTGTCTTATGTCTGCTTACTCCTTCTATACCACTGGATTTTAAAATGGTTTTCATTGTTATTTAAATATTTTAAAGAAAGTTTTGTAGGCACAAAACATCCTAATTATACTACTCCACTGCATCCATATTCCATGCAAAGCCAGAGGGTGCTATTATTATTTATTGTATAATAATCACACTACTTAAGGACACCATGAATGCACTGGAAGCTTATAATACTTTTCAACACTATAATCAACACCTCATCAAGAATGGGGTTAAGGACAAGTTGTTGTTCCTTTATTTTAAAAGAAAAATATGGATGTAAAATCAATAATACCTGGACATTAATTGATGGAAATCCTTTGCGGTTAATATAAAGTTGACCACCATCTTCACTTAACTTTTTTATTTTAATATGGGTACAGTCAATTGCACCAATAACCGTAGGAAAATTTGCAATTCTGCGAAATTTTTGCATTGCTTCCTCTTGTTCTGCCAATGTAGCAGGCATTTTTATAAATCTGTGTGACATTCGGGCTAAGGCTTCTGCAATTTTTTTGCATATCTTACTTATAAAAGGCTGTGAGACTCCGTGCAAATCGGCTGTGTCATCCTGGATCTAGTAAAACAATAACAAAATATTAGTTTGGAACGGGTTTTTTTATATAACAATGTTTGGAACTTATGAAATAATTTAGTATAAATTGCTGCCATTGTTATGACAAATGCAGTACAAGCTTTGATTCTACTTACTTCATGTCGAGCCCAGCATCGTAATGCGCAAACCACTTGTATTTCGGGAGACACAGGGCATCCTCGAGGATCTCTTGCTAAATCTTCCCTTAATAAGTCCAATATTCTCAGTGCAAAACGTTTATTGAACCTATACTTTTGCCTGAAATCTTCATCGGATAATTCCCTAAAGGGATTGATGCGAACACGATTTCGGTTATGCCGGCGTGGCATTTCCAACATTTCAACGTCTTCAATATCCTCAATATCAATTAAATCGATCATGTTAATATCCATTTTCGGTTAAACACAACACAACAACGAAAAAGATGCTTTATCTTAGAGAAGAAAGTTTGACAGATACGATTTAGACCATTGTTAAACTAGGGGCAGCCGAGGTTTAGCGTTAGACCATGATATAGTCTATGGTTTATCGCTAAACCACTATTTGTAATAACATTTTTGTGTAAACCACGGTTTATAGAAGTTTAAACCTGGGTTTTTAGTTAAACCGCTTTTTGTAATAAGACCGTATATGTTTAATTATTCGTCTGTCAACAGGTTGTCATAGCAACAGTGTTACTGGCTCTGTCGCTCACTGAGCCGGGAATCGCCGCGCCAAATGGATGTTGTCAAACAATTATCAGACAGACAAGTGAAGCGGGATCATCTTCCGTTGCTCGTACTGCCTCAGAGAAAATTATTCAGGGTGGACCGCAAGAACAGGCGAGTGGGCATGGAACACATTCTCCTTAGGCTGTGTCTATGCACGAGTGAAGTGCTCAAATGGAAAATGAAACCGTTTTGAAATAAATTTTCGGATGCACTATTATGGTTTTATTTCGTATAACTGTGAATTTCAATGACTTTAAAATTCATAATAATATAAAAAATAATACTAGATTTAGTCGTAAAAAAAATTTTTTTTAATTAAAATGTATATATAGTCTATGCGCTGTAGCATGGTGCGGGTGACAGTTTCAGTAACATTTCGTTTCACTCTTGAAAGTTGCCGCCATTTACAAATTATGACTTAGTATTTCAGCTGTACCACATTCGTAATATATTAAATCATTAATAACTGTAGTAAATCAAATTAAACCAACTAGAATTTTCTAGTTTACAAATATAATCAAATTGGATGAAAAATTAAGCAATGTGATGTGAAAAAAATGCGAATAATGTAACGCCATTGACGTATTTAGTGATGGAATGTAATGATACGATGGATAGTCGATATTTTTCATAATAAGACAAGTAAATTGTGCGTAGGTCAAATTATATTGTTAAAATTGGTCTATAATTATATTATACAACAGAACATTTATAGGGTAATGTTGCTGAGAAAAAAAACGTAAACCCGATTTTGATTATTTTATAAAAGTACAAACATACTTACGTAGCCATAAAACATTTATACTGACAAGTTTATACACGTAGTTACACTAGACAATTGAATAACACACAAATTTTCATAACAATATTAAAGAGAACTAAATTGATGCCGAGAGTATCGTTAGCGATAAAAATGAATTGCATAACGTCACATCCTTACAAACGTCGTACAGGCAACTGTCACCCGCACCATGCTACAGCGCAAATAGTATAATAATGTTACTTCGGTTAGAATGATGATGTAGTGATTTTAACGGCACTTTCACTGATAGGCAGCTGATGATATAAGGAGTAACTTGGCTACTTTTTTTGACTAGCTTCGCCCCGCGGCTTCACCCGCGGGTTACATCGCACCCGTGCGAAGTCGCGACGGGCCGTTATACAATATAATATAAAGTCTTCCAGTTCTATTATTTCTATCAAGCATAAAACACCGTACGGGTTATCAACGTCCCAGCCCGTACGCATACATTAAGCCCTCGAGTGTTCAGTGGTATACCCTCACACGTCACGTTTGGAGCATCACAGGATAACGCGAACGCAGTATTTTCTGGCCCATTTAACTATCAACGACTGACGTCATCAAACGCCTCCCAAGGATTTCTACAAGTCCTGACTCGTCCGCATCCATCAATTTCCGGGTCCAGGTTTAACCATGTCATCGGTCCACTTTGTGGGAGGTCTACCAGCACCGCGCTTTCCAGAATGCAATGGCCAATCGAGGGCTTTTCTGCTCCATCGGGCGTCAGTCCTGCAAGCTATGTACTATCCATTGAACATTGATTGCTAGAACCAGCGTACCGTTGAGTGACCTTTATAAGGTCGTCGTCGGTTCCTAGTGGTGAGACATCCCACGCTTCACTTTCACATACGAGGTTGGCACTCGGGCGCTTTTTTCCCGACTAACCATCCATTCTTTGGACTGTCCTGGTCGTTTGAACTGTGCAATAAATATAAATAAATATCCTTGGACATTACACACAACGCCATCTCGTCCCAAGCTAAGCAACTTAATGCTTGTGTTATGGTAACGAGATGGATGATAAACTACTTATATACATTTTTTTTCTAAATACATACTTATTATAGATAGAAATGACACCCAGACTCCGAGCCAGTGCCTCTGGTTTAGACAAAGACACTTGCCCGACCCCGGAATCGAACCCGGGACCCGTTGATCCAAAGGCGGCACATCTAACCACTAGACCAACGAAGCAGCAATCATTTGAGACATGCCAGTCGCTATAGGTCTTCTATTTTTCTTCTATCTCGGAGTTTCTCCAAGTACAATACAGTCTGCGCGTTGGGGAGCTCCCAGCTGCCTACTACTACTCAACCCGTTAATGACCCACTGCCGAGTCAATATCGGGCACAGGAATTCATTTCAAGGTTTCCTTGTCATGCAGCTACGTTTCCGGCCTGGCCAATTCCGGTCATCGATTCTTACGACACCCACAGGATGGAATGGGGTGGTGATACTATGTATACTAAATCGGGTCAACGCACGGACCTGCTCAACCGCATAATAAGCCTCATTGTAAAAAGCCTCACACGCAGCATTAAGTACGTTACCGTGTGGCGACGGATTTAGAATATATATAGTGTCACCACCCCATTCCATCCTGAGGGTGTCGTAAGAGCCGACATAAGGAAATGACAAGGCCGAAAGTCTATCCGCAACAATCCTTATGGAAAGGATTTAGGCCTTCAAGTATTCCTTCGAAAACTTGAGACGAAACCCTGCGCCAATCCGTGGTTTTGACGGTTGTGAACGCCATAATTGGTTTATACATAAAAGCGTTTTTATAATGCCGGCTCTACACTCACGCGTGACGTCGCGCCGAGAATTCACGCCGCGCCCGTGAATAAATCGGCCAAAAAACCGACACAGATCGGGGAACGGCGCGAAGCGCGAACGAAAAGGCGTGAACAACATCTACACTCGTGATTCGCAGTTGTCGCGGGCTACCGCGGCAGTTCGCGCCGCGAGTGTCGAGCTGGCTTCATACAGGGTTGATTCAACATAGGGGCATTTTTTTTAACTGCCTATACTAGGTATCATTTCCAGGCTCTGTACCAAAAATCAATTAAATTGGAGCAATAGATTAGCCGCAAATGATTTTTTAAATTTTTGCGCCTCATTTTAACATGATGTATCTTTTCTAACAGATGTTTATAACGCATCGTTTGTTAACCCTAAGGGCTGTCCATTAGTCACGTGATGTTTTTTTTAACATTTTTTAACCCCTCCCTCCCCCTTGGTGATACCTGGTGAGGTTTAAGACTACCCCTCCACCCCTCATGAAAAATCACGTGTATTTTTGTACCGTTTCGGATTCATACTAATCACATATAGTATACGTACTGTAGTTTAATGCCCCTCTGTCATATCAACTCTAACTCAAGAATATACTTCTTACCAGCGTGGCATAGGGGGCTAATTACCCTCCAGGAGGCCCGACTCAGTAGTGGGTTATGAATGGGCTGGGTAGTACTTGGTAGTCGTAATTTTAAGGCCGAGTTTCATTGCTTGCCGCGACAAACACCTACCTCTCCTGAAGAAACGAGACCCATCCGCCACCACCAACTTTAGTCTTGAAGTGAGCAGAGACAGTAAATAGTAATTTATTTGTAATTAATTAGATAAAAAAGCAATTTATACTATCTAGGTCTCCAATAAATTAATTTCCCAAAAGTACCATTTAAAGCCATTAATTTTGCTTTATCTTGACATGTAGAAGTAATAGAAATTGATTAGAGAATGAAGCTAGGTATATAATGGGTGCTATGTTAAGAAACTTTACACAGCAAATAAAGTTTTGCATTGACTTCACCTCGGTTCAAGAGCGAATCTTCGATCATCCAAAATGAAACTTCTTCTGGTAAGTTTGTTATATGTTGAACTAGTTTATTTTATTCGACCATTAGCCTACAATCGTCAATCGAAAAAAGTGTATAAGGCGAGTGGCGGACGGCTCCAAACCAAATCAGGGACGTCTTGAAGAAAGGCCAGGTCAAGAGTACCCTAAACCGTAGAGCATGTATGAAGGGAATAATGAAAGTGGACGAAGCGAAACAAGTATGTAAGGATCGTAGCAAGTGGAAAGAAGTGGTCTCTGCCTACCCCTATGGGAAAGAGGCGTGATTATATGTATTAGCGTACCTTGTTTCCCCGTGTGGGGATGGGTCAGAATATAAAACCTTCCCACCGCACTCTGGGAAAAAGCGCGTGTTGTCAACAAAAACACGCTTGGTGGTAGGATCGAATGGTCCACCCGGCTAGCTACCACCCTCAAATCTAAGCCGCCAAGCAGTTTTACTGTGTTCCGCCGCGTGTATGTTGGAGCAGGTGTCCGACAGGGAATTTCCTTGAACTGCCTGCTCCATCTTAGACCCTTGGGTTACTTTCCATCCTAGGGTCAAAGGCATTCTAGTCAAAGATATATTGGTCTAGTGGTCAGATGTGCCGCCTTTGGATCAACGGGTCCCGGGTTCGATTCCGGGGTCGGGCCAGTGTCTTTGTCTAAACCAGAGGAACTGGCTCGGAGTCTGGGTGTCATTTCTATCTATAATATGTATGTATTTACAAAAAAATTTATATAATTAGTTTATCAGCCATCTCGTTACCATAACACAAGCATTAAGTTGCTTAGCTTGGGACGAGATGGCGTTGTGTGAAATGTCCAAGGATATTTATTTATATATAGAATTAATCATGAATTAAAGTTAAAAATGGGTTACAAAACAGGATTTCAATATAATAAATAGAAAATCAATTAAATAAGGGTGTATTTATTTATTTATTTATTCATTTAGGACAACCAGTAATTGTTACATTATTATTAACCAAAAGATAGATCTTAATCATATAGGGTAAATGCACAATAATTTAAGGTGCCACAACAAGCTTGTATAATGATATATCTTAACTGTGTAGGTACAATAGTCCATATTAAAATAAATAATTTCTTGTGCCAACTGACCTCTGGTCAGCGTACCTAGACTCTTAATTAAATTTGGTAGGACTGAGGAAATAAATTTTTGCATACGAAAAGTCAAATTGTATGTATTTAATTTTATTGATTAAAACATATATCGGCCCTCGCATCTTAATTTCAGCTGTAACTATCGTCTAATCTCCACAAAGGCCGGTCCTGGGCCGCCCGCATCCACTGCTTTCCGGCGACCTTAACCAGGTCGTCGGTCCACCGTGTGGGAGGCCTACCAGCACTGCGCCTTCCGGAACGCGGTCGCCACTCGAGGACTTTTTTGCCCCATCGGGCGTCGGTCCTGCGAGCTATGTGCCCTGCCCACTGCCACTTAAGTTTGGCAATCCAGTGGGCTATGTCGGTGACCCTGGTTTGCCTGCGTATCTCCTCATTTCTGATTCGATCTCGCAGGGAAACTCCGAGCATAGCCCTCTCCATTGTCCAGCAGTAGACGTCTTTTGGCTGAAATGATATCGTCTAATTAATATTTATTGAAATACTAGCTACCCGGCGAACGCTATTTAGCCATAAAAAATATCGCTATTAAAAATAGGGTCGATTGTAGAGACGTGAAAATTAAGGATTGTTTGTATTTTTGCCTAGAAAATAAAAATCCAAAACTTTGGGGTGGACCACCCTTAACATTTAGGGGGAAGAAAAATATATGTTATCCGATTCGCAGACCTACCAAATATGAATATAAAATTTCATCAAAATCCGTCGAGCCATTTCCGAGGAGTTTAATAACCAACACCGTGACACGAGAATTTAACATATTTTGTATATTCTAATCATTTTACAATGGGTCATTTCTGGGCTGAAAAGACGACCTTTTCTTCGTTTCAGGTTCTCGTTGCAACTGTAGTCCTGACCGCGGTGGTATCTACAAACGCTCTGCCCTCGTCGGGGGCATTAGCTGCCAGCTCTGCCAAGTCCTACGGTTCGGGTCCGGCTTCGGCTGCTGCAATGTCTCAGAGCGTGTCCCGCTACGATCAGGCTGGGCGTCGAGTCAGCTCTGGATCCGTTGGAGCGGCTCGCGGGACCGGTGACCAGGCCAGGGCGGTAGTTTTATCTGCTTCCGGCGACGATAATTAGTGAACCAACAGTTCTCAATAAACGCTGATGCTATATTATTTTTTGTTTTTTGAAGTCTTCAAGTCTCCTTCTACCTATCTCGTCTTCTAATTGCCGGGTCCACAAACCTTGTTTCTCTATTGAAGTTTCTATTGGATACGGTGAAATTCATCGTCATAAATGATCCAGTTCTGAGTCGGGTCTGTTCAGAATTCATTCAGAGAAATTTGCCTAATGTGCCACGGAGGCAAGACGGGGCCTCTTACGAATCTCCAGCCCGCCTGCCAAGCGTGGCGATTAGGGCAACTCGCCCCTGGCCAGCTAATTACCCTCCATGTAACTGAAGGAGGCCCCACGCATCAATGGTTCATATATATCGGCTGAGCCGTCGTCGTTTCAGCTCTAAAATAATCCGATAAACGATAAACGTACTGAGTCGGTCTCTTTCGAATTCATTGAGAGTAATTAATCTACTGTGCCACGGTGGCCAGACGGGCTGGCACTGGCACTAACCCGGCCAGTCCCCAAACGGCCGGGAGAGCATGAGGATTTACGACAAAAATAAAAGTTACTATTAAGTTTTCCTTCTTTTGCGACTAGGTGTTCTCTCACCACACAGAAACCTAGTACTACTAACACCCATAGATTACCCACTGCTGAGACGCCTCCTCTCATTACTGGGAGGGTAGTTAGCCATTAGCTTACTAAGCTATGCTGGCTAGATGGGATGGCACGATCCCACAATGCCGCAACAGGACGCGAGTACGGAGCACTCCGGGGAGGTTTCGTGGGTAGGCCCCCACTATGGAGGAGAGTCCCACACTCACCTTGCTGGCCATCCCCGTGGCTAGCGAGGAAGTCCATAAAGGATTTTACCCCGGGTGATCAAAAAAATAAATAAATAAATTATAAAAAAAGGTTTTCGTTTCATGTTCTTCTTCTCATATTTTCAAAGAAATTATTGTCAAATCCGTTTATAAATATCGGAGTTGTACAGTAACAAACATTGGTCTAGTGGTTGGATATACCGCTTTTGGATCACGAATCACCGGTTCGATTCCGGGGTCGAACAAGTCTATTTGTGTAAGCCAGAGGCACTTGCTCCGAGTCTGGGTGTCATTTGTGTTCGTGAATTTCATGTTTGTAAACCGCCTCTACGACACATGTAGTGCTGAAGTTTCGTTTAAAAAAAGATATAATAAAAAGGAAATATTGATTTTTGTTTTTTTTTTTAATTCGATTGAATTCAAAAACAACTTGACAGATTTGAAAACTTTCGTAATTAGAAAGCTACATCTTTATCAAAACCTTGGGTCGTATTCATGACTGGAGAAATCCGTCCAAAAAATTCTAAAAATGGCGTACATCGAATGGGCTTCGGAATCTATTGGCGATAGAGCAAAAAAAATACTCTACAACTAATGCTAGTTGTAGAGTATTTTTTTTGCTCTATCTACCGGGGCTGCCCCCGGCCACGCGTTGCTGTGGCTAAGGTTTTTGGTATATTTATTTCATTTACAACATACATTCATTTAACGTGCTGTTTTATTCGATATAAAAAAAGGGATCTTGTTGGAGCAATTATAGACCTATTAGAACTTGAAGTAATGTACTCACGTGGTGAGTGTGTCATAGACGGTGTACCGGGCTAAATATGAGTGGCGGTGGATCTTCCGAACATTCTGGGCTAGCAGGAGGAACCTCCGGTCAGCGGATAGTGAGAACGACGCTGGCTCCAGGACTCGCTGCAACAATAATGGAACATTGCAATAAAAACACAATTAGATTTCAATTTAGATACATAGAGTTACCACCAATCTATACAAAATTATAATTGAAATTATATAATATACTATATATACTATATACTATATATAATACATATAATACGTAAATAAATACATATATATCCTTGGACATTTCACACAACGCCATCTCGTCCCAAGCTAAACAACTTAATGCTTGTGTTATGGTAACGAGATGGATGATAAACTACTTATATACATTTTTTTTTGTAAATACATACATATTATAGATAGAATACACCCAGACCCGTACAAATATTTCTTCAGTGCGGGGATTGAACCCGCGACATTTTTTCATATCGATTTAGAAAACAAAGAGTCACAACCCCATTCCATTCTGAGGGTGTTGTAAGTGCCAAAAAAGGAAATGACAAGGCCAAAAACCTAGCCGCAAGAGAAGGAAAACTTAATACGAAACCCTGTGCCAACCCTGTGGTCAGCGATTGCTTTCACTGCTGACACAGGCCTCCTCCCATCACAGGGGAGGTAACTTGGCCATACGGGTTGGCACAGGGTCACGTTTCAAGATTTCCTTCTCTTGTGGCAAGGTTTTCGGCCTTGTCATTTCCTTTTGTTGGTTCTTACGACTCTCTCAGGAAGGAAAGAGATGGTGACACTGTTAATTCTCAATCAGTTTCTACACGGACGGACAAGTACAAATTGTGTGGAAAAGGTGTTGGGTATATCAATTTGCAGTGTGTAGGGTTCTATTTAATAAAAATTAAAAATGTTTTTTTTTTATCTTGCAATGTCAAATAACGATTATGATGTCAAACTAATGCGTGTTGACATGACGACATTCACAGTTTATAACCATTTTGCCATTCCGTTAAGCAATGAAAGAAATGTTTTATTTCTTTGAACTTAGAATTCCATCAAGCTTCGTCAGATACTCTAAGTATCTGAATGTTATGACATGCAATGTGCGTATTAGATAAAATAGGCGAAGAGGTAGCCAATATTTTATTTATTTTTAACCGACTATAAAAAGGAGGGACTATGTCCTATGTCCAGGAGTGGACGTCTTTTGGCTGAAATGATGATGATGATGATGATAAAAAGGAGTGAGCTCATGACTTGTCTTATATTTTTGTTTAATGAAACGTCTTGTCTAGGTATAAACTGTACCGCAGGGGCTGTTTAAAATAAATAAATAAAAATAAAAAAGCCTTTTATTTCTTCCAGAAAATGCTAGTTAACAAGTTTTTGTAGTATGTACCTATTTTATTAAAAAATATTCTGTAAGAACCCCTCTGCAGGTAAAGGCCTCCTCCAAATTGAGCCAGTTTTCTCTGGATTCTGCTGTTTGTGTCCAGTTTGGACCCGCTATGCGTTGGATTTCGTCCTCCCATCTGGTGGACGGTCTCCCTTTCTTTCTTTTTCCCGCTGGCCCCCTCTATTCTGTCACTCTTTTTGTCCATCTTTGGTCTTGCAAGCGTGCTATGTGTCCAGCCCATTTCCATTTTAATGCAAGAGCTTGTGCTAAAGCGTCTGCTGCTTTTGTGGTGGTGCGTATTTTTGTATGCCTTATTTTATGTATTTTTTTTTAACCCCGACGCAAAAAGAGGGGTGTTGTCTGTCTGTCTGTCGGTCTGTCTGTATGTCTGTCTGTCTGTCTGTGGCACCGTAGCTCGCGAACGGATGAAGCGATTTCAATATAGTTTTATATTGTTATAAAACGTGAGTCGTTTAAAAGTTATGAGGGGTGAAAGTGGGGAAGAATAACCGAATGTCTGCAAATATAATCGAGTGGGGTCTCAAATGAAAGCGCATCACGTGCAATTTAACAAAATCTACATTATATTAAGTGTGTACCTATAAAAAGTATATAATAAAAATTAAATTAAAAATTTAAAGAAACCCCCGACACAGTAACCTATAAAAAGTAAAAAATAAATACATCGCGTTGGGGGACCAGGGGTCAGGTAATAAATAAGTGGGAGCGGTCCCCCAACGCGATTTATTTATTTTTTACTTTTTAAAGGTTACTGTGTCGGGGGTTTCTTTAAATTTTTGCACGTGATATTCCACTCTATTCCTCGCTGGCACGTTATAATTTTATTTTTAATATTTTTGCCTAACTTGGGCTGTTTACAAACACCTTTATGTACCTATAAATGATACCAAGACTCAGAGCAAGTGCCTCTGGTTTACATAACCCGGAATCAAACCAGTGATTCGTGATCCAAAAGCGGTATGTCCAACCCTCAGACCAACAAGGCTTGTAATTTTCGTTTATTAATGTTTGTTACTGCACAACTTTTTAAATACGACACAAGATTTTTGGTGTCAAATGTCATCCACTATCCGCTCTGACCTCCACTTTTCATAATACTCAAAAGGTTAAGGTTTTGTAATGAAACCTAACGTAAACTATATTAAAGTTTTTAGACTAACGCGATTTTCACACATTTTAAATAATTATGACACGGGTCTTAATCGCGGAAATATTTTGAAGGTAAATACCTTATACTGCCTGACGTTTCGGCGTGGGTTACACCAGCCGTGGTCACAGGCTGACTGATGGATGTAGCTCAGCGCCGTCTTCGTGAAGCTCGGGTCTCCATGCCTACCCTCGCTTGCTCTTCACAATTTGTTAGCTTTTGTAAATTGTCGGTATTCCGACACACCACACTAACGACGTCTACACACGAGCGGATTGGTTTTTTATTACGGAGATGACATTCACTAAAAACTGGATTCCACGATGATGATAAACGGTAACCATCCTCTCTATTAAAGCTGGTATGTTTTTTAATTTCAATCGCTTCCCGCGCAATTCTTGAATAATAGTGACGGTCTGTGGAGAGGATGGTTGGCTTATGTAGCTCAATCCAATGGTTTGGTCCTGATTCCAGTAGATGCTCCGCAATCGCCGACTTATTGACCTGTCTGTTTTTGACAGCTGCAATATGCTCCTTAATTCTCTCTGCGACAGTTACTATATTGACGTAAGTTTCATAATTTCTACATTCACACCTACACTAACACAACTAATTCATTATACCAAGACACAGGGTTCTTAACGGTGCGTAAATTATACATTTTGGCAGTAATTTTACAATTCCATAAAATCGCGCTGAATAGCAGGTTACCGGACACCCGCTCCAACAGAACAACTAAATGGTACAAACCATACCGTTACTTGCGAATTGGGCAAAAATCTTTATCATATATAGGCCCTCATTTGTATGGTAAAATTAATAAAGAACTAAGTGTACTGCTTATGTCAAGATACGCTTGCCGTAAAAATGTAACTGCTTGGTTATTAGTTCTGAATTATTCGGACACAGAACAAATTGTCTCATTAACATGAAGCAGATAGATTATTATTATCCATTAGTCGTTGGTCTAGTGGTTAGATGTGCCGCCTTCGGATCAACGGGTCCCGGGTTCGATTCCGGGGTCGGGCAAGTGTCTTTGTCTAAACCAGAGGCACTGGCTCGGAGTCTGGGTGTCATTTCTATCTATAATATGTATGTATTTACAAAAAAAAATGAATTTATGTAGTTTATCTTCCATCTCGTTACCATAACACAAGCATCAAGTTGCTTAGCTTGAGACGAGATGGCGTTGTGTGAAATGTCCAAGGATATTTATTATATATTAATATAATACATAATCAGTATATCTATTTATATGCATATACATATGTTATGGACAGAGTCAGGGATTCGTCATCCAACTCGTCTAGTCCACAACTGCTCGCGATTCGCGGCTTTTATTCGGATAAGTTCCGTTTATATAAATTCGGGAGGAAGGGGACAAGCAACTTACCAGGGTTGTGGCATACACCCGGAGTAATAGAGTCAGGGTCAAGTCAGTCAGTTAAGTCGACAGTAAGATTCAGGATCGACGGGAACAGCCTCGCGAGAACCCCTTTGTTGCAATGGGGGTAGTCTGCTCACCAACTTCACTCACGCCTTTCAGCTCCGTTAAATTTGTAATCTTTAATGTAATCCAATATACCTTATTGGCGGGGTCAGCCCGCGCGCGCGAGGGGCGAATATATCAAGGGGAGGTACCTAACAATTAGGTGGATATGCGGTAACCGGCGCGAGAGCAACGATACGTGTGTACTCAATCAAAGATGGCGAACTAGTGATGTTACTACACGACTGACCGCAATAGGGATGTCCTTTCGAAATAGAACATCTACCCGCCCCGGTCAGGCCCACCTGACCGCTAATCAATAGGCAGACGTGATAGCGTGGCGACCGCTCTCTTCAGAATTGAACCGTCCACCTGAACCTCAGCAAAACGAGGTACCCCATCGGTACCAAATACCAAGCTAAGTATGCGTCCCCGGCGCCAACACAATGGCGGCAAGTTGGCATCCTTAACCAAGACAAGGTCCCCGACCTTAGGTGGATCCGTCTTATCAGTCCACTTGACGCGCTGCTGGAGTATGTGCAAATACTCCAAACTCCAACGTTTCCAAAAGCTCTGAGCAAGTTGTTGGATTAACTGAAACCGAGAGAGGCGATGTTGGTTCACATTGTCGAAAGGGTACTCCGGCAGGGCGTTAAGAGGCTGACCAATCAAAAAATGGCCCGGCGTAAGAGCTTCCAAATCATTAGGGTCTGAAGAGATCGGGCACAACGGGCGCGAATTCAACGTGGCCTCAATCCTACAAAATAAGGTTGCGAGCTCCTCAAAGGTCAAAATGGACTCCCCAATAACCCGTCGCAAACCTAGTTTGGCTACACGGACAACTGATTCAAAGATTCCACCCCAGTGGGGACAAGCTGCCGGGCTAAAATGCCAAGTTATCTTACGTTTTGCCAATAAAGTACCAATGTTGGTTTGACAGTTTTGGAAGAAGTCGTTTACTTCCTTCAAATAATTATTTGCCCCCTTGAAGTTAGTACCGCAGTCTGATCTAATCAAAGACGGTAGTCCTCTCCTAGAGACGAACCTATCCAATGTTGCAATAAAGGCCTCCGTTGAAAGTGCAGAAACAAGTTCCAAATGAACTGCTTTGGTAGCCAGACAAACGAAGACACAGAGATAGGCCTTCGTGGTTTTACTGTTGCGAAGGGTTGAAGTCTTTACCGAAAATGGGCCCGCGAAGTCAGTTCCGACTCCAGCGAAGGCCCTGGACTCAGTGACACGATCCGAAGGCAAGTCTCCCATTAGGGGCTGCAAAGTGGGAGCTTTGAGCCTGTAACAAGACATACAACGAAACACTACACTGCGTATTATTCTACGTGCAGACAAGATCCAGAACTCCCGCTGCAGAATGGCCAATAAAGCATTGCAGCCAGCATGAGAGTTCTTGATGTGACGATCAATCACCAATAATTTCACCAAATGTCCCGACTTAGGCAGTAGCAATGGGTGTCTAGCACCATATGGTATGTTGGCGTTCTTTAGACGCCCTCCAACTCGCAACAAACCAACCTCATCCAAAAATGGGTTTAATTTGGAAATGGCACCAACCAACTTAGCTCTACGAGTCCTTAAGATCTCAATCTCCCGCTCAAAATTTGCATCTTGCACAGAACGAACCCAAAAGAGAATAGCCTCTTGTCGCTCTTGGGGAGAGACGAACGGCTCCAATCTTTTGTCCTGTGGGCGTCTACAGTTGTGACCAAACCGTTTTATCCATGCAGTCACTCCAACCAACTTGTCGAGAGAGCTATAGCGGTTTAATAAGAACTCTGGGTCAAAAACATGTTCTTGCTTTTCAAGAGCAAGCATTCGCAGCCCAGGCAACGCACTGGTGTCTAACACAGGCGTGCGGGGCCAATCAGCCTCGGGACGAGTCAACCACTCAGGTCCCCACCAAAGAGTGTGCTCAACCAAACTGGGAGCCATACATCCCCGTGAGGCGCAATCTGCGGGGTTGCACTCGCCAGGCACATGCCTCCAAATCAAGGGGTTCTCAGATGCCTGAATCTGAGATACCCGGTTAGCGACGAACACCTCCAAGGTGTGGACTGACGCCCTTAACCAACACAACACAATTTGACTGTCAGTCCATGCGTAAATAGCAGAAATGTTCACTGACGATTTCAACGTACCGGACACGTGGTTTACCAGGCGCACAAGAAGCACCGCTCCGGAAAGTTCTAACTTCGGTATAGTCAATGAGGTGCGTAGCGGCGCCACCTTACTCTTGGCCATCACCAAAGAAACTCGCACTTGGCCATCTGCAGACACCGTGCGCAAGAAAACTACGGCGGCGAAACCCCTTTCAGATGCGTCCGAGAACCCATGAAGGGACGCCGTGTATTTAAGCGAAGGAAGCATGCAGCGGGGCAGCGAGACCTCATTTACGTTAGGGAGTGTGGAGACGAATCGGTTCCAGTCCTCCAATAAAGCTCCCTGGAGAGGCTCGTCCCAGTCAAGCCCAGCAGTCCAAAGCCTTTGTAAGAAACATTTGGCCCAAAACAAAACAGGACAGATCCAACCGTTCGGATCGAATGTCCTAGCGACCGTCGACAGAACCAGCCGCTTGGTCCAAACGCGAGGTGACTCCAAGTCCACGTTGTATGTAAATGTGTCCTGAACTGGTCTGTACTGCACACCAAGTACAGCCATCATCGCAGGGTTGTCGACGTTTTCAAACAAATGTGGATCTTGTTGGTGGTCTGTAGGCAAGCCCTTTAGGAGGGCCGGCGAATTAGAAACCCATTTTCGTAGCTCGTAACCTGCGGAAGCCAAGATCCCAACCAACTCATCGCGTAAGAGGACGGCCTCATCATCCGTGGACGCTCCGGTGCAGACATCATCGACATATAAATCCTCCTTCAAAATGGCGGAAGCACGAGGGAATGACAAACGTTCTCGATCCGCGAGTTTCCAGAGCGAACGTATAGCTATAAACGGACTAGACCTCAACCCGTACGTATTTGTATTCAGCTCGTAGACTATCATGGAATTCTGGGAGCTCTCACGCCATAATACCAACTGATAACGACGGTCATCAGGGTGGATGACGGTCTGTCGGAACATCATCTTAATGTCAGCCACAAAGACAATCTGATGTCGCCTGAAACGGGTGATGACGTCACAAAGGTCCTTCAGTAATTTCGGACCGGAGTGCAAACAATCATTCAACGAAGCACCTGTAGACGTACGCGCTGAACCATCAAAAACAGTGCGCAACTTACCGCTCGAGGGTTTAATCACTGCGTGATGCGGTAGGAAGAAGTGCTCAACTGACTTCCAGTCCAATTTTGACACGGACATGTGTCCCAAGTCTTCATACTCGCGCATGAACTCAATGTACTTCTCCTTGAGAAGCGGGTTTTTAGCCATTCGGCGTTCCATTGCCAACAAACGTTTTTCTGCTGTGGCTCGTGAGGCTCCTAGAGCCGGCCGCACTGCAAGAAATGGCAAACGTGTCATGATCCGTCCAGAATGGAGACACCCAGTATTGTTCCGATAGAACGCCTCGCACTCTTCATGTCCCGGGTCCGAGCGTGTAACTTGTGGCGGCTCTTCGACTTCCCAGAATCTCTGAACCGCATCAGAGAGGATGGAGCCCACCACCAAGGTACCATCCAGTTCAAGTGGAGAAGGAGACTTTACCACAGGTCCCATCACTGAAAACCCAAATATTGTTGGAATAGCCACCAGGCCCCGTGGTTGCAACACCCTTACTTTTCCGAGCATAATTTTACCCAGTACATCGGCGCCAAGCAACAGATCTACCGGACCCGGTATGCCAAAACTGGGGTCTGCCAAATCCAAATCGGACGTCAAAGTAACGACAGCCGCTGACAACTTTACCTGCGGGTGGTTACCCAAAATATTTTTCATTACAATGGCCGAAGTTTCACACATCGGTCGTGAAGAGTCTGTCACAGAAAACTTCAAGCGAACCTTGCCTTCAAGATTAGCCACAACAATATTGCCAATACCCCTCACAACATCTGGGTAATGATTCATGGCTAGGCCAGTCTGCCCCACCAACCAAGATGACATTATGCACCCTTGCGAACCCGAGTCTAACACAGCGCGAACCACAACTGAGTTTCGCCCCGCTCGGTCCCAGACCCTCACACGAACAGTGGGTAGAAGAACAGTCTCAATTAGTGGGGGTGCATAAGTGGGGCAGACGCCAATATCCTAGTGTGGTCTTGGGGAAGACCGGTCACCGCTCCCAGACGGTGATGCATCAGCACGAGGGAGGTGAGTCCTCTCCTCGCGACTTCCCCGACCATGTATCCTTCGCGGCGGGTTATGCTCATCAGATTGCACTACCCGCCCGAGACGAGAAGCGCGCGAGTCATGTCGCGTTCGCTCAACCAACGGGGATGACGGCCTTTGGGGATATCGCCCAGTAGCCGCAGAATTTAAATTGAGGCCGGGGGGGTGAACGGGGCCGCATGCCCCGGCCCCTTTCTCGCTGGTCGCGAACATACCCGCCCGTGGGTGACCCCGATTGGCCACGTTCACGGCGAGCCCCGTTCGCGTTAGCGCATAATAACGACATATGACGTCCCCCACAATACGTGCATGGACTCGAGCTAGGACAGTCCCTTTGGTAGTGGTCCCCGAGACATCCAAAGCACCAACTTCGGTTCCTGGCCTCCGTCCGTCTTGCCGATACCTCCATGGCCGTAAAGTCTGGGCATTTAGTAACGCCATGCGTTGTGGCTCCACAAAATTCACATTGAGGACGAGTGTGGACTGCGAAGCGAGAAGGTCCCCAAACCTGCGGTCTGCCATTGACCTTACTACCACCCCGGTTTCGTTGTCGTGGCAACCTTTGGTCGACTAACCGTTCGACCACCGTCATGTCGCTCATTCGACACTCGTCCTCCAAGAACCTGGTGACGTCACCAAACGTGGGCAAATGGGTTGCGTCATCGCCTCCATACTTCTGCTCGAAGCGAGCTCTGAGCTCTAACGGCAGCTTCTGCAAGGTTACATGCACCAACATGTAGCTCCAAGAGTCCACGGGGAGATCCAACCGTCTCAAGGCATTGGTTGCAATTAACAGTGGGTTCAATAAACCTGCCCGCAAGGATGAGATTTGAGTGATCCCCGGCAAACTTAAAATTTGTTCAATGTGCGTGTCCGCCAAGGCACGCTTGTTTTGGTACCTCTTCACCAACAAGTTCCACGCCACCTGGTAATTGCCGTCATTAATCGGTAAGTGCTGTATCAAGCCCCTTGCCTCACCGTCTAAGACGGACAACAGGTATGCTAGCTTTTGAGCATAGCCAAGGTCCCCGCGGGCATCCACTAGGCTTTCAAAAAGGTTCCTAAAACCTAACCACATGTCTAGGGTACCATCAAACCGTGGTAAGTCCAAGGTTGGCAACCTACTAAGTAACCCAGTTACTGTAGGCTTGACGTCACCTGACACGGTTGATTTGTCTGTGCGTTCTGTCAAGACCTCACGAGCGCGTTGGGCGATCTGATCAGCCAGGTCCATGATGCGGTTGAAATCTGCATCCACTGCATCGCGCCGATCCTGGGGAAACGAAATGAGGTCAACGCGCTCCAAGCCCTCCAAGTAGTCAGCCAAGCGAGTCTCCACGGCTTCGATCCTACTGGGCATCTTTTCATACCGTTCCAGTAAGGCATCCTGCTTATCAGTCTGTGGTATGAGAGCCGCTGCCTGAACAAACCATCTTCTGGCGACTGCAATGGCCGAGAGAGCCTTGTTTACCGATTTTAAGTCGGTCATAGCCGAATCGTCGATTACAGGTTTACAAGAAACAATTATATGAATGTACGATTACAAAAACGATAGTGACACAATACCCAATATTGACAAACCTACAAGCAATCTCTCGAACAATACCTAATCAAGCAACTGATGATGATGATCCAATATAACAAACTTCAGTTTTACAAAGCTTATTGAAGGTGGACGAGTAACACCGCTGCCACCAAACTTGCAGGATTGAGACCAAATCGAACCAACGAAATGCAATTTTTAATTTTCCAACAAACGAACACACAATTAAACAAATGTTTTTAAACTATAACTTTCGTGAGTGTTTCCGGGACATCCCAATGCGTAATCAAATAAAACACAATCTACTATCCTATGTAACATAAACAGTTCGCTTAATGAGACACGAATTAATTTGTTTATCTAATACAAGTGTACCTAGTACAAGTTAACCGTATAATTATTAGGATAGGATCGTATTTAAACGGAGTCTAACTATTAGCAGGTGTTAACAGCTAGCCGCACGAGAACAATAGGGACCGCATTCCTTAGATAAGGATTCTCAACTAACGAGTTTTATGGAATTAAATAATGAGTCCATTCACTATTAAGAATTAATACTAAACCTACAAATGCACTTTAAATTCAAATGCTAATTTAGTGATCGGCTGCGCAAACCGAATCATACAAGTTGAAATGAAGGGGGTAGACCATGCAAAAGCCCTTACCACTTTTCTATCCGTATATGAATCGTGATTTAAACCACGCTCTGCTACCATATGTTATGGACAGAGTCAGGGATTCGTCATCCAACTCGTCTAGTCCACAACTGCTCGCGATTCGCGGCTTTTATTCGGATAAGTTCCGTTTATATAAATTCGGGAGGAAGGGGACAAGCAACTTACCAGGGTTGTGGCATACACCCGGAGTAATAGAGTCAGGGTCAAGTCAGTCAGTTAAGTCGACAGTAAGATTCAGGATCGACGGGAACAGCCTCGCGAGAACCCCTTTGTTGCAATGGGGGTAGTCTGCTCACCAACTTCACTCACGCCTTTCAGCTCCGTTAAATTTGTAATCTTTAATGTAATCCAATATACCTTATTGGCGGGGTCAGCCCGCGCGCGCGAGGGGCGAATATATCAAGGGGAGGTACCTAACAATTAGGTGGATATGCGGTAACCGGCGCGAGAGCAACGATACGTGTGTACTCAATCAAAGATGGCGAACTAGTGATGTTACTACACGACTGACCGCAATAGGGATGTCCTTTCGAAATAGAACAACATATATTATATTAAGTGCACATATATATTCATACATATCATACACAAACTTATACAAACAAATATTTTATAAACATAAAACAACATGTAAACACTCGCACATGAATGCACACGCTCACACACACACAACCACACAACACACACATCCTAACATATACTGCAACCTTTCAATCTATATCGACGTGCCCACACAGAAATCTTCTAATACATATTAGTTTTAAAAAATCAACTGTATGCGAAGGAGACTTGACTCCACAACACAGGGTATCCTAGTGTGGGGGCTCGTGTCTGTAATATAAGTGTAAAATGTATTTTATTTCCTAATAAACTATTATGGAAATAAAAAAATTTATTTTATTTCCTAATAAACTATTATTATTATTATTATTACCTTTCACACACAATTCCTCATTCTTACAATGCTTCCATCTCTTATGATCTCCCACAACCCTTGCGTCCATCCACATCGATGCTGAAACTACCACCGGTTCGGAAAGAGCCGCCAAGAAACTCTGTAGTTGCTTTTCTTTCAAATTATCGGTATTTTTTTACAAAAAGCACTAAACAGCATAGTGTGAGAGCAAGTTCGCTAGATAAGAAACACGCTAAACGAATAGGCCTTGACAGGGCTAATTTTTTTTTAAAGACTATATAGGTATTATTGACAATAATGATGGCGACCTCTTATCCTAAGTTATCGAGTTATTGCCCATTCGATATCAGGAATCGAGGTGGAACGATGCCCGGATCCATAGACAAATGTCATTAAAATGGTATCGATGTTGTTAAATTGGAGACATCAACTCGAGGCACGCCAATATAATTCCACCTGTACTGGTAGTCGAACAAATCAAGACAAAAAAATGTTGCAATGTTCTTATTATTATTTGTTATAATGCATCAAAAGTAAATTAATAAAAAAATTTTGAATAACTTAAGATAAAAAATACATTAAAAAACCTGCTCCTTAAAATAAATTTGTTGTTTAAATAACACCTTTTTTATGTGCTGGTTAAAATTCGGTGCCAAGCAATTAAATTACTCTATAATAAGACATTTGAAATTATTTTTTATTATACAAACAGAAAAACCAAAAATTAATAACATTAAAATACTTAAAAACACTAAAGACTAAGAACAAACTACATCTAAAACTTAAAAATACTGTTGTTGGAAAATAAAATCACTATCACTATCTTTATCTTCTTTATCTTTACATAGTATAAAACAAAGTCGCTGTTTCTGTCCGTCCCTATGTATGCTTAAATCGTTAAAACTACGCAACGGATTTGAATACGGTTTTTTTTAATAGATAGTGTGATTCAAGAGGAAGGTTTATATGTATAACCCACACCCGCTTTGCACGGGCGAAGCCGGGGCGGGCCACTAGTACATTATAAAACAAAGTCGCTGTCGCTGTCCGTCCCTATGTATGCTTAAATCTTTACTTTAATAGATAGAGTGATACAAGAGGAAGGTTTATATGTATAATACATCCATAATATTGTAGAGAAACACTGATAAATTTAGAGGTTCAACATTGCCCCCGTGCGAAGACGGAGTGGGTCGCTAGTTAAATATAAAATACTTCATCCAAACTGCTTCCCTTAGGGAGGGTGCCCGAAATGCTGGCGACATTGCCTCGCTGTACGGCGAGGCTTATTCGCTGACCGGAGTACGCACCAGCCTTCCGGTCACCCCTGTGTTCGATCAGTCTAGACAAAACAACGTTAGAAGCAAGGCTTTTAAAGAAGACATTTTATACTTTTTATTTTTGGAAGTCGGTTATTTAAAAGTAGTTATTAATTTTATCTTTTTCTTTGAAGAAAACGATACCTCTGCTCAGAGCACAGACGATTGCTTGACCGTAGAATCGAACCCGGGATCCGTTGATCCAAAGGCACATAACCTCTAGAGCATCGAGGCAACAAGTAATTTCTTTTCTTTTTTGCCACATTCGCAGTAAATTCCCGTTAGCTAAATTTAGCAAGATAACGCTCTAGGGTTGTCAGTATCAAGAATAACGTCATCTTTTTTATCATCAGCCCGGAGGAATTCGCTCTAGGGTATAAGACTCTCCCATGGTACGCCACACACCCCGGTCTGCTGCTTCATGCATCCAGTCGTTGCCGGCTAATAACTCCCTGCACTACCAACGCGCCACCCGTCACGCCACAGTATTTTGTTAATTGTGTGTGGTCCAATTGAGGAAATAACTATATTTATAGAACTATAAATATAGTTTTTTAATAACTAGCGACCAGCCCCGGCTTCGCATGAGTGCAATTATGAACATCTAAATGTATGCATGTATTATATTTCTAAACCTTCCTCTTGAATTACTCTATGTATTAAAAAACGGCTTCAAAATCAGTTGCGTAGTTTTAAAAAATTAAGCATACATAGGGACGGACAGACGACAGCGACTTTGTTATATACTATGTAATGATTACAAATCAGAATAAGAGTGCCATAAGATAAATTCTTCTTCTCAGATAAAATAGAGATCCAGTGGTGTATATCAATTCAACACTTGGCCATTTCGCCAAATCAGTAGTGTACTTAAGTAGGTACGTGTATTTGTTTATTTTTAAACACGGTAGCCAACCCTAGCGCTATTAATGAAGATTTCCACAACAGCTCACTACGGGCTGTTTCTTTCACTGACAGTTACAGATCGTACCTTACGATTCGTTTAATGTACAAACATCGGGTTTAATTAATCTAGAAGAGTAACTAGAACGAATAGTCAGGCCGTCTCTGGTCACTTGGAAGGTAATTAGCCTACTGTGTCATGCTGGCCAGACGGGTTGGCACAGGGTTTCGTATCAAGATTTCCGTCTCATTCGGCTAGTATAGCGGCCTTGACATTTCCTTTTGTCGTTTCTTACGACACGCTCAGGATAGAATGGGGTGGTGTCACAATTTATTCTTGATCCGTTACTACGCGGAAAGGTATACTCAGCCTATAGAATATCCTTGGACATAAATATCCTTGGACATTTCACACAACGCCATCTCGTCCCAAGCTAAGCAACTTAATGCTTGTCTTATGGTAACGAGATGGATGATAAACTACTTATATACATTTTTTTTTTCTAAATACATACATATTATAGATAGAAAACACCCAGACCCGGAGCAAATACTTGTAGGTCGTACAAATATTTCTTCCGTGCGGGGATCGAACCCGCGACATGCTCCGCAGCAATCGATCGCTCAACAACAATTAGCCTACAGTGCCACGCTGGCAAGATGGGTTGGCGCTGGGCTTGTATTAAGTATGCGTTTACGCGAACCTGTAGCGCCCCAAGCGTGTGGTGTGAGGTCTTACGACCGCTGGGGTTTTAGTGGGTAGACGAGCAGTTCGAGAGTCCCACATAATCGCCGACCCCACACCCCCGATTGCCGGCAGTATGCATAAAGCATTTGCCTAGCGAAACTAAAAAAAGAGTGTATCAAGTTTTTCGTAATTTGCGGCTAGACTTTAGTCGCTCTTACGACACCCTCAGGATAGTGTAGGTGGGTAACATTGTGTATTCTAAATTCTTCTAAACACTATTTCAAACTAAATTACTGCCTCGTCTAGGGGTTTGATATGCCGCCTTTGGATCAACGGGTCCCGGGTTCGATTCCGGGGTCGGGCAAGTGTCTTTGACTAAATCAGAGGCACTTGCTCGGAGGGTGTCATTTGTGCTCGTGAATTACATGTTTGTAAAGTGCCCCCGCGATACAGGTTATAACTAGTGCAGGGCTTTCGTTTAGTAAACAGCACCAAGGGTTTGAGCCAAGCTCCCCTGTGCGTCACTGCCAACACGGAAAGGCTATGTAGTTTCCCGTACGGCAGAATGACACGCGGTGACAACAGTGGTAGGTTTTAGTGGGTAAACCGGTTCGCAACTCACCATCTCAACGCGACCGGGACTCTCACATACCCCAGCCCCGTCCCACCGGCTGGGGACCTATAAAAGGTTTCCTCCACTATAAAAAAAGGGCTTTCGTTTAAACAAAAAAAATACGCCATTTTCTTTTACTATTTACCAGTGGCCCGCCCCGGCTTCGCCCGTGCAAAGTGGGGGTGGGTTATACATATAAACCTTCCCCTTGAATCACTCTATCTATTAAAACAAACCGCTTTAAAATCCGTTGCGTAGTTTTAAAGATTTATGCATATATAGGGACGGACAGAAGAATGCGACTTTGTTTTATACTATGTAGTGATAGTGATAGTGATAATGGCAATTCAACGTTGCTATATTTTATTTTTGGTGCGTTTATGTTACCGGTCCAATAACCCAGAGTCGTCGCTCAATCAAAAGTAATTGATACTATTATCGAAATGTCAACTATTTTGATGTATTGCAGTCTCAATTACGTTCGGTTTAATGGACTCTATAAAATGTCAGTCTATATTTGTAGATACAAATAGCTTCATTAAGTGCCATTCATCTTAATTGCAACTTGAGTGACAGTGGGCAGGGCACATAGCTCGCCCGATGGGACAGGAAAGTCCTCGAGTGGTGACCGAGTTCCGGAAAGCGTAATGCTGGTAGGCCTCTCACACGGTGGACCGATGCCCTGGTTAAGGTCGCCGGAAAACGATAGATGCGGGCGGCCCAGGACCGGCCTTTGTGGAAATCCATGGGGGAGGCCTATGTCCAGCAGTGGATGTCTTTTGGCTGAAGTTCCAGCCAGGAAGGATGAGGGATTTGGGAGCTTCGTCTAATATGGCTCTGGTAATCTTACTCACGCGCAGGAACACAATACATGGGTCATGTTATTTGGCTGTTAATCAAATCAAATAAAAACAAATCAAAATGTTTTATTCGAATAAATTGTTGCGAATGCTTTCAAATAGTAAAAAAATGTAAATAAAAAATTAAAAGAAAAATAATAATCATATATCATCTAACCGGTTCGGAATGCCATTCCGCAGAGAAGAGCCGCCAAGAAACTCCATGGTTGCTCTTTTAAATAAAGAAGTAGGGCCCTTCTAAAGCAAGACAGTTCCAGCGTATGGCAGGCTTTTTGAAATCAAGTCGGGCCTCCTCCAACTACTCCAACTGCATGGAGGATAATTAGCCTACTGTGCCACGCTGGCCAGACGGGTTGGCACAGGGTTTCGATTGTAAAATAGTAACAGATAAATATTATGGCGTTTACTAGTTCACGAATAATGTCTTGGCTGACGAACCGTTTACATTTCAAATTTGTTTGCCCGACAAATGATAAATGCGTATCAAAAATATGTCTGTCAACCTTTCAACCATTTTTCTGCCAGCGTAAATTGTTATGCGTAATGAATGATCTTTTTTCGCGCCAATAGTATTTAATTAAATTTAACATTTCTGTTTCTTGGCACGTATTTTATTTATGCTACGCGGGCAGAGAGAGCTAGTCTGGTATAAACCTTGAATTGAGTAAATATTTGACGCCGTTTCAGTCCATAATTTACCCACTACTGGGTTGGACCTCCTCCAAATTCGTGGGGGGAAATTAGCCTAGAGTGCCATATTGCCAAGACGGGTTGGCACAGGGTTTCTATTTTCAAAGTGCTAGGTGATCTGCCTCTAGCTTTCTTTTAGTCGCCTCTTACGACACCCTAGAGATGATATGGGTTGGTGACTTTGTGTATACTAAATCCGTCACAACACGGACATAAAAATTGTTGTACCTACCGTAAATTGTTGTTTATTTTAAAGATTTTAAAATACAACTTACATTTATATGATCTAAAAATCTTAAAACAAGTGACTAAAAACAAAAAGAAAAGACTAAAATATTTATAAAGAACTAGCTGACCCGACAGACGTTGTCCTGTCTGAACTATGAATATTGAATTCGAATTGGAATAATTAATAATAAATTAATATACCGCCTTTTCTTATCGATTCCAATCCCTTATTTAATGTAATTAAAAAAGAAAAATAGTAATTATGCCAAAAATAGCGAACCGTCGGGACGAACGTCAAATGTTTGACAGGTAACAGTTTGTATGGGAAAATAAAATTGTTGTTTTTATTATTTTACTTACAATATCAATGTTTTCTCTAGACTCTTAAACCTTCCCTGGACTCACACGAATATTTCAAGACCAAAATTAGCCAAATCGCTCCAGCCGTTTTCGAGTTTTAGCGAGACTAACGAACAGCTATTCATTTATATATATAGAGATTATTATGAACCAATAAACAACCAATGTGACCATCCCATTCCATCCTGAGGGTGTCGTAAGAGCCGATAAAAGAAAATGTCTGCTGATACCTATCCGCAATAGAAGGAAAACTTAATACGAAACTGTGCCAACCCGTCTGGCCAGCGTGGCAATTACCCTCCCTCCACGTAACTGGAGGAGGCCCGTCTCGGCCGTGGGTATTTTGTAGTTTATATCATTTGAGTCATTCGTCATTTCAGCCCATAAATGACCCACTTCTGAGTCGGGCCTCCTCCAAATTCATGGAGGGAAATCAGCCTAATGTGCCACGCTGGCAAGACGAATTGGCACAGGGTTTGTATCAAGTTTTCCTTCTCTTTCGACTAGGTGATCTGCCTAGTCGATAATCTGCCTGCGTTCTTTTAGTCGCCTCTTACGACACTCTCAAGACGGTATTTATCAATTGAGTATAACTCCGCAAATATGTCGCCAAAAATAATTTCATTACAAATGTTACCTTTGGGGCGCGAGTTCGGCTTATTTTTGTTTTGCCAGAATTATGGAAGCGGTTTGTCTGCGGGAATAATAAAGAAAGAATGTTGAAGATAATTTTGTTAGGTTACGGTATTAAATTTGTGCCTCGCCGTGGATGATTGCCAGCGCAGTGGGGTGGGCAAGGTTTTAACTGACTTCGGGCAAAGGACTCCAAGTTCCCCATCGGGGAGGTTACCCGTGTAACTGGCTTGGAAGAGGATCGCTGATGTTTTTTGTGAGTAGGTCGGGCACAGTTTTTTTTAACCGAAACCCCCTTTTTTTATAGAGGGGGATACCAGCCCAGGGACGGGGCTGGGGTATGTGGGAGTCCCGGTCGGGATGAGATGGTGATTGCGAACGGTTTACCCAATAAAACCTACCACTAATTGTCTGCGCGCGCCATCTGTCGTTTGGGAAAATTAACCGAAACCCCTGTTGTAGGTTTATACCTACAACAGGTATCGCTGGGTATCATAACCTGTATCGCTGGGTCACTTTACAAACATGAAATTCTCGTTGAAATTAAACACTTTTTAACGGATTTATCGCGTGTATATTATAGTTCCCGACGTTGTCAATAAAACAAAATTATAGGCGGTAGATTTTAACTGTTTCTTTGTACTTTTGAAGACAACTGTCTAGTCTCTCCCGCGACCACGACTGCTGCAAAGCATTCGAAACGTCAGGAATTAAATAACGTAATATATACACGCGATAAATCCGTTAAAAAGTGTTTAATTTCAATGTGTAATAATCGCGAAAACCTAAGAAATCATTATGAAATTCACGATTATAAACGACACCCAGACTCAGAGCAAGCGCTTTTGCTTTGGTTTACACAAAGACTTGCCCGACCCCGGAATGGAACCGGGATGCCGTGATCCAAAGGCAGCAACATCTAATCTCTAGAGATTATATTATCTAAGATTTTTTTAGCTTTAGGTATAACTTTATGTTATTTTTTTTACTTACAAAGGTAATATTCGGCATAAGCGTTTTGGAAGATTGGTTGGCTGCAAACATCAGACTTATCCCGCCCCACTTGTCTTGGTACACGAACTCATCACCTGAAACAATTTGAATAAAGTCAAATCATTTATTTTGCATAGGACACAATGGACACTTACAAATTAACAACACAAAAAAAATATACAAAGCAAAGTATATTTTAAATTTACATTTTAGTTTACGACCAGTTCGGAAGTTGCTGAGAAGAACTGGCAGTAAACACCCATAGGCTTCTCATCCTTTTATTATAAGTAAATAAATAAATATCCTTGGACATTTCACACAACGCCATCTCGTCCCAAGCTAAGCAACTAAATGCTTGTGTGGTAACGAGTTGGATGATAAACTACATATAAACATTTTTTTTTGTAAATACATACATATAATAGATAGAAAACACCCAGACCCGGAACAAATACTTGTAGTCGTACAAATATTTCTTCCGTGCGGGAATCGAACCCGCGACATGCTGCGCATCAGTCGATCGCTCAACCTTGGCGGTAATCAGTAGTCAATGACAACTTTCTGTGTGGTGTAGAATACACGATGTCACCAACCCATCCTATACTAAAGGTGTTGTTAGACGCGACCAAAAGATATTACCAGGCTAAGCTATAAAATTCATAATTCAGTTGAGCGCCTTTCGGAACCAAACGAAGCTAGTTAGTAATAATGTGGTGTCAATCTTATAACTCGTTTTAAAAAAAAACTAGTCCATCGAGTTTCATCCGCCAGGTCTTCTCTCGGTTGGTGCCGCGTACCGACCTGGAAGTAGTGTTACAAAAATGACGTATCCATTGACGATTGTGAATGCCATAATTAGTTTATACAAAAACTAGCGACCCGCCCCGGCTTCGCACGGATGCAATAAACCTTCCTCTAGAACCACTCTATCTATTAACAAAAACCGCTTCAAAATGCGTTGCGTAGTTTTAAAGACATAAGCATACGTAGGGACGGACAGACGACAGCGAATTTGTTTTATAATATGTAGTGATAGTGATAGTGAAGTGATAGTGATAGTGAAGCATTTGTTTATCCTATTTTATTCTAGCAGACTAGCCTTAAGACAAATAAATCTTAATACAAACTCAAAAAAGGAAAATCTAATGCAAAATTATCAGTGGAAACTTATAAATGGCCAGCATTATTTTTATAAGTTGTATTTAAATATGTTCTAGCTGTAAGATTCCCGAATAGTAATAAAATAAAATAAATAAAATAAAATAAAATACATTGGGTTGAGACTTCGGAATACTCTCAAAAATACATGTCGCTTTTGGGACGCTTTTTGCAAGAAGGGAGTTTAATTTGGTGCCCAACGCTTGATATCAATCCCTGTGTCACTGGCTATTGTGGCAAAGTAAGCTAGGTTCCCTCCATGAATTTAGGAGGCGCGTATCCGTATGGTGCATTTTGCATGTTGAATACATAGTGTCACTAAAGGGCAATGGAGAGGATGATGCTCCGAGTTTCCCTGGGGCATCGAATCAGAAATGAGGAGATACGCAGAAGAACCGGAATTACCGACATAGCCCTCAGGATTGCCAAACTTAAGTGGCAATGACTGACGCCCGATGGGGCAGAAAAGTCCTCGAGTGACCACCGCGTTCCGGAAAGCGCAGTAGCTTTGGGCTGCTTAGTAGTAGTAGTTGCCATCCCATTCCATCTTGAGGGTGTCGTTAGAGCCGACAAAAGGAAATGACGGCTGATAACCTAGCCGCAACCCCTCTGGCCAGCGTGACACAGTAGGCCAAACGTTACATGTAATTGGAGGAGGCTTGACTCGACAGTGGGTCATCTAAGGGATGAGTAGTAGTAATAGTTGTAGTCTGGATGTGCCGCCTTTGGACCACGGGGTCCCGGGTTCGATTCCGGGGCCGAGCAAGTGTCTTTGTGCAAACAGAGGCACTTGCTCCGAGTCTGGGTGTCATTTGTGTTCGTGAATTTCATGTTTGTAAACTGCCCCCGCGACACAGGTTAACCTAATGGATGGGTAACGTTTTTTGAAGTAAAAAAAAAGCGTCGCCCTTTAACTACGTTCTAAAACGTCCATTCCCAATACCATAAAGTTTAATTTAAAACCGTCCCATAATGTATGTTTGACTTACCTACTTCGCGTTAGGGTTACTCAATCACTAATCGAATAGCCCCATAAAATATTCAAGTCAATCGCCCGAACCGAGTTCACTACTTCCTCGATGCCCAAGTTTACCGAACCGTGTAAACATTGACGGAATAGGAACGAAGCGAATGCTTATTTTGGTATTTTGGTGAAATAAATTATTATGAAATACTAGCTAGGATGCCTTTGACCCTAGGCTTGCGTGATGGAAAGCAACGACCGGATTTAAGATGGGGCAGGCAATTCAAGGAAATGCCCTGTCGGGCGCCGGCTTTCACATACACACGACGAAACACAGTAAAACTGCTTGGACTTAGATGTGAGGGTGGTAGCTAGCCGGGCCATCCATTACATCCTACCACCAAGCGTGCTGGGCTTTGTTGACTTTTACAACACGCGTTATTTCCCAGCGTGTGGTGGGGTAGTTTTGTATTCTGTGGGTGGAGTAAGAAGCAGCGAAAGGAACAGAAGGAACACAATAAAAATAGATTAGTTAGAAAAGTATTGTAAATGGGAATCCCACCTATCTGAATGAAAGATGATGGACGCCAGAAAGAAAGGGGATGCGGAATAGAAGTACGAGAGGCATGTAAGATAGAACTGGAATGAAAGGAATAAATATAATAATATCCTTGGACATTTCACACAACGCCATATCGTCCCAAGCTAAGCAACTTAATGCTTGTGTTATGGTAACGAGATGGATGATAAACTACTTATATATACATATTTTTTTGTGACTGCATACATATTATAGATAGAAACCACCCAGACACGGAACAAATACTTGTAGGTCGTACAAATATTTCTTCCGTGCGGGAATCGAACCCGCGACATGCTGCGCAGCAGTTGATAGTTCAACCACAAAAATTGCCTCTGTTCACGGCTCAGTTGAGATGCGGATAAAAAAAGGTTTTATATTAGTTTACAAAATAATGGATTTTTGCCCTATTCAAAACATATAACATAACACATCACTGGTTTACTGTTCGAACTGGTATAAATAGACATAACAATTTAATAATGACAATCTGTAATAATTATTGTTTAATCATGGTTATTATAGTGATTGCCTGTTATTATAAAGATTGGATCGCGTGACTTGGGCGAATACTTTCCATTGCTGAAAACAGCTATCTATTATTGATTTGTATTCATTATTGAAAGGTTTATGAGCTAGTAAAATACGTTATCGTAAAACATAGGTCTTATGTAGCTCTTGTTCTGATTTGTAACAAATTGTATCGTTCGTATCTTGGAAACAAAAACAGGTAAAAAGATAAATAAATATTCTTGGACATTTCACACAACGCCATCTCGTCCCAAGTTAAGCAACTTAATGCTTGTGTTATGGTAACGAGATGGATGATAAACTACATATATTTTTTTTTTTTGTAAATACATACATATTATAGATAGAAATGACACCCAGACTCCGAGCCAGTGCCTCTGGTTTAGACAAAGACACTGGCCCGACCCCGGAATCGAACCCGGGACCCGTTGATCCAAAGGCGGCACATCTGACCACTAGACCAACGAGGCAGTCAAAGTCGAGCAGATGAAAGAAGTAAATAATAAAGGTCGTAGCAGACCTATCAACTCGGAAAGGGATCGGTACCGTATCGCCTTTCGCCTCGCCGTCAAACAGGCGTCAACCTAACTTAAGCATGTAACAAAAGCGGATCAGCAGCTCCGATACGTCGCCTCGGCTACGGCTAGGCGACGACGCGCTTACGGATGGCCGACCGCTGATTGATATGGCTGGCCCCAGATCAGTTTCTACAAATTCAATAAAACACGAGCGCAACACAATGGGATGTAGTAGCAGTAAAGAAACTCCATCGGCCCTCTCCATTGCCCTTCGGGTGACTTTGAGCCTTTTTCATCATCATCATTTCAGTCAAAAGACATTCACTGCTGGACATAGGCCTCCCCCAAGGATCTCCACAAAGGCCGGTCCTGGGCCGTCCGCATCCACTGCTTTCCGGTGACCTTAACCAGGTCGTCGGTCCACCGTGTGGGAGGCCTACCAGCACTGCGCCTTGCGGAACTCGGTCGCCACTCGAGGACTTTTCTGACCCATCAGGCGTCGGTCCTGCGAGCTATGTGCCCTGAACACTGCCACTTAAGTTTGGCAATCCGGTGGGCTATGTCGGTGACCCTGGTTTTCCTGCGTATCTCCTCATTTTTGATTCGATCTCGCAGGGAAACTCCGAGCATAGCCTTTTTACAAAGCCCAAATGCAACCATGTCTTAAATATTCCATTAGTAATTTTATTATTGTCATTTGTGCCCATTAGCATTTTAGAAGTCAAACCTCCTATTATAGGGTGACTTTGGAATGGCGGGGTTATTGAAAACAGGGACATAGATTAAGTTAAATAAAAAAGAAACTGCCAAACTTTATTCCGTACCACCCGATGAAAAAAAAAACAAATGCATAGTTTGGGTCTATGCCAAGATTAGTATAGCATGACATGGAAATGGAGATTAGACCTTAAATTTACGATGAACGAGAAAATTTAAATAGACTAAGTGCAATACCTTATATTTATAGGCCAACCATAAATTAATAACATTAAAATACTTTTAATAATTAAATATATAAATATACTTGGACATTTCACACAACGCCATCTCGTCCCAAGCTAAGCAACTTAATGCTTGTGTTATGGTAAACTACTTATATACTTTTTTTTTTGTAAATACATACATATTATAGATAGAAATGACACCCAGACTCCGAGCCAGTGCCTCTGGTTTAGACAAAGACACTTGCCCGACCCCGGAATCGAACCCGGGACCCGTTGATCCAAATTTATAATTTGTATTTAACTAGCGACCCGCCCGGCTTCGCACGTGTGCAATAATGCATGTATTATATTTAAAAACCTTTCTCTTGAATCACTCTATCTATTAAAAAAACCGCTTCAAAATCCGTTGCGTGGTTTTAAAGATTTAAGCATACATAGGAACGGACAGACGACAGCGACTTTGTTTTAAACTATGTAGTGATAGTGATGATTACAATTTGTATATATTGTTCATTATAATATACAAATTGTATTTATTATATTGTTATATTGTTAATTACTTCAGATATGTTAATTGTTATTATGTAATAGTTTAAAGCATAAATTTAATACATATAAAAATTGCATGCCGTAAGGTAGAATGTAGCTGGATGTACCTGCAATACTCTATAATATCTTTTAAAATGTACATTGTGCGCAATAAATGATTGATTGATTGAACTACATCTAAACATAATAACAAAACTTTATTTATTCGCGTATGTTAAATTGGTTGTGGCCTATTCGTTATACCGTAAACGTGTAGTGTTTCTGTCATCTGGTGAACTTGCTCTCACTACTTGCTATTTAGTGCTATTTTGTAAACAACACCTTTAATTTAACAGACTTTCTTGCTTGCAGCATTCCGAACCGGTGGTAGTTTCAGTATGAATGGATGCTAGGGTTGTGGGAGACCAAAAGAGATTGATGGATTGTAAGAATGAGGAATTGAGAAAGTATGACAATATAAAATAGTTTTGTGATACATTGGTTGACTGGTAGATAATGCCTAATGGCATGAAGTCCGCAAATGTATCACGTTACATATACAATTTAACCATTTAACTAAATATATGTATAAATACTACTACTCAGCTCATAAAATAGCTACTATTGTGTCAGGCCTCCTCAGATGACATAGAGGGAAATTAGCCTTCTTTTTTTTTTTTTGGTGCCCGGGTAAAATACTTTATGGACTATCCCCGTCGGGCGTGTGGGACTCTCCCCCACTGGGGGCGTACCCACTAAACATCACCGGGGTGTACACACAGAAGCTGCACCATGAGGCAGACGCGCAGGGGAGGGGGGAGCGAAGATGTTAAAGCTCAACGCCCCGATGCCAGTCCTCGTGTGGAGTTAGACTCCGTGGTGCCCTGCCAGTACACATGACAGGGCATGTGTGTCGTGTGAGGGTATATCGCTGGGGGTTTTAGTGGGTAGACGAGTAGATTCCGGAGTCCTACTTAATCGCCCTTAGGGGCCCTAGGGACGGTGGTATGCTTAAAGCATTTCCCAAGCGAAACAAAAGAAGGGTTTTGTCTCCTTTCTAGCCTAGGGTCTGAGGCATTTACGTCACTTATAAAAAAAGAATAATAGTAGTACACAATGAATAATACCTATACCGTCTTGAGGGTGTCGTAAGAGGCGACTAAAATAACGCAAGAGGCAGATCACCTAGCCGAAAGAGAAGGGAACCTTGATACAAACCCTCTGCTACAGTAGACAAATTTCCCTCCATGAACTTGGAGGAGGCCCGACTCAGTAGTGGGCCATTTATGGGCTGCGACAATGAATAAACAATTTTTCTCATAACTCCTACTAAAAGTGTCAATTAATCAGATTATGGTTAAGGATTAATCATAATAAATATTTAATACTGTTACATTTCATCCCAAAAATAAAACCACTTTAATGCCAACCGTGAAACTTTATCAAACCTCCACATCCGATAAGCTGAAAACCCACGCAAGCCGAGCTAGTTTCCAAATAAAATTATCACGTACAACGCATAAGCCCGCGTTAGCTATAAACGTTGTACAAATAATAATTAACAAAATTTGCATGTGGGTAACTGCCTAATAATATTTTACGAGTATGTTTTGTCGAGTATTTTTGAGGCCTATATTGCAGAATGAATATTGTCGCATTCAGTGACAACTGAAATTTGGTGAATTTCTTTACCTTTCTATGTCCTAAATACACCGTATTTTTTATATAGAATACACTTCTCATCAGAAAAATAGAAACACCTTGCAAGTTTATGTTTTGTAAGGATTATCAGAAAAATGTATATATTCGACGACACGGTTGGCGCAGTGGTTGAGCGATCGATTGCTGCGCAGCATGTCGCGGGTTCGATCCCCACACGGAAGAAATATTTGTACGACCTACAAGTATTTGTTCCGGGTCTGGTTGTTTTCTACCTATATTAAGTATGTATTTACAAAAAAAAATAGTTTATCATCCATCTCGTTACCATAACACAAGCATTAAGTTGCTTAGCTTGGAGCGAGGTGGCGTTGTGTGAAATGTCCAAGGATATTTATATTTAGGAATATGTCAAATGTCGTTTAATAGCGAACATTAAAAGGTTTTTAAATCCTAATTTGGTACAATCCGTGTGGTAGCGGAGTAAGAATACTACCACCCCATATCTTCCCGTGGGTGTCGTAGAAGGCGACTAAGGGACAACAGACGTTGGGCAGCAGCGACGTTCTGTACAAAAACATACCATCCGTACTGCGTTCGCCAACCCGCCTGCCAAGCGTGGCGATTATGGCAAACCCCCCCATGACATGAACACAAATAGAAAAACGGCCCCCAGTCCCCGGCAGCCCCGCTATTCCTTCGGCCACGGTAGCAGCCAAGGTAACGGTGGGGCAGGGGGTGCTAAAAATCTCCGGCAGAGATCCGGCTACCATACAAAACGACGGCTGCACCTGGCAACATACAACACACGGACACTGCGGACTGACGAGAAGATCGTAGAACTCGAGGAAGAGTTGAGCAAGTTGCGATGGGACATAGTGGGGTTGTCTGAAGTCCGAAGAGAGGGAGAGGACACGATAACCCTCAAATCCGGCAACTTGCTCTACTTCCGGGAGGGCGACCAACAGTCCCAAGGTGGTGTTGGGTTTATCGTCCACAAGTCCCTTGTGAACAACGTTGTTAAAATCGAGAGTATGTCGACCAGGGTGGCGTACCTTATACTCAGAATAACCAAGCGTTATTCGCTGAAGGTCATACAGGTATACGCACCGACCTCGGCACACCCCGACGAAGCGGTGGAGACAATGTATGAGGACATTTCCTCGGCCATACATGGCTCTAGAACGCACTACACCGTTGTCATGGGGGATTTTAACGCGAAACTGGGCAAGCGGAGCGGAGATGAGCAGCAAGTGGGGCAATTTGGGTTTGGACACCGGAACCAACGGGGCCAGACTTTGGCTGGTTTTCTGGAGAAGGAGGGACTCTATATGATGAATTCCTTTTACAAAAAACCAGAACAGAGGAAATGGACCTGGTTGAGTCCGGATGGCACCACAAAAAACGAGATAGACTTCATCATGTCGACGGAAAAGCACATATTCAATGATGTCTCCGTGATCAATATGGTCAAAACCGGAAGCGATCACCGCTTAGTACGAGGCACATTGAATATCGACGTTAAGCTCGAAAGGTCGCGCCTGGTGAGGTCTACGCTGCGTCCCGTGCCAGTTCAAATTCAAAACCCGGAAAGCTTCCAGCTTGAACTGCAAAACCGCTTTATAAGCCTAGGCGTTGACGTGGACGATTATAATGACGGGTTCGTGGAGACTGTCCGCAAAGTTGGGTCGAAGTTCTGTGAGACCCAACGCCTGAAAACGGCCAAAAAGCTCTCGGACCTCACCCTAAATCTCATGGACGAGCGACGGAAAATGGTTCTGCAGTCTACAGATGATGCGACGCAGCTTCGGATGCTCAATAGACAGATATCAAAGTCCCTGAAGCGTGATATACGCCGATTCAACACGAATCGTGTTGAAGAGGCTATTGAACGCAACAGGGGCTCCAAGGTTTTTGCCAGGGATCTGTCTATTGGGCAAAGCCAGCTCGTCAGGCTGAAGACTGATGACGGCAGGATCGTCACGTCGAAGTCCGAGATTTTGGGTGAGGTCGAGAGTTTCTATGGACAACTGTACACGTCTACACAGGAACCCGTCATAAATCTAGCAGACGACCCACGAGCTAGATTAACCCGGCACTACACCGAAGACCTACCGGACGTCAGCCTGTGTGAGATCGGGATGGCTCTCGAGCAACTTAAAAACAACAAGGCGGCGGGTGATGACGGAATTACCGCAGAACTTCTGAAGGCGGGTGGAGAACCGATCCTTAGGGCCCTTCAGAAGTTATTCAATTCCGTCATACTCGAAGGACGAACGCCGAAGGCATGGAACAGAAGTGTGGTGGTGCTGTTCTTCAAGAAGGGAGATAACACCTTATTGAAGAACTACAGACCCATCTCACTTCTGAGCCATGTCTACAAGTTGTTCTCGAGGGTCATCATGAATCGACTCGCGTGCAGGCTTGACGATTCCCAGCCTCCCGAACAAGCCGGTTTCCGAAAAGGCTTCAGTACCGTAGACCATATTTTAACGCTACGGCAGGTTATACAGAAGACCGAGGAGTATAACCTGCCCCTTTGTCTGGCGTTCGTGGACTACGAGAAAGCCTTCGATTCGATCGAGACGTGGGCAGTATTGCAGGCTCTCCAGAGGTGCCAAGTCGACTATCGGTACATCGAAGTATTGAAGTGCTTGTATGAAAACGCCACCATGTCAGTCCGACTCCAGGACCAGACCTCGAAACCGATCCAGTTGCAGCGAGGTGTTAGGCAGGGAGACGTTATCTCTCCGAAACTGTTCTCCGCTGCACTGGAAGATGTTTTCAAGGTTCTGGACTGGAAAGGGCTGGGCATTAACGTGAACGGCGAGTACATCACTCACCTTCGATTCGCTGACGACATAGTCGTAATGGCTGAGACCATGGAGGGCCTCACTACGATGCTCGATGGCCTCTGTGGAGCCTCCGAACGAGTCGGCCTTAAGATGAACATGGAGAAGACGAAGATCATGTCTAATATCCATGTTCAAGCCACTCCTGTTAACATCGGAGGTTCTACCCTCGAAGTTGTTGACCATTACATTTACCTGGGACACACTGTCCAGTTAGGTAAGTCCAACTTCGAGAAAGAGGTCAATCGTCGGATCCAACTCGGTTGGGCAGCGTTCGGGAAGCTGCGAAAGATCTTCTCGTCCACAATACCGCAGTGTCTGAAGACAAAAGTCTTCAACCAATGTGTGTTGCCAGTGATGACATATGGAACAGAGACGTGGTCGCTCACTATGGGCTCCATCAGAAGGCTCAAAGTCACTCAAAGGGCAATGGAGAGGGCTATGCTCGGAGTTTCCCTGCGAGATCGAATCAGAAATGAGGAGATACGCAGGAAAACCAGGGTCACCGACATAGCCCACCGGATTGCCATACTTAAGTGGCAGTGGGCAGGGCACATAGCTCGCAGGACCGACGCCCGATGGGGCAGAAAAGTCCTCGAGTGGCGACCGCGTTCCGGAAGGCGCAGTGCTGGTAGGCCTCCCACACGGTGGACCGACGACCTGGTTAAGATCGCCGGAAAGCAGTGGATGCGGGCGGCCCAGGACCGGCCTTTGTGGAAATCCTTGGGGGAGGCCTATGTCCAGCAGTGGACGTCTTCTGGCTGAAATGATGATGATGATGATGATGAAATCCTAATGTTAATGATCTAAATTTAAATTAAACTTTTACAAGTTTCGTTTTGTGTTTATCAACTTATCAACCATAAAAAGGGAAGTGTTTCGATTTTTCTGATGAGAAGTCATTGAGAAGTATATTTTTTTTTTCACCTTATTTTGACTTAATATCGAAAAAGCACGCTGATTTTCAATCGAAAATTCTCGCGTCAAAATTCAGCATTTTTTAAAAAGTCTGTGTTTCTTTTTCCCTTTAAATCTCTTATTTCTGGTAATGTACAAAAAAATATACATTCAATGTTCTCCGAAAATGCAAAGAAAAGTTAACTGATTATTTTGGGAGTTTAAAAGCGTCTTTAAATCAAAATGGCCGATGGAAAGTGTTTAGGAGTATTGACGATTGATTTTTAACAATATTGTCTAAAACATACGTGAAACTCGACCAGTAGAATTTACGTGAAGTAAGCTATGTTTTTATCTTGATCACCTGATTACTGATTACACCTGATTACACCTGACCTGATCTTGATTTCAGCTGAAGCCTTCCGGATCCGATAGAACAGTTTGTTATATGGATTTTTTTGGGTAAATATATACATATTACAATATAAATAGGACCGCAAAGTAATAAAAACCCTCTGAGTTTCTTGCCAGTTCTTCTCAGCAGTGGTCGCGTTCCGAACTGGTGGTAAAGTATATTACTTTGCATTGTATAAATTTTATTAATATGCTGACAATTTGTAAGTGTCCATTGTGTCCTATGCAAAATAAATAATTTGACTTTGACTGGAAAACGGCCGTTTGACCAAGTTAGCAGTTATGCGATCCTAGGACATATTAACACTACTCAATCGTCCACATTTCGTCCGCCAGAAAATACGTGATATCTGGCGGCCCTGGGAGCTTGGACTATAGCACATTCCGCAGGCGAGGTTATTGTATGTTGGTGCATAAGTTAAGCATGTTGGTTTAGGCCTCATGTCTGGCAAGCTTACTGAATATTTTGGTTGGCGTATGTTATAGTTTGCTTGGGATTGAGCTGCTCGAGATAAAAATACTATGAATATACGAACAAATGTCTTGCTGGAACTGTATTTACGAGCTTTTATTTTTTATTATATTACCGACTAGCGACCCGCCTCGACTTCGCACGGTGGCAATGATGAACCTCTAAATTTATCAGTGTTTCTCCAGTATTAGGGATGTATTATATGTATAAACCTTCCTCTTGATTTGCTCTATCTATAAAAATAATCCGCTTCAAAATCCGTTGCATAGTTGTAAAGATTTAAGCATACATAGGGACGGACAGATGACAGCGACTTTGTTTTATACTATGTAGTGATAATCGGGTTTTAGAATACGCAGTGTCACCAACCCATACCATCTCGAGGGTGTCGTAAGGCGCGACTGAGGGAACGCAAGAGGCAAATCACCTAGCCGCAAGAGACGGACAACTTGATACAAACTCTGTGCCAACCCGTCTCGCCAGCGTCGCACAGTAGGCTAACCATGTAACTGGAGGAGGTATAGTTACATGGAGGGTCTAGGTCGAGTAGTGAAATACGTGGATTAGTTAGGATTGTTTCTACTACTACTAATAAGCCAATAAATGACACAGTGTTAACTCGAGCCTCATCCAAAGACATAATAATATTATTATTATTTATTTTCATGTCTCTTTATTTCTTATTTTTACATATATTTTAAAAAAATACAAAATGTTTTAAAAAAATATACATAAAAAAAGAAAAAACGGTCGAAAACGAGGTCGATGACCTAAGCTACCGACGGTTCAGGCTCGTTTATTATTATTATTACTAACTATCTATATAAACTACCACTATCTAACTACTACTATCTATATAAATAAAAAATAATTGCTGTTCGTTAGTTCGTAGAACGGCTGGACCGACTTGGCGAATTTTGGTCTTGCAATATTCGTGGAAGTCCAGGGAAGGTTTAAAAGGTGAGAAAATATGAAAATGCTTGGAATTAAATTAAAACAAAAAATTTGCTTTTCCTTTGACGTGACGCTTAACGATTAAGTTTAGCTGTCTTTTATTTATCGATTGAGGCAGAAGTCTGCCAGGTCAGCTAGTGTGTAATAAATCTACTGTGCTATGCTGGGGTTTCGTATCTTTCGTCGGGTCTTACGATACACTCAGGATGGAATGGGGCGGAGACACCATGTATTCTAGATCTGTCAAAACACGGACAATTGAGAGACACGAATGGGATTGTCTCACAAATACGATATTATCAATTCTATGATTACAAGCGCTGGCACTAGTAATAAATATGGAATGTCGGAAAATTACTTAGCATCGATACATAAGCCGCGTCGCGTTGCGGCATTGTCATTGTATTGATTTCGTTTGTATTCGGCTTGTATTGTATTTTGAATGTTTGATGGCAACTGACGCACAATTTCCGACATTTGACATTGTACGGTATAATAGTAGTGTGGTTTTTTTTGCAATATTTTCTCTTTTCCTTTTAAAGAATGAAATCCCTGTATTAGTTTATACCTGTATCGCGAGGCCCTTTTACAAACACGTATTGTAAAATGCCCTCGCAGGATTCACGAATACAAAATATGCCACTCGGAGTCAGAGCAGGTGCCTCTGGTCTGACCAAAAAACATTCATCATCATCATCATCATTTCAGCTAAAAGACGTCCTCTGCTGGATATAGGCCTCTCCCAAGGATAGCCACAAAGGCCGGTCCTGAGCCGCGCGCACACACCGTTTTCCGGCGACCTTAACCAGGTCATCGGTCCACCGTGTTGGAGGCCTAGTAGCACTGGGCTTTCCGGAACGCGGTCGCCACTCGAGGACTTTTCTGCCCCATCTGATAATCTGTTATCATTGCTTATGGAGGTAGTCTGTGCGGTGACGGATTACGAATACATGGTGTCACCATCCCGTTCCATTCTGAGGGTGTCGTAAGAGTCGACAGAATTCAATGACAATTCTGAAAACCTAGCTGCAATAGAAAAATAACTTGATACAAAACCATTTTTTTTGTTTGCCCGGCGTAAAATCCTTTATGACTTCCCCCATAGTGGGGGTGGGAGTGTGGGACTCTCCCCCATAGTGGGGGCCTACCCACTAAACCTCCCGGGGGTGCTCCAACTCGCGTCCTGTTGCGGCATTGTGGGATCTGATGCAGAACCACGCCGCCGCCGACGAGGAGGCCCTCCTCCTCTCCTCAGGCTCCTTACGAGCACTCGACGTCCAGCAAACCCTGTGCTAACCCTTCTGGCTAGTCTGCCGCAGTAAGCGAGTAACCTTCCATGTTATTAGAGGAGGCCAGACTCAACAGTGGGTCATTTATGCGCTGAGAAGTAGGTATTCGGCCTTGTTCTTGGTTCTTGGGTTCTTACGACACCCTTAGGCTAGAATGGGGTGGTGATACCACGTATTCTTGAACGCCCAAGTGTGATGTAATTTGGTTGCAATTTTCCGTACCGTGGAAGCCTTTAACCAGACCGTGTTGCGGTAAGTCGTTTCCTAAAACACTTTCAGAACGGTTGGTGACACAATGTATTCTTAATCCGTCACCACGGACAGTTCAAAAGTTACTTCTCCGCCCATAACTGACCCACTGCTGAGTCGGGCCTCCTCCAACTACATGGAGGGTAAGTAGCCTACTATGCGACGCTGGCCAGACGGGTAGGGGATAGGGTTTCTTGTCAAGTTTTCCTTCTCTTGCGGCCAGGTTTTCAGCCTTATCATTTCCTATTGTCGGCTCTTACGAAACCCCCAGGACGAAATAGGATGGTGACACTCTGTGTGTATGTGTTCAAAAGTTATCTTAATATAATTAGTTAAGCTATCGAATGGCTGAATACACGCAACTGTCATAACCGCTCGAGGTTCCAATACAAAGCTCAATCTAAACGAAAATTGTGTTATTGAGTGCAGTATTATCCCGAAGCGCTTTGATTGGAGGTACGTCGCTTTGTTTAGTAGTATCAATTAAACTTGGTCTTGTTCTACTTCTCATCCCATAAATAACCCACTGCTGAGTCCAGTGCCGGATTTAAATTTGTGCCGCCCTGGGGCACTGAAGAAAATGCCGCCCTATGACTTAAATTTTATTTTAATAGTTATGATATCTTATTTTTTAAGAATTAGAATAACTAATTGATTGCAGGAAATTTATTATGTATTATATATTATTATGTATCAATTTTAATTGGATACATAATACTTAAATTATATTTCTTGAAAGATAAAATGTTTATTTTAAAGAATTAGTTAATTATATAATATATAGAAAAAAAAATCTCACTTTCCAAATTTAGCCGCCCTATAAAATTTGCCACCCTGGGCACTAGCCCCAACTGCCCCTAGTGTAAATCCACCACTGGCTGAGTCGGACCTATATGGAGGGCAATAATCCTACTATGCCACGCTGGCCAAACGGGTTTCGTATCAAGTTTTCCTTCTTATGCGGTTATTTTTACAGTGCTGCACACTGTAACTCGTTGGTCTAGGGTTTAGGTGTGCCGCTTTTGGATCAACGGGTCCCGGGTTCGATTCCGGGGTCGGGCAAGTGTCTTTGTCTAAACCAGAGGAACTTGCTCTGAGTGTGGATTGCCATTAGTGTTCGTATATTACATGTTTGTAAAGTGCAAGTAGTGGTGAAGGGGTTCCAATTAAAAAAAAATTAGAAAGAAGTTAAACAATAAATGAACTATTAAATAGGTATTACATTTTCTAGTACAATAAATCGTTATTCATGCACTTAATGCGCAATAAAATAATGTTTACGAGACATTCAGAAGTCGTAACTGTTGAGAAATGTTTTTCATTGAATGGAAGAATTAGCCCTGGAACGTTAGTGTCTATTGATTCTTCTTGTGATGGCAATGTTCAGTAACTAGTAACTTTTGCAAGCTTATTGCTATAACAACTTTTCGCTAATTCTCCCCGGAACCCAAGCTATTTAAAGCATGGGTTCCATTGATAAATAACCATCGTTAGTATTGTAGCGACTACCATGCTACATACTTTACACAATTTACCCAAAAATCTGAACTATCAACAACAAGAAATATCGTCTACAAATGTGAGAATTACCGAAAAGTTGCTATAGCAATAAGCTGACAAATGTATAGTAAAAAAACTGTTTTTTTAGTTTTTTAGTAAACACTTTGATATCTAATATCACCCTCTGATATCTACTTACAACATTTTTTTTGAGTAACTCTTTGCCCTCACTTTGGATGTCTTTAGCGTTTTGTAACAAAATACAAATAAATAAAAAACATACAACGAACCTCATCTTTTTTAAATAGGTTCAAAAATAGAAGACAGACCGTATTTAGTGGCGGCCACCTGAATAATTAAATAAGGGTTAACTCTCGTCATTTCGTAGCTACAGAGTGGGCTTTGTTAGTTGGCAAACACAGGCTTTTGTACTGCTTTTTACAGAGTCCGTTAAGAGGGCATTGTCTATTTGATGGCGAAATTTGAAACAATATAACATAGGATAGTGCAGGTTATTGTTTCTTTACAGTTCTGATCGTGTTATTTAATATTAATTCCCAATGTTGACTGAAAGATGCTGTTAGTTTAATATATTTCTCCTTCATCTATCTATCTATATCTTCCATCTTATATATAAATACAAATGAATTGCTGTTCGATAGTCTCGCTAAAACTCGAGAACGGCTAGATCGATTTGGGTAATTTTGGTCTTGATATATTTGTGTGAGTCCATGGAAGGTTTAAAAGGTGAAAGTAAAATATGGAAAAAGAAACAAAATATTTTAATATGCATTTATTTTTTTTATATAAAAAAAACGATTCCCCTGCACTAGGTATAACTTGTATCGCGGGGGCAATTTACAAATCGAACCCGGGACCCGTTGATCCAAAGGTGGCACATCTAGTTAAGTTTTGCAATTTTTTTAATAATAGATATTCTAGAATTTTCATTCAGGTTGTTTTTAAAGATTCTGAAGTTTGCTGGGTCAGCTAGTTCTATTATATTTCTTCCATCATTGACCGATGTTAAGTTTAAAACTTGACACTCGGAATAATGTTAATATAAAACTACAGAGTTATTTTTAATATGATTAATGTAATAAGAAGGTTTTGCTGTGAATTTTTGTCATATTTCGACACTTTGGCGATTGCGATGACAATGCGCTAGTAAACCATTGAGTTAAATGTACTTCGTACTAGAGGAGACACCTCAACTAGATTGTTTGTAACACGCGTTGGAGCGCGCGCACTCCAACTCATTTAGTCTGTGACAAGCGCTTGCTGCAACATCACGCGTTTGAGTGTTGTTTTGTTTTTTAAACTATGCCTTCGTGTGTATTGAGATACTGTTCAAACAATTCGAGAAATACAAGTAAAAGTCAAGGAGTAACTTTCAACATTATTATCTTTAAGACACGCTTAATTTAGTCATATTTTATCAATTTATTGTAACTCTTGACGACGCCTCACTGCGGCGGCCATGTTTATGTGAATATCAAAGAGTAAGAACATTTGAATGCGCAGAGTTGACACTATCGACGTTAAATAATTAAGGACACTAAATAATAATAGGGTTTACTGCGAAAACCAGCTAAGTGCAGTCAAGTTAGTTTTGAGATATTGCGTTTTAAAGTATAAGACTAATACAATTAGTTTTGAAATATTGCGTTTTTTAAAGATTATTTAAAATACAAATGCTATAGTTTTAGTAGGCCTTGTATCCAGTATACAGTAGGTATATTTTAGTAGTTAGGGTATTATGTAAAATAAAGATTTTATGTTTGTTTTTTTTTATCATTATTTATCTCGTAAACCACACCATAAATTTTGTGTTGAACTAAAGTTTTTCATTTTTCAAGTAGTTCGGTTTTGCTCAAAATAAGTCAGTAAAATAGTCAGTTGTCGCAGTAAACTCTCGATATTATCACGTTATGAATAGTTCATCCATATTAAAATAAATTAATATATTGATTGGATTTTAGATTTACAGATTTACATTTACAGTACACACAGTAACTAGTAGGCAGAATAATAAAATAAAGTCCTGTCTCTCGCGTCTGCGCGTTTTGATTTTATCTATGAAAACATCACACCCCCCGCTTGCCCCGCTGTCATCAAGTTACGCGATACTTTTTGTTTGAAATAGCTTCTCTATATATTTAACTCAATGTAGTAAACACGTTAATCTCTTCCCATCACGACTCATCTAGAAGTCGTAAAACTAAGCTGCCAGTTAGAGGATCCCATTAAAGCCATGTAACTGCTATCTACCAGATGGTGATAATAAAAAACTCAAGTGCTAAACTTAAAGATTTACGGGCCAACTACTGCAGATTGGGGAGCATTTACCAACGGGTTTCTGACAGGGCTGCCGAGACAAAGGTGTAAAATATACAGGTAACTAGTTGAAACCGCAAACGTTGTTTTGCAATATAAATATGGCTATTACAAAATAGGGGTTGATCGTAAAATTTGGGGTTGTATTGAATTTGTATGCTGTATCATAAAAAAATATGATGTCTAAAAAATTTAATGAAAATATAATAAAACTAGCGACCCTATCGGCTTTGCACGGGTGCAATGATGAACATCTAAATTTATCAATTTTCCTCTACAATATTAAGGATGTATTATGCATATAAACCTTCCTCTTGAATCGCTCTATCTATTAAAAAAACATCTCAAAATCCGTTGCGTAGTTTTAAAGATTTAAGCATACATAGGGACAGACGACAGCGACTTTGTTTTATACTATGTAGTGATAGTGATGATAATAAATATAAATAAATAAATATCCTTGGACATTTCACACAACGCCATCTCGTCCCAAGCTAAGCAACTTAATGCTTGTGTTATGGTAACGAGATGGATGATAAACTACATAAATACATATGTTTTTTGTAAATATATTATAGATAGAAATGACACTCCGAGCCAGTGCCTCTGGTTTAGACAAAGACACTTGCCCGACCCGGGAATCGAACCCGGGACCCGTTGATCCAAAGGCGGCATATCTAGCCACTAGACCAACGAGGCATGATAGTGATTCATGTGTCATGGAATTTGTTTTTTTATGATACAGCATACAAAAATACGACTGACCCCTATATTTTAATAGCGATATTTTTATGGCTAAACAGCGTCTGCGGGGTCAGCTAGTCTCTATATATAAAAATGAATAGCTGTTCGTTAGTCTCGCTAAAACTCGAAAACGGCTGGAGCGATTTGGCTTATTTTGGTCTTCAAATATTCGTGTGAGTCCAGGGAAGGTTTAAGAGTCTAGAGAAAACATTGATATTGTAAGCAAAATAATAAAAACAACAATTTTATTTTCCCATACAAACTGTTACCTGTCAAACATTTGACGTTCGTCCCGACGGTTCGCTGATTTTGGCATAATTACTTTTTTTCTTTTTTAATTACATTAAATAAGGGATTGGAATCGATAAGAAAAGGCGGTATATTAATTTATTATTAATTATTCCAATTCGAATTCAATATTCATAGTTCAGACAGGACAACGTCTGTCGGGTCAGCTAGTAATGATATAAAAATCTGTGAAATTACATGGTGCGTGCTGAAACTGCACTCACATACTTTTTATAAAACTTCACTAAAGTAAGGCTGTAAGGTCAGTAGACCATAACACGGCTGACATGGGAGTACCATGCGACTATCTTACTAATATTATAAACGTGAAAGTTTGTAAGTATGGATGGATGGATGGATGTTTGTTACTCTTTCACGTAAAAACTACTGAATGGATTTTAATGAAACTTTACAATAATATAGCTCATACATCAGAATAACACATAGGCTACAAGTTATAAAGATATTATGTGAATTACAACAATATAAACAAGTCGAATTCAAAATTTCTAATTGTCAAATTTTCGACCATATTAAACTATAGACAACATAACGTTTCGCTGTCAGTTGCGTTTTGTTAAAGTAGGTTTTATACGGACGGGATAAAAATCTCAGGTATCCTATGTCCAACTTTCTTTTTGTTTTAAATATATATAATGCGGAACAAAGTTCGCCGGGTCAGCTAGTCTGACATATATAGTCATTAACTTGATAGTACATATGTATATTTGACATAGAACTGCTTCGTTCCATTAGCTCTTCGGATGGCTTTGGTGGTTTTGTCACATCCTGTATACTTGTTGATTGTCAATTAATTCTACTATTACACAGCCCATAACTAACCCACTGCTGATTCAAGCCTCCGCCAATGACATGTAGGGTCATTAGCCACACTGGCCAGACGTGTCGGCACAGGCTTTTGTATCAAGTCTTCCTTCTGTTGCAACTAGGCTATTGGCCTTGTCATTTCATTTTTTCGCCTCTAAGACACCCTCAGGATGGAATGGGGTGGTGGCACTAGGTAAATAATAAATATAATAAATAAATATCCTTGGACATTTCACACAACGCCATCTCGTCCCAAGCTAAGCAACTTAATGCTTGTGTTATGGTAACGAGATGGATGATAAACTACTTATATACGTTTTTTTTTTTGTAAATACATACATATTATAGATAGAAATGACACCCAGACTCCGAGCCAGTGCCTCTGGTTTACACAAAGACACTTGCCCGACCCCGGAATCGAACCTGGGACCCGTTGATCCAAAGGCGGTACATCTAACCACTAGACCAACGAGGCAGTCATTAGACCAACGAGGCAGGTATTCTAAATCCATCACTACACGGACACATTCGAGGTGTTATTGTCCAATTCCAAGATCTGAGTGACTTCTACAACTACTCTGCCCATACAAGAGCCACTACTGAGTCGAGCCTCCTCCGGTGACATAGAGGGTAAGCGTACTGGGCCACGCTGGCCAGAAGGTCGTTCTGTTGCAGTTAGGTTATTGGCTTTGTCATTTACTGACACCTTCAAGGTGGAATGGGGTGATGATACTATCATCACTACCTATTATAGAACAAAGACTGCCTCGTTGGTCTAGTGGTTAGATGTGCCGCCTTTGGATCATTGGGTCCCGGGTTCGATTCCGGGGTCGGGCAAGTGTCTTTGTGTAAACCAGAGGCACTGGCTCGGAGTCTGGGTGTCATTTCTATATATAATATGTATGTAATTACAAAAAAATATGTATATAAGTAGTTTATCATCCATCTCGTTACCATAACACAAGCATTAAGTTGCTTAGCTTGGGACGAGATGGCGTTGTGTGAAATGTCCAAGGATATTTATTTATTTAAAGTCGCTGTCGTCTGTCCGTCCCTATGTATGCTTATAACTTTAAAACTACGCAACGGAATTTGAAGCGGTTTTTGTTAATAGATAGAGTGATTCAAGAAGAAGGTTTATTGCATCCGTGCGAAGCCGGGGCGGGTCGTTAGTATATATTAAATCTATCACTACACAGATATCTAAACGACTTCTAATACCTATCTAACTTGGTGCAAATTAATTACTAAAGCAAATCGGATAAGTTGCGGTGCAAAATCAAACAGAACCGATCAACCCTAAGTTCTGATTGCATCACCTCAGTTCCGAAACCCAATTAGACAGATCTGCAGTCAGCAGCATATCTTTGGTCTCCGTCCGTACTAACGATATCTAGGTGCTAGAATTTAATAACCAGTTACAGTATTTACTAAATTAATAATATCCTTGGACATTTCACACAACGCCATCTCGTCCCAAGCTAAGCAACTTAATGCTTGGTAACGAGATGGATGATAAACTACTTATATACATTTTTTTTTGTAAATACATACATATTATAGGTAGAAAACAGCCAGCCCCGGAACAAATACTTGTAGGTCGTACAAATAGTTCTTCCGTGCGGGAACCGAACCCGTGACATGCTGCGCAGCAGTCGATCGCTCAACCACTGCGCCAACTGTGTCGCATTAATGCACAACCAACTTGTTTCAGCTTATGTTTTGAGTTTGGGATTACTTTGTTCTCATTGTAATTTTACATTAAAACATTCATTTTTATTTATATAGTTTTTTAATCCATATAAATAAAAATGAATTGCTGTTCGTTAGTCTCTCTAACACTCGAGAACAGCTGGACCGATTTGGCTAATTTTGGTCTTTAAATATTCGTGGAAGTCCAGGGACAGTTTGAAAGGAAATACGAAATAACATTTTTAATACGCTTTTATTAGCTTCGCTTGTATGTATGTATGTAACGGAATCTTTGAACATGATTTTGACCCACTTCTAAACGTCGAAATTTGGCATACTTATTAAGGACCGATGACAATTCAATATTTTAAACATTTTGACCCGTTATCATTAATAGAATAATAATAATTACGGTGATCAAGGTGGAACACCGCTCTTCGATGCAATATCTAATACAGATGTAAATCATAAAGCTATTGCTATATTTTTTAGTGATTATTTAGCAATAGCTTTATGATATTTAAACTAAAAAATAAACAATAGTTTAAAAAAAAACTAAAAAAAAATACGCTTTTATAAAAAATGATATTCCAATGAAATAATTCTCATTTGACCGCCAGCTGAAGAAAAGTTTTATTTTTTGTTCTTGTATGCATTGCAATGTCTTATTACTAACTAGCGACCCGCCCCGGCTTCGCACGGGTGTAATGATGAACCTCTAAATTTATCAGTGTTTATATACAATATTATGGATGTATTATACATACAAACCCTCCTCTTGAATCACTCTATCTATTAAAAAAACCACTTCAAAATCCGTTGCGTAGTTTTAAAGATTTAAGCATCCAAAGGGACGGACAGACGACTGCGACATTGTTTTAAACTATGTAGTGATATGCCTTTTTTCGGGCGAAAAGCAATAATTACTGAAAATTGCGCTCATAACGGAATCCTAAAATCTATTGATCAACATCTCCCAAGTAATAAAACACAGAACAAACAATTACTCGTAGCGGTCAGCCGCGAAAGTGCTACGGCGTAGCAATAATCCTCGTAGCCATGTCGCTACGAGACGCCTACGACTTGCTACGGTTAATAAAATAAAAATGGCTCCGAGAAACGTTGGAAGTTTGTTCCTTATTTAAAAATAGCGCACATTTATTTCCTGTAGTATTTCAAATACATCGCAAAGCAAACCTAAATAATATTTTATAACTACGTGGAGCTTGACGCAGTGGTAGCCATTATCCTTACCTTTCAACATCTCAGCCAGTATCATTGAGGGTTATCGGAAATTCGAAAAGAGATGTATGGATTGTGTGAATTAAGACATGTGTGTACCTCATTATACACTAAGGGTGTCGTAAGAACCGACAAAAGGAAATGACAAGGCCGGTAACGTAGCTGGAAGAGGAGGAAAACTTGAAAGGAACCTCTGTGCCAACCCGTCTAGCCAGCGTGGAACATTAGGCTTATTAACCCCCCCCCACCTCCCTGTGATGGGAGGAGGCCCGACTCAGCAGTGGTTCATTTATGGGATGAATAGTACACAACCTTTTCTATTTGAAGTCAGTTGAAAATCCATCTGAGTCTTTGTCTAACTACGAATTTTAGTAACTAGTAAACAAATAACTCCTGTGTAATTTTGTTACAATATGCTGTATGAAAGTTTCAGTGCAGACACTTCAACTGTAGGTTGACCTCGTTTACAACTGCTCTCAACAGCGTGTAACAAAAACTCTATAACCACCCAAGGGGCTGTCCATTAATCACGTGAAGTTCGAAAGGGTTTCTGCAAAAATCGCGAAATATCACAAGGTGGGTATCGGTAGTACGATATCACGTGTATTTATTTTTTCGTCAAACGTGTGATTTCTAAACCGAAAACCAGCGTGTTGTGTAACCTTTGCGTGTAAGATTCTTTGTAGGTATTAAAAAATACACGTGATTTTTAATGGGGGTGGGGGGTAGTCTTAAACCTCACCACGTATCATCAAGGGGGAGGGAGGGGTTAATAAATGTTAAAAAACATCACGTGATTAATGGACAGCCCTCAACGTGATGATAGAGCTGATCAAAAAGCAGTTCTCAGATTAAAATGGAGCAATGGATGGCCTTTTTCTAAACCTAAATCAGGCAATCCTTACTAAGTGACCATCATTAAAAATATTAAAATACGCTTAATCGAGATCACACAATATCTAAGCGACGTAGACAAGTCTGACGATTCCAATTATATTTATAACTCATTTTGTTTTTGCGTTCAGTTTAACTGTGTGTCCTTTAAAGAATCGTAAACGATGCATTTTATCATGTGATGATCTTCAGCAAAGTATTGTGCAAGAGCACAAGAAGGTTTCTCGACAAAAATAAAATGAAAATTTGTGTAATGTCTTTCCTTCAAATTTATTTTAGTTAGTGGCGTAGCAACGCGCTCTTGCTACAGCTAGATTTACTATAACTATAACAGTGTAAAATAACCCACTTACAAACGTTTTAAACCACCTTATCGGCATGGTGACGGCTTTAGAATACATAGTGTCACGACCCCATTTCATCCCGAGGGATTTCGTAAGAGCCGATAAAGAGAAATGCCTAGGTTGTAAAGCAGGCCGCAAGAGAAGGAAAAACCCATCTGGTCAGCATGGCATAGTAGGCTAATTGCTCTCCCTGTGACGAGCGGAGTGACGAGCAGAGCGGTTTTTAATCGAATAACTTATTTTAAATACAAAAAATCCATTTCGTTTTTACACCAGTTGGACATGCCATTCCACAGAGAAGAGCCAGAACTTTTAAATAAAATGGGTTACAATTATGGTTACCACCACAATCAAACAAGATTAACGTGAAAGCAATTACACGCTTAAACATGTATTTGTATAAGACACAATGGACACTAACAAATATTCAAAGACCATAAAGGCGCACTTGCGCAGTGGTGCGTGTAGGGGACTCCTACACGCCCCACTGCTGGCCATCTTCAGGTTGGCGGGGATAGTCCATAAAAGATTTAAAAAAAAAGGTTCCTGATAAGGTAGTTTGCCTCTTGTATAGAAAAGTGGTTCTCTCGATGTCTCGTCAGTGTGTTTTCAACTTTTTGCGATCACGCAACGTGGGTATATATTGAGTAATGGCTTTTTACATTTTCTTTTAAAAACTCAAGGCCAATGTCGGTTTGAGAAGGTCATCGATCAATGTCGGGCTGTTTTATTATTTTTTTCGGCCGCTGTTGATTTATTGCGCCGTATCTGCGAGAGCGGTTCCGATTGATTATGAATGTTTATGAAAAATGGACTAAATCGTTTCTTTTTAAAAAAAAGTTTATTCGGCGACACCAGTCTCATCTTATTTGGTAAACTCAAACTCAAATCATTTATTTCAATTAAACCTTTTTACAGGTGTTTTTGAAAGGTCGAAAGTAAAGTTAGGAAGTTCTTCTCAGCAGTGGTCGCGTTCCGAACTGGTGGTAGATGGTAGACCATTTGTATTATATAGACTCATTATGAATATTGTGTTGACTTTTTGTAAGTGTCCATCGTGACCCAAGCAAAATAAATGATTTGAATTTGAATTTGGACGCTAGTTCCAAAACGTAGGGTCCTATGGAGAAGAACATGCAACAAACTCCATGGACACTCTTTTTATCCTATTTTCTGTTATCATAACTTCTAATATTCTACTACTATTCAGCCCATAAATGACCCACTGCTAAGTCTGGCATCCTGTCATTACAGGAGGGTAATTAGCCTACTGTGTCACGCTGGCCTGACGAGTTGGCACAGGTTTTGTGTCACGTTTTCCTTCTTTTGCGGCTAGGTGATCGGCCATAACATTTCCTTTTGTCGGGTCTTACGACGCCCTCTGGATGGAATGGGGTGGTGACCCTATGTATTTGAAAGCCATCGCCACACGCGATCACTAGTATTGAAAAGCAGCTGTCGCCACCTTTTTTTTCTTCCGAGAAAACAAAACCCCTGCACTAGGTATAACCTGTACCGCCGGGGCAGTTTACAAACATGAAATTCACGAACGCAACTGACTCCCAGGCCCGGAGGAAGTGCCTCTGGTTTACACAAAGACACTTGCCCGGCCCAGGAATCGAACTCGAGACCCCATGATCCAAAGGCGGTGCACCCAACCCCAAGACCAACAAGACAGTCACCTTATATCAAAGTCAATACTCAATTGCCTCGTTGGTCTAGTGGTTAGATGTGCCGCCTTTGGATCAACGGGTCCCGGGTTCGATTCCGGGGTCGGGCAAGTGTCTTTGTCTAAACCAGAGGCACTGGCTCGGAGTCTGGGTGTCATTTCTATCTATAATATGTATGTATTTACAAAAAAAAAATGTATATAAGTAGTTTATCATCCATCACGTTACCATAACACAAGCATTAAGTTGCTTAGCTTGGGACGAGATGGCGTTGTGTGAAATGTCCAAGGATATTTATTTATTTATTTAATTAATCAAGTTGGCACATTAGAAACCTTTTCACAAGTCAAAAGCTATGTTAAATGTTTATGGGACCAAATGGCCCCTTGTATCCGTGTGATGACGGATTTAGAACCACAGTCATCACCCCAATCCATACTGAGGTGTTCGTAAGAGCCGACAAAAGGTAACAAGGCTAAACACCTAGCCACAAGAGAAGGAAAAATTGATACGAAACCCGAAATTCCAACCCACCTAGCCAACGTGGCACAGTAGGTTAATTACCCTCCATGCAACTGGAGGAGGCTCGACTCAGCAGTGGGTCATCTATGGGTTGAGTAGTAGTAGTGGTAAACAGCTCACTATGGGCTCCATCAGAAGGCTCAAAGTCACCCAAAGGGCAATGGAGAGGGCTATGCTCGGAGTTTCCCTGCGAGATCGAATCAGAAATGAGGAGATACGCAGGAAAACCAGGGTCACCGACATAGCCCACAGGATTGCCAAACTTAAGTGGCAGTGGGCAGGGCACATAGCGCGCAGGACCGACGCCCGATGGGGCAGAAAAGTCCTCGAGTGGCAACCGCGTTCCGGAAACCGCAGTGCTGGTAGGCCTCCCACACGGTGGACCGATGACCTGGTTAAGGTCGCCGGAAAACGATGGATGCGGGCGGCCCAGGACCGGCCTTTGTGGAAATCTTTGGAGGAGGCCTATGTCCAGCAGTGGACGTCTTTTGGCTGAAATGATGAGTGGTAAACAGACACGTCAAATGTATAACACTCATCTTCTTTCCGGTGGTTCAAAAGGTGAATTTACATAACTGTCTTCGTAAAAAGCGCAGACGGCTCACCGACTTCGCACGCGACCTAATTCGCAGACAAATAGAATTCGCCCAGTGCAAACAGGCCCTTATTAACATAATCCTTAAAGACGTACTCGGAAAAAATATTTGCCATTGTGTCGAGTTTCGTAACAGAATAATAAATGGACAGGGAACGTTTTGGAATGTCAATTATTTTCTACGGATGACGGTGACGGATTTTATACATAATGTCACAAACCCATTCTATATTAAGGATGTAGTAGCGATTGGGCACAACTGAACTTTTTATAAATTATGTATAAGTATATACTTTAGTCAAAAGACAAAAGTCTTCAACCAATGTGTGTTGCCAGTGATGACATATGGAACAGAGACGTGGTCGGTCACTATGGGCTCCATCAGAAGGCTCAAAGTCACCCAAAGGGCAATGGAGAGGGCTATGCTCGGAGTTTCCCTGCGAGATCGAATCAGAAATGAGGAGATACGCAGGCAAACCAGGGTCACCGACATAGCCCACCGGATTGCCAAACTTAAGTGGCAGTGGGCAGGGCACATAGCTCGCAGGACCGACGCCCGATGGGGCAAAAAAGTCCTCGAGTGGCGACCGCGTTCCGGAAGGTGCAGTGCTGGTAGGCCTCCCACACGGTGGACCGACGACCTGGTTAAGGTCGCCGGAAAGCAGTGGATGCGGGCGGCCCAGGACCGGCCTTTGTGGAGATCCTTGGGGGAGGCCTATGTCCAGCAGTGGACGTCTTTTGGCTGAAATGATGATATAGTTTAGTTATATTCATTATATTTTATTTATACTAACCATATATTTATATAAATAAAATAAATAAATATATACAGGGTATCCCAAAAATTGCATGCCACAGCTACACTGGAGGTAGCCCTAAGTCTATTCCACAAAAAAATGGGTGAAGAAAAGTCACATGATATTAGAATTTTCCGATTTTTTCGTTCTATGTAACAAAATCATCACAAGTACTTACTTAATGTTTATTTTTTTATTCTGAACTCCTTACTGATAGATTTTAGAGTAAAGTAAAGTAATCTTCTTCTTCTGCCTGGCGTTAATCCCGGTTATTGCCTTCCGACTGAGTAGTAGTAAAGTAAACTAATCATTGGTCGGTAATTGGTGTAAAATACAAAAAATGGCAATTCGGTCTCTGACTTATTTTTTTTGTGGAATAGACCTAGCTTGTCTAGGCTACTGCCAGTGTCGTGCTATGTTTGGGACACCCTGTATATCAAGCATAATATATTCCACGTTATTTAGGATATAGGTATACCCAAGGCACCGACTTTACATGGCTATTTACTGGATATCTATCTGTTAACTATCCTACTAATATTATAAACGTGAAAGTTTGTAAGTATGTATGGATGGATGGATGGATGGATAGATGGATGGATGGATGGATGGATGTTTGTTACTCTTTCACGTAAAAACGACTGAATGGATTTTAATGAAACTTTATAATAATATAGCTTATACATCAGAATAACACATAGGCTACAATTTATAAAGATATTGTGTGTAAATTTATAGAGATATTAAGTTAAATTCAAATTTCTTATTGTCAAATTTTCAGCCATATTTAAATATAGACAACATAAGGTTTCGCTGTCAGTGACGTTTTGTTATACCACGTAATATATCACATTCTACGGGAACGGGATAAAAATCTCAGGTATCCTATGTCCGACTTTCTTTTATATATAAAGACGTTGGACAATTCATAAAATCATACTTAATATTATAAACGTGAAAGTGTAAATGTGTGTAATCCCGTTCCGTGATATAAAACATCGTATAACAAAATGCAATTGCTGGAATAACAAAACGTCACTGACAGCTAAACGTTATGTTGTCTATAGTTTGACAAATTTGACAATTAGAAATTTTGAAGTTGACCGATTGATGTATTTATTTCGAGTAAATAGTAGCTTATTGTGCCGAACAATGAAGAAGAACTAAATAATGCACGTGAAGATCGCCGCATTAGTATGACATGACTCCGTGCTTCTCAATCACAAGAGCAAATCGAGGCAGCCCGTGAAACGGATCGGTTGGGAATGCAAAATCGTCGAGCAAATTTAAGAGATCAACAACTAGATAATTTTCGAGGCACAAGAATAAATTTATAAAGTAGATACTACATAATTTGGATCTAGCAACGTTTCGATACGATGGCAGGCATTGGACCAATAGATGTCATGTAATATTACAAAATACTCCTCAGCCGTGTGGTAGCGGAGTAAGAATTCTACCACCCCATATCTTCCCGTGGGTGTCGTAAGAGGCGACTAAGGGACAACAGACGTTGGGCAGCAGCGACGTTCTGTCCAAAAACATAACAACCGTTACTGCGATCGCCAACCCGCCTGCCAAGCGTGGCGATTATGGCATAACCCCCCCAAATATGACGAGCACAATAATGCAACGGCCCCCAGTTCCCGGTAGCCTTACTATCCCCGGCCACGGTAGCGGCCGTGGTAACGGTAAGGCGGGGGGTGCTAACAATCCCCGGGCTACGGATAGCTACCACCACCAACTGACCATGGCGACGTACAACGGACGAACGATGCGGCTGGACGAACATCTTGAGGAGCTCGAAGTAGAACTTAACAATATAAGATGGCACGTTCTAGGGTTATGTGAAGTCCGTAGAGAGGGGGAGGACACCATTACTCTAGAATCGGGCCATCTGTTCTACTTTCGAGAAGGAGACCAATCCTCACAAGGTGGAGTGGGATTCCTCGTCAATAAGGCCCTCAAGGGCAACATTGTTGAGATATCTAGTGTGTCGCCGCGGGTTGCATACCTCATTCTAAAGCTCACCGAGAGGTATTCCCTCAAAGTGGTGCAAGTGTATGCACCAACGTCGACATACTCGGACGACGAAGTGGAAATTGTGTATGACGACGTGCACAGGGCTCTGCATAATACCACTAAGGCTCACTTCAATGTTGTCATGGGGGACTTCAACGCCAAAGTGGGAGTACAAAGTTGCGGCGAATCGGCAGTCGGATCGCATGGCTACGGATGTAGGAACCACAGGGGGCAAATGCTGGTCAACTTCCTGGAACGCGAGGGGCTATTCTTAATGAATTCATTCTTTAAGAAAAAGCCCCAAAGGAAGTGGACCTGGCAAAGCCCCGACACTGTGACGAAAAACGAGATAGACTTCATCATGACGGACAAGAAGTATATATTCAGGGATGTCTCTGTGGTCAACAGGGTAAATACCGGTAGTGACCACCGACTTGTACGAGGCACCCTGAATATAGACTTCAAGCTTGAACGCAGACGGCTGATGAAGTCTATACTCCGACCCAACCTGCATCAAGTGGCTAGCGATTCCGAAAAGTTCCAGCTGGAACTTCAGAACCGGTTCGCTGCTCTGGAAACTACAATGAGCGTTGACGAGGATCTGGACAACGTAGTCCAAATAATTAGGGACGAGGGAAGGAAGCTCTGTGCGAGGAAGCAATATGGACGGGCATCGAAACTCTCTACTGAGACTCTCCGGCTTATGGATGATAGACGGCAAAATACCAGCGCCACAACATCCGAAAAGAGGGCCCTCCACAAGAAAATCAGGACACTGATACGCCGTGACCTCCGACGCGCCAATACGCAAAAAATACAGGAAGCGATTGAGCAAAATCGGGGGTCCAAAGTGTTCGCGCAGCGTCTTGGGAGGAGCCGTCTGAGTAAGATCACGACCACCAACGGCAATGTCGTCTCATCTAAACCGGAGATCGTCAAGGAAGTGGAAAGTTTTTATGGTCGTCTATACGCTTCAAATACTCCACAGCCATCACCCGCTTCTACAGATCCCAGAGCTACGTTGTCCCGCCACTACACAGATGAGCTGCCGGAAGTCAGCCAAGACGAAATCGAGTTGGCTCTCAGACAGCTTAACAATGGAAAAGCCCCCGGGGAGGACGGAGTTACGTCGGAGCTACTGAAAGCAGGTGGGTTACCTGTAATCAGACAGCTCCGACGCATTTTCAACACCGTTCTCTTCTCTGGGAGAACTCCTAATGCGTGGAGCAAGAGCATAATAGTCTTGTTCTTCAAGAAAGGAGACAGGACACTTCTCAAGAATTATAGGCCGATCTCGCTCTTGAGCCACGTATATAAGCTGTTTTCGAGAGTCATCACGAACCGTCTGGCAAAAAGACTTGATGACTTCCAACCACCGGAGCAGGCCGGGTTTCGGAGAGGATTTGGCACCATAGACCACATCCACACAATGCGGCAGATTATACAGAAAACGGAAGAGTATAATCGGCCGCTGTGTCTAGCATTCGTGGACTATGAGAAGGCCTTTGACTCTATCGAAACCTGGGCTGTTCTGGAATCCTTGCAACGGTGCCAAGTTGACTGGCGATATATAGAAGCGCTGAGATGCCTTTACGCCGCTGCATCAATGACCGTCCAAGTACAGGAAGACCAGACAAGACCAATCCAATTGTGCAGAGGTGTAAGACAGGGGGATGTCATATCCCCGAAACTGTTTACAACCGCATTGGAGGACGTCTTCAAGACACTGGACTGGAAAGGACGGGGCATTAATGTTAACGGCGAGTACATCTCCCATCTGCGCTTCGCTGATGATATTGTCATCATGGCAGAATCGCTGCAGGATCTTCAACAAATGCTGGACAGCCTTGACACTGCATCCAAGCGGGTTGGTCTCGGAATGAACTTGGATAAAACCAAGGTTATGTTCAATGAACATGTCAGTCCGGGACCAATCAGCATTGGTGGTACTCCACTTGAGGTTGTTTCGGAATACATCTATCTCGGGCAGTGTCTGCAGTTAGGACGAAACAACTTCGAGAAGGAGGTAGCCAGAAGGATTCAGTTGGGCTGGGCAGCATTTGGGAAGCTTCGTCAGGTCTTTTCGTCGCCCATACCGCAGAGTCTGAAGACGAAAGTCTTCAACCAGTGCGTCCTACCCGTACTAACCTACGGTGCTGAAACGTGGACACTGACGGTGCGGCTAGTCCATCAGCTAAAAGTCGCCCAGCGAGCTATGGAGCGGGCTATGCTCGGTGTCTCGCTACGAGATAAAATTCGTAATGAAGTTATCCGAGCGAGAACGCGTGTCATCGACATAGCCCATAGGATAAGCAAGCTGAAGTGGCAATGGGCTGGCCACATCTGTCGTAGAACTGACGGCCGCTGGGGCAAACGGGTGCTACAGTGGAGACCACGTACCGGCAAACGTAGGGTGGGACGCCCCCCTGCTAGATGGAGCGACGATCTGCGACGGGCAGCCGGCAGCAACTGGATGCATAGAACCGAAGACCGGGTTCAGTGGCGAGCCATGGGGGAGGCCTACGTCCAGCAGTGGACTGAAATAGGCTGATGATGATGACTCCTCAGCGGCTAAAGTTTTATCATAATGGAAAATCGTCATCTGGGACGAACGTACAATAGCGCATATACGTGCATTGGAAGCACTTCCGATCCGACCAAACACCTACGCAATGACTCGAGATGTTTTGGAGGCGCAATGATTTTACTGTCTGGCTATTTTTGCCAAACACTGCCACTAATTCCAAGATGTGGATTGATTTTATTTTCTCAGAATTTCTTTTCATCGAAGGACGAAGTCACAAACACAAAAATAATGAATGGTTGACTAAGCGAGCAATTTTGGCGGCTAAGAATAAATATGTAGATGATATAAAGTAACTAACATAATTCAGAATGAAATTATTGGTACACTTGCAATAATTCAAATATATTGACTGTGTAAAAAAAGACTCCTTGGATGTGCCTGGCTTACCACCGCACAATTTACGACTAAAGGTTGGCTACGTACTAAGTTTGCTTCCAAATATAAACCAAAACCACCAAACCTGTGCAACGGAACACGTTTGGTGGTAAGTGAATTGATGAACAATGGAATATACTCAAAGTAAAGTTGGAAGGTGAGGAAGTTCTCATCCGAGGATCCCGACGATATCAACTGATATACCGTTTTAGTTTTAATGATTTCCGATCCGTCGTGCATTCGCCGAGACCATCAATAAATCACATGGCCAATCCTGGAAAGTTTGTGGCCTAAATCTAGATAATTCATGTATTTCCCAAGATCAATTATATGTGGCATGTTCCGGGTCAGAAGACCATCTGCGTTATTAGTTCATGCACCTGATAATAAACCGAAAAATGTCGTCTGTCACAAGGTGATTCACTGAAAAGTGTAGTTACTAAAATAGATGGCCAATAAAGTATAATTAAAATTATAGATTTTTTATTTATATTTATCCTGATAAAAAATTGAAGTTAATAAAATAAAAAATCTGCTCTTTTATTGCCTTTAATTAGGGCGAAACAAAGTTCGCCGGGTCAGCTAGTCTGTTATATATGTATATCCTAATTGCTCCCTATCCGTTGGTAACAGGTATTTCGTTATTCAAAAAGCGATGTTATTTTTGGTTGTACCTTAATTGTATTTTATCATAGAAATAGCATTAAACAATAAAGACAGTTTTAATAAGATTTTCTAAAGCTATTTTTATAGAATACTGATTTTCATACAAAATCCAAAGACAATTTATTTCTTGTTACAATAGTTTGAATTTTATTTACGCAATAAGAATGCATAGTGTCTTCATCCCATTCCCACCTGAGGCCGGACAAAAAGGACATGGTAAAGCCAAAAACTTAGCCGCACGTGAAGGAAAACTTAATACGAAATCCTTTGCCAACCCGTCTGGGCAGCGTGGCACAGTGGATTAATCATAATTTCAGCCAAAACACGTCGACTGCTGGACATAGGCCTCCCCCAAGTATTTCCACCTGGGCCACCCGCATCCATCGTTTTCCGGCTGTGTGACCGTGTGACCAGCACTTGTACCTAACTAGATCAAATCAGATCAAAGATCTATTTATTCAAGTTGGCTCAGCTGAGCTCTTTTTACACGTCGATATACATTTTACATTCACAATTTACCACCGGTTCGGAAGGCTGCTCTACAGAGACGAGCCGGCGAGAATCTCTGTAGTTGTTTTTTTTAGATCGCCATTTTTATGCACAAGGCCGGGATAAGACAGATTTAGACATAGACATATTCTTTATTGTGGCACAAGACAAAAAAAATACATAGATTTTAAAATTAGAATACGAAATGATCCCAACGTTTCAGACACTTTGCAGTGTCCAGTCGTCCCGCGACCACGGACACTGCAAAGTAAATATAAAATAAAATAAAACGATCATAACCGTGAAGCCATCATTTCCTGCAATGTGTAAAGATCGTGAAAACCTAAGACATTATTAGAATACGAATTATGAATACGACAATTGTATTTTAAATTCTTGCCACAAACCGACCCAGACTCAGCATAATGCATTTGTGAGAGCAAACTCGCGCAATCGTCGCAAAGGGCCAAACATGAGCCAGATCTAGTCAACAATAGTAACCTTTCAATTACCCTGTTCACAACTATGAAGCATGTAGCAGCCATCGCCCTCCTCAACCATATTGCAGGGAAGAGAACGACCCGCCACACGACGCCACCAATACAATATAGAGTATTGCACAAACCTCCACGAACTCATTTTTAAAAATTTTGAACACAAAGAGTGATTTATACAGATTTGTAAAATCAAGCCCGCCTATTAGTCACAAATGGGTAACATCAGCAATATTTTTCCCGTTTTAGAGAAGGTCCGTAGTAGAAGAAGTGTCCACCATGACCTGTGTGGGGACGGGTCAGAATATAAACCTTCCCCACCGCACGCTGGGAAAAAACGCGTGTTGTAAAATCACGTGTATCTGGGTTCAAAGTTTACAAGAGATGGAAAGTGTGAGAGTGATATCGAAAGAAGAGTGAATGCAGGGAACATGGTGAACGGAGCTTTGCACTCCTTTATGAGCAGTCGGAAGGTGTCTAACAAGGCTCGTTTGGCTGTGCATGAGGGAGTGTTGTTTCCGACACTCATGTATGGAAGTGAAAGTTGGGTATGGCAGAAGAAACATGAAAGCAGAATAAATGCAGTTGAGATGAGAGCGTTAAGAAGTATGATAGGAGTTAAACTGAGTGACAGGATAAGAAATAGTGAGATAAGGAAGCGTTGTGGTCTGAAAGAAGATGTAGTGACAAAAATTGAGACAGGTATGCTGAGATGGTTTGGCCATGTCGAGAGAATGAATGAAGAACGATTGACGAAAAAAGTGTATAATACGAGTGTGAATGAAAGTGTTGGAAGGGGAAGACCTAGGCGGACGTTTCAAGACCAAATCAGGGACGTCTTGAAAAAAGGCCAGGTCAAGAGTACCCTAAACCGAAGGGAATAATGAAAGTTGACGAAGCGAAACAAGTATGTATGGATCGTAGCAAGTGGAAAGAAGTGGTCTCTGCCTACCCCTACGGGAAAGAGGCGTGATTATATGTATGTATGTATGTAAAAGTCAACAAAACCCTTGGTGGTAGAATCTAATGGTCCACCCGGCTAGCTAACACCCTCACATCTAAGGCGCCAATCAGTGTGTGTGTGTTTCGTCGTGTGTATGTGAGAGCCGGTGTCCGTCGGGGCATTTCCTTGAATTGCCTGCTCCATCTGAGACCTTGGTGTTGCTTTCCATCACGCAAGCCTAGGTTCAAAGGCTCTCATGATAAAAAGAAAAAAAATCTAGAACACCACTTGAACGTGCGATGATGATCATGATGATGATAGGTAAATTTGGGAAGCTAAAAAGACGTTGTCTGTATGCTCAAGGCAAGACAAGTTCCTGAAACACGTTTCAGCACTTTGCTCTCATTTACATGAAATATAATCAATGTTTGCGTGGCGGTTCCACAGCAAGATAAGAGTCGTTTTAACGGGCCTATTACCACAAAGTATCTTATGTACAGAATCCACATTACCATACAAGTAGTAACAGAGAGTATATTATTGACTAGTTGCGCCCCGCGGTTTCAACCGCGTGGTGATAGAATTATAAATTACTAGCGACCAAGCAAGGAAGGAGCAAGATAAACCTTCCTCTTGAATTACTCTATTAAAAAAACCGCTTCAAAATCCGTTGCTTAGTTTTAAAGATTTATGCATACATAGGGACGGACAGAAGAATGCTACTTTGTTTTATACTATGTAGTAATCGTGATATGCCTTTGTGTTATTCTGGTATGTAAGATATTATTGTAAATTTTCATCAAAATCCATTTAGTAGTTTTTGCGTGAAAGAGTGTCAAACATACATTCTTACAAATTTCTTATCTTCACTTGACTTGAGAAATTCTCGTAGAATGGTGTCTAGATGTGTTTTGTTTTTAATAAATTCGTTTCGTCATCATCCTCCTTGCCGGCGCGCATCCATAGAGGATTAAATTAATAAAATAAAATTGTTGTTTTTTTTCTTTTATCTCTGTCTTGTTGGCAATGCAAACATGAAACTACTACTGCTACAGATACATGACCCACTACTGAGTCGGGCCTCCTCCATTGACACGGAGGGTAATTAGCCTACTGTGGCACCCAGGTCAGTAGGGTTGGCACAGGGTTTTATATATTTTTTCCTTCTCTTACAGCTAGCCCCTCACACGCTCACAGGCTATCGGCCGTTATTACCTTTTGCCGGCTCTTACGACACCCTCCGGATGGAATAAGGTGGTTACACTACGTATTCTAAATCCGTCAGCACACGGAGAACATGAAAACCACATATTGTATTTTAAACATATTTTCAAGTAGCAACAAATAACATATACATGTTTATCTGGAGGAGATTTGCCCGCAGAATCATCATCAACGAGTATTGTGCGGATGTGACGTCACCGTGTGCCAAGTAAATGCAATCAGGTCACAGTATTCAGATGAACGCGGCGCTCGTTACGGTTAAGTTCTCGAAGACTTGTGCTTCTACAAATGTAAATATGTCACTGTACGATTGATAGGCCGTGCGTAGCTACTACTATACCGCAAATACATGACCCACCGCCAAGTCGTGCCTCCACCTTTTTCGTGGAGGGAAATTAATCTACTGTGTACCAATCAACAGTTCATTTTTGAGCCGAGATGATATTGTCTAAGACCGCCACTTTAAAAGCTACCTTCAAATAAAAAATTACAGTATCATATCTGTTTACCTCATATAGAGTTTCTCCAAACTATCGTTTACTTCACATATGACGTGTCAAAAGTATGAATAATGTAGTGATGGATTGATGATTCACGTCAAACTTATAGGACCCATTTTTGTTGAGCGCAGTCATGAGCAGCTCGCGCACGCGAAGTCGCTCGCTGAAGCTAATTTTCTATTCCATTAAGCTTAAGCCGTTCTTTCATTATTGTGTACACATTTGGACCATTTAAAATGAACATCGCTAACTATTTTAACGAGTTTATAATTTATTGTAATTCACAAAGGCATCGGAATAATTTCTATGCTGCCTTTGTACAAGCCATTAGTGTGTTTGTTGCCCAAACTAAAAGCCGAAACTATTTGTGAGTTGTGAAATAGTGTTGTGCCGAACCAATCCAAAGAAACTATCGATTAAAAAGATTGGACTGAAAAAGTTTGTAAATTAACTAGCCTAATTCATTAAAAATACATGCCTAATGTTATTTCAATACGATATGACTGGGTGTCGGAGTCGCACAGTGGTCGTTAATTAATATAAATTACAAGTTTTGACAATAAATAAATTTTTTTGTCTAAGATTATACTTCTGTAATTACAGATTTGGAATATATTATAGCTATTTAATGTATTATGGTTATATTTGACAATCGGTAAGACTATAGACAAATAGTATTAATTAATTCTCAATTCGACCACAGACTTCACTATCACTATGATCACTATCACTACGTAGTATAAAACAAAGTCGCTGTTGTCTGTCCGTCCCTATATATGCTAAATCTTGAAAATACGCAACGGATTTTGAAGCGGTTTCTTTTATTATATAGAGTTATTCAAGAGGACGGTTTTTAAGTATAATACATGCATAATTGCACCCGTGCGAAGCCGGGGCGGGTCGCTAGTTAACAATAAACAAAAGAGTATAAATGCGCGCGTGTGTGTGTGTGTGTGTGTGTGTACGTGTGTGTGTGGGTGGGTGTCAAATACATAGGCGTAGCATGTGTAAGGATATTTTTATTGATATAATTTACTTTTCATGCATGATGTTACAAAAAAAATGAAATGTATTGGTTCTAAACTAAATAATAATAATAAACTATTATAAAATATAATAAGTGTGTGTGTGAAATTTTATGTCCACTCAATTTTCGTAAAAAGGGGTCCAAAAGTGTTGTTTCACGTATATATTAGAATAGTGTTGTGACGTACCGAACTATAGGAACTATCGATTAAAAACGACGAATTGAGAACCTCTTTATTTGCAAATAAAGGTATCTTTGCTTGTCGGACTTTTTGTCACAGTACCCACGTCATCATCCGCCCCCACTATAGTCCACTGTTGGACATAGGCCTCCCGTAATCAGGAATGGAATTTGTAGCTCCAGAGTAACTCCCGCTAATGACTAATTGGAATTAATTCCAACACCTACTTTCAACTTACGCGGGACCCGTTAATACGTCATTGCTGCCAAGATAAATTGTCCTAAATTGCGCATGAGATAAATTACCGAATAACCCATGTTCATAAATCATATATGCCAAAAGCCGAGGTAGCCGCGACTATGAAATTTTGATAATGAATGTTTAGGGCGCTCGTTACGGTAAAGCTAGTACGCATATCAGGGGGCGCGTAGTGAAAAGTTTTAGAAGGGAGAATAGTGTCTACGCGTTAACTTAAAAACGTATGTTTAGTATGTAAATAAATATAAGCCTATTTTACCTGAATTTAGGATACATCAATTTCATGCTGAGGGTGACAAAACGAAATGGAAAGGCCGATAACCTACCCGTAAGAGAAGGAAAATTTGATACGAAACTTTGTGCCCACCCGTCTGGCATAGTAGGCTAATTACACTATCTGTGTTGGGAGGAGGCCCGACTCAGCAGTGGGTCATTTATGGGCTGAGTACTAGTAGTAGTGGCCCAAGATCAGCGTTGCCAGTTTTATTTTTTGCCAAGTCGGGATATTGGAACTTTTTGAGTGAAAATGGCGGGATTCTTTTGTCGAAAGCGGAAGTTTTCAAAAATATATGTTTTTATACGAATTAAAATTACGTTTACGTGACAATAGATGGCAAAAATTGCCTAGTGTGTACTAGGCAATTTGTCTTGTCTGTACCACTCGCCAGCACTTTCTCAGCACGCTGCACGCACGGTCGAGTTACACATTACACAGTTAGTACATTTAAACATTTTTGAATGAACAATTGTACGAATTAGTGTTACATATGGTATCTTTTGATAAGTAATATCACATATATTTTTTACACATAGTTTTTCGTTGTGGGTAGTTTGAATTGTGAGCATTACATTTTTCTGGCTCTTACATATTTATTAATTAAAATTCAAAGTCTTTATTTATTCAATAAATTTAATGTATATAAATATTAGAAACTAATTATAGTACCTGCTAGCCAAGAAGTTTATCACTTTACATCTACACTACACATTGTCAGTTTTCATCAATTTGCAATGGATTCTGTAAAAGAAACCTTGGACCACTTGAAGGACAGCTTCCACAAGCGAATGGCTGCTTTTGAGGAGGAACTGCACAGCAAACCAGGTACCTCTTCCAATACTGGGAGTAGCTTGGCTACAGAGTTTGCCAATTTCAAGAATTTCACTGTGCAAGCCCTTAGCACCTTACAAGACCAAATCACACTTATTGACAGTGGCCTAGATTGCTTGGAAATGAGGGGAAGACGGAAGATGTTGCTGTTACATGGTCTCCCTGAAGCTAAAGATGAAAATCTTCATAATGTTGTGGTACAGTTGGTTCGAGAGGGGCTGAATGTTGCAGAATTTTCCACCACTGATATAAAGCGATGTCATCGGTTGGGGCGCACCAAATCAAGTGGCAGGTCTCGCCCAGTTGTCTGCAAGTTCCAGGGGGTGGCCACACGGGACAAGATTTGGTTCTTAAAATCAAAGCTCAAGGGCAGTGGTAAAACAATTTCTGAGTTTCTGACTAGGGTGCGTCACGATGCTTTTATGTTGGCTCGTGAAAAGTTTGGTGTCACCAAATGCTGGACCCGAGAAGGTGTCATATTTGTACAGGCGGTCAACGGTCAGCTGCATCGGGCCACTACTGTCTGTGAGGTCAAGAACATCGCCCAAAAAGTTCTCTCAGCACCCGTGCCTGAGGTACCGGAACCCGTGGTTGTCTCCACACCCGTCAAAACCTCCAAGCCAAAGCGTACCGGAACAAGAAAATGATCGATCGCACCATTAATATAAAAAACGACGTGCTGTAGGTGTTGTTGTTCATTCCATTTGTTTTCTTTTGCGAATGTATCTGTCTCCATAAATAATGTCTATGACACACGTTGATGTAGTTGAAGGTACTTAAATACTTGCGTAATGTGATAGCCCATAATTTTAAGATCACTTTTATAATGTAGGTTACTTTACTTTTATTTCAACTTCGTTGTTTGACGTTTGTCATTTTGACATAATTATTTTGTTTTTTCATCAGTCTCTCATCAATCAGTCTCGTCGTTCACTACAATCGTTCTAATAGGCAATTAGTGACCTACTTTTGCCAGTACAGTATGTTGTCTTATTTTGTTGTAACTGTGTGTAGTTATATCCTGTTTTTAAATATTTTTGCAAATCTTGGCTAGTTGTTACTTATTTATTAAGTGTATAGGTACTTATAGCGTATAAGGATTATTTTGATATTTATTTATAACTTCTTATTGTATTCTAAGTATGTCTATTTGCAGTAGTAACAGTGATGATTTTCGTTCCGCTGATGAAAGTGGTGACAGTTTTGTCAGTGTACCATCGCTGACAGAAACTTTGACTTCTACTTTTTCCGATGTCCCCAAAAACTTTAATGCAGTCCATATTAATGCTCAAAGTATCCCGGCACACTTCCCCGATATGCTGGCCAGCTTTAACTGTAAGAACATACATGCAATACTTATTTCGGAGTCATGGTTAAAACCATGCCTGCCAACAATTTCCTATACAATCCCTGGTTTTAATCTCATTCGAAACGATCGCGCTGCTGGTAGGGGTGGTGGTGTTGCTATTTATCTTCGTACTAATATTCTCTTTGCAATCACTGATATGTCAGCACAACCACCTCCACAAAATGCAGGCGAACATCTTTTTATTGAAATATTTCTCCATAATACGAAAGTTCTTCTTGGTGTGTTTTACTGCCCTTCATCAAATATTGACTATTTCTCCTCTTTCGACCAGCTTCTTGAAAAGCTGACCCCCTCCTACAGTCATACTATTATCTTAGGCGACTTTAATACATGCCTACTTCAACGCAATTCCCGTACTTCTAGATTTCAATCTACTATAGCTTCTTATAACCTTTCAACCCTCCCACTTGGTGCTTCCCATCACTTCCCTAACTGTGCTCCTTCACTTCTCGACCTTATTCTTGTTTCCTCTCCTTCGTTTGTAGCCAAGCACGGTCAGTGCTCAGCTGATGCTTTCTCTTACCATGACTTGATTTTCCTTTCCTATAAAGTCCGACCTCTGAAAGCCAAATCCAAGATCCTTATGCAGCGTAATTTTAGTGGTATGAAATTGGAGGAACTTCGTAAGGATGCTGCTGAGATTGACTGGACTCCAGTAATCACGACCAATTGTATAGATAATAAAGTTAATGGGTTTACATTACTTCTAACTCAATTATATAATAAGCATGCCCCTATTAGGGCAATAAAAATTAAACACTTGCCGGCTCCATGGCTTACTGATGATATTAAGAAATTGATGGCGAGAAAGAATGCTCTTAAGAGCAAATATAAGGCTAGGCCCACGCATAATAATCGGGAAAAATACGTGGCAATAAGAAATCACTGCAATAAGGCGTGTAGAAATGCGCAACGCCAACATATCCATGAATCAGTTCAGAACGGAGACCCATCAAAAGTATGGAAATTCCTTCGCTCAATGGGAGTCGGTAAATTAAAACAAGATGCAATTCCTAAAACGATTAATATTGATTTACTCAATAAACATTTCTCATCTTCGTCCAACTTTGATGGGACCACCAAGAATAATACACTGAACTACCTGTCATCGTTACCGACACCCGGATCTTCCAGTTTTGTGTTTAATCAATTTTCCGATTGTGATGTTAAGAAGAGCATAGAATCAATTACATCAAATGCCGTTGGCAGTGATTGTGTTAGCCGCAATATGATCCTCCCTATCCTAAATGAAATCCTACCAATAATCACCCACATCCTGAATCACTCCATATCCCTTGGTGTTTTTCCATCTATCTGGAAAGAAGCTCAAATAACGCCTCTTCCCAAAAAATCGAATCCAAAGCTTTTTTCCGACCTGCGCCCAATTTCCATCCTTCCTTTCCTGTCCAAAGTCCTTGAACGCCTTGCCTACAATCAACTCTCCAATTTCCTCAACAAAATTCGGGTACTCAACCCCTACCAATCTGGCTTTCGGCCCGGCCACAGCACAGTCACTGCCCTCGTGCATATTACAGATGACATAAGGTTAGCAATGGAAAAAGGCAATCTTACTTTACTTACGTTGCTAGATTTTAGTAACGCCTTTAACACCGTTGACTTTGATATACTAATCGGCATACTCCGCTCGCTTAACATATCTCCAACGGCTATTGATTGGTTTCGTAGTTACCTGCTTGGGCGCCGCCAACGTATACGCATCGACGATAACTTTTCTTCGTGGTGTGATATTAGTGCTGGCGTTCCACAGGGTGGCGTGCTATCTCCATTACTCTTCGCAATTTTTATCAATTCTATATCCTTTCGACTACAGTCTTCCTACCACCTTTATGCAGATGATCTTCAAATTTATACACATGCTCCTCCTGCCACACTATCGGAGGCAATTACTTCAATAAATACTGACCTTCACCGGATAAGTCATTGGAGTAAAAGTTATGGCCTAAAAATTAATCCGTCCAAGACTCAAACAATGATCATCGGCAGTCCTAATATGACTTCTCGAATCGATTGGGCTCAAACACCACAAATTTGTTTTGAAGGAGTGATTATACCATTTACTGATAAAGTAAAAAATCTTGGACTTGTCATCGATAGTAATTTAACATGGGTCCCACAACTCCAAGAAATTAGTCGTAAGATTTATGCGTCTGCTAGTGCTCTACGGCGACTTAGGAACTTTTTACCTATTGCCACTAAAATTGCGCTTGCTCAATCCCTCCTACTTCCTATCCTTGACTATGCTGACGCCAGCTACCCCGATGTTACTGAGGAGCAGCTTAATAAGCTTGAGCGACTTCAGAACTTTTGTATACGATTCATATTTGGTTTGCGCAAATATGATCATGTCTCAGAATCTCGTATTAAGCTCAAGTGGTTGCCAATCCGCCATCGCCGGGATCACCATATGTTATCTCTACTTTACAATATTCTTTTTAATCCCACCACCCCTTCATATCTCTCGGAACGTTTTGACTTCCTTAATGACACGCATAATAGGCTTTTGAGGTCGTCGGAGAACTTAATTTTGAGTGTGCCAGTGCATTCCACAAAATTTATGGACAAATCATTTGTAGTCCGTTCTGTCCGTTTGTGGAACGCACTGCCCTTACATATTAGACAGTCCCAATCGCTTTCTTTATTTAGAGAATCAGTAAAAAACCATTTCCTTACAATAACAAGTCACTCATGTTGAAGTTAATAAACACTGTAACATATTTAATCGTTCATCAACAATTTGTACTTTTATTTTTATTATAATATATATTTTTGTATATATTATACGATATGTATGTATATATAATATTATATTTAGTATTTAATGCTGACATATAACGATCCCAACAACAGTATTTGCGCAAAATTTCTTGTAATAATGTGTTGGTTGCCTGGAAGAGATTGCTTTTTAGTGATAAGGCCGCCAATTGTATGTGTTAAATTAAATTTCTCTTGTAAACCATGTTAATGTCGCAATTATACAATAAAGTGTTATCTATCTATCTATCTATCTATATTTTGTTAATTTTAATTTTTGTAAACTGGTTTACCATCCGCTCGGCATTAGAGGTCTGATTGAAAACCAGCGCCAGGCACCCCGTCTGGCTTATGCTGAACCAGCGCCGTTTCAGCGCAATTTATACATATAAGAGTTTATGTAATTATAGTTAGTATTTAAAATTGCGCCGAATAAATTATTTTTATTTCTTTCTTTCAGTTATCCCCGAAAAGCGGGACATTTAATTTTGATCTAAAAATCGGGACGTCCCTGTCGTCTGGTAAAGCTGCCCAAGATCATTATCACGAGTAAAAATGTTCTGTTCGACAATGCTATGTACATGACCTTAGTTCATTTCGCACAGTTAACCGTCCGTGGTCATGAAAACTTTACAAACAACGCAGTGTATTACGCAACCGATGTATTATCGACAAACTTAGACGAATATATTTGAATAGGTAGATGTATAGACATCATAACATGGTTTGTATCAAGATTTCCTTATCTTTCGGCTTGGTTATTTGCCTCTTCCGTTCCCTTAGTCGCCTCTTACGATACCCCCTAGATGGGTTAGTGACACTGCGTATACATTTGAATAGGTGTATAGGTAATCACTAGAAAACGCTGAAAATATGAAAACGTTCACAGTAAAATACCAACGCTTAACCAAAGTTAACAGTCGAGGGAATACCTTAAACCTTTACAAAGGACCCAAGCACGACCCTTAACCATTAATCTATGCGACCTTGACAAAAGAGTGTAACTATACTAATATATCCGTGTGGTGACGGATTTAGAATATAAAAATGTCACCACCCCATTTCATCCTGAGGGTCTTACGACACCCTCAAACGGGTCTTACGACAGCCGACAGAATATGACAACGCCGATAACCTAGCCACACACAAGACTAGGAAAGCTTGGCAAATGCAGAGTTTCTTGCAGGCTCTTTTCTGTAGAGCAGTATTCCAAACCCTACATTAATACTGAAACTACTTACCAAGAACTGTATTATGAGAATGAAGAAAAGTGTATGAAAGGTCTGAATGTGATCGGCCTCATGACGTTCCTTTAGTCGCCTCCTACGACACCCGCAGAATGGTACGGGGTGGTGACATTTTGTATTCTCACGTCACCACACGGAGAAAATACTCACCAGATATCCAAGTGGCATTCCACGTAGCTGGTAACAGCTCATCAGTGAGAAGGTCCTGGATTTTCAACCTTCTTCCCTTGACTCTAGGTCCTTCGTCGGGTGGCGTGAGCAGCACCACCGAGGTCACGATCAGAGCCAGCACTGCTACTATGACTAGCAGTGCTATGAGGATACCACGCCAGTTCCTCTGGTTCGTTGCACCCACCACCAACTTCTGGAAGAAATTTGAATATGGTCACACTGTCATAGGTGGGTAATGCGGAATGCAAATGTAGGTAACACTTTTTGTAAACCGACTTAAAAAATTAGAAGAATTTTTAACATTATTAATAAGTACTTTATTTATTAAGATGTACCGTGCGCGCGTTGCTATGCCAGGAAAGACATTGTTTAATGTTTATTATTTTTCAGAAACTCCTGGTATCGTGCACAGCAATTTACTGAGACAGGTCGACACAGGGTTTCATTTCAAGTTTTCCTTCTCTTGCGGCTAAGTTTTCGGCCTTGCCATTTCCTTTTGTCGGTTCTTACGACACCCACAGGATGGAACGGGGTTGTGACACTATGTATTCTAAGTCCGTTACCACACGGATGCCCCTTCATATACCAGTATACAATGTAGGAATCCTTGCGCCGCTGTTGAATTATCTCAGTTTATCTCCTCGCGTCTTGCAAAACTTAATCTGACTTTTTTATTTAATCTAGCGTCTACTAAGAGGATTCGCCAACGACGGCTATGCAAATTAAGTGCATTGAGGCTTATTAAATAGCACATTTATGCTTGGAAAGAAACTGAATTGAAACAGTTATTTATTATACATATATATTTTATAACATATTTTAAAAAAACTGCTTCAAAGTCCGTTGCGTGATTTTAAAGATTTAAGCATAGGGATGGACAGACGACAGCGATTTCGTTTTATATTACGAGTATGTTGTTATAGTGATGACTTGAACGGTGAATAACGTGCAAGTCACTAATAAACTTTCTTTTCAGCCCGTAAATGACCCACTACTGAGTCGGGCCTAATCCAACCAGAGGAGGGAATTTAGCCTTCTCGGCCTCGCTAGCCCAACGGGTTGGCACATGGTTTTGTAAGTTTTCTGCCTTAATTGATGGCTGGAGTGGTGAAATTATGTATTCTAAATCCGTTACCACATTTTAAGCACCTACTACTTATCTTGAGGGTGTCTTAAGAGGCAACTAAAAACGCAAGAGGCAGACAGACTTGCAAAATAGCACAGTAGGCTAATTTCCCTCCTTGAATTTGGAGGAGGTCCCACTCAGTACAGGGTTATTTAAGGACCGAAATGTTTGTATTGATCTGAACCTATAAATTAATATTACTAAACAGGATTCCAGATGGAATGGTGATGGTTTCAGAATACACAGTTTCACAACCCTATTCCATCCTGGAGGTCTCGTAAAAAAGGCAATGACAAGGCAGAAACCCTAGCCGCAAGAGAAGGAAATCCTGAAATAACCCCCTTGCCTAAGATTGGTGTTGGTGGTACCAGGCTCGCATAGCAATGTAGGAGATGACGCTTCTCTCTTGGTGATTTTTATGGCAGAGATCTTAGCAGTAAGAGAAGGAAATTTGATAAAAATGCCGTGGCAACCCGTCTGGCCAGTGAAAGTGTAGACTAAAGTATTATTAAAGCTAAGTGTTGGTACTAGGGTCACATAGCAATGTGGGAGATGACGCTTATGTCTTGGTGATTAGATGAAAGATATCTTATCAGTAAGAAAAAGAAAATTTGACACTAAGTCCTGTGGCAACCTATCTATCTGGCCATAGTGGCAGTGTAGGCTAAATGATTATCAAAGCTAAGTAATGGTACCAGGGCCACATAGCAATGTAGGAGATAACGCTGTCCTCTGGGTGTAATTTATATGTCAAGCATTGTAGCATAAAGAGACGAAAAACTTGGAGGCCTGACCCTAAATTGACCATTTATGGGCTACAGTGATGATGATAACTTTAGCGGTTCATGATTATTGAGGTAGCGTCGCAATTATGTTCATTTTGAGTTTCATGGTGAAGTTGGTCTAAATTAAGTTTGAACTCAAAACTTTGCTTCATCACTGAGATTCGCAATCTGATTAAAATCGTAATGGTCCGAAAGCCGTTTAAATTTCAGTTTTCGCTTCATTTGCGCCAGGTGGTTTTAGCACTAATTGGTACTGATAACGTAAATTATCAAATCTATATATTTGTAACAGAAATGTTTTTTGTCGGTTCTGCATGGTTCTTTTGAACCTAAATAACCTGCTTTCAAATATATTTGCTGTTACCCCATGTTACACACACAAACACGTCAAACGTTTACCATAAATAATAGATTTTTATGTTAAAACTCATAACACAATCTTTACAACGCCGTTTTTATAACAAGAATTAGACTTTTACAGCAATTTAACTCGCCCTAAAGCAGATCTGTGTATAATTCTACGCTCAAGTGCCCATTGCTTTCAGATAAAAGACGGCATTATACATTGTCATTCGTTCCACAAGGGACATCTTAAGCCCCATTTTTCATCTCACATGAATATGCTTGCGACAAAAACTTCAAACCGGGTTTGTTCAAGGGTTCCGGCCAAGAAACCGCTTTGGCGACAAAGGACGGTAATAAAATATAAGTGCGGAGTTGAGTAAGTACTGAAAACTTAAGAATTTTGGATGATACTAAGACTAAGAAGTTTGTGGGGCAAGAAATTTGATTATGCGGACGTAGAGACGGTACGGTTTGTTCCCATGAAAGAATCGAATCGTTAATTTTACTGGATCTTCATACTCTAATATTTAATTGGATTCTTGAATCACTCACATCTCGATTCTTGATTCATCAATCTTCCTCTTGAATCACTCTATTTAAAAAACCGCTTCAAAATCCGTTGCGTAGTCTTAAAGATTTAAGCATACATAGGGACGGACAGACGACAGCGACTCTGTTTATACTAGTTATGTAGTGATGATAGTGATTGATATGTATTGATGATAATGATAATGGTATACATGTTTTCTGCAATGGCAGCATTAGAGTTGAGTCGTGCGAAATCACGGAAACATTTCGAATGTAAATCCAAATTGATGAATTGTTTATCGGATCGTTCGGATTCATTTGACGGATCGTTTGTTTTTTCGTGAATCTATTATGTCGGTTCGTTTTTTTCTAGCTGGCTTCTACATTGCTATACGCAAGTCAAATTGTTTAATCCTACTAATATTATAAACACGAAAATATCGTAAACATTTAAATTTTTATTTTTAATTTATTTTTAAGAAACTTTACAATCTTAAAGCTAACATACATATAATCACGCCTCTTTCCCGTAGGGGTAGGCAGAGACCACTTCTTTCCACTTGCTACGAACCTTACATACTTGTTTCGCTTCGTCCACTTTCATTATTGCCTTCATACATGCTCTTCGGTTTAGGGTACTCTTGACCTGGCCTTTTTTCAAGACGTCCCTGATTTGGTCTTGAAACGTCCGCCTAGGTCTTCCCCTTCAAACACTTTCATTTACACTCGCCTTATACACTTTTTTCGTCAATCGTTCCTCATTCATTCTCTCGACAAAGCTAACACATCACAGTAATACATAGACTATAATAATATAATAAAAAAAGTATAGGGTGAATTTTCCAAAATATAAATCATAAATCTTAGCGTAATCGGTTTACATATTTAGGCGCGAATGGATGATCATCCAGCCCGAGAAGGTGGTATGTCTGGCTAGGGGTCACAGCGCCTATCCCTCGATAGTTTTAGTCGGGGAAAACTTAACTGTGCGAGTTGCTCTTGAAATTGTGCTACCGCGGTTTGGACTTTTTGTTAATTCTCGCATTTGTAGGATATTTATTGATATAATTAGTTCAGAGATTCCGGGTTAATTTTGTTAAGTATGTCGCATGCGGTCGCTACACTTATATAAAAATATATCTCCTACTGTTTAAAGTCGGTTAAAAATTACATAACATCTGGGTTTGAATGTCAAGTCACAGATAGCTCGACACAATTACCACTAATGCATATACAAAATGTACAAAGTAAATAAAAAAGTTGACCAATTTTTGTAACTTCTTCCCAGCCTGTAAAACCCACTCCCATATTTATATCAATCATCATCATCATCATCATCATCAGCCCACATTAGTCCACTGCTGGACATAGGCCTCCCCTAAAGAGCGCCATAGCGCCCTATCTTAAAAGGCGACTAAGGGAAAAATTACAGACGTTGGGCAGCAGCAACGTCTGGTCTTACTTCTTATCAGTGACTGCGATCCCCAACCCGCATGCCCAGCGTGGGGATTATGGGCAATCCCCCCTAATGACAGACGACACAAAAAGATTTATATCAATATCAAGAAAATATTCTGTTAATTACTTTCTCATTAATATTCGGTCTGACAACTTAATTAAGTCAAAGACAGTTTAACGAGCTGCAAAGAACCTTGAGAACAAATTTAGTTTCTTCAATAAACTTGCCAGCAACATTCACCAGTGGATAATTTAAAGGCAAATATCAACATCATATACTAAGACTACTATTTAGTACTACTACTATTCAGCCCACTGCAGGTTCGGGCCTCCGGGTAATAAGCCTATCGTGCCACACTGGCCAGACGGGTTGGCACAGGGATTCGTATCAAATTTTCCTTCTCTTTGCTAGATCTTTAGGTTCTTGGCGGCGGGGAAACGCAATGGAGAGAGCTCCGGTTGTCCCGCGCCGCGGACGGAGGCTGGGGGAGCGGGGCGTGACATCACGTCTCCCTTCTGCCTTAGAGGCCGGTGGTGGGACGAAAGCCTCAATGTTTCAGGGCGTCCCAGTTGCCCGGGACGCTCTCTCGGGGCGTCACAGTGGAATGCGTTTACGCGAACCTGTGGCGCCCCAAGCGTGTCGTGTGAGGGTTTACCGCTGGGGTATTAGTGGGTAGACGAGACGTTTTCGGAGTATTTAGCATTATACAGCATTTAGCACAAAAACAAAAAAAAAGATATTTTCCTTATAAATAGGGTGATTTTCCGTGTGGTGACGGATTTAGAATATACAGTGTCACCACCTTACCCTAAGGGTCAGGAAAAGGAAATGACAAGGCTTAACAGCAGCTAATTACCCTCCATGTGTTTGGAGGAGGTTCAATTCAGCAGTGGGTATAGTAATACTTCAAGGTTGTAATTCATCAACACGAAACTGCTTCTTTTCGTTAGCTCTATGCTTAACTTTAGATGGCTACAGGATTTTTGTTACACACATTTGAACCTATTTTTACGATCTGTAGATCCGTAAAAAATATATAATACATTTCTAAGATCAGAAATGCGGCCATCTTGAAAGTTTGGGGCCGAGCCTATCGCCGCAAAGTGACGTCGTAAAGCAAACGCGCCATTTTGCCGGCTGTGGCTCTGTTGACACAAACATTTGCGGAGAGATGAAAACATCCTGCGAACTATGATGCCCTGGTACTATGAATTGTTTAGACGAGGACAACTTAAAAAAATCTCTTTCAACTTACTTTTAAGTGACGGATTAAGAATATATCTTGTCACCACCCCATTCTATATTGAGGGTGTCGTAAGAGTCGACAAAAGGAAATGACAAGGCCGATAACCTAGCCGCAAAAGAAGGTAAACTTGATACGAAACCCTTAAACCCTGTGCCAACCTGTCTGGCCTGGTCTATAAGATAAGCCAGAAGGTGGCTGGTGATAAACTTCCAACTCATAATGTATATACATCTACAAGACTATCTGTATATTCGAAGTAACTATGCACTCGATTTTTAGAGAGGTTCCAACCAGTCTAAGAAGTCAAGAGAAATAAGGTGCCTAAACCATCTTGAGGGTGTTGTAAGAAGCGACTAAAAGAATGGGCACGAGGCAGATCACCTAGCCGCAAGCAGTAAACTAGATAAAAATCATGTGCCAGTCTGGCTTGCCAGCGTGGCACGATCGGCTAATTTCCCTCCGTGAATTTGTAGGAGGCCCGACTCAGTAGTGGCTCATTTCTGGGCTGTATAATCTATACTAATATATAAAGCTGCAGAGTTTGTTTGTTTGTTTGAACGCGCTAATCTCAGGAACTACTGGTCCGATTTCAAAAAATCTTTCAGTGTTAGATAGTCAATTTATCTATACTAATATATAATCTATACTAATATATAAAGCTGCAGAGTTTGTTTGTTTGTTTGTTTGTTTGTTTGTTTGAACGCGCTAATCTCAGGAACTACTGGTCCGATTTCAAAAATTCTTTCAGTGTTACATATTCCATTTATCGAGGAAGGTTATAGGCTATATTTTATTTTCAAAGGAATTAGGGATCCGTATGAAAATTGCGATTTTGTAACCCAAGGTGTAAAATTGAAAACCTATTTATGAGTATGAAGTACTACGAGTTTGTAGGTCTTATTAAAATCTACAAAAAAGTCCGCGAGAGCACATATCTAACTATCATAGTTTAGTCACAATAACTACTTTTATATTCATAAAAAAAATATGCATAGAGATAAGCACGGGTTCGAAGTCCACGCGAGCGAAGCCGCGCCCAAAAGCTAGTACATAATATTATTGGTACATTTTTATTTAATAAAATAGTCAAATGGTACAGACCAATTTACTTATCACTATCTATCTATCAGCCACAGAAGTCCACTGCTGAACATAGGCCTCCCCCATAAATTTCTACCACTTGCGATCTCGTGCAGACCGCATCCACCGACTCCCAGCGACCTTTACAAGGTCGTCCGTCCACCTAGTTGGGGGTCTTCCCACGCTCCTCTCTCCCATACGTGGACGCCACTCCAAGACTTTTATGCCCCAGCGGCCTTCGGGCCACGTGGCCTGCCCATTGCCACTTCAACTGTGCAATCCTTCTAGCTACGTCGGTCACTCTAGTTCTTCTACGGATTTCCTCCTTTCTGATTCTATCACGTAGAGTAACTCCGAGCATAGCTCTTTCCATTGCACGTTGGGTGAATCTCACTTATCACTATCACTACATATTAAAAAACAAAGTCGCTGTCGTCTATCCGTCCCTGTGTATGCATAATCTTTAAAACTACGCAACGGATTTTGAAGCGGTTATTTTAAATAGATAGAGTGATTCAAGAGGAAGGTTTTTAAGTTTATTACATGCATAATATTGTAGAGAAATACTGCTAAATTTAGATGTTCATCATTACACTCGTGCGACGCCAGCGCGGGTCGCTAGTTATTTATAAAAAAAGAAGAAGAAGAATTATTCATTTTTATTTAGAAATCTCATTATGTTTTATCATCATCATTTTGCTTAGGTCTGCTTCCTCCAAGTTCTTGGCTTAAAGGTATACGGTACCACCTTTATTTATACAGGTTGTCCCAAAAAAAATGTGTCAAGCGGAAGTTTCAGAAGAAGTTTCGGAAGATTCAGAAAAAAAATACATAGGGGTGATACGGGTACCCCAAGGGGTGCTCTATATCTGGACTACCGCACTATTTAAAAAAAATCCTGTATTCTATGTCATATTCACGAAGTTAATAAATATTTTGTCACCTCTATAAATTTCTCAGCTCTGCAATACAGCACGTGAACCAGTACGAGTAATCAACAACCATAGCTCAGTCTTCGTGTACCGTTAGCCATGGCTCACATCCTTTCCTTGTGTTTGTTAACTTGGGTCTGTATTTTTGCCGAAGCCAAGGTCGATAGCGATGAAGACATGGGAGATTCAGGTACAAATACCTTTACAGATTAATTACTAGAGGTTAGACTCACGCCTTTGGATCAGGCGGCCCCGGTTCTATTCCGGGGTCGGGCAAGTCTGTTTAGGCGCAAAGGGATGATCATCCAGCCAGACGAGGTGGTATTTCTGGCTAGGGGTCGCAGTGCCTATCCCCCGATAGTTGTAGTCGGAGAAATATTAACTGTTCGAATTGCTCTTGAAATTTCGCTATCGCGGTGTAGGGCTTTTTGGTAATTCTCGCATTTGTAGGCGATATTTCTTGATGTAATTAGTTCAGATTTTTCGGGTCAGCAGTGGGTCATCTATGGCCTAAGTAGTAGTTTAACGCATTTGTATACGTCAATGATCGTGGATACCCGGCCGTTGGGGACTGGTAGGGTTATGTGAGAGTCCGGGGCGCGTAGAAATTGTAAATTGTAAACCCACTTTAACCGACGGTGATCCCCGACTGCCCAAACCAGGGCCACGGGATTTACTCCCAATGCGTGAGCATGCTCCGTAACCCTGGAGGCTTTAGCCCGCCTCTTTTTTGTGTTTCTGGGAAAATGCTTGATGTCAGCGGTTATGTGGGACTCCGAAACACTTGGCTACCCATTATAATCCCAGCGTTATACCCTCACACGTCTTTGAAACGCCCCAGGTTCGCGAGGACGCATTCTACTGTGGGGCCCCGAAGGGTTTCGACTATGGGAGTGCATCCCGGATAACTGGGACGCCCTAAGTCAATAAGGCTTATGTCGGTGGTAGGTCCCCCAAACCACCGCCTTTGTAGCGAGCGTAGAATAGAATAGAATAGAAAAATGCTCTAGTTATACTATAAACCGATTATGGCGTTCAGGCGAGTATAGAATAGAATAGAAAAATGCTTTATTGTTTATAGCAATTGTGGCGTTAAATTGTCATCGGACACATCATTTTTATAATACCACTACCAGGTCGGAACGCGGCACCAACCGAGCAGACCTGGCGGAAGAAACTCGGTGGGCTTGTATTTTTTTTAAACGCCACATTACATTGGTCTTGTACTTAGAACTAACTATTTTTGTTTGGTTGAAATATGAAATTGATAATTTCAGAAATTGATTCATTCATAAAATTTAATTAAAAGTCTTGAATCCAGTGAGCTGACCAACCCCAAACAGCGGCACCTGTTCACAAGCATAAGGCACGTGGCAGCCATCGATCTCCTCAACCATATCAAAGGGAAGTGGTCGGCCAGCCACACGTCGCTACCACTGTTCAAAGTATTTTAGTGAGCATGACAACTCACAGAATTAACGAAGGGGGACGTAACGTCACGTCCCCCCTTGGTATAGTAGTTAAACGCCTGAGCGAACCAAACCCCAGCAACGGAACCGGAATGTATTGACGTGCTCTCATAGTCTCATCATTGAATTAATAATAGTTCCTCGGAGCAGATGTTAATAATCCGGGTCTCGTCCCGGGAATAAAGTCATTAGGGCTCGGTGACAGTCACTTAGTAAATCGAGACAGGTAAAGTCACTTCAAAATTATATCTTATCGAGGTAATTAAGAGGGTTTATTATGCTCTAGCAATTGGTATCCCAATTATTAGTTCATACTACTACTAATACTCTGCCCATAAATGACCCGCTGCTGAGACGGGCCTACTATACCACGCTGGCCAGACGGGTTCATATCGAGTTTGCCTATTCTTGGTGGCTGGGTTTTGTCATTTCCTTCTGTCTGACTCGTTGGTCTAGTGGTTAGATGTGCCGCCTTTGGATCAACGGCTCCCGGGTTCGATTCCGGGGTCGGGCAAGTGTCTTTGTCTAAACCAGAGGCACTGGCTCGGAGTCTGGATGTCATTTCTATCTATAATATGTATGTATTTACAAAAAAAAATGTATATGTATAAGTAGTTTATCATCCATCTCGTTACCATAACACAAGCATTAAATTGCTTAGCTTGGGATGAGATGGCGTTGTGTGAAATGTCCAAAGATATTTATTTATTTATTCTGTCGCCTCCTACGAAACCCTCAGGATGGAATGGTTTGCTGACACTATGTATTCTTATATCCGTCACCACACGGTCTGTGGGTAGCAGCTAGTTAATATATATTTAAAGGTATCTATATATTTTTGTTATCAACTCTTCTCTAGTTCTCGAAAATTCCATGTGGCTAAACCACATTAAAGGCAGCTGTTGCTCTTTACACGCAATATTAGGCCTTAAGTTACTAGTTTTAAGGACTATTTTAGTTCGACAATGTCCGTCATATATTGTGCTGGAGATAACTCGGCAGGTAGCATACTGATTTATGATAGGAAAATATGGGAAATGTAATTTCTTTGAGTACTTGCGGTGTGGTAATAAAATTGATATGGAATTATTTATTGGACGTTGCGCATCCAGTGGCGACGGATTCCGAATACACAGTGTCACCACCCCATTCCAGCCTAAGGGTGTCGTGAGAGCCGACAAAAGGAAATGACAAGGTCGAAAACCTAACCGCAAGTCAATACGAGAGACACTTGAATCTTATAGCGCCACTCTTGCTTCTGTTTATGTTTGAAACCGTGGAGAACAAAAAGTAATGTAAACACATTTACTAAGTAAACAAAAGATTTTTTAAAAACACATTTGAATGCACCAAGTGGCATGGCGCGAGGCCAGTGTCGTATAAGCACTATCTACGATTATTCAGTTCATTTATTAGGATTAAGTTTAAGCTATCTCCATTCTTTTTCCAAGCCATATTGATGGTGGGAGATAAATAAAGTTTATTACTTAGGTACACATGTTTAGAATGCTATATGAGATTAGCTGACCCCGCAAAGGTTGTTTTGCCATGTAATTAAATGTGATCGTAGGGGGGTGACAATTTAGGGTTGTATGAATTTTTGAATGTCGTATCTTAAAAAAAATAAAACAAATATTTTGTCTGAAAAATAAAAATGTTTTTTTTTTGGTGTGGACCCCCCTTAATATTTAGAGGGATGAAAAATTTAATCAACCCGTCGATCGACATTCGTTAACAGATTTCTTATAATCTCTTCACAGGTAACACGGGTCTTGACGACAGTAGCGAGAGGATCGGCGCAGCAGTTACCCAAATTACGCAGCACCCGTATGCCGCATCACTTCTGAAGAATGGCAACTACACTTGCAGTGCTGTCGTACTCAACACGTACTGGCTACTAACACTCTCCAAGTGCTTTGACCCGTAAGTACCAGGGCGACAGAATGCCGCGATTATTAATGTCACCATGTCTTCTTCTTCTTTGTCTCAAACCTGGAGTCACCAGTTTAACCTTATTTGACTTGCTATTAGCGTTTACTGGGTGAATGCAGTCCCCGGATCGAATCCGGGACCGAACCTGTCTTTGTGCAACCCGGAGGCAGTTGCTGGGAGTCTGCGTGTCACCGATAGTCTAGCCACCAGAGTGCGATACGATAATTTGTTTTCCTTGGAAATCTATGAGGATTGATGAGGAAAAAACATTATAACCTGTATCCCTTGGAGAAACGCTGAGTTCTTTGGGGAACGCGGGGTATGAGGGACTCCGGGGCGCAGAAAGATCGTAATTAGCGCCCCGAACTACCTAATGGGGTTGCAATCCCCAATGGTTATCTGATTTCTTCGTAGTAGTTGCATTTAATAACTGTTCTTAATTTTATACAGAAACTTAATTACGCAAACAATATAGGATTGCTTGTACCCATAACACAAGTTAATTCTTAATATGGGTACAGCGTAATTTTTTAAGTGATCAAATGCATTTCTCAACTGTACGCAACAAATATTTTGTAACCATGTATCTTTCTTCCTTGATTAACATTTTGTATTTGTATTTACATCATCTCGTTGACTGAGAGACCTGTAATATGCTTAATGTTGTCACGGAAGTCGAACTCAAACTCAAACTCAAAATTAACTTTATTTACGTAGAGTTTTATCACAAAACTCTTATAAATCGTCATATTTACAGTTACCATTATCATCATCATCATCATCTTACGATCCCTGTCCCACGCTAGGTGGTAGTCTCCATACACACCTATCAGTCGTCATATCTACAGTCACACCTTTCATACACAATTTCTCATGTTTACAATCCATCCATCCATCTCTCTTGATCTTCCACAACCCTTACGTTGTGAAGAAACAATATCTTTGTAAATTAATATTAAGCTTTCATTCATTTAATAAATAAATTTATTATTATTAATGGGGGAACATGCTTGGAGGATACAGGTTACTCTTATGAGTACCTAGGGTACGATTTTTTAATCAACTTAGACTATCACAATAGCATTCCTTATCGAGCTCTTACACCACATCGAATTACCGTTTATCCAGCCGTTAACTATTTAATTACACTGTTTGCATAGATTCATGCCAAGATTACCAATCTACAGTGGTACACAAATAAACTTCCTTTAGCCTACGCTACAGAGTCAATACGTTTATCTCTTTCGCACATAAAACACAGTAGGAAAATAGAGCGGTCAAACTTGAACGGATTATTTGTTGAAAGTTCCGTATATTTTTATGACATTTCAGTGGCTTAAGCAAACGGTCGCTTAGCTCTAAGTCTTTAGTCTTATCTCTTTCTTATATTTAGTCCGTTGCCCATGAACGGTTGCAATACCTTGTAAAATACAAAATCTTGACGATGAAGAAAAAGTCGCGAACGAGTTCACGAACACAATTGACGCTGAGGACTCTGAGGAAGTGCCTCTGGTTTACTCAAAAACACTTCTCCGAACCCGTAATCGAACCTAAAGACTGCACATGCATCCCCGACCACAACAAGGCAGTCAATTTATGACTCTAGCCTGGGTCGTTGTCGTTTCAGCCCATACATTACCCACTACTGAGTTGGACCTCCTCTAAATTCATGGAGGGAAATTAGCCTACGCTGTGCTACGCTGGCAAGACGGGTTGGCACAGGGTTTGTATCAAGTTTTCCTAGCCTGGGTATCCGGCTATATACGAATAAACTCATTCCCATATATTTATTCCAATTATTTTTGAGCGTTTTTCTATAGTAAGCGACGGTACCCTAAATCGTAAAGCATATTTGCGAAAGCCTAATAACATTATGGTATTGTGAGGATTGTCGTTGCCTTCACGGAGAAAACAAGAGCGTATAGACACTCAATCAATTGGATTGTTTTTTTTTATCGGAAGAGCATCCGATATTTTCTGTACTCATATAAAAATGTTATTGTCGGGTTATAATATGTAAAAAAAGTTAAGAAATTTTAAGTCAATGTCACAATTATACATCTACTACTACAGATGACCCACTGCTAAGTCGCGCCTTCACGTACATGGAGGGTAATTAACCTACTGTGCCACGCTGGCCAGACGGGTTGGCAGGGTTTCATAACAAATTTTCTTTCTCTTGCGACTAGGTTTTCGGCCTAGTCATATCCTTTTATGGACTCTTACGACACCCTTAGGATGGAATGGGGTGGTGACACAATGTATTCTGAATCCGTCACCTCCCGGATACAATATACGTCATCATCATCATCATCAGCCTATTTCAGTCCACTGCTGGACGTAGGCCTCCCCCATGGCTCGCCACTGAACCCGGTCTTCGGTTCTATGCATCCAGTTGCTGCCGGCTGCACATCTAGCAGGGGGGCGTCCCACCCTACGTTATATGTCGTAATATACGTCATTCCCTAGAAATAAATAATCCATTTCTTGTCTGTCCATCTACAAAATCCTTTCTAGTTTTTACTAATATTATTAACTAGCGACCCGCTCCGGCTTCGCACGGGTGCAATGGTGAACATCTAAATTTATCAGTGTTTCTCTACTTTAGTATGGACTAGTGGCCCGCCCCGGCTTCGCCCGTTCAAAGCGGGGGTGGGTTATACTTAAAAACCATCCTCTTGAATCACTCTATCTATTAAAAAAAACCGCTTCAAAATCCGTTGCGTAGTTTTAAAGATTTATGCATACATGGGGACGGACAGAAGAATGCGACTTTGTTTTATACTATGTAGTGATAGTGATGTATTATACATATACCCCTTCCGCTGGTATCTCTCTATCTATTAAAAAAACCGCTTCAAAATCCGTTGCGTAGTTTTAAAGATTAAGAATACATAGGGACAGACGACTGCGACTTTGTTTTATACTATGTAATGATAATAATGATGATGCCAAAGTAACTCGGGATATTATTTTGCATTAATTATGTCTGTCATGTCTATTGCATTTCCACGCCAAAACTACTGAACCGATTTAAATGAAATTTGGTACACAGATAGTCTAGAAAGCCTAAAAAAGAACATATGTCACTTTTTATTATCAAAAAAGGGTTGTAAGGGGTTGAAAGTGGTATGAACATTATTAGCCAAGAATACTTGAATGTGCTACATAAAAACACTATTCCACGCGCACAAAGTCGCGGTCACAGCTAAATAACAAAGAATGGAGTATTTTCTGTGTATTCAGCCAATTTTGTCAGTGCCTCAAACTAGCTCACAAAAAGGTGTCTCGCCTAATTCTGGCAAAAGTTTCGCGATAAATACGATCGGGGTATATGAAGTCTTCAATACCTACCTATATTTAGTTTTAGGGTTGTCGATTGTGCTCGACCAGGCTATGAAATAAATAAATAATAAATAAATATCCTTGGACATTTCACACAACGCCATTTCGTCCCAAGCTAAGCAATTTAATGCTTGTGTTATGGTAACGAGATAGATGATAAACTACTTATATACATTTTTTTTTTGTAAATACATACATTTTATAGACAGAAAACACCCAGACCCGGAACAAATACTTGTAAGTCGTACAAATATTTCTTCCGTGCGGGAATCAAACCGAATCTTTTGGCTAGCATTATGATAGTTAGATCCTCCTCCTTGCGTCGTGTGTCCTCAGTGCTGAGGGTCGTGACCTCTATGGAGTATTTTATTGTGGATAATTTCACGCCATGACGCTCTGTCTTCTGCAGCGTGAATTGCGTCACATACAGTGGTGTCAAGTTCGGCGCGTATTAGGTCCGCTTTGACACGTCAAAATAATTATGAGTAGTTAAGATATTAATTTAGTTATCTAATTCCATTCCTTCTTGAGGGTGTCGTAAGAGGCGACAAAAGGACATGACAAGGCCGATAAACCGGGTTTCGTTTCAAGTTTTCTTTCTTGCGTTCCCTTAGTCGCCTCTTACGACACCCTCGGGATGGTAAGGGTTGGTAACGCTGTGTATTCTAATTCCGTCACCACACGGAGATAGCTGGTATGATGCATTCTAAATAATCTGACTGCCAACCCTATTGAATTCCACAAATCGTTTTGCCACATGTAATGACCAAACGGGTCGAGATAGTGACGTAACGGGCTCAGGTGAATGGAGATCCAGTACAAATGAGTATTTTGGGTTCCATAATAGTCACAAAATGCTTTTATACGATGACGCCAGGCTGGTTGTGGAAAACCGGCGAACAGCTAACAGATACGTTTGGCGCAGTGGTTGAGCGATCGACTGCTGCGCAGCATGTCGCGGGTTCGATTCCCGCACGGAAGAAATATTTGTACGACCTACAAGTATTTGTTCCAGGTCTGGGTGTTTTCTATCAATAATGTGTATGTATTTACAAAAAAAAATGTATATACGTAGTTTATCATCCATCTCGTTACCATAACACAAGCTTTAAGTTGCTTAGCTTGGGACGAGATGGCGTTGTATGAAATGTCCAAGGATATTTATTTATTTATTATTTATCCCATTAATTACCCACTGATGAGTCGGGCCTCCTCCAAGTACAAGGAGGGTAATTAGCCTACAGTGCCACACTGGCCAGCCGGGTTGGCACAGGGTTTTGTATCAAGTTTTCCTTCCCTTGCGGCTAGGTTTTTGGCCTCGTCATTTCCTATTGTCGTGTTACGAACTGGTGGTAGACGATCGAATGTTTTATTGTATAACTAGCGACCCGTCCCGGCTTCGCGCGGATGCAATCATGCATGTATTATACAAATAAACCTTCCTTTTGACTCTATCTATTAAAAGAAACCGCTTCAAAATCCATTGCGTAGTTTTAAAGATTTAAGCATACATAGGGATGGACAGATGACAGCGACTTTGTTTTATACTATGTAGTGATATGTTATGAATATACTAGCTGACCCGGCGAACTTTGTTCTGCATTATATATATTTAAAACAAAAAGAAAGTTGGACATAGGATACCTGAGATTTTTATCCCGTCCGTATAAAACCTACTTTAACAAAACGCAACTGACAGCGAAACGTTATGTTGTCTATAGTTTAATAAGGTCGAAAATTTTACAATTAGAAATTTTGAATTCGACTTGTTTATATTGTTGTAATTCACATAATATCTTTATAACTTGCAGCCTATGTGTTATTCTGATGTATAAGCTATATTATTGTAAAGTTTCATTAAAATCCATTCAGTAGTTTTTACGTGAAAGAGTAACAAACATCCATCCATCCATACTTACAAACTTTCACGTTTATAATATTAGTAAGATTGACTATTTGGAAGTGTTCATCGTGACCTAAACAAAATAAATGCTTTGAATTTGAATTTAAAGCTAATCTAATCACGTTTGTTTGCAGTTCAGTCATATCATCGTATGTCACTCACAAGAACTTAAACAACTATACCATACGAGCGGGCAGTACATACAACAACAAAGGAAATATAATGCATAAGGTAAATTGTAATATTGTAATTGTAGATTTAGAATACATAGTGTCACCACCCCATTCCATCCTGTGTCGTAACGAAATGCCAAGGCCGAAAACCTAGCCGTGAATGAAAAAAAACTTGACGCGGAATCCTTTTTTTTTTTTTTTTTTTCGCGCGGGATGAAATCCTTTATGGACTATCCCCACGGGGATGGCCGAGGGGGTCGTGTGGGACTCTCCCCCAGAGTGGGGGCCTACCCACTAAACATCCCCGGAGTGCTCCAACTCGCGTCCTGTTGCGGCATTGTGGAATCTGGTGCAGAACCACGCCGCCGCAGACGAGGAGGCCCACCTCCACACCTCAGGCTCGCTGAACGAGCAATCGACGTCCTGTCTTAAGCACCCAACAGGACTTCGCATCTCCACAGATCCCAAGTGGGGCGAGGGCATCCCCGTGCCCTGGGTGATGCGGAATCCTGTGCCAACCTTCTGGCTAGTGTGACACGATAGGCTAATTACCCAGTGATGGATGTCCGACTCAGCAGTGGGCCATCTATGGGCGGTAGTAGTGGTACTCGGTATAATAGATTTCTGTATGGTGACGGATTTATTATACACAATGTCACCAACCCATACAATCTTGAGGGTGTCGTAAGCGGCGACTAAAATAACGCAAGAGGCAGATCACCTAGCCACAAGAGAAGGAAAACTTGATACAAACCCTGCGCCAACCCGTCTTGCCAGCGTCGCACAGTAGGCTAGTTTCCCTTCCTGTATTTGGAGGAGGCCCGACTCAGCAGTGGGTCAATTATGGGCTGAAAAATAGTAGCGGCAAAAGTACACTGCCTCGTTAGTCTAGTGGTTAGATGTGCCGCCTTTGGATCAACGGGTCCCGGGTTCGATTCCGGGGTCGGGCAAGTGTCTTTGTCTAAACCAGAGGCACTGGCTCGGAGTCTAGGTGTCATTTCTATCTATAATATGTATGTATTTACAAAAAAAAATGTATATAAGTAGTTTATCATCCATCTCGTTACCATAACACAAGCGTTAAGTTGCTTAGCTTGGGACGAGATGGCGTTGTGTGAAATGTCCAAGGATATTTATTTATTTATTTACAATATACTAAATTCCGTACATGAATTTGGAGGAATCCCAGCTCAGTACTGACTGCCTTGTTGGTCTATGGGTTGGATACGCTGCCTTTGGATCACGGGGTCCCGGGTTCGAATTCGGGTCAAGTGTCTTTGTGAAACCAAAGACACTTGCTACGTGTCTGGGTGCCATATGTATTCGGGAATTTCATGTTTGTAAACTGTCCCCGTGATTCAGATTATACGTAGTGCAGGGGTTACGTTTTTTTTTAAAGAAAATAGAAATATAATTACTGAGTTGTGATCTAAAATGATGATGATGTTAAGAAAGCCTGCACCAAACAGTATAAAAGCATTATGCTCGTTTAGCATACCATATCACGTCAGTAATACGATGAAATGAGGTGAAATGGTGTCAAATGCGTATTTTATTCACGACATAAAGTCTTTATCGCATTTACGTGTCAATTCAGGTATTTGATTTGGGACATATTTTTCTTTCTGTTTTTTAAACTCCAGTTAGATCAATATGTGTGGTGACGGATTTAGAAAAAATGCGTCACCACCTCATTTAAAGGAGGAGGCCGACTCAGCAGTGGGTCGTTTATGGGCTGAGAAGTAAGTACTTGCTCGACCCGGGATTCGATCCGAGGACCTGTCATCCAAAGGCGGTACATCCAACCCCTAGACTAACAAGTCATCTGTGGATATTGATGCACCAAACATATAACAGCGAAATTTGTCGAATCACGTAGAAAAGCATTATCTAATACTAGCGACCCGCCCCGGCTTCGCACGGGTGCTATGATGAATCTCTAAATTTATCAGTGTTTCTCTAAATTATTATGCATGTATTATTTAATACATATAAACCTTCCTCTTGAATTACTCTTTCTATTAAAAGAAACCGCTTCAAAATCCGTTGCGTAGATTTTAAGATATACGCATACTTAGGGACGGACAGTCGACAGCGACTTTTATTATACTATGTAGTGATAGTGATATAAAATTCTCGTGTCAGGGTGTTTGTTATCAAACTGCTCCGAAATGGCGCGACCGATTTTCGTGAAATTTTGTGTGCATATCGCATCGGTTAGGTCTGCGAATCGGTCAAGACCTATTGTTCATCCCCCTAAATGTTAAACCCTACATTTTTATTTTTGTCCCTCCTTCTTCCAATTTTAGACTATGCTGATGCCAGCTATCTTGACCTCACAGAGGAGCAACTAGATAAACTTGAGCACCTTCAAAATGTTTGTATAAGATTCATATTTGGAGTACGCAATTATGATCATGTCTCAGAATTCAGAACTAAGCTAATGTGGCTCCCAATTCGGAATACTCACATACTATCTTTGTTATACAGTAGGTATACTGTTCAGTCCAACTGCCCTCCTTAAAACTCCTTCATGAATCCCATTCATTTTCCTTGAGATCGTCCCTCAATTTGAAGCTGCATTACCTCACTCAAACCACCGACTTCTTCGGGAAATCTTTCACAGTTCAGGCAGTTCACCCCTCTACGATCAACCCCTGTTTTTAATAGCGATAGTTATATGGCAAAACAACGTTTGTCGTGTCAGCTAGTGATAATAAGAGTATATTATATTTTTTCCACAGATAAAAATGTTGATAAACAACTTTGACTTGCGAGTATCTGCAGTCAAACTGGACATACCATTGACGTTCAGCTCTCAGATACAGAGCGTCACGCTACCCAGTCCTGATGACGAAGTCCAGTTGGGATATCTAGCGTCTATCATCGCTTGGACTCCTAGTGGGGTAAGGAACTAACTATGCCAATATTAGTTGGCGTATAGACAGAGAAAAATGTGCATTAAATTGGTTGAGTAAGCTTGAAAGTTAACTAATTGTATTCACTGACATTAGACGTCTGTGACACATACTAAAACACATAGTGTCACCACCCAGTTCCATTCTGAGGGTGTCGTAAGAGCAGACTAAAGGAAATGACAAGGCCGAAAACCTTGCTGCAATAGAATGAGAACTTGAAATGAATCCTTGAGCCAACCCGTCTGGCCAGCGGTGCACAATAGGCCAATTACCATAAATGGAAATAGAGGAGGCCCTCTCTAAAAAAACTCTTTTTCGTTCAGAAACTTAAAATTTATTTGCATTACAGCACATGAGAATAGTAAACGCACCAATTATAGAGGCCTCGATATGTCAATCATACACCAAACTGCTACCAGGGCATTATATCTGCGTAGGAGGTGTCCAGGATCCCAACCGACATTATTGCAGGGTGAGTACCTTCTCATAAGTTCAAACTCAATGTAATAAATATCACGCGATATTCAAATTAGTGTTAATGCTATAAGGTTCAATATTAAATTACTACAAAGACTCATACTTATAAGACTGAGTACATAGTACATACGAGTACGACGGGGCGTACAAGAATCGACAGTAGTAAGGTCGTAGCAGACATATCAACTCGGAAAGGGATCGGCACCGTATCGCCTTCCGCCTCGCCGTCAAACAGGCGTCAACCTAACGTAGGCACGTAACCAGAGCGGATCAGCAGCTCTGATACGTCGTCTCTGCTACGGCTAGGCGACGCCGCGCTCACGGATGGCCCGTAAGATAATGTTACGAATATGTTATGTCCGACCGCTGGTTGACCACGCGCCGTACGGCGTTCGTGAGCTTGTCCCGAGGCAAGGCGTTTACGCATTGATATTTGTATATCAATGCGTTTACGTTACGAATCCGATTAGTGTGCTTTGCAGTAGGGAGTTTTGCCGAACCCTTTCCGATCGATAAGTGTGCTACATCCTGTAGTTGACACATTTAGTAGCAATACAGCATTTTCATTTCCAGAGGGACAATGGCGGAGCAGTCATTCAAAACGACACTCTAATCGGTATAACCTCATTCCTCAACACCTGTGCGCTCTACTCAAAAACGCACGCATTCCCCAAAGTATCCAGCTTCGCGCGCTGGTTAGACTCCGTCATTTGGGACGACTCCAACCGGCCCAGAACCGACCCGTCGACCACGATCACGTCGACCAAAGAACCAGAAAACATCACTGAACCAGTGCAAAGTCAGACCTTCTTCCCGGATCCGAGCAAGTTCCTCCTAACTCTCCCTTACGCGCCCATCAATGTGCCTCTAGAACCTGCTGAGGATAACTCGGTGATACCAAGGATGAGTTTGTACGAGTCCTATCTCCAGAGTCTGTCCAGGGCCAAGACGACTTCGTCGACTCTTAGTCCGATAGAATTGAAGCAGTACCATATGATTGACAAACACAGTAAAGCGTTAAAGATGCCACCACAGGTATACATTAATAGGGTCATGCCAAAGAAATATGACCAGTATGACTACAATTAAAGATTTGTGTTTTATTCATCACCCAAAGTAGTTGATTAAGTTTGTATTTGAGTGGCCCTGTCAAGGCCTATTGGTCGTTGGGTAAACGGGTATGTAGCGTGTGCCACGCTGGCCAGATGGGTTGGCACAGGGATTCGTTTCTAGTTTTCCTTCTCTGCGGCTAGCTCTTCGACCTTCCTTTGGTCGGCTCTTACGACACCCTCAGGCTGGAAAGCGGTGGTGAATCTATGCATTCTGAATCCGTCCTGGGTGGTGAATCTATGTATTCTAATGCCAACCTGTCTGGCCAGCGTGGCACTCTAGGCTTATTACCCCCCCTTCAGATAGGAGGAGGCCTGTCTCAGTTAGTGGGTCGTTTATGGGCTGAGTAGTAGTAGACCTTAAAATAGAAGAAACAATCAACCAGACTATCCACATTGTACCCCTACTTCAACAAAGCCAAAACTAATAAACTAAGGTCGTAACAGTGAACTGACACAATCAAATTAGAACCTAACAACATTGTGTTAAGGTCCTTTATAATTGTTGCTCGTATGAACTGTTATACTAACACTGATTAAATTATGTACCTTTAGTGGTAGGAAAAGTTATTGTAGCGAGACAACTGGTTATTACGAACGGACAATGTTATTATAAAGTTCTACAACAGTTAGTGCCAGACAGGTTTACACAATGTCACCAACCTGTACTGTCATGAGTGTCGTACGAGGCTACGTACGGGTCAAAATGCAGCTCCTTCAGCAGTAGCTGAGCCCACGACCGTCGCCAGTCGTCGTTTCAGCCCATAAATTGCCCACTACTGAGTCAGGCCTCCTCCAAATTTACGCAGGGAAATTACTGTGCCACGCTGGGAAGTCGGGTTGACATAGGGTTTTTATCAAGTTACGTAATATTTTTACGGCGAGGGTGCTTTTTTGAATCCAGAGCGAAGTGAGGGATTCTAGAGTAGAATCCTGAAAGTAGCGAGGGATTCAAAGTACGTAGCCCGAGCTAAAAAATATTTTGCGCCCGAGTGATACAGCAGTGGACGTCTTTTGGCTGAAATGATGACGATTATGAATGATACACTACTCTTCATCACCCTCTATGAGAAAATAAAAGGCGCCTTATATTTTATTGTAATATTATTATTCATTAAAAACATACTGAAACAACTAAATTACATAGTATTTGATAATAAAACAACTAAAAACTTATATTTACATCGCAATTATGAAAATGTATTGTCACAGTTTTTTGTGGGAAATGTCCAAGGATATTTATAAAAAAAAATGATTTCTTTTTTTTTTATTCAGCCTGCGGCACGCTGTCACGTGCTGTCGTTCCAGCCAATTTTATTCTTTTATTTTATTCAGTCTTTAATCAAACAATATAAAATTTTCGATTTCTTTTGCGCTGGATACTAAGGTGTTCCAAAATCAATAAGTGCGCGGCAAAGTAAATTACGGCGCACTTACGAGCATAAAGAGGATTAAAAACTCATTACCACCCGCTAAAAAGTCTAGAACAGAAGAGATAGTTACTTTGCTCCCACTTATAGAGGAACAAAACGTCACTTTTCGAATAGATGGGATGAAAAAGCACTTTTTCACATCGGTGTTGTATGTCAATCAATATGTCACTCAACATCGATGTATTGTTTTGTAAATGTGTAGATGGTAATATGGAAATTTAAAATTATTGTAAGTTCCATATTCCACAAATAATATAATTACCGGTGATTCACAGTCCCATTAGCATTTAGCCAACGCAGACCATTGGCAATTCTCCAAGCCACTTGTTTCGACCGCTAACATTTTACTCATTAAAATTAACCATCACATCACATTATTTATTACATCGCAATGCAGGTCGTGGTATTTTTAGTCATCTCAACATCATCTCATCCCATAAAACCCACAGCTGGCCATAGAGATTGGCACTGGGTTTCGTATTTCCCTTTACTTGTTGCTGCAATGACTGAATGATGCATGAATGCTGAATACTCAAGAGCGAAGTGCCACCTCCTACAATGTTATACAGCCCTGGTACCGCAACTCAATCTTATAAGAGAAATTAACTTACTGTGTCACGCTGGCCAGACGAGTTCGCACAGCGTAGGTTTCAATATCTCTCTTGATGTGCTACGATGTTTGCCATCTAAAATCACCAAGATAGATGGAAGTAGCATCTCCTACATTGTTATGAGACCCTGGTACCACAACCTACTGACTGTGCCACGCTGGCCAGACGGATTGCCACATGGTTTTTATATTAAGTTTTATTTAATAGGTTTTCAACCCAAACCATCCCGTGGGTGTTGTAGGAGGCGACTAAAGGAACGCAAGAGGCAGATCTCCTAGCCCCAAGATAACGAAAACTTGATGATTGAACTTGACTTTTTTGTTCGCCCGGGGTAAAATTCTTTATGGACTTCCTCGCCGGCCACGGGGATGGCCAGCGAGGGGAGTGTGGGACTCTCCCCCATAGGGATGGCCAGCGAGGGGAGTGTGGGACTCTCCCCCATAGTGGGGGCCTACCCACTAAACCTCCCCGGGGTGCTCCAACTCGCGTCCTGTTGCGGCATTGTGGGATCTGATGCAGAACTACGCCGCCGCAGACGAGGAGGCCCTCCTCCTCTCCTCAGGCTCCTTACGAGCACTCGACGTCCTGTCGTGAGCACCCGGCAGGACGTCGCTTCCCCTCAGATTTGATACAAAACCTGTGCCAACCCGTCTTGCCACAGTAGGCTAATTTCCCTGAATTTCTATTTCAATCCAGAATTCTAATTCCCATGAATTTGGAGAAGGCCCGACCCAGTGGTGGGTCTTTTATGTGCTGTTAATGATGACGATGATTTCCTTTCCTCGGCTCATACGACACCCTCAGAATGAAATGGGCTATTGACGCTATGTATTCTTAATCCTTCACCACACGGAATGTAATTAAAGGATATACTTACCAAAATCAATCATCAATCCTCAAAACAACAACAATATTATTGCAATATTTTTTCTACACAAGTAACATTGAGTACTAGCAGAAACAATAAGGATGTAATCTGTGAATCGAACTCCCGATACAAAGCCTACCATTAGTTCAGACCTATTGTGGATGGAGGGTGCCCCGGGGAAGCTTAATTTACATAGTAATCCAGGCTTTATGCTGGAACACTGCGGGTAGCCGTATTGCGTACTCCGAATACCAGGCTACGTATTTAAATAGGATAAGGTCCTTTATAACCTAGAGTTAGCTATGCGGGAATTTAGCAAAAAGAATGTAGTGTTTCACAGTAATTTTTCTGTGATCCACATTGCTCATCCAGTGCTCAACTTTAGAAAAAAAATTGTTGTATACTCTCTTAAAGTTGCATTTAAACAATGAAATTGACCACTGGATATTCTTTTAGTATTTAAACGCTGCACCATTTATCACTGATCCGGAAGACTTCTCTACTGAGAAGTTCCGGCAAGAGACTGTTGTTGCTTTTTTTTAAATCGCCATTTTTATATACTACTAGTGGCCCGCCCCGGCTTCGCCCGTGCAAAGCGGGGGTGGGTTATACATATAAACCTCCCTCTTGAATCACTCTATCTATTAAAAAAAACCGCTTCAAAATCCGTTGCATAGTTTTAAAGATTTATGCATACATAGGGACGGACAGAAGAATGCGACTTTGTTTTATACTATGTAGTGAAGTCTAATAAGACTGATGCTGGTGATGACTTGCTGCTTGGTTATCAGCCTTGTTATTCCCGTGTGTCAGCTCTTAGCCCTCTCAGGCTGGAATGGGGTGGTGACCTCATATAAAAAAACAATGGGGTTTAAAAGTGTATATTAATAGTGGTACAAAATATTGAAAAAAAATACCAGGACATCATAAATAGAAGGAAATATATAAACGTTTTGCAACCGGTGATCACGAATCCGGTCATGTTCAGGGATCATAAAAAAGCCGTAAAAGTTAAGCTTTAAGAATTCTTGAAATCGCGTATATTTAGTTAACATGAAGAGGTTTTATGAGAGGTACTTTCCTTTCAATTCCCAAGTTTATTATTGGTAAAGACATTACCTGGAACATCCACAGTTTTTCGACCGAAACATCGGTGGGTCTGTACTTGAATATTTAACGAAATGTTACTTTTCACTTCAGTAGCTCAAACATGTAGGTTTTGCTCACTGAAAACAGTGGACAAAATGCGATTTTGCCCACTGAGTGAGACAAAGTAACTTTTTAATTCTAATTCGAAACATTGACACTATCTCTTTCCCGCCAATAGAAAAGAGAGAGAGACAAAGACCAAGTGGCCAGTACCAACAGCTCCGATTTTTCTTCTTCATTTAGGTTTTGGCTTCCATCGTTATACCGATGATTTTGCCAATGACAAGTGTGTTGTGTTAGAAATTTCGTGTGATTATGAAAGTTAAATTAATTGGTTATAAGTTGCGTTAGAGTTATGATGTTAAATGTTAGCAGGTAGCGCTATAGAAAACAATACAAAGCATTAAAGTACAGATTATAAATATTAAATTGATAGAGCAATATTATGGGAACTATATTTGATTAAATACAAACTAGACGTACTTTTAACAGTTCGATTGGATGAAAGGAGTTCGTTATGGGGTTACTCCAATTTTTAATTCGACCTCAAAGACAAACACGTTCGGAATATCGTACTAACTAAAGAAATTTAGCAAAAATGACAATTATATGTATTATTGTAATTAATTGAATTTTTAACTTATTGTTGTATTTAAACTAAAATAAGTATTTACTGCTTAAAAAACTGATATTTAACTTAAAAATATTTAATTATAGTTTTAAAAATGTTACGTAATATATTTCATTTCCTATCGTGTTCTCGCTGCTGAAGTGAGATGTTATGTGTGTTACACGAGAGCAAAATTTTTCGCATCTCGTGCCTTTGAATCCCTCGCAGCACTCAGGAATCAACTTTAGAATCACTCGCTACGCTCGTGATTCAATCATTGATTCCTTCGCTTACTCGGGATTCAATATCAGCACTCGCAGCAAAAAACGACTTTGCTCTCTTGTTGCACAAATAACTATTTCACTTCAGTAGCTCAAACATGTAGGTTTTGCTCACTGAACACAGTGGACAAAATGCGATTTTGCCCACTGAGTGAGACAAAGTAACTTTTTAATTCTAATTCGAAACATTGACACTATCTCTTTCCCGCCAATAGAAAAGAGAGAGAGACAAAGACCAAGTGGCCAGTACCAACAGCTCCGATTTTTCTTCTTCTTCTTCATGTAGGTTTTGGCTTCCATCGTTATACCGATGATTTTGCCAATGACAAGTGTGTTGTGTTAGAAATTTCGTGTGATTATGAAAGTTAAATTAATTGGTTATAAGTTGCGTTAGAGTTATGAAGTTAAATGTTAGCAGGTAGCGCTATAGAAAACAATACAAAGCATTAAAGTACAGATTATAAATATTAAATTGATAGAGCAATATTATGGGAACTATATTAAAATTTGATTAAATACAAACTAAACGTACTTTTAACAGTTCGATTGGATGAAAGGAGTTCGTTATGGGGTTACTCCGATTTTTAATTCGACCTCAAAGACAAACACGTTCGGAATTTCGTACTAACTAAAGAAATTTAGCAAAAATGATAATTATATCTTTTATTGTAATTCATTGAATTTTTAACTTATTGTTGTATTTAAACTAAAATAAGTATTTACTGCATAAAAAACTGATATTTAACTTAAAAATATTTAATTATAGTTTCAAAAATGTTACGTAATATATTTCATTTCCTATAGTGTTCTCGCTGCTGAAGTGAAAAGTTATGTGTGTTACACGAGAGCAAAATTTTTCGCATCTCGTGCCTTTGAATCCCTCGCAGCACTCAGGAATCAACTTTAGAATCACTCGCTACGCTCGTGATTCATTCATTGATTCCTTCGCTTACTCGGGATTCAATATCAGCACTCGTAGCAAAAAACGACTTTGCTCTTTTGTTGCACAAATAACTATTATGTGTTCGATAGGGCAAGGTCGTTAGATTTATTATTAGATCTATTGTCATACCTAGCAGGTACCAGGAAACCATAAATGTATAGGAAGTGAATCTATACTCATGGACACCCTACATCTATTCACTTATTGGACAAATTCCTGGAAAGGAAATCGAGTATTGCTTGACATTTACGAAACTAATATCAGCTGATAAGCCTTCTGGATGCTAGTTTTCCAAGAGGTATCTTCTTTGACAGTATTTCAGCCCATAAATGACCCACTACTGAGTTGGGCCTCCTCCAATATAGGAAAATTAGCCTACTGTGCCACGTTGTCTGGCAAGACATGTTGGCACAGCTTTTGCATCAAGTTATCGGGGCGTCACAGTGGCACAAAGTAGTTATAGGGAGAGACAGAGACAAAGATTCAAAGAAAAGCGCCATGGTAAGTACACCACTACAAGTATGATGCGCGTGTGTGCGGGAGCGCTGGCGGCTCGTCACGTACGGAACGAAACTGGTTTATACTGGTTCGGCCAGTGCTTTAACAAAGGGCTACCTCACCACTCGCTCAGTGTCGCGTCGTGCGTGTTTGTTTAAATTTGAAAAAATTAGAAAGAGTGTAAATATGATAAAACATATCTTTTTTAATTATCTCACAGACCAAAGAAGACTTTTTGAAATTATGTGATAAGTTTATCACTAAAAGTATGTCTCAAATTATTAAATGACAAATAGATGTAAACAAAATGTTGTGTCTTTATTTTAATCCTCCTTTTTTTTAATCCGCCAGCGAGAGGAGTGTGGGACTCTCCCCCATAGTGGGGGCCTACCCACTAAACCTCCCCGGGGTGCTCCAACTCGCGTCCTGTTGCGGCATTGTGGGATCTGATGCAGAACCACGCCGCCGCAGACGAGGAGGCCCTCCTCCTCTCCTCAGGCTCCTTACGTGGCTCCTTATTTTAATCCTCCTGTGCAAACCCTATAAGAATAGGTAACAATTTTGCTCACTCTAGAAGGTTTCCCTATGGTCGTTCTCTACTCATGCGACAGTGGAATGCGTTTACGCGAACCTGTGGCGCTTCAAGCGTGACATGTGAGGGTATAATAATAATTATTGTTTAAGGATTTTATAGATGAGTTTTTATCTCATTCTTGTAGGCCTTTGAACTACTCATGTTTATCCGTGTCCTTAAATATAAATGTATTTTTTGTTATTGTTGTAATAAAAGCCACAATTCACTCTTTATGTGTTCTTAATTTCGCAGAAGCCCCATTTTATCCCCAATCGCTGGGCATTAAAATTTCATGAACGGCCAAACAATGAGGGTAATTTCATTTCAGAGCGTAAGCCTGGCCTTTTCATTTTGACAGCAATTATGACAGTCTTGTAACGAAGGGCAGGCAATACAAAAATGGGAATTTGTATTTCAGAGATACAACGGCAAATTTTAGTACATAGGAGGCTTTTAAATTTACCCTTATTTGTATACTAGCGGCCCGCCCCGGGTATTTTACAAAGATTCCAAAAAATCATTTTTTTCTGACTATGTTCATCAGGGATAATCATCATCATCATTTCAGCCAAACGACGTCCACTGTTGGACACAGGCCTCTCCCCCAAGGATTTCCACAAGGACCCGTCCTGAAACCCCGCATCTGCGCACTGCACTTTCCGGAACGCGGTCGCCACTCGACGACTTTTCTGCCCCGTCGGACGTCAGCGAGCTATGTTCCCTGCCCACTGGCACATACGTTTGGCAATCCTGTAAGCTATGTCGGTAACTCTGGTTCACCTGCGTATCTCCTCATTTTTCGCAGGGAATCTCCGAGCATAGCCCTCTGCATTGCCCATTAGGTGACTTTAAGCCTTTTGATGGAACCTTTTGATGCAGACTTTTGTCCTCAAACACTATTTATATTTCTAAAGTGGAATATTTCATCTAGCTCGTCTTTTTACCAGTCGTATCGTCTTCTGGACTTTTTGGTAATCTTGGACTTTTTGGCGAATTCTGGATGTTGCTAGTTTAGATATTTTAGGTAAATTGTGTAAAGTATGCAGCATGTAGGTAAAATCCAGTATGTACCAAATAATTGAGTGTTCCGTTGGAAAGTTTGAATGAGTTTGGCTCATTCGAATAACGTTTTCAGAAACACTCCGCAGGAATAACAATGGACCTCCACAGAAATTGGTTCGAGTACGCGAGTCTGAGAGCTAGTAACTTTTTTGGATGACAGTAATTACGAATGAACTTCGAATGAACCAAAACTGTGAAATAACTTTACTTTTATATGAATGGAAAAATAATAAAATACCAAAATATACCTCTAAGTAATGGCAATAGAACGCATTTGATCTACAGAGCAATACGTGTCTGTACTAGATGCTGTCGTTCATCATGCTAGCCCATAAATAAACCAATATTTATTTTAAAAAACGAATCCCCTGCCCTAGTTATAACCTATATCGTAGGTAGTTTACAAACATGAAATTCATGAACAAATGATACCTGGACTCGGAGCAAGTGCCTCTGGCTTACACAAAGACACTTGCGCGACCTCGGAATGGAGCTGAAGTCCCGTGATTGTACATCTAGCGCTAGTTGCCTGCCTCGTTGGTCTAGTAGGTTAGATATGCCGCCTTTGGATCAACGGGTCCCGGGTTCGATTCCGGGGTCGGGCAAGTCTAAACCAGAGGCACTGGCTCGGAGTCTGGGTGTCCTTTCTATCTATAATATGTATGTATTTACAAAAAATGTATATAAGTAGGTTATCATCCATCTCGTTACCATAACACAAGCATTAAGTTGCTTAGCTTGGGACGAGATGGCGTTGTGTGAAATTTCCAAGGATAATTATTTATTTATATTTATTTATTAGATGGAGATAAATTCTCCTATAGTGCCACAATGGCTTGACGGGGTGGATGCGTCCATAATATAACATATGGCGTCCTTCGTGCTTCGGGGGCCGTGCAAAGCTATCCCGGCTGTCATACTAACACATTTAACCTTTTTTTTATCGTTGCCTTGAATGCCTTTGACCAAGCCTACTGCGCTTGCGTGGAAAACAAAGCCAAGGTCTAAAATGAAGCGGGCCATTCAAGGAAATGCCCTGTCGGGCACCGGCTCTCACGTACACACGACGGATCACAGTAAAACTGGTTGGCGCCGGACTTAGAAGTGAGGTTGATAGCTAGCTAGGCGGACCATTCGATCGTGTGAGTGGTAGTTAGTACCACTGAGCGTGCTGGGTTTTGTTGACTCTTACAACACGCGTTATTGCCCAGCGTGCGGTGGGGAAGTTTTATATTCTGCCCCGGTACGGGAATAAAACATTTCACTATACGAGGCAAACGGCATCGAAAATGTATAAATACTGTGAGTTAGCTTAATACTGACGCCGACCCTAATAAAATTGGTAAAAGTATGGTTGGAGACATGAGATAATAACTCGATATATACTGCAAATGACGTGCCCATAAGTTGCCTTCAAGTTTAGAATAAATTGAAAAAACAGATGTAAGGGGAAAGCGAACTTTGTTCTAATCCTTGCTCAGCTGGTTAATGATATGTTTCTCCTAACTGGTTTTCATATATTATGTAAACGATAACATCAGGACAATCGTTTACACCTCTTTGCCTACAAGGTGCATATTAAACATACCTACTAGCGAATTTTGACTGTACACTTCAAAGTGCAAACTATAATTAAAATTGGATTAAATGTAAGTATATGGTGTAAATAACGCCGGCCTTTGGACGATAAGATTTAATGAGGTTTATCAATGAAGTTAAAATATTTGAGACATAACCTGTGACATTACGCTGGTTAAAATCTCGTAAGGGAGTCGTGCAAACCGGCTTTTAGAAACATCTATTTAATTAATATCAGACTATATTGACGATTATACTTTTTTATATTAGGAGCTTATAGTTCGTTTGCGTTAAGAATTCATATCATTCTGAAAGTATCGAAAGAGCCAACTAAAGGAACGCAAGTGCGCAAGATATCACTTATTATATCGCAAGAGAGGGAGGCTGGATGCCAACTGTGTGCCAACCCGTCTTACCGGCGTGGCACAGTAGGCTAACTTCCCTTCATGAAATTGGAGGAGGCCCGACTCATTTGTGGGTCATTTATGGGTTAAAACGTCGAAGGCTAGCCCTAAACTGTGGACGGCGACAGAAAATAGCAAGTGTAGGGCCAGAATAAAGTACTTCGGACAGTGGTAGCGACGTGTGGCGGGTTGACCACTTTCCTTTGATATGGTTGAGGAGATCGATGGCTGCCACACGCGTTATGCTTGTGAACAGGTGCCGCTGTTTGGGGTTGGTCGGCTCACTGGATTCAAGACTTGTAATTTCAGTTTTTTATTATTCTATAAATTCTATATTTTTACAAATAAAACGAATCGAAAATGAACTCAAGCAGTCACTCAAACTTTATTTACGTAGGTTTTATCACAAAACTCTCATAACTAAATCGTCATATTTAAAGTTACCATTATCATCTTACGACCCCTGTCCCACGCTAGGTGGTAGTCTCCATACACACCTATCAGTAGTCATATCTACTCGTACTAAGTCACACCTTTCATACACAATTCCTCATTTTTGATCATTTTTGATCTCTCACAACCCTTGCGTTCATCTCACCACCCCCATTCATACTGAAATTACCATCTGTTTGGAATGCTGCTCTACAGAGAAGAGCCGGCAAGAACTCACTCTTCTATTGTTTTTTCACCGACGCACTTTCAGATATTGGCCACTCATAAATAAAAAAAAACCGGACTACGTATCTTGAATATTACAAGTATCTTGAGTAATAAATAGAGTATCATCCTTGTACAATTAAATATTAGGTTGGTTAGGACCGATCCCTTCGGAGTCTCACATAATCGCAGATCGCACCCACGAGGGGCAGCGGCATGCATAAAGCATTCCCCCGCAAAACCAAAAAAAAAAAAGCGCGCCCCCGCTTATATCTCTACAAATAAATAAAATTGAAGTGTCTGTTATAAAAATAACCGCTTTTAAACGGTACATATACCAAAACAAATTTTGTCTGCAGTTTGTGAGCACACATTCAACAAGACCAACCACTACATTCATTTGCCGCCTTTGGATCAACGGGTCCCGGGTTCGATTCCGGGGTCGGGCAAGTGTCTTTGTCTAAACCAGAGGCACTGGCTCGGAGTCTGGGTGTCATTTCTATTTATAATATGTATGTATTTACAAAAAAAAATGTATATAAGTAGTTTATCATCCATCTCGTTACCATAACACAAGCATTAAATTGCTTAGCTTGGGACGAGATGGCGTCGTGTGAAATGTCCAAGGATATTATTATATTATTTTGATAGACCTCAAATCCATGCCAAAGAAAATCATTACATTCCAAGAATTATCCGCGAGGCTATTGAGACTAAAAACATCCAAATTTCAATAGAGAGGATGGTTGGCAAGTACCTGCTTGGGATACAGTCATTGAATTGATCAAATCTCAAGCACAACACTCATCTGCAAGACTTCTGGACACCGTGAGCGATTTCTGCGTGCACAGGGAGCGTTATCAATAAAACAAAATTATAGGCGGTAGATTTTAACTGTTTGTACTTTTGAGGGCAACTGTCATCTAGTCTCTCCCGCTACCATAACCGCTGCAAAGCGTTATAAACGTCGGGAAGTAAATCTATCTTCTATCTATATAAATAAAAATGAATCGCAAATTGTGTTGGTAAGCGCATAACTCAACAACGCCTGGACCAATTAGTTTTCTAATTCTTTTTTTTAAATGTTCGTTGAAGTTCAAGGATGCTTTTTACGGCGAGAAAAAATCGAATAATTGCCGGAAAACCCCTAAAACAGCCTTTACAAACGTTTCCTAACCAAAACGTAGAGACAATTTAAGCTTTATTGCTATTGTCTAAAGTTCATACTAAATTACAACCACTCACTGTTGTCTAAGCAATGTAGGGTGTGTTCTTAACGTCAAAGAGTTAATTCTTTTGACAGGACGAAGTCTGTGGGGTCCGCTAGTAATGTATACAGCGATAAATTCGTTAAAAAGTGTTTGATTTCGATTTCAATTCTGTTTGTCCGTCTCGTTGTTTCACCTAATCTCTGAAATGGCTGGACGGGACTTTCACTGACAGATTGCTGATGTAAGAAGGGGTAACTTAAGCTCATTTTATTTATATAAGAACCCCCCCCCCTGCTTTCTTCAAAACCCCATAGTTACCGAGTAAGAAAGGGTAGCTTAAGCTCATTTTATTTATATAAGAACCAACCCCCCCCCCCCCTGCTTTCTTCAAAACCCCATAGTTACTGAGTTTTTCACATTGTAAAATACCATACGGACGAAGTCACGGGGAACAGTTAGTGATCAAACAAAATCACAGCTACTAGGGATACAGAAATACATAGAGGAGTGAGAAAAAACTTTAATGTACGGTGATAACAAAGTCTACACCAACCAAACCGCACATTTTCAGACTGTTACCAGGGTCACAGAATAATGCAGGAGTTCCAAATGAAACTTAACTTAAAAACGGGAAAATCAGACGAAGTACACCGAAACGAATATTGAAATAATAACACCTACCTACCAGGGTTACAGAATGCTGCAGGAGTGCGAAATAAAGTGGCAAAAACGGGAAACGGGCGCGCCGACCATATATTTTTAATTGACGCAGTCTTTTTGAACGCGGCCTTTCACGTTGCCAGTAATAAATTTATTTGGTGCAAAAAATATTATATTGTATAGTTTTTTTAAAGCATCGAATAAATAAATGTTATTTATGTCTAAACAGTTTTGTTTAGATTATATACTATCATGAGAGTGTTGTAGAAGACAATTATAGTATCAAACTTGCCAGAAAATGTTGCCAGAATACATAGTGTCACCACCCCATTCCATACTGAGGGTGTCGTCAGGAAGATTTGAAACGAAACCTGGTGCCAACCCGTCTGGCCAGCGTGACCACCTTATACTGGATGCATCGTTAATACAACTAAAAACCTAAACCCTTATTTATTTATTTATACTTTTCTTTCCCTTATCATTTTCTTTTCCCAGCTCTTACGACACCCTCAGGATAGAATGGGGTGGTGACACTATGTATTCTGAATCCGTCACCACACGGAATGTTGTTATGTTATCCACATCAATGTTGCCATATAAATAAAACATAATAATGACAAAAATTACACTCATTGGTAAAATTATTAAATCATAAAATACGGTAGGATCTCATACATGGTACGGTAGGTAGTAAATTGAACAAAATTACGGTTTAACTACCGTAATTACGGTAAAGTCAGAGAGGCAACGTTTGAGAGATGTTAAAAAAATTACCTCATCGTCGAATGCGTCGGGGTCGGCCATCTTGGTAGTTTTAGCGGGAAATTCGTCTAGTTACGTCACTGGCTGCTCTTCAACTTCATCACAAATTGATTTCAGTCAGCTGAAACAGAAGAAAACTGCAATCAGAAAAAAATATCGCAAGAAACTTTTTCCCAATTAAATTGTAATGATCATCGCAGCTTGATTAGGCTAACTACTATTATTTTACTACAACCAAATATGTACATACATACATACTACTACCACTACTAATCATCCCATTAATGACCCACTGCTGAGACGGGCCTCCTCCCGTCACGGGGGGGGGGGGTAATTAGCCTACTGTGCCACGCTGGCTAGACGGGTTGGCACAGGATTTGTATCAAGTTTTCCTTCTCTTGCGGCTAGATTTTGGGCCGTGTCATTTCCTTTCGTCGGCTCTTACGACGCCCTTAGGATGGAATGGGGTGGTGACATTATGTATCCTAAATCACCACACGGACATACAGACAGCCACGCCTTTTTCCCGCAAGGGTAGGCAGAGATCACATCCTTCCACTTGCTACGATCCTGGCTCACAACTTTTGGCTTCTTCCACTTTCATCAACCTCTTCTTGCATGCTCGTCGGCTTAGAGTGCTTCGGACCTGACCATTTTTTAAGACGTCACCTATTTGGTCATGGATTGTCCTTCTTGGCCTGCCCCTTCCAACGTTCCTATTCACCCTCCTGCTATATATTTCTTTTGTAAGTCTACTTTCACTCATCCTCTCGATATGACCAAACAATCTCAGCATACCTTTCTCAATTCTAGTCATTACATCTTCTCTCAGACCACAAAGATCTCTTAAGCTGGGTACTGACCGGCGTTCCTCTCGTAATTATTTAATTTATTTTTTAAAACACACTCCTTTCATTATCACTGTCAGACTTCCATCTCTTGAAATCTTTGAGCCCAAAACTAAAATAAAAACTTAATGTTTCTACTACTGCTGAACCACTGCTGAATTGGGCCTCCTCCAATTACATGGAGGGTAATTAGCCTACTGTGTTACAGAGGCCAGATGGGTTGTTACAGAGTTTCGTATCAAGGTTTTCTTCTCCTGTGGCTAGATTTTCACCATTGTGTTCACACTTGTCGACTCTTACGACCCTCTCTGGATGGAATGGGTTTATTTTTAAACTCGTCACCACACTGATAGCAAAATAAGAACTTAAAAAAAACCATTTGAATTAAATTAATTATGATTTCATGTGAATCAAGAACTTATGTCGACCCGTCTGACCAGCGTGGCATAGTTGACTAATTTCCCTCCATAAAAGTTTCTCTACAGGAAAAGCTTACTTCTTAAGTCTTTTTAATTAAAGTCCCCTCTACATAATCCTGTGGCTTAGCGCGAAATCTTAAATTAATTTCAATCTACTTCGACGTACAACTGTTTTAAAATTGTAAGTGCCACTTAATAAACGGAGAACGGCCGCGCAGCTCGCTTTGCCTTTCAATTCGAATTTTAAACTTGTATGACATTAACATTTTTGGTTAAAACTCTCTTTGACTATGAATGCTTTATTGTTTTTATAATACTAAGGTAAAAGGTCCTAATACGGTGGTAGTCAAAATCGGTTCCTATTACGGTGGTATTTCTATTTTCGAGTTTTATTTCTGTTTTATTCAGTTTAAGTACATCAAAACGTAAAGTATTTTTTAATACAGTTGCTCAAAAAGTGGCATATTGCAGGGACGTATAGCGTTCGGGAAGTGGGCTATTACACACACGTGCTTTTTTTTTACCATTCCCGCACTAGTGCGTTTTCTTTCCCAACTGTCAAAATAATGTCTATTATAAGGAAAAACCAACCATGAAGTTTTTACTAAAAAAAAATCATAGAAGTTTTTATGATTAATATATTACGTATATTTATAAAAAGAAACAACTTAATCATTTGTTTCAATATCAGATTTAATGATTTGATTGAATGAGTTAGGTTAGGTTTCATTTCATTAAATTTCATTTTCATTTCATATCAATAACAAATTTCTACTGAAGACTTGGCTGTATGGGCATAGTTGCTTTTGCCTACTAGAATGGGTAAAGAAAAAAAAATCTCTGTTTATATTCTACGGTTGGCGCCATTTTTGTTTATAAGTCATAAATGATTAGTTAGTTTAGTTTATTGTGCTTTTATAATTTTATTAAATTGCTTCATTTTTTCGCAACTGTATTAAAAATAGTCGTTCAGTACACGTGCGGAACCGTCATTGCAACTTGTTCCGACTGTCAACCCTCGCCTTCGGCTGCGCCTCCGCTCGGGTAGACATTTGTAGGAACTCGTTGTAATGACAGCCTTTCCGCACTTGTAATGAAATATACTATATTCTAAATTTATTACTGCATGACTTAACCGACGTTTGCAAGTATAGCACATAGACAACAACAAGATCAATCAGTTTGTGTAACGGAATCGACGTGAGAGGGGCTGCCATACAAACGCGGAACAACAATACTAAGTACACTAATATTTATAAACTAAGTTTTTCCTATTAATAAGCCGTTTGAGTTTGTTAATGTGTTATTTATAGCATATTCCTACTATTACACCCACTATTTAAATAGCTTGTTTCATACTTGGAACTCATTTTTTACCCAAAAAATGAGAAATAAAATACCGCCGTAATACAATACGAATTTTATAGATTAATCCTAATACGGTGGTATAACTCCGAAATAGGAAAAATACTAGGCATGGTTAATTGTTTATAACTTTCAATTTATTAACGTATTGAATCAGTTCCAAGTTTAGTTGCAATAATTATTAATCTCATAAATTAGAAACCTTATTCTGCGGCATGTGTTCTTAATTAGAAATCTAAATAAATATGAAAACTGTTGAGTACAAAATGTTGGTTTCTTAGACGAGGTAAAAATAGGATAGTTTAATTTATCACAAATCATTTACTTTGTTTATCTGTTGACTTGAGTTTTACACATCTGAGCCAAAAAACCGTTATCGTTTGATTAAACCTTTACACTCTTTTGTTTATCGAAATTTTGATGGGTCAGAATTAGGATTATTAAAAACACGAGTAGCTTTCCTATTACGGTGGTAGTTATTTCCATGTAACTCTGTATTAGGTTACATGATGTCCTATTACGGCCCTATTCATAGACCATAAAATTACAAGTTTAAGGGTTCCGTAAATAAATAAATAGCTTTGTTTCTTTTTTGTCGCTACTTATGATATATGCATGTATTTTTTTGATAAAAACTAAAGCGATAAAAACTTTTAAATTCATGAGTATTTTTGCCTCGTTGGTCTAGTGGTTAGATGTGCCGCCTTTGGATCAACGGGTCCCGGGTTCGATTCCGGGTTCGGGCAAGTGTCTTTGTCTAAACCAGAGGCACTGGCTCGGAGTCTGGGTGTCATTTCTATCTATAATATGTATGTATTTACAAAAAAAATGTATATAAGTAGTTTATCATCCATCTTGTTACCATAACACAAGCATTAAGTTGCTTAGCTTGGGACAAGATGGCGTTGTGTGAAATGTCCAAGGATATTTATTTATTTATATTTATTATTTTATTTTTTTGCGATCAACATTATATCATACATATTTCTGTTTTTATAGACAATATGGACAGCGCAAGTGGACAGCGCAGCGCATTATTATAAGACTTGCGCAAACGCAAGTGTTATAATAATGCGCAAGTGGCTGAAGCACTTTTATCAATTCGACAAAGTATGAGTATTTACAAAGCCTCGAGACAATGTAATGTAACGAGATGAGCTTTACGAGAATGAACTTTGTGGTAAGCAACCCTTTTTCAAATTTGAATCCTTCGCTTGCTCAGGATTCAAAATCAGCACGCGCAGCAAAAAAACACTTTGCTCTCTTGTTGCACAAATAACTATTACTAACACTAAATATTAAAAAAAAATATTATTTGTACGGAACTTCAATGGATATAATCTCTGACCCTCCGTATTAGGAGCCGTCTACCGCAGTAATAGGCTCTGACCAAAATCATACCTCCGTATTAGGGAAAATCGACCCGACTATTTAAATATTTTCGTAAAATAAGAAATATCATGAAAAGAAACATAGACTCAACAGCATTACAAAATGTTAATTCCACTTTTGTCGATAAAGTCTTTTGGCACCTTCAAAAATACTTACAAATGCTTATTTTTGTTTCTTACTGTCAAATGTTGTGAAATACCTCCGTAATAGGTGCTTTTACCTTACTAGCTGACCCAGCAAACGTTGTTTTGCCATATAAAATAAAATAGGAGTTGATCGTATAGGGGTGAAAATGTGCGGTATAGTATTTTCGTATGCTGTATCATAAACAAATAAAAACAAAACAAAATCATCAATAAAAAAAATACCCTTATCATTTAGGGGGATGAAAAAAAGATGTTGTCCGATTCACATACCTAACCGATAGGTATACACACAAAATTTCGCGAAAATCGGTCGAGTCGTTTCGGCAGAGTTCAATAACAAACACTGCGACACAATAATTTTTTAAATTAGATTTTTTCAAAATTTACTGTATGAATGACAGCAATTGGTTAATAGTATTACGTTAAAAAGGTTTATAGCGACATCTATTTCCAAAAGGGGAACTACAACAAATTAAAATGTCAACGCAAGTCGTGGACAAAAGCTAATTGGTTGAGCGATCGACTGCTGCGCAGCATGTCGCGGGTTCTATCCCCGCACGGAAGAAATATTTGTACGACCTACAAGTATTTGTTCCGGGTCTGGGTGTTTTTCTATCTATAATATGTATGTATTTACAAAAAAAAATGTATAACTATAAGTAGTTAATCATCCATCTCGTTACCATAACACAAAGCATTAAGTTGCTTAGCTTGGGACGAGATGGCGTTGTGTGAAATGTCCAAGGATATATTTATTTATATTTAGATTTATTTATCCTAAATGTAATTAAAAAACTCTCTCACTGAGTGCGGCCCTGTCCGTCTGGTGACGGATTTAGAATACATAGCATCACCATGCCATTTCATCCTAAGGGTGTCGTAAGAACCGACAAAAAGAAATAAAGGCTGATAAAACAGCCGCAAGCGAAGGGAAACTTGATGTACCAACACGTCTGGCCAGCGTGGCACAGTAAGCTATTCCCCTCCCCATTTACCTGGAGGAGGCCCAAGTCAGCAGTGGGTCATATATGGACTGATTAGTAGTAGAGCCTCTGCTCGCTAGACGGGTTGGTACAACAAGTTTCCCTTCGCTTGCGGCTGTTTTATCAGCTGTCATTTTTTTTTCTTCGGCTTTTAGGACCCACTATGGGGGAGAGTCCCACACTCCCCTCACTGGCCATCCCCGTGGCCGGCGAGGAAGTCCATAAAGGATTTTACCCCGGGCGGGAAAAAAAAAATGTGTTTCAAGTTTTCGTTTCTCTTGTGGCTAGTTTTTCTGTCTTTTTAACCCCTGACGCAAAAAGAGGGGTGTTATAAGTTTCACGTGTCTGTCTGTCTGTGGCACCGTAGCTCGCGAACGGATGAAGCGATTTCAATAAAGTTTTTTTTTGTATGAAAGGTGAGTTACGGGCGAGTGTTCTTAGACATGTTTGATGAAAATCGGGTGAGAGTTATTGTGTCGGGGGTTTATTTAAATTTTTAATTTATTTTTTTCTTTTCTTTGGTCAAATAAACACACTTAGGATAGAACGGAGTATAGTGCAAAATCATTAAATCTCTGAGTCAGATAATAAAACAATTCACGAAGATAGTTGGAAAACCATTAGCCGACCAGCAAACTTGTCTAAACCATTTTAACACACCGAGGACCGCCTTACCACAAAGCAGTAGGGTTCAAAATATGGTATTTCAGATGTCAAATAATGTTAGTTCCTGACCACTTCCTGCCAGTTGGTTTGAAAGATAAACGTATATCGGAACCGTATACGTGGTTTGCACTCTCGAATTCACCTATGTAATATTCAATAGTTTATTCATATGAACCTAAGAATATACAATCAGTAATATTGAAAAAAACATAAATAATATAACATAATAACTAAAATATATTTATTTATTTAAGCCTCACCAACAAATGTTTACACTTTAAAAAATAAAATATCATACAAACATGATTTAAGGCTTAGTATAACAATTTCTTAAAGGTAAGCACCTCATGCACTATTACATAATAAAAATTTACTTATATTATTATTTAAAGGAGTCCCTGACAGTTTCCCCCTTTGAATAGCTAGACTGATTCTTTGTCCGAGGTAGCTGCCAGCTCTTCGATCTCCTGTGATGTCGACTAACCTTTTTGCTATTTACCCCACGGACCAAGGGTCTCGACACCAAATGGGATAAAATCGGCGCCCCCTATATTTGCATACTTTAGCTTTTTCAGCCGCTTCACAAGCCGCATGTTCAATTATTAAACATTCAATTAATCTGTGCTGTCACAATCATCATCGTCATCAGCCCACATTAGTCCACTGCTGGACATAGGCCTCCCCTAAAGAGCGCCATAGCGCCCTGTCTTCTGCTTGACGCATACAGCTGCTGCCCGCAACCTTTCGCAAATCGTCGCTCCATCTAGCAGAGGCCCATCCTACACTACGCTTACCGATTCGTGGTCTCAACTCGTCTACCCCAGCGGTTGTCGGTTCTTCTAATTGGAGATATGAAATTCTCCTTATAGTTTATATGGGAGTGCTGAATGCTATTTTTTTTTTATTCTGCGTAATAATACATTCAGTCAATAAAAATAACACACACGCATATATTATATTATTTTGTTTATTGTTAAGCTCTGTGCTCAAACTGAGAATAGAACTTTAGTTTAAATAAATTATGGTTGTATTTCGACCGCTGGGTGACCACTGGTTTTTATTAATATGTATAATAAATCATAGAAGTGTTTGATTAATAACTATTTATTCAGGAGTCAAAGTGCTAGAATTAAGAACAAGGACCTACTTCCACCTGTTTTTTTTTCGCTTTTAGTTGGTTGAAGTCTGTTTACATATTTATCGTACAAAGTCATACAAAAAAAGGTTTTATTTAAATGTCTTTTTTGACAAATGTATCATCCATACAGCCCTTTACGTCACATAGACGCTTAAAGAAATAGCAAAGAGACGTATCACAATTAGGACAATGTAATAATAGCGACTAGTAACAATTTTATTTCATCTTAAAATAGATGCTCTTTCCAACAAGTACCCGCCTACGCCTAGGTAAAATCGATGAGTTTCCAATAACCATTATTAGGGTCTAGGCAAATATAGACAAAGAGACTAGACTCCATTTTGATCTGGAGACAGGCACTAAAATTGATCAAATATTTAACTACAATCAACAGCTACTCTCAAAATCTAAATTATGGAATGAACGGCTGGTATTGTAATTATTACACGTTGTATATTTAATGATATAACAAGTCCTGCGTTACAGCATCACTACATAGTATAAAACAAAGTCGCATTTTTCTGTCCGTCCTTTAAAACTACGCAACGGATTTAGAAGCGGTTTTTTTAATATATAGAGTGATTCAAGAGGATGGTTTATATGTATAATACATGCATAATTGCACCCGTGCGAAGCTGGGCCGGGTCGCTAGTAGTAGATAATAGTCAGTATCATAACACAAATATTATTGCTCAAGAAATTCGGTTGATAATAACTATTTGTTTAAACTGAATTGCTAAATTACAGCAGACGTTCAACATGTATTGTTGGAATATAACAAAAATGTTGAAGAAAGGAGATCTGTTTTTGGCAACAGGGCATCATATTATGATATAGGTTTGTGCAGCAGCATTCTTGCTAACTCAACATCGGGGGAAGCGAAGTTATTATATAAGTTAACTAGCGACCCGCCCCAGCTTCGCACGGGTGCAATTCTAATATACATATAAACCTTCCTCTTGAATTACTCTATCTATTAAAAAATACCGCTTCAAAATCCGTTGCGTAGTTTTAAAGATTTATGCATACATAGGGACGGACAGAAAAATGCGACTTTGTTTTATACTATGTAGTGATTAGATAAGTGAAATTGTAAATACAAATGTAAACTTATGAGGCGATATGATCGCTCAGCGACCAAGCCTCTAAAAACAATTAAAAAAAAAATTACAGCACTTGCATAGTCTACTTCAAATACTTACTACTACTACTACTAGTCAGCCCATACATTACCCACTGCTGAGTCGAACCTCTTCCGATCACATTGTAATTAACCTACTGTGTCACGCTACCCGCTTGTCATATTATAAATAAATAAATATCCTTGGACATTTCACACAACGCCATCTCGTCCCAAGCTAAGCAACTTAATGCTTGTGTTATGGTAACGAGATGGATGATAAACTACAAAAATACATTTTTTTTTTGTAAATCTATACTAATATATAAAGCTGCAGAGTTTGTTTGTTTGTTTGTTTGAACGCGGTAATCTCAGGAACTACTGGTCCGATTTCAAAAATTAGTTTCTTTCAGTGTTAGATAGTCCATTTATCGAGGAAGGTTATAGGCTATATTTTATTTTCAAAAGACCTAGGGATCTGTATGAAAATTGCGATTTTGTAACCCAAGGTGTAAAGTCGAAAACCTATTTATGCGTGCGCTGCAAAAACGATTGACAATAGAACAAAATGAAGTACTACGAGTTTGTAGGTCTTATTAAAATCGAATCGATTAGAATCGAGAGCACATATCTAACTATCATAGTTTAGTCACAATAACCACTTTTATATTCATAAAAAAAAAATGCATAGAGATAAGCACGGGTTCGAAGTCCACGCGAGCGAAGCCGCGCCCAAAAGCTAGTACGTACATATATTTTGATTTCGTATCGAGGCTTCCTTCTCTTGCAGCTAGGTTTTCGCCCTTGTAATTTTCCTTTGTGGGCTCTTGGGACTATTGTATTATTTCTGCCATTTGTAGACGATTATCGTCATATTCCAAACAAACTTCTAACACACAAAATCTTAACAAATTTCATAACCGAAAGTGATTCCCGACGTTTAGGTTACTAAACGTCGGGAATCCCTTTTGATATGTGAAAACCGCATGCAAATCCTTGTAGTATCTTTTGAGGTTATTGCCAAAATACAAACAACAGGAGTGGGCACGGATCGTCTTTTATTGTACTATGGAACTTTTTTTAAAAAACAACGATATATCTATAAAAATCCTTTCTCAGCCGCCCGCATCCATCGGACACGAGCATGCGAGAACAAAATTAGATTTCGAAGTTGTCCCTAGCTCCTGGAGTACCAGGACCTATTCTGTGGTTAGCTGGGACATCTAACCACCAGTCGTCTAGTGCCGATAAATCACTGAATGTCAGACATTGTTACCATTATACTAACCAAGGTTTTGCAATGTAAGAGACAAAAGCCTATTTAGTTCGATCAAGGCTAGGTCTTTTCAGCAAAATACATTATAGACCTCATAAATTTAACCACGAAAACACAATTAATGGATTTTAAAACTACCCAATATCTGTAAATCTGTGTGGTGACGCATTTAGAATACATTTAGAATACATTACATACATTTGACTGCCTCGTTGGTCTAGTGGTTAGATGTGCCGCCTTTGGATCAACGGGTCCCGGGTTCGATTCCGGGGTCGGGCAAGTGTCTTTGTCTAAACCAGAGGCACTGGCTCGGAGTCTGGGTGTCATTTCTATCTATAATATGTATGTATTTACAAAAAAAAATGTATGTAAGTAGTTTATCATCCATCTCGTTACCATAACACAAGCATTAAGTTGCTTAGCTTGGGACGAGATGGCGTTGTGTGAAATGTCCAAGGATATTTATTTATTTATTTATTGTGTCACCACCCCATTCCATCCCATGGGTGGCAACAGTCGACAAAATGACATGACAAGGCCGAAAACCTACCAGCAAGAGAAGGAATAGAATAGAAATCTTGATACGCAACCCTGTGCTAGGTAATAAGTAAAACTTTGTATACCTATCTTATGTTCTCACGCTTTAACTGCTGACTGCCTCATTGGTCTAGGGGTTAGGTGCGCCGCCTTTGGATCAACTGGTCCCGGGTTCGATTCCGGGGTCGAGCAAGTGTCTTTGTCTAAACCAGAGGCACTTGCTCCGAGTCTGGGTGTCATTTGTGTTCGTGAATTACATGTTTGTAAACTGCCCCGCGATACAGGTTATACCTAGTGTAGGGGTTTCGTTTGTACACGGAAAGGCTATGTAGTTTCTCGTACGGCAGAATGACACGCGGTGACAACAGTGGTAGGTTTTTGTGGGTAAACCGGTTCGCAACTCACCATCTCAACGCGACCGGGACTCCCACATACCCCAGCCCCGTCCCACCGGCTGGGGACCTATAAAAGGCTTCCTACACTATAACAAAAAAAAAAGGGGTTTCGTTTGTTCTAAAAGAAATAAATTTAATTAATGGGGTTCTAAAACCATGCGAAAGGACACGTGGGCAAAAGAAAGTTTAATATTTTTTTTACTGAGTTTCAAACTTAAATGTGATTACGGTACTAGGAGAACAGACTTTCGAAGAGCGGATCCAGCAAATCTAGATAATCTACGCAATAGAGTTCCTTCCACAAAGAGATCCTTTAGCATATAATGTTATCAAAAGTACTTAATTACAGCTTAAGTAATGCGAGTTAAGCAGTTAACCCCTTAGATAACCACCCCAACAAATATTCGTCACATACAATTCTGTTAAATGTAGCATGTAAGGGTAAATTGTGATGTCCTTTGCCTCATGGAACTCGGAAACGGCTTCTACCACTTCATTATGAGAAAAGTTGGCTAGTTTGCGGGATAACACTAATTGCTTGGGTAAGCTTTGACAATTTGTTGTGTGACTTTCGCCACGCTTATGTTACCCTGGTACTTTTGTCGTGGATATGTTTGTTTTTTATTAGTTTTCAAAAGGTAAACTAACTCACACGACATACGTGGTGTGCGTGTCCAAAACTCCATTTATCTGGTCTAACCATATAATGAACGGTGCCCGTAATTATATGGTTAGACCAGCTTTCAGTTTTCGCGCTACTGTCTACGTGGGAAGACTAGCATTACTCTGCTAAATTCAAAAGTTATTGTCAAGCGCTTGTGTCAAATGTGTGTACATAACTGACACTATAGTAATTACCGGTTACGAAAACTGACAACATTGACAAAATATAACTACGTATGTAGTGACCAGCATGCTACATACATCAAGAAATATCGCCTACAAATGCGAGTATTACCAAAAAGTCCTACACCGCGATAGCGAAGATTACAGAGCAATTCGCACGGTTATGCAATCCCCGACTACAGTTATCGGGGATAGGTGCCGCGGCCCCGTACCGGACAAATTAGTTATAGCTACTGAATAAGTTACAGAGACGTGCTCGCTCACTATGGGCTCCGTGAAAGTGCTAAAGTCACCCAAACGGCAATGGAGATGATTGGAGATTCCCTGCGAGATCGAATCAAAGATGAGGAGATACGCAGTTGAACCAGAGTTGCCGATATAGCCCACAGGATTGCCAAACTTAAGGGGCAGTGGGCAGCCCATAGCTCGCAGGACTGACGGCCGATGGGGCAGAAAAGTCCTTGAGTGGCGACCACGTTCCGGAAAGCGCAGTGCCAGTAGTCCTCCGGACTGCGAAGGTCGCCGGGAAACGATGGATGCACGCAACTCGGGAGCAGCTTTCGGGGAAACCCTTAGGAGGCCTATGTCCAGCAGTGGACATCTTTTGGCTAAAAAGATGATGATTATTTTTAACTAGCCACCCGCCCTGGCTTCACACGGCTGAAATTATGTATGTATTATACTTATAACCTTCCTCTTGATTCACTCTATCTTTTAAAAAAAAACAATTCAAAATCCATTGCGTAGTTTTAAAGATTTAAGCATACATAGGGACGGACAGGCGACCGCAACTTTTTTTATACTATGTAGTGATAGTGATTGGCAATAGTGTCTTTGGGTAAAATATTCCTTATCAACTACTTACAGCGTTGTTTTTCACATTGAATAGTACCATAGGTGCTTTCCCAGGACCTAGACTAACTGTGTATCAAATTTTATTTGCGTTATTCCACTGCGATTTGAGTCGATTTATGCGAAGTACAAGGCCAGTTAGCCATCATTATCCGGCGGCATAGTAATAAATCAAATCTTTCCAAATTAAAAAGACACGTTCTTAGTGACCAATTAAAGGCATACTATCGAACGCAACGGTTGTGTCCTGTCCTTTACCCTTTACACCACCATGAATACACAAATACACCTTTACTTTGTGGATTCTTAACGTGAACGAACGAACGGATGAACAAAAAAATATATATGTTACCAGATTCTTAATAACATCGTGAAATATTCGTCTGGTCGAGCATAAAGCGTGGGCGATATGTTACGTTGTGCTTGAACGAGTACCATATGCATTAAGGCTGCACCACGTGTAAAGCAGAGCGGGCTAGCTGATGTCTCAATAAACAACATAATTATTAGAGTACGCTAAGCGGTAGCAGAGTGTCTTTCTTATTTTCCATTACCCCGGAACCGAGCTATTACCTTCATTCAGGAAATTCCGCAATCCGTTGCAATCCCGTAGAAACTTTAAACAACATTTGAAATTGCAGAGACATTCTATATATATATTTTAGCTCAATACTGATGTTATGATTGACCGTGTGATGACGTGTTGTCCTGAACCAACAGAAAATGACTGCAGGCCAAAAAGCTAGCCGCAAGAGAAGTGAAACTTGAAAAGAAAACCCTGTGCCAACCCGTCTGGGCAGTGGAGCACGGTTGGCTGATTACCCTCCATGTAACTGAAGGCCACCTGACATAGCAGTAGGTGATGTATAGGCTGAATATTACTAGAAGATGTACCAGGTATATAACTTTGAACTTCTAAATGATATAGCGTCATCATCACTATCACTACATAGTATAAAACAAAGTCGCTGTCGTCTGTCCGTCCCTATGTATGCTAAAATCTTTAAAACTACTCAACGGATTTTGGAGCGGTTTTTTTAATAGATAGTGTTTCAAGAGGAAGTTTTATAAGTATAATACATGCATAATATTGTAGAGAAACACTGATAAATTTAGATGTTCATCATTGCACCCGTGCGAAGCCGGGGCGGGTCGCTCATATATTACATTTAGATTAACAAATAAAAGAAAAAAAATCATTTTGTAACAGATATTAAAAACCAAGCAATAAAACAGCAGTGAAACGAATAATATATAACTCCAATATAACATTTTAAAACTCATTGGCAAACTGAAGTAGAAGTTCGCAGGACGTTAATTATCTAATTATTAATTAAAAGTTATCGAGCGACCTCATACCGAAAAGCGCAGTACTGGTGTGTCTCCCACACGGTGGACCGACGACCTATTTAAGATCGCTGGAAACCGATAGATGATTATAGAACTCCTTAGGGGATCTTCCGGATTTAAATAAAGACATTCCATATTCGAATTTAAAAAGTTGAAACAACTACTCGTCTCTACTCGTATTTGAAAAATAGGAACTAATTCAACGCATCAAAAGACTGCAGGTAACAGCTACAATAAAAAACTAACTCTTTAAATAATCCGCTCCGCTTATACTAACGCCACAGCTTTACCCCACATACAGAGAAATAACATTATAGGCCACATTGTTACTGTTTACTGAACAAAATCTGTAATCGATTATGGGTAATGATATGAAAATCGTATTCAAATCGATTCCATGCTAATTCGGTATTTGACTTTCCATACGGAATCCTTTGTACAAATAACATTACCATTTTTTTATATATTTAGCTTTACAGTATTTGCTTCATTTGACAATGTAACCGCCTTGTGTACATGGAATGCGTGTGTAGATGGATTTATAATACACTCAATCACCAACCCATACCATCCTGAGGGTGTGGTAAGAGGCGGCTAAAAGAACGACAACCTAGCTGCTAGAGAAGCCGGACTAAGCAGTGGGTCATTTATGGGCTGGGAACTAAATAAGTGTAAGCAAATAGTTTTCATTTACGTCTTAACGTTTATGAACCCCTGGTATTTTTTTTGTAATCTAACGCTCACTAAATTGGATATAAATAAAGCGTATTAAAAATACAACTAACAACATTAAATCTTTCCTCATTGGACGTTATCCCACCTGCGCTTTTCTACGTAAAATTGCATATGATACAAAAAAGTAAACGCGAGAATAAACCTTAAACTAAATTACTAAAGCACAATTTTATAAGTCCACGACTCTGTGAAACATTTAACGGGAAAGTAATCCTAATTTAAATAAACCCAAGGTTGATTTTTGTATATTTTGTTAACAGTGAGCTAGGGCCTAATTAATAATTTGGTTTTCTCACTGAAAAGATCGTATACCGGGCATCAATAGATTTAAGCATTTGACCCAGTGGGCTAACTTCTTAAAATTGAGGCCAAGAGCTGTATTTAAAAAATAAACAGGTTAAATAAAATTTGTCCTGACCCTCCATTTAACTGGAGGAGGCCCGACTCATCAGTGGGAAATCTATGAGCTGAGCAATAGTAGTATAGTAGTAATTGGGATTGTGAGCGATCAAGGGAGATGGAGAGATTGAAGGAGTGAGGCATTGTGTATGAAAGGTGTGACGGCAGGTATGACTGATTTAGAATACACAATGTCACCAACCCATACCGTCTTTAGGGTATCGTAAGAGACAACTAAAATAACGCAAGAGGCAGATCACCTAGCCCCAAGTGAAGGAAAACTTGATACAAACCCTGTGCCAACCCGCCTTGCCAGCGTGGCACAGTAGGCTAATTCACCTCCATGAATATGGAGGAGGCCCGACCCAGTAGTGGGTCATTTACGTGCTGTAACGACGAAATAAAGTTCCTTTTGAGTTTCAGTAGCTAAATCAGGTTATACTGGTGACATCCCAATGAAATTAGAAGTCAAATCATATCTCATTTAATAATTCTCATAAAGTTTGCTCGCTAGATCTCTTTTGACAAGTCAAACCATAAAATAAAATTCTATGTCTTCTGTATTCTGACTCTATGTAGTCTATATCCTAAACCATACAGACATCGAGAGTTATCTATTAATATATAAATCAAACTAGCGATCCGCCACGGCTTCACACGGGTGCAATTATGCTTATATTATACATATAAACCGCTTCAAAATCCGTTGCGTAGTTTTAAAGATTTAAGCATACATAGGGATGGACAGATGACAGCGACTTTGTTTTATACTATGTAGTGATAGTGATGATAATGATAATGATAATTCACGTGGCAAATAGATGTCTTGTTGGTCTACGGTTCAGATGTGTTGCCTTCGGATCATGGGTTCATTGCCGGGGTCAGGCAAGCGTCTTTGTGTAAACCAGAGGCATTTGCTATGAGTTTGGGTGTCATTTTATATCGGGAATTCGTACCGCATCAGAATCAATAAATAAAAAACCTGAATGATACTTCCAGAATATTTCAACTTTATTAAAATTTATGCAAACCTTAACTGGTACAAAAATAATGCGTATTAAAAAAACAGTTTTTTCATATTTTCTCACCTTTTAAACCTTCCCTGGACTTCCGCAAACATTTAAAGATCAAAATTACCTACTAATCCCGAGTTTTAGCGAGACTAAAGAACAGCAATTCATTTTTATTTAAATAGATAGATAGATATATATTACATGTTTGGTGCAAGTAGAAGATGCACATCATGTTTTAATTGAGTGAGTCTGGAATGCAGCAGAAAGACGTCAATTACTTAGATTTCCGATGGATATCCGAAACAATTGTAACAAAGGTCAATTTAACATTCTGACTTCCCCATTGACTGGGAAAGCTAAAATGCTTTAAAAGTTGGTGAAAATCTACACAGACCACAATAATATACATTATGCTGAGTTTATGTAACGGGGATCCTTCAGCCTTCGCGATACAGGTTATAAATAGAGCAAGGGTTTCGTAAAAAAACTGTTTTACATTCACCATCTGCGTTCATTCACTTCGCATACTATTGATATGCCAAATGTTCAACGAATAGTGGAAAAATATCGGCCAACTCCCTTCGGGCGGGTAATAAATCAGGGAGTATTCTCGAATCACTCAGCCTTGGTCTACTTCCTAAATGCCTAAGGATACGGCTTTTGTCGAAATATATGCGATCCTGAGGGTTGACAGCTGCGATTTTCTGTATATTAGTGACGTGAAGCAAAAACGTTGTACCCCTTTTTACGAAAATTCCGCGGACGAAGGAGTATGGAATTACTCACACTTACAATTTAAATAGAGGAGTGCAGAATGCAAATGTTTTTATTATACTACTAGCGACCCGCCCCGACTTCGCACGGGTGCAATTATGCATATATTCTAAATACAAACCTTCCTCTTGAATCACTCTATCTATTTAAAATAACCGCTTCAAAATCCGTTGCGTAGTTTTAAAGATTTAAGCATAGTACACAGGGACGGACAGACGACAGCGACTTTGTTTTATACTATGTAGTGATGTAAAAAAAGTACATCGTATCAATAAAAAAAATACATTACACACACTACCATGTCACCGACATAGCCCACAGGATTGCCAAACTTAAGTGGCAGTGGGCAGGGCACATAGCGCGCAGGACCGACGCCCGATGGGGCAGAAAAGCCCTGGAATGGCGACCGTGTTCCGGAAAGCGTAGTGCTGGTAGGCCTCCCACACGGTGGACCGATGACCTGATTAAGGTCGCCGGAAAACGATGGATGCGGGCGGCCCAGGACCGGCCTTTGTAGTAATCTTTGGGGGAGGCCTATGTCCAGCAGTGGACATCTTTTGGCTGAAATGATGATGATGATGTGCCGCCTTTGGATCAACGGATCCCGGGTTCGATTCCGGGGTCGGGAACGTGTCTTTGTCTAAACCAGAGGCATTTGCTCTGAAACTGGGTGTCATTTGTGTTCATGAATTAGGTACATGTTTGTAAACAGCATGTTATAACTGATACTGGTTATAACAAAGCCCCACAAAATTGATCACAAATTCTTGGAGGGAAAATTAGCTTAGCTTAGCTTTTACAAGATTTCTTTCTGTTACGCATTCCAAGGATAATGTAGGTTGGTCACATTGTGTATTCTAAATACGTCACCATACGGAAGAATAAAACTAGTTTGTTATAAATTCCGCGGCAACCCTACAGAAGAAAACGTGTGGAAAAATCATAAATATTTGCTACGGATCCCGTTTTGCATAATCCTCTCCTTGGAGTCGATACGTCAAGCTATGAAAGGATATTTTTTAGATATTTCTGTACGTACAAATTACCTTACGTTATCAATGCGGAAAGTGATCGATCTAATCGGTTAAAGAACTGAAACTCAAAAGGAACTTTATTTACGTAGGTTTTATCACAAAACTCTTATAAATCGTCACGTTGAAAATGACTAATATCATCTTACGTCCCTTGTCCCACGGTAGGTGATAGTCTCCATACAAACTATTGGTCGTCATAACTACATTAACACCTTTAATTTACAATTTCTCATTCTTACAATCCATCCATCTCTTTTGATCTCCCACAACCCTTACCCACATTCATGCTGAAACTACCACCGGTTCGGAATGCTGCTCGAATGTAATATTCTGTTTGCATTAATCACCGCTTTGAATGTTAGAGGGCGCGCGGTCCTAGGATCGATTCCTGTTCATACAATATTCATGAAGTAAAGACAAATAGTTGACGTAAAGGGGTGAATTTCAAATCGTTTGTTTGTGTCTTCGTGGTAGATTAACTTCTGGTTCTGCTTGACTTTGGCTGTCTATAATGTAACATCTGACCTCTTCCGTACTTCGGAGGGCACGTAAAGCTATCCCGGCTCTCATTCCATCATCTATAGCAGCTGTCACACGAAGTCAGTAGCGTGAAAGCTTGTCTAACTATATAAATAAATAAATATAAATATCCTTGGACATTTCACACAACGCCATCTCGTCCCAAGCTAAGCAACTTGATGCTTGTGTTATGGTAACGAGATGGATGATAAACTACTTAAATACATTTTTTTTTGTAAATACATACATATTATATATAGAAATGACACTCAGACTCCGAGCAAGTGCCTCTAGTTTAGACAAAGACACTTGCCCGACCCCGGAATCGAACCCGGGACCCGTTGATCCAAAGGCGGCACATCTAACCACTAGACCAACGAGGCAGTCGCCTCGTTATATAATTCCTCCACCCTCCTCCTCATCCCATAAATGACCCACTACTGAGTCGGGCCTCCTCCAATTATATGGAGGGTAATTAGCCTACTGTGCCACGCTGGCAAAACGGGTTTCTACTGGGTTTCGTTTCAAGTCGGCTCTTACGACACCATAATATTATCATTAGTAATTATGACTGCCTTGTTGGTCTAGGGGTTGGATGTGCTGCCTTTGGATCACCTTTGGTTCGATTCCGGGGTCGGGCAAGTGGCTTATAAAGTATAACTGTATAAAGTTTAACGCATAATATGCACTATTCCACCTCCAGTAGTCACCGCCCTATTCCACCCTGAGTGTGTCGTAAGAGACGACAAAAGGAAATGACAAGGCGGAAACCTAGCCGCAAGAGAAGGAAAACTTGATACGAAACGCTTTTTTTTTTTTTCGCCTTGGGTAAAATCCTTTATGGACTTCCTCGCCGGCCACGGGGATGGCCAGCGAGGGGAGTGTGGGACTCTCCCCCATAGTGGGGGCCTACCCACTAAACCTCCCCGGAGTGCTCCAACTCGCGTCCTGTTGCGGCATTGTGGGATCTGATGATACGAAACCCTGTGCTAACCCGTCTGGCCAGCGTGGCACAGTTGGCTACTTACTCCCTGTAATGAGAGGAGGCACTGACACTGACTCAGCAGTGGGTCATTTATGGGCTGAGTAGTACGCAGTAAAAAAATAATCTGTCGACACTGGCAGAATTGTTTACACTACATGCACTGAAGAAGAAGAATAATGCAATTGTGACAATTCTGTCTTAACACAGAATAGGTAATAGCGTGATGATATTTCTCATCACTTTGACTAGAACACAAACTGCCCGAAATACCATAGACTCATATCGGTTGGTTTTACGACGAAGTAACCGAATCACAGGAGGGCAATAAAACTATAGGTTTACATTATGTCAGCAATGTTATTATGTTAGTCTAAGAGCTGGCTACCAATTCGAGACTGGTATCGCTTATGGATAAATTTATACGGCAAATTATTTAATCTGCTGCAAAAATGTATCCGTTATCCGTCAATGGTAGAGGCATTTTTTTAAAATCCGATCTTGTGGCATGTTTTTCAATCCGATCTTCACAACTTTAAAAAAGACGTATTAGAAGTGTTGAGAGTACATAATAGCAAAATTTATTAACAATGTAGATTTCGGCTTATAGTAAATTTGTTTTCATTTTATATAAATGAATAATCCGTTTTTAATTATTCTGTATAGAGTTACTTGTCATTTTTAAGTGCATGCTGTGATTGCTGTGGCACCTTAATCTTTTGTACATTTAGATTTTATGACTTTTGAATATGTATTAGGTTTTTTATTTATTTAAATGTAACAACAACTGGTTGTCCTTCATATAAATAAAAATAAATAAATAAAACGATCGATTGTTGCATAAGGTTAGACTGGTGCCGAACCCAGTGAAATTAGGAAAAAGGCGAGGTAAAGAAATGTTTGGTGACTGCTTTAGAATACATAATGACACCATCCCATTCCAGCCTGATGGTGTGGTAATAGCCGACAAAGGGAAATGACATGGCTGATAACCTAGCAAGACAAGGACACCTTGATACAAAACCCTATGCCAGCCAACCCGCGCCAGGCCATCGTGGTACAGTAGAATAATTATCCTCCACTTAGTTGGAGGAGGCTCGACTCAGAAGTGGGTCATTTATCGGCTGAGAAGTAAGAAGTAAAACGACCTTGTTGCATATCTTTCTCCAACATTGAATTACAATTACTTCTTTGATTACAAAAATCTAACCACTTGATTACAAAACAGGTTCTAAAGTTAGTTACCTTTTTTTATCAACTTTCTTTAATCAATTTAAAAACTCGAATCAACTTTACAACTACAACATTCCTTAATATATAATGCTGACTTAGACAACCTCGCTCGGAGTTTCCCTGCGAGATCGAATCAGAAATGAGGAGATACGCAGGCAAACCAGGGTCACTGACATAGCCCACCGGATTGCCAAACTTAAGTGGCAGTGGGCAGGGCACATAGCTCGCAGGACCGACGCCCGATGGGGCAAAAAAGTCCTCGAGTGGCGACCGCGTTCCGCAAGGCGCAGTGCTGGTAGGCCTCCCACACGGTGGACCGACGACCTGGTTAAGGTCGCCAGAAAGCAGTGGATGCGGGCGGCCCAGGACCGGCCTTTGTGGAGATCCTTGGGGGAGGCCTATGTCCAGCAGTGGACGTCTTTTGGCTGAAATGATGGCTGTTTTGTAATAAGTATTTATGCAGCTCTTTGCCTAAATAAATAACACAGTAATATCGCCCCGCGTCAAAAGTCATTCATCACATATATGTTTTATTATAATAACTGTTCGGATTCGAAATAAAATAAAAACCTTGTTTTTACTCTACACACAGAAATATTGCTATAAGGGAAATGATTGTGTTTGCTCGGCTTTACCGCTGAGTTATTGGGTTATTTTATTCTGTTTGCAGGGTTGTAGGTACTCTTTGCTTTTATGATCTCCTGGTAGCTTGAGAAAATTGAGGTCTGTATTGGCATGTAAGTATGAAAAGAAAAGTAGTTTTTTTTTCGGAGGTAAAAAACTTATCGGGTAATGCGAACCGCAATCGATCGCATTATCCGCAGGTTAAGCAACGTCTTGCTCTGCTGGTTTTTGCATGGGTGTCCATAATTTAGAACACCGAACTTCCTCAGTGCTTCTGAGGGCAGTATGACGCAATTAGTATGACGTAGTCAGTATGGCGTAGTTAGTATGGCGTCGTCAGTATGGCGTAGTTAGTATGGCGTAGTCAGTATGGCGTAGTCAGTATGGCGTAGTCAGTATTACGTAGTCAGTATTACGTAGTCGTAATAACATAGTCAGTATGACATCGTCAGTATACTGACTTAGTCCGTCATACTGACCATTATGACGGACTAAGCTTCGTTTCAGCCCATAAATGGCCCATTACTGGGTCAGGCCTCCTCCAAATTGATGGAGGGAAATTAGCCTACTGTGCCACGCTGGCCTGACGGGTTGGCACAGGGTTTGTATCAAGTTTTCCTTCTCTTGGGGCTATGTTATCTGTCTCTTGCGTTTTTAGTCGCCTCTTACGACACCCTCAGGATAGTGTGGGTTGGTGACATTGTGTATTCTAATTAAGTCACCTCATGGACAATAATTCATCTCATATCAACATCAAGTCGTCCATCTCTTTTGATCTCCCACAACCCTTACGTCCACCCACATTCACGCTGTAACTAATACCGGTTCGAAATGCTACTCTACAGAGAAGAGCCGGCAAGAGACCGTAGTTGCTTTTATCAGATTGTCGCTCTTGTTTACAAGACGGTTCCGATCAAGTTCGGTTGGCAGTTTCAGAACGCACTTCCCCCTACCGTCATGCTTTTACCTGTGAAACGTCCACATGTGACAGCATAAGCTTACCATAAAGTGCCGTAAACTGGAGCCCAATGAATTAAAGTCGCGACAAAGTCTTTGAGCCGCGTCTAATGCGTAGCGTTAAGCACTTATTTACAAGTGTAATCTTGGCTTTATGAATATGAAATTTGTATTCATTCACTGAGTCACCGTTCGCCATAGTTACATTTCTAGATTGACAACTTGTAAACACGAATATAATGTCAGTCCCCCATAGATGTAAGGTCGTACTGAATCACACTGTATCATTGTTGGCTTGGTGACGGATTTAGAATACACAATGTCACCATCTTAAGGGTGTCGTAAAAAGCGACTAAAAGAACACAAGAGCAGATCACTTAGCACCAAGCGAAGGAAAACTTGATACATCATCAATTTGGAGGAGGCCTGACCTAGTAGTGGGTAATTTAAGGGCTGAAACGACGAACGACTGCCTCACAAATCTCCCTGACTTGTGTTGTGTACCACCATCATTGTAACCATTTTATTAAAAAGAACAACCATGACGTTTCTTGACTAAATATTGTTATTTTCTATGCATTAAGAATTTATTCGAATAAAAAACATTTAAACTCAACGGATTTCGAAGCGGTTTTTTTAATAGATAGAGTGATTAAAGAGGAAGGTTTTTAAGTATAATACATGCATGATATTGTAGAGAAACACTGATAAAGTTAGATGTTCACCATTGCACCCGTGCAAAGCCGGGGCGGGTCGCTAGTGAAGTATATAATTCTCGGTCGCTCATCCCTCGACCGAATTCTCTAACGACATAATTTTAATATGGAAGGAAAAATATGTTTTTGAACGTTCTGTTCCATTCAAGCGGCTAAGTGGGGCGTGTTTAAAAAAAGACTAGCTGTACCCTGCGCACATAGCTACGCCACGAAATACATTAAACAGATTTTAGTTTTTATTTTTTGTTCAGAAACCTTCAGCAAAAGTTTGCTGAAGATCAACACATGATCAAATGTATAGTTTACGAGTATTTGCAGGACATACGGACAAACACTCATTTTTATATTATGAAGAAGATTCAGTATCTAAAATCTATAAACGAGTCTTATTACATGAAGCAAAAGCTTTGGACCTCTTTTCACAAAACTTCTCTTGACAAATGCATTTATATATAAAACAACATGCGACACAAACACGCATTAAACTCTTTTGTTTATCGTTAGTTAGTCTGTGGTCAAATTTATGAATTTATAGAAAAAATAGAACTTTAATTTAAATTAATTATGGTCGATTTCGACTGGTTCTGACAAACATAGTTTATTCAAATCACAGATGAGGGCAACTGTTTTCAACGGATTCAAGGTTCCAAACAATTCAAATAGCCATTGATATTTCAAACGCAGTTCCTGTGATCAACAAAGAATAGTTCAGATCAAAGGAATAACAATTATATTTTGAGCCCCAACTGGCTTTGTGGATTTTTGTAAAAGAATTTCAAATCGCATAACGTGTAGCTTAATTACTTTTCCAATTTATGGCAGCCTGGTAGCACTGGGGTGGCGAGGGGTCGTTCTTCACACGTCGAGTTTCCGCAGGAAGCAATTACGTACGGGGGCATAGAGTGTATGTAGTAGTAGTCGCCCATACAGCGTGCTTTGAGCGTTGAGCTCTTATTATTTCTGTTACCCTGGTACTTGCTCGCAAAACGTGACGTAACCAAAAGTCAATCTTAGTCGACTTGTACGACTCTCTAAGTTTAGGAATGGGATGGTGATACTAAATCGGCTATATCACTAACAAACAGTTCACTCGTCGCTCCGCTGCACACATTTTTTTTTTCTTCAGAAAAGAATGAATGTGTGTATTTCCAGCTTTGCCGTGTGGTGACGGTTTTAGAATACATAGAGTCACCACCCCATTCCATCCTGTGGGTGTCATAAGAGCCGACAGAAAGAAATGGCAAGGTCGAAATCTTAGACGCACGAGAAGAAAAACTTGAAACCCTGTGCCAAACCGTCTGGCCAGCTTGGTACTTGCCTCAACAGTGGGTCATCTATGGGCGGTTTACCAGATGGTAAGTGAATATTGCACTTCCTGCCTAAGCTTACTGTATTTTAACCCCCGACAAAAACAAGCATGTTATACGTTTGACGTGTCTGTGAGACACTCTGTTGCATCTTAGCTCTTAAGAGATTTGACTGGTTATGATGTGTTTTTTATTTGAATGCAGTTACCAGTGACCCAACCCGTCTTCGCACGGGTATTAGGGAAGCTATTTATACCCCAGTAAATTGTGAAATCATGAAGCTCGCAGGCCTCTCCTGCGTAAATGGCCACCACCATACTTGTATTGATAAGGACCTTACTCACTGATATTATTCGATTGCAGAACAGCATTCCGAGCCAGTGGTAGTTTCAGTATGAATTTGGGTGGGCGCAAGGGTTGTGGGAGATCAAAAGAGATGGATGAATTTTGATAATGAGATAATGTGTAAGAAAGGTTGCCTGTGTGCTGACGGATTTATAATAAACTAGCGACCCACCCCGGCTTCGCACGCGTGCAATGGTAAACCTCTAAATTTATCAGTGTTTCTCTACAATATTATGCATGTATTATAACAAAGCATTGGTTCGAAGCCCACGCGGGAGAAGCCGCGCGCAAAAGCTAGTTTTGTGATAAAACCTTCGTAAATAAAGTTCCTTTTGAGTTGTATTCTGTAAAGTCTTTCAGTAATGAGGCAGAGATCCAGGCCAGGTTATCCACTCTCTTAATAACTGTATTCACATCCGTGCAGTGTGCAACTGCGCGACCTTGCTCTCACAAATCTCATATAAACTCGGTATGTATTAAAAAAAATCTTGAACATTTCTTGTCCTCTTAACAGCCGCCCCCCGAACAGGCTGTATATTAGATCCCATGAGGCAACATGAAAAAAAAAATTTTGATGTGCCGCCTTTGGATCAACGGGTTCTGGGTTCGATTCCGGGGTCGGGCAAGTGTCTTTGTCTAAACCAGAGGCACTGGCTCGGAGTCTGGGTGTCATTTCTATATATAATATGTATGTATTTATAAAAAAAAATGTATATAAGTAGTTTATCATCCATCTCGTTACCATAACACAAGCATTAAGTTGCTTAGCTTGGAACGAGATGGCGTTGTGTGAAATGTCCAAGGATATTTATTTATTTCATGTAACTGTTAAAAGCTGTTCGTTATGAGCACCTGCCACAGTTTTCACCCGCGCTTGTTTTGGGCTGCTAGGGTAACCATTTGAACTATTGATATTTAGTGATAAATAGTAGTACTTTTAAAAATAGTTACCCTCCGTATGTTCATCTCAACAAGTCATCAAAGACCAGCAGATTCGTTTTCGAAACGTAATAGACTGACACGAGACTTAAATTGCGGAAGCATTTGTATCTAATATTAGAATTTATGATACATTTTATTATTGCAACATATCGTTTATGTCTACTTCGTCAAACTATTTCTGTCGCATGTTTATCTCATTAGAATAGATTCAGATATTTTTTTAGACGAACATCGCGTTATAGTTCCCGCCCGATCTCCTGCAGTTTCAACCAATGATTGTAATTTGAAATCATTAAGGAACGGGTAATAGAAATACTTGAGCTCATATACTTTTTTACAAGTGTCCATATAATATTAAAAAAATAATGAATGTATAATAAATATTCAGTCCAATTAATGTGACTGAACAAAAAACCTTAGTAACAAAACGTTATCGTATTTTAAAACAAATAAAGTCAAAACTTATCCAGGATACCCACTGACGATTTAATTTTGATTATAGAACGTTCTTTATTCTATCCAAAATTGTACCGGTGATTTCGCCATTGCATTGACAACTTTATTTTATCCCGAAGGTAAATCTATTCGCAACAAGAAAAGTCTTCTATAAATAATAAATATAGACTCACCTGCCTCCCTACTAAAACAGTGTGGGAACAACCTATTTTTAATAATATCCCTTCGTGACCCAATCCTGTGCACTCTCACAACCTACTTTCATTTTATAAATGGAACACACTCTAAATTTATTTTTTATTCAACCGTCACCGGCCAGTCTACAGGTCAATTTTAGTGATGTATCGAATGTACCATTGATTGCATGTCCGATAATTCGATTGTTACGTTTTTAATCGATTACGCTCAAGCCCGAGTACTCGGGCCGAGCTCGCGGGACCGACTGAACCGTTCGGGTTTCTCGTTCCCGGTGCTTTTCTTTCAGCGTTCAGTAGGGTTGCCAACCCCGAGAAATAAATTTACCATTGTATAAAAAATGCAGTTTGTCTGCATGGTTGCTGGATGAGTGGTTATCATTTTGGAATTTAACCTTCATGGTTCCGAAGAGGGTGTCACCTGGCAATCTGATTTGCAGCAGTTGTGGTCACGGGAGAACGGACATTGTCTTCATAAGTATAAAGAAAAAGATAAATCCACCGCCTAACAGTTTGATAATTATGAAAACAGTTTATGACAGTTGTCGATTGTACCAGGTAAAGTCTGTGTAAACTAGAGGCACTTGCTTTGAGTCTGGGTATAAATTGTGTTCGTGAATTTCATGTTTGTAAACTGCCCCACAATACAGGTTATACATACCACGAGGGATTCGAAAAAGAAATATACGCGATAAATCCGTTATAATAGTATGTATTTAGTTGCAAATAATTCGATTTCCTAAAATATCGGTAGATTTTCGTATCCAGTCGTCGCCACCCCGGACCCTTTGTGCCGTCCGCAAACTCCGAGCATGCCTTCCAAGCTCATTGTTTCCTCTCACTGTCGCACCTACATCATTTTCCATAGCACCGTCCCTATCTTACATTCAAGTTGTTAAACAAATGAAGTATGATAACCTAGTTTGTATGACCGGCATAATTTTAGTACCAAACTATTAAATGTAGTGTTGTGACGCAGATTTTAGGAATCAAATCCGCCATATCTATATCTACTACTACTACTGCGTAGCCCGTAGATGACCCATTGTTGAGTTGGGCCTCCTCCAGTTACATGGAGGAAAATTAGCTTATTGTGTCACGTTGGCCAGTCGGGATTTATCTATATCTACAAAAATACTATAAAAAATGTTTAATCAGAGAAAAAAGATACATGTTACAAATATTTATTGAATGCAGTTGAGAAATGCATTTGATCAATAAATAAATTACGTAAGTACCCAAATTAAGATTTAACTAGTTTTATGGGTACAAGCATCATTGTCACATAAAGGTTTTGCGCAATTACTAAATGGTTTTAATCCTATATGGTTTGCGCAACGAAATTTCTGTATAAAACTAGGAACAATTAGGTACTTACAATTACAACTAACTACTATAAATAAAACCTATTTCAATTATAACTAATTATTGACAACTTTCATATCTTCTTCTTTCGTTCCGTAGGTCGCATCTTACGATACCCTCAGAATGGCGTGGGTTGGTAACATTATCTCTTCTAAATCCTTTATCGAAAATCTAGTTACATAAAAAACCATTCTTGTCAGTGTCTATGCAAAATCTTTTCTTTTTTAATATTGGCATGCAAACTGCTTGATGAAATACCTGCGTTGTTACAAATTATTTCCGGAGCCGAAAATAATACCCTTTTGTCTCTGGGCAGGATAATGGCGCCATTAGGCTCTTTCAATTTCGAATATTCGATTATTTTTTTAAACAGTCCGCTTTCGTTGCGTATTTCAATTTCGCCCAGAATTATGAAAAGACAAGAACAATTGGTCTTTGTTTTAGAAATACTTAGTTTCCGTCAACATTTTTTTTAATAGGTATACTTTTCTAAGCTTCCGCGATTTCAAAACATTGTATCGGGTTTAGAATACTTAGTGTAACCACACCATTCCATCCTGAGGGAGAGCTTATAAATGATTAATAAGTCAGGGCTCCTCCGTATTCATGGAGGGAAATTAGCCTACTGTGCCACACTGAGAAGACGGGTTTGCAGAGGGTTTTTATTAACTCTTACTTCTCACGCGGAAAGCTTGTCTGCCGTCTAAACTCACCAAAAGGGAAGCGTCACCTCCTACAGTATTATGCGACCCTGGTACCAAGATTAAAAGAGATCGTGTAGATCTTTCAGTCTAATTAAGCTTTATGGTGAAATTAACCAACTGGGCTACACTCCGTGTAGTGACAGATTTCGAATACAGAGTACCACCACCCTATTTCGTCCTGAGGGTGTCGTAAGAGTGGATAAAAGGAAATTACAAGGCCGAAAAGGAAAACTTGACAAGAAACCCTACGCCTGGCCAGCGGGGCATAGTAGGCTAATTACCCTCCATGTATTTGGAGGAGGCCAGACTCGGCAGTGGGTCAGTTATGGGCGGGGAAGCAAGTAGTGCCACATTGGGTAGGCGGGCTGGCACCGGGTTTGCATCAAGTTCTTCAATGCCTCTTGAGTTCCTGTATTCGCCTCTTACGAAGCCCTCACAAGAGTATCGCTTGGTGACATTTTGTTATGTCTCATAAGGTAAAAACAGCTTTTACGATAAAATCTTCCAGCCGGTCCATCAACAAAATATTGTCATATTTCAACGGGATACTTAACAATTCATAATCAAAATCAAAATGTTTTTTATTCGAATAAATTCTTGCGAATGCTTTCAAATAGTCAAGATTTTAAGAGAAAAAAAAATAAAAATAAAAATCATAAAATAAAATTTATAATTTAGTTTTTATCACCGGTTCGGAATGCCATTCCATAGAGAAGAGCCGGCAAGAAACTCCATGGTTGCTCTTTTAAATAAGAGGGTTACAATAATGCTGGTACAAACACATAAACCTGAACTTTCTTTCTAAGTGAATACTTCATTCTGTTCAGTGTAGTAGGTATCTTAAAATATAGTCCATAAAAGATAGAAGATACTACATAAAAGATACGCAGACAGATAGATACGGCTGAAGGTATTTATAATCCTCAATTCAACCCATAAGTAGTGGGTAATACGACTGAATGGGTTATATGAAAATAGTTCAATGCGGCACGCTGGCAAGACGGGTTTGTATCAAGTTTTGATACACCATATTATTCCACTTATAGCTTTTCCTCTCTATACTACTACTAAGCCCATATATGACCCACTGCTCAGTACATGGAGAGTAATTAGCCTAGTGTGTTTCGTATCCAGTTTTCCTTCTCTTGCGGCTAGGTTATAGGCCTTGTCGTTTCTTTTGTCGGCTTTTACGACACCCTCAGGACAGAATGGGGTGGTGACACTATGTATTCTAAATTCCTCACCACATAAGATACTAAATATAAACAACACACAAAACATAGGTCCCAATACGGGCTAACCCTAAAACATTTATCATTACCCTTACTTACTTAATGTACATAAATACATTTGTTTTAAAGGGTATTCGAATACGATAATATATCTCGTGCCTTTCGAACAGACGGTAAAGCCAGGGCCGCATTTAGGGAGTACGTCAAAGGGGTCCCATTAAGGCTTTTATTTCCACTAGCAATGTTTACTGTTATCCGCGACTTCGTCTGCAATGACTTGAGGGTGGGTTAGTTCCTTTTTTCCAATATTTATAATAACGCTGATCAGTTTTTAAAGGGATATTAACAAATCATAGCATAATCTATTTTCAGAATTATAACTAAATTTTTTGCCAGATTTAATGTATTGAAGGAAAACCTCTATTAATTTAAATGGTATATATACTTAACTTGTCATCAGCATTCCTTAGGGACCCACTGTTGAACAAAGCCTTTTTCAATCTTTGGAAACATAATAGTATGATGATTATCAGGTTTCATTTTAATTTGTACTCTAATTTACTGCATAGGTTTACACAGTGTAACAAAAACCTTGTAGCCGTAACGAAAAAATCGATAATACTATTGATCAAGACAATCTGTGCAAAATTACTGTAACTTTCTTAAAAAATTTGTTAACATCCGGTGACGTAATTATCATAACTTGAAAATCAAGCTCAGAGAACACAAAAAATATAATGGAAAACTTACTAAATTTAAACGATAGTCAGTTGGTTGGCTTCGTACTTTAAGATATAAAATCAATATAAACACGGAGCTGTCTCTCTTCGTTACATCAATGCCCTCACTTGGGTGGTTATAGGGTATTTATTACAGCCTGCAGGTTCTCGTAAGAGAAGACTATAATATACCAATTAATATAGTCTTCTCTACGACACTCTCACAAAGAAACGTGTCCGTGGCACTAATATTATGAATCGGCCATCATATTAATTTTATTTTTTTATTAAAATTGTTATTAATATAAGCTCCTCGTGAGAAAACTCCTAATTTGAATTTCAAATTGTCTTTTATCAATTCTACGAGTACGCTACTGGCAGAAACATAACATTATAATATAAATGTTATAGCAAAATAAACCAAAGGTTTTTTTATATAGGTTCACTAACAGTATTATTATATGTGTGACTAAACGTACTTTCGATGGGGCCGGTATATACAATTAAATAGACCGTAAAGTAAAGCCAACAAAATACAAGCCTTCTGAGTAGTTTGGCAGTTCTTCTCAGCTTTGGTCGCGTTCCGAAGAGGTGGTAAACTGTCGAATACTTTCTATTTTATCATATTTATTATTAACAAGTGGCCCGCCCCGGCTTCGCCCGTGCAAAGCGGGGGTGGGTTATGCATATAAACCTTCCCCTTGAAACACTCTATCTATTAAAAAACCGCTTCAAAATCCGTTGCGTAGTTTTAAAGATTTATGCATACATAGGGACGGACAGAAGAATGCGACTTTGTTTTATACTATGTAGTGATAGTGATATGTTGACTATTGTGTACTATGCAAAATAAACGTATAACTTTGAATCATGCAACTGGGACCCCCAGAATTCTGGGACCCCCAAAAACTCCGACATAATTTCGTAAAAAGAACACCGTATTGGTTGAAGACAATTTCTTTCGACCGAAACGAAGGTTTAACAGCTTCGCGCAGGCTTTGATTTACTGACATTTACAGCCCTCATTTAAATTCGAAAATTGAAAGATGCAAATTGAGATGTAAAATGGTGGAAGATTAATGACTCACAAAATTGCTTGTCTGTGAGAAAACATTAGGTATCTGCAATGTAAGCTTTCTTTTAAATTGCGTTGATTTCGGATTCGTTTCGTTCATATAACATTTATTTAAAATCAAAACCTAAATTGTACATTTAAAGGTCGAACATCTGCTAGAAGATTAAAAATTAAAAAATACTGTATGTGTGTCTGCCTCTGGCATTCTGTAACTACTGAACTAATGGCCCGCTAATTTTTTTTATACCACTAAGGTGGTATTCAAACTTACGGCCCGCCTGATGCTAAGCTGGTACCAAAGCCTATGGATGTTTGTAACCCTGTAAAAAGTGAAAACATTACGCTAGCACCCAAACAGTGTATCCAAAGCGGAGAGCACTACAAGTGGGTGGTAATACGCTATGTACTCTTCTCTAAACCTCCTACTATCTTATGTTCTCCTGGTATTCTGTAAGGTGAACATCCCAGTCGGGCAGCTTCAGCGAGCGGTTGGGTGGTGGTAATCTGCCGTAGCGACCAGCATGCAAAATACTTTACACTATTTACCTAAAAAATCTGAACTATCAAGTTCCAGAAATATCGCCTGCAAATGCGAGAATTACCAAAAAGTCCTGCACCGCGTTAGCGAAGTTTACAGAGCAATTTACACGGTTAAGAAACCCCCGACTACAGTAACCGCCAGACATACCACCTCGTTTGGCTGGATATCCCTTCGCGCATAAACTTTGTTCTAGTTCTCTCAACCTCCTACTATCTTATGATCTCCTGGTATTTTGTAAGGTGAAGGTTTTCCAGAGTCGAGCAGATCCTACTATGTCCTACTTCTCTCAACCTCCTACTATCTTATGTTATCCTGGTAATCTGTATCTGTCCAGAAAAAAATAACATACCTACTTCCTCGAGTACACACAAAAGCTCAACACCAAAGTAATGGGTGAATTGAATCGCTTGAACAATGGCCTCAAACAATGCGGGCCGCATTGTACGAAAGTTTCCCGCGCTCCACATGTCAGTCCATGCCGCACTTTATCAGTTCGACCCGTGTGGCTACGAAAACTGCGAGTAAATGTTTAAGGTGAATGTTCCAAGGCAGCCCGCGAAATTCAAACTTTCTTACGTTTTTTGCAATTTGCAGGCCAGTGCTAGGTTGTATGATGAAGAACATTTGATTCGCGGCTGTAAGACGTATGTAGTTACAGAGTTATAATCATCAAACTCTTTAATACAACCCTCCAAGCTCTTAAAGGTGCAAGAATGACGTTGAGCTTGAAAAAGTTTTTCTTGCACCTTTATGAGCTTGGGAGGGTTGTATTGATGATTTTGATGATTATAATTCTATAACTACATACGTCTTACAGCCGCGAATAACATTTTAATCAACATTCAACCTAGCACTGACTTGCAAATTGCAAAAAACGTAAGAAAATTTGAATTTCGCGGGCTACCCTGGAACATTCACCTTAAGTAAAGCAGATTAGGTACTAATGCTTATACGACTTTCCTTGTCGTGACGGATTTAGAATGTGTAGTAAGAGCAAAAGGAAATTATAAGACCGAAAATCTAGTGCCAACCAACTATGCCAACCTGTCTGGCCAGAGTGGCACAGACGAGTTAGCTTGGAGAAGGCCCGACTCAGTAATAATTCATATATGGACTAAGAATTAGCCCCCGTACGCATTAGGCGGCCAGCCGCTAGTGCGTACGGGTACTAAGAAGTAGCTATATACAGGATGTATCAAAAACCATATAGCCTAAGTGAGGGGATAGAGGTAAACATAGATATCTTTTTTTTATCTTGAAGTACGTGTGATGTAATGAAGATTACATGAAAAGATTTATGTTTTAAAAAAATCTAGCTGACTTTAGTATAACAAGCATAGTAATTTCAGTTCCATAATGATCCTTGGGTTTACTGCGCTTAATCTCGAATACGACACTTTCGTGAGCAGACCAATATTTCAAGACAAAAAGGTCGCTTTATATTTGATGTTGTACACAGCATTAGTTCACCAATAAATAAAAAATAAGACCAGCATTTATTTCCCACAAGCGTACCTACCGCTGGTCTCTTAGCCACTCATCGTAACTCGCGTCCCCATGTGCTGATGTCACATCTCACCCATAAAACAACCCTCGTTCTGCAGGCATTTGCATATAAATTAGTGGAAACCTAGAGCCCTGAAAGAGATACATCTACCACCCTGCGTTAAGAGACAGGTTTTTATGAGATTGGGAGCAACAATGGTGCGTGTGGGTTTAGAATACAGTGTCACTAACCTTCATCAAGCTGAGGGAAGACACTAAAGGAACGCAAGAGCCCTAGCCGAAAGATAAGGGAAAGTTGATACAAAACCTGTGCCTTTGTTTTTTTGGTGCCCGGGTTAAAATCCTTTAAGGAATATCCCCGTCGGTCCCGGGGAGGACCGACGAGGGGTGTGTGGGAATCTCCCCCAGAGTGGGGGCCGAGATCCGTAGCCGTGACTACGGCCTACGTCCCGGCGGGAGCGTAGCATACTAGGTTAATGTAACCCTTCATGTAACAGGAAGAGGTCCGACTCAACATTGGGTCATGTGTGGGCTGGGTAGTAATAGACGCATGTTTTTATATTTTTTATTGCCCTTAGAGGCAAACGAGCTAGCGGCCCACCTGATGGTAAGTGTAAAACCGCCGCCTATGGACTTTGACAGTGCCAGGGGCACAGCCAAGCCGTTGCATACGGTGAAGTGAGTGCTCTTTTTAAACCTCGTTTAAAGGAGAACATGTCGTAGCGCTCGGGAGACACCGCCGCAGGTAGTTCATTCCAGAGTCTGCACGTGCGTGGTAAGAATGATCGCTGGAAGCGTACCGTGCTGGACGTTATCGTTTCCAGGTGATATGGGCTAAGAAGGTAATAGACGCGTCTTAAAGGCTTATTACCCTCGGCAAAATTTAGTCGCTACTGTATTGTGTAAAGTGTAATAGTAATCACTAAGCCAGTGTAGCGACTAACATGCTACATACTTTACACAAGTTACCCGAAAAATCTGAACTAATTAAATCAAGAAATATCGCCTACAAATGCGAGAATTACGAAAAAAAGTCCTACACCGCGATAGCGAAATTTCTAGAGCAATTCGCACAGTTAGGATTTCCCCGACTACAACTATCGGGGGATAGGCGCTGCGACCCCTCGTCTGGCTGGATGATCATCCCTTTGGGCGTAAACTAGCATACTAAACTCAGAAGCAAGTCAGAACTGACTAAATCATTTCACCAAGAAGCCTCATTAGAAACGCATATTGACTGCCTCGTTGGTCTAGTGGTTAGATGTGCCGCCTTTGGATCAACGGGTCCCGGGTTCGATTCCGGGGTCGGGCAAGTGTCTTTGTCTAAACCAGAGGCACTGGCTCGGAGTCTGGGTGTCATTTCTATCTATAATATGTATGTATTTACAAAAAAAAAATGTATATAAGTAGTTTATCATCCATCTCGTTACCATAACACAAGCATTAAGTTGCTTAGCTTGGAACGAGATGGCGTTGTGTGAAATGTCCAAGGATATTTATTATTATTATATTATATATGGTGTAATCGCATTTAGTTACTTACTTATTTCAAGCTGAGTGCAGTTCTGCTCAATAAACTCGACCGACTTCTGAATAACTGCATTCGTTTCATATTCAATCTCCGTAAATACGATCACGTCTCCAAATATCGCAACCAACTGAAGTGGTTTCGCATCCGTCCCCGTAGAAATGTAAGAGCTTTAACATTATCGTTTTCCCTCCTGGATTCTCCTTTTGCCCCTTCTTACCTCACGTCCCAGTTTAACTATCTTAATTCACTCCATGTAAAGGACCTGCGCTCTTGTCACAATTGTCTTCTCCAGTGTCCTTCGCATCGTCGTTTGTAGTGCTATCTAGGTTGACTGGTAGAGAATGCCTATGGCATTAAGTCCGCCTCTGTACATATCATGTACACAAAGTTTTAAATAAATAAATAAATAAAATTTCAATCGTCACAAAGCTATCCGTGCGTGAAGAAGTTTTAGTTAGTTTTTTACTTAGTCTTTTGGACTTCTACTATCTCGTAGGAAAGTATCATGCTTTAGAATAAACGGTGTCACAATGTATAATACTAGGTCAAACGATCTGGAATCCTGGAATTTCTGAAGTCTACTGGTTCTAAATCACTCAAAAATTCTATAATAGTATTCTTAACATAAAAATACCATCTAACTACATTTTTCGCAGTTGTTATTTCGATTTTAGCATACAATAAAACTCCCGACAGTGACGCACGTTTGCAATGTGTTTCGGCCGCAAAATTCACCACCTTCTATCCTCGAAATTCAAAACCCATTAACATTAAAAATATCTTCAAAGGCGCCTATTGTCTGAAACCAAAAAACATCTCGTATCTTTTCATGGCAAAGACAAAAGTTATCGCTTTTTTATTTACACCTTCCCCTTCGTTACCTTGCGATTTCAGTCTATATACAAAAACGGAGATCCCAGATCCCACACAGGTTCACAAGCAGGGTATTTACTGTGGCACGATCAATGATTCTGTTAAAAAACAATCACTATAATTTATAATTAAATTTGAATGAAATAAAACCAAATCTCATTTTTGAGGATTGTCCTTTATTTTGTCATTATTAGGTACTTGAGTGAAATCAGTAAAAATAATTTTAACACTTCATTTAACTTAAAAATACTTAAATATAAACTGAAATCGTGTCTTGAAACTCAAAAAAAATCTTGATTTAACACATATTTTATTTAAAGTAATGAGGGCTTTAAAAAATCCCACACATTTATAGAGGGTGTAACAAAAAATCCCTATAAAAGTCAAAAATATAGATAGTACTAGAGATAAAGATTGTGTGCTTCAGAAGAAAAAAACATACATTCGTTAGTCGCCAACTGGTGACGAAATTTTCTATGGCAACAGCATCCTCCACTGGTGGTGGAGGATACTGTTGCAACATCTAAACAACATATAAGCAACATTTAAACTGTCGTCTAGCCATCTAGTAGGGGTTCACCCACATTTTGTGAAACAGTTTTTGATTAATAAACAGCCGTGTGGATTTATAATACATAGTGTCACCACCCCATTCCATCCTGAGGGTGTCGCAACTTAGCCGCAAGAGAAGGAAAACTTAATACGAAACCCACACACGCATTTATACTCTTTTGTTAGTTGTTAAAGTTTGTGGTCAAATTGAGAATAGAACTGTAATTTAAATAAATAATGGACGAATTTCGACCGGTGAGCGACCGCTAGTACTTCTAAAGGGACAATTAATACAAAAAACTGCTAGTTTCACTTGTCTCTATGCACTTTGGATGACAATAACGTTTTTGTTACACCTTGTATAAGTACTCATACGTATTACTTTATCAATAAATTAATATTTCTGAAACAATAAATAAATCTTGAATTTCATCCAATTCTTAAGGCACTAAACATAATGCAAACTCATTTGACATATCTGAGAATATTAATTGTGTAGTTCAGAAAACGTGGTACCAACGATGATATTACTATATCAAAATAATGTAGTACCAACTAGAACAGTGATTGTCAAACTGTGGCCCACAGTCCGATTATGGCTCATGCGTTATAATTAGGCGGCCCACGACCTAGCAAACAATTACTTAGGTTTTCGCGATTATTACACATTGAAATGAAATATTTTTTAAAGTATTTACATTAACATTATTTAATTCCCGACGTTTCTGATTTCTGCGTGCACAGGGAACGTTATCAATAAAACAAAATTATAGGCGGCACATTTAACTGCTTCTTTGTACTTTTGAAGACACTGCAGTCCTATTTGAAACGTGGGGAAATAAATAATGTAATCGCATGTATGCGATAAATCTGTTAAAAAGTGTTTAATTTCAATTTTAGAGAATTTCATACCTGTCTACTAACACAAATGTGACTCAGTAGGAAAACCAACTGTAAATTTTCAGGCCAATGTGGAGGAGGTCACGTGTTTAACACGTTATGTTCACCTCTGACCCTGGGAGGATATTGCTCTGATAAGATCGCAACAGAGACCCGTAAGAAATACTGTAATTAATGATTGTATACTTTTGCTATTTGTACACACTTAGACTAATTAAAAATTAATGACGAAACGCCGAGCAAATAATTCAACTTTATATGTCTACCCCGACGAGCGTCGTTAAATTAAAAACAAATCTGTGTTTTTTAAGTAACCAATTACTGTGAGTTTAGCATAAATTAGATAAAGTTTATTAGAGATGGGTTCACGGCTAATTGTGGTGTTAATTGTCCAATCTCTAACATGCAGGCCACAGTGAATTAACACTTTGAACTAGAAAACTTTGCCAGCCACTGATTAAAATTACAATCATCAATTTATGTATAAATAAAAAATATAAATGCCTGCTAAATGAAATAGATACAACTATTTTTGTATTTACAAAGGTGCACTACTGTTTTAAACAGAATGCGTTGTTTAAACAAACCAATTGCTAATGTAGTTCTTCTATAACAAAATTATTTCACACTGTCTACCAACATACATTAAAGAACACAATTTTATACATTAAATGCATGCAAAAACGAAACATAGGCAAATGTCTAAGTCGTGAATACGGTTTTACGAAGATTTTTTCAATGGGTAATATCTCGTTACACTTTCGCACCGAAACGGACAAGTCTGCAATTGACATTATAAGTTTGATTTCTCCATTGCTAACAGACCATATTTAATTCGACTGCCTCGTTGGTCTAGTGGTCAGATGTGCCGCCTTTGGATCAACGGGTCCCGGGTTCGATTTCGGGGTCGGGCCAGTGTCTTTGGTCTAAACCAGAGGCACTGGCTCGGAGTCTGGGTGTCATTTCTATCTATAATATGTATGTATTTACAAAAAAAAAAAAATGTATATAAGTAGTTTATCAGCCATCTCATTACCATAACACAAGCATTAAGTTGCTTAACTTGGGACGAGATGGAGTTGTGTGAAATGTCCAAGGATATTTAATTACAAATTTACCATGACATATTTTCGATTGAAAACAAAATCTGTTTTTTTTTTAAATAGTTCTAACCTCAATTAAAAATAAGAAACCCCTGTAGACCCAATTTTCATAAAAGTATCTAGAAAACCTGTTAACCTGTCATCCAATAAAAACGGCATCATAATCGGTTTATGTGACTAGGAGATACGCCAAGCACATCAAACTTATAACTGCTCTTATTTATTAGCGGTTAAAAAGCAAGTGGCTGGAAAGATTGTGTGAATGTGTAATTAAAATTAAAATATTTTGTATGTTGTTAGACGGTTTGAAGCAAACTTAAAGATTAATTAAAAACAAAATACCCCTCTATATCCAATATGGATAAACCTCAGTATTGATTCCACGGTAAGTTATCAATCGCATGCTTCTTAAGCTTGTGTTTCTTCAAGTATTTGGAATCTATGAAAGCTTCATTGCACAATGAACAAATATAAGGTCTCTCTCCAGTGTGAGTCCGCAAATGTACCACTAGATTGCCTTTTAACGCAAAGAACTTCATACAAACTGAACAACCAAACTTCTTTTCTCTAGTGTGAGTCAACTGGTGTGTGCGTAAGTGTGTTTTAGTCTTAAACTTCAAAGAACACAACTGACAGGGGTATGGTCTCTCATTTGTGTGCACTCGCTCATGCATCAACAACATAGCTTGACTGGAACAACCTTTGCCACAATTACTGCACTCAAATCTCTTTAAGCACCTATTTTTGACATTCTTATGAGTTAATATGTGACTCTCCATGTCCTTTTTGCACGGTAACACTTCACCACATTCTGAACAGAGCAATTCTGTTGGATCGACAATGTGTGTGCTTTCAATATGCTGTTCTAAAGCAGATTCTAATGAGAACATCTTTGTGCAAAGGGAGCATGCATAACCAAGTAATTTCCCAAGGTTTGTAGTTATTTCCTGCTTCACAGTCTTCAGTAGCTCTTCCTTTACTTTAATAACTTTGGACTTAGAACATTCATCAGACTCCTTGTGCGCAGTCAAATCATTCTTGTTCTCAAACATTTGATCACAGTAATTGCAGGAAAACGGATTCATGTGTGTCATTCTGTGAGTTTGCATTGTGATTTTTTGATGGAATCTTTTAAAACAAATATCACACTCAAATTCTCTGATGCCACTGTGTATCATCATATGGCGTTTCAAGTTATTTGGATTAGCAAATGTCTTGGCACATACATTGCAGCGTGGCTTAATATTGTTGTGACCATACTTGATGTGTTGTGTTAATGCATTTCGTTTGATAAGCTGATTGCAAAATGGGCAAGTGACCAGAGGCCCACTGGTGCTATGCAGCAGCATATGTCCAGTCAAAATCTCTGCAGATTCAAATCCTTTACCACATAAATTGCACAAATGTTCACCAGCAGGATTGTGCTTGTATTGGTGCTTCTCGTAGTCTGCCAAGTCATCAAACTGCTCTCCGCAATCACACAAAAATGTACCGTCCTCCTGCTGCAGCACTGTCGCAATTTGACTTTCATTGGCATACTCTATCACTAATTCTGAGCCATCATATTTGAGCACCTGAAATTGAGATCCATCATCCCCTTCACACAGTATCACTTCTTGAGACATATCACCATCTTCATCTTCATGTGCAACCAACTGGCCCTCGGTTAAATATTGTATAGCCTCATCACTATTCAACAAAATAGTTCCATCCGAACCTGTTGATGTTAATATTTTGATCAAGTTCTTTGAATTAGGCAACTCATGCAGTTGATCTGCCGTAATTGTTCTAATTTCATTCCCATCTTCATCTACAATTTCTGTAATGTGTTGATTGTGTATACTGTCCTGTGTGCCATCTGTGTTCATAGCATGTTCAATGTTGTCAATTTCATGACTCTCTTCTTCATTTTCTAAGATGGTTGCAGGTACATTGATTGGTACTTTCGGGTCTGTCATTAAGAATGAATCAATGGAATTCTCAAATTGTTGAGTGGTGTGGATCTCTTCAGGCTCATGATGATCTGGCAGTTCAGATTTAACTTGTGCGGGTACCTCAATTGCAGCCATTGGTAGCTGTTCCATATTCTCTTCAAATTCTTTTTCTGCTTGCTCATCTTTATCTTTTGGGTCATCAATGACTAGAACATAATAACAATCGTCATCACTGTCTACTGGTTCTTGTTTTATAATAGATTCTAATTGTTTCATAGGATCATTTGCAATATCATCTCCGGTAATTTCCATATTGTTTTCAAGCAAATCTTCGGCAGCATTTTGAGACGAAAGGAGATTTGCAAGTTGTAATTTTAACTCACTGTCCATTTTGATGCATTGCTTACGAAACTGGTGCGCAGAATTCATGATAGTGTAGCAGTCACTACAGAGTTTCTGTGGTAATCCGTCATCTTCTTTTACCTGAAATGATTAGCCATCTAATGAGTATGATTGTAAATAAAATACAAGGTTTAAAAACGTGTGCTTTGCCCACAAACTTTAATATTATTTCTAAGATTGGTTCCTTTGGAACCCATGTATAACGCAGAAATTGGTTAAAAAGGAATAATATATCGGATTAAGAATGGAAACAGTATGTGTTTACGAGGCCGACATTCTAAACCTCCTTTAAAAAGGACAAATTTGTTATTCTTAAATTCCCGCCTTCATCTCTTATTGATTATGACAAAAGCAAGTCGACTTTAATTCAATACAAATAAGTTCCATCTCTGCTTGACAATGACATCAATTGTAATTTCTAGGTTAGGTTCTGTCAAATCATAGGATTTTAGATTAATGATAAGTTTTAGACTTAACCGCGCCACAATGTTGTGAAGCTTTTATGAACGGAGTAATTAGAAAACACGTATTCACCTCGATTGTAGTAACTTCAAGAAACTTCTCAGTAATATTTTGTTCTTTATCTAATAATGACACTTCGCAGTCGGCGGACAGGCAGCAACGACAGAGATCGGACCACGTATCCATTTCAGCAACGTTTCATAGTTATTATCCAGTGAACTAGACCTGGAAAAATTAAAATAAACGCTAGAAGAAATCATTGTTATGACAGTTAGTATCAGAGACCACAATATGAATTCCAAAGAGTAAAAATTATCTACGGACCATGGCCATAAACTCGATCTATTCCAAAATTATAGACAAGAGACGAGCGCAGAAACAAAATGGATGAATATGACGCAGAGCGGATGTCATTTGAAATGTCTGTCGCATCTGCCGTCGATTTTTTTTGTAAATTATGTTGGCAGCATTGCCGAGTCATCCCGAAATCCGGTCATGTTAGTTGTGTTTTTATTTAGTTTCGAATGTATTTATTAGTATTTTGTACTTGATAGACTTTTATAATTAAAGTACTCCTTGTGGATTGTGTCTTTAAATTATTTTATATAGTGACGTGTTTATGGCATGTTGTTAATCGGCAATTGGACAAATTCAAACATTTTTTGCCATACATACATTGTGTTATCATTTTAGTTCTAATCTTATTAAGAAATCTTCAAAATTAATCAAATGGTAAATTAATTAGAACACATGGTTAATTCTATTTGGTTTACAAAAAAATTATTATACCAAAAGTTTTTTTTTAAACTGCGTAGCTGAAATGTTAACGCGCGCCTAGATGACGCTACCAGTATGGTTGTATGTACGACATTAGTTTATGTCTTATGTTTACTACTCGACACTAGATGGCGTATAATGACGGAAATAGGTTATCATGCACGACTGAAGAGCTTTTATAAGTTATACCAAATTCGGTTGAGTAAGAAACCTGTGTTTCCTTTTGGCTCCATCAATTGTTCCATACTTCAATAATGAAAGTTTTTGTTATAAAATATAATGAATACCAAAAGTTTTTAAAATTAACCCAGTACAAATACTGGCTCATTAAAGTTAGCCCCCCAAAAAATCCACGTGAATCACTTTATCTATTAAAAAAACCGCTTTGAAATCCATTGCGTAGTTTTAAAGATTTATGCATACATATGGACGGACAGACGACAGCGACTTTGTTTTATACTATGTAGTGATAGTCATATGGTAGAGAAACATTGATAAATTTAGATGCATCATGGCACCCGTGCGTAGCCGGGGCGGTCGCTAGTATTTAATCAAAATAAGTTGATAAAATGTGCGTGCCGATAAAACTGAAAAAGGAGTCCCGGCACGATAAAGGGTCTTATTATATATATCACCTATAGTGTGATAGCCCTTTATCCCCCCTCGAACAAGAAAGTTCCTGTTATAACCTAAAGGACGTGTTTTAGAGTTAAAAGGGCTTTTCCAACCCTTCAACTAATCTAACTCATGATGTCATAAGGAGTAACTTAGGCAACCCCGCGGCGTCACCCGTTACGACAATAACCAGGGCGAAACTGGGACGGGCCGCTAGTAAATAATAAAGTTAATAGAAAAAAAACCTTTATTGAGCCACGTATTTGTATATGATTATATCTGTGACGGAGGTTAATGGGTAGTTAGCCCGTGTCACATATTGCAAAATGTATATTTTGTAACGATGCCCATTCATGAAACTTTAATAAAACGTATTTGGTCAAAATACCTCATAGCAATTTAGTATTTTCTATCGACGCATAATGCAAGACATTTTAAATCAATCAAAATATATAGAATAGTAATAATACACAATACACATTAAAAATTTTGTTATTTTAAAAAACTATTACCTTACAATCACATCACGGGAATAAAAAATTGTGCTAAAAAAAAGACTTTCTTTTTAAAGCTTGTCGCATCAATTTGCCCCGTCACATTCGTCCACGGATAGTCGAGATACCAGGAGTGCATAAAACTAAAGAAGTATTTTAGCGCGCCAAGCGCAAGTTGTGTGTGGACTTTGCCGGTGTGCCGTTTTACCCCGTCAAACTTGCCCATGGATACTCTCTGTACCAAGAATTCATAAACGACAGGAGGTTTAGTTTTAACTTACAGTGTCTACGTAGGACATGTTTATTTGAATAATAATTCCTAACCATTTCTTAAAATTGTGACAGGAATACAAATAAAAATTACATTTAATACGCACAATTATCAGTGTGTAAATTGATTTAGAGTACATAATCAGTGTCGCCAACCAATTCAATCTTGAGGGTGTCATAGGAATTAACTTAGTGAGCATGGTGAGTAGACTACTTTCCCGCCATCTCATTGGAGGAGGAGACTTGAATATTTAAGAACTAACTTGATGATGATATGCAAAATATAAATTGGAAGAATAAATTAATTATTTAAACAACAGTTACAAGTAACAACAACAGTATAGCGCATAGGGGCAATGCAATTCAGTCAGTACTACCCGCTCTACTACTATTCAGCCCATAATAACCCAGTGCTGAGTCGGGCTTCCTCCAATTACACGGAGGGTAATTAAATAAAAGCTTACTGTGCCCAATGCCCACTGGCGCGCACGCGCACGTATAGTCAACTCGAAGTGTCATCTGGGTAAAACCGTTTATACAAAAGAAGACTTTGTCCCATTAAATATAAAATTCAAATTAGAATATTATGGAGTATATGCTATTTTAAAAAATATCGTCGCGCGCACGATCCGATTCGATATTCGATGCGCATGAGCCCGTGCTCTTGCGCGAAACGTGCGCATGTTACTAGGGCAACATAAGTTGATTAGATGTCGAAGGAAGTGCGCGCGCGCATACTGTAAATAACTGCCTATGAACCGTGATACGGCGACGACGTAATATTGTAGATGTTCCTAAAAATATTCATGTTCATTAGACTTTAATCCGTCAATTTTTTTAACAAAAACCAACTTAGATATTTATTTACACATTCTAAAAATAACCCTTATTTCTTTCAAATAAAAGCTCAGAACTGATTAGATAATAATCGTTAATTAAGGCCTAAATCGCTAACTTATTCGGTAGCATTACAAAAAAAAGTTATCTTCCCACACTATTGTCATAGAAGCGCCGTGGCCGAGAAACGGCAGCGCATTGCTTCATTGAACGAATTTCTACCAGGGAATCATGAACGTACAGAATGTTAATGTGACGAGAAACACTTATGCGTTTTCATAATAGATGGCGGTAAAGTTGAAATGGCGAGCGATTGGATGGCATGTAGCATGGGTTTCTTCAGTGGGCGTGATGGACAAAGTCAACAAGTTTCTATCTTTTATCGATAGAATTTGTCATTTTTTTATTGATGTATACGATATGCAGTTAAATATTTTCTGAAAGGTTCTCTTTATGAAGTATCTTTGTGCTATTAGTTTGATATCCTACTAATATTATAAACGCGAAATTTTGTAAGAATGTATGTTGGTCACTCTTTCACACAAAAACTACTGAATGGATTTTGATGAAAGTTTACAATAATTAATACATCAGAATAACACCTATGATAATTTATAAATATATACTGTCATTAGGATATTTGATACCATATGTCTAACTATAACAGACATTTTTATGTTTTGTTTATTATCCGTGCGAAGCCGGGGCGGGCCGCTAGTGTGAGTATAAAATTCAGTTATATAGTAATACAACAGGAAACAGAGTCAAATAAGATACAGTATCGGTTTTCCAAATTTCATGAGGGTTTACAGATTTAACGTGATTAGGACCAACGGTAATTATATGGTTAGACCAGCTGTCAGTTTTCAGTCAGTTCACTGCCATAGGTGGTAGTAGCAGGTATGACAGCAGGTATGACTGAAAAACTTCTAAAAAACTTGAAGCCAAGTCGAAGCCTTGCACTTTTGAAACACCGAAATTGTTAAACAACCTAAACTTTTGTTACTGTATAGAATATAATTTGGAATTTTTCGGAAGCATATGTGCTTACCATGAAGCCAAGGGCTTTTTTGCAAAGAAATTTTCGCGGACTGTTTGTTCTGTCTGGACAAATGGGCAATGTCGTCCCGATCACCGACTAAGCTTGTCCGCGAGTACCAGGGGAACATATAACGTAGCAGGTGGCGTGGTATTAAAAACCAAGTATTTTAGATGTAGCGTTTAAAACTATCGCCATCACCCTTACTCGTACTGAAAACTGTTAATAGTAATAAAGCAAATTCTGTGACACAGCAAACTATTGACATCTCTTTCAAATGTAGGTAAAGAATGGACGTGAGAGCAGTAAAGACTTGACTCAGTGATTTTTTCGCTTGCAGACTGCACTGATGAAAATGCCAGGTGCAATTGCAATAACTAAAGGTTGGACTTAAGTTGCAGTTTAGAAAATGTGACATAAAATACTAATAATTTAGCGCATATTATGTTCATAGTTATGTAAATTTATCTGTAGTATCTACTGCTAAGCCCCTCATAAATGACCCAATTCTTAGTCGGGCGTCCTCCCATTACATGGAGGGTAATAAGCCTACTGTGCCACCCTGGCCAGACGGGTTGGCACAGGTACAGGTTATATCCCCCTCGACTGTGCTGCCACCTTGCTGTGGTGAGGGGGCTTGAGTGCCTCAATGATCCGTGGGGCCATACCGGCCAGGGCCTCCCATGCCGGGCGGGCCCACGGGGAGAGGTGAGACGAAGAGCGGCACCCAGCGTCGTGGCGGGTTGCGGCTCCGGGGACTTCTCTGTCCTCAGAGCTGCCTTGGGAGTCGTAAACCGCTGCGGCGCACCATGAGGTCCTCGGGTTGGCGCTCAACTTAGTTGGCCGTCAAACCGAGTCCTCACTCAACGTCCTCAGGTTGGCGCCGGCCGAGGGCTGACGGGCCTCCTCTGCGAGGCCGTATGTCGCAGAAGGGGGCTGCGGGACGGATCGCTGGTGCGCTGCGGTAGATTGGGGCTGCGGGGACTTGGGTGGATGGGGACCCTGTCCCCAGTGTCTCGCTGCGAGCCCTGGACGGGGGCTCCGGGGACCTGGGTAGACGGTGGACCCTGTTCTAAGGGTTTCCCTGCGGGCCCTGGACGGCTGCGGTGCGCCGGTGTCCTCTGGTTGGCGCCGGCCCGAGGGCTGACGGGCCTCCTTCTGCGGGGCCGATGTCGCAGAAGGGGGCAGCGGTGTGTGTGAGGGTATGCCGCTGGGGTTTTAGTGGGTAAACGACTCTTGGGTAGACGACCCTTGTCGGAGTCCCACATAATCACCGACCTTTCCCCCGGGGTGCGGTGGTATGCATAAAGCATTTCCCCAGATAAACCAAAAAAAAAAAAGGTACAGGTTATATGATTACACTAGCGACCCGCCCCGGCTTCGCACGGGTGCAATGATGAACATCTAAATTTATCAGTGTTTTCTCTACAATATTGTGCATGTATTATACGTATAAACCTTCCTCTTGAATCACTATCTATTAAAAAAAAACGCTTCAAAATCCGTTGCGTAGTTTTAAAGATTTAAGCATACATAGGGACGGACAGACGACAGCGACTTTGTTTTATAATATGTAGTGATAGTGATGATAGTGATAATGATGTTGATGTATGTCCGCAGCCCACACTCCTGTACTCCAGGCCGCCCCTCAAGAGTGCCAAAGTGCCCTGTCTTCATTTTGATGCACCCAGTTGCTGCAGTCTTTCCAAAATCTTCTCTCTATCTAACGTCCTACATTAAGCTTTCTGAGTCGCGTTCTCCATTCAACTCTTCTACCACAGTCATTGATGGTTTGACATCCTGACACACTACCGGTTCAGTTTGCTAAATCTCTGAGCTACTAACGGAACGGTACTCCTTCCAACAAATTTAAGAGGTTTTTTTACTTACGATTTGAATGCCTTTGACCCTAGGCTTGCGTGATGGAAAGCAACGTCGGGGTCTAAGATGGAGTACGCAATTCAAGGAAATGCCCTGTTAGGCACCGGTTTTGAAACCGGTAACTAGTACAAATTTAAATTGTACTAGAGGTTGAAATTCAACCACGATTAATTGAAATTATACATTATAACTATATCCCACACTTGGTTCATATAGAGAAGAAGTGCAGAATGCAGAATGCTATATAATACCCACATGCATGAAGTCTGTGTCAAATCTTTAAAAATAAAAATGACTTCATTCATTCATTCATTATAACAAACTCGCTAAAACTCAAGAACGGATAGACCTATTTGGCTAATTTTGGTCTTGAAATATTCGTGGAAGTCCAGGGAAGGATTAAAAGGAAGAAAATATGAAAAAAAAAATTATTGATTCTGAGGCGTTACGAAGTTCGCCGGGTCAGCTAGTATAGAATAGAAATATATTTATAGAACTGTAATTTTTGTCAGTGCATGATAACTACCCATGTGCTGTATGTAGAGTAAACTTTGTATTTTTTTATATTGACATGAAATTAATTTAAACAATTGTACTTGAACTGTAATTTGAATAACATAAGTTCGAATTTTGACCACTGGGCGACCACTTCTTAAACTAATAGCATTTCAACTGCCATCTTTAATATCTTGTGATTTGGCTGTTTGAAATGCATTCAAACATTCTAAATTCGAACTTATGTGGCCAACGACTTAAGTGGAGGAGGCCCGACTGAGGTGTGGGTCTTATAAAGCTTGATTTTCTTTAATGAAATATTCTAGTTAATTGCCTTGTTGGACTGCCTTTTTGGTCTAGGGGTTGGATGCGCCACCTTCGGATCACGGGGTCCCGGGTTCGATTCCTAGGCTGGGCAATTGTCTTTGTGTAAATCAGAGGCCCTTGCTGAGTCTGGGTGTCATTTGTGTTCGTGAATTTCATGTTTGTAAAATGCCCTCGCAATACAGGTTATACCTAGTGCAAGGGTTTGTAATGAAATGTTTTTTTTATTTGTGACTAGGTGAACTTATTTTCACTTACCTATATTTTTGTCAAATGTGATCAGCCCCCCATACTTCAGGGATGGAACGGAAAGAAACTGATCGCAACTAAACCTTTTTTTTTTTTTTTTTTGGTGTGGCTGGGGAAACGCTTTATGCATACCACCGCACCCCGGGGGAAAGGTCGGTGATTATGTGGGACTCCGACAAGGGTCGTCTACCCAAGAGTCGTTTACCCACTAAAACCCCAGCGGCATACCCTCACACGACGCGCTTGGGGCGCCACAAGTTCGCGTAAACGCATTCTACTGTGACGCCCCGGCGTGGTGCCCGCAACGCGGGCAAGCGACTATCAGAGAGGGCGTCCCGGTATACTGGGACGCCCTCAGTCATCGAGGCTTTCGTCGGTGGTGGCGCCCCCGAACCACCACCGGCCTCCTAGGCGAAGGCAGAAGGGGCCCGCATCGTCACGAACCCCCCTCCACCCCCGCCTCCGTCCGCGGCGCGGGTCACCCGGAGCTCCCTCCCTTGCGACCCGCCCCGCTGCCCCCTTCTGCGACATCGGCCCCGCAGCCGTCCAGGGCCCGCAGGGAAACCCTTAGGACAGGGTCCACCGTCTACCCAGGTCCCCGGAGCCCCCGTCCAGGGCTCGCAGCGAGACACTGGGGACAGGGTCCCCATCCACCCAAGTCCCCGCAGCCCCAATCTACCGCAGCGCACCAGCGATCCGTCCCGCAGCCCCCTTCTGCGACATACGGCCTCGCAGAGGAGGCCCGTCAGCCCTCGGCCGGCGCCAACCCGAGGACGTTGAGTGAGGACTCGGTTTGACGGCCAACTAAGTTGAGCGCCAACCCGAGGACCTCATGGTGCGCCGCAGCGGTTTACGACTCCCAAGGCAGCTCTGAGGACAGAGGAGTCCCCGGAGCCGCAACCCGCCACGACGCTGGGTGCCGCTCTTCGTCTCACCTCTCCCCGTGGGCCCGCCCGGCATGGGAAGCCCTGGCCGGTATGGCCCCACGGATCATTGAGGCACTCAAGCCCCCTCACCACAGCAAGGTGGCAGCACAGTCGAGGGGGGTCCGTATAAAACCTACTTTAACAATACGCAACTGACAGCGAAACGTTATGTTGTCTATAGTTTAATATGGTCGAAAATTTGTCAATTAGAAATTTTGAATTCGTCTTGTTTATATTGCTGTAATTCACATAATATCTTTATAACTTGTAGCCTATGTGTTATTCTGATGTATAAGCTATATTATTGTAATGTTTCATTATAATCCATTCAGTAGTTTTTACGTGAAAGAGTAACAAACATCCATCCATCCATCCATCCATACTTACAAACTTTCACGTTTATAATATTAGTAAGATTGAAATTAAACACTTTTTAACGGATTTATCGCGTGTATATTACATTATTTAATTCCCGACGTTTCGAATGCTTTGCAGCAGTCGTGGTCGCGGGATAGACTAGATGACAGTTGTCTTCAAAAGTACAAAGGAACAGTTAAAAATCTACCGCCTATAATTTTGTTTATTTTTTTAATATTAAAAACTTTTAAGACCAGTGAAGTCCAACATCCCCCTACTAGATGCTGGTGTGTATAAACTTGACTGTGAGTGTGGATTATCATACATTGGGCAAACAAAGAGAAGTGTCGGTATCCACATAAAAGAACATATAGCTGACATGAAAAACAGACGCTCGACCAAGTCTGCAGTTGCACACATTCAACAAAACCAACCACTACTTTCACTTTGATAGACCTCAAATCCTTGCCAAGGAAAATCATTACATTCCAAGAATGATCCGCGAGGCTATTGAAATTAAAAAACATCCAATTTTCAATAGAGAGGATGGTTGGCAAGTACCACCTGCCTGGGATCCAGTCATTAAATTGATCAAATCTCAAGCAAAATACTCATCTGCAAGACCTCTGGACACCGTCAGCGATTTCTGCGTGCACATAGAACGTTATCAATAAAACAAAATTATAGGCGGTAGATTTTAACTGTTTCTTTGTACGTTTGAAGACAACTGTCATCTAGTCTCTCCCGCGACCACGACTGCTGCAAAGCAATCGAAACGTCGGGAATTAAATAATGTAATATACACGCGATAAATCCGTTAAAAAGTGTTTAATTTCAATATGTGTCAATATTTGAAACATTTATTATCCCTAAAAAACAAAAGACATTAAATGTAGCTAGGTGTGCTAACATTTTGTTTCATGGAAAATTTAATTGTTTTTTTTTAGTAATTTCCTATATGTACTTATTATTTATGTTTCTCACCTAAACGGTGTATTTATTATACCTTTCATCAACATTAGCAAAATCAATCAAGCCATTCTAGAGTTTTAGCGAGACAAACGAACAAAAATTTCTACTGATATTATAATATGTGAATGTAAGTTTGTTTGTTACGCTTTCACGCGAACACTAATAGAGCGATCACCATGAAACTTTGTAAACATATATTCTTGTAGGTTTAAGAAGCATAAAATACTATAATATGTATTAAAAAATAAATATTTTTATTTATGGGAAGAGCTACATAGTTTTTATCTAATAATAATCTTACTGTATGTGTGATAACCTGTGATTCGACCGTTAGAAATACATTCGAACATTCTAATTTCGAACTTCTAAATACAAAAGACGACCCTATCGGGTATCGAGCGTGGCGCGGGCCGATTGTTTCGCGGCCAATTAGCGCCGGCGGGCCGCGCGTGCCGGCCTGTGGCCCGGCCCAGACGGGACTGCAAGCATGGGGATACCATTCGCTAGAATTACCACCATTTGCGTAAATTTTAAGTTATTTATTCCGAGTGTTATACAACCTACCTTAGGTAGAAAAATGAATGCCATATGCATTATTTTTCTACACAAGGTAGGCCTTAGAATGCATGTGATTTTTTGTCGTCAGAAATGTAGATATTATGTACATATTATCGTCAATCTTAGATGACTGCCTCGTTGGTCTAGTGGTTAGATATGCCGCCTTTGGATCAACGGGTCCCGGGTTCGATTCCGGGGTCGGGCAAGTGTCTTTGTCTAAACCAGAGGTACTGGCTCGGAGGCTGGGTGTCATTTCTATCTATAATATGTATGTATTTACAAAAAAAAATAATAATAAGGAGTTTATCAGCCATCTCGTTACCATAACACAAGCATTAAGTTGCTTAACTTGGGACGAGATGGCGTTGTGTGAAATGTCCAAGGATATTATTATTATTATAGAATCTATTAAACGAATAAAAATTTTGTTTTCTTTTGTATATTGTCTGGTAAAACAGTGAGTAAATTTAAATGGATAGCTCGAACTCTTCTAATCCTGAAAAACTACCACTGCTGAGTAGGGCCTCCTCCAATTACATGAGGTAACCTTAGCTTACTGTGCCACGTTGACCAGACGGGCTGGCACAGGGTTTAGTTTCGAGTTCTCCTTCTCTTACAGTCGGCTCTTACGACACCCTCAGAATGGAATTATGTGGTTTTATTAAGTACTCTAAATCCGTCACCACGTGAATCACGACTCCGACGTTTTTTAATATTACTACTATTTCTGCCCATAATGCCATATTGCCCACTACTGAGTCGGGCCACCTCCAACTACATGGAGGGTAGTTTAATAGCCTACTGTGCCCCTCTCACAATTGTTAACTGTAATATAGAAAAGAGAATTCCCTCGATAACACACAATCCCGCTAAAACAGTAAAAGAACCATTTAGAAACGACAAAAGTTAATTAATATCGCAAAAAAACTCATACAAAAAGACTAAAGACACTTCCTTAAAACACACACATGGCAAAAAGTTATAAAACAAATTCAAAAGTGCCACAGCTTATATGGAAGTTTGACACACATAGCTGGCAACATTGGACCCCTACAGCGAGCGGCAGTGTGCGCTAGGTTCGGTAGCGGGTGGTTGTATCGCCAGTTGAATTTCGAACAACCATCGCGCGAAAACACGCGACGCGCGTCCGCGATTTGCCGTCTAAAACTCAACCAAACACCTGTTGCGGATGTAATTCAATTTTTATCCTACTTTCAATCAAACTTAGTGCATTCTAAACAAGTTATCTATTGACTAGTTACTATTGAACTGACTTAGTGTTTCAAAGGTACCGAAAACTTTGCCAAGAAGACGCAAACTTTCGTAACTTAGTCGCGACTGAAGTTTGAAACTACGCAAAACGGGCAGTTAATTATGAGGTGATGTTTCAATGAGTGATATGGCTGCAGTAATGATCAATGACCGCGGTCTTCGGAAGAAGCTGACGGAGGTTGAAAAGCCACGGAAGCCGTCGAAACGCAAGTCCACGGCTAGCAGCTCGAAAAAAAACGAACAAAATAATAATAAGCGTCCGAAAATAAATACGGGTGATCCGAAATTGGACTTGTTCTCGACGTACCAGCCGTGGGTGTTGCAAACGTATGGGGACTCGGCGAAGACCAAAACGATAACGCTAAAGAAATACGCGCGGATACTTCGCACAATACGGGGGGAGGAGTGTAACGGTTCCGACAGTTCGAAGTTTCGGTTTTGGGTGAAAGCTAAAGGATTTCATGTGGGGAAGCCGGCGGGGTACGATGTTAAGCCGGCTGACGGCATCGTGTGCCGGTATAGCGTGGCCGATGCCGACAGGTGCGCTCCGCCGGACGCCCAGGAAGTGTACTCTGGCTCTCAGAACGACCCGCCGCTTTACATCCCAACTGCGCCGTTAAAGGTAAGGTATTTTCTAGAGTGTTCTAGAGATTTCTAGAAATCTGCGCGAGGTAGGTTCTCTTATGTTTAACTAGTGGCCCGCCCCGGCTTCGCCCGTGCAAAGCGGGGGTGGGTTATACTTAAAAACCTTCCTCTTGAATCACTCTATCTATTAAAAAAAACCGCTTCGAAATCCGTTGCGTAGTTTTAAAGATTTATGCATACATAGGGACGGACAGAAGAATGCGACTTTGTTTTATACTATGTAGTGATATGTGTTTTTGATGGGTGGACTCGGTCAGAAAGGATGGGGAAATCTTTGTCGAGACGGTGGACAAACAATGCTATTTACTACTACTACTAACAGTAGTAGTGGTAAACTAATACTGCTAGTAATCAGCCCATAGATGACCCACGGCTGAGTCTTCTCCAGTTACATGGAGGGTAAGGCCGCTTGTCCACCGCCGCTGTCACCGGACCGTCACCGAAACGACCCCGATTCACGCTACAACGGGCTGTGACCCGTACGGGCCCGTCGGTCGAACATTATTGGTACACATTTTGTATGAATGCTTGAACTTGGCTCTGGCCGGGACCACTTCAAACTAACGGACGCAGCCCGTACGGGGCACGGCCCGTTGTAGCGTGAATCGGCCTTAGTTCGGCGTGACCGCTCCGCTAGAACTCGGCACGGTTTTATGAGGGCCGATGCAGCGATGTGCCGGCAATACAAAACACGTTTGTTCTTGTCCACACACAACAATAAAACTTCCCCACCGCACGCTGGGAAATGCGGAAACGCTTGGTCCTAGGATCGAACGTCTAAGTCCGGCTTCAAGCAGTTTTACTGTGTTCCGTCGTGTGTATGTGAGAGCCGGTGCCCGACAGGGCATTTCCTTGAACTCATCATCTTAATCTATATGTATAAATGAATCACAAAATGTGTTGGTAAGCGCATAACTCAACCACGCCTGGACCAATTTGGCCAATTCTTTTTTTAAATGTTCGTTGAAGTTCAAGGATGGTTTTTACGGCGAGAAAAATTCGCATAATTGCCGGAAAACCCCTAAAAACAGCCTTTTTCTTTTTCTCATACAAACGTTTTCTAACTAAAACGTAGAGTCAATATGTATCATTATTTCACTATCACTACATAGTATAAAACAAAGTCACTGTCGTCTGCCCGTCCCTATGTACGAGTATGCTTAAATCTTTAAAACTACGCAACGGATTTTGAACCGGCTTTTTTAATACATAGCGTGATTCAAGAGGAAGGTTTATATGTATAATACATGCATAAACTGACCATTTATTTTTTAACTCAAAACGGGACATAAGTTTTTATACCTCAGTTAGCAGGTTAACAATGAAAACAAACACAGTTTTTTAATTTTTTTTTATTTAGAAAAAGTGTAACTTAATGCAATTAGTATTCACTATTATTATATTCATATTGATTATAATTATTTTTATGATAACAAGTTGGGAAAAATAAAAATCAATCACCAGTTCACCAGCTTTATTAAAGCAAAGTTCCTCTGACAGTAATAATTAAATTATATGCAACATATTTTTTTTAATTGTATTTATATTTGTCAGAGGAACAAATTTGCTTTAATAAAGTTGGTGATGATTTTAAATAAGAATAAAATTCTTGGCAGGTTTTTTTTATATTGACCTTAGTTATCAACATCGCTTTCAGAACTGGAACCTGTAAGTGATTTTTTTCAGACGTCCACAATTTATTCATAAGAGAAAAGACTCTTTCTACTGGAGCATTTGTACCAGGTAGACATAAAATATATTCAATTAAAATACAAAAATTTTCATGTTGAAGATTGTGGGTTCGAAAGTGTTTGAATACTTCCACCCAACGAGTTTCTGTGGAGACTTTTGAATTATTCCATTCGGTTATTTTTTGGGAAGTGACGTACCTTGAAATTAACGTGAATTCGTCAAATACTTCTGTATCTTTATTACAGTGAATATATCCCTTTTGAATCAATACATCCAGTGCTTTTTGAATATCTTCCCATGCAGGAACTTTTCTTAAATCTGCCCAATGAAATATACTCATTTCTTTAGTAAGAAAGCAAGTCCACTGTTCCAGATTTTCACAGCTTGTTTTATAAAATTCTGTAGCCGTATTTTTCACAAAATCTTCATCAATATTAGTGCCATTATCTTTTAATTTCTCAATTAAATTACGAACAGTAAATGGAAGAAACTGGTTGATCTGTTTCTGAGCCAAATTGTCTTTGAGATGATTAATTTCTTTTGCAGCCTCAATTGCCGACACAGTCTGGCCTTCAACCTTCAATACCGCGTGGTGAAAACTTGCAGATTGAGCGTGCAAAAAATAAATCCATAATTCTGATGTGGGGTCTTCAAAAAAGTCTTTTAACAATTTAGGACATTTTTCAATGCTTAAAAAATAGTCTTTTAACGGCTGGTACATTTTTAAAACTCTCTCCAAGGCAGGCATAAGCGCAAGCCACCTGGTTTTACTGTAGCCGAGCATTTGGTGATGTTCTATTTCAGCTTCAGCGCAAAACTCCTTTAAAGCTTCAACTCGAACCGTGTAAATATAAAAAAATGAATATATTTTTACAATAATGCTTTCATAATCTAAAGGTAGACCATCTGCAGCAGATTTTATTGCATTGTGAATTATATGGGCTCCACATCCAATACCTATCAACGGTTTTTTCAGAGATGATTGTAATTTTGCTAATACATTATTAGTTCCTCGCCTAGCTACACCCCCAAAATTGACATTAGCATTGTCGCCACAAAATGCCACGACTTTTTTTGTCAAATTATTATCTGTCAATACTTGCTGTAAATAATCAACAATGATATCAGAAGTTTCACCTGGTTGCTCTTGAAGATCTAAAATTTTTACTTGCACACCTTCGTAAGGTTGAAAAAAGCGCACTACAAAAGGATATATTTTCTTGTTACCGTGGTTTGAAGCGTCATTTAAAATTGTAATACAATTGGACTTATTAAGATCATCTTTTAAATTGTCGATTGCTGTGCGCGCCAAAACATTTACTACAATAGCTTCTGTTTTTGTACGCGCGCATGCGAATTTCGGATCAAAACATGACTGGATTAACTTCGACGCACAATCATTGGAACGAAAGCTATGATTTTCTTGTATAGTGTGATAAGCCCAGACGCCTTCTGCAGCAGCAATATCCAAATCCTTTGAAGATGGCGTGTTTGAATTTTTGAAAAAGTTCAACATTGAAGAACTGGAAGCAGCGGCACGATCGGCATTTTTATGTTTTTCAGACTTCAAATGCTGTTCAATATCACCAGCACCACTATGGGAAACACTAAACTCTGTGCGACACTTTTCACATCTGACATCCGAGGGAGTATTAATTTGCTTAATAAATGGGTATTTTGCTTGTAAGTTGACATTAAATGAACACTTGCGTTTCGGCAACTACAGGTTAAATTCCAAAACAACAGAAAACTTCTAATTAGTTACCAGTTTATCACTAAACTATTTCACGAACATTACGCAAAAACAAAACAATATCGATAAGTCTGTGTGCATATGCGTGGCTAGTCTAATAACCAAATAAATGCTCCCTCTCTTCCGCGTTACGTTGCTAGGTAACCGACAACGTGCGCGGGCGGGGAATCACCGATCGTCGACGACGCGACGGTCTGTGATTCCCCGCCCGCGCGTGTCTCACGAGCTATACAATTTTAAATTTTCGCGCGGTTTCGGAAAACGGGACTATTTTGCGTCCCGCTGCTTTGTTTGGGGACAACGGGACAGGTGACCGAGAAAAGGGACAGTCCCATTCAAAACGGGACGTATGGTCACTTTATACATGCACCATATTGTAGAGACACACTGATAAATTAAATGTTCATCATTGCAACCGTGCGAAGCCGGGGCGGGTCGCTAGTATTTAATAAGCCATATGTGCTGACTTGGCACAGAGTTTCGTGTCTAGCTCACCTATTGATGAAGTTTACGAAGATTCCCGCAGGTGGATTGGCTCTAGACCGGAACAATAGGTTTTAGTGGATAACCAGGGCGCACTTCACCATCTTCTCGCGCCCGTTGACACCCACATACCTACCTACAAAAGACTTCCCGCTCTATAAAAAAGGGATTCGTATCATGTTTTTCTTCTTTTAAGACTGGGTTACCGCCGTTACCGTTTCTTACGACACCCTCATAGTGGAATGTAGTGGTGACACAATGTATTCTAAATCCGTCACGGGTCTTGGACTTTTTTTTTGTCCACTGTAAGGAACAAGTAGGTAATATATTTGCTGAATGTTAGATAGTTATCCATCATGCTTGTGTAATATTTGACCTCCTCCATGCTCCGGAGGACACGTAAAGCCATCGGTCCCGGCTGCTGCTTGTGAACAGGTGCCGTTGCTGGGGGGCATTAGAAGGTTACTATTGTTGACTAGATCTGGCTGATGTTTGGCCCTATGCGACTATTGCGCGAGTTTGCTCTCACAAATCTGTCTTATATCCAGTTTTGTACCCAAAAATGGCGATCTAAAAAGAGCAACTACAGAGTTTCCTGCCGGCTCTTCTCTGTAGAGGTGCATTCCGAACCGGTGGTAGATGGTAAATAATAATACATAAATATCCTTGGACATTTCACACAACGCCATCTCGTCCCAAGCTAAGCAACTTAATGCTTGTGTTATGGTAACGAGATGGATAATAAACTACTTAAATACATTTTTTTTTGTAAATATATACATATTATAGATAGAAAACACCCAGACCCGGAACAAATACTTGTAGGTCGTACAAATATTTCTTCCGAGCGGGAATCAAACCACTTTAAATGGTAAATTTTAAATTTTATTTTATCGTTTGACTTGTCAAAAGAGCTCTAATGAGCCAACTTGATTAAATCAGATTTGATTTGCTATTCCACCATCTATAGCAGTCGTTACACGTAGTCAGTAGCGTGAAAGCTAACATCTGGTCTAACCATATAATTACCGGTGGAGTGTAGACGGTTATCGCGGGTAAATACTGGTAGTTATCCAAATGAGAGGTAGTCAAATCATCCAACCCATCTTGCACAGTAACCTCCTGAATTTGGAGGAGGGCTGAAAGGACAAGCTAAATCAGGTTATACAGACAGGCTAAATCGACTCGACTCCACTAAATCTGGGAAAAAGCGAGAAAGAAGACAACGCTCCCTTTTTTTTAGTAGACCTGCAGCAGTACCTTTGTCCGTGTCCGTATTTAGAATGCATAATGTCACCACCCCATTCTATCCTGAGGGTGTCGTAAGAGCCGACAAAGGGAGACGGCAAGGCCGAAAACCTAGACGCAAGAGAATGAAATCTTGTGAACCTTTTTTTTATTTATTTTTTTTGTTTTCGCTGGGGAAATGCTTTATGCATACCACCGCCCCCCGGGGGAGAGGTCGGTGATTATGTGGGACTCCGACAAGGGTCGTCTACCCAAGAGTCGTTTACCCACTAAAACCCCAGCGGTACCTATACCCTCACACGGCGCGCTTGGGGCGCCACAAGTTCGCGTAAACGCATTCTACTGTGACGCCCCGGCGTGGTGCCTGCAACGCGGGCAAGCGACTGTCAGAGGGCGTCCCGGTACACTGGGACGCCCTCAGTCATCGAGGCTTTCGTCGGTGGCGGCTCCCCCGAACCACCACCGGCCTCCTAGGCGAGGGCAGAAGGGGCATTCATCCTGAGGGTGTCGTAAGAGCCGACAAAGGGAAATGACACGGCTCCTAGCCGCAAGAGAAGGAAGTCTTGATACAAAACCCTGTGCCAGCCCGTCTTGCCAGCGTGGTGCAATAGGCGTTAAGAGTTGGGTCATGTATGGACTGAGTTTAGTAGTAGTTCCTTCGTTTGTATGTATGTACCCTTTTTGTCACACGACGTATACAACTCGCTTCTGAAGCATTGAATGGAGCAGGAAGTCTTATTATGTGTTAAGGAGCTGTAAACCCAGCCTACGGTCTACACACACTATAGCCATTGTTCTAGGGGTTGGATGTGCCCCTTTTGGACCACGGGGTTCTGGGTTCGATTCCGGGGCCGGGCAAGTGTCTTTGTGTAAACCAGAGGCACTTGCTCAGAGTCTGGGTGTTATTTGTATTCGTGAATTTCATGTTTCTAACTGCCCTCGTGATACAGGTTGATCTTAGTCCAGGAGTTTCGTTAAAAAAAAATTGTACGTAATTCTATTATAAGTTTGTACACGTCTCTTAATCAAATTTTAAAAAAAAGAAAGTTTATCATGATTGCTTAGGTTTTCGCGATTATTAGGAGCAGATAGGAGTTCCCGTGACGGTTGGTCTTTGCACCGACGCCCTTGGGCCTAACAGGATTGCGGCGTGTTCACACACGGTGCGCAATGAGACTGGGAGTAGGGCAGGGACACCCTACCCCCCACAGCCAAAGTCTCAGAGTAGAGGAACGCTTCAGGCGTCAGAAAGGTCTTAACATCAAGGGTTTGAGCCAAGCCCCCTGTCTTCTGTCACTGCCAAAACTGATAGACTACGCAGTTTCCCGAACGGCAGAAAGACACGCGTTGACAACAGTGGTAGGTTTTAGTGGGTATACCGGTCGCAGCTCACCATCTCCACGCGACCGGGGACTCCCACATACCCCAGCCCCGTCCCAATTCGGCTGGGACCTATAAAAGGCTTCCCCCACTATAAAAAAAAAGTACTTTTGAAGACAACTGTCATCTATTCTCTGCCGCGACCACGACTGCTGCAAAGCATTCGAAACGTCGGGAATTAAATAATGTATATAAAAAACACGCGATAATAAATCCGTTAAAAACTGTTTAAAGTTTAAATAAGTTTCTTTCCTGCCAGAAAATGGTATTACCAAATTCCATCTCACCATCGCAAAATCTAGCTCGGATGCGCTTACGCATATAACAACAGAAGACATATTTACTCACACACACACTTTCATGTAGAGTATTATACTTATTATTTATTTAAAATATATTCCGTAAAAGTTTATCATTTGCTTAAAGACCGAAATGTTAACTTATAAGGTATATTTTTTTTTAATAATTCTAATTAAAGTATCAAATTTGGTTAAAAGTTTATAGCGACAACCTTAATTATTCGGTCTCAACACTTGAACCTCCTCAACAGTCATGTGAGCCTAGTACTATAGTGGTACACTTCACCTGTTCTTTGATCTTTACTGGGATCGGCCGTGGCAGATGAAAAGTCAAGGAGACCGATGATGATAGAAAAGACCTAGAAGAATATAAAATGTCCGCTATTCTCGAAAAATTACCACTTGTTTAGTATCTACATACGTAAGAACTATTTTTAAGTTGTAATTTAGTTATTTCTAGCTTTAGATTTGTCAAGTTCTAGTAACTGCAGCAGTAGTTTCTCTGGGTTTTATTAGACTACATCTCTTTATGTGCTATGTTTGCCTAGTAGAATAGTGAACGAGATCACCTGTTTCTCTGATCACACAGATCATCTTCTGACGTCACCAGGGGATGCTGCGAGTGTTGTCATAAAAAATTGAACGGACGTAGAGATAAGCCACGTTCGTAATGGTTCTTAGAGATAAATTACGTAAACGTCATCGTGACGTCACTGACTTGCGACTTTCATTGATATAATTATAATACTCTCGAAATAGTTGTTGACTAGTCAGTGATTGTTTGTAGGTACCACCGCATCTATGATTTTCGCTATAGGGCTTGCATTATCAAAATCTGTTTGGTACATTGATCTTATCTATTAGTATGTCAAAATAATAATAGATATTATATTTATTTTAGGGTCATATAAAGGACAGTGCGTTTTATTCTTTGACCCTGTTGATAACATTGAGAACGCTACGGTGACTAGACAATCGATCATTGCGCCCGTGCCGCCGTTCAACTTGATTGGCCGCCTGCTATCGTGTTATGAGTTCCTAGTACTTTGTATCGAAATTATCGATGGATTGTGGCGATTGCGTAGGGCATTTGAATAATCGATATATTTTGTAACAACAATAGTTCAGCGTTGTTCATAATTTCGTTATTATTTATTTATAATTCAGTTATTATTGATTTATACATTAATAAATCAATAATAACTGATTAAGTTCTTTATTCGAAAAAGTTAGGCATAAAATAAGAAAAATAAATTGTTCAAATAAGATTCAATCAAATAAGGAATTCCAGCAATCTGTGTATTTTGTAAGATATTTTTTATAAATCTATTGATTTACCAACAACATACATACATAATATTTTGTCATGCATGTATTGTCATTCAAATCTCGAACTCTGACCATTATTTTTTAAGTTCCTTTTTTACAAAAAGTATCGAATATATCGATTGCGGTACTAGGGTAACATGACATAACTGATTATAATAAATTGCTTTTCCTAAGGCCTGTGCAGAATTAAACGCTTATTAGGCCCGAGATTGCTGGGTCCCTATAAACTCTTACAATTTATGGTTTCCTAATCCTTTCGCGAATAAAGATAAATCCACCATGGGGTGGGTTTGCCATAAATCCAAATATTTTTTTTACAATTTCCGGATTTCTTCATTATCCAAGCTCTGAGATATTTCTAACAAGGATCTGCCAATTACCCCATATCGTTAAGTTAATTTAACTGGACTAAGACATGGATTAAGGTTTTTTTTTCACAGAAAATATTTGTATTTAGGTTAGACCGAAACAAGCTGATGTTAATATACGATTAATTAATAACGTACCGTAGATGTTTTGATGCAGAATAATTTAATTGCCGAGCCATAAGCTTCATTAGCCATGCCACTGACTTCGTCGTTCCATCTCCATGTAACAAAAAAATGCAATAATAAAAAAAAAAAATTATGGTTTTAAAAATGAATAATGTTATTAGTACATCCTAAGGTGAAGAAGGAACCAGAGAGCAAATTAATTAATTACCCTTTAGTTAAGAATGTCTGTGTTGTGTCGGATCTAGAATACAGAGTGTCAGATCCCCATTCCATCCGGAGGGTGTCGTAAGAGCCGACAGAAGGGAATGACATGGCGTAAAAACTTGGTGCAAGAGAAGGAAAACTTGTTACGAAACTCTGTGCCAACCCGTTTGGCCAGCGTGGACAGTATACCCTCCATGTAACTGGAGGAGGTCCGACCGAACAGTGGGTCCTCTATGGGGTGAGTAGTAGTAATAGTTAGTTAAGAAACTTTGGCCAGGGCATCAATTTTGGGGCCTGCCTCAGTGCTTGGGGCTCCACTAAACGAGGCAGGTTACGGCTTCCCAGGATCGTGGAGTCTCTGGGTCGCGCCTATCGGGAAACGTATCCTGTGGCCCTGGAGTGGCAGTGGAGGATCGCCGTCGGTTTTAATGGATAGGTCAAGGCGAAGGTTACTAAAATTTGTTTTGCACCCCGAAAGAACCCGGCCGCCCCCCAAAGGCCAGATACATGAGAATTTCCGACGAAAAAGAGGCACCAATCTTGGTATTTCCTATTCTATTTATCTTACGACACCGTCGTGATGGTATGGGTTGGTGACATTGTTTAGTCTAAATTCGCGACCACACGGATATTTACATACACTCTAATTTACTATCTTCTAAGATGAGCTTAAGTTTTACAAAGTGTTTATAATGTCATTTAACTCAGAGACTGTTGAAACCACATTTTTACACATCATTGGTCAAAACTATTAAAAAAATATTTAACCTTAAACAAATTAAAAAATGAATATTGTTTTATATTTTATTTTATCTAGTTGTTTTAAAATGTATTTTTATTTAAAACTAGCTTTTGCGCGCGGCTCCGCCCGCGTTGGCTTCGTACCCGTGCATATTTTTTATGAACATAAAATCGGTTATTGTGACTAAACTATGATAGTTAGATATGTGCGGACTTTTTTGTAGATCTTTTTAAGACCTATAAACCCGTAGTACATAATTTTGTTCTATTGTCAATAGTTTTTGCAGCGCACGCATAAATAGGTTTTCGATTTTACACCTTGGTTTACAAAAACGCAATTTTCAAATGGATCCCTAATTCTTTTGAAAATAAAATATAGCCTATAACCTTCCTCGATAAATGGACTATCTAACACTGAAAGATTTTTTGAAATCGGACCAGTAGTTCCTGAGATTAGCGCGTTCAAACAAACAAACAAACTCTGCAGCTTTATATATTAGTATAGATGTAACTAGATGGAACCAGTGAACTATAAATTTTAATTATTTAATTAATGTTTTTAACAATTCGGCATTGCAAACCCTCCTACTCTGAACTTATAACTTTAATAATGACACCGGACAATTTAATTCAATTGTTATTTTAATGTTGATATCGAAATAATGTTCATTACGATGCCGTGTCTGCCCTACAGAGTATTAGGCAAGTAAATTATTTTTTACTAGCGACTCACCCCGGCTTCGCACGGGTGCAATGATGAACCTCTAAATTTATCATTGTTTCTCTACTATCTATATAAACCTTCCTCTTCAATCACTCTATCTATTAAAAGCCGCTTCAAAATCCGTTGCGTAGTTTTAAACATTTAAGCATACATAGGGACGGACAGATGACAGCGACTTTGTTTTATAATATGTAGTGATAGTGATTAACGGAACTTAGTTGGGCCCCCTCTAAATTCATGGAAGGAAATTAGCCTACTGTGCCACGCTGGCAAAACCACTTGGAACAGGGTTTGTATCAAGTTTACCTGCGGCAAAGTTTTCGGGCTTGTCATTTCGTTTAGTCGGCTTTTACTACCTCAGATTGGAATGGGGTTATGATTTATATTTATGTTAAATATTCTAAATTCAATGTCTCAACACTTCCATTGGAGGAGGCAGGCACAAAGAGTACCTACTAACAACGACATCCACACAGCGCTCGTGCTATATGTACTAGGCGTACATATGTTAGATGTAGGTAGATTATAAGTACGTATAGCATGGCGGGCGGTACGTCGGATGTATAAAGTGGCGCGCCGGTGGCCGCATGACATAGCTATAACTCCGCGGTAGCATGACAAACAGCCGGCCGGAATGGCGTGGAGTCGACACGTTTTATTTGTCACTTTTTTATTTTATTTTCGGAGCTGCTATTAAAGTTTTGTTGCGAGGATCCTTATGACATTAGAAGGTATAGAAAAATACATAAACGTTTATCAAAAACAAACTCTTCTAATACTACTCGACCCATAGATGACGTATTGCTTAGTCAGGCGTAACTGTGGTGTAACTGTAGACATGGAGGGTAATTAGCCTACTGTACCACGCTGGCTAGACGGGTTGGCATACGTTCCCTTCTATTGCGGGCTAGGTTTTTCAACCGTATTCCTCTTGCCGGGTCTTACGACACCCTCAGGATGGAATCTAATCTAAATTATGTTAATGTCCGATTCTATAGGTCCGAAATATTGAGGTCGTCAATGTGAACTGTGATATAGGTAACCAATGACATAATTCTTGAACAATGAGTACTCATTGAATGTCAATACATCATTAAACATGACGATAAGAGCCAGGTGAGTAAAAGTTCCTTTGAATTTGAATTAGATTAGTTAAATTTTGATATGTTTCCAAAAATACATATTTAAATAAAATAACGATTATCGTGTCTTTATCTTTACCCTTTTACTATAGCGAATATTAAATAATATATCGTCGGGGATAGTGCAAATCCGCGAATCTACCATACGTAAAGTGTGCGTATCTGCACAGCTTGTAGGTTTACAGGAGATGGTTTTAAGTTTATATTTTTTGTTATTTCAACGGCTATTGACATCATTTTTACAGAGAGAGTAATAGTTTATGTGTTCTACTTATTGTTAAAAGTAGAAATATATTAAAGTCTTATTAAAAATTAGGATATTGCGTGCATTTTGTGCGATATTTCAAATTGGCTACATTTGTCAGATACGCGGAATTATCCAATGCTAGTTCCGCGGATTTGCACTATCCCCGACGATATAACATTTTTATCAACCATTAATGACACCTATGAAATTTCAGTGAATTCTACTATGTATTTCTTATCTTAACAAAGAAGTAAGAACATGCATAAAAAAATGTGACAACTGACAATACTAATTCGACTCCACGGATTGATTGTGCCGCTCGACACCGGAGGGCGCCGTCGCTAAAGCGCGATACTACGGGTTCGCCTCGGGCGGCGCGAACCAATTACCCGCCGCCGCCGCGCGGGCATTTACCCCTTCCCCTCTCCCCACCCGCCCCCCGGCCGACGCGCCACAGAATTACTTATCTCCTGCCCAGCTCTGCGATCCTGGTACTATGCCGCCGAGAGAACGCCCGCAATGCGAATGCGATGGTCGACGGTAGCGGTTATTTCTTTTTCTGCGTTTAAAAAAAACTCTGGAGTGCCGGTTGTTTATATTTTTTTTCTACAGGGGCTCATTTTCCACATGAGGTTATTCAACTTGCTTTGCTAATTAAAAAACTGAAGTGTGACGTCTCAACAAGTGTCTTCTAGTCTCATATACAGATGAACATTGTTATTTCTTGCTGTTACGGGCTTTTTGCTCAGCCGGGTGAAAACTAGAACGTCTTTTTTATACTACATAGTTACTACCCACTGCTGAGTCGGGCCTCCTCCAGTCACATGGAAGGTAATTAACCTACTGTGTCACGCTGGTTTCATATCTAGCTTTCCTTCACTTTTGGCTAGGTTATCTATCAGCCATGTCATTATTCTTTGTCGGCTCTTGCGACAAAGAGTAACTAAAAGTAATATAAAGTATGTACTTAATTTCTTTAGTAATTTTTTGAAACTTCTAACGCGATTTTGTAAATTTTACTTGCAGTGTCTTGGGTCGTATTTATCTGTTTTTGAGATTATTTAAACATTTCCAGCTATAATATGAGTATTACTTTGTCTTTCTCTCAATTTAACGCTTTCCTTCTGATTCGCTTCCCTTCGATCACTGGTTCCATTTCGGGGTCAGCCAAGTGTCTTTGTGTAAGCCAGAAGCGCTGCTGCGAGTCTGGGTGTCGTTTGAGTTCGGGAATGACATGTTTTTAATCATCCCCAATAGTCCAGTCGAAATAGACATAAAAGTAGCCTCAAATAGAAAAAAAAACCCGGGGAGTATAAATCTCGATTTTCGGACTAATCCCGGTAGAGGGTTCGCAGCCATCTTGTTTTAAAGTTATTTTTTTTACGTTTTTCTGAAATAACTGGTTAATTTTCAACTTTAGAGCAAACATTGTGTTATCCAATGTTGTTGGAAATTTAATTTCCCACAAGTTTGGTTATCGTCATTTTTACGCTAGGATCAATATTTGCATACCTAGATACCATACCTAGTGCAGGGATTTCGTTAAATAACAATAAAGAGCAACTACCCACTTCAAAATCAAACAAGAAATAAACTAAAGCGAAAAATAATGATGTCTTAGCATTTCGCGTTTATTGCACATTGAAATACAGATTAATCAGGTCTTTGTACTTCAAATTAAATAAATACTATACCATGCTGGTTAGAAGGATATTTATCACGTTTGCCTTCTCTTGTGCGAAAGGAAAATAGCCCACAGAGTTGGCAAAGGATTTGTACCAAGTTTTCATTATAGGCTAGAGCTCTAGACTAGAGTTTTCTACCTCTTTTGCTCCTTTAGTCGCTCTTACGACGCCTTCAGGACAAAACGGGTTGGTGACACTGTATTTTAAAGCCGCTACCACACGGACAGAGCTGAGCAACAGCACTCCGAAATCGAACCTAAGTACATGCTCAGTTAAAAAAGGGCAGTACTAAAGAGGCTTGTTTGCACAGTGTCAGTCTACGGTAATTTTATTCAACGCGAGTGCCACACGCGATACGGTACACATAATATGTGTACAATGTACACAATACACATGGTAATACACATACGAGTACACATTTTTGACGCGACATATGAATGTATGTGTGCTGACGAATTTATAGCCGTAGATAGATATAAATATACTCGTAAATATCCTTGGACATTTCACACAACGCCATCTCGTCCCAAGCTAAGCAACTTAATGCTTGTGTTATGGTAACGAGATGGATGATAAACTACTTATATACATTTTTTTTTTGTAAATACATACTTAATTTAAATAGAAATGACACCCAGACTCCGAGCCAGTGCCTCTGGTTTAGACAAAGACACTTGCCCGACCCCGGATTCGATCCCGGGACCCGTTGATCCAAAGGCGGCACATCTAACCACTAGACCAACGAGGCAGTCTTCTTATCTGGCCCTGTTATGAGTACTGGAGTAACGATGTTGGTTTCAGTGGGTAGGGCGGGCGCTAATTTCCAACTTTCTGCACTCGGTGGCCCACTTCTCTAGTCCCCAACGGCCGGGTATCCATAAGTAGACCCAACGAAAAAAAAGCGTATTGTGTAGTCACCGTATATATATAACCTAACATATAAACAAGCAGTTGAGTGTATGTCATGCTCGTTTAAACGTCATACTGGTGAAGTCGTGTGTGTCGGGTCCTTCGGTTCCCTAAAATATGGTTGAGCTGGGGATGGCTGACACAAGCGTCATGCTCGTGATCGGGTGCCGCCAGTGGGGGCCGGTCATCCCTTAACTGCTATTGACATACCTACATAGTTTTGTATTGATCTCCTGGACACTTCTGTTGTGCAATATGTTACATTGTCCTCACATCTTAGCTGTCTATGATGCTTGTAACATAAAATATGATAAAAAGAGTGTCCATGGAGTTTCTTGCCTTTTCTTCTCCATAGGATCTACTTTTTGGAACATGCAACTAGATTCCTAACTTCACTTTTGACTTTTCAAAAACACCAGTAAATAGGTTCAATTGAAATAAATGATTTGAGTTTGAGTTTTGAGTTGAGTTTGAAAGCTCACGTGAACTTGGAGAAGTACGGGTCTCATAAACAGACAGTGTCGCCTTTTTTTTTTAAATGTATCCCCTTGCAGTAGTTTGTGTACCTAGTGTGTAGCTGCTTTGCGGGGGCAGATAACAGACATGAAATTCACGAACACATTTTTTTCTTTTTATTATATTTTTAAGTGTTTAAAAAAAAAGAGAAAATGAAGTGACACCCAGACTCGGAGCAAGTGCCTGTGTTTATTAATAAGAGAAGGTCGCCGTTAGTGCATAACTTGATCTACATGTTAAACAGCGGCTGACTCTGGGTTAACCTCATAATGAAGCCTGCTAAGTTAACACTGCCATTCTCTACTCGATAAATACACACTCTATGAAGCTAACAACTTATAGTTTATCATCGGGATTATGTTAGGGATCTGAATGTTACCAGTAGACCCAGACACTCAGACAGAACGTAATCTTTTGGCATTGGCTCATTGATGACAGCTGTATTAACCATAACAAGACCACCAATCTTTTCGTGTCAGGCAATAGTTGATTTTAAGGAACTCATGATATAACTAGACTTCGATTTCGGGGTCGGGCAGTCTTTGTGTAAACCAGAGGCTCTTGCTCTGGGTCTGGGTGGTATTTGTGTTCGGGATTTACATGTTTGTAAACAGCTCCCTATCGCATCCAGCTGCTGCCGCAACCTTTCGCAGATCGTCGCTTCGTCAAGCAGAAGACAGTGCACTATGGCGCTCTTTAAGGGAGGCCTATGTCCAGCCGTGGACTAATGTGGGCTGATAATGTTGATGATGATACAGCCCCCGCGATGCAGACCATACCTAGTATAGGGGATACGTTTATAATTTTTTGATTTGCCCTGTCAAGGTCTATCCGTCATTCATTGCGTAAAGGTGTAGCGTGTTTCTCTTATCTTGCGAACTTGCTCTCACTATGCTGTTTAGTGCATTTTGTAAACGCAACTACATAGTTAAAAAAAAAGCAACTACATAGTTTCTTGCCGGCTCTTCTCTGTAGAGCAGCCTTCCGAACCGGTGGTAGTTTCGGCATGAATGTGAGTGAACGCAGGGATTGTGAGCGATCAGGGGAGATGGAGGAAAGGTGTGAATGTAGGTATGACGACTGCTAAGTGTGTTTGGAGACTACCACCTAGTGTGGGACAGGGGCCGTAAGATGATAATGGTGTTTATAAATATGACGATTTATAAGAGTTTTGTGATGAAACGTACGTAAATAAAGTTCCTTTTGAGTTTGAGTTTGAATTAAAAAGAGTGTCGATACCTAGAAGTGGCTGAACCGATTTTGATAAAACATGTCTAGGGACTGCATCCTATTAGGTCTAGTCCTTTAGGAGATGCCACAGACAGACAGATAAGTCAATCATATTTTAAACCGTCCCTTTCATTTGTAAAAAAAATCTTTATTTCTTATTCTGGAGAGAATCTGGTAACATTGGTACAAGGATCGCATAAATTAGAGGAGTAATCATAATGATTAAGGCGCGTGAAATTCTCGGAGTAACATTAATACATTAATTTTGCATCACTCCTCAACGTGTCTTGCGGCGTCCATTAATAGAAAAGATATTAATCATTCAGTATGTTTATTTGTGGGCACGTCGGGAACGTCTGTTTGGCTTGGCTCGCGAGTAGGGCCCGTTTTTGAGCTTGAATCAGGAAACGATATTATGTTAGGCCATGAGCTCATTACGAAATCTACTATGTATGTTATGACAATATACGGCACAACACGAAGACGAAAATTTTAAGAAAAAAAATCTGACGCTTTGTTTATGGTGGCTGTTCGCACCTTATGTCCTTTTATTTACACGTTTGGTGACGGATTTAGAATCCATAGTGTCACCATACTTTTCTATCCTGAGAGTGTTGTAACAGCTGATAAAAGGAAATGACGAGGCCGGTAACCTAGCCGCAAGAAAATGAAAACTTTTTATGAAAACCTGTGCCAAGTCTGGCCAGCGTGGCATAGTACGTGAATACAGGAGGGAACTCCTGTGTGTCAGTAGTGGGACATGTGCCAAAATTATGTATCTCAGGAATACTGCCAACGGGAGAATGGCAGTTCTTCAGTCACTGGTGTCCGAGTAAGCCTGTCAGTCATTCGGTGCCATGATAGCTATTCAGCCCATAGGTGACTCACGCGTCTGGCCTCCCCCTCAACATGGAGGGAAATTAGCCTACTGTGCCTCAGGCCAGACAAGTTGGCCCAGGCTTTCATAGTAAGTTTTCCTTCTCTTGCAGCTAGGTTCGCAGCCTAGCTCCTTTAGTCCGGTCTTACGACATAGTATGGAATGGGGTGGGGACATTCATCATCATGCGCCTACATTAGTCCACTGCTGGACATAGGCCTCCCCTAAAGAGGGCCATAGCGCCTTGTCTTCAGCTTGACGCATCCAGCTGCTGCCCGCAACTTTTCGCAGATCGTCGCTCCATCATCGGATGGTGACATTATGTATTCTAAAAACAACAAAAAAACAAATGGGGCATTAACTCATTGCTTCTCCGCAAGTTGGGCTGCCCATCCACGCCATTTTGTGGATGTGTGCGTTGATGGCAAGGTGTCCAGTGGATATGAACCTTTGTTATGGTTATACGTGCTGTAGAATAACAGGCAAGCAAAAACACCATCCTCATTATAATTTGGTAGGTAGGCAGCCCTTTCGGTCATTAGTCGCGCGGTCGCCGGGCGGGCATGAGTTCTCTCACTGGCAAGCGTAGGGTTGTCGCGCCGATGAATCGAATAATATGAAAGTTTAAAAATAAGTCATATTGCGATGCCTCTATAACATCAGACAACGCTGTAAAATAAAATAAACGTGTCGTCGTTTCAGCCCATAAATTACCCACTATAAGGTCGGGCCTCCTCCAAATTCATGGAGGGAAATTAGCCTACTGTGCCGTGTGTGACACACTCATGAATTTATTATATTATCTTTATTTTTTTTAAATGGCTGTGTTCGTCCTCAAGGGAAACCTTGCTGCGCAGCATGTCGCGGGTTCGATTCCCGCACGGAAGAAATATTTGTACGACCTACAAGTATTTGTTCCAAGTCTGGGTGTTTTCTATCAATACTATGTATGTATTTACAAAAAAAAATTAAATAAGTCGTTTATCATCCATCTCGTTACCATAACACAAGCATTAAGTTGCTTAGCTTGGGACGAGATGGCGTTGTGTGAAATGTCCAAGGATATTTATATTTACAATTTAATTTACAGTTCAATCATAAAAAAATATTTTTATTTATTGTTACGTTAATTGTTCGTGTGTGAAGGATTTAGAATACACAATATCACCAACCCATACCATCTTTAGGGTGTCGTAAGAGGCGACTAAAAGAACGTAAGAGGCGGATCACCTAGCCCCACGAGAAGGAAAACTTGATACTTGACCCTGTGCCAACCCGTCTGGACAGCGTGGCACTTCCATGTAACTGGAGGAGGCCCGACTCAACAATGGGTAATTTATGAGCTGAGTAGATACGAATAATGAGATGACGTTTCTAAAAAATATAAACCCGATGTAAAACTTACTGGAGCTTCACATGAAGGTAAAGTCAAAAATTCATTCACTTTTAAATTTATTAATTTTGCGTCAGTGACAACCCTGTGTAAGCGGGCCGGGCGCGCGGCGGGGCGCATAAAATACGGCGCGCGATGTCGTCGCGTCGGCTGCGCTATACAACACGATGTGTCACGGATACACAACCCAACTAGTGATGTAGCTCGTTTGCCATTCGAATACCGATAAGTTATCGAAGTTATGAGAATTTATATCTACAGTTTTGAGTTAATTTATCGTGTGATATTGGGTGGTGACGGAAGAGGCCCGACTTAGCAGTGAGTCATCTATGGGCTCAGTAGTAGTAATGAAGCCTCGTCCCAAGATAGCTGGTAGTCTCTTTAAACAGCTGTTGGTCGTCACTTTAGATCTCCCACAACCATATACGTTAAAACTGAAACTACCACTATACTATCCAAACCACAACACTATGTTTTATTGTGTTGTCTGGAACAAAGTTTGTGCATTACTTTGTATGTTCAAATTTTATGCAATACTAGCGACCGGGCCCGGCTTCGCACAGGTGAAAAGGTCAACACTATCAATCACTCTATCTATTAAAAAACCGCTTCAAAATCCGTTGCGTAGTTTTAAAGATTTAAGCATACATAGGGACGGACAGACGACAGCTACTTTGTTTTACACTATGTAGTGATATTGTACGAGCCATGCTAGCAAGTTCGTGCGGGTGGAATAGTACTTGGGTAACATTTTCATCACCACTTTTTTCGCATTAAAATGTAGACTATGTCCTTTCTCAGGCTCTTGACTATTTGTGTACCATTATTTGTATACCATTTCATTTAAATCGGTTCAGTAGTTTTGGCGTAAAAGCACGACAGAGCGACCGAGTTACTTTCGCATTTATAATAATAGTAAGGATTGTTAATGGGAGTACAATTGTTATGTACCAACCCATATAACCAACGTTTGTAATTGGAAGACTTAATAGTGGGTCTTTTATGGCCTGGGATTGTGGTGATGATGATGATGAGATATGCTTTTATTGACTCGCAATAGTGTCTGGTTCAGAAACCGTGTTTTAAAAGAGATGGTTAGGGACCAAAAGAAACGGAAAATATAAAGTTATAAAAGTATATGTGTATTTGACAAGAAGAATACAAATCACTGCCCCTTCCTCCCTATGGGTGTCGTAAGAGGCGACTAATGGGAATACAGAGCTGGTAACTGCTCAACTGGTGGTAGGGTTTACCCGCCTGGTTTGTTACCACCGTATGCACGACGAAAAACTCGTGAAGTGGCTGCTTGTCAGCCGCGTTTCGAGATCAGCCGGCATACTACCAGCGCTTGAGGCAGCGTTGCTACGACTGACTGAGCCGTTAGGGGTGTCTGCCAAACTAATGTATGGGGAGAATTGCGTTGATCCGCCGGCCAGGGAGACCCGAAGAAACGGCTGTTCCGCTGGCCGCCCGTGGCACAGTACAGGGGCCCAACCGTGCTTAACCAGCTCGCGTTGGCTGCCCTATCATGTCACGCATAATCCCGGGGTGGACGGTCGTGCCGGTTGGTGACCGGAAGGTGGGGTCCCGGCTGCCACTTCTGGGGGGGTTCGGGGGCCCTTCCGTCCGGCGGTTCAGCACTTCTTCTCTCCGTACAACCCTTCGGTGAAACACCTTTCACACACACTTACACTCATACACATACACACACACACACACCCTTATAATTTGTTTATTTCAGTCGTGGCAAAGTTTTCCTCACTTCACGCTTCTCTTCGTTTTTCTCTTATAACATGGCAGCACAAACAATGAATATTGGTCATTCAGCGGTGCACAGCCCCACCAAATCATCGCTTTTTAAGGTGGAGTTCTGCAACATTCGCGGACTCCACGCCAACCTCGTCGCCGTCCACCAACACCTTGAGACAGCACGGCCAGCAATGTTGTTTCTTACGGAGACTCAAATACTCCGCCCTGCCGATGCAAGCTACCTTGACTATCCTGGCTACGTACTAGAAGAGTCCTTCAAAGCCAAGGCCGGGGTATGCTTGTATGTCAGGGCGGGTTTCTGTTGTCGACGTCTCCGCTGCTTGGAAGACCCTTCCTTCTCTATCCTTGGGGTTCACGTGGACTTGGGTCTTCAGAGTCGAGTGTACGTTGGCCTCTATAGATCCCATAGCGGCGATATGGAGACAACCCAACTTTTCAATCACCTTAGCCAAGTGGCAGATGCCGCGCAGGAGCAATTTCCGAACGCAGAATTGGTATTTTTAGGCGATTTCAACGCACACCATGATATGTGGCTGAAATCCCATAAAACAGACCATGCGGGAAAATCTGCTCATGCATTCGCTCTGACGCACGATCTGACGCAGCTGGTCGATAGGCCTACCAGAATCCCGGACATAGCCAGTCATGCGCCCTCTTTGCTGGACCTCCTACTAACAACACACCCGGCAGAATACCAGGTCGAGGTCCAGGCGCCCCTAGGTTCTTCCGATCACTGCCTAATATCCACCAAAGTCCCGTGGGCCAGCCCTCCACGACCAGTAGCAAGCACTCGTCGCATTTGGCACTATGGCTCTGCAGACTGGGATGGAATGCGTGACTACTTCGCTTCTGTCCCCTGGAAGCAACGCTGCTTCAGAGAGAGTGATCCGACATTATGCACCGCTGCCCTTACTGAGGAGATCAAGTTAGGTATGGAATACTACATTCCGTTCTCGGATATCATCAGTAAGGATAGACGTAACCTCTGGTTCAACCGCGAATGCGCTGATGCTGTTTCCACGAAACGGTTGGCCTATCGCGCTTGGATCAGAGGTCGTGCTAATGGCGACCCTGCTATAGACTCTCTGAAGGCAGCTTACAATAAAGCTTCCAAGTCCTGCAAAAAGGCCTACATTAGGGCGGATGCCCAGCGCATTGCGCGGATTGGCCAGGAATTGCTTTCGCACCCCACAGGTTCACGTAGCTTCTGGCGTTTGGCCAAAAACGTGCAGAGCAATTTCTGCCAACCTTCGCTACCACCTCTCAGGCGTCCAGACGGGTTACTGGCCCACAAGCCTCAGGAGAAGGCCGATCTTCTGGTGCAACTCTTTGCGGCTAACTCCCGAGTCGATGACTGTAATGCATCGCCACCAACGCTTCCTCACTGTGGCTTTTCAATGCCTGACCTAAAAATCAGGCAACGTGATGTACGCACTGCACTACAGTCACTTGATACACGGAAAGCTAGTGGGCCCGACGGAGTACCGCCTATAGTACTAAGGAGGTGCGCAGCTGAGTTGTCTCCTGTGCTCACGCGTCTTTTTCGGCTTTCCCTTAGCTTGGGAAGTGTCCCGGAATCTTGGAGGGAAGCCATTGTGCAGCCGATACCCAAAAAGGGAGATCGCGCCGACCCGGCCAACTACCGGCCAATAGCTATCACCTCAGTGATGTGCAAAACAATGGAACAAATAATAAATAATCAACTAATCCATTACCTAGAAGATCACCACGTAATAAACGATCGCCAATATGGCTTCAGGCCGAATCGGTCCACAGGTGATCTTCTAGCGTACATCACACATCTCTGGGGTGAGGCTATGGACAAGCGTGGCGAAACGCTAGCAATCAGCCTTGATATCGCCAAAGCTTTTGATAGCGTTTGGCACAAAAGCCTTCTTTCCAAGCTTCCGGCATATGGTCTGCCTGCTCAGCTCTGCACGTGGATTGCGAGCTTCCTCCACGGGCGTAGAATACGTGTTGTTTCGGATGGATGCTCATCGCAACTCCTACCAGTTAACGCTGGTGTACCTCAGGGTTCCGTGCTATCCCCCACCCTGTTTCTTCTGCATATCAATGACATGCTTCCATTAGGTAACATTCATTGCTATGCAGATGATAGTACAGTTCATGCGGGATACTTCGGACATCCGGGGGCAGGGCCAGTGGAGACTGCCGAAAAACGAGTCAATTTGGTGATTGAACTTAACCAGACGTTGAACCACATTACAGAATGGGGATCTAACAACCTGGTTGAGTTCAATGGCAAAAAAACTCAAACATGCGCGTTCTCCGCTAAAAAGTCACCATTTCTTCCTCTCCCGTCTCTTCTGGGCACGACACTTGCGTTGCAGAGTAACATCACCTTGCTTGGTATGGAAATCTGCTGCGACCTAAATCCTAAAAATTACATCGAGGCTGTGATCAAAACAGCCTCACGTAAACTCGGAGTCCTGAACAAGGTGCGGCGCTTTTTCTCGGCTGAGCAGCTGTACCTGTTGTATAAAACTCAGGTGCGGTCCTCCGCCGAGTATTGCTCACACCTCTGGGACGGCTCCGCTAAGTATCTACTTGAAGCTTTGGATCGGATGCAGCGCCGAGCAATTCGCATTATAGGTGATGAAAATGTAACCATGAATCTCGAGCCCTTAAAACTCCGTCGTAATATTGCTGCTCTGAGTGCATTCTACCGACTGTACCACGGGGAGTGCTCAGAAGAGCTTTTCTCCCTTATCCCTCCCTCCCCTTTCCTTTGCCGTAATACGCGTGCGGGCCTTCAGTGCCACCGTTACACCGTAGCCGCCATTCCATCGCGAACGAAGAAATTTAGCAACTCGTTCCTTTGTCGCACCCTAAAAGCATGGAACTCCCTCCCTGCGCACGTATTTCCACCTACCTACAATATGGGGTCTTTCAAACGAAGCGTGAAGAGGCATCTTGCGGGCCGGCAGGGTGGGGATGGCTAATGCTATACTTACAGTCTAGCACTAGGTATCCCCACTTCTGGACGGCATTTCCACTTAACATCAGGCGGAATGCAGTCATCTGCCTGCTCTTACATAAAAAAAAAAAAAAAAAAAAAAACATTTAAAATATATTCTTATATATAAAATGTGAAGTTAGCAATAGGTTTCATATATATCACTACTTCACCAATGCAAAAAAACGTCTGTATATTTGGCAATAATATAAAGACAAAATTTAAATGAAAATAGAACGCTAATTTTAAATTATTGTTTTATTACCAACCAGTAGCCCACATCATATTAGAGTTTTAGTTTATATTTATGCCAAGAAGAACAAAGCCGGTGCCTTGGCCACCGAATTTGATCGATAATCAACCTTTTACGGTTCCCTGGCTCATCCCTAGCGCCTCGGTGGCATGCAATCAGGGGCGCGCGGCGCTCAGCGGCCGTCAGCGTTATCGCCTACATCGTAAAAACGCTACGTAAAATGGCGTACGTGCCGCGCCCGGCCCGCACGCGTTCGTATTCCGAATAACGCTTCCATTTATAAAATTAAAGCGTTCCATTTTTTTTTATTTGATTTTTTATTCTATACTGGCCAATGCCGCCTTTCAGTCTCTTTCAGGAGCAGTCTCACCTAAGTTCGCGAATACTCTCGCAACAAAGTCGCTAATTATTAAGCGACTTAAAAAAAAGGTTAGGTTCTCACATCGACTTTATTTGTGTTCTATGTGTGTAACCTCTGATTATTTTTTTATTTGAAAGCTAGTGCTTTCCATGTGTGGAATCGGTTCAGTAGCTTGCTATTAAACTTGAAATAAGTTTGTCGGAAGGCAAGTATGTTTGGGTATGCTTGGACAACTTAATAGCGGTTGTTTCTGAGTTACATGTACAAATACATAATGTACCGACTTCAAAAACTATACTCGAAACATTTGAAGTCGGTGCCCACTTAAATTGCCACAACGTTGATTAGGATCTAGGTTATGCCCAAGGCAAAAGTTCAATGGAATGTATAAAGTCAAAGAATAATAAATAAAATCACTGTTATTAGATGAACCAAACTTGTAATTCGTAAAATCCAGAATGACGCCAAAAACAAAAGCAGGCACAGAAGCGTAGGCCACGGCATGTCATTTTGAAAATTGACACAATTTTAATTAGTATGTAGGTATGCCCAAGGCAAAAGTTGCAAAAGTTCAAACCGTTATTTACTGGTAATTTTTCGGTGTTAAGTTTTTTTTAAAGATAATCTATTCCTTAGTCTTATATTATAACACCATGCCCTAGAAGAGCTTTTTGTAGCAGGTTATGGCCCGGTAACGCAGTGGATGTTACTTGTATTAAAGTTCATCACTTAGTGGTAACTACAACTACTCATTTATTAGTCCATGTGGTTACGGATTTAGAATACACAATGTCACCAACCCATACCATCTTAAGGTGTCGTAAGAGGCGAGTAAAAAATGCAAGAGGCATATCACCTAGCCTAGCAAGAAAAGGAAAATATGATACCAAACTTTTTTTTTTTTTTTCGCCCTAGGTAACATCCTTTATTGACTTCCTCGCCGGCCACGGGGATGGCCAGCGAGGGGAGTGTGGGACTCTCCCCCATAGTGGGGGCCTACCCACTAAACCTCCCCGGGGTGCTCCAACTCGCGTCCTGCTGCGGCATTGTGGGATCTGATGCAGAACCAGGATGATACCAAACCTGTGCCAACCCGTCTTGCCTGTGTGGCACAGTAGGCTAATATCCCTCCATGAATTTGGAGGAGGCCCAGTGGTCGGTCATTTATGGGCTGAAACGACGACTACTACTCAGCCTATAGATGACCCACTGTTGAGTCGAGCCTCCTCCAGTTACATGGAGGGTAATGAGCCTACTGTGCCACAATTAGCACATAGCAGCACAGGTTTCATATCAAGTTTTCCTTCTCTTGCGGCTAGGTTATCAGGCTTTTTTTTTTTTAATAAATATCCTTGGACATTTCACACAACGCCATCTCGTCCCAAGCTAAGCAACTTAATGCTTGTGTTATGGTAACGAGATGGATGATAAACTACTTAGATACATTTTTTTTTGTAAATACATACATATTATAGATAGAAATGACACCCAGACTCCGAGCCAGTGCCTCTGGTTTAGACAAAGACACTTGCCCGACCCCGGAATCGAACCCGGGACCCATTGATCCAAAGGCGGCACATCTAACCACCAGACCAACGAGGCAATTACCCTCCATGTAATTGCCGGATGCCAGATTCAGCAGTGGGTCATGATGATGAAATAGATGACTACTATATATATATAATACACAGCCCATAGATGACCCACTGCTGAGTCGTGCCTCCTCCAGTTACATGGAGGGCAATTAGCCTACTGTCCCACACAGGGTTTACTTTCTCTGCGGCTAGGTTCTCGGCTTTTTTTTTCTTTTTTATTAAAGCGTAGTAACCTGTATGGCGGGGGCAATTTACTCAAATACTTTAAATGACACGCAAACTCGGAGCAAGTGCTTCTGGTTTAGACAAAGACACTCGCCCGACCCCGGAATCGAACCCGGGACCCGTTGATCCAAAGGCGGCACATCTAACCACTAGACCAACGAGGTTTTTTGGTCTTACAACACCGTCAGGAAGAAAAACGGTGGTGACACTATGTATTCTAAATCCGTCACCACACGGACAATCGGTAACAAGGAACATTTCCTTTCGCAGCAAAGTTAACACCCGAAACTGAAGCTACATTTTTGCCTAGGGGCCCCAGCGACTTCACACCCCAATTAGAACGGCAATGGAACACCCTTGGACGGCCACAGCCCGCCCGAACCCTAAGTACATGGATGTATATCCGTTTAATGATTTCCTTGTTCTGGAAATGCCGAAGTTTTTTTAACTTTTTTAAAGTTGCAGGAAATGATCTGTTCACGGTGTGTCCGAAACGTTGGGAATAAAATAAAATAAAACGATCATAACCGTGAACAGATCATTTCCTGCAATGTGTAAAGATCGTGAAAACCTAAGACATCATTTTTTAACGTTTTTATCAGTGACTTGAATGCCATGGTCTAAGATGTAGCAGGCAATTCAAGGAAATGAGAAGCACCGGCTCTCGCATACACACGACGGAATACAGTAAAACTGCTAGGATTAGATTGCGACCATTCGATCCTACCACCGAGCCAGCTGGGTTTTGTTGACTTTTACAACACGCGTTATTTCTCAGCGAGCGGTGGAGAAGGTTTTTACATATTCTGACCCGTCCCTACACAAATCCCCTGCACTACCTAAAAAAAAAACCCAGTCGCAAGACCCAGACGCAAGTGCCTCAGGTTTCGACAAAGGCACTTGACCGACCCTGGAATTGAGCTGGAAAATGTGCCGCCTTTAGGCTAAAGGTCTTCTAAAGGCGGCACATTTAACCCCTAGACCAACGAGGGTCAATGGGTCCCCGGTGCGAGTTCGGCAAGTGTCTTTGTGTAAGGAAACTTGATATAAGTCCACTGTTGGGTCGCGCCTATCACAGGGGCACTTCCCTGTGATAGGCGCGACTCAACAGTGGGTCTTCTATGGGCTGAGTTTACTATTCTATACAGGACATACTGACAAATGACATATTTATACATATATAAGCCTAGCGGCCCGTCCTGGCTTCGCACGGGTGGACATGTATTGCTTTCTTGGGATTAAAATAGCCTACTATATTAATCAGAGATAAAGTAGCATTTAAAAGGTGAAAGAATTTTTACAATCGGTCCTGTACTTTTTGAGCCAATTCGTTACAAACATACACCAAATCTTTCCTCTATAAAATAGTATAGCGGACCCGACAGACTTCGTCCAGTCAAAAAGATAGCGGTAATAAAGTTCAAATTGACTTGTTGACGTTAGGAACACACCTACATTCAGCCTCTACGTTTTAGTTAGAAAACGTTTGTATGGGAAAAAGAAAAAGGCTCTTTTAGGGGTTTCCCGGCAATTATTCGAATTTTTCTCCATTCTTCTCTTTTCTCTTTTCTTCTCCACGAATTGGTCCAGGCGTTGTTGAGTTATGCGCTTACCAACACATTTTGCGATTCATTTTTATTTATTTAAAGAAGATTAGTATAGATTGTTTTTGGTTAGCCTATCCAGTAATTCTGTAATCTATGGTTGTCATAGCTCGGTTTCTATCGGGTGGGGCTCCGGTGACGTTTAATTCGTCCCCTCACGTTTCGGGGACCCGAAGACAACTTAATGAGACGTTACAGCGCTGAGTGATGCGCCCGGTTCCGTACGTCAGGTCGATCGATAGATTTATTACTGCCGATTTAAGTTTGCGCAACCCTAACGACTTGAGTCTTTTTGTGCCATTAAGTTCGCACTTAGATACGCCTTAATCCTGCTATTTCTATGGAAATAGCAGGATATTATCTGACGACATAATTTCCTATCCTAATAATAGTACTATTCAGCCCATAATGACCCACCGTTGAGGCGAGCCTCCTCCAATCACATGGAGGGTAATTAGGCTATTGTGCCACTCTAGCCAATTTGCACAGGGTTTGTGTCAAGTTTTACGACACCCATAGGATGGATTGGGGTGGTGATCACACGCAAGCTACTGAACAGATCGATATTAATTGAAATCTATCTATATAAATAAAAAATAATTGCTGTACGTTAGTCTCGCTAAAACTCGAGAACGGATGGACCGATTTGGCTAATTTTGGTATTGAAATATTTGTAAATGTCCATGAAACATGAAAGGGGAAGGTTTAAAAGGTGAGAAAATACTTTTTTGTAAGACATTCAGGTTTTTTATTTATTGATTCTGAGGCGGCATGAAGTTTGCCGGGACAGCTAGTAAAAAAGAAAAAAATAAACATCGTAATCGGTTAACCCAGCCGAAAAGAACTTTCGACAAAGAAATTGAAAACGTCCTCTTTTGATGTCGGTTAAAAATAAAGGGTTTTTCAGACCCCACAAAAGCTATTGCACGGGTATTTTTTTTTTAAATATTTCTCTTGGAATTCCAGGTCCTTAGTATTAAATGTCAACCACGCACTTCCACGTATCCCGAAGGAAAACATTGTGGCGGGAGTGTTATCGTTTCATTTCGAAGAAATGCGATTTGCATAAAAATAATAAACTTAGAAAGAGAGCATTGCGGTCTTTGTCAATTCTTCCTCATACTAAGAGAGGATGTCGGTCTTATCATTAGTATTTTTTCGTGATTCCATGCTACAAGTATTGTATGGGGCGTAAAAAGAAAATGAGAAGACAGAAAAGCTCGCCACAAGAGAAGAATAACAAAATCTTGTGCCAACCCTTCGGGCCGGCGTGGCACAGTCATCATCATCATCATGTCAGCCAAAAGACGTCCACTGCTGGACATAGGCCTCCTCCAAGGATTTCCATAGAGGCCACTCCTGGGCCCCCCGCACCCATCCTTTTGCAGGGACCTTAACCAGGTCATCTGTCCACCGTGTGGGAGGCCTACCAGAAATGCGCTTTCTGGCACAGTAGGCTATGAAAAATTGCCAACCATCTTCTCTATTGACATTTGTATGTATGAGTGAAGGCGCAAGTCTTGAAAGCGATGTGTATTTTTTTATTCATCAACGTTTCAGCTGCTATACATATAATATATAGCTCGGCGCTCGCACGTACTGCCAATATTCCCCGGGATAATCCGTGTCCCGGGTCACGGGGCGATCCCGGGCCGGTCCCGGGGCGTTATCAAGTTATCAATTTGGCGCCCCTCCATATGTCGTACCCTTGTGGGCGACCCGTGATTTACTAGTGTCGATATCTTTGGATTCTCCTGGCTTTACGGCGTGGCGAGTTCAGTTTGATTTGTCGCTTTATTTGTGAACGAAGTTTGTTTGCTCGCTCCGGCTTCGCACGGGTAGTTACTACTAGCAAGTAGTAACTATTCTCAGCCCATAATGACCCACTGCTCTTTTTTTTTTATTGTCGCTGCGGAAATGCTTTATGCATACGACAAGGGTCGTCTACCCAAGAGTCGTCTACCAACTAAAACCCCAGTGGTATACCCTCACACGACGCGCTCGGGGCGCCACAAGTTCTCGTAAACGCATTCTACTGTGACGCCCCGGCAAGCGACTGTCAGAGAGGGCGTCCCGGTACACTGGGACGCCCTCAGTCATCGAGGCTTTCGTCGGTGGCGGTTCCCCCGAACCACCACCGGCCTCTTAGGCGCGGCCAGAAGGAGTCCGCATCGTCACGAACCCCCCTCCACCCCTGCCTCCGTCCGCGGCGCGGGTCAGCCGGAGCTCCCTCCTTTGCGATGCTGAGTCGGGCCTCCTCCAACTACATGGAGGGTAATTAGCCTACCGTCTACCTACACGCTGGCCAGACGGGTTGGAACAGGGTCTAGTATCAAGTTTTCCTTCTCTTGCGGCTCGGGATTCGGCCTTGCCATTTCCTTTCGTCGGATTTTACGACACCCTCATGGATGTAATGGGGTGGTGACATAATGTATTCTAAATCTGTCACAACACGGGTAGTTAACTACTAACATTAACTTACAGTGCTAAGTTATAAAGTAAGGGATTTTTACCGCTTGCTACTACTAATCAGCCCATAATAGACCCATAGAGGCGTTGGGCCTCCTCCAATTACATGGAGGGAAATTAGTCGACTGTGCCACACAGGGAGTGTATCAAGTTTTCGTTCTCTTGCGGCTAGGTGATTTGCCTCTTGCGTTCCTTTAGTCGCCTCTTACAACACCCTCAAGATGGTTTGGGTTGGTTACAGTGTGTCTTTATACCGTCACCACACGTAAAGTAAAGCCAGGACTATAAATGAATTTGGGGGAGGCTCGACTCAGTAGTGGGTGACTCAGTAATGATATCCTCCAGCTCATAGAATACCAGGACAACATAGATAGTAGGAGGTTAAGAAAGTAGGACTCAGTAGTAATCACTCACTGGTTTACAGGAACGATGTAAATACCAGGTAGTAGATTTCCATTTGCTATAACATTTGTTTGCTACGCACGTTACCAAAGAGCGCAATGCAACGCGAACGAGCAAACGAAACTCCATCCCACTCATTTATACAGAATGTAGCCTGTAGCGATCCGAAGTGACCTAATCAAAAGAAGCAGTTCTATCTTGAAGAGTAAGTGAGATAACGACATTATTCTGAACCTTATTTTTATCACAAAACATAAGTTTCAGTGAACCTAACTAGTTATCTATTTATTATATACTAGCGACCCGCCCCGGCTTCGCACGGGTGCAATGATGGACCTCTAAATTTATCAGTGTTTCTCTACAATATTATGGATGTATTATACATAAAAAACTTTCTCTTGAATCACTCTATCTATTAAAAAAAAACCGCTTCAAAATTCGTTACGTAGTTTGGACGGACAGACGACAGCGACTTAGACTTAGACCTCTTATTACGAAAATTGCGCGGTCGGAGTATTAACTTTCCCACACTTATAGTTTATAAAGACAAGGAGACAAAAATGCCTTTTTTTAAATTTCCATATTAAATACATTAACTTAATAAAAAAACTATTACACACACTACCATGTATTTAACATACACACGTATGTTACATACGTGTGTATGTCAAATACATGGTAGTAAAAAAATTAATTAAGGTCGAATTTCGACCGTTGGGTGACTACTAGTTATTAATATTCTACAATCTTCATAATCTCAGTTCGACAGTTTTTCTTAGGGTATCTGTGGTGCATATACCACTTTTGTCTGTTGTGCGTTCGTTCGTTTATAATCTTCTTCTTCTTCGTAATAAACTTAAACTGAAATTTTGCAGACACTCTCTATTTGTAGTACTATAGATCATGTAGTTATGCCTATGGGGTTTTCGTCGCACGCTGTATATACGCCTCGTTTCAGCCGCCTCGCTTGCCTCGGGCGTCCGTAATCCACTTTTAATTTTGATTAATGCCATCCCTAGCGATGAGCGCGGTCGACGTGGCCCTAATAAATTAGGCGCCTGTTTTGTCTTCATTTTTATGATATCCTGGTACATCGGTTGGATTAAAATGTGTTTTTGCGGTTATACTTTGGCGATTGTGGCTAAAAAAATAAAATAAAAATAAAGCACAATAAAACACAATAAAGGAAAAAACTGTTGAAGCTTTTTTTTTTTACAAGGTTTGATAAAAATGCTATAACCATCCGAAGTAACAGCATAGATCTAGATCTAATAAAAAAAGCAGTTCAGTGTTTAAATTTTTCTACTTTAATGTCTACAGTAGTCGTCCTTTTTCTGAACCAGTAATATGCAAACTTGCTTATTAATTTAAGCTTTGTCACCAACACGAGACGAGACTTTTGCAGATAGTATCTTCATATGTATCGACCTTGTATAAAAAGTACTATCTATGAAACTGACGACCAGATGACCTCATGACCTGATTACGCGCATTTATTATTCTGATACATATTACGACTACATATTGCCAGAAATATGTAGAGAAACAAAAGATTTTTTTTTGGCAAAAAATTGTATTTGGTTGTACAAATATATCATGTGATTTTTTTCAGTTAACGTCAATCAGAACTTAGAATTGCAAATGACATATTAGTAGGTTACGAAAACTGACACATGCGTCATGCTTGTGAACAGATGCCGTTGCTGGGGTTGCTCGGGCATTAGAAGGTTACCTAGGTATTGTTACCTAGATTTGGTGGATGTTTGGCCCTTTGCGACTCTTGCGCGAGTTTGCTCACACAAATCCTGTCTTGTACCTAAAAATGGCGATCTAAAAAGAGCATCTACAGAGTTACCGGCTCTTCTTTGTAGAGCTGCATTCTGAACCGGTGGTAGATGGTAAATAGTAAGTTTTAAATTTTATTTTATTGTTTGACTTGTCAAAATAGCTCTAAAAGACAACTTGATTATTTCAGTTTTGATTTTGACAATCGACTTTTGACAAGCCACTGTTATTGAACTAGCAGCCTATGGACCCTGAATTCAAAACTATGCAAAATATGACCATGCATGGCAATAAACTTCTTATGTTGCACACTCTCTCACACCATCCAGTCGGTCTATAACCTTTTTTTTTTTTTACAGGTATGTTTCGCATTTCGGACAGACAGTAGTATCATTTCATCATATACAAACATGTAAGTACGAGTTTTATAAATCTGATAATGCCTAGCCCTTGGTAATCTCGAAATCGCCGAATTTTAATCTGAAGTGTTTTACCAAAATACGTCTAAGTTATTTTTCCGCCGCAATGACAAGATTACATGAACCTGTATAGTACCAGAAAATGTATCTATCTATTCTTAGAATACAAGTATCTTTGCTCAATATTACAACAATGTACAAACAAGGACAGACAATTTATTATATTTTTAGATTCCTTAGAAGGCTTAAAAAGGTACACAAACTTCCAATAATGTTGCTACAGACAAAACTGGATCTCTTTGTACGTCTACAAACCTACACGAACGAAGCCGTGGGCGTCGACTAGTCAAGCAAAAATCAACTACGGTAGAGATATTACTAGGGCGGTAGCACGCCCGTATGGAAATCTAGGTACCAAGCGCACATAACTCGCAGGAAGTAAGTTAGCGACAGACGGTCGGACGCGGCGCGGCTTCCGGCCGCTTCCTTCCGGAAATAGGGCCCGTTCCGGCCCGTGTGCCTGCTATTCTGGTTGATAAGCCGAGAGGGTGCGGTAAAAATGGCTTGTGGTCTTTAGGGGGCTTCGCGCAAGATTTTGTTCGCTGTAATTTGCATTTTAGTTCCCTTTGCTTATCGCGAGAATTTGAACGCGGCCAAAGAAAAACCATATTTCTATACGTATGTACACTTTTGTTATCGGTATTAAGTATAGTTATTTTCTCGTAATGGATAAACAAATCATAATTAAGATCAACGCACGTTAACGTTTATCTCGATGTACAGAAACTCTAATAGATTTCGACAATCGCCGTAAAAGCTACACCAAAAGTATACGACTAAGTTTACACGAAAACATTTCGTAATAACCAGTATTGTATAAATTTTTAGGTCTTCAAACAACCTCAATTTACTCTTACGAGGCTTCGCTGTTATTGACGACTGGAACACACTTTGTGTGCCTCCCGGACTATTTGTCTAATGGCGCGTGCCTCTTCAATGTCATGCCACCCTGGTACCGTTGACTCGTTAGCCCCTGAAGTCAGGTTGTTTTTTTAAAGCATTCGTATTGTTTTATATCCCTGCCAAAAAAGTGAGGTGTTAAAATGTGACTTCCTGATTCCCTCGAAGTTGCATCGACCTGCATAACCCGAAGGTGGAGTGGGAGCAAATGCCAAAGGCATTTAGACCGCCAATGTGTCAATATGCATGAAGTTGAATGAATAAATAAAAAATAAATAACTTTCCTACAAGGTTTCTACAAGTTTATAACTAAAATATCTGTCCGTTTGGTGACAGATTTACAATACAAAGTGTCACCACCCTATTCCACCCTAAGGGTGTCGTAAGAGCTGACAAAAGAAAATGACAAGGCCGACAACCTTAGCCGCAAGAGAAGGAAAACTTCATATGATACCTTTTGCCAACCCGTCTGACCAGCGTGGCACAGTAGGCTAATTACCCGCCCCGGCTTCGCACGGGTGCAATTATGCATGTATTATACATATAAACCTTCCTCTTGAATCACTATCTATTAAAAAAACCGCTTCAAAATCCGTTGCGTAGTTTTAAAGGTTTAAGCATACATAGGGACGGACAGACGACAGCGACTTTGTTTTATAATATTTAGTAATAGTGAAGTATTCAAGACTGAATAGTAGTAGTAGTGTATTGTCAAAATCCTATATCACAAAACATAAGTACTCAGTACGCGTTTAAAACTACTCAAATCATCTCCATTGCGATGCGAATATAACACGGACGAGCCAGCGAAAGCTGCCACTATGATTTCAGGGTATATAGCTATAACTATGTTATACCCAACTCCGCTCCCGTAAAGCATAAAGTGTGTACCGCGCCCCGGGCCGCGCCTGCCGAGTGCCAGGCGCGCTCGACTTGACACAGCCTATACAGCGACCGAACCGTCTTGATGTTTAAGCAAATACTAGCTAAACACATTCAGTGCTTGAAAATTATATCATAGCATGATATTGTTGCTTTCGCTGTTTAGGTTACTTAGCGCAATATTCATGATAAAATCATTGTAAAAATGTATGTTTTTTTAAAGTAACTTAATAAGCATCAGCCATCAACCGTATACTTTATTAAAATCAAATATTTTATTCTAACACCCTTGACCCGCGTCATCTTCGCACGAGTATTTATGAAAATTTTCAAAAATCTGTTATAGTTAAACATGTTATATCTTATAATATCTTGTGTTATTCTTATGTATAAGCTATAAGGTATGTAAGGTTTCATCAAAATCCATTCCGTAGTTTTTGCGTGAAAGAGTAACAAGCATACATTCTTACAAATACAAATTTTCACGTTTGTAATATTGGTATAAGACCAATTTAGTAATAATTTTTCAAAAAAAGTACAAGTATCAAGATCATTATAGTTTCCATGGCTAATATGGTGATGTATCGTTAGCGTTTCTCTCTTGATGGTTCCAGCGCGGGGAATTTATATTTATGTACAGTACCCAACGCCGCGCCTCGAGTGCGCCATGCCAAGTGTCTGCCTCGCAGCTGGCTCAATAAACCGTGTTTCTGATTATTTTTGGTATTATTAAAACTACATTTTTTGTATAAATTTCCTCAAATATATAAATTTCTGTAGTTTTAGTAATGTCATTAATACGCACAGAAGTATACTGTGTCTCTTTTGAATTAAGCGCTAATTATATTATGATAATTTCGCAAATATCAAATCAATCAATTTACAGATGCATTATATATGATCTGTTTTATCGATTTTAAAAAAAGAATTTTAATTATCAGACTATCCGATTTCTGAACTAGGTACATTGAGCTAGTCAGAAAAGACAATTTGCCTACCCTGGACGCCGCGACGGACAATCGTATCTCTCATTTGATAACTCAGAAAATAATGAGTACACCGCTATTTCTGAAGGTCATCTATATTTTTTTTTTAATTTCCTGTCTATATTTCCATTTAAATACGATTACAGTTTTTGACCATTCCTCCAGGCCACACCTATTCGTAAATATGGTGCGTGGTAGACGGTGCGTCGTGGCACTCAACGTGTTAAGAACAATAGTATCATCGACCCACTCTGTTCCGAAAAGATATAAAGAGTAACCAAATAAATACACAGACAGAAAATGTAGCTGAAAGAAAAACAACATTTCACATAAAAAAACTGTCGTCTGGCAGCCATTTTTGACAATTTGCATAAAAAGCTCAGACTTTAAGGCGCCGCCGCCGGTCAACTCGTGGCTAAAGCTAGAAAACAAAAGTTAAAATATGTAACAGACCAGAACATTCAATCATACAGTAGTAGTTATCGAAATTTTAAATGGTAATCGATTAAAATCGGCAATATTTGTCTATTGATTAAAATAATATCAAGTATCAACAACACTAGGTCACGGTTGCTAAGCGTAAAGGACCAGGGGGCTGCCCGCCCACGCTGTCACCCTCATTACCGTCGGCGAGAACATACATTTATCTGCTGCCAAATGGAAGCATTTATCCGACACCCACCCGCGGGCCGGGGCAGGACCCCGCTTGCCTGCATTGGATCTAACCGCTTTTACAAGTATTAGAGCTTTTTGTTCTCAGTCTAGTAGGTACAGTAGATACCATTATTTTAAACGTTGAATACTATCTAACATTTGAATACAATAACTAATAATGAAAGACCAGTCCGTGTGGTATCGGATTTAAAATACATAGTGTCACCAACCCGTTCCATACTGAAGGTGTCGTAGGAGCCGACAAAAGTTTTTTTTATTTTTTATTTATTTACTAGTGGCCCACCCCGGCTTCGCCCGTGCAAAGCGGGAGTGGGTTATAGATAAAAACCTTCCCCTTGAAGCACTCTATCTATTAAAAAAACCGCTTCAAAATCCGTTGCGTAGTTTTAAAGATTTATGCATACATAGGGACGGACAGAAGAATGCGACTTTGTTTTATACTATGTAGTGATTTATAATTAAAAGACAAGGCCGATAACGTAGCCACAAGAGAAGGAAAACTTGATACGAAACCCTATGCCAACCCGTCTCGCCAGCGTGGCTTAAAGGCTTATTAACCTCCATGGAGGAGGCCCGACTCAGCAGTAGGTCATTATCAAAATCAATACTCAGTTTTTGATGAAGTTGGCTCAATAGACTCTTATTTTGCTCAACTTGTCAAAGGAGCTTTGACAAGTCAAACAAAACAAGATTTAAAATTTACCACTTAAAATTGATTATTTACCATCTACCACCGGGTCGGAATGTAGCTCTATAGAGAAGAGCCGGCAAGAAACTCTGTAGTTGCTCTTTATATAACGCTAATTTTAAGTACAAGGCCGGGATAGGACAACTTTGTGAGAGCAAAAAAAGTCAACAATAGTTTCTAATGCTCGAGTCACCTTCTAATGCTCGAGACAATCGACCCCCAGCAACGGTACCTGTTGACAAGCATGACGCATGTGGCAGCCATCGTCCTTCTCAACCAAATTGCAGGGAATCTTCCCTGCAATTTGGTTGAGAAGGACGATGGCTAAGACGCCGACCCGCCGACCCGCTACGACCCGCCGCACGACGCCACCACTGCCATGAAGTGTCTTAAAGTGAGCAAGATAACCTGAGCACTAAGGAACTGAATATTTAAAAAGTAATAATAACAACCGCAATGTGGCTTGTCGATTCAACAATCATTGTGCCGATAGTGGTTTCAGTAAACGGTCTTATTGCGAAGAGTTTCGACCAACATCTCAAGAAACTATCGCTGGGTTGCTGGATTAAGGGCCGATTCAAAAAGCTGTCATACTGGATTCGGCAAGGATCGTGAGGAGGTTCCTCTCTCTGGAGCCCTGAACCGTCGGTAGCTTAGGTCATCGACCTCGTTTTCGACGGTTTTTGTCTATTTTTATGTATATTTTTTTTAAAACATTTTGTATTTTTTAAAAATATATGTAAAAATATGAAATAAAGAGACATTGACGCGTTAGGATGCTCTCACATACTGTGTATAAAGTATAAACATTGGCTGAATAGTAGTAGTAATGAATGATGACATGACGTGCAATCTGCAATGTGTGGAACGCAACAGCTGCTAACTCGACGGGACATTATTCAAGACCATTTCCTTATACCGTGCTCATAAATATCTCCCGGTTAAATACCGCCCTCCCGCCCAGATGAAATAACCCATACATAATCCACTGATAAGTCAGGCGTCCTCTTCAATGAAGGAAGATAGAGATTTCCTCCTGAGAGAAAATGCCACGCTAGCCGCCTTAGCACAGAGTTTGTATCGAAATATCCTTCTCTTATAATCAGGTTTTCTGCAGTTGTCTTTTTTTTTGTTTTGTTGGGGATTGTAGTGGCTCTTCGAGGCTAGTTGGTCAAAGTCGGGAGGAAGGTTCAATGATACGACTTGTCTGTGCAACTGTGTAATACTGTGTATAATTTATTTCTTAATTCTCTAGGCTGACTCCGGAATTCATTACAACACCAAATATGTATTATGCTGTATATGCAGACGGCACATTACTTCCCCCAAAAAAATGAATTTCGCTACAGGGATTATTCGGGTCTTACTAAAATTCCAACGCTCACGGCGACACAGGTTCGTGAGAATGTATTCAACTGCGACGCCCGTCGGGCGGTTAGCGACTATCGGAAGGCGTCCCAGGTAACTGTGACGCCCTCAATGAATGACGCTTTCGTTGATGGCGGGTCTATAGCCAGGGCGAGAGGTTGCCGTAGAGTCACCTCCTTCTTCCTGGTCGGTGCGTTTTAGCTCGAGCATCTTCGTCTCTCACCCGCTTCACTACTTTCTACTGTCTTCCTTAAGGCCCCTCTTACGACTACATAAGGGCGAAATGGATTGGTGACACCATCATCATCATTTCAGCCAAAAGACGTCCACTGCTGGCTGCGTGTATTCCACAAAGGCCGGTCCTGGGCCGCCCGCATCCATCGTTTTCCGGCGACCTTAACCAGGTCATCGGTCCACCTTGTGGGAGGCCTACCAGCACTCCGCTTTCCGGAACGCCGTCGCCACTCGAGGACTTTCCTGCGCGCTATGTGCCCTGCCCACTGCCACTTAAGTTTGGCAATATTGTGGGCTATGTCGGTGACCCTGGTTTGCCTGCGTATCTCCTCATTTCTGATTCGATCTCGCCGGGAAACTTCGAGCATAGCCCTCTCCATTGCCCTTATGAATCCGTCACATATACAACGGTGAGATTACACTTATTACTCACAGAATAAACTTCAAATTTAGTTAGGTACACGACATTATCTTCGTAACGTGTCTGAATTTAATTACAATTAACCACCGGTTTACGAAACTCGAGTGTCAAATTGTGACGTTTAGCAATTTTAACACGATTCGTACTTGAGGATTCTGACACAATTAACATTTAATTTCGGGAATATTCCGTTCTATCTCAAAGTGTTGTTCGAGGGGATAGAAGGGACTGGTTAAGGGGAAATCGTATCCGCAATATAAGGAAGACTTGATACTCTTCCTCGTTTGGCCAAGTATTTCGATTCCATCGAAATACTGAAAATCCGTGTGATGACGGATTTAGAATACACAATGTCACCAACGCATACCGTTTTGAGGGTGTCTAAAAGAGGCGACTAAAAGAACGCAAAAGGCAGATCACCAAGCCGAAAGAGAAGGAAAACTTGATACCATGTGCCAACCCGTCTTGCCAGCGTGGCACAGTAGGCTAATTTCCCTCCATTAATTTGTAGCAGGCCCCACTCAGTAGTGGGTCATTTATGGGCTAAAACGACGACTCGGAAACTGGTTACATCTATTTCCATTCCATCCTGAAGGTTAGAGCTGACAAAAGGAACTATCAAGGCCGAAAACCTAGCCGCAAGAGAAGGAAAACTTGAAACGAAAATCTCTGACTACACCAAAATAATTAAAAACACGTCTCGCCATCGTTTCACGATAGGCTTCTTGTAAAGGTGGAGGCCCGACTGAGCAGTGGGTCTTTTGTGGGCTGAGTAGTAGTTGTAGTTATTTATTACACTAAAGTCAAAGTCAAATAATTTATTTTGTATAGGACACAATGGACACTTACAAATTGTCAACATATTAATAAAATTTATACAAAGCAAAGTAATATAGTCTACCACCAGTTCGGAACGCGACCACTGCTGAGAAGAACTGGCAAGAAACTCAGAGGGCTTGTCATTCTTTTCTTGTTTATTACTTTGCGGTCCTATTTAGAATTTAATAAGTATATATTACCCAACAAATTCCATATACAAACTATTCTATTGGATCTGAAAAGCGTCAACTGGAACGTGAAAATTAAAACAATACAACATTATTAAAATAAACTAAAACTTCCTTGGTCTAATGAGCCGACCAACCCCAAACAGCAGCACCTGTTCACAAGTATAACGCATGTGACAGCCATCGATCTCCTCAACCATATTAAAGGGAAGTAACCGACCCGTCACATGTCACTCGGTATGATTATTACAGAACATGGCTCAAATTCTATAGTTTATTAGAAACTAGCGATCCGTCCCGGCTTCGCACGGGTGCAATGATGAACCTCTCTAAAGTTAATGCATTTATTATATATATATAAACCTTCCTCTTGAATCACTCTATCTATTAAAAAAATCCGCTTCAAAATCTGTTGCGTAGTTTTAAAGATTTAAGCATACATAGGGACGAATAGACGACAGCGACTTTGTTTTAAACTATGTGGTGATAGTGATTAAACACTTTTTAACGTCTTTATCGCCGTGACCACGACCACGACTGGTACAAAGCATTCGAAACGTCGGGAATTAAATAATGCAATATACACGTGATAAATTCGTTAAAAAGTGTTTAATTTCAATGTGTAATAATCGTAATGTAATAGTTTATTTTTCAATCCCTAGTCTAGAAAAGTTGCCAGCAATAATGTTATCGGTTCCGCCCAGGACGCTCGTTTTGTCCCGCCAAATATCAAGATGTGGCGGGCGCCGTACGAATATCGCCACTTCGCTTTTATATCCCGCTTCAAATGTTTGAATGCTTTGGCTCGTTCCAAAATTGAATGGTTTGTAGAGAAATAATGGAAATCTATGAGGAGGTTGAACATAGCAGTAGTGGACCTCTGTGGCTGAAAGATAGAAGTTAATTTGACTTCTTTTTTTTAATTTTTGTTACAAAAAACTTTACTTTGATTGACTTGAACTTGAACTACTAAAAAACTTGACATTATAAAATCTAGCTTTTCAGTACCACACGAGTTAGCCGCCTGGAACAGCTAGTCTATACTAATAAATAAAATTGAAGTGTCTGTTTGTAATATTACAATAACCGGTTTTTACAAAGTGCATTTGGATGTATACGTTACAATTACAACATTTTTCAACAACAACATGGATGGAAATGGGTGGTGACACTATTAATTCTAAATCCGTCACCACACGTATAATAAGTACACATATTAATGTACATTTTCATTTAAGTGCATTCAGAGCCTTCATAGATCTACCATCGCCGTCAAGGAGATACAAAAGTCACCTATTGCGCAAGATCAAGATGTTTGTTACTACCGTACCACTAAAGTCTCCATCAGAAGGCTCAAGGTCACCCAAAGGGCAATGGAGAGGCTAATCAGAAATAAGGAGATACGCAGCCAAACAAGGTCACCGACATATCCCACAGGATTCATCATCATCATCTTCGTTATATCCCGGTTGCAGCCCAAACTCTCGCTTCGGCGCCCGGGGCCGCTTAAGATTAAGCTATATCCCACAGGATTGCCAAACTTAAATGGAAATGGCCATGGACTGTAGCTGGTGGTGTCGTGAGTGTCGGGTCCTTCGATTCCCTAAAATATGGTTGAGCTGGGGGATGGCTGGCACATGCGTCATGCTCGTGATCGGGTGCCGCCAGTTGGGGCCGGTCATCCCTTAACTGCTATTGACATACCTACATAGCTTTATATTGATCTCCTGGACACCTCTGTTGTGCAATATGTTACATTGTCCTCACATCTTAGCTTACTATAAATAAACACGAAATCAATGTAACCCAATCAGATGCTTGTAACAGAAAATATGATAAAAAGAGTGTCCATGGAGTTTCTTGCCTGTTCTTCTCCTTAAGATCTACTTTTTGGAACATGCAACTAGATTCCTAACTTCACTTTTGACTTTTCAAAAACACCAGTAAATAGGTTCAATTGAAATAAATGATTTGAGTTTGAGTTTGAGTTTGAGCTCGCAGGATTGACGCCCGATGGGGCAGAAAAGTCCTCGAGTGGCGACCGCGTTCTAGAAGGCGCAGTGCTGGTAGGCCTCCCACACGGTGGACCGATGACCTGGTTAAGGTCGCCGGAAAACGATGGATGCGGGCGGCCCAGGACCGGCCTTTGTGTCCTTGGGGGAGGCCTATGTCCAGCAGTGGCCGTCTTTTGGCTGAAATGATGATGATGACTGTACCAATTGGTGTCAATACTTGCTTACCGTCGTAGTGCCGTGGCCAGCGTGACACAGTAGGATAATTACCCCTTCTTTTAAATGGAGGAGGCCCAAATCAGCAGTGGGTCATGTATGGGTTTGAAGTTACTCCTTACAGCGTAAGCTATCCGTCAACGAAAGTCCCGTGAAAAATAGGCCAGCCGTTCCGAAGATGTGTCAGAACATTTAGTTATTTTGCGGTTTATGACTATTATTTTGCCATAGTAGTCCTTCATCCCTTTTTGGTATATAATTTTTTAATCAAAGACGATTAAATTACTTTTGTTGCAATATTTTTTTTCCAATAAGACAATACGTAATATCGCGCTTAATCGGTCCAATCCAATAATCGAACCTGAGACCACGCCACCTAAAATGCTCCTACAACTCTTTTTTTTTTTTAAAACAGGTCGTTGAAATAACTTTCTTCTATATCTACATTCTATTTTAGTACCCAATAAAAATATCTCTATGCAAACCTCATTTTTTTAAATCGATTAAAATAGAATCCTTTTCACACAATCTTAATCTACTTACCACTTCTCAGCCCATAAATGACCCACTGCTGAGTCGGGCCTCCCCCAACTACATGGAGGGTAATTAGCCTACTGTGCCACGCCGGCGAGACGGGTTGGCAAAAGGTTTCAGATGAAGTTTCCTTCTCTTGCGGCTAAGTTTGTCGGCCTTGTTATTTTCTTTTGTCGGCTCATACGACACCCTCAGGGTGGAATGGGGTGGTAACACTATGTATTCTAAATCCGTGTAAATATGACACACAATCAACGTGACTTATTTCCTAGACGTATCTAAGTAACAACCAAAACAAATGACTACAACATTACAATATTCGAATAACATCTCGATTAAAAAATCGAGTCGACATCCGAATTGAATATCGAATAGAAATGTCACCGCGCGGGACGGTCAGGCGGGCGCTCGGTCCGGCGCCGGACAGATCTTCCATTTCATTCCTTCCCAGCCTCCGGCCGCGAGACGAAACAGCACGGCCAAAGCACGCGGCTGCGTATACCATCTACTCCCGAAATAGTCCCCCCGCGCGGGGCGACGGCCATCGACGTGCTTTTAGTATGCTGCGCGCATGCGAACCGCCCGCACCCTTCTGCGCTCCTAGTACCTCGCGCGAAATAAATCAGAAAAAAACGCGCTAAATAGCATGCTGTGAGCCATGGTCGCGATACTCGCCAACCCGAAATGGAGCGAAGATTTAACTATACAGATGATTATAGAGTATGAAAAACGAGAGTATCTCTGGAACCCGGTGTCGGAGCATTACAAAAACAAGAAGATTCGAGAACAAGGCTACGTTGAGATAATCAACGCGCTAAACCTCGTCGACGTCACTGTTAAGGAATTGAAGAACAAGATAAAAAATATACGCTCTTCATACAGTGTTGAGTTGAAGAAAATTCGCGCGGCGCGGAAGGCGGGCGCGCTTGCGTACCGACCCAGTGTCACGTGGTTTGAGCACGCTGACAGGTTTCTGCGAGCCATCGTGACGCCTAGCTCCGTGAGTATACATTAGGGTTCCGTACTGGAAGCAAACAATACGATCACCAGAAAAAATATCCATGAAGTACTTAACTGCAGTTATGATACGGATGCCCAATATTGCATTACATATTCGTAAGAATCAAGATATAAACATCAGATCAACTATTCTTTTTTAAAACGAATCCACTGCTCTATTCACGAAAACAAATGACACCCACCCAGGGTTTAGTATTATTATATCTGTGCCCAGGGCAAGTGCTTCTGGTTTTCACAAAGACCCGATCCCAGAATCTAACTGAGGAACCATAATCAAAGGCACAAGTTACCAACAAGGCAGTCAACTTCCTTGATACCAACGCCAAACCTAGAATATTTCGAGGTTATTGCAACTAAATCATATAGCGTTTTGCATAAAAAGATATGCATATGTTGAAGTCTTATATACGAGAAACAGACTGGAATATCAACTGCTATTTCCTTTAACGGTATTGCTACTAGATTTGTCTACATAGTACTAATGTACTAATAAGTATTTAGTGTCTCAAATCTCCGGAACTCCATGCCGCATTGTTTACACCAAACAAGCGCTAGAGGTAAATAAACATTTGTTCGTCAGGTCGACAACAGTCTACTCGAGATTCCGGCGAGTGACGACAGCGACGCGGTTCAAGATTTGAGTGAGCGAAAATCCCCTGAAAAGAGAAGCCCCAGAAAACGGCGCAGTTCAACCCGGTCATCCACCCCCTACGTGTTAAACACTCCGTCCCCTCGACCTAGCACCCCTTTCGGCTTAAACCAAGGGACATTCGGGATCTTACCACCGGTTACCTCCGCCCCTTTCCTTAATCCCCCAGTAGGTATAGCCACGCCGCTTACCACCTCCCTAGCAACCATATATCCCATTCCAGCCAAACAAAAGAAATCAGACATCGACCATTCAGATCTACCTCAAGATCTGAGTCAACATTCCGAAAACGGAAACGAAAACGAGTTTGAAATGTTCGGCAAATTGATTGCGAGCCAATTAAGGAAGTTGCCACTCAGTTTGGCGTTGGATACGCAGTTGAAAATACAGACGCTCGTTAATGCGGCCAGGATCCAGGCGGTATACCAGCAGTACACTTATGCTGGGCCCTCGCAGGAAGCTTTGTCTGTCCAAGCGTTGTCCAACGGGATTTTGGCGAGTATGTCCCAGGGTTCTTTCGGAGCGCGGGCTTTGAGCCTGAGGAATGATTCCCCGGAAGACATGCTCCACAGGGACTTGAAGGTAGAGTATTCCTTGGGATCTGAGGCGGAGGACTAAATAGAATTTTGGGCCGAAGGACAATGATGTCTAAATTACATACTGCTACTCTCTCTACCATTCCTCTTTTGATAGCTCCTTTCACGGAGAAACTCACTTCGATATTTGCATCCACATATTTGACATATTTGATATTTAGCAGTATGTGTGGTGACGGATTTAGAATACATACTGTCACCACCCCATTCCACCCTAAGGGTGTCGTAAGAGCCTACGAAAGGAAATTTCAAGGCCATAAACTAGGTTTATGGCTGGCATGAGGCTAGCTCATGAGAAGGAAAACTTGATACAAAACCCTGTGCCAACCCGTCTGGCCAGCGTGGCACAGTAGGCTAATTACCCTCCATGTATCTGCAGGACACTCTCAGTATGGAATCCGGTGGTGACATTGTGTTCTAAATCCGTCACCAAACGGTCAGATTCCAAATCTGATATGCATTAAATCTGTCAGTACTATCTAGGTGGAATGCTGCACTCTATATAAGTTGAAGGAGTAGCATGGATGTTAGAGCAAGCACGCGATAGTATTTAAACATTATTGTCAAGTCCTAGAGGAAAATTATTGCTCATGAGACCTATAAAATACCTCATTCTTTCTCTTTTGAGAATACTTCAACCCTTTGCCTAATCTTTTGATAGGGGTGCGTACGACGCACTGACAACGAGTTTGTTGAACGGTCATATAGATATTTACGATATATATGTTGTATGTTTACAGATATATGTATAGTCTTAGGTTTGCGTGTGTGAAGTTCGCCATTAATGACGTAACAATAGACTATGATAACCAACTACAAACTAGAGATACACATTTTTACGTGGGAAATTCTCATCCAATTCTAACGCCCGGATTGGGGACTCCGGGGGGCTGTCAATTAATCAGAAATTGGTTGGCAAAAATCGCGAAATATCACAAGGGGGTAGGGGGGGGGGGTATAGTAACGTCACAAGTCACGTGTTTTATCGTCAATCCGTGATTTCTAAACGGAAAAGCGGCGGCGGCGTGTAGTGACCTTTGAGTATAAGATACTTTGTAAGTACTAAAAAATACACGTGATTTTAATGGGGGGGTAGCCTTAAACCTCACAAGGTATCACCAAGGGGTTAAAAAAAGTTAAAAAGACATCACATGATTAATGGACAGCCCCCTAGCGGAAGGAGTTTTTCACGTGATCCTTTTTATTTTTTGACCCGGGATAAAATATTTTATGGACTATCGCGGGGATAGTCCATAAAATATTTTATCCCGGGTCAAAAAATGCCTGGGCATGGCCAGCAGGGGTGTCTGGGAGTTCCCTCCACCTCTGTGAGGAGACGGGGGCATACCAACGTCCCCGGGGTGTACCGTCCCACGCTTGCTACCCCGTGGGCTCTAACTGTATCTCCACGGGGTTATTACGTGACCCTAGGAGGATTTCTATTTATACAGCGATTTAGGGCAAATTTTCCATACGCAAATTTAAATGACGAGTATAGTAGCTTAAAAACATCTTGAACCGAAAGCACCGTGTTGGAGGAAACTCCGCGCATATTATCAAGACCCAAAAATCGACTATTGCGCAGCTTATAATTTTGGATCGAGATGTTTGTAATGTACTATTTTGAAACTGATTTTGATATCGCCACGACTTTTTTATCGTTATAAATATTATACAAGATTATTATATTCAGAGTGAAAATCGATAGTTAATTAAAAACTGTGAAGAATAGCGAAAAGTATTCAAAGCAGTAAATGGCCGGATTTTAAAAATAATACTGCATTGTTCGCTTTTTGAAAAACATGTTTATTATACCTTTTTATGAACTTTGTATTTAGGGTTAAATGGCAGGATTGAAAACGTAAATTTACTCGTCCTTTGGTGTGGATTGTAATAATATATAACTGATTTAAAAAGTGTACAAATCACGACTTTAATAATACATAAATATTTAGTATCTGCAAAATAACTCTGGTCGAATATTAATACACCACTATGATTTAACTACCAAAAAAACGGGTAATATATTATGCATAGGCGATCACACTTTACTCAACAATGACAAAGTTTTTACAAGTGAATGATGGGCATCACAACATGGCCACACTATTGCCTGCAACCTACACTTTGACTTGATTTTGTGGGAAAGTTTTATGAGTTTGATTTCCGATTCTTTTTATTTTCATTTTTGATCCAAAACCGTAGCACATCCCATTTTATGGTAATAAAAAATTGTGGTGTATTATAGGAATTGATTTAGATGAATAATTAAATATCTTGATTTTTAGAACACATTCGGTATCACTTGATTTTCGTTTTTCTATTATAGATTGAATTCTGAGAAGTAATTTGAATCGCTAGACAGTTAAATCTCATTTGGAACGTTGCAGTTATAGCACATTTACTCATGTGATTCTAGTCCATATCTGGACTCTCTGAGATCCACAAAAACAATCTCGACTTGTCTAGATAAACCAATTTTTCCCCGCGGTTTTTTAGTGTGCGGCATGCGAAGCAAACAACTGTTTATGATTTGTTTTTTTGTGCATTTTGTTAATGAGTACATTAAACTTTTTTTCTGTAGATAAAAAGGCGGGGTGTTATGAAAATCATCTAATTTAGACCTAATACGAAGCCAACTAAGTGTATATTTATATGTGTTTTAGATGACATATTGATGTGATAGATGTGTAGTAGATCGATTTGTATAAGAAATCAGAAACGGTTTGTAGTCGTGATGTATTTTTTTATTTTTAATAACTAGTCAAATATTCTTTGTTACTTAATCTTTGTGACTTTAGATCTCAATAATTTTGGCTGTGTTTGTATTTTAAAAGTTACCATTCGAAATTTAATTTTACAAGTGTCATAGATTTTTTAATTATATTTTTGGTGTGGTCACTAAGGCTTATGCCATATCTTTTTTATTAAATTAACTAGCCCGACTATGTAATGTTAATGTTGCCAACTTTACGAATTTATTTTTATTGTGATAGCGTCTAATGTAGAAATTAGAATTGTGTACTAATATTATGCGACTAATATTAAAGAGACTTGTCAATGGCTTGGGTATTAAATTATTTAAGGATATTAACTTTTTATTTTTGAACACTGACTAACAAAAAGTCATTGACAGTCTTCCTTATTGATTGAATGGTCAAATAAAATGAACTTTATCAAATCGTATTACAAATTAGTGTGTCCAAATACGGTTTTATTAGTGTCTTTTGTACCGGTATACGATTTTAACTGTTCGATCTCGATATGAATTTAGCATATATTTTTGTATAAGGGTTAGCGCCCACCAGCGGAGGGGCGAAGAGGCTATTTCAGTAACAATTTAATTTCAACCTAAAGCGCTTCAGAATACAACTGTATTTGGCACAACGAAATACAATGACGGCGAGCGACGCGCGGCGTATTCTAAATACAGATGTATTCTGAAGCATTTTAGGTTGAATTTAAATTGTTACTGAAATAGCCTCTTCGCCGCCACTCCGCCCGTCGGTCGGCGCTGACCCTAACCGTTCCAAGCCGTTGACTATTCTATTTTTATTCGATCAGCATATTAAATACGTGTGTTTAATTATTGTACATGATGTAACAAAAAAAGTATATACTCGGCGACCGGATTAAAATTAAATAGTAAATTCTCGAAGTTATGAATTTGAAATCAACGCCAGTTTATTACTCTATGTACAAGAGCCGGTAAACAATTCCAAAAATGAATTAAATGAAATATATTATTATAAGGTACTTACAACTTGGTTGGACAAACTCTAAGACAATAAATGACCCCAGACCCCTGGATCCGCAGCGCTAGCTTCTGCATCTGGGAGTGAAACCCGTGGCCTGGCCCTGGTTCGGTCAGTCGAGGGGCATATGGGTTGAGTAATTGAGTAGTAGTAGTAATATTTTTATGTTATATGCATTTTAGTGTTCATATGTATTTTAATTACATATGTATTTTAACGACATATGTATTTTAGGACATAATAATATGTAGTATTACGATGTCATATGTATTTCGTTGTCATATGTATTTCAATGTCATATGTATTTCAACGTCATAAGTATTTTAATTTCATATGTATTTTAATGTCATATGTATTTCGATGTCATATGTATTTTATTGTCTTTTTACTAATACACAAACGGCCATGTGACATCTCAGCAAAAGTTTACACATGAAGTTTGTCCAACTGTTTTGTTAGAACGAAATACGCATTTAAGTGATAAATACCTCATGTAGCGTACCTCGTATGTAAGTGTCGGAGATTTTAATCTTTATCTGTTGTGCCACAATTAGATTGTAAAAGAATGTGATTTATTAAAAAATAATATTTTATAAACGTCATCGTAATATTTCCTGTGTTTTTATTTAGTCTTCGCAATACGCTCTTGTCACTAATAAAGGCTTTATGGCTCCAGGCAACTCTGGCGACAGAGTCCCCGGAGCCAAAACCAACCTCGCATGGGTGACCCTGAGCTGGTATTGCGCCAACGAATCCAAAAGCCCCCTCCTCACCACAAGGTGGCAGCACGGTCAAAGGGGAATAATATGTGATTTCGATTATTTTAGGCCGCCGTATTAGTTTAGGCGCAAATGGACGATCATCCAGCCAGGTCTGAGTGTAGTCGGGGATTTATTAACCGTGCTGTTCTCTGTAAACTGCGCTATCGCGATGTAGAATTTTTTGGTAACTCTCGCATTTGCAGACTATATTTATTGATGTCGATAGTTCAGATTTTTCTGGATGCGTCAAGCTGAAGACAGGGCGCTATGGCGCTCTTTGAAACAATTTGCCAACCCGTCTGGCCAGCGTGGTACAGTAGGCAAATGACTCGTGTAATTTGAGGAGACCCGACTTAGCAGGGGATCATATTATATGGCCTGAAAAGTAGAATCGAATCGAAAAATTAAAAGATTATACTAAAAAAGATCGATAACTCAACAGATTTTTTTAAATATTTGATTGATGCTGTCCCATCACTACGCGCATCTAATTCGCGCCATTTGAGCCGGTGCGCGGCATTTCTGGCTGTCAAATGGCGCGCGATGTCAAACGTAGGGGCGATGAAATGTCTTGAGACTTCATTAATTTTATGTAGGAACCTGAGCATTTGGTTGATGGAAAGGCTGAATTATAGATAAACTAGCTGCGCCTCGCGGTTTTACCCGCGTGGTAATGGAATTTATTATCTCATCAATTTCTTTTTCTAATTACTTGACACATATTGTTTTATTTGGACAATTCACGCAGTATCTTTATAAATTGTAGCCTTTGTGTTATTCTAATGTATAAGCTATATTATTGTATAGTTTCATTAAAATCCATTTAGTTGTTTTTACGTGAAAGAGTAACAAACATCCATCTATCCATCCAGTTTATAATATTAGTACGATTGAACATTCCATAATCTCTTATCTTCTATGTTAATTCTCATTTGGGTGGCAGTGTAACCTGATTGGGCTTACCAGTGTTTACATTTAGAATACATACGGTCACCACCCCATTCCATCCTGAGGGTGTCCTATTGTCCGACAAAAGGAAATGACAAGGCCGAAAACCTAGCCGCAAGAGAAGGAAAACTTGAAAACTCGTCGGGCCAGCGTGGCACAGTAGTTTATTTACCCTCCCTGCGAGGGAGGAGGCCTGACTCAGTAGTGGGTCATTTCCACCGTGTGGGAGGCCTACCAGCACTGCGCCTTCCGAAACACGGTCGTCACTCAACGACTTTTCTGCCCCATCGGGCGTCGGTCCTGCGAGCTATGTGCTAGTTGGCTTACATATACAATAAATATTTTTTCTCTTCTTTGCTATAAATAAATGTCTTTGTCGAAAGTGAGATATTAAAATGCGTAGGTTTTATTGACGCGGTTCTGGATCTATTTACATGAAAAAAGTCCTCGGTTTTGCGCTGCCGCATTTTTTGACAATGGCGTCTTTATTACTTTCTTTGTCAATGTTGACCAATGGCGTATATTGTAACACTTAAATGTTTGCCATGCCATCCTGTTAAGTGTCACAAAACGCAGCCACCGAACTTTTTCCTGTTTCTACCTTTTGCATGGACTCGCCGCACACTGTAGACGCCGTTTGTGGTGTGTGGCGACCACCGCCACACACCACAAATCGCCATTGCTCTCTAATGGTCGGCCACAAAAATAACCCACCGCACGCTGGGAAAAAACGCGTGTTGTAAAAGTCAACAAAACCCAGCATGTTTGGCGGTAGGATTGAATGGTCCGCCCGGATAGCTTACCGCCCTCACATCTGAGTCCAGCGCCAAGCAGTTTTACTGTGTTCCGTCGTGTCTATGTGGGAGCCGGAGCGAGACGTGGCAATTCCTTGAATTGCCTGCTCCATCTTAGACCCTGGCGTTGTAATTGGTAAAAAAAAAACAACTAATTCGAAGGCATTCAAAAAGTAGCGGCCATTGAGCGTAAGTGTCCAACATGGACCACAAGTGGCTGTCGCGCGCGTCAGCTTCTTTTGTAGTTATAATAATAAATAAATATCCTTGGACATTTCACACAACGCCATCTCATCCCAAGCTAAGCAAACTTAATGCTTGTGTTATGGTTACGAGATGGATGATAAACTACTTATATACATTTTTTTTTTTGTAAATACATACTTATTATAGATAGAAATGACACCCAGACTCCGAGCCAGTGCCTCTGGTTTAGACAAAGACACTTGCCCGACCCCGGAATCGAACCCGTGTGAGGCGACCCTAACATCGGAAGCCTATCCTCGAAATGGTTAACCATTATATTTACCTGGGACATTCTGTCCAGTTAAAGTCAAAGTCAAATCATTTATTTTGCATGGGACACAATGGACCCTTACAATTTCTCAACATATTAATAAAATTTATACAAAGCAAAGTAATATAGTTTACCACCAGTTCGGAAGTCGACCACTGCTGAGAAGAACTGGCAAGAAACTCGGGGAGCTTTTCTTTTTTTTTAACAAAAATTCCAACTCCGAGTGTCGGAAATCGTCGGATCCAACACGGATAGACCGCATTCAGAAATGATGCGAAAGATCTTCTCGTCCACAATACCGCAGTGTTTGAAGACAAAAGTCTTCTATCAATGTGTGTTGCAGTGATGACATATGGTACCGAGACGTGGTCGCTCACTATGGGCTTCATCAAAAGGCTCAAAGCCACCCAAAAGTGTAAAAAGGTCCATTATATCTATTTTTTTGTAATAGGACACTCGTATTAATTTGTATCTCTATACATGATACATATACATTACTGCCTCGTTGGTCTAGTGGTTAGATGTGCCGCCTTTGGATCAACGGGTCCCGGGTTCGATTCCGGGGTCGGGCAAGTGTCTTTGTCTAAACCAGAGGCACTGGCTCGGAGTCTGGGTGTCATTTCTATCTATAATATGTATGTATTTACAAAAAAAAATGTATATAAGTAGTTTATCATCCATCTCGTTACCATAACACAAGCATTAAGTTGCTTAACTTGGGACGAGATGGCGTTGTGTGAAATGACCAAGAATAAAAAAAAAAAAAAAAAAGTATTACTGTTTAACAACGCTGTATTAATTTGTATCTCTATACATATAAAACTCTGTGCGAACCCGTTTGGCCAGCGTGGCGCAGTTGGCTAGTTACCCTCCATGGAGAAGGCTCAAAAGTGGGTCATTTATGTGCTGGGAAGTAAAAGTATTACAAGTGCACGGCAACACCAAAGCATGATGCTTGGCTGCGGTAGTAGGTATAAGCTGGAGGTTCTACCCGAATCAGGAAACTCCCAGCACGCGGAAAACAGACCGACAGGCAGCCAACTGAAACAAAACCCCATCCTTTTCATCAGTGGTAAAAAAATGACGCAGACTTCTCATCCCTGGTGAGCGATAAAAAGATGAGTGGGAGCGAGAGGGCAATATACACTGCACGGTATGTGTGGGACAGAGACGCAGATAGTTCCGTGGGAATTGTAGCAGGGCTGTCTGAGTAGTCTTCACGTCCGGATCTGGCCGGATTTCTTGGCTTGCTATCGGACTTCCTTTGATCTGAAAAATAGGGTTGTACTTAACAGAAATTTATGATTACACACATTATTACGAATTATTTTCGCTTCCAAGGTTTAAATTTACCTAAATAAAGAATTGTCCGTGTTGTGACAGTAAATACATAGTGTCACCATCCCATCCTGAGGGCGTCTTAAGAGTTGACTAAAGTAATGGGAGGAGGCCCCACTCAGCAGTGGGTAACTTGGAGAGTAAATACTATAATATACCATTGTTCATTATATGCCTCCCACACGGTGGACCGACGACCTGGTTAAGGTCGCCGGAAAGCAGTGGATGCGGGCGGCCCAGGACCGGTCTTTGTGGAGATCCTTGGGGGAGATCTATGTCCAGCAGTGGACGTCTTTTGGCTGAAATGATGATGATCATTCATATATTCAACCACGGCAAGAATGATAAAAATGCATGCAAAACTTCCAAGAAAGACAAATAATTTGCAATCAAATAATATTGCGACTATAAATTGAGATGTAAGCTATCCCAAATTAGTTTTCCACGTTCACAATACCGTACTGTATCCATGTAATAAAAACATCACCTACTCGTAGTATTTTTTAGGCTGTAGTTTGGCTGTAGTAAATTTGTTTATGGATCAAGGCATACTTAAATATAACATTCCATTAACGCATGTAATGAGAATAAATAGCATAGTAATATATTTAGTATTTTTAAATGCACCACGTTGTTGGCAACCCTATTATATCGCCCGCACCCTGCGGACGGGGACGGCCGGCCCAGTGTGTGGCGAGACCGCGTACTTAACTTCCGAGAGTACCGACTACTGTACTACGCCCCACGTATTTTGATACTTGCATTTTTCTAGAACTATATATTATTTTCTGATGAATGCTTTATTCCAACTCTCACATCCCTGGGGTGTCGTAAAAGGCGACTTAAGGAACGCGATTTGCTCTGTTAACTTCGCTATAGCGATGTAGGTATCTTTGGTAATTCTCGCATTTTGTTGGCGATAGGTAAGAATTTATAGGTAAAATGTGTAAATTGTGTAGTTTATTGGTCACTACATTCTAATCTAAGGATAATATTTGTTTTTATTAACCTATTGATTAAATTGGAGGCAACGAAATAATGAAATTATTCGTTATTTCGTTGCCTCCAATTGATTTTTTATGAATGTGTCGGTACAGAGCCTACAGGATTGCCAAACTTAAGTGGTAGTGGCTCGCAGGACTGACGCCCGTTGGGGCACAAAAGTCATAGAGGAGCGACCGCGATCCGGAAAGCGCAGTACCGGTAGGTCTCCCACACGGACAGATGCCCTGGTTACGATCGCCGAAAAACGATGGACGGAGGCTCAGGACCGGACTTTGTGGAAATCCTTGGGATCTTCGTTTAACAAATCTTCTTCAATCATTTCGATATTTCGACCATTAAGTTGCACTTTGCACAAAATTTTGTTGCAAGAGGGCTTTACTGTTGAGTATTGGCGATGCGCTGTCGGCGGTGGCGATAAGGTATTATGTCCCCCACCCTACCACAACGCCCCTCTGGCATTTTAGAGGTTACAAATAATGTGGTCCCATTAACATGGGCCCAGATAAAAACGGACAAAGGCACGCCTTGTGATTTTAATACCACTGGGGTAGACCTTAAGCTTACGCGCCTGATCGCAAGCGGTTACTGTCCCCTACGTTTGCAGTGAAGGAGTATTCACACACTAGTTGCCAAAACCTTTTATTGTACGTCGCGGGGTTATGTAAGACTCCGCGGCCCTTTTTTTCGGGTTTCTCCGGGTTTTCGGGGTCTCCGTGGCGACGGGATTCACTCCCAATAAGGCCCGTTGGTCTAGGAGTTGGATGTGCCGCCTTTGAATGTCTTTGTCTAAACCAGAGTCACTTGCTCCGAGTCTGGGTGTCATTTGTGTTTGTGAATTACATGCTCCATATCCTTGGGAGCCTTGGCCCGCCTCTTAGTTAGTGGAGCCTACCCATTCCACCCGGAGGTTGTCGCAACAGGCGATTACCTCCGCTGGCAGATAAGCACGTCACACACGTAGCATATAACGTGTGTTTTAGAGGTGTTAAAAAGCCCTCTGTGAAATCACTCTAAGTTTTCCGGTAGCCTTGCAACCCGCGTACTTTTAAAATATTTATAGTGACGGCCAAGCCTTGACACTTAGAAGTAAACCCGGTCGACCCCTCAATAGTTTTAAATATTCCATGACCCATCTCTCCCATTGTCTCCGTCCAATATTCTTAAAACTTGTTCGGCAGTCGTGACGGGCATTACACTTTTCGGCTTAAAAACTTCTGGTGCCAACGCGATGTGGCTTGCAGAATTCTATTAAACTTGGTCGATTTTTACTTGTACAAAAAACAAAACAAAAAAACTAACAAAAAAAAAAAAAGATAAGACATTAGATGAATATTTTAATTTTTTTTTTGTTCAGTAACCTAAATGGGCTAATCCACAACAATTTTCATGATGATCATCGTGAAAACTTTATGAAAATTGTCATGTGATCAAATGCATAGCTTACGATTCTTTAAAGGACATAAAGACATTCATTTTTATATATAAATAAATATCCTTGGACATTTCACACAATGCCATCTCGTCCCAAGCTAAGCAACTTAATGCTTGTGTTATGGTAACGAGATGGATGATAAACTACTTATATACATTTCTTTTTGTAAATACATACATATTATAGATAGAAAACACCCAGACCCGGAACAAATACTTGTAGGTCGTACAAATATTTCTTCCGTGCGGGAATCGAACCCGCGACATGCTGCGCAGCAGTCGATCGCTCAACCACTGCGCCAACCGTATAAGATACTACTAGCTACTCAGCTCATAGACGAGCCACTGCTGAGCCCAATCGGCCTCCTCCAATTGCATGGAGGGGAATTATAATTAGCCTACTTTGCCTCGCTGGCCAGACGGGTTTGCACAGAGTTTCGTTTCAAGTTGCGGCTAGGTTTTCGGCCCTGTCATTTCCTTTGTCGCTTCGTACGACCCCCTCAGGATGAAATGGGGTGGTGACACTATGTATTCTAAATCCGCATGGACTATTTTAGACTGGCCGTGCTCTTTCGTTCGTAGCCTAGATGACTATTGGCTGGCGTCAACTAATGCCAAGAAATAGAGGCTAGAACATAAATTTCTCTCCTCGGTGTGCCAAGCGCCCACTCACCAATAAAGTAGCGATTCCTCTTGAGGAGGCTCGCTAGGGTTGTCACATATCAACCAAACCAGCTCCTTTGGTTGCATGGACCTTGATCTTGGTTGTGATTTGTTTTGGTTGCATGGAACTTAATCTTTTCGGGATATTTTCGGTTGTAAGGTTCCAAATTTAAACCACCTCCTTTAGTAATAGACGTCGCTGTTATCAAATTAAAATTCGAAATTAGAATGTCCGTTTAATGACGGTTTAAGATAGAATGTCTCACCATCCCATTCCACCCTGAGGGTGTCATAAGAGTTGACAAAAGGAAATGACAAGGCAGAAAACCTAGCTGCAAGACAAGGAAAACTTGATAAAAAGAAGCCAGCCCATAAAAGACCTCCTCCAATTACATGGAGGGAAATTTGCCTACTTGGCACAGGGTTTGTGTCAAGTTTCCATTCTCTTGGAACAAGGTGGTCTGCATCTTACGTTCCATTAGTCGCCTCTTACCACAATCTCAGGATGGAATGGGATGGTCACACCATGTATTCTAAATCCTTCCCCATAAGGATATAGGATGATGGTACAGCCAGTATAACATAAAAATTACCACTTACATTGGCAACTGTGTGTGAATAAAATGTTAATAAAAATGCGAGTACGCAAAGTCTCACTTCAAATAGTTTGTCCAAAGAACCCATTTAAAAAAAAGAACCTTTAAAAAATATATTATACAGTTATACTATGTAAGTTTATCATAGTTACGATATTACATAAATCTGTTAAGACACTACTTGTTTACATCGTAGATGCTTCTTTCGCCTTAAGGTTTCTTTCGCCTTAAGGTTGCGATAAGGCCGCCTAAATGTACTTTGTTATTTTCTAACTATGTTTTATGTTTATAGTATTTAATGTACAAAAAAGTGATAAATAATAAATAAATATAATTAAAATAACGTCGTTGCGTGTCAACCCTAGCGCTCGAGTGCGGGCGCTCGCCTCCTACATATTTAATTTGCCCCGACTGGTTTCTGTCCCGGGCGAGCCGCGCGCCGCGCTGCGCTTTGTGTTTCGTTATGGCTCTATCGCCCGCCTCCGTGCTACGTAGGGCTACCACGCTTGGTTTTCAATTCAAACATTTACTCAACCTAATATGACCCACTGTTGTCTCCAGCTACATGGAGGCTCATTAGCCTACTGACCAACGCTGGCTGGGCTAGGATTTCGGACCTTTAATTTCCATTTGTCAGCTTTTAAGACACCTTCGCGATGGAATGGGGTGGTGACACTATGTATTCGAAACCCGTCACCACACGGATGGAATTCATCATCATCATCCCCATTCAGCCCACTTTAGTCCACTGCTGGACATACACCCCTAAAGAGCGCCATAGCGCCCGGTCTTCTGCTTGACGCATCAAGCTGCTGCCCGCAACTTTCACGTGGCCTGTGAAGCACGAAGATAAGCTGAACAACCTACGACATAAAAAAAATGTGATGACAATGAGGTAAAGAAGGCAATTTTGGCTCATTTTAATGCAAACGATAAAAATGGGTTGCACTCCGGTAGTGCCGGCAGAATATTTTGGAATGCTTAGGGTATAATAGCACTAGCAAGTATGTGGTTACATACAATATTTATTTATTGCGCTATCGTACACAAAATTGACAATTTATATTACATCATGATTACATCAAAAATTTAACACCAGAAGTATTCATCATCATCATTTCAGCCGAAAGACGTCCACTGCTGAACATAGACCTCTCCCAAGGATTTCCACAAAGGGCGGTCCTGGGCCGCCCGCATCACACAGCATTGCGACGATGTTAACTATGATGATGATAATGATAATGACTTCCTCTCCTTCGCCGCCCCGGCGGTCTACTATCCTACCCTCTTACGAACTTATGATCAGGTCTCCTGACGCGAGTTACACATTATAAACCTATCCCAAGGAAAGTGCTCAACGCCGCTACAGTTGTTTTCAACAAAAATAAATAAATAATAAATTCTCTGTTCGTTCAACCCTACGCTTATTACAGCGGGCGGCGGCGTCATTAGAGCCCTGCCGTTAGCGACCCGACAGACATTATGCGAGGCGAGCACCGAGCGCCAACCGATCTTTACCGAGAACGAATATAAGGAGAGTAATAACTTTTCGTCCGTGTGGTGACGGGTTTAGAATACATAATGTCACCACTCCATCCTGAGGGTGTCGTAAGAGCCGATAACAGAAAACCTAGCCGCAAGAGAAGCTGGGCCAGCGTGGCACAGTAGGACAATTTCCCTCCTGTAACTGGAGGAGGCTCGACTCAGTAGTGGGCCTTTCACTGGCTGAGATGTATGTGTTTCATCATCATCATTTCAGCCAAAAGACGCCCACTGCTGGACATAGGCCTCCCCCAAGGATTTCCACAAAGGCCGGTCCTGGGCCTGGGCATCCACTGCTACCCGGCGACCTTAACCAGGTCGTCGGTCCACCGTGTGGGAGGCCTACCAGCACTGCGCCTTCCGGAACGCGGTCGCCACTCGAGGACTTTTCTGCCCCATCGGGCGTCGGTCCTGTGCAATATGTGCCCTGCCCACTGCCACTTAAGTTGTATGTGTTTACGTAATCATTTTGTAAAAATGAAACACACTTACCTTTTTCCGATTTATTTGGAGTCAGATTTTAAACCTTTGTTCACCTTTGGGTCACCAAACCTGTTTTGGTTACTAGTATAAAAACCAGAAGATGCTCAAACAGGCTACGACTTCTTCAACTATTCTAAGCCCACCAATTATTGCGAACATCGATAGAACCCACACCTTTACGACAGAGAAGGGTGTACTACTGCTCAGCGCATAAATGACCCACAGTCTCCTATCTGCCTCTACCCATTACATAGAGGGTAATTAGCCTACAGTGCCACGGTGGCAAGACGGGTTGGCATAGGGTTCCGTATCACGTTTTCCTTTTTCAGAGTGTCTTACCGGCTCTTCTCTGTGGAATGGCGTTCCGAACCGGTGGTAAAAACTAAATGATTAGTTATTTTTATATTTCTTTTAAATTTAATACATTTTTTTTTGACTATTTGAAAGCATTCGCAAGAATTTATTCGAATAAAAAAAATTTTTTTTTTGATTTTCTTGCTATGTTTACGGCCTTATCATTTCACGAGACACCCTCAGGATGGAATGAGGTGGTGGCACTATGTATTCTAAATACGTCACCATACAGATTTTAATAATTTAATTGGCGCTAGAAGCATATTCACGGCAAATGGGCCATATAAATAACTGATAGTGTATTTAATAATATAAATATTTCTGTTTAGTGGTTGCCCAGTGGTTCAATATTTCTATTTAGTGTCCCCCCGTTGTTGAAAATTCGACCTTACATTAGTTTTCTCTAAAAAACGAAACTCCTGCATAACCTTTATCGCGGAGGCACAAACATGTAATTTACGAACACAAATGACACCAGCCTCAGAGCCAGTACCTCTGGTTTAGACAAAGACACTAGCTCGACTCCGGAAACGAACCCGGGACCCGTTGATCCAAAGACGGCACAACAGTTTGAAGTTGAACACTAGCCATTCCCAATGTGACCACAGACTTTTTGATTTGACACTAAACAAAACAGTATGTTGCGTGTGTGTGTGTGAAATATATGGTAGTGTGTGTGGTATTTCTATTTATTTATGCATAATTTCTCTTTAAATAATATGTATACATAGATATCATGCGACTATGTTCCCAGTGTAAACCAGCTGAACTGACTTGGAAACCGAACTTAGTACATAAAATTTAGGTTATGGTATCCATTTCTTAAAACTGCGCCTAGCTTTACCGGGTCTCCCTTTCCAGTAAAGCTTGACCCGTAAATTTAGAAAGACAAACCCGGCTATCAGCACTGCAAGTAGGTATCCTAAGGTGACAAGAGTCAGACTTTGTTTGTGCAAACAAAACACAAAGAGCGTAGCCAGCCGTGCGGCAATCCACGAAATGTACCAGGCATCCATAACACGTATAGATACTCAAATATTGAACGAGGCGGGCGGGCGCCGACAGCGTTCGACAGCTACCAGGGATGGCCGTGTGAAATCAGGCGTTGCTCAACATTGTAGGCGCGAGCGATTTTGATACTTGTATTTTCACTATCACTACAACATAGTATAAAACAAAGTCGCATTCTTCTGTACGTCCCTATGTATGCATAAATCTTTAAAACTACGCAACGGATTTTGAAGCGGTTTTTTTTAATAGATAGAGTGATTCAAGGGGAAGGTTTTTATGTACAACCCACCCCTGCTTTGCACGGGCGAAGCCGGGGCGGGCCACTAGTAGAATATAAAAAGTAAATTGTTATAAATATATTAAGAATATTATTGAATGAAATAGTTGAAGTAATACATCTTTATTGCCTTTTTGGTCCCTGGCCTCAGGATCTCGGGTCCCCGATTCGATTCCGGTGTCGGATGTCTTTGTAAAGCAGAGTCACTTGGTCTGAGTCTGGGTGATATTCTTATTTTTTATTTATTTTTCATATTGTGGTTGTAAACTGCCCCCGCGATACAGGGTATACGTAGTGGAAGGATTTGGATTTTTTACATTTTAAATTAAAAACAAGTAATTTACTCCTTTTGGTATAAATAATAATAATAAATAAATAAATATCCTTGGACATTTCACACAACGCCATCTCGTCCCAAGCTAAGCAACTTAATGCTTGTGTTATGGTAACGAGATGGATGATAAACTACTTATATACATTTTTGTAAATACATACATATTATAGATAGAAATGACACCCAGACTCCGAGCCAGTGCCTCTGGTTTAGACAAAGACACTTGCCCGACCCCGGAATCGAACCCGGGACCCGTTGATCCAAAGGCGGCACATCTAACCACTAGACCAGCGACCAACCATTTTTGGTACGTTGTACGTTTTTGTTGAAATTTGAAAGCGTGAAATCGGTTTAGTAGTTTTTGAGTTTCTTCGTTACAAATATTTCTTCTTTCTCATCATCGACATTTCATCCCGAGTCGGGCCTCCATCTTTCAAAGCGACTCGGCTATATTATATTATGTAAAATGTATCGCCGCTGCATTCAACACGTGAGGAGAAACACCTCGACGTTAGGGACCGGAACGGGGCTTGCTGGTGTAACTGGCTAGAAAATCTATAATATAGGCAACTAAGACCCACTTGGTGGTGTGGCGATAGATTTTTGAGGGTATCCTAAGAGCTGACTTAAGGAAATGACAAGGCCGATAACCTAGCTGTAACAGAAGAACAACTTGATACGAAATTGCGCCAGTGCTTCAAACATAAATTTAATATAATATTTAATTTCCAATATAATTTACTATAAATTTTATAACAAAACATGTTTTTTTAGACGCGTTCGCGGTCTGATTTACGTACATGAATATAATATGCAGAAACTCTAGCTGCGTCTCGTAACGGTGTCAATAATGACAATTTATATTAGATAAAAAAAATACAGTTCAGAGCTATTACTATTATTTATTATCAGTATATCTTTTTATTTCATATTTTTTTACATATATTCTTAAAAAAACATTGTTATTCAAAAAATATATATAAAACAATAGAAAACCCGTCGACAACGAGGTCGATGACCTAAGCTACCGACGGTTCAGGGCTCCAGAGAGAGGAACCTCCTCACGATCCTTGCCGAATCCAGGATGACTGCCTTTTGTATCAGGCCCTTAATCCAGCAACTCAGCGAGAGTTTCTTGAGATGTTGGTCGAAACTCTTCGCAATAAGACCGTTTACTGAAACGACTATCGGCACAATGATTGTTGAATCAACATGCCACATTGCGGTAACCTCGTGTGCCAAATCGAGATACTTGGTGAGTTTCTCTTTTTCGGCTTTAACGAGGTTCTCGTCATGCGGGATAGTGACGTAGGCTGTGCAAGCAGTTGAAGCCGCTGGATAGCACGCACTTGGTCCGACAGCCGTTGTACAGTAACAGTCGTTCCTGGGTTAAGGTCCTGAAACAAGGCAAACATTCTGGAACGGTAGGCAGTGAGGTTGGTTCCCCCCTCTGTCGCCCCATAATACGCTCGCATGACATTCTCATTGAGTTGTTGAGACCATCTCATGCGGCGCACTGAACCACCGGTAGCGGAGGTCATCGACGTTGCAATCTGCTCCGTTGACATCAAGCTGGCCGGTAGCGGGCGACCCCTGCGCGCAGAGCACCGCGGTGCAGGGGGCACAGGAGATCCAGTATCATCACTCGAGGCCGCGGTAACTGGCGGCGTGTGGTATTCGTCTTCGGAACTTGGTGACGAACTGGACTGTGGTGTAAGTCGTGCGCTGGCAGTCCCGTAGGCAGCACGCAAACGGCATTGTCTTTGTGGATTTCGTCGTGTATGTTGGCTCATTGCAGTTCAAAAAATTATTACGGCAGGTATCCCAGATTGGTTTGTGTGTATAAATAAACGATAATTGCACATTTTTAATGATAAATGAACACATTTTAAAATATTTTTCGTTAAATTTTCAGCTTTGACGTGCACGTTGACATGCGGTTGCCTATTATTTATTATTATTATATTACTTCATCTCCTAGGCCGCGCCGGCAGTCAACTCTCCCTCCGTTTTACGAATTTTCGATCAGGTCCCGCATCCTGACAACAGTTATATTTCACAGGCTATTTTGTTCAGTACAGGCATATTTTGTTGGCACAATATTTGAAGAGATAAAAGAGGTAATCAAACAGCGTTGTGGCAGCCCTACGGCACGAGCGGCGGGCCGCGTTATCGCGCCCCCACGGGCGCGCGTCACCTTGTCACCGAGCCGGTTTAATGGCTGCCGCGTACCGCCCGCGCGGCTTGACGCTTTGATTTATGGTAGCCTGGTAGCTGTGTATGTGTGAACGTAATGATGACAGTTCGTGTTAAGTCTGTGCTTGTGTGCGCGATAAATATGATAGATGAACACGGCATAGGCGTAATTGTGATGCTACTGTGATGAGAAATTATAGTGAAAAAATGCGTAAGTTACCTGTAAACCGCATTTGCATTGAAAATGGCCTAATATTGTAAAAATCGAGATTCAGTAATACATTTCATTCAATAGTATACCATAAAACACAGATAAAAGAAAAACTTACAATTAATATAAACAGAACCGTTCAAAATGTCGGGCCATTGTTATTTTTCAAACTATAATACATACATACATAGAACTTTGAGTCGCAGGAATACAATATAATATATACAAAACAAAATAACGCGATCTGAACCGTCGAGAAATCATTTTCTGCAATGTTCAAAGATCGTGAAAACATAAGAGGTCATCATTTTAGCACAGTCTTAAAACATACGCGGAGAGAAGGTAGTAAAAAATAAAACAAGAACCAAGCGGTCTGAGGTGTTCTCACGAACAATAAAAGCAAATACACGACCAGCATAAGCCGCCGCCCGCGCGTGGAGAGCGAGTGGGCTAAAAAACGAGAATGTCCCACACCCCAGGCCATGATGCCCCGCATGGAAGCCTGCTGGGTCGGCCGCGCCCCACTGATGACCGAACGCATTAGCTAAGTGCAGACATACCGTTTTTAAAGCTGTGTTAAAGTACCTACAGCGACGTGTATTCTTTGTATTAAATCTACAACAATAAGGAAAGAATAAAATGAAAGGTCATTTAATACGGCATGATATATGAAGCGGTACTCTGTGCGCGTTGCTACGCCCCTAACTGAAATATTTTTGAAGGAAAGACATTACACAAATTTTCATTTTTTTTTCGTTCAGAAACCTTCGTGGGCTCTTGCACATCTCTTTGCTGAAGATTATCACATGATCAAATGCATATTTTACTATTCTATAAAGGACATACAGACAAATGTTCATTTTTTATACAAGATTACACATTTAATTTTAAATGAAACACTTTGTAAGGGATTTATCGGGTGTATATTACATGTTTTATTTCCCGACGTTTCGAGTACACAACACAAAATTATAGTTGGTAGATATAACTGGGTTTTTTTTACTTTTGGAAACAACTATCATCGAGTCTCGTGACCACGACTGCTGGGTAGTAGTAGTATAAAATTCAGAGGGCCAAATAAAAGGGCCCTGAATTAAATAGCAAAATTTGGCTAACACTAACGCTATACATATACTTACAATGCAGCTATATTGTATAAAAAAACCTAAATAGGTACAATTACTTTCTTATCTACAGAAAAAACCTTCTGTCCTCTCCTATCAATACGTTGCTATGCTATCCACGTCGGTCGGTACTTGGCCGTCGCCACCGGCTCCTGCGTGCATTTTACGCTTTGAAGAGTTATGTTTCACCGGTTTTGAAGTATCCTGTTTGCGCACGTACCAGCGGACGGAGCTTTATTAAAGTTGGTTAACTAACTACTGTATATAATCGAGCAAAACTGATGACCTCAGATCATGATCATTCCCATTGAAAGCCATGTGAAGATGTAGGGTCTTTTTTTACGTTGGAAATCCTCATGCACTCCAAAGCGCGGAGAGATGGTAATTGCGCCCCAACCTACCCACTAAAACCAACGGTGTCCACCTCAAACAGGAGAGATACAGCGAAAAACACGCATGATGATATTCCACGAAAAAAATGGCATTCACGACGCCCCAACTTATGATCATACAAAGCATATTTTCTTATCACTACATAGTATAAAACAAAGTCGTCCGTCCCTATGTATGCTTAAATCTTTAAAACTACGCAACGGATTTTAAAGCGATTTTTTTTATATATAGAGTAATTCAAGAGGAAGGTTTATATGCATAATTCCACCCGTGCGAAGCCGGGGCGGGTCGCTATTTAAAAATAAATAACGAAACCTCTGCTCTATGTATAACCTCTATGTATAACCATGTGTCGCGGGGCCAGTTTACGAACATGTCATTCACGAACACAAATGACACTCAGACTTAGAGCAAGTAGTGCCTCTGGTTTACACAAAGATACTTGCACGACCCCGGATTCGAACCGGGGACCTGTAATCTAAATCCAGCGATCAGCGACACTTCCAACCCCTAGACCAACAAGGCTACTTTTCGCACTAAGTGCACACATAACGTGGGCACGCTTGGCGGTCTAATGGTCCGGTTAGCTACCACCCCCACATCTAAGTCCGGCGCCAATCAGTTTTACTGTGTTCCGTTGTGTGTATGTGAGAGCCGGTGCCCGACAAGGCGTTTCCTTGAATTGCCTGCTCCATCTTATACCCTGTCGTTGCATTCCATCACGCAAGGAGTCAAAGGCATTCAAGTCACTGACAAAAAAAATATTAGCAAGGTTATTTATTATGTAACTAGCGACCCGCCCCGGCTTCGCACGGGTGCAATGATGAACATCTGAATTTATCAGTCTCTGCAATATTATGCATGTATTATACATATAAACCTTCCTCTTGAAACACACTATCTATTAAACAAAACCGCTTCAAAATCCGTTGCGTAGTTTTAAAGATTTAAGCATACTTAGGGCCGGACAGACGACAGCGACTTTGTTTTATACTGTGTAGTGATTGATACGACACGACACACTTATGACAACTATCATAGAAGGGAAGGTAGAAGGGAAGAGAGGACGAGGAAGACCTAGGAGAAGCTTTTTCGATCAAATTAAGGAAAAAGTGAATGTCGGTTCGTATCAGAAGATCGAGATGCTTGGAAGAAACTCCACCGACAAGAGAATCGCTCTTAAATTTAAGAAGAAGAAGTGATAGTGATAACTAGAATAGCCCGCAGGACTGACGCCCGATGGGGCAGAAAAGTCCTGGAGTGGCGACCGCGTTCCGGAAAGCCCAGTGCTGGTAGGCCTCCCACACGGTGGACCGACGACCTGGATAAGGTCGCCGGAAAACGAATGATGCGCGCGTCTCAGGACCGGCCTTTGTGGAAATCCTTGGGGGAGGCCTATGTCCAGCAGTGGACGTCTTTTGGCTGAAATGATGATGATGAATAAGTGAAATCAGATCCGGATCAAGTGTCTCCGGCTTCCAATGGCACTTGCCCGTCCCAGGCATCGCTATTCGGATGGATTATCTGGCAAAGGGTAGGCGGAGAAGGTGATCTGTGATCGTGGGTCGGCCTTTGTGTCGGTAAGATAAACACTGGGAGTCCTTTGTGACTGTTGCGTCGGTGAAAAACATACATTTTTATCGGGGATTTTGAGGATCGTTGATATGTATTCTGAAAGCCGACTCGTATGAAGCTTTCTGCATGGAAATGACCTACCACAAGTTGGTACCATACCTATGTATTTATTTAAAACGAAACCACTTTTTTATAGTGGGGGAAACCTGATATTATCCGACAGAGACAAAGTCACCGACATAGCTCAGAGAATTAACAGACTGAAGTGGCAGTGGGCTGGTCATATCTGTAGAAGAACCGACAACTGCTGCGGTAGACGAGTTCTTGAGTGGAGACCGCGAATCGGCAAGCGTAGTGTGGGACGGCCCTCTGCTAGATGGAGCGACGATCTGCGAAAGGTTGCGGGCAGCAGCTGGATGCGTCAAGCTGAAGACAGGGCGCTATGGCGCTCTTTAGGGGAGGCCTATGTCCAGCAGTGGACTAATGTGGGCTGATGATGATGATGGGGGAAACCTTTTATAGGTCCCCAGCCAGGGGACGCGGCTGCACTATGTATATCCTGTATCATGGGGCAGTTTCTACTTCTTGTCAGCCCATAAATGATGAATGATAAATGATGAATCGTTATTACCCGCCCTGACACTTAAAAGATGAAATAGGTTGGTGACCCTAAGTATTATACATCCGCCACCATATGGGTATTCGTCTTTAACATCTTCGCATAACACGTATAAGTCAGTTTTATAGTGCCATGTATTTTATATGTCATATAAAATGAAGTTATCGCGTTTCACCAGCAAGTCACAGTAATATAAGTGCGATTTCACAAATCTTTACGCTTATTTTTACGAATTTATTTTACTAGAGGCTCGTCCCGCCTACGCACGGGTGCGATTATACCCGCGGGTGACGCCGCCGCCAGCGGGGCGAAGCTAGTCAAAAAAAGTAGCCTAAGTTACTCCTTATATGTATCATCGGTAGCTGAATGTCCCGTCAAAATCGGTCCAGCCGTTCCAGAGATTAGCCGGAATAAATAGATAGACAGACAAAAATAAAAATAAAATGTTTTTTGGTCTGTTTATTTAGTAAAAAGTGGTTATTTTATTATTACAAACAGTCACTTCAGTTTTATTTATTTGCATGTAGTATAGATAATAATAACTAGTTTTAGTCTTGTTATTTTCTTTTTCTTGGACTTTTTATCTTTCACTAAGTATCGCGAGGGCAGTTTAGAAACATGAAATTCACGAACACAAATGACACCCACACCAAATTATATTCTTTATACAATTTCCACGAAAAATCTGAACTAACAAAATCAAAAAATATTGCCTATAAATGCGAGAATTACCAAAAAGTCCTACATCGCGATAGCGAAGTTTTCAGACCAAAATCCCTGACGACAGTTATCGTGGGTTAGGTGGCGCGGCCCCTGCTACCACTTCGTCCGGCTGGATGGTCGTACCTTTGTGCGTAAATATATTAGGACGGTATGCTGATTTTGTCAATAAAGCACGTGTCAGAATAGAAGTAGAATTTGTAATAGGATTAGAAATCTAAAAAGCACACAAATTATTTTATTTCAAGTTTATATTGAGCATAAATACTAAATAAAGAATAAAATAAAATATATATTTTAGTAATAAATTTTGTAGCAGATTATTTCAAAGCATCAAACTCATGAAAGCGCCTCATAACGTAAGTATGGCTTGCGGTGGCACGCCCCTTGAAACACCGTCGCCGACGAAATCTCTCGTACACTCATGATACCCTAGTACATCGTACAGTTTTGTCGGGCAAAAAGACGTATCTGCAGAACGCACTTGCATCATTTACCCCGCAAAAGACATCTGATATTTTATGAGTTGAGGGAGTAGGCTATCTCCGGCCCAATTCGTGATATAATTGCCTACTGTCTTAGGGTTGTCACTTTTAGCTAAATATTAGGTCGCGATTCGCTAGCAACCGCATGAACAGCGGCATGTCGCCGCTAGATGGTACAGGCGGCAACATAGTCCAAGAGCTTGTGTTTAATTTATTTACTTAGTGCTTTATACAAGTCAGCTTTTAGATTTTTTTTTATTATGTATAATGTAGTATTTTTACACATAAAGGACCACATTTATTTTTTAATTAATACAAACATATCACAAGCAACATGCTTGGGTTGGGATTTATTTATCAAATCCTCGCAGTCAATTAAGCGCAGCCATTGAAGGCGTCTGAAATAAAAAGCACATTTAATATACATTAGGTATCTATAATAAAAAATGAATAAAGTGAATGAAATATTATCATTAAAAGAAATAAAAACAACATTAAAAACTAACGACTGTCTCTTAGACTATAATCGAATTTGTTGTTATGATTCGAACTTTGTTTTATATGTATTTGATTTACTATTAGTCAATTAGGTACTCGTACATACTTATTTTGAATTACGATTTTCTGTAAGTAGGTAGGTACTTAGTTACTATACCTACAATACTGAGAAATCGGCATAACTAAACGTAAACAAAGAAATAGCGGCAAACCAATTGCCAGATCAAAAGTACCTATTACATTCTAGTAGGAAATTAGGCCTACCTACCTACTTCCTGTGTGATAGAAAACTAATACAAACAAAAAATATGTAAGTACGTAGGTATCTCATCATCAAGTATAATTATATTATGCTAGAATAAGTGACTAACTTACCTTTCCTGTTCAATAGGTAATCTGAACAGAGACAGGTCTGGAATCGATGAATTATTAAGACACCCAAACACACAGCAATACGTTCTTCTGCGATTATCAGACATTTTGATGATGATATTGATGAATAAATTATTTAGCGGTGCCGAAAAGCCGTGACGCGCGCGCGAACCTTGTGCAGTGTTAGCCCCGACTGGCGCACTGAGAAACGGGTCGAGATTTTGTTAAAGTGTGCGTGCGTCGACACATAGATACAATAGCGCACACATACAAGCCGCGCGCGGTGCGTTTGTATGAAGATAACCTACTTCCCCTCTCTTTATACTATGTTCCTGGTGTATTGTAGTGAGAGCGCCAGTTTTGAGCTGGTGAGCCGTAATGATCCAAGTGATGCAAGAACGTGAGCCGTAATGATCCAAGTGATGCAAGAACAGATATTAGAAATAGAGATATCCGGGCGTGAAGAAATGATAAGGATTTTAAATGTTTTAAAGTTATGCATTGTCAGTAAATATTTCATATTGATAGATAGGTACCTGAAATCTTGAACCGAATCAAGATTTTCTTCAGAAGGACTAAAAAGCAGACAAAAGACGTTCGGTGTGCCCCAGCTAGTTTTAGTCATTCTCGAGGCCAGGAACCTCCGTTCGGAGTGTGACCGGAGTACTAGGAGTACATAAATATTAAAGAGTAACTAACTGCCAGCTATTTTCAATCGAAATAGTTTGGCAGTGCGGGGATTATCACAGTCATTTGTTTATCTAAAGATAAAATACATAATAGTAAGTAATCATTATTTTATATTAAAACTAGCTACCCGCCCCTGCTTCGCACGGGTGTAATATTGACATAAAAACCTTCCTCTTGAATCACTCTATCTCATATAAGAAACCGCTTCAAAATCCGTTGCGTAGTTTAAAATATTTAAGCATACATAGGGACTTTAGGGACGGACAGACGACAGCGACTTTGTTTTATACTATGTAATGATAATGAAGAAAAGTATTCATGAAGACTCAGAATATATTGATTGGTATCAATAAATTAGTCTACAAATATAAAATTTTCTTTTAATCTCTAACTGGCCCGCATGGAGATTGTTCCGCATGTCGTTTGATGCGCCCCGTAGTTTAATCTCCTAGAACCACATATTATGCTCAAACATCCAGGTGCGAGTGAGACTCAAAATGAGGTCAGTGTTTCTCGATGCGCCGGTACACCAGAACTACCAGGGCAACATAAGTCTACAGGAAGTTTATTTCGCTCCAGTTGCCTCGCGCATATTCCGCCGGCGACACCAGATAATGGCCACCACTCCTAGCTCATTACTCGCGCCACTTTCCTGGCGTAATTTTCTTACCATAATTTATGTCGACGCTACACGACGTTTTGTGGAAACGTTAACGTGTCTGACTACGGTTTCTTTTCTTTTTTTTGTTCTCTTCAATTTAGTATTAAGGCGAATTTCATTTTGTTTTGTAAGCGTAATATGCCTATTTATCAAATTGGCATTATAATCTGATCTCTAAGTCCGGTGATGATGTATTTAGAATAACTACATAATTTCATCACTCCTTCACCCAGGGCCCAAACCTACTAATTCAGTAGAGTGAGAATCTACGTGCCAAACTAATACTCTATTGTCAGTTCGGGATATATGTCACACACACACACTTATATCACAAAGAAGGAAAATTTGATAATACTGGTCCCGACTCAGCAGTGGGTCTGATAGATAGTAATGATGATGATGAAATCAAATATGAATTTTATTTTATATAGTAAGGAGAAAATCTAAACATCTGCGATTAGATGTTCTCCTAGTACATTTTGTCAGATTCGGGTTGCTTACTGGCTATCCTAGTACATGGTACTGCAATTAAGTAAGCACTAGGAGATCATAGATGTTAGGAATTAGATGGTAATTGGTCGCAGAAATGCAGATTCACTCAACTACATTTTTTGTGATACTCAGCGAGGTTCGTGTCTGTATTTAGCCTTTCGTTCGACGTGTAAGCTATCGTAACGTCGCTTTACAATTACTAGGTACCAACTAAGTTGCTAGAAACGATATTATTTTCCATTATTCTAAATAAAATTAACATAAAAACGTGGCTTCAGATGATGATGACGACCCACTGTATGTCTGTCTGTCTAAGTTAGTTTTAGTTAGCAAATCTAGTTTCAGAATAAAATAACGTGCTGCGTTCTAATTACTTCTCATTAGCTCACGCCTTAACGCGCGCCGGGTTTGACTCATCAAAATGTTGCAGTCATATTCACTCTTATTCCCTGACACCAAAAGTTCAAATTATGACGCGGAACTGCCAGATATAAGTTAGTCAAACTAAGGTAGTTAAGCGTCTCTATAGTACCTTATGATAATGATGTTAAGGTAGAATTTATATTGTGAGGACGGCATAATGACTATGCGAACCGGAACCGCAGCCAAGCCACTCGCTTGTAATTTATGATCGCCTGGTACTTGTGCGCCGGTAAATGTCGTCACCGGTCGTAGTGGTCAGTTTTCATTGACAATAATTAGGTTTTTTTTAACCTGGCACAGCTTCGCACACGTCGGCATTTACTTTTTAAACATTTTGGATGCATTAGATGTGCACGCTCCTCCCGCGACTTTCCTCGCTCAACCAGATAATTTTCTTTAGATTAACATTCTTAAATTCGTTTTAATATTATCTGCAGAAAGGAATGTCCGATTTGAATAATGAAAAAACAATCTGCGTATAGATGGACGTACATTATTTATTTGGATTTATTATAAAGGATCGGTTGGCATTTCTATCAACTTTTTTAATGTAAACATACATACATGGCGACTTCTTTGTCTTTTGTGTTTCTTTATGCCTGCGTGATCGTGAGGAGTGTTTTTTTTTTTGTCTATCGATGCGTTTGTTTTTCGTCTTACGCCTGAAAAGTTTAAATTATTTTGACTTGTGCACTTAACTACAATAGATGGACATAATGGTAATGTGTTTTTGTTCTATCGTCTATTTTACTCCTTCAGTATTATTGGAGTTTTAGTAGATATACCTTATTTTTCTAGTGCTTCATCATTTTAGCCCATAAACGACCCACTACTGGCTCGGGCCTCCTCCAAGTTCATGGAGGGAAATTAGCGTACTGTCGGGTTGGCACAGGGTTTGTATCAAGTTGTTCTTCTCTTGCGGCTAGGTTATCGGCCTTGTAATTTCCTTTTGTCGGCTCTTTTACGTCGCCGCCACACGGAATTCTAGTACTAAATCCGAGTGTATACAGTGTCTCTTCCACCCAAAAATAGGCAAAAATAAAAAACAATAAGAAATAAATAATAATAATAATAAAACAAACATTAAGCAGTTATTTGCGACGTATTTGTTACATAGAACGAAAAAAACATGTAATAAAAAGGGTAATTTCGGTATTGAACAAAAAGTTATTGTGAACTCCTCAAAAAGGGGAGGGGGGGGGTCAATAAAAGCCTAAGTTACTCCTTGTTACATCAGCTATGAGCCAAAATAAATCCCCGTCAAAATCGGTCCAGCCATCGGAGATTATCCGAATAAACAAACAGACAAAAATAGTAAAATAAATTGTTTTGCCATATGTACCGTATACATCCTAATACACTTAGTAAAAAGTGGTTAATTTAATATTACAAACAGACAATCGAATTTTATTTATTTGTATCGTCGTTTCGGCCTCCTCCAAATTCATGGAGGGAAATTAGCCTACTGTGCCACGCTGGCACAGGGTATGTATCAAGTTTTCCTCTTCTTGCGGCTTGGTGATTTACCTCTTGCGTTCCCTTAGTCGCCTCTTACGACACCCTCAGGATGGTATGGGTTGGTCACACTGCGTATTCTAAATCCGTCACCACACTGAATTTATTTTATGATGTATTTATTTGTACAGCCTACAGAAATACTCCAAGAAAATTCCAAAGAGTTACAGAAGTCATACTGACTTTTTGAACATTACAAAAATGACGGCGCAATAAATACGATAGCCAGTACCATAATTAAATTAAAAGCCAGCGTTGTGGGCTGTTAAAAAACGACTTCTGTCTTCGAGTTTTCCGGTTGCGGGCGGACGTTGCGACGGCGCCATTGTAATAAAATGCTCAAGTGTTTTTACAAATCTTAAACCTATGTACCTATTTGGAATACATAGTTACACCCCCATTTCCTGAGGGTGTCATAGCTAGCTAAGCATTTGATCTACAGGATAACAAACGTCTGATTTTGATGTATGTTTACATTATTTTCTGTTCGGCGTTTCGTTCTCTTCCCTGCAATATGGTTGAGGAGGGCTATGGCTGCCGCATGCGTCATGCTTTTGAACAGGTGCCGTCGCTGGGGTCGGTTGGCTCGGGCATTAGAAGGTTACTATTGTTGACTAGATCTGGCTGATGTTTGGCCCTTTGCGACTATTGCGCGAGTTAGCTCTCACAAATCTGTCTAATGACGACCTTGTATTTAAAAATAGCGATATAAAAAAAAGCAACTACAGAGTTTCTTGCGGGCTCTTCTCTGTAGAGCTGCATTTTAGAGAGTAATTTTTAAATTTTATTTTATTGTTTGACTTGTCAAAAGAACTCTAATATTTATGCATATATTGCGCTATCGTACACAAAACTGATAAATTTAACACTTCAAACTACTACGATTATTTATTAATTTCTCCTACGCCTCTCCCTCCGTCTTTCGAATTTTCGATCAGGGCACGTGTCATGACGCGAGTTTGACATCCTATACCCATCCCAAGAAAAGTGCTCAACGCCGCTAAAATAAAAAAAAAGAAGTTTTCACTCCAAAAGATTTCAATTTAAAAAAAATTGAACGGTATGTTGTGGTTTTGTTGAAGGTTAAAGATATTATTCTTCTCTGTAGAGGCAGCCCTATATGTCAAACAAGCCGGGGCACGCCAAGCCGCCGCGCCCCCGTCGTCGCTTCACGCTGAAATAAGTGCGTCATTAGGCGCCTGACGACCGACGCCTGCTAGGGCCGTGTGCTACTTACAAAACGACGCCCGACCCACGCGACAACCCTACGAGATCGATATTTATAACAACTAGTCGCCCAGCGGTCGAAATTCGACCATAATTAATTTAAATTATAGTTCTATTCTGAATTTGACCACAGACTTTAACAACAAATAAAAGAGTAGGTATGCGTGTGTGTGTCAAATACATGTTAGTGAGTGTAATGTTTCTTTTAGTGATTTAATTTATTTTAGCATATTAAAAAACAATATTATCATTATGTACTCCTTCTCATGATAAACTATAAATGTAGGATATTTCATATACCTCCGTCTGCGCAATATTCGTAAAGAGGGGTTCAAAGTATAATGTTCAAGTTTATTTAAAAAGACTTAGACTTTAGATTTAGTATACATAGTGTCACCACCCCATTCCATCCCGAGGGTGTTATAAGAGCCGACAAAAGGAAATGACAAGGTCGATAACCTAGCCGTAAGAGAAGGAAAACTTGGTACGATACCCTGTGCCGACCTGTCTGACCAGCGTGGCATATTAAGTAAACTACCCTCCATTTAACTGGAAGAGGTCCGACTCAGCAGTGCGTCTGGGCAGCTATGGGCTGTGTAGTTGTAGTGTGTTTTTTTTTTTTTTTAGTATTTTGTTACAACACCACAGACCTGTAGTCCGTGTTCTTTTTAGCAATTAATGGTAATTATTTGCTCTGTCTTATGTTGAGGATATCGGAACCGTCATTGCAACTTGTTCCGACTGTCAACACTCGCCTTCGGCTGCGCCTCGGCACGGGTAGACATTTGTCGGAACTCTTTGCAATGACAGAGTTTTCGCACTTGTAATGAAATATACTAACTATTAGTTAGAATGTGATCTATATTTTGTGCTATGTTACACTGAAATACTCTCAGTGAGTCCACTTATTATAGTAATTAATAAAGTAATGGAGACCGATTTAGAACACACAATGCCACCAAACCACACTAACCTGAGGGTGTCGTAAGAGACGACTGCAGAAGCATTATAAGTCAGACCCCTAGCCGCAAGAGATGGAAAACTAGATAGAAACAAACCCTTTTTGCCATATTGCCCATTTTGCATATTGGGCTCATTTCCCTCCATGACTTTGGAGGAGGCCCGACTCAGCAATGGGTCATTTATGAGCTGAAACGATGATGATGGTTAAAGTAATTAATTAATTTGTAATTAGTAAGTAGTTACTAGTGTTGCATATAACTTTATGTACATGTACTAGGATCGCAGAAGTGCGCTAGAGCTTCGCAGTAACACGTATAGATAAGCGCGGGTCCGGATACCGTTAGTGTCACTTAGGGTTGTCAATGTCGGATAAAGAAAATTATTTACTTAATGAAATAGTGATGGATGACGAATCCGTGTGGTGACGGATTTAGAATAGATAGTGTCACCACCACATTCCAAACTGAGAGGGCCGTAAGAGCCGACAAAAGGAAATATCAAGGCTGCATGAGAAGGAAAATTTGTTACGCAAACTGTGCCATCGTCGAGCTAGGGCAGCACAGTAGGCTAATTACCCTCCATGTAGTAGGAGGAGGCTATACCCTGCAGTGGGTAACAAGTCACATTTAGGGCTCGAACCTTTTTTTGTACCTTTTTTGTTTTTACCTGTATTGGATTATACAGGGTGTCCCAAAAATAGCACGCCACAGCGACACTGGAAGTAGGATAGCCGTAGGCCTCTTGAACAAAAAAATAGGCTGAAATAAAAAAAGGAGCAATAAATAATAATAATAAAAAAACATTATGTAGACATTTGTGACGATTTTGTTACATAGAACGAAAAAAAGGGTAAATAAAAAAAGCTGGTAATTTTAAAACTACACGTTAATATGTTTCCGCCTTTAGTCTGCTAAATTTAAAAGTTCCTGCTAAATTATTGTGTCAAAAACGTGTGCCTTGCGTCCCAAACTGACACTTTATTAGTAGAAGGTTGCCAAAATTAAAAATTTAAATAAACCCCCGACACAATAACCTTTAAAAAGTAAAAAATAAAAATAAATACTTCGCGTTGGGGGACCACTCCCACTTATTTATTACCTGACCCCTGGTCCCCCAACGCGAAGTATTTATTTTTATTTTTTACTTTTTAAAGGTTATTGTGTCGGGGGTTTATTTAAATTTTTAATTTAATTTTTATTTTATACTTTTTATAGGTACATACTTATTATAATGTAGATTTTGTTAAATTGCACGTGATGCGCTTTCATTTGAGACCCCACTCGATTATATTTGCAGACATTCGGTTATTCTTCCCCACTTTCACCCCTCATAACTTTTAAACGGCTCACCCGATTTTCATCAAACATGTCTAAGAACACTCGCCCGTAACTCACCTTTCATACAAAAAGAACTTTATTGAAATCGCTTCATCCGTTCGCGAGCTACGGTGCCACAGACAGACAGACAGACAGACAGACAGACCGACAGACAGACAGACACGTGAAACTTATAACACCCCTCTTTTTGCGTCGGGGGTTAAAAACTGTCAAAATCGGCAATCAATGACATACTTTACGTGATAATCGTACCCGGTTCAACGATTTTATTCTATACATTCAAATACACTCAAAATATCAGTACCGATTCCAAAAATCCTTTCACCATAAGATGTCCATATTATCATAAGCCATATGCATTTTTTTTAACGAAACCTCGCCAATCACTTGTCTTGCCGCACCCGTCCGCTGGGTGCGGGCGGTATAATAGGGTTGTCGACTAAAAATACATCGCATTTAAAAATAAATATTTTTTACATTTGCATTTAGTATTTTAGATTAACTTATATCGCGGCAGTTTACAAAACATTAAATTCACGAGAATCAGTAAATAAGTATAGTAAGACGTGGTCGCTCACTATGGGCTCTGGAGCTTGGAGTTTCCCTGCGAAATCGAAATGACGAGATACGCAGGAGAACCAGAGTTACCGATATAGCCTACAGGATTGCCAAACTTAAGTGGCAGTGGGCAGGGCACATAGCTCGCAAGGCTGAACCCTATGGGGCAGAAATGTCCTCGAGTGCCGAGCGCGTTCCGGAAACCGCAGTACTTGTAGGCCTCCCACACGGTAGACCGACGACCTGGTTAAGGTCGCTGGAAAGCGATGCGGGCGGCTCAGCACTGGCCTTCATTGTGTAGCGACCAACATGCTACATACTTAACACAATTTACCCGAAAAATCTGAACTAATTAAATCAAGGAATATCACCTACAAATGCGAGAATAACCAAAAAGCCGCGATAGCGAAATTTCAACAGCGATTCGCATAGTTAAGAATTCCCCGACTACAATTATTGGGGGGTTAGGGGCTGCGACCCTAGCCAGACATACCACCTCATCTGGCTGAATCCTTGGGGGAGGCCTACGCCCAGAGTGTTTCGTAGCCTTAACTTAAGACTGAAAAGTGGGCTGATGATGAAACTACACAAAACTATATTTGTTTCGCAAAAGGTGCAGTACATACGCGTCGCACAAAAGCGGGATGGGGGCGCGCCGAGTGCTTAGCCCGGTCGCTTTACACAACACATCGTTAGCGTGGAGTGTGGACCGGTACTGGCAAGCAATAGGGTTGTCACGCTTACGAAAAAAAAACAAAAAAAAACAGTATTACTCATTCCGGTATTATTTTTTTAAATAAAACGAGACCTCCGCTCTCGGTATTATGTAATTCACGAACACAAATGACACCCAGACTCACAGCAAGTGCCACTGGATTGGACAGAGACTTGTCTGGCCCCGGAAACGAACGCGGGATCATGGATCCAATGGCGCCACATCTAGCCCCTAGACCAAATATTTGGGGATGTCATAGCTTCTTGTGTGTACCGTAATCTACTACTACAGAGCCGCCCATACATGACCCACTACCGAGTCGCGCCTCTGCATACACTGTATTCTAAATCCGTCAACACACGGTCAAATCGACAATATGTTTTTTTGAATTATTTTCTTTTATATTAGATAACATTGTGAATTCTTGAGTTGTGCCGACCCTAGTTTCCGCCGCTATCGCTACGAGCTGTATTATGTATTCCGCCGCTCCGACGACGGGATCACCTGGGCTCGCAATTTTACGACCATCCCGCTGCCAGCGCCACCGCCTTTCATAAAGGTAGTGATGGGACATTCACTGTTATAAATTTATCGATATCCGCTTATTTTTAACAGACTTCAAAGAGAGATGATATTCTCAAATCGAATATGTTTTTAGTAGTATGTATGTAGGAAATAATAAGGCCGAAACCCTAACTGCAGGAAACTGAAAACTTAATACGAAACCCTGTGGCAACCCTTCTAGCCAGCGTCGCACAGTAGGCTAATTACCCTCCATAAAACTGGGCCTCAGACTCAACAGTGGTTCATTTATGAGTTAGTAGTGTAAGCAGTATAAGTGCTTTTTATGTCATTGGATTGAACAATGTCGCCTTATACGAAACGAGATGTTTTGATATTTAGCAGGTTACGAATTTGTGACAGGCTCTCAATAACATCGATGTGGACCAATAGAAAATATTTATTAACATTTAAAAATAAATGTTATTTTATCGATATAGATTACGATTACAGTAGTTCGTCCCTAGTGAAGTGTGCTCGGGCCATGGGCCGCGCGATGGAATTAAATCGCACGCACGACACCCCCCACCCGTCACCCACCACGCTCTGTTGCTCGGAGCGGGATTTGCTAGGGTTGTCAAATTTACAGATTAGAAAATTATTATTATTCCTTTAGAATATTTTACGGGCTAATTACCCTCCATGAACTTAGAGGTCGCCTGACTCAGGAATGGGTCATCTATGGGCTGAGTCGATTTAGAATATAAATACAGGCTTTAGAATACATATTGCCACCATCCCATTTCATCCCGTGGGCCTTTGATCCTAGGCTTGCGTGATGGAAAGCAACGCCAGGGTTAGATGGAGCAGACAGTTCCAGGAAATCCCCTGACGGGCACCGGCTCTCACATACACACGACGGAACACAGTAAAACTGGTTGGCGCTGGACTTAAATATGAGGGTGGGTAGCTAGCCGGGATTTTACCACACGCGTTATTGCCCAGCGTGCGGTGGGGAAATTTTATATTTTGACATTCTGACATCTCGAAACGTAGATAGTACTATTGACATCTTTATCACTATAGATAGTTTCGCTATAGAATTGTTGTCACATAGTTTATAACTATTTACAGATTACTGCATAAAACGGAATGAATAGTTGTTCAGTCACGTTCACAATTGGTCGTTGGTCTAGGGGTTAGATGTGCCACCTTTGGATCAACGGGTCCCGGGTTCGATGCCGGGGTCGAGCAAGTGTCTTTGTCTAAACCAAATGCACTTGCTCTGAGTCTGGGTGTCATTTGTGTTCGTGAATTACATTTTTGTAAACTGAAAAGCGATGCAGGGGTTTCGTTTACAAAAAATATGATTTTCCGTTGACAAATCGACAACCCTAAGTTCAAAGCGTGTGCCGCCTGCAGCCACGGCGACGGGGATCGAGGGTATTGCTAAGTGACTAACATTCGAACAACACGTGCTAAATTACAGTCACTTGTAGATGTTTGTGCCTTAGCCTATATTGTGACGTCACTACTACTCAGCCCGTAAATGACCCACTGCTGAGTCGGGCCGCCTCCAATTACGAGGGTTTGTATCAAGTCTGCGGCGGCGTGATTCTGCATCAGATCCCACAATGCCGCAACAGGACGCGAGTTGGAGCACCCCGGGGAGGTTTAGTGGGTAGGCCCCCACTATGGGGGAGAGTCCCACACTCCCCTCGCTGGCCATCCCTGTGGCCGGCGAGGAAGTCCATAAAGGATTTTACCCCGGGCGAACAAAAAAAAAAAGGGTTTGTATCAAGTTTTGCTTCCCTTGCGGCTAGGTTTATGACCTTGTAATTTCCTTTTGTCGGCTCTTACGACACCCTCAGGATGAGATTGGGTGGTGACACCATGTATACTTGACTATGAGCGAAAAAAGGCAACAGAAATTCTGCATATGTATGGCTTTTTTCATCCGTGTGGTGACGGATTTAGAATACATAGCGTCAACACCCCATTCCATCCCGAGGGTGTCGTAATAGCCGACAAAGGAAAATGACAAGACCGAAAACCTAATCGCAAGAGCAGGAAAAATTGACATGAAATACTGTGCCAACCCGTCTGGCCAGCGTGGCACAGTAGGCTAATTACCCTCAATGTTACTTGAGGAGGCACGATCTATGTGCTAAGTAGTAGTAATAAATGGTGTTTCAGATGTTATATTAACATGAAAGAGGTGTTTTTTTTAAATTGCGATTCAGATAAACGTCACCTCTCTATTTCGAATTTAATAAAGTAGTGTGTGAAAAAAAAACACTTAACCCGAGTGCGCCTTCCATAAAATATTAAGACCGAAAATAATGTACCAGGCGCTCATAACGCGACCGCAGTATGGCCGCAAAACGCCGCTAGCATATTTTTACGGCTGCCGACTGCAGGTTCTACCGCGTTGTACGTTGCCTCCGGTTGCGGTCGCGAGATGCGGGAGCCGGGTCCAAGAGACATGCGCATTTTCTGTAATGTCATTAAACAGAGGATGACAAAAGCGCTATAGCCGTAGCGAAACTGCCTGTTGTTCTGGGGGTCATATATCCGCCTTTGGATCAACAGGTCCGCAGTTCGATTCCAAGGTCTGAGTCTACCACCAGCTCTAAGTCTGGGTGTCATTTGTCTTCGTGAATTACATGTTTGTTAACAACCCCGGCGAGTGCAGGGCTGTTATTTATTCTAAACTAGCGACCCACCCTGGCTTCGCACGGGTGCAATGATAAACCTCTACATTTATCAGTGTTTCTCTACAATATTATGGATGTATTATACATATTATAAACCTTCCTCTTGAATCACTCTATTTATTAAAAAAAACCGCTTCAAAATCCGTTCCGTAGTTTTAAAGATTTAAGCATACATAGGGACGGACAAACGAGACAAGCGACTTTGTTTTATACTATGTAGTGATAATATTCTAAATAATAATTTATAATGTGTATAGAGTTTTCTTTACAGTCTGTATTTAGATAAAGAAATACTTTTACCTGTACTTGTAGTTAGTCTTGTCTTGAAGTTACTTTGTCTGCTCATGGGTACATTTAGTAACCTCTTACGATACCCCAGAATGAAATGGGTTGATGACATTCTGTGTTCTACAGCCTTTACCACAAGGACATAAAATATGTACATATTTACTACATCTATGGCGTAAAGATTCCTTTTTCAAGTTAATCAAATTTTTACAGATCTTAATCTTCTTCAATACCAAACATGAATATTTGTCTATATGTCCTTTATAGAATCGTAAACTATGCATTTCATCATGTGATGATCGTCAGTAAAGTGTTGCGCAAAAAAAACTTTGTGCAATACACGCAGGGTACAGCTAGTGTTGTAAATAAATGTACGCATTTCTTTTCGTCACGTAAAAGGTCAAACAAGTGATATTATTTTCATTGTGTACGCCAGCTCTTGAACTAGTGGTCCTTGTCATGCCAGCGTCTATGCCCGTAGCTTATCCAGATAATCGCCAGCTTAGTATGGGCGCCTGGTATCCGCTTATATTGTTATTAGGAGCAACGGCCACGTTTCGTATGGTTGCATTTGTTTTTTTTTTTTTTTGGTAATGAATATATACAATGTCGCAAACCCACGCTATCCTGAGGGTGTTGTAAGATAATACTAAAGGAAGCGAAGAATAGCGTGTGTTGGTGACATTGTGTATTCTAAATTCAAATCATTACCAAAAATGCATCCTTAGGAAACTTGCCACTTGCTCTTGCATTTCATTTAGTCGGCTGTTACGACACCCTCAGGTCGGAATGGGGTGGTGGGTGGTGACACTATGCATTCCAAATCCGTCACCACACGACTATATGCATGTGTTCATCTTAATACAATGAACGTTTTTAATTTCTCTACTACTACTAGTCAGCCCATACACGACCCACTGCTGGGCCGGGCCTCCTCCATTTAGATAAATAAATAAATAAATATCCTTGGACATTTCACACAACGCCATCTCGTCCCAAGCTAAGCAACTTAATGCTTGTGTTATGGTAACGAGATGGATGATAAACTACTTATATACATTGTTTTTTTGTAAATACAAACATATTATAGATAGAAATGACACCCAGACTCCGAGCCAGTGCCTCTGGCTTACACAAAGACACTTGCCCGACCCCGGAATCGAACCCGGGACCCGTTGATCCAAAGGCGGCACATCTATCCACTAGACCAACGAGGCAGTCAATGATGGAGATGAGATGGAGGGTAATAATTAGCATGTTATGCCAAGCTAGCCAGACGGGTTGGCACAGGGTTTCACATCAAGTTTTCTTTGTCGTGTGGCTAGGTTATCAGCCTTGTCATTTTCTTTGATGACACCCTCAGGATCGAATGGGTTAGTGACACTATGTATTATGAATCCGTACTCCACAATTTTCTATTTCCCTGAACCGTAGTCGACAACCCTATAGTTAACAACCCTACATACAGTCGACCCTCCACCGCTAAGCCGCCCCGCGCCGCTACTCGACAAGTAAAAAGGCGTCCCTCTTCAATGGACGCCCGAATCTTTACGAGGGTGCCTTAAGTACGAGTGCTTGCCAATTGTACGAGGTTGTACGGAACCCTAATTTTATCGTTGTTGGTCTAGGGGTTGGATGCGCCGCCTTTGGATCACGGGGTCCCGGGTTCGATTCCGGGGCCGGGCAAGTGTCTTTAAACCAGAGGCACTTGCTCTGAGTCTGGGTGTCATTTGTATTCGTGAATTTCATGTTTGTAAACTGCCTCCGCGATACAGGTCTCAATTTTATTAAAATAAAAATATATGTATAAAATAAAATAATGATAAAATAGTGATGGATTTAGAACACTTAGGGTCAACACACCATTCCAACCTGAGTGTCGTAAGAGTCGACAAAGAAAATTACAAGGCGGATAACTTAGCCTTGATACGAAATCCTGTGCCTTCCCACAGTGGCACAATAGGTTAATTACTTACTTACTTCTCAGGACATAAATGACCCACTGCTGAATCGGGCCTCCTCCATTTACATTGAGGGTCATCGTCAATGCTTACTCAATGCTGTCAACAGATATCGCCATCTGCTAGAATCGTTTGGAGCTAACACACAGGATGTCTCAACGCCACAGCGACACTGGAAGTAGACTAGCCCTAGGTCTGTTCCACAAAAAAAATGCTGCAGAAAAGTCACATGGATTTCGAAAAAAAAAATGGGGTAATTCGAATAATTCTAATATCAGATTTTTTCCAATTACCCGATTTTTTTTTTGAAAATTACTTGACTTTTACGTTCGATCTAACAAAATCGTTACAAATACCTACGAAATATATTTTATTTATTATTATTTTATTTTTATTTCCGGCTATATTTTTGTGTCTCTATGGCGTGCTATTTGGGACACCCTGTATAATTGTGACTGTCAATTAATAGAAAAACAATCTGCAATAAAATAATATTGCGACTATAAATTGAGATTTAAGCTATCCTATCTTTCAATTTGGATCAAGATGCACACAGTGTGCAAATTTGATTAAAATCGGTTAAGTAGTTTAAGAGTCCATTGCGGACATACAACGTGATAAGTAATTTATATATATATTAAGCTTTTGCAGAGTTTCGATGGCGTTTACGTTATTTTATGCGGATATAAGCATCGAAACCTCATTACGCCCGTACCAAAGGAGATCTTCGCGCGTTAACAGTTGAAAAAATCGAACATCTATTTCCGCGGAAGATCAAAGATTTGGCGTTGCGTTGCCATGGCGACGGAGGTAATTTTGCATGCCACGATTTGCCACAGGTGAAATATATTTGCTTACTCCGGTTCGCAGAACGGAAAGCAGAATTTAATATTAAAATTATGATGTATTATATTTAAGGAGATATTGAGTTAGAACTGTAATCTCCTGCAATATCTTATATTTTCTCAGTTACTGTTAAATAACGTTTACACTTGCACTTAGTAATTAATTACACGAGTGTTATTTTACACTTACTGATATTTATCTTATTTCCAGAGAAAGTCTGAAACTAAATAATTGCGCGTGAATAAATATATATATACTTAAAATAAATAAATATCCTTGGACATTTCACACAACGCCATCTCGTCCCAAGCTAAGCAACTAAATGCTTGTGTTATGGTAACGAGATGGATGATAAACTACTTAAATACATTTTTTTTTTGTAAATACATACTTATTATAGATAGAAATGACACCCAGACTCCGAGCCAGTGCCTTTGGTTTAGACAAAGACACTTGCCCGACCCCGGAATCGAACCCGGGACCCGTTGATCCAAAGGCGGCACATCTAACCACTAGACCAACGAGGCAGTCTATAATAGGTACATATATAATACTAAATACTCGATAGAAACTAGATAATATACTAGTTATAAAGTTATACTAGAAATCAAATATCGAAGATACTCGTATATTGGAAATAAGAGCTCTGGTTATTGCCAGAGGCAATTTTGTGTTTGACAATACGGACTATTGTTCATAATTACAAAATAAACTGACGGATTTTGAATATGTACATAGTATCACCACCCCATTACGTCCCGAGGGTGTTGTAAGAGCCGACAAAGAGACATAACAAGGCCGAAAACCTAGCCGCAAGAGAAAGAAAACTTGAAACGAAACCCTGTGCCAACCCGTCTGGCCAGCTTACCCCTATCACATTTGGTAGGTCTGCGAATCGGAAATTTTATTTTTTAGACAAACAATTTTCTTTTTTACGATACAGCATACCAAAATACATACAACCTTAAATTTTCTTCCATCTACGATCAACCCCTATTTTTATTAGCGATATTTAAATGGCAAAACAACGTTTGGGGGGCTAGCTAGTAGTTGTATAAAAATGTGGGCAAAATCGTATGCGAAAGTAGTGTTACGATAAATAACGGGTCCGGTTGCGACGGATACCGCGCGGTCCCGAGGACGGAGTCGGTCGTATTTCATGTCGGAACGAGGTGGCAGCATAGGGTTGAGATTGGGGACGAACTAAACAATTAATTTTGCTGCCTTCTTGCACTAATTTTTTTTTATTTATTATTTTGTTACAACACCACAGACTTGTTGTCCGTGTTCTTTTTTGCAATGAATGGTAATTATTTGCTCTTAAATTTTTTCCTTTTGTCTGTCGTACCCAGCGCCTTGGCACCTGGGACATTGGTGTTTCATTTCACCTACTCTCAGATGGTGCTTCCTTAGCTTTCGGAGTCCGTTTTCAGGAGTTTCCTTTAATAATATTGCAATTGTTGAGTCGGTTCAGATTAAGGTGAATGTTCCAGGGTAGCCCGCGAAATTCAAATTTTCTTAGGTTTTTTGCAATTTGTAGGTCAGTGCTAGGTTGTATGTTGATTATAATGTTATTCGCGGCTGTAAGACGTATGTCGTTATAGAATTATAATCATCAAATTCATCAATACTACCCTCCAAGCTCATAAAGGTGCAAGAAAAACTTTTTCAACGTCAGAGTCATTCTTGCACCTTTATGAGCTTGAACGGTTGTATTGATGAGTTTGATGATTATAACTCTGTAACTACATACGTCTTACAGCCGCTAATCATAATGTTCATCATCATACAACCTATCACTGCGCTGCAAATTGCAAAAAACGTAAGAAAATTTGAAGTTCGCGGGCTACCCTGGAGTATCCACCTTAAGAATACGTGGTATTATCACCCCATGCCATCCTGAGGGTGTCGTAAGAGCCGACAAAAAGAAATGACAAGGCTGGAAACCGGCTAGGTTTGCCACGCTGGCAGGACGGGTTGACACAGGGTTCAAATCAAGTTTTCCTTCTCTTGGGGCTAGGTGATCTGCCTCTTGCGTTCTTTTAGTCGCCGCTTACGACACGCTAAAGATGGTATGGGTTGGTGACATTATGTATTCTATACCCGTCACCTCCACACAGAGAGAATGGATGTTTGTTACCCAAATACGGTATGACTAAAGAGATATATGCATTATATTTGGCACATAGATAGTTTACAGTCCAGCGGAATACATTTATTTTGGTCGAAAAGCCAAAACCATAAGATAATTGATATATAATATAAGATATATAATTGATTACTGCCTTGTTGGTCTAGTGGTTAGATGTGCCGCCTTGGATCAACGGGTCCCCGGTTCGATTCCGGGGTCGGGCAAGTGTCTTTGTCTAAACCAGAGGCACTGGCTCGGAGTCTGGGTGTCATTTTCTATCTATAATAAGTATGTATTTACAAAAAAAAAAATGTATATAAGTAGTTTATCATCCATCTCGTTACCATAACACAAGCATTAAGTTGCTTAGCTTGGGACGAGATGGCGTTGTGTGTAATGTCCAAGGATATTAAAAATATTTAATTAGGCGATTTTTTTAAAGCAAGCTTATAGCACTTTCATTATCTTGAAAACAGCCGGAGTGCGTCACATCCGGTTGCGACCGGATGCTCCGCCTAGTCGCCGCCGCTCCGGGCCCGCCCCCGTCTGAGTACTAGGCGAGCATGAAACAGTGGGAGGTGGCTTCTGAACAACGGAAAATTTCAGACCCGGATTTTTAGATTTTTTAGATGTTGTGTTCTTACCCAAGACAAAAATAGTAATGTTATGAGTTCGACGTGTGTACGTGTGTATTTGTCACCCACTACTGAGTCTAGCCTCCTCCAAACTCATGGAGGGATATTAGCCTACTGTGCCAAACCTATCCGCGTGGTGACGTATTTAGAATACATAGTGTCACCACCCCATTCCATCCTAAGCGTGTAGTAAGAGCCGACAAAACGAAACGACAAGGCCGAAAACCGCTGCAAGTGAAGGAAAATTTGTTACAAAACCCTGTGCCAACCCGTCTGGCCGGCGTGGCACAGTAGGCTAATTACCCTCCATGTAACGGGGAAGGGTCGAATCAGCAGTGGGTAATATATGTAATAGTGCCAATCTGGCCAGAGGGGATGAAACAGGGTTTCGAATGAAGTTTTCCTTCTCTTACGGTTAGATTTTGTGTGATATTTCCTTTCACCCTCAGGATGGAATGGGTTGGTGACACTATGTAGTCTAAATGCGTCACAATACGTCATTTATTTGTTATTTATCAGTTTTGGTTTACATTTTTCGTTGTACAATGAAAATGTCCCCGTTACCAACAGACAGGGCGAGTTTCCCCGATCGGTCACTTGCAAACTTAATATTTTATTACTTCATAACTTTTCCCAACTTTTCCGCAACAGATTATCTTCTTTTTCGTGTTCTCAGCCCGTTAAAGACTCAAAGATAAGTTGGGCTTCTTTACTTTTAATTATTTGTATACAAAATAGACATATTGATAAAATTTTAAAATGCATAATTTGTAATTTAGTTTACTACTAGTTCGGATCGCGACCACTGCTGAAATGAACCGGCAAGAAATTAAGACGCCTTCTCTTTTTATTAATAACTTTTCGGCCATACTTATTACGTGATGTGGTACCAAATATATTGATGTGACATTACAATAACAAGTCTAATTTGAAATCATGGCAACAATATTGTCTACAATCTACATTATGACTTGTATGTAGTGGGATATTTTTCGAGTTTGTACGGTTATCGGAAACACACAACGCATTAAATGTTTTCTTGTAATAACAAGCAGAGATTTACTTTAAAAGTAGGTATGCACAATCCAATTTTTAGAGAAAGACGCTACGCTAAATGACATTGACTGCCTCGTTGTGCCGCCTTTGGATCAACGGGTCCCGGGTTTGATTCCAGGGTCGGGCGCGTGTCTTTGTCTAAACCAGAGGCACTTGCTTTGAGTCTGGGTGTCATGTCATTTGTGTTGGTGAATTACATGTTTTCCAACTGCCCCCGCGGTTCAGTTTATACGTAAAGCAGGGCCTGCGTATAAAATTAAAAAAAATACATGTTAGATAGTCGTGCGTTTCAGTCCAAAAATGACCCACTACTGAGTGGGGCCTCCTCCAAATTCATGGAGGGAAATTAGCCTACTGTGCCACGCTGGCAAGACGGGTTGGCACAGCGTTTGTTTCTAGTTTTCTTTCCTTTCGGCTAGGTGATCTGCCCCGTTCTTTTAGTCGCTTCTTACGACACCCTCAAGGTGGTATGTGTTGGTGACATTATGTATTCTAAATCCGTCACCACACGGATATGTTAGGATATGTAGTTATGTATCTAACATAACAAATGGATAAATAAATGTTACAACGGATTCCCAAACACAATCCGGAGACTACTCTTAAATCTGTGACCCATACCGCGCCCGAGATCCCATAATTACCCGCTACGGGTCCCCGGTCCTAATTGCGACCGACCCAACGTCGGATAATTGCTGTTAGCGAGTTGTAATTTATGAAGGAAATTACGTGATTCACTTTGGATATCACTGATTTCTAGAGATTTTTGTTTCGTCCCTTGAGCAATTCGGTTTTCGTGAGGCCAAATGAGTTATTAGGTTGATTGGAATTGCGGTTGCTCTTTAATTTTTATTTTACACCTAAAATACTACCTACGCGTTATTATTATCGTAGAAATTCTTCTTTTTTGTTAAAATTGTTAATGTGTACTTTTTATTTCGTTTTGAGACATCTAGCGGCGAGTAGCCAAACTAATTTGATAGAAAACTTACCCGAATTAGAACCATTAAAGTAAGATTAATGCTATGAAATTAGTATTTGAATAAATATTTGCGAAGCTAATTATGTCTTTATGAAAATATTGAAAGTTACGAAGCACTTGTATGTAGGTTCATTAAAAACAGAATAGTGTTGTACTTGTTCTATCACTCGATAGATGGACGCATTGGCGCTCAAACAATTCAAAGAACTTGCTTTTATTTAGAAGTTTCGCGGTTTATGAAAACGAATACTAAAACTATGTGTGTTTTGTTACAGAATTCACAAAATCAAGAACCGGTGTACCGAAAAGTGGCTGTTGTCGAGAATTTCTTTGATATAATCTACACTGTTCACGTGGAACTTGAAGGCAGGCCAGGGAAACATGCGGGTCAGAAAAGGACTTACAGAACGGTAAATGCATGAATACAATTAAAAACTCATAACAAAGAAAGAAAACTCAGCCCATAAATGCTGTGGGTTAATTACCCTCTATGTAGTTAGAGGACGCCTGACTCAGCAGTGGGGTAATGTTAATGCTGTGTGTGGGTTAATGACACATATCACTATTCCAACCATTCGCGTAAAAAGCGTTAACATAATCAAGCACAAATAACGATAGCTTCTAAAATAGACTAGCAGCGCCATCTTACGATCCGAGTTTGATTTACTTCGAAGTGTGCGGTTCTGATTGTGACCTATTATTTTAGTTTCAAGTGACAGCTGTTAGATGGCGCTGTCATTATTATTTCACTGTATCATCAAAATAGTTCGGTATATGAATTTCGTTTATAAATTTTATTCATAAAAATGATTGAGCCACGTTTAATATATTTCCAACTATAGTTTAAGCGCTAAGCTCAGTCCTGCTTACTTATTTTAATTAAAATATATTTATATATTTTATGTCTTTTACCCTTTAAATGAGTAAGCTAAGACTATTAAAAAACCCTCTTACACAAAATCTTGTTATTATCACTTAAAATTAATATCAGACTAGTTTAGACATAGTGGGTAGAGTACAGTCAGTGTATCACGTGTCACACCATTCCATCCTGACGATTTCGTAAGAGCCGTCGGAAGTAAACGAAACAATAAAAAAAACAAAGTAAGTAAATGAAGTCTGCCCAGCGTGACACAGTTGGGTAATTAACCCTCCGTACAGTGCAGCAGTGGGTCATGTAAGGGCTGAATAGTAGTAATACTAGTAGTGTACAAAACAGTAAAAAATTAAATTAAAAATTTAAAAATACCCCCGACACAGTAACCTAAAAACAGTAAAAAATGAATACATCGCGTTGGGGGACCAGGGGTCAGGTAATAAATAAGTGGGAGCGGTTTTTAAAGGTTACGGTGTCGGGGGTTTTTTAAATTTTTAATTTAATTGTTATTTTATACTTATTATAGGTACACACTTAATATAATGTAGATTTTGTTACATTGCACGTGATGCGCTTTCATTTGAGACCCCACTCGATTATATTTGCAGACATTCGGTTATTCTTCCCCACTTTCACCCCTCATAACTTTTAAACGGCTCAACCCATTTTCATCAAACATGTCTAAGAACACACGCCCGTAACTCACCTTTCATACAAAAAAAAAAACTATATTGAAATCGCTTCATCCGTTCGCGATCTATGGAGCCACAGACAGACTGACAGACAGACAGACACGACACCCATGGGAAGATATGGGGTGGTAGTATTCTTCCTCCGCTACCACACGGAACGATATTATTGTTAACGTGATGGTAAAGGCTTTAATCACTTCTCTAAAGTAGATACTAATATTTCGTGGCTACGGATTAAGAACACAAAGTATCGCCATTCCATTTCATCCTAAGGGTGTCGTAGTAGCCGACAAAAGACATGGTAAGGCCGATAACCTAGCCGCAAGAGAAGGAAAACCTGTGCCGACCCGTCTGGCCAGCGTGGCACAGTAGATTAATTACCCTCCTTGTAGTTGGAGGAGGCCCGACTCAGCAGTGGGCCATTTATGGGCTGAATAATAAAATAATATTTCGCAGCACCATCATGTTTCACCGTTTTACCAGGCAGCATTGCAGGCAGGTCTAGCCTTGGACAAAAATATTGGTATATTGATATCCGACCTTCGTATATCGCGTTTGCCTGCGTATCTCCTCATTTCTGATTCGATCTCACAGGGAAACTCCGAGCATAGTCCTCTCCATTGCCCTTTGGGTGACTTTGAGCCATCTGATGGAGCCCATAGTGAGCGACCACGTCTCTTTTCTATATGTCATCACTGGCAACACACATTGTTTGAAGACTTTGGTCTTCAAACACTGCGGTATTGTGGAAAAAACATATAGATGAGTTATCTAACTTACTATGTACTTGAATAAGCCAATAGAATACTATTAAATTAATTCGGTCTCCCGAAAATCCCTAACGAAATTTAATTATCTCTCCGCGTTCTCTAATTACGGATGTTTTCTCCAACAGATCACGGAGACTTACGCGTTCCTGCCTCGGGAGGCAGTCACGCGTTTCCTGACCGGATGTGCTGAGTGCGCCAGGCGCCCGCGCAGTGCCTCACCCCCTCCTTTACCCACACCCTCCCCGTCTCCCACAAGGCACCCACCTTACGTACCGTTTATCCCCCAATGCGCCCCCGAGTACACCCGGAATTGGGAGTCCGAAATCGACGCGGCCCATTCCAACTATTACGAACCCAATTTCACAGAACTTCAGCCGATAAAAAAAATTCAAAGCCCAAAAGTCGATGACGAATTAGAACCGACTTATATCGAGTTGACGTCCAAAAAGGTGAACGGATTTGAACCGTTATTGAACCGGAGAACTCCGGAAGACCCGGTTTGTAGAGAAGAAGAACCGGTCAGAACCGACCCTGAGATAGACAAGGATGACAGTCTGATAGACGTGGAGGAAGTCCGACCTGACAGTCCTTCATTGAAAGAGAAGAACGAAGGCGAAAGTACTAGGGCGACAGAAATCGCAGAAGATAAGACTGACGTTAAAAAGAAATACAATCCGTTGGACGTCGCTAATTTAACCTCCAAAGATCCGCCTAAGTCCAGGTCGCCACCTAGAAAGAAGTTGTTGGCGGTCGGTCTAGAATGTTCTAGTACTTTTGGAAGATTCCCGAAGCCCTGGAGACCAGACAATGGCTTGTACTACGGCGGAGAGGAAGTGGACTACAGCGTTCCCATTACGACGGCATATTTGAAGCATATGCGCAGTTTGACCGACAATGAAAATAAGGTAAGTAATGTAGTTATTACCGTTATTAGTTCCGTATGGCGACGGATTTAGAATACATAGTGTCGCCACCCCATTCCATCTAGAGGGAGTCGAAAGAGCCGACAAAAAGAAATGATACGAAACCCAGTGCTAATCCGTCTGGACAGCGTGGTACAGTAGGCTAATAACCCTCCCTGTAACTGGAGGAGGCACTCAGCAGTGGGAATTTTATGGGATGAGTAAGTAAGTTGCTTTTATTTAGTTTTCACGGTTTTTAAGGTGATATATATAACTGCATATTGACATATTATTGCTGTCGTTAAATAAAAAGTTGTATAGTCAAGTCACTTTCAGAAGGATGGAATTTCTCTCTCTCATCTGGCGAACTTGCTCTCACTATGCTGTTTAGTGATTTTTGTAAACAAGACCAATAATTTAAAAAACAAGCAATACACAGTTTCTTCCCGGCACTTCTCTGTAAAGCAGCTTTCCGAACCAGTGGTAGTTTCAGCATTAATGTGGGCGATCAAAAGAGATGGATGGATTGTAAGAATGAGGAATTGTGTATGAAAGGTGTGGCTGTAGATATGATATGACGGCTGATAGGTGTTAAGGAGACTTCCACCTTGCGTGGGACAGGGGAAAAGGTGATAATGGTAATTATAATTATGTGGATTTATAAAAGTTTTGTGAAAAAAGCTACGTAAATAAAGCTCCTTACGAGTGAGTTTGAGCTTACGACACCCTCAGTATGGAATGTGGTGATGACGCTATGTATTCTAAATCCGTCATCATATATCATGTCTGTTATCTCTAGAACCCGGGTTCGATTCCGGATTCTGAGTCTGGGTGTCATTTGTGTTCGTGAATTTCATGTTTGTAAACTGCCCCCGTGATACAGTTTTTACCTAATGCATGAGTTACATTAAAATAAAATTCCGAAACGGCTTGACCGATTCTCATGAAAATTTGTGAGCATATTGGGTAGGTCTGAGAATCGGATACTATCTATTTTTCATCTTCCTAAATTTTAAGGGGGGGGGGGGTCCACACCAAAAATTATTTGGCAAATCAAGATCAGATCAGCTAGTAAAAAAAGGAAGTGCTCGGAAAATCTTCGGAACGAAACGACTACGGAAAAACGAACACTATTCGAATTGAACGCAGGCAAAACCGCGTTTAACAGTTACACCCGTATAAAATGAAACGATGAAATACCATTAGGTTAAACCCCACGAATCTCAAACCACAGTGGGGTCCAAAATTATTTTTGTACAACAAAATAAACATTAATGTTGCGGGCTTGCGTTTAACCCGGGTTTAAACTTGGGACCAACTGGGCGGGTCCGCTGTGGCCGGTCTTTTGTGCTTCAAATCATAGAAGTAATATATACATAGAAGCCACTTTAAACTCAAAAGGAACTTTATTTATATAGGTTTTATCACAAAATTTCTAAAAAATCGTCATATTTAAAAATACCAAATATCTGGACGACCGAGCTTTGCTCTGTATTTCTTTTTTTATAGGTTGTGTTTTTTGGAAATTATATTTAAGTACGAATCACTATCACTACATAGTATAAAACAAAGTCGCTGTTTTCTGTCCGTCCCTATGTATGCTTCAATCTTCAAAACTACGCAACGGATTTTGAAGCGGTTTTTTTTTAGATAGAGTGGTTCACGAGGTAGATAGAGTGGTATAACACACCCCCGCTTTGCACCGGCGAAGCCGGGGCGGGCCACTAGTTACTAATAAAATAATGAAATATGAATAATATTTTTCGATTTTGCCGATAGAATAATAAAAAAATATGAACTGGTTATTTAAAGAAAAAAATCATGAGTGCAAATGTTTAAGTTGATAAAACACGAATAAAATGTCATTTTCTAAAAATGAGCCCCGGACACCCCGTATATACTAAATTTCATGAAAATCGTTGGAGCCGATTCCGAGATTCCAATTATTTATATACAAGAATTGCTCATTTAAAAATATAAGATAAGATATCACCTTTCGGCCCTTGTCCCACCCTAGGTGGGACAATTATACTAGTACTACAATTTAGCCAATATATTCTATATTCAATACCCAACAGTGGGTCATCTGCTTAACACATCAACTTAACACCGACGGTGAACTAACATGAATCAAAAACTGGCTCAACCATGCAAGCTAAACTAAACTAACTTATTTTGGCTGGCGCTGGGCGATCGGCTATACACTCCTCCGGTATGGCTGCTGAATTCTTAGTGGGGTCTAGTTCAGAATTACGCCAATATATATCTATTGAAATTAAACACTTTTTAACGGATTTATCGCGTGTATATTGTATGTACATTATTTATCCCGACGTTTCGAATGCTTTGCAGCAGTCGTGGTCGCGAAACAGACTAAAAAGTGTTTAATTTCAATGTGTAAATCATTAATATATATCTAGTATGCTATCTTACTAATATTACTAAAGTTTGTAAACAAACAAAAATTGGATATTTTTTGCTACTCTTACATGCCAAAACTGCTGAATGGATTTTGATAAAGTTCACTATTGAGAAAAGGTCACATAAATAAATTTGGTTTTCATGGATTTAAAATAATTATTGACGGTTGTACATTATTCCTATCAACTGAAAATATATTATGAGTTTTTCATTGCGAATAAATTTTAAATATATTTATTTACTGCAATTTACAAAGTCACTCAAAGGGCAATGGAGAGGGCTATGCTCGGAGCTTCCCTGCGAGATCGGTTTAAAGAATTTATTCTCATAAGAACATTTTTACACGTTCACTTACAATGCGATACAAGAGATTCGTGTTGGTGAAGTTATACAAAAGAAATTTACAAGGAGTTTGATTGCTATGCGGTATGGCTATATTTCATAGACATACTTTTTCAGTTTTCGTTTAAATCTGTTAATATTATCACAATTTTTTACATCATTTGGTAGGTCGTTAAACAGCTGTGCTCCTTCGAACAATATGGTTGTTTTACCGTAGTTTGTCCGAGCTTGTCTTCGGTGTAATTTATTTTTATTTCTTAGGTTATGTGTTATTGTTTTTCTATGTAATTTTAGCTTTGATTGTACGCTGTTTGTGGTGATTTTTTTTATTAGGATGCAGGTGCCATATATGTATAGTTGTTTGAGATTTAGAAGTTTGGTTTTTTGAAATAGTGTTTTAGTTGGAGTAAGGTAGTGATAGTGATATAATGTTTTTATAATTTTGTTCTGGGTTCTTTGTAAAGGCATTAGGATAGTATTTGCGGCAGATCCCCATATTTCAATAAGGTACTCGAGATGTGCTTTTACTAATGAGTTATAAATAATAGTACGTATTTTCCTTGGAATACAATTTGAGATTTTGTGTAATGATGCTAGTAATGACGTTAATTTTGATTTTACATGTTCGATGTGCAATTTCCATGTGAGTTTGTCGTCTATCCTTAGACCGAGATATTTTTCGTGGCTCGATCTTTTTATTATGTCATTGTTAATAGTAAGAGGCGGGAAGTCTGGTAATTGTTTGTTTTTTGCGGTGAAAATCATGTATGTTGTTTTGGACGTATTTATTGTAAGGAGATTGTATTTAAGCCACTCACTGAGTATACCAAGATCTTTTTGAGCATTTGTTATGATAGTATGGATAGATTTATCGAAATAGAAGAGGCATGTATCGTCCGCGTACAGAGTTAGGTGACCCGTTAAACCTATTTTGTTTATATTATTTATATAGATTAAGAAAAGTGTCGGACTTAAAATTGAGCCTTGAGGACAGCCGTATGGTACGTTTTTTATGGAACTAGTGAATTTATCTATTTTAACTATCGAGATCGAATCAGAAATGAGGAGATACGCAGGAAAACCAGGGTCACCGACATAGCCCACCGGATTGTCAAACTTAAGTGGCAGTGGGCAGGGCACATTGCTCGCAGGACCGACGTCCGATGGGGCAGAAAAGTCCTCGAGTGGCGACCGCGTTCCGGAAGGCGCAGTGCTGGTAGGCCTCCCACACGGTGGACCGACGGCCTGGTTAAGATCGCCGGAAAGCAGTGGATGCGGGCGGCCCAGGACCGGCCTTTGTGGAAATCCTTGGGGGAGGCCTATGTCCAGCAGTGGACGCCCTTTGGCTGAAATGATGATGATGATGATGACTGTAATTTTTAAGAAAGATGAAACCCCTGCAATAGGTAAATCACGAAACACAGGGGCAGTTTACAAAGATGAAATTCACCAACACAAATGATAACCAGCAAGTGCCTCTAGTTTACACAAACACACTAACCCAACCCCGGAATCGAACCGAGAACCTGTGTAAAGGCGGCTCTTAAAACCCCTAGAACACTAAGACAGTTCAACAATTTACAAAAATATAGCTCATACATCAGATTAATACATAGGCTATTATTTATAAAGATACTAGTGGCCCACCCCGGCTTCGCCCGTGCAAAGCGGGGTTGGGTTATACATATAAACCTTCCCCTTGAATCACTCTATCTATTAAAAAAAACCGCTTCAAAATCCGTTGCGTAGTTTTAAAGATTTATGCATACATAGGGACGGACAGAAGAATGCGACTTTGTTTTATACTATGTAGTGATAGTGATTATGGTCTTACTATAACAGAATAACCTGTGCGAAGCCGGGGCGGTCCGCTAGTAACGAATACGTAACTCTGAATAAATATGTATTTTTAATTCCATTTCTGAATGAGGTCGGTTTACATTATTTATTAAAATATTTTGTTTAAACTAGTTGTACCCTGCGTGCGTGCGTTTTTATTTGTTCAGAAACCTTCTTGGGGTCATGCACAACAATTTTCATGAAGATCACATGATCAAAATGCTTAGTTGTCGATCTATAAAGGACATATTAAAGACAAACAAAAATATATATATTATCGCGAATATTATACTTTTTTCAACAAGAAAACCACATGTAGCAGAGAACGCGCATTTATTCTTTCTTCACGTAAGTACACCGAATAAGCGTCATCAGAAAACTTGCCCACTTCTCCGTCGGGCATCGTTTTTGTGTCTTGTCTAATACCGTCACGCCCCCCTGGGTTGATGAGGCCACCCTCCCCCTGTTGCCACCCCCAAGCGAGAAAAATGAGTTAGAAAAGATGCGGCGCCCGATTATAGCGTGCGTTCCTTTGTGTGGGACATTGGGTTGAATCAATCGTTGAACGCCTGTGAATTTATGCTATCCTGGTAAACCATGGCACTAATTTTGCAAAATATTTATTTATGTGTGTGTGTTCGTTCTTTTTGGGTTCAATCAGTTGTACGACTCCTGTAGTTTATGTTATCCTAGTATATTATTTTACAATTATCGCAAATATTTATATCGAAAACGGATTGATATGAAATAATGTTATTTTTTTTAGTCTTGTTCTATTTATTACCTACTATTTAGCCCATTGACCCAATGCTAAGTCGGGTCTCCTCCAATTACATGGAGGGTAATTAACCTATTATACCACGCTGGCCAGACGGGTTGGCACAGGGTTTCGTGTCAACTTTCCCTTCTCTTGCGGCTAGCGCCTTCATCATTTCCTTTTTTCGGCTCTAACGACACCCTCAGATTGGAATGGGGTGGTGACACTATGTATTCTAAATCCGTCACCACGGCTTAGCTTACGTTATTATTAACAATAGTTACTTGGTTTTCATTTGAAACTATGGTTTGTGGTAATAGTCTGGTTTATTAAAAAGTTAATGTTTCATTCATACTTCAATATACTCGTAGAAAATCTTTGTACCTAAAGACAGAATTGCCTTTAATGATCAGATATGTGTCTACACTTTGGACGGCTATAGTACCTCTGTCACATCCTGATATTTGAATGTCAACCCAAATAGCCGAAATTTAGTTCGTATAAAAAAAAATGCAAAACGTCTATAGTCTCAGAATGATGTTCATCATCATCATCAGCCTACATTAGTCCACTGCTGGACATAGGCCTCCCCTAAAGAGCGCCATAGCGCCCTGTCTTCAGCTTGACGTATCCAGCTGCTGCCCGCAACCATTCGCAGATTGTCGCTCCATCTAGCAGAGAATGATGTTCATAACAAATGAATGTTGTCATTTTATGTGTACGTCTTATAAGCACCGCAATGCGCGTATTGCTACCTAACTATCAGTGTGGTGACGGATTTAGAATACATAATGTCACCACCCCAATCTATCCTGAGGGTGTCATAAGAGCCGCCAAAAGGAAATGCCAAGGCCGAAAATCTAGCCGCAGGAGACAGTTTGGCCAGCGTGGAACAGCAGGCTAATTGCCCTCCATGCCCGGCTTAGCGATGGATCATTTATGGGCTGAGTAGTAGAGATAGAGAGAGAGATAGAGAGAGGGAGAGAGAGATAGTAATAGAGATAGACAAACCAAAGTGCACGCACTAACAATTATCTACCATAAAGTCCATTATATGAAAGGGACTAACACAAAATATCGCACTAACAAAAACTTTATGTTTGACCTTTTTTCGTTCGGAGCCTCCCTAAGGGTCAGCGGAGCCGGTCCATAAGAGGGTATCGTCCCTACGACCTCCCAAAAGTGCCTTAGTGCTATGCGGGGGCCCCCCTACGCCTGGGGCCCCGCATCGCGCTGCGACTTGTAAGATTGATTGGGACCCCTTCAGTCCATTGCCGACCCCCCTTGCGGGATATTCGACCCTCCCGCCTTTTTTCTCGGGTGCTTAGATCAGAGATATAGATTTTATGGATGTGTTAGGCTACGAGAAGTTTTTGAATGCCCTAGAGTGTTTTCTGTCCATCTTTATCAGTAACTAGCTTCTGCCAGTGGTTTCATCTATGTGTAAATTATAGCTTATATGTTAGTCTGATGTTTTATTCAAATCCATTCCGTAGTTTTCGCGTGAAAGAGTAACAAATATCGTATTTTATTATAATTATATTACGTATTCGAGAAAGATTTTCCCTACGTCTCGATATATTTTGGATTATTCACACTATATTTATAAATTATGTGTTATTCTGATGTGTAAGCTATATTATTGTAAAGTTTTATCAAAATCCATTCAGTAGTTTTTGCGTGAAAGGCGAACAAACACATTCTTACAAACTTTCGATTTTAATATTAGTAGGATTAATTTATTTTCAATAGTTAATGGTTTATACGTTTGAATCTGTACGTAATATTTGTCTCATCTAGTCGAGCATAGCTCCCCGCCACCCTCTTTTTCTGGTGGGGTGCTGTTAATAACACAACAGGCTATTTTATTCGCCGGCCGCCACTTGCGGCGTGCGTCGCCTTTGATGTTTCAGATTAGAAGTTTGTTTAGCTCTAACACAAATCTGTATTTCATCTTACAGTGGAATTTTTCGGTAGGTATTTGAATTTTAACGGAGTGTGTAACTACTGTCTCAGTGGTTGAGCGATCGATTGCTGCGCAGCATGTCGCGGGTTCGATCCCCGCACGGAAGAAATATTTGTACCACCTACAAGTATTTGTTCCGGGTCTGGGTGGGTTCTATCCATAATATGTATGTATTTACAAAAAAAAAATGTATATAAGTAGTTTATCATCCATCTCGATACCATAACACAAGCATTAAGTTGCTTAGCTTGGGACGAGATGGCGTTGTGTGAAATGTCCCAGGATATTTATTATATTTATTTATTAGTCTATCTGAAGATTGGTCACGGAGAAAGGGCAGTTGGAACCGGTAGTGAATATCTTTCGCGGAATTAAGACTGTCAAGGTAAAGGATGTCCCGTATGTCGACTTCGTTTTTTATTACGTTGTCTTTTAAAAAGAAAGTATTTAATGTCAGTATTTTAGTAAACAGTCATCATCGTAAGCATAGCGTTTCTAAGATGCTTTACATTGTTTGTTTAAAAAAAACAAAACCCCTACATAACAGGGGCAGGTTACAAACATGAAATTCACGAACACAAATAACACCCAGACTCCGAGCAAGTGCCTCTGGTTTACACAAAGACTTGCCCGACCTCGGAATCGAACCAGGGAGATGTGATTCAAAGGCGACAGAAGCAAACCCTAGATGAACAAGCCAGTCAACGGCAACAAGGCTTTCTTTGCGACTTGTTTTATCTATTACTAGCCACCCGCCCCGGCTTCGCAGGGTGATATTATGCTTGTATTATACATTATAAACCTTCCTCTTGAATCACTATTTCTATTAAACAAACCGCTTCAAAATCTGTTGCGTAGTTTTAAAGAATTAAGCATACATAGGGACGGACAGACGACAATGACTTTGTTTTATACTATGTAGTGATAGTGATATATCTGCCTACCTTTGATGACCGGGTTACATTGTAGTAAAGTCTTCAAAACTTGGTTGTTTATCAAATGTACGTTTATCCTCCTGTTGACCTTGAACGGTGACATAATTAAGTTGGACCCCTCGCGATCGAATCCGCGTTTCATTACCATGGGCCCGCGAGTCCCCTATTTTGAGCACCCCTGACACCAAACACTACTAAACAAATGCGTTTAATTTAAATACTTTGTCTTTTTACACATTGACAAACTAACTCAAACTCAAAAGGAACTTTATTTACGTAGTTTTTATCACAAAACTCTTATAAATCATCATATTTATAATTACCACCATCATCTCACGGACCCTTACCCACACTGGGTGGTAGTCTCCGCACACACCTTTCATACACAATTCCTCGCTCCTACAATCAATCCATCTCTCTTGATCGCTCACAATCCCTGACAGAGTTGTGTTATGAGGTTGACGTGTGCGTCTGTATACACGCATACTAAGATGCAACAGACACTGTGCGACTGTGGTTGTGGCATCGTGTTGTCCGTGTACACAGACGCAGACATCAAACAGTGTCTTTGGCATCGTAATGTGGGTGTCCAGACACTGTGACATCGTAGGCACGAAACGAATAAAACGATAATGATGAGGTGTTCTAATGATGTTACATGAATGTTTTATCCAAATTAGTTGGTTCAAGGTTAGCGTCTCTTGCCTTGTTAATGTTTTTAGACTCACGTGGTTTGTACACATCTATACTAATATATAAAGCTGCAGAGTTTGTTTGTTTGTTTGTTTGTTTGAACGCGCTAATCTCAGGAACTACTGGTCCGATTTCAAAAATTCTTTCAGTGTTAGATAGTCCATTTATCGAGGAAGGTTATAGGCTATATTTTATTTTCAAAAGAATTAGGGATCCGTATGAAAATTGCGATTTTGTAACCCAAGGTGTAAAATCGAAAACCTATTTATGCGTGCGCTGCAAAAACGATTGACAATAGAACAAAATGAAGTACTACGAGTTTGTAGGTCTTATTAAAATCTACAAAAAAGTCCGCGAGAGCACATATCTAACTATCATAGTTTAGTCACAATAACCACTTTTATATTCATAAAAAAAATGCATAGAGTTCGATAAGCACGGGTTCGAAGTCCACGCGAGCGAAGCCGCGCCCAAAAGCTAGTTCTATATATTTATTATTGGCATGATGTTTGGGCGAGGCCGTTCTTTTCATCTTACTTACGCACAGGAAGATTACACCGCCCGAGCGGTGTACGAGGTGAAGGTTGCCCCATCGGACAGCCCATACCTTAATACTAAGATTTTACTTAAAAAAATAGACTGACATTTAATAAAAACAACTTGAGTTTTAAAATGCATATAGACTTTGGTGTCCCCACCATGCCCCCTACAGTAACTGTTGAGTTGATTTTAATAAGACATAGGGGCGGTAAACTCCACAATTGATTTTGATGTATAAATAAAAAGGATTTATAGTCGAATTTCGTATCTAAGCATTAGTTTTTGTTAATGTTGTCAAAATGGTCAGTCCACGTGTTTGAGCTTGTTAGTACTGGTGACGTCATCAAAAATTTCCCATACAAATGTGTACATAACGAGTATTTCTGACCATTCATTAGTCAGCTTCAACGAAAAAGTGACGTATTATAACTTGTATGTGTTGGTTATAACTCTATGTATGCTATACAACAACCGCTAATGTAATTAATATGGATCATATTATTATAATATAGACGATTTTCTTCAACAAACTTTAGAACACTAAATTAACACATCTCTCGAACAACATCAAAATCGGCTCTACTGTTCTGGATCTATGATGACACAAACAAATATTTTATACTTATTCTCTTTTTTTTGGTACGATAATTACCCTACTGTGACACGCTGGGCAGACGGGTTGGTACAGAGATTCATAATATCAAGTTTTCCTTCTCAGTCATTTCTTTGTCTCGGCTCTTACGATACCCTCAGGATGGAATGGGGTGGGGACACAATTTTTTTTATAAAAAAATACGATCAGAACCATCAAGACATAATTTACCGCAATGTGGTAGAACATAAAATGTTTCACAATGTAGTTATATTTTTATGAAATAAGAAATTCTTTAGAACTATCTTCCAATTTCGCTTACTGCTTTACATCGCGTGAAAGCTTTTCAAAGCTCACTCAAATAAACAAGCTCAAATGTTCGGAGTTGAATTTTCCTAGCGTGCCAAGTCAGGTTGAAGAGCTAGTCGCAAATAAAGCTCTTGCCAGGGGGCGCCAGCCAACTGGCAAACACCCCGTTGTCATTTACCCTACTTACCGCTACCAGGCAAGCATAACACCAACGGAGAATTTTAACGGAATTAGTCGTGAGGCTGCTTGCCGCCTGCTGGGCGCCATAGTAAATTCACACATGTACCTAGAAAGTAAGGCGAAGGGGACGCCCGCCACCCACCTCCACTCCTTCTCTGAGATCCTAGTAACTTGAGGTGTCTACACGCAATGCCGCAAAAACAATTAGTTCTAGTTATATTTACCGTAGTTAGGCCGTGTGGTGACGGATTTAGAATACATAGTGTCACCATCCCATTCCATCCTGAGGGTACCGTAAGAGCCGACAAAAGAAAATGACGGCTGATAAACTAACCGAAAACTTGAAACGAATCCTGTGCCAACCCGTCTGGCCAGCGTGGCACAGTAGGCCAATCCATGTAAATGGAGGAGGTCTGACTCAGCAGTGGGTCATAATGGACTGAATAGTAGAAGTAGTATAAACGCGGGTAACGTCCAATAAGGTCGTAAGCCACTGCCACTTCAGTCTGCTAATTCTCTGAGCTATGTCGGTGACTTTGGTTCTATGTCGGATGTTCTCGCTACGAGGCCTATCTTTCAGAGAAACTCCAGTTATCCTTGGAGGAGGCTTATGTGCAACAGTGGACATGTTTTGGCTGATATGCTGGCTATGATGATGTTAACAAAGCTTTTATAACAAAACATTGAACAACTAAGCGAGTTGCTACAACTTTATACTTCTAATACAATCTCACGAGAACAACTAGCTGGGTTATAATGATGATAAACAATTTGGTTTACCAACACATGAAATTGTCTGTATGTACATGACGTCACCACCCCATTTCATCCTGAGGGTGCTAAGGCGAAAACGTAGCCACAAGAGAAGGAAAACTTGATACGAAACCCAGCGCTAAGTCGTCTGGCCATCGTGGCACTGTAGACTAATTACCCTCCCTACATGTAAATGGAGGAGGCCCGACTCAGCTGTGGGCTATATATGGGTTGAATAGTAGTAGTAGTGGATCTATAAACGCATTTTGAATTGTGTTGTTTAGAACCTTATAAAAGTAGTGTAACAAGACTAGGTAAGTGGCATACAAATACCAGGCTTGCATAAGTTAGCTAGAGATCCCAATAAATGTTTTAGGGGTGCGTAAATCATTACTGAGGTTCTCTACCCGGGGTAGGAATAGGACGTGCCTGTGGATGTGTGAAGATTTTTTTGGTTGAGTCGGTATTGCAAATAGAAATATGGAAGAAAGAGTTTTAAGCAGAACCGACTACAAACAAGGGAGGTCTATGTTGTTTTGAAGAAGGGATCATGGGAACATATTTTAAAACACGTAGAGATAGATAAGACCACAAATATTGTATCGTGGAATATTAGCAAAACTTCATTTATTTCATGTGAGTGTATGTAAGTTACTACTTTTTAGTATTATAGACTCATTGAATTCTTTTATCCACAATGTTCTGGTCACACTCAAGCAGTATTCTTAATACACATCAACTTATACTTCAGTCGTCTTGAAAATCTGCCACCTCCACGCTCTTTATAACATCCTGGTAGCTACTCGGCGAACCCGTCGCCCGCGGGAGCCCTACGCACCGGCCCTATATAATCTGCACTGACAACGTCGTGGAACCCCTCCTCACCTATATAATAACTACCTAGATGTTATGATAGCCTGGTACATAATGCGTATACAATGATACTAGACAACACAATTAAGCCGATGAAGACTAAAATTAACTATAAATATTTAAGTAACATTTTTAATTGAATTACAGATCTGATATAACGGAATACAAAAAACTCGGTCTATTTATTTAGGAGCAGTGCAGTAAAATATGTACATACATACTAGACTTCGTTGGGGTATCGACTAATTAGTGCATTAGGTTTACAATATTCTTATAGACATCAAATGTTAGCGTTTGCACGGGGTTCAGGTCTCATATATGGTATTCAAATAACCCCTTTCATCCTGAGGGTGTAGTAAGAGCCGACATAAGGGTATTTCAAGGCCAACCTGGCTGCAAGACAAGGAAAACTTTACACAAAACCCTGTGCCAACCCGTCTGGCCAGCGTGGCACTGTAGGCTAATTACTCTCCATGTAATGGGAGGAGACGGAGACCCGACTCAGCAGTGGGTCATTTATTGGCTGAGTAGTAGTATGGTATTAAAAGTATTGTAGCAGACCACTGAATATAATATGTCGAAGTGCGTTTACTGGGGTCGGACTAACTATTATAATAACACCGCATAACTGCGAGAGCACCTAAAATTCACATAATCGTTTGTTCTAACTTGTTATAATAAACCGCATACGAGTCGTATTAGTTTTGGCCACATAGAAATTCTAGAACAGTCACTACATTGGAGTATGTTACATAACATATTTTAATTACGCAAAGTATATGCATATCTAATTTTAAAATCTTCTCATGTGTTTGTTTGTCATTGTATTTTTTTTGGCTTGTGCCACAATATAGAATATGTCTATGTCATATTACAAAATTAAGAAGAAACAAATCGGCACTTGAATATATGATCTATATTCAATAAAAATATTTATTTATTAGCTGCCCCTCTCGCTTAGTTGACACTTATCATTAGATTTTAGATAATTCACACGATATCTTCATCAACTATACCCTACTAGCGACCCGCCCCGGCGTCGCACGGGTGCAATGATGAACCTCTAAATTTATCAGTGTTTCTCTACAATATTATGCATGTATTATACTCGTACATATAAATCTTCCTCTTGAATCACTCTATCTATTAAAACAAACCGCTTCAAAATCCGTTGCGTAGTTTTGAAGATTTAAGCATACATAGGGACGGACAGACGACATCGACTTTGTTTTATAAGATGTAGCGAGTAGTGATGCGCTATTGTGATGCTAAGCTATATTATTGTAAAGTTTCATCAAAATCCATTCCGTAGTTTTTGTGTCAAAGAGTAACATATTAGTAGGATAGCTGGCTGGTATCTGCGAAGTTATTGGGTAATATAAAGGCTAACTATATACTTTTTATTAAAGTTAATAAACGCCCTATATTAGAATTTACAAATAACTTAGTGCATAAACATCATCATCATTTCAGCCAAAAGACGTCCACTGCTGGACATAGGCCTCCCCCAAGGATTTCCACAAAGGCCGGTCCTGGGCCGCCCGCATCCACTGCTTTCCGGCGATCTTAACCAGGTTGTCGCCGTCGGTCCACCGTGTGGGAGGCTACCAGCACTGCGCCTTCCGGAACGCGGTCGACTGACTGACCGGTTGGTTTTAACTGACTTGCATAAACATACTTTAACCATATCTTTACTTGTATCAAACATATATTTTGTATTTTATTAGACTTATTCTCAATTCTTCTATTTAGCCAAAAAAAAGATGAGAAATGTAAGCCATTATCGTCTCCACACTTTTTGCTGTTCGCCTCTCCGTTTGATAGACGTAACAGTGGAACTTTTTCTAGGGCCCCGTGCCCCCGTGGCCCTTAGGGTGGGGGAGTTTTATTAAATAATAATTCGGGCCCGTCGCGCGGAGATGCCCATTAGCTTCGGGAATTAGTACTCCTCTATTGGTTCGGTATGTATTAATCTTTAGCTTTAAGTCTTTGAGCCTTGTAGAACCTTGAGAGCTCCTCTGGGTCATGTTGTCCTGGTAGTTGTGTTGAGGGTAAAAGAGCGCAAGAGAAGGAAATCTTGATATGCAACCCTGTGCCAACCCGTCTGGCCAGCGTGGCACAGTAGGCTAATTACCCTCCATGTAGTTGGAGGAGGCCGGACTATGTAGGTAATTTATGGGTTGAGATTTAGATGTAGATATTATATTTGACTGTTCGTTGAAATTTAATTCTGTGATTGTGCTTGACTAACGTAATTCCAGTCAATATGCACTTGATAGTGTTCTTAGCTAAAAATAATCCATAATACGTAATCCTTTGCTTGCCGTTTCCCGAGTAGGGTCGGGTACCTATCGAGTCATACGGGGATCACCCCCTAGCCCCCCTGTTCCAGGGGGAGTGGGAGGGACGAAACCTCTTAATTATTGTCACATATGAATTATTTTGATATTGACGCGTGTCTCGACCTCCTCGTTAGTCGACGTCCCTTTGGAGTTCTTTTGAAACGGTCGTCGGGAACTCTTCAAGTGTTATGTCACCCTGGTACGTGGGGTTGATTTCACACTACGTGATTTTTGTCGGGGGTGTTTAGTTTCTCGACCGAAATTAATTTCCTGTTATTTTTTGTTCAGGGATTTCGCACATGTTTCGTTAATATTACATACGATTGCAGTATTTTTGTACAATATCAACATAGATGTACAGTATGTTAATAATTCGCATTGTAATCAATTTAATACCACAGACAAAAGTTAAATCAATATTAAGATATATGAAAAATCACGTGTATTTTTTTTGTACCGTTTCGAATTCTTACTAATCACATGTAGTATACGTAGTGTAATTTAATGCCCCTCTGTCATATCAACTCTGTATACATTTTTTTTGTACATACATACATATTATAGATAGAAAACACCCAGACCTGGAACAAATACTTGTAGGTCGTACAAATATTTCTTCCGTGCGGGGATCGAACCCGCGACATGCTGCGCAGCAGTCGATCGCTTTAATTTAGTAATTAATTTAATTTAGTAAAATATTAGTCTGGCCATCGTGGCATAGTAGGCTAATTTCCCTCCATGTAATTGGAGGAGGATCGACCCAGTATATAGCTTATGCTCAATATTTACGCGGTCAAAGCCGCGAGTGAAAGCTAGTACCAAACAAAGGTGTGTTTAGTCAAACTGTACCAAGTGCCTTCTACAATTAAGGCCAAGCCTTCAAATTACGACAACCCGTGTGATGGTAACTTTAATTTTCCAAATTCACCTGTCGTTTATGTAATTCACCCCACACATGCACCCCCTGGCCGCTGGGGGGGTCTATAAGGCCAAGGGGGGCACAGGCGACGCTCACGAAAAGGAAAGGGTGGTTCTAGCAATTTTTTTTCTGATTTTCCCCCCACCCTTTTTGCCCGATAATACCCTAATGGTCGCTTGCTTCCTTTTTGGCTGATTTTTTTTTCGTCGCCGAAGATCGAGACGTATTTTTTACTCTGTAGTAATTTCCTCGTTTCCCGCCCAAATGAAAAATAAACGGTCAGATGTATTTTTTTAGAAGACGTGCGAAATTTAGTTCGTGCTTGTGTGAGTCCCAACGCGTAAATGTAGGTATGGCTAGTTAATTACGTGTTTTTCAGCTTGTATATATTGAATAGCGACTCGCCCCGGCTTCGCACGTGTGTAATGTTGAACTTCTAAAGTTATCAGAGTTTCTCTGCAATATTATGAATGTATCATCACTATCACTACATAGTATAAAACAAAGTCGATGTCGTCTGTCCGTCCCTATGTATGCTTAAATCTTTAAAACTACGCAACGGATTTTGTAGCAGTTTTTTTAATATATAGAGTGATTCAAGAGGAAGGTTTTTAAGTATGATACATCACTATCACTACATAGTATAAAACAAAGTCGCATTCTTCTGTCCGTCCCTATGTATGCATAAATCTTTAAAACTACGCAACGGATTTTGAAGCGGTTTTTTTTTAATAGATAGAGTGATTCAAGGGGAAGGTTTAAATGTATAACCCACCCCGCTTTGCACGGGCGAAGCCGGGGCGGGCCACTAGTCTATAATATTGTAGAGAAACACTGATAAATTTCGAGGTTCATCATTGCAACGTGCGAAGCCGGGGCGGGTAGCTAGTTATACATATAAACGTTTCTCTTGAATCGCTCTATCTATTAAAAAAAACCGCTTCAAAATCCGTTGCGTAGTTTAAAAGATTTAAGCATACTTAGGGCCGGACAGACGAAAGCGTCTTTGTTTTATAATATGTAGTGATAGTGATAGTGTGCATCATATGTTTTATAATATGTAGTGATCGCATGGATGATAGTGATAGTGATAAGTCTTAAATTTTTCGTTTCAGTCCATAAATGACCCACTAGTGGGTCGGGCCTACTCCCAATTTATGGAGGGAAATTAACCTACTGTGCCACGCTGGCAAGACGGGATGGCACAGGGTTTGTATCGAGTTTTCACTTGTGTTCTTTTAGTAGCCTCTTACGACACCCTAAAGATGGTATGGGTTGGTGACATTGTGTATTCTAAATCCGACACCACACGAACTGGCTATTTAATTATGTGTGTTTTCAGCTTACTTATGAGTCGTATTTCCTCCTAATTTTAGAAGGGGAAATTAGCCTAACGAATAGACGAATTGGTGCGGTTTCCCTTCTGAAGTTGTGATAATTAGTACAAATAAGTAAATTTGAAATAGACTCATCATCAGCCCACATTAGTCCACTGCTGGATATAGGCCTCCCCTAAAGAGCGCCATAGCGCCCTGTCTTCAGCTTGACGCATCCAGCTGCTGCCCGCAACCTTTCGCAGATCGTCGCTCCATCTAGCAGAGGGCCGTTCCACACTACGCTTGCCGATTCGCGGTCTCCAGTCAAGAACTCGTCTACCCCAGCGGTTGTCTGGCTGAAATAGACTATTTATTACGACCTCAATATTTCGTATTTGTAAATGTTAAAATCGAGTTTTAGTTAGATAGAGGATAGATTGTTTTTTAAGGACTAGCTTTTTCCCGCGTGTGTTATTTTGATGTATGAGTTATATTATTTTGAAGTTTCATTTAAACCCAATACGAGTAGTAGAATTTGCGTGCAACAAACTTTCGCATTTATATTATTATAGTTATCTTCCCTGCAATATGGTTGAGGTGGGCGATGGCTGCCACATTCGTCATGCTTGTGAACAGGTGCCGTTGCTGGGGGTCGGTTGGCACTGCAATTAGAAAGTTACTGTTGACTAGCAGTTGTTGATGTTTGGCCCTTTGCCAGTATTGCGCGAGTTGGCTCTCACAAATCTGTCTTATCCCTGCCTTGTACCTAAAGTGGCGGCTAAAAAAGCAACTGCAAAGATTATTGCTGCTTTTTTTTCTTTTTTTTTAATCGAAACCCCTGCACTGGGTATAACCTGTGTCGCGGGGGCAGTTTACAATCATGTAATTCACGAACCCAAATGACACCCAGACTCAGAGCAAGTGCCTCTGGTGTAGAGAGCTTACTTGCCCGACCCCAGAATCGAACCCGAGACCCGTTGATCCAAAGACGGCACTTCCAACCCCTAGACCAACGAGGCAGTCATATGTTTTATTTGTGGATATGTATTCCGAACCGGTGGTAAATGGTACATTTTTAATGTCCAGTTTTTTAAGTTCTGGTCTGGGTTGGTTACATTTTGTAATCTAAATCCGTCACCACACGGAACATCAAAATTTGCTATCGTCTGCTACTTACGCGCAAAGGATAAAAACAAAATATTGTCCTTCGACTAAGCGGACAGACGACCTTGTAAAGGTCGCTGGGAGTCTGTGGTAGCACGAGATTGTACGTTGTAGCGATCATGGGTCTTCAAGTAGATCAAATGTGTTGGTGTACTGTTTACAATCCACCCTCAATCTTTACTCGTCAATCTTTACATGTTTTTAATGTTGGTTGGTATGTGAATTACCAACATTAAAAACATGTAAATATTCAAGTCATTCGTTTTCGCTATGGGGTATTTGTGTGCGCCGCTTTTGTTTGCTAGTTTTTATGTGACAAAGCCTTTAATATCAAAAATGACATATTGTGTACATGTGATTGTTATATTTAAGTCGTCCCGGGACCGCAGACACTGCAGAGTGTCTGAAACGTTGGGATTTAAAGAAAAGAACACGATCAGAACCAAAAACAATATCAATCATTTAAAAAAAAAGCAACTACAGTGTTTCTTGCCGGCTCTTCTCTGTAGAGCCTTCCGAACCGGTGGTAGTTTCAGCATGAATGTGAGTGGATGCAAGGATTGTGGGCGATCAAGGGAGATTGAGGGATTGTGTATGAAAGGTGTGACTTTGGGTATGACGACTGATAGGTGTGTGTGGAGACTACCACCTAATTAAAAGAGTTTTGTGACGAAAACCTACGTAAATAAAGTTCCTTTTTTTGAGTTTGAGTTTGAACTTTGATGTGCAAGGACCGTAAAAACTAAAACATCATTATGTCACATATCAATCACATAAATCATGAAATAGAGAGAGTAAGTGGTTTGGTTGCTAAAATTAATACAATTTGTATATTTGTACTTTATTACTTCATTATTTTAATTTGGAACAAAGTTTGTTTTGATTACCATAAAGGTAATCTTTAACGCCTTTGACCTTTTCGTAACTATCCAATTAAATAGAGCTATATGAGATTCTGAGTAAAGCATGCGAAAATCGGTACATTAGTTTTATTTTGGCACCAATAAATTTCCCTACCAGGCGTACACCCTGCATAATGCATGCAGAGAAAAAGTAGGGAAAATAGAGAAAAATCGGGGAAAATTTCGCCCCCTCTGCGGGGTTCCTTGGGCACCACCTACCAGGCTAGCAGGGGTGCGTAGGAGGTTACCGTCCGTAAGATTAATACGGTACAGTACGACCGCCTGACGCCGCAGCTTTCATTAAAAGTACTGGGTCCCTGACGGTGGTGCTCGGTACACACCGAAACGAACATGTACAATATCAAATTTGTTTAAAATCTTACAGAAATGCTGACAATTTATCTGACTCATGAAGTTTGTAAAAATCGAAATGGTGACAATTTTGTGTACATTATGGTTTGATAGTTTTTCAACGATTTGGTTTTAATAATGATAAATTAGAGATACACAAGGTATTTTTGCTAGTATCAAATACCTTACTTGAAATACCAGCCTTAATTATATCACATTTGCGCTGTTCCAGAAGCTTTGTTTTTAAATTTTGTTGATTAAAATATATTTTTTATTAAAATGTTACACACATTTTGGCCTGTAAACTCCGGAATTACTACATTTATAATGAGTAAACCAGGAGTATTTTTTAGTTTCCAAAAAGAAGAATTAGATGATGAAAACTAATTTCTCGCCATGTATTTTTTATATTTGGTGTTATAACAGAAACTATTTTTTCAAGTGTGGAAGCAGCTTTTGAATCTGGCAGACCAAAGTAGCTAGTTTTGCAACGCGGCTTCGTCTGCGGTTTTATCGAGATCGTACACCGTCGGATAGAAATGCACTTTGAAATTTTGCGCTCGGTTCACGAAAAAGCATCTAACGAAACTTCAGTTTTTTTAAGTTTCATTTTATTTTGATTGTCTTTTAATTAGGCGTGCCGTATTTGCTTAAGAATATGCCAACTTTAGGTTACAGGTTCGATTCCAGGGTCTTGGTGTTAACTAGAGGAACGTCTTCTGTCCGAGTCTGGGTGTCATTTGTGTTTGTAATTCACGAACACAAATATGCCGCGCGATACAAGTTATAATAGCAAGTGCTGGAGGTTCGTTTATATTAAAAAAGCTCTTCAACAAGAAATTCTCTTAGATAATTATTTTTTCTTTATACCTACTCCAAATCATTGGATGATAATTACTACGCGGAGTACCGTTGCTACGATTTTATGGAGTGGGGGCGCTACGGCGTAGACTTGTGCCTACGAGAAAATATTGGTCTCATTATTTATTAATAATGTTAAATCTAATTAATAACATTTCTGAGCGGTTTTAATTATGTGCATATACAGTGTATGACAAAGTCCTACGTGTGAATAAATAAAAAAAGAAAGTTATTTTTTATAAGCTTTTTTCGGTCAGTCGTGGGGCTAGATGACAAATGACTTTAAAAGTACAAAGATACAGTTTGGCTCTGACGACATCCTCAGGATGGAATGGGACATTGATCCTATCATTTAGAACTTAAGTCATACAAAAGCTAACAATTAGTTTAGTTGCCAACTCAAGAAGAATTAAAAAAAAAAAAGGTTTTGATTATAATATTTGTTATACTTTTTTTTCTGTACCGCTTTTGCTAAAGAAATTATGTATTGTTTGAACAAGTTTCTTTAGTGTGGTGACGGATTAAGAATACACTGTGTCACCACCCCATTCCATCCTGAGGGTGTCGTTAGAGCCGATAATAGGAAATAAAAAGGCGGTAAACCTAGCTGCAAGAGAAGGAAAACTTGATACGAAACTCTGTGCTAACCCGTCTGGCCAGCTTGGCTACTAATTACCCTCAATATACTTAATTGGAGGAGGCCAGACTCAGCAGCGATGGCTGCCGCATGCGCCATGCTTGTGAACAGGTGCCGTTGCTGGGGGTCGGTTGGCTCGGGCATTAGAAGGTTACTATTGTTGACTAGATCTGGCTGATGTTTGGCCCTTTGCAACAATTGCGCGAGTTTGCTCTCACAAATCTGTCGTAAAACTAGTCTTGTACCCAAAAATGGCGATCTAAAAAGAGCAAATACAGAGTTTCTTGCCGGCTCGTCTCTGTAGAGGTGCATTCCGAACCGGTGGTAGATGGTAAATAATTAATTTTAAATGGTAAATTTTATTCTATTGTTGACCTGTCAAAAGAGCTTTAATGAGCCAACTTGAGAAAATGAGTTTTAATGATTTCTTAGGTTTTCGCGATTATTACACATTGAAATTAACTTCTTTGAACGACTTTTGAAGACAACCGTCATCTAGTCTCTCCCGCGACCACGACTGCTGCAAAGCATTCGAAACGTCGGGAATTAAATAATGTAATATACACGCGATAAATCCGTTAAAAAGTGTTTAATTTCAAAATGAGTTTCGATTTGATTTGCGGTGGGTCATATTTGGGCTATGTAGTAAAGTAGTAAATAAGTTGTAGCGAATCTTTTGTGAAACGGAAAATTTGAATGACTCTGCTACCTACTCATACTAGGATAGCATAAGTCACAAAAACTATGCCCGTCCAGTCCCCTTTTGCATGCTCCACAGTTATTATTTCTTAGCTCCTACACCCTATGACCCCCTGGTAGCGTTAAGTACTAAGCGGACTGTTTGTAGGCAAAAAGTAGAGTTACCTCGTCTCCCCCCCCCCCTCGTCGAGCCCCTCCCGCTTTTAAACCTCAAGCGTCCAAGTGCGGGGAATATGAAATTTTCGAAATGATAAAGCCGGTAAATAATAACTACTAGTACGTACACCCAGCGAGCCCGTCTAATGTACTGACTGCAGAAAAAAAAGAACTTAGTTTTTTATTTAATTTTAGTTGAGTTAAGGAAAACAGTTGTGCTGACGGATCTAGAATACGTAGAGTCATCACCTCATACCATCCCGAGGGTGTCGTAAGAGCCGACAAAAGGAAATAACAAGGCCGATAACCGGCTAGGTTAAAGATAAGTAAAACTTGATAGAAAACCCTGTGCCAACCCATGTGGACAGTGTGGGACAGTAGGCTACCCTCCATTTAACTGGAGGAAGCCCGACTCAATAGTGGGTCCTCTATGGGCTGAGTAGTAGTAGGAAGAAAAACAAATCTAGTGGTTAGATGTGCCGCCTTTGGATCAACGGGTCCCGGGTTCGATTCCGGGGTCGGGCAAGTGTCTTTGTCTAAACCAGAGGCACTGGCTCGGAGTCTGGGTGTCATTTCTATCTATAATCTGTATGTATTTACAAAAAAAAAATGTATATAAGTAGTTTATCATCCATCTCGTTACCATAACACAAGCATTAAGTTGCTTAACTTGGGACGAGATGGCGTTGTGTGAAATGTCCAAGGATATTTATTTATTTATTTAAATTTAAAAAACAAAGAAATTTAAAAGTTTCGTTATTTCGGCTTAATTAAAAAACGTACTATCAAGTTAATGACTATCTATCAGATAATGACGTGTAGGAGTAACGTCGACATTGTTATGGTCTAGCTCTGATCTCTCAGCCATTACATTAGTGAAATTTATGTTTTTTGTAGACAGCATGTGAGTGCAGTTTTAGCACGCACCATGTAGTTTGTGAAATTGCAATGATTTTTATTTATATGAGACCAATGTAAAAAAAATAAACATGGAGTATGGTACTAGTATGGTAGTATGTTAACGGGAAATCCTATTTTTATACATATATTGTATATAAATGAATTTACTTTTTATAAAAATGTTAAGTTACATCAATTTCCTACTAATATTATAAATGCGAAGGTGTTTAAGTATGGATGGCTGGATGTTTGTTACTCTTTAACATAAAAAAATACAGAATGGATTATAATGAACATACAATTTATAAATATATTGTGTGTTGTCCAAATAATAAAAAAAAAGTGTTAAGTAGAAAAAAAATCGGACGATAACATAATTCCATAGTTTACTAATTTCACATTGAACCAATCAAAGAAAAGCCTTGAATGGAATTAAGGAAAATAAATAAAAAATACTTTGTTATTATTAATGAAAGACTAAATTGTTTGCTGTCGGTACGAGGGCAGCAGCGGGGTTCGTGTGTCTGCTTTCACATTTCCCACTCGCAACGTAAGGCGGGGTACAGTGCACCCCCTACCGCCCGCTGCGCTCCTGGTAGGCGCCCGCTTTTTATACCTTCCTGCCCGTCGAAAGTAATCAATTTGCGCCTTAATTAATTAAGAAAAAAGCTTTGTTAGACGTTTAGCGACTTCAAATGAGTCGTTGTTTTTCTTATTGTCACAAGTTATGAAGATTTGCGACTCGAGATCAATGACCATGATATAATCTATGACAGCCATATTGGATATACAAACCTACTTCTTTTACAAAAAAATATAATGACTTAAACTTAGTGTGCATGGAGACTACCGCCTAGCGATATGACGATTTATAAGAGTTTTGTGATAAAACCTACGTAAATAAAGTTTGAGTTTAAAACTCGTCGGTTTTAAAAATCATAAATTTGAGTACGCGCTCTTCATCTTTTGAAATTAATAGACTATATTTTACACTACTACTCACCCCATACATGACCCACTGTGGGTCGGGCCTCCTCCAATTACATAGAGGGTAATCAGCTTACTGTGCTATGCCGGCCATAGGGGTTTCGTATCAAGTTTTCCTTCTCTTGCGGAGGGATGGATGAGAGAACTAGAAAGTGCTAAAATTTTTAGCGCGGCTTAAACATGCCTTAAAACTTTTTGGTGACGGATTTAGAATACACAGTGTCACCAACCCATACCATCCCGAGGGTGTCGTAAGAGGCGACTAAAGCGCGTCGTCCACGCAGAGAGAATAGAGCTAGACAGCTTGACAACTAATCTAATCTATACACTAATTTCTACGTACACGTAGAGAGACTAGCCGAGCCTGTCTACGTAGACTGTAGTGACACATTAGCTAGGGTAGTCTCGCTAATGTGTAAACGTCGTAGATTGCCCTATGACAGCCGCTTTCCGTAATTTTAATCTATCGTGGACAAGGCGCTTAAGGGAACGCAAGAGAAGGAAAACTTGACACAAACCGTGTGCCAACCCGTCTCGCCAGTGTGGCGCTGTAGGCTAATTTCCCTCCATGAATTTGGAGGAGGCCAGACTCAGCAGTGGGTCACTCTTGTGCTGAAACAAAAAATTTAAGCCTTATTTTAGAGCGCCATTATATCAAAACGGTCAAGTCTAATGTAGAATGACACGGGTAGACATTAAGAAAAGCCTAGCTTTAGATAAGCGGTTAACTGAAATGGCGTTTTCAAAGATTCGCTTTCGAGCTAGCAAAAGACCTTTTAGGGTTCAGATTGTGTACACAGATATTATATACACTATGCTTATATTGCATACACTATGCTCGGAGTTTCCCTGCGAGATCGAATCAGAAATGAGGAGATACGCAGGCCAACCAGGGTCACCAACATAGCCCAGTAGATTGCCAAACTTAAGTGGCAGTGGCCAGGGCATATAGCGCGCAGGACCGACGCACGATGGGGCAGAAAAGTCCTCGAGTGGCGACCGCGTTCTGGAAGGCGCAGTGCTGGTAGGCCTCCCACACGGTGGACCGATAACTTGGTTAAGGTCGTTGGAAAACGACGGATGTTGCGGCCCAGGACCGGCCTCTGTGGAAATCCTTGGGGTAGGCCTGTGTCCAGCAGTGGACGTCTTTTGGCTGAAATGATGATGATGATGATGATGACACAGATATTATAGGACATTATGTGTGGTGACGGATTTAAAATACATTTGTTTAATATAAAAGAGGGAGGCACAGCAGATAATGTGTCACCTGCGGAGCAGCAATTTGTTGCCGGTCTTTAAAAATTATATAGGAAGCATGACGATAGCTGAGTAGTTTAATTAAAATTAAATCCTTTTGTCCTTACGACACCCTCAGGGTGAAATTGAGTGGTACAAAAAAAAATTTATATATGTAGTTTATCATCCATCTCGTTACCATAACACAAGCATTATGTTGCTTAGCTTGGGACGAGATGGCGTTGTGTGAAATGTCCAAGGATATTTATTATTAACTAGCGACCAGCGCCGGCTTCGCACGGGTGCAATATTGACATATAAACGTTCCTCTTGAATCACTCTATCTATTAAAAAAACCGCTTCAAAATCCGTTGCGTAGTTTTTAAGATTTAAGCATACATAAGGACGGACAGACGACAGCGACTTTGTTTTATACTATGTAGTGATAGAGAATAAGATGTTGATGATATTTATTAGGGCAAGTTCACATTTATGCAAATATTACGCGTATGATACAGTGTAGGGTCTAACAAAATATGTCAGTAGTCAGTACATACCATTATAGTTCTGCTCCTTTTATATAATAGGCCATCGGTCAGCCAACAAACTTGTATGTTTACTGGGTTGCTGTAGGTACCTCTAGACCCCCGAGGGTTAGCAAGGCGGGTCCATATTGGACATTTTGTATAAGTGTAGGGCCGAATACCCCGATCCCAAGGCAAATCCCTTTGGCAGACCCTTTTCGGAAAGGTCTAGTGACCGTGCGGGAGTCCCGAGTTTGCGGATTTTTAAGGTAAAATTTATATGGGGGTGGGACCAGGGTTGCATGAAATGTGGGATGTTAGCGATATTTTTAAGTTTAAACGGTTTCGGGCGATTATATCGTTTGTGAATTTCCTATATGAACGGTGTTATATTTCATGTTGGGATTTATCATTGTTTTATGATAAACTAGTGGCCCGCCCCGGCTTCGCCCGTGCAAAGCGGGGGTGGGTTATACATATAAACCTTCCCCTTGAATCACTCTATCTATTAAAAAAAACCGCTTCAAAATCCGTTGCGTAGTTTTAAAGATTTATGCATACATAGGGACGGACAGAAGAATGCGACTTTGTTTTATACTATGTAGTGAAGTTTATTATTTCGAATCGGGTGTTGTTAGAGCAAACTGGTGTATGTTTTATGGAATACATAAATAATTTTGGACTATGATAAAATTGTGTAAAGAAATATCAGTAATCAAATTTTGTAAGCAACATGGTTCTATTTTTTTCGTGTTTATAATTATAATAATATTAAATGTGATAATAAATCGATTTTGTAATAATCTATACTAGTGCTCGTCCAATGATCGAAATTAGATCATAATTAATTTAACTTACACGAGTAGTTCTATTGTATAGAATTCTATTTCCCTCCAAGAATTTGGAGGAGGCCCGATCCAGTAGTGGGTCATTTAGGGGCTGTAACGACGACGACGAGTAGTTCTATTCTCAATTTGACCACATACTTTAACATTAAACAAAAGAGTATACCTATAATATGCGTGTGTGTCAAATACATGGAAGTGTGTGTAATGGTTTTTTTTATTTATTTATTATATTAAGTATTATGCATAATTTTAAAAAATATTAGCATTCTGCACCCTTTCTCTATTTACACTTTAAGTGTGGGAAATTTCATACTCCTTCCGAAAATTCGCACAAATGTACTGTAATTAAAAAAAATAGAACAACCTCCTTTTGCTGTTGGTTAAAATGTAGATAGATGGTCATTATTATATGTCGTCCGCGAGAAATTAATCCATAGAAAGAATAAGATAGAAAATTATTATTACCGGGGTAGCATAAGTCCTAATTGGTATCAGCGTCCGAGAGCACAATCCGTCACTGGCATTGCGTATCGCGCACATTTATAAATAGTGCCGTCGGGTGTGGGGCATCACGCGAGCCTCCTACCCACCTATGCGGTCCTGGTACTTAGTCCCGGACCCTTCGGACCCTCGTCGACCCGAGACCCGAGCTAACTAGATAACGACGATATCGGGTGAAACGAAACTAAAGGAAAAGTATTTTGTAGCTTTGCCAGTGTGGAAACTACAGAATTAGGATGGGGGGGGGGGGGATTGGGTCGTTCCATCCAGTGGTAAATTAACATGTTTGCTCGCTGACTGGGCCCTTTCAAAGTTATAGGCTTTATAAGCGTTTTAGTTTAGTGTCTGGTGTGTTTGTTTGAAAATTGGGATTGCGACAAAATTATAGGATCCAAATTGTGTTACGAGCATTGCTTGTTTTTGTAATGTGAGCCAAGTACTCCAACTACTCACTCTTTATGCCAACTTCTTATGTTTGTCTTGGGTGTATGATCTAAGACAAGTGCTCGAGTGGCGAGGGCGGGGCGTTCCGGAAAGCGTTAAGAAGACCTATGTCTAGCAGTGGACTACGTTTTGGCTGTAATGATGATGATTTTGATATGATCCAAGGGGCTGTCCACGTGAGGTTCGAGGGGGAGGGAGGGGTTCGGCAAAAATCACGAAACATCACCAAGGGGTAGGGGGGTATAGTAAGATGGGTATGCCTCGTTGTTCTAGTGGATCAACGGGTCCCGGGTTCGATACCGGGGTCGGGCAAGTGTCTTTGTCATTTCTATATATAATATGTATGTATTTACAAAAATATATATATATATAATTAGTTTATCATCCATCTCGTTACCATAACACAAGCATTAAGTTGCTTAGCTTGTGACGATATGGCGTTGTGTGAAATGTCCAAGGATATTTATTTATTTAGGACTAGCTTTTGCCCGCGACTTCGTCCGCGTGGAATAATGACTTCCGGAAAAAAACAATTTATCCCCGTTTTCACCCCGTTGGGAGGGAATTTCCAATAATCCTCTCTTAGTGGTAGCCTACTCCTCCCAACAAACACACAGGCCAAATTTCAGCTCTCTACTGCCATTCGTTTCCGCTGTGCGTTGTCTGTCAGTCACTCATTAACGGAAGAGTTTTATATATATAGATAGCTGTGCCCGCAACTCCATCAGTGTGTAATTCCTTGTGTATTATTAAGTTAATGTATTGGTAATATTGTTTAGATCACGTTCACATGAGGCTTAAGTACCTATACAACGAAAATACTTCAGCGCATAGCTTCCGGGTAAACTATCCTACTTCACTTAAAACTAAATACCTATAACATAATTAATAATACCTATACCTTTAATTAATAAAAGTACCTACGCTTTTACTTACTTATTATTATTATTAAAAAAAACTGAACATAAATTAACCAAAACTTACCTACTACTAACTAACTACTACTTAACTTCACCTAAAAAGAAATAACTATTAATAATTTGTAATTTGAACGAATATAACACGCCACCAAAATAACTAATACCTATTTTATGAAATAACAACAAAAGAAAATTAAATAAACTAAATTATTGTAAAGACTAAAAGTCGCGCTGATAAACAATATTGCCTGTCAATAAGGGCGAATACTTGGAACGTCTACTCGCATCATCAGCCAAATCCAAATATTGTATGAAGTTCGCGTTTGGATCCCCCGCCCTTTTAAACCTCCCGCGACGACCCGATGCGACGGTTACACAAAAATAATCCTTAAAGCATGATTCAGTAATCACGCGCGATGGTTTATTAGCGTATTTCATGAATAACTTTGGTGTTTCTGTACCGATTTCTATAATTCTTTTTTTATTAAATAGGTAATAATGTTAAAATTTATTAATTAGGGATGATTGAGAATGTTATAAACGTAAGAGTAGACAAATATAATCAGAAAGCTCTGAACTGCTAAGCTATCGGGAGTTACACGTGTTATTGTGCGTCAACCATAAAAGATAGACATTTGCTGTCTGGGAATATTTTTTATATAATTTTAAGGAGAACATTTCCGTCATACATGATTTCTGTGTAGCTGTAACTATTGAGGCTGCACACGCGACGGAAGCTTAAAAAATGGAGTAAGTTCTCCCAACATTTCCCTTCACTGGTCTGCTCCTATTGATCGTAGCGTGATGAAAAGTATACTATAACCTGCCCAGGAGTATGAAGAACAATTGTACCAAGTTTTGTTGCAATCCGTCGAGTGGTTTTTGTTTCTATAACGAACATACAGACAGACAGACAGACAGACAGACAGACAGACAGACAGACAGACAAAAATTTTACTGATTGCATTTTTGGCGTCAGTATCGATCACTAATCACCCGCTGATAGTTATTTTGGAAAAATATTTCATGTACAGAATTGACCTCTCTACAGATTTATTATAAGTATAGATATCACGTGTATTTAATTATACGCGTCATTTCTGAACCGAAATTTTGAGCTTCTTTGCAGGTACTAAAAAATACACGTGATTTTTTATGGGGGGTGGGGGTTATTCATAAACCTCACCACGTATCACTAAGGAGGGAGGGGTTAAAAAATAAAAAAAAAACATCACGTGAGTAATGGACAGCCCCTAAGTATTCCAAGCAGATGAACGTAGTTTTTTTTGTCAACAGACCGAATAATAATTGATCGTTGTAGTGACGGATTTACAATATATAGTGTCACCAACCAATACTGAGGTGTCGTAAGAGCCGACAAAAAAAGACAAGGCCGATAAACCAGCCGCAAGAGTAGGAAAACTTGACACGAAACCTTTTTTTTTTTCGCCCGGTGTTATATCCTTTATGGACTTTCTCGCCGTCCACGGGGATGGCCAGCGAGGGGAGTGTGGGACTCTCCCCCATAGTGGGGGCCTACCCACTAAACCTCCCCGGGGTGCTCCAACTCGCGTCCTGTTCCGGCATTGTGGGATCTGATGCAGAACCACGCCTGATACGAAACCCTGTGCCAACCCGTTTGGCCCACGCGGCACAGTCGGCTCATGACTATCCTTGTAACTGGAGAAGACCTGACTCAACCGTGAAACCTCTACTGGTGTCGTTGCTGGGGGTCGGTTGACTCAGGCGTTAGAAAGTTACTATTGTTGACTAAATGTTGCTGATGTTTGACCCTTTGCGTGAGTTAGCTCTCACAAATCTGTCATAACCCGGCCTTGTACCTAAAAATGGCGATCTAAAAATGAAACCACCGAGTTTTTTACCAGCTTTTCTCTGTAGAGCTGTATTCCAAACCGGTAAATGGTAAATTTTCAACATAAAATGCGAAATTTATAATTTTATTTTATTGTAACTATGACTTGTCAAGAGAGCTCTAATGAGCCAACTGGAATTTTGATTTTGATATAGTAGATTGATAATGCTTACAAACCAATTTTCTTCATAACCTGACCAATGCTCTTTTGTTATAGGTAAGAAAATGGATCTGTAATTTTACGGGGAAAACCGGAAAACCTAAAATGTAAGTAAACATAACTAACGCCTTAGATTTACTTACTTTACCTTATCACATTTTATACACAAAAAAGATGAATTGTTTAATTTTAAGTTTATTTTATTTTTCTTTCTTTATAAACAACGAAACCCCTGCACCCTGCTTTCACGAACACAAATGACACCCAGACTCGCAGCAAGTGCCTCTGGTTTAGACAGACACTTGCCCGACCCCGGAAACGAACCCGGGACCTGTTGATCCAAAGGCGGCACATCTAACCCCTAGACCAACGAGACATTCTTTAAGTAATGCGTCCATTAATTATTCATGCCAAATTATTGGAATATACTTGAAGTGTTTGTTCGTTCCGTATGGTGACGGATTTAGAATACACAATGTCACCAACCTATATTACTCTGAGGGTTTTGTAAGAGGCGGCTAAATGACCGGAAGAGAAGGAAAACTTGATCCAAACCTTGTGCTAACCCGTCTTGCCAGCGTGGCACAGTAGGCTAATTTCCCTCCACGAATTTGAAGGAGGCTCGTCCCGAAACGACGAACGACCAAAATGGAACTCTAGAAAAAAAATTAAGCTAAAGATAAAACAAAATTACGAAACACCGTGTTCACTGTACGCATCGTATGTATAAATCTTTTTTGCTATACTCTTTCTTCCGAGTTTTCTTAACAGGTACTAGGGCAGCATAGATCGTGAGCGATATACCAACAGTTCCATGCACTACTATATGACAAGTAGCAACCCACATATAAGGAGAAAAAGTTATAATAACATTAATGTAGGTTCTTTTGACAGCTCCCGGGCCGTCGTTAGCAGCCCTGCGCTCTGTATCTTGTCATAATCTTTTAGTGATGCGACTATGTCGAATGTGAATTTTATCGATTAACCTTCTGACAAAGTTCTGGGAGATTTTCTTCTTTGCGCTCAGTAAATAAGTTCATGACACCGTGTATTTTAAAACCGTCACCACACATATTATAAAATATCAAGAACAAACCAAAATTTATTACTAAAATTAGAATACATATTGTCATCATCCCGTACTGAGGGTGTCGTAAGACTAAGGCATAAGGAAATAACAAACGTAAACCTAGCGGCAAGAGAAGGAAAACTTGATACGAAACTCCGTGCCAACCCGTTTGGCCAGCGTGGCACAGTCATTGAAGGAGGCCTGACTCAGCTATGGCTCATCTATGGGCTCAGTAGTAACACTAGTAGTATTAACCAACTTATCGCAACTCAGATTCTCACTTAACCCATAAAGTGTTGACCAAAATGTGCTCGAGAAAACGTGCACATACGTGGGTCCTAGTTAGATAGCATAGATAAACAAACAGACGTTGAGCCTCGCTCCTCTCTTGCATACCCAGAGGCAGATTACGGTGCTCTCTATGGATCTATCAGCCACAGAAGTCCACTGCTAAAAATTAGCCTCCTTCATAAATTTCCACAACGCACTATCTCGTGCAGATCGCATCCACCGACTCCCAGTGACCTTCACAAGGTCGTCCATCCCCCTAGTCGGGGGTCTTCCCACGCTTCGCTGTCCCATACGTGGACGTCACTCCAAGGCTTTTAAGCCAACGGCCATCCGATCTCCAGGCTACGTATGCCATTTCCACTTCAACTGTGCAATCCTTCTGGCTATGTCGGGCGCTTTGGTTCTTCTATCACGTAGAGTAACTCCGAGCATAGCTCTCTCCATCGCAAGTTCTATGACTCTCAGCCGGCTAATAATACAGCGCACTATATGGATACAACACCTTATTATTTTTAAAATCTGTAATCGCAATAAATAAATTGCATTTTGATAGTTAAGATAAACTTATAACACCAATATTTTCATTGAAAACCAAACTATCGACATTACCCCAACTCAATTCGCCGCAACACTAATTACGGCACAGACGGCGGCGGCGGGTCGAGCCAAGGGTACGCTCCTCTCGACTGAATTTTTTCCCCAGCACCACCCACACCCACCGGAAGGTACCCCCCTGTCCCACCCGGACCCTTCTTAACATTATCACATAATACGTAACCATAGAAGGGACTGTGGAACTACTTTTAAAGGAGGTTAGAGTATAATGTTTTGTTTTGTAATAAGGTCCTCTAAGTAAGTTGGCAGATAAGAATTACCACTAACTAGTGGTAGAGTCACTGGCACAAAGTACCTTGAAATAACGATCCCGGTTCGGTATTCGAATTATGTAAAGGAAAATTTGCGTACTGTGCCTCGCTGGCCAGACTGTTTGGCACAGGATTTCGTATTAAGTTGTACTTTTCTTGCGGTTAGGTTGTCTCTCGTCTAGAATCAACAAGAGGGAAGCGTCATCTCCTACATTGTTATGTGACCCTGGTACCTACACTTAAGCTTTGAAGATAAATTTTAATGAATTAAGTAGTAAAACCGCTAGAAATCTATCTACAATGAAATTTATCACCGAAAAAACCGCATAAATTATCTATGCACTCACATACACGTTAAAATTATAACAGCTTTCTTTTTTACAGAAAGATAAAATCTTCAAACTGTAATGGTTTCAAATTAGACAGTACTGACGTCTGTTTTCTCAAATCGAGAACCTTCTATTAATACTTACTCTGTGACATAGCCCTGACTCGGAGGCACAGAAGGAAGACTCCTCGCTTACATGGGTCCTTGGTACCTACCGCTTGGGTTATATACTTTTTTAGGGTCGGTCAGACCCTTTGAGGCCTTCCTCTCAAGTTGGACCTACATATTCCCTTTTCAGGCCCTTTTTGACCTCTGTAGGTTTAGGGCGGCGTTGTTTTGTCCTTTTATAAAAGTTTCGTATTTCTCAGAGGGTCACTGTGGACATAGCTCGGGTGTGGTTTTCAGCTATTGTTGTTTAAGTATTAATTAGTTGAATAATATTGTTAATCCCACTGCTATGTGACTAATAAAAAAATCGACAGTAACATCTGATTCACACACACAATCATATAGACGTTCGTGGTGAATGTCCCAAAATATTTATTAGAGTATAGCATATTTTGGAATATTCACCGCGAACATTTCGTTTGTGTGACACCAACAAACATTTAAAATTCAGAAAAGAAGTCATAACACGAAAACTGAAAAATCGCAGAACATACATGGGGGTGATGCGGGTACCCCAAGGGCTGCTCCGCTTGACAATATTTTTTGGGACATCCTATATAATATCTTAAACTCTCTTTTTACAATTTACCCATCATCATCTCCTCCACAAATGACCCAGGGCGTTAGGCCTCCTCTATTTCGATGAATGGAAATTCTGGGCAGACAGTTTGGCATAGGGTTTCGTTTCAAGTTGTCCTTCTCTTGCTCGTAGGATGTCTGCCATTTAAAATCACAAAAATGGAAACCGCATCTCCCACATTTTTATGAGACCCTGGTACCGACACTCAATCTTAAAATGTAAACTATGCCAACCTGGCCAGCCGAGTTGGCATGGGTTTTGTATGAAAACCTTGTCCGTTAGTCGCTCTCACGACACCTTCAGGGTGGAATGGGGTGTTGATACTACACGGGCAGCGACGGTTTTATTATCTGGCCACCTTGCTGTCACTATGCCGTGGTGTTTTATTTTGTATACAAGACACACCATTTGACAAAGTTCAACTACGGAGTTTCTTGCCGGCTCTTCTTTGTAGAGCAGCATTCCGAGCCGGTGGTATATAAAGTATGAGTGTGAATGGACGTAAGGATTGTAAGTAAAGAGATGGATGGATTGTGAGAATGAGGACACATGTGTATGAAAGGTATGAATGTAGATATGACGCCCCTAGGAGTGTATGGAGGGAGACTACCTAGCGTAGGACAAGAGTCGAAAGATTATGATGGTAGTTTTAAAAATGACTTACTTCTTACTTCTCAGCCCATAAATGACCCACAGCTGAGTCGGGCCACCTCCAATTACATCGAGGGCAATTAGCCTACTATGCCATTCTGGCCAGATGGGTTGGCACAGGGTTTCGTATCAAGTTTTCCTAATCTTGTAGATAAGTTTTCGGCCTTGTCATTTCCTTTTGTCGGCTCTAACGATACCCTTAGGATGGAATGGAGTGTTGAAGAAAGTTCCTTTTGAGTTTACGATATAAACACATATTTTTTCAAGATTTATTTAATGAATAATCTAATGATATTTTTCAAATCAATTCCCCGATTTTAAATTTATATCGATAAATACACTGCCGCATCGCCGAGGAAATAAAGGTTCTATGCCACTGTAATAGAGTTCCATTCACATAATAAGTTACGACGTTCAATAATTTCTTTGCAAAATTATGCTCAATTGTGTAAAATATTATGGGTACGAAATTACTTAGGGGTGCCATTTTCCGTATTTTATTGCAATAATTTCCTTGTAGCATGACACACTGTCGAAGGATTGTTTATTAAGCAAATGTTGAAACATTTCAATGACACAGAGATCTACAGAGACTGGTCGTTGCTCTAATGGTTTCATGTGCTTTGGATCAACGTTCCGAGTTCGATTCCGGGGTCGGGATAGTGTCTTCGTCTAAATCAGAGGCACTGGGTTGCTCTCTTGCTTGCTCTTGCTTGCTCTAAGTCTGGGTGTCATTTGTAAACTGCCCACGCGATACGGGTTATACCTAGTGCAGGGGTTTCGTATTAAATTAAATATTATTTTTATATTTTTAGTATGTATGCCTCTTCGTTCCGCGTAGTCTACAAAACTAAGATTTTGATGGGACACTAGAAGATGGATGACATGTTTTTTCCTCAAATAAAAAAAAGGAACCGATTGTTGTAAAATTCAATTTCATGTTTACAATTAAATAAAAGTTATCAGGTGTTTATCTGACGATGGAAGCATTAGGCATTAGTACAATAAACAAAATAAACTCCGTACATTCTTTCCGAACGTTTGTCTATTTACTGTAAGTTTTAGTTAATTAGCAAATTAGAAGTAAAACAAGTTTTAATCTGATGATCTGCGTGATGTCTCTGATTTTGATCAAGTATAGTTTATCAAGTTTTGACAAATTGTCTAAAATTATGTTCCTGCAGGAAAAAAGGAACGGGAGTACAGTGTTTTAAAATCAGAAATTAAAAGAACTCCTCGTTTTTATGTTGCCCTAATGCTTAGTACAGACGAGCAAGTTTCGTATATAGGAATTTTGAAAGATTTTTAAATCTAGATATTCTGGGTAAATATTTTTTTAAGATACCTTTCGACATCCGGTGACTTTTAAATGAACTACACTCGATGTTTGAATTATTGTAAAATATATCGCTCAGCGTGCTATGGAGCGAACTATGCTTGGAGTTTCTCTGAAAGATAGGCTGCGTAACGAGACTATCCGACAGAGAACCGAAGTCACCGACATAACTCAGAGAATTAGCAGACTGAAGTGGCTGGTCATATCTGTAGAAGAACCGACAACCGCTGGGGTAGACGAGTTCTTGAGTGGAGACTGCCAATCGGCAAGCATAGTGTGAAACAGCCCTCTGCTAGATGGAGCGACGATCTGCGAAAGGTTGCAGACAGCAGCTGGATGCGTCAAGCTGAAGACAGGGTGCTATGGCACCCTTCAGGGGAGGCCTGTGTGCAGCAGTGGACTAAAGTAGTCTGATGATGATGATGATGAAAATATATCAAATCACTGAAATTTGATTCAATTTAAAATAAGGCCTAATATCCTTTATGTAATGAGAGTAGATATTTTTACATTATCATCATGCTCATGAAATCTATCATTAACATATCTATCTAGAGTATCTTCTTAGAACATTTATGTCATTTTCTGGTCAATGGTAAATTTAATTTTATTGTTTGACTAGTCTAAACATCTCTAGTGAGCCAACTTGTTTAAGTGAGTATCGATTTTAATTTCTGTAGCCACCAACTTATTTAACAATTTATAAAAAAAATACATCGTTACTTTGCCTACTCAAACGACATCGCGGCGAACATTAATTAGCGAGAAAAAATCTTTTCACCACCACGCAAGTCAATCTGCTTCACAGAATCTAATCTACTTTCGACATTTCTAACTTGGCCAAGTCAGCAAGCCAACTTACTAAGGATTATACTAGTTTAATACTGCGCTGCGCCCGTGTATATCTCCCTTAAGTGCGGCTGTCGCGAGCCAAAAGGCGAACAAAGTAGTAGAGCGTTGTTCCCTCCTATATAGCGCCACGGGGGTAAACTTTGATACCCCAAAACCTCCACCCACTCTATGCCACCCTAGTACCCGCGCCCACCCACTCCGGGGCTTTGAGGACGTCTTTGAGCCGAACTTTAGCAGGGAAAACCCCAAAATTCAAGTTGGCCCACGTCCCCGATTACGAGTTGGCGATATCTTTGAAATTTTCTGGTCTCCTGGTACCGCCGACTGAGGTAGGGAGGAGTTTAGACATTTTTGCTGATAAAAAAGATTTTTTTCGTACCGTCCTTTTTTCGTACGTGACCTTCGACCTCAGACGTTAAGCTCACTTAAACAAAAGCTACTTACCGTACTTTAGTTTGTAACACTTTTAAAATCGATGCATCGTTTTAAGATCCCACACAAAACTGTTTTCAGTATATTTATTATATACTAGCGGCCCGTCCCGGCTTCGCACGGGTGCGACGTTACGAAGCTAGTAAAAAAAAAGTAGCCTAAGTTACTCCGTATATCATCAGCTACCTATCAGCGAAAGTCCCGTCAAAATCGGTCTAGCCGTTCCAGAAATTTGCCGCAACAGACACACAGACAACATTTTAAATAAATGTCATTTTGGTCTATCTACTGTGTTATATAATACTTACGCATTTAGTAAAAAATGGTTATTTTTTATTACAAACAGACATTCCAATTTTATTTACTTGTATAGATGAATCACAAAATGACAAATTATTTTAACACCGTTTTGGCATTAGCTTTGCAGTTAGCTAGTGTTGCCAGAACTGCTCTCTTGGGGACTAAATTGATTGTCAATTTCTCTTCAAACATGGTAAATCTCAACTAGATTTATATTACCATGTTAAAAAGTTATAAAGTTAAGTGTAAAATGCACTTAAATTTTTCCGTGTGGTCACGGATTTAGAATACATGGTGTCGCCACCCCGTTTCATCCTGAGGGTGTCGTAGGAGCCGACAAAAGGATTTGCATAACTGATAACATAACGATAAGAGAAGTAAAACTTAAAACGAAACCTTGTGTCAACCCGACTGGTCAGCATGGCACAGTAAACTAATTACCCTCCATGTAGTTGGAGGAGGCCCGACTCAGCAGTGGGTCATTTATGGACTGAATAGTAGAATTATCATAAATTAGACACAATAATTTTTACACAGTTTTGCCATTAGCTTTGCAGTTAGCTATAGTGTTTCCAGAACCGCAATCATACTCTAAGGGGCTAAATTGACGAGATCTTAAAGTATTAGATAAATTCAATCTGTATTATAATACATATTTGTGTTGAAAATATGTTCGAGAATGTACTTAATGTAAGCGGCAGGTGTGGATTCTAAAAATAAGTCGAAAGACAAGTTTTCTCAGAGGTGGTGTTAAATAAAAGACTTCAACGTGCGGCTTAAAAATATTTTAAAGTTCATTCATTAGAGTCGCTGTCCGATAGTAAACATTAAGTCACAATATTCTAAGAATTAATTAGGATTTGAACTTTTTACATACCACACTTCTCATCAGACAAATCGAAACACCTTGCAACTTTATGATTTGTAAGGATTAATAGAAAATGTATACATTTAGGAATATACATATGTCAAATGTCGTTTAATAGTGAACATTAAAAGGTTTATAAATCCTAATGTTAATGTTCTAAATTAAATTAAACTTTCATAAGTTTCGTATTTTGTTTAACAATCATAAAAAGGGAAGTGTTTCGATTTATCTGATGAGAAGCATATTTCGTAGTGTTTTTGTCACATTTCGCAAACTATTTTGTAGGTTTTTATCATAAAAGCTTGCGAATACATTTAATGACACTTATGTTACACTAGCTGACCCGGCGAACTTTGTTCCGCATTATATATATTTAAAACAAAAAGAAAGTTGGACATAGGATACCTGAGATTTTTATCCCGTCCGTATAAAACCTACTTTAACAAAACGCAACTGACAAACGAAACGAAACGTTATGTTGTCTATAGTTTAATATGGTCGAAAATTTGTCAATTAGAAATTTGGAATTCGACTTGTTTATATTGTTGTAATTCACATAATATCTTTATAACTTGTAGCCTATGTGTTATTCTGATGTATAAGCTATATTATTGTAAAGTTTCATTAAAATCCATTAAGTAGTTTTTACGTGAAAGAGTAACAAACATCCAACCATCCATCCATACTTACAAACTATCACGTTTATAATATTATTAAGATAATCGACTTATTTAATGCATTTTTATGAGCTGCAATCATAAAATATGCTTGTACCATTAACTAAAACTACACTAGGAAATAATAGACCAAAAAAAAACTTCTGTCTGAGTGTGTCGTAAGACCCGATAAAAGGTAATGGAAAGGTCGAAAACCTAGCCTCAAGACTTCTTGGTAAGACACCATATTATGCCTACCCGTTTTGCCAGAGAGATAGAGTAGGCTAATTATCCATGTAGTTTTTTCTAACTAAGCAGTGGGTCATTTTGTATCAAGTCTTGCAACTAGTTTTTCAGCCTTTCATTTCCTTCTGTCGGCTTTTACGACACTCTCAGGATGGGATGGGATGGTGACACTATATAATTCTAAATACGTCACCACACCGAATTCTACATCTTAAAAAAACGTCAGTTTTAAATTACCAGGCGCTAAGAAGGAATATCGTTCCCGAAACTACTAGGACAACAGAAATCGAAAGAGATACGTAAACACGATGTTGCGTGATCGCCAAAGTACTAGGCGTAACGTTTCAGGGTTGACGCGGCCCTGGTTTAGGGTGGGTGCGGGAAAAGGTGGAAATATATTATTGCCTCTGTGGTTATTCCATCGTACAAGTAAATCTGTGTGATATTTTACGAGTAAATAAATGTGTATGTAATTACGATGTACCATGTCGTTTCAGCCCATACATTATCCACTACTGAGGCGGGCCTCCTCCAAATTCATGGAGGGCAATTAGCCTACTGTGCCACGCTGACAAGACGGGTTGGCACAGGGTTTGTATCAAGTTTTCCTTCTCTTGAGGCTAGGTGATCTGCCTATTGCGTTCTTTTAGTCGCCTATTACAACACCCTCAAGATGGTATTGGTTGGTGACATTGTGTATTCTAAATCCGTCACCACACGGACCATGTAACTCGCTATTATGATCTTATATATACCTCACATCATCATCATCGTCATTATAGACCATAAATGACCCACTACTGAGTCGGGCCTCCTCCAAATTCGTGGAAATTCGTGGCACAGGGTTTCTGCCGTGTGTTCATTTAGTCGCCTCTTACAACACCCTCAAGATGGCATGGGTTGGTGACACTGTGTCTTGTAAATCACGCGGTTTATATTCGATAGTCTAATACTGTGTAGGTACTAGTTATTATTCCCGTCCAGTTTGTACGTAAAGTCTGTCTTCATAAATTATAATGAGTATTAAGGAGTTTTATGTGCGAATATAAACGGAAGGGTAAAAGGGTTTTTTATTATTTTGAAAATGCCTTCAGTCAGGCCAGGGCGAGGGTATCTCTCATTTACGATCGATGAAGTTTAGATTGGCAAGAAGCTTACTTGTGTTTAAGTGATGATTATCTTTAATTATTTACTTAATAAAGTGCCTATTTTCAATTCATAAATGACCCACTCTAAGTCGCAACTCTTATTTTATATTCAACCAATAAGGTCTTTCTTTTCCTTAAAAAAGGGAACATGATAGAACTCTTATTTATAAGCTTGTATGATCATAATAACGACTGCTGAATACTGCTGATTGGTCCGTTTTTAATGGAAATAATTTGTGATAAAAGTTTTTGAAAACTTCGATAAATGTATCAAATAAAATCAATGTTTTTATTCGAATAAATTCTTGCGAATGCTTTCAAATAGTCAAAGATTAGAACAGAAAAGTTTGAAAAGAAAAATTAAAAATTATTAATCATTTAGTGAAGAGACGGCAAGAAACTCCATGGTCGCTCTTTTAAATAAAAGGGTTACAATGATTGTGGTATACTTCTTATTAGATAGAAAATCGCATACTGTTCTGTATAAAGTAAGTGATGAAATTGGATTTCGTTATAAATTACATTTAAATAAATTAAATAATAGTTAAATATATCCTAATATTATAAATGCGAAAGTTTGTAAGTATGGATGGATAGATGTTTCTTACTCTTTCACGTAAAAACTACTGAATGGAATTAAATGAAACTTTACAATAATATAGCATAATCAGAATAACGCATAGGCTTAGAAACTAATAAAGATATTGTGTGAATTGTTCAAAATGTAGAAGAAAAATCTGACGAAAAAATCAATTGCATCACCACGCGGGTGAAACCGCGGGGCGCAGCTAGTTACCTATATTTAGAAGAAAAAAAAGTATGTTTTCGCAATGGATTTGTATCGAATATAAACTTCATAATACAATGCCTTTTTTAATGAACATTTAATTAAACTACGTTTTATTACGTCGTTTTTATTAAAATACGAAGACGCGAGTACCAGGGAGAAAGCAATCCACAGGAGGTACGCTTAACGATTTACTAAACAAGCAAAGTAAAACTAGATGAGGAATTACCGACTGCCCGCCGTTGGTCGGCCAAGGCAACCGGATATTTCTTTTAGCTGTCCAAGACCCCCCGGTCATAATGCCCTAGTGGGGGCCGGAGGGGGGCAGATATAAAGATACAGGCCCCCACTTATCCCGGACCATACCCGGTCCTTTTGCTTTTATAGGGGGTGTGTATAAAACCGAATCGCCCGGTTTTAGCTGTGCTGTAGAGTGTTACGAGCGGGCCCGGCGGCGGCGGTCGCATTATGCCGACAACGACTGATATGGGTATGGTGCCCTGGTACTTATATACAATGTTTAGGCGATGGCTTCGCTCATTTATTTTAGTGCGGCGGTCTATAAAATGTTGAGAGGAGGCAATAAATGGAAATTAGCCGGCAAAAATGTGGTAAGGAATCCGCTGGATTCATAATATGGTTCGTTTGTAAGTCTAATTCTAGAATTACAATGTCAAATAATTTATTTTATTTAAGGCCCAGGACGAAGATTTGAAGATTGAAGCATACATAGGGGCGGACAGATGACTTTGTTTTATACTATGTAGTGATGATACAATCGACACATACAAATTGTTAAGACGAAGAAAGATTTCAGTATTCTGCTGCAGTATTCTTTTGGTGGCTCCCGCTCCCGTTAAAATACCCATAGTTGAATCGGGCCTCCACCAATTGCAAGGGGGGAATCAATCAAATGTGCCACGCTAGCCCAATAGGTTGGCACAGTTTCGTTTCAAGCGTTCCTTCTCTTGCGGCTTATATTTCCTTTAGTCAACTGTTACGACACGCGCAGAATGAGGTGGTGACACAATGTATTCTAAATCCGTCACCACACGGAACAGCTAATATGTGTTTAGGTATTACATTTTAAAATTGTTAGTTTTAGTTTTTCGAACACACTGTATATGAGGAATGTCGTGCAGCGTGTTTGCGTGTAAAACGGAACGCGTTACAATTTAAAGAATATATTTACAAAACATGGAGACGACATAAAGTCACCGACATAGCTCAGAGAATTAGCAGACTGAAGTGGCAGTGGGCTGGTCATATCTGTAGAAGAACCGACCACCGCTGGGGAAGACGAGTTCTGAGTGGAGACCACGAATCGGCAAGCGTAGTGTGGGACGGCCCTCTACTAGATGGAGCGACGATTTGCGGAAGGTTGCAGGCAGCAGCTGGATGCGTCAAGCTGAAGACGGGGCGCTATGGCGCTCTTTAGGGGAGGCCTATGTCCAACAGTGGACTAATGTGGGCTGATGATGATGATGGAGACGACTATTCGATGTCTGACACTAATATTAACCGACTTCAAAAGCACGAGGTTCTTGATTCGGTTGTATTTTTTTTGTTACATTAAAACAAGAGTCAAGCTACTTGGAACCGACTTGACTGATGTGCCGCCTTTGAATCAACGGGTCCCGGGTTCGATTCCGGGGCCGGGCAAGTGTCTTTGTCAGAGACACTTGCTCTGAGTCCGGGTGTCATTTGTGTTCGTGAACTACATGTTTGTAAACTGCCCCCGTGATTTCCGATTTAATTAATTTTGTCAAATAACTATTCTTCTTATTAGCATAAAACACCTTCTTCTTTCGGAATTCCTTTCATATTCAAATGGTATGGTTGTTTATTACTTACTAGCGACCCGCCCCGGCTTCGCACGGGTGCAATGATGAACATCTAAATTTATGCATATATTATACATAAAAATCTTCCTCTTGAATCACTCTATCTATTAAAAGAAACCGCTTCAAAATCCGTTGCGTAGTTTTAAAGATTTAAGCATACATAGGGACGGACAGACGACAGCGACTTTGTTTTATACTATGTAGTGATGTAATGAAGTTTTCATTCTCTTTTGCTGCTAGGTCGGCCTTGTCATATACTTTCTCGTCTCAGCCCATAAATAACCCACTACTGAGTCGGGCCTCCTCCAAATTCGTGGAGGGAAATTAGCCTATACTGTGCCACGCTGACAAGACGGGTTGGCACAGGGTTTTTATCAAGTTTTCCTTCTCTTGCGGCTAGGTGATTTGAATCTTGCGTTCCACTAGTCTATGGTATGGGTTCGTGACTGCCTCGTTGGTCTAGTGGTTAGATGTGCCGCCTTTGGATCAACGGGTCCCGGGTTCGATTCCGGGGTCGGGCAAGTGTCTTTGTCTAAACCAGAGGCACTGGCTCGGAGTCTGGGTGTCATTTCTATCAATAATATGTATGTATTTACAAAAAAAAAATGGATATAAGTAGTTTATCATTCATCTCGTTACCATAACACAAGCATTAAGTTGCTTAGCTTGGGACGAGATGGTGTTGTGTGAAATGTCCAAGGATATTTATATTTATATTTATTCAACATCCGTCACCACTCGGAATATCCTTTAGTCGGCTCTTACAATACCCTCAGAATTGAATGGGGTGGTGACACTGTTCTAAATGCGTCACCACACGTAAGATGATTACTGTCTAGAAAATAGGGCACGTCCTAATATCGCTTGTAAGGGTCCTATTGAATGGGCAGCTTCAGCCATACTTATCTGCCCCCGGCCAGGGAGGCGATTGTAACCTCCTGATATTAATTTCTCTTTATTACCAGGGCAACATGTGCTTATAGGAAGTAACTATGTTGTTTCATTATTCGAATGTCGCCTGGGTAAGGTGTGCGGGGAGGCAGCCGTATAAAAACGACAATTTCCTCTAAACGGCGCGCCCGCGCCCGCGCCTGTCTCGCCGCACCCTGGCACTAATTAACTGCCACACTCCACAGTGCTTATGTCACCCTGGTACCCCCGTTCATAGGGCGTTATTCGTTTTGGCCTGAAGGTTTGACCTTTTTAAATGCAGGTGTGACTGACAGGATGATAGTAGAGTTTTAATGCTGGTTAATTAACATTAACAAAAAAAAATATCAATTCGACCGAGTTCGAGTTACATGGGGTATGACAAAAAGAATTTATACAAACCAAGTGACCAACCTCTGTAGAACAGCTTTCCGAACCGGTGGTAGTTTCAGCATGAATGTGGGTGGGCGATGAGATGAGATGGATGGATGGTAAGAATGAGAAATTGTGTATGAAAGGTGTGAATGTAGGTATGACGGCTGATAGGTGTGTATGGAGACTACAACCTAGCGTGGGACAGATTGTTTTACACTATGTAGTGATAGTGATGACAAAAGGGTTTTATACAAACTAAATGAACATAGCAGCAGAGAAGCTAACTCGCTATATCTTAAAAAAAACGAATCCCCTTCTCTTGCCAACCCGTCGTGCCGCGGCCAGCGTGGCATTGTAGGCCAAGGTGGGATATGATGATGATAAAATTTTGTACGATTTCCGCCCTTACCAAAGGCATGTTATAGGCAACCCGAGTTTATACTGTACCTTAACATTATAATAACATATAACTGTGATCTTTATTACGTCTTAGTATGGTAGTTAATGCGTTGAAAGGCTTCTAGGGCTGTCATATTAAAAATTTAGCTTATGATGTTGCGGTAATATAACAGACAAGCTTTTACGCGCGGCTTCGCCCGCGTGGGCTTCGCACCCGTGCTTATCTCTATGCATATTTTTTTATGAACAAAAGCGGTTATTGTGACTAAACTATGATGGTTAGATATGTGCTCTCGCGGAATTTTTATGTAGCTCTTTATAAGACCTACAAACCCGTAGTACATAATTTTGTTATATTGTAAATAGTTTGGATAATAGGGATGGAATGTTGTGGTGACACTATATGAATATCGGTATATTTACTCCCATGTTTTTCTGTGGCACGAAATTGTTAACTATTGGCAAGTCATGGTAATCTATATCTTTATATATACGAGTAAAAATTTTACGAATAAATAAATTCCATCACCAAGCAGGTTAAACCGCGGGGCGCAGCTAGTAATAATAATAATTCGCCCTTATTTTGGTGTTGCCAGCGGAAGGAACTATGTTTCCTCTGATCACATCTACAGCGGAGATAATCCTCTTGGACCTACCCCAAATCACAATGATGATGATGATTATGTTTTGATCTAGATACGGAAATGTCACAGCCCTGCAGCATCGCTCCTTATATACCTGTTTAGTAGTTAATTATTATGATCTGTTAGTTATGTGTGTGTCGCAGGTAAACTGCAAATTGGGACAATCTAACCAACGGCATCTGGGTAGTACGACCTTGTATTTAAGATTATGTAAACACTGCGGAGGAATTTGACGATCTATGGAATGGCTAGTTGATTTTGGTAATCATCATTTCTCGCCCCTGATTCGTCCATCGCTGATTTGGGCCTCTTCGAAATCGGTAGCGCAACTTAGGCATACCATTTTTTTTATTTATTTAAGACTTTTATATATAATCAACATAATAATATAATCATCTCTATATCTATACAAATAAATACAATTGGTGTGTCTGTTTTAAATATCAAAATAACCGCTTTTTATAAGTGCATATACCAAACCTTTTTTTTCATTTTGGTCGGTCTGTCTGTTTGTTTCGGCTAATCTCTGTAACGGCTGTACCGATTTTGATGGAACTTTCACTGGCAGATGTAACAAGGAGCGACTAAGCCTACTTTTATTGACTGACACCCTCCCCTACTTTTCAGGAGCCCATAGTTACTGTGTTTTCCACATTGTTAAATATCACGCAGAAGAAGTCGCGGCTAACAGCTAGTTTATAGTATAATATTATTATAAAAAGTTTTTATTTATACGCACTTCTTTCAGAAACAAAATTGTTTTGGTATATATACCCTGCGTACTTTCAAATGCGTTTAGTGAAAAGCGGTTATTTTAATAAATATTACAAACAGGCACTCCATTTTTTATAACGTATATTATGTGTAGTACAAATGACAATATAGGTCCAGTCAGTTTACGAAGTTACCTGTAGTCACAAACTGCGACATAATATACAGAGGATTTGATTACTCACATACTCACAGCCCTGTTAGCATTCTGTGTGAGCGTGTGTGTGTATATACAGTTACACATGTAAGTGTGTGTTGAGTAATTATATAATCATTATCAGTTTATAGACATGCAACATTCGATCAATTGATTCCTCTCATTATGGGGAAGGTAGGCTGATAAATGAACAACCTCTTATAATTTCATGTGGTCCTAGTACCTTGACAGTTATCTATCTACCTACTAAATAATTGACAAACATTTAAAAATAAAAATTACTTCTCAAAAACGAAATCTATATTATGAATTCCATGTCACCAGCCCGTTCCATCGTGAGTGTTCTACGAGAAGATTAATTAGTTTTGCACTTATTTTGCATGTACACTGATGGCCTTGTGTGAGGGCGCATTATCGTGGTGCAAAGTCCAAGAATTTTCTTTCCACAAACCTGGCCTTTTTCGTCGAATTTTCACTCTTAAACGCCGCTTAACGCTCAAATAATATTTTTTTATTTATCGTTTATCGGCAAGAATTCCAAGAACACCGCGATAGTCAAAGAACACAGTCAACATGACTTTGACTTTTGATCGACTTTGGCGTGGTTTTTTCGGTTCAGTTCGAAGGCGCCGCTCCGACGCTTGTTGACTAGTTTGCATGTCAAACTCGTAATCCCACGTCTCATCACCAGTTACAATGCGTTTCATGAATGTTAGGTCAGAATTCCTATGCACGTGTTTTTGATAAAGTCTATTCACCGTAATCCTTCTGTAATATTTTCAGTGACTCCGAACACGAAATTCCATTGGCGATGCAAAATTTAAGACAATATCTTTGTTTGATGTTTTAATCCATTATGAAATTTGCAATACACACTACACATGATATAACTAAAAACAGCACTGTATTTAATATAAATAACAGATGCAACTCAAACTCCGCGCCAAATTGGAAAACAGTTATCCCAATCTAACAACAACATTAAAAAACAAAAACTTGAATTTGGAACCATAAACAAACCATTCAACCCAATACTTTCTTGACTGAATGTATCTTGATGCTTGTTCTCTGGTCAACACGTAACCATGCATTTTTTTGCAATAGCTTGTCACAACGAAACCTTAAATGTTTAGAACTTTTTAAAAAGAGCGCGCAATAATGACAGCGAGTAGATAAAACTAGCTCTACAAATTGCTTTGCAAAAACTGCAATGCCCAGTTTTCCTCGTCCGAAGCGAGTTGTCAATGCGTCGGGGGCAACTAATGAATCGGCAAACATTTTTTACCTATCGATTGTCCCCGCTGCGTTTAGAATGTGCGTGTTTGGAGTGTCATTGATGCATTTCGGTGTGGGGCAAGGGAGCCATGGGGGCAGGCGGACGACGCACCTCGCCCGGCCAGTGTGCGTTCCAACTCCGAGAGACGAAGCCGCACGTTTCGCTCTCTCGCAACTTGATCGAAATACGAACGCGATACCCCGAAATTGGACACAAAATCCCCCAATATTATTTAGGTCAGTTTAAAGTGCTGCGATTGCGTATAGTTTTGTTTTAATTTTATCAAACTTGTAATTAGATACGGCGCGCGAAGTTTATAATCTTGACATACTAGTTTTTGCACGAGTGCAGGTTTGCATAGATCTGCAGGAATGGACATAGGAACTTGATGAGTAAGTAATATAAGCCTTGACTACGTGGTGACGGCAAAAAGTGCAATTAGTCGTTCGTGTCGCTAAGTCGCCTTTGTCATGCTGAATAAGACAAGGCATTGTTTTAGTGAATTTATTAGACGAACTTGACACTTTAAGTATTTGTTTGCGCCGAGGACAATTTTACCGCATTTGATATCTAAGCCGTTACACGAAGGTTGGTTTTTGTACTTAAAACATGCCTTGAGAAAATCCACGAAAACATAATTAGAACCACTACTACTACTATTCAGCCCACTAACATTCGTCCCATTAACTACTTAATTAATATTAATGACAAAACGAAATGAAGCCGACCAATTTTAAGTACAGTATCCTACAACTTGTAAACAAAATGTACCAGAGGATCATAAAAGCGTAGAAGTTTCTACATAGCAGAACGGAGCAGCGAAGTTTGAAAGTAATTTTGGATTGCAAGCGCGCGTTGAACTAATCAAATCGTTCACGGTCCTTACTCCGCTGATAAGAACACTACCCAGCAGTTATGGTGCTCTGGTAACTGTGCAGCCTTTTTATTACCTAGTGCAGTTAAAAAGCGTGTTGTGCATTCAAATGGCACAATTTCTGAATTATCTGGTATTTTTTTATTAATTTACGTAATTTGTATATATATATATATATAGGAGTAACAATAAACAATATAGGTAGGCTCATAGAGCTAATCGATAGAAGCAGTTATGTTTTTAAAATGATGTTATTTATTGATTATATGCAACAGTAAGTTGAACATAGGCGGACTTTAAAGCCTCTGTATTCAACTTTTGGGCGATACATCGCCCAAAGGTTGAATTGAATGCAGAGAACAACATGGTAGGCGCAAATATAAGAAACCCTGAGATTAAAAAAGATAACTCTAACTCTAACTCTTTTTTCATCGCGGGGTCTTTAATATAATTAATACATCTAATCTACACAAATAAATAAAATTGGGGTGTCTGTTTGTTTTGTAATAAGAAAATAACCACTTTTTACTAAATGCGTAAGTATGTACACAGTACATAGACCATCTTTTTTTCTGCCTGTTTCTTCCGGGTAATCTCTGGAGCGGCTGGACCGATTTTGACGGTACTTTCACTGATAGGTAGCTGATAATATAAGGAATAACTTGGGCTACTTTTTTTAGACTAGCTTCGCCCCGTGGCGTCACCATCGCGGGACTCGGCTAGTGATGCTGATAAACTAGTAAAGCTATTTATGATAATTAGATAGATAATGCTTCCGTCACGCTTCATTCATCAAATGTTTACGGACTTTTAGTTTGAAGTTATGTCTAGTTTTCCTATATTGAAGTACTAGTGGCCCGCCCCGGCTTCGCCCGTGCAAAGCGGGTGTGGGTTATACATATAAACCTTCCTCTTGAATCACTCTATCTATTAAAAAAAACCGTATCAAAATCCGTTGCGTAGTTTTAAAGATTTAAGCATACATAGGGACGGACAGAAACAGCGACTTTGTTTTATACTATGTAAAGATAAAGATGAGTGATATTTTTCTGTACCTTTATTTTTATCACAAAATATTCTTTAAATCCCGTACCATCCTGAGGGTGTCGTGAGAGCCGACAAAAGAAAATAACGGCTGATAACCTAGTCGCAAGAGAAGGAAAACTTTATACCAAACCCTGTGCCAACCCGTCTGGCCAGCGTGGCACAGTCGGCCAATTAGCCTCCATGTAACTGGAGGAGTACCTACTCAGCAGTGGGTCATATAAATAAATATTCTTGGACATTTCACACAACGCCATCTCGCTAAGCAACTTAATGCTTGTGTTATGGTGACGAGATGGATGATAAACTACTTATATACATTTTTTTTTGTAATTACATACTTATTATAGATAGAAATGACACCCAGACTCCGAGCCAGTGCCTCTGGTTTAGACAAAGACACTTGCCCGACCCCGGAATCGAACCCGGGACCCGTTGATCCAAAGGCGGCACATCTAACCACTAGACCAACGAGGCATATATGGGCTGATTAGTAGTAGTAGTATATACACAATTAAATATCGCTTTTATCGTCCTACAAGCTTATTTCTCACAAGAAAACTCACAAGGTCTCTGTGCTTACATCTCGAGTTAAACATTCGTCATCGCCTGGTTACCAACATTAAGAAAAATAATGCAAATTTTATCTGAAAGTTTGCAGACAGTGTCTGTATCAGTAGGACTTTTTATCCCTTTCGTTATAGCTATTAGGATTTTGTGTGCTGGTTTTCGCCCTAAAGCACGCCATAGCTCCCTGTCTTCCGCATCCAGCTGCTGCCCGCAACCTTCCTCAGATCGTCGCTCCATCTAGCAGAGGGCCGTCCTATACACTACGATTGCTGATTCGCGGTCTCCACTCAAGAACTCGTCTACCCCAGCGGTTGTCGGTTCTTCTACAGATATGACCAGCCCACTGCCATGCCAGTCTGCTAATTCTCTGAGCTATGCGGCGACTTCGGTGACTTCTAAAATTATAGCGAAGTTTAAACGACTATCTAGTCGTCTAACTTATAACAAACCAGCTGTTACATAGACTTCGTTCGCGTGGTATTTAACTAATACGTTTTTGTTCAGTTCGCAGAGTTTACGATAACTTGTTAATTCTGTATTATGAGCGAAAAACATTAAAAAACGTGGGGAAAACCGGCTAAGTTTGCCACAAATATGTGGAAACCCTAGCAACTATGGGCTCCTGAAAAGCGAGGGGGGTCAATAAAAGCAACCTTAGTTACTCCTTGTTAAATCAGTCATCTGCCAGTGAAAGTCCCGTGAAAAACGGTCCAGCCATTTCACAGATTAGCGGACAGACACACAGCTAAAATAAACTTTTTTTAGTTTTAATATTACAAATAGACACAATAATATCATTGATTTGTATAGATATACATAAAGAAACACGGCTGTTAGCAACAAGCCATTGTCCATGCACCCCACATTAAATTCTTTCATTGCAGAACATCTAATCAGTCCCGACAAAAACGTGTAATTAGTGTATTTATGAAAAAAAGCAACAGCCCATGGGTACGCACAATGTGCTGAGGATCCGTTCCCCCGTGTAATGAGGCCTGTTTTGACTAGGGGCTGGCCGGCTCTCACACCAATGCGTAATGGTAGCATTTCAATACACTACTACGTTCGTAGTCGCACACATACACGCACATTTTGGCAATATGAGTAATTGTGGCATTTCACTTCACTACTACGTTCGTAGTCACGCATACACACACACACACACACACACACGCACATTTAGGCAATATGAATAATGGTAGCATTTCACTTCACTAATACGTTCGTAGTCCCACATACACACACGCACAGCTTGGCAATATGAGTAATGGTAGCATTTCACTTCACTACTACGTTCGTAGTCGCACACACACACACACGCACAGCTTGGCAATATGAGTAATGGTAGCATTTCACTTCACTACTACGTTCGTAGTCGCGCATACACACACACACACACGTGCGCGCACATTTAGGCAATATAAATAATGGTAGCATTTCACTTCACTAATACGTTCTTAGTCGCGCATACACACACACACACACACACACACACGCGCACATTTAGGCAATATGAATAATGGTAGCATTTCAATTCACTACTACGCTCGTAGTCGCGCATACACACACACGCACACGCGCGCACATTTAGGCAATATAAATAATGGTAGCATTTCACTTCACTAATACGTTCTTAGTCGCGCATACACGCACACACACACACACACACACGCACATTTAGGCAATATGAATAATGGTAGCATTTCACTTCACTACTACGCTCGTAGTCGCGCATACACGCACACACACACACACACACATACACGCACATTTAGGCAATATGAATAATGGTAGCATTTCACTTCACTACTACGCTCGTAGTCGCGCATACACACACACACACACACGCACATTTAGGCAATATGAATAATGATAGCATTTTACTTCACTAATACGTTCGTAGTCGCACACACGCAAAGCTTGGCAATATGAGTAATGGTAGCATTTCAATTCACTACTACGTTCGTAGTCGCGCATACACACACACACACACACACACACACGCACATTTAGGCAATATGAATAATGGTAGCATTTCACTTCACTAATACGTTCGTAGTCACACACACACACGCACAGTTTGGTAATAAGCATCCTGTGTAGATGGAATATTTGGCAAACAAGACATAAAAGCTGATAAGACTAACTGTGTGTAGTGGCAGCATTACATTATGACCTAAATTGCCCCACTGCTGAGTCGAGGCTTCTCCTATTGCATGGAGGGTAATAAGCCTCAGTAGGTTATGCCAGCGTGGCACAGTTGCCACGCTGGCAAAACGGGTTGGCACAGGGATTGATATCAAGTTTTCCTTCTATTGTTTCTTTTCGTTCAGTCGGCTCTTACGACACCCTCAGGTTGGAATGGGGCGGTGAAACTATCTATTCTGAATTCGTCAAAATACGTAAGGTATACTTTAAATTTAATTTTATCGCTCTTCTCTCTCAAATCCGCCGGTCGGAATGAATTGGTTTTGTTAATATCTACACTATTATAGCTTAGAAATAAATATAGCAGAAAATCTATGTAAGAATACTTCATTTTAATTTGTCGGAAGCCAACGGGTCTTTGTGGAAATCAGAGGCACTTGCTCCGGGTCTTGGTGACACAGCAGCACTAAGTGAATTACAAAAATATTACAAATATAACATTAACATCAATCCTTATTTCACATTCGAAAAATAATATTTTTATTAAAGAGAACCTCCTAGTTCGTATAAATCTAGTAGCGAACAAACCGTTATCACTAGATTACGCATCGGTGTCTTAGTATATCGTAACATTTAATCACAGAAACTGAAGTACGTAAATAAATGCAAGTATGGATGGGATTTTATTGTATTACATTGGCTAGTAGATTGCACAGCATATAACAATTAAAAAGACCACACCAAATAACTTAAAAGAATGTGTCGGGCAGGAAGAATGTATACCCAGCACTAAGGTTCTTGAAAACGATAGATGTCTATATACTGATGTCGTTGTTCGTCGTCGTTGTACTCTGCCACGCTGGCAAGACGCATTGGCACAGGGTTTGTATCAAGTCCTTCTGTTGTGGCTAGGTGATGTACCACTTGCGTTCCTTTACGTCTCTTACGACACGCTCAGGCTAGCATGGCTTGGTGACCTTGTGTATTCTAAATCTACACCATTCCTTTTTCTGTTATGTGCTCTTTCATTAAAAACCTAATTCGCTACAGGACTTTTTACCATTTTTGACATATGTGTACTGATATGACCTACAAATTGAGTTTTCCATTAAAACAAGTCAAAATAATTTTATCGTCTTCAATATTAATTTCTCCTTGTGGTGATGGATTTAGAATGGAGGATAAATTAACTGAGAATTAAACATGGAGGATAAATTAGTGTACTGTGCCAGCGTGGCACAGTACACTAATTTATCCTCCATGTAGTTGGAGGAGGCCGGTTTGTAAACAAGACCAATAATTAAAAAAAAGCAACTACAGAGTTTCTTGCCGGCTCTTCTCTGTAGAGCAGCCTTCCGAACCGGTGGTAGTTTCGGCATGAATGTGAGCGATCAGGGGAGATGGAGGGATTGTAGGAGTGAAGAGTTGTGTGTGAAAGGTGTGAATGTAGGTATGACGACTGAGAGGTGTGTGTGGAGTCTACCACCTAGTGTGGGACAGGGGCCGTAAGATGATAATGGTGTTTATAAATATGACGATTTATAAGAGTTTTGTGATGAAACCTACGTAAATAAAGTTCCTTTTGAGTTTGAGTTTGATATATTCCTCTAAAAAGTTTCTGACAAAAGTGATATAATTTAATTATTCTGTTGAATAACTCGTTCATCTTTTGTATGCCAATATAGCCAGCGTGACATAGTCGGCTTTCCCTCCACATAATTGGAGGAAACTCGACTCAGCAGTAGATCTTAATATATTGGTTAAAATATTTTTTTTTTGCTTCTTCTGTCACTTCGCTCAAAAGATGTACTAAATGCAGTCTTACACAACTTCAACTATCGACTTGTGTCGTCATCATTCCACGTCCACTGCTGGACATAGGCCTCCGCCAAGAATTTTCACAGAGGCTGGTCCATCATCCATCGCTTGCCAGCGACCTTAACCAGGTCATCGGTCAACCGTGTGGGATACCAACCAGCACTGCGCTTTCCGGAACGCGGTCGCGACTCGAGGACTTTTCTGCCCCATCGGGCGTCGTTCCCCGATGTGCCATGCCCGTTGCCACTTAAGTTTGGCAATCCTGTGGGCTATGTCGGTGACCCTGGTTTGCCTGCATATCTCCTCATTTCTGATTCGATCTCTCACGGAAACTCGGAGCATAGCCCTCTCCATTGCCCTACGCGACTTGTGTTACCGAATCAAAATTGGTCCCATTTCGGTAATTAATCTGAATAAACATTATGTAATGATGCTTTTTGGTTAAAAGCTTCAGTTTGGCATTACAAAAAGACAGAACTTAGAGGGACCCGCGCGCATCTAATTTCTCTTAAATTCCTATGAAAACTAAAGATTTATGTAACTCAGGCTAGCTCTATACAAAACCATAGGCCGTGATTGCATTATGCGGCCTTGTTGTTATCGCAAAAGAAAACAGCCTTCGGTTCAACGACCGATTGAACCATAGTATTTTAATAAGGTGTTTTTCAGCACGCCGAGTTAAGATGCGCAACCGTAAATATTGTTTTAATTAAACTAAAAACAACAAGACTGGTGCATTGGTGGTTAGGGATTGCAAGGCCTGCCGTTCAATCAATGGTCCTGGTTTGATTCTGGAGACGGAACATCTCTATTCTGGTTGTGGATTTAATTTAAAATACATTTGTTTGTAAGGAGGCCTGTGATATATCTGTGAAGGAGGTCTGAGTCTATGGCACAAACGTAAAAAAAATATTTTAATTGTGGGAAGTGCTTAAAATATTTCGCAACAAGCCATTAATTATAATTAAAACTAAAGTTTACTTTACCCCACATCATTATTATCAATACTTTTAATAATACGGTATCATGAAATGTAAGAGGTACATTCAATTGAATACATTTTGACCAGAGGACATGTTCAAGCTCGAAACTTTATTTGAAAAACGGCATTGAAAAATTAGTTTAAATATGCAATTCCAGTACATAATAATCCAAACACTATGACTATAATATAGAGTTTGAATGAAAATTTACACACATGGAGAGCGTGACAATGAGTATAAGATGTAATCTCTTTTATACGTATGCTATCCTAGTACTTTTGCAAATACAGAGATTAAAAAATATTTAGTATATTTAAAAAAAACAAACGAAATATTTGGAATAACCCTGATTAGCCATTTGCCATTACGGGCACCAACGCTTTTTTTTATTTAGATGAGGGCGACATCCGAGCCTAGACGACAAAAGGATATGTCATCTCAAGACCAGGCCTATGACAAGGCCGAAAACCTAGCCACAAAAGAAGGAAAACTTGATAAGAAACCCCTTTTTTTTTGTTCGCCCGGGGTAAAATCCTTCATGGACTTCCTCGCCGGCCACGGGGATGGCCAGCGAGGGGAGTGTGGGACTCTCCCCCATAGTGGGGGCCTACCCACTAAACCTCCCCGGGGTGCTCCAACTCGCGTCCTGTTGCGGCATTGTGGGATCTGATGCAGAACCACGCTGATAAGAAACCCTGTGTCAACCTATCTGGCCAGCGTGTCATAGTGGCAGCCAGGCCTGACTCAGCACTGGGCCATCATCTAGTAACAGTAACCTATTTTTACTACACAATCCAGTAAATTAATAATTCACCATAAATCCTACATTGTGGAATATAATGCGCCACAATCACGTATTATTTGTTTAGAACAGGTTTTTAAAAATTCTATTCGACAATTGATAAACATTAATTTGTAAGTAGTCCGTGCTCTCTCCCCATTTTGTATTTCACAAAATGGACACTAGCCGCTAGGGTTGTCGAGTCTGCTTCAAAAATAAAATGTTTCCACTATTTTAGCTTCACTCGGTTTATATCTCAGTATCGACATTCAAAACAGGAAATTATTTACTTTTTATATCAACTTTAAAAATATTGAGGACTTTAAACCTATCCTATCCTAGCTCGCGTGGCTTCAAACCTATGCTTATCTCAGCTTCACATGTAGCCTATGATACTCAAGAATTATGTAATATGCCAATGGTGAAAGAATATTACAAAATATTCATTACATACAAACATACACAAAAATACAAAACTAATAATCTAATATTGAAACACGTACACATTTTTTTAATATTCCTACATGGTTTGTGTAATCGTGAAACCTACTAATTTTCCTACAATTTATCTTGTAACTATGGTTTGCGTTTCTAATTTAGGAAAAGTATATATCATCATCATCATTTCAGCCAAAAGACGTCCACTGCTGGACATGGGCCTCCCCAAAAAAAATATATAATCTAGAAGTATATAATCAAAAGTATATAATCAATATATAATGACTGTCAAAAAGTAACAAATAGCTTCAAAAATTCGTCACTAATAATTTTAATTACTTATGGTTTGTTTCGAACTTAAATTAAGAGACGTCTGGCAACCCTTGCAGAACTGCCAACAACTCGCAACGGATCATTGAAAAGTATTGTGCAAATAAGGGGCACAGCTCACCCTCGGAAAAAGCGGTCTTTCAAAAATAGCACACTCAATGCAGTACTGACCTTTCGCAACGCGCTGGTGTGTGTGAACCCTAGCGTTGCGTTTTTTTTCAACGGGATAGTGTTGTCCTATTTACAAGATGTTTATCGCGAACACTTTTGAGTTTAGTGCGCTTCATTGAAAATGTAATTAATTTTTTACTCGTTTCCTATGGCATACAAAGGTCTTGCGCCTGTCTTCGTAGTGGTATTAGTATAATCATCATTAGTCCTTAAGTGACATGCTATTGAGTTGGATTTCTATTAATTCTATGGAGAGAAATTAGCTTACTGTACCACACTAGGCCTCAAACCTAGTGTGGCTAATTCAATAATCCAAATCGACAATTAAAGTTCGATTTTCGATTTTGCCAGTTTTGTCACCCTACTGATAATATTAGTGTCAGTTCGGGGCCTATTTCACAAGCTTCTGACACAAGAACTTGGCAAGAAGTTTTTAATTTAGCTGATTAGTGACTTTGACAGTAGTTTTAGGACCCGTTTGATTCTTCTCTCACACATTTTCTGTCTCTTTTTCTTTCCTACATACATAGTACAAAGTTTAACAAATTGATGAATAGTCACCTACTTAGATCGCAAACAAAACGGTGAACGCCATCGTAGCACTTTTGAAATTAAACAATTGAATACAGTCACTGGCAATTGACGTCGGCCGAAAAATAAGTTCACCGAAAAATTAAAAAGAAATGACACGCGCGCGCTTTTTGAAAATAGAACTGTCATATGTCAGTGTCTGAATTTTGAAAAAAAGAATACACGAGTTATATTATTGATAGATGTAATTCAGAAAATGGGGTTTGTGAACTGAACATTTGTAAGAAGAATAAGTGAAATATAACAAAAGACGAAGTGTTGTGCCAATTTGGAAGAACCAAGATGGCTGCTAAGAGGAAAGCTGGTGCCCTGCTGCAACATGTTCTCCCAAAGGTAATTTATCTTGCTATGTATTATGAAACGCTATCTTGCTTTTCAGTGATATACGGGTTTTAAGCCTTAAGAGATCTTGACCCTCAACTAACACTACTACTACCCATATATTAGATGGTTAGTATTGTTGATTAGATCTGGCTGATGTTTGGCCCTTTGCGACTATTGCGCGCGTTTGCTCTCACAAACTGTCTTATCACGGCCTTGTACCTAAAAATGGCGATCTAAAAAGAACAACTACAGAGTTTCTTGCCGGCTCTTCTCTGTAGAACTGCATTCCGAACCGATGGTAAATTTTAAATTAAATATTATTTTGTTGTCTGACTTGTCAAAAGAGCTCTAATGAGCCAACTTGATTAAGTGGGTTTTGAATTTGAATTTGAATATGACCCACTGATGAGTCGGGCCTCCTCCAGTTAGGTTAGGTTAGCATGCAGGGTAATAACACAGCAAATACTATCTGTCAACTCAATTATTAACAAAAAAAACTTTCTAACAAAAAATGAAAACCTGTAAAATATTTTGGTGCTTTGAGTATAGTACTACAGCGCAGCCCATACATGACCCACTGCTGAGTGGGGCCTCCTCCCATTGCATGGAGGGTAATTATCCTACTGCGTCATGCTCGCTAGACGGGTTGGACATTCGTCACCACATGGATATAGTCAAAACGACGATGAGGACGTAAAATGAATCGTGTTGTAATTGTATTATGATACGTTTTCGTGTGCGAAATGCTATTTGAATAACATACACCTTTTGTACCCTTGGGAAATGAATTTGAGAAGGCTTTACGGTCGCGAGGGAGATCTGGTAGTGATATGGTATTTATTTACAGTAGGTAACTAATAATTATAAGTAAAATAAATAAAACGTATAAACTCTTACGAATGCTTTCAAGTAGTCAAAAATTGAAACACAAAAATTTAAAAAGAAATATTTAATATAATTAATCATTTAATTTTTACCACCGGTTCGGAATGGCATTCCACAGAAGAGGCGGCAAGATACTCCATAGTTGCAAGACGAGTTGGCACAAGGTTTGTATCAAGTTTTCCTATAATTCTTGTCAAGTTTTCCTTTTCGTTCGGCCAGGTTTTCGGCCATATCATTCCCTTTTGTCGACTTACGACCTTAACCTAGCCGCAAGAGAAGGAAGACTTGAAACTAAACCAACCCGTCTGGCCAGCGTGGCACAGTAGGCTGATTTCCCCCCATGAATTTGGAGGAGGCCTGATTCAGTAGTGGGTCATTCATGGGCTGAAACGACATTTTTATGCGTTTATTATGTTTATCTTTCATGTAGTAAGTTAAATACTGGTAGTCAATCAAGTCAGGTGCAAATGAATCTCTCAGGATGGAATGGGGTGTTGACACTACGAATGCTAACTCTGTGATACGGACATCGGTAGCTTAATAGAATTCACATTATTCCTTGTTAAACATTAATCAGACACAAGTAGGTTTTAACCTATACGTTAGCATTGACCTCTCTGTTGAGGCTTAACTATAGTCTATGGACGCCACTATACGCTAGGTGAAGCGTGCGTGTACGCAATAGAACGGTGTTGCCTGCTATAAAAAATATTAAAAAATAATTATTAAATTCTTACGAATGCTTTTGATTATTCAAAATTAATTGATCATTTAATCTTTACCACCGATTCAGATGCCATTCCATACAGAAGATACGGCAAGAAACTCCTTAAATGCTCTTTTAAATTAAATGGTTACACTCGTGGCGGTACAAACACGGGTGACAGATTATTGAAAGCATACCCAAAAATTATAATCATATAAAAGTAATTGAAATTACTCAAATTACATGGTGCGTGCTGAAACTGCACTCACATACTGTGTACAAAAACTTCGCAACAAACAACGTATGCTAATCAATAATACTGTTGTAAGTTGGCAGCACTGGTAGCCGTGGCCGCATCGAAATTGGCGCCAAAGTCAGTTTTCCCGCCTTGCGAATGGCGGAGTTCTCAAGTGACACTCGGTTCTAGACGATATTAATGTGGACATACTTTTGTCACCATTCGCCATCCATCATATGAATGAATGATCGAATGAAAAGTAATTTGAGTAGCTTATTTTTTATACCGCTCGATGATAAGTTTTTCCGATCGCATACGTTTGCAATAACAGGTCAAAACAGACTCCATGTTTTTGTATGAAATCAAAAAACTCAAACAAAAAAGTTGCCGCGATTTACAAATTAAGACTTTCATAATATGACATTCGTATTTCAGCTGTACGTATTCGTGATATATTTAATCATTAATAACTGTAGAAAATTAAATGAAACCAACCAGAATGTTCTAGTTTACAAATAAAATCAAATTTAATGAAAAATTAAGCAAAGTGTTATGTGTATAACGTAACGCCATAGACGTATTTAGTGATGGAATGTACTGCTACGATGGATAGTCGATATTTTTCATATTATGAAACGTATATTGTGCGTAAGTCAATTTTTATTTTTAAAGCTGGTCTATAATTATACAACAAAACATTTATAGGGGAAAGTAGCTTAAAAGGTTGCTAAGAAAAAAAAACTTAAATCAGTTTTTGATTATTTTATATAAGTAGAAACATAATTATTTAGCCATAAAACATTTATATCGACCAGTTTATACACGTAGTTACACTAGACAACTGAATAACACATTAATTTCTATAACAATAATAGAGAGGACCAGATTTATGCTACGAGTATCGTCAGCGATAAAAATGAATTGAATAACGTCACATCCCTAGTAACTTCATAATGGCAACTGTCACCCGCACCATGCTACAGCGCAAATAGTATAGATCATCACGACATAATATAAAACAAAGTCACAGTCATCTGTCCGTCCCTATGTATGCTTAAATCTTTAAAACTACGCAACGGATTTTGAAGCGGTTTTTTTAAAATAGATATAGTGTGTCAAGAGGAAGGTTTATATGTATAATACATACATAATATTGTAGAGAAATACTGATAAATTTAGAGCACCCGTGCGAAGCCGGGGCGGGTCGCTAGTCACTATTACTATCACTATCACTACATATTATAAAATAAAGTCGCTGGCGTCTGTCCGTCCTTATGTATGCTTAAATCTTTAAAACTACGCAACGGATTTTGAAGCGATTTTTTTAATAGATAGAGTGGTTCAGGTGGAATGTTTATAAGTATAATACATCCATAATATAGTAGAGAAACACTGAAAAATTTAGAGGTTCATCATTGCGACCGAGCGAAGCCGGGGCGGGTCGCTAGTATGATCTAAGTAAGAAGAGTACTGTATTTAATATATATAACAGATGCAACTGAAACTCCGCGCCGAGATGGAAAACAGTAGTGCCAATCCAACAACAACAAAAAAAGATTGTATTTGGAGCCATAAACAAATCATCCATTCCCAATACTTTCTTGACTGAAGGTATTTAGCTAAAAATACGCAAATACATTTTATAATTATTCGTTCGGTTCTTTATTATAATTTTATAATAACGAATAATTATATTATTAAATAAACGATTATTTTGAACATTTACTTTTGACAGGGTTAACAAATTATTACGAACGTCCGTAAGTGTCCGCGTAACATCTCGCGGGCCATAGACCTGAGCGCCTAGTGATACAAAAAAAAATATTTTAGCTTATTTGTCGTTTTCTTATTATATATGTCGGAGAATAAACTGTTTAATTAAACCTTTTATTTGAGCAGCGGGTTCAAGGTACCGATCTTAACTACACTCCAGCATTAACACACCACACCGCAACCACTGTTTCTATCATAATGCCCGATCCACCTCGATCGCGCTCCTTTTATAAGTTTTTGCCGAACGTCAAGATGGCGCCTCGACCCCGCTCGAGGACTACCCTCCGCTCTGACAATGCAAAATAATATAACGTCCTCTTTTAAAAAGATGACAAACTAAATTGAATAGAAAAATCTAACAAATTAAACTGATTAAAATTAAGATTTAACAAAGTATTTTCTAGGCTAATTGATATCGTCTTTATGTAACCAGGAATCAAGTCCATTCTGACTACTTCCTCCGACACGGCCACCCTGACGTTTCACACGTCCTCGTGTGATGTTGAAGGGTGAGCATCATCATTATCTGTAAAGATACAAACAAATTTTTGGGTAACATGGTTCGGCCACTCCTGACCAAGTAGAATATGGTCCTTAACATTCATGTAGTCTGATATCAAACGTCAAATTCTCAATCTCAACGAGCGTCCAATCTTTGTGCCCCTTTACGCCGTTTACTAAACAGATTCCATGATAACGAAAAGGCGACCTCGCCTTTGTTATCCACCTGGCCACCTCGCCTTTCATAGTTCATTGGGCCACCTCGCCATTTGTTGTCCACTTGGCCACCTCGCCTTTCATAGTTCGTTGGGCCACCTCGCCATTTGTTGTCCACTTGGCCACCTCGCCCTTCACATAATTCCTGTTTAAATATCTAGATGGCCACCTCGCCATTTAGATACGTTTACCAGCACTGTTAAGATGTTTTGCATATGGCCCACAAGCCACCACGCTGTTACCACGACCCACCATACTTCAAACATACCGCTCCAGAGAATAGTGCCACCCCATCTTTTCACGTGGGCGTCGAGTAAGAGGCGACTCTCACTCTCAGAAGAGACTAGACTCGATACGGACCATCTTTCGTATCATAAGTCTCGATGGCCTAGTGGTTCAGTACTCAGACTTCTAGTTCAGAAGTTCTGTGTTAGAACCCTGGCTCAACCAATGACTTTCCGGAAGTTATGTGTGATGAGCATCGATGACTAACAACGTTGTGCCCCATGTATGACAATAGGTTTCGCCACCTATTACATTTGAGACTCGAAAATAATCCAGCGTGTCGAGGCATAATTGCCGCTGACCACACCCTCAGGTATTAAAGGCGTGAAGTTACATAGGCACATAGCCATATGATGTTTTAATTAATGAAACTATTAAACTAGTCCAAAGATCTTACCGTCATTATTATCTGATAAGCATGGATTCAGCTCAGTAGGGACATATGATTGGGGGAGTGGACGTAGGCGTTCTCTCGAGTATTTGTAAGTTCGATTAGCGTTCAAACTCTTAAGATGGTATCTGTCACCGTCAAGTACCTCAATGACTTCATAAGGTCCTTTATATTTAGGATCCAATTTGGTTTGATTCCGTTCATGATTTTCTACTAAAACATAATCTCCTACCGAAAATCTAGTCACATTTGCCTTATTTTTATCGAATCTTACTTTATCAAGCTGTGCATTATTTTTCATTAATTTGTCAGCTTGTTCCCTAATCTCTTAAATTTATCTCAATCTCATGATCGTCAATAGTTAATAAATTTAGTGGTCTAGCTACTCTACCTATTAACAATTCTAATGGACTTGCCTTAGTTACCCTATGAATCGTGCTATTTATAGCAAGTTGAACATCACCTAACGCATCTTGCCATGACCTATTTGGACTAACTTCTACAACAGTCAACATATTTTTGAGGGTGCTCATTAAACTCAATCATTAAACTCTTTATTCGCGAAACACCGCCCTTGGTCTGCTATTATTCGCACAGGCGCGCCAAAAAGTGATATAGATGCTTTAAGTGCGTAAATGGCACACTCTGCATTAATTCTCAGGGAATGTCTAAGTAACACGTATTTAGTGAAAGCGTCTATGAGCACGAAAACGTATTCGTTTTGATTATTTTTCCCACTGAGTTTTCCTGTGGCATCTATATGAATTGTGTGCATAGGGATGCTGACTTTTGGTATAGGGTGCAGCTCGATTTGCTGTTTACCACTACTTGATTTAGCCACTTTACAAGGTATACATTTCTTAACAAATTTTCTAACATACTTTGCCATATTAGGAAACCAATAATGTTGGTATACCTTCTCTAAGGTTTTATCCCACCCCAAGTGAACAATCAAACTCAAACTCAAAATTAACTTTATTTACGTAGGTTTTATCACAAAACTCTTTTAAATCATCATATTTACAGTTACCATTATCATCATCTTACGACCCCTGTCCCACGCTAGGTGGTAGTCTCCATACACACCTATCAGTCGTCATATCTACAGTCACACCTTTTATACACAATTTCTCATGTTTACAATCCATCCATCTCTCTTGATCTTCCACAACCCTTACGTCCATCCACATTAATACTGAAACTACCACCGGTTCGGAATGCTGCTCTACAGAGAAGAGCCGGTAAGAAACCCTGTAGTTATATTTTTCAAATCAATGGGTTTGTTTACAAAAAGCACTAAACAGCACAGTGAGAGCAAGTTCGCCGGATGAGAGAGAAACACAACACGTTAACGCAATGAATGACAACTAGGCCTTGGGTTAGGGCCAATCAAATACAAGTCCGCGAATTAATAGCTCAATCGACTCATGGATACGATTTATCACCGACCAACAGAAAGCCCTAGGTACCTACTATTGGTAACCAAATGTTACGGTTATTTCTTTGATTTTTTCTATACAGCACATTTGATCATAAATTTTACAGCTCTAAATCAAGATCATCGTTTTCGAGTTTATGAATAATTTTATTGCACTCTGGGTCTAGTTGTTGCTCCGCTTGTAACCAGTTTGCAGATAACTCTGTAATATTGACGCGCTTTTGCTCTATACGGTTTACATTTTCTAAAACGTTGGGTTTATTGACCGAGCTGCCAGTCAAACTGACAATGTTATTTATCCTCTTTCCACTAAGCTTTGACGCAACACAATGTTTGATGAGAGAGCATTCGGCACCAGAATCATAATAAAATGGATACGACTCACAAGTGTTCATCAGCGCACTGCTGGGATTGCTAACATAGCAAACTTCCACATGCCTTTCGTTACTCGCCGCTGCTGCAGGCGCTGCTCCGAACTGCTTGCGCCTACTGCCGCGCCAGCTCCTCCGCTGTTGCCACGTTGTTGCCACGTGGACCCTTCGTTGCCAAATGTCCGGCGTTGCTGCACCTGAAACAGATTAAGTCCGACCGCGGCCTCGGTCCCGCAGAGCTTGACGCTGAATTGACTGCACTGGCTGCCTTGCCTTTCACCTCGCCTTTGGAACGGCACCTATTTTATCGAAGTTGTGAAATTTCACCGTTGCCGACTGAAACTTCGATCGCATGAAATCTGGATCTGCTGTCCTATCGCCTTATGTTTAGGCTCTCAATCTACCTTACCGATGCAAATCAAGGCATATAATGGTGCCATAATCTTGGAAAACTGATATAAACTGCCGAAAATATGACGCTAGACCGATGAACTCAAGCCTAACGCTAAAACATCCCGTCTAATCTAAATTTCGTATCGCAAGTAATTAACAGGCAAAACATGTAAAAGAATTTCAAATAATTATTTTTTACATATTGGCTAAACCGTCAAACGTTTTTACACTTGCCTTTGTTTACATTCACAATGTTGTGATGGCTTTAGGTTGGTGTCACTCTAAATGTCAGTCCGTTGGACGTCAGTCTCTGACAGCTAGTGGCGCCACCTGGGCAGTTTGATGTGGTAGTTTTGACCCATATTATTTAGTTGTTTTTAACAAATCGAGTTGTAATTATTTAATAGTTATTATAAAATCAAACCTTAATTAATTTACTGCTATTGGCAAATATTATTTGATTATCTTTTCACAATAACCGGAAGTGAGATTATTTTTTTTAATATCGGCTTGTGTTCTAGCAACTTTACGAATCCCTATTTAATCTGTGGGGTTGTCTACGATGTATGACGGCCAGACGATTAATTACAAATTACCCCAAATAAAACATCAACGCCCTCCCAAAGGCCAACCCCACGTCCGTGCAGAACATCTTAGCCACGTGGGAGGGGGACACTCAAAATGAAATTACTTATGAGTGGCTAACAGGGAAATGGCAAACCCGTGATGATGGAGAGAATTAATATTGAAATGATACAAAGTGACTTGACATTGGCTAAACACAAACCGTGAGAGCCACAAGAAAATAAAAAAATAAAAAAACATCAACGTTAAGTTTGGCATTTGCCAGTGAAATAGGCGGACGCGTCGGTCAGAGCAGAAAGAAACGTCTCCGCCATTGTTTTAACAGTGAGTTTTACACGCATTATAACTAATCCTTTGTATTTCTTATTGTCTCGCCAATCGGCTTATGCAAATGGACCGCGTGGCTCATTGTGTTGTGTTGGCATACAGCCACGTGGACTGGTTAAAGTTTTAACCTTTGGACTTCCCGTGTAGGCCCTCCATATTCCTTCTGTTGGAAGGCATGATAGTTTCACTTTGTAATAGGATCCCCCTTGCGGCGGATTTCAGGTGTGGCCGCTCGAGAGATTCGTCTCAACGCCAGGATCCAGAGGCACCTTTGGAGCCTGGACGCGAGACCCGTTCCTCGAGCCCGGCCTCCTGCGGAGCTGACCGTGCTGTAGTGGAGTCCGCCTAGCAATCCAGCTGAGGCGGGACGGTTTTTCATTACCCCTTAATTATTTTTCTTTTACCTGCATTTCTTTTCGTTAAATAAATACAATTTACTTTGTATTTACGGGTTCAGTTAGGAGCCAGTAAGTTACCTGCCCGGCTCCCAAACTGGGAGGCCGGAATACAACTAGATTTAACTAAAGGACCCCGGGACCGACACCTTTTTATAACTGGAAGAATTTAACCATCGTCGTCGGCTCAGGGATCCGGTACTCATAAAGTCCCTGGCGCCCCTTAAGTATTATCAACTTGAGCAGTGACCAAAATTCATGAATTTAACGTGATAGAAGTTTGTCTTATACCGATCAAAGTCACACTATCGTAAAGTCGTATACCATACAATTTACCCGAGTAAGAAAATGGAAACTGCTCACCGGAGTGACGTAAAATTCCAGACCCACTCACTATTCTTTGACCTGGCTGACCGCAGAACTGTTGCTCGCCTTCCTGCTGCTCCGCTCAGGACAGTTAGACGCGTAGTGTCCTTGTCCATGACAACGCAAGCAAGTGATCCCGTTCACTTGGTTAATCGCCGCACTATGACTGCCACTTGTGATTTTCGGTTTAGTTAGAACAATCTCCATGTAGCTTAATATCTCCTTTAGAGTGACAATGAATCGCCATTATCAGTCATTTCCATCGCGTACAGAAACACACACATATCACTACACTGTTTTCTCCACGTGGGCTGACTGAGTTACATACCACTTCTGATGTCGGAGAATAAACTGTTTAATTAAACCTTTTATTTGAGCAGCGGGTTCAAGGTACCGATCTTAACTACACTCCAGCATTAACACACCACACCGCAACCACTGTTTCTATCATAATGCCCGATCCACCTCGATCGCGCTCCTTTTATAAGTTTTTGCCGAACGTCAAGATGGCGCCTCGACCCCGCTCGAGGACTACCCTCCGCTCTGACAATGCAAAATAATATAACGTCCTCTTTTAAAAAGATGACAAACTAAATTGAATAGAAAAATCTAACAAATTAAACTGATTAAAATTAAGATTTAACAAAGTATTTTCTAGGCTAATTGATATCGTCTTTATGTAACCAGGAATCAAGTCCATTCTGACTACTTCCTCCGACATATATTTATTGTCGGACAACAAGGGTCCAAAACATAGATATTTACAAATCATACATTACTACTATACTTATATTTTACCAGTGAAAGAGTATGCTTACTTAGATGTCTCACAATTGGACCCTCAAGATTCTTATCAGAACTGGCTACTGCCCTGCGGTCTACTAAAGTCTTTATGAATATTAAGTTGTTATCGAAGTCTATATTTTTTTTCCTTATAAAACGTTACAAAAAGTATTGCCTGTATCGCGGAGGCACTTCACAAAGATGAAAATCACAAACACAAATGACACCCAGACTCAGAGCCTCTGGTTTGCACAAAGGCACTTGCCCGGCCTCGGAATTGAACCGGGACCCGTGATCGCATGTAACCCCTAGAAACACAAGGCAGTCACTTTTAAAAAAGTGCATAGAAATCGCTAGCTACGGCATGTCCATATAAAGTCTATCGCGCCGTCCAATGAGGCGCCGGGCGACCTTGCACGCTGTCCGTATCTGCTATCTGCCCACCATACCATCTAAACATAGCCAGAGGCTATAGATGTCTATGCCAGCCATGTACTCAGCCGTAAAGCATACCTCCGTGGGTTTGGGTTACATTATACATAATGAATGATAATATTAGTGCATCTGGGAAGAACGTGGTCATAGCTCCTATAAATTTATGATTGCCTGGTACCTCTGGTTTTACAAATAAATCTGTTTCGATTTCGATAATTATATATATATATATATATACATCTTCTATACAAATAAATATGCGTCATGCTTGTGAACAGGTGCCGTTGCTGGGGGTCGGTTGGCTTGGGCATTAGAAGGTTACTATTGTCGACTAGATCTGGCTGATGTTTGGCCCTTTGCAACTATTGCGCGAGTTTGCTCTCACAAATCTGTCTTAGATCCAGTCTTGTACCCAAAAATGGCGATCTAAAAAGAGCAACTACAGAGTTTCTTGCCGGCTCTTCTCTGTAGAGGTGCATTCCGAACCGGTGGTAGATGGTAAATAGTTAATTTTAAATGGTAAATTTTATATTTAATTTTTTTGTTTGACCTGTCAAAAGAGCCAACTTGATTAAATGAGTTTTGATTTTAATTTTTGTCATTCTGATATTAGTTTCTTTTTAAAAAAATAGTATTATATAAAACGTCTAGTATGTATAGGATACTAGCTGACCCGGCGAACTTTGTTTCGCCTTAAAGGCAATAAATGAGCAGATTTTTGATTTTATTAACTTCAATTTTTTACCAGGATGAATATAAATAAAAAATCTATGATTTTAATTATACTTTAATAGCCATCTATTTTAGTAACTGCACTTTTCAGTGAATCACCTTGTGCCAGACGACATTTTTCGGTTTATTATCAGGCGCATGAACAAATAACACAGATGGTCTACTGAGACGGAACATGCTACATACTCGTATAATTGATCTTAGGAAATACATGAATTTTCTAGATTTAGGCCACAAACTTTCCAGGATTGGCCCTGTGATTTATTAATGTTCACGGCGAATGCACGACGGATCGGAAATCATTAAAACTAAAACGGTATATCAGTTGATATCGTCGGGATCCTCGGATGAGAACTTCCTCACCTTCCAACTTTACTTTGAGTATATTCCATTGTTCATCAATTCACTTACCACCAAACGCGGTCCGTTGCACAGGTTTGGTGGTTTTGGTTTTTATTTGGAAGCAAACTTAGTACGTAGCCAACCTTTAGTCGTAAATTGTGCGGTGGTAAGCCAGGCACATCCAAGAAGACTTTTTTTACACAGTTATTATATTTGAATTAATGCAGTGCACCAATGATTTCATTCTGAATTATGTTAGTTACTTTATATCATCTTCATATTTATTCTTAGCCGCCAAAACAGCTCGCTTAGTCAACCATTCATTATTTTTGTGTTTGTGAGTTCGTCCTTTGATGAATAGAAATTCTGAGAAAATAAAATCAATCCACATATTTCGATGATTGGAGGCAAGCGCTTATTTCGGCGGCAGCAGTTCTTGGAATTAGTGGCAGTGTTTGGCAGAAATAGCAAGACAGTAAAATCATTGCGCCTCCAAAACGTCTCGAGTCATTGCGTAGGTGTTCGGTCGGATCGGATAAGTGCTTCCAATGCACGTGTCTACGCTATTGTACATTCGTCCCAGGTGACGATTTTCCATTTTAATAAAAATTTAGCCGCTGAGGAGTGTTTTGTAATATTACGTGGCATCTATTGGTCCAATGCGGACGCAAGTATGCAAGCAGTAATTAGTGCTGCCACCGTATCGAAACGTTGCTCGATCCAAATTATGTAGTACCTACTTTATAAATGTATTATTGTGCCTCGAAAATTATCTAGTTGTTGATCTCATAAATTTGATCGACGATTTTGCATCCCCAACAGATCCGTTTCACGGGCTGCCTCGATTTGCTCTTGTGATTGAGTAGCACGGATTCAAGCCATACTAATGCGGTGATCTTCACGTGCATTATTTAGTTCTTCTTCATTGTTCGGCACAATAAGTTAATATTTACTCGAAATAAATACATCAACCGGTCAACTTCAAAATGTCTAATTGTCAAATTTGTCAAACTATAGACAACATAGCGTTTAGCTGTCGGTGAAGTTTTGTTATTCCAGCAGTTGCATTTTGATAAACTATGTTTTATATCACGGAACGGGATTACACACATTTACACTTTCACGTTTAATATTAAGTATGATTTTGTGAATTGTCCAACATCTTTATATTTAAAAGAAAGTCGGACATAGGATACCTAAGATTTTTATCCCGTTCCCGTAGAATGTGATATAATACCTACGTGGTATAACAAAGCGCAACTGACAGCAAAATCTTATGTTGTCTATTATTTAAATATGGCTGAAAATTTGACAATTAGAAATTAAAATTTTACTTAATATCTCTATTAATTTACACACCATATCTTTATAAATTGTAGCCTATGTGTTATTCTGATGTATAAGCTATATTATTATAAAGTTTCATTGAAATCCATTCAGTCGTTTTTACGTGAAAGAGTAACAAACATCCATCCATCCATCCATCCATCCATCCATCCATACTTACAAACTTTCACGTTTATAATATTAGTAGGATGAAAGGGTGTCCAAAAATCAATAAAATGTTATGTCAGATTCGGAATTAGATGTAATTTTGCGTTTAAAATGTGGAACATATTCTTTATGCCAATCTTTGTCTCTAAAAATTAACAAAGAAATTTTATTGACATTTCAACTCGGTGTAAAATTGTTGTTACTGTTAAGAATAGCGAACAATAAGATAATCATTATAAATTATTGCCTTTAGTCATTCATTCCGAAGTTTAGGCATAGTATAAAGAGACTTTATACTATGGTTTAGGTCTTTGCATGGATATCAGGTGGACATGCAAACAATGCGGGTAGGCCGAGAGCTCGCTACAGAAAATCCTGTCTCAACTATGGTACTACTCGTACTCGAATATTGGACCGTAATTTTTAAGGCGTATTTTCACTTTTCCAGTCAGTTGGTATTTATTTACTAGATTTATAATAATCTTAAATGTTCTTCTTTTATTTTAATAAATAGCCTTTGTATAAAAGAAAATCTGAACTACCAAGTGTAGCGTAAATCTTGTAATAATTGGGTATTTCAAGGAAAGTACTCTAGTTGCCTTTGGTCTGGGGGCTAACCCACTATTTTAGGAGACGAGCGTGTAATCTCCGCGTGTCCATACTTAGTGCATTTCCAATATGGCGGTATTTGATAATGTAATAATATCATCCTAGAGCTATGTAATTTCAGTGTTCAAATTAAATTTGTCAAAATGCGAAAACCCATGTTTGAGTAAGGGATAGTCCGAGGGGTGACGTATACACAGTGTCACCACCCCATTCCACCCTGAGGCTGTTGTAAGAGCAGAAAAAAGGAAAAGACAAGCCGAAAATGTAGTCCCAACTACACTCTGTATATACCCTGGCTAATGTGGCACAGGCTAATTACCTTACGTGTAATTGGAAGAGATCTGGCCGTGAAACATTTATGGGCTGAATTGAAGTCTATTAAGTGTATTATTTTTTAATTTCTGTAGCAGTATTCTGCCCTCACCTCTTGCGCTATAAATACACGGAATGCAGCCAGACCAAGGAGCGCTCGTTGAATAATGTACGCCGTCTCAACGGACACCGCCTCGGCGTTATGACGCCCTGGTCCCCCAGTGTGGTCGTAAGGAGGTTATATTTCTTGACGCCAGCAGACTGGCTGACCTCATGGCCAATTCTTCACCAACATACACTTAAGAATCGTGTATTTTATGTAAAACTAGAAGTATGCTGCGCGCACACACATTTAGCTAAAATAAATTTACAGGTAAGACAATACACAAATTTTCATTATTTTTTGTTCATAAACCTTCCTGGGCTCATGCACAAAACTTTTGTTGAAGATCATCACATGATCAAATGCAAAATAAAGGACATACAGACAAACATTCATTTTTATTTAAAGGGTTGATACGACATAGGGGCATTTTTTTAACTGCCTATACTAGGTATCATTTCCAGGCTCTGTACCAAAAATCAATGAAATTGGAGTTTAGCCGCAAATGATTTTTTAAAATTTTCCCTCATTTGAACATGATGTATCTTTCCTAACAGATGTTTATGCCTAACGCGTCGTTTATTAACCTTAGGGGCTGTCCATTACTCATGTGATGTTTTTTTAACATTTTTTAACCCCTCCCCCCTTGGTGATACCTGGTTTGGTTTAAGACTACCCCTCCACCCCCCATGAAAAATCACATATTTTTTTTGTACCGTTTCGAATTCATACTAATCACATATAGTATACGTAGTGTAATTTAATGCCCCTCTGTCATATCAACTCTGTATAATACTAGCGACCCGCCCCGGCTTGGCACGGGTGCAATGATTAACCTCTAAATTTATCAGTGTTGCTCTACAATATTATGGATGTATTATACTCAAAAACATTCCTATTAAAAACATTTTTCTATTAAAAAAACCGCTTCAAAATCCGTTGCGTAGTTTTAAAGGTTTAAGCATACATAGGGACGGACAGACGACATCGATTTTGTTTTATACTATGTAGTGATAGTGAAGAAGAGTAGGTATATGAAGCATTCATTACATAGATAGATATAGATAAACATTCATCTAATATATAAAATTCGCGTGTCACGGTGTTTTTTTATTGAACTACTCCGAAATGGCTGGACGGATTTTGATGAAACAACATTTTTTGTTTTTATTTTTTTATGATACAGCATAGAACCCTAAATTGTCACCCCTCTACGATCAACCCCTATTTTTAATAGCTATATTTATAAGGCAAAACCACGTTTGCGGGGTCACCTAAAAGCTAAAAGTTAATGTTCAGTTCGATACCTTATTATAATTGATAATTCGGTATTCTGTATTAATTTAATATGGAAAATTCAGTAACTATGGGCTCTTACAAACGAAGGGGAGGGTGTCAATAAAAGTAGCCTACGCCTTGTTACATCAGCTATCAGCCAGTGAAAGTCCCGTCAAAATCGGTATAGCGATTTCTGATATAAATATGCAGCATGCAGTAGCCGCGAGAGAAGGAAATCCTGAAACGAAACCCAGTGCCAACCCGTCTGGCCAGCGTGGCACAGTAGGCTAATAATCCTCCCTGTGATGGGACGAAGTCGCGGGCACAGCTAGTTACTATAGGTGTGATTTTTTGTTAAATACCCGTGCCAAGCCGGGGCTGGCCGCTAGTCTATACATACTTCATATTATAAAGGAGAAAGATGTTTAAGTATATTTGTAACGAATTGGCTCATAAAGTACTGGACCGATTTTAAAAATTCTCCATTCTTCACCAGTTGAATGCTACATTATCAGTTAACACTGATAATTGATGATTATCACATTAAAGGCTATTTTTAATTGCAAGAAAAAATAGACTGCTCGCAGGACCGACGGTCAATGGGGCAGAAAAGTCCTCGAGTGGCGACCGCGTTCCGGAAGGCGCAGTGCTGGTAGGCCTCCCACACGGTGGACCGCCGACCTGGTTAAGGTCGCCGGAAAACGATGGATGCGGGCGGCCCAGGTCCGACCTTTGCGGAGATCCTTGGGGGAGGCCTATCTCTAGCAGTGGACGTCTTTTGGCTAAAATGATGATGATGATGATGAGGATTAAAAATAAATGTCCACCCGTGCGAAGTCGCTAGGTGTTTATATGTAAGTCACCTAATGTTGATTTGAATAAAGTTATCACGAAGACTTATTGAAACCTACTTTGCAGTATTGTGCAAAATCGAATTCCAATGGAAAATATCGCTTAGCGCGCAATTCGACACTGCCCTTATTAAATAACTGCAATCCAAGGTTCTATATTTGTGGCGCCTAACGTAGCAAGATCGGCATAAACGACTACACAGCCCACACATGACCCAATCCTGAGTCGGGGCTCCTCCAGTTTCTTGGAGGGAAATTGGCCTACTATGCCACGCTGGCCCGAAACTTGGCACTTGGTTTCGTATCAAGTTTGCCGTCTCTTGCGGCTAGATTTTCCGCCTTGTCTTTTATTTGTGTCAGCTCTTACAACACCCTCAGGATGGAATCGGGTGGTGACACTGTGTATTCTAAATCCGTCGCTACACGGTGAAATTAAAATCATTTAGACTGCCTCGTTGGTCTAGTGGTTAGATGTGCCGCCTTTGGATCAACGGGTCCCGGGTTCGATTCAGGGGTCGGGCAAGTGTCTTTGTCTAAACCAGAGGCACTGGCTCGGAGTCTGGGTGTCATTTCTATCTATTATAAGTATGTATTTACAAAAAAAAAAAAAAACTAATTGGTTTATCATCCATCTCGTTACCATAACACAAGCATTCAGTTGCTTAACTTGGGACGAGATGGCGTTGTGTGAAATGTCCAAGGATATTTATTTATTTTGTTTTGGTCACGATGGACACTTGGACTACATAATAGTCAAAATATTATGCAATTAAAAATATCTACTGTCTACCACCAGTCAAACTACTACTCAGCCCATAAATGACCCACTGATGAGTCGGGCCTCCTCCAGTTACATGAAGGGTAATTGGCCTACTGTGCCACGTTGGCCAGATAGGTTGGCACATGGTTTCGTATCTTCGTACGACGGGTCGTTCTCTTCCCTGCAATATGGTTGAGGAGAGCGATGGCTGCCGCATGCGTCATGCTTGTGAACAGGTGCCGTTGCTGGGGGTCGGTTGGCTCGGGCGTTAGAAGGTTAGTATTGTTGATTACGTTGTTGTTATGGTTAGTACCGTAAGTGGTGGTAGATGGTAGACTATTTGTTTTATATAAACTCATTATGTATATTGTGTTGACTTTTTGTAAGTGTCCATCGTGACCCAAGCAAAATAAATGATTTGAATTTGAATTTGAATTTGATTAGATCTGGCTGATGTTTGGCCCTTTGCGACTATTGCGCGCGTTTGCTCTCACAAACTGTCTTATCACGGCCTTGTACCTAAAAATGGCGATCTAAAAAGAGCAACTACAGAGTTTCTTGCCGGCTCTTCTCTGTAGAACTGCATTCCGAACCGGTGGTAGATGGTAAATTTTAAATTAAATATTATTTTGTTGTTTGACTTGTCAAAAGAGCTCTAATGAGCCAACTTGATTAAATGAGTTTTGAATTTGAATTTGTATTGTAAATAATTAATACTCATCCAATTGCATTCCAAAATGTCCGCTTACCATTATAAATATTGCATTGAAGGCCAATTTTTCTCCACCAATTTGAGGGGAAGTTTGATGTAACGCCATACTTATGACGCCCATAACACTAAAAAGTCTGCCCACTGCCAAGGAAGCCTCTAATTCCATTTTCACCCCCAATTTATATCTGTCACTTTTGGTGGCCTGGCTCGCGTAAAAATATTGTTTTTACTTATCCCCATGGGGTGCCGGGGGAACGCCCCCTACAGGGGGCGTAATTACTTGAGCAGCCAGACGCTGGAGACGGTCCGCGGGGGTAGAAATTACTGACGGTTTTCCCGCAAGCTGCTGAGCTTTAGGGGTCTCTGAGAATACTTAGAAACGCTGATTTGATGCAAGTCCGCCCTTGGCAGTTTGTCGACGTATAGTAACTGCGTATAGTAATAGGTAGTCTACTTTGAAATGTGCGTTGCTGGATTTGAAATAGACAATGTCATGTCACCAACCCACAATATACTGAGGGCTGTCGTAAGGGGTGACTAGAGGAACATTGGAAGAATAGGATATGGTGGAAAACAATTTTGTACAATAACCCAAACTTATAATTAACCCTCGATAGAACTAGCGAATTAATGGTGCTAATATATTAAAACCAGGTATTATGTTTCTGATTACGACGCAAGATGTAGGAAACATCACATCATGCCATTACATGAACGTAGACGTATCGCGGATTTGGCATATTTAATCAAAATTGCGAATGGTTCAATTGACTGTCCCGAACTTTTAGCCAAGCTAAGATTAACAACGCATACAACAGTAATTCGCAATCCTCGTTTACTTTTTGTTCCCAGCGTTAAGAGTACATACAGGCAAAACTCATTTATTATACGAGCGAGTAGACTTTTCAATGAACTGTCCCATGTATATGATCGAGATTTATTTAACACCAGTGTTTCCAAGCTTAAACATTGTGTTAACGAAAGCTTACTTTTTATAAACCACTTTGTGCTGATCGACCCTTTCACTGTAATTAATGAACGAATGTTTTATCAGTGGAAACTTATAAATGGCCAGCATTATTTTTTTAAGTTGTATTTAAATATGTATAGCTGTAAGATTCCCGAATAGTTATAAAATAAATAAATAAATATTTTTTGTCTGAATTTTCATACTCATTTATGTTTAATCTAATATATAAAATTCTTGTGTCACAGTTTTAGTGTTTAAACTCCTCCGTAACGGCTTGACCGATTTTGATGAAATTTCAAATGTATATTCAGTAGCTGTGAGAATAGGTTGTTAACTATTTTTTACACCCATAAGTTTTAAGGGTGGTTCAGGCCAAAAAAAAATATTTTTTTTTGTTTTTTTTTATGATACACCATACAAAAATACACACAACCCTAAAATTTCAATTATTTCAATTTTCAAAATTTAAAAAGATTCATTTCGAAGCCGTCCCTATTCAAATCTTCAACTGAAGTGATAATAACAAATTGTGTACGGATCCCTTGTACTTTATGTCAGTGCCGCTCTAATTTTAAATGACTCACCGTACTTGTCGTTATTCTTTACCCTGTATATTTGACCTCCTGGTTAGTCCTGTTCTCCTGGTCACAAATGACTTCATCCTAGGTATTATTTGGCATTGAAGTTTTTTTAATGATTCGCTTACCATTGGGTGTTACAAAAGCAATAGTTAATTTTTTATCAGTGACTTGTATACCTTTGGCTTGCGTGATGGAAAGCAACGCCACGGTCAAAGATGGAGCAGCCAATTCAAGGAAATGCACCAGCTCTCACTTACACACGACTAAACACAGTAAAACTGCTTGGCGCCAGACTTGGATGAGAGGGTGGTAGCTAGCCATCCTATCACCAAGCAATTAGGTGCATATAAAATCCCACGACAACCCGTAACATTATTTACGAGTATTGCACGGTTCCGTTTGTCTGTATTCAAAATCATCAAATGTCATCTAATTCGTTTTAGTGGTTTAACCGTGGACGCATAAATGACAGAGCTACTTTCGCATTTACAATATCAAGTTTGCGAGCCAATTATTAATTCAACCTAAAGAACCTCCAATGCTAAAGCCGATTAAAACATTTAGCTGTCAGCTAAAAAGGGCGTATGTATTCAGCAACCGTAGCAATGACATTCCCTTGACATGGCCTATGCAAATATATACTGTGCCACATCTAGTACTTTGTGGTTCTATAATCTAGAATTCAATATTATTAGACTCGCCTTTGGTCACGATTTTGTGCGATCGATTATAAAATAGAATTTTGATTTGTGATATAAAGTTTTTATTTTATAGAGGTTGTAACAAATATAACCTATGAGGTCAAAGCGCAAATTTAAACTTGTTTTAATTTGCCCTATGACCTTATTTTGAACTTCTTGTAGTTCTGTGTTTAAATTGTTTCTCTATCTTGACGTATGAGTGAGAAAGCGATAGTATTTTTTAACTAGAATTTTGTTACAAATAATATGGGTTTAGTGAATACCAACTAAATAATTTTGGTTATTATAATTATAAAAGCTTATTCAATCATGTTTTTTTCGGTCCTTTGTGCTTAACTCTCGATTCCTGACACTTTAAACATTACCGGGTGATCAACATTTCAGAAGAAAAAATAAATGGTTCTTTTTTGTTACAGAAATTTTGTACAAAGCATTTGTATCAGTCGGCTTATCGGTCCTTTCCTGTACACATATAATCTCTACTACTCAGGACATAAATGACCCACTATTGAGGCAGGCCTCCTCCCATCGCAGGTAGGGGGTTTAGCCTACTGTGCTGTTAGACGGGTTGGCAAGTTTTCCTTCTCTTGCGGCTAGTGGAAGGATGTGATCTCTGCCTACCCCTGCGGGAAAGAGGCGTGACATGATGTATATGACTTTATATGTACACGTATTACAAAAAAATAATTTGTCTGGAATTGAAACGAAACCCTATTCAGTGCTACTCTATCATCTTAGTCCTTGACACCATGTTTCATCATGGGTCGCTGGTTCGATTCCGCCGTTGTTCAAGTATCTTTGTGTAAACTCAGTAGATCTCCTAGAACTCTCTAGAAAACTTTAAATCTCCATTGCAGCTGAGATCATCTAATTGACTTGAATGAAATTAATTCACATTTTCTCAATGCACCAGGCAAGGATGATTTGCCACTATCGGTTTTAACATACATAGAGTTCAATCGATTGCCTGCCTCGTTCGTCTAGGGGTTAGATGTGCCGCCTTTGGATCAACGGGTCCCAGATTCGATTCCGGGGTCGGGCAAGTGTCTTTGATTAAACCAGAGGCACTTGCTCGGAGTCTGGGTGTCATTTGTGCTCGTGAATTACATGTTTGTAAACTGTCCCCGCGATACAGGTAGACATAGTGCAGGGGTTTCGTTTAAAAACAACGACTATTAAGCCCCGCCGCATTTGCTCTCACGTGTCGACGCACACGCGTACATGCGGAGTTTGGTACTGCGCCATAGGTTTTTATACCGCCACTCGCACGCGGCTCGTGACAGCCAATGCGAGTGTGAGCATGTGCGGCGGGGCAAAGCAACCCTTTTTCATTAAAACCTGTCGAGCAATGTGAGATAGCCAAGATACCAGTATTAAGTTACCTTTTCATAACTCTGTGTCGAGTAAACGGCTCTATTTTCTTGACTTGGTTAAAGTCGCTGGAAAACGATGAATGCGGGCGGCCCAGGACCGGCCTTTGTGGAGATCCTTGGGAGGCCTATGTCCAGACGTCTTTTGGATGAAATTATAATGATGACCATCAAATCATCATCATCATTTCAGCCAAAAGACGTCCACTGCTGGGCATAGGCCTCCCCCAAAGAATTCCACAAAGGCCGGTCCTGGGCCGCCCGCATCCATCGTTTTCCGGCGACCTTAATCAGGTCATCGGTCCACCGTGTGGGAGGCCTACCAGCACTGCGCTTTCCGGAACGCGGTCGCCATTCCAGGACTTTTCTGCCCTATCGGGCGTCGGTCCTGCGCGCTATGTGCCCTGCCCACTGCCACTTAAGTTTGGCAATCCGGTGGGCTATGTCGGTGACCCTGGTTTTCCTGCGTATCTCCTCATTTCTGATTCGATCTCGCAGGGAAACTCTGAGCATAGCCCTCTCCATTGCCCTTTGGGTGACTTTGAGCCTTCTGATGGAGCCCATAGTAAGCGACCACGTCTCTGTTCCATAAGTCATCACTGGCAACACACATTGGTTGAAGACATTTGTCTTCAGACACTGTGGTCTTGGGGACGAGAAGGTCTTTCGCAGCTTCCCAAACGCTGCCCAGCCGAGTTGGATCCGACGATTGACCTCTTTCTCGAAGTTGGAGTTACCTAACTGGACAGTGTGTCCCAGGTAAATGTAGTGGTCAACAACTTCGAGGGTAGAACCTCCGATGTCAACAGGAGTGGCTTGAACATGGATATTAGACATGATCTTCGTCTTCTCCATGTTCATTTTAAGGCCGACTCGTTCGGAGGCTCGATAGAGGCCATCGAGCATCGTAGTGCATCGACCATCAAATATGATAAGCAAATGTATACGTAGAAACACAACATCTTATAATGGTGGTGTTATTCTGGGCTGAAAGATGGAGATACTGTGAGGTAACCGTTTTGTTCTACCTCTATAGAATAAAATTAGTCAATACGTAAATCCAAAATAGTCCATTTCAAAAATTCAACTGTCTGGAGTCTAGACTGGACAACGGCCGAGCTATCGATCGTAGTAAAAATAGTATCGAACGGTTTCATTTGTAAAGAGAATACGATTCCCACAATGTATTTACGCTAGGGATTTTAGTATACTTATAAACCCATGACCCACTGCTGAGTCGGGCCTCCTCCAACTAAGAGGAGGGCAATTAGCCTACTCTACCACGCTGGCGAGACGAGTTGGCACACGGTTTGGTTTCAAGTTTTCCTTCTCTTGCGGCTAGGTTATCGGCCTTGACATTTCCTTCGCTCTTAGGACACTCTCAGGATGGAATGGGGTGGCGACACTATGTATTCTAAATCCGTCACCACAAGAACTTATCTTTACTTCTCAGCCCATAAATGACTGCTACTGCCTCCCCCAACAACATGGAGGGTAATTAGTACCTACTGTGACTAGCTGGCCAGACAGATAGGGTTTCGTATCAAGTTTTCCTTCTTTTGCCGTTAGGTAATTTAGCCGTTGCGTTTATTCAGTTTTTTCTTTCATGTCCGTGTGGTGACGGATTTAGAATACACAATGTCACCAACCCATACCGTCTTGAGGGTGTCGTAAGAGGCGACTAAAATAACGCAAGAGGCAGATCACCTATCCTCAAGAGAAGGAAATGCCAGCATCGCACAGTAGGCTTATTTCCCTCCATGAATTTGGAGAAGGTCCGATCCAGTAGTGGGTCATTTATGGGTTGAAACGACATAACATTGTGTATTCTAGACGCTTAGATATCAGTGTTTCACAATATTTCTTGAGGTTAATGTGCTTTTTTTTTAAATTTATTGTGTTTAGTGTCATAAACAATTTAGATACCAATTGCATAAAAATGTGTGCGCACTCTCTTTATCTGACCTACTTAGTGTTTTTTACAGCATTTACATAGTGGGATGGATTTGTCACATGACCGATTTCGAATAACGACTATTAAATATCTTAGAATGACAGTTTCCAAATCTCCAATTAGTAGACTGCGTCGTTGGTCTAGGGGTTGGATGTGCCGCCTTTGGATCAACGGGCTCCGGTTCGAAGCCGGGGTCGGGCAAGTGTCTTTGTCTAAACCAGAAGCACTTGCTCTGAGTCTGGGTGTCATTTGTGTTCGTGAATTACATGTTTGTAAACTGCCTCCGCGATACAGGTTATATACACAGTGCAGAGGATCCGCTTTAAAAAAAGAAAAATATATCGTCGAGGGATAACTAATTTTTATTTCTTATTTAACTAGTGGCCCGCCCCGACTTCGCCCGTGCAAAGCGGGGGTGGGTTATACATATAAGCCTTCCTCTTGAATCACTCTATCTATTAAAAACCGTCTCAAATTCCGTTGCGTAGTTTTAAAGATTTAAGCATACATAGGGACGAACAGACGACAGCGACTTTGTTTTATACCATGTAGTGAAGATAAGGAAGATACTAGCGGCCCGTCCCGGCTTCGCATGGGTGCGATTATACCCGCGTGTGACTCCGCAGGGCGAAGCTAGTTATACATATAAACCTTCCTCTTGAATCTCTCTATCTATTAAAAAACCGCTTCAAAATCCGTTGCATAGTTTGTAAGATTTAAGCATACATAGGGACGGACAGACGACAGCAACTTTGTTTTATACTATGTAGTGATAGTGCTTTAGTCCAAAAATTTGTTGGAGAATATTTTCTTATCACACCTACGTTAGTCTCGCTACACATACATTATCAAATAAGAGGCTTGTCAAACAAAATACTTGTAAGTAAACAAACCAGAACACAACTATGCTCTAACTAACAGTCATGTTAACCGCCGAAAGGTATAACGGTAAATTTAACCACACGGTAAATCTCAGCGAACAGGGGCGCATGAGTCGCGAGGAGATTATTCGCACTCTCACCATAGATATAACAAAATATATGGAATAGACGCGCCACTGTTTATTAAAAATCAAGCATTAATTTCATTTAATTATTGGGGTTTTTTTACATTTCCTGGTGCATAAAATTTGACATAATAATTTAATTATAATCTTTGATTTCTAAGATACATCTGAGCGTCAGTTAATACCCACTGCTGAACGAATCTAACGAAGCACGTAAGTAGCTTTGATTCCATATTAAAAAACTTGCTTTTGCGCGCGGCTTCGCCCGCGTGTGCTTCGAACCCGTGCATATTTTTTATGAACATAAAATCGGTTATTGTGACTAAACTATGATAGTTAGATATGTACTCTCGCAGACTTTTTTGTAGATCTTTATAAGACCTACAAACCCGTAGTACATTATTTTGTTCTATTGTCAATAGGTTTTCGATTTTACACCTTGGTTAACAAAATCGCAATTTTCATACGGATCCCTAATTCTTTTGAAAGTAAAATATAGCCTATAACCTTCCTCGATAAATGGACTATCTAACACTGTAAGATTTTTTTGAAATCGGACCATTAGTTCCTGAGATTAGCGCGTTCAAACAAACAAATAAACAAACAAACTCTGCAGCTTTATATATTAGTATACTCGTAGATAAATAAACTAGACTTATGATATAAACACTGGACGAGCACTCCATTCTGGTGCTGGTCCAGTATTAGGTTTTTTTTATTTTCGTTACGGAATTTCTTGATTCAGTCGCCGCTTTCAGAGCCCGCGATAAAACCCATACAATAGCTTAACTAGTGAATAAATATTGTAGAAAATACTTTCTCAGCTTTGCAGTCAACAAACGTACAAAGAAGGCCAACGATATTGCCCTACCAACTGTATGTCCTTTCACTTTTCAGTCACGTGTGATTTTCCGTAAGTTTGAATTTATGCACGTTTTGCTATCACAAGTACATTGCTTGAACTGTACGTCACAGGTGCGGTGAAGTAATGTCAGTTCTAGTATATTATAATGCCTATGCGTAGCTCTGTTGCTCGCATTCGGTTTATCACACTTCAAAGAACACGAGTAGGCACCGACTTGAAACCGCGTCTCCCTAGATACTCGGGTAAGGGCACAGTTCCAAAATACCTAATAAATGGTTTACTCAATTTTTTATTTCATTATATCAAATGTGGTGATAGATTTAGAATACACAATGTCATCCACCCACATCATCCTGAGGTTGCACTTAGCCGCAATTTTTGAAGAACTTGATGCAAACATTTTTTTTTTGTTCACCCGGGGTAAAATTCTATATGGACTTCCTCGCCGGTCACGGGGGTGGCCAGCGAGGTGAGTGTGGGACTCTCCCCCATAGTGGGGGCCTACCCACTAAACCTCCCCGGGGTGCTCCAGCTCGCGTCCTGTTGTGGCATTTTGGGATCTGATGCAGAACCACGCCTTGATGCAAACCTTGTGCCAACAAGTCTTGCCAGCGTTGCACAATAAGCTTGTTTATTTCCATTAATTTGGAGGAAGCCCAAGTCGGTGGCGGGGCTGAAATTATGATAATGTTTATTTACCGTCCATGTATTGAGAGGCGGTCGGAATCAGCAGTGGGTCATATATATGCTGAATAGTCATCATCATCATTTCAGCCAAAAGACGTCCACTGCTAGACATAGGCCTCCCCCAAGGATCACCACAAAGGCCGGTCCTGGGCCGCCCGCATCCACTGTTTTCCTAAAGAACCGTACGCTACGTGTACGTTTTACCTAAATGAACAATAAAATTTCATTTATAGCAGTGTTTGCGCTACAAGCGCAAACGCAAACACACTTTTCACTGTATTTTGATAATATAACAAATATTCAATAAGTCAATTATAAGCCTCTGTACGCACTAGCGGCGCGGCCTACTAAAGCGCTATAAAATTTCAACCGCCATTGCGTACAGACATAAGCGGTTGCATATTAAATTAGAAAAGCGGCAGGCCGCGCGGCTAGCCGCCTAGGCGGTTCAACCGCTAGTGCGTACAGTAAAGTGGCTTACAGTTTGTAGAAGATTGTCTATATACAACGAGATTTGCTATACAATTTCAAAACGGCATGTGTGCGAGAGATAAAGAGAGCGTGCGAGCGGGACAGCCAAGTAACGTCAAACCTGTGTCGTTCGGAAATCAGTAACAAGCAGTATAGTTTATTTATAGTTGTAGGCACACTAGGCAAATATAAAATTATTATTAGTAATTGGAAATAAATAATATTTGGAGTAAATAACATACGAATTATAAATAACATAAGAATTATTAAAGATATTCAAATTTATTGAATAAAGTCTTAATATCCGTCTTAAAATTGTACTAAAAGCGTTTTTTCTTTACTTCACTTACAGAAATACAAATAACTCAAACTCAAATCATTTATTTCAATTGAACCTATTTACTGGTGTTTTTGAAAAGTCGAAAGTGAAGTTAGGAATCTAGTTGCATGTTCCAAAAAGTAGATCCTATGGAGAAGAACAGGCAAGAAACTCCATGGACACTCTTTTTATCGATAATAATATGTATATATAATTATTACATATTATAATCGCCTTCAGAACAATACCTTTATGCAAGGCCGCAACGCCTTTGTGAAATTCGCGATGCTTTTCGTCGTACGCGACCCCCATTCGGTTTTTCGAGGTTCCCCCCTCCCTGGTAATGCTATCTACGGCGCCTCCATGCCATTTCTGCTACCCTAGTACTTAACACGCGGTTAGGCACCTAGTTTTCCCACTAAGCGCGAGCGAAATAGCGTATTTAATTATTTATTCACCGTATTTAACCACAACAAGTAAAGATTGTGATAATTTATAATACATAACTTAATTACTTTTTATCAGTATTCTCATTAATTTTGAATCCAGGCTTACTGACAGCTAGATTTATGTAACTTGTTAGCTAAAAAAAACCATATGTTTTATTCATCATCATCATCATCATTTCAGCCAAAAGACGTCCACTGCTGTCCATAGGCCTCCCCCAAGGATTTCCACAAAGGCCGGTCCTGGGCCGCCCGCATCCACTGCTTTCCGGCGACCTGAACCAGGTCGTCGGTCCACCGTGTGGGAGAATGTTTTATCAACGTGTTCTATTTTATTGGTCGGTGTGGCACCTGAGGGTCATCTTGAGGGCGTCATAAGATCCAAAAAAAGGAAATGACCGATAACCTAACCGCAACAGAAGGAAAACTTGATACGAAACCCTGTGCCAACCCGTCTGGCCAGCGTGGCACAGTAGGCTAATTACCCTCCATGTCATAGGAGGAAGCCCTACTTAGCAGTGGGTAATTTATGGGCTGAATAGTAGTAGTTCTATTTTGTTATTCAACTTATGATCCTTTTGTATCCAAAATATATAATTTTATCCTTTTGACAACCGAAAATTCAGATACAACACGTGATTCACCTTTGCCTATTCCCTCAGGATATCACTCTGTGATATTTGCTGATAAAATCATCAGTTTACCGCTCGAGATTAAGTCTAACTCAGTTAGGGATGTCATCGCGATTATAGTATAAAATATCGATATTCATCGGTATTTAAATTTGGAATATTTTTATAATTCTCGAGATCGCCCCGGTGTTTAAAACTCGAATATACATCTACATTGCAAAACCTCTTCAATAAATTTCTTTAACAATTCAAATTAGATTAGTTCCTTTTTTGAAAATAATTCATTGCATCTTTTTGTAACGCTAACAATGTACGAATAACATGTTATGAATATTTATTCACTCTACCTACGACACTTTTGCTAAATTAATCGCCAAGTTTTTATTTTAAATAAATCATTGTGTACATTGTACGTTTTTGTGTCGATAAACACTATGATAATGTCACATCCCTAGTCAGAATGTTGGCGGAAATTTTAATAATATGCTCAAAGAGAGCACGTAGCCTTATATCGGAAGGAAGGCAAGCATTAAAAATAGAAAAAGCAAAACTAGAACGCCATGACAAGTACCTGACTTTCATTTTTAAGGTATCTGAAGCTTTACATTTAAGGCTTTTTAATACGCTTTTATTAGCTTCAGAAGTATGTTAGTATGTAACGGAATCTTTGAACATGATTTTGACCCCCTTCAAAACGTCGGTTTAACTCGAAATTTGGCATACTTATTAAGGACCAATGACGATTCAATATTTTAATCACTTTGACCCGTTATCCTTACTAGGATAGTAATAATCAGGACCAGCGATTTTTGTTTTTCTGAGACGCGGCGTGTCTGCGTCAAGACCAATTAAGCAATCTACCAGGCGCGCAGATCACCTATTTCTCGATTACCAAAAAATGAAAAAAAAAAGAAATAGTTTAAAAAAACGTAAAAAATACGCTTTTACTAAACCATAGAAAAAAGCGTGGGGTGCATGGTATCAATAGTTCTAAATATTTTATGAACAGATATGACTAGAAGGGTTATTTTGATAATATCCTGAAAAGCACCCCACGTTTTTTTTACAATCAAATCATTTTTTCTGACACTAATTATAATTAAAATTTATTAAAAATTATTTTCTACAAGCGACCCGCCCCGGCTTCGCGCGTGTGCAATTATGCATGTATTATACATATAAACCTTCCTCTTGAATCACTCTATCTATTATAAACCGCTTCAAAATCCGTTGCGTAGTTTTAAAGATATAAGCATACATAGGGACGGACAGACGACAGCGACTTTGTTTTAAAATAATGTAGTGATTTATTAGTAAAAGCGTATTGCTTTAGGTTTTACTATTATTTAATTAGGAATATGCAACCGATAAAAGTTTTTATATTTGTGATTTACGAGAATGTTTAAGTATTTTAATGCTAAAGATAAGTCTGCGTGGTGACTGATTTAGCTTACAAAATGTCACCAACCCATACCATCCTGAGAGTGCCGTAAGATGCGACTAAAGGAACGCAAAAGGCAGATCACCTAGCCGCAAGGGAAGGAAAACTTGATACAAACCTTGTTTCAACCCGTCTGGCCAGTGTGGCACAGTAGGCTAATTTTCCTCCATGAAATTAAAGAGCCCGACTCAGTAGTGGGTCATTTATGGGCAGAAATGATGATGATGGTGATGAAAGATAAGTTTGGTAAATTTGAGTATATTGTCACTGTTTACCAGTTGCAGAGTTGAATGCAAATGAAAATCTTTATTTGCTAAGATATTTGTTACATTACATTTTCCGGGGATTCCTCACTAGCAAGCTTGTATCGATGAATACTTAGCATAACTTGGAATTATTCGTTGATGCTAACTTATTATGCCTCAGTATACGTAAACCTTAATTCAAGTAAAATTCAATTAAATTAATTTAGTAGCAAATGCATGTCATACACTTAAAAGAATATCTATCAAAATGTAGATATGTAATCTTTCTTATGTTGGTGTTTTTTTTATAAATACATTTTGCCCTTTGTTCTTGGAAAAATATCAAGATCATTCGACGCTTTTTAATGACTTGTTTTTCTTATAGATATAGCAAGAATTTTGTGTTCAAAACATGTTCTTTCTTATTCCGACTATTGTGCTATCGTCATTGTGCTCGATGACAGGTACCAACTGGCCGGGTAAATCAATGCCGTTATATACAAGTCATCGCCTACATACATATGTACTCCTGGTACATAACCAACGTATGTATCGGTATAGTGGATGCGCGTGTACGTAGATAATCTCGTCATAGCGCACACCCGTTATGGTATTACTGTGTGTGGGTGATGGGGGGTGTTTGTGAGGCCCAAGGGGGGATCCCCGCGAGTGCCGCAGGGGGGCGCTGTCCGCTTTAAAAATACTGGGGCGCAAGCCGGCGAAACTACGGAGCAAGCAGAATGCTAAAGGAAGCCGTTTATTTTGAAAGGCCGAAGACTTTCCGCTCGCCTCTGCGCCCCTGGTAGCGACGGGCGAAAAGTTGGGAAAATGGGAAATAAAAAGCACAAATACGGCCTGTTGGGGAAAGAAAAAGTAATGTATTTGTTTGCCTTATCAACGCGATGGGCTGTGATGTACAAAGTTGTATGTTATACATACATACATGATTTGAATGTAAGTATATTCGCTGAACCCTGGCCTAGGTATTTAGGCCATATAAATTAATTAAAATACATACATACATATAATCACGCCTCTTTCCCGTAGGGGTAGGCAGAGACCACTTCTTTCCACTTGCTACGATCCATACATACTTGTTTCGCTTCGTCCACTTTCATTATTCCCTTCATACATGCTCTTCGGTTTAGGGTACTCTTGACCTGGCCTTTTTTCAAGACGTCCCTGATTTGGTCTTGAAACGTCCGCCTAGGTCTTCCCCTTCCAACACTTTCATTCACACTCGCCTTATACACTTTTTTCGTCAATCGTTCTTCATTCATTCTCTCGACATGGCCAAACCATCTCAGCATACCTTTCTCAATTTTTGTCACTACATCTTCTTTCAGACCACAACGCTTCCTTATCTCACTATTTCTTATCCTGTCACTCAGTTTAACTCCTATCATACTTCTTAACGCTCTCATCTCAACTGCATTTATTCTGCTTTCATGTTTCTTCTGCCATACCCAACTTTCACTTCCATACATGAGTGTCGGAACCAACGGTCGGTTCGCTCTGGTATTAAAAGTTTACTATTATTGACTAGATGTGGCTGATGTTTTATCCTTTGCGACTATTGCGGGAGTCAGCTGTCGCAAATCTCTTTTATCAAAAAAGCAACGACAGAGCATCTTGCCTGCTCTTCTCTGTAGAGCTGCATTCCGAACCGGTGGTGCTAAATGGTAGATTTTCAATTTAAAATCCTAATTTAAAGTTAATTGTGTGACTTGTCAAAAGACATCATATGAGCCAACTTGATTAAATGACTTTTGAATTTGAATTTATACAGGGTATACATAAACCCTCAAGCCATCAAGTAAATGCATAGAACAAATGAAAAGGTAACTCAATTATTCAAATGTGTTCCATTTGAAAGTATTAGTGTTTTTAACGATGTTTTTCGGAATCAGATTTTTATTACAAAAATTAGGTGCTTAGTTAATCTTAGTTCCATAATGTTTCATGGGATCTTTGTAGTAATTTCTCGTATAGACACAATTTTTTTTTAAACGATACCCATGCTCTTTTTAAAAATAAGTATCGCGGGGGTAGTTTACAAACATGTAATTCACGAATACAAATGACACCCAGACTCGGAACAAGTGCCTCTGGTTTTATACAAAGACACTTGCCCGGCCCCGGAATCGAACCCGGGAGCCCGAGTTCCAAATGCGCATCCAACCCCTACACCAACAAGTTAGGTAGCTGTTATGATTGTTTACTTTTATGAGTATGGTAGAATTATGTAAATTGAGTGGAGACCGCGAATCGGCAAGCGTAGTGTAGGACGGCCCTCTGCTAGATGGAGCGACGTTCTGCGAAAGGTTGCAGGTAGCAGCTGGATGCGTCAAGCTGAAGACAGGGTGCTATGGCGCTCTTTAGGGGAGGCCTATGTCCAGCAGTGGACTAATGTGGGCTGATGATGATGTAAATTGTCAAGTTAGTATTATAAGCTGGCGACCCGCGCGTTTAATTTCGTCAGGCCATAAAAACCTACTTGTGATTACCCTCCTCCAATTACAGAAGAAAAACTTGATACCCTGTTTTTATAAAGTGGGGGAAACCTTTTCGTGGTCCTCTGCCGGGGGTCAGTGCTGGGGTATGTATTGATCCAGTTTCGAGCCAAACCACCTGCGGGAAACTTCTGGTCGAGGGGAGGTCAGAACTCTACCCCCACGGCCTTCTTCCCTGTGTATATATGGCGCCAGGTCTTAATCTATTCCGTCGTGGGTCATTGAGAGGTTGGCGGTCTCAGGCATGCTGCTCTAACTCTTGATGAAACAAAACCCTGTGCCAATCCGTCCAACTACACTATCCTGAGGGTGTCGTAAGAGGCGACTAAAGGATCGTAAGAGGCAGATCACCTAGCCGTATGGGAAGGAAAATTTGATACAAACCCTGTGCCAACCCGTCTGGCCAATTACCCTCCATAATTGGAGGAGGCCCGACAGAAGCAGAAATACTAGTTATACTGGGTATACCTTCAATAATATAAATAAATAAATATCCTTAGACATTCCACACAACGCCATCTCGTCCCAAGCTAAGCAACTTAATGCTTGTGTTATGGTAACGAGATGGATGATAAACTACTTATATACATTTTTTTTTGTAAATATATACATATTATAGATAGAAATGATTTCGCTTATAAATTGTTATAAACAAGTAATTTTTATTTTTAGAGCCACTTGCCTTGACTAGAGCCTTGTTGGTATGATTTGAAGTGCCGCCTTAGTCACGGATCCCTGGTTCAATTCCGAGGTCGGGCAAGTGTCTTGTGTAAACCAGAGGAACTTGCTCTAAATCTGCGTGATACATGTAATACGTAGATCAGTGGTTTACTTAGAAAAAAACCAAGACCAACAACTAGTACAACGTCCAACAATACCGAAATTTGCCTTCCAGCATAAAGTTTCACTCACAGTTGTTTATCAAAATACTGAGACAATTTTGTTTAAATTTCAATGGGACCAAACTGATCCTAAGGAAATAATTCCGAATTGATTTACAAATGACGACAGAGGGCGGCCACCTCCATATAATTGGAGGAGGCCCGACTCAGCAGTGGGTCATGTATGTGCTGAAGAGTAATAGTCATAAATTACAGAGTTAAGCGGTAACACACATACACGACATACAGCCGTATTGAGAACTTCTTTTATTGGAGTCGGTTAAAAAGTAGGAAGGAAAACTTGCGAAACCTTGTGCCGTAGTAAGCTAGTTACCCTCCCTGTTATGGGAGGAGGCATAAGTAGATGACATTTGACGACACGGTTGGCGCAGTGGTTGAGCGATCGACTGCTGCGCAGCATGTCGCGGGTTCGATTCCCGCACGGAAGAAATATTTGTACGACCTACAAGTATTTATTCCGGGTCTGGGTGTTTTCTATCTATAAAATGTATGTATTTACAAAAAAAAATGTAGTTTAATATCCATCTCCTTACCATAACACAAGCATCAAGTTGCTTAGCTTGGGACGAGATGGCGTTGTGTGAAATGTCCAAGGATATTATATTTTAATTAGGACTCATTTCCCACTAGCTTCAGGAATAAAATGGTTGTCAAGAAATTAGAACTCAATGACGTTCTTTATTCAAATCAAATGACATTCGACGTTGCTTCCTGATTAACACTGCCTTACTCCAGAGCGTCTATGTGTAAGTGCATCGCTCATGACGTCACTATGCAGCTACAATTCGTAATCAAACATTCTGTACCACACATGTTCAGTGATTCAGGAAAGAATACCACAGCAAGGATGTGACCATGCGATTGGCTCATTATCGATAATCACTGTCGCTACGTCCTTTGACGTGCGGAAAGCGTTCGAAATTTGTATTTTGTTCGTATTTTCATAATTGGGCGCGGGTGGCGTTGGGTGGCGCCGCGGGCGTCATTGCGCCCCTACGCGTGGGTATTTAATGATTATACGCTGACTGCCACCTGATTGCTGGTGCCCTGGTACGCTATCGATGATTGTTTGTTATCGATGAACATATTCGGTCCGTTTTTATCGACATTTACGTTTGATAGAACACGTTAATTTACATTACACTGGCTGTAATATTTGATGGAAAAGATCTTATCACTACATAGTATAAAACAAAGTCGCTGTCGTCTGTCCGTCCCTATGTATGTTTAAATCTTTAAAACTACGCAACGGATTTTGAGGAAAGAGGAAGGTTTATATGTATAATACATGCATAATTGAACACGTGCGAAGCCGGGGCGGGTCGCTAGTTATATATAAATTACATGTCACATTGTTTATCCGCGTTGGACTCTTAAACTACTTAACCAATTTTAATCAAATTTGAACACCGTGTTCAGTTTGATCCAACTTAAAGATACGATAGCTTACCTCGCAGTATTATTTTATTGCAAATTATTTGACAGACACAATGATATAGCTTACACATCAAATAATAAATAGGCTATCATTTATAAATATGTAGTGTAAATTATCCAAAATATAACGATACATGTCAAGTAAGTAGGAAAAAAAACTGACAAAAGAATTAAATAGAACGTATTTAATTCGTCATTATCACCTTTTTCCATCACCACGCGGGTGAAACCGCAGGGCGCAGTAGTACTAAAATATTTTAAGATATCCTTGGTAGGAAAACATGTTTAATAAATATAATAGATTAATAAAGGAGACAGGATGGAATAGGGTTGTGACACTAAGAAATGAATGAAAATGAAAAAGCCTTATAATTATGTATTTTTTCTTATTTTTAGCATGAATGGTTTTATACGTGCCTACAATTTACTTAACTATACTATTGGCTAAGCTATAGAAACTTATTTACTATTTATATTATAACTAATAAAATATTTTAAATCAGCAAACGATTGATATTTTGGTACAAATTGTCTTCCGACAAAGGCCAAGGTATATATTTATTTATTTGTATCCTAAATCCATATTTTAATCTGAAGTTATATTAATTGAGACTGTCTGTTTAAAAACTAATTTGAACTCTAGTGTCTTGTGTCTTTCATAAAAAGTCGCCCGTTTTTGTGCTCGATTTATCGTTATCGACTATCGATAAAATTGGTGCTCCGCCGTATCGCGATCACTCGCGGGGTGGCAAGCACTACATGGGTAACACGCGGAGTGTGATGGGGTAGGGATGGGGGGCCACCGCAGTACATAGGCCATGTATCAGTACATACTAGGTTGAGTACATAGCCTCTGGGCTCCCGAAATTTTGCAGTTATTTTGTATGGAAAACTAGGTTATTCAACGAGTTATCCCTCTATCGACAGACCGCGGGCCAGCATGTGTTTAAATAAACGTTCAATCGACATTAATTTTTCAAAAGCGACAATTCGTTTGATAGTAAATGGTTGGTGCAAACTCTGTACAAACCTACTTCCCAGCGTGGCACAGTAGGCTAATAGTAGTAGGTTTCGGCAAGGCACACAGACCCAATTTATTTTGTAGTTTTTATTTTCTAGTTTTTATTATTTTTTTACATTTTCTTTGTTTTTTTTTGTTTGTGTGGTTTGCTTCCACAAACATCCGAGCTTTAATGTTGTAACCAAGTTGTGTTGTCCTGTGTGCTTTGCTGATTAAATGTGTTTTCTTTCTTTCTTTCTAATATTCCCCCATGTAATTTGAGGAAGCCCGACTTAATAGTGGGTTAAAACGACAAAATATGGTATACTGCTACAGTGAGGAGATACAAATTTCTAATCAGTTTACGATTAGAAATATGAGATAAATACATGACATGACATTCTAAAATATATTTTGTAAATATCTTCAAAAACAAAACGAAAACTTTTGTATGTTACAACATTGGAACAAATTGCGCATGATATCAACTTTAACAAAAAAAAGTATATAAGTTATTATATTTTTGTTTATTATTAGCGATTTAGATTTTGGTTAACATTATTTTGTTAAAATGTTTGTATGTATGTTTAGCTAGTATGTCGTCATAAAATACTTAATATATTAGCTTTGTTCACATATGTCTAGTTTTATAGCAAAGTATTGAAGCGATTTTGTAAATAATTTTTGAAGGCAGATTGTATTAAAATAAATTGTAAAATAGGTTTAAAAGAAAATATGTAGTTTAAAAACAGGTTTAGTTCCCTGCAATATTTACGATGTTTAGTAGAAATCGCACCGATTGAGTAAAAGTTCAGATCTGGCAATACTATTTTACATTTCACAGAGTTTAAAATTAAAACCATGTCACGTTTTCTTTTTAGCCATCTTAAGTTACATTTCTAGTCCTAAATATCGTGGTACCTAAAACAGACAAAGACACAGCGTAGTATACTTCACTTGTAGTTATTTAGTACGAATAAATTAATATCTAAGTGTACACACACATCACGGCACCGTATCTGGCATTATAGCTTAATTAATTACCAACTAAATTGCAGCCGTCTATCCATAGGTACTAGGAACACATAAGCGACGAAGGGTCAACGGATATTTAGTGTCCGCATAGCAGATGCGGTCCTTGGCCACCGCCCGAAGACGGTCGATATCTAGCGTGTCACCCCACCTAACTCCTAAGTGGCTATGTACACCTGGTACTTAGACCACTCAAGTATTGACTGTTGCGCCTGGTAAGGCAAAGTTTGTTAGAAACTAGTTTCCTCACAAATGCTATACCATGTTCTCAAACTATTAAAAAAGCATATGAAATTACTTTGTCAGGATATATGGAAATTTGAAAAGTTACAGTTTCGTACGAGCTTTTTTTTCTGTAGAGGTGTTTTCCGAAGCAGAGGTCATTTGTTCAAGACGGTGTAAAATCCAACAAAAAAAATGAAAAGCACAGTAGATGATTTTAACTGGACCGTGAACACTTTTTTTAATTATGGATGATTAAAACGTTATTAAAACATATTTCAAGGGCTTTATGGTTTTTGTCAGTTCCTGTATATTAAGTTCAAAAATGCTTAGAATTCACAGAACATCCATTTCAACATGATTATTATAACTAGATAGATAGCAAAAGGAGACTGATTTTCTGTTAAAGTTTTTGATTACACGGGATGTTCAGATAGCCATAAAAATATTATATCGATATTGATAACTATTCGATTATCGTAAAATTATATAAGTAGGACCCACACATTCCCAAAAGACTTGCCTTTTAAAAAATAAACTTATCTTATTCGAAAGGTGTGTTCCTCTGTCATGTCTCGAATTATACAGATAAATGATTGCATAAACTTTATACAAAGTTTTGAAGCGAGGATCGATGTGTTTCGCTCGGCAAGGCCACTTGTTGCATGAAAATCTTCGTATTTTCCCAAGTCCGTACGGACCGTCAGCTGTGAGCCATAAAATGTCGCTGTCGAGTTTTAAAGTTAATTTACATATACACTTCTGTTTAACTCTCGTCTAAAGTAGGGGTAGTTTAGCTCATCGTCCCATTGCATTACAGCTCCTAAATGGATGAACGTATATTGACCCAGTTGTTTCGTTTGAAAGGTGTGTTAATTAAGAATGCTCTTAGCTAGTCCTTTATTAATCTCTTTCGTAACACAAAAAATACACAAAAAATAGCTTACAAACAGTAAGCTATTTTTTGTGTATTTTTTGTGTTGCGATTTATTTAAATCGGAATATGTATTAGAATTAGAAATTAGAATACAAAATGTCACCACCCCACTCCATCCTGAGGGTGTCGTAGGACCAACAAAAGAAAATGACAACCCCAAAAACCAAGCCGCGAGAGAAGGAAAACTTGAAATGAAACCCTGTGCTAACCCGTCTGGCCTTCGTGGCCCAGTAGGCTAAATACCCCCCCTGTGATGGGAGGACCCCGACTCAGCAGTGGGTTATTTATGAGTAGTAGTAGTGCTAGTTTATTAATAACTGGATATGGGATATCTTGACTTGTAGCTTTGTATATCAATGCTTGTAGCATACTAAGACTGCCTCGTTGGTCTAGTGGTTAGATGTGCCGCCTTTGGATCAACGGGTCCCGGGTTCGATTCCGGGGTCGGGCAAGTGTCTTTGTCTAAACCAGAGGCACTGGCTCGGAGTCTGGGTGTCATTTCTATCTATAATATGTATGTATTTACAAAAAAAAAAATGTATTTAAGTAGTTTATCATCCATCTCGTTACCATAACACAAGCATTTAGTTGCCTAGCTTGGGACGAGATGGCGTTGTGTGAAATGTCCAAGGATATTTATTATTTATTTATTATACTAAGGTATTTCAAAATATTACAAGTAGTCTATGACATGACATGACATGTTATCTCCACATCCTTCTTATGACTTCAAACGCACCCGTGTTATAATCGTGGAGTAGATGAGCTTTTTAATTTAATATGTAGGTGTGATCTGATTTAGTGCTTTATGGATTTATAATTATCTATACAAATAGATAACATTGGAGTGTCTGTCTGTAATATTGAAGTAACTGCTTTTTACGAAGTGCACTTGGATGTGTACACGGTAAATATACCAAAACAACATTGTATACAATTTTTGTCTGCCTGTCTGTTTCGGCTAATCTCTGAAATGGCCGGACATATATTGACGGGACTTTCACTGGCAGATAGCTGATGTAATAAGAAGTAACTGAGTTTTCCACATTTTTAAATAACACGCGGACGAAGTCGCGGCTAACAGTTAGTATGAAATAAAATGACTATACTTGCATATGTATTCCTCATATATCACATGTTTTTAAATAGATTATAATAAAATTATTGTTATTTTATATGTAAATTCGAAAAAAAGGAAAATAATGGTAGAACGGCCTAACCAATTCTGTGGAAACGTTTTTGGTGACGCCTTACACTTTATTCAGACTCGATATAATTATAGATTGTATTCTATTTATTTTAACATTTATTCCCATTTAATTTAAGCGGCATATTAGCGCCCCACGCGTGCGTGTGTGTTTTATGTTCACAACAAAGGCTGTCTGTGTCTCGCAGGCATTTTGCGTCCATTCAGAACACGTAGCAGAGTTCTAACACTGCATGTTTATGTTTAGATTACTCCTCGTTACCTATGCTGCCCTAGTACATTTTAAATAACTAGGTAAGAAAAAATAGCTCAACCTATCATCATCTCGCAAGTTCACTGGGGTATACAGGCTTCCCCTATTGCTGTATGGAGGGGGTTTGTACTAATCGCCACATTGCGCAGGCCTTCACATACTGCAAATAATTGATATATCGGTGTTTATTGTTTTCGTTACACCCAGAAACATCACCTTTTCTATATAATAAATAAACTTAGCTATAAACTCACATTTTAGGAATGCTTGGCTTGGCTCAAACTTTTTCGTATCTCCCTAATTACGATCAAATGAAATACGTAGATATTTTTCTATAATCTTAGTATGTATTAAAAAAAAAACAGAATTTTACTAATCACTTCAGGATATTCGAGTATTGTCAGACATTAAAACATACAAAAAAGATGCCAAAGAATTTCGTACCTACTCATTTTTGAAGTAGTTTAAAAAATTTAATATAAGGAATTTTACTTTGTATGTGCGTGTGTGTTTAGTTTTTTGTGCAGATTATGTAACATAGGACTCAATTACCTACTAATGTACCAGGATATCATAACACGCTCGTAGGTAGTACATACGCTATAGATATATTTAGTTGTTGTCCATTTGAAGCACTATCGATTTACGTTCGCGGGTGCGTTGACCTAGCACTGCACTCGCAGCCTTTACGCTAATTTACTAATTATTAAACCTTACTCACGTTTATGCTGACCTAGTACTTACAAATAATATTACCCAGGTGCATAATTATCATACATGCTGCTATTATATATATCACTACAACATAGTTTAAAACAAAGTCGCTGTCGTCTGTCCGTCCATAAGTTTGCGTAAATCTTTAAAACTACGCAACAGATTTTGAAACGGTTTTTTAATAGATAGAGTGATTCAAGAGGAACGTTTATATGTGTAATACATGCATAATATTGTAGAGAAACACTGATAAATGTAGATGTTAATCATTGCACCCGTGCGAAGCCGGGGTGGGTTGCTAGTTATATATGTATCATAATATCTGTCTGTGACTCCTTCAGATAATTAACGAAATTCCTATTTGTTGCAGGATAACTTGACCCCAGAGCCGTCAGACATGAACGACGACGACAACTATTCTAGTAAGTACCTGTAATATTCTCAAAACCACATCAAATTATGTCTAGCCACTTGCATCAAATCAACTTAAAACACACAGTATTTGTATGCCATATATAACATATCGATTTATAGTTATTGGCATAAAATACACCCTGATTGGCTAATTGAAAATTAGAATGTGTTCCAAATTCAAAATTTTGAAATTTGATTGGCGAATGTGATCTGGTGCAGGTCAGGCCCTCGCCAAAGACGCGGAGAAGTTGAAAATGATGTTGCTTGCATGGAATTACCACAACCAATCCCAAGGTAAATAAGGCTATTTTATATCCGTACTAGCTGTAACTCGCACTCTTCGTCTGCCTTGAATTTAAAGTGGGTTAGTTCCTTTTTTTGCAAATAGATGTCGCTGCTTCATTTTTGAACTCGATGGAACTATTTACAAACTGCTGCTTAAGAGGGAATTAAATATTGTTTAGTCACTTTCGGAAGTATAATCACACTTAAAATAAATTTTAAGGCAACGCTGACCGATGACCAATGATCGATCCTGGTGCTTTGTACCGATGTTTCGGATCGCAAATATATCGTATCGATCTAATCGATTTAATTTAATTTAATAAGATTTTTGTATTGATGCAGCCTGACCATCGTCAATTCGCCATCTGTGGCTATTGGCATAGGTAGCTCTACAGATACAAAAAATATCGGAGTTATAATATTCATTTCAGCGCATATTATGACATAAACTTTAAATAGAAAACTAGCTGTTACCTGTGCAAGTTTCTACACCACTAACTAAAATAAATTTGAAGGAAAGACAATTACACAAATATGTATTCAATTTATTTTTGGTCAGAGCCTTGGGCTCATGTTCCAATGCATCGTTAACGATTCTTTAAAGGACAAACATTCATTGTTATATATAGGTATAAGAGGTAGCTAGGTTTTCGGCCTTGTCATTTCCTTTTGTCGGCTCTTACGAAACCCGCAGGATGGAATGGGGTGGTGACACTATGTATTCTAAATCCCGGCACTGCTGTGGGGTGCGGAAATTAAGTGAAGGTATGAACCACGCCAATCCACGTTCCGAAACGACAATCTACGACATACCTTCACAACATTTCCGCAATCCCGTGTCATAAAATATCTATGATGTGTACAAATCTCGTAAACGTATGCATTTTAAAGCATTTTGCCCGAATGAACCGATTACCATGTGGTGAAGGATTTAGAATACGTAGTGTCAACACCCCATTCCATCCTAAGGGGTGTCGTAAGAGCTGACAACTAGCGCGGCTGAAAACTAGCCGCGTGAGAAGGAAATGCCGATATGAAACCCTGTGCAACACCCCTCGGCACGGGGCGTAGCACAGCCGGCCATGTAACTGGAGGAGGCCCGACCCAGCAGTGGGTCCTATATGGGCTTAGTAGTAGTAAAAAAGACTTCTTTAGGTTGTGAATACTTAAATGTTTCTTACCGTAGAATTCCATCATTATCATTTTATTTAATTGAGACCAATTCGAAAAAAATTCAGATTCTAGGTTTCAAGGAAAAGGTTTCAGATTGGTTCTAACTATATATATTTTATGGGTATCCGTTTTGAAGTCAGTTGAAAACTGATTAGAAGTGAGACTAGATTCAGTGTTTGTTTCATCTTTTAAATTTGTTAACAGTGTCCATGGAGTTTCTTGCCTGTTCTTCTCCATAGGATCTACTTTTTGGAACATGCAACTAGATTCCTAACTTCACTTTTAACTTTTCAAAAACACCAGTAAATAGGTTCAATTGAAATAAATGATTTGAGTTTTTGAGTTTGAGTTTGAACAGATACCATAAATGGTTTCATTTGTGTATAAAGATTTAGATATCGTTTAAAAAAAAACGAAACCCCTGCACTAGGTATAACCTGTGTTGCGGGAGCAGTTTACAAACATGTAATTCACGAGCACAAATGACACCCAGACTCCGAGCAAGTGCCTCTGGTTTAGACAAAGACACTTGCCCGACCTCGGAATCGAACCCGGGACCCGTTGATCGAAAGACGGCACAAATTCTATTAGATACATAAATGTGCGTTTAATTTTTTAACTAACATGTATTGTGGCCTATCTGTAGTTAAATTGAGACAGCTGCTATTCTAAAGCCGTGAGTGATAGTTATCGTATAATTCCAGTGTAAGTCATAAATGGAAAATGCCTTATTACTTCGTTTGCCTTATTACTTGAGCTGCCTTAATAATTTTGTTACTGAATGCACTAAAAATGTCAAAAGAATAACATTTGAAATAACAGTGTTTTTTGTATATCATTTCACTGTATTCGCGTAGTTTGATACCAGGGTAACAGAAATAATGAGCGGTTACGGTACCTAAGGGTCCGATACATCTGCCTCTAAATGTCAACGCAACGAGCCCCCATGCCTATAAATAATTTGAGAAGGTGCCTGCGACCGTCTGCGCGTCCGACACTCAATATGGCTTCGTGTAATAAAAATAGCCGATGCAAGGCAAAATTTATGCAAACCGGCCTGCAAGTTATTTCAATTGAGGAAAAAAAACACGCTGCTGGACGCCTGGTACCGCTACTCGAAATTATTAGTACATTACATGTACTAGGCGAAGTTAAAACGGCCGGCGATTTAAAATGGTGTATTTTATATTAAACAAAAATGTTGTGTATTTTTTTATTGAAATTGGAAAATTAACTCTAGATATAATGATAGAAAACCCAAAAAAATGTTATGGAACACAAATTACTAAAGCTTCTAGTAAAATCTATTTAAGTTCTTATATAAAAGAACTTATAATAGTACTGTTCAGCCCGTATATGAACCACTACTGAGTCGGGCGTCCCCCAGTTACTAGGAGGGTAATAAGCCTACTATGCCACGCTGGCCAGATGCTGACTGATGATAGAATGTGGTGGTGATATTATATATTCTAAATAATATGTTGTGCGTGTGTGTATTCTGTGCGCGATAAGTCCCGTTAAATGTTTTTTAATTATACATACCGGCGTTCAGATAAAACCAATATTGGTTTATGATATTGAATTTGATACTCTGTTAAAGGAACCATTAAAAATGTATTGCACATTAAAAAAAAACTGTCTCCCACAGAATAATTCAAAGAACTGCCCCTTTTGATTTACTCTATGACCTCACTTTGGATGGCTGTACTAATTTTTACAGTATGTAGAGTATCATCATCATCTGAGCCTATAATTGACAAATCATGTTAATACAAACCCTAAGCCGGTTGGCTTCCGTATCTTGCAAGCTTGGTATTGGAGAGAAATTTGCCTACTTTACCACGCACTGCCTGTGCACAGTGGGTTAAACTCAAAAGGAACTATAATTACGTAGGTTTTATCACAAAACTCTTAGAAATCGTAATATTTATAAATACCCATATCTATCATCTTACGCCCCTGTCCCACGCTAGGTGATACACACCTATCAGTCGTCATACTACATTCACACCTTCATGCACAATTCCTCATTCTTACAATCCATCCATCTCTTTTGATCGCCCACAACCCTTGCGTCCACCCACATTCATTCTAAAACACCCAGTGGTTCGGAAAGCTGCTCTACAGAGAAGAGCTGGCAAGAAACTCTGTAGCTGCTTTTTCAGATCATTGGTCTTGTTTACAAAAAGCACTAACCAGCATAGTGAGAGTAAGATCGCCAGATGAGAGAAACACGCAATAAGAATCATTACTAAGGGTAATTTATGGATGAAGTAGAAGTTTATTTAATTATCATAAAAACTAGTCTCACTCACTTATATTGTAATGTTAAGTGCCGGCGAAATAGTAGTTTTAACTTAACATCTAACATCCTAATAATTTATGATTCCCTGGTACTTGCAGGCCGCAACGGTGACATAACAGAGAGCGGTGGCGACAGCATGGCGGATCTTTGGGCTTCGTACCACAGTGCTTTGGGTCTCGGCAGCAAGCCCCCTAAGCCACCCACACCTTTGGCCACAGGCCACTCGGTGAGTTTTAAGGTTGAGCAGCGTTTCATTTTGTATATTGTAGTGAACTTACCTTGTATATTTTATACTACTTACTCTTTCATATTTCTCAGCCAATAAATGTCTCACTGATCGGGCCTACTTCCATAACATGCAGGGTAATAACGTCTACTGTGCCACGCTCGCCAGACGAGTTGGCACAGGGTTTCTTTCCAAGATTTCCTTCTCTTGCGGCTAGGTTTTCGGCCTTGTTACTTTCTTCTGTCAACTCTTAAGACACCCTCAGAATGGAATGGGTGGTGACAGTTTATATTCCAGTACCGTCACCACATCGGCAAAGCCATATTAGTCCGTAAAAGGTTTTGTCAATGTTACTTGAAACCTTATAAAACTCCTCTATACTTATGTTTGCCTTGTACAAAAGGATATGACCACAATCATATAATGTCCCAATATCCTCCAGAGTCCAATACACGTTGGGTCAGCGACGCCTGGTGCAGAAGCAGCTTCGACACACGACGAAACTTCGTCATCAGACCGAGCCAAAGATGACGACGACGGAGGTGCCTCGGATGACGATTCTGATGATCGGGTCGACCCACAGCATCACGATCCTGAGCGGCTGAAGGCTTTTAATGTACGCCTCCAAAGTTTTATGATGTCCTGGTAACAAGTGGTTAACAACACGTTAACTTGATACGTATATAAATAATGAAACCCTTTTTTGTAAGTGGTTTAGGGAGTATTCCAAAATAGTATATTTCATTACAAGTGCGGAAAGGCTGTCATTACAACGAGTTCCGACAAATGTCTACCCGAGCCGAGGCGCAGCCGAAGGCGAGGGTTGACAGTCGGAACAAGTTGCAATGACGGTTCCGCACGTGTACTGAACGACTATTTTTAATACAGTTGCGAAAAAATGAAGCAATTTAATAAAAACACAATAAACTCAACTAACTAATCATTTCTGAAAAATGGCGCCGACCGTAGAATATAAGCAGGTTTTTTTTTTCTTCACCCATTCTGGTAGGCAAAAGGAACAATGCCCATACAGCCAAGTCTTCAGTAGAATTTTTTTATTGATATGAAATGAAATTTAATTAGCTGAAATAAAACACATTCAATCAAATCATTAAATCTGATATTGCAACAAATTAGTACGTAGTTTCTTTTTAGAAATATACGTATTTGCATGAATCATAAAAACTTCTATGATTTTTTTTAGTAAAAACTTCATGGTTGGTTTTTCCTTATAATAGACATTATTTTGACAGTTGGGAAAGAAAACGCACTAGTGCGGGAATGGTAAAGAAAAAGCACGCGTGTGTAATAGCCAACTTCCCGAACGCTATACGTCCCTGTAATATGCCACTTTTTGAGCAACTGTATTAAAAATTTATATTTCGTTGCCACTCGGGTCTTAAACGTAACTGTATTTTTTCTGCGCGAATAATACAAATTACAATGCAAGCCTCTGATACTGGTAAACAACAACTGTCTGTGATCCAGCCATTTTATTATAAAACTCCAGTATAAAATAATACATACTTTTTTTTCAGATGTTCGTCCGCCTTTTCGTAGATGAGAATCTGGACAGGATAGTTCCTATTTCAAAACAGCCGAAGGAAAAGATCCAAGCTATTATAGACTCGTGCACACGACAATTTCCGGAGTTTGCCGAACGCGCTCGAAAGAGGATCCGTACTTATTTGAAGAGCTGCAGGCGAAATAAGAAAGTGCGAGGAGATCTTCCTGCGAGCGGGAACGGTGGCACTACATCTGGGACTGGCAATGCTTGGGATTCAGCGGTGAGGGTTCGATCTCTTAACATTTTATGATAGCCTAGTATTTTAGGTTATGATCAAATCGATTTTACTAGATATGTGTAAAATTCGTGGTGCGATGAAGATTTTCGCTATACTTATTAAAATGGCCTAAGTAATTTAAGAACAACGATATACAAGTAAATGCATGATTTCCTTTTTTCGCCGACATGGTCAGATTTTAGGAAATGGTCAAATCTACACAGTTGGCCGTTTATAATTTAAAAATCTTTCCATTGTCTGACTCAGGGCGGCACAACATTAACACATTTTCACACCATCCAGGTCCGACCGACTCCCGCGCACCTCACATCCGTGCAGGCGGAACATATTTTGGCGCAGGCGTGCGAAAATGAGAGCTTGAACGCCAAACGCATGCGCTTAGGCCTCGACCCGGTCAGTCAGCCAATGCCTACTGTACCTACGCCCATGGTAAATACCTAAATCTGGCTCAGCTGGTCTTAACCCTAACCTGATGGCAAGGTTTAACTTGAAGCCACAGTCCTCCAGTCAGATCCTCCAAGTTTCGCGATTTTGGTAAATATTCTATTTTTCTTTACGTAGAACTCGAGCGTAAGAGAGACTGGCATCGCGAAACGCTTTCGGTTGGAGGAGTCAGTCAGTTCAACGGTCACTTCTAATTCTATGGTAAAGAATGTTTTGAGTTTTATTTAGTATCTGGCTCTCGTCAAAAGAGATTCTGGAGAGAAGAGGCGTTGGCGTATCGAGTACAATTACGGTGAGTTTTAAGTATTAAGGTTCCCTCTATTCAAGAACTTTCTCTGCGGCTGTGAATCACATAACGATTGTGAGTACTTTCAACCAACTTTAGAACAAGCCCTTTTGATTTTTGCCAACTATTGAAATTATGATTGCTGTCTAACTTAAGTAATATTTCATTTTTGTGGAACCTTTGACTAAAGATATTCGATCTTTTAAAGTTATAACAAGTACACATGTCACCTAATCTGTATGTAATCTTTCACAGTCAATCGACAGTACAGCCTCTTCAGCGGCTGCATCAACATTCTTAAGTCTCTACAGTGGAGCTATTAGCAGCCCTGCCTCCACACCAGCTTCCACAACAGCAACTACTTCTTTGGCCACAGCAGGCCATAGCAAAGCACCCGCAGACACAACTAGGCCATCAGCAAGCCCGACTATGGATAACCCGATGTTGAATAATAACAATCTGAAAGTAGATAATGCCAATGGCAACGCTGGAAGCAAAACAGCCAGGTAATAAAATAAAAAAATGGAATATGAATTTCTTTTTAATACATATATCTACTCATCTTACACAGCAACACAAAACAGGTAAATTCAAAAGGGTCAAAGTCGACAATCATGGAGCTTTTCATACTACAGTGTTAGTTTGAGACGTAGCAAGAACTTTTGAATTTAGCAGATTAATTGTAGCTATTGCTCCATATCGGATGGGCACTTCCATATAAAATAGCAAGACCCTAAATAGTATAGAAGAAAAATATAAACAACTAGCTGTCCCGGCAAATTATTGTTTTGCCAAATAATTAACCATCCCCCGCACAACCCCCACCCCGCGCAACCCTCTAGGTCTTATGGTTCCAGAGATATCGTGATGACACAATCTATCTATACAACATCTCCTATCGCAAACGATGTTTTGCCATGTAATTAAATAGGGGTTGATCGTAGAGGGGTGAAAATTTAGGGTTGTTTGTATTTTTTTATGTGGAATCTTAAAAAAATAAAAGCAAAAAATTTTCTCTAAAAAATAAACATTTTTTTGACCCCCCCCCTTAAAATTTAGGGGGGTGAAAAATAGATGTTGTCCTATTCTCATACCTACTCAATATGCTCACAAAATTTCATCAAAATCGGTCAAGCCGTTTCGGAGGAGTTTGGCATCTAAAACTGTGACACGAGAATTTTATATATTAGATAGAGTCTATTTATGAGTAGATGCGCGTTATTTGATCAATGTCTCGAAGTTCCACATAATCCGGCTAGACACCAAGGGTCGGGTATCTCAAGGGATTCCGAAGAAAAAAGGCATATAAGTTACTAAATTCTTTTTAACTTGGGAATTCATATGAAACTAGTGGATGTTTCTCTAGATTTGATTTTGATATTTTATCAACATTATTTAGTATCAATCTAAGCGATTTTTTTTTCTATTACAGCCCAGCTTCGTCGCCAGCTCCTCTATTCCGACCTTCGTTCCCAAACACATTTGGGACACCGCAAACTTTTGGAAGACAATCGTAAGCGCGATTTTATATATCTTTTAAATTTCCTATTTGACATAACCAACAATACGCAACAATTGTAATTATCAATACTTATTAAAATCACAAACTTTTTCTTAATTCACATTAGTACATTATTTGTAATTGAATTTCGTTTTGTACATAACTTTCTCTTTTGGTTTTGCTTAAGAGAGTTGTATAGATTTCACCCTGCTTATTAATTCTAAAATATTTGTCGCATCTTATTATACATACCGCTACTACTTAGCCTATACATAACCCACGACTGAGTCAGGCCTCCTCCAATTACATGGAGGGTAATAAGCCTACTGTGCCACGATGACTGGATTCAGGTTTCGTATCAAGTTTTCCTTCTCTTGCCGGATTTTTGCCCTTGTCATTTCCTGTTGTCGGATCTTATGATATCCTCAGGACGGTGTAACCGTGTATTCTTAATCGGTCTTAATTTTTACTTAGTATGAGCTATTATTCTAACTACTATCTAAACCATTTCACTTTTTTTCATTTCAGTGCCAATTCCAATCAAACGTCTGCTCTTACAAACAGCGCTTTACTGTCTACGTTGACTGCATTACCTCATTCTGGTAAGTTATGTTCTAAATTTAAAATTCAAAATATTTGCTATATCATATCACTACATAGTATAAAATAAAGTCGCTGTCGTCTGTCCGTCCCTATGTATGTTTAAATCTTTAAAACTACGCAACAGATTTGAAGCTGTTACTTGTAATAGATAGAGTGATTCAAGAGGAAGGTTTATATGTATAATACATCCATAATATTGTAGAGAAACACTGATAACTTTGGAGGTTCATCATTGCATCCGTGTGAAACCGGGGCGGGTCGCTAGTCATATTAAAACGGGGTGTCACATAATCCTTCTGGCCATAACGAAAGTGTTATAGATGTGTCTAATTTTGCAGGCAAAAATGAGCAACTTGTTTTCTTAGAATTTTGTAGGAGTATTCGCACACTCCTACTTAATTCTATGCATAAGCGTACCTACATCGTTATAACACCACAGAGTTTATTAGTGCATGACATGCTTTTCAGAACAGATGCTGAAGAAAACAATTCTAACAGATCATTTCAATGAATTTTCAGGTGTCGGAGTTAATGCAGCTATGGCCGCTTATCAGAGTGCTTTACTATCAGCCATGGCTGCCCATACTCATACGTTTCCCAGCAGTCTCTCAGGTAAATAAATATACTCAACCCTGTCATCTGAAAACAAAGATCATTGTAAATGTTGGTATTAATACGTGAGCTAATTACATAGAACATATTACGCATCATATGCAACCTGCAGCAAATTTTTGGTATAATAATAACCTTTGTTAACAGTCTTATTACTTAAATTTCATCTCAACATGAAATTTACATTAACGATACAAAGAAAGTTAGTATTAGACACTGGTTTCTTGATAGATCTTGTTCTCTAGTATAAGCCTCCCTAGGTGATCTTCACAAGATCTATGCTTTGCTACTGTAGTCCTGCTAGCCTTTTGATATCGCCTTCCCACCTTCGATTCCGTCTCTGTTTATATCTAGGAGACCAGGTTCATATATTCACACGCTTAAAAAAATGGTATTGCCAAAATTAAATACCCCATAAGCGAAAAAGATTACAATAAGTTTTATTGTTTCTGTTACACTATTACAGCACCAACGGATTTGTCCCTCAAGAGCACGGTCCCTACTTCTCTTCACTCAACGTCTGCAGCTCCTGCGGTTTCAGTGTTGGGGACTACATCTTCAACTCAGGCCAAGTCGCAGCTACTTTCCCATAAATTATCAGGAGCAGAAGTTGGAGCTGTCAGGCAGCTTATTACAGGATACCGTGAGTCCGCTGCTTTTCTGTTACGTTCGGCTGATGAACTCGAAGCACTCCTTTTGAATCAGCCCTAGAATTCACTTAAATCCTTATGCAGTGTGTTTGGATTCAAATTTGGATATTTTTGAGTGAAATCGAAAATTACTACTTTATTTATCATCCGAACGGTTTGAAAAATACCCCCAAGTTCTGAGAATGAATAATTTTAAGGTTTTTTTGTAATAAAGAAAATTGACTACTTTATGTAGATGATGTGACATTTTGTTACTTTGATAATGTCAATTTCAATTAGTACTTAATATTAGTTTAAAGAAACTGATGTGAAGAATGATTTTATCAAATCGTTAAATAACAAGACTTAAAACTGCAACTTTCGAGAATATTTGTTACTTCGTACTTAAATACATCAGTACAGGTTTGATGTACTTAATTAAAGCACATCTGAATTCATAAATAAACAACGCAGTAGGAAGACATGTCAGTCAAATCATAGTTCTAATAAGAAATAAAAAAAAATTAAAACAACGTCTATAATGCAATAATTTAAAACATAGGATTCCAGCTCAGTTTCAAATTTAAATTTACCAGGCCATGTGTGACAAACATCTTAATTATTAAATTTTTCGATATACTACTTCATACAATGCAAGAATTATTTTGTCAGTCTCTGACAAGTGATCATCCGTTACGATAAAAATATTCTTTGGATTCGTCTGATTAAACTAGGTCAATGTTGGTATCATTAGATTCAACATTAAAATTAAAAACTATTTCTATTAGTCATTATTGGCTGAAACGATAGATGTTAGTATTTTTCGGCAATCGTACAAAGCTGCCATAAAATCTAAATGTTGCCATTTCAAACTCGATGGGAGAGTACAAAATTATTTTTGTGTATATTTAGATCATAAGAGAAAAAAATCAGGGAGTTTTTAGTGTTAGGTTAATAAAAAAAATCGATTTCTTGCCTGGTGCGATTTATAGGATAGATTTATAGATATTATTATTGATTGTCATCGAAAATTGCTTGATTGATTAAGACAGCTAGTATAAATTTGGCGTATAAAATACATGTTTATTAGTTGTTTTTAGAACCCAACTCATAAATAAAGTAACAATTATGTTAAATCAATAACACATACGCATTATTAACTTTCCCTAAATTTTACATGAAAATAAACTATTTTAGTAATAAGTACTTCTTTTTATGCAATAATATTATTGTTATAGGCAATATTATACCAAGTTATTAATCATATTTACTACGTTTTTTAGTTGAAAGTTTCATTTTCGTGACAACAATACGTTTATGTTCAGTAAGTGGCATTATAGTAGTAAGATGCACGAATTTATTTGTTATTTTGTAACTATAGTTCATACTTTAGCTACTGTACATTGAATAATATATCTCTAATTTATTAAAAATCTGTTCACTTAAAGGTATAAGTATATAAATTTCTATATTAGAGATCGGCTCCATCCAAAATCTTCTCGCTAAGGTAATTTTTTATAGTTTTAATTTTCGCTTTGGTCATTACAATATTTGACTGTATCTATATGTTACCATAGATCTATGGCCAAATAATGTAGGTAAGTTAAAAGGTTGCTTACGATGTACAAAGTAAGGTTTCATTCGTATTAAATAATCACGAATCCATTTCGATTGAAGTATTGGCCTAAAGAGATTTCTTTGAAATATATAAATTATATATTGTGTTTTAATTAATTTTAATTAATTTGGCCAGTGTAGTGTACTCGTATTTTGTTGTTTTGTGGTTTACAATAGTTACAATAGAATAATTAAAACTTATCCGTATACACAATGCTTATTAAGTTGCTACTGATTTTTTTACTGTTTTGTGACCATTGTGAAATAAGCTTTACGTCAACTGTGCACCAATAGGCGCAAAGTTAAATTGGCGATATTGTGTCTTAGTCAATCAGTATTGACTTATATGATAAGGCTGTTCCACAATGGTGGCGACTTGGAGACAGTAAAATAATGTAGCTGTAATACTTTCTCAACTTTGCCAATCTTTCTGAATAGCAATAAAAGCTTATATGCCAGTATAAAATAAAAGAAATTGTAAATCCACTTTTGAATATTAAACCAAAGAAACGATTTGATTTATTGGAAAACTAATCTTGGAAAACGAGGAATTGCTGATTATGTTTATAGTTTATTTAAGTGCATAGTTTAAAGTACATATATTTTTTAATATTAATTTTCTATCTGAAAAGTCATTCCAATATTTTTCTAACTAGACGATCGGTGCGATGGCAGAAATGTTGTAGTCACTGTAACATGTAAAAAGTATGTTTAGATTATAAAAAAGTTGATTAGAAATACGAGAATTATATGTTGGGTATCGATATAAAAGCAAAAATGGTGGTTGAGAAAATGAATTTGTTAGACATTAAATATATTATTATTAGAGATGTATAAATGGTTTACGATTTATTAATATTATTATTAGTTCGAGAGAAATACAAAATGGCGAAAAAAAAAAACAAATTGCGATTGTTACTATTAACGATATGAGAATTTAGTTATAATTTTGCAACTTCAAAATGTGAGTTTTACAATTTTGAAAAAGAAAATATTAAATATGCTCATATAATAATAAATGTGTTTTATTTTGTTGCGGTCCCTAAATGGGACCAAGGATTGTGAGGAGGTTCCTCTCTCTGGAGCCCTGAACCGTCGGTTTCTTAGATCATCGACCTCGTTGTCGACGAGTTTTCTATTATTTTATATATCTATACTAATATATAAAGCTGCAGAGTTTGTTTGTTTGTTTGTTTGAACGCGCTAATCTCAGGAACTACTGGTCCGATTTCAAAAATTCTTTCAGTGTTAGATAGTCCATTTATCGAGGAAGGTAATAGGCTATATTTTATTTTCAAAAGAATTAGGGATCCGTATGAAAATTGCAATTTTGTAACCCAAGGTGTAAAATCGAAAACCTATTTATGCGTGCGCTGCAAAAACGATTGACAATAGAACAAAATGAAGTACTACGAGTTTGTAGGTCTTATAAAATCTAAAAAAAAGTCCGCGAGAGCACATATTTAACTATCATAGTTTAGTCACAATAACCACTTTTATATTCATAAAAAAAAATGCATAGAGATAAGCACGGGTTCGAAGTCCACGCGAGCGAAGCCGCGCCCAAAAGCTAGTATTTTATGTAACTATGTTTGTAAGAATATATTTTACTTACTATCAAAAATAGGAAATAACGAGATAATGGTTACTGTGATGACGGGTATAGAAAACATAGTGTCACCACCCCATTACCATCCTGAGGGTGTCGTAAGAGGCGACTTAAGGAAATAGCAATTCTGAAAGCCTAGCCAAAAGAGAAGGAAACCTTGATAGGAAACCAACCCGTTGGGCCAGCGTGGCACATTGTGCTTATTACCCTCCACTTTGTGGAGGAAGCACGACTCAAGAGTGGGTCATCTATGGGCTAAGCAGTTTAGTGCATCCGCGATGCAGGTGCAGTGGAGTCTTCCTTAAGGGTGAGGCCAAACAAGCCTAGCCTTGTGAGTTGTCCGTCGCGTAATTTCTTCTGCATACAAAAGTCCAGTTCGTTTTGCGTCGCCGTGTGGCCCAAGAAATTTGGCAACTCGTTTCTTTGTCGCACCTCACGAGCATGGAACTCCCTCCCTGCACACGTATTTCCATCCACCTACAATATAGGGTCTTTCAAACGAAGCGTGAAGAGGCACCTTGCGGGCCGGCTGGTCGAGGATGGCTAGTGCTGTACGTATAGTTTGGCACTAGGTATCCCCACTTCGAGACTGCATTTCCACTTAACATCAGGCGGAATGCAGTCATATGCCAGCTCTTACATAAAAAAAAAACAACTGGGCGTTTGTATGAAACCGAATTTACGCGACTGACAACTCACAAAATTATGCTTGCTTGGCCTCCACCCTTACCCTAAAATACCATATTGCCGCGGAAATGGGACTTTGAGAAAAAAAACGTTAATATTTCAACGATTTAATGTGCCGGAAGTCTATCCGGGTACGGGTAATATCTCTGGTCGGACATTAAAACGTGTGTGGCGTTCATTATGAAGTCCATATTAGCATCCGAGGCAGTGTACGAGAACATGGCTGGAAAACGCTCAGTGCCGCATCTACGATAACAGATAACAACCATTACTAAGCTCTAATTAATTCCATACAAAATAAACTTCAAATATTCTGTGTGGATTTATAATACATGGTGTCACCACCGCACCCTGAGGATGTCGTAAGAGCAGGGGCGTAGCTACCGCCGTATCTGCCGTATCAATTATATGGGGGCCACGGGGGACCCCGACGTGCGGGTAGAATTATTAAAAACTTCCCAATTTTTTCATTATTTCAGAAATTACAAAAATAAATAAAAGTAATCTCTTTTTTCTCTTGTGGAGCGTGCGTTCCAAAGTTGGCCTACATCGGTTATTTTCTTTACACACATTTTTTTTCTTTTGTGGGAAGTCTTTACCCTTCATAGGCAAATACATTTTTATACGGGGCCCCATCAAGGCACGCTACGCCCCTGCGTAAGAGCCGCCAAAAGTGAAATGACAAGGCCGATAACCTAACCGCAAGTGAAGGAAAACTTGATACGAAGCCTACTGTGCCACACTGGCCAGACGGGTTGGCGCATGGTTTCGTATCGAGGCGTCACAGTGGAATGCATTTACGCGAACCTGTTGCGCCCCAAGCTTGTGTGAGTGTAAACCGCTGGGTTTTTAGTGGGTAGACGAGTAGTTTCCGGAGTTCCACATAATCGCCGACCCCACCACCGAGGGGTGGCGGTATGGATTAAAGAATTTCCTCGACGGCATAGAATGGGTCGGTGACACTGCGTATTCTAAATCCGGTCATCATCATCATCAGCCCACATTAGTCCACTGCTGGACATAGGCCTCCCCAAAGAGCGCCATAGCGCCCTGGCTTCAGCTTGACATATCCAGCTGCTGCCCGCAGCCTTTGGCAGATCGTCACTCCATCTAGCAGAGGGCCGTCCTACACTACGCTTACCGATTCGTGGTCTCCACTCAAGAACTCGTCTACCCCAGCGGTTGTCGGTTCTTCTACAGATGTGACCAGCCCACTGCCACTTCACTCTGCTAATTCTCTGAGCTATGTCGGTGACTTTGGTTCTCCGGTCACCACACACAAAATTGTTAAGTCACTTTCAAACTATTGCTACTAGTAGGTTAATCTGGCGCTTCTTCACTTCTATTCGTATCTGCTATTGGTGTTTGCTGTTTGTGTATGCTATTTTTAGCCAAACATTCCACCCAAACCTGCTTATTGCCAAATATCACAAATGGGGGAATGTTAATAGCTAAGTGAAATATCACTAAGAGATTATCTCTTTTAAAAACGCAATTAAAATAGATATTCTATATCACTAACGGAAGTTTTTTACTTACAACTTTCTGATACCCCAGGACGCCAATCCCCATAAAACGCCATCGCTTACTGCGGGAGCCCCGGTGTCTCGCTGCAATAAAAAGTATACACTTTGCTAAAAAAAAATGGCTCAGCCAATTCATCTGGCCAGCGTGGCACACTAGGCTACTTTCTCCCTATTAACTCCATCATCATTTAGGGCTGTAATGACTACTACTGCTAATAATCAGCGCGGCGGAAACCTGCAGTTTATGCTGAGCTCCTGCCTTTTAGACACTATATTGTGCCTAAATTGTTTTTACTGTCTGTATGTGTGTATGTCTAATAAAAGCTTTTTCTTTCCTTCTTACTACTCAGCTCATAGATGACCCACTGCTGAGTCGCGTCCACTCCTACATGGAAGTTAGATGGGTTTTTTGTTGCGGGGGGGGGGGGGGGGAACTTATGGACTGTTCACATCGGCCTGAGAAAGGGTATGGACCCTTTTAACATCCCCCCAATGCACATTGCATCGCGCAGCGATGGGCAAGCAGACAAAACCGCTCAACCCCATTCTATCTGCATCAGGGTAGTTAGCCTACTGTGCCACGCTGACCAAACGGAATGGTACAGGGTACCAAGTTTTACTTCTGTAGGTTTTCAATCTTTTGTCGGCTCTTACGGCACTCTCAGAATGGAATGGGGTGGTGATACCATGTATTTCATCACCACACGGACCATATGTTATTAAGTTAGTGGAAAAAGTACTAGGGTACCAACAGTGCAAGGAGATCTCCTGCCAGTCTGCGCTAGACAAATGAAGTTACTAGTGACGGTAACTGCGAAGCGGTGGGTTATATTGTTACACTTTTCACGGTTCATCAGGCGCGCATGATACACTTGAAGAGTCATTGGCGAGGGGTCGTAGACGCCATCTCTCTGCGAACAAATGTTATAGGATTTATTGTAAACCAATTATATTCCAAAGCACATATGCCTTTATTGCCTTAATTTAAAGGGCTGAGAAGTAGTTAGTAGAAGTGTGCGTTAGTTGTGAATACAAAATCTTAACGAAAAAGGATATTTTTGCATAAATCCTACTTCAAGGAGCGAATAATAAACAGCCATTGAAGCATATCACAGGGCAATGCTCGAAGGTTCCCTGCGAGATCAAATCAGAAATGAGGAGACACGCAGGAGAATCAGAGCAACTGATATAGCCCAGTTTTTTTTTTTTGGGGATTTCGGGTGGCAATATGTAGCTACACAGAGAAGTACATTTAAATAAGCCATTATAAGCCTCCGCAATTATATTGCTAAACTTAAGTGGCTGTGAGCAGGGCACATAACTCGCAGGACTGACGGCCGATGGGGTAGAAAATTCCTCGAGTTGCAACCGCGTTTTGGATAGCATAGCGCAGTGCTGGTAGGCCGCCCACACGATGGACCGATGACCTGGTTAAGGTCGCCGGAAAGCGATGGATACGGGCGGCTTAGGAGCGGCTTTTGTGCAAATCCTTGCAGTCTTATGTCCAGCAGTGGACATAAGACTGCAAGGATTTGCAGTTCAGATTTGTGTTTATTTGGGCTGAAGTAATGATGATGAAGCCTATCATTATCCTCATTCCACGGAGAATCAGAGAACCAGATTACATTTATTTATATGGGAACCACCACCGGCACGGAACGCTGCTGTACAAAGATGTGGCTGCAAGAAACTTCTCTGGCGGTAGATTTGGTGGGTACGTTAGGCATTAAAAAAGTTACTTTATAGCAACTTACATTGGTTTTCTTTTCAAGAGCGCATCTTTTAGTCGCCTTTTACGACACGTTTAAGATAGAATGGGTTAGTGAATCTTTTAAATAATGATCCATACCCTTTCAGCACCCCAGCTCGTGACCCAGGCGTCGTCAAATGCAGGCTGCATCTTCCGGTTGGGAAGGTCAACGCCGTGAACTTTATCTGAAAATCTGAAATTCATTCCGATACAGTATTGCTAGAGCGCATGGCTCTAAACCTGTTTGTATTCATTCTGTTTGTAATGCAAAATGGCAAATAAACCATTTTTTACCTTATGTCACGTAATTCGGGTACTTAAATTAAAAGTACTAGGAGAACATAAGGCGACAAGAGGTATTTTTACCCATAGTCTCGGCAGTTAGGTCTTTAAAGGCGAGAAGATGAACTTGAAAAGTACTAGGGCAGCATAAGAAGTACAGAGGTATTTTTATTTAAATTCTTTCAAGAAGCGCAGCAGCTAGAAACTAGGCCAACCTTTTCTATACGTTAACAAATTTATTAAGCCATGGGAAGTGGGCATTTAATATTAATAAGTACTGGAGCAACATAATTATGATCGACGGTGACGTTTTTTATCAATATTCTGACATCAGGTTTTCGCCGAGGAATGTATGGGCTACCTACCATCAGTATGGATCAGGAGAGTGGGGATCTTTTTGTTTTTTCTATCAATAAAGTTAAATAAAATAAGAAATTTTCCATTCAAGTGTACTAGGACATCATAAGATGTACAAAGGTATTTTTATTTTTTTCTACATAATGTGCACGACCTAGATAATTTTCGGGGCTTTCCCTAATACCCCTTCCCCTGGGGGGCGTCACCATCACCAAAGTTGAGTCAGTCTATCTTTAAAGTAACCCAACTTACCAATAAGCTATGCAACGAGGCCACTTTCTTTTGAAAAGTACTAGGGCAGCATGAAGGGGGTAGAGGTTATCTTTATCCATATTCCTACTTGTAGTTACTATTAAGAATTGCACAGGCTAGTTAGATCATAGTCGGGATCCTAGGTGAACTTCACATTTTTTTACCTCTTGCCTGGCTTGACTTATTTCCTACGCTACTATACGTTTATTATTCAAAGCTAGAAGAAATGTGACCAATCCACGATATTAATTTGTTGACTATCGTACTAAGCCGTGAGAGTGGGGCGGTTTTTATTTAAAAATACTAGGAAATCATAAGAGTAACAGAGCTATTTGTACACGTGCTCTTACTTCAAGTTTCCGCCGAAGAGTGCAAGAGATCTTTTCTAAAAAAAATTCCTACCTGGAGGAGCTTCATCAAAAATAGTACCGATCTTATTTTACTAATCCATACGTTCGTGCAAGTAGGGAATTATCTTTTTAAATGTACTGGGGCAGCATGAGAGGTACAGATGTATTTTTATCTATAATCTTAAGCGAGTTTAATAATAGCCGGGACTTCTCCGAATACCCTACCTATCCTGGGTCCTGGAGGCCAATTCTCACGACGGTAGACATAATTTGGAATAGAGATAGAGATTTTGAACTCGATCTCTAGTATAAAATCTCGTTAATAGAGATTAAAATCTCTATTTCTGTATTCTCAGCACAAATCGTGATAGACTAAAGAAATCTCTAATAGACATAATTAACGCTATAATTTTTGGGTTCTCTCGTACTTTGAAGTTATATATTTCGAAAAGTAATGCGATAACCTATAGATATTATTGTTTAAAATCATCCAAGGGGTAAAAATTTATTCAAAAAATAAATAATACCATATTTCATAGTAAAAAAATATTTATTTACAAGCCCAAAACTGACTGGAACAAGAGGAACGCTATATTTTTTTGGGTTCTCTCGGACTTTGAAGTTATATATTTCGAAAAGTAATGCGATAACCTATAGATATTATTATTTAAAATTATCCAAGGGGTTATCATTCATTCAAAAAATAAATAAAACCATATTTCATAGTAAAAAAACTGACTGTACAAATTTGACGTGAGATGAAATTTTTGCTGGGTGCAAACTTAAAAATTCATATCAAGTGCGGTATCTATCTTGGGCTGAGTAACGTCTAATAATACGGGCCCTAAAGCTGGACGCATTCCGTTTTACGTAATTTGAGCGTTTTTAAAACGCTCGTGACTCTAGTATCATGTTGTAAAATTGTAATTAAATATGTTTCTGACTCTTAAAATTTATTTTTAAAATATAATTCAACGTATTAAGAAAGAAAGTTTAACATAACTAAAGTTATTAATCATAAATAAAGGTTTAATTTTTTATATACACAGTTGTAAAGGAATGCTTTCTAATGTCATCGTTCATAGACAACAATAACTGTTACTAAATGGGGTGTGTTCTGTTGTTTTTTATTCTTAACTAGCGAGTGCCCCGGCTTCGCACGGTGCAATTATGCATGTAATATACATATTATAAACCTTCCTTCTGGATCACTCTATCTATTAAAAAAACCGCTTCAAATTCAAATTCAAATCATTTATTTTGCTTGGGTCACGATGGACACTTACAAAAAGTCAACACAATATTCATAAAGATTCTATATAATACAAAAGGTCTACCGTCTACCACCAGTTCGGAACGCGACCACTCTTGAGAAGAACTGGCAAGAAACTCAGAGGGCTTGTCATTTTTTTTTTTTGCATTGCGGTCCTATATCTTATGTATACATATATACAATAACATAATTGAATAACGTAAAAATACTGGCACTGAACAGCTTAGTCCCAGCAGCTGTGTCGTTCACATAATCAGCAATGCGGTAATACGCTTTTTTGTAAAGTTTTGTCTTGACCGTCTTTTTAAAGGCATTGCGAGGCAAGTCTCTAAGTTGCATGGGCAGTTTGTTATAAAAGCGTATACATTGACCCATGAATGAGTTACTTATTCAAAATATGTTGTGTAGTTTTAAAGATTTAAGCATACATAGGGACGGACAGACGGCAGCGACTATGTTTTACACTTTGTAGTGATTAAAAATAAATAAATGAAAATGGAAAACGTGCAGCTGCGGCAGATGTGCCCGTCTGCACAGCAAAAACAGATGCTCATCCAGTTGCTAGAATCCGATCCCCAAATGCGGATCGGTACATTTTCATCGGCTTTCACGGAGAAGGATAGCGAAAGGCGCTGGCGAGATATAGCCGAGACCCTAAATTCTTTAAACGGCGCCCACAAAACGTGGCATCCCTTATTATGTTTTGCACGAAATCGATAATAAATTCGTCAGTCATGCCTACAACACTTTAACAAAATTTTAAGTAACTATTTCCGACCTTACTTATTGCAAATGACAACCAATTTGACGTTTGCTAAATCCAAATAGAGATCATGATAGAGATGACGTCTCGACCGGTCCCGACCAGTCGTAGCATCTCGCACGGCTTTCCATAGACATATATCGGAATCGACATGGCGAGAATAGCTTTAATAGATTTTCGCTCGTGATGACGTCATTCTCTACCGTTATCTCGAATAGAGATGTATCTCTACTGCACGAGAATTGCCCCCCTGGGTGCTTTACATCATATCACGGAAAGAATCGATGGGTCCTTTTTGGACGGTCTATTTTTCTATGAGTTTCATAATCTATAGAACTAGGAAAGTTTATTTTGTAAAGTACTAGGAGAACATAGGAAGAACAGAGATAACATTTACTCTCTTACTTCAGGTTTCTGTCCAGGAGTGCGAGTGCTAGATCGTAGTCGGGATCTCTTCTAATACCCCATCCGGGGTGCTTCATCACATCAGAAATGCGGGCGATTTGGCCACCACGGTCCACGTATTGGGAACCAGCTCGAACTTTCATTTTGCTTATGCGTCTTGCCCTGATAGCATAAAATACATGAAGGACCTATCCTACCGAATCCAGAGATACGCTATTTTTTATATAGACAAATTCGAATATAGACTGAGTGAATGCAGTCAGACCCCCGGGACCCATATACGCTAATGTACGGTAGAATGAAAGCTGGTACTGATGTCTTTACGTGCCCTCCGACGTCTGGGGAGGTCAGATATTAAAACTGATGAAATCACATTTTTTTAACGAAATCCCTGCACTGTGGACTGGGCACGACCCTGCACACGACTGGGAATGGGATATCCCAGAATAATGTCTTAGAGTTTCGTTTCTGTGTTACATCACTTAAATTAAATTTCTTACTTCTGATCTTTTAAAAACAAACGAAACATGCTATTTTCTTTACCAAGTACCTACTAATTTTGAATTGTCGATAAACACTCAGCCCTGATAGTAAACATACTTACTTCCACATACAGTTAGCTGTCGTGATGATCAAACGCGGGTTAAGCAACGCGCCTGCACACCAATGCTCCCCATTCTTCTGAATGGAAACCACATAAGGATACTCTTCTATCTTCGCGTCCCTCGCCGCAATTAACCGTCGTGATACTAGGACAACAGGAAAGGCAAGGAGTTAAATAAAAAACAATCCAAAATTCATTCATTTATTGTTTACCTTTACGCTTATTCCGTCTACCTTGAGCTATTTTACCCTTTTTGCGGACAGACCTAGCCGTGTGCCTTTTTCCTTTGCGTCCAGTATTTTTAACAGATTTGCGCTTACGTTTGCCCGCCATTTTGCTCATTTTGCCCCCTTTTTTCGTGTTCCTATTTCGTGCATTCGGTTTACGAGCATGTTTTTTCCGAGCCTTCATTTCATCGCCACTTTTATGTGTTTTTTTATTAACGCCACGAGCGTTAGGCGTTTTGGATAATTCTCTCATCTTCGCCGATTCATGTTCCCCTGATACCGACCTCTTGTTTCTTATACCAGGTCCACTGTAATCGTGTAGTACTTTTTTAACCCTAGTTTTAGGTTCGTTGGCCGTTTCAAAAGGGAATAAGGGGCTTTCTGGGACCGATTTCTGTACGTTATGTATTCGTGGGAAGGCCGTATAGGTCTTGATGACATCATTTTTCTTCGTCTGCCTTGGCTTCACATACTTTCCCGAGTTTATAAACTGAACGTGACCAGGTATTACTTTCTTAGGATATTTCTTTAACGTATAGTTAACTGTGGACTCTATTTCGAAACTTAGCACGTAGTTTATATAAACTATTAGTATGATAACTAACGTCTTCATTGCGCGATACTCCAAAAGGAGAATGAATGTTATTGCATTTTTTTACGTTTCCTCGCAACGGTTTACGAAATTTCGCGATAAGTTTTCTATTGCTTTTTTATTGGTTTACAGTGAAATCAATGGTACACAGATAACGTAGGTAATGTTAAGATTTTGGAAATATTACAAGAATATTTAATTGGCTTTCATTATAAATTTCTAATTTTGAAAATCTATAGGCATCAACATTAATTTACACACAGTGTCGCCAACACACTGTTTAGTAGGCCTGTTAATATTTGAATTAAAAGACAATTATCGTCATTTAATAGTTATTTGTTATACAAGAGTGCAAAGTTGCTTTTTAACCGCGTGTTCAATTTTGATGACCGAGCAAGCGAAGGATTCTAAAATTGAATCACGAGCGCAGCGAGTGATTCAAAATTAGAATCCTGAACGTTAGCGAGGGAATCAAGAGAGCACGAGGTTAAAAATCTTTGCACTCGAGTGCAACACGTAACTTTTCATTCCACCTCAGCGAGGAAATGACTAAATGCAAAAAAAAAACGTTTACAATCACAAGATAGGTACACTTTTATTTCAGTTTAGGTATTAATTACTACATTATGACAGGTAAGTATTACAGAATAATCTTTACTTTATTCTCTAGCGAATAAAAACGGCTTTTGCACTCAGATATCGAAGAGCAAAAATACTTTGTTCTCTAGCGAATAAAATCGGCTTTTGCACTCAGATATCGAAGAGCAAAAATACTCTTTCCGAGATGGGGGGATGAAAAATTTATTACATTCTAATGGAATTTACAGGATTATAAATTTGCCAAACTTAAGTGATAGTGATCAGGGCACATAACTGGCAAGACCGACACTGGATAGGGCAGAAAAGTCCTTGAGTGGCGACCGGGTTCCGGAAGGCGCAGTGCTGGTAGGCCTCCCACACGGTGGACCGATGACCTGGTTAAGGTCGCCGGAAAGCGACGGATGCGGGCAGCTCATGACCGGCCTTCGTGGAAATCCTTGGGGGAGGCCTATGTCCAGCAGTGGACGACTTTTGAAATGAGTATGATGAATAGAAATAAAACAATTTCGTTTATGTACCTACTCATTTATTTTAGTTAAATATTCGTTTTTCTATATATTATAAATCATTAATTTATGGATGTCGTTTATACAATATCACCCACACCAGGAAAGGCGACCTAAGGAGCGCAATAGGCGCAAAAGTCCTACACCGCGATAGCGAAGTTTACAGAGCAATTCACACGTCTAAGAAATCCCCGACTACTATACCACCTCGTCTGGCTGGACGATCATCCCTTTGCGCCTAAAATACAAAAATCTGTAATTTCGTTTAACAATAAGGTGTCACTTAAAATTATACATGTAATATAGTTCTACGGCCTTAGACCTTACTTATTTTCAAGTAGTTACATAACAATAAAACACTAAGTAAATGATGGATCGTTTAAACTTTAAAGGATTTGCCAGTTATTTTCGTACTACGAACCAATGGCGTCCCTCGACAGTCCAAGACAGAGCTTCAGGTATCGCTCCCCATTGGGAGACCATGGTAGCGACGTGTGGCGGGTCGACCACTCCCCTTGGCTATGGTTCAGTAGATCGATGGCTGCCATATGCGTTATATTTGTGAAAGGTTCCTATGTTTGGGGTTGGTCGGCTCACTGAATTCAAGACTTAGAGTTTCATTTCTAATTATTCTATCTTTTTGTTATTATAAAATTCATATTACAGTTGAGCGCCTTTCGGAACCTAACGAAACTAGTTAGTTAAATGTACACAGTCATTGCAATATGGCCTTTAAAAAAAACACAAGCCCATCGTATTTCTTCCGCAAGGTCATCTCGGTTGGTGCCGCGTTCCGACCTGGTAGTAATGTTCTAAAATAGATGTATCCTTTGACGATTGTGAACGCCGTAATTGGTTTATACAATAAAGCATTTCTTTATTCTATTCTAATCAGATGGGGAGCTATGGACGCTCCCCAACCCCACAAGGAGACACAGACGGGACATTGCACGCAAATACCTACCCATCTCTTTCGAGAGTCCTCTTTCGGGACGTCAAGATAACGCAGTAGAGTATAAAACAAAACACTCGCGCTCACCAATCAAATCGAAAAGGTCTTATCGCTAGTCCTTAGGTGCTATCTTCTTATACGTCACCAATTGAACGGCCAACTGGTGCAATATGGCCTTCCCAGCTGGCCCTACTTCTGTAGAAGTCGCGCGAGTCAATCTGACTATCCTTCCACATTCCCGAACGAAGAATTCCAATTCATTTTCCAGTTGACGCGTGTCACCTGACAAATAGAACCTCTTTATGGACAAAGCACACTTATCAACTCGGAAAGGGATCGGCACCGTATCGCCTTTCGCCTCGCCGTCAAACAGGCGTCAACCAACGTAACCACGTAAGCAAAGCGGATCAGCAGCTCCGATACGTCGTCTCGGCTACGGCTAGGCGACGCCGCGCTTACGGATGGCCGTAAGATAATGTTACGAATATGTTATGTCCCGCAAGCGCGGCAGCGGAGGCGTAAGCGCGGGGACCGCTGGTTGACCACGCGCCGTACGGCGTTCGTGAGCTTGTCCCGAGGCGAGGCGTTTACGTTACGAATCCGATTAGCCGCGTACTGACTGAGCGAGCAGCCTCGCGAGGCAAATCCTCGGTCTGTCAGGACGTGCCTCGCCCGAGGCAAACGCACGTGCTGCCTTGCCCGAGCGTGCCTCGGCCCGAGCCGAGCGTTGTCGGTTTTTGTCAACTTAACAAAAATATGGAGTCTTTGTTAGGATCATATAGGAGCAGAACTAAATATGCGCTACGCTCGCGTATCCTCTGTACGAGTTGTAAGTAACTGAAAGATCTAATCGTTTCACTCTGGCTCAGCCTCGCGTGGCGTTCGTTGCGAAGCAAACGTCCGAAGCTGCCTCGCGAGGCTGCTCGCTCAGTCAGTACGCGGCTATTAGTGTGCTTTGCAGTAGGGAGTTTCATACAAATAATACTAAACGCCTCGAGTTGATACGGTGCCGATCCCTTTCCGAGTTGATAAGTGTGCTTTGTCCTTTATACGACACCGTATAACAAAAACTCTATACCCATAACTAGAGGATCTATCATAGATAATTTCGTGTGGTCACCACCCCATTCCATCCTGAGGGCCTCGTAGAAGCCGACAAAAGGTCGAAAACCTACAGAAGGAAAACTTGATACCCTGTACCAACCTGTCTGGCCAGCGTCGCACAGTAGGCTAATTACCCTCCCTGTAACTGGAGGAGGTCCGACTCAGCAGTGGGTCGTTTGTGGGCTGAGTAGTAGTTAGTTCTTCTTCTGTCAGTCGTTTTTGGATCTTCAGGTAGGCGTGCCTTTTTTTATTAATATTAAGTTACTTCCTCTTCTACGCCGCGCCGGCGGTCTACGAATCCGTCTTACGGATTTTCGATCAGGTCACGTGTCCTGACGCGAGTTCGACCTTTTTTATGCCTATCCCAAGAAAAGTGCTCAACGCCGCTAAATAAGTTTTGACTTTAAAAAGGTGTAGCTACCAACCGCGGGTTCACCCACGCCCGTTCTAAAATGCACACTTAAAATGTTATTCCTTAGATAAGTATGGGTTTGATATATCATCATCATCATCATCAGCCTATTTCAGTCCACTGCTGGACGTAGGCCTCCCCCAAGGCTCGCCACTGAACCCGGTCTTCGGTTCTATGCATCCAGTTGCTGCCGGCTGCCCGTCGCAGATCGTCGCTCCATCTAGCAGGGGGGCGTCCCACCCTACGTTTGCCAGTACGTGGTCTCCACTGTAGCACCCGTTTGCCCCAGCGGCCGTCAGTTCTACGACAGATGTGGCCAGCCCATTGCCACTTCAGCTTGCTAATCCTATGGGCTATGTCGATGACACGCGTTCTCGCTCGGATGACTTCATTACGAATTCTATCTCGTAGCGAGACACCGAGCATAGCCCGCTCCATAGCTCGCTGAGCGACTTTTAGCTGATGGACTAGCCGCACCGTCAGTGTCCACGTTAGGACGCACTGATTGAAGACTTTTGTCTTCAGACTCTGCGGTATGGGCGACGAAAAGACCTGACGAAGCTTCCCAAATGCTGCCCAGCCCAACTGAATCCTTCTGGCTACCTCCTTCTCGAAGTTGTTTCGTCCTAACTGCAGACACTGCCCGAGGTAGATGTATTCCGAAACAACTTCAAGTGGAGTACCATCAATGCTGATTGGTCCCGGACTGACATGTTCATTGAACATAACCTTGGTTTTATCCAAGTTCATTCCGAGACCAACCCGCTTGGATGCAGTGGCAAGGCTGTCCAGCATTTGTTGAAGATCCTGCAGCGATTCTGCCATGATGACAATATCATCGGCGAAGCGCAGATGGGAGATGTACTCGCCGTTAACATTAATGCCCCGTCTTTTCCAGTCCAGTGTCTTGAAGACGTCCTCCAATGCGGTTGTAAACAGTTTCGGGGATATGACATCCCCCTGTCTTACACCTCTGCCCAATTGGATTGGTCTTGTCTGGTCTTCCTGTACTTGGACGGTCATTGATGCAGCGTCGTAGAGGCATCTCAGCGCTTCTATGTATCGCCAGTCAACTTGGCACCGCTGCAAGGATTCCAGAACAGCCCAGGTTTCGATAGAGTCAAAGGCCTTCTCATAGTCCACGAATGCTAGACACAGCGGCCGATTATACTCTTCTGTTTTCTGTATAATCTGCCGCATTGTGTGGATGTGGTCTATGGTGCCAAATCCTCTCCGAAACCCGGCCTGCTCCGGTGGTTGGAAGTCGTCAAGTCTTTGTGCCAGACGGTTCGTGATGACTCTCGAAAACAGCTTATATACGTGGCTCAAGAGCGAGATGGGCCTATAATTATTCAGAAGGGTCTTGTCTCCTTTCTTGAAGAACAAGACGACTATGCTCTTGCTCCACGCATTAGGGGTTCTCCCAGAGAAGAGGACGGTGTTGAAAATGCGTCGGAGCTGTCTGATTACAGGTAATCCACCTGCTTTCAGTAGCTCCGACGTAACTCCGTCCTCCCCCGGGGCTTTTCCATTGTTAAGCTGTTTGAGAGCCAACTCGATTTCGTCAAGGCTGACTTCCGGCAGCTCATCTGTGTAGTGGCGGGACAACGTAGCTCTGGGATCTGTAGAAGCGGGTGATGGCTGTGGAGTATTTGAAGCGTATAGACGACCATAAAAACTCTCCACTTCTTTGACGATCTCCGGTTTAGATGAGACGACATTGCCGTTGGTGGTCGTGATCTTACTCAGACGGCTCCTCCCAAGACGCTGCGCGAACACTTTGGACCCCCGATTTTGCTCAATCGCTTCCTGTATTTTTTGCATATTCGCGCGTCGGAGGTCACGGCGTATCAGTGTCCTGATTTTCTTGTGGAGGGCCCTCTTTTCGGATGCTGTGGCGCTGGTATTTTGCCGTCTATCATCCATAAGCCGGAGAGTCTCAGTAGAGAGTTTCGATGCCCGTCCATATTGCTTCCTCGCACAGAGCTTCCTTCCCTCGTCCTTAATTATTTGGACTACGTTGTCCAGATCCTCGTCAACGCTCATTGTAGTTTCCAGAGCAGCGAACCGGTTCTGAAGTTCCAGCTGGAACTTTTCGGAATCGCTAGCCACTTGATGCAGGTTGGGTCGGAGTATAGACTTCATCAGCCGTCTGCGTTCAAGCTTGAAGTCTATATTCAAGGTGCCTCGTACAAGTCGGTGGTCACTACCGGTATTTACCCTGTTGACCACAGAGACATCCCTGAATATATACTTCTTGTCCGTCATGATGAAGTCTATCTCGTTTTTCGTCACAGTGTCGGGGCTTTGCCAGGTCCACTTCCTTTGGGGCTTTTTCTTAAAGAATGAATTCATTAAGAATAGCCCCTCGCGTTCCAGGAAGTTGACCAGCATTTGCCCCCTGTGGTTCCTACATCCGTAGCCATGCGATCCGACTGCCGATTCGCCGCAACTTTGTACTCCCACTTTGGCGTTGAAGTCCCCCATGACAACATTGAAGTGAGCCTTAGTCACAGGGCATGCAGAGCCCTGTGCACGTCGTCATACACAATTTCCACTTCGTCGTCCGAGTATGTCGACGTTGGTGCATACACTTGCACCACTTTGAGGGAATACCTCTCGGTGAGCTTTAGAATGAGGTATGCAACCCGCGCCGACACACTAGATATCTCAACAATGTTGCCCTTGAGGGCCTTATTGACGAGGAATCCCACTCCACCTTGTGAGGATTGGTCTCCTTCTCGAAAGTAGAACAGATGGCCCGATTCCAGAGTAATGGTGTCCTCCCCCTCTCTACGGACTTCACATAACCCTAGAACGTGCCATCTTATATTGTTAAGTTCTACTTCGAGCTCCTCAAGATGTTCGTCCAGCCGCATCGTTCGTCCGTTGTAAGTCGCCATGGTCAGTTGGTGGTGGTAGCTATCCGTAGCCCGGGGATTGTTAGCACCCCCCCGCCTTACCGTTACCACGGCCGCTACCGTGGCCGGGGATAGTAAGGCTACCGGGAACTGGGGGCCGTTGCATATTTGTGCTATTCATATGGGGGGTTATGCCATAATCGCCACGCTTGGCAGGTGGGTTGGCGATCGCAGTAACGGATGGTATGTTTTTGGACAGAACGTCGCTGCTGCCCAACGTCTGTTGTCCCTTAGTCGCCTCTTACGACACCCACCGGAAGATATGGGGTGGTAGAATTCTTACTCCGCTACCACACAGGAAATTGATATATACCTTCTCCAAACTTGGATGTGCTCGGCTGCAGACACTTGTTGGCTAGTCGTGCGAGTTGTGACCTCTCCGAGCTGAAGGCTTCATCCAAGTCGAAGAGTTCTAGCGGCGGAGGAGGTGGCTCGCGGAACGTGGGAGAAAACACCTGTAATGGTAGTTTTTTTATTTGCCATCAGGCTAGTCGGTGATTGCCCCCAGGGTCGCGGAGCATGTTCCTGCAATGGAGGGAGGGGGAGGCCGAAAACCTAGCCAAAAGCGAAGGAAAACTAGATACAAAAATATGTGCCAACCCGTCTAGCCAACGTGGCTCAGTAGGCTAATCACCCTCCCTGTGATGGGAAGAGGCACGACTCAGCAGTGGGTCATTTATAGGTCGGTATTTGCCGCATGTACTAGGAAAACATAAACTTGAGAAGATTTACTCACCGCTAACTGCAACGGCGGAAAAGGTGTTTCAAACTGTGGCGCTATCAGTCTAAGAGGTTCGTGTTTTACTCCTAGCGCTTCATACAACCCTAGTACTTCTGGTACTGAAATGGAAAGAAGTATTATTTTTTTATTATCATCACATCTCTTAAAAGACCCACTGCTGAATCTGGCCTCCTCTAACTTTACGGTGGGAAATTAGCCTACTGTTTCTCGCTGGCACCCAGGTCTGGGCAAACAGCGGACGGGGCGGGACGGCGACGCGACGCTGGCGGGACGTGAAGAGTTGTAATGTATTAGTTAATGTAGAATATGTCACACAGAGCCGACGCGACGCGACCGCTACTCTCGCGCCGAGCGCGACGGCTCTATGTGACCTATTCTACATTAACTAATACATTACAACTCTTCACGTCCCGCCAGCGTCGCGTCGCCGTCCCGCCCCGTCCGCTGTTTGCCCAGACCTTTAGTCGGTTCTTACGACACCCTTAGGATCGTGTGGTTTGGTGACATTGTGTATTGGTTAACCAGCTCCTTTAAATACTGCTCACATTAGATTGGAAATGACCCCAAATTGGCAAGCCCATTTAGCAAGTTGTAAAGAACAAACAAACTTACACTGGGCCAGATTAAGTGAGAAGAGCCTCCAAGTGAACAGAGCATGCGGGTGGAGTGGAGTCAGCCTTGGTGGCGGTGCTGTTGCAGGTTCTGGTAAAGGTATGGTACTTAACCACATCATGTCGCCAAGTGTTCGATATTCATTCACCTGGGTTAAAAACCAAATTCAAAATGAACTTTATTCATGTAGGTTTCATCACAAAACTCTTATAATAAAACTACCATCAGCATCTTTCGGCCCTTGTCCCACTCTAGGTATTAGTCTCCATACACTCCTCTCGGTGTCATATCTACAGTCATACCTTTCCTACGCATGTCCTCGTTCACACAATTAATCCATCCATCCAAATTCATACAACCACCAAATCGGAATGTTGCTCAACAGTGAAGAAAAGACAAGAAACGCTTTTTTCAAATGATTTGAAAATATAACCAGCATGCTACATACTTTAGTTACCCGAAATTACCCGAAAAATCTGACCAAAAAAACATCAAGAAATATCGCCGACAAATGCGAGAACTACCAAAAACTCCTATACCACGATAGCGAAGTTTCAAGAGCAATCCACACAGCTAAGAATTCCCCGACTACAACTACCGGGGGATAGGCGCCGCGGACCCCTGCCAGACATAGCACCTCGTCTGGCTGAATGATCATCCCTTTGCGCCTAAAACTATATGAAGACAGATTCTCGAAAAACGCTACCCTCAAAAGCATTCGGCCGTGCTGATGACAAGGCCGATAACGTAGCCCGAAGACAAGGACAACTTGAGACGAAACACTGTGCCAACCCGTCTGGCCAGCGTGGCACAGTAGGCTAAATACCCTCTATTTAACTAGAGGAGGCCCGTCTCAGCAGTGGGTCATATATGGGCTGCGTAATACATTGTAGCAAAAAAGATATACAATACATTGCCTAACTTGCAGATCAACTGCATTTTTCACAATCCGCGAGGCTAATCCATTTATTCACACGTGGACACTTACGGTAATACTAGTCCACTAGCTTAAAGTAGCTCAGCGTGCTATGAAGCGAGCTATGCTTGGAGTTTCTCAAAAAGATAGGACAACGAGACTATCTGATATATTTGTAAAAGAACCGACAACTGCTTCGTACGACGTAGAGTAGACGAGTTCTTGAGTGGAGACCGCGAATCGGCAAGCGTAGTGTGGGACGGCCCTCTGCTAGATGGAGCGACGATCTGCGAAAGGTTGCGGGCAGCAACTAGATTCGTCAAGCCGAAGACAGGGCTCTATGGCGCTCATTAGCAGTGGAATAATGTGGGCTGATGATAATGATGATGAATCCATTTATTGGAAACTTACGTCAGGATCCTCAATGTCGACGGGGTTCAGATGAAGGTCCACGACGCCACCCAAATAGTTGAAGATCAGCTCCCTGAGAAGGTCGTTGCACTCGCTGTCCAGATAAGGATCAGCGAAAAAATGACCAGAACCAATCACGAAGAGTTTTCCTGCAAACAAAGCATTACTCAGCGGCCACATAGTGGCGGATTGGTAACGCATGTTTTTTTACTTCTTAGAAAAAGACCCGCTGCTGAGTCGGGCCTCCCCCAATTACGGTAGGGAAATTACCCTATGGAGCCCTGTGGGTTTGTTTACAACACCCTCGACAGTGCTGCTACCTTGCTATGGTGAGGGGGCTTGTGTGCCTTCATGATCCATTAGGGCCATACCGACTCAGGGTCACCCAAGCTGGGCGGGCCCACGGGGAGAGGCCAGACGAAGTAGTAGCACACAGTGTCGTAGCGGGTTTGGGCTCCGTGGACTCCTCTGACTTCCATTTTTTTTAAACGAAATTCTTGCCTTTTTAGCCCCCGACGCAAAAAGAGGGGTGTTATAAGTTTGACGTGTCTGTCTGTGGCTTCGTAGCTCGCGAACGGATGAAACGATTTCAATATAGTTTTTTTTTGTATGAAAGGTGAGTTACGGGCGAGTGTTCTTAGACATGTTTGATGAAGTTATGGGGGTGAAAGTGGGGAAGAATAACCGAATGTCTGCAAATATAATCGAGTGGGGTCTCAAATGAAAGCGCATCACGTGCAATTTAACAAAATCTACATTATAATAAGTGTGTACCTATAAAATTATAAAACAAAAATTAAATTAAAAATTAAAAAAACCCCCGACACAACGGGTTTTTTTTTTATTTTTAATTTAATTTTTATGTCTAACCTGTATCGCGGGGGCAGTTTACCAATATGTACCTAATTCACGAATACAAAATGACACCCAGACTCAGAAGAAGTCACTTGACACAAAGACACCCCTGAATGACACGAGGAACCGTGATCCAACCTCTAGACCATCAAGGCAGATAATGTTTCTTGGATTGTCTACGCTCACTTTCGTCACCAACATTTCAAGAAAAAAACCTTCCACATCCTCGCATTATGATTATAGGCTTTTTTCTCACATCCTGTATAGGTTACAGTACCTCCACTCTTCTCCGACGTGTACATGGCTGCTATTGGCCTCTTTACCGGATAGCAGACGTCACTGCTGGACAGCACTGCTGTAGCGGGTTTCTTGACCGTCAGAGTAGCTCCGTAAGGGTAAACGAAGTTCGGAGTCGCCGGATCTTCTCTAAAATATGAGGAAAGATTTGTATGTTTGTAACGAATAAACTCAAAAACGAATTTCCGTCCCCCCTTTTCAATCCGTTACAACCCTTTTTTTCATTAAAAAGTAGCGTATAGCTGGTTCAACCTCTACACCGTGTACCAAATTCCATTTAAATCGGCTCAGTATTTTTGGCGTCAAAGCGCGACAGGCGGACAGAGGTACTATATTTAGAATATGAGTCTGGGTGTCATTTGTGTTCGTAAATTTCATGTTTGTAAACTGCCCCCGGGCGGGATACAAGTTATTCCCAAATACAGGAGTTTCGTTAAAAATAATGTAATGAATGCTTTGTTTAATCCAACTCACAAAAAATCATCCGGCTCGCTTATGTAGTTCGGCATCTTCATCAAGTGCTTAGTGATAGCTCTGTTTAGAATACCGTTGGATATGTGACACTCTTTCGGGTGATAGAATTTGTGATAGTTCGCCCGCACCACACAATCTGCCATAGAAAATATAGAAGATGAAATGAAAAAGCCTTTATTGTTGATGTCTTAGGTTTTCACGATCTTTACACATTGCAGGAAGGACACTGCAAAGTGTCTGAAACGTTGGGAATTCAATAAAATAAAACGATCATAACCGTGAAGAGATCATTTCCTGCAAGCCTTTATTGTTGTTCTTATTTTTAACATGCAAAGGTGTATAAAGATTTAAAGAAGTATATAAAGACGTCCACTGCTGGACATAGGCCTCCCCCAAGGGGTCGCCACTCAAGGACTTTTCTGCCCCATCGGGCGTCGGTCCTGCGACCTATGTGCCCTGCCCATTGCCACTTAAGTTTGGCAATCTTGTGGGAAAATGTCGGTAACGTTTAATATTCAATTATTGGCGCGAGTTTAAACCGCGCGAGATAAACCGTGGACCGCAACGAAATATCACTAATAAATAATAATTGGGTATACCGCCAGTTGCGCGATGTGGTGGATTTGAAATACACAATGTTACCAACCCATACCGTTCTGAGGGTGTTGTAAGTTACTAAATTAAGGCAAGAGGCAGAACACCTTTTTTTTTTTTGGTTTCGCTGGGGAAATGCTTTACGCATACCACCGCCCCCCGGGGGAGAGGTCGGTGATTATGTGGGACTCCCGGGACAGAACCCGTATACCCACTAAAACCCCAGCGGTATACCCTCACACGGCACGCTTGGGGCGCCAACGGTTCGCGCGAGCGCAGTCAACGTTGACGCCCCGACGAGGTGCCCGCTACGCGGGCAAGCGACTATCAGAGAGGGCGTCCCGGTACACTGGGACGCCCTCAGTCATCGAGGCTTTCGTCGGTGGTGGGTCCCCCGACCCACCACCGGCCTCTATGGCGGGGGAAGGAGGTGGGCGTACAGTCGCCTCCTCCTCCCCGGCCTCCGTCTGCGGCGCGGGTCGGCCAGGACGTCCTCCTCCCTGAACCGCTCCGCGGCCTCCATCTGCGACATGACGTCCTCGCAGAAGGAGGCCATTGCTTCCCACCCCTCCTCACTGTCGAGCATCCGTCCGATGAGGCTCGGCAGCGAGAGGTCTCCTCCGACCTGTGCCGCCAGGGCCCGCCTCTCGGTCACCCAGGCGGCACACTCCTCCACCGTGTGGCGCGCCGTGACGACTGGCGCGCCACACCCGTGGCAGGCCGGCGTCGGCTCCCGGCCCGCGATTTGATGCAGGTACTTACCGAAGCAGCCATGCCCGGTAAGCACCTGCACCAACCTGTATGTTAGAGTCCCGTGCCGCCGTGACAGCCAGCAATCTAGGTGGGGGCGGACCGCCTCCACCGTCGCCAGCCCGGCGGCTGGGGACCCCAAATCATCCTCCCAATGGCGGATCAGGGCCTCTCGCGCTCTGTCCCTGATCCGCCTTACACCACCACCGTCGAGGAGGGGCAGCGCTCCCTCCTCCCTCCGTGCCGCACGGTACCTGTAGACGGCCGCCAGCACCTCCGCCTGGAGCTCCCAGGGTGGGTCCCCGGCGAGCAGCGTGGCAGCCGTCCATGACACCGTGCGGTAAGCCCGGATCGCCCTCACCGCTATGACCCTCTGCGGCCTCCGCAGAAGGGCCCTGTTGCGAGTGGTGAGGGCTCCGACCCAGACGGGGGCTCCGTACAGGGCCATACTCCGGATGATGCCGGAGTACAGGCGCCTGCAGACGGAGCCCGGGCCGCCGACGTTGGGCAGCAGCCTGCCCAGGGCGGCGGCCGACCGTATGAGCCTCGGGGCCATCTGTTGGAAGTGGGCCCCGAAGCTCCACCGACCGTCCAGGTGCAGGCCCAGATACTTCATCTGGGCCCGCAGCTCTATCACCGTCCCCCCCACGGTGATGCTAGCACCACGAGGGGGACCCCGGCGTGGCCCGTGGAGGAGGAGGGCCTCCGTCTTCGGGAGGGACACCCTCAGGCCCAGCAGGCCGATCCGGTCCGCAGCCAGCGACGTCGCGACCGTTGCTCTCCTCGCCGCCTCGGCGAAGGTGCCGCCCCTGGCCGTGATGAGGGTGTCGTCTGCGTAGCAGAGCAGCCCCACCCCGGGCAGTAGCGGCATCCTGAGCAACCAGGCGTATCCGATGTTCCACAGGACAGGGCCTAGAACCCTGTGGAACACCGCAATTCACCGTCCGCCGCTGAATGCGGCCGTCCGCTCCCTCCCACAGGACCTCGCGGTCCCGGAGGTATGCGCTCAGCAGCCTCCCGAGATAAGGAGGCACATCATGGTAACGAAGTGCCTCCTCGAGCGTCTCGAAGGGGAGGCTGTTGAACGCATTGGCGATGTCGAGCGACACCGCCAGGACCACTTCCCCCTCCTCCACCGCCTCCTCCCGGAGGCGCCTCAGGGCGTCGAGCGCGTCGATCGTCGACCGCCCCGCCCTGAAGCCGAACTGGACCGGGCTGAGCCCCGGTCCCACTCCCTCAAGATGCTGGACGAGACGGGCAGCGAGGACCCTCTCGAACAGTTTGCCCGCCTCGTCCAGAAGCACGATGGGCCGGTACGCGGAGGGGGAGTCCTCCGGCCGGCCCTCCTTTTTGAGGAGGCAAAGCCTGCCATCCTTCCAGGGCTTCGGGAACCGCCCGGACAGGAGGCACCTGTCGAACAGTCCCCGAAGCCCCTCCCCCAGGAACTCCGAGGCCACGCACACCACGCGGCCCGGGACACCGTCAGGCCCAGGGGCCGTCTTCTTGGCCCGCAGTCGGGCCAGCGCCGTCACCATCTCCGACTCGGTGACCAGCGGGACATCGTCGTCCCCGCCAGCCGCCGGGCGAGACGGCGGCGACATCACCGGCGGAGAGTGATGGGCCGCGGCTGGGAACAGCTCCCCGACCACCCTCTCGAGGAGGTCGGGAGGCAGAGTCTCCAGGACGGGGGCTCCCCGCGCGCACAGCTTGTCACGCGCTGCGCGGTAGGGTCGCCCCCAGGGATCCCTGTCGAGATCCGCCAACAGCTGCTCCCTGGCAGCGGCCTTGGCCCGACTGATTGCCAGCTGCAGGGCCATCTTCGCCTCTCGATAGATGCCCCGCAGCTGGTCCCTCAACTCTTCCAGGGACGGGTTGTTCCGCAGGCGGTGGCCGCACCGCGTGTATTGGCGGCGGGCCACGTTGGAGGCCGCCCTGAGCTCCGCGATCTCAGACGACCACCAATACACCTGCTCCCGTCCCTGGTGCCCCCTCCGGACCCTCGGCATGGCCGCATCGCACACCTCTTGCAGTGAGGCGCGCATGCGGCCGGCCAGCTCGTCCACGTCCGCGCCAGCCCCCACAGCAGGGGAGGACCAGCGCTGGACGATGGCCGCCTCCTTGGCCAGCTCCACGTCGAGCCGGCTCAAGGTCCACCTAGGCAGCCTGCTGGCCCGCCTACGGGCCGGCCTGAAGCCTGGGAGGGGCGAGACGCTGAACAGGACGTACAGATGGTCCGACAGCGTCTCGACCCCCTCCGCCACTCGCCAGTCGGAGACTCTGCGTGCGACGGCGGGCGTGGCAAACGAGACGTCCACCACGGACCCGCCGTTGTGGCGCACGCATGTCTGCACTGTCCCTACATTCAGTAGGGACAAACCGGCCAGTAGGGCCCAAGATTGTAGGGCCCTACCCTTCGCGTTCGTGGCGGGGTTACCCCACGCCTCAGATTTGGAAGAGGCAGAACACCTAGCCACAAGAGAAGGAAAACTTGATAGAAACCCTGTGCAACCCGTCTTGTGTGTGGGATATTAGGCTAATTTCCCTCCCTGAACTTGGAGGAGGCCCACTCAGTAGTGGGTCAGTTATGAGATGTAACGACGATACCACCTTTGCATCACGGGTCAACCATGAACCACTGTTGAGTCGGGCCTCCTCCAGTTACATGGAAAGTAATTAGCCAACTGTGCCACACTGGCCAGACGGGTTGGCACTGACTATAATATACTGACCGTTATTCACAACTATCCCAAATTCTTCCAGAAAGAAGTTTATATTGGTGTTGGTCCTCTCCTCCCCTCCATCAGACATGGCTACCAGTACAGAATCCCCCCGTTCCACCATATGCTTCAAGCAGGCCAACTCGTCATCAGTGAACGCGTTCTGCGGCCCGGATACAACTAGGATCTTCACGTCTTGTAGGGAGTTTTCTGACAACTCTTCGCGATTTCTGTAAGCCTGGTAGGGTTAGTATTTTCCACTAACTTTGTTTCTTTTTCTCATACGTCCATGCTTTATATATTAGGTAGAAATTGATGAATGGATATTTTGTAACTCAATCACGCTTGCATCGCTTTACAGGCCTGGGTGAAACTTTGGTACATATATAGCTTTTAGACCGTGTGGCTTTAGAATACACAAGGTCACCAACCCATGCCAACCTGAAGGTGTCGTAGGAGGCGACTAAAGGAACGCAAATGGCAGATCACCTAGCCGCAAGAGAAGGAAAACTTGATACAAACCTGTGTCAACCCGTCTTGCCAGCGTGGCACAGTAAGCTAATTTCCCTCCATGAGTTTGGAGGAGGCCCAACTCAGCAGTGGGTCATTTATGGGCTGGAAGACGAGTGTACAGTAGGTAATATGTAGTTCACATAAGCTTTATACATTTAGTCACGGATATTTACGATTCTGACCGTGTGGTGACGGATAAAGAATCCATGGGGACACCACTCCATTCCTTCCTGGGGATGACGTAGGAACCGACAGAAGGAAAAAAAATTAGGGGCATAAATTAAGATTTCAACAGAAAAATAAGTAAATAAGAATGACTACTTGCATCATAACTTTCCACGTAGCTTTAAGCTTCCTGTGTAGCATTTTGTAGTTTTCGTTGATTTTAAACAACTCATTTTTCGACACGTCAAATATAATAGAATCAACTGCTTTCATTGTGAATAACAAATATATTGGGAAGTACTTTGTTAGTAATTATTGTGAAAGAAACACACACTCTGATATTGTTTGCCTAAATAATAATTTATTTTGAGTTTTGGATTCAGCGTTGCCTAGCAACTTTGCTGGCATAGACAACCAATGTCACGAATATATATTATCTATATCTCCTTTTTCCCAATGCTATTATAATCGACGGAATCGACACATGCAGTGGTGCCCAGAAATTCAACCTTAATGAATTTAAATTATAGTTCTATAGTTAAAGTTCTATCCTCACTGTGCCCACAGAACAAGAGCATATAAGTGTGTGTGACTCATAATGGTACGTGTGTAATGTGTTATTAATTGCTATAAAGTATTTATAACGCACAATTTAAAAAAATAGCATTCTGCACTCCTTCTCTATTAAAAACTAAAAGTATGACGGACGGAGGAGTATGAAAATGCCCACATTTTCATACTCATACGTTTTTTTTTTTACAGTTCGTCTTTGTATTATGAAACGCCATCTATTGGCAAATATACACAATTCTGGCATAACCGTATAGTCATTGTCGCTACTACTAGTCAGCTCATACATGACCCACCGCTGGGTCGGGCCTCCTTCAATTACACGGAGAGTAAATAGCCTTCTGTGCCACGCTGGCCAGACGGGTTGGGACAAGGTTTCATGTTTTCCTTCTCTTGCGGAAAACATGAAACCCACAACCCATAGCCAGGTTTTCGGCCATGGTATTTTTATTGTCGTCTCTTACGACACCCTCAGGATGGAATGGGGTGGTGACACAACGTATTCTAAATCCGTCACATCACGAAGTACCAAGGAACTTTTAAAATACACAACAACATGCAACATAGGTATAAAATTCACAAACACAACACAATAAATTGTTCAAATAATATATATTTTTATTTACAAATCGAATAATCATAACTTTCGAACTAGAATAATTAATAAGCGTTCGCTTATTTTTATGATTTAAATCTGTATTTACAATTTTGTCTACACATTAATATTTATAATTAAAAATATTGCTACATACCGTATTTAGGCTAGTTTCGCTGTTACAAAAGTTAACTATAAAATGTACGACTGAAGTAACAAGTACAAAAAATTGTATGAATGAAGTAGGTTGTGCTTGTTCCATTGAATAAATTAAAACCTTACTGACATATTGAGATGAAAGGCGATTAGCGGAGCGGTAGCGATAGATGTTTATTATAAACTCAATTTGAATGCTTGTGATCTTGAGATAAAAGAGTTACATAATTTTGGTATAGAGAACCAAATTGATGTTCGAAAAATTGGCACTCAGTGCATTTTAGAATTTCGTATACTGTGCGACGCTAGTGTTTGCACAAAAATCTGGGCTGTATTCTAAATCAATCAGCATTATAGTTATTTTTGGATTGTAATTTATTTCTAATTCCAATGCTTATTTCCAATGCTTACACATCTTTAGTCATGTCTATAGTTTTCCCGCTCCGCTACCGTTCCGCGTTCCGAGTGAATGTGTCTTGGGCCTTTTAAACCAAATATCGAAATACCTTTAGTCAAAGCTATTGTTTTGTTGGCAACTTAAATTTAAAGTTGCAAACAAAACAATAGCAATAACAAAACAAAAGTTGAGTTTTCAGTTGCTCTAAGGAAGAATAATGTTACTGTGCTCAAAAAAAAACGTCACAAAGCAATTCTTTAAAATGCAGTGGCAGTATACATTCCCATATATTTAACTTGAGGTAACATGATGCCAATCTTTTATTTGTCCGTCTACGAAGCCCTCAATAGATCAGTGACATCATGTGTTCTAAATCAATCAGCATTAAGTTGTTTTTGCATTGTAAGAATTAGTTCCAAAGCTTAGAACATGATTGTCATCTAGCAGTGGGTCATCTCTGTGAGGATTAGTAGGTAGTAGTAACATGATGTACGGTAATTTAACAGTGAATATATTGAAGATATGCATAAGAGTTGACAATAGTTACTATATATTGTCCCTTTCAATTTCCTGTTGAAGAACAGAGAAGGAAGTATTTCGATTTAGAGCATATGCATTTTTTGTAGACAACAGTTATAATCGACTCTAGAAATAAAACAATACTATTTTTTAATATATTGCGCTAGTATAGTACTGTACATTGTATAGAGAATACAAAACTTATTTAATAGGAATGGACTTAAATAAACTATTTGCCTAAAAATTCTCAATAAATATTTACAGGAGAAATGTATCTCGTTTTGTTTCGATAGATTTTTGAGCTAACTTTGAGCTTTTTATCAACTAAACAGTGGCCGACTCCTGATTAAAAAATATATTAAAAAAATGTACTATAGGAGCCATTAAAAAAAATACCATAGAAAATATAACCTATGTGTACAAAGAGAAAATATGTTTTGTGAATTAATGCTAGCCTTATTTTTTTTCTACTTGTTTCACTAGTTCGAGTACCAGGGTAGCAGAAATGATAAGCGGTGTATTTTGACACATTAATCGACGATGCCTATAACGACATTTACTCCTAGCGTCTTGATATGCATTACATACACTTTCGGACATACAATATTTCTCAAATTTATCACACTTTGATACACTGCTACTGAAATGGAGAATTATTTCCTAATTTTGTTGTCTTTGAACAATTACGTAAAATTACGTAAAACTTACATTTTACTACATTTGAGTTTAACAAACAAAAACTTTATTTATCGGTGAAATTATTGCATCAGATTTTTAAGAAGTACCAGGGCAGCATAAGTTACTAGGAAGTCTAACAGTTGTATATAATATACCACGAATTCCGTTATACCGCGTTGACTTTTTGGACGCTCAGATTAAGTGCTATCTTGCAGTTTCTCACATCTCCCATCAAAGTCCCCTTCCAGTTTCCGCGTTTCTTGTAGAAATTTCCATGTATTCGGCTCACAAGTACCAGGGTAGCAGCAGATCATAAGAAGCCCATGTCTAGCGCGTTGTACAGCGCCGCTATATCCGAGTGGCTGGATATTCTCCAGAAGGGATAATTCTTCGTCTTGGCGGCCGCTTCTTCGTCTTGGCCATCGCCTATGACCACGTAGGTACACCGCTCACCGAACCGTTGCTTTATCTTTTCAAAGCATGTTTCCTTGCCTGTAATAAAAACATTTTTTGAAGTGAAAGCTTCTTTAGCGGCGTAGAGCACTTTTATTGGATGGGTATAAAATGTCAAACTGGCGTCAGGACACGTCACCTGATCGAAAATTCGTAAGACGGAGGGAGAGTAGGCCGCCGGCGCAGCGTAGGAGAGGACGTAATATAATAATTGTAATAGTTCTGAAGTGATACATTTTTTATGTAAAATAAATTGACAATTTTTGTGTACGATAGCGCAGTAAATAAATATAGAATTTAACTCAGCAGAAGGACATTTTTGGGCTAAATATTAAAAGTAGGTAGTATGTGAAAGTATTCGTTAGAATTTGTACCTAAAGGAAAACATTTTGATTTTAAGATTCGTCGATCTATTAGCTCTAAGCCTCACATCGGATGGCTATAGAACTTTTGTTCCAACCTGTATATAAAAAGACAAGCGTTCTACTAACCAGTTTTTGTTGCCGAATAAATATTTTCAATTGGAAAAACACCTCCCAGTCCGAAAAGCAGAACTTTTGCCAACGCGGGAACTAGCTGCGTAGTAGTCACTAATACATTCACACAGTTCTCCCTGGAAATAGAAAATTACTATGAAAAAGTAGTTTATGGTACACAATGTCAAGGCCGATAACCTAGCCGCAAGAGAAGGAAAACTTGATAACAAACCCTGTGCCAACATGTCTGGCCAGCATGTGGCACAGTCAGCTATCATGTAGTTGGAGGAGGCCCGACTCAGCAGTGGGTCATTTATGGGCTGAGAAGTACTATTGTATTATATATTTATTTATGTGTGTATATTTGTATGCGTTTGGCACCGAAAATGGTTTAGATTCACAAATCAGCCCGATAGATGGCGCTGCAGTCGGTAAATGATATCATGCAGGACAATATCTGCCCGGTGTGCTTCGCTGTCGTCTGTCCGTCCCTATGTATGCTTAAATCTTTAAAACTACGCAACGGATTTTGAAGCGGTTATTTTTAATAGACAGAGTGATTCAAGAGGAAGGTGTTTATGTATAATATTGTAGAAAAACACTGATAAATTTAGAGGTTCATTATAGTACCCGTGCGAAGCTGAGGCGGGTCGCTAGTTTAGTATATAATTTTAACTGGGCAAATTTGAAAAAAAGCGTATCTGGATCCTAATATTATGTTCTATCGCAAAATACCATTTATGCGTTACGTCACAAATTTCTTCCGTGCGGGAATCGAACCCGCGACATGCTGCGCAGCAGTCGATCGCTCAACCACTGCGCCAATCGTGTCGTCGACCTAAAATCGTTTAAAATCAGACATATCCGTTGACAATAGTGAATGTTGAATTGGTGGCTTTTTCTATTCTATGGCGTGGAATTTTTCTATTCTATTCTAAGAAGCGAGACAGATGTGTTCAGAGAAGAGAGGATTAAGTCTTCGGAATATGACATACCTTGAGTTTATCATGTTGAGACACTTGCAGGCAAGTGTGAGCCAGTTGTCCGTAGCTTGTTCGAGTTCCGCCCGCAGTTGCAGCCACTGCTCCCGTTTTGCTGGGCCCAGCAGACCTCCCACGCTGTGGACAAGGAGGTATAGGGGTTAGATGTGCCGCCTTTGGAGAAACGGGTCCCGGGTTCGATTCAGAGGTCAGGCAAGTGTCTTTGTCAAAACCAGAAGCACTCTCCGAGTCTGGGTGTAGTTTGTGTTCGTAAATTACATGTTTGTAAATACTGGTAGTTGGTCAAATTAGGCTAAATTTGATTTGATTTTGAGAATTTGGGGAATAGGCGCCCTTGCCTACCTTTAGACACCCTTAGGATTGATTGGGTTGGTGACAGTATATTCTATTATCCATTACTACACATTCATACGTACCTATTTCTATAGTTATTATACGTGTCCTTGATCTTCCGGTACCGGAAGGCGAGCTTTCGCATCCAGTCGACGCCGCCGCGGACACCAGGCGCGCATAACCCGGCAGAAGGGGCGGCGCCCGCGTGGAACCCGTCCGCGGCGAAGTTGTACGCGGACAGGTCTTGGCCGTTGTCGTCGGCCGCCACCGCATCTATGTGCTCCTGGTCACAGTCCTGTGACAAACGCGAAAAATCATTTAGAACTAGGCGCCTATTTATAAATTGTAGCCTATGTCTTAGTCTGAAGTATGCGCTATATTATTGTGAAGTTTCATTAAAATCCATGCAGTAGTTTTTGAAAGATTAACAAACCAACATTCGCGTTTAGTATATTACTAGAATTTGTGAAAATAATACACCTGTTTTTGAAGTAAAAGTTCTTTACGCATGCTTAGGGAGGAAACTGGTAAATGTGTGACGAGATCGTTTCGAAAAGTGTGATTGGTCATAAAAAAAGAATGAGGATAAGGATTGACATTTACATTTATTTAAAAATTCTTACCTCAACATCATTGAAGAAGAAATGAGTATCCGCTAAGCTAAATATCATTTCTTCCATTCTGAAGCCTAATTGAACTATCTGTTGCGTATCCTGCAAAAAAAACCATTACATTTTATATTCAATCATCTTAGTCTAATCAGAAACTATAAAATACATTTCCGTGTTCGCCACCCCATTTCATCTTGAGGGCGTCATATGAGCCGACAAAAGGAAATGATGAATGAAGGCCTAGCCGGAAGAGAAAGAAAACTTAATATATAATACTATGCCAACATGTTTGGTCATCACGGCACAGTAGGTTAATTACTATAAATACAATTAGAACAGAACTGATGAACTTGAAACTGTAGAAATGACTGATAGAATAGTGGACTAACACTAAAACCTGTTTTTTTAATATAATAATCACATGACAATTAGCCAATTCATTTAGTACACAGCCTGACACCTAAAATTTATAACACCCCTCTTTTTGTCAGGGGTTAAGGACAGGATGTTGCAAGAGCAGACAAAAAGAAATGACGACTGATGGAAAAGACAAACTTGATACAAAACCTTATGCCAACTCATTGGGCCAGCATGGCACAGTATGCTAATTACCTCCCTGAGATGGGAGGAGGCCCAACTCAGCAGTGGGTTATTTATGGTCCAAGTTGTAACGGTACACTTACCTTATTGTACTTAGTAGCATAGGTTCCCGTTAATAGTGAGTGAAATATAATAATTGTCTCATCCAGATCCCAAATGAACACTCGGTCTGTAGCGGGTTCTGGGACATGCTGTGCTGGTGATGATGAGGTGTTCCGTCTGCCACGTCCCCGTGATCTGCTAGCGGTACTCTCCCTGTAAAAAGATAATGCTTTAGTTACTTTAGAAAGAAACCAATCATTTAACAAATAATGTTAACAAACAAATAGTGCAGAAATATCTCTTTATGTGTCATGCAAAGGTCGTAACATAGCTCAAAAATTTGTTTTTCTCTTAAGTAACTATTAGTAAGATGTCCCATTTTATTGTTTCTAAGGGGACATCTTCTTACGAGGATGTCGAAACTAAAATAAAGAAGTTAAAATGGAAATGGACAAGCAAAGTAACAAATTGGACACCACGGTTCAATACCAAAAGGAAAAGGGGCAGACCACACAAAAGGTGGTCAGATGATCTTAAAGCAACTGCTGGACCCCTATGGATGAGAGAAGCAAGAGACCGACAAAATTGGAAATCACTGGAGGAGGCCTTTGTGTCAAAAGAACACGCTGAGCAGGAGACTGATGTGAATTAGCTTTTATAGCTTATATGTTTGCAATTAAGTAGTATTTTTTGTAATTTTGCAATTATTTTCTTTATATATGTATATCTTGCTTGGCAAATAAAGGCTTTGAAATTTGAAATTTGAACTATTAGTAAAATTGATAGTATCATTACTGACAAACCCTAGACCAAAGTCTTGTTATGGAACATCTTACCCAGAATTTTCTCTGCATCTTCGGCTAGCTGCATGTACTTCTGTTTTGATTGGAGAAAGTGGACTTGCATCATTTATTGATGGTAGCATTGCGGATGGTGATTCTATAGACAAAATAAAGTGATTAAAGTAGGGCTTCAATTCTGTTTAAAAAATATTAAATAGAAACAACATATATATGTTTCTTTAAACTTTTTTTTTGATTGTTGTCTAAGATAACAACATGAGTTCATGAATGAAAATTAAATTGAATTTCTAAAACTTGATAAAATTGTTGACAATAATTTAAAATTGCCTTCAATTATCAGAACTGACCAAATATACTGTTGATTTTTTTTTTATTCTGATGTTAGTTAGGGGATTTTAGTCGCATTGCGACTATGTCAGCCCCGTTGAGCTCTCCAAGATACACACATCTTCAATTGTCCATATCCGACAGTAATTTGTACACATACTAGTACAGCGCAACAGCTTCCTGTGTTGTTTGCGCAGCCAGAACCACCTGGCAGTGGCCCACATCAAAGCTCCTCTGCATACTGCGTATTTGATCTCTCATAGGCACACTCCACTAAGAAGTTTTAAATATCTTCTTTAGTGCCACAGACTTCACAATTTGGGCTTTCTGCTTTTCCCATTCGATATTTGAAGCTTCTCAGTGGAAAGTGCATGCCCAGGTCTCAGCCTATGCGCAATAACAATTAATTTCCTACTGAACTTGAGTTTAGTGAACCATGGAATATGAGGGGGCTCACTCTGCATAGTTCTGTACCAAATGCCTTTCTCCCAGGACACTTGGTCAAAATATTCCTTCCATTTAATTTTAAGACAATTATACTGTTGATACTACTGATGTAAAGCAAGGTAAACAAATTAATTAACATATACGAACAAATTAGGTATGACCTACGACACAGAATAGTATGATAATTCAATAACACGGAAAAATTATGTGTAGTTTCAATATTCCAAGGTAGATTCTTCCAATAATAACAGATTGACATTTAAGTTTCGAATACCTTACCATTATCACTATCGGAGTCTGGCCAGTAATCAGAATCATCTAATTGATAATCCGAAGCACTATCATTATTAGTTTTTCTACGTTTATTGGGATGCGAGTCTTCGTTTTCTTTATTCATAATTCTACCACGTGAGCTCCACGCGAAAGGTGAATTATTATGAAATAATACACTGCTTTATTTATGTAAAGTAATTTAAAACCAATTTTGTTTAAAAAGATTTATTTTGTAAACATTAAATGCAACGGCAACAAGTTTTTTTTACGGACTGTCAAAATCAACTGACGTTTAACATGACGCATGACGCCCCGTTGAATGTTGCCAGCATGCAATAATAGGTTGATCATGAAGTTAAAATATACTGGAGACTTGAATCCATGTATGTAACTGTACGCTAATATAGCCGCAAGAAAATATTGGTTTAAAAGATATTTAAGAACAGAAGACGCAAAAATACTTTACATTTATATTTATAATCGTAAGATTATGCAGCAGAGCGGCGCTAATTTGTGAAAACGAAGATTTACAAATAAAAGCAGTTTAAACATATCGAAGTGTATAAAATATATTATTGAAGTAACAGAAAAGACGTAACCATGACAACATAGACTAAAGGATATCTCAGCATAGAGGATTATATCAAAATAATTATAACACTCCCTCTTCATTAAATAGACTTCATGCCCAATGAAGTTCTTAATGAACAATACTGTGGCTTCGGTAAAGCCTTCGTGAGTATATCTGCTACTTGTGCTGATGATCTTATCTTCTCTATTTGTATGAGTTCTTCAAGCACCAGTTCACGTACGAAATAATGCCTTATACGGATATGTTTTGTCCTCCGGTGGAACTCAGGGTTGTATGCAAGTCGAACTGCGGCTTCATTATCAACATAGAGAACTGGGCTTCCATTTACTTTGGTTAACGTTTCAAAAATTCTTATCAGCCAAATCAATTCTCGCGCAGCTTCACTGGCAGCTACGAGTTCTGCTTCTGTTGTCGATATCGCAACAGACGTTTGCCTTTTACTGAACCATGACACAGCTCCCCCAGCAAAATTACAGACAACTCCAGTTGTTGATCTGGCGGTTTCTAGATCACCACCATGATCCGCATCGCTATATGCTTTTAATATTTCAGGCATTTGGTTGGGCTTATACGTTATACCATAAGACGTAGTGCCTTTTATGTATCGTAAAATACGTTTCACTTTTATCCAGTCTTCATGTTTCGGATTTTACAGCTTTCTAGAAACTACGCTCACAGCATAGGCTATGTCAGGTCGCGTGCCAACCATTAAATAAGCTAGTGATCCAACTGCTTCCCGGTATGGGAATCTATTTACTCCCTCTGAATCAATAGCTCTTTCCGTATTTTGACGTTCAATTGGGGTGGATACTGGATTACAGTCTATCATCCCAAAACGATCAAGTACCTTTTTAGCATATGCTTGTTGAGTTACGGTAATAGCACCACTTGCATCCTGATGTATTTCCATACCCAAGTAATATGAGGCTGGTTTAGTGGTAATTTCTAGTCTGTTTCGCAGGTCACGTAGAAATTCTTCTGCCAAATCCTTATCTGTGGCAGCCACTAATCCATCATCAACGTACAAAGTGATTAGTATCTTCCCCCGACCTATACTTTTCGCATATAAACATGGGTCTGCATCACAGGCTTTGAAATTGAGCTCCAGTAATATATCACTGAAACATGCATTCCAGCATCTTGGCGCTTGCTTAAGACCATACAAGCTTCGATTCAATTTACAGACTCGTTTACTTCTGTCACTGAAACCTTCGGGTTGCTGCATGTAAATCGTTTCCAGTAATTTGCCATTGAGAAATGCTGTAGTCACATCAAATTGAACTAAGTACAGCTTTTCCATTGCGGCAACACTCAATACAGCTCTGATGGTTTCCAAACGTACGACGGGACTAAAATTATCTGTGTAATCAACCCCTTTCTTTTGCTTGTAGCCTTTTACAACAAGTCTGGCCTTAAACTTTTCAATGGATCCGTCAGGATTCAATTTTGTCCTGTACACCCACTTGCAAGGCAATGCTGTCCGTCCAGATGGCAAATCTTCCAAAGACCAAACATGATTTTTCTTTAGTGAATTCATCTCATTGTTCATAGCTTCGACCCATTTCTCTTTGGCTTTTGAATTCATAGCTTCACAATATGTTTCTGGAGATTGATCAGACAAGATACCAGTTAGTGTGCAAACATAGTCATTTAGTTTTTGAGGCGGACGTAAGCTTGATCTATATCGAAGGTTATAATTGTGACGCTGCACTTCATGGTTAAACTCTTGTCTAAAGGGAGTTTCCCCAACATTCTCGATATCATTCCGCTCTAACAACTCGACTCCACTCTCAATATTGACAAGAGGCTCAACATTTTCATTCTCAATAGGAGTCTCAATACTACTCTCAGCATTGACAAGAGTTTCATTACCGCATTCAGCATCGGCAAAAACATCCTCTTCTCTGATTCTGTTTACTCCCTCTGTCTGTAGAGCGTTTTTATCGTGGTTTGCATTCTTATCCGAATCCAAAAGATTTTTGAATTGAAATTCAATCACACTCTCATTTAATCTTGTACCTTCTGTCTCGTTCTCCTTTCTTGAAACAAATACATTTTCATTGAATATAACATCTCTTGACCTAATAAGCTTTCCGGTTTCACTATTAAAAATACGGTATCCGTCATCCGCATCATATCCTACCAATATTCCTTTTTCTGCTTTCTTGTCAAGCTTCTTACGTCGTGCTTTAGGAATATGGGCATAGACAGTACTGCCTATTATTCTCAGATGTTTAATTCTAGGTCTCTTCCCATACCACACTTCATATGGAGACTTTTCAGGAACTTTAGATGGCCCTGTCCTATTTAACACATAGGCAGCTGTGAGTATCATTTCTGCCCACAGTGCTTGCGGTAGATCGCCATGTGCATGCATAAAACTTCTAGCGGTTTCGACCAAAGTCCTATTCTCTCGCTCACTCACACCGTTTTGCTCAGGCGTATAAGGCATAACAAGCCTTTGAGTGATACCATGTTCATAGTTGTCATATTCTCCGCCATTATCAGAAAGTAGAGTCCTAACTTTGTAACCAGCGACTTCCATTTCTTTAATGAATTGGATGAGTTTACTTTTTACTTCTGATTTCTGCTTAAGCATGTATACGTGTCGGTAAGAACTAAAGTCATCTTTGAATAATACATAATAACGATAGTTTGAAAAAGAATTTAGAAATGGACCACATACATCCGTGTGAATCAATTCACCGATCTGTGTCGTTCTCTCCCTTGTGCCGAATTTATGACGATGTGACTTTCCATAAATACAACCTTCACACTGTATGTCATCTTGTTTTAGGGTCACGCCTAGTTCTCTATTGACGAGATCTCTTACATGCCTCTTATTTTGATGTCCAAAACGTTCGTGGTAGATTTGTAATTGGTTTGAAGTCAATACGTTAACAAACACGGGTTGGTCTGGCATGACAGTCTTTATGTCCAGTTTGTATAGACCATTGTTGGGAGTTCTATTTCCAATTAACTTTGTTATACCTCCTACTTCTAGTGTACACCTCCGTTGTGTAGACGTAAATAGGCTATTTGGTATTTTGTCTTGTGCAGCCAATATTGAGAACAAGTTCATCATTAAGGTAGGTACTAGCCATACATTGCTCAATAAGAAACATTCTTTGTTTCCATTTACATTTGATTCTATTTTCACAGTTCCTTTACCTAAAGCAGGAATTTCTGTGCCATCGGCTGTAGTCACCGTATGTATAGTATCAAACTCCTGAAAATCTTGAAAAATGTCATTCCTCATTGTTATATGACTCATAGCACCATTGTCTACATACCAATAATCTTTATTTTGGCTTTTATTTGCGACAGTGTTGGCTACCATTACAATGACGTTATTAACTTGCTTAGATGTCGAAGCACTAACTTGCTTTGGAGGTTTACCATCCGCTATCCATTTACGACATTTGCGGACTCTGTGGCCTTTTTCTCCGCAATAATTGCACTTGTAAGCATCCTTTTTACTCAATGGCTTTTTCATAGTTTGGACTGCTAGAGCCTCATTACTGCTGGTGTCAAATTTCTTCTTCAAAGTTCTTTCGTAAGCGCATAGATTTGTTGTCAGATTGTCAATTGTTTTCTCATTTTTGTTCAACAACATCCAGCTTGATTTGAATGTAAAGAAATTTTCGTCCAAAGAGTCTAAAATTTTGCAAATGAGCAGCAAATCCGGCAATTGGCTGTGCGTTTCATCATTGCATAATTCTCTATTTAGATCGCACCAAATGTTCTTTATTTTTGAAATGTGGGCTGACATGTCATCCTCTTGATTATATTTATAACCGAAGAATGACGAACAAAGAGAATATGCCCTATCTTCTGATTGGCCATCAAACAATCGATGTAGTTCTGTCCAAACCTCGTGGGCTGTCTTATAACGCATTATTTTCTGTAGCGTATCCTCCGATAAACTATTTGTAATGGTTATAAGAGCATCACTTTCCGCTTTAATGTACCTGGCATATGCTAGAGAGTGAGCAGCTGCATCTCCTGCACCTTCTGCTAAGACTGGTTTTTTAAGTCGACCTTCTACAATATCCAGAGCGTCTTGGATTCCGCTTAATTGGATTGAAATTTTATATTTCCAGATCGACCAATTTACCTGGCCTCTTAATATGGTACAATTTTGAACCTTGATTATACCTTCCATGATAAATTCAAACGCTCTTATTCTTCTCTTTTAAGCAGCCATAACCTATAATCGTAAGATTATGCAGCAGAGCGGCGCTAATTTGTGAAAACGAAGATTTACAAATAAAAGCAGTTTAAACATATCGAAGTGTATAAAATATATTATTGAAGTAACAGAAAAGACGTAACCATGACAACATAGACTAAAGGATATCTCAGCATAGAGGATTATATCAAAATAATTATAACAATATTAACACCTAGCAAGTCACGGTCTACTGAAAATGAAGTAATATTGGAATTAAATTACCTGATAAAGCGCCTCCTAAGTGATACGACGTGTGGCCAGCACTGCCACTACTGCTTGGTGAGCTGACGTATGGAGAATAGCTAGGTGTTGCATAGTAGCCACCATATTGTGCTACATTGTGCTCCGCGTATCCGGCTGCATAGCTACTGTAGTCCTAAATAAATTATCTCATTAAATTCGTCTATAAGTACTTTATTTTGTGTAAAAGTAGTGATTTAATACTTGGACGTAACACAACGCAAACCCTATAATAAGTACCTAAGTATTTTGGGCTAAGTTGCATCAATTAAATATTTAAAAAGTTAAAGGAGCCATTAATTAAGGATTTTTGAATGAGTGATTGAACTGTAAAGGGATTTTAAACTATGGGAATAGCTTAAACAATATTCAAAGTAGCAGTGTTTAATGTAGTAACAAACAAACAAAGTAACAAATATTAGGATTTCGCACACATTTGGTGTTTTTGTCAATCAACCTATGCAACTGTTCACGCTCCAGTTTCGTCAACACGAAAATATCATGCAGACTGAATCGACAAGTTAGCTTTCCGAACTGTCAAATCCATACATTATCGTGGTCTGAATGTTATACAAATGTTGCCATATTGACAATGAGAAAATATGACTCAAAAATTACCTGTTGAGTAGCGGGGAAGGACTGCGCCAGGCTGCCGTTATAAGAAGAATAAGCATAAGGAGAGGGTTGTGTACCGAACCCCGAACTGGGAACACCACCAACACTGCTGACGCCATATGCGCTGAGATATGTCGGAGTTGCTTTGCATGACGATCTGTGAATAGAAGATTGGAGTTAGTACGAGTTACATATACTTGGGCAGGCCACGTGGCCCGAAGAACAGATGGCCGCTGGGGCATAAAAGTCTTGGAGTGGCGTCCACTTATGGGAAAGAGGAGCGTGGGAAGACCCCCAACTAGGTGGACGGACGACCTTCTAAAGGTCGCTGGGAGTCGGTGGATGCGTTCTGCACGAGATCGCACATTGTGGAAATCTATGGGGGAGGCCTATGTTCAGCAGTGGACTTCTGTGGCTGATAGATAGATAGATCGACATACACTTTCGGAAATATTAACACTATTTCGAACCCATCTCAGCCCTGAATGACTCACTGCTAAGTTGGGCCGCCTCCAAGATTAGGGGGGAAATTAACCTACTGTGCCAGGTCAGCGCAAACGGCGTTTGTAAGTTTTTTTTCTCTTCCGCTTAGATGGTCTGTTCCTTGTGCACCTTTAGTAACCCCTTACGACACCCTCAGGGTGTAGAGGGTTAGAGACATTGTGTCTTCCATTTGCGTACAGATAAATCTATACGTATCTACACATGTATATAGGCAGGGCCGGATTTAAATTTGTGCCGCCCTGGGGCTAAAGAAAATGCCGACTTAAATTTTATTTATTTGAATAGTTTTTACTTATATTTCCTATATTATAATATACAAAATTTTAATTTGATACATAATACTATAATTATATAAGTTTCTTGAAAGATAAAATGTTTATTTAAAAGAATTAGTTAATTATATATTGTATAGATTTTGTTTTCTCACTTTCCAAATATCGCCGCCCTAGAAAATTTGCCGCCCTGGGCACTAGCCCCGACTGCCCCTAGTGTAAATCTACCACTGTATATAGGCCAAACTCAAATATTTCCACAGTCTAAAGTAAATCATAGTTACATTTCTTTTTTCCTACTTTCATTAGGGTCGACACTGGTATTACCTGACTTGACCAACAACTAATAATTACACTGTGCGATTGCCGACTCGTTTCGTGGAATCACCGGTAATTATGGTTATACAAGCTCTTCGTTTTCACGCTACTGACTACCCATGACTGCCATAGACTATAGAATCGCAGTCGCTAGCGACGGCGTTAAGTGCCCTGAGGAGGTCCGATATCACACAAATCATGCTGTCTAAAAATCTATGTATTAAAAAAAAACAACTGATAGTTACCTATTTGTGGCATTGTGTGGAGGATACGCGCCATAGGGTTGGTTGTAGAGCGAGGAGCTGACGTATGGTGAGGCTGTGCTGCCACTACCATACTGCTGCATACTGGAAAGAGAATCTATATAAATATAAGTGAAGCAAAAACTTTGAACCAAAAAAAGGAAAGGGTCCGAAATTAAAAAAAATACTGTTATAGTTTTTAAAGAGGAGTGCAGAATGCTAATATTATATTTACTACTACAACCCATTAATGATCCCCTGCTGAGTCGGGGTTCCTCCCATCATGGGGATGGTTATTAGCCGTCAATGCCACCCTGGCCAGACGGGTTGGCACAGGGTTAGTATTATGCAGGAATGGACCGCCTCCCACTGGAGCATAGATCCCGGGCAGAAAGCACCTTCAAGGTGCTATAACACACCAGGCTGAATTCGGCCGCGGATCCACGCCCCTGCCCCACGTGGGATCCGACGTTGGACGACGTCGGTGCTCATTGGAGTGCGGGTTTGAGGAGGCGGTGAGCCTCCAGTCTGTGGCATAGCGGTCGGGCCCCAGTAGGCAAAGTATCCGCAATGCCACCGACATGGACGCGAGAGAGCACCCCGGGGATGTTTAGTGGGTAGGCCCCCACTCTGGGTGAGAGTCCGGCACGCCCTCACGCGTGGCTGAGGGGGATAAAGTCCTTAAAGGATTTTACCCCGAGCAAACAAAAAAAAAAGGGTTAGTATCAAATTTTGAGACAACTTGGATAAATAAAAGCACCCTGACAAAGAGAGACAGAGATATCGTTTTGTCAACACTGTACAGTAACACAAACTACTGCTGATGACTCCTCACTTGGGCTACCTGTTATAGTACTGGTAGGGCAGCGCCGACTGGTCGTACGGCAACGTCTCCCCATAGAGCGCCACGTCTGCTTCGCACAGGCCCGGCGACCGGACCTCGCTTTTCACGCCACCTGTACAAAATTAACATTGACATGTTCAATTATAGAGATTCTTGCCGGCTCTTCTTTTTAGAGGAACATTCCGAATCGTAGATGGACGCAAGTGTTGTGAGAGATGGATGAATGAAAACTTGTGTACGAAAGGTGTGAATGTATAAGTCGACCGATAGGAGTGTATGGAGATTTCCACCTAGCGTAGGACAAGGGCCGAAAGATGATGATGCTCTATTTAGGATGTATGGTGGTATATCTCACATAAATAAAGTTCATTTAAGTTTGAGTTTGAAATTCTTCACCAAAATTATTCTACGATGGTAACATTCTGATCGTCCATAGGCTTATTATGAGCCAGTACCGAATACCAGCATGGCCTATAATCTTTATATGGCAGTTGCTTTAATTAATTCAGGCCAGTAAAATAATTTAGCAACCAGAATAACGGAATAATTCAATATTAAAGTTCTGAAAGTATAAGTTAAAGTCCGTGTGGTGACGGAGTTAGAATTCAAAATGTCACCAACCCATACCATCCTGAGGGTGTCGTAAGAGGCCTATCACCTAGCCGCAAAAGAAGGAAAACTTGAAAAAAAAACCGTGGGCCAACCGGTCTTGCGAGCGTGGCACAGTAGGCTAATTTTCCTCCGTGTACTTGGAGGAGGCCCGACTCTGTAGTGGGTCATTCATGGGCTGAAATGATGATCATGATGATGATGAAAGTTCTGAAAGTGGCTTACCCGCGCTGTCGTCATTCATCAACCAGGCTACAGCAGCCGACGAGGAGGTGGAACACAGGCCAGTTGACGTCAACGGCAACGTGAGCCCTCCAACAGCAGTGCTCGTCGCGCATCCGTTGGCCAAACTACAGCTCTCCACTTCCGAAGTACCAGGCAAGCATAAGCTATCAACAACTGATAACGACGAATTGGCCGGCGTCGACGTGTTTTGGAACAGTGTGGTGTTGCCGGATACTAGGAGAGCAGGCAGAGAAGCATCTTGCAGTATTGATGGCGGGGAGTTTGACGTTGATTCGGATTCACAGGGGCTTGCGTTGACGTCGCCAGATAATCTGGAATTAAGAATGTTCTCATTTTGAAATCAACCAAACCAAATCAATCAAAAGTTATTTATTTTGAGAATATCTTCGTACATAAACCAGTGATGGCCCAGCACTGAGTCGGGCCTCCTCCAAATACAGATGGGACAATAGCCTACTGTCTGAGTTGGACCAGGTTTCGTTCAAGTTTTCCTTCTCTTCGAATTTCATAATGGAGGAGTTTACAACTTAATATGTATTAGTTAAAATTGTATTTATTTTTGTTTATGTCTTCAGATACCTATGTTAATTGTTTTAAAAATCTAGTATTACATATCACTATCACTACATAGTATAAAACAAAGTCGCTGTCGTCTGTCCGTCCCTATGTATGCTTAAATCTTTGAAACTACGTAACGGATTTTGAAGCGGTTTCTTTTAATAGATAGAGTGATTCAAGAGGAAGGTTTATATGTATACTACATCCATAATATTGGAGAGAAACACTGATAAATTTAGAGGTTCATCATTGCACCCGTGCGAAGCCGGGGCGGGTTGCTAGTACTCAATATAATATAAAAATTGCATGCCGTAGGGTAAAATGTAGCTGGTTGCAGTAATACTTATATTAACTTATTTATTGTACACGTACATTGTGCGCAATAATTGATTGATAGGTTTTCTGCCTTGTAATTTTATTTACTCGCCTCTTACGCCCTCAGAATGGAATGGGGTGATACATTAAGTATTCTAAATCCGTTACCATCGTACCATTAAGTACGACCAATTAAATCCTAATTGCTTGACCAATAAACAGCAAACATGGAAACGATAGCACTTAACGTAAAACGACCGTAAACTCTTCCACCTTTTACAGTGTTTGTAAACATCTTTTTATGTCTTAATTAAGGTTAGATAGAGAGTTAAACGACTTTTTATTCATACTTATTTGTGTTTCGCAAGCCTAGTAAGATTAAAAAAAAATCTAATTTCAATAGAGAGGATGGTTGGCAAGTAACAATTGCTTGGGATCCAGTCATTAAATTGATAATATCTCGAGCTCCAGCACTCATTTGCAAGACCCCTAGATACAGTAAACGATTTCTTGGTGCACACGGAACGTTATCATCATCATCATCATCAGCCCACATTAGTCCACTGCTGGACATGGGCCTCCCCTAAACAGCGCCATACCGCCCTGTCTTCATCTTGAAACTCAATAAAACAAAAAAAATAGGCGCACATTTAACTGTTTCTTTGTACCATTGAAGACCACTTTCTACCGTGACCACTACTGTTGCAAAGCATTTGAAGCGTCGGGAATTAAATCCGTAAAAAAATATTATTATAACAGTAAAAAAAAATAGTAAAGAATATTTTTAATCCTAATCAAACAGCGGCGTACCACAGACATTAAATTACGTTATTCCTTGCAGACTGCATTCGCTGACTGCCGGCTTTTTTTTTAAACGAAACTCTTGCTCAATGTATAAACTGTATCGCGGGGGCGGATTCAAAACATGCTTTAGGCGCAAAGGGACGATTATCCAGCCAGACGAGGTGGTATGTCTGGCTAGGGTTCGCAGGCTATCCCCGATAACTGTAGTCGAGGATTTCTTAACTGTGCGAATTGCTCTGGAAACTTCACTTTCGCGGTGTAGGACTTTTCGGTAATTCTCGCATTTGTATTTATGCGATATTTCTTGATGTTATTAGGTCAGATTTTTCGGATAAATTGTGTAAAGTCTACATACTGGTCGCTACAATGCCACGCCTAGACTCGGAACAAGTGCCTACCCCGGAATCGAACTCGAGATCCAAAGCACATCCAATCCCCAGACCAACAAGACAAAAATGTGGAAAACTCGGTAAGTAAGGGTTCCTGAAAAGCGAGGGAGGTGTCAATCGACGAACGGCGTGGAGTCAAGTAATTTGGTAAAAAAATACTAAGTCCAGTATTAGTTAAAATTTGGAAAAAAAAACAACGAAGTTTTGAAGAAAATTTGTGGAGGACGAAATCGTCTAGATTTACAAATAAGCCGTGCGTTATGTTATTCAGTCAGAGGGTAGTCGAGGATCGCCGTAGGTTTTAGTGGGTTGGTTGCAGTGCAATTTACAATCTCTCTGCGCCCCGGAGTCCCACATAACCCGGCCAGCCTTCAACAGCGGGGTATCCATGACGAATTACGTCAAAAAAAAAAGTCGTGCGGTATGTCTATGGCTGGCGCATTGGACACAACATTGACAGATAAACGATAACATAATCACGATCAAACCACTCGTATGGAACATATTGCCCTAATTAAAAGCATGTAAAACAAATGAAATCACATGCTGTTTATTTTAAATTAGCATCATTAAAACAAATCGCCCATTCGGTAGGGTTGGCGCGTTTAACGTTATAGTTTTATTTATTTATTTATTTATTTATTTATTTATGTACACACATAGAAAAAGTTTAGGAAACATTACATTTAGGAAACTTATGTACAAAGGTACTACTTATTTCTATAGAAATCTCTTCCAGTAGACCCGCAAAAGGAGATGGTGAAAAAGTATAATAGGCTTAGTGCGTAAAAAACTTAATATTAATAATATTACAAATGTTCAAAATAAGTATAATGCAAAATAAAAATAAGTTAATAAAGAATCCCCTGCACATGGTGTAACGCGGCCAGTTTACAAACATGAAATTCACGAACAAAATAACAGTTTCAAAAATTAAAAAAAGATTCGTTTTTGAAACGAACTAAAAACTAGAAAATAAATTTGAATTAAAAATAGTGAAATAAAAAATGATTTTACTGTAAAAAAAGCTTGGGGTGCATAGTATCAATAGTTAAAAATATTTTATGAACAGATATGAGTAGATGGGTTATTTTGATAATATCCTGAGAAGCACCCCACGCTTTTTTTACAATAAAATATTTTTTTTACATTATTTAAATTCAAATGTATTAAAATTTATTTTAATTTTTTTTGTTCGGTTTAAAAGCGTATTTTTTTATTTTTTAGTTGAAATATCATAAAGATATTGCTAAATAATCACTAAAAAATATAGCAATAGCTTTATGATATTTACATCTCTATTAGCTATTGCATAGAAGAGCGGGGTTTCACCTTGACGATCTCTTCAAACAAAAATCGCTAATCCTGATTATCCTAGTAAGGATAACGGATCAAACTGTTTAAAATATTGAATTGTCATCGGTCCATATTAAGTATGCCAAATTTCGAGTTAATTCAACGTTTTTAACTGGGTCAAAATCATCTTCAAAGATTCCGTTACATACGTCTGAGGCCTGTTACATACGTCTGAAGCTAATACGTGTAAAAGCGTATTAAAAAAGGTTACGCGCACACGAATAGCCATGTGTAAAGTCAGCTTTAGGCAAATGTGACATCCCTAGCGTGACTGATGCCATGAAGTCCCAGGCCCGGGCCCCCTATCTCTTGTTCAGGATTTATCAAATAAAATGTTAACACGTGTACAATTAATTAAAACATGTTATCAAGTGACAGCGGCCATGACATATGGATATGGACGCACGCGTTTATGTCCGAATTTAAAAATAAAATGGTGACCATTTTTGTGACGCGTAACTTTTCACCAGATTAAAAAAATAACATAAGACGTATTAAAAACTTATGGTGGATGTTCTAAATACGATTTTGTTTTTGAATGATAGTTACAGTGTAACGCGGCAATTTATGGAAAAGACTATCGAAGAAAAATCTAAATACCTTATAATCGAATAAAGTGTCTGTATGGTGACCGATTTCTCACCACCCCATTCCATCCGGAGGGTGTCGTAAGAGCCGACAGAAGGAAATGACAAGGCCGAGACGAAAAGAGAAGGAAATCTTTATACGTAATCCTGTGGAAACCCATATAATTGGAGGCAATAAGAGTAGCAGTAATAATATAGTACTTACATTCTTACAAATTATTTCAAACTAGTGGCCCGCCCCGGCTTCGCCCGTGCAAAGCGGGTGTGGGTTATACATATAAACCTTCCTCTTGAATCACACTATCTATTAAAAAAAACCGTATCAAAATCCGTTGCGTAGTTTTAAAGATTTAAGCATACATAGGGACGGACAGAAACAGCGACTTTGTTTTATACTATGTAAAGATAAAGATAGGCAAACAATATAAAAAAAACACAAAAATAAATATTAATATACTGAATCATTCAGTCTTTACCATCGGTGCGGAATGATATTCCACAGCGAAGAGTCAGAGCGAAACTCCACGGTGGCCCTATTAAATAAAAGTGTTACAATGATGGTGGTACCAACAATTCTGACAGTTTAGTGAAGCAGTTACATGCGTAAAAATAGAAAAATACTTTATAATATAAACAGATTTGGCGTTCATAATTCAACGGATACATTTTTTTTAAACAACTACCCCGTCAGAATCAGGCACCGTCAAAGACTTGGCGGAAGAAACTCAGAGGGCTTGTCTTTTTTTAATCAATTTATATCACTACTCACTACATAGTATAAAACAAAGTCGCATTCTTCTGTCCGTCCCTATGTATGCATACATCTTTAAAACTACGCAACGGATTTTGAAGCGGTTTTTTTAATAGAGTAATTGAAGAGGAAGGTTTTTAAGTATAATATAATTGCACCGTGCGAAGCCGGGGCGGGTAATTGTTGTTCGTTAGTCTCGCTAAAACTCGAGAACGGTTTGACCGATTTGGCTAATTTTGGGCTTGAAATATTCCTGGAAGTCCAGGGAAGGTTTAAAAAGTGAGAAAACATGGAAATATTCATAGTTAAGCTATGACGACGTCTGTCGGGTCAGCTATTTAATAATATATATCTGTTAAATAAGAGATAAGATGATTGTTTTTAGACTTATTCCTTACTAACTGCCCGGAACTTCGCTTGCGTAGACCTTACAAACATTTAAAACTAACCATAAATTGCTTAATTACGGCATTCTTATACCGGTTTGTGTTTTGATAGTTTTTATTTTCCATTTTTGTAATAGACTATAACTGAATAAGACAAAATATTCTATAATATGTATTTAATTCATTATTGACAGACAACAAAACAATGAGTTAGCCCGCCATTACCACACCCAATATAAATTAAAAAATCAAATTTAAAAAGCGATGTTGTCTCTGGTTCCTTTGACTATACAGGTTGTGACAAAAACCCTAGATTCGAAGGGGACAAACAGCTAGCCATATTATTAAACAACCCATTGCTGAGTCAGAGGCCCGATTCAGCAGTGGGTCATCTATGGGCTGAATACTGAGCTGAGTACATTAAGGGTAAATAGCCTACAATACCACGCTGGCCAGACGGGTTAGCACAGGGTTTCGTATCAACGGCGTGGTTCTGCATCAGATCCCACAATGCCGCAACAGGACGCGAGTTGGAGCACCCCGGGGAGGTTTAGTGGGTAGGCCCCCACTATGGGGGAGTCCCACACTCCCCTCGCTGGCCATCCCCGTGGCCGGCGAGGAAGTCCTTAAAGAATTTTACACCGGGCGAACAAAAAAAAAAAAAAAAGGTTTTCGTATAAAATTTTCCTTTTATTTTGGCTACGTTATCAGCGTTGTCATTTCGGCGACACTTTGTATTCTAAATCCGTCGCCACTCATATGATTAAAGTGTATAAATAAATAAATAGTTTTTTCGGTTTTTGTCACACACACAAAGAATAAATAAATAAAATAAAAATATTTTTATTGAATTAAGCCTAACATAAAATAATGGTAAAGTAACTACATACATTATAAGGCTAATGCTAGTCACAAACACATTAAAACCCTGTCCTCTAAACTAGGTATACCTGTATCTTAGAGAACAGTGTCCCTCCACAGACAATGTTACGAGCCAATACTTCTAACTAAAAATCAATTAGGTTATCTTTAACATTACAAAAAATAATAACAAATAATAAAAGTGTGTGTGTGTGTGTGTGTGTGTGTGAGTGTGTGTGTGTATTGATGTGTGTATGAGAGAGAGTGAGAAAGAGTGCAAGCATGCATATATTGAAATTTGAATGAGAGATTCTTAACTTATTTCAATTTTATTTGGCCTAAAAGAAGATCCTCTGTATTGTGGAAACTTAATTTTGATAGGTAATTGTTTAGCTTACGGCAACATTCCCGTTTTGTCACACTAAACAATTTTAATTCTTTGTTTAAAGAATTATACAGTTTGGTGCAAAAGAATAAAAGAACTCCTATAAGTAATCAATTTAAAAACCTATCTGAATTCGTTTTTTTGTGCCATTTCCGCCACGATTCTTCGTAGAATTTCGGTATCAGCAGTACTATCGGTACTTTCTTTATGTATTATATAAATGGTTTTTATTACATCCTATATACTTAATTTTGTAAAACACCTGTTTAATTCCTTGTAATTAAACATATTCAAGCCAAATTATGCGAGTGATGAATTGTATTATAATATTCATTTGACACAAACAAGCATGACATAAAAATGTTGCTTTTAATTAGCAAACACTCAGCGGGGGTCCCTTTTGAATGTCGCCTAACCTGATTGTTTATTTTACGACTACAATATAACTATTATAATGTTGCAATATGTAAATAATATACTAATCGGCCACTTCACAAATTTTAGGTTTGTTTAAAAGATAAAAGCTATTTAAAAATATGAATACAAATTTCATGACGTGTGATTTAGAATATATGTTGTCGCCACCCCATTTCATCCTGAGGCTGTTGTAAGAGCCGACAAAAGGAAATGTTATGGCCTAAAACCTAGCTGCAAGAGAAGGTAATTTGATACGAAACCCTGTGGACAACGCGTGTAGCCAGCGTGGCACAGTAGGTTGATTCAGTACCCTTCATGTAGTTAGAGGACGCCATAGCTGCCCCCGCTAGCAGTGGAGGGGCGGCCAAGGCTTATCAGGGTCGCAGAGCATGCTCCTCTATTGGGGAGTGAAACACGTGGCCCTGTTTCGGGTAATTGAGGGACACTGTTGGTTTCAGTGGGTAGGTTGGGTCGCAATTTATTGGGGCGGAGTTTCACATAACCCACGAGGATTTCTAACGAAAAAAAAAAATTTTAGCATTGTCAAATACTCCTAATGTTCTCATAATTGGTATTTTAATTTTGTTTGTCTATGGAATAAAGTTTATAAATAATATTCCGATGCACAATATCTATAAATCTTCCTGAATAATAAAGAGAAAATGGATCCTTCACATCACTAGTAACCTAAATATAAAACACAGGAACTAATATCTAATAGGCAAAATTTATATCGTTCAGCAGATTACCATCAAAGGCGTAGTGAATAAATCAAAATTTAACTCGCATTACAAGAGAAGGGTTTTATTTTAAGCAATCATTCTTTTATGGCCATAAATGTACCATTGCTGAGTCAGGCCCCTTGTAAATAGAGGAGGGAGATTGGTGTTCTTGGCAAGCTGGCCAGAAGGGTTTTCACTTGGTTTTATATCAAGTTTTAAAACTATAGCTAAAAAATAAAATATTTCGTTATTAGAATACAATTGGCGTAAAATAAATTGGTACTTTAAAGTTACTAGTTTTCTGAAAAAAAACACCAATATGGGTTGATGAAGGAATGTGGAAATCATTCTACTCCATTTCTACACGTTTTCCCTATTGTTAGACATTGTTGTGGTTGTCTGAATATAAAGCTCTTTTTTATCATTTATTGAATAAACATTATTAAAAATTAAAACTAAAAAGGTTGTCTTTTTGAATAGTTATGGTATGGAGGTATAATTTCATACTAATCATTAAGTATTAAAATGAGACCTTGTTTATGATATTGAAATAAATTTTACAGTGAATTGAAAATGGACACTTAAATTATAATTTTAATTAATTTGTATTATCAAAAATGAAATACATCAAACAGTGTTTGTCTATTATAAAAACACTCTTGTTTATGTCGGTTCGCGCTTTTTTCAAGTGTCACTTCGCTTTTTGCCGCCACTTCAAGCGTTCGAAATTCAAACAACACTATCATATATCAAACGTGCGCCGGAATTTTTACAGCTAATGCAGCCATTGTCACTATGCTGTAAATCGAAAGCGCTTTTTTAATGTTTTGGGCGCTTTTTCTTGCGCTTCACTCGGTAGTCCTCGTAAAATATATTTAATTCTTGTCTGACAAAAGACTTCAAACGTTTTAATAGGCGGCCATTCGTGACATTCCATATGGCGTCTATATAGTTGTCACATTTTTAGTTTTACGTTCCCGGCAAATTGTTCCTCAAGTATTTGTTCCCGGAAGAAGAAATCTTTGAACAATTATTAAAAGTGCCAGTGTCTCGACCGATTAAGTGATTAAGATTTGTGGCCTCATTCTATCTTGAGGGGGTCCTCAGAGCCGTCAAAGGGAATGACAGGCCCGAATACCGGCAAGAAAAGGGAAACTTTGATACGAAACCCTGTGCCAACCCGTCTGCCAAAGTGGCACAGACTAATTAAACCCTCCATGTAACTGGAGGTGGCCCAACAACCCAACAGTGGGTCATCTATGGACTGAGTGAGTATTAAACCGGTTAAGTTCAAGAACTGTTTAATCACTATGTAACTGAGTGAATATTACTCTGTTAATAAAATCTTGGTGAATGGAACAAAAGGTACCTACGGAGCGGACAACAGACATTCTTAACATTGATTTGTGGCCAATAAAATGCGTATTTATCGATAATGATCTTACAAATTGCTTATTCACAAACATAATTCGGATAGTTTTCTTTGAATTGATTATTTTGATAGGAAATTTCCACGATTATACGTATTGCTACGTTCAAGCAATTATGCGTTGGTGATTGCAAAATCCGCAGATAAGCTCCACTCAAACTGGACCTTCCCAATATTGGGGAAGTACATAGAGGAGCTAAATAAAACATGCCTTGAGTGGAGTTATGTTTCGCGTAAGCAAGGTCACTTGATCTCTCTTTTAGGTAAAGCAAAGGGAAGATGTGGTGGTGAGAGATGAGATGAGGCACTATTTTTGTTTTATATTAAAAGGGACGATGTAATGAATTATGGTTTGGCTTATAAATTATGCTTTATGAACAACACAGTTGTCATTATCATTACATAACAGTAACGCACGATCGTCAACACTGCCTGTAGAAAATAGATTCCTTCTGCGAGCGGATGGTAATCCGCTGTCCTACTTCTCATAACCTCCTACTATCTTATATCTTTCTGGTATCTGGTAAGGGCGAAGAGGTCCTTTTACAGTCAGGCGGGTTCAACGAGCGGGCGGTAATTCGATGTGTCCTACAAGAGATGTAACCTCCTATTATCTTATGTTCTCCTGGTACCCTGTAAGGTGGAAGACATCCTTCTACTACTAGTGGGTGGTGATCCGATATACGGTTTGACCTCCAATACCCACCAAGACAATGAATGAAGCCAGGCCAGCTAATAATTTTGTCGCTAGTGACTTTATGTATCGACTGCTATATATGCCGACGGCTTTTCGTACCGAAGCACGGACATTGCCACTAAATTATAACACACTATAATGGACTTATGAAAGTGAAACAATGAACGCTTAGTGCTAAAGCTAACACAAGGGCACTTTGACGGCACGCTTTATGAAAGATGCCTTTGTGGCTCGAGTCAAGGGTTCCGTACCTACTTCAGATTTACATATCTGAACTCCGTTTTAAAATACGTCGTTATGAGCTTTCTCTGCCTGTCTGACTGGGAACTCATTGAGAATGTTTATATTGATGAGGAACATTAGTGGGAGAACTTTAGGACAGGTTAAACACAAAATATCCTACAGAGTCGAAGTGTATTTGGGACCAATAGCATTAAACTCCTCGATAGAATAAGAAGATATGCTTGTGATTTCAAATCTACCAACCTGAGTTTAATATCTATAGTTTATTATCTGAAGGAAGAGTGAGTTGAGTGAAGTATAGTGCGGAATGCAATCAATCTGCAGTTTAAAAGGCTATGCTGAAATTTGGATGAGTTGCCATTATTATTTGTCGTGGGGCCCAGGTGCCATCCTACCATACATGTTAGTACCGTGAAACTGATAGCTGCTCTAACCACATAATTACCAGTTGTCTTGAATCACCTTACCAGTTGTGAAATTTAGTTGCTTGTTTTGTGACTATACGGTTTTAAGATAGTGTTATTATTATTTAAACCCCAATGAGTATTTTATTTTCGAAGAAGTGTTGATAGGTAAAGACGCTTATTCCAAATTCAAAGTGGAACCCAAATACTCAGTAGTTCTTTCCCGCCATTTGGCCCCCACGTGTCACCCGGTCGGATGCGTTCAAAATCTATTAATTGCATGTTTTTTTTCATCAATGCCAAAATTTGGTTTGTAAAAAAATAAAACAGATGGCGCTCGCGACGGAATGAGTAATGGAAGGGTTATAAATAGCTTCTTAGTTTTATTTATTGACGCGATGTTATTTATGCGTAATATTATTTCGTAATCAGTAATGAGCTTTTAAATTCAGGTAACTTGCCCTTTTTCAATTACATTGGGGACAGGACCAATGTAACCTGATTTGGCTGACCAGTTTTTACATGGAGCGATTGTCATCTGCCCTCCGCAGCCCAACCAGTTGGACTACTGGTTATCATTTGGTTAGACTAGCTGTCAGTATTCAGGAAATTGATTTCGTGTGTTAGTCCTTACACGCCGCCCAAAGCATGGTTGAAATCACTTAATATGATATGATGGATTAATTAGCGTACAATCTCCTTTAGAGCAAGTATGTATTCTATTTTCATGCAATCGGTTAAAAGTGCTTTGTAGAGGCATAGAAATGGAAAAAAGGACAGACAAAAATAATTGGATGTAAAGAAATATAAAAAAACGAACGAAAACGCGCGCCTAAAAAGCAATTCGACACTTTAAATCCTGCTGTCAAAACTTTAAAAACATAACGGAACGGAATCGCGTCAAAAATTGATTTACAATCTACTATAATTCACATTCCCTTTTTCCACGTACAAATTTAAAAAAGGAATGTCATGTTAACCACTAATTAACCTAACTAATATGCGGGCAGAAATGGAATGTGACGCTTTGAATGCCAAACATCGTTATTTTTTTTAGGAATCCGAAGAATGTATATAATTTTGTATGCATTTGGGAACGGAAAACGATTGGTAGTGTGAATAAAAAAAATCAAGATATTGATTATACAAGTGATTTCATCATCATCATCATCTCAGGCCATAAAAGACACACTGCTGATTCGGGTCTCCTCCAGATTAAATGAAGGGAAGATACTACTGTGCCACGTTGCAGAACGTGTTGCTACTAGACATAACTGTCTATTTGTGTATGTATAGACAAATAGACAGTTAAACTTGAGCAGAATACCAGGAGAACATAAGATAATAGGCAGTTAAAAGAAGTAGGATATAGCGGATAAACACCGCTCAGACAGGATCTATAATCATCATCATCATCATTTCAGCCAAAAGACGTCCACTGCTGGACATAGGCCTCCCCCAAAGATTTCCACAAAGGAATTCATTGGACCTATAATGGTTCCAATGAAATTGAGCAATGCGCAGCAGTCGATTTTTGTGTCTCATTGGGGTTATTGACGGAGATGGGACGTGTAACCCAAGCGATTGGCTGATGACATGCGTGTAGTTTCCCGAAACTGGAGCTGCTCCGACTAGGGACCTTACAGTATACCAGGAGAACATAAGACAGTAGGAAGTTGAAAGTAGGATAAACACATACACATATATGTCCCAGTATGATAACACCGCTCATACCGGGACCTATCCTTATTCCAAAGAACTTGAGCAACTTGATAGGCGATTTCTGTGTGTCTTCACCTTACAGAATACCTACCAGGATAACATAATACAGTAGGAGGTTAAAAGAAGTAGCATACAGCGGATTACCATGCACTCGTCAACTGCTCGACTGGGGAAGGACGTCCACTTTATAGAAAATACCACAGCCAATTAACATGACCCTTGGGTAGTGATGTGATTTGCTCATGAGTAAGGTGAAAGAAAGGACGCGAGAACGCCAGGACTTTCATACAGGGACGCGTGATTGACACCTCTTGAAATTTCAATAGGCGAGGATATTAGCTTACGATCAGGTGGATAAATTACTTGTGCGCCATTCTATTGGTATTTAAAAAAACATGGATAGGATAGCACATAGAAAGCGTTTCGCGAAGATGACGTGAGTGACATGAGCGCATAAAAAAGTGGTCTATTAAAAAAAACTACAATAAAATTATGTTTATCAAAGAGATACATAGACGTGTTAGCGTTACCGTATTTGGTTGAAGCATTTGCCCCCCGCTGTGGAGGGCCAGGAGCAAGTGGGTTGCCAGTAAATTATATTTATTGCGTTTTATTGTTGTTTCAAAGGTTTATTGATATTTAAGAAATTAGCAGGATATGGCTACTGTAAATGTCGTTTGTATTGTATCTTTACATTATTACGCGAAGAAAAAGCACTGTACTAATTTAGATGAAATTAAAAACATTACCACGTATTTGACACACACACATACCATACCTATATAATCTATTGTTTATTGTTAGTCTGTGGTCAAATTGAGAATATAATAATATTGTTTGTTTTTAATAGGGAATATGTATGTCAAGTTTAATTTAATATACAGCATTTTCTTTATCGCATGGGGTTTTGTGTTCAGAAAAATAAAATAAAAAGGTATTCTTTATTTTAATATTTTTTTCACAGCACGGCATTCCTCTGTCCCTACAATACTGTGAAACGTAAACAAAAAAAAACATATATAAAATAGTATTACTGGCAGTAAACAAACATTCTCGAAGTGGATCCATAGATTTTATATCAGAGAATTAGCAAGATAAGTGGGTTTTTTTAACTTGTTCTTTTGATGGTAAGTGTATACCGCAGCGGAGGTTAGTAGGTCCATGGAAGTTCTGGTAGTTAAATAAAGGGGAAGGGTTAGCGCAACTCTTCAACCAATCGTGTGGGCTTCATCTCCGTTCTCCACCAATAAGACACCAAACAATTATGCACTTGTAATTCTTAAAGTTATTATATGGCAACGATGGATAAAATTCATATTTCAGTTTTCCTTTCGGAACCAAACGATACTAGTTAGGTATATGTATATGGTCATTGTAATATGGTGTTTAAAAAAAGATCCCACTGAGTTTCTTTTGTCTGGTCTTCTCGGTTGGTGGTGCGTTCCAACCTGGTCGATTATGAACGCCATAATTGGTTTATACAACATAGCTTTTTTCTATTCTATGGCTTTGTTATACAATCCTTACCAACCCTCTGGTCAGTGAGGCAAACGTAACTTCCCTCCCTCAATTATGAGGAGGCCTGACTCGTTTATGGGCTGACACTGTTAAATTGACTATTTAACCGGAACACAGTAGTGAATAATTATATGGAGGTAGATAAATGTACGACAAATATAACAATAATTCTTCCGGGATATTCTAACTTCAATGAAATCCGCATCGAATAATTAAAAAAAATCATAGATGCGATTTGATAAACGAAATTTACTCTATGATGGCTCTATGTTCCACATTCAAAGTCTTCTTGTAACCCAAAACCTATTGTACTCATCATTTCCTTTTGATCCTCACATGATAACAGTCGTTTTGGGGCGTGCCCCGTTTTTATTAAGTAGCTCTTTTCACGGCAATTGTGTGCCTACAATATGGGGATTATACGGGGATTAAGGGCCCTTGCCATTGTTACTAGGGTAGCAGAAACGGCTGGCAGTGTAAACTTTAATTCGGGCTCGCATAAGTGGAAATGTCGAGTGTTTTTATCGCAATTTTGTGAAGTACTGGTAGGGTGTCGACAAATCGCTGGCTCACTATTACAAGGTTTTATGTCAATTTTGATGAAGTTGTGTAATAAGACTTTTAAATTTTTGGCTTGTGTAAAATCTATTTAAAGTTGCCCTAGCCTTATGTGACATTTTATTATCATAGTATAGGACATCATAATCCTCTCCAAGTATTAAAATTTGCGTTGTGACTTATAGATTTTATAATATCGCCATAATTAAAATAACATAGAACTTTGTGGTAGAAAAAATATTTATTTATTTAGTTATAATCACAACTTAGGACTTTGTATTTTTTTTTAAATCACATATGTTATAGCCAAGTTTAGTATTAATTGCTTAATCATATGAACTTATTACAAATTAAATTATTATTTAGCAGTAGCATTGACATTAAACATGAAATGACTTTATTACTATGAAAAGTAAGCTTAGTATTCCAAAATTTGTCACTCTTTTCAGTCACTAATTAATTAAATAAAATCACAAATCAAAATAAACTAGTTCATTTTATTATTAAAAAGTCGCTTATTTTTTTATATTGTTACTCCTTGTCTTTTGTTGGCATACATCGATACATCCGAGTAGACTTTATATTATCTATTTTAGTCTTGCATAATATGGGATTTTTGTCAATTTTGGCACAGTAAAAAAAGGTGTGTTTACATTCCTTCGGATTTTCTGGGGTCTCATATTGACTACAATATATAATTCTGTGGATTAAGAGAATTTAAAACTCATTTCAAGTTGTGATTTCGTAAATCGAAGTTCTGTTACTGTGGAATATTTTAGCCCTGTACAAGCTTCTTGAAAATTAAAGAAGTCATTACTACTTATTTGTATGTTAAGATAAGGTTTATCTGGATTAACCTGCAATAGTTATCTCATCAATAGTAATCAAGACCGAGCAATATGTCCTGCCCCTTTGCCTAACGTTCGTGGACAACGAGAAAGCCTTCGATTCGATCGAGACGTGGGCAGTATTGCAGGCTCTCCAGAGGTACCAAGTCGACTATCTGTCCATCGAAGTGTGGAAGTGCTTGTATGAAAACGCCACCATGTCAGTCCGACTCCAGGACCAGACCTCAAAACAGATATAGTTGCAGCGAGGTGTTAGTCGTTGTCCCTCCGAAACTGTTCACCACTGCACTGGAAGATGTTTTCACGGTTCTCGACTGGAAAGGGCTGGGCATATAGTCATAATGGCTGATACCATGGAGGGTCTCACTACGATGCTCGATAGCCTCTGTCGAGCCTCCGAATGAGTAGTCTTTAAGTACCCATCATCATCATCATCATTTCAGCCAAAAGACGTCCACTGCTGGGCATAGGCCTCATGTTCAAAGTAAGACAAAGTACCCATGTTCAAGCCCTATTGACATCGGAGGCTAAATCCCCCAAGTTGTTGACCATTATAATTACGTGGGACACATTGTCCAGTTAGGTAAGTCTAGGGCTGCCATCCGTCCGAAATTCCCCGGATTTGTCCTAGTTTGAAGGGCGTTCGGGGGCCGTCTAGCAGGGGTCTTGAAGAGTGTCCCCGGACACTTTTGTTGTCGGGGGAAATCCGTTTTTTTATAAATAAGCGGTAAATTAAAATAAATCTTAGTTACAAAATCCATCCACAATAACCCGCATTCAAGAAGGCTCGGTTTTTTTTATTTTTGTTGCAAAAAATACTTATAGAGGTGTCCGGGGAAAAATAATATATTTTGCCCAAATGTCCGGGATTTTTGCCGTGTTTATCCGGCGTCTGCAATTTAGGTGATGGCAGCCCTAGGTACGTCCAACTTTGAGAGAGAGATCAATCGTCGGATCCAACTCGGCTGGGCAGCTCTCGGGAAGCTGCGAAAGATCTTTTCGTCCACAATACCGCAGTGTTTGAAGACAAAAGTCTTCAACCAATTTGTGTTGCCAGTGAAGACACATTCTGGTACAGAGTCGTGGTTGTTCACTATGGGCTCCATTAGAAGGCTCAAAGTCAACCAAAGGGCAATGGAGAGGGCTGTTCGGAGTTTCCCTGCGAGATCGAATCAGAAATGAGATACGCAAGCAAACCAGGGTCACCGACATAGCCCATAGGATGTCGGCGACGACGACATGACTGCGAAGCTTAAGTGGCAGTGGGCAGGGCACGAGGACCGACACGCTTGGTTTGAAGTTAGGTCATAGACAAGTTTATGGTGTTTTCAAAAAGCAAAGTCCTATGTTTAGCATAGAACCTTGTTAAGCTACAAAAAAAATTTTACTAATATTGAATGGTTCTATGTATTACATAGAACTTCGCTATTCCTGTTCGTTGATAAAAACAACATAAGACCGCGTAATATTTCATATTTTTCCGTAAATGCTGCCATCTAGTCGTTTATTTTTGAAATAAATAGTAGCTAATAACACATAGAACCTTGTAGTATTCATAACTAAATAAGTGATAAAATTGTAACATAGAACCTTGTAATAGTGAGCCAGCGAAATTATAAACAGCTTAGGATAATATACAGGGCGTCAAACAATAGGGTTTTTGTGATTTAAAACTAAATGGTCGATAGTAGTTGATTATGTACAAAATAACATGAAAAAAGCAACTTTCAATTTACATTTTTGGTCTTAAAATTATGTAGAAACAAACACATTGTGGATCGTAGATTACAAAACGTTATTGTGGGATGTTAATCAAGACAGCTAGTTGGCTAATTTCCAACGAAAGATGCTACTACTGCTTAGCGCATAAATGACCCACCTCCTCCCATTACTTGATACCTCATCATTGAGTTTGACCATACCGTGGGTTATGACGGTAACTCTGGTTCCCCTGCGTATCTAATTTCTGTTTCGATCTTGCAGGGAAACCCCGAGCACCCTAAACTTTGAGCCCTTAACGAGCGACCACGTCTCTGTAATATACCTTAAACCATCCCTGGTACTCGTAACAAACATGAACGAGGACTTTTGTCTTGCAATATTGTGGACGAGAAGATCTTTAACAGCTTCTCGAATCATATAGTAGTAGTCAATTTGCTTTTTTATTAGCATAGAGATGCGGAGTATAGAGACGCATGCCGTGTTTATGCGTAAGTCTCATGCGCATCGTTTTGATTGTCTTAAAAAGTTTGTAGAGAAGACTTAATGAGCAATTGACTGCCTCGTTGGTCTAGTGGTTAGATGTGCCGCATTTGGATCAACGGGTCCCGGGTTCGATTCCTGGGACAGGCAAGTGTCTTTGTCTAAACCAGAGGCACTGGCTCGGAGTCTGTCATTTCTATCTATAATATGTATGTATTTACAAAAAAAATTAAAAATATATATAATTAGTTTATCATCCATCTCGTAACACAAGCATTAAGTTGCTTAGCTTGGGACGAGATGGCGCTGTGTGAAATGTCCAAGGATATTATTATTATAATTTAAACTTTATTTCCTTGGTCATAAACACTTTATAATTTTATACTCTTTAATTAAAAAAAAAATACAACCTCATGGGAAGTGTGCGGTGACGATGAAGCGAGTTTCAATGTTTTTGTACACCCAACAAGTGTGTAACGTAAAAAAAAGTATGACAAGACACACTTACCGATCTGATACATCTGCCGCTGTATCAGGTCTTGGCCTTTTTGCCTGGAACAAATAGAAAAAGAAGTTGAAAAAATTAGATACTAGCCTCTAAGTATTTTAAGCCATGCGTGAGGTAAGCGATAATTAAAAAAAAATAACGTGCAGAGGAAACACTACTTCTACTCGGCCCATGGAGGGTAATTGGCCTACTGTGCCACGCTGGCCAGACGGGTTGGCACAGCGGTTTCGTATCAAGTTGTCCTTCTCTTACGGCTAGCCGCTAGATTATAGGTCTTTTAATTTCCTTTTGTCACCCGTTACGACACCCTCAGGATGGAATGGGGTGGTGACACTATGTATTCTAAATCCATCACCACATGGACATATAAAAATAATGAAAAAATACCAATCAATCAACGACTTCAAGTCGATTTTAGAGACTTTCGTCTAGCATTCGAAATGGCATCATTTCTAAACGAGGTTTTACTCCTTATGTAGCATTATTTACAGTGACAGTCCATTCTTCAAATCCAGACAATGCAATTCGGAGAAGGGCGATATTTGTTTGTAAAAATGGGGCAACAGCCTTATAGTGACAATTACAACAAAATGATAAGATTGTTCGTGTGGTAGCGGATTTAGGATACATATTGTCACCTTCACATTCGAGCCTGAGGGTGTAGTAAGAGCCGACTAACGGAAATGTCAAGGCAAACCTAGAAGGAAAGCGTACCACAGTATGCTAACTTCTCTTTAAAGCCTGTGCGTCGGTACCAGGGTCGCATAACAGTGCAGGAGATTACGCATCTGTGGACTGTAGACTAACTTCTCTTTAAAGCTTGACTGTCGGTACCAGGATCACATAATAATATAGGAGATGACGCTTCCCTCTGAGTGATTTTAGATTCTAGCAGTAAGAGAAGGAAATCTTAATTCGAAACCATGCCGTTGTTCAACAAAGGCATACTAAGCTAAATTTCCTCCATAAAACTAGAAGAGGCTTGACCAGACATTGTGTCATTAATGGATTAACATGAGACTGAAAATGACAACCTAGTGAACAATATCGTAATATGCACTACTTTTCAGTCTATCCATGACCAATTGTGTATTCGACCCTCCTCCAATTACATGGAGGGAAATTAGCCTACTACGCCAAGCTGGCGTATATACTAGAAATAGAAGGTTACTACTAGAAATAGAACTACTAGATAGAACTCATTTTAGTCATAAACATAACTCATGTTTTACAATCGATTTTATAGCATTCTTAATGTTATCTCCAATCAGTTTTATTAATTTTTAAATGTCTCGTTATCCATTTTATTATTTCCTAAATAGCAGATATTAACGTTTAAACGACTAAAGATATTAACGCAGATATTATTTGTTAAAAAATAAATAAATCACGTGATCAAATGTCAAAGAATGAAGTATACCTTCCTGGTTTATGCAAACAATATGGCTAATTCATACAAAAAAAAACAATAAGAATTAGCCTACCATTCCAGCCTGAGCAGAGCAGGTAGTTAGTCAAGTTTTTTTATCAATGACTTTAATGCCTTTGACCCTAGGCTTGTATGATGGAAACCAACGATAGGGTCTAAGATGGAGCATGCTATTCAAGAAAATGCCCTCTCAGGCACCACCTCTTACTACACACGACGAAACACATTAAAACTGCTTGGCCGGACTTAGATGTGAGGATATGCACAGCACTGCATATCCTCACATCTCACTGGTTGGCGCAGTGGTTGAGCGATCGACTGCTGCGCAGCATCTCGCGGGTTCAATTCCCGCACGGAAGAAATATTTGTACGACCTACAACTATTTGTTCCGGGTCTGGGTGTTTCCTATCTATAATATGTATGTATTTACAAAAAATATATATATGTAAGTAGTTTATCATCCATCTCGTTACCATAACACAAGCATTAAGTTGCTTAGCTTGGCACGAGATGGCGTTGTGTGAAATGTCCAAGGATGTCACATGCTCTGGACAGAATACAGCTAAACTGCATATATACGTTTGTACTGCATACTACAAACGCATTAACCTGATATAATCACGTGGTACAGTAAGCTAATTCCCTTTCATGGTCCTTCCATTTACAGGTTGAGTTGTATGAAACACCTTTTCCTCTTCGGGAATGCTTGATGCATACCAACGTCCCACAAGGGTGGAGTCAGTGGTTATGTGGTTGACTATTCCACTAAACCCCAGTGGTATACTCTCACACGCCACACAGGCTCGTGAGAACGCAGTGCTGTCGTTTTATGAACACCCTGTGTATCGAAAGACAAGCATTCTTGCATACACATTTCAACGAGTCGATTTAATTTTATAGCTTGCCCATTACATATAAAGATGGATAATTAAAAGTGACGTTTATCAGGAAGCCTTAAATCCAAATTATACTAATAAGCTTCAGCCACTGTCTGCCATTACGTAAGTACGTAACAATCACTGACGACACAGTTTGTTTACAGTAGAATAACTTCCTTACCTAGTAAAAAAGTGTATAAAAATATACATGCAGGTTTCTAAATCTACATACAATATCTCAGGGGTTTTTCCCACCCAGTTAATAGGTATTTCTTTAATGATTCAATGGCACATATTTTGCATTTTTGTAAAGCACCCTTGTAGAATTGAATAATTTATAACATTAGTGTGACAAGACTAAAATGTAAATTGTATTCGATTAAACAGCAAAATACAAACGATATGTATCTTCTTAAATATGTAAATGTTTTGCTAATGCTCTTTAAGCGTCCTTAAATAATCTATACTCTATACATACATACATACAAATAAATAAAATTGGAGTGTCTGTTTGTAATAATAAAATAACTACTTTTTACTAAATGCGTAAGTATGTATACACAGAACATAGACTGAATATTTATTTTTTAAATTTTTGTCAGTCTGTCTGTCTCTCTGTTTGTTCCGGCTAATCTCTGGAACGGCTTGACCGATTTTGACGGGACTTTCACTGATAGGTAGCTGATGATATAAGGAGTAACTTAGCGTTTTTATTTGTTTAGACTAGCTTTGCCCCGCGACGTCCCCCGCGGTACGACAATAACCGCGACAGTAACATCGCACCCGTGCGAAGCCGGGACGGGCCGCTAGTATATAATATATTAATACTACCCAGCCCACAAACGCTGTTGAGATGGGCCTCCTCCAGTTACTTCATCTACTATCATCTAAGGCCAAAGTAAACAAACACCTACTATCCAAACGTGTACCGTCATAGGCGTCATTTTCGCGTCAAACGGACTCAAACTCAAAAGGAACTATATTGACGTAAGATTCATCACAAAACTCATACATACATCATATAAGGTAGGTCTATTACATAAAAAAGAACTAGGGGCTGATTAGTCTTAACTTAATACTAAGGAAATTTATAAGTTGTAAAATTGTTGATTCCTAAACTGTTCCATCAGACTTGCCCTACTGGTCCAACAGTACTGTGGCAAAGGTAACGGCCCAAAACTTTAACTAACAGATTATAGATAAACGCCGGGCTATAAATAATAAGAGTCTTAAATGTCGCCTCGACCGATCAAGATTGGGTTAACAACATTAATAAAAGTGGACCGTACCTATATTTTGGCCCTTAGTATTGGGATGTGACAATTATTGGCCATTGGGGACTTGAAATGTATGAATACTCAAAACTTACTTCAACTCGTGGCTTAGATGTAGATGCTCAAAACTTACTTCAACTCGTGGCTTAGATGTAGATGCTCAAAACTTACTTCAACTCGTGGCTTAGATGTAGATGCTCAAAACTTACTTCAACTCGTGGCTTAGATGTAGATGCTCAAAACTTACTTCAACTCGTGGCTTAGATGTAGATGCTCAAAACTTACTTCAACTCTTGCCTTTGATTTTTGTATCAGTTACTTCAATGCCTTTGACCCTTGGAAAGCAACGCCAGGGTCTAAAATGGAGCAGACAATTCAAGGAAATGCCCTGTCGGGCACCGGCTCTCACATACACACGACGAATCACAGTAAAACTCAGATGTGAGGGTGGTAGCTAGCCGGGCGGCCATTAGATCCTACAACCAAGCGTGCTGGGTTTTGTTGAATTTAACAACACGCGTTATTTCACACACGAGTAAAATCTACATCCAAGCCACGAGTTGAAGTAAGTTTTGAGTATCTACATTTAAGCCTGAGCTGGTGGAATACCGATTAATATTTACTTAGTACTACCGGTTACCCGCGACTTCGTCCGCGTGGTATATCACAAAAAAGTTATTGCGTTCAGTTAGCAGAGTTGACTCGTCGTTGCCAACCGTTCCGTATTTCACGGGACGTCCCGTATTACATGCATTAATTTCTATGTCCCACCGGGACAGCCAATGTCCCGTATTTAAAGACAATTTGTAGACCACGGAGCTGATGCCCACCCATTTCTTGGCGGCTTAAACATAGACGATAAAGAACCGATTTTAATCAATTTTATTCAAACTTTTTGGAGGTATTTGTCGAAACTTTTCCCAGGATAATATTTTTTCGAAATTTATTTTTCCTAATAATAAATCAAATGCTTCAAAATCATCGTGGTTGATATTTCATTTGTGCTTTAAAAGGAATTTCAACTGCATATGGAAAGCCTGGAAATAGCATGTTCTCATGGCGACGACAAATACACGAATGCTGTCGTAAAATGGAAATACAGCAGTGTACGAAAAGTAAGATAAGATAATTAATTTTATTTTCAGTATTACTAGTATAAATTGTTTTGTTGAACGAGTATTTTCGCAATAGATGGACGAGACGTTCGTATTAAATGCACACCGAATTTGATTAAAGCCGAATTGATGACCATGTTTAACTACGATTTTGACTGCGTTTCTTTTTATAATTATGTCAAAAGACAAAATCATGATGTTAAGTGCAGTATCTAAAATGTTGACAAAACAACATTTGACTAAAAATTCAACGTCCCGCGTGAAAAAGTAAAATCCCTTATTTTTTACCATTTGTCCCATATGGCCGAAACAAAAAGTTGGCAACCCTACGTTGGTCTAGGCGTTAGATGTTTTTTTTTAAATAAAATTCATTTATTTTCTCACCACAATGTACATTCACAAAAAATATAAATTAGACAATTTTTATAACTTAAATTATTGTGGGAGACTGGTGCCTAAACTGGGCGTTAGCCTGTATTTCAGGCCACCAGGCCTCCATCCCAGATTTTATTATCAATTTTACAATTTCGGAGCAGAGTTGTTACATGTACAAATAAATTTACTAGGTGATGTCTGGGGTAGTAGTTTGGTATAACTATATGCGCGCGTGTATGTGTGTGTGGGTGTGTGTGTGTGTATGTGTGGATGTGCCGCCTTTGGATCAAAGAGGGATATACGAGGGTGAATCAAAAAGTTCTTAGAAGTGCATATATATGAAACCTTTTTGGATCAAGTTCGATATTCAAATTAAAGAGTGTCTATCACACTATATTTATGCAGACTGTCACTTGTTTTTGTCAGTTCGTTCGCATGTAATAAATTTTTTTGTGCAACGAGTTGCTAAAAAGTCAAAATTATGGATAAAAGTGAGTTACGTGCGGTGATAAAATATCTCAGTTTGAAAAAAATGTCTACGAAGGAAATTTTTTTGGACATTCAGCAGACATTAGGGGGTGATGCTGTACCCTATTCTACGGTTGCGTACTGGGTGGCTGAATTTAAAAGAGGTAGATCAAGCTGTAAAGATGACCCGCGTTCTGGGCGGCCTTCAACCTCCGTTACAGAAGAAAATGTCAAAAAGGTTGAGAATCTGGTTTTGGAAGACAGAAGAATGACTATAAAACTTATAGCTGAGATCCTAAAGATATCTTTTGGTAGCGTTCAATCCATTTTAATTGATTCACTGGGGTTCAAAAAAGTGTCTGCAAGATGGGTGCCACGAATGTTAACCGACGAAAACAAAAAGCGACGTTTGGAAATTTCCAAGCGTAATCTCGAAATGTTCCAGCGTGATTCGGATAATTTTTGCCGTCGTCTTGTCACCATGGATGAAACGTGGGTCCACCATTTTGATCCTGAAACTAAAAGACAAAGCATGTCTTGGAAACGACCATCCTCTCCATCCATTAAGAAATTTCGAGTTGCTCCTTCCGCTGGCAAAGTTATGGCCTCTGTGTTCTGGGATAGTGAAGGAATCCTTTTTATTGATTACATGCCAAAAGGCCAGACGATAACTGGACCCTATTATGCAAATTTAATCCCGAAAGTGCGTGAAGCGATTAAAGAAAAACGTCGTGGAAAACTGTCGTTGGGCGTGTTGTTCCTTCAAGATAACGCTCCTGCCCATCGATCGGAAGTTGCGCTCAACGCAATCCGCTGTGCTGGCTTCAATCTCCTTGACCACCCACCATATTCTCCGGACTTAGCCCCAAGTGATTTTCACTTATTTCCAAAATTAAAAGAGGAAATTCGTGGAACAAAATTTCACGATAATGACGCGGTTATAGCTGCCGTAGAGGACTTTTTCGAGAGTCAAGAAAATAATTTTTTTTCACAAGGAATAAGGAAGTTAGAAACGCGTTATTCTAAATGCATTGCATTGGAGGGAGATTATGTAGAAAAATAAAATATTATTATTTAAATCTTTGCATTTTTTAATATTGATTCCAAGAATTTTTTGATTCACCCTCGTAATAAGTATTAACAGTCTTATTCCGTATAGTGACGGATTTATAATACATGTCACCCACCACCTATTTTATGCTGAGGGTGTCGCAAGTGCCGACAATAGGAAATTAACAATAGAACCGATAATCTAGCCGCAAGAGAAGGAAAGCTTGACATGAAACCCTGTGCCAATCCGTCTGGCCAGCGTGGCACAGTTGGCTTATTGAGATTCTACGGGAAATTCTTGACAACGAAATATAGAAATAAGTAATTGTTATTAAACCGTTTAAAGAGTCATGTAAATATGTTTTTTTAAACTTCACTAATCTGTCAGAATTGTTTGTACCATCATCATTGTAACCCTTTTAATTATAACGGCAACTCTAGAATCTCTTCCCGGCTCTCCTCTGTGGAATGGAGTTTCGAACCGACTGTATAGACTAAATGCTACTAAAGTGTTCTCAAGAAAGTTAGTAGTTCGTTTTTATTTTGAAAGCTTTTATCCTTATATGTAGAATGGACTAGGAATACATATCATTATGGTATCACCGACTTCTTTAATCCTTACAAATATTATGGTATAGTACAAACTCGTCAACAGGCAATTCCCTCCATCTGGCTGGTGGATGTCCGAAACATCGATGGGTCAGCATGATGAAGATGATGCTTTCCTAATAAAGCAATTTGCCACAATTTGTTTAAAGTTAAACAATAAATTAAATCCTGATTCTAACGCCACAAGATTACCAGGAACGCAGCGATCATGAGGAGGTATCGTGTGAGAAAGGGCGTAAATCAGCGGGCGCATTCCGCTCGAGGTGTGAGGCCGTTCGATCGGACGATAGCGCGGGCTAATTTATACGTTTTACGCGGCGACAACGCGCTTGAACTTAAGCCCTGGTACTATACAGAGTGTTTGTTATTGTAATTTTTTTTTATTTTACTTTTTATATATAACAGAAGAGTATTTTAAACATTGTCAATAATTTTGTTGCCAGCACCGTTATTTACAGATTAAAATGAATACAGGATGTTTGTAAAGTAACAATATTTTTTTATAAGTATTTAACAGTCTAAAACACCTTATGCCCTCCATGTAATGGAAGGAGGCCCTATTCAATAGTGGGTCATCTATGGCCTGAGTAGTAGTAGCATTAAAATAAAATACGGTTTTTTTTCACAATTAGCGCAATTTGAAAATACAATACGTGCCTTTTATGCCATTTACAATATTGTCTTTTTTTAATATGTCTGTTTCTTCATTGTTCTCTAGATTTTTATGCGTGTACTTTACTAGAATATTTAGTACATTATTTGCGTTTGCTATCTTTTTTTTTTACAAATTATTCTAACCGCCCATGGCGTAATGTCGAAATGAACCATTAGACAAAACCCCGATTGTTTAAATCAAGGAAAAAAAACATTATTTGTCATTTCGAATTCGGAACACGCTATATTCTAAACAAACATCAGGAACAAAACGCTTCTTTATTCAAACGTAATTCGTTTATTGTTTTATCTCACTTTATATTTACGATTGGGTCCCCGCGTCGTCTCGCTCCCGTCCCGTGAGGCATAAATTATAAAATTTATCGCCCAACGATTTTAAGTTTATCTTTGATAATAACACGCGATATTGGCACGATTATTAATAAGGTCCTTTAGTTTTCCGTATCGTCGCGTGTGAAGTGTCAATTTTAATTGTGATTTATTCGTATTATCCATTCGAATAATGTGTGCGTCGTTTGTTTATTTGAATTGTATGAGCGTTCTTTTTTTAATGATATGCATGTTTCAGATATATAATATAAAAAATATATAAATTTAATGTTTGTGTTTCACAAGATTACCCAAAAAAGTTATTCATTTAATTTTAAATTACCGAAATTTTAAGTATTATGAAACCCCTCACGCAATTCAGACGGAGGATGTAACAAAAAAAAAGATCAACATTATTTTCCTCCATAAAGCAAAGTACGTTCTCATGATAGAGAAAAAATAATAAAATCAATTTTGCCGATGACATACTTAAAACACTTTAACACATAGGTACTTCAGAGTTGTAACACTTGTCATTAATGTCGGTGGCCCAAAAGGGCACCAAAATAAAAAAAAGACCAAAAACACTAAACTATTGACATAATTTTTTACTAAAATAAAATTTACCTTTACTAATCTTTAAAAATCGATGGTAGACTTACGACCAATCGATATGAAGCGCGGGAACGGGAACGTATATCGAGAGAGACATCTTGCTCGATAAATCGCTACGTGTTCCACAATCAAAAGGAACAAATTTGTTTTTATTGGGGTTATCTCTGGGTGGCTTTATGTTCGATGTTTATTTTTTTCCCGCGTACATTTTATTAGTGGCCAGTACAAAAGGTTTTGTCTATTGTGGATAAGGTTAATGACTTTATTGTTTATTTAAACAGCCATAGGACCAGCCTTTTGCTTCTAGGCATTTTTATCATCATCATAAGCATTTACGTTGAACTCAAATTTCATCTTCTTCGATTGTTCCCAATTCCCAACTTTTTGAGGCTTAGCACCATTCTAACTGACTATGGGACGATTTCGTCGTCGTAGTCTCTTACGACACCCTCAAAATGGAATGGGCTGGTGATACTATACTTAATCCATCACCACATAAATATGCCCGATGCACATAATGCAAAATTACACCGCCCTTAAGTCTACTCCATTATTGCACAGCTAAGTTTACACTTCATTCAAATCATTCGCTCAAACGACCGAATCATTCGCGCAATTAGGCATTGTTCCGCTATCTCCACCGCATACCAAAATTGAACGATCAACGTGTAAACTAACACTGCCTCGAAGTTATGATAGCCTGGTATCAGGTCGCTAACGACTCTCTGTCCCGTAGGTACAGCAATGTGTTACGACTATTTAATGGTCACCATGAATGGCGTAACATGAGATGTGACGCTCCATACCCTGGAAAACATAAACAGTTTTGTACATTCGAAACAATAAAATTTGGTTTTAGTTACGGCGGACAGATAAGGTCGGTGTTAATTAATCATGGCTGCTTGTTCCATAAAGTTTGGTTAAGACACGCTGTTTAAGTTGTCATTTCGAAAAAGGCAAAAGAAAGATACATTTTAAACAAACCTTTTTTGACGCGTCAATATACTTTCAAACTAGCTGTGCCCGCGTCTTCGTGCGCGTCGATAGTATCTAGCATTTTCATCCCCCCCCTGTAACCCCTTACAACCCTATGTCGCATTAAAATCCAGTCAATGTCATGTGTCAGGCTCTAGACTATCTGTGTACCAAATTTCATTTAAACCATCTAAAGCGCAGTGTTGGTAGGCCTCCCACACGGTGGACCGATGTCCTGGTTAAGGTCGCCGGAAAACGATGGATGCGGGCGGCCCAGGACCGGCCTTTGCGGAAATCCTTGGGGGAGGCCTATGTCCAGCAGTGGACGTTTTTTGGCTGAAATGATGATGATGAGTAGGTTCGGCGTGAAAGCGCGACAAACAGGCAGAGTTACTTTCGCGTTTATAATATTACTCAGGATTGGTATGTCAAGTACGTGCTATTTTTAAATTATATAACTGACACATCTGACATTTAAAAGATAAATAACATTCCCGCGTTCAAATAGAGTACAGATTATTAAAAAAATATTTTCATATTTTACAACGGAAACTCGTTTGTTGATGCAAACAAAAACACAGAAGCCTATCAACATGCAAGCAAATCAAAACGTGCAGCGTAATATAAAAATAAAATACAGGGAGGTACGTGGGTGCAAGGTGCTTGGGGATCTAAGGTGCATTCAGTGCTCTAAGTGGTGACGCTATCAGAATTCTTTCTGACCTTTGGTTCGGTGTGGTCCAGACTGCATCGCGGGGAGCCGCCCCCGCCGAGGTAGCTACACGGCATCAAGGTCACCATCCTCTACCCGCGACAAATATCGCACTCACACAATGTCGCTTTGACAGTTCTTTTGGCGGGAAAAAGTTTTTGGGCGGCCATCTTATATTTATGGTTTCAACTTTGAACGGCGCACTATGTCTTTACTTTGTGGTTTTTTGGTAACCTTTCCAGAATCCATAACCTATTAATTAAAAAATCAGCGATATAAATTTCTTAGTTTCAAACAGTTTCACCGATTGGCCTCTCAGTGTTTTCATTCCTCACTGCTTAACCTACATACGTCGCGCCCAACAATAACATCGTTAAGTTTTATATCTCATTCAGGTTTTTTCTAACCGATACGCCGAATCGTCAAGAACAATTATCACGCTTCACCGGTGGCTAGTTGAGAGCTTATTCGCCGCCCTACGGTGGTCGGTATAAAATATTATATTTAAAAAAAAAGAAAAAAAAAAAAGCATAACGCGGGACCACCCACGCAGTCACGTCAAACGGCTATGTTCATCAACTTGTCAAATTGAGTTTGACATAATTGTGAGCGGACCTTTTTTGTATCATCAATCGGTATAAGTTGATAATCTGTGGCTTCTGGTCATCTGGATAAATGGTGTGTTGCTCTATGGTTTATCGAACCAAAGTTTAAAATGTTATAGAGGTTTGCAATCTTCAAATTTACATATTGTTCCAATATTCCCGTCACGTCTAGCCGTCTAATACTCTGTCCAAATGTGGTAAAACTTTTGATTTTAAAATCTACGAATTGACGATTCCTATCGTAATGTCCTATCGATAGGACGTATCGATAGGACACCAGTTTTATATTTTGTATATATTTTAATTGTGGATAACTTAGCGTTTGATTACTTTTTTTACGTTACAATCCTCATGGATACCCGGCCTTTGGTCCTAACCGGGTTATGTGAAACCTTCCGGACCTGCTCACTAAAACTAACGGTGATCCTCGCCTGCCCGACCTAGGACACGGGTTTCACTCCCCGGTGGGGGAAAATTCTCCAGGACCTTGCGGGCCTTGGCTCACCTCGTATAGTATTGAACAACGCTCTGATGCCCCATTTTCCAATTGTGTTGTTATTTTCTTGTTGCAAAAAAAAGTAATAAAAAAGCGTATGTTGAACCCAAGGACAGCATAGACAAAAGTCGCGGGCGGTCTTTTGAAAAAAAAAAGAAAATTTAAACAAGCCAGTGTCAGAGTTAGCAGGAGGGCCAACAGTAGCGTGCCAACGCCGCGTGAACCGATACGCCAGGGCGGTCAGCCCAATAAAACTTGAATCAAATTATTGTGTTGACGTAAATAATAAATTATAATTTAAATGCCTTTTGGACTGATTGTATGTTACAAGTACAGAGAAATATCCACCGCGCAAACGCAAACGTGGACCGTACGGTGACAGATTTAGAATACATAATGGCACCACACCCTTTCATTCTGAGGGTGTCGTATAAATAATAATAATAAATAATAAATATCCTTGGACATTTCACACAACGCCATCTCGTCCCAAGCTAAGCAACTTAATGCTTGTGTTATGGTAACGAGATGGATGATAAACTACTTATATACATTTTTTTTTTGTAAATACATACATATTATAGATAGAAATGACACCCAGACCGAGCCAGTGCCTCTGGTTTAGACAAAGACACTTGCCCGACCCCGGAATCGAACCCGGGACCCGTTGATCCAAAGGCGGCACATCTAACCACTAGACATGACAAGGCCAATAACCTAGTAACAAGAGAAGGAAAACTTGATACAAAACCCTGTGCCAGCCCGTCCCGCCAACGTGGCACTGTAGGCTTTCCAGTCTACCACTTTTTTTTTTACAAAACTACTACTGGTACTACTACTCAGCCCAAAAATAGCCATTTACTTAGTTAGGCCTCCTCCAGTTACATGGAGGGTAATCAGCCTACCGTGCTTCGCTGACCAGACGGGTTGCAAGGTTTTGTTTTAATTTCAGGGCGTCACAGTGGAATGCGTTTATGCGAACCTGTGGCGCCGAATCGTGTCGTGTGGGGGTATATCGCTGGGGTTTTAGTGGGTAGACGAGTTTTCCGCAGTCCCATATAATTACCCCCAAAGGGCGGCGGTATGCTTAAAGCATTTCCCCCGCGAAATAAAAAAAGTGGTTAAACGTGGTCCTTGTCTTGCGGCTAGGTTAGTGGCGGATTTACAGATTTGCCGCCCGTAGGCTTTTTATGCCGCCTCTACAGTTCTTGAGAGGACCTTTTTTTAGACGCGCTTTGATGTTGCGACCATTTTCAGACGTCCACTCTTTTGACGACCTCTTTTCACTGTTTTGATGACCTTTTTTTAGACGTCCACTCTTTTTGACAACCTTTTTTTTAGGCTAGGTGATGGGCCTAGTTTTTGTCGTCTCTTACCAAGCCCTCAGTATATAAGGGCGTGGTGACACTTTCTATTCTAAATCAGTCACCACACGGACCTCAGATGTCCTCAGTGATATCCCGTAAATAAATGCTACAGTAGCTGTGTTTTGCTTTAATTTCTACAATGTCAATAAATTAAAAACAATAAAACGCAATATATATAATTTAAGTACTGGCAACCCATTTCACTGGCCCCTGGCCCTCCCCAGCGGGGGGCAAACTCTTCAACCAAATACGGTAACGCTTACACGTCAGTCTGTTAGAGGGAGATAGTTTTATTATTCACATAATATACCTAAAGTATTATTTCTTGTACAAAAGTTACACTTTCGTATGTTTCGTTAGGAAGTATCTGTAACGAGGGATACTCAGTCCAGTCCAAGGGTGATATGCGTACCAATGGGCTCACTACCAGGGATGCTGAAGACCGTGCGAAGTGGAGAATAAGAAGTCGGAAAGCGGACCCCGGGCGCCGAAGCGAGAGTTTGTGCTGCAACCGGGATATGACGCACAGATGATGATGACTATTCATCATCATCATCATCATCATTTCAGCCAAAAGACGACCACTGCTGGACATAGGCCTCCCCAAGGATTTCCACAAAGGCCGGTCCTGGGCCGCCCGCATCCATCTTTTTCCGGCGACCTTATCCAGGTTAACCAGGATGACCAGAAGGTTAACCAGAAGGACCTTAACCAGGAGGACTATTACTCAGTCCATATATGACCCATCACCCACTGCTGAGTCCGAGTATAAGTAGTGCAGGGGTTTTGATTTAAAAAAATGTTTACAAACATAATTTCCACGGAATTTTGACTCAAAGCTCTAAAGGCGGCACATCCAACTCTTAGACCAACAAGGCTGTGAAAACTGATGAGATGAGATGAATTAGTTATTTATCATCTCTCAGTTTTTACGCAACTGACTTTATGTCTTAGTCTTAAAGTCTAGTATTAGTCTTAAGCCGAACGTCCACTGCGTCCACCGACGGTGAACTAACATGTATGAAAAACTGGCTCAACTGTGCAAGCTAAACTAAACTAACTTATTTTAGCTGGCGTGGCTGTAGTAGACTTAGTAGTGTAGCTTTGTTGCTTCTGAAGCACGGAGGAGGCTGTTCCAAATTTAAGAACCCAACCCATCCAACATACAGCATTTTATATTACTATTACTACTCAACCCATAAATGACCCACTGGTGAGCCAGGGATCATAGGGAGGGTGATTAGCCTACTGTGCCATGCTGGCCAAATGGGTTGGCATATATTATGCGAACGCATAATATAGTAGCTTAACCGCTGGCAATTCAATGAAAACTAAGAACATTTTATTTTTCTTATCCATAGAGTTTAAAAAAGTGGGTTGACGTTATAGAATGTTATGGTTCGAATATTTTTTCATAATGACAGTCCAGTTGATGTTAATGAGCGAAAGACAGTATCTTAGCGCTGTGAGCCCCGTGGGGTGGACAGATACCGGTAGCCAGCGACATAAATCATAAATCAATCATAAATAAGCAACCGCGTTAATTTTTATGATAAGTTTCTTAAAAAGAATTAAGGCCGCGTTTGGTCCCCTGAGAAAAAATACAGTAAGTTACGTCATATCTTATCTTGTAAGCTACGTTAAAGTCGTTTAATAATTTAAATTGTCAATATTACAGATAATTAAAAAATAGTTCTTGAAACACACTTGTTTGACGCATCAAAAGCCCCAGCATATAAGTTACTAAGCCTCAGTTTCAAAATTTATATTTTTTATTATAATGACATCTAAGACTATAATCTCGTTACCATTGTCTGTGTGTCTGTTTATAGTTTCCCAACGTAACGTTCTCTCTATAAGTACTCCAAAATATATTCCCAAATGCAAAATGATGTGTACGTGCATTTTTCCAACTTAAAAGATTGGATAGGTCAACGACATATAAATTTACATTAAAATTCGCAAAATCATTTCGCGTATTAAATAGTTGCAACATCAAACTCTTCACGGGAGCGAGTTTTTAAAAATAAATGAATATTCATATAAAGAATTAAAATACTGGCCATTGACTGCTGATCGCTCTCGATGTCAGACTCGACTCTTGAATCGATTACGTGACAATGTTTATGATCGAATTAAAGTCAATTGCTTGTATAGGTAGTAAGTTCCGAATGAAGACCCGAGCAGATTTAGTAAGATTAGAATCAACCTGACATAATCGAGTATCACTTGGTTATCTGCGAAACAATAAAATTAGGGAAATGATAGTAAAGCGATTTTTATCCAATTTGTAGGCCTATTATTGTTTGAAAGGAACCCAAAATTTGGCCGATTAAAAAATAACAAAGCTGCCTGAACATCGGCCGAACTTTGATTCAATTTCGCTATTGAATTTTAATACGAATATACAGATGAAAAGATACTCAAAATTGATTATTGAACACAGATTCTGAATGATTAGTAGATTGATAACCGAAAACCTGATATTCTTAATTAAATTTACTTAGTTTTTAACATACTTCAAAAAGGACTTTAGTAATGTTTCAAACAAACTTTTTCGTATACTTATTATAAACGGGTGCAAAACATTTTTTTCACTTCAGTAGCTCAAACATGTAGGTTTTGCTCACTGAAAGCAGTGGACAAAATGCGATTTTGCCCACTGAGTGAGACAAAGTAACTTTTTAATTCTAATTCGAAACATTGACACTATTTCTTTCCCGCCAATAGAAAAGAGAGAGAGACAAAGACCAAGTGGCCAGTACCAACAGCTCCGATTTTTCTTCTTCTTCATTTAGGTTTTGGCTTCCATCGTTATACCGATGATTTTGCCAATGACAAGTGTGTTGTGTTAGAAATTTCGTGTGATTATGAAAGTTAAATTAATTGGTTATATGTTGCGTTAGAGTTATGAAGTTAAATGTTAGCAGGTAGCGCTATAGAAAACAATACAAAGCATTAAAGTACAGATTATAAATATTAAATTGATAGAGCAATATTATGGGAACTATATTTGATTAAATACAAACTAGACGTACTTTTAACAGTTCGATTGGATGAAAGGAGTTCGTTATGGGGTTACTCCGATTTTGAATTCGACCTCAAAGACAAACCCGTTCGGAATTTCGTAAGTACTAACTAAAGAAATTTCGCAAAAATGATAATTATATCTTTTATTGTAATTCATTGAATTTTTAACTTATTGTTGTATTTAAACTAAAATAAGTATTTACTGCTTAAAAAACTGATATTTAACTTAAAAATATGTAATTATAGTTTCAAAAATGTTACGTAATATATTTCATTTCCTATAGTGGTCTCGCTGCTGAAGTGAAAAGTTATGTGTGTTACACGAGAGCAAAATTTTTCGCATCTCGTGCCTTTGAATCCCTCGCAGCACTCAGGAATCAACTTTAGAATCACTCGCTACGCTCGTGATTCAATCATTGATTCCTTCGCTTAGTCGGGATTCAATATCAGCACTTGCAGCAAAAAACGACTTTGCTCTCTTGTTGCACAAATAACTATTTTCATTCGAATGGTACCTACTGATTCCAGATTGGTGCCATACTAATTGCAATTCTATATCTCTGGAACCATAAGAGCTACAGACTTGAAATTTGGTAGGAATATTCTTTTCACCGAGTAGAGGTCAGCTAAGAACGGATTTTACGAAATTCCAAAAAGGGGTGGTGCGGGATTTTTAATTATTTGGCGAAACTACGTTTGCGGGATCAGCTGGTTTGCAGTAAAACTTTAAACAATTGAGTAATATGGATTTGAATAGCTCATTAAGGGCAACATAATAAGGATCAAATTCACCCAAAGGACTGTGAGACTCAATTAGAAATGAGGAGATATGCAGGCGAACCAGAGTTACCGACATAGCCCACAGGATTGCGAAACTTAAGTGGCAGTGGGCAGGGCACATAACTCGCAGTACTAACGCTCGATGGGGCTGAAAATCCTCCCATACAGTGGACCGCCCTGTTTAAGGCTGCCGGAAAGCAATGGATGCGGGCAGTTTAGGACCGGTCTTCATGGAAAACCTTGGAGGAGGCTTAGCAGATATGCTTTTAATTTCAGCCAAATAGATAATGTAAGCAGGATTTTACCGACCGAAGAATGGAGCTGGCATTAAAAGTAATCTTTTTTTTTTTTGCTGCCAGTGTTATTATTTCCTTTTTACAGGAAGGCAACGCGAGAGTGACGTCAGACGCCTCCAGTAATTCACCGCTCATAATGCTACGCTTAAATGCTACACTGGTAGTATGAAAAAGACGGACCACTTCTTAAAACTAGTTTGAAAGGCCGGGAGGTCTTAACTATTTAGGCGTACTGGGCGAGTCAGGTACTTAGTGCCTGTAGTAGGTAATGCATACTTACAGTACATAATGACGATGATAGATAAGAAGGACCGTGCGATTCCCTTGTAAGATTAGAGTCAAAGGCCTCAAATATGCTAATTTAAAGAATTGATTTAAATAACTAGTCTAAATAATTTTGTATTTGCTGGTTTCACCTAGGACTAAAAAATCTACAAACTAAATTAATATACATACATAATTTTTTCAAAATACAAATGATACCCAGATTCGTCGCAAGTGTCCCTGTTTTGCACAAAGATACTTGCCCGACACTGGAATCGAATAGACCAACAAGGCAGTAAAAATACTCATCATGTTGGGTGGCATCAATAGAAAATAGCAATAATAAGGCTCTGAAAGCCCCCCAACGTATATGGGCGAAGCCTACATCCAGCAATGGACGTCGGTGAATGATACCTTACACATAATTAGATCAAAGCTTCGCGTGGGAATGAAATCAATACTTAACTTACTAACCAGTTTATTTAAACTGCGGTTAAATTTGGTCGATAAGGTCGATTTTCTGGTCAAATTAACTTTATCGGTGACTGTCAGGTACTAGGCTCCCATGAATCGAAACAGGTTTCAATTGCGGTTGCAAATATTTTGGGGTTAATGAGTGATGTTCGATTGACTTTAATTGCGACAATATTGATTCGAATTGCGATTTGAATTTTGTGGGAAGATATTTTTTCTAATGATAAGTCGCTTGGCCACTAAATATTTTGTTACACGCTACGATATCACTGCTATGCTGTATTGTTTTAATTTTTGGACACATTAATCATTGCGCTGTTTTACTTTTGACGTCCGTGACTGTGACTCATGATCAAAGACAAAATTGAACAACTGTTTGTAAATAGTGCTTAGGATAACCTATAACCTAATTAACGTAAATATAAGTTGCCATCGATTTGAAATGTTTGTTTAAATTTCGCTTTATATTGGCCATTTTGATGATGGGTCACATATTTTGTTGAAATGCTTTTATTTTTTTATTTAAGTGCAAATAAACGTAAGCTTTGATAAAGACTCGACTTTTTATAAATCTTTGTTCTTTACTGATTTCAAAGTCTTCTGCCAAACTACTAGACTGATTTTGATATATCCATAGGTTGCCGTATTTTGCATATTTGATGGCAATACTGTAATACAGTTTTACTAGTCTAGAGTGTAATTTCTTTACCTAGTACAATCTGAACGTAAACTTGTAACGAACACGAAATGTAAGATTGTATTTCTTTTTAATAAGTATACAAGACTTACAAAATATAGAAAACTTTAATAGCAAATACTGAATTTAAATAGCGAACACGAACAGCCAATTGACCGTGACGTTCCTGTTAAACAAGATTAATATGAAAATGGCGTAAGATTGATTGAAAAAAATACAGCAAAATTTTACGATCTATACCTACGATCAAATGTTGAACTATATATAATTATTATTCGTTCTGAATGAAACACGTCCATTCATTCTTCCATTGTTCCCCTCTAAATATAGATAAAAAATACTATAGGATATTTTAGCAGCTGATCTATCTCTGTCTCTTTCCGCCCCGCCCAGTGGAGGCCACGCCCCTACCGCACCCATCCATTTTCGACAATAGACATATAGACTGTATTTTGGGTGTCTATAGTATAAACTGCGTGGTATTACAATATTTTGTATTACCAACTTCAAAATATGCTGGGCACTGAAAGTGAATTTAGGGTCCTGTTCTAAACTAACTAGACTCTCTATGCCTTGACTAATGAATTGCATAATATAGATTGGAGCCCCCTCCAATTTTATGTTTGCCGTCCGTGTATTAAGAATACATAGTTCCACCACCCTAATCCATCCTGAGGGTGTCGTAAGAGCCGACAAAAGGAAAAAAAAATCTAGCCGTAAGAGAAGGCAAACTTGAAACGAAACCCTGTGCCAACCCGTCTGGCCAGAGTGGCACAGTAGGCTAATTTCCCTCCATGTAGTCGGAGGGAAATGATGAATGAAGTTTCCTGTAGTAGTTAGTCTACTGTACGAGTACAACACAGTGTTTCGTATCATGGTTTCCTTCTTTTGCAGCATGGTTTTCCTTTTATCGGCTCTTACAACACCCTCAGGATAGAATGGGGTGGCGACACTATGTTTTCTAAATCCACACAGAATGCAACTTTGCAAGCTTGTTACGAACTGTCGCCGAAGCCCAGACTTACTAGGAATCGAATGTTTGGACTGCGATCATATTGAATTTCGAATAATGTAAACAATACTATGGCGCCTTGACGGGTGAGGTGAAGCCTCCACTTTCGTCAGAGTAATACATCTCACTCCTACATATTAGGAATTGTGCATTCTACAGAGTGTAATTAAGGGCCTGCGCACACCAAGTCTTTTAAACGCTTTTAGAGCTACTAATGAGCCAACTTGATTAAATGAGTTTTGATTTGGTTGTTGTTTCCGATTTGGTGCTTAATGTCTACAGGAAACTTTTTGGAGGATTGTTAGTGAGATAAGTTTTCCATATTATTTGACAAATAGCCGGCAGTCGATCTAAAGCGCTCGTTTAAAAAACAGGTAAGCAAAACCGAGGTGCATTGCTGGTGTGTAATATTTTTCTTTTATAAATTCATCTGCATTTTAATAGGCGCATAAATTCATATAAAAATCATATCTGCCGTTTCATATTTCCACTTTCTACAATGTTGCTTGAGATTCTTCGGTCAAATTTACATGTTGTTCCGTGATTGGACGATGCTGTAAAACATTTACATTATATCGTCTTTTTCAATGTTGACAAACTTCCAAACATAACTATATATTTGTAGACTAATCAACCTAACTCTAATGCGTTCTGACCCCCTGGTAGTCTTGATACGTAAATCCCAATGACGTCATATATCTACTAGTCCATAGATGATCCACTGCTGAATCGGGCCTCCTCCAGTTACATCAAGGGCAATTTAGCCTACGGTGCCACGCTGGCAAGACGAATTAATAATACATATTAAGTTGTCCTTAATAAGCGGCTAGGTTTTCGGGCATTTCATATCCTTTTGGCGGCTCTTACTACACCCTCAGTGTGGAATGCGTTGGTGACACTGTGTGTTCTAAATCCGTTTTGTAGTCTCTAATAATTATAATGAAATAATATCTCTAATTTTATTTAACGTTTTTATTTTTTTTAATTTCTAATGCAACACATTAGTGCAATCAGTGAATGGTGTATAGGCTGGACAAAGATATCCATTTTGATGTCAGCTACTAATAATAATAATAGGAAAGATTAGTTAGTGATTGCGATAAATTAGTTCAAGATATTTTATTATTGCCAAAGCTGAATTAAGTTTTATCAGTTGAGTGAGTGATAAAGGTTTAGCTTACTCAGGTGTCAAGCACTTGCTTCACCGATACCAGGCAATCATAACTTGCTAAGCGGTGCGCAATTTGTTTACAATACCAATACCTTATCGGACCAGACACCTAACTCTAATGCGTTATGCTCTCCTGGTGGTCTCGATACGCCTATCCTAATGACGTCATTATACCAATGAAGAATTAACGCTTAGTAGTATTTTATCCGTGTGGTGACGGATTAAAATACATAATGTCACCACCCCATACGTACCTGAGGGTGTCGTAAGAGCCAATAGAAGGAAATGACAAGGCCGAACTCCTAGCCGCAGGGGGTGTCTGGCCAGCGAGGCACAGAAGCCTCATTACTTTTCTTGTAGACGGAGGACGCCCAATTCAGCAGTAGTCTTTCGAGTCTTTGTTTTAGCTAATCCATTTTATATCGATCATTTAACGAATAGATCGCCATTTAAAATCTAGACGCTTGATAAAACTTACGAGTCTGCATTATTACTTCTGGTTCTTATAGTTGCAAGAGACCAATATAAAGATAATGACGAAAATATAATATATTGTAAATTAATCTTCAGACCAATCATACCTAATAATAGTAACGTCACCTAACAAAATACTTCAAATACATCCAGCTAATTCAACATTAATCCAATTTGAATGTAAACTTGCTTATAAAATAGATCAAGATAATGATGGTATGTGAACAAAAAAAAGTTAAAATCTTTCATGCTATGAATCAGATGTGACGATAACTAGCCATGTTGAAAGGACTCCCGATCCTTATCGCTGTTGAAGAGACGACCTCTTACACATTTTTGGGAGCCTAGTACATTGTATGAATTCATAAGTAAGGGTGGGTGAACAATTTGTTGTTGGAATTTTATTTTATAGAAATACTGCAGCTTATGATAATTTAGAGTATCATATATATTTTTATAGGTACTGTCTGCTATACTATTTAGCGCATAAATGAACCAACTATAATAGGCGCGCGAGTTCATGTCCATCCTGAGTAATGCTGCAATACTGAGACCTAATTACTTATAGTAATGTCGATAATAACTACAATACTAATTTATTCAACAGCTGTCAATTTGGTATATTGTAATCTAAGGTAATTTGGCAAATTATGTAATAAAATAAATGTGATATGTAATTACTTATTTAGGCCCCGATGGACATGAACTCGCGCGCCTATATTACATGGAGGGTAATAAGCATACTGTACCACGCTGGCCGGACGGGTTGGCACAGGTTTCGTATAAAGTTTTCCTTCTCTTGTGGCTAGGTTATCGCCCTTTTGTCAGCTATTACGATACCCCCAGGATAGAATTGGGTGGTGACGCTAGGAATTCTAAATCCGTCACCAAACGGGCAACATTTCTGTCAAAAAAAGAATCCGTGGTCAATATTTGACAACCGACCATCAAGCAACTTATCAATCTAAATCACTAACAGTAATTCAAACGTATCAATTAAATCGACACTTTCAAAACTTCAGTAACCTTTAAAAACTAAAACAAAAAGACGAACCAAAGAAATGACCATAAGGTCCGAACAATCACCACATGTGGCCGGGAGATTAAGAAAAAGAAAAACAAAATTAATACGACGCTGTCCCTTTCTTGGGCCGGCAAATACCGTGTATCTGTCTCGCTCACTCGTCGAAATCGTTCCTGGAAATGCCGGGGCCAGCGTACGCGACCACAAAGCCAGTGTTGTAAGCACGAAATACTGAATTTAAAAAAAAAGAACGAACGCGGCAAACCGTTTGCTATTTTTTTTTAATTCCCATTTGACAATGGCGTGTTAAAAATGTTGATAGAGATGTGAAGAATTAGCACATTATATGTATAAAATCTACAAATAGATATGTGTATAATACTACGTCTCAGCCTATAATTTGCCCACTGCTGAGTCGGGCCTCCTCCCATCACAGGGAGGGTCATTAGTCTACTGTGCCACGCTGGCCAGGCGGGTTGGCACAGGGTTTCGTATCAAGTTTTCCTTCTCTTGCGGCTAGGTTCTCGGCCTTGTCATTTCCTTTCGTCGGCTCTTACGATACCCTCATGATGGATGGGGTGGTGACACTAAATATATTCTAAATGCGTCACCGCACGGGTAGGCCATTCCAGTAACACTATACCTAAAGTGTAATCCAAGCAATATGGCGCATAGTGATGGCAGGCAGTGTATTTAACCTTTTCTTAATGAAGTGTGCACTGTCCTCTTTACAGCACGAGCGCATAGTGATGGGACATCGACTGACTGATTGTAATAAATTTAAAGACGACATTCTTTTTTCAGCAGCAGCTGGATGCTTCAAGCAGAAGACAGGGCGCTATGGCGCTCTTTAGGGGAGGCCTATGTCCAGCAGTGGACGAATGTGGGCTGATGATGATTCTTTTTTCATCCCGCATTTTTAATGTGATGTGAAAGGAATGTGATGTGCCGCCTTTGGATCAAGGGGTCCCGAGTTCGATTCCGGGGTCGGGCAAGTGTCTTTGTCTAAACCAGAGGCACTTGCTCGGAGTCTCGGTGTCACTTGTGCTCGTGAATTACATGTTTGTAAACTGCCCCCGCGATACAAGTTATACTTAGTGCAGGGGTTTCGATTTAATAAAAACAAAAACAAAACACAGTAAGTATAATTACTCAAGAAATGATCCCAGAGAAGTTAAGAAACATTTTGGAACTTAGATAACTAAGCATTATAGGCTTATTAGCGATAGGTAGTTGGTTTGAGCCGAAATATACAAACTCTCTCTCTTTGGGCTCAAAGTTTTAATGAGATTGAAAGTGCGACAGCAATATTGATAGGAGAGTGAATGTAGGTAATATGATGAATGGTGCACTATACACCTTTGTGAATAGTCGGAAGGTAACCAAGAAGACAAGTCTGGGGTTCATAGAGAAGAGCTAGTCCCAACAATAATGTATGGAAGTGAATGTTGGGTATGGCAGAAGAAGCATGAATGTAGGATAAACGCAGTGGAGACGCGAGCACTCAGAAGTATGCTAGGAGTGAAGTTGAGTGATAGGATTAGGAACGAAAATATAAGTTAGCTTTGTGGTTTGAATGAAGACGTAGTGACTAGAATTGAGAAAGGTATGCTTAGATGGTTTGGTCATATCGAGATGATGAGTGAAAGTAGAATTACAAAAGTATATGGGAATGTTGGAAGGGGCAGGCCTAGACGGGCATTCCATGACCAAATAGGTGATGTTTATGTGCGCTCCCTCACCGGGAGCATTCGCGTGTAATGTAACGTTACAGAGTCGAGCATTGCATCAGTGAGGGAGGAGAACTGAGCATTACAGTTCGACTTTGAGCATTACATTACAATACTACCTCCCACACCGACGAGCGTTCGCGTGTAATGTAACATTATAGATTCGACTTTGAGCATTACATTACAATACTACCTCCCTCACCGACGAGCGTTCGCGTGTAATTTGCGAGGATTCTGATTTAGTTGTCTCCGTAATGTCAGACAAAGCGGTCCTTGTGCTGAGTGCGGCAATATTAATTCGTAATTGTTATTTACGCGAAATAAAATAATAGAAACGATATTGGTGCCATGAATTATTTCAAAACCGGCGTATGTTGTAATGTAATGCTCAAAGTCGAATCTATAATGTTACATTACACGCAGATGCTCGCGGTGAGGGAGTGCCTTTAAAGAAAGGTCAGGTTAGAAGTACCCTAAACCTCGAAGAGGTTGAAAAAGAGAAAGACGTGATTTTCAGTGGTATTGGTTTAGAAAAGTCATACATCAAGATAGAAAAAGATTTTAAACACAGAACTACTTTAATTGATTAAAATCAAAGTCAAATAATTTATTTTTGCATAGGTCACAATGGAAACTTACAAAAAGTCAACACATTAATAAAAAATATACAAAGCAAAGTTTATGATGACCACCAGTTCGGAACGCGAGAACTGCTGAGAAGAACTGGCAAGAAACTCAGAGGGCTTGTTAGATTGATACTTCGGATGGCTATAGAGTTTATGTTCCATCATGTATATTATCATAACGCGACGCGAACGTCAAATAACGTCGAAAATCATTAAAAAAGCATATTTTAATGATACCATAAACACGCGTGTTTGTTGAAAGATAGGAAAACCGAGATAAAATACACAAAAATATAATCTTTAAGTTATCATTTTGATGTCATCCGACAACCATTGAGATGTTAAGAAGCTTTCCATAGCGTTACTAAATATCGGCGAAGTTGTTTTTTTAACCCGCCTAAATTATGATACATAAAAGATATGATTTACAACGTAACGTTTGCTATGAAACTTGTACAGATTTAACTGCACGATAAAAATATTATCCCGTTTCAGAATTAGAATACATTATTGCTTTTGCATATTATTACCATTATATCCACGTTCCGAAAAGCACGGATTTAGAATACACAATGTCACCAACCCATTGTCTTGAGGGTGTCGTAAAAGGGGACTAAAAACGCTATAGCCAGATCACCTAGCCCATTGAGACGGAAAACTCCATTCAAGCCCTATGTTAGCTCCAATTTCCTCTGTAGTGGGTCATTTATGATACAACAATGACCCACTGCCGAGTCGGGGTCTTCCCATCACATGGAGGGTAACTATCCTAACGTGCCGCCAGACGGGTTGGCACAGTTTCCTATCAAGTTTTCCTTCTCTTGCGGTTAGGTTTCGGCCTTCTCATTTCCTTTCGTCATCTCTCACGACGTTGGATGGATTGGGGTGGTGACACTAAGTATTCTAAATCCGTCACCACGTGGATCCCATCACTAGAGAGCAGGTTATTATCGACACTAATGCCCCATCTCTCGTCCACGCATGACTGAGTACTCATTCTATCGTGAACTTGCCAAAGCCTTCCAGGAATTAACATCACTAAACCTTGAATCAAGTTTATACTGAGGTAACCATCAGCCATGTTGTTACATATTAGGATATAGTTTCACCATCACATGCTCCGAGAGCATTGTAGTTTAGTAGTGGTAGGGACCGCCGCACGCTGGGAAAAAACGCGTGTTGTAAAAGTCAACAAAACCCAGTTTGGTGGTAAGATCTAATAGTCCGCCCGGCTAGATACCACCCTCACATCTAAGTCAAGCCAAGCAGTTTTACTGTGTTCCGTCGTGTGTACGTGAGAGCCGGTGCCCGACAGGGCAGTTCCTTGAATTGCCTGCTCCATCTTATACCCGGGCGTTGCTTTCCACCACGCAAGCCTAGGGTCAAAGGCATTCAAATAATTGATATAAAGAGGACAACTGATCTAAAGGTGCGATATCACTATCACTATCACTACATATCACTACATATTATAAAACAAAGTCACTGTCGTCGTCTGTCCGTCCCTATGTATGCTTAAATCTTTAAAACTACGCAATGGATTTTGAAGCGTTTTTTTTAATAGATAGAGTGATTCAAGAGGAACCTTTATATGTATAATACATGCATAATATTGTAGAGAAACACTGATAAATTTAGAGGTTCATCATTGCAGGTTCATCAGTTCATCAAGCCGGGATGGGTCGCTAGTAGAGTTATACAAATCAGGTTAGGTTCCTGCCGAACCTAAAGATAATTGAATAAGGACTAGAGGTGAATTTCCTTTCTAGTCAAGTGGCTGTCTTCATGAGGAAGTGTAGTTACCCGTACGGCAGACGACTCGAGTCGAAAATAGTGGTAGGTTTTGGTGGGTACACCGGTCGCATCTTACCATCTTTCCGCAACCGGGTATCCGGGAAGAAGGTTTTAATGGATAACCCGGGTGCAACGGGTGGCCTTACCCTTATCCTGGGGACATGAAGATTCTCTCACTTATACAAAAAGGTATAGGTATATATATGCGTGTGTGTTTCAAATAAATAGTAGTGTATGATATATTTTTTAAAATGGTTTCATCATCATCATTTCAGCCAAAAGACGTCCACTGTTGGATATAGGCCTCACCCTGGGATGTTTACAAAGGCCGGTCCTGGGCCGCCCGCATCCATCGTTTTCATCAGGTCATCGGTCCACCGTGTGGGAGGCCTACCAGTACTGCGTGTTCCGGATTTAGATTTAGAGTGATTCAAGAGGAAGGTTTATATGTATAATACATGCATAATATTGTAGAGAAACACTGATAAATTTAGAGGTTAATCATTGCACCCGTGCGACGCCGGAGCGGGTCGCTAGTGTAAAGAAATATAAATATATATTCATGAAAAAATTCGCATTCTGCATTCCTTCTCTTTAAAAACTAACGTTTTCGTGCATGCAATTTTCGTAATAAGTGGTACACAGTTTATGCTTCATGTTTCTTTTTAGTTTTTTTTTTTAAAACGAAGCCTCTGCACTAGTTATAACCTGTATCGCGGGGGCAATTTACAAACATGTAATTCACGAGCACAAATACACCTTCCCTAAATCTCTAATAGAATGGATATTATAATGATGCCAAACGATCCATGTTTATGATTTCGCCAAACTTAGTTTTTCCAACTACGATGCCAATTCAATATACATTCGAGTGTTTGTTAAACATCGCAACGACATTTTTGGGAGAAACTTTCAATGGAAAACGAATAAAATAGGGCGAATTTTTTTTTAACAATATTTCTGTTGTCACAATAGGCTAATTTCCCTCCTGGAGGAGGCCTGACTCAACAGTGGGTCATCTATGGCTGAGTATAGATAATATGTGACACAGTTCCGAACCCGTGGTAGTTTAATTAAGAATGTGGGTTGTGGAACTTGTGGATGATCAAAAGAGATGGATGGATTGTGAGAATGAGGAAATGTGTATGAAAGGTGTGAATGTAGATATGACGACCGATAGGTGTCTATGGAGACTACCATGTAGTATCACTGTCAATAAATAATTTAAAGCTGCAAAGTAGGGAAAACGCACTTTTTTCATTTTAATCACTTTTTGTAGAAATGATTTATTTGATAACATTTATGGAATGGTATTATAAATTAATTTAACAGTTGCATTTTAATTATTTAGTATTATAAAATTTGATAAGTTAATTCGATCAATGTTCTAATATGTGTACAATGTACGAATGTGTATATTTGTACAAAATTTGTCATAGTTTGGAGCATAAGGCACGGTTGGGCTGCAGCTGAAAATCAGCGTTAGGTATTAACACTTATAGCTGATCCCTAACATTACTATGCTGAGCTGGTTGCCCTTTGGCGCTAACACAATTTTTTATTTTATTTTTCTTGTAACTTTTGTTTATTATTAGTGCCAATTAATGTATTTTCTTTCTTCTTCTTTCTTTCGCCTAGCGAGTTAAGGGCCGAAAGTTGATTGGTTTTTTAAATTAAATTGTTACTCCAATTGTTTGAGATAAAACCTACGTAAATAAAGTTCCTTTTGACCACTGAAAAATGTGTGGTTGCTCTCTAATGTGGAAATATACAGCGAAACGGAAACACATATTTCTATTTAAAATAATATTTTACGACAGTCCAAAAGTCAATGGAAAATATAAAAGTGACACAGAACAAGTGTGTTTATTTGTAAGTGTTTTTCTCAAACTCCTGATCACGACGGAAGTCTTATAAGTAGAGAAATAAACACAGAAACTGTAAAGAACAATATAAATTAAAATCTCTTTAATATATATTGTTCTTCACAGTTTCTGTGTTTAGATATCTAGTATAATAATCATGGTAGATAACTGGTTTGTATCCGACGAAACCGATGTTCCGTGTCCAAAAGCTGGATCAGAAAAATGTCAGCATCTCCCTCGCACTTCAAAATAGAAAACCATTTATACATATTCCTGTCCCTTTCTGTTCTTGCTGTCACTTCCGATGGCTATAAAGTCTTTGTTTCACCTTCTTAGACACTAAATAACTAGAGCAATGCGATAAAATCCATTTAAGTATTGCACTGGCGGAGACGGATTCTTCCGAGTGGTGACGGTTTTATAATACATATAGTGTCACCAAGCTATACTATTCCGAGGGTGTTTTAAGAGGCGACTAAGGGAACGAAAGATTCAGATCACCTAGCGGCAAGAGAAGAGAAACTTGATACAAACCCTGTGCCAGCCCGTCTGGCCAGTGTGGCACAGTAGGCTAATTACCCTCCATGTTTCTGGAGGAGGCCCGACTCAAGAAGTTGGTCATCTATGTGCTGAATAGTCATCATCATCATTTCAGCCAAAAGACGTCCACTGCTGGACATAGGCCTCCCCCAAAGATTTCCACAAAGGCTTTAATGTAGACATGAAATGACCGCAAGATAACTAGAACTTTGACTGCGTAGTAGCCGATTTTTGTATTGGCGGTGAAGGAAGACGAAGCCCATACGATTGGTTAAAGATTTGGGAGATACTTACTCCCACTACAGCAGTTTTTCAAGTAATTTGGTTTAGACTATCATCATCATTTCAGCCAAAAGAGGTCCACTGCTGGACATAGGCCTCCCCCAAGGACTTCCACAAAGGCCGGTCCTGGGCCACCCGCATCGGTCCACCGTCATCGGTCCACCGTGTGGGAGGCCTACCAGCACTGCGTTTTCCGGAACGCGGTCGCCACTCGAGGACTTTTCTGCCCCATCGGGCGTCGTACCTGCACGCTATGTGCCCTGCCCACTGCCACTTAAGTTTGGCAATCTTGTGGGCTATGTCGGTGACCCCGGTTTGCGTGCGTATCTCCTTATTTCTGATTCGATCTCGCAGGGAAACTCCGAGCATAGCCCTCTCCATTGCCCTCCAAACCGTTTAGACTATACACGAAGTTAAAGCTAAAGAACGTAAGGATATAGCTGATCTCTTTATAGAACGCTCTATTGAATTATCGTGTGTACATCTCGACTAGACATAGATATAGTCTGCGTTTACCGGCTAACCTCTGGAATCTATGGTAGGTACTTTTGTGGTCGTCATGGATCACTACTTAGTATAAAACAAAGTCGCATTCTTCTGTCCGTCCCTATGTATGCATAAATCTTTAAAACTACGCAACGGATTTTGAAGCGGTTTTTTTTAATAGATAGAATGATTCAAGGGGAAGGTTTATATGTATAACCCACCCCCGCTTTGCACGGGCGAAGCCGGGGCGGGCCACTAGTTTATTTATAAAGAAAGTCACTTCCAGCAGTAAATATGTGTTGATGTGTACCTATAGTGACTGCGTGTGGTGACGGATTTAGAATACATAGTGTCACCACCCCTTTCCATACTGAGGGTGTCTTAAGAGTCGACAAAAGGAAATGACAAGGCTGGAAACCTAGCCGCAAGACGAGGAAAACTTGAAACGAATGGTGCCAACCCGTCTGGCCAGCGTGGCACTGTAGGCTAATTATTACTCTTCATATAATGGCCTGACTCAGCAGTGGGTCATCTATCTTCCTTTTTTATCTATATCTCTCTAGTATGTGGCGACTTAAAAATCAATTTGTTAGTTTTTTTAATATTATTAACGTAACTTAGTTAACAAACATGTAATTCACGAACACTACCCAGAATCAGATCAAGTGCCTCTGGTTTAGACAAATACACTTGCCCGACCCCGAAATCGAACCCGGGACCCGTTGATCCAAAGGCGGCACATCTAACCCCTAGACCATCGAGGCAGTCAGTCAGTTGAATCATCTTTATGTTGTAGATTTGCAGCGCACACGTCAAGGCCCCCTCCATGCTTCCAATTTGGGAGTGCAACCCGTCGCTTCAGAGTGGGTAGTCAAGGAACTGGTTTTACTGGGTACGCGCCCCTGAGTCCCCATTAACCCGTCTATCCATGAGGGTCTCCCACAAAAATAGTACATAGCCATATGTACACGCTATTGTTTATTTATTTAAAACATGAACCAAATACACTGACCTGCAATACTAAGTACTACACTTTTAATATATCATTTTATTCTAAATTAAAAAAGTTAGAGATTTAAAATAAAAAACGTTTTATAGCAAATGTTATCAGCTTTCTATGTAACTATAGCAAACTCTACAAACGTTTTTTCGAGTGTTTTTTATTCAATTTTAAAAGTGTAATACTTAGTTTTGCAGCCCAGTGTATTACGTACTTTTTTTATGTACAACATGGGCCAAATACTTAATCGTTCAGAAGTATGGAGAGGCGTTGTCGGATATGAGTAACAAAGTTATGTCGGAGACATTTTAGTGTTACCGTCGCGCTCGTAGTTGGTGACGGATTTAGTATTCACAGTGTCACCACCCCATTCCATCCTGAGGGTGTAGCTGCAAGAGACGGAAATCTTGATACGAAACCCTAACTGGATAGCATACAATTGAATAACATACACTCCATGTAAAATATACCTAAGGAAAAATACCTTGGGTATATCGATTCGAGTCGTCGTTTCAGCCCATAGAGGACCCACTACTGAGTCGGGCCTCCTCCAAATGCATAGAGGGAAATTATCCAAGTGTGCCCCGCTGGCAGGACGGGTTGGCACAGGGTTTGTATCATTTTTTCCTTCTCTTGCGGCTAGGTGGTCTGCCTCTCGTCTCGCCTGTTACGACACCCTCAAAACGGTATGGGTTGGTGACACTGTGTATTCTAAATTCATCTCCTAATTATACCATTTCTTTTCCTAATATTTTTATAACGTAGTCTTAGGTCTAATAAAATGCTTCATTCAATTATTGCGTGTAAAGATAAAAAATACATTATTTTGGATTCAGATTGCAAACCACATTTCTTTAATTTTAACATAGTAAATGCGTTTCGTTATAATAAATAAATTTATACCGACCTCAGAACAACACACATAAACGATATCCTTCGTAAATTGTTGAATTTCAAACGCGCTTAAATATTTTTGCGGCGGTCAAACAACTAAATAAGTCATACCCAAAAATATCCACAAAATAATTACCTTATCGATCATTTGCAACATATTTCACTCTTTCGTGATTTCCAATACGATACTCATCAAGATTATGTTCAAAAATCATCCAGCATGCGATTTTTCGTTTATTTTTAATTAAAAAAACATGCCAATTTTATGCCACACCACCACAAGATTTTATTATTAAAATATCAGTTAATCCTCCATTCTTTATTAAACACATCACTTACCTAGTACTCTATTTAAATTTCTTCGAACATAACACTTTTTTAAATTCTAACACACACTTTTAACACTTAAAAGTTCACCAATCACAAGTTTTTAAATTTGGAACGCCATTTACGAACGCTTTTGTTAAAGTTTCGATTACCCGCTTCTTTTAATCCGGTTTCATATGTTTCTTAAGCGATTATAGTCACGGGGTTATTAAAAAAAATCGTATCTGTAAACAATTGGATATCTAACAAAGAAGCGCTTCGTAGCCATCCGAAGCTGTACTGAAATTCTAAACCCTGACTTCGGTGTCCATGTCGCGCACCCCCCATTACTAAATTTCGTACCAAACATAAAAAGTCCTAACTCATTGGTATCGTAAAATAAAATTAGTTCTAAATACAAAAAGGTTAGAGTCGCAAATGCGACAGCGCACAACGTGAATTCGGACGTTACTAAAAACGACTAGCACGCTACAAGGCTATGAGAACGTATAATTTAAAGACGGAGCGGCGAGAACGATTGAGCGCGTATACTCGTCTCACTCACTCACATAGAAGAGGCTGTGCAACTTTTCGCGTCGCAACACAGGATTGCTCATTTTTTTCGCTATCCAGTATTAAATTACGTATTATTTTGTGAATTAGATTGTGTCGTGGTGTCATATTTTTGCTCTGTACCTGGAGTTCTTTTAACAGGATGGATCGGGAAGCAGGTTGGTTTTATCTTACGCATTATCTAAAATAAAAGTGACATAAATTCCGTAGTTTATTTTATAAAATTAACAAAAATAATCATTAATCTATTTTAAACGTTCCATGCTCAGCATTTAATTTTATATTATTTCCTTTTATCTTTTGGCACGGTGAAACAACTAATTTTGTATTGATCGCAGATTTGGCGGACCTGAAAGTAACAATTTTGTTTTGACATAAATCGCACACCAGCAAACAAAAGTTGTGTATACCTAGTAACTCTGGTCATGATCATTTCAGCCAAAAGACGTGTACTGCTGGACATAGGCCTCCGTCGAGGATTCTGAGCCGCCTGCATCCATCGCTTTCCGGCGACCTTAACCAGGTCATCGGTCTACCGTATGGCAGCACCATGTGCCAGCACTGCGCTTTCTGGAACACGGTTGCCACTCGAGGACTTTTCTACCCCATCGGGCTTCAGTCCTGCGAGCTATGTGCCCTGCCCACAGTCATTTAAGTTTGGCAATCCAGTGGGTTGATAACTCTGGTTCTCCGGCTTATCTCTTTATGACTGAGCCTTTTGATGGAACCAAAAGTGCCATTAGCTATAGTACTTTGACTATTTTAAACGTAGATAATTGCATTTAATATTGTCAACACACTCACACACAGACACACAGAGGGGACTACGTTATAAATTTATTTAAAAATATAAAAGTCTGCTAAAAAGTATCCATATTAGGAGCTCGAGGTCTACAATACTCAAGGCATTACCTACATCTTGATCAATTAAATTGATTACAATCTAATCGAATTTTAGGCCAAATAATATCGTTGCCATAATAATATCGTAAAGTTGCCAGAACTCCAATTTTACATTTCTTGATCAGCAAATGGCCCACTACTAAGTCAGGCCTCCACCGAATTCAATTAGCCTACTGTGCCACGCTAACAAGACGGGTTAGTACAGGGTTTGTATCAAGTTTTCCTTCTCTCGCGACTAGATGGTCTGCCTTTTGCGTTACTTTAGTCGGCTCTTACGATGGTTTTGGTTAGTGGCATTGTGTAGACATTATAAATCAGTAATTTTCTTCGGATTAAATTCCTATCATCATCGTTATCACAGGCCTCCCCAATGATTTCCACGAAGGCCGCTCCTGAGCTGCCCGCGTCCATAGCTTTCCGGCGGCCTTCGGCTTGTCAGTCCACCGTGTGGGACCTAGCAGCACAGCGTTTTCCGGAAATTCCTATGCTAGAAATAATGTTGAGAATGCAATAGATATCTGATTCCACAAGCTTGCAACTTACCACACATATTCCGTAGTGTATATGCGCAAACAAGACTAGAACTGTCAATGTATATAAAATAGTTATTTCTATATGTGGCAAATATAAAGATGTGACCACTCCGGCCAATACGGGCCAATACATCCAGTTGATAAGGTCACATCGTTGATGGGTTATTTCAGCAATTATCAGGCGAGCCTGTAAAGACAAGTAACAATATAGATGGATTTAAAATGTCACCAACGCTTTCTATCCTTAGGGTGCCAAAAGAGATAGACAACCTAGATATAAGAGAAAGACAACTATATAACCATCCACCAATCCATTTTCCCAGCGTAGCGCAGTAGGCCTATGTCTTTACATGCAATTGAATTTCCCACCCTATTCCGTCCTGACGGTGTCATAAGAGCCGACAGAAGAAATTGACAAGACCGAAAGCCTCGCTGGAAGACGGACATAAATTATTATTAACCTAGACGCAAAACAAGGAAGACTTGGTATTAAGTACGTTACCAAACGTTTGTTCAGCGAGCTTCTGTAATCTCTCTCAACTTATGGAAGAGACCAGACCAAAATTCTGTAACTTACAAGCTGGAAAGAGAAGCCTCACACACGCTCAATGAATCTGTTGGTGTTACTATGATTTCCTACTACTACTCAGCCCACAAACGACTGCTGCTGATTCCTCCTCCCATTACAGGGAGGGCCATTAGCTTACTGTGCCACGCTGGCCAGACGGGTTGGCACATGGTTTCGTTTCAAGTTTATCTTCCCTTCCCTAGCCGGTTTACGACATTGTCTTTTCCTTTTGTCGACTCTTGTGACACCCTAAGGATGGAATGGGGTGGTGACCGGTTCCATCCTGAGGGTACACCTGAGGTTACACTATGTTTTCTAAATCCGTTACCACAGGGACTTCGTACCATACGATTTTCATCCGTTAACAAATATTAAGGCTAATACTTACAGCAATATTACTAAATAGGGTTCCGTATAAAAATATGAAAACCTTAGGATCGTACTCTATAACGTTATTTGGCGATTTTGCGGCCCAATACAAAATTGTGACAGTCATTGTCAACATTGTCCAGATCGGACGGAGTGCTTCGGGGATAGAGTACATCTTTCCGGAACGGTTGACATATGACCTAAAACAAACAATTACGGCGACATTAAACTATAACCTTCGTTTTTTATTCTAAAATTCTACTTCTACTCCTTCTCGTCCATAAGTCCATAAATTAACCACTACTGAGTCGGGCCTCCTCCAACTACATGGAGGGTAATTAGCCTACTGTGCCCCGCTTGTCAGACAGGTTGACACAGGGTTTCGTATCAAGTTTTCCTTCTCTTTCGGCTATGTGTTTGGCCTTATCATTTCCTTTTGTCGGCTCTTACGACACCCTCAGGATGAAATGGGCTGTTGACACTATATGTATATTCTAAATCTATACTAATCTATAAAGCTGCAGAGTTTGTTTGTTTGTTTATTTGTTTGTTTGTTTGAACGCGCTAATCTCAGGAACTACTGAACCGATTTCAAAAAATCTTTCAGTGTTAGATAGTCCATTTATCGAGGAAGGTTATAGCCTATATTTTATTTTCTAAAGAACTAGGGATCCGTATAAAAATTGTGATTATGTAAACCAAGGTGTAAAATCGAAAACCTATTTATGCGTGCGCTGCAAAAACTATTGACAATAGAACAAAATGACGTACTACGGGTTTGTAGGTCTTATAAAAATCTACAAAAAAGTCCACGAGAGGACATATCTAACTATCATAGTTTAGTCACAATAACCGATTTTATGTTAATAAAAAATATGCACGGGTTCGAAGCCCACGCGGGCGAAGCCGCGCGCAAAAGCTAGTCCAAAATAAAAGTAGAAACTCAGGCATACGTCACATCTGAAGTTAAGCGACTACTGTCGCCTATGCACGCTTATATTACTGGTGTTGTATGAGTCATCATTTTTTTCATTTTTTCATCATTTCAGCCAAAAGACGTCCACTGCTGGACATAGGCCTACCCCAAGGATCTCCACAAAGGCCGGTCCTGGGCCGCCCGCATCCACTGCTTTCTGGCGACCTTAACCAGGTCGTCGGTCCACCGTGTGGGAGGCCTACCAGCACTGCGCCTTCCGGAACGCGGTCGCCACTCGAGGACTTTTCTGCCCCATCGGGCGTCGGTCCTGCGAGCTATGTGCCCTGCCCACTGCCACTTAAGTTTGGCAATCCGGTGGGCTATGTCGGTGACCCTGGTTTTCCTGATTCCTCATTTCTGATTCGATCTCGCAGGGAAACTCCGAGCATAGCCCTCTCCATTGCCTGTATTTGTATGAGTATCACTAAACTATTACTCAACCCATAAATCACCCACCGCTGAGTTGAGCCTCCCCCATTACATGGAGGGTAAATAGCCTACAGTGCCACGCTGGCCAGACGGGTGCTTGCAGCTAGCTTCGCCTTGTCATTTCCTTTTTTCGGCTCTTAAAATACCCTCAGGATGGAATGGGGCGGTGACAGTGTGTATTCTAAAACCGTCATCACACGGACACGGATGAGTATTGAAGGAGAGGCGTCTAGGAGTTGGAGGTGCCGCCTTTGGAACATAGAGCTCGGGTTCGTTTCCGGGGTCTCTTTGTGTAAAGCAGAGGCACTTACTTGCTCTGAGTCTTGTTTTTAAACTGCCCCGCGATTCAGGTTGGTGTAGAGGATGGTTGGCAATAATGTTGGCAACCTCTTTTGAGAACAGTGAAATATACCGTGGCGCTAGCGTAGAGCTCTATTTTGACATTGATAGCTAATGTCGTCTATGAAAAAGGAACGGTGCGCTACGGACGTGTCTTTCGCTGCTCCCAATGGAGGACGCCAAATTTGATTGAAAAATAAGGAATTTTCATTGCGTCTTCCAAAAGTGATATCGTTTTTTTTTATTAAAGAAAAAAACGATCACGTTTGTTTATGTTTTAGACACCATATTGTTAGCTAAGTTTAGTTTTACTCATGGGCGGATAGTGAATTTGTGGGGCCCTGGGCTGAAACAATTTAGGGCCCTACCAAACTACTGAAAAACTTTTGTCAAATCGATAGTGATGTAGATAGGTACCTATATAGACAAAAAAGAGGAAAATAAAAGAATTTGATTTATTTGGTGATTGGCTAAGTCAAAAAATTTTTAAGCTGGTATAGCAATTTCGGAAAACATCAACAAGGGGCTGGGGGCCCTTTGTATCCATGGGGCCCTGGGCTACAGCCCAAAAAGCCGTAAGGCAGAGCCGCCCCTGGTCTGTCTGTCTGTGTCAATGTGTGTGTGAATGACAAAACGACTTTTCTTTCCAAATTTAATATATGAGAGACTTACAAATAAATGTTGTATATTGTAACTGGCAGGGTAGAAGTCAATCCAAAGATATGACCGAATGCTTCAAATACTGCAGCAAACGTCAAATCGTTGTAAACGTACACCTTGTACACTCCAGCCCCATAAACACCTGCGATTATAAACACGAGCGACGAAACCTATAAACAAAAAAAAATGATGACTATTGTATTTAAATTACCGTTAAATTATGTATAATATAATTAATTATCGTTAAATTATGATGCGACAGAAGGTCTTTTAAAAATTCAATGCTAGTAATTTACTATACTTATATGTAGAGAAGACAAGGTGAAGACAGGGCGTTATGGCGGCCTATGTCCAGCAGTGGACTAATGTGGGCTGATGATGATGATGATGATGATATGTAGAGATAATTTTAATATTATTAAATTGGTTTAAATTTGTAATTTTCCGAAGGGAGATAATCGAAAGAACAAAACAACTGTTAACAGGTTTCCTCGATACAGGCTTGCCTAGTGAGGAAACCGATGGATAATTTAGTTTAAGTAAACCAAGCGCTCTGCAAAATTTTCTAAATTTGTAATCGTTTTATTGTTTTGTTAATCCTATGTGAACTATATTATGTAATTTTGCAGCAATAAATGATTTATTATTATTATTTGTAAGTGTCCATCGTGACACAAACAAAATAAATGCTTGAAATTTGAAATACGTAAACTTCTAGAATGAATAAAGACATACTAGTTATTACATATTTATAAATAAGTGTAAACAATGCTGTATTTCACTCTTCACTATCATCACTACACAAAGTCGCTGTCGTCTGTCCGTCCCTATGTATGCTTAAATCTTTAAAACTACGCAACGGATTTTGAAGCGGTTTTTAATAGAAGGAGTGATTCAAGAGGACGTTTTATATGTATAATACATGCAAAATTGCACACGTGCAAAGCCAGGGCGGGTCGCTAGTAATCAATAAAATACCCGAACACTAGACTGACAGACAGACACAGACTAGATGCCCGATCAGATCTTGAAAAACCGCCTAATAAATAATATTGCCATTATATTTGTGGTCTAATCTAATATATAAAATTCTCGTGTCACAGTTTTAGATGCCAAACTCCTCCGAAACGGCTTGACCGATTTTGATGAAATTTTGTGAGCATATTGGGTAGGTATGAGAATAGGACAACATTTATTTTTCATCCCCCTAATTTTTAAGGGGGGGGGGGGTCAAAAAAAAATTGATTATTTTTTAGAGAAAATTTGTTGCTTTTATTTTTTTAAATTCAGAATAAAAATATACAAACAACCCTAAATGTTCACCCCTCTACGATCAACCCGTATTTAATTACATGGCAAACCAACGTTTGCGATAGGAGATGTTGTATAGATAGATTGAATCATCACGATATCTCTCATGGGGTGGGGGTTGCGCGGGGGATGGGTTGCGCGGGGTGGGGGTTGCGCGGGGGATGGTTAATTATTTGGCAAAACAACGTTTGCCGGGACAGCTAGTTTCATCATATAATACTAGTTTTGGCTGTAGTAAATAGTCAGCAGTAATATCAACTAGTACCAATACTATTAAGTCCATACATGAGCCACTGTTCATTATGTTAGGCCTCCGCCAGTTACATGGAGGGTAATTAGCTTACTCCGCCACGCTGGCCATACATGTTCGCACAGGGTTTCGTAGGCCTAGTTATTTCCTCATGTCGGCTCTTACGATACCCTCAAGACAGAATCGGGTGGTAACGCTGTGTATTCTGTTCACATAAAAAGGCTTAAAACTCTTACTTACCCACATACTAAAATCATAGCCCCAGGGAAGGTATAGAGTGCCCGTGTTGTACTTCTCGCAATGGCTAATGTAGAAGTTTTGTACAATAGTTATAACTATAAGGAGACCTCTGAAAATGATTATAAAAATAATTAATAAGCCCACTCCACGAATTCTAAATAAAAAGGGGGTGGGGGGTATAGTAAGATATCACGTGTATTTATTTTTACGTCAAACGCGTGATTTTTGAACCGAAAAGCGGCGTGTAACCTTTGACTGTAAGATGCTTTGTACGTAATACCTACTAAATAATGTAATGGGGGGTAATAATAAATAATTTAATGGGGGGTGGGGGTAGTCCTTAACCTCAGCACGTATCACCCAGGCGGAGGGAGGGGTTAAAAAAAATCACGTGATAAGTGGACATACCCTTAATAGATAAAAAAAAATTAAAGGGAGTTTTGTTTAGTACTTTAATAGACCAAAGACTTATAATGAGAGGCGCAGTGGTTGAGCAATCGAACCAGCATGTCGCTGGTTCGATCCCCGCACGGAATAAATATTTGTACGATCTACAAGTATTTGTTCTGGGTCTGGGTGTTTTTCTATCTTCAATATGTATTGTTTACTTGTATATATGTATTATTTACAAAAAAAAATGTATTTAAGTAGTTTATCATCCATCTCGTTACCATAACACAAGCATTAAGTTGCTTAGCTTGGGACGAGATGGCGTTGTGTGAAATGACCAAGGATATTTATTTATTTATTTAGTCTTTGGTTTATGTGACACATCATTTGCATTGCAATCATCGTCGAGCATGGGGCGTTAAAAAAAAAGAATGAACTCATTTCTCATACCAGTTTAACAAGAGCTCACCTAAAACAGCTGACTGAGAACACTGGGTGTCTTCCAAATACGGATATAATGGCGAAGGGAATTAGAAACACGATGTAGGAGTCCAGACCGTGGTCAAATAATTCCCCCAGTGGGCCAGACACTCCAATCCTTCTCGCTTGCTTGCCGTCAATACCATCTAGAAAAAAAAAATAAAGGATATTTTTAAACGAACCTGCAATACTAAGTAACTAATACACTTTTAATATATCATTTTTTTTAAACTATAGAAGTTAGAGATATAAAATAAAAAACGTTTTATAGCAAATGTTATCAGCGACTATGAAGTTTTTGTATATAAAATTAAACTTTTTTATCGAGTACTTTTTATTTCGAACTAGCGACCTGCCCAAGCTTCGCACGGTTGCAATGATGAACCTCTAAATTTATCAGTGTTTATCTAGAATATTATTAATTTATTATACATATAAACATTCCTCTTGAATCACTCTATCTATTAAAAAAACCGCTTCAAAATCCATTGCGTAGTTTAAAAGATTTAAGCATACATAGGGAGGGACAGACCACAGCGACTTTGTTTTATACTATGTAGTGATAGTAAAGTATATCTTGTGTACTTAAAAAGTTATTGCAATTTTTAAAGTGTGTTAAGTGTTTTAAGAGTGTGTGACTTAGTTTTGCAGCCCAGTGTATGTGTAACTGATAACTTAGGATTGACTAACATGGGGACGGATAAAGAATACACGGTGACACCGCCCCATTCCACCCTGAGAGTGTCGTAAGAGGCTTAAGAAGGAACGCAAGAGTCAGATCACCTAGCCGCACAAGAAGGATATTTTTTTTATTCAACAGAAACCAAACCCCTGGTCTCGGTATTATATGAGTCGCGGGGGCTGTTTACAAACATGAAATTCACGAACACAAATGACACACATACTTAGAACAAGTACTTGGTTTACTCAAAGACAGTTGCCCGACTCCGGAACCGAACCGGGAACCCATGATCAAAGGGCACATTCAACCCCCAGACCAACAAGGCATACTGGCAGTCAAAAAGATGTTTATTTCTCAGGCCTATGTTCTTTGTCTAAACCAGAGGCACTGGCTCGGAGTCTGGGTGTCATTTCTATCTATAATATGTATGTATTTACAAAAAAAAAATGTATTTAAGTAGTTTATCATCCATCTCGTTACCATAACACAAGCATTAAGTTGCTTAGCTTGGGACGAGATGGCGTTGTGTGAAATGTCCAAGGATATATTTATTTATTATATTTACTCAGCCTATAAATGACCCACTACCGAGTTAGGCCTCCTCCCATCGCAGGGAGGGTGATTAGCCTACCACGCTGCCAAAACGGATTGGCACAGACTTTGTATCAAGTTTTCCTTCTCTTGCGGCTAGGTCTTCAGCCACGTCATTTATTTTTGTCTGTTCTTACGACAGCCTCAGGGTGGAATGGGGTGGTGATTCTATGTATTATAAATCCGTCATCACACCAACCAAGTTGGTTTAAGAAGATGGAAAATAAATCAAGAGCTCGCAAACTCACCTAAATGATACGCTAAAAAGACCAGCACTCCACTTAATAAGAATACCCAGTCGGGGATCTCATTTGGGTAGTCTCCTCCCCGTCTGCCACCAGATGCGTACAACTCGGGGTCGTATACCCAGAGAAGGAGGACCACAACAACCATGCAGAGAAACCCCGCGAAGGTGATCAGGTTTGGAGCTATCCATTTTGGTATTATCTGGCCATAGAAAAATATGTCTTAGGTTTTCGCGATTATTACAATACTAGCGACCCATTTTTTTTTTATAGGTCCCCAGCCCCGGCTTCCCACGGGTGCAATTTTGCGTATCAATTAAAAAAACCACTTCAAAATCCGTTGCGTAGTTTTAAAGATTTAATTTAACCATACGGATTTAAGCATAGGGACGGACAGACGATAGCGACTTTGTTTTATACTATGTAGTGATGATAAAATTACCTTTGCCCTCACGACACCCTCAGGAATAGGGTGGTGACACTATGTATTTTAAATCCGTCACCACACTGAATCAATCTTAATCAATTAAAAATAAATATTACTACATTCTGCATATTTTTTTAAGGAAATAGCAAAAAGGTTAATCGACATCACAGGAGACGGAAGAGCTGGCAGCTACCTCGGACAAAGAATCAGTGTAGCTATTCAAAGGAGGAACGCTGCCAGCTTCAGAACCTTGCTTAAAGGGACTCCTTTAAATAATATATTTTAGTTATTATTTTATTTAGGTTTTCTTTTTCAATATCACTACATAGTAGTCGCTGTCGTCTGTAAATCTTTAAAACTACACAACGGATTTTGATGCGGATTTTATAATAGATAGAGCGATTCAAGAGGAAGGTTTTTACGTATAATACATGCATAATTGTACCCGTGCGTAGCCGGGCGGGTCGCTAGTTACAAATATCAGGGAGAGATAGGCAAAAGATTTGTTTTCTTAAAATTTTGGTCATCAGCTGCAGGGCAGGAGGTTCTACACAGTAGTGTGCCATTAATGGGCAAACTACATTTTCGACCCTCCGTTGATCCTACCGCAATACGGATTTTAAGTTTTTTTTGTTGTTAAAAACCAATAATTTACAAAAAAATATGTATTAAATCATACTCACTTTTACTAGTGTATTCCAAGTCGGATGCATAACATATTGGCTCAAAGGACTGCTGTCTATAGCGCTGTACTGAAAAAGAAACACATTTGTTTTATTTTCACATTTACTTTTACAACCCACAATAAAGCAGGTTGTGTAATTTTGACGTGCTTGAGCTGCTTTTGTGGACGCTGAAAAAGCTCCGTCGAAGCCTGGGCTGTTCTTGAAACCATTCAGCAATGTCTGTACGATGAGGCCTCTATGTGTGTCCAAGTACAAGACCAGCGTACTAAACCCATCCAACTGAGCCGCGGAGTGAGACAGGGGGATGTAATATCCCCGAAACTGTTCGCAAGCGCTTTGGAGGATGTGTTTAAGACGCTGGACTGGAAAGATAAGGGCATTAACATAAATGGCCAGTACATCTCACACTTGAGATTTGCAGATGACATAGTCCTAATGGCGGAGTCGCTGGAGGAGCTGCAACAGATGCTGGCCGGCTTAGCATCAGCCTCGCAACGGGTGGGTCTCGGCATGAATTTGGATAAAACCAAAATCATGATGAATGATCACATTCATCCGAGACCTATCGTTGTGAATGGCCGTCTTGTTGAAGCTGTTTCAGAATATAATACCTCGGACAAATTTTGCAATTAGGTAGAAACAGCTTCGACAGGGAGGCCAAGAGGAGGATCCAGCTGGGCTGGGCAGCATTTGGAAAACTTCGTCGGGTCTTCTCGTCGCCCATCCCGCAGAGTTTGAAAACGAAAGTTTACGAACAGTGCGTCCTACCCGTCATGACCTACGGCGCCGAGACGTGGACTCTCACGGTTAGACTAGTCCACCAGTTTTAAGTTGCTCAGCGTGCCATGGAGCAAGCTATGCTAGGAGTTTCTCTGAAGGATAGGCTCCGTAATGAGATTATCCGACAGAGAACCAAAGTCACCGACATAGCTCAGAGAATTAGCAGACTGAAGTGGCAATGGGCTGGTCACATCTGTAGAAGAACTGACAACCGCTGGGGTAGACGAGTTCTTGAGTGGAGACCACGATTCGGCAAGCGTAGTGTGGGACGGCCCTCTCCTAGATTTGCAAGAAAATTTGCACCGATTGCCCCTAGTGTAAATCCACCACTGGCTAGGCCATTAGTTCTCATGTCGGATTTACGACGTCCAGCCAGCGGGACCTAGCCCCAAGGACAACCAAATTTATGCATGATGTTGGCTAATTACCCTCCATTTAATTGCCGGATGCCAGATTCAGCAGTGGGTCATGATGATGAAATAGATGACTACTACTACAGTAGTAGTCATCCATGAAATAGTATTCCTGCGTAGTAGTAGTCATCCATGAAATAGATGACTACTACTACAGTAGATGACTACTAACTACAGTAGTAGTCATCCATGAAATAGTATTCCTGCGTAGTAGTAGTCATCCATGAAATAGATGACTACTACTACGCAGGAAAACCAGGGTCACTGACATATCCCACAGGATTGCCAAGCTTAAGTGGCAGTGGGCAGGCAGGACCGACGCCCGATGGGGCAGAAAAGTCCTCAAGTGGCGACCGCGTTCCGGAAAGCGCAGTGCTGGTAGGCCTCCCACACGGTGGACCGATTACCTGATTAAGGTCGCCGGAAAACGATGGATGCGGGCGGCCCAGGACCGGCCTTTGTGGAAATCCTTGGGGGAGGCCTATGTCCAGCAGTGGACGTCTTTCGGCTGCAATGATGATGATGATGATGATGACACAGCCTATAGATGACCCACTGCTGAGTTGTGCCTCCTCCTGTTACATGGAGGGCAATTAGCCTACTGTCCCACACAGGGTTTACCTTCTCTGAGGCTGGGTTATCGGCCTTGACATCTTCTTTTTTTTTCTTTTTTATTAAAGCGTAATAACCTGTATGGCGGGGGCAATTTACTCAAATACTTTAAATGACACGCAGACTCGGAGCAAGTGCCTCTTGTTTAGACAAAGACACTTGCCCGACCCCGGAATCGAACCCGGGACCCGTTGATCCAAAGGCGGCAAATCCAAACCCTAGATCAACGAGGCAGTTTTGTCAGCCTTTAGGCTGAAACTTGGTGGTGACAATGTTTATCCTAAATCTGTACTTACCTTATATTTTTTTAATCCTTGTAGATGTGATTTGGACAAATATTTATAATTAAACATGGTTAACACGTCAGCTTTTGTTCACTTCGCACTTGCACCTAAAGACAAACAAATTTATGTAACTTTTTGTCGTAGTTTGATGAGAATTAATTAATTACGGCAAAACTAATATAAGCACTGCATACGGGTTTTCTGGTCCCAATTTTGAATTACTTAATAAATATCCTTGGACATCCTTGGACATTTCACACAACGCCATCTCGTCCCAAGCTAAGCAACTTAATGCTTGTGTTATGGTAACGAAATGGATGATAAACTACTTATATACATTTTTTTTTGTAAATACATACATATTATAGATAGAAATGACACCCAGACTCCGAGCCAGTGCCTCTGGTTTAGACAAAGACACTTGCCCGACCCCGGAATCGAACCCGGGACCCGTTGATCCAAAGGCGGCACATCTAACCACTAGACCAACGAGGCAGTAATATTACTACTCAGCCCGTAATAGCCCCACTTTAATTAAAGGAGGGAAATTAGCCAACTGTGCCACGCGGGCCAGACAGGTTGGCTTTGTATAAGAGTTCCTTTTCTTGCGACTCAGTTTTCTGCTTTGTGATGTGCTTTAGTCGTCTCTTACGACACCCTCAACATGGAATAGGGTGGCAACATTGTGTATTCTAAATCCGTAAATCCGTCTGGCCATCGTGTCATAGTCACCCCACTCCCACCCCCTAGGGCCAGCGGTATGCATAAATCATATAACCATCGAAACCAAAAAATAAAAAAGGCAAGAAATGGTTGAAATGATGAAAGAAGAAGATGAAGATTTGTTAATTTATTAAAGAACTAGCGACCCGCCCCGGCTTCGCACGGGTGCAATGATGAACATCTAAATCTATCAGTGTTTCTGTACAATATTATGCATGTATTATACTTATAAACCTTCCTCTTGAATCACTAAATCTATTAAAAAAAACGCTTCAAAATCCGTTGCGTAGTTTTAAAGATTTAAGCATACATTGGGACGGACAGACGACAGCGACTTTATTTTATACTATGTAGTGATTATCTTTACAGGGTTATAATTAATACCTAGTCTACAGAGTAATTTATAATAATTCATACAAATATTAATGGAAATTGGAGTTCAAATTCGAAATGAACTTTTTGTTTTAAAAAAGTATAGTTAGGTAACTATCTACTTATTATAAGGCTTCAACGCGAGTAAAAGCTAGTAATAAATAAGAAAACACGATGACACAACATACAAACAAAATATCTTTAGTCGTATATATCTGTTTGTAAAATTTAAGCAACGAAAGCAGTTTGAGCGACCTTCATGCTCAAACAAGTATGTATTAACATCAGAATAAATTTGTGGCTAAGTCGTATTTTACGCCAGTCCCTGTGCTATTGAGCATGCGACCTGGTGATAAGAGGCTGCCATCGCCTGTGGGCGTGGGTATCACCAGATAACTGTCATTGGGTAAGGCGACAAGATGGCTAGTAGCCGGTTAGTGTACGCCTTATGGCTGAAATGATTATTACGCGATATACGAGTATTATTACGTGCGGAAGGCGCAGTGCTGGTAGGCCTCCCACATGACGGACCGAAGACCTGGTTAAGGTCGCCGAAAAGCAATGGATGCGGGCGGCCCAGGACCGGCCTTTGTGGAGATCCTTGGGGGAGGCCTATGTCCAGCAGTAGACGTCTTTTGGCTGAAATGATGATGATAATAACGTGTGGTGACGGATTTAGAATACAAAATGTCACCAAAATCATCTTGAGGGTGTCGTAAGAGGCGACTTAAGGCACGCAAGAGATCACACCGCAAGAGAAGAAAATCTTGATACTAAGCCTGTGCCACCCTGCCATCGTGGCTCGGTGGGCTAATTTCCCCTCCATGTATTTGGAAGAGGCCCGACTTAGTACTGGGTCATTTATGGGAATGACGGCCCCCGGATGTTGGGCCGTCGTTCCCCTTGCGTTATCCGAACTGTTTATAAAACTTTCTCATAAATTTATTTCACTTAATTCGAAAGTATTCAACACATTCCCTAAATTGTATTCCACCACATTTTCACTTACTTTCACTCTTTCGTATGTATTTGAAACCAAGTTGGAGGCAAAACAACGTTTCTACTAAACTTAATGTACTTATTTACTGATAGAATTCGCTTTATTTCTTCTGTTATCAATATTTTAATTGATAATTTAAGGACAGAAGGTATAATTTTGTCTATGTAAAAATGATAAAATCATCATTATGAAAAATGTTAAATTATTTTTTATTTTAATTAGGTGTTTTTTTATATTATGCTTATAGTATACTAGCTGACCCGGCGAACTTTGTTCCGCATTATATATATTTAAAACAAAAAGAAAGTTGGACATAGGATATCTGAGATTTTTATGCCGTCCGTATAAAACCTACTTTAACAAAACGCAACTGACAGTGAAACGTTATGTTGTCTATAGTTTAATATGGTCGAAAATTTGACAATTAGAAATTTTGAATTCGACTTGTTTATATTGTTGTAATTCACATAATATCTTTATAACTTGTAGCCTATGTGTTATTCTGATGTATGAGCTATATTATTGTAAAGTTTCATTAAAATCCATTCAGTAGTTTTTACGTGAAAGAGTAACAAACATCCATCCATCCATCCATACTTACAAACTTTCACGTTTATAATATTAGTAAGATTACCTGCTACAGAATTATTATTCCAAATATTTTTCAACGTCCCACCTTTAGTAACCTAAGGAAACAAAAGAAAAGAAGGAATATTGCGGCTAGGTGATTTGCCTTTTGCGTTCCTTTAGTCACCTCTTACGGCACCCTCAGGATGGTATGCGGTGGTGACATTGTGTATTCAAAATCCGTCACCACATGGAAAATTGGTCTTAATAATTGTTTGATTATTACAAGGCTTAAAAGTTTTTTTTTACTATATCTAAATCTTTACTATCTCTAAATTTGGTATTGTTTTGCATAAATCCTACCGCGATTTTTTCGTAGACTTGAATTATACCTAACACCGCACAATGTCGATTCTGTACTGTCTAATCTTTGGCATTTACAACTGATAATAGGGTTATCGATGACCTCCATGATACCGTTATCAATAAAAATGCTGTTATGCGGTAATGAAGAAATTACTAACGTATTTTCGTATTTTTTTTATTGCTTTTATTAACCAGTAATTAATTGATGTAAGGCATAGACCTGCCTGACGGGAAGACCTTACAGAATTCTGCAGAATGTCCCTTAAGTGTGTTTTCCATAAAATCAAAATCAAAACTCATTTAATCAAGTTGGCTCATTAAAGCTCTTTTGACAAGTCAAACAAATAAAATTTAAATATTTCCATTTGAAATTGAAAATTGATTATTTACCATCTACCACCGGTTCGGAATGCAGCTCTACAGAGAAGAGCCGGCAAGGAACTCTGTAGTTGCTCCTTTTTAGATCTAAAAATGTCTTGTACCTAGTGTCTAGATACAAGACAGATTTGTGACAGCAAACTCGCGCAATAGTCGCAAAGGGCCAAAAATCAGCTATATCGAGTCAACAATAGTAACCTTCTAATCTATAATGGTGACGGTTCTAGATTAAACAGTGTCACCAACCTATACCATCCTGAGAGAGTCGTAAGAGGCAACTAAAAGAACGCAATGACACAGTAGGCTAATTTATGTTTAAAACTTGAATATCGGTACCAGAGTCGCATAACTATGTAGGAGATGACGTTTCCTCTTGTTTTTTGACGACAGAAAACCTAGCTGTGTGAGAAGGAACATTCGGTACAAAACTGTTACCAACCCGTCTTAACAGTATGGCATAGTAGGCTAGTTTCCCGCCACGAATTTGGAGGAGGCCAGTCTCGACAATGGACCTGTCTCAGCTTTGCACAGTAGGCTTTCCTTCCATGTAACTGGAAGAGGCCCTAGTTAGCACTTGGTCTTATGAGCTAGAATTACTGACATCCCTAAATGTGGTTTGATAAATTAGCATCTGTCTATTTTTATGCGCCATTTATCATCTGTTCACATTAATTTGACACTTCCACTGCACTCAATTACCATTCGCAATGTCTGTTATTTGTGATATCATTGCATTGTTCTATTATACTTAATATTGAGCTCGCACTCGTATTTTATAGTCGCTTCCGTGTGGTGACGGTCTTATCCGAGAGATACAGAGAATAAGTAGTATCACCACCCCATTTCATCCTGAGGGTGTCGTTATAGCCGAAAATAGGCAATTATAAGGCCGGAAACCTAGTCGCAAGAGAAAGAAAACTTAATATAAACCCCGTGCCACCACGTCTGGCCAGCATGGCACAGTAGGCTAATTAAGCTCCTTGAGGAGGAGGAGGTCCACAGGAAAACTAAATACAATCCCTGTGCAAACCCGTCTGGCATAGTAGGTATTAACCTGGGAAATTATTCCCTCCATGAATTTGGAGGAGGCACGACTCAGTAGTGGGTCATTTATGTCCTAAAATGATGATGATGATGATTGGAAGGGAATTTTTGAACATTTCCATTTAAATAACTAGGCGCACATAACTCTGCGGAGATCGATACGACACCTGCGCGTTGCCATGGCGACGCCGAGGGCGCCATCCGACACCTCCGTAATTTGAAATCGGACCTCTCCGATAATGTCTGGCGCACGTTCACTATTTTCGACCAAATTACGCATTATTTCGGATAGGGTGTCTTGTAATTAAGGGTGTATCCTGTCTGTTTAAAATAACCTCGCAACTGATATAATACAGTGGCGAACTGTCAGGAATAATGATCTAACTTCGAACAAGTTTGGGTGGGACTTCGATGGAATAACGCCGTAAGTGACGGCTAAATGATTTAGAACTTCGAGACTTCGTGGGATTCGGATTGTGTAGAACGCAGCTGGCTTCATCAAATTAACATAAACTTCTAAACTTCTCCGCCCATAACTGACCCACTGCTGTGTCGGGCCTCCTCCAACTACATGAAAGGTAATTAATTAGCCTGCTGTGCCACGCTGTCCAAACGGGTTGGCATAGGTTTTCATATCAAGTTGGGCTCTTACGAAGCCCTTAGGATGAAATCGAGTAGAGACACCGCACATGGTAATTCCATCCCATCTGTCTTTGTGGTGACGAATTTAGAACACGCAATGTCACCAACCCACCCATCCTGAGGGGGTCGCAAGAGGCGCAAGAAAGCTAAAGGAACTCAACAGGCAAGCCGCAACAGCCGCAAAAGAAGGATTAGTAACCCGTTGCCAATCGTCTTGCCAGCTTGGCACAGTAGGCTAATGTCCCTTCATGAATTTGGAGGAGGCCCGACTCAGTAGTGGGTGGATCATTTAAGTGCTGGAGTAATGATATTCTCCACCTCATAGAATACCAGGACAACATAAGATAGTAGGAGGTCAAGAGAAGTAGAACCCAGTAGCAGTGGGTGATTAACTATATTATATAGATGCTGATGGTTACAAAATTCGCCTTCTCAAAGTCATATGTTGTAGGCAAAGCGCGAGAATTGCCATAACTATATCGCTCTAAACTAGCAGAACATTAGTTTAAATTAAAACAGCTTGGCATTTGCATGGCACGTGATCGTCTGTTACCGCGTCTAGTCGCCTCATCAAGCACGGCTGAACGATTAATTTGGACAACAATATGCCACAAGTTGTAGGAAGTAGCGGGTAATGTTAGCTCGCTAGCGCTACCCGTCTGAGAAACAAAATCAAAACTCGTAAATCTAATTGACTCATTACAGCTCTTTTGACCAGTCAAACAATAAAATAAAATAACCGGTGTTAAAAGCCGAAAAGGAACTGTGTAGTTGCTCTATTTAGATCGCCATTACAGATACATTGCCGAGGTAAGTCGGATCGTCAACGGCACAGACAACTGAAGCCGTTGACGCGGGTCCGACTACAGCCGTCGACTGCCGTTGACGGCACTCGCCGACGCGTCGAAGGCTGCCGCCGGCCCGCGTCGACGGCTGCAGTTGTCTGTGCCGTTGACAACATGCCGTTCGTGTGTATGAGAGCGAACTCGCGCAATACTACGCGCAGTACTACGAGACTGCCTGCCTCGTTGGTGTAGAGGTTAGATCTTCATTGGGAGCGAATCCCGTGGTCTTGGTTTGACATTTCCTTTTGTCGGCTCCTTTGACACATTTACCTACACTAAATCCGACATCATACGTCTAGGGGTTGGATTTTCCGCCTTTGTATAAACGGGTCCCGAGTTCGATTCCGGGGTCGGCCAAGGGTCTTTGTCTAAACCAGAGGCACTTGCTGCGAGTTTCTATTCTTAGTCATGTTTTAGGGTTTCCCTTAATCGAAGAAAAATAATAAGAATTCCCTGAAAAAAGTCGATACCATTATGGTCTCGAAAACCGCCAGGCCAAAGTTTCAAGTAATAACATTAAAGCGGATTCAGATAATAATATCAAATTGTAAAAAATGTTCTAACACTTGGACCACACGCCAGCCATTAGCGTGTCGCGCCGGATGGTCTCAGTCTCACACCTATTTACATTTCCTCTTGCAGTCTGGACTCCTAGTACCAAGCGGGCATGATGCTAACTAATGTGGGGCATCGTCACGCCTCTTATATCTGACGGAGGATCAGAACTGTTGGTCTAGGGGTTAGGTGTGCCGCCTTTGGATCAACGGGTCTCTGGTTCGATTCCGGGGTCGGATCTTTGTCTAAACCAGAGACACTTCCTCTGAACTAGTAGTAGTAGGACTTATAGCAAAAAGTAACTCAAGCTTGTTTATTCTGCATAAGCTGCAAAACTACTGTACTGCAACCGATGATGTCATCGCTGCAGCATTTAATAGCAATTAGTGGTAATGTCGACCGAGGACACTGCAGTGAGAAACTAAAAGTTAATTTATTACTTCACTAGCTTTGATACTGGAGTCATTTCGTCATAGTACCTCTTGTGTCCGTGTGGTGACGCATTTAGAATACACAATGTCACCAACACATACCGTCTTGAGGGTTTCGTAAGAGGCGACTAAAAGAACAGAAGAGCCAGATCACCTAGCCGCAAGAGAAGGAAAACTTGATGCAAACTCTGTGCCAACCCGTCTTGCCAGCGTGGTACAGTCGGCTAATCACCCTCCGAGGAAGCCTGACTTAGTAGTGGGTCGTCTATTGGCCGATTAGTAGTAGGTAGTAGTAATACATACCTAGTAGATTTCCGATTAGTGCTACCCCGCTGGGAAATCTCCCTAGCCTCATCATCATTTCCTCTGCTCTAGATGTCGTTCGCACAATAAATACGGACAGAATGATCATCTGCAAATGTATCATACGCGCACGCCGCCGACGGCTGTTCCTTAATGTTCATATTTGCATCACAATATGACACAAGTCAATTAAGCAGTCATTCAGAAACAATATACTGTCGCTGGTCATGCTCCAAGATTTATTAAGATTTAAAACATTTTATATAGCAAAATGCGCATCATTTACTTGTGTCCTACTTCTGTTCAGCCTTCCAAAGATGGATAGAATACAAAGCTAACTATATGGAATATTTTAAGGTGACCACCTGTACTCATTTACTGAGTTTTGTAGTCTTTATTCGCAAACCGTACTCTTTAAAAATCCTGTACTCTAATAGTACTCATTTGTATTGCTAAAACTCTTTTTTAGGTTTATCATCACTGCTGGATATAGGCCTCCCCTAAAGAGCGCCATAGCGCCCTGTCTTCAGCTCGACGCATCCAGCTGCTGCCCGCAACCTTTCGCCGGTCGTCGCTCCATCTAGCAGAGGGCCGTCCCACACTATGCTTGCCGATTCGCGGTCTCCACTCAAGAACTCGTCTACCACAGGGGTTGTCGGTTCTTCTACAGATATGACCAGCCCACTTGATTTTTAGGTTTATTGCTTGCTGTACTTACAGTTTCCCAATGCGTACAGTAAGCTAAATAAATTACACTACTTACTAATCTTATCTATAAAAATCTATACAGTATTTATTTGATTTGAATTAATAACTTAATTAAAATTAGTTAATTTGACAGTTCACAGTGTTTTGAATTTCAAGCGCGTAGTTGCCAAACTTTTTTTGAATTCGGGCAGTTGTATAGCCCAGTTTTTTTTTCTTCGTAAGGAGTGTTCGTAACACTACATAATATAAAACAAAGTCGCTGTCGTCTGTCCGTCCTGTCCCTATGTATGCTTAAATCTTTACGGTTTTAACAGCAGTTATTTTTTATAGATAGAGTGGTTCAAGTGGAAGGTTTTTAGATGTTCATCATTGCACACGTGCGGTACCGGGGCGGGTCGCTAGTGGAGAACATAAATGCAAATGTTTATCAGTTATGTGCATGATTCCACCATCCCATTCCATCCTGCGGGTGTCATAAGAGCCGACAGACGGAAATGACAAGGCAGCAAACCTAGCCGCAATAGTAGGCTAATTAGCCTCCATAATTGGAGGAGGCCCGACTTAGCAGTGGGTTATTTAAGGGCTAAGTAGTAGTGGTAATTCTTTATCGAATTTTGATAGTCTGATTCAGATTTGGGGGGAATAAAAGGGGAGTGAAGCCTAAGGCAGAAGAATATAGGGGCATTTGTTCCTTTCCTCTAGTCACCTCCCCCAACGATAAAGGGTAACTAATTAAATGTAAAAGAAATCAATAAGCACTAATTAAGCAAAGCTTCATCACGACAAACATCACGAAACTCCAACTTACGTATTGTGTCTAACTCCTAAAAATATCGCTGTTAACACATAACAATTGTACCGATAAAACTAGGGTTGCTAAACACTAAAATCGAAGGGACCGGGCGAGCTTGGGGCTCCACTAAACGCGGTGGGCCAAGGCCTCCAGGGTCGCGGAGTATGCTCCTCTAATGGGGGAGCGAGACCGGTGGCCCTAGGCTGGGGTGCAATTTACCATCTCCACGCGCCCCGGAGTCCCACCTAACCCGGCCGGACCACAACGGCTCCATGAGGATCAACAACAAATAACGTGCTTAAACACATTATTGATTTGAGCGATTGGTATCACAATGTCTTACTTCTCATAAACTCCTACTACCTCATGTTCTCCTGGTACTCAGCATGTTAGAGATCCACCACCTGGAGGAGCTCAGTTGGCACAGGGTTTCGAATCAAGTTGACTGCCTCGTTGGTCTAGTGGTTTGATGTGCCGCCTTTGGATCAACGGGTCCCGGGTTCGATTCCGGGGTCGGGCAAGTGTCTTTGTCTAAACCAGAGGCACTGGCTCGGAGTCTGGGTGTCATTTCATTCTATAATATGTATGTATTTACAAAAAAAAATGTATATAAGTAGTTTATCATCCATCTCGTTACCATAACACAAGCATTAAGTTGCTTAGCTTGGGACGAGATGGCGTTGTGTGAAATGTCCAAGGATATTCATTTATAAGTTTCCCTTCTCTTGCGGCTAGGTATTCGGCCACAGTTTTTCCTTTTCTCGGTTCTCGCGACACCCTCAGGACGGAATGGGTTAGTGACACTATATATTCTACTAGCGGCCCGCCCCGGCTTCGCACGGGTGCAATGATGCATGTAAGATACATATAAACCTTCCTCTTAAATCTCTCTATTTATTGAAAAAAATCCGCTTCATAATCCGTTGCTTATGATTAAAGATTTAAGCATACATAGGGACGGACAGACTACAGCGACTTTGTTATATACTATTTAGTGATAGTGATATCCATCGCCACCCTATCGATGGGGGAGGTTCATTAAAATGTGGATGATTTATCAGCAGACCAAATAGCGTCACGATAACCCTATTGAAACATTGTAGGTCAATTACTCATAAAATCAACAAATTAACCATTGAACGGCAACAATCGGTCTGTCTTTTTGCTCGTAGCTCGCAATTATGGCTAAACGGCTTCGTGTTTTATAAACACTGTAGTTTTTAGACTTACAAACTACGCTCACTTAATTAAAGAATGCTTACGCCTCTAATCATTGTAGGGATAAGTAGATCATCATCTTCATCATCAGCTTTCAGGTCATCATGAGCCCAAAACAGACTGCGGTATGGTACTCCTCTGAGTTCCCTCCATGAATGAGGAGGATGAACCTTGATACTAAACCCTGTGCCAACCGCTCTGGACAGCGTGGCACAGTGGTTTACTATCAACGTTCCATTCTATTGCTAGTTAACATGTCTACCATTTAAAATCACCAAGACAGAAGCTTTATCTCCTACATTGTTATGCCACCCTAGTACCAACTGTCAAGCTTTATACATAAATTAGCCTTTGTGTACATAGTGTCACCACCCCATTCCATTATGAGGGTGTCATAAGAGCCGACAAAAGGAGATGACAAGGCCGATAACCTAGCCGCAATAGAAGGAAAACTTGATACGAAACCCTTTGCCAACCCGTCTGTCTTGCCAGCGTGGCACCGTAGGCTATTTACCCTCCATGTAACTACTGGAGGAGGCCCGACTCAGCAGTGGGTTGTCTATGGGCTGAGTAGTTTATTTTGCGGCTAGGACTTCTGACTTGTGTTTTAGTTGAATCCTAAAGCGCCCTCAGGATGAAATGGGGTAATGACACAACTCATCCCAAATTTCTAAGTCAGCACAAGGACAATTGGAGCATTGAAGCCCTAATTTGGTATCACCACCTAAATAGGCTATGTTATTGTCGGCATTAGCTCATTTGTCGGCAGTCACGTAACACCTTCTTTGATTCGCCGCAAATTAATCAACAAGATAGTCCAGAGAATATTGTTTCACCACTCCATTCCACCCAGATGTTGTCGTAACCACAGCCTAAAGAAAATGTCATTGCAAGAAAGTTAGCCGCAAGAAAATCACTTAATATAATCCGTTTGGCCAACCTGGATGGTAAATCACTACATAGTCTAAAACAAAGTCGCTGTCGTCTATCCGTCCCTATGTATACTTAAATCTTTAAAACTACGCAACGAATTTTGAAGCGGTTTTTTCCAATAGTTAGAGTGATTCAAGAGGAAGGTTTATGAGTATCTATACTAATATATAAAGCTGCAGAGTTTGTTTGTTTGTTTGAACGCGCTAATCTCAGGAACTACTGGTCCGATTCCAAAAAATCTTTCAGTGTTAGATAGTCCATTTACCGAGGAAGGTTATAGGCTATATTTTATTTTCAAAAGAATTAGGGATCCGTATGAAAATTGCGATTTTGTAAACCAAGGTGTAAAATCGAAGACCTATTTATGCGTGCGCTGCAAAAACTATTGACAATAGAACAAAATTATGTACTACGGGTTTGTAGGCCTTATAAAGATCTACAAAAAAGTCCTGAAGAGCACAAATCTAACTATCATAGTTTAGCCACAATAACCGATTTTATGTTCATAAAAAATATGCACGGGTTCGTAGCCCACGCGGGCGAAGCCGCGCGCAAAAGCTAGTGTATAATACATGCGTAATATTGTAGAGAAACACTGATAAATTTAGATGTTCATCATTGCACCCGTGCGAAGGGGTGGGTCGCTAGTACTCTAATAAGCCAACTTTATTAAATGAGTTTTAGGTTTTTTAATGTTTTTGAAGTCAGTTGATGTTTCTTTGTATAGAAGTTTTTGTTTTTAGTGGGCTTAGTCGGTGACCCTGGTTTGCCTGCTTATCTCGTCATTTCTGATTCGATCTCGCAGGGAAACTCTGAGCATAGCCCTCTCGAATTGGGTGATTTTTGTTTTTTTATTGATTTGAATTCAGTTGATGTTACTTTGTTTATAAGTTTATTTTTAGTGCATAAAACTCGGAACGGAACCATATGGTTTTGTTCACACTACACAAACTACTGATTTCTATGATTTTCTAAGGGACCAGTATATTCGATTATTCAATCAATTATCCAATTTAATCGATTATCCAATCTATTCGATTATCCAAACCAAAAAATTACTCTTATCCTTCAAAATGCTACAGTAGGCACATTCTGCACATCTTCTTCGTAAATGGAGTTCAAACTCTTCAAATATATGTAGTCCTGGTAACTCGATACCGCAAAGTTAAGCAACGGTTAACATCAAAGGCTGCGAAGCGTGACTGCAATCGATACGAGAGAGACAGGCGTCGTTCATTTCGAAACAATGACAGTGTCTCGCTCTAATGATTTTGTACAAACTTTCAAAAATCTTTAAAACGTCTATAATGACAAAAACAGCCTATCTCCATTCTCTTAATTCGTCATCTTCAGGTTTTTATGCTACAGAAGGCGTCGTTTCAGCCCATGAATGACCCACTACTGAGTCGCGCTCCCTCCAAATTCATGGAGGGCATTTCACTTACTATGCCACGCTGTCGAGACGGGTTTCGTATCAAGTTTTCCTTCTCTTGCGGCTAGGTTTTCGGACTTATCATTTCCTGTTGTCGGTTCTTACGACACCCTCAGGACGAAATGGGGTGGTGTCACTATGTATTCATAATCCGTGTGGTGACGGATTTAGAATACTTTAGAAACAAAAAAAAACATTTGAAATTGTCAAGTTAAATGGATTCTAATAGACTTTAATTATTTTTGTTTATTAATTTAATCACGTATCACTTTTAAGTTAGTGTATTTTAATAAAGTTTAATCATCACTACATAGTATAAAATAAAGTCGCTGGCGTCTGTCCGTCCCTATGTATGCTTAAATCTTTAAAACTACGCAACGGATTTTGAAGCGGTTTTTTTAATAGATCGAGTGATTCAATAGGAAGGTTTATAAGTATAACACATGCATAATTGCTGCTGTGCGAAGCCGGGGCGGGTCGCTAGTAAACAATAAAGTTAATCTTGTTTTTGATAGATGATAAAATTTATACTCAAATAAATAAATAAATATCCTTGGACATTTCACACAACGCCATCTCGTCCCAAGCTAAGCAACTTTATGCTTGTGTTATGGTAACGAGATGGATGAAAACTACATATACAGGGTGGTCATAAAGTCGTGGATCAAACGAAACCAGCGGTTAGATGGGGCCATCAGCAGCAAAAAATTGTTCTACGTGAGGTCCTTAGGGTCAACCCCTGTGGAGTTACAATAGGTTTTGTGTTTTTATGAGAAATTGTCTTTTTTTGACTAAAACTTGATAAAATTCCTAAAAATCTACACCCTGTATCTTTTTTATAATTTTCACTAGATTGGTACTGATGAGTCCTTTCGTTAGACATGCTATTTATGGTAGTTTATTGGGTGTGTTGAAGATAATATTAAGTTTTACGAAAGCAATAATTCTTAAATCAAAACTTGTTACGCACTTCGGACCCCACTGTGAAAAAAAAATACCCTACAGAAAAGTGCCACTGTATCACAATTTTTGGCGCATTTAATAGGGATTCTAAAAAGGTATTACACATGGCTATGCGTGGCTTCGATATCTTTCGAGGACGATCTTTCGTAGCAGGGCCAGAGTTAATTCATACATAAAACTCGGTTAGGCCTACAACAGAAGGAACACTTGATGCAAACGCTGTGTCAACCCGTCTTGGCTGCGTGGCACAGTAGGCTAATCTCCCAACATGAACTTAGAAGAGGCCCGACTCAGTAGTGGGTCATTTATGGGCTGAAACGACGATAAAGACCCTGTAGTCCGGAAAACGATCACGCTTAGGTAAGGTTAGGTTAGTAGGCCTAACCGAGTTTTATGTATGAATTAACTCTGGCCCTGCTACGAAAGATCGTCCTCGAAAGATATCGAAGCCACGCATAGCCATGTGTAATACCTTTTTAGAATCCCCATTAAATGCGCCAAAAATTGTGATACAGTGGCACTTTTCTGTAGAGTATTTTTTTTTCACAGTAGGGTCCGAAGTAAGTAACATGTTTTGATTTAAGAATTATTGCTTTCGTAAAACTTAATATTATCTTCAACACACCCAATAAACTACCATAAATAGCATGTCTAACGAAAGGACTCAATAGTACCAATCTAGTGAAAAGTATAAAAAAGATACAAGGTGTAGATTTTTTCGAATTTTATCAAGTTTTAGTATAAAAAAGACAATTTCTCATAAAAACACAAAATCAATTGTAACTCCGCAGGGGTTGACGCTAAGGACCTCCCGTAGAACAATTTTTTGCTGCTGATGGCCCCATCTAACCGCTGGTTTCGTTTGATCCACGACTTTATGACCACCCTGTATACATTTTTTTTTGTAAATACATATATATTATAGATAGAAATGACACCCAGACTCCGAGCCAGTGCCTCTGGTTTAGACAAAGACACTTGCCCGACCCCGGAATCGAACCCGGGACCTGTTGATCCAAAGGCGGCACATCTAACCACTAGACCAACGAGGCAGTCAACAGACTTTGAATATTTCCATATTTAAGTGTTTTGCCATCCACTGCATTGCATGAATCTGCTCTTGTATTCTAAATCCACGCATAGAAGTATACATCAGAGTTGCCAGTCGACGGGGGAAGGAAATTCCTCCCTTATAGAATCCATTGCTAAGTCAAGCCAATTGCTTGGAGGGTCGTTAGCCTACTAGCGACCAGACGCCAGATGACGCTGGCACATGGTTTTAGTTCAAGTTTTCCTTCTCGTGCGGCTAGGTTTTCGGCCTTGTCATTTCCTTTTGTCGGCTCTAACGACACCCTCAGTTTGGAATGAGGTGGTGACACTATGTGTTCTAAATCCGTGACGGTCACGGTATGGAGTAAAGTCGTTAAAAATCAAGCAGCCTGCTTTCTTTTTCTTTTTTTCAGTTTTTTTACAGGGTTAAACTTCCAAGCGACCGTAAACAAGGGTTGGCCATTATACCCCAAAAATCTAGCGTGTATACTTCTGATATCGTTATCTGACAGATATCTCATTACAGCCCATAAATGACCCCCTACTGAGTCGAGCTTCCTCCAAATTCTTGGAGCTAAATTAGCCTACTCTGCTACGCTAGCAAAACAGGCAAAACGACACTTTCACGACAGTATGGGTTGGTGACATTCATCATTTTGCCATATTAGTCACCACACGGAATATGACAGGTATATCTAAAGCCAAATCGAGCGAACATTATTTTAGATGAGAATTTCTATTTGCTATTTCTACGTATCGGAAATGATTTAATTTTCATTTCTGCTGTGTCCGGCGCGGTCACGGTGCTGCGCGCCAGATCGACGGTAACCGGACGCCATCTTGTGCCGCTATGACACCGCTTTGACAGCTGTCATTTAGGATATTCGAAATTAGAATGCTTGAATCAGAGTCCACGAATGTTTTGTTTTTTATTCAAATGCAGTTTCAAATTTGCGCGTGATTTTTGGTTTTCAAGTTTTTGTCTATGGATTCGCTGAAAAAAATACGATTATACAAATAATAGTTATCTTTGGCTACGTTATCCATATCTTGCTTAATGGTAGACCCCTTCACCTTCTTGCTAGCAACAGCAAGAAATTAAGTTCTTTAACAGATATTGACAACGCTTTTGCTTTTTTTAATCTTCTACTTCTTCTGTTGGGTTTTTTATCGCTTTTGTTTGAAGGTTACTGGTTACTCTCGCCCATGCCACACCAAAGGTACACGTCACTGATCCTGTACAAACAGAAAACATAATGAAATTAATCACTCATTATCCGATTTATGGCGTGTATATTATACATTATTTAATTCCCGACGTTTCGAATGCTTTGCAGCAGTAGTGGTCGCGGGAGAGACGAGATGACAGTTGTCTTTAAAAGTACGTTGTAAGTTGTTAAAAGCCTTAGGATTCCAGGGTCGGGGAAGACTTTGGAGGCACTTGGTCTGAGTCTGGATGTCATTTGTATTCGTGAATTTCATGCTTGTAAACTGTCCCATCGAACACGGGCCAAGTGTAAGATAAAAAAAAGTGATCAGTTCTTCTCTTCCTGGATTTAGAAGACAAGAGAAGATTCATTCATAACGGAAATGGCAGACTACTAAGCAGTTACGTACGTTTGCAGCCAGCTTTAAGGTGGGTTCCTTCCACTCCTACAACTATGTAATTTTTTTAACTCTACAGCGGAGCGCCCAATGCCTCGACCGTTCCTGGTGGTGTCAGAGGTTGGACTCCTCCCTACCACACCACTATGCTTGCCCCTAAATGAGTTCTGTGGACATAACTCACGCGTAGAAACACAACATCCTTGCGTGGCGATATCTGGGTGCCGTATTCCGTAAAGTGAAGGTAGTCTTACAACTCCAGTGCACGGATGGTAATCTGCTTATTCCTGATATATCTACTACCACTATTGCTGAGTCAAGCCTCCCCCAGTTACATCAAGGGTATTAAACCTACTGTGCCACGCTGGCCAGGTGGGTTTGCACAGATATCAAGGGGTCTTACAGCTATGTTGTCTGCCGTCTAGAATCAGCAAGAGGATGGCGTCATCTCCTACAATGTTATGTGACCCTGGTACCCCTGGTCTTAGGACACCCTCAGGAATAGGGTGGAGACATTGTGTATGCTAAATCCGTCACCACACGGGTCCGATATTCCTGAAACACCACGACTATCTCTCCTCAGACAAATGTATGTGACGTGACGGTTCCAAAAATTAATTTGTCATTTCCACCTGTCATCTCCATACATTTTAGTGTTGGGAATCCGGAGCAGAACTCCGGCAACGTTGAACGGATTATCGACTGGCGAGATTTAGCATTAAATCAGTCTAATTGCCACATCCTTCCTTAATTTCCAAGAACAGCCAGTTCTAAACGAAATTGTGTTAGACATAATTTTGTCTTAGGTTTTCGCAATAATACACATTTAAATTTAACGCTTTTTAACGGATTTATCGCGTATAATTACACTAGCGGCGCCCCGTGGCTTCACCCGCGCTTATTTATTGTCGTAGCGCGGGTGACGCCGCGGGGCGAAGCTAGTCAAAAAATAAGTAGCCTAAGTTACTCCTTATATCATCAGCTACCTATCAGTCACCTGTCAAAATCGGTTCAGCCGTTCCAGAGATTAGCCGGAACAACCTGACAGAGAGACCTAGAAACAGACAGACAAAAATTAAAAAAATAATATTTTGGTATATGTTCTGTTTAAACATACTTACGCATTTAGTAAAAAGTGATTATTTTATTATTACAAACAGACACTCCAATTTTATTTATTTGTATAGATAAGTTATAAAAATATAGATATAGAGATTATTTAATTCCCGGCGTATCGAATGCTTTGCAGCAGGCGTGGTACGGTTGTCTTCACTATCATCACTACATAGTATAAAACAAAGTCGCATTTTTCTGTCCGTCCCTATGTATGCATAAATCTTTAAAACTACGCAACGGATTTTGAAGCGGTTTTTTTTAATAGATAGAGTAATTCAAGAGGAAGGTTTATATGTATAAACCACCCCCGCTTTGCACGGGCGAAGCCGGGGCGGGCCACTAGTTAGAGTATAAAGATACCGTTAAATCTACCGCCTATAGTTAATTATTTTTTACTTGGTGAAAAGTAAAACACACAGCTGAACGGGCCTCCTCCAATTACAAGAGGGAAATTTGCGTACTTTGCGAAACTGGCCAGATACAGGGTTTCAATATGTCCTTGGCTTACGGCAAGTTTGTCATCCGTCTAGAATCAGCAAGAGGATAGCGTCATCTCCTACAATGTTATGTGACCCTGGTACCGACACGTAAGTTATAATAAGAAATAAGCCTACTCTGTGCTACACTGGCCAGACTGGCACAGGATTTTGTTTCATAATTTCCTTCTCTTGCGGCTAGGATCTCGGCTCTTATGACACCCTCATAATGGAATAGGGTGGTGACTAAATTCGTCATATCTGCTTAATCAAGTATAGTATACTACTACTACTATTCAGCCCGTAGATGACCCATTGCTGGTTCGGGCCTCCTCCAACTACATAGAGGATAATTAGCCTGGCCAGACGGCTTGGCATAGGTTTTTTATGAAGATTTTCTTCTCCTGCGATGTGTTCGGGTGTATCATTTCCTTTTATCGGCTCTTACGACGCCCTCAGAATGAAATGGGGAGGCGACATTATGTCACCAAAAATTAAATTAAAAATTTAAATAAACCCCCGACACAATAACCTTTAAAAATAAAAAAATAAAATAAATACTTCGCGTTTGGGGACCACTCCCACTTATTTATTACCTGACCCCTGGTCCCCCATCGCGAAGTATTTATTTTTATTTTTTACTTTTTAAAGGTTATTGTGTCGGGGGTTTATTTAAATTTTTAATTTAATTTTTATTTTATACTTTTTATAGGTACATACTTATTTTAGTGTAGATTTTGTTAAATTGCACGTGATGCGCTTTCATTTGAGACCCCACTCGATTATATTTGCAGACATTCGGTTATTCTTCCCCACTTTCACCCCTCATAACTTTTAAACGGCTCACCCGATTTTCATCAAACATGTCTAAGAACACTCGCCCGTAACTCACCTTTCATACAAAAAACTTTATTGAAATCGCTTCATCCGTTCGCAAGCTACGGTGCCACAGACAGACAGACAGACAGACAGACAGACAGACAGACCGACAGACATACAGACACGTGAAACTTATAACACCCCTCTTTTTGCGTCGGGGGTTAAAAATCCGCCACCACACAAAATAGCAGCCATCGTTGGTTTCACAATAAGTAATTGTATATCATGTTCTAAATCAATTTAGGTACACAATATCCCTATAATTTGTCCAAACAGAATAGGGGGCGTATCCCTGGGGAGAGGTCATTAAAATCTATGATTTGACGTGCCTTGCGGGGTTGTTAGATAACAGAATGAGACTGTATTATTTTAACAATAGATTTCACCCGGATTTACCTGTTTATGTTGTTCTTCTGTTTTATTAACACCTCCAACCAGTCATTAGATAATTGAGCTATCCTTAGGGGTAACTTAAACGTATAGTGGATTTATAATACACAATGACACCAACTTCAACTCAACTTCAAGAGGCAGATAACCTAGGTGCAATAAAAAAAAATACAAACCCTGTCTTAACCCGTCTTGCCAGCGTGGCACAGTAGGCTAATAAAGAATGTAGGAATTTTAATAATAATAATATAATTTATTTATTTGGCAGACCACAGAGGTCCATAGGTTAGTGAAAGGCAGCTTAAAAACTATGTTAGTAAAACATAAGTGAAATTTAATAAATAAAAAACAAAACTATTCTTGCCTCACCAGTATTCGCATAAAATGTTGCAGAATAGGTGAGTCAAGCTTGTTCGATAACATCCTCAGAATGCTATTTGGGCTTGCCCGCGTCCTTTGCAATAGTGAGGCTGTTTTTAATCTCACCATGGCGAAAAAGTCATGGGTGTGTGCCTGTGCGAACATGCCAGAGGCACTGCAGAAACGGGGCAAGCCCAAAAGCACCCTGAAGCTGTTATTGTACTGGATTCGGAGTTTATCCAATACACCACGCGTATAGTTGACCCACAGGCTACTCGTGTAGAAAGTTTGGCAATACGCTTTAAATAAAGTTATTTTTACATCCTCACTACAACGAGCAAATCTGCGGGCCAACATATTAGCGCGCACTGCAAGAGCTCTGCGTTCTCGCTCAATGTCTGCATGATCCCTAAGGTCGTCAGAGACACAGTGTCCCAAGTATTTAAATTGTGTCACTCTTTGCATTACCTGTCCATTAAGTGTAATGACAGGCTCAAGAGATAGTTTTTTTCCGACGGCCTTAAAGATCATGTAGACACTCTTCTTACAATTATACAACAGACCGTGGTTTGCAGCGTATTTGCTACAGCAGTCTAAAAGTTCCCGTATTGAAGTGGCAGTTGGGCCCAGCAGCACCATATCGTCAGCGTAGCTAAGGTTATTAACACAAGTGTCATCAATCCAGCATCCGATGCGCTTGCTGCTGAGCCCAGCTATCAGCTCGTTTACATACAGATTGAAAAGCTTCGGTGAGGTAAGTCCCCCCTGCCTCACCCCGCATTCCAATCTGTATGCATCAGAAAGCGTGTTTTGCCATTTCACAAAGTTCACTTGGTTGGAGTACCAATACTGAAACACCCGAATTATTTCGGCAGGTACGCCTGCCTCCCTGAGCTTATTCCACAAAATATCATATGACACAAGGTCAAAAGCCCTGGAGAGGTCAAGGAAGCACGCGTAAACTGGTGTGTTTCTATCTGTGTAGTATCTGACAGTTTGCTTTAGACTTAATATTGCGCTTTCAGTAGAAAGTCCTGGCCTAAACCCGAACTGAGCGTCATGTAGATTTAAGAAATTATCCAATATATTGTCCAGCAAACCGTCAAACACTTTAGCAATCACAGTAGCGAGCGATATAGGCCTAAAATTATTTACATCTGTGATATCACCCGTCTTATTCTTAATAATGGGTACAACTAGCGTTTTCATTAAGTCAGGTGGAAGATAAGAGTGACTGATACACAAAGAATAAAACATAGACAACACCCGAGCACAATGGAACCCCGCATATTTTAAGTGTTCGATACTGAGACTGTCGTGACCAGGAGACTTTCCACCCGTCATTTTTTGTATAATATCAGATATTTTTTTGGCTGTGAATCTGATAACAGGGCTGTTTCGACTAGTCCCAGAATCGGCCACGCCAACCGAAGGGCCCAGGGGCGAGACAACAAGAAAATGATCTTTAAAAATGTTCGCTATACCTTTAGCTGTGCCACAGCCGGCAACTGTCACCGGAAGGGCTGGCTTGAGCTCAAGGCTGGTTGTGGATTTCCAAAATCGGCTAAAGTTCTTAGATGATCTGTGAGAAGATATTAAGTCCATTTTTATTTGTTCTTGGTGATTTTGACACCATTTCAGTTTTCCTTTAAAAATCTTTTGGCTTTCTCGCATCTCATCCCAAACTCTGCCGGAATTAGGTTTATTAAAAAGAATCCAAACCTGATACTTCTGCCTAGCCTCTAAGTGCGCAGCGCGCACGTGCTTGTTCCACCCAATTACGTGTCTTTTACCCCGCGGCCGGTCACCTCTGTGGGTCTGTATAGCTGCGTCCGACATAATATGTACAATTCTTTTATACATACTATCAAGCCCACGTCTGTGTTTTTCAGAATCACAACATTTATCACCACATGTCATAAAAAGCTCCGGAAAGTGCATGCTCCGGAATTCACGATTATTTTGAGGAAAGGATAAAGTTTAACAACCAAAATTGAAAATTCTATGGTACCCCATATTTAAATACAAATACATACAAATGATCACGCCTCTTTCCCGTAGGGGTAGGCAGAGACCACTTCTTTCCACTTGCTACGATCCATACATACTTGTTTCGCTTCGTCCACTTTCATTATTCCCTTCATACATGCTCTTCGGTTTAGGGTACTCTTGACCTGGCCTTTTTTCAAGACGTCCCTGATTTGGTCTTGAAACGTCCGCCTAGGTCTACCCCTTCCAAAACTTTCATTCACACTCGCCATAAACACTTTTTTCGTCAATCGTTCTTCCTTTTTCATTCATTCATTCTGTGGAAATGTAAATACAAATGTGATAAAATATGCCCAAAGACCACTGCGAGATACCCTGCTGAAATCGCAGTTTTAATGAATGACTGAATTCGCCCCCGCGATACAGGTTTTAACAAATGTTGGGTTTCGTTAAGTTTTTTAAAGAAATTCAAAGAATATAAAATGTCATCAAAACATTTTACCTCGTTACGGTGCTAACCCAAAATGAACACATAAAAATAAACAAATAAAACATGTGTCAGTGTGAAATTAAACAGCTTAGTCACGCGACTTCACTCAATTAGCCAATTATATTGTGTGTTATAATGATCTGGTGATAACACCATATCTGATCACTCTATCTCCCCTACACAAGGGAATTGTCATTCACGCCTTCGTACAATTATGTGGGGGAGGGTTAAAAAAATTTAGTCAATATAAATTTCATATACTCCCTATAAAACAGAGGTGTTATAGTTTTAATGCTTTTTACGTGTCGTGAATGAGCTTGAGATTGCTATACTTCTTGACCGTTTAGAGAAGACAAGCGAAGCGATGGCACTTTCCATAAACAGTTCCCAAACGAAGGTCATGGCTCCAGGCTCCAGATAAATTAAGGGGAATAAGCCTACTGTGCCACGCTGGCCAGACGGGTTGGCACAGGGCTTCGTAGATAGATAACTCTTTATTGTACAACAAACACAACAGTAACAACTTACGACAGTATACGTTTATAAGTCACTTGTACAAAAGGCGGCCTTATCGCTAAAGAGCAATCTCTTCAAGTTTTCCTTCTCTAGCACCTAGATATTCCGCTTTGTCTTTTCTTCTGTCTACTCTTACGACACCCTCAGGATGGAATGGGGTGGTGACATCATGTATTCTTGATCCGTTACCACACGGAGCATATTCCATATGGCCATAGCCATAGGCCTAGGTTTAATGTTTAAATGTTATTATTAAAAAAAGTCACGTGATACGAGTTTAAAAATTTAAACTGCTTCATTCGGATAATTCACATCAATATAAACTCTAAGGCGCCACGTACATTGAGGATAAAGCGGGAGATATAATTTATTCCCTCATCGCGGAGTGTTGGGTTACTCCACGCACGCGCATAAACAGCTTGCCCTGCCAGGGTCGGAATCAGCGGTCGCGCCGCCCGAACTACGAAATTGCTGCCCTTTTGAACGGCAACAATTTCCCAAGTATTGCCGCTTTGTCACTTAGTTTCAAATGGTCGTATCTGAATCCGTGCGGTGGTGATTTAGAATACATAGTGTCACCACCCCATTCCATCCTGAGGGTGTCGTAAGAGTAAAAGAAAAAAAAGTTTACTGTAGCTCACAATTGACATGAGGTGGACAGCATCTCAAACTTCTGTACAACTATAGTTATTTGTTATACAAGAGTGCAAAGTTGCTTTTTAACCGCGTGTTCAATTTTGATGACAGAGCAAGCGAAGGATTCTAAATTTTTAATTTTTTTTTTATTTTTTAAAATTTAGAATCCAGAACGTTAGCGAGGGAATCAAAAGAGCACGAAGTGAAAAATCTTTGCACTCGAGTGCAACACGTAACTTTTCATTCCACCTCAGCGAGGAAATGACTAAATGCAAAAAAAAAACGTTTACAATCACAAGATAGGTACACTTTTATTTCAGTTTAGGTATTAATTACTACATTATGACAGGTAAGTATTACAGAATAATCTTTACTATAATCTCTAGCGAATAAAAACGGCTTTTGCACTCAGATATCGAAGAGCAAAAATACTTTATTCTCTAGCGAATAAAAACGGCTTTTGCACTCAGATATCGAAGAGCAAAAATACTCTTTCCGAGATGGGGGGATGAAAAAATAATTACTTACTTACTAGGCTAATATTATTGTTGTATTTACTTGCACTAAACACGACTAAGAGCCGACAAACTGAAATTACAAGGCCGCTTGATAAGGACCACTTGATATAAAACACTTTTTTTTTGTTGTCGCTGGGGAAATGCTTTATGCATACCACCGCCCCCCGGGGGAGAGGTCGGTGATTATGTGGGACTCCGACAAGGGTCGTCTACCCAAGAGTCGTCTACCCACTGAAACCCCAGCGGTATACCCACACACGGCTAGCTTGGGGCGCCACAAGTTCGCGTAAACGCATTCTACTGTGACGCCCCGGCGTGGTGCCCGCAACGGGCAAGTGACTGTCAGACAGGGCGTCCTGGTACACTGGGACGCCCTCAGTCATCGAGGCTTTCGTCGGTGGCGGTTCCCCCGACCCACCGCCGGCCTCTCAGGTGAGGGCAGAAGGGGTTCGCATCGTCACAACCCCCATCCACCCCTGCCTCGGTCCGCGGCGCGAATCAGCCGGAGCTCCCTCCGTGGCACAGTAGGCTTATTACCCTCCCTGTGATAGGAGGAGGCCCGTCTTAGCAGTGGGTCATGAATGGGTTGAGTAGTAGTAGTGTAGTAGTAGTATATAATTACTAGCGACCCGCCCCGGCTTCGCATGGGTGCAATGATGAACCTCTAAATTTATCAGTGTTTCTCTACAATATTATGGATGTATTATACATATAAACCTTCCTCTTGAATCACTCTATCTATTAAAAAAGACCGCTTCAATATCCGTTGAGTAGTTTTAAAAATTTAAGCATACATAGGGACGGACAGACGACTGCGACTTTGTTTTATACTATGTAGTGATGTGGACTATTTGTCCATCGTCACTTAAACAAAATAAATGCTTTGAATTTGGATTTGCACATTATGTAAAGAACAACACATTTAAACTTAAGGTGAATGTTCCAGTGTAGCTGTGTGTGTGTAGTGTGACTCTGTAACCACATACGTCTTACAGCCGCGAATCAAATGTTCATCATCATACAACCTTGCAAATTGCAAAAAACGTAAGAAAATTTGAATTTCGCGGGCTCCCCTGGAGCATCCACCTTAATATAATAAAAGAAAATTTACAACTTATCTTAACGGAAGATGATGTTGATGATTAAGTTGTATTTTACGATATCGAGGTACAAGTCCCGTGGGTGCAGGGTGTGTGCGAGAATTGTCAGATTCAATAATCACACCGTGCAACGCTCAAAACCACTTAATCCGCCGTATGGGATCACATTATTGGATCAATTTCAACCGCCTGCAAGAAGGAAGAGGTTCTCAATTCAGTGTAACTAAAAGTTCATTAAAATACTCTGAGCAGCGGTTGCGACATGTGACGGGTCGGTCACTTCCCTTAAATATGGTTGAGGAGATCGATGGCTGTCACATGCGTTAAACTTGTGAACTAGTGCTGATGTTTGGGGTTGGTCGGCTCACTGGACCGAGTCAAGTTTTTTTTTGTACTAGCGGCCCGTCCTGGCTTCGCACGGGTGCGATGTTACCCGCGGATGACGCCGCGGGGCGAAGCTAGTCAATAAAAGTAGCCTAAGTTACTCCTTATATCATCAGCTACCTGTCAGTGAAAGTCCCGTCAAAATCGGCCCAGCCGTTCAAGAGGTTAGCCGGAACAAACAGACAGACCGACAAAAATTTAAAAAATATATATTTTGGTCTATGTACTGCGTATACATACTTACGCATTTAGTAAAAAGTGGTTATTTTATTATTACACAAACAAACACTCTAATTTTATTTATTTGTATAGATTTTACTAATATGACGTTTTAATTGACGCCTTCCAAATCCAATAGCACAGTTTGATATATGGAATTTGTTGGGTAAATATATATTAAATTTCACCCGCGCTTACTTATTGTCGTACCGCGGGTGACGCCGCGGGGTGAAGCCAGTAAAAAAAAGTAGCCTAAGTTACTCCTTATATCATCAGCTACCTATCAGTGAAAGTCCCGTCAAAATCCGTCCAGCCGTTTCTGAGATTAGCCGGAACAAACAGACAGACCGACAAAAATTTTAAAAATATATATTTTGGTCTATGTACTGCGTATACATACTTACGCATTTAGTAAGAAGTGGTTATTTTATTATTACACAAACAAACACTCCAATTTTATTTATTTGTATAGATTTTCCTAATAAGACGTTTTAGTTGACGCCTTCCGGATCTAATATCTCTAATATATCAGTTTTTATAAAACATTTGTTGGGTAAATATATATTATATGATGATTAAATAGGACCGCAATGTAAAAAAAGGATGTCAAGACTTGCTACGAACCTTACATACTTGTTTCGCTTCGTCCACTTTTATTATTCCCTTCATACATGCTCTTAAGTTAAGGGTACTCTTGACCTGGCCTTTTTCAAGACGTCTCTGATTTGGTCTTGAAACGTCCGCCTAGGTCTACCCCTTCCAAAACTTTCATTCACACTGCCCATAAACACTTTTTTCGTCAATCGTTCTTCCTTCATTCATTCTGTGGACATGTGATAAAACATGCCCAAAGACCACTGCGAGATACCCTGCTGAAGTTTCTTGCCAGTTTTTCTCAACAGTACAACTCACTCACTCAACTTACTCTATGTACTCTGAATCCGTCACCAAACGGAACAATAGTTCTTAAGCATACAATAAATTACTTCAGCGTTGTTAATTATTGTAGTAATTAAACAAATGAATTTCCAATTAACTATGTAAATATTCTATGCGTTGAAAGATTTAATATAAATGTTTATTCATAATTCAGTCAGGTTTTAAATTATGTATTAAATGCATTTATGTATTTGAAATATTTTGCAATGTAGACGAGGTTGGGCAAACGCGCGAGGAAACCATTCTGCAAGTTAAGTAGCATCTGGTTCTGCTGAATATTGGATGGGTGCCCGGCTGCCCTTCTACTCTCAATGGTGTGAAATGTGACATGAAATAAAATCGGGCCTCCTCCAGTTAAATGGAGGGTAAGCAACGCTGGCCAGACGGGTTGGCACAGGGTTCCATTTCAAAATCCCTCGCCCATTGGAGAGAAGACCCGGGGCGTAGGGCGTCATGCTACGTGTACCGGGCATGACAGCCGGAGCTACTAAGCTCCAGAGGAGGCTGCTCCATATAAGGAGATCCATATCCAAGATCGGATGGGAGTCGAACGGTCCTTCTGATCGTTCCCCCCAGCGCACGCTGTCCCCGTGGAGACACAGTCAGGCCCCACGGGGCAGCAAGCGCGGGACGGTACACTCCGGGGATGTTTAGTGGGTATGCCTCTTTATGAGGAGATTCCCACACACCCCCCGCTGGCCATCCCCAGGCCGGTGGGGATTGTCCATAAAGGATTTTACCAAGGGCAACAAAAAAAAAAAAAGGGTTCCATTTCTTCGGCTCTTACGACACCCTCAGGATAGAATAGGGTGGTGACACTGTATTCTAAATCCGTAACCACACGAAAAAAAAGTAACACCTGCTCTAACCAATATTTTTAATTTTACTACTACTACTACAAAGCCCATAAATGACCTACTACTGAGTCAGACCTCTTCCATTTCCATGGTGGGAAATTGGCCTACTGGTGGTTGCGGTGTTATTGCCATTGTGGGCTCTTACGACACTCTCACCATGGAATAGGGTGGTGACACTGTATTTTGAACCTGTCACCGCACGTGTATGCTGGAGTGCAGGTACTAGGATCGCATAATAGAGAAGAGATCGAAAACTAGCAAACTGTTTTTATCAGTTGAAACATTTTAACCCAACCCTTATTAGTGCAAGTACTAGGATCGCATAACAGAGAAGAGGTCATACAACTAGTTAAAACCATTTTACTCAAACCCTCTCGGTTCTAGTAAGCGGGAGTCCGACTTGTCGCGTCCTATCGAACCGCAATGGATCACCAGTTCACTAAGTGGAAACAGAACCCTTACAAGGACTAACCCGACAGGATGCGGGCAACTTGGCCTTATTATATCTGAATTTAGCAAAAACCTATCAAACGTAAAGCAATCGACATTCAATTATAGACTGTGTTCGCCTCAGCATACAGCTCAAAATTTGGAAAGGTTTGGTAGTATTTTAGGTGGTTTTGGCAAAGATGAGTTTATTTGTTCTATGAACGGTATTGAGAACGAAAATAATTAAAATCGGGTCTTGTATGTATTTACGATACAGTGTGGTGGCGTCACCAACCTGTTCTATCATAAGGGTGTCAGAAGACGCATCTAAAGGACGCAGCAGGCAAACAAAGCTACCAGGGCATCAGATATGCTATTTTAATATTTTTAAGTTATTTTCTTTTAACATTAATCTGCTAAATTCAAAAGTTCTAGTTATCTTCTTACAACCCTTGTCCCACGCTAGGTGGTAGTCTCCATACACACCTATCAGTCGTCATATCTACATTCAAACCTTACACCTGTAGAGCAACATTCCGAACCGGTGGTAGTTTCAGCATGAATGTGGGTGGACTTAAGGGTTGTGGAAGATCAAGAGAGATGGATGGATTGTAAGCATGAGAAATTGTGTATGAGAGGTGTGACTATAGATATGACGACTGATAGCTGTGTATGGAGACTGCCACCTGGCGTGGGACAGGGGTCGTAAGATGATGATAATGGTACCTAACTGTAAATATGACGATTTATAAGAGTTTTGTGATAAAACCTACGTAAATAAAGTTAATTTTGAGTTTGAGTTTGACCAGTCACACCATTTATACACAATTCCTCATTCTTACAAACCATCCATCTCTTTGATCTCCCACAACATCATGCTGAAACTACCACCAATTCGGAATGCTGCTCTACAGAGAAGAGCCGGCAAGAAACTCTGTAGTTGCTTTTTTTTTCAAATCATTGGTCTTGTTTACAAAAAGCACATAACAGCAACTACTATTCAACCCATAGATGACCCACTACAGAGTTGGCCTCCTCCAGGGACAAGGAGCGCAATAAGCCTACGGTTTGGGTTTCGTAACAAGTTTTCCTTTACTTGTTGCTCTTACGATACCCTCAGCATGGAATGGTGTGGTGATATGTACGAAGGTGGTTATGATGATAGTGAATAGATTTTACACAAACATTTAAATGAAAGCCTACGGAGAAATTGTGCTATATTGACATTATATTATTCCCACGGTAAGCGCTGAGTGCGATTTTATGATTGCAGATTAAACATTAACCAAATTAATTACTAAGCTATTTTGTTACATAGAATATGTAGATATAGAACCTTTTTTTTATACATATATTTTGTACAATTGATTTTTTTTATTTATTGTACCATAAATTAGTACGTCAAAGATAATCCTACTAATTGAGGAAGCCAAATCTCCCATTGTGCTTATTGCTTGTTTTAATTCTTCATATTTGTTAGTATCATCGCTTGCTATTTAGTGATCTAAAATTCCTACTGTTTCTACTCGTGAGAACCTGTAATTGGCTCTGTGTATCTTATTCAATTGTTTTTATTCATTTTAGCTGTTCTGTTCTGCTGGTTCCATAATATATTTTTATTAAAAACGCGAATGTTTGTAAGAATGTAAAGTTTTAAATACAGGTGTCTAGTGAACTTGTTTTGGACACGTTCCAACAATATATACATAAAAAGTCATTTCAGCTCATTCTGAGCCGACCCTTTCCAAAATTCATTGAGAGAAATTGGCTAACTGTGCCACGCTGCTGGCCAGACGGGCTGGCACAGGGTTTCTTGTGAAGTTTTCCGTCTCTTGCGGCTAGGTGATCTGCCCATTGCATTTAGCCGTCCATTACAACACCTTCACGTCACGATAGTATGGGTTGGTGACATTATGTGTTCTACATCCGTCACTGATTAGTAGGTACTTAAACTATTTCTATCAAGTGTTACTTCTGAGGACATTTGTTTATCACGCTACTGACGTCATCCGGCCAATGTCAAGGTTAGAAATTCAAACAATTACTAAGCGTTTGTATGTAAAATTGCAAAACTGGAACGTGAACGGCGAGACTCAAAAGACTCGTCGACGTTGTAAACAAAGCATTCTAGGAAATACTACGCGGTGTTTTATTTCAGTGTCGTTTGTGATAAGTAAAGAAAAAATATGCATGACTTAAAAAAAAAGGAATGAAACCTTTTTTCAAGAGGCAGAGCGGACTTGCGCCCTCTAATCCTATGCGCGATTATGCATATGTGTGTATATATAGGTTACATATACACACACATAGTGAAACCCGTGGCTCTGTTTCGGGCAGTTGAGGGACACCGTTGGTTTTAGTGGGTAGGTTGGGGCGCAATTACCATCTAACCATAACCCGGCTGGCATTTGGCGGTCCGGTATCCGTGATGATTTCCAACGCAAAAAAAGGGAGATTGTTTAATCCAGAGGCACTTGCTCTGAGTCTGGACGATATTTGTTTCTGAACTACATGTTTATTATCAGCCCCCGCCACACAGCTTATACCTAGTGCAGAGGCTTAGTGTTTTTTCCTAAATAAAAGAAAAAAGATAAGGTTAGTAAATTGGGAGACAAAGAAGGTCGGTTTTTGACGGGGAAAAAAGAGTTGCCGATTGCCTAAAATACTCATCCCATACATGACCCACTATTGAGTTTGACCTCCTCCAATTACATAGAGGGTAATTAACCTACTGTGCCACGCTGGCCGTATGGGTTGGCACAGGGTTTCTTATCAAGTTTTTCTTCTCTTGCGGCTAGCTGGGTATCGGCCTTGTTCATTCATTTGTCGGCTCTTACGATACCCTCAGGATGAAATGCGGTGGAGACACTACGTATTCTAATCCGCCACCATCCGGAATCCCTCCCTATTTGCCTACAGGTAGAACCTATTGGTTCCAGAAATTCTTATTATACCAGGGTACCATAAACACGGAGGCGTTAGTTGATACGGGCGGCGGATAGGCGCCAGCCCACGGCGCAATCGCAGCGCTGACTCAGTTTCGCGGAAACTACTACTGACTTATTATCGCCTGGTACTTTGGAGAATTGTTAGCATTTCTGGCTAAAGGAATTTCGCAATGTTTGGCAGGCTTGGACAGGTTGGCACTAAGATATGTAAGATTTAGAATAATGTCACCAACACTCGCCATCCTGAGGGTGTCATACGAGTCGGGTAAAGAATTCTAGCTGCAAGGGAAACAAAACTTGATTGATATGATAACCACATATCACACCACATTATTACTTATTAAGCTTTTTTTTACCAACAACCTACCTGTATGGCGGGGGCAGTTTACAAACATGTAATTCACGAAGACAATTGACACCCAGACTCGGAGCAAGTGCCTCTGGTTCACACAAAGACACTTGCCCGACCCCGGAATCGAATCGGCCCATGATCCATTGGCGGCACATCGAAGCAATTACTCTCAGCGAAATTGACGGAAGCTCTTATTTGTATTGTAAGCTGTATTGTCGTTACCTTTGAGTGTAAGATTCTCTTCTGAATAATGGACAGCCCGCTAGACAAAAACGAATGCAGTTTTAACATTCTCTTATTGAGTTTTACTGTGTTATTGATTAATAATTAACTAAAAGAAAATCAACAGATTACATAAAAATGAAACGAAATAAAATTTACATTTTCTTAAATCAAACCCTCGATCGTTAAAGCGACATCAAATTAAATTTTTATAACTATAAAATCTATTAACCGGTCCCAAATAGCAGGATTTTAAATGAAAATTATGTAACTACTACTAATGAAAAATATTGAGAATACTGACCGTCTGTTGTGTTCGACAAAACCTGGGTACTTCTAAAATTAAGCAGTTATACAATTGACATACTAGCCTATACATGACCCAACCTTTGTTTTTTTTTGTTGCCCGGAGTAAAATCCTTTATGGACTTCCCGTCAACCTGAGGATGGCCGACGGGGGAGTGTGGGAATCTCCTCCAGAGTGGAGGCATACCCACTAAACATCTCCGGGGTGTTCCTTCTCAGGGTTTTAGGTGCAGCGCCGTGGGAACGATAGTTAGAGTACTGCCTTACCACATTGCTGTAACCAGAGGCTTTGATCCTCGTAAGACTCTTGCTCAGATTGAGCATTACAAATCGGGAGCATGTTCGCTCCATCGGCGTCTCGCCAGGAACACGTGGCGAGACGCCGGGTATACATGACCCACCCTGACAGGCCTCCTCCAGTTATCATCATCATTAGCCCACTCTAGTCTACTGCTGGACATAGCCTCCCCTAAAGAGCGCCATAGCGCCCTGACTTCAGTTTGATGCATACACCTGCTGCCCGCAACCTTTCGCCGATCGTCGCTCCATCTAGCAGAGGGCCGTCCCACACTACGCTTGCCGATTCGCGGTATCCACTCAAGAACTCATCTACCCCAGCGGTTGCTGGATCTTCTACAGATGCTCAAGTAATTAGGGTAATTAGCCTACTGTGTCACTCTGGCCAAACGCTTTCCTATCAAGTGTTCTTTCTTGTCGGCTCTTACAACACCCTCAGTAGGGGTTAATGTGATTGAGGCTTTGACTGCCTCGTTGGTCTAGGGGTTGAATGTGCCTCACAGCAGGACGTCGAGTGCTCGTAAGGAGCCTGAGGAGAGGAGGAGGGTCTCCTCGTCTGCGGCGGCGTGGTTCTGCATCAGATCCCACAATGCCGCAACAGGACGCGAGTTGGACCACCCCGGGGAGGTTTAATGGGTAGGCCCCCACTATGGGGGAGAGTCCCACACACCCCCCTCGGCCATCCCCGTGGCCGACGGGGATAGTCCATAAAGGAATTGACCCCGGGCGAACAAAAAAAAAGGGGTTGAATGTGCCGCCTTTGCATCAACGGGACCCGGGCAACCCGGGTTAGATTCCGGGGTCGGACTAGTGTCTTTGTGTAAACCAGAGGCACTTGCCCTAAGTCTGCCGCGATACAGGTTATACATATCGTTCATACAGCCGATTTTTTTATTAAAACTAGAAAGAAAAACACTAGTATTCTAAATCCAATGAAATGTATCTATAGATGTAATGTGACATTAAAAATAGCTTAATCTATATCTATCTACCTATATATATATATATATATGTATATACAAATGAATTGCTGTTCGTTAGTCTCGCTAAAACTCGAGAACGGCTGGACCGATTTGGCTAATTTTGGCTAAATTTTGTTTCAGTTAAGATTTGCACATATTTTAATAAAGTTCAAACATTCTGGAATTATCATTCAGGTTTTTTATATATTGATTCTGAGACGGTACAAAGTTTGCCGGGATAGAATTTTCACTAACACTGAAACAATTTCGTCGGATCATTAAAAAAATATATTGCATAGGACAAAACCCGCGAGTCACGCATAGCTATTTTTAAAAACCGATCAAGGGAATGAGGGTAACTTAATATCGAGGAAACCGGATAGCAGACAGTATGGCGCGGCCCTTAGTTTACTTTTAATTTTTTTTTCTCTACGTAAAAAGCACAGGCAAGAGACAATTTGGTCAACCATGTAAGGTGAATAATTAAAAACTATTTGTAATAATAAGGGCGCCAATTTATTTTTTATATCTTAACCTTTTTTTTTTGTTTCGCCCGGGGTAAAATCCTTTATGGACTATCCCCTTCGGCCACGGGGATGGCCGAGGGGGGGCGTGTGGGACTCTCCCCCAGAGTGGGGGCCTACCCACTAAACATCCCCGGGGTGCTCCAACTCGCGTCCTGTTGCGGTATAACTAACGTGACCATTTTATTTTCGTGTTTGAGCGGGACGCCTACTGACTTTTGTATAAATAAATAAATATATATACATATATAGAGTACGTTGGTGTACGTAAGATATCATATTTAAGTGCAAAGGATATAGAGGTTTATTCGTAAAGCGGGACATTTTTGTTCTCGTTGGGGACAGCGAGACGGACAGCCTGAAAGCGGGACAATCCCGCCCAAAGCGGGACGTATGGTCACGTTAGGTATAACCTAACCTAACTTAAAAAAATACATTCACAATTTACGTCAAAATAGAATTTTAGGCTCAAATAAATGAGGTGGCCGCGGTGCCTGTCCCCTAATGACTACTAGTCAGCCCATAAATGACCCACTGCTGAATCGGGCCTCCTCCGAATCCATGGAGGGCAATTAGCCTACTGTGCCACGCTGGCCGGAAGGGCTGGCACAGGGTTTAATTTCAAGTTTTCCTTCTCTTTCTAGGTTTTCACCCTTGTCTTTCCTTTTGTCGGCTCTTACGACACCCTCAGGCTGGCACGGGGTGGTGACACTGTGTATTCTTATTCCGTCACCACACGGACACCCTAAAGACTGGTGTTGACGATTTCTTATTTCTTATCCTTGCGAATTACTGTGTAAACTTCGCTATCACGATACGGGCTAATTTCCCTCCATGTGATTGGAGGAGGCTTGGTTCAGCAGTGGGTCATATATTGGCCAAGTAGTAGTAATACATAGTTTGTACTTAAGTAGTACTAGCGGCCCCCCCCCGGCTTGGCACGGGTGCAATGATGAACCTCTAAATTTATTGGTGTTTCTCCCTAATATTATGGATATAAACCTTCCTCTTGAATCACTCTATCTATAAAAAAAACCGCTTCAAAATCCGTTGCCTAGTTTTGAAGATTTAAGCATACATAGGGACGGACAGACGACAGCTACTTATAATATGTAGTGATAGTGATAGTGATACCGTATAACTATCATCATTATCGTCTCAGCCAAAATCAGTCCATGACATATTCCAGTCCACTGTTTGGGAGGTACAGCACTGCGCGTTTCACTATACCTAAACCACAACACAAAAGGTGTTTTTTCTGTCCATAAGTTTGTCATATCTCCCAAGCATATCAAGGCAGCAAAAACTACTTTTTGGTTAATTGTCCACACAATTTGACATTAAAGAAAACTCTAACTTGCATAAACAGCAAAAGGAGCCGTATATTTTTTTAAATATTATCCGAAAATATCCGCTCCACTCTTCAGATCTAAGCGAGATTGACATTTCCTTTTGTTTCTCTAAAATAATTTCATATGTATCCACATCACTAACACATGGCCAAAACTGAACTCGGCAGCCGCAACGAAAACTTCAGATAAATTAACAACGTACCACAGAATAGGCGAAACACGATATTTTTCGCACAAAATTAGAGAATATTGTTTAGAGAAAAAAAAACATCGTTTTTTTCTATTTTTCTTACAAACCGCGCATTGTGGTTTTAAGTTTCGAACAGATGAACAAAAAATACTTTTTTTATTACCTGCCTGCCTGATTTCACTTGAAATATGGACAACTGATTGTAGAAAGGGTCAACCTTTTTTCTAATGTCAGAAATTTATTTGTTATTGTAAAACCCTTTCGATTGACCCTTCTGGAATTCGGTTACGGATTTGGCCAATTGTTCCTTTGTTTTTTTATGGGAAAGATATTTTTTTTTAGAAAAATGTTACTATTCCGTGTAATGGTATTGTAATCTTTTGTAGGCAATTCGAGTTCCCTACTCTATGTTAGTTAAAAAATCTGGGAAATTGCTTCGGAGTTTGAATGATTGCTTTAAATGTTTTTTTTTCTCGTCCCACAATTGTTACGCAATACCCACCAGTTTCTCGGACGCGTGCGAGGAATTTGTTCCGTTTTAACCTAACGCTGTAATAAGCTACAATAAGTTTGTAGCATTAATTATTTTTAAATTAATTAGTATTGATAAGGTGTTATTATTAATATCAACATAATATTAATGTTAACCGTGTGTTTTTATAAAGTTAAAACCTATGGATGTATGTCTGAATAAAAATGTGATTTTATTTAATTTATCATCACTATCACTATCACTATCACTACATATTATAAAACAAAGTCGCTGTCGTCTGTCCGTCCCTATGTATGCTTAAATCTTTAAAACTACGCAACGGATTTTGATACGGTTTTTTTTAATAGATAGAGTGATTCAAGAGGAAGGTTTATATGTATAACCCACCCCCGTTTTGCACGGGCGAAGCCGAGGCGGGCCACTAGTTAATAATATTACAAAGTTTGCAGAAAGCTCCTAACTTTTACCTCATCATCAGCCCGCATTAGTCCACTGCAGGACATAGGCCTCCCCTACAGAGCGCCATAGCGTCCTGTCTTCTTCTTCTTAACTTTTACCTGTATACCATCAAATCGACATTTATCGTGAAATAAATGATTTGTTTTGATCTGTCATTCAAATTATCTATAAGTCAGGACCTACGTGCCCGTGTATGTAATGCCCAGTAGTGTAAACTGTTTCAAAGATAGCTTCTTATCATTTCTGTACAACGGAACTAAGTCATTGGAGGCGTCCGATAGTGTGCCTTGACCTTAAGTATCTGGTTTTTTTACAACTAGGTTTTCACTTTCATTCATTCATCACTACATAGTATAAAACAAAGTCGCATTTTTCTGTCCGTCCCTATGTATGCATAAATCTTTAAAACTACGCAACGGATTTTGAAGCGGTTTTTTTTAATAGATAGAGTAATTCAAGAGGAAGGTTTATAGGTATAATATAATTGCACCCGTGTGAAGCCGGGGCGGGTCGCTAGTCATAGTATAAAACAAAGTCCCTGTCGGCAGTCCGTCCCTATGTATGCTTAAATCTTTAAAACTACGCAACGGATTTTGAAGCGGTTTTTTTTAATAGATAAAGTTATTTTTGAGGAAGGTTTATATGTTTAATTTAAGGTAGAGCATAATGTATAATATTATATAAAATATAAAAAAATATAAAATATCCTTGGACATTTCACACAACACCATCTTGTCCCAAGCTAAGAAACTTAATGCTTATGTTATGGTAACGAGATGGATGATAAACTACTTATATACATTTTTTTTTGTAAATACATACATATTATAGATAGAAATGACACCCAGACTCCGAGCCAGTGCCTCTGGTTTAGACAAAGACACTTGCCCGACCCCGGAATCATATTTTTTTACTTTTTTTAACTTTTTTCACTTTTCATAGCCCCATCAAGACATAATAGGTTCATGACACTATTTTTTGTTCAAAATTTTCTTCACTTGCGGCTAGTTTGTCCTTCAATTACCTCCTGCGACACCCTCACAATAGAATGGGTTGTGTATTCTAAAGCCGTCACCACACGTAAACATAGTTTAGTTACGCCTTTTTCTCACATTGCCAAGGGTAACCTCTTTGGTGAGCGTAGTGTTGAACGCCACTCTGCTAGATGGAGCAACGAAATGCGTCAAGCTGAAAACAGAATGTGGATTAAAATAGGCTGTAGATGATGATGAATCTCATATTAATTTCCTTATATTTTACATGGAGCTTGCTTATTGACAAAAAGAGCATGCATTGTTATTCAAGTAACGACTTTTAGATGTCAGTTTTCTTAAAAGTGCAACACATATTTTTTTTATATCGACATCTTCGCGCCTGTGGACAGTTTCAATTAGTACCCATTTAGAATTAAAATGCCGCCGGACACAGCTGGGACGTTTCTAGCCACTATTTAGTTTAGTTCTGTCTTGTTAGTCATTCATTACATTAGTGATGTTTCACAAACCTTGTGACTATGCAGTTAAAACTAATAACCGCCATTTTGAACTTTATCCGAGTACAAATATGGGTTTTGAAACAGTTTTGTACTAGGAGATCATAAGCTTGTGGAGAGCAATGAGATAAACATGGCGGCTCTGAAGCGAGTGAGACGTCAATCACCTGTCAACAGACGTCCCACATTACTATGCGCTCCTGGTACCACCGAATGCAATGTACTGGGATTTGTAGTTTTTTTTTCTGTACATAAAAATGTTTTTCTGTCTGTCAGTCAGATTGGAAATGTTAAATTTATTGTTACTTGTGAAATATTAATTGAGATGTCAACGGGTCGCGATGATTTGGATTTTTTTAATGACATCATCATCGGAATGAATTAATGCTAATTAATATTGATGAAACCAATTCAGTCTCGTTAAAACCGGTTCAAATAAGACATTGTTTAATAAAATCCCTGGTGACGTTTTAAAAATACACAATACCACTCGCTGATTCTGTTCTGAGGGTGTCTTAAGACACTGTCAAGTCGTGACTAGATAGTCTGCCTGATGCGTTCGTATCGCATCAGGCATACTATCTGGCCGCAAGAGAGGGAAATGTTTATACGAACGGTACTTAACCTCCATGAACATGACGGAGGCCTGACTCATGAGTGGGCTATTTTTGGGCTAATGGTGGACACATGCATACCTAGACATACGAAAAATCGGGGGACCTACTAATTATTTTATGCTATACCTCGTTTGCGTTAAGAATGCAGTGAGCTATCATTGTCAGCCGGCTTAGCCACGCCCATAACCAATCAAATAGTTCCAAATTAGAAAATAACGTTCACAGTGACCAGTTGAAGGCATGCTTACATTCAAACACAACGGTTGTATGACCTTTATCCTTTGTGCGAACGAACTATAGTAGTAAGAATCAAACATTTTTCATTTACAAAGGCAGAACAATATTCTAAATTTATCATCTTGCCACGTAAAGAAAACATACGAAACGATATTCGTGAGAAACCGCAGTATTGTAGCGTTGGATGACCGCAAGGACCTACAGTTGCGGTTGCTATACAATGTTTTACGGAGATCAGATAAACAGGGTGTGATTAAAAGGGTATTTAAATGCGGAGAAAGCAGTAAAATTAACCATGAGGTGACAGATTTACAATATATAGTGTCACCACCTCATTGGTTCCTGAGGGTGTCGTAAGAGCCGACCATAGGAAATGACAATACTGAAAACCAAGACGCAAGAGAATAAAAACTTACCAAACCCTTTTTTTTTTGTTTCGCCGGGGAAATGCTCTATGCATACCGCGCCCTTCGAGGGTGGGGCCGAAGATTCTGTAGGACTACGGAAACTACTCGTCTACCCATTAAACCGCAGCGGTATACCATCACACGACACGCATGGGGCGCCACAGGTTCGCGTAAACGCATTTCATTGTGACGGCCCGAAAATCCGTCTGGCTAACCCATCTAGGCTTAGCCTCCTTGTAATGGGAGAAATTCCTACTCAGCGTTGGGGTCATGTTTTGCTCGGTAGTAGTTGTAGAGTTTTTTATTAGTGTGATACATATACATATGAATAGTCAATTGAAGTGCGACTAAGTAACAATGATTGCTATAAAAGGTTAAGGTCACGAATATTTATTTCTCAAGGGTCATGTTTAATAAATAATATAAAGAGTTTCGCTAACGTAACTATTCATAATAATCGTAAAACTTTCTTCGATTGCACAAAAAACGCCTACCTGTGCACACTGTGAGATTTCGCGGATTCGCAAGAAAAAATTGTATAAAAAATTAAATTGTTCTTTTTGCCAGTTGTTGTATTGACCTTTGTTGTAATTGTTTGACCTTTGACTGTTATGGGGTCGATCTTGAAGTTCTTATAGAATGGGGTTAACGGGGTTATTCAATAGAAAAGTGATTGCTTTTGATTTGATTCGGCTCACAAGAACATTTAACAAACAAGCCAATTACTTAAAATATTACACACTTTCTTTTTAAAAACATGCTTCTTACGACGGTTTATCCTGTGACATTTGGAAGTCAAGCACAGAGAAATTGAACCGCATCATAATATTATCAAAATCCATTCAGCAGTTTTAAAATTTTAACCCGCCTTGCCAACATGGCCTAGTAGGCTGATTTCCTTCCATGAATTTGGAGGAGGCCCAACTCAGTAGTGGATAGTTTAAGGGCTGAGATAATAATGATACACTATTGTGTATACGTAAAGCAAAAGTTACTAAACTTAAACTTATGTTCAACCCGTAAAAGACCCAATCTCCAGACCTCCTCCAATTACAGGAAAGAAATTGCAACAATGCACAAGGTTTTATGTCACGTGATTTCCTTTAGTCGACTCTTACTTCACCCTCAGGATGGAAGGGGGTGGTGACATTATATATTAATCCGTCGAATCACGGATAACATAAGTAACTTTCCAATAGTAAAACTTAGGTAAGTGTAACTTAGTTTTTGCTAGTTTTCGCATTTCGAGCATGTTTACCAGGCTCCCAAAAGTACTAGGGCGACATATCGTAGCAGGCGGTCGGGAGTGCTGAGCAAACATATCGGGCGCCAATGAGTCGCGGGTCACACCTGCGCGCCCAGTGACTGACTACTACCAGTACTGTCAATGCCAGTACAATCAGTTACACAATACACACAGCATTGATATTGTAGTGTTAATACTGTATATTGTGTAACTAGAAATTTAAAATTAGAATTCTCCTAATTGGCAGGAGGCAAGAGATCATTGCATTGCCAAACTTAAGTGGCAGTGGGCAGGGCACATAGCGCGCAGAACCGACACCCGATGGGGCAGAAAAGTCCTCGAGTGGCGACCGCGTTCCGGAAAGCGCAGTGCTGGTAGGCCTCCCACACGGTGGACCGATGACCTGATTAAGGTCGCCGGAAAACGATGGCTGCGGGCGACCCAGGACTGGGCTTTGTGGAAATCCTTGGGGGAGGCCTATGTCCATCAGTGGACGTCTTTTGGCTGAAATGATGATGATGATGATTATGAAGAGATCATATTTTGATGTACGTGTGTTGACGGCTTTGGAATACATAGCGTCGCCACCCCATTCCATCCTGAGGGTGTAATAAGAGCCGACAAAAGTAAATCATAAGGCTTAAAGGCATCAAACTAGCCGCAAGAGAAGGAAAACTTGATACAAAACCCTTTGACAACCCGTCTGGTCAGCGTGGCATGGTAGGCTATTTACCCTCCACGTGATTGGAGGAGGTTCGACTCAGCAGTGGGTCATTTATAGGCTGAGTAATAGTAGTAATAACTAATAACTCAGGTTAAAACAACCATGCAACCTCCGAAACTCAGCCCTCAAACGGGTTTGCACAGGGTTTCGAATCAAGTTTTCGTTCTATTGTAACTACGTTATCGGCCTTGTCAATTCCTTAAGTCAGCTTTTACGACACCCTCAGGATGGAATGAATCATTAATCTTAAAGTCTCATTTTCGTCGCAAAAAATAAAGCTAAATGAAGATGAACTGGAAAAGTAATTGAATCATAACACTTTTACGACTGTCCATAATAATAATATCGCTAAAAAGCATTCTTTACTATTTCTCCACGAACCTAATTTGGCTATACTTAATTAACAAGGTCGATCATCATAGTTACATATTTTCGGCTATTGTTGGTCAATAATTTGGGTAAGTTTGAACCTCAAATGGCGAGGGTTGGCCGCCAGCCATTATCGTGTTTGCTCTGTTAAAAGGGGGCAATGGAACTACATTTGGGAGATCGCAGTTGTTTGAGCACTCGAGGGTTGAATGGGAACGCAGGGTAGAAAAAATCGGGTGATAAAGCTTAAGAGCGCGGTACATCGAACCTTACGCATTATTCTGAGGCACCTCACATTGGGGGTACCTAGATATTAACCAGACGATTGGGCGACATTTTTATAGATTTAATAGTCTACATTTTTCACCGATATAAATATTCATTCATCAATAAATTTGTTTTAGTTAATCTCGGTTAGAAATTCAAAAAATCTGAACCAGTTTAGCTGAAAACTGTTCACTCAAACACCCAGCCTCTTTATCGCACATTACCCTATACCCGTCATCTTAAGGAGTATCAAGAGTGAAACTGACGAAAAGTTGCTGTTTTCGAATCATACTATGTATGTAAATCACTATCACTACATAGTATAAAACAAAGTCGCATTCTTCTGTCCGTCCCTATGTATGCATAAATCTTTAAAACTACGCAACGGATTTTGAAGCGGTTTTTTTTAATAGATAGAGTGATTCAAGGGGAGGGTTATATGTATAACCCACCCCTGCTTTGCACGGGCGAAGCCGGGGCGGGGCACTAGTTATAAAATAAATATGGATATTAAATAAAACTGATTTTTAAAAATCGCTTTGACATTTTAGCATTCTCTGCGCATTTGAAAAAACGCAGGCGGAACCATGGTTCTACGCTAGTTTCATGAAAAAAATATTAATGTTAAGTGTTGTAATATTCTGTATGAATTTCATTAATTAAATAAAATAATTTAAAGCTATTAAAATTTAATTACACGCAACAATGAGGTACCAGGCTCCCATAAATACGGAGCACGTCAAATTATGTTAACAAGCGCTATAGAGGGTGCGGCGTATTTTCGAAATTCGCATAATTAATTCTATTTGCAGGCGCGTGGCGATAGATGGCGACAGGGGAATACAATGGTGAAACGTATTATGGACACGCGTTCATCTCATTGGTCTAGTGTGATTTTGTTGCATTAACATCTCTAATCCTTAAACGCGGGGGTATTTCTTGTGTGGTGTAGTTTTCATAAATTATTAAGGAAGTTCTTTTATCGTAACTTTCGTATAGAGTAATCATCATCACCTTTTTCTTTTTACTACAACGAAACCCCTTGCGCTACGTATAACCTGTATCGCGGGCGCAGTTTACAAACATGTAATTCACGAACACAAATGACACCCAGACTCAGAGCAAGTGGCTCTGGTTTAGACAAAGATACTTGCCCGACCCCGGAATCGAACCGGGTACCCGTTGATCAAAAAGGGGCACATCCAACCTCTAGACCAACAAAGCAGTCTCATGTCTCAGTCGTCATGACAGCCCACTAGTCGGGTGTTCTCCATGCTCTGCAATAGCAGCCAACTGTATCGCTAAGCTGCGAGCCACGTTAGAGGAAGTTTAATTCGTCCTCAAACCTCTCTACTATTCGGTCTTCGACTGGCGTCTTCTGGAGTGAATGAGCATTCCATGAATGGCAGGGACCTGGTGAATTTAGGCTTTTACGGTATCAAAGAGCTACGCAGGAGAACAAAAGATCTCCTATGGTGGAAGTATAATTAGGAAACAGAACCAAAAGCTTTGCTCCTTTTGTGTCATGCATCTAGTTTCTTTAACTTCTACTACTACTTATCCCATAAATGACCCAATGCTGAGTCGGGCCTCCTCTCACGACGGGGAGGGTAATAAGCCTACTGTGCCACGCTGGCCAGACGGCTGTTCCATCCCGTTTCAAGTTTTCCTTCTCTTGCAGCTAGGTTTTCGGCCTTGTCATTTCCTTTTGTCGGCTCTTACGACACTTTTAGGATGGAATGGAGACACTATGTATTCTAAATCCATCACCACACGGTTCCTTTAACCGTCCCGTCTAACACCCTCAAGATCGCTTGTGCGGGTGACATGAATTCTAAATCCGTACGCATGGAGAACAGATACTTGCGCAGTGTCACACAAGTTCCAGTTTCACAGTGACCGCAAAGGCGTCGCGCGGAAACCGCAGCCGCAACGTCGCACGCTCGACGTAACGCCCTGTGATCTATACAAATATAAAAAGGTAAAATGTATTCTCCCCCGTTGGGAACGGGTCAGAATATTACACTTCCCTACCGCACGCTGGGAAAAACGCATTTTGTAAAAGTCAAGAAAACCGAGCATGGTAGGATGGTAGGATCTAATGGTCCGCCCGGCTAGCTACCACCCTCACATCTAAGTCCTGTGCCAAGCAGTTTTACTGTGTTCCGGCGTGTGTATGTGAGAGCCGGTGCCCGACAGGGCATTTCCTTGAAATGCCTGCTCCATCTTAGACCCTGGCGTGTCAACTGCCTTAAGTGGTAGGATCGCAGCCGCAATCGACAGCTTTTCGTTTCTTCCGTAACACTAAGGAGGTAACATGCTAATATGGTGGACACTAATACAAAATTCAGCAAAGCCAGACATCCTAGGTAGAAAAAACTGTCAAAGGGCAACATATTACTTCTCATAAACGACCTACTGCTGAGTCGGGCCTAATTCAAGTTCGGTTTCGTATCAAGTTTTTCTTCTTCCTTCTCTTGTAGTTCTCTAGGTTTTAGGCCGTTTCCTTTTGTCGGCTCTTAGGACAGTGTGAGGGTGAAAGGGGATGGCGACATTATGTACTCTAAATCCGTCACCACGGACTAACATAGTTCATAAAAAAGAGTAATTGCAGATACGTTTGCTTCTGGCGGCAGTTATGTTGATGTTCATTAGCGTGAACTGTAACGGGCGGTCACGCTGTAGAAGCAGTTTGCCCTAATTCTCAGCATGCACTTTCCTGCTGAGAATATTCCCCACTCGTCTACTTGGGGTAATTTAGAATGGAATAAGAATATATAGAGTCACCGTCCCATTCCACCCTAAGAGCCGACAAAAGGACACGACAAGACCGAAAATGTATCCGTAAGACAAGGAATACTTGATGCGAAACCCTATGGCCCAGCTCGGCAAAGTAGGCTAATTACCCTCCATATGACGGGGGAGACCAGACTCAGCATTTGATCATTTATGAGCTGAGTGGTGAGTAGTAATGAGTAAAAATGGCATCCATTAAAAAAAAACTAATAACAACGGGTTGCACTCCGGGAGTGCCGGCTGAAACGAAAACTACAAACGCGGCAAGTAAAAAAAAAAAGATTGGCACGATAAACCGCTAACTACACACTAACCAATAATAACTATTAAATTAATAAAGACAATTATTACGTATGAATGGTATATACTAAACACAGCGACACAATTGCGAAGATCAGCTGACTATATCTTTCTCGCTCGGGTACACTCGGCGGTCCCGAGTTCACCTGATCCAGCCTTTCACCTCAGAGCGTGACGGATCAGCCTAACTTACTGTTTCACTTAAAATCTGTTTGCAGTGCGCCAAAAGAAGTTTTAACTTCCATAAAATTTATGTTTATAGTTCAAACAAGCTACAGACGTCAGACAGTACAGTCTCATAAAGCCAAACGTTTCCGAACCCAAGACACTACCAAAACAATTATAGACATTTCCTATAGCAACAAAAAGTGAGCCAACAAACCTCTCAAAAACCTCTTTCATCCCCGAGACGGCAGCGGAAAGCCATCGACAGAAAAAAATAACAGGCTGTATATCAAGTTACCGTACATCTGGCGGGCTGGCGAAAAAGCACGATTTCGAAAAACAATTTACTTAATGATAACTCTTAGAGTTTATGTGCGCCTGGTATTTGCGTAGCAATTACTAAAAATGTTTATAATAAAAAAGAAATGTAAAGAAAATATTTGTTTTTGGTCAGTCATGGTCAAGTAACATCATCTTTCAGACAACATATCTCTATTCCATAAATATAAAAATGAATATCTGTTTGTGCTCATTTTAAGATTAACAAAAGGCTAATTATGTATTTTCCATTCGCTAAATCGTAAAATATTACACTACTACCGGTCCGGTCCATTTTGCTCTACAGAGAAAGGCAGGCTAGAAACATTCGAAACTGTTGGACCAAAATAAATGGGCAAATATTAAGCGGATGACCCTAGTAAGCATATCTACACTAATATATAAAGCTGCAGAGTTTGTTTGTTTGTTTGAACGCGCTAATCTCAGGAACTATTGGTCCGATTTCAAAAAATCTTTCAGTGTTAGATAGTCCATTTATCGAGGAAGGTTATAGGCTATATTTTATTTTCAAAAGAATTAGGGATCCGTATGAAAATTGTGATTTTGTAAACCAACCTATTTATGCGTGCGCTGCAAAAACTATTGACAATAGAACAAAATGATGTACTACGGGTTTGTAGGTCTTATAAAGATCTACAAAAAAGTCCGCGAGAGCACATATCTAACTATCATAGTTTAGTCACAATAACCGATTTTATGTTCATAAAAAATAATATGCATAGAGATAAGCACGAGTCCGAAGCCCACGCGGGCGAAGCCGCGCGCAAAAGCTAGTTATAGAATAAACGTGAATTTCCGGGAGGTGCATTTGGCTTATACACGGTACATATACCACTGTTTGTTTGTTTCGGCTAATCTCTCAAATGGCTTGACCGATTTAGACGGGACTTTAAATGGCAGATAGCGAGATAACAAAGAGTAACTTAGGCTACATTTAAATAGAATTAATAAGGTATCGTAAACTCTGAGATCTGTACAATAACTTTTTTGTTAAATACCACGCGGACCAAGTCGCGGGTAACAGCTAGTTATATGTAGAATAGGCTATTTTTTTCTCTCGCTACTTAATATTTTTTACCATCGGGTTAAAAAAAAATTAACATACGTAGCTAAATCAAAGTCGCCTTATCCGTTGAGGTAATAGACAGACAGACACGTCACACTTGCAGCCCTCAACCGATAAATGTATATAAAAATGAATGTTTGTCTGTATCTCCTATATAGAATCGTAACCATATTATACATTTGATCATGTGATGATCTTCAGCAAAGTGTTGTGCATGAGCGTAGGAGTATATCTGTGCCGTAGGTAAGATTTCTGAAAAAAAAAGTGTTATGTCTTTCCTTTAAATTTATTATAGTTAGGTACTGTCTTTGCAACGCACGCAGGTTAAAGCTAGTTTGGGATGAAAATAATTAAGGATACGCAAGCGGAGCCACAGGTGATTGCTAGTAAATACTACATAAACATCCAGTCTTGTGCACTGATAAAATCATATTGCGAAGTCAAGAATGTTGATCGGGTATAAAATTGACACCCACTCGCATAAAGATATCTTGACCACTTTTATTGTAACAAACCGTCGATTACATTGTAAAATTATTTTATTGCGTTTAACCCACTTCAAAAAAGGGAGATTCTATGCCCCGCTGTATGAATGGTCTCTTATGTATCTATATAAAAATCAATGCCACTTTTCGTTGTAACTTTATATCTCAAGAACGGCTGTACCGATTTGAATGGTTTTTTTTGTATGCGTTTGGGTGGCACCGTGGATGGTTTAGATTCACAAATCAGCCCGACAGATGGCGCTGCAGTCGGTTAACGAATATCATTCAGGACAACGTCTGCCAGGTCAGCTAGTACCATATATGACCCACTGCTGAGTCGGGCCTCCTCCAGTTACATTAAGGGTAATTTGCCTACATTCCGTGTGGTGACGGATTTAGAGTACATAGTGACACCATCCCATTCCATACTGAGGTTGTAGTAAGGGCCGACAAATGGAAATGACAGGGCCGAGGACCTGGCCGTTAGAGAACGAAAACTTAATTCGAAACCCTGTCCCAACCCGTCTGGCTCGCGTGGCACAGTAGGGTATTTTCCCTCTCTGTGATGGGGGGAAGCCCTACTCAATATTGTGTCAGTAATGGGCTGAGAAGTAGTAGTATGTTATAAATGTTGACAATTTGCGTTCATCGTCATCATCATCATCATCATCAGCCCACATTAGTCCACTGCTGGACATAGGCCTCCCCTAAAGAGCGCCATAGCGCCCTGTCTTAAGCTTGACGCATCCAGCTGCTGCCCGCAACCTTTCGCAGATCGTCGCTCCATCTAGCAGAGGGCCGTCCCACACTACGCTTGCCGATTCGCGGTCTCCACTCAAGAACTCGTCTACCCCAGCGGTTGTCGGTTCTTCTACAGATATGACCAGCCCACTGCCACTTCAGTCTGCTAATTCTCTGAGCTATGTCGGTGACTTTGGTTCTCTGCCGGATAATCTCATGATTGCGTTCATCGTGACCTAGACAAAACAAATTATGTATTTGAATTTGATTAAATACGAGTAGTGAAGGAAAAAGATATACTACAAAACAATATAATATTCGTAGTGTTAGGAAAATATAAGCTTTTGACGTTCGTAGTCACGATGCAATACGCACAATCTATCATGTTACAATGTAAACTGATACTCGGCTATACTTCATGGTACGTGACTATGTCAATGCTTAGTACCTCTTCGTATTTATTATTCCATTGTCGTCGTCTCCTAGCGACGCGCCCGAGCTAGGAACGGGTAGTATACATCTAAAAGAAAAATTGTCCCACTATGAATTGTTTTACAGGTTCGATATTCAGGAAGCGAAGCCGCGGATTAAAGTTGGGTGCCAAGTAAGCTCTTACTCAATTCTGGCCTCCTGGTACATAAAATCATTCTAATGTCGATTGTACAGCTACTTACTAGCAACCCGCCCTGGTTTCGCACGGGTAGTAAAAACAGATCCGAGAAGTGCTTCTTTCTCTCTTTTGTAGACCCAAGAGGAATAATAATCTTACCATAAATTGTTTTATTCGAAATCCACGCCGGCAAAGCCGCGGGCAAATTTTTAAATAGGGGAAGAAATCTGCCGGTACATTTGGGGCTCCACGAATTGAGATGGGACAAGGCCCACCAAGATGGTGGAGTATATTGCCCCAGTTGGGTGGAGTAAGCCCCCATGGCAGGGCAGTTGAGGACCGCCGTGGGGTTTAGTGGGTAGGTCAAGGTGCAACTACCATCATCTCGCGCCATGGCGCCCTAAACCTGGCTAGCCCCAGTATCCATGACTATTTCCAGCGTAAAAAAAAAGTCTGAATCTAAGTCAAAGTTTCAAGTAAGCTCTTAGTCATTTCTGATCCCCTGGTACATAACAACAAAATACTGCCATCGGGCGGTCGATTGTTCTACGGACTTAATCTGTTTGCTCTCTTGTTTGCGTCGCCGTTGGAGTCCCGGCCCGGTCAATATTGTCACTATCGAGTCAGTCTTTGATTTCCAGAGTTACCGGTATTGGGGCCCTAATATGGCGCTTTGGTTTCAAATTTGTACCTCCTACGACAAGAGTTGTGTTAGAAATTTGACGGGTTTGTCTATTATATCATAGCTGCTGAAAGGATAAACCAATTTTGTTCGAAAGGCATTTATGTCTATGTCTTGCTAGATAGACGGATTGGAATATGGTTTCATGTCATGTTGTATTTATTTACTAGCTGAGGCCCGCGATGTTACCCGCGGTTATTGACGTACCGCGGGGAAAGGCACGGGGCGAAGCTTGACTAAAAAAGTAACTCCATATCATCAGCTATCTATCAGTGACAGTCCCGTCAAAATCGGTCCAGCCGTTCCAGAGATTAGCCGGACAGACAGACGAAAATTTTAAAAAAATGTTATTTTGGTGTACTGTGTATACATACTTACGCATTTAGTTAAAAGAGGTTATTTTATTATTACATATACTCTAATATTATCTATTTGTATAGATTACTTAAAGTAAACTCCCATTCTATACCATAAGGTGGAGCAGAACTACTTAAGAGGTTTTTTTTCAGCCCATAAATTACTAACCACCGAGTCGGGCCTCCTCCAAATTCATGGAGGGAAATTACCCTATTGTGCCACGCAGGTAAGACGGATTGGCACATGGTTTGCATTAAGTGTTCCCTCCCTTGCGGGTAGGTGGTCTGCCTCTTGCATTCCTGTAGTCGTCTCTTACGGCACCCTCAGTATGGTGTGGGTTGGTGACATTGCGTATTCTAAATCCGTCACCACACCGACATAAGACCGACATAAGACATAAAAAATACATTTGCATGAATATGCATTACAAAAGCAACATTTTAGGCGTCACGCCGAATACTATATTACTCTTGAGTACGTGTACATTAATATTTTGTTTGTCGGCTGTGTCCAAACTGATGGTGTTTATTCTGGAGCGCAGCAAATGGTAGTGAGCCGTGTAAATAACTGTTTAACAGTTTATCCAAACTTCCAATCTTTGGTAGAGCTTTTTATGTGTTTTGTTAAGTGTATTGGTGTGCCCAAGACACAGAAAAGTGCACGAGTGGCGACTGCGTGCTAGTAGGCCTCCCACACGGTGGACAGGCGACCTAGTTAAGGTCGCCGGAAATCCTTGAGAGAGGCACATGTCCAACAGTGAACGTCTTTTAGCTGAAATGATGATAAATAAATAAATAAATAAATATCCTTGGACATTTCACACAACGCCATCTCGTCCCAAGCTAAGCAACTTAATGCTTGTGTTATGGTAACAAGGTGGATGATAAACTACTTATACATATACATATTTTTTTGTAAATACATACATAATATACACCCAGACCCGGAACAAATACTTGTAGGTCGTACAAATATTCCTTCCGTGCGGGGATCGAACCCGCGACATGCTGCGCAGCAGTCGATCGGAGTCACTAAGATTGGACACAAGATATCTTATCACAGGGCGCAACAAAACACCTACTACTACAACGTATATATGTCCCACTGTTGAATCGGGCCTCCCCCAGTTACATGGAGGGCAATTGGCCTCCTGTGCCACGCTGGCCAGACGGGTTGGCACAGGGTTTCGTATCAAGTATTCCGTCTTTTGTGGCTAGATTATCAGCCGTCATTTCCTGTTGTCGGCTCTTACGACACCCTCAGGATGAAATGGGATGGTGACACTATACATAGTGTTGTCACGTCCGTGTGGAGACGGATATAGAATACATTCTATATCCGTCTCCACACGGACGTGACAACAAAACACCTATGTATACTTATAGTATCCATATTACATACTAGCTTTTGCGCGGCCTCGCCCGCGTGGGCTTCGAACCCGTGCATATTTTTTATGAACATAAAATCGGTTATTGTGGCTAAACTATGATAGTTAGATTGTGCTCTCGCACTTTTTCGCGCTCGGACTTTTTTGTAGATCTTTCTAAGACCTACAAACCCGTAGTACATAATTTTGTTCTATTGTCAATAGTTTTTGCAGCGCACGCATAAATAGGTTTTCGATTTTACACCTTGGTTTACAAAATCGCAATTTTCCTACGGATCCCTAATTCTATTGAAAATAAAATATAGTCTATAACCTTCCTCGGTAAATGGACTATCTAACACTGAAAGATTTTTTGGAATCGGACCAGTAGTTCCTGAGATTAGCGCGTTCAAACAAACAAACAAACTCTGCAGCTTTATATATTAAGTATAGATTATGTAGATACTTTGTTTTCCTTGATATAAGCAGAGAGACCACAAAAATATCGTGGAGTACAAATACATATTGTACTTCTCATCAGAAAAATCAAAATCAGATAAACACTTCCTTTTTTATGGTTGTTAAGCAAAATACGAAACTTATGAAAGTTTAATTTGAATTTAGAACATTAACATTAGGATTTGAAAACCTTTTAATGTTCACTATTAAACGACATTTGACAATGTATATTCCTAAATATATATACATTTTTCCGATAATCCTTACAAAACATAAACTTGCAAGGTGTTTCGAGTTTTCTGATGAGAAGTGTATAAAAAATAAAAAATCTCAAACTCCAAAATAACCTAACGTTTGGAGATTTTATAACAAAACTCTCGTAAATCCTCATGTTTAAACCTACTTAGATTTAGATAACACGAATTCACCAACTCATACTATACTGAGGATGTCGTAAGAGGCGACTAAAGGTACGCAAGAGGCAGATCACCTAGCGCCAAAGGAAGGAAAACTTGATACCAATCCCGTGCCAACCCGTATTTGCCAGCGTGGCACAGTAGGCTGATTTCCCTCCATGAATTTGGGGGAGGTCCGACTCACTAGTGGGTAATGTATGGGCTAAAACCAATTACCCTCATAAGTAGTTCTGCTCTACCCTATGGTAAAGACTGGGAGGGAAAGAAGTAATTAATGAGTTTGGAGGAGGCCAGACTCAGTAGTGGATCATAAAGTCTGCCGTGTTGGTTTAGGGGTTGGATGTGCCGCCTTTAGATCACGACACCCCGGTTCGATTCCGGGGTCGGGCAAGTGGCTTTGTGTAAACCAGACGCACTTGCTCGGAGTCTGGGTGTCATTTGTGTTCGTGAATTACATGTTTGTAATCAGTCCGCATGCGTCATGCTTGTGAACAGGTGCCGTTGCTGGGGGTCGGTTGGCTCGGGCATTAGAAGGTTACTATTGTTGACTAGATCTGGCTGATGTTTGGCCCTTTGCAACTATTACGCGAGTTTGCTCTCACAAATCTGTCTTAAATCCAGTCTTGTTCCCAAAAATGGCGATCTAAAAAGAGCAACTGCTGAGTTTCTTGCCGGCTCTTCTCTGTAGAGGTGCATTCCGAACCGGTGGTAGATGGTAAATAATTAATTTTAAATGGTAAATTTTATTATATTTTATTGTTTGACTTGTCAAAAGAGCTCTAGTGAGCCAACTTGATTAAATGAGTTTTGATTGTATGATTGAGTTCCCGCGATACAGGTTCATAAAGCAGTGATTCGTATTTTTAAAAACAAAACAATTGAAGTATAAATAGCGATGCCCGAATTTAAAAAGCTAATACCGCAACAATTCTCTTTTTAAAAACAAAATCGTTTGTCTTAACTTTTTTCGTTCCCCACAAAATAAGGGGCGGTGCTTCTTAAAAGGTTTCCCTGTCGGTGTACATTTTCCGTTTGTTTATAACTTTTCCCCTGTCTCCCCTCCAGCGGAAGGGTTCAGAAGCCGCACTAGTGAGCGACAAACTTTTGTTTTTGTAAACAAATTGATCTTTTATTTAGTAAAAAAAGGATGTATCTATTTTCTCTACTTATCTCTCTACATACCTACAGAATAACCTAGGGTTTTTTTGCGTGGACTAGTATTTAATCCATGACGGATTTAGAATACAGTGTCACCATCCCATTCCATCTTGAGGGTGTCGTAGGAGCCGACAAAAAGAAATGACGACTGATAACCTAGCCGCAAGAGAAAGAAAACTTGATACAAAACCCTGTGCCAACCCGTCTGGCCAGCGTGGCACAGGAGACCAATTTACCCACCGCAGTGACGCACGCAGTGACAGACTCAGCAGTGGGTCATTATGGGCTAAGTAGTAGTATTTAATATACAACACTATCCCTGCCCATTGCTTGACGGGCCTCTTCCAATTGCATGGAGGGGAAACAGCCTCCTGTTCGACGCTGGCCGGACGCTTGGCATAAGGTTTCGTATCAAGTTTTCCTTCTTTTATGGCTATTCATTTACGATACCCAAGGGACGGGTGGTGGAGTACCACAATGATAGTCATCTTCTGATTTGGCGACTAATAAACATTGAAATTAAACACTTTTCAAGGTATTATCGTGTGTATTTCATATTGAAGTGGTCATAGGAGAGAGTGCCCCGACTTCTGCGAAGCATTTGAAACGTCGGGAGGTAAATAATTATCATTGCGTTAAAAATTGTTAATTTCAATGAATATACATTCTATTATCTATTCTCAGTTTTTTGCCATTCGTAATTAAGGATAAACCTAGCCATCAATCTTTTAGGCTAATAATGTCTTTGTTTCTCTTGGCATTCGATTTTTAAGTTATCTCATTCCTTTAGCTCCAGCAACAAACAATATATCCTAAATAATCCGTTTTATCGGATAAGTCTTTCCAGAGATTAGCGCGTTCAAACATACTCTGTGTCTTTATACTTAATAAAGATAACGTATCTGATCTTTTGCTTGCATCCAATTCAATATTGAATAGATGACAATGACCGGCAGGTTTACTTACGATCAAACAATTCGATATTTAAAAAAATGTCCTGCTTTAAATGAACTAAAAGGACACTTTCATCCGCTTACAAAATAAATGTTGCATAAATTTCGAAAAAAAGAAAACAACGTCATAGTTTTTGTTTGGCAGACAAGAGAAAAAATTTGACGCAACGATTTGGCGCCAAACACAATGGTCGGCCATCTTGGAATGCGTTTAGTTTGCTGTTTGCAGCAAAAGTACTTTTTTGGTCGAATAGTTATTGCAATTACAGTTTACTTGCGGTCCAACAGACTTGAATGGGATTTGCGTGTTTTGAGTACTCGAAACACACTTTCGTCTGAGCGCTACAAAAAATAGGCGTCAGAGTAGGAGAGGAGATGGGTGACGTCAGTGAATTCGGTAAGCAATGGAAACTACTTAAATAACAGTGGTCGCCCAGCTGTCGAAAGTCGACTTTAATTAAATTAAATACATAATAATAATATAGTTTTATTCTCAATTTTACCACAAACTTCATTTCATTATCATCATTTCAGAGACCACGATGTGGAGTAATCACATATTGGATTATGTATGTTTTTTATTATATTAACTACTAAGTACTGTTTCTTAGTAATTTTTATTCTTCTCTTTCTAAATTGTAAGTTCATGGTTATGTTTTTTATACTCTAGTGTTAAACGTGAGGACTTGTTATTGGCTGTCCGACTACCGTTCAAAATTATTAGCATGTGTTTTATCTTGCTGTAAGTCTTCCATGCTGTATAAATAAATAAATAAATAAATCATTAACACTATCATCATCATCACTACATAGTTTAAAACAAAGTCGCTGTCGTCTGTCCGACCATATGTATGCTTATATCTTTAAAACTACGCCCCGGATTTTGAAACGGTTTTTTTAAATAGATAGAGTGATTCAAGAGGAAGGTTTATCACTCGTGTGAAGCCGGAGCGGGTCGCTAGTTACATAGTATAAACCAAAGTCGCTGTCGTCTGTCCGTCCCTATGTATGCTTTAATATTTAAAACTACGCAACGGTTTTTGAAGCGGTTTTTTTAATAGATATAGTAAAAGTAAAAAAATAAATATCCTTGGACATTTCACACAACGCCATCTCGTCCCAAGTTAAGCAACTTAATGCTTGTGTTATGGTAACGAGATGGATGATAAACTACTTATTATACTTTTTTTTTGTAAATACATACATATTATAGATAGAAAACACCCAGACCCGGAACAAATACTTGTAGGTCGTACAAATATTTCTTCCGTGCGGGGATCGAACCCGCGACATGCTGCGCAGCAGTCGATCGCTCAACCACTGCGCCGATTCAACAACCGATTCAAGAGGAAAGTTTATATGTATAATACATGCATATTTGCACCCGTGCGAAGTCGGGACGGGACGCTAGTTTACCATAAACAAAAGATTATGTAGATATGCGTGTGTCAATTACATGTAATTAGAGAAAAAGGACGTGGTCGCTGACTATGGGCTCCTCCAGAAGGCTCAAAGTCACCCAAAAGGAAATGGAGGGGGTTATGCTCGGAGTTTCCCTGCGCGCTCGAATCGGAAATGAGGAGATACGCAGGCAAACCAACATAGCCCACAGGATTGCCAAACTTAAGTGGCAGTGGGCAGGGCACATAGCTCGCAGCCAAGTCCTCGAGTGGCGACCGCGATCCGGAAGGCGCAGTGCTGGTAGGCCTACCACACAGCGGACTGACGACCTGGTTAAGATCGCCGGAAAACGATGGATGCGGGCGGCCCAGGACCGATCCTTGGGGGAGGGACTGAAATGATAATGATGATGAGAGAAAAAGAATTTAATGTTAAAATTAAAATGTTAATAAAATATTAGCATTCTGCAATCCTTCCTTACATAAACTAATAGTGCGGGAAATTATATAATCCTCCGTCCGTGCATTTTTTTTATAAAGGGGTTACAAATTTGTTTCTTCCCGTATTAATATAGATTAGTGTTATTGTACAATGTACCACTTCTAGATAATATACTGGCGCAGTGGGCTATTTTTCGGGCTGGGAGGAAAGAAATACTCTCATTAAAATATCCAGACGTGATAAATTGTACAGTAGCACTAATAAATAATTAACTCACATTATTAACGACACGTGCCTGAAGACAAAAGTCTTCAACCAATATGTGTTGCAAGTGATGACATATGGAACAGAGACGTGGTCGCTCACTATGGGCTTCATTAAAAGGCTCAAAGTCACCCAAAGGGTAATGGAGAGGGCTATGCTCGGAGTTTCCCTGCGAGATCGAATCAGAAATGAGGAGATACGCAGGCAAACCAGGGTCACCGACATAGCCCACAGGATTACCAAACTTAAGTGGCAGTGGGCAGGGCACATAGCGCGCAGGACCGACGCCCGATGGGGCAGAAAAGTCCTCGAGTGGCGACCGCGTTCCGGAAAGCGCAGTGCTGGTGGTCTCCCACACCGTGGACCGATGACCTGGTTAAGGTCGCCGGAAAACTATGGATGCGGGCGGCCTAGGACCTTTGGGCCTTTGGGGAAATTCTTGGGGGAGGCCTATGTCCAGCAGTGGACTTCTTTTGGCTGAAATGATGATGATGATTAACGACACAAGTTACGTAAGAACGAAACAAAAAGCTAAGTCTAATCGTTACCATTGTAATGCGTTTTGTTACTGCAATTACCATTTCAATTGCGGACGAATAGCTCCGTAAAGGAAGGTATCAAGTGTCCTTAACGATAAGTCGATAGTACTTGAATTACACTTTCGTTCTTAACAATAACGATTGGACAATAAAAAAATATGCACGTCCTTGTCTTATTTTTTATGGAAATGTTCGTGGATACCCAGCCATTACGGGCAGGATTTTTTTTAATAAAAAATAGGCGAAGATGAGACCTACAATGGTACACGTTTGCCTAGAAGGGTGTCTGTTGACTTTAGTCTTGGCATTATTTGGTTGGTACGTGGAACGAATACAAAAATACATAGTGTCACCACCCCATTCAATCCTGAGGGTGTCGTAAGAGCCGACAGATGGAAGTGACAAGGTCGAAAACCTAGCTGCAAGAGAAGGAATCTTGAAACGAAACCCTGTGCCAACCCGTCTGGCCAGTGGGGCTCAGTAGGATAATTACCCTCCATGTAATGGGAGGAAGCCCGACTCAGCAGTGGGACATTTATGGACAGTAACCAGTAGAAGAGTAAATAAATACAATTAAGACTTTTTTGTGTTTTCTATAATATGATTATATGATGTACTAGGGTAACATAGCTTAGATAGCGATTCCCGTGCTGGGCCGTTGCAAGCGAGGGGTGAGGGCGCGGGGGGAAGTGATCAGATTACATGCTATGCTCTCCTGGTTGTCTGTACTGGTTTGCATCATTTCAGAGAGGGCTTACGGTAGCGTATGCACTCATTGTCGATCGTATGTGTGTTCTATCTTGCATATATTATAAACGCGAAAGTTTGTAAGAATGTATGTTTGTATACTTTCACACTAAAACTGCTGAATGGATTTTGATGAAACTTTTTATAGAATGTTTGATACCTAACGATAACAGTTTTTTTTTTATTAAATACCCGTGCGAATCCGGGCCCGCTGGTAGTTTTTTTTTAAATAAATGTAATTATTTTTTTTCCCTAGTAAAAATATATTTTTTATCATTACAACCCATAAAAAACCGAAAAACCCAGGTCTATGATATGATGTCTAATATTTTTTTCTTCGTGGAACTTCAGGGAAGGTTTAAAAATGAGAAACATAAATAATGAGTAAAGGAAAATACATACTAAAATCGACAATATTTTTTTTAATACACACTGTTCTTAGTTGCAGAAAATTGTATGTCTTTTTTTTAAATAAAAATTCGTTGTCAAAAATATTTATAGACCGTACCTACGTTCGAAATTTTTCTGTTTCATACCTGTAGGCAGCTGCCGATTTGGTCTGGTCAATGTGCGAAAAATGTATATTAAGTTGTAACCACATTTATTTATAGTTTCTGGGTAACTGATGCGAAGAACGTTTACTAAAAAATTAAAAAGTAATATTCAGTCATATTCAGTACACTAGACACATCGAAGCTAGCCATTAAAAAGCGAAGGCTACCAACATTGAAATTAAATTTAAAAAAAAACAACTATCCTTCTATTATACCCTCGCAATTCCCATTATATCCCAGCGGGCTGTACAATCACTTGCACAATTGTTTAAACAATTCCCTCTAATAAAATATCATGTTACCACATTATAAAGCGCATCCTAACTCGACCAATATGCTGAGTTCCACCCCATAGTTATGTGGGGTCACATTAACCCCATGTTGTTTCCGATGTGCATTTCGTAATGACATTGGAGGGTCGTGGCAATTATGCTCGGCAGTCAATTTCTGCCACTGAAATTTTAAGGGCGTCAAAATTTTGTGGCGTGTCATCTAATTTATAGTGTGTTATTTTATCGCAATCAATATTTTATTGCCTTGTCGAGAAGATCTTCTTGCACCAATGATACCCTGGTACTTCGAGATATTTTATTCTTTGCCGTTTCCCAATTTTCTTTGGGATCGACAGCTCTTTTGGCAAATCAAACAATGAAATAAAATTTAGAATCTACTATTTACTAGCGGTTCCCTGTGCCAACCCGTTTGGCCAACTTGGCACAGTAGGGTAATTACGCTTCCTGTGATGAGAGAAAGCACGTCTCGGCAGTGGTTCATTTATGGGCTGAGCAGTAGTACGTATTATGGACACCTTTTTTTTTATAGTGGGGGAAACCTTTTATAGGTCGTATGTGGGAGACCCGGTCGCGATGAGATGGTGATTGCGAACGGTTTAACCCACTAAAACCTACCACTAATTGTCTGCGCGGGACATCTGTCGTTTGGGAAACTTCGTAATCGATCCATTCGACAGTGGCTTAGCGAGGGGAGCCTTGCTCTACCCTCAGATGTTAGACCAAAGCGCTTGGAAGCGCTTCCCTCTAGGACCTTGCGTAAGAACAGGGTGTCCCTACCCGTGTTCTGGTCTGTGTACCCGTGATCGTGCGGGCCACATCTGAACTCGGCTGTAGAAAGCCACGAGTGGTCCAGAAACCACTAACCAACTCGGGAACTAGTCACTCCGATGGGCGGGGGCATTCCCTACTCCCCCGACGGGAGAAGTATTATGGACACCTGCGGTGTTATAAACAGCGTTACCCTAGTGGTAGATAAAAAAAAATGTAAGTAATTGGAAAAAGCCCGACTCAGCACCGGATCTGGAATGAGCTGAGAAAATAGTTAATATTTATTGTTCCTTTACGCATCTCAATTAACACAAACATCTGCTATCCTTATGATTTATAATCTGTGCAATCCTCACATCTGAATCGCACAGATAATAAAATATAAAAAAATACAACAGATTATTTCATAAAGTAAGGCCCCACGCAAAATCACACTTGATTGATTCACAATGAACCACCATAAAATTGGATTTTGGTTAATATAAGATAACCCCGGAGGTTGTGTGGTCGACGGTGTTGCCAGCTCCTTGCATAACGTCAAAACCCATCAGCTGGCAAATCAGGCGGAAAGCGCGGTGCCGTTGCCATTTAAAAAAAGAAACATATTATATTAAAATTTCAACTGCGCGGCAACGCGATGGAGCATTCATTTCATAATTATAACCCTATATGTCTTAAGTTTAAGGTAGGTTTTGGCTTGGAAATGAGTTTACATTACTTATTGAATAAGTAAATTAAGTTATTAGGCCATGACTAAATCCAGAAATTATAATATTATAATAAATTCGGTGGACAGAAAAACCTTCGTAATGTGCGACAGTAAATCTTTGTGTCGCACACTGGCGTGATGACGGTGGCTATTGGCGGAGAATGGATTAGCAGTTGATGATAGCGCGAACTTTCCCCCACTTCGGAATTTTGTGGTCAAATTATATGACGCATTGTCTGTGTTTCATCCTGAAGGTGTTGTAAGAGCCAACAAAAATAAATAACAAGGCCGATGACCTAGCCACAAGTTAATGCAAACTTGAAGTGCGTGGCAGAGTAGGCTAATCGGCCCTCCGCCCCCTAAAGGCCTCTCAGAAAAAGCCCCTAGGGAGCAAATGCGAAGGTCACCTGCCAGATGGCCAGGCGAAATTACTTAGGCTCTGGCCAAAACAGAACAGCGTCTATGGGCGCAACCCCGTGTTCAGCGGTGGACAAAATGGCCGACCGATGAAGATAATGATGATAACAGCTACTGGATGATGATAAAAAAATAATTGCAAGTTTTGCAAGTTGTGACGGTGTTGAAAAAAATTGCATTGGCGCCAATATTTTTTTTTCGAACGCAACAGACCTCGACGCTTGCATGTTGCCCGTACGGATTACTCTTCAACGTACGTACGTTTTGTTCTTCAAATTGCCAAACGTATTGTTCAGTGAACATTTGTTTACGCACTTAAATGTGGTTTAACTTAATCCGTGTAGACAGTTTTGAGATAAACAAACTTAGTTTATGGCTGGCGCCATTCTAAGTTACAAACCTCTCGAGTTCTTATAATGCCATTCCGTGTGTTGACGGATTTATAATACATATTGTCACCACCCCATTCCACCCTAAAGCTGTCGTAAGAGCCGACAAAAGGAAATGCCGAAATCCGCAAGCGAAGGGAAACTTGATACAAAACCCTCTGGGAACCCGTCTGGCCAGCGTTGCTCAGTAAGCTAGTTACCCTCCATGTAACTGGAGGAGGCCCGACTCAGCAGTGGGTCTTCTATGGGCTGAGTAGTAGGTAGTAGAAGTAGTTGTTGTTATCAAAATGCAAGGACGCTATTATATACTATTCAAAGCGTTTAAAAGTGATTCCGATCTTTTCAAATGCACAATTTTTATCTTGTCGTTATCTTGTCTTGTCGTGTGTATCATCATTCATTGATCAAAAGAAGTTGTAAATGATACCGCTGGGTCTCAAACTCGCTATTAAAATTCAAACTCAAAAGGAACTTTAGGCGCAACTGGATGATCATCCAGCCATACGAGGTGGGATGTCTGGCTAGGGGTCGCAGCGCCTATCTCCCCGATAGTTGTAGTCGGGGATATCTTAACCTTGCGAATTGCTCTTGAAATTTCGCTATCGCGGTGTAGGACTTTTTCGTAATTATCGCATTTGTAGGCGATATTTCTTGATGCAATTAGTTCAGATTTTTCGGGTAAATTGTGTAAAGTATGTAGCATGCGGTCGCTACATGGCTCCCCCCCAAGACTGGAGGTCGATCCTCTTGAATTGCTGCAGTGTGATGAGCTTGCAAATGCCAGGAGCGCTCGGTGTCTACGGTGAGTCGAGACTAAGCTCCTCTACTGTGTAGCGGAGTTCACTGGACGGTTGAGTGTCGTGCCGCAGAACCAGGTAGCACGGCGAGTCGGCTGCGTGTGGTCCTGTTAAGGCTGACGTCTTGGCTGCTGCTGAGGAGTGTTCGTCTTTACCAGGTTGACCAGGTAGGAGGATATTGCAGACTCGTTGGAAGGTTGCTCTGGAGTCCAATGTCGGGGGTCACCACTATATGGATCTTGCGTGTTCACATCACGTCGGGGTCACCACTTTAGGCGCAAAGGGATGATCAACCAGCGAATGTATTTTTTGGCAGATTTCTTTTCTACTTAGGTACTTGACACTTATTGATCTATTTTTGACAATTCACACAATATCTTTAAAAAATGTAGCCTATGTTATATTCTAATGTCTAAGCTATATTATTGTAAAGTTTTTTAAGTGAAAGAGTAACAAATATCATTCATCCATACTTACAAACTTTCGCGTTTATAATATTAGTAGGATGTACTGCTTTTGGTGTGCAAACACTTTTTTACGTCGGTGATCCTCATGGATACCCGGCCTTTTGGGGCTGGTAACAAACCGAAGGCGATCGCCGATTGCCCGAACCTGGGCTACGGGATTCACTCCTAATGGGGGAGCATTCTCCGCGACCCTGGGGGCTGTGCAAACCCAGCAAAACAGTCCATTTGAAGGACCCATGGCGCCAGACGCAGCAAATACATTTTTTCCTGCATTCGTCCTAAGCTAACACAGAGAATTGAATTCTCGTGTACCTACAGAAATTTAGACGAAAAAAAAAACGACATCGCGATCTACTTTGTCGCAACTTTATTTAATCTGGAACTAGCGTGCTGCGTGGCATAGACTTAAAGAACTGCCTTGGTGGCTAGGAGATGAACCGCCTTTGGACCCGCAAAGGGTCGAGTCACGGGTCTTTGTGTAAACCAGAGGAACTTGCTCTGAGTCTGCGGGTGTCAAAAAAATCAAAATCTAAATGTTTTTTATTAGAATAAATTCTTGCGAATGCTTTCTAATAGTAGAAAAATATAACAAAAAAACAATTAATAAAAAAATTGTCATTTAGTTTTTACCATCGGTTCGGAATGCCATTCCACAGAGAAGAGCCGGCAAGAAACTCCATGGTAGTCATTTGTGTGCGTGAATTTCATAGGTATTGATTTTTTGTTACATAAGCACGTTTTAACGGATTTTTCGCGGGAATTAATAAATGCACATGTACGCAATCCGTTAAAAATTGTTTAATTTCAATGTGTAGGTAATAATGGCGACAACCGAAGAAATTGTGAATTTCATGTTTTTAAACCGCCCCCGCGATACAGTGCTGGGGTTTCGTTTAAAAAAAAATACTACTGCTAAATAAAACACCCTTGGGCAGAGTATTCCGTGTGGTGACGGATTTATAATACTTACATAGTATCACCACCCCAATCCATCCTGAGGGTATCGTAAGAGTCGACAAAGGGAATGACAAGGGCGAAAACGTAGAGGCAAAAGAAGGTAAATTTGATACGAAACCCTGTGCTAACACGTCTGACCAGCGTGGAACATTGGGCTAGCTATCCACCATGTAGTTGGAGGAGGCCAGACTCGGCAGTGGGTAATTTATGGATTGAGAAACAGTAGTAACGGAAAGGGGTAGCTGGGTATTCCAAATCTAAATTTTCACCTAGTAATCAAATTGGTAAAGGCAGGGCCGAATTTAGGGGGGGGGGGGGGGCAACCGGGGCGAAAGCCCCGGGGCCCCCACAATAGAGACTTCGGAAAAACAATCTTTCAAATTTCAACTACACTCGAGAGCAATGAATCCGGGTCACTTAAAGAATCCTAAAAATCTCGGAAACTAAAAATGCTAGGTTAATGCAATAAGTCGTATTTAATAGACAATGTAATACTCCTTAAATGAAGGTATTAAAACTTCTTAGTTATTGTAAAGTTATATCATAAAAAAATCAAACTTGAAAAAGGGCCACTTTCGAAGATGGAACTACGAAATTACAGCATTTGGTTTTGCTTTTGTTTGTAATCTGTCATTTATGTGGGTACATAAACCATGTTGATAGTGCTCTATATTCATTATTCAAGCTGAAATTATGTCGCTTACGCCTGAAGAATGCACCAGAATACTTACAATGCTGGAAACCGGCCGGAGTCAGCGCGATACAGCCAGGACTGTCGGTGTGTCGCTGTCAACAGTACAAAGAGTTCTCCGACGTTACGAAGAAACTGGTTCTAACCTACGCAGACCAGGAACGGGCAGAACCAGGTGTACCACAGCACGAGAAGACCGATACTTGGTGAACACCATGTTTCGAAATCGCTTTCTCACAGGAACTGAACTAACAAATCAGTTTCGACGCCTCGGATGAAGTAACCCAAGTGCATGGACAGTAAGACGTCGGCTTGCTGAATCTAACTTAAAACCCCTTAGACCTGCAAACGGCCCTAAACTGGAGCGTGGGCATCGTATTTCAAGACTAAGATATGCCCAGAGCCACGTAAATGTAGTAAATGGAGTATTGAAGATTGGTCAAAAGTTATGTTCTCCGACGAATCAAAATTTATGCTCTACAAGCACGATGGAAGACACAGAGTGTATCGAAGACCAGGGGAAAGATTCAAGCAAGCATGCATCGAAGAAAAAGTAGCCTACGGTGGTGGGTCTGTACTTGTGTGGGCCGGAATTTCTTCTGAAAGTCGCACAGAGCTGGTGATCATAGAAAACGGCTCTTTAACTAGCGTAAGATATGTGGAAGAAATCCTCAATGATCACGTTGGTCCATTTATGGTCATTTAGGTGAGGATGCTATATTTATGCATGACAATGCCCGACCTCATACAGGTAGGATTGTGAATTCAAGACCTTCAAGAGATGAACATTACTCGTATGGAGTGGCCAGCGCGCAGCCCGGATATCAACCCGATCGAGCATGCTTGGGACGAGCTAGGCAGATGCGTAAAACAACGAAACCCTCCCCCAATCACGCTTCGTGAGCTCAAAATTGCTCTCACAGAGGAATGGGAGAATATTCCCCAAAATCGTATAAGGAACTTGGTGTACAGCATGCCAAACCGCGTAAACGCAGTAATGGAAGCACGAGGAGGCAATACGAAGTATTAAAATTCAAGAAAATCGTAATAAAGTTCAAAAATTTCATGTTTCCTATTTTTGTTTTAAGGAGAGATCAGCAGTTTTTTTCTTTATGTAATTTTGTGTTAATAAAATGTATGGTGACTCATATTTTTTTTTACTTTCATTTAAGGAGTATTACATTGTCTATTAAATACAATTTATTGCATTAACCTATCATTTTTAGTTTCCGAGATTATTAACATTCTTTAAGTGACCCGGATTCATTGCTCTCGAGTGTAGTAAACCTAGTAAACATCTTTTCCTTTGATATTTTTTTTCGCTTTTTACCTTTACCTACAGCCTAAAGTACTTTATACATACATGATTATTTGATTATATTATTAATCTTAATTATCCGCTCACTCGAACCCCCCCCCCCCGAAATGTTACATGACCCCTTGATTTTACCACGCATTTTTTGCAATTTGGGGCAAGGGGGCCTCCACTCCTTTGTTGCCCCGAGGCCTCTGGACCCCTAAATCCGGCCCTGGGTAAAGGTGATATCAACTATAGATCTAAGACTACACGTTTAAAAATATTGAAAAAAATAACCGAACGCGCAACAATTGAAACGACCGAACAGTATTTAAAACTAGTTAAGAACCCGAATAAAACACCTGTACTTATTATGGGTACCTGTGTAATCGACTATTTATGTACTTAGTTAAACGCGAAAATACCTACTATGTTTGTAACCATAAAACTGTTCCTAAATAAATACTAGGTTAAAAATACCCGTTCCCTAAATACCATGTTAGTGGTTCCATTTAACAACCGGCGAAATTAGACGGCGTTAAAGCCTAGCTATCTAATGTATTAAGGTATTCTTGGTTCGGAATTCAAAATTCAAATGGATTCTATTCGAAGGCGTCGCTGTTCGAAAGGCGTTGTCTGTGTCCGCCAATCAGAGCTCAAGGATCACCCTCGCAGGACAATGCGGTGATCCGATTGGTTGGTAGAGACAATGATGTCCTGACGGCACGTGATGTTTGTCTCGTTCTGTTCATCGTTGTAGCTGTCCTTTTCTAGCTGCAGGGTCTCTTTTTGGGATTAACGATTTTTGCTGATCTGCGTATTAAAGACCTGTTAAGTGTTAACTCGCGACGAAAAAAGGAGCGGCGTAACGTTTAATGTGTCTGTCTGTGGTATAGCAGCTCCTATACAGATGCGCCAATTACGTTGTAGTATTTTTTGTTTGAAAGCTGTATCTAACAAAATGTTATTCGAATGAACACCTGAGACTATTTACCCTCCATGTAATGGTATATGTTTGTTAAATTAAAATGCTAAATCTTAAAAGAAGGAGGGAATATATTTATTCAAGGAAAAAAATACAGACTGACGAACAAACTGGAAAAAGGAATTAAAACAAACGGTGGTGACGGATTTAGAATACACAATGTCACCAACCCATAACATATTTAGGGTGTCGTAAGAGGCGACTAAAAGAACGCAAGAGAGATCACCTAGCCCCAAGAGAAGGAAAACTTGATACAAAACCTTTTTTTTTTTTTTGGCCCTGGGTAAAATCCTTTATGGACTTCCTCGCCGGCCACGGGGATGGCCAGCGAGGGGAGTGTGGGACTCTCCCCCATAGTGGGGGCCTACCCACTAAACCTCCCGGGGTGCTCCAACTCGCGTCCTGTTGCGGCATTGTGGGATCTGATGCAGAACCACGCCGCCGCAGACGAGGATTGATACAAACCGTGTGCCAACCCCTCTTGCTAGCGTGGCACACTAGGCTAAGATAAATTTGGAGGAGGCCCGACCCAGCAGTGGGTCATTAATGGGCTGAAACGGCTGTGGCTATCTACTAGCTCCAATTAAATTATGTTCTCCTGGTATTTTGTACGGTGGAAAACCTTCTCCAATCGGGTAGCTCCAGCGAGCGGGAGGTATCTCCTAACTGGAGGAGTCTTCTACGCGACCCTGGTGGGACAGGGGGGAATGCATTACATTACCTATAATAGGCGCACGAGTTCATGCCCATCCTGTGGAATTCTGTAATGCTGAGACCTAATTAGTTATAGTAATGTCGTTAATAACTACCGATTTATTCAACAGCTGTCAATTTGGTTTATTGTAATCTAATGTAATTTTGCAAATTATGTAATAAAATAAATGTAATAAGTAATTACTTATTAAGGCCCTGATGGACATGAACTCGCGCTCCTTTATTAGGTTCCTACGCATTTTCCCATATACATCAAAGGTAGTTACTACCTACTTTAATAGATAATCTAGGTACATTATGCAAATTTACAGGTTTTTTAAGACTATTAACTTTTTTCTTAAAATGTGTTTAGATATCTAGAAAACAAAGCACGGAGAACTCAATTTATGTTGTGGAACTCGCAATAAATAGATGGCTCATATCCAATGGACCACACATAATGTAATAAAAATATGGATTAGAACGCATATTTCTCCGTCTTAAATAGAATATTAATTTATACATAGACAGAATTGATATGGTAGGTTTTATACCAAGATAGGAGCTGTTGTTATACTCTGTATATTTTTTGTTGACAATCGTAAATTTTGAAAAAGTTGAGAAAAATATTCTCTAAACTAAATTAACCACATGCTAACCCCTTCAAATAGTGGGGGAGGGATGAAAGCTGTGTGTATGGCATCATAACTCTTAGAGGGACGAACCGATTTGGATAACATTATATGTATTCCAGTTTAAATAAAACAAATTACTGAAAATAATGTCGATACATTATTTAACTTTTTCGATAGGTACATTAATGAATTGGTTGTATTACTGCCATCTATCGTTAGTATACTAAAACGAATAAGATATTGTTTTAGCGCCACCTGTTATCCAATAGTACGCATCACATTACATGCGGCAGGTTCTAAATTGATGCTGATAAAGGGTTCAAAGTAATTCAATTCAACAAATCTTCAATTAAAAAACAGTACTCCGTAATATACGTTTAAAAGAGCTTTTTTCATAATGTTTTAATATGAATTACATATTTACTATAAAGTAAACTTCTAAAGTATTCAATATGTTTTAAATGATTGTATGGTAACATCTCAATGACGTGAATCGTGGCATGAGCGTGGCATTTCATGCGCCAATGAGTGACGCGATTGACTTTGACATTAGATTAACATTTCATTCATTTCACTTTTTACTTACGTGTCAATCGAAGTTGCGCGTTTTGGCTCTTGCAGCCCTTATTAATAGGAAAAACTGTGAGTATTGCTGTATTTTAGCCAAGAAGTGGTTATAACGTGTGTGATTAACTGTTAACATTAAGTGTTTAACAAATTTTTAATGCAAAAACCCTAGTGCGCGTCGAGGAAGTCAGTACTTACATTGTTTACCAATTCACTTTAAAGTTGCATGTAAATGGTATTTTCTTGATAAATACGTCTCATTTTCCGTGAAATCTCGTGTATAATCTTAAACAAAGCCCATCATATTATTAAGTAGTCAGAAAATTCTAGTATTTTCCACTCAAACTGCTTTGTTTTCGAAACGCAGATAGCACAGCTGTGTCAACTTTTACCAATGTTTTTCATGTTTTCCCTTTGTATCTGCTGTAAGTAAATATCATTGCCTTGAAAATTATGCGTTAAACTAGCACTTTAATCGATCATTAACACGAAATCTTAAGTTTCTAATTATAAGACGTATAATCCGAAATGTGGTGATTATGTTCGAATATTGGTTGATAACCAGATTTCTTGACACGTAATCAATGAGAAATGTCGATAACGCTAAACTGGTTGCCAAACGGCGTAATATATCGATTTCATATACCATTGATCTTGACTTTTGTTGTATTTTCCTTAAATTATTCATTCAAGTTTATTTATATACATTATGTGTTTACTGTATAAGATATTAATTTTGTGGTGTAATTTAATAGTATAATTAATATGAATATATGTAGTAGCTATGCATTGAGAGTGTTATCTTGGTCTATTATCCATACAGTTAAATTCTGTGAAAGTTGATGAGAAATTTTGACTCATGCTTAATGTGACCATATGTCCCGCTTTGGGCGGGATTGTCCCGCTTTCAGGCTGACTGACACGCTGTCCCCAATGAGAACAAAAATGTCGCACTTTTATGAATAAGCCTTCATACCCTTGGCACTTAAATATGACATCTTACACCGACATACCCTTTATATGTAATACAATAATAACACAATAATAAATACAAAAGTCCCGCTTTAACATGAAAAAAATTGTCATGTTACTCATGCTAGCCAAAATATTGCCACAAACTTTAGTATCAAGTTTTCTTATATAGGACCACATTCTCTCTCTCTATCTTAGTAGTTCCTTTAGTAGCCCCCATAGTCACCCATTAGATGAAATTTCTTGGTTCTTCATGTTTTTCCAATTTGGTCAGCATCAGTCTAACCTATCTTGACTAATTACCAGTATTATGTGAATTAGAATACACAATATCACCTACCCATACCATCCTCAGGGTGTTGTAAGAGGTGACAAAAGGAACACAAGAGGCAGATCACCTATCTGCATGGGAAGAAAAGCTTTCTAAAGACCCAGTGCCAACCTGTGGGTAGTGGGTCATTTATTGGCTGAAAAAACATGGAGCAATTACAAAACGATTGCTCCACTTTTGACTAACAGTAATACTGACTTATAAGTAACTAAACTAAAATAATAACTGTTACTCACCAACTGTTATTATTTTAGTTATTTTGCAATAACTCACAACAAGCTCTTTCTCGTCTCTTTTTCCAGGACAAATAACTGTTAGCAGAATGGCACCAAAACAGAGAATGCGTATTGCCAACGAGATTGCCAGCAAAAACATCACGTTGCGAGGCAATGTACCAAAAACAACAAAGGTGTGTAAAATTTTATTTGGTAACAGATCAGTATAATGTATTTATTACAGCTACAAGTATAACATTACTACTTATATGAACATAAATTTTTGCTTTGCTGAGCAGTTAATAATAACTCAAAGATGTAAAACAAAAGGAAGAATTGGTTTGATGACTTACAGCTGTTCTAGAAAATTACATAACTTGTTTATAACAAATTGGTATTAAGTCTATTTATTTAATCAAATGTAACAAAGTTTTAGAATTCCATCCTGAGGGTGTTTTGAGAGCAGACCAAAGGAAATTGCAAGCTACTAGAGATGAAATAGAATTAAGAATCAACAGTTTAGTAACTTTAGTTTTGGCTTCCATCATTTACTGATGGTTAACAATTTGTATTTATACAACAAAACAATTAACATAACATAAATGTCAAATGAACATTGTTATTTCCATCTCCAGTACCGAAACAACACAACACGAAAGGGGTAAACAAAAATTTTCTTAAAAGCTACATTTGTAGCATTTAAATTACTAAATACCTGAAAGAGATAGATATAGCATAAAAAAAGAAAGTTGAACAAGTCACAGTGGCAATACAATTTGGCATAGTCTCATTTTTTCTTCACACTGGTGGAATTGTGATAAACATCCAAATAAGAAGAATATTTTCTTCATTTACAGCCAATACTTTGCTATATATTTAATTACTGCCTCGTTGGTCTAGTGGTCAGATGTGCCGCCTTTGGATCAACGGGTCCCGGGTTCGATTCCGGGGTCGGGCCAGTGTCTTTGTCTAAACCAGAGGCACTGGCTCGGAGTCTGGGTGTCATTTCTATCTATAATATGTATGTATTTACAAAAAAAAATGTATATAAGTAGTTTATCATCCATCTCGTTACCATAACACAAGCATTAAGTTGCTTAACTTGGGACGAGATGGCGTTGTGTGAAATGTCCAAGGATATTTATATTTATTTATTTATTTATTTATAATTACCTTATCAAATTAGGTGTTTATGTTATGCTTGAACTGTATTGTGGAATTAAATGTGAAATCAATTATTTATGGTTTAACCATGTGTATATTAAAACATATCAACAACAACAGAGCCATCTAATGGTGGTGTTTTTTAACATTGCCTTGTGCAACAAATATTTAGTATTTTATTAATAACTTGTTTACTGCTTACATCTTCTACACCACTAAGGTTTTCATATCTTGGTAGAGCAAAAGATTTAAAAGCTATTAAAGCACCTTCTAAACTTAATTAACCAAACCAGCCAGCCAAGTAAACCAGCTTATAATTTACCCAGAATTATAACATGAGATTCGCGACGGATGTAGAATATTTTTATTATATTCTATCCTGATGGTAATAAAGGCATCTACTGCACCGAAAACCTAGCTGCCATAGAAGGAATACTTATTGAGAAACCCTGTGCCAGCTCTTCTGGCCAGCTTGGCACAATAGGCTATACACCCTCCATGTAGATGGAGGCAGTCCGACTCAGCAGCAATTCAGACATTACTTATTTTGAATCATATTATTTCAGGAAAAAGAAGACCAATATCCCGTGGCGCCCTGGCTCATTGCGCTTTTCATCTTCGTTGTGTGTGGATCAGCTGTTTTCCAAATTATCCAGTCTATAAGACTTGCCTAGGATCCTTCAAGTTACCCCGACTGATCATCATTACTCGTGGCTTGAATCATTTGACGTTAGACTCTAACATTTAAAAAAAAAAACCTGACAGTTGAAATGTGACAGTTTGTAATGAAGTTATGTATGTAAGGTTGAGATGCGACACATGAAAACGTTTTTAGTTGACATCAGAAAGGACTTCAAATGTTTGTTTATTAATTGTTTTTTTAAGTAATGCAGTCAGCCTCTTAGTGTCTTTTTACCCTCACAAAATATAAGACTCCTAACAAAAACATTGTTGGAGGTTCTTTTTTAATATCCATTAGAGGTATACAACTACCGCTACTCAACTAGACCAGGAAAAAAATACCAGGAGAGCATAAAATAGTAGGAGTGGCAAAGGAACCTGCCATTCCTTGTTCTTGGCAGTGTCAGGTTATTTTTTTTTAATCAGTGAAGTTCTTGCAATTCCATAGACAAAGTTAAAAAAAGATTTTTTAATCCGTATTTTGTACTTGGTTAGTAATGTAATTTGTCAAATATTTCAAGCCACGGTTTTCCGTAGATATACGAAATAAATAGGACTGTTTTGACTAACCATGGTTCTACTGTGGGGTAAGACTGCGCGTCTCTCTATGTAGCTTCGAAAGTTGCATCGTTTTTTGTTTAGTAATGGTAAGCGCAGGTCCAAACAGATAATCTCATATAACATTGTACCTATATTCTTGTATATTGTAAAAAAATGTAATGTTAAGACGAAAAGAAAATATTGGAAGCATTTAAAAAAAAATGTTGATTCCATTCCTTGATTTTTATTTGAACACAATATTCATCGTTAATAATTATTAAGCACGTTAATTAACGTGGACCTATTGAACGGATTTGACTTCGTGTTTCCCGCGCAAATAGTCACATCACCTTTTTTTTTCATGGGAGATCGTAATAGATCCCCTACCGTTGGAGATTAGCCGGGTAATGTGGGTAAATAATGGTAGATGCCAAATCAAGTGCAGACATTAATGAAATTGAAGAATAAGAACTTAAATTACAAATGGCTGGATAACGTTTTTATTCGGTCACTTTGAAATGTATTGCATTGTTTAAATAGTTTTTTTTATTTCCTAATTTGTGGGTCCTACTACTGTTAATTAATGTGTCAATGATTTTGAAAACGCACAATTTATCCTTGGCGTGTAGTTTTGTTTAAACCTTTTATTAATTTAAATGGAATTTAGTTTAAATAAGAGATTAAGATTTATTATGTATCTGCGTCGGTAACTAAATTTGTCGGTACTGTTTTTATTAATTTTAAACGTAATTTATTTGGGTAAATACAGTATATTTGTCATTATGTGTTTGGATTTTCTCCCTAATTTCAGTGACGTAACTAAAATTTCAAGGTAGCCTAGAAATGGGCTGATGACTCGAAACAGCTGGACCGATTTTCATATTCATAAAAACTCTAAGAAGCAACATAAGAAAACCTAAAACATATTTTAGTTCTACTACTAATTACTCAGCCCATAAATGACCCAGCGCTGAGTTGGGCATTTCTTTGTACAGAAAGCCCCGCCGCACTGGCACGAGCCGCGTGCAAGTGGCAGTATTTAAAACCTATGGCGCAGTACCAAGCTCCGCATTTGCTCTCACGTGTCGACGCACACGCGTACATGCGGAGTTTGGTACTGTGGCTCGCACGCGGCGCGTGACAGCCGATGCGAGTGTGAGCATGTGCGGCGGGGCCAAAGGGTAGCCTACTGTGCCACGCTGGCCAGGCGGGTTTTTCTTCTCTTGCGCCTAGGTTTCCAGCCTTGTCATTTCCTTTTGTCGCACTCAGGATGGAATGGGGTGGTGACACTATGTATTCTAAATCCTTGTCTAACATAGTAGCATTATACAGGGTGACTAAGGGTCAGGCCAAACGAGCGTAATTTTGTGAGTTGTGAGTCGTAATTTCGGTCGCAGAAATTCTGTTAGGCTGCCAGACGGGCGCATTTTATTCAGTTGTCACAACTCACGCAATCTTTACTTAATTGACGCTTTTTTTATCAGTGACTTAAATGCCTTTGACCCTAGGCTTGCGTGATGGAAAGCTACGCCAGGGTCTAAGATGGAGCAGGCAATTTAAGGAATTGCCCTGTCGGGCACCGGCTCTCACACAGTATCTCATTTTGCGTCGCCGTGTGGCACGAACTCGACTCTTGTAAGAAACCGAATGCAGTACAAATTACGCGACTCACAACTCACAAATTTACGCTCGTCCTCACCCTAAAACATTAAAATAAAACAAAATCATGTTTCAATAATTTGTATAATTTTCTTTAATGAGAGCATATTATGCTTATGATACAATGTTATACTATATAATACAATAACGAATTTACATTGTAATTTTATGTCATGTGATATGTGGTATTTATATAAAGGTGAATGTTCCAGGGTAGCCCGCGAAATTAAAATTTTCGTACGTTTATTGCAATTGACTTTGACGTTGAAAACATTTTTCTTGCACCTTTATGAGCTTGGAGGGTTGTATTGATGATTATAATTCTATAACTACATACGTCTGACAGCCGCGAATAACATTTTAATCAACATACCACCTAGCACTGACCTGCAAATTGCAAAACACGTAAGAAAATTTGAATTTTGCGGGCTACCCTGAAACATTCACCTTGTCTTAAAATTAACTAGGGTACGGCTCAGCACTTTTTTGTCAATCGGTTTAGAGAGAGGGCTCTGCAAGACCATTTAAAGAAGTCTTGTAGCGGCCATGTTTTAAAATTTAACTATTAATAGAAATAAATATTGATGAGTTGTTACTAAATGTACGATCGCTGTCCTTGTAAACAAAAGTCTTCGCTCAATATGTGTTGACAATGATGACATATGGCTCACTCTACGGGCTCCGTTAAGGTGATGGCTCCAGGTTAGCCCGCGAATGATTATAATCATCAATACAACCCTCCAAGCTTATAAAGGTGCAAGAATGACTTTGACGTTGAACAAGTTTTTCTTGCACCTTTATGAGCTTGGAGGGTTGTATTGATGAGTTTGATGATTATAATTCTATAACTACATACGTCTTACAGCCGCGAATAACATTTTAATCAACATACAACCTAGCACTGACCTGCAAATTGCAAAAAACGTAAGAAAATTTGAATTTCGTGGGCTACCCTGGAACAATCACCATAAAAGGCTCAGTTACCCAAGGGCAATGGAGAAGTCTATGCTCGTGTTTCCCTGCTCGATCGAATTGGAAATGAGGAGATAGACAGGCGCACCAGAGTTACCGACATAGCTGTCCGATGAGACAGAATATTGGACAGCGCATTGCTGGTAAGGTCGCTGGTAAACGATGGATGCGTCTGGCTCAAGACCGGCCTTCGGAAAACAAAATCAAACCGACGCTAGCTCAATAGGGGAGGCCTATATCCAACAATGGCCTGATGACGTAAAATATATAAAAGCTCTTTAAAATAATCCACTTGTGATGTAATTTTATCATTACTTCTGTGGGGACTAGGAGGAAACTACGCCATCTAGTGGCAAGGGGAAGAAAATAAGACATGAGTCTATTCCACTCGATCGCATTACCGTTATGTCAATTTGCATGGCGTTGCTACAACACCATCTAGTTTCAAATAGATGCAATTATTACAACAAATTGATTGTGCAGGGCTTTTCATTAAGAGCCGGATACATTTGAATTGTGGTTTTTATTTCGATTAATTATATCTGCTGCGATCGAATCCTTGTACGTTACATCAAATGAGTGGGAGAAAAAACGAATCGTTCTCGGTATAAAGATGACAGGGGTTGGTTTATAGACTGAATATGGTATCAATTGTTTTCAAGTACTATAAACTGTTTGAATAAACACCGCCATCCTATTCATTGCGTTATTGTTAGGTTTTTATGTCACGTAATTTTATTGCAGTTTTTACTCATCAATATTAAGTTAATTCACATTTATTCTAACCGTGAATGTTAAGTGCAAGATTTTATCACCAATTCGATTATGCGAACGGGACGTTTTGATTGCATGTTCTGACAAACTTACGTTACCTTGATCGACAAGATAAAATAACTCACACCAACTTCAAATATAACATTAAATTTAGATGTGCACGTAATCTTAAAATAGATACACTTCGTGTCAAAATAAAGGGAACTACGTTAAAAACTAAATACTTTTTACAATAAATTCATTATCACACAAAAATCTTTAACTGATTTTTTTTATAATTGTGATCATAGTGTACATATCGAGTTGTGATTTCGATATGTTAATTATAACTTAACTATGTTATTAGATTTAAATTCTATATATTCGTCACTAGATGGCATTGATAGGTAAAATGTGCTACAACGTATGATACAACTAAATTATTATTGAGTACAGTTGATTGAGTCAGAATTTCGTGAACCTTTTGTATAAATAAGGTGATTTAAAATCCTAATACTATTTCTATTGTATGAGTTAACAAATTTTGCAAACAATTTTAAAGCCTTTATAAATTAAACTCGTTGTAAGTTGAGTCTAGTTGTATCCATTCTTTATACAAATAAACCTTTGGTATTTGTCAAAGTCTGACAACATTACAACATTTTTTTAGACTGTGATACATTTAGTATTCATTTGCCGGATTATATACTCATACAAGCAGAAGATTCTATTTGACATTATTTTTTAGCTACTTATATCACTGGTAAATTAATCGCCTGAATTTACTAATACACAGTTTGATTTTATGTTGGTCTCTCGCGCCATTTAGGTACATTGAGTTACATGAATGAAATGGACTCTCGTTTAAAATGGCGAACGAACTTTCAATTTCCCTGAAGCTATATAATTTAAATTAGCTTTGCCTCTATTCCAAATAAAACGACGCAATTTTTTGTATTACTGACAAGAAGTGATTATCAACTTATACCGTAGTCGACTATTCGCCACTAGATGGCGTTGATCGTCAAAAACTCGTCTTGCCTAAATTAAGACAATGTGTTGCCAAACAATTCTGGCGGTTGCAGTACACTTTATTAAAATGTCTATTAGGTCGGCATGCAACAAATCAAGAAGAACTGGTGGAACATTCTCGGTAGTCTTCAGTAAAAAAAAACTGCACTGGTTTTTTTAGTGAACTGACTGACTGGCAGAAACAATCCACCAGGCGAAACATTACCCTTTTCCCATTAAAAGTAGCCTTTCTAGAGACTATCCGTGTTCAGTAGTTTTTGCGGGAATCCGAAGCTGTTACTATCGCATTAGTAAGAATTGATATACAAAAGTGTGACTATTTGTGGCCACCAGTGTAACGTATCACTAACTTATGCTATTTTAAAGTATCATAAATGGCTTCGTTGGGATAATTACCATTCAAATGTATACTGTTGCTAAAGCTTAACGCATTATCTTTACTAACACACACCTGTGTGTTATTACAATCGATTTGGTTCGGATAGTCGTCCATATTGCTAGTAATTTCTAGTCTAATCGCATGAATCTGATTGTCCGGGTTACTTTTCTCACGCTCCCAAGAATCCACAATGGACACTTCGTTTTTACTTTCCATTTCTTCAACCTCACTCGACGCAACGCTCGAATTATCCAAATCGAAATCCGTAGTCTTCTCGATAACCACAACTTCTATGTGTCTGAATGGGTTCTCCTGATTCTCAATCATCTGCCTCGCTCGCTCGTCGTTTCTAGTAATGACCTCTTTCTTCACGTTACAAATCACCGGATCATTAGCTAATACATCTATGTTGGTATCATAGGTTTCTTCGTTCGCTTTTCGAGCGGGTGGTGTGCATATTTCAGCGTATATGTTATCGGAACTAGCATCTGATTCAATTTTCTCCTCGTCACTATTCACAGCGTCGGCCACTTGACCGTATGGCAAATCTTCTATCACGGGTAACTTCCTCTTCTGAATGGACGAAATTGACCTCCGTAGCCTAACGTGACTAGGTTCTTCTTCAGAGATATCTATAGGCGTGATTTCGTCCTCAGCCTCGGGTTTTGGCGTGGGCGCCCTCGGTTTATCGATTTTCTTCCTAAAATTAACTAGCTTTTCAGCATCTGTCGATCTATCAGTTTTCGTAGGCATACTATTGCTGTTACTTCCCTCTTTCTTTTCACTCGGCTTCTTCGGATGGAGAAGATTTGATGTGGATTTACTTAACACTTTCTTTGTTTTCACGTGAAACTCCGAGCACAGTTTTTCCGTGATAAAAGAATGCTGTTTGTAGTTTATCTCAAAATCATTATCGTTGTACAGAGATCCGACACCAAACATGTTAATTTCTTCACAGCTTTGTATCTGATTGAAGGACTCTGACTGGGTCATGGCTTTCTCTGGAATCAGGTCTGGTTGTATCCTCTGCCTCTTCTCCAGATTTATTGACGACTTATTCGCCGAAGATTTCTTGAGCATATTTTCGTCCAAACTCTTCAATTTCCTACCAGAGCTTGTGTCACTTTCCATAGAACCACAGTAATTAATTTGATCAACACTAAGGTTTTTACGGCCGTGTTTCATGTTAATGCTACTGCAGTCTTCAGTAAAAGAATTGTCTGGTATTCCGGTCTGTACGGAGACAGATTTTGTTAATACTGGTTTCTTATGGTTAGAGCTACATTGACTTGCTCCCATGTCAGACGAAGATGTGGTGAGGCTCTTATATGAATGGCTTTTCTCGGCCGTGCTATCGTTCTTTCTTGTACACCCAAATCGATCTTCAATTAACTTAGCCATGTCCTGGTATCGTTCAATCGAACTGTGTTTTTCGCCTAAAGGATCAAAAGGATCTTTGAAGTCTCTCAATTTCTCGTTGTTTTCGATCGCAGTAATCTTTTCTTCAGTAAGTTTCTCGTTACTTTTTAATAGTTTGAAATTCTTTAACCATTTATTCTTTTTTTGCCCTAAGTCTTCTCGGAACACGTGCATTTTTTCATTTAAAAAGGCTTCATGGTCCACCTTCTCTTCCGGCTTGTCGTCTTTGCCTTCATCATCACTGTACACATCGTAATTCATATGTTCGAGTTCGTTTTTACTTAAAAATATAATGGATCCTTCAGTTTCATCGGGCATGTCCTTTAAAACCTTTTCACTTTTACCGAACAGACGGGTTGGATCTAGTTTCAGACCTTGAAGAGTGAATTTACGTTCTTTCTCAAACTTGACAGGCTCGTGGTCTTCCCTAATGAGATCTTCGGCCGTCTTGGCCTTGTCAACCACAGTGGTGTTGGCATACGAAATCTGCCTGATCCAGTTGTCAACGTTTAGTTGACAGAAGGTTAGAGCTTTTTGTAGGCGGGCGGATAGGAACATTCTCTTCTCGCTTTCAAAGCCGAGCTGAGTTCTGCGCACTTTGACTGCGCCGTTGAGTGGAATGAGCTGCAAGGCTTCTTTCGCGTGGTAGCGAGAGTCCACCTGCTTGCTCGGGCTGGAAGGCATGGAGCCGTATTCTGGGAGATTGCACATCACGAGGACAGGCTCTGTCACTGCCGCCCGCAGCAGAAGGTCGTCTGAAATTAGGAAGAATTGGTGAGTGGGGCGTAATGTTATGGGAAAGCCCACAATTGTATTCGTATCTAGTATGTTTCATCTTTAAATAAGACTAGGTTTAGGCAAGTCATACACAGACAACACGAAGAACTCCTAAATGTATGTAAGCCTTATTTTATTGCCGGGTAATGTAAGACTCCGGGGCACGTGGAGATCGTAAGTTGCGTCCTGACCTACCCACTAAAACCAACGGCGATCGTCGACTGCCCAATCGAGGGCCACGGAATCCACTCCGCTACCCTGGGGCCAAATGTATGTAAGCCTAATTATAACCTAAAATCTCACCTCCCACATCATGTGCCATCTCGATGGGTACGGTGCCAGCGAGTAGGCGCACGCGCGCCGGTAGCCGCCACATGTTGAGCAAGTGCGGCAGCCGGTGCGCCCGCGCCGCCATCTCGGCGGCGGGGGGAGCCCACCCCTCCCCCGCCGGCTCCCACTCCGCCGGCGAGAGCTCCTCCGGGCATACCTCGTACAGTTCACCTTTTGTGTTGATAGGCACGAAGAGCTCCTGCAAGTTTATGAGAGCCTGGTACTTTAAACTGAACTTTGCTGTATAAGGCTTCGATTTTATTCATCCCAGTGTGCTAAGTGCAGGTTATATTATCCCAGACTCCATCGGCAATAACGTTTGTATTATAATAGCCTTATGAAAAACTTGGCGAAAGCAATTAAAGTATACAAATAGTGAATACGAATGGTCATGTGAACAGACAGATATTAGATGTTTAAAATAATTCAAAACATTTAAAGTAACTAATGCTAGTCATTTAGTTACGTCCTAGAATAAACTAAGTATATATACTTAGAGCACATAGAAAATACAAATATATTGAAAACTAGCGGCCCGTCCAGGCTTCGAACGGGTGCGATGTTACCCGCCGGTGACGACGCGGGGCGAAGCTAGTCAAAATCGGCGTGAAATACCCGTCAAAATCGGTCAAGCCGTTCCAGAGATTAGCCGGAACAAATAGACAGACAGACTTCTATGTACTGTGTATACATACATACTTACACATTTAGTAAAAAGTGGTTATTCTGTTATTACAAAGAGCAACTCCAATTTTATTTATTTGTACCTATAGATTTAAAATAATACATAATATTGTTTTTTTTTTAAATATCGCGACTGACGCTTTAGAACGTTATTAAAATAGCAATTTATAATGTAATTCCATTAAAACAATTCGTACATGTCACAAAAACATTGACGCCAAATACGAAAAGAATGCACGCAGCCACTGCTCTATCATCAGAAACCGAGATTAAGCAAGAACAAGACCAATAATTTTACATAACCTTCGCGGTGCAACCTACAATTTAAACCGTGGCTGGTCTACTATTATATTATCTGTGACCGTATTATAATGGAGCTTCTCATTTCAAACTTGACGCGGCGCGATTTTTTTTTATGAAATAATGTCAGCCAGTGTGCTACTGTTGCAGACGCGATTAACGCAAATGACAGAAGGATGTGTTTAATTTGAATTTGATTGTTTAATTATAAATGAAATTTAATGACCCGAATGGTTGGTGGTGATGGCCAGTTAGTTGGTTCTCACAGGAACCCACTCACTATCACTACATATTAATAAAATTAAAATATTTAAATTATTACTAAAATATTATAATTAATAGATAGAGTGAATCAAGAGGAAGGTTTTTAAGTATAATACATGCATAATATTGCACTGAGAAATTTAGACGTTCATCATTGCACCCGTGCGAAGCCGGGACGGGTCGCTAGTCTTCTAATAAAAATCTGGTTGAGGTAAACATCGATATCAAACTAATACTATTTTATATTTTTTTAAATTGTAAATATATCCTAAAATATACCACCTAGCCGTAAGATGATATTGGTAATTTTAAATATTATGACGATTTATAAGTTTTTTTCCCTGCGAGATCGAATCAGAAATGAGAAGATACGCAGGAAAACCAGGGTCACCGACATAGCCCACCGGATTGCCAAACTTAAGTGGCAGTGGGCAGGGCACATAGCGCGCAGGACCGACGCCCGAAGGGGCAGAAAAGTCCTCGAGTAGCGACCGCGTTCCGGAAGGCGCAGTGCTGGTAGGCCTCCCACACGGTGGACCGACGACCTGGTTAAGGTCGCCGGAAAGCAGTGGATGCGGGCGGCCCAGGACCGGCCTTTGTGGAAATCCTTGGGGGAGGCCTATGTCCAGCAGTGGACGTCTTTTGGCTGAAATGATGATGATGATAAGAGTTTTGTGATAAAACCTTGTACAGTTCGTTTTGAGTTGGAGTTGAGTTGGGTTTATACAAATGCTTCATTTGGTGAACTCTATGCCTTCTGCTCCTTCTTCTCTATGCTATCACTTCCGATGGCTACAGGGGTTTTGTTACTACTTACTAAGCCCATAGATGACTGTTTGCTTAGTCAGGCCTCCTCCAATTACAAGAAGGGTAATTAGTCTTCCTACTGTGCCACGCTGAAAAAAAGGAGTTGGCCGTTCGTTTCAAGATTTCCTTCTCATGCAGTTAGGTTTTAGGCATTTCATTTTCTTTTGTCGGCTCTGAAGACACCTTCAGGGTGGAAAGGGGATGGTGACACTATATTTATTCTAAATCCGTCACCGCACCGTATGTGTAAATCAAGTAGTTCGTAACTATTCAATAACTGGGCAGTGATAGCATGAGAATACCACTTGCCAACCCAAAACCAGTTCAATAATAACCTAAATGAAATCTAGACACAATGGTGCAATTCGACGTCTAATGCGAATACTAGTTTAGATTAGCTAATCGATTTTGGCTGTACAAGGCGCGGTCTTTGCCATTGTGTTTAAAAAAAAGAACCTCACTGGAAGATTTATGATGCTTGTGCAAAGAGAGCTTTTGCTTTTACACCACAATTAGTATATCTCGTGTGGTGACGGTATACATAGTGTCACCATCCCCTTCCATCCCGAGCGTGCCGTAAGGAAGGAACAAAAGGAAATGACAAGGCCGATAACCTAGCCGCAAGAGAAGGAAAACTTGATACGAAACCCTGTGCCATCCCGTCTGGCCAGCGTAGCACAGAAGCTAATTTACCCTGCATGTAGCTGGAGGAGGCCCGACTCAGCAGTGGGTAATTAATGGGCTGAGAAGTAGAAATAGTACAAAGGTACTCATTTACTGAGTTCGGACCACCCGTACTCTTTTACTGAGTTTTGGACTCTTTTTTCGCAAACCGTAGTCTTTAAAAATCCTGTACTCTGAAAGTACTCTTTTGACATGTTCACAGTTCTTCAATGTCACGCGCGCTGCCATAGAGACCTGGATGACCTTTTTTTTTAGATGTCCACTGACCACTCTTTTTTAATACGCTTTTATTAGCTTCGCTTGTATGTGTGTAACGGAATCTTTGAACATGATTTTGATCCAGTTAAAATCGTCGGATTAACACGAAATTTGGCATACTTATTATGGACCGATGACAATTCAATATTTTAAACATTTTGACCCGTTATCATTAATAGAATAATAATAATAACGGCGATCAAGGTGGAACACCGCTCTTCGATGCAATAGCTAATAGAGATGTCAATACCATAAAGCTATTGCTATATTTTTTAGTGATTATTTAACCCTGGCACAGTGGAGGGGCCGTATTAGCCCACGTTATTTGTTTTTTTTTTTGGAGGGCTGTACTTTTTTCCAACGTAAAAAAGGTGGTCACCTTCTTCTTCTTCTTCATTTAAATGTTAATAGTACTGAATAGTGACAAACAGTGACACACAAACTTCAAACTTCGGTCGACATATGAAACAATTGATGACGGTTTTATGCAAATTATCTGTCAGTTTTTGCACAAGCTATCAATTTGTTTTGTCATACCTTTCGCGTATGATTGCGTATTTAATCCGCAGGCTTGTTGAACGCGTTTCATAATTAACTACTCTATATAATCTATACTGTCCATCGCTTATTACTAATTCTAAAAGGAATTTAATTATACAAGATCATGTGCGGTCAAAAACAAAACAAAAAAACGTCCATCATCATAATGTGCCCAGTCTAGTCCACTGCTGGCCATAGGCCTCCCCTGAAGAGAGTCTAGCTTGACTCATTCTGTTGCTGCCCGCAAGCTTGCGGGCCCGAAGCTTGGGTATAAAACACTAAAATAAGTCTTAGGTTTTATTATAAGTACCGAAATAGTTCGATTTCCATTTGATAGATGGCGCTGACTCATAATACAGAATTCGTTTAATAGATGTCGCAATTATGGCGTTTATATATTTTAATGATTCAAATAATTTACCGTTTCAAGATGTTTATAGTACTTTATCTAAATAATTATGGTTTTTACTTACTATAATTTAGCAATTTATAGAGAAATCTGTAACTGAAATGAGAAACCTACATTGCGGTAGTAAAATTTCTGTAAGTCATAACACCCATATCAAATATTTGGCAAGTGAGTCGTGTCTATTGAAAGGAGAGACGGTTAGCACTCCCCTTGACAAGGATGGAACACATAAAATGGTTAAGGCACAACTTGACCACATTTTTTCATACTACCAACAATATTATCAAGGTCTCCTAACATTTGGAAGCTCGCAGAGTTAAAAGGGAGGGAGAACCGCGGTTTCAAAAATTGTGGAGACCGGATATTCAATTCTTTAATACTTCCTCATGACACTAGAAAGAAGAAAAAGAAAGAAAAATGGTTTATTCAGCACAATTTACCTTAAATACTATCTATAATTACATAAAACTCTAATATAAATTGCGCTGAAACGGCGCTGGTTCAGCATATGCCAGACGGAATGCCTGGCGCTGGTTTTCAACCAGATCTACTACGAATACGACTAGCCCCACTGAAGTCAAGTGTCAGTATTCTACGAGACACCTAACAACCATAACCAGGGCTTCCAGGCTGGGGTAAAGGACCGCTCCCACCTGATGGTGGACAACCTGAATTTGGGTTCTACCAACCACCAGAGCAATGGGTTCGGGACACCCTTGCTCTATCAACGAGGCCAAAGATAAGCAGCAAAAAAGCAAGCGCTCTTAGTGAATTCAACATCAAGAGTCGAGCCTCTACTCCTCCCCTTCAAAGCCACTGCCAAATGAGAAAGTCATATATGTTACCTACCCGCAAGGCAGTAGTTGGCTCCAGTAGATAGTTTCGTGGTAGGTTTTAGTGGGTAGTACAGTAGTACTCTACTACTCAACCGACAAATGACCCATTGCTGCGTCATGGGCTATTATTAGCCTACTGTGCCGCGTTGGCCAGAGGCGGGTTGGCCCAGGTGGATCATGGGGCTCCACTAGCTTTATAAGAGGCGGGCCAAGGCCCCCAGTGTCACGGAGCATGCTCCCGTAATGGGAGTGAATCCCGTGGCCCTGGGTTGGGCAGTCGAGGATCGCCGTCGGTTTTAGTGGGTAGGTCGGGGCGCAATTTACCATCTCTACGCGCCCCGGAGTCCCACATACCCCGGCCATTCCCCAACGGCCGGGTATCCTCCGACGTAAAAACAAAAAAAAAAGGGTTTCGTTTCAAGTTTTCCTTCTCTTACAGCAAACAGACAGAGGCAACATTTCAAGTTTATAATTTATATTTAGTACATATTAACTAAATGTAACCCGCGACTTCGTCCGCATGATAAAGATTTTGTTCAGTTCGCAGAGTTTACGATAACTTATTAACTATACATTTCGCGCGAAAACACTAAAAATTTGGAAATAACTGCTAAGTTTGCCACAAAAATGTGGTAATCTCAGTAAGTATTGGCTCCTGAAAAGCGCGGGGGGAGGAGGGTCAATAAAAGTAGCCTTGGTTACTCCTTGTTACATCTGCTATTAAAAGTCCCGTAAAATCGGTCCAGTCATTCCAAAGATTAGCCCAAAACATACAGACAAAATGTTGTTTTCGTATATGTACCGTGTCTTGTCTACATACAAATGCACTTCATAAAACGCGGTTATTTTTATATTACAAACAGACACTCCAATATTATAAATTTGTTTTGATGATGTTCACGGTCGTTGCTTTGCATTCCTTTCCTCAGCATCCTCTTTGGGTTGAGAATCAACTGGGAATCTCTTAGCATATTCGCGCTTCGCAACGTTCTGTTCTACCTTCATATATTTCCATTTATCCCCATACATTAAAGTGTCATTGCTCAACCTCCTATGTGACTTAGTACTTGATGACGTCGATAACCAAGTAATTAAAGCATTCTTTCCATACTGCTCCAAATCCAACAAGCCGTGAGTAGAAATAACTGCACCACACATTTTTTGTACATACAAATGCGGTATACAGGTGATTCCATACATATATTTCAGGGTCGGTACCAGGGGATCAGAAGTTTTAAGAGCAAACCAATTAGCTTGCTCCTCAAAACAAGCTTCCATATCCTCTTGCGTTTCGTCCATAGGAACATAAATGACTTCAATAGGCAAACGATTGTATTTCGCGTTTTCGTATATCTCGTAGAACTTGACCAGTATTCCGTCTCTGTCTACGTCTTTGCGTGTGAAGAGGAGGACGATAATATCTGCGTTTTCGACAAGCCACTCGTAGGGTATTAGTTCGTATCTCTTGTTGAATATCTGGGCGTCTATTAGCCAGTTGTATGGGACGAACGGGAGGCGGTCCTTGCTTGTTATTGAATCGACAAAAGCGCTGTGACTGGCACCAAGTGACATGATGGAAATAGCAATTAGCTCTTTGTCTGCTTTAAATTAGTGACTTCCATACGCTATTGGATTTTCACCAATATGAAACGTTTTATTTTGTAACACACAGCTGTTTAATTGAACGAATTTTATGATGACATTGATGTGGTATTTTTAAACTATATTAATAAATATTAGCACAGATAATAAATAAGCAAGCCTAAGAGGTTTGAACTAAAGGAGGTGTTGATAGAATAGTGTAGTAATGTAATGTAGACCCACTGCTGACACGGGCCTCCTCCAGCTACATTTAGGGTAATTAGCCAAACGGTTCTCTTGCAGCTTTACAGGCGATATGGGGTCGCGAAGCGGGGTGGGGCGGTTTTTAAGGGTAAAACACGGGTTATCTCTATTTCCGGCAAAACTAAAAGTCCTATGGAAAAAAGTTGTCTAAGTCATAAAAAGTAAGTCTTCAAATATTTGTTTCTGTAGCATCTTGGTATTAGCAGTCAGTAAACAGAACAATACCTTAGTTCGCTCTAATGCTTGATATGCGCATTAATCTATGTGAATATATTTTCTGGACCCATATAACATAATAATTAAATTAAAGTTTTGTTTCCCGTGGGATAGATTTTATAATGGCTCTATCTGACTACGTATTTGGAAGGTAATCTCCTAATAGACTGCATTGACTTTGATGAGACTTTCAATGCAGGCAGGCAGGTTCGTTTCAGCCCATTAATGACCCACTACTGAGTCGGGCCTCCTCCAAATTCATGGAGGGAAATTAGCCTACTGTACCACGCTGGCAAGACGGGTTGGCACAGGGTTTGTATCACGTTTTCCTTCTCTTGCGGATAGGTGATTTGCCTCTTGCGTTCCCTTAGTCGCCTCTTACGACACCCTCGGGATGGTATGGGCAGGTTATTTTGTTTATCACTTTTTTAAAGGATTTATCGCGTATTTTACATTACATATTTAATTCCCGACGTTTCGAATGCTTTGCAGCAGTCGCCGTTGCTGGGGGTCGGTTGGGTCAGGCATTAAAAGGTTACTATAGTTGACTTTAAGTTGCTGATGTTTGGCCCTTTTCGACTGATGCGCGAGTTTGCTCTAACAAATCTCGGCATTGTACCTAAAAATGGCGATCGAAAAAGAGCAACTACAGAGCTTCTGGCCGGCTCTTCTGTTTATATAAGCTGTATTCCGCATCGGTTCGAATTTATAAGTTTTTAATTTTAAATGGTAAACATTTTTGTTTTATTGTTTGACTTGTCAAATGAGCCAACTTGATTAAATGAGTTTTGATTTTGAGTCGTTGTCACCAGAACTAAAAGTCGAATTCATGTTTTTATCTTCTGTATTTTTCTAATATAATCAATATCAATTTTATTAACAACTGCCAAAAGAGGGGGCGTTATCAGTTTGACGTGTATGTCAAACCCAACATCCTAATCCTCCCCCCAACCCGATTGTATGTGGGTTTTTATAAGCAAGCCCCCGATGGGTTTATCAAATTCGGTGCAACCGCGTCAATATATTTTCTGTTTGTACCGGGGGTACGTTAATATTAATATTAAATTCTCTTCTATCTATAATGAACACGGTTGGCTCAGTGGTTGAGCGATCGATTGCTGCGCAGCATGTCGCGGGTTCGATCCGCGCACGGAAGAAATATTTGTACGACCTACAAATATTTGTTCCGGGTCTGGGTGTTTTCTATACATAATATGTATGTATTTACAAAAAAAAAAGATTTATGTAGTTTATCATCCATCTCGTTACCATAACACAAGCATTAAGTTGCTTAGCTTGGGACGAGATGTCGTTGTGTGAAATGCCCAAAAAAAAGAAAAAAAAATGTAGGGCGCAATTTAATGTACATTTTGGTAGTATTTTCAAAAAAACAAATACTTCAATGTAACATGTAAAAACTATGGTTTGTTAAATAAATTCACAGTCTAAATACAAAAATAACGTTTTAAGCTAATTTTCTAGTCAAACAAAAGATAAAACCCATAATAATTGTAACACAATTACCAGGATCGCATAACACGCACGGAGGTAAACGCTCCTCTCAAAGGCCTATTTTCTACGTACAAAAGCCTATATTTTACTTTATCTAAAACGACCGGCAGCGTACGACGCCAAACGATAATTTCACTTCAGCAATAAAAGCGAAAATAACAAAAGTTCATTTCAAAATCGTGACAACCCTAACTTCTCGTCCTAGCAACATGGTTCAGAGAGGACAGTGCCCCTGGTATGCAGAAATTTACGAACATTATCCTGCGTTTAATATAGATCTTACTGTATTAGCTTTAAAGACGAGATTACTAAAACGCAAGTGCAAATTTAAATTTGCCAGTACCGTGCATTCCATGTGACAAGAGACAGACAAATTGTATTGTTAACGCCTTAGACATAAAGTTGATTTTCTTCTGAGTTTAGTCCTAGAACTATACTGTCGGATCCTGTGGCGCGTTACTATGGGTTGTCGAACAAAAATAGACAAAGAATTTAATGTTCTTTCGAGTGTAAAGAAGGGTTTTCTATATTTCTTTTCCTTTTTTGACAATATAAACGCTGTAACGTTTAGTTATGTTAGCAATTAGTTTTCTCTCGCATGACTTAACTCGTAACCATTAATAGGCTACCTACCGCTGGGTTGAAGCCTCTTCTAAAATTGCTGGAGGGTGCAAGTTTAATAACGCGCTGACATAACAGGTAGGTAGCTAACAAAATTTATAATTATTAGTCACCTAAATGCATCTCATATCAAAATGAAATTAAGCAACAATTAAGCAAAAAAGGTAATGTGTCATAACTTATAACTGTCCCCAACTAATTCCATCCTATGTTTGTCGTGAGTCACAGAACTTGCCTCCCTGGTACTAAATTATATAAACTTTAGTACCAGGGTATCAGAAATTCAAAGGAGTTTCATTAGTGGCCTGTCACAACAATACGGGATATTCTGGTTTGATGACGAAAGGAATACTGCACTCTCTGTCTACTCCTCAGCTCATGAATGACCCACGAATGAGTCGGGCCTTCCTCAACTACATGGAAAGTAATAAGCCTACTGGGCCAGACTTCCTTCTCTTTGTCCTTGTTTTGGCCTTATCGTTGCCTTCTGTCGGCTCTCACGAGACCCTCAGGATGAAATGTGGTGGCGACATTATGTATTTTGAATCCGTCACCACACTATAGGAATAGTTCGACTGCAAATTAAGGGCTCCTCGCTGCTTGGATGATAGATAGATAACCTCTTTAATGTACAAAAGAAATAAAAACAGAACACAATAAATACAAGACGAATTCTTGTATTTATTGTGTTCTGTTTTTACAAGGGCCGGTCTTTAAACCACAGTAAATAACTTTTTTTTTTTTGTAGATCCTCATGGATACCCGGCCGTTGGAGACTGGCCGGGTTATGTGGGGCTCCGGGGCGCTTAGAGATGTAAAATTGCGCCCCGAGCTGCCTACTAAAATCGACGGTGATTCTCGACTGCAGAACCAGGGATTCACTCCCAATGGGGTAGCATGCTCCGCGACCCTGGGGCTCTGGCACACCTCTTTTATAGTTAGTGGAGCCCCAAGCTCCCGCTCGTATGAGACGACTAAAGAAACTCAAGATGCAGACCACCTAGTCACAAGAGAAGGAAAACTTGATGTAAACCCTTTTTTCTCTTGTTTTTGTACAAATCCGTCTTGCCAGCGTGATATAGTAGGCTAATTTCCCTCGATTTTGGAGGAGGCCCGACTCAGTAGTGGGTCATGTATGGGCTGAAATTATGAAATGATGTTGATGAAGCTCCTAGGCGGGCCCCTCCAGTTACAAGGGTACTGCACCACAATAAATGCAGTATACCCGCACACGACACGCGTGGGGCGCCACAGGATCGCGTAAACGCATTCCACTGTGAACCACAAGAAATGCCTAATTTAACTACTGACAAGCCACCATGGTATTAGCTCATACTCTTAAAGGGTCGTTTATGAGTTGACGCTGATGATGAATTGTGGTATAAAGTGGTTACAGCATCAAAAATAATCTTGTAAGCAGTCACTCTATAATAGACCAAGAGGTAATGGTGCGAACTTTATAATTTGTCAGTGATAAGATGAAGGATGTTTTTGAGCCTTGTGCGGTGAGGATTTATATCTGAAGTAGTTATAGTAGCTAACAAACATCTTGAGCCGAAGACTATTTTGCGCTATATGCGATTTTTGGAACTCTTTGGCGGAGAAGCATTTTTTGGTTCAATGTGTTTTTAAGCCATAATAGAAGTTACCCGTTACTGGCACACACCTCACAGTATTAGCATTGCAATTCAACGAGGAAATTTTTCATGGCATTTTGGGCACTTAACCGAGCTATTTTTCTTGAATTTTATGTGCTGGTTTCACTTGTGATACACATTTCGAAAAAAGCTTGTAGAAGGACAGAAAACAATTATTCAGCACAGCACAAATACATACAGGCTGTGTCGTAAATAGTGGTCCAGAGTAAAGGAGCCGATACACCGTGTTCTTATGTATCACATACCGAAATTTTAGTCATTTTCAATTAAGGGTCTCGGAAAAAAACCATAAACGTGTTTTTTTTTTAATTTCTGTACCTTGCTTCATTAATTTTGCTGTAGTTTCAACAAATATCAGTATTTTTTAATTCTCTTTTTTTATTATTAGTCTTGAATATGTGTACTATCATATCCAATCACTTTTTTGCTATAAAGTCAAAGATCCTTAAAATAAATTAATTTGTTTCCAATTTGAATACTCATCTCCAGCAAATCATACAACTTCAGGGGCCTGTTCTATAAAAAAAAATACTGCACTGTTAGTGCCCATTACTTTTAAAATTACCTCATTAAATGCAGATTATAAAACAGTAAAATATTAGGTGCTAAGACTTTAGAAAAAAAAAGTTATTAGCATTCAAAACGAAAGACAGCTAAATGTTACTTTTTTGTAAGTTACTATTATTTTGATTTTTGTAAACGTAACTCAGATTAAAAAGGCCTATTGTATTCCTGGAATAAGTTAAAAATAAAGAAATTAAAAATAGTTGTGAAAATTAGTGTTATTTTCTGTTAAACATATTTTTTCTGTAAAACATATTTTTTTTCTGTAAACACATTAACTGTTCTGTAAAAACATTAATTTGTTCTTTAAAAAACATTGTAATGAATAATATATTGTTCGATTTCATTTTAATTTTGAGTTCAAAATACCAATACCTATAGGCTGTTTTTTTACTGTTTTACTGTTAGAGTTTATCTTTTCGTATTCTGTTTTGTTTCAAGTAGTAATTATTTAGTATTAAAATTGCTGCGTCCTATCTGGGTTCAATGCTGTACCTGTACTGTGCCTGTTCTGTCAACAACTTTTGTACAATGACTGCAACAAAGATCGGGTATTGGTTATTTTAATAAATGGATAATTTGAAAAAAATAAGATTTCCTTTTTTATTTCCAATTCCAATTCAATGAATTTATAGTAAAAAAGTTATTGGTCTAATCCTCAACAGTTTGCTATACTTGTATTTTACTTAACCATTGACTTAACCGTAAGAATGATTTTAGCAAATTTAGCCGTCTTTCCTTTTGAATGCTAATAACTTTCTGAAGTGTTACCTAGTATTTTACTATTTTGTAATCTGAATTAAATGAGGTATTTTTAAAACTAATGGGCACTGACAGTGCAGTACATTTTTTTACACAGTATGCCCCTATGAATTGGTGGAGATGAGTATTTAAATTGGAAACAAATTAATTTCATTTAAGGATCTTTGACTTTATAACAAAAAAATGTCATTGGATATGATAGTACACATATTCAAGACAAAAAATAAAAAAACAGAATTAAAAAATATTGATATTTGTTGAAATTACTGCCAAATTCATGAAGCAAGGTACAGTAATAAAAAAAAACACGTTAATTGTTTTTTTCGGAGACCCTTAATTGAAAAATAACTGTATATACTCGTATAACTACATGCGTGGTGGTTCACATGTCTCATGTCTCGCAGTTGCTGTGCGGAAAAGGTCCAATTCAGCATTATGTCAGACAAGGCTTATCTAACACACACACACAAACACTACACATACACTCTATCGATAATTTCGTTGTGTATACAGGGTCTCTTACACCCTGTAGGCTGAACCACATCATGGTGGCGACCTCTCCGCTTACGTAGGTCGACGTAATGTAAGGTTTTCTTTTTGCGGTGCCCAGACGCAGTGCGCCGTGATAGGGTTGATTAATCGATATTAATTAGCAGTTGTAAAGCAGCGGCCGGAGCGACGCTGTGTATGGAAATCCTGTATGGTACAATTTAGACATAAATAGCGGGTGAACATGGGAATCCAAATCTATTATTAAGAAAAAATATGATAATCATCTAAAACACCGAAATAACTAATCGATATCAACATTGTATGTAACCGATCCATTATCATATACTACAAAATATATACGAAATACCGAGATTTGAGTATTTTTACTTTTCAGCCCATGACCCACTGTTGAGTCGAGCCTCCTTCAACTACATGGAGGGTAATTAGCCTACTATGCCACTCTGGCCAGACGGGTTGGCATAGGGTTCCGTGTCAAGTTTTCCTTTACCTGGGACTAGGTGATCTGCCTCTTGCTTTCTTTTAGTCGCCTCCTACGACACCCTATAGATGGTATGGTTGGTGACATTGTGCATTCTAGATTTTAATTCAGACATATACATTTTACAGACATTTTAATTCCAATCTCAAGTCATTCTTCTAATTCTAATCTAAAATAATTTCTAGTCTAAAGACATTCTAACATACTTAATTTATATCATCATATTACATCATGTTTTGCTGAATACATGTGTTTTCTTTCTTCTTTTTAAACCAATTGTAAATACTATTCAAGTAACCAAAATCGCGAATAACCTGGTTCAAACGTCTGACTAGATTTCCTTGAAACATATCTAAGAACACTAAATTAACACACTTTTATGATAATAATTGATTCCAGGTTCGGGCAAGTGTCTTTATGTAAACCATAGACGCTTGCTCCGAGTCTGAGTGTCATTTGTGTTCGCGAACAACATGTTTGTTAGCACCGCCTCTCCGATACCCGATGCATAGTGCAAGGCTATCGTTTAAAAAAAAAACAACGGGTTGCACTCCGGGAGTGCCGGCAGAAGTGAAAAATAAAAATCGCGGAAACTACAAAAATTATATAATATTATCACGATAAACCGTTAAACTCACAATGTAAACCAAGTCATTGTCAAAATAATGTTTATTACGTACCAATAATAACTATCAAATTAATAAAGACAATTATTACGTATGAAATGAATAAAATAATAAATATCCTTGGACATTTCACACAACGCCATCTCGTCCCAAGCTAAGCAACTTAATGCTTGTGTTATGGTAACGAGATGGATGATAAACTACTTATATACATTTTTTTTTGTAAATACATACATATTATAGATAGAAATGACACCCAGACTCTGAGCCAGTGCCTCTGGTTTAGACAAAGACACTCGCCCGACCCCGGAATCGAACCCGGGACCCGTTGATCCAAAGGCACATCTAACCACTAGACCAACGAGAATATACTAAACACAGCGTCACAACAGCGAAGAGCAGCTGCATAGTATCTTTCTCGCTCGGGTACACTCGACAGACTCGAGTTCACCCAATCGAGCCATTCACCTCAGAGCGTGACGGATCAGCCTAACTTACTACCTAGGAAAAAATCTGTGTGCGGTGCGCCAGTACAAGTTTTCACTTCAGAAAGCGATTTTTTTCTTCGGTAATCACTTTAGAATTTCTCGCTATCTCCTTTGAATAAAACCACAAGATTCATTACACGTTCCTCCCATAAAACTAAAGCGGCTTTCTGTCTATCCGCATTAGTAAAGACATGTTTAGCTCTTCGACTAAGTTGTGAATAAGCGTCTTATTGTGTGCTAATTACTTTGCAGTAGAATCGATCGAGACGTACATTTTAATAAATATTCCTATAAACAATTGTGATGTTAGACTAATTACGATTGATGATCATTTGGATTTCAAACTCAAAAGGAACTTTATTTACATATGTTTTATCACAAAACTCTTATGACTCGTCATATTCAACACTACCAATATCATCTTACGGCCCTTGGTCCACGTTACGTACACCTATTAGTCGTCATATCTACTTTTTATATCAGTGACTTGAATGCCTTTGACCTTAGGTTTGCGTGCGCTGGAAAGCAACGACAGGGTCTAAGATGGAGCAGGCAATTCAAGCAAACGCCTTGTCGGGCACCGGCTCGCACATACACACGACGGAACACAGTAAAACTGCTTGGCGCCGGACTTGGATGTGAGGGTGGCAGCTAACCGGGCGACCATTAGATCCTAACATCAAGCGTACTGAGTTTTGTTGACTTTTACAACACGCGTTATTTTCCAGCGTGCGGTGGGGAAGTTTTATATTCTGGCCCGTCCCCAATCGGGGATCATTCACACCTTTCATACACAATTCCTCATTCGTACAATCCATCCATCTGTTATGATCTCCCACAACCCTTGCGTCCACCCACATTCATGCTGAAACTACCACCGGTTCGAACTGCTGCTGTTTTTTGTATCTAAGTTTATTAAATATATCATATAAATGTACTTACATAAACACTAACTTAAGTAATAAAACAAGACTAAAAATACCAATTAACCTAAAACTTGAATACTAAAATATATTATTTAAAGGAGTCCCTTTAGGCAAGGTTCCGAAGATACTGGCAGCGTTCCCCCTTTGAATCGCTAGACTGATTCTTTGTCCGAGGTAGCTACCAGCTCTTCGGTCTCCTGTGATGTCGACTAACCTTTTTGCTATTTCCTTAAAAAGGCTTATAGCGCTAAGACCCCACGGAACTTAAATTTTGTATTTACATTAACCATCATTTTATCCGATAAATGGGCCAGTACTGAGTCGGGCTTCCTCCAAATTCATGGAAGGAAATTAGCCTAGTTTGCCACGCCGGCCTTATTGAGATTAAATCCCCGTCTAGCCCAGAATGAGATGGTGACATAGTGTAATCTGAATCCGTTATCTGACTGATCGCCTTAGGCGATGAGCGTCTTTTTAACCCCCGACGCAAAAAGAGGGGTGTTATAAGGAAGAATAACAGAATGTCTGCAAATATAATCGAGTGGGGTCTCAAAAATCTACATTATAATAAGTGCGTACCTATAAAAAGCATAAAATAAAAATTTAATTATTACCAGGGGGATCAGGGCTCAGGTAATAAATAAGTAGGAGCGGTCCCCCAACGCGATGTATTTTTTTTATTTTTTACTTTTAAAAGGTTATTGAGTCGGGGGTTTATTTAAATTTTTAATTTAAAGTTTTGCAAAATGCATTCTGATCGTAAGCGACTTACGTTGCCCTGCGGATCGATGAGCTGTGCGTACTTAGGCGCCTTTGCCTTGCTTCCATCAGCGAAGACTCCAGCCAGCCGAAGCGGCGTCCCTGGTCGTGCAGCAGCCCGTTCGTACTGTGCACCCACCCGTCCGTTGTCTGCAACAAAATAGGTTTTAGTTCCAGGGCAATACATATATTTTTTTAATACTTCTTTCCGCAGACTTGACGTCGCTTACGGATGACGAGAGCGTTACGAAAAGTGTGATCGAGCGAGGGTAACAGAAGTTGAGAGGGAGATATAAGTTAGTGTAGAAATATACAGATAGAAATATGTAGTGTTATAAATAAATACGTTTCGTATATTACTGTAGGGGCACACAATTTCTTTCTATCTTTCTCTCATGGCCAGTTAGATACATAGACCCTGTTATATTATTAAATAAATATCCTTGGACATTTCACACAACGCCATCCCGTCCCAAGATAAGCAACTTAATGCTTGTGTTATGGTAGCGAGATGGATGATTAACTACTTATATACATTTTTTTTTACATATTATAGATAGATAGATACATACATATTATAGATAGAAAACACCCAGACCGGAACAAATACTTGTACGTACGTACGTGTACGTACGTACAAGTATTTGTTCGTACGTGTACGTGTGATTTCTTCCGTGTGGGGATCGAACCCGCGACATGCTGCGCAGCAGTCGATCGCTCAACCGCTGCGCCAACCGTGTCGTCGAAAGTTAGATACATATACCGTGTTATATTATAAAAAACATGAATATACAATCATGTAGATGGATATAAAGAAGTTTAACTTCAGTGGTGTGGTCAGAACACTCATTTGTTTTAAATTATATGTTTATTTATTCAGGAAATTACAATTATTATTAAGTAAGACTTAGATAAATACTCTTTGAGTTGGGCCTCCTCCAATTACAAGAAGGGTATTTAGCCTACTGTGTCAGACGGGATGGCACAAAAAAATAAAAAGGTTTCGTATCTCCTTCTGTTGTGGCTAGGTTTTCGGCATTTCATTCTTTCGGCTCCTACGACACCCTCAGGATGAATAAGGTGGTTACACTATGTATTCTAAATCCGTCACCACATTGATAATTTAAATAACAAAGAGACATAATAGGTCACCTCAGTAGTGGGTCATTTACCGGGTGAAGTGATGAAAACCAATTACTGTAAATAATTATGACACAGTTAATGCCAACGTTATTCAATTAGTCGCTTCTTACGACACTTCTAGGTTGACATGCGTTGTTGGCAATGTGCAGACCAAACTCACCACACGGGCCTAATAATAGACAGGCATATTTTCCATCCGTGACTCATATTTCCACTCATTGTACCAGGCTAGCATAAACATAAGAAGATTGTTTCAAGGCTCACCAGAAGTGGGTCGCGCTCTATACGCAGATATGGCTCTAGGTGATACGAGCGCGAAGGCCCGCGCCCGCAATAACGCCGCGATGGAGCCTCTCGCCGAAGCTAGGGCTCCGCCTCGACAGCCGCACGCGGAGAACCAGCCTGAAAAAAAGGACATTTGAGACTTTCTGGCAAAGTAATATTTTTATCTCTTCCTCCATAATCGTGTTTAGAATTTAACTCTAAACGTAGTTATGCTACTCAACGATAGATGGCAGCACATGTTGTTGTTGTTGTTCTCAGTCCTTAAATGACCCACTGCTGTGTCGAGCCTCCTCTAACTACATGGAGGGTAATCTCTTGCGGCTAGATTTTCGGCCTTGTCGGCTCTTACGACACCCTCGGGATGGAATGGGGTGGTGACACAATGTATTCTAAATCTGTCACCATACGGATATATTTTGGCCACAAGGTTTAAGACATAATAGTATGTAATTTAGATTAATTATAGTTCGTTATCCACATTCTCTCTCTAAACAAGAAATGGCGTCAGTCCGTCTGTAATTGCACTTAGTAATTGGTAGCACTCATTAAAACTTACGTGCAGACTAATTATGCAAACATTGTTATTTCATAAGATCCATCATCATCATCATCCACTGCTAAGTGATGTTTCTTCCAATTTATATCAAACTAGATGCGCCCCGAGGTTTCATCCGCGTTGTGATGAAATTTTTTGATAACAGTGATTTAATTTTATCGTCCGTTTTATTTTTCTACTAACTTGACCCATATCAATATATTTTGGAGAATTCACACGATATTTTTATAAATTACAGCTTTGGTGTTACTCTGACGTGTAAGCTATGTTATTGTAAAGTTTCATTAAGATCCATTCAGTAGTTTTTGCGTGAAAGAGTAACAAACATACATCCGTACATTCTTACAAACATTTTTGTCTGCTCTTAGGACATCTTTAGGATAGAACGCGGTGGTGACACTATGTATTCTAAATCCGTCACCACACGGAAATTTATCCGGATTTCATCTAATGAATGCCAAACCAATTCATAGACTATTTAAATTAAAAAAAAAAGTGCCTGAAGATTGGACACGCACGATTGATGCATCGGTATTTAGTAAAATTTTAGTATTTGAATATGGACCTTAAAAAAGTTAATTATTTTTTCTAAATATGCGAATATCCATGAAGTTTCCACAAAAACCTCACGCCATAGTGTGCGTTTATCCTTCTACAGAGTAATAGTTAGGACAGAGACTTCAAATTTATTTATGTACTTATATTTGATGACCATAGCTATATCTCTTCGGCTTTAGCCATCCGAGGTTTCTTGTTACACCTTTCATACTCTGTCTGTTTAAATGTGTGTATTATTATAATAACCGCTTTTTACTTAGTGCATTTGGATGTGTACACGTAACATATACCAAAACAACATGTTTTTACAATTTTTGTCAGTCTGTCTATTTGATTTCTTTAGGGTAGTATCTGAAATGGTTGGACCGATTTTAACTGGCAGAGCTTATGTAACAAGGAGTAATTATTGACAAAGGTTTTCAGAAGCCCATAGTTACTGGGTATAGTTCATACATACATATAATCACGCCTCTTTCCCGTAGGGGTAGGCAGAGACTTTACACTTGCTACGATCCTTACATACTTATTTCGTTTCGTCCACTTTCATTATTCCCTTCATACATTCTCTTCGATTTAGGGAACTATTGACCTGGCCTTTTTCCAAGACGTTCCTGACTTGGTCTCGAAACGTCCGCCTTCCGACACTTTCATTCACACTCGCCTTAAACACTCAATCGTTCTTCATTCATTCTCTCGACATGTCCAAACCATTTCAGCATACCTTTCGCAATTCGCGGGTAACAGGTAGTATTAACATTTTTGTCTGTATGTCATTTATAGAATCCTAAACTATGCATTTCATCATATGATGATCTTCAGCAAACGTGTTGTGCAGGAGCCCAAAAAGGTTAAGGAACACATTAAAAAATAATGTAATGTCTTTCACCGCGTACCAACGCGCGCTGGGTACACCTAGCATTCCATAAAATTAGGCCCGAACTCTGTACCGCTCGCTACTCTATGCTCAGGACAGCTCGTCGTCAAGGTAATTTTATGGTGGTAAAAAACGTAGACAGTGAGCTTGGTTGTCGTCCTTCAGACAAGGTCAACGAGCTTCGTCCAGGGCATAGCACATCATTAAAAGCATGGCTGCGCGTTGAGAATCAAGAAAAATAAAATGTTGCCGTGATGAATTACCAAAATAACTTTCTGATAAGTATTTTAAAAGACATTTTAGTTAGACACGTATTTGGCATTTCGTCATGTTTGACAATATTTGCCAGTGCTGATGGGATACTGGCAAAAAAAGCTATTATAATAGTGAATAGCCATGCGAAATGTATTTTTTTGTTGTATTTTATCTTTATAAAAATATGTTTTGAGTACTTATTTTATCAGAAAATGTTGAAACCATTTCGATCAAATTAAAATATGAGCTCTTAGGAAATTGTGCATACACCCTTTGAAAGATTTTTCAAATAAGTTCAGGCGCCTTCGAGTAATCTGGTTGATGAAAAGATAATCTTCTCAATTTTTTTAGTCGTCTAATAGTCCTTATTAAACTTAACACAGAGGCTCCACCATTTTTAATCGGTCAAAATGATAATTAAGACGTTGAAAGATACAAAAGAAAAATGGCGAAGGCGCGCGCGTGCCTGCGAAGGTCGCCGGGACTTGCCCTTTCCGAGAACCCAAGAGAGCTCGGGTTACGTAAAGTTGTGAAACTATAACATTAAAGCTTACACTGTAATCATCATCGTCACAATTTAGCCAAATGAAGTCCTACGGTACATGGGCCTCCCCCAAGTATCAAAAACTAACAAAAATACATAGAACTAATACTACATAGAACCAGTATTTGCAGGGTTGTCCCAAAAACGAACAAAAATAATATATATTATCATATTAACAAAAAATATGAAAAAAAAAAGTTGTGCTTTTGGCCACACGACTGATGCAAAACTATATATGTTTATGTGTATATACGTATAACATATACACATATATGAATTTTGTACATGTTTGTTTTAATCAAAACGTAACGTTTACAAATATGACATTCACGAACACAAATAAATCATAAATCATTTATTCGTGTGGATTTTCGGGCTTATTGCTTAATAATGACCTAGACTCAGAGCAAGTGCCTCTGGTTTACACAAAGACACTTGCTCGGCCCCAGAATCGAACCCGGAACCCCGTGATCCAAAGGCGGCACATCCAGCCCTAGACCAACAAGGCAGTCAAAATTTGTATCATGGTTCTTCATTGTTTTAACAGCTAAGGAAGCACCTACTGAGAGTAGGTTAAATGTAACACCAATGGCCCAGGTGCCAAGGCGCTGGGTACGACAGACGAAAGGAAAAAAAGGAAGAGCAAATAATTACCATTCATTGCTCAAAAGAACACGGACTACAAGTCTGTGGTGTTGTAACAAAATAATAAAAAAAAAACAGTGTGATACAGACAATAGTCGTGCACTGTAGGTATCTTAGATACCGCATGTCAGAAAACCCAGTAACCTAGAAGGAACTCTTAAAACAAAACCCTGTGCCAACCCGTCTGTGCAGCGTTGGACAGTATGCTAGTATCCCCCCTGCAATTGAAGGAGGCCTGACTCAGCAGTGGGTCTTTTGTTTACCAATAAATTGAGTGCCATTGACCAACGCCAGGGTCTAAGATGGGGTAGGCAATTCAAGGAAATGCCCTGTCGGGCACCGGCTCTCACATACACACGACGGAACACAGTAAAACTGCTTGGCGCTGGACTTTAATGGGTGGTAGCTAGCCGGGCGGACCATTCAATCCTACCACCAAGTGTGCTGGATTTAGTTGACTTTTACGACACGCGTTTTTTTCCAGCGTGCGGTGGGGGAGGTTTTATTTATTTATTTAAATAAAAAAACACACGCCAACTGCATAGTCACCGAAATCAATTTAAACAGAACAGTATTTTTAAGCCACATACAAGGGTAATCACACTAATCACAGGCATGCTATAACACTTAAAGTAATATCGTTTTAGCGAGACACAAATTAATTTATATGAAAATATCTAAAAGTTTAACTTAAATTAGCCTTAAGCTTAACTAACATGGAATACAAGAAGCAAATTAAGAAAAAAAAAAAAAAAAAAGGGACCTTATATTCTGACCCGTCCCCACACGGGAAAGAAACACAGGCTGTAAAGTAAGTATCAAGAACAACACTGTTCCTTAAATCATTCTTCGAGGCTTAAACAGCAAAGCAGTGTCGTTGTACCTTATTAATAATTCAACCTTAGTAGAACATTACAACAAATTCGAAGTGAAATTGTTATCCATGTACCGACGTCCGGCTGCCCACGCTTTGACATAAAGAGTTCTGCCAATACTGGCCTGTTGGGTAATATCGGATCGTTATTGACATAAAGATTCCAATGGAAACACACGGGTTGATAGTTGGTCGTCAGACGGAGTTTTATTGACGAGGATGTAAAATAGGAACGAAAATTTGATTTGAAATTTATATTTATTCTAAAAAAACAAATAATATATACGTTTAAAATGTTTTATAGTGGGGTAACCCGATTCGCAAAATATTTACTGAGATTTCTTTGTTAGTGAATGTGATTTGTTTTAACCCAAGGAACCGACATCTCAAATGCTCTAAGGAATTCGGATGATGGCTGGATTAGTGACAAATGTATTTCATGTTGTTGTTTGTACAACTCTATTTTTTTCTAACTATAAGATAGGCTCCGTAACGAGACTATCCGACAGAGAACCAAGGTCACCGACATAACTCAGAGAATTAGCAGACTGAAGTGGCAGTGGGGTGGTCATATCTGTAGAAGAACCGACAACCGCTGGGGTAGACGAGTTCTTGAGTGGAGAGCGCGAATCGGCAAGCGTAGTGTGGGACGGCCCTCTGCTAGATAGAGCGACGATCTGCGAAAGGTTGCGGGCAGCAGCTGGATGCGTCAAGCTGAAGACAGGGCGCTATGGCGCTCTTTAGGGGAGGCCTATGTCCAGCAGTGGACTAATGTGGGCTGATGATGATGATGATGATGATGATAATAAACCTATATATTACCTTTATCTTGAGACTAAGTTGTCTGTATCTTACATGCCTCTAGACGCCTCTTACATCACGCTCAGTTTGAAAAGCATTGCTGACATTCTATGATGATGATGATGAAAACCACACGAACCTTTCAGTCCTTGTGGTGACGGATTTAGAATACAGTGTCACCACCCCGCTCATCCTGAGGGAGCCGACAAAAGGAAATGACAAGCCCCAAAAACCTAGCCGAACTAACTTGATATATAACCCTGTGCCAACCCGTCTGGCCAGCGTGGCACAGTAGACGAATTATCCTCCATGTAACTGGAGGAGGCCCGACTCAACAGTGGGTCATCTATGGGGTGATTAGTAGTAGTAGTCGTTGCAAATTTTGGGTCTACTGCCGAAACTGTTAAGACAGATTTACACAGGGTCAGTAGCTGCGTCAGTGCTGGCGCCGAAAACTGACTGACTGACTCAGTATTCAGTCAGTAGTGGAGGATATTTTATAAAATCAATTTACACGATGGCAGTGCCAAGTCGGCACTGACTCGGCAGTTCCCTGACGTTAGTTGCTGACTCAATGTACTGCCTTTACGTCCCAATTTGTGCTCCGTGTGTTTCCTAGCAAACCCGTGAAATGCCTTAGAACACCTCTGTATATTTAGCACTCAAGCGCATTGTGATACCGGATCTGTGACGGGGAATGTTGACTGTCTACTGATTGCTTCACTCCAGGTACATGATTCTCATTTTAGGTAGTTTTAGATCAGCGTTTTGAATGATGAAGGTGTTTTCGCTAAAAACGGAGTGCTATAAGTTTGGCTGTCTGTGGCACTGAGGCCCATAAGCAAATGTATTGGCGCATCTAACGCGGTTTTATTATTTGAAAGATTTTTGGGACATAGAAGGGTTCAGTCCTGTTCAGCTATGTTCTAGCTGTATTAAACTTTTTCAGAACAGACAGAATTTCAGATAGAAAAAGCTATTTCGGTGTTTTATTTACCTTTAATGTATACATTGTAAATGATTACTGTAGCTCGCCATATAAATTGGGCCGGATTTAGAATAGGATTAGCCTAGCAAGAGAAGGAGATCCCAACAGCAATTGAATTTGAAAATGAGTGTCGTTTGAACCAGTTAAAGATTTTTAGGGATTTCATACAAGCATGAGCAACTGTTTAGTAACATATTTAGTACTAGCCGCGCCCCGCGGTTACACCCGCGCCCTACATAACACGGCACTTAGCGTTATATTTTGAATGATTACACACTATATTACTGCCTCGTTGGTCTAGTGGTCAGATGTGCCGCCTTTGGATCAACGGGTCCCGGGTTCGATTCCGGGGTCGGGCCAGTGTCTTTGTCTAAACCAGAGGCACTGGCTCGGAGTCTGGGTGTCATTTCTATCTATAATATGTATGTATTTACAAAAAAAAAATGTATTTAAGTAGTTTATCATCCATCTCGTTACCATAACACAAGCATTAAGTTGCTTAACTTGGGACGAGATGGCGTTGTGTGAAATGTCGAAGGATATTATTATATATATCTATATAAATAACAGCCTGTGTGTTATTCTGGTGTGTAAGCTATATTATTGTAAAGTTTCATCAATATCCATTCAGTTGCGTGTACAGGGAACGTTATCAATAAAACAAAATTATAGGCGGTAGATTTTAACTGTTTCTTTGTACTTTTGAAGACAACTGTCATCTAGTCTCTCCCGCGACCACGACTGCAAAGCATTCGAAACGTCGGGAATTAAATAATGTAATATACACGCGATAAATCCGTTAAAAAGTGTTTAATTTCAAATATATTCTTACAAACTTTGGCGTTTGTAATATTAGTAGCCTCCTAAAACTACATGGAAGGTAATTAGCCTACTGTGCCACGTTGACCAGAGGCGTTGGCACAGTGTTTAGTATCAAGTTTTCCTTATCTTGTGGCTAAATTATCGGCCTTGTCATTTCCATAAGTCGGCTCTTACGACACCCTCAGGATCGAATGAGGTGGTGACACAATGTAATCTTAATCCGTCACCACATGGACAAGTTGTACTAAATATATCATCATCATCATCAACATCATTTCAGCCAAAAGACGTCCACTGCTGGACATAGGCCTCCCCCAAGGATTTCCACAAAGGCCGGTCCTGGGCCGCCCGCATCCACTGCTTTCCGGCGATCTTAACCAGGTCGTCGGTCCACCGTGTGGGAGGCCTACCGGCACTGCGCCTTCCGGAACGCGGTCGCCACTCGAGGACTTTTCCGCCCCATCGGACGTCGGTCCTGCGAGCTATGTGCCCTGCCCACTGCCACTTAAGTTTGACAATCCGGTGGGCTATGTCGGTGACCCTGGTTTTCCTGCGTATCTCCTCATTTCTGATTCGATCTCGCAGGGAAACTCCGAGCATAGCCCTCTCCATTGCCCTTTGGGTGACTTTGAGCCTTCTGATGGAGCCCATAGTGAGCGACCCCGTCTCAGTTCCATATTTCATCACTACTAAATATATAACAGTTACAAAACGCAAGGCTGGTAAGTTATGTATGACAAAAGTTAACTCGGTTACCTAACCGTCCACGCCCACGGCGGGTCAGCGAGTGATAATAATTTGCATGCCTTCACAAAACAGGGAAGCTCACTTATCAACCTATAAAGAACATATATCAAGCAGGCCGTTGGTTGGTGAACCGACTTTCGGATTTGGTGCTCGGGAAACGATCTGTTTATTGGTGATTGATTCAAACGATATTGGTGATTGAGTGTCTGGTTGTATGTGTAATATAAGTCGGTAATTTGTAACATACATATGTAAATGTGTGACGTCACCCGCCGCCACTGTCGGAAGACCAGCGTTGGTTGCTTGCAACCAGCACCATGCTGAGTTTGGGACGGTTTGTGGCAGGAAGGCTTTACATTGCATTTAGTGTCTAGTTTTATTATTTTTGTATATTCTTGCCACAATAAATATTATGTCTTATGTCTATGTTTTACCGAGTTCAAAAGTAATTAGTGGGCCTTTTTACGGGCTGAGAATTGACTTCAAAAAAGGATGAGGTTCTCAATTGTGATCTTTTCATGTACCCCACCGGTTACTCGACGACGTCTGAACGGATATAAAATTTTTGTTCTCATTTAAATTTGATTAATATAAGTTCAATAGTTTGATATTAAATTAAAAGTAAAATTGCGTGAATTTAGAGATTTTGACGGTTGCCCCAAATTTGATAAATCGGAATAAAACGCTGTTTTTTAATCTCATAATATCACGGGTCAGATATAAAATAGAAGCACCCAACAAAGATATTCTATTCCCCAGCCAACCGACTAAAAGCTTTCTCCGCGTCAACACACTCCAACATGGCATTTTGATCTCTATTTCGATAACATTACAGTCGATCTTAGAATGAAGCTTAATGTATGCACCTTGTTTTTGAGGAACGCTCGAAAGGCTAACAACAGTTGGTATCTCCACTGATAAGCGGAGGGTGAAGTATTGGTGCTACCATTCCGTGATGCAAGTACAAATACTTGCCTACATAATATTATCTACTAGCATTTCTTCAGGTCCTAAGCGGAAAATGGAATTCTGGAATTCGTCGGACATATTGCCCGTAAAGAAGGTCACAATCTGGAACAGCTGACGGTGACAGGCAAGGTAGATGGCAAACGTCCCAGAGGACGCAGTCCCACGAGATGGTCGGACCAAATACGATCTTCTCTGAACAACAACTTCGACAATGCCCTTCATGAAGCTAACGATCGCAGCTGATCGAGGGAAATCGTAAGAGGGAAACTGATGCAGCGGGCGAGTCACGACCCTCAGTAATCAGGAAAACGACGCGAGGAGGAGGACGCGGAAAACACGTGGGAATGATCCGTAGGTTAATAGTCTAGTCAACAAATGCCATTTTGGTCAACTTTTTTCTCTGTCTCCGAAAATTATGATCTACGTGTCATTCGATTCGGAACGGAAGCTAGATACTTATTGAAAAAAGAAATGAAAGTTTATATTTACTATGTTCAAATAATTGTCCAAAGTGGGCGTGGCTTACGTAAACCAGAGAACCCGTTTTCGGCCGAATTTTCATCCCTCTGGGAAAATTATAAATATTGGTGCTACCATTTCGGTAGTCCGAACATTCGCAGCATTCCGAACCGGTGGTAGTTTCAGCATGAATATGGGTGGACGTAAGGGTTGTGGAAGATCAAGAGAGATGGATGGATGGATTGTAAACATGAGAAATTGTGTATGAAAGGTGTGACTGTAGATATGACGACTGATAGGTGTGTATGGAGACTACCACCTAGCATGGGGCAGGGGTCGTAAGATGATGATAATGGTAACTGTAAATATGACGATTTATATGAGTTTTGTGATAAAACCTACGTAAATAAAGTTAAGTTTGAGTTTGAGTCCTTTTGCATTTTTTGCATGCGGAACTTTTTTTTTTTCAAATATCATCTAGATGCCATTCCGAGTCGAATTTGCCGAGTTTTGCCACGCTGCCTGGTTAGACGGGTTGGCACAGGGTTTCGTATGGAGATTTCCTTCTCTTGTGGCTAGGCTTTCAGCCTTGTAATTTTCTTTTGTAGGCTCTTACGACACCCTCAGGATGAAATGGGGTGGTGCACAATGTATTCTAAATCCGTTACCACAAGGATAAATACAGATCAAATAAATATACATATGGACGACATATAACAAATAGCCTCTAAGCATGACTAATGTGTAACATAACTATGCTTTGCTATTACAAAGTTGCGCCATAATATAAAGATCATTTATCATCTATTGATCCATACGATTTGCATGCATAGAATAAACATGCGACAGAATGGTTGATGACCATTCATTTGTAGTTATGTAAAGGTCGTATAGATATGGCTGCCACATGCGTCATGCTTGTGAACAGGTGCCGTTGCTGGGGGTCGGTTGGCTCGGGCATTGAGAGTGTAATAATTTGACTAGATATTGCTGATGTTTGGCCCTTTGTGACGATTACGCGAGTTTGTTCTTACAAATCTGTCTTATCCCGTCCTTGTACCTAAAATGGTGATCTGAAAAAAGCAACTGCAGAGTTTTTCATTTCTCTGTAGAGCATTTTGAAGCGGCAGTATATGGTAAATTTGAAAAAATCATCAATTTTATTTTATTTTTTTATTTGTCAAAACAGCTCAGATTATCTGTAATTTGATTTTGATTAGTCCGTAGTTAGTAATTGTTTCTCGTAATCAATAGATTTCTTAGCCTATTTGTTGTCCCACTGTTAGGCCTCTCGTTTTGTACAAAGCAGTTCAGCGTTCACAATTTTTAAATATATTCAAAAATTACATCTTGACATTACGAACAAACTAGTTAATACCGGTATATGTTTTTAGATGTATTTAAAAATTACATCTTGATATTACAAACGTTTCAAAATATGTTTGTATAAATAGGTATAAAGGTTAAAAGCGAAATGGAAAGTGTCCGCTCTGTCAATAGTACTCTTTGACCGGTCCGTATCATTTGATGCGTGTAGCGTACATAACTACGTCCATTGTTTACGTTTGACTTCACTGTATCGTGATCGTTGCCAACACCAATGGGCGATGTAGACGCATCGCGATTGCAAACGCATTGTTTGGATGTAACGTTTTTTTAGTGGCGATCATGTGTGGGAAAGCGTAGGAAGGGCGACCTTATAACGGTGGCTGGGGTCGTTTGCGCACGATAATGTTTTGCGGCATTCCATTGTAGGACTCTTATGTTCAGTACGAACGTTAGTGGTTTCCGTGTAGTGACGGATTTAGGATACATAGTGTTCATCCCATTTCATCCTGAGGGTATCGTACGAGCCGACAAAAGTAAATGACAAGGCCCAAAACCTAGGCGCAAGAGAAGTAGAACTTTGCCAACCCCACAGTGCTGTGGGTCATCTTTATAATGAGTAGTAGTAGGCATAATCTTTTGATATTACAGTTTAGGCACAATACTCTTTGAAGTAAGAAGCGACGGATCTGAGGATGACTATTGATTGAAATTTGAAAATAGAATGAGATGAATGGAGTGTGAAAATGGAACGATAAAACGGATTTCCATCTAAATTATATACCTTTATGTTTATGTACACGTCCATTTTTAAATAGCCAGTTAACCAGTGCTCCATCTCGAGGTGGGGATGTACTTCCACCAGTATGCTACATAATATACACAATTTACCCGAAACATCTCAATTATCAACACCAAGAAATATCTATAAATATATAAATATCTATATGTGTAGGCATATACGATAATTATCCAAAAGCCCTACACCGTAATAGCGAAGTTTACAGAGCAATGCAAAGATATCCCCGACTATAGTTATCGGGGTATAGGCGTCGCGGCTGCCGCCATACATACCACCTCGTGTGGCTGGATGATACTTGCCGCCCAAACACCTAAAACTATATCAGTGTAGCATGGGCAGTGAAAGGCTGAAAACATGTTTATAATCTTTTTTGGTGTCAACATCTTACTTCCATTTTTTCCAGGTCAGATACACACATAGCAGTCATACACAGGCGATGGTACTCACTTACCATCATCAAAAACACACAAATTTACATATTTCGGCTACCGATACCAGGCTACCATAAACGTAGATAAGATTGGTTCAAGCCAAATACCACTAATTGAGTGAGTAGTTACACACATTACAAATAAAATATAACAATCACAATGAGTTAACTGCCACAGAGACAAATGTGCTACAGGCGTGATGCTTGTGAGCAAGTGCCGTTGCTGGTCGGATTAAAAGTTTCCCCCTCGACCTCACCTTGCCGTGGTGAGGGGGTTTGTGTGCCTTCATGATCATTTGGGGCCATACCGGCTCAGGGTCATCCATGCCGGGCGGGCCCACGGGGAGAGGACAGACGAAGAGCGACACACGGTGTCACGACTTACATATTTCGGCTCACGATACCAGGCTACCATAAATGTAAAGAAGATTGGTTCAACCTAAAAACCACTGAATTGCGTGAGTAACACACATTACAAATAAACTATAACAATCACAATAAGTTCACTGCCACAGAGACAAATCTCTTTGCTTATCTAGAGTTTTCTTAGAAAGTGAAGGTTGCCGTGTATCGGATTTAAATCTTAGCTTACTTGCTCACTGAATACTAATGGCCCTTTGGTCGAAGAAAGTGGTTAAATAAGGCACTGACAAGGTGAAGAGGACCTAGTTATTTATTAATTTTTACTCGCGACTCCAAAATTTATTTTCGTTTATGTACCGTGTATACATCGACATAAAAGCACTGACTAAAAAGCGGTTATTTAAATATTACAAACCAGACAAATTTCATTTATTTGTATACATTTGGACAATGAAATAGAAATCACCCAGTAAGGTACATAGTAAAATATATAATATTAATTTTCAAAATTAATTAAAAAAAATAATGATGAAAATACAAATTAATTAATACGAATAATTTATAATTGTAATGAAAATAGTGTACGAAAAAGCTCATGGTAAGTGGATTTTGAAGGCCGTGAATAGGTCCAGAATGTCACCAACCCCGATCACCCTGTGGGTTCGACACCCACCAGGTGATTGAGGTTGACCAAGAGGCGACAAAAAGAACGCAATTTATTTGATACTAGCGACCCGCCCCTGCTTCGCACGGGTGCAATTATTCATGTATTATATATAAACCTTCCTCTTGAATCACTATACCTATTAAAAGAAACCGCTTCAAAATCTGTTGTGTAGTTTTAAAGATTAATGCATACATAGGGACGGACAGACGACAGCGACTTTGTTTTATACTATGTAGTGCCTATCAAATAAAACAATACGTCTATTATTGTTCAAGATGTGTAACACGTCTGGCCAGCGTGGAACAGTAGGCTAATTACCCTCTATGTAGTTGGAGGTGGCCTGAAGCAGTGGGTCATGCATTAGTTGCTTAATCTAAGAACAATTTAAAAAAGTTTGTCAGTCTCAATTTAAACCGAGTCAACCAAACAAAATATTGACAATGTCCAACGCAAAATGTCTATAGAATTACACAATAAACATTATTTACATAACAAAACATTTGCATAATGACTCAATACAAAGCAGCGTGTTAAACAAAATGCAAATACATAAGTAAATGATTGCTCATAAAAATATTAAGCGGACGCATCACTTGGTTAGCTAATAGAAACCATCGGGTTTATGTTTAAATATAATACAGTCCGCGCCAATCTTTATGGCCGCTCGGAATGTAGCCGCATTATGGACGTAGCAGACATATCAACTCGGAAAGGGATCGGCACCGTATCGCCTTTCGCCTCGCCGTCAAACAGGCGTCAACCAACGTAAGCACGTAACCAAAGCGGATCAGCAGCTCCGATACGTCGTCTCGGCTACGGCTAGGCGACGCCGCGCTTACGGATGGCCCGTAAGATAATGTTACGAATATGTTATGTCCGACCGCTGGTTGACCACGCGCCGTACGGCGTTCGTGAGCTTGTCCCGAGGCGAGGCGTTTACGTTACGAATCCGATTAGTGTGATTTTCAGTAGAGAGTTCGAGAGCCTCAAGTTGATACGGTGCCGATCCCTTTCCGAGTTGATAAGTGTGCTACGTCCTTTACGCTGCGCACAACACAACACAGGTATCAGCGGGACGTACACGCGCGCCGTTTTTCACCCGCAAGCGTCCTCGCCACCCGCGTGTTAGTGTGAGTGAGCTAGTTAGTACCCACGGCTACATTCAGAGCGGCCATAAAGGTTGGCGCGGACTGTATGTTTACTATTGATTACTCGGCCCATAGAGAATCCACTGCTGAGGCAGGCCTCCTCCAGTTAATGGAGGGCAATTAGCCTACTGTGCTTAGACCTTGAAACATGACCTTGACTTCGCAATCATCAACATCATCATCAACATGTAGGTACCTACATCCATTTCAACTGCCTCGTTGGTCTAGTGGTTAGATGTGCCGCCTATGGATCAACGGGTCCCGGGTTCGATACCGGGGTCGGGCAAGTGTCTTTGTCTAAACCAGATGCACTGGCTCGGAGTCTGGGTGTCATTTCTATCTATAATATGTATGTATTTACAAAAAAAAATATGTATATAAGTAGTTTATCATCCATCTCGTTACCATAACACAAGCATTAAGTTGCTTAACTTGGGACGAGATGGCGTTGTGTGAAATGTCCAAGGATATATATATGTACTAGCTGACCGGGCAGACGTTGTCCTGCATGATATTTGTTTACCGACTGCAGCGCCATCTGTCGGGCTGATTTGTGAATCTAAACCATCCTCGGTGCCACCCAAACGCATACAAAAAATTTCATTCAAATCGGTCCAGCCGTTTAGGAGGAGTTCAGTCACATACACACGCACACAAGAAATATATATACGAGTATTAAGATATATCCCGAGGGTGTCGTAAGAGCCGATAAAAGGCAATGACAAGGCCGAAAACTGAACCGCAAGAGAAGGATGCTTGGTGGTAAGATCTAATGGTCCGCCCGGCTGGCCACACTCACACCTAAGGCCGGGCAAGCAGTTTTACTTTATCTCGTCGTGTGTATGCGAGAGCGGTGCCCGACACGGCATTTCCTTGAATTGCCTGCTCCATCTTAGACTCTGTCGTTGCTTTCCATCACGCAAGCCTAGGGTCAATGGCATTCAAGTCACTGATAAAAAAAGAAGGATAACCTAAAACGAAACCATTTGGCCAGCGTGGCACAGTAGACTAATTTAAATCATTTTCATAATAAATTTTTTAATTCATTTTTGTATGGATTTAATATTCATGTTTCGATTGACGATTTGAAAAAAAAAGCAACTACAGAGTTTCTTGCCGGCTCTTCTCTGTAGATCAGCATTCCAAACCGGTGGTAGTTTCAGCATGAATGTCGGTAGACGCAAGGGTTGTGGGAGATCAAGAGAGATGGATGGATTGTAAGAATGAGGAATTATGTGTGACTAGATATGACGACTGATAAGTGTGTATGTAATGGAGAGGGCTGTGCTCGGAGTTTCCCTGCGAGATCGAATCAGAAATGAGGAGATACGCAGGCAAACCAGGGTCACCGACATAGCCCACAGGATTGCCAAACTTACGTGGGTATGGAGACTACCACCTAGCGCGGGACAGGGGTCGTAAGATGATAATGGTAACCTTAAATATGACGATTTATAAGAGTTTTGTGATAAAACCTACGTAATTAGAGTTCCTTTTGCATTTGAGTTTCGTACGTTCTCTTCTGTCATGTGTCTTGAGAAGTACCAAGTTTCTCGCAGGTGTTTTGGCTCGAGACCGGAACAATAGAGGTAGGTTTAGTGGATAACCTGACCGCACTTCCCCATCTTCTCTGGACGAGGACTTCCACATATCCAAACCACGGCAGGGGAGATATAAAAGGTTACCTAACTAAAAAACACTGTTCGCATGTGCCGCATTTGGTCTGGGTGTCATTTGTGTAAACAGCTTCCGCGATACCAGTTTATTTATACCTACCTAAGTGTAAATAAAGAAAAAAACAATCAAGAATGGCTAAATGTGTTCTGAACCTCAGGCGACCTACTAAGAAAACATAAAGGCCAGTAGGTTTTAGTCTCTTAGGTCACTCGAGCTAATTGTTAAACTATGTACGCAGTACTTCTGAGTGCTTATGCTTGCCTGGTACTTTTGTTTCTGCATGAACTAGTTTTTTTTGCAAACGTAAAATGTCAAGTATGTAAAGGTCAGTTTAACTAAGGGGTTTATTGTAACCGACGCTAAAGTTAACATAGATAAAGTAACTAAAAAAATTGTTTTTATTAAACAGATGATCCTGACATGGTTTATTACATTTTTTATAGGAACCTCAATTCCTTAATTCATCATCATAATTTCAGCCAAAAGACGTCCACTGCTGGACATAGGCCTCCCCCAAGGATTTCCACAAAGGCCGGTCCTGGGTCGCCGGAAAACGATGGATGCGGTCCATCGTTTTCCGGCGACCTTTACCAGGTCATCGGTCCACCGTGTGCCTACCATCATTGAACCTTTACATGGATGACTTTATTTTACGCGTGCTAAAGAACGAAGCACTAAATATGTATCATCATCATTTCAGCCAAAAGACGTCCACTGCTGGACATAGGCTTCCCCCAAGGATCTCCACAAAGACCGGTCCTGGGCCGCCCGCATCCACTGCTTTCCGGCGACCTTAACCAGGTCGTCGGTCCACCGAGTGGGAGGCCTACCAGCACTGCGCCTTCCGGAGCGCGGTCGCCACTCGAGGACTTTTCTGCCCCATTGGGCGTCGGTCCTGCGAGCTATGTGCCCTGCCCACTGCCACTTAAGTTTGGCAATCCGGTGGGCTATGTCGGTGACCCTGGTTTTCCTGCGTATCTCCTCATTTCTGATTCGATCTCGCAGGGAAACTCCGAGCATAGCCCTCTCCATTGCCCTTTGGGTGACTTTGAGCCTTCTGGTGGAGCCTATAGTGAGCGACCACGTCTCTGTTCCAAATATGTATACATATTATTAATAGTGTCTCAACGAATTAAAAAAAAAATACAGTAGCTAATAAACAACCATTTAAAGTCGGTGCCAACTTGAATTAACACAGTCAGTGTTGTTATTGTACCGTTATTGTAATGTTTCAATTTTGTATGCTAATAAATAGTATGTAGTTTTTTTTAGATTTACAGACGTCAATGCATATTATGTTAAAATATACGTTTAAGAAAAAATGGTGTGGATCAATCTTCAAAATAAGCAAGAAAATCGAATGGATATCTAAACCAAATTGTGATACGCAAACAGCTAAGGGACAGTTCAAACTTGACTTCTCTACCTTGAACCGCACCTTTCACTGTGTGGTTTGAATAATAAACAGTATTGAGTATGAGTTTATCTGGTATGCAAACTTGGAGGTACTTCGGTAGTAATTATCTGCTTTAACGAGCGTAGCTGACTTAATGTTACAAATAGTAAGCAAGTTATTAGATTAACTGTAATCGTTTTAGTCACTTGTGCTCAAGTAAAATACAGCTCGAGCATTTTCATCATTTATTATTTTAGTCAACACTTTATGCCAATAAACCATATTGAAATAGGAAATACTAGAAAAAAGTATTCCAGTTATAGATATACAGATTACCTATAACCTATTCAAGATAGCATGATCGATTTGACAGACGGGCTAGTGATGGGAAACAGAAAATATCTAGTAGTCCAAAAAATAACGTTTTAAAATACTTGTAACAGTGACAAGTTGGCGTGGGTGTATTATGTGTGTAATTCTTTATTGCACTAGACATATAAAACATTGGGTAGATAAGCGATGGTGGGTCAATATTCATAATAAGTTCCTATTTAAGGTTTCCTATTACAGGGTTATTTTTTAACCTTCCGCCAAATCTAAATAGGTGGTTCAGACCATGAAAGTAAACAAAAAAGAAAAGAAAATAATAGTTTTAAAAGCCAACGAATTTTATTTCAAAATGAAAATGTTTTTTATTCAAACATTGTCTTATAAAGTTAAGGAAAAGTGACAAAGAATTTCACACATAATACACCCATAGCATCTCGTCACAGTCACAAGTATTTTAAACCGTTATTTTTTGGACTACTAAATATTATCTGTTTCCCATCACTATTCGTCATTGCAAAGTAAAGGTATGATTCCAAAGTACGCTGCACGCACAAGTGCTACCACGGCACTACTAATCCCCATTACCGCGACGTAGTACGGAATCATACCTTTTTGTCGATCAGAAAAAATTACATCCGTCAAATCGATCACGTTATCTTGAATAGGGTATAAGACATTAATATACAGAGTATTTACCCATTGTTATTTTTATTGAGAAAAATATATTTAGTTAATAAAGTATCATATAAATCACGCGTAACGTTGTATGTCCGCCATGGACTCCAAAACTACTCAACCGATTTTAATCAAATTTGTACACCGTGTGCAGTTTGATCAACTTGACAGTTTGATGAAACAGTTTGATGAAAGATAGGATAGCTTACATCTCAATTTACAACTGATACATACAAATTAACAGTAAGTAAATTATTGATTGGCCCTTATATTTTATAAACTTCTTAAAAAGTCTGAAGCTTTCTTTAGCGAAAGTCAAACCTAAAAGATAAGACATCTACACGTATGTCACAAAGGAAAAAAGCCATTAACATTAAAAACATTGCGAGCGCTTATTCCTAAAATGGCCGCCCATCCGGCCATTTCGTAAGAAACATGTCTTTCGGACGTCTTATTTATGACTTTAAATAGTCATCATCATCATCATTTCAGCCAAAAGACTGCTGGGCATATGCCTCAAGGATCTCCAGAAAGGCTGTCCTGGGCCGCCCGCATCCATCGTTATCCAGCTACCTTAACCATGTCGTCAGCCCACCGGGAGGCCTACCAGCACTGCGCCTTCCAGAACGCGGTCGCCACTCGAGGTCTTTTCTGCCCCATCGGGCGTCGGTCCTGCGAGCTATGTGCCCTGCCACTTTAGTTTGGCAATAGTTTTAAATAGTGCAGCTATGCAATATGGATAATTTTTCTAACATAATAACAAAAATAGAAATTGGTCCATCTCTAGGTGCAAAAGGATGATCATCCAGCGAAACGAGGTGGTATGTCCGGCAGGGGGCCGCGGTGCCTATCCTCCGACAATTACGAAACTGTGGGAATTGCTATGTAAATTCCGCTATCGCGATGCCTAAATGAAAAAGCCCTACGCTTTTTGTTCATTCTCGCATTTATAGGCGATATTTCTTGATGATAACCCTAAACTTTTTTTCCGAGGAAATTATGTAAAGTATGTTAGTATGCACGACCAGCATGCGACATATCCTTTCAGTATATTTGATCGCACAGACAGACACACATTTAACCTGGTTACTTGACATGCATATCGCCATTATTACGACGTGTGTGGTCGTTTCAGCCCATAAATGACCCACTACTGAGTCGGGCCTCCTCCAAATGCATGGAGGGAAATAAGCCTACTGTGCCACGCGGGCAAGACGGGTTGGCACAGGGTTTATCAAGTTTTCCTTCTCATACGGCTAGGTGATCCGCCTCTTACGATCCTTTTGTCGCCTCTTACGACACCCTCAGGATAGTGTGGGTTTGACATTGTGTATTCTAAATTCGTCACCACACGCGTGTCTAATAAATAATTTTCCATCTGAATTCCTTTTGCCATTATTTATATCCCACACTGTGCAACCATATTCAATTTACTTCATTAATGTATCTCCCGTGGGGAAAGTAACACCCACCATAGAAAGTGTTCGCGTGCTACCAGGAAAGCATAACGCTGTGGGACGTTCGCACGTTGATACTAATTGTTGCACGGTTCCCCATTTGAAGTGAAAACACCCGGATGTAACACAGTGTTTTATCTAACTAGTGCGTTTTTATGTGCGCCTATTACGTCCATTTGTTGGTTTGTTTGATTCCTGTTCTCCTTAACAATATATATTCGTGTGTTGTATCGTTGACTGCATTGTTGGTCTAGGGGTTGGATATGCCGCCTTTGGATCACGGGGCCTCGGGTTCGATTTCGGGGCCGGGCCCAAAATCAAACCTCGAACCCCTATTTGCCTCTAGTGCCTTTGTGTGAACCAGAGGCACTTGCTCTGAGTCTGGGTGTCATTTATATTCGTGAATTTCATGTTTGTAAACTGCCCCCGCGATACAGGTCATACCTAGGACAGGGGATTCGCTTTAAAAAAAAAGAACCAAGTATATCGAACCTGTACATTTAACAAGTTGATTGATCTTCGTTTTTTAAGCTTGTGAAAATGTGAGTTAATGAATTATGCTCGGCGAAAAAACACATACCTGAAGAACCTAGTTGCATCAATTCGGATAGAATGCACGTTTATAACCGACTTAAAAGAAGGAAAGCGTTTATTATTTGGATGTATGATTCTGGATGCTTAAGTCCGTTACTGATAAACCGATTTGGAAAGCGTTTAGATTAATCGAAGACGGTTTGGTTAAAACAATTGAAGAGCTACGAAGATTTGCAAGAAAGCAGAATTTGTATTACATATTTCTTAAAATTTGTTAATAGAGTTAACTGCACTATTCTCGAAAAAGAAAATCCTTTTTTATCAAAATAAGAATACTAACTTCAAAAACAAACAAACAAATCTAAAAATTAACTTGCCACCTAAATTAAATGGTTCTCTATTAGTTGTTTTTAATTTTACTCATAGGGCACAGTCCTCGTGCTTCAAATGGTTGTTATCGGATATTAATCGCTTTTGTTTATAGTATGTCGGTAAAGTTTTTTGTATTTAAAATGCATTTGTAAGAATTTATACACATTTATACATTTATACCCTTTTTCTTACCCGCTGTATGCAAATAGATCGCCACATAGCTAACTAACTTCATAATTCGAGTTAAAAAGATTCAAAAACATAAAAAAAAACATTAACCTTAAGAGCCCCCGCGCATTAGGCGGCCAATAGGCCACGTGTGTGTCGCGATGTATTTCGTTGGCCGCGCGGCCAAAACTTGGCCGCCTAATGCGCGCAGCTACATACATCGTAGAAGAATTAGGGCCCCGCGTATTTAGGCGGTCAGGCCGCGCGGCCGGTCGCGCGGCCTGGCCGCATAATGCGCGGATTGGTCGCGGCGGTCAATAGGCCGCGTATGTGACGCGATGTTTATCGTTGGCCGCGCGACCAAAACTTGGCTGCGCGGCCTGGCCGTGTAATGCGCGCAGCTATATACATCGTAGAAGAATTAGTTGGCCGCATCGACTTGGCCGCGCGGCCTGGCCGCATAATGCGCGGTGGCCCTTAGTAGTCGCAGCGACTTGGCCGCGCGGCCTGGCCGTATAATGCGCGGAGGCCCTTAGTGCGTGTATAGACGAAGAGAGTGTAAGTAACAGTATATTTTTTTATTGTTACGATTAATCGAGAGCGGAAATTCTACCTAACAAGTACCAGGAAATCATAAGGTGTGAGGAATGCTTGCTGTAATTTCAGGCTTTGTGTGGTCTAATTGATTAAGTAATATCGTTAGTAACTAGTACAGGGATTCCCAAACTGAGTGCCGCGGAACCTCGGGATTCCCAAACTGGGTTTCGCGAAACCCTGGGGGCTCCGTAAAATAGTCATTACGGTTTCGCGACAATTATTTATTAGTAGCTATTTAATAATATCACGGTTACAAATATTGTTTTGAAATAACGCAAAATATGTGATGAGAAGGACTCGTACTTACATTTATGTAAATAGGGAGAATGTCTGAATGAGTTTCGGATTGGTATACAGGTCAACATTGGATGCTACTCCAAATATCCGCATACAATTGTCGGACATAATACCGAACAATTATTCATTGTAAAATCATTTCAGTCATCAGATTAAAACTGTAAGTTAATAATAATGTTTTCCATCCTACTAATATTATAAACGTGAAAGTTTGTAAGTATGGATGGATGGATGGATGGATAGATGGATGGATGGATGGATGGATGGATGTTTGTTACTCTTCACGTAAAAACGACTGAATGGATTTTAATGAAACTTTATAATAATATAGCTTATACATCAGAATAACACATAGGCTACAATTTATAAAGATATTGTGTGTAAATTTATAGAGATATTAAGTTAAATTTAAATTTCTAATTGTCAAATTTTCAGCCATATTTAATTATAGACAACATAAGATTTCGCTGTCAGTTACGTTTTGTTATACCACGTAATATATCACATTCTACGGGAACGGGATAAAAATCTCAGGTATCCTATGTCCGACTTTCTTTTTTAAATAAAGAGTTGGAAAATTCATAAAATCATACTTAATATTATAAACGTGAAAGTGTAAATGTGTGTAATCCCGTTCCGTGATATAAAACATCGTATATCAAAATGCAATTGCTGGAATATTAAAATGCAATTGCTGGAATAACAAAACGTCACTGACAGCTAAACGTTATGTTGTCTATAGTTTGACAAATTTGACAATTAGAAATTTTGAAGTTGACCGGTTGATGTATTTATTTCGAGTAAATATACTGAATTTGGATCTAGCAAAGTTTCGATACGATGGCAGGCATTGGACCAATAGATGTCATGTAGTAATATTACAAAACACTCCTCAGCGGCTAAAGTTTTATCAAAATGGAAAATCGTCATCTGGGACGAATGTACAATAGCGCATACACGTGCATTGGAAGCACTTATCCGATCCGACCGAACACCTACGCAATGACTCGAGATGTTTTGGAGGCGCAATGATTTTACTGCCTGGCTATTTCTGCCAAACACTGCCACTAATTCCAAGATCGAATGCTGCCGCCTTAATAAGCGCTTACCTCAAATCATCGAAATATGTGAATTGATTTATTTTCTCAGAATTTCTGTTCATCGAAGGACGAACTCACAAACACAAAAATAATGAATGGTTGACTGACTGAGCGAGCAATTTTGGCGGCTAAGAATAAATATGTAGATGACATAAAGTAACTAACATAATTCAGAATGAAATCATTGGTACACTTGCATTAATTCAAATATATTGACTGTGTAAAAAAAGACTCCTTGGATGTGCCCGGCTTACCACCGCACAATTTACGAATAAGGGTTTGCTTCCAAATATAAACCAAAACCACCCAACCTGTGCAACGGAACGCGTTTGGTGGTAAGTGAATTGATGAACAATGGAATATACTCAAAGTAAAGTTGGAAAGTGAGGAAGTTCTCATCCGAGGATCCCGACGATATCAACTGATATACCGTTTCAGTTTTAATTATTTACGATCCGTCGTGCATTCGCCGTGACCATTAATAAATCACAGGGCCAATCCTGGAAAGTTTGTGGCCTAAATCTAGAAAACTCATGTATTTCCCAAGATCAATTGTATGTGGCATGTTCCGGGTCAGAAGACCATCTGCGTTATTTGTTCATGCGCCTGATAATAAACCGAAAAATGTCGTCTGTCACAAGGTGATTCACTGAAAAGTGCAGTAACTAAAATAGATGGCCAATAAAGCATACTTAAAATTATAGATTTTTAACTAATATTTATCCTGATAAAAAATTGAAGTTAATAAAATCAAAAATCTGCTCATTTATTGCCTTTAAGGCGAAACAAAGTTCGCCGGGTCAGCTAGTTATACATATAACACACTAACCGTAACCACTAACTAATCAGAAGGAACACAAATTTCAATAATTTTTTTTGGTTCATAAACCTCCCTGGGCTCATGGACAACAGTTTTGCTGAAGATCATAAGGATCATATGCATAGTTTACGATTCTATAAAGGATATACATGCAAACATTCATTTTTCTGTTTTTCTTAATAAATATATTCTTTCCGACGACATGGTCAAGGTCGCCGGAAAGCGATGAATGCGGGCGGCTCAGGGCCGGCCTTCGAGGAAATCCTTGGAGGAGGCCTATGGCCAACAGTGGACTTCTTTTGATATCATCATCATCATCATTTCAGCCAAATGACGTCCACTGCTGGACATAGGTCTCCCCCAAGGATCTCCGCAAAGGCCGGTCCTGGGCCGCCCGCATCCACTGCTTTCCGGCGACCTTAACCAGGTCGTCGGTCCACCGTGTGGGAGGCCTACCAGCACTGCGCCTTCCGGAACGCGGTCGCCACTCGAGGACTTTTCTGACCCATCGGGCATCGATTCTGCGAGCTATGTGCCCTGCCCACTGCCACTTAAGTTTGGCAATCCGGTAGGCTATGTCGGTGACCCTGGTTTTCCTGCGTATCTCCTCATTTCTGATTCGATCTCGCAGGAAAACTCCGAGCATAGCCCTCTCCATTGCCCTTTGGGTGACTTTGAGCCTTCTGATGGAGCCCACAGTTAGCGACCACGTCTCTGTTCCATATGTCATTACTGGCAACACACACTGGTTGAAGACTTGAGTGTAATATTTTGATATAGGGTCCATCAAATAAACGGTATTTGGTTGGTGGTCCGTTTCTTTAAAGTTTAGGAACCCCTGAACTACGGCTATTTAGCCCATATATGACCCACTGCTGAGTTGGGCCCACTTCGGTTTCATGGGGCTAATTAGCCTACTGTGCCAAACAGACCAGACGGGTTGGCACAGGGTTTCGTATCAAGTTTTCCTTCTCTTACGGCTAGGTTATCGGCCTTGTCATTTCCTTTTGTTGGTCCTATGACACCCTCAGGATGAAATAGGGTAGGTAGGTCCTTCATTAATAGACATGAAGCCAGTCCTTCACTACTCAATACTTACTGTTTATATTTGAATTATTTAAACAAGCATTTTTACACTACCTATACTGTAAAGGAAAGTTCAATCGAGTTCAGATGCAATCTATTGAATTCATAAAATTGTTATGATCTTTCGATATCTTGAAGCATGTTATCATACCAAACTATTTGGAACAATCTAATATTTTTTCCTATAAAATCCAAAGCACCGTTCCACGATGAACGGGCGAGCATCGAACCCGTTACACTGAGATAATGCGACAATTGAATCAATAAGATCTTTATCTTGAAAATATAAAGAAAGCACCGAACACAAGACCTCTGTTATGTTTATTGTCCCCTGGTACCAAAAACAGAAAACGTGCGCGAGTTGATGTGACACATTTTTTTTATAGAACTTAAAGATCCACTGTTTAGTCGGGCCTCCTCCAGTTACATGGAGGGTAATTAGACACGCTAACTACAGTGCCTCGCTGGCCAAACGGGTTGGCATAGGATTTTGTATCAAGTTTTCCTTCTCTTGCGGCTAGGTTATCGACCTTGGCATGTCCTTTTGTCGGTTCTTATGACACCCTCAGGATGGAATGGGATGGTGACTATATCAGTCACCACGCGGACAAAGTAGAGCTAGAGTATTTTTTTTAAGTTAAACAGCTGGTCATTTGGGTGTGAAGTTACTAGGAGAGCATAAGTCACAAGGACCACCCAAGGAATCGCTATAACGTTCCCAAGAACACAGTGACACTGCACCGGCCTCAAAGTCGTCACAATCAGAGCGAGACCGTTACGCATAATGCGGAGTGACGTCACCGGTTTTGAAAAACATCGCTTCATGGCTTATGATAGCCTGGTAATCCACCTGCGCGAACAAGTAAAAGTCTAATTACGTCACAGCCAGATCATCAAGAAAATCATACTTCTTAGCGAAGTCCTCAGACAAAAACAGTAGTCCAGTCGAAATAGACATAAACGTAGCCTCAAATAGAAAAAAATCCGGGGAGCGATTTTATTATAAAATAAACGTCGAGAGGGGTGTTTGGATGGATAAATCTCGATTTTTATTCTTGCTTGTTGTATAAATCTCGATTTTTATTTTTCGAACTTATTCTATAGTTTTAATTTTTTCTATTTAAATGTCTATTTCGTCTGGACTACAGGAATAATATGAATTTGACGTATTTATCTGAGTAATTTATCTCTTGATTTTTTTCCAATTTCGTCGTGGTCTAGTGGAGTACCAGTTTTACCCAATTTTGGCCAATTACTTGTATTTTGTCCGTGTGGTGACGGATTTAGTATACACAATGTCACCAACCCATACCGTCTTGCGGGTGTCGTAAGAGGCAACTAAAAGAATTGAGTTTTGATTGGCCCTGTCAAGGGCTATTAGTCATTCATTGCGTAAACGTGTCGTGTTTCTCTCATCTGGCGAACTTGCTCTCACTATGCTTTTGTGTGTTTTTTGTAAACAAGACAATTTGTAAAACAACAATATAGTTTCTTGCCGGCTCTTCTCTGTAGATTAGCATTCGGAACCGGTGGTAGTTTCAGCATGAATGTAGGTGGTCGCAAGGGAGATCAAAAGAGATAGATGGATCGTAAAAATGAGAAAAGATGTGAATGTAGATAGATATCGTCATATCTATCTACATTCACATCTTTTCATCTGATACGTGTTTATGGAGTGTATAATATACCACCTAGCGTGGAACAGGGCCGTAAGATGATAATGGTAATTTTAAATAAGATAAGACGACGATATATAAGAGTTTTGTGATAAAACCTACGTAAATAAAGTTCCTTTTGAGTTTGAGTTTTAGAAGTCGATATCAGGCTAAAGCGATTATGTCGTGTTTACAAGATCCTCTCAGAATTGTATGATCATGATGTCATATCAATTTCGTCTTAGACATTTAAGCACAAATCAGTGGTGTGTGCCGTGAAATCTTATATTAAGCATGTTTGCAAAAAATATTCTAATATTATAGTAATATTATACATACAATATGTATTTTTACTATTAGTCTCGAGGCCCCTGTACGTTGTCGATTTGAGAACATCCCTAGTTTTCTTAGACGAAACTCCTGCCTGTATATGTGTTATCCTGTATATGTGGTATAACCTGTATCGCGCGGGTAGTTTACAAACATGTAATTCACGAACACAAATGACACCCAGACTCAGAGCAAGTGCCGCTGGTTTAGATAAAGACACTTGCCCGACCCCGGAATCGAACCCGGAACCCGTTGATATACAGGCGGCACATCCAACCCCTAGACCATTAAGGCAGACTAAACTCCTTGTTAGAATGATATTATGTACAGTGTTCGTAGATTTGAATAACATCAGATCAGCTGTTTGAAAATTATAACCTATAACCCCTTTTTTTTTTTTTTTTTTTTTTTTTGTTTTGGCGGGAAAAAATGCCTGACCGCACTTCCCGCGTCCGGGGTGACTACGGGGTAGTATGGGGCCCTCACCCACTAAAATAACCCGCCGTGCGCCGACACCCGCCCTCACGCGCGGACCACGGGTACCGCGTACGTTGCTACCGTGGTCCGCAGGCGGCAGCCCCTTCAGGCACCCTCTCCCGTGCGACGTCCCGCGCACTTGGACGTCACACCTTCGCGGTAGGCTATACCGGCGGACAGTGGGCGATCCCCGACCCAACCGTCCGCAGCCTCGGCTAGGGCGGCATCAGGCGCAGGTGAGCGCGCCCGCGCCGCCCCGCGCGCCGGCGGCGAATCGGGTCCGAAAGGAGTGAATCCTCCCGGGCCCTCTCCGCCGCCTCCTTCTGCGAAATGACGTCCTCGCAGAAGGCGGCGACCGCGGTCCAGGCCCTGTCTCTGCCGACCATCACTCGTGCAACGGCCGGCAGCGACAGGTCCATTCCAATGACTGCAGCGAGTTCTCGGCGCTGCTCAGCCCAGGCTGGGCATGACTCGAGCGTGTGCTGTGCCGAGTCCTCGCTGCAGTCGCAGTGGTGACAGCCCGGAGTCGGCTCCCTCCTTGCGACATCGTGCAGATATTTGCCGAAGCAACCGTGCCCCGACAACACCTGCACGAGTCGGAAGGTGAGGACTCCGTGCTGCCGCACCGCCCATTCTTCCAATATCGGCTGGAGCGCCCCCACGGTCCGCAGACCAGCCCGAGGCGTCTCCAGCCGAGCCTTCCACCGTGTGAAGGTGGTGCGGCGGGCGTCATCCCGCCACGCAGTGATCGCGCTCGGCGGGGGATTGGAGCCCCCCGCCCGCGCCGTCGACACCCGCCGATAAACGTCGGCGAGCACTTTCGCCTCCAAATCCCACGGGGGGGTTCCGGCCAATGCACACGCGGCCTCGACACCTACCGTGCGGTAACCGCGTATGGCTCTGACCGCCACGACCCTCTGCGGACGCCACAGACGGGTTCTATTATGGGCAGTCAGGGACACCGCCCACACGGGGGCGCCGTAGAGCGCCATCGACCGGACCACCCCGGCGTAGAGTCGTCGGCACGCTAGACTCGGTCCGCCCAGATTCGGCATTAAACGACCGAGGGCGGACGCCGTGCCAACGAGCCTTGGCGCGAGTTGGCGAAAGTGCTCGTCGAAGCACCACCTTCCGTCGAGTACCAGGCCCAGATATTTCATGTGGGCCCGGATACCGACCACAGTACTCACAACCGATATCGAGGCGCCGGCGGGTGGGCCGCGTCGAGGCCCATGGAAGAGCAGGGCCTCAGACTTGTTAAGGGCCACCCGAAGCCCCAGCGCCTCGATCCTCCTGACCACCTCCGCGGTACCTGAGGTGGCCAGGGCTGCCGCCTCCCCGAAGGTCCCGCCCCGGGCTGTAACGAGAGTGTCGTCGGCGTAATAACCTATAACCCCTAGACCAACTTCTTTAGTTAAATCAAGTATTTCTTAAAGTATTAAAACATCTAGGCTAATTCCATATTAGCCTGGTATATGCTAACGTAACATACATAACAAGTTAAGTTAGTTAGTTACATGTATGCAATTAAGTAATTTACCACATAACATCTAGTCAAGCATTACGCCGATGTACCAGGCTGTCATAAATTATGAAGAGTCCGATTAATCGTTCAGTAGCTATTTTGCATGCATGCATACAAATACTAATGAATGTCAATTTATATCGCACTTAATTGATTTTGTAATACGTAGCTCCTATATTATTTACTATACTACTACACTCAGCCCATAAATGACCCACTGCTGAGTCGGGCCTCCTCCCATCACAGGCAGGGTCATTAGCCTACTGTGCCACGCTGGCCAGACTGGTTGGCACTGGGTTCCGTGTCAAGTTTTCCTTCTCTTTCGGCTAGGTAATAAGCCTTGACATTTTGTCGGCTCTTACGACACCCTCAGGATGGGAGGGGGTGGTGACACTATGTATTCAAAATCCGACACCGCACGGATATGCTTTACTAGCCTCATCCAATTTAATCGAGAGGATTAGCCTGTATAGGCTAGCTCGGTGTGATGACGGACTTAGAATACATAGTGCCGACACCCCATTACGTCCTGAGGGTGTCGTAAGAGCCAAAAAAAGGGAATGACATGGCTGAAACGCACACGCAAGAAAAGGAAAACTCTATACGAAACTCTTTATAACCAGCGTTTACCCTCCATGTAAATGGAGCAAGCCTGACCCCTCAGAGGGTCATGTATGGGTTGAGTGGTAGGCTAGTTCGTACGCTGCTGGTCAGACATGTAAGATGTTTAAACATTGTGTCTTCTACAACCTTCATTCAGAAATGGTTACCAAAAACGGAAACGTAAAATAATTATGCACATAATAAAAACGTTGAAACGCCACAATTTCCGGATTTCCAAACCGTGAAATATGATCTTAGGGTTCCTTAACAAAGTGGCTAAAATCCAATATCGACTTTGCATTTTTAAAACTTACTTATTTTAATATTTAACTAAACTAAATATTTAAATAAAACTTACTTTCTTTTTCGATGGAATTCCTCATGTATTGGGGACTAACCATGTCATTTTTGGCAAACAAAATATGTATTGGCAATGGTAAAAATCAAATTCACGAGGTTTTGGATATATATTTATATAGTTTTGAATTTGGAATATATAGATAGTGTCACCATCCCATTCGATCCTGAGGGTGTCGTAAGCCGACAAAGGCAAATGAAAAGGCCGATAACCTATACATAATAGAGGGAACACTTAATACAAAACTTGCCTCGCCAGCGTGCCACAGTAGGCTAATTACCCACCAGGTATTTGGAGGAGGTCCGACTCAGCAGTGGGTCATGTATGGCCTGAGTAGTAGTAGTCGTATTATTTTAACTTTGCAACAACGGTATTATAATTAACTAGCGACCCGCCCCGGCTTCGCACGGGTGCAATGATGAACATCAAAATTTATCAGTGTTCCTCTACAATATTATGCACGTATTATACATTAAACCTTCCTCTTGAATCAATGATCACTCATCCATTAAAAAAAAGCTTCAAAATCCGTTGCGTAGTTTTAAAGATTTAAGCATACATAGGGACGGACAGACGACAGCGACTTTGTTTTATAATATGCAGTGATGATAGTGATAGTGATTATTGCATACTGTTTCAGTGAAGGCATGATAACTTTCTGGTGTGGTTCTCTATTCCTATCCAGTTTTTATAACGTGGTAAATGACCTATCTTCCACTTACTTCTCAGCTCATAAATTTCCCACTCGACAGAGTCGGACCTCTTCTGCATTAGCCTACTGTGGCCACACGGGTTGGCATAGTTAATAAAATAAATATGTTTTCGGCCTTATGATTTCTTTATGTCAGCTCTGAACACAACTGCAGGATAAAATGGCGACAATATGTATTGATGTTTATGTGTAATGTCATAAAATAATAAGTACAGAAATCAATCAACATACATTCCGCGATCCAGCAACTTAAGCAAAGATATAATTTGACTGACCAGTCTTTACATGAATGGATTCCCAAAATAAATGTGTACGGAACCATCAAATATTTAAACTACTCAGCTTAGGCAAAACTCTCGAGACTTGTTAGGAGATTTGCTTCATAATCATTTGGGTTGAAGTTAAATTTATTACTTACGATATGTACGTACCTGTAACCAAATAAAGTTAATTAGAATATTTCTGTTTATGTTATTTAAGATAAGTATACCCACTGACTGGGGAAGAACATGCAAACATCTTGAGCCAAAATGTATCCTGCGCAAAAGCCCATTGTTGAGTATACTTGGCGGTGATAGACAGAGCAGCCACTCGATTGGTCGATGATATGCGCAAACTTTCCCCCACCAAGGTGCATTTGGTTCAAGTTGTTTTAAGCTACTAGACCCTTGTATGGTTTGTGTTCCTACACTTGAATGAAGTCCTCAGAATTCTACTTCTTAATGGAAACCCACTTTCTGGTTTTGCCGCCATTTTCATGCAATTACGTTTTACGGTGACGATGATTTCTCTGTCTGTCGGTTTGTTTCCGCTAATCTCCTACTCGGTTGGACAGTTTTTGACGGAACTATGACTGGCATATCGTCCGTGTGGTGACGGATTTCAAATATACAGTGTCACCACCCCAATCCAACCTGAGGGTGTCGTAAGAGCCGACAAAAGGAAATGACAATCCCGAAAACCTAGCCGCGGGAAAAGGAAAACTTGATACGAAACCCTGTGCCAATCCAACTGGCCAGTGTGGCACAGTAGGTTAATTACCCTGTGATGGGAGGAGGCCCGACTCTGCAGTGGGTCGTTTATGGGCTATGGCAGTTATTGAACATATTTTTCAGACAATTAAATTGATTAAGTACCAGGATAGCATAAACGCTGCAGAGTAATTCAAAGTCCGAAAACAATTCCCTAATTACGCGTCCATTTTGCAAGGCAATCTCTTTCAAAACCATGGCATCTCGGCATTGGGTTACGAAATAGCACCACATACGTATACGGGCGTAGAAAGCAAACTGTCGCTATTCAATGCTAATTGTTAATTGTCGGGTTGTCGACCGACTTATTAGTCTCGTATTTGTCGTGTTGGCACGGTAATTTCGTTTCGCAGTTTTGCCGTGTCCTAATTACCTATCTGTTTTCCAACGGAACTTATTGTCCAATCCTAGGTGCTAATGAGTTGCTATCGTCACCATCTTAGTAATGTAGGCTTTTGTAATACAAGTCTCCTCCAAATTCATGGAGGGAAATTAGCTCACTGTGCCACGCTGGCAAGACGGGTTGGCAAAGGGTTTGTATCAAGTTTTCCTTCTCTTACAGCTAAGTGATTTGCCTCTTGCGTTCCCTTAGTCACCTGTTACGACACCCTCGGGATGGTATGGGTTGGTGACACTGCGTTTTCTTAATCCGTCACGTGACGAATTTTGACATCTGGGCAATTTGTACATTTGTAGGTTTTAATAACTTTCCTGTTTTATGTCTCCGAATAATGAATAATTAATTAAGTTGATTGATTTACCGCTCTAGTTTAAAATGGCTTATATTTAATTAATTCAACTGGTTTGGCTTTTAATTACAGCGGCCTTGAAATCGACATATTATATCGTCTATGCAAAAACAGAAGTATGCCCATAGCTAACAATATTTTATTTAAATAACAGAATATACAACATGTTCAGTAAAGCAACTTCATACTAACGTCAATAGTTATGCACACGCACATATACGAATGTACCTATGCATATACCGAGACACGTATCTGTGTATCGTCGTTTCAGCCCATAAATGACCCACTACTGAGTCAGGCCTCCTCCAAATTCTTAGAGGAAAATTAGCCTACTGTGCCACGCTGGCAAGACGGGTTGGCACAGGGTTTGTATCAAGTTTTCGATACTTTAGTCGCTTCTTACGACACCTGCAGGATAGTGTGGGTTGGTGACATTGTGTATTCTTAATCCGTCACCACACGGAAAGTATATGTGTCTGCATGGATATTTTCTTTGTATTTTCATATGTGTCTAATATGGACACAGTAGACGTTATTATGAGTGGATTTCTTAGTTTAATGGATGCAAGAACAATGCAAAATATGATAAGTAGCTCCACAGCAGACTGCATTGTCCCGAACATGGGGCGTCCCAAACGAGAGCGTATACTGCTGGAGTTTTAGCAGTGTATTCCGGTCCCAACGTCTGTTGCATCAAGCATTCCTCAGCGAGGACAAAAAAGGCAGAGAACCTTGCTCCGGGTCCTAGTATTGTTTTTGTTTGTTCATCATTGCCTATGACGTAAGTGAACTATGAAAAGACGAACGGAAAAGTCAAAGCAGAAAATCTAGTCTCATGAGAAAGATTATTAACTATGAAACTTACACTCCAGCCTTCTAGACATACTCTTAAGTTGTCGTAACGATACGCACGGCTTATCTTCTGCGGAAAAAGTCCGCTTAACCTCTGTAAGTATTCCAACGTCCCAAAGTATCAGTCTCCCAGCGACCTTTATAAGGTCGTATGTCCATTCAAGCGTGGCATTTGCCCAACGACCGTTCGTCGACTCGTCAGATTGATTAAGCTACTGATCAATATTATGTACTGTGGTTAAATTGGACACGCTAAATGATGTGTCTATCCGATTCAAGGTTGGATAGGCGTTCCGGAGATGGACACGGATTACTGGGCTTGCATTATAATCTTCAGTTGATTCCTTGTAAGAAGGCAGGTAATCTTATGGAGATAAAATGCTCAATAAGATGTATGGCGCTAATGAAGTCAAAGATATAATCAAATAAAATCTGTAATAATCACTATCACTACATAGTATAAAACTAAGTCGTTGTCGTCTGTCCGTCCCTACGTATGCTTAAATCTTTAAAACTACGCAACGGATTTTGAAGTGGTTTTTTTAATAGATAGAGTGATTCAAGAGGAACGTTTTTAAGTATAATACATGCATAATATTGTAGAAAAACACTGATAAATTTAGAGGTTCATCATTGCACCCGTGCGAAGCCGGGGCGGATAGTCGCTAGTATGACTATAAATAATGATGTTAAGTATGATAAGTAGTCTATCGCATTGGTTAGCCTGTAATAGGTCACTAACTATAAATAGGTCACTAACTGTTAAAAATAAATAAATAAATAAATGTTTCAATTGTCGCTAGGTTACAAATCATTGGTGGCCACGTTTAAGTACATGGTTCTTTTTTAACAAATATCCAAAAAGGAAGTGCCCAGTAGTTGTATATTTTAAATGTTTGTTACCGCGTTGGTGTATTTATTGGGTCCAGATCGGTCACATATTTTTTTATTGAGTCACTACTTTGGTATAAGGCTTTGAAATAAGTGGACAACATAAATTGGTATGAAGGTATACTTCGACTCCACAACAAAGCATTTTTTGCCCAAAAACATTTAAAAAATAAAATCTTTTTAACAATATATAATGTTAACCATAGGCTTCTAATGGTTCTGTATTCGTAATAAAGTCTACTTTAACGTCAGTTTACTTTTGCTGTTGATCTTATATTATTGAGTATTTACTATACGATTTTTTTTTGTCTTGAAACATTTTAAAGTTATATAAACATTTATTTGAAATAAACAACATCTTCTCGTCATGATTCTCCATTTCTGAGTTAGAAGAATTACCACAGGGTTTCATTTCAATTTCTTGCGGTAAGATTATCTTCCAAGGCGCCTCATTTGGCACCCACAGGAAAGTATGGAATGGTGACTCTATACATATACATATTTTAAATAGAGAACAGATGATATTATTAGAAATGAATGAAAGATATTTTTTTATATAAATGCCAGAGCTTCGTCTGCTCAATGTTACTAGGAGCCGAAAGGTCAAAAGAGGTGTCTCAGCTAGCTAGCTCCACTTAAGCCAATACACAACCATCCCTAATACTTTAATCGTGTACCAGGAATGCAAAGGTCAAAGGAGTTTCACAATAAATTTAATTCAACGCAGAAAGAAACCTTTAAGGAACACAACGGCGACATGGCAATTTAGACCTTAAAATTAGAGTTCTATAGATAGAAATCGAATACAGTTTTCGCTGTGAAGTAACCGTTGTTTGCAAAACGACATCGCCTATCGCCATCCCTAACACATCAAACGTACCAGGAACGCAAAGGTCAAAAGAGGTTTACAATTAACCTAGGCAACTAGTGATGGACCGCAAATAAAACAAAAGGCCCGGACACAAAAGATTCGCTGAGTAAGGCAAGATAAATGGCGTTTCTAAATAGCAAGGAATTTATTCGTAACAGGACTCACGAAAACGTTGATTGATGTTATTTCTCTGAACCTGGATATTCGGAGAATTTTGTTTGTTTGTAATTAATAAACTCAAAAGCTACTGATAATTCAAAAACACCATTAATGTCATATTATCGCTAAGGAACCTGGGCTTTATATGAAGGCGAGATATGCACGGGTCTAAAAACTCAATCAGGCAAAGCCACGCGCATATGCTAGTTAACGATTAAGTACTATGATCAGCCTATAAATGATCCACTGCTGACTAGGTTCCTCCAATTACATGATGAACTGGTTGGTAGTAGTATTTTCTGTTATTAGTTTCTGTATTGATAGTTTCTACATGAATGCGGGTGGACACCAGGATTGTGAGATGAAAAGAGAAGAATGAATTGTAAGAATAAGAAATTGTGTATGAAAGGCGTGAATGTAGATATGACGACAGAGGACCGTAAGATGATATTGATAAATTAAAATATGACGATTTATTAGAGTTTTGTGATAATACCTACCCTACGTAAATAAAGTTCCTTTTGAGTTTTAGTTTGATGATTATGTGCTAACCCGTTTTGAATCAAGATTTCTGTTTCTTGACCATTTCCTTTAGTCGGCTCTTACGACACCCTCAGGCTGGAATTAGGTGGTGATACTGTGAAATCCTTTGCCCTTTGGCAAAGGGCAATGGAGAGGGCTATGCTCGGAGTTTACCTGCGAGATCGAATCAGAAATGATGAGATACGCAGGCAAACCAGGGTCACCAACATAGCCCACCGGATTGCCAAACTTAAGTGGCAGTGGGCAGGGCACATAGCTCGCAGGACCGACGCCCGATGGGGCAGAAAAGTCCTCAAGTGGCGACCGCGTTCCGGAAGCCACAGTGCTGGTAGGCCTCCCACACGGTGGACCGACGACCTGGTTAAGGTCGCCGGAAAGCAGTGGATGCGGGCGGCGGTGGAGATCCTTGGGGGAGGCCTATGTCCAGCAGTAGACGTCTTTTGGGTGAAATGATGACTGTGAAATCTGTCCCGACTCGGTAGTGGGTCATTTATGGGCTGGAACGACTACGACAACGACTGTGTAATCTAAATTGGCCACCATCCATCAGTTATCATACTACTACTATTCAGCCCATATATGACCCACAGCTGAGTCGGGCCTCCTCCAATTACTAGGAGGGTAATTATCCTACTGTGCCACGCTGGCCAGACGGGTGCGCACAGGGTTTTCCTTCTCTTGCGGCTAGGTTATCGGCCTTGTTATTTCCTTTTTTGGCTCTTACTACACCCTCAGGATGGAATGGGGTGGTGGGACTATGTATTCTAACTACTATGCTTCTCATTCTTACGAAGTATACTCCGAAAACTCGCAATCTCAAATTACGTAACATTATAATATAATGGCGTTCTATCGTTAGGGGTACCGGTTCGGAATCGGCGTGTGAGCTAATCTTGGATCGGGCCTACGGTCAATCGCAGATCAGAACACTGAGGTACGAAGGCAAGTGTGCACGACTAACTGACTAAATGCTCGAATTTAATATTACAAATTATTATTCGTGCACGTAGTTTCTGTGTGGTGAAGGATTTAGAATTCATACTGTGGCTCTAATTCTCCATGGAGGTGTCGTAATCAAAAAGGCAAATGATAAGTTTTGTAAGGAAACTTGATACGAATCCCTAAGGGCCAGCGTGGCACAGTAATTAGGACCGGTTACCACCAAAGCAGAGAGGAGAGGAGACGAGAGGAGATGTGTTTTGAATAACCAATCAGGTTTGGTTATTTCCACATTTCTATTCAAAACATATCTCCTGTAGTCTCCTCTCCTCCCTGCTTTGGTAGAAACCGGGCCTGACCCTCCATGCAGTTTGGAAGAGGCCTGACTCAGCAGTTGGTCATTTATGAGCTGAGAAGTAAATAATGTAAGCTGTATCTATATAACTACATAAATAAAAATGAATTGCTGTTCGTTAGTTTCGCGAAAACTCGAGAACGGCTAGACCGATTTGGCTAATTTTGGTCTTGAAATATTCGTGAGAAAATATGGAAACGCTCTGAATAAAAAAAAAACAGCACAGGTATTTTATTTATCGATTGAGGCAGTACGAAGTCTGCCGAGTCAGCTAGTAACAAATAAAATTATTTCTAATCTAATATCATGTCGTAAATATCATGCCGAGTTGTTACTAGCTACAAATAAAATTATTTCTAATCTAATATCATGTATGTTACTGGGATTTTCTGTTGCTTTATCCGTGTTGACCGCAATTAAATCGAAAGTAGATGGTTGGCAGGTTCTACCTGCTTGGGATTCAGGCATTAAATTTATCAAATCCCAAGCTCCACGCATATCTGCAAGATCTCTGGACACCGTGAGCGATTTCTGCGTGCACAGGGAATACAGTTTCTTTGTACTTTTGAAAGCATCTGTCATCTAGTCTCTCCCGTGACTACAACTGCTGCAAAGCCTTCAAAGCGTCAGTAATTAAATATTATACAATTTTTATTTTACTTTCAATCCCTTTGTTTACTCTAAAGACATGAACTTGACTTTTATAGATAAAATTTAAAGTCAAAGCTGCGCTGTGTCTTCGCTTAATCCATAACCCAAAAAGTTCGTTAAATGCTTAGGATATAAATTACTACTACAGTACTACTACAATTCAGCCCATAAATGTCCCACTACCGAGTTCGGTCTCCTCAAATTATATCGAGGGCAGTTAGATAACTGTGCCACACTGGGCAGACGGGTTGGCACAGGGATATACAATATGCTAATGCAGACAGAACACAAATGTTAAAATTACAACATCACAATTTTGTCGAGGGTTAAAAATTATATGACAAAAATACCTCATCCATTAAACGTGGCTTAATTTCGATACTCCACGTTTCCAGCACATAGACACACCATTATCGGCACAATAAATTAATCGCCCTATCCACGAATACAACTCGTTTCTCACTTCCCGTCGTCCTAGTTGTGCCGCGTTCTCGAATAACGGTGCCTTAACCGAGCCGATGCGATAACGCAAGTAGGCTACCGTGGTAGGCCCCGAACTGTGATGCTTATTTGTTTATGCTCCTATAGATATATGTGCGCCTGGTACTTTTACTTCGCAATATGTCACGACTTCTTATAAAAAAAAACTGGTGACGACAAATGTAGATACAAATATAATGGTTATCCGTTTGGTGACGAATTAAGAATACATGGTGTTATCATCCCATTCCATCCTGAGGGTGTCATAAGAGTCGGCAGAAAAAAGTGACAAACCCGAGAACCTAGAGCCGCAAAAGAAGGAAAACTTGATACGAAACCCAATATTAAGTAGGCCATTACCCTCCATGAAGTGGGAAGAGGCCGAACTCGACAGTGGTAGGTTCGCAATCTTTTCAATTGCTTTTATTAGCTCTTACGACACCCTCGAGACGGAACGGGGTGGCGACACCGCCCCACCTATTAATCTGTTATTCTAAGCAGTGGATTAGTTCTAGGCATCTCATTAATTTGCAGTTAAACAAAGCAAACATGATTATTTAAGGCCAAGTGAAACTCGAGAGGTCGTCATGGATGCTTGGGCATGCACACTTTACACGCCACTTGCGTTTAGCAGCCACTAACTCTAGCATTATGTAACGTTAATTAGTTCTAAACCACAATATAATTCTTTACATATAATAAAACTAATTAGAGTCGCGGAACTTCCGAGTCCACTTAAAATTGGATTCTTTTTTTAACTTTATTTACGTAGGTTTCTACACAAAACTCTTATAGATCGTCATTTTAAAATTACTATTATCATCTTACGGCCCCTGTCCCCACACTAGGTGGTAGTCTCCATACACACCTATCAGTCGTCATACCTACATTCACACTTTTCAAACACAATTCCTCACTCCTACAGTCCCTCCATCTTCCTTGATCGCTCACAATCCCTGCATCTTCTCAAATTGATGCTGAAACTACCACCGGTTTGGATAGCTGCGCTTTAGAGAAGAAAGAAACTCCAGAAAGAAACTCTGTTGTTCCATTTTTTTAATTATTGGTCTTGTTTACAAAAAGCACTAAACAGCATAGTGAGAGGAAGTTTGCCAGATGAGAGAAACACGCTACACGTTTACGCAATGCTCCCTTTTTCGGAGAGACGGTATATAGCCTCTCCCTACCCAAGCCTGCCCACTTCAGTGCCACGTATTGGGCTACCCAATCGGGAACATGCTGCGAGACAAACCACTATCCTATCCAAACCCTCTTACCTAAATCAGTCACCACCCCAGCTGTCTTAATGCCTAGTGGCAGTTAATCACAGTAGCTCAAGGCTATGTCGACAGCGGTTACAACATCACGAACAATGGTATTGTTATGGTACACCCATTCTGGTTATGTCCTTTACACTGTGACTTTCAAATTACCAGCTTGATACCGCTTCCTATGATTGTTGATGTGGTAATGCTTATGCGGTAATCGATTTACCAGATCCTCGGTTTCTCCCGTGGTAGTCAGGGCCCACGGGGCAGCAAGCGCGGGACGGTACACCCCGGGGACGTTTAGTGGGTATGCCTCCGTCTCCTCACTGAGACGGAGAGGACTCCCACACAACCCCTGTTGGCCATCCCCAAGCTGGCGGGTATAGAACATAAAGGAATTTACTCCGGGTCAAAAGACAACTGATAACAGCCAGTATATGCCTGGGACACCCCTGTTCACCTTACTAAAGAGGAGATATACGCAAACAGCACTTTGTTTAACACCTAGGGTTGAGATCATTTCCCCTGTATAAGCCACTTCCGCAACGAGAATGTATAGAAGTTTCCCACTCGGCATATGGCACGAGTACGGACTGCGTGGCAGGTTTTAGTGCCCCTGGACTCCCACATACCCCGGCCCTGTCCCGCAGGCTGGGCATTTTTAGGTGCCCCATAGGTTTCTTCCACGTAAAAAGACGTCCTTTTGAAAGTCCATATAAATCAGCCATCAATGTCCACTATCCGTGTGGTGTGGATTTAACACATTACATAGTAACACCAGCGGTTGTCGGTTCTTCTACAGATATGACCAGCCCACTGCCACTTCAGTCTGCTAATTCTCTGAGCTATGTCGGGGACCTTGGTTCTCTGTCGGATAACAACAACCGACAACCGCTGGGGTAGACGAGTTCTTGAGTGGAGACCGCGAATCGGCAAGCGTAGTGTGGGACGGCCCTCTGCTAGATGGACCGACGATCTGCGAAAGGTGCGGGCAGCAGCTGGATGCGTCAAGCTGAAGACACGGCGCTATGGCGCTCTTTAGGGGAGGCCTATGTCCAGCAGTGGACTAATGTGGGCTGATGATGATGATGATAGTAACACCAACACATTTCTTCTGAAGGATGTCGTAAGAGTTAACTAAAGTAAATGACAAGGCAGAAACCCTAGTTTAGGAGAACGAAAACTTAAAACGAAACCGCATAACAACCTGTATGCTGGATATACGCGGGGCGTATGCGTCGCACAGTAGACCCTAATATTGGAGGAGGTCCGACTCAGCAGCAGCAGTGTCACCACATTATTCCATTCTGAGGGTTTAGCGCGTTGACATTGACACTTTCTATACCTAGTCATAAAGTAGATATGTGGTTGCGACCAAAGAACCCCTAAAAAACTTTCGATATTTGCCCTCATTTCCATAGATAATCGAGAACATAACAAACCTTTTCTTACGCCAAGGAAAAAAGAGCGGCAACCACTTTCCATTTTTAAATTATTTGCGTGAATATAATGACTTTTATAAACAATAAGGATTTAAACACACGTAATGATTGTATAAACAATGAACCTAATACCGCAGTATTAAAGTTGAAAAATCATTTCACATAGGCGTTGTACTTTGTATGGTTTTTACAAAGCCAAGCCCAGTTCATATACACGATGTAAGATTGCGCGCGCATTATGCCTAGCGGTAGTTACGTCAAGGCATTATTAGGTGCAGTACCTTCATAATACATACTTATTGTTAGTATGGTGAATGATTTAGAATACCACAGAGTTCCGTCCCGCCCGAGGGTGTCGTAACAGCCCGAATCTTAACCAACAATTCAATCAACTTAGCCCTTAAATTAAAATAGACTTGTGAACTTGGCAGCCGAATTTTGCAAAATTATGTTTTCGAAAGAAGTAGATACATTAAATTAATTAACTTATTTAATAGTAAAAATACATTAATGTAAACATATATCATATATATATCCCTCAGGATGGATTGTAGTCAGTTTCTTTTTGTTTGCAGTAAAACAGAAAAAAAAGTGTTTATTTTTTTATTTTGGAGTATTATATATCAAAACGATTTTGATAACTAACATTCTGTTTCCAATGTATAATCGATTATTCCAAATGTCAAATTCAACTGAAGAAGATTCCCAGGTAGACTACAGAAATACTCGGTCGTCTGCTGCGCAGCATGTCGCGGGTTCGATCCCTGCACGGAAGAAATATTTGTACGACCTACAAGTATTTGTTCCGGGTCTGGGTGTTTTCTATCTATATGTATGTATTTACAAAAAAAATGTATTTATGTAGTTTATCATCCATCTCGTTACCATAACACGAGCATTAAGTTGCTTAGCTTGGGACGAGATGGCGTTGTGTGAAACGGCCAAGGATATTTATTTATTTATCATGATCATTTCAGCCAAAGGACGGGACGAAATAACACGTGTTGTAAAAGTCAACAAAATCCAGCACACTTGGTGGTAGGTCCTAATGGTCCGCCCGGCTAGCTACAAGCCTCACATCGAAGGCCGGCGCCAAGCAGTTTTACTGTGTCGTCGTGTGTGTGTATGTTAGAGCCGGTCCCCGACAGTGCGTTTCCTTGAATTGCTTGCTCCATCTTAGACCCTGTCGTTGCTTTCCATCACGCAAGCCTAGGGTCAAAGGCATTCAAGTCAATGATAAAAAAGCTATTAAAACATACCAAAATCAAAACTCATTTAATCAAGTTGGCTCATTAGAGCTCATTTGACAACTCAAACAAAAAATTAAACTTAAAAATTTACCATCATCATCATTTCAGCCAAAAGACGTCCACTGCTGGACATAGGCCTCCCCCAAGGATCTCCAAACACAGAGGCCGGTCCTGGGCCGCCCGCATCCACTGCTTTCCGGCGACCTTAACCAGGTCGTCGGTCCACCGTGTGGGAGGCCTACCAGCACTGCGCCTTCCGGAACGCGGTCGCCACTCGAGGACTTTTTTGCCCCATCGGGCGTCGGTCCTGCGAGCTATGTGCCCTGCCCACTGCCACTTAAGTTTGGCAATCCGGTGGGCTATGTCGGTGACCCTGGTTTGCCTGCGTATCTCCTCATTTCTGATTCGATCTCGCAGGGAAACTCCGAGCATAGCCCTCTCCATTGCCCTTTGGGTGACTTTGAGCCTTCTGATGGAGCCCATAGTGAGCGACCACGTCTCTGTTCCATATGTCATCATCAAAATTTACCATTTAAAATTAATTATTTACCATCTACCACCGGTTCGGAATGCACCTCACAGAGAAGAGCCGGCAAGAAACACTGTAGTTGCTCTTTTTAGATCGCCATTTGGGTACAAGACTGGTTATAAGACATATTTGTGAGAGCAAACTCGCGCAATAGTTCCAAAGGGCCAAACATCAGCCAGATCTAGTCGACAATAGTAACCTTGTAATGCCCAAGCCAACCGACCCCCAGCAACGGCACCTGTTCACAAGCATGACGCATGACACATGACCACTGCTGCACCCAATTAGATAAAATTGATATGGAATTAGTTTGGAATCAGTACCATAAAAAAAACAAATGAGTGGGTTTGTTTGGTAGTCAGATAAAAGTGTTAACCTCTACTCAGCACATACATATCCCACTGCTGAGTCGGGCCTCCTGCGATGGTGGGTAATTAGCCTACTGTACTACGCTGGCCGGACGGGTTGGTACAGGGTTTCGTATCAACAGCGGGGCGGGTCGCAAGGGAGGGAGCTCCGGATGACCCGCGCCGCGGACGGAGGCAGGGGTGGAGGGGGGTTCGTGACGGTGCGGGTCCCTTCTGCCCTCGCCTAGGAGGCCGGTGGTCGTTCGAGGGAGCCGCCACCGACGAAAGCCTCGATGACTGAGGGCGTCCCAGTGTACCGGGACGCCCTCTCTGATAGTCGCTTTTCGATAGACCACGCCGGGGCGTCACAGTAGAATGCGTTTACGCGAACTTGTGGCGCCCCAAGCGCGTCGTGTGAGGGTATTCCGCTGGGTTTTTAGTGGGTAAACGACTCTTGGGTAGACGACCCTTGTCGGAGTCCCACATAATCACCGACTTCTCCCCCGGGGGGCGGTGGTATGCATAAAGCATTTCCCCAGCGAAAACAAAAATAGGGTTTCGTATCAAGTTTTCCTTCGTTTGGGCTAGGCCGTGTCATTGCCTTCTGTCGGTTCTAACGACACTCTTAGATATAAGTATTTGAATTTGAGCATTCGGACCACCTTAAAAAAGGGAGACTGTTTGGTTGTCTGTATACTGTATATCAGTTTTTGTTTGTTATTACTAACCCATTGTCAGGTACTACAATAAAAGTTTTTAACAAACACGTTTGTCAATTGTTTGACTGTCAATTCAAAAACCTTTTGTCAACAAACTATTTGTGAAACGAGTTAAAAATAAATCTCAAAAAAAAATACTCAGATAGGTAATCTTTAGAAGCAATTTTATTGCTACACAATAAAAAATATTCGCCGTAAAAACTGCGATGCGTTGCATGAAATTCTTATGCGATAGCCTCTGCCGCCGGGACACAGTAAACAATAAAACAGTAGGTCTCAAGTCAGTCCGATCGTGATTATTGCGTGAGCTTGCTCTCACACAGTTTTGTTCGGAATCTTCTCTGTACAGCAACATTCTAGCGAAAGAGCTCACATGCATGACCCAAGAAATTTAAACCAGCCTCTAATAAGTTTCGTACAGACTCTTAGCATAGCAACATGTTGAACCGATAATAAAATGTATACGTATTAACTTAACAGAAGAACTTACAAGAGCCAACGTGATTAAATAGAATTTTCTTTACAATATCTATTCTTGACGACGAGGTTTCAAATGCTTTGCAGCAATCGTATGATTTCAATTGCCACGATTTACTTACTGACAAGCCCTATGAGTTTCTTGCTAGTTTTTCTCAGCAGAAGTCCCGTTCCGAACTGGTCGTAAACTTTATTTATAATTTTTATCAATGAGGTCACAATGGACACTTACAAATTTTCTATTTGTAAGTGTCCATTGTGTCCTTTAAAAAAGAAAAGATTTGACTTTGACTTTCGTATTCGACAATTATGTATTTAATTGAGTTTGGAGATGTTTAACATCATATTTTAAGTCAACATCAGCATCATAAAAATTATTTAAATCACTGATGTTTTGCCTCTTTCGTGCCTACAATTGATGCAAAGCATTCGGAACGCTGTGAATGAAACAGTATAATATACAAGTGGTGAATCAGTTAATTGGTCCGTGTGATGACGGATGTAGAATACCCAGTGTCACCAACCCTTTCCATTCTGAGGGTGTCGGCCAAAGAGCCGACAAAAGGAAATGATAAGGCCGATAACGTAGCCTCAAGAACAGAAAGCTACACAATAGAATTATTACCCTCTATGTATTTGGAGGAGGCCCGACTTAGCAGTGGGCCGTTTATGGGCTGAATAGAAGATTCGTTAAAAGTGCGTTATTTAAATATAACAGTCAGCAGGCATTTTATTTTTATTCTACATTCCACATTTGTTGCTGCATAATCTTTACTATGCCTTTACGGCCGAGACGGCTATTAAAGTATTCTTCACTGTGATAATAGATTGCGTTGGATGCTGCAACGATACTGGCTGTATACAATGTAATGTAGCCTTCGCCTTGTCGTTTTAAATTTTAAAATAAGAACTTTTCTTTTTTTAATTCCTAAGCGGTTGCCAGCTGCGCGCTAGACTGCGTGGCATTGTTTTGTTTTGTTCATATGAATTGGATCATTTCAATTTTTATGCAACCTACGCGCAGATATTTTAATTTTAATTGCCCAACGGAGCCGCTCTCTATTCTTAATTAAATTAAGCGATAGGGACGTAAACTACTGCGAAAGATCTTTGCGTCCAAAATACCGCAGTGTTTGAAGACAAAAGTCTTCGATCAATGTGTGTTGCCGGTGATGACATTACAGAGACGAGGTCGCTCACTATGGGCTCCATCAGAAGGCTCAAAGTTACCCCAAGGGCAATGGAGAGGGCTATGCTCGGAGTTTCCCTGCGAGATCGAATCAGAAATTAGGAGATACGCAGAATAACCAGAGTTACCGACATACCCCACAGGATTGGACCGACGTTAAAAAAGGAGGATTATGTATGGCTGTATGTGTGTTGTATGTTTAGGTGTCGCCAATTGTGGACCGTTTCGATAATTCATATTCGATGCCTTTTGGCTGCATTCAAATTTATCGAAAATTACTCTTTTAACACGGTGTACGTTACCAGAAAGTTAAAATATTTCAAGTTAGGGGACAGTCAGACGTAAATGCGATTGTCCTAATGATAGAACAAGGAATACCATTGTTTTTAGGGTTGTCAAATCGATTAGGAATTTGTACTGAGTAAGAAAAAGAAGTTCACCACCTAAGAATAACCGCGAAATGAGTGTGAACAAATAACTACTAAAAACTATTATCTATAATATGTATGTATTTATCATCCATCTCGTTACCATAACACAAGCATTAAGTTGCTTAGTTTGGGACGAGATGGCGTTGTGTGAAATGTCCAAGGATATTTATATTAATATTATAGATAGAAAACACCCAGACCCGGAACAAATACTTGTAGGTCGTACAAATATTTCTTCCATGCTGGAATTTAAAGGCGGGGGGTATAGTCTTACACCTCACCACGTATTACCAAGGGGGGAGGGTTTGATTGTTTTTATAAAAACATCACGTGATTAATGGACAGCTCCAGAGGTCCGAGTATATCTTTTAATTTCGTCATCCCTATTTTCCCATGAAAACGAAGGCGGCCAATTAACATACAGCTCACGCAACATCGTAACAACGTGATGTCCAACACGATAGTGCGTCTCCTACTACAACTCAGCTCATAGATTACCCACTGCTGAGTCGGCCCTCCTCCATATACAGGGTAATTTATGGACCACTCGCCAAATTTAAATAGGTGGTCCAGACCATGAAAGTAAACTACTTTCCCAAAGAAAGAGGGGTCGAAAAGTGAAAAAAAATGTCGACCCTCCCATAGATAACTGCTCGATCACGTGGTCGATTTCGTACGGAAGGTTTGATTATTTTTTTTACTTTTCGACCCCTCTTTCTTTGGGAACGTTGTTTACTTTCATGGTCTGAACCACCTATTTAAATTTGGAGAGTGGTCCAAAGATCACCCTGTAGATGGGACAATAATTAGTCTACGCTGACTAGACTGGTTGGCACAGGTTTTAGTATCAAAGTTTCCTTCTATTGCGGCTAGGTTATCTTGTCATTTCCTTTTGTTGGCAATCACGATACCAGGACGGAGTGGTGGTGACACTGTGTATTCTAAATCCGTCACCACATGGACATTTCGGCACCTTTAGCCGAATTTCGGCATTCGGCCGAAACACATTCTAGGTTAAGGCAGAATTATTTGTCTTAGCCGAACGTTCGGCCGAATTTCGGAGTACCAAATGCACTTAGTAAAAACCTTATTTTAACATTGAAATTAAACACTTTTTAACGGATTTATCGCGTGTATATTACATTATTTAATTCCCGACGTTTCGAATGCTTTGCAGCAGTCGTGGTCGCGGGAGAGACTAGATGACAGTTGTCTTCAAAAGTACAAAGAAACAGTTAAAATCTACCGCCTATAATTTTGTTTTATTGATAACGTTCCATGTGCACGCAGAAATCGCTCACGGTGTCCAGAGGTCTTGCAGATGAGTATTTTGCTTGAGATTTGATCAATTTAATGATTGGATCCCAGGCAGGTGGTACTTGTAAAATGTGTAATAATCGCGAAACCCTAAGAAATCATAACCTTATTTTACAAACATACACTCAATTTTTTATTTATTTGTATATATTAAATCTTAAGTGTGGATGAAGCAATTGTCACAAAAGTCATACAAAAACAGCAAACAAGAGTGGCGCACATATATGCCGCATACGAAAAGCGGACTCGAACGGCCGTGTGAAGTACCAGCCAGTTCTTTTCATTCATTCGTGATCGAGTTACCATAAAGGTTGTTTAATTAAATGCCGACTAATTGCGATCACGGCTGCTTCTAGGAAAGGCGTTGAAGGTAGCATATAGTCTGATCACGTACTCATTTTAAGAACTGGTCGGTCCTTGGAAGTGTTGATTGAGATGTGTTTGGAGTCGCCGTCCTTTGAAGAAATGTTTTTGTTGATTTCCGGAAAATGTATCTACTATTTGAGTTATTTTTGCATATGCTTCTCATATAGCAAATAAAATTTACAGATACGTTAATTACGACATATATTTGACTCAGGTCGATTTGCTGCTTTATTTTTTCCTTCTTATTGCATACATATTATGAATTAGGCATAATTATTTTGTACCAAAATGTTTCGAATGAAGTCTAGCGAAGCGTCGCTAGACTTCATCATAAAAATAAATGGATGAAAGGATGTCTGTATTTTAAATGATGATCTTCATGAAAATTGTTTTGCATGAGCCGAGGAAGGTTTCTGAACAAAAAGGAATGAATATTTGTGTAATGTCTTTCCTTCAAATTTATTTTAGTTAGTGGCGTAACGCGCGCAGTGTACAGCTAGTAATTCTATAAACTGTTAGAATAAAAAGTTCAATGACTATGATTGAAAGACTCGTTGATAAACGTAACTACAAAATGCCTTTAGCCATGAATCACATTAACAATAACGAACACAGGAATTCCAAACACGTTGTTTGCAGTTATCGTACGTCAATTGTTTGTAAAGCAGTGGCACTGCCCAGTGTTTTGGTCCAGTAAAATACAAGCAGTACACACACTTTATCACATTAAATTTTTTTTTTGATTGACCTTCTCCCCAGCCATAGATAAAATGTATCACGGGGACACGCAACAATATATATATATGTAATTCACTAACGCAAGAACAAGACAAGTTTTTCTTGTATAAATAATACGTCTGCATTTCGGAATCGGAGGTCAAACGGCAACTACTATTACTTCCGCCCATGCATGACCCACTGCTGAAAGGTAATTGGCCAACTATGCTACTCTGACCAGACGGGTTGGCTTGGCGCAGAGTTTCGTATTAAGATTTGCTTTCCTCGCTGCTATCATGCCCTAAGATGGAAGCGTCATCCCTTATATTGTTATGTGTCCCTGGTACCGACACTCAAGCTATAAAGAATAATTGGCCTGTGCCCATTGATATACTAAACCCGTTTTGTATATCAATGCCTGTGCCACGCTGGCCAGGTGAGTTGAGATTTTCGTACAAAATATTCCTTAAGATTTCTGCCTTTATACGATTCTTACGACACCCTCAGTATTGAATGGGTGGTGACCATCACAACAGGCTCATATTTACAATTCTGTAGTGCGCAGTTACCTTACTCTCAGCCCGTAAATGACAGGCTCCTCCCATCACAGGGAGGGAAAATAACCTACTGTGGTACGCTGGCAAAACTGGTTGGCACAGGCTTTCTCATTTCCTTTTGTCGGCGCTTACGACACCCTCAGGATAAAATGGGGTGGTGACACCATGTATCCTAAATCCACACGGACTTACGACAGTTACCAACAGCTGCCCATTGATTAACTTTACTGTAGTATACACATTTACTGTGTTCTTCATCACCTGACCGAGACATTGCTAATCATTGATGGGTCTAACTTTGTGATTTGAATTTAAAGTTTAGTTTAGAAACCCGATTGATTTAGTATCGCTACAAATTTCGGCGTCGATGGAATTTCGCCGCTCTTCGGAGTAATGAAGTGAATTTCCAAGAAAACAATTCTTCGGTTTTATTTGTCTGTTTGTGACGAATCTTGTGGGTCATTTACTCGAGCTTTATCGACAGTTACACAGACACACAGACACGCATATTATATTGGCTGTAACGCCCCTTCGTATGTTCTGACTATGGATATGATGAATACCCACACACTGTCGGAAATTAGTCGTACTTACAGTTGAAATCAATATCACTACATAGTATAAAACAAAGTCGCTGTCGTCTGTCCGTCCCTATGTAAGGCCTTATAGTACATAGTGTCAGCACCCCATTCCATCCTGAGGATGTCGAAAGGGCCGTTAAAAGGAAAAGATATGGCAGAAAACCTAGCTGCAAGGAAGGAAACCTTGATACGCAACCCGGTGACAACGGGTCTGGCCAGCGTACCACAGTAGGCTTACCCTCCATGTAACTAGAGGAGGCTAGACTCAACAGTGGGTCATATATGGGCCAAGGAGTAGTAACAATAGTACCTACATGCAAATATTTGTCATAGTTACCATGTTTAACGCAACAAAAACTACTTACAAATTGCTGCCTCGTTGGTCTAGGGGTTAGATGTGCCGCCTTAAGATCAACAGGTCCCGGGTTCGATTCCGGGGTCGGGCAAGTGTCTTTGTCTAAACCAGAGGCACTTACTCGGAGTCTGGGTGTCATTTGTGCTCGTGAATTACATGTTTGTAAACTGCCCCCGCGATACAGGTTACAGGTCACTAGGTAGAGCAGGGGTTACGTTTAAAAAAAAATCTCTTTGTAACACCACTCTACAGAGAAGTGCCGATAAGAAACGGTGGTGTAGCTTTTTTCATTTTCCTTTGTTAGCATACTGATTGTCAAGATTTATTTTGAACAACAAGAGATCATTGTCTACTAGTTAAAGTATCACACACAAAATACAATTTTCCCTCTGATACAGATCTAAGACATCAACCGCCATTCATTCTACCTCACGATAACTGCACTACTTGAGAATTGAACCCGCGACCCCGAGCAACAATCTATCAGAGCACCGTTATCTACATTGTGCTGTGACTAGAGGCTATTCTTTGGACGTTTACAAAAGATGATACAGATTATAAATAATAGTGGAAACGAATAAATAACCCTATACAAGATTTGTGGTCGCTCACTATGGGCTCCATCAGAAGGCTCAAAGTCACCCAAAGGGCAATGGAGAGGGCTATGCTCGGAGTTTCCCTGCGAGACCTAATCAGAAATGAGGAGATACGCAGGAAAACCAGGGTCACCGACATAGCCCACCGGATTGAGCAGGGCACATAGCTCGCAGGACCGACGCCCGATGGGGCAGAAAAGTCCGAGGGGCAACCGCGTTCCGGAAGGGGCAGTGCTGGTTGGCCTCCCACGCGGTGGACCGACGACCTGGTTAAGGTCGCCGGACAGCAATGGATGCGGGCGGCCCAGGACCGGCCTTTGTGGAGATCCTTGGGGGAGGCCTATGTCCAGCAGTGGACGTCTTTTGGCTGAAATGATGAAACAAGATTTTACTTCTTAAAGGACCCCCGATGCAACGATAAAAGAGCTGACGCCTATAAGTGGCGTTTCCAAAGCCACAAATCTACTAATCAACCCATAAATGACCCACTGCTGAGTCGGCCCACCTCCCATTACATGGAGGTTATATAGCCTACTGATTTCCGTGTGGTGACGGATTTACACAATGTCACCAGTCCTTATCAAACTGTGACAGTCATAAGTCGACTAAAGGAACGCAAATGGCAGATCACCTAGCCGCAAGAGAAGGAAAACTTGATACAAACCCTGTGCCAACCCGTCTTGCCCGTGTGGCGTGTTTTTTTTTAAACGAAACTCGTGCACTAGGTATAAACTGTACCGCGGCGGCAGTTTACGAACATGTAAGTCACGAGCACAAATGACACCCAGACTCCGAGCAAGTGCCTCTGGTTTAGACAAAGACACTTGCCCGACCCCGGGACCCGTTGATCCAAAGGCGGCACATCTAACCTCCGACTCTGTAGTGGGTCATTCATGGACTGAAACGATAGAGCCTATGTGCCGCACTTGCCAGACGGGTTGGCACAGGGTTACGTTTCGATAAGGCTGGTACGTGGCTACTGCAGCGTCTCGTTTGAGGCGGCGTGCGTGTTAGCCGGCACACCACCATGGGAGCTTGAAGCCCGAGTGCTCTCAGCGGTCTTTGACCGCGTCGCAGAGGCTCGTGGCCGGGGCGAAACACCCATGGTGGATACGATCCAGGGTTGGCGAGCGCACGAGCGCGGGCTGCTGATGACAGCGTGGAGCGGGGCGTTGCAGGGGCCAACTGCGGGAATTGCCACCATAGCGGCCGTCAGGCCGTTGTTGGAGGAATGGGTCACCAGGCGGCACGGGGTACTAAGCTACCATCTCACGCAGGTCCTCTCGAGGCATGGCTGCTTCGGGAGGTACCTGCACCGGGTGGCGGTGAGGGAACCTACCCCAAACTGCCACCACTGTGCCGCCTTGGAAGACGACAGCCACCACACCGTATCGGAGTGCCCGGCCTGGCGCGATGAGCGTGCGACACTGGTTGCCGTGGTGGGACCTGACCTCTCACTTCCGATCCTGGTCGAGAAGATGGTCGGAAGTGAGATGGCATGGAAGGCCGTAGACGACTTCGCCAGTGTCGTCATGCGAGCCGAAGAGGAGGCAGAACGAGAGCGCGAGAGAGCTCCCGATGCGCACCCACTACGCCGGGCGCGCAGAGGGCGAAGGCGGATGGCCCATGTGCGCCACCTACCGCCCTAACTGGGGTCTCCGGGCGAGGGATTAGGGGAAATCCCTCCCCGATAGGAGAATACACCCCGGGGCGAAGGGTGCCATGCCACGTGTACCGGGCATGGCGCCGGAGCAGTAATTGCTCCAGAGGAGGTTGCTCCTGATAGGAGCCCATATTGGATGGGAGTCGGGCGGTCGCAAGGCCACCCCCCTCAGCGCACGCTGTCCCCGTGGAGTACAGTCAGGGCCCACGGGGCAGCAAGCGCGGGACGGTACACCCCGGGGATGTTTAGTGGGTACGCCTCTTCGGAGGAGAGTCCCACACGCCCCCCGTTGGCCATCCCCAGGCCGGCGGGGATAGTCCATAAAGGATTTTACCCCGGGAATCAAAAAAAAAAAAAAAAAAATATGGTTACGTTTCGATGTGAATCACGGTAGAAACGTACGCGGTACCCGTGGTCCGCCGTGAGGGCGGGTGTCGGCGCACGGCGCGGCGTCGGGTTGTTTTAGTGGGTGAGGGAGGGCCCCATAATACCCCGTAGTCTCCCCGGACGCGGGATGTGCGGTCAGGCAATTTTTCCCGCCAAACCAAAAAAAAAGGTTACGTTTCGACGTCTTTTTCGCGAACCGTGTTAGAGTATACCGCTGGGGTTTAGGTAGACGAGTAGTTTCCGGAATCCTACATAATCGCCGGCCAGCCATAAAATTGACTTCGCCAACTTTATCGAATTGATTGTGATCATTCATGTACTGAATCAATATCTATGTGGCGTATTGAGTTAACGTTTTAGTACTACTAGCGCCATCTATGCCGCCTCCGTGGCATTACTCGCGGATGGCGCTGCGCATAGATTTTGAAGAGCTGTGACGTATCGAACGAAGGAACGGGTAAATGGATGGTTTCGCTCGCGAATGAAGTGAGTCAGTGGTTCGGTCATCGCAGGAGTGGATGAATGTTCTATTCATTCTGCCCGACAGCACCGCACGTGTGCATCTTAGGTGGGCCTTGGTGCAGGCCTTTGATTTTCAAATCAGTCGACGTTGGGACACGGACCGAGACACTTCTCCGTTGCGAACCTGTCGGTTTGTCTATCTAAGTGTGTTAACTGAACATTGTTATTGATACTGTGGTTAATATTGTGAATTATAAAGTTACAAGTAATAAACCTCGTACCAAGTCAAGATGATGACGACTCTATCGCTCAGCCGTCGCTATCTCCGACATCAGAAGTGGGATGTAACTCATTCAGCCCACGTGGAGAAAACAGTGTAGTGATAATGTGTGTGCTTCTGTACGCGATGGAAATAACCGATAATGGCGATTCATTGTCACTATAAAGGAGACATTAAGCTACATGAAGATTGTTCTAAACTGAAGATCACAAGCTGCAGTCATAGTGCGGCGATTAACTAAGTGGGGATCACTTGCTTTCATTGTGATGGACAAGGACACTATGCGTCTACCTGCCCTGAGCGGAGCAGCAGGAAGGCGAGCAACAGTACTGCGGTCAGCCAGGTCAAAGAATAGTGAGTGGATCTGTAGTAAGCGCACCAGCTGCAATTTTACGTCACTCCGGTGAGCAGTTTCCATTTTATTACTCGGGTATATTGTATGGTATACGACTTTACGATAGTGTGGCTTTGACCGGTGTAAGAAAATATTATTTGAAATTCTTTTACATGTTTACCTGTTAATTACTTGCGATACGAAGTTTAGATTGCTGTGCTTGTTTAGCTTGACAGTTCATCGGTCTAGCGTCATATTTTCGGCAGGTTATATCAGTTTTCCAAGATTATGGCACCATTATATGCCTTGATTTGCATCGGTGAGGTAGATTGAGAGCATAAACATAAGGCGATAGGACAGCAGATCCAGACTTCAGGCGATCGAAGTTTCAGTCGGCAACGGTGAAATTTCACAACTGCGGTAAAATAGGTCACCGACCGTCCGATTGCCGTTCCAAAGGCGAGGTGAAAGGCAAGGCAGCCAGTGCTGTCACTTCGGCGTCAAGCTCTGCGGGACCGAGGCCGCGGTCGGACTTAATCTGTTTCAGGTGCGGCACCACCGGACATTTGGCAACGAAGTGTCCACGTGGCAACAGCGGAGGAGCTGGCGCGGCAGTAGGCGCAAGCAGTTCGGAGCAGCGCCTGCAGCAGCGGCGAGTAACGAGAGGCATGTGGAAGTTTGCTAAGTTCACCGTTGCAATGCATTGGAAGCTCCGCGCTTCGTGTAACGCTGTTATAGTGCATTGGAAGCTCCGCGCTTCGTGTAACGCTGTTATAGTGCATTGGAAGCTCCGCGCTTCGTGTAACGCTGTTATAATGCATTGGAAGCTCCGCGCTTCGTGTAACGCTGTTATAGTGCATTGGAAGCTCCGCGCTTCGTGTAACGCTGTTATAGTGCATTGGAAGCTCCGCGCTTCGTGTAACGCTGTTATAATGCATTGGAAGCTCCGCGCTTCGTGTAACGCTGTTATAGTGCATTGGAAGCTCCGCGCTTCGTGTAACGCTGTTATAATGCATTGGAAGCTCCGCGCTTCGTGTAACGCTGTTATAGTGCATTGGAAGCTCCGCGCTTCGTGTAACGCTGTTATAGTGCATTGGAAGCTCCGCGCTTCGTGTAACGCTGTTATAGTGCATTGGAAGCTCCGCGCTTCGTGTAACGCTGTTAAAGTGCATTGGAAGCTCCGCGCTTCGTGTAACACTGCTATAGTGTATTGGAAGCTCCGCGCTTCACGTAGCTCCGTTGCTGTACGTCGGAACTCCGTGTTTTGTGTAGCCCGTACTGTTACGTCGGGAGCTACGCGCTTCGCGTACAGTTGACCATTGAAAGCTTGGCGCTTTGTGACTCGGGGCACCCCGATAACCGTACGAGTTTTTCCTTTTATTACGTTTCACACACAACGACAATGAAAGACGCGCGAGAACGCGCTGACTGTCAGGATGGTCGTGTGGCGTATTGAGTTAACGTTTTAGTACTACTAGCGCCATCTATGCCGCCTCCGTGGCATTACTCGCGGATGGCGCTGCGCATAGATTTTGAAGAGCTGTGACGTATCGAACGAAGGAACGGGTAAATGGATGGTTTCGCTCGCGAATGAAGTGAGTCAGTGGTTCGGTCATCGCAGGAGTGGATGAATGTTCTATTCATTCTGCCCTGGAACACCGACAGCACCGCACGTGTGCATCTTAGGTGGGCCTTGGTGCAGGCCTTTGATTTTCAAATCAGTCGACGTTGGGACACGGACCGAGACACTTCTCCGTTGCGAACCTGTCGGTTTGTCTATCTAAGTGTGTTAACTGAACATTGTTATTGATACTGTGGTTAATATTGTGAATTATAAAGTTACAAGTAATAAACCTCGTACCAAGTCAAGATGATGACGACTCTATCGCTCAGCCGTCGCTATCTCCGACATCTATATGATCACAATCAAGTCAATAAAAGTCAATAAATACGGAATAAGTCCTTCGACGATAAATTTCTTATAAATAAATAAATAATAAAAAAATAAAAAATAAAAAAGCCTTTTTATTCCTTACAAACATAAAAAAGTGATAAGTAAAAGTTGAGTACTATCTAACTAACCTAAGATTTATACATATCTGATACGTTCCTATATATAAGAAAAGCTTTTTACATACAAACTTTAAATTATCTTTTTAAATTTCCAATAACAAATAAAATTTATGACGATTGTTTTACATATGTTTATGTTTATTTATTTGATTATAGGGTTTGTAAGAACCCCTCCTCGGGTGAAGGCCTCCTCCAAAGAAATCCATTTGTCCCTATCTTTTGCTATTTGCAGCCAGTTTGGGCCGGCGATTTTTGTGATGTCGTCTTGCCATCTCGCATGCGGTCTTCCTCTGCACCGTGTACCAGGCGGACCATTCCATGAGGTTATTTTTTTGGTCCATCTCTCGTCTTGTAGCCGCCCTACGTGGCCTGCCCATTTCCATTTAAGTCTTTGGGCATGGATTAGAGCATCTATCGCTTTCGAAATGCTTCTAATTTTGGTATGTTTTATTTTTTGTCGTTTTTTTATGTTTAGCATGCTGCGTTCCATACTGCGTTGGCAGCTTACGATTTTACTCTTTATTTTACTTGAGTATTTCCAAGTCTGACAGGCGTAGGTCAAACACGGTAGGAGACATGTATTCATCGTTTGAGTTTTAATCCGTACTGACATATCTCCTTTGAATATTTCCTTTAAGCTCCAGTACTTATTCCAAGATCTTTGTATTCTTCGTTCTAATTCTAGCTCATTGTTTGTCCTGTCAAATGATATTTGTTTCCCCAGGTAGATGTAGTTATCTGTGTAGGCCAATATATCTTTGTCGACTACCATTCTTGTTCTTTTACTGTTTGTCATTAGCATTGTTTTTGACAGGTTCATTTCTAAACCAACTTGATTGCTGACTTCGTTTAGAGAACGAATCATGAGCTGTAGTTCTGTGCCTGTTTCTGAAAGCAAAACCAGATCATCGGCGAAGCGGAGGTGGGTAAGATGGTTTCCGTCGATATTTAAACCATATTTTTTCCAGTCCAGCTTCCGCATTGTTGATTCTAGAAGGGCAATAAATAAAAGCGGAGATAGGGGGTCACCTTGTCTCACCCCTCTATCAATAGGAAAGCTTTGCCCGACTTTTTCTAATTTTACTCTACCTTTATTGTTCGCGTATATATTTTTTATTACTTTTATGTAAACGTTTTTTACGCCCTGCTCTTCCAACGTTGCCCAGATGCTTTGGTGGGAAACTGTGTCGAATGCTTTTTTGTAGTCTATGAAAGCTATATATAGAGCCCTTCTTCGTTCGTGATATTTTTCGATTATAAGTTCCAAGGTGTGGATGTGGTCTATAGTTGAGAAGCCCTTTCTGAAACCCGCCTGTTCGATTGGTTGTTCCGCGTCTAGTGTAGAGCTTATTCGTTGAATTATTAATGAAGAGAATAGTTTGTACAAGCATGGTAATAGGCTTATTGGTCTGTAGTTTTCAATCGCGCGGGGGTCCCCTTTTTTATAAATCAATATTATATTAGACTCTGACATAGTTTCCATGATACGGTTGAACAGGTTAGTCAGAGGTAGAGCTAGTTCGGTGCAGGCGGTTTTTAAAGCCTCGTTGGTTATGTTGTCTGAACCTGGGCTTTTATCTGTTTTCAGAGCTTTAATTGTGTCAGCTATATCTTTTATATTGAATTGTACTATATCTTCATTGTTATAAAGGTGTGAGGTGTACGTTGAACTCTGTGGTATTAATGTTTGTTCGTTAGCCTTGTATATTTTTTTGTAGAATTCCGTTGCCACATCTAAAACGTCATTTCGGCTATTTAGGATCTTATTTGCCCGGTTTAGTCCATCAATCCATGTTCTGTAATTTTGTAACTCTCTATACGCTTTTTTTGAGCTACCGGATTTTGCCAGATGCCGTTGGATGGTGTTATATCGGTATGCTGTGTAGTCTCGTTTTATAAGTTTGCTTATAAGCTTGTACAGTGCTGATAATTCATTCTTCATTGATCGGGTTTTATTTTTTGTTCTTTGTAGTTCCTGTCTTCTTTTCATAAGTATTAAAGTGCGCTCCGATAGTATCCCTTGACCTTTGTTGTTGTTTTTATTTTGTAAACGAGCGATCTGAAGACTTTTGCCAATAGCTTTTATTATTTTATCGTGATAGGTTTGTGTAGAAACGTTGAAGCAGTTTTGTAGGTCCGGCAGGTAAGATGTAATACTCTCTTTGTATAATAATATTTCCTCTTCGTTTTTCAGTGTAGATTGCTGATTGTTGCTGAAGTTTGATCTGTTTTTCTTGTATTTTTTTAACATTACTGTCGCTCTAACTGGCCTGTGATCAGAAGAAAAGTTGACATTTAATACTTCGATGTTTTGGATAATTTTCGGTTTATTTGACATGATATAATCAATTTCATTTTTATATATTCCACTTGGTGAGCGCCATGTCCATCGTTTATTCGACTTCTTTTTGTAGAATGTATTTAGAATTGCGATTTTGTTTTCCAATGCAAAATTTATTAATCTCTGACCTCTCTGGTTTCTTTCGCCATATCCGTATGATTTCATAACTAAGTATTCGTCTTGCCTGGGTTGACCTATTTTTGCATTTAGGTCCCCCATTATTATAAAAGTTCTATGTGCCTGGTTAATAGCTTTGTTTACATTTGTGTAAAAGTCATCAATTTCTTCTTCTTTTGCTGATTCCGTGGGTGCGTATACTTGTATAAGAGATAATTCAATTCCTTGTATTTTTAAGTTCAGTAACGCTACTCTATCATTTATGCCAATAAATTTTTCTATGCTATTCTTATGTTTTTTATTTAGTAGGAATCCAACACCGTACTTCCCTGGTGTGAGTCCTATGTGGCATAGAATATAGTTTTCATATTCCTCAATTTTTGTTCCTAGGCGTCTTACTTCCGAAAGTCCAATTATATCGTATTTTATACCTTTTAAAGCCTCTTGCAATTCAATTAAGCGTTCATACGATGATAACGTTCTTACGTTATAAGTTACTATGTAGAGCTTTCTTATATGTAAGTATATATCTTTTTTTTAGATATTTAGATAGAAAACACCCAGACCCGGAACAAATACTTGTAGGTCGTACAAATATTTCTTCCGTGCGGGAATCGAACCCGCGTCATGCTGCGCAGCAGTCGATCGCTCAACCACTGCACCAACACTGAATGTCAATTATTTAGATGTTCATCATTGCACCCGTGCAGGCCGAGGCGGGACACTAGTTGGGAACAAATTAAAATAACACGATCAGAACCTTCAAGAAATCATTACTGTAATTATGTTTGTTATTTCTTACTAAACGGAGTCCCTGCTCTAAACGGGAACACGGAAAGTAAGGTAACTAACTACTTACTAGCTTAACGCAATCAACTCCATACCAACACACACGCACAATAGCGTCTTATCATTAATTAAAATCACAATCATTCTCAATGCATCACAAGCCCACAGTTTTACATTAAACCGTACGTAAGGCCGCAACCTTGTCTAAAGAGATCCAAACAAGGCTTAGAGTTAATAGCCCTAGTCTCCCACGCAGCAGGAAGGATCCATGGCCTAATAGGGCCGGCCCTAGAGGATTAGAGACGTCGATGTCGCTAATCGAATCGCTAACTTTAGCAAAGTATCGATAGCCCCCCGACGCAACTAGAAAAGATGACGTTTATTTGATTTGATAGCTTTTTGTCTATCAACTACGGTATCGATAAATGTAATATCTTCGGATGTATTACTTATAGTATCGATAGAAGAGATACTCCTCTAAAACTAGAAAAGATGCATTTGAAAAGGCTAGGCTTTGTGATCACTCGATAACTTTTGGAACATTAACAAAGTATCAATATCCTACTTTAATATTATAAACGCGAAAGTTTGTAAGTATGGATGGATGGATGTTTGTTACTCTTTCACGTAAAAACTACCGAATGGATTTTAATGAAACTTTACAATAATATAGCTTATACATCAGAATAATACATAGGCTACAATTTATTAAGATATTGTGTGATAAAATTAATTTCATCACCACGCGGCGATGCACCATTATACTTGCACCAAAAACTTTGTACCCCTTTTTACGAATATTGTGAGGACGGAAGTGAAATTTCCCACACTGATAGTTTATGTAGAGAAGTGCAGAATGCAATTTTTTTTAATATATTCATTCCATAAATGCCACATTACAATTTGACCAACTCAATATTTTTTACATAATTTTTAAAATAATATTACCATTTACCATTCCTCATCCCCCCCTCCCCCCCTATGTATGTTCGCGCAACTTTCATTAAGGCCACAGAATACATTTTTACTTTTTAAAATCTGAATTTATTTTTATAGATAAAAGTATCGATATCCATACATCGATACATCCCACCACCAAAGCCAAACCGAATAGCGCTTCGATTACGGAAACTCTTTGAAGCACTATATACGGACTTCATATGTGCTCGTATTTCGTAGAGTTTAATATATCTTGCTAATATATGGGAAAGAACTTTGTTGATTGAGAATAGCCTGATTAAATTGATTTTGAAACATTGGGTTCAATATAAGAACAATTTAGAAACAAACTGTGAAATCAATTGGTCTGTTTAGAATACATGTCACCACCCCATTCGACCCCGAGGGTGTCGTAACAGCCCACAAAAGAAAATGACATGGCCAAAAACCTCGAATACTTGAAACGGAGCCCTGTGTCTACCCTGGGCCAAGTGGCACAGTAAGTTAATTTCCCACCATTTGACCATAAATACCCACTGCCGAGTCTGGCCTCTACCAGTAACCTACCCTGTGCCTAGTGTCTGAGTGTCTCCTGTGTTTTTTTTATTTCTTCTTGTATTTATTGTTCATCACCATCATTCCTCATTTCAGCCAAAAGACGTCCACTGCTGGACATAGGTCTCCCCCAAAGATCTCCACAAAGGATTGCCAAACTTAAGTGGCAGTGGGCAGGGCACATAGCTCGCAGGACCGACGCCCGATGGGGCAGAAAAGTCCTTGAGTGGCGACCGCGTTCCGGAAGGCGCAGTGCGGCTAGGCCTCCCACACGGTGGACCGACGACCTGGTTAGGGTCGCCGGTAAGCGGGAGATCCTTGGGGGAGGCCTATGTTTTTACTACTACTATCTCTGTTTCTAGTCGTGAAAACTTCTAACTGGCTCTGTGTCTCTTACTCAATTGTTTTTCAATCATTTTGCCTCGTTGATCTAGTGGTCAGATGTGCCGCCTTTGGATCAACGGGTCCCGGGTTCGATTCCGGGGTCGGGCAAGTGTTTTTGTCTAAACCAGAGGCACTGGCTCGGAGTCTGGGTGTCATTTCTATCTATAATAAGTATGTATGTATTTACAAAAAAAAATGTATATAAGTAGTTCATCATCCATCTCGTTACCATAACACAAGCATTAAGTTGCTTAGCTTGGGACGAGATGGCGTTGTGTGAAAATGTCCAAGGATATTCATTTATTATTTATTTTAGCTGTTGGTTCTCCTCTCAATAAATGAATTAACCTCTATGTAATGGGAGGCGGCCCGACCCAGCAGTGAGCAATTTATGGGCTGAGTTGACGATGATAGAGTGAGACGATAGTTTGAAAGGGTCTACTGTTTTAGGTCTACTGTGGCGTGTTTAGTCAGTGGCCGAAAGGGCACGACATGGCCCTGCGGCATGCGGCTAATGGGACGTTGCACCCATGCACACTTTGCATGCATGCAGAGCCCATGCATGCCGCGAAGTAATGTATCCTGTAAACTATTACTTTAGCAACAACTAATAGCTTATTTTATTACTATTGTATCGGTTTTATCTCGGGCTTTGAGCACGGCGACCGAATCATATCGGCGGGCAACTTGACTCCAGCGCCATCTAGTTACATTAAATACAACTCGACATTAAACATACCCACCAAGGACATATTATAAAATGAATGTCCTTCACTTTAAATAAAAAATACTGCTTATAAAAAAAATAATGATAAATGCTTAAATTGATACAAAATGCTATGAAATAGTTTTACCTCGGCAGAACCCGAGTGCCACAACTCGTTTTCGATTTTCTTTTTAAATTATACTAGTGACCCGCCCCAGCTTCCCACGGGTGCAATTATGCATGTGTTATACTTAAAAACTTTGGTCTTGAATCACTCTATCTATTAAAAAAATGCTTCAAAATCCGTTGCGTAGTTTCAAAGATTTAAGCATACACAGGGACGAATAGACGACAGCGACTTTGTTTTATAATATGTAGTGATAGTGATAATAGGCTTACGTTTGACCTCAATCTCGTATGATGGAAAGCGAAGATGGTACACGTTTACCCATAAATGACCCACTGGTCGAACCTCCTCCAAACCTTCCCCCATTACATGATATACATGGATAATTAGAAATTTAGTACATTTAATAGTAACGCAAAGTTCTCCTCGGCGTTTATGACTTCCTAGTAGTCATAATTTTATTTCACTTATTTAATTGTAGACCGGATAATATTCATGAACTCGATCAAAAAAACTACTTTAAAATCACGGAAATCGTTTAATGTACATTGTACAAAACTGATCGACCTCAATATTTGGATAATTGTTTTTATATTGTTAACTATGGTTTAGAGTTATTATATTTTATTATTAGTCTAAGTTGTTGAAAGTCGACGAAGCGAAACAAGTATGTAAGGATCGTAGCAAGTGGAAAGAAATGGTCTCTGCCTACCCCTACGGGAAAGAGGTGTGGTTATACGTATATATGTAATCTAAGTTGTTTAGTCCGAATTTCCTAATTGACTAGGTTATCGGCCAGGTAATTTCCTTTCGTCGGCTCTTACGACACCCTCAGGATGGAATGGCGCGGTGACACTATTTATTTTAAATTCGTGACCAATTACATAGAATAAAATAAATAAATAATAAATATCCTTGGACATTTCACACAACGCCATCTCGTCCCAAGTTAAGCAACTTAATGCTTGTGTTATGGTAACGAGATGGATGATAAACTACTTATATACATTTTTTTTTTGTAAATACATACTTAATATAGATAGAAATGACACCCAGACTCCGAGCCAGTGCCTCTGGTTTAGACAAAGACACTTGCCCGACCCCGGAATCGAACCCGGGACCCGTTGATCCAAAGGCGGCACATCTGACCACTAGATCAACGAGGCAAAATGATTGAAAAAAGCGGTTGAGTGAGTGAAACAGACGAACGGAAAGGTGTGCAGAGCGGAGAGGGAAGATCTTGAAAGAAAGATTGACCAACATTTGGATCAAATTTTATACATACTTTGTTCGAACAAAATGTTGTTGAGATTAATGTTGTTACATTAGCCGTACTCTTTGTATTGTACATTTAAGAGCAACGCACAGGTAACTGGGAATCTTCTCAGACAGAACGTTAAAGACCCACTGCTCGGTTGGGCCTCCTACAAATAGGGGTGGGAAATTTGTCTACTGTGGTACGTTGTCCAGACGGGCTGGCACAGTGTAGATCCGTTTCAAGATTTCCTTTACTTGCGGCTAGATTTTCGTCCTATATACATCCTTTCTTCACGGTGGACCGATGACCTGGTTAAGGTCGCTGGAAAACGATGGATGCGGGCGGCCCAGGACCGGCCTCTGCGCAAATCCTTGGGGAGGCCTATGTCCAGCTTTGGACGTATTTAGACTGAAATGGTGATGATACTTCCTATTGTCGGTCTTACGACACCTTCAGGATGGAATGGGTGGTGACACATTGTATTCTTAATCCGTCACCACACGGCCGTTAGCCGTTTATTTGTCAAGCGATTACGCAACGACAAACAATGGCAGATCTCTATATCACTGCCAACTAACTGGTCCGATGAAATTAATTATGTCTCAGATATTACGAAAATCCAGTGGCTTTAATTACTTCAACAGGATCTTAAGGTCAGTTGCCCGACCAATTATAGTTCGATCTGACTGCAATTTGGTACCAATTAGATACTTCAGTAGGTAATATTAATGATGAATGCTTGAATTGGCCTAACAAATTTAAGTTCCGCCCACTAGTCTCAGAGGCAGAGATAGATGCTTATGATGCATACGGATATCTTACGCTAGCTGTGCACGTGGTTTAAGGTGAATGTTCCAGGGTAGCCCGCGAAATTCAAATTTTCTTACGTTTTTTGCAATTTGCAGGTCAGTGCTAGGTTGTATGTTGATTAAAACGTTATTCGCGGCTGTAAGACGTATGTAGTTATAGAATTATAATCATCAAACTCATCAATACAACCCTCCAAGCTCATAAAGGGGCAAGAATGACTTTGAGCTTGAAAAAGTTTATGAGCTTGGAGGGTTATACTATGTAGTGATTAGAATAGATTCAAAATGGTTTTAATTTCTTCGGATCAGTCGATTTAGTAGTATCGACTTTACTTGTACAAAATGCATTTCGCAGCCAAACTTTTATACCTACACGAAATTTATATGGATCGCGGCTCAGTGTATAGATTTTTGGCGATTTTTCCTCGTTGACTCTTGCATACAAATTGGCTAGTTTGTTATGTACAGTATGACGTCCGCTAACCGACATTTTTGTCATGACAATGTAATGAGTAAAGTTGACGTTACGCAGCTTTCAATAACAAGTTCTATTGACGAAAAAAAAACACTATTGATGTTAATGACTTAGGTTTAAACAATGCCACATGCACAGGAAATGTAGTCAAAAAAATAAAATAATATTTTAAATAGATTTAATTGTTTCTTTGTACTTTTGAAGACAACTGTCATCTAGTCGCGTCCGCGACTGCTGCAAAGCATCCGAAACGTCGGGAATAAAATAATGTTTAATACACGCGATAAATCCGTTAAAAAGTGTCTATTTCCACTGTTGATATTTTTCATTATTAGTTTCAACTGTAGCCTAAATTTTCGACGGACTATAATTAGGTTTTAACTTTTAATTTATCTGTTTTTTTTTGTATGTATGTTACCGCATGACTCCGTTATTTAGAAACCGACTTGGAAAAATCCCCCAAAATCGGTTCAGTAGTTTTCTATAAAACTTTCGGTTAGTTGGTCCCGAGAGAGGCATATGCGCTAAAAAATATAATAGTTATATAAGTTTTTAAAAAAATAAAAAAAATAATCAATTTAAAGAAAACCTTGATACCGACTCTGTGTCAACCCGTCTTGCCAGCGTGGCACAGTAGGCTAATTTCCTTCCACGAATTTATGGAGGCCCCGGCTAAGTACTGGGAAATATATGGGCTGAAACGACGACAGCGACGAAGAGTGCTACAAAAAAGTACCAGGGTATCATATCGCGAAGGAGGTCTCCACAAAACATTAACCTAACACTCACCGTCATAGGAATCTGGAATATACAGCGGTTTTCCAAGCAGCTTTCCTTTCTTCCCAGCCAGCGGGACAGCCTCCACTCTCCTATGAGCTTCTAACACTCTATACAACAACACAGGCCTATCCTGCCCCTCAAACTTCACAACACGAGGCAACGAGAATTTCTCCACAAACTCCTTTAATGTCAACACTTCACTATCGTCTTCTGGCTCCACTGATCCATTTCTTCTCCCTAACAAGAAGTTGTCTGACCACTCTGGCGCCGGTCTTCTGTCGAACTCTGGTCTTCTTTCACTGCTTCTGGGCTTGTACCTTGGGGGTCTATCCCTTTTGACTAAGGCCTCATTGGCCTCGGCTAACCATCTTGTGACTAATCGTTCTCTTTCTACGTCCAGGTATCTGGGTTTGGACGCATCGCAGGCGAAGCGGGCAGCGTCGAAGCAGTACTGAGGGGGCGGGGGTCGGATTCTGGGGGGAAAGAAACGCGGGGGGACGTATGGGGGGTGTGGGGCGTAGGCCGGCGGCGTCCTAGGCGCCGAGCCCTCCACTGACGCCGTTCGAAACATGGCGGTCAGGCCATTGACGCTGCCTCCACCTCCTGGGGAAGAAAGTATTGTTTTAGCTGTCGCTTCGAAGAGTTCTGGTTTTGGGGATGTATTTTATTTATACAAAGCCTATACCAACACGTCTTACTTATTCGGAAGAGGCCTACATAATCGCCGGGCACCCAGCGTCACAAAAATAAGATTTTCCTAGTTTATCCAAGCTAGGTTTTCGGCCGTATCATTTCCTTTTGTCAGCTCTTACAACACCCTCAGGATGAAATATGGTGGCGACACTGCATTCCATATTCGTCCCCACACAGATATGTACTATGGTATATGGACACCCAAAAAAGTAATCCAGTTTTTCGTATCCATTGTCCCATATTAGTCTTTACAATATCTCGAACAATAATAGAAGTAATGTTTTGTTTCGTCAACCCATTGTTAGGTATCGGCCGATCAAGGTACATTACGAAACTACGCGCTACGTTTAGAATGTGATACGTATGAGAAATACAATTTTATAGAATAGAATACTCTTTTATTGTGTACCAAATATTACAACTAAAATAATCAGCTGTCACAGACATCCCCAGGCAATGAGGACAATAAAATAAAATAATGCCAATTAATAAGGTAATAATGACTTAGCCAACTATATAAAAATGAATTGCTGTTCGTTAGTCTCGCTAAAACTCGAGAACGGCTAGACAGATTTGGCTAATTTTGGTCTTGAAATATTCTTGGAAGTCCAGGGAAGGTTTAAAAGGTGAGAAAATATGAAAAAAACATTTTTTTTAACACGTATTATTTTTGTTCCAGTTAAGGTTTGCACATATTGTAATAAAGTTGAATGAAACATTCTGGAATTATCATTCAGGTTTTTTATTTATTGATTTTAAGGCGGTACGAAGTTTGGCGGGTCAGCTAGTATTATGTGTTTATTTATTTTATGACAAACTGTTTCTAATGGTGTTCCTGGAGCAGAGTGCTTTGTGTTGTAGCATTTTCCATGTTCTTACAGTTTAAACTTTTAGTATTATTTTTTAAATACATTTTTTAATTTACTTTTTTCGCGATATTGGTGATTGAGTGTCTGGTTGTATGTGTACTTATATTACAATAAGTACGGTAATTTGTAACATACGTAAATATGTAAATGTGTGACGTCACCCGCCGCCCCTGACGGAATAGCACCATGCTGAGTTTGGGACGGTTTGTGGCAGGAAGGCTTTACATTGCATTTATGTCTAGTTTTATTATTTTTGTATATTCTTGCCACAATAAATAATTAAGTATGTCTATATTTAATGTTATTGTGGTCATCACTACATAGTATAAAACAAAGTCGCTGTCGTCTGTCCGTCCCTACTCCCTATGTGTGCTTAAATCTTTAAAACTACGTAACGGATTTTGAAGCGGTGTTTTTAATAGAGAGAGTGTTTCAAGCGGAGGGTTTTTAAGTATAATACAAGCATAATTGCGCCCGTGCGAAGCCGGGGCGGGGCTCTAGTGAATTATAAGATTGTATACTGTTCCCGCGATACAGGACCTAGTGAAGGAGATTCATTCTACTACTTCTAATCAGCCCGTAGATGACCCACTGCTGTGCCAGGCTGATGATATCAAGCTTTACTTCACTTGCGTTCTCCATCATTCATACGACATTCACGGGAAACTTTTTTATTGGATGGATTGGTGCCATCGCGTCGTGTATTATTCTAAATCCGTCTATTCATACTCACTAATATAAATATATTTACGCAATAGCAAACACAAGACCAACAAACAAAAAATACTCCGGCTCGGAATAAAATGCTTATTAAAAAAATATTATACTAATAATAAAAAAAAATCATTCAACAACAATTCACACAACGCCATCTCTTCCCAAGCTAAGCAGCTTCATGCTTGTGTTATGGTAACGAGATGGATGATAAACTACTTATATACATTTTTTTTTTGTAAATACATATTATAGATAGAAATGACACCCAGACTCCGAGCCAGTGCCTCTGGTTTAGACAAAGACACTTGCCCGACCCCGGAATCGAACCCGGGACCCGTTGATCCAAAGGCGGCACATCTAACCCCATAAAACCCATAAATGACCCACAACTGAGTCTGTCTTCCTCCAAATTTATGGAGGTAAATTAGCCTACTCTGATGCTGACAAGACAAGTTGGTACAGGATTGGTTTCGAGTTTTCCTTCTCTTTCAGATAAGTGATCTGCCTCTTGCGTTCCTTTAGTCGTCTCTTACGACATCCTCAGGATGGTATGAGTTTGTGGCATTCTAAATCCGTCACCACACGCAACTCATCGTGTCACTGTTGATGGCTTGAACTTCAAAATATTTGAATGAAACTAACATTGTAGTAGTACTAGATAAATAAAAGGAATGGAATTAAAAGAAAAACTCACGCTAAGGAAACTGTCCCTAAAAACAAAGTCGATGTCCTCACTAATCAAAATTCGACATCACGCCCAAACACCTGTTTAAACTGGCCACAACCCCCATAATAAAAAAACAACCTTATTAACTATCAATAAAGTTCATAATGAGAGTCACAACATTACCATCGCGTTTAAGTACGGTCAAATCAAAGATTAAGCTGTCAAAGTCAATTTAATAACGATTCAAAACTTTAATCCCTTGAAATAAAGATGTTGCGGTGTACAATAACAAGTTTGCAGATTATACAAAACAAAATGGCGGCGCATCGCGTCATTAGTTTTTTTTTGTCCCGCCTGATTGCTCCAATTTTTTTCAATAATGTTTCGTAACAAAGGTATGTAATCGTTTTTTATTAATCTAAATAATTAGTTTGACATCACTTGTTTTTTGCAGTCTAATCGATATGAGTTATTGTAATCCAATGTTTTTGTGTTACGGCCGGACTTCAAAGATGACATTCTTTTTTTACTGCATATTCGATAAATGGAAAATCTTTAATAAAAAAAAATGCATATACAATATTTCTTCCTTGACATTGACAGTGACATATCTAAAAAAAAGTTAAATAATAATAATTCCTAAGAAACATAAAAAGAACACTGAATTAAATAACTAAATATCGAATTTAAATGGAATATTACGCGTATGAGATGGCAGTTATTTACGCTAGGCATTTATTTCAGTATCATCATCTAAGCTCATAAATCACCATAACGCGGTGTCGAGATTTATACTATGAGCCCATATATGACCCACTGCTGAGTCGGGCTGGAGGGCAATTAGTCTTCTAGGCCATGCTGGCCACACAGGTAGGGTTGCCAACTATACTGTTTTGAACAGTATTATACTGTTTTACACTAAATTATACTTTTTACTGTTGAACAAAAATAAAGTATACAAAATACTGTTTTCAGCATCAAAATGCAACGCTCACAATTTTTTTCAGTAATGAATGCTAAGTGGCGGGAGGGTAGAAATAGAGCATCTTTAAATTTATTAAAAAACTAGCGACCCGCCCCGGCTTCGCACGGGTGCAATTATGACATAAAAACCTTCCTCTTGATCCGATGAATCCGTTGCGTTGTTATGAAGATTTAAGCATACATAGGGACGGACAGACGACAGCGACTTTGTTTTATACTATGTAGTGATGAGCTCCTCATTTATTTTAATTTCAGCAATAAGTGTGGTGAGGCAAATACAGTTTTTAAAAAAGATTAATTATTAGTAAGTTGTGCGAGAAGCTCTAAAAATATGTATTTAAAACAATAAATAAATAACATACTGTTCATTTTTCTAAAATACTGTTTAATCTATACTAATATATAAAGCTGCAGAGTTTGTTTGTTTGTTTGTTTGTTTGAACGCGCTAATCTCAGGAACTACTGGACCGATTTCAAAAAATCTTTCAGTGTTAGATAGTCCATTTATCGAGGAAGGTTATAGGCTATATTTTATTTTTAAAAGAATTAGGGATCTGTATGAAAATTGCGATTATGTAAACCAAGGTGTAAAATCGAGAACCTATTTATGCGTGCGCTGCAAAAACTATTGACAATAGAACAAAATGATGTACTACGGGTTTATAGATCTTATAAAAATCTACAAAATAGTCTGCGAGAGCACATATCTAACTATCATAGTTTAGTCACAATAACCGATTTTATGTTCATAAAAAAATGCATAGAGATACGCGGTTTCAAAGCCCACGCGGGCGAAGCCGCGCGCAAAAGCTAGTATTCTTAATAGAGCTGAATATACTTTATTTCTTGTAAAAAAAGTTGGCAACCCTACACACTGGTTGCCACGGGATTTCGTGTCAACTCTTCCTTCACTTGCGGCTAGATCGGTCTTGTCATTTCGTTTGCAGCTCCTACAACATCCTCAGGAATAGGGTGTCACTATAGGATTAGCAAGCTGAAGTGGCAATGGGCTGGCCACATCTGTCGTAGACCTGCCGGCCGCTGGGGCAAACAGGTGCTACAGTGGAGACCACGCACAGGCAAACGTAGGGTGGGACGCCCCCCTGCTAGATGGAGCGACGATCTGCGACGGGCAGCCGGCAGCAACTGGATGCATAGAACCGAAGACCGGGTTCAGTGGCGAGCCATGGGGGAGGCCTACGTCCAGCAGTGGACTGAAATAGGCTGATGATGATGATGATAAATCTGTAAATGTTTGTCACAAAACACGAAACCCGTTCGCAGCGTCGCAGGCTGCGTGTTTTGTTTTAAAACTTTTTTCTAAGGGAAGCCGAGTTCGTTCACCATTGATCTACGTCCAAAACGTAACAGTCGCCTGATAATAATCTGGGCGGTGACGTAAGCATAGTTACCCGGTCATGGACCGTACCTCTCAGGCGATGTCTTGAGCTCGCCTTATTGGCTGTAAAGAGTAGGTAGACAGGTTAAAAAGTTATTTATGGGCAAGATATGGCGGAAATTTCGCTCAAATGGTTGTTATTGTTGGTGTTAGCAAAAGTGTGTGCTTTTTCTTATTACTATTTAATTATTTTACATACACACATCCATATAATCACGCCTCTTTCCCGTAGGGGTAGGCATAGACCACTTCTTTCCACTTGCTACGATCCTTACATTTATAACGATAATAAAAGAACATTATCTTAGAATGCGTTTGTGTGTGTGTGAGTATGTGGGTGTGTGTAAGAGAGAAAGATTGACAAGGACGTGGAAAAGAATGAGTATGAAATAGTATACTACTATAGTGGCGCTCAAGCTTATGTGGTATTAAGGTGGATGCTCCAGGGTAGCCCGCGAAATTCAAATTTTCTTACGTTTTTTGCAATTTGCAGGGCAGTGCTAGGTTGTATGATGATGACCATTTGATTCGCGGCTGTAAGACGTATGTAGTTACAGAGTTTTAATCATCAAACTCATCAATACATACAACCCTCCAAGCTCATAAAGGTGCAAGAATGACTTTGACGTTGAAAAAGTTTATCTTGCACCTATAAGAGCTTGGAGGGTTGTATTGATGATTTTGATGATTATAGTTCTTTATCTACATACGTCTTACAGCCGCGAATAACATTTTAATCAACATACAACCTAGCACTGATCTGCAAATTGCAAAAAACGTAAGAAAATTTGAATTTCGCGGGCTACCCTGGAGCATCCACCTTAAGTCGATATACAAGCGAATAAAAGACTGAAATGTCTTCGACATTTTTTTACATTCACGCTAAAGGTGTGTAATATGTATGTATAGGTATTGTTTTTAACATTATCCGCTAATTAAACACTCTACTTTTGTAGTAGTGTTGTGTTTGTTTGTGTTTTGACCTTATTTGCCAAATTTTTTATAACAATACTAGCTGACCAGGCAAACTTCGTACCGCTTCAGAATCAGTAAATAAAAAACCTGAATGACAATTCCAGAATGTATGCGTATTAAAAATAATGCGTATTTAAAAACATTTACTTTTCATATTTTGACACGTTTAATCCTTCCCTGGACTTCCACGAATATTTCAAGACCAAAATTAGCCAAATCGGTCCAGCCGTTCTCGAGTTTTAGCGAGACTAACGAAAAGCAATTCATTTATATTTATATAAATAAATAGATTAATAGACTAGCTACGGTGACGGATTTAGAATACATAGCGCCACCCCATTGTATTCTGAGGGACTCGTGAGAAAAAAACAAGATGGCTGCTGAACTGCTGACAAGAAGACATTTGAGTAGATGTAGTTCAAACTATGTATTATACTTTTTATTCCCACACTGAGAACATCCCTAAAATATTCATAATACGTGCCTCTATTATCTATGGTCGGATTCTTTATGGTGCACGCACGTGTCTGTTCTATCATGGTTCTAAAGTGCACGTGTGACGGTATGCAGCGTATAAAGAAAACGAATCTTTGTCTTTATTTATGTGCAACCCGATATAAAATTTGAATTCTTTATTTATTCCCAGGATTAGAACGTCAATCAAAGTTTGAATGTAGAATTGGTTATGAATAGTTCCTAATTTAAATACTTATAGATAAATTATAAAAAAATAATAGATTTTTATTCTCAGTCTGGTATTTTTTTATGCTCATCCGACCTTCTGTATTCAGGGAGTCCGTTGTAACAAATAAACCATGAGATATGAAGAATAAAGGATCGTAGGTAGTTGGTAGGTTATTCTTAAAAAATATTAGGTGAAACACAGCTTCTTGGACGAAACTTAGTAGTTTCGTCCAAGAAGCTTATTTTAGTTAGAGCCGTAGCAATGCGCGCGGCCTAGAGCTAGTTAAACTATAAAATCTAACTTATAATTAAAGATATTGTAATCTATCCCACATTAAATTAACGATGCTTTTAATATAATTAAATATAATAAAAAGACGTCAAAGAACGTACTCCGAAGAAGGCCCTACTCCTTCGGAGATATTACAACAAGTCGCCCGCGACTTTGCTCACGCATAATAATATATTACAAAGTACTAGCGAAGGGTCCTGACTTCGCACAGGTATTTAAAAAAAATATATTATAGTTAGACATTATATCTTTATAAATTATGGCCTATGTGTTTTTCCGATGTATCTTTCTTCTTTCTATATATATAAAACTCAAAGGTGACTGACTGACTGACATAGTGATCTATCAACGCACAGCCCAAACCACTGGACGGATCGGGCTCAAATTTGGCATGCAGGTAGATGTTATGATGTAGGCATCCGCTAAGAAAGGATTTTGATAAATTCTTCCCCCAGGGGGATAAAATAGGGGATGAGAATTTGTATGAAAATTTGTCAATTTTAAATAGATCGGGCTGACTTTGGCATGCAGGTAGATGTGATGGCGTAGGAATCCCCTAAGAAAGGATTTTGAGATGCAGTCTTTAAAAGAGCAAAGATTAGGAACGGAACGAATTTCTGTATGCTAGCGCCATCTACATAGTTATTTTGGAGAGAACTTTGAATTAATCATTTTTGTGCATAGTGCATAGATAATATATCTACCGGATTATATTTGACCAAACGAAAACAAAACAAATGCAATCCAAAATATGCCAAGAAAAGAACAGACAAAATATTAAATTTAAATAACTCAAAGGTGACTGACATAGAGATCTATCAACGCACATCCCAAAAATTTTAAAATTAAGGCTTATTTTTCTACACAGGCTAAACCAAAGTAAAGCTGCAAAAACGACAACTAATTAATAATAATACTTCATAACGCGAGCGAAGCCGCGGGAAAAAGCTAGTAAGCTATATTATTGTAAAGTTTCATTAAAATCCATTTTCTTACAAACTTTCGTGTTTATTATGTTAGTAGGATATCCACCCACATAAATACAATTTATACTAAATACTTCTACTAGCCAACCCATAAATTACCCACGCTGGCCAAACTGATTGGCATAGGGTTTCGTTTTAAGTTTACCTTCTCTTTTTCTTTTGCAACGCCTTTTTTTTTTGCCAACCCTTCTTGCCAGCATGGCACAGTAGCTTCCCTCCATGAACGTGGAGTGGCCCGGGTTATTTAGGAGTTGAAACGAAAATAAAAATTATGTAAACAAAAAATCATTGTCACATAATTCTAAGTTTTGCACATACGTATCCCGTTTGCAATAATTGTATATTAATATATTTAATCAGATAGGTATGTGAGTACTAACTTTACGACTTCGATAACGGCTACCCATCCTGGCTTTAAAAGGAAATTATTAAATTGATCGTTCACCGGTAATTTTTCTTCATAGTTTGCAGTAAGCAAACTTGCAAACATATGTAACTAACTTTATGTCATGTATTTCAAGTATGAAAAGTCAAAATTACGTTATTAATTAGGTCGACATTTGGAAAATTTGTGAACATTTCGAGTGACAATACCAAACACTAAAATATATCGTAACAAAACTATAATGACAAAAACTGCCACTTGTAAAATTTATATGGAAAATCAAAATCACTATTTCCTGGACGGTGATGTTCGTTCCTCAAGCGGAGCCTGGCGTGGCCTGTGGAAGAGGCGGGCTTCCGTCTTCGTGAGGGAGACCCTCAGGCCCAGTAGGCGAATCCGGTCCGCGACCAGCGTCGTCGCGGCCCTCGCCTCCAAAAACGAGCCGCCCCTGGCCGTGATGAGCACAACCTCACCCCGGGCAAGAGCGGCATTCGGAGCAGCCAGTCATAACATAAAGCATTTCCTAAGTGAAACCACCACTCCCCCCCCCCTTCACCGCATCCCTGAAGAGGCGCCTCGAGAATTAAGAACCTCTTCCTTTTTCAAGTGGTTTAGAACATAACGAACCGGTGGCGGTTGTGGATTTAAACTTGATCTTTATGAGATTTGTAAAGAAAGAAACTGGTCATGTTTGAATATTCAATCATTATTAACTCTGTGGAAACCTTGGGGGAGGCCTATGTCCAGCAGTGGACGTCTTTTGGCTGAAATGATGATGATGATTAACCTATGTACATACATGAGTATGTAAGATGAAGGTTTAATAAAAAATCTCTCGTATAGTAAAAATACAATAACATCGTCAGTTAATTCTAATTTAAAGGAGTTTACAATGAGTCATAATATGATATATATTATATAAATTCCACCATAGACTTAAAATAAAATAGACGCGATTGATTTGCAGAAATAATTGAAGACTGTCTAGTCGTGTCGACGATGTTTGATCGACAAATATCTGGATAATACTCAAATGTATTTTTTTAGGATAAATTTTGTATTTCCCCCGTGATTCGGAAAATATGAACTTTTTTTTAATGGGATGATGTATTTATTTTTAAAAGGGAAGATGTAGTGGTGAGGTATGGTCATGACATAACAGACATACAGCTACATTAAAGTACGTGCCAAAGCGTGTTAATTTAACTATTAGGCGCGTCCTTCCGTTTATAGGTCCACGTTCGGCCACAATTGACATTGAATATAATTATGTTTTTGTGCATGGAACATTGTTTTTATGTCCGATTATAGTTACATAAAAGGCGTAGTCTGATGACTGTAATTAATAAAATGTTATTACATCTTGTTTAGGAGTAGGTAGCTTACTGTTGAAGTTATTGGGATACAGTAGGACTAAGCATGTTCCCCCAACGGGCAAGATTTGCCACAGCAAAAGATGCCCCTAATTTTGCTATCGCTCGATAGATGTCGCTTCTGTAAATTTGAACACGGTTTGGTTGTGCTACATCCATTTATTCGGACCACTTCAGCAAACATTGTTAATTGTCTGATAACCTTACAATTACTGTCTTTAGTCTTTACCACGTATAACAATTATTTTAGTTTTTTGGAATACTCCAATAATTCTTAGACATGTCAATTTAGACTATACTAGTGGCCCGCTCCGGCTTCGCCCGTGCAAAGCGGGGGTGGGTTATACATATAAACCTTCCCCTTGAATCACTATCTATTAAAAAAAACCGCTTCAAAATCCGTTGCGTAGTTTTAAAGATTTATGCATACATAGGGACGGACAGAAGAATGCGACTTTGTTTTATACTATGTAGTGAAGTTAAGTCTAATAAATCTGATTAAGGAAATGGAAGGACTCCTTCCTTGCCTTATTTTAATAAAAATAAATTAAATTTTATGAAATTCCCTAGATTGAAAAAAAAAACATTCATTTTAACGAAAAAAAAAAGATACTATTTTAAGTTTACTCTAATTCAATATGAGTTATGTGCCAATGCCAATGCGTCGTGCCAGCCTGGCACAGTAGGCTAACATCCCTCCATGAATTTGGAGGAGGCGGCGGCTGAGTACTGGGTAATGTATAGGCTGAAACGACGAAAAGTACCAGGGTATCATATTGTGAAGCAGGTCTCCACAAACCATCGCCCACACAACATTAACCTAACACTCACGGTTTTAGGAAACTGGATTTTGGTTCTGAAACGATGATAGAGTGTATACTAAATCTGTAACTAAATGAACAAAATAACAACGCAAAGCCATTTTTCGTAGACACGGACTGGCACTACCAAACTTGTTTTGCTAACGGTACCTCTAACGCGACAAAAGCCGCACATCCGACCTTGGAGACGAGAACTGCTGGTTACGCAATAGTACACCAACCTGGGAGCAGATTAGTACGCGATTTTGGTATCTATGTTAAAGGGTTTGGGATAATAATTGTGTGGTCGATGGTATTGTTTTGAGGGACATTTGGATTAAATGATGGGTGGTCAAAAAACTCATGAATGTTTCGGTACAGGGTTGGTTTGTTTTAAGTAAATTGATAGTAAGTGCGTTATGTATGTAGCTTCGTTTTGTTTTATTTATGTATACTAATGTACTACATCGGGGGTCCTACACAGCAGTCCTTTACATATTCGTTCCGTCTGGTGACGGCTTTAGAATAGATAGTGTAACCACACCTTTTCATCCTGAGGGTGACGTAACAGCCGACAGAGGGAAATTTTAAGGCAGAGAACCTAGCCGCAAGAGAAGAAAAACTTAATACCAAAAAAAACCCTGTGCCAAACCATCTAATACTTAGCCTATAGATGATCCACTGTTGAGTCGGACCTCCTCCAGTTACATGGAGGTTATTTAGCCTTCTGTGCTACGCTGGCCAGACGGGTTAACACAGGATTTCGTATCAAGTGTTCCTTCCCTTACAACTAGGCTTTCGGCCTTGTCATTTCCTTTAAACTCTTACGACTGTCTCAGGATGGAATGGGATAGTGACACCATGCATTAAAGTAATTCCACAATTAATATTCGTGGCTACTTCCAGCGAGTGTCATCGTTACAAATATGGCTGCTTGAGGTCACTGGGCGTCGTTGGAACCGCCTAAAGCATAAGTTGAAGCGGCCCGCTTGCTCTCAGGCCAGGGAGCCATGTGACTTTCGAAAGGACACACGAATTACCAATGTATGGGATTGACAGATCGTGTCAAACCTATACATTTGTTTTGCTACGACTTCAGTTCGTATCAATACCTATATTTTTCTATTCTATTATTAATTTTTATTCTTAATATTAATATTTTATAACAGCGTGAGTTTTATGAAGCTAGGCATGTCACTTCAGTGGTATAAATATTATAAAGTTCATTGAACGTAATTTTTATATGTTCATTTTTTATTGAAGTCGGGCCAAAAAGGTTTGCTCTATCAAATACTACTGCGATTCAGATCGTTCTCATGTAATGTATTGTGGTTGACTTTGGCCTACTAGCCTTCTATGTCTAATACCAGCGTTGGAAAAATGTATTTTCAACAGAGATGCTTGCCCTGGGTCTGAATGTCGTTTTGTTCGAGATTTTTTAATAATACGGAGTAGTCTATACTATACTAATTCTAGCTAACCGGGCCGATGTTGTCCTTCATGAAGTTCGTTTACCGACTGCAGCGCCATCTATCGGGCCGATATGTGAATCTAAGCCATCCTTGGTGCCAACCAAACGCATACAAAAAATCATTCAAATCGGTCCAGCCGTTTAGGAGGAGTTAGCGCAGTGGTTGAGCGATCGACTGCTGCGCAGCATGTAGCGGGTTCGATCCCCGCACGGAAGAAATATTTGTACGACCTACAAGTATTTGTTCCGGGTCTGGGTGTTTTCTATCTATAATATGTATGTATTTAGAAAAAAAAATGTATATAAGTAGTAGGACGAGATGGCGTTGTGTGAAATTTCCAATGATATTTATTATTATTCACACGTACAGTAGAATTATATCTAAAACTAGCGACCCGCCCCGGCCTATAAACCTTCCTCTTGAATTACTCTATCTATTAAAAAAAACGCTTCAAAATCCGTTGCGTAGTTTTAAAGATTTATGCATACATAGGGACGGACAGAAGAATGCGACTTTGTTTTATACTATGTAGTGATAGTGATAGTGAAGATAAAGAGGAATGCATATATGAATGACTTATATTTTAGTTTTAGAGAAGATTGTAACTTCATGACAATGGTGAGCTACAATAAAATTATTTTCTTTCTTTCTTCAATTATTTGTATGTTTGTAGCGAATAAACTAAAAAATACGCGATCAATTTTAAACATATTTTTTACGCTTCGAATTCCACTGTTACCAATGCGAGACCAGGGCCAGCGACGCAGTGTTTTTAATAAAATCGCTCCCGCCACCTCCTATGCCTTATCCCAAACTGCGCATTAAGGTCGCCATGGCCCGGCTATGGAAAGACGACATAAGGGCCCGTGTTCAATTGTTGAACTTCCATTTTGCATATTAAGCATGACAATGACTCGACGCGCAAAGCCTTTGAGCGAATATGCGCACTTTGTTAGCGGGACGCCATTGTTAGAGTTTAAAGATATATCTGTTCAAACAAATAAACCAACTGTGGTGACGGATTTACAATACATAGAGTCACCATCCCATTCCATCCTGAGGGTGTGGTAAGAGTTGACAAAGGGAAATAAAAAGGTAGATATCCTAGCAGCAGGAGAGGAAAAACTTGATACGAAACCCAGTGCCAACCCGTCTGGCCAGCGTGGCACCTTAGGCTAATTACCCTCCTTGTCAAACACTTGACACGACCAACAATAACTTTGACTGCATTGTTGGTCTAGGGGTTGGATGTGTCGCCTTTGGATCACGGGGTCCCGGGTTCGATTCCGGGCCAGGCAAATGTCTTTGTTTAAACCAGAACGCTTGCTCTGAGTCTGGGTTTTATTTGTGTTCGTTAATTTCAGGTTTGTAAACTGGCCACACGATACAGGTTATATATATATAGTGCAGGGATTATTTTATTAAAAAATAATAATTATTAAAATTATTTTTATGGCTTGAAAACTTATCTACAGCGAAGCTAGCTCTACAGAGAAGAGTCATTCAGAAACTCTGTAGTTGCTGTTTTTAGATCGTCATTAGATACAAGGCCCGGGTAAGACAGATATGTGAGAGCATTATCAGCGATTCCGTGTGGTGACGGATTTAAAATACAGAGTGTCACCAGTTCACCACCCCATTTAGTCCTGCGGGTGTCGTAAGAGCCGACAAAGGAAATGATAAGAAACCTGGCCGCAAGAGAAAGAAAACTTGACAAAAAACTTTTTTTTTTCTTTTTACGTCCGAGTTCCTCTTGTATACCCAGGTGGGACCGGGGCGCGTAGAGATGGTAAATTGCGCCTCGACCTACCCACTAAAACCGACGGCAATCCTCGACTGCCTAAGCCAGGGCCACGTCTTTGAAATAAATTTGCAGCAATCGGCTGGTATTCGAATTCAGAGGACGACAAGGAAGTACAATACCAAGAAAGCAAATTGGACGAAGTTTCGTACGAAACTCCACCAATTTCTTATAGAATATAAATTAAACAAAATAGAAATAAACAAAATAAACAATACAAACATAATGGATCTAACAATAAATAATCTTACAAGGGCTATAAAAGACGCCACTGAATCCGCAATTCCAGCCAAAAAAGCCAAAGAAAACATTAAAGTGCCGTGGTGGTCGGAGCAACTCGCCAAACTCAAAAAGAGCGTTGCCACCAGGAAGAGAAGGATCCGTTGCGCGGCACCTGACAGAAGAGAAATGGTAGTGAATGAATACCTCGAAATAAAAACACAATATGAAGAGGAGGTGACACGGGCACAAACGGAAGGTTGGAGACAATTTTGTAGTAGGCAGGAGAAGGAGGGGATCTGGGACGGAATCTATAGAGTGATAGGTCGGACAACACGAAGAGAAGAAGATCAATTATTGGCTAAGGAGGGGAGAAACTTAAACGCCCAGGAAACAGTCAAATATATCGCTGAAACTTTTTACCCTGAGGACCTCCCCGAGACAGACAATATCATCCATAAAGGTATAAGGCAAAAAGCTCAGACGCTCAATAGTACGTACGAAGGAGAAAAGATAGATCCCCCCTTCACACTTGTTGAACTGCATGCAGCCCACAATTCCTTTAACCCCAAGAAGGCCCCTGGGGCGGATGGACTGACAGCGGACATATGCAGTCGAGCCATAGAAAGTGCACCTGACTTATTCCTCACCCTACTGAATCGCTGCCTGCATCTCGGACATTTCCCTAAAATCTGGAAAGAAGCCACGGTGGTTGTCCTTAAAAAGCCTGGTAAAACAGACTATAAAACCCCTAAATCTTATAGACCCATCGGATTACTACCGATAATGGGTAAGATTTATGAAAAAATGGTAGTGTCTAGACTCAGATATCACATCATACCAAACATGAGCGCCAGACAGTATGGTTTTATGCCACAAAAAAGCACTGAGGACTCTCTCTATGTTCTAATGCACCGCATAAGAAGTAAATTAAATCAAAAGAAAATAATTTCACTTATATCATTGGACATAGAGGGAGCCTTCGACAGCGCATGGTGGCCAGCTATCAGAGTCAGATTGGCAGAGGAGAACTGCCCCATCAATCTGAGAAGGGTGATAGACAGCTACCTCCAAAATAGAAAGGTACGCGTGAGATATGCGGGTGAAGAGCACTGCAGGGATACAAATAAGGGATGTGTCCAGGGTTCGATTGGAGGACCTTTGTTGTGGAACTTGCTGCTGGATCCACTTCTCAAACGACTCGAAGCAAATGGAGACTACGTACAGGCTTTCGCGGACGACGTGGTGCTCGTCGTCGATGGGGACTCAGCCCTTGAGGTGGAGATGAATGCAAATGCAGCTCTCGAACGTGTTCGAGCATGGGGTGTGGAAAATAAACTAAAATTCGCGCCTCACAAAACTAAATCAATGACTATCACGAGAAGACTTAAATACGACACCCCACGCCTGAACATGGGCGGAACTAACATCCCAACCTCAAAAGAAATTAAAATTCTAGGGGTTACCATCGACGAAAAGCTAACATTCAACACGCACGTTCGCGAAGTATGTACAAAAGCCATAGGAATTTATAAAAAACTCTGCAGGACCGCCCGCGTTAGCTGGGGTTTGAACTCTGAGATAATAAAAATTATTTATACTGCCACTATAGAACCAATTGTATTATATGCAGCTAGCGCGTGGGCTAAATCAGCAAATAAACTAGGGGTAATAAAGCAACTCGGAGCATTACAAAGAGGTATAGCAATAAAGATTTGCAGAGCATACCGTACGGTCTCTCTGAACTCCGCATTACTGTTGGCAGGGATACTCCCCCTCGACCTCCGAATACAAGAGGCAGCCTCTCTCTACGAGGCTCGGAGGGGGGTTTCGATGCCACTACCGCAGGACATAGAGATTGAATGCCGAACACCTGCAACTGAACTACCGCACCCTGCCACACACATAGCCATGGGACTGGGAATAGTGGAAAACCAGGAACAATATAGTGCTAATGCACAATCAGCGGTCAAAATCTTCACCGATGGCAGCAAGATTGGGGGGCGAGTTGGGGCTGCGTTGTCCATATGGAACAACCAGTCCGAAACCCGTGCCCTCAAATTTGCACTATCAAAATACTGCACGGTTTACCAGGCTGAGCTCCTGGCAATATGCAGGGCAACGGAGGAAATAAAAAAGAGTACCGAGCTTACCTTCTCAATATACAGTGACTCTATGGCGGCCCTACTAACGGTGATAAACCACAAATCCTTCCATCCCCTCGCAGTTGAAACAAGAGAAAATATAAGATCAAGTTCTCTCCAAAACAAAATCATTAAACTGTATTGGATTAAGGCACATGCGGGGATGGAAGGAAATGAACGCGTGGATCAGCTTGCAAAGGAAGCCGCCATGAGAGCTAAGAAAAAACCGGACTATGATAAGTGTCCTGTTTCATACATCAAGCGCCACCTTCGAAGGGAGACGCTTGATGTATGGAATAGGCGTTACCAACAGGGATCAACAGGAACAACGACTAAAATATTTTTCCCGGACGTAATAAATGCGTATAAGATAATAAAAAAGATAAAAATTGACAGATATACAACACAAATGATGACAGGGCACGGTGGGTTCTCTGAATACTTGAACAGATTCAAGTGTAAGGAGAATCCATCGTGCACCTGCGACCAAAATACTAGTGAATCGGTCCCGCACCTGATACTAAGTTGTCCGGTGTACGGGACTGAAAGATATAACCTCAAAATGGAAATAAATATAGAACTAAGCCTAGACAACATTAAAAATGTAATGACAAGTAAATATAGAGAAAAATTTTTAGAATTCTGTAAAATGATAACAATGAGGGTGAACAAGAAGAATGCCACAACATACAGCAGATAGAATACAAAGATGAAGAGAATATGAAGATACTTAGATAAAATGCAAAGATGAATAGAATACATAGCACGAATATAAAGATGGACAGAATACGAAGATAGATGGAATACAAAGATGAATAGAATACATAGAACGAATATAAAGATCGATTGAAAACATAGATAGAATATATAGATAGTTAGAAGATAATAATATAATAGTGTTAAAAATTAAAGAAAGAATACTAAAGTCTCAGCTTATGGCCGAGGAATAAGAATTAAAAAAAAAAAAAAAAAAAAAAAAAAAAAAAAAAAAAAAAGCCAGGGCCACGGGATTCACTTCCATTGCGGGAGCATGCTCCATCACCCTGGGCGCCTTGGCCCGCCTCTTAGTGGAGCCCCATGCTTAGAGGCGGGCCCATCCGATGATTCGGGGGGGGGGGGCGGTATTGCCCTCGCCCATTACACCGCAAAACAGGCCGCCTTCCTACCGGGCCTGTTTTGCGGCGACGGACTTTGCTAACTACCCTCCAAGTTGTTGGGGGAGTCCCGACTCAGAAGTATAGGCAACGATACCACCATGCAAACGAATGCTTGAGCGCAAAAATATTTAGTTGTAACGTTAGGTACCACAATATTACTGTGAACCCATGCATTTACAACCTTCCAGCTCAAGGATTTTCATACAAGTTTAGTGTGGGAAACTTTTGTTATGCATAATTGTTTATTGTTTAAACAATCGCATTGCAAAGTAGGAAGCCGATGGCGACTCGTGAATAAGATTTGTAATAACCAAACATTTTAAAAGCTAACTTCCATTTCGTAATGAACCTGTAGGTACATCGACTCATTATCGGCAACTCGTCCGACACCTTCAGCATGGAATGGGGTGGTGACACACCGTCCGCCGGTATAGCCTACCGCGAAGGTGTGACGCCCCAGTGCGCGGGGCGTCACACGGGAGAAGGTCACATCTCTAGATGGTGTGTGTCAAGATGACTCTTCCCTATGTTCTCATTATATGTAGTAACTAGCTGCGCCCCGCGGTTTCACCCGCGCTAAATTATTGTCGTACCGCGAGTGACGCCGTGGGGCGAAGCTAGTCTAAAAAAGCCTAAGTTACTCCTTAAATCATTAGCTACCTATCAGTGAAAGTCCCGTTTAAATCGGTCTAGCCGTTCCAGAGATTAGCCGGAACAAACAGACAGACAGACATACGGACATACGGACAGACAGACAAAATTTAAAAAAAAAATCATTTCGGTCTATGTACTGTGTTTAAATACTTACGGATTTAGTAAAAAGTGGTTATTTTAATATTACAAACAGACACTCCAATTTTATTTATTTGTATAGAGTATAGATGTATAGATGTAATGAGAAAATTATGAGGACAGGAGACATGTAAATAAAATCTTAACACGTATAGCAATAGGAGTTACAATTTGAGAGACGGAGAATACAATTAGAATTATCTTTTCAGCTTATTTTAATACCGTACATAGGTACACTAAATTGAACCTTATTACCCAAACAATAAGCTTAAGATTGCTTTGCTATGCGACACTGCCCCGTACTAGCTATTGAATAGACTCATCTGTAAGCCCACTGTCGTAAATGTTTACTTCTACTTCGTGAAGTCTCGGATTCGATTTCCGGGACATATTAAAAGTGACTAGAATTAACTCTTATCAAGAATTATATCCCACAACACGGGAAAACGTAAAATTATATTGTTTCCTTATAAGGGTTTGACCAAAATTACTCGTTACTCGAATCTTAGCAAAATTGTGGTGACGGATTTAGAAAACATATTGTCTTCACCCCATTCCATCCTGACGGTTAATACGGCAAACACGAATAGCCAAGGATGACACCATTATAAGGGGAACAATAGACGCAACGTGGGACAGAAGAAGACATGTTGGGGGTACTTCACACGTTACAAAACGCTGCGATCGTATCTCGATTATGGTGTATTTATCTACACTTATAATTGGGTCAGTTGATGTAATACGCGAATAGTATTTGCGCTGCGCAACCTTTTTAATGATGTTGTGACAGCATCTCGTATTGCTACAGTTGTTTTCATCGTTTCAGCTTCATCGTTTCAGCTTCAGCTTATAAATAACCCACTAGTTAGTCGGGCCTCCTCCAAGTTTGTAGAGGGAAATGAGCCTAATGTGTCATACTGGTCAGACAGGGTTTCGTATCAAGTATTGCCCCTAAGGAAACAACCTTCTCGGCTCTCACGACGCTCTTAGTATGACATGGGGTGGCACACGAATATTGTTGTAATAAAAAAAAACATACACTTGATCGCTGGCATCGTGCTAAAAGGTAATCGAACCCGATATCTACCGACCTCCCAGTATCAACTACTATTCAGCCCAAAAATTACCACTGCTGAGTCGGGCCTCCTCCAATTACATGGAGGGTAATTAGCCTACTATGTCACGCTAGCCAGACGGATTGACACAGGGTCGTATCAAGTTTTTCTTCTCCCGTAAGAGCTCTTACAACACCCTAAGGATGGGATGGGGTGGTGACACTATATATGCTGAATCCGTCACCACACGGACTCCCGTGCACCTACTATCCATATCTATGTTCAAAGCATTTTTTTATCATTGACCCGAGGCTTGCGTGATGGAAAGCAACGCCAGGGTCTAAGATGGAGCAGGCAATTCAAGTAAATGCCCTGACAGGCACCGGCTCACACATACACACGTTGAAACAGTAAAACTGCTTGGCGCCGGACATAAGCTGGGTACTGACCGGCGTTACGGGGCGTAATGTAACGTGTTAGGGCCTCCGCGCATTATGCGGCCAGGCCGCGCGGCCAAGTCGCTGCGGCCAACTAATTCTTCTACGATGTATATTGCTGCGCGCAATACACGGCCAGGCCGCGCGGCCAACGAAAAACATCGCGTCACATACGCGGCCTATTGGCCGCCGCGACCAATCCGCGCAATATGCGGCCAGGCCGCCTAAATGCGGGGGCCCTTACATAGCGAGCATTCGTGCAGTCAGTACGTCGTTGGTCGCTGGATTTCCCGTAACACGACGTACTGACTGCACGAATGCTCGCTGTGTAACACGTTACATTACGCCCCGTATCGCCGGTCAGTACCCACCTTGATGTGAGAGTGGTAGCTAGCCGGGACCATTAGATCCTGCCACCAAGCGTGATGGATTTGTTGACATTTACAACACGCGTTATTTCCCAGCGTGCGGTGGGGAAGTTTTATTTATTTATTTATCACTTTTTTGTACAATAAATACTATAAACATAAAACATAGTTAGAAAATAACAAAGTACATTTAGGCGGCCTTATCGCTAGCAAGCGATCTCTTCCAGGCAACCTTAAGGCGAAAGAAGCATCTACGATGTAAACAGGTAGTGTCTTAACAGATTTATGCCTAATATCTTAACACTGATAAACTTACATATTATACTGTACTAGCAACCCGCCCCGGCTTTGCTCGGGTGCAATGATGAACATCTAAATTTATCAGTGTTTCTCTACTATATTATGGATGTATTTTAACATATAAACCTTCCTCTTGAATCACTCTATCTATTAAAAAACAGCAACAAAATCCGTTGCGTAGTTTTAAAGATTTGAGCATACATAGGGACGGACAGACGACAGCGACTTTGTTTTATAATATGTAGTGATAGTGATATGTATGTATACAGAGACAATAAACGTAATACATATATCAAATACACTATAGTTCGAGATTTGCAAAATTAGATTTTAATCGTTTCTTAGATATTCAGGTTATCAGCGCGTCTAATAGTATCCGGCAAAGAATTCCAGAGCAAGACACTTCTGACTGCCTCGTTGGTCTAGTGGTTAGATGTGCCGCCTTTGGATCAACGGGTCCCGGTTTCGATTCCGGGGTCGGGCAAGTCTTTGTCTAAACCAGAGGCACTGGCTCGGAGTCTGGGTGTCATTTCTATCTATAATATGTATGTATTTACAAAAAAATATGTATATAAGTAGTTTATCATCCATCTCGTTACCATAACACAAGCATTAAGTTGCTTAGCTTGGGACGAGATGGCGTTGTGTGAAATGTCCAAGGATATTTATTTATTTATTTTACTTCGAGCAGTAAAAGAATTAGAGCTGAAATTTGAGGTTTGACAAGGAATGTTGAGACGTAATGTATTTGAAGAATTGAGGAAGTTTTATATTCTGACCCCACACGGGACGACGCCTCTACCTTTACAACTGCAGTTAGTCAAATGGTCAAGTTAATGTGCACATTTGCGAGATGAATGAGCGTATATTTACGACAAAATGGCCGACCTCGGGCCTGCAACAATGCCTAGCTTAGCTTTGTATCTGGATAGCAATGGCGGGTCAATTTGACTGCCTCGTTGTTCTAGGGGTTAGATGAGCTGCCTTTGGATCAACGGGTCCCGGGTTCGATTCCGGGGTCGGGCAAGTGTCTTTGTCTTAACCAGAGGCACTTGCTCGTCTTGCTGCCAAGTTTTCCTTCTCTTGCGGCTTTTCACATTGTAATTACTTCTGTCAGCTCTTACGACACCCTGAGGGTGGAATAGGGTGGTGACACCATAACAAGAGAGAAAAATAATAACAAGAGTGTATCTTAACAGCTTCCTATAAATATTCGACATTTTCATCAGCTTACTTGATTAAAAAAAAAAAAAAAACTAGCGGCCCGTCCTGGCTTAGCACGGGTACGATGATATCCGCACTAACACTTCAATTTTATTTATTGGTATAGATTTAGTAATAAAGAACACAGAGGAATTTTGTAAACATTATAAATAAATAAATATCCTTGGACATTTCACACAAAGCCATCTCGTCCCAAGCTAAGCAACTTAATGCTTGTGTTATGGTAACGAGATGGATGATAAACTACTTATATACATTTTTTTTAACGCGAAACTGGGCAAGCGGAGCGGAGATGAGCTGCAAGTGGGGCAATTTGGGTTTGGACACCGGAACCAACGGGGCCAGACTTTGGCTGGTTTTCTGGAGAAGGAGGGACTCTATATGATGAATTCCTTTTACAAAAAACCAGAACAGAGGAAATGGACCTGGTTGAGTCCGGATGGCACCACAAAAAACGAGATAGACTTCATCATGTCGACGGAAAAGCACATATTCAATGATGTCTCCGTGATCAATATGGTCAAAACCGGAAGCGATCACCGCTTAGTACGAGGCACATTGAATATCGACGTTAAGCTTGAAAGGTCGCGCCTGGTGAGGTCTACGCTGCGTCCCGTGCCAGTTCAAATTCAAAACCCGGAGAGCTTTCAGCTCGAACTGCAAAACCGCTTTATAAGCCTAGGCGTTGACGTGGACGATTATAATGACGGGTTCGTGGAGACTGTCCGCAAAGTTGGGTCGAAGTTCTGTGAGACCCAACGCCTGAAAACGGCCAAAAAGCTCTCTGACCTCACCCTAAATCTCATGGACGAGCGACGGAAAATGGTTCTGCAGTCTACAGATGATGCGACGCAGCTTCGGATGCTCAATAGACAGATATCAAAGTCCCTGAAGCGTGATATACGCCGATTCAACACGAATCGTGTTGAAGAGGCTATTGAACGTAACAGGGGCTCCAAGGTTTTTGCCAGGGATCTGTCTATTGGGCAAAGCCAGCTCGTCAGGCTGAAGACTGATGACGGCAGGATCGTCACGTCGAAGTCCGAGATTTTGGGTGAGGTCGAGAGTTTCTATGGACAACTGTACAAGTCTACACAGGAACCCGTCATAAATCTAGCAGACGACCCACGAGCTAGATTAACCCGGCACTACACAGAAGACCTCCCGGACGTCAGCCTGTGTGAGATCGGGATGGCTCTCGAGCAACTTAAAAACAACAAGGCGGCGGGTGATGACGGAATTACCGCAGAACTTCTGAAGGCGGGTGGAGAACCGATCCTTAGGGCCCTTCAGAAGTTATTCAATTCCGTCATACTCGAAGGACGAACGCCAAAGGCATGGAACAGAAGTGTGGTGGTGCTGTTCTTCAAGAAGGGAGATAACACCTTATTGAAGAACTACAGACCCATCTCACTTCTGAGCCATGTCTACAAGTTGTTCTCGAGGGTCATCACGAATCGACTCGCGTGCAGGCTTGACGATTCCCAGCCTCCCGAACAAGCCGGTTTCCGAAAAGGCTTCAGTACCGTAGACCATATTTTAACGCTACGGCAGGTTATACAGAAGACCGAGGAGTATAACCTGCCACTTTGTCTGGCGTTCGTGGACTACGAGAAAGCCTTCGATTCGATCGAGACGTGGGCAGTATTGCAGGCTCTCCAGAGGTGCCAAGTCGACTATCGGTACATCGAAGTGTTGAAGTGCTTGTATGAAAACGCCACCATGTCAGTCCGACTCCAGGACCAGACCTCGAAACCGATCCAGTTGCAGCGAGGTGTTAGACAGGGAGACGTTATCTCTCCGAAACTGTTCTCCGCTGCACTGGAAGATGTTTTCAAGGTTCTGGACTGGAAAGGGCTGGGCATTAACGTGAACGGCGAGTACATCACTCACCTTCGATTCGCTGACGACATAGTCGTAATGGCTGAGACCATGGAGGGCCTCACTACGATGCTCGATGGCCTCTGTGGAGCCTCCGAACGAGTCGGCCTTAAGATGAACATGGAGAAGACGAAGATCATGTCTAATATCCATGTTCAAGCCACTCCTGTTAACATCGGAGGTTCTACCCTCGAAGTTGTTGACCATTACATTTACCTGGGACACACTGTCCAGTTAGGTAAGTCCAACTTCGAGAAAGAGGTCAATCGTCGGATCCAACTCGGCTGGGCAGCGTTCGGGAAGCTGCGAAAGATCTTCTCGTCCACAATACCGCAGTGTCTGAAGACAAAAGTCTTCAACCAATGTGTGTTGCCAGTGATGACATATGGAACAGAGACGTGGTCGCTCACTATGGGCTCCATCAGAAGGCTCAAAGTCACCCAAAGGGCAATGGAGAGGGCTATGCTCGGAGTTTCCCTGCGAGATCGAATCAGAAATGAGGAGATACGCAGGAAAACCAGGGTCACCGACATAGCCCACCGGATTGCCAAACTTAAGTGGCAGTGGGCAGGGCACATAGCTCGCAGGACCGACGCCCGATGGGGCAGAAAAGTCCTCGAGTGGCGACCGCGTTCCGGAAGGCGCAGTGCTGGTAGGCCTCCCACACGGTGGACCGACGACCTGGTTAAGATCGCCGGAAAGCAGTGGATGCGGGCGGCCCAGGACCGGCCTTTGTGGAAATCCTTGGGGGAGGCCTATGTCCAGCAGTGGACGTCCTTTGGCTGAAATGATGAAATACATACTTATTATAGATAGAAATGACACCCAGACTCCGAGCCAGTGCCTCTGGTTGAGACAAAGATACTCGCCCGACCCCGGAATCGAACCCGGGACCCGTTGTTCCAAAGGCGGCACATCTAACCACTAGACCAACGAGACATTGAAATTCTAATGACCGTGGGCATTAGCAATCACTTACCATCAGCACCTCCCACAAACTAACACGAAGCAATGATAAGTGTGGCTACATTAGATCTATTGACACTCCTCAAAAACTTTCCATATTAGGATTTGTTTGTTTTTCAAGTCAGCGCCGAAATGTAATATTTATTTTATGCATTACCATATATTATTCACACTAATATCGTAAATGAGGAAAGGCGTGTGTTTGTGTCTTTGACACCTCAATGAATAATCTAAAAATGATGCAATTCCGCATAAGCATAACCTGCGATCGGGAGCAGGTCAAAGGTTATGCATGTCATCTGATCTATGGCTTACGCACACCGGGACGGCATGGCAAGGGATTTAATTTTTTGCTAATGGACATTCAAACGTGTCGAAAAAGAAATACGATATAAATTGCTATGCTTTAAAAAAGCAAATGAAATCCCTTTCGATGCCACGGCATTATTTTAGATCTCATGCCGTCCCGGTCTGCGTGGGCCCCTAAGCTCCATCACTAAAATGCCATACTCTTATTGTTCCGTATTCCGGCGTGTTTTTGAATATGACGTGATGCGGCATAGGCTTGCTCCTTGACCAATGGGTGGCCAGTATTCAAAAACGCGTTGGTCATGAAAAACAATTGAAAGGCGATTGTCTGTTGTTTTAACATTGGCGTGTACGGCATACAGCTCTGTGCAGCAAAATTACATTTTAATAACTTTCTCAATATTCTCGTGCGAATTGTGTGCTGAAGTTAAGTGAACGTTGCTGACCGCCGTGCGATCAAAGACCGACACCACTAGCTGCAGATGTTGGCACACTCCAGAGGGAAGGTGAGTGAGTTCTGTGTTGCTCGCGTTCTATTTCGTAATACGCCGGAGTATTGGAGACGTTCTCCAAGGATAACCGTGTTATCTTGTACCGCCGTACCAGCTTGCCAATCCATTTCCTATATACAGTCCACTGCGACCAGTGTGAGTCCGTGATTCATACACACTTATAATTACGTCTCATAAACACTTGCCTCGTTACTTCGCTTTCATCGTCGACAAGTCCTATTGTGAGTCCGTGCGTTGCATCACACCGTGGAAACTGGGCTACCGACTGACATGCACACCGATTGTCTTGTTTATAGAGATTTATACTTGGTGACATACTTAGTTTATTAATAGCTGCCAAGATATCGCTTATTACCTGGGGGGCAATTCTCGTGCAGTAGAGATACATCTCTATTCGAGATAACGGTAGAGAATGACGTCATCACGAGCGAAAATCTATTAAAGCTATTCTCGCCATGTCGATTCCGATATATGTCTATGGAAAGCCGTGCGAGATGCTACGACTGGTCGGGACCGGTCGAGACGTCATCTCTATCATGATCTTGATCTCTATTTGGATTTAGCAAACGTCAAATTGGTTGTCATTTGCAATAAGTAAGGTCGGAAATAGTTACTTAAAATTTTGTTAAAGTGTTGTAGGCATGACTGACGAATTTATTATCGATTTCGTGCAAAACATAATAAGGGATGCCACGTTTTGTGGGCGCCGTTTAAAGAATTTAGGGTCTCGGCTATATCTCGCCAGCGCCTTTCGCTATCCTTCTCCGTGAAAGCCGACGAAAACGTACCGATCCGCAGTTGGGGATCGGATTCTAGCAACGAGAGAAGGATTCGGATTCTAGCAACGTGAGAATGGTAGTTGAATCTTAGCCATCTGTCTTAGTCGTCTGTTCCCGATTGGGATCGACAACAGTAGACTACTGGCTGGTAAGAATAGAATAAGTTGAAATTGGTGTTCTTTTTATAATTTAACCAGCGACCCGCCCCGGCTTCGAGCGGGTTCAATGATGAACTTCATTTATCAGTATTTCTCTACAATCTATTGAATTTATTATACATATAAACCTTCCTCTTGAATCACTCTATCTATATTATTAACAAAAACGACAGCGACTTTGTTTTATACTATGTAGTGATAGTGATTTTGATATTTTTACTACTTAAATCATTTAAGAACAATACCAAAACGTTTTCTGCACCATCGCACCCATATGATTTTCGTTCGAAATTGAGCAAGATACAAATTATAAGGTTATCTAAGTAAAAATAAAAATAAATTAAAGTTACTACTTACCTAGTGGAGTCTATGGCATAATTTAAAAAAAATGATTTTATTTCTTCTATTGTTTTTCATGCACATACGCGGCCTATTGGTCGCGGCGGCCAATAGGCCGCGTATGTGACGCGATGTTTTTCGTTGGCCGCGCGACCAAAACTTGGCCGCGCGGCCTGGCCGCGTAATGCGCGCAGCTACATACATCGTAGAAGAATTAGTTGGCCGCAGCGACTTGGTCATAGATCATACACTATATATACTAGAGGACTTGGCCGCGCGGCCTGGCCGCATAATGCGCGGAGGCCCTTACACTCTTTCTAATTAATTCAAATTTCAAATTTAAACAATTGATAAAAAATTGACAATTGTCAATGAGTCATTAAATTGATCAAATATTCAAGTTCAACACTCATCTGCAAGGCCTCTGGATACCGTGACCGTTTGAGTGCACAGGTAATGTAATTATTATATCTGTGTCATTACCTAAATTTATAGGCGGTAAGTAGCTTTAGGGAGAACCCAAACGAGCGTAATTTTGTGAGATGTGAGTCGCGTAATTTCGGTCGCGTAAATTATGCCTAGCAGAAATTCTGTTGGACTTTGGACATTTATATGAAACCGAATGCAGCAGAAATTACGCGATCGAAATTACTCGACTCACAAAATTACGCTTGTTTGTCCTCACCCTAACTGTTTCTTTGTATTTTTAAAGACAACTGTCATCTAGTCTCTCACGTGACCACGTCGCCTACAAAGCATTCGAACCGTGGGGAATTAAATAATGGAATATACGCGGGATAAATCCGCGACCGAAGCCGCTGCAGCTAGATTTAAAATAAAGTTGCAAGTCTACATCCGCTCCTTTAGTGCTCCAAAGCGGTTATATTTCAGGGATCTTTATAGTAAATGTCAGACCAACGATCGTAATATTTCGCAATCTGCTTTAAATCTGGTGCGAGGAGCATAACATAAGGCACAGCATTCCTACTGTGTGGGTAGATTTTTTATTTGAGCTCAGTCCAAGAGGCAGTGACAAAGAAATTAAAGAAATAATCCAAAAGATAAACGTTCAATATTGTAACATTTTTAGCGCTTAAAAACAGGCATATGCAAAAAATTGTCGGAGTCAGGCAACTGGCTTTATGTAAACCAGAGGCACTTGTTCTGAGTCTGGGTTTAATTTGTGTACGAGAACTTCAAACAGCCCCTGCGATTTCCAAAAAAAGACCAGGCATTTAGTTTTTAGAAAAAATACCTTTTATAAGGAACTATATCCGAATGATCACGCTGTTAAATTTTCCAATACATAGTTGTTTCGCAAATTTATATCACCATTAAATAAATTTACGACATAATTCCGTTAGCAACACTCTCCTACACTACATTTAACGAGATAACGATCCTTGTAGTTTATCGTGCATTAACAGCGTTTAGTGTTACAAGCACTCTACGCGGACAATTTTAATTATTGTATAGCTACTATAAATTAGGACAATAAATACTTAAGCAAGGCCGCGATTCAAAATTATATTGTTCTAAACTGAACTACTGAATCCGAAACTCAAAAGGAACTTTATTTACGTCGGTTTTATCAAAAAACTCTTATAAATCGTCATATTTAAAGTTATCATTAATATTTTAAGACCCCTGAACCACGCTAGGCAGTAGTCTCAATACACACACGGTGGAAACCGTGTGTGTATTGAGTTTCGTATAACGTTTTCCTTCACTTGCGACTATGTTATCGGCCTTGTCATTTCTTTTTTCCGCTCTTACGGCAACCCTCAGGATGGAATGGGGTGGTGACACTGTGTATTCTAAATCAGTCACCACACAAATAAACTAGGACTCGCATAACCCTTATAGTATGTGTCGAGAGTCGAGGAAATCCTGTGGGATATGCCGGTAACTCTGATTGCCAAACTTAAGTGGCAGTGGGCAGGGCACATAGCTCGCAGGACTGATGCCCGATGGAGCAGAAAATTCCTCCAATGGCGACTGCATTCCGGAAAGCGCAGTGCTGATAGGCCTCCCACAAAGTGGACCTGGTTAAGATCCCCGGAAAATTATGGACACGGAAGTCCCGGAATTTTTTTTTAAACGATACCTCTGCATCCCCGGCCTTTGTGGAAATCCTTGGGGGAGGCCTATGTCCAGCAGTGGACGTAGTGGAATAGCATGATTATGTGAAACTACGGTATACTGTGATGAGGCCGATTTTTTACAAGTGCTTGTTAATGACTGAGTTTACTGTTATCTTTAAAGTAAAGGTGTTGTTAGATGAGGGTCAATGTTGTGGCGGACAAAAGTACATCACGAATGTAACTTTATTTATCATCACTACATAGTATATAACAAAGTCGCTGTCGTCTGTCCGTCCCTATGTATGCTTGAATCTTTAAAACTACGCAACGGATTTTGATGCGGTTTTCTTTAATAGATAGAGTGATTCAAGAGGAAGGTTTATTTGTATAATATTGTAGAGAAATTTAGATGTTCATCATTGCGGGTCGCTAATTTATGTTATAATAGAAAAAGGTTTTATGTATTTGTAACAAATACACTCTTGACATACAGTTACAAAAACAAATGTACATTTACATACATGTACAAAACAAACAAGCAAGCAATTACATACATGTACATTTAGTTGTATAAAAGTTATCAGATCATATCTAGTTTTGTTAAGATGACCCCCCTGTACATCTTGTATCGCCGGAGCTTTTGCACACATATATCATATACACAAAGACATCCAAAGTATGTATATCTGTTTTGTCCGAATCTGGAATCGAATCTGCGACCTTTGATCCAAATCAATCCTTAAAACAACAAAACTATTCGGGTTTCCTGAAAACATCAAATTTTGTAGCAAATAATAATGTTACCGTTTTGTTTTTCTATTTTACCTATTGACTAGTTACCAATCTGAAGTAACCTTAACACCGCTTTTAACTGTGTTTCAGATAGTGACCGGAAAGATTAAGATTAACCAAATTACAGTGATGGCTGATGAATGGTCAAGTCAAATCTTCATTACTTAACGTATGAAGTACAAAAAAGGAAGATATTTCCTGCGACTGGTCAAAGAGCTCCACTATTTTATTTCTTACTAGTGACCCGCCCCGGCTTCGCACGGGTGCAATGATGAACCACTAAATTTATGAGTGTTTCTCTACTATATTATGGATGTATTATACATAAAAACCTTCCTCTTGAATTTCCTTTTGGATGTATTATACATAAAAACCTTCCTCACTTTTTCTATTAAAACAAACCGCTTCAAAATCCGTTGCGTAGTTTTAAAGATTTAAGCATACATAGGGACGGACAGACGACAGCGACTTTGTTTTATAATACGTAGTGATAGTGACTAACTAATGCCCGCAGTCTTCGCTTTAACTTGGGTTAGTTCTTTAGAATATCATCATATAATCACCCCATACCGTCCTGAGGGTGTCGGAGGACCTGACAAAAAGACATGCCAAGGAAACATAGCCGCAAGAGGTTCAGTGGGTTACTTAAGACGGTCTTTTCAGCCCATATATGACCCACTACAGAGTCAGACCTCCTCCAAATTCATGGAGAGAATTTAGCCTTCTGTTTTTCTTATCTTATCAGTTTACCTTCTCTTGCGGCAAGGTTTTCGGCCTTGTCATTTCCTTTTCTCAGCTCGCAGAATATTACACATCCCCACCGCACGCTGGGAACAAACGCGTGTTGTAAAAGTTAACAAAACTTGGTTTTGTTAACAATTGTAAAAGTTAACAAAACTTGGTTTTGTTAACAATTGTAAAAGTTAACAAAACTTGGTTTTGTTAACAATTGTAAAAGTTAACAAAACCAAGCATGCTGGTTGGTATGATCTAATGGTCCGCCCGCCTAGCTACCACCCTCATATAAGTCAAACAGTTTTAATGTGTTCCGTCGTGTGTATGTGAGAGCCGGTACCCGACAGGGCATTTCCTTGGATTGTCTGCTCCATCTTAGACCCTGGCGTTGCTTTCCATCACGCAAATATAGGGTCAAAGGCATTCAAATCGGTGATAAAAAAACCATCAGGATGGAATGGGGTGTTGGCACTATGTAATTCCTCACCACACGAACTTATGACGACAGAATACATATCCTAGCCACTGCCAAATGCCAGATTAGCCTGGAGGAGGCCTGACTCAACAGTGGGTCATCTATGGGCTGAGTAGTGGTAGACAGAACGGTGACGGATTCAGAATACACAGTTCACCAACCCATACCATCATGAGGGTGTCGTAAGAGACGACTAAATGAAAGCAAGTGGCAGATCATCTAGCCGAACGAAAAGTAAAGGATAATATGATACAAACCCTGTGCCAACCCGTCTTGCCAGCGTGGCACAGTAGAGTGATTACCCTCCATAAATTTGGAGGAGGCCCGACTCAGCAGTGGGTCATTTATGGGCTGAAACGACGACAGAACAGAACGAGGTTCAAGTGTAAAAGTACCGCAACGCTTTTTCTTTCTCACTTGCATCTCAAACTGGCACCTATTTATTTACTTTGGTCCGGTTCAATGAACTTGCGAACGCATGCAAAGCAATTTCACCCTTGTTATAAATACACAAAAGGTCGATAATTATTTGCGTGGAGTGCGTGCAAAAACCTTCGCAACTAGCTCACGAAATCGCATCTCATTGGCTTTATTACAATGAAATTACGATTGATATAAAAACGAAATATTGTTTTTGTATCGCAAAAAGCAAAATTCATTTTGTTGGCCAAGAGGCAGTCAGTATTTTGCCTAGCATACGAACACTGAAAGAATATTTAATTTCCCGTACGGTAGAATGACACGAGGTGACATTTTTTGGTAACTTACCAACTCCGAGCGACCCAAGCCCTGTCCCACCGGCTGGGGCCCTAAAAAAGGTTTCCCCTACTTAAAAAAAACATGCACGTCCTATGTGGTAACAGATTTGGAATACATGGTGTCACCACTACTCTCAGCCCTACTACTCAGCCCATAAATTATCCACTGCTGAGTCGGGCCTCCTCCCAACACTGGGAGGGAAATTATCCAACTGTGTCACTGTGTGATCGTGCGACCGTGCATTCAAACATACTTATATATACGGAATGTCCTATTGAAGGTCCGCACGACCTTGCGATATTATTATTGATTCTTCTTGCCGGCTCTTCTCTATGGAATGGCATTCCGAAACGGTGCTAAAAACTAAATTATTAATTTTATCATATGGTTTTTATTTTTTTCTCTTAAAATCTTTGACTATTTGAAAGCATTCGCAAGAATTTATTCGAATAAAAAACATTTTGATTTTGATTGATAAAACTTATAATATAATTATTGATCATTGCACGAGCGTAATAGGACAAACGTTTTCTCATCGCACGATAAAATCGCATCGCGGCATCGCACGAGCGATGGCAATAGGACGGCGCCTTACACAAACAATCGCTAGCTCTCCGCCTATTTACCTCAGAGTGTCCGTACGTGATTCTACGCTCGGTAACTTTGAATAGCGTCATTGAGTAAAACCATTCCGGAGAGCAAGTTGCGCAAGCCAAAAAATGTGGTATTACTGTTTACTCTGCCCTCTGACTTTGACACAAATGATCGGCGACTGTGAACATTTTCGATACCTTCCGTTAGTGTTTCCCCATTGGAGGCGGCTTAACTTTCTGTTACACTCTGTATAAGAGCTATATCTTCAACGATATACCCAATTAAAGGTTTTCCAAAAACGGATTTCATGGCTTTTCTAAAGACCCCAAGTTTACCGCTAAGGAGATCAAACGCGCCGCCTATACCGATAACTCGTGGACATATTACACACTCCGTTGTGCCTTAGTATGTTCGCATTTATAAATTGATGCAACTCTAACCCTCGACAAAAAGAGGGCTAGTGATTAGATGTGCCGTCTTTGAATTAACGGGTCCTGGGTTCGATTCCGGGGTCGGGCAAGTGTCTTTGCCTTAACCAAAGGCACTGGCTCGGAGTCTGGGTGTCATTTGTGCTCGTGAATTACATGTTTGTAAACTGCCCCCGCGACAAAGGTTAAACCAAGTGCAGGATTTTCATTGTTTTTAAAAAAACAAAAACATATAAGTTTGACGTGTATGTGTGTGGCATACTACTACGAGTACTAATTATAATTAGCCTACTGTGCCACACGCTGTCCAGACGGGTTAGCACCGAATGGGGGAGGGCAATGCAGCCCCCCCTCATAAACGGAGGGCCCCGCCTCGGTGCATGGGGCTCCACTATGAGGCGGGCTGAGGCCCCCATGGTCACGGAGCATGCTCTCTGCAATGGGAGTGAATCCCGTGGCCCTGGCTTGGGCAGTCAAGGATCGCCCCATTGTTTAGTCATTAATATTGATATGTTAATAACCAGGCTTGTGCAAAGAAGCATTGAATATTTTTCTAAGTAAACTTTTATTCCTTAGTTTCGTACTGTATTTGCTTTATTTATCACTAATCATAACCGTGTACCTGTTTTATAGTTTATGCAAATTAAGTAATCCCTAACCTTATTTTAGTATCAGTTTCCCGTTGACGAATAGAACTAGGATAAACCCAACGTTGAGGCGCGTTAAACTACTGGAAACTTTGTGATTTTAGCACTGGAAATCCTACTCCAATACGTCCCGCGAGGGTGACGAATAGGATGAGGGTTTCTAATATATTTTATTGCGTTTAGTCTTAGAAATCCTACTGCAGTACGTCACCCGCTGGGACGTATTGGAGTAGCATTTACGCGTGTTTTTTCATTAAAAGAGCTTGGAAATGCTAATCGAGTTCGTCTCAGGCGGAGGGGACGTACTGAATGAGCATTTCGATATACGCGGCCGAGTATCCATGGGGATCACCGACGTAAAAAGAAAGGGTTTAGTATCAGTTTGTCCTTTTCTTACGGCCAAGTTTCGGCCACCCTCCGGATGGAATGGGATGGTGACACTATTTATTCTAAATTTAACAAGCAATATTATTTAACGAAGATCAGCAATAACATGGTCACTTATATAAAAGATTAGCTGTACACTGCCTGCGTTGTTACGCCACGAAAGCCATTACACACAGATTTTTTTCTGTTCAGAAACCTTCATGGTTTCCAAACTCAAAAAGAACTTTATTTACGTAGGTTTTATCACAAACCTGTTATAAATCGTCATACGGCTATCATCTTATGCTCATGCACAACACTTTTGCTGATCACATGATGAAATGCACAGTGTACGATTCTATTATAAAGGACATACAGACCAACATTCATTTTCACTATCACTACATAGTATAAAACAAAGTCGATGTCGTCTGTCCGTCCCTATGTATGCTAAAATCTTTAAAACTACGCAACGGATTTCGATGCGTTTTTTTTAATAGATAGAGTGATTCAAGAGGGAGGTTTATATGTATAATACATGCATAATTGCACCCGTGCGGAGCCGGTGTGGGTCGCTAGTTTATATATAAAAACAATATCAGACGAATATCAGACAATATAGACCACTGAAAAAAATGCCATTTCGCACGTGCTAACAAAAAAATACATCTGCACCCCAAAGGTTACGGCAGATGCTTATGAAAATGATGCACACCAAAAAAACTGAATAATGCTCACTACTTTCTATTCATTATCAACCTTAAAGACTACCGTATAAAATTCACAATTGTAACATAACACCCCACTGAAGCTACTTATTTGGCAAATGAATATGGACTCTAAACATATTGTTTGTAAGTCCAAATTCAATTACGTTGGCTCCCGTTTGCTTAGGCAGATGTCATAGCACGCGCGAGGCTGTTAGCAAAGGTTTAAAGGCGACAAATATACGTAAAAAATTTAACAATAGCATTGTGCAGTGTGAAATGCGCCTTAGAAGGATTTTAACACATCTGTGCTGCAATGTGCTGTATCCGTATCACCACCACTCCATTCCAACGATTCATTACAAATTGTCCTTGTGGCTCGGCTCCTTAGAGTCGGTTCACATCTGACGGAAAATGCGTCGCGTATGATCGGTCACGTAACGCCAAAACAGGCAAATGTAGGTATGCTAAAGCATTCAACCTTTCACACCTAACCGATGATGCGCGACGCATTTTCCGTCAGATGTGTACCAACCCTTAGTGGTCATAATGTACAGGCTGAAATTATGACATAAAAAGCAGATTCTGCCTAATGAAGAACGAATCAAGATTTGTTTTTAATTGAGAAAGGTATGCTGAGATGGTTTGGATATGTCAAGAGAATGAATGAATGAAGAACGATTGACGAAAAAAGTGTACGAGGCGAGTGTGAATGAAAGTGTTCGATACCAAGTCAAGGACGTCTTGGAAATACCCAAGAGTACCCTAAACCGAAGAGCATGTATGAAGGGAATAATGAAAGTGCACGAAGCGGAACAGGTATGTAAGGATCGTAGTAAGTAGAAAGAAGTGGTCTCTGCCTACCCCTACGGGAAAGGAGCGTGATTACCTCAGAGTGTCCGTATGTTATATTTTTTGGCAATTCCGTATAACTTATTTTCTAATAAACTATAGTAAGGTTGGAAAGGAAAAGTGTATTTTGTCGTCCATTTTCTTTTACGTAAGACCCAAAAAATGAAAACAAGGAGTGTTGACATGATGGAGTCGACCATTAGTCATTGCCAATGGACACTGGTGTAGTGAAAGTTGGCTAGTACAATCAAGTGCACAATTAGTTCGCGCTAGTACGCATTTAATGAGTTTTAGAAGTTTTAAGTTGTCTTATTTAGAAGAGAAACCCTTAAGCCGAACGACCACCGCCCGCTAAAATAAGTTAGTTTAGTTTAGCTTGCATAGTTGAGCCACTTTTTCATAAATGTTAGTTCATCATCGGTGGACGCAAAACTGGCTCAACTTTTTAGTTTAGTTTAAAATAACTTATTTTAATGATTTCTTAGGATTTCTCGATTATTACACATTGAAATTAAACACTTTTTAACGGATTTAAGTATCACGTGTATATTACATTATTTAATTCCCGACGTTTCAAATGCGAGACTATTTCGAGACTAGACGACAGTTGTCTTCAAAAGTACAAAGAAACAGTTAATAAAATCTACCGCCTATAATTTAGTCATACTGTCATCTAGTCTCTCCCGCGACCACGACTGCTGCAAAGCATTCGAAACGTCGGGAATTAAATAATGTAATATACACGCGATAAATCCGTTAAAAAGTGTTTAATTTTAACTTATTTTAGCTGGCGGGGACGTTCGACTTTAGAGTGATCGCACATTTCATAATTTCACCACTGCTGGACATAGGCCTCCCTCACGGGTGGGTTGCCATTAAATGTATCAAGTTTTTCTCTTGCGGCTAGGTTATCGGCCTTGCAATGTCATTTCGGCTCTGCCGACACCCTTAGGATGAAATGGGGTGGTAACTCTACGTATTCTAAATTCGTCAACAGTAGTTATATGGTTAGACCAGCTATCACCACTCTAATGACTACGTTTAACTGCTATATTAGATACTAGCTGACCCGGCGAACTTTGTTCCGCATTATATATATTTAAAACAAAAAGAAAGTTGGACATAGGATACCTGAGATTTTTATCCCGTCCGTATAAAACCTACTTTAACAACACGCAACTGACAGCGAAACGTTATCTTGTCTATAGTTTAATATGGTCGAAAATTTGACAATTAGAAATTTTGAATTCGACTTGTATATATTGTTGTAATTCACATAATATCTTTATAACTTGTAGCCTATGTGTTATTCTGATGTATAAGCTATATTATTGTAAAGTTTCATTAAAATCCATTCAGTAGTTTTTACGTGAAAGAGTAACAAACATCCATCCATCCATCCATACTCACAAACTTTCACGTTTATAATATTAGTAAGATATGTTGTAGAATAGCAGTTTGCTTTAGAAGCACGGAGGAAGTCTACTGTTACAAATTATGGAGACCCATCCCACATCAAGCACGCTGCTTAACCTACTACTGCTCAGCCCATAAATGCCCCACTGCTGAGTCGGGCCTCCTCCCATAACAGGGAGGGTAATTAGCCTACTGTGCCACGCTGGCCAGACGGGTTGGCACAGGGTTTCGTATCGAGTTTTCCTTCTCTTGCGGCTAGGTTTTCGGCCTTGTCATTTCCTTCCGTCGGCTCTTACGACACCCTCAGGATGGAATGGGGTGGTGACACTGTGTATTCTAAATCCGTCACCACACTGCTTAACCTGCAGAATGTATATAGTCCCGCACTGTCCAGGACAAGATTAAACGATAAAATCTATTTTTAATCCCCGCATTGATGTAAGTTAATGCGCCATAGATTATTCTTAACACGCTCCCTATTATAGATGGCTGGCTACATTGTCAAACGTGCCTCATAAAATTGCCTTCTAAAGTGGACATGGTCTTAAAGTGTAGTGAAAATAGTAGCGGCTACTATTGGAACTCGATCGAGTTTTGCGTGTGATGACGGTTTGAGACTAAAGCCGGATTTATATTGCATGTGTACCAAAATTTGTGCGATGCCGATACATTAAAAGGATATTTAACTTAGCAAGTCTTGGCAATAGATGGCGTTATTTAAAAGTGTACAAAGGAAAATTATATCTGAGGAAGTTCCAACATATTAAACAAAAAGTGATGAAGTAGATTAGTCGAATAATTTATAGCGATTAAAACTGAATTTATCAAACCTCTATTTCATATTTATCATTAGTAAAATAATTTTTATTATAAGTTTATAGTTTAGTTTTTATCTTACGTCAACTCTTATTATTCATTCAAATTATCTTATTCCCGAGTTTTAGTTAGCTATGTTCATAATTATATTAAGTTCTATGAATAACGAATGCAATGGCTCAATTGAATATCTTTGTACACTTAATGATGGGCGGGCAAATAAATGATAAATGATGGAAGAAATAATTCTATGGAAAACTGGTTAGCGTAGATCGGTAGGCTTATTGGGAGAGTCCCAATAAGCCTACCGATCGTCGTTGTTTTTAGCGGGCAACGGGCGCTAATTTTCTTAATTTTGGGGCCCCGGAGTCCCACATAAGATAACCGAGTTATGTGGGACAAAATAAAGAATATAATTAAATTATAAAAACAAATTGAGAACCTAATTTTTTTATAAGTTGTTTGCCGACATGTTCTATATTGTTTCTATTTTGATTAGATATTAATAAAGACAGGACTGCTCGTTGTGGAAATCCCATGACCAGTAGTGGAATTAATTGAAATTCACTTTAAATAAGTATTCATTTACTAAAATGTAAAATTACGTCTAGAAAGCGAATTTGCAATTTCGACACAATATGTATTACGTCAAATGCATTCGCGCAATCGTGGTTACGACATACAAGACTTGTCAAATAAAAATAAAGAAGCCTCCATCTTATTTGCATTAAAGCTAAACATTAAAGCGTAGAAAAAAGATCAAAAGACTAGCTTTAATATTTATTTCTTCAATACAAGAACCGGTGGAATAATTTATGAGTTACTAGTGGCCCGCCCCGGCTTCGCCCGTGCAAAGCGGGGGTGAGTTATACATATAAACCTTCCCCTTGAATCACTCTATCTATTACAAAAAACCGCTTCAAAATCCGTTGCGTAGTTTTAAAGATTTATGCATACATAGGGACGGACAGAAGAATGCGACTTTGTTTTATACTATGTAGTGATAGTGATTTGCTGCTAGCTATTACCCGCGGCTCCGTCTGGTTTGAACTTATATGGGATTCTTTTTTTGTAAATAGTTGTCGGTGCTTCAATTTCTAACTGTCTCCGTGTGGATTTAGAATACATAATGTCACCACCCTATTCTATCTTGAGGGTGTCGTAAGAGCCTCGGGAGGGGATGGAGTGATGCCACTATGACTTATACAGTGCTTCGGGTGGTTATATAAAGCAGACGGTCCTTATGCCATACGAATCTATAGCAGTCGACACAAGAAGACATTAGAGTTAATTGACAGCCGGTCTAGTAAATGATTACCGGTAATTATAAGTAGCTAAATGGGTCTATGGTAGTTGGCCTAATCAAGTTAATTGTTGCCGACTGAAGGTTTTGTCAGTCGCTTCATACTAGGAGATCATAAACATTTAGGATATCACGACATAATTTTAATTGTACGTTTTAGAAAAAATCAACTTCTCAGTAGAGTTGTACCAGGAGATCATAAAAGGCAGGATCTCAACACATTCCAATATTGAGCGTGAAATTCAAACGATTTATCGAATCAACTATGAACATCGTTTATTTTTTAAATCTATAACCGTGACTGGCTACAAAGCAATATGCATAAACATTTTAATTGCATAAGCACACGCAATAAAATATTTGATTGAGACGTTTTTACCAAAATATAATAAAAATCACAAATTCTATAGGTAATAAGTCTCATTAGGGTTTAAATACAATATTGCGTTTTATCTCTTTATGTCGAGAGTCGCAAATTGAAAGAAAATGTCTTGTGTTTTTGTCACATTTATTGTTACTTAATATATGTAGATTCGCACAACAAGATGTTTGAGTATTTGGGAATTTTATGTTTTCAACCATATTTAACTTCGAAGTGCGTAAGTGAACCAGGTAGTTAACATAGTATGTATATCAAAATAATGTGAATGTGTATAGGTACAGTATTATTTTATCGAAGTTATAACAAACTTATTGCTCAGTGAAACTTTAACAACTGAACATAGGTAAATTAATTATACGTTTTTCTAACAAAGCTGAGAACATTTCAAACAACAAAACAATCAAAATTGGTTCATGTGTTCAGGAATATAATGTCATACAAAGACAAACAGGCCGACACTTCAAACTTATAACACCACTGTTATATGTCGCAGGATAAAAGGGGTAGCATTTTTTTATAAAAAGGCTCTTTTGATTGTTTTAATGTTGAGTTGGTAAAGATGGATTTCGTTTAATTATTAGTGACATTTAATCACAACAGAATTAACGCATTAACTGCAACACAGTAGGTGAATGACCGGACCGATGAAAAAAGGACCGGAATTTTACAAGTTTTTCAAGTTTCTCGCAGATAGTAAAATTATAGAATATATTTTTGTATTCTAATACTGAATGATTGGCTAAGGCATTCATGATAAAGCCAAGGTTAAATATTGCAAAAAATACATTGTTTGTTTGTGTCCGTTTTTATTTTATTTTTAAGATGCGGATTGCTTTAAATAAAACATGAACCAAAAACATGTTCCCATTTTGTAAAAAAAGCCGGATTAGTTGAGAAATTTGCTACAGAGTTTCTTGCCGGCTCTTTTCTGTAAATTGTATGTCTTATCAAGCCGGTGGTAGTTTCACGGCTCACCGCCTGCAATCGTATGTAACCAAACCTATATGAGTATCTTGATTAACTATCGCTTTTAATTATAAACAAGGAGTAAGTTAGGCTAGTTACACACTCTGCTTTTCAGGAGCCCAAAGTTACGTTTTCCAGTAGTGTTTTTGGCACGATATACAGAATTATAGTTCATCGTAAACGCTGCGGACTGAAAAATAACTTTATTACGCGGGCAAAGTCGCGAGTAACACCTAATCACTACATAGTATAAAACAAAGTCGCTGTCGTCTGTCCGTCCCTATGTATGCTTAAATCTTTATAAATAAGCAACGGATTTTGACGCGGTTTTTTTTAATAGATAGAGTGATTCAAGAGGAAGGTTTATATATATAATACATGCATAATTGCACCCGTGCGTAGCCGGGCCGGGTCGCTAGTGTATTCTAAATCCTTCTCAACACTGCTATATTAAAAAGCATTGGGAATATGTCAGTAACATTTAGACTACAGGATGTGTTGTGTTCATTGGCCTAGTTATTTTACAAAATGAAATAATATTACACCGGTGGATTGCGTGTCTTCCACACAGTTCCGACCTTAACAGCATCCTGCGATTTCTAGGCCAGGGAGGTAGAAAATATTGCGCTCGCCCACTTCTAGACGAACAGTTACGACCACCAAGTTTGACGTTGTATAACTACATACTCGTAGTATAAAACAAAGTCGCATTCTTCTGTCCGTCCCTATGTATGCATAAATCTTTAAAACTACGCAACGGATTTTGAAGCGGTTTTTTTAATATATAGAGTGATTCAAGGGGAAGGTTTATATGTATAACCCACCCCCGCTTTGCACGGGAGAAGCCGGGGCGGGCCACTAGTGCTGAATATTTAAAATACTCATCATCATCATCATCATCATCAGCCCACATTAGTCCACTGCTGGACATAGGCCTCCCCTAAAGAGCGCCATAGCGCCCTGTCTTCAGCTTGACGCATCCAGCTGCTGCCCGCAACCTTTCGCAGATCGTCGCTCCATCTAGCAGAGGGCCGTCCCACACTACGCTTGCCGATTCGCGGTCTCCACTCAAGAACTCGTCTACCCCAGCGGTTGTCGGTTCTTCTACAGATATGACCAGCCCACTGCCACTTCAGTCTGCTAATTCTCTGAGCTATGTCGGTGACTTTGGTTCTCTGCCGGATAATCTCATTACGGAGCCTATCCTTCAGAGAAACTCCAAGCATAGCTCGCTCCATAGCACGCTGAGCGACTTTAAACTGGTGGACTAGTCTCACCGTGAGTGTCCACGTCTCGGCGCCGTAGGTCATGACGGGTAGGACGCACTGGTCGAAAACTTTAGTTTTCAAACTCTGCGGGATGGGCGACGAGAAGACCCGACGAAGTTTTCCAAATGCTGCCCAGCCCAGCTGGATCCTCCTCTTGGCCTCCCTGTCGAAGCTGCTTCTACCTAATTGCAAAATGTGCCCGAGGTATGTGTTTTCTGAAACAGCTTCAACAAGACGGCCATTCACAACGATAGGTCTCGGATGAATGTGATCATTCATCATGATTTTGGTTTTATCCAAATTCATGCCGAGACCCACCCGTCGCGAGGCTGATGCTAAGCTGGTCAGCATCTGTTGCAGCTCCTCCAGCGATTCCGCCATTAGGACTATGTCATCTGCAAATCTCAAGTGTGAGATGTACTGGCCATTTATGTTAATGCCCTTGTCTTTCCAGTCCAGCGTCTTAAACACATCCTCCAAAGCGCTTGCGAACAGTTTCGGGGATATGACATCCCCCTGTCTCACTCCTCGGCACAGTTGGATGGGTTTAGTACGCTGGTCCTGTACTTGGACACACATAGAGGCCTCATCGTACAGACATCTCAACACTTGGATGTAACGATAGTCCACTTGGCATCGCTGAAGGGATTCAAGAACAGCCCAGGCTTCGACGGAGTCAAAAGCTTTCTCATAGTCCACAAAAGCTAGACACAGGGGCCGATTATACTCTTCGGACTTCTGTATAATTTGCCTCACTGTGTGGATGTGGTCTATGGTGCTATAACCCCTACGAAACCCGGCCTGTTCCGGAGGCTGAAATTCATCGAGCCTTATGGCGAGACGGTTCGCAATGACTCTTGAAAACAACTTATAGACGTGGCTCAGGAGTGAGATGGGCCTGTAATTTTTAAGAAGGGTGGTATCACCCTTCTTAAAAAACAGTACCACCAAACTCCTGCTCCACGCCTTAGGAGTTCTCCCGCAGTGAATGACGGAGTTAAAGAGTTTTTGTAGTTCCTGTATGACAGGAATCCCTCCTGCCTTCAGAAGTTCTGAAGTAACTCCGTCTTCACCGGGGGCCTTTCCATTTTTAAGATGTTTAAGAGCCAGCACGATTTCGTCTTGGCTGATATCGGGCAGTTCGTCGGTGTAGTGGCGGACCAGGGTGGCTCTTCCATCCTGGATAGAACGTTGAGGGCGAGTAGCATGTGCAGCATAAAGCCGGCCATAGAAATCTTCGATCTCGGCAAGAATCCCCGGCTTAGACAAAACGGTTCTGCCATCGCGTGTTGTGAGCTTCGCCAGGTGGCTCCTCCCAAGCTGCTTAATGAACACCTTGGACCCTCGGTTTCGCTCAATTGCCTCTAATATGAGGCGGGTATTGGAGCTCCGAAGGTCACGTCGTGTCATTTTAGCTATAAGCCGGTTGAGATTTGCCTTGTCTGACGAAGTGGCATGTGTAGCTTCCCGTCTTTTTGCCATAAGCCGCAGAGTCTCGTCCGAGAGTCTAGACTTCGTGCCTTTACGCTGCGTTCTGTAAAATTTAATGCCCTCACCCCTTAGTGTATCCAGGATGTTTTGCAGGGTCTCGTCGATGTCATCGGTAGGCTCTATGGCAGCAAATCTAGAGTCCAGTATGTTCTGGAACGATTCGGTTCCTGCCATGATTTGGAGTAGGTCCGGTCGGAGCGTGGACTTCATCAGACGGTTTCTTTCAAGCTTTAAGTCGATATTCAGAGAGCCTCGGACAAGTCGGTGATCAGATCCTGTATTAAACCTGTTTATCACCGAGACGTCTCTGAATATGTGCTTCCTGTCCGTCATGATGAAGTCGATCTCGTTTTTGGTCACAGTATCGGGGCTTTGCCAAGTCCACTTCCTGTGGGGCTTCTTCTTGAAGAAAGAGTTCATCAAGTAGAGCCCCTCTTTCTCTAGGAAGTCGACAAGCATTTGCCCCCTGTGATTCCTACTCCCATAACCATGGGGTCCCACTCGAGATTCACCACCAATCTGAGCACCTACCTTGCCGTTAAAGTCCCCCATAACAATGTTAAAGTGGGCCTTGGTGGTGTTGTGTAAGGCCCTTGAGATGTCCTCAAACATATTCTCAACTTCATCATCCGAATGTGCCGAGGTCGGTGCGTAAACCTGGATGATCTTCATGCTATATCGTTTCGATAGCCGAAGAATCAGGTACGCTACCCTCGTCGACACACTGGAGATTTCTTCCACATTGTTAGAGAGGGCTTTATTGACAAGAAACCCTATGCCACCCTGCGATTTCTGCTGTCCTTCGCGGAAGTACAAAAGGTGGCCAGATTCTAGGGTAATGGTGTCCTCCCCCTCTCTACGGACTTCACAAAGACCCAGAACATGCCACCTGATGTTCTCCAGCTCCACTTCCAACTGCGCTAGATGCTCGTCAAGCCTTAGAGTACGTCCGTTGTACGTAGCCAGGGTCAGGTGTTTCAGGTAGCCAGATGTAACCCGGGGATTCTTCGCACCCCTTGCCCCGCCGTTACCGTGGCCGCTACCTGGATGACCAGGAATAGCGGGGCTGCCGGGAACTGGGGGCCATCTTTTTGTTTTGCCTATCATTAAGGGGGATTGCCCATAATCCCCACGCTGGGCATGCGGGTTGGGGATCGCAGTTAAAAATAAGGAGTTGGACCAGACGTTGCTGCTGCCCAACGTCTGTAATTAGTTTTTTCCCTTAGTCGCCTTTTACGACACCCATGGGAGGAGATGGGGTGGTGATATTCTTAATCCGTCACCACACGGTCACTTTAAAATACTACTACTCCTCAACACATAAATGACCCACTACTGTGCCACGCTGGCAAAACCCCTGTGCGTACCCACAGGGTTTCGTTTTTTAACCCCCGACGCAAAACGAGGGGTGTTATAAGTTTGACAGTCTGTCTGTGGCACCGTAGCTCGCGAACGGATGAAGCGATTTCAATACAGATTTTGTATGACAGGTGAATTACGGGCGAGTGTTCTTAGACATGTATGAAGAAAATCGGTTGACTCGTTTAAAAGTTATGGGGGGTGAAAGTGGGGAAGAATAACCGAATGTCTGCAAATATAATCTCAAATGAAAGCGCATCACGTGCACATTACAAACATCATATTAAGCGTGTACCTATGAAAAGCAAAAAATAAAAATTTAAATAAAAATGGAAATAAACCACCGACACAATGACCTAAGTACCGCGTTGGGGGACCAGGGGTCAGGTAATAAATAAATAGGAGCGGTCCCCCAACGCGATGTATTTTTTTATTTTTTACTTTTTATAGGTCATTGTGTCGGGGGTTTATGTAAATTTTAAATTAATTTTTTTAAGTCCTTCTGTTGCGGCTAGGGTTGCGGCCTTGTTATGTCCTATTGTCTTACGACACCCGTAGGAGGGAAAGAGGTGATGACACCCAGTACTCTTAATCCGTACACCAAGCGGTCTATTGACAGCTGAAAAGCAAGCGGCCTTGGCACACGCTATCGTTTCTCAAATAGCATTTGAATAGTCTAACAGAAGCTTTGCGTGTTAATAGTTATTTTATTAGTTAACGTTTTATTAGATAACTTCCCACGAATCGGTTAAATACGCTTCGGTTTATAGAATCGGACCGCGGTTTTACCCGCGTGGTGATTGAATTAATTTTCGTCAGATGTTTTTTCTACTGACTTGACATTTATTGTTATACATATTTTGGACAGTTCACACAATATCTATGCTATCTTATATCTTTAAATCTTATATCTATAAATGAGCAATTCTTGTATATATTGTATATCATCATCATCATTTCAGCCAAAAGACGTCCAGTGCTGGACATAGGCCTCCCGCAGAGATTTCCACAAAGGCCGGTCCTGGGCCGCCCGCATCCATCGTTTCCCGGCGACCTTAATCAGGTCATCGGTCCACCGTGTGGGAGGCCTACCAGCACTGCGCTTTATTGTATGTATATATGTATATATAATTGGAATCTCGGAATCAGCTCCAACGATTTTCATAAAATTTAGTTTAAAGGGGGTTTCGGGGGCGATAAATCGATCTAGCTAGGAATCCTGACATCTATTGGCGAATAATAATACTACTTTTTTTGTGAGCACAACAGCAGATGGCGTTGAAAAAAAAAATACCGAGCAACGCTCTGTCATCCAGATATTGTGTTTTTATGATGTATAAGCTATATTATTGTAAAGTTTCTTTAAAATCCATACCGCAGTTTTTACGTAAATGAGTGACGGACGAACAAACATCCATCCATCCATATTTACAAACTTTATTATTGGATTCTTATTTATAAGCTACTTATTCAAACCAAAAAACATGAGATGATAGAACTTTATAGCCAGCAATATACGTTGGCCCAGCATGGCCGAGTGAACGCCAATACCAACGTATAGACGGTATATTTGCATTGTCTGGCCATCGCTCGGTGTCGCTCGCCTAGTTGGTTTCTGGTTATGCCAGTCCTAGTTTAGCCGTGTGGTGACGGATTTAGAATACATAGTGTCACCACCCCATTCCATCCAGAGGGTGCCGTAAGAGCCAACAAAACGAAATAACGAGGCCGATAACATAGCTTTAAGACAAGCAAAACCTTATGCAAAACCCTGTGCCGACCCGGCCAGCGTGGCACAGTAGGCTAATTACCATGTATGTAATAGGAGGGGGGGCCGACTCAGTAGTGGGTCATTTATGGGCTGAATAGTACTGAATGAATAATACTCTCATTGTACCAAGCACAAGTTCGGTCGTGCATGGAGTACTGTTCGCACCTTTGTGATGGATCAGCTAAGTACCAGCTTGAGGCGTTGGAATTCATAGATAAGCGTGCCAGAAAGCTCATTGGCAACGACTCCCTTGTCCGGGCTAAGCTCCAAAGTGCCGCAAAGTTGCTAGCTTATCTGTATTTTATCGGATACATTTCGGAGAGTGTGCATCAGATCTCCACGATCTTATTCCCCCTTGCCCTTTCTACTATCGGACGACCAGGAGCATAAAAAACCGGCATCGGTTCATGGTGGATATTCCGGAAATCCGAACGAAACGCTTCAAGTCCACATTTATCATGCGTACCGCGGAAATGTGGAATGCGCTTCCCGAGTGGGTCTTCCCCGATAGCTATAATCTGGGTGTCTTTAAATCACGAGTGAATCGGTTTCTTCTATGCAAGCGTGCTCCATCTTAGGTCGCAGTGGCGCTTAACATCAGGTGAACTGGCGATCAAGCGTAAGCCTATCAAGAATAAAAAAAAAAAGTATAGTAGTTAGTCTAACGCACTCTATGAGGGCAGGGCATCCAACACCATATACAGGATGTTGTTAAACGTCCGTTAGTTAATCCTCGATTTCAGATCGTTATGTTTGAATTAGCAAAAGGATTAAGATTGCTAGTATAGCATGTCATGTCGCGGGTTCGATTCCCGCACGGAAGAAATATATATTTGTACGACCTACAAGTATTTGCTCCGGGTCTGGGTGTTTTCTATCTATATTTATTTATTTAAACTTAATGTACAGTAGTGGTACATAAGGCGGACTTAATGCCTTGCGGCATTCTCTACCAGTCTACCTTTGGGTTAGAGGGAGAGAAAAAAAGGGGTACACAAAATAATGATATACAGTACAATCTACTTAAATATAATACTAATATATACATATATTATATAAATATTAATATAATATATACACACATACATATATATATATAATATGTATGTATTTAGAAAAAAATATGTATATAAGTAGTTTATTACCCATCTCGTTACCATAACACAAGCATTAAGTTGCTTAGCTTGGGACGAGATGGCGTTGTGTGAAATGTCCAAGGATATTATATTATACTATTACTATGCGTAGTGTGGGACGGCCCTCTGCTAGATGGAGCGACGATCTGCGAAAGGTTGCGAGCAGCAGCTGGATGCGTCAAGCTGAAGACAGGGCGCTATGGCGCTCTTTAGGGGAGGCCTATGTCCAGCAGTGGACTAATGTGGGCTGATGATGATGACGAAATGACCCCCTTTTTAGTCGGGCCTCCTCCCATCACAGAGAGGGTCATTAGCCTACTGTGCCACGCTGGCCAGACGGATTAGAAAAGTGTTTCTTGCGGCCGAGTTATCGGCCTTGACATTTCTCTTTGTCGGCTCAAACGACAGCCTCAAGATGAAATGGATTGGTGACACATGTATCTTTAATCTTAATCCGTCACCACACATGTTAATATTCATCATCATCATCATTTCATTTCATCGAGGGGTGGCGGTATGCATAAAACTTTTCCCCAGCGTCACCAAATAAAAAAGGGTTGCTTGCGGCTGGGTTATCGGCCTTGTCATTTGCCCTTGTCGGCTCTTACTGCACCCCTAGGGTGGAATGGGCTGGCGACACTATGTATTCTAAATCCGTCACCACATCGATAAATAACTATTAAGTTATGGAATTCATAGAGTTGGAAGCCAGCGTTAATTGGATTTTTAATTTTTACCGCGCATCTGGTTCTTAGATGCACTGATAAAAACGGATGTAGGTTTTTAATTACGGAATTCTATAAGGTACATATCCGTTAATTTTTTTCTATTTATTTTGTTTGCTGTTTCTATTTATATTATTTGTTTAACTGGGTAACGCGACCATTTTTCCGTGAGAAAGCGCCTACGGAATCTTTTATATAAATAAATACACACATCTATGTATGTATTTATTTATATACAAAATTCCGTACGTCCGTGCGTCGGTGTAAGATGTCATATTTAAGTGCAAAGGGTATAAGGGTTTATTCGTAAAAGCGGGTAATTTTTGTTCTCGTTGGGGACAGCAGGACGGGCAGCCTGAAAGCCGGACAATCCCGCCCAAAGCGGGACGTATGGTCACGATATATATGGGGGATACGATGATAAGATCATCAGGATATTTATTCATGTTTTTTTGTTTTCCATTCCTAGTTATTTTTTCTTTAGAACTAAACCTTTGCCGTAGGTACCTATAGCCTGTATCGCGGGGGAAGTTAACAAACATCTAATTCACGAACACAAATAAAGAAGAAAGAAAGAAAAGAAAAATATCTTTATTCCCACAGGACACACAAAAATATATATATTCAAAAACAATTATTTTTTTTTGTAAAACAGGGACTTTGTACAATTATAAATGATTTAGTATTTTAAAATTGTGCAGTGTGCAAATTGTGCAAATGACGCCCAGACTCAGAGCAAGTGCCTCTGGTTTACACAAAGACACTTAGCCGGCCCCAGAATTGAACCGGAGACCCATGATCCTAAGGCTGCCCCTCTGAGCCTTAGACCAACACCGAACCAACACCAAACACGGTAGGCATTGTTTCTCTAACCACCAAAGAATATCCAGACCAAAAATCCAGGTATGATTTACTTATTTTTAAAAAATATTGCATAAATTCCAAACTTTGTTGTCAGTACCGTTTTCTTGATCGTCGTCGTTTCAGCCCATAAATGACCCACTACTGAGTCGGGCCTCCTCCAAATTCATGGAGGGAAATTTGCCTACGGTGTCAAGTTTTCCTCTTGCGGCTATGTGATCTGCATCTTGTGTTCTTTTAGTCACCTCTTAAGACACCCTCAAGATAGTATGGGTTGATGACATTAATCCTGATATTTTGAGTAAAACTTCTGATATTAATTAGTCTACAAACAACAGAAATGATTAGTGACTTCAAAGGCTTTCAAATGGTATCTACGTTTTTCTGAAAGAGGACCTTAACTTGGTCTAGGTTTACCGAGACATACTCTTTCAAGTTCAACTAAAAGAATTACGTAGCACTCACACACACATAAATTAGTTTTATGGCCTCAACAAAATATTTAAACTATCCATTAGTATGTGTAAACTAAAACTATGAAACTAATTTATAAGATTCCTTATCCGAATAAATTGCCTGATCTAGGGTCCTTAGTGAAAAATCTAAATTCAAATTTCGTAATAAATATTAAGCTCAACAGAATGCGATCTGCGTTGTGAAACCTGTCTAACCCTTTCAAAAAGAACAGAAATAGTGCCCTTAACTATATTAAACTCACCTTTATTAATAGGTTCATTTATCCAAACATTCGAATTTCACTATGAACTTAAAACACGCCAATCAATGTACTGCACTTTTAATTCACTGTTTTCGAACGTACGGATTTAAATTCAGAAGGGACAAGACCGCGAAACGTCCGATCGCCACGACGGCTAACACGCTACTGCCAAGTTGAGAACGGAAACTTGTTCGGTGGGTCTGCGCTAGCGCAGGCAGTGATACCAGCGTTGGAGGTTTTGTCTAGGTTATTGGAGGGTTAATAACTTGGGTTATAAAAAAATTCGCGTAGCTTGCTAGCCAGTAGATAATAATTATAGAAGGGAAACATTTAAAGGACTGAAGTTGGTGACAATTATATATTTAGCTTGTACATTTTGTTTAATTATGTATATTTATGTAAGTTATGTGGTGTTATTTTTAAAACGGAACCCCTGCACTAGTTATCACCTGTATCGCGGGGGCAGTTTACAAACGTGTAATTTACGAACACAAATGACACCCAGACTCAGAGCAAGTGCCTCTGGATTAGACAAAGACACTTGCCCGATCCCGGAATCGAACGCCGGACCCATTGATCCAAAGGCGGCACAACCAACCCCTAGAGGTAATCTGTGTAATAAGTATGTAAGCACTCTATTTTAAGATTAATAGTGGGATGCTGGATTTGGAACGCATATTGTTACCCCATTCCATCCTGAGGGTATCTTAAGAGACGACTAAAGGAAATAACAAGTAAAAAAAAATGCTGTAATAGAACTCGTCTGCCCAGCATGGCATAGTAGGCTAATTCCCCTCCATATGTTTGGAGGAGGTCCGACTGCAGCGGGTCATATAGGGGAGGGTCATTACTGTACCTCGCTGGCCAGACGGGTTGGCACAGGTTTTCGTATCAAGTTTTCCTTCTCTTGCGGCTAGGGTTTCGGCCTTGACATTTCCTTTTGTCAGCACTTACGACACCCTCAGGACGGAATGGGGTGGTGACACTATGTATTCTATATCCGTCACCAAACTGAATGTTTTTGCGGGTGTTTAAAACAGTGAGATGGCAACACTTCGCTCACCCAACGTACGGTCCGGTTTGCGCTTGTATTTCGAATTCGATACCTTTTGTCAAACGAATAAAATAGGACTATCGGCTAGATAAAATATTTTATGTAAGATTCAGCGTGATGAGTGGATTAGCGTGTTTTGTGTTTTTAAGTGCCATAAAAAGTTCGTTAATGTCACTTGGCACATACAGGGTGTAACTTGATCAACATTTCTTTATCTTCATATCTATACTCTTTAAAAATAAATAAAATTTGTGTGTCTGTTTGTACTAATAAAAGAACCACTTTTTACTAAATGCGTCAGTATGTCTAAACAGTACATACAGAGTATAGATATTGAGGTAAGATTTGTATGTATGTTTATAACGAATTGGAGCAAAAAGTACTGGACCGATTTTAGCTACACTGATTAATAAAGGCCATTTTAATTGCAAGAAAATATGAAAACATAAATGTCCACTCGTGCGAAGCCGGGACGGGCTGGTAGTTTACTCTTATATAAAAACTAGCTGCGCCCCGCGGTTTCACCCGCGCTTACTTATTGTCGTACCACGGGTGAAGGCGCGCGGCGAAGCTAGTAAAAAAAAGTAGCCTAAGTTACTCCTTAAAAAATCAGCTACATATCAGTGAAAGTCCCGTCAAGTTCTGTCCAGCCGTTCCGGAGATTAGCTGGAACAAAGAGACACAGACAAAAAAATTAAAATATGTTTTTTGGTCTATGTTGTGTGTATATACTTACGCATTTAGTAAAAACCGGGCACGAGCCAACGTGCGCCCAAACAACCCCGAGTCCCGAGCCACGTCTACACCAAATAAAGCATTGGTTCGCGATTCAAATTCAAATCATTTATTTTGATTAGGTCACGGTGGACACTTACAAAAAGTCAACACATTATTCATAGTGATATCTATACTCTATCTTAATATGACTATATATTTCTTGTGTACGTGTGTATGTGACTGAACTCCTCCTAAACGGCTGGACCGATTTGAATGAAATTTTTTGTATGCGTTTAGGTGGCACCGAGGATGGTTTAGATTCACAAATCAGCCCGACAGATGGCGCTGCAGTCGGTAAACAAATATCATGCAGGACAACGTCTGCCCGGTCAGCTAGTACTAATATATAAAGCTGCAGAGTTTGTTTGTTTGTTTGTTTGTTTGAACGCGCTAATCTCAGGAACTACTGGTCCGATTTCAAAAAATCTTTCAGTGTTAGATAGTCCATTTATCGAGGAAGGTTATAGGCTATATTTTATTTTCAAAAGAATTAGGGATCCGTATGAAAATTGCGATTTTGTAAACCAAGGTGTAAAATCGAAAACCTATTTATGCGTGCGCTGCAAAAACTATTGACAATAGAACAAAATGATGTACTACGGGTTTGTAGGTCTTATAAAGATCTACAAAAAAGTCTAACTAAATATCATAGTTTAGTCACAATAACCGATTTTATGTTCATAAAAAATATGCACGGGTTCGAAGCCCACGCGGGCGAAGCCGCGCGCAAAAGCTAGTTATATAATAAAAAAGGTCTACCGTCTACCACCAGTTCGGAACGCGACCACTGCTGAGATGAACCGGCAAGAAACTCAGAGGATTGGCTTTTTTTTTTCATTGCGGTACTATTTCTTATGTTTATGTACAATAACATAAATAAATAACATAAAATACTGGCACTGAACAGCTTAGGCCCATGCAGTCTGTCGCGCTACCCGTGCTCGGTTGGTGTCGAGTGTGGACACGGCAATGACTAGACACAATAGAAGGAAAACTTGGTACGAACCTCTGTGCCAACCCGTCTGACCAGTAGGCCAATTACCCTCCATATAACTGAAGGCCCGACTCTATAGTGTGTCATTTACAGATGGACTGAATAGTACCATCTTAGACCTCCTCTCGAATTAAATGTCTGATCGATTGATGTCAAACATAAATATGATATTAAAAAGAAAGTTGCTTTGTATTTTTTTAAATGTAATGTAACTACTGCTTAGATGGTAGAATAGCAGCAGGTACCGACGGCTTTACGTGACCTCCGAAGCACGGAGGAAAAAGTATATAGTGAATAATTAATTTAATTAAAAGCATAAAGTGTAAGACAGTGGAAACATGCTTGCGTAAGTATGATGGTACGTCCGTACAATATGTTATCGTTGTGCTATCTCCACATCTTCGCCTGTATTAGAAAGCATCATCACTATCTCTACATAGTATAAAACAAAGTCGCTGTCATCTGTCCGTCCCTATGTATGCTTAAATCTTTAATACTACGCAACGGATTTTGATTCGGTTTTTTTAATAGATAGGGTGTTTCATGAGAAAGGTTTATATTTATAATATATCCATAATATTGTAGAGAAACGCTGATAAATTTAGAGGTTCATCATTGTACCCGTGCGAAACCGGGGCGGGTCGCTAGTTTAGCATATAAAGTTACGAATACTGCTAAAGGCTAAGACCATGGAGGGTACTCGCTACAATATTCGAAGGCCTCTGTCGAGCCTCCGAAGGGACCGTACGCCTGAAGACAAAGATCATGTCTAATACCCATTCTTCAAGCCGCTCTTGTTAACATCGGAGGCTCGAGCCCCGAAGTTATTGACCATTAAAATTACGTGGGACAACTTTGAGAAATAGGTCAATCATCGGATCCAACTCGGCTGGGCATCGTTCGGGAAGCTGCGAAAGATCTTCTCGTTTACAATACCGCAGTGTTTAAAGACAAAAGGCTCGGAGATTCTCCTGTGAGGTCGAATCAGAAATGAGAAGATCCACAGGCAAACAAGAGTTACCGACATAGCCCACAGGATTGCCAAACTTTAGTGGCAGTGCACATAGTTCGCAGGACTGATGCCTGATGTGCCAGAATAGTCTTCGAGTAGCGATCGCGTTCAGAAAACCGCAGTGCTGGTAGGCCTCCCACACGGTGGACTGGTTAAGGTTGGCAGAAAACGATAGATGCTTAGGATAGGTTTGTGGAAAACCTTGTGGGAGGCCTATGTCTAGCAGTGGCCGTCTTTTGTCTTGATATCCCCCTAGCCACTAAACATTCCTCGAGTACAGACTGTATCACTACGAGCAATCTTCATTGCCTAGTTTAACCGGTGGTGTAGATCAAGCACAAGAGTTTGCACACAATATGTAACGCATTGGATAATGCAGCGGCAAAAAAACGAGTATTCATGAAAAACGCGAAGTGTGGCAAAATGACGCAACCTCGATCACGCTCGTACCTACACGTGAGGTAATGAGTTACGTGTCACTATAATGTTGACGGAAGGCGCAGTGCTGGTAGGCTTGTCTTCTGAAATCTAATATAGCGAACTGCTCTCACTATGCTGCTAAGTGATTTTTGTAAACAAGATCAATAATTAAAAAAAACGGAACTACAGAGATTCTTGCCGGGACTTAGGCTGTAGGGCAGCCTTCCGAACCGGTGGTAGTTTCAGCATGAAAGGTGTGAATGTAGGTATGACGACAAATTTTAAATATGACAATTTATAAGAGTTTTGTGATGAAATCTCTCTCATCCACAATACCATAGTGTCTGAAGACAAAAGTCTTCAACCAATGTGTGTTGCCAGTGATGACATATGGAACAGAGACGTGGTCGCTCACTATGGGCTCCATCAGAAGGCTCAAAGTCACCCAAAGGGCAATGGAGAGGGCTATCCTCGGAGTTTCCCTGCGAGATCGAATCAGAAATGAGGAGATACGCAGGAAAACCAGGGTCACCGACATAGCCCACAAGATTGCCAAACTTAAGTGGCAGTGGGCAGGGCACATAGCGCGCAGGACCGATTCCCAATGGGGCAGAAAAGTCCTCGAGTGGCGGCCGCGTTCCGGAAAGCGCAGTGCTGGTAGGTCTCCCACACGGTGGACCGATGACCTGGTTAAGGTCGCCGGAAAACGATGGATGCGGGCGGCCCAGGAACGGCCTTTGTGGAAAACTTTGGGGGAGGCCTATGTCCAGCAGTGGACGTCTTTTGGCTGAAATGACGATGTGATGAAACCTACGTAAATATATTGTTCCTTTTGAGTTCGAGATTGGGCAGAACGAAGATCGCCAAGTCAGCTGAATTTTAATATTATATTACCACACATTGACGTCACAGACAGTGCATAAGCACTATAATTAGCCAGTTTGTAGTAGTCCAAGACTTTACCTTGAATTTATGTTGAGTGTTATGTCTTTGAAAACCTCGTGAGAATCTCGTGGAGTCTAAAGCGATTACTAAAACCATACAGTTTTATGTTTTTCCTTAAAATTTTAATTATCATCACGCATATATTCAGGCCCAGGGTCGGCAGAGAAACCGAATCCGCTATAAGATACAGTTGTAAGTACCTACTCGGCCCATAAATAAATATAAATAAATAAATATCCTTGGACATTTCACACAACACCATCTCGTCCCAAGCTAAGCAACTTAATGCTTGTGTTATGGTAACGAGATGGATGATAAACTACTTATATATATATTTTTTTGTAAATTCATACATATTATAGTTAGAAAACACCCAGACCCGGAACAAATACTTGTAGGTCGTACAAATATTTCTTCCGTTCGGGAATCGAACCCGCGACATGCTGCTGCGACCTACTACTGAGTCGGGCCTCCGCCCATCACAGGGAGGGTAATGAATATTTCATCCTTAGGGTGTTGTAAGAGCAGATAGAAGGAATGACATGATTTGCCATCCCTTTCCGCAAGAGATGGCAAACTAGAAACGAAACCCTGTGCCAACCCGCCTGGCTCGCGCGGCACAGAAGGCTAATTACGCTTTTTATTAATTAACTAGCGGCCCGTCCCGCCTTCGCACGGGTGCGATGTTACCCGCAGGTAACGCCGCGGGGAGAAACTAGTCAAAAAAAGGAGCCTAAGTTACTCCTTATATCTTCAGCTCTCCTTATATCTGTGAGAGTCCCGTTAAAATCGGTCCAGCCGTTCCAGAGATTAGCCGGAACAAACAGACAGACAGACAGACAAACATTTAAAGAATGTTACATATTTTGGTCTATGTACATCTATCTACATACCTAGTATAAAACAAAGTCGCTGTCGTCTGTCCGTCCCTATGTATGCTTAAATCTTTAAAACTACGCAACGTATTTTGATACGGTTTTTTTTAATAGATAGAGTGACTCAAAAGGAAGGTTTATATGTATAACCCACCCCCGCTTTGCACGGGCGAAGCCGGGGCGGGCCACTAGTTTAGTATAAAGTGGTTATTTTATTATTACAAACAGACACTCAAATTTTATTTATTTGTAGTATACAGTATAGATTATTAATAAATTTATTATTATTAAAGTGGCAAATTAGCCTACTGTACCACGCTGGCCAGACAGGTTGGCACAGGGTTTCTTATAAAGTTTTCCTCCTCTTACGGCAAGGTCAGCCTTCTCATTTCGTTCTATCTGCTCTTACGACACCCTCACGATGCAATGGGGTGGTGACACCAAGTATTCTTAATCCAGCACCACACGTGTCAATAGTGGAGTTAGCCAATTTATTGGTTTACACAGATGAATGTAGGTTAGTGAAATGCAGCGGCTGCCATAGTAATAACTAACATTACAGATGTAGTGAAACCAAACCGACACAAAACACGGGTTTTAGCACTGTACGAGTTGTAACTAAAAGTCTTTAATATCGCAAGCTTTGTAACAAATTAACAGAATACCATAATAGCCAAAATCTCGCAGCTTTTCTTTTTTTTAAACGAAACCCCTGAACTATCTAGTTATAATCTGTATCGCGGGGGCATTTTACAAACATGAAATTCACGGAGATTTCTTGTGTTTTCGCGATTATTACACATTGAAATTCACGAATACAAATGACACACAGACTCGGAGCAAGTGCCTCTCGCGTACACAAACTCATTGGCCCGGCGCCGGAATCGAATTCGAGACCCCATGATCCAAAGGTGGAGCATTCAACCTCCAGACCAACAAGGCAGTCAATCGTTCATCATTTCAACTATTATATAACTCACTGTTGACTCGTTCCAAAGGGTTGGCACAGGGTTTCGTTTCTAGTTTGTCATCTCTTGCGGCCAGGTTTTCAGCCTTGTCATTTCCTTTTGTCGGCTCTTACGACACCCTTAGGATGGAATGGGGTGATGATACAGTGTATTCTATTTTAAATCTGTCACTACACTATTCATACCCCCCACTCTTCTCTTAACGATTATGGGATGGGATTTGTGTTGCATCCTGTATATTCGCGAAAGTACTAATATCCAAAATTATACACTATTAACTAACTGATTTTACTTACAAACCACTTACTATGACATGGGTTTGTAATGGTTATGAGAACGACACTTTCGTTTGTTTTTTAGCCCTCAGAATGCAGTACGTTTACACATATTTGGTTGCCGCCTAACCTTTTTGGTGACTGTAGCCGATGAGGTTTTTGGTCTCAGCAGTGAAGAAGAAGAAGAATAGAGCGTAGAAAAACGACTGGCTTCTTCGCCCGTTATTCACTTTTTACAACATAACCAAATTACCACATAAATCTTTAACGAAAAAATTATATTAGGTACTGAAGAATATAAATACATAATTCTTAGAGCATAAAAAAAAGCAAGTAAAAAAAGGCGGAAGTCCATAGATAGAGCAACCCTTGATGTACCCGAATCACTCCCATGTATGTTCTGCGATTTTTTGATGTTCATTTATTTATTTTTTAAGTAAGTAGAAGACTTAAACTTGTTCCTTTCTCCTTTCTCTATCTGTATCATCTTAACTATACTGTTATGCATAAAATAACCAGCTTCGTAACTTTGCCTAAAATTATGAAAATATTGGAGAAAAGCCAATCATTTAAAATTCAGAAAAAGAATCATAATGACGAAAACTATGAAAATCACAGAACATACATGGGGGTGATTCGGGATTCAAGGGGTGCTCTATCTCTGGACTTCTGTTTGACACCCTGTATAAACATACAAATGCCAACAGTGGCAGGTCTCGTCGCTATTCGTGTCTGACTTATTTGTCAATATTGGCAGTTGCGACAAGCGTGCTACATACTGTACACACTTTCGACGTAAACTCATAAATATCAGAACTAAATATCGCCTATATATGCAAGAATAGCGCGCCGGGCACAGGAAGGGGTAACAGTAAGTATTCAGAGTAAATATTAAATTATATTATAATCGATTCTAATGGAAAGTCCCAAGACAACGCTTGCACGACTTTTGAGGTGTAACTTTAGACGGCACATTAGAAAATCAACCGCATTTTGTAATCAATTCTGACAAGGTGACTTCACGGAATAACGTCGTCAAAGGGAGACACAATTTTATTAGCACGCAGCTTAACGAATTTACAATTTCTTTCCCAATTTCATAAAAAGATACTTTAGAAAAAGATAGTCTTTAACGGAGTCGGACAGTGTTCTTGATATAGCAATACAAACATATTCTTGAGAAAATATGGCAGGTCCTTTCACAATATTTGTAATTTGTCTAGAAGTGAATTGGAACGATTTTTCTGCTATATTGCATGAAACTAAGCACAAAAATGGGTCTACTAATTTGTGAAGACGGTTTATTCAAGTAACCGATATATAAGACATCAACGAACTTAATACTGTTTTTAAAACGACATCTAATGTGTAATAGCGAAACTAATTAAACCGTACACTGACATCTATTGCAGCGTAGACTCATTATTTGATGCGTTTCATTTCACATCTTTTCATAAAGGTACACAATTTTCGTGCCCTCTTATTTTGGAAATAAAATATCATGTAATTGAATAATTGTTACTTGATTGTGTATAAGTTATTGTATTACGTAGTGGCACAGTTTTTCACACTATACTTTTCATAATACGTAAGTATTCAAATTCTTCTTATACATATTAGAGTCAACGCTTACGTGAAGTGAGTGAATTGAACCGTATTTTCGAGAATGAATGTAAACAATTCGTATTTGTAATCGTAAATTCGTAACAAACTAAAAATTATTTTGTGAATTAAAGAGTTAATTATACAAAACCATGTCAGATAAAGCGAAAGGCGATAATAATGAAAACGTGGCAAATAATAACACTTCCACGGAAACTAAACCCGCAGATGACAATCAAATTAAAATAAATAACATGCTCAAAGATCGTCTCAGAAAATATATCAAAAAGCTAGATGGTAAGTAACATTTTCTTTACTTTTTCCTAGAATTTTGTTATATAATAAATACTAGCGACCCGCCCCGGCTTCGCACGGGTGCAATGATGAACCTCTAAATTAATCAGAGCTTCTCTGCTATAGTATGGATGTATCGTACTTAAAAACCACCCTCTCGAATCACTCTATCTATTAAAAGAACCGGTTCAAAATCCGTAGTTTTAAAGATTTAAGCATACATAGGGACGGACATAACAACAACTTTGTTTTATAATATGTAGTGATAGTGATTTATACTGTAATTGATACTTCTCTTAGTACCTATTCTAGGATACAAGACAATAAGTTATAGCAAGGCAAAAAAGTGAATAAAATACATAAATGTCCAATACTTATGACAGTATATATATATACCAGGGTGAATCAAAAAGTTCTTAGAAGTGCATATATATGAAACCTTTTTGGATCAAGTTCGATATTCAAATTAAAGAGTGTCTATCACACTATATTTATGCAGACTGTCACTTGTTTTTGTCAGTTCGTTCGCATGTAATACATTTTTTTGTGCAACGAGTTGCTAAAAAGTCAAAATTATGGATAAAAGTGAGTTACGTGCGGTGATAAAATATCTCAGTTTGAAAAAAATGTCTACGAAGGAAATTTTTTTGGACATTCAGCAGACATTAGGGGGTGATGCTGTACCCTATTCTACGGTTGCGTACTGGGTGGCTGAATTTAAAAGAGGTAGATCAAGCTGTAAAGATGACCCGCGTTCTGGGCGGCCTTCAACCTCCGTTACAGAAGAAAATGTCAAAAAGGTTGAGAATCTGGTTTTGGAAGACAGAAGAATGACTATAAAACATATAGCTGAGATCCTAAAGATATCTTTTGGTAGCGTTCAATCCATTTTAATTGATTCACTGGGGTTCAAAAAAGTGTCTGCAAGATGGGTGCCACGAATGTTAACCGACGAAAACAAAAAGCGACGTTTGGAAATTTCCAAGCGTAATCTCGAAATGTTCCAGCGTGATTCGGATAATTTTTGCCGTCGTCTTGTCACCATGGATGAAACGTGGGTCCACCATTTTGATCCTGAAACTAAAAGACAAAGCATGTCTTGGAAACGACCATCCTCTCCATCCATTAAGAAATTTCGAGTTGCTCCTTCCGCTGGCAAAGTTATGGCCTCTGTGTTCTGGGATAGTGAAGGAATCCTTTTTATTGATTACATGCCAAAAGGCCAGACGATAACTGGACCCTATTATGCAAATTTAATCCCGAAAGTGCGTGAAGCGATTAAAGAAAAACGTCGTGGAAAACTGTCGTTGGGCGTGTTGTTCCTTCAAGATAACGCTCCTGCCCATCGATCGGAAGTTGCGCTCAACGCAATCCGCTGTGCTGGCTTCAATCTCCTTGACCACCCACCATATTCTCCGGACTTAGCCCCAAGTGATTTTCACTTATTTCCAAAATTAAAAGAGGAAATTCGTGGAACAAAATTTCACGATAATGACGCGGTTATAGCTGCCGTAGAGGACTTTTTCGAGAGTCAAGAAAATAATTTTTTTTCACAAGGAATAAGGAAGTTAGAAACGCGTTATTCTAAATGCATTGCATTGGAGGGAGATTATGTAGAAAAATAAAATATTATTATTTAAATCTTTGCATTTTTTAATATTGATTCCAAGAATTTTTTGATTCACCCTCGTATATATATATTTAATTTAAGATACAGGAACCAGTGTTACAAAAGAAGAGAATGAAAAAACTGAAATAGACCTATTTAAACAACTATACAAGCCACGGCTGGTGGCAAATGAAGAATCATATAAGAAAATACCAAAATTCTATTACAAATTACCCAGGCCTGACGATGTGCTTGCTCAAAAGCTTAGAGAGGAGACAAGAGCGCAATTTCTGCAGAAGAAAAGCAAAGAACTCCTCGACAATAGTGAGTTAAAGCAACTATGGAGTCTACTGGAGAAATCTAACGGGAATCTCCGCAGCACAACCAATGACGAGTTGGTTATTGACTACTTTCAGTTTAAGAAAATCAAAGAAGAAGCTGGGCCTAAGTATAAGTAAGTTTACTAACACACATGTAGTTGACGTACTGGGTAAACTTTCCCAATACTAGTACCACTCAACGCATAGAGGACCTACTGCTGAGCAGGCCTCCTCCAGTTACATAGCATGTAACACCCTACTATGCCAGCTGGCCACTAAGTTGGCACAGGGTTTTGTCTCAAGTTTTCCTTCTCTTGCGGCTAGGTTTCTGGCCATCTCATTTCCTTTAGTCGGCTCTTACAACACCCTCAAGATGAAATAGGGTGGTGATACTGTATTCGTAATCCATCACCACATGGATACAGAATACTGTACACAATATTGAAAAACATCTGTCTTGGGTAAGGTTGCTGCATGATGTCAACAGCGGATGGAACATTTCCTTTTTGTTGCCAGAGTTATGGTATCCTTTTTATTTTTGAAAAGTTGTATTCGGTCGATAAATGTATTTCCTCTGACAATAAAAGTGTCCAGGTTACTTTTCAAAACGCCTATGGACGGCCCCCGGGCGCCCTTTAAATTAGGACAAATCCGGGGAATTCCGGACGGATGGCAGCCCTATTTATAAGTTATGTTCCAGGTCGTATTTCACAGCAGAAGTGTTCGGCCGTCTGCAAGCAGCTGAAGGTGGAAGTGGGAGGGTGCGAGCAGTTTCTCTATTCAACTATGTGATGAGACGGGTTTGGCTGCAGCAGACGAGGATCGGATTGTCCTTATATGATGTAACTGGACAAGGGTACCTTACTGAACATGTGCGTATAGTTTCCTTATTAACCTATCGCAAACCTATTAGACCTTTTCGTTTAAATATTTACAAAACTAATATGTGTTATTATAATCCCATGGCAAGAATGTGTCGGCTGTATAATGATCTATGTTATATTCACCCAAATCTAGATATCTTCTCGCCAAACCCAAATGATTTCCATAATACGGTTCAAAAGGTGCTTTTCAGATAGATTTAGAACTTGAAGATAAATTTTAGACTTTTTAACTTATTTATAAACTTTTTAGGCGCAAAGGGATGATCATCCAGCCAGACAAGGTGGGATGTCTGGCTAGGGGTCGCAGCGCCTATCCCCCCGATAGTTGTAGTCGGGGAATTCTTAACTTGCGAATTGCTCTTGAAATCCCGCTACCGCGGTGTAGGACCCTTTGGTAATTCTCGCATTTGCAGGTGACACTTCTTGATGCAATTAGTTCAGATTCTTCGGGTAAACTGTGTAAAGTATGTAGCATGTGGTCGCTACAACTTTAATAATAGTTGCTTTGTACTCTAATAATATGTAACTTTACGACATGATGGTATTCTGTAAGGTTGAGGTCCCTCCCCAATCGGGCAGCTCCAACGAGCGAGTGCTTAACCGCTGTGTCCTACTTCTCTCAACCTCCAACTATCTAATGCTCTCCTGGTATTCTGTAAGATACTTGTTCACATCATTAGTAATATATACGTTATTTGGTAATTATCTTTTTAATACAGTTGCTCAAAAAGTGGCATATTACAGGGACGTATAGCGTTCGGGAAGTGGGCTATTACACACGCGTGCTTTTTCTTTACCATTCCCGCACTAGTGCGTTTTCTTTCCCAACTGTCAAAATAATGTCTATTATAAGGAAAAACCAACCATGAAGTTTTTACTAAAAAAAATCATAGAAGTTTTTATGATTCATGCAAATACGTATATTTCTAAAAAGAAACTACGTACTAATTTGTTTCAATATCAGATTTAATGATTTGATTGAATGTGTTTTATTTCATCTAATTAAATTTCATTTCTTAGCAATAAAAAAAAATTACTGAAGACTTGGCTGTATGCGCATTGTTCCTTTTGCCTACCAGAATGGGTGAAGAAAAATAAATCTCTGCTTATATTCTATGGTTGGCGCCATTTTTCAAAAATGATTAGTTAGTTGAGTTTATTGTGTTTTTATTATTTTATTAAATTGCTTAATTTTTTCGCAACTGTATTAAAAATAGTCGTTCAGTACACGTGCGGAACCGTCATTGCAACTTGTTCCGACTGTCAACCCTCGCCTTCGGCTGCGCCTCGGCTCGGGTAGACATTTGTCGGAACTCGTTGTAATGACAGCCTTTCCGCACTTGTAATGAAATATACTATTACAGGACCTAGAGAGCTACATAGCGGAGTTGGTCCCGTCGCTGGCGGCTCTAGATGGGCTGGACTCATCTTTCAGTTCGTTCTACGTGTGCACTGCTGCCAGGAAGTTCCTGTTCTTCCTTGACCCCCTGCGGGTGGGTAGGGTCAGGATTAGGGACGTATTGTCTTGTTCATTCCTAGATGATTTGCTTGAGGTTAGTATTTTCTGTATAAACCGACCTCGGCATTTTAAGCGCAGCGCTAATTTATTTATCTCAATTAAAAAGTTTCCGAGATCAAGCTTAGGACATAGAAAAAAAAAGTCTTTTTATTTTGGTCTTAAAATCAAAATGTTTTTTATTCGAATAAATTCTTACGAAGCCGAAATATAAAATGTAATATATAAAATTAACAAAAATACATTTTTTTTTTAGAAATTTTTTTTTTTTAGACAAAAAAAAAAATGTACGTGTGTATGTGTGTAAATAACTATTTTTCAAAATAATTAAATATCTAGTCTTTACCACCGGTTCGGAATGCCATTGCACAGAGAAGAGTCCATGGTAGCTCTTTTAAATAAAAGCGTTACAATTACACGCATAAACACGTAGCATATAATCACCATTATCATAATTTTAGTCTATAGAACTCCACTGTTATACGCTAATTACCCTCCATGTAATTGGAGGAGGCACGACTCAGCAGTGTGTTATTGTGGGCTGAATAGGTAGTAAGTATAGTAGTATCCACCGAATGTTCGAGCGACCGGTACAAGGTCGTTTGTCCACCAAGAAAATTAATCCAATCATATTGACTGCCTCGTTGGTCTATTGGTTAGATGTGCCGCCTTTGGATCAACGGATCCCGGGTTCGATTCCGGGGTCGGGCGAGTGTCTTTGTCTAAACCAGAGGCACTGGCTCGGAGTCTGGGTGTCATTTCTATCTATAATATGTATGTATTTACAAAAAAAATGTATATAAGTAGTTTATCATCCATCTCGTTACCATAACACAAGCATTAAGTTGCTTAGCTTGGGACGAGATGGCGTTGTGTGAAATGTCCAAGGATATTTATTTATATTTATATCCTTCTTTTTGGAAATGAGTTAAAAAAGATATTATAGAATATTGTACCTTCTAGCTTAGAGAAGAGGATCTTCCAATGGAGTTGCAAGAACAGAACTGGTTCAGTGCTGCGTCGGCGCTACGCGTTTATGGGCAGTATCTCAACCTGGATAGAGATCACAATGGCATGCTCAGCATCAACGAACTAGCCGGGTATGGTGGCTTTGCGGATTGTAAGGTCCATTTATTATAGAAAAGATTTTTTAATGATATTTTTAATACAGTTGCTCAAAAAGTGGCATATTACAGGGACGTATAGCGTTCGGGAAGTGGGCTATTACACACGCGTGCTTTTTCTTTACCATTCCCGCACTAGTGCGTTTTCTTTCCCAACTGTCAAAATAATGTCTATTATAAGGAAAAACCAACCATGAAGTCTTTACTAAAAAAAATCATAGAAGTTTTTTGATTCATGCAAATACGTATATTTCTAAAAAGAAATTACGTACTAATTTTTTTCAATATCAGATTTAATGATTTGATTGAATGTGTTTTATTTCATCTAATTAAATTTCATTTCATATCAATAAAAAAATTCTACTGAAGACTTGGCTGTATGGGCATTGTTCCTTTTGCCTACCAGAATGGGTGACGAAAAAAAAAACCTGCTTATATTCTACGGTCGGCGCCATTTTTCAGAAATGATTAGTTAGTTGAGTTTATTGTGTTTATAATATTTTATTAAATTGCCTCATTTTTTCGCAACTGTATTAAAAATAGTCGTTCAGTACACGTGCGGAACCGTCATTGCAACTTGTTCCGACTGTCAACCCTCGCCTTCGGCTGAAATATACTATTTCGTAGATTTTCCTCGTTGTACTGGTTCATCGTTGTACACAAGGAGCACAAGGGTGTCGTAAGCGCCGACAAAGGAAATGATAAGGCCGAAAACCAAGCCGCATGAAAACTGGATAAGGCACTGTGTCATTTATGGGCTGAGAATTAATAGAAGTAGTACACTGCTTTTAAATCACAGATATAATTAAGTAAATACAAAACGTTTTAACGTTTCACATCATTTTCAACCCCCGACGCAAAACGAGGGGTGTCATAAGTTTGACGTGTCTGTCTGTCTGTCTGTGGCATCGTAGCACGCGAACGGATGAAGCGATTTCAATATAGTTTTTTTTTGTATGAAAGGTGAGTTACGGGCGAGTGTTCTTAAACATGTTTGACGAAAATCGGATGAGCCGTTTAAAAGTTATGGGGGGTGAAAGTGGGGAAGAATAACCGAATGTCTGCAAATATAATCGAGTGGGGTCTCAAATGAAAGCGCATCACGTGCAATTTATCAAAATCTACATTATAATAAGTGTGTACCTATAAAAAGTATAAAATAAAAATTTAATTAAAAATTAAAAAAAAACCCCGATACATTAACCTTTAAAATGTAAAAAATAAAAATAAATCTTTCGCGTTGGGGGACCAGGGGCCAGGTAATAAATAAGTGCATGGTTGTTTCGGGAGGTACCTGCACCGGGTGGCCAGGCGCGAGCCTGACACGCGGTGTCACCACTGCCCGTCGGGCAACGATACGGCGCACCATACTGTCGCGGAATGCCCGGCTTGGGCTAATGAGCGGGCGACTCTTGTCGCACACTTTGGCAACGACCTTTCGCTCCCCAATTTAGTGAGGGGGATGGTGGGAAGCGAGGGGTCATGGGATGCTCTCGCTGCTTTTGCGGAGAGCGTCTTGAGCAGGAAAGAGGTTGCGGAGCGCGAGCGCGAGAGAGCGCCCGACGCGCCTCCATGCCGTCGTGCAAGAACAGGGCGCCGTCGACGGACGAACTTGCGCCCCTTGCCGGCGCCCTAGTTCGGATCTCAGGGTGGGGACTAGGGGTTTAGTCGCCCCCACCCTTATGCCTACGCGTTAAGAGATCCCCAGATGGATGGTGCAGCGCCGAGTGTTCCGGGCGCTGCACCAGGAGCTGTTGCTCCAGAGGTTGCTCCAGTGGAGAACCATGTCGTGGGGGGTCGAGGAAGGTTCCTCCCCCGGTTCGCCTAGACAGCCCTCTTGGTCCAGCCGTTGAAGGTTCCCGTGGGCTGTCTACTTGGCGACGAGGCGGAACACCGACAGGTTTTAGTGGGTAAACCGGGCGCGACTTACGATCTTTACGCGTCATGGGAGTCCCACATAGCCCGGCTGCGGACATCACCCCTACGCAGCTGGGTATCCATAAAGGATTTCCTGTCGCAAAAAAAAAAAAAAAAAAAAAAAAAAAAAAAAAAAAAAAAAAAAAAAGGTAATAAATAAGTGGGAGTGGTCCCCCAACGCGAAGTATTTATTTATTACTTTTTAAAGGTTATTGTGTCGGGGCCTTTTTTAAATTTTTAATTTAATTTTTTATTTGACATACAACCTTATATGGACTTTACATTACACGTAGATCATTGTAATGGGAAAGTGATATGGACGTCGTAAACAGTTGTTCATTTGCAGGGAACAAAAAAATCTTTTATTAACAACATTCACTGAATCTATTTAAGTATATAAAAATAAGTGTTTGGCTGTGTATCCTTTATAGAATCGTAAACTATGCATTTGATCATGTCCAATGAAATACCATGTCCATGACCAACGTAGGTAGCTGAACTTTAAAAAAAATTAAAAGTTGCGTAATGTAATGTAATATTTTTCCTTTAAATTTATTTTAATTATTGGCATGAATAAAAAAAAATTTACACATATTTTTTATCATCACAGCTACGGCTCGGGTACCTTAACCAGAGCGTTTCTTCAGCGCGTGTTCCAACAGTGTCTCACGTATGACGGAGAGATGGACTATAAGACGTACCTCGATTTAGTCCTAGCTCTCGAAAATAGGAAGCAGCCAGCCGCCCTGGCGTACCTGTTTCGAGTCCTGGATATAAACTCAGTGGGATATTTAGATGCTTTCACGCTGAATTACTTTTTTAAGGTAAGGCTTTCAGGTTTGAAACTTTTTAGCGTTATACGATATATATTTGAACTGGTGTTCGCCCAGTATTTTCAATTCGACTATAATTAATAGAAAAAAGTTTCACCACAGACTTTAACAATAAACAAAATAGTTATTATGTACAGGTTTAGTTTTTTATGTTTTAAGTATGTTAATATCTTTTTACTAATTGATGGTACAATAAAAGGTTTTATTTAAGAACATTGATATGTTATCCACTTAATCTCAAATGTGAACTGTAATATAATAAAAAATCTCTCCTTTTCTAAAATAGTTTTTATGCGAGTTGAAATTATATTGATATCATCTCACATAAATTTATATATTTAAATCTACTCTTATAGGCGATTCAAGAGCAAATGATTGCTCACGGCGCGGAGCCAGTGAATTTTGACGACGTAAAAGACGAGATATTCGACATGATTCGCCCAGAGCACCCATCTCGTATCACGCTGCAAGATCTCATCAGAAGCGGACATGGACACACGGCAGTGTCTATACTGCTAGAGCTGCACGGCTTTTGGGCTTATGAGAACAGGTATGGGACTGGATTGATTGCAGATCAGATCCAGAAATAGTGCATTTTAAAAGTAATTAAGATAAATAAATTCTCTTTTTTCTATAAACTTTCGGCAGCGAAAGTTCTATGACTAGATAAATAAATTACAAAGCTTGTAGGATGACAATCAGGATAGCTTGACGGCCCATATATGATGGAGCACTCATTTTGTGATTAAAACGCCTGTTTCGCCCACATACATAGAAATAGAAAAAAAAACCTACGTTTCGATTTTTTGGGTTATCTAGGTAAATAATGAAAGACTGAAAACCTGTTCAATACGGCCAGGGTGACGCTCAAGCATTAGCCCCGCCTAATATGCAGCAATTCGCCTAATCTATACTAATATATAAAGCTGCAGAGTTTGTTTGAACGCGCTAATCTCAGGAACTACTGGTCCGATTTCAAAAAATCTTTCAGTGTTAGATAGTCCATTTATCGAGGAAGGTTATAGGCTATATTTTATTTTCAAAAGAATTACGGATCCGTATGAAAATTGGGATTTTGTAAACCAAGGTGTAAAATCGACAACCTATTTATGCGTGCGCTGCAAAAACTATTACGAATAAAACAAAATGATGTACTACGGGTTTGTAGGTCTTATAAAGATCTACAAAAAAGTCTGCACATATCTAACTATCATAGTTTAGTCACAATAACCGCTTTTATGTTCATAAAAAATATGCATAGAGATAAGCACGGGTTCGAAGCCCACGCGGGCGAAGCCGCGCCCAAAAGCTAGTACATAATAAGCGGTACAAATGAAAATGAAGAAATAGTATAATTGATCCCTCTTTGTAATTGGAGGAGGCCGACTCAGCAGTGGGTATAAGCCTTGTATGTAAAATGTGTAAAAACAAACAAAACCCAGCACACTTGGTGGTAGGATCTAAGGGTCCGCCCGGCCAGCTACCACCCTCACATCTAAGTCCGGCGCCAAGCAGTTTTACTGTGTTCCGTCGTGTGTGTGTGACAGCATTCCGAACCGGTGGTAGTTTAAGCATGAATGTGGATGGACGTAAGGGTTGTGAAGATCAAGAGAGATGGATGGATGGATTGTAAACATGAGAAATTGTGTATGAAAGGTGTGACTGTAGATATGACGACTGATAGGTGTGTATGGAGACTACCGCCTAGCGTGGGACAGGGATCGTAAGATGATGATGATAATGGTAACTGTAAATATGACGATTTATAAGAGTTTTGTGATAACACCTACGTAAATAAAGTTAATTTTGAGTTTGAGCCGGTGTCCGACAGGGCATTTCCTTGAATTGCCTGCTCCATCTTAGACCCTAGAGTCAAAGGCATTCAAGTCACAAATAAAAAAGGGTTGATTTTCATGAGTGTAAACTCGTTCTTTATTTACAGAGAAGCATTAGCCGCTGCCCCCGACAATGCCTGACGATTCCCCAGCGACGTTGAGCCGTCCAAGTCAATATTTGTCCCCACCAGTGGGTCAGACGCCTCCCCTTCAGGTGAAGTGGGCCGTGCCCCCCCACGCTGGACTAGTGCGTTCTGGTTGAATTCACAGACGCCTATAGATGAGCAGAGCAACACCACGCCTAAAACGTTTGAACGTATATTGCTTGACATAAAACGTTTCGCATAAATACTAGCAAATATAATTTGACATAAAATGTTTCGCAACTAATTGGGTGTGTAAATGAAAATTGCTTTTGCAGTATTACATGTTATATTTTAACAAGAAAATAATATTGTAACAATAAAATAATATTATTTAAAATGTAAATGTTGTATAAAATATTATATTATGCTAAGTAGGTAAAGGAGGTTATATTATCACAATGTATGACATCAAATGCAGTAATACAACTTTACATGTAATAGATATTATATATCTGTACTTAATATGTTAGTTGCTATAACATGAATAAATTCATACTAAAATAAAACCAAATTAAAAAAAACACAAAAGACCTGGTTTTTAAATTTACAAATCAAAAAATGGGTTAACTCTTATTCCCTAGAAGATGCAAACGCCTCTGGTATGGGTGACGTAATTAAAATACATCACTACATAGTATAAAACAAAGTCGATGTTTTCTGTCCGTCCCTATGTATGCTTAAATCTTTAAAACTACGCAACGGATTTTGAAGCGGTTTTTTTTTATTAGATAGAGTGGTTCACGAGGAAGGTTTATATGTATAACACACCCCCGCTTTGCACGGGCGAAGCCGGGGCGGGCCACTAGTTATATAAATATAAAAATAAATATCCTTGGACATTTCACACAACGCCATCTCGTCCCAAGCTAAGCAATTTAATGCTTGTGTTATGGTAACGAGATGGATGATAAACTACTTATATACTTTTTTTTTTTGTAAATACATACATATTATAGATAGAAATGACACCCAGACTCCGAGCCAGTGCCTCTGGTTTAGACAAAGACACTGGCCCGACCCCGGAATCGAACCCGGGACCCGTTGATCCAAAGGCGGCACATCTGACCACTAGACCAACGAGGCGTCACCACCCATTTCATCGTAAGGGTGTCGTAAGAGACGACCAAAGAAAGTGACAAGGCAAAAATCCTAGTCGCAAAGGAAGGACAACTTGATATTAACCCTGTGTCAACCCTTCCGGCTAACGTCGCATAGTTGGCTTGTTACCCTCTATGTAATGGGTGGAAGCCCGACTCGGCAGTAGTAAACCCTTATTATATAAATTGAAACTTTGGTTTTATATTTAAACTAGCGATCGGGCCCGGCTTCGCCCGGATGCAATTATGCATGTATTATACATATAAACCTTCCTCTTGAAACACTCCATCTATTAAAAAAAACTGCATCAAAATCCGTTGCGTAGTTTTAAAGATTTAAGCATACATAGGGACGGACAGACGGCAGCGACTTTGTTTTATACTATGTAGTGATAGTGATATCATCGTGTTTGCACTTTGTTAACCTTTAACGTAATACCAAAAACAACATTAACAACAAATTAGTAAATAACAAAGTGGATAATATTGTTTAAACAGATTCCTGAGCACTCCTGTACTCATACACGCTGCCTCTTTCTAGAAATTCGCTGAATTGCTTGTCTGATTGTTTGTCCGGAGCTTGGTCTGTAGCCCGGCCATAACCCCCTCCTCCTGGCGAGTTCATTATGTATGTATCCTAAAAAATAAAAGAACATTTGAAATCAGGTAAGTTAGGCATATGTCCAGCAGTGGACGAATGTGGGCTGATGATGGCGATGAAGTTAATTTCGGCGAACTCATTACTAGTACGAAACATTGTTATGTGAATACAAATAATGTATGGGATTTAAAAAAAAATATTTACCAGTACCAAAAAAAAACAAAGATCATAACTCATTTATTAAAGTTTGCTCATTAGGGGCTGGTCATTAATCACGTGATGTTTGAAAGGGGGAGGGAGGGGTCCGGTAATGATCTCGAAATATCACAAGGGGGAGGGGGGTATAGTAAGATATCACTTTTTCGTCGTTTATTTATTTTTTCGTCAAACGCGTGATTTTAAACCGAAAAGCGGCGTGTATTGTCGTTACCTTTGAGTGTAAGATTCTTTGTAGGTACTAAAATACACGTGATTTTTATTGGGGATTGGGGGGTAGTCTTAAACCTCACCACGTATCACCAAGGGGAGGGAGGGGTTAAAAAATGATAAAAAAACATCACGTGATTAATGGACAGCCCCTTAGAGGTCTTTTGACAAGGCAAACAATAAAATAAAATTTAATATTCACCATTTAAAATTAATTATTTACCATCTACCACCGGTTCGGAATGCAGCTGTACAGAGAAGAACCGGCAGGAAACTCTGTAGTAGCTCTTTTTAGATTGCCATTTTTAGGTACAAAACTGGATTTAAGACAGATTTGTGAGAGCAAACTCGCGCAATAGATCTTGTCAATAATAGTAACCTAATGCCCGAGCCAACCGACCCCCAGCAACGGCACCTGTTCACAAGCATGACGCATGCGGCAGCCATCCTCCTCAAACATATTGCAGGGAAGAGAACGACCCGCCGCACCATACCATACCAGTACCAGAGATTGAAATATAATGTTACCAGGACCGGTACTGTTCTGTACAGTATAGTACCAGTGCTGGTGACCAATATTTCAAGACCGGGACGGACCGGACGTCTCGTCCGGACGTGTCAATTATACGGGGCACCCGGGCCAAGGGGGCCCCCCGTGCGTAGGCAAAAATTCATAAAAATTTCCCAAATTTGTTACTATTTCAGAGGCAAAAACTAAAGTCATCATTTATTCAATCAGTTTGCCGAAAAAAGGCAAGGAGAGTGTATATGTAATATAAATTGTTTGAAAAAATTTTGGAAGATTTTTTTTTCTTTTGTGAGAAATGTTTACCCTTCATAAGGGCCCGCAAATATTTTTTTATACGGGGCCCCACCAAGGCACGCTACGCCCCTGCTCCTCAGTCAAACTAGATGTGCCCCGAAATACCCTGATAATCTTACTGCAGTGGTTCAAAAGGCAGTACTTACACCTGGGTACGCGTCAATAGACGCCTTCCCCCCAAGGTTGATCAGCCGTCCGTCCGTGCGTTGTAAGAGGTTCAGACCACGTTCTCCGGGCTCACCCCCTGTTGAACAAAGTAATATTATTATACCAGTCGCAGTTGATTTGGATGAAGCTCTTAACGAAGACTGTGGGTTCATCATCTCAGCCAAAACAAGTCCAATGCTGGGCATAGGCCTCCCCCAAGGATCTCCACAAAGGCCGGTCCTGGGTCGTCCGTCTATCCTTTTCCGGCGACCTTAACCAGGTCATCGGTCCACCGTGTGGGACGCCTACCTACCTCTGGGTTAGGTATGAGTAACTCACCATTCATGCCATAAGGCTGGAACGCCCGTCTTTCAGTCAGAACGGATATCTGAACAGCTCGACGGAAGACCAGCTCACGGGTGACACCATCCCCGCCATTCCATAGACCTGTTTATCTATATATTAATACGGGAAGCAAACATTTTGAAACCCTTTTTACGAAAATTGCGCGAAACGGGTATGAAAATTCCCACATTTCACTACATAGTTTAGAACAAAGTCGCTGTCGTCTGTCCGTCCCTATGTATGTCTAATCTCTAAATCGTAGTCTCTAAATCTTTAAAACTACGCAACGGATTTTGAAGCGGTTTTTAATAGATAAAGTGATTCCAGAGGAATGTTTATACGTATAATACATGCATAATTGCACCCGTGCGAAGCCGGGCCGGGTCGCTAGTATCTTAATGAAGTATGCGTCACGTTGTTTGTCCGCGTTGGTCTTATTTTATAGTCGCAATGTTATTTTATTGCAAATTATTTGTCTATTATTTGACAGTCACAATTATATGTTAGCTCCAAACGATTCTAACAGATGGCGATATCTTTTGACTGGATTGAGTAAGTATTCAATAGATGGCGCTATGTTAAAAGAACAAACTTTCATAAAAGCTACAATTTATTAGCATAACCACCACAGCAATGTGTCCTCGGGTCTGCTTGTAGTTTATATAAAACTAGTGGCCCGCCCCGGCTTCGCCCGTGCAAAGCGGGGGTGGGTTATACATATAAACCTTCCCCTTGAATCACTCTACCTATTAAAAAAAACCGCTTCAAAATCCGTTGCGTAGTTTTAAAGATTTATGCATACATAGGGACGGACAGAAGAATGCGACTTTGTTTTATACTATGTAGTGATCTCACAACTATAGTTCATATATAGAAAGCTAATATTTTTTTTAAGTAATGCTTAAAAATACATTAAACATTACACACATTGCCATGTATTTGACACACACGCATATACATGGTGGTATATTAAACGATCTGGATTGGTTAATAACATGGGCGAACTTTCACTTAGCACAGCACTTTGCTGAACATATTTGGCTGCTACTAGAACACAAGTTACCTTTCCCCCCAGAATCGGGTCGCAGGGAGAACTTGGTGACAAGCATCGGGTACCGTCGCTCCACAATCTCGACGTCCGTAATGCGAGTGTTAGTCATATGTGTGTGAACACCTCCGGAACCATGCCAGCCTGGGCCCTGCGGAGAGTCCAAGTTGCTTTTGTACAGGATCTTGTTCGTGTGGTGACGATTTAAAATACTTAGTGTCACCACCCCATTTCATCCTGAGGGCGTCGTAAGAGACGACAAAAGGAAATGATAAGGCCGACAACCTAGCCGTCACTAATCCGTCACAACACAGACGTCCATCTCCTTCGACTGCCTCGTTGGTATAGTGGTTAGATGTGCCGCCTTTGGATAAACGGGTCCCGGGTTCGATTTCGGGGTCGGGCAAGTGTCTTTGTCTAAACCACAGGCACTGGCTCGGAGTCTGGGTGTCATTTCTATCTATAATATGTATGTATTTACAAAAAAAAAATGTATATAAGTAGTTTATCATCCATCTCGTTACCATAACACAAGCATTAAGTTGCTTAACTTGGGACGAGATGGCGTTGTGTGAAATGTCCAAGGATTAAAAAAAAAATCTACTGTCTATCTATTGTCTTTTTTTTTCAGTGACTTGAATGCCTTTGACCCTAGGCTTGCGTGATGGAAAGCAACGCCAGGATCTAAGATGAAGCAGGCAATTAAAGGAAATGCTCTGTCGGGCACTGGCTCTCGCATACACACGACGAAACACAGTGAAACTGCTTGGCGCCAGACTTAGATGTGAGGGTGGTAGCTAGCCATAAGATCCTACCACCAACCGTGCTGGGTTTTGTTGACTTTTACAACACGCGTTATTTCCCAGCGTGCGGTGGGGAACTTTTATATTCTGACCCGTCCCCACGCGGGTAAAAGTAAGGCATACTTGATACGAAACCCTGTGCCAACCCACAATTGTCTAATTTCCCTCCACTTACCTGGAGGGTGACTAAGTAGTGTCACTTATAAGCTAAAATGGTGAATGGTTGATGCAATTAATACTTACGGCTCCGCTCCCACCAGCCACTGTCTCATAGTACCCCCAATCTACTTCCCCGAGCGTCAAGTTGTTCATACAGCCTTGCGACGCGGCGCATACCTGAGAAGAGACGAAAAGATATTGTTATCCATTAAGAATAAGAAAAAGAGAGCTCTTCATGTCCCACCAAAGTCACTTCGCCACCCCCCCCCCCCCCACAACTGTTCAACCAATCCTGAAGGCGTTTAAATTCGCCAAAATGAGCATGAGTTGGGCAAATAGGAACACAAATCAAATTGTCAGTGCGGTGACGGATGTAGAATACGTAATGTCACCACCCCATTCTACCATGAGGGTGTCGTAAGAGCCGACAAAAGGAAATGACAAGGCCGAAAACCGGGCTGCAAGAGAAGGAAAACTTGAAACCGTGCCAAACCGTCTGGCCAACGTGGCACAGTAGGCTAATTACCCTCCCTGTGATGGGAGGAGGCCCGACTCAGTAGTGGGTCATTTATGGGCCGAGGGTAGTAGTAGAACACAAAGCCGACCTGTCAGCTACAAGAACACGTGGCTGGATTACCTGGAAAGCCTTCAAGACGACGTCGACAATCCGCTGTGATGTCAGCACGTTGCCCCCTACCACTGCGGCTGATTCGGACGGGTCCAGAATCGAACCCGGAGGGATTATCACTTCAACTGGGTTGAGACAACCCTGGGGACAAAGGTGTCAGACCATCAATTACATTCCGGAACCCGGTGAAACATGTATATGCAGGTCACGTTGAAACTGCTGAACCAATTTTGATAAAAGATCACATGACAACCTGCTTTCAAATTATAAATCAGCATCATGATCGGTCAAATCGTTTAGAAGTCATTACTATATTATTATTTGTCATCGGTTCGGAATGTTGCTCTACAGAGAAGAACTCCGAGGAATTATTATCATTCTTTTTTAATCGCCATTTTTTTATCGTGTTGTGACGGATAAAGCCCCGCCGCACTTGCTCACACTCGCATTGGCTGACACGAGCCGCGTGCGAGTGGCAGTATTTAAAACCTATAGCGCAGTACCAAGCTCCGCATTTGCTCTCACGTGTACGCCCACGCGTACATGCGGAGTTTGGCTCGTGACATCCAATGCGAGTGTGAGCATGTGCGGCCGGGCTTAGAATACACGACGTGACGGCCAATGCGAGTGTGTATGGTGGATTCTCGGATTTGCAATATCCCCGACGCGGGTAATGAGTAAATTACCTGGTTAAGTGGTACATCATGCCCCACCATGCATCGCAGACAGTAAATGAGCGCGGAGAGAGTGATGGCCCGTGGCGCGTTCAGATTGCCCCACACTTCTACCCCGGTACCGCTGAAATATAGACAATATATACAAATTTAGAATATGAACATTAATTAAAAAAAATCCCTCCCAAAGGCCAACCCCACGTCCGTGCAGAACATCTTAGCCACGTGGGAGGGGGACACTCAAAATGAAATTACTTATGAGTGGCTAACAGGGAAATGGCAAACCCATGAAGAAATAATATTGAAATGATACAAAGTGACTTGACATTGGCTAAACACAAACAGTGAGAGGCACAAGGAAGAAAAAAAAAATTTAAAAAATTATGTAAAAATTATCGAATACTATAATATATAAATAAAAGACCTAAGCTTTTGTATAAAATAAACTCAAAACAAACAAAAGGAATCGTCAAGCGTCACGTGAAAGGAATAGTATATTTCATTACAAGTATGGAAAGGCTGTCATTGCAAAGAGTTCAAGTCGACAGTCGGAACAAGTTGCAATGACGGTTCCGCACCTGTACTGAACGACTATGTTTAATACAGTTGCGAAAAAACTACGCAATTTAATAAAATTATAAAAACACAGTAAACTCAAATAACTAAACAGTTATTTCTTATAAAATAAAATGGCGCCAACCGTAGAATATTAGCAGAGATTTTTTTTCTTTACCCATTCTGGTAGGCAAACGGAACTATGCCATTACAGCCAAGTCTTCAGTAATTTTTTTTTATTGATATGTAATGAAAATTAAATTTAATGAGATGAAATTAAATGAAACCTAACCTAACTCATTCAATCAAATAATTAAATCTGATATTGAACGAATTAGTAAGTAGTAGAACTATACGTATTTGCATGAATCATAAACACTTCTATGATTTTTTTTAGTAAAAACTTCATGGTTGGTTTTTCTTTGTATTAGACATTATTTTGACAGTTGGGAAAGAGAACCCACGAGTGCGGGAAAGGTAAAAAAAAGCACGAGTGTGTATACCCTGTTCAAGATAGCGGATGGATTGTGTGTATGAATGTACATAGACGTCATATCTATGTACATTCATACACACAATCCATCCATCTCTTTGTTCTCCCACAACCCTTGCGTCCACCCACATTCATGCTGAAACTACCACCGGTTCGGAATGCTGCTCTACAGAGAAAAGCCGGCAAGAAACACTGTAGTTGCTTTTTTTTTTTCAAATTTTTAAATAAATAAATAAATATCCTTGGACATTTCACACAACGCCATCTCGTCCCAAGCTAAGCAACTTAATGCTTGTGTTATGGTAACGAGATGGATTTTAAACTACTTATATACATTTTTTTTTTGTAAATACATACATTATTATAGATAGAAATGACACCCAGACTCCGAGCCAGTGCCTCTGGTTTAGACAAAGACACTTGCCCGACCCGGGAATCGAACCCGGGACCCGTTGATCCAAAGGCGGCACATCTAACCACTAGAACACCATAGACCGATGTCTATGGTGTTGTACTACTTACGTGAAATCACAGATGGCGCTTCCTCGTTCCTTGTCCAGCGTTACGGTCAAGACTATCGGAGTGCCGTTGTCCATATACTCAGTCGCTTTCAGAACCGTCGAACCGGTTTTTTCTAGCGCGTTTCTTGCTATTTCCTGTAAAAACCGTTATAATGTACCCATAACTATATATTGACGAGCTATAGACGGACTAATAAGTCATCATCATCGTTTCAGTCCGTAAATGACCCCCTACTGAGTCAAGCCTCATCCAAGTTCACGGAGGAAATTAGCCTACTGTGCCACGCTGGCAAAACGGGTTGGCACAGGGCACTAAATCTAGAGTTTCTTCATTGCACCCGTGCGACGCCGGGGAGGCTCGCTAGTGTCCTATAAAGAATCGTAAACTTTGCATTTGATCATGTGATAATCCTTGGCAAGGTGTTGTACATGAGGCCATGAAAAATTCTAAGCAAAAAATAATAATTTTGGAATGATAATCCTTCATAGGTACAGCTAGTAATTAATAAATGTATTTATAATCCAATTTAAACACTACCTTGAGCATATCTCTTACAGCTAGTTCGGCGTTCCTCTGTATATGCGTCATGTAAGCTTGGACAACATCTAAAGTGTACTCTTCAATTAATTCACCAACCAATTGTATACCCTGGAAAGTACAGAGAAAAAAAAGTATACCAATTGTTTAATATTACAACCTTACACAAAAACTTAGAGTTTTTATGCATAGCATAGCATGTTTCGGGCAGTCGAGGATCGCCGTCGGTTTTAGTGGGTAGGCCGGGGCGCAATTTTCCATCTCTAAGCGCCCCGGACTCCCCGAGTATCCATGAGGACCTCCGAATTAAACAAAAATACGTTACAAGTAAAACTCTATAACCATGACAAAAGGATGGAATCCTGTGGGCTATGTCGGTAACTCTGGTTGTCCTGCGTATCTCCTCATTTCTGATTCAATCTTGCAGGGAAACTCCGAGCATTGCCCTCCTTTGCCCTTTGGGTGACTTTGAGCCTTCTGATGGAGCCCATAGTGAGCGACCACGTCTCTGTACCATATGTCATCGGTTTCTTTATAAATATCCTTGGACATTTCACACAACGCCATCTCGTCCCAAGCTAAGCAACCTAATGCTTGTGTTATGGTAACGAGATGGATGATAAACTACTTATATACATTTTTTTTTGTAAATACATACATATACACTGTAAATACATACATATACAAATACTTGTAGGTCGTACAAATATTTTTTCCGTGCGGGCATCGAACCCGCGACGTATGAAAGACGACACACAGAATCCGCAGCGTATTTAAACCCTCAGTACGCGTCCGCTCCGCCGCCTGTGTGTTTCTACCTTGAACCAATTCGGAATGCTGGCCTACACAGATGAGCCGGCAAGAAACGCTGTAGTTGCTTTTTTCAACTAATCCATAAGTCTTAGCGCTCGTACACACCAACGGCACAGACAACTTCAGCCGTCGACGCGTCGGCGAGTGCTGTTCGTGTCTGTGAGCGCTTAAGTTTGTGGAAATCCTTTTTACGAATAAATTTTAAATAATCTTTTGTGTTTGAAATAAGTCTACATACTCTTTGATTGGCCGCAACCTGGGCTTTGAGGTCCGACAAATTGTCTGCCAAGTTCCTAGTACCCGAACAACCAGGAACATTACCGGGTTTCATTAATTCTGAAAAATAAACTTGCATCTTCATGTGCGTTGACTGAATTTCGGTGACGGATTTAGAATACACAGTGTCACTACTCCATTCCACCCTAAGGGTGTCGTAGGAGCCGACATAAGGGAATGTCAAGGCCCATATAACCTAGCCGCAAGAGAAGGAAAATCTGGGAGGAAGACTTAACGGATTTATCGCGTGTATATTAAATTATTTAATACCCGACGTTGTCTTCAAAACAACAAAGAAACAGTTAAAATCTACCACCTTTAATTTTGTTTTATTGATAACGTTCCCTGTGCACGCAGAAAGCGCTCACGGTGTCAAGAGGTCTTGCAGATGAGTGTTGTGCTTTATTTTTGATGAATTTAATGACTGGATCCCAAGCTGGTGGTACTTACCAACCACCCTCTCAATGGTAATTTTGATGTTTTTTAATCACAATAGCCTCGCGGATCATTCTTGGAATTAAATAATGTAATATTCACGCGATATATCTGTCAAAAAGTGTTTAATTTCAATGTGTAATAATCGCGAAAACCTAAGAAAACATTACTGGGAAGGAAGATCTGGCCATCGTGGCACAGTGGGCTAATTACCCCCCGTGTCTAACTAGAGGAGGCCCGACTTAACAGTGGGTCATTTATGGCCTCACTAGTAGTACTAGAGTAGTTCCGATTGCCATGCTGTGAGTTGTCATGCTCACTAAAATACTTCGGACAGTGGTAGCGACGTGTGGCGGGTCGACCACTTCCCTTTGATATGGTTGAGGAAATCGATGGCTGCCACACGCGTTATGCTTGTAAACAGGTGCCGCTGTTTGGGGTTGGTCGGCTCATTCACTTTTTTATTATTCTATAAAATCTATATTTTTTTTTTCTTATTATAAAATTCATATTTCAGTTGAGCGCCTTTCGGAACCGAACGAAACTAGTTAGTTTTATGTACAAGGTCATTGTAATATGGCGTTTAAAAAAAAAGACAAGCCCTCCGTGTTTCTTCCGCCAGGTCTTCTCGGTTGGTGCCGCGTTCCGACCTGGTAGTAGTGTTCTAAAACTTATGTATCCGTTGACGATTGTGAACGCCATAATTGGTTTATACAATAAAGCATTCTATTCTATTCATCAATTACCACCAAAAGTGCTTCACATATCAAACTCATAAGCATTGTAGTATTAATTATACATACAATGACTGCCTTGTGTCTATGGGTTCGATTCCAAGGTCGGACAAGTCTTTGTGTAAACCAGAGGCACTTGCTTTGAGTCTGGGTGTCATTTGTAGGCATTCCACCGATGACATGGTTAAGGTCGCCGGAAAACGATGGATGCGGGCGGCCCAGAACCGGCCTTTATGGAGATCCTTGTGGAAGCTTTTTCCAGCAGTGGAGATCTTTTGCCTGAAATGATGATGATGATGAAACTGCCCCCGTGATACAGGATATACCTAGTGCATGGCATTCATTTAAAAAAAAACAACCGGTACTAACTACTATTGATTTCAATGTACACTTACCTTCAGTCAACTCTTTTTCCTTGAAGTCCCCTCCATCGACGAGGAGCATGGATTTGAAGGCGGCACCCTCCTGGGCGAGGCTGACGGAGTGAGGGGGCATTGACCCTGGGGTGAGGCCGCCAATGTCGGCATGGTGGCCACGGGAAGCCACGAAGAAAATTGGACGTTTTGAGGACCTGATAAAGTCCAAAATTATTTATTCGTCTAGGTTGCTAGTGGACAATTCGGAACGCAATCGATATGTACGGTAATAAATACTACAATACAACTTCTGTGTAGTGACGGATTTAGAATACACTAGCGACCCGGCCCGACTCCGCACGGGTGCAAATATGCATGTATTATACATAAAAACCTTCCTCTTGAATCACTCTATCTATTAAAAGAAACCGCATCAAAATCCGTTGCGTAGTTTTAAAGATTTAAGCATACATATGGACGGACAGACGACAGCGACTTTGTTTTATACTATGTAGTGATAGTGTCACCACCCCATTCCATCCTGAGGGTGTCATAAGACCCGCCAAAAGGAAACGACATTGCCGGAAACCTAGCCGCACTAGAAGGAGAACTTGAAACGAAACCCTGCGCCAACCCGTCTGGCCAGCATTGCTCAATAATTACCCTCCATGTAATGGGAGGGGGCCCAACTAAGCGGTGGGTAATTTATCGTTGGTCTAGTGGTCAGATGTGCCGCCTTTGGATCAACGGGTCCCGGGTTCGATTCCGGGGTCGGGCCAGTGTCTTTGTCTAAACCAGAGGCACTGGCTCGGAGTCTGGGTGTCATTTCTATCTATAATATGTATGTATTTACAAAAAAAAATATGTTTACAAGTAGTTTATCATCCATCCTCCCGTTTGGACCTTTGTCGACGTTAGACGTGTGCTTAGTACGCTCGGCCGGTTGTAGAAAAATATATTATAAATTAAATACGTGTTAGTGCAGTGCGCGAAAGAGTCAGTGTTAATAAGCCAGCAGCTCAGTGCGACCACTGTAACTACGAACACTAAACGCGCATAACAATCAAGATGCAGAGATCACCGCCTGGCAACAAAGGGGTACACCTAGTCTCTTCTGAAGGGGACATCACCACTTTAGACCTGGAAGATCCCTTAAACTTTACGGGTCCTAGAAGGATTGCGAAGAGACCGCGGAATGAAAATACAACAACATCTGATGCATTATCTTTACGGGACGAAATACTTAGCATGCTTCAAAACTGGAAAAAAGAACAGGATATAGCCATTTCAAAGCTGTCCTCGGATATCGCGGAGCTCAAAGTACAGAACTCTGGTATTCACCTAAGCACCGCTGAACTGGAGAAATCCATAAAATTTATTTCCAAGCAGTACGATGATTTAAATTCATCATTGATTCTCATGGAACGTGAACGCAAGGAGAACTTGAATCGCATTACTGAACTTGACGAAAAAATTAATGTACTCCAAAAGAGGCTCAAGTTCTCAGTTATCGAGATTCGCAACATACCGTGCACGGCAAGCCAAGCGGACGGTCGACCCGCTCCGCGCGAGACGCAGCAAGACCTCTGCGATCTAATAAATAAATTATGCACAGCCTGCGATACCTCCCTGAACCAATCAGAGATCAAAGATATTTACAGAGTCCAAAATAAATCAGGCTCATCAACGATAATTACCGAATTCACGACAGTGCTTACCAGAAATAAAGTACTAAACGCCGTTAAATCCTATAACCGCTAACGTGCCCGTGGCACAATGGTTGTGCCATCGAAAACGGACGGCGAAGTGTCCGGTGGCACAACCCCTGTGCCACGGGATTTCGGCGCGAAAGCGCGCGCATCGACTCGTTCTTGTCAGTTAAATTTCCTATCCCTGTTTAATAAAGGTACATTTGTATTCTTTGTCTCGCTTCTATGCTAAATAATGAACGAGGTAAAGCCAACCAATCACATTCCATAGAACAAAATTGTAAATTTTAACGATTCGAACTTTTTCGGTCAATGACCGACATTCAGTTGCATTCGTGTTTTGATAAAGTGAGTGCGCGTATACGGAAAAAACTCGATTAAATATAGAAATAGTGATTTAAAGTGAGTGATATTGGACATATTTAAAGGTGAGTTATCTATTATTACATTTATTTAATAATTTCACCTTCAAACATAAAATTCACCCGTTTTTAGAGCCGATGCATTTTAGTACATTTGGAGGTTAGCTATGATTGTATATTTTGTGTTTTGTTCATATTTTGATACTTTTTTGGCTGTTTCTAATACTAAATGCTATTAAATGTTATTAATATGATAATTCAACTAATTACATGCCGTTTTACTAAAAATATTTGCAAAATATGTAAAATATGACTTAAATAGCGGAACTAAGTCAGTACTGCGTGCGCAGCCAAATTTTAATGACAATTTATTTTTAATTAAATAAATAATACTATTGTATCTTTTATTTTTTTCCATATTATACACAATTTACACATTTTAAATAAATAAAAAAAACCATATGATATAGCTTTAATTTTTGAGATATGATTTTTTAAACAAAAGGGGGTATCAAAAAAAATAATTATTTTTATTCTGTTTTAATAATTCTAAAAATTCTAAAATGGAGTTAAATAATACTAAACAAAACACTCAATCATATAGCTTTATTCATAATAAACATAAAAAACATAAAACTTGTAGGTAGTACAATAACAAATTCATGTTTATTTAGTGGTTTTGTGAAATCCGAGCCGGGGGGCGCGGCTAGAAGTCGGGGTCAAAAATCGCGGGGCACTATGAGGTGGCACAACCATTGTGCCATGGGCACGTTAGCGGTTAATAAAATGCACCCTCAAAGCAAATTGTCCTCGAAGTCTATTGGCATGCCTAGACCCGAGGTACCTATTTATATCACCGAGAGTTTAACCCACAAGGATCGCAAACTTTATGGATTGGCTCGTGAACACGCAAAATCGCACAATTACAAGTATTGTTGGGTAAATAACGGCAGTATTTACCTGAGGAAAATTGACGGTGGCCGCAGAGTCGAAGTTAAAAGTGAATGTGACCTGCTTGCTTTAAAAAATAAGTGACTGCTATCTTTTACTATTATAATTAATGTCCTGCCGCTAAGCTTGGGCCATTTATATTGCATGAAGATATTGTTTTTTACATGTGTCAAATGCAATGGTCGTTTTATACACTCTAACACTTTATTTTTACTACGAAATATTTACAGTTTTGTTAAAGTTTTCCCACACACATACAATTCACATATGCACACACTTTTTTCAACTAATCGTTATGGATGGCACTACCTAATTACAAATGATGCCTACTTCATACACTATGGGTCTTTAATGTATCAAACCACTGTACGGTGGTCGCGACAGTTCATGGAACCACTAATGCGGGTAAGATTGTTTGCGCCGACTTGTAACAAGTGCCCCTCGCTGACTATTCATTGCTCGAATATGTTAATAACTTTTTTGGCTTTTATTGGCAAAATATTGAATATTAAGCTACACTATGTCAGTGAAATATGCTATATATCAACTAAAATTCGCTGCTGTTAATGATTTTATGACATCCCTGGACAACCTGTCTTTTTGCAGTTCATGTTTATGCTCCCCGGATGAATGTTCTAATGCTATTCCAAGGGCAGGACTCAATTTTAACATACTGTCGCAAAATGTGCGTAGTGTTAAGGCAAATTTCTCCGGATTTTTAACCCTATTAGAAAGAATTTATATTAGTTGCGACATTATAGTTTTATCGGAATGCTGGTTGTCACGTAATCATTTAATTCCTAGTCTAAAGGGATATACCCACCATATTACTCTCAAAATTTTTAATCAGAATACTATATATCAAGAACACATTAAGAAATGTCAAAGTTACTGAGCCCGATATTTTAGATGCTAATTGTTTGATTGCAACCATCGGTACTGAGACTGCTCTTGTTGCTATATATAGACCTTACTGCTTCAACGATCCCACAAACTTTTTACAATCTTTGGATCGTATACTTGGTGACTTAAAATCATTTAGGGATATAATTCTTCTTGGTGACATTAATATCGACATAACTAGTAATAATCACTCTACCACATCAATGGAATATTTAAATACGCTTGCTCTTCACGGTCTCACTGCAGGTCACACTTTTGCCACTCATGGCCTTACTTGCCTTGATCACGCAAACCTGAAAACTAAGCATACCTGCACAATTCTCGTGCACGAGTCTACCGTTACTGACCATTTCTCTGTTTTGGTTTCCTTGAATAAACCTAAAAGCATAACAACAAGTCGAGCGTACATCACGAAGGTTAATGAAAAAGCCCTAACTGACGAACTTCTAGGAATTGATCTTACCGAAATATATTCATCTAGTGACCCTAACGCTGCTACAAAACACTTAATCGAACAAATCTCTTACGCTATCATTAATAACACCAGCCGCATGACAGTCTCATGCAGACGTAGATCAATAAAACCTTGGATTACCCCAGGACTATTGAAATGCATGAGGCATCGGGATTCTTTATACAAAAAACATAAAAGACATCCTTTAGATGTATCTCACGCTATGATTTATAAGAGGTACCGTAACTTTTGCACCACAATACTGCGTAAAGCTAAGCGGGATTACGAAAAATTCGAATTCTCAAAAGCTGGCAATAACTCTAAAAAGATCTAGGAAGCAATTAAAAATGTCACCGATGTATGTAAAACTCATGTAATGGCATCAGAACTCTTAAATCTAAAGGATGATCCTTTGGATTCCATTAATTTTGTCAATAATTACTTCTCTGGAATAGGTGCAAAACTGGCTCAAGTCTTTGATGATAGTTATAACTTCTCATCCGCCTCGAAGCTTGCACAGTCTTTTGTTTTGTACGAAACGGATAATCGAGAAATAGAGAGACTAATTCAAACTTTGAAGAGTAACAGCGCTACTGGCATTGACGGTATTTCTACCGATTTTTTAAAAAATCACCAGGATTTTGTTGTGGCTCCTCTGACTTATATATTTAACTGGTGTTTAAATACTGGTACTTTTCCTGATTCCTTTAAAAAAGCGCTTCTTCACCCCATTCACAAATCAGGAGATAGAGCAGCTTTGGATAACTACAGACCTATTTCAGTTTTACCTGCTATGTCTAAGGTCCTGGAGAGATTAATCAACAATAGGCTGGTTAATTATCTAGAATTTAACAAGATCTTATCTAATAATCAATATGGTTTCAGAAATAATTTATCAACGGATGATGCTGTCTCTAAACTTGTCGATACAGTCGTTACTAACTTAGACAAAAACAAAAAATGTCTTGCTCTGTTCCTGGATATAAAAAAAGCCTTCGACACGGTCTGGATAACTACAGACCTATTACAGCTTTGGATAACTACAGACCTATTTCAGTTTTACCTGCTATGTCTAAGGTCCTGGAGAGATTAATCAACAATAGGCTGGTTAATTATCTAGAATTTAACAAGATCTTATCTAATAATCAATATGGTTTCAGAAATAATTTATCAACGGATGATGCTGTCTCTAAACTTGTCGATACAGTCGTTACTAACTTAGACAAAAACAAAAAATGTCTTGCTCTGTTCCTGGATATAAAAAAAGCCTTCGACACGGTCTCCTTGTCAATCTTATCCTCGAAACTTGAATCTATAGGTGTAAGAGGAGCCCAGTTACGTTTATTTGTCAGCTACCTAACTGGACGCACGCAATGTACTAAGATAGGGCCGCACATTAGCTCCGAATTACCCATCACATGTGGTGTCCCTCAGGGCAGTATACTGGGTCCTACGCTATTTTTAATATATATAAATGGCTTATGCAATCTTTCCCTTGATAATGCCTCAATTTTTTCGTACGCTGATGATACTGCTATAGTTTTTTCGGCTGACACATGGACAGATACCTACCGACTGGCACAAAAAGGCTTCAACGAAGTCGCTAACTGGTTAGGGACAAACAAACTTACCTTGAATGTGTCTAAAACTAACTTAGTCAACTTTTCTATTCGTAATATTACAAATCCTTTACTTCATTCATTGCATATTTTTTCTAAACCACCCCAATGTGTATTGAACGATTCTCGTGACACCGAGCTTCTGCCTATCGAAGAGGTGTCGTATGTGAAATATCTTGGTGTGCATATTGACTCTAATTTGAACTTTAAAATGCACATTCAGCAAGTTTCATGTAGAATGCGTAAGCTCATGTTTGTTCTCAAACTGTTGCGATCATCTGCTGGATTTGATATTATGAACATGGTATACAAGACTCTGTGTCAGCCCATTTTAAACTACTGCATTTCTAGTTGGGGTGGCGCAGCCAAATCACACCTTTTAAATCTGGAACGCGCCCAACGATCCGTATTGAAGGTTTGTTACTCTAAGCCGCGGCTTTATCCAACAGTGCGGCTATATGAGCTTGGCGCAGTGTTAACAGTACGTCAACTTTTTATTGTAGCTTGCGTTCTGAGACAGCATTCTCTGACATTTTACTCTGATGTTTCCACTCGTCGTAATCATCTTGTCGCACCCTCTGTTCCTACACGCACTACTTTTAGCCATCGATTCTTTATGTTTCTCGGACCTTACCTTTTCAATACCTTACACAGAGTGTTGAAAATACACAATTTAAATTCATATAACTTAAAAATCGTCCTCCGGTCTTGGCTTTTAAAACAAACCTATCAGGCCACTGAAGACCTTCTAGTTCCTTGCTCTTAGAGATTTGCTCACTTTTTGATACATACACGTTACCAATATTTACCCAAACATACACAACACACACACACACACATACATTACTCCTTTTTGATTTAATTTTAGATGTAGTTTTATAGTTCAGTTTCTTCTTTAGCTAGAGTAGATTTTCCTTTTTCTGTAACTTGCCACACACATATTTGTACTAGAATAAGCACAGCTAACTTGTTTTGTTTGTTTCCTAAGTATGGGGGTCCTGGTGCCTGTAACACAGGTTTCTTACCTACCACAGGCTCCAGCGATCAAACAAAGTTTATATTAAGTTTAGCCACGTAAGTACCATTTTGTGTGTAATTTGTCTTTGTTTGTGGAAAGAAAATAAAGAATTATTATTATTATTATTATTATCTCGTTACCATAACACAAGCATTAAGTTGCTTAGCTTGGGACGAGATGGCGTTGTGTGAAATATCGAAGGAAAAAAAAAAAAATTCGGGACAATTTTTTTTTTTTTTGTAAACCTGTACGTGGGAGCTTGAGGGTCACGAGTCGTACTCCGGTGCGATGTTTACGTGAGTGGGTGCCGTTAATGTATGTCCCCACACCGATGATCCCAGGTAAATGCTGGCAGTACCTAAATCAAGCTGTACAGGGGTGTCAGTGGAATTAAGAAAAATACAAGGAAGATGCTTACTTGTGGAAAACTGGTGTTATAACTGTCAAGTCGGGCAGATGAGAACCGCCAGCTTTCGGGTGATTGGCCAATAACACATCGCCTGGCTTCAGCGAGTCCCCTCTCACTTTCATCTGAAACATAATAACTGCCTTGTTCGTCTACGCGTTGGATGTGCCGCTTTTTGATCACGGGTCCGAGGTTCGATTCCGGCGTCGGGCAAGTGTCTTTGTGTAAACTTGAGGCATTTGTTCTGAGAATTACATGTTTAATAAATATAATAATAATAAATATCCTTGGACATATCACACAACGCCATCTCGTCCCAAGCTAAGCAACTTAATGCTTGTGTTATGGTAACGAGATGGATGATAAACTACTTATATATTTTTTTTTTTGTAAATACATACATATTATAGATAGAAATGACACCCAGACTCCAAGCAAGTTCCTCTGGTTTAGACAAAGACTGCCCGACCCCGGAATCGAATCCGGGACCCGTTGATCCAAAGGCGGCACATCTAACCACTAGACCAACGAGGCAGTCTAAACAGTTTATAAACTGCCCCTGCGATACAGGCCTAGGGCAGGGATTTTGATTTCTTTTTTAAATAAGGAGTGGGTCTTTGCCGGCCAACTCAAACACAAACTCACTCACGTCCTATGCAGCAATTTATAAATAGTCATATCGCGATAAAACTTAAAATAGCGACATCTATCTACAAAAAAAGGAACTAACCCAATTTTAAGTCAACGAAAACAGTTACAATTGGCTTTCTGTGATTGGAAGAGGCCTGCCTCAAACACAAACTCAAAAGGAACTTTATTTGATATTCCACTCTGGAACTGAAGCCACAACGCTGATCACATAAGAGGGAAATTACTTCAGCCGCCCACAAGTTCCTTACGAATACACGCCTAGGAACAGAACACCATCCAAGGGAAATATTTTTTGGCTACGGTACGGATGTGGAGGCAAGAATGAGAAATTGTGTATGTAAGGTGTGAATGTAGGTATGACGACTGATAGGTGTGTATGGATACTACCTACCACCTACTGTGGGACAGGGGCCGTAAGATGATATTGGTAGTTTTAAATATGACGATTTATAAGACTTTTATGATAAAACCTACGTAAATAAAGTTTCTTTGGAGTTTTTTTTCTCTCTTTATTTATTTAGGGGCATATCTCCCATTGGATGTGCCAGCCCCAGCGTTACCCTTACTAACTATTAAATACAATTTATTTATTTATGTATTAGGAATCATTGACGCAAAATCATATTATCTATTAAAAATTGTTCAACATCAGATGATGGTCTCGCAAAAAGGCTCCCTGATCATATCTATTTTTGTGGAAATTTTGCTTCTTTGGAGTTTGAGGGCTAACTAAAATAGTTACAAACAGCACGAACTGAATGAATACATCTAATATTTCTACTATACTAACCTGATACTGCACCGTCTCCTGCATAGCTCCAAGGTGTACAGGAATGTGAGGAGCATTTGAGACTAACCCACCATCGGGCCCAAACAGGGCGCAAGAGAAATCTAGCCGCTCTTTGATGTTCACTGAGATTGAAGTCCTTTGGAGTACCCTGGAAGAGTAAATGGTGGAAATTTTTGTTTGATATGAATTTGAACCGTGTGGTGACGAATTTAGAATACATAGTCACCACCCCATTAAATATAAATAAAATATCCTTGGACATTTCACACAACGCCATCTCCTCCCAAGCTAAGCAACTTAATGCTTGTGTTATGGTAACGAGATGGATGATAAACTACTTATATATATATATTTTTGTAAATACATACATATTATAGATAGAAATGACACACAGACTCCAAGCAAGTGCCTCTGGTTTAGACAAAGACACTTGCCCGACCCCGGAATCGAACCCGGGACCCGTTGATCCAAAGGCGGCACCGGTAACCACTAGACCAACGAGGCAGTCAGACCAACGAGGCAGTCAATTCTAAGAGTGTCTTATGAGCCGACAAAGGGAAATAACAAGACCGAAAACCTAGCCGCAAGAGAAGGAATACTTTAAACGAAACCCTGTGCCAACCCGACTGGGCAGCGTGGCACAGTAAGCTTATTACCCTCCCTGCGATGGGAGGAGGCCTGACTCAGTAGTGGGTTATTTATGCGCTGAGTAATAGTAGTAATAATTTTTGTTTGATGTGAAATCCTGTTAGTTGTAATTTTGATTTGATGTGAAAGTACACTGGGCTGCAAAACTAAGTATCACACTTTTAAAATTGCAATAACTTTTTAAGTACACATAGTATTGTAGAGTTTGCTATAGTTACATAGAAAGCTGATAACATTAGCTGTGAAACGTTTTTTATTTTAAATCTCTAACTACTATAGTTTAGAAAAAAAAATGATATATTAAAAGTGTAGTACTTAGTATTGCAGGTCAGTGTAATATAGTGGAAATTTTAGTTTGATATGAAATTGTATTATATAGTGGTAAGTTTTACTGGCCACACCTTAAAACTTACCAATAATATTTTTTTTATCTTTAGTGATGACTATCACTGGTATGGGGTTTTACTAACGTTCTGTTTGTTAAAGATTAAATAAATATCCTTGGACATTTCACACAACGCCATCTCGTCCCAAGCTAAGCAACTTAATGCTTGTGTTATGGTAACGAGATGGATTTTAAACTACTTATATACATTTTTTTTTTGTAAATACATACATTATTATAGATAGAAATGACACCCAGACTCCGAGCCAGTGCCTCTGGTTTAGACAAAGACACTTGCCCGACCCGGGAATCGAACCCGGGACCCGTTGATCCAAAGGCGGCACATCTAACCACTAGACCAACGAGGCAGCCAAAGTGTGAAGTTAAAGGATGTGAATTTCAAATGACGTTGTTCTGTCAGCAAAGATTTTATAAAACATACTCTTGATTGTTTTAAAGTTAGCATGTGTTATTGGGTTTTTGGTTCTAAAAACTATATTGTAACAAGCTGATGCAAATTGTGCCTAAAGAGTACGAAAATTAAGTTCATAAATGAAGTGTTATGTTTTGTATAAACCCTAAACTGGGTTTACCTTAATGATTTCTTAGGTTTTCGCGATTATTACACATTGAAATTAAACACTTTTTAACGGATTTATCGCGTGTATATTACATTATTTAATTCCCGACGTTTCGAATGCTTTGCAGCAGTCGTGGTCGCGGGAGAGACTAGATGATAGTTGTCTTAAAAAGTACAAAGAAACAGGTTAAATCTACCGCCTATAATTTTGTTTTATTGATAACGTTCCCTGTGCACGCAGAAATCGCTCACGGTGTCCAGAGGTCTTGCAGATGAGTGTTTTGCTTGAGATTTGATCAATTTATGACTGGATCCCAAGCAGGTGGTATTTGCCAACCATCCTCTCTATTGAAATTTGGATGTTTTTTTAATCTCAATAGCCTCGCGGATCATTCTTGGAATGTAATGATTTTCCTTGGCAAGGATTTGAGGTCTATCAAAGTGGATGTAGTGGTTGGTCTTGTTGAATGTGTGCTCACAAACTGCAGACTTGGTCGAGCGTCTGTTTTTCATGTCAGCTATATGTTCTTTTATGCGGATACCGACACTTCTCTTTGTTTGCCCAATGTATAATAATCCACACTCACAGCAAAGCAATCGAATGTAATATACACGCGATAAATCCGTTAAAAAGTGTTTAATTTCAATGGGTTTACCTTCCCATCTGCTCAGCTATGGACATGAAACGGTGGCTGAAGATGCTCAACTGGATGGAGTCCAAGTCAGTCGTGACGCGTTTCCGGTGGCCTGAGCCGATGGTGATGCGAATGTCACCCAGCTTGGTTATTTCCGCCCGACAGTCTGTCCGTAATAGATAATGGAATTTACAGAATTCTTTGATACCTAAAGTAAATTGAATCTACCTAAGGGAATTAAAAAAACTTATATCTGGAAAATACGCAATGTAACCAACCCATATCTTCCTGAAGGTATCGTAAGTCATTTTCATCATCATCATTTCAGCCAAAAGACGTCCACTGCTGGACATAGGCCTCCCCCAAGGATCTCCACAAAGGCCAGTCCTGGGCCGCCCGCATCCACTGCTTTCCGGCGACCTTAACCAGGTCGTCGGTCCACCGTGTGGGAGGCCTACCAGCACTGCGCCTTCCGGAACGCGGTCGCCACTCGAGGACTTTTCTGCCCCATCGGGCGTCGGTCCTGCGAGCTAAGTACACTAAAGGAACGTAACATGCAGACCACCTAGGTACACGAGCAGGAAATATTTATACAAACCCTATGCCAGGCTAACACAGTATGCTAATTTCACTCCATGAATTTGAAGGAGTTTGGACTTAATAATAAATAAATATCCTTGGACATTTCACACAACGCCATCTCGTCCTAAGCTAAGCAACTTAATGCTTGTGTTATGGTAACGAGATGGATGATAAACTACTTAGATACATTTTTTTATTGTAATTTTTTTTATTGTAAATACACAAATACACGTTGGTCTAGTGGTTAGATGTGCCGCCTTTGGATCAACGGGTCCCGGGTTCGATTCCGGGGTCGGGCAAGTGTCTTTGTCTAAACCAGAGGCACTGGCTCGGAGTCTGGGTGTCATTCTATCTATAATATGTATGTATTTACAAAAAAAATATGTATATAAGTAGTTTATCATCCATCTCGTTACCATAACACAAGCATTAAGTTGCTTAGTTTGGGACGAGATGGCGTTGTGTGAAATGTCCAAGGATATTAATATTTATTTTATTTATATTATAGATAGAAAACACCCAGACCCGGAAAAAATACTTGTAGGTCGTACAAATATTTCTTCCGTGCGGGGATCGAACCCGCGACATGCTGCGCAGCAGTCGATCGCTCAACCACTGCGCTAACCGTGTCGTCACTTAATAGTGCATCATATTTATTATATGAATGATGACAGAGCTTTACCGACTCCTGTGGCCAGCATGGTGCAATTGGCTAACATCCGTTTGTTGGGGAAGGTCCTTACGGATACCAGTCCATGGTACTGTGAGACTCTGGAGTAAGAAAAGGCAATAGCTACACCGCGACCTACCCACTATAACCTACAGGGGACATGCTCCGTGGTTCTGGGGGCAGGCCTGACTTAGCGGTGGGTTATTTAAAGACTGTAATGACACCTTACCTGGCTCCACAAGGATGGTAGATAGTGAGTCCATGATGATAGCAGGTCCAGGGACTACTTGGCCGGGACTGAGTTTCTCCAGTAAGTATATAGCTGTATCCTGGTAGCCGCCTTCGAAAAACACTTTCACCGACTGCAAAAATAAACATCCAAGAGTGGCCAAATCATTTTTTTTTTGTATAAGACACAATGGACAAATTGTATAAGAATTTTGTGATAAAACATACTTTTTTTAATGGAATATTGTATCGCGGGTACAGTTTACAAATATGTAATTCACGAAAACAAACGACACCCAGACTCGGAGCAAGTGCCTATGATCAAAGACAATTACCCGACCCCGAAATCGCACCCCGTCGTTGATCCAAGGCGGCAATCCAAGGTGGGTTAAATTCCGGGGCCGGGCAAGTGTGTGCTCTGGGTGGGTGCACACACTTGCCCAGCCCGGCATTTGTATACATTTGTCCAGGGGATACGCTTAAAAAAGACAGGCGAGATCATTGTTACTCTACTACTCAGCCCAAATATGACCCACTATTGAGTCAGGCCTCCTCCCATCGCTAGGAGGGTAATTAGCCTTCTGAGCCACGCTGGCCAGACGGGTTGGCACAGGGTTTCGTTTCAAGTTTTCCTTCTCTTGCGGCCAGTTTATCGGCTCTGTCATTTCTTTTTGGTCGGCTCATACGATACCCTCAGGATGGAATGGGGTGGTGACTCTATGTATTCTAAATTCGTCACCAAACAAACACCTATTACTGGCGAGATCATTGTTACTCACTTTTTCCGAAACAGGAGTTCCCTTTCCACTAGGTGGCGGTAGCTGCTCTGGAACATCGCTAAGGCCAATGCCACGTACACGCACGTCATCCACAATAACGTCACGGCCCGTTAGTGTGAAGCCAAACTCGCTCTTGTACCTAAAACATAAGGTTGTTAATAGAACACTTGATTCGAAGTAATATAATTATAAGTCGTAAGGCCTAAAATACCGATTATGATGCTAGATCATCTAGCTTAGATAGAAGATGCTAGACGGAGCATGCATCGCTAGAAAACCTCCTTTGAAATAAAAACGGTTTGTTATATTATTTATCATATAAAACCTGGTATTTGCCATACATTTACAGGGGCGAGACAAATTAAAATCTACTTTTGTCGCATCAAATTGCTTCATCATTATTTAAAATTGTGTCTCTCTAGAACTATAAGTAAATATCAGATTTGTCATTTCAGCAGATAAATGACCTGATCGAACCCGGGATCCCGTGATCCACGATCACGTATCCAACCCTTAAGACCAACAAGCACTCTATATCCGAATAAACATTGTGTTACCTGTTCACGAACGAAGTGTAAAAATCCCCATGGCGTGTAGCCGTTGGGGAGTCACCGGGAGCAGGGGATACCATCAGAGCGCAGTCGGTGCCTGCGTAGCGAAGATGCAAGTACGGTTCAGTCTGTATTCGGGAGTCGGGGATTCCCTGTGACAAACATTTATTTTTCATCCCACTTCTGAACATAAAGATCAGAAGTGGGATGTAAACAAACTTCGGAGGACGCGAAAAACCGTCCGACCCAGCTGTTATTCTACCATCTATGACATTCGATACGCGACGTCAGTAGCGATAAGGTAATAGCCGATCTAACCTGGCGATTGCCCGCTGTCGAAATTCCTTTCTCTTTTGATCTCTCACAACCCTTCCGTCCTGGGTGGACATTCATACTGAAACTACCAATAATTCAGAATGCTGTTCTACAATGAAGAGCCGGCAAAAAACTCTGTAGTTGCTTCTATCAAATGATCGGTCTTGTTTACAAAAAGCACTAAACAGCGTAGTGAGAGCAAGCGATGATGATTACACGTGGAAAGCCAGTGCAGGCCACTTGTGTTATAACACCATCGTCACATCAGGCTAAGACAGTCGTTGCTTACCCTGTATTTTGCACTATCAGGCCAAGACTTACGTACATAGAAGTAAGGATAGTTGCTCACCTGTTTCCTCAGCTTGTCCCTGCAGACTGCAGCTAGTACGTCTAGTTGCTCGTCCAACACATGGTACTGATCAGGGCAATACACGCAAGCACTGGGCTGCTGGGCTTCCTGCACTATATGCGCCAGGGCCATGCCGTATGCCGATAGGATACCTGATAGGAATGATAATATAGACGCCTCACGTCAAGAACTGAACAGAGCCAGATATACCAGATCCGTTCAACTTATTCATACCATCATCATCTGCCTAATTATCGGCATGTTCTGGTTCTTTCAGTGTGGTGACGGATTTGGAATACATAGTGTCACAACCCCATTCCATACTGAGGGTTTCGTGGCAGCCTAAAACAGAAAATGACAAGGCCGATAACCTAGCCGCAAGAGACGGAAAACTTCATACGATATCCCGTCTGGCCAGCGTGGCACAGCACCCTCCATTTAACTGGAGGCGGCCCGGCTCAGTAGTGGGTCATATATGGGCTGATTAGTAGTAGTAGTATGTGGAGGTTCTTTCCAGTTCGGTCAAGTTGTCAGGTAAAAGGCGGGATATAGTTACCCGCTATGACCTATTGTTTAAACCCCTCGTATCTTATGTTCTCCTGGTATTCTGTAAGGTAGAAGTGAGTGGGCCAGCTCCAGTAAGCGGGTCGTCATCCGGACATAATCCCACTTCTCGTAAACTCCTGTTACCTTATGTGCTCCTGGTATTCTGTAAGGTGGAGGCCCTTCCCACTTGGCAGGTTGTACTATCGTCATCCGCTATGTCCTACATTTTAAACATCTGCTATCTTATGTTCTCCTGGTATGTGGAAAGATGGGGGCCTTCCCCAGTTGGGGGTGCTCCTGTATCCCTACTACTACAACTCAGCCCATAGATGACCCATTGCTGAGTCGTGCCTCCTCCAGTCACATGGAGGGTAATTAGCCTACTGTAGTACGCTGGCCAGATGGGTTGGCACAGGGTTTCGTATCAAGGCTTCCTTCTCTCACGGATAGGTTTTCGACCTTATCATTTCCTTGTGCTCTTACAACACCCTAAGGATGGATTGGTATGGTGACACTATGTGTTCCTGTATCCATATCTAAGTTTATATCTTACCAGCGTATTTATGTATAAGGACAGTGGTTATCCCAAGTTGTCTCGCTACAGCACAGGCGTGTTGTCCACCAGCGCCACCGAAGCAGGCCAACGCGTGTTGTGACGCGTCGTGACCACGAGCGGTTGTCAACGCCCTGATATATTTAAAAAAAGATTTGCTTCCAGCGTTATGACTTTTAAAATACTTAAAAGAGTTTTTTTTTTAATGTAAGAGCAGGCAGATGACTGCATTCCACCTGGTGTTAAGTGGAAATGCAGTACAGAAGTGGAGATAGTGACAAACCCAACGTATAGCACTAGCCATCCACACCCTGCCGGCCCGCAAGATGCTCTTACACGCTTCGTTTAAAAGAGCCTATATTGTAGTTGGGTGGGAATAATATGTGTGAATATATGTGTGCAGGGAGGGACTTCCATGTTTGTGAGGTGCGACAAAGAAATGAGTTGCCCACAGTGAATCGTAGGCACCGAAGCCAAAGTATACTATATATATAATTCGACTGTATTTGTAGTTTTTGTTACCTCAGTACTTTGGACTGGGTGAAAATGATTTTGATAATGCTTTTTTCTTTTAAAGATAGTGTTTTCCGTGTGGTGGGATTTGTCTCTAAATCGGTTCAGTAGTTTACTATTAAACTTGAAATAAGTAAACAAAACCATTTGTAGGAAGCAAGATTGGGTATTCTTGGACAGCTTACTACATGTAGTTTCCAAGTTATATGTACAAAAAATAAAAACTTTTTGACAAAAAATTTAATCCGACGTCAAAAAATTTAAAGCGTATAATAAACAAGAAAAAAAAAATTTGAAATTGATGGCAACTTAAATTGCCACAGACGTTAATAATATTTAGGATGTAGGTATGCCCAAGGCACCTACGTCGAAAGGTTTTTATTGGTAATTTTTCGCATTTAGGTTTTAGGTAACAATGTATGTTTGTTACTCTTTCACGCAAAAACTATTGAATGGATTTTAATGAAACTTTACAATAATTATAAATTAGCTTATACACCAGAATAGCACAAAGAATATAATTTAGATATACCAGATTTTTTATTTTGTAGTTATATAGCCCTGCGAAGCCAGGGTGGGCCGCTAGTATAGTAATAAGGGTGACCAGTGAACACCATAACTTACCTAATAGGTCTGCACATAGCTTCGTTGGCAACATTTATGAAGCCCAAAGCTACTTCCTCCATGGTCATCTAAAAAACATAAAGTCTACAAAACAACCAAATAAATAGAAACACCATACGACTGAGATGTCAAGGTTACAGATGTCTCTCCTTCCAGAGGGAAGATTGGAATACATTTCATCTTTTAAATTTCAGATGTTTTTGTCAATTTTAAAGTATTTCCTAAATAATTCAAATATCTTCTACAAGAGGACCCAGATATATTATGAATGAAGATATATATGAGATATTTTATGAATAGGTAGGTATGTATACTGGCCTGCTCATTTGTTCGGTTTTAAACAACTGTCCACTGCCCGTGGGATGAAGGATTTAGAATACATAGTGTGACCACCCCATTCCATCCTAAGGGTGGCGTAAGAGCCGACAAAAGGACATGACAAGCAAACTTTGATACAAAACCCTGTGCCAACCCGTCTGGCCAGCGTGGCACAGTAGACTAATTACCCTCCATGTAACTGGAGGAGAAACATGTATATCGCACCCGGTGTCCAGGCGTTAAACAGTTTTTAGTTTTAATGTTTAACAATAGCGACCTTGGGTTACCAAGACATCATAAAGAATTATAGCTCTTAAGCCAATGATCCACAGTCCATTTTTGCATCACTGACGTACCTCTTTGCTTTCTATGTGTAAAAATCACGAAAACTGAAGAACGCTTATAGAAATATAACTCTTAAGCCACTGACTCAAAGTCCACTTTGGCATCACATACGTACCTCTTTGCTTTCAATTTATAAAAACCACGAAACCCTAAGAACGCATTAAGAAATGTAACTCTTAAGCCACTGACTCAAAGTCCACTTTGGCATCACTTACGTACCTCTTTGCTTTCAATTTATAAAAACCACGAAACCCTAAGAACGCATTAAGAAATGTAACTCTTAAGCCACTGACTCAAAGTCCACTTTGGCATCACTTACGTACCTCTTTGCTTTCAATTTATAAAAACCACGAAAACCTAAGAACGCATTAAGAAATGTAACTCTAAAGATACTGACATAAAGTCCACTTTGGCATCACTGACGTACCTCTTTGCTGCCATCATGCTTCAGGAAAGTGTTGATTTCATTTGTCATTGTCTGGAACGCTTTAACAGTTGTTTCTCTATCCAAGGGTTCGTTTTCATTGGGTCCAAATATCTTTGGGAAGTACTCTGGTAGTAAACGGCCTGAAATATCACTACATAGTATAAAACAAAGTCGCTGTCGTTTGTCCGTCCCTATGTATGCTTAAATCTTTAAAACTACGCAAATGATTTCGAATCGGTTTTTTTTAATAGATTGCGAGTGATTTAGGAGGACGGTTTATAAGTATAATACATCCATAATATTGTAGAGAAACAGTAATAAATTTAGAGGTTTATCATTGTAGCTGTGCGAAGCCGGGGCGGGTCGCTTGTGTATATTAAATGCTGTGACATCTCGTCTTCATCTACTACCTTTTCAGTCCGTAAAAGACTATTTGGATAAGTTCCTTTTTCGGTCAAAAGATGTCGCTACTTCAAGTTTCAACGCGAGATGACTACTTACAAATAGCTGCATAGGACGTAAGCAAACATTGTAAACAGTGTCCTGTTTACAATGTTTGCTTTTGTTTACAATGGTTAAAAAAAAAAGCAACTACAGAGTTTCTTGCCGGCTCTTCTCTGTAGAGCAGCATTCCGAACCGGTGGTAGTTTCAGCATGAATGTGGAGATGGCGGGATTGTAAGCCTGAGGCATTGTGTATGAAAGGTGTGACTGTAGATATGGCGACTGATGGGTGAGTATGGAGACTACCACCTAGCGTGGGTCAAGGGTCGTAAGATGATAACGGTAATAATTTTGGTTATAATTTTAAATATGACGATTTATAGATAGATAGATAGATAACACTTTATTGTGTAATTGCGACATTAACATTGTTTATTTACATTTATAAGTTTTGTCATAAAACCTACGTAAATAAAGTTCCTTTTGAGTTTTGAGTTTGACGGAAGGGGTTGGATTTGCTGCCTTTGGATCAACAGGTCGCCGGTTCGATTCCAGGGTCGGGCACGTGATCAAATGATACCCAGACTCAGAGCAAGTCCCTCTGGTTTTCACAAAGAAGGACAGCCCCGGAATAGAATTGGTCTAGTGGTTAGATGTGCCGCCTTTGGATCAACGGGTCCCGGGTTCGATTCCGGGGTCGGGCAAGTGTCTTTGTCTAAACCAGAGGCACTGGCTCGGAGTCTGGGTGTCATTTCTATCTATAATAAGTATGTATTTAGAAAAAAAAATATATATTAGTAGTTTATCATCCATCTCGTTACCATAACACAAGCATTAAGTTGCTTAGCTTGGGACGAGATGGAGTTGTGTGAATTGTCAAAAAAAAAAAAAAGAATTATGGACCCATGATCTGAAGGTAATTCCAACCTTCGGAAGTTACTACCACTACGCAGCCCATAAATAACCCACTGCTGAGTCGGCCTCCTCCAATCACAGGGAGGGTAATTATCCTACTGTTACTTGTACTTTGGAATTTAGTCGTTACCTAATAGCAGATTGGCATCGGTGACAGTGAGCGGACCCCCCTTCCTATAGCAGGCGGGTCCTGGCTGAGCACCCGCAGACTCGGGGCCCGCTACGAGGAGCCCAGAGCGAAACATAAGCATGGACCCCCCACCCGCCGCCACGGTATTGATATCTGTAAAAAAAAGTAAATTAAACAGGATGCAACAGAACTACTATAGCCATCCACAGTGAGGGAATGTTTGGTGCATTTGGCCCTTGCGTAGTTCTTAAGGACTGTTCTTCCGTGTGGTCACGGATTTAGAATGCATAGTGTCACCACCCCATTCCATCCTGAGAGTATCGTGAGAGCCGACAAAAGTAAATGACAAGGCCGATAATCTAGTCGCAAGACAAGAAAAACTTGATACGAAACCCTATGTATATGGGGTAAACGAGTTCTTGAGTGGAGACCACGAATTGGTAAGCGTAGTGTAGGAAGGCCCTCTGCTAGATGGAGCGACGATCTGCGAAAGGTTGCGGGCAGCAGCTGGATGCGTCAAGCTGAAGACAGAAAAGAAAGAAAAACTTTATTCCGTCTTCGTACACACAAATTACAAATAAAAAAAAAAAACATATAAAAACTACAATAACTCTGTACGAGATCAGAAAAGGCTCCTATCTCAGCATAATGCTGCGACATTAAGAGCATAATGTCGCAGCGCTGGTTTTCAGATAGGGCCATTTTTAGTGATGCCACGGGCTGCTACGACAACAACTGAACGACCCAGACACATAAAACTAAATATTCATGAATATATACTTAGATATGTAGTTATAAATGTTAAATAACGTATCAGTACTATTTATGTACCCAAAGAGAGTAGTTTAACATAAATAAAAATAAAATTATATATATATTTTAAAGTAATGTTGATCGCCTCCACATCATTTGTCTACCATAGACATAAACACGCCTTTATCCCATAGCTTTATCCACGGTATTTACTGACAAACGTAAAATGTCAAAATTATAAATTGTCAACAAGAAGTCAGAACTGAACTGACAATGAATCAAAACAACAGGAAACTCAGTCACTAGTACAATATCCATCGACCAACCCAACTTTTAGATGATTTTACATTTACACACAATTTTACAATAATAATTTAAGTTCATAGTAAGTTTTATAATTAGTTTAGTTTATTAGTGTTGTTTATGAAAAAGCTATTATCTCAATCTTGTAATATGGTTACCTACAAGTTAACTTAAAGAACAGGACAGCACATCAAGCTTGAAACTATAGCTCTTCCAATGACATTATAAAGATATAAGGAATAGCTTCACTACCAATACGCTGCCATCAAGCATACATATGGAAAGTGGGTAATTATCCCGTCAATGTGTTTTCTTTTTGAAGGGATAATAAGTGCTGTTTATATCTAATTCTGAACGTATTGACGGTTTTTATAGCACGGAATGGAGGCGGCAGGTCGTTCCAGCAGCGACTAGCAGCGAACTTGAAACAACCCCGGAATGCAGTAGTTTTATGCCTTGGAGTGGTTAAACGGTAAGCCGATGCCCTAGTGCTCTTTTTATTTAAATCCCTTGACCACGACAGTTTGTTATAAAGATAATCTGGCTTTTTCGTCAGGATAACATCAAATAGCAGGGTAGCCAGATGAAGTTTTCTCCGTGCTGCCATCTTCATCAAGTTTCCTTGGTTAAGAAAAGGAGTGATGTGAGATCGAGGAGCGACATGAAAACAAAATCTGGCACAAGCATTTTGTACCCTTTGGATCAGTTTTTCAGTTCTATTGAGAATGCAGGTCCCATACACAGTGTCAGCATAATTCAGCTTGGATAAGACAAGTGACTCACAGAGCATGACACGCATATCCACACTGATGTAGGGACGGATTTGGTATAGAAGTTTAAGACGGTAGAAGGAGTTACGCACTGCCTCCAAAATATGGGTTTCAAAATGCAAATGCCTATCAAAAATAACTCCTAGATTGCGGGCCTCCTGAACTTGTTCAATGGGGCAACTATTAATTTCAAGATCTAATTTGTATTGTAGAGTTTTAAATATAGAGTCTTTGGATCCCATAACAATGAATTTTGATTTATTTGGATTCAAGACCAGGGAATTCTTTTCTGACCACACCGCAACCCTACCCAAATCCTCATTTATTTTCTTTACAGCTTGGTTGGTATCCTGAGGATGAAAGGAAAGGTACAGCTGTAAGTCATCAGTCGGCACTGTACAAAATAAAAAGGAGGGGACCCAGTATGGATCCCTGAGGGACACCCCTGTTCACCGGTTTTGGAGTAGAGGCCAGACTACATCCATTTTCGTCATTGGTCAACTGGACAAACTGGTACCGATGACTCAGATAACTGTGAAACCACTTGATGGTCTCTGTGTGACAGCCATAATATGCTAATTTGGAAAGTAGAAGTGAAGTATTAATTGAGTCAAAGGCACGAGAAAAATCCAGGAGGACAAGCAGAGTAGCCATGCCCTGATCCCTTGCCTCAAGTATATTCCCCACAACATCCAAGAGAGCCGTTGCTGTACTATGCCTTTTACGAAAACCAGATTGGGCTGTGGGCAATATATTATGTTGCTCTAGATATTCCCGAAGTTGGTCGCAAACGATTCTCTCCAGAACCTTGGAGAGACAGGGCAAGAGGCTGATAGGGCGAAGATCTTTCACACTAGTAGGATGGGATGCTTTGGGTATAGGCCTAACCTTTGCCACCTTCCATTGGTCCGGAAAAGTGGAGCTAACTATGGAACTGTTAACAATGGAAGTGATAGCTGAAAGTGTACGGGGAAGAGTCATCATCAGCATCTCCAATGAGATATGGTCAGCACCCTGAGCATTGGATTTAAGGCTGCACAAAACTTTTAGCACAACCTCTTGCTGGACTGGTTTCAACTGGAAGTGGTTAGTCCCGAATCTATGGAACTCGAAATAAGTTAAATCCGAGATTGTAACTTTCCCACTGCCGGGTACCTCCAAAAATTGCTGATTGATGCTTTCTGGGTCATTGAAAAAGCAAGGTAGACTGTTTTCTGGTTGTTTTGACACAGTTACAATTGACTTAATACGGGTCCACAACTTCTTGGGCTGATTAATATTGTTATTAATGTGTGTTTTAAAAAATGCACATTTTTCATTTTCTATTGCAGCACGTACTAAGTACTTTAGGTCTTTATAGGATTTGATGTGGCCTTCAGACTTCGTAGTCCTGGATCTCTTATGATACCTGTCACGTAACGTCATCATTTCGGTAACTGTATCCGTTATCCATGGCAGTAATTTATCTTTAATTAAAACTTTTTTACATGGTGCATGCAGGTCATACAGAGTTGAGACAAAGTAGTTAAAAGATGCTAGCATTGAGTTCACGTCATCCAAAGTGTCTATGTGTTCCCAATCAATTTTGTTTAAATCATCATTAAAGATTTCTTCTATAATATCTTTAAGTGGCCGATAGACAATCCATCGAGGTGAAGGTTTCTGCACTTTAAATTTAAATTCAGCAGAGATAATGGCATGGTTGCCCAGTTCAGGTATATGTATTACCGAGACTCCACACACAGGAGCATCAGTGCACAGAATATCAATTAAAGTTCCACTGTGGTCTGTGAAGTGAGTTGGCTCGGTGATAATTTGCTCCAGCTTTGTGTATGTTAAAAAAATTTTGAGTAATTTGCATTTGTTTTCAGAGTGATTTAATAAATTAATATTGAAGTCACCAAGCAAAATAACCTTCTGTGCGCTGGCAAAGGAAGTAAGTGACTCAGTGAGAGCATCTAGAAAGATGTTTACGTCTAGCCAGGGTGGTCTGTATGCCGTACCAATGACGACTGAGCACGAGTTGATACTAAGCCTGAGCCACATCTGTTCAACTTGAGGCGCGGGTGGGTGCGGTGCGGTGTGCACGCGCTGTCCGCGGCGCACGTAGAAGCCCACCCCGCCTCCGCGGCCTCTGCGTACGCCAGTCGGCCGCGGCACGTGTCGCAGCCGGTACCCCGGCACTGTAGGCGCGCGACCCTCCTCGCCCTCCCTTAACCAGGTCTCATTAATCGCCATGATATCCACGGCGTGATTTGTCAAGGCCACTATAAACTCCTCATGCCGCGTTCCAAGTGATCCAGCATTAAACAATCCAACTTTCAGATTCTTTGTTCTATTCATTTTTTAAAAAGCATAAAGAAATATAAAAAAAGAATATTCCTGTTACTTGTACGGTAAAAAGTAGCATAGCGTGTCTGTGTAAAATTAATATTAGAAAACATAAGCTGTAAATGTAGTAAATTAAAATTAGTATAAATTTGTAGTAGATTAGTATAAATTTGTAAATAGGTATAACTAAAAGTAATTATAACATAATATTTGTATATAAGATATAGTGTAATATGTAAAATAGTGAATGTGTAAATACGGAGCAGGAACATTGTAAATAATAGATATCGAACATATGTCGTAGTTGCTCGGGCTGGTTGCGCACTGTTTAAACTCTTAGCATTCTGAGACAGAAGAAACGCCGACCTTGCACAAAAAATACTTAGACTAATTGTAATTTTATACAACAAAATTATGTTAGGCATACGAAGAACCATCCCACTAAACATCCTTTTCAGTAAACGCTTCTTGGCCAAAAACACGTCCGAGGTCCTCCTCCGAGCGGATACGATGTGTTGGCTTCCCATCACCTTGCTTAGCCAGGATGCGTCCAGACTTTGACCAGACATATCTCCATCCTAGACGGCCACCAGCTTCCCTTGCACGGTAGAACAAATATTTATTTGACTTAGAAAGCCTTTCATTGAGATAAAAACGGCGCGGGGGCGCGGAGAATCCGAGGTCGGCTGTGGTGGCACCGCGGCGCACGCGCGCGCTCTGCAGCAGGTCATCTCGTAGTGCGCGCCGCGTCAGGCGCACCACGATACGCCGTGCGCGCTCGTCTGCTCCTGCTCCTCCCGCCATGCTATGGCCGCCAGTTCCCGCTGTCAGCGCAGTTCGAAGACCCACTCGTTGAGCGAACACTATGTCCCGCTCGTCCAGGGCTACCCCGAGCTTCGCTGCCACTAGGCCGATTGTGTGCGACACATTCTCGCCAGAGATCTCGGGAATATTAGCGATCTCTAGGTCAGAGCTAAGCAACTCCTGGTCCCGGTCATTTAGCTCGTGTTGCAGTCGCGTCACGGTGAGCTCCAATTGACTAATTTTGGTATCTGGTGGGGCAGTAATTGGTTTGTTCTCCAGAGCCTCAATCCTTGCTTCTAGGACATCAACTCGCTCGGTGTAGACTCCCATCGACGAATGCAGCTCAGTCATTTCCCGACGAAATTCCCGTACCTCATCTCTGACTTCCCTGAGCTCCGATCTGAACAGCCTTATTTCTTCTCTCAGTGTCAGCTGTGATTCCGGCGATGGTTCGCTATCACTCACAACCCGGGTCCGAACTTGAGCTGTAGGTCTACTCGCCCTATTCAAAGAACCTTCAGATGTAACACCTTGTGGCGGGGCACTATTGAGTTCTTTTACAGGGGTAGCGCTGTTGTCACCCCTGGGAACTTTCCTCTTGCAGTCGGGGCATAGCCAATCGCTGCCTATCTGCGTTTTCTCCGGCAGAAGTAAACAAGCTAGATGGTATCGATTTGTGCAACTAAACTTGCTGCACATAGCGACACCTTTTGCTGGCAGAAATTTGCCACAAGCTGCGCACTTGACCATGTTCAGTGACAGTACCACAAGGAACAGGCAGATGGCGTAGAACTCAGTTAGCGTCTCGTGCCCCGGTAGATGGCGCCTGTGGCGCAAGTATTGAACACAGGATACACAGATCAATTAATGAGTTCAGTGAAACTATGTCGCTTGCGAAGGTATTAGTAAATAAAAATATTTAGCAGTGACTTCTGTTTTGAAATGTAATGCAATATTTCAATTATTTTAGTGAATGTATACAGTCACTGTGTTGTTATATTGTCACAAAAACACTCACGCACCCACGGCACACTATTCTGAAGATACTTCAAACTTTTAACTCGCGTAAATCTACAGTATTTTATATTTAAGGTGATTATGTGCGAACAGCTGATGCACGTCGTAAGCCGTCCGTGACGTCACTCGACAGGGCGCTATGGCGCTCTTTAGGGGAGGCCTATGTCCAGCAGTGGACTAATGTGGGCTGAAGATGATGATGAAACCCTATGCTTACCCGCCTGACCAGCGTGGCCAATCACCCTCCATGTAACTGGAGGAGGCCCGACTCAGCAGTGGGTAATTTATGGGCTGAGAGTAGTAAACATACCCAGCTGCGGTGCTTGTATAGTGACCCCGGCGGTTGTCGCTTCGTGAACATGTTCCAATGAGCCAGCGTATCTTGACACGTCAGTGGAAGTGCCTCCCATGTCGAAACCTGTCAAGAGTTTATTTTGTATTTTTTTTTATGAAAAACTTGTTCGAGCAGGAACATAAGAAATGAAAACTCTTGCGTAGTTGCACGGTATGGAATTGGTTTATTTAAAACTAGCTGACCCGGCGAACTTTGTTCCGCATTATATATATTTAAAACAAAATGAAAGTTGGACATAGGATACCTGAGATTTTTATTCCGTCCGTATAAAACCTACTTTAACAAAACGCAACTGACAGCGAAACGTTATGTTGTCTATAGTTTCTATTGTCCCTTGGAAAGCATGCGACTGGAAGAAAACAAATCCAATTGCGCAAGAACACCCGTATAGGCACTTGGAACGTACGAGGACTCCTTGATGAGGGTAAATTACACATCTTGGATTACGAGCTCCAGCGATGCGACACCACCATTGCCGGTCTAAGCGAGACTCACTGGAAAAGTAGTGGCCACCGGGACTTGGATAGACATACCATCTATTACTCAGGAGATGATTCCAGTAGCTACGCTGGAGTGGCCATTGTAATTCCCAAACAATGGACTAAAGCGGTCTTAGGCTATAACCCTGTCAGCAATAGAATTATAACGATGAAGCTCGGTGCATCTCCCACCCCGCTGAATATTATACAGGTGTATGCGCCCACTAGCGCAGCGAAAGATGAAGACGTAGAACGATTCTACAATGACATTGAATCTTCAATAGCATCAATACCAAGTAGAGAACTACTGATAGTACTTGGCGATTTTAACGCAAAAGTGGGTGACACACGAATGGATGTGGGTTTGCGGAATATTGTAGGTAGCTATGGTCTCGGCCAAAGGAATTTTAGAGGAGAGAGATTACTCCAGTTCGCAGCCGATAACAATCTCACCATTATGAATACAGTATTCCAGCAACACAGCAGACGACTGTACACTTGGACGTCCCCTGATGGAAAATATCGGAATCAGATTGACTATATACTTATACGATCTAGATGGCGAAGTTCAATTACGAATGCACACACATTGCCCGGAGCCGACTGTCAATCTGACCACCAACTTCTCGTATGCAACCTCAAACTCAAGTTACGCAACTCCATACCTCGTAAAACTAGCAAGAGGCTAGAAGTAGTGGATCACACGTCCTTCAGGAAACAACTGGCAGCCGATAACAGTACATGGAGGTCACTAGCTCTTGATGATGACCCCGACTCACTCTGGCATGCAAAAGAGCACATAAAAAAGATTGTACGCTCTTCACAGCCTACTCGACCTAAAGGTAAACACCAACATTGGATGTCAGATGATACCTGGTGTCTAGTAGAGCACCGTCGTGAGATGAAAGCCAGGGGGGCATCTGTCCGGGAATTGAATTTGATGGGTGCACGGATCCAATCTTCTACTCGCAGAGATCGTAATAGCCATCTCAAAAACATCTGCCTAGAGTTGGAAAAAAACGCAGAGCGCCACGAAACTAAAGATTTATTTAAGAAGATTCGAACCATAACTCGTCAATTCAAGCTGAAGACCTGGGCTATCGAGGATCTAAATGGAGTGACTGTAACTGAAATCAAGGATATTGTGGGTGTGTGGAAAGAATATTGCGAGGAACTTTTTACCGATAGCATCATGACACCATCGTGTAACACTAGTATACTTTCACAGAATGCTATGGAACCATCAATCCTGAAAAGTGAAGTTCGATCCGCAATTCATCACCTGAAGGGGAATAAAGCTGTAGGAGCTGACGCGATTCCAATAGAGATCTTTAAAGCAATGGGCGAACACGGGGTTGATATGTTGCAAGTGATCTGCAATCGCGTCTGGGAGACAGAAAAGTGGCCTCGAGACTGGGCACACTCTATATTCATACCACTGCACAAGAAGGGATCAACGAAGAAATGTAGCAACTACAGGCTTATAGCCCTTATTACACACGCCAGCAAAGTACTCCTTCATGTCTTGAATACCAGACTGCAAGCTTTTCTGAATCCCGAAATAGCCATTGAGCAAGCGGGATTTGTCAAAGGACGAGGAACAAGAGAGCAGATCCTAATACTTCGACAGATAATCGAAAAGTCTAGAGAGTTTAACATCCCGCTCTATATCTGCTTTGTCGACTTTCGCAAGGCCTTCGATACCGTGAAATGGCATTTGTTATGGGACGTACTCACACAAATGGGTGTACCTATCCACTTAGTCAGTCTCATACGCCGACTTTACGAGGACGGAACTGCGACTGTCAGGATAGACGACGTTGACTCGGAAAGCTTCCATACACACGCTGGTGTTCGACAGGGGTGCATACTCTCTCCACTCTTGTTCTACATCTATACGGAGTGTATTATGAGAATCGTTCTGGAACAATGGGACAAAGGCATATCAGTGGGAGGTCGGAAGATAACCAATTTGAGGTATGCCGACGACACTACTCTTCTCACTCAAACAAAAGACGACATGGAACACCTGCTGACACGTCTAGAGACAACAAGCCTCTCCTTCGGTCTCACGATCAACAGAGACAAGACCAAGATGATGATAGTGGACCGAGCTGAACTTAACCACCCTGAAATATCCATGATTGGCAACTGTGAAGTTGTCCAATCATATGTGTACCTCGGTTCCACTCTCACAAACACTGGAGGATGTGAAGACGAGATTCGAAGGAGATGTGCAATAACACGATCTGCCGTTGACAAGCTGAAAAGAGTTTGGTGCAACCGTAATATCACCAAAGCCACGAAAGTCCGCCTAATGAGAAGCTTAGTCTTCCCCATATTTCTATATGGTGCAGAAACGTGGACGGTTCGCCTAAAAGACCGACGCAAAATCGACGCACTCGAGATGTGGTGCTGGCGGCGACTGCTGCAAATCCCTTGGACAGCGTTTAGAACTAACGTCTCGATCCTGGAGGAACTAAAAATCAAGCAAAGATTATCGTCGACTGTGCAAATGCGAATCCTCAAGTATTTCGGACACGTTGTTCGAAACGAAAACTTCATGGAGCGGCTCGTTGTCCGGGGGCATGTGGAGGGCAAGCGATCACGTGGTCGATCACCTACGCGTTGGACAGACCTCATTAAGGCTGCGACTCAAACGACTATAGTCCAAAGTTCCCGAGACGCTGAAGACCGTAACAAGTGGAGACGCATCGCGGGGGCTGCTGTGGCCAGTGAAAATGCAGCATCATCAACCACGACCACTCCGTCAGGAGTGAACGACTAAGGAGGAAGTTTAATATGGTCAAAAATTTGACAATTAGAAATTTTGAATTCGACTTGTTTATATTGTTGTAATTCACATAATATCTTTATAACGTGTAGCCTATGTGTTATTCTGATGTATACTATAATACTGTAATCTAAAATAATATATAATAACAGTTTGTAAGAATGTATGGATGTATGTTTGTTACTCTTTCACGCAAAAACTACTGAATGGGTTTCGATGAAACGTTACAATAATAAAGGTTACTTTATATATTAAGTATATAGTGTGGATTTCCAAAATATAACGATATGTGTCAAGTACTTTCTATCATCATTATCACAAATTTCCATCACCACGCAGGGGAAGCCGCGGGGCGCAGCTAGTAGTTTAATAAGTTTAATTTATAAAGTTAGACGTATATCTTTATAAATTAAAAGATTTGTATCTTTGTTAAATACCCGTGCGAAGCCAGAGCGGGCCGCTAGTTACTATTATAGGAAAATTGTTATTTGTTATACAAGAGTGCAAAGTTGCTTTTTAACCGCGTGTTCAATTTTGATGACCGAGCAAGCGAAGGAATCTAAAATTGAATCACGAGCGCAGCGAGTGATTCAAAATTAGAATCCTGAACGTTAGCGAGGGAATCAAAAGAGCACGAGGTGAAAAATCTTTGCACTCGAGTGCAACACGTAACTTTTCATTCCACCTCAGCGAGGAAATTACTAAATGCAAAAAAAAAAACGTTTACAATCACAAGATAGGTACACTTTTATTTCAGTTTAGGTATTAATTACTACATAATGACAGGTAAGTATTACAGAATAATCTTTACTTTATTCTCTAGCGAATAAAAACGGCTTTTCCACTCAGATATCGAAGAGCAAAAATACTTTATTCTCTAGCGAATAAAAACGGCTTTTGCACTCAGATATCGAAGAGCAAAAATACTCTTTCCGAGATGGGGGGATGAAAAATACTTTACCTATGACTGGTAGGCCGGTTTCCTTCTGATATGACGTCATAGCATAACCCACTACCCCTCCAGCGGGTCCAGACAATATCGCCCTAGAACCGTTGAACCTGGAAAGAGCAAACTAGAAACTCTAAGCTCCACCTTACATTACTCCCCTATTTTGAGATCGGTTGAAAAAGTCATATATTGTACACTGTATGTGTGAGAAATGACGCAATGGAGACCTACATCGCGGATTTGTATTTGATTGGCCCTGTCAAGTCCTATTCGTCATTCATTGCGTAAACGTGTAACGTGTTTCTCTCATCTGGCGAACTGGCTCACACCATGCTGTTTAGTGCTTTTTGTAAACAAGACCAATAATTAAAAAAAAAAAAAAAAAAATTAAATAAACCCCCGCTCCTACTTATTTATTACCTGACCACTGGTCCCCCAACGCGATGTATTTTATTTTTATTTTCTACTTTTTAAAGGGAACTCAGGTAATTGTGTCGGGGGTTTATTTAAATTTTTAATTTTATTTTTATTTTCTGCTTTTTATAGGTACACGCTTAATATGATGTAGATGTCTAAGTTGTCAGCTGATTTTCATGGAACATATTTACGGTTATTCTTCCCCATTTTCACCCCCCCATAACTTTTAAACGACTTAACCGATTTTCATCAAACATGTCTAAGAACACTCGCCCGTAACTCACCTGTCATACAAAAAAAACTATATTGAAATCGCTTCATCCGTTCGTGAGCTACGGTGCCACATACAGACAGACAGACACGTGAAACTTATAACACCCCTCTTTTTGCGTCGGGGGTTAAAAAAAAAGCAACCACAGAGTTTCTCGCCGGCTCTAGCTTTCCGATACGGTGGTAGTTACAGCATGAATGTGGATGGACGCAAGGGTTGTGGGCGATCAAAAGGGATGGATGGATTGTAAGAATGAGGAATTGTGTATGAAAGGTGTGAATGTAGGTATGACGAGTAATAGGTGTGTATGGAGGCTACCACCTAGCGTGGGACAGGGGCCGTAAGATGATAATGGTAATTTTTAATATGACGATTTATAAGAGTTTTATGATAAAACCTACGTAAATAAAGTTCCTTTTGAGTTTGAGTTTGAAAATAACAGTGTTTACTGATACTTGCTCTGCTTTGTCTGTCTATGCGCTCGATAGATCTATGTGTGCAAAAGAGCTGTCTTTAAAAAACACTTCTATCATTAAGAGGTTTAAGCACTTACATGTTCATAGGTGTTAATCCTCCATCAGACTGCATAAAGAGTACGTTCGACCCTTTCAGATTGTCTGTGAACCCTTCGGAAAATCCTCTGAGGTACTCCTTGATGTGAGGCGTGAGGTAGGCGTCCGCTGAGGCCGTGAAACCTCGAGGTACCATTCTAACCATAGAGGTCACGGCGTGAGAGAGGGACACTTGGGAGAAGCCTAGTTAGAGAAATGAATGATTTAGAATACATAGTGTCACCAACCCCATACATCCTGAGGGTGTCGTAAGAACCGACAAAAGGAAATGACAAAGCTAATAACTAAAAACTTGATACGAATCCCTGTCTGGCCTGGTCTAGCGTGAATTTAGGGTTCATGATTTCTCGAGCTTTTCAATTTCTCGGGTCTCGAGAATTCTCGAGGCTAATTTCTCGGGACTCTCGGGTTGTCGAGAAATTTACATTTAGGTACGTTTTCTCATATTATTTGGTTCCAATTGCGTCTAAAAATCAGTAGTTTTCCTCTCAAATAAAAGTATCAAATTAATTATAAAACTTTCATCGATGTTATTCAAAAACATTAATCTTAAAAATATTGTTTTATAAAATATTAAAGAAAAAAATATTATTCAGGCTCATAATCGTAATGACAGCACCATTTTTAGTTGGTTATTTAGATCTTAGACTAAACAAAAAATCTACATGAAAGAAAACGTAAATATTAGGTTGGGGAAAAAGTCTTTTCGCATTATAGTATGTATGAACTTGTAATAAAATCTTCAGTCCTTATCTTGCACTTTCAGATTTCCACATGTTTCGGTCTCTTCAGAATTCTTTAGGCAGTGGCAGGTTAACATCACGAGAGGACTGCCAAAACCACTTGTCGCGGTATTTTGATCAGTAGTCCCAAAATTTCTATAGCAATATAGAAATTTTGGGGATCATGTCCCTACCTACAAGATGGCAAAAAGTTATTGAAAAAAATGGTAGCTACATACTTTAGTTAAATGTAAATAAACGATATTAAAAAATGTTTTGAAATTTCTTAATAAATGCGACGAAACTTTTTCCCCAACCCAACATTAGGATCACAGCACAATTTTGGGCTGGTTATTTAGAAAAAAAAATCAACTTAAATCTTGTAAACAAAATAGCTTCTATAAAACACGAAAGAAATCTATAATATCTTAAACTCAGGTAGAAAGTAAATGTAAATTATAATTACATTACAATCATAGCACCATTTATGGCATGTTAATAGAATATAAACAAATTAAAACTCTGCAAGTTTATTTTCTACAAACTTACATTTCTCGAGTTCTCGACTTTTCTCGAGCTTGATTTCCCGGGAACAAAGCCCAACGATTTCCCGGGAATTCTCGGCTCGAGAATTCCCGGGAATGAACCCTAAGCGTGATACAGTAGGCTAATTTCCCTCAAAATAATTGGAGGAGGCCCGACTCAGGAGTATGTCATGTATCCTAGCCACAAGATAAGGAAAAAATAATATGAAAACTTGCGCCGACCCGTCTGGCCAGTGTGAAGCTGACTGTAAAAGTAGCCCGAGTTACTTTTTGTTACATCGGCTATCTGCCAGTGAAAGTCCCGTCAAAATCGGTCCAGCCATTTCAGAGATTAGCCAAGACACACAGACAAAAATATTTTGTCCGTGTATACATCCAAATGCACTTAGTAAAAAGCGATTACTTTGAATATTAAAAACAGATATTCCAATTTTATTTATTTAAATTAAATTAAAGTGTCTCTTTGTAATAAATTATACAATGCAGTGAAATATAGTGTACCACCAGTTCGGAACGCGACCACTGCTGCGAAGAACTGGCAAGAAACTCGGAAGGCTTCCAAACTTACCAATGGCATCAGCAATCTTTCCGATCCGGACCTCATGATCGTGATAAGTGTAGCTATGTGCGAGCACAACCGCAATACTCTCTATCCCTTTCTCTTTCAATCTACTAAGATCCTTTCTCACTGCCTGTTCGTCCAAGTCTTTGATGACCAGCATTTCCTCGCCAGTTGTCCCAGTAATCTTGGTCCAGCCTTTGCCGGTCTGGTCCATTTGACAGCGATCCCCCAATGCGGGTATAACACGACAGTCTACTTCAACTACCTCGGAGTAAAGAACTCCAGGGCGTTTGATATCCTAGAGATATTTGTTAATGTATCATCACTACATAGTATAAAACAAAGTCGCTGTCGTCTGTCCGTCCATATGTATGCTTATATCTTTAAAACTACGCAACAGATTTTGAAGCGGTTTTAATAGTTAACGTGATTCAAGAGGAATGTTTATATGTACGATACATGACGTATAATTGCACCAGTGCGAAGCCGGGGCGGGTCACTAGTGAATAATAAACTATATAAGGAGATTTTTTTGTAAAATATAACTCGTTCGCATTAAGGTGAATGTTCCAGGGTAGCCCGCGAAATTCAAATTTTCTTACGTTTTTTGCAATTTGCCGGTCAGTACTAGGTTGTATGTTGATTAAAATGTTATTCGCGGCTGTAAGACGTATGTAGTTATAGAATTATAATCATCAAACTCATCAATACAACCTTCTAAGCTCATAAAGGTGCAATAAATGAAAAGATTTTCTTGGAACATTCTCCTTAAGAATGCAGTGAGCCGTCATTGTCCGCTGACGTAACCAGGTCCCTCAAAAGGAACTTTATTTACGTAGGTTATAACACAAAACTCTTATAAATCGTCATATTTATAATTACCATTATCATCTCACGGCCTTTTACCCACACTAGGTGGTAGTCTCTACACACACCTATCAGTCGTCATACCTACATTCACACCTTTCATACTAATCATTCATTTCATAATTCCTCGCTCCTACAATCACTCCATCTCTCTTGATCGCTCACAATCACTTTCGAACAGAACGGTTGTGTCCTGACTTTTATCCTTTTCACCACCATGAATATAACTTTTTTATACGAAGCCCCTTTTTTTTATAGTGGGGCAAACCTTTAAAGGTCCCCAGTCCAGGGACGGGGCTGGGGTATGTGGGAGTCCCGGTCGCGATAAGATGGTGATTGCGAACGGTTTACCCACTAAAACCTACCACTAATTGTCTGCGCGGGCCATCTGTCGTTTGGGAAACTTCGTTATACGAAACCCCTGTACTAGGTACCTATAACCTGTATCGCGGGGGCAGTTTACAAACATGTAATTCCAAACCCCAGAGCAAGTGCCTCTGGTTTAGACGAAGACACTTCTCCGACCCCGGCATCGAACCCGGGACCGAAGCCTTTAATTACCACATTCTTAACGCGAACAAAATATAGTCATAATCTTCATATCACGTCACATCAACCGACTCTCTTCAACATCATTGCAGCAAAAAACATTCGCTCGTGTGACGACGGATTCCGAATAATTAGTGTCACCACCGCATTTCATTCCAAGGGCGTCGTAAGCAGTGGCGGATTTACAAGTAGGCTGAGTAGGCTGGCGCCCTAGGGCGAAATGTTTTAAGGGCGGCAGTTTAGGACTTCTAAAAAAGGTTCTCACAAAGAGTGGACGTCTTAAAAAAAAGGGCGTCAAAAAGAGTCGACGACGTCTAAAAATATAAAGCGATAAAATAACCAAAGCGCGTCTAAAAAAGGTCGTCTCAAGAACTATAGAGGCGGCATAAAAAGCCTACGGGCGGCACATCTGTAAATCCGCCACTGGTCGTAAGAGCCGATAAAAGATAATGATAAGGTCGATAACCTAACCACGAGAGAAGGAAAATTGGATAAGAAACCCTGTGGTACAGTAGGCTAGTTACCATGTAACTGGAGTAGCCAAGCTTTGAATTACAGTTATAAACTCACCAGCTGGAAGATATTCGGTCTGGCCTGGTTGCCAATATACAATAGGTCCTTGAATCCCTTGTTGATGATCAGAGCCATCTTAGCTCCTTTTCGCTCCAACAGTGCATTTGTAGCGACTGTTGTGCCCATTCTGATCGACTCTATTAGCGCAGAGTTTACTGTACCGTCCTTATCCAAAGCGTTGCCAGTCTCCTGGAAAAAACGTAAGAATTACATGATAATCTAAACATACATCTTTAGTCTTTTTCTTTAAAAATGTAACCCCTGCAGTAGGTTTTTTTTTTTTTTTTTTTTTTTTATTTTATTTATTTATACATAGAGGATACAGGTTTTTTTAATTTAAAGATATCGCCAAACTGCTGTACAGTTTGTTGGCGACATAGCGCTCTCTTATAAAATATGTAATCTAATATGTATAGTATGGAAACCGTTTAACAGTATTATACAATTACAGTATTACAACCATATACCTAACAATGTTATATAAAACTATTGTTGCAAGAGTGTATCTAATAAATACTTTTTCAATTTAGTTTTAAAATCATTTCTACTAGTACATTGATCTTCCGAAAATATTTTATTATAAATTTTTGGTATTAAATACTTTCTTGTTCGTTGTCCATAATAGTTGATTATTGTGTGTTCTTTGAATCTATTTCTTAAGTCTACCCTTAGTTTATCCATTATTATGTTCTTTATTTTAAACTTGTGACATTGAAATTGGTCTACTGCTAATAAATACTCGACTTTTTCGTGTACAGGTAACATATTACATTTGGCAAATAACAGAGCATAATTATTATCTTTAAAAGTTGATTTACTTTGTTTGTCTACAAGAATCTTTAGTAGCCTTATCTGTATTTTCCGAATTTTATCTAAATATGTCCGAAAGGTTCTGCCATAAGCACATAAACCATAACTGAGAATAGCATCCGCCAGCGCATGATATAACATAAGCAAAACTCCTCTACTCACTACGTGTTTAAGATTTTTAAATTTGTATAAGACGTATCTTAGCTTGTCACACACAATATTGACGTGTAATTTCCAGTCTAAACCACAATCTATGGTTAACCCAAGGTATTTATACTGTTTTACAAATTCCAATGCTTTACATTTACATGCAAATTTATTATTATGTAGACATTCATAAGTATGACCAACAATATTAATCCTTTCAGGATCTTTCATATAAGGTGACTTAATGACCATACATTTAGTTTTCGATACGTTAAGTATTATACCATTATCGTGTGACCACTTCAATACGTTTTCGAAGTCTTTTTGGATGGCTTGCTCGATCCTCTTAATGTCCCTATCCGAGTACATAAGGCATGTATCATCTGCGTACATATACATGGAACATTCTTTGATTATGTTGGACATACTATTCACATGCATTATGTACCCGATAGGGCCGAATACCGAGCCGGTTGGTACACCGTATTTCACGTGTACCTCCTGCCCCATAGTACTTTTAATCTTTGTAGTAAGCGAGCGATTGTACAAGTAATTTTGGAAAAATATATTTACTGGACCACGGATGCCGCACTCTTCCATAGCTTGAAGAAGGAGTCGATGGTCAAGCGTATCAAAAGCTTTTTTAAAGTCTATAAATAGGGTTACGACATAGTGTCTTTTGTTTAGGCTTTCGTTTAGATCATCCACAAATTGGTTAAGTGCCGTACTGGTACTTCTTGATTTTCTGAAACCGTGTTGAACTGAAGATATAATACTATTTTGCTCCAAGAAGGTACTTATTTTTCCTACTAATATTTTCTCTGTTATCTTATTTATTACAGGAAGGATTGCGATTGGCCGATAGTTTGAGAAATTGGTATGATCACCTTGCTTGTATATAGGCCTAATTATAGACTTTTTAAGGTCATCGGGGTATACACCTTTTTTTATACTCAGATTGACAAATTTCGCTAAAATTGGACTGATCTCGCGCTTGATATATTTTAAATCTTGGTTTCTAATACCATCAATGCCTGGTGATTTTTTACAGCTTAATGTATCTATAATTTTTTCCACTTCGCCTTTAGTCACGTTTTTGTATCTAAACGAAACATCAGATGGTTTTGTGTATTCCTCTCGGCTAAAAAATATTTTATTACATTTGTGTTTTATTTGATCAATTTCATCCGTAAATGTTTTAGAGAAATTTGTGCATAAGTCACTTAAGCTGTTAGTTTTTCCAAAGTACTTAATTATAACATCATCCAAACTACTTCTCTCATTCCCTGTCCATTTATTTATAATATGCCATATTTTCCTAATATCACCTTCACAATTTTCTAGTTGTTGTTTATTGTACTTATTTTTTGCTTTAATTATCAATTTATTTGTTATATTTCTGTGCTTGTTATAATTCAGTCTATAATTCTTATTATATGGCTTCGATTTCCATAATCTAAACAGTTTACAACCTGTACCGCGGGGGCAGTTAACAAACATAGTACAGAGGTTCCGGGTTTTTTTTAAGAAAAAATAGGAGGCCTTTTTTTTAAACTGGCAACGCTGCGTAAATAACGCAATAGCATTTTCGGCTTGACGGATCCAGCTGCCATGCCACCGCCTTTCGCAGACCATCGATCCTATACTACACTTACCTATCAACCAATTATCCAGATAAATACATTTTCGACAATAGTTTCTGATTGATCTCGAAATATTAGGGTTTATAATTTAATTAGGTATTAATTTACTCCAAGGTCTACCAAAGGCTTCAATGTTTCTGGTTTATTTGCAGACATGCAATATCCTGGAACACGCACTTAACTGTTAACAAGCATCATCTTATTGGGAAATTAGCCTATTGTGCCATGCTGGCAACACGGGTTGGCACAGGGTAAAACTACACGCACATAACTGGTAACAAGCATCATCTTATTGAGAAATTAGTCTATTGTGCCATGCTGGCAACACGGGTTGGCACAGAGAAAACCTCTCTATCAAGACGTTTATATCAAGTTTTCCTTCTCTTGCGGCCTGGTGATCTGCCTCTTGCGTCGTTAGTCGACTCTTACGACACCCTCCGTATTGAGTGGGTTGGTGACATTGTGTATTCTAAATCAGCCACCACACGGATACGGTTACTGTTATAGTCCTGTCATTAAATGATACAATACCTCCTGCAGAATCCTCCGGATGGCTTCTCTCGGCGCGTCATCGTAGTTCTGAGGGTCTACAGACAGGAGCTTCATGACTCGTATTTTTCCATTTGGACAGCGAGCATACACATCCGTGAAGGTACCACCCCTGTCTATTGCAAACTGGAATCCCTGACTTGGGGTCATTTTGAAGTTTAGCTAAAACCAAAAAAATGGAGCAACATTTTACAGGTGCATCAAAGGATTTTTAGCTCCCAACAAATAAAAGGTTCCACAACCCAACAAACTATTAACTGTTTGTTAAGAATTTTGTTCTGTCTGAGGCAATAAAACAGTACTTAAATGCTAATTTCATATCATTTGTTCTTGGCACTGTTTGATAAAAGCCAAAGTGTTTTAGATTCTTCAAGTTGTATTGGGACTAAAGCCAGATGAACTTAGCTCTATTAATCTTATATTCTGAGATCTATATTTCTGTTGTTGAATATTTTAAATTTTCAACAATTCTAGACATAATGGAGCTAATTTCTAGTAGAATGTGAAGAGATGAAGTCCTTGAGTTGCAACCAAATATTGGAAAGTGCAATGCTGGCAGGCCAGAATTATATAGATGCTGAGTACTGATTTTTAAGGAAATCCTTGGGGAAGCCTATTTTCAGCAGTGAACTTATTTTGGCTGAAATGATGATGGTGGTGGAACAATGTCCTGGACTTCCTTGTTGGTCTAAGGGTTGGATGTATTACCTTTGGGTCATAGTTCCTTGGTTTGATTCCAGGGTCAGGCAAATGTCTTTGTCTGAACTGAAAAACTGCCCCAGCAATACAAGTTAAACTTAGAGCAGGGGTATTCATTATTTAAAAAGAAGGCAGCCAGTAAGAAGTTAGCTATACCCCTTCATGAAAATGAAGGAGGCCCATATCAACAATGCATAGCTTATAGGCTTAAATCATCATGACGAGGATGTTTCATTTCATAATACAATTCCTCTTGTGTTTAATTAGACAGAATAAACAATAGGTTTTTAACCTGTCAGAGATAAGACATGAATTAGATAATTTTATGTAGCAATAATGACTTAGACTTATTATGATCTCTATGTGGACATATTAAAGTTCAGATTTGATTAGACCTGAACATCTTTGAAATGTGTAAAAAAAGTGCTAGATTATTTTATTTTTTATTTAAAAACTCAATTAAAGTAGTAATTTTATCACATTAATTATGGTTCTACTTATTAAACTGTATGATATTATTCAGAATTTATGGATTAATTAAATAAGGCATAGTTTTTTAATTCACTCAGCATCTAAGAGAAGTAAAATTCCCTAATTGTTACAGAACCTTGTATTGTGGTGAAATATATAACTTAACTTATTAATAATTGGTAAAATAAATTTCGTAGATTGCTAGTTCACTCACGTACGTAATATTTCTTGAATAAAGTTACGTTTTTCTTGTTCGAATGGCGGGCTGTCTGAAGGGTAGGTAAACAAACTATTTTAATAGGATAACGAGCTACACATTGCCCTGTGCGAAACTTTATGACGGAGCTGAGCTGAGGCTGCCTGAGACAAAACTTTTTGTGATAATTGATAATTTGATAGATAAGTCATTGATAACATGAACATCCTGATAATAAAAAATCCAAACTGAACGGAAATATTAGATGAAATTATTAAATGTTATTAAAAATATTTATGCGGGTTTTATTTAGTATTGAGTTTTATTTAAAGTCATTTAACTTATCACACAAAAATTAATGCGACTCATGTTTATGTTTTCCTCATTGAACTTTGGTTAATTTACTTATACAAAATTTCTCTTTTTGTTTTCTGAACGCAGTTTTAATCCTAACCTCAATTTTTAGCGACGTCAAACTTGTAACGTCAAGTAAAATAACATAACCTATGCAGGCATTGTTTGCCTTTGCATGTTTTATTTCAATTTTTCGCAAATAAGGTCACTTACACTCGGTGCGTATTTAAAGAAAATGGGTAGAAAACATCGTAACGTTAACAAATTTGCTCAGAGAAAAAGAGACCGTAAAGAACAGGTAGTAGAAAAGTTTCACCATAAGTTTGTTAACGGTATTTCAGTTAATACAACGGTTTTCTTTTATTTTAAGGAGAAAAATCCTCAAGAAAAGCCTGCTGAGGATAACAGAAAACATTACGAGGATATCGTCAAAGAAAATGCGGCGTTTGAACAATATTATAAGGTTCATATTTCTATGTACTTGCAATGTTTGTCAGTCTTTTGATTGATCTAATAACTTTTAAAATGTCTTCAGACTCAAAAAGTTTGCCCAGAAGAAGAATATGCAGACTTCATGAAGGCTTTAAGGCAGAATTTACCAACAGCTTTCCGAATTACGGGCTCTAAATATGAAGCTGCAGCACTTATGAAAATTGTTCAAAGCGAATACTTTTCTGAAATTTTAAATGTCAAGTTAAAGACTGCAGATAGTGAGGAAGAAGAAGAAATAAAGCCAATTAATTTACCATGGTAAGTGTATATCCATGTACAATATATTCTTTTTTATTTAGCATCAAAATCACTGCAACCCAAAGCTGCTGTGTCGGGCTTCCTCAAATTACATGGAGAAAAATTAGCCTACTGTGTCCCATTAGCCAGACAAGTTGGCAAAAGGGTTTTGTATCATGTTGACATTTACCAAATAAAATAATATTTTCATCCCCCCATCTCGGAAAGAGTATTTTTGCTCTTCGATATCTGAGTGCAAAAGCCGTTTTTATTCACTAGAGAATAAAGTATTTTTGCTCTTCGATATCTGAGTGCAAAAGCCGTTTTTATTCGCTAGAGAATAAAGTAAAGATTATTCTGTAATACTTACCTGTCATAATGTAGTAATTAATACCTAAACTGAAATAAAAGTGTACCTATCTTGTGATTGTAAACGTTTTTTTTTGCATTTAGTCATTTCCTCGCTGAGGTGGAATGAAAAGTTACGTGTTGCACTCGAGTGCAAAGATTTTTCACCTCGTGCTCTTTTGATTCCCTCGCTAACGTTCAGGATTCTAACTGTTTCTATTATTAAACACTAGCGACCTGCCCCGGCTTCGCACGGGTGCAATGATGAACATCTAAATTTATCAATGTTTTTCTACAATATTATGCATGTATTATACATATTTATTTATTTAAATGTCCAAGGATATTTATAAACCTTCCTCTTGAATCACCCTATCTATTAAAAAAATCCGTTTCACAATCTATTGCGTAGTTTTATAGATTTAAGCATACATAGGGGCGGACAGACGACAGCGACTTTGTTTTATACTATGTAGTGATATACTTGACCCAAATTAACTTTAAAAAGAGTGTTTGTGTAACTATACAGACACCAGTTTTCAATAGCTTAACCTTCGAAGGCTTATAATTTCACAGGTATCCAGGAGGCATAGCATGGCAACTCCGTCTGTCTCGTACAGATATTAGACGAAATGAAACTCTGTACCGTCTGCACAATTTCCTGGTGGCAGAAACTGCAGCTGGTGGTGTGTCCAGACAGGAAGCAGTGTCTATGATACCACCTGTAGTACTTGATGTACAGTCCCATCATAAGGTGGGTGGTTATAAAATATACCAGCTGTTACGCGAAACATTCTCTGCATGTTAATTAACAATGTGGAAAACTCAATAAAAGTAACGTCAAAAATTGTGCACCGATTTCAGAGATCAGTCCAAAGAAACTGCCAGACAACAATTATAAAAAAATACATCCATTGTCCTCCAGCGGACGTCTTTTGGCTGAAATGATGACGATACATCCAAATGAACATAGTAAAAAGTGGTTATTTTAATATTACAAATGGACGCTACAATTTTATTTATTTATATAGAATATAGATTATTGTTGGGTCTGCTTATCATATTGTGCTATGTTGATTGGAATGTGCTATCATAAGGTACCACTTAAGTATCGCATAGTATAAATGTAACTCCAATTAAATCATGTGCTCTTTAATAGAGTGCTGGCATACAACTGTCCATGTGCTGTCATAGGGTGTATTATATACATGTTATGTTGCAGTAGATAATATAATCTTTGTTGCTATTTATAGATGATGTGACTGTGCACCTGCCGTCCCCGACGGAAGATCAGCGTTGGTTGACAACAACCAGCATTATGCTGAGTCTGGGTCGGTTTGTGGCAAGACTATAAAATATAATTGATGTTTGTCATTGTATATCTTGCCTTGTCATAATAAAGAATATGTCTATGTCTAATACAGTGTGATGTTTTACGCCCTACAATATCATTTGTTATCAAATATCAATTTCTCTCTCTGTCTCCAGGTATTAGACATGTGTGCAGCCCCTGGATCGAAAACAGCCCAGCTCATTGAGTTCCTTCACTCCCATGAGGATAAGGTGCCAACAGGGTTTGTGATGGCCAATGACGTGGATAACAGTCGCTGCTACATGCTGGTACATCAAGCCAAGAGACTGAACTCGCCATGTGTGCTGATCACTAATCATGACTCAGCGATGATGCCTTCACTGGTGATCAGTGACGAATTGTCATCGGTAAGTAAATAGAGAATGTTTTATTGTATACTTTCTTAGACTACCCCACAGACCACAGGATTGACAAAAGTAAATGGCAGTTGGCAGGGCACATAGCGCGCCGGAGGGACGTCCGATGGGGCAGGAAAGTCCTTGAGTGGCGACCGCGTTCCGAAAGCGCAGTGCTGGTAGGCCTCCCACACGGTTGACCGATGACCTGGTTAAGGTCGCTGGAAAACGCTGGATGCGGACGGCCCTTGGGGGAGCCTATGTCCAGCAGTGGATGTCTATTGTCTAAAATTATGATGATGATTAGTAGTATATTTGTCACTAGCGATCCGCCCCGGCTTCATCATCATCATCATCATTTGTTTTATACTATGTAGTGATACTCAAAGACTGATCGCAGTGGTGACGTCGTGTGGCGGGTCGCCCTCTCCCCTACAAAATGTTTGTGAACAAGTTCCGTTGGCATGCTGTTCTAATACACCTTAGGCCCTTCGTACACAAGGCTACGCAAATCTTCGATACTCAACGATTTGTCTTCAAGCGACTACCGCCATACAAAGCGAGTCGCGGGACGAATGTCGGCGACGCGACTCGTGTACGAACCTCAATAGATTTATATGGCGGCAGTCGCTTGAAGACTAAAATCGTTGAGTATCGAAGATTTGCGTAGCCTTGTGTACGAAGGGCCTTACTGTCACTAATCTGGCTTTGTCTCGAAAAATGGCGATATAAAAAAAAAACTGGCTGGCTGGCTCTTCTCTGTAGATCAGCCTTCTGAACCGGTGTTTAATGGTAAATAGTGAATGTTAAATGAATATCGACGTGTCAGAGATGAGATGAGCAAATTGAATCGATGGTCTAGATAGAATTTTGATTTATGACAAAGATTAATTTCATTCAGGAGCCCAACGCAACAAAGCCTTTGAAGTTCGATCGTATACTCTGTGACGTGCCATGCTCTGGTGACGCCACTTTACGCAAGAACGCCGATATATGGGGCAAATGGTCACCAGGGAATGGAAACAACTTGCATGGGTGAGTCCATAGTAGCTTATACCAGTGTCTATCTTCTGTAATATAAAAATGAATTGCAAAATGGGTTGGTAAGCGCATAACTCAACAACACCTGTACCAATTTGGCCAATTCTTTTTTTTAAATGTTCGTTGAAGATCAAGGATGGTTTCGAATAATTGCCGGAAAACCCCTTAAAACAGCGTTTTTCTTTTTCCCATACAATTTTTTTCTAACTAAAACGTAGAGACAACTTGAGCTTTATTGCTATTGATAAGAAAACACTTTTTCCAGTAGTCATTCCCATTTATTCCCAACTGTACAATTCTCTGCACTGCATATCACTTAACCATTAATCTGGGAGAACCGCTTGGTTCGACCGCTCAGCAAGAACTGCCTCTCTCCTCAGCCTGAAGTCCAAATGTCATGAACGAATATTGACAAGGAGTGGGGTGGCAACGTTCTGTTCGTTATTTTTGAGAGCAAGTCAAATTAAATACTTTTTATGTTTAATCTATATCTGAAGTCAACTCACACACTAAACTTTCAATCACCAAAATAGTTCTATTAAAACGAAAATCATAACACTATTGTGTAAAGTTCATATTAAATTACAACCACTCACTGTTGTCTAAGCAATGTAGGTGTGTTCCTAACGTCAAAGAGTAAATTTTTTTGACAGGACGGAGTCTGTCGGGTCCGCTAGTTTATTATTTAAACCTACAGTATACTCGCTAATTGACATTGTTGTCCTAAGGTTTAGATGGCGAAAGAGATGGATGGATTGTAAGAGTGAGAAGTTGTGTATGAAAGGTGTGAATGTAGGTGTATTTTTAAATTGATGTTTTATTTTATGAAGAGTTTTGTGTTAAAACCTACGTCAATAAAGTTCAGTCTGAGATGTACCGCCTTTAAACCACGGGGCCTCGGTACGATTCCCAGGTCGGGCAAGTGTCTTTGTGTAAACCAGAGGCACTTGCTCCGTGTCTGGGTGTCATTTTTTGTTCTTGAATGTCATGTTTGTAAACTGTTCCGACGATGCAGGTTATACGTGGTGCAGGAGTTTCGTTTCTTTAGAATACACAATGCCACCAACCCATACAATCCTGAGGGTGTCGTGAGAGGCGATTAAAGGAACGCAAGAAGCAGTCACTTTATTTAAATGTTTTTTTTTAATTAACTTAATCCCTGCAGATGGTTATTATCGCGGCTTACAAACAGCAAATCCACGAACACCCAGACTCAGAGCAAGTTCAAATTCAAATTCAAATCATTTATTTTGTGTGGGTCACGATGGACACTTACAAATAGTCAACACATTGTCATATTATACAATAAAAAAAATCGACCGTCTACCACCAGTTCGGAACGCGACCACTGCTGAGAAGAACTGGCAAGAAATTCAGAGGGCTTGTCTTTTTTTTTTTCATTGCGGTCCTATTTTACTAGTAACATAAATAAAGAACATAAAAAATATACACTGACACTGAACAGCCTAGTCCCAAGCAGCTGGGTCGTTTAAATAATCAGCAATGCGGTAATATGCTTTTTTGAAAAGTTTTGTCTTAACAGTCTTTTTAAAGGCATTGCGAGGCAATTCTCTAAGTTGCATGGGCAATTTGTTATAAAAGTGTATACATTGACCCATGAATGAGTTACTTATTCTGCGGAGACGAGTACAATGGACAGCAAGATTATTCTTGTTTCGTGTATTAATATTATGTATATCACAGTTTTTTCCAAAGTTATTAATATTTTTATGTACATACATCAAATTTTCAAATATATATTGAGATGGCACAGTTAGAATATTTATTTCCTTGAATGTATCTCTGAGAGAAGTTCTAGGAGCAAGGTTGTATATAGCTCTTATAGCCCTTTTCTGTAATATAAATATGCTATTAAGGTCTGCACCGCATCCCCAGAGAAGCGTGTGTTTCTGGTTTACACAAAGACACTTAGCCCGGCCCCGGAATCGAACCCGGGACCCCGTGATCCAAAGACGGCACATCCAACCCCTAGGCAGTCAAACCTAGCCAAAGAGAAGGAAAATTTATACAAAACCCTGTACCAATCTGTCTTTCCAGCGTGGCTCAGTGGGCTAATTCCCCATCACGTAAATGGTGGGAAATTAGGGCCTCCTCCCATTACATGGAGGGTAATACAGGGTCCGTATATAGTTTTCCTTCCCTTGTGGCTAGGTTATAGGCATTGTCAATTCCTTTTGTCGGATCTTACGACACCTTAACCCCCTTACACACTAGCGGTTGAACCGCGGATGCGGCTAACCGCGCGGTCTGCCGCTTTTCCATTTTAATATGCAAACGCTTATGCCACAAAATTTCAACCGCCAGTGCGTAATAGTATATTTCATTACAAGTGCGGAAAGGCTGTCATTGCAGAGTTCCGTCAAATGTCTACCCGAGCCGAGGCGCAGCCGACGCCGCGACGGCGAGGGTTGACAGTCGGAACAAGTTGCAATGACGGTTCCGCACGTGTACTGAACGACTATTTTTAATACAGTTGCGAAAAAATGAAGCATTTTAATAAAATAATAAAAACACAATAAACTCAACTAACTAATAATTTATGACTTATAAACAAAAATGCCGCCCACCGTAGAAAATAGATATTTTTTTCTTCACCCATTCTAGTAGGCAAAAGCAACCATACAGCCAAGTCTTCAGTACAATATTTTTATTGATATGAAATGAAAATGAAATTTAATGAAATGAAATGAAACAATCAAATCATTAAATCCGATATTGAAACAAATTAGTAAGTAGTTTCTTTTTAGAAATATACGTATGTGCATGAATCCTATAAACTGCTATGATTTTTTTTAGTAAAAACTTCATGGTTGGTTTTTCCTTTTAATAGACATTATTTTGACAGTTGGGAAAGAAAACGCACTAGTGCGGGAATGGTAAAGAAAAAGCACGAGTGTGTAATAGCCCACTTCCCGAACGCTATACGTCCCTGCAATACGCCACTTTTTGAGCAACTGTATTAAAAAATCTTAAGCGGTTGCATATTTAACGGTCCGCCGCCTCCGCGGTTCAACCGCTAGTGCGTAAGGGGGCTTAGAGGGTGAAATTGGATGGTGACACACACGCATTGGATTTGGACATAAACCGTGATATTGTGTTCAGCATTCAGTACCGTATACTGCGGCGTGGCTGCGAGCTGCTGGCAGTCGGAGGCCGTGTGGTATACTCGACGTGCTCATTCAATCCAGTGGAAAATGAGGCGGTGGTGCATAGGATACTGAAGGAAGCCGGGGACAGTCTTAAGCTGGTCGACGTGGCTGATATGCTGCCAGGACTTAAATATCATAAAGGTAGAATGGAATAGAATCATGCTATATTGTATAAACCAATTATGGCCTCCACAATCTTCGTCATACACATCACTTTTATAATTCTACTAGCTGCGCCCCGCGGTTATACCCGCGTGGTGATGGAATTAAATTTTTCGTCCATATTTTTCCAACTTTATTAAATATTTTTTTTATATTCGTCAGGTTTATTTTTGCAACTTACTTGACATTTATTGTTATATTTTGGACAATTCATACAATATCTTTATAATATGTAGCCTATGTGTTATTCTGATGTATAAGCTATATTATTGCAAAGTTTCATTATAATCCATTCAGTAATTTTTACGTGAAAGAGTAGCAAACATCCATCCATCTTTACTTACAAACTTTCGCATTTATAATATTAGTAGGATAGTATGACTACCAGGTTACCGGCTACCGGTACCAACCGAGAAGACCTGGCAGAAGAAACTCAGTGGGCTTGTTTTTTTTTAAACACCATATTACAATGACCGTGTACATATTACTAACTAGTTTCGTTTGGTTCCGAAAGACGCTCACTGAAATATGTATAAAATAATTAAAAATGAAACCATAAGTCTTAAATCCAGTGAGCCGACGAACTCCAAACAGCGGCACCTGTTCACAAGCATAACGCATGTGGCAGCCATCGATCTCCTCAACCATATCAAAGAGAAGTGGTCGACCCGCCACATGTCGCTACCACTGTTCGGTGCGTACGTTCACCATGACCATCCGTTGGGGCCATATCGGCTCAGGGTCACTGAGGCACGCTGGCCAGACGGGTTGGCATAGGGTTTCGTTTCAAGATTTCATTCACGTGCGGCTAGGATATCGGGCTTGTCATTTTTTTTTGTCGGCTCTTACGACAACCTCGGGATGGAATAGGTTGGTGATGCTGTATATTCTAATTCCGTCACCACCTCCAAATTCATGGAGGGAAATTAGCCTACTGTGCCGTGCCAGACGGTCTGGCATAAGGTTTCGTTTCAAGTTTTCCTTAATTTGCTTCTAGGTCGTCTTCTGCCTCTTGCGTTTCTTAAGTCGCCTCTTATGATACCCTCAGGATGGTGTGGGTTGGTGACGTTGTTAACTACATTTTATGGGTATTCTCTGAAATTTTTAATGTTGTTTATTAAAACATTATAGGCCTATCCCACTGGCGACCGGCGTCCAAAGACCTGGTCTTCTACGACAAGTATGAGGATGTGCCAGAGAAGTGGCAGACGGTGGTCAGACCACAGATGTTCCCTCCAGCCCCTGAAGATTTGGAGAAGTACCACCTGGATAAGTGGTAAGCATATAACAAGAGAACTGAGGCTTACTGGGTTATTTGATACTCTGTAGCGTGGAAAGATATTATTGTCTACTAGCAGACACGGCCACGCGTTGCTGCGGCTAAGGTTTTTGTTAATATAACATTTAACATTAACACATTAATTTAACTTTTAACATAGCGCCATCTTTTGGATACTTACTCAGCCCAATCAACAGATATCGCCATCTGTTGGAATCGTTTGGAACTAGCAGATAATTGTGACTGTCAAATAATAGACAAATACTTTGCAATAAAATAATATTGCGATTATAAATTGAGATGTAACCTATCCTATCTTTCAAGTTGGAACAAACTGCACACGGTGTGCAAATTTGATTTAAATCGGTTATGTAGTTTAGGAGGCCATCGCGGACAAACAACGTGACACGTAATTTATATATAGGTGAATGTTCCAGGGTAGCCCGCGAAATTCAAATTTTCTTACGTTTTTTGCAATTTGCAGGTCAGTGCTAGGTTGTATGTTGATTAAAATGTTATTCGCAGTTGTAATACGTATGTATTTATAGAATTATAATCATCAAAATCATCAATACAACCCTCAAAGCTCATAAAGGTGCAAGAAAATCTTTTTCAAGCTCAGTCATTCAAAAAACGTACGAAAATTTGAATTTCGCGGGCTACCCTGGAACATTCACCTTAAGATGGGCGACCCTTACCATAGCGCGTGGGCACCACTATGGTAGTTTCAACACTACCATATAAGGGCATCCCAGATACCAGAATGCTGGTCGCAACCCTCGGGGTGCCGCAGTAGAATGCGTGCTCGCGAACCTGTGGTAGGCCTCCCACACGGTGGACCGATGACCTCGTTAAGGCCGCCGGAAAACGATGGATGCGGGCGGCCTAGGACCGGCCTTTATGGAGATCCTTGGGGGAGGCCTATGTCCAGCAGTGTGGCGTCTTTTGGCTGAAATGGTGATGATGAACTTGTGGCGTCTCAAACGAGGCGTGTGAGGGTATACCGCTGGGGTTTTAGTGGGTGCCGAATCTGATGAATTTCCTAAAAGGATGACTGAAGAGTAAGTTATTCTCACAGTATAAGAATATTGCCACACCATCAAGACACGGGTGGGTTCTTCGTGGCGGTTCTAGAGAAGACTTCTCCGTTGCCGTGGGAGAAGGAAGAGCCGAAGACGGAAGCGCCAAAGACGGAAGTGCCGAAGGAGGAAGCCGACACGTCGAAAGAAGAGAAGAAGGAGCCGCCCAATAAGAAAAGAAGACTTGGAGGCTATAAGGAGGACCCTTTTGTATTCTTCTCTGGTATGTTTCTTATCGGGTCTTTTTTTGTTCCGCTGGACAGTGAAGTGCTGGCAGGACCGGCCTTTTCTTTGTTTTTTTGACCCGGGGTAAAATCCTTTAAGGACTATCCCTGCCCGCCTGGGGATGGCCAACAGGGGGTGTGTGGGAGTCCCCTCCGCCTCTGTGGGGAGACGGAGCCATACCCACTAAACTGTACCGTCCCGCGCTTGCTGCCCCGTGGGCCCTGACTGTATCTCCACGGGGAGGCAGGACCGGCCTGGTTAAAGTCACCCTAGAATGATGGATTTACACAAAATCACATATACTTGGGGGAGGCCAATGACCAGCAATCGACTTCTTTTGGCTGAAATAATGATGATGGTGCGTTACAGAGTTACATCTTTCTCTTGATATCCTCCTGATATCATCATTCTGAAAGTGACTGAGCAACTAACGGCTGTGTGAGACCAAAAGGGTTATATGGATAGTGAGATTGAAATGTGTATGAAATAAACATCCTTAGACATTTCACACAACGCCATCTCGTCCCAAGCTAAGCAACTTAATGCTTGTGTTATGGTAACGAGATGGATGATAAAGTACTTATATACATTTTTTTTTCTAAATACATACTTATTATATATAGAAATGACACCCAGACTCCGAGCCAGTGCCTCTGGTTTAGACAAAGACACTTGCCCGACCCCGGAATCGAACCCGGGACCCGTTGATTTTGTAAATACATACATGTTATAGATAGAAAATAGACCTGTGTCGGTCAATCATTTTCCATGACCCGGGTCGATCGTGACCGATTCGTCTAGTGATCGGGTCAACAAGATTCAATCATTTCGGTGATTTCGGTCACGGACCGAAGGATTGCTCGATCGATCTCGTTCGATCGAACGAGCTTAGGGACTATGCGTAAGACTCCAAAAAGGACAGATTTTTTTTATAGTTTTTTGCTATAAAACATAACTATACAATTATTTTTAACAATTATTATCATTTAATAGTTTTTTTTTATCAAAAAGTGGCTGCTTAAAATTTTTCGTGCAATATTTCACAACGCAATGATATTCGTGGAACACCCGTGACATCACGTGGCTACATTCGGTTCGGAAATATACTTAGTGAACTGCAGTTTTGGTGTTATTTTGGCATACCTTTGTTATGAATGACACAATATTTATAATAAGTTTTTCTGTCCTTTACTTTTTTAACTAACTAATTGATTCATACTCAAAATCAAAATCCGCTCCCGCGATTGACAAATCGCGTGCGACCCGATCCCGCGTAATAATCGATCAAATAAGCAACAAGCTACGGTAATACTCCACACATAAAGTCGAATTTCTTTTGCGATGTCACATGGTGATCGAATCTATGGAAGACCGAATCTTTCAGAGACCGACGACTCGGTCACACGCGTATGGGTCGAGATCGGGTCAAAAAGATTCGGTCAATCGCGATCGACACAGGACTAATAGAAAACACCCAGACCCGTTGTAGGTCGTACAAATATTTCTTCCGTGCGGGGATCGAACCGACATGCTGCGCAGCAGTCGATCGCTCAACCACTGCGCCAACCGTGTCTGAAAGGTGTGAATGTAGATATGACGACGGATAGGAGTGTGTTAGCGTGGTGCAGGGGCGAAAGATGATGATGTTAGTTTTAAATATGACGACTTATAAGGGGTTTGTGATGAAACCTACATAAATAAAGTTCTTTTTGAGTTACAAGAGACAGCCATTCCTGAATTTAAAACTTTAACCCCTGAACTAGGTATAACCTGTATTGCGGGGGCAGTTCATGATGAAATGACATGATTAAGATGATTCAACGTGGCCCCTCCCTTTCAGGCGAATCGGAGGACGTGTTCCCCTCAATTAAAGAGTTCTACGACCTCTGTCCGGAGTTCGATGCGACCTGCCTCCTAACCCGATGTCACGTGGGCAAGAAGAAGAACATCTACCTGGTGTCGCCGGCTGTTCGCGACGTGGTACGGAACAACGAACATCGCGTTAAGATCATCAATACTGGTGTGAAGACGTTCGTTCGGTGCGATAACAAGAATATGACGTGCGCGTTCAGGTGTGGACCATCTTTTAATTTGGTTTCATACCAACTGCCTTTTCCTCGGTGGTAGGATGATTCCGTGTGGTGACGGCTTTAGTATACATAGTGTCTCCACCCCATTCCATCCTGAGGGTGTTGTAAGAGCCGACAAAAGGAAATGACAAGGCTGAAAACCTAGCTGCAAGAGAAGGAATACTTGACACGAAACTCTGTGCCAACCCATCTGGCCAGCGTGGCATAGTAGGTCAATTACCCTACATGACGTTAGAGGACGCCCGACTCATCAGTGGGTCATTTATGATATTTCAAAAACAAAAATCCTAATCTTTACTTTCGTCATTCACCCTGTATACTAGCTGACCTGGTGAAGGTGGTACTACCGCCAATTTAGAAAATAAAAAAAAGTCAACTGTGTCTTGACAAAAATTGGGTATTCCTCAACAGGTTGTCCCAGGAGGGTCTGCAGAGTATAACCCAGTACATAGGCCCGAAGCGAAAAAGGACTATACTCAAGGAGGATTTGATACTGGTGCTCCAGAACGACAATCCGAGCAAACCACCAGACCTCAGTCTCTTCTCTGAGCAGACGCAGAGTTTATTCAAAGATTTTGGTGAGTCGAAACTATAAAAAAACAACTTGGTTAGCCGTCGGCGTAAAGAGAGGGGTTTTAAGATTGACGCGCCTGTGTATATTCACCAAACGACGGCAAAAAAGTGGGGGAAAGTTGACGCTTGTCTATGGGCAATGAGACACAGTCAAGGTTAAGGTGTTAAAGTTATTTTGCGGCCACCATATGCCATGTGTGTAAGTTTGTGGTATACTATCTCCTAAACCCATGGAACGAAAACCTATGTCGACGAAGCAAGCTTAGCTTCCTTAAAATGTTCAATTAGTGTTATTCAGCGTATGTGTTTAATGATGACTTTGAATGCCTCGTTGGTCTAGGGGTTGGATGTGCCGCCTTTGGATCACGGGGTCCCGGGTTCGATACCGGGGCCGGGCAAGTGTCTTTGTGTAAACCGGAGGCACTTGCTCTGAGTCTGGGTGTCATTTGTGTTCGTATTCTGATGCTATATTATTGTAAAGTTTCATCAAAATCCATCCAGTAGTTTTTGCGTGAAAGAGTAACAAACATACAACACGTTTTTACAAACTTTCACGGTTATAATATTAGTAGGATATGTCTAACTATAGCAGATTTTTGTATTATTATTTTTTTGTTAAACTTCCGTGCGAACTCAAACCCTCTAGTGATGACTTTTTTTCCAGCGACGGGCAGCTGTGTTCTAGAATATTCTGATCCAGAGACGCATTTGAAATTGACACTGGTTGGGTGGCGTGGCGTACACTCTCTAAGAGCCTACACAGCGACGCCGGACACCGTCCATTACTTGAGGCTACTCGGCGCAGATTATAGCAAATACGGTGAGTAATTATGTCTTAGGTTTTACGCGGTTATTACACATTGATATTAAACACTTTTTAACGGTTATTTACCACGAATGCTTTGCAGCAGTAGTGGTCAAAACTTGATACCCTGTGCCAACCCGTTAGCCCAATGTGACACAGTAGGCTAATTACCCTCCATGTAGTTGGAGGAGGGCTTACTTGGCCGTAGGTCATGTGGGTGTTGAGTAGTAATTTGGAAGTTTTGCGCATCCATACGTTTTGGAAATTTAGTTTTATTAATACCTATAGATAATACAATTCCTTTCGCCTTTTATGTAACCCTCAAACATTTAATATGGTCGATCCCTTTCCAGATATCAACAAATTCAAGAAAGCGTCAGACGTAATGGCCGCTGACAGTGCTGACGTCACAGAGAAAAATGATGACGTCACAGAGAGCGCAGGTGATGTCACAGATATGGACGCCACAAGCGCACAAGACAATGACGTCACGGAGCTCAGGAAAGATGGCGGCGGTGATACAAACGAAGTAGAAACAACTTCATAGTGATGTGTCAGTTTGGCGTTTCGTGTTACAAAATGAATTTCTTTCAGAAAGAGCATAATCTATTTTATTTGGTTCCTTTGTTCGTGTTGTGATGGATTTAGAATGAACTATGTCCCCATGTCATTCTGTACGGAGGGTGGAGCAAGACGCACAGCTTTATCATGCGTACCGCGGAAATGTGGAATGCGCTTCCCGAGTGGGTCTTCCCCGATATATATAATCTGGGAGTCTTTAAATCACGAGTGAATCGGTTTCTTCTAGGCAAGCGCGCTCCATCGTAGGTCGCAGTGTCGCTTAACATCAGGTGAACTGACGATCAAGCGTAAGCCTATCAAGTATAAAAAAAAAAACTTGGAGGGAAATTTGCCTTATTTGGCAATCTTTATGGGCTCGTTACGACTATTGCGCGACCCTGCTCTCACAAATATGTTTAGCCAGACGGCTTGGCACAAAACCTAGCCGCAAGAGAAGGAAAACCTTGAAATTAAACACTTTTTAACGGATTTATCGCATGTATATTACATTATTTAATTCCCGAAGTTTCGAATGCTTTGCAGCAGTCGTGGTCGCGGGAGAGACTATATGACAGTTGTCTTCAAAAGTACAAAGGAACAGTTAAAATCTACCGCCTATAATTTTGTTTTAGTGATAACGTTCCCTGTGCACGCAGAAATCGCTCACGGTGTCCAGAGGTCTTGTAGATGAGTGTTTTGCTTGAGATTTGATCAATTTATGACTGTATCCCAAGCAGGTAGTACTTGCCAACCATCCTCTCTATTGAAATTTGGATGTTTTTTAATCTCAATAGCCTCGCGGATCATTCTTGGGATGTAATGATTTTCCTTGGCAAGGATTTGAGGTCTATCAAAGTGGATGTAGTGGTTGGTCTTGTTGAATGAGTTGTTGAATCAGAAGGAAAACCTTGTTACTAAACTCTGGGACGACACGCCAGGCCAGCGTAGCACAGTAGGCTAATTCCTTTTGTCGGGTTTTACGATACCCCCAAGATGGAATCAGTTTTTTGATGACACGTTTGGCGCAGTGGTTGAGCGATCGACTGCTGCGCAGCATGTCGCGGGCTCGATTCCCGCACGGAAGAAATATTTGTACGACCTACAAGTATTTGTTCCGGGTCTGGGTGTTTTCTATCTATAATATGTATGTATTTACAAAAAAAATGTATATAAGTAGTTTATCATCCATCACGTTACCATAACAAAAGCATTAAGTTGCTTAGCTTGGGACGAGATGGCGTTGTGTGAAATGTCCAAGGATATTTATTTATTTAAACACACGTCGTTCTCAAGTTTGTGACGCTATGTATTCTAAAAACCTCACCACACGGAAAATTAACCTCCATGTAATTGGAGGAGGCCCGACTCAGCAGTGGGTCATATATGGGCTGAGTGTTGTCGATCCTTTGGTTATGTATACAGGGTTATTTTTACACCCTGTATATTCTTTGCACGAGGTTGTGCCAAGTGCAAATGTGCTGTTTTTCTTATTGTATCACAAGGCGCCAAAATCTGCGGTCATTTTAAGTGCATTGTATTTTATATTATGACAAAATGTATTACAGATCTATTTAAAACGTTTTATTTTTATTTTGATCGCATGTCAATATAATTCGAAAAATATACGGGATACTATTAGTAGTAGTGGCCGATAACCTAGACACAAGAGACGGAAAACTTGATACGAAACCATGTGCCAACTCGTCTGACCAGCGTGGCACAGTATGCTAATTACTCTCTATGTAGTTGGAGGAGGCCCAACTCGGCCATGGTTCATTTACGGGCTAAATAGTAATTAGTAACACTCTCACTACGATATTATCTCTTAGGTTTTTGCGATTATTACACATTGAAATTAAATACTTTTTAATGGATTTATAGCGTGCATATTACATTATTTAATTCCCGACGTTTCGAATGCTTTGCAGCAGTCGTGGTCGCGGGAGAGACTAGATGACAGTTGTAGTAAAAAGTACAAAGAAACAGTTAAAATCTACCGCCTATAATTTTGTTTTATTGTTAACGTTCCCTGTGCACGCATAAATCGCTCACGGTGTCCAGAGGTCTAGCAGATGAGTGTTTACAAATGAAAAAAAAAACGGTAAATGTGTTTAATTTCAACGAAATTATCTCACGCAATCACAATAAAACTTCAAGTGCGGCGTTGTAATGCAAGTGAGACACTGAAAATCACGAGAGTTCTGAATTGCTAAAACGCTTAAAAAGGTTTGTCTTCGTCGAGAGTCGGTTACGTTTAATTGCATGCATAAAATGTGTGACGTCATAGGGGTGGACGAGTTTCTAAAAATGTGTAGGTCAGGGCAGGAGATAAAATGTCCTAAAATGTATGTGACGTAATTTATGGATGGCATTGTGTGCGTTAGCTAGTTTTTGACACTTTCAAGTTAAAGGTTTACAATAAAACGCATTTCATTTTTTACCAAAAACTTTACTATTCATTCTTTCGCTTCCATTTCATTCGCAATGCGATAACAAACTTTTCACGTCGACACTAAAGTTTAAAATTATCTAACAAAACTATCGAGTCTTAAAAAAATCGATTATGTTACTAGCTTTAATAATACCAACATAACAAAATCAGTAAGTACACAACAACTGCTAGTAATACTAATAAAATATTGCACAATTATGATACGCAATGAATTAAAACTAATTATAATACCCAAAACGCCGTCGCACTTTAAATCTAAATACAATGTTTTTACAGAAATTAATAAAAAATAAAAACGATCAAAACAATTATTTTTGTATTTGTGTGTGTCACTGTTTATATGGGGTGTCGCGAGAGTAGACTATAGGCACGATAAAGGTAGACAATCTAACCTCAAGAAAATGAAAACTTAATACAAACCCTTTTTTATAGCTGATGAAATTGGGCCACCTTCTATCACGTGGAAGGAAATGAACATACGGTGCCACGCTGGCCAGACGAGTTGGCACAGGGTTTGTGTCGAGATTCTTTCACTCGCGGCTAGGTTGTCGGTGTCTTGCGTTCCATAAGACGCGTCATACGACCTCAGGATAGTGTAGGTTTGTGACATTGTGTATTCTAAACCAGTCACCACACGGATCAAATTGACTTGGATTTGGACTTAACATTTGGGTTAAACAGTACCCAAGGGTATTCAACTTTTTATTTCGGCAATTCAGACCAATGTCGTTAATTTAATAAATCAATAATCAAAATTATACATACTATCGATAATAAGAAAAGAAGAATAACAAAGAAACATACTTTCAAACCGTTCTCTGTTATATTCGTTCGAAATACACTTGTCTTTTTGTTCTCGTTTTCTAACAGCGCGCCATTCTTTCTTCTTCAAATAATATTCATATCAGTGATTTGAGGTCTATGAAAAAAACTTATAGCTAATGCACAAATGAATTTGTTTGTAGTTTTCTATTATGTTTACATCCATGCAAATATTCCATAAATCTTTCGGTGTTATTAGATTTTGTAAAGAATCGATCTAAAGTGTCAATCAAGTAATAGAGTCAATCTAAATCCATTCACAGAAATAAAATATTGTTTTAAATATTAACTTTCCATTATCAGTCCAAAGAGTTACCATAATACTTATTTTTCTAATACAGTTACACTTGGCAATCGTAAGTTCAACATATTGTGCGCACTTAATTTTACATTGTTTATTTCATAAAACATGAGATGTTCTTCAATCTCACCAGTCACAATAAATAATTTGAAATTAATGATAATTACATTTATTATGTTTCATTTTAATAACCAACTTAATTGAAATTAAGATTTAATTAAGAGATTAGATAAGATTAAGAGGTAATGTTTATATTAAAATAGCATCAGTCAAATGGATTTGTAAACACATCAAAGATTTCATAACTTAACTTTAGGAACAAGCATACACCATATTCCGTGAAATTGTAAAATTGGTACAGTTGATAATTAATGACATAGGCGATAATTGTACACATGTGAAGATTATGTCATACTATAAAGTAAGCTTCCAACAGTTGTAAGCCTGCCAAGCTAATTTTGATTATATATACATTTTCGTATAGGATTCATATTTGCCGAGTAATCAAATATGTCATATTAGTTGATAAATTATATTTGAATTCCGGCAGCAATTGTATTAAAATATATATAGTATTGATAATTAATGACAGGTGATAATTATCCACATATCAAGATTTAAGCAATGGTTTTTAAGCAAATGTTTGTAGTACTTTAAAGTAAGCATCCAACAGTTTTAAGCCTGCTAAGGAAATTGTGATTACATATACATTTTCGTATCGGATTGATATTTTCCGAGTAATCGAATTAATCATATTAGTTGATAAATTACACTTGAACTCCGGCATAAATTAGTTCGTTTACGTAGATGATATAAGTTAACATGTTCACGCTCTGTACCTTATAATTAGCAGTTTAAATAAATACTACAAAATGCTACAAAAGATGTATTTATATTACTTAAGTTAATGATTAATACTCATAATATATATTTTTCAATAGCATAAAGCCAAGCTATTTAAATATATCGCTGGGAGCTTATGAAACTACAAGTATGTATTTGGTACTTATTTATTAATTTATTATCATAAATTAAAATGATATTTTTATTTATGAAGTATTTAACAATATTATGAATATTAATCAGCGTCTAATTTATATTACAATACTACCGTCAACTGTTTACCCACGCTTTTATACCTTTATCAATGAAACTCGATCCATTATCACAGTGGGTGATGTGGTATATGTTAATACTAGTACCTTATGCTAATTTATTGCTAACTTATGGATATAGGACCAGTTAGAAAAGCCCGAGTTAAAGCAGGAGTTATGGTAGCTTAACACTTGAAACATGAAAAAGTTAAAAAAATACGATCGAGTTATTTAAGCTCAAGTTTTAGTATTTCGATATTTGGCTTCCTCAGAAGTAACAATGATACCTGGATTTGATACCTTTACAAGAAGTTAAGAATAAAAAAGTAGTAGTACTAAAAACATTGTGATAAAACATTTATTATGGATAGCAGAATTCAAGAAAAAGACGAACTTATGAAGAATTTGCCTAATATATTTTTAACTACGTGGAACGTTATTTACGTATGTAGGTATAACCTACTGTAATCTAAAAAGTTACTATTAAACTATATAGTCTACTACACACTACAAAAAAAATGAACTAGACAAATCCATTTGACTTTGCATTAAACTAAAATATACTATGACTAAATGTAATAATGAAGACATAAATGTCTGGAAATCAAAATAATGAAAAGTGTTGTTCTTGTGTATTAAATACCTAAGCAGTAAATAAGAATGGTGTTAATTATATAATGAACATGAACTATGCAACATTTGATGACTTAACATATTATAAAATTGGCTTAGACTATACTATTGTTGTTATAAGATTTAAACAGAATATCTTTAAAATAGAAATCAATGAGTACCTATAAGCTACAATGAAAATAATGAAATTGAATACTGAGCAGTGACGTATTTCTAAGACGGAATCCAAGTGATTGGACGGTAGAAGTGGACAAAGAAGCTTCATATTTTGAAACAGTGAATGCTTTGAAAGATAAAATTTTGAGTTCAGACGGAATAATTGAATTTAAGCCTATATATCTTAGATGGTAAATTATATTTAATCGCTTTGATACTGTAGATTAATAGTAAAATATATACGACACTCAAATATGTACCAACCGTTATGGTCTCGCAATTATTTTTAGGCAGTCATGCAGAAAAATAAAAAGGAACGCACTAATAGATGTTCTAACTAATAAATATTCTAACGATAATAAGATTTTTAATTTTACATATACACCAAGGAAAAGAGAAATATTTATTTATAATAAACCCAGGAGCTTTGCAAATGGTAGTATTACCTACTCTTGAAAGTAATATGCTCTATATTAATTCTAATATGAAATGTAATAAGTAGACCATAGAGAAAAGTATTGGTGTTATAGTTAATGAATTGTTTAAGTATGCCATGTTGAAAAGATCAGAACAATTTCGGAGGAGAAAAATCAATAGATTATTCAGACAAGTAATTAAATATAGTAGTAAATTGGTAGGTAGGTAAATTGGATCTACGTGCATTGAATATTTCTATATTTATTTTATTCAACACTTCTATATCGTACATAACATATCACTACTGATTAATATAGTAGTAGCTTCAGTTAATTAAAATAAATCATTTTTAAACAAGTACAAATGAAAGTGTGGTAACATATTAGAAACTAAGAACACGGGTCTAAATGGCGGTGGAATTCTAATACTTTTATTTAGCCAACGTAAATCACGTGGTTGCCATGGGATGATTGGCACTTTCAAAATCGCTTACATCCAGACTAGCGTAAATGTAAAAAGTGTGGAACTTTTACATAAATCAAAACTGCATATCAGCGATATAATTAATTTTAGGATTATTTTGTGTAGTTTTTAACTATGTATAGTTCTTAAAATTCGCTACTTGATTTTAAATCAAGCTTCATTTAAATTTAATTGATTATGGAGTAATCAAATAATTTATTTTGTTTATACTCTAATACGCCAATTCAGGGTTATCAAAAAGGTTTCGAAAAATAATTACTTTATTGAATCACCAATTTTGAGCATATGTTTAAGTTTAGCTAGAGACGTGTTCAAATGTTGGAGAAGACAGGCGGCCGCGTTTTTAAGTATGGCTCCTGTGATTTCAGCGGAACAAAATTAAATAGTAACACACATTTGATACTTCGGAGGCCGTAGTCGTAGCCTATCAGATAATGGGAATGAAAATACATAGATCTTCTAATTCGTAGATGATATTATATGTCCTCCTCCATACTTCGGTGGGTTAGGTATTTTTGACATCACACAAAGTCATTAATGTTTTAGGCACAAAGGGATGATCATCCAGTCAGACGATATGTCTGGCAGGGAATCGCGGTGCCTAACCCATTATGACTTGTTGTCGGTAACTTCGGTATCGCGATGTAGGAGAATTTAGTAATTCTCGCATTTGTAGGCGATGTTGATAGTTGAGAATTTGTGTAGATGCATGTAGCTAACTTTAAGCTGGCTTACCGAAACGATATGCAGTCTCATTGAACGAATTTAAAGAGACAAAAGCCAAATCTTTGCAGACTGCGATGAAATTGGGACAAACATTGTAGATACACAGTACAAGAAAGTGTATCCGGAAAAGGTAAACAAATTTAGCAAACTTGTTAGGTAGGCTGCGTGATCCTTGGGTTGCGAGGACACTGCATCAGATGGCGCTGCCAAGGTAGATCCCGTGCTAGGACGTTCATAAAGCAGTAGGGACACTTCCACTCGTCCAGGCCCAATGCTGAAGAATAATTCAGTTGTGAGTGATGCACACTGACACGATATCTAGACTACTATCCGAAACTGCAGGTTAAGCAACGTCTCAATGTCGAAAAAAATAACAACTACAGAGTTTCTTGCCGGCTCGTCTCTGTAGTTTCAGCATAAATGTGGGCGGAAGCAAGGGTTGTAGGAGATCAAAATAGATGGATGGATTGTAAGCATGAGGAATTCTGTATCAAAGGTGTGAATGTAGATATGACGGCTTATAGGTGTGTATGGGGACTACCACCTAACGTGGGACAGGGGCTGTAAAAACATCACACATATAAATATACACACAGACACATAATGGGTGCCCAATATAGCTGATGGTAAAAACTTACGTATGCAGTTGATGTGGTAGTCACTCTCATCCACCCTTAGGGCCGCTCCGCATTTGTGGCAGGATTTCCAACAGCCAGCACTCATAGTGCATTCTTCTGTAAAGAAAACATACAAATGAAATTCTATATTTGAGCTTGAGCCAACATTACAGGTTCAGTCAAATTAAGTTCCGCGTAGAAACTGGTCTTTGGTGCGTCAGAACTGCTTGCCAGCAGACAGAGCGACTTGACCTACACCTTCATAGTATAAATCTTGGCCAGAAACAAAATAAGAAAAGAAAAACACATTTATTTATTTATAAAACTACAAATTTTAGTACAAAGTTCTAATATATATATATATATAATACAAAGGTCTAATAGGTTAGAAAACTTACCCAACAGATGAGTGTGCAATGCACGTGCTTCAAGTGCCTGTCTGCAGTGTGGACACCGAGCTAGAAGGACGCACCGTCTCCAATAGTGAGACTCTAAGGCATCTGACCTCACCCTCCTACCGCACCACGTACAATTGGTCCTTCGAAGATACATATGGCCATTTTTATCAAGACATCCAGCCAGACGAAGTGTTATGTCTGGCAGGGGGCCGCGTCGCCTATCCCCCGATGACTGTAGTCGGGGATTTCTTAACCGTGGGAATTGCTGTATAAACTTCGCTATCGCGGTGTAGGACTTTTTGGTAATTCTCTCAACTGTAGGCGATATTTCTTGATGTTATTTGTTCAGCTTTTTAGGTCAAAACTACTGGCGATTCGCGTATTCTCCAAAAGTCCATAAGCCCCGCCGCACATGCTCACACTCGCATTGGCTGTCACCAGCCGCGAGCGAGTGGCAGTGTTTAAAACCTATGGCGCAGTACCAAGCTCCGCATTTGCTCTCACGTGTCGACGCACACGCGTACATGCGGAGATTGGTAGGTACTGCGCGAACCATATGCGGCGGGGCTAAGGAAATTAGTTTAAATAGAACCCGCTTACCGTGCGATGAATCTAAATTGATACACGCTACTAGATCAAATGGCTGACTTGTTGATCTAGGGGAAGGCCCTGGGTCACGGAGCATGCTCCTGGGGAGTGAATTCCGTGGCTCTGCTTCGGGCAGTCGAGGATCGCCGTCGGTTTTAGTGGGGAGGTCGGGGCGCAATGTACCATCTCTACGCGCCCCGGTGTCCCACACAATCCGGCCAGTCCCCAACGGATATCAATGAGAACCTCCGCCGTAAAAAAGCTAGGATGTGCCGACTTTGAATCACGGGTTCCCGGTGACTGCCCCCGCGATACAGGTTATAGGTACCTAGTGAAACTGTGTATAAACCAACTGAATAGTTAGATTCTATGGTATGCCTGTTCTGCATTCGCGGAAGGGGAAATACTAACTGTAAGGCGACTGGTTCAGGTGTATTGTCACTCCCGTCAGCTCCGCCGACATCGTAGCCCTCATAATGTTCATTGCTGGCCATTTGCTGTCTTCTGCCTGAAATGGTAACAAGGGTTATTGGTCGCGGGTAAATGAACACAATTACATATGGTCAGGCATTCGATAGATGTTAGATTAACCTAATATATAATATAATGCTTTGAAGGATATCTCCTGTCGCCACAGGAGATATCCTTCAAAGATATAGGATACACAGTGGCACCACCACATTCCGACCTGAGGGTGTCGTAAGAGCCGACGAAAGGGAATGACAAGGCCGGAAATTTAGCCGCAAGAGAAGAAAAACTTGTGATGAAACCCGTCTGGCCAGCGTGGAACAGTAGGCTAGTGACCCTCCCAGTGATGGGAGGAAGCCCGACTCAGCAGTGGATCATCTATGTTCTGAGTATTAGTAGTCATGTAGATACAGTAGTACACAGTCAAAAGGACAAATCGGTGCCAAAGAAAAAAAAGAAATAAGACCAACCTGGACTATAATACCCGCTCTCATCCATTTGGCTATGGTCATCCAAATGCTCCAAGTGAATGTTTCTTATCCCAGCTACCAGTTTTGGGGATTCTAAAACGGCTTCCCTAAAATAATCGGCCTTAACCTTCGGAGAATCCAGGCTTCGGCAGTCGGAATCACATCTAAGATCATTCCTGGACATCTGCGGAGAATCCATAGGCAAGGAATCCATGCTTCTGACGTCGTTCTTCGAAGTTTTTGGGGAACCAAGTGTTGGAGAGTCTCTATAATCCAAATGCAAAGGTTCATAGACAGTCACGGGTCGTTCTTTAAGCTGAGGTTTGGAAATATCGTGGTCATAGTGGATCATGGAGTGGCGGTTCTCTACGTTGCGGTTGGTTCTTCGGTACACTACTTCGTCGGATTGGTTTTGGGATTCTTGGAAGTGTACCTGAGGAAGAATTGAAATAGGTGTATGATTGCAATCACTTATGTCATGGATGTCACTTATGTCCACATTTTCTCAGAACACATGGCTTCACCATGTCTTCCGAGACTTTCTGTGAACTTTCTTTCTATTCTAACTTTTTAAAAGTACCCTCAGGAAATAATTTCGAATAAAGTTTGTATGTAAGTCTTAAGTAAGTACATAGTCGTAGTTCCGAAAGAGAATGCTACCAGTATTTAGTCGAAAAAATTACCCTTCGTGATCCATATATTGAACCAAATGGCAATCACTAGACCAGCTGTCAGTTTCGCTTCCGTAGATGGTAGAGTGATAGCCGACGGCTTTACGTGCACTTTAGAGTTAGAGAGCGGTTAGTCATTACAAATGATGGACATCTATAGAAACTTTACCATAATGGCAAGAAATCTTTACCATAGCAGAAATCTCACCTTCTCAGCCCCACCAGCAGAAGACCGAGGCGAGTGTTTCGGACTAACAGCACTGTCCAATCTCAGTTTATTATACCCTGGATAAGTGGTGAAGTCTTTAGCGGTCCTGCTGGGCGTGTACCTCTTCGTTGGTGTCTTCTTCAGACTGCTCTTGGTCTTTGAGGTGTAAGATCCGCTCAAACTGGACGGAGCCAAAGTTGTTCCGCTGGTGTTAGTTGTCATCGATTTGAGGCTATAAGAGGAGGTGGCTCCAATAGATGAGGACATGCCCAATGATGACGTCATCCCGCTGGTAGCACTGCGTACAGATTGGCTGACGCTGGCTGTTTCGTGTGAGGTGTCTGCGGCTTGATCGATACTGTTGAGAAGTTGTTCTTCGGTAGGTGCTTGGTTGAGCATTTTCTGGGAAGAGAGGGATTTAAAGGTTCATAAAAGGAGTTCCTAGCTTGAGACTCATTAGCGGGAAGCTCATATTTGATAATGTGAAAGCAACGCTGAAGATTATCAATGCGGCCCTTACACAACGACTTCCCCGTACATGGGTGAATTCCAAGTGTAATTTCGTAAGGTAAGGTCTTGTCTTGTGGTGATTTAGGATACATAGTGTCACCACCCCATCATGAGGGTATCGTAAGAGCCGACATAAAGAAATGACAAGGCCGAAAAGCTAGTCGCAAGAGAAGGAAACCTTAAAACGAAACCCTGTGCCAATCCGCCAGCATGGCACTGTAGGGTAATTACCCTCCATTTAATGGGAATGTCGGACCTCCCGACACAGCAGTAGGGTAGAAGTAAGGTCTTTCATATGTTAGGCAGCTCCAGATTAAATAAATATCCTTGGACATTTCACACAACGCCATCTCGTTCCAAGTTTTTTTTTTCTCTTTATTTGTTTAGGGGCTTATCTCCCATTGGATAAGTCAGCCCCAGCGTTACCCTTACTAACTATTAAATACAATTTATTTATGTACTAGGAATATCAAGAATCATTGATGCAAAATCATATTATCTATTAAATTTTTTGCAACATCAGATGATGGTCTCGCTAATATACTTAAAAAGGCTCCCTGATCATATCTATTTATGTGGAAATTTTGCATCAATGTATCTCGTTCCAAGTTAAGCAACTTAATGCTTGTGTTATGGTAACGAGATGGATGATAAACTACTTATATACATATTTTTTTTGTAAATACATACATATTATAGATAGAAATGACACCCAGACTCCGAGCCAGTGCCTCTAGTTTAGACTAAGACACTTGCCCGACCCCGGAATCGAACCCGGGACCCGTTGATCCAAAGGCGGCACTAGACAAACCACTAGACAAACGAGGCAGTCAAATTGAGCGGTGGTTATCCGTTATGTCGTAGCCCTGTCAAAACTCTCACCTGCATATCAATCCTATCAAACTGCTGGAAAAGGTGACGATAGATCAGGTTCCTCCTTGTGACGGCGTCGTCTGGAGGCAGCTGCGCTCTTACTACCCTTGGAGACCGGGCATAAGCAGCCAAGAGGATTCTCTCAGCTGCTGCTCTGACTGAGCCAGCGGCATGTTGGGCGCCCGCTGCTCCACATTCTGCTAGCCTCCGTACTGTGAGTCCACTGTTTGGAAAGGATTGCGTCATGCTTGGGAACATATGTCGTTGTTAGACGGTTCAAGTACCATGGAGTATAGCTAAGTGGCTTTCGAAACGCATGCTCTCATAATCATCATCATCATAATTTCAGCCAAAAGACGTCCACTGCTGGACATAGGCCTCCCCCAAGGATTTCCACAAAGGCCGGTCCTGGGCCGCCCGCATCCACTGCTTTCCGGCGATCTTAACCAGGTCGTCGGTCCACCGTGTGGGAGGCCTACCAGCACTGCGCCTTCCGGAACGCGGTCGCCACTCGAGGACTTTTCTGCCCCATCGGGCGTCGGTCCTGCGAGCTATGTGCCCTGCCCACTGCCACTTAAGTTTGGCAATCCGGTGGGCTATGTCGGTGACCCTGGTTTTCCTGCGTATCTCCTCATTTCTGATTCGATCTCGCAGGGAAACTCCGAGCATAGCCCTCTCCATTGCCCTTTGGGTGACTTTGAGCCTTCTGATGGAGCCCATAGTGAGCGACCACGTCTCTGTTCCATATGTCATCATCTATGACATATGGAGCATGCTCTGGTACAATAGAAACACATAATGTCCCATACATTATGTGTTTCTATTGTACCAGAGCGAATTTTGTTTTGCGAATTGACACGAATTTACATTTGTCTTTCTTTGTCTAGGTCATGTTTTTCTGGCACTTCACTTGCCATGAACTCACTCAAATGGAACTTTAGTTACGTAGGTTATAACACAACACTCCTATGAATCGTCATATTTTCATCTTACGGCTCCTGTCCCACGCAAGGTGGTAGGTAGTCTCTATACACACCTATCAGTCGTCATACCTACATTCACACCTTTCATATACAATTCCTCATTCTTACAATCTATCTCTTTTGATCGCCCACAACCTTGCGGACATCATTCAATATTCGTGTTCGCTATTTTTTGTATGACTTCATCGTCATCATCATCATCAGCATTTTAACCCATTGCTGGACCTGACCTCCCCTAATGTGAGCCATAGCATCATGTCCTCAGCCGGACGCATACTGCAAGCAGCTTTTTACAGTTCACTACATCAAGTGGTCCTGTTTGACCATATGACCCAAACATGCTTATTCTCAATTAAGAACAAATAACTAAGTTACGAGCCACCATTACAAAACTTAAACTAGCTCCGTATCAGTAAAAATTGTTTCTGTTATCGCATTTATGTCTAGAAATGCTGACGTTACGGAAACAATAGAACTACGTGCCTATGTGTCATATTAAATGTCAGAAGTCACGGCATTTGAATATAAAATTAAGATTACATTTCAACGGGGATATAGCTCAGTGGTAGAGCAATCGACTGCAGATCGATAGGCCCCCGGTTCAAATCCGGGTGTCCCCTGTGAGCAGCTTTTTTGAGACATCAAATACTTATTTGAATAATTTCGATGACAAATTGAATGATCATTTTGCGTCGGAACAAAAATATAATAATAAATAAATAATAATAAATATCCTTGGACATTTCACACAACGCCATCTCGTCCCAAGCTAAGCAACTTAATGCTTGTGTTATGGTAACGAGATGGATGATAAACTACTTATATACATTTTTTTTTTGTAAATACATACATAATTATTATAGATAGAAATGACACACAGACTCCGAGCCAGTGCCTATGGTTTAGACAAAGACACTTGACCGACCCGGGAATCGAACCCGGGACCCGTTGATCCAAAGGCATAGTTAGGTAAATGAATCAAGGTCTTTCCGAAAGGATCTTTTAACCAAACGTATATTCCGCTGTGTTTTTATGAAGCACAAGGTTCACCTGAAAGGCAGCAACGGTTTCTAAGAGACTTGCGTGCTAACCTTACGTGTAGCTCTTAGATTAACATAATTTCAGCCACTGCTAAAGTGTTTCACAAGAACCGGTCACACGCCCGCATCCTTCGGTATCCGGTAACTTTAACCAGGTTATTGGTTCACCGTATAGTAGGTAGGTCTACCAAAAAGTTTTCTTTTTTTTGGTTCGTTGGGGAAATGCTTTATGCATACCGCCGCTCCTCAGGGGTGGTGCGGCCGATTCCGTGGGACTCCGAAAACTACTCGTCTACCCACGCTTGGGGCCTAGAGAAGAAGACATACTCAGATAAGCTACAGTGATAGTGAACGTTTATAGACCACCTTTTGCCTACAATATTCTAGAAGGAAAGTTTTACCTGTTTTTGTCAGTAGAAATCCCATGGCTAAGGATCAACTGTTCCAGGATTTGGAGACGGGAGAGTGCTAGTCGCGGATGCATTGATGCTGCAACTGGCCGGACCAGCTGCTGAGGGATCAGATGGAGACTTCTGTTGACAGAAATTTTAGGACTCATATCTAACACCATTGTGGTTGTACTGCTGTGGAAATGGTAACTTGTTGTATCTTCTGGCCCAGTCAGAAAGCTTCCCATCATATTGTAAAACTTAAGCCTCTGGTCTTAGCTGCCATTGGAACATCAATTTTTATTACCATTAGTATTTTCTACAGTAAGCAAACTAAATTAGGCAGGTTAATTTAGAAGTTTAGCAAAAGGTTCGTGTTGGCTAAGTTGAGATTGGGAGGTGAGTTTTTGACATGAATTAATTAACTAAGATTGTTTAATTTCTTTGTACCAAAGAAATTATGCTGTTTTGTACCTCATATTCTAGGACTTAGTATTAGAATATATCTATAAAAATAAAAATGAATTGCTGTTCGTTAGTCTCGCTAAAACTCGAGAACGGCTGGAGCGATTTAGCTAATTTTGGTTTAATGATGAGAAAACATGGAAATTAAAGAAAAACAAACATTTTGCTTTTCCGTTGACGTGACGCTTGACGATTCCTTTTGTTTGTTTTAAGTTTATTTTAAACAAACGTTTAGGTCTCGTATTTATCGATTGAGGTAGTACGGAGTCTGCCGGGTCAGTTAGTATAATATATTAATATATCTGGTGTCATAGCATCCGTAAAATAATTGTAAAGAGCTCCCACGATTCTGGTGCATTTAATTCCTCATGATATTTTCCTTACTTACCTGACTTGTGGACAATCTGCAACAGTTAAAACTGTGTGCTGGGCCGTAGAATGTATTCTAGGTGCTGGATCCCCACATGCTCTCAGCAGTTCTGGCAGCAGCTTTTCAAGGCAACGGCCAACTTCTGCGGCACAAACCCTACAGAAAACGATATAGCACGAACTTTAGTAGGGGTCTTATTTGTAACCAATATAAATTATCTATTACTCGCGACCCGCCCCGGCTTCGCACGGGTGCAATGATGAACCTCTAGATTTATCAGTGTTTCTCGATTATATTAAGGATGTGTTATACATATAAAAAAATCCGCCTCAAAATGCGTTGCGTAGTTTTAAAGATTTAAGCATACATAGGGACGGACAGACAAAAGCGACTTCACTACATAGTATAAAATAAAGTCGCTGTCGTCTGTCCGTCCCTATGTATGCTTAAATCTTCAAAAGTACGCAACGGATTTTGAAGCGGTTTTTTTTAATAGATAGAGTGATTCAAAAGGAAGGTTTCACCCGTGCGAAGCCGGGGCGGGTCGCTAGTTGTTTTATAATATGTAGTGATAAAACTTATTGCTTGCTACTGTGCCACGCAGGCAAGACGTGTTGGCACAGGGATTGTATAAAGTTGTCTTTCTATGCGACTAGGTGATCTGCCTCTTTAGTCGCCTCTTACGACACGACCCTCACGATAGTGTGGGTTGTTGACATTGTTCCATCACCACACGAAAATCCTTTGGTACACCGAAATTAAAATAAATAATACACTAGTAGGTATTCATGTCAGATATTGGTATTTTAAAAGTTTTAATTCGATTTTGCTCTAGCTGTAAGGTAATAGTTCGTTCGCGTTAAAAATGCATTAAGTAAAGGTGCGTTCACGCTGGTGTAAAGGACAGCCACTATAGTTTGTTCGCGTTAAGAATGCATTAAGTAAAGGTGCGTTCACGCTGGTGTCAACTGTTGTATTCGAAAATATGCCTTCAATTGGTCACTGTGAACGTGACTTTCTCATTTGGATAAATTTGATTGGTTACGCGGCGTTGTTAATCAGGCGGGCAATGTTCACTCATTCACTCATTCTTAACGGAACGTTTATAGATGTTTTTATTCTGCGAAAAATGTGACTGGTGATATAACTAAGTAAGAGAGTAACAAGAAAAGGGGAAAATAAGTCAGCTACCTGTCAGGAACAAACTCCTGGAAGAGAACCTTGAGCACCTCATTTGCCTGGCTGTACACCGAAAAGACCTTGTCCCTCAGAGCCCGCTGCAAGAGTATCGCTGCTGCTCTCGCAGTCTTGTTTGGAGAGGTCTTTGTACTCCCATTTGAAGGAGACGATAGCTCTGCTCGAAGTCGGGTTAGCCCCTCTTCTTTGTCCAAGTAGTTCTTTGAGTAGAATTTTTCAACCTGTAAATTATATTTGAGATTGCATATTAATAGTACTCAGACCATATATGACCCACTGCTGGGTTGGGCCCCCTCCATGTATTTGGAGGAGGCCCGACTCTGCTGTGGGTCATTTATGGGCTGAATAGTAGTAGTAATACATCTGGTAACCGCATTGTTATAGAAACCGACAGTTTTTCTTTTATCGGCGACTTGAATGCCTTTGACCCTAGGCTTGCGTGATGGAAAGTCGGGTCTAAGATGGAGCAGGCAATTCAAGGAAATGCCCTGCCGGGCACCGGCTCTCGCATACACACGACGAAACACAGTAAAACTGCTTGGCGCCAGACTTAGATGTGAGGGTGGTAGCTAGCCTAGGTATTGTTGACTTTTACAACACGCGTTATTTCCCAGCGTGCGGTGGGGATGTGTAATATTCAGCCCCGTCCCCGAACGGGGATTAAAAGTTATAGTTACTTGTAAAGTGTTCTCTGGGAACTGTTAGCCTATCTCGAAGACTTATGACATTCTACTTGGGTAAGGTAACCTGATCGTACTCACTAGTGGATACCCAAAGATGAGTATAGGTAAGGCAGCATGTTTCCTCTCCCTCTCATTCAGTTTGTGTGGGGGAACAGGTCGGCTGTGGGAGGTGGCGGCACTGCCCCCGCTGCACTCTTCCTCCCGACCCTCGCGAAGGTACTCGTTGGTGTGAGAACTGGAAGAGACATCGCTTCACCACTACAATATTTGCCAGTTCTTGGGGTCTTTAAGTCTTTAGGTTCGGAGTTCTTCGTTTTCGTCAACCGGCTTTGGTGGTTTACATGTTATTTAAGTTTTTTTAGTGCAAATAAACGTATGCCCACAGAATTTTGCATTATCACATAAATAAAATATCAACACTCATTGAAATTAAACACTTTTTAACGGATTTATCGCGTGTATATTACATTATTTAATTCCCGACGTTTCGAATGCTTTGCAGCAGTCGTGGTCGCGGGAGAGACTAGATGACAGTTGTCTTCAAAAGTACAAAGAAACAGTTAAAATCTACCGCCTTTAATTTTGTTTTATTGATAACGTTCCCTGTGCACGCAGAAATCGCTCACGGTGTCCAGAGGTAGATCAATTTAATGACTGGATCCCAAGCAGGTGGTACTTGCCAACCATCCTCTCTATTGATTTATATTATATATTTAATTTCAATGTGTAATAATCGCGAAAACCTAAGAAATCATTATATCAACACTCATTTAATCAAGCTGGCTCATTATAGCTCTTTTGTCAAGTCAAACAATAAAACAATTTTTTAAATTTACCTTAAACCATCGGTTTGGAATGCAGCTCTACAGAGAAGACCCGACAAGAAACTCTTTAGTTGTTCGTTTTAAATCGCCATTTTTAGGTCAGGATAAGACAGTTTTTTGAAAGCATACTCGCTCAATAGTCGCAAAGGGCAGCAAAATATTCATTATTGATTTCAAGGTTCTCCCAAATTACTGAACCGGTTTAAATCTTAACAGAAGATTTTTTTTAATCAGTTCACAAATAACGGCTTTATGCGATAACATACACTCACTCTTTTCGTGTTACAGCTCTTCTAACAAGCAAAATACTCACTGTCTCAATGCTGGTAGCAATCTCTCCTCATAAGCTTCGTAGGTTGACCTGGGACCAGCACTTTTGTTTCTTCTTCTTACAAGCGTGCCTGGAATAATATGAATAAGTGCCTAAATACTTTGAGAAAAGTCACTGTCACCCACTACCCTATTCATATCTGAGGGTGTCGGAAGAGCCAATTAATGGAAACCGCACTGCCAACCCAACGGACAAGCGAGTGCGTGTTAATCCATCTCACTCTCCCGTTAGTCAATATGGGTCAGGTTATACTATTACCATTAGCAGCGGTAGGCGTAATACTCCTTCTGGGGCTATCAGTCTCTCTTCTCAGTTCATCTTCCTCTACCTTCTTCGGAGTCTCTTTCTCTTCGGGCGCAAATTGGACGGGCTGGTGCGTTTGAACCGGTTGAACCGGTTCTGTGTAGACGGGTGGAGGTTCCTCTTGTAGTGTAGGTTCTGGAGACTGCAATTATAAAGAATACAGCTACTACTCCGCCCATAAATGACCCACTGCTAGGTCAGGCCTCCTGTGCCGGGTTGTTGCAGCGTTTCGTATCAAGTTTTCTTTCTCTTACGGCCAGGGTTTCGGCCTTGTCATTTCCTTTTGTCCGTTCTAACGCCACCCTCAGGATCGGATGGGGCGGAAACTTGAAACGAAACCTTGTGCCAACCTATCTGGCCAGTGTGGCATAGTAGGCTAAAGACCACGTATATAATCTATGGGCTGACTAGAAGATGGTAGAATGGCACTGAGGACACTTAATTCTGTAGGTCACTCTATGTGGCGTGACTCTAAAGAAATAATGTTACAACTTACAACAGGTGCATTAACATCTTCATCTCCGTTGACAAACTCCTGTTCTTCTTCCTCTCTCTCATCTTCTATTGGTGGGACGGGAGACGGTATATCGAGGCTGAGAGCTCCGGCAGCTACGGATGGTGAGAGATGGTGGGAGAAGTCATACTCCTGAGGCATTGAGGAGTCGTTACGTGGATCATGCTGGCACAGGAAGAGAAGAGTCAGGAGGTTTGTTAAAGCCATCTCTATTACCAAAAGGAGGGTGTTATAGGTTTGACGTGTCTGTGGATCTTATTAGCTTCTAAACGAATCGATCGATTATGATGCGATTTTCAATTTGTAAGTTTGTACAGTTTCTAGCAGTACTTCTGCGACTACTGCGTGGCGACAGATTCACAATACACAGTTTCACCATCTCATTCCATCCTGAGGGTGTCGTAAGAGCCGATAACAGGCCAAGGCCGATAACATAGCCGCAAGAGTAGGGCACAACCCGTCTGGCCAGCGTGGCACAGTAGGTTAATTCCCCTCCATATGATTGGAGGAGGCTCCACTCAGTAATGGGTCAGGCATGGGTTGAGCAGTAGTAGTTCTTAGACAGGTGTTTCAAAAGTCAGTAGCTGGAGGTCCCACAATGATGGATCGTGGAGAGCAGGCGTGTCGACTGCCATAAATAGGAGAACGCCAGTCGGGACTGAGAACTGCCTCGTTGGTCTAGTGGTTCCCGGGTTCGATTTGGGTACGGCAAGTGTCTTTGTGACAGACACCAGAGGCACTCATTCTGGGTCTGAATATTATACATCATTTGTGTTCGTGAATTACATATTGTCACCACCCTATTCTAGCCTGAAGGTGTCGTAAGAGCAGACGAAAGGAAATTACAAGACCGAAGCGCTAGCCGCAAGAGAAGGAAAACTTGATACTAAACCCTGTGCAAACCAAACTAGCCAGCCTCTCACAGTAGGTTAATTACCCTCCATTTAGTTGGAGGAGGCCCGACTCGGCAGTGGGTAATTTATGGGCTCAGAAATAGTACTAGTAATAACTATCACCAAAATATGGTGTAGCGACCACATGCTCCATACTTTACACAGTTTACCCAAAAAATCTGTACTAATTGCATCAAGAAATATCGTCTGCAAATGCGAGAATTACCAAAAAAGTACGCAAAAAATTTCGCTACCGCGGTAGCGAAATTTCAAGAGCAATTCGCAAGTTAAGAATTCCTCGACCCCTAGCCAGATATAACACCTCGTCTGGCTGGATGATCATCCCTTTGCGCCTAAAATGGCAATAAAATACTCACTCCATCCTCCTCAAACAGTCTGCACAGCTGAGGGTCCTCTTTGACTCCGCAAAGCGCATCTGCGATCCTATCCCTCATTCTACGCGCGAGCTCGAAGTCATCCCTGGCAGCTGCCGTCCGTTTTCTAAGCCTCCAACGCCCAATGCGGATACCAGCGGAGGCCAATGCAGATCCCGCTGATTTTAGCCTTCGGGCGTACTCGAAACGCTCCTCTTGGGAAATATGGATAAAATCACATTAAGTTTTTTTTCGTTGAAAATCCTCATGGATACCTGTTCTTTGGGGAATCGGGGTAAGTGGGATTTCGAGGCGGGAGAAGATGGTACATCTGCCTCGACGTACCTCCTAATCGCTCGACTGGGCCAAGTGTCTTTGTGTAAACCAGAGGCACGTGCTCAGAGGCCCACAGTCATTTGTGTTCGTGAACTTACAATTTTGGCACAGGGTTTCGTGTCAATCTTGAATAGAAACCCTCAGGATAGAACGGGGTGGTGCGTTATAGTTCAGATTTTTGCATAAAGCATGTAGCGTAAATATGCTATTTTTTTTATATCTTAGTTTTTTATTTTTCTATTATTCCTATTTCCTATCAGACGTTATGTGGGACTCCGGGATTTCCCAGTAAAACCCCAGCGACACACCTTTACACGACTCGTTTCGCACGCTACAAGGACCATTAGAGCATCCCGGTTAAGCATAAATACCCCACTCATGTGACTGGAGGAGGTACGAGACAGCAGTAGCATTTTTATGGTCTCAGATGATGATGATGTATCATTCAGGTCGCTACAGGACTATTCTTACCGGCAACAGCGTATCTCTTCTTCTCGTCCAAACTCCTCACCAGATCCGCAATATCGTTGTCCACATACATAATGAAAGCCAGGTCGTCGTAGGGAGAGTACGATGGTTCACTCTTGCTAGGGCTGGTCTTCTCACTCTCTACTTCATCACCAAGCACGTTCACAGCCATCAATGCTACCTGAAAATGTTGTAAGAGACATACTTGACTGCGTTGTTGGTCTAGGGGTTGGATGCACCGCCTTTGTATCACGGGATCCTGGGTTCGATTCCGGGGCAAGTGTCTTTTTGTCATTTGTGTTCCAGAATTTCAAGTTTTTAAACAGTCTCCGCGATACAGCACATATCACGGGTTACGTTTTTTTAAAAAAGAAAAGAATGACCTTATAAAAGAAAGGTTAGGCTGAAAAGTAAAGCCGTATTTTGATCATCTTCCCAGCTAAAAGGGTTTTCGAGAGAGGTAGGATTCCCCAAATTTAACCACTAAATTCTGTCCTGAGCCCCTCGCATCCGTCGGATTCCTCCTTGCAATATGGTTGATGAGGGCGATGGCAACCACATGCGTCATGCTTGTGAACAGGTGCCGCAGTTGAGGGTCGGTTGGCTCAGGCATTAAAATTAAAAAATGTGCATCTGCAATCCAAAGCTGATCGTTCGGTTTAGACCGAGCTATTTGAATCGCGCTCCTGCCGCCCGCGATCGGAGCGCGATGGATCGTCCGGTGTGGACCCAGCTAATGACTAGGTGTTACTAATGTTTTGCCCTTTGCGACTATTGTGCGAGTTCTCTCTCACAAATCTGTCTACTCCCTATCTTGTGTAATGACGATCTAAAAAAGCAACTACAGCGTTATATGGCGGCTCTTCTCTGAATTCCGACTTGGTAAAAGTTTGTTTTAAATGTATAATGATATTTTTTTACTTGTCATATTTGCACTAATGAGCCAACTAGATTATATTAATTTATATTTTGTTTTTTTAGTTTATTTTAGATTTTAGGTCATCGGTCCAAATTGTGGGAGGCTTTAAGTAGTCACTTCTCCAGGACCGTTGGGATTTGAGAATTGAGACCATATTAGCCAAAAGACGTCCACTGCTGGACATAAGTGCTACCCCAATGATCTTCACAAAGGCCGGTCCTGTGCCGCCCGCATCCAACAATTTCCGGCGACCTTAAAGATGACCTGGCGTCGGTACACGTGTGCGAGGCCTACCAGCACTGTGGTTTCCGGAACGCGGTCGCCACTCGAGAAACATGTGCCCTGCCCACTGCCCCATAAGTTTGGCAGTCATGTGGGCTATATCGCTAACTCTGGTTCTCCTGCGTATCTGGTCACTTCTGATTTGATCTCGCAAGGAAACTCCGAGCATAGCGCTCTCCATTGCCTTTTGGGTGACTTTGAGTCTTCTGATGGAGCCCATCGTCATGAATGTACAGAATGATTATTTAAAACAAATATTAACTACTATTAGTTTGCGTAGGACAAACCTGATCATCTTCTTTAGCGGGTGGATGTGGCCCTGATAGCCTGAGCTTCACGAACCGCGCTACCGTTGGTTCTGGAAGGGCAGCCGATCTAAACAAAGAAACAATTAATGGTTTCCCATACTAAATAAATGTTTTACTACACAATTAGCGATGCAAAAAAACTTCAAACTGCTAAGAAGAATTTCTAAACATGGTGATTACCGATAAGCACGACAGTAGTTAGACGGTACCGTAGAATAGTACTAGCGATACTGAATTTGGGCGAAGTTACACTCAAACTCAAACTGAACTTTATTTACGTAGGTTTTATAACAAAACTCTGGCAAATTATTTAAAACTACCATCATCATCTTTTACACATTTCTTAATGGGCTGTTTTGCCCTTTGCGTAACTGTAATACAGTCAACTGCTTCTATCTACCAGCTAGTCTACTCCTGAACATAGGCTATAGATCGCCACAAATTACGATCCCGTGCAGACCGCCACCAGCGACCTTTATAAGGTCGTCCGTCTACCTATTACACTTCGTTTTATCATTAACTAGCGACCCGCCCCGGCCTCGCACGGGTGCAATGATGAACGTCTAAATTTATCGGTGTTTCTCTACAATATTATACATGTATTATACCTAAAAACCTTCCTCTTGAATCACTATATCTATTAAAAAAACCGCTTTAAAGATTTAAGCATACATAGGGACGGACAGACGACAGCGACTTTGTTTTATAGTTACTATGTAGTGATGATAGTGAAATGGCAATCTTATCATTCCCACAAAAATTGCCGGTCTTACCTTAGTTCCCTGGTTCTGGCTTGTGGTGACGGCTTGGCTAAGGTGACCCGACCTACGCTGGTATATGTAGCACCACAAGGAGTTGCCGCACCCTCGGATACCAGGCCTCCAGACACGAGGACTTCTACACAGGCCGCTGGGAATGAATGAAATGTATATCTCTAGAATTGTATTGATTTATTATGTAACTACAGCAAAACGATTTGGATGTTCCTCGAATTTTACCAAATATAATTTCTTTAAATTATAAACTATGTAGGTAACTATCATAATTTCGTCATCATCAGTTAAGCTCATAAATGACCCACCCACTAATGAGACGGGCCTCCTCCAATTACATGACGGGTAATTAGCCTATAAAAACAGGATCAGAAAAATAGTAAAAAGATATATCAAAAAACCTTTATCATCGTTACAATAAAAACATCTATCGTCGTTACAGCCCATATATGACCTACTGATGACCTACTGGGTCGGGTCTCCTCCAAATTCATAGAGGGAAATTAGCCTACTCAGGGTTTGTGGTGGTTTGTCTTGGGGCTAGGTGATCTCCCTCTTGCGTTCTATTAGTCGCCTCTTACGAGCCCCTAAAGACGGTATGGGTTGGTGATATTGTGTATTCTAAATCCGTCCGGTCTCAAGTGGAGATTTTTTTATATTAAGAACTAGCGACCCGCCTCGGCCTCGCACACGTGCAATTATGCATGTATTATACTTATAAACATTTCTCTTGAATCACTATCTATTAAAAGAAACCACTTTAAAATCCGTTGCGTAGTTTTAAATATTTAAGCATACATAGGGAAGGACAGACGACAGCGACTTTGTTTTATACTATGTAGTGATATTTAAGTGTTTTGCTTATCAGTATTCGACTACGATGTAGAAATATAATAATGTAAAGACAGAGAGGCTAGAATATTATAAGCTAGAATGTTGTTCAATAAATCATATCTGAAATATTAAATCGTCGACATGCTATTTTTTTTAGAAACCAGTTCATTTAGTAAAAGCTGTTACCAGTTACCACTACAATGATGCCAAACGTGTTACTCACGAATAAGTTGATGGTGGGCCAGGAGCTGGAGTTTGTGGACGCTGGTGATTCGCGTGAGCCTTAGTAAGAGCTCGTGGGGAGGTGTACCCTCGGAGCGCCACCCACGAGCCGCCGGCCCTTGAGAATTCAGCTCGCATGCTGGATAGGAGCTGTCTTCACCTGAAAATTTTTCATCCTTATCTATCTATCAGCCACAGAAGTCCACTGCTGAACATAGGCCTCCCCCATAGATTTCCACAATGCACGATCTCGTGCTGACCGCATCCACCGACTCCCAGCGACCTTCACAAGATCGTCCGTCCACCTAGTCGGGGGTCTTCCCACGCTTCTCTTTCCCATACGTGGGTGCCACTCCAACACTTTTATGCCCCAACGGCCATCCGTTCTTCGGGCCACGTGGCCTGCCCATTGCCACTTCAACTGTGCAATCCTTCTAGCTATGTCGGTAACTTTAGTTCGTCTACGGTTTCTTTTCATCCTTATCTGCTTGCATATGTATAATGCCCCGTCCTATCCTGGGGGAGTCGTATTTGCATATATGAAATCACATTTATGAGCAGGAAATCTTGAAAAAAGAAAGGCACAGTAGGCTAATTTCCCTCCACGAAACAATAGCAGGGGTTTCGTATAAAACAAACTGGTGATTACCTATCCAAAAGGGGCAAAACTACTAGCCAACCCCAATGGAATTGAAAGAGGTGGCGTAAAAAAAACAACTAGAAAATCCGGAAATGTATGAGCTCACTTCCACCCTGGTATACAAAGACTTAACACAAAGACTCCTCAAACAAGGCATTTCATCATATAAGGAGTCGATACACAGTAGACTGACACACACTTACTACTACTACTAGCGACCCACCCCGGCTTCGCCCTGGTGCAATGATGAACATCTCAATTTATCAGTGTTTCTCTACAATATTATGCAATACATTATAAACCTGCCTCTTGAGTCACTCTATCTATTTAAAAAAACCGCTTCAAAATCCGTTTCGTAGCCCTGCTGGAAAGATCTCATAATATATCATAGGAAAAAAGAAATATTTTATAAGATTTTATGATTTTCTTACAAGCGTATGAGCCAGAGAAAATTTTCTCACCAATATTTTATGATATTCTATCAGTAGTGCATCAACTCATAGATTCTCATAAAATTATTACTTCTTGGTCGCTATGAGATATTATGAGTAATTTCATTATTTACGAATATCTATTAATATATAGTTTATTAATATCTAGTAATCTTTAAATCTAGATTTAAAGATTTAAGCATACATTAACTATGTAGTGATAGTGATGATAATGAAGCCCATAGATGACCTACTGCTGAGTTGGGTTTCCTCCAGTTACATGGAGGCTTTTAAAGCCTACTGTGTCACGCTGGCCAGACGGGTTGGTTCTGCATCAGATCCCACAATGCCGCAACAGCACGCGAGTTGGAGCAACACCCACCGAATGGAATGGGGTGGTGATACTGCGTATTCTAAAACCATCACCACACGGAAAACAATTACACGTAAACACGTCAAACTATATTTCAATTAGTTTTCCTCAGAGGTTAAGAATGCAACCAGTTTTCGTCAACATTTCATTATTAATTGGGACATTTCAGCCGTAGCTATTTTAATTGTAACGACTTGAAAAGTTAGTAACATTCTCGAAATAGCACCAGAACTAGGTAGGTTTCTGAAGCCCTTCAATTGTAGCTACGTGTAAAATACTTTTTATGAAACATTGTAACTATATTTAAGCACTAGCTTTTGCGCGCGGCTTCGCCCGCGTGGGCTTCGAACCCGTGCATATTTTTTATGAACATAAAATGGGTTATTGTGACTAAACTATGATAGTTAGATATGTGCCCACGCGGACTTTTTTGTAGATCTTTATAAGACCTACAAATCCGTAGTAGTTACATCATTTTGTTCTATTGTCAATAGTTTTTGCAGCGCATGCATAAATAGGTTTTCGATTTTACACCTTGGTTTACAAAATCGCAATTTTCATACGGATCCCTAATTCTTTTGAAAATAAAATATAGCCTATAACCTTCCTCGATAAATGGACTATCTAATACTGAAAGATTTTTTAAAATCGGACCAGTAGTTCCTGAGATTAGCGCGTTCAAACAAACAAATAAACAAACAAACAAACTCTGCAGCTTTATATATTAATATAGATAAAATACGCAACCCTCTCTAGTCAATTTAAAACTCGTTTGTTCATAAACATTTAGTGCAAACAAACGTATAAATGTTACGTATGGTGACAGATTTAGAACCCCATTTCATCCTGATGGTGTCGTAACAGCCGACAAACGGAAATGATAAGGCCGAAAACTTTGTCGCAAGACAAGGAACACTAGATACGAAGCCCTGTGCCAACCCGTCTGGCCAGCGTGGCACAGTAGGTTAATTACTCTCCTTGCAGTTGGAGGAGGCCCGACTAAGCAGTGGGTCATCTTTGCGTATCGGTAAACGTATGTTTTGTAGAGGACGTATTTTAAATACAAAATCGTACAATTTTAAAAAATAATTCAATTTTCGCCTTCTTACAATTCTTTGCTAATCACTCACACACTAAACTTCAAATAAATATGAAGTTTTATGACAAACTAGTTACTTACAAATTTCTTGAATCTAGAACCAATTCTAATTAATGAAAAGTAAGCTTTTTCGGATCGATATCCAAAAGACGGAGGTAACAAAACGTAAAAAAGACTATGGCGGTTTATTTTTTAGACCATAATATGCTTTAAGTTACTCCGCGTAGTGGCTTCATTCTATCTTTCCTTTTCTGTCTACCCTGTCGTTTTATCTTTGCTCTATTTTTTTAAGGAGTCTCAATACAACACGAATACAGAATACACCGATAGAACATCTGCTTGGAAATACAAAAAAAACATAATTATCGGCCAATAAACACGCCTGTGACACTCGAATCTTAAAATACGCCTTTGTCATTTCAAACTTATAACACTCCTCTTTTTGTACGGGGTTAAAAAGTGTTATTATTATACGTTGGCGATATTCGGGGCAAACATCCATACATATTCATGGAAGCCTATTCACTATTCTTCTCTTGATGGATGAATATTGGTGCTGAATATATATGTAGGTCGATTATTTCAGACCAACAACGTACGACTGCGATATCCATCAATTATTCAGAGAGTTTCGGTCGGTTATCGATTAATTCGATTCTATGATAGTCCCAATTAAAAATATATCCGAGTTTACGTAAATATGGGGGGTGGAAACGATTTTGTGTCAGACACTAGCTTTTTAGTCCAAAATACGGCTGTGTTTGAAGACATAAACCTTCAATTAATGTGTGTAGCCAGTGATGACATATGGTACAGCGACGTGGTCGCACACGAGGCTTCATCAAAAGGCTTGTCCCCCAAAGGGGAATTGGCAACATTATGTAGCGGTGGTCAGGGCACATAGCTTGCGGGACTGACGCCTTATGGAGTCTTTGAATGGCGACCGGGTACCGGAAAACGCACTGTTGCTAGGCCTTCGTGGAAATCCTTGGGGGAAGGATTAAGTCCAGCAGGGAACGTCGTTTGGCTGAAAACTTTTTACTTTGGACAACCTCACGCTAGCCTTGAGCTAGCCAGTCTATGTAGGACTCCGGGGCACGCAAAGACAATGTTGCGCCCCAACCAACACACAAAAAACCAACTGCATTCCTCCTCTGCACGAAACAGGGCCTTGACCGCTTCTCAGCGGACCCCACGCTTTGGTGTTCCTCGACTCTACTAGGCGCGTGCGTGCTACGTGCGGGACATTGAACGTGCCTCTTTCAGAAGCCGGATGATCCGGCGTAGCGCTTGGCTGCTGCTTGGTGAGGTTCATCGGCATTATCCACCGGCCAGACCAAGCAACCACCTCGCCGTCTGTCGGCATTTTACCTAAGGCTCCCAAGAAAGAGGCGTGGTATCGTGGTGGAGCCTTAGCCCACCACGATTTCACGTGCCGCACTTCGTCTGGCCTCTCCCCTCTCCCCGTACGAGATGTAGCACGGTCAAGAGGGCCAACATTATTTTCCCTACCTTGTTAATGGTAGCAATTTTGGCTGCGGTAAACTCGACACACAATGACGAAGGTTTAGGTTTGTCATACAGCTATCATATTTCATTTGGTTCAGTCCATTAGCATTAATTGGTGAGCCGTTACGTAAGTTTACTTTTATATTTGCTCTGACTGACTGTTAGATTTTCATTTGTTTTATTCAACACTAGCTGCACCCGCGACTTCGTCCGCGTGGAATTTAAAAAAAGATAATTAGTTCATTAATATTTTTTTTTGGTTTTTGCATTTATTTTAATTATCATTTATTTTCAGTTTATGTTGGCTTATTTATCGAATCTTCTTTGATATTGAGATTGTGAATATCATCATAAATACTAAGTTTCAGTGTCCACCACAACCTGACAAAGACTGGTGGGTAGTTCTATATCATGATTACTATTCACTTCTAGACACTTTCCCTCTCCAACATCAAGAAGTATTTTACTAAATTCTGAATCAGCTGAATGATGTGCTCTCATGTTTTGTTTTAAATTAAGTTTTTAACAATGTCTCCAAAGTACTGAACGTTTTAGCCGGAACAAACAGACAGACAGACAAAAATTAAAAAAAAAAATATTTTGGTCTATGTGCTGTTTAAACATACTTATGCATTTAGTAAAAAGTTGTTATTTTATTATTACAATCAGACACTCCAATTTTATTTATTTGTATAGAAGATGTATAGACTAAATAAAAGTAGCCTAAGTTACTCTTTATATCATCAGCTACCTATCAGTGAAAGTCCCGTCAAAATCGGTCCAGCCGTTCCAGAGATTAGCTGGAACAAACAGACAGACAGACATACAGACGGACAGACAGACAAAAATTTAAAAAAATGTTATTTCGGTCTATGTGCTGTGTATACAGACTTACGCATTTAGTAAAAAGTTGTTATTTTATTATTACAAACAGACACTCCAATTTTATTTATTTGTATAGATGTATAGATGTGCTGTGTATACAGACTTACGCATTTATTTATTTTTATAGATGTATAGACTAAATAAAGTAGCCTAAGTTACTCCTTATATCATCAGCTAACTATCGGTGAAAGTCCCGTCAAAATCGGTTCAGCCGTTCCAGAGATTAGCCGGAACAAACAGACAGACAGACAGACAGACAGACGGACAGACAGACAAAAATTTAAAAAAATGTTATTTTGGTCTATGTGCTGTGTATACAGGCTTACGCATTTAGTAAAAAGTTGTTATTTTATTATTACAAACAGACACTCCAATTTTATTTATTTGTATAGAGTATAGATGTCAACCCACTACTGAGTCGGTCCAAATGCATGGATGGTTTGTGGCAGGGTGACCTAGGTCTTGCGTTCCTTTATTTAGACACCTCTTACGACACCCTCATAGAGTGTTTTTTTTATTTGAAACTTCAACGATTTTTCAAATAGTAAACTCTGTCCAAAGAGTTCGTTATAATCCCTTCTATGAAACACAAGCCAGGCGTCTTTAACCAGTTTTCTATCGTTTGCGGTTACATTTTATGTCTATGTATCTACCACAGACATTATAATACTATACAGTCGTTACGATACAATATGTAGTCTTAATGTGTCGTAAGAGGCGACTAAAAGAACGCAAGAGGCAGATCACCTAGCCGAAAGGGAAGGAAAACTTGATACAAACCCTGTGCCAACCCGTCTTGCCAGCGTGGCACAGTAGGCTAATGTTCTACCATGAATTTGGAGGAGGCCCAACTCAGTGGTGGGTCATTTATGGGATGAAACGGCGAAACTAAGTAATACTGGTAAAACTATTTTATAAATGTTACTCAACAGAACTTAGTATAGCAGAAAAAAAAACAACAATCCATTATAATCATTATCATAGAAATCTTCAAAAAGTGCCGATATTATGGTATAAGTGAAAAGGGAATACCTAGGCTGAAAGCGAAGCAGCACAGGGCAGCACACTAGGCTAGTAACATGAAAGAAAAAATAAACATAACTAGTTAATACTTAATTGTTGAAATAAAATAATTCAGTACTTACTTGTTGCGTAGACTACATGGAACGGGACCCGTTTTGGCATTTTCCAAATTATATACTACCTTTTTACTTTTAACTCAAAACAAATGTTCACTTCCATTGCAGAAAATTAAAAAAAAAACACTATTAAAAGACTACGTCAAATAGAACGCGAAATTCGAAAAGGAAACGCGGGAAATTGCATTGTTTATTGAGGTTGAATATAAAACGACATTGTTCAAAATTAAATTAATATTTAGTTAAATAATTTGTAATGGATTGGTTGACAGAGTGTAAAGTAGAGGAATGAAGTTCGTTTGGGACAGAGTGGTAAATGAATCAATATTTGCGCGGCTCAATTCATAAACAGCGTTGATTTCGAGAATATCGCGCAGGCTGCAAGCGGGGTGGCGTCATCTATGAAAAAATTATGGAACTAGAATTTTATTAAGGTATTGTGCATATTCATATTATTATTTGAATTAACTTTTGTACATATAAAGAATCCCACCGTACCTAAATAAAATTGTTTTCAAACGGTAGATTTGTTCGACATCACGCAAAACCTTAACAAATTCTTTACATAATTCTTAGATAGAAGACTTATAAAAGTAAAAAAAGGTGTTTAGAAATAAATTATATCTAAAAGACAAGTAATTGGATTAAATTTTATTAATGTCATAATTAACAATCGTATTATGGGTCAGCGCCGACCAACGGAGTGGCGGCGAAGAGACTAAATCAGTAACAATTTAAATTCAACATAAAACGCTTCAGAATACGTACATATCACTATCACTACATAGTATAAAACAAAGTCGCTGTCGTCTGTCCGTCCCTATGTATGCTTAAATATTTATAACTACGCAACGGATTTTGAAGCGGTTTCTTTTAATATATATAGTGATTCAAGAGGAAGGTTTGTAAGTTTAATACATCCATAATAATGCACCCGTGCGAAGCCGGGGCGGGTCGCTAGTTTATTATAAACTAGTGGCCCGCCCCGGCTTCGCCCGTGCAAAGCCGGGGGTGGGTTATACATATAAACCTTCCCGTTGAATCACTCTATCTATTAAAAAAAACCGCTTCAAAATCCGTTGCGTTGTTTTAAAGATTTATGCATACATAGGGACGGACAGAAGAATGCGACTTTGTTTTATACTATGTAGTGACGCGAAAGTTTGTAAGAATGTATGGATGTTAGTTTGTTACTCACGCAAAAACTACTGAATGGGTTTTGATCAAACTTTATAATAATATAGCTTACACGTCAGAATAGCTAGGCTATAAATTTTAAAGAAGGTAAACTTAGTGTGAGTTACCCAAAGTATAACGATAAGTGTCAAGCAAGTAGGAAAAACATCTGATGTAATATAAAATACTTTCTATGATCATTAGCACAATTTTCTATTACCACGCGGGAATAATCGCGGGGCACAGCTAATAAAATAATATATTTTTATCGATACAGAATTCTTAACTATACTTACAGGCATTTAATAAAAATGAACTCCTCATTTATTTTAATTTCAGCTTTAAGTGTGGTGAGGCAAATACAGTTTTTAACAAAGATTATAAATTAGTTAGTTGTGCGAGAAGCTCTAAAAATATGTACCTACTTAAAACAATAAATAAATAACATACTGTTTAATATTCTTCTTAGAGCAAAATATACTTTATTTCTTGTAAAAAAAGTTGGCAACCCTTCATCGTTGGAGCCCACAAAAGGAAATGACAAGGCAGAAACCCTAGCCGCAAGAGAAGGAAAACTTGAAAATAACCCAGTGCCAACCCGTCTGGCCAGCGTGGCACAGTTGGCTAATTACCCTCCATGTTGTTGGAGGAGGCGACTCAGCAGTGGGTCATTTATGGGCTGAGTAGTAATGTCGGGCATTCCTTAAATTCATAACTGGCCGGCACAGGGTTTGTATCAAGTTTTCCTTTTTAAACCGAAAAGCGGCGTGTAGTGTAGTAACCTTTCAGTGTAAGGTTCTTTGGTACTAAAAAATACACGTGATTTTTAATGGAGGGGTGGGGGTTGTCTTAAAACTCACCACGTATCACCACGGGTAAACACGACAGCATGTCGCGGGTTCGATTCCCGCACGGAGGAAATATTTGTACGACCTACAAGTATTTGTTACTGTCCATTAATCACGTGATGTTTTTTTTAACATTTTTTAACCCCTCCCCCCTGTTGGTGATAAGTGGTTTGGTTTAGGACTAAAGCCCCAATTAATATCACGTGTATTTTTAAGTACCTGCAAAGAATCTTACACTAAAAGGTGACCTAACCTATACGCCGCTTTTCGGTTTAAAAATTACGCGTTTGACGAAAACGTGATATCTTACTATACCCCTCCCCCCCCTTGTGATATTTCGTGATTTTCCCGGATCCCTCCCCCCTTTTGAACCTCACGTGATTAATGGACAGCACCTTGACACAGGGTTTAGTATCAACGTTCCCTTCTCTTGCGGCTTGTCATTTCCTATTGTCGACTCTTACGACACCCATAAGATGAAATGCGGTGGTGACACAATGTATTCTAAATCCGTCACCACACGGACTGACACGGTTGAATTGCTAAATGGGAATTATTTGACGCAGTAGTTAACTTTAGTATTGGCGACTACCCAGTTGAGGAGCGCCGTCACTCTGGTATTGACGCCAGGGTAGTCTGTGGCGCAGGACCGTCCGTAGCTGACGATGCCCACGTTGAAGAGCAGCCCAGTGGCCGGGTCTGTGTATAGCACGGGACCGCCCGAATCATCCTGCAAATAACACGTACCTTAAAACATATGATACTAAATCTCTTCATCTTCTTCCTCGCATTGTTCAGATATAAATAAATAAATATCCTTGGACATTTCACACAACGCCATCTCGTCCCAACCTAAGCAACTAAATGCTTGTGTTATGGTAACGAGATGGATGTTAAACTACTTATATATATGTATATTTTTTTAAATACATACATATACATATTATTAATAGAAAACACCCAGACCCGGAACAAATACTTAAAGGTCGTACAAATATTTCTTCCGTGCGGGGATCGAACCCGCGTCACGCTGCACAGCAGTCGATCACTCAACAACTGCAGTTTTACTGTGTATCGTCGTGTTTATGGCTCTCACATAAACACGACGATACACAGTAAAACTCCTTGGCGCCGGACTTAGATGTGAAGGTGGTAGCTAGCCGGGCGGACCACTAGATCCTACCAAGCGTGTTGTGCCGCGTTTGGATCAATGGGACATCGATTCCGGGGTAGGGCAAGTGTCTTTGTGTAAGCCAGAGGCACTTGTTAAGTCTGTGTGCCACTTTTGTTCGTGTTTGTAAACTTGCCCCGCGATACAGGTTGTAGCGACCGCGTGCTACATACTTTACACAATTCACCCGAAAAATCTGAACTGATTGCATCAAGAAATATCGCCTACAAATGCGATAATTACGAAAAAGTCTAGTGGTTAGATGTGCCGCCTTTGGATCAACGGGTCCCGGGTTCGATTCCAGGGACGGGCAAGTGTCTTTGTCTAAACCAGAGGCACTGGCTCGAAGTCTGGGTGTCATTTCTATCTATAATATGTATGTATTTACAAAAAAAAATGTATATTATAAGTAGTTTATCATCCATCTCGTTACCATAACACAAGCATTAAGTTGCTTAGCTTGGGACGAGATGGCGTTGTGTGAAATGTCTAAGGATATTTGTCTAAGGATATATTTACTGCGATAGCGAAATTTCAAGAGCAATTCGCAAGGTTAAAATATCCCCGACTACAACTATCGGGGGATAGGCGCTGCGACCCCTAGCTAGACATCCCACCTCGTCTGGCTGGATGATCATCCCTTTGCGCCTAAAGTGGTGACCTCGACGTGATGTGAACACGCAAGATACATTAAGTGGCTGGAAGATCATCCCTTTGCGCCTAAAAGGTTATAACTAGTACAGAGGGTTAGTTACAAATGATGAGCATCCATCGAAGAGAGACATTGCTGCAGTAACCGCTAAGCTAACACACGGAGAAAGACAAGACTAAATTACTTCACCTGGCAGGCGTCCTTTCCGGGCGTGTAAGTGCACAACTGTCTGTCAGTGACGCCAGGTTCCTTATTCTTACACGCAGACTGACTGATCACCTGCACGTCAACCTTCCGCAGGACGTCAGATGTTGGCCCTCCAGGGAAAAGGGTACCCCATCCTGGGAAACAAAGCCGTTGCTAGAACTTTCCAGAATTTTTAGAAGCATAATTTGTTCGGACATAAATATTTTGGTAGCAACATATCTTTTACGTGCGACATGATATAATGACTGACTGAATGATTAATGTCCATCATTTCAGTCCACAAATGACCCACTACTGAGTCCGGCCTCCTTCAAGTTCATGGAGGTTAATTAGCCTATGCCTCGGGTTTATATCAAGTTTTCCTTCTCTTACGGCTCTCTACTTCTTGCGTTATTTTAGGGACGCAGCACACTTATCAACTCGGAAAGGGATCGGCACCGTATCAACTCGAGGCGTTCAGTATTATTTGTATGGAACTCCTTACTGCAAAGCACACTAACGCCTAATCGGATTCGTAACGTAAACGCCTCGCCTCGGGACAAGCTCACGAACGCCGTACGGCGCGTGGTCAACCAGCGGTCGGACATAACATATTCGTAACATTATCTTACAGGCCATCCGTAAGCGCGGCGTCGCCTAGCCGTAGCCGAGACGACGTATCGGAGCTGCTGATCCGCTTTGCTTACGTGCTTACGTTAGGTAGTCGCCTGTTTGACGGCGAGGAGAAAGGCGATACGGTGCCGATCCTTTTCCGAGTTGATAAGTGTAATTTGTCCTTAAGTCGCCTCTTACGATACCTTCAGGATGGTATGGGTTGGTGACATTGTATATTCTAAATCCGTCACCACACCAGCACCTACATCCGGCATCAGCCATTTTGACTACATACAATTGGCTAACTAACTGTACCATTGCCAGTATTTAGCCGTAGCTATTGCCGTATGCCGTCCGCGTTTTGTTTTACCAGTTGACCCCCTCCATCTGTCTATTATTACACTATATTTTCTTCCTCCCTCCGCACCATAGTCACACATACACCAGCTAGATCCCAAGGGTTAAGTTTGCATGAGGATGTCCAACGAAAAAAAGGGTTAATAGAGTGACCCGGAACAAATACTTGTAGGTCGTACAAATATTTCTTCCGTGCGGGGATCGAACCCGCGAAGCTCAGCCCAACATGACTGCCTCGTTGGTCTAGGAATTGGATGTGCCGCTTTTGGATCAAAGGGTCCCGGGTTAGATTCCGGCAAGTATCTTTGTCTAATCCAGAGGCACTTGTGTCATTTGTGTTCGTGAGTTCGTGAACTGCCCGCGCAATACAGGTGAAAAATACAAGGGTTCCTTACAAAAAAAAATGATGAAGAAGAACTCACCAAGCATAGTGACTGTGGATCCTGTCAAGTTTGTATTTACAAACTTAAAGGGCATGCAGGCAGGGCCAACGCCGTCATTGAACTGTATCACATCCTGAACTGTCACTATCGCTATATCGTAGTCGTAACTGGCTCTGGAAAAAGGTAATCACCATCAGGTCGGGGTCACCGCTTTTTACCCGTGTGCGGACGGGTTAGAATATAAATTGTCCCCACCGCACGCTGGGAAAAAACGCGTGTTGTAAAAGTCAAGAAAACCCAGCACGCTTGGAGGTAGGATTGAATGGTCCGCCCTGCTAGCTACCACTCTCACATCTAAGTCCGGCGCCAAGCAGTTTTACTGTGTTCCGTCGTGTATATGTGAGAGCCGGTGGCCGACAGGGTATTTCCTTGAATTGCCTGCCCCATCGACCCTGGCGTTACTTTCCATCACGTAAGGCATTCAAGTAATTGGTAAAAAATAAATTAAAAAGTACTTTAGGCGCAACGGGATTATCCAGCCAGTCGAGGTGGTATGTCTGGCAGGGGGCCGCGGCGCCTATCCCCCATAACTGTAGTCGGGGATTTGTTAACCAAGCGAATTGCTAAACTTCGCTATCGCGGTGTAGGACATTTTGGTATGTCTCGCATTTGTAGACGATATTTCTTTTTTAGATTTTTCGGGTAAATTGTGTAAAGTATGTATTATGCTGGTCGTTATACAGTACTGATCTTACCCTCCTATTTGATAGGAAGGTAAGATATTTTCCTCAGCTTACTCAGCCGAGCAACGCCGGGGCTAGGTCGGGGCACAAATACCATCCGAGGAACACCGTGGCTAGGTCGGGGCACAAATACCATCCGAGGAACACCGTGGCTAAGTCGGGGCACAAATACCATCCGAGGAACACCGTGGCTAGGTCGGGCACAAATACCATCCGAGGAACACTGTGGCTAAGTCGGGGCACAAATACCATCCGAGGAACACCGTGGCTAGGTCGGGGCACAAATACCATCCGAGGAACACCGTGGCTAATTCGGGGCACAAATACCATCCGAGGAACACCGTGGCTAGGTCGGGCACAAATACCATCCGAGAAACACTGTGGCTAAGTCGGGGCACAAATACCATCCGAGGAACACCGTGGCTAGGTCGGGGCACAAATACCATCCGAGGAACACCGTGGCTAAGTCGGGGCACAAATACCATCCGAGGAACACCGTGGCTAGGTCGGGCACAAATACCATCCGAGGAACACTGTGGCTAAGTCGGGGCACAAATACCATCCGAGGAACACCGTGGCTAGGTCGGGCATACTTCCTACGTCATCATCATCTGCCCACTCTAGTCCACTGCTGGATATAGGCCTCACCTAAGAGCGCCTTAGAGCGCGTAATATCACAACATAGTATAAAACAAAGTCGCAGTCGTTTAAAACTACGCAACGGATTTTGAAGTGTTTTTTTTTAATGGATAGAGTGGTTTAAGAGGAAAGTTTATATGTATAAAAAATGCATTATATTGTAGAGAAACATTAATAAATTTAGAGGTTCATCATTGCACCCGTGCGAAGCCAGGGCGGGTCGCTAGTAGGCAATAAACAAACAAAGTATTTCTGTACGAAATAAGTTCGTTGTATAGGTATTCATTTAGACTGAATCACGAGGGGGAAACCTAAGTTCTCCTATCTCAGTCTATTTAGCTCCCTATTGAAACGCTCAGGATGGAATAAATTGGTGAAAGCATACTGTATCAAGACTAGGTCTCCTCAGCCCATTGGAAATCGAACTAGGTACAATCAACAAAAACTTACTCAGAAAAGTAAGGATGGATGGTGAAATTAGCGATCCTGTAACCTTTGGTAGCCGGAGAGTCACCTAGAAGCAAAAAGAAATTACCAATACACTGTTCCGGAAGGCGCAGTGCTGGTAGGCCTCCCACACGGTGGACCGACGACCTGGTTAAAGTCGCCGGAAAGCAGTGGATGCGGGCGGCCCTGGACCGGCCTTTGTGGAGATCCTTGGGGGAGGCCTATGTCCAGTAGTGGACGTCTTTTGGCTGAAATGATGATGATGATGTTTTTTTTTTTAAGAATATGTGTAAATAGGTACATAGGAAATTTACGGGTTTAGAATACAAAGTGCCCCCACCCCATTACAATACTGAGGGTGTCGTAAGATGCTACTAAAGGAAATGACAAGGCTGAAAACCTAGCCATAAGAGAAGGAAATCTTGATAGAGATCCCTGTGCCAACCCGTTTGGCCAGCGTGGCAAAGTAGGTTTATTACCCTCCAGTATCTAGAGGAGGCGGACTCAAGAGTGGGTCACAGCGCCATAGCGCCCTGTCTTCAGCTTGACGCATCCAGCAGCTGCCCGCAACCTTTCGCTGATCGTCGCTCCATCTAGCAGAGGGCCGTCCTACACTACGCTTGCCGATTCGATGAAGAGATATACGACCAATGATTGATAAAATATCATCATCATCAGCCCACATTAGTCCACTGCTGGACATAGGTCTGCCCTAAAGAGCGCCATAGCGCCCTGTCTTCAGCTTGACGCATCCAGCAGCTGCCCGCAACCTTTCGCTGATCGTCGCTCCATCTAGCAGAGGGCCGTCCTACACTACGCTTGCCGATTCGATGAAGAGATATACGACCAATGATTAATAAAATATCATCATCATCAGCCCACATTAGTCCACTGCTGGACATAGGTCTGCCCTAAAGAGCGCCATAGCGCCCTGTCTTCAGCTTGACGCATCCAGCAGCTGCCCGCAACCTTTCGCTGATCGTCGCTCCATCTAGCAGAGGACCGTCCTACACTACGCTTGCCGATTCGATGAAGAGATATACGACCAATGATTAATAAAATATCATCATCATCAGCCCACATTAGTCCACTGCTGGACATAGGTCTGCCCTAAAGAGCGCCATAGCGCCCTGTCTTCAGCTTGACGCATCCAGCTGCTGCCCGCAACCTTTCGCAGATCGTCACTCCATCTAGCAGAGGGCCGTCCCACACTACGCTTGCCGATTCGCGGTCTCCACTCAAGAACTCGTCTACCCCAGCGGTTGTCGGTTCTTCTACAGATATGACCATAAAATATCATTGTATACGACAAAGCAACTCGCCTACAGTGACGTCATGTTCCCCCACGATCACAGCCATCCAATTCACTGACATCCCCTGAACGCAGTGGGCTGCCGTGAGCACGTGCTGGCTGGAGATTATCACGCCTCCACACTTGATCTGCTCAATCCTTGCGTCCGCTAGCCCCACCATCATTTTATACTCGTTGACTCCAGTCTCCTGACCACCCACGATACGGTTCTGGATAATACAAACACTGGTATAGTCCGTGTGGTGACGGATTTAGAATGCATAGCGTCACCACCCCATTCGAGCCTAAGGGTGTCGTAAGAGCGGACAGAAGGAAGTGCCAAGGCCGAAAACCTAACCGTAAGCACAAATATAATAAGACCGCAAGAGAAGGAACACTTGAAACGAAACCCTGTGCCAACCCGTCTGGCCAGCGTGGCACATTGGGATAATTACTCTCCATGTAGTTGGAGGAGGCCCTACTCAGCAGTGGGTCATTTATGGGCTGAGAAGAAGAAGAAGAATAGTCCCTAACCTATTTCATGTGGTGACTTTAGAATGGCTTTAGAATAAATAGTGTCACCACCCCAGTCCATACTCAGGGTGTCGTAAAAATCCGAAAAAAGGAAATTGTGGCTTCTCTTGTGGCTAGGCTATCGACCTTCTCATTTCCTTTTTTCGGGTTTTTACGACACACTGAGTATGGAATGGGGTGGTGACACTGTATTCTGAATCCGTCACCATATGGATTCAGAAAATACTGGTCATTAGCCAAATCCGGTTAGACTGGTAGGTCTTGACAGCCCTAGGAGCGGAAAAGTCTAACAGCCGCCTAGTGGTTAGTACTTTCTTTCAACCTTTTTTAGTGGGATTCTTAAAGATCCCCAGCCGGGGGACGGGGTAGGTTATGTGGGATTCCCGGTCGCGAGAAAATGGTAAGATGCGACATGGCTGTCAGTCACCTAATGCGCCAGGTCTAAATATTCAATATGTTTTTGTCTTGTTTCGCCTTTACGAGGATTTTTTTCCTTTCTTAGCACATTTGCCAATACACTTAATGTTTTTCTGGCTTCTAATATGAACAACTAGTTATGTGACAAAAATTGGGCGCATCTCCTACGTTCAGACAGCGACTTAAATTCTGTACTGTTGCTTACTAGTCAAAAATCTAAATCAAAATGTTTTAAAATCAAATAAATTCTTGCGAATGCTTTCAAATAGTCAAAAAAAAAAAAAAAAAACACTAAATCAAAATTAAAAACAAAAAAAATGTGTGTTGCAAAGATATAATCGCTTATCAAACCTGTCTCTTCTCTCCACACGTACATCTGGCAGGAGTTGAGACGCGTTGAGCCGTCAGCTCGCAACTGAAGCGTCCACCAGAAGTATTTGAAACTGTAATTAGCGCTGCAAGAAGAGATTCATTAACAAAATATTCTAAATGCTTACCGCAGATTTTTAAACTAATCTCTTGACTGGCTCTTGAAAGTAAGCTGGTGAATACTTGACGAGAGCGTTACGAATAATGTGATCGGGCGAGGCGAACGGAAGTTGAGTGGGAATTATAAGTTTTAAGTGATGATAAAAGAGAGACAGGTACTTTCCGTACAATACTGTACGGACAACAGAGAGAGGTGCTAGCTCACATTTTCTCCTCTCATAGCCAGTTACGTTGCTTAAATCTAAGACACAGTGCAGGCTTATTGTCTGTATCACACTATAGGAGCAAGAGAGACCAGTGCCCGCGCACATTTTCTTTCTCTCTTCCTCTCATAGCCAGTGCATGAACTGGGGGTGCCACTAACGTGACGTGAATCCTGTATAACAGTGTATCCCCCTGTGGGGCGTGGGCAATTTGATAATTAAGGTGGGTAATTTTAAAATGGACTTGTCAAACAATTTATAGGGTTAAAATTATGCATGGGCCTAAGACATTTAGAAATGTTAAGGTGGGGCATGACCTAAAAATGGTTGGGAAACACTGCTGTAGAATGTGAAAGATGAATTTGATAAAGTTATCAATAACTAACAACAGATTTTGTCTACAAAGTTTCACCACCGCATTCTATCGTGAGGCTGTTGTAAGAGCGGACAAAAAAGGAAATGTTAAGGCCGAAAACCTAGCCGCACGTGTAGGTAAACTTCATACGAAACCCTGTGCCTACCCGTCAGGCCAGCTTGGCACAGTGGTCTAATAACCCTCGATGTGGTTGGAGAAGGCCCGACTCAACAGAGGGTCAATTATGGAATGAGTAGTAGTTCTATACGGTGGAGCCGTCTCTAGACGAGAGGGTGGTAATCCATTATGCCCCTCCCTCTCTTACCTATGCTGATTCTTCGTCCCGTGGAGACAACATTCAGAGTACCACGGCCGCAATATCTCTCAGCATCAGCAAGCATAGCATCCCCAGTTCGGGAGACCAGAAGTCTATCGTTGCGGCAATCTGTCGACTGAAACAGGAAACGTTTTATCTTGAAGGTCTCATGCCATAAACTACCCACTTCTGTGTTTAGCTTCCTAATCCATGGAGGGAAGATCAAATGCCAGAATACGCTGTGGTATAGCTCTCTCCCGTTTTTCGGATCTTACGATACCCTCAGGATGGAATGGCGTGGTAGGTTTAGTGGGTACACCCGGGTGTACTTTACCATCTCTTCACGCTCGTGGACTCTTACATTACCCAGCCCTGTCCCGCTGGATGAGTACTATAAAAGGTTTCTCCCTGGTAAACAAGTGGTAGAAATTGGGCGCAGCATAGTTTCCTCCGCGGACAATTTCAACACCTTTTTTTACTTTGGAAATCCTCATGGATGCCCGACCGCTAAACGCCAGCAGGGTTATGTGGGACTCCGAGTCGCAGAAAGATAGTAATGGCGCCCCAGCCTACCCACTAAAACCAACGGTGCTCTAAACAGACTCGACTGCTCTGAACAGGGCCATGGGTTTCACTCCCCATTAGGAACCATGCTCCGCGACCCTGATGAGGCATTGGCCCCATGCTTTGATGGGGAGCTCTGGACGCTCCCCAATGTCGAGAGGCACGTGCGGGACATTGCACGTGCCCGCCTGCCTGGCCGCCCCTTCGCAGCTAGCGGCGGCTGCCGACTGTGTCGCGGCAGTTTAGGCTCTCGAGGCAATTTTGAGGACAGAAGAGTCCCTGGAGCCAAAAAGCCCCACGCCCCTGTGTACCCGGCATGGGTGACCGTAAGCCTGTATGGCCCCAACGGATCCTAAAGGCATGCCAGACCCCTCACCACAAGAAGGTCGGTCGAGGAGGACAATTACAACACCTGCCTTTTTATCGGGGTTATAAACTCAAACTCAAAAGGAACTTTATTCACGTAGGTTTCCTCACAAAACTCTTATAAATCGTCATATTTAGAAATACCATTATCATCTTACGGCCCCTGTCCCACACCAGGTGGCAGCCTCCACACACACCTATCAGTCGTCATACCTACATTCACACCTTTCACACACAACTCCTCACTCCTACAATCCCTCCATCTCCCCTGATCGCTCACAATCCCTGCGTTCACTCACATTCATGCCGAAACTACCACCGGTTCGGAAGGCTGCTCTACAGAGAAGAGCCGGCAAGAAACTCTGTAGTTGCTTTTTCTTTTTAAATATAGATCTACTTTACGAAAATTACCGAAAATTACCCCCGACACAATAACCTTTAAAAAGTAAAAAATAAATACATCGCGTTGGGCACCGCTCCCATTTATTTATTACCTGACCCCTGGTCTTTCACCCGTCATAACTTTTAAACGGCTCAACCGATTTTCATCAAACATGTCTAAGAACACTCGCACGTAACTCACCTTTCATACAAAAAAAAAACTACATTGAAATCGCTTCATCCGTTCGTGAGCTACGGTGCAACAGACAGACAGACAGACACGTCAAACTTATAACACCCCTCTTTTTGCGTCGGGGGTTAAAAAGCACTAAACAGCATAGTGAGAGCAAGTTCGCAAGATGAGAGAAAGGGAATATCTTACCGATGGTATATTGACCTCGGGGCAGTTTAAGCGGCAGTTGTACCCGGCGGGGCAGTCGGCGATCCACCTACATTGCATCCCCCCACTGTAGTTGTTGGGGTAATTTGGACTGTACACGTAATATGTTCGACCTGGTAGAACCTAGAAGCAACACAATAACATAAATAATAATAAATAAATATAAATATCCTTGGACATTTCACACAACGCCATCTCGTCCCAAGCTAAGCAACTTAATGCTTGTGTTATGGTAACGAGATGGATGATAAACTACTTATATACATTTTTTTTTGTAAATACATATGTATTATAGATAGAAATGACACCCAGACTCCGAGCCAGTGCCTCTGGTTTAGACAAAGACACTTGCCCGACCCCGGAATCGAACCCGGGACCCGTTGATCCAAAGGCGGCACATCTAACCACTAGACCAACGAGGCAGTCCGTCCGTGCACATCCCATCCAATAGCTTTAGTTATTTAATGGGCAAAACTGAATCCCCAAACTGCCCTGACTGCAATATGATTGATGATGTATATCACAGAATAATGGAATGTGTCAGGAATGAAGAGGTAAGGAGACAAATGTTACTGAACACCAGTTTAAATGTAGGGATATGCCAGAGTATACTGTCAGAACCTTTGTCAAAAGAAGCAAGTATAATTTATAAAATTGTAAAGACGGGCCTTATAGTATAAGCGGTGTTTCTTCAGTATGTACCTATGAGGGTGACATAATCCCCGGGATTAAACCCTCTATAATCTAATAAAGAAAAAAAAAGTCCGTGCCAATCTTTATGGCCAGTCTAAATGTAGCCGCATTACGCTGCGCACAACATAAAATTATGTACCAGCGGGACGGGGCGGGGAGACGGGCCCCGCCCACACGCGCCGTTTTTCACCCGCTAGCGCCCTCGTCACACGATTGTTAGTGTGAGTGAGCTACGTTTGTATTGGTTATGAAATGTACGATGCGCAAGTTCGTACCCACGGCCGCGACGGATTTATAATACATAGTGTCACCACCCCATTCTAACCTGGGGGTATCCTAAGAGCCGACAATAGGAAAACCTAGCCGTAATAATCATCATTTCAGCCAAAAGACGTCCACTGCTGGACATAGGCCTCCCCAAAGGATCTCCACAAAGGCCGGTCCTGGGCCGCCCGCATCCACTGCTTTCCGGCGACCTTAACCAGGTCGTCGGTCCACCGTGTGGGAGGCCTACCAGCACTGCGCCTTCCGGAACGCGGTCGCCATTCAAGGAGTTTTCTGTCCCATCGGGCGTCGGTCCTGCGAGCTATGTGCACTGCCCACTGCCACTTAAGTTTGGCAATCCGGTGGGCTATGTCGGTGACCCTGGTTTTCCTGCGTATCTCCTCATTTCTCATTCGATCTCGCAGGGAAACTCCGAGCAATCCCTGTGCCAACCCGTCTAGCCAGCGTGGCACAGTAGGCTATTTTCCCTCCCTGTGATGGGAGGAGGCCCGACTCAGCAGTGGGTGACTATGGGCTGAATAGTAGTAGTAGGATTTAGAACACATAGGGTCGCTACCCCATTTCACCCATGGTATTTCCTTTTGTCGGCTCTTACGACACCCTCAGGATGGAATGGGGTGGTGACACTATGTAGTCTAAATCTGTCATTAGTAATTAATTATCGTAGCTTTATCGTAATTATCATCGAGATTACTATCATATCCTTATCTTAAGGATGATACCAGGTGACTGATAGTAAAGTTGTGTGATTATACATAACTACTTAGGTAAAGATAAAAACTTGTTTGCTTCGCATGTGCCAAATTATATTGACTAGAAGTTGCTGATGTTTGGCCCTACGCGACTATTGCGCTAGTTCGCTCTCACCTCTCACAAATCCGTCTCATCACATCCTTGTACCTAAAAATGGCGATCTGAAAAGAGCAACTATGAAGTTTCTTGACAGCTCTTCTCTGTAGGGCTGCATTCCGAACCGGTGGTACATGGTAGATTTTATTTTATTATTAACTTGTGAAAAGAACTATAGGTACCCGTATGCACTAGCGGTTGGCCTAACCGCGCGGGCTAACTGAACCGCCACAAAATTTCAACCGCCAGTGCGTACAAACATAAGCGGTTGCATAATAAACTAGAAAAACGGCAGGACGCGCGGCTAGCCGCCTCCGCGGTTCAACCGCTAGTGCGTAAGGGGGCGTATAAGCCAGCTTATTTAATCAAAAAACCAAGTTTTTTTTTAAATTATATATTGTTATCGGATAGCAAGGAATATATATAGATAGAATATAATATAGAACGTTTAATTTATTAGTGTATTTCATCATTATCATCATTGTTCAGCCCATAAATGACCCGCTACTGAGTCGGGCTCCTCTAAATTTGGGAAGGGAAATTAGCCTACAGACCCACCGTCTGGGGAAACCCTCAATGCCCAAGGGCGTCCTAGTTGCCCGGAACACCCTCGATTGTTAAGAGAGTTTACCCATAAAAATACAAATTGTTAAGACACAAGATCTTACTATATTATAATACTAGCGACCCGCCCCGGCTTCGCACAGGTGCAATTATACATGTATTATACTTATAAACCTTCCTCCTGAATCATACTATCTATTAAAAAAAAACTGCATCAAAATCCATTGCGTAGTTTTAAAGATTTAAGCATACTTAGGGACGGACAGACGACAGCGACTTTGTTTTATACTATGTAGTGATAGTGATGATACTGATAAGGTTACACATAAAATAAGGATGGTTTAAAAGTCGGGCCTATCACTACATAGTTCTTTTGACTGCCTCGTTGGTCTAGTGGTTAGATGTGCCACCTTTGGATCAACGGGTCCCGGGTTCGATTCCGGGGTCGGGCAAGTGTCTTTGTCTAAACCAGAGGCACTGGCTCGGAGTCTGGGTGTCATTTCTATCTATAATATGTATGTATTTACAAAAAAAATGTATATAAGTAGTTTATCATCCATCTCGTTACCATAACACAAGCATTAGGAACCATGCAACACTGATAAGTTTAGATATTCATCATTGCATACGTGCGAAGCCGGGGCGGGTCGCCAGTAATACTATGTAGTAATTGCGATAAATACTTACGTTTTGATAATAATCGCAACCAGGGTCTTGACTTATTGCTGTTTTACTCAGCAAAAATAGTAAGAAGGAAGGTATCTTTAAATCCATAGCTTAAAAAATAATTAACCTAATTTAGAGCGACGACCACTTGCGATAGGTAATGTGGACACTGTAAATACGCTGAAAATTAACATCAAAACCAATAAACAAGTATTTCAAGATAGCAAAATATGGCAGTAGCTCATATGGAAATTTATCGGTAGTTTCAGTACGGATATAGCAATAATTATTATTAAAAAACAACGGGTTGCACTCCGGCAGAAGTGAAAACATTAACCTTTTATTTAAAATAAATAAATATCCTTGGACATTTCACACAACGCCATCTCGTCCCAAGCTAAGCAACTTAATGCTTGTGTTATGGTAACGAGATGGATGATAAACTACTTATATACATTTTTTTTGTAAATACATACATATTATAGATAGAAATGACACCCAGACTCCGAGCCAGTGCCTCTGGTTTAGACAAAGACACTTGCCCGACCCCGGAATCGAATCCGGGACCCGTTGATCCAAAGGCGGCACATCTAACCACTAGACCTTAACGTTTCATTTTTTAATTTGCTTTATTTATCAGTATAAAAGTACTAGCATGTATGTGGCTAAATACCATATTTATTTATTCCGCTATCTTACACAAAAATGACAATTGAAGTATATTAAAACATTCCATGATTAAATAGGTGATGTCATAAACAAAGGTTGTGTGTCATTATCGTAGCAAGTGGAAGGGTGTGATCTACATGAAGGAAGTGAAGGATGCCTACCCCTACAGGAAAAAGGCGTGACTGTATGCATATCAAATTTTACTGAGTATCAGTTTATCAGCCGGCGGTCTATTCTTCGTCCGTCATACGAATTTTCCACCAGATTATCGATCATACCCCTCCAGTGGCGGATTTACCAATAGTCTACGTAGGCTGGAGCCTATGGGCGGATATTTTAAAGAGCGGCAGATTTAGGACGTCTAAAAAAAAGGTCGTCAAAATGAGTGGACGTCTAAAAAAGTGGTAGTCAAAAAGAGTGGAAAAGGTCGTCAAAAGAACTGTACAGGCGGCATTAAAAGCCTACAGGCGGCACATCTGTAAATCCGCCACTGTACCCCTCCCAAGAAAAGATCTCAACGCCGCTCAAGAAGCTTTCACTTCATTAAAAAAGAATAAACAGTTAGTCTGCCTTGTTGGTGTAGTGGCTGAAAGTGTAGATGGTTCGATTTAGCAAGTATCTTTTCATCTCATCGAAAGGTGTCGGTTTATTCCTCTTTAAGTGGGAGCAAAGTGGCTCTTTTCTGTTCTAGACTTTTTAGCGGGCAGTAATGAGAGTTCGCTATGCTCGGGATTCTACTTTGGAATCACTCACTTCGCTCTGGATTCAAAAAAGCGCCCTCGCCGTAAAAATATTACTTTGCTCCCTTCCTATCTACTATTGTGTAACAGAGGCACTTGCTCTGAGTCTGGGTGTCATTTGTGTTCGTGAATTACGTGTTTGAAAATAACCACGTTAACCAGGTTAAAAACAAGGAAAATTTCACTCGTCTAATACAATACAAGACATGTGCGTTCCACATTTTCTATGTATATATGATAAAATAAGACTTATTAACATAACAATAGGACTGTTACGAATTCAACATACACCCGACACGTGTTTGTTACGTAGGTATACGAATAAGCCAACAATCTAGTAAAATTTTCGGTTCCGCCGGTTAACATTTTCTTGTAAAAAAAGCTTTCTTTTTACAGTTTCTTGTCTAAATAAAAATGTATGTATTATAAAGGAGTCGAATTACTACGAAATTTTCAAAGAGGTCAATTTTTCTTTCACAGAAATTTCAATGATTCCCAGAAGATTTACCTATACTAAACTACTCAATCGCGTAATAAGCTAAAATATTCTATGGGCCCGGCTCTGGGTATTTAACAAAAAACAAAAATCTGTTATAGATAGACATAATTGGTATCACACTTCCTTTATACAATAATTCACAGTATATCTTTATAAATTGTAATTAATGTTATATTCTTTTGTAAATTTTCATCAAAACCCATTCGGTAGGTTTTACGTAAAATAATAACAAACATACATCCATACATTCTTATACTTTCGCGTTTGTAATATTTGTAATATTAGCAATGACAAAAACACAACCGAAATGAGAAAGCTGTCGTAGAAGTTGTTTAAAAACACAAAAGAACTTACCAGCATAAAATTTAATTATAAATAAGAAGTGGTTTATTAATTGAACAATATAAACAAAACCGTGTCCTGAATGAAACACAGTATAAATATTAAATTATATCAAAGAATATCTCTACAATTCACTTATCAGCCAGTTTTAAAACGTAATTATAAAGGCCAATACATTTAATTGATTCAGCAATTAAGTCAGCACATGTCAACAGAGTTTAATACACTGATAACGAATGGAGACCAAGTAATTATTCGAAGGTTTTACAACTGATAACAGGTGTCGCTTGCAGGAAAATACCATGGAGAGATTCTCACTGTGACAAATTAGATTATGCAGGGTGTAACATAAATACACAAATACATAAATACATAAATATACAAATACATAAATACACATCCGTGTGGTGACGGATTTAGAATACACAATGTCACCAATCCATACCTTCGTCTTGAGGGTGTCGTAAGAGGCACCTAAAAGAACGCAAGAGGTAGATCACCTAGCCGAAAGAGAAGGAAAACTTGATACAAACCCTTTTTTTTTTGTTCGCCCGGGGTAAAATCCTTTATGGACTTCCTCGTCGGCCACGGGGATGGCCAGCGAGGGGAGTGTGGGACTCTCCCCCATAGCGGGGGCCCAACCACTAAACCTCCCCGGGGTGCTCCAACTCGCGTCCTGTTGCGGCATTGTGGGATCTGATGCAGAACCACGTTGATACAAACCCTGTGCTAACCCGTTTTGACAGCGTGGCACAGTCGGTTAATTTCCCTCCATGAATTTGGAGGAAGTCCCACTCAGTAGTGGTTCATTTATAGGTTGAAACGACGAGGACGGCCATAAATACTATAGGTACAGGCTGATTTTTTTATAAACATATGTCTAAAATAAAACTATTTGGAATGACGAAAACTGCTCAAATCCTGAATCTGAAACTCTGCTAGATGGAGCGACGATTTGCGAAAGGTTGCGGGCAGCAGCTGGATGCGTCAAGCTGAAGACAGGGCGCTATGGCGCTCTTTAGGGGAGGCCTATGTCCAGCAGTGCACTAATGTAGGCTGATGATGATGATGGTGATGAAACCTGAATCTTTAGTATTGTGAAAAAAAATCAAGCCATTGAATTGCCTTCAGATGCTGACGGATTGAGAATATTTTGTGTCATCCCATTCCATAATGTAAATTCACTTACTGAAAGGTACATAATATACAAAAAACAAGTCAAGAACACTGTTGATCTTTTTTTATGGCTATAGGGTTTTTGTTTTAACTTGTATAATCTTTACATAGTATAAAACAAAGTCGCTGTCGTCTGTCCGTCCCTATGTATGCTTAAATCTTTAAAACTACGCAACGGATTTTGATACGGTTTTTTTTATTAAATAGAGTGATTCAAGAGGAAGGTTTATATGTATAACCCACCCCCGCTTTGCACGGGCGAAGCCGGGGCGGGCCACTAGTTGTTTTATAAACTATTGAATCTTGTTTATATTAGTGCAAAATAATTGGGTGTGAAAAACCCTTCAAATAATAAAATAGATAGGCCGCCTTTGAATCAACGGGTCCCGGGTTCAATTTCGGGGTCAGGCAAGTGTGTTTTTCTAAACCAGAGGCACTTACTATACAGGTTATACCAAGTCCTATAAATATTATACCTTGTATGTAAAAAAAAATTAGAAGACATGCCAGTTCTAAAAACCCACTCCAATTTATCCAGATGGATTGTGCAAACAAAACTAAGTAGGTACTTATTATTGTTTTAAAACTTCAGAAGCCTTGACATACATCTTAGTACCGACTGATAAGATAAATTACAATAAAACTTTTTCCTCATGGGGGCAATTAACATGGCTGTTTGTGGCATTTGGGTTATTTGGCGAAGTATTTGTTGATTGAAAACCGATAACATCTCGTTCGTTGTACGGTCGACCCGGTGCCTAAACCTATTTCTAACAGTCTTCTGAAAGGAGGTTTTCAATTCGGTAACTATGGTTCGCCTGCGTATCTTTTTTTTGTCAGTTACTTGATTGCCTTTGACTCTAGGCTTGTGTGACGGAAAGCAACGCCAGGGTCTAAGATGGAGCAGGCAATTCAAGGAAATGCCCTGTCGGGCACCGGCTCTCACATACTCACGACGGAACACAGTAAAACTGCTTGGCGCCGGACTTAGATGTGAGGGTGGTAGATAGCCGGGCGGACCATTAGATCCTACCACCAAGCGTGCTGGGTTTTGTGGACTTTTACAACACGCGTTTTTCCAAGCGTGTTGTGGGGAAGTGTAATATTTTGACCATTCCCCATACGGTTTCCTCCACATTTCTGTTTTGATCTCGCAGGGAAACTCGGCTAGTGATGGGAAATTTTAATTGATAAATACGAGTCATTCAAACCAATCATTTGTAAAGCCAAGAAAATGCGACGTTGTCATTTTGAATGTAAGGTCGTTTTACATTAATCTTTTACTTCTTCATTTAGGATTTTACATTAATAATCATGACGGTCAAATTAATTTGTGTGAACACAAAAGAAAACAAACAATCGAAAAAAAATTACAAGTATGTAATATATCTAATGTTTTTTTTTTGAAACAATATACTTTTTTGGTTAATAATCATGGCTGTAAAATTAATCTTATTGATCACAATAAAAATGCAAGATATCAAACTTATGCAGTTTTTTTTATTAATAATCATGACTGTCCAATTAATATGAATGAACACAGAAAAATATGCAAGTTGATTCTATGATAAGGTCTCATTTAAACCTTAGAATTATGGGATAATAAACACCATATTTTATATCTATGACTCCGACTCGGGCACTCTAATGAACGCAATACGTGACCTTAGTAGTCGCGACTATCCAATCGAGTAGTGACGTGACTCTTGTACTGACGGTTGGGAGACTCGACGCACATGAATAGCCGTAGCTGACGATACCCACGTTGAAGAGAAGCCTTGTGCTTGGGTCTGTGTACAGCGCGGGACCTCCCTGGTCACTCTAGAACCAATGCATTTTTTTTATGTGGCAAGAAACTAAAATACAGAGACTCAAATAAGAAATAAGCATTTAAAGATACTATGGTCCATGTGTGTACGGACTTAGAATCCATAGTCTCACCACCCCGTTCCATTCTGAGGGTGTCGTAAATCACAACTTAAGCCACTCAGCAAAAATTAAGAGAGTTTGGCTGGGAGGTGTTAATGCATCCGCCGTATAGTCCTGACCTTGCACCTTCAGATTTCCACCTGTTCTTTTCAGAATTCTTTAGGCAGTGTCAGGTTAACATCACGAGATGACTGCCAAAAGCACTTGTCGCGGTATTTTGATCAGAAGTCCAAAAATTTCTATAGCAATGGGATCATGTCCCTACCTACAAGGTAGCAAAAAGTTATCGAACAAAATGGTACCTCCATACTTTAGTTAAATGTAGATAAACGATGTATTATGTTTTAAAAGGTAAAAAGTAAATAAATCGCGTTGGGGGACCGCTCCCACTTACTTATTACCTGACCCCTGGTCCCCCAACGCGATGTATTTATTTTTTACTTTTTAAAGGTTATTGTGTCGGGGTTTTTTTTTAATTTTTAATTTAATTTTTATTTTATACTTTTTATAGGTACACACTTATTATAATGTAGATTTTGTTAAATTGCACGTGATGCGCTTTCATTTGAGACCCCACTCGATTATATTTGCAGACATTCGGTTATTCTTCCCCACTTTCACCCGTCATAACTTTTAAACGGCTCAACCGATTTTCATCAAACATGTCTAAGAACACTCGGCCGTAACTCACCTTTCATACAAAAAAAAACTATATTGAAACCGCTTCATCCGTTCGCGAGCTACGGTGCCACGGACAGACCCCTCTTTTTGCGTCGGGGGTTAAAAATACTGTTTGGTGGTGATGGTAGTACCAACCTGACAGGCATCTTTCCCAGGAGTATAGGTACATATTTGCCTGCTAGTTAGGCCAGGCATAGTTTCCCTGCATGTAGCATGGCTTATCACCTGAACATCCACCTTCTGTAGTGTGTCTGACGTTATACCACCAAAGAATAGACTTCCCCACCCTGAAAACCATTTTTAGAGTGGAATTTCTTTATGCGCATGAAAGGTAATTTTTTTACAGATGAAACGCAATTCAGCGTCACGAAGGTGAGCAACGTTTAGCGTCACGATGATATGCAACGTTTTTTATACTAATTCGTTTCTCGGTTAGGAAGTTTTAATATTAACAAACGACATGTGGCATTTTAATTTGTCATTTAACAATTTAATATACTGTTTTTTTTTTAAATATAAAATAATAATATTTCATAAACCTTCCATTCCCATTCCACGATACTTTTCTAAATTTTTATTTAAAAAAAAATATAAGTTCCACTTCTGACATGTCTACTTTGTACGCACGCATTTTTTTATCGTCATCTAGATACCTACCTAACATAATAAAATTCCCCTTGGTCCTTTTGCGCTAACACTCATTTTATTTTAGGTACTTATTAAGTTTAGTGTGGTGTGGTGACGGATTTAGAATACATTGTGTCTCCACCCCTTTCCATCTTGATGGCGTCGTAGGGGCCGACAAAAGGAAATGACAAGGCCGAAAACCTAGCCGCAAGAGAAGGAAAACTTGATACGAAACCCCGTGCCCACATCTCTGGCCAGAGTGTCACAGTAGGCTAATACCTTAATTTTTTTTATCAGTTACTTGAATGCCTTTGACCTTAGGCTTGCGTGATGGAAAGCAACGCCAGGGTCTAAGATGGAGCAGGCAATTCAAGGAAATGACCTGTCGGGCCCCGGCTCTCACGTACACACGACGAAACACGTGTGTAGTGTTAGGTCGGTCACCGAAGGCGGCGGCCGGTCGGTTTAACTGAAACGCTTACCTAAATTGAGTTGTTTACATTGGTCGGTTAAACGAATTCGGCGACTTGATTGATGCGGCGATTGTATATTGAACAGTCGGGTTGCGAGCATCGTCATGAACAGTCTTGTGTTAGAAGGATTTTTAACTGTGTACGATGTAATACAAGAAGTTTTGAGGAAAAAATTGGCGGACTGGCTCGCGCTCTTCGAACTGAGCTGCGGGCTGCGGGCGACGGGCGGGGCACGGCGCACTCGACACCGACAACGGGCTCGACCGAATACGGCCAAACGAATACCTGTTTATATTAGTCGGTGGCCGAATACGGTCTAACCGACTAATGTAAATCAGCCATTAGATGTGAGGGTGGTGGCTAACCGGGCGGACCATTAGATTAGTACTGGGTTTTGTTGACTTTTAGGGCGCTTTCAATTTAGACGGTTGGTGCCGGACTGCTGCCGCACGGTTGTTACGACCATGAGCCGTACTGCTGCCGGACGACAGCAGTACGACGTAAATCGTCTTATTTGAAGAGATACGCGGCTGCAGTCCGGTCCAATTTTAGTGATTTCCATCGAAACCTAACTTTAGTCGGTGCCATGGACTCTGACGAGGAAGTGTTATTGTTAGTTCTCTTGCTTCGGCAGAAACATAAACGACGCCGTACTAGGGCGTCGCCAATGTTTTCTTTAAAATATAAAACTGGTGATTTTTATACACTTTACCCTAGATTAAAAGAAAGCTCAGCTGATTTTTTGAACTATTTTAGAATGTCTAGAGAATGTTTCTATGAATTATATCACTTTGTTAAAAATGGAATACAACGTCAAGAAACTAAATTCAAAAATACTATATCCACCGAAGAGAGACTTGTGATAACGATAAGGTAAGTAAGTAAGTAAGCAACTGATGTGAAGTCTGCAGTCGGTTGGGCACCGAACTGGAAAAGCCCGGGCCCTGACCGTCTGCATGCATACTGGATTAAATCCTACCGCAGCTCACACGAACGAACGTCTGGCAACTCAATTTCAACAAGCCCTTGAGTCAGGTAATGTTCCTAACTTCATGACGACAGGGCTCACTCATCTGATCCACAAATCCGGCAGTACCTCGGACCCCAAAAATTTTAGACCTATAACGTGTTTGCCTATTATTTATAAAATCCTTACATCTATTTTAAGAACTAAAATAAACGCGATAGGTATGCACGAAAACGTCTAAGAAACACGATGCGTTCACAGCACTAGCGAACAACGACTGAGACAGGTTGTTGCCGTTCCGCCAACGGACGTGCGCCGCACTGCTGTCGCACGACTTTGCGTCGAGACATTTTGTATGAAAAATCATAACCGCCCGTGCGCAGTACGATACCCGGACTGCAGCAGTCCGGCACCAATCGTCTAAATTGAAAGCGCCCTTACAACACACGTTTTTCCCAGCGTGCGGTGAGGAAGTGTAATATTCTGAGATATCCCCACACGGGGAAAATTAATGTAATTGGCGGAGGCCCGACTCAGCACTCATATATCGGCTGAGAAAAGACGAGGGAATGAGAATAGTTACCCAGCAGAGTGACTGTAGATCCTGTAAAGTTTTTAGCTGCGTATTTGAAGGGCAGGCAGACGGGGCCTACGCGGTCATTGAATACTATGTCTCCTTGAACTGTTAAAATCGCTACATCGTAGTCAAATGTGTTGCTGAAACAGACAGAGATGGAGAGATGGAAAGTCTTTAAAACCAATAAATGACATTGTGAAGTTTGTGTCCTTTTTGTTCAAGTTACGTTTTTTATTGTAACCAAACGAACGGTTGCCATTGTAGCCGATTTAAAAAAAAGGCGGAGGAGAAAAGTATCTAAAGACATTTTTTCGATTTTCGACATAATATCAATAAGCCTTCGGAAATGACAAACTAAGAAAATACCTTGAACTGGCTCATGAGATTAATTCAATGGGGACTTCACGATCACAAATGACACCCAGACTCAGAGCAAGTGCTTCTTGTTTACACAAAGACACTTGCCCGGACCCAGAATCGAACCCGGGACCCGTTGATCCAAAGGCGGCACATCCAGCCCTTTCCAATTATTGTTTGAAGGGTTTTATCGACACCCAATAATATATAAACTATATAGTATTTTTATTTAAATTGCTATGCTTTCTGAGAGTATAAGTAAAAAATATGAATTATAGTGATAATAATACTAAGCCTTTATCATTTTTAACAACTTTACGTACAAAGTTGAGTTTAGGCAGGTCAATCAGTTATTGAAACCCCATTCGGCAGTCCGTGCTTTTTTATTTCTTGCTATGTTTTTCCATTCTTTTCCCATTAGTTGCTATTATTTCTTCAATCCATGTATTTCTTGGTCGCCCTCTCCCTCTTTTCCTATTGTCCTTTCCATGTTTTTGTTTGTCCACCTTTTATCCGCGTATCTCGCTAAATTATCTCATAAAATGTTACATCTTACCCTAAATAGTTAGGATGGGCGGTGATGCTGGCAACGCTCAAAATGCTGGTCGCTGGAGACTCATCTAAAAACATCCGAAAATAAGTGATCGTATTTTTATTTTATTCCGGAATAACAAACAGTGGTAACAATAAGACTTAATAGTAAACTTCTATAACTACAGATATAATAATTTTCCCACCAGCACAATACATCCTATCCTACTAATATGTATTATAAACGCGAAAGTTTGTAAGTATGATCCATTCATACTTACAAACTTTATGGATGATGATATGGATGGATGTTTCTACTCTTTCACGTAAAAACTACAGAAAGGACTTTAATGAAACTGTACAATAATATAGCATATACATCAGAATAAAACATAGGCCACAATTTATAAAGATATTACGTGATTTGTCCAAAATATAACAATAAGTAACAAGTCGGTAGAAACAAAATCAGACGAAATAATAAATTCCATCACCCGCTCGGTAAAACCGCGTGGCGCAGCTAGTAGGTTAAATGTACCCTGAGACATCAATCAATGGTCTCATAAATAACAAAAGATACATTTGAGTAATAGTGAAAACAAACAACACAGATAAAAAGAAATAAAAAAAGAGCTGTATGGCCTGCCCACTGCCACTTAAGTTTGGCAACCCTGGTTTGCCTGCGTATCTCCTCATTTCTAATTGGATCTCGCAGGGAAACTCCGAGCATAGCCCTCTCCATTGCCCTTTGGGTGACTTTGAGCCTTCTGATGGAGCCCGCATAGTGAGCAACACACATTGGTCGAAGACTTTTGTCTTCAGACACTGCGGTATTGTGGACGAGAAGATCTTCAGCTTCGTACTTACCCCCTATGTTTACATTATGTTCCCCCACAACGACTGCGACACCGTCTTCCGTTTTCCTGTTAATGCAGGAAGCAGTTGTCAGCACATGCTTGTTGGAGATTATGACTCCCCCACAAGTGATCCGAGCAAGAGTCCTGTCGACTATTCCAGCCATCATTGTATACTCGTTGACTCCTGTCTCCTGCCCGCCTATTATACGAGCCTGAAATTCAGTCACGAAACATTTGTACGGCCTCGTTGGTCTAGGGGTTGGATGTACCGCCTTTGGATCAACGGGTCCCGTGTTCGATTCCGGGGTCAAGCAAATGTCTTTGTCTGAACCAGAGGCACTTGCTCTGAGTCTGGGTGTCATTTGTGTTCGTGAATTACATGTTTGTAAACCGCCCCAGTGATAAAGGTTACAACTACAATTACTAAGAATAGAATAGAATAGAATACTCTTTATTGTACACCAATAATATAAAAGGTTAACATACCATCAGATATCTAAATGACAAAGAAATGTACAATGGGCGGTCTTATCGCACTAGGCGATTTCTTCCAGACAACCAAAAGTAAGCAAAGGTTTCGTTTCTAAAAAAAATCTGGAGGTTCGCATTTTATACTTGAAGTTATTTTTTGTTTAAAGATGAGAAATCCTTCGTCTCTTGTGTGGTCTCGGGCCATGTGGAGATGGGTTTAGAATGCATAGTGTTACCACCCTCATTTCATCCTGACGGTGTAGTACTTAAAAGCCGACAAAAGGAAATGACAAGTCCGGAAACCTAGCTGCAAGAGAAGAAAACCTTGAAACGAAGCCCTGTGCGGTGCGGCACAGTAGGCTAATCACCCTCCCTGTGATGGGAGTAGCCCGACTCAGCAGTGGGTCATTCATGGGCTGAATAATAGTCGTGGACTCAGGATCTCTTCGTGTATGAGGAGGACAACGGTTTTTTAACCCCCGACGCAAAAAGAGGGGTGTTATAAGTTTCACGTGTCTGTCAGTCTGTCGGTCTGTCTGTCTGTCTGTGGCACCGTAGCTCGCGAATGGATGAAGCGGTTTCAATATAGTTTTTTTTTGTATGAAAGGTGAGTTACGGACGAGTGTTCTTAGACCTGTTTGATGAAAATCGGGTGAGCCGTTTAAAAGTTATGAGGAGTGAAAGTGGGGAAGAATAACCGAATGTCTGCAAATATAATCGAGTGGGGTCTCAAATGAGAGCGCATCACGTGCAATTTAACAAATTCTACATTATAATAAGTTTTAATTTAATTTTTTATTGGGCTTAAAATACTTTATGGAATGTCCACACCAGGAGAAGAAGTGTGCTGGGCATGTGGGAGTCAGGTTTGTCTGGGTGATATGAACGAAGTCCCCGTACTCTCTAAACATGTGGGTGTGCCGTCCCGCGCTTGCTACCCTGCGGGTGCGGCTGTAGTTCCAGGTTCCAGGAAATGACAAAGCCTAGCCGTAGATGAGGAAATCTTGAAACGAATGCCTGTGCCAACCCGACTGGCCAGCGTGGCACAGTGGACTTATTACCTTCTATGTGATGGAGCCCGGCTCAGCAGTGGGTCATTTATGGTAGTAGTAGTTACCACCTGAGTAGTAGTAGTTACCATACTGCCCAGCGTTTTAAGAGCTCATCCGGGTGTATTTTTTTACAACTAACCTCCCTCACCCGCCGTCTCACGCCACAGGAACATAAAGAGGCAGGTTCGATACGTTGAGCAGTCAACTGACACGCAAACTTCCCACCAGAAGTATTGTTCGGTGTGATAAGTGCTGGAAAGTGAGGAAATTAAATAAAAATAAATATCCTTGGACATTTCACACAACGCGTGGATAATAAACTACTTATATACATTTTTTTTTGTAAATACATATATATTATAGACTAGCTTTTGCGCGCAGCTTCGCCCGCGTGGGCATCGAACCCGTGCTTATCTCTGTGCATATTTTTTATGAACATAAAAACGGTTATTGTGACTAAACTATGATAGTTAGATATGTGCTCTTGCGGACTTTATACTTTATCTTTATAAGACCTACAAACCCGTAGTACATCATTTTGTTCTATTGTCAATAGTTTTTGCAGCGAACGCATAAATAGGTTTTCGATTTTACACCTTGGTTTACAAAATCGCAATTTTCATACGGATCCCTAATTCTTATGAAAATAAAATATTATAGCGTTCAAACAAACAAACAAACAAACTCTGCAGCTTTATATATTAAAATTAGTACAGATAGAAAATACCCAGACCCGGAACAAATACTTGTAGGTCGTACAAATATTTCTTCCGTCCGGGAATCGAACCCGCGACATGCTGCGCAGCAGTCGATCGCTCAACCACTGCGCCAACAAAAATTGAATTTAAAAACTAATACACTACTTCTCAGCCCATATACGACCCAGTGCTGGGTTGGGCCTCCGCACATCACGGAAAGGTACTTAGCCTACTGTGCCACGCTGGCCAGTCGGGTAGGCACAGGGTTTCGTATCAAGTTTTTCTTTTCCTTCGGCTTTGTCATCGGCCTACTCGTATCCTTTTGTCGATGACACCCTCAGAATGGAATGGGATGGTGACCTCTACACTAAGACTACGGCACTATAGTTCCAGAGATATTGCGATGAATCAGTATGTAAGTGGGAAACTGATATTTATTTCATGTTTTCTATCAGTTGCTGTCATCACTGATGATGACATATGGAACCGAGACGTGGTCGCTCACTATGGGCTCCATCAGAAGGCTCAAAGTCACCCAAAGGGCAATGGAGAGGGCTATGCTCGGAGTTTCCCTGCGAGATCGAATCAGAAATGAGGAGATACGCAGGAAAACCAGGGTCACCGACATAGCCCACCGGATTGCCAAACTTAAGTGGCAGTGGGCAGGGCACATAGCTCGCAGGACCGACGCCCGATGGGGCAGAAAAGTCCTCGAGTGGCGACCGCGTTCCGGAAGGCGCAGTGCTGGTAGGCCTCCCACACGGTGGACCGACGACCTGGTTAAGGTCGCCGGAAAGCAGTGGATGCGGGCGGCCCAGGACCGGCCTTTGTGGAGATCCTTGGGGGAGGCCTATGTCCAGCAGTGGACGTCTTTTGGCTGAAATGATCAGTTGCTGATCATTCCCAAATAAACCAAGCTGTGCTACATGCGTTTCTATTCTTTCAGGTTAATCCCATGTCTTGCGCCTAAAAATGACATGGCTTAAAACATAGCCGCAAGAGAAATAAAACTTGACTGCCAGCGTGGCATACAGCGGCGGATCTGAATCTTGGAAAGTTCGACTCACCAACGCTGATTTGATTTCCCAGTGACGATACATCCAAGGTTCCACGACCGCAGTATCTTGATCCATCAGCAACCGTAGTATCCCCAGTAAGGGAGACCAATAGGCGATCATCGCAGTTTGGGCTCTGGAATACGCTTAATATCTTTAATAGAGGAAGGGCATTGCACCAAACAAACTAGAATCCTTTTACAGGATGATTAAAATCCTATTGTCATCCGAAGTGAGGTCATAGAGCTAGTTACATCATAAGTTAGCGGATATAAACACGGTATTGTAATTTACACATTGCAAGAAATGCTTTCTTGACGGTTGTTGTCGTGTTATTTTAATTAAAAAGAAACTCCGCAGAATTTCAGGTATCTATACCGCTTGCTAAAGGAAACACCCGAACCAGGACGAAGAATTTTAGTAGTTATAGTCAATTCGCGACGTAAGATAAACTGTGTTTTTAATTTTAAATCATGCTATGTTCGGCGTAAGGCGCCGTCTTATTGCTATCGATCGCGCGATGATGCGTCCGTCCGACGAAAAATGATCGTGCGTTCAAACATACTGATATCAACTGAATGTCCTATTGAGGGTCGTGGGATCATGCGATGCGACCAAATTGTTTGAACGCATCGTATTGGACGCACGACCGTGCGTTCAAACATACTGATAAATACTGAATGTCCTATTGAGGGTCTTGCGATCATGCGATGCGACCAAATTGTTTGAACGCATCGTATTGGACGCACGACCGTGCGTTCAAACATACTGATAAATACTGAATGTCCTATTGAGGGTCTTGCGATCATGCGATGCGACCAAATTGTTTGTTGAACGCATCGTATTAATCGCACAAGGGTGACTTCAAAATATTGAATGTCCTATTATTCGACGGCGTGGATTTGTACGATGACGTTTGAAGAAAACTTAATTAATGAAGTGCGTGCTCATCCCGTTGTTTGGAATAAATGGAGTGACAACAGGCTTAAGAATGATAAAGGGTGGGCAGCAGAAACTGTGCATCTCTGCTAAGAGCCATTTCGAGAGTAATCGCTCGAGGACAAACGTGTTCCTCATCTTCTTCGCGCGATAAGTTTCATCGTACGATGAAATCGCATCGCATCATCGCACGAGCGTAATAGGACAAAAAAAACTCATCGTGCGATGAAACCGATCGCGCCATGAGATTTTTTTTCAAATCGCATCGCAGCATCGCACGAGCAATTACAATAGGACGGCGCCTAACGCACCCGGCCGCGTGACCGGCAACGTGACTACGTGACCAACAACATGGCTCACGTGTGTCTTAACGCGCCCACCAATATAATGAGAGCTCATTAGGCCCGGTTTCCACCAAAGCAAAGAGGAGATGTGTTTTGAATAACCACATCTCCTCTCGTCTCCTATCCTCTCTGCTTTGGTGGACACCGGGGCTTAGTGTTTCGTCGTTTTATAAATGCTCACAGCGACAACCGTCATACAGCCGCCCCGCGACCACAGACACTGCAAAGTGTCTGAAACGTTGTAATATTCATAAAAGAACACGATCAGAACCGTAAAGACATCATTTACCGAAATGTGCAAAGATCGTGAACACCTAATGACATCATTACAATCAAGTATCAAAATCTAAGTATCAGTCCATAAAATCAAAATGACCTAACAATGTAGATTTCGGTCATACATTTATTAAATTTCTTTTCTTTTTAAATAATAATCATTTTTAATTCTGAATAGTGTTACATACATAACATGTTAACGTGCATTCTCAGATTTATACCCTTGTTGTTATATCTTAGTAAACGTATGGATTGGCTACACGCCTTCGTCTGTGTGTGTAAACGATACTATAAATCGAGCTTTGTGTCGAATTGGGTGTATTTTGTGGCAATGATATGACCCAGTAAAATAAAGCTTAATGTCCGATAGCCGCGAACGCTACTCCTACGTCTTAATATTTATACAATTACACACCAGCCCAAATAAACTGTAAATGTTGACTTTAACGCCATCTCTCGGGAAAATGGCTGGGAACAGACCGTATCTTCCACCTTAATGGGCTGTGCAATAAGATTTAATGACTTTTGACAATTTATATTAGGGTTTTTTTGGGTAAATGTAACAACTACTGGATGTTCTTAATAAATAAAATAAAATAAATAAGTAGCGCTCACCTCTGGCAAGTTTATCTCTGGGCAGGTGACGTGACACCTGTAGTCTGTAGGACATGTTGCAATCCATCTGCATTGCTCTCCACCGTTATAGGTATTCGGATAGTTCGGACTGGTTATGCTATACGTTTGACCAACTTTCACCTGTAATTGAGCCCTCGCATTAAAGCGGTTAAGCTGCGTACGGACATCGCGTACATTCGGTACGCGTAGTCAGTTACGCGTGTCCTATAGATAACGCCATGTCCATACTTGCAGCTACGCGTAAACCCTTGGGGAACGCTAGCTCGCAGCGAGCCTCGCCGTCTGTCGGTATTTGGTCGCGCGTCAAAGGAGACTGACTCCGCGTAACAAATACATATACGCGCTATCCGTACGCAGCTTTACGCCAAAAGTCGTCTGTTCCGAAGAATAAAATCCTGTATTTGCAATATACATATAATTACGCCTCTTTCCCGTAGGGGTAGGCAGAGACCACTTCTTTCCACTTGCTACGATAATATTGTCTACTACTAATAGTCAGCCCACAAATAATCAGTAAATAGATGAACTTTGTGAGTTACATTACACCATTTGGACAAATATTTGTACCTTAAACAACCGAGTGTGCGATATTATGGTGCGGTCGGATGGCGAGCCAATGAGACGGCGAACTCTTTGTGGAGTACAAGGAGTACAAGTTTACATTCATGATACAATATAGTTGTTCGAACTATATTGTGTAATGCCCGTCTGGCCAGCCACAGTAGGCTAATGTATCCTCCACGTAATTGGAGGAGGCCCGACTCCGCAGTGGATCATATATGGGCTGAATAGTAGTAGTAGACCGGCTGAACCAATTGAGGACCTTGCATCAAAAGCGGGGCAGATCCAAATTTTTGGCGTTACTGTTTTTTTTCACCTACAGTTTTGACAAGGGCTATCGTTTGATGTATAAACGAGGCAGATCCGACGAAAAACAAGCGTGCTCTAACAAACATTGGATCTGCCACCCTATTCCGTTCGGTGCATTTTTATTAAACACTCGTTGGTTTTTGTTTTTCTTTTGATTGTTTAATCCAATGATGTTAGAAGTAAAAACCTTTTAATTGTAACATCATTGGTCTAATCTATAACGAGCTTATTCATAGTGGTTGTAATAAAAAAATACTCATAATAATGTCTTTCATTATTTATAATACAAAATAGGGTAGTAGTATTTTTCTTGTAAGTACTTTGGTGCAAAACGGAGGCAGATCCAACTTTAAAAACATCGTAGTAAATTCAATAACTAACTTATTTATTTAACTTATTTTTTTGTAAGTTATGTAAATATATTGATATTACATTACACTATCTAAATCTTAGACATAAGTGTTACCAATAATTTTAGAATATTAGAATACCTTTTTAGAAATTACATTACATTTTAGAAATTTGGACTTGCCTTCCTTTTGCTTCAAGGTCCTCAATTATCATTTTTCGTCCTGAATAGCAGAATAATTTAGAAACATAATAAATAAAACACTTTCTGTCATCATTATCATATTTTTCTATCACTACGCGGGTCAAACCGCGGGGTGCAGCAAGTAAATATAATAAAGAAGTGCGACACAAAAATCTACTTCTGCGCATTATAGACCAGTGCAATAACGGAAATTAATGGAAAAAAAATACATAAAATTATGTAGTTTGGAGAATAAGAAGGATCGATAGTAAATTTAATTTAGAAGAGAAAAGATCTCTACAATTTTTTGCCTAACACTAACCGTTCTCGAGATACCGAATTAAACGCGTTTTCATCGAAATGACCTTGAGCTGACCTCGCCAGAATCCCTCAAATTGGAATATTATATGTTCGGAATACAGGGGGTGTATTCCGAACATAACATATAATATTCCATCGATCCTTCATAATCCCCAAACTACATAATTTTGTGATTATTTATTTCCGAAATTGCACTGGATTATTATTCTGTTGTAAATTGACGATTAAACATCGAGCAACCAGAAGGCGCTTACCCAGTCCGCTTAGAGACTTGTTAAGAATCTATTAATTCAGTTTATTTCGTTTTTTCAAATATGTAATTCCCGAATACAAATAACACCCAGACTCAGAGCAAGTGCCTCAGGTTTACGCAAAGGTCGGGACGCCCTCTCGGACAGTCGCTTGTCGGCGTTGTGGGCACCACGCCGGGGCGTCACGGTAGAATTCGTTTACGCGAACTTGTGGCGCCCCAAGCGCGCCGTGTGAGGGTATACCGCTGGTAGACGAATCTTGGGTAGACGACCCTTGTCGGAGTCCCACATAATCACCGACCTCTCCCCCGGGGGGCGGTGGTATGCATAAAATATTTCCCCAGCGACAACAAAAAAAAATGGTTTACGCAAAAGACACCCAGACTCAGAGCAAGTGCCTCAGGTTTACGCAAAGACACCCAGACTCAGAGCAAGTGCCTCAGTTTTACGCAAAGACACTACCCAACCCCGGAATCGAAACAGACACCGTGATCTAAAGGCAACGAATCCAACCAACAAGGCAGTTAACGCAGTAGATACTTACAGTTTGATTATAGCTGCAATTTGAATCTTGAGTCCTTCCCGATTTAACCAAAATTAGCAAAAGTGATAATGGCCGGAAATCCATTACAAAATATCCTGATTAACCGTTTCTACGGTCAGTTACCAAGTCTCAAGAGCTTTCTTAGTTTCTTCCCGCACTTACACTGAAAACATGTACAAAGAAAAACATATTGCCTTAACATGTAATATGTATGCAACGGGATCTATTGTATAGCACAAATATCAAATACTGAAATAGAATTTCTATGAAGGTATCCTACTTCCTACTAATATTATAAACGCGAAAGTTTGTAAGTATGGATGGATGCATGTTTGTTACTCTTTCTACTGAATGGGTTTTAATGAAACTTTAGGTACAATAACATAGCTTATACATCACAATAACACATAAGCTATTATTTACAAAGATATATTGTGAATTATCCAGAATATAACGTTGCGCGGGTGAAACCGCGTGGCGCAGCTAGTCTATTATAAAAAGGAAACAATAAAGGAATATCGAAAGTTCTCATATATGCCCGTAATGGCTGTAACTATGATCACTTACGCCGGAAGGGTCATAAGGCAGGCAAGAGTTGCGGAATATACTCCGAGCTGGAAAGAGTGTAGCCCGCAGCTCTGGGACCGCCCCATGGAGATGGGTATGGAACGCCACGGGCCGCTGATACGAGAATAAGTAATTCTATTTCTCCCTTAGAAACATTTATGCGATCACAAATATAACCTCGTCGCTCACTATGGGCTCCATCAGAAGGCTCAAAGTCACCCAAAGGGCAATGGAGAGGGCTATGCTCGGAGTTTCCCTGCGAGATCGAATCAGAAATGAGGAGATACGCAGGAAAACCAGGGTCACCGACATAGCCCACCGGATTGTCAAACTTAAGTGGCAGTGGGCAGGGCACATAGCTCGCAGGACCGACGTCCGATGGGGCAGAAAAGTCCTCGAGTGGCGACCGCGTTCCGGAAGGCGCAGTGCTGGTAGACCTCCCACACGGTGGACCGACGACCTGGTTAAGATCGCCGGAAAGCAGTGGATGCGGGCGGCCCAGGACCGGCCTTTGTGGAAATCCTTGGGGGAGGCCTATGTCCAGCAGTGGACGTCTTTTGGCTGAAATGATGATGATGAAATATAACCTTGCAGGAAATGATCTGTTCACGGTTATGATCGTTTTATTTTATTCCCAACGTTTCAGACACTTTGCAGTGTCCGTGGTCGCGGATATAACCTTGTTTAAAAACTCCAGTCGATAGCGTTACTGGTTTGAGATACTATCCACTTCAATTGTGAGCTACAATAAAATTATTTTCTTTCTTTCTTTCAGGTTTTCACTATGCAATAAATCATTCTGTACATAGATTGTAATGACAAATATATTTCTTACCTGGTAAATTGATAGCACGAAAATAATTACTACGAGTACCGGAGTTCAACCGTAGAATGATTGTAAAATGAATTGAAAAGAATAATTAAATGGTACTACCACATATTCAATACAGATAACACCTAATGGAAATCGAACCAGACACTGCACATACAGGATGATATATGCGAAATAATATTTTGACCAACTTCACAAACTGCCCTAAAGAGTACCTTGGGTATACTAAAAATAACTCAAAAGGAACTTTATTTATATAGGTTTTATCACAAACATGCCTAACATGTTCAAAACTCAACTTAAATAGACTTCTAAAAAATGATCCACTGAGTCGGGCCTCCTCCAATTACACAAAGGGTAATTACCCTCCAATCAACGTCGATGTAAATCCAAGATGACTTTAAATTGTTGTTTATTGATTACTAGCGGCCCGCCCCAGCTTCGCACGGGTGCAATTATATTATACCTACCTATAAACCTTCCTCTTGAATCACTCTATCTATTAAAAAAAAACCGCTTCAAAATCCGTTGCGTAGTTTTAAAGATTTATGCATACATAGGGACGGACAGAAGAATGCGACTTTGTTTTATACTATGTAGTGATGATTATCTTTTGCTCTTTAGTGCCGCTTTTGAAGACGTTTAACAGATAAATAAAGATTTTAGTGCATTTATTTTTATTTATAGGCTGAAAAGTCTGCTACACTCTGTACCTTTCTTACCCGCTGTGCCCGTACATTATATAAGTTCACCTTGTATTACCTTGGAGCACCTTGTATTATTTCAACAATTCAAGGCACTTTATGGTGTTTTCTTCTCACACGATAAAGCTGTCTGCAGGAGGTCGTTGCCGTATAGTGTTTGACTTCATCATAATCATTAGTTATTCTGGTCATAGCCCTCTCTCATAGAGCCCAATAGTGTATTGTCCCCATCTCCTGTACTAAATGAATTTGAATGTATACACAATACATACACCAATCTTTTTTAAAAATATTGTCTGTGTTTTTGTTTCGGTTACCTAGTCTCTGAAATGGCTGGACCCTGGCAGAGCCGATGTAATAAGCATTTACTTAGGCTACTTTTATTGACCCCCCCCCTTTTTTTTTCGCGCGGAGTTGCCAATCTGAGGAAGGCCATTCACCTTACAGAATAGCAGGAGAACATAATAAGTAGGACGCAGATACGTCCATAGCCTAAGTTTAGCGAGGAAGTATATAATAGCTTAAAAAACTGACAGACATTAGCCGCGTACTGACTTAGCAAGCAGCCTCGCGAGGCAGCCTCGGATTAGAAAACTTACAGACGGAGGCCGCCTCGCGGACGTTTGCTGCAGTACGCATGTCGCGCGTCAGTACGCGGCTAATAACGAATCCTAAAATTCCATATTGAAAAATATATACAGACAGAAGTTTATTTTGCGAGGGGATTTGGGGCATGTCTGATGAAGGCAGACTTTAAGGTTCGATAATAAAACAAATTCCGTGTGATGACGAATTTAGAATACACAATGTCGCCAACCCATACCATCCTGATGGTGTCGTATCGCCTCTTACGGACCGCAAGAGGCAGATCGCTTTGGCGCTACAGAAGGAATCCTTGATACAAACCCATGTTGACAGCGAGGCATAATAGGCTAAATTTCCCTAATGAATTTGGGGGAGATCCGACTTTGTAGTGAGTCATTTATGGGCTGATCCGAGAAATAAATCAAATGACAAGCTGAACATTTTTTTATTAAAACGCCCGGCAATTTATCTTTTTATTTCCCCTTCTTCTTTGCCTCTTTCTCTTGGTAATAACCACCGTGGCCTGGCACCAGTTTCACAGAGGCTTTGGTCTCCTTGGGCCTTCGGTCTTCAAGTTTAGGGGAAGTAGGTTCCGGCGAGGAGTTGGAAACTATACCTTGTAGCCGATGTGTGTTCGTTTGACTTAACCTGCCAAAAAGAGAGTAATAAGTTATATATTGTTTTGTTGCACCTTTCTGGCTTTTCAGACTTCTCCGCCCACAGCCTAATGCGATGGAGTAAGATTTACTCTCGTGTCTCCAGAAGGCGTAACACATGATTTATTTTCAAGTGTATCTTTATACAGCGTGCCTTACTGTATAGTGCAATCCAAACAATTTATTTTATTTTATTTTATTTGGGGGGCTTGCGGCTGTCTATAAGTAGTTACACAGAGAAGTACATTTAAATAAGCCATTATAAGCCTCCGCAATTAGTTTACACTAAGTACATTCAAATTAATTTAGTACACAAATTAACAATAGAAAAATACATCTAAGAAAAACAGTACACGCAGGTACCACTTACGGCGCTACGGTTGACAGTAAAATAGTATTCAAAATTTTGTTACATGTATTAGGGCTGACAGTATACAGATCAAAGGATAGGGGTTCTGTTTTAATTATGTTGTTACAGAGTTGACTGGCTCGTATAAAGAAGCTATTTTTGCGATGTACAGTGCGTATACATGGAATGTGAAGTAGGGGTCGCGTACGGCAATGACGGGATGGGACATTTAAAGTCATCTTGCTGACCAACTCTGGATAGTCCATTTTGACTGAGCAATCTTAGTCAGACATTGAATATCTAAGACACTCCGACGCACATGCAATGGAAGGAGATGAAAACGTTCACAGCGTTCTTCGTAAGTTATTTTGGGGACTCTGAATTTGTAACATTGCAAAAGAAATTTTCTAGATTTCTTTCGTTCAATACGTGATGAATGGATAAATTATGCATAAATTATTGCAAAAATTCATAACTAATGTTTTCACCCAGTATTCATGATGACTCGCGCCGGTTAAGAAATAAGAGCGCGCGGGGGGACGGGTGTCTGTGAAAGTATAATCTTGTCGGCTCTTCAAGGTAGATCATCATTCCACATAGGTAGGAAATAATAAATGTATTTTGATTTATCAAGAAAGCTCACATGAGCAAATGTATTTTTATTTTGAATAGTTACTATTTTTCGTCACCCCAGTTCTATGAAGCACAGATAAAAAATTATATGTCCAAAAATAGGGTAATCTAGGCCACCGGGGACTCATGAACCTGAGGGGTTACCCTCAGGTTCATGAGTCCCCGGTGCGATTCTGGGGTGGGCGACATAAAAACTTTAGTTAATCTTTGTGTAAACTAGAGACACTTGCCGTGGTCTCTGTGTGTTTCGAGAATTATATGTGACTAACAGCCCCGTAATACAAGTCATACTTAGTATAGTTAAAATAAATTATATAACCTACTAGCGGCCCGTCCCGGCTTCTCACGCGTGGACATTTTTTTTATATATTTTTTCTTGCAATTATAATAGCCAATATTAACAGTGATAATGTAACATACAAATGGAGAAAGAATTTTAAAATCTGTCCAGCACTTTTTGAGCCCATTCGTTACAAACATACTTTCATAAAAATATTTCCTCTTGTTTTTTTTTATTTTTTTCGTATTAATTCTGTAACGTATTAAATCAGGTATTAATTTATAATGTTAGTATAGATTTTAAAAGTTCTTCCTGCTTTGTTTGCCAAGCCTGAACAAACTTTCACTTTGTCACTACACAAAACATCACACTGTATAATTCTCACCTGACTTCTTCTACATCGGCCACCTTGTCAATAAGGCTTCGTATGATCGCCTCCTTATGCTCTAAAGCGAGAGAGGCTCTCTCTAACTCCCTCCGATACTCCGCATGAGCGATGGCTGCCCTCCGCTCCTGCTCGACAATCCGCCGTTCTAACTCCTCAAGAGAGGTATAGGCGCGGGCTTTCACTGCCTATTGGATAGCCAAAACTCAATGAAAAGTGAACCACGCCCTAAGAGGTCTGGCATGGCAAATTAACTACCTCCTGTCAATTTTATAATACAGGGTGTATCAAAAACCACAGCATTTTGTCCGTGTGGTGACGAATTTAGAATTAATAGTCGTTGTTATAGCCCGTAGGTGACCCAGTACTGGGACGGGCCTCCCCCAAATTCATGGAGGGAAAAAAGCCTACTGTGCCACGCTGGCACAGGGTTTGTATCAAGTTTTCCTTCTCTTGGACTAGGTGACCTGCCTCTTGCGTTATTTTAGCCGTCTCTTACGACACCCTAAAGACGGTATGGGTTGGTGACATTGTGTATTCTAAATCCGTCACCACACGGACTGTCACCAGCCTATTCCTTAGTGAGGGTGTGGTAAGAGCCGACAAAAGGAAATGACAAGGCCGAAAACCTAGCCGCAAAAGAAGGAAAACTTGAAACAGAACCCAGTGCCAACCCGTCTGGACAGCGTGGCACAGTAGGCTCCATGTGAAGGGAGGAGGCCCGACTGAGCAATGGGTTACTTATGGGCTGAGTAGTTTACATAGATAAATCCAATTGAAGTTAGAATATAATAGAATACAAGAGTATTCTTTAATTGGTGTACAATCAAGAGATTGTACACCAATTAAAGGTTAACATGGTATCAGAGAAATACAACAAAGAAATGTACAATTGGCGGTCTTATCGCACTAGGCGATTTCTACCAGAAGTTAAACAGAATTTTTAATACCTAAAGACCGTATCTTTTTTTCCGTAAGTATCTAATTTTGGACAGTTTTGAAAACTTCATCATGTATACACGATATCTTAACGTTTCCCAATGTCATAGGGATGGACTCCAGCCCAACCTGTTGTGGCGTCCGCTTACCTTAATCTCGTGCTTGATATTGTGCAGTGCTTGCACAGCTTGCTTCAGCGGTTCGTTGTTGCTCCGAGCTCGCTTAGCGCTTGTGCGAAATCGAGTCATCCTTGCAGTGGACGCTTTCAAGCGCTGTCTGAATATCACTGCCGCTTTTCTGTACAATCTTTACGAACAATGAAATAGTATATTTCATTACAAGTGCGGAAAGGCTGTCATTACAACGAGTTCCGACAAATGTCTACCCGAGCCGAGGCGCGGCCGAAGGCGAGGGTTGACAGTCGGAACAAGTTGCAATGACGGCTTCGCACGTGTACTGAACGACTATTTTTAATACAGTTGCGAAAAAATGAAGCAATTTAATATAATAATAAAACACAATAAACTCTACTAACTAATCATTTCTGAAAAATGGCGCCGACCGTAGAATATAAGCAGGTTTTTTTTTCTTCACCCATTCTGGTAGGCAAAAGGAACAATGCCGATACAGCCAAGTCTTCAGTAGAATTTTTTTATTGATATGAAATGAAATTTAATTAGATGAAATAAAACACATTCAATCAAATAATTAAATCTGATATTGAAACAAATTAGTACGTAGTTTCTTTTTAGAAATATACGTATTTGCATGAATCATAAAAACTTCTATGATTTTTTTAGTAAAAACTTCATGGTTGGTTTTTCCTTAAAATAGACATTATTTTGACAGTTGGGAAAGAAAACGCACTAGTGCGGGAATGGTAAAGAAAAAGCACGCGTGTGTAATAGCCCACTTCCCGAACGCTATACGTCCCTGTAATATGCCACTTTTTGAGCAACTGTATTAAAAATGAATTTTACTAGACTATGTCGCCTGATGGTAAAGCTTTGGTTACTAGGATAGCGGTGCCGTCATATAATAATCTTATAGATAGCGGTGTAATGTAACGGTGAATGACGTCACTAGAAAGTTGTCTATTTAAACGAAATGACGCGGTTTACTAGTGAGCGGTAACTTGCGAGCGGAGCCATTTGCATGACGGCCGTCTTGTTTCGCCAGGATAGTGGTGCCGTCATATCGCGGTCGAATAGTTAAGTCATTCGCCGTTAAGCTACGGCCACTATATGACGGCAACGCTATCCTAGGAAACCAAAGCTTAACCGAATGCTTACATTGACGTAAGCAACGCAGGAGCCTTGTAAACATGGAAAGCATCACGAAATTTCTGGCCTTGATAGAGCCCTGGCAACCTTAAGATTTAGAATACAGTGTCACTACCTCATTCCATCCTGGGGCCTTACTCTTGAATCCAATAACAATTTTAATCCAATGCCAATTCCGATCCAATTCATAACCAATCCTGTCAAATTACCGTACTCTTGTAAACAATACTGACAACATTGGATTGAAATCGGAATTGCTCCAGTATAGGCTAGCGAATGTGTCATTACACATGAAGTTAGCGTTTGAGAAATGCCCACGTTATTCGAAAACCAGTATAGCAATAATAATTACTTTTTAAAATGAATATTGGATCGAATCCAACAGTGATTAGTTCATCCAATATCCACACAATATTGAAACATATTAGGGCTAGCGTCGCGTTCATGTGTGCTCAAGAGTACGAAACGTCACAATTCCAATCCCGATCGATCGGAATCGCATTCGAGAGTAAGGCCCCTGATGGTGTCGGTCGTTAAATTCGTGAAAAGGAAATGTTGAGGCGGATTACCTAGCGGCATGAGAAGGAAATCTTGATACGAAACCCTGTTGGCCCGACTCAACAGTAGACTGAGTAGTAGACCTTACTGCTGCTAGCTGATTTTGCAAATGTCCATAGGCGACGGCAACCACTTACCAGGTACATATTTGAGTATCAAGTACGCTTATGGCAGACTGTACGCTTGAGGCAGACCGAACGCTTGAGGCGGACGGTACGCTTGCGGCAGACCATACGCATCACTCTAGTGGCATAATAAAAGACTACATTCCCTGTGTGTATCCTACTAATATTATCCTACTATCCTACTAATATTATAAATGCGAAAGTTTGTATGGATGGATGGATGGATGTTTGTTACTCTTTCACGTAAAAACTACTAAATGGATTTTAATGAAACTTTATGATAATATAGCTTATACGTCAGAATAACACATATGCTATATTTTATAAAGATATATTATGAATTATCCAGAAATATAACGATAAGTGTCAATTTAGCGCGGGTGAAACCGCGGGGCGCAGCTAGTCACTATCACTATCACTACATATTATAAAACAAAGTCGCTGTGGTCTGTCCGTCCCTATGTATGCTTAAATCTTTAAAACTACGCAACGGATTTTGAAGCGGTTTTTTTATTAGATAGAGTGATTCAAGAGGACGGTTTATATGTATAACTAGCGACCCGCCCCGGCTTCGCACGGGTGCAATGATGAACATCTACATTTATCAGTGTTTCTCTACAATATTATGCATGTTTTATACTTAAAAAGCATCCTCTCCAATCAGTCTATCTGTTAAAAAAACCGCTTCAAAATCCGTTGCGTAGTTTAAAAGATTTAAGCATACATAGGGACGGACAGACGACAGGGACTTTGTTTTATACTATGTAGTGATACATCCATAATATTGTAGAGAAACACTGATAAATTTATCATTGCACCCGTGCGAAGCCGGGGCGGGTCGATAGCTTTATAATAAAAATTAAACGTTTGCCCTTAGTGTATCCCATGTATCCCGGGCGCTGTTTACAAACACCCAGACCCAAGTGCCTCCGGTTTACACAAAGACACTGGCCCGTCGCGGGGATCGATCCAGGAACCCGTGATCGCCCAAATAATGTGTCATTTGTGCCTCACCTGACATTCTTCAAAGCCTTTTCGAGCTCTTCCTTAATACTCTCGTTCTCTTGTGCTTCTTTATTGCATTTCTCTTCTGCCATTTTCAGTTGTTCCTGCAGTTTGGTGATTTGATCTATTCTGCGTTCAGTTTCCATGCTGTACTGATGTTTTAACTCTTCCAGTAACCTAGACAACGGCAAAACAACTTTGTATTTCTGTCAGCAATGACACACCGAAGACCATTCGCGGAGCTTGATACTTTTATATTTATTTATTTTAGGAGAACCAACAGCTAAAATGAATGAAAAGCAATTGAATATGAGACACAGAGCCAATTACAGGTTCTCACGAGTAGAAACAGAGTAGGAATCTTACATCACTATAGATATTCTGGTTTCTGGTTTAAGACATTTATTCCACAAAAAGAATACAATTCACTTACATGGGAATATATGACGGATTTTAAAATATAATATTAATCTTAATCTACGAGTGTAACTGCAATAAATTGTGGGTAAACTAAAATATAACAATTTCGTATTCTATTACGTATATTTGTGATAGAAATTATGTCAATGGCCATCGGAAAAATTAAAATCTGCAGAAGTCTTTCAAGATGTGGTACTTGAGTTTTTTTATAACAATTATATGATTGTATTTCCCTAATGTCATCAGGCAGTTTATTGTATAACTGGGCTCCTTCATAAATCATATTTTTTAGTCCATATATTATTGGTGTATTCTATTCTGTTCTTTTCTGCTCTACTTTATTCTACTCTACTGAAAGAAAGAAAGAAGAAAGAAAGAAAGAAATTTTATTTGACTGGACCTGTTATGTTGGCTCCGTTATATCCGTATGGTGACGGATTTAAAATACATAGTGTCACCACCTCATTCCATCCTAACCGGGTCGAAAGAGCCGACAAAACCTAGCCACGAGAGAAGGAAAACTTGATAAGAAACCCTGTGACCAACTAGTCTGGCCAGCGTGGCACAGTAGGCCAATTACCCTCCATGCAGTTGGAGGAGGCCCGACTCAGCAGTGGGTCATTTATGGGCTGAGAAGTACAAGTATTAAGCATTGGGCTTAATAAATAATAATACAGCACCTAACCTTAACGACAAAGTAAACTTTATACCATTGTAATAAAGTACCTTTTGCAATGATCAAGTCTCCTTTCATGTAAGTCGGCTGGGACAGTTCGTGTTCTGAGAGCTTCTAGCTGCGTCAGTTTGCCTTCAGAAGCTTCTAGAGCGTTCTTCACTGTGAAGTACTCGCGATGGACTGTCTCGTAGTCTCTCATCATGGCGGCCACTGAATAAGGAGAATAAAGAAAAATAATCCTACTAGTTTATAGTTCTAAAAGGAACTAAACAAATACTCATTTTAGTGTATGGCAATATGATCAGCAGCCGACAAATGACCCACTACTGAGTCGGGCCTACTCCAAGTTTATAGAGGGAAGCGTACTATGTCACGATGGCCACGGCAGACGGGTTGGCACAGAGTTTGTATGTCGAGGCGTCACAATGGAATGCGTTTACGCGAGCTTATGGCGCCACAAGCGTGTCGTGTGAGGGTATACCGCTGGGGTTTTAGTGGGTAAACGAGTCCCGGAGTTCCACATAATCGCCGACCCAACCCTCGGGAGGCGGCGGTATGGATAAAGCTCTTCTCAAAAAAGGGTCACCAAAAAAAGGGGGTTTTAAGGTTTTTTTTTTCTCTTTTTGTCTACCATTTCCGTGCCTTTAGGCGCCGCTTACGACACCCTCCAGATGGTTGGTGACATTGTATATTCTATAACGTCCCTAAGTAATTCATGCTATACGGGAGGCCGAGATGAGTACGGGTATAAAGATTACGCGGGCAAAGTCAAGCGCATAGTTTAGTATCAAATTGAAAAAAACTCACTTTTATCTTCATACAACTCGTAGACTTCCTTCAATTTAGTCTCCGCCTTCTCTGCTCTCTCCGCCAGTGCGACCTTCTCAATGTCAGCTGTCTCTTTCTGCACCAGTGTCTTCTTATAGCTCTGTCTCACTCGCCCCACCTCCTCTTCGAGACTTCGCACTCTCTCGTTCAAACTTTTGTTCTCCTCCACAATTTGTTTGGACTTTTTGTTGATCACTTCGAATTGACGTTCGTAATCGTGAATGAGATTATCTTTCTCTTGCAAGTTCTCTTGATATGCATCAAAAAGTGGCGCTGAAGTATTAAAAAATATACATGTTTGTTAACTGCCTCGTTGGTCTAGGGATTAAATGTGCCGCATTTAGATCAGCGGGACCCAGGTACGATTCCGGGGTTAAGTGTATTTGTCTAAACCAGAGGTACTTGCTCGGAATCTGGGTGTCATAAAAGTAGCCTAAGTTACTCCTTGTTACATTAGCTATCTGCCAACGAAAGTCCCATCAAAATCGGTCCAGCCCTTGCAGAGATTAGCCGAAACAAACAGCCAGATAAAAAATATTAAAAGAAATGTTTTGGTATAGCCAAATGCACATAGTAAAAAGGTTATTTTAATATTACAAACAGATACTCCAATTTTATTTATTTGTAGAGATGTGTGTGTGTGTGTGTATTTGTGTAGATTACCTAGCGCCTGTGCACTTAGAAGACCAGATATATCAGTCATCCTCGTCGTATGCTGGTCATCCGGAACAGTTCTGTTTGACTGTCCATCCTCATTGCTGGCTGGTTCTGAAATCATCATGCTTTTGCGTAACAACAATCGTGAAGGCGGTTGAGTCACTCAGTGTTCAACGGAGAGAGCTATACTATGTGTGATAGAATCAGAAAATGCGCAGAAGAGGATCCGCCAGGGAACTTGCTCATTTTTTTTAAAAGAAACCCCTGCACTAGTTGTAACCTGCATCACGTGAGCAGTTTTCAGACATGAATATCACGAATACAACTGATACCTAGACTCGGAGCAAGTGCCTCTGGTTTACACAATGACACTTGCCCGACCCCGGAATCAAACCCAGGAGACAGTGATCCAAAGGCGGTACATCCAACCCCTAGACAAACAAGGCATTAGTGGTATCGATTTTCGATTTTAACAATTTTGGTAACTAATACTGTAGTATCACAATACTACTCAGCCCACAAATGACCCACTGTTGAGCCGTTCCACGTCTCATCACAGGGAGGGTACACACATTGAGCAATCGACTGCTCGCTTTTCGTTCGATTCCCGCACGGAAGAAATATTTGTACGACCTACAAGTATTTGTTCAGGGTCTGGGTGTTTTTCTATCTATAATATGTATGTATTTACAAAAATAATGTATATACTCGTAAGTAGTTTATCATCCATCTCGTTACCATAACACAAGCATTAAGTTGCTTAGCTTGGGACGAGATGGCGTTGTGTGAAATGTCCAAGGATATTTCGTCCCCGTAGAGCGAGAATTAAATAAGTCTTCATAATTATGTAATTAATTTTCAACCTAAGATTATCAGCACCTTAAGTTGAAAATGGCCAAACAATTTTATAAGACTTAGTTACTTCTTCCTCTACAGAGACGATTTATTTATTAAGCCTACTGTGCCATGCTGGCCAGACGGGCTCTTACTTAGCCGCAAGAGAAGGAAAACTTGACAAGAAACCCTGTGCCAACGCATCTGGCCACAGTGGCACAGTGGGCTAATTACCCTCCATGTAACTGGAGGAGGCCACACAGTAGTGGATCTTTTATTGGCTGAGTAGTAGTAGAAGTATGTAAAACGTATATTGGCGTGTCAAAAGAGCTCTGATGAGCGAACTTAAATAAATAATAGTTTAAAAAAAAACTAAAAAAATACGCTTCACTATCACTACATAGTATAAAACAAAGTCGCTGTCGCCTGTCCGTCCCTATGTATGCTTACATCTTTAAAACTACGCAACGGATTTTGAAGCGGTTTTTTTAAATACATAGAGTGATTCCAGAGGAAGGATTTAATTCATATGCATATGAATTTATATGCATAATACACGCATAATTGCACCCGTGCGAGGCAAGGGTCGCTAGTTTACTATACAATAGAAAATAAATTTTAATAATTTTGAATAAAAAATAGTGTCAGAAAAATGATTTTATTGTAAAAAGCGTGGGGTGCTTTTCAGGATATTATCAAAATAACCCTTCTAGTCATATCTGTTATTAAAATATTGATACCATGCACCCCACGCTTTCTTTACAATAAAATATTTTTTTCTGACACTATTTTTTATTCAACTTTACTAAAATGTATTTTCTATTTTTTAGAATAAGCGTATTTTTTTTAACTATTATTTATTTTTCATTTATTTTGTAATCGAGAAACAGGTGATCGGCGCGCCTGGTAGATTCCTTTATTGGTCTTGATGCAAAAAATCCGCGTCTCAGGAAAACAAAAATCGCTGATCCTGATTATTATTACTAGTGATAACGGTTCAAAATGTTAAAAATATTGAATTGTCATCGGTCCATATTAAGTATGCCAAATTTCGAGTTAATCCGACGTTTTGAAGGGGTTCAAAATCATGTTCAAAGATTCCGTTACATCCATACATACGTCTGAAGCTAATAAAAGCGTATTAAAAAGTAATTCTATTTTTGATAAATGTTGTGTGACGTCATTTCTGAATAGTCCATTAGCATAAATAGATTTTTGATTTTGATTATTTTTGTGTGACGTCATCTACTGATAGTCTCTTACCTTTAAAGCCTACACTGGTGAAATGAAGCAAGGAATCTATCGCATCGCATTTCTCACCAGGTTTGAAGTTTTGCACAACTTTGTCCTCTTTTCCCGCGGTTTCGATATTGGCACGCATCTTCTCTTGATACCTGGAGATCTGGACGTTTAATCTGAAAATGAAAAATTTGAATAGTTTCTTAGGTTTTTGTGATTATTACACATTGAAAATAAACACTTTTAACGGATTTATCGCGTGTATATTACATATTATTTAGAATCATTACATTCCAAGAATGATCCGCGAGGCTATTGAGATTAAAAAACATCCAAATTTCAACAGTCATTAAAAATTATTATAATTTATTTATGATTATAATTAAATCAGGATATTCTGGAAGTTTAATACAATCTTCCGATCACAAATGACACTCCTCTAACCAAGGCCCCATGATCCATAGGCCTTCTCACCAACAAGGCAGTTATCTCAAACCTGTACAGAACATCTTTGAGGGCCAGCATATCCTTCTGCAGTCTGGAGTTCTGCTCCCTGGCGTGGTTCAGAACGATCTGACGCGAGCTGCAGCTCATACAGACTTCCACAAGGGGAACCGCTGTGCTCGACTCCTGGTCTAAAACAAGAAAGAAAATAATTCCCCCGCCCTTTAAATACCACTATCACAAACAATCATACGTGTGCCTGATGACACCCACTACTGAGTCGGGCCTCCTCCAACATGGAGGTTAATTGGCCTACTGTGCCACGCTGGCCAGACGGGTTGGCACAGCGTTCCGCATCAAGTATTCCTTCTATTGCGGCTAGGTTTTCGGCCTTGTCATTTCTTTTTGTCAGGTCTTACGACACCCTCAGGATAGAATGAGGTGGAGACATGTTCGGTAAATCCACCACAAAGATTATTCTACCACCATCGTAACCTATCTTCCAAAATGTTTCTAGGGTGTAAAAAAATTGAAATCGGTTTTTAAATAACAGAGTTATCTGGTAACACACACACAAAAAAAACATTGTAAAATTGAGAACCTCCCCTTATTTTAAGTCGGTTAAAAAGAAGAAAAATATCACCTCTATCCGGCACATGGTACCGCTTAATCTTCTCCTCCATCTCTTTCCCTCTCAGCGCCAACTCTGCGTTCCTCTCTCTCTCTTCCTTTATAACTTTCTTGCACTCCTCAACGTACTTGACCAGTGTTTCATACTGCACTCGTAACTGGTCATTTTCTTCCGAGAATAATTTATTATATTCCAAAACAGATTTCAATTTCTCCTTCAATTTTGTAATTTGCGAGTCTTTCTCTGATAACTGTAATAACCACAATTGTGAACCTTGAAACGGCTGAACATATTTTGATAAAGACGTGGCTAAGTAAGAACCATCCATACAAAACCTGTTATCTATGAATTATCGCATTTCAATAAAATACCGATGCTCACTTTTTCCACGTAAGAAAGAAAAGAAAGAAAGAAAATATTAGACACAATAAAAAAAAAGAAAATAAAACAGAAGGTAAGGTATACTTTTAGGTGCCTAAATGTTTTTTGAAAAAAAATGATGATGAATGAAAACTAATGAAAAAATACTACGTTAATCATAAAAATAGTGGATTACATGCTTTAACTTTATAAACTACATAATTCTACTAGTAAACATAGGTCTGACAGACGGGACTGACGGTAAAAGGGTGTTAGTTCAAGTTCACCTTCTCGTACTTGTAGATCTTCGGCTTTGTCATTGCCTTTTGTCTACTGTTACGACACCTTCATGGTGGAGTGGGGTGGTGACTCATTTGTTTTATAACCCCCGACGGGTCATTGGACCGCTGACCTGATTTTCTGGCGAAGGTCACCAGAAAATGCGGGCGGCCCAAGACCGGCCTTAGTGGAAATCCTTGGGGGAGACCTATGGCCAGCATGGGAAGTCTTTTGGCTGCAATGATTAAAAAAACTTCATTCATGCACTAATTCATTCATTTCATAATAAAATGGTTCATTCACACATATGAAAAAAAAAACTTTATTCACCATAGCAGCATTCTCCTCGCATCTGTCCATTAGTGACGTGATCAGATGCTCGTACTTCTTCGTCAGCTTTCTCTTCTGTTCTTTCAGAAGGGACCTTCCTTCCTTCGAAGGCCTTGGAGACGACACCGCTATAGCCTGCAAATGACGCTTCCTGGGCGGCTTGGCTGGTTTCTCTCCTATATAATTAACTTATTAATAACCGTGGTATGCCACGCGGTTATTGTCGTACCGCGGGCGACGGCGCGGGGTGAAGCTAGTCTAAAAGAATAGACTAAGTTACTCCTTATGACATCAGCTACCTGTCAGTGAAAGTCCCGTCAAAATCGGCCCAGACGTTCCAGAGATTAGTTAGATTAGTTGAAGGGTTGGAAAAGCCCTTATATATATTTAAAAACACGCCCTTTAGGTTAAAACGGGAACATTCTTGTTCGAGGGGGGATAAAGGGCTATCACACTATTTAAGTCCCTTTATCGAGCCGGGACAACTTTTTAAGTTTTATCGGCACGCACATTTTATCATCTTAGTTTTATTTTATATTAGCGACCCGCCCGGCTTTGCACCGATGCAATGATTGAAATGAAATATTTGTACGACCTACAAGTATTTGTTCCGGGTCTGGGTGTTTTCTATCTATAATATGTATGTATTTACAAAAAAAAAATGTATATACAGCCTGATTCGGAAAACCCTATCCAAGCCGAAAGGGGGGTGTAGGATGGGTCTTGAGTAATAGATCTACGGTGACAGATTTTCTTTATCTTGACCCATCAACGAGAAAAATGGCTTTTTCTATTTTCATTTTTAATGTCATTATCGACACCTGTACATCACTAATATGTACATTACATAATCAGCCGGCGCAGCGGTGAAGGGTCGTTTACCTCATTAGGTCAACTACCTACTCTACTACTACTCATGAGCTCCTGGTACTAAAGTTATTTGTATTAAAAATATTAAAATGTGTTCCCATTGGGTTCCGCACGTAATTATTTTATAAAATGATTTAATTTAAATATTTTTCAAGGGTTTTGCGTAAATAAATTATCAAAACTTAGAAGACATTGCTTTACGAGTAATATTATTAACCTTTGGGTCATTTGGAAATACTTCATAGTTAATAAGATGTATGGAACAAACATTATTCCGTATGGTGATGGATTTTGAATGCATAGGGTCACCACCCCATTCCATCATGCGGGTGTCATAAGCGCCGACAAAAGGAAATGACAACTGAAAATCTAGCCGTAGGAGAAGGAAAACTTGATACGAAACCTTGTGCCAACCAGTCTAGCCAGCGTGGCACAGTAGGCTAACCTGTAATGAAAAGAGGCCCGACACACCAGTAGTAGTAGGCTGAATAGTAGTAGTAGTAGTATGGAACAAGTCATTTTCAGTCTTCATAAGTTTCAAAATAAATTAGGAATCATGGAGAATGTATTTGAAACCTCCATTAGCAAGTTAAAATAAAACTAAGATCTTGAAACTACCCACAATACGAAGTGAGAACTGTGGTAAGGTCAACCAATTAGGTAGGTACATATTTAGCTTTTGAACTTAAAGTCGTTTTAACGTACTTAGATGGTTTTATTAGGAACTGCTGCTGGGAATGTACTGAAAATAAAACTTAGGGATAACTATGCGATAAATTTCGGGTTTTACGATTTTGGCCAATATGTAAAGTAAATGCCATTTCTAAGCATAAAGAAATGTACGTAAACCGTCTGCTACTCTTGAATTTTGTCAGCAACCCACTTTATCACCAAAATCGCGGCACAAAAAAAGCTAATTAAGGAGAAATACTAACGTATTACCTTCTAAAATGCGTTACCCGGACATCTTGGCCAATTAGCTAACTTTTCTGCATTTATTAGAGGCGCCCCAATTTATTAGTGCCTATTTTATGAGCTAAGAGTATAAAATTGTTTAACACGCCGTGTAGTAATGGATGCGAGTACACAAAAACCCATTCCATCCTTAGGGTGTCGTAAAAAGCCTCAATAGGAACGCAAGAGTTAGTCAATCTAGGTTCAGGAGAGGAAAACTTGAAGCAAATCCCGTGAAAAGGCCTCCGGGCATATTAAAAAAACTAGCATTTTACTACAAATAAGAGTGCCTAAGTCTAAACGCAGTGCTGGTAGGCCTCCCACAAGTTGGACCCAGGAACTGGTAATGGTCGCCGGGAAACGATCCTTGAAGGAGGCCTATGTCCAACAGTGGAAGTCTTTTGGCTGAAATGATGATGATGAAAAGTACCGTTTTCGGACAAGCCACTATTTGTTCATCTTACGCAAAATGAACCCTAATCACGCACACATGGTGATGCAATGCTGTGTATTGTAATATTAGTTAAAAGTACCGCCTACTTTAAACATTGTAGATAAAGTTTATAAAATGTTGCTATCCCTTTCTCAATAGTAATATTTTCATGCCATCGACAAGGACAACATACTTCATTACTTTCGTACAAACGTGACAAAACGCGCGCACACCACACATGCGTTCAATATGATGTCAATAAAATCGTCCTTATTAATTAACGTTAAAATAGTTTATTGAATAATCTTACAATTATAACTCACACAAATAAAAATTAAAAGTACTGTTATAATTATTTTCTTTGCCTTTCTAGTACTGCCTCTGTCACTTTTTAGCACAATAATTCATTCGTATAATACCAGGACATCAGAGATCGGGCGAAGGTACGCGCCTTACGTATTGTTTCTAAAACGGTCTTAAGTATACACTGATTATTTCGTGAAATCATAACAAGGCCACGACAGCGCTGTTTGAAACCGCTCGGAAACTGAGAATCCGTTTAGTAGTTACTGGGTTCGAATCCCATCAGGGAAAATGCTTTTTGCTACTATTTTTTAAACAAATATTTAAAATATTTCGTGATAGCAGGTACATTTTTGATGGTGTTCCGAGACTAGGAATGCTTACCACAATAAAGCTAGACTAGTTATAATAAACTAAATATTATGAAATATCAATGCAAAGGAGCAGAACTCACTGGATGGTTCTCTAAGCGGTATTGTTCTTTTCGTCGTCTCAGTCCATAAATGACCCACTACTGAGTCGGGCCTCCTCCAAATTCATGGAGGGAAATTATGCCACGCTGGCAAGACGGGTTGGCACAGGGTTTGTATCAAGTTTTCCTTCTCATACGGCTAGGTGATCTGTCTCTTACGATCCTTTAGTCGCCTCTTACGACACCCTCAGGAGAGTGTGGGTTGGTTACATTGTGTATTCTAAATCCGTCATCAATATTTTTGATATTTTCTGCCATATTTTCTTGGCTTTAGTGCCAAGAAAGTCTCCCCGTTTAGTAAATTCAAAAATACGTTCAGAATGTGTGTGAAACATGCGAACAACGTGATTTCAATAAAATCATCCATATTAATTAATGTTAAAATAGTTTTTTGAATACTATTTAAATACAATTTCACACTTAAGAATTTTATGTACGGTTATAATTATTTTCTTTCCCTTTCTAGTACTGTCTCCCCCACTTTCTAGCACAATTTGAACTTCATTCATTCGTATATTAAATACCAGGACAACAGAGATCGGCGAAGGTTACGTCATGCCACATACCATGCCGCCTTACGTATTGTTTATAAAACGGTCATAATAATAGACGGCTTATTTCGTGAAATCACAACAAGGCCACGGCAGCGCTGTTAGAAACCGCTCCGACACTGGGAATCCGTTTAAAAGTTACTAGGTTCGTATCTCCATCCAGGAAATGCTTTTTGCTAATATTTTTTTTCGTGAAACATTTAAAATATTTCAAAATTATTATGTTACACTTGCACAACCACAAGCCTTAAAATGTTATTCATTTTTGTTTTTCTTTTTTGTATAATAAATGCTACCACATGTACCTTGTAGTGGAGTATCGATAAGTAGGTACCATAGGTGCAACATAATGTCTTGTAAATAACGAAATAATATTTACGTTTATAATTTCATTTCACGCTTTGGGTTTAAGTTTCCGTTCATTACTCAGAACTCATCGAATCAAAAGAACGCCGCCGCGGCTAGGCGACTGTAGATTTTTTTAATAGGTTTATGAACCTATGTGTGTATGTTTACCAAATCTGGGTTAAAGTTTCGTAAACATACACACACAGGGATTTGACCGTGTGGTGACGCATTTCGAATACACAATGTCACCAACCCATACAACCATAAGGGTGTCGAAAGAGGCAACTAAAAGAACGCAAGAGGCAGATCACCTAGCCCCAAGAGAAGGAAAACCTGACACAAGCCCTGTTCCAACCCGTCTTTTTTTTACGTTGAAATTCCTCTTAGCTGTCGCTGGATACCCGACCGCTAAACACCAGCCTCCTGGGGATCGGAGAGATGGTAGTTGCGCCCCAACCTACCCACTACAAACAACGGTGTCCCTCAACTGCCCGAAAGATTACATAAAAAAAAAATAACTTAACTCCTGCCGATGGTATACTCCATGACCCTGATGGGACCTTGGCCCGCTTTTACAAGCTACCCAATCCATTGAGAGGCACGTGCGGGACATTGCACGTGCCTCCGTCAGGCGCCAGATGAAGTAGCGCCCGATCCACGCGGCGCTCAGTTGCGGTGACAGCCCTGGTCCGCCGGCCTGGCCGCCCTCCGCTGCTAGCGGCGGCAGCCCTGGTCCGCCGGCCTGCCCGCCCTCCGCTGCTAGCGGTGGCAGCCCTGGTCGCCCCTCCAATGCCGCCCTCCGCTGCTAGCGGTGGCAGCCCTGGTCCGCCAGCCTGGCCGCCCTCCGCTGTTAGCGGCGTCAGCCCTGGTCGCCCCTCCAATGCCAGTGGCGGCAGCCTTGGCCTCAACGCCTGGCCGCCACTCCGCTCCCATCACCTCGCCGTGTGACGTGGCAGTTTAAGGCTCTCGAGGCAACTCCGAGGACAGAGGAGTTCCCGGAGCCAAAGACCACCACATCTCTGTGTGCCACTCTTCGTCTGGCCTCATCCTGTGAGCCCACCCGGCACGAGTGACCCTACGCCGGTATGACCCCAACGGATTTCAAAAGGCACGCAAGCCCAACACAACAAGGAAGCAGCACGGTCGAGGGGGTTCGTATCAAGCCTCCCTTCTCTTGCGGCTAGGTTCTCGGGGCCTTGTCATTTCTTTTTGTTTACGACACCCCCAGGATGGAATGGGCTGTTGACAATATGTATTTTAAATCTGTCATCACACGGACGGTACTAGGCTATCATAAATTAGTAGAGATCGGTTGCCGCTGCTAATTGAAAGAAATAGGCCGGCCGCCCTTTGAACTTTTCGCTTGTTCCGAAGAATAGATGATTTCAAAGCATTATTGTAGATTGTTGTTTATTTTTGGGTAGGAATAAAGTTCAAAATGTTTCAAAGCAGTATGGCGGATAGGTATTTATGTTTTGGAACAGCTATTTTGTTTTAGTTGCGCCTGCCGCCGGTGAGCCCTTTGATGCAAGCCGAACCGCGCTCTTTGTTCTGACCGACACTGATCCTTTCAGTTTGGCGACTCGCTCGGCGTGATAAAATTCAGATTCCGTACAATTGTTTAATATTAATTTAACTACATTCTTAACGCATGTCGTAACTCGCAACTAATCTGCACAACACGCATAAAACCGTGTATTCTTTAAATCTTTTTCCGAAAATGTGTTTGATGATTCCAGAATTAGATTAGTATCATTTCATTATGGCGACTTCACATTAATAAATTATTTAATGAATAAAAAAAAAATATTATCTAAAACAATTTGCTTCCGAACCTTTGACAATGTTATTTTAAAAAATCATAATAATTATAGGAATTCATTTGTTACCATAACGATCCCTAAAATTGAATACAGTGTTTATTTATTGTTGTCGCATATTTTTCTTTGATTTGATTCTTTCACCAGTTCACTTTACGAGACCGACTAGGATAGTTGTAGTCTAGTTTCGCGTTGGATTGCAGTGAATTTAGCGCGGAATCATGAAGATTATGGCGTTTCCCCAAAAAAAGGAATCCGTCGTATAATTGGACGTTACCTAGGTGTTTGTTATGTCTGTGGTGGATATCGATGTGCTTAAAACATGAGTGCGTGTGACCGTGATAACTTTAAATCATAATAAAGCTGAGCAGGATTTGAACAGAAAATGGTATGTACAAACTTTCAAATAATTAGGCAATATTGCAATTTCATCGTGAACCAAACCGAACCGTTCCGGAAGGCGCAGTGCTGGTAGGCCTCCCACACGGTGGAGCGACGACCTGGTTAAGGTCGCCGGAAAGCAGTGGATGCGGGTGGCCCAGGACCGGCCTTTGTGGAAATCCTTGGGGGAGGCCTATGTCCAGCAGTGGAGGTATTTTGGCTGAAATGATGATGATGATGATGACTGTGAACCGATTATTCGCTGCCTTGTTGGTCTAAGGGCTGGATGTGCTACCTTTGGTACGCTGGACCCCGGTTCGATTTTCGAGGTCGGGCTAGTGTACTTGCTCCGAGTCTGGGTGTCGGATGTGTTCATCATACAGGTTATAACTAGTGTAAAGGTTTTGTTTTTTAAATAAATACAAGTAATAAAAATTAGCCATGGGGTGTGTGTTTTCGAGAAATTGTTTTTCTAGGTGTTTGAATAAGCTCGACACTGTACACCGAACTATTTTAACATAAAGAGCGTCGTTCGCGCCTTGCGTTTTCTTCCACAACAAGTACCAGGCTAACATAAAGTAACAGATGCTTGTTGCTAATGGTGGTAAAGAATATTACTTTGCATTGTATAAAATTTTATTAATATGTTGACAATTTGTAAGTGTCCATTGTGTCCTATGCAAAATAAATTATTTGACTTTGACTTTGACTTTAATGTGTTTTAACTTTCTTTACATTCGTGTGCGTGAAATGGGATGTGGCAAGTTTTATCAATGTGTTTCAAACTGATGATTGTTGGTGATGTGATTGAACTTTCTTTACATTTGTGTGTGTGAGCAAGGATGTAACACATTTTATCGATAAATCGGTCAGGTTTTTTTAAATTTTTATCGAAACATTAAGTAGCTTGTTTTCTCTTCAAATTTTGCACAAAGATTCCCTCAATGGTATACTATTTTTCCTCTCTTGGATAGTATACATGTAGTGCGTCACCCTGTATGTAGTTTATCATCCATCTCGTTACCATAACACAAGCATTAAGTTGCTTAGCTTGGGATGAGATGGCGCTGTGTGAAATGTCCAAGGATATTTATTATACATAAATGACTCACTACTGAGTTGGACCACCTCCCATTATGTGAAGGGGAATTTTTCTACTGTGCTATAATGAGCAGACGGGATGGCACAGGGTTTTGTACCAAGTTGTCCTTCTGTTGCGGCTAGGTTTTCGGCCTTGTCATGTCCTTTTGTAGGATCTTTCAACACCCTCAAGAAGGAAGGAGTGGTAATGCTATGTATTCTATATCCATCATCATACAGACAGAATAAGGGTATTTAAAGAGGTTAGTTAAAATTAACAGAATTATTTATCAACATGATTATCTCACCAATAACATCCCTTGGATCTTCATAGAGAGGATTTTCATTTAAATAACTCTTATCCTCCATCTTGGACTCAGTCCGTTTTATTACAGTTTCCAGTATTTCCTGTCTCATACTAGCTCTTCGCAAAGGAGTGGAGATATCGAAATCCCTGTGCCGCTGTGTGAAGTTAGCAGACAGTGTCAACTTCTTTGGAGAGAAGTATGTGGAAAATTCTCGTGATATTCTGTCCCATGTTGTCCTCTGAATATTTAGAATAGAAATGATATTTTTTTTTATTTACACTTTATGTTTCACATTTGTCCACAGATAAGTTATTTTTTTAAACTACATACTACCAGGTAAGAATGTGGCACATAGACAACCTGGTGGGAACTGGGAAAATGGGAAAAAATGGGAACTCAAACTCAAAAGGAACTTTATTTTCGTAGCTTTCATCACAAAACTCTTATAAATCGTCATATTTATAAACACCATTATCATCCTACGGCCCCTGTCCCACACTAGGTGGTAGTCTAATATTGTTTACAAGAAAATAATTATATTTCATAAAAGTTACTTAGATTTTTTTTTGGAACAATTCTGATGACTATGGTCAGTAGCTGAAGTATTAGCAACACGAGACCTATTTCATACCTTTCCAGTCTCTTCCATCGTCAACTTCTGCCTCCAGAACACATTATATTCATTTTCTTCAGCATTAAAATCGGACTATGCAGAAGCATAAAACGCAGACGATTTTCGAATACTTCTATACCTACAGATACTATATGGTTAATCACAAGACAAAGGAAAAGTTTAAATAGGTCACTAGAGCACCTATATAAGATATATCACCAAATATATGAGTATACTTCCTAGTACTTTATTGACCAAACTTTGTAGAATTTATACCGCTGTTTCGCTTACACAGCGTCTGTTTTACGCTCCAGTTACAATATAAACGATACAATTCATACAATGTTGGGCATTTTAGTACAAAGGAGATCACAGAGAGGCCGCAAGATCTTTTTAATTACACTTATTGTCTTGATTATTGCTTATTTTACCGTCAATAACCAAATGTAAACAAATTGCAGAAAAGTTTGACAGACTCGTTACCATGGTAACAATTATGATAATTGCCAAGACAAATAAATTAATAACAAAAGTATTTAATTAAAAGTTGCCTTATTAGTACGCTGCGCACGTACAGGGGTTTACTTAGCAAAAAAAAAGGGACATTTTATTGTTATGTTATGACGTTGTTAGCTAATAATCTTTTTACTAATAATTGCTTATGAATATATGTATATCAGCTTAAAAAATCTCTCAGGTTTTTTTAAGCTGATTGTGTAGAAATTTATGAAATCTGCTGCTAATATCATGTTTGTTTTTAACCAGTCGGGTATCATCGCAATACGAATTCTTGTTTTCGATATTTGAACATTTTAATTTATTAGGAACCAATTATGCCGTTCCGCATTATCCAGATTCATGATTCCATCGACCAAATATTGAATTGACAAGCTTTTCACGTTAGACAGCAATATAAAGTGATTATTTCATTTCGTGTGTACTGTGACAGTGAAAATATGGTTTTGGAATTAGAGGCATTAGTGGAGAATGCGAGAAAAAATCGCAGCCAATGAACATGTCCATCTAACTTGCAGCCGTGATTCGAATTCGATATATTGATAACTGTACTATAAGACTGTACAAAGTCCAAAGGAAATGATATAGGTGTATTTTGTTATCAAAATCAAGAGATTTGATTTCCGTGGTAGGAACATAGAACTTAAAAAGCCCAAGTGCACTTTTAATATTTGCTATAAATTTATTTACATATTATATCTAAGCAAAATTAAACTTAAACATCCTGCGAAAAGCAAAATCAACATCATCCCTTTCAACTCAATAGTCGACTGCTGTAATAAATACCCTTTTAAGCAGTGTTGCCGCTTAGGAAAAAAGAAAGTCCCCAGACCTCAATGAAAATGTCCCTAGATATTAAGAAAAAAGTACTCAAAAAAATCCCTAGAAGTCGCTAAATATTTTAAAGCTTTCAATTTAAAAAATATGGTCTAAATAAAAAATAGTTCTGTATAATCAAAATTTTAATAAACAAATCACTATAGATTTAAACAATAAAAAATATCGGCATCGATTACGTCATCTTCGACTTCAACTAATTCGAAAGTGGATGGTGCAACTGTAGATGTAGATGTGGAGGATGCACTTGGTTTTTTAATAGTTTTTGTAATTTGAGCCAGGACATGATCTGGCAAAACATAAAAAAAAAAAAAAAATCAAAAATCAAAACTCATTTAATCAAGTTGGCTCATTAGAGCTCTTTTGACAGGTCAAACAAAAAATAAAATTTAAAATTTACCATAGCTGTGGCAATTTCGTTTGAAACGCGAAAAGTCAATGTCTTTTTCTTTTAATTTCACTCCACTACCTACTGGACATTGGTAGTTAGCTTTGCAAACGAAAAGCCGCTAGAAGTCGCTAAATTTATTTTTGTCGCTAGATGGTTGAAAGATGTCGCTAGACACATCTAAAACCCGCTAAATCTAGCGACAAAGTCGCTAAAACGGCAACACTGCTTTTAAGATTTAAGAGTAGCAACACCTTTAATATTCTACGGTTTTCAGTGACATCTAGCAGAGTGCTTGGTAAACCTCAATATACTTAATATATTTTTCTCTTTTTCTCAATAGGTGGCAGTAACAGTCCCAGAACATTGTTAACATGACTAAGTATAATTCAGCTATCGCCCACTTATTCCGCAAAGAGTTAACGTACTTTCGCACATAGTCGGGTTATATGCACCGCGGGCATGCGTGAAAACAGCTGAGCGATAGTAGCGTCTTGAAGCGGCCAAATGGCGAACTACACAGTCGCATCATGTCTGCCCGCCGGTTCGGTGTACGATAATTTAGCGGCGTTGATAACCTCTTAACAGTTTGTTGTTACTCCGTCCTCCGTCGTAGAAAATTAATAATACACTTGTTTTAGTAACTGTTGTGTTATACGTTTTGAAGTTTTGCTTAGTAGTGAAAAATTGCAGTGTTTTTGTGGATAATAATTTATTTCGTGTAACCCTTGCTGGCGTTATCGATTTTCATTCTATTCTACAATGAACGTAACGTTTTGTTTACTTTTTAAACGTGTTTAATACTCCTCAGTAACATGTTGATTAAGTGTGCGTAGTTCAACGACAGTGTTGTGAAGTGTGATCAATTCAAGTATGTGCGAGAGTACGCGCGAAACTTCGCGTTTTGGATGACATAAAAATGGAATTTGAGAACGATTTCAGCTTGAAAGAATGGGCGAAGGACAAGCCTTTGTCTATTCTTCAGTTGGACCCGGCTGATCGCGCAGTTCTCAGGATAGCAGGTCAGTAAAAAACCCCACACCCTCAAATCAAAAACGAAATGCCGCACATTCGTAACACTACCTACGTATTTGCAAATGTTATTTATTCTTTTTTAGTGGTTTTAGATTTAAATAGGGTCATGCTATCGTTCATAGCGATAATGATGACAGTTGTGTGATTAATGTTTGCAGTAAAAACTCGATAAAATGCGTGTAGCCATTATTTCATTATCTTGTTTACATGTCCACGAGTGAAACAGTTTTTTATTTTTCACGTGCTCACGAATCGTATCGGCCTCACGGTACATGCAGTTTTCACTTTCGTACAATTATTATTACAAATTACGTTTCTATTTATTTTTATCGTATTGTTACAACTCCTGGCGCATTGAAGGTCGTTCACGAATATCGCTTTGAAAATTTTGCGTTTACCCGTGCTTTAAAAAAACCGCTTTGTTGTTTTAGCTGCCTTTTTGACTATTCAGAAATGAAGGGTATTTCGAACGTTCCTACTGCCCCTGTTCATAATTATTATTATTCGCTCTGATCTGGATGCGGCCAGTAACAATTTGAAGACCATTAACTTTGAATATCTGCGATCCCTAATATTTAAAAATCTTTCGAATGAATTTAATGGCATTAAAACACAATAGATAGACGAAATAAGGTTAATTAGATACTAAACTAGTTCGGGCAGATTCCACCGGCTGTCTCGTCACGCAACGTGGGCTGCCCTTGGAGGGTATTTAAGTGGCCGTGGCAAGACCATTGTACCTCAAGAATAAATCATAATAGTAAATGGCCCTTACTCGAGCCACGGCTTCTTGCGGGTTTTCTTTTTAAAATTGCTAAGACTTGCCCATGAACCCAAACTTGATAATTCTCTATAGTCCAATCAACATGCTCCTTACTTCTACTTCTCATCCCATTAAATGTGTGGGTTAGATGTGCCGCCTTTGGATCAACGGGTCCCGGGTTCGATTCCGGGGTCGGGCAAGTGTCTTTGTCTAAACCAGAGGCACTGGCTCGGAGTCTGGGTGTCATTTCTATCTATTATAAGTATGTATTTACAAAATAAAAAATGTATCTAAGTAGTTTATCATCCATCTCGTTACCATAACACAAGCATTAAGTTGCTTAACTTGGGACGAGATGGCGCTGTGTGAAATGTCCAAGGATATTTTATATTTTATTTTATAATGAGCCACTGCTAAGTAGGGCCTCCTCCAACTACATGGAGGGTAATAAGCCCACTGCGCCACGCCTGGCCAGACGGCTGGGCATAGGGTTTTGTGTCTGGTTTTCCTTCTCTTAGCGCTCGGTTTTCGGCCATAGGATTTAATTTGGTGGGCTCTTACTACACCCTCAGCATGGAATGGGGTGATGACACTGTGTATTCTAAATCCGGCACCACACGACCATAAGACATTTCAACGTATTTAAGTATAACACACGACACAAAGAGGGATGTTAAGTTTGATGTGACGTGTTTGTGGTAGCGTAGCTGCTAAACGGATGATCAGATTTGAAAGCAATTTCCACAGTCTAACCTGAATTTGGCTAACCACACGAAGCGAATGCCGTCTGCCCTCCGTGATCCACCTAGTGGGACTCCCGTAATTATTTGGTAGGCGACCTGTCAGTTCTCACACTACTGACTGCCATTGATGGTAAGAAAAAGAAATTATAACGGCACAAAGGCTGTATGGTAAATCCCCTTGCCTGTGCTGAAGGGTCGAACGAAACAAAAAAGAAAGGTAGAAATAAATAAAACAAAAGAAGCGCGTAAACAAAGAAAGAACAGATGACGAATTTATTATAACAATGAAAGTTATACGACAAATTATTAATGCGTCTTTGGCGTGGCTTAAAACTGGCAACAATACGACTTGACAAATAAGTAGTGACATTTTCGTCGACTTTTGCTATTTGTCGACTAATTTTTGGCCGCGGTTTCGCCCGCCTGTTTAGATCTCTTGCTCATATTGTTGTTCTACTACTCAGTCCTGGTATAGGCACAGTAGGCTAATTACCCCTCATTTATGGGCCTAGTACTACTACGAGTAGTTCCAGGAATTACATGAGATATTATTTAGCATCAAATTTCCCAATGCAATCTTTAGTCCGTGTGTCCTCGTCTGTACTACCTCATCTTCTATTCTCCCCGTTATTCAAGATTTTGTATCTCTGTACAAAAAGAACAGAACCTCCTAATTTAAGGTGGATGCTCCAGGGTAGCCCGCAAAATTCAAATTTTCTTACGTTTTTTGCAATTTGCAGGTCAGTGCTAAGTTGTATGTTGATTAAAATGTTATTCGCGGCTGTAAAACGTATGTAGTTATAGAATTATAATCATCAAAATCATCAATACAACCCTCCAAGCTTATAAAGGTGCAAGAAAAACTTTTTCAACGTCAAAGTCATTCTTGCACCTTTATGAGCTTGGAGGGTCGTATTGATGAGTTTGATGATTATAACTCTGTAACTACATACGTCTTACAGCCGCGAATCAAATGTTCATCATCATACAACCTAGCACTGCCCTGCAAATTGCAAAAAACGTAAGAAAATTTGAATTCCGCGGGCTACCCTGGAGCATCCACCTTAACGGACCTCCTCCAATTACACGATGGAATGAGGTGACACTGTGTATTCTAAATTCGTTACTATTAATTAACTAAATATCCATTAGATTAAGTATGTATCAGTGCATCAAATTTCATTAAAATCCGTTAACACGATTGAGTAACAAATTGAGACGTTCGCATTTATAATGTAAGTAAGATAAACATTACTGTTAAGTAGGCAATTGAGTTCTGAACATCAATGGACTGTAATGAGGCTTATCGAATCTCGAGCACTCCAAAGAATTACGTGCTAGTTATTTACGGACGCATTCAAGGGCTGTAACAAGAGGTTCGTATCGATATTCCTAATTTAGCAACGCCATTGCATTCGATTATCGTTTGAACAATTAACATTTAAAATTTATTACCAACGGCACGCCATCAGTAGACTTTTATTTTTTAGTTTACCCTATTTAATGGCATTGCATGTTAAGGGCAGGTGTTCATTGAGGTATAATAATACCGGTGTACCTGGTCTTTCCCGTATATGCATCAGCTGTCTCGTTTTGGCGTATTGCATCAACGTGTCGTGTTTTTCTCCCAAGAATATCGCTCCACTATTGTTGTAAAATGTGCTCTATATGTACTAAATTTGAAATCTTTATTCTTGCTCGCTATGGACAAAGACATTTGTTTTTTTTTGCTGACTTATTTTTCTTTTGTTTCGAACCAGTCTACATTTTATTGCCATTTAAAAATTGGTATTTCCTTATTTTATTTCATTAAATCAATCTTTCGGGTCGGTTTCCAGTTTTTTTTTTACCCGGGGCTAGCCGGGTTATGTGGAATTTCGGGGCGCGGGAAAAGGTATTTTTTTCACCCCTACCTAACCAGTAATACCAACGGCATTCCTCAACTGCTTGGCTGACTACAGATAGACAGAGCCATCAAAAACTTGGTTTCTTCTGAGTTGAAAGAAACAAATATACGTTCAGCACCGCAATAGAGAAAAGAAGAAAGAAGAGAAAAGATGTGGAATGCCGGCGGGAGGAGTTGCGGGCCACGCTCGGAGAGGAGAGGGCCTCCTTATGGGCTCAACCTACAGTTCACTACAGTCACGAGAGAGCGAGAGCGGGCCTCCCACTGGTCACCGCCCGCATTGAAATCGCCCCCGCGTCCCGTCGCAAGTGATGTTTGTCACAGCCCCCCGTAAAGGGAGCGGCCCACCTTAGAACGGTTGAGCGATCGACTGCTGCGCAGCAAGTCGCGGGTTCGATCCCCGCACGGAAGAAATATTTGTACGACCTACAAGTATTTGTTCCGGCTCTGGGTGTTTTCTATCTATATTATGTATGTATTTACAAAAAAATATATATAAGTGCCTCGTTGGTCTAGTGGTTAGATGTGCCGCCTTTGGATCAACGGGTCCCGGGTTCGATTCCGGGGGCGGGCAAGTGTCTTTGTCTAAACCAGAGGCACTGACTCGGAGTCTGGGTGTCATTTCTATCTATAATATGTATGTATTTAAAAAAAAAATGTATATAAGTAGTTTATCATCCTACTCGTTACCATAACACAAGCATTAAGTTGCTTAGCTTGGGACGAGATGGCGTTGTGTGAAATGTCCAAGGATATTTATTTATTTAATTTATTTTATTTTATTTATGTCCAAGGATATTTATTTACAGTGATTGTTGATTTTTACTGAATTAACTTGGCTGTGGGGGGGGGGGTGGCTGTACGAATGCAGTCTCAGTGTGAATGTACGATTGTAGACACAACAAATAACGTACACAGCCATTCATTCATTTCCCAACGGTGTTGCGCTCTTTTTGCGAATGCTAACGTGGGTTTTGTAACAATACACTATTGTACTTTGCGGTGGCGAGGTGACATTTACCAAGGGCGCGTTATGACTTATTTTACCGACTTGCACGTAGCTTTCGCCCGTGGTTTTATTCGTCGTTATACTTATTGCAAATATATAAAATAGGACTGAAAAAAAATTACATGCTGTTTAGTCTCACTATACTGTTTAGTGCTTATTGTATACAATACCAATGCTTTGAAAAATGCAACTACAGAGTTTCCTACCGGCTCTTCTCTGTAGAGCAGCTTTCCGAACCGGTGGTAGTTTCAGCATGAATGTGGGTCGCAAGGGCTGTGTGAGATCAAAACAGATGGATGGATTGTACGAATGAGGAATTGTGTATGAAAGGTGTGACTGTAGATATGACGACTGATACGGGTGTATGGAGACTACCACCTAGCGTGGGACAGGGGTCGTAAGATGATAATGGTAACGTTAAATATGACGATTTATAAGAGTTTTGTGATAAAACCTACGTAAATAAAGTTCCATTTGAGTTTCATGCCCTCTGTGTTTCTTGACAGTTCTTCGCAGCTGTGGTATTGGTCTTGTTTAGAACTGGTATGCTCTAATGCTGTATTGTTCATTTTTTTAGTTTTTATTATTAATGTGTTGACAATTTGCATGTGTCCATCGTGAGCGAAGCTAAATAAATTATTTGAATTTGTGGATTTAATCCGTAGTTTATTTCGAATTCGTAACTTGATAGTACAAAGATGTGAAATCTGTTATAGTGATAACCCGTCTCTGTCTTTCAAATGTATTTGTGAATTGACAAAGGGTGACAAAGGCGTGTGAACGTTTCTTATGAAACACCATTATCACGTACATCTTATCTTTGGTTCCAACAGCTAATATAGAAATAGGGCTTCGTTGATTAGATATAGCGGTATACTAATTTGAATATGTACCATATTATGTAGTAAATAGGATATTTAATAGTAGTTTCCGTCCGACTGACCAAGGCTTATGTCCACCAGTAAACCTCGAAGGAGGCTCTCAATTCGTCTGTATGCTAGTTCAATCATTTCATATCAGATTGGTATTGCATTGAGATTGATCCCGTAGCATTTTATCGCAGGTGGTACAGTAGATGGCTGTAAAACTTAAACAAAACCATTAGACTTAATGCGAATTTGGGTATTCTTGGACGGCTAACTGGTTGTCGGTTCCGAGATTTAAGCAAAAAAGCGTTAAGATAAAAAAAAACGGACTTGAAAAAAAAACGTTTAGTTTGTAATTCGTTTGAAAATTTAACGCTTCGTTGTCTATGTAAATTGCAACAGTTTCTCAGCTTTCGCCGTTGTCGGCGATGCTTCATTAATGTTGTCACAATCGACTGCATCAAGGTGCAAGACTATTTATTAGTTTTCAATTATGATTCGTTGACATTAAGAATCTTAATGATCTAATCTAATGATTTACTTCATTAGCGCAACTGCAAGGTCAAGGAGGCTGAAGACAGGACACGACCGTTGGGATCGAAAGTATGCATTCAATTGGCCACTGTGAACTTGACTTGCTAATTAGCAATTATTTTATTGGTTAGGCTGGCTCCATTGTTACCGCGAACGAAGTATATGTAGCATGCTGTTTTTTCATTATTCGATCTCGTTAGTAAGTTAATATTTCTTTGCTGTCCGATTCTTTTATATTGCTGTCCGTGTGGTGATGGAGCCACAAGAGAAGGAAAACTTGATACGAAACCCTGTGCCAACCTTTTTGGCAAGCGTAGCACGGTAGGCTAATTACCCTCCACATAACTGGAGGAGGCCCGACTCAGCAGTGGGTCATCTTTCGGCTGATTAGTAGTAGTTTCATTAAAGAATCGTGACCCAAGTGCCGTGATAGCATTTTTCGATACGCTCAACGCTGCCGTAATACCTACTTTCGATTTCCTCAGCTGTATTTAGTGTTTACGCTCTGCGGGTTTGGCTCAATTGCTTCTCAGAAATCAGCTGTCGTCCACTTTTGCCGGATTCGTTGCAAAACAGTCGTGTTTCAATTATTTCATTGGCGTGACGATTCCGATACGTCATCGTGATTTAAGCCTATAAATGATCTACTGCTGATTCGGCATCCTCCAATTGGTCTCCGAACTCCGCCAAACCTCCTCCAACCTCCAACCCTATTGTCGACTCTTAGGGAAGATTTATATTAGACCGGGCCGTGACCGGGTCGTGCCGTGTACGTGGCCCGGACGGGACTTCATACAAAATGTATGTAACGTTTCAAATTCGTGCCACGTCCGGGCCATGTACACGGCACGACCCGGACACGGTCCGGTCTAATATAAATCTTCCCTTACGACACCCGTAGGGCGGAATGGGGTGGTGGCACCATGTATTCCAAATCCGTCACCACACGGAGAATTTTGGCATACTCAAATTCAAATTACAATTCGAAAGTAACTTTATTCCTGTAGGTTTTATAAAAAAACCTCTTTTAAATCATCGTGTTTAAATCTACTATTATCATCTTTTGACCCTTGTTCTATGCTAGGTGGTCCTTCATACACTCCTATCGGAGTCATATCTATATTCATGTCTTTATATGCATGTTCTCATTCACTGAATACATCCATCTCTTTCAATTCACATTCTCAATTTCATGAAACTTCCCATCTGAAAACCTATTTTGACTGCCTTGTTAGTCTAGGGGTGGAATGTGCTACCTTGGGATCACGGGTCCCCGGTTCCCGGGTTCGATGCCGGAGTCTGGCAAGTTGTGCTCAGAGACTGGGTGTGTTACCTATTTGTGTTCGTAAATTTCATGTTTGTAAACTTGAACCGAAACCCTTTGCCAACCCATCTGGCCAGCGTGGCACAGTAGGCTAATTACACTCCCTGTGACGGGAGGGTGGGTCATTTGTGGGCGGAGTAGTGAGTAGTAGTAAACTGCCCCAACAATACATGTGAATAGGGGGGTATCGTTTTTTTTATTATAGAAATAGTATACTTGAACTTTCTTCTATCAAAGTTAATGATTCATATTCAAATTTATTTTTATTCATGGCAACTTAACACTAAGGTTACATTTATTTGTATGTGATATGTATATATCTACATTAGCATCGAAATCGTAACATCTAGAGCTCATTTAGTGGCAGAAAGAGGCGAGCTTACGTCCCGTACTCCAAAAAATTCGACAAAAAATCTCAGCCATTAACATCGAATGCGTTATCTAGAATCGCTAATTAAAGAAAAAATCTTACAATACGTCAGGCTCGTGAAGTTTTTTAAAACGCTTATAACTTTTTACGATGATAATTCTTTGACCGGATGTCTTGAACAAAACTGCGAGTCTATTAACTGTTATGCGCTCGCTTGCCACATACGTAATTGCACGTGGTAACGGATTTAGAATACATCGTCGTTGTCAAACCAAAATCTGCTATGTGCAAAAACTATATTTTGAATTAACGAGTAAAAACATTTTCGTATAAAGTTTTAAGAAGGTTCACTCCAAATATTTTTTTCTTTGTAGTTAAAACATACTTCTAGGCAGTCCTTTGACGTGTTATCTTATCAGTACATACATATTTTAAAGTAAAAAGTGCATTATTACGGTGTGTAGGTTCTGAAAAATGCACATAGCAGATTTTGGTTTGACAACGACGACATGGTGTTCCCATCCCATTCCCTCGTGAGGATGTCGTAGGTGCCTAGCCGCAAGAGGAAGAAAACTTGATACGAAACCCTGTGCCAACCCAGACGGCCAGCGTGGCCGGTAGACTTATTACCCTCCATGTAGCTGGAAGAGGCCGGAATCATCTGTGGGTCAGTTATGGGCTGAGTGGTGGACTGATGTTTCTAAATATTTCGCGCGATACGACAACTCCTATAACGGGAAAGCTATGCATTGCAGTTACGTCTGTGGCATAAATCAGCCGTAAAGATGTAGCGCTATCATCAAATCTGTGCGCGAGCAACTCGCTAATTAAAGTTATCAATAACTTAGATAACATCAATAAATCAATGCTGGCTCCTTGGCCGCTATCGAGTTCAGAGCGCGGAGTTAATGAAATATTGCTACTGTAGTAATTATGATTTATGGCATTTATATTGAGACGAGTGGCGCCTGTCATTTAGTCTTTTACTTCTTGCCCGCTGATTCGTTTCTGTCCTAAAGTCCGGGTACATTTTGGGATGTATATTTAGAAGCTTCTAGACGATGTGTCTAGAAGAAATATGTGTCAAATTTTAACATAATTAAGACACCATATATCTATGAAAACCATGCATAAAAAGTTACTTAAAATAGAACCGACTTTAAATAACAATTTAATACAACTTTAAATACAAAAAAATAAGCGGAAAATAACCAAAATGACACAGACGTTAATTAGAATATAATATTTTTCGCTTTTTAATTTTTATTATTGTTTTTACAGACCGTCAATTTATTTTTTACTAGCGACCCGGCCCGGCTTCGCGCGTATGCATGTATTATACCTATAAACCTTCCTCTTGAATCACTCTATCTATTTAAAAAAACCGCTTCAAAATCCGTTGCGTAGTTTTAAAGATTTAAGCATACATAGGGACGGACTGACGACAGCGACTTTGTTTTATACTATGTAGTGATCTGTTTATGTGTCCATCCGACACGATGCACTGGCTAGCAGTAATCTGTTAAATTCAAAAGTTCTTGCTAAGTTATAGTGTCACAAGCGTGTGGCATAAACCCCAACTACCCTCCCTGTAATTGGAGGAGGGCTGATCGGCATGACCCATGCAGGACCACTATTAAGCTACACAAAAGGATCGTACACAATCCCCAGGCGTGGTTACATCTGGGGTGAAGATGAAAAAATATATTTTTTCCTCATTCCTTTTACAACTGCAGTTTTAGTCTTCTTCTGCCTGGCGTTAGTCCCGGCTATTGCCAGGGCCCGCCTTCCGACTGAGCTTCCTCCACTTTGCCCGATCTTCAACGTCCTTTTCAGTTAGGCCATTGGCTCTCATGTCGGATTTGACGACGTCCAGCCAGCGTTTGCGAGGGCGACCGCGGGACCTAGCCCCAAGGACAGCCATATTCATGCATCTCCGACCAACGTGGAGTACATAGGGCGGCGCATGATGTGGCCATACCATCGCAGACGTCATTCTTGCAGTTTTTCCCCCACGTCACGGACACCAAGACTACCTCGGATGAATGAGTTGTGTAAGCGATCGGAACGCGTTACGCCGCTCATCCACCTCAGCATCTTCATCTCCGTGACGCGAAGCTCCTGGGTGTGTCTGCTTAGTGCCGTACGATGCAGTTTTAGTAGCTCGTGCTTAATATGTCCAATGTCATAACCAAGATATCTAGAGTCACGACTTGTGACCTATTCAAATCAAATTGACTATTGTACGGCTTAATCTAGATCTTGAGGTTAGCCTTATTGGACGTAACTGAAACGCAATGGAAAATGTTACGTAATAGATTTAGGTCTGTGACAGTTTGAATTTTGCAATGCTCCTGATGCTTGTGAAACTATTGTTATTTTCACGATTAAAATATTAAGGGACACTAAAGGACGTAGCACACTTATCAACTCGGACAGGGATCGGCACCGTATCAACTCGAGGCGTTCAGTATTATTTGTATGAAACTCCCTACTGCAAAGCACACTAATCGTATTCGTAACGTAAACGCCTCGCCTCGGGACAAGCTCACAAACGCCGTACGGCTCGTGGTCAACCAGCGGTCCTCGCGCTTACGGCTCGCCGTACACGCGCTTAGGCCACGGATTGGTCGCGGCGGTCAATAGGCCGCGTATGTGACGCGATGTTTTTCGTTGGCCGCGTAATGCGCGCAGCTATATACATCGTAGAAGAATTAGTTGGCCGCAGCGACTTGGCCGCGAGGCCTGGCCGCATATAGCGCGGAGGCCCTAACGCCTCTCCGCCGCTGCGCTTGCGGGACATAACATATTCGTAACATTGTCTTACGGGCCATCCATAAGCGCGGCGTCGCCTAGCCGTAGCCGAGACGACGTATCGGAGCTGCTGATCCGCTTTGCTTACGTGCTTACGTTGTTTGACGGCGAGGCGAAAGGCGATACGGTGCCGATCCCTTTCCGAGTTGATATGTCTGCTACGTCCTTAAAGCGTAATCTTTAAAAATTATACAAAACCTTATTACAGTTTACTACTAATACTTCTACTCAGCCCATAGGTGACCCACCGAGTCGGGCATCCTCCAATTATATGGAGGGCAATGAGCCTACTGTGCCACGATGGCCCGACGGGTGGTCATAAGTTTTCTTTCTTTTAAGGTGGATGCTCCAGGGTAGCCCACGAAATTCAAATTTTCTTACGTTTTTTGCAATTTGCAGAGCAGTGCTAGGTTGTAGGACGATGAACATTTGACTCGCGGCTGTAAGACGTATGTAGTTACAGACTAATAATCATCAAACTCATCAATACAACCCTCCAAGCTCATAAAGGTGCAAGAATGACTTTGACGTTGAAAAAGTTTTTCTTGCACCTTTATGAGCTTGGAGGGTTGTATTGATGATTTTGATGAATATAATTCTATAACTACATACGTCTTACAGCCGCGAATAACATTTTAATCAACATACAACCTAGCACTGACCTGCAAATTGCAAAACACGTAAGAAAATTTGAATTTCGCGGGCTACCCTGGAGCATCCACCTTAAGGCCGGTTTATGGCCGGTTATTACCGTTTGTCGGGTCTTACGACACCCTGGAACGGGGTGGGGACACTATATTTTATATCCGTCACCAAATTACTACTACTATAATATAAACAAAGCTCATAAGAAACATAAAATTACAAATGAGTGTTAGCGTCAAAGAGCCACCAGCTCAGCCTAAGTAAACTAACCTTCTTTTTTAACTCGTCGTTCGTCGTCGTCGTTTCAGCCCATAAATGACCCACTACAGAGGCGGGCCTCCTCCATATTCATGAAGGGAAAGAAGCCTCATGTGCCACGCTAGCAAGACTGGTTGGCACAGAGTTTGTATCAAGTTTTACGTCTCTTGCGGCTGGGTGATAACCCACTTCTTCTTCTTCCACGTTCTTTTAGTCGCCTCCTACGACACCCTTAAGATGGTATGGGTTGGTTGGTGACATCGTGTATTCTAAATCCGTCACCATCCTTACACTGATTTTTAGCTGCGAACGACGAGTGCCATACTATCGATTCTACGCTGTTTTACCATCGAGATCTTCCTACTTTTACCGGTCGAAGCGGTCCAATGAATTGCGCTCCAAATAAGTAGATACGACATTCGTCAAGTGGCAAGCTCGGTCATAAATAAAATACTTGTCGGTCGTAAAACAAAGGTGACATGACTGGAATGTGCTTGAATTCAGCGTAAAAAGGATGTTCCCAATTTCGAACGGCGGTCGTTGACCTTCTGCAATCGCCTTTTTATTTTATCACCTGGCTATTGCATCCTTTGCGATCTGTCTGCCGTGCTTGACCCTTGATCACGCTCATGACTTCTAGTGGCAACTCCTATTTGTCCAAGATCCCGGGGCCGCTAAACATCACTTATTTTCTGACGAACGAAATGTGGACGATTGAGTAGTGTTAGTATGGACTACGATCGCACCTGCTAGCTTGGTCAAACGGCCAATTTCCGGTGACCAAGCTACATAAAATCATTGCTTACTTCACGTAAATTCTCCTGGCTGATTTTCACAGACCATATTGTTAAAAATAAATCATCATAACTTTTTTGGATCTTGCTCTATACATAATCATGTATAGTTCTTAGGCTTTGGTGTGCACGTTGCAAGTCGGATGTTGTAATATGACGGTGACCGATCTAAAATCCGGCTAACCTTAACGTTGCTCGTAAGCATATGCGGTTCAATTGTCTTCCATGGTGTACGACGGAGACACCCTCAAATATTCATAAATTCAGGCAAAATTAACGCTACTTCTGGATATACCTTTTTTTTTGGTTTCGCTGGGTAAATGCTTTATGCATACCACCGCCCCCCGGGGGAGAGGTCGGTGATTATGTGGGACTCCCGGGATAGAACCCGGGTACCCTCACACGGCACGCTTGGGGCGCCAACGGTTCGCGTGAGCGCAGTCAACGTTGACGCCCCGACGAGGTGCCCGCTATGCGGGCAAGCGACTATCAGAGAGGGCGTCCCGGTACACTGGGGCGCCCTCAGTCATGGAGGCTTTCGTCGGTGGCGGGTCCCCCGACCCACCACCGGCCTCTATGGCGGGGGAAAGAGGTGGGCGTACAGTCGCCTCCTCCTCCCCGGCCTCCGTCTGCGGCGCGGGTCGGCCAGGACGTCCTCCTCCCTGACCCGCTCCGCCGCCTCCTGCGACATGACGTCCTCGCAGACTTCTGGATATACCTAAGCCAAGTGGATTGGTTGCGCCGCCTTTGGATCATGGGGTCTTTGTGTAAACCAGAGGCACATGCTCCGAGTCTAGGTGTCACTTGTGTACGTGAATTGATTGTTTGATTGATTGAATGTTTGTAAACTGCCCCTATACAGGTAACCCCATACAGGTTACACATCGAGCGGAAGAACGTTAAAAAAATACTAACTCCGTCAAGGCGCTTTGCACCTGGTGACGATTCTTCGTAAAATATCTTATTAATTTACAACGAAGGTTGCCCACCCGCCGTGCGTTGTCGCCACCAAACTGCTGATAAGCCGAATTGGAGGTAACATTTCTGTGGGAACCGAGGCGCAACTGTGCAAGTCTTCACTCGGCTATACTAGTCTGTGGACTGTAAACAACTTGAAACGTGACCTTGATTGCGCAATAGTCTGTGTTTGTGTGTTCTTGGTGGAGCAGGGTGGCGCACGCGTGGGGTTTGTGACAAGCGGCAGTTTTGGTTCAAGATGTTTTAGAATACACAATGTCACCAACCCATACCATCTTTAGGGTGACGTAAAAGGCGACTAAAAGAACGCAAGAGGCAGATCACCTAGCCCCAAAAGAAGGAAAACTTGATACAAACCCTGTGACAACCCGTCTTGCCAGTGTGACACAGTAGGCTTAATTCCCTCCATTAATTTGGAGGGGGCCGGACCCAGAAGTGAGTCATTTATGGGCTGAAACGACGGTTACTCGGCCCATTAATGACGCACTGCTGAGTCGAACAACCTCCAATTACATAGATGACTTAATAAAATGCGTGCTCATCCCATTGTTTGGAATAAATGGAGTGAACAGGCTTAAAAATGACAGAGTGGGCTATTATTGCAATGAATTTGAATAAAAACTAAATTAAAAATTTAAATAAACCCCCTACACAATGACCTTGCTACCCTTTAAAAAGTAAAAAATAAAATAAATACATCGCGTTGGGGGACCGCTCCTACTTATTTATTACCTGACCCCTGGTCCCCTAAGGCCCCAACGCGATGTATTTATTTTATTTTTTACTTTTTAAAGGGTACTGAGGTCATTGTGTCGGGGGTTTCTTAAAATTTCCAGATATTGGGTAAACCCCCCCCCCCCCTTTTTACCCCCAGAGTTTTTTCAGGGTTCAACTGATTTTCATGGAACATATTATTTTGTAATGTGCACGTGATACCGCTTTCATTTGAGACCCCACTCGATTATATTTGCAGACATTCGGTTATTCTTCCACACTTTCACCCCCCATAACTTTTAAACAAGTAAACCGATTTTTATCAAACATGTCTAAGAACACTCGCCCGTAACTCACGTGTCATACAAAAAAAGACTTTATTGAAATCGCTTCATCCGTTCGCGAGCTACGGTGCCACAGACAGACTGACACGTCAAACTTATAACACCCCTCTTTTTGCGTCGGGGGTTAATAAAATAAGAAGATTATGTGAAAATATTTTAATAAAATAAAATAAACTTCGCATCGCGACATCGCACGAGCGATGGCAATAGGACGGGGCCTAATGAAGTTGGTAAAAAGGCTAGGGAGTTTCAAAATGATTCCAATAACCTAACATGCGTCCTTTGTTACAGACTCACTTCCAAGTCCTGAATCCCATCCCAAAAGAAACTCCTGCAAATCGAAGACCTCCTGTCCTTTTTTGATAAATATACCCGATGGTTCGAAATGAACATCCTTATTTGTATGTGTGTGTGTTTTCTTTTTGTACCGTCCTTATTCTACATATGTACTTTGAAAAGGATAATGTCAATCGGAGTCAAATATAACCGAAGAAGAATAAAAATACAGTGTGGTAACTCTGTAAGCAGTGGTAGTTTCAGCATGAATGTGGGTGGTCGCAAGGGTTGTGAAAGATAAAAAAAAATGAATGGATTGTAAGAATGAGGAATTGTGTATGGAAGGTGCGAATGTAGATATGACGACTGATAGGTGAGTATGGAGACTACCAACTAGCGTGGGACAAGAGCCGTAAGATGATATTGGTAATTTTAATTATGACGATTTATAAGTTTTGTGATGTCTTTGTGTAGACCAAGAGTCACTTGCTCCGAGTCTGGGTGTCATTTGTATTCGTGAAGTTCATGTTTGTAAACTGCCCCATCGGCACAGGTTATACCTAGTGCAAGGGTTACAAAAAATGTGGGCACTTCGCGTAAAGCGTCGAGGCGCTTGCGGTCTGCAGCTTTCATCGTCCAGGTTTCAGCGCCATATGCTAAGAACACAGAGACTGCACCAGTTTGGTCTTGGTCTTTATCGAGATGTTTCTATTCCCCACGATACGTGCTGCAAAATACAGGTTTGTTAAGAAACACTTCATTACAACACTGAGTTTGAGTCACTCTGGGAATTTCCTGTAGCGCCTACGATGTTTTGTCTAAGGTTAAAGAACTTTAGTAGTCTATTAGCATGCTGCAGTAGGTGAAACGTGTTAGTCTTGTTAGAAATGATTATGTTTTTAAATAAACTACGGAATTTCTTGCCGGCTCCGCTATGTAGTGTTCCGAATCGCTGGTAGATTCAATCTTGATTTTTTTATAATATTTTGTAAAAAGACACATAGGGGCATTTTTTTAACTGCCTATACTAGGTATCATTTCCAGGCTCTGTACCAAAAATCAATTAAATTGCAGCAATAGTTTAGCCGCAAATGATTTTATAAATTTTTGTCCCATTTGAACATGATGTATCTTTCCTAACAGATGTTTATGCCTAACGCATCGTTTATTAACCTTAGGGGCTGTCCATTAATCACGTGATGTTTTTTTAACATTTTTTTAACCCCTCCCTCCCCCTTGGTGATACCTGGTGAGGTTTAAGACTACCCCTCCACCCCCCATGAAAAATCACGTGTATTTTTTTTTGTACCGTTTCGTATTCATACTACTCACATATAGTATACGTAGTGTAATTTAATGCCCCTCTGTCATATCAATTCTGTAGAAAATGATATGATTTTCCCATGCAAGTAGGGTGACTTTTAGTCATCTAATATGTCCCATAATTGATGCATATCGTAGTTTGGTTTTTGTCTTTCTGTTGTAAAATTCTATAACTACAAAAGTCAGTCTGATTCCTCCTACCCAGTGTTGCTTTAAATTTACATGTACCTTGTCTAAACCGACAAACAATTCACATTCAAATGTTATTGCCTACTTGAAGTTTACGTAAGCAATGTTTAAAGTCGGGTTCAATGTATTTGTGTACAGGCAGTGCAACGTACGTATGCGGAAAAATACAATAAGCAAATATTGAAATGTTTACCCATCATTTAAAGCCGGATCTACACTCGCGCCGCGAACTGCCGCGATAGCCCGCGACAAATGCGAATCACGAGTGTAGATGTTGTTCACGCCTTCTCGTTCTTGCTTCACACCGTTCCCCGATCAGTGTCGGTTTTTTGGCCCGCGTCAAAGGATTTGCTTAAGAAATCGCGTCGTCGTCCATCATAGTTGTGAACACGCGGATCACGGCGTTTATTCACGGCGTGAATTCTCGGCGCGACGTCACGCGTGAGTGTAGAGCCGGCATAACACAAAGTAAAGCGAAAGGTTTTTATTGATACTCTTATCTCGTCGTATTATAGTTGAATCTCGACAACTGTGACCTGACTGAATTGGGCAAGCAAGGTCTTTCGGAGGGTTGAACTTTTCGGCTGTTCGACTGCACTCGTTGCCATCCTGTGTGGCAATGCCGCCAGCCTTATGGGCACTTTTGCAAACCCCTCCAACGATGAGGATGCGGTGCTTATTTTAATTTAGATTATTTAGTGTTTAGTCTCTCTTTGTCGTTTCTTTTAAGTATGTATATTTAAAGTTATTTTTTTACTAGTTTTAGACATAGTTTATAATTTTATATTAGTAGTTGTTATTTGTGTGAAATAAATACCAAATGTTGAACTAGTTGAGAACGACAATGATTTTAAAGTACTAGATGGAAAAATACAACGAATTTTTGTACAAAGATTGACGGATAATTTCTATTTGGTACATCTGAGAAGAGATGTCGTGCAGCATGTGTCCCTTTTGGGGAGCGTAACCCGCGGCCCTGAAGCAGGCAGTCGAGGAAAGTCGTTGGTATTGGTGGGTAGTACGGGACCCTAATTATCTTTCGTCCCGGAATCCCACAAATCCCGGCTAGTCCGGCTATGTGAATATGACACCCGACTTTTACACAATTATGTTTTTATTTTATAAGGAATTGCGTGAGGAGCCGATATAAAAAAAAAACTACCCAACTTATAAGAGTAGTATTTTTTTTAAATTATATTTAAACTTAAAAAAATACATCATTTTGCAAAAGTTGGGTGCCAAGTTCACCTTGCAGGCTAGTCCCAAACGACCGCGTATTCATGAGGATTATGAAAACAATCTCGGTAAATGTAAAACAATATCGTCGCCATTTTGATTCCCTTTGACGTCTTTTGTCTGAACCATACATACGCATTACTAAAAACGCTGCCTTATTGATTTGTGCCCAAAAATAGATCTACGCAGACGAGTCCTTCTAAGACTCGCTGAAGTTGGATTGCCAAAAGAGTACATGTATGGGTTTAATAGCAATGAGAGTGTAATGAAACTACAGACATTGGTGAGGTATATCTATACTAATATATAAAGCTGCAGAGTTTGTTTGTTTGTTTGAACGCGCTAATCTCAGGAACTACTGGTCCGATTTCAAAAAATCTTTCACTGTTAGATAGTCCATTTATCGAGGAAGTTTATAGGCTATATTTTATTTTCAAAAGAATGCAAAAGAATGAAAATTGCGATTTTGTAAACCAAGGTGTAAAATCGACCTATTGACAATAACTATTGACTGCAAAAACTATTGACAATAGAACAAAATGATGCACTACGGGTTTCTAGGTCTTATAAAGATCTACAAAAAAAGTCCCCAAGAGCACATGTAACTATCATAGTTTAGTCACAATAACCGCTTTTATGTTCATAAAAAATATGCATAGAGATAAGCACGGGTTCGAAGCCGACGCGGGCGAAGCCGCGCGCAAAAGCTAGTCGTTTATAAACTTGTTGAAAGCACTGGTTAAGAATTACCAGAATTGTAACTACTACCACTACCACACATCCCTTATATAACCCCACAGCTGAGTCCGGCCTCATCCCATATCAGGGAGGGTCATTAGCCTATAGTACCACGCTGGTCAGACGGGTTGGAAGTTTTCCTTCGCTTGCGGCTAGGTTTTCGGCCTAGTCATTTTCTTTTGTTGACAGTTACGACCCTCGGGATGGAATGGGATGGTGACACTATGTATTCCAAATCCGTCACTACACGGAAATCTAAGAAGAAGGATAAGTAATTATAATTTCTGTCGTTTTAAGGCAGTTTGTCAAAAGCGTCTCGGTAAACGCCAATGTGGTGCATTGCGGTGGGCCTGTTTGAAACTGGTTTCTTAGCGCCAGCACGCTTCAGACCTTGACCTCACGACCTCAAGATTGTTTACCCTGCAACGTTGGAACGGCAGAAATGACCTGTATTCCTCCGATTTTAATGGACCTCATTGATTTAAGACTTAAACAAGTACACGGTCTGACCAATAAATAATAAATATATCATGGGACATTTCACACAACGCCATCTCGTCCCAAGCTAAGCAACTTAATGCTTGTGTTATGGTAACGAGATGGATGATAAACTACTTATATACATTTTTTTTTGTAAATACATACATATTATAGATAGGAAACACCCAGACCCGGAACAAATACTTGTAGGTCGTACAAATAAATTTCTTCCGTGCGGGAATCGAACCCGCGTGTTGCGCAGCACTCGATCGCTCAACCACTGCGCCAACCGTGTCGCCAATTAGCCAGTAGGCTAATTGTACCACGCTCGACAGACGGGTTGTTAGACGGTTTCGTTTCAAGTTTTCTTTCTCTTGCGGTTTTAGGTCTTATCATTTCCTTTTGTCGGCTCTTACTACACGCTCAGTATGATATGGGGTTTACACTAATTGGCCCACGTGGCTGCAGTCTAGTCTTTCGCAGACCGTCGCTTGATGAAGCAGTCTACCTGCACTACACTTTCCGCGTCGCGGCCTCACTGCCACTATAATCCATCTCCATCCAACGACTTTCATTGGCATATCACTATCACTACATAGTATAAAACAAAGTCGCTGTCGTCTGTCTGTCCCTATGTATGCTTAAATCTTTAAAACTACGCAACGGATTTTTTTTAAGGTTTTTTTAAATAGATAGAGTGATTCAAGAGGAAGGTTTATATGTGTAATACATGCATAAATTTAGATGTTCATCATTGCAGCCGCGCGAAGCCGGGGCGGGTCGCTTGTAGCTGATATAAGAAGTACAGTTATTGACCCCAGCTTTTAAAAGCTCATAGTTACTGCGTTTTCGACGACGACAAAGTCGGGTAAAGGCTAGTTATTACTTTAAATATGTACTAAGAATATTATAATACAATCGGTTCCGTAATTTACACCGATATTCCCCGAAGGTCGCCAAATACAACAACAATAGTTTCGGTAGGTTGTGTACTCAGGTGAGCTGTTTGCATAATGTGTTAGTGATATGGTAGCCTTGAAAATTCATTACCACAATTTGTGTTTTCCGTCGAAACTATGTATTATCATGTCCTTAGTTTCTGTTAAGCCAAAGACGTTTGAATTAATATATGTATAGTCCAGTTGCGACAGACAAAACAAGCCTGAAATAAAAAAAAATCCGGGGAGCGATTTTTTTAAACCTGGGGGGGTTATATAGTATAAATCTCGATTTTAGAACTAATCCCGGTAGAAGGTTGGCCGCCATCTTGCTTTAAAATTCAATTTTTTCGTATTTCTGAAACAAGTCGTTAATTTTCAAGTTTACAGCAAAAATTACGGTATCCAAAGTTGTTGGAAATTTAATTTCTCACAAGTTTAGTCATTATCATTTTTACGCTAGGATCAATATTTGCAGAGTTATTATAATATATTAAGTTATTATTACTTCAATATTAAGTTGTCAAATATGAAGAAGTTTAGGATTTCATCGTGGACAAAAAAGGGTTACGTTCTTTTATGTGACGCCTGCAAATTTTAAGAACGTGTGACATTATCGTAATAAAAAAGAAGCATCATTGTAAGTATCGATTGGTTAAGCGATTCGAAAATGGAACTATTGATTCGAAACTTCGCACCAGCAGCTAGTGATGTTAGTAATCAAGAAAGTACGAGGCGATACGATTTCGTATTACCTCGCTCTATTTGACGTAGTTCTACGGAATCGAATTCTCTGCTCAACGGTTCACTGCCCTCTCATATCCAATGCTTCAGCTTTCTCCGTGGACGACATACTAATAAGGTATTGTTTTCATTCGCCAACGGGATCTTTGATGTTGCTGTGTTATTAGCATAACAAGCCTTAATGAAAAAATTACAGCCCGTTTAACATACAAATTTGGATACGTAGCCTTTTTGTCAGTCCTATCTTGCTTCATCTCTATTTTCTTAAAAACAGTTCAATGCTCATAATTCGATAATGTCATGTTACTTGTTTTAAAAAAGTCCGCTAACCTTCCACAAAGGTCAGTTTGAGTTTGGACATGATTTTTATCAATCATGAAAAATAACAGCAGATTTAGATGGAATTTGGCCACCAGGAACTATTTATTACATTTAACGGAGTTATGATGTTAGATACCAATATCAAGACATCCAATATTTTTACATAATACAGTTCAGAGATTACCAGTTGTATAGCAAGTAATAGCCAATCAAATTTAGTATACCTTATGACAACGGCAAATTTACCACCGGTTTGGACGAAATACCGTAACTTAAGGCTTCGATGCTATAAAGGTTAAATTGCAACAAATTTATCGCTTGGTCCAATGCCAGGATGGTTAAAATATGGACTGGAGATGTGCAGCCTGGCCTAGATAAGCTGACGGGCGGCGAGACGCCTGGCGCCATAGAGGCGAATGACACGAGTACTGCAGAGAAACTTTTTAATACCAACCAATAAATAACTTTGAAGTCGGTGACTTAGACATAATATCCTTGACCGCGGGGTCGCGGAACATGCTCTCCCATCGGGAGCAGAACCTATTGCCCTGGGGCGGGTGAGAAACGCCGTTGGTTTTGGAAGGTAGGTTGGGGCGCAAATGTCCATGTTTCCACGCCCCTTAGTCCCACAAAACCCGGCTGCCGACGCCTCTCTGAGCATCTATGAGGATTACAAATGTAAGCATGATAATTAATATCCTATCCAACGTTGGCCATTAATTTACGTTCGAATATCCGTCCTTAATGTGACAGCTACCATAGACCGTACCGTTGGAATTACAACTAGGCTCTATGGTTTATACGCCCGCCGCTATATTACAAGTATTATAGGCGCGCGAGTTCATGTCCATTGGGGCCTTAATAAGTACTCACTTATCCCAATTATTTTATTTAATAATTTTTATAACCAAATCTGTTGCTGTTGACTAAATCGGTAGTTTTTTTTTAAACGAAACCCTGCAGGTAATCTGTATCGCGGGGGCAGTTTACAGACATGAAATTCACGAACACATGACACCCAGACTCAGAGCAAGTGCCTCTGGTTTACACAAAGACATTTGGCCGGCCCCGGAATCGAACCCGAGACCCCATGATCCAAAGGCGGCACATACAACCCCTAGACCAATGAGGTAACACTATTACAGCATTCCTCAGGATGGACATGAACTCGCGCGCCTATTATAAAAACAAAACTAGAGCTACATTGAGAGTGAATCTAGTTGGTTGTTCAGGTGAGATTATGTGTATCATCAAGACGCTTCTATCTTAAGTAAATATTTGGGTAGCGCCAAAGTGACTGAATAATTGCGTCACGGTATTTAGATTGCAACTCTGCTGCATCTAAGATAAGGCTCAACATGCATTAAGGCATCTCTTCATCGTCTGTTACGATGCCTGATTACAACGGCTGTGTATAGTGTCTTGCAGAGATGCAATGTATGTTCTATCAATCATTTTCTATCTCATCATAACCTCCTAAACGGATGAACTGATTCTGATCCTTCCTTTCTTAAAATGGCTTTATAATATTTTGAATTCCAAGATTTTTTTCTTATCTACGTTTGTGTTCAAATGAAAGCGGTCATTAATTTCTGCCAGTTATAGAAAATTTTCTTGGCAAGGTACGCTGCATCTATTAAGTAAATATATACTTGTCCTGAATAGAAGTGGTAGTTCGTGGGATTGCGAGCCAGCACAGACATCGATCGAGTGACGTAACGTCTGACTTGTGGAGACGCCGCCATTAGCTGTTTACACCCTTCCAGGGCTACGCCCTAGATCTTAGCTCAAATAACACGCTCTACAGAATTTAAAATAAGAAGTCATTTTTGCTCCATCTTATTTTTTTATGAACTGTGAATTTAGTAGCCAGGACTGGTTTAAACGTACGAAAAAAGCTATTCCATGGTTTGGATATTGGTTGAAGTATAATTACAAATATTACAATGCAATATTGTAAGTTCATGCGAGTTTGACAGGTACTCGATCCCACTTGTGAAAAAACCTTAAACGTCACCTTCGCTAATTTATCAATAATAAACTGGGTTTATAATATACACGCTGTAATGATCAAAGTTCACATTAAACTGCGTGCAATAAAAACAAACCTGTTAATCCGCGCCGAATTTTAACTAAGAATGTATTATAATTTTATAATCTTTATATCAACACTAATGACGTCAACGTCCTAATATTATTTGTGAACGCAAGTGTTGTTATGTTTAAGTTGTTACACTGTCAATAGTAGACACTTCATTTACATTTAACGATTTAAACGATAAGATCACGAATCATCGTAAACGCGCGAAGCATAACACTTTCTAACCTCACTCGCGAGATGTAATGCCTGTAGCGTGTAATTTCATTACGTTCTTTGTATCATAATTAGATAAGTTTTTATTGTGATTTAAATTGCGTATTTTGTGGTTGCAATTTTATTACCAACCGTAAAGCTGGCACTTCACTGCGCTATTCGTATGCGTGTATCTGACATATTTGCGTGTATGTGCCAACCCGTCTGGCCAGCGTGGCACAGTAGGATAATTAGGATATATTGTCCCTGTAATGGGAGGAGGCCCGACTCAGCAGTGGGTCATTTATGGGCTGGGTAGTAATATATCTAAGACCACGCGTGTGAAGCCGTGGACCGCGGCTAGTAAGACCTTATTATGTTGTACAATTTTGGACGTGTTATTCAGTGGCATTGTGCAGAATTAAACGTTTGTTTTATTACAAGTGGTTAAGTGATATTACAGCATTTAATAAGCCCGCTAAATGCAGGTCAATAAGCAAGTGGGTCGTTTTGCAAATAGTCTATTACGAGCACTGATTGGCTCCGAGCGGAAATTAACTGATAATAAATTGTTTTATGTTTTGCACAATTTAATCGCATTACGTGCTCGCTATTTATAATGCCATTGACGACGTTGACGTAATCAAGATAAATGTACTTATTGTAGATTTGTCGATGACACTTTTTGTAGAAACGGAGTCTTTACATTCGACTTCCAAAGGTATAAAAAATAACCTAGTTAGTATATGTGAGAGAGTCTACATGTTATTTTAAACATGTTATTTATTACTACTATTATTACTTATACAATTATTCTTCTTCTTTAGGTTATCAGATTTGTCATTATAGCCATCAAGTATTTTTTATTATTATTTTGAAAACATTTATTTGACATTTTAGTGATTTTCAAATGGTAATGTACGCTTCATTACAGACGATATAACTAGTAATATAACCTTACAAATTTTACTATCATTATTTCGCATACCTTAAGTCTTTAACGTAAAATGGACTGGTTTTAAATATTATGAAATCAATAGTTGAACTAACCTAACCATTGTTCTGCTGAATCAAGCTTATGAAATCAATACTTTAGTTTGATGAGTAAATTGGTTTTTCATAAAAGGAACATGCAATGCCAAGACGGGACCGTGACCGGACATTGGTCGGTTCGGCCTCGGAGGTCATTGTCCCGCGATTAACTCCATAGATTGGTGGATTACGCGCATGCGCCGAAAGGCGCGGGAATTCGTGCTTCGATTTTTTAAATGATTGCCGCGGAAGTTTGTTTTGTTGTTAGATTTATTATTTATAACTATTTTAGGCGCAAAGGGATGATCATCCAGCCAGACGAGGTGTGATGTCTGGCTAGGGGTCGCAGCGCCTATTCCCCCGATAGTTGTAGTCGGGGATATCTTAACCTTGCGAATTGCTCTTGAAATTTCGCTATCGCGGTGTAGGACTTTTTCGTAATTACCGCATTTGTAGGCGATATTTCTTGATGCAATTAGTTCAGATTTTTCGGGTAAATTGTGTAAAGTATGTAGCATGCGGTCGCTACACTATTATATTTAATACTAGTGGCCCACCCCGGCTTCGCCCGTGCAAAGCGGCGGTGGGTTATACATAAAAACCTTCCTCTTGAATCACTCTATCTATTTAAAAAACCCGCTTCGAAATCCGTTGAGTAGTTTTAAAGATTTAAGCATACATAGGGACGGACAGACGACAGCGACTTTGTTTTATACTATGTAGTGATGTGCAGAGGAATATAATTAGCAACCTGGATGGAGTAATTTATGCCCGACACGGACTATAATATATATTCATATTAATAATAGCAAGGCATATTACGATATTTTTGTATTATCTATTATAATATATACAATTCTCGTGACACGGTGTTTGTTATTGAACTCCTCCGATATGACTCGACCGACCGACCGGCAAAAGGAAAGTGCAAGGCGGATGACCTAACGGCAAGAGAAGGAAAACTTGTTCTGAAACCTTATCCAACCCGACTGGCCAGCGTGGCACAGTACTCTAATTACCCTCCTTGTAACTGGAGGAGGCCTGACTCAGTAGTAGGACAGCTATGGACTGAATAATAGATAGTATTGGTGGTAATAGCACTTAATTCAAATTGTGCTTAAAAAATATCATAGTTTCTATGCTAATTTACAGTGAAACGTAAAACCTCAAGAAATTAAATAACTAATTTATAGTTACATAACTATTTTTAAAACTGGTTATTCCCTCCGAGGTGCCACGGGAAAATGGTCGCCATTCATTATAGTAGCCTTGTTTCTAACAAGTAAATTAGCATAATATGGACACGATTATGCAAAAATATTGCTCTAAATGCTAAGCAAATGGTTATTTTAAAACAAACAGGTTGACATTGGCGGTAACCTATTTTTTATCTGTGAACTTATTTAGTTATTATAATGGCGGATAATTTTCTGGGTATTCCCGATTGCAGGCGTTAAAGTGCAAATAAAAGACCCACCCCGACTTAAAAAGGTTATTTGATTTTCGTATTAAAGTTTTTGAAGTCTGTTTACATTTATTGTCAAAAATTTTTATTTTTGTACATATACAACTCGGGACCAACAACTGTTAAGTCGTCCAGGAATACCCAAATTTGCCTTCCGACAAGGTTTTGTTCACTTATTTAGAGGTTAATAGCAAACTACCGAACCGATTAGATACAAATAAGGACCCCACGGGAAGCACTACCTTTCAATTAAAAAAGAATCTTCATAATCGATTCACCCAGCCGAAAGTTCTGAAGTAACAAACATTTAAAAAATCGAATTGTGAACCTCCTTTTCATGAAGAAAGTTAGTAATATACTCGGTTTTATTAACTTTCCCTGCGTTACCTGAACTTAACCTGCTACACTACTACTCAGCCCACAAATGACCCACTGCTGAGTCGGGCCTCCTCCAACTACATGAAGGGTAATATGCCTACTGTGCCACGCTGCCCAGACGGGTTGGCACAGGGCTTCGTATCAAGTTTTCCTTCTCTTGCGGCATTTTTTTTCTTGTAACTTGATTGCCTTTGACCCTAGGCTCGCGTGATGGAAAGCAACGCCAAGGTCTAAGATGGAGCAGGCAATTCAAGGAAATGCCTCTCACATACACTGCCTCGTTGGTCTAGTGGTTAGATGTGCCGCCTTTGGATCAACGGGTCCCGGGTTCGATTCCGGGGTCGGGCAAGTATCTTTGTCTAAACCAGAGGCACTGGCTCGGAGTCTGGGTGTCATTTCTATCTATTATAAGTATGTATTTACAAAAAAAAATGTATCTAAGTAGTTTATCATCCATCTGGTTACCATAACACAAGCATTAAGTTGCCTAACTTGGGACGAGATGGCGTTGTGTGAAATGTCCAAGGATATATATATATATATATATATATATACACACGGCGGAACTCAGTAAAACTGCTTGGCGCCGGACTTGATGTGAGGGTGGTAGCTAGCCGGGCGGACCATTAGATCCTACCACCAAGCGTAGGCTAAATTTTCCGCGTCATCATGTCCTTTTGTCGGCTCTTCCGACACACTCAAGACGATATGGTTTGGTGACACTATGTATTCTAAATTCATCACCACACGGAACACACACAACTGCTACATTGGAGGTGAATATATTGATAATGCCTCTTGGGAACAAAACTTGCAAATCATTAATAGCTAACACGGTAGCTCTAATTAGCAGTCGCACCTGCGTAGTGGGACATTGTGATGTCACCGGGCGCGGTATCGAGCACCTGTTCTGACTTAGACAAGGCAGGTGACACGCCTGTGCCGCTCCCGGAGCCTCGTGACACTGAACTGAGACTACGTCATACTGGCACGTTGTTAGTCCACTCTAAATGGGATTACTCGTGTAATGTCCTTACTTAATAGTCCAGTCGAATAGACATTTATGGTGGATGCTCCAGGGTAGCCCGCCAAATTCAATTTTTTTACTTTTTTTGCAATTTGCAGGACAGTGCTAGGTTCTATGATGATGAATATTTGATTCGCGGGTGTAAGACGTATGTAGTTACAGAGTTATAATCATCAAACTCATCAATACAACCCTCCAAGCTCATAAAAGTGCAAGAATGACGTTGAAAAAGTTTATCTTGCACCTTTATGAGCTAGGAGGGTTGTATTGATGATTTTGATGATTATAATTCTATAACTACATACGTCTTACAGCCGCGAATAACATTTTAATCAATATACAACCTAGCACTGACCTGAAAATTGCAAAAAACGTAAGAAAATTTGAATTTCGCGGGCTACCCTGGAGCATCCATCCACCTTAAATAGAAAAAAAACCGGGGAGCGATTTTTTTTAAAACGTCGGGGGGGATTGTTGTACGCATAAATCTCGATTTTCGAACTAATTCCGGTAGAGGGTTCGCCGCCATCTTGTTTTAAAGTTTTCTTTTTTTCTGAAATAACTCATTAATTTTCAACTTTAGAGCAAAAATGGTGTTGTCCAAAGTTGTTTGTTTCTGTTGTCAGTTGTCAGTTTCTGCCCCATCGGCTGTCTGTCTTGCGAGCTATGTGCCTTTCCTACTACTTCTACCCAGACCATAAATGATCCACTGCTAGTTCAGGCCTCCTCCCACCACAGAGAGCCTACTGTGCCACGCTAACCAGACGGGTTGGCACAGGGATTTGTTAAAAGTTTTCGTTCTCTTGCGGCTAGGTTTTTGGCCTTGTCATTTCCTTGGTGTAATGTCAGTGTGGTGACGGATTTAGAATAAACATTGTCACCCCATTCCATCCTGAGGGTGTCGTCTCTCTGGCGAACTTGCTCTCGCTATGCTAGCTTAGTGCTTATTGTAAACAAGACTGAACATTTAAAAAAAAATGCAAGTACAGAGTTTCTGCCCAGCTCTCGTACTCTGTAGAGCGGCGTTCCGTACCGGTGGTAGTTTCAGCTTGAAAGTGGGTGGACGCAAGGGTTGTGGGAGATCTAACGTGATGGATGGATTGTAAGAACGAGGAATTGTGTAAGGTGTGAACGTTTATATTTATATGACGACTGATATGTGTGTATTGACACTACCACCTAACGTGGGACAAGAACCGTAAAACAATATTGGTAAATATAAATATGACGATTTATAAAGTTTTGTGATTTAACTTACGTAAATAAAGTTCCTTTTGAGTTTGAGTCTCCATTGTCCTAATTTACCACTAAGTAATAATCAAGTCAATTAGCTAGACTAATAAGAGACAATTAGAGATACGACCACCCATTATAACAAACATGCATATTAGACCTTACGACTTCCCTTTTATAGCCCGGCCGCACATGCTCACACTCGCATTGGATGTCACGAGCCGCGTGCGAGGCGCAGTACCAAACTCCGCATGTACGCGTGTGCGTAGACACGTGAGAGTAAATGCAAAGCTTGGTACTGCGCAATAGGTTTTAAATACTGCCACTCGCGCGCGGCTCGTGACAGCCAATGCGAGTGTGAGCATGTGCGGCGGTGCATAATCTGGTATTCGGTGCAGTGATACATACGTTATTGTTCTTGCAAATAGAAGAAAAATAATGTAACGTCATAATCAGCCTCTTTTTTTCTTTCAATTTGTTTGCAACTCTGAAACATGCATGTATCCAGGGTTTAATTTTGTGTAACATATATATTCTAATACATATGTTTAAATTAACATTGTTTTTCAATCATTAGTGTATCACAAAATTTGCAATACGTACAACTTTTTACCCGCCTGGCCAGAGTGGCACAGCATCGTCTATAGTAGTTTCTTAGTTTTGAAAATATCCTACAAAATTAAGAAAATTTCGAAATTTCATCATTATCAAATATTTTCATATTACAAGGAGCTTGGTCAAAGAAAATACAGACTATTATGTTATATTGGCACTTTATTCACAGTAAATAAAGCTGTTTACATTAATTATGTTATATAAATATATATAATAGTATAATAAATATTTACGTCGTATAACAAATCTATGGTCACAAGAAAGCTTGCTTGATAAAAAACAAAGAAAATTAAGGCGGGAACGAGTGAAGAAAAAGAACGTCATAACTCCCGCGCATTCGCTTTGTCTACGAGGTGTCTGTCCAATCGTATTTCTTACGCTCATCACAGATTTTGTACGGCGATTATGTCATTTGAAGTTTTGTCTTGTAATTTTGATTTGTGTGGGAATTTTTTATTATGACCAGAACCTTGAAAAAAATGAATCATAGCGACTTCAAAAACATCGTTCAAAAAACTTTAGGTTAAAAATCCTTATGGATACAGGTTGTTCGGGACAAGCCACGTAATGCGGGACTTAAGGATGCGGAAATGTGAAAATAGGTGTTCCTTGACTGCCGCACCGGGTTTCTCTCCTCCGACTGGGTAATATGCTCCGCCGCAGACGGAGGCCGGCGAGGAGGAGGCGACTCTACGGCCACCTCCTGCCCCGTCATAGATGCCGATGGTGGGTCGGGATCCCGCCAACCACGAAAGCCTCACTGACTGAGCTCGTCCAAGTTGCCCGGGACGCTCTCCTCGTCGGGGCGTCACATTGGAGGAATGCGCTTACACGAACCTGTGGTGCTCCAAGCGTGACGTGTGACGTGTGAGGGTATAGTGTGGGGTTTTAGTGGGCAGTATGCTCCGCGACGCTGGTAGGCCTTAGCCTGCTTTGTTTAGTGGAGTTCCCAGCTCCAAAGCGGGCCTGTGCGGTAACGGTACCGCATTATATACCAAGAATTTTGTTTTGTTAACCAAATAAACACCGATTTGAGTAAATTTTTCTTAACCGAAAGTTTAAAATATTGGAGAAGTAGTTACATTTTTTTGACGCCTCTAATTTTCTCTACACAAAACCTGTCGCATTGTCTTTGGTTTACGACTGCAACCATACTAAGGGACCGTTTTAACTTTTGTCTATTGTCCGAAAATAGGACAGCATTTCTTAATGTCTCCTCGTTAAAACCAATTTAAAACCAGCGTTAGACAATGGTGTTTTTTCATTAGACAACTTTTTTATTTGGGCATAGAATGAACTGACTCGTGTATACTTAAAATGTTTCTGTGGTACAAATAACTTCGCTACTTATATAGCTGAGTAGCGAAGATGCAGTTACGCCCCGATTCGGGCCTCGGTTAATCTTTTAGTCGAAAATCTTATTATTTGTATGCTTTGTCAAAGTTAATCCTTATTACATTAGATATCTTCTACAGATACTACTACTAATTAGCCCATAAATGACCCACTGCTGAGTCGGGCCTCCTCCCATCGCGGAGGGTAATTAGCCTACTGTAAGGCCGTTTGTCCACCGCCGCCGTCACCGAACCGTCGTCGCCGAGAACGAGATTACTTCGGGCCGAGTTTAAGGTGAATGTTCCAGGGTAGCCCGCGAAATTCAAATTTTCGTACGTTTTTTGCAATTTGCAAGTCAGTGCTAGGTTGTATGTTGATTAAAATGTTATTCGCGGCTGTAAGACGTATGTAGTTATAGAATTATAATCATCAAATTCACCAATACAACCCTCCAAGCTCATAAAGGTGCAAGAATGACTTTGAGCTTGAAAAAGTTTTTCTTGCACCTTTATGAGCTTGGAGGGTTGTATTGATGATTGATGAGCGTATTCTAAATGTATTCTGAAGCGCTTTAGGTTGAATTTAAATTGTTACTGAAAAAGCCTCTTCGCCGCCACTCCGCCCGTCGGCGCTGACCCTAAAGCAAAAACCGGGAGAACCGGTGCGGTGCGACGGTAGTGTGTGGACAAGAACAAACCTGTTTTGTATTATCGGCCCGTCATAAAACCGTGCCGAGTTCTAGCGGTCACGCTGAACTACACGAAACATCGACAGCCGGGATGACGGTTCTCGGGTGATGGGCGTGCGGTGGACACATGGCCCTAGTAAATGTATGTATCGCTAACTCGGCGCCGGGCAGAACATCTTAGCCACGTGGGAGGGGGACACTCAAAATGAAATTACTTATGAGTGGCTAACAGGGAAATGGCAAACCCATGATGATGGAGAGAAATAATATTGAAACGATACAAAGTGACTTGACATTGGCTAAACACAAACCGTGAGAGCCACAAAGAAAAAAAAAAAAACTCGGCGCCGTCATCTCGTTCTCGGTGACAGCCCGGTGACGGCGGCGGTGGACAAACGGCCTAACACGCCGGCTAGACGGATTGGCACAGTATTTCAATTTTAGGAAGGACCGCGATAGAGCTCAGTATGCGCATCCGATGCGTCGGGCGTCGGTCCATAGGAAAAGAAACCCCGGGATGACGGGTGTCACGCCACGTGTACCGGGCATGGCACCAGGGAGCAATCTGCTCCAAGAGGAGAATGCTCCAATACTAAGTGGAAAATTGTAATGTGTATGTTCATGAGTTCCTTGGGAAACCCCTCTTTTTATACTGCTAGGGTAGGAAACAAGCAAGTGATGTCCGACGAGTTGGCGTAAGTTTTCTTTCTCCTGTGGCTAGGTTATCGGTCTTGTAACTTCCTTCTGTCGTCTCCTATGACACTCTTAAGCTGGAATAGGGTGGTGACGCTATGTATTCTAAACCCGTCACCACACGGAATTCTACTATCTATGGCAATCAATACATGTAGTCAGTAGTGTGAAAACCGACAGCTGGTTTAGCCATATATAATTATCGGTAGTAGGGGTACAGACGGTAATCGCGCCGTCTAAATATTGGTAGTAAGCCAAATCTGGTCAGACCGGTGCCGACCCCTGTGAAATTGGGAAAAGGGCGAGGAAGTACATTAAATACCTAATAAGTCCTTTTCGTAACAATAATAGATCCAATAGAACAGTTTGTTACATAGAATTTGTTGGGGAAATGATTATAACTATCACTATCACTACATAGTATAAAACAATGTCGCTGTCGTCTGTCCGTCCCTATGTATGCCTAGATCTTTAAAACGACGCAACGGATTTTGAAGCGTTTTTTTTTTAATAGATAGAGTAGTGTAAGAGGAAGGTTTTTAAGTATAATACATTCATAACACAATAACTTTCACATAGACTTGACAAGTGTACTTACGTTTCATAAGCTCCTGCATTTTTAATATTAAAACTATAGTCCAAGTGATAAAAACAATAAAATTTGAAGTTAATACTGCATAGAAATGTGCTAGTGAATTGATCGTTAGAGAAACATAGCAGTGTTGATCGATAAACAGTGAAAATAGCTGTATTGTGCTTCGCTAGTTATAAACGTTTTAATTAACTACCGTCATCTAAAAAAATCAAAACAACGATAAGAAATATATTTTAGCCGTGTAAACTTATCGTTTGGTAGCTCAGTGTGGATGACGCCGACTTCACAATATTGATGTGGCTAAGCGGTGTACGTTCGAAACCCATTAGAACTACGTTGTCTTTTTGAGTATTTATTGGATTGCTTAGGATCGGCGAAAACTATTATTAGCAATAATGTCTAGTTGTGATGCATGTGGACGATCGATAAAAGCAACAGAAAAAATTACCTGTTCGAGCTGTGATCATAACTATCACCATCTTTGTGTTAACCTGAACGTAACTACGTACAAAAAACTGAATAAGACTGCGCGTGCAGCATGGATTTGCCCGAATTGTACCGAAATTAAACCAATGGGCAATAATACTAATACTCAGCAACGCATTGCTATTTCTTCAGATATGGTGGAAGACAGCTCCGACTGCGATGAAAATAGTGACATTCGAAAGATAATAAGGGAAGAAATAAAAAACGCAATGCGGTTTGAAATGAGGAACATGATTAAAGAGTTGAGAGCTGAGATTGATGATTTTAGAGTGCAATTAGACGAATTAAAGGAATCCGGTTGCTTTGATGTGTCACAGTTCAATAATTTAAAATCGGAACTAAAAAAAATATCTCAAGACAATACAGAACTTCGTACGGAACGTGAAAGCATGCAGAAAACCATACTACAATTAAATTCTCGACTAAACTCTTTGGATCAAAATATGCGCGATGCAAATCTAGAAATTCATGGATTGCCAGAAAATAAGAACGAAGTATTAGCGAATGTTATGATGCAATTATCTAAAATTGTTTCTCACCCACTTGAGGACTCCGATATTATGAAGTGTACAAGAGTCGCTAGTATAAACACGGGTAATAAGGAACGCCCACGTACCGTAGTTATTCGACTACGTAGTCCCAGATGTCGTGACGAATTTTACTCTGCTATAACTAGGTATAATAAGACTCACGTAAATGATAAATTAAACTCCTGTCTGCTGGGATTCGCTGGTGAAAGAAAACCAATTTATGTGTCCGAACACCTATCTCCGGCAAACAAATCTTTGCATGCGTCCGCTCGTATTAAAGCCAAAGAAAAGGGCTACAAGTTTGTATGGATTCGTTTTGGAAGGATATACGTCCGCAAACATGAACAGTCTGGTGCGTTTTTAATTAAGGACATTGAGTCTCTAGATAAGATAGTTTAAGCCATTTTTTTTTTTTTTGTTTAATCTTTTATACCAAGCCATATTATGTAGTGTTAATATAATTTAATGGATATAACTATATATTATCAAAATATGAGAGGTTTAAAAACAAAGTCAAGCGAAGTATTTATGTCAGTTTTGAACTCTAATTATGATATTATTTGTCTCACAGAAACTTGGTTAAATGAATCTTTTTTATCACACGAGTATTTTGATCATAGATACAATGTTATACGACGTGATCGATGTGCTAAATTTATGCTAAAATACTCAAAGGGATATGGGGGTGGTGTCTTGTTAGCAGTCAATAAACGATATACATTTTTAAATATACTCGAATGGCAAACGTCTTTAGAGGACTTGTGGTTGCGCATTAGTGTTCATGGTGTAATATTTAACATTTGTGTTGCGTACATACCCTCATATATACCATATGATACGTTTCAGGAATTTCTTATTAGAGCAGAAGATATATATCTGCAGAATACCGAATGTACTACGCTAGTATTAGGTGATTTTAATCTTCCACAAATCAATTGGCTACTCACACAAAATCCGTTCGTCAATGCCCGTGATTCTAAATCATTGGCGTTGAGAGATTTTTTAAATGTAACTGGAAGCTGTCAAGTGAATAATATAAATAATGTTAATAAAAATATCTTGGACTTAGTAATTGTTAACGAATATGCACATATTTCTGTTAATAACACGCCGCATCACCTTTGTAAACCTGATGTCTACCATCCCCCGTTAGAAATTGTTCTCGCCCTGAGAAAATCTGATCACCTTAATTTACCCCTAAACCCACTCTACGTCAAATATAATTTTTACAAAACCAACAATGAAGCATGCACGCACGATCTTTTGCAAATTGATTGGAAAATATTTGAACACTTAAATAGCAATGAATTGGTACGAAAGTTTTATAATATTTTGTGGGAACTAATAGAAAAATATACACCAAAGACAAAAACAAGAAATGATAATTACCCCAAGTGGTTTTCCCCATCTCTTAAAAGAATGTTAAAGGAAAAAAACAAATTCAGAGTACGTTTCAAAAAGTTTAAGAACCCACGTGACTATGATGCTTTCAATACCTTACGTGCTAGAACAGGAAGAGCCATAAAAATTTGTTTCGCAAACTACATAAGTAAGATTGAGGATAGTATGAAAACCAATTTAAAGTCTTTTTGGAGTTATACAAAATCTAATAAATCAAGCAAAAGCATTCCCCACCGAGTTTCATATGGTGATAGGACAGCTGAGGGTGCGGAACAGGTTGCTAATATTTTCGCTGAATATTTTGCTTCCATGTACAGCAGTGAAAGTACACTAAATGGTAATTATGCATTACCTCCAGGGACATCGAATTATAGCCTTTCCAACGTTGTAGTAACGGAAAAGGATATAGTAACTAGTATAATGAAGTTAGATGTGAATAAAGGAGCTGGCCCCGATGGGTTACCCCCTATTTTTATTCGAAGATGCATGAGTGGGTTTCTGAAACCATTATTATTAATTTACAATAAGACTCTCAGGGAAGGAGTGTTCCCAGACTTGTGGAAAATCGCACATATTGTACCAATTCACAAGACGGGAAACCTAAATGACATTACTAACTATAGGCCAATATCTATAATTTCGCAATTCGCTAAAATGTTGGAAGGTATTGTTTATAATAAAGTATACTGGCACGTGTCCCATTTAATCAGCACCCGTCAGCATGGTTTTGTATCTAATCGGTCTACTATGACGAATTTGCTTACATACACACATTTTATTTCTTGTGCACTTGAAGATAGAAGCCAAGTAGATGTCGTTTACACTGACTTTGCAAAGGCCTTTGATAGGGTAGATCATTTAATTTTGGCGTTCAAATTAAATCAAGCTGGTATTAATGGTGATCTGCTGCGATGGTTCCAAAGTTATTTAAATAATCGCAGTCAACTTGTTGCACTCGCGGGTTATGAGTCCATGCCATTTACGCCAACTTCTGGAGTGCCTCAGGGGTCCAAACTGGGTCCCCTCTTGTTTTTAGTATTTATAAATGACCTTTTGGAAACTCTGCAGTGTGATTGTTTGGCTTACGCTGATGACATAAAACTTTTTTGTAAAATATTAGATTTGGATGACTGTTATAAACTTCAAAATGATTTGGATACGCTTCAAAATTGGTGCTCCAATAATAAAATGAACCTAAATATAAACAAGTGTCAAACCATTACATTTACGAAGAAAGTTATATACATACAACACAACTATAAGCTTCATGGTGTAGATCTTAAAAAAGTGACCATAATTCGTGACTTAGGTGTCACCTTTGATAGTTCCTTGACATTCCGGACGCATATTGATACTACAATATCTAAGGCAAATAAAATGCTCGGTTTCATTGTCCGTATGTCAAAGCCATTCCGCCATGATTCTAGTATCATTCTGCTCTATAACGCCTTAGTCAGAAGTATTCTTGACTACTGCTCTTCAGTATGGTCACCTTACTACTCATCCCACGTGCAGTGTATTGAATCTGTTCAGGCACGTTTCGTCCGGCACTTGTGTACAAGAAAAGGTATTCGTAAAAGTATGCCTGAGTACAGTGATAGACTTACGCACTTCGTAATGCTCAGTTTAAAGAACAGACGTGAGTTGGCGGATTTATTGACACTCCACAAAATCATTAACGGCTCGATTGATGCTGGCTTAATACAATTCTTAAATTTCCGAGTTCAACAAAGGACAGTACGTCGATATCGTCTTTTTGAAATACCTACATTATTATTGAATTCGGCTTTCAATAGTCCACTCACAAGAATGATGAGATCATACAATGAAGTTTCCCTGGAGATTGACAATATAGATGTGTTTTCGATGTCATTAGCAGTGTTCCGGCGCCATCTTTATAACATGTTCATGTTAGCCCTCTCGTAGAACTATAAACTGAATGTATTTTTTTTTTAATATCCCTTTTTTTTTTTTTAATTTGCTTATTGTATTCCATGTTAGTTAAGCTTAAGGCTAAGTTAAGTTAAGCTTTTAGATAATTTCATTTAAATTAATTTGTGTCTCGCTAAAACGATATTACTTTAAGTGTTATAGCATGCCTGTGATTTGTGTGATTACCCTTGTATGTTGCTTATAAATACTGTTCTGTTTAAATTGATTTCGGTGATTATGCAGTTGGCGTGTGTTTTTTTATTTAAATAAATAAATAAATAAATAATATTGTCGAGAAACACTGTTAAATTCAGAGTTTCATCATCGCGCCCGTGCGAAGCCGGGACGGGTCACTAGTTAGTTTATGAAATAATAAAAAGCAAAGTAATAAAAAAAGAATGTCTAGCCCTCTGAGTTCCCTGCCAGTTCTTCTCAGCAGTGGTCGTGTTGTTCCGATCTGGTTGTAAACTACATATATTACTTTGCATTGTATATTTTTTATCAATGTGTTCACAATTTGTAAGTGGCCATTAATTCCTATACTTACTTACTTCTCAGCCACTGATGAGTCGGGCCTCCTCCAACTACATGGAGCATAAATTAGCCTATTGTGCCACAAAAAAGAAATTTAAAAAAAAACACTAGAATCTAGTGCTATTTTAGAACCACCAAAAGATGTCACTTACCCAAAAAAAATTGTCAATAGAGTGATACATAGTAATAGGAAGCGAATCCGAGTGCAACAGCTTGTCGCTTGAACGAGGAAAGCCGCGTTCCAAAGCGTGCTCGCTGTAAATTCTAAGCCATCGGCCATGGCAGTAATTGCCACAGCTTGTTATGGTGCACCGTTTATCTCTTACGATTTATGGGCTCCTGGTATTCACTGGGGTAAATAGACTCATTTTTAACCGCATCTAAAAAGCGAAGTAGGGTATTTTTCATAATGTCATCGTTTGTGTGGCGGGTCGGTCCCTTCCCTGCCATATAAGGTTGAAGAGGGCGATGGCTGCCACGCGTCTTACTTGTGAATAGGTGCTGTTGCTGGGGGTTTGTTGGCTAAGGCATTCAATTGTTACTATTATTGACTAGATGTTTGGCCGTTTGCGACTATTGCGCATGTTATTTCTTGCAAATCTGTGTTAGCCTTAAAAAAAGGAACTTCAGAGTATCTTGCCGGCTTTTCTCTGTGGAGTTGCATTCAGCTTACCACTGGATTTTCAAAGATTAATCTTAAATTTCTATATTTTTAGTACATTTTTATCCACCATTCTATACCGTCTCATAAAATTCACTGGAACCATAAAGCTTGAAATTTAGTAGGAATATTTCTTTCGTCGAGTAGAGGTTAGCAGTGAAAGGATTTTGCAAAATTTTACCCGCATAAAAAACGTTTTCCGGGTTAGCTAGTTTATAGTAAACTTCTAAACATTGAAATTAAACACTGTTTAACGTATTTATCGCGTGTATATTATATTTAATTCCCGACGTCTCGAAAGCTTTGCAGCAGTCGTGGTACGGGAGAGACTAGATGTCAGTTGTCTTTACCGCCTAAAATTTTGTTTATTTGATAACGTTCCCTATACAGGCAGAAATCTCTCACAGTGTCCAAACATCTTGCAGATGAGTGTAGAACTTGATGAATTTGATGACTAAATAATGTAATATACACGCAATAAATCCGTTTAAAAGTGTTAAAATTCAATGTGTTATAATCGCGAAAACCTAAGACACCATTAAGTTCTAAATACTTTTATTCGTTACCTATAGCTAACTTCTGTGAATTATAATTAAATCAGGAGTGTTATTTTGTTGTTTGGACACGTTCTACACCATAACTGGTTTAAGGAAGTATCAAATATCGTTGTAATCTTGTTTTATGGTGTAACCTGATAAGACGGCGAGTGTCTGTCAACATGATCAACATTTCGGAACGGCTAACGAGTTAAAAAAAACAATCTACGACGAACTAGGCCCTAGAAGCGAGCCGAGTAGAGATATTCCAAAATCCGACTAGTTCATCTTAACTTTAGAGTAGAATATCTGGTAATGGAGGATGTTCCCCCATTGGGTAGGGAATCTCGGAGCCTTAGAGCGAGCAGTCAAGGATCGAGGTTGGTTTTAGAGGTAAAGTTTGTTTCGTTATTTAAATTTATTTCGTAACATTAATTGATTTGTATATCATCATCATTTACGCCAAAAGACGTCCACTGCTGGACATAGGCTTCCCCAAGGATTTCCACAAAAGCCGGTGCTGGGCCGCCCGCATCCATCGTTTTCCGGTAACCATAACCAGGTCATTGGTCCACCGTGTGGGTCAATCCAGCGAGCCATGTTGGATTATGTCGGGAAACTGCGAGATCGAATCATAAATGTATTAAATGTGTATAAACCATTATTTAGCGACACCCTTTGAATCGCATGGGTTTATGTCAGAAACTGATGTCATTCAGTCAGTCTTAAGAAGGCAAATCAAATTGACCTTTCGATCAGAACTTGTTACGGGCAATTACTGCCTACAAGCTAATTAATACCTTCTGCTTCTATCAATTGACAAGTTGGTGTAGAACAGTTGTCTTCTTTGTTAATTTTGCAGTCTCTTTTTTCTTGTATTAGGTGTTATTCAATTACTATTGAAAGTCTAGAAAAATGTGTGGCCGAAACTACGTTACTATTTCTGACTGAAGTAATATGGTGCAGCTTAGCTTTTGATCTGCTTCATGCTCCACATGTTCAAGGCTTGACGTCAGTCACCTGTCCTGTTCAATCACGCGAGACCTATGCTCTGTGTATCGAGTACCTGTGTATCGGACAAGTCTCTATTATACCATTACAAGGTACCTGTAGCTAATTTATGATGTCCTGGTACAATTGCGAGGATGTCTGTATCATTGAGTTAGTTTTAACCGTAAAACAAAGTGGTGTAAGGTTAGACTGTCCGTACTCTTAAAACCTCACTGCTAAATCGGGATCCTCTAGTTACATTAGGTTAATTAGCCTACTGTGCCACGCGGGTTGGCTTATCTTGCGGCTAGGTTATCGTCCTTGTCATTTCCATATGTCAGCTCTTACGACATCCTCAGAGTAGAATGGGTGGTGACATCTAAATCCGTCACCACATGGACCAATAAGTAAACAGTTTCCTACATTATTCACACGTATTTACACGTTTGTTTATGTGTAAAAGTATTCCTAAGAAACCAATATTGTTTTTAAGATACAGGAATAAAATATACGTTGTTCAGATGGCGCGAATTTGCACATTTTTCAAACAAACAAATAACTGACAACATTTCGAATAGTCTTGTGAATATATCTGTGGAAGCTACCACCGGTTCGGAATGCGGCTTTAAAGAGCAAGATATTCTGTAGTTGCATTTTGACAGACTGACATCTACCATAAATTAAGTAGCTCTTCTTTTAGCCATGGTTAAAAACGAAAGCACACGTTTCTACGTCTTTGTAAGTCTTTAGTGACAAATAACATAACCGTGTGAAATCGTACCATTCTAACCAGAACAACAGTTACAAGAATTTCTAAGTGAATCTCGCATCAGCATTCACAGCAGTAACCTCATGTAGCGGGTAACGGGTTAACTCCTGGCGCGCATTCCTAAACTGACAACCTGACAGTTTGCGATGTCACTTCGCCATTTATAAAAATGGCGTGCCCCATAGTCAACTATAGCTGCGCGGCAAGATAATAGATGATGAGAAGATATTAATGGGTTAAGTGGTTGAGCGATCGACTGCTGCACAGCATGTCGCGGGTTCGATTCCCAAAGAAATATTTGTACGACCTACACATGGACGTATAAAAAAAGTCGGACAGAGTCTCGCTAACTAAAAACTGTGACATCATAGTCAGCCAGATCAGCTATATGTACAGGCCAGCACGCACACTTTCACACATTAGTCGGCCATTACGCGCGTGAACATCGTTTCTTAAAGACGCAATATGCGGCGAAAAAATAAAAACTATAAATCATGTCTTGCGTGGTAAAATGGTGTAAAAACCGTAGTGACCGAAAGAAAAACAATCCAGGAATCACGTTTCATACGTAAATGAATAATTCAATCACTTATTTCCAGATTATATACATTAAAATCAATTTGTATTTGCTAGAACAAAACAATTAATTTTAAGTTCAGTGTTGCCAATATTCGCGTGTGCAAATTAACCGAAATGTGGGAAATTTTTCGTTTATTATAAAAATCAATATATGATTATGGTTAATTATTTAATAGTTACTACTGGGTATTTTATTTTATATTCCTTTTGCTAGATTTTCTAAGGAAAATTAAGTATGGAGAAATGATTGAATTAAAATTACTTAGTAGAAATTGTAATGGTGAAAACAATTGGATTCCAAACAAATACAGTGTCATTTGCAGTATACATTTTGATGCGGATGACTTATAAACAACTAAAGGAGGACTCCGGCGTGTTGTTACTTATGCAGTACCTTAAAAGGTAAATTAGCAATCTACCAAGACATGGATAATACAAAAAAAAATGAAACTATGCCGCTTATTTTTTCAAAATTTAAATGTAAATTGTAGCTATTGTGTCGGTATATAATAATAATAAATATCCTTGGACATTTCACACAACGCCATCTCGTCCCAAGCTAAGCAACTTAATGCTTGTCTTATGGTAACGAGATGGATGATAAACTACCTAAATACATTTTTTTTTTGTAAATACTTACATATTATAGATAGAAAAACACACAGACCCGGGACAAATACTTTTAGGTCGTACCAATATTTCTTCCGTGCGGGGATCGAACCCGCGACATGCTGCGCCAACCGTGTCGTCGAATCGTAAAAATATTCATACATTATTTTAATCCCCAGTACTTTATTTTGTTTTAATATTTGTTTGAGTCAAGACACGTGGCAGAGGAATAAACTGTTACTGTACCATTTAATACCAGTGCTTCTCAAGAGGTGCGCAATAAATTATAATTATAGTTAGGCAACATAAATATATTATCACAAAAAAATTTTTGGTAATGAAAGCATTTCTTTTAATTTAGAATCGTTTTCAACACATCTCGAAATTAGAGGAAATTTCAAATAACTCTCAAAGTAAAAGACATTATTATAAAAAAAAATACTCAGCATTTAGGATGTTAAAGTTAACAATTTCAAACAATTTTTTTTTTATATTTTAACCATGTTTTTATTGCAAAATTTTGTGTATCTTGGCAACCCCAAAATTAACTCACACATACAGAGCTGCCGCCATTTTGGCGTCTCACTTTTGTCTTAGCCAGAGTTCCGTCCGCCTTTTTTTATACGTCCATGGACCTACAAGTATTTGTTCCGGGTCTGGGTGTTTTCTATCTATATTATGTATGTATTTACAAAAAAAAATGTATATAAGTAATTTATCATCCATCTCGTTAGTTAGTTGCTTAGCTTGGGACGAGATGGCGTTGAGTGAAATGTCCAAGGATATTTATTTATATTTATTACTAGTGGCCCGCCCTGGGTAATACATATAAACCTTTCCCTTGAATCACTCTATCTATTAAAAAAAACCGCTTCAAAATCCGTTGCGTAGTTTTAAAGATTTATTCATACATAGGGACGGACAGAAGACTTTGTTTTATACTAATAGTGAAGTGATGATAGTGATTATTATTTATTTTGTAAGGTTCAAACAAGCTACGTACATATATTATACTTAATACTTTTAGGTTTTTGATCGCGTTATTTTATTAAAACCCGAACTTTACAGGCAATTTGTGTGATTACAAATTCGTATGGTTTGAACGAGAATAATAATTACACGATGAACCGATGAAATGTGCAAGGATCGTGAAAACCGAAGACATTATTATATAAATTTTATTGGATATATTTATGTGATTTTCGATTCATGGCTAGGATAATGATTTTACAAAAAAAAAATTGGTTTACATCAAAAACAGCCTCGTGAGTCCTTTGAAGGTGTTTTGATATTCAAACTAGAATCGTGTGCTAGATTTCAAAAATTGTATTATTGCTGAACCTACTACATTTTCCCGCCGAAATAAAATGTAAATTCTGACGTGTATTTTTTTCTTTACAGGTAATAAACCAGCGCCAATTCAAGTTAGTAACAGCAGAACGACATATCAACTTCTGGGAAACGATATCGTTGAAAAACGAGTATTTTCACATAGTAAAGAGCCGTGGTCTTGAATTAATTTGCCGTTGACATTTCCGGCGTTTTATGGTCTCATATTATCTTGATCTTATTTTATAACGTGACGTAAAACGTGAACTACTTTACAGCCCATAATGGAATAATACAAGTCTATACTAATATATAAAGCTGCAGAGTTTGTTTGTTTGTTTGTTTGAACGCGCTAATCTGAGGAACTACTGGTCCGATTTCAAAAATTCTTTCAGTGTTAGATAGTCTATTTATCGAGGAAGGTTATAGGCTATATTTTATTTTCAAAGGAATTAGGGATCCGTATGAAAATTGCGATTTTGTAACCCAAGGTGTAAAATCGAAAACCTATTTATGCGTGCGCTGCAAAAACTATTGACAATAGAACAAAATGAAGTACTACGAGTTTGTAGGTCTTATTAAAAAAGTCCTCGAGAGCACATATCTAACTATCATAGTTTAGTCACAATAACCACTTTTCATTCATAAAAAAAATGCATAGAGATAAGCACGGGTTCGAAGTCCACGCGAGCGAAGCCGCGCCCAAAAGCTAGTATAATATAAATACACAGAATTACCGGAGTTACCGACATAGCCCACAGGATTGCCAAACTTAAGTGGCAATGGGCAGGGCATATAGCTCGCGGGACTGACGCCCGATGGGGCAAAAAAGTCCTAGAGTGTCGACCACGTACCGGAAAGCTGTGCTGGTAGGCGTTACGCCTCCCACACGGTGGACCTGGTTACGGTCGCCGGAAAGCGATGGATGCAGGCGGCTCCGGGCAGGCCTTCGTGGAAATCTTTGGGGACGGCCTATGTCCAGCAGAGGACGTCTCTTGGCTGAAATTATGAATATGAATACTTAAGGTGAATGCTCCAGGGTAGCCCGCGAAATTCAATTTTTCTTACGTTTTTTTGCAATTTGCAGGTCAGTCCTAGGTTGTATATTGATTAAAATGTTATTCGCGGCTGTAAGACGTATGTAGTTATAGAATTATAATCATCAAAATCATCAATACAACCCTCCAAGCTCATAAAGGTGCAAGAAAAACTTTTTCAACATCAAAGTCATTCTTGCACATTTATGAGCTTGGAGGGTTGTATTGATGAGTTTATAGGAGTGTATGGGCACACTCCTATCGGCTTCCTATCTACTTTCATGCCTTTCATATGTATGTTTTCATTCACACAATCCATCCATCTCTTTACCCACAATCCTTACGCCCACGTTCATACTAATACCACTGGTTCGGAATGCCGCCCCACTGTACTGACGTTGTTTTTTTTTAAATGATCTGTGTTGTTTACGAAAACATACTATCTATGTATAGTCCATAAAAATCTCACTGAGTCGGACCTCTTCCGATTACGTAGAGGGAAATTAGCTGTTCTTGTGATGCTGGCCAGACGAGTTAGCACAGCGTTTCCAAAAACGTTTTTCTAAAAAAAAAAACATCTGCGCTTTAGATAACCTGTATCGCAGGTGCAGTTTGCAAACATGTAATTCACGACTACAAATGACACCCAGACTCAGAGCAAGTGCTTCTGGTTTACACTGAGACACTTGCTCGACCCCGAAATCGTAACGGGGACCCGCGATCTATAGGCGGTACATCCAAAACCGAGTCCAAGGCAGTTCTTTGACGACTTTGTTTTTGGCCTCATCATTTACGAAACTCAGGCAGTGCCGGATTACGCAAGCGCGGGGCCCCTAGCAAATTCTTTCAAAGAGCCCTTGGTCTGCTATAGGTTCTTAAGTATGAAGTAGTAAAAATACAATTCAATAACTTGTTATTGGCTAAATGAAGCTATCCCTAAGGAATATATAAACCTTTATTAGCTGTAAGTCCTCCATGCATTAAATAAATAAATAATCAGTACGTTTATTTGCTATCTATAGGTTACAATTTTGTGGATAAATTATACATACCACATCTTAATAAGTTTCACTCAAAAAAATTACGCTCAGGCAGAGATGAGTGGATATAAATATGCGGGCCCCCTTTCGCGCGGGGCCCGTAGTAGCAATTGCTACTCTTGCTACGTGGTTAGAGCCCCCGCGCATTAGGCGGCCAGGCCGCGCGGCCAGTCGCGCGGCCTGGCCGCATAATGCGCGCGTTGGCCGCGGCGGCTAATAATTGGCCGCGTCTGTGTCGTGATGTCCTTTGTTGGCCGCCTAATGCGCGCATCTACATACATCGTGGAAGAATTAGTTGGCCGCGGCGACTTGGCCGCGTAATGCGCGTAGGCTCTTAATCCGGTACTGAACTCAGGATATACATAACTAGTGGCCCACCCCGGCGTCGCCCGTGCAAAGCGGGGGTGGGTTATACATATAAACCTTCCCCTTGAATCACTCTATCTATTAAAAAAACAGCTGCAAAATCCGTTGCGTAGTTTTAAAGATTTTTGCATACATAGGGACGGACAGAAGAATGCGACTTTGTTTTATACTATGTAGTGATGAGACACTATTCCGAACTTATCACCACACTGAGTACGCACTGATAAATAAACTACATTGTATTTATCTCACCTCCCTTTTGAATGAACTACAAACAACTTAATAAATTCTCAATGAACAGCCACCTGATCATTCGTTCGTTGAACCCACGTGACAAATAACGCTATGGCAACTGTTATCGGTCGCGTTAAATCGTGACTGTAATGCCGTGGTAAAAACTTATAATAGTGTTCGGCCACGAAAACGAAATGGGAGCGGGTTTATGTACCCCAACGATCTAGGGGTTAGATGTGCCGCCTTGGTCGTCACCGTCGTCGCGTCGACGGTCGCCGTCACAAATCTGTCTTAAAACCATGAACAAATGGCGATCTAAAAAGAGCAACTACAGAGTTTCTTGCCGGCTCTTCTCTGTAGAGGTGCATTCCGAACCGGTGGTAGATGGTAAATAATTAATTTTAAATCATCATCATCATCATCATCAGCCCACATTAGTCCACTGCTGGACATAGGCCTCCCCTAAAGAGCGCCATAGCGCCCTGTCTTCAGCTTGACGCATCCAGCTGCTGCCCGCAACCTTTCGCAGATCGTCGCTCCATCTAGCAGAGGGCCGTCCCACACTACGCTTGCCGATTCGCGGTCTCCACTCAAGAACTCGTCTACCCCAGCGGTTGTCGGTTCTTCTACAGATATGACCAGCCCACTGCCACTTCAGTCTGCTAATTCTCTGAGCTATGTCGGTGACTTTGGTTCTCTGCCGGATAATCTCATTACGGAGCCTATCCTTCAGAGAAACTCCAAGCATAGCTCGCTCCATAGCACGCTGAGCGACTTTAAACTGGTGGACTAGTCTCACCGTGAGTGTCCACGTCTCGGCGCCGTAGGTCATGACGGGTAGGACGCACTGGTCGAAAACTTTAGTTTTCAAACTCTGCGGGATGGGCGACGAGAAGACCCGATGAAGTTTTCCAAATGCTGCCCAGCCCAGCTGGATCCTCCTCTTGGCCTCCCTGTCGAAGCTGCTTCTACCTAATTGCAAAATGTGCCCGAGGTATGTGTATTCTGAAACAGCTTCAACAAGACGGCCATTCACAACGATAGGTCTCGGATGAATGTGATCATTCATCATGATTTTGGTTTTATCCAAATTCATGCCGAGACCCACCCGTCGCGAGGCTGATGCTAAGCTGGTCAGCATCTGTTGCAGCTCCTCCAGCGATTCCGCCATTAGGACTATGTCATCTGCAAATCTCAAGTGTGAGATGTACTGGCCATTTATGTTAATGCCCTTGTCTTTCCAGTCCAGCGTCTTAAACACATCCTCCAAAGCGCTTGCGAACAGTTTCGGGGATATGACATCCCCCTGTCTCACTCCTCGGCACAGTTGGATGGGTTTAGTACGCTGGTCCTGTACTTGGACACACATAGAGGCCTCATCGTACAGACATCTCAACACTTGGATGTAACGATAGTCCACTTGGCATCGCTGAAGGGATTCAAGAACAGCCCAGGCTTCGACGGAGTCAAAAGCTTTCTCATAGTCCACAAAAGCTAGACACAGGGGCCGATTATACTCTTCGGACTTATGTATAATTTGCCTCACTGTGTTGATGTGCTCTATGGTGCTATAACCCCTACGAAACCCGGCCTGTTCCGGAGGCTGAAATTCATCGAGCCTTATGGCGAGACGGTTCGCAATGACTCTTGAAAACAACTTATAGACGTGGCTCAGGAGTGAGATGGGCCTGTAATTTTTAAGAAGGGTGGTATCACCCTTCTTAAAAAACAGTACCACCAAACTCCTGCTCCACGCCTTAGGAGTTCTCCCGCAGTGAATGACGGAGTTAAAGAGTTTTTGTAGTTCCTGTATGACAGGAATCCCTCCTGCCTTCAGAAGTTCTGAAGTAACTCCGTCTTCACCGGGGGCCTTTCCATTTTTAAGATGTTTAAGAGCCAGCACGATTTCGTCTTGGCTGATATCGGGCAGTTCGTCGGTGTAGTGGCGGACCAGGGTGGCTCTTCCATCCTGGATAGAACGTTGAGGGCGAGTAGCATGTGCAGCATAAAGCCGGCCATAGAAATCTTCGATCTCGGCAAGAATCTCCGGCTTAGACAAAACGGTTCTGCCATCGCGTGTTGTGAGCTTCGCCAGGTGGCTCCTCCCAAGCTGCTTAATGAACACCTTGGACCCTCGGTTTCGCTCAATTGCCTCTAATATGAGGCGGGTATTGGAGCTCCGAAGGTCACGTCGTGTCATTTTAGCTATAAGCCGGTTGAGATTTGCCTTGTCTGACGAAGTGGCATGTGTAGCTTCCCGTCTTTTTGCCATAAGCCGCAGAGTCTCGTCCGAGAGTCTAGACTTCGTGCCTTTACGCTGCGTTCTGTAAAATTTAATGCCCTCACCCCTTAGTGTATCCAGGATGTTTTGCAGGGTCTCGTCGATGTCATCGGTAGGCTCTATGGCAGCAAATCTAGAGTCCAGTATGTTCTGGAACGATTCGGTTCCTGCCATGATTTGGAGTAGGTCCGGTCGGAGCGTGGACTTCATCAGACGGTTTCTTTCAAGCTTTAAGTCGATATTCAGAGAGCCTCGGACAAGTCGGTGATCAGATCCTGTATTAAACCTGTTTATCACCGAGACGTCTCTGAATATGTGCTTCCTGTCCGTCATGATGAAGTCGATCTCGTTTTTGGTCACAGTATCGGGGCTTTGCCAAGTCCACTTCCTGTGGGGCTTCTTCTTGAAGAAAGAGTTCATCAAGTAGAGCCCCTCTTTCTCTAGGAAGTCGACAAGCATTTGCCCCCTGTGATTCCTACTCCCATAACCATGGGGTCCCACTCGAGATTCACCACCAATCTGAGCACCTACCTTGCCGTTAAAGTCCCCCATAACAATGTTAAAGTGGGCCTTGGTGGTGTTGTGTAAGGCCCTTGAGATGTCCTCAAACATATTCTCAACTTCATCATCCGAATGTGCCGAGGTCGGTGCGTAAACCTGGATGATCTTCATGCTATATCGTTTCGATAGCCGAAGAATCAGGTACGCTACCCTCGTCGACACACTGGAGATTTCTTCCACATTGTTAGAGAGGGCTTTATTGACAAGAAACCCTATGCCACCCTGCGATTTCTGCTGTCCTTCGCGGAAGTACAAAAGGTGGCCAGATTCTAGGGTAATGGTGTCCTCCCCCTCTCTACGGACTTCACAAAGACCCAGAACATGCCACCTGATGTTCTCCAGCTCCACTTCCAACTGCGCTAGATGCTCGTCAAGCCTTAGAGTACGTCCGTTGTACGTAGCCAGGGTCAGGTGTTTCAGGTAGCCAGATGTAACCCGGGGATTCTTTGCACCCCTTGCCCCGCCGTTACCGTGGCCGCTACCTGAATGACCAGGAATAGCGGGGCTGCCGGGAACTGGGGGCCATCTTTTTGTTTTGCCTATCATTAAGGGGGATTGCCCATAATCCCCACGCTGGGCATGCGGGTTGGGGATCGCAGTTAAAAATAAGGAGTTGGACCAGACGTTGCTGCTGCCCAACGTCTGTAATTAGTTTTTTCCCTTAGTCGCCTTTTACGACACCCATGGGAGGAGATGGGGTGGTGATATTCTTAATCCGTCACCACACGGACATTTTAAATGGTAAATATTAAATTTTATTTTTTGTTTGACCTGTCAAAAGAGTCTAATGAGCCAACTTGATTAAATGAGTTTTGATTTTGGTATCAATAGAGCCCCGGTTCGATTCCGGGGTCGGGCATGTGTCTGTCTAAACCAGAGGCACTTGCTCTGAGTCGGGTGTCATTTGTGTTTGTGAAATACATGTTTGTAAACTGCCCCCGCGATACAGGTTACGCATAGTACAGGGGTTTCGTTTCATTTAAAAAAGAAAAGAGAGAAATAAAAGTGTGAGTGGCACACGAGACCGGTACTTGTTCAAAGCTTCTGACTTATTGGCCCAACACTAATGGTACTCGCCCACATGGCCCCTGACCTGCCTCAATGTGCTATAGATACGATAAAAATGGCAGGTGTGACAATACTTCGGATCAATTCAGGGTAACGGGTAGAAGATCCTTTTTTTTATCGTTTTTACGTTAGACATCCTTTTTGGGTACCCACCCTCTAAGCGCCAGAGGGGTTATGTGGGACTCTGGGGCACGAAAAGATGGTAATTGGCACCCCAACGTACTCACTGAAACCAACGGCGTCCCTCGACAATCCTCAAATGGTGGGGACATCGTGTAATTCATAATGATTTATAATAATATCATTGGACATTTCACACAACGCCATCTCGTCCCAAGCTAAGCAACTTAATGCTTGTGTTATGGTAACGAGATGGATGATAAACTACTTATATACAACTTAATGCTTGTGTTATGGTAACGAGATGGATGATAAACTACTTATATACATTTTTTTTTGTAAATACATACATATTATAGATAGAAAACACCCAGACCCGAAACAAATACTTGTAGGTCGTACAAATATTTCTCCCGTGCGGGGAATCGAACCCGCGACATGCTGCGCAGCATTACACATTGAAATTAAACACTTTTTAACGGATTTATCGCGAGTATATTACATTATTTAATTCCCGACGTTTCGAATGCTTTGCAGCAGTCGTGGTCGCGGGAGAGACTAGATGACAGTTGTCTTCAAAAGTACAAAGAAATTACCATGTAATTCGTCAGTCATCACACAGAAATCATAACATAAATGTGACACAAGTTGAAATGGAATTGAAACCCGTTATTGCATGGTGACCAACATTAGCATCATGCATATGCAAAGCCAGGAAATGATGCAACTGCAAGCCTTTCAATTCGCACAGGCGTACAGTTTAATAGCTCGACTAGTTTGCAAATACTGAGCGTGGCTCCAACGTACTTTCGTCTATACACGCTTTGGAATCCTGAGGGTGTCGTAAGACCGGACTAAAGGAAATGACAAAGCCGATAACCTACGACAAACCTTTTTTTTCTATGGGATAACCCTTCTTACGGGTTCCTGGTCGAAGATGAAAGCCGATTGGGACAGGGCGCACAGATGTTAGTCCTTCTTACCCATTAAAAACCCACCGGACATCTCTTCGCTGTAGGCTGGGAGCTGTAGGCCCAAGGACTGCCTCCACCACCTGAATTGGTCTTCAACTCGACCACGACCTACCTACGACTTTTTTTTTTGTTGGTTTCGCTGGGGAAATGCTTTATGCATACCACCGACAACCGGGGGGAGAGGTCGGTGATTATGTGGGACTCCGACAAGGGTCGTCTACCCAACAGTCGTCTACCAACTAAAACCCCAGCGGTATACCCTTAAACGACGCGCTTGGGGCGCTACAAGTTCGCGTAAACGCAGTCTACTGTGACGCCCCGGCGTGGTGCCCGCTACGCAGGCAAGCGACTATCAGACAGGGCGTCCCGGTACACTGGGACGCCCTCAGTCATCGAGGCTTTCGTCGGTGGCGGTTCCCCCGAACCACCACCGGCCTCTAAGGCGAGGGCAGAAGGGGCCCGCACCGTCACGAACCCCCCTCCACCCCCGCCGCCGTCCGCTGCGTGGGTCAGCCGGAGCTCCCTCCTTTGCGACCCGCCCCGCAGCCCTCTTCTGCGACAGACCTACCTACGACTAACTTAGGTTAGTAACTAGGGTTAGGTTAGCCTAACGCTTGATACGAAACCCGGTGCCAACCAGACCAGCGTAGCACAGTAAGTTAACGACCCTCCGCGTAAGTGGAGGAGGCCCGACTAAACAGTGGATCCTCTATGGTCTGAGTAGTTGTAGTACTAAAAACAAAAATCTTTACGCCTAAAATTACGAATAAACAACCATTTCAAGTCGGTGAGAACTTAAATTGACACCGACGTTAATTAGCATATAGGTCCACCAAGGCGACGAGTGCCAACCCGTCTGGCCAGCGTGGCACTCTAGTCTAATGACCCTCCCTGTGATGGGAGGAGGCCCGACTCGGCAGTTGCTCATTATTTTTTTACGTTTTTTATTGCTTTTGTAGTCGATTTATATTTTAATGAATGTAAATGAATTGCGTGACTGTTACACTGATAATACACTAGTGTAATGTATGCAAGAGAGACTATGAGAAAGTGTATATGCTACGGTACACCGCTTACATGTTTTTTATGAAGCGTCTCTTGAAGTGTACTTGCCGGCAAACAACTTGAAATATGAACTTGACGGCGCTGTAGTCGATTTTGTGTCTCATTGGCGGAAAGGGAAGCGACACGCGCTTGGTTGATGATGTTGTCTCAAAATGTTTGCCGGCTATTATATTTGTTACCCTATTCTAACCTGAGGGTGTCGTAAGAGGCGACAAAAGGAATTGTCAAAGTTTTCCGTCTCTTGCGGCTCGGTATTCGGCCGCGTCATTTCCTTCTGTCAGCTCTTACGATACCCTCAGAATGGAATACTATGTGTTCTAAAACCGACACTTAATTTATTCTCTAATTTTGGTAAATCCGACTATCGAGGTTAATTATTGAATTAACCTTTTTAATTCTTTTTTAACCGACTTCGAAAATAGGGTAGTTTCTCATTTCGTCTGTATGTTTTTTATAGGTTAAGATTCCTACTATTTTGATGAACTTGGATTTAAAAATATTTGACTTGATTGTTTGACACGATAAATCTACAAAATGACATAAGCGCCTTCCGTGTGACGTCACTTGTTTGTATTAATGCCGTTACGGCCTTAGGGTCAGTGTCCATAAGTTGAATAACATCCGACCAGCACCCTCGCCTAAAAATTCAGTTACAGAAAATGAACTTTATGCTCTGTTCACAGAGTGTGTTTTAGTTCTGTTACTGCAAAACGTAATTTGTCAAAAAGTCGTCGCGGCGACGGGGACCCCTATTTCGCTCGGCGAAAGTTACGTGATACAGGTAAAAGGCAGGGGAAAGGAAAACGGGGATTTGGATCTAAATACAGAGCTGCCTTATACTTATATCAGTGGTCCTGATGGGCCTCCTCCAGTTACATAGCGTGTAATTAGCCTACTGTGTCACGCTGGCCAGACGAATTGGCACAGGGTTTTGTATCAAGTTTTACATCTCTTGCGGCTAGGCTATCGCCCTTGACATTCCCTTTTATCGGCTCTTACGACACCCTCATGATAGAATGGGCTGGTGATATATATTCTGAATCTACGGAAAGCGGAAAGTGTGACACCATGTATCCTAAATCCGTCACCGCACGGACAGGACAATAAAAAAGAATGTAAATTATACCATTATAGCTTGTAAATATACCTATTAAGTTAATAGTATGTGCCAAAGAGACCAAAGACTTGAAAAATATTTCAAACTTCCAGACCCGGCCACGCGTTGCTTCGGCTAAGGTTTTTGTATATTACATTTAACATTAACATGCATTAATTTAACTTTTAACATTAACATGCATTAATTTAACTTTTAACATTAACATGCATTAATTTAACTTTTTACATGGCGCCATCTATTGAATACTTACTCAATGTTTTATATTCTTTATTTATGGTACTAGTTAAAAAGGACCGCAATGAAAAACAAAATGACAAGACCTCTGAGTTTCTTGCTCTGAGTTCTACTCAGCAGTGTTCGCGTTCCCAACTGGTGGTATACGGTCGATTTTTTAAAATTATAATATGATGTTGATGTGATGTGTTGACTATTTGTAAGTGTCCATCGTGACCCAAACAAAATGAATGATTTGAATCCAGTCAATAGATATCGCCATCTGTTAGAATCGTTTGGAGCTAACATATAATTGTGACTGTCAAATAATAGACAAATAATTTACAATAAAATAATATTGCGATATACATTGAGATGTTAGCTATTCTATCTTTCAAGTTGGATCAAACTCCACACTCTTTTTAAATTACTCCACCGACAAAAGCGTATCGCTGTTAAATAGTATAGATAGACTAGCTTTTGTGCGCGGCTTCGCCCGCGTGGGCTTCGAACCCGTGCATATTTTTTATGAAACTAAAATCGGTTATTGTGACTAAACTAAGTAAGGCTATTGATTAAATTCTAGTTAGCAATCAAGGGTATTTATTATGTCATTCATAATGCCAGATTGCCTTGTTAGTTTAACGGATTTTTAAAGGTTTTACGGTTAAGAGATTTATCCGTGTGATGATGGTTAGAGAATACATAGTGTCACCATCCCAATCCATCCTCAGGGTGTCGTGAGAGCCTACAAACTGAAATGACAAGACCGAAAACCTAGCCGCAAGAGAAGGAAACTTGACACGAAACCCTGTGCCAACCCCCGTCTGGCCAGCGTGGCACAGGAGACTAATTACCCTCCATGTACTGGAGGAGGCCTGACTCGGCGGTGGGTCATGTCTGTGAAATTATTACACCGAGAAAAGCGTAGCGCTGTTAAGTTGAAGAAGTAGTATAGATAGATAGACGATCGACTCTCGTCTTGATGCGCTAGGGTTTGGATGCGCCGCCTTTGGATCACGGGGTCCCCGGTTCGATTCCGGGGCTTTGTGTAAACCAGAGGCACTTGCTCTGAGCCTGAGCGTCATTTGTACTCGTGAATTTCGTGTTCGTTAACTGCCCCACAATGCAGGTTATACCTAGTGCAGGGTTTCGTTTCTTATTTAAAAGGAAAAAAAATAGAAGTGTTGAGACGCCACTGGTCCACTAAATGGAAGCAGACCCTTAATCCTCTTATCGCGAGGCTATTCACAAAATTGTAGTTAGCAATCAAGGGTATTATGTCATTCACAATGCCAGATTGCCTTGTGGACAAGTTAGTATAACGACGGTTAAATAGGTTTTTACAATGACTGGATTTGAATAGGGTTAATCCCTTAATGATGTTTATGTGTATCAATGTAACCCAATCAGATGTTTGTAACAAAAAATATGATAAAAAGAGTGTCCATGGAGTTTCTTGCCTGTTCTTCTCCATAGGATCTACTTTTTGGAACATGCAACTAACTTCACTTTTGACTTTTCAAAAACACCAGTAAATAGGTTCAATTGAAATAAATTATTTGAGTTTGATTAATACTGAATTTATAGGATTTCGTAGCCTCGTGCGGAAAGGCGAAACGATAAGCCAGCCGGGTCGGCGCAGGGTTTGGTATCAACACCCACACCCCGCCGACGTCATCCCCGATGTCGGCGGACGTCAGTAAAAAGGTTTCTACACTATAAAAAAAAAGTTTTGTTATCAAGTTTTCCTTCTCTTGCAGCTAGGTAGACAGTCTTGTCATTTCCTATTGTCGGCTATTATGACATTCTCATGATGGAATGGGGTGGTGACATAATGTATTCGAAATCCACGGTAACCGAAACGGAAGGAAACCTTGTCACAGACCTTTTTTTCTTTTTTTTTTGTTCGCCCGGGTTTAAATCCTTTATGGACTATCCCCGTCGGCCACGGGGATGGCCGAGGGGGGGAGTGTGGGACTCTCCCCCAGAGTGAGGGCCTACCCACTAAACATCCCCGGAGTGCTCTAACACGCATCCTGTTGCGGCATTGTGGGATCTGGTGCAGAACTACGCCGCCGCAGACAAGGAGGCCCACCTCCACACCTCAGGCTCGCTGAACGAGCAATCGACGTCCTGTCGTGAGCACCCAATAGGACGTCGCATCTCCACAGATCCCATGTGGGGCGAGGGCAACCCCGTGCCCTGCCCCGGGATCTGCGGCCGGACTCGGCCTATGTCCCGGCGGGAGCGGCCCGGCTAGTCGGGTCCGCATCCACCGCCATGGGCGCCGCCGCCGCCACTTAGGTTAATTCCCCTCCATGAATTTGGAGGTAGCACGACTCAGTGGTGGGGTCATTTATGGGATGAATGAAAATATCACGACAAACGATTGCTGATTTTTGGCCCTTTGCGACTACTGCGCGAGTTTGCTCTCACAAATATGTCATAACCCGGCCTTGTACTTAAAAATGGCGATCTAAAAAGAACAACTGCAGTGTTTCTTGCAGGCTCTTCTCTGTAGAGCAACATTCCGAACATTGGTTAATGGTAAATTTTCAATTTTAGTTGGTACATTTTAACTTTTATTTTACGAGTATTGTACGAGTTGTGAAAAGCGCTCCAAATAGCCAACTTGTTTGAATGAGTATGGATGGATTTTGAAATCAGTACAATTTTATTTATTCTCTAGGTAAAAATCGTATGTTTACATTTTACACGTGCCGCATAATGTCAAATATGTCAAATACGCGAATATAAGCGATTTATGGATATTAGACATTATAGGATGGTAAACGATGTTACGCCAGTATCAGGCGTCGGATCCAGTTTAATTGGCAATTTACAGAAACTGCCACTCAAATGCCTCGTGTGGAGATGGGTTGGCAATAAATCCATGTAAGTGATAAATTGCCAATCAGGTTAGTAGTAGCAATTTGTTTTTTTTTATATTTCTTTATGGCCATTATTTCCTATCTATTTTGAATCTTGAGTTTAAAATTGGAACAAGTTTTAGCCCAAACTATTTAACGGATTTTGATTAAATTGAAGGTTTCACTATACATACTATACCTATAATCTTGAATTTCGACGTCTCTTGTAAATTGTAAGTGCGTTAATTTTTTTTGATTTGAATACACCCGTACAAATCCGAGGGGAGTAACTAGTTTAGTACAAAACTATAATTGTTACCATGACATTTAAATGTGTTGATTGTAAACAAATAAATCTTGTCTATGTAACTTCAAGAAGCGTGTTTTTTTAATTGTATAATGCTCACATAAATTATTTTTTTCATTGCCAGTTCACTTGTGGAATGTAGACACCCATTAAGAATTAATTATATCATTTAAATTTGTACACAATTAATTTAAACTTCAATTTTAATTTGAGACGAACAGAATGTATTTCTGGATTTGATCAATTTCTTCCCTGTACGCGTCTCAAAGTTTAAAATAAAAAAAAATCGTTTCTAATCCTCTTTGTGTCATAGATTAAACAGATTTCCTCAATAAAACATGTTACAAATGTGACTAAACCAAGATTGGAGAGATTTTATTAGTATAAATGATTAGATACAGCAATTCTAAGTATTACATAGAAAATATTGTGTTTATCATAAGTATTGATAACACAATCTTTTCTGCGAGTCTGGAATACATAGAATTTTTTATGGCAATCTGCCGGTGTCTTTGGCATTCATTTTTTGCCAGTGACGCGTGGTAGAATACATATCATAATAGTGTCAAGGCTGGAAATTGAATATTTTTACATAACTAGACAGCTAGCTTTATTGCATTCAATTCAAATTTGAACTCAAACTCAAAAAGAACTTTATTTTAAGTAGGTTTTATCACCAAACTCTTATAAATCGTCATATTTAAAGTTAACATTATCATCTTACGACCCCTGTCCCACGCTAGGTGGTAGTCTCCATACACACCTATCAGTCGTCATACCTACATTCACACCTTTCATACTCAATCTCCCTTGATCGCTCACAATCCCTGCGTCCACCCACATTCATGCTGAAACTACCACCGGTTCGGAATGCTGCTCTACAGAGAACAGCCGGAAAGAAACTCTGTAGTTGCTTTTTTTCAAATTTATTGGGCTTAAAAAAGTTCATGCCGAGTGCTTGTGTCATTAGCGTGTGGTATACGTCCCGCACTAAACTGTGACACACTACGCATTATTGAGTTAGAAAAACCGTCAAAACCGACAAGAAACACTTTGATTGTCAACTTGGTCGTCACACCAACCAAAATTTAAAGTCAATGCAGTCTTTAAATTTGGTTAATGTAACGACTTCATCATCATCATTACATTATTATTTATTACATAGTATAACAAAGTCGCTGTCGTTTGTCCGTCCCTATGTATGCTTAAGTCTTTAAAACTACGCAACGGATTTTGAAGCAGGTTTTTTAAAAGGTAGAATGATTCAAGAGGAAGGTTTATATGTATAATACATGCATACATTTTGATGTTCATCATTGCACCCGTGCGAAGCCGGGGCGGGTCGCTAGTTAAAGTACACAATAGCACCAACCCATAACATCCTGAGCGTGGTAATTAAAGACCTAGCCCCAACAGAGGGAAAACTTGAGACAAACCCTGCGCCAACCTCCATGTACTGTGTTACTCATCTTCCTCCATGTATTTGGAGGAGGCCCGACTCAGTAGTGGGCTGAAACGACGACGACATTTAAAATGTTCTTTCACCAGTACTCTTATCCCCTTTTGAACTCTCACTTCAATAAATGCAAAGCGTTAAACGTTTCTTGATCATACTTCAAAGTTCGTTGATGTGTTCAGAACTACTATTAATACCATAACATTGAAAATTGGTGAGACAATCATCATAGTCGGACTAAAAAAAATGCCGAGATAATTATATTCATGATCATCGTCATCGTTTTAGCCAAAAGACGTCCACTGCTGGACATAGGACTCCCCAAAAATCTCCACAGAAGCCGGTCCTGGGCCGCCCGCATCCATCGTTTTCCGGCGACCTTATAATATCGACGACACGGTTGGCGCAGTGGTTGAGCGATCCCCGAAGAAATATTTGTACGACCTACAAGTATTTGTTCCGGGTCTGGGTGTTTTCTATCTATAATATGTATGTATTTATAAAAAAAAATGTATATTAGTAGTTTATCATCTATCTCGTTACCATAACACAAGCATTAAGTTGCTTAGCTTGGGACGAGATGGCGTTGTGTGAAATGTCCAAGAATATTTATTATTTATTTATATTTAATATATTGTCAGCCAGCCACTGCTGGGTCGGCCCTTCTCCAGTTACATAGAGGGTAATTGGTCTACTGGCCACGCTGGCTATACAGATTGGCACAGGCTTGCGTATCAAGTTTTCCTTCTGTTACGTACGGCTGGGTTATTAGCCTCCATTTCCTTTTGCTCTTACGACACCCTCGGGATGGAATGGGATGGTGACACTATTCTAAATCTAATGATTTCTTAGGTTTTCGCGATTAATACACATTGAAATTAAACACTTTTTAACGAATTTATTGCGTGTATATTACATAATTTAATTCCCGAGGTTTCGAATGCTTTGCAGCAGTCGTGGTCGCGGGAGAGACTAGATGACAGTTGTCTTCAAAAGTACAAAAAACAGTTAAAATCTACCGCCTACAATTTTGTTTTATTGATAACGTTCCATGTGCACGCAGAAATCGCTCACGGTGTCCAGAGGTCTTGCAGATGAGTATTTTGCTTGAGATTTGATCAATTTAATGACTGCATCCCAGGCAGGTGGTACTTGCCAACCATCCTCTCTATTGAAATTTGGATGTTTTTTAATCTCAATAGCCTCGCGGATCATTCTTGGAATGTAATGATTTTCCTTGGCAAGGATTTGAGGTCTAACAAAGTGAATGTAGTGGTTGGTCTTGTTGGATGTGTGCTCACAAACTGCAGACTTGGTCGAGCGTATACGTACACGCGATAAATCCGTTAAAAAGTGTTTAATTTCAATATTCTAAATCTGTCACCATACGGACTCAAATTAACACATTACGTAGAGGGTAATTATCCTACGGTGTCACGCGGGCCAAACGGGTTGGTGGGTTGTTTCGTTTTCCTTCTCTTAAGACTAGTTTTTCGGCCTTGTCATTTTCTTATGACAATCATTTATGGACTGACATGTGAGTAAATGTTTCGTGTTGTGACGGATTTAGAATACATATCACCACACCACCCCATTCCATCCTGAGGGTGTCGTAAGCGCCGACAAAAGGTAATGACAAGGCCGAAAACCGAAAAAGAGAAGGAAATCTTGATACCAAACCCTGTGCCAACCCGTCTGGCCAGCGTGGCACAGTAGGCTAATTACCCTCCCTGTGATGGGAGAAGGCCCGACTCAGCTGTGGGTCATTTATGAGGTGAGTAGTAGTATGTAAATATAAATATAAATAAATATCCTTGGACATTTCACACAACGCCATCTCGTCCCAAGCTAAGCAACTTAATGCTTGTGTTATGGTAACGAGATGGATGATAAACTACTTATAAAATTTATTTTTTTGTAAATACATACATATTATAGATAGAAATGACACCCAGACTCCGAGCCAGTGCCTCAGGTTTAGACAAAGACACTTGCCCGAACCCGGAATCGAACCCGGGACCCGTTGATCCAAAGGCGGCTCATTTAACCAAAGCCCCAACTACTCTTCAAAATAATAAGACTATCCCGACCACCAGGAACACGTGGTCGCCCCAGCTGCTATAATAAAACAACGTAGTAAGCGTACGTGGGATTAAAATAACCGCTTCCCGGTTTGTTGAACTTGGGACTCCGCGGCGAGTTGACTTATGGCATGTGTTTGACATGACTTAACGCAATTTTAATGCCCACAAACCGCAGCATTCAAAGCTTAATTATATAATACACAGTTAGAGATCGATGTACACAGCCCATAGACGAACCGCTGTTGAGTCAAGCCTCCTACAGTTCATGAAGGATAATTCGGTAGGAAAGATAGGCTTCGTGACGAGACTATCTGACAGAGAACCAAAGGCACCGACATAGCTCAGAATTAGCAGACTGAAGTGGCAGTGGGCTGGTCATATCTGTAGAAGAACCGACAACCGCTGGGGTAGACGAGTTCTTGAGTGGAGACCGCGAATCGGCAAGCGTAGTGTGGGACGGCCCTCTACTAGATGGAGCGACGATCTGCGAAAGGTTACGGGCAGCAGCTGGATGGGAGGCCTATGTCCAGCAGTGGACTAATATGGGCGGATGATGATGGTGAATACACCATCATAGTAGATAATTTCCCATTTCAAGATTAAATAATTGATAATGTAATTGAAGGAGGCAGAGTCAGTCAGTACTCAGTAGTGAGTTTTAATTGGGTATGAAATTATGTGAATGTATGTGTCTGTTACATATTGTACACCCATTCCTATCTCGTTTAATATCCGTGTAAATAAAAGAGATAAAGCTAATCATCTGTTATTAAAATTATCTTCGTATCTAGAACGCAGAGGTTTTAATTCCGTTCGTATTTACCTTGGTATCAGGCGTGTTCATATACGTTTCTGAATGTAAGTAAATTTAAGTCTTCATCATCATAGTCATTAACCTTCCCCAAGGATTTCCACAAAGGCCAGTCCTGTGCCGCGTTTTCCGGTGACCTGAACCAGGTCATCGGTCTACCAGCAATGCCTTTTCTGGAACGCGGTCGCCACTCGAGGACTTTTCTGCCCCATCGGGCGCAAGTCGCTCAAGCTATGTGCCCTACCCACTGCTACTTAACTTTGGCAATCCTGTGGTGTATATCGGTAACTCTGAGTCCTGCGTATCTCCACGGATTCGATCTCGCAGGGAAACTCCGAACATAGCCCTCTCTAGTGCCCTTAGAGTGATTTTCAGTGACCTAGCGTTGGACAGGGACCGTAAGATGATAATGGTAATTTTAAGAGTTTTGTGATAAAACTTACGTAAATAAAGTTCCTTTTGAGTTTGAGCCTTTTGATGGAACCCATAGTGAGCGACCACTTCTCTGTACCACACGCCATCACTGTACCATGTTTAAGGGGGACAGGCGAAGATGTTCCTGGTGTAGCATGGCTACCAGACCATGCCAATTGAAAGACAATTGCTTTCATTACCAAATCCCGGATCACCCACACATCTTCCGCTAAAAACTTGCCTAATCTTTATGGTTTCCCTCGTAATCTGGCAATCCTTTGTTCTACTATTACCACAGAAAAAAAAACTAGAAGCCGTAGACTGACTTTGTGAACGTTAAACTCACAAATGCACAAATATAAGCCGTAGTCAATACGATAAATATACAAAACGGTAGGTCTTTATAAAAAACAAGAAATCTTACATAATTGCACACAAAAATGGCGATAAAAAAAAAGCATCAACATAGTTTCCTGCCGGCTCTTCTCTGTAGAGTAGCCTTCCGAACCGATGGTAAATAGTACAATGTTATACACGTCTCATAAGACCTCATAGGAGTAAACTTGAATAAATAGATATTTTATTTGGAATCACCATCCGTGTGGTGGACACTACCCCATGTCATACTGAGGGTGTCGTAAGGGCCGATAACCTACCCTCAAGAGAAGGAAACTTTGACATGAAGCCCCGTGTCAACACGTCTGGCCAGCGTGTTGCACTAGGCTCTTTACCCTCTGTGTAACCGGAGGACGCTCGTCTCAACAGTCTGGCTATGTGCTGAGTAGTAGAAATAAGTGACACTATGTATTCAAAATCAAAATGTTTTTTAATCGAATAAATTCTTGCGAATCCTTTCAAATAGTCAAAAAATACAACACAAATTTAAAAATATTTAATCATTTAGTTTTTACCACACCGGTTCGGAATGCCATTCCACAGAGAAGAGCCGCCAATAAACTCCATGGTTGCTCTTTTAAATATAAATGTTCCAATGGTGGTTATCCAAACAAGTCTGACAGAACAATAAAACCAAGCATGCTGAAGCAAGTATAATTATAAATGAAACTACTGTTCAAACGTACACTATGTCATCCATCCCAGTAGATCACAATCAGTGATAGGAAACGTTGGATCCTAATTCCTTCGTTCCGTACCTGGCCTCAAATTGGTGACATCCTGCGAGGGACGCTAATCTTCACTAATAAAGTCGATTTGATTGGACTGTCCGTGTGGCGTCGGATTTGGACAACAACCAAAATTACTTTGTTGAAGTGGGTTCCTAAAACCATCATTATAGGCCCCTCGTTGGTCTAGGGGTTAGATGTACCGCCTTTGGATTAACGGGTCCCGGTTTCGATACCGGAGTCGGGCAAGTGTCTGGCTAAATCACAGGCACTTGCTCGGAGTCTGGGTGTCTTTTGTGTTCGTGAATTACATGTTTGTAAACTGCCTCCGCGATATAACGCAGGGGTTCCGTTTTCTTTAACTGCAAGCCCCGGTAAACAGATAAGTGAACTTAAATTGACATAATACCGGTGGATGTTAACAAGCTAACAATAGTGAGGCAACTTAAGCATAGCTCTGCTAATCACTTGATATCATAATACGTTACAATAATTGACTAGAATTGAGAAAGGTATGCTTGGTTGGTAGGTTTGGTCATATTGAGAGGATGAGTGAAAGTAGACTTACAAAAGAAATATATTGCGGAAGTGTGAATGGGAACGTTGGCAGGGGCAGGCCAAGAAGGACATTCCATGACCAAATAGGTGATGTCCTAAAGAAAGGTCAGGTCAGAAGCACCCTAAACCGACGAGCATGCATGAAGAGGTTGATGAAAGTGGAAGAAGGGAAAATTGTGAGCCAGGATTGCACTTGCTACGGCAAGTGGAAGTATTTGATCTCTGCCTACCCCGTGGGAAAAAGGCGTGACTTTATGTATGAACAATAATTATTTTTGCCACGAGAATTTGTGCTGCTACCTTGCCGTGGTGAGGTGTCTTGCGTGCCTTCAAGATCTATTGGGATTATACTGGCTCAGGGTCACCCAGTTTTCCCCGTGTGGGGACAGGGCAGAATATTACACATCCCCACTGTATACTGGGAAAAAACGCGTGTTATAAAATTCAACAAAACCCAGCATGCCTGGTGGTACGTTCTGATGGTCCGCCCGGCTCACACCCAAGGCGCAAGCAGTTTTACTGCGTTTCGTCGTATGTGTGAGAGCCGGTACCCGACAAGGCATTTTCTTGAATAGCCTGCTCCGTCTTAGACCCTGGCGTTGCTTTCCATCACGCAAGCCTAGGGCATTCAACTCGTAGATAAAAAAAACACCGGCAGGTCTCACAGGGAGTCCCGTGGAGATACAGTCAGGGCCCACGGGGCAGCAAGCGCGGGACGGTACACACCGGGGACGTTTAGTGGGTATGACTCCGTCTCCTCACAGAGGCGGAGGGGACTCCCACCACCCCCTGTTGGCCATCCCACTGCTGAGTCGGGCCTCCTGCAACTACATGGAGGGTAATTAGCCTACTGTGCCACTCTGGCCAGACGGGTTGGCACAGGGTTAAGTATCAAGTTTTCCTTCTCTTGCAGCTAGGTTTTCGGCCTTGTCATTTCCGACTCTTACGACACCCTTGGGATAGTATGCTTTGGTGAAAATTTATATTCTAAATCCGGATAAAGTGGTATAAAATTTATTAGGATCTTGCATAAGTTATTCATCCTTTTTTTTCGGTAACTTTCCGGTCTAGTAACGCTACGTGACTTGCACTGCAGGTTGAATTCATAATAGCATTATTTTGGCTGTAGGTCAAGGTCGACAGTTAATGTGTGATTTTTTTAAAGCATTTTATTTTTAATAACGTTGTTTTGTTTAATTTAATGTGACTAATATTCTATTCGTGTTATGACGGTCTTAGAAGTACCGTAGTGTTGAAACCCCATTATATTCTGAGGGTGTCGTAAGAGGTGAGTAAAGGAAATCCTGATACACAAAACCTAATGTCAATCTGTCAGACAAACGTGGCAGAGTATTCTCTCCTTAAAAGTATAGGAAACAACGCAGTGGGATGGTTGTTCATTGTGTAAGCTCATAGATGACCCACTATTAAGTCGGGTCTCCTCTAAATCCATGGAGGGAAATTAGCCAACTGTGCCACGCTGGCAAGAGGAGATGGTTGATTATGATTTACAATTTTCAGATTTGCTGGGACTTCCATAATTGTGTTTAGTTTTCAATTTTTATTATAATTATTTACGTAACTATTATTTAAAAATGCCCATACTCTTGTCCCCCTAAAAACCTGAACTAGCTTTAAAACTAAATACTTTATTATACTTTTTTGTATCGTAAATTGAATGAATATTGCTTTCATTAAACATTCTACAAAAAAAAATTCTCAAAATGCTACTACCGCGCTCTGTTGTTATTTGCGTGTACTAATTACGCGGTGACTGTAGACGCGCTGGAGAAACAATACGCGTAACGAATACTCACGTAGTTCAATCCTTACATGATAGATGGCGCTTTATCGCAATTGAACTAACTTTTATTTTCTTTTCCAGGTAAAGAAATATATCTCTAATTAAGACTCATGCTGGAGAAAATAAGTGCTGGGTATGTTTCATTTAAATTTCATAGTACTTGACTGCTAAATTAATTTTCTGGCCAGATTGGCATAGCAGGCTAATTTCCCCCCATCCTAGAGGAGGCTGTATTCAGCACTGGGTCATTTATGGGCCGACACAAATGGCTCAATGCCTACGTGACAAAAGCAACGGTGGCATTTTTAATTTCCGTCAATTGCCAAAGATAAATATTGATTTTCCGAATATCTTTCGATGCGAGATTAGATTGCAGAATTATGCATATTGCACCTGATATATGGGGGACATTGACCGGTGGTGGCGGGTTTGAAATGCTTAGTGACATCAACGCATTCTCTTTTGAGGGTGTCATAAGAGTAAAATGAAGGATATCCTTTCTTTTTGTAAATTTTAACAAGCCTTCTAGATTATAATTTTTTAAACGTTAGCAGTCTTCAACTACGCCCTCATGGTGGACTTGGCTGGTTATATTTATATTAATATCCATCGTTACTACGTGGATAAGACTTAGTTTTAAAAAAAGCGGTTTAGTATAACCGACTTCAAAATTGGTGCTCAATTAAAAACGTTTACAAATCAATTACTTAAAAATTAAAATAAAATCATATAATTACACAGAGAATTGGTCCTGCTTTAAAAGCTAATTTAATGATATGTATTTGTGTTTATTTTAATTATACTTATTACAATTCTATTTCGAACAAACAATTTGTGTGTATTTTTACATGACTTCATGTAAAAATACACACAAATTGTTTGTTCGAAATAGAATTGTAATAAGTATAATTAAAATAAACACAAATACATATCATTAAATACATAACTAAAAAACAAAATACACTCATAAATTAGCTTTTAAATAAAAGTCAAAATACACAAGGACGTAGCCAAAAAAACGTGTTGTCTTCATTTCTTACCGGCTACATTCTCTTTGCATATATTTTCCACGTACGACTTAACGATGCTATCGTCTAGAAACTTCATTGGCTGCCCGCGTTTTAATGTGACGACCTTAAACATAGACCACAAAGGATCTTAATTCAAAATCAAAACTGATTTCATCAACTTCGCTCGTTAGACCTCTTTTGACAAGTAAAACACAAGACAAGTCATAAAATAAAATATGAATTTACCATCACCTCACACTGTTGGAAATTAAAATTATCATACAACACTTGAGCAGCTATAACGTGACATTGGCAAAAATGGCTGCAGACACAAGCAGATTGCCATAACAAAACCTGAAGCATAATAAACTAGCTACTGCGCGCGTCTTCATCTCCATTAACTGGACCAAGGCATTCCACAAAGGCCGGTCCTGTTTTGTATCAAGTCAGGAAGAATAAGGCCAGGCCAAAAACCTAGCCACAAGAGAAGGATCTCTTGTGGCTAGGTTTTTGGCCATCTCATTTCCTTACGACACCCACAGGGTCGTATGGGGTGGTGAATGCGTTGCTTATTCTTATGTTTATGATGATGTTAAAGTTATTAATTATACACCACATACGTCTAATTTGGTAGGCTCCGAATTCACAGCCAGAATTGTCCGGATCGCCAGCCTCACAGCACCATAATCCGTACCCACTTCCGATATAGAATAGTTCTTCTCGAGAAATTCCCGGGAATTCTTATCATCACGGCCTGATGTGCCTGCCTGAAATAAATCGCTTGACAGTGCTAGATGTCAAAATGCTAGATGGATCTCCCTGTACGGCTACATCTTATGCGAATGCGAAGCTGACTTAAGCACGGGTTTTATATCCACGCGGGTGAAAATAGTTAAATATATTCAAACTAACCCGCCCCGGCTTCGCACGGGTGCAATGATTAACATCTAAATTTATCAGTGTTTCTCTACAATAATATGCAAGAGTGATTCAAGAGGAATGGTTATATTAAAAACACCGCTTTAAAATCCGTTGCGTAGTTTTAAAGATTTAAGCATACATAGGGACGGACAGACGACAACGTCTTTATTTTATACTATGTAATGATTAGCAGCGGTTTGCCGTTTGGTGACGGATTTAGAATATATAGTGTCATCACCTCATTCCCTCCTGAGGGAGTCGTAGGAACCGACAAAAGGACATGACAAGGCCGTAAACCTAATCGCAAGAGAAGGAAAACTTGATACGAAAGTCTGTGTCATGTCAACCCGGCTGGCCAGCGTGGTACAGTAAGATAATTACCCTCTATGTAACTGGAGGAGGCCCAAATCAGCAGTGGGTTATGTACGAGTAGTAGAAGTGGTTTGGTGGGGTAGGCCTATGCACAGTGAAGAACCGCAAATACCTCTAGATTATTTTTTGACCCCGCCCAAAGCAACAACAGCTTTTACATGTTTGTGTGCGTCATCGTAGCTACTTAAGGAATGGGCCGCTTTAGATGCAATTTACTTTATGATGCAATCGCCTACAAATGCGAGAATTGCCAAGAGGTCCTACACCGCGATGGCGAAGTTTACAGAACAGTTCGCACGCTTAAATAAAACCCGACAACAGTTATTGGACGATAGGCACCGTGCCCCTTGGCCGACATACCTCCACGTCTGGCTGGATAATCATCCCTTTGCGTCAAAAATATGTTTTACTAGCGACCCGCCCCAGCTTCGCACGGGTGCAATGATTAACCTCCAAATTTTTCTGCGTTTCTTTACAATATTATGTATGTATTATACTTAAAAACCTTACTCTTGAATCACTCTATCTATTAAAAAAAACCGCTTCAAAATCCGTTGCGTAGTTTTAAAGATTTAAGCATACATAGGGACGGACAAACGACAGCGACTTTTGTTTTATAATATGTAGTGATTATAATCTATTCAGTTCTTCCAGTTTTAGTTATCGAGTGAAAATAATTACCATCCATTCGTAGTAAGTTCCCGAAGGCTCCGTCTGGAAGAGATGTGGGTTCCCATCAGGATCGAACCCTCCTATCAGGCAGGAGATTCCAAAGGGGCGACTCCCGTGGACCTGCGTGTATGACTGTTGCAGCTTAGCTATGAAACGAGCTACGTATTCAGTGGAAACCGAGTCTTCTAGCATTAAGCTGTATGATTGGCATTCTATTTGGGCCCTGTAGAAAAAAAGTGGTGCTACAGGTTGCTGTCACCAATCCTTTTCATCCGGAAGGCGGTCCAAGAGAAAAGAATATTTGCCTGAGTTTCTTTTACCTAACACCTTAATCAAGGCTCAAAGTTACCCAAAGGGCAATGGAGAGGGCTATGCTCGGAGGCAATCCTGTGGGTTATGTCGGTGACCCAGGTTTGCCTGCGTATCTCCTTATTTCTGATTCGATCTCGCAGGGAAACTCCGAGCATAGCCCTCTCCATTGCCCTTTGGGTGACTTTGAGCCTTCTGATGGAGCCCATAGTGAGCGACCATGACTCTGTGGCATATGTCAACACTGGCAACGCACATTGGCAATATGTAATAAAATGTAAATATGTATATGTCCGTGTGGTGACGGATTTAGAATACACAATGTCACCAACCCACACTATCCTGAGGGTGTCGTAAGAGGCGACTATAGGATCGTTAGAGGCAGATCACCTAGCCGTATGAGAAGGAAACTTGATACAAACCCTGTGCCAACCCGTCCTGCCAGCGTGGCACAGTAAGCTAATTTCCTTCCATGAATTTGGAGAAGGCCCGACTCAGTAGTGGGTAATTTATGGGCTGAAACGACGACGATGTATAATAAAGAATAATGTAATTATATTGCGTCACTTCATTTTTCAGATATAGTATAATTAGTAGTTTTAACATGGTAGTACCTTTAACCTACAGGCAACATTTGCACGTATTTAGAGAAAAAGTATATTTTCTACCATTCTACCCCACCTTTGCGATCACCCGCGTTCTGGCTTCATTCCTTTTTCGTGCAAGGCAACGAACACACGTTCTCCCAACAAGTCAAAACGAAGTGCCGAGAAAAATTTGCGCATTATCACCGCAAAATAGAAGATACAAAATAAGTGAAAAAGAAATTTCGAGTAATTCAAAAAACTGTTTAAAAATGTGTACATCTTATACATTGGAATCGACTGCGAGTCAATTTCGATAATGTGTGTAACTGCGAGTAACACACTGTGTACTATGCAAAGTAAAATATTCAAAGTCATCAGAGGATGAAATTATAGAAGCTAAGCTACATTTTGAAATGTAAATGTTTAAAAATGTGTACATCTTAAACATTGGAATTGTCTGCGAGTCAATTTCGATAATGTGTGTAACTGCGAGTAACACACTGTGTACTATGCAAAGTAAAATATTCAAAGTCATCAGAGGATGAAATTATAGAAGCTAAGCTACATTTTGAAATGTAACTGTTTAAAAATGTGTACATCTTAAACATTGGAATTGTCTGCGAGTCAATTTCGATAATGTGTGTAACTGCGAGTTACGCAATGTACAATGCAAAGTAAAATATTTTATTGGAAATCATAATTATATTTTATATGTTTACCGAGATTGACTGAGAGTTTCTCTCGATAACGGGTGTATTTGCGAGATACCCTCGTATTCAAAATAATATTGATAAACGTTATTTAAATAAACAAGTAATTGTTCTGCAAACATAAGGCAGTCCAAGTACCCACAAAATAATATAAAAAAGAAAAACAACATTTAAAAAGTATATTATTTAATAGTCATATAAATAGTCTTTTGTTATCCCAGGATCGGCTTGCGCCCATCAATAAGCCATGACTGATGAAACATCAGAAATACCGGAATGCCAGATGGTTCCGACTTAGCGTTGGACCAATTGGGCGACTCCTCTGAGGTTCTGCCAGAACCGTCATTAGCCCCAAATCTCTTATCGGCGCTGGCTGCATGTACATCGGATGCTCCTGACTTTGGCAAGTGTATACATAAATGATAGCCTAGCTAGTCTATAGCTTCCTTTGTTAAGCAAAGGACTGTCCAAAGTGGTACAGGATAGCGTAACTAGTGAATGTTTGATACCAGTGAATTGTACACTATTACCAACACCCAAATTTAATGTTGAAATCGCAGCAGCTGTTTTCGACGTAGTTTGGGGTTGGGGTAAAAATTAGCTACACAGTATAAAAACAAAAAAGGTGTTGCGGCATATTAGCCATAAACAGCCTTAATAATTCTCTGCGACAGCTGCCGTCTTTTAGCAGATTGACATGGTTAATTTCAGATTTGCTTGAGAATAAATCAAAATTGATGATTCCGAGGTCGGACAAGAATTTGTTATATTTCCTCCAAGATACTTAACGTGATGACATGTTCCAACAATCAATGGTTAAATTTGGTGATTCGTTAGCGGGAAAAAATTAAAGCCTGCAAGGCTATAGATAAACAAGGCCACCAAAACTGGAACAAAAGTATGTAATACGAAAGACCTGTTCCCTAACCAGAGAACAGCCGTCCAGTCCAGCAGGGAAGCTGGACAGGAGCTCCTCGTTACCTGTCGAACAGGGGGGACAAGCAGGTTGATAAAGGGGAATGTCGACGGTAACTAGTCGACCCTACCCCACGACCTGGACTCAGATCGCAACGAAGTCATCGAATCAACCGAAGACTCTTGCCAACGTTCAGCATGAATACAGGTACACGCTGCTCGAATTATGTATTATCATAATTGTTGGGTATTGGTAACCAATAATCAGATTGACTTTGACATAGATTAATCGGGGATACAAAATCCCTTTCAAAGATAAAGGGTCACAATTGGTAACGACCTGGTGTAGATATAAGCATGACGAAAGTCAAGAAATGTTTATGGTCATTAATAAAGTAATACAGTTAGGAGCCGTATCTGTCGGTTCCCCGTGTAAAGACCGGTTTATATCAAATACCTTTTTAGCCCCTAAACTTAATGGGGGGATTTTTCTTTTGAACTTTAAATGAATTCATAAATAAATGTATTCTTAATGAACTTTTTAAGACGGAAGATTACAGAACAGTCTCCAAATTAATACCTCAGAATGGTTATTTAGACCATTGATTTAAAAGAAGTTTTCCTATAGATCGAATCGGAACGGAAATACCTAAGTTTCGAATTTCAACCTCCTAACTCTCGAAAAACCCTGACGTATCAGTCTACAGCTATGCCTTATGGTATATGCCAAGCCCCGAGAGTTCCACTAAACTAATGTAAGAAGTTGTAACGTATCACCGAATACAACGTCATTAATCTGTTATAGTATATCTTGACAATATTGTATTGGAAATGATTGTGAACAATGTAGTAATTGAATTCATGCTACATTAGAATTACTAGAATTACTAGGCTTTGTATCTAATTTTGGAAACGGTCCTAAATCAAAAAGCATAAAAAAAAAAAAATAATAACAATGTTTATGTTAGGAGTCGGTAGATTCTACCATATTTACCAGGAGAGAAACGTAATACTATTAATCCATATATATTTTTTTTTTAAATTACCAACTTGTACAATTCACGATTTTGCTAAATTAATTGGTGTACTCACTGCGGCATGTCCCGCAACCAAGTGTACGGAGTAATGTGTACGGAGTAGAACGTACACAAAAAGTTTAGACCATCAAAAATTTCTTGCAATAAATAAATAAAAGAAACACTGATAAATTTAGATGTTCATCATAGCACTCGTGCGAAGCCGGGGCGGGAAAGAATAAAATAATCTTTTCGAGACAAAATAAAAATTTCAGCTATAGTTTTTGAAGATCTAAATTGGTGGAAAGAAAATATTTCGACCAAATCCCACAGTTTAAAGCAAAACAAATACAAATACGAAATATATACTGACGCATCCACATCGATAGGATGCGTAGCAGTCTGTGGTGATAAAAAAGTAAACGATCAATGGAAAGAGGAAGAAAACAAATATCATATTAATTATCTTTAATTATTAGCTAACGTCCATGGTCTAAAGAGCTTTTTTGCTCATGGTTCTAATTGTGCAATATTGTTACGAGTCATATACACAACAAAACACAACAGCTGTAAGTTATGTTATTAAAAGGAGTGGTATTCAGTTGCCTCATTTGAGTAACTTAGCCAGAGATTTATTATTTTATTATTAATAAATCTGTTTATTAATAATTTATTAACAATACATAATATATTTATAGTTTATTCAGCAATGGTGTGAGATTCGAAACATTTGTTTATTTGCCTTCTATTTCAATACCAAAACCCGGATATGGAATGGGAATTATCCGACATAGCTTTTCAGCTTCTCAGGAAATCACAAAGTTTTTTGGTGTCTCCAAAATAGACCTGTTTGCATCACGAAATAAAGCTAAATATAGAACGTTTATTGCCTGGAAACAGGGCCCAGACGCAGTCACCGGTAATGTTACCTTACTTTGGAGGCATAAATAGTTTCATGCTCTTCCCCCTTTTACTTTAATCTTAGCCATTGCGAAAAATCATCGACGACTACATCGCCACTGGCATCGTAGTTTTCGCATACTGGTCATCGCAACCTTGGTTCCCTCAATTACATCATTTATTGATTACAATATTCTTCTTTTTTTTTGAGCCTAAAGCTTATTGCGATCTCACTTCTGAAATCATCACCGACTGCATGCCAGCCCTGGTTTGGTGCCCTGAGTGCCGCGAAGCTCTGCGGACGACATTCGGGCGAAACAACACTCTCAAACAGTATGGGGTAACGTTAAACCTTTGGTGGCGGTTATGTGGGTCAAATAATAGTAATATGTACAATATCTCAATTTCGTTGATTTTTACAGAAATCTACTCGCTCATAAATGACAGCTATAGATCAGCACTGTCATTACTATTAGGTGACACAATTTGATCTGAAGCATTATAGATTAAACCTAAATGGCCTAAATTACCACGTAAACGTGGGATCTTCAATTGGTTCTCAATTACATTTCTGATGATGATTTCTGAGATATAGAGCTAGACATAAAAAAAGTATCACTAAAATACTAGTAATACTTTTAGCTTTATGCACAGCACATTGAATTCAAACCCTATCTTTGATACAATTTGAAATATAACTAATTTAGAGAATGATATCAAAATTATTATATAAGATCCAAGTAAGACATCAACTCCCGGTCGTGATCAACCAGTGCTATTGTTACCGTACTTTAAGGAAAACCTAAGAATTTGTCCTACAAAATAATATAATGTAATATTTATAACAATAATATAATATAATTATAATATTATATAACAGCAGGCTGGACAATCACGTCCACAAATGAAAGTGATTTCGCTAGGACGGTCTTTTTCCACCAAAACAATCGAAATTTGCATAATTACTCAGTGATAATTTTGGTGATTTTAACTTGAAACCTGATTACCTGGATTACCAGCAAAGTATTAAATTTAATCTTGTAAAATGGTACTTTAATTGACCGAAAGGCACTCCGTAGTCAGCAAAACAAAATTTCATTCTTTAAACATCTACCATGTTAAAACTACTAATTATACTATATCTGAAAAATGAAGTGACGCAATATAATATATGATCAAATGAACTCTCAAGTGAAGTTCGATCATTATTATATGAGTCACTTCATTTGAAGATATAGTTACCCAAACCCACCCGAAGAACTCGCTGCCACGCGTTCTTAACCCAAACTATGAAATATTGTTTTGCGTAACCTCTAAATAATGAAACCAGAACGCGGGTGATCGCAAAGGTGGGGTAGAATGGTAGAAAATATACTTTTTCTCTAAATACGTGCAAATGTTGCCTGTAGGTTAAAGGTACTACCATGTTAAAACTACTAATTATACTATATCTTCAAATGAAGTGACTCATATAATAATGATCGAACTTCACTTGAGAGTTCATTTGATCATATATAATCTACTAAATCACAACTCTAGACAATTACTTCAAAATCTGTCAATTTACTCCGAGCTCGTGCGCAGCCTATAGCATTGATGATCTTGATATAAATACTTGCCTTGATATAAGCACCCGAGCATCTGCCCGCAATCCAGCGAAGGCCAAAGCTATGTGACTGTCCAACGCCACTATTTTCCTTTCTGTCCTCTCAATTTGTAACTTCGGTATCTCTCTTCTAACTACGGCTAGCACTGCAGAAAATACATTTGTGTCAAACCATTAGTGACCCATTGTCGAGTCAGATCTCTTCCAATTGTATGGAGGGATCAATTCTCGTGGATACCCGGCCGTTGGGGGCCTGGGCAAAGATGGAATTTAGCGCCAAGAACTACCTCCCCCGAGTTTTTTTTGCTCATATTATATGGCGAGCCAATATGTGACCCACTGTGGGTGCGGCCTCCTCCAGTTACATGGAGAGTAATTTGCCTACTGTGTCACGCTTCCCAGACGGGTTGGCACAGGGCTTCATATCAAGTTTTCCTTCATAATAAAGATATAATAACTTGAACAATGACCTTGACGACGTTGGACGAGGAGATGGAGGGATAGTAGGAGTGCGTGTGAAAGGTGTGAATGTAGGTATGACGACTGAGAGGTGTGTGTGGAGACTACCACCTAGTGTGGGACAGGGGCCGTAAGATGATAATGGTGTTTATAAATATGACGATTTATAAGAGTTTTGTGATGAAACCTACGTAAATAAAGTTCCTTTTGAGTTTGAGTTTGTAGATTTTGTGTCTCATTGGCGAACAACTGTGGAGAAACCCGATTGGTTGCAGATATATGTGCAAACGTTCCTCCGCTGTTTGCTCTAGTTGTTCGGTGAAGTCAATACAAACCTATAATATTTGGACCTCTAACGCCTACCACAGGAGATCCTTTTTTGACCACCTCCTGTGCGTATTCCACTTGCAGCAATTTACCATCTGGAGAAAATACGGTGGTTGCTCGATCGAATTTAGACATGATCTTTGTAAATGAAGTAAACAGTTAAAAGAATGACAGAAAACTGTCAATTTGTATTACTATTGCTTTTGATTGATGGGTGATTAATGGGTTCTGTCAATATCAAAAGTGGTTTTATACCATGGTGGTTTTAAGGTGACAGGACACCTACGCAAACGGGTACCATCTTAGGCCTCAGCTTCGCCTCATCAATACAGCTAATCATCAGGTAATAACTGACCACAATTAAATTGTCAAGAAAGGTGAAACAGACTTAGGGCTATTCTACAGAGAAGAGTTTATTTTTGTTTTATTTTACATATAAATAGTATAATTACTTAAGCACACAAAATTACAGAACACATGTTCTTCTGTGAAGTAATTTTACAAATTATAGGTATGCATGGCATTGGTAAAATTTAAAAACAAAACAGTGTACAAGACTAAGCCTCCTAGCCGGCTAGACGCGCGGCCTACTAAACCGCCACAAAATTTCAACCGCCAGTGCGTACAGGGGCTAAGAGAAAATCTGCTTATCTATACTAATACATAAAGCTGCAGAGTTTGTTTGTTTGTTTGTTTGTTTGAACGCGCTAATCTCAGGAACTACTGGTCCGATTTCAAAAAATCTTTCAGTGTTAGATAGTCCATTTATCGAGGAAGGTTATAGGCTATATTTTATTTTCAAAAGAATTAGGGACCCGTATGAAAATTGCGATTTTGTAAACCAAGGTGTAAAATCGAAAACCTATTTATGCGTGCGCCGCAAAAACTATTGACAATAGAACAAAATGATGTACTACGGGTTTGTAGGTCTTATAAAGATCTACAAAAAAGTCCGCGATAGCACATATCTAACTATCATAGTTTAGTCACAATAACCGATTTTATGTTCATAAAAAATATGCACGGGTTCGAAGGCCACGCGGGTGAAGCCGCGCCCAAAAGCTAGTAAATAAATAAAGTTTAAAGAGAGTACTCACTTCACGGTAGGCAGCGGCTTGGCTGTGCCCCTGGCACTGCCAAAGTCCATGGGCGGCGGTTAACACTTACCATCAGGTGGGCCGCTAGCTCGTTCGCCACCAGAAGCAATAAAAAAAAATTACATAACTTGGCACAAAATATATTAGTTTCAAGAGCATTTTTCTTTGCTAGAATCACGTGACCAAAATCTGAAGACTTATTTCCATCCATGCCCGCTTCAGATATTAAAAAGGAAACACAAAAAAAGCTATCTTGTCCACAATCATTGTAATAAACGAATAATTTCCAAATCCTCAAAATGACACGGAATTCCGATACTATGAACTCATTTGTATCACCGAATGACATCACTTGGGCATCAAACTTGTGTATATTTGGTAATAGGCTCTCGCCTCCACTGCGCCCACATGTTGTCGTTAAGGGCACCACTTAGCACTGAAAGACGAAAACAATTATTCACCACTAGAGATAGGCCATGTGGTGACGGATTAAGAATACATAGTGTCACCATCCCTATCCATCCTGAGGGTGTCGTAAGAGACGACTAAAGGAATACAAGAGCTTCAACGAGCCGCAAGAGATAAAAAACTTGACACAAACCCTTAATTTTTTTGTTTTTTTTTTTATTCGCCCGGGGTAAAATCCTTTGTGGATCTGTGACATCATTGTGGGATCTGATGCAGAACCACGCCGCCGCAGACGAGGAGGCCCTCCTCCTCTCCTCAGGCTCCTTACGAGCACTTGACGTCCTGCCGTGCACCCGGCGGGACGTCGCTTCCCCTCAGATCCCGTGTGGGGCGAGACATCCCCGTACCCCGCCCCGGGACCTCCTATGTTTCCGCCCTGGGACCTCCTATGTTTCCGCCCCGGGATCTCCTATGTTTCCGCCCCGGGATCTCCTTGTGTGCCAACCCATCTGGCCAGCGTGTCACAGTAGGCTAATTGCCCCCCATATAATTGGAGGAGGCCCGACTCAGCAGTGGGTCTTTTATTGGCTGAGTTGTAGAAGATTGAGGAAGTTAGTGTAGATTTTATTTAAGGAAATTCTACTAATATTGCAAAAGTTTGTAAATATGGATGGATGGATGTTTAAATAAATTAAATATCCTTGGACATTTCACACAACGCCATCTCGTCCCAAGCTAAGCAACTTAATGCTTGTGTTATGGTAACGAGATGGATGATAAACTACTTATATACATTTTTTTTTGTAAATACATACTTAATATAGATAGAAAACACCCAGACCCGGAACAAATACTTGTAGGTCGTACAAATATTTCTTACGTGCGGAGATCGAACCCGCGACATGCTCACGTAAAAACTAAGAAATGGATTTCCATGAAACTTTACAATAATATAGCTTACTAGCGACCCGCCCCGGCTTCGCACGGGTGCAATTATGCATGTATTATACATTTTAAACATTCCTCTTGAATCACTCTATCTATTAAAAAAAACTGCTTCATAATCCGTTGCGTAGTTTTAAAGATTTAAGCATACATAGGGACGGACAGACGACAGTGACTTTGTTTTATACTATGTAGTGATAGTGATGATACATCAGAGTAACACATAGGCTACAATTTATGAAGATATTGTGTGAATTGTCCAAAATATAACAAGTGTCAAATAAGTAGAAAAAAAATCTAAAACACAAAATAAATTTCACCGCCACGCGGGTAAGACTGCGGGGCGCAGCTAGTAAATAAATAAAATAGAATTACCGATGGTCCTACTAGATGGGTCTCGGGGAGCATCATCGTGCCTTTGGTAGTCTTGGGGACGCCTGAGCCCTTGCAATAGGCGAAAATTATCATCATGTGAATCAAGATTGACATCATCTTAATCACGCAGGATATAGAATTTAACCTAGAACGTACTCACAAAAAAAAGCAATAAATAGACCACAAAAACTCTTATGATACCGTACTATGGAGAGCGAGAGTGCACGCAGTACTTGTTTTCGATCGGAACCAACGGTTGTTGCAAACCGAGGAACCATTGAACCAGTTATTAATGTGCGGTTGAAATCACCCAAGTTATGTTGAAAGTAGTTGTGGATAAACGCCCTTGTGATGGAGGCGCCCGAGTGGGAAAAGATCTCCACTTTACAAAATGCCAGGAGGTTAATAGAAGTAGGACACTGCGGATAACTTCCCGCTCGCTGGAGTTGCCTGATCTTACAGAATACCAGGAGAACATGAGATAGTAGGAGGTTTACTTCTCTTAACCTGTGGACACAGTATATAATCACCAACTAGCTGGATTTGTTCAACTGGGAAAGATATCCACCTTACAGAATACCAGGAGAACATAAGATAGTTGAAGGTTAAATAAAGTAGGATACAGTATCACCCACTAGCCGGATTTTTCCAACCGGGAAAGATCTTCTTCTTACAGAATATCAGGATAACATAAAATAGTTGGAGGTTACAAGTAGGACACAGTAATCACCTACTAGCTGGATTTGTCCAACTGGGGAAAGATCTTCTTCTTACAGAATACCAGGATAACATAAAATAGTTGGAGGTTAAGAGAAGTAGGACATCCGATAGCTTCCCGCTCACTGAAAGCAACTATTGGAGGGCGCTTCGGACAACAACTAACATACCTATCACAGATTTGTCTAGCAACCGTTAGCCGATTTTTTTGCCGGCTTCCGCGCCATATTAGTCCACGTATATGACGGTATTGACGGCTTGTCAAATATAAACTAGTTCGTCATTGATTATTGACCGCCTCCTACGCTCAACACGTCAGCCTACCCACGCAGGGCTGACACTGAAACTTATGACACTCTGCGTTCTTGCGAACCTGTGGCGTCCTGTACGAGGGAACTCGTATGGGGACGTGTCAGAATTTTAGACTTCCCCACCGCACGCTGGGAAAAAAACGCGTGTTGTAAAAGTCAACAAATCCCAGCACGCGTAGTGGTATAATCTAATGATCCGCCCGAATAGCTACCACCCTCACATCTAAGTCCGGGCGCCAAGCGGTTATACTGTGTTTCGTCTTGTGTATGTGAGAGCCAGTGCCCGAAGGGCATTTCCTTGAATTGCCTGCTCCATCTTAGACCCTGGGGCGTTGCTTTCCATCACGCAAGCCTAGGGTCAAACGCATTCATACATTTCTTTAAAAAAACCGTCATACTCTGGCCTGCCGAGATCGGTGGTATGCATCAACATCTAATATGAAGAAAATAATCACTTTAGCTCCTTTGAGGTCTTTTGAAATCAAACATTTTCCCAGCGAAATTATGAAAAAAGGTTATACAGAAATGCATCCAGCTATAGGAATAGACTCAGAGCAAGTGCCTCTGCTTTACACAGACTTTTGCCCGACGCCGGAATCGAACCGTGAACCTAAGGCACATCCAACCACTAGACCAACGAGCCAGTCAAAAATGGCTAAAAAAAATTGTTACTAATTCACTTTTAAACTAAAATTGAGTACCAACCTTGGAACATATTGTCAAGTTAACGATATTGTCTTGTTTTTCATCATTTAACAGTTCGATTTCTTAGTCGGGGTTCCTCAGAATTGCATTAAGGGAAATTCCCCTAGAAAACACTAGTTGGCACAGGCTTCAGCTAGGTTGCCTGCTGTTTATGATCACTAAAAGGAAAGCGTCATACCTCTGCATTGTTATGCGACCCTGGTACCGATACTCAAGCTTTAAAGAGAAATTGGCCTATCCTGGCAGTTAGGTTGCCATCTTCAGTCGACCCTTACGACACCCTCGGGATTCAATGTGGTGGTGAAACAGTTTTTTTAATTCTTCAACGCATAGCCTCACGATTTCTTTCATCATTCATAAAAGGCAATCTCTGATGTAGGTACACCTACCTATATATGACTGTTGATATACATGTATGCCAAATTACACATAAATAACGCATAAACCACGCGAACCTTAATGGGGCATGGAAAACATGGTCCACTTGACATAAACCGCATCATTACTATCGGAAAACTGCACCTTATTTGGTCGTGTTAGATCACCCTTATTATGGCGTGTTCACACTGATGAAGAACTTGCTAACTGTTTGACAGATTGACTAGGCTCCAAGACTTTTTTCTTTTTACGTCGGTAGGCCTCATGGATTCCCGGCCGTTGGGACTGGCCGGGTTATGTGGGACTCCGGGGCGCGTAGAGATGGTAAATTGCGCCCCGACCTACCCACTACAACCAATGGTGATTCTCTAATGTCTGAACCAGGGCCACGGGATTAACTCCCCGATAGGAGACAATGCTTCGGGACCCAGGGGACCGCGGCCCGCCTCGTTTAGTGGAGCGCCAAGCTCCAAGGTAGCTATAGTAGCTTCCCCCCGTTACACCGCTGGGAGGCACGCGCGGAACCTTCCTCCCGGGGTCTGTACTGTCTGTATTGCGCATGAGGCGGACTTCCACGTCTATGGCCCGCAGACCAAAATACGGTCGGCGGTCATCCTGCGCCCTCCGGCGACGATTGCGGTGGCGCCCATTAGGACGTAGGGAGGCCAACTCCCGCTTCCTCTCAGCCTTGGCGGACGTTTGGAATACACAATGTCCAAACCCATACCATCTTTAGGGTGTCATAAGAGGCGACTAAAAGAACGCAAGAAGCAGATCACCTATCCCCTAGAAGAGGAAAACTTGACACAGACCTTTTTTTGTTTTTTTTTTGTTCACCTGGGTAAAATCCTTTATGGATAGAGTGCGGGACTCTCCCCCATAGTGGGGGCCTACCCACTAAACCTCCCCGGGGTGCTCCAACTCGCGTCCTGTTGCGGCATTGTGGGATCTGATGCAGAACCACTTGACATAGACCCTTTTTTTTTATTTTTTTCCCGGGGTAAAATCCTTTATGGACTTCCTCGCCGGCCACGGGTTTGGCCAGCGAGGGGAGTGCGGGACTCCCCCATAGTGGGGGCCTACCCACTAAACCTCCCCGGGGTGCTCCGACTCGCGTCCTGTTGCGGCATTGTGGGATCTGATGCAGAACCACGCCGCCGCAGACGAGGAGGCCCTCCTCCTCTCCTCAGGCTCCTTACGAGCACTCGACACTTGACACAGACCCTGTGCCAACCCGTCTTGCCAGCGTCGCACAAGCTTATTTCCCTCGATAAATTTGTAGGAGGCCCGACCCAGTAGTGGGTAAGTTATGGGCTGAAACGACGAACAAAATATAAATTTATAAAATTTCCAACAACGAAATGTAATTACGAAATAATCACATAAAATATTTGTAACAATCTGTTGCAATAAATCGTTTCTGCTGTAAATATTGCACAGTTTGGAGACTCCGTTATCGCCTACAAAATGTCCCACGCGTGCCATAATAGTATTGTTGACAGCATTCCAATTTTGTTCTGGGTCTCTGGGAGATAATCAGCCGCATTGACATTGCTTAAGGTATTTTGAAGGTTTTAAATATATAACACTAGCTGTACCCTACGCGCGTTACTATGCCACTAACTAAAATAAATTTGAAGGAAAGACATTACACAAATTTTCTTTTTTTTTTCTTCGGATTCTTTTCTGGGCTCATGCACAACACTGTTGAAGATTGGCTGGCTCTTCTCTGTAGAGCAGGATTCGGAACCGGTGGTACTTTCAGCATGAATGTGGGTGGACGCAAGGGTTTCGGGATATCAAGAAGGGTGGATTGTAAGAATGAGGAATTGTGTATGAAAGGTGTGAATGTAGGTATGACGACTGATAGGTGTGTATGGAGACTACCACCTAGCGTGGGACAGGGGCCGTAAGATGATAATGGTAACTTTAAATATGACGATTTATAAGAGTTTGGTGATAAAACCTACTTAAAGTTAAATAATAATAAATAAATAAATAAATATCCTTGGACATTTCACACAACGCCATCTCGTCCCAAGTTAAGCAACTTAATGCTTGTGTTATGGTAACGAGATGGATGATAAACTACTTATATACATTTTTTTTTTTGTAAATGCATACATATTATAGATAGAAATGACACCCAGACTCCGAGCCAGTGCCTCTGGTTTAGACAAAGACACTGGCCCGACCCCGGAATCGAACCCGGGACCCGTTAATCCAAAGGCGGCACATCTGACCACTAGACCAACGAGGCAGTTCCTTTTGAGTTTGAGCTTGTAGCTTTTGTCCTTGTGATTTTCTTTAGTTGGTTCTTACGACACCCAGGAATGGGGTTGGGACAAACACACAAAGTATTGTAAGCCGGACAACCTACTACATAAACTAACTCCAGAATTATTTGCGTGTCGGGACAAGTATAAAGGTTCGTTCACACTGGCGTCTATTTTCAAATACCTTGTGTAAATCTACTTAACGGCAAACGGAACTGAAACTGTAAACTAGGTTTAAACTTAAACCAATCTGGGATCTACATCAATTTTAAATGCAGGATGTGTTGTACAATGTGGAAGTGCGGGCTTAACTATTTAAGTTCAAGTAGCAATTCCTGACGGGCAGTTGTTGCGACGGATTTAGAATACACAATATCATCAACTCATACCGTCCTGAGGGTGTCTTAAGGCTAAAGCGCGTCGTCCACGCAGAGAGAATACAGCTAGACAGCTTGACAACTAATCTAATCTATACTCTAATTTCTACGTACACGTAGACATCAATAGAGCGCCCTATTGCAGGTTTTTGCCCAATCGTAGGGTAGCTCTAACATAGTGACATTTTGGCCTGCGTACACTACACTACTCGTAGACTAGATATCTTCTTCACTACATAGTATAAAACAAAGTCGCATTCTTCTGTCCGTCCGTATGTATGCATAAATCTTTAAAACTACGCAACAGATTTTGAAGCGGTTTTTTTTAATAGATAGAGTGATTCAAGGGGAAGGTTTATATGTATAACCCACCCCCACTTTGCACGGGCGACGCCGGGGCGGGCCACTATTACTTATTATAAAACAAAGTCGTTATCGTCTGTCCGTCCCTATGTATGCTTAAATCTTTAAAACTACACAACGGATTTTGATACGGTTTTTTTAATAGATAGAGTGATTCAAGAGAAATGTTTATATGTATAACCCACCCCCGCTTTGCACGGGCGAAGCCGTGGCGGGCCACTAGTTCATATATAAACAGTAAAAGTCAGTTGACTACGTCTAAATAAAAATACGACTATAGCTAGACTGATCTATGACATGTAGATAATTCGAGAGCTCTCTATTCGCATCGCTTGTCTCGCTCTCGTACCTGCGTCCACGACGCCTTCCGAGTGTAGCCGATCCTGTCTACGTAGACTCAAGACTGTAGTGACACATTAGCTAGGGTAGTCTCGCTAATGTGTGCACGTCGTACATTGCCCTATGACAGTCGCTCTCCGTAATTTCAATCTCTCTCGGGCCTGGCCACAGCTACAGGCGTTGCGTTGCGCGGTGCGTTGAGCGGCGCGGCGGGCGGCGCGATTTGCGGTGGTATGCCACAGCTACGCTAGTTGCGACCGCGGTGACATCGCCAGGCACGTATTTAGAGAATGGCTAAACTATTAAAATATCAAAAGTGGCACGACATTGCCTTGAAACAAGTGCGTTCTTAGCTGAATATATCATTTAGTCAAAAATAGGAGCGCACCCAGTTAACCAGAAAAGGAGAGAACTTGGCGAATTTCACACATATTATTATGAATAAATAATAAATAAATATCCTTGGACATTTCACACAACGCCATCTCGTCCCAAGTTAAGCAACTTAATGCTTGTGTTATGGTAACGAGATGGATGATAAACTACTTAAATACATTTTTTTTGTAAATACATACATATTATAGATAGAAATGACACCCAGACTCCGAGCCAGTGCCTCTGGTTTAGACAAAGACACTTGCCCGACCCCGGAATCGAACCCGGGACCCGTTGATCCAAAGGCGGAACATCTAACCACTAGACCAACGAGGCAGTTAAAGAACTATCCCGATATTTTTTTATTATACGCGTGCAAGCATAGATACTTTTGATTATATACTTCGTCACATACAGGAAGACTTGAAAACTAAAGTTAACTGGGTACCATCAGGAAATGGTTGCTTCATTTCGTCCCACTTTTTTTTTAAATACAACATAGTTTTAATTATCATGTGGATTTTGACATCCATATTGCTGGTCTAGTACTAGTATTTCACTAAAGAACTATTGCATATCCATTATTAATTAGCTCAACGCGCGATAAAAACAAAATAATTTGTTTCGGTCGCGCGATGCCTCAATACGTCCACCGAAGCCGCCGCGCGCAACGCTCTGAGCTGTGGCCACCTCGATATTGGCTAGTACATTTGTTTCACTCGCACATCGCGCAGCCCGTCGCGGCTGCGTACACCGCGCCGCTAGTCGCTCCGCAAGACGCGCCGCCGATCGCGTCGCCGGTAGCTGTGGCATATTTCATAGATGACAATCTATGAAGTATGCCACAGCTACCATTTGTTTTCGCCGCTCACCGCTTGCCGCGCCGCAAGACGCTCCGCAATTCGCATCGCTGTTGGCTGTGGCCACGCGGTTAAGGGCCTGGCCACAGCTACAGGCGGTGCGTTGCGCGGTGCGTTGAGCGGCGCGGCGGCCGGCGCGATTTGCGGTGGTATGTCACAGCTAGACTAGTTTCGACCGCGGTGGCGTCGCCAGGCACGTATTTAGAGAACGGCTAAACTATTAAAATATCAAAAGTGGCACGATATTGCCTTGAAACAAGTGGGTTCTTAGCTGAAGATATCATTTAGTCACAAATAGGAGCGCACCCAGTTAACCAGAAAAGGAGAGAACTTGGCGAATTTCACACTCTTTACTATTATGAATATAAGAACTATCCCGATATTTTTTTTATTATACGCGTGCAAGCATATATACTTTTGATTATATACTCGGTCACATACAGGAAGACTTGAAAACTAAAGTTAACTAGGTACCATCAGGAAATTGTTGTTTTATTTCGTCCCACATTTTTTTTACAACATGGTTTTAATTATGATGTGGATTTTGACATCCATATTGCTGGTCTAGTACTAGTATTTCACTAAAGAAATATTCCATATCCATTATTAATTAGCTCAACGCGCGATAAAAACAAGATAATTGGTTTCGGTCGCGCGATGCCTCAATACGTCCACCGAAGCCGCCGCGCGCAACGCTCTGAGCTGTGGCCACTTCGATATTGGCTAGTACATTTGTTTCACTCGCACTTCGCGCAGCTCGTCGCGGCCGCGTACACCGCGCCGCTGGTCGGTCCGCAAGACGCGCCGCCGATCGCGTCGCCGGTAGCTGTGGCATACTCCATAGATGACAATCTATGAAGTATGCCACAGCTACCATTTGTTTTCGCCGCTCACCGCTTACCGCGCCGCAAGACGCTCCGCAATTCGCACCGCTGTTGGCTGTGGCCACGCGGTAAACCGGCTCTACACTCGCGCCGCGAACGGCCGCGATAGCCCGCGACAACTGCGAATCACGAGTGTAGATGTTGTTCACGCCTTCTCGTTCGCGCTTCGCACCGCTCCCCGATCAGTGTCGGTGTATTGGCCCCCGTCAAAGGATTTGCTTTAGAAATCGCGTCGTCGTCCATCATAGTCGCGAACACGCGGATCACGGCATTTATTCACGGCGTGAATTCTCGGCGCGACGTCACGCGTGAGTGTAGAGCCGGCATAACACAAAGTAAAGCGAAAGGTTTTTATTGATACTCTTATCTCGTCGTATTATAGTTGAATCTCGACAACTGTGACCTGGCTGAATTGGGCAAGCAAGGTCTTTCGGAGGGTTGAACTATTCGGCTGTTCGACTGCAGTCGTTGCCATCCTGCGTGGCAATGCCGCCAGCCTTGTGGGCACTTTTGCAAACCCCTCCAACGCTGAGGATGCGTTGCTTATTTTAATTTAGATTATTTAGTGTTTAGTCTCTCTTTGTCGTTTCTTTTAAGTATGTATATTTAAAGTTATTTTTTTACTACGTCACGCGTGAGTGTAGAGCCGGCATTAAAGGAACGCAGGAGGTGGACCAGCCGCAAGAGAAGGAGGACTGGATAAAAGCCATGTACCAACCCGCCTTGCCAGCTGCCTCCGTTGAAGTTGGGATGTTAGCCTACTGTGCCATGCTGGACAAACGGGCTGTCACAGAATTATTTTCAAAGGATTGCGTTGCTTAGACGCTAGCTCATACACGAGTTCTTACTACATCCTCAAGATGAAATAAGTTTGTGAATCATCACTACATAGTATAAAACAAAGTCGCATTCTTCTGTCCGTCCCTATGTATGCATAAATCTTTAAAACTACGCAACGGATTTTGAAGCGGTTTTTTTTATTAGATAGAGTGGTTCACGAGGAAGGTTTATATGTATAACCCACCCCCGCTTTGCACGGGCGAAGCCGGGGCGGGCCACTAGTCAAAATATAAATCGCCATCTAGTAACTACTACTACTACTTATCAGCCCGTAAATGACCCACTGCTGAGTCGGGCCTCCTCCCATTACATGGAGGGTAATAAGCCTACTGTGCCACGCTGGCCAGACGGGTTGGCACGGGGTTTCGTATCAAGTTTTTCTTCTCTTGCGACTAGAGTTTTTTCCCCACTACTTTATGCTCAATTTTAGATTATGATTAAATGTACAGACCTTGTTCAATGCAATTGCAGCCAATATTATATCTATGCCCATAATTATTATTACAAAATAAAACAATATCACATGACACCCATATTATTAAACAGGATTATATATATTTTCTTGTTAAGTGCCTCTGGAATCGAACCGAGTCACCAGGCATTATTCGCCAATATGTTATAAAAATAGGCTAATTGGCTAACAATTGAAGGCGGTCATTTATGGCTAGAGATGATGATGATGAGATGTACTTTTCATCATCATCTCTAGCCATTTCCTTCCACAACAATTCCTAGTACGTTCACCTTTATTAGCATTTGATAAGATAGCGGCTCTTTGAGCGTATTGATCTTTATCGCTTCGTTACGGTTCAAATCGATTTTTTATCGATTCTTTATTGCCTCACTATTGGCGTAATTGGCAGAAGATCAAGTATTAACGGCACAATGAAAAACTTTTGGTTGGCACAGGGTTTCGTATCAAAACCCTCGACTGTGCTGCCACCTTGTCGTGGTGAGGGGGCTTGAGTGCCTCAATGATCCGTGGGGCCATAACCCCTTCTGCCCTCGCCTGAGAGGCCGGTGGTGGGTCGGGGGAACCGCCACCGACGAAAGCCTCGATGACTGAGGGCGTCCCAGTGTACCGGGACGCCCTCTCTGACAGTCGCTTGCCCGCTGCGGGCACCACACCGGGGCGTCACAGTAGAATGCGTTTACGCGAACTTGTGGCGCCCCAAGCGCGCCGTATGAGGGTATACCGCTGGGGTTATAGTTGGTAGACGACTCTTGGGCAGACAACCCTTGTCGGAGTCCCACATAATCACCGACCTCTCCCCCGGGGGGCAGTGGTATGCATAAAGCATTTCCCCAGCGACACAAAAAAAAAAGAGTTTCGTATCAAGTTTTCGTTCCCTCACAGCTAGGTTTTCGGCCTTGTCATTTCTTTTTGTCGACTCTTACGATAACCTTAGGATGGAATGGGTATGTATTCTTATTCCGTCACAGTAGGCCAATTTCCCTTCTATAATTAGAGGCGGGAAATTAGCCTACGAATTAATAAATAAGATTTATTGTCTTTTTAGTTTCTGTCTTGATTTATATATTTTACTAGCGAGCCGCGCCGACTTCGCGCGGGTGCAATGATGAACCTCTAAATTTATCCGTGTTTCTTACAATATAATGAATTTATTATACTTAAAAACCTTCCTCTTGAATCACTCTATCTATTAAAAAAACCGCATCAAAATACGTTGCGTACTTTTAAAGATTTAAGCATACATAGCGACGGACAGACGACAGCGAAATTGTTTTATACTATGTAGTGATGATAAATATATAAATAAATTAATTATTATTACTATTATAATTGGCGGAGGTCATTTATGGTCTGATTAGTAGTAGTTATGTAGAGTTGGCATGTATGAGAGCGTTGGCAATGTGTAGTGGAACTTCTGATATATATCTGTATAATACGTAATTTGTAGTTAAATGAGATAGTGTTTGTTCAGACCGAATTTCGTGTCAAACATTGATGCGTAGGTAATTACTATTTGATTTCTGAATCACGATTTAAAAAAAAAGTCAGAGTTAAAAAAAATAAAAAGCGATAAATAAACTAGTCTATAGAACTATGCGAAGTCTTATTAAATGCCGTTGTGAAGTTGGCATCGACTTCGAATGGTTTTTTATTCTCGGCGTATAGTTTTGTATTCTCTTTGGAATAGGTCTACATTTTTTTTAAAACGAAACCCCTGCACTAGGTATAACCTGTACCGCTGGGGCAGTTTACGAACATGTAATTCACGAACACAACTGACGCCCAGGAATCGATTTCAATAAAAAAACTATGGGACCAATCTGACTGACCTGCATCGTCCACACATCCCTCTCTATTGTAAAATTCATTGATGTATGTATATATAAATAACGTTGACGTTGACGTTTTAAAAGTGCTTGTTACTCAGGCCTATTTGAAATAAAATAAAAAACTTTGACTGTCATAAATAAAAATATTTTTCCAATAAGTTTTTTCATCACAGAGTAATCCTGTAACACACACACGCACAAACATTCCCAACTTCATAAGAAGTTGAATATAAAGACCCACTGCTGAGTCAGGCCTCCTCCCATCGCAGGGACTGTAATTAGCCTACTGTGCCACGCTGGCCAGACGGGTTGGCACAAGGTTTCATATTAAGTGTTTTATGAGCTGAGTAATAGCAAAAGTAGTCGGCCTGTGTGTCAGATACCTGACTATAAGGCAAACTGTCACTGTACTGGAAAATATTGATTCATACTCATTGATAGTACAGGCGTGGCAGTGAAAGCCTACCGGTTCAAAGCCGGACCGGTACCAACGATTTATTAAACAGGACACCGAGATAATTATATGTACTTGGAATTTCTGTTACTGACTCCACGAAATGAGGGATTATTAAAAAGATTTATTAAAAAGTTTTTCTCAGCCCATAAATGACCCACTGTTCAGTCGGGCCTCCTCTAACTACATGGAGGATTAGTCTACGTGCTACGCTGACTAGACTGACGGGTTGGCACGCCTATGAAGTTTACCTTTTCTTGTGGCTAGGTTATCGTTTTTTTTTAATAAATATCCTTGGTCAGTTCACGCAACGCCATCTCGTCCCAAGCTAAGCAACTTAATGGTTGTGTTATGGTAACGAGATGGATGATATGATAAACTATTTATTATACTTTTTTTTTGTCATTACATATTATACATAGAAAACACCCAGACCTGGAACAAATACTTGTAGGTCGTACAAATATTTCTTCCGTGCGGGGAATCGAACCCGCGACATGCTGCGCAGCAGTCGATCGCTCATTTCCTTTTTTCCATTTCATTTATCATTTCCTTTCGCACCCTCAGGATGAAAATTGGTGTCGACACTATGACATTCTAAATCCGTCAATATAAAAGTTATAATCAACTTCAAACACGGCATTAAACAACTGTTTGAAGACTGTGACAATACTAAGATATCATCATCAGCCAAAAGACGTCCACTGCTGGATATAGGCCTATAGGCCTCCCCCAAAGATTTCCACGAATGCCGCCCACATCAATCGCGGCCGGTCCTGGGCGTTGATTGCTTTCCGGCGACCTTAACCAGGTCGTCGGTCCGCCGTGTGGGCGGCCTGCGCTTAGCAATACAAAGCAACAAATGATAGCGTGTAATCTCAAGTTGGTTCTATCTTAATTATTCGCACAGACCTGGGTGAATTTCGACATTGTGAAATATCGCGTATTCAGCTTGCTCCTTACAGTAGGTTAATAAGTACAGAAGAACCGTTGAGTTTTGTACCTACGAATTGCTGAACTTACATTGCATGCCGGCAACGCACTTGCAACCCCTCTGGTGTTGTGGGTGTCCATGGGCGTCTGTGATCACTTACCATCAGGTGACCCGCTTGCTCGTTTGCGTCCCTCTTTCATAAAAGAAAAAAAAATCAAAAAGTTCTTCTTAGAGCCTATTTCGTAATATAATTGCGATAGACGAAAATTTGGGTCTAAATAAAAATTTATGTAATCGAGTTTGGAGCGCTTTTGACAAGTCGCACAATAAAATTTAAACAAATTTTACCACAACGATGTCTTAGGTTGTCACGATCTTTGCACATTTCCTGCAACATTTTACCATTTACCTCCCATTCGAAATGCAGCTCCACAGAGAAGAGCCGGAAAGAAACTCTGTAGTTGTTACATGGGCCTGGTGGATTGGGCCTCCTTCAGTAAGATCGAGGGTAATTAGCCTACTGTGTCACGCTGGCCAAACGGATTAGCACAGGGTTTCGTATGAAGTCTTCCTACTCTTGCGGCTAGGTTACCTGACATTTCCTTTCGTCGGCTCTTACGACACCCTCGGGATGGAATGGGGTGGTGACATAAACTATGTATTCTAAACCGTCACCACACAGGTGACATATATAACCTGTATCGCGGGTGCAGTTTACAAATCTACTTAAATAAATAAATAAAATTAGAGTGTCTGTTTGTAATAATAAAATAACCACTTTTTACTACATGCGTCATACTTACGCATATATACACAGTACATAGATCAAAATAACATTTTTTTTTTAATTTTTGTCTGTCTTTCTGTTCCGGCTAATCTCTGGAACGGCTGGGCCGATTTTGACGGTACTTTCACTGATAGGTAGCTTTTGATATAAGGAGTAACTTACTAAGTATGTACATTTTTGACTAACTTCGCCCCGCGGCGTCACCCGTGGATAACATCGCACCCGTGCGAAGCCGGTACGGGCTGCTAGTATGTAATAAAATTCACGAACACAAATGACACCCAGACTCAGAGCAAGTGCCTCTGGTTTACAGAAAGACATTTGCCCGACCCCGGAATCGAACCCGAGACCCTGTGATCCAAAGGCGGCACATCCAAACCCCAAAACCAACGAAGTACCAACAAACAGTCTGTTTAACACAGTCCACTAGGCGTAGACTTTGTACCAAGTGTACCTTCTGCCTACGATAAATGTTACCATAAATGCCGAGGCTGTCAGCTTCCGAGTGGCTCGCCTCGACGCCTACGCACATCTGTAATAGGGCTGCTGTTATTTGCCAACTGACTCAATCAGCATTAGTAATGCCATCAGGTTCTGATTAACACGATTCCATTGAATTTTGATATTGCCATTGTTTCAATACTACAAATACATTGTTTGACCGCCTCGTTGGTCTAGTGGTCAGATGTGCCGCCTTTGGATCAACGGGTCCCGGGTTCGATTCCGGGGTCGGGCCAGTGTCTTTGTCTAAACCAGAGGCACTGGCTCGGAGTCTGGGTGTCATTTCTATCTATATTATGTATGTATTTACAAAAAAAATATGTATATAAGTAGTTTATCATCCATCTCGTTACCATAACACAAGCATTAAGTTGCTTAACTTGGGACGAGGTGGCGTTGTGTGAAATGTCCAAGGATATTTATTATTTAATAGTCATTTGTTAGTGTTAAGCCCGCTCTACACTCGCGCCGTTGCCGCGAACGGCCGCGATAGCCTGCGACAACTGCGAATTAGTGCGAATCACGAGTGTAGATGTTGTTCACGCCTCGTTCGCGCTTCGCACCGTTCCCCGATCAGTGTCTTTTTTTTGGCCAGCGTCAAAGGATTTGCTTTATAAATCGCGCCGTCGTCCATCATAGTCGGGAACACGCGGATCACGGCGTTTATTCAGGGCGTGAATTCTCGGCGCGACGTCACGCGTGTGTGTAGAGCCAACATTATAAGAACATTGTAATACATAGTGCCACAACCCCATTTTGACCGAAGGGTGTCATATGGGCTGATTAAAGCAAGCAAATGACAAGGCCGAAACCTTTGTACGATACCGTCTGGCCCGCGTAGCACAGTAGGCTAATTACCCTCCATGCAAGCCAACGCGGCAACAAATGGAGGAGGCAGTGGGATTGAGCAGTGCGTATGGGCTCAATAGTAGTATTAAATTATTAATAACTAGCGACACGCCCCGACTTCGCACGGATGCAATGATGAACATCAAAATTTCAAACCTTCCTTTTGAATCACTCTTTCTATTAAAAAAAACCGCTTCCAAATCCGTTGCGTAGTTTTAAAGATTTACGCATACATAGGGACGGACAGACGACAGCGACTTTGTTTTATACTATACTAGTGGCCCGCCCCGGCTTCGCCCGTGCAAAGCGGGGGTGTGTTATACATATAAACCTTCCTCGTGAACCACTCTATCTAATAAAAAAAACCGCTTCAAAATCCGTTGCGTAGTTTTAAAGATTAAAGCATACATAGGGACGGACAGAAAACATCGACTTTGTTTTATACTATGTAGTGATACATATAAACCTTCCTCGTGAACCACTCTATCTAATAAAAAAAACCGCTTCAAAATCTGTTGCGTAGTTTTAAAGATTTAAGCATACATAGGGACGGACAGAAAACATCGACTTTCTTTTATACTATGTAGTGATATAGTAGTGATAGTGAATAGTGATAGTGATAGTGATTTCTTGTACCCAATTGTCGGCTCTTACGAGACTCTCAAGATGGTGTGGGGTCGTGACACCATGTATTCTAATTCCGTCATCACGCGGAATAATTTTATAATTTTCGTTTTTTTTTAATACGAATCGGGGTCTCTGTTTATAACCTGTATCGCGGGGGCACTTTACAACATGTGATTCACGGACACAAATGACACCCAGACTCAGAGCAAGTGCCTCTGGTTTAGACAAAGACACTTGCCCGACCCTGGAATCGAAGCCGGGACCCGTTGATCCATTCCGTTGATACATATATATTTAGTTAACAGCCCTATTGAACTTTTCCGCGCCAAGCGAAAGGATTAGCAAAGAGTAGATTAGCATAGCAAGCCAACGCGGCAACTTCCTGGCAGTCTCGTGACTAAGAACACCACCTACGGTATCATAGTAGCTTCTAGGACAGTTAAGCAATGTTTTATTTAAAGTATTTCAAACACCAACTTGCTAATTCAATGACTGCCTCGTTGGTCTAGGTGTGACATGTGCCGCCTTTGGATCAACGGGTCCCAGGTTCGATTCATTAGTGGAATTAGTGGTAGGTACCACTAATTGTCTGCGCGGGCTATCTGTCGTTTGGGAAACTTCGCTTCAGAATCAATAAGTACAAAAACCTTTTAAACCTTCCCTGGACTTCCACGAACATTTCCAGACCAAAATTATCCATATCGGTCCGATCGCGTTTTAGCGAGACTAACGAACAGCAATTCATTTTAACTTCACTACTTATAATAACAAAGTCGCTGTCGTCTGTCCGTCTCTATGTATGCTTCAAACTTTAAAACTACGCAACCAATTTTGAAGCGGGATGTGGTTTTAATAGATAGTGATTCAAGAGGAATGTTTATATGTATTAATTTAGAGATTCATCATTGCACCCGTGCGAAGCCGGGGCGGGTCGCTAGTTATTTATATAGATTAATTTAAAAAAGCACATTTCTTTAATAACTTCTAAAATCAGATACATCGAAGAAGTGAGCATCGGTATTTGATTGAAATGCTATAATTCATAGATAACATTTTTTATGTGGTAGGAATCCTGGCTGCCTTGGCGTTTCCATAAATTTGAATTTGCAACGACCGACCTTAATGGTATGCAATTGGTCGTTAATCGCTTCATCTAGTTGCACCTTCCATTCATGACACGTTCCATATATGAAAAAATACAATTTATATCTTCTTTATGGTAACGAGGTTTTTATCATTTCGCCTTGATCTCTTTTTTAATTGTTTTTTTTTTAATAAAACGGCAGCTGCCTCCTTAACCTGTTTTAAGAACTTTAGGCGCTAGATGATCCTCAAGCCACATGAGGTGGTATGTCCGGTACCTCGCCCCCGCTCGGGGATTTCGTAACCGTTCGAAATACTCTGTAAACTTCGCTATCGCGGTGTAGGGTTTTTTGGCGATATTTCTTGGTGTTGATAGTTCAGATTTGTACCTGATAAATTGTGAAAAGTATGTAGCATGCTGGTCGCTATAGACCCATTGCCGAGTCGGACCTCCTCCATTTACACGAAGGGAACTTAGCCTCCTGTACAACGCTGGCCAGTCGGGTTGGCAAAGTGTTTGGTATCAAGTTTCTTTCTCATAGGGTTAGACGGCTGTGTTAAGTACTATGTGCGGCCATTACGACACTCTCTGGATGGAATGGGGTCGTGACTATGTATTTTAAATCCATCACCACTCGGATAGCTTTCATACACATTTGTCGACACGGTTGGCTCAGTGGTTGAGCGATCGACTGCTGCGCAGCATGTCGCGGGTTCGATTAAGCACGGAAGAAATATTTGTACGACCTACAAGTATTTGTTCCGGGTCTGGGTGTTTTCTTTCTATAATATGTATGTATTTACAAAAAAAAAGTTTAATATGTAGTTTATCATCCATCTCGTTACCATAACACAAGCATTAAGTTGCTTAGCTTGGGACGAGATGGCGTTGTGTGAAATGTCCAAAGATATTTATATTTATATTATAATATTAGTAGGGATTATTGACAGTATTATTATGCTAGTTAGTTAAACGCTACTAAATTGACTTTCATTTAGACAGATCTTAAGTGGCGTGTCTGGGCTAAGCCACTTAACCAGAGTATTATTACTGTAAATCCTGACTCAACTGACATCTGGACTTCCAAAGAACTGTGTCACGATGACATAGTTTATTATGTATTTGTCTCCCGATTTAGAAATATGGTAACAAGGAAAAATAAGGTATTATTTCTAACCTAGTTTTTATGTAGGTCGTGGCTTAGGTAAACAGTACCGGGAAATCACGAACCATACCACGAACATTTTTGCCTAAGAAGTTTGCCAGCTTCTTTAATTAATTAATCATCTCATAGTCGTTACAGCACATGAATGACCCACTACTGAGTCGGGCCTCCTCCAAATTCATGGAGGGAAATTAAACTGTACCACGCTGGCAAGACGGGTCGGCACAAGGTTTATTGTATCAAGTTTTGCTTGTCTTGCGGCAAGGTGATTTGCCTCTTGCTTTCCCTTAGTCGCCTCTTAAGACACCCTCGGTATTGTATGGGTTGGTGACACTGCGTATTCTAAATCCATCACAACACGGAGAATCATCTAAATAAATATTATTTTGTTTCAGGTAAACATTCAACTTGAAAGATTCAGCGAATTAAAAATAGGAGTTCGTCGAGAAATTGACTTGGAAATGATTTAAGAGGGTAATTAGAGAGAGATTAGCACTCGAGATAGCTAAAGAGAGATCTTTAGCTGTCCTACTGGGTATGTACCTACAGAATATCACCGACAAATAACATCACACCTGGGATATGTTGTATTCCTACACGTAAGTAGCCAGGCCTGGTCTTGGCAGCAGTAAATCCACTTTCTCTTTGCTGCCAGTGTGGATTTTCCTTCTTACAGGGTCGGCAGTTAGTGACCGCTTACCATCAGCATGCTTGAGCGCCAACCTTATGGTAGAGCATCCTAACGCGTTATTATTATAACTTTTTAATTGGTATTCAGTTCCTTGATGCTCGAGTTATCATGCTCACTTTAACACTCATGGCAGTGGTGGCGTCGTGTGGCGGGTCGTTCTCTTCCCTGCAATATGGTTGAGCAGGGCGATGGCTGCCACATGCACGATACTTGTGAACAGGTGCCGTTGCTGGGGGTCGGTTAGCTCGGGTATTAGAAGGTTACCATGGTTGACTAGATCTGGCTGATGTTTGGCCCTCTGCGACTATTGCGCGAGTTTGCTGTAACAAATCTGTCATAAATCCAGTCTTGTACCTAAAAATGGCGATCTAAAAAGAGCAACTACTTTAAGAGTTTCTTGCCGGCTCTTCTCTGTAGAGCTGCATTCCGAACCGGTGGTAGATGGTAAATAATCATTGTTCAATTTTAAGTGGAGAACTTTAAATTTTATTTTTTTGTTCGAATTGTCAAGAGATCTCTATTGAGCCAACTTGATTAAATGAGTTTTGATTTTTGATTTTGTACCTCTACTACTGAACCCATACATAACCCACTGCTAAGTCGGGCCTCCTCCCATTAGGGGCTGTCCATTAATCACGTGATGTTTTTTTTTACATTTTTTAACCCTTGCCTCCCTCCCCCTTGGTGATACGTGGTGAGGTTTAAGACTACCCTAGACCCCCATCAAAAATCACGTGAATTTTTAGTACCTACAAAGAAGCTTAAACACGCCGCTTTTTGGTACAGAAATGACTTGATATCTTATTATACCCCTTGAGATATTTCGTCATTTTTGCCGAACCCCTCCCTCCCCCTTTCGAACCTCACGTGATTAATGGACAGCCCCTTACATGGAGGATAATAAGTCTTCTGTGCCACGCTGGCCAGACACAGTGCACAAGGTTTCGTTCTCTTATAACTAGATTTTCGGTCTTGTCATTTCCTTTAGTCGTTTCTTACGACATCCTCGGGACTTAATGGGTGGTGACACTATGTATTCTAAATCCGTCACCACACGTACAATCATCATCATCATCATCATCAGCCTATTTCAGTCCACTGCTGGACGTAGGCCTCCCCCATGGCTCACCACTGAACCCGGTCTTCGGTTCTATTCATCCAAGCGTGGCGATTATGGCATAACCCCCCCAATATGACAAGCACGGACAATCGCTTCTTGTAAATTCTAGCACTACTGAAATTACGATAGAACGGATTTCCAATTAAATTGACAAAAGGGGAGTCTTTTATAACAAACTGCCCATGCAATTTAGAGAATTGCCTCGCAATGCCTGTAAAAAGACTGATATGATGACAAAACTTTTCAAAAAAGCATATTACCGCATTGCTGATTATTTAAACGACCCAGCTGCTTGGGACTAGGCTGTTCAGTGTCAGTATTTTTTATATTCTTTATTTATGTTACTAGTAAAATAGGACCGCAATGAAAAAAAAATTACAAGCCCTCTGAGTTTCTTGCCAGTTCTTCTCAGCAGTGGTCGCGTTCCGAACTGGTGGTAGACGGACGATTTTTTTTTAATTGTATAATATGACAATGTGTTGACTATTTTTGTAAATGTCCGTCGTGACCCATACAAAATGATTTGAATTTGATATACATGTATAGATAGAGTCGTGAATCGTGATATATTAAACTGCGTCATAGTCATAACAATAAATTATGCCTTAGATTACGTCTTTGTTTGAAGTCTAGGCTAGACTTAGATTTATCTAATGAGTGTTTCCGGGTGTAAGGTCGATAAACACTATCACTACATAGTATGAAACAAAGTCGCTGTCGTCTCTCCGTCCCTATGTATGCATAAATCTTTAAAACTACGCAACGGATTTTGAACCGTTTTTTTTTAATAGATAGGGTGATTCAAGAGGTAGGTTTTTAAGTATAATACATGCATAATATTGTAGAGAAACACTGATAAATTTAGATGTTCATCATTGCACCCGTGCGTAACCGGGGCGGGTCGCTAGTTAGAATGATAAATGAACAAACAATTAGCAAATGGTTCTGCCCGCGGCTTTGCAAGCAAGAAGTTTGAAGACCGCTCGTTGTACAAATTGTTGCTTAGAGTGTGTTTTGTATATTTCTCTTTTTTTTATGTAAGAGCAGGCAGATGACTGCATTCCGCCTGATGTTAAGTGGAAATGCCGTCCAGAAGTGGGGATACCTAGTGCTAAACTGTAAGTATAGCATTAGCCATCCTCACCCTGCCGGCCCGCAAGATGCCTCTTCACGCTTCGTTTGAAAGACCCCGTATTGTAGATAGGTGGAAATACGTGCGCAGGGAGTGAGTTCCATGCTTTTAGGGTGCGACAAAGGAACGAGTTGCCAAATTTCTTCGTTCGCGATGGAATGGCGGCTACGGTGTAACGGTGGCACCGAAGGCCCGCACGCGTATTACGGCAAAGGAAAGGAGAGGGAGGGATAAGGGAGAAAAGCTCTTCTGATCACTCACCGTGGTACAGTCGGTAGAATGCACTCAGAGCAGCAATATCTCGACGGAGTTGTAAGGGCTCGAGATTCATGGTTACATTCTCATCACCTATAATGCGAATTGCTCGACGCTGCAACCGATCCAAAGTTTCAAGTAGATACTTAGCGGAGCCGTCCCAGAGGTGTGAGCGTACAATAGAGAGTTCATCTATGATAGATACATACGGCCCCTGACGGATACACGTTACTAACAGCTTAGTACAGTAGGCTAATTTCCTCCCAATTTGGAGGAGGCCCGACTCAGCAGTGAGACATTTATGGGCAGAGAAGTAGTAGAAGTAGGTTTGCCTACACTGTAATTCCGTTAGCTGGGAATTTCTCAGGTCTTCCGAGGTCAGGATATTAAGATACTATTATCTCTTATTTTTCAATGTACGAAGAATGATGCTATTTTTTACTAGCTGGGAATTTCCTAAAACGTTTGTTTAACTTGTGATTTTTTTCCGCTATGCCATAGAGGAAATAAGCATAACTATACTCTGTTCACGTTAGCGAGCTAATACCAGGAATTTTAGAGAACACCTAATCTGTCTGAGACTCATGCGTACTTGATGAGTTTACATGGCGGCCAAACCAAATTGGTCCTTTTTTACTACAATATGAGAAACCGCAACAAAAAATCATTAAAGAATATTAAAATAAATATTCCGAGCGATGGCATGTGAGCCGAGGCTCACAGTGAGGTACAATTAGAGGCGCACAAACACCCCCACAGCCTTTTTCTGACCTTTTCATTTTCATACAAAAGTGCAACAGAGAGACCGCTCGCTAACGTGAACCGAGTATAGAGAAAATAACAGAGTACATAGGTATGATGTAAAAAAGGTTTTTTACATCGGAAAATCGTCATAGATAATCGAGTTATATGGGTTCTCTGGGGCACATAAAGAACAATAAGCACCCCGACCTACCCACTAATAACTGACGGCGATAAAATTTCTCCTGTTCCAATTACATGAAGGATAATTCGTCTACTGTGCCACGCTGGCCAGACGGGTCGGCACAGGGTTTCGTTTCAAGTTTTCCTTGTCTTGCGGCTAGTTCTTTGGCCTTCTCATTTCCTTTTGTCGGCTCTTACGACACCCTCAGGCTGGAATGGGGTAGTGACAATATGTATTCTAAATCCGTCACCACACGGAATCAATGAGTGGAACGCGAGTAAGCCTAATATTTGTAAAATAGGTAACAAAGATCGCTAGAGATTAAAAAAAGTCATCACATATGGTGGGATGCCAATATTTCCAAAAATTTTGGTTATCACTCGAAGAAAGATCAGGTCGTCCTTGACATTAGTTCGGGCGAAATCGACAAATGGCGCTTGTTAAGAATAATTGCATTTTTTTACAACCCACTCCGCACTTAGTCATTTTGAACTGTGTTGCCATACGAAGTGGTAAAAATAGTTGTATTTATACGTTTGCGGACGAAAACGTAGATAGTTTGTACCCGAATGGTATTCGAATTTCAAAGTGATAACTGCATGCAACTATCGTATCTATTGAGATTATCGAGATATCTTTAATTTTTTTTTAATTCTTCATGCAAACATTTTTACATAGACGGCCATAATGCCAAGAGGCCTTCTTTACCAGTCGACCTTTGGGTGGTGCAGAGAGCGGCTTACGGCAGATGCACTGACCGATTGCGAAAGTATGGTATAGATATATATCTTAACCTAATAAAATAATAACATAAATTTACTTAAAAAATAAATAAAATACCTATAAAAACATACATATAAGTGTATTTATGAAAGAAACATTTTTTAAATCTTTGTTTTATAGTAGTAAGGAAAGCATAAGACGTAGACCGTTCTTATGACCGTATGAAATACGCTCCGTATTGTGTGTGTTCAGTTTTTTATACCAATTTGTGTGTATCTGAGAGCAGGTGTCCGACAGGGCATTGCCTTGAATTGCCTGCTCTATCTTAGACCCTGTCGTTATTTTCCATCACCCAAGTCTTTTTTTTTTTTTTTTTTTTACGTCGGAGATCCTCATGGATTCCCGGCCGTTGGGACTAGCCGGGATATGTGGGACTCCGGGGCGCGTAGAGATGGTAAATTGCGCCCCGACCTACCCACTAAAACCGACGGCGATCCTCGAATGTCCGAACCAGGGCCACGGGATACACTCCCCAATAGGAGAGCATGCTCCGGGACCCTGGGGACCTCAGCCCGCCTCGTTTAGTGGAGCCCCTAGCTCCGAGGCGGGCCCCTCCGATTACGTGGGGGATAGCTATAGTAGCCTCCCCCCATTCCACCACTGGGAGGCACGCGCGGAACGCAGCGCGCCTTCCATCACCCAAGTCTAGGGACAAAGGCAATCATGTCACTGATTAAAAAAACCCTTGCCGCAGCGACTCCACCTGCAGTGTATGTGTGTCGTCTGCTGAGTAGTTGTAAGAGTTAATATGTTACTGAGTTTTCTCAATTAAATTCAGTGTCATTCAACTTTGTAGTCATTTATGCGCTGTAACGATGATGTTGATGAAACATAAGTAGTAATACCGGGAAACCTACCATAGTTTTAGGGCTTCAGTGCTAGTATAAGCTGAACTTAGTCAATACAGAGTTCAACGGTTCCATGTTTTCAGGAATTTTCTGTTAGGGCGCTCCCTCATCGGGAGCATTCGCGTGTAATGCAACGTTACAGAGTCGAGCATTAAATCAGTGAGGGAGGAAAACTGAGCATTACAGTTCGACTTTGAGCATTACATTACAATACTAACTCCCTCACCGACGAGCGTTCGCGTGTAATGTAACATTATAGATTCGACTTTGCGCATTACATTACAATACTATCTCCCTGACCGACGAGCGTTCGCGTGTAATGCGCCTTTAAAAGCGATATAGCCGATTAGCCGGAAAAAATAATGAAATACGTATCAGTTAGTCACCTCTGCTTTATTAAATTATTAATTTTTTTATAACGTACTTAATTGTGTCATTGTACAAAATTCAATATGTATACATCAACATAAGCATGTATATTTTGTTTACTATTATATTTTATTCTTATAATGTGCATTAGAAGAGATTAATAAATAATAAAATTTAAAAAATAATTGTAAAAATCAGATAACTGTTTTCTTCCCGTAATTTTATCAGCACTACATAGTATAAAACAAAGTCGCTGTCGTCTGTCCGTCCCTATGTATGCTTAAATCTTTAAAACTACGCCACGGATTTTGCAGCCGTTTTTTTAATAGGTAGAGTGATTCAAGAGGAAGGTTTATATGTATAGTGCATGCATAATTGCACCCGTGCGAAGCAATTGGTTGGGTTGGGCAAAAGGTGCGAAGAATTAATAAACAGATTATGGGCCAAATTTACTCTAAATTTTAAGAAAAAAAACACTAAATTACTTCTAAATTCTCAGAAATAAGTCATCTTGATAATCCGCGCCGCTTGTGTATTAAGGGCATTGTTAATAATATGTATTATGTGCAAGTAATTCTTTAAAGGTCTATTATAATCACATAGCTGGTCGGTCTAACCACATAATTCTAGTTAAAAGATACTGATGCCAGATCAGGTTAGAGCGGTACCGAGTACCGACCCTAATAAAATTTGAGAAAACATGAGGTATATTATGCAGCACCATTCCGTCTGGTAACGGATTTAGAATACATAGTGTCGCTACCCCATTTCATCCTGAGGGTGTCGTAAGAGCCGAGAAAAGGAAATAATAAGGCCGAAACCCTAGCCGCTAGAGAAGGAAACCTTGATACTAAACCCTGTGTCAAGCGCGGCTCAGTAGCTTAATTATCCTCTACGTAGTTGGGGGAGGCTTGACTCAGCATTGGGGTTACCTAATGCTGAATGCTGCCCGTAAATTATTATGGACTGAGAAGTATATAAAGCAGTGTATATTTTACCGTTAACCTTTATGTAGGTATGGAATTTACAATACCATTTCTGCATAAAAACACTAATTGCATTTTACTAATTAGTGTTTGTTTCACAGTGATACGACGAATCTATTGATTATAATATAATAAATCTGATTATGGTCCTTTTACAGTAAAAAAAGGTATTTTTTCGCGTTCAATTTGTTATAACACAACATTGGATATTAATGTTATCGACGGGATTTTTAATAAAACTAGATAGACTTCGTCCTGTCAAAAAGATAGCGGTAATAAAGTGCAAATTGACTCTTTTTTCTTTAGGAATACACCTACGTTGCTTAGACAACAGTGAGGTTGTCATTTAATATGAACTTTATACAATAGCAATAAAGCTCAAATTTTAGTCTCTACATTTTAGTTAGAAAACGTTTTTAGGGGAAAAAGAAAAAGGCTGTTTTTAGTAGGTTTCCGGCAATTATTCTCGCCGTAAAAACCATCCTTGAACTACAACGAACATTTCAAAAAAAGAATTGGCCAAATTGGTCCAGGCGTTGTTGAGTTATGTGGTTACCAACACATTTTGCGATTCATTTTTATATTAAAATTTGAATATTCACTCAACACTATTATTCATGGCGGCCAATAAATATACAGATTTTACTAACCGAATAATGATTTATTAGCTCTACATTGACGATGTTATTTTATTTCACACGCTTGAATCGTTATGAACATTTTATTACAATGATCATATTTCGTGTCATTCGAAAAATACCGTTACTTTGTGCTCGTTTAGTTTCAAGTATGTTTAGATGTTGTTTTTGATAATTTGTTCATAGGCAAATGCATGTGATATACAGCCAAATCTTTCATTGACTGCCAAATTTTCTTGCCCATACAGACAAACAAATGTGAAGGATTCCAGCTAAACCTCCTCAAATAGTCTAGCATAGTGCATTTTATTTTCGAATATTATTTATAATTCTGGTAACACTAGTTGTTCGTTCGCTACCAAGTTTGTATTATTCACAGCCTTTATTCATTCAAGCCTTCGACGCACACGCGTGCAAATAAACACGTTTCACACACACATAGATAACAGGTACGAGTTTGACAGTTCCCCGCAGCCGGATCAGTTGGCCGATGCTCGGCGTCGCGGTATGTGCGCTCACCGCCGCCATTTTATAATTTCGAAACAACGGGCTATTTTTTTAATTAAAAAATAAACTACGTTTCGACAGTGTAAGTGTGTGCTTGATACGTAGTGGAGGTTTTAAAATTGGATACGAGAACGAGGATTTGGGTACAATAAACAAATAAATATTATATTTTTTAACGTGGCACCAACCGGTGTGTTATGTAAATTGCAAAATAATTATCACTATATCGATGTTGTATACTGAAGTTATTTTGTAAGTATTGTGTTTGGAACGTGGCTTCCTTGTCTGTGCTCGGACTTTTTAACTGTCAAAATAGATGTCCCGCCAAAATTAGGTTACGGTCAAAAGACTTCAACGGTTGTTCCAAATTTAAATTCCGTAAAAACGTATCGCAATTGTTAGTAATTGCGTAAAAACTTATTATCTTTTGTAGAAACGCATATTTTTTCGTTTTGTTGACGTTATTATATTCTAAAAAATAGTTAAATGGTGAGTATCTTAACCTATTATTAAATATTTACAGAATTGTTTACTATACTTTTCATTCAGAAGTTAGATCCGTATTCCGACTGAGTTAGAGCAGTGTTACTTATAAATATGAAAGTAAATCTGTCTGTCTGTTACGCCTTTGAGAGGATACATCTGACCTTAGACTACAGTCATAGAATATGAAAATATGGACATGGAGACAAAAAGCACAGGATTGAAATGTACCCGGTGTAATTATGCCAAATACGTTTAATGTGCCAATAATAACGCAATGGAAATATTATTAATTCTTACTAGCGATTCCAAAACAAATAATAATGTCATCGATGATGTCATTCGTCATAGCGATATTTTAGGATTTAATTACTGCTGTACCTAACCTATGCGTCCAAATGTACCATAACAAGGTGAGGAAAATTATACATATAAATTGTTTTAATATAATATTAACCAAACTCTTGATAATTTATTAAAAACATTGCCAAAGATTATGTGGTTATTAGGATTAATGTAGCGTGTATTAGAGAAGGGCATGGTAATTAATACTTTTGAGACACTTTGGAAACGCCACTTACGATGGTTTTAAAAAAGTCACCAGTAATACCAATCACGGTTGGCGCAGTGGTTGAGCGAGAGCATGTCGCGGGTTCGATTCCCCGCACGGAAGAAATATTTGTACGACCTACATGTACTCGTATTTGTTCCGGGTCTGGGTGTTTTCTATCTATAATATGTATGTATGGATTTACAAAAAAAATGTAAAATAAGTTAACACAAGCATTAAGTTGCTTAGCTTGGGACGAGATGAAATGAAATGTCTAAGGATATTTATTTATTTAATTAGGTCATTAATTTAAAAAAAGTTCATTAATAACCTGTCCAATATTGTGACGACTCTAACGGATACAGTAAAGAAGAATGTACACTAAACGGCAGGGTCGACGACACGTGACATATCGTCCCCGTAGAGCGAGAATTAAGTAAGTCTGCATAATTATGTAATTAATTTTCAACCTAAGATATCAGCACCTTAAGTTGAAAATGCCAAACAATTTTATAAGACTTAGTTACTTCTTGTTGAACACTTTTTAACGGATTTATCGCGTGTATATTACATTATTTAATTCCCGACGTTTCGAATGCTTTGCAGCAGTTGTGGTCGCGGGAGAGACTAGATGACAGTTGTCTTCAAAAGTACAAAGAAACAGTTAAAATCTACCGCCTATAATTTTGTTTTATTGATAACGTTCCCTGTGCACGCAGAAATCGCTCACGGTGTCCAGAGGTCTTGCAGATGAGTGTTTTGCTTGAGATTTGATCAATTTAATGACTGGATCCCAAGCAGGTGGTACTTGCCAACCATCCTCTCTATTGAAATTTGGATGTTTTTTAATCTCAATAGCCTCGCGGATCATTCTTGGAATGTAATGATTTTCCTTGGCAAGGATTTGAGGTCTATCAAAGTGGATGTAGTGGTTGGTCTTGTTGAATGTGTGCTCACAAACTGCAGACTTGGTCGAGCGTCTGTTTTTCATGTCAGCTATGTGTTCTTTTATGCGGATACCGACACTTCTCTTTGTTTGCCCAATGTATGATAAGTATCCAATCATTAAATTGATCAAATCTCAAGCAAAACACTCATCTGCAAGACCTCTGGACACCGTGAGCGATTTCTGCGTGCACAGGGAACGTTATCAATAAAACAAAATTATAGGCGGTAGATTTAACTGTTTCTTTGTACTTTTGAAGACAACTGTCATTTAGTCTCTCCCGCGACCACGACTGCTGCAAAGCATTCGAAACGTCGGGAATTAAATAATGTAATATACACGCGATAAATCCGTTAAAAAGTGTTTCATTTCAATGTGTAATAATCGCGAAAACCTAAGAAATCATTAGTTACTTCTTCCTCTACAGAGACGATATTAGTCTGTCTTCCATAATACTACTACTACTCAGCCCATAAATGACCCACTGCTGCAACGGGCCTCCTCTCATCACAGGGAGGGTAATAAGCCTACTGTGCCATGCTGGGTGGGACAGGTGTTGTGTCAAGTTTTCTTTCTTTTGCGGCTAGGTTTTCAGCCTTGTCATTTCCCTTTGGTCTAGTGGTTAGATGTGCCGCCTTTGGATCAACGGGTCCCGGGTTCGATTCCGGGGTCGGGCCAGTGTCATTGTCTAAACCAGAGGCACTGGCTCGGAGTCTGGGTGTCATTTCTATCTATACTAATATATAAAGCTGCAGAGTTTGTTTATTTGTTTGTTTGAACGCGCTAATCTCAGGAACTACTGGTCCGATTTCAAAAAATCTTTCAGTGTTAGATAGTCCATTTATCGAGGAAGGTTATAGGCTATATTTTATTTTCAAAAAAATTAGGGATCCGTATGAAAATTGCGTATTTATAAACCAAGGTGTAAAATCGAAAACCTATTTATGCGTGCGCTGCAAAAACTATTGACAATAGAACAAAATGATGTACTACGGGTTTGTAGGTCTTATAAAGATCTACAAAAAAGTCACACGCGAGAGCACATATCTAACTATCATAGTTTAGTCACAATAACCGATTTTATGTTCATAAAAAATATGCACGGGTTCGAAGCCCACGCGGGCGAAGCCGCGCGCAAAAGCTAGTCTATAATATGTATGTATTTACAACAGAAATAATTATATAAGTAGTTTATCATCCATTTCTTTACCATAACTACTTTAGTATTATTATATCTGTGCCATAACACAAGCATTAAGTTGCTTAGCTTGGGACGAGATGGCGTTGTGTGAAATGTCCAAGGATATTTATTTATTTATTTGTCGGCTCTTACGACACCCTCAATATAATATACAATATCGTGTCAAATAATTTCAATTTCTTTTAGTGATAATATATGTTAGAAACTTAAATTCGTCCCAAATGGCATATATTACAGTCACGAAATACGTATAGAATGGTTTGAACCACGTAACACAATTTCCAATTTTGTACTCAAAGTGCCTAGTACTAGGTTCCAAAATCCCATTTAATTTTATAGCTTACATTGTTTTTGTCTATAGCTCAAAATTCAGTTACAGATAAGTAGGGACATAGTAAATGTATGAGCAGTACTACTAATATTACAAACAATTTCCGATACACATGTGTATGGCGCTCAGTGCGACACGTTTAAGTTTTTAATCATATCTTATATATTAATCATATCGCCAATAATCTTAATATATATATTTCTTGTGTACGTGTGTATGTGACTGAACTCCTCCTAAACGGCTGAACCGATTTGAATGAAATTTTTTGTATGCGTTTGGGTGGCACCGAGGATGGTTTAGATTCACAAATCAGCCCGACAGATGGCGCTGCAGTCGGTAGACAAATATCATGCAGGACAACGTCTGCCCGGTCAGCTAGTATCTTTATAATCTCCTTAATCTACTACATTTGTGACTCCTGTATCGCGGGGGCAGTTTACAAACATGAAATTCACGAATACAAATGTCACCCAGACTCTGAGCAAATGCTCTGGTTTATCCAAAGACACTTGCCCGGCCCTGGAATCGAACCCCGTGATCCAAAGGCGGCACATCCAACCCCTAGAGCAACGAGGCAGTCAATCGAGGTATTCTTACACAAGACAAAAAAAGCAGGCTTCTTATTAGATTTACCCAAAATATCAAACTAAACTCGTTTGTTTGTCTGCCTGTCTACTAAACTGTCCAAAGGCGGCGCATCCAACAAGATGTGTATACTAGATATAGACCGGGCAGTTCGAATTAAAATTACTGCAGATATTTACTGTACTATCAGTACATAAATACACCGTATGCCGTGCATAATCGCATTATTAACGTAAAGGCGAAAAGCAAGGCCAACCCAAAAACGAACATGTTCTTGTAACTTGAAAAGAGCTGATATGAAATGATATATTTTATTGTCTGTGGAAGAGTTTCTCTCTATCTCTCTCTCTCCTTACTCGTTTTAGAATACCAAGTTACACGAATCAATCAAGTTTTGCTGAGCTTAGTTAATGTTACAGTTCTGTTTAATGCAATTACCCGTGTGGTGGGTGACTGACTTACATAGTGTCACCACCCCATTCCATCCTGAGGGTATCGTAAGAGCCGACAAAAGATAATGACAAGGCCTAAAACCTAGCCGCAAGAGAAGGAAAACTTGAAACGAAACCCGTCTGCATAGGCATAATAATATCAAGATTGCCTTCTCTTAGAGGCTACACTATACACTGCCTCTTCGACGCCACCAGTACGGTTTGGGTTGGTGACACTGCGTTTTAAATACGTCACACGGATAATGTAATTGCATGAAAATAATGATAATTGAAAATTTCACCCGATACAACTACAAAATAGGCTACATGGAATGGCTGAACAGAGTTTCCTCAACAGTCTCGACACTAAATAATGTTTCAAACAAAAATAAAAAATTGCTATGAGATCATGTCAAACTTTTACTATACCCTATTCAAGATAACGTGATCGATTTGGCAGATGTCAATTTTTCTGATCGACAAAAAGGTATGATTCCGAACTACGTCGCGGTAATCGGGACCAGTAGTGCCGAGGTAGCACTTCTGCGTGTAGCGTACTTCGGAATCATACCTTTACTTTGTAATGACGAATAGTGGTGGGAAACAGATAATATCTAGTAGTCCAAAAAATAACGGTTTAAAATACTTGTAACTGTGACGAGATGGTATGGGTGTATTATGTGTGAAATTCTTTATCACTTTTTCTTAACTTTTTAAGACAATATTCGAATAAAAACATTTTCATTTTGAAATAAAATTAGTTGGCTTTAGCGCATTGAAATTTAACACTTTTACAACTATTATTTTCTTTTCTTTTTTGTTTACTTTCATGGTCTGAACCACCTATTTAAATTTGGCGGAAGGTCAAAAAATAACCCTGTAATATTAAATAGGAACTTATTATGAATATTGACCCACCGTCGTCGCTTATCTACTCAATGTTTTATATGTCTAGCGCATTATAGAATTTCACACATAATACACCCACGCCAACTTGTCACTGTTACAAGTATTTTAAACCGTTATTTTTTGGACTGCTAGATATTTTCTGTTTCCCATCACTAGCCCGTCTGTCAAATCGATCATGCTATCTTGAACAGGGTATACGTCTATATCGAATGCCGGAGATGATTTTTTTCAACAGTCTCAATGATGTGATGATGAGGATATTTTTGTTAGAAATGTACGGGTGTATGTTACACCCGTACATTTCTAACAAAAATATCTGTACTTCTGTAGCTATGATGCCAGAGAGTCACGTCACACTTATGGCTTCCTCTTTTTCATATAGAAGACTCTATCTATTAAAAAAACCGCTTCAAAATCCGTTGCGTAGTTTTAAGGATTTAAGCATACATAGGGACGGATAGACGAAAGCGACTTTGTTTTATACTATGTAGTGATAGTGATAGCTGTGATTAACAAAAGAAAATCAAGATTAAAATTCTTTTCAAACAGCTGGTGGTTCAAGTCTGTCGTGATGTATTTAACTGTGTGACGTTATCAGTGACTAAGGTATTACAAAAAAGACGGTTGGCCGAAAAAGGGGCAAGAATGTGGATGACTTGCCGATGACGTCACTAATATCACCTCAAGCGAGCTCCGGACCAACCAAAAATATTTTTAAGACATGTCCGGTTTATGGTTAAATACTTTAAGATGCGTCTTCTGGCATAATATGTTCTTAATCTGAAAAATAACGTGTTTTTAAATTGGTTTGCCGTTTTAATCAATGTCATGTGATCATAAATTTGCATTCGGTAAAGCCACAAATAACGACCTGCTTAATTTTTTTTTACGCATTATGTCATAGCTACTAATGTTTATTTAAACCCCTAAACACAAAAATAATTTAACACGTCACTTTCTTTCTCAACAATATTTCTAATGTGATAACTTCATTAAAATCTTTTTAATTATACAGCTGTAACCAAATGTAGATATAATTTGGACGCCCGAAAACATCGTAACGGTTTTTTACAATCGAGCGAAGGAAATGAGACATCATAGATCATTAGTCGGTCTATCCATAGATTATACTGACCAATCAACAGACACGCAGACCTTCAAATTTCCAGACGATTTCCGATTGGTTAAACGAGTTCAAAATTGTGAACCTGTTCCATGACATTCGTGGTTTTAAATAGTTTAGATGGTGTTTTTTTTTAATTTATTGTTATTCTCAGCACGCAAGTAGGTACATCTATTTGGATAATTGCTATTGTTTTAAGTTTTTTATTCGGAACTTATTGCTAGAGTTATTCGACTGTCGATTGTTGTCCTTCTGTTGACAACATTAGAGCAGATGTCGCCAGCTCATTCGACTCTAAGAGTTTCTTCAGAACCAGTCTGTCTTAAAATATTACGAAAGATATGAAACCCTGCGTGTGGTTAGCGCCGTACAGCAGTAAATGATCCCTCATGAAATTGAAGCAAGCACAATACCTGAACTACAATGTTACCACGTCTGGGTAACATTGTAGTCGGAACACTCAGGGATTAAGTGCATAGGTCACACCCAATTGGCACCCTCCAGTCTACACTTAATCCGATAACGGCTGCCCGTGATGTCTCGCGGGGTATACCCCAAAAGGCTTTTCCTCGTAAAGGCACGTTGCCTGCTTCGACAGTGGGTTCATTTTATCATCCTTTCAACCCATAAACGATCCTCTACTGAGACGGGGGGCCTCCTTCAGGTTCATGGAAGAAAATTACCCTACCGTGCAATGCTTGCAAGAGGGATTGGCACAGAGTTTGTTCCAAGGTTTCCTTCTCTTGCGCCTCTGAGATGCTCTGCGGGATCGAATCAGGAATGAGGAGATACGCAGAAGAACCGGATTTACTGACTAACATAGATATTGCCGAACTTAAGTTGCAATGGGCAGGGCACATCGCTCGCAGGACTGATGCCCGATGGGGCAGACAAGTCCTCGAGTGGCGACCGGGTTTCGGAAACCGCAGTGCTGGTAAGCCGGGCGGCTTACCAGTACTGCGGCGGACTGACGACCTGGTTAAGGTCGCCGGAAAGCGATGGATGCGGGCGGCCTATGCCCAGCAGTGGACGTCTTTTGGCTAAAATGATGAGATTCTGCTAGGCCTGCCTCTTGCGTTCCTTTAGTCGCCTCTTACGACACCCTGAGCATCGTATTGGTAGGTGATGGTGTAAATGACACTTTTGCCGGATCCGTTCTGTCTGGAATTAACCGTAATTTATCAATTACGAGTAATAAGGCAACGTCCTTGTCGCCTTATCACTGTTATCTACATCGATTGGTGAATGTCATATTACGCGTCATCATAACATGTAATGAGATTATAACTTTTGAGGGTCACATCCGTCCTGAGGGTGTCGTAAGAGCGGACAAATGGAAATTTCAAGGCCCATAATCCAGTCGCAAGAGAAGGAAAATTTTACCAATATCCTGTGCCAACCCGCGTGGCACAGTAGGCTAATTACCCTCCTTGTAGTTGGAGAAGACTCTATTCAACAGTATGGCAGTAGTAGTAGTAGAGGTTGATGCGGGCGGTTCAAGAGCGGCTTTTGTAGAAATCCTTGGCGGAGGCATAATATGTTCAGCACTGGACGTCTTTTGGTTGAAATGGTGGTAATAATGATAAGGAGACGCATTCCACACAATATAATAAAATTTTATATTCAAGCTTCTCAATTGATAGATCACACATTGGGTTATTTATCGTTGTTTGCTCAAACAACAAATTTTATCAATCTATTGATATCGGTAACTGATAACGGCGGTCCTTACCAGGCAGTATTGATTTGGCAGGCGTAGATTACGATGTTAAAACGGGCTTAGAATACATAGCGTCACCTCACCATTCCATCCTGAGGGTGTGAGTTAGAGCCGATAAAAGGAAATGGCAAGGGCAAAATCGAGAAGGAAAACTTGAAACGAAATCAGACGCACAGTAGGCTAATTACCCTCCATCTAGTTGGAGGAGGCCTTACGTAGCAGTGGAACATTTAATGGCTGAGTAGTATTAGTAGTAGATTACGGGTAAAAGGCAAAAAATCGAAACATGCACAGGAACAACAAACATGGCAGCATATGTCATAAAAACATGTGTTTTTAAAAAGTGACTTAATATCTCCGTACCATATCACTACATATTATAAAACAAAGTCGCTGTCGTCTGTCCGTTCCTATGTATGCTTAAATCTTTAAAACTACGCAACGGTTTTTGAAGCGGGTTTTTTAATAGATAGTGATTCAAGAGGATGGTTTATTATATTACAACCATCCATAATATTGTAAAGCAACACTGATAAATTTAGAGGTTCATCATTGCACCCGTGCGAAGCCGGGGCGGGTCGCTAGTATATTATAAAATAAGTAATAATAGTATAATCTTAAAATAAGAGAAATCCAATATTCAGAATAACCTCTGCTCTGGGCGTAAAACCTCCCGAGTTCGAGCTCGCTTTAGTTGAATACAAAAAAAATGCTATGCATTGTCTGTGACTTTAAACTTGACATTGGCACACGCGAACCGTGTTATGTCAAAAAGAAGAAAAATTATGTGAGTGTTTGAAATCTTTTAAGTTTCGAACATCAAATACGTTTTTAAACCGAAGTGGCTTAAGGTGTCTACACACCTTTAGGCGTCATTATTATTTCGTCTTAGCCGACTTAGCAATTAGTCTAGCCTCCTCCATGGAAGTAAATTAGGCTTCTGTTCTCTGGCCATACAGGTTTAGTATCAAGTTTTATTTCTTTGTGGTGTGGTTGTATGGTGACGGATTAAGAATACACATTGTCACCAACCCACACTATCCTGAGGGTGTCGCATGAGGCGAATAAAGGATCGTAAGAGGCAAGTCACCTAGCCGTATGAGAAGGAAAACTTGATACAAACCCTGTGCCAACCCGTCTTGCCTGCGTGGCACAGTAGGCTAAATTCACTCGAATTTGGAGGAGGCCCCACTCAGTAGTGGGCCATTTATGGGCTGAAACGACTTTATTTCTTTCGCAGGCAGGAGCTTCTCACAACACCCTTAGTATGATTGGGCGCGTATTCTTAATTATCTAGTCTTATTGCAGGAAATGATGGCTTCACGGTTATGATCGTTTTATTTTATTTTATTCCCAACGGTTCAGACACTTCTGTTTCAGTGTCTGAAACGTTGGGAATAAAATAAAATAAAACGATCATAACCGTGAAGCCATCATTTCCTGCAATGTGTAAAGATCGTGAAAACCTAAGACATCATTATCTAGTCTTATTTTACGGAAATAATCATAACCATTGATCTTATGGCGTTACCAGATATTTATAACCTGTTATTTTTGTTGGTTTAGTGATGTCACTAGCGATAAAGTCGAGGTCGAATTTGTTTTTCGAACGTGTAGAGGTGTCAATTGTACCTTTAGAATACAATAATACCAAAACATTTCCGGATTTAGATTCACAGTCAAAAAAGATTTATTTGAAGTTAGTTTGGGTTCTTCTTCTTCTCTTGAATTTCCTAAGGTGGCGTTCGTCCAGTAAAAATACATACAAATTTATGTAATATACTATCTGACCGGGCAGACGTTATCCTGTCTGATATTCTTTTACCGACTGCAGCGCCATCTGTCGGGCTGATTTGTGAATCTAAAGCAGCCTCGGTGCTACCCAAACGCATACTAAAAATCATTCAAATCGGTACAGCCGTTTAGGAGTTCAGTGATATAAGATAAGAATTGAATGATAGTTTGAATTGAATAGGCTCTTGAACTAATGTATCGATTAGAAAAAATCTTTCACCGTTATACTCCTACATTATTAAATGAACATAGGCGATAGAATTGTTAAAAAAAGTTGGGAAATCCGTATGAAAATTGCATTTTCGTTAAACTAATTTTTGTTGTTGGCAATACCCCCGCTAGTATATGTATAATTAAAGCAATTTGCCGAGTACAAATTTAGTTTTTACTTTTGGATTTAAATAATATTTCTCGCATCTATTGTCATGTAAAATATCATGTCACCTCATAATGTTTAACCAACTGTTTTGATACGAACTTGCTACCGTGACTCAGAGCCTTGACGATCTCAAAACAATGCCAATGTAATACTATCTCTATAATTATGTGTCTAAAGTGGTTTTTCGTAGAGTTGCAGTCCTAAAATCGCCTGACCTTGGCAATGACCGATACAGCCTGTGGCAAAAACTGCTTGCCAGGTATTGTCCGAGATAGCGAGCCGTGACAAGAGTCATGCAAAAATGCTGCAATTTCAGTCACTTTTTTATTGGCTGGTGTTGTAACTGACTCAAACATCAAAAGGAACTTTATTTACGTAGGTTTTGTCACAAAACTCTTATAAATCGTCATATTTACAGTTACCATTATCATCATCTTACGGCCCCTGTCCCACACTAGGTGGTAGTCTCCATACACACCTATCAGTCGTCATACCTACATTCACACCTTTCATACACAATTCCTCACTCCTACAATCCCTCTCCCTTGTTTGAATAGCACTGCTATAGACGTTGTGTCGTCCCTTGTTTGAATAGCACTGCTATAGATGTTGTGTCGTCCGTGTGGTGGCGGATTTAGATTACACTGTGCCACCACCCCATTCCATCCTGAGCGTGTCGTAAGACCCGATAGAAGGAAATGGCAAAACATAGGTGCAAGTGATGGAAAACTTGATACGAAACCCTGTGGCTAATTGTCCTCCATGTAACTGGAGGAGGCCCGACTAAACAGTGGGTCATATATGGGCTAAGTATTAGATGTTGCGCGCCAAGTTTGAGGGTAAAGCATTTTTATTAATATTTTGGTCAATATCTGGTGACAAGAGATTAGAGAAATACGTACGATACAGATCACCAATCTTGTAAGATAATATTCACGATAGTCGATTTCCGATTGAATATTATACAAGTGTTTATCAAACATCTTGGACCAACAGTATCGTGGTTACAGACGCCACCCTATACAGGTAATAACTAGCAAAATACCCAAAAATAGACTATTGTGCAGGATAGATATAGGCTCTAGATATTTGTAAGATACTATGGGACCTATGACCTGCTTAAGGTCGCCGGAAAATGATGGGTTCGGGCGGCATATGACCGGCCTTTGTGGAGATCCAGCAGTGAACGTTGGCACAGGGTTTCGTATCAAGTATTCCTTCTCTTGCGGCTAAGTTAACGGCCTTGTCATTTCCTTTTGTCGGCTCTTACGACACTCAGGATGGAATGGGATGGTGACATTATGTATTCTAAATCCGTAACAACGGACATTCAATAAATACCACATGGAAGCAATAAAACTCTGAAGTATTTTTTTCAATCTTCAAATTGTTTTTCTTAGAATCTCTGTCTTGGTGTCAAAACAGTATGAGCAAAATAATATTTCCAATCTTTTGATCACCTCTACTCTATAGAAGAGATGCAATTTCCTGGTTTATCTGAAGTTTTATTTATATTTGACATCATCAATCGAATTATGAATCGTTTGTAAACAGATTCGTGGAAAATAGGTTAATTAATGGTAGTTTAAAAAAGACTGACAGGTTTTTTTTTTAATTTTCATTTCGCTTTTGACGATAACATACAAAACCAACAGGTTCAATAGAAAAACAGCTTATTGTACTTTGAATTGAAACTTTCGTAGCTCCCAGCAAAGTCTTAAATTCTTAAATTACATGTATTATACATATAAACCTTCCTCTTGAATCACTCTATCTATTAAAACAAACCGCGTCAAAATCCGTTGCGTAGTTTTAAAGATTTAAGCATACATAGGGACGGACAGACGACAGCGACTTTGTTTTATACTATGTAGTGATTTGCATTTCGCATTCGGATAAGTTTAGTAAGCCGCTACTACTCTGCCCATACCTGACCCACTGCTGGGTTGGGCCTCCTCCTACATCCTACATGGAGGGAAATTAGCCTACTGTGCCACGCCGGCCAGACACGTTGGCATAGCGTTCCGTATTAACTTTTCCTTCTCTTGCGGCTATGTTTTCGACCTTGTCATTTCCTAATGTTGACTCTAACGACAACCTTTTTTTTTTTTTTTTTTTTTATAATGACTCCAAACATTCAAGTTGGAGTCGGCATCCTTCCTCTGATATTAAGTTCAGAGTCTATGTTTGGCTATCTCTCCTTTCACACACTTAGCATTCTTCTTTTCTTAAATCTTATACCAATTTTCATTCATTCATCGCTTACATTTTATCATTATTTTAAAATCTAATTCTACTTTACTAACATTTATGATGTCCGAAATACACAATTTTAATTTTTGAATGTAATTTTTTTAAATATTTTAAATTTTTTTTTTTATTTTTTTTTTAATTTATCTAACGACACCCTTAGGGTGGAATAGGTCCGTACAATATGCCTCGGTCGGGAAGTCATCTGTTCGTTCGTTTCCGCCCACCACTGAGTCGGGTCTCCTCCATTTTCATGGAGGGAATTTAGACTACTGTGCCACATTGGCGAGACGGCTAGGCACAGAGGCTGTATCAAGGTTTCCTTCTCTTGCGTCCAGGTCACCTTCAGGATAGTGTGGTAAACCCACCACGAAAAAGTGTCCCCCCTTCCAAGGGGGAGGCCTATGCCCAGCAGTGGACGTCTTTGGCTGAAATGATGATGATGATGACATTGCAAAATCGATATCATTTGGCAAATTAGTAAAAAAAAGCTTCTTGTTAACAAAATAAACTATCAAAAAGTTTTAAATAACAACATACAAAAACAAAACGTTCAATAGAAAAACAGCTTTACCGCACTTAATGTACTTTGAATTGAAACTTTCGTAGCTCCCAGCAAAGTCTTAAATTGCTATCGGAATGCGAAAGGATTAGTGAAAGGTACGTCTAATGGTGCTACATTAATGTTTGTAAGTTCTAATGATGGATACTCGAGTGCTAAACAAATTGGACGGGCCATTGAGTCTGGAGACTTCGCTAATGGCTCCAATAATTATATGCTCGTTACTGATTGAATTGAGGGTGAATAAGCATTTGGTTAATGGTATTATTGGTCTAGTGGTTAGATGTGCCGCCTTAGGATCAACGGGTCCCGGGTTACATTCCGGAGTGGGGCAAGTGTCTTTGTGTAAACAAGAGGCACTTGCTCTGAGTCTGGGTGTCATTTGTGTCGTGAATTACATGTTCGTAAACTGCCCCCGCGACACAGTGGAGTGGAGTGGAGTTGGAGTGTCTCTCCGTGTGGTGACGGATTTAGAATACATAGTGTCACCACTCCATTCCATCCTGAGGGTGTCGTAAGAGCCGACAAAAGGAAATGACAAGGCCGAAAACTCAGCCGCAGGAGAAGGAAAACTGGATATGACACCATGTGCTAATCCGTCTGGCCAGCGTGGCACAGTAGGCTTATTACCCTCCATGTTTTTGCAATTGCATTTGCATCGCTTTCCGGCGACCTTGACCAGGTCGTCGGTCCACCGCGTGGAAGGCCTACCAGCACTGGGCTTTCCGGAATGCGGGTGTCACTCGAGGACTTTTCTGCACCATCGGGCGTCAGTCTTGCAAGCTATGTGCCCAGCCCATTGCCACTTAAGTTTGGCAATCTTGTGGACTTAGTTAGTAGCTCTGGTTCTCCTGCGTATCTCCCCACGTATAATTCGATCTCGCAGCTAACCTCCGAGTATAGCCCTCTCCATTGCCCTTTTTTGTTGTTTCCATTGCCTCTGTTCCACATGTCATCTTTCTCCTGCGGCTAGGTTAGTAGAAACATTGTAGCACAATGGTCTCTGCATATCGGTTTCCAATTTTAACCGCACTGTCACATTACCATAGATCTGGCCGTGACGGTCGCGTGTCCAATGCGCGGTTTTCGTGCATCTTCGACCGGCTCAACGCCGTACCGTTATGAACCGGTCGTAGCGAATAGCTTGCGTTCTCCGCATTGTTTTCGATACTGGGATTTGTACTTGCGTAGCTTTAGGGTGCCTTTCCACCAGAGATGTGCTATGCAGCTATGCTGCGAAGATGTGAAATCTATGCTACGAGAATATGTCACCGTTTCCACCAATACTAAGCTATTTATAAATATAAATAATAAATATCCTTGGATATTTCACACAACGCCATCTCGTCCCAAGCTAAGCAACTTAATGCTTGAGTTATGGTAACGAGATGGATGATAAACTACTTATATACTTTTTTTTTGTAAATACATACATAATAAAGATAGAAAACACCCAGCCCCGGAACAAATACTTGTAGGTCGTACAAATATTTCTTCCGTGTGGGAATTGAACCCGCGACACGCTGCGCAGCAGTCGATCGCTCAACCACTGCGCCAACCTAGTCGTCAATTATCAATTATCTGTGCGAGGAAGATGCGCTATGAAGCGACAAACGCGGGCATACTGTAGCTACTCTGCTTTGCACGTAGTTAGACCACTCGAGACGGCCCATAGCAGGCATCTAGAGCAAGTGGTTAGCTGTGCCGCCTTTGGATCAACGGGTCCCGGGTTCGATTCCGGGGTCGGGCAAGTGTCTTTGTCTAAACCAGAGGCACTGGCTCGGAGTCTGGGTGTCATTTCTATCTATAATATGTATGTATTTACAAAAAAAAAGTATATAAGTAGTTTGTCATCCATCTCGTTACCATAACACAAGCATTAAGTTGCTTAGCTTGGGACGAGATGGCGTTGTGTGAAATGTCCAAGGATATTTATTATTTATTTATTAGTTAAATCCGTTTCCACCAGTGTAAAGCTATGTGCACCAACTATTATATTGATGGATATTAAACGCATCCATAGCAACTTAGCATAGCACATCTCTGGTGGATAAGCACCCTTACACGCTTATTCCTGTGGTGGCAGATTTAGATTGCTTGGTGATAGGATATAATTGTCCACCCGGCTAGCTACCACCCTCACATCTAAGTCCGGTGGCAAGCATTTTTACTGTGTTTCGTCGTGCCTATGCCCGACAACCGACAGCGTATTTACTTGAATTGCCTACTCCATCTTAGACCCTATCGTCACTGATAAAGTTCCTGATAAAAAAAAAAGCCAATGTCACCAACCCATACCATACTACTTCACAGCCTATAAATAACCCACTTCTAAATCGGGTCTCCTTCTACATGGAGGGTAATACGCCTACTGTGTCCCGCTGGCCAAACGCGTTTCGTATCTAGTTTTCCTTTTCTTCCGGCTAGGATTTCGGCTTTATCATTTTCTTTTGTCGGCTCTTACGACACCCTCAGGATGAAATGGGGTTGCGACACTATGTATTTCTAAGCCCGTCACCAGACGGCCACGGGGATTAACAAAGCGATGTTAAAATGTAGTAAGCTGTGATTCAACGATGTGTCATATAACGGTGCCTCCGGTCAACGGTCACGCAACCGTCTTACATCTCAAGAGATCCGAATTGCACCTTAAAGCTCTATGTACATGGAGAGTTTATTGCATAGACTTGTATTATTAACCGACTTCAAAAATGACTTGGTTATCAAGTCGGTTTTATGTTTTTTATAACATAACTCCGTCATTTGTGAACTGAGCCGAAATCTTCACTATCACTACATAGTATAAAACAAAGTCGCATTCTTCTGTCCGTCCATAAATCTTTAAAACTACGCAACGGATTTTGAAGCGGTTTTTTTAATAGAGAGAGTGATTCAAGGGGAATGTTTTTATGTATAACCATGTATAAGCCGGGGCGGGCCACTAGTTTAATATAATATAGTCCCATATATAAATTGTATTGGAACCGGTTCAGTAGTTTGGCAGAAAACTTGAAATTAGTGATATGTCTTAGGTTATCGCGATTATATCACGTTGAAATTAATCGAGAGAGAGAGAGACTCTCCCGTGAACTGCTGCAAAGCATTCGAAACGTCTCGTGAATTAAATTATGTAAAAAACACGCTATAAATCCGTTAAAAATATTTAAATGAAGTTAGTCGAATCGAAAAGAGTTTAAATAAAGCAATAATTTTATTTTTTCCACGGTACTGTTTTTGAAGTCACTTTGAAGAATACGTTTATTTGCACTACAAATCGAAAACTAAAACTTATTTAACAAAAACGACTTTTTAAGGGACAATTTCAGTTTACATTTTTTTTGATAAAAAGCTTTTTTTTTTCCTTTTTCATTGGAATCTGCACCACTTTTTTTTTTATTAAAATTAGTTTAATCGTTTCATGTTCAGCGGTCTTTTCAATTTTGTTTAAAATACTATTCAAGAGTCGATAATGACCCCAAACCGCGCGTTAAACTCTCCATGTAAATGGCGCTTAACGTTCCGCAATCACGCACAATGGTCTTGAGAAGCGTTCCGTTTTTCGCACGGGACCGTTCCATTTTTAAACAGATTTTAAAATTAATATCATGTTAATAAATCTTTAGGCATGGTTATAATAATAATAATAACTTTATTTATCAGACAATGTCCAAACCTTATAACTAATTTAATTTGGTAATTATATTATTAATAATATTTTTTACAATAGGACTATCGTACCTATGGGCAATTACCTTTAGGATACCATTATTACTACCCCGCACTCTTCTTAGTAGAGAAGCACCTCGTTTGCGGATAATCGCGTTGAAGGTATCCAGGTTATGCTATACTTCAGGACGGACACCCGATGGGGCAGAAAAGTCCTTGAGTGGCGACCGCGTTCCGGAAAGCCCAGTACTGGTAGACCTCCCAAACGGTGGACGGTGACCTGGTTAAGGTCGCTGTAAAATGGATGCGGGCGGACCGGCCACTGTGGAAATCCTTGGGGGAGGCCTATGTCCAGCAGTGGACGTCTTTTGGCTGAAATGATGATGATGATGCTATACTTTTACTCTTCTCTCCAAGTCGGTAGATTTTTTTTTTTTTTTTTTTAATAAATATCCTTGGACATTTCACACAACGCCATCTCGTCCCAAGCTAAGCAACTTAATGCTTGTGTTATGGTAACGAGATGGATGATAAACTACTTATATACATTTTTTTTTTGTAAATACATACATATAATAGATAGAAATGACACCCAGACTCCGAGCCAGTGCCTCTGGTTTAGACAAAGACACTTGCCCGACCCCGGAATCGAACCCGGGACCCGTTGATCCAAAGGCGGCACATCTAACCACTAGACCAACGAGGCAGTTTGTAGTAGATTGGACCTAGCACCCGACCTACCCCCTAAAACCAACTGCCCGCTGTTCTATAGGCTGACTTCTGGTTTCGTATCAACCTTCCCTTTGTGTCCATGTTTGGTGCCCTATTATTTCCTTTAACCGGCCCTTGCGACGCCCTTAGAATGGGAAGGACGGTGACGGTATGTCTTCTGAATCCGGTTTTAACTTAAAAGGTTAAAATTATTTTCGTTGGCAATAATATTTTGTTACAATGTAATCTAATTGCTTAATTTCGGCGAGAAACCTGATGTTGGTCGGAATCTTTTGTCCGATGTAGACTGGTTTTAAAGTACATTGATCTGAATCGCCAATTCGGGAATTTGCGTTTATGGTGACGATTTTAGAATATACAGTGTCACCACAGATGATCTGTGTGAGCTGATGACGAATGCTGGGTGGCTGACAAACGGTTGTTGTTGAAATTCTTCGGAGAGACTTAGACGTATTGAGCAGTGGATTTCTTTTGGCTGAAATTACGATGAAGGCTCCTGCCATACGGGTATACCTAGTGCAAGGAAGTAGTCTATTAAAAAAAAAACCCTTTTCCTACGTGGCTGCATAATTATGATATGTAAGGCAGCAGCTGGATGCGTCAAGCTGAAGATATGGCGCTATGGCGCACTTTAGTGGAGGCCTATGTCCAGCAGTGGACTTATGTGGGATGATGATGATGATGACCAGCCACCTAACGTGTACCATCTCAGACCTCATCTTCGCTCTCCATCAAGCGAGATTGAGGTCAAGCGTAAGCCTAATGTTGTATTACAAAAAAAAGCTAATCAATACATAGTATAAAACAAAGTCGCTGTCGTCTGTCCGACCCTATGTATGCTTAAATCTTTATAACGACGCAACGGATTTCGAAGCGGTTTTTGTTAATAGATAGAGTGATTCAAGAGGAAGGTTTATTGCACCCGTGCGCAGCCGGGGCGGGTCGCTAGTTGAGTACATAAGATTTTTGCAAGTATTTCATTTTCATGATTTTGACACTATAGCGAGAGGCAAAACATCGCTCACAGTATCCACAACGCTTAAGTATTGATATGACATTACAAAACGCTGAAGTCACGTGACTTTAAAATGTCACCAACCCACACCATACTAAGGTTGTCGTAATAGGCAGCTGAAGGCACGCAAAAGGCAGATCACCCAGTTGCAAGAGAAAGAAAACTTGATACGAAATAGTAATAACAAATGTTTCATATACGCATAAATTCTTAAAACTGCTTTCAAATAGTCAAAAATGGCTAATCCTCCAACTACATGGAGGGAACCATGTAGGTGGAGGAGGTCCGACTCAGCAATGGGTCTTTTATGGGCTGAGTAGTAGTTGTAGAATGCGACAGGCTCTTCGAACTTAAAACGCCACTCCTTTGTCGGGGTTAATGAGACAGATAAGGTCTCAAGCGAGCTGTAATTAACTTTCCCTGCGTTGTAAATATTAAAAATCTGTGTCATATGACATAATTGCATCCATGACCAGCAGACCTTGCCATTGTTTTGGTCAGAAGCAATTAAAACAATAATTAAAGAAACGCCGACTTGACATTTCGCAATACTGGAAACAACTACTCTCGCGCTATTGAGCTTGACAATGGACTCTGGAATTAACCGACTTAAAAAAGGTGGAGGTACTCCTTTCGCCTGTTTACATAGTGTCACCACTACCCCATTCCATTCTCAGAGTGTTGTAAGAGCCGACATAAACAAAATGACAAGGCAACTTGGCCGTAAGTGAAGGAAATCTCGATACGAAACAGTGTGTCAACCCGTATGGCCAGTGTGGCACCGTAGCCTTCCATGACACTGGAGGAGGCCCGACTCAGCAATGGGTCATTTATGGTCTGAATTGGTGATGCCCTTACTTCAGGTGGCTATAGTGTTTTTGTTGCACCCGGCGTAGATAGATAAACTTCCGCTTTCATGATATGTATGTATTATAAAAGTTCATATTGAGGAACCATTGAGTATCTTGCCGGCTCTGTGGAATTGCATTCCGAAGCGGTGCTAAAGACTACATTATTAATTTTTGTTTTTATTATTTGACTATTTGAAAGCGTTCGTAAAAAATATTCGATGACAATTTTGAATTAAGATTTTAACTAAGATTGTTGGCATAGAGACAGAGTCCTTTAATCAGTACACATTAAAATCCAGTATGGATGCTGTCGTCGTTAAAAAAAATACGGCAAGCAAAGGCGGTTGACAATTGAAAAATTGTACTCGATTCATTCAAGTACGTTCATTGAGTAATTCTGCTGTCAGGGCACGCCCACAGTCGTCCGTTGAAAGACACTGGTGACTATTACAATCATTAACAAGAGTTTTATGTGACCTAAGTTTATATGGTGACGGATATAGAATACATAGTGTCAACATCTCATTCTATCCTGAAGGTGTCGTAACAGCCTTGCCTAGCTTATCCGCAACTGAAAACTTGAAACCCTGTGCCAACCTATCTGGCTAGCTTGGCACAGTAGGCAAATTTCTCTTTAAAGCCAAGTTTTGGTACCAGGGTTTCATAACAATATAGGAGATGAAGCTTCCCTCTTGTCGATTGCAGACGGCAGACAACTTGGCCGCAAGGGAAGAACACCTTGATACGCAACCCTGAGCCTACACACGTCTGGCCAGCGTGCCACAGTAGGCAAAATACCCTCCATGAAATATTTCCCCGTGTGTTTCCGTGCGGTTCCTCGCACGCTTGGTGGTAGGAGTTACTTAATGGTCCGTCTGGCTAGCTGCCACCCTCACATCAAAGACCAGCGCCAAGCAGTTCTACTGTGTTTCGTCGTGTATATGTGAGAACCGTGAATTGCCTGCTCCATCTTAGACCCTGGTGTTGCTTTCCATCACGCAAGCCTTTCAAGGCATTCAAGTCACTGATAAAATAGCAATATCATGTTCGGGATGAGAATTATTACTCGTATATGACCTAAAACTACCTTCTCTGGCTGTTTCCGATTTTTGAACGACGCATTTGACATTTCGTGGCTGTCACCTTTTTCCCGCTTTCTCTCTCTAACACACGTCGTTTTTAATTGTATAACGAATTTCGAACTTCTACAAACTGGAGTAGATTGGACTCCAGAATTGATCGCTTTTAGTCTGCGTTGTTAAATAACCTTTAAACAGAAAATATGGCCGCGACCATGACACAATTGCGTGATTTTACACTTAATTAGCGCCATCCATTTAAATGTATTAAATACAGATGGGTTTTATTGAAACAAATGAATATAGCATCACGATGACGTGTATAGCTACTATGCTAGCAGTATTTAATTAGATGCGGTAGAAGAGAAAATATTTGCGCACAGTCCACTGTTAAAACCTCTTTTGTTATGGTGATAAGGATTCAAAAACAATTGTTTTGCGTCTTTAGGTTGCCGTCATGTTGGTGAGAAAGTGTTTCTGTTTGAGAGGTTGGGACTCAGTGCTAGCTCGGATTCCCACCTAAACTTTTAACTTTCCACAAAAAGAGGAAACTTCAATGTCTTCAATGACGAATTTTCGTTCAGGCGTTTCGACGTTATCGGCGGGTTTATAGTTGCATCTGGCGTTCCTTTAAATACAATTTTTGTTGTTGTTGTCTTGTTTTTGTTTTATTCCGAATAAAGACGTGTGGTGACGGATTTGAAATACGTAATGTCACCACCATCGATGCCATCCTCAGGGTGTCGTAAGAGCGGACAAAAGGAAATTACAATGCCGAAAACCTCTCTTACGTCTAGGTCTCTCTATCAACATCATCTCCGTCCGAAACCGAAGCACTGATGAGTCGGGCCTCCTCCATTTGTATGGAGGGAAAGTAGCTTATTGAGCCACACTGGTCAGAGTTGGTATAGGGATTTTAAAAAGTTTTGTGTTGTCCTTGCTTTGACGCTGATTAAGTCCCCTGCATTCCCTTAGTCGCCTCCTACGACACCCTCAGGTTGGAATGGGTTGGTGACATTATGTATTCTCTCTAACTCCGCCAATACCCGACAGGGCAGGGGTTACATAGGGTGTCCAATATTATTTGCACCGCGAAATATTTCTCACGCTGTACAAAGACAATGTCAAACAGGTTTGGCAACTCGTAACCCTCAAAATGCACTGCGTTCCAAACAAAATCCAAGGTTAGCCTTGGCGTCTATGGCCCATTTTGCCGTGGGAAATTAGCCACAATAGTACAATTTGTGTCTCATTTAACAACTAGCAACATTAAATAAGGTTTTTTAATGTAGCACTCACATATAGATAGATTTTAACACTTTAGTGTACATTTACGACACATATCTATTCTTGTTGGCGTGTTTTTAACGCTATGCAATTTAATTACGAATACTATTTATCGCAACGTGTTGTTTTTAATATTCCTTAAAAGTATACTTTTGTTATTTTTTTTTTAGTAGGTAGGTTAATCTGTGTCGCGGGGGCAGTTTACAAACATGAAATTCACGAACACAAATGACACCCCGACTCTGAGCAAGTGCCTCTGGTTTACACAAAGACACTTGCCCGGCCCCGGAATCGAACCCGGGACCCCGTGATCCAAAGGCGGCACATCCAACCCCTATAAGTAAAATTAATAATTGTTTTGTGGACCTAAATACATCGTTTTGAATATATCGTTAATGGTGAATAATTAATTTAGGTCAAACATTGTATCAGCTAGTGACGGGAAAGTTTCATTCATAAATACGAGTCATTAAATCCAATCATTCATTTCTCACTTAAACACCCGTAAGTATTAATAAATCATTAGTTTATCAAATAATTTTGTATGAAAAAGGAAAGCCGATTAATTTGAATTTGACTCGGCAGTGGTTCATATATAAATAAATAAATATCCTTGGACATTTCACACAACGCCATCTCGTCCCAAGCTAAGCAACTTAATGCTTGTGTTATGGTAACGAGATGGATGATAAACTACTTATATACATTTTTTTTTGTAAATACATACATATTATAGATAGAAATGACACCCAGACTCCGAGCCTGTGCCTCTGGTTTAGACAAAGACACTTGCCCGATCCCGGAATCGAACCCGGGACCCGTTGATCCAAAGGCGGCACATCTAACCACTAGACCAACGAGGCAGTCAATTAAAATATATCGGCTGATTAGTAGTAGTAGGTAAGCGTGACTCTTATGTCCTTATCCAGGCGGATAGCTTCCCACTGGGATCAGTAAGATGGAATACATAATTAAAAACTTATCGGGACTTATCGCGCACAGAATTAATACCTGTTTTTGCTTGACGTTTCGACCATGTTACAATGGCCGTGGTCGCGAGCTGACTGCAGACCGCAAGTTTTTTCGGTGGGAAGTGAGGGTACTTTGGTCTCCTACCCTCACTTGGTTTTGCACACACGTAGGGTTGTCACTACGGCACACCACACTGACTGTATCGGTTGAAAACTTAGTACCTATACCGCGAATTTTAATTATGTGTTCAAATCGCGAAAGTTTAAAAATAAGATGGAATATTCTAGAGTTCACAGATAATGTACTGGATCAAACGAAACTTAAAATACAAATGTGTATTAAAAAGATGGTTGTCAAGAATAAAAAATACCACCACCACTCAGCCCATAAATGACCCACTGCTGAGTCGGGTCTCCTCCCATCACAGGGAGGGTAATTAGCCTGCTGTGCCACGCGCACAGGGTTTCGTATCAAGTCTTCCTTCTCTTGTGGCTAGGTTTTCGGTCTTGTCATTTCCTTAAGTCGGCTCATACGACACCCTCACGATAAAATGACACTATGTATCCTACTAATATTATAAATGCGAAAGTTTGTAAGTATGGATGGATGGATGGATGGATGTTTGTTACTCTTTCACGCAAAAACTCATCATCATCATCATCATCGTCATTTCAGCCGAAAGACGTCCACTGCTGGACATAGGCCTCCCCCAAGGATTTCCACAAAGGCCGGTCCTGGGCCGCCCGCATCCGCTGCTTTCCGGCGATCTTAACCAGGTCGTTGGTCCACCGTGTGCTCCCACACGGTGGACCAACGACCTGGTTAAGATCGCCTACCATCACTGCGCCTTCCGGAACGCGGTCGCCACTCGAGGAATTTTCTGCCCCATTGGACGTCGGTCCTGCGAGCTATGTGCCCTGCCCACTGCCACTTAAGTTTGACAATCTGGTGGGCTATGTCGGTGACCCTGGTTTTCCTGGGTATCTCCTCATTTCTGATTCGATCTCGCAGGGAAACCCTCTCCATTGCCCTTTGGGTGACTTTGAGCCTTCTGATGGAGCCCATAGTGAGCGACCACGTCTCAGTTCCATATGTCATCGCAAAAACTACTGAATGGATTTTGATGAAACTTTACAATAATATAGATTGCACATCAGAATAACACATCACTACATAGTATAAAACAAAGTCGCATTCTACTGTCCGTCCCTATGTATGCATAAATCTTTAAAACTACGCAACGGATTTTGAAGCGGTTTTTTTAATAGATAGAGTAATTCAAGAGGAAGGTTTATAGGTATTATATAATTGCACCCATGCGAAGCCGGGGCGGGTTGCTAGTAGGATATAATTTATAAAGATATGGTATGAATTATCCAAAACATAACGATAAATGTCAAGTAACCGCGGGTGAAACTGCGGGGTGCAGCTAGTTCTAAATACGTCACCATTTCTACCAGTGCCATTTAAAAAAGAACATTGTAAATTAAATTTAAATTTGGAACCTATAAATAGGTTTTATACATCACCATTGCAGTTTTAGTTTATATATCTAACCAGGTAGTGGGTTACTAATGGACTGAAATATTTTGTTGTTGTACCTAAAGTTGTGATTAAGTTCTGTAAAATTTATTCCAATCAAGTCTGTTTTTTCTTTCACCCAATTTGGCGCCATTTTACTCTTTAATAACTAAATAAGCCAGTTCTATTTTTATATTCAAACACACCAATTCACCAACCAGTGCGAACATAATACAAACCAACTGAAATTTAGAACCACTAATAAGATCTTTTATTTGCAACAGCAAACTGTTGTAAAACGCATGTAAATCTAGATTTTACATGCTAATTAAGATCGAATTTTTGTGTCATTTTTCGATTTGAAGAACCGCGCGAAAGTCGCGATATTTAAAAAAAAACGTTTATGAATTTCGAATACAGTTTAAAATAAAAACGTTTAGCTGTAGAAAAAGAAATTCTGTAACATGTAAAATAGTTTAGTAATATCATTTACACATATATTTGTACTTTTTTTCCATAGCATGGTATTTGTAAACAATACTTTAAAAATATGTTCATTTTTAATACGTGGGGCAATCGGATATTTCTTTTGTGTTACATTTCTTCAAAAGTTAGCCATATTTAATTTTATAAAGTTCTATGAAAACTAAGAATTCCAACTAATCACAGACAACTCGTGGAACCGCTCAATAAAAAATAACAAATGACTTGTGGTTATAAAATGATAAATGACAGCCAGTATGAAGGTCGTCTACAGATTAAACGATTTGCCATCTAGGCTGGTCTATTATTGCGTTGGCATAATTTGCGTAAAGTCGTATCGAGTATTCGACTACTTATTTTTAAAACCGACGAACGATAAAGCCGAACGCCATATTAGTTCACCGTCGGGGGACGCACATGTATGAAAAACTGGCTGAACTATGCAAGCTAAACTAACTTATTTTAGCTGGCGGTGGACATTCGGCTAAGAGATGTTGTAAGCCTGAAGGAGCTCTGCAGCATCATACCTGGTGAACGGATAAATGGATTTTAATTTATTTTTTATTTGTATGAAATATGTCCTAAACTGTTTTGCGATACTAATGCGATATTTTAATACTTTAAAAGTATATGTCATCAATTTTCGTTACTTTTAATCCGCCATCTCGTTCAATAATATAGTCAAGTACTCAGTTAACCTCCACAGCCTTTTTGTTGATAAAATATCTAACAACTTCATGTCCCCGGCTATAACAAAAAACATCATCAAACTTTTTATTTCGGTAATCAAATATGAGCAAAAAGTTTAAAGACGCCCAGGTGATATACATTTCAGAGCACAGACAATATTTACTTTTCTATGTACTGATTTCGTCATTAACACATTATTTATTTTTTTAGTACAAGGCCACGTAAATTACCCAAAACCTCGTTCTCAGTAAGTACCTCAATGAGTCATTATTAGTATGTGGCAATTGAAACATCGAGAAAATTAAATCACCCCTTTGTTTCCACAGGCGGTTTCGAGATTATTTACACAAATGTGGACGCAGCTTTATGTGGAACCAATACGAACTGTATCATAACAGTGTCAACGGACAAACTATTCGAACGTATTTTAAAATTTAAAAAGTAACCAAGCATTCCAAATAATCATAAATTTAGTGTTGCCATATTAACATTAACATTTTTCTACCCAATAAGACAATTAAAGTGAGTAATAACAGAAAATAATCGTGTCAAGATCAGTGCGTGTGTGTCAAGGGATTTCTGCTTTCCTTTTGTAGAACAAGCGGACTGGATGACATCGATCGCTATATAATAGTGGTGAATCGTTTAAATACGACCTCTTTTACCTTAAACGGATTAATTGTGGCCGGATTTTGGCGGATCCCTTCATAATAAATAAAAAAGTGGCGATCGAATTCAAATAAAGAACCAGTGTTATAAATTCGAGCTATGATAAGTGTGTGTGCGTGAAGATGTCTAACCAGTCTTACTACAAGGAACGGCTCGGGTTCGACCCGCAAGAGGTTGTTCAAGATGGCGTCAATGGCGGTTACTACGATGGGCCTCACCAGGCCAAACGACATAGAGGCGAACACTCGGAGACCCACGACCAGGTCTACGAGGAGAACCTGACGAAATTCAAAGGTACAACATGTTGGGGGTTCTTTATTCAACAGTCAGGTTCGTGGTGGTGGGATTATAGAGAATGCGCGTGAGTGTGTGCACTTGCGTGTCTAAGGGTTGCCAACTTTATGTTAGGAATTTTAAAAGCCTCCCTTTCGAAGCTTACATTTTCGCGCTAATAATGTGTATAAACTACTCAGAACAAATATATCGAACAAGTCTTAAGTCGTTTAAGTTTAGTATGTAGTATTTGTATGAACTAAGGATTTGATGTCGTTGATGTTTTACTTAAACCAAATGTCAATAGATTAATTAATAATTACAATTAAGGTGAATGTTCCAGGGTAGCCCGCGAAATTCAAAATTTCTTACGTTTTTTGCAATTTGCAGGGCAGTGCTAGGTTGTATGTTGAATAAAATGTTATTCGCGGCTGTAAGACGTATGTAGTTATAGGATTATATTCATCAAAATCATCAATATAACCCTCCAAGCTCATAAAGGTGCAAGAAAACCATTTTCAACGTCAAAGTCATACTTGCACCTTTAAGAGCTTGGAGGGTTGTATTGGGTAGGATTGAGTTTGATGATTATAACTCTGTAACTACATACGTCTTACAGCCGCTAATCAAATGTCCATCAACATACAACCTAGCACTGCCCTGCAAATTGCAAAAAACCTAAGAAAATTTGAATTTCGCGGGCTACCCTGGAGCATCCACCTTAACTAAAACGACAACATCAATTTAGGCAGTAATATGACAATAACACAATTTATTTCACGGAATCATTTTATAAAATTGTCGAATATAGAATTATTGGTATTTTTTTTTAAAGTTGGCTGCTCTTGTGTCCTGTTAGACGTTTGTTTTTAAAAACATTCCATTGTTTTGATGCAACGTCTCGGTGTTGTAACATTCTTTGCGCCACGGGGTTGCTATCCGTCTAAATGTTTAGTAAATTTTTAATGGCGTGGCTAACAATAATTTTAAACCAATCTATGGTTTAAAATTAAAATATAGAACCTGGTATATGATTGAATTTCTGTCAGATTTATTACCGTACCGACAAAATATTGTTATTAACAATACAAAACGTAATATCATATACCATACCAACCGTAGCGGTTGTGTCATATTCTTGTCAAATCATCCAGATATAACGTTAGATAATGTAATTATTAATGCCATAGACTATTTTACGGGTAAATACCACAAATGCTACTGAACAGGTTACCGTTACGTTACTCATTATGAAGTTGTTTATTAGAAAATAGCATTTCAAAAATCGACAAAAAAGTTTTTGTTTATCTACAACGATTTGTTTTTACGGATTGCAACCCAGGCATACGTTATCTAGTGGTATTGACTGTCTGATTTCTTTACCACTATCCGCGATAGCTAGATTAACAAGAGATCGTTATTTCCATTCTCTTATTAATTCCGTTGTATTCATATACATATTAATATCTACTACTACTACATACTACCAAACCCGTATTTGGGAGGGTTAGACGGGGGAGGGAGGGTGACACGATATACAGAGTTGATATGACAGAGGGGCATTAAATTATACTACGTATATTACAAAACGGTACAAAAAAAATACACGTGATTTTTCATGGGGGGTGGAGGGGTAGTCTTAAATCTCATCAGGTATCGCCAAGGGGGAGGGAGGAGTTAAAAAATGTTAAAAAAACATCACGTGATTAATGGCCCCTAAGGTTATTAAACGATGCGTTAGGCATAAATATCTGTTAGGAAATACATCATGTTACACATCATCATGTTACAGATACATCATGTTCAAATGAGGCAAAATTTTTAAAAATCATTTGCAGCTAATCTATTCCTCCCATTTAATTGATTTTTGGTACAGAGCCTGGAAATGATACCTAGTATAGGCAGTTAAAAAAATGCCCCTATGTTGTATCAACCCTGTTTAAAATTGCACATAAATCTCAGAATATCATGTCATAGCAGTTAGCGTGACGTTTGTCTACCTCCTCTGCCCTGCCGCTCACATACCTCAGACGGTGACTAGATATAGCCTACTGTTCCACGCTAGCCAGATGGATTGACATTTCCTATTACAACACCCTCAGGGTGTAACACTATGTATTCAAAACTATTGAGACTATATTAATATCATCATTTATATATCACTACATAGTATAAAACAAAGTCGATGTTTTCTGTCCGTCCCTATGTATGCTTAAATCTTTAAAACTACGCAACGGATTTTGAAGCGGTTTTTTTTATTAGATAGAGTGGTTCACGAGGAAGGTTTATATGTATAACACACCCCCGCTTTGCACGGGCGAAGCCGGGGCGGGCCACTAGTTAATAATAAAAAAAATAGAAGAATAATTTATACACAAGCCGCTCCATTGGAGTGCTATATCCGTCACTTTGGATATACATCCTCCTTATACATACACATACGTATATACTTATAATACATACGTACGATTAAAAGGTCTTTTTAAATTAAAATGTTCAATGTCCAATGTCCTTTGGATTAAGTATACCCAATGTCAGCTGATGGTGTCGTAACAGTTGACTAAAGGAATCGGCGAGACCGTATTTGGCCGCATGAAAAGGAATAATTAACAACAAATATTGTGTCAACCCATCTGTCTGGTCAGCACAGTATGCTTATTCCCTCCATGTAATTAAGGACTCATTAATGGGCATTTTATAGGCAGAGAAGAGGTTTGAAATAATCAGTACAACTTTAAGTTATGGACCCGGTTCTTAAAACTATATTCGGACTTGAAGAACTTGTCTATACAACATTCCAGATTTGAATTCTTTTTAATATTCATAAATAATTTAATCATGGATCGAGTAAATTTATGGTAACATTTTTTTTTAATTTTCGTTGTGTGTTTATGCTATACTAACATATTTTTGTTACTGTTTGTGTGTGTATTTATGTGTACCACTTAACTAAACTGTGTTTTTTAATGTCAATTAGTGATATATTTATCTGGTTCTTCTGTTTAACAACAATATTTACACTAAATATTCAGGCAAAATTGCTTAAGTGAAAATATATTTTTTAACTACCAAGTTAAATTTATTAAGGACGTTTTCCAGTGTAAACGGTTAAAACCTCTGCAGACACTTTTGAATCGTTGAACCTGGCAAGATATTCGATGTGACTTGCTATGCTAAGCTACAAGTTATGTTTATGTGATTAAGTGTATACCAGCTACCTTTTGAGCAGTCTTTTGACCCATCCATTTAGTACCCGCATCTACAGTTATTTTAGTATAGTTTAAAATTATTCAAATTCTATCCACTATTTTAATCCATCACTCAATTAAAGTCCTCTACATTTTGTAAGCGGGCAGCATTCTCACATTTTGCCAATTTTAAATGGCTTACTCAGATAATGCCGGCTGTACACACTCGTCGAGACACCCCGAGACAGACCAAGAGCAAGTGTGTACATGGTGCTCTCGTCGTGTCTCGCTATCTCGCGTCTCGCCTCGCTTATCCTCGGTCGCTTGTCGCTTTTTGCGCCCGAGTCTAAGAAGTCAAAGGATCTTCATTCTGCAGTACAAATGAAAAATGAGTGTTTACAGGGATGCTCTCGTTGAGGGCCATATCGGCCGAGACTCTCGGCGAGTGTGTACAGCCGCCATTATATTCCTAGTTCACGTGCTAATGAACTGAGGAAACATAAACACGACACACATAGCTAATCGCGAAGGACGTAATACCTCTTTGTTGCGCACATGCTGACAGATAAGATATAGATAGTACTTAGCTGCTAGTTGCACGTATGTCTATTTAGAAGATCGTCAATTGAAAATAAGTAAATAATAACAGAAATAAAAACTTTATGGAGCTCTCGATGATGAAGCTTACGATTTGAAGGGATTATTAAAGTATCCACTGATTGTTTACGAAATAAATAATAGTTTAAAAAAACTAAAAAAATACGCTTTTATAGAAAATCCACCTAAAAAAATAAGTTTAAAAGACTAAAGAAATACACTTTTGTGCTGCCACCTTGTCGTGGTGAAGGGGCTTGAGTGCCTCAAAGATCCGTGGGGCCATACCGGCCAGGGCCTCCCATGCCGGGCGGGCCCACGGGGAGAGGTGAGACGAAGAGCGGCACCCAGCGCCGCAGTGGACTGGGACTCCAGGGTCTCCTCTGTCCTCAGAGTTGCCCTGCGAGTCCTGGACCGCTGCAGTGCACCAACGCCCTCGGGTTGTCGCTAACCCGAGGGCTGACGGGCCTCCTTCTGCGAGGCCGTTATGTCGCATGCATAAAGCATTTCCCTAGCGATAACAAAAAAAAAAAGGGTTTCTGATATGTACATATAATGCTGGCCGATAACAAATTTAAAAATGGAATGCTACGGCCTACGCTTCTGTGACTTCATTTGTTTCTGGCGCCATTCTGGATTTTAAGAATTACAAGTTTGGTTGATTTTTAAACAGTGATTTTATTTATTGACTATATTAAATTCCAGTGACTTATTCAAGTTTTTACTTCTCTTGCGGCTGGGTTATCGGCCTTGACATTTCCATTTGTCGACACCTTTCGGTCGGAATGGGACAATATGTATTTTATATCCATTACCACTTGGCGCCCCGACCTACCCTCTATTAACGACCGGCGTTCCACGACTGCACGTTCCAGTCCCACTTGTCGAACGTGGCTTCGCGAGCCTGGGGACTATGGCCTGTCTTGCTTAGATTTTGACATTGCAAACAAAAACTTATATTTCTTTTATTTAAAACTAGAGACCCGCCCCGGCTTCGCACGGGTGCGATTATGTATTATACACATAAACTTTCCTCTTGAATCACTCTATCTATTAAAACAAACCGCATCAAAATCCGTTGCATAGTTTTATAGTTTTATGCATACATAGGGACGGACAGACGACAGCGACTTTGTTTTATACTATGTAGTGATAGTGAAGTCGATGACGTAAAATTAAAAAGTTAACTTCTTTTTTCTAATTGGTCCACATATGAAAAGCAATAGAGGAGGCGCCGCCATTTTGCCGCTAGATTGGCATCGGGTTGATTGCACCAATTAACCGATTTGTTCCAATGCTTTAGGGTCAATACAATCAAGATGGTTAGTACTGATAGAACGGAGAGCTCGACTAAGTGGTGCCATTTTGTCTACTACTCAGCCCTTAAATGTCCCACTGCTGAGTCGGGCCTCCTCCCTTCACATGGAGCCTACTGTGCCACGCTGGCCAGACGGGTTGGCACCGGGTTTGTTTCAAGTTCTCCAGTTTTCCTTCTCTTGCAACTAGGTTATCAGGCTTGTCATCTCCTTTTGTCGGCTCTTACGACACCCTCAGGATGGAATGGGGTAGTGGCATTCTAAATTCGTCACCACACGGACCCCTTTTGTCTATCTGCATCAAACTGTGGAATAAAGGCATGTTAAGTAGACATCCATGTAAACCACATACACAGGTTCCCAGCGACCTTTACAAGGTCGCCCGTCCACCTATTCGGGGACCGTAACGAAATAAACCATGGCTTCTGATCGAACGGGTTTTGATTGAGTAATTTTTTATTTGCTTAAAAAGTTTTTAATTTCGCTTTTTGTCATGTCCGCTGTCGGACAAAGGACTGCCCCAAGAATATCCTCTAAGACCTGTCCTGAGCTATCGGTGACCTTTTATTTATTTATTTCATTTGCGAACGTAGGTAGGTGAACATAAAAATGTGATGATAGATCACTATCACTACATAGTATAAAACAAAGTTGCTGTCGTCTGTCCGTCCCTATGTATGCTTCAATCTTTAAAACTACGCTACGGATTTTGAAGCGGTTTCTTTTAATAGATAGAGTGATTCAAGAGGAAGGTTTATAAGTATAATACATGCATAATTGCACCCATGCGAAGCTGGGACGGGTCGCTAGTAATATATAATTATAATAACGTTCTACTACTACTCACCACTTGCTAGTGATGACATATGGAACAGAGACGTGGTCGCTCACTATGGGCTCCATCAGAAGGCTCAAAGTCACCCAAAGGGCAATGGAGAGGGCTATGCTCGGAGTTTCCCTGCGAGATCGAATCAGAAATGAGGAGATACCCAGGAAAACCAGGGTCACCGACATAGCCCTCCGGATTACCAAACTTAAGTGGCAGTGGGCAGGGCACATAGCTCGTAGGACCGACGCCCGATGGGGCAGAAAAGTCCCCGAGTGGCGACCGCGTTCCGGAAGGCGCAGTGCTGGTAGGCCTCCCACACGGTGGACCGACGACCTGGTTAAGATCGCCGGAAAGCATTGGATGCGGGCGGCCCAGGACCGGCCTTTGTGGAAATCCTTGGGGGAGGCCTATGTCCAGCAGGTGACGTCTTTTGGCTGAAATGATGATGATGACTACTCACCCCATATATGTGTGGGTAGTAGTGGGTACTACTGAGTCTCTAACTACATGGAGGGTCATTAGCCTACTGTGCCACGCTGGCCAGATGGGTTGGCACAGGGTTTCGTATCAAGTTTTCTGTGTCTTGCGGCAAGGTTTACGTCTATATCATTTGCTTTTGTCGGGTGGGTGATTCTATTTATTCTAAATCCGTGAACGGGGTTACACAATATATATTTTTTCTGGCAATTAAAAATAGTGATGTATAAATTGCATAATAAAAGGATAGGCGATCCATTGACGTGATTTCTTATCCGATAAGATAAACGTCAACTAATGTCCGTATGCAATTATATTTAGACTTGTTTGTAATATTGTTGTCGACCATGTACACGGTGGTTATAAAAATAACGAGGATCATAGCGGATCGTGAGTCTCTTTTATCTTTTTAATCTGTGACCAAAAAGGGAAACCTTGTGGCGCCTAATCTTTTTTTTTACCCGGGGTAATATCCTTTATGGTCTATACCCGGCAGCCGTTTCGTCTGCCCCTGTAAGGCGGCGAAGGCATACCCACTAAATGACCCCGGGGTGTGATGTCCCGCGCTTGCTGCCCTTTGGGTCCTGACGGATCCTGAGTCGGGCCTCTTCTAAGTTCATGGAGGGTAATTAATGTGCCACGCTGGCAAGACAGATTGGCAAAATTCGTATTAAGTTTTCCTCCTTTAGGGGCTAGGTGATCTGCCTTTTGCGTTTCTTTAGACGCTTTTTACGACAGTCTCACGATGGTATGGGTTGATGACCGACTAGATTTTTTATTATGCACTTTTCAGTGCCCCTTTAGAAGTTGATTCACATTTCTTGTTACTTTTTTTATATTCGTTCACATAAATGTATGGAGGAGGGAGTCGAATTACAACATAATTGTCGAAGTTTACAAATTGTGCGACGCTACCTTATCGATTTTGATAAAATTTATATTTCGATTGTTATATTCGATTCGATACGATTAGTATGTGGGACACATACTAATCGAATAAAAGAATCGAATCCGTTTATATATTTTAACTGCCTATACTAGGTATCATTTCCAGGCTCTGTACCAAAAATCAATTAAATTGGAGCAATTGTTCAGCCGCAAATGATTTTTTAAATTTTTGCCTCATTTGTACATGATGTATCTTTCCTAACAGATGTTTATGCCTAACGCATCGTTTATTAACCTTTGGGGCTGTCCATTAATCACGTGATGTTTTTTTACATTTTTTAACCCCTCCCTTCCCCTTGGTGATACCTGGTGAGGTTTAAGAGTACCCCTCCACCCCCCATGAAAAATCACGTGTATTTTTTTTTGTACCGTTTCGAATTCATACTAATCACATATACTCGTAGTATATGTAGTGTAATTTAATGCCCCTCTGTCATATCAACTCTGTATATGTATGGTTACTTAAATTTTTCTATATTGGATATTTTATCTGTATTTATAATACCACTTTAGCTACGTATTATCTATCATACGCAATCATTATTTTGAAAGGCGAGGTCTTGAGTGGTCATCTTTGATGTTAATATCGCGAAAAAGTAACACGAATGCAACCTTAATGTACGTTGATTCAATCAACAGTGTTAAATTGTTGCGTATATCCAAATAACTTAATCCCCACTCGATGTACTCTCAAATATAGACTTAAAAATATTGTGTTAAGAGTTGGTTTTGCATAGTCCTAGCCATTGGTTACATCGTTTTAGTAACTGCAACAAATTACTGGGTTCAATGCATTATTGCACTTACTATAGACTAACTTTCGTCTACGGGTTCGTTCGCGTGGGTTTCCGGCCAATCTTTTTAATTCATCATCAGCCTATTTCAGTCCACTGCTGGACGTAGGCCTCCCCCATGGCTCGCCACTGAACCCGGTCTTCGGTTCTATGCATCCAGTTGCTGCCAGCTGCCCGTCGCAGATCGTCGCTCCATCTAGCAGGGGGGGCGTCCCACCCTACGTTTGCCTGTGCGTGGTCTCCACTGTAGCACCTGTTTGCCCCAGCGGCCGTCAGTTCTACGACAGATGTGGCCAGCCCATTGCCACTTCAGCTTGCTAATCCTATGGGCTATGTCGATGACACGCGTTCTCGCTCGGATGACTTCATTACGAATTCTATCTCGTAGCGAGACACCGAGCATAGCCCGCTCCATAGCTCGCTGAGCGACTTTTAGCTGATGGACTAGCCGCACCGTCAGTGTCCACGTTTCAGCACAGTAGGTTAGTACGGGTAGGACGCACTGGTCCGTGGTTCTGCATCAGATCCCACAATGCCGCAACAGGACGCGAGTTGGAGCACCCCGGGGAGGTTTAGTGGGTAGGCCCCCACTATGGGGGAGAGTCCCACACTCCCCTCGCTGGCCATCCCCGTGGCCGGCGAGGAAGTCCATAAAGAAATTTACCCCGGGCGAAAAAAAAAAAAAAGGACGCACTGGTTGTAGACTTTCGTCTTCAGACTCTGCGGTATGGGCGACGAAAAGACCTGACTAAGCTTCCCAAATGCTGCCCAGCCCAACTGAATCCTTCTGGCTACCGCCTTCTCGAAGTTGTTTCATCTTTTTAATTAATTAGTGGATACTTGAATGCTACTGGAAGTAACCAACCCAGGTTCTCAAGAACTACTATTACTCAGCCCACCTTGACCCACTGCTGAACCGGTCCAGTCAACCTCCTCCAGTCAAATGGAGAGGTAATAAGCCTTCTGTGCCACGCTGGCCAGACGGGTTGGCACTGTGCTTCGTATCTAGTTATTCTTCTCTTGCGGCCCTGTCATTTACTTTTGTCAGCTCTTACGACACACTCAGGATGAAATAAGGTGGTGACATATTCTAAATCCGCGTGATACAGTATGTTAATTTCCCTCCATACAAATGGAGGCGGCCCTTCTCAGCAGTGGGTCTATTATTGGCAGTGATGATGAAGAAATAAATAAATATATATAACATTATTCACACGGCCTAAGAGATGGCCACTTGTAAGATTCAAGTATGTATGGCAACAATTTATCTGCAAACAGATTGCCAAACGAAAGCGTTGGCGAATTGTGTTGATGTATCTTATCTCGAAGTACTGTGGGAACAAAGTGGATGTTTTAAATTAAAATAAATATTGGATACTAGCTGATCCCGCAAACGTTGTTTTGCTCAATAATTAACCACCACGCAACCCCCCTTTTTTTTGGACTTTCGTAAAATCCGTTCTTAGCTGACCTCTTCTCGGTAAAAATAATATTCCTACTAAAATTCAAGTCATTCCATCGTTGCCAGTAATGAACCCCAATCATTAGACTGCTGGTTGGCTAGATGTAACGCCTTTGTATCACTTGTCGCAAGTTCGATTCCGGGGTGTGGGTGTCGTTTGTCTTTGTAAACTGACCCCGCAATACAGGCCAAACCAAACCACACGACATGCAAAAGTTTACATCACATTTTGAGTCATTTAGAGTCATCAAGACGGCATGGCACAGTTGGCTAATTTCCCACCGTGTTACTGCAGGCCTGACTCAGCAGTGGGTCATTTATGGGTGGCGATAATAATGATGATGATGACTTACGAGACAACATAGAGTAAGTTTGTGACACAATGTATTCAACCCAATAACATGGACCACACTTGAGAATACAGATAACTAATTAAAAGGTTTTTACCTTGAGTTTTAATAAAAAACAACGCAAAAATTGTTGGATCGTTGAAAAAGTGGCAGGTCCCGCCAGTATTACTTCCGATTTGCAAATAATTTGGCACACTACCATGAGACGTGTTAAAATAGTACGACTTGCGTTCCTAGTTCTGCATATTGGTGATTGGCCTCAGTGAATATTGTCTCATGAATTTGAATGCTCATTCCTTTTTTTTAATGGTGGTAACTCAGAGATTTAGCTTTCAATATGATGCAAAATTACGTCTCCGATTTTAAGTTTTTTATCTTCAAACTAGCTTCGTGCGTTTGGAATAGTGTCTTTGGATAGCATTTTCGAAATCGGACCAGTTGTTCCGGAGATTAGCGCGTTCAAACAAACTCTGCAGATTTATAATATTAGTGTAGATTACGAGATCAGAGGGTCACATTAATGACTGTTAAATTATTTAAAATTTTAGATAAAATATTGTCTTACTAATATACAAGATTTTATTATAGGTTGGGAGGAGTTGATAATAATGATAAACTATTTTAACTTTATGATAAACATATAGGCAATGTTCTATAGATAGATTGACTCATCACGATATCTCTGGAACCGTAAGATCTAAAGACTTGAAACTTGGTAGGATTATTCTTTTCACCCAGTAGAGGTCAGCTAAGAACGGATTTTACGAAATCCCAAAAAAGGGTGTTGCGCGGAGGATATTATTTGGCAAAACAACTTTTATGGGATCAGCTAGTTTTATGATAAATATCAGATTCTGATTTAAATTCATTAATACACTTAGTGCTCATTCACGTTGACTCGCGGGCGCGGTGGCGGGCGCGGTGGCGGGCGCGGTCGCGAAATATCAAACATATGGCGTAATATCCAATAGCCAAGTGTTTACGTACGAAAGGCACGCGCGGTGGAAGTAGCGGGCAAGCCAGCGACGGCAATATCAAACACGTGAGTTGTATGTGTGTGTTCACGTCTAACTAGCGGCAAGGGCGCGATTCATTCGCGACTTCAGGTAAGTTCAACCAGTATGAACTTACGCGCAAACGCCTGGTGGCCAATGTGAACACGAACTCGCTACGTCTACCGCGCCCGCACCCGCCACCGCGCCTGCGCGTTCTACGTGACTGAGCACTTATCGTCAGCACTATTATTACAACACTGTAGTATATTGTTAAAACAAGAATCGCGTTACGAAAGTTAATAAATACGTAGCAAAGTTATGATTAAAGGAATCTTTTTCTGTACTCATAAGTATAAAAACCATATTTGTATTAATGCGTGACACATAAGTTCATTGTTAAAAAAATCTATTTGGCTCTCATCCTAGAAACGCCGAATTAGGAACGAATCTCGCGGTATTATTAGACTAGTTTAGAATGCTATCAATGGCGTCGAGTTCGTTCACCCGGAACAGATGTTTCAATTTTGTCGTGTTATCTGTAAAATAATCTTCACAGCTCTTTATTTGCGATGGATATTTGATATTTGCCATTTTCTTGGATCTAGAAATGTCCTCCATCCTATGGGCTACATCAGAAGGCCCAAAGTCACCCAAAGGGCAATGGAGGGGGCTATGTTCGGAGTTTCCCTGCGCGATCGAATCAGGAATGAGGAGATACGCAGGAAAACCAGGGTCACCGACATAGCCCACCGGATTGCCAAACTTAAGTGGCAGTGGGCGGGGCACATAGCTCGCAGGACCGACGCCCAATGGGGCAGAAAAGTCCTCGAGTGGCGACCGCGTTCCGGAAAACGCAGTGCTGGTAGGCATCCGACACGGTGGACCGACGACCTGGTTAAGGTCGCCGGAAAGCAGTGGATGCGGGTGGCCCAAGACCGGCCTTTGTGAAGGTCCTTGAGGGAGGCCTATGTCCAGCAGTGGTCGTCTTTTGGCTGAAATGATGATGAGAAATGTAATGGGATGGTGTTGAAGGCTATGAAATGTTGTATGGAGTTTCTTCCCTAGTTAGGCAGCTCCTGTTTGAGCGGTGATTCCGGCTGAACCCCATATCCCTCATAAAGTCTTCTCTATCAATTCCCACAGGGTCCTATACTCATATCATCACTATCACTACATAGTATAAATCAAAGTCGCTGTCGTCTGTCCGTCCCTGTGTATGCTTAAATTTACAAAACTACGTAACGGATTTTGAAGCGGTTTTTTTAAAAGATAGAGTGATTCAAGATGCAAGATTTTTTATAATACACCCATTATATTGTCGAGAAATACTGATAAATTTAGAGGTTCTACATTGCACCCGTGCGAAGCCGGGACGGGTCGCTAGTCACTATCGCTATCACTACATAGTATAAAACAAAGTCGCTGTCGTATGCCTGTCCCTGTGTGTGCTTAAATTTTTAAAACTACTGGATTTGGAAGCGGTTTCTTTTAATAGATAGAGTGATTCAAGAGGAAGGTTTATATGTATAATACATCCATAATATTGTAGAGTAACACTCATAAATTAAGAGTTTCATCATTGCACCCGTGCGAAGCCGGGGCGGGTCGCTAGTATTGTATAAACCTCGTTGCCTGCCTCGTTGGTATAGGGGTTAGATGTGCCGCCTTTGGATCAACGGGTCCAGGGCTCGATTCCGGGGTCGGGGAACTTTCTTTGTCTAAACCAGAAGCACTTGCTCCGAGTCTGGGTGTCATTTGTGTTCGTGAATTACATGTTTGTAAACTGCCCCTGTGATTTACAAACATGTAATTCACGAAATTTCGGGTTTGTATCAAATTTTCCTTCTCTTGAGGTCAGGTGATCTGCCTCTTGCGTTCTTTTAGTCACCTCTTACGACACGCTCAGGATGTCGTAAGAGAAAGGAATGGAGTGGTGACATTGTGTATTCTATATCCGTCACCACATGGACCAGGCAAACATATGCCTCGTTGGTCTAGTGGTTAGATGTGCCGCCTTTGGATCAACGGGTCTCGGGTTCGATTCCGGGGTCGGGCAAGTGTCTTTGTCTAAACCAGAGGCACTGGCTCGGAGTCTGGGTGTCATTTCTATCTATAATATGTATGTACTCGTATTTACAAAAAAGAATGTATATATGTAGTTTATCATCCATTTCGTTACCATAACACAAGCATTAAGTTGCTTAGCTTGGGACGAGATGGCGTTGTGTGAAATGTCCAAGGATATTTATTTAATATTTATTTATACTTAACTTTATACTTTTATTTTCAGATGAACGTGATGCCATACAGAAAAAGACGTTCACCAAATGGGTCAACAAACATCTGAAAAAGGTAATATATACTTTTATATGTAATAGTAACGGAGGTACTGTCACAATTTACTGAACAAATATCATAAACGTATCCGAATACGAACGTATACTTGCCTAGTGGATGATTTTGTTTTTTCTTTTGATTAATAGTTATTTAAATAAAGGGAACCATTTATTGTAAAACTTAAATCCTTACTAATCTTAATACATATTCACTGACCTGCAATACTAAGTACTACACTTTTAATATATATTTTTTTTCTAAACTGTAGACTCTAACTTCTATCACTAATTCACTACATAGTTAAAACCAAGTCGCTGTCGACCGTCCGTCCCTATGTATGCATAAATCTTTAAAACTACGCACCGGATTTTGAAGCGGTTTTTTGTAATATGTTTATGTATAGAGTGATTCAAGAGGAAGGTTTATAATACATGCATAATTGCGCACCCGTGCGAAGCCGGGGCGGGTCGCTAGTTTATAGCAAATGTTAGCTTTCTATGTAACTATAGCAAACTCCACAAACTTTTTTTCGAGTCCTTTTTATTTCGAAAGTATATCTTGTGTACTTAAAAGTTATTGCAATTTTAAAAGTGTGATACTTAGTTTTGCAGACCAGTGTATATGAATTACGCGTCATGTGGTTTGTCCGCGATGGACTCCTAAACTACTTTAGCGATTTTAATCAAATTTGTACACCGTGTGCAGTTTGATCCAACTTGAAAGATAGGATAGCATCTCTTTCTTACATCTCAATTTATAGTCGCAACTTTATCAGAATAAAAATGGGCTACGAACCTGTTCAAAAGCTAGTTGTCCTTCAAAATATAAGAAGCACGTGTCACTGTGTGATTTCGCAAAATCACAACACGTGATGGACATAAACCTTCATAAACTTTTTGGAATCGATATCTTATCGTTTTATGCTTTCCTGGTACTCGGTTTACGATTAAATACCTAAAGTTGATTTAATTTGACATTGGGTGCACTTCTTCGTCGCATTTTCACACATACTTCTCATCAGAAAAATACTTGTACTAAACAAAATACGAAACTTATGAAAGTTTAATTTGAATTTAGAACATTCACATTAGGATTTGAAAACCTTTAATCTTCACTATTAAACACGTATTAAACACTATTAACATTTGACAATGTATATTCCTAAATATATACATTATTCTGATAATCCTTACAAAACATAAACTAGCAAGGTGTTTCGATTTTTCTGATGCCAGGTGTAGTACGGCCGGCGTATCTTAGCGAGTGTGAACATAAACTGTAATTATCATTCATTAAGATAAAGAGAATAAAAAAAAGATAATAACAGTTTTCTTCACGAATATACATGCGCTAAAGTTCGCAGAGCCTATGTTCAGACTCGCCAAGATACGCCGGCCGTAATATAAAGCCCATAAATGACACTAAGTCCAACATGGCCTACTGGTCACTATTACTACGACTACACAGCCCACAATGACCCACTGCTAAGTCGGGTCTCCTCCCATAACAGGGAGGGTCATTAGCTCACCGTGCCACGCTAGTCAGACGGGTTGCCACCGGGTTTGTTTCAAGTTTTTTCTCTTGCGGCTTGGTGATTGCGTTCCTATAGTCGGTTCTCAGGACACCCTCCGGATGGAATGGGGTGGTGACTCTATGCATTCTAAATCCGTCACGGACACGGACAGTAGAGTGCACATGGGTTGAGAAAGATGAAATCCTCCTTGTATGGATTGTGAAACATGCCTCTTATGAAAGTACTCCCATCTAGCAATTCCTTGGCACTCTTTCCATATAGGCTATGCAGATCTCGACACTTGAACGGATGCCAATTAGGATCGTAATGGCGGCCGTGTCAGACAATGCCACTGGCATAAAACATTATCTCGCTAGCTATGGGCCAGTCCTTTTGATGATTGATTTAGAATATGCAGTATTTAGAATACATATCACCACCCCATTTCATCCCGAGGGTGTCGACAAAGGGAAATGACAAGGCCGAAAACCTAGTCGCAAGGGAACACTTGAAACGAAACCCTGAGCCAACCCGTCTGGCCAGCGTGGCACAGTAGGCTAATTACGGGTATGTAAGAAAAAATACAAAATCTGTTTTAGACGTACGGTATCACACACCCACGGTTATGTTTTATTCTGATGCTAAATTATTGTAGTTTCATCAAATCCATACTTATTGTTTACTAGGGACCCGCCCCTGCGTCGCACGGGTGCAATTATGCATGTATTTATACATATAAACCTTCCTCTGTAATCACTCTATCTATTAAAAAAAACCGCTTCAAAATCCGTTGCGTAGTTTAAAAGATTTAAGCATACATAGGGACGGACAGACGACAGCGACTTTGTTTTATACTATGTAGTGATGTAGAGAAGGATAATGCTAGTATTTTTTTAAATTTATAAAAATACATTATATCATAAAATACCCTACACGTGGGTGTACCATGTATTTGACACACACACACACATAAATACTCTTATGTTTATTGCGTTCAGCGGCCAAACGTCTTAACCGAAGAAGAAGAAGAAGTTAGTCTGTGGTCAATTTGAGAATAGAACTATGTATACCTAAAGAACTTTAATTTAAATGAATTATGGTCGAATTTCGAACACTGGGCGACCACTAGTAAAAATCAAATTGGAGCGAAATTGTTATATCAATTTTATTTCTGCGTGTTCCCCCATTATGTGTTGACACTGTATCTACTTTGTAACTAAATCGTGTGCTGCTAATTGTCACTTTGTAAGCCATCGGTTGTCAATATTCATTGATTTGTGCGCGTGAATCGAGTGTAAACGAATATGTGACGCACACATATACGTAAATCGCTTTTATATTGGCCAATGTTTTTCTGAATGTAAAAAACCGTTAAAAGAATCATATATTCATTTTAAAGCTTATTATAGCTTAGCTTGAAGTTAGGAACATTCGCATCAAACAAAAAAATCCTCTTTGTAATCTATATAAATAAATCAAATTTGAGTGTCTGTTTGTAATAATAAAATAACCACTTTTTACTAAATGCGTAAGCACACACAGTACATAGCCCAAATTTTTATTATTTTATTTTATGTCTGTCTGTTTGTTCCGGTTAATCTCTGGAACGGCTGGACCGAATTGGACTGATAGGTTAAAACGGAGTAACTTAGGCTAAATTTTTTTGACGAGCTTCGCCCCGCGCTTTTAAAAACTAAACTGCTTCTTTTGATTGGCCTTGTCCTTGTTACAGCCTGTATTGTACACTAGCTGACCCGGCGAACTTTGTTCCGCATTATATATATATATAAAACAAAAAGAAAGTTGGACATAGACATACTTGAGATTTTTATCCCGTCCGTATAAAACCTACTTTAACAAAACGCAACTGACAGCGAAACGTTATGTTGTCTATAGTTTAAAATGGTCGAAAATTTGACAATTAGAAATTTTGAATTCGACTTGTTTATATTGTTGTAATTCACATAATATCTTTATAACTTGTAGCCTATGTGTTATTCTGATGTATAAGCTATATTATTGTAAAGTTTCATTAAAATCCATTCAGTAGTTTTTACGTGAAAGAGGAACAAACATCCATCCATCCATACTTACAAACTTTCACGTTTATAATATTAGCATGGACGTATAAAAAAAGGCGGACAGAGTCTCGCTAACTAAAAACTGTGACATCATAGTCGGCCAGATCAGCTATATGTACAGGCCAGCACGCACACTTTCACACATTAGTCGGCCATTACGCGCGTGAACATCGATGCTTAAAGACGCAATATGCGGCGAAAAAATAAAAACTATAAATCATGTCTTGCGTGATAAAATGGTGTAAAAACCGTAGTGACCGAACGAAAAACAATCCAGGAATCACGTTTCATACGTAAATGAATAATTCAATCACTTATTTCCAGATTATATACATTAAAATCAATTTGTATTTGCTAGAACAAAACAATTAATTTTAAGTTCAGTGTTGCCAATATTCACGTGTGCAAATTAACCGAAATGTGGGCAATTTTTCGTTTATTATAAAAATCAATATATTATTATGGTTAATTATTTAATAGTTACTACTGGGTATTTTATTTTATATTACTTTTGCTAGATTTTCTAAGAAAAATTAAGTATGGAGAAATGATTGGATTCAAATAATTAGAAATTGTAATGGGGAAAAGATTGGATTCCAAACAAATACAGTGTCGTTTGCAGTATACATTTTGATGCGAATGACTTTTATACAACTAAAGGAGGACTCCGGCGTGTTGTTACTTATGCAGTACCTCAAAAGGTAAATTAGCAATCTAACAACACGTGTTTTTTATATAAAAAAAGAAATATAAGTTAATATACCTAAAAACCAGAGGAGGTCTACATTTACCATCGAAAGATATATTCGATATTTGTTGTATTTGCGAAATGGTCATACGAAAAATTATAAAAGAAAGCATAACATTGTACAACGAAAGGCAACATAAATATATTATCACAAAAATTCAAGAAAAATGTGTAGGTAATAAAAGCGTTTTTTTAACTTGGAATATGAACATACTTTCGCCGGAATAGAACACAAAATAAGACTTATTAAATATATAGTGGAAAAATAACTAACGATTCGGTTTCACCACATCTCGAAATTAGAAGAAATTTCAAGAACGTCTCAAAGTAAAAGACATTATTCTAAAAAAAAAACTCAGCATTTGGGATTCTAAATTAAATGAAATAGGACCGCAAATTATTTAACAAAGAATAACAAGTTCTCTGATTTTCTTGCCAGTTCTTCTCAGCAGTGGTCGCGTTCCGAACTGGTGGTAAACTATGTATATGTAGCATGTCGAGGGTTCGATTCCCGCACGGAAGAAACATTTGTACGACCTTCAAGTATTTGTTCCGGGTTTGGGTGTTTCCTTTATAGAATATGTATGTATTTACAAAAAAAAAGTATATAAGTAGTTTGCATTCTATACATTTTTATAATATGTTGACAATTTATAAGTGTCAATTGTGTCCTATACCAAATAAATTATTTGACTTAAACATTACAATTTCGAACAATACAATTTTTTTATTACGTTGACCGTGTTTTAATGGCAAATTTTTGTGTAACTTGGCCACCCCAAAATTAACTCACACATAAAGAGCGGCCGCCATCTTGGCGTCTCACTTTTGTCTTAGCGAGAGTTCCGTCCGCCTTTTTTTATACGTCCATGAATATTAGTAAGATAAGTACTATAAGCTCATAAAATAATCCTTACAGCAACCATGTAATGCTCTTGACTCAGTTTTCGTGATAGACAGCCCAGGTTTTCCTGTGCGGTTTGTTTATACTTGTTTAGTATGCTACACTACGCCCTTTATCAAATGTGAGCAGAATATGCAGAGGCTATATTTAAAAAAAAATGCTTTAAAAAACTTTTAGGAAAAAGTGTTACTAAGTTTGTGAATTCATGTCATTGTTTGTCTTCATTTTTGGCTGTTTTTACACGATTTGAAATTTGTTCGACTTTTACATTCGAATAAGGAATGTGTATTCTTCATTTATTCGTTCTATTTTCGAATGTTCATTGCTCATAACATTTGTTTGAATTAAGCTGTTTTTGAACTCGATTTACGAGTATACAAAGACCTTTATGAAAACCTTCAGAACGTTATCCAAATATTGCAAATTGCCAAAATTAAAGGAAGCTCTTACACAAACACATCCTGGGCCTGTTTACTCAGTCAAACACAATCAAAATCAAAATCAATGTTCCTTTGTTCAAGAGACCAATTGGTAATAAATGTGTTTTTGAAAGTTTATGTTGTGAGTCAGTGTTCCGTGGTGACGGTTTTAGGAAAATAGAATACAAAGTGTCACCATCCCATTTTATCCTGAGATTCCGTAACTGCCATATAAGGAAAAGCCAAAAATCTAGCCGCAACAGAAAGAAAACTTGATACGACACCGTTTTTTTTTTCCGCCCTGGGTAAAATCCTTTATGGACTTCCTTGCCGGCCACGGGGATGGCCAGCGAGGGGAGTGTGGGACTCTCCCCCATAGTGGGGGCCTACCCACTAAACCTCCCCGGGGTGCTCCATCTCGCGTCCTGTTGCGGCATTGTGGGATCTGATGCAGAACCACGCCTGATACGACACCCTATGCCAACCCGTCTGGCCAGCGTGGCATAGTAGGCTAAATCATCTTCGTCGTAAAGTTACTCTCCACGTAGTTGGAGGAGGCCCGACTCCGCAGTCGGTCAATTTTGGGTTGAGAAGTAAGTGAGTACATGTAATATGCTAGTTCTGTCGTAGGCTCTGCACGTTCGGCACCTGTGCCACTTTTAGGGTCCTAAACCCTCCACACTCCATCGATGTCTCGATCCGATACTATCGATATTTTCATTAGAATTACGCGACCGTAGCATACACTTATTTTGCCAAAGTGAAAGGGCGCAGGCGGCTACCAAACAAGGCAGTCCTCAAATGTCAGATCTGGTCAAATAAACAAGGTCTAACTAGGTGTAGGGTTTTAGGTATTTCGGTTGCTGGCCATTTCAAAGTTTAAGGCTTTTGAAGTATTCTTTATCCATATTTTTTAAATACATAATAATCTTAGAACCTAAAACCCAGCGTGTTAGCCCAGTTTACTACGAAAATCCGTAAACGGCGCAATATATAACAACGATTCATATTATCTACTTTTAAATTAAAAAATAAATAAAATAATTGTCATCATTTGTTGATATACACAAGATTATTCATAACCGCTTATAATCAGGCCAGTTGTAGTCGGGGCGTGCTTCTAGTATAACAATAAATGGTTGAAACATATTGCATTTTACTTTATCAGAGATCAGCGGTTTAACGACTATCGACCGAACAAAGAGATCAAAGTGCTCGTGACTAACAGACATACAATCCTTTATGTGAAAGTGTTACACAAAGATTGCTCTTTTATATGCGGATTAATTTTGGGGGCCCGTAACAGGGACTGTAAAACCTTTTGGTCGATTTTAACCTTTTAAAGTCGGTTCCGTGTTTACTGCGATTGATCGATTAAAAGTGACAAAATCATTAAAGCTTTAGTGAAGTATGGTCTTTCTTTCATATACTATTTTAGGCGCAGAGGGATGATCATCCAGCCAGACGAGGTGGTATGTCTGGCTAGGGGTCGCAGCGCCTATTCCCCCGATATTTATAGTCGGAGAAATCTTTCGAATTGCTCTTGAAATTTCGCTATCGCGGTATAGGACTTTTTGGTAATCCTCGCATTTGTAGGCGATATATTTTCTTGACGTAATTAGTTCCGATTTTTTCGCTTAAATTGTGTAAAGTATGTAGCATGTTAGTCGCTACACTTTCGTCCGTGTGGCTTTAAAGGATTTAGAATACATAGTGTCACCACCCCATTCCATCCCGAGGGTGTCGTACCCATCTGGCCAGCGTGAGAGGAGGCTCGACTTGGTCACAGAAATGTGAACGACATCCGACACAACAGCTAGTCGATCACAAAGAACTCTCTGGTATTATTTTGATCGCTCTTGTCTTCAACAAGAAAGTGCTCCTTGTTTGCGAATGATCAATGTTCGGATGACGTGTGTCTGAACTCGGTCAACTGTGGCATCAGAGGTCCGATCGAATGTGAGGTACAGAGATATTATTGTTTCGTATTTGGTTTCATTTGAACCGACATCAACGAAGAAGGAGGTTCTTATTTTTCTTAATTCGTTCTTAATTGAATTGACTGCCTCGTTGGTCGCCGGGTAACGGGTTCGATTCCGGAGCCGCACAACTGTCTTTGTGTAAGCCAAAGCCAATTAACTAAGTCAATTTGTTGATTATTGCTTGCTTTTCGCTTTAAAGATCTTTTTGTTTCTGACGGTTTCCATTTTTTGTTAGAAGCTTCACTACATAGTATAAAACAAAGTCGCTGTCGTCTGTCCGTCCCTATGTATACTTAAATCTTTAAAACTTCGCAACTGATTTTGAAGCGTTATTTTTAATAGATAGATTTATTGAAGAGGAAGGTTTATATGTATAATAAATGCATAATATTGTTTAAAACTCTAAATTTAGATATTCATCATTTCACCCGTGCGAAGCCGGGGCGGGTCGCTAGTATATAAATATATATACGTTTCACACGTGTCGCCAAACTTATGAGCTGAATAGTAGTAGAAGTAGTAAATGTGGCTCGTTATTTCGTTAGTACTAAGGTAACTAAATTCATTTGTTCTCTTACGAATTGTTCGAATATAGAGACACGTATTGTAATGTTCGTAGAACATAGGCACCCATTATTACCAACATTCAAATACCTCAGTCTTATATTTCAAAACAAAGGATGTTTTGAAATGTGACGCATTCGGTTGGCTGTGGCGTGTTTTAGTTTTCTATAGGCATGTGCAGAAAGTTGTTGATAAGTTGATATAATTGCCTGTGCATACCTTTGTTAGATAAAAAAGAACAATGCAACAAAATTATATCTTATCGTACGTATTTCAGTTAAAAATGATCGAATAGTTATCTATTATCGGTTGCATGTGAATGTTATATGTAATATCGATATTTGTGAGTCTGCTAACCCAGCGCGGCACAAGCTTATTTTACAGGCGATGCGATTAGAGAGCTCTCGAATTATCTACATGCCATAGATCAGTTTAGCTATAGTTGTTTCTTTTTAATTAGACGTTGTCAACTGACGTTTACTGTTTATATGAATGTCTAGTCTACGAGTAGTGTAGTGTACGTAGGCCAAAATGTCACTATGTTAGAGCTACCCTACGATTGGCAGGGCCGGATTTAGGGGTCCAGAGACGACGTGCTTAAGGATAGACTGAGCAGCGATTTTTTTATGGCTAAGTCGAGCTCCAAATTTGTCGAGGGATGTTACCTTAATGTGACACGTTGCACAAACGGGTCGACAAGCTGTTCATCTCGTGCCTAGGATTTCTGCTTTGTCATTCCCTATAGTCGGTCCCAGCAGCTGGATGCGTCAAGCTGAAGACAGGGCGCTTCGGCGGTCTTTAGGGGAGGCCTATGTCAGCAGTGGACAAAATGTGGGCTGATGATGATAGTCGGTATTACGACAGCCTCAACATGGATGGCACTATGCCACACTGACAGCGCCACACACCTGCTATTGAAAGTCCAATGCAATGAAATTGTCATATACGTTAAAGATAACAATAAAATACATTATTTTAATAACGTTACTTACATTTAGGGAAAATAACGTCCTACATATAAACATTATCGAAAAAACAACCAAGAAATAAAAACGTATCCGATGACATAATCTTTCTTTCTGTAGGTGGGACAGCAAATTTATAGTTCTTGACCATAAGTTTTGATGCAATACCATATTGGGGAAAGACCCCTGTGGAACACCTACGAAGTATGGGCCAATCCGGCCTACGCGTGAAAAATGATATTTTTTATCTGTCACAATTTAAAGGGAAAATTTCTGTCATATTCTGATCCGTATGATAAGATTACTGGTAGTGATAACAGATTTAAATCTTTTTACATTAATACGTGAAGCAAAAAATTATACACGTTTTTACGAAAATTGCGCGTAATGAGGAGTATGAAATTTCCCACATTTATAGTTTATTTATAGAAGAAGGGAGAAAGAAGAAGAAAAAGATCCTTCAAATCAATATAAAAACATTATACATATACCATGTATTTGACACACACACGCAAATATACTCTTTTGTTTATTGTTAAAGTCTCTGGTCAAATTGAGAATAGAACTTTAATTTTAATTAGTTTTGGTCGAATTTCGACCGTTGGGCGACCACCAGTTTTAATAAATCCCTAGATTTATTAAATCCCTAGAAGGAAAACTTGGTACAAAACCTTGTGCCAACCCGTATAGCCAGCGTGGTACAGTAGGCTAATTACGCTCCATATAACTGGAGGAAGCCTGGTTGTGTGTTAACAGTGGCCCATCTATGGCCTGTAATGGAATACACAAAAAAAACTTGAACTAAAAGCTGCACTATAGATCAAAAGTAACCAATCAAAACCATTAGAATACATTTTCAATTTTTTTCCGATTCGTAACATCGGTAACGAACATTTAATAAACTCGACGAACTTATGAACGTCCTCATCATGAACGTCCTCATCTCTGAATTTGCTTTAGAAGACCACTTCACACGACAGCTACAAAAGGATTTGCAAGTTTATTGGCTTTTTAAATTCCACAAAAGATAATTTTCTGTGCCGCCTATTACGATTCTGATTCGTTTTGGAAACTTGTTCCGTACAAATAAGAATGTCCATCTTAGTCATTGGTCCCATCAACTCGAATATGGTCTAAAGCCAACCGGTCCAGCATAACATTAAAATAAACATTTGTTCGGAGAACCAAGTTCAGTTACCCGGTTGTGTTTGCTTTAGGTTATTATCAGCATATGTGCGTAATTTACCATTGTTTAAATGTAGCGTTCCTTTTGATAAATAGTCCGTGTGGTGTTTCAAAATGTATAGTATCTCAGCTCACTCTATCCTGAGAGCGCAAGAAAACGAGAACTAGATAAAAAAACCCTGCACTATGTATAACATGTACCGCGGGGGTAGTTTAGCGATCCTTTTAGAGCATTTGTTTTATGTCAATAGGATAATTCCATCAAAATCGACCAAGAGTGACTCGGTCATTCCTTTTATTTTGGGTGCTTAGTGCTTTACTGGTCTTAGGTTTTCGCGACTGTTACACATTGAAATTAAACACTTCTGCATGAGTGATGTTGTGATGTTTCGAATGGATTGCAGCAGACGCGATGACAGTTGTCTTTAAAATAACAACGACTGCTGCAAAATATCCGGATCGTTGGGAATCAAATGATGAAAAACACGCTATAAATCCGATAAAAAGAGTTTAATTTGAATGTCCAGGGCTTGTTTCAAGCTTTCCTTCTTTTGACTGTCTCGTCTGTTAGGATATCATCACGACATGTGGTGACACCAAATATTCTAAACCATAAGTCACTAAACGTACTTTTCTTGGGTTCATTTTAACTATTTCAGTCGCCTCTTAGGGACTCTCAAATAGAACGGTTGGGTCACTATGTAAGCTTGGTCATCAAACAATAACTTTTAAGAATTCCTATTTATAATTACTTGCAACAGTAATTTTTAATGTTGATAAATGTTATAAAGACGTTCATTTAAATTCATCACTGCAACGTTTATGGACCAAGATAAACATTTTAAGAACAAGCTCTTTCATTACGTTCCACAATTTAATTTGGACCGTTTTAATATAAACTTAATGAAGGGTGGAAGCCAGATTACTTTGTATCGTATCTAGTTTCCATCTCATTGACTAGTGTTCTAGATGTTTATCTATTTAATTAACGATCGTGGAACAGGCTAAAGCCTTTGATAAAGTAGACGCTTAAAGCCGGTATTTAGGTCTGCTGGTGTAATAATCAGTTATAATTGACAGGAATGATAAATATAAATTTATTGTAATGTTTATTTTGTTGTTGATACATTTTAGTGGAAATGTGGTAGTGTATATTTGGAATCGTCTCTCGGTATGCATATTTGTGTATTGCTTATGTTATGCACATTCCGCATTTCGGAGGACACGTTATACCGTCGGTCACGGCTGGCCCGCTGATGTGAATATAGCGTGAAGACTCTTTGACAGCTTGTCTAACTAAATTAATACCGGCACTAGATTAGTCTCGGAGGGCAAACGGCAATCGTTTCGCGTAAATACCGGTCGTTAGCCAAAGCAGATCAAATCAATGTAGACCCCAATGAAATTTAAATAATGCCAGGTAGATTGATTTAGATCCTTAGGTTAACGGTAATGTGGTAGTTTTTAGATGCCTGCAAGTTATGTTCGTAAAATTATTGATTTAGCACTCTCTTTTAACTCTTTTATTTGGATCGGGAGTTAAATATTCTTCATCATCACCATCATTTCAGCCGAAAGACGTCCACTGCTGAACGTATTCCTCTCCCAAGGATAATAATAATAAAATACTATTTAATCAAATCATTTCAATTTTTTTATGGTAAATTGTGACAGTACTAACTTTATTTCGTCTTGATATGATTTAGGTTCAAGCGTGTCTGTTATTCTCAGCCATATTGCTTAAAAATGTTGCCATATTTTCTATTTACCTGATTATCACTTACGTAATCAGCCTACCGTTATGACGGAACAGAACAGCATTATGTTAAATTCAACCATATTCCGTTTCGAATAAAGTTTGTTTGATTTTTCATCGCTTGTCGTTTGGATACGGAGCAGCACTGGAAATACCTAAAGGTCTGTAGTATACACTTACACGTGGTTCTGTTTGTTTTTGTTTAGTTCAGTACTATTTATCTCTGCTTTTACCATCGTGGTTAGCAAATCTATCCAGTTATTTCTTTAAAGGCTTTGTTATTAGTTGCTTTCACGTTTGTGTTGCTTTTATTTTCGTTATATGGTTCCAAATTTAAAAAGGAAATTTCATTTAGTATCAGTTCATTTTCTTTATGTTTATAAATTCCAATGAAAACGGAACATTTATATCACAGTAAATCTCAGTAAGGCATGACCCAGTTTAACTAGTTACAAATCCATTTCCAAACGTTTATGTATTTAATCCCAAAGATGTAGGGCTGTTTTATGAATTTGATTAATTTAATAAGCCTAAAATCCCCCTTGTGAAAATGAAGTCATTTCGTTTTTATGGTTTTTCTTAGTCGTCAATTTTAGTGCATGCTTTTTGCCAATTATCCCTTCGCTGTTCACATTTGTTTTATAAATGGTTTATTGTTATTTTATTTGTTATTTATTTATATTTGGAATCTTTTCTTAACCATCATTATATTAATCTCTTTGTCTATTTATCTAATCCTTAGACTTTTTTCGTCCAATTCATTAAACATTATTCACTATTCATTCAGATTTTATCATTATTGTTGTGGTGTGTGTCTACATTTTATTCGTTTCAAACAAATTTATTCGAATGTAATTGATTAGGATTAGTCTAATTTATTCTTTGTTTTTGTTCCCTTTCATTATTGCCTATATTACTGTGCTTAGGTATATATTGTTTGTCTTTATCTATTGAAATGTTGGTTTCCACATTGATTGCGTCCATTGCCCCAGGTGCTAACGTTTCTTTTGCACATGCTGCCCGGACAGACGTATACACGTCTCCATGTTTGCGAAGTCATCAACAACCAACCGTGTTGTCCACCGCAGCAAGTAAGTCTAGCTTGGTCGGAATGTTCTTAGATGTTGTTTTAGCTTATTAACCACAACGCAATTGTCACCAGGCGGTGCCGTGTTATGTATTGAATATGCTCGTTTACAGGTTTTATTTCATTTCATATAGGCGTTGTGTGTTTGATAGATCGCTTTTTTTAAACTAATTTAGCTAATATGTCTGTTGGAAGATGTCAATCAGAGGTTTTGTTTTTGGTTTACAAGGTTGGTACTAATTTCTTTTGTCTTAATTATTAGTCAAAACCGCTTATACTTTAGGCACGAATTATTGGCATGTCACTGAATCACTGTTTGCTTCAGGTTATAATTGAAATATTTTGTCTTCGGCTTTTACTTGTGTGATTGTATTAGGTTCTTGGCTGTAGTATGAACCGTTTAATTGTTTTTGCGCTTCAGGTTCACTTAAATATTGTGTCACTTCCTAATGTGAGTAATCACTCTATAATATTACTGTCTTGTCTTTTCTGTCTTTTATTGTCAACCTAAAAGACTAGAAGATGAATGAGAAGAGTGGCATACTTGTGTTGTTATTAGGCCATGCACAAATGACCTGTCAGCAGCTTTTGACACCAAATATTGGGTCTTTGTTCATGTTTTTACTATTTTTGCAGGTGAACCGTCACGTCAACGATCTGTTCGAAGACCTGCGCGATGGACTCAACCTCATTTCCCTGCTGGAGGTGCTTTCTGGCGAACACCTTGTGAGTATTTGTTTAACCTACTTCTATACAAGCTTATCATTTCTTAGTTCTATGTGAACATGACTGATGTACAGAGAAGCTAAAATCATCAGATTGTTCAGAGTACATCAGAGTATATATATAACGGACTTATACAAAGAATAGAATCACCTATAACAATTACTTTATGTGTAAAGTAGACTTGGACAATGCGTATTTGACCAGCTTTACGAATCCGTTAATTCCCAGAATATATGATTCAAGCTAAACCGTGGTTTTTGGTAATTTACTTAAACAAATTGATGGCAACCTGACATGGTGGTGAGATGTTTATCGTCTTAGATCTTTATGAAAAAGAGAATAAAGTGACAGCTATTTTTAAAGAAACTCAAGTGAGAGAAAACACCTATGGGCTAAATGGCGTTTTTGCGTTATTCCATTTCCCTACCATATGTCCATGCGTGATTTTTTATAGATACAATGTCAAATTGAGCATGCGAGAACGTGATGAATTAATTCGGATAAATGATAGAATCGCGTGCATGTTTATAATAATGTGTTTAAAAATAAAGTAATTAACACAGTTCCAACTTTAACAACTGCTAAACTACGATAACTAAACAAAGACAGCGAACAAAAATATTTCGTGACGATCCCTTTCATATAATCATCATCATTATCATCACTATCACTACATAATATTATAAAACAAAGTCGCTGTCGTCTTCACGGTTATGATCGTTCTATTTTATTTTATTCCCAACGTTTCAGACACTTTGCAGTGTCCGTGGTCGCATTTCCTGCAATGTGTAAAGATCGTGAAAACCTAAGACATCATTTCGCTGTCGTCTGTCCGTCCTATATGCTTTTGCCCTCCTATATGCTATGTCCTATTGCCCCGCCGTATGCTTAAATCTTTAAAACTATGCAACGGATTTGGAAGCGGTTTTTTATAGATAGAGTGATTATACAAGAAAAAGGTTTATATGTATTATAATACATGCATAATATTGTAGAAAAACACTGCTAAATTTAGATGTTTATCATTGCACCCGTGCGAAGCCGGGGCTAGTGTTAAATAAAGCTGAAGTAATAGAATAAAGTCTCCTATTGCATTGTGATTCCGTAGAAATAGAAAAGGTGTCAACGGTTAATAGGATTGGAGTTAAGTAAGTCAACGTTGACCGTGACTAGAAAAATGTATCCGGAACAAAATCTGCCTTAAATACATTTTCTAGCTTTGATGATGCCTATATTACAAAACAAATAAGGCAATAATGGTGAAACTTTGTTTCAAAACGCCAAAACTCGTTTGTAATTGACCTAGAAAAGCTCCCTAAAAGGGTTATCGCGGAATCTATTTGGCATTAATAAGGCCGATAGCCAGGTGTGCCTCTGGAACCGCCCTGGGGTCAATAGCAACGGGGTTATGTAATAAATAACCCTAGTTTTCACTAGATGGTGTGTTGATTGATTAATGCAGATATCTAATACATTAAGTAAATTGTAGATATATCAGTAAAGTAGTATAGCGAACTTATCGTGTAATCAGTCTTATAAGGAACTTAATGATATTTTGCATCTTAAAAGCAAATGTTTCTATGTACCCAAAAATACTGTAAACCAATTTATCGCTTCAAATGCTTTAGATAATCAAATGATGACTTCCATCTGATATATGCCTCGCTTGCCTCACGGGTTGGCACGGAGTTTCGTATCAAGCTTTCCATTTCCGGCAGCTCCATGGAATGGGGTAGACACTATCTAAAACCCACCACATAGAAAACTTCTGAGCCTACTCTTACACAAACACATACTCTTATATTCCAGCCGCGGGAACGAGGAAGAATGCGCTTCCACATGCTGCAAAACGTCCAAATGGCTCTCGACTTCCTCCGCTACAAGAAGATCAAGCTCGTCAACATCCGAGCTGAGGACATCGTGGATGGAAACCCTAAGCTCACCCTGGGGCTCATTTGGACCATCATCTTGCACTTCCAGGTAAGTGGGACAATGTTGTCGTGGCTGATACAAGACTGTTTACTTTTTATTCATAAGGCCTATTTCAGCTACTTCACCGTCTTCTGTAGATACATTTAAAGATGCATATAAAATTATACCTATACCTAACTCGGTAAACTAGTCGAAACAGATCGAGTATGTTTTATTATTTTATAGAATCTGCTATTTCTTAGTCGTTGGTTATTTCTGTAAAATGATTCTTCATGATAATTTCAATAATATTGTAATTTTAATGAGTTAGTTGTAGGAGAAAGAGTAGACCAGTAAATTTATTAAAAAATGTCATTCATAAGAATGTGTGGAATTGGCATTCTGGGTTGATGCCAGAATGTAGTTGCGTCTAGTGATATTATAGTACAAACTGTGACGCGTCTATGCGTCAGTGTTGGTGAAGTCACGAATGATTTAATAGAATTTGTCATCTCTGGGTCTACGAATCCTATTTTTGTTGGCCCTTACGAAATATGATGGTATTATTCATATAAATTGCCATTAGGAACTTCGATTTGAATGAATTGTTTCATGGTCTTTCTTTGGTTTCTGATTCTCGCCACACTATAATCTAAGCAATTTATGTTTCCATTCATACGATAAAGACTTTGTTACCAGATTACTTTATACTTAAAAGTTAACACTGGCATTTTTTATGTAATAGCCTCAATTGTAATATTCGAATCTTGAAATTCTTAGTCTAATTCACTCTTACACAATAAAGAAACAGAGGTTAGGTTCGAAACAATAACTAAGCCTTCACTTTGCGCAGTCGACTGAAAATCGTCTGACCTTTGCAAATCCGCTCACATAATTTTATTTCTTTCAGTACAATTATTTTTATTATTGTGTACGTACGAATGTATGTAGGTTTTTGGTAAAATATTGCATATGCATATATCGTTCCAAACTAACATCATCATTAGTAAATGTATGTATTACATCAACGCTAGAATACCGACTTGTGATTTTTTTATAAATGGCTATTGAGCACAGTTCAGTATTACGAAATTTGTTTACTTAAATGATATTTTGATGTTATCATTTATACTTACAATTCTTTCTTGCATTTCATTGGGAACGCCACTGGTCTAATTTTATTTAGGTAAATACCAATAAAAAATGTTTATCCTTTGGGCCAAGCCGGAATTTATTAACAAATAATCGGTGATTAAGTTCTAATGACTTAGGATGGTAATCTAAGGAGTTTAGCTGTTATGTGCTTGAAAAAATCGATACAATTATCTCGGAAGTGACATTAATCTTCTGTCACTCACCGCGTAATAGTATTATCGAAAGCCCGAGCTGTGCAATACATTTTTAATGTTAATTTCTGTATTCCGTAACTAAAAGAGATTGTACGCGAGTGCATTTAGAGGTGATTATATTAAATTTCAATGAGAATGTTGCATTACATCGCTTATTAGGTAAATCAGTTACTTCAACGCGCTTTGATAAAGAGATTGTCAAAATGTACTATTAATCTTGAAAAATCTTTTAAAAGTCCCTTGTTAAACTAATTTACCCTAATGACACTTCTTAATATCACGGAGAAAATCAAATAGTCAGGCGTTGATCTTTCAAAAAAGTTACTATGATGGGGTTAAAAATACGTGCGATAGATTAGTTAGGACAATTAAACGCTTAAACATTGAGCATAGCCAAAATTATGGAGGAATACGCAAAACCTGCGTCTAAAGAATGCTTCAGTCTAGTACGTTGACGAAGTAACAGCTCTTAGAATTAACATCTTCAGAAATGGTTTGAAATGCAGTATTTAATTTCATTTACTGATAAATAAGGGCATATTTTTTTGATATTGTTTTAAATAATAAAGAACATAACCTGATGGATATTGCAGCTGATATTAGGCTCTTTGGAAAATATAAATGCCCAGCTATCGACCTTTCGTAGCAGAGTCGATGATATGCTTTAGAAATTCCTCAAGTACATCTCAGTACGCTAAATTATGCAGTCTTCACATCTCCTAGTTTAGTTTCACCACAACATCATTACAATTCACATCAGCAACCGTAACATTACACACAGGCTCGTCATTTGTACGTAACGTCGTGATATCATCTCTTTCGTAGAACTTTATGGTCATTTTATCCTTGTGGTTTGGCCTTAGCAATGGTAATATATTCAGTTTTAAGGTCAGTTTAGCTATTTCAAGTTGTATAATCTTGTTTTGATTATCGGGCATTCAAATGGCGCCTTTGACGGTTAAAGTGGAACAAATAGGAAGGACTTGATAAAGCTGAATGTGTGCTCGAAGCATTTCCACAGCATTCGTCATATGTACAGGAGGGACCAAGTGTAGAAAAAAATGTTCTCATTTTGGAACTGATGTTCTATCTGGTGCTTTTTATGTACTGGATGATTTGAAAGCGTTTGTTTATTGAGGATTTTTTAAAATTCGAATCTCTGTCGACCCTTCAGTGTACAAACTCACATTTACACACTTTCTGCTTAAATGATTGCCTTCTTTGTCACGCTGCCAGACGGAAGTTAGCACGGAGTGTTAATCCAGTTTTCCTTCGCTTGAGGTTTGCCTGGGTTTGGAGTACATTGAGTCTTCGTTTACGACATCTTTACAAAAAATAGGCATTCTGATACGAACTAAGTTGTACTCCAAATCCATCATCACCAGAACCGGTAAACCTTAAAACGCAAACATGACTAGTAAGCACATAACGCTATCATGTCAAGTCAAACAGCTCGACCTCTAAGTGGTAAAACACACATTTGAATTTGAAAGAAGTTGATAACAAGGCAGTATTTATAGCAGTGACATCAGGTTTGGTGGCGGTAAAACGATGGGATTAGGTTATTTTATTTGATTTATTTATAATGTTCTTTTGGCGAGATCACCAACCCGCTTCATGATGTCAGATGCTACTAAAGATGCTGGAGGCGCTCTAGCTGCAAGATATAGAATACTAGATATTAAACCCTGTGTGACAGGTCTGGCCAATCTTCCATTAAATGAAAGCTTCTATAGGTTGATATGATGATAAAAATCTGTAATAATTGTTTTCTCTGATAGCAGTTCGGTATTTTCACCCTAATTGAACAATTGTTCATCACACCAATCCCTTATCATTCACCTGAGGAATAGGAGAATCTTTTTACTTGCTACGCTTTCCGATACGTAGTGTCTATCTGTTACTATGGGCGATATCTCGAATACTTCAGTTCCTTCCTCAATTCATTCAAATTTCAATTTCCTCAATTCTGATACCATCATGCGGTGCAACTTCATAGCTCTCTCGCACGTTAAGTGACTCTTAATCCACCTAATGTGATAGGCCATTAGCATAGTATAATTTATCAATACGGCGACCGCAATGTAATGAGTCTAGACAGTAAACTTTACGTTAGTAACGAAGCCTCGCATTGGCGCCTGGCGCCACACTCTGGCGCTGGGCCAAGTTGACAAAAGATTAATGAGGTATAAAGTTTACTTCTATCGAAATATCTATTTTACTTAGATGTATGTGTTCTATGGAACTTAATAGAATCTTCTAGAATTATATTCTGACTTGGTTCTTGAGTACTTGCTTGATACCAATTTATTTGTATTTTGATTGTATACAAACTTCTTTTCTCTTCGAGCAAATCATTTATGGGAACATTCTGTTCGTAAATTGTTCTGTACAAAATAAAGAGTATATCTAACTCTATATTTACCCCTGGTATAGCTCAGAATTATCCATGTCGCATACGGTTACCGCTACCTACTTCTCCTGATACCTCTCTAAGTTGCCACGTATCTCTTTACTATTAATCATCAAAACTAGATTAGCTTTTTATGTGTGAACGCTTATGGACAGATTCAGTCCCGATATCATCTACAACATTAAGATTTAAAAGTATTCGTCGTTAATACTATCAACTAAGATTGTTCTATTTCTCAGCCCGTAAATGACCTATTGCTGGGTGGGGCCTAGCAATAGGTCATTTACGTGGAGGGTAATTAGCCCTCTGTACCACGCTGGCCAGACGGGTTGACAAAGGGTTTCGTATCAAGTTTTCCTTCTCCGGCGGCTAGGCCAGCCTTGTCATTTCCAAGGCTCTTACGACATAATTAGGATGGAATGGGGTGGTGGCACTATGTATTATATTGACTGCCTCGTTGGTCTGGTGGTTTGATGTGCCGCCTTTGGATCAACGGGTTCCGGGTTCGATTCCGGGGTCGGGCCAGTGTCTTTGTCTAAACCAGAGGCACTGGCTCGGAGGCTGGGTGTCATTTCTATCTATAATATGTATGTATTTACAAAAAAAAATGTATATAAGTAGTTTATCATCCATCTCGTTACCATAACACAAGCACAAGCAATTAAGTTGCTTAGCTTGGGACGAGATGGCGTTGTGTGAAATGTCCAACCTCATCACACAGAATATGTTGGTTGAATATGTTGTTACCCATGACACTATAAAAGTGACAGTAACATCAAAATCCACGTTCAGGATGTCACGAGCGAATGAAAAGGAAATTGTGTGAACGCATTGTCCATTTTAATTTTTATAGGTTCCATACGTCTTCTTCGCCTGCATATACCATTGAAATACTCCTCCTCCTTCTAAGCCCATAAATTACCCACTGCTGGGTCGGGCCTCCTCCAACGACATGGAGGGTAATAAGCCTACTGTACCACGCTGGCCAGACGGATTGGCACAGGGTTTAGTATCAAGGTTTCCTTCTCTTGCGACTAGGTTTTCGGCCTTGTCATTTCCTATTGTAGATCTTACGACACCCTTAGGATGAAAGGGGGTGGTGACACAATGTATTCTAAATCCGTCACCGCACGGAATACCGCATTCATTAAACTCAAACACAAAAGGAACTTTATTTACGTAGGTTTTATCACAAAACTCTTCTATATCGTCATATTTAAAGTACCATTATCATCATCTTCCGACCCCTGTCCCACGCTAGGTTTTAGTCTCCATACCTATCAGTCGTCATATCTACATTCACACCTTTCATACACAATTCTCATTCTTGCAATCCATCCATCTGGCCGCTAGTACCCTGATAAAATCCAACTCAAAAGAATTAACTCATAATCCTCGCAATTGAACAATACTAGACTTTGTGAGTCACTCGTGATGTAATTGCATTGTTCTGACAAATAAACACTTTCGCTTCGTAAAATTATTTATTGTAGTCTGCTTACAACATTCGATACGACAGAGCAATCCCCTCCAATTTCGGAGAGGTATTGGCACTACTTTGCGGTGACCACGTGGGCTGACACACGATTTTTATAAATTTTCCTTGTCTTATAAATCAATATTAATCAATTTGGTTGATTAGCCCTTTTGGTTTTGACTAGTCACTACATATTATAAAACAACGTCGCTGTCGTCTGTCCGTCCCTATGTATGCTTAAATCTTTAAAACTACGCTTTTCTAATAGATAGAATTATTCAAGGGGAAGGTCTAAAAGTATTATACATGCATAATATTGTAGAGAAACACTGATAAATTTAGATGTCCATCATTGCACCCGTGCGAAGCCGGGGCGGGTCACTAGTTAAACAATAAAATGAAATTTACAATTTACCACCGGTTCGGAATGCAGCTCTACGGAAGAGCCGGTGAGAACCTCTGTAGTAGCTTTTTAGATCGCCATTTTTAGGTACGAGACCGGGATAAGACGGATTAGTATAGTCATTCTCTACCTCCAAACAAATTTGATCCTTGTTGCAAATCTTTTAAGAATAATTTGATAAGTGATCACAGCAAAAAAAATATACACAAAGTTGCCTTGTATTATGTAATAAATGTATTCATTAAACTATACCGAGATAAAAGACAAAAAAACTGCATAACCTTTTCACGTGGTTAAAGTGGGCGGTGTATGTCTGTGTCGTTGGCACACTTACTGACCACCCCGTATAAGGACTGGCGCTTTTATGTGTACAGGATGTCTTTTATTTAATATGTTTTTTTTTTCTAATTGAGCAGCTATGTTATTGAGTCCGTGTGGTGACGGATTAAGAATATCACCACCCCATCTCCTCCCATGGGTGTCGTAAAAGGCGACTAAGGGAAAAAACTAATTACAGACGTTGGGCAGCAGCAACGTCTGGTCCAACTCCTTATTTTTAACTGCGATCCCCAACCCGCATGCCCAGCGTGGGGATTATGGGCAATCCCCCTTAATGATAGACAGAACAAAAAGATGGCCCCCAGTTCCCGGCAGCCCCGCTATTCCTGGTCATCCAGGTAGCGGCCACGGTAACGGCGGGGCAAGGGGTGCGAAGAATCCCCGGGTTACATCTGGCTACCTGAAACACCTGACCCTGGCTACGTACAACGGATGTACTCTAAGGCTTGACGAGCATCTAGCGCAGTTGGAAGTGGAGCTGGAGAACATCAGGTGGCATGTTCTGGGTCTGTGTGAAGTCCGTAGAGAGGGGGAGGACACCATTAACCTAGAATCTGGCCACCTTTTGTACTTCCGCGAAGGACAGCAGAAATCGCAGGGTGGCATAGGGTTTCTTGTCAATAAAGCCCTCTCTAACAATGTTGAAGAAATCTCCAGTGTGTCGACGAGGGTAGCGTACCTGATTCTTCGGCTATCGAAACGATATAGCATGAAGATCTTACAGGTTTACGCACCGACCTCGGCACATTCGGATGATGAAGTTGAGAATATGTTTGAGGACATCTCAAGGGCCTTACACAACACCACCAAGGCCCACTTTAACATTGTTATGGGGGACTTTAACGGCAAGGTAGGTGCTCAGATTGGTGGTGAATCTCGAGTGGGACCCCATGGTTATGGGAGTAGGAATCACAGGGGGCAAATGCTTGTCGACTTCCTAGAGAAAGAGGGGCTCTACTTGATGAACTCTTTCTTCAAGAAGAAGCCCCACAGGAAGTGGACTTGGCAAAGCCCCGATACTGTGACCAAAAACGAGATCGACTTCATCATGACGGACAGGAAGCACATATTCAGAGACGTCTCGGTGATCAACAGGTTTAATACAGGATCTGATCACCGACTTGTCCGAGGCTCTCTGAATATCGACTTAAAGCTTGAAAGAAACCGTCTGATGAAGTCCACGCTCCGACCGGACCTACTCCAAATCGTGGCAGGAACCGAATCGTTCCAGAACATATTGGAGGCTAGATTTGCTGCCATAGAGCCTACCGATGACATCGACGAGACCCTGCAAAACATCCTGGATACACTAAGGGGTGAGGGCATTAAATTTTATAGAACGCAGCGTAAAGGCACGAAGTCTAGACTCTCGGACGAGACTCTGCGGCTTATGGCAAAAAGACGGGAAGCTACACATGCCACTTCGTCAGACAAGGCAAATCTCAACCGGCTTATAGCTAAAATGACACGACGTGACCTTCGGAGCTCCAATACCCGCCTCATATTAAAGGCAATTGAGCGAAACCGAGGGTCCAAGGTGTTCATTAAGCAGCTTGGGAGGAGCCACCTGGCGAAGCTCACAACACGCGATGGCAGAACCGTTTTGTCTAAGCCGGAGATTCTTGCCGAGATCGAAGATTTCTATGGCCGGCTTTATGCTGCACATGCTACTCGCCCTCAACGTTCTATCCAGGATGGAAGAGCCACCCTGGTCCGCCACTACACCGACGAACTGCCCGATATCAGCCAAGACGAAATCGTGCTGGCTCTTAAACATCTTAAAAATGGAAAGGCCCCCGGTGAAGACGGAGTTACTTCAGAACTTCTGAAGGCAGGAGGGATTCCTGTCATACAGGAACTACAAAAACTCTTTAACTCCGTCATTCACTGCGGGAGAACTCCTAAGGCGTGGAGCAGGAGTTTGGTGGTACTGTTTTTTAAGAAGGGTGATACCACCCTTCTTAAAAATTACAGGCCCATCTCACTCCTGAGCCACGTCTATAAGTTGTTTTCAAGAGTCATTGCGAACCGTCTCGCCATAAGGCTCGATGAATTTCAGCCTCCGGAACAGGCCGGGTTTCGTAGGGGTTATAGCACCATAGACCACATCCACACAGTGAGGCAAATTATACAGAAGTCCGAAGAGTATAATCGGCCCCTGTGTCTAGCTTTTGTGGACTATGAGAAAGCTTTTGACTCCGTCGAAGCCTGGGCTGTTCTTGAATCCCTTCAGCGATGCCAAGTGGACTATCGTTACATCCAAGTGTTGAGATGTCTGTACGATGAGGCCTTTATGTGTGTCCAAGTACAGGACCAGCGTACTAAACCTATCCAACTGTGCCGAGGAGTGAGACAGGGGGATGTCATATCCCCGAAACTGTTCGCAAGCGCTTTGGAGGATGTGTTTAAGACGCTGGACTGGAAAGACAAGGGCATTAACATAAATGGCCAGTACATCTCACACTTGAGATTTGCAGATGACATAGTCCTAATGGCGGAATCGCTGGAGGAGCTGCAACAGATGCTGACCAGCTTAGCATCAGCCTCGCGACGGGTGGGTCTCGGCATGAATTTGGATAAAACCAAAATCATGATGAATGATCACATTCATCCGAGACCTATCGTTGTGAATGGCCGTCTTGTTGAAGCTGTTTCAGAATACACATACCTCGGGCACATTTTGCAATTAGGTAGAAGCAGCTTCGACAGGGAGGCCAAGAGGAGGATCCAGCTGGGCTGGGCAGCATTTGGAAAACTTCGTCGGGTCTTCTCGTCGCCCATCCCGCAGAGTTTGAAAACTAAAGGTTTCTACCAGTGCGTCCTACCCGTCATGACCTACGGTGCCGAGACGTGGACACTCACGGTGAGACTAGTCCACCAGTTTAAAGTCGCTCAGCGTGCTATGGAGCGAGCTATGCTTGGAGTTTCTCTGAAGGATAGGCTCCGTAATGAGATTATCCGGCAGAGAACCAAAGTCACCGACATAGCTCAGAGAATTAGCAGACTGAAGTGGCAGTGGGCTGGTCATATCTGTAGAAGAACCGACAACCGCTGGGGTAGACGAGTTCTTGAGTGGAGACCGCGAATCGGCAAGCGTAGTGTGGGACGGCCCTCTGCTAGATGGAGCGACGATCTGCGAAAGGTTGCGGGCAGCAGCTGGATGCGTCAAGCTGAAGACAGGGCGCTATGGCGCTCTTTAGGGGAGGCCTATGTCCAGCAGTGGACTAATGTGGGCTGATGATGATGTTATTGAGCCTAGTTCGCGGGTTACATCTTTAACCTCATTGGCTTTATAATTGTTCCGGCTATTACTAAAAGATGTCGCTTCTACAGTTTCGAACACAATTTATTTTTATTCAAATATCTTCATTCACTTAAAATATTGTAACATATTTTACTATCTTCGGCCTGCACCTTCGCAGGTCTTGGAGCTCGTGATTGTATCGGCTTCACATATAAACTATGTTACTAAGGAATAAGTTAAAATACTAATGGTGAAATAATTTTTTTAATTGGTCCAGTGTTTTTTGACTTTCGTCGATTCAGTCAGACCATTAATATCCCACTACTGAGTCAGGCCTCCTCCAAATTCATACAGGGAAATTAGATTACTGTGCCACTCTGGCAAGACGGGTAATTAACATTACCTTCTCTTGCGGCTAGGTGATCTGCTTCTTGAGCTCTTTTAGTCGCTGAAGACGATATGGAATGGTGACATTGTGTATTCTGACGTGCCGGAGTCAAACGGATTATTTTACGTCATAAGTCTCAAAGAGTGGGAAAACATTTACATGTTATACAAAAAAAAAATTGCCTAGTAGACATTGCTTTTAGCAAGCCGGCCATTAATAAATAAATAAATAAATATCCTTGGACATTTCACACAACGCCATCTCGTCCCAAGCTAAGCAACTTAATGCTTGTGTTATGGTAACGAGATGGATGATAAACTACTTAGATACATTTTTTTTTGTAAATACATACTTATAATAGATAGAAATGACACCCAGACTCCGAGCCAGTGCCTCTGATTTAGACAAAGACACTTGCCTGACCCCGGAATCGAACCCGGGACCCGTTGATCCAAAGGCGGCACATCTAACCACTAGACCAACGACGTACAACTTTGTAAAGTATGTGATGTCATATTTGGTGATATTATACTGGGCTTTCGATCTTTTTTTGTTGGAATCTTTATGGATACCCTGCCGTCGGGGACTGGCCGGGATATGTGGCTCAGGGGCGCGTAGAGATTGTAAGTTAACCAAACCGATGACGATCCTCGACTGCCCGAATGATAATAAATACAAAATACAATACAAAAAAGAAGATGGACTTTTTTGTATTGTATTTTTTATTTACCATCCATTTTTAAATATTCAGATGCAAGGCTATGGCATTCAAGATTGCATCGCCGTTTATTTCGCAACACCATTTAAGTAGGTTATTTATTGTAATCAAAATGAATCATCCTGTACTCAGAATACCTCTCGCCCCTTATACAGCAATGGATCAGCTTTAACAAACGATAAGTATACAATTTCTGCAATCCTTTACATAATACGCATATATTCTTTATTTAAAATCCGTGTGGTGACGAATTTAGAATACATAGTGTCACACCCCTTTCCATCATGAGGGTGTCGTAAGAGCCGACACAGATAAATAATAAGACCCAAAACCTAGCCGCAAGACAAGGAAAACTTGATACGAAACCCTGCGCCAAACTGTCAATACTGTGTCACGCTGGCCAGACAGGTTGGCGTATTACTCTCTATGTAGCTGGAGGAAGCCGACTCAACAGTGGGTCATTTATGGGCTAAGAAATAGTAGTAGTAGTTATATATTGACACTGTAACCCCTTGGTATGTAGGCAGATAGCTACAAATTTAAATGTTTTTTTACACTTTAAAAGTGATCGTATCCACCTTTTCATTTGGGCACTGGGTTTGCATCAACTTATTCTCCACTTGTCTGGTTCACTTACGACACCCTAGGTGGAACGGGTTGATGACATTGTCAATTCCTTTGAGTCACGGTACTTTTGCTCAAGATGTTTTCCAACTACTGTAATTTTGGCCTTCTGTCTAGGGCAGCTAAACTTGCCCTAGACAGAATACAGCTAACTATGTCTTTGAACCTACAAATGGCGGCACTTCTGATGTTCTAAGCGCTAGTTAAGCTACGCAAGATCGTACAGTTACGCAGGTCGTGGGTCAACGGCCGCCTACGATTGTCGGCGCCCGACCAACGCCTTCTAAATCCAAATTTGCTCAAGATTTGAATTTCGTACTAGTTAGCTGTTAAATTTTGTAACATATTATATGAGTAATGATTTCCAGTTTAAAAGCGTGGTGACGGAGTCAAACTCAATGTCACCACCGCATTCCAAAGTCAAAGTCAAATCATTTATTTTGCATAGGACACAATGGACACTTACAAATTGTCAACATATTAATAAAATTTATACAATGCAAAGTAATATAGTCTACCATCTCGGAGGTGTCTTTGACGTCGACAAAAGGAACTAACATGGCCAAAAACCTAGCAGAAGGAAAACTTGATATGAAAGCCGGTGCCAACCCATTTGGCCAGCGTGGCACAGTAGGCTAATTACCCTTCGTATAATAAGAGGAGGCCCCAATCAGCAGTGCGGTAAGTAGTAAAAGTAGTTAACTTATAAAACCAAACCAATGTCACTGGTCAGTCTTTAGTTGACACACACAGTATAAATTAAATGCATTAACTATGAAAAAAACTACTCACCTAAATGAAATTTTACTCGTCTATTCTAGCAGCGTGTATGAAATATATTTCCCAAGGGTGTTCGTTATTCAGACCGCACAGCGCCATCTAGTGGCAAGTGTAAAAGATATCATGTCACAAAAACATTGAAACACACCATCTAGTTTATAATGGTGGCATACATAGTATCACTGCCCCTGCCGAAATGATAAGGCCGATGCCAACCCGTCTGGCCAGCGTGGCACAGTAGGCTAATTACCCTACATGTAGTTGGAGGAGGCTCGACTCAGCAGTGGGTAATTTATGGGCTGGGAAGTAAGTAAGCAAGTTGTTAGCGTAGGTTGATAATTAGCACACTTATCAGTATAGGCAGTTAGTGACGTCACTCCGGGTGACCTACAGTCCATAGGGCCTGCACGTAGGTCGCAAGGCCATAGACCAGATGGCAGCACCCACGCGCCGCCCTCGCACCCTCGTGTTATGAAACAAACACTTTCCTGCCTTGTCTATGACGTTATCCTCGAATTATTTGCTTTCATTTTTAGCCAGCGTTACTGAAGGATGTGGCATTTTTATTTTTTTTTATTTGATTGTTAAGGAACATTATTTATGGTGATTTGAAAGTTTTTTTTTAAACGAAGCCGCTGTACTATTTAAAAACCTGTATCGCGGGGGCAGTTTACAAACATGTAATTCACGAATACAAATGACACCCAGACTCTGAGCAAATGCCTCTGGTTTACGCAAAGACATTTGCCCGACCCCGAAATCGACCCGGGGATCCGTGATCCTAAGGCGGCACATCTAACCCCTAGACCAACAAGGCGACAATTTGGTAATGTAGCAATATCTGGGTACAGTCAGCATGTTAGCTGGGTGTAATATCTGACCTACTCCGTGTATAATGATATTGGACTACAAGTATGTACTCCAACCAATTATAAATAATAAATAAATAAATAAATATCCTTGGACATTTCACACAACGCCATCTCGTCCCAAGTTAAGCAACTTAATGCTTGTGTTATGGTAACGAGATGGATGATAAACTACTTAAATACATATTTTTTTTGTAAATACATACATATTATAGATAGAATTGACACCCAGACTCCGAGCCAGTGCCTCTGGTTTAGACAAAGACACTGGCCCGACCCCGGAATCGAACCCGGGACCCGTTGATCCAAAGGCGGCACATCTGACCACTAGACCAACGAGGCAGTCAATTATATAGTAGCGGTAAAACTAACAGCTAATCTAACCATATAAGTAGCCACCATTCCATCGCGAACAAAGAAATTTGGCAACTCGTTTCTTTGTCGCACCTCACGAGCATGGAACTCCCTCCCTGCACACGTATTTCCACCCACTTACAATATAGGTTCTTTCAAACGAAGCGTGAAAGAGGCACCTTGCGGGCCGGCAGGGCGAGGATGGCTAGTGCTGTACGTAAAGTTTAGCACTAGGTATCCCCACTTCGAGACTGAATTTTCACTTAACATCAGGCAGAATGATGCAGTCAGATGTCAGGCAGATGCCTGTTTAACATAAAAAAAAATATATACATATAATACAATTACCGGTAGTCCCACTACATGGGTCACGGAGGGCAGACGGTAATTTAAACGTGGGCCGGTAGGTAGCCATAGGCGAGGGAGTCGAAAGTTGTGTTAAATAAATAAATAAATATCCTTGGACATTTCACACAACGCCATCTCGTCCCAAGTTAAGCAACTTAATGCTTGTGTTATGGTAACGAGATGGATGATAAACTACTTATATACATTTTTTTTTTTGTAAATGCATACATATTATAGATAGAAATGACACCCAGACTCCGAGCCAGTGCCTCTGGTTTAGACAAAGACACTTGCCCGACCCCGGAATCGAACCCGGGACCCGTTGATCCAAAGGCGGCACATCTAACCACTAGACCAACGAGGCAGTGTTATAATTGTAGATTATAAATTTATTTATTTTTATCCTATTGTAGACAGTGCCTATAAACTAAAGCAGAAATATTTGGTAATTACTTGTACAAAGGCGAGCTTAACTCATGTATAAGTTTTCTAGCAGCTAATCCAAGTGATAAAGACATTTTATTTGAGAGTAATAAAATGATGTATACAATATATACCTATTTATAATATTTAAACACCTAAATATCATATAATTAACATACAACTAGTATATAAAATACATAAAGCAGTATATTAATTTGTTAGAGTTTATTATGAGCACACTGCAAATGTAATATACTATCCAAGAAAACTGATTTTGTGTGTGAATTAATAAGCCCAAGTATCAACTACAATATGTCTTATATTACTGATTAATTCGTTAATTGAATGCTCAAACACCTTATTTGTACATGCGATCCTCTGGCAGACCATGATGGTAAGTTGTCAGAGCGTAAAAAGCAGCAATAAAAATGCTTGCTTGTTGTTACTGGCAATAGATGGCGCTTTATGGTTCGAATGTAAACGCGAACGGATCGAATATGCTTACGCTTTCGCGTTACGCTCAACAGATGGCGTGGTGTGTTTCAATCAGTGAGCGATGGTAAATATATTTGATTATGTAGTTTATTTATTTATCCATAAATTATGATAAGTGTTTAACATGATGATCTGCAATTAGTTGTTACCTTTCACTTCACACATAGAGGTAACCGATCTTAATCATCATCATCAGCCCGCATTAGTCCACTGCTGGACATAGGCCTCCCATAAAGAGCGCCATAGCGCCCTGTCTTCTAAATCTTTAATTTATTATATAATTTCTATCCCCTTTAATTAGAGGAGGTTTCAAGCAACGGGCCGTTATTGACCCAACCAACGGCCACATATTTTTTATTTGAATTAAGAAAAAAAAATGTACTAGAAGCCTTCTCTATTTTTCAGTGTTTATTACAAGGAATATTCCGTACAATCTGTGTGTTTGACTAAACTTTAACTATGTTACAACAAACAAAAGTCTCCCGTCCTCTTCACTTTCGTACAAAGTACCAACAAACAATCTATAAAATGATTAAACGATTTATTTAAATCTATGGACTTGCAATGTCAATACGAGATCGATGTGACACACAAGGCTCCATTAAGTGGTCTTGCAATCAAGTCTTGTACCAGGCGCGCAGATAAAGTGACAGGTGTCAGGAAAACGGGCATCACGCTTGACGTTCAATCTACATTTATGTACCTGTGCTACTTTTATGTATTCCTGGTACCGTTCAATATCTAGCCAAGGCATTGGAGTTAGAATACAACCTTTACAACCAAAACTTAGATTTCAAACAACTACGTTTTTGCAACCAGAACAAGCGTACAAGAAAGTAACTTACAAACTAGATCAAAATTGGTCCATCCCTTCAAGAAATAGCCCTAATAGTCAAAAGATATGGATGGATTGTCAGAATGAGGAACTGTATAATGAAAGGAATGAATGTAGATATGACGACTGATAGTGTGTATGGAGACCACCACCTAGCGTGGGACAGGGGCCGTAAGATGATAATGGTAACTTTAAATACGACGATCTATAAGAGTTTTGTGATAAAACCTACGTAAATAAAGTTCTTTTTGAGTTTGAGACAGACATGTCAAAATCATGACACCCATCTATCAACCAAAAAAAAACCAAGTTTTGGCCATAGTGCATCAATCCGGCTTAAGTGGAATAATATTTTCTTTTTCTCAAAAATCGATATCTTGAAGCCGTGTAACACTTTTTCAGTCTACGGTGAAAATTTGCATTTACCTTTTTTAACCAAAGATCAGTTAAAAAGAGTAACTGTAGAATTTCACTGCAGCTCTTCTCCGTAAAGCAGCATTCCGAGCCGGTGGTAGTTTCGCCGTCATTCGAAAGTATTTGTAACCAAACTTTTGAATAAAGGTAATTTTAATATATTTATACACTCATTTCGTATGTATAAATAAGCAATATTCTCAAAGCAAAGATAATATGCTCGCCATAAATCCTTAAAGTGTTTTATTTCCACGTAAACGAGTTCTCAAAACCGGTCCAACAATCCGAAAACAAATATTTAAACCAACCTCAGAAAGTACTATTAATTTAATAATCTTTTTGCGTACTTTATAGCCGGATTTATTTTAAACCGACAAGCCTACAGAACAAAACCTCATTTCGTTTTATTAGAGGCAATTGATTGACCTAAAGGCTTAATTTCTGGGCAATGGAAAGTGTTAGGCGTATTTTGAGTATGATTTAGAATACACAATGTCACTAATCCAGACCACCCTGAGGGTGTCGTAAGAGGCGACTAAAGGAACCCAAGAGGCAGACCACCTGGCCGCAAAAGATGGAAAACTTAATACAAACCCCGTACCAATCCGATTTGCCCACATGGCACAGTAGACTAATTGCCCTCCGTGAAATTAATGTTTGGTGTCTGCTAGATGTAGGATTTTTCAGACCTCTCCCGATGAGGAGTGTGTAGCATTTTTTTTATTAGTGTATTATGATTTTGATGCCCCTGAAACTCTCCCTAGGAATAACTGCCGCGATTGCCTCTATCCCCATAGAGCCCGGCCCGGGAATATCAACAAGAAAAGGTTCCATAAAATTTAATTATGTTACTGCCACATTTTTAACTGTCTAGTCTACCTTTAGTCGCCGTATACTACAAAAAAAACAAACGTCCTTAACAAAAACAATGGGTTAGGAATAAGTATTCTTAAACCACCACACATAGCTTAGATATTGCATTCATATCAAATCCACGTAATCCCACGTAGAAAATACTTAATTTTTTACCAACAGTAGCCGTCACGGGTAAGTTACCTTACATCTGCGTAAGCGCAACCAGTCACCTGCAAGCGACCGGCGTAGACGCGCGCGCTCCGCGTTCTCAATTTAAAAAGAAAAACAATCGACTACGAATCGAACTATTTCAACTAATAAACTAACCAACTAACAGTGTTTTTGAAAATCGAACTAGTGGTGTGTAGTGTCATTTTGTTTTTTAATGTGGTAGTGACGTGCCATATTGAGGATTCGATACGTTTTAGTCGATACCGGTGACAATAACGGTTTTGTAGTTTTATCAATGAAATGTTCAATGAAGGTGTTGGGATTCCGAAACAGTTAATTAGCGTTCATTGCTCTGACAAGGATTTTATTTTTGTGTTAACTTGATTTTTCGTATTACGATTTACAAGACGGACGACGTAATGTAATATATTTTCAGCCTAATGTTGTAAGGCAGGAAAAAAAAAGGAAAACTTGACACAAAAGTTACCTACGATACGCGCTGAGATGATGATAATAATCTCGGAATTGAACTTGTATGATTGAGAATCAGTATGACATCATCAGCTAAGAGATTACGTTCACAAATACAAAATTCGTAGTACATTACGTTAAGTTCTGCAGCCCTTGAGTGTATGCTAAGTATACATTCATCAATTATTAATAAGGTAACAACAACATGGAACATATCGTCATGCCTATATAAACAAGCATTAAGCTCATAGAATGTGATATTAAGAATGCAAAAAAAAATTACAATGAGTAGGAAATCTAAATTATTAATATCGACTTTTTTGTCTATAACAGCCCTAAAGACAAACCTAGCAGTGATCCTCTCATAATGATTTCTTAGGTTTTTGTTTATTATCTAAGCCGCCAACTAAAGTATGTAATAAGTGAAAACACTTACTAAAATATAGCACTTTGACATTGTCAGGGATAAATATCAGAACCGATTTTATATATTTTTTAATTTAAGTTAGATAGTAGTATTTACACGCCTACTAAGCTGATGAATCTCCTTTTTCGGATCTTAACTGTATCCGATTTAATGCAGGTTGAAGTAGAACAAAAAGTATACCAAACAACAATAGTTATAGCTGAGATTGAATTAGGTTGTTATCCAACATTTTCTATGTGATGACTGTTCTGATTGTGACATTTGGTAATATTACATGATCTTTACGTCTCTTCAAAAACTTGCTTTGCGATAAGGCCGGAGAGTAAAAGACACTGGTTTCCCTTCATAATGAATAAATCTTTCGCCTTTTACTCAAAAATATATATTGTGATGTGAGTTAGCCATATTGAAATATTCAAAGTTAACACATTAATATAGGCCGGAATTGCAAACATATTCTAATAGTGTCAGAATTAGCCACAACGTTAAAGTTGATCTCACAAATAGGGTAGCTATTTGTGAGATCAAAATATGTGAATCAATTTAATACCAACCTACATCATTTTTTCTCTACTACCAGCCATAAATCAAATTTCCTACATTTAATAACATGCAAGAATGCCAAACGCCTAATTAAAATCCAACCGAGAATTATTGAATAAAATGTCGACCACCATATAAAGATGAACAAGGTCCTGTGATGTAGGCGTCACCATTGAATGCCCACCAAGCAATATCAAATCATCGCCCACACCGACATTGTCTGAACTCCCGGAGAATAATATGGCTGATAAAAAATATAGTGCAGGATTCCATACACCGAAAAGATATTTACTCATAAGTTTGTCTGGAATCAATAAATACACGGAACGCTTTAAGACTATTTATAAACCTAGAATAAAACCGAATGTATGCAAAATCTGGCGAACATACTTTTTCTCTGGCCGTTAAATAGCCTCCTCGAATATTTCGAGGAACAAGTCCCTTAGCCGACTCGTCTGGTCAACGTGGAACCGTAGGCTAATTTACCTCTAGTAATTGTTACTAGTAATTATTACTTTACCTTAATTACTTTACATTAACTTTAAATAAGTTAATGTAAAGTAATTTGGGTAATTTAAAATTAGCCTACTACGGTTCCACGTTGGCCAGACGGGTTGGCTTAGGGATTTGATCCTTCTCTTGCGGATGGATAGGTTTTTAGCCTTGGTGTTTTCCTTAGTCGCCTCTTACGGCAACCGCTGGATGAAATGGGGTGGTGTCACAATGTATTCTAATCCATCACCACACAATAACGCGAAATTGACGCTTATAGATTATTACTGTGATATAGCTTTGTATAAGTAGTTACAGACGTTACAAGAATATTTGTGTAGGTGAACTTGAAGATAATTATTTCAAGTAATAACTTAGACATAATAATGCCAAAAAACACACATAATACAAGGAAATAAAATGTTCGGATACTGGGTTTCAAGGTTTAAGACAACAAACACACGTTAAACGTACATAAAATCTACGTTTAATTGAATGAATTAGATTTTAAAGAAGCCTTTAACTATTTTTCTGATTTAGCCTTACTATACGAACCTTATGAACTCAGCAATGAACTTATTGAAACAATTAGCACATTCAATATCAAACCGTTTATAGAAATCGTTCAAAGTAAACTTAAATATATTTGGAGGATCTGTAAGTGCTGTGAATCTGAGAATCGTGCAAATCTCTAACAGATATGCGTGTGCAGTATTTCGTGCACAGTCAGTCGTAGACATTCATACAATACTTTATGTCATAATGCCAAGTGTTATTACATCAAAGTGTAACCAGTTGTTATTATTTATGTAAACATTTGCTCGCACACACATTTGGGTCAAGTTTACCCGCAATAACTGTGGCAGTGACATTATAACTTCCAATTACAACATGTGCATTGTTTTCTTCAAGTCTTCTATATACAGCACTAGCTTTTGCGTGGGCTTCGAACCCATGCTTCGCATATAGCCGATTTAAATTGTGAATGGATTTTGAAAATAAAATAATATTTTACACCTTTGGTTACAAAATCACAATTTACTTACGAATCTCTAATTTTTTTGAAAATAAAATATTGCTTATAACCTTCCTCTATCCAACACTAAAACATTTTTTGAAATCGGACCAGTAGTTCCTGACATTAGCGCGTTTATACAAACAAACTCTGCATCTTTATAATATTAGTATAGATTCAAGCATACATTGATTTTATCAACCGGTTTTTAACTTGATTAAATGTTGTGAAAACCTTTTCAAGATCAATGTTGCTTTCTCGGACAAAAATCACTACAAACATAATTTAGCACGACTTCAAAAATTTTGAAATCTTAACCTAATTCAATGTGACACCAGTATATAACATTTTAGAAAGTATTTCCTGCTTCGTATTGTAGTGTCATCAGGTGAAAGGTCGGATAGACTGTTTGCAACAAAACATTTTAAAATAGAGAGGATAGCTTGAGTGTCACAGACATTTACTAAGGTGACTTGCGTGACGTCCGCCGGAAGGGCCATTCTATACTCAAGAGTTAGTCTCCTTACATGGCGCGAACCATGCCTAATTCGTAACATGCTCAGAATACCGACCACTTTTAGTTTCATCACTCGGTTTACTCTCATAAGGTTCTACATAGTTTCTAAGAATATGTTGCGACTATCAGTCACAAATGTATCGATGGACCAAATTGTCGAACCCTTCATTGCTCCATTGTTTTTGCATTTACACTTGTAGATTTAAAATCGTGATGTTTCACTGTATATCAATCATACTATCTTTCCTCGGAGTTATATAGCCTGACAATGTAAATTGTCACCGGTACTTTAAGCGCACGCTCGACGCGTATCGAATCCATAATAAAGTGGAAACCCCATTACAGAGGACAGTATTATGTTACGGCGGCCATAAGGCCAAAGCGGAGCCAACATGTCCATGTACAGATTTGTAAAAGAAGGCAACAGCAAACGCCTCTTCGTCCAAGGGACGCTGGAGAGCGATGATTCCAAACCTCTCAAGTCGAGCTTGAAGAAATCTTCGCCGTCTCCTGTCGGGTCACCTATCACGACCAGCTTGAACTTAGCATCGGTCCCAAGGAGTCTACGAGATGGGCTGACTAGACATGAAACTGTTTACGACGGGCACTATCCAGGAATGGAGAGGTCTTCGAGCTATCGGTCCGGTTCTTACCGTGAGGAGAGTTACAATGGGCGTATTGTTCACGATGGGAATCAAACCCATTTCGAATATGACGGCGAGAGCGCTTTAGCTGTGCCCATGTCAGCCGGTGGGAGAGGAATATCAGAAATGCAGGCGATTCATACGAATAAAAGATTGTCGACCGAGGTTCTAGGCTCTTCTTTAGAGTCGACAAAAATCTCGAAGAAAGACGACAGTGGACAACGAAGGATTACCACGAGAATTGTTAGGAAGGTGACGACATTGAGCCGCGGCGAGGAAAGAGCTTCGACGGAAGATTTGAGGGCGGGGAGGGAAGTACACAGATCGGCAGAGCATTACAAACATGTTGAGATGGAGTCGTCATCTCTGCCGCGAAGAGTTAAGGTAAATAGAATTATTTCATTTGTTTACTTATGGTAGTAAGACCTACCTTTTATATTACTTACCTGTAGTAAGATATGGATTTGAATCGTATTCCTTCTTCCTATTAATTACTTAATCATATCTATATTATCATATCTACTTAATATATCAGTAAGTACCAAACGTGATTTAAGAACTCCTACACTTGTCATTCGCGGTCGTTTATTTTATTTTATTGATCACTATTTACTACCCACGGTTTCGCAGGCGTGGACTTCTTACTCGTGCGTATATTATTAAATACTTTCCATATTTATCTTGAGATCTTTACAGGATTCTAAGCTGTGCTCGAAAAATAGTAATCTATGTTGCAGTCCACTTACAAAACTTAGTGTTACCAAATTTTATCCTAATTGTTTTGCTTCTTTGAAGTTACAATCCATCTATGGATCCAAATTTCCTTTACCACTACTACTCGCACCATAAATGTTCCAATGTTGAATTAGGCCTCCTCCCATAACATGGAGGTTAATTGGTCTACTGTGCAAGCTGGCCAGGGTTCGCATAGGGTTTCGTTCCTTCTTTTACTACTACTCACCCCATAGATGACCCACTGCTGAGTCGGGCCTCCGCCAATTACATGTAGGGTCATTACTCTACTGTGCCACGCTGCCAAGACGGGTTTCGTATCAATTCTTCCTTCTCTATATTCCTTCTCTCTTTTCTTCTCTATGTTTTCTGCCGTGAAATTGATTATAGTCCGCTCCGAATATTAAGGAGTCGTGACACTGTATTCTAAATCAGTCGTCAGTCATCACACTGTTTCTTCAATTGCGTTCATGATATTAATAAAAAGTATGTATTTAATTCCATTAACACTAACTTAAGTACATATGAACAAGACTAAAAATACCAATTAACCTAAAACTTGAATACTAAAATATATAATTTAAAGGAGTCCCTTTAGGCAAGGTTCCGAAGATACTGGCAGCGTTCCCCCTTTGAATCGCTAGACTGATTCTTTGTCCAAGGTAGCTACCAGCTCTTCGGTCTCCTGTGATGTCGACTAATCTTTTTGCTATTTTCTTAAAAAGGCTTATAGCGCTAGGACCCCACGGACCAAGGGTCTCGACACCGAATGGGACAAATTCATATTCGGAGCCTAGACTCCTGTATTTGTATGCTTTAGCTTTTTCAGCCGCTTCACAAGCCGCACCAGCTCTGTTGTTGGTTCCATGTAGATGGGAAGGGGCCAGTGTGTATCCCACACCAGCACCCGACACATATAAAAAGTTGTCCACAGTCATCCCAAGTTGGTTCACTTTATCATATCCTAGTACCATTGTATTTTGTGACTAATTGCAAATTGTTTTATTAAAATCCCTGCCTTTCAAAGTTTATGGCGTGTTGCCATGATTGTAGTGTTTCGAATCGCTAACTATAAACGACGTGTCAAACAGATGACTTTAATTAACAGTTGAATCACAAAGCACTGGAGATGCAGTAATTACTTTGGACGTTGCAATGATGGAGATTGTCCGACAAAAGTGATTAGGTTAGAATGTTTTAACCCAGATTTTTGTCTGTGAAAAATGATTGTAGATTAGAAATGCGTTAATCAAAAGATGGATATTTTGTTTTCTACAGCTTAATACTGCTATCACTATCACCATAAAATAACCCACTTCTGAGTCGGGCCTCCACCCATTACATGGAGGGTAACAAGTTGGTGGAGTCAAGTTTTCCTTCTCTTGTGGCTAGGTTTTTATCCTTGTCATTTCCTTCTGTCGGCTCTTACGACACTTCCAGGATGGAAAGGGGTAGTCGACAGCTGCGTGTAAAGATATCTACAGCTTATTTTATGCATATAAATGGAATGGATGGAATGAATGGACGGAATGGAAATGGTTAAGCAAAGTCTGGCTTAAGCGTCTCACTAACCGATAGTCTTACAAGATGGGTATCAGACGGTATTAAAATACACAATATCACCACCCCATACAGTCCTGAGAGCGTCGAAAGACTAATGGAAAACCAGAGGCAGATCACCTAGCCGCAAGAAAAGGAAAACTTGATATAAACCTTCTGCCAACCGTCTTGCTAGCGTACCACAGTAGGTAATTTCCCTCCATAAATAGGGAGGTGGCCCCGAATAAATAGTGGCAAATTTTTTGGCTAAAACGAAACATTAAAACGAACTAATATGTAATTGAATTGAGAATCTCCTTTCTGTATACTACTCTGCCAAATTTTAAACGAACGTCGACTCTACAATATACGTTCATTAGGCTAATATTAACAACTAGCGACCCGCCCCGGCTTCGCACGGGTGCAATGATGAACATCTAAATTTATCAGTGTTTCCCTACAATATTATGCATGTATATTGCATACAATATTATGCAATATACATACATATAAACCTTACTCTTGAATCGCTCTATCTATTAAAAAAATCGCATCAAAATACGTTGCGTAGTTTTAAAGGTTTAAGCATACATAGGACGGACAGAAAACAGCGACTTTGTTTTATACTATGTAGTGATAGTGATATTGTGCATGGTTCAACGTGTTTTTCAGCAACGGTTAATGCTTGGTGATTATTTAGTTTATTTCCTGTATACACCCAGATTTTTCAAATATATTCATCAGCCTTGAAATCCACTACTACTCGACTGCAGAGTCGGGTATCCTACAGTTACAAGGAAGCTCATAAGCCAACTGTGCCACGCTGGCCAGATGGGTTGGCACAGGGTTTCGTATCAAGTTTTCCTTCTCTTTCAGCTAGTCATTCATTTGTTGGCTCGTACGACACCCTTAGAATGGAATGGGCTGGTGACATTATGTATTCTAAATCCATCGCCACACGGAAATAAATCTAACCGTATTATGTTAATGTCAACTTAACGTAAGTACATACTGAGGTTTAAAGTACAGTATCAAACTCATTCGATCCTGCGAATCTCATCATCATCATCATCATATTTCAGGGTGTATCATGGAGATACAAAGACCTTATAATTTGTTATACCTAGTGCGCTTAAAAAACCCTCACATGATTCCCGAGACAGGCACAGTAGTCTCACTACCCCTATTGTATTGGGAGAGGTCGGACTCAACATTGGATCATTTAAAGTTGAAATCACGAGTACATAAATATGTTTAGTATTTATAGATGATCTCACCGCATTCCGATCCAATTATACCTTCAATAAGTGGTTTTGAGCCTCTTCGTTCTGATATTGCAAACGTTCAAGTATAGTGCATTAATCTTTGAATACAGATATTTAAGAGCCTTTGACTTAGCGATCTGTTTATAACAATAATCTTAATGAGATTTATTGGAATAATAATGCCTTGTTGGATGTGCCGTATTTGTATCGTCTGCCTCGTTGGTCTAGGGGTTAGATGTGCCGCCTTTGGATCAACGGGTCCGGGATTCCGGGGTCGGGCAAGTGTCTCTGTGTCACCCAGAGGCACTTGCTCCGAGTGTGGGTCTCAATTGTGTTCGTGAATTACATGTTTGTAAAATGACCCCGCGATATAAGTTATACCTAGTGCAGAGGATATGTTTTTTAAAACGAAAATGTTTATGTAACTATTAATTTCAAAGGTTGTCTGGGTAGTTTTACACATTATATATACTATGAAGTAAGGCTCCAGAAGATTACTGGCGGCCCGCCCGGCTTCGCGCTGGTATTTAACAAAAGATACGAAAACCTCTTATAGTTAGACATATTTTACATATCTTTATAAAACATGTATAGCGTTTGTGTTATTATAGCTATATTATTGTAAAGTTTCATCAAAATCAATTCAGTAATTAGCGTGAGAGATAACGAACATACAAACTTCCAAGTTTATAATATGCTAGCGACTCGCCCGGCTTCACACGGATGCAATGATGAACCTCTAAATTTATCAGTGTTTCTCTACAATATTATGCATGTATTATACATACTTCTCATCAGAAAAATCGAAACACCTTGCAGTTTATGTTTTGGAATATACAATATGTCAAATGTCGTTTATTAATGAACATTAAAAGGTTTTCAAATCCTAATGTTAATGTTCTAAATTCAAATTAAACTTTCATAAGTTTCGTATTTTGTTTAACAACCATAAAAATGTTTCGATTTTTCTGATGACAAGTATATAAACCTTCCACTTGAATCACTCTATCAATAAAAATCCGTTTCAAACTCCTTTGCGTAGTTGTAAAGATTTAAGCATAGGTACATAGGGACGAACAGACGACAGCGACTTTGTTTTACATATATACTATGTAGTGATATAAAGTTTGCCATTAATTTAATTGAGCTGTTTCCTAGAAGCATAAATCAAACCTCAGGGTTGTTAATCAAGCGCCAGTAATTGTTGTCTATATGTTCATGCAAATCAGTGTAACAAACGCACGAGTACCAGACCTCAATGACGTCACCAACGATTTTATGGGCAACCTTATTGGCTTAGATCATTGTTTGATGCTCGACGAAAAAGAGCGGCGTCAAGTTTGACGTATCTGTTTGAATGTGGCATCTTAATTTGAATCGATTTCAAATTTGAAAGGTGCCATAATAAAAAAAAAGTTTTAAAGTCTATAGTCCGTGTGGTGAAGGATTTAGATTACATAGTGTCAACACCCCATTCCATCCTGCGGGTGTCGTAAGAGCCGACAAAAAGATATGATCTGGCCAGCGTCGCACAGTGGACTAATTTACCTCCATGAATTCATTTGGAGGCCCAAGACGGCTTTGCATAAAGTTTTTCTTCTCTTGCGGCTATATGTTGCGTTCCTTTAGTCGCATCTTACGACACCCTCAGGATGTTGTGGGTTGGTGACATTGTGTATTCTAAATCCGTCACCATAAGACCAGGGTAATCGCAATTCAAATTGTAAACTCAAACCTAGAGGGCATTCCCAACTGATAGAAAGTAAGATAAACAACAATGGATGGTTCTGCAAAGTTCAAGTCTTGAAATAAACGCCGTAATGTCACGATAGCTTCCAGCCGTGCTAAATAACCTTTAACACCGGGCAATAGATTCCAAAATGGTTTGACTGAACTGGTGTTTCAGTAACCTATTTATGACTTATGAACCATTGCAGTATGCAAGTGTCGACCTATGAATAAGAATTGCATCAACTATGCATATTGTCTGTGTTATGCCACTTGTCATTCCTGAGGGTGTTAGAGGCAGACCACTTGCGACAGGAGCATTTCGTCGAAGTAGTTTCCTATAAAACTATCTTAGAAACAACATACATTTCTCGTTTCGATTTAGGATACATAGGATCACCACCCCATTTTGTCCTGAGGGTGTCGTAAGAGCCGACTCAAGGAAATGATAAGGTCGCAAACCTAGCCGTAAGAGAAGGAAAACTTGATACGTAACCTTTTTTTTTACGTTGGAAATCCTCATGGACCCCCACCTCTATACGCCAACCTGTCTGGCAAGTGTGGCTAAGTAGGCTGTATAATGGGGTAATTTATAGGCTTAGTAGTAGTATTATTGTAAAGGGAAAAAAATCTATGTTTGTAACAAATCATATCAAAAACGACTGGACTCATTTTGAAAATTCCGTAACCATTAGAAATTAGAGTGATACATTATACATTATACATCATCATCATCATCATCATCAGCCCACATTAGTCCACTGCTGGACATAGGCCTCACCTAAAGAGCGCCATAGCGCCCTGTCTTCAGCTTGACGCATCCAGCTGCTGCCCGCAACCTTTCGCAGATCGTCGCTCCATCTAGCAGAGGGCCGTCCCACACTACGCTTGCCGATTCGCGGTCTCCACTCAAGATACATTATACAGTAATGTAAATATATTACTTATACTTAATACTATAATAATAAAACTTTTTTTTTCTTTTCTTTTAATGTAAGCTTTATGCATAGCCGAGATAAGCACGGGTTTGAACCCACGCCGGAAAAGCCGCGCGGTTTAGTTAGTTCAATATATTGTCTAACGATTTATACATGTTTTCCAACGAGTGTCTTGTAAGTGTTGATACGTTGTTTAACTTAGTAATATATTGGCCACATTTCATTCATTAGGTTGGCATGCGAATTATACACTTTCTGCGGAATGACTATGGTGTCATGCGCTGATGCTTAAGTTAATTATACAATTTGTACAGGACGTAACAGAAAGTGTATAGAAACAATAGTAGGTACCTACTTCGAATGTAGTTAATCTCTACGACCTTGGTATGTAAGACAAGTCATAGGTAAGGAAAATTATCTTACCAATATATTGTAGAATATACTTGGTAACATAATGGTAAGGATGTAAGATAAGTGTAGATAAAGATGAATAGTAGAACTAATTACGCGAAAAAACACTGTAAACATAGATAGTTAATGTAATGTATACTTAGGAAAATTAGCTAGACATGAAATGGGGACTCTCCCCATTGGAAAGAAAGGGACGAATGAATGAAAGAAACAGTATGAGCCATGGAAGAATGAGCAAACGCGAGAAATGGTATGAATGGTGAAGTAGTCTAAAACGGTCTCCGCATACATAGTGGAGGTAGGATGTATAAAAAAAAAAAAAAAAAAATGTAGTTAATCTTAAATCAGTTTTCTAATGACGGAGTTATGCGCAAACCATAAAAAAACGTGCAGTCGAACAGAGCTCGTGCTCCTTTTTTGAAATCGTTTAAGATGTAATCGATATAACGTACCTAAATAACCCTCATTTTTTTTAATGAAACTGCACTAGCCGCTTTATAACCTGTATCGCGGGCAGTATACATGTAATTCACGAACACAAATGACACCCAGACTTTATGTAAACCAGAGCAAGTGCCTCTGGTTTACATAAAGTCATTTGCCCGGCCCAAAATAGAACCCGGGAACCCGTGATCCAATATTAAAATTATGCACAGTTGCAAGAGTTCTTTCTCTGAAGCTTTCGCGTTCATTCCGATTTATACCCTTTTTATAACACACATAAACGTTTATCATTCACTATTGTATACGAGAGGTTCTTTTCAAAATATTGTTACGTTTCATAACCATGACTAAGATATGACGTCAGGAATATAATATTTCTCTATTATCGGATTATCTAACGCATTCAATATGTTACTCATTTGTTTAAACAAATTATACTTTCTTAAGGTGAAAGTTCCAGGGTAGCCCGCGAAATTCAAATTTTCTTACGTTTTTTGCAATTTGCAGGCCAGTGCTAGGTTGTATAATGATGAACATTTGATTCGCGGCTGTAAAACGTATGTAGTTACAAAGTTATAATCATCAAACTCATCAATACAACCCTCCAAGCTCATAAAGGTGCAAGAATGACTTTGAGCTTGAAAAAGTATTTCTTGCACCTTTATGAGCTTGGAGGGTTGTATTCATGATTTTGATGATTAAAATTCTATATCTACATACGTCTTACAGCCGCGAATAACATTTTAATCAACATGCAACCTAGCACTGACCTGCAAATTGCAAAAAACGTAAGAAAATTTGAATTTCGCGGGCTACCCTGGAACATTCACCTTAAACATAAAAAGTTTGACAGAGAGAAATTGGTAACTACGTCTGCGCAAATTTTCTTAATTAAAAATACTAAATCGTCTTTGAATACGATAAAAAGATTGTTACTGTGCAATAATACACCCAAAAGTACATTGTGAGTGTTTGTGACTATAAATTGTGAGTCTCAATGAGATTAAATACGTGTTAATCAAAAGTAATATTGAGCTATTACAACTGTTTGATGCGGGTAGAAGTGGAGCTTCTTGTGTAAACTACAACACTGCTGTATTATCCACGTCGCGACATCTAGTGTTCACTAGCTGATTTTTCTGAATCAATTAGTTAAACTACTAGTGATGGCTTCCAAGTGTGCGGCGTGTGGAAAATTTATATCCCCGGTAGGTGTCGCTGCCTGTACTAGCTGCACTGATATATTTCACAAAGTTTGTGTAGCCATCCCAGAAAGAGGTAATGTTCCGAAAAATTGGATCTGTCCTAATTGTAAAAGGAAAATTCCTAAAGGCGATAATACGGACACGCCGGTTAAAGGTATATGCTGCAGTACCTCTCCGCGAGCAATTTCTCCCAAGCCACCCAAGGGCCACCCGCCCTCCGACAACATGCAAAAAGGTACGTCTTCATCTAGTCCCATACAACAAGAAAATGAATTTCAAGCAATGCGCCGTGAAATGGGCGAGTACATGGCTGAAATGCGTATTTTTCGCGGTGAAATGGCCGAACTTCGCTCGTCTTTGACGGGCATGGTCCAAAGGCTTGACGGGCTTGAGCAGCGCTTAAGTAAGCTTGAACAGCGTGAAACGGCTTCTGGATTGGATGAAATTGCAGAACTAGAGGGTGTGGTAACGCAACTAAAATTAGACCTCAATGACCGAGATCAGGAAGCTCTGTCTACAGATCTAGACATCGGAGGACTTAACGAAGAAAGCGGCGAGAACGTTGTGCACACTATCACAATACTAGCCTCAAAGCTTGGGGTCAAACTCGAGAATCAAGACATTGTGTATGCTGAGCGCGTGGGCACTTCGTTGAACGCCGCAGCATCTGGTATTGACGAAACTCGTAGGCGTACGCGCCGGGTGGTGGTGAGATTGGCGCGCCGCCAGCTTCGCGATGAATTACTCCATGCCGCCCGCGTACGCCGTAACCTTACGACTACTGATATCGGTCTTAGGGGAGCGTCGCAGCGTGTATATGTTAACGAGAGACTCACTCGAACCAATCGTTTACTATTCTACCGTGTTCGGGAGGAGTGTCACAAACGTAAATGGCGCTATGCCTGGACGAAGAGGGGACGCATATTTGCCCGTCAAACCGATGGAGGCAGGGCCCATATTATTCGTTCAGATAATGACTTTAGCCGTGTTTTTAATGTTGTTGCTGTTTGAATCACCTATTTTAGTTTTTACTTTATACCTCTACCTTAACGTTAATCCTTTATTACTTATTCACATCACTAACATATTTTTAACTTTACGCGTTTTAAAATCGAGTTATTGTACCAACATTATTATTTTGTATATTTTAATTTTAATACGTGTAACAGTAGAAATCGTTAATCTGTTGTTTATTATTAACTTTATAATTTTCATTTTATTACTATATGTTTTAATATCATTTTATATTTTATATGACCAGATTTTAATTTTTTACTTACTCCTATTTAATAACATCTTACGTAATCGTATTAATATCATCTGTTTGTTGAGTAGGAAATATCAATTGGCTATTAATTATCATGTTGTTTTTATGTCGTATGTGCAACCATATTTGGTTCTATGTGCGTTGCCTCGCCTACATCTCGTTTTAAGATATCCTTTAAATTTCAACAATGACTCGCACACAAATTAAGATTGGTTTATTTAATGCTGGTTCTTTAGGTACTAATCATGATAATTTCATTGCCTCAATTACACGTCATGATATTGATGTAATTGCTATTAATGAAACTTGGTTGAGAGAGGGAGAGGAACAGCGTGCCCCTATATTACCAGAATATAAACTGCGACACATTCCTAGACCGCGTGAGCTCCGCTCTCGTGGAGGCGGTGTCGGTTTTTACCTTAGAGCTTCCACCGGCGCACGCATATGGCCTCATCCAGTAGACCCAGCTCATAAATCAGTGGAGCAAATGTGGATCACTGTGTCTCTCAGCGGAAAGAAGTTGTTAATTGGTACAGCATATCGACCTCCCTGGTTAGACGTAGATTTATTTCTGGACGCAATATCTGACTCTATAAATAGTAATGTGTCTTTCGATAATATAATTTTATTAGGAGATTTTAATATTAATTTTGATAACAAGTCGGACCCTAAAACTGAAAAATTGACAACGTTTTTATCCTGTAGTAATCTTACTCAAATAATTACTTCTCCAACCCATTTCACTGCCTCTTCACAGACCTTAATTGATGTTGTTTGCACTAATTTGACTGCCCGGACTATAGTATTGGAACCCATTGGATCTATTCTTGGTCATTCCCTTATTGTATGCGAGTTCAATATAAAACGTGAAAAAGCCTCTCCACGCACCTTCTCATACCGTCCAATAAATAATATTAGTTCTGATCTTTTTAACAGGGACCTACAGGCTATGCCATGGGATTATTTGCTGACCCTTGGTAACGTCAACGAATTAGTTAACGCTTTTAACCAATGTGTCGTTGCGCTATTCGACCATCACGCACCAACTAAGACTGTTACAGTTAAAGGTCGTTCGCCCCCTTGGTTAACGGACAATATTAAACTTATGATGAAGCTGCGAGATTGGGCGGGCGCAGAGTATCGTAAGAATAAACTGCAAAATAAAGAGACTTACTACAAGAGTTTAAAATCCTTAGTTAAACGATCTTTGTATTTTGAGAAGTCCGCTTATTTTAATCAATACATTAATAATAATATAAACGATCCCAAAAATTTGTGGAAAAATATTAAAAATACTTGTCTACCTGAGAACACTAAAGATTTACCAGTACATTTCGATGACCCAAATATAATAAATTCTCATTTTTTAAATATTCCTGATACTTTTGATGTTAGTCTCTCTCTTCTTACATATTTTGAATACCATAAATTTAGCCATGAAACCTTTCATATAGCCCCCGTTAATTTGAATTCTTTAATTAAGATAATCCGTAGTATTAAATCTAATGCCACGGGGTCGGACTCTATAAATTTGCGTATGTTGCTAATGACTTTCCCCCACAGTTTAAATGTAATTATGCATATTATAAACTTGTCGATCAGTACATCAACTTTTCCAGAAACATGGAAACAAGCAATCGTCCGGCCTTTGCCTAAAATTTCAAATCCCGTTGGATTAAACGATCTTAGACCGATAAGTATTCTGCCTTGCCTATCCAAAATTATAGAGAAAGTAGTGTGTTCACAGTTAACAGAATTTCTAGAAAAAAACAAAATCCTGCCTGACCTTCAATCAGGTTTCAGAAAGGGACGTGGCACTGCGACCGCTTTGTTGGAAGTCACCGATAATATCTTGTCAGCCCAGGATAAGGGAATGTGCACTATTCTGGTTCTGTTAGATTATTCACGTGCATTTGACTCGATAAATTTAAATTTACTTTTGGCCAAGATGAGTTACTACGGGTTTGACAGGGAAGCTGTTCTGTGGTTCCATAGTTATCTGAGTAAGCGCTGCCAGTTTGTGAAGCTAGATAAAACGAATGGTACAGCTCAGTCATCTAAGACGTTACCTGTTAGCAGAGGAGTACCTCAAGGTTCAATACTTGGACCCATTTTGTTCATTATGTACGCAGCCGATCTAGCTGAGCACATTAAGCACTGCAAGTTTCATTTCTATGCTGACGATACACAAATTTATTTTTCTTTTAAACCCTCTGACGTCGATGAAGCCATAGCTAAGCTTAATGAAGATCTCGCCCGGATAGCACTCTGGTCTAAAAACAACACGTTAGTTTTAAATCCAATAAAAACGAAATTTTTAATTTTTGGCACTAAAAATCAACTTGCAAATTTAGATCCCTCCGAGAAGGTGATGCTTATGGGTAAACCAATAGAGCGTGTGTTTGAAGCACGTAACTTAGGATTGATAGTAGACTGTAACCTACGTTTTGAAAAACATGTAGCCAACTCGGTAAAGACTTGCTTTTATAAATTGAAACTATTGTACAAAATAAGACCATACATTAATGAAGCCTTACGGACTCGGTTGGTAGAAGCGCTTGTTTTGTCTCATCTAAACTTTGCTGATGTAGTTTTTGGCCCCCGTCTATCAAGTAAAACTAAAAGGTTGATCCAGAGAGTTCAAAATGCTTGTGCGCGATTCTGCTTCAGTATTCCGTTGAGGGCACATGTGACGCCATATCTGAGCAAAAACTCAATTCTAAAGATGATGCATCGCCGCAAGCTCCATTTAGCGTGTCTACTATTTGGGGTAATAAACCAGAAGGCTCCCACGTATCTTTATGAGAAGCTTTCCTGGGTCACCAGCAGAAGGCAGGTCAGTTCCCGTTACTGTTCCATCCAACTTGCTACAGAACGGCATCGCACAGCGGCTTTCAGGGGAAGTTTCCGGTATGCAGCGTCAAAGTGCTGGAATAATATACCGCCGCCTATAAGGAGCTTGCATTCGGCTGCTTTATTTAAAATTAAATTAAAAAAGTTTATGTTTCTGCACCAAGACGCTCAAGGTACCATGCAACATGATACTAGTGCCATTTGACTATTTTAATTTCTAAATTATTGTCATTATATTAATTTATGTAGTCCTATTTAACAATATTAATTATATTTTTATTATTAATATATTTTTGATTCCTTTACTTTTCTTTTACTTTTTTAATTTACGTTATTGTTTCATTAGTTTTATTTTATTTTTTATGATCTATTTGTTATTGTTGGTATTTTCGTCCGTGTCCTCACCAAATTGGTCCCTGGCGGAAGAACAGCGCTGGACTTAGCTGGCCAGCAAAATGCTGAGCTTGGGCCCAATTACAGGACCATTTAAATTGTTATTTTTATAATTTAATTTGTTATTTCTTGTCCTGTAATAAAATATTTTCTTTCTTTCTTTCTTTCAAACGACTATTGTTACATTCACCATTGATAGATTATTTAGCCTGATCTTTGGGGTATGTCAAGGTATAATCTTAGGAACGGTACCATTTCTTTTATTTAAAAATAACGTTTTGGTATACGACTTGTTAATATTCTTATAGCTAGCAAACAATGAAGACGTAGTGTTGCCCTAATCCTGCTATTTCAATAGAGTATTAAACCAGTGTGGCCAGTGATGATATTAGGTACAGACCCGTGGTCGCTCACTGCGGGTTCCGTTAAAAGGCTCAATGCTACTCTAACCTATATGGCAATGAGGAGAGTAAAGCCAAACGTCCACCGCCAGCTAAAATAAGTTAGTTTAGTTTAGCTTGCATAGTTGAGCCAGTTGTGCGTCCACCGACGGTGAACTAACATGTATGAAAAACTGGCTCAACTGTGCAAGCTAAACTAAACTAACTTATTTTAGCTGGCGGTGGACGTTCGGCTTTATGCTCGGAGGTTCCCTGCAAAATCTGAAGGTGAAGTTACTTGGCACATTGCTCGCAGGACTGACGGACTTCATAGAAATCCTTGGGGGTGACCTATGTTCAACAGTAGGCTTCTTTTGCTTGAAATGATGATGGTGATGAGTTCCCATTGTCATTTTAGCTTACAAATACTATTAAATCAGATCTCCTCTACTGTTAAACTACCCTACTGTTCCACAACCCCGGGGCCCCCCCGTCTGGCAAGTGATCGGGTTTTTGTATTGTTTAGTCGTCTCATATAACACCATCAGGATGTGTGGTGACGGATTTAGAATACACAATGTCACCAACCCACACTATCCTGAGGGTGTCGTAAGAGGCGAGTAAAGGAACGCGAGAGACAGATCACTTAGCCACAAAAGAAGGAAAACGTGATACAGACCCCGTGCGAACCAGTCTTGCCAGCGTGACATATTAGGCTGATTTCCCTCCATGAATTTGGAGGAGGCCCGACTCAGTAGTGGGTAATTTATGGACTGAGACGAACGAACTACTACTCAACCATTATTTCACCCACTGTTGAATCGGGCCTCCTCCAGTAACTTGGCCAGATTACTTACTTAAGTACTTACTTTTTACATTATTTTTCTAAATCCGTCATATAACTATCCCTTCTATGATCTTTTCATCAACTCCTACACCCATTCTAAGCGAGAACGGATAGGTCGTTCCAAAATCGAAACCCTCATATTGCACCAGTCGCGTCAAGTCGAGCCGTAACGCATCGCTGCACTTGTGCTAATGTCACATGTGCGCCGGCGCACCTGTACCGGCTTCCTGTCCGCCATCTTGGATCCACGCGCCGTCGGTCCCTAATTGTCGACAGGAAGCCTTAGCAGGTTCATAGATTTAATCTGGTTTGACGGAACCATGGCTTTGTTTAATCCTCTTTCCTGGGTCAGGTTTCAAATGATACTAACACTTCAGAACACATTGTATTAGTAACTTAAAGACACTTAATTCCGTAGGGCGACACAATATTCGGAATTAAAAAAAAAGTCATTTTATTAAGAAAATTCTGTTTTCTGGTATACTAATACAACCCTTGAGCCGATAAACAACCCACTGCTGAATGGGGCCTTTTTTTTTCTCGGAAAATCTCATGGATACACGGCCTTTGGGGATTGGCCGGGTTACCTCAAATTACATAGAGCACAGGGTTTTCTGTATTCTGCCTTGTGGTTACTTTTAGGCGGTTCTTACGACAAACTCAAACTCAAAAGTAACTTTATTTATTACTAGCGACCCGCCCCTGCTTCGCACGGGTGCAATAAACCTTCCTCTTAAATCACTCTATCTACGAGGGTGAATCAAAAAATTCTTGGAATCAATATTAAAAAATGCAAAGATTTAAATAATAATATTTTATTTTTCTACATAATCTCCCTCCAATGCAATGCATTTAGAATAACGCGTTTCTAACTTCCTTATTCCTTGTGAAAAAAAATTATTTTCTTGACTCTCGAAAAAGTCCTCTACGGCAGCTATAACCGCGTCATTATCGTGAAATTTTGTTCCACGAATTTCCTCTTTTAATTTTGGAAATAAGTGAAAATCACTTGGGGCTAAGTCCGGAGAATATGGTGGGTGGTCAAGGAGATTGAAGCCAGCACAGCGGATTGCGTTGAGCGCAACTTCCGATCGATGGGCAGGAGCGTTATCTTGAAGGAACAACACGCCCAACGACAGTTTTCCACGACGTTTTTCTTTAATCGCTTCACGCACTTTCGGGATTAAATTTGCATAATAGGGTCCAGTTATCGTCTGGCCTTTTGGCATGTAATCAATAAAAAGGATTCCTTCACTATCCCAGAACACAGAGGCCATAACTTTGCCAGCGGAAGGAGCAACTCGAAATTTCTTAATGGATGGAGAGGATGGTCGTTTCCAAGACATGCTTTGTCTTTTAGTTTCAGGATCAAAATGGTGGACCTACGTTTCATCCATGGTGACAAGACGACGGCAAAAATTATCCGAATCACGCTGGAACATTTCGAGATTACGCTTGGAAATTTCCAAACGTCGCTTTTTGTTTTCGTCGGTTAACATTCGTGGCACCCATCTTGCAGACACTTTTTTGAACACCAGTGAATCAATTAAAATGGATTGAACGCTACCAAAAGATATCTTTAGGATCTCAGCTATATGTTTTATAGTCATTCTTCTGTCTTCCAAAACCAGATTCTCAACCTTTTTGACATTTTCTTCTGTAACGGAGGTTGAAGGCCGCCCAGAACGCGGGTCATCTTTACAGCTTGATCTACCTCTTTTAAATTCAGCCACCCAGTACGCAACCGTAGAATAGGGTACAGCATCACCCCCTAATGTCTGCTGAATGTCCAAAAAAATTTCCTTCGTAGACATTTTTTTCAAACTGAGATATTTTATCACCGCACGTAACTCACTTTTATCCATAATTTTGACTTTTTAGCAACTCGTTGCACAAAAAAATTTATTACATGCGAACGAACTGACAAAAACAAGTGACAGTCTGCATAAATATAGTGTGATAGACACTCTTTAATTTGAATATCGAACTTGATCCAAAAAGGTTTCATATATATGCACTTCTAAGAACTTTTTGATTCACCCTGGTATTAACAAAAACCGCTTCAAAATCCGTTGCGTAGTTTTAAAGATTTAAGCATACATAGGGACGGACAGACGACAGCGACTTTGTTTTATACTATGTAGTGATTATTATATTTAATCAGGCAGGCAGGTAAGACAACTGATGATGCCTGTATCTCGCTATTTTCTACTGGTTTTCATTTGCAGCTAAGTATTTGTCCAGTCGGTTCTTAAATTGATTTATGTTGTCAGCTGTGATCACATGTTCTGGAAGTTTGTTTCCAGGGTTGTTTTCAAGGTTTCATCACAAAACTCTTATAAATCGTCATATTTAAATATAATAATAAATATCCTTGGACATTTCACACAACGCCATCTCGTCCCAAGCTAAGCAACTTAATGCTTGTGTTATGGTAACGAGATGGATGATAAACTACTTATATACATTTTTTTTGTAAATACATACATATTATAGATAGAAATGACACCCAGACTCCGAGCCAGTGCCTCTGGTTTAGACAAAGACACTCGCCCGACCCCGGAATCGAACCCGGGACCCGTTGATCCAAAGGCGGCACATCTAACCACTAGACCAACGAGGCATTTATAAACACTATTATCATCTTAAGGCCCCTGTCCCACACTAGGTGGTAGTCTCCACACACACCTATCAGTCGTCTCCACACATACCCTCAGGATGACATGTGGAGGCGACACCATGTATTCTAAATCCATGGGGGGTAATTACCCAACTGAGCCACGCTGGCCGGACAGGGCTTCAAGGTTTCCTTCTCTTACGCCTAGGTCACAGTCCTGTCATTATCTTTTTTGGCTCCTGAACGGGAAGGGTCCTGAACAAAAAATTGAAACTCTTTGTAATGTCTTTCGTAGCATAGCAACGCGCGCACAACTAGTTACGGCAAAAATGTATTTCAAAGATTATATTGCCTCGCAGAAACTTGGAGTTGGATACGCTCATACGTCTGACGATCTGACGAAGAGCATCGTGCCGGAACTAGTTCCAGTGATTTATGATCTGGCCCAACGGTCCAGTGCGCAGTGACTAATCGTAGAAATCTTCATATTGCGGACTGCAACGCCGTATCGCAATTTTGATCTTGGTTGGTGACTTGATTTTGTTTTCATAAGACTCCTGGGCTTCAAACTTGCTAATTCAATAGAGTCACGATTGTCCATTTTGACAGTCTTGGTAACCTGATGGTCAACTGTCAGTTCGGGATATAAGCTACACGCTTTTGACACGAGCACTTGGCAAGAACTTTTGAATTTAGTAGGTTAATGCTACCAATGGTACCTTGTCAGGACTTCGATAGAAAATATAATATTTAGGGCTTAGTTTGATAATTGATAGTAATAATGACATAACAAATAATAGTATATTAAATGTACCTACATATAAAAAAAAAATTAAACACTAAATTCAAAACCAAACTGTGAAAGTGACACCTCCATGAGACACGGTAAAGTGCCCAGAAGGCCAGCCGCATTCCCTCGCTGAACAGCAATGCTAGTCCTCTGAGCTAGGTATGTACCTTCTGATCACGAATAGCTCCTACAAGCATTTCAAGATTCTAGAAAGCTAGTTAGCCACATGAATCCAGTCTCCACCGCAAACCGTTCAAATAAACATCCTTAGTTAGTTCAACAGTTCAACTGAAAACTTATCATCATATGATATATTTCACTATGATAATTAAAAAGCAGGTCTTATATCATCGAAAGTGGTCGTTCCGCGCTAATAAGCACCGGGTGCGCCGGCGCAGTCGAGAAAGGGCTCGAGATTCTAATTGGGAAAGTGAGAATGCGATAAATATAGTCACACGACACCCGGAGATAATTTCCAAGAATTTGTTTGATAGGACGGATACTATTATAAAAAATCATTTTAAATCACTATCACTACATAGTATAAAACAAAGTCGCTGTCGTCTGTCCCTATGTATGTTTAAATCTTTAAAACTACACAACGGATTTTGAAGCGTTTTTTTTTAATAGATAGAATGATTCGAGAGGAAAGTTTTTAAATATAATACATGCATTATTGCACCGTGCGAAGCCGGGGTGGGTCGCTAGTTTACAAATAAACAGAGAAATGGCCCTTGTAACATTCAATCAACGTTACATAAATGACATATGTCCGATTTAAAATAAACAGTGTCATCCCGAGAATTAGGAGGCGATTACTGCAATTGCATGACCAGCATCGGCTAAGTGTTAAAATTAAATTAGGGGAAATAACATTAAATTGTGAAATAATAGCAGCCTATTTCGAATGGACCAGAAACATCAGATTAGTAATACCAGTACTACCAAATTGGTAAATTAGCTTAAGGCCTAATTGAGGCAAAAATCTAGTTTAATGTGAAATATGTTGTTCGGTGACAGAAAAAGTTATTTATTAGATACTCATCAACGAACTTTCCATAATGAGGCATCTCATCGTAAATGACTAATCATTTGGATAATGAAGTCATTATACATAATATACGTAATGCTATGGAAAACTACAGCAAAGTCTTCGACATGTGTTTGATAAGTCTTTCATTGCAGAGCTCAGGCCTTTTCCAAGGATCTCTCTTGTGACCCGTTTTGCTTTGGCAACTAATGAATGATAATCATTGGAACGCCACTAATTCTTCCTTAGCTTATTTGCAAATGGTCTTAGCATACGTTATCTTTACTCATGGCTACAGAAGATGGTTCTTATTCGTCCCCGGTTCGATTCGTGTGCCTGGCAAGTGTCAATGTGTAAGAGGTACTTGCGTATGAGCGTCATTTGTGTTCGTGAACTATATACACTGACCTGCAATACTAAGTACTACACTTTTAATATATCATTTTTTTCTAAACTATAGAAGTTAGAGATTTAAAATAAAAAAACCTTTTATAGCAAAGGTTATCAGCTTTCTACGTACCTATAGCAAACTCTAGAAACTTTTTTTCGAGTCCTTTTTATTTAGAAAGTATATCTTGTTTATTTATTTATTTATTTATTTATTTATTTAATTAATAAAATATGATGTACAGAGTTAATACTTGCACTATAGGTCCCAAACTAGGCAAGCCTGTGTCTTGGTGACCTGAGATATTTAACATAAATAATTGTACACCGGCGTGATACCGCGATCAATTGCATGCAGTTGACTAAATTTAAAATAATATACAAAGCAATTAAATAAAATACGACAAAATAAAATAAGCATTAAAAAAAAAAAAAAAAGTAATTTATGACTTGTTTCCATTTCAAGTAATTTATGATGATAGAATTATGGTGATTATTATATCTGTTAAAAGTACTTAAAAAGTTATTACGATTTTAAAATCTATTGATATTCGATTTTAATTTGTAAACATCCTCCGCGATACAGGTTATATCTACTGCAGGGGATTCGCATTATAAAAAAAACCACATATTAAAAAAACCAATCTCGAGCAGTAGCTTTGTTTAAAAAACGAATCTACAGGCAACATACGACAATACTAACGCTAGTAGCGATCAAGTATAAACCACCATTAACACGTCTAAGTACGTGGACAGAAAATCTAAGTTATTCGTTCTTAAACTGACAGCACGTCCTATAAATGTAATACTTAAAACTGTTTCGTAACATGTTATTTGCCAAGTTAAAGTAAAACCTTTAAAACGCGTTGCAAATTCTCAGAAACTGTGGTGGTTTTTTTGTAGCTACTTTACTCTGGAGAGCTAAATCCTTATCTACAGTGTCAGTATGGGATGTTTTATCTTCATCTTTAATATAATTCTACTTACTACTACATTATCAGCCTTTATATTACCCACTGCTGAGTCGGGCCTCCTCCAACTACATGGAGGGTAAGTAGCCTACTGTGCCACGCTGGCAAGACTGGCTGGCACAGATATATACTGTGCCGATAAATGAATGGTGACCGGTTTAAGGTGGATGCTCCAGGGTAGCCCGCGAAATTCAAATTTTCTTACGTTTTTTTGCAATTTGCAGGTCAGTGCTAGTTTGTATGTTGATTAAAATGTTATTCGCGGCTGTAAGACGTATGTAGTTATATAATTATAATCATCAATACAACCCTCCAAGCATAAAGGTGCAAGAAAAACTTTTTCAACTTCAAAGTCATTCTTGCACCTTTATGAGCTTAGAGGGTTGTATTGATGAGTTTGATGATTATAACTCTGTAACTACATATGTCTTAAAGCCGCTAATCAAATGTTTATCATCATACAACATAGCACTGCCCTGCAAATTGCAAAAAACGTAAGAAAATTTGAATTTCGCGGGCTACCCTGGAGCATCCACCTTAATTTTAATAATTTCCCTAACATTTCCTACAGTAAAATATATATAAAGTTATTGAATAATGTATAATCGGCATAGCCCCTAACCAAAACCCACTAAGAAATAGTCTAATCAGTGCGATATGAAAGCTACTTTTAATTTATTTAATGTATATATGGTTATTTATGTAACCAACACATTAGCTAAAGGAAATTATGCACAAATAGTGTTGTTGGGATCGTTCTGTGTCAGCAATTACCTTTTTTTCTTTTTTTTTGTATTGTATTTGGATCATTTATATATGATAAATATAGTAAACACTTATACATATCATCATCAGCCCACATTAGTCCACTGCTGGACATAGGCCTCCATAGCGCCCTGTCTTCAGCTTGAAGCATCCAGCTGCTGGATAAATACTTATAATATAAATAATAATACTTATACATATAAATACTATATAATATATACAAAAAAGCTAAATAAAATAATAATACACATTGTTCACAAATGATTGAATTTGCTACAGTAGTATAAAGTAACTTCAACGGAAATAACTTGTCACTTTTAAGAAAAGATTTTTTACCAATTCATAAATTCTTAATCCGTCACCACTGGGTTAACTGTAAACAGATGGACAGTACTAAATATCTATACCGTTACCTCCGTGAAAGCAGTTTCTCCGCAAAAGGACATCGAATTCATATGCATCCGAAATGCTCAGTTCTGTGAGGTCATTGGTAACTGTATCATCAAATTCTTTGTTCAAATTTCGATGCCCTACATTCATAAAATTATCATCATCAGCTCACTGTAGTCCACTGCACAAAGGCCTCCCCTATTGAACGGAATAAATATAAATATCCTTGTACATTTCACACAACGCCATCTCGTCCCAAGCTAAGCAACTTAATGCTTGTGTTATGGTAACGAGATGGATGATAAACTACTTATATACATATTTTTTTTGTGAATTATATATTATATTATAGATAGAAATGACACCCAGACTCCGAGCCAGTGCCTCTGGTTTAGACAAAGACACTTGCCCGACCCCGGAATCGAACCCGGGACCCGTTGATCCAAAGGCGGCACATCTAACCACTAGCCTCAGCCTCGACATGTAATCCATATCAGCGTGACACGGTAGGCTAATTGTGTTTTTTTAAGACGTTAACAGCGGGGCTGTTTACATGGAGGGTAATTGGCCTACTGTGCCTCGCTGGCCTAGTTAAGATTTCATTCTCTTGCGGCTAGGTTATCAGCCATTTACTTTTTGTCGACTTTAACGTCACCCTCTGGATGAAACGCGATGGCGACACTATGTATTCTAAATCCGTCACCACACGGACAAAAATGTAATGCACCAACACAAATGATAAATTAAAATGATGCCTTTGGTTTACACAAACAAGGATCGTACCCGTTATTCGAAGACGAATCATCTAAACCCAACAACTACATAGTATAAAACAAAGTCGCTGTCGTCTGTCCGTCCCTATGTATGCGTAAATCTTCAAAACTACGCAACGGATTTTATAATAGATAGAGTGATTCAAGAGGATGGTTTATATTTCTTAATTGCACCCGTGCGAAGCCGGGGCGGGTCGCTAGTAATTTATAAATGCTTTCATTAGCTTTAGACTGTCTGACATTATCATAATCTAATGGCATTTCAACAAATTCATGAGCACTATTTAATAAATTAGGCTTATCTAGAAACGATACAAGAGCCAAGCTTTCAGTTATTGTTATCACAAAAGATTTATCGTCTAGGAAAGCATTATAAATGTCAACTCCTACACTTTAATTTATCAAGATTTTGTTTCAATGTGTCCTAGCTTTTAGACTGTGCTTATTGATCATTTGATGACCATACTTAGGCGTGATGTCAACACTATGATCTCAGCTTGCTTGTCGGATTTCAATGTTAACTGAATTATAATATTTGGATTTATCAATTATTTGGTTGCTGTTAGCATTTGTTGACCTATGTTTAATGGACTTCGTGTGCTCTTGTCGTAATACGTAAATATTGGCTCAGTTTGGTAACTGTAAATATTATAAAATATTAGATATGAAAATATTTTTACAATTTTTTTTTTTTTTGTATATTTAACTAGCGACCCGCCCCAGCTTCGCACGGGTGCAATTGTGCATGTATTATACATATGAAACTTCCTCTTGAATCACTCTATCTATTAAAAAAACCGCTTCAAAATCCGTTCCGTAGTTTTAAAGATTTAAGCATACATAGGGATAGGGACGGACAGACGACAGCGACTTTGTTTTATAATAAACATATGTAGTGATACAGTAGACTACAGTTTTCTCTCAAAATCAAAACCCATTTAATCAATTTTGCTCATTTGAAACGTCAAACAATATAATCAAATTTAAAATTTACCATTTCAAATTGTTTGTTACCATCCACCACCGGTTCGGAATGCAGCTCTACAGAGAAGAGCCGACAAGAAACTCTGTTGTTGCTCTTTTTAGATCGCCATTTTTAGGTACAAGGCCGGGATAAGACAGATTTGTGAGATCTCTATTACTTAGCTTACATTAGATCTCAAAGTAGTAATGTTATTAGATAGATATAAACTTTAACACGTACGTGAGCCTGGGCCGCCCGCATCCATCTTTTTTCGGCGACCTTAACCAGGTCATCAGTCCCCCGTGTGGGAGGCCTACCAGCACTGCGCTTTCCGGAACGAAACCACAGGAGTAGGGTGCTTTAACAAAGGGCTACCTCACCGCTCGCTGCGTATAGCGTCGTGCGTGTTTGTTTAAAATTGAAATTTGAATAAATTAGAAAGAGTGTAAATATGGTTTATTGTACTGTGTGCATGAACAGCATTCGAAAAAATAAAAACATATCTTTTTTTAATTATTCCAAAGACCAATGAAGACTTTTTGAAATGATGTGATTAGGTTATGACTAAAAGTATTTTTCAAATTATTAAATGACAAATAGATGTAAACAAACTTTTGTGTATTTAATTTAATGCACCTGTGCTAACCCTTTAAGAATAGGTAACAATTTTGCTCACTCTTTAGAAGGTTTCGCTCTGTATTACTCTGTGACGAAACTACCAGATGACTCAAGACAATAATAATATCAATTTCAACGTTTAGATCTCGATAAGGCTAACGACAGAGCCACCACAATGGATAGTTCGCAGTCTATCTGCAGAACAGGTCTTTCACTTCACCTTTGGCGGTAATTGTATTCGTTCTATTTAGGTTGCACTGTTTTAAAACTATTTTGTATGGTGATGGATATAGAATACATAGAGTCACCACCCCATTCCATCCTGAGGGTGTCGTAAGAGCCGACAGAAGGAACTGGCAAGGCCGAAAATGTAGCCGCAAGAGAAGGAAAACTTGAAACGAAACCCAGTGCCAACCGGTCTGGCCAGCATGGCACAGTAGGCTAATTAACCTCCCTATGATGGGAGGAGGCCTGACTCAGCAGTGGGTCAGTTATGGGCTGAGTGTATTCGTTGCTATTCAGGTTGCACTGTTTTTAAACTATATCGTGTGGTGACTGATTTAGAATACATGGTGTCACCTCCGCATGTCCTCCTGTCGTAAGAACCGCCTAAAAGAAATATATATATATAAATAAATAAATATCCTTGGACATTTCACACAACGCCATCTCGTCCCAAGCTAAGCAACTTAATGCATGTGTTATGGTAACGAGATGGATGTTATACACTACTTATTATACTTTTTTTTTGTAATTACATACATATTATAGATAGAAAACACCCAGACCCGGAACAAATACTTGTAGGTCGTACAAATATTTCTTCCGTGCGGGGATCGAACCCGCGACATGCTACACAGCAGTCAATCTCATTCCAGAATACCTAGTCGCAAGAGAAGGAAAACTTGACGGGAAACTCTGTGCCAACGTTCTATGTATTTGGAGGAGGCCCGACTCAGCAGTGGGTCATTTATAGGCTAAAACGATGACGACGAATTAATTGATAGTTAAGCTAAACGGGATGGCATTATGACTATTTATAGCCAATGAGCAACAAGCCATTTAAATCATTTACATGAGTCGCTTCATATGTTTGTTTATTTAGTGAAGTGGTATTCGTTTTATTTGGAGAGTGGCGTTTTGAGATTAAAACCTAACTAAAATTAATTAATCAATTTCTAATACTACATACTACTCAGTACATTTTTATAAACAATACTCCTGGACTCGTATATCGCGGGGCAGTTTACAAAAATGACGTCCAGAATGAGTAAGTGCCTCTGGTTTGCACAAAGACACTTGCCCGACCCCGGAATCGAACGGGGGCCTTCGATATAAATGCGGCACATCCAACCCCTAGACCATCGAGGCAGTCAACAGTGATGACAGAGACGACATTGTCGCAAATAATTATTCATCCATTCATTCACTTGATTAATTGTCGTCGTCTGACGTCCGCGTTGTGACGGATTTAGAATACAAAGTGTCACTACCCTATTCCATCCTGAAAATTTCTGACAACCTTGATAGGATGCCTTGTGCAAACCCCTCTGGCCAGTGTGGCACAGTATCCATATAACTGGAGGACGCCCCACCCATCAATTGGTATTTTGCGATAGATGTTGATGAATATAAGTAACTAGCGGCCCGTCCCCGCTTCGAACGGGTGAACAAGTTTTAGTAGGGATCCTTATTTTCTTATTGCAATTAAAGTTGCAAGAAAAAAATAAGGATATATTAATCAGTTATAATGTATGCAACATACAAGTGGTGAAATATTATTTAACATACACACTAATCTTTATAATATTAGTATAAATTAGTATTTAAGTATATATAATGTATATAGATAACACACACTTAAACATTTACATTACCTTTCACATACAACTGTCCATTTAAATCTACAGACTTAAAGGTCAGCGCTTAATCTAGCTTTAACCGTCACGTTTCGCGTACCCACGCATTTTGCGATACCTGCACGGAATAGAACCTTGACCGCTGAGGATATTGCCACATAGACGAAACGCGTGTCATTCTAATTGCGCGCTGAACACCAATAACATACATATAATCACGCCTCTTTCCCGTAGGGGTAGGCAGAGACCACTTCTTTCCACTTGCTACGATCCTTACATACTTGTTTCGCTTCGTCCACTTTCATTATTCCCTTCATACATGCTCTTCGGTCTAGGGTACTCTTGACCTGGCCTTTTTTCAAGACGTCCCTGATTTGGTCTTGAAACGTCCGCCTAGGTCTTCCCCTTCCATTGCTTTCATTCACACTCGCCTTAAACACTTTTTTCGTCAATCGTTCTTCATTCATTCTCTCGACTTGGCCAAACCATCTCTGCATACCTTTCTCAATTTCTTCACTACATCTTCTTTCAGACCACAACGCTTCCTTATCTCACTATTTCTTATCCTGTCTTCAAGTGATTGTTTACAATTTAATTTGTGGGCGCTATTATTATTATTGTCATCTGAAATATAGTAGGACCCACAGATGAGTCGGGCCTTCGCCCAGTACCTGATGTGATTTTTTTTTATCACCGACTCGAATGCCTTTGTCCCTACGCTTGCGTTACGGAAAGCAACGCCAGGGTCTAAGATGGAGCAGGCAATTCGAGGAAATGCCCTATCGGGCACCGGCTCTCACATACACTCGACGAAACATAGTAAAAATGCTTGGCGCGTGAGAGTGGTGGCTGGCGGACCATTAGATCCTACCAAGCGTGGTGGGTTATGTTGACTTTTACAACACGTTATTTTTCCCAGCGTGCGCCGATCCGTCGAGGTGGCATAGGCTTTGTATGACGATTTTCTTCTTTACGCTAGGCACTTGCCTCTGCATTCCGTAAGTCGGTACCCCCGACAGTAGAACAGAAAGGAAACCTGCTTTTTCATTTTGCTACCAAAGTCCATAGCCAACGATAACCAAAACTCTACCATTTGCCCCGAATCTGTCGCATTAGTACTGCAGTGGTGAGGCACCGGTCGTGGGCAGATAGTGATCGGTCGATCACGAACACGGGCCGCGAATCACGAAATTCACTTTGTCTTAAATTTATTTAGATCAACCTCTCTCTTGTTATGTTGCCCTGGTACTTATTGAATATATCTGAATCCTCAAATTCACATTTAAATCAGCAGGTATTAAATGCTTTAGTTTCTTGTATCATAATTTACCAACTGCTGAGTCGAGTCACTTCGGGTCTCATGATAATAATAATAAGCTCACTATCCGACGCTGGTTTGACATGCGCTACATCGGTTCTCTACTTCCTATAGCCTCAACATGACTTGTTGATTCTCTCATTTAGTTACCGTCTCAACTAAGCCCATTAGATTACTGGCTCATTTTATACATAGAATATCTGGATGACAGCTTTGCTCGGTAGTTTTATTTTTTATAAATAGTGTTTTTTGGAAATTATACTCATTTACTTCGTCTTACTTAACAACGCCATCTGCTGTTGTGCTCACAAAAAAGTAGTATTATTATTCGCCAATAGATGTCAGGAATTAAGTCTAACCTCAAAGCAAACACTCATTGACTGCTGTTGTGCTCACCAAAAAGTAGTATTATTATTCGCCAATAGATGTCAGGATTCCTAGCTAGATCGATTTATCCCCCCCTAAACCCTAATAAAATGACATATCCTAAAAATGATTCCTAGCTAGATCGATTTATCGCCCCCGAAATCCCCTATAAACTAAACTTCATCAAAATCGTTGGAGACGATTCCGAGATTCCAATTATATATATATACAAGAATTGCTCATTTAAAGATATAAGATAACAATAAAATCGTAATTTGGCTCTGTAATATCCCATTGAGTTATAATTAGTAAAAAAATTATTAATTTCATTCGCTCAAAAATAGAATTGAACAGTGAAATCTTAACCATCTCACATACGCAGCTATATTTATAATTAATCTATTTACAAAAAGACGAAAACTCTAGTTGAGTAGCGTAGTGTACTATCTTATAACGATTCATCTTCGGATATGATTGATTGAATCGATTGGCTTATTTTCGGATCAACATTGAACAGAGGCGAATGAACTTACCGTGCTTTGTTTTAGCACCGTGGTGATTGCGCCCATTCAGATTGATCAGGCATGTCTAATATTGCTTTACAACTATTGGCTTTCTGCGTTCTATTTTGTTTATCTTCAAATGCAGTATTAGTATTTCCACCTCTATAAAAGATGAAACGGTACATTTCCTCTCTTCTTCTTCATTTAAATGTTATGGCTTCCATATTAGCGAGACCCTATATTTAAATGAGATAATTGTCATTTCTAATCTGCCTATTTCGGAAACAGGCATGAAATCCCAATAATAGGTTTCACTGTATCGTCTTTACTAATGTCTTGTACAACAATGCTCTTTCAATCGATTTCTATCTAGGCTACATCGGCTTCTACGCTTATATTGTATTCTAAGATCAATCTTAGTAGGTGTAAGAGAAGCGCTAAGTAGTGAAAGCAGTGCAAAATTATTGATTCGAATAATGATGATCATTATTTAATCGATACTTTTGCCTTGTCTTTGTTCATTTTTAGTTGTACACTTTTTCTTATGGAATGATCTAAGATACTTCTTTTAATCTCATTGATAGATGAAACATAACATAACAATATGTGTAGCAACCATCCATGCTTTCATCAACAAAACATTATTCACTTTCATAAATAGTTTAGCCAAATAAAGTAACATTGTAGAGTTACCTTTCTAAATATTTTGATAATATCGTCTTATAGCGGTGTACAGTACCAAAATGGACAGGCAATTTCATTTTCTAACACGACTGTTGGTTTTTTATCTCTCTTAGTTTCTTGTGAAATACGCTTTTCGGTTACAGTAATACTGATGTAATGTAAAATGCAGAATGTCTGAGACGAATGTCTGCAAGTTGCTGATTTGTAATTCCATTTGGCTATACATATAAAGCCGTCTCGTGATTCGTTAAGATAAATACGACGAGGGTCCGAATTTATACTTGTAGACATGCATTGTGAATATACATTTAAGCAGAATATAAATACCATTTATGGAAAAAGTTAATATATGTTTAAAATATAACTAGAGTGTAAAAGCAGCTGAGCATGCGCTAAAAGCAATAAGACTCATCAGCTGCAAATTATCTTAGCTATACCTACCAGCTGGATGCGTCAAGCTGAAGACAGGGCGCTATGGCGCTCTTTAGGGGAGGCCTATGTCCAGCAGTGGACTAAAGTGGGCTGATGATGATGATGATGATACCTACTAGTACACTGGCTTCTTATAAAAGAAGTATAACCCAAATTTAAAATGAAAGAACGTGATGATATATTCCATTAACAGTCATGCGTACAAAAAGTAAGTAATAATGGCTAACTTAGATCCATATTTCACAAAACCGAAGCTATTCATTTTTGTATCCAAACCACAACCTCAGACAAAGTTAATGATGCACATCAAACTTGAAATAATTTCTTTGGAACGTGCAAATAACAATTGAAGAGATGTTTTTGGGAACGGCAAATGTAAGTTGGTTTATACTCGGAGCGTGACCAGACGATTTCATAAAGCTGCCAGTAAGGCGGTACTTTACTGCCAATAATAAGTTTGCTAATAAATGTAATCAATAAAAAAATGAGAAATCCAAGCATTTAATGAATAGCTGTTTAGTTACTTGCTATTGTTTCCTTTCTGGCGGCTGAAGTTCTGTCAGGGGAATGACAGGATCTTCGTGGAAGCCAGAGACACACTTGGTCTGGATTTGAACCATCTGTTAATTGATAAGTTACGTGTTTGTAACGTATCTCTTAAAATATGCATCACTTTATCTCAATCCATACATTTCCCACTGCTGTAGTAACATAACATAACATTAGTAACGGTCTACGCGCGCCTTCCGATGGTGTTTTCCTTTACTTGCGGGTAGGTTGTGTCTCTTCCCATGCCATGGTATTTCCTTTCACGAGATATCGCTGTCAGTCAAATTTACAGATATTAATTAATACAAGTATACCTGTCAATGATATTCTATTAAGATATAATAGACGTTCTAATCGAAACCGACATTGCCTTATAATGTTGTCTTAGAGTCAATCAATGAGTTCTTTTTGTAAATTAGATTCTGCAAAGATATCAATAACAGGAAATCGATTGACGGCTTGACGTTTAAAGTACTTATTTAAAAATGCACTGGTTTATCCGATCTACCGAAAGAAACTATTTCTCTAGTATGTATGTAGTATGTATGCAGATTAAAAGATCACCCTCCATGAATCACATTTATTTTTACTATTATTTTTAGTACGTTATTTGACCCTTGTCATATTTTAAATCATATCTTAATTTTTCTTAATTACCACGTAATATAGTAATAGTTACAAATTCTTGGTGGTCTTCAAAGAAACTGATACATACACAACCTGTAATATGTACCATGTCGATATTAGTATATTATTTGTTTAAAGGAAGTCCTTTCGACGACGATTTATACACTGTCAAAGGCTTTACCGGATTCATAAGAAAGTAAATTCTGTGTCTAGTTCTTACGGTTTACTTTTTATAAAATTTTCCTTTCTTACTCTAAGCCTTTAAGTTACTTACGAAGCACCACCCAGACTAGTCTTTTACAGATTAAAGCCTTTGTTTTCATAGAAATCAGAGCGTAACAAGATTATGCGGACAGGAAGAGTTAATTCTTTTGTTTTTCGTTCATGCCTTTAACTATCGCAGGTTTCAAAGATTAGATCATGCAAAAACTGAAGATGTTTCGTTGGCAATGACGTTATCGCACAAAAACTATGTTTATCTTTAGCAAGTTTTAATTTAATCGCCTAAACTTAGAACTCGGATGTCATTTATTGGTAACTTCATAAGACATCGTAAGTTTTCGTTCCGAGAATATCATTTAAGTGGATTTGATTCTTATTCATTAGCATATGTTGAATCTTGAATAATTCCTGGGTTTCATAAACTTAGGACTTTGTGGGAACGGAGAATGTAACGATTTATCTATTTAAGCACCTATAAGTAGCGGTTTCAGCAAGATTATCTTCATTGAAGATAGAAATATCTCTATGAATAGACAATGAAATTTTAAGTACTAACTAAGTGATGACCCTGACACGAAATGACATCATAGATACATCATATACCATAACCTTACAACCACGCCTACATTCCTCCATCTGCTTTTCATCACTAACTTGTGACTCTTTATTTCCTACACCTTAAGGTAGAAAAATGCATAAACATTGTAGTACAGTACGTAATGCTTTATTTTGTTTCGGCCATACATGTGATTTGTGTAATATTTACATAGAAACGTTATGCGCTACTATTTATTCCAAATTGTAATCACGTGCGATGGTGCCAATATTTTGTGACTCGATTCATTGTTAAACTTTGATTAGATCATAAATTATCGCTTGGTTTATCAATATTTTTAACTTTATATTGTTAGTGTACGGACATTGTTTTTACGTTCCTGAAAATATATTTACTAATTAAAAGTAAAAACTTTAAGTTAATTAATTTAGGATTAATATATTACTTACAGATTGTAGAACAAATTAATTTGCTACATTCACAATAAGAAATACTTAGATTTTATCATCAGCAAATATTTAAGGCCTTTAACAATAATGTGTCCCATATTAGTCTAAGATTTGAGTTACCTCTAGTTTGATAAATTCCTATATTATTAGCATACTGTGCCACCTTGGCCAGGTTGGTCAGGGTATGACATCAGATTTTCCTTCCTCTGAGGTCTGAACCAGTCAGAATAAAGAATGGGTTTTGGTTTTCTGCTTGTGTACAGTTCAGTCTCATCGTAAATCATATGGATGGAATAGACTTGTAATTCCATCTTTGTGTTCAGCTTTGTCACGAAACTTTTGTCCTCTTATCCATGTATATTTGTCTGTGGCCGTATATGTTCTCAGGAGCAAATCTCAATGGAAACTTCAACAAAGAGGTAACATTCGGAAACGCTAAAATTCACAGTTTAGCGCATTGTGTGTTCATTATCATGTTAAGTTGTTACGACTATAGCAGACAATTCTTCGCACCTTCGATTACCATCAGCGAAAGTTGGTACAAGTTTGGGTTTACGTGCTTTCATGGTCTGATTAGGACGTGGGGCCAAATCATTGAGCACGATGATTGTACTTTCATGAGGTTTTGTGGATTTTGCGTTTCTTATTATGCTTATTGGTCTCTGTAATAAACAATGATGTAGGACGCGGACTTTTGCTATTAGAAGTGTGACTTTAAGGATGAGTTTAATAGCATTAAATTCTCGATGTTATTTTGACAACACTTTAGACGTTTTGTCATTAGTAAATATTAGTATTCATTGAAAAGATTTAATACTTATTTGATTTTCAGTACCCGACAAACATCATTTACACACAATATTTTTAACCAAGACATTGATGTTTCATAGCCCTTCAAGGGATGTACTGATTTCGATGTACTTTTTAGTTTCTTTTTAGTATTCTCTGCTTTAAAATTTCTAAGTTTATGCCTTGGTATTACGGATTGATGAGCACATGTTTGCCAAGGTCGTGTAAGGTCTGCCAAACGTGTTTGGTAAATCAGTTATCACAGCCCAATGCCCCGTGGCGTTTGTGCGTTATTATGCAATTTAGTTCAAAGAATTGATTCTGCTTGAAGGTCAAGTCTGTAAACTTGGTAATATATTGTTTGAATATAATGCATCTATGCCACTAGAGACTCAAGCATAAATATCCTTGGACATCCTTGGACATTTCACACAACGCCATCTCGTCCCAAGCTAAGCAACTTAATGCTTGTGTTATGGTAACGAGATGGATGATAAACTACTTATATACATTTTTTTTTTTGAAAATACATACATATTATAGATAGAAATGACACCCAGATTCCGAGCCAGTGCCTCTGGTTTAGACAAAGACACTGGCCCGACCCCGGAATCGAACCCGGGACCCGTTGATCCAAAGGCAGCACATCTAACCACTAGACCAACGAGGCAGTCAAACATGGCATGTAACCGACCTGATGGTAAACGCTTGGCCGTGGCCTATTACGTTTGCAACACCAAGGACACAAACTTGCTTGAGAGTCAAATTCGACAACAATCAATGTGCCTTTGATTATCCATTGGCAACTTTGGTAACTGAATACTACTCAACCCATAAATGAGGGGCCCGACTGAAGAGTGGGTCATCGATAGGCTGAGTAGTAGTAATAATAATACTTAATAAATATCCTTGGACATTTCACACAACGCCATCTCGTCCCAAGCTAAGCAACTTAATGCTTGTGTTATGGTAACGAGATGGATGATAAACTACTTATATACATTTTTTTTTTTGAAAATACATACATATTATAGATAGAAATGACACCCAGATTCCGAGCCAGTGCCTCTGGTTTAGACAAAGACACTGGCCCGACCCCGGAATCGAACCCGGGACCCGTTGATCCAAAGGCAGCACATCTAACCACTAGACCAACGAGGCAGTCAAACATGGCATGTAACCGACCTGATGGTAAACGCTTGGCCGTGGCCTATTACGTTTGCAACACCAAGGACACAAACTTGCTTGAGAGTCAAATTCGACAACAATCAATGTGCCTTTGATTATCCATTGGCAACTTTGGTAACTGAATACTACTCAACCCATAAATGAGGGGCCCGACTCAGCTGTGGGTCATTTATGAGGTGAGTAGTAGTATGTAAATATAAATATAAATAAATATCCTTGGACATTTCACACAACGCCATCTCGTCCCAAGCTAAGCAACTTAATGCTTGTGTTATGGTAACGAGATGGATGATAAACTACTTATATACATTTTTTTTTTTGAAAATACATACATATTATAGATAGAAATGACACCCAGATTCCGAGCCAGTGCCTCTGGTTTAGACAAAGACACTGGCCCGACCCCGGAATCGAACCCGGGACCCGTTGATCCAAAGGCAGCACATCTAACCACTAGACCAACGAGGCAGTCAAACATGGCATGTAACCGACCTGATGGTAAACGCTTGGCCGTGGCCTATTACGTTTGCAACACCAAGGACACAAACTTGCTTGAGAGTCAAATTCGACAACAATCAATGTGCCTTTGATTATCCATTGGCAACTTTGGTAACTGAATACTACTCAACCCATAAATGAGGGGCCCGACTCAGCTGTGGGTCATTTATGAGGTGAGTAGTAGTATGTAAATATAAATATAAATAAATATCCTTGGACATTTCACACAACGCCATCTCGTCCCAAGCTAAGCAACTTAATGCTTGTGTTATGGTAACGAGATGGATGATAAACTACTTATATACATTTTTTTTTTTGAAAATACATACATATTATAGATAGAAATGACACCCAGATTCCGAGCCAGTGCCTCTGGTTTAGACAAAGACACTGGCCCGACCCCGGAATCGAACCCGGGACCCGTTGATCCAAAGGCAGCACATCTAACCACTAGACCAACGAGGCAGTCAAACATGGCATGTAACCGACCTGATGGTAAACGCTTGGCCGTGGCCTATTACGTTTGCAACACCAAGGACACAAACTTGCTTGAGAGTCAAATTCGACAACAATCAATGTGCCTTTGATTATCCATTGGCAACTTTGGTAACTGAATACTACTCAACCCATAAATGAGGGGCCCGACTGAAGAGTGGGTCATCGATAGGCTGAGTAGTAGTAATAATAATACTTAATAAATATCCTTGGACATTTCACACAACGCCATCTCGTCCCAAGCTAAGCAACTTAATGCTTGTGTTATGGTAACGAGATGGATGATAAACTACTTATATACATTTTTTTTTTGAAAATACATACATATTATAGATAGAAATGACACCCAGATTCCGAGCCAGTGCCTCTGGTTTAGACAAAGACACTGGCCCGACCCCGGAATCGAACCCGGGACCCGTTGATCCAAAGGCAGCACATCTAACCACTAGACCAACGAGGCAGTCAAACATGGCATGTAACCGACCTGATGGTAAACGCTTGGCCGTGGCCTATTACGTTTGCAACACCAAGGACACAAACTTGCTTGAGAGTCAAATTCGACAACAATCAATGTGCCTTTGATTATCCATTGGCAACTTTGGTAACTGAATACTACTCAACCCATAAATGAGGGGCCCGACTCAGCTGTGGGTCATTTATGAGGTGAGTAGTAGTATGTAAATATAAATATAAATAAATATCCTTGGACATTTCACACAACGCCATCTCGTCCCAAGCTAAGCAACTTAATGCTTGTGTTATGGTAACGAGATGGATGATAAACTACTTATATACATTTTTTTTTTTGAAAATACATACATATTATAGATAGAAATGACACCCAGATTCCGAGCCAGTGCCTCTGGTTTAGACAAAGACACTGGCCCGACCCCGGAATCGAACCCGGGACCCGTTGATCCAAAGGCAGCACATCTAACCACTAGACCAACGAGGCAGTCAAACATGGCATGTAACCGACCTGATGGTAAACGCTTGGCCGTGGCCTATTACGTTTGCAACACCAAGGACACAAACTTGCTTGAGAGTCAAATTCGACAACAATCAATGTGCCTTTGATTATCCATTGGCAACTTTGGTAACTGAATACTACTCAACCCATAAATGAGGGGCCCGACTGAAGAGTGGGTCATCGATAGGCTGAGTAGTAGTAATAATAATACTTAATAAATATCCTTGGACATTTCACACAACGCCATCTCGTCCCAAGCTAAGCAACTTAATGCTTGTGTTATGGTAACGAGATGGATGATAAACTACTTATATACATTTTTTTTTTTGAAAATACATACATATTATAGATAGAAATGACACCCAGATTCCGAGCCAGTGCCTCTGGTTTAGACAAAGACACTGGCCCGACCCCGGAATCGAACCCGGGACCCGTTGATCCAAAGGCAGCACATCTAACCACTAGACCAACGAGGCAGTCAAACATGGCATGTAACCGACCTGATGGTAAACGCTTGGCCGTGGCCTATTACGTTTGCAACACCAAGGACACAAACTTGCTTGAGAGTCAAATTCGACAACAATCAATGTGCCTTTGATTATCCATTGGCAACTTTGGTAACTGAATACTACTCAACCCATAAATGAGGGGCCCGACTCAGCTGTGGGTCATTTATGAGGTGAGTAGTAGTATGTAAATATAAATATAAATAAATATCCTTGGACATTTCACACAACGCCATCTCGTCCCAAGCTAAGCAACTTAATGCTTGTGTTATGGTAACGAGATGGATGATAAACTACTTATATACATTTTTTTTTTTGAAAATACATACATATTATAGATAGAAATGACACCCAGATTCCGAGCCAGTGCCTCTGGTTTAGACAAAGACACTGGCCCGACCCCGGAATCGAACCCGGGACCCGTTGATCCAAAGGCAGCACATCTAACCACTAGACCAACGAGGCAGTCAAACATGGCATGTAACCGACCTGATGGTAAACGCTTGGCCGTGGCCTATTACGTTTGCAACACCAAGGACACAAACTTGCTTGAGAGTCAAATTCGACAACAATCAATGTGCCTTTGATTATCCATTGGCAACTTTGGTAACTGAATACTACTCAACCCATAAATGAGGGGCCCGACTGAAGAGTGGGTCATCGATAGGCTGAGTAGTAGTAATAATAATACTTAATAAATATCCTTGGACATTTCACACAACGCCATCTCGTCCCAAGCTAAGCAACTTAATGCTTGTGTTATGGTAACGAGATGGATGATAAACTACTTATATACTTACATTTTTTTTTGTAAATACATACATATTATGTATAGAAAACACCCAGACCCGGAACAAATATTTGTAGGTCGTACAAATATTTCTTCCGTGCGCGGATCGAACCCGCGACATGCTGCGCAGCAGTCGATCGCTCAACCACTGAGCCAACCGTGTCGCCAAGATTAAGACTAAGCATTTTATTGGATGGGAGCTTGGGAACTTGTACAAAATAGGAATTTAAGGGCCTAGATGTGTCACTTGCCCTCATCCTTACTTCCATACAAGATCATAGCATCACCCAAAGGTGGTTTGGCTGCGGTATTCTGTAAGCAGCCTTTGCCCAGGCAGCTACAGTTTCAGAACCAATTCAGGGTTACTGACCCGTCTAACATTTCCATTAAACCTAAGTCTACTTCAACGAAATCGGACATTCTCGAATATTCACGAATTTTATCACGTACACCAAATACGCGTATCAAGTGCAGTAAAAAATAAGGTTTAATGTGAAGTATTTGTTAGCCTTTTTATGTATGTCTTTCTGGGACTACAATGTGTGGGAGAGTAACACATTTTTTGCTTCGGAGGTTGATTGATAAGGAAAATGTTCATTGGGTATTATATACCGAATAGCTCAAATAAATAATTGTGAATGACTGAATACTTACTGTACATCTTTATGCTGTATCCCGGCTTGGCACGGGTGCTATGTACCCGCGGTTATTGCCGTACCGCGGGTGACGCCACTGGGTGAAGCTAGTCTAAAAAAAACCTAAGCCTTAGTTACTCCTTATATCATCAGTAACCTATCAGTGAAAGTCCCGTCAAAATCGGGCGAGCCGTTCCAGAGATTAGCCGGAACAAACAGACTCTGCTGATTAGTATAGATGTTGACAATATCTGTAGCCCACTAATACTACAGTCTCAGTCAAACAAAAAGTTCGGGACCCATTACCTACTGATGAGATTACTTGATCTACTGAATAGATTACGAATTTCGACAGGATAGTAATTGCATCATGACTGGATCCTGGTTCCTACGACATCTTCTTTAGTGTGTGTGGCATTACAACACCTTCCAGAGGAAATGGTTAGTGACATTGCTGTCATATTTTGGAATTTGTCAAATCGTAGTCGTCATTGGCCTTTGTATCTTGTTAGAGTTTGCAGGTGCCTTTTTTATTTTTTACAATTTGTGCATATCAATTTTCTCCTCTTTATAATCTGATATGGAAATGACGTCTTTAAGATAAATAATCTTATTTTATTTGACATTATCGTGTCTTGCCATACTTTTCCTGTTGACATTTGAAGTGAAAGAATTTTGTTATCAGCGATTAACCACAGCTCTATATTTAAAGTCTGTGTTTCATTTTTATTGCATTTGGATTTAACGAGAACAGTTTGTATCGATTCTATTTTACTCAACTAAATCGATTCGATATCGGCGAGTTCATTGCCATCGTGGAATTAAAAAAATATGTCATTGTGGCATACGGGTTTCTGATGAATAACGGATTGTTTTTTTTTATTGTACAAGCATTTGACATAGTTAAATTAAATATTTTATATTAAAAAACTAGTAACCGTTTTCTTGCTTCTATGAAAAAAAGTCGACATGCTATCTCACAGTTATTCTAAGATTTACTTTTTGTTATCGTATTATCTTACCAGCTAAATATTTTACTACCACAAAACGCGTTGATGAGTTAAATCCTCCTTTATTTGAACATAAACCACAAACCTCTTATCACTGAGGGGTGAACCTCACGCCCCACATCGACTTTCTACGAGCCAGTCGGAAGTCCCCAAACTGATTAAACCTCCAAAAAAGGCGAGACTCGCACCGTATACACGAATGTGAGCTAAATATAACTTATTAGGTAGTACGTAACATCGTTAGTAAATAAAGATCACAAATAGATGCTAGACGCATTTCCTCATAGTTCTAAGCTATTACTGGAGCTGGATGTCGGCCAGTCTGCGCATTGAACCGTCCGAAACACTTTCACTTGAACTGCATTTCATCAGCGTCTACAAAGACTCTTCAGTACCATTTCTACAATTTGGTTTACTGTCTACACTTCTTTACTGGCAATTTTGGTTACCTGTCTACGCTTTTTTACTGGCAAGTTTGGTTTACTGTCTACACATCTTTATTGGCAATTTTGGTTCACTGTCTACACTTCTTTACTGGCAATGTTGGTTACCTGTCTACACTTCTTTACTGGCAATGTTGGTTACCTGTCTACACTTCTTTACTGGCAATGTTGGTTACCCGTCTACACTTCTTTACTGGCAAGTTTGGTTCACTGTCTACACTTCTTTACTGGCAATGTTGGTTACCTGTCTACACTTCTTTACTGGCAATTTTGGTTACCTGTCTACACTTCTTTACTAGGGATGAGGTCGTAGCCTAGCGGATAATGCGGGACGTAATTGGTTTTCTGGTTAAGCAATGTCTAACTCTGCTGAATGTTTAGGCGTCTATCCTATTACGTCTATTACGACCTTTCTATGCTTCGGAGGACACAAGCCACCAGCTGCGTCATCTAAGGCAGGCTTTAAGGTTCATAAGGCCGAAATGATAAGGACGTTATTTTGACTTTCATTCTGTCCATATTGATCCACTGACTTTTCGATGGAGAAATAAGGGATAACGTTTCTAAGTTACCAGTCAATGTTAAGATTTAATTTTACGTCGTCCATATTATTAGAAACTTTGAAAGTTCAATAATGTCAGTGTCGACTGTCATTCTGTCATTAAGTCTGCTGCCCACCGAATTTAATATTTAACGCCTAGAAAACGGTGTCTATATTTCTTAAATGTTCAACTCTAAAACAAACAATTTGCAAGTTTGTATTTCCTTATTTTATACTTGTGCCGAATCTCTCCCATTGCCATAAACACCAAATATTTTAACTGTTATTAAACTCAGCACTATGTAGAGTACTATCATAATCGACTCTAACACCTGTTACTAAAGTAATAATTTCATAGGCATCAAAAACAATAAAATTCGCAAACCATTGTTTGTTAATTCAATCGTCTGAATTCTCACGGTATTGTTTTTGTGATAGTATCGCAATTGTGAGATTTTCAAACTGGCTAACCTATATTTGATCTAGCTGTGAATCTTTTAGCTCTTCCTGTGTTTTCTATGATACTTCAATTACTGGTTGTACGTTTTCTGGAGCGTATACTTCTTAAGATGACACCACGATTTGGCAAGCGTATTGTAGGGTGCCCTCTTGCTAGATAGAGGGCAAAAGCCCTGGATAGCAGCCGCTCAGAATGGGAGGGCAACTTTTAATAGTCACTACATAGTATAAAACAAAGTCGATGTTGTTTGTCCGTCCCTTTGTATGCTTAAATCTTTAAAACTACGCAACGGATTTTGAAGGGTTTTTTTAATAGATAGAGTGATTCAAGAGGAAGCTTTATATCTATAATACATGCACCCGTGCTACGCCGGGGCGGGTCGCTAGTTTATAATAAAAATCCCTGTGGTATAAAAGGTTGCTATATTTTTATTGGTCTAGATAAACCAGGGGGTACATGCGCCAAACGGTCGTTCTCGGAAATTAGAGATACTTGCTAGAATTGTCCTCCAAAATGCAAAAAATAGGGATAAATTGAGGCAAATTAATACTAAATTAAATGCCGAGATATGCTAATTAGACTATTTGCATATCAGAATCCAGAACCTTATATTCATCACAATTTCCGAAATAAAAAAACGCAAAAGCTAACTTCTTCATTTTCTTTCCAGATTTCCGACATTGTGGTCGGACAAGAGCCTAACGTGACAGCCCGCGAGGCACTGCTGAGCTGGGCTCGGCGCTCCACCGCGAAATACCCAGGCGTAAGGGTAGCTGACTTCACCTCGTCGTGGCGAGACGGGCTGGCCTTCAACGCACTCATCCATAGGAACCGTCCTGACCTGATAGACTGGCGTAATATCAGGTAACTTTATTAAATCTTCATGGTATCTTCTACTCAGCACATAGATGACCCACTGTTGAGTCAGGCGTCCTCCAATTACATGGAGGGTAATTGGCCAACTGTCCCAAGCTGGCAAGACGGCTTGGCATTGGGTTTCATATCAAGTTTTCCTTGTCTTGCAAGTCCTCCTGGCCTTGTCATTTCCTCTTACGACACCCTTAGGATGGCATGAGGTGGTGACACTGTATTATCTTTTACAAATCTCTTAGGGTACCTAGGCCTCCGTGTTAGTTGAGGGGCCCGCCTCGGAACTTGGGACTCCATAAATTGTGGCGGGCCCTTGGCTCCAAGGTCGCTGACCATGTAGCTGCAAGCTGCGACCCTGAAGCGGGCACTTGAGGAACGCCGTTGATTTTAGTGGGTAGGGCGAGGCGCACTGTATATCATCTTTCCGCGCCCCGGTGTCCCCAACGGCCGGGGATCAATGAGGATTTCCATAAAAAAGGCAATTTTTTTAGGCTTAGAGGCCAGAATAGCACAGTAGGTCGATTACCTACCATGTAAGCGGAGGGATCACATTTAAGATAAATATAAATAATAATAAATATCCTTGGACAATTCACACAACGCCATCTCGTCCCAAGCTAAGCAACTTAATGCTTGTGTTATGGTAACGAGATGGATGATAAACTACTTATATACATTTTTTTTTGTAAATACATACATATTATAGATAGAAATGACACCCAGACTCCGAGCCAGTGCCTCTGGTTTAGACAAAGACACTGGCCCGACCCCGGAATCGAACCCGGGACCCGTTGATCCAAAGGCGGCACATCTAACCACTAGACCAACGAGGCAGTCAAGAGTAGCATTGGATGTCGATAAGTGTCCATCGCTACAGAAAATTAATTCCATGTTTTTTTTCATAGGTCAAGACAAGTTCGCGAGCGTTTGGAGACCGCTTTCCATGTCGTTGAAAAGGAGTACGGAGTGACCAGACTATTAGATCCCGAAGGTAAGCCATAAATACTTTACCTGAGAAGGATGCGTGTGTGCGTGAGGGATACACACACAATTGAAAGTAACCGAAAGTGGGAATGCACACACAACATTGCCAATGTCGAACCTTTAACTCTTCTCTTTCTAAGCTTTTCTCGGCTTCTATCTCAATTCGGTTGTTTGTCTTTTTGTGTTGTGTGTTTGTGTTAGAACTTCGTCATTTAAAAACCGATTTGTTTAATTCGTATTTTATTACAAATGGTAATGATTTCAAATTGGTTCTTCTAGAATGGTATCGTAATCGGTTCAGTAGTTTGAGAATGATTTCTTGACGGTTCTGATCGTGTTTAATTTATTTAATTCCCAACGTTTCAGACACTTTATAGTGTCCGTGTATAGTTCTTATTAGTAGTAGTAATCTCTATCACTTCACTACATAGTATAAAACAAAGTCGATATTTTCTGTCCGTCCCTATGTATGCTTAAATCTTTAAAACTACGCAACGGATTTTGAAGCGGTTTTTTTTAATAGATAGAGTGATTCAAGAGGAATGTTTATATGTATATCATACAAATTAGATGCTAACTTAATTTATAAATCTTCGCAAAATTTCCAGTGTCGCTTTACAAGCCTTCCTATATTCTGTCCATAGTTCATCAAATCTCTTAAGTAAAATTTAAATCCCCTTCAAACGTTGGGATTGCTGGCTTGGAAGAAGCTAGAAACGCTTTCTTAATTTATAAATCACTAGCGACCCGCCCCGGCTTCGCACGGTGCAATTATGGATGTATTATACATATAAACCTTCCTCTTGAATCAATCAATCTATTAAAAAAAACCGCTTCAGAATCCGTTGCGTAGTTTTAATTATTTAAGCATACATAGGGACGGACAGACGACAGCGACTTTGTTTTATACTATGTAGTGATAGTGATATTACATACTTCTTATGAAGAATTCTAAAATTAATTTCATTCGACGCTTACAATATGTGAGATCACCTTTTGGTACCGACTTGTAAGGGTAGTCTATTTTCCCCCTTTTAGTGCATATGTTGAAATCAGTTCTCACATTTTCACAAAACATTAAATCTCTATTTCTGTCCGTATATGTCTCAAAACCGGTCTAACCGCTTAAAAGTTATTTTTACAAGATTAATTTCCTGTTTACGATATGTAAACATTATAGATTCAGTCGTAGCAATGGCGCATGTTCTGAGGGCAATGAGGCAGCGAACTCATATAATTATTAATACGACGATCAGCGCAGGTTGATATTCAATGTTGCGTGGTTTACTGCCCATTGTTCACGGTTCGCGACCTGCGCGGTGTCGACTCTTGGCGTCACTGTATAGCTTTAGTATGGGTGTAATGATTTATAAGGACACAGAGGATGTCAAATGTTAATTTAATGTTTACCCACCTATAGGCTGCACCAGATGTTTCTTAACCTGCAGATCAATTACAGACCTCCTTAATTCACCGCGTGGTGACGGATTTAGAAAACATGGTGTCACTACCCCATTCCAACCCGAGGGTGGCAAGAAAGTCGACAAAAAGAAATGACGATATCCTAGCCAAAAGACAAGGGAAACTTGATAAAAAGGTCGGGTCAGCGTGGCACAGTAGGCTAAATGCCCTCTATGCAGTAAACGGGCCAGCATGGTATATACTTTTCCCAACAAATGCGAGAATTACCAAAAAGTTCTACACCGCGATAGCGAAGTTTACATAGCAATTTGCACGGTTAAATAAATAAATATCCTTGGACATTTCACACAACGCCACCTCGCCCCAAGCTAAGCAACTTAATGCTTGTGTTATGGTAACGAAATGGATGATAAACTACTTATATACATATTTTTTTTGTAAATACATACATATTATAGATAGAAATGACACCCAGACTCCGAGCCAGTGCCTCTGGTTTAGACAAAGACACTTGCCCGACCCCGGAATCGAACCCGGGACCCGTTGATCCAAAGGCGGCACATCTAACCACTAGACCAACGAGGTTCTACACCGCGATACCGAAGTTTACATAGCAATTTGCACGGTTAAGAAATCCTTGACTACGGCTATCGGGCGATTAGAGCCGCGCCCCCCTTCCGCCTCGTCTAGCGGGATGGATGATCATCCCTTTGCGCTTAAAAACTTATCAGCAAGACGTACGTCCTGTTTCCTTAGTGTTTTAACCTTAGCTGGGCCGTTCTGCTTGGTGCACCTTAAGATTGCATGTGAGAATATTTTGCCGCAATCACAATGCCTCCAACCTTGCAAGTCAAGCTTAGGGTTAAATAATAAAATTACTTCAAAGTTGTGAGCTTGGCGTAAATAAACGGTTCCTAGCTTAGATGATTTGTACTATTATTATAGTGGCGCAGTGGTTGAGTGATCGACTGCTGCGCAGCATGACGCGGGTTCGAATCCCTCACGGAAGAAATATTTGTTTCGGGTGTGGTGTGATGACCAAGGGTCAGGTAATAAATAAGTGGGAGTGGTCCCCCAACGCGAAGTATTTTTTTTTTACTCTTTAAAGGTTTTAGGGGTTTTTTTAATTTAATTATTATATGGTTTGAATTTTCAAACTTGATTAAATGAGTTTTGTATTTGAATTTGACAAACCCCTTGTCCCCAGACGTGGACACCCACGAGCCGGACGAGAAGTCCCTGATCACATACATCTCGTCGCTGTACGAGACGTTCCCGGAGCCACCAGCGGTGCATCCGCTGTTTGACGCGGAGTCGCAGCGACGCGCCGCTGCGTACACCGAGCAGGCGGCCCAACACCGCGCCTGGCTTCATGAAAAATGCGCACTAATGCAGGTAAGGGCTGGAGTTTGAACAAAAAGAAGAAAGTCAGATATCGTCGTGGATCTGCCATACGTAAAGTGCGCGTATCTGCACAAGTTCTAGGTTTACGGCAGATGGTTTTAAGTTTATATTTTTTGTTATTTCAACGGGTATTGACATCATTTTTTACAGAGAGAGTAATAGTTTATGTGCCCTATGTATTGTTAACAGTAGAAATATATTAGTCTTATTAAAAATTAGGATTCCATTTCTCGCGACATTTCCAATTGGCTACATTTGTCAGATACGCGGAATTATCCAATGCTAGTTCCGCGGATTTGCACTATCCCCGACGATATCTTCTTCTTCTTCTTAAAAATAATAATGAATATTTCCTTGATAAAATCTGAAACTATGCATTTGATTATGTGATGGTCATCAGCAAAGTATTGTGCAAAAAAGCGTACTGAGTACAGCGCGCTGGGTACAGCTAGTTAGACATACAATTCTGATTGGTATTAGTTCTAGTTTGGTCCATTATACATTTTCTCGAAATTACTGAGTTTCGTAGAAAACTCGAAATAGGTAATAAAAAAGAAGGCCTAAGTAAATCCTACAAATTGTCATGTAAATAATAAAGTAAGCCTAAGAATATTAAAAAGACAACTTGCTAAACGAATCTCAGTACAGTAAGTTATTAGTAAAACATTTTTTTTTGTAAAAAATGTAACTCGATATGAATAGAAACTCTATACGTATGAGAATTTTGACATGGACTTAAGTCCTCATCTATCAGCTGTCCGTGCCCGTGTGTTTCCGTGTGGTGATGCACTTACCATACATAGTGTCACCACCCTATTCCATTCTGAGGGTGTAGTAGGAGCCGACCAAAGGAAATTACAAAGCCGATAACATATGGTGTTGACAGTTTTCCTTCTCTTACGGCTAGAGAAAGAAAACTGTCAACACCATAATTTGCTAATAGAGCTCTGATGATCCTGCTTATGCATACGAACAGTACACTGTGAGCAGCACTGGTACTCCAATTTTTGCTATACGCCATGCCATGTTCTCATAAACTGGACATATGTTGCTAAATTAAGTCAATTATTATTTTTACACGGATGTTTTTTTCCCAGGACCGTGCTTTCCCGTCAACTTTGATCGAGATGAAGAAGCTGTTGAGCGAGAGCACGCGTTTCCGACAAGAGGAGGTGCCGCTCAGGCAGAGAGAGAAGCAGAAGCTCTTCCACCATTACAGGGAGTTAGAGGTATGAAGAATAATCCAAATAATCCAATGTATAAGTTCTTCTACAGTGGGTCCTGTTGATGTGGATCTTAACCCTAATATAGTTGATATTAGACATGCGACTTGCCTTATCGATTCTGGTATCGAAAAGTGCCTTTCCAAAGGAAATACTACGAGTGTGGGTGTTATATGTGTCCGTGAATAATTCAGTAAAGAGCAACACATCCATAGCCTTGGCTTGGATTTTGCCCGCAATATTTAAGTTTGCGTTAGTATTGTAATTAACCAAGTTGTAATTTTTGTTAATACTAAACTCACAAAGAGAGTTCTTGGAAAATCATTTAAAATAAATTAATCAGTCGTATTAACTTATTTCTATGCGGTGATGGATTTAGAATACAAAATGTCACCAACCCATACCATCCTGACGGGGTCATAAGAGGCGACTAAAGGACCACAAGAGACTGGTCACCCGCAATTAAAACGGAGGACGCCCGACTCAGTAGTGGGTCATTAATGCGCTGTGATGATTAATGATGATGAACTTGTTTCCAGAAATATTTCGAAACGGTGGGCGAGTGTGATATTGAGCCAACGCTGCGGCCTGAAGCGCTGGAACAGGCGTGGTCACGGCTGATAATGGCGCAACAAGAACGGGAGAGAGATCTGGCTGACCAGATCAGGAGGCTCGAGAGATTGCAACGTCTTGCTGAGAAACTGCACAGGTAAAACAGGACACGTAATAATGAAGCTAAAAATGAAAGTCATATAGTTCGAATATAAGAAGATTTAATTGCCAACATGTGTATTAGGAAGTGAAAAAAAAATTAACTTACTGTTTGGAATGGTGTAGTGAAAGAAGATACATACTACATAGATTTAATCATTACTGCACACCAAGATTTTGATTTTGAATGCAATTTTTTACAGACAAACTTTAGGTTTAAGAACAATAGGTCAATAACTATGTAATTTCCACAGAGATATCAAACAAACTGAAGGCGGACTAGACAATGTAGAACGTCACATTGAAAGCGAAATACGAAGGGTTGAACGCGGCGTGCACCCGGCCGAAGCTAAAATGGCGGCGGAACAAATCGAACAAGAACTAAGAGCGATGGAACATACTATCCAGGAGATGTTCCAAGATGCGCATGCTTTGAGAGAAGGCCGGTATCCGCAGGCCAACGAATTACATAGAAGGTAACTTTTGACTAAGTTGAAATCAAAACTTTTTCAATATAAACATTCTGTACCTTTGTGTCATAAACATTTAAATTTAGAAAGTTTTTGAATGATCGCCAATGATGAAGAGCAGCTGGTCACGTTACACCAAAAAATGGGTTATTTTAGTTATGTTTTTTTTCCAGAGTACAACAAATCCATGATCGTTGGCTAAACGCACGTCAAGCGTTTACAGGCCGCCTTGTGCCTAGACTGTCATCTGTGAGAATGCCCGTACAGCAGACCACGGTCCGAAGAGAAACCCGAACAGTTTTGGAAACCAGGGTACATGACACTGACCCTAAATTCCAACAGCTTAGCGAAGCAAGTAAATGGTGCAAGGAAAAATTGGTATGTAGCAGAACTATGTATCTTTACAATAGTAAGAACAATATAAGAAACATTTTGTGTCGTTTATTATCGTAAATTATATCCGTCATAATATAATATACTCTTCCTAAGGATTGATATAATAATAACACAACTAGCCATATGCATTTATTATTGAAGCGTTCGACACTATAAATGTCATTGATTCAAAAGCTTACTTTGATCAAAGCTTGGGATTTCCTTAAAGCCTTAGACCGAGTCAAATGTAATTTGAGTTGAAAATAATATGAAAAATTGTAACTATGACATCTATTATGATCTTCGTATGTAAATATTAAACTGATTCTATTAATTGGGTGCTAGAAAGACACTGTAAGTTATTTTATATTAGTATTACAGCAAATAGTCTTTCACAGGGTGACATTCTTGGACCAGTTATGTTTCTAATGTGTATCTCTAGAAAATAGTTTATGTTATTAACGGTTAAAGTAATGATTCATTTAATTTTTTTAAGAAAAAACTACACGAAGCCGACTATGGTTCGGACTTGCCATCGGTTCAACACGAACTCGACAAACACCAGAGGGAACACAAGCAAATCGACCAGTTCCATTCTAAGGTGACGTATTCCTATATTAATAACATTTATGATGATCTTTATCGTCGTCGTCGCAGTTTCAGCCAATAAATAAATATCCTTGGACATTTCACACAACGCCATCTCGTCCCAAGCTTAGCAACTTAATGCTTGTGTTATGGTAACGAGATGGATGATAAACTACTTATATGCATTTTTTTTTGTAAATACATACATATTATAGATAGAAAAACACCCAGACTCGGAACAAATACTTGTAGGTCGTACAAATATTTCTTCCGTGCGGGGATCGAAACCGCGACATGCTCGGTCGGGCCTCCTCAAAATTCATTGAGGGAAATTAGCCTACTGTGCCACGCTGGCAAGACGGGTCGGCACAAGGTTTGTATCAAGTTTTCCTTCTCATACGGCTAGGCGATCTGCCTCTTACAATCCTTTAGTCGCCTCTTACGACACCCTCAGGATTGTGTGGGTTGGTGACATTGTGTATTCTAAATCCGTCACCACGGACAATCGATCTTTAAACTCAGTTGGAATTCTACCACGTTTTGTTTTAGTAATTTTAGTAATATTGTAAAGCTGGCTTAAAATACACAGTGTATTAAAAGTGTCCTATGCAAAATAAATGATTTGACTTTGACTGTGAGTTAACTTTTTAGCATCCTTTGTAATTATTTTTATTTCTGCGAACTCCGATACAGTTTTGTAGTTGATTTGGTCATTAGCAAGTCCACATTTGTATGTAACAGTAATAAATGAAAAACCTTATTTTTAGGTGGAGCAATGCGTACATAACCGCGCGAATTTCACTGGGGAAGAATTGAACTTGTACAATCAGCATTTGAGCCAGCTGCAGAAACTTTACGCTGAACTGCTATCGACCAGCACTAAACGGTAAATAAAAAATATATTATTAATCGACCTTAATTATATAAACACTAGGAAATGCCCCCGGATTTATTTTATGTAGACCTAGTAATTAATTTCTTCGTACTTCGTGTTCCTCTGTCACGAAAATTAACTGACATTAGTTTTTGCTGCCTCATCCATGTTTTTTAAATAAATATATTCATTAAAATCGGGTTTTTATCTCTATTGGCTAGGTTATCTGCCCCTTGGTACCGTTAGTTGCCACTTACAACACCCTCAGGATAGTATGGATTGGTGATATTGTGTACATTATAACACTTTCTGAATTCGCAGAATGTCTGACTTGGACGCCTTGCAAGACTTCCTCCAGTCAGCCACCGCTGAGCTCAACTGGCTCAATGAGAAAGAGCAAGTTGAACTGTCTCGCGACTGGGCGGATCCCCACATCAACTTACCAGCCGTACAACACTATTACGAGGTTAGTTTCTTGGATATGGAACTTTAAACCTTATTGCTTATAGTTAGGTTTGTAATTGCATAGAATGCAGCAACTACTGGCGCCTCGACATAGGGCCTTACTTGGTGGCAATAAAGGAGTTTTTTACAGACAAAAGTCAGGAAAATAACAAATCCAGTTTGGTTCTCAGGCCAGAAATTAGAGTATTTGTGTCTGTGCGTCTCTGGCTTCTTTCATTTTTATTTTAAAATACGATATAATATAATATTGTATAAAATGTAATATAAATTTCGTAAATGTTTTTTTAACCACGGCAACGATATTTGATATAAAAAATATATTTGATAAAACAAAAACTTCTTTTTCGTTCTTACACTGTCGTACTAAACCGACATTCTATATCCTTACCACTTATGTAATATTTATGTGATGTTTGACAATAAGTTGATACATATTTCGTTTTCGTTCACAAGCATTCGTTTGGAAACGATAGTGAGGTCAGTTTTACACCTTATTTGTTGTGATTCGATTATGTTTTGTGGCAATTAAATTTGTTGCACGCTTTTTAATCGTTGCGGTAGTGAACCTTTTAGGCCCTTCGTACACAAGGCTACGCAAATCTTCGATACTCAACGTTTTTAGTCTTCAAGCGACTACCGCCATACAAATCCATTGAGATTCGTACACTAGTCGCGTCGCCGATATTCGTCCCGCGACTCGCGTCGCGCCTGTCGCGCGCTACCTGCCGGACGAGATCGTCGCTACATAAGTCGCGGCGATTTCCAAGATGGCGGTGTTTTTGGATGGATTTTCAAGTGTGATTTGTTTAGCCGGTACGCCTATAGTGACTGAATAGGCACTTCGGGTCTTGCGATTCAATGTCGTGTGTACGGACCGTGCGTTACTCGATACTCGCGACTTGATACTAATGTAGTATACAACATTAGTATCGAAGATTTGCGTAGCCTTGTATACGAAGGGCCTTATATAAGTAATATATTAAATCATGCTTTTAAGCGTTACGAGTGATTTGGAAATAACTTTTCCCAGACTTCAGTTCACAACAACTATTACTACTTAGCTCATAGATGACCCACTGCTGAGTCGAGCCTCCTCCACTACTTGGAGGGTAATTAGCCTACCCTACTGTGCCACACTGGTGAGACAGGTTGGCAAAGGGGTTTCGTTTATATCAATATATCAAGGGTCGAATATCAAGTTTTCCTTCTCTTGCGGATAGGTTAACGGCCTTGCCATTTCTTTGTGTCGGATCATACGACACCCTCGGGATGGAATGGAATGGAGGTGGAGACAATATATCCAAAATCCCTTACCACGTAGACAGTTTATTAACTTAACTACGTTAGATAACGGAGTTAAGTTGAATTCTCTTTGGCTAAAATAAGTTATGTTAAGAAATACCGATCTTAAGTTTGTCAACACAAGTAACAAAATCGTCCACCTACTGTTTACTTTATCAATTAATGTTCGGCTGGATCTTGTTCTAAGCAAATTCAACTATATTTATATTGTAATAGTATACAAAACTAATTGAAACGTTATGTTATAGCAATTGATGTCGTCACTGGAGAAACGAGAGCTCCAATTCAGCAACGTGATCGACCGCGGCGAGGCTTTGATAGCCCAACATCATCCCGCGACCAAAACGATTGAATCCCATCTGCAGGTTAGTCCAATTTGAACTTTATCTTTGTTACTATAGGGCTTTTTTTAGTCAGCAGTCTAGATACCTTTTAACCTCGACACAAAGAGTGTTAGTATAAATGTGACGTATCTATTGTCATACTACTACTACTCAGACATCCTCCCATCTCAAGGAGGGCATTTAGCCTACTGTGCCACGCTGGCCAGATGGGTTAACACAGGTCCCGAGGAGACGCCGTCCACGCACACGGCGAAACATAGGAGATCCCGGGGCGGGGTACGGGGATGTCTCGCCCCACACGGGATCTGAAGGGAAGCGACGTCCTGCGGGTGCTCACGGCAGGACGTCGAGTGCTCGTAAGGAGCCTGAGGAGAGGAGGAGGGCCTCCTCGTCTGCGGCGGCGTGGTTCTGCATCAGATCCCACAATGCCGCAACAGGACGCGAGTTGGAGCACCCCGGGGAGAGTCCCACACTCCCCTCGCTGGCCATCCCCGTGGCCGGCGAGGAAGTCCATAAAGGATTCTACCTCGGGCGAACAAAAAAAAAAATAATTCCAAGTTTTCCTTCTCCTGCGGCTTGGTTCGGCCGTTTCGAGGTCATAAACTCTTTCCTAGTTTTTATACTACTATTCAGCCCAAAACAAATAAGTCCCATCTGCAGGTTAGTCCCATTTGAACTTTATTTTTGTCACCATATGGTTCGTTTTTCGACAGCAGCGATTATGTTACGATGATTTGCGTATACGTGGGTTGAAATTTTCGGGACATTTATCGCTCTTAACTTATACTTTCTAACCTCGTCACAAAGCGCCGCCGCACATGCTCACACTCGCATTGGCTGTCACGCGCCGCGTGCGAGGCGCAGTACCAAACTCCGCATGTACGCGTGTGCGTCGATACGTGAGAGCAAATGCGGAGCTTGGTACTGCACCATAGGTTATAATACTGCCACTCGCACGCGACTCGTGACAGCCAATGCGAGTCTGAGCATGCGCGGCGGGGCAAAGAGTGCTATTAAAAATGTGACGTATCTATTATCATACTACTACTAAACGGCCCATAAATGGCCCACTGCTGAGTCGACTCTCCTGCCGTCACAGGGAGGAATTAACCTACTGTGTAGTGTGTAGTATTTATGGGTTACATTTTCAATTTTGGTTATAGGTAATGCAGTCTCAGTGGGCGTGGGTTCTTCAGCTGACTCTGTGCTTGGAGACTCATCTGAAACATACCACTCAGTACCACCACTTCTTCGAAGAGGTCAAGGAGGCCGAGAAGTGGATACAGAAGTAAGTATCGTAACTAGATTTTAATTATTTACTTACGTATTACTTGTACGTTATACTGCATCACACATCATCATCATCATCAGCCCACATTAGTCCACTGCTGGACATAGGCCTCCCCTAATGAGCGCCATAGCGCCCTGTCTTCAGCTTGACGCATCCAGCTGATGCCCGCAACCTTTCGCAGATCGTCGCTCCATTTATCATAGGCAGAGGGCATCACACATACTTACTCATAAAATTTTAAGTTTATGTTAGTAAAATTAATTGAGAGACATATTTTTATAGTGAGGTTGTTGTTGGCTCCTACTACGCCCTCAGGATGGAATGGGATGGTGACACCATGTATTCTAAATCCGTCACCGCACCGGTCACATGGTCATCATTTACCATCGTCTCGCGACCGGGACTCCCACTTACCCCAGCCAAGGTCCCCGTCTGGGAACCTGCATAGGTTTCTCTCTCTATCTTACTTCTTACTAATATTATAAACGTGAAAGTTTGTAAGTATGGATGGATAGATGGATGGATGGATGGATGGATGGATGGATGTTTGTTACTCTTTCACGTAAAAACTACCGAATGGATTTTAATGAAACTTTACAATAATATTGCTTATACATCAGAATAACACATAGGCTACAAGTTATAAAGATATTATGTGAATTACAACAGTATAAACAAGGCGAATTCAAAATTTCTAATTGTCAAATTTTCGGCCATATTAAACTATAGACAACATAACGTTTCGCTGTCACTTGCGTTTTGTTAAAGTAGGTTTTATACGGACGGGATAAAAATCTCAGGTATCCTATGTCCAACTTTCTTTTTGTTTTAATTTTAAATATATATAATGCGGAACAAAGTTCGCCGGGTCAGCTAGTGAAAATATAAGTCGTTGTTTAAAGAAGTAAAGTCCCCACTTCTAGACTGCATATAAAAAAAGTAGTACAAAATGACGATGAGCACTGGTTTGAAATCGAGAAAGATACCCCTTGCAGAGTCTAGTATGTGATGTATTCAAATTGTACGTAATGTAGTTAAATGGAATGTAATGAAATTGAATGTACTGTAATGATATTGAATGTAACGAAATTGAATGTAATGATATGAAATTGTATATCATCATCATCATTTCAACCGAAGCAGTCCACTGCTGTGTTGATATCTTCCCCAAGGTTTGCCCAAAGGCCGGTCCTGTGCCTATCGTTAATGAAATGCCATGTAATTATTTATCCTAATCTCCAGGCGCGAAGAAGCTTTGAACACCACCTTCTCCCAATCCGAGTTCACCCTGGACCAGGGCGAGCGTCTGCTGAAGGGCATGCAAGACCTTCGCGAGGAACTCAACGCCCACGGCGCCTTCGTCTCTCGGCTGGCCGAGGACGCACAGCAAATCAGGCCGGTTAAGCAGAGGCGGTCACCCATCACTAGGCCGCTGAGAGCTGAGACTGTTTGCGCTTATAAACACGCCAATGTAAGTACTGATTGCAGTTTTTGCAGTTTTGTGATGTTTAATGCCCCTGAAATGGCGCTCAAGCACACAGATTGCGCTGTTGCTATTGGAACATTCCAGCAACACCAATGCTGTAGAAATTAATGATGCTGTTATTATTATTATTATTAAAATAAAATTATTATTATTTATTTATACTGACGCATGTGACGGATTTATAATACGCTGTGTCACCATCCCATACCATCCCGAGGGTGTCGTAAGAGGCGACTAAGGGAACGCAAGAGGCAAATCACCTAGCCGCAAGAGAAGGAAAACTTGATACAAACCCTGTGCCAACCCGTGAATTTCCCTCCATGAATTTGGAGGAGGGCATTCATTCATGGGCTGAAGCGATACTAAAGAAGGATCACAGAGATGGTGTTATTTAACTGCACGTAAGGACATCATTCCCCAGACAGACATCTCCATGCCATTATGATATCTTAGATTTTCGCGACATAAGCTACTTTAAAATAGTTACGTCACTACATAGTATAAAACAAAGTCGCTGTCGCCGGTCCGTCCTTATGTATGCTTAAATCTTTAAAACCACGCAACTGATTTTGAAGAGGTTTTTTTAATAGATAGAGTGATTCAAGAGGAAGGTATAAATGTATTTACCAATATTAAACCTTAATCACTAGCTTTAAAGTTGATTATTTCAAAAGCGAATATTGTGTGTTGAAAGGTTTTCAATTCACGTCAAATTCATCGTCGACATGTTGATAGCCCGCAGTTATCGTTTTTTATAATACATACATAATATTGTAGAGAAACACTGATAAATTTAGATGTTCATCATTGCACCTGTGCGAAGCCGGGGCGGGTACTAGTTATCAATAAAACAAAGTTATAGGCGGTAGATTTAAACTGTTTCTTTGTACTTTTGAAGATAACTGTCATCTAGTCTCTCCCGTGACCACGACTGCGGCTAAGCATTCGAAACATCGGATATTAAATAATGTAACACATTAAATAATGTAAACACGCGATAAATCCGTTAAAAAGTGTTATCTGTGTTATTTCAATCTCCATGTTTCCGGTGATTGTCCGTGTTGACCGGGTGGGTGTCATTACCAACCCGGTATTTTTTTTTTATGAAAGGGAGGCAAACGTGCAAGCGGGTCACCTGATGGTAAGTGATCACCGCCGCCCATGGACACCCACAACACCAGAGGGGTTGCAAGTGCGTTGCCGGCCTTTAAGGGGGGGGGGGGTCGCCTCCGGCCCTCTCGCTCACCGAACGAAGCGCAGTGGCTAAAAGCTACTACTCAAAAGTCTTCTGCGAGAGTGTGGTACTTACCCCGTCGAGCCGGCCCATTCATGCTGCGAACAGCGTGGCTCTACCACAAAATCCGACTAAAGGGAATGGCAATACAGAAAACGGCACGGGTAAACGTAATCCGGATAAAGGCCAATTCCCCTTGAATAATTTTGAACAAATGATTTGGAATATGGCCAATTACAAGTTTTCACTAGTGTTTATAATGTACAATACAATATATTGTATAATTAAAAAGAAGAAAATTACTGACGGTACACCAGTTATGACTTAAGCATGTAGCAAGACAATGCGTGTAATTGGGTGTGGATATAAAAAAAAAAGTAAAAATATAATTAGTCAGTAGGGTTGAAAAATTTTTTGGCTAGGATTATCTTTAAATTATTGGTATTAGTGGTAAAAACATCGATATCAGCTTCCTGGCAGGTTCGTTATAATTGTCCCATCGTCTTTGGATCACTCTAAAGCCAAAATTATGGTGATGAATATATCGTCGTTGGAGCCCTAGGTGGTCTGCCTCTTGCGTCGCTTTAGTCGCCTTTTACGACACACTCAGAATGGTATGGGTTGGTGACACTGTGTACTTATTCTAAATTCGTCACCACACGGAATATGAATATAATTGAGCGCGTCGTCCACGCAGAGAGAATAGAGCTAGACAGCTTGACAACTAATGTAATCTATACTCTAATTTCTACGTACACGTAGCCGAAAGTACCAGAGCCTGTCTACGTACACTGTAGCTAGGGTAGTCTCGCTAATGTGTTCACGTCGTAGATTGCCCTATGGCTCTCCGTAATTTGAATCTATCTTGGACGAGTCGCTTTATGATGGCATATATTGACATTAAAATTTTTGTTCCCCCATAGGTGGCCATCGAGAAGGGTTCGGCCGTGACTGTGGTGGACAACTCAGGCCGCAGCCGCTGGCGAGTCCGCCTCGGGGGCGCCGGGACCGAGGTCCAGGTTCCCGGGGCAGTCGTGGCCTTGCCCCCGCCCTGCCAGGACGCGCTGGATGCTGCCAACCGGCTGAGGAGCTCCTACGATAGGGTCAGTATAATGCCTTAAGTCGAGAACCAAGTCGCGTGTTGAGGAAGATTCCTCCCCCGGTTCGCCTGGATGGCCTTGGTGCAGGCGTTGAAGGTTCGCGTTGTCTACGGCGAACAAAGACAGGTTTTAGTGGGTAGGTCAGGGCACGACTCGCCATCACCACGCGTCTTGGAGTCCAACATATTAGGATTTCCAGTCAATAAAAGGGTCAGTATAATATTTAAAGCTATAGCTACCCGACTTGAGCCAAATGTGACTGTTTATCTTTACACGTGGCCACTGGATTACTCCAGTTGTGGTCATTGCACTGTAATTTGGATTACTGCATTGCACTATAAATTTTTCACTACATAGTATAAAACAAAGTCGCTGTCGTCTGTCCTTCCATATGTATGCTTAAATCTTTGAAACTACGTATTGGATTTTGAAGCGATTTTTTTAATAATTAGAGTGATTCAAGAGGAAGGTTTTTAAGTATAATATATCCATAGTATTGTTGAGAAACACTGAGGTTAATCATTGCACCCTTGCGAAGCCGGGGCGGGTCGCTAGTTTGGTATAAACCTGTATCGCGAGGGGCAGTTTAAAAACATGAGATTTACGAACACAAATGACGCCCAGACTCAGAGCAAATGCCTGTGGGGTACAATACACTTGCCCGACCCAGGAATCGAACCGGGGGTCACGTGATGTTTTATAGCCCTTTATGTTACGACACTTTGGTTACCAAATTTAAAAAAAAACCTTTGCTTTTCCAATATTGTGCAGTCTGTGAGATATTATCCGAGATAAAAATATGCTATTTGTGCGCCAAAATGACCATTCAAACTCAAAAGGAACTTTATTTACGTAGCTTTTATCACAAAACTCTTATAACCTTACCTATTAGTCGTCATACCTACATTCACATTTATAATTTCCTATACAATTTGTAGTACCACAATTTAAAAGTACATCCAAAAGTTATTAATTGAATATGTATTTGAAATAGACTTGTTCTCTAATCAAACACTTAGTAACTAACGCCTTATCGTATTTATTCTACACATAAAACAAAGAACTAATTACCAGTCATCAACAAACCATACAATATTGTTACAATATTCGTTACCTCAATCTACCGTTGTCTTCAAAACTTGACGTATCGGAAATCTATTTAATTAGTTAAAAAAATCCTAATATCTGTAACATTTTAATTTAATTTGTCGCAAAACACGCGTGCCGCTTCGGTGCAATTCTAAAGACTAAGTGAAAACACAATTGTTTTTTGTCTTGTTATAAACATAATGGAGTGTCCATTATGTCCACCATTCGCAATACAAATTAAAAAATATAATACAACGTTCTAGAAATGTGAATGTATTTAATTCCTAACACATATTTGGCGATGATATATTGTATCGGCGTTAAAATAAAAAAGTTTCTTTGGTTATTAAGTGAAGTGATCGTCATGTTTTTGTTTTGTTTCCTGAAGGTAATCCAACAATGGCAGAGAAAGCAGCTACGGATGCGACAGAACATGATCTTCGCGACCATCAAAGTGGTGAAAGGATGGGACTTCCCTCAAGTGAGTTAATACCCTTTTTGTTTAAAGAGAGCCCAGGCATAATCACTACATAGTATAAAACAAAGTCGCTGTCGTCTGTCCGTCCCTATGTATGCTTAAATCTTTAAAACTACGCAATGGATTTTGAAGCGGTTTTTTTTATTAGATAGAGTGATTCAAGAGGAAGTTTTATATGTATAATACATGCATAATTACACGCGTGCGAAGCCGGGCGGGTCGCTAGTGTATGTATATTGCTCAAACTGAGGAATGGCCTCCACCTTACAACAAACATCAGCCCCCTCTGGGTCGTGTTGTAAATCTGCGCGTAAGGTCTAGCTTATCGCATACGCAACCCGGCGCCAACCCGTCTGGCCAGCGTGCCACGGTAGGCTAATTACCGTCCCTGTTGTGGGAGGAGGCCCGACCCAGTAGTGGGTCTTATATGGGCTGTAGTAGTAGTAACAAAACGAAGTACTGTACATTACTGTACTTTATAAGTTTGAGGCAATCCTTTACGTTTTCTGGCGGTGTGGTTCTTAGACTCGGACTAGGAATCGGTTCAGCTTGTGCAAGGTCAGCAGTTATCTAGCCCACCGTCCGCCGGTATAGCCTACCGCGAAGGTGTGACGTCCAAGTGCGCGGGATGTCGGAGAGGACGGGAGAGGGTGCCCGAAGGGGCTGCCGCCTGCGGACCACGGTAGCAACGTACGCGGTACCCGTGGTCCGCGCGTGAGGGCGGGAGTGGGGACTTTTTTTTTTTTTAAAGGTCAGCAGTTATCTCTGGTTCCTAAAAACATAAAAAAACATTTTGTTTATAGTTTGTGGCAATGGGCGCGGAACAGCGGCAGGCTATCCGTCGCGCGCTCAACGAGGATGCAGAGAAACTGCTGGCGGAAGGAGATCCGGCAGACCCTCAGCTCAGGCGTCTACGTAGAGAAATTGATGACGTCAACCGCTTGTTTGACGAGTTCGAACGACGGGCTCGCGCTGAAGGTAAGATATCTAAACAGAACCAGCTACTGCCACTATTATACTACTGTAAGAGACTAGTCTTTGTCAGCGTTTTAAACTGGGTTAGTTCCTTTCTTAGCAAATAGATGTCGTAAATAGATTTGCGACGTAATGTAGCAAACAGATTTATAACGCCGAAAGTAACGAATTTTAAATATATATTTTTTATTTATTTATTTATTCTAAGTAACAATAACTTGAACACAGGCGAACTTTAATGTCTTAGGCATTCTCTCTAGTCAAACCTTTGGGTGATACGAACAACATGGTAGGTGTAAATAAAAAAGTAATAAAAAATATTAATATTTTATGTAAATAAAAAATATAAATATATATAATCTTTTCCTCGTCGAATTGCCCCAATCATGTGCAAACAACTGCGCGATAACTCTAAACCAGAATGAATATTCATTCAATCACTATCGTAATGATAATATTAGAAGGATCCAAAGTAACCATAAAGCCGGCTTAATTGACTTTGACACCATTCATGATATTCATGCTACAAACTGAGGCCAGTAATTCTGACCTGTTTAAAAGAAAATCACTTCGCAACGGTTCATTTAAAAAAAAAAGTTCTAATAAATTTACAATTACCAATTTTGGCTCGATTTAAAGATATGCTAATTTTCCTTAACTCTCAATTGCATCAACGCCGTAAATCCTGATGCTTATTATTATTCGCCACAAGAGAAGAACAATATAATAATATTTATTTTACGTAATATTATACTTTTAAATGGGGAAGAAATGTTGTAGTAAAAGTTTAAACTATGACTTATCTGTCTATCCAGTAAAATTTTGCACCCGATAAGATATTTTTACATGATGTAACATCTATATATATCTGGCGGGTCAATGATGTGTTGTTTGTAGAACGTAGGTATTCGTAATTGACCATAGACATGCTAGTGTCCCAGTAAATATATCTATCAGTAAGAACACTTGACACAAATAAAACAACAGAAAATAAAACTTGTATTTACCTACGGCTGTGTTAAAAATTAAAGATTGGCATTGACCACGTAAAATACAAACAGATCTATTAATGCTGGTTGTGTATATGAACAAAAATAAGTGACGTATATTTTGATGAGCATGTCTATTCTGGGATTACGTAAATATATCCAAATGGTACCAAAACAGGTACTAGGTTGGTAGAAAGTTGCCCAGGACGCCCTGCGATAGACGCTTGCCCACACGACCACGTCTGGGCGTCACAGTGGAATGCGTTTACGTAAACCTGTGGCGCCTCAATCATTTTCGGAGTTCCCCATAATCGCCGCGGTATTCATAAAGCATTTCCTCAGCGAAACCAAAAAAATAGGTTGGTAGAAAATACGGACATACTGCTTAAGCTTTTACTGCACCTGCACGTAGCTACTGAGCTACTGTCCTGTAATGGGCTTAAAGATAACGCTATTACTGTCTATCTACGATGAATGCACCTTGACCCTGCTGTTGCGCGCGTAACTGTTTTTGATAGTTGAAGGAGTCGAATTATAGAAAATTTACAAATAAATATTATGTTTATTTAATCTGGCAGCAATGGGATTTAATACATTTTTTTTAAAAGGAATATTCTATTAGAATTCGAGAAGGCACATTTTAAAGGTGTCACGGAAAAATATTGTTGCCAATATTTAACTTTTGTCTCATTTAAAGAAGACTTAAACTCCAGTGTTAAAAATGAAATGAAAAATATTTATTCAAATTTACAAGGAGTAATTTCGTTGTAACATACTAATTATATTGGTAGATATATTTACATAAATAGATACATAGTGTCACCGCCTAGTAAATGTTTTACTGTCTGTTTCATGTCTTAATAGGCAGTGAACGTAGCAAAAAATACTAAGAAAGATACCTGAGCATCCCATTAGAACGTATTAAATTTAAATAATAATGTGGACTTTTCACATTCAATTATTATTGGCTCTTAGGTATCGCCATTATAAAATACTACTACTTCTAAGCCCATAAATTATCCACTGGTGTGAAGGGCCTCCTCCAACTACATGGGGGGTAATTAGCTTATTGTGACACGCCAGACGGGTTGGCACACGTTTCAAGTTTTCTTTATATTTCATTTCCGATTCTTACGATACGGTGTCGATTCTTACGACACCCTTAGGTTGAAATGGGGTGTTGACACAATGTATTCTAAATCCGTCACCGTGAGTACCAAATACGTTGATTATACTATACACACAGAATATTGATAACCAAGCAATTAAACGCGTCCTTTAATAAATTAGGTCTTCGAACTTTATCAAGTATCAAGTGCATTGTGCGTGCAATTCTTCTGTTCGACATCTGGGCGTCGAAGGACGCGTCGCCATTATCCTATCCTACGGGATCATTTTGTTTCATGTCGTTTGCAATTAGTTTAGGTTAAGAGTGTCGGGCGTAAGGTCGTAGTCTGGGTGTTTTTATGCGAGTTTATAGAGTTCTTGTTTTTAAACGGATTTAAAATTCAAATTTTGGGAGTTTGGAAACAGAATCGTGTAGAAATGTTTGATGACTTTTGAAACGTGGAATTGTGTGTTCGATCGATAACATGTTCTTATTTATAGCAAATGACGGGCTTTTAAACCGTGTAGATGGATTTAGAATACATAGTGTCATCACACCATACTATCCTGAGGGTGTCGTAGGAGCCGACAAAAGGTGAATGAATGACACGGCCGAAAACGTAGCCACAAGAGAAGGAAATCAAAAAAAACCTGTGCCATCCCGTCTGGTCAGCGTGGCTCAATGTAAAGCTAATTTTTAGCTGTCAATGTTTCACACTTACATTTCTCTCCTATTATATGGAGATGACGATAAAGTCCATTGGACTACAATATTGATTCCATATTCTAATAAGTATATAAAATTCTAGTGCCACGGTGTTTGTTATTAAACTCCTCTAAAATGGCAAGAGCGATTTTCGTGAAATTTTGTGTGCCTATCAGTTAGGTCTGCGAATCGGAAAACATATATTATGTTGTAGTCAACCCAAAAAAAAATTACCCAAAATTAATTATGTCTTGACTAATTGGCCATAAATCTTTAGGCCCTAATTGGTTTAATAATTTCGGGTCGGCTGTAAGTGCACTCCCAATTTGGTCAGTGATTTATTTATTTATATACTTTATTGCACAGACAAACAAAATTATCACTATCAATAAGAAACTTAAATGAATATTTGTACAATGGGCGTCCTTATTGCAAACTGCAATCTCTGGAAGAGCAACCTGCAACCATAGGATGGAAAATTCAAAAGAGAGAAGTGGGCTATTCTTGTGCGGACATAAAGTAAACTATAATACTGCATATATAACACTGCATATATATACATATATAACTTAAATAAATAGAATATATACCTACTACAATTAAATAAATAAATTTACCCTCGGCAAATTTCAATCTGAGAGATTATTGCCAGTATTATTTTACGAAGTGTTTTATTCTCCATACCAGTAAGAGTCTGTAAGACCATTTGCCACATCTGGCCAGCTATTTTGGGTAGAAAATGTAACGGAAATATACGTCAGAAGATAGGACTTACACACAATGAAAATTAACAGATTTGTGTTAAAATTATGTTTCCATTTTGTATGGGGCGAGGTTTTTAGTTGGTTCTTTGAAAATAAATCGATTAGCTAACGTGATTTTTATTATAGACATAGATGACCGACTACTGATTTGGACCTCCTCTAGTTACATGGAGGGTTATTAGCCTACTGTACCACGGTGGCCAGGCTGGTCATAAATAAAAACGATATTGTTTGTTTTGTTTTAAGTACGATAAGTCTCTATAAATCCTTCCGTATACTCACGCAATAGCGAGGTATGTATCTCCTCCCAATAAAAAAGAGTGTTATTTTTTAATTATAAACTCAGACTTACAGTGGAAACGAAACATTACGAACTCGGAACTGACCGCTCGTAAATTCTCTCTCTCTAATTTTAGTTTACACCATGCCCTGTCTCTTTCTTTAATTGACCCATCATAATGCAGTGTTGTCGTTTTAATAATGGACAATTTATCCGTTAGAATACAGCCGTATTTAGTGTAGCATTCAATAGTGATTTTGTGTTTAAAATTCGAATACTGTTTGGTGTTTATCTAAAATGAAGAAATTGAAACGGATATTTTCCTTTAGAAAAGGAGGTAAGGTATTTTGTAGCTAAGATTTTTTTTTAGTTCTATTTATTATATTTATTACATGTAATTTCTTTTAAAACCAAGTAATTACTTCGTTTTTAGTTTTGTTGTCCCTATCGTAAGAGCCGAATGACGATTTGGCTTACAACGAAGTTGTCGTGTAATTCCATTGATGTATGTTACCAGTGTTACTGATATCTTTTCACGGTTGCTATAGACGTTAGAATGACCAACACCGTTGGCTTCACGTGGTCATAATGCATCTTGTCTTAGTATGGAACTAAGACAAGACGCAGCTCTATCTTGAAGTAAGAGTGACATATCAATGTTTTTCAATAAAACGTTTTTATGAACCAGATTGTTACTAAAGAACATAAGTTCCATATTGTTACTTTTCCCGAGTATGCACTTTCGTCAGCCGATTTTGTGTAATGTAATGTTTTTCCCAACATTTTTACACATAACAGTATCGATAGTCAATAGAACTATCGATTCTTAGGTACTGTCTTTAGGGTGGTTGTTCAACTCGGTATATTCGTCACCACCCGAAACAAACATTGGCCAAGTAGGTCTTCTTCCAAATACCTCCGACGATTTAGCCCCTTATCCACCAAGTTCAGGATACCTCCGACGATTTAGCCTCGTGTTTACGCGATAGGCCGGTGATGTCAGTCACGCACTGCCGTCCAATTACATTGGCAATTTTATTTGTTGACCTTGCTGCCAGTTGGCTACTTTGACTGTTGACTCCCCAATCACTGGACACCCACTGCTAGTAGTTCTATGATGTCAGATTTGTAGCGACCAGCATGCTACACACTTTTCACAATTTACCCGAAATATCTGAACTATCTATCAGTGTTTTCTTAACTGTGCGAATTGCTCTATAAACCTCGCTATCGCGGTGTAGGACTTTTTGGTAATTCTCGCATTTGTAGGCGATATTTCGCGATATAGATTCTATATAAAGAAATATCGCCTACCAATGCGAGAATTACCAAAAAGTCCTACACCGCGATAGCGAGGTTAAAGGTCTGGGCAAACAGCGGACGGGGCGGGTCGGCGACGCGACGCTGGCGGGACGTGAAGAGTTGTAATGTATTAGTTAATGTAGAATAGGTCACATAGAGCCGTCGCGCTCGGCGCGAGAGTAGCGGTCGCGTACAACTCTTCACGTCCCGCCAGCGTCGCGTCGCCGTCCCGCCCCGTCCGCTGTTTGCACAGACCTTAAGAAAGCACTGACTACTGGTATCGGGAGATAGCCGCCGCGGCCCCCTGACAGATAATACTACCTCGTCTAGCTGGATTAACAATCCTTTTACGCCTAAGGATTTATCTTAATGTGCTCACTTGATTATGATACTTTTGCACTTGGCTACATTGTATTTGAAGCCCGCCCGATAAAATGGAATTGATAAAAAAGGTCTGAATCTTGATACGGCTGAAAAGATTTTGATACCTAGAGCCACATATCACTATTACTATCACTACATAGTATAAAACAAAGTCGCTGTCGTCTGTTCGTCCCCATGTATGCTTAAATCTTCAAAACTACGCAACGGATTTTAAAGCGGTTTTTTTAATAGATTGAGTGATTCAAGAGGAAGGTTTATAGGTCATAATAAATAAATAAATCAATCAATAAATATCCTTGGACATTTCACACAACGCCATCTCGTCCCAAACTAAGCAACTTAGTGCTTGTGTTATGGTAACGAGATGGATGATAAACTACTCTATATACATTTTTTTTTGTAAATACATACATATTATAGATAAAGATAATTGCACCAGTGCGGGCCGGGGCGGGTCGCTAGTCAGAAATAAGTAGATTGGTAGTCGAGTAGCGCTCCGAATCGGTGGTAGTTTCGTAGTAGAAACACAAAGGCGCCTGTGTGTTCAGATCCTCAGGATATCCTCAGGATGGAATGGGGTGATGATACTACGAATTTGAAATCCGTCACCACACGAATGATCACTTCAAACGTATAGGTTAAAATAGCGGTGTAATAAAAAATAAATTAATTCAGTCAATCAGTCCCAAAAATTTAGCTCAATTAATTTTACGACCGTGTAATGATGTCATTGTCATGTTTTAAACATTGTTCTTGATACAATTGCACGCGTGGTGACGGATTTAGAGTACGTGTTGTCGCCACCCCATTCAATGCTGAGGGTGTCGTAAGAGCAGACCAAAGGAAATGACAAGGCCGATAACCTAGCCGCAGAAGAAGGAAAACTTGATACGTAACCTAGTGCCAAACCGTCGTCGGCCAAACCTTGTGCCAAATCAAAAATTAATTTCGTCGTTTCAGTCCATAAATGACCCACTGCTGTTTCGGGCCTCATCCCATCACAGGGAGGGTAATTAGCCTACTGTACCACGCTGACCAGACGGGTTGGCACAGGGCTTCGTTTCAAGTTTTCCTTCTCTTGCGGCTTGGTTTTTGGCCTTGTCATTTCCTTTTGTTGGCACTTACGACACCATCAGTATGGAATGGGGTGGTGACACTATGTATTATTTTCTGCTTTTTATAGGTACACGCTTATTATGATGTAGATGTTGTTAAGTTGTCAATACATAGATTCTTGTCGTATCCTCATTTTCTCCCCACCATATATATTTGCAGATATTGGGTATCCCCCCCCCCTTTTACCCCCAGACTTTTTTCAGCGCTCAACTGATTTTCATGGAACAATTTATTTTGAAATGTGCACGTGATGCGCTTTCATTTGAGACCCCACTCGATTATGTTTGCAGACTTTCGGTTTTTCTTCCACACTTTCACCCCCCATAACTTTTAAACGACTCAACCGATTTTCATTACACATATCTAAGAACACTCGTCCGTTATGTTCCGGGCGAGTGTTCTCGTCATACAGTCGCGAGTCATACAAAAACTGTATTGAAATCGCTTCATCCGTTCGCGAGCTACGGAGCCACAGACAGAGCGACAGACAGACACGTCAAACTTATAACTTATAACGTCGGGGGTTAAAATATCAATAGGACAGCCACCTGTTAGGCAAACCTCTTCGCCTTCCATCAAGCTAGATTGTGTCAAACGTAAATCTATTTTATTAAAAAAAAACCTGGTTCTTTAGCACCTCTCAAAGTACTGTACACGTCATGCTGAAGACTTAATTTACCTATTGGCCTGTAAGTGCTTAGATGACGTCATACTCTTTTCAATCCGATTGACCTTGCGTGTTCTGAAATGCGAGCAAATTGTGACAGTTATCTCTGCAATTCTCGATCGGGATCGGTGTAGGTGTTCCATAGTGCAACTTAGAATAGAAAGGCAGCTACCAGCAGTATTCGAAACTGAAACTCAAAGTGGATTGTAGTCAACGACCTGATTATACGAAATGTACGATGCGTTAGTTTTGCAATCAATAGTTGTTTTAACAAACTAATTTTCTCTAGCCATGGCACGTTTATTTAAACACACTAAGAATCCTTGGGGGAAGCCTATGTCCAGCAGTGAACGTCTTTTGGTTGAAATAATGACGATGAAGTAAATTTGCTGTGTTCAATATATTGGCCACTAGCTGTTATATCGCCCCGCGGTTTCGCCCGCGTCGTCATGGAAAATTGAGATAATGATTGTATTTTTTCGTTCTATTTTTTCCCTACTTACTTGACACTTATCGTTATATTTTAGATAATTCACACTATATCTTTATAAATTATAGCCTACTTATGTTATTCTGTTTTGTAAGCTAATTGAAATCCGTTCAGTAGTTTTCGCGTAAAAGAGTAACAAACATACACCCATACATCGCGTTTCTTTATTAGTAGGATTACGCAAATATTTGAATTTATTAAACTTTATATTATATTCCCGATTCTTTATATTAGTGCCAATCAATGACTAAATCCATTGATTTATCGCTAGAGAAACCAGTACTTAAATTTAAAAAAAGAACACGGTCTGAACCCTTAAGACGTCATTTACCGACATGTTGTTTCTCTGTCATAGTTGTACTGTAGCATTGTATCGTAATAGCGATCTAGATTTTTACTCAGTTCCAACGCCGCGGTCCGGTGATAAGCATATTTCGTGCATTTGACCAACTCAAATGTTTCTGAGGATAGCCCTAGTTTACGTGGAACGAACCGTGGAGAAGACCCAGTACATCCTGAAAGGTAGTCTCGTGTTACTGACGATTGAACGGGGTCGATGACCGAACGATATTACTCGCGCAAAGGCTTCTGGATTGCAAGTTTCAAAGACGAAGTCGATGTTAATATAGCGTCTTTGTTTTTCTTGTGGCGTTTAAGTATCGCTGGCTCTTTTATTTGTGGTTTCTTTCGGGCGAAATAAAGTTTTAATACGTGATGTTAGTGAATGACTGTGCGTGTGGTGACGGATACACACACACATAGTGTCACCACCCCATTCCGTCCGGACTAGGGTTCATGGTTTCTCGAGCTTTTCAATTTCTCGGGTCTCGAGAATTCTCGAGGATAATTTCTCGGGACTTCTCGGGTTGTCGAGAAATTTACATTTACGTACGTTTTCTCATATTATAAAACTTTCATCGATTTTATTCAAAAACATAAATCTTATGAATAATTAAAAAAAAAATACAGAAAAAATATTATTCAGACTCATAATCATAATGACAGCACTAATCATAATGATCATAATGATAACACACTAATCATAATGAACCCTAATTCTGACGGTGAAAAAGGAAATGCACAGGGGCTAACACCTAGCCGCAAGAGAAAGAAAACTTGAAATGAAACCCTATGCGATTGGCATAGGGTTTCATTTCAAGTCTGGCAAGCGTGGGACAGTAAGCTTTCCTGTGATGGGAGGAAGCCCGACTCAACAGTGGGCCATTTATGGGCTCAGTAGTAGTAGAACCCTTCCACTACTACAGTATTCCTCACTATCCAGACCACAGATAATGTCTAGCATATAAAAAAAAATCTCTTGATTTTTTTTCGGCCAGTCTAATTTCATATTTCTCTTCCACAGAGGAATCGAAGAACGCTGCACGCATCTTCACGGAGCAGTCGGCGCATCTTCTCGAACGTCTGGAAATCCTTGAAGGACAGCTGCATGAGAGGATCGCTAGCCACATTCCCAGGGAACTGGACTTCTTGGAACACCTGGTGCTACAGCACAAGGACTGGGAGAGCAGTCTGTTGACATTGTCGAGCGATGTGGAAGAAGTGCAGGCAACGTTCAGAGGTATGGACCTTTCTAGAATTTCTTTATCCAGTTCTTTCGGTATGGTTTTCAGGCGGTGTACATGTAATTTTAAGTTAAAATAAGTTTAAAAAAAAAAGTGAGGGCGTGGTATCCGCGCGGAAGAAGTGAAATTTCATAATGTGGAAATGAAAAAAGGAAGGGGTAGAAATAGATTTTTTGTGTAATCATATTGTTTCTTTAAGACAAAATTTATTAACATTGCTTACAATTCCCAATTCAACGCATTTTTAATTACCATTTTCGAGTGGAGAAATATCCAAATCCACTCTCTCTAACATAAATTAAAAAAAAAACATCTAAATAATATAGGAGAATATATTTAAATAAATATGTAATATATAAGTTTCACTTCAAAAAAAACACGCCATTATCCCAAGCTGTATATCCGGGTGGTGGCGGAATACATAGTGCCACTACCCCATTCCATCCTTAGGCGGTGTCGTAGGAGCAGACAAAAGGTCGACTGCAATGACAAGGCCGATAACCTAACTAGACACAGGAGAAGGAAACCTTCATATGAAAGTCTTTGCCAACCCGTCTGGCCAGTGTGGCACAGTTTACTAATTACCCTACCATGTTGGGAGGCGGCCCGACTCAGCAGTGGGTCATTTATGGACTAAGTACTACACACGCGATAAATATGTTAAAAACTGTTTAATTTCAAGTATATGGACTAAGGCCTCCCACACGGTGGACCGACGACCTGGTTAAGGTCGCCGGAAAGCAGTGGATGCGGGCGGCCCAGGACCGGCCTTTGTGGAGATCCTTGGGGGAGGCCTATGTCCAGCAGTGGACGTCTTTTGGCTGAAATGATGATGATATGGACTAGCAAGTTCTTATTTTTCTGGTTTCCCTCCAGGCATCGCCCTCAAAACACCAGCGATGAAGAAGAGTCTCGACAAGGTGATGAGTAAGTGGAATGACATGCAGTCCAAGAGCCAGCTGTTTGTTGAGAGGTACTTATGGTTTTTTTATACTTTAAGTTTTTTTCTTATTTTATATCTGTGGTCGTCTGGATTTAGACTACATTGTGTCACTACCACGTTCCACCCTGAGCATGTCGTAAGAGCCGACAAAGGAAATAACAAGGCCGCAAGAGAAGGAACATTTTGTAACAAAACCCTGAGCCAACCCGTCAGGCTAGTATTTTTTCCCCATGTGGGGACGGGCAGAATATTACACTACCCTACCGCACGCTGGGTAACAACGCGTGTTGTAAAAGTCAACAAATCCCAGCTTGCTTGGTGGTAGGATCTAATGGTTCGCCCGGCTAGCTACCACCCTCACATCTAAGTAACCAAGCAGTTTTACTGTGTTCCGTCGTGTGTATGTGAGAGCCGGTGCCCGACAGGGCATTTCCTGGAACTGCCTGCTCCATCTTGGACCCTGGCGGTGCTTTTCATCACGCAAGCCTAGGGTCAAAGGTATTCAAGTCACTGAGCAAAAGATATACCCTCCAAGTAATTGCAAGTATGGGTTGAGTAGTTGCGTACACAAGGCTACGCAAATCTTCGATACTCATGCCCTTCGTACGGATGTACGAAGGGCCTAAGATGCGAACTTGCTCGCACTATGCTGTTTAGTGCTTTTTGTAAACAAGAACAATAATTTTTAAAAAAAAGCAGCGTTTCTTGCCGGCTCTTCTCTGTAGAGCAGCCTTCCGAACCGGTGGTAGTTTCGGCATGAATGTGAGTGAAAGCCCTGCTTTCACTCACATTCATGCTCGCACTATGCTGTTTAGTGCTTTTTGTAAACAAGAACAATAATTTTTAAAAAAAAGCAGCGTTTCTTGCCGGCTCTTCTCTGTAGAGCAGCCTTCCGAACCGGTGGTAGTTTCGGCATGAATGTGAGTGAAAGCAGGGATTGTGAGCGATCAGGGATGGAGGGATCGTAGGAGTGAGGAGTTGTGTGTGAAAGGTGTGAATGTAGGTATGACGACTGAGAGGTGTGTGTGGAGACTGCCACCTGGTGTGGGACAGGGGCCGTAAGATGATAATGGTGTTTATAAATATGACGATTTATAAGAGTTTTGTGATGAAACCTACGTAAATAAAGTTCCTTTTGAGTTTGAGTTTGAGATGCCCTTAGGATGTTATGGGTTTGGTGACATTGTGTATTCTAAATCCGTCACCACACGGACACAGATATGTAAAATCCTGTAAATGGTAAACATAGTTCACTAGAGTGGAAACACCGAACGCAATTGTAAATCTAAACTCGACCATATTACTCCGCTCTCTAGGTTGAAGTTCGTGGAGATCATAGTGAACAGCATGGAAGAGAACCACCAGACAATATCCGAGTTCGAGATGAAGCTTGCACAGTTCAACGACCTGCCCAACGATGTCGAGCTGCTTAAAGACGTAAGTTATTCCGTAAGTTAAAAGAGCCTCCCCCAAGGATCTCCACAAAGGCCGGTCCTGGGCCGCCCGCATCCATCGTTTATCCAGGCCTCATAGCTCGCAGGACTGACGCCCGATGGGGCACAAAAGTCCTCGAGTGGCGACCGCGTTCCGGAAGGCGCAGTGCTGGTAGGCCGCCCACGCTGGACTGACGACCTGGTAAAGGTCGCCGGAAAACGATCAAAGATAAACTATATAGTCATCCTCCGCCTAGTACTTAACAAAAAAGTGCAGTGCGCAGTTTACGATAACTTATTAAGTCTGTATTTCACGAGAAAAACACTGAATTATTCGGAAAATCTGGCTTAGTTTGCCTCAAAAATGTAGGAAACTCTGTAGCTTCTCTCTCTGTACATCCAAATGCACTTAGTAAACAGCGGTTATTTTAATATTTCAAACAGACACTCCAATTTAATTTATTTGTATAGACTGAAATACATAATAAACATAATTGATGCCAGATGTTAGAATCGTCTGGACTTATACGAAGTTCAATATTATATACATTAGCATCAGACATTGAATAAGTGTGTAGGCCTTATATATTTTTTGTAAACTGAACCCCTGCACTAGTTCGACTGCCTCGTTGGTCTAGTGGTTAGATGTGCCGCCTTTGGATCAACGGGTCCCGGGTTCGATTCCGGGGTCGGGCGAGTGTCTTTGTCTAAACCAGAGGCACTGGCTCGGAGTCTGGGTGTCATTTCTATCTATAATATGTATGTATTTACAAAAAAAAAAGTATATAAGTAGTTTATCATCCATCTCGTTACCATAACACAAGCATTAAGTTGCTTAGCTTGGGACGAGATGGCGTTGTGTGAAATGTCCAAGGATATTTATTTATTTATTTAGTTACAACCTGTATCGCGGGGGGCAGTTTACAAACATGTGATTCACGAACACAAATGACACCCAGACTCAGAGTAAGTGCCTCTGGTTTAGACAAAGACACTTGCTCAACCCTGGAATCGAGCCCGGGACCCGTTGCTCCAAAGGCGGCACATCCAGTCTAAAATGTTAATCTCCTGCCTTCCGAACAGATGCACGAAGACTTGCTCCGCATGCAAGTTGCAGTCAGCAAGCAGCAGATCCAAGTAGACCAGATGAACGACGACGCCGAGAACTGCCGAAGACTGGTCGAGACCTCCAGGGCTGGACTTCCGCACTCAACCTTGCCTAGGTCTGGGAAACACATCGATTTGGAGAGGCTAGACAAGGAGGTGTCGCAGCTCAACAACCGCTGGACCAACGTGTGCACACAGCTCGCTGAAAGGTAAGCCTTAAAACAACGAAATAAAGTATATTTTACAATGGATAGGAGATCAAAAAAAATTGTTTATTTTTAGAGACAATTTTTTGCTTTTATTTTTTTAAGATTCAGCATACAAAAATACAACCCTAAATTTTCACCCCTCTACGATCATCCGCTATTTAATTACATGGCAAAACAATGTTGTATAGATTGATTGAGTCATCACGATATCTCTGGAACCATAAGACCTAGAGGGTTGCGCGGGGTGGGGGTTGCGCGGGCAAGGGGGTTGCGCGGGGGATGGTTAATTATTTGGCAAAACAACGTTTGCCGGGTCAGCTAGTATGTATTCTAAATTTGTCACCACACGGAATACGTTCCAAAGTCGTATAATATCATTATTTTTCATAGGTTACGTAGCTGTGAAGCGGCATACCAGCTGTTACGAAACTACAATGCTGGCCTAGAAAAAGAGGCCGAATGGATAGAAGATGCCTACAGCAAACTACAGGCACAGCCACCCATTGAAGTCAGGCCTAAGGAGCAATTCGAACCTACAAGGGTGAGGCCAATCTCTTAAGTAAAATAGACCTAAATGAGTTGCTTTTACAGTTCGAAATCCTGCGACAGTTCAAGATATGTGGTCTTGCAAGGATGAGGCTACCCTCATAAGTAAAATATACCTTAACGAGTTGCTTTTACAGTTCTAAAGCCTGCGACAGTTCAAGATAGGTGGTCCCTAGAAGGGTGAGGCTACCCTCATAAGGACAATAGTCCTTAAAAAGTTGATTTTACAGTTTGAAATCCTTCGCTAGTTCAAGATCATCGTCGCTTAGATGTCTCGTCTATGGCCGATTGTATGGTTACATTACATCATCCATAGCATGTCATAACCTATCTCATGAGTAACTATGGCAGTGTTTTTTTGAAAAACGGTTTTACTTCGGGTATCATCGGTATTCGACCGAAGATGCCCGAAGATCGTTTTCAATATTTGCGGTAGTTACTCATGCATTACAACAGAGACAATGTTTAGCATGTATTTTGAAACTGACAATTTGGGGACGAAACCAAGCATGTTATTTAACTTTTAAATAAGATGGAGGGAATATTAAAATTTTACTTAGCAATTGTAATATACAGACAACACCAACTGAAAATGGTAGCACATTTAACTTAATTTAAGCTATGTATCTATTAATATTGTGGAATAACTGAATTTTCCTCTATTACTTTCGAGGAATCAATTTTTAATATCCTGGGTGTCTTGTGGTTTATTCACAGAACCTACTCACCTGCGTCGTGGAGAGGACGCCTAAGATTGAGAAGGTTAATGTAGACGGTGGCAGATACATACGAGAGGCAAAGGTAATTAATGGTCACCCATGACCAACACTGACATTCTAATGTATATTCTTCTGTCTTTAAAAAAGATGACAGCTCTTGGACTATTTATACATTGAACACGACAACAAAGACGGGTTACAGCTGTTTAACTACAGGGTATAGTACTTGCCGCTCAGCGGCTCACGTTACGGTAAAGCTGTTGTAGACTTTTGTGCCAAGGCTGTTGTAATAGGCATTCTTGTTTTAAACTTGATTGAGAATGTTGACACTAGAATATCACATTTTTATATTGTTCTTCAGTTGAGAGGTTTGAAAGATTTTAAATGGAAAGCGAGTTCGGTCCAGCGTTTCACTCTTTCTCTATGTGCTTTGATCGTCGTGTCTGGGTCTTTTTGAGGTCTCTTCCTATGACAAGAGGTGCACTCTTGGCTCAATTTTTTGGTGTGTTTTGTCAGTTGCATGGTCGCTTCCTTACGTAACGCTTATTTAACAAATGAAAGCTTTGCATTTTGCGATTAACTACAAACTTCTAGCTTCGACACTAAACAATAATTATCAGAATGTGAGATGTTTGTGTGATGCTAATTTGATCAGGAAAAGCAATTTATTACTGCTCTGATTGTTTTGTCATGTGACTAAAGGTTTTTTTTTCATTATTGCGTCCAGAAGCTTCTTTTAAATAAACCCAGTAATATAACAAAGTGTTCGATGTTATTTCAAGTAAATAAAACTTTTTGGTAACTGTAATTTATTAAAATGAAGAACGTACTTTACTTCATTCGTTCTTAGAAATTAGCACATACACTGAACTAAAATGAATTGATAGACCGACAAAGCTTTTTTAGTCGCGACATTTTTTTCGGAACCTTTCTTGTTGCCATACTTAATATAGTTGACCACGAATTTGAAATTCAAATTAAAAACAAATTTGCATTATGTTTCAAAAGCGACTATTGTTCTGTACAAATATTAGCTTTGCATGCATCTTGGAAGTTCAGTGTGGCCAACACACATTAAAATTTCCCCACCTTTGTGTACAATAAAACAAGCATTTTGGGTTTTATGTTTTTTTAAAATATTACCACTTCTGTTTCCCGCTTTAGTACTGCACGATTGGTGATTTAGTGTAGCACTTAAACCTAGTGTTGCACGCTTAAAACCTGTATACTGAACAGGCCAGTCATCCAGCATGTTATCATTCTTGCAACACCTTTAGCTGGACTTTATCTGTGTTGCCAGTGACGAAAAAGAGGTTCAATGATAGAATGAGTGAATGAATGTTGTATCAATGATTTTGTGAAAGAATTTTTAAAGTTATTCCTGCATATTTAAATTCGGTATATGCGTGTAAGGTTTTTGAAAGGATAAATCTAATATTAAAGCTTTTAAACATGCAGGTTGCCCTTTTGATATTGATTATTAAGTAAATGTTTCATTAATATAAAGACTAGTAGAAGTCTTCGCCTGCGTTGACTTTAAATTTAGTTCCTCTTTTATAAATGGATGTCGCTGCTTTTTTTACGCGATATGAATATAAACAAATTGCTGATTAAGACGAAATGGTCAGTTGTTCGTTCGTTCACTCGGGTATTAGATGGGCTCAAAGCTAAGCGTCACCACCATAGTCATTGTGTGTCGTAGGAGCCGGCTAAAATGAATTAATAAAAATGCAAGAGAAGGATTCCGTATGTTGTTGTAAGAATCGACGGAACCAAGATGTAGATCACCTAGTCCCAAGAAAAAGCAAACTTGATACTAGCTTGTTCCAACCCGTCTTGCCACCGTGGCACAGTAGGCTAATTTCCCTCCATTTCGAGGAGACCTGACTCATCATCATCATCATTTCAGCCAAAAGACGTCCACTGCTGGACATAGGCCTCCCCCAAGGATCTCCACAAAGGCCGGTCCTGGGCCGCCCGCATCCACTGCTTCCCGGCGACCTTAACCAGGTCGTCGGTCAACCGTGTGGGAGGCCTGCCAGCACTGCGCCTTCCGGAACGCGGTCGCCACTCGAGGACTTTTCTGCCCCATCGGGCGTCGGTCCTGCGAGCTATGTGCCCTGCCCACTGCCACTTAAGTTTGGCAATCCGGTAGGCTATGTCGGTGACCCTGGTTCTCCTGCGTATCTCCTCATTTCTGATTCGATCTCGCAGGGAAACTCCGAGCATAGCCCTCTCCATTGCCCTTTGGGTGACTTTGAGCCTTCTGATGGAGCCCATAGTGAGCGACCACGTCTCTGTTCCATAAGTCATCAGACCTGACTCAGTGTTGGGTAATTTATAGGCCGAAACGACGAAGCCTTGTGTCAATTCGCATAAGTAACCTTGTAAATTTTTGTCGTTTTAAAAGTTAGCAGTCAGTGTAGCACAGTCTTTTTAAAGCCACAAATAAATAAATAAAATCCTTGGACAATTCACACAACGCCATCTCGTCCCAAGCTAAGCAACTTAATGCTTGTGTTATGGTAACGAGATGGATGATAAACTACTTATATATATATTTTTTTTTGTAAATACATACATATTATAGATAGAAATGACACCCAGACTCCGAGCCAGTGCCTCTGGTTTAGACAAAGACACTTGTCCGACCCCGGAATCGAACCCGGGACCCGTTGATCAATACGCGGAACAATACATAGATCTATATTAAAAGGACAGCCTGTCACGAGCTAAACCAAACCTAACCCGCTTCCGACCCTAACTGCCACATAGATATACTCAGCGAGGTGCCAGCGTTACGCGGAGTGGATATGCGAGAAGGTCCACCCGTCACTAGACATACGTCAGCTCCGGAGGCAGGCTGATGTGGAACTAGCGGACAGAATGAGGAACAGAGGGCTGCCCGTCGAGCCGGTACCAGCGGGCTCCGAGGCAGTGGCCAGAGAGTTGGATGAATTGAACGCCAAGTACCAGGGATTGATGGATATGCTATATGAGAGGTTGAGAAGGATCGCCGCATCCAACCCCGGGGATATCGTCACGTTGGTGAGTGTTCTTTTTTTAAATTTCGAAATGTTAGTTGCTTTGATTATTTTTCAATTGTTTATACAATGTAAAGAAAGAAAGAAAATTCATTTATTGACACTATTAAAACTAAGTTAACAGGAAAAGATAAATACAAATTGAGAATTAGCGCCAAAGGGTCACCAGCTCAGTATTATCAGCGTTAGGTATCGGCACAAGTACAAATACCTAACGCTGATTTTCAGCTGTGACCCACGAGTGCCACACACAATACAGATTGAATATCAGATGTGTTTGTGTGACTTAAAGAGTTTATATTTCGGAATGGTTGTTTGTCTAGGTGTGCTGCCTTTGGATCTCGGATCCCCGGTTTGATTCCGTGGTCGCGTGTGTCTTTGTGTAAACCAGAGGCATTTGCTCCGACTCTGAGTGTCATTTGTGTGCGTGATAGATATACATCGATAGTAAACATGATTACATATGAAAAGCAACTAACATTTCCATTTTTTTTAATTTATTGTGTTATGTTATGTTATCATTTAGGTGCCGACAAATTTTATAATAGTTGTAAAATTACTACGTAACACTCGAATTAGGGAAATTAATAATAAATTAGTAATATTTTCCCATAAGTTTACGGCAACCCCGAAATGATACCAATTCAACTTTTTCGCACACTACTAGAATAATATACCTTCGATTGTGGCTAGATACGGTAATGAGAAATTGCTCTAATGCATTTTAAATTACACATGATGTCATACAACGCCATTTGGTAGTATAAACACGACATTGAAATTTACGAATTTATAAACCGCAAGGCAACATTTAAATTGCCTCTGCAGTATCAAAATAAGTGTGGTTAAGGATTTCCTTCAATTGCTATGTGTATTTCGCTATCGCAATGGGTTTTGCAGTTGTACTTAAGTTTCGTGCAATTTTCCAGGAACAATTTAATATTTTTTTTGTAATATGCTCGTTGTTCTACGGTGCTTTTTTTTATCGTGGGGTAACCTTTTATAGTTCCCCAGCAATGGGATGGAGCTGGGGTATGTGGGAGACCCGGGTACAATCCATTCTTTATTTATGACTAGGGGTTTTCATAAACTCTGTATAGCCGGAGTACTGGATGAACTCCTGCGAATATACTGGATACTGGTTAAAGCCATGTAGTAGCATCTTCTTTCCACAGGACGTCGATTATTTGGTGATAAAAGAAATGCTCTTCTTTGGTAATCTCGTGTAATTTATTCAATACTAGCGACCCGCCCCGCCTTCGCACGGGTGCAGTGATGAACATCAAAATTTCCTTCCCTTATAAACCTTCCTCTTGAATCACTCTACCTATTAAAAAAACGCTATTAAATCCGTTGCGTAGTTTTAAAGATTTAAGCATACATAGGGACGGACAGACGACAACGACTTTGTTTTATAATATGTAGTGATAGTGAAGTGCGACCGCGTACATAAGTTTGTGTGAGAAGACAGAGCATAGACAACCGGGTTGCCATAGATAAATAAAATACTGCGTTCCGAAACGCGACAAGCCAATATATTTGCAGGCGACATTCAAATTTATAGACTGAGTATTCTAAGCCCCAAGTGCTTTTACGGTTCCTTATTCTTGGGGACAGGCAAGTGTGTAGCAATTTGCATCTGTGAATTACATATTTGTAAAACTCTTTGAAATAAATAATAATAAAATAATAATATCCTTGGAAAATTCACACAATGCCATCTCGTCCCAAGCTAAGCAACTTAATGCTTGTGTTATGGTAACGCGATGGATGATAAACTACTTATATACATATTTTGTTCTGTACATACATACATATTATAGATAGAAAACACCCAGACCCGGAACAAATACTTGTAGGTCGTACACATATTTCTTCCGTGCGGAATCGAACCCGCGACATGCTGCGCAGCAGTCGATCGCTCAACCACTGCGCCAACCGTGTCGCCATACTACTACTACTTAGACAATAGATCACCCACTGCCAAGTCGGGCCTCCTCCTCGGGTAGCCAACCGTACCACGCTGGCCAGACGGGTTTGGACTTGACACAGGTTTTCGTATCAAGTTTTCCTTCTTTTGCGGCAAGGTTTTCAGCCTTGTCATTTCCTATTGTCGGCTTTACGACACCCTGTGGATAAACGGGGTATGACATTATCATCACTACATAGTATAAAACAAAGTCGCTGTCGTCTGTCCGTCCCTATGTATGCTTAAATCTTCAAAACTACGCAACGGATTTTGTCGCGGTTTCTTTTAATAGTTAGAGTGATTAAAGGGGAAGGTTTATAATACATCCATAATATTGTAGAGAAACACAGATAAATTTAGAGGTTCATCATGCACCCGTGCGAAGCCGGGGTGGGTCGCTAGTATAATCTAAATCCGTCACCAGCTTAACGTATTAATGCTATTAAATTAGCATTAACACAGAACGCTATAAGTCGACTGGATTGGCCGTAATAAATCTTTTAGATATTTCTGTATAACTCATTAGCAGTAAACTGCTATTATTATTATTGAACGATGTCCTTGCAATGTGCTCTGGTGACATCATGGTCCTATTTAAATGGAAATAAAACAAGTTGCTCTATTTTTTGGTTTAATAAGTCGTTCTATGGATGGAACAGTTTTAACGCATAATTTTAATTATATTTATACTAGCGACCCGCCCTGGCTTCGCACAGGTGCAATTATGCATGTATTATACATATAAACCTTGCTCGTGAATCACTCTATCTATTAAAAGAAAACGCTTCAAAATACGTTGCGTAGATTTAAAGTTTTAAGCATACGTAGGGACGGACAGACAACATCGACTTTGTTTTAAACTTGGCTTTTTGGCCATGTCTAGAATACTACAACTAGTTCCACTCTACTCCTAGATAACCCACTAATGAGTCGGGTGCATCCCGAACCGGCGATAGTTTCAGGATGAATGTGGGTTGTGGGAGAGCAAAAGAGATGGATGGATTGTTAGAATGAGGAATTGTGCATGAACGGTGTGAATGTAGGTATGACGACTGATAGGTGTGTATGGACACTATCACCTAGCGTGGGATAAGGGCCGTAAGATGATAATGGTAATTTTAAATAATAATATGACGATTTATAAGAATTATGTGATAAAACCTACGTAAATAAAGTTCCTTTTGAGATTGAAAAAGAAGTAAATAAACCAGTCATGACTGCCTCGTTGGTCTAGGGGTTAGATAATATATAAGCCTTTGGATCAAGCGGTCCCGAGTTCGATTCCGGGGCCGGACAAGTATCTTTGTCTAAACCAGAGGCACTTGCTCTGAGTCTGGGTGTCATTTGTGTTCGTGAATTAACTCCCCCGCGATACAGATTATGCCTAGTGCAGGGGTTTCGTTTTTTAAAGAGAATAAAAAAAAAGTCATAGTTATTCAATGGCGCCTATTACGTGACCTCTAGAAATCGGCGCGTGAGTTTTACCTTAATTCACTTGTGCGTTGATGTCATCGGTGTTGTCATACGGCTGGACCCCGGCCAAGGTCACCGGCTATTTGAATAATTGAGACGTTATTTTATGTGTATACGTTAAAATTTTCTTTGAGCCTTTGCAAATGGTTCATTTTACAACGAATATACGTTTAAGCGGTGCCATGCTTAAAAAGACAGGTCGTTTTAAATGTTTCATTTCCTTATTTATGCACCAATAAATAAAAAATAATTGCTGTTCGTTAGTCTCGCTAAAACTCGAGAACGGCTGGACCGATTTGGCTAATTTTGGTCTTGAAATGTTCGTGGAATTCCAGGCAAGGTTTAAAAGGTGGTGCAGGTGCATCTCGTTAGTGTTAAAACTCTTGCCCGGCCCCGGACTCGAACCCGGGACCCAGTGGTTCAAAGACGGCGCATCCGACCCCTAAACCAACAAGGCAATAAATTAAACAAAATAATTTTATTATTGTATAGATTGTCTAGTAAGTCATACATTACTTAATCTCGCGAACTCTAACCTCAAACCCACGGCTTTCGAAACATTGCCAAAACAATTATCAACATTAACCAAATGAAGTGAGCTCAAGTTGAAACATTTATTGTCATCCTACGCGGCCATTTTATCCTGGCGTGGGATACTGGTCCTTACTTTATATAGAAATGACTTCGTCATTGCCTAGACGATTTCAATCTAACTAGCAACTAAAGACCATTATTAAATTTAAGAATATACAGATGACAAGCTTGTGTTTGCCCGTGTAGGCTTCAAACCTGTGCTTACCTCAGCTTTGCTTATAGCCTTGTTGGTCTTAGGCAGTGTTTCCCAATCTTTTTTATTCCATGCCCCATCTTGACATTTATAAATTTTTATGCCCCCCGTACATAATCGTTAACCTTTAAAAAATGTTTTCTTCACGTAAGAAGAGTGTTGAGTCCATTTTTTAATTTCGCCCCTTAACTATCAAATTTCCCCGTTGTGGGCCCCGCGTTGGGAAACACTGGTCTATGGGTTGGTCCGCCTTTGGATCACGGGTTCGATTCTAAGGTCGTTTACATAATTTAAAAGAAAACTAATATAAACCGATTTCGATAAAAGTCTGTGGGACCAATCTGCAGGCAATCAAATAAAAAATACCAAATCGGTTGTGTATAATCCTCTGCTAGATGGAGCGACCTGCGTATCGTCGCGACTAGCAGCTGGATGCGTCAAGTTGAAGATAGGGCTGTTGGCGCTCTTTAGGCCTATGTCCAGAAGTGGGCTAGTGTAAGCTGATGATGATAAGTCTGGCCTCAGCCCTTTGCCACGCTGGCCAGGCGTGTTGGCGTAATATCATAGACCAAGCTATTTATATATGTCGGAGATAGCGACGGCTGAGCGATAGAGTCGTCATCATCTTGACTTGGTACGAGGTTTATTACTTGTAAACTTTATAATTCACAATATTAACCACAGTATAAATAACAATGTTCAGTTAACACACTTAGATAGACAAACCGACAGGTTCGCAACGGAGAAGTGTCTCGGTCCGTGTCCCAACGTCGACTGACTGATCGAGCCAACCTCACTTTCCATTACGACTCTGTCCACGTGCCGCCATTGCAAAACAACTGACGTCACCGCGTTTGCCGCACTACTGTGTTAACAATCAATTGAGAAACTTAATAAAACGATATCGTTATCCACGACATATATATATTGATATATATTAATAGATATATATTGATGATTTCACACTCTACCTCAATACCAATTTATAAGCACGTACCGTGTTTAAAGATAAGCTATAAAACCACATTGTTCTTTGTGAATTGTAGACGGAAGAAAACCGTGTCATAATCTGTCATTCCGTTTGCGAGATACGGAGTATCAGACATGCGCACGTATCAACATAACTAAAATATACACTTAGGAGTTACTTATTCCCTTAGGCGCGATACTTATGCATGCTGATTGATCTGTAAACTTCGATATCGCGATGTAGGATTTTTGGGTATTCTAGTGTTTCGTTATATTTCTGAGTGTTGACTAAAGTGCTTTGCATTAGTACGGCAGATCGCTATAGTTTCTTCAGCGCGCGGTTTCGCCCGAGTAATATCTTCAAAATGTTCAATGTTGTTTATGCTTTAAACTCAATACCTATTGTAGCTAGAATGAGCGGTCGACGCTTCTCGTTTAGGGTTCACGCGTAGCCATGCATTACGGTTTTTTGCCAGTACCCGGTTAAATCACAGTTCGTTGACATTGCCGTGGTTTTGTTTTCAACCGAACTTTTTGGGCAATGGTGCAGTCGACAAGTTGCTTTTGAGTATTTATTCACACTATATCGGTTTTTTAGTTTATCTGTTACAAAGCCACAAATATTTCCTCTTTGTGATATTACTAGCGACCCGCCCCGGCTTCGCACGGAAGCAATTATGCAATTGTATTATACAAATAAACTTTCCTCTTGAATTACTCTATCTATTAAACCCCGCTTCAAAATCCGGTGCGTAGTTTTAAAGATTTAAGCATACATAGGGACGGACAGACGACATCGACTTTGTTTTATTTAAACTATGGAGTGATGATTATAGATAACAATTTTGTCTTAGTAGCTTAAATACATCTTGAACCAAAAGTGTCAAAACCAAAAGTGTTGCGCATGTCATCAAACTCCGCCAATCACCGCTAAAGACATCCTAAATATCTAGCTAAAATCGACTATGGCGCAGAATATTTTTTGGGTAAATTTAGACTGAAATTGGGATTTTTAATAATTCTTTAATTCGTCAAGGTGAAGATGGAGCCTAAAAGTCTATAAGTTATGACATCACTATAAGTATATTTTCCAAACAAAAAGCCGTTCGACGACAAAAAAAACTTCAAAGATTTCCCGTAAACACATAAAGCGCACGAAAAAAGTTGATGTAAAAAAGGTGCTTACTCAGAATTGCAATAGATCACGTCAGCTTGACATCATCAAGAGTTCATGAACTCCAATTCCATGATTTATATTTTGACACCGAACTTATTCCTTTTTTAAACGACTTTAAAAAGAGGAGCAATATTTGTTAGAGCAACCAACTATAGACAAAATAGTTTTTTTTTAATTAGAGCTTGGCGAACCATCGGTAATTCTTGCAGATACTAATATCTTCTTTGATAGTCTTCGATCCATTAACGGAGTATTGTTTGAAATCGCTTACTTTAGTAAGTAACCAACCTTGACATTTCTAGGCTAGAATAGGCATTTAATTTTAGATCACGCGGTTAGCTATCCTTAAAAATAATTAATAAACAAATCAGACATTTCACCAGTCAGAAGAAATCTTTCTCATTCCATTGGTATCGCCTTCAGATTGGTCCCATACATGCATGGAGGAGGTTCTCAAGTAGTCTGTATGTTTGTTACAGCATCACTCCAACTTATAAAAACCGATTAGAAGTATTTTTTATTCGATTGGCAGTGCCTTGGGTCCATTAGACATTGTATCGAAACTGGTTGAGCAGTTTTCTTTAGTACTTAAAATAAGTGAACAAAAATATTCGTCAGAAACCAAATTTGCGTATTCTTGGAAAACAAGTATTAGGTAATACAATATTAATTTAAGTACTAACCTTTATTCTCTACTAGTGGCCCGCCCCGGCTTCGCCCGTGCAAAGCGGGGGTGGGTTATACATATAAACCTTCTCCTTGAATCACTCTATCTATTAAAAAAAACCGCTTCAAAATCCGTTGCGTAGTTTTAAAGATTTATGCATACATAGGGACGGACAGAAGAATGCGACTTTGTTTTATACTATGTAGTGATTTCGCAGGCAAATAACACTCAAACATTTTGTAAAACCGGCTAAGTTTTTCACAAAAATGTAGAAAACTTAGCTAGTGAAAGTTCCATCAAAATCGGTTCAGCCATTTCAGAGATTAACCTAAAAAACAGATTACAACAAACAGAAACAGAGAAGACACACAGACAGACAACATTTGTAATGTTTTATTTTGTATATGTAAAGTGTATACATCCAAATGCACTTAGTAAAAAGAGGTTACTTAATTCAATATTAATAACAGACACTCCAATTATTCCGGAAGGCGCAGCGCTGGTAGGCCTCCCACACGGTGGACCGACGACCTGGTTAAGGTCGCCGGTAAGCAATGGATGCGCGCGGCTCAGGACCGGCCTTTGTGGAGATCCTTGGGGGAGGCCTATGTCCAGCAGTGGACGTCTTTTGGCTGAAATTATGACTCCAATATATATTTTTTAATATTTAAAAAATTAAATAACTAAACGGTTAACTTGTATTCTTTTGCTAACCGTAGTCATGAGCGTAACTTATCAAAGTTATTACGTAAATGTTTATGTGAACTTAACGCTAGTTGAACCGTTCTATTTATAGGTATTACTGCATTATTTACCTCGCATCACTGTAATCGAATTCAACTTAACTAGCATTAATTTCGTTCAAACATAATGTATTATTTATTAGTGAACGATCTTCATCATCTCAAGATATTCACTCGCATGGACTCTGTATACAACATGGATCTCTAAATTATTTTCAGACTAGTGGCCCGCCCCGGCTTCGCCCGTGCAAAGCGGGGGTGGGTTATACTTAAAAACCTTCTCCTTGAATCACGCTATCTATTAAAAAAACCGCTTCAAAATCCGTTGCGTAGTTTTAAAGATTTATGCATACATAGGGACGGACAGAAGAATGCGACTTTGTTTTATACTACACTCGAGAGCAATGAATCCGGGTCACTTAAAGAATTTTAAAAATCTCGGAAACTAAAAATGTTAGGTTAATGCAATAAATTGTATTTAATAGACAATGTATTACTCCTTAAATGAAAGTAAAAAAAATATGAGTCACCATACATTTTATTAACACAAAATTACATAAAGAAAAAAACTGCTGATCTCTCCTTAAAACAAAAATAGGAAACATGAAATTTTTGAACTTTATTACGATTTTCTTGAATTTTAATACTTCGTATTGCCTCCTCGTGCTTCCATTACTGCGTTTACGCGGTTTGGCATGCTGTACACCAAGTTCCTTATACAATTTTGGGGAATATTCTCCCATTCCTCTGTGAGAGCAATTTTGAGCTCACGAAGCGTGATTGGGGGAGGGTTTCGTTGTTTTACGCATCTGCCTAGCTCGTCCCAAGCATGCTCGATCGGGTTGATATCCGGGCTGCGCGCTGGCCACTCCATACGAGTAATGTTCATCTCTTGATGGTAGTCATTCACAATCCTACCTGTATGAGGTCGGGCGTTGTCATGCATAAATATAGCATCCTCACCTAAATTGACCATAAATGGACCAACGTGATCATTGAGGATTTCTTCCACATATCTTACGCTAGTTAAAGAGCCGTTTTCTATGATCACCAGCTCTGTGCGACTTTCAGAAGAAATTCCGGCCCACACAAGTACAGACCCACCACCGTAGGCTACTTTTTCTTCGATGCATGCTTGCTTGAATCTTCCAGCATTGTAAGTATTCTGGTGCATTCTTCAGGCGTAAGCGACATAATTTCAGCTTGAATAATGAATATAGAGCACTATCAACATGGTTTATGTACCCACATAAAAGACAGATTACAAACAAAAGCAAAACCAAATGCTGTAATTTCGTAGTTCCATCTTCGAAAGTGGCCCTTTTTCAAGTTTGATTTTTTTTATGATATCACTTTACAATAACTAAGAAGTTTTAATACCTTCATTTAAGGAGTATTACATTGTCTATTAAATACGATTTATTGCATTAACCTAGCATTTTTAGTTTCCGAGATTTTTAGGATTCTTTAAGTGACCCGGATTCATTGCTCTCGAGTGTATGTAGTGAAATAGAAGTAGTCTATGTTACCACTTAAAACATTAGACTACTTCTAAGTACTACTATTCAGGCCATAAATGACCCACTGATTTTCGGGCCTACTGTACCACGCTGGCCAGACGATTGGCACAGGGTTTCGTTTCAAGTTTTCCTTCCTGTAGAGGAGCATTCCGAACCGTTGTATCAGTATGAATGTGGATAGACATAAGAATAGTAACAACATTTAAAATTTCTCTACCACTCGGGTTTGCTGTTAGAAAACTCATGTATGAGTTAAGCTCGCCTTTGTACATATAATTACAAATGTATATTTCTACTTTAGGTTAATTATTTGTGTACAATAAAGAATAAAAATAAATAAGAAAGACATAGATAGACAAGATATGACGAGGAGTGTATGGAGACTACCACCTAGCGACATTGGCCGTAAGATGATAATGATAATTTTAAATATGACTATTATTAAGAGTTTTGTGATAAAACCTACTACGTAAATAACGATCCTTTTGAGTTTGAGTTTTATGAAAATCCCCATGCTCATCGTAATCTTTTAAATTTATCACCGACCTTGAACTTATATTAACCTAACAAGTCAAATATGACTTGGACAATATAGGAATAGACCTAGACACATCTGCTTCCCCTATCCGCATGTTTGCGCTATGATCGTAACAGTGACGTCACCGGTGACGTAATTTCGCGACATGGTCACAAGTCAAGGTTTGACTATTAAATGTATTGAATTCAAGGCGATACGCATCGTGACGAATGTGAAATATTTGCGAATGTGCTAGGTATTTAGATTATGGCACTTAACCAAATTGGGTAGTTGTTTTTTTTATGGACAGACTGAATGTTAAATTTAATGATTTTCGTGGTTAAAGTCAATAAAGAATATAATAACGTTCTTATGTTGCTTTTACACTCCGGGTGGTGACGGATTTAGAATACAAAATGTCACCAACCCATCCATCCTTATGGTGTCGTAAGAGGCGACTAAAGGAACGCAAGGGGCAGATCACCTAGTCGCAAAAGAAGGAAAACTTGAAACAAACCCTGTGCTAACCCGTCTTGCTAGCGTGGCACAGTATCCTAATTTCCCTCCATGAACTTGGGGGAGGCCCGACTCAGTAGTGGGTAATTCATTGGCTGTAATGATTATGATGATGATGATGAAGTTGCTTCGATAGCGCTCGACTTGTCGCTGACGGCGCCCTCAGATTGCTTTACGTTGGCTCTCCATAACAGCCCATAATTAGCCGGGTGTTACCTTTTTTTTTTTTGTTCGCCCCTGGTAAAATCCTTTATGGACTTCCTCGCCGGCCACGGGGATGGCCAGCAAAGGGAGTGCGGGACTCTCCCCCATAGTGGGGGCCTACCCACTAAACCTCCCCGGGGTGCTCCAACTCGCGTCCTGTTGCGGCATTGTGGGATCTGATGCAGAACCACGCCGCCGCAGACGAGGAGGCCCTCCTCCTCTCCTCAGGCTCCTTACGAGCACTCGACGTCCTGCCCTGAGCACCCGGCAGGACGTCGCTTCCCCTCTGATCCCGTGTGGGGCGAGACATCCCCGTACCCCGCCCCGGGATGCCGTGTTCCAACCCTTGCACAGTAGGCTAATTACCCTCAATGTAAGGGGAAGAGGCTTGACTCACCAGTAGGTCATATTATATGGGCTGAGTAGTAGAGTATTAGATTAGACCCTACTTGTGTTTACCTTTTGAATTTGGAACATCACATTCGGAACCTTGACGTTTCTGCGGTCGTTAAATCTGACGGGACAAGGCTAGACTCCCAGACCGAGAGGCGAAACCCCGTAGCCCTGAGTTCAGTTAGGTCGAGGCGCAACTACAATTTTCACGCACCCCGGAGATCCACATAACCCAGCTAGGTAGCTAGTGCCCCAATGGCGGGGTATCTATGAGGATGTTACAGAAAAAAAATACTTATGGTACCTTTTGAATTCGGAACATCACATTCGGAACCTTGACGTTTCTGCGGTCGTCAAATCTGACGAGACAAGGCTAGGCTCCCAGTACCGGGGAGGCGAAACCCCGTGGCCCTGAGTTCAGTTAGGTCGAGGCGCAACTACAATCTTCACGCACCCCGGAGATCCACATAACCCAGCTAGGTAGCTAGTGCCCCAATGGCGGGGTATCTATGAGGATGTTACAGAAAAAAAATACTTATGGTACCTTTTGAATTCGGAACATCACATTCGGAACCTTGACGTTTCTGCGGTCGTCAAATCTGACGAGACAAGGCTAGGCTCCCAGTACCGGGGAGGCGAAACCCCGTGGCCCTGAGTTCAGTTAGGTCGAGGCGCAACTACAATCTTCACGCACCCCGGAGATCCACATAACCCAGCTAGGTAGCTAGTGCCCCAATGGCGGGGTATCTATGAGGATGTTACAGAAAAAAAATACTTATGGTACCTTTTGAATTCGGAACATCACATTCGGAACCTTGACGTTTCTGCGGTCGATAAATCTGACGGGACAAGGCTAGACTCCCAGACCGGGGAGGCGAAACCCCGTGACCCTGAGTTCAGTTAGGTCGAGGCGCAACTACAATCTTCACACACCCCGGAGAGCCACAGAACCCAGCCACGTAGCTAGAATTGTTAGATGTTACACAAAAAAAATACTTATGGTAGGTACTTATGGCCTTTGGATCACGGGGTCCCGGGTTTGATTCCGGGCCGGGTCTTTGTGTAAACCAGAGGCACTTGCTCTGAGTCTGGGTGTCATTTGTGTTTGTGAATTTCATGTTTGTAAACTGCCTCCGCGATACAGGTCACAAATAAGGCAAGGATTTAGTTTAAAAAAAAAATGTGCTACATCCTGTTTAGCTGGTGAAAATCTGAAACGTAGAGATGCGAACCATTAGCCGGAACGTAAATACCTATTTGCGATAGCGCAATCATTTGATAGGATGACTGTTCGCGTCCGTTTTTTTTTTAGTAGCGCGCGAACCGCGACCAGCTGTCGACGCTTGGCGCCAAAACTGACGCGAATCACGAACGAACAATTTCGATTTTCGAAGTGTTTTGTGTGTGTGTTTTTTTTAATTTGTGCCAGTGTTTGTGAAAGGTTGTCGAAAATGGATTTGTTTTTTTTTTTTTATTCTTGAGTGTTAATCTTATTATGCCATTCCTTAGCCTTATCTGTATTTATTTATGGTTATGGATTATTAAGGTCTTTTCGCTTAAGGTTTACCTACCATTAAAGACAGTTTACCGTCGACCTTAACCGACATTGAGTATGAGTAAAGTTAACGAGAAAAACATTAATAATACGTGTCCAAAAGCAACCTTTACTAGCCGAATGAAATATAACAGTTACGAAATAACTTGTATGATAAGTTACATACCTACTTTTACAATCCAGTATTGACTTTTCTTGGAGGTCGTATTGAGAAAATTTTCGCTCTCGATTTAATTCGATTATGTTGAATCGTAAACAATAGGAGCGATAAAGCGCGACCTATAAGTAATGTTTGGGTTGACTTTCCATACAAAATGTCACCACCCCATTTCCTCACAAAGGGTGTCTTGTCGTTAACGACTTACTTACTGCTCAGCCCGTAAAACCCACTGCCGAGTCGGGTTTCCTCCAATAACAGGAGGGAAATTATCCTACTGTGCCACGCTGGTTAGACAAGTTGGCACAGGGTTTTGTTTCAAGTTTTCCTTCTCTACTGGCTAGGTTATCGGCCTGTAAATTTCTTTAGTTGGATTTTACGCCACCCAATGGGGTCGCACGTCGTTAAAGTCTGAAATAATTAAAATGGCCCAAAACTGAAAATTGGCCGCCCTGTAATCGTATTTTTTACATAAATTCAAAATAATTTATACATTTTTTTTATAAAGTTTATCTATTATTTTGCCAGAGAAGAGAGTGATTTTTAGTAACTAGTCAAGAGTTACATTGATATAAAAAAGGTTAGCACACAAGAATAGATAAATGTTACATGTATGGTTGGCAAAACGATAAAATATGCACTTCAGAGTAGGTACATAACTGGCATCGATAAAGTATACACAATGGTCAAGATTACGTCATTAGATTAGATATGCGTGCAATAAATATAACAAAAGTGGAATAGATTGCCCCAATCGAAAAAAAAATGGTAATTCAAAAGATGATTGGGGCATATTTTGTTCTACCAATTTCATTGGTCTTACCCTACCTGGCTAACTATAGTAGCTTAAAAACATCTTGAACAAAAAGTGACATGGAGAAAAGCTCGCGCATGTAATCAACCAATAGCGTGGCTTACAACACCCTTCTCCACCCATCACCGCCAAAGAGTCTCAAAGATCGACTTTTGCGCTGGATAGATTTTGGCTCAACATGTTTGTAGCGGACTATACCAGTTACAGGACGGAGGCCCTTCTTTTTTGACACGAGCAAACCCTTGCCTGACGCCATGACTCGCATCCCTCGGGGACCACCTAATCATCGCGTTAGTTAACGAAGCGAAAGTTAGCCTTACCAAAGACAACGCTCTTTACTTTTTTATTAAGAGACAGACGTAAATAAAAAAATGTAACCGCAATGCCCCATTACCGTGAGATTACAATCTAACCGTGCGTAGTAAAAATGCTCCAAAATTATGAGTATTCATTAATTTATTTACAAATTAGCCTTTGTCACGCATTCCTTGTGAAGAAGGATAAGCATTTTAGTCATTCTGTCTATGGTTGCTTTTACTGTATACTTTCTTATATGTAAACATGAGGGTTAATTTATGAGTATTCTTGTCTCTATGGAAAATAAAACTCTATTCACTTACAGTGGCGTAGCTAGGTAACCAAGGGCCCTGGGGCAAATTAAAAAATGGGGCCCCACTGCTATGTAAACTGATTAGGTCTTATCAAATAAAATTATGAAATATACAAATACTTTAAAAATGCTAGTAAGCTACATAGGCTCTTTTTGTGCACTGCAGAGCAGGTAATATAAAAATATTAAACAGTAACAACATAAATTACAATTAATGCTTGGTGTAGGTTTGTAAAACGAACCTTGAAAGAAGATTCAAGGGTTTATTATATAAAGGTTGTGCCTACCAACCAAGTTTTCGCTAAAGTATCAATGACTTCGTTTAAATCCATGCTTGATGCGGTTTTGTTTTCTATTGCTATTAGCGATAAATGTCGGAGTCGAGTTTGGCCCATATTATTTCTTCAATATTTTTTTATTATTTTTAATTTGCTAAATGACTTTTCAGCTGCTGCAGAGGTGACAGGAATTGTAAAGAATAATAACATTGCTGTATCACTCCATATTTGCTCATTATTTCCTTACATAATTGGTGAACAGTACATGCTTGAGTTAGTTGAGGTAAAACTAGGTGGCAAATATTAATAAATTGAAGTGAAACACTAGGGCCTATTATATCTGAATATTTTCTTTGGAATTCGTCACACTTTTGCAATAAAGTTGCTTCATCAACATGTAATAAAAATGATGGTGTTAGAAAATCGAATAAATGACAGACTGCAATGCAGTCATGACAGGTCATGACAATAAAATTTGTATCTAATTGAGACATTACTGTGTCTAGTACATTATTAAAAATCTCAATTTTAAATCATTTCATCAAAATATTTTTTAACTTTTCTTTGCTTTTTTTCTTGAAAATGTATCAATACCTTATTTTCTTGCAGTTTCACTGGCTTTGCACTTGAATAATACGAAATCATTTCAATAAATTAGCAACTTTGCTTTGGGCTCTGCTAAAACTTTACTTGCCTCGTCGAAATTGATGTCGCAATTTGTAAAGTTTTGGATTTTTCAACCAACACTGCAGTTACCACATTATTTGAGTCACTATCAATATAAATATTTTGGCCATGTGTATTTGCAGAAGGTTGACTAAAAAACTTGTCAATTTTTGGCAATTTTTATTTACTATCTTCTTTCTCTCTTTCTTGGCGTTGTTTGCGTTTAAATACACTACTGGGTTTCTTCTTTATAACAATAATTTTAATTTACTAATTTATTTAAACAATACAATATTAGATTGTGCTCGACTATGTAGGTACTCACTGTTCATTGACGACGTTAAAAGTAAAATAAAAGGTAATGATGACAATGATACGCTACAAGTGGGGAAACTCCGGAAAAGAATTATCACCGTTAGTGTTACCACATTTATCGGTGGAGACCATGACCGATCTCCTGCCTGCGGGAATTAACGTATCAACTGCAGGGGACTTGCATTTTTTCACGAGATTTCGCGTTATACAATGAGTTGTAGCTAAAATCTATAGATTTGACACGATTTATTGACCTAATGGACATCAATATGAGTGATAAAATCTAATAAATTTAAACCATTATATTGACCAGTTTTGAGGGTAGAAAGTCACGAAATAAAGTGCTCCGTTAGTTTGTGATTAAATTAAATAGTTTTGCAACTTAATTCGCCGGAAATATATCTAAATGTGTGATTCAGACAATATAGTTGACAAGATATATATAGCAGATATAGCAGACAATATATTTGGATATTGAAGGAACTTAAGTGAAATTAACAGTCAGTGATGAACGGAGTGTAATATGTGAACTGTGAATAGTGATATAATAAACTATTAATCGAAAATTACCTAAAAATATTAAATTCCATAAAAATTACATGATAAGTGCCATCCCGTGAAAGTAACTTGAACTACATAGACTGGATTGATTTGCTCTTACATCAACTTATAACGCCATCTCATAAAATCAGCGTAAATTAAATATATTAATTTGCTCTCACGAAGTTTACTGCCATCCTTCGGAATTACGTGGAATTACATGAAAACTCGTCAATAAGTATCAATACAAAAATAAGGGAATATTCACTAGAGGGCGACACGTTCAAGATTAAGATAAAGGTTAAGTTAAACATAAAGAACATACATCACAGTACAACTCAATAGAGGGCACTAATTGCAGCAAAATAAAAATGGCAGCAGAAACAACCCAATTATTGAAAGCTTTAAAAGAAATGGAAGAACGAATAACGAATAAAATTAACAGTAACACAGGATAATTAATAATATTAATACTAATATAGATAAAAAAATTCGACTACATCTATCAAGAACTTGAAGAACTAAAAGCGGAAAATTTAGACACAGAAAAGCGGATTTCACAAATTGAAAAACAGTTACGGGAGAGAAATTTGATATTTTTTGGTATTCCGGAACGAGAAACATCATATGAAGAGCTTGAAAATCAGTTGCTAGAAATCATAAATTCAACTCTGAAATTTAATTTTAATAAGAGAGATCTTGTCGCCGTTCAAAGAATAGGAAAAATTAATAAGGATAAAATAAGACCAACTAGAGTTACCTTAGCAACACTGGGTGAAAAAATAAATATTTTAAAAAATAAAAGAGCTTTCGCTAATTTAAAAATTTATGTTCATCAAGACTATCCACAAAAGGTTCTAGAAATTAGGAAAAGCCTTCAAGAGGACCTAAAAAAAGAGAGGGATCTGGGTAAAAATGCATTCATACAATATGACAAAATTATAATCAAAGACAGTAATTACGCACAAAATGTGGCACAAGACAAGCCCTGTAAAAAACGTCCCCTGACTATTACGCCTCCAAATAAAACAACCCAAGAAAATAAACAAATTTGTACAGCAAATTTGAAAACACAAGTGAAGAAGAAGAACAAGATTAGCAATTATGGTATTTTGCAATACACTCAATCGAAAAACACATTTACAAGAACTCCTTCACCCGAAAAAGAATAGCAATCAATCGGGACTGCCTATCCTCAGAACAGAAACATGCTCACAAACCAAATTACATACCAAACACAAATAGTAACAAAAGAAACCACTCCCCCACTACGGCTTGTCACCGCGGGGGTAGTAGACAATAACCCTCCAAATGTGAAAAGGAATAAATCTCAACTACATTACTATGTCGCTACTCTAAACGTTAGATCACTATTGAGTGAAGAAAAGATTGTAGAGTTAGAATATGCTCTATCAGGAATAAAATGGAATATAATCGGGCTTTCAGAAATTAGAAGATTTGGCTGGAAGGTGGAAGACAGAGGAAGTTATACATTTTACTATTACGGAGAGACAAAAGGCTTAAAAGGAGTAGGCTTTATAGTAAAAAAAAAATCCGCAAACAATTGTGAAGGACTTCGTGCCATTTACCGACAGAGTAGCTCTATTACGTATAGAAATAAATTGTATACAATTTACATTTATTCAAGCTTATGCACCTACGGAACGCGCCGAGGAAAATGAAATAATATTTTTTTACGAAAATCTACAAAAAGCTATCAATATAAGTACAAAAAACATCATATTAATGGGCGATATAAATGCAAAAATAGGGCAACCCTTGCCCGAAGAGCACTTAATACTAGGGAAATATGGTTACGGACAACGAAACGAAAGAGGGACTCTGTTTATTAACTTCTGTATGGAACACAATCTAAAGATTATGAATACGATGTTCAAGAAGCCTTTAAGTCGTAGATGGACATGGAAATCCCCCGACGGCCTCACACATAATGAAATTGACTACTTAGCCACGAACTCCTCACGTCTAATTCAAGATGTTAATATATTAAACAGATTCAAATTCGCTACGGATCATCGTATGATTAGAGCAACATTAAATTTTGTCACCAGAAAAAAATCTAGAACCACATTCCAACAAAAGCCATGCACCAAGTTCGACAAAACTATTTTTCAGGAACATTTAGCAAAAATATTGACTGAATCCGAATCTAACAAAAGATTAATAACAGTTCAAGAACAGTATAATGACATTGAAGAATTAATTTTACAAAGTGCTTTACACGCAAAATTAATTACAAAAACTAATAAAAATGACATTATTAATGAGCAAGTTAGAGAAATGATTGACTACAGACACATGCTTAGAAACAAGAAAAACATAACAAGGCAGGAAAAATTAACACTCAGCCGACTATATAGAGATATAAATACATTAATAAAAGATAATCTAAAACAGAAAAGGCTGGATATAATAGAGAGAAACATGAGCAAGACGGGAGCAGTCAAAAAAGCCTATAAAACTATAAACACAACAAAACAGCTTATGTGTCAATTACAATCTGATAATGGAACCATAATAACAAACAGAAATGAATTGAATACAATAGCAACACTGTTTTACAAAAACCTCTACACACGACCACAACAGACCAGTATTGCAACAAATACCACTGCTATACTATCGAACTATGGCCCAATTCCGGAATTCATGGAAAGCGAAATCGAATTATCTATTAAAAATTTAAAATTAGGAAAGTCTGCTGGTCCTGATGGAATAAATAACGAAATGATAATAGCAGCGAAAAGTTTACTAATAAAACAGCTAACTAAGCTTTACAATAATATTCTAGAAACAAAAAGCATTCCGAACCAATGGACACACTCGGATATAGTTTTATTATACAAAAAAGGAGACCCAAAATTAGTAGAAAATTACAGACCTATAAGCCTCATGTCATGCCTATATAAAACTTTCTCCAGCACACTGTTACGTCGAATAACACCTCAGATAGACTTTAACCAACCAATAGAACAAGCCGGTTTCATGAAGAACTACTCTACAACGGACCATATTCATACTGTCAAATTGATCATAGAAAAATATAACGAATATCAAATAACTCTCTACATAGCTTTTGTAGATTATTTAAAAGCTTTTGACTCTATCAGACATGACAGTATATGGCAAGCACTAACTTTACAAGGAATAAGTAACGACTACATAAAAATTATACAAGAGATATACAAAAATAGCAAAGCCCGTGTGAAACTTGACTCTACAGGACCATACTTTAACTTGAACCGAGGTGTAAGACAAGGCGACCCTATGTCCCCGAAACTTTTTGTTTCGGTGCTCGAAGAAATATTTAGAAATCTACAGTGGAACAACGTGGGTCTAAAAATATACGGAAAGCGCTTAACTCATCTAAGATTCGCTGATGATATAATTTTATTCGCCGAGAATCATACCGACCTACAGTACATGTTAGAAACTCTAAATGAAAATAGTAACAAAGTTGGACTAAAGATAAACTTTGAAAAAACTAAAATAATGACAAACGGAAATAAACAGCCAATCATACTACAAACAAATTCCTTAGAATATGTAGAAGACTATATCTACCTTGGACAATTAATTTCCTTTCATAAGGGAATGGATAAGGAAATTGAACGAAGAATTTCAAATACATGGAAAAAATTTTGGACTATGAAAGAAGTTTTTAAGGGTAAACTCCCGGTATCATTGAAATCTAAAGCATTGGAAAGCTGTCTGATCCCATGCCTCATATATGCCTGCCAAACGTGGAATATTACTAAAAAACACCAGAATAGGATTCAAGTAACCCAACGGAACTTAGAGAGAAGCTACCTGCACAAAAAACTAAGAGACAAAGTCAAAATATCAGATATCAGACAGATCACTAAGTCAAAAGATGTAGGTAGACTTTTGCTAGCACGGAAATGGAAGTGGGCGGGCCACTTACAAAGATTAAAAGACGATAGGTGGACTAAAGTTATCACAAATTGGTCGCCCATAAATAAGAAACGGAAACGGGGGAGGCCCCACAAAAGATGGGATGATGACATTGCTCAGGTTGCAGGGAGGGTTTGGAGTAGAGTAGCACGGGAGAGACGGGAATGGACAGAATTGGAGGAGGCTTTTACCGCTTTAGGCGGTCCTTACATAGAGTTTAATTAGTTTTGCTACATCTTTTTATTTATTTTGAAATTTAAATGCATGCACTTTTTATGATAATGTAAATAATATAGAATTAGTTAAGTTAAGGTTGTTATGTAAGGAATCAAATAAAAGCTTTTTTATTTTTTATTTTTATTTATTGACCAGTACAAAAAAGTTTATTGACATTAGCTTACTTACTCCGTTCCTGATACACAGTGCCGGATTAAGCAAACGCGGGGCCCGTAGCAAATTCTTTCAAAGAGCCCTTGATCTGCTATGGGTGATAGTGGTAAAAATACAATTCAATACTCAATCCGTTTATTTGCTATCTACAAGTTACAATTTTTGGGTAATTAATACATACCACATCTTAATAAGTTTCACTCAAAAAAATACGCTCAGGCAGAGATGAGTGGGTTTAAATATGCGGGGCCCCCTTTCGCGCGGGGCCCGTTGCAATTGCTACTCTTGCTACGTGGTTAATCCGGCACTGCTGATACAGCATTAATTTTTAAACCGTTCTCGAAAAATATCTTAACTCGAATTAACAATAAAACGCACGTCGATGAATAATAAAACGCACATATCACTATCCGTCAAATTGACAACACTGCCAACCTACAGAAATGTAAGGGAATTTAGGGGAATCCCTTGGCATAACTTTTGAATTTCTGTCAACTGAGTTGTCATGATTAAAGTGGGGCTGCAACCTGTCATATTTATTTTGAAAATTCGATCGAGATTCCTGATAAGGATTCGAGGGCCCCCTGAGCTTGAGGGCCCCGGGGCACTGCCCCGCCTAGCCCCTTGGTAGCTACGCCACTGTTCACTTAACCTTTCCGTAGGCTAAATTCTCGCCTTAATAATGGAGATGACTGACCCACTACTGAGTCGGGCACTCAGTCGTGGGTAAACAGGGACAACCTCCTTTTCTTGCCGGATCTTCTTTGTAGAGCTGTATTTCGAACCGGTGGTAAATTTTCAATGGTAAATATTTGATTGTTTGACTTGTCAAAAGAGATTTTTTTTAATTTATAAACACGGAACCCCTTGCACTATGTATAACCTGTATCGCGGGGGCATTTTACAAACATGTAATTGAGACCCAGACTCAGTGCAAATGACACTTGCCCGACCCCGGAATCGAACCCGGGACCCATTGATCTAATAGCGGGACATCCTACCCCTAGACCAACGAGGCAGTCCTAATGATCCAACTTAATTTTAAGAGTTTTGATTTAGTTTTATGTATTCTAATTGTGCCGTGCCCACACGGAAATAAGGCGGACATAGCTTACTGCTACGAGAACAGAAAACTGGGTAAAGACAATAAATGCTCGTATTACAGTTGGATGATCAATGAACGAAATGAACAAGGACTTTGAAATGTTCTGCAGGATAGTCAGTGGGAAACTTATTGGAATTTTACTATCTTTTATATTTACTTATTATTTACATATTTACAAGTGCTCGAAATTCGACTGTTCTCAATTTAACCAGAGATTAGCAATAAACAAAAGAGTATATTATATGCTTTTGTGTGTAATGACTTTCTATTGATTTAATGTATTTTTATTAAAAAAAAATAGCCTTCTGCACTCCGTCTCTATAAAAACCACAAGTGTGGGAAATTTCATACACCTCACACATTTTCGGAAAAGTATTGATATATTTATTATTATTTATATTCAAATTCAAAATTCATTTAATCAAGTTGGCTCATTAGAGCCCTTTTGACAGTCAACCAATAAAGTAAAATTTAAAATTTACCATCTACTGGTTCGGAATACACCTCTACAGAGAAGAGCCGGCAAGAAACTCTGTAGTTGCTTTTTTTTAGATCGCCATTTTTGGGTACTATTATGTTTGTATTATCACTAATCACTATTCAAAAATATCAGTGTCTGATTCAAAGCCCAAACTAAATACCTAATTACATGTTCATTGGAATCGCTAACACGAACAATTCGATGTTTGAAGGAAAACCAAACAATTAACAATAGCGGCAAACGGAAAATGGCATCAAACACGAGTGCAGTTCTACAAAACCCACCCAAAATACATTGAACTCTAATCAACTAGCATTAAAGTATACTTTGCTTACAACTACTTTGCGGTAAAACGTCGCAAGTATTTTTATTTAAATCATGGATGAGGACAAGCACCAATTTATTTTGTACGTGTGGTGGACACCAATATTTACTTCTCTGGCTGTAGCAACTGCTCAGGCTATATATTACCCACTGCGGGCCTCCTCCCATCACAGGAGGTTCATTAGCCTACTGTGCCACGCTGGCCAGACGGGTTGGCACAGGGTTTCGTATATATTTTTCTTCCCTAGCTGTTAGGTTTTCAGCCTTGTCATTTCCATTTATCGGGTCTTGCGACAGCCTCAGGATGGATAGGGGTGACACTTTGCATTCTAAATCCGTCACTACACGGAAAAAAACTAAAAAATAGGCTAACAATTGAACTCGTGTCATCGTGTGTCAATATTTCGCGAGTCTACAATAACATAAAATTTTAAAATGCAATTGAATGACGGCCGACAAAAAGCGGTTATTCAGTTAGCATAGAATTTCAATCAGCTTGGTGACGTTTTGATTGATCGTGATTGGCAGGACAAAAAAGACATAACCACTCAAGTTAAATAAATATGGTTGTTAATCAACTGTAGAAATATAATAAGAGGGGAGGACATAACAATTAGGGGCTGTCCATTAATCACGTGAGGTTCGAAAGGGGGAGGGAGGGGTTGGGCAAAAATCACGAAATATCACAAGGGAGGAGGGGGCCTTAGTAAGATATCACGTGTACTTATGTATTCTTTACCTTTGATTGTAAGATTCTTTAAAGGTACTTAAAAATACACGTGATTTTATGGGGGGTGGGGGGCATTAGCCTTAAACCTCACCACGTATCACCAAGGGGGACGGAGGGGTTAAAAAATGATAAAAAATACATCACGTGATTAATGGATAGTCCCTTATCATCGCAGCCGTAATTTATGGCAAACTAGCTGTACCTTGTGCGAGTTTCTACGCCATTACCTAAAATAAATTTGAAGGAGAGACATTACACAAATTTTCATTTTATTTTTGGTCAGATACCTTCGTAGGTATATGCACAACACATTGCTGAAGATCATCACGGTGATCAAATGAATAGTTTATCACTATCACTACATAGTATAAAACAAAGTCGCTGCCGTCTGTCCAACCCTATGTATGCTTAAATCTTTAAAACTACGCAACGGATTTTAAAGTGGTTTTTTTTAATAGATAGAGTGATTCAAGAGGAAGGTTTATAAGTATAATAAATGCATAATATTGTAGAGAAACACTGATAAATTTAGATCGTCATCATTGCACCCGTGCGAAGCCGGGACGTGTCGCTAGTGATTCTATATAGGACATACAGACAAACATTAATATATACAATAAACCACGTTATGGATCTATATGTCTTAGGTTTTCACAATCGTTGCTTGTTGCTTATCGTGTTGTTTTCTTTAAACCACAACGTTTCAGACACTTTGCAGTGACCAACGTTTCACTTAACTAAACTTACCGGTTTAATAAAATAACACGATCAGAACTGTGAAAACATCGTTTACCGCAATCAACGAATCAACATTTTGAAACGCCCAATCAGGATTCTTTGAATTAATTAAAGATATGACTTTGAGACCTCCATAAAACATTCAGATCGTAAAATGTCGCGTGTATTTTACCACATTTAATCACCACTGTTTGAATGTTTCGCCGCTCTCGTGGTCACGAGGAAATCCTTTAATTTTTTTTTTATTTCAATCGCCTTCATGAACTTGGAGGAGGCCCACCTCAGCAGTGGGTAGTTTATGGGCTGAGACGATAATCGCATTCATCATCATCATCATCATTTCAGCCAAAAGACGCCCACTGCTGGACATAGGCCTCCCCCGAAGATTTCCACAAAGGCCGGTCCTGGGCCGCCCGCATCCATCGTTCCATAATCGCATTAAATATTGTAAACAGATAATCGCAATCAAATTTATTTTTACCGAATTAGGGTCAGTCATTACATATACAGTTATGACTACCCCAGGCTCCGAAACCGAACCCGAAAACCGACACAAGCTTCATTGGCTTCGGGCCTCCCTGAAATTCAGTGCAAGTGCCAAGTTCACACAAAGACACTTGACCGACTCTGTAATCAAATGGAGACTCGGGATCCAAAGGCATACAACCCCTAGAGCAACAAGGCAGTCAATAAAAAGAACTTATATTACTTTGGGACCAAAACCGAATGCATGAATGAATTTTCCAAATAACTTATGCGGTAACACTTTTAATGACGTATTGGGATCATTCACTTCTTTGAAGTCTGTTACAATAGCGCTACTAAAACTCCATGACCTGTAGAACACTACAATGCTCGCTGCTCAACCGAAAACCGTGTGAACCATTCACGATAGCATTTGGCAACATGTCTCGTTCGAAATTGGTTCACAACCGGTGCCAGATCCACATTTACATGCACTACAGCAATTGTGGCTAAATTAAATATCTTTACACGATAACAGATAATCATTTGTTTATCAGTTCACGTTGTAACCTCATCAGTGTGCGCACAATCTTTGCCGTTTGTGTTTGTGATAATATGGATTACTTTTGTTTCTTTTATGTAAGTGTACTTGTTTATTTATATCAGCTGATTTGTTTGTTCGGAGTTGGCAACGTTCCTGCTCCATTATAATCCCTTCTTCACTAATGGTATCCACCTTGCTGTCTTTAAGATTGTCATTCTAATGCACTATTACCTTGTTTACTATTTTACAATATTTAATGCTAACATAGACAGTTTTTTCTAGAACTGTTTGACATGTTTTCCAAACGCCAGCGTTAAAGCGTTCCATTGTTGGATTACAAATAATCTTTTTAATTTGACTGCTGCTGACGACATTCGATCTTAAATCATTTAAATTATTGACTGCCTCGTTGGTCTAGTGTTTAGATGTGCCACCTTTGGATCAACGGGTCCCGGGTTCGATTCCGGGGTCGGGCAAGTGTCTTTATCTAAACCAGAGGCACTGGCTCGGAGTCTGGATGTCATTTCTGTCTATAATATGTATGTAGTTACAAAAAAAAATTATATAAGTAGTTTATCATCCATCTCGTTACCATAACACAAGCATTAAGTTGCTTAGCTTGGGACGAGATGGCGTTGTGTGAAATGTCCAAGGATATTTATTATTATTATTATTAATTATAGTTGTATATGTTTAGTAAAATAAACAAAAGACTGTGTGTGTGTGTGTGTGCGCGTGTGTGTGTGTGTGCGCGTGTGTATCTAATACATGGTAGTGTGTATAATGTTTTTTATTGATATATTGTAGGGTATGCATTTTTTTTAATATTAGCATTCTGCATTTGTGGGAAGTTTCATACTTCTTCGTCCGCGCTATTTTCGTAAAAACGAGTACAAAGTTTTTGCTTCACGTATTTAATATATTATATGTATAGGTATTAGATTCGTTTGAAATTCATATTACAGTTGAGTGTCTGGTAGAACCAATGCAAACAACTTCACTACACATAGTATAAAAACAAAGTCGCTGTCGTCTGTCCGTCCCTATGTATGCTTAAATCTTTAAAACTACGCAACGGATTTTGAAGCGGTTTTTTAATAGATAGAGTGATTCAAGAGGAATGTTTATATGTATAATAGATTCATAATATTGTAGAGAAACACTGATCAATTTAGAAGTTCCTCATTGCACCCGTGCGAAGCCGGTAGTTAGCGGTAGCCGTGTAGTTGTACATAAATAAATCATATATCCATTGACGATTGCGAACTCTAGATTTGAACATTAAGTAACTTACCTATAATACAAACTCGTAATAAACTACGAAGATTTTTAAAGAATAGAGTCTGTTCTTTCTCCAATATTCAATAAAATGACACTTTGTTAAATTGAGTTACCCGTTTGTGTAACGGTGAAGGAGAACAGAGTATTATTTCAGAGTAAAACGAGTTTCAGTCTTGAAACAAAAACGTTGCGTGCAGTAAAGTCTCGAAAGATTTATAGATATTGTTTTGGAAACAGTGAGTTTATAACGACTCTCATTTAAACTGTAAATAGGTCAACGAACTAATATATCGCTGTAACTTTAAAAATATTTTCGGGATATACGCCCGTAGTTTAAACACGTTGGTATCATGAATTATGAATGTGATTCAACGAGATGAGACTCGGTTGCTATTTTTATGGATGCTCGTATCCTTATCTGGCCTACTCATTCTCTTAAGAGGTTTCGATGATTTACAAATGGTCCGCTTCTTCTTTTAAACACCGAGGCACCTGTTTCTTTTCATTCATAACAAAGAGATATCGTTTCAGCCCATAAATGACCCACTACTGGATCGGTCCTCCTCCAAATTCATGGAGCGAAATTACCTTACTGTGCCACGGTGGCAAGACGGATTGGCGCAAGGTTTGTGTCAAGTTTTCCTTCTCTTGGGGCTAGGTGATCTGCCTCTTGCGTTCTTTTAGTCGCCTCTTACGACACCATAAAGATGGTATGGGTTGGTGACATTGTGTATAGGAACATTTATTTAACAATATGTGAAGAATTGTTCCTTGTGGTGACGGATTTAGAATACGTTGACCTCAATATAAGGCCAAAAGAGCCAATAAAAGGAAATGTTACGGCCGAAAACCTAGCCGCTTACGAAGGAAAACTTGATACAAAACCCTTATCCTTACCCGTCTGCCACAGTAGGCTAATTACCCTAGTTGGAGGAGGCCTGACTCACCAGTGGGTCATTTATGGGCTAGAATCTAACGAATAATGAACCGATTTGATTTGTACTGGTAGTTTAGTGTTTTCGATACTTGGTAAATGCAAAATCAACAAATTAAACCTTATTGAATGGCATTAAAGTTCATGGCGTGAGAATTGGAATATACGCTTCGGTGCTTCTAATCTTCTGGCAAGGTAAACATCATATTTTTGAATGGCCATCGCGAAACGACTTATTCAATATTACGTTACTCGGTTACAAATAGCGTTTATACTACTAACTCGAAGAACAAATAGGTTTGGGTGTTCTACAAGGTCGTCATGTAGGTCCACAGTTGATTATAATATTTCGAAATGGTTCATGTAATGTTAGAATTAAAAGCGAAAGTGAGTTGAATTTCAATAAAGGCTAAAATTTGGCTTTTTATATCTTTTATAATAAACATTATCACACCTTTAATCTGTATAGTTATTTACGTGTCGGAATGTCGTAAACAAATCACGCTTTCCCGACTCCATTTTATGCTCTGTTTAAAAGGAAAGTGTTTATTTTTACCAAGATATTATCGTCTATCGATTTCTCGTCTTTACGGAGCTGTGTAATAATGATTAGCATTTTTCCTAGTAAATTCATTACCAAGCTAGAATAAGGATAATTCTTTGTAGATTTAGTATGAGATTTTGAGAAAAAAATGTATATAAGTAGTTTATCATCCATCTCGTTTCCATAACACAAACATTAAGTTGCTTAACTTGGGACGAGATGGCGTTGTGTGAAATGTCCAAGGATATTTATTTATTTATAACTAGTGGCCCGTCCCGGCTTCGCCCGTGCAAAGCGGGGGTGGGTTATACATATAAACCTTCCTCTCGAATCACTCTATCTATTAAAAAAAAACCTCTTCAAAATCCGTTGCGTAGTTTTAAAGATTTAAACATACATAGGGACGGACAGACGACAGCGACTTTGTTTTATACTATGTAGTGATAACATCAAGAAATTACGCCTACGAATGCGAGAATTACCAAAAAGTCCTACACCGCGATAGCGAAGTTTATAGAGCAATTCGCACGGTTAAGAACTACCCGACTACAGTTATCGGGGAATAGGCGCCGCTGACCCCTGCCAGACATACCACCTCGCATGGCTGGATGATCATCCCTTTGCGCCAGAAACATTATAAACCTGTTTCCAGGCGGATAACCTCAGGACACAGAGCGAAATATTGACTCTGCGAACTCCCTATCCGTTACCACACGGCTATTAGGATATTGCTCCGATTTCGTACTACCAATGACAATGCCTAGCCCTCCCACACGATCAGTTTTAACTGTATCGGCCCACGTGCTATCTGCAACGGGTTTTGTTAGCCGTAATTGTACGCACAGAAATAGATATACTCACTAAGATAAATGTTTCCGCTGCATTCTGTCCGTGTGTATTCGATCCGTATCTGCGTTGTGTAATGGGATGGGGTTAAATTAATAGTTCTCGAAAAATCTAATTGATTACGTCTATGTATCTTGGAATCTATCGGAGTGTGCAGTTCAAAGTTTATGTCTGCGTTTGTAGTTGTTACTACTGGCTGTTAAGCAAAATTTATTCCGGACTAGCTGCTGGTTTATTCACGGTTATGTTGTTTGTTAAAAATGGCTCCGAAAAACAGTGATAGATTTTGTAGACGGCAAAATCTAAATAAAATTCTTCATTATTTATCAATACCACTTTGCGTTTCGAAAAATGTTATTTTATACATATACTAGTGAACCGCCCCAGCTTCGCACGGGTGCAATGATGAACATCTTAATTTATCAGTGGTTCTCTACTATATTATGGATGTATTATACTTATAAACCTTCCTCTTGAATCACTCTATCTAATAAATAAAACCGCTTCAAAATCCGTTGCGTAGTTTTTAAGATTTAAGCATACATAGGGACGGACAGACGACAGCGACTTTGTTTTATAATATGTAGTGCTACCACTTTGCGTTTCGAAAAATGTTATTTTATACATATACTAGTGAACCGCCCCAGCTTCGCACGGATGCAATGATGAACATCTTAATTTATCAGTGTTTTTCTTCAATATTTTGCATGTATTATACATATAAACCTTCCTCTTGAATCACTCAATCAATTAAAGAAAACCGCTTCAAAATCCATTGCGTAGTTTTAAAGATTTAAGCATACATAGGGACGGACAGACGACACCGAGTTTGTTTTATACTATGTAGTGATAGGGATGGCCCACTCCCACTGCTGAGCTGGGCCCCAATTACATGGAGGGTAATTAGTCTACTGTGCCACGCTGGCCAGACGGGTTGGCACAGGGTTTCGTATCAAGTTTTCATTCTCTTACAGCTACGTTTTCGGCCTTGTAATGTCCTATTGAGGGCACCCTTACGATGGAATGGGGTCGTGACACAATGTATTCTAAATTCGTCACACGGTGTAACAAACGGACGCTTCTATTTTATTCAATGTATAGTGTACATATAATTACCAAACAGTTCTTTTTACGTTACGAATTACGTAGGTAGACATTTGAATCGTCTGCTCTTGTGTTTTCAGCGTCGATTTTCTGGCAACCAATTCGAAGTTAGGTCATTTTTATAAATTCTTCGTTTACCTGTCTGACGTTGCCATAGATTATGATGTATGACAACTCTGCGTGATTTGGAGCTGCCCGACTCAATCTCTGGATGCGTCAAGCTGAAGACAGGGCGCTATGGCGCTTTTTAGGGGAGGCCTATGTCCAGCAGTGGACTAATGTGGGCTGATGATGATGATGATGACTCAATCTCAAAAGGAACTTTATTTACCTAGGTTTTATCACAACACTCTGGAAATCGTCATATTTAAAATTGTCACCTTTGGATCAACGGCTACCGGGTTCGATTCCGGGGTCGGGCAAGTGTCTTTGTATATAGCAGAGGCACTGGCTCGGAGTCTGGGTGTCATTTCTATCTATAAAATGTATGTATTTACAAAAAAATGTATATAAGTAGTTTATCATCCATCTCGTTACCATAACACAAGCATTAAGTTGCTTGGCTTGGGACGAGATGGCGTTGTGTGAAATGTCCAAGGATATTTATTTATTTATTATTTATTTATTATCATCTTACGGCCCCTGTCCCACGCTAGGTGGTAGTCTCCATACACACCTATCAGTCGTCATATCTACATTCACACCTTTCACACACAATGCTTCATTATTACAATACATCTAAAACCTATTCTACACGGTTGGGTCCAACCACCAACAGAGGTTACCTTGGTTGAGTTGGAGCAAAAAGCAACCGTGTAGAAGTTGGTTGATGTCAATATTTGGTTGACCAACCGAGTGGACTTCCAACCACCTTGATCGTGAGCGCATCCCTCACTACCAAGGACCAATAGAGGACATTGGGTTGAAGAGCGACCGTGTGGATGCTTGTTGGCCTGCGACCGTGCGTAGTTGCGGCCAGTGTTGCCATATAAACAGATTTATCTGTATCTTTATAAATATAATTCAACTGATCATGAACGTAGAAAGAACAGCGGACGGAATCCCGTAGGTATACCATTATTAAGAAGCATAATTGTAAATTAATATTATAATACTCCTGAAAATAAAATGAAGTAAAATTATATATTTAAGTGGCTTAGGAGTCGAATGATCGAATTTTTAGTAATTATTATTTATTTTATTGGACAACAAAACAGGTAACAGTTAATAACTAAACTTAATATCTAATAAACGAATCTATCCTAGGTTGGAACCCCTAATAATGTTGACACATCATGTCGTAAAGTTACATATTAAACATAGTACAAAGCAACTATTATTATACTTTATCATAGAATCTGAAAATGTCTAAAATTTATCTTCAAGTTCTAAATCTGTCCGAAAAGCATCTTTTGAACCGTATTATGGAAATGTGAATGTAGGTATGACGACTGATAGGTGTGTGTGGAGACTACCACCTAGTGTGGGACAGGGGCCGTAAGATGATAATGGTGTTTATAAATATGACGATTTATAAGAGTTTTGTGATGAAACCTACGTAAATAAAGTTCCTTTTGAGTTTGAGCATTTTAGTATGGCGAGATAGAGAGGTAGATTTGGGTGAGTTTAACATAGATAATTATCATTCATTATAATTGAAACTGAATCTACTAAACCGCTAGAAAAATCCACCAGCCACTAAAAGCAATATTTCGCCACTAAAAGGGGAGTCGAAACCACGAGTTTTAGTGGAAAATACCACTAAGTTGGCAACACTGCTGACGAGTTGTCTCAACTACACATCGTGTAGATTGAAAACCAACTTAGGTTGGAACAACCAAGGTGACCTCTGTTGGTGGTTGGAGCCAACCGTGTAGAATAGGTTTTACTCTTTTGATCTCGGCTAATACATGACCTACTGAGTCGGGCCTTCTCCAATTAGATGGAGCGATTAGCCTACTAAGCCACGCTGGCGAGACGGTTGGTTTTCCTTCTCTTGCATGTTTTGGCCTTGTCATTTTCTTCTGTTCACTCTTGCTCAAACTCAAATCATTTATTTCAATTGAACCTATTTACTAGTGTAATAGGTGTAATCATGTTATATGATTAGATAAGTATTGTGTTGTAAATATTAGACTAAATTTCGATTTGGAATGTCAATAAAGTGTATTGTATTGTATTGTATTGTGTTTTTGAAAAGTCAAAAGTGAAGTTAGGAATCTAGTTGCATGTTCCAAAAAGTAGATCCTATGGAGAAGAACAGGCAAGACACTCCCTTAGGATGGAGTATGTTGACATAAGGTCGAATAGATGTACATACTTTAACCATCCATCCATTCTATTTCATTTTAACCCTTAAAACTAGGGTTAGAAGCCGAGTCGCTGAGTAAGCGTTTTAAGAATGACGTAAGGCTTGCGAAGGCATTTCTCCTAACCGAAAGAGAAGGAAAACTTGACATACACCCTGTGCCAACCCGTCTTGCCAGCGTGGCTTAGTAGGCTAATTTCCCTCCATGGATTTGGAAGAGGCCCGACTAAGTAGTGGGTCATTTCTGGTCTGAAATGACGTCGGAATATAACGACCTGTGAACAATTTAATAAGTACTTATTTTAAGCAATATTATTAACGCTTTAGTCTGGTTGAAAGAGTACGTTACACTGCTGCGAAGCCGCGATGGGTCGCAAGTGATTCATGAAATTGGTCTACTACTTAGTTGAATTGGAAATACACACATGAGAGATGACGTGTACCGTGTTTTCTTTTTCTTATTTTACCTTACACAATTCTCGTATTTACAAGTGCGTGCGTGTATGTCACGATTATGCGAGTTACGGCTTCAAATATTAGGGCGTAGGGATGCGCGCGCAATTGCCTCAGACGTTTCCACCCCAGTATTGAATCGGCCAGTCACTTTTCCTAACCTCAAAAACAACGCTAACAGCTGTTTCGCAATCACTTTAACGCAAATACGTAATTAACTGAAATTTCCCGTCGTAACAATCGTGCGGGACGTCTAGACACATCGGATGCCATTACGAAATTGGCTAAATTTAGAGTCTGCCTTTATTTTTTTTCGATTACGGATTTCTTGGCTTTCATTCAGTTTTCGGCGAACCCGGCTCACGAGAGCCAGTGGTACCTATTCTTTTTTCAAAATTTAAATCGTGCACGCATTTATTGATTGCCAGTGTTTTTTCTTATTTATTCTTTTTCCCAATAACATTCTAGGTATATTTATTTTTTAATTGCAAAATAACATTCTAGGTACACAGATTACTGAGACTTTGTTTTTTGTAATTTTATAATATGAAGTGGTGTTTTAGGGACTATGTTTGTGTTCAGTGAATATGACTGATATATGTACATTAGTGTTGTGATATTATTGTGATTTAAAATGGAGGAGTACGAGTATGACTTCGCGTACGAGTGCCGGGTTCGTATTTTTGCAGCATTTTTGTATAAATATTTACATTTAGCTGGGTATTTTGGGAATGATATTAATGATTTTGAAATCAGTATTGTTTCGTCACATATTGGAATTTTATTTTCCACACTTTCTATCTTTAATATATTTTGTCACCGCCCATGTGTCAAAACAAACTCGGTTGTTGGCGAAATCATCAAACCCATGATGGAAGCCATAACATTTAAATGAAGAAGAAGAAGAAGAACTAAGTAAAGAAAGTCCTAACGTAATTATCGCTAAAGCTTGTAATGAGTTATGCGCCTTTACCTTAGGTAAAGTACTTTCTCAAAATCTACAAACAAGGATACAGAAATTGCTAGATAATTATTATACCATGTATGTGGGTAACAACAAATTGCGTAAAAAACCTTGTTTAAATTAAGGTAACTGGCCCAGTCGATACCATAAGAAGAAATATCGCATTGCAGTTAGTAACGTTACATCTTAAATGCGGTCAGTGACCTTGCAAAGCCAGTTTTTATGTGACAATCCTTCGCCACAATCAAACATAGTACATACAATTTATTAGGTCGATTTAATCTGTTTATCTGATTTAATCCGAAATTGAATCGGGTAAATCAAATCGATTCTCGGCAATCGATTTTCGTATCTCGATTGTATTTATAGCAAAAATAGTTTAATTAATTTAGAATAAAACTAATAGTCGTCTAATATTTTTTTTTTCTCCAAACTGTCATACACCATGATTTCTTAGGTTTTCGCGATTATTGCAAAGGATTCGAAACTTCGGGATTTAAATAACTTAATATATTATGCGCGCTAAATCTATTAAAAAGTGTTTAATTTCAATGTGTCAAACACCATGTTTTCCCAATTGCATTCCTTACAATTTTTCTCATTAGTGACATAATTATTAAGTTGTAAATTAAAATAAATTTATATTATTGTCGTCTCGCAGTAAAGTTGACAGAGCTGCGCAAAATTGCTTAGTACTTGAAATACGTGTACCATCAACTCAAAGTTCATTCATTAAACATTTTTATTCGATATTCAATTGGTATTATTTCCCTTACATTAAATTCCCAAGTCCGAAATAAATACGAGTTGCTCGATTCACTCAAAATATATGGATTGACATATTGGAAGTCTAAAATATTTTACAGTTTTAAATTATATATATGGGATCTGGCCACCTTTATAATGAAACCTTTTTTTTCAGCGCCTCGTCGAGGCAATGGCACCCCGGTCAGCTCGATCCTTCCGCCAAGAGTTCAATATGCAGGACTTAACCACAGAACATACCTACACATCGCACTATACCTCTGAGAAGTAAGTCTAGAATTAATTAATAATTAATCAAGAAACTAATTATTTATTAATTAATTATTTATTGACTTATGATTATTTATTTTTTACATCCAAACATTGCTCTTCTCCTCTACCTTCCTGGGTTCTAATCATAATCGGTATCAAAAATTTTACTCTATGGTCGTACCAGATTTAACTCCCCGCCCTGAGGGTGTTTTAAGAGACTAATGTATCAGGATGCGCAGAGAAACCTAGCCGCTGGAGAAGGAATACTTGATCGTTTTTAATAACAGTAATATTCCTATAGCAGATACGTCAGGACGTCACACTCGACCGAACTCGACGGACAGCCGGTGAAATCGGTAACCAATGGCAAATTGACCTCGCCTAACTATACAACGAGAACTATTATCACAGACGACGACAGACCTGACGTAAGGAAACTCAAACGAGTCCACAGAATGTATGAGGGACCGAACATCATTGAGTCCAAAGGTATAGTCCATCCACAGACAAGGGAAATCCTGACTGTCGGTCAAGCTATCAGTATGAGGATACTGGATGTAAGAACGGGGAGACTACTGTCTTCCCCCGAAATGAGACAGACACTGTCGATCGAACAAGCTGCACAAGAAGGTCTCATTGACCCTAAACTTGCAGCACGATTGACTGGACCATGTGGTATGACCGAAGATGGTAATGAAGTAACCCTACTTGAAGCTATACAAAGAGAATTGTACGACGCAGAACAAGGTCTTGCAGACCCAGCAGAAAAACGAATTAAGGTAACTGTTGAAGGTGAACGATCAACACAAGGAATGAGTATCTCAGACGCGTTACATAGAGGACAAGTCGATCTTCAAAACGGTCTCTACAGGCTGCCAAACGGAAGCTACATAACAATAGCAGAGGCATACCAAAGGGGGTACCTCATATACAATGAGATTATCAAGATCAAATCGAGTGCCTTGTGTCTGGCGGACGCGATTAGTCAGGAACTAGTGGATAATAGTGGTTGGATTTTGGATAGAAATTCGGGTGATCGATTCCAGTTAGACGTGGCAATACAAAACGAATTAATCAATCCCAATTTAAGAGAAGTTGTAGATCCCAAAAACGATACAAAAATAACTCTCTCGGAAGCTATTGAAAGAAATATAATAAATACTAAACATTCTAAATACGTACATAATGTAACTAAAGATAAACTGAGTTTCAAAGACGCAGCAAATTTGCGCTACATTTGTAAACCTATGACTTTAAAAGACGTTTGTGACAATAACCTTATGACTAACGACGGTAAAATCCTATCTCCCGCAAATAGAACGCCATTAAATATCTTAGAAGCTATAAATAGCGGTGTGCTAGATAGCGATAGCGTTAAATGCATTACAAACACAACAACAGGTAGCCTTTTAACTTTGTCGGAAGCTTTAGCCGCTAAAATTATTTTGATGGATAATAAATTCAGAGATAATCTGACGGGGGAAATCTGCACTATTCCAGAAGCCGTAGACCGTGGACTAATAACATCAGTATCACAAAGATCTATATTTGATATAGATGGCTTTAAAGATCCGAAAACAGGCGAATTCGTATCTTTTAATGTAGCATTAAGTAAAGGAAATCTCAAATACGTTAACGGTGAAACTTTCTTGAAATCAGAAACTGGAGACTGGGTATTTTTAGACGATTGTACTAAAGTGTCTTTTATTAGGCCAGAAGTTTTAGAAATGTTTAATCGTAAAATAGGTGTGTATGAAAATGGTAAAGAACTTTCAGTATTAGACGCTGTATTTAAAAATATTCTTGATCCTAAAACGGGTCATTTGTTAGATTCTGCCACTAAAAGACCCATACCTTTCAATAAAGCTGTAGAGATAAACATGATTACACCCGAAGGCGCAGCACTTTTGAACTCACTATTGAACATCACATTAACATTGCAAACTGTCACTAAAACAGTTAAAAGGTACGTTACAGTAACTAATACTACTGCCACTCAACGATCTGAAACAATAATTACTTTTGCTGAAGCAGTTAGGAGAGGTCTTATCGATGAAAATACCCAAACATTTACAGACCCTACAACGGGAACCGTATTCCCTATTCAACAAGCGTTGGATGAGGGTTTGTTAGGCGTTGAGAAAAATGAACCACGTGTCGTTCATATATCTGATCGTGTAACTAAAAAAGATTTGATACCAGGCCAGGTTGTCGAACTCAAAATCACTAAAAAGTCCTATATTAAAGACATGCCGCCAAGTCCCGAAGGTAAAGTTCAGCGGGACAGTAGGCCTGAAACAGTTAAAAGTCCTGATTATACCATTCATGAAACTTTAACACCTAGTCAAGGTGTCGTAAAAGAAATAAGAACTGTTACATCGAAATCCATTGTAACTGAACCGTCAGTTACATCAATGACAATTAAGAAAAACACAATAGAACTTCCGCGTGGTGGTTGGAATTTAAAAGATGCTATTCAGCAAGGACTTTTTGACCCAACAACCGGTATGTTTACTATTCCAAGTACCGACCGAGTTTTAGACTTGGAGGAGGCGATAAAACTTAATATCATTAACGCAGACTCTGCTAATGTTATTGACCCTAGATCTAAAATTGAAATCCCAATTAACAAAGCGTTAGAGTTGCGAATCATTGACAATATTGGGCAGTATAAACATTCTACGGGTGTAATTACTATGAGAGAGGCAATTGAACGCAAATATATCGTGTACGTATTTTTAAAATCCACAATATCATCTCAAAAGGTAATTACCATCACATCAGTAGCAGGTACGCCAGACAAAATGGAAATATCTGAGGTTCCAGATATTCCATCACATGATTTTAATATTGAAGACCAGTCTGCGTTAGAACCGGTGCAAGTTGTTCCAGGTGTAATTTTTGATCCTGCAACTGCGCTAGTAATCTCTACGACGTCTGGTGTTTCTGAAAATATCTTAGAAGCTGTAAACCGAGGTCTTATACCAGCAAATAGTTTACATGTTGTTGAACCGAAAACTGGACAAGCAATCAGCTTAAAGCAAGCTATAAATGAGGGTATAATTGATAAAAATACCGGTGAATACAAAGACAAAACTGGACGTAAAATAAGTCTAGTAGATGCTGCAAAGGTAGGATTAATTGCTGTAGTAGGAGCTCCATTAGTAGCGGCATCTAAAGTAATCCAAGTTGTTAAAAGCACAATGGTAGTTGATCCACAAACAGGTGAAAAATTACCCTTAGAAGTAGCTTATGAAAGGGGACTAGTTGATTCAGCCACATACAAACAATACGAAGATTCTTTTAAAGATAAAACTTTAGAAAGTGAAAAGACTAAAGAAATTAAAACTACAAGCACAAGTTCTGTCACCTACTCACAAATTACTACAACTAAAGGTATTCCTTCTGAAACAACAGTTACTCTAGTTGTTGATCCAAACACGGGAGAAAAGTTACCTATTCAAATTGCATATGAAAAAGGACTGATCGATCCTACTATATATAAAGAATATGAATTATTAGGTAACACGACCATAAATTCTGTAACAATAGGTAGAATAACCTTCACGCAGATGCCTGATATTAGTTCACCAGGAAATATCATTACCGTGGTAACAGATCCGAAAAGTGGTGAAAAGTTACCTCTAGATGTCGCTTTTGACAAAGGTATCCTTGACACCGAAACCTACAAATTATACAAAGAATCACTTGTTAGTCAACAACTCGAAGGTGTTGCAGAATCTAGTAGGACCTTTAAATCGGAACCTGGATCAAGTAATACGACTTTTTCTCAATTCACAACAACCAAGCCTAAATCGGTAGGGGCTGCTGTTTCAGAAGGATTTATTACAGTTGAGTCTATACAAAACAGTCTTTTAGCTGACAATAGGCGAGGTATTGAAGGTTTATCTTCTGATAAGCCTAAATCACGCCCTTCTGACGTGGTACAAATTATAAAATCAAATGTCACATCGAAACCAAAATATAAAATCAATATTAATCGCGAGAAAACGCCAGAATTACATGATCTAGAAGCTAAACCAGTTGTTCTTCAAAAACTTAGGAAACGTGTTATTAATCCCTCAGAAGCTGTGGAAAAAGGTCTAATAGACGCTGAGACAGCTAAAGCTTTGGTGGCTGTTAAAGAATACAAAGACATAAATAATTCTCCTATAACGCTTGAAAAAGCTATCGAAATAGGTTTAGTAGATGAAAATAAAGGCAGAGTTGTAGATCCGGTTCGTGGAGACGTAGTTAACATAAAAGATGCTATAAAACGGGGTATCTTTGATAGTGAGGGTCAAGATGAAGTATTAATTCCTTTGGCAAAAAGTTTATCTATACCAGAGATACTAGAACAGGGTCTTTTAGATACGGATACAGGAAAAATCATTCATCCAGAAACTGGATCACTCTTAACTTTAAGAGAAGCAATAATTTGTGACATAGTTGATCCATATTCATGTGTTACTATTGCACCTGGGCAAACAATTACTTTATTAGAAGCCATAGACCGAAATATTATAGATAACGACAAAAATACTGTCAAGAGTAACGATGGTCCTCTTGATTTGTTGACGGCCGTAAACGCACAAGTATTTCCTGAATCGACTGTTAAGCCTGTTGAGGATATACCACCTGCAGCAATGACCTTAAATATTGTGATAAAGAAAAAATTGATAAACCCACATACAGGAGAGATGAGGCACCCTCTGACAGGAGAGCTTACACCAGTGGAAGATGCTATTAAGAAAGATCTTATTATGGCTGTTCCATATCCTCAGTCACCTGACACTATTTTGTTAGAACAAGCACTTGAACAGGGTGTTGTCAATCTGAAGCATGCAACGTATACGGATCCAAAAACGAAGGAAGTATTGCCTTTAGAAAAAGCCTTAGAACAAGGTTTAATTGCTATTAAGCCACTAAATGATATGCAGGCTACTGGGGTTGTAACAACCATCACAGAAACTTTTACTTCTCAGCATACAATTACTACTAAAATGATAGAACTTTTAGCCGGTTATGTACTTGTCAGTTCAAATGAAGTTCGAAATACAAAAACTGGTGAAATTATTTCCATTGACGACGCCAGGCGTCAAGGAATAGTGAGGGATGAGCAAACGAATAAGGAACAATTTATCACGAACGATGCAAACATTACTTTTGAGGATGCAATTAATCTTGGCTACATAAATATAGGAGCCAATACATTTACGCATCCAAAAACTGGGGAAACTGTTACAATCCCAGAAGCAATCAGTAGTGGATTATTAAACACAGAGCTGGCAATGGATTCAGGTAAAATGTCACCAAGAGATCGGAAATTGGAAATGCTGGACTTAAATGAAGCTTTCGATTTGTTGTACGACGAAAAGAAACAGAAGTTTAAAGACCCTAAGTCGTCCAATAAATTTATTACATTTAAAGAAGCTCTTGAAAGAAGTATTATAAATCCTGGATCAATAATATATAATGTCGGAGCTGGTCAACCCATTACTTTACAAGAAGCTTTAAATTCTGGGTTGATTGATAAAAAAACTGGAATGATAAAGGAATCTAAAACAGGCAAAACAGTTGACGTGAAAAATGCTGCTAAGATGGGCTTGATAGCTATCGTTGCTGCGCCTGTCTTAGCTGGTATGGCAGTCGTACAGGGAGCTAAAGCAGTAACTAGCAAAATTATGCAAGCGAAACAGGAAAAAGCTGTTGAATCACCTAGTAGAGTTATTGGATCCGATAGAACCAATAAGTATGAAGTATTGGAACCGAAGGAAAATGTTAAACAACCAACCAGTAAAGTTGTTGACGTTCACGAATTCTCGTCAGTTTCTGTTATTTCTTCTGAAGACTCAACGGTACCTAAAGATCAGAAAGCCAATGCTGTAGATCAAACCGATATCAAACAAAAACCGAAACTAAAAGTTTCTACTAGTGAACAAGTAGAAACGCAGGCTTCGCCAGATAAAATTGAAGCTTTAAATAAAAGAACAGAAGGTAACAATAAGAAACCGATTGTAAAAGAATCGATTCCAAAATCATCTTCAAAGAAGCCAGAGTTAGAATCTGAAAATGAGCCGAAAGACAAGAAATCGGACTCCTCCGAAAACACACATGGAAATCTGTCTAATAAACCTCGAGAGTTAGCTACAAAAGAACTTAAACAAGTTGTATTGAAAAAGACTATTGATCCTAGCCCCACTCAGGATATGGAACATGTAGTGTTCGAAGAAAAACCAGCTACATTAGAATTTATCCAACCTACAAAAAATGCTGATGGAACAATAAATTTAGTGCAAAATACTGTTACAAAAATAGAGCATGAGATAATAGATACATCGAAACTAAATACAACGGTACATTCAAAGGAACCCGAAACTTTAATGGATCGGAAAGGCTTAGAAGTAACTACTCATAAAACAGGTGAAATTCCGGCGCGTTTGGAAGAGCAGACCCTTCAGCAACAACTTAAAGAGCAATTGCCACGTAGTCAAGAGATATCAAAAGAAATTGTGGTACAGAAAATCATACCCAGTGTAGAAGAAGGTACTTCTCTAATTACTACTACAATATCTCAGACAGAGCCTAAAACCACTGAGTATGTTACAGAACATTCGAGCACTATTATTACAACATCTTCTTCAACGGTGACAACCGTCGAAATTTCCCAAAACGATTTAACGTCTTATCAAGTAACTACGGAAGAATTTTCAGAAACACCTAGAGTTTCTGAAATTAGTCTTGAAGGACATAAAATTCAGAAAGTACCATCATCTGATCAGGTTGATGAAGCTCTGACGATGGTAAAAGATAATAAATCGCCGCCATTTAAACAAGGAACTGCAACAACAGTAACTGATAAAAACATTCCTTCAACTAAGAATGATTCTATGCCTCTACCCTCAGGTGCCGACGCAACCTCAATCGCACAAGTAGATACAGGTGATGTTGAAAGATTTGACTTGAGTAGAGAATTAGAAGCTGAAAAACCTGTGGAAGAGAATCCGGGTATTATATTCGATCCTAAATCATCAGTTATTGTTTCTACAGAAACAGGCATTACAGAAAATTTATTAGAAGCTATTGATAAGGACTTGGTTCCCATTAATTCAGTTAAAGTCAAAGAGCCTAAAACAGGTAAAGAAATAACACTAACTGAAGCTATAGAAAAAGGTATTGTTGACGGTGAAACAGGTGACTTAAAGGACAAGTCTGGAAAAAAAATTAGCATAGCTGATGCTGCAAAAATTGGTATTATAGCTGTAGTTGGTGCCCCAATATTTGCGGCAGCAAAAGCTATTGAAGTAGTGAAAAGTGCGGTTGTCACTGATCCTAAAACTCTTAAAAATATTTCGTTAGAACCAACCCAAGATAAAGGACCCGTCGTAAGTACAGCACCATCACATTCCTATATTGATAGCACCAATTTAAAAACACGTGATATTCGTACATCAGATAGTAAAGAAACCAGCGATGCGATTCATCATGAAGAGGTTACACATACAATAACAAAAGGAACGAAACTTCCAAGCCAAGTAATAATAACTGATATATCTGAACAATCACAACAACCTTCTAGAAGTAAATACACAACAGCTGAGAAGAATATTTTGGAAATTGTCAAACCAATTCCTGCTGTAGTGCATGATGAAAAAACTATTTCGGCATTACTTATCGACGCTGAAAGACAGCCTTTGAGGGTGATTGATGAAATAACAGAACAAAATGTAACAAAGGAGAAAAATGAGTCGGTAAAGCCAATTTACGAGAATATCCCATTAATTGATGCTATTGCTCAAAGTAAAATCGAACCTAAAGTATGCAGGATTATTATAAATGATATTGAATCGCCTCTGACTGTTCAAGATTCTCTAGAACAAGAACAGATCAGCCGATTCACTCCAGTAGATGTTTTATCTAAAAACTGTGTTGTAGTTAAGGAATTTAAACCCAACTATAGTGTAGCTATATCGTACAGATTAACACCTGAAGAACTTTCTGAGATGGGGGTTTATGATATCGAAAAACAAGTATTCTTAAATCCTGAAACTGGTGCTAAAATATCTTTTGAAGAACTGGTCTACGGTTTACAAATATTCGATCCTGAATCGATTTTAGTTAAAGATTTAGGGTCGAAATCTGATAGTTATATTTCGTTTGATGAAGCTTTTGCGCGACCTCTTATTGATAAAACAACTGGCCACATGGTCAATCCTAAAACGGGCAAACGTGTGCCTTTCTTACAATGTATACAATTAGGTTGGATAGTTGAGAAACCGGAGGATGTATCTATCACCGAACAAATAACCATCGAATCAGCCTTAGAACAAGGTTTATATAACCCCAAGACAGCTGAAATTAAAGACATAAACTCTGGAGCTTTAGTGCCAATCGGTCAAGCAGTCGAAAGAGGCCTAATTGACCAAGAATCATTGCTTTTAAATTTACCTAGAACTAACGAGATTATTTCGATATCCGACGCTATTGAACGTGGTGTAATAGAAATTCACGAAGGCACTATAACTATCGTAGAAACACGTGAAATTATTGAAATTTCTGTCGCCATTCAGCGTGGACTAATAACAATTATTCGCCGACCAATATCAATTGAAGCAGTAATTGTAAATGATATGTACGAATCAAAATCCGGGAAAATTAAAGACAAAATGACAGAACAATTAGTTACTGTGAAGGATGCCGTCAATAGAAATATTGTTCATCCGACAATTTCAGAAATAAAAGATACTGTGTTAGAGAAATTTGTGCCACTTTCTGAAGCTCTAGATTCCAAATTAATAAACCCAGAAACAGGTAAAATCAAGGACAAAAAGACTGGTAAAGACATTCCTTTAGATGATGCTTTAAAGAAAGGACTAGTCGCAACTAAATCGGTTACTTTCTCTTTGATCGATATTATAGAACTAGGATATTACTCCCCTGAGTCAGGTAAAATATTAAACCCCAAAACTGGTGAACTAATTTCTTTAAAAGAAGCAATTGAACAGAAACTTGTTGATCCATCAGATATTAAAATTAAAGATGATCAAACCGAAGTAGTCATACCGTTTGAGAAAGCTATTAAAGTAGGACTCATAGACTTAGATAAAGGCATTATAACGTCACCCCTTACCAACCTTAAAGATGCTTTTGATAAAGGCTATTTGTTAAGCGACACAAAACCATGGACTTTACAAGAAGGCTTAGTCCAAGGTTTCTATGACCCGGAAACTGGGCTCTTAAACATCAATGGTGTTACCATGACTCTTGATGATGCGATTAAGATAGGTAATATTAATCCTGAAGCGTTAACCGTTAAAAATGCAAACTCAGGTGATATTATCTCGTTAACGGATGCAATTAAAATCGGTATAATTGACTCCAAGGAAGGCAAAGCCCGAGATCCTATTCAAGGCGATAAGATTTCTCTATCAGACGCATCGGAACGCGGCTTGATAGTGCCAGCAAAGCGTAAACTAACTTTGCCCGAAGCTGTTTTCAAAGGTTTCTATGATCCTAAAACAGGTAAATTCTCTAATCCTGCCAGTAAAGACAAAATAGCAACTGATCGAGCTATCAAGAAACGGTTGATAGACCCACAATCTACTTTAGTACATATCGCCGGCAAAGTAATACCATTTGAGTTTGCTGTAGATAGAGGTGTAATTGATAGCAGAACGGGAACGATAAGACTAGGTGAAGAGAACATTGACTTCCGAGAAGCATTTGAGAGAGGAATATTAGTTGAAGTACGCAAACCTTTGTCACTTATAGAAGCACTTGAAAAAGGAGTTTACAATGATATTACTGGATTATTTATGGATCCACAGAGTGGCAAAAAGTACACATTAGTAGAAGCTATCCGCTTAAATTTAGTGGACGCTCACTCTGTTCATATTTTAGACAACAGATTAGGAAAATGGGATAAAATTACTTTACACGAATCTTTAGAAGCGGGAGTTATTGATAATGAAACAGGTAAAATAAAAAATATTAATAACGATAATGAAGAAATCAGTCTCCGAAAGGCTTTCGAAATTGGATTATTAATAGACAGTAAGGCACCTATAAGTCTTCAAAGAGCGTTACATCAAGGTCTTTATGACGATAGTACTGGAAAAATTATAGATCCTACCACAAACCGAAAGATAACCTTACATGAATCCATAAGACGGTCCATTATTAGCCCAAAATATCTTTGCTATTTTGACAAAAAGTCCGAAAAACCTTTATCGTTGGCTGACTGCTGTAGAAGTGAGATCATTGACAGACGAAGCGGTAAATTCCACGAACCTGGATCCGATGTCCAAATACCGCTCTCTGAAGCCATGAGTTTAGGTCTTATTGTTGATATTGAAAGCGCAGGTTTTACTCTGTACGATACCTTAGCAATGAACATGTATGACATAACTGAACTAGTTTTTATCCATCCGGTCACGGAAAGAAAAATTTCTTTAAAATCAGCTATAAGTGATGAACTTATACACCCTGAAACCTCTCTAATTAAACACGTACCTTCTAGTAAATACGTCAAATTGACTGAAGCTATTGACAGTGGTATAATTGATGAAGATAATAATGTTTACGTTTTACCTAATGGCAACCAAATTAATTTACTAGATGCGAAACATCGTGGTTTAGTAGTTACAACAAAGAAAAACTTAAGTCTTGAAGAAATTATCAAAAATGGTTTGTTCAGAGCAGATAATGGGAAAATTGTTGACCCAAGCTCTAACGAATTTATAGACATAAATAAAGCTATAGAAATTGGACTTCTCAACCCTAATCTCACCGTCGTTAAGGATAGTGTTACCAACAAATTCAAACCACTTTCTATTGCTATTCAACAAGGAGATGTTGACGTTGGTAAAGGTAGAGTACTTGATACTAAAGCCAAGAAAACTTACAGTTTAGACATCGCCTTTGATAAAGGTCTTCTCATTACTGTCATTCAACCTATTACTTCTCAAACATTAACTAAACGATATGTAGCAGATTCATCTACTTCGAAAGAACCAATGCTTCGCGAATTCACTTTGGATGAAGCGATCAAATATGAATTTATCGATCCCGAAACGGCTGTAATTAAAGATCCTCATAAAAACAAATACATTCCATTAAGTTTAGGTATCACTGAGGGTATTATCGATAAAAACGCTAAAGGTTCTTTCGACACTCAGAATAGGTCTCGGACGCTTTGCTTCGTCTTTGAAAACGGTTTAATAGTGTATGTACGTGAACCTTTGACTTTCGAACAAGCTATTGAAAATGGCTACTTAAACATCGCGACAGCACGATTCACCGATCCAACATCCAATGAAGTTCATTCTATTAAAGACGCAGCCATTTTAGGCTACATAGACCCAGACACGGCGCTCATTAAAGATAATCTCAAAAAGAGGCTAGTCAAACTCCCTGAAGCATTCCGCAAAGGACTCATGGATGCTGAAAAAGGTAACATCTTAGACACAGAGACTTCAAAATTGAATACACTCGCCGCTGCGATTGAAACCGGACTTCTTATGACACCTAAAAAGAGCTTTACTTTAATAGAAACATTGAATTTTGGTATTTACAACCCTACCACCGGAGCTCTTAATGATCCATTTATCACTACGAGTGTGATGGACAGAAAAAGACTGAGCTTAGGTGAAGCTATACAAAAAGGAATCGTTGATCCCTCAAGTACCGTAGTCAAAGAACCTGAGACCGGAAAGATTTTGCCATTGATTCAAGCAATAGAGAAAAAGTTGATCGATCCTGTTGAAGGCAGGCTCACTATAAATCGAGAAAAATCTATCACTCTGGACCTAGTCAAGGCTCTGAAGAAGGGCTATTTGCTGCCAGCAGAAACTAGGGTAAGTTTTGCATATTTTGCTTTCATCTTTATGCTTCTATTGAGCAAAGGTGTTGCTTTAAAACTTCCTGTTTCTATGATTAGAAGGTGAACTCTATCTAAAGCGTTTGGCTTAACCATGGCATGGCACGACACCCACCAGACTCATGGTATCGATAATTCGGGGTTGTTGAGCTGTTGGTGACGTCACAGTGTGCTCACTGTGGTAAAGAATAATATTAACACAGCATAGATTTTTATAGTTTTCTTTTTTGTAAAAGTAGTGAAAGCACATATACATTTGGACACATAAATTATACAGTTAGTTTTTCACTTCATTAGACGAGAGAAGCTTGGAAATGTAGCGAACTTCAGTGCCTCTTGTGTTGTCTCTAGATGCTTAAGTTAAGGTTAAGCACTTGTTTAATCGCTAGTTTTTCGTCGAAGACCTAGCGGTTACGAAGTGCATTTCCTACCAATTGTACTAAGGCTCGATGTATGTTATTTTTATTTCCAGCCGTTGCCTGCGATGCTAAAGAACCCTTTTGAGCTAAATCGTGAATGCTTGCCTGTGAGGGATCATATTAACGACGATATAAAGAACCATCACCGTTTCGCCCAATACCTAACCTCCCATAATTCATACTGTGCTAAGATTTTAATGAGGTCGAAAATGGACCCCCAGAGGAGTCTATTGCGTCGGCCTTATGTTAGCTTTATTATGTTTGCTTCCATACAAAACCAGTGTTTTATGACTGCTGGTTCGGAACCGTTTTTGACAGCCCAATGTTTTTGATACGATATACTCATTCCTTGGATATCGCGCTCACATTATTTGGATGCATGACCAACGCTATGCTCTTGTGATGTCGTGTAAGGCGGATACTTGCAAACATTCACAATCAAATGGTAAAACATTTACAACACAAATACGGAAGGTAGTATTTATTCATTTATCATCTTCAATTAAATGATCTTACTTAGCCGGTTGTGTTTTAGCTTGCGTTGCATGATGTTTAGAAGCTGATGGATTCTCTTATCTTATTCCATTGGTATGTGTGTCATGGAGATTGATCTGTCCTATACAATATCTCTATCTACATGAAATACATTGCAATGAGAACTATCTATCACCTTGTTGTATACTTCCTGTAACGTTTGCTAAATCTACCATCGGCTCTTTATGAGACTTTATTTTCATTATATTTTCAATTCCAATTAGATTTTTTTTATCTATTATGAAGTTTACTTTCTATACTTTAATTCCGATTATATGGAATGAAGTCTCATTGTACTTTGCGTTTATTTTATTGTAAATTACTATCGTTTTATATCCTGTACCAATAATTTTTACAATTTTCAATACATTTTATAAATATTCCAGATTTCTGACAAGGTATACTTTCACTTTTTTATTTCTTTTAACAATAACTCTAAAACATTAATGTTAAGTTTTATCGGAAAACGATGACACTATAATTTGAAGGATAAACTCGTATTCGGGCAAACGTCTTATATGTTTGTGTATGATCTAATATTTTTATTAAATTCTTTTAACATAGATTCTCAAATATGTTGGGAGATAAATGTGTTTGTATGGTACGACTATTTATCTCTAAACGTTTTGTTTGTTTCATTCTACATCTTCGACGTTTGCTATCACAAGCTTGCATGCCACGCTTTTTGCATGGTCTCTATTTCTATGTTCTGTGTTGACGCAACTGTTGGACTGGTTGTGAATCGTCATTCTCATTCTGTTGGCTGTTCTCGTTTCGGCTTGTCTATTTTATCGACTCGTTTCTGCTTTCTGTCTGCGTAGTTTTTATTGTCTTTAATTCTAGATTCTTTTTCAGGTTTGACAACTGGCTCTGCATGAGTATCTCATGTTTTGGGGCATGCATAGCGTTTTGCAATTTAACTTAATACATATTCCTATTATGCCTTTTCTCTCTAAAAAAAATACAGTATTCTTCCATACACCAAAAAGCTGACATTCTGAACTCTTTATTAAGTTTATGTTGATGATATTGCAAAATGCTCACCTTTGTACATTCTTAATCGTCAGGTTTTGTACAGGTTTCTTTAAATACTGCATCTATTGTTATAAAAAAGTCACTTGTTTTGGTCATAAGTGACAGCACCAAGTAGTGATGCATTGTAAAAATGTGCTCCGTAGTTAGCTGCACCGTGGATTTCCTATGTAATTACAGTATCTCTTTGAATTCTAACATCGTGGGATAAGAAAGAGAGACTTCGTAATACTCACTTAACGTACATTTCTGCTTGAATTTTCTATTTATCGTAATCAGTACTTTTCATTTTATGTTCTTTTACTTGTACGGATTTAGAATCGTTGATTTTATTAGTAATTTCTATAAATGGCTTTTTTCAATATTTATTAATGAAGCTTAATTAAACATCACAATTTTATCTCTTTCTGTTTCCCGATGAGCCGTTCATAGTGTACTGTAATAACTAATATCAGATTCCGGACCTAATAGAATGTTTTCTATATAGCAAGCAGTAGAGGAGAAATACAGGCTTTGCGACGACACATTATCGAAGCTGCTGGAATGGATTGCTGTGGTTGAAGAACGGCTGGCAAATCAAGAGGCCGTCAAGGAAGATATGGACGAACTCCGAAACCAGATCAACATTCTGAAGGTAATTTTGAACTGAATGACTAATGATAGACTTCCTACAGTTAAGTTTCCTTGCATTAGCTGTCCATGGCATTTACCCCGAATCAGGAATAGGTTAATTAGGTTTCCTGATGACAAATATATAGCTTACTAGCGGATCCGACAGACTTCGTCCTGTCAAAAAGATAGCGGTAATAAAGTGCAATTTGACTCTTTGACGTTAGGAACACACCTACATTGCTTAGACAACAGTGAGTGGTTGTCATTTAATATGAACTTTAAACAATAGCAATAAAGCTCAAATTGTCTCTCTCGAAAGAAAAAGGCTGTTTTTAGGGGTGTTCCGGCAATTATTCGATTTTTTCTCGCCGTAAAAACCATCCTTGAACTTCAACAAACATTTCAAAAAAAGAATTGGCCAAATTGGTCCAGGCGTTGTTGAGTTATGCGGTTACCAACACATTTTGCGATTCATTTTTATATTATAGAAGATAGATGAGGAGCATATCAATTAAAATATGATAGTCAAAAAGCCCATAAAATTACGGATGGATTGCAGTAGCACATAGTTCTATCTAATGGCGACAGACTCGCCGAGTACATCTCACCGGGAGTCTCAGCCGGTATGGCCCTTTAAAATTATATGATATGATTCTTGTAAAATAAAATGTCAGATAATGAATTTTTCAAAGAATAATCCAAACCTGAAGAACCAATTTTTTATCAAGGACGGTACTACGTTTGTAAGAAAAGAAATAATTCGCCTCAGTTGAACAAACGTACTGATTCTTCGTGTTTATTTATAGCTCATCAAAGATGACCTTGAGAGCCACCAGCGCCAAGTGTCTGCGTGCGCTGACCAGGCCAAGCAATTGCTCGTGTCTGGTGGAGATGTACTGGCCCCTCATGAGGTATGGAATCTAATTATATTATTAGTATGTTATGTCTCATGTATTAAGACCAAATCTGTCTAACTATGACTATGATATTTAGCAAATAAAATGTGTAATTCTAGATTATAACATAGTTAATCTAAAAAAATAATAAAACATGTTGACATTATTGTCATCAAAGAAAGGTTCGAATGAATGTACCACCAATTATAAAGGTCATAGTGATATCACAATTTCAACGAACTTCACGAATAATGTAGTAACACCTATTCAAAAAAGGAATCTGATACCCAAGATCTTATAAAAATTACACAACACCCGAAAACAATGAACATCAACCGAGCGCGTCCAATCGAGACGTCTTCACACGTCGGCGCGCGGGAACAAAGTGACTGAATCGCACCGCGATTGCCTACAGGTGGCCGCGTTGGAGCGCGGCGTGCGACAACTGAAACAACGATGCGACAAGTGCACCGACAAGTGCGACAAGATGTTGAGACGTCTTGCCGCCGCCAGAGACGAACTTGGAAAATTCTCGTGAGTATTTTTGCTGTTCAACCTTGCCTTTTTCTCAGTTTCATTGGGATCGAACTAGTTATAGCTACTACTACACAGCCCATAAATGACCCACTGCTGAGCCGAGCCTCCTCTAACTACATGTGGGGTTTGGCACAGGGTTTCGTTTCAACTTTTTCATATCAATTCCTTTTGTCGGCTCTTGTGACATCTTCGGATGGTGTGGTGGGGTGACACTATGTATTCTAAATCCGTTACCACACAGTTAACCGATATTAATGAAATAAAAAATACAGTTTATGATGTAATCGTTTTCAGTTTTCATACGTTATTCAGACCAATATTAATAGTTCAAGATCTTGTGTCGATTTCGTTAAGGCAAAAGTCGTCAATGTTTTGTGAGAAATCGTTCTCGGATTCTTATCCGATTTGAGTCATATATTAATGCCTTCCGGAAAGAAAACTTCTTATCAACCGAACATTAAATAAAACAATGGAGTTTTAAAATATTACCTCACAACGCGTTGACAATCTGATTTTACCCGTGTGAGGACGGATGAGAGTATAACATTTCCCCACCGCACACTGGGAAAAAACGCGTGTTGTAAAATTCAACAAAACCGAGTACGTGTGTTCCGTCGTGTGTATGTGAGAGCCGGTGCCCGATAGGGCATTTCCTTGAATTGCCTGCTCCATCTTAGACCCTGGCGTTGCTTTCCATTATGCAAGCCTAGGCATTCAACTGACTGATAAAATAAAAGATAGTTATCACTAATTAATTGTTCCTTTACAGCAATGAACTGAATGCCTTCAACGCCTGGATGGAAGGTGCCTACCGTACCCTGGAAGACAAGGAAGCTTCTCTGTCCAAGCTTAACAGCCTCCCGAACCAGAGCGAAGATGTCAGGGAGTTTGTGTCTGACGTCATCGCCCATCAGGCTGACTTGCGGTTCATCACCATGTCAGCGCAGAAGTTCGTTGATGAGAGCAAGGTATGAAGTGTCGATTGACACCTCCCACGCTTTTGAGGAGACCATACTTACCGTGTTTTCCACTTTATGGCAAACTTTGGCACACCATTTTCTTTTTTTCTTTGTTATTTTCCAACTCTTAATTATTCGCACACATGGCTGAACTAAAAACTAGCGTTGTGGATGTATCTACAACATATGCTGAACTCAGACCATTTCTGGCAATACTGTATACAGCATAGAATTTTTGTAAGTATATCCGTTTATATAGAATTACCGATTAGCTGTAATAATTTAATGTAATGTGTATCTTTATACTTGTATCACCCTATATTTTATATTGTGTACAGTTTTCTCAGGATAAAGGTTATTCTGTTCTAGTTCTATTTTTTTGTCGCCCCGCGTCGATGGACACCATTGTCCCCCGGCTTTATCAGAAACAATAAACACACTACTAAACTAGTAGTATCCCGAGTCCAACTCAGCGCTCATAACACGAACGGCATGTTGTTAACTGCAGCCGTCGACGTGTCGGCGAGTGCCGTCGACGTGTCGGCGAGTGCCGTCGACTGCCGTTGGCTGCAGTTGGCTGCCCCGTTGAATGCCGTTGATGGCACTCGCCGTCGCGTCGACGGCTGCAGTTGTCTCTGCCGTTGGCAATATGCCGTTCGTGTGTATGAGCGCTTAGTCGCACAAGCTGGCCAGCTGCACTCTTCTCAGATGGAAATCTAATTCCAGTAATTTGATTGCCAGGAGTTCCTATCGATCCTGAACGAGTACCGCACAACACTGCCATCTCGCCTCTCCCACGTTTCGGCGGGAGGAGACAGCGCGGTCAGGGAAGGGGCGGCTCTGGCCCGGAGACGCCACGCGGACCTGTGCGCGAGAGCCCAGAGGCTGCAAGACAGGCTGAGAGGGGCTGCTGACGTCACTAGGCAGTACCACGACGCCATTGAGAGGGCTAACAGGTGGATTAAGGAGGTGAGGTTTTTTCTATGGTTCGCTAGTTCCCGACCCGGAAGAAGGAGTAATTAAGGAGTGGGGGGAGGGACTGTTAATGGGTAGGGGACGCCATTCCATCAGCCAACGCGGTGGGGATCATCACTCCAGCCAAAAGACGCTTCTCTTATCTTATGTATACACGGATCTTATGTATCTATATCTGTCTTTTTATTTCATTCAGATTGAGCCTCAAGTCCGCTCGGTTCTATCGGAGCCGGTGGGCGGCGAACCAAGAGCTGTAGAGTCTCAACTGAACAAGGCCAAGAGCTTACACAACGAGATCATAGCTCAAGGCCGGCTCATCGACAATGCTAAAGACGTGAGTATTGCTGCAAAAAAACAACCACAATTGCTTCACCAACAACCCACACTATCCTGATTGTGTGGTGACGGATTTAGAATACATAGTGTCACCAACCCATTCCATCCTGAGGGTGTCGTAAGAGCCGACGAAAGGAAATGACAAGGCCGAAAGCCTAGCCGCAAGAAAAGGAAAACTTGGTAACAAACCCTGTGCACACCCGTCTGGCCAGCGTGGCACAGTAGGCTAATAAAATAATAAAATAACTGCCTCGTTGGTCTAGTGGTTAGATGTGCCGCCTTTGGATCAACGGGTCCCGGGTTCGATTCCGGGGTCGGGCAAGTGTCTTTGTCTAAACCAGAGGCACTGGCTCGGAGTCTGGGTGTCATTTCTATCTATATTATGTATGTATTTACAAAAAAAAGTAGTAAGTAAGTAGTTTATCATCCATCTCGTTACCATAACACAAGCATTAAGTTGCTTAGCTTGGGACGAGATGGCGTTGTGTGAAATGTCCAAGGATATTTATTATTATTATTTATTTAATTACCTACCCTGCGATGGGAGGTGGCTAGACTCAGCAGTGGGCTATTTGTGGGCTGAGTGGTAGTAGTACTATCCTGAGTGTGTCGTAAAAGCAGCCGTAGCCAGAGATGGAAAACTTGGGTCATGGACTGAAAATATTATGAACAATTTATTTCTGTTTTTAGTCAAATAATATTTATTTATTTATTTATTTATTTATATTAATAAGGATCTCCAACAAAAGATATACACAATACATGATTCATTGTTATATGGCAACATCAGGTTTTAAATAGTGTACTCCTTCACTTATAGGAGACCACAGCATGCACAATAATTTTAAATTTAAAAACTAAGCCAAAGTTATATCATTAATATTAAGTAAAATTTGGAAAATAAAGAAAAAATGGGAGAATATAACATTTAGATATAGGTACTTAAATTAAATTACGTTAAATCAGATAAACACTTTTTATATTTGGACAGAGACTCACAGATGTCCAAGTTCGTGGTTTTAGCTAACATATTATATTGCCTACAAAGTCTTGGTACAGCGGCGTAATGACCGAGGTTCGTTTTGGAGCCAGGAATATAAAATAGATTGTAAGTGTTATGCCTGGGAATCCGAGTCGGAATTTTAATCTCTAAAGAGCTTAAAAGTTCACTGCAATCTATCGTTCCATTTAATATTTTGTGAAGGGTGATGCCGTCCAGTTTTCTCCTACGACTGGCTAGTGTATCCATGTGATAGTGTCTCAGCCTTTCAGTGTAGCTAGTGAGTTGCTTCGCTAAGTGATCTCCGTAGCACAGATGGTAAAGGAATCGCTTTTGGACACTCTCTAGTCGCTTGGAGTAAACCTCGTAATGCGGATTCCATACCACGGAACTATATTCTAGGATAGGACGGACTAGAGTGTTGAAAAGCGTGATCTTAGTAGCGGGCCTTTTAAATTCCTTACTATTTCGCAAAACAAATCCCAGTACCTTGAAAGACCGTGAGACAATGTTCAGGATGTGCACATCGAATTTTAGCGCTTGATCGAGTTGAACACCCAGGTCGCGGATTTTGCTCAGTTTCCCTAATTCAACTCCCTCTATGTAGTATTTGTTCTCAAGCACTTTATTATTACGAGTAAACTGGATGTAGTGGCATTTACTTATATTTAAAAGCATTTTGTTTTGTTTGCACCATTCTACAAGTCTGTTGATGTCATCCTGTAACATTTTTGAGTCTAAATTAGTCTGAATTGGCTTCATTATCTTTAAATCGTCCGCAAACAAATAAACACGGGAGTGTTTGAAGCACTCAGTTATGTCGTTGATGAAAACATTAAAAAGGATGGGCCCCAGATGCGATCCTTGCGGGATTCCAGAGGTTGCTACATAGCTTTCAGAGGAATGACCGTTTACTACCACCTTTGATTCTCTCTTTTCTAGATAAGATTTAAACCACTTTATCATCGTTCCCCCTACACCCAGTTTTGCCAATTTAAAAATAAGCAGGCAGTGATCTACTTTATCGAACGCTCTGCTAAAATCAGTGTATACTGCATCCACTGGGATACGATTGTCAAGGCACTTAGACAAAGCCGACGTGAAACATAGAAGGTTAGTATTGGTCGATCTAGATTTAACAAAACCATGCTGATACTCAGTAATGTGTCCTTTAAGATACCACATCAGATGTTTGCTTACAAGTTTTTCGAATAATTTACCAAATGTAACTAATATTGAGATTGGTCTATAATTATCCACTAAATGCTTTTCTCCAGATTTAAATATGGGTATGACGAGAGCTTCTTTCCAGGTGTCTGGAAAGATACCATCGCGTAAAGATCTATTGAAGATTATTTGAAGGGGCAGTACTAAGGCCTTTGCACAACTTTTAATAAAAATAGGTGGAATACCATCGCTACCCGCGCCTTTACTTTCATTTAGTCCAATTAATTCATGGTATAATTCTTTGCTATCAAATTCCAAACTACACAGTGCTGCAGACATGAGAGAATAACCAGTGTTAGTGAGATTTGGAATATCTGTAGGGGCGTTAAAGGTACTTGCAAAGTTTTCCCCAAACATGTTGCAAATATCGCTTCCACCTGATGCGATTTTGTTTTTATAAGACATTTGTGCCGGATATGTACTGCTACCCTTTCTTTTATTTTTTATGAAAGACCAAAATGTTTTCGGATTTTTTGTTATGTTGTTTTCCATATTTGAGATATATTTCTTGTAGCATGTAGATCTTAGAACATTGCATTCATCCCGTAATCTCTCAAAGTGTTCCCGGTCTAATGGATTTTTGTACTTTTTAAAACGGACGTGATATTTGTACTTATCTCTCAGAAGTCGTATAAGATCACGTGAGTACCAAGGTGGATATTTATCGCTGGCTGTTTTTTTCATAGGGATATATTCAGTGATAATATGTCTTAGTAAGTTATAAAAAACGCCCACCATTTCGTTAACAGATGAACAGTTTTTAAACTCATTTTTCCATTTTATTGCTGACAAATGACGTTGGACGTTTTCGTAATCTGCTCGAGAAAAGTTTGGTTTATGCACATTATTAACTTCTAAAAAACACTCCGCTAGCACTGGTAGAGAAAACTCAAGTGGGGGATGTAAAGGGTCCTCTTTTGACAAACTGTACTTGCAACGGGTGATGTTCGTAATGGGGGTGTTACAGAGTATTAAATCTAATATTTTGGACTTGTTGTTTAGAATATTATTGTATTGATTTAGGCCATATAAAGTTATGAACTCTGAGAGTATAGCAATTAAATCAGAGTTGCTGGGTTCTGGGTACAGGCATAAAGGGTCATCGTTAGGAAGCCATCTAACATTAGCGAGATTGAAATCTCCTAAAATCAAAATTTGTTCATTTTGATTAAATAACTTAAAAACGTTTTTGGTAAACAGCTCCAGTGTATCTCGATGAACAGGTGGTGGCAGGTATACTCCACCGACATAGATTTTATTGTTAGATTTGTTAGATGAATTTCTGTCAACACTTATCCATAAATCTTCAATGTCGCTCTCAAAGTGGCAAAATCTACACGATTTTAAAGCCTTCGACACAGCAATTAAAACCCCGCCGCCGTCTTTACGAGTTTTATATCTACTTGACTCACGGTCGCGCCTATAAACTACATATCTATCGTCGAACAACTCAGAATCGTAGACACCGCTGTTTAACCAAGTTTCCGTAAGCACTACGATGTCATAATTATGTATAGATATGTTATGGTAGAAGTCAATAGTTTTGGTTTTTAAGCCTCGTACATTTTGATAATATACTTGAAGTGGATAATTGAATGTGACTAGATAGTAACAATAGGAACTTGCAATTTATGACATTAGTTAGTAGAGTTATACTAAGGATTTTATCTTATCAAGGCTATTAATAACAATTCTCTGTGAAGACTCGTCTTTTTTCATGAAGACCTTGCCATCCCTAACCCAGATAAACTTGAAGCCAAGTTCTTTACCGCGGATCCGAGCAGCGGCATGGATAGCTTTATTTGCTGTAGAAAGATGTTCCGTGACGTAAATGGGCTGAGGTTTCTCCGTTGCGATACCCAGGTGACTAGTGTTCAGTTTCGCTTGGCTGTTGTTTCTATTATATTTCATTGAAGCGGCAAGGAAACTGTCACGCAGACGTGGACTGCTGAATTTTACGAGAATAGAACGGGGCCTGGTGCTTTGTGTATCTTTCTTGGCGATTCTTGTACAGTGTAGTATGTTGGGGTCATTAATATCACAACCAATCACCCTACCCAGTTGCAGCACGGTGGTAACTAAATTTTCAGCCTTGTTTTCTGGTACGCACTGAAGCTCGACGTTACCGGACCTGGAATTTTGTTCTACCAAGTTTAGACGCTGGCTAAGTTGTTGCATGGCATCCCGGAAGGCACAATTCTCTTTTTCAAGCTTCTGTAACCTATATGATTTGTCTTCCAGCATATTTTTCATCTCTTCGTACTTTTCGTTAAAGAAAGAAAGTGACTCATTGAAACCTGCGACCAAATCGTTAATTTTTTTGAACTGATCGGCTACTAAATCTTTTAGCGCACTCTGTATTTCTTGCTTAATAATTTCCCGCAACGTGCCTCTCGAGAACTCGATTGTGGTGTCTTCATTTGCTTGAATTGGTGAGTGGCTTTGTGACTGTTTAGACTTATTACGAACAGTGACATTGGTAACCGGGGCTGACAGCGATCCCAGGGACCGCTCCGCGGTGGGGCTCGCAAGTCTCGTCGGTCTGGCAGGTGTGTTTGTATTATCGTCCTTAGGTTGTTTACTAACACAGCTAGGACACTTCCAGGTTGATTTTATTTTGATGCTCATGCTTTTAAACACCGTATCGCGAACATTGGCACACAATAAGTCATACCATTGGTGGCAAATAGAGCATTGCAAGCATTCTTTGCAGTTAAAATCATTCAAACAACCAGCGCAGTTTTTCTTAGACATTTTGTCGGTGCAATTCAAAATATCGGTTATGGATAATAGAGCGCCCCAAGCAAATCACAGAGCATGCGGTGTCTAGCGGTACAAAATAGAATAAAGCGATGGTATGGTGAAAGCGCTGAGCGGCGTCGGAGTGTGGCTCGCTTGAAATCTCGCGAACGAAAGGTCGCAAGCGCCGTGAAATAGGCGTCACTTACGCGTTTTATTCAACACTGATTTGAAACCGAAACAACACCAATGGATTTGCAACGGCTAGTATTAGAGAAATGATTTATGTTATTTATCCGAGTTTTTTCACTAAAAATACTTAGTCACTGCACGTATTTGGAGTGGTGACTCAGATTTCGTCGCGAATAGTTGTGTTACGCGCGTGCATTACTTTCTGTAGTTAAGTAAAGCGCTGGCGCAGCAAATCGCGCAGCCGCGAGCGAGCTCCGCGATGACCCAGTTTACGTCATGCAATAACACATAAAGACGTGTTCATACAGTTAAATTTAACTAATAATAATACCAACATGGGCACGGAAAATTTTGTGCTAAAAACCGAAACCGAACATCGGCTATACAAATACTTGGTAGAAGAACAAGAAAAACGCCACCTCCAGCAAAAGGTCCTTCGTGAAGAGCAAGAAGAACGACAAAAGCTACAAAATCTGATCAAAGAACTGCATCAACACATCGCAGGACTTGAGCAAAAAATCCAGGCCATCGAAAAATCTAATAAAAAGCCTCCACCAAAAGACCAAATCAACAATCTTCCTCCGCCAGTCCAATTTGAGACTGATGAAGAGGAACTCGCAAATGAGACTGAGTGGATACGTAAGCAAAACCGAAAGAAAAGGAAGCTGAACCAGTCACTCTCTCCACCTAACCAAAAAGGAGAAACATCCAGCGAGGAAGGTAAGAATGATACCATTAAATTTCCACCGAAAACTAAAAAGTCTCCCCAGCCACCGCCGATCGTAGTGGAGAATATTAAAGACTATCAAAAATTCTATGACCTAATTATTTCAGCTACACCTGAAGACTCGTTCTTAATAAAGATGAGAACCGGTGATAGCGTCAAGATTAATGCCAAACATGAAGAATCATATAGATCTATTACGAAAGTACTGCTACAAAATAATTTCCTGTGGCACTCGTACGAAAATAAACAAGACAGACCAATCAGAGTGATGGCAAAGAATTTACATCACTCGTGTGAATCTTCCAGAATAGTGGAAGACTTAAAATCAAAAGGCTTCTACATTCAAGAAGCCGTTAATAAGCTTAGTTGGAGGAACAAAGAACCACTAAACATGTTCATGCTATCATTCAACAAGGATGAAGACATCAAAAAAATCTACGAAATTAAATCCATCTTGGGATGCAAAGTAGACATTCAACCATTGAAGATATCTAAACTAATCCCCCAATGTAAGAGGTGCCAAGCATATGGGCACACACAAAAGTACTGCAACAAGGAACCCAGGTGCGTAAAGTGCACAAAAAAACACCTTACAAAAGACTGCACAAAACCTGCAGAAACCAAACCAAAATGTGTTCATTGTGGAGAATCTCATCCTGCGAGCTACAGAGGGTGCATGGTTGCTAAACAACTGCAAGCTCTTAAAAATAAAACACTTAAGAAAAGTACTGTTCCTCAAACACATGGTCCCACACTGTATCAACCCAAGAAAATTGTAAATAGTCAACCTGTGACGGAAAATCTGTCATTTGCCCAAGTAACCCAAGGTGCCACCAAACCACAGGCCCAGCCCCAAGCAAAAGTAACACAAAGCCTAGACGACAAAATAAACAAGATATTAAATTTCATGTCGTCATTCGATGAACGTTTAAAAAAATTGGAATGTAGTGCCAATATAGCTACTATAAAGCAAAAATGATGAATCAATCGATCACAATTATGGCCTGGAATGCTAATGGACTTCTTCGGCACCAAAACGAATTACAAATAATTTTAGATATAGAAAAAATTGACGTGTGTCTCATTTCAGAAACACATTTTACAAAAGAATCACACATAAAAATCAAAGGCTACAAAACGTACTGTGCACTGCACCCAGACAACAAAGCTAGAGGCGGTAGTGCCGTATTAGTTAGAGATAATATACAACAGTTTGTGAAATTCAAATATGAACAGCCTGAAATACAAGCAGTGGCCGTTTGTATCACAACTAAACGATATCCAATAACTATATCATCTATATACTGTCCACCGAGATATCAACTAAAGGAACAGCATTACAAGAATTTTCTAACACAACTTGGAAACAGATTCATCCTAGGCGGTGACTTTAATGCTAAAAATACGCACTGGGGCTCAAGACTTACCACTACTAAAGGTAAGGAACTTCTAAATGCAATAAGAGAAATGAAATGTGAAGCCTTATCCACAGGAAAGCCCACATACTGGCCAACAGATCCGCAGAAAATTCCAGATCTTATCGACTTTTTTATTATTAAAAATTTACCATTAAGCCATCTTTACATTAAAGAGGGTTTTGATATGAGTTCTGACCACTCATCAATAACACTTACAATAAGTGAACAAGTAGTTAATACAAAAAAACCTACTACACTAACAAACAAGTATACAGATTGGGAAAGCTTCAAATATGACTTGGATTCTATTATTGACCTTAAGGTTCCCTTGAAGACCTTCCAAGAACTAGATTTAGAAGCATTAAAATTCATCACTGATGTCCAAAGATGTGCTTGGCAAAATACGCCTGAACTAAAACCAATACCGCATAAAAACATCTACCCGATAGAAATAGTGAGTCTCATCGCAGAAAAGAGAAGGCAAAGGCAAAAATGGCAGCGGACAAGATTTCCTGCCGACAAGACATTGCTAAATAAGCTGACCAAACGTCTTACCAAAGAAATACAACAATTTAATGACAGCAGTATGAATAAACGCCTCAGTGAACTTACAAGTGATCGTAGAACTGATTACTCCTTATGGAAAATCCTTAAGAATGTAAAAAAACCGATAACGCAAATACCTCCAATCAAAGAAGACAACGGTCGCTGGGCAAATAGTAACGAGCAAAAAGCCATACGGTTTGCGCAACATCTCGAAAACGTTTTTCACTTAAACCACGACGACAATGAGGAAACCCAACTCGAGGATCTCAATCAGGAAGGTGATGATTTTTGTATCAAACTTGCAACACCAAAAGAAATACAATGTGAAATTAAAAACCTCCATAAAAAGAAGTCACCCGGATATGATTTAATAACTGGAGAAATTCTTAGAAATCTGCCTCGGAAAGCAGTGATCAAAATTACAAACCTAATTAATGCTACATTCAGATTAAAACACGTACCGGATGTATGGAAAGTAGCTGAAGTGATAATGATACCCAAACCTGGTAAACCAACGTATGACGTGGCATCATACAGGCCTATCTCTTTGTTACCAATAGTTTCCAAAATATTTGAAAAGACATTGCTTCGGCGAATAAAACCCATTATAGAAAAAAGAAATTTAATACCTGACTATCAGTTTGGCTTCAGAGAAAAACATTCTACGATCGATCAGGTACATAGAATCACTAACATGATAGAGAACTCGTTAGAAGGAAAGAAAGTTTGCTCTACTGTTTTCCTGGATGTAGCACAAGCATTCGATAAAGTGTGGCACCAGGGGCTCATATACAAATTAAGACACATGTTTCCAAAATACATATCACAGATACTGGAGTCTTACTTGATAGGACGGATGTTCAGAGTCAGGCAAGATGATGCTTACTCTGACTTGAAAACTATAAAAGCCGGAGTACCGCAAGGAAGTGTTCTAGGTCCAGTCCTGTACCTATTATACACGTGTGATATCCCGGAAATAGAAAATGGAGCCATAGCTACTTTTGCAGATGACACAGCTATTTTAGCTACTGGAGTCACTCACGAAGAAGCTGTGAAAAAGGTCCAAAAGGCCGTAAACACCATCTATGAGTGGACAAAAAAATGGCGCATCCAACTTAATGACGCGAAGTCAGTACACATTGATTTCACTAATAAAAAAACAACTTATCACCCGGTGTACATAAATAACCATAGGGTACCATATGCAAATACTGCAAAATATCTTGGGATGACCCTCGACACAAAGCTACGTTGGAAGTCACATGTCAAAAAGAAACGCGATGAGCTAGACCTACGCTACAAAAAACTGTACTGGTTACTTGGTAAACATTCTGCTTTATCAGTACAGAATAAATTACTCCTTTATAGACAAGTCCTAGCACCCATATGGACTTATGGTATACAACTGTGGGGTTGTACCAAAAAAAGTAATATGCAAATCATACAAAGATTCCAAAACAAAGTACTCAGGGGTATAGTTAACGCACCGTGGTACATCAGAACTAATGACATTCACCGGGACCTGAAAGTGGACTTTGTTGCTAACGTCATAAAGAAACATGCTGAAGCGCATGACCATAGGCTTCATCACCATGTGAATGTCGAGGCTATCCAGCTCCTCGACACCACTGACATTATAAGACGGTTAAAAAGGACTAAACCTTTTGAACTAGTGTAGTGAATAATAGTGATATATATAGTACAATAAGTGCAATATTATGAAAATCACATGAACAAAGTGATTTATAGTTCTAGAGACAATAAGACAAGTGTTAGTGGACGCTGCCTTAGTTTATTCATTTCCGTAGTAATTTAGGACAGATACAAATTACTTATTAGCCTAAGCTAGATTGTAATAAGAATGGTGCAGTTTCAAAAAGAGTGCACTATTACAAACAAAAAAAAAAAAAAAAAAAAACTGCACGTATTTGTTATTTATTTAGGTGTAACACTAAAAACAACGATAATAACTACACTTTAGACTAGTTTTTAAATTTTAATTTAAGTTAGCAACTCGCCGCGAACCTGTCAGTTCGAACATTGATTTCGATATTGAAGTTTCCCTGCGAGATCGAATCAGAAATGAGGAGATACGCAGGAAAACCAGGGTCACCGACATAGCCCACCGGATTGCCAAACTTAAGTGGCAGTGGGCAGGGCACATAGCTCGCAGGACCGACGCCCGATGGGGCAGAAAAGTCCTCGAGTGGCGACCGCGTTCCGGAAGGCGCAGTGCTGGTAGGCCTCCCACACGGTGGACCGATGACCTGGTTAAGGTCGCCGGAAAGCAGTGGATGCGGGCGGCCCAGGACCGGCCTTTGTGGAGATCCTTGGGGGAGGCCTATGTCCAGCAGTGGACGTCTTTTGGCTGAAATGATGATGATGAATATTGATTTCCAATTAGCACTAATTTTGGTGACAATGTAATCAAAATCAAAATGTTTTTTATTCGAATAAATTCTTGCGAATGCTTTCAAATAGTCAAAGATTATAAGATAAAAAAATTAAAAATCATAAAATAAAATTAATAATTTAGTTTTTACCACCGGTATAAAATAGAGGGACATAGGACAATAAATATAAATAAATAAATATCCTTGGACATTTCACACAACGCCATCTCGTCCCAAGTTAAGCAACTTAATGCTTGTGTTATGGTAACGAGATGGATGATGAACTACTTATATACATTTTTATTTGTAAATACATACATATTATAGATAGAAATGACACCCAGACTCCGAGCCAGTGCCTCTGGTTTAGACAAAGACACTTGCCCGACCCCGGAATCGAACCCGGGACCCGTTGATCCAAAGGCGGCACATCTGACCACTAGACCAACGAGGCAGTCAATAGAAGGGACATCTAATACTGTCGTACAAATCGTGGTTGCACACGTATCCGAGTCGCCCGAACCGTTTTATGTATTACATACGAAATTTATACAACATAAATTATTACTCTAATTGAATATAAAATGTTTAGGTCTAATTAAATGTGCCTTAAAACTTTAAATCTTAATTCTATAAGGTGTACGACTTACTCAACCATTAATTCCATAAAATTTATAATGACCTTTTCCCCCAGGCGTGTGACCAACTAGTGAAATCCCTGGAAGGTAATCTGACGCCTTCAGAGATCCGCCAGCTGGAAGTGCCCGTGTTGGATCTGACGTCGCGCTACAAGGACGTGAGCGAGGCAGTGGGGTCGCGGTGCTCGGAGCTGGAGGCGGCCTTGCTGCAGTGCCAGGGGCTGCAGGACGCCGCCGAGACGCAGGCGCACTGGCTGGGACAAGCAGAGAATCTCTTCAAGTGAGTCCTTGCTTTGTATACTCGTCCATCTTGCCCCGTTCTCCCATATCCTGGTGGTGTTACCCGATCCAATGACAATGCCGCTAAACAGGGGCTGTCCATTAATCACGTGACGTCCGAAAAGGGGGGGTTACTGAAAAATACTCGTGATTTCTAATGAGGGGTTTAGCCTTAATCCTCACCAGGTATCACCGAGGGGGAAAGAGGGGTTAAAAAATGTTAAAAAAACATTACGTGATTAATGGACAGCCCCAAACTGTCGATATAAGATGTATTTCACATTCTTCTTCTTTCTGTAAATAAAATATTAAATACTAGCTGCGCCCCGCTGTTTCACCTGCGTGGTAATGGAAAATTTCCTAGCTGACTCTCCCCTACCAAGGCGCTTTTGGTTGATGTTGTAAGCTACTACATACGGGCGAGCTTAACTCAATATTGTGTTTTCTTCCAACAAACCTACCTGTGATTAATATTGGTGGGAAGGCATGGAAAGTTTTTGTCCCTTTCTCCGTCGCCCATCTCTACTGAAATCCCTTTTTTTTCGCCTTGTCTTTTCCCAAATTTAATTGAGGTCGGCTACCAATCAGACTTGATTTCGCTAATTACCAGTATTGCGGGGGCAGTTGACAAACATGTAATTCACGAATACAAATGACACCCAGACTCAGAGCAAGTGCCTCTGGTTTAGACAAAGACACTTGTCCGACCCCGGAATCGAACCGACGACCCGTGATCCAAAGGCGCCACATCCAACCCCTAATTTATGTATTATGCCAGCAATACACGTTGGCCGAGCTTAGGCCAACGCGAGCGTAGGCAATTTAATACAAGGCAAGTGCTACTGCCTACACGTTGGGCAAGTGTATCGAAACCAACTAGGCGAGCGACACCGAGCGATGGCCAGACAATGCAAATACACCGTCTATACGTTGGTATTGGCGTTCACTCGGCAATGCTAGGCCAACGTATATTGCTGGCTTTATATATACCCTACAGCTCGATAGTATCCCGCTATAATACTGTAACATCTATTTCTTAGGAGTCAACACAAGCCTGCGTCACTGATTCGCGAGCGTCTCGACGAGCAAGTTCGCGAGCAACGCATATCGCACGCTGAGGTGGACGCGCGTCGGCCAACGTTGGCCAAACTGTTGGCCAGTGCCAGAGACGCCGCTCTCACTCCCTCCAACGCCAGAATTGCCAAGAAATTGGAACAGAGGGCTGAAGATATTTATGCCAGGTAAATTTGATTGGATACTTGTATTTGACGCCATTTTAATGGGCTTGACAGCTATCGAACATTATATGGACAGATTATATCTACAGATTGCCAAGTTGCCGAAATTCTTTTATAACATCTGCACGGCTAAACCTTCTTCATAAGTTAAAGGTACCTGTCAATGTCAAGATATTGCAGTAGCCATGTATATTTTAAATTGACAGCAGATTTATAGTAGAAAAATGGGAGGGAATAAAGAAGAACAGTTTCGAAATTCATTGTTAGAATGAGACGGACACACATTACATACTCGTAAGCCAGGCATTGATCCCACACTATCCACTAAGGCTAGTTAACAATTTGTTAAATTTCATTCAATCGTTCATTTTAAGTTCATTCAATCGCTCAGTTCAAGTTCAATCAATCATTCAATTGAAATGATTATCTCAGGCTATAATTTACCCACTGTCGAGCCTCTTCCCATTGAAAGACTGATTTTGTGATTGAAACATCTATCTGAATGTAGCAATTTTTTCCCAGATACGAGAAACTAGTAGACCGCTCTATCAAACGCGTCCAGTTCTTAGACGAAGTGTCCGTCGAGTTGGCCCAGTTTGCCCAACAGGCGGCTATGTTAGACGGTGCCCACGCCCAACTGCTAGACCAGTCTGATGCCAGGGACCTGGCGAGAATGCCCGCTGAGGAGCTGAGCGCCAGACTGTCTGACTTGGCACATTACAGGTAACTTATTAGTTTCTGGCAGATGGATTCTGATGATAGTGAATTTTTTCCCTTGGCCTTTTCATTTGCATACAAAAGTGCAACAGAGAGACCGCTATATTAGCTCGCTAACGTGAACCGAGTATAGTGACATTTTATGACTTCTAAATGCAAATGTTATATTTAAATTGGTAAGAACAGAACAATTGTAACACTTACAAGATATACGCGGTTGTAATATGTGTTATATTTTTTAGGGATAAACACATGCCTCTTTTGGAGGAATGTCTACGCAACGGCAAGCAGCTGATATCCAAAAAGGACGTCACTGATACGCATGTTATTCGGGACAAGATGAAGGTAAGCTGATAAATGATACCTCGGGGTGACTTTGGTTGCAAATAGATCGTCTCGGTAGAGGAAGAAGTAACTAAGTCTTAAAAGAATGTTTGGGTATTTTCAACTTAGTTACTGATATCTTAGGTTGAAAATCAATTACATAATTATGAAGACTTACTTAATTCTCGCTCTACGGGGACGAGATGTCTTATGCCACCTGTGATGACAAGGAAATAAGTTGAATTGGGGTGATGGTAGAAGGGAAAATTTTAATTTGGTGTAACTTAGTGAAGACGATAGATTCGTTGAGGTATATTTTGAGTGAAAATTGTGATACTTCGGGGAATTCATTTTGTGGGGATACAAACTTCGTATCACTATCATCACTACATATTATAAAATAAAGTCGCTGTCGTCTGTCCGTCCCTATATATGCATAAATCTTTAAAACTACGCAACGGATTTTGAAGCGGTTTTATTTAATAGATAGAGTGATTCAAGAGGAAGATTTATATGTACATGCATAATATTTTATTTATTCCATAAACACTAACTTAATTAATATGTACTTACATAAACACTAACTTAAGTAATAAAACAAGACTAAAAATACCAATTAACCTAAAACTTAAATACTAAAATATATTATTTAAAGGAGTCCCTTTAGGCAAGGTTCCGAAGATACTGGCAGCGTTCCCCCTTTGAATCGCTAGACTGATTCTTTGTCCGTTTATTTATCCATTTGTGACCTATCATTACAGATTACATATTATAGAGACACACTGAGTTAGCGGTTAGCGCAGTGGTTGAGCGATCGACTGCTGCGCAGCATGTCACGGGTTCGATCCCCGCACGGTAGAAATATTTGTACGACCTACAAGTATTTGTTCCGGGTCTGGGTGTTTTCCATCTATAATATGTATGTATTTACAAATAAAAATGTATATAAGTAGTTTATCATCCATCTCGTTACCATAACAAAAGCATTAAGTTGTGCTTAGCTTGGAACGAGATGGCGTTGTGTGAAATGTCCAAGGATATTTATTTATTATTTTTGGAGAACAGCACATACTTTGTTTGGGATGAAGGGTAATTTTGAATTTGTTTTTATAGGCTTTGGAGAACCAATGGCGCGATTTCAACGCGACGTTGGAGGAGAAACAGAAACTCTCCAGGCAGAGAGCTGACCAACTCAACCAGTACGAAACTCTCAAGATTCAGGTAAGATCCATATCTTATTGTTTATTTATTAACGATAGCTACGCCACAAAAGACGTTACACAATTTTCAAACATTCATTTATATATGAAAAAGGTAAATTTAGGAATATGCATCGTGTTACAGAATCTAACCAGCAACCATGGAGATTCTTATCGGCTCTTCTATGTGGAATGGCATTCCGAACCTGTAGTAAAAACGAAATGATTAATATTTTTTTATTTTTGTTTATAATCTGATAGCATTCGCAAGAATTCATTCAAAAATTCATTTATTTATCACTTCCGGTGGTAAGTAACGCTGCTCTACAAAGAAGAACCAGCAAGAAACTTTGTAGTTGCTGGTTTTTGGACAGCAAACTCGCGCAATGTATTTTAAAATAATGGTATTTACGTATTGCTTAAAAAAACTATGGATTATGAACATTTTAATCTTCTATCAGGTCCTGGAATGGCTGCAAGCGATGGAGAACCGAGTCGGCCGTCTCCAACCGGTCGCTATAGACCTGGACGTGCTCAAACAACAGCAGGAAGAGCTGAGGCCGCTTGCCAAGGAATACCGGGACTTCTCCATCACTATTGACAAGGTAAGAATTGGGTATGGGGAACTCTTCGGAGACATTTTTTTACCCACTCTCAGACCATTATCTCTGCCCATTGCTAAGTGAGGGCTCCTCCAATTACGTGGAGGTAAATTAGCTTACTGTGCAACGCTCGACAGATAGCCTAGCGCCTTTTGTATCAATTTTTGCTTCTCATTCTCATGCTGTAGTCGATTTTCGTGACTCACTTGCGGAGCAGGGTGGTGAAACCCACGCGAATTCGTAATGACATGTGCCGCGTTTAGATCACAGTTCCCCGGTTCGGTTCCGGGGTCGGGCTAGTGTATTTGTGTAAACCAGAGGCACTTGCTCCGAGTATGGGTGTCATTTGACATTTGACTGCCTCGTTGGTCTAGTGGTTAGATGTGCCGCCTTTGGATCAACGGGTCCCGGGTTCGATTCCGGGGTCGGGCAAGTGTCTTTGTCTAAACCAGAGGCACTGGCTCGGAGTCTGGGTGGTATAATATGTATGTAATTACAAAAAAAAAATGTATATAAGTAGTTTATCATCCATCTCGTTACCATAACACAAGCACTAAGTTGCTTAGCTTGGGACGAGATGGCGTTGTGTGAAATGTCCAAGGATATTTATATATTTATTTATTTGTGTTCGTGAATTTCATTTATGCAAACCACCCCCGCGATACAGGTTATGCCTAGGGCAGAGGTTTCGTTTCTTTTTATATATATAAATAAAGAAAAGAGTATGGTTGCATTACTTCGTCGTTTCAGCTCTACAAATGACCCACTACTTACTGGAAATAAGCCTACTTGTACGTTGTAAATAAATAATAATAATCACTACATAGTATAAAATAAAGTCGCTGTCGTCTGTCCGTCCCTATGTATGCTTAAATCTTTAAAACTACGCAACGGATTTTGATACGGTTTTTTTAATAGATAGAGTGATTCAAGAGGAAGGTTTATATGTATAACCCACCCCCGCTTTGCACGGGCGAAGCCGGGGCGGGCCACTAGTAAATAATAAATATCCTTGGACATTTCACACCAGCCATCTCGTCCCAAGCTAAGCAACTTAGTGCTTGTGTTATGGTAACGAGATGGATGATAAACTACTTATATACATTTTTTTTTTGTAAATACATACATATTATAGATAGAAATGACACCCAGACTCCGAGCCAGTGCCTCTGGTTTAGACAAACACACTTGCCCGACCCCGGAATAGAACCCGGGACCCGTTGATCCAAAGGCGGCACATCTAACCACTAGACCAACGAGGCAGTCCCTTGTAAGATGCGTTGGCACAGGGCTTTTATCAAGTTTTCCTTATCTAGCGACTAGATGAGCTGCCTCTTGTGCCCCTTTAGTCGCCTATTAGGTCACCCCGAAGATGGTATGGGTTGAAACATTGTGTACTATACTTAGTAGATAGTATACTTGGTCATTTTTAAATATCTGTTATAGCTAAATATTGTCTCGTGCAGGTCAACGAAGCCGGTGCGATATACGACGCGTTGACACGCGGTGACCGCGCGGACAGCCCGCACCGCAAGCGCCAAATCTACAGCCCTACCAAGAGACAAACGCCCAGTGAGTACAACTGATCACTTAACCACCACCACCAATAGATGGCACTTTACGAGATGTCAAACCAAAATATTCATTGTTTTCGCCAATAGATGGCGTTGTTACGAACTTACACATTTTTACATTGAATTTTTATTCGGTTGGAACTAATTGTGTACATACAACGAATTATTTGCATTAAGCTATCAAATGTGAGCCAATCTCAGTCATTTAACATTTTTGAATACAACACAGCCGTCTCATTTTTTAATTCAATTAATTAGGTCACTATTTTCCATTCCAAAGCTTGCCTGCAAGTTGTTGCAGTTAACAATAAGGACGTCAATTGTACAAATCTGTAATTATCTACAATAACAAATTTATTATTGTAGATAATTACAGATTTGTACAATTGACGGCATAAATAGTATTATACATTAAATGAACTTAGTCATTCAAGCTATTCGTAAATATATTTTTCCTCTTATTTACACATTGAAATTAAATAATATAATATTAAACAAGCGATAAATCCGTTAAAAAGTGTTTAATTTCAACGTTTAGTCTATTTGGTTATTATTTAATCACCATATTTTTTGTCAGGCCGCACCCTTGATGGAAGGTCTCCGTCTCCCAGCAAGGGACACGGGCTCGTCAGCCCTGGGTCAACCCACTCCACCTCCAGCGGATTCTCTTCACGACGATCCAGCCAGGATGGATTCCATTTGGAAGGTGAGATTTCAATCATTATTTACGATGTGTAAGATATGAGCAGTGATGATGGTGTTTTAGGCGCGAAAAGATGATCATTCAAACAAGTGAGGGCCGTGAGGGCTGTAAATATCGTTTGCGCGATGTAGGATGTCAAGTATTCTACGCTACTGTGCGATATTTCTTGGTCCTGTGGCTTACGTATGTAAGATCGAAGATTACCCGAAATGGCAAAACATACAGGAGCCCACAAGACAACAGACGTACATAACAGTATCGAGACTGACTAATATGTATCTTGACTGTCTTGTTTGTGTAGGGTTTGGATGCCCTGCCTTTAGATCACGGGGTCCCGGGTTCGATTTCGAAGCCGGGCAAGTGTTACCTACCTACCTAGTGACGGATGTTTCTTGTAAAAAAAAAAACTATTTGGATACATGAACAACCGAACTGCCATTCTGATATCTATGACAGTTAACCTATGAAGAACCGTTAAACTTGGCAGCTGTCTAACCGAATAATTAATACCCATTGGATAAATAAATAATACGTAGATAGGCATTTGGCTAAAACCAGAACAGATTTTCTCAATAAATGTCTTGTCCTCAGAACTGTCTCCAGTTCAACAACAGCTGTCAGAGGTCAACAACCGGTATAGTCTGCTTGGCACCAAGCTGGCAGACCGCCAATCTGAGCTGGACGCCATCAGGGAGGAGATCAGGAAGCATTTGGAGAGCTTCCGAGCGCTTAACACCTTCTTGGACAAGGTAAGTCCATTATCTTCTAATATATAAAATTCTCGTATCACGGTGTTTGTTATTGAACTGCTCCGAAATGGCTTGACCGATTTTCGTGAAATTTTGTGTGCATATCGGTTAGGTCTGCGAATCGGACCACATCTATTTTTCATCCCCCTAAATGTTGAAACGAAACTCTGTGCCAACCTTTCGGCCAACGTGGCGCAGTCATCTCCTTTTGTCGGCTTTTACAACACCCTCGGGAATGAATGAGGTGGTGTATTCTATTTATGTATTCTAAAATCATCATCACACGGAGCTTTCTATAGTTTCCTCTGGTCTTTGACCCTAGTATTTCCTAGGGAAAGAAACTCTCATGATGAAGATGAACGTTACTCTTAACCAATCTATTTAGTGACTTTATTTTATGTGTTCTATTAGGTCCAGAGGCAATTGCCGAAGGAATCCGTCCCGAACACGAAGGAGGAAGCCGACAAGACCATCAAACAAGCCCGTGCAGTGCTCGAGGAGATGTATGAGAAGCAGAGCATCTTGGATTCCACCAAGACGCAGGTAAAAACTCAAACTTAAAAGGAACTTTATTTACGTAGGTTTTATTAAAAAACTCTTATAGAACGTCGTATTTAAAATTACAATTATCATCTTACGGCCCCTGTCCCACCCTGGGTGGTAGTCTCCATACAACCTATCAGACGTCATATCTACGTTCGATTCCGGGGTCGGGCAAGTGTCTTTGTCTAAACCAGAGGCACTGGCTCGGAGTCTGGGTGTCATTTCTATCTATAATATGTAGGTATTTACAAAAAAAATGTATACAAGCATTAAGTTGCTTAGCTTGGGACGAGATGGCGTTGTGTGAAATGTCCAAGGATATTTATTTATATTTATTTTATTTCATACACAATTCCTCACTCACTACACACTCTTCAAACTGGCGTAACCCAATTGAGCTTGTGATTTTTTTTTTTCCGCGACTCCCATATCCCATCTTAATTGTATTTTTTTTTAATCAGGTTCGTGAGCTCCTCAAACGCAAGCAAAGCGTGATCGGAGCAGATAGACTTCACGACGAAATGGAAGACGTTGCGTCACGCTGGAAAGCGCTTCACGACGCCTTGAAAGACAAGATCAGGCTCATGGAGGAGATGAAGGACTTCCACGACACCCATACCAACTTGACGCAGTGGCTCAACTCCAAGGACAGAATGATGGCAGCACTGGGACCGATCTCTTCGGATTCTAGAATGGTCCAAACGCAAGTGCAACAGGTAATTTGAGAGAATCAGTGTTTTATTTTATTGGGGCACCAGTCACTACTCAGCCTGTACAATGCGATTAAAATAAGAATAGGACGGGCTCTCGGCTAACTTCACTCATATAAGTACGGTCAGCAGAACAAACTTAAAAATAGATTAATTTTAAATGAATGACTAAAAATCGTTCATTTTTTAAAATTTATATATTTATAAGGTTGGCAGCACAGACGCAGTGTTGCAAAAGTTTCCGATTTATTGGGAGATCTACTGATTTTGGTCATTGTCTCCCGCCCGATATCCCGATTTAGCAATTCAGTATCCCGATTTTTGAATTATCATCTAATGTAAAATAATATTCATAAATAAACATGGAAAACCATATAAATATTTAATATAATATATGGTAAACCATGTAAAAAGGATTGAGAAAGACTACTTCGAAAGGGAATTACTTGAAGACGATGACAATGGCCCATTCAGTTTCATTATAAACATAGGTGACAGTAGTAGCAGCAGCAGTGATGATGACGACGATTACGAGGAGTCTGATTCAGTTGGGCATCAGGACATGAGTGGAATTGAAGAGCTGAGCAATTAAAATACGTACATTCACTAAATAAAGACAGTTCAATGTGTTTCTGTGTTTACTTTAGTTTACCTACCTATGATTCGTTTTTAGACTAATATTTTCTCTACCTATCAGATAAAAAAGTACGTGCTATCACTACATAGTATAAAACAAAGTCGCATTTTTCTGTCCGTCCCTATGTATGCATAAATCTTTAAAACTACGCAACGGATTTTGAAGCGGTTTTTTTTAATAGATAGATTGATTCAAGGGGAAGGTTTATATGCATAACCCACCCCCGCTTTGCACGGGCGAAGCCGGGGCGGGCCACTAGTTACAATATAAAACAAGCCAATATTTTTTAACATTGCTTTTTTTGCACACTATACCAAGTTCCCGTAGTGACGTCACAACATGGCGCTAGGCCGGTCCTATTCTTATTTTAATCGCATTGTAGATGACCCACTGTGGAGTCAGACCTCCAGTTACTACTAATCAGCCCATATATGACCCTACTGTGCCACGCTGGCCAGACGGGTTGTTACATGGTTTCGTATCAAGTTTTCCTTCCCTCGCGGCTAATTTTTGGCCTTATTACTTCCATCAGTCGGCTCTTACGACACCGTCAGGATGGTGGGGGATGGTGACACCATGTATTCTAAATCCGTCAACACACGGACTCCTCCAGTTAATAGAGGGTAATTACTGCCTCATTGGTCTAGTGGTTAGATGTGCCGCCTTTGGATCAACTGGTCCCGGGTTCGATTCCGGGGTCGGGCGAGTGTCTTTGTCTAACCTTTGTCTAACCAGAGGCACTGGCTCGGAGTCTGGGTGTCATTTCTATCTATAAAATGTATGTATTTACAAAAAAAAAAGGAAAAAAGTAGTTTATCATCCATCTCGTTACCATAACACAAGCATTAAGTTGCTTAGCTTGGGACGAGATGGCGTTGTGTGAAATGTCCAAGGATATTTATTTAAATTAGCCTTTTTTTTGGTTTCGCTGGGAAAATCCTTTAGGCATACCGCCGCCCCTCGAGGGTGGGGTGGGCGATTAGGTGAGACTCTGGAAACTACTCGTCTACCCACTAAAACCCCAGCGGTATACCCTCACACGACACGCGTGGGGCGCCACAGGTACGTGTAAATGCATTCCACTGTGACGCCCCGAAGAGTCCCACGCGCCTGCCCCAGCCTTCCCCTGTTGTGGATAGTCCATGAAGGATTTGACCTCCTACGTTCCACTAAATGCTTAACCCTTCGATCTCCCATCAGGTCCAAGTCCTCCGCGAAGAGTTCCGTGGGCAGCAACCGCAGCTGGCGCACCTCGAAGAAGTGGGCGCAGCCGTCCTGGATCGCTTGGAGCCCAACTCTCCCGACGCCAACAAGCTGAAGCAGAAGGTTACTGACCTGCAGAACAGATGGAATGACCTGCTCAACGAGTAAGTTTGGGGGATTTTGACCCACATGTAGATTACGAACATCCTACTAATATTATAAACGCGACAGTTTGTAAGTACGGATGGATGGATGTTTATTAGTCTTTCACGTAAAAACTACTGAATGGATTTTAATGAAACTTTACAATAACATAGCTTACACGTCAGAATAACACAAAGGCTACAATTTATAAAGATATTGTGTGAATTGTCCAAAATATAAAAATAAGTGTCAAGTAAGTAGAAAAAAAATGTCGACTAAAATAATATCTTCACCACGCGAGTGTTTTAATTTAATACAAGTGAATAGCGCCCCGGTTTTTAATGAATTTACACCACATTTAGGCACAAAGGGATGATCATCCAGCCAGACGAGGTGGTATGTCTGGCAGGGGGCCGCGGCGCCTATCCTCTGTTAACCGTAGTCGAACATTTCTGAACCGTGCGAATTGCTCTGTAAACATCGCTGTCGCGGTGTAGAACTTTTTGGTTATTCTCGCATTTGTAGGCGATATTTCTCGATGTTAATAATTCAGATTTGTCGGGTACATACATTTACCTTTTAAACGTTTTGTTTGGACTGATAATTTTGATATCGTGATATTTTTCTAGCTTGGAGAAACGCGCAGACAGCCTAGGCGCTGCAGCAGACACGTCACGCGAGTTTGACGCGGGACTCTCCCGTCTCAGGGACGCGCTGCAGACCATCAGCGACAAGCTAGATGACGTGGCCATGGAGAATGAGCCAGACGAACAACTTCGCAAGATCGAGGTAACTTTCTTTCTACGTTAGACGTGAAAACTGAAATCCTTTTATAGTCGGAGTAATGTACAGAAAGAAACATCTTTAAGTACTATTGGTGTATGTGTTAGTTTGTGTGTGCTACTGGAAGTAACGATATGTAAATGACCCTATGGCAGTGAGTGCGTTGATTGACCAATTAACGTTCTGGCGTTTTTTATTGTGCTTTATTATTCTTTCTAAGACGCCGAACATTTTAGATTATATTTTTGAAATATTATCTTTATACTCGCCAGTTAGTTTTTACTTCAATCCTATTACCTGCCTACACGTGGCCTCACATTGTGGCCAAACCATATGCCAACTCGTGGTTATTTCCCTGTGCCAACTCGTGGTTATTTCCCTCCATGAATTTGGAAGAGGCCCGACTCAGTAATGGGTCATTTATGGGTTGTAATAATGAGTAATAATTTCATTTCATCTGCTTAATAATTTAATGACCTTCTTGATTCTATCATCAACTCACTTTACTCTTCTCTTTGTTATAGAACCTGGAGCGCCAACTGGAAGGTCAACGTCCTCTCTTGGCTGACTTAGAAGCGGCCGGAGCGGCGTTAGCAACAGTACTGTCAGATCCTGCTTCAAGGCAGGACATTCAGAGTAAACTGGCTGCCGTAGCCAGGCAATATGACAACCTGCAAAGAAAACTCGACCATAGAAAAGCAGAAATAGAGGCGGCTTTGAAGTGAGTATTCATGTTTTGTTGCGGTTGTTAGTACGTTTTTGGATTGAATATTCAAGTGTTTTGTTTAACTCCGAGAAAACTCAGTCTGGACATCAACACTTCGTGTTATTATATATTTTTGACACACCATATAGTTTATTTACTGTTTTTTATATTAATAGTATAGTGACAACAACTGCCTTGTTGGTCTATGGGTTAGATGTGCCGCTTTTAGATCAACGAGTTCCGGATTCGATTCCGGGGTCGGGCACAAAACGCTTATTCTTGATTAATTAGAAATATCTTAATTAATGAATATTTATTATATTTTAGTGTATACATAGAATTATGCATACTGATTTTTCTCTAGATAAGCCAAAATCCCACTTCTGAAGCTATACAACATGACTTCAGAAGTGGGATATTTTCACTAATTTACAAAAGTTCACTTTAACTATTTTTATCAGGGAGGGCCGTAACCTCGAAGAGAACGTGGCAAAGACTCTGGGCTGGCTGCAATCAGAGCTGGGTTCATTGCCTGGTAGACTGTTAGTGTCTGCTGACAGAGCTACCTTGCAACAACAGCTGGAGAGACATGAGCCCTTGTACCGGGATCTGACACAGAAGGAGCATGAACTGATTATGCTGCTGGATAAGGGTAAGTGTTGCTTAGGATACACAAGAGATCAACGGGCCTCTAGTTCTATTCCCGGGTCGGCCAAGTCTTTGTTTAACTTTGTACTTGCATTGGGTCTGAGTATGTCCACGCTTGTGAAATTTGTGTGTAAAGTGTAAAGGTGTTTTTGCCAACGCCATCTGTTGGCAAATAAAATCTTGTATAATAATATTACAATTTTATGTATATAGATGGTGCTGGTATCGTGTAGGCGTGATTGTAATATTTTTTTTTCTTAAAAAGCTAGTCTTTCTGTAATATTTGTAGCCCATAATGAGCCCCAGGCAAGTTCCTTATCTAATGATTAGTATTGATTTATCATTCATGAACCAGGTCGTGAAATGGAGAAGAAACCAGCCCACCAAGGTCTTCGCAAGGACCTAGACAGGATCCAGACCCAATGGGACAAACTCAAACGGGAAACCGTCGATAGACAGACCAGGCTTCAAACTGCAATGGTAAGTATTGGATTAAAAATCTTCCTTATTCCGCATGACACACCGAGACTGCGCAGGGAACCTTATCAATAAAACAAAATTATAGGCGGTAGATTTTAACTGTTTGAAGAAACTGTGAATGTACTTTTGAAGACAACTGTCATCTAGTTTCTCCCGCGACCACGACTGCTGCAAAGCATTCTAAACGTGGGGAATTGAATAATGTTATAAAAACGTGATAAACCCGTTAAAACGTGTTTAATTTCAATCTCCGAGTCATTTTTTATTTATTTATTTATAAACTCTTTATTGCACACATAAAATATATATATTTAATAACGAGTGAAAAATGCTGTAATGTAGGCAAGAGACAAACTATCTTGAAGAAAACTTGATACAAACCCTGTGCCAAACTGCATGGCCAGCTTCGCACAGTAGGCCAATTTCCATTCTTTCTGCAAATCTACTATTTTCTTTAATTTCCCTAACAGGAACACTGCCGTAAGTTCCACAAAGCCCAAGAGTCGTTTGTGCCATGGCTCGCTGAAGTAGAAGACCGGCTCGCGAAGTTGCCGGCTGCTGCCTTCACCAAGAAGGAGGTGGAGAAGCAACTGCGAGAGTTGCAGCAGATTAGGAACGACATTTGGAAGAGGTTTGTTGATCTATCTATCGGCCTCAAACGCCTCCCCATTCAAGCCTCCCCCATTGACGTCCACAACTTACGCTATTGTGTCAGCGTGTGCAGATAAGTGTTTTTGTGTAAACCAGACGCATTACATGTTTGTAATTTCCGTGTGGTGACGGATTTAGAATACAAAAACTCAATTAAAAATTTAAACAAACCCCTGACACAATGACCTAAGTACCCTATAAAAAGTAAAAAATAAAAAAAATACATCCGGTTGGGGATCAGGGGTCAGGTAATAAATAAGTAGGAGCGGTCCCCCAACGCGATGTATGTAGGTCATTGTGTCGGGGGTTTATTTAAATTTATAATTTAGTTTTTATTTTCTGCTTTTTATGGGTTATGATGTAGATTCCCACCACATTTATTTCCAGATATTGGGTATCCCCCCCCCTTTTACCCCCAGAGTTTTTTCAGGGCTCAAATGATTTTCATGGAACATATTATTTTGTAATGTGCACGTGATACGCTTTCATTTGAGACCCCACTCGATTATATTTGCAGACATTCGGTTATTCTTTCCGACTTTCACCCCCCATAACTTTTAAACGATTGAACCGATTTTCATTAAACATGTCTAAGAATACTCACCCGTAACTCACCTGTCATACAAAAATAAAACTGTATTGAAATCGCTTCATCCGTTCGCGAGCTACGGTGCCACAGACAGACAGACAGACAGACACGTCAAACTTATAACACCCCTCTTTTTGCGTCGGGGGTTAAAAATGGCACCAACCTGATGGTCTCGTAAGAGGCAGATCACCTAGCTGCTAGAGAAGGAAATCTTAAAACAAACCCTGTGCCAACCCGTCTTGCCAGCGTGGCACAGTAGGCTAAATTCCCTCCGTGAACTTGGAAGAGGCCCGACCAGTAGTGGGTCACTCATGGGCTGAAACGACAAAATAGCCCCCGTGATACAGGTTATGATAAGTGCAGGGATTCCGTTTTATAAATATATCTCCGGGAGTTTTTATAGCAAAATATTTCTCAGGGAAGTTTTTCCGTACGAATAACCCCAAATACCTTCCTTAGGTCTGGAGAGTACGAGAACAATAAGACCCTCGGTGAAACGTTCATCTCTTCTTGCGACACCGACCAGGAAGTGGTCAGGAAGTTGCTGGACGACATCAAGAAGCGATGGGACAGGATCAACAATGGTACGTTCTTCCTTTCATCTTCTTGGTTGAGTAATTGTGACGCTGGTTTGTGTGGGGATCGAATAAAACAGGTTTAAAATTACTTTATTATGATTATTTATAGTGGGTAAATTGATACAAAATTCCAAAAATCCGCTATTGCACATTATCAAATTGTTTGTTAACTAGTATAATGTCAATGTCAGTGTTAGAGTTCGTTCGCGTTAAGAATGCAGATTTACTATGTGTATTTCATAAATTTGCGTTGCGTTCGTTCGTTCAACTGGTCACTGTGAACTTGATTTTCTTGATTTGGAATGGTTTGATTGGTTACGGGGCGTGGTTAAGCGGGCGGACAGTGGCTCACTGCATTCTTAACGCGAACGAAGTATAGTGGCGCTCGCATATCATAGCAGAACGGTGCTCACTGTGGTGTATCTATTAACAGAGGTACTCCAGCAAGTGGAGTTCCTGGAGACGACAGCTCGCAAGCTGGGCGAGTTCAACGAGCGCGTGAGGGCGGTGGAGACTCCGCTGCAGCGCTGCGAGGAGCGGCTGCAGGACGCCCTCTCGGGGCCCCCCGCCGCCGCCGCCGAGGCCGTGGCCCGCCTGGCGGACCAGATCCACGCTCTGCGGGCGCCGCTACAGGTATGTCTCTCCACAGGCGTCATCACTCGAGCCTCTAAAATACCTTCATACTAACCCAGTAGAATACATTGTGTCACCACCCCATTCCGTCTTGAGGGGGTCGTAAGATTTGATGGGCAATGTAGAGGCCGAAAACTTTGCCGCACGAGAAGGAAAACTTGATGCGAAACCCTGTGCCGACCCGTCTAGTTAACGTGGGTCAGTAGCCAATTTTTCCATCATGAATTTGGAAGAGGCTCGACTTAGTAGTGGTAGTGTATAGGGTGAAATTATGATGATGATATTAATTTTACCTACCAGGATGATATTAAGCCTACCAGCACTGCGCTTTAAATGTAAATTCGATAATGTTTTTCCTGCCACGTTTATTATGCCTATATTAACTAAAACGCATATTATATCTGCCTAGACTACCTACACTAGACTGCCTCGTTGGTCTAGTGGTCATATGTTCCGCCTTTGGATCAACGGGTCCCGGGTTCGATTCCGGGGTCGGGCCAGTGTCTTTGTCTAAACCAGAGGCACTGGCTCGGAGTCTGGGTGTCATTTCTATCTATAATATGTATGTATTTACAAAAAAAAATGTATATAAGTAGTTTATCATCCATCTCGTTACTATAACACAAGCATTAAGTTGCTTAGCTTGGGACGAGATGGCGTTGTGTGAAATGTCCAAGGATATTTATTAACTGTCCCTTTCGTTTTGCTGTCGAAGAAGGTCTTAGATATTTTTAAAGCTTCAAGAAAATGACAGCTATTAAGAATAAGGTACTAACTACCATATGTCTTTGTTTTAGAAGGCATCCCTACTTACTACTATTACTTACTACTATTTTATTTTATTTCCCAACAGAGTATCAACGCAGCAGCCGACGACATAGTCACACTCGCATTAGAGTGCAGCGGTCCCGATGCGGCGTCCCGAGCAAGACAGGTCCTAGAAGAACAGGCTCAGGCCTTGGGAGACAGGCTGGATGAGCTGGAAGCGAGGGCTGGAGACGCCAAGGGCAGGCTGGCAGGAGCAGCCGCTGCTATGACCCAGTTCCAGGTTAGTGGCATTGGAAAATGAATTTTAATGTAAGCTCACAAGGTTTATTTTCGACGGAAATTAATATCAGGATGTAGTTTTGAATGTATGTGTACATGGTCAGTGGCATTGATGGGATAGTATCGAAATAAAGTGTAAATGAAAAAGATTAAGTAGAAAGAAGAAGTATTGTAGAAAAGTAGTACTCTAGAATTTATAATTTGCATTTTAGTAATAAGACCGCCATTTGGGCTGTGCTGGTTCGTGTATTTGCTTACGTATTTTGTTTTCATATACAGAATATGTTTCTATTTATAACTTCTCTATTATATAGCGGTTTATAGCAAAAAAAAAACATTTTTATCTTAAAATGATGATGAGTGTTTGATTTTTTTTTGTATTGTTTGTTGACAATTGATTCCAAGAAAATTTATTGTAAATTTGAAGGACGAATTGTCCATTCGTGTATTATATCAATTTCATGAAACTGTCGCAGTATCGTCTGACGATAGATATACATTAATATCTAAAAATCAGTATCTTTCAGTATTAACTAATTGATACAAATACTTATCCACATCACAATTTCAGGACAAGGTCAAGAGCCTATCCCATGACCTAACAGACCTGGAGAAGGAGCTAGATACCATGAAGCCCCCAGGCCGTGACATCAAGACTGTCAAACAGCAGTTAGATGACATTGGCAGATTCTACAAGAGACTGGAGAAAGCTGACGACCTGGTCGGAGATACGGAGAGAGCTGCTGAGGTGTTGGTTGACAGTGGGCATACCGCTGATGCTTCTAAGACCAGAGATCAGGTAAGGATTGGTGACTATTGTCCACTTATTTGCAACCATTTTCTCTAGAATGTAGAATGAAAAGTTGGTATGGAATATTGTAGTTCCGTTGGCGCAAAAAGAACAGTTATTTATTTGTATTTATTTTTTGTATAGTCTGTACTTCCAAACAAGTGAAATGTTGGTGGCCCAGTGGTCCAAATTGGACTATAACTAATTTAAATTATAGTTCTATATTTTATTCGCAATTGGACCACAAACTTTAACAATAAATTAAATAAAAGATTTAAATAAACCTCCCACACAATTCTTAGGTGAAATACCATTTAAAAATTAAAAAAAAAAATACACCGCGTTGGGTGACCGCTCCTACTTATTTATTACCTGACCCCTGGTCCTTATATTTTTTACTTTTTAAAGGGTACTTTGGTCATTGTGTCGGGGGTTTATTAAATTTTTATTTTCTGCTTTTTATAGGTACACGTTTATTATGATGTAGACCCCCACCACATATATTTGCAGATATTGGGTATCCTCCCCCCCTTTTACCCCCAGAGTTTTTTCAGGACTCAACTTATTTTCATGGAACATATTATTTTGTAATGTGCACGTGATGCGCTTTCATTTGAGACCCCACTCGATTATATTTGCAGACTTTCGGTTATTCCCCACTTTCACCCCCTATTACTTTTAAACGACTCAACCGATTTTCATCAGACATGTCTAAGAACACCCGCCCGTAACTCACCTGTCAAACAAAAAAAACTGAATTGAAATCGCTTCATCCGTTCGCGAGCTACGGAGCCACAGACAGACAGACACGTAAAACTTATAAGACCCCTCTTTTTGCGTCGGGGGTTAAAAATGGCACCAACCTGATGGTCTCGTAAGAGGCAGATCACCTAGCTGCTAGAGAAGGAAATCTTGAAACAAACCCTGTGCCACTGCCCTGTGCCTGCTCTTTTTTCGTTGGGGGTTAAAAGAGTGTGTGTCTTTCAAATACACAGATTTTTTATTGATTTGATAGGTTTTTTTGCATAATTAAAACATTCTGCACTTCTTCTCTATTAAATAACAATAAGTGTGGGATTTTCATACTCCTCCATCCTTTGCAGTGTCAAATTCCGAAAATATCTTAAGATAACAGCTATACATATAATGAGAATAGAATTATTGGTCTAGTGGTTGAATGTGCCCTTTCCATAACGGGCTCAGCCCAAGTGTCTTTGAGTGGATCAGAGTCTGGGCGTCATTTGTGTGCGTACCTTATATGTCTGTAAACAGCCCCTTGCGATACAGGTTATATCAACAGTAGAGCTGTCGTTTAAAAAATCCAGCATATTTAGCCTAAATTAATTTACAGGTGGAAGGCCTCCGTAAACAGCTAGCCAAGCTGGACGAGCGCGCTCGCTCGAAGGAACAAGACTTGGATGATACTCTGAGCAAACTCGAAGCGTTCTACAAGGCATACGACTCCGTCATGGATGATGTACAAGAGGTAAATTTGAACCTAACTAACGAAATTTTCCGTGTGGTGACGGATTTAGAATAAACATTGTCACCACCCCATTCCTGGCTGAGAGTGTCGTAAGAGCGGACAAAAGGAAATGACAAGGCCGAAGAACTAGCCGCAAGAGAACGAAACTCTGTGCCAACCCCTCGGGCCAGTATGGCACAGTACGCTAATTACCCCCCCTGCGATGGGAGGAGGCCTGACTCAGTAGTGGGTGATCTATGAGCTGACTAGTAATGGTGGTATCTGCTTTGAGATTTATTTTAGACCCGAAATCCGTTACCACATGTAATGTTATACTGAATGATTCTTTGCCTAGGCCTCCGAAGAGTTCCGCAGCCTCAAGCCAGTGTCTTCAGAGGTGGAGCAGATTAGGTCCCAGCAGAAAGACTTCGCAGAGCTGAAGCGTAGGACCTTGGAGCCCTTAGGCCAGAACGTTTCGCATTGCAACAAGATCGGCCAAGGCCTGGTCCGGTCTGCACTGCAAGGCGTGAGCACCCAAGTGCTGGAGAAGGACTTGGAGAAGATGAACGACAGGTGGAACGCCTTGAAGGAAAAGGTGGGTAACTCTTACATTTATTTGGAATTTTCCTGGATAAATTCAGACTCAAACTCAAAAATAAATTATTTGACTTGAATTATACATCTATAGAAAGGGTGCCCCGAAAATAGCAATCAACAGTATTTCCTCTGTGCTTTAAAAAAACCTAAAAAGCTTTATTTCTATAGATGAACGAACGCGAGCGTCGTCTGGACGTGGGTCTGCTGCAGTCTGGCAAGTTCGCAGAAGCCCTGGCCGGCCTGGAGAAGTGGCTGGCTGACACTGAGGACATGGTCAACAACCAGAAACCACCGTCCGCCGACTACAAGGTCGTGAAGGCACAACTGCAGGAACAGAAGGTAAATAGAGTAGTGTTGTTCTCACAACATTTAATTTTACAGTTTTGCTTGAGACGGCGCGTATTTTTACGCGGTTCCTCTTTGCAGCACTGACCACTAGGTGGCTTGAGACCTTTCCACCCCTAGGGAAGTAATGATTTTTTATATAATATTTACAAAAATGTTTCCATTACTATGAATATTTTGTCAAAAAATATATGAATAAAGAATATACAAACTAAACCAACATTTGACTTTTTATGGAGTAACTAGAAAATATATTGTAGTGATTTTGGTACAACATTCTCATCGACTTCTTCGCTTTCTAATAAATACTACTCAGCCAATAAATGACCCACTGCTGAGTCGGGTATTCTCCAATTGCATGGAGGGTAACTAGTCTACTGTGCCACGCTGGCCAGACGGGTTGGCACAGGGTTTTGTATCGAGATTTCCTTCTCTTGCGGCTAAGTTAAGTGGTTGCACTGGCGTCGTCCCCAAAGAAATTGGAAAAAGAAGACATCTTTTCCCAATTTTATGGACTGATTGTATTATAATCATCACTACTCACTACATATTATAAAACAAAGTCGCTGTCGTCTGTACGTCCATATGTATGCTTAAATCTTTAAAACAACGCAACGGATTTTGAAGCGGTTTTTTAAATAGATAGAGAATAAGGAAGGTTTAACACTGATAAATTTAGAGGTTCATAATTGCACCCGTGCGAAGCCGGGGCGGGTCGCTAGTAATTTATTATATTTAATTTATTGTTTATTACTTTTAACAGTTCCTGAGGAAAATGTTAATGGACAGACAAAACTCCATGTCGTCATTATTCGCCATGGGCAATGAAGTGGCCGCCGGCTGCGAGCCAGCCGAACGCAAGTCCATCGAGAAGCAGCTCAAGGCATTGATGCAGAGGTTCGACGCTCTGACCAACGGAGCTCAACAGAGGATGCTGGACCTGGAGCAGGCTATGAAGGTTCGAATAATGAACTTTATTCCCTTACAATAGTGCATCAGACCAACTTGAGGGTGTCATATATGGGCTGAGCAAAAGAATATTATATTTAGGCCACGCTATGGGTAGTCTCCATACACATCTGCCCTAAAATTATGATTCTGAAAATAACTGAACCACTATTTATTCCGGCTAACACATTCAGTGGTAGTAGCTATCATCATCATTACTTCAGCCAAAAGACATCCACTGCTGGACATAGGGCTCCACCAATGATTTTCACAAGGCCGCTCCTGGAAGAAAGGTCGCTGGAAAACTATGGATGCGGGCGGCCCAGGACCTGGCCAATGTAGTAGCTATAGCTTTTTGTGTGTGAAAGAGGGGAATGTAGGAATGACGACTGATAGGTGTGTGTGGAGACTACCACTTAGTGAGGGACAGGGGCCGTAAGATGATAATGGTGTTTATAAATATGACGATTTATAAGAGTTTTGTGATGAAGCCTATGTAAATAAAGTTCCTTTTGAGTTTGTAAATAAAACCAAAGGAAGTTCACTGTCATCATCATCATTTCAGCGGATACATTACCTTGACTGATGCTGTGTCGGCTCCCTCTAAATTATTAGAGGGAAGTTAGCCAATTCGGGGTTTTTATCAAGTTTTCCTTCTCTTGCCGCTAGGTGATCTGCGTCGTACACGTTGGTGACATTTTGAATTCGGAAAAAGTCTAATTTAGGTAGATATACTAAAATCCACGAATGTCTGTATGAATGTCTTAAAATTTTGTCTTTTAAATAGCCTTAATAACCCCGGCGACACTCTCCGCCTAATATAAGTTGGTGACACTAAGTGGTGGTATGTCTTCCTAATTGATTTACTCCCTTGTACAGGTGGCGAAACAATTCCAAGAGGAACTTCAGCCGCTGGTTGAATGGCTTGGAACCACCGAACGCAAAGTGAAGACCTTGCAGCTCGTTCCCACGGATGAGGAGAAGATACAGCAGAAGATCAGGGAACACAAGGTAGGGATCTCTCGTCTCTGTAATATGTAATGACCCTTCTTCCTATTTGAATCTAAATCTATACAAATAAATAAAATTGGAGTGTCTGTTTGTAATAATAAAATAACCACGTTTACTAAATGCGTAAGTATGTATATACACAGTACATAGACCAAAATAACAGTTTTTTTAATTTTGTCTGTCAGTCTGTCTGTTTGTTCCGGCTAATCTCTGGAATGACTGGACCGATTTTGACGGGACTTTCACTGATAGGTAGCTGATGATATAAGAAATAACTTAGGCTACTTAGGTTTTTTTGACTAGCTTCGCCCCGCGGCGTCACCCGCGGGCAACATCGCACCCGTGCGAAGCCGGGACGGGCCGCTAGTATATTATATGACAGAAAAGTCCTCGAGTGGCTACCGCGTTCCGAAACCGCAGGACTGGTAGGCCTCCCACACGGTGGGCCGACGACCTGGTCCAGCAACCGACATTATTTGGCATATCATCGACTGTTTGTTCCGAAGAATAAAGTCCTACTTGCATTACTGCTTTGAAACCATTTTGAACTTTATATTATTTAAATGCAGAATAGAGTTCAAAATGGTTTCAAAGCTGTATTGCAGATAGGTCTTTATTCTTTGGAACAGTCGTCATACGGAAGATTTGTATTTCTTCTTTCTCTCCAAGTCTTTAAGCACGTGATGCCTTTACAGGTCCTTCACGACGACATATTGTCCAAACAGCCTGCTTTCAAGCAGCTCACGGAAACTGCATCCATCCTTATGGGACTGGTTGGTGATGATGAAGCCACGGTGCTTGCTGACAGACTGCAGGCCGCTACTGACAGGTGAGTGGAAATACTGCGGCCATTTTACCCTGGGCAACAACATCGCTCACGTATCTGCAACGCTAAAATGTATGGGATGACATTTCAAAACGCTTGAGTCACGTGACTATAAAATCACAGACGTCCATTGTTTAACATAGAACATAACATGAACATAGAACACTTTGCTGCCTGATGTGCCGCCTTTGAAGCACGGGACACCGGTTCGAATCCGGGGCCGGGCAAGTGTCTTTAGACCAAAGGCACTTGCTCTAGGTGTTATGACGGTTTGTGAATGTTTGTAAAGTGCCCCCGCGATACGGGTTATACTTAGTGCAGGGGTTTCTTAATTACTCCCAGCGACCTTCACAAGGTCGTCCGTCTAGACGGTGATCTTCACACGCTTTTTGAACTTTTGGTCTTTGGACTATGCAGCCCTTTGCCACTTTAACTGTGTAATCCTTCGTTATATCGATCACTTCTCTTCGTTGGATTTCCTGGATTTCTGATTCTAGCACGCGGAGTCACTCAGAGTCATTTTTCGTTGAGTGACTCTCGTAAAATGTTATTCCATGCCCCTTGAACGAATTTGTATGTATTGTAAGTATAACATCTGTGTGGTGACGGATTTAGAATACATAGTGTCACCACCCCATTCTATCCTGAGGGTGTCGTAAGAGCTGACAGAAGGGAATGACAAGGCCGAAAACCTAGATGCAATAGAAGGAAGACTTGATACGAAACCATGTCCCAACCCGTCTGGCAGCGACAGTAGGCTAATTTCCCTCCATGTAACTGGAGGAGGCCTGACTCATCTATGGGCTGAGTCTACTTCTCCAGTGTAGTTCAATGTTGGTTACTCTGTGCAGGTACCAAGCGTTAGTAGAGCACAACCTGAACGTCGGTGAGCTTCTAGAAAGTTCTCGCAAGGGCTTACGTCACTTGGTGCTGACGTACCAAGATCTGTCTGCCTGGATGGACGGCATGGAGCAGTATTTGGCCAAGAGGAAGATCCTGCCCGTGCAGATGGAGAAGCTACTGAGACAGATGGACGAGCTCGCGGTAAGTGCATCTATAATTACTAGTACATAATTACTCTAAACAAATTAATAAAATTGGAGTATCTGTTCGTAATATTAATATAACTGCTTTTTACCGAGTGCATTTAGATGTATATACGGTTCATATACCAAACTTTTTTTTTTTCAATATTTGTCTGTCTGTTTGTTTAGGCTAATCTCGAGACTATCCGACAGAGAACCAAGGTCACCGACATAGCTCAGAGAATTAGCAGACTGAAGTGGCAGTGGGCTGGTCATATCTGTAGAAGAACCGACGACCGCTGGGGTAGACGAGTTCTTGAGTGGAGACCGCGAATCGGCAAGCGTAGTGTGGGACGCTGCTAGATGGAGTGACGATCTGCGAAAGGCTGCGGGCAGCGGCTGGATGCGTCAAGCTGAAGACAGGGCGCTATGGCGCTCTTTAGGAGAGGCCTATGTCCAGCAGTGGACTAATGTGGGCTGATGATGATGATGAAGTTTTATTTCATTCTCCTCCGTCCGCACAATTTTAGAATTATACATAACTAGTGGCCGGCCCCGGCTTCGCCCGTGCAAAGCGGGGTAGAGTTATACATATAAACCTTCCCCTTGAGTCACTCTATCTATTAAAAAAAACCGCTTCAAAATCCGTTGCGTAGTTTTAAAGACTTATGCATACATAGGGACGGACAGAAGAATGCGACTTTGTTTTATACTATGTAGTGATATTTATTGTGGCTAGAAAAATACAAAAGTAATAACTAATAACTTTTTCAAAGCCAACATTTTATATCTTTGTGTACAATAAAATATTAATAAAAAAAATCGCCATTGTTACTTATCTTCTTTCCACCACAGGAGAAGACAGAAGAGATAGCGTCTAAGCAAGAAGCCATAGACAGTACAGTAGAGTCTGGCCTGGAGCTAATGAAGCACATCTCAGGAGACGAAGCTCTGCAGCTTAAGGACAAGCTGGATGCCCTGCAGAGGCGGTACAACGACCTTACCAGCAGGGGCGCTGATCTGCTCAAGGTGGCTTCGGAGACCTTACCACTGGTGCAGCAGCTGTATAACAGCCACGGCAGGTATGGGATGCGGTCACTTTCCTTTTTTTTTATAAGTTACTTGAATGCCTTTGATCCTAGCCTTGCGTGATGGAATGCAGCATTATGGCAGAAGATGGAGCAGGATTCTAAGAAACACAATAAATAAATAAATATCCTTGGACATTTCATTTTTGACTGCCTCGTTGGTCTAGTGGTTAGATGTGCCGCCTGGATCAACGGGTCCCGGGTTCGATTCCGGGGTCGGGCAAGTGTCTTTGTCTAAACCAGAGGCACTGGCTCGGAGTCCGGGTGTCATTTCTATCTATAATAAGTATGTATTTACAAAAAAAAATGTATTTAAGTAGTTTAACATCCATCTCGTTACCATAACACAAGCATTTAGTTGCTTAGCTTGGGACGAGATGGCGTTGTGTGAAATGTCCAAGGATATTTATTTTAACGCCATCTCGTCCCAAGCTAAGCAACTTAATGCTTGTGTTATGGTAACGAGATGGATGATAAACTACATATATACATGTTTTTTGTAAATACATATTATAGATGGAAAACACCCAGACCCGGAACAAATACTTGTAGGTCATACAAATATTTCTTCCGTGCGGTAGCTAGTCGGGCGGGCAATGGTATATCTTTAAGCTCTTCAGGCATTGCCCGAAATAACAACATAGATCCGCGCGAGGGAAGCTGCATGCAACAACTAGTTGTATACTGGTTGTAACAAAAACCCTATACATAGTTAAAGATACTATTGATCAATAGCTGGTGACTAGTCTCATAACTAGAAAAATAAGCATACAGATACCAAGACACATTGTGGAATACAAATTATGCAGCCTGTGGGATTTGATGAGCTATGTGATTTTACACTACATAAAATTCTTTCTATCATTGTTAAAATAATTCTCATTCACCACGCGGGTGAAACAGCAAAGCGCAGCTAGTTTGGATCGTATTTTTCTCTACATACCTCAAAATATAAAAATCTCTCGCACTAAAGAAATGCCTAATGAAATCTGTTCTTGGTGACTAGGTTGACCGACTGGATGGCAGGCGCCGAGTCCTGCTTACAGTCGGTGGAGCCACGCGAAGAAGATATCTTGCGTTTGGAATCGGAGTTACAAGAGTTCCGCCCAGTACTGGATACCATCAACTTAATTGGACCACAGCTGTGTCAGGTGTGTAGCTTTGAACATCATCCTACTTACTAAAAACGCCAGCGAAAAAAAGTTTATCAGAAAATAATTCATTAGAATTATAACACCACGGTGAATACACCTTTACCCTCCATTTGTTCTGATGATTCCTTGCTTTATAACGCGAACGAACTATGGTTGGGAAGGTACTATATCTTTGTCATAGTAAATTTTCATAGTGAGCATGACAACTCACAAACCAGAGCCCGATCACCGATAAAGCAATACAAAATAAAAGCTCGAAAAATTAATTTGATTATTTATTTATTTGTACACCACGGTGAATACACCTTTACCCTCCACTTGTTCTGATGATTCACTGCATTCTTAACGTAAACGAGTTGGGAAGGTATTGCATCTTTTTACTGCTATAGTCGTCATAAATGTATTCAATGTTTTCGTACATGTATGTATAACGATATCTACATACATCTCATTTAGATCTCCCTCCCTACGTTCATCCACATACGTAATGATAAAATTCCGCCACTGATTCGATGGTTGGACATAAGCGATCTCAACTGCATAATGAATATTATGTTAACAAAAATATAGAACCCTATTCAAATATATTTTTAATATTTGTTTTGCTTCTATTAGATTTCACCAGGAGAGGGAGCCACTTACATCGAGAGCATAGTCACCCGCGACAACAGGAGGTTCGACGCCATTGCTGAGCAAGTACAGAGGAAGGCCGAAAGGCTGCTGCTGAGCAAGAAGGTTAGTAAATTTGTACAAAGTTGTGGCCGCCCAGCGGTTGAAATTCGGCCATAATTAATTGAAATTATCTTAATAAATATTAATTACCGATTTATTGACCGATTTTAATCAAAGGAGACAATTTTGCTTGTTCGATGAATAGGCCCCCTATTCAGCAACAGCTATAAAATTTCGGTTTATAGTAATGAAACATAATATTGATCAATTGTATGTATGTGCCTAAGTGTATGTACACACATGATTGAACAAATAAATGGTTATTATTATTATTATTATAATCTTTGGATTACAATGGTATAGTTAGATAGACATGGTTTAACCGGAATATTGTGAAATCCGGCAAAAATGTGAACATCAAAATAACCTAAAAATCTGATCTAAACTAGAGGGCTTGTCAAAAACACCTAATAGCCATCATTATAATTTCATAGTCGTCTCTTAAAATAAGTATTTCATGTAAATACTAGCCAGGTAAGCGAATTGTCTTGTGAGTAAGTACTGAGGTCTGTTGATTATAAGAAGAAAAAACACATTGTTTAGGTATGTAACATAAATATTTATTAATTAAGGTTTTTATCAAGTTTCCACCTTTTTATTATTATTTTATAATCTCTGTTAGACTTTACAAAAAAATATGCCCTGTTTTCCATAATAAGTTAGTTACATTTTGATTAGCATCACACGGTTAATAAACGTCACCATATCCAGTGGGCCTAACAAAAATTGTCTCCTTTACACACCGTGTCCAGTTTGATCCAACTTGAAAGATTGGCTTAAATCGCAATTTATAGTCGCAACAGTATTGCAAATTATTGGTTTATTATTAGACAGTCACAATTATATTTGGAGCTACCAAACGATTCTATGTTGTTCTATGTCAATGGCGCTATGTTAAAAGTACAAACGTTTCATTTAAGCTACAATTTAAAGGTCGCCATGTTTTTTTACAAATGGCATCTATGTAAATAAGGATGGTGGTCCCCATGACTGATGTTCTCCTACCGTTCCCCTTCAATAGTTTACTTTGTCAACTTGACCACAGACTGTAACACTAAACAGAATAGTATATATGCGGATGCAAAAAAAGAGTATATAACAAATGAGGTGGGCTTGTTTTTTTTAATACTCTGGTGTCTTATTTGTATACCTTGTCCAATAAATAAATCCTCCTATTTTCCTACAGCGCTCTCTCGAGGTAGTCGGTGACATGGAAGAAGTATTAGAATGGCTGCGGGGCGTCGACGCGAACCTACGCAATGCTGAGCCACCATCTTGCGAAGCCAACATCGTTAGAGCTCAACTCAAAGAGCACAGGCCTTTGAGTGATGACGTGGCCGCTCAGAGAGTGAGAGTGAGGGAGCTGCTCAGCCAGGCCAAAAAGGTTTGTGGATCTTATCTATTCAAGCGTCTTTCTTTCTTTGCTTGGTGGTAGGATCTAATCCGGTCCGGGTAGCTATCACCCTCACACCCAAGTCCGGCAATCAGTTTTACTGTGTTACATCGTGTGTCCTCGAATTGCCTGCTCCATCTTAGACCCTGGCGTTGCTTTCCATCACACAAGCATAGGGTCAAAAGCAAAAAAAACACTGATAAAAAAAAATTAAAAAAAGAGAGGAAGTGTGTGACAACTAACCACTCTTGCTGGAGATGCCTGAGTAGGTAAATACCTTTTAGGCATTTACAGATGATCATCCAGCCAGACGATGTAGTATGACTTGCTAGGGGTCGCAGCGTCTGGCGCATGCTCTGGAAACTTCGCTATCGCGTTGTAGGACTTTTTGGTAATTGTCGTATTTGTAGGCGATATTTCTTGATGTTATTAGTTCAGATTTTTCGGAGAATAGTATGTAGCATGCTGGTCTACAACCTTATAGAATAATATAGGTTAAGAATAAACCGGGTTACCACCCCATTCAATTCAAGGACTGTCGTAAGTGTCGTAAAGGCCGAACTTAGCCGCAATAGAAGGAAAACTTGATACGAAACTCTGTGCCAACCCGTCTTAATGACTCGTGTTCCTCTAGGTGCTTCGCGAATGCCAGTCTTCGGAGGAAGCGGCCGTGATCCGTGACCGCAGCGAGGAGTTGAAGGAGACGATGGAGGAGGTGGGGCACCTGAGCGCCGAGCGCCTGGCCGCGTTGGAGCAAGCTTTGCCGTTGGCTGAACACTTTGCTGACACTCACCATGGGTAAGCTCACCCTATAACCCATGTTTGTTTTTTTTACGTCTGTTATCCTCGTGGATTCTCGGCCGTTGGGACTGGTCGGGTTATGTGGGACTCCGGGGCGCGTAGAGATGGTAAATTGCCCCCCGACATACCCACTAAAACCGATGGCGATCCTCGATTGCCCGAACCAGGGCCACGCGATTCACTCCCCCGATAGGAGAGCATGCTCCGGGACCCTAGAGAATTTGGCCCGCCTCGTTTAGTGGAGCCCCCTATAACCCACTGTTGGATCTGTCTTCAAGCTCTACCCAACTGGTGCTGGCAGTGGAAGGAACCCACTTTTCCTTGTTACAAAGCTCAGTTTCACTTTTTCTTTCAAAATTTTATTACTGGACTTTTATTATTAGAAGTTGTATGGATCACATGGCCTGGTGAGACTCCGGGGTCGGACAACTCATCATCATTTCAGCCAAAAGATGTCTACTGCTGGACATTGGCCTCCCCCCAGGGATTTGGGTCTGGGCCGCCCGCATCCATCTTTTTCCGGCGACTTTAACCAGGTCGTCGGTCCACCGTGTGGGTAGCCCACCAGCACTGCGCTTTCCGGAACGCGGTCGCCACTCCAGGACGTTTCTGCCCCATCGGGCGTCAGTCCTGCGAGCTATGTGCCCTGCCCATTACCACTTAAGTTTGGCAATACATGTTATCCAACAACTAGTGAACTTACCTTTTTGAATTCCTTGGCAGATTGTCTTCCTGGTTGGACGATATGGAGAAACAGATCCAAATGTTGGCGATGCCCGCGTTACGACCTGAACAGATTGCTCACCAGCAAGACAAGAATGAGGTAAGTAATATTTTAATCTCATCATCTTTAGGATAATGAGTCCATGTAGTGACGGATTTAGAATGCACTGTCGTAAAAGGCTAATCGTAAGAGGCGACTACAGCAAATAACTCTGCAAAAATATAGCCGTGAGAGAAGGAAAACTTGATACGACACCCTGCAATAATGTCATGCCAACATGCCACAGTAGGCTGATATTCTTCCATGTCTCAGAGTGGTGACGGGTTTTGAATACATAATACCAGTCCACTCCATCCTGAAGGTATTGTAAGGGCCGACAAAAGGAAATAACTCGACACAAAATATAGCCGTGAGAGAAGGAAAACTTGACACGGAACCCTATAAATAAATAAATATCCTTGGACATTTCACACAACGCCATCTCGTCCCAAGCTAAGCAACTTAATGCTTGTGTTATGGTAACGAGATGGATGATAAACTACATATATACCTTTTTTTTTGTAAATACATACATATTATAGATAGAAAAACACCCAGACCTGGAACAAATACTTATAACAAATACTGCGCCAACCGTGTCGTCAAAATCTATGGTTTTCGTATCAAGATTTCCATCTCTTACGGCTAGGTTATCGTCCTTGTCATTTCTTTCTGTCGGCTCTTACAATACCATCAGGATGGAATGGGGTGGTGACACGATGTATTCTAAATCCTTCTCCACACAGGATGAACTAGACGTTCACCTGCAGCTCAGTGTTACACGACACTGTCCGCTAGTCTCCTATATAACCTAATATAACTTTAAAAGAACTATAAACAACACAACAATTGTGATACAACATTTGATGAGATGTTTTGTTGTAAAGATGCTGCAACAATCTATCGCTGGGCACAAGCCGTTGGTTGACAAACTGATGAAGACAGGCGAAGCTTTGGCCAAGCTGTGTGGAGAAGAAGACGCAGCCAAGGTCCAGGATATAGTGGAAGCGGACTGCGAGAGATACAACGCGCTCAGAGCAGAGTTGAGACAGAGACAGCAGGAGTTGGAACAGGTAAGATAGATTACTTTCTCGCTCTTCCCCTTAAGCTTACTGCATACTTTATAAAGGAGAGTTAACAGCAGCAGCTAGAATACGAAGATAGCGTACATCGCGCTATCGAAGTTAACAAACAATTTCTTAGACAGTAAGAATCGAGCGACAAACATGTACATGTAAATGATGTAATGTCAAATTCAAAGGTACAATCTTCGTCATCATTGCTATTCGATTCCGGCGCTATTACCCAGGTCGCCTTTTGATTCATTTTATTGGTTATACAGGCCTCATAAAGGAGCTGTTCTAGGTCCATACTTAAAAAATGTCTACATTTTCTTTATATTCGTTATTTTTAATTAATTTTTTTTTTCGATTTAAATTAATGTAATTTTTGCCTTATTGGCAGAAAGGGAACAATTGAAAACAAACCGTATGCTGAATTTGTTTCCGTTTGTCGTAGCCGTGCCGCATACAAACGACGTGAAAGACATGTTGTGTCAGTTTAATTAAGATTTGTATGCCTTTGTGCAGATCATTGGGGGAGGCCTATGTCCAGCAGTGGACGTCTTTTGGCTGAAATGATGATGATGCCTTTTTGGTTGATGCCAATAAACTTATTATTTTAATTTAATTTGGGACAGGCATTGCAAGAGTCATCGCAGTTCTCGGACAAGTTGGAAGGCATGCTCCGCGCGTTGTCCGGCGCGGCTGATCAGCTACAGAGAGCCGAGCCGGTTTCTGCTCATCCGCCCAAGATCGAGTACGTATATCTTTCCATAAGACCTTCAGACAAGCTCAACGAATTTCTTCCGTCTCTGCTCGCTTATATATATATATAGGAGCTGTTATATAGATAGATTGACTCGTCACGATCTCTCTGGACTATAAAACCTAGAAACTTGAAATTTGGTACGATAAATCTTTTCACCGAATATAGGTCAGCTAATGACGGATTTTACGAAATTCCAAAAAAGGGGGATGCGCAGGGTTAATTATTTGGCAAAACAATGTTTGCGGGATCAGCTTCTTTTTCTTCTTCTGCCTGGCGTTAGTCCCGGCTATTGCCAGGGTCCGCCTTCCGACTGAGCTTCCTCCACTTTGCCCGATCTTCAACGTCCTTTTCAGTTAGGCCATTGGCTCTCATGTCGGATTTGACGACGTCCAGCCAGCGTTTGCGAGGGCGACCGCGGGACCTAGCCCCAAGGACAGCCATATTCATGCATCTCCGACCAACGTACTCCATAGGGCGGCGCATGATGTGGCCATACCATCGCAGACGACATTCTTGCAGTTTTTCCCCCACGTCACGGACACCAAGACTACCTCGGATGAGAAGAGTTTGCGGGATCAGCTAGTTTACAATATTCCAACGAGGTGTCACTTTCTGTTGGCCATAGTTTCCACAGTATTTTAAACTCTATTACTTATCGCACAGGGATCAAATCGATGAGAACAACGCGCTTGTTGAAGACCTGGAGAAGAGGCAAGAAGCTTACAACGCGGTGCAACGCGCGGCCTCTGACGTCATCAGCAAGGCCAACAAGAGCGATCCAGCCGTTAGAGACATTAGGAACAAACTGGAGAAATTGCACAAGTGAGATATTACTTCTTTAAAACCATCGACATTTTTTTTAAACGAAACCTCTGCACTATTTATGACCTGTATTGCGAGGGCACACTCCGGGCAAGTGCCTCTGGCTTAGACAAAGCCACTGGCGCGACCTCGGAATCGAACCCGGGACTCGTTGATCCAAAGGCGGCTTATCTAATCTAGGAGTGATAAAAGTTGTCTGTGTGATTGTAGTAAGCAGGGTTTTAGTGGCGGTTCTTAAACATGTTTTATCCAACACGGTTCAACATTCAAGGCAGTTTCACTTATAACTAGGTTCCTTAAAATCATAAAAAAAAAGATAATTTAAAAATGGATCAACATCTGTTTCTCCATGCTTTAAGATAAAAATAGAAGTACTGCTACTTTCCATTTACTCTTTTATCCTCACTTAGGATCTCTTAAGGTGGATGTTCCAGGGTAGCCCGCGAAATTCAAATTTTCTTACGTTTTTTGCAATTTGCAGGTCAGTGCTAGATTGTATGTTGATTAAAATGTTATTCGCGGCTGTAAGACGTATGTAGTTACAGAATTATAATCATCCCTCCAAGCTTATAAAGGTACAAGAAAACCTTTTTTAACGTCAAAGTCATTCTTGCACCTTTATGAGCTTGGAGGGTTGTATTGATGAGTTTGATGATTATAACTCTGTAACTACATACGTCTTACAGCCGCGAATCAAATGTTCATCATCATACAACCTAGCACTGCCCTGCAAATTGCAAAAAACGTAAGAAAATTTGAATTTCGCGGGCTACCCTGGAGCATCCAGTTTTGTAACTCTCTAGACAGGGTGTGGTGACGGATTTAGAATACATAGTGTCACCACCCCATTTCATCCTGAGGGTATCGTAAAAGCCGACAGAAGATTTAAGTAATTATAAATTTGTTTATTTATAGTTGATCAGCTAGTTAACGTTTTCTAATTTTTAATATTTTTTACATCTATTGTTTTATTTTTTCTTCTTGTTCTCCCCTCGCTAGTGTGCATCTACCGTTTTTACATCTCTGCACCACCCAAAGGTTGACTGGTAGATAATGCCTAATGGCATTAAGTCCGCCTATGTACTTCAGTGTATGAAGCATTTAAATAAATAAATAACCTAGAAGAAGGGAAACTTGATACGAAACCCTTTTTTTTTTTGTTCGCCCGGGGTAAAATCCTTTATGGACTTCCTCGCCGGCCACGGGGATGGCCAGCGAGGGGAGTGTGGGACTCTCCCCCATAGTGGGGGCCTACCCACTAAACCTCGCCGGGGTGCTCCAACTCGCGTCCTGTTGCGGCATTGTGGTATCTGATGCAGAACCACGCCGCCGCAGTGATACGAAACCCTGTGCCAACCCGTCTGGGCGCGTGGCACAGTAGACTAATTACCCTCCCTGTGATGGGAGGAGGCCCGACTCAGCAGTAGGTAATTTATGGGATGAATCATCATCATCATCATCAGCCCACATTAGTCCACTGCTGGACATAGGCCTCCCCTAAAGAGCGCCATAGCGCCCTGTCTTCAGCTTGACACATCCAGCTGCTGCCCGCAACCTTTCGCAGATCGTCGCTATGGGATGAATAGTAGTAGTAAATTAAGTGAAGCGGCAATAAAAAGAATGTATCTATCTATGGATTCGATCGAGTGGCGACCACGTTCCGGAAAGCGCAGTGTAGGTAAGCCTCCCACACGGTGGACCGATGACCTGGTCAAGGTTGCCGGAAAATGATGGCTGCGGGGGAGGCCTGTGTCCAGCAGTGGACTTCTTTTGGCTGTAATGATGATGATAATGATGATAAAAAATAATAATAATAAATATCCTTGGACATTTCACACAACGCCATCTCGTCCCAAGTTAAGCAACTTAATGCTTGTGTTATGGTAACGAAATGGATGATAAACTACTTATATACATTTTTTTTTTGTAAATACATACATATTATAGATAGAAATGACACCCAGACTCCGAGCCAGTGCCTCTGGTTTAGACAAAGACACTTGCCCGACCCCGGAATCGAACCCGGGACCCGTTGATCCAAAGGCGGCACATCTAACCACTAGACAACGAGAGTGATATATGGATTAGCTCAATGTCCTCACCACGGATGGCTAAAGCGGTTTTGTTCCCTGTATATATTTTAATTACACGAATTTATATTCCAGACTATGGGACGACGTGCAGAGATCAAGCTCCGACAGAGGTCAGTCTCTGGACAGCACTTTGGAAGTCGCCCGACGATTCTGGGAGCAACTGAACGCTGTGATGGCCACCCTTGGCGAGTTGGAAGACACCCTGACGGCTCAACCTCCGCCCGCTGCACAGCCGAGGGCTATTCAGGCGCAGCAAGTGGCTCTGCAGGAGATCCGGCATGAGATCGACCATACCAAGCCGGAGGTGGGTTATTAGAGTTATTTTTAACCCATGACAAAGAGGACTTTTATACTTTAGGCGCAAAGGGGTGATTATCCAGCCAGACCAGGTGGTATGTCTGGCTAGGCGTCGCAGCGGATTTCTTAACTGTGGCAATTGCTTTGGAAACATCGCTATCGCGATGTAGGACTTTTTGGTAATTCTCGCATTTGTAGGCGATATTTCTTGATGTTTTGTCTTGATTAGTTCAGATTTTTCAGATAAATTGTATAAAGTACAACACAACATAGCTTAGTGTAGTATTAGTAGACAAAAATCTAATGTCTCTGGTTTACACAAAGACACTTTCCCGACCCCGAATCGAACCTGGGACTAGTGCTTCCAAAGGCTGCTTAAGCACCCAAACCAACAATGCGACGAATTACACCACCCCATAGGATGGATAAATAAATAACCTTTTTTTTAACCAGGTGGAGAAAGTCCGGAAGACCGGTTCAACCCTCATGTCACTATGTGGGGAGCCCGACAAACCAGAGGTCAAGAAACATATGGAAGACCTGGACAGCGCCTGGGATAACATCACGGCTCTGTACGCCAGACGGGAAGAGAACCTCATTGACGCCATGGAGAAAGCCATGGAGTTCCATGACACGTTGCAGGTGAGACCTCCAAACAGTAGTCTTTGAGAGATTAGTTAATTTTCAACTTAATTTTACACTACTTTAGGTTGTAAATTGACTGTACACTGTACTTTGTTAATTTTATATTGTTAATTTTCAACTTAATTTCGTATGTTAGGTTGTAAATTAACTGTACAATTCTAAAAACTTAGTTAGTTCTATAGAGACGTTGTACAGGGTGACCGGTATAAGACGATACGTACTGAAAGTATAATTTTGTTCCATGAATTTGGAGGACGCTCGACTTAACAGTGGGTCATTTATGGGCTGAAAAGATGATGATGACTCGTTAGTTAATTAATATATATATATTTTTTTTTTTATTGGCCACATATCAATAGTAACTTTGGTGTTCTTTAATATATATATATTACGAGTTAATCTGAAGAAAAAAACGAAAGAGACTTAAGAAACAATTTTTTTTTTTTTCTTTAAAAAACATCACTTTGGAATATTACATAATAAAAAATGTGAATTTGTCCCATTCGGTGTCGAGACCCTTGGTCCGTGGGGTCCTAGCGCTATAAGCCTTTTTAAGGAAATAGCAAAAAGGTTAGTCGACATCACAGGAGACCGAAGAGCTGGTAGCTACCTCGGAGAAAGAATCAGTCTAGCGATTCAAAGGGGGAACGCTGCCAGTATCTTCGGAACCTTGCCTAAAGGGACTCCTTTAAATAATATATTTTAGTATTTAAGTTTAAGGTTATTTGGTATTTTTAGTCTTGTTTTATTACTTAAGTTAGTGTTTATGTAAGTACATATTACTTAAGATAGATTAGCGAATGAATGTCAATAAAGTTTATTTATGGCATAAAAAATAATACGAAAAAGGTACAAACAAGAAATGCATGCTATATGTATTAGCCTACTGTGCCACGCTGGCAAGGCGGGTTGGCACAGGGTTTGTATGAATTATTGGTTCGTTTATAGCATGGTCTTGTGCAAACCGTTTACCCGGCGACCTTTAAAAGGTCGACCGGACTCTACCTTCCATTTTCAAACTATTTATGTTTATTCGAAAATTCTCACAGAACCTCCAAGAGTTCCTCGACTCAGCGGAGGACAAGTTCTCGCATATGGGTGCTCTGGGCTCGGACATCGACGCGGTGAAGAGACAGATCGCTCAGCTAGCCTCCTTCAAGCAAGAAGTCGACCCTCACATGGTTAAGGTCGAAGCTTTGAACAGGTATGTGCACGTTTGTACAAATTATAAATATTTGAAGCAACCAATCGTCCGTGTGCTGACGGATTTAGAATACATAGTGTCACCGCCCCATGCCATTCTGAGGGTGTCGTAAGAGCCGACAAAAGGTCGAAAACCTAACCGCAAGAGAAGGAAAACTTGACCCGAAACCCTATGCCAACCAGCGTGGCACAGTAGGCTAATTACCCTCCATGCAGTTGGAGGAGGTCCGACTCAGCAGTGGGTCATTTATTGGCTGAGAAGTAAGTAGTAGAAGCAACCAATATGGAATGGTTAAATATTTGCATTGGAGGGCACGTAACGACGTCGGTCTCGGTTGCTACTCTATCATCGATGTCAGTCGATAGACTTAGTCAGTAGAATGGAAACTGACAACGGGTCTAACCAAATAACCATCAGCTGTACCACTAAAAAAAACTGGTCTCAGAGGTTAGATGGCAATCCGTGTATATACTAGTACTAAGACAAATAACGTTAAACCGGCGCAGAGCCCAATCACATCGGGAGAAACGCGAGGAAGATCATCTGTTTGTGTGTTATCTACATGTCTGCAGTTCAGATGCAGCTTTCCGAATGGCTGCTCTGCATAGAAGAGCCAATAAAAAACTCCGTAGTGGCTTTTTCGTGTATTACGGGAAGCCACTGAAACTTCGAAATGTTAATTCTAATATTTTCCTTTAACTTTGGTGCTGGTATTTTTAACATTCCTTTGAGCCAAGAATTCTACTCTCATATGTTTTAACATCAATCTCAGGAACAATTTACATGTGTTTTCGAAGTTTAGACTTATTATAATGCGCACAAAACACATTATAGATCGGAAACCAGGATAATATTAAAATGATGAAGAGGCGCTTTGTGAACCCGATCACACACTGGAATTTAAATCTATGTATTTATTCGTACTCAAAATTCAATTTGTTTGAACGAACGAACAATGCAAACTGTCAATTAAATGTTACTAAGTATGTTTCTGAACGCTGTTTTAAAATTAATGTTTATAAAAATTTCAAGAAGCTTTGTATATTATAATGATCGAATTTTAATATAATGTTACTGGAGAAATGCTCATTACAATAAGTCTAAACATGTTCCCTGTTATTAATTATTATCAACTGTCCTGTTCCGTTACTAATCTAATGTTTTTCTATGCGAACCCTATCCGGACTGAAACCACAGGAGTCTAACGAGGCAAGGAAATATTTCTAGACTTTGCTTACTGTATTGTCCAGCGGATGTTTGTGCATTCTGTCTACACAGTAATCGGAATGTTTAATGTCATTGTGTGTGTTTAAAACTAAACAATGATATCGCTGCCCAGTTCAACAGTAAGATGTTGAACAAAGTATGTTTTGAGTTATTCATACTATTATGATTTTACTGTCATTAATTCACTCGTTGTTAATTGAAATGTGGTTTTGAAATTCCATAAAAGGACATTTTGAAGAAGTCTCTGTGTAGAAATAAAAGAATAGTAAAAATCTTCCTGACTTTATAAATATCTTAAGATATCAGAATCTTGAAATAAAGGTCGGGAAAAATATGCTTAAATGTCTCAGTGAGACATCAAAATTTAGGCACTTTAGTTGCGTTTTACAAATATCAGATATTTGAACCGGACAGAAGAGCAAATTTTTCACATGAAACAAAACTTACCTCAATTTTTTCTTTTTTGGGATATCTCACTGTTGAACTAGGTTAGCGATATTGTGACACGGTTTTTATCTACAAACGCACCTTAGAACCGTGTCATAGTACGTATATCTCGTGTTTCAAAAGGATTAATAGGCCTTTTTATAAAGATAATTGATGTGCTGCCAATGGCGATACAGTCATTTATAGTAGCTCAAAACATCTTGGTCCAACAGTGTCGTGGTGGGGGATAGTTTGCCCGTGTCATCAACCAATCGTGTGACTTACACTTCCCATCACTGCCATAAATCCGAACTATTGCGCAGTATAGAATTTGGGGCAAGATGTTTGTGAGCTGCTATACCAAAGTATATTTTTTGTCTATGAGATTATAGAAGACTTTTTTGAAGCCATTATTAAAGTTGATTATTCAACTCGTACAGTTTGCATAATACCGAACCTAACAAGTTAGGTTAGGTTTAATGTCTATATTTTTTTTTTAAATTAAAATTCTTCTAAGGCCCTATATTAAGGCTCCGTTTTTGTTCTAGCTTTTCTAATTTATTTGTTGGTTGGCTTAGTAATTGTCTCGTATGTGTCTTGACTGATCTGTATATTAACACTTTCCATTTCTACAGTGCGACCGCAGCGTGGTTTTTTTTTAAATATATGATGGAATCGCACTAGACATGTTATTACTTTTAGAACAGGTCTTGCTTCATCATGAATATTCCCAATATTCGATTAAATTATATTCGAAATAAAAATAGAACTTTCTAGATTGTGAAACTATGAATGATAAGAATGTTATACTGGATTACACTTCCTACGCATTTGCCCGTTTGACACTTAAGTGTTAAAATAATAGGAGCAGATCGAGTACATGACAAAACATTGACCAATTAAGAACCATTAAATAATGTTCTAGAAGATTCTATCATGTATTTGTCTATATGCTTTAACAACAACACAGCTATAGGGCATTCTCCTCAAGACCAAGTTTCATAATAATTTATTTAATAGGCAAGCGCAAGAGCTCACAGAGAGGACATCTTCCGAGCAAGCAGCTGCCATCAAGGCGCCGTTGACGGAGGTCAATTCACGCTGGTCAGCGCTACTCAGGGGAATGGTGGAAAGGCAGCAGCAACTGGAAAGGGCGCTCTTGAGGCTCGGCCAATTGCAGCACGCGTTGCAAGAGCTGTTGACTTGGATTCAGAACAGCTCGGATACTTTGGACACGCTTAAACCTGTAAGTATTTTTAATAATGTTAAGTTGTAGTTACGTAACCGTTTGGTGACGGATTTAGAATACATAGTGTCACCACCCCAATTCAACAAGCAAGATCAAGAAGGAAATCTTGACACAAACCATTTTTTTTTTGTTCGCCCGGGGTAAAATCCTTTATGGACTATCCCCGTCGGCCACGGGGATGGCCGAGGGGGGCGTGTGGGACTCTCCCCCAGAGTGGGGGCCTACCCACTAAACCTCCCCGGGTTGCTCCAACTCGCGTCCTTGTTGCAGCATTGTGGGATCTGTACTCAGAACCTCAGTTTGTGTCAAGTACACAAACCCTGTGCCAACCCGTCAGGCCAAAGTGGCACAGTAGGCTAATTTCCCTCCATGAATTTGGAGGAGGCCCGACTCAGTAGTGGGTCTTTATTGGGCTGAAACGACGACGATCAAAATAACTATTTACAAAATAATAAACACGTTTTTATTTTTAACGTTATAGACAATATTCTGTGTGAGTAATTTGATCTCTGTTTGTTTCTATTTCACTTAAATAAATATATTTCTACACGAGTTACACCCAATCTTAAGCTAACTTCTCCGTGAAGGTCCATCTATTTCTTATCAGTGACTTGAATGCCTTTGAATGCTTGCGTGGTGTAAAGCAACGCCAGGGTCTAAGATGGAGCAGACAATTCAAGGAAATGCCCTGTCGGGCACCGGCTCTCACATACACACGACGCAACACAGTAAAACTTGACTTAGGTGTGAGGGTGGTAGCTAGCCGGGCGGACAATTTTTTTTCTTATTCCTGGACATTTCACACAACGCCATCTCGTCCCAAGCTAAGCAACTTAATGCTTGTGTTATGGTAACGAGATGGATGATAAACTACTCATATACATATTTTTTTTTTGTTAATACATACATATTATAGATAGAAAATATCCAGACCCGGAACAAATACTTGTAGGTCATACAAATATTTCTTCCGTGCGGGGATCGAACCCGCGACATGCTGCACAGCAGTCGATCGCTCAACCACTGCGACAACCATACTACCTCCAAGCAAAATGTTGGCTGCGGGTCATTTATAGATTAAGATGATGATGGTTTTTTCGTTATACAGGTGGCCGGTGACCCTCAAATCTTGGAAGTGGAGCTCGCCAAACTGAAAGTGCTAGTCAACGACATAGCTGCACATCAGACCAGTGTGGACACACTCAACGACGCTGGCGCCCAGATAGTGCAGCAGGGTACGGGTATGTGGCCGGCGCTTCTGCTTTTAATTTTCACGACAAACAGAGATCCAACTATCAAGGAAAAGTCTTCCATAATGTCTCATATTTTTCTATTGTATATAAAGATCGGTTTTGATTGGGGACATTTCAAAAATCATACCATCTGCGAGGTGTTTAAAGATTTACTTGGTGTGACTGGCAACTGTGTTCCGCTATCTTCAATAACAAACGATTATCCAAATAAAGTCGTGTGGTGACGGACTTAGAATACGTACCTACTGTCACTGAAACATCCCGAGGGTGTCGTAAGAGGTGACTAAGGAAACGAAAAAGGCAAATTTCCTAGCCGCAAGAGAAGGAAAACTTGATACAAACCCTGTACCAACCCGTCTTGCCAGCGTGGCACAGTAGGCTAATTTCCCTCCATGAATGAAGGGTCGGCCCGACTCAGTAGTGGGTCATTAAAGGGTTGAAACGAGGACTATCAAAATAACTATTTACAAAATAGTAAACACGTTTTTATTTTTAACGTTATGGATAATATTCTGAGTAATTTGATCTCTGTTTGTTTCTATTCCACTTGAAAAAAAAATATTTCTGCACGAGTTACACACAATCTTTATATCTAAACTTAACTAAAATTGCAATTACTAAACTATACAGGGTGGTCATAAAGTCGTGGATCAAACGAAACCAGCGGTTAGATGGGGCCATCAGCAGCAAAAAATTGTTCTACGGGAGGTCCTTAGGGTCAACCCCTGCAGAGTTACAATAGATTTTGTGTTTTTATGAGAAATTGTCTTTTTTTTACTAAAACTTGATAAAATTCGAAAAAATCTACACCCTGTATCTTTTTTATAATTTTCACTAGATTGGTACTGATGAGTCCTTTCGTTAGACATGCTATTTATGGTAGTTTATTGGGTGTGTTGAAGATAATATTAAGTTTTACGAAAGCAATAATTCTTAAATCAAAACTTGTTACTTACTTCGGACCCCACTGTGAAAAAAAAATACTCTACAGAAAAGTGCCACTGTATCACAATTTTTGGCGCATTTAATAGGGATTCTAAAAAGGTATTACACATGGCTATGCGTGGCTTCGATATCTTTCAAGGACGATCTTTTGTAGCAAGGCCAGAGTTAATTCATACATAAAACTCGGTTAGTCCTACTAACCTAACCTTACCTAAGCGTGATCGTTTTCCGGACTACAGGGTCTTTATCGTCGTTTCAGCCCATAAATTACCCACTAAGGAGTCGGGCCTCCTCTAAGTTCATGTTGGGAGATTAGCCTACTGTGCCACGCAGCCAAGACGGGTTGACACAGGGTTTGCTTCAAGTTTTCCTTCTGTTGCGGCTAGGTGATCTGCCTAATGCGTTCTTTTAGTCGCTTCTTACGACACCTTCAATATGGTACGGGTTGGTGACATTGTTTATTCTTTATCGTCTTCGTTTCCACCCATAAATTACCCACTACTGTGCCGGGCCTACTCACAATCCATGGAAGGACATTAGCCTACTGTGCCACGCTGGCAAAACGGGTTGGCACAGGGTTTGCTGACCCGGTAAGACTCCCTCCATGTACGAATTAGTACGCACATAAAGAATACAATTCTAATAAATTGTCCGTGTGGTGTCACCAGCCCATACCATATTGAGGGTGTCGTAAGAAGCGACTAAAAGAACGCATTAGGCAGATCACTTAGCCGCAACAGAAGGAAAACTTGAAGCAAACCCTGTGTCAACCCGTCTTGGCTGCGTGGCACAGTAGGCTAATCTCCCAACATGGACTTAGAGGAGGCCCGACTCAGTAGTGGGTAATTTATGGGCTGAAACGACGATAAAGACCCTGTAGTCCGGAAAACGATCACGCTTAGGTAAGGTTAGGTTAGTAGGCCTAACCGAGTTTTATGTATGAATTAACTCTGGCCTTGCTACAAAAGATCGTCCTTGAAAGATATCGAAGCCACGCATAGCCATGTGTAATACCTTTTTAGAATCCCTATTAAATGCGCCAAAAATTGTGATACAGTGGCACTTTTCTGTAGAGTATTTTTTTTTCACAGTGGGGTCCGAAGTAAGTAACAAGTTTTGATTTAAGAATTATTGCTTTCGTAAAACTTAATATTACCTTCAACACACCCAATAAACTACCATAAATAGCATGTCTAACGAAAGGACTCATCAGTACCAATCTAGTGAAAATTATAAAAAATATATAGGGTGTAGATTTTTTCGAATTTTATCAAATTTTAGTAAAAAAAAGACAATTTCTCATAAAAACACAAAATCTATTGTAACTCTGCAGGGGTTAACCCTAAGGACCTCCCGTAGAACAATTTTTTGCTGCTGATGGCCCCATCTAACCGCTGGTTTCGTTTGATCCACGACTTTATGACCACCCTGTATAGGTATGAAGAACTATATAACTATATGAACTATATACTATGAACTATATAACTACTATAGGTATGAAGTCATAAAAATCTTATTAATAACTATATTGTTCCCTGGTTGTTAATGCTCTTTCTGCAAGAAGTTTAAACGTAGAGTTCATAAATACAGTCAAATAATTTCATTCACTTATTTAGTATTTTGCATACATATTGAGCATTAACAATGAGATCTTTTTAACATTCTGATTTTCCTATCAAAAATGTCATAAACAATTATTCATATTATGAAAATAACACATTCGTCGATCATTTCAGTGTTATGCAAAATGCACTAATGCTTTTTGCTTTGAATATGTGTTAAGTGTATCTTCCTATTAACTAATATTTAAAATAAACTTTTAAAACTAAAAAATATTAATATATAATAATAGTTTAAACCAAATTCTAAAATATGAATATTCTAATGAGTTCTCTCAGCCAAGATTATGGAAATAATCTGCAAACCTCATTTTGTAATCGATCACTTTATTTTGTATCAAGACAAGATTTAGCCGTTACATTTAACAATGTCCCTATTGGTTTTAAATTGATTTTACATTAGAATCACAGTTCACAGAATTCATAGTTAACTTATACTATGAAAATACCTAAAACCGTTATTAGCACCACGAATTAGAAATTTACAAAAACCCTAATATAACAAACAGACATCTCTACGAATATTAAATTCTAGGTCAAATTCAAAAATATATTAGTATATTTTTGTAAGTATGACAGAGAAATAATTTTCCGATAAATGGCAAGTGTTACCCGGTTTTATTACTACTAACGTAGGTACCGACGAGGCGGGCGAGACTGCTGAGAAGCTGGCAACACTGAATAGAAAATGGCGCGAACTACAACAGAAGGCCAGGGACCGTCAGACCGAGTTAGAAGACGCCCTTAGAGAGGCGCAGAGGTCAGTTACATATTTGGTTTGTCAGTTACATATGCAATTTTTTTTCTCGAAGACTATACTTCTGAGCCTATCCATGTATTAGCGTGATTTATAAATAAAATAAATAAATATCCTTGGACATTTCACACAACGCCATCTCGTCCCAAGTTAAGCAACTTAATGCTTGTGTTATGGTAACGAGATGGATGATAAACTACTTATATACATTTTTTTTTTTGTAAATATATACATATTATAGATAGAAATGACACCCAGACTCCGAGCCAGTGCCTCTGGTTTAGACAAAGACACTTGCCCGACCCGGGAATCGAATCCGGGACCCGTTGATCCAAAGGCGGCACATCTAACCACTAGACAAAGCAAGTGGTTCTATACTAGTACATATTAATAAGCCCATAGATGACCCACTGCTGACGGGCCTCCTCCAACTACGTGGCGACACATTGGCGTCGCTACTTTTATTGACCCAGACCCCCTCCCCCCCTAGCTCATCATAGCTACAGAGTTTTCACATTATTAAATACCACGCGGACGAAGTCGCGGGTAACAGCTAGTCGTCGCTTCAGCCACTACTGAGTCGGGCCTCCTCCAAAATCATGGAGGGAAATAAGCCTACTGTGCCACGCTGGCAAGACGGGTTGGCACAGGGTTTGTATCAAGTTTTCCTTCTCATACGGATTGGCGATCTGCCTCTTATGATCCTTTAGTCTTACGACATCCTCAGGATAGTGTGCGTTGGTGACATTGTGTATACTAAATCTGTCACCACATTACAATAAAATACTTGAATGAAACGTAGAAATTCTTCCACACAGTTTCAATGCTGAGATTGGAGATCTTCTGAGCTGGTTGTCGGAAGTGGACAGCGTGATCGCCGCCTCGAAACCAGTCGGAGGTCTACCAGAGACTGCTACAGAGCAGCTGGAAAGGTTTATGGTAAGTCATCATCGTCATTTCAGCCAAAAGACGGCCACTACTGGAGGTCATAGGCCTAACCTAAGGATTTCCACGAAGGCCGGTCCTGATCCGCCCGCGTCTAACGCTTTCCGGCGACCTTAACTAGATCGTCGGTCCACCGTGTGGAGCCAACACTGAGCTTCCGGAACGCGGAAGTAATTGAAACTTATATTAAATAAATATAAATATCCTTGGACATTTCACACAACGCCATTTCGTGCCAAGCTAAGCAACTTAATGCTTGTGTTATGGATGATAAACTAGATCCATTTTTTTTTGTAAATACATACATATTATAGATAGAAATGACACCCAGACTCCGAGCCAGTGTCTCTGGTTTAGACAAAGACACTTGCCCGACCCCGGAATCGAACCGGGGACCTGTTGATCCAAGGCGGCAATTTAAACACTAGACCTTCACGCGAAAACTACAGAATGAATTTTGATGAAAGTTCACAATAATGTAGCTTACACTAGGCTATAATGTATGAAGATATAGTGTGAATTATCCAAAATATAAAGATTAGTGCCGAAGATAAGAAGCCGCGGGAGATAGAATACTATATTTAATGACGGTATGTTTTCACAGGAGGTGTACAACGAGATCGAAGCCAACCGACCCAAAGTCGAAGCTGTTCTTCAGCAAGGACAAGAGTACCTGAAGAGACAGGAGAAGCCCAATCCCACGTCTCAGCTGCACCACAGCCTGAAGACCTTGAAGTCCAGATGGGATAATGTTACCGCCAGGTATAGTACATTATATTACAGTATAGGAAACTATATTACAGCATAGGAAACTATATTACAACATAGGAAGTTATATTACAGTACAGTAATTTATATTACAGTATAGGAAACTATATTACTGCTTAGGAAGCTATATAACAGTACAGTAATTTATATTACAGTATAGGAAACTATATTTCAGCACAGTAAGTTATATAACAGTACAGTAATTTATATTACAGTATAGGAAACTATATTACAGCATAGGAAGTTATATTCCAATATAGTAAATTATATTACAGTATAGTATCCGTGGGGTGACGGATTTAGAATAGATAGTCTCAGCACCCCATTTCTTCCTGAGGGTAGTAACTAAGAGCCGACAAAAGGAAATTACGGCTAGCACAAAAGGGAAACTTGATACGAAACCCTGTGCCAACCCGTGTGGCCAGCGTCGCACATTAGGCTAATTTTCCGCGGCCGAGGCCCGACTCAGTAGTTGGTGGGCATCACAAAGAAGATTTTCTAAACAAACTTGAATGTTGCAGGGCTTCGGATAAGAAGATCAAGTTGGAGATCGCTCTGAAGGAAGCGACCGAGTTCCACGACGCGCTTCAGGCCTTCGTGGACTGGCTGACCAGCGCCGAGAAGACCTTGACTTCTGCCAAACCTGTCTCCAGGGTTATGGAGACGTTGCTCAGTGAGTTTCCATCTTAATTATAGTTTTAGGTACAGTTGTAGCAGGGGCGTAGCTACCGCCGTATCAGCCGTATCAATTATACCGTGCGTAAGCAAAATTAATAAAAACTTCCCAATTTTTTTACTATTGCAGAGGCAGAAACATTAGAAAATCTAAAGTCATATCAGCTATAAATAATTTAATAAATCAGTTTGCCGAAAAAAGGCAAGAAGAGTGAATATTTAATATAAATTGATTGAATAAATTTTGGAAGATTTTTTTATTCTTTTGCTGAGAAATACCCCTCTTAGGGGCCGGCAAATATTTTTTTATACGGGGCCCCACCAAGGCACGCTACGCTCCTGAGTTGTAGCGACCAACATGCTACATACTTTACACAATTTACCCCAAAAATCTGAATTAATTAAATCATCAAATATCGCCTACAAATGCGAGAATTACCAAAGTCCTACACCGCGATAGCGAAATTTCGAGAGAAATTCGCACAGTTAAGATTTCCCCGACTTCAACTATCGGGGGATAGGCGCAGCGACCCCTAGCCAGATATAGTCATACAAAATTTAGCTAATATTTTCTTGGGTTCCGAAAAGTTCACAACAATATACATTGTTTCATCACCCCACGAGGGTGTCGTAAGAGCCGACAAAAATCCAAGAAAAAAAAACACGGAATGTGCCAACCCGTCTGGCCAGCGTGGCATAGTAGGCTAATTAGCCTACATTTGATATGACGCTACTAGCTAGCGTAGAACAAAGGCCCAAATTATGATGATGATGGTTTTTAAATAAGATATTAAGATTTATAAGTTTTATAATAACACCAACATGACAATTTATAAGAGTTTTTTAATAACACGTCCATGAATAGAGTTGCTTTTGAGTTTGATTTACTTTTTAATTTTTTTATAAACTCAAACTCAAACGAACTTTATTTACGTAGGTTTATTACAAAACTCTTGTAAATCGTCATATTTAAAATTACCATTATCATCTTACGCCCCTGTCTCACGCTAGGTGATAGCCATACATACATGGCGTGCCCAGCCTCCCCGCCCCGCGTACGTCCCGCTGATACCTCATTTAGTGTTGTGCGCAGCGGAATGCGGCTACAGTCAGACCGGGCATAAAGATTGGCGCGGACTGTACCAAGTTCGGAATCCCAAAACTGGGTACCACCTAAGCAAAGCGTGCAGCTAATTAATTTATGGTTCTATTCTTCCCATCAGCCCAAATCGAGGAGCACAAGGCGTTCCAGAAGGAAGTCGCCACGCATAGGGAGACGATGCTACACCTAGACAAGAAGGGGACACACCTCAAGTACTTCAGCCAGAAGCAGGATGTCATTCTCATTAAGAACCTGCTGGTGTCAGTGCAGCATCGGTGGGAGCGAGTGGTGTCGAAGGCCGCCGAGAGGACCAGGGCTCTGGACCATGGCTTCAAGGAGGCCAAGGAGTTCAATGACATGTGGTAAGGCACTTTAATACCTGGATGTATATCTATGGATTTAGAATACATTGTGGCACCATTTCATCCTAAGAGTCGATAATAGGAAACGACGACCTGGTTAAGGTCTTCGGAAAACGACGGATGCGAGCGGCCCAGCACCGGCCTTTGTGGAAATCCTTGGGGAGGCCTATGTCCAGCAGTGGACGTCTTTTGACTGAACCGATGACGATGATTCGTGCTGGTAAAAAGGGCTCCGTTCTGATTCTTAAAATAACTACTCTGTATCCATTACATGTGTTCTTCTGTGTGCCAGGAACAACCTCATGAACTGGTTGAATGACACCGAACGCCAGTTGGATGAACTCAACTCTGAAGCCACGATCAACGACCCAGACAAGATCAAGCAAAGGTCAGTACTTGTAAAATGAAATATCAACATTTGGAGCGGATTACATACATAGTGTCACCAACCCACACTATCCTGAGGGTGTCGTAAGTGTTGACTAACGGAACGCAAGAGGCAGATAACCGCAAGAGAAGGAAAACTTCATAATCCTGTGCCAACCCGTCTGGCAAGCGTGGTATAGGGTTCGATTCCGGGGTCGGGCAAGTGTCAAGTGTGAAACGACGACGACGACGACGACTCATCCTCTTGATGGGGAAACTAAATTCATTACAAATTTCCAGACTCACAAAACACCGCGAATTCCAAAAGGCCCTGGCAGCCAAGCAGCCGGTCTACGACCAGACAATGAAGACTGGCAAACAGCTGAAGGACAAAGCGCCGAAGACTGACGAGACGCCACTCAAGAATATGCTGTCCGATATGAAGACTAAGTGGACTACAGTCTGCTCCAAGGCCGTTGACAGGTGAGTGATTGAGTGAACATGAGAATGAATGCATTACTAGGGCGTATTAAAGCTCAAGTGGTTCTTACAAATACACGTGAAGATAATTATATAGAAAGTATATTTATTTCGAGTAGGTAAACTTATAAACATATTATAGAAACGTTATAGGGTTTTTCCTACTCTACTCCTCTACTGACGTAATCAGAGCCTGTATAAATAGTTTATTTTATGCTACGCCTCATTGCTTTTATTCATTACCATTCTTAATCTATATTACATTCTTCCACATACATGCCAGAGGGATTTAGTCCGTTTCTATTAACTCATCTGGTTATTGCTAGTTCTATGTTTTCTTTTTTATTTATTGTAAGATTTTTTTTACATCGCGTCCTCTGTTAATTTATGGTCCTTGTCCGTACTTTTATTTATTATCTGTACTTTCCTAATGATAACGTTATAGTTTCAAAGCAACATCCTGTGCTTCAAACTAATAAATAAATATCCTTGGACATTTCACACAACGCCATCTCGTCCCAAGCTAAGCAACTTAATGCTTGTGTTATGGTAACGAGATGGATGATAAACTACTTATATACATTTTTTTTTGTAAATACATACATATTATAGATAGAAATGACACCCAGACTCCGAGCCAGTGCCTCTGGTTTAGACAATGACACTTGCCCGACCCCGGAATCGAACCCGGGACCCGTTGATCCAAAGGCGGCACATATAACCACTAGACCAACGAGGCAGTCAATAACATCAAATAATAACACAGCTCTAAATGGCGATGGAACAAAAAATATTTCATTAGTACTTTTATTATTTAAAACTATCTAATAAGGTTAATTCACCTACGTATTGTGGTACAGGCAACGCAAACTGGAAGAAGCTCTGCTCTACTCCGGGCAGTTCAAGGACGCGATGTCAGCACTGCTCGATTGGCTCAAGAAACAGCAGAAGGAGCTAGCAGCCGATGCCCCAGTGCACGGTGACTTGGACACTGTAATGGCACTCATTGAACAACACAAGGTGGGAATAGTTCTCTTTCGTTAATGGCTTTTAAACATAATTGCATCATTTCAGTTACGTGAAAGCCTAAGCTGGTTTAACCACACTTCTTAGAAGATTCTCGGATGACAATTATCACCATCTACCGCTGGACACAGGCCTTCCCATTTGACATCCAAATTAGATTAGAGGGATTAGAATGAAATTGAGATAAGAGAAGCTGTGATAAGAGAAGTGGTTGATAATAATTCTTATGCAACTTATATTTTTTTCCGCAATTCAAGTGAAAAGGGACTCTGTTAAAGCTGATGTAATAATATCTATTGTATCTTTAGCAATTCGAGGAAGATCTGCACTCGCGTGAACAACAGATGCAGTCCGTCATGAAGACCGGGAAAGATCTAGAAAATACTGTAAGTACCGTTAGTTGAAAAAACAGTGCGGTATAAATAGGTTACACTTTACTACCCATTATAAATGGGAAAATTCAATTAGATTTCTAAATAATTATATTTTGGATTTTCGTAATTTTAAGAGGATTATAATGAACATAATATCAAATGTTCTTACGCAACAGGTACCTCGGGAAGACGCAGCCAGTATTCGACAGCAGTGCAGTGAGCTAAAGAGCGCTTGGGATGCAGTACAGACCCTGAGCGAGAAGAAGGCTCACAAACTGGAGGCTGCTCTCAAGGAGGTTAGTAGAGTTCCTGGTCGCAGAACAGGGGATAAGTTTGGATCATCATCATCATAATTTCAGCCAAAAGGCGTCCACTGCTGGACATAGGCCACCCCCGAGGATCTCCACAAAGGCTGGTCCTGGGCCGCCCGTTTTGTTTTCCGGCGACCTTAACCAGGTTATCGGTCCACCGTGTGGGACCTACCAGCATTGGGCTTTCCGCGGTCGGCCACTTAAGTTTGGTACCGGGCTTTGTACTAAATTATTAGGCCGTTTAGACGGCACTAAAATCACTTCGAATAAGCAGCCTTGACGCTACTAAATTCACTTCAAACTAGCCGTGTAGCTGATGTTATTTTCACTTTCATATTCTCTTCGCTTTATAAATAATGGCGTCTATTCGTTGTTGGATAATTTCGGCAGAGCTTAGGGAAGTATGATGATGGCGGATTTTCGTTTTTGCCACCAGCATTATGCTTCAGGGTTGTGTGAGAAGCACTATTATGTCTTAACATTAGATGGAGCCTTATGGTTTAACACCATTTTATTATTACGAAAAATTTAATATGTTTATTACCACAGGCGGAAAAACTACACCGTTCCGTGAACATGCTCCTCGAATGGCTGTCGGACGCGGAGACCAAGCTTCGATTCTCGGGTCAGCTGCCAGAAGGTGACCAAGAAACGCAGCAGCAGATCTGGGATCACGAGAAGTTCGTACGGGAACTTAAGGAGAAGCAGATAGACAAGGACGAGACGATAGCGCTGGCTCACTCTATCCTGGGGAAAGCGCATCCTGATGCCGTTACCGTCATCAAACACTGGATCACGATCATACAGAGCCGTTGGGACGAGGTGAGAGATATGTTTTTATTTAGCACTAGCTGTCCTCTGCGCGCGGTGCAATGCCACTAAAATAAATTTGAAGGAAAGACATTACAGAATTTTAATTTTTCCTTTAGAAACCTTCTTGGACTTGTGCACAATACTTTGCTGAAGATCATCACTAACAAAATGCATAGTTTACGATTCTCTAAAGCGCATACGGACAAATATTTACTTTTTAATAGCTGACCCGGCAAACTTCGTACCGCCTCAGAATCATGTTTTCCTTCCCTGGACTTCCACGAATATTTCAACACCAAAATTAGCCAAATCGGTCCAGCCGTTCTTGAGTTTTAGCGAGACTAACGAACAGCAATTCATTTTTATTTATATAGAAGATAATAGATGCTGTTCAATCTGTTTATTTTAAACCAAATCTGGCTGAACCGATTTCTATGATCTCCGCTCCGGATAGCAAATATAACATTTTTTTATTTGCATTCTCTGCTAGCCATGCGAAGCTAAGGCAGTTCGCTAAAGATAAATAAAAATCCCACGCGATTACGAAATTTCTCAATTTAGAACATTGAATTTTATAAACATCTTGCAACGTGTTTTAAGTATTCTGCCATCTAGACCCTTTCCAGTTTACCGTGTGGTGACCGATTTAAAATACATAGCGTCAGCAACCCATTCCATCCTGAGGGTGTCGTAAGAGTCGACAAAAAGTAACAATGCCAATAACCTAGCCGCAAGAGAAGGAAAACTTAATACGCAACCCTTTGCCAACCCGTCTCGCCAGAGTGGCGCAGTAGGCTAATTACCCTCCATTTACCTGGAGGAGGCACGACGCAACAGCGGGTCTATGGACTCTATGGACTGAGTAGTAGTAGTAGAAAGTTCACGTCATATCACTATCACTATCATCACTATCACTACATAGTATAAAACAAAGTCTGTCCTGTCGTCTGTCCGTCCCTATGTATGCTTAAATCTTTAAAACTACGCCACGGATTTTGAAGCGGTTTTTTAATAGATAGTGTTTCATGAGGAACGTTTATATCTATAATACATTCATAATATTGTAGAGAAACTAATATATTTAGAGGTTCATCAATGCACCCGTGCGAAGCCGGGCCGGGTCGCTAGTTCACAATAAAATGATTACCATAGTCTTAAAATAGATATTTATATGTAGCATACATATTTCAATCATTTTATTTCCTTATTTTCTTTCCACCGTGATAACACAATCATAATAAGGTGATCAATAGTGCATTTTAATTAATGTAGATATTGCAAAGTTATCAGAGATAAATCGATATGCAAAACATTATCGATAAATTACAATTATTATTGTGATTGTGTTTTAATAACTCGTGACATTAGACCAGTTTGCGTAACACGTTCCGATATTGAGACGGCAAATTTGCGCAAAATGAGTAAGGAGGAGAATAAAAATAAAAGGCATTTAGTGGCTACTGTTTTGCCAGTGATCAGAATATTCAGCAAAGTTACACCGGGACAGGTAACTTTCATAGATAATATAGACAATACAGGCTGCAACAAAATATACAGCCTGCACTGCTGAGTCGGGCCTCCTCCAACTACATGGAGGGCAATTAGCAATTACTATGCCAAGCTGGCCAGACGGGTTGGCACAGGGTTTCATATCAAGTGTTCCTTCTCTTGGGGCTAGGTGTCCGGCCTTGTCATTTCCTTTTGTCGACTCGACCCCCATCCTGAGGGTGACTCAGGATGTAATGGGGTGGTGACATTTTCTAAATAGGTCACCACACGGATAAACTACTGATGTACATATTATGCTCTGCAACCAAATATAAGCTTCCGTTCCATTTATGAATTCATTTAGTGGTGTACCATAGAGCTGCGAAAAGTGTTTGCAGTTATGTTTTTAAATGCTCTTATTCGTGAGCTGTTAAGAGTTTAGCTGCAAATTGCAAATTTGACTGCCTCGTTGGTCTAGTGGTCAGATGTGCCGCCTTTGGATCAACGGGTCCCGGGTTCGATTCCGGGGTCGGGCAAGTGTCTTTGTCTAAACCAGAGGCACTGACTCGGAATCTGGGTGTCATTTCTATCTATAATATGTATTTATTTACAAAAAAAAAATGTATATAAGTAGTTTATCATCCATCTCGTTACCATAACACAAGCATTAAGTTGCTTAGCTTGGGACGAGATGGCGTTGTGTGAAATGTCCACGGATATTTATTTATATTTATTTAAATAATAATATTTATGCACCCTCCCAGGTATGGCAATGGGCGATGCAGCGTGGTACCAAGCTGGAGACCCATATGCAGAGCCTGAAAGACCTGGACCTGGTTCTCGAAGAGCTACTCCAATGGCTCATGGGTCTCGAGAACACTTTGCTGTGTAAGTAGAGTTCGATTCCGGGCAGTGTCTTTGTGTAAACTAGAGGCACTGGTCTGTGAATCATTTGTATACGTAAATAACATATTTGTATGGGAGTGTGTGTTGCTTGCTCTCACTATGCTGTTTACGGTTTTTTGTAAACACGACCGATAATTTGAGAAAAAGCAACTACAGAATTTCTTGCCGGCTCTTCTCTGTAGAACAATATTTCCGAACCGGTTGTAGTTTCAGCATTAATGTGGGTGGACGCAAGGGTTCTGGGAGATTAAAAGAGATGGAAGGATTGTAAGAATGAGGAATAGTGTAAGAAAGGTGTGAATGTAGATATGACGACTGATAGGTGTGTATGGAGACTACCACCTAGCGTGGGACAGGGGCCGTAAGATGATATTGGTAATTTTAAATATGACGATTTATAAGAGTTTTGTGATAAAAACACACTTAGGCTACATTGTGGTGATAAAACCTTCCGTCTTTTGCTCTGCACCGAGGAGCCTACCGAGGGTGTCTGGAAGCTGTACACAGTCAGTTTTATCATACTATATCATTTGTTTTTATTTTCAGCGCTTGAAGCGGAGCCTTTGCCAGAGTCTATCGAGCTTCTAGAAGGTCTTATTGAAGACCACAAGGAACTAATGGAACACACGCAGAAGAGACAGAACGAAGTCGACAGAGTCTGCAAGGCTTACCAAGTATGCATTTTTTATGTACTCTTGCATATCTAGGTTGTTGTCTATTCATAAGATTAAAGTTGGAATGGGTACATCCAAGAACCTTTTCTTCTTTCTAGACAGATGAAATATAACAACAGATTCCTAGGCCATTATAATGTATTAAAAATTAATCTGACATCACAATGTTTTGACTGCCTCGTTGGTCTAGTGGTCAGATGTGCCGCCTTTGGATCAACGGGTCCCGGGTTCGATTCCGGGGTCGGGCCAGTGTCTTTGTCTAAACCAGAAGCACTGGCTCGGAGTCTGGGTGTCATTTCTATCTATAATATGTATGTATTTACAAAAAAAAATGTATATAAGTAGTTTATCATCCATATCGTTACCATAACACAAGCATTAAGTTGCTTAACTTGGGACGAGATGGCGTTGTGTGAAATGTCAAAGGATATTTATTATTAATGATAGCGTAGAGCCGCAAATAAAGGAAAATTTAGGATTTGGCTGCATGACTATCGCCTTTGCCTTTCTGATAGGCAAATTATTTAACGATAATACTTTTCTTTGTACACAAGCACATTATTTGAAGGTAGATGGATTTTTTTAGTTGCCAAATTTTTTGGTTATGCTACATAAATATTTTGCAAAAAAAAAGCAAGTAGAAAATATAGCACATATTAATGCCTGTATTCTCCTCAGGTCAAACCTACTCAAACACAAGGACGCGAAAGTACTCCAAGGAAGGTTTCTGCCAAGTCTGCAACAAAGGGTGCACCTGGGTACGTAAATTTATTTAAAAATAAAACTACAAAGCAAACTTCCTTGCTAATTTGTGTCTACTGAAAGAAAGTTTTGTTTCCGCTTTTGTTGTCGTATTTTTTATGTATGTGTCCCATTCTCATTGTTTCGTTTTGTCTCTTTCTCTCGCGAATCACGCACGCTGTCACCGTGTCGCCATTTTGTGACGTCATTGCATGGTGTGGCCTGCTCGCGATTTCTTGTCATCGCAAATTACACAGTCGTGGATCACAGCACGATCTTAATAGAGAGAGATCAGTTTCGCCTGACTATTACGGTTCTAGGCGATTCAGGTGTGTTTCAAATATTTATTTTGTTATTTTATTCCGATTAAGTACTTACATTTGGTTTTTGAACGGCACATCGCCATTGCTTTGTATTGCGGTAGATTTCCAAACATTTTTTTTTAAATTTAATTATATTGGAATTGGATTAGAAATTATCTTTTTCTACATTTGAATTCTGGACATTTCATAATTAAGATGTAGTTCAATAGACTAAATGGCGATGTTTCCGTTTTTATTGTTTTTAACTATTTGAAGCGTATAATTTCTAATAATTTTGTCCCTAACCGTGATATGCTCTATTGATGTACTTATTTTTTTTAAATAAACTATAAATTAAACACTTGTCAAAAAAATAATGTAATGGGGTTATAGATATTCTGAAAATGATTTCAAGAAGCAATATTTCTGGAGATTCATCATTATGATTTACAATACTTATTTACATCTATGTTAAAGTGCCTCAACAAGCATATCGAATTTATTAAATTAATCGTTATTCTAAGTTTCATGTGCTTATCCATGTACCTACTTTCATGTACTTCACTAAAGTAAGTTGCGTTGTTAAAAAAAAATATCGTTTCAAATTTTAAAAAATATATGTTGCAAATATGAAACGCATTCTTAGCATGTATTTTAACAACGCAATCAAGAAACCTAGTTTCGTCCCGCTCTAACACATGTAAACGTTGCTTTCCATCTCGTATGTGGCACACGCTTCACCACGGGCAGGTCCAGGATACACAGTCGAAGTAGGAGAGGAAGGTTTGAACTCTATTCAATCTTTGTTTGTTTGTTGTGTTATGTAGATTAGTTGCCTGAGGCTTTTTGTAGAATCGATGATGATATTGGTATTGAAATATACGAGTACATAAATATAATAGTATATTAAAGTAGATGAAGATAATATATATCACTTAATTATATATAGCAGAGACAATCGGCCTTAATCATAATAGTCAGTTATTCCTTTTAAAACTAAAACGTGTATTATATATTTTTTCTATGGCAATCTGCCGGGTTTGTGACAATATTTGCCAGTATCACGTGATATCTGCTCATGTGTTGTATGTAGAGTTAACTAATATTAAATTTCCAACACTTATTGGGAGGTCCTTTGAGGGCTAAGACAAATAGCGAGAATTTATTGAGGTGTATTATATCTGTTAGCTCTTTCGTTTGCCTATCCAATAACACAGTCAGACATTTTAGTTGTGACATATTTTTAAAGCTGACAAAATCACAGCTGCTATGAAAAAGGCCGAAATGTATTTTATACAAAATTAATAATTAAAAAATTACTTCAGGTTTTTAATTTTAATATTGTCTGTAGTTATATGTTTAAACAAAATGGCGGGTAAACAAAACAAATTGCCAGTGGAAAATATATATTTGTAACTGTTTCTTATTTTCCCTTGCTACTGTGAAGCAGCCGACTGGGATCCTTTTTTTGGTGGGTGATAAATCAGTAACGTAGAAAGTGTACTCATTATAGGCGAGTACATGGTGTAAAGAAACCCTATAGCCATACCGATTGATTGAAAGGACTGCTGGTATAGACGTGTGCCTTTCAAGAAAAACAAAGCTTGTCTTGACATTTTGGTCACCAAATGGTGACTATTCGTTACTCGAGAAATCCTTTGATTCGCTTTTCATGATTAGAATGGCTATAGGAAATTTGCTACACCCTGTATAAAAAAAGAAATGTATCAGTTGTCTTATATTTTAATAGGTATGAAAAATACTATGTATGTTTATATTGTTTAAAGTAAATATGTTGACTTCAGATACATTTTAAAATTCCAGTGTACGCTCGTAGAATGCTTGGGTTATGATTAATTTTGCATGGCTTACGAATGCTACAAAATTTACGGAACTTTTGTAAAAAGAAAATAAACACGCTTATAAATCACGAACAAAACCTACTTTATAAAAAAAACAATAGAAAATAATCTAATCAAAAATTGACCCAATAACCGCACCGTAGACCAAACTAACTTTTTATAAACGGAACTAACGCTCACGCGCGAATCATCACTGTTCTAACTCGTCTAACAGTGTTACCAGCTACGGCATTTCTACTAAACGGGTTTGGTGTTTTCGTATGTTTTCCGTGTGATTATATCTAACGTTGCGTGTGCTCCAGTCGAGTGAGCCCCGGTCGCGAGACGCCAGACCGCAACCTGCCTCACTACGGACCGCGATTCCCGCCAAGGGGAAGGTAAGGTTTCCGTGTTTCTACCCCTTTCAAGCTTTGTGGTAACTAACAGTCTTACCAAATATCCACAGTGTACTTGTCACGTACATGTTTGCTATACAAGCTAAATATATAAAAGGTAAACAATAATCAAAGAAAGAAAATAAGAAAGAATCATTCCGTTTTGACAATCGCGTCTAAACCAGCTTTTAAAATGAAAATCTTAATTTCCCTTACGATTATGAAATGTTGGATGGAATTTTTTTGTTAGGTACACTTTTTTTTGTTTTCGTTTCTTGCATATCGTTACTTGCATGAATGGAATTATATTTATTTATTTAACTATGCAAATTTTCACATTGGCGGACTTAATGCCTGTTTACAGTAGGTATAATAAATAATAAAACATTCATGAAACCTATTATTTAATTATTTTTTTCCACCACTCCATTATAACGGTTCGCCATTTTGATACATTGGGAAAAATCTAAAAAGGGTAACCATTGGAATTTGTACCAAATGAAATTTACACTATTTGTTAAAATTATTTTTATTTGGGTCAAATTAATTAAGAACAAGTGCTGCTTTATTTTTATTTGGCATGTTATAATGAATAGCTACGTATTTAGCATAGCGTTGACAAGATAGCTAGTAATGCAGTTTGCAAGAATAAATAGGCACAAAATATAAAATGTATCTTTCTACCATTTTGGTCAGGTAATTGGCCTATAGAAATAATTTTGCCAAAAGCTCCCAGCAGTATTTTTTTTTAAATTAAAACCATTTACTCTAACAAAATGGATTGCTTTATAAACCCTTTTGAATAGTAGTGTGAAGCTATCACAAGTTTCAAATGCTACTCTGAAGAAAAGGATCTTAATCAAAATCTGTAGTTTATTTTTTCAAATGACATTTTGATACCTAACAAAAAGCTATACAGTATATTCCAGTAAAGTTATAAGCCACCGCCAAAACCTTATATACAAACATTTTAATCACATTCCAAAGACAAACCGTATTTGACATATTGTTTTTTATATAAAAATAGCAAAGGCGCAGAGCCTGAGTTCAGATCACCCCGCGTCAAGCAACTGTGGGACAAATGGCGCACCGTGTGGCTATTGGCCTGGGAGAGACAGAGAAGGCTACACGAGAGGCTTATGCATCTGAAAGAGCTGCAGCGAGTGTCCAACTTCAGCTGGGACGACTGGAGAAAGCGGGTATGTGTGTCAATATATAGTATGTAATTGACCTGAGGGTATGTTTTGCACGAAGTACCTACTTGGACAAGGGCACTCAAATTCTGCATCTGGCCTATGCAAAATCCAGGCATATGGCCAGAAATTTATGGAATCACAGGTTATAAAAACTGTGGCTTGGGTCTGGGTAAGCCTCCCTTGTAGTCGCTGGGCCTTGGAGCATGAGACTGCACTAAATAAGGCGGGCAAAGAGCCCCAGGGTCGCGGAGTATGCTCCCCCATTAGGAGTAAATCTCGTGTTCCTGGTTCGGCCATACGAGGAACGGTCTTAGTGGGTAGGTCGGGGCGCAACTTGCCATCGCTACGCGTCCTGGAGTCCCACTGCGGCCGTTGGGGACTGACCGCGTATCCACGAGGATCTCCGTAATGGAAAAACATTAGGTGTCATTTAAGGTCGTGACCTATATCTGTAAAGAGCATACTGGAGCATATTCGCAATACTGGTTATATCCAGTTAGTGATCTTTCTAATGTACTTCGATGGCATTGAGGGCCCAATAGTATTCTAATACAATCGCGTCTTCTATCTACTACTATTCAGCCCATAAATGACCTGAATGGGGTCTCCTCCAGTTACATGGAGGGTTATTAGCCTACAGTGCTACGCTTACCAGACGGGTGGGCACAGGGTTTCGTATCCAGTTTTCCTTTCGGTGCGGCTAGATTGTCGTCCTTGCCATTTCCCTTTGTCACCACAATGATTCTATCAATCACGATATCTATTGAATGTTATACTGGGCGCCTGCAGTAGCTACATAACTGTTTTTGTTGCAGTTCCTTAAGTTCATGAACCACAAGAAGTCCCGTCTGACGGATCTGTTCCGGAAAATGGACAAAGACAACAACGGGCTCATAGCACGACACGAGTTCATCGACGGAATCATCAACACCAGTGAGTATTTAGGATGTCCTGATCATATCCTGACACCCTGAGGTTTTGAGTAACTAATAATAAATTTAAACTTAAAATTTTAAAAAGTTAAACGAATTTATCGGTTGTATTTTACAATATTCATTCCCGACTAAACTATGCTTGATTGTCCTTTAGAATTCGACACGTCCCGATTGGAAATGGGTGCTGTGGCAGATCTGTTCGACAGAAATGGAGGAGGTCTTATCGACTGGGAAGAATTTATCGCTGCACTCAGGCCTGACTGGGTAAGTTATTGTCATTGTATTACAAGCCCGCGCTCGCTGCGAATCAGATCTCGAGTTTCTAGTTATCGAGTAAATTTGACAAAATTTTAAAGCCACGGTCGAGCTAAAACTCGCGGTAAATTTGTTCAGGTATCATTTATACATGTTTAGCAGTTTTGTAGCAAAACGGGTTATCGTAACATCGCGTATTTATCTCAAGTGCTCCGATATTGTTATCTATAAATATGAGATCATTGTTGTATGATTTCAATGCTACGAATTTAGGAAAAAACAGTGTTCATTGTAATGTAATATTTACTTTAAGGTTTCAGTATAAACTTGTAACTATATGCTGTCAGGGCCGGATTAAAGCGCCGCGAGGCCTATAGCAAATATGATGTGAGCAACGCCAACGCTCACTTTAAAGTAAATACAAATACATTTTTAATAAACTTTTTGTTCGTTGGAAGTGTTATCTGCGAGTTCAATCATATTTTCACGTCTCGATATAATAAGACGCCTTCCATACGATTAGAGACCGTACTGTGAGAGGACGTGACTAACCCGCCATCGTAATGTAAGTTATTATTGCCAAAGGGTCAGATGCAAAAACTTTGCCAACGGTATCCACAACGCTAAAATGTTTGCGATGACATTTCGCTGTTCAATTATATCCTCACAAATTTCTCTCCAGGAGGCTGGTGCAAACTCAAAAATGTATTACACATGACAGTTACACACGCTAACCTGTCGATTATATCTGTCAGATTATATTATTGTTCACCGCTGCGGATACCGGAGCGTGAGCACTTGTATCCTGCAGGTTTACTTAAAGATGTGTATATTAACCTCGTACTGTTCATCAGGTGGAGCGCCGCGGTCCCCCCACCGACGCAGACAAGATCCACGATGAGGTTAAGCGCCTAGTGATGCTCTGCACCTGTCGCCAGAAGTTCCGCGTGTTCCAGGTCGGGGAGGGCAAGTACCGGGTGAGTGTCGTGTTGTGTCCGTCTATCGTGTGCTGACATCGTCCAATTACTAAGGACAGTGTCTCGTATTGTCTATGTGTTATGCCAGCAATACACGTTGGCCGAGCTTAGGCCAACGCGAGCGTAGGCAATTTAATACAAGGCAAGTGCTACTGCCTACACGTTGGGCAAGTGTATCGAAACCAACTAGGCGAGCGACACCGAGCGATGGCCAGACAATGCAAATACACCGTCTATACGTTGGTATTGGCGTTCACTCGGCAATGCTAGGCCAAAGTATATTGCTGGCTTTAAAGGCATACAGACTCACCACTACCTACGCTGGAGGTACCGGATTGACAGAACTTATAAATTCGACGTAATCATTTATTTATTTGGATTCCCAACAGAAAGTGTACAAGGATTACAAATACGAACTTACAATTATTGACTACAACTAGTACCTTCCCAATTACAGGGAACCACGACATTCATTAACATTTGCAAAACTTAATACTTTATTATGAATTAAAACTATTGAAACAAAGAGTATTAATAAATATAAAAAAAAACTTAAATTTAAAAAAAACTTGCAGCCGATAATAGACTCATCGCCGGGTCAGGACTCTTCCTATTACAAGGAAGGCAAATTACCTACTGTGCCACGCTGGTCATACGGGTTGATACAGGGTTTCGTATCCATTTATCCTACTCTCGCGGCTACGTTATATGATTGAAATTAAACAGGTAGATCAATTTAATGACTGGATCCCAAGCAGGTGGTCCAATCTCAAGCAAAACAGTCATCTGCAAGACCTCTGGACACCGTGAGCGATTTCTGCGTGCACAGGGAACGTAATCAATAAAACAAAATTATAGGCGGTAGATTTTAACTGTTTCTTTGTACTTTTGAAGACAACTGTCATCTAGTCTCTCCCGCGACCACGACTGCTGCAAAGCATTCGAAACGTCGGGAAATAAATAATGTACACGCGATAAATCCGTTAAAAAGTGTTTAATTTCAATGTGTAATAATCGCGAAAACCTAAGAAATCATTACGTTATACGATATTTCTATACTCTTACGACACCAGAGGGATAGAATGGGGTGGTGGCACAGTGTTGCCTAAATCAGTTCCCATTTGATCTTAATACTGTCATGAAACATCAGATTTGTTGCATATTGTATACAAAATTGTTCTCTTTAGTCATCGGATAATATAGTCTGGTCCAAATTCCACGCGTACGAAGCCACAAGGCGAAGGTAGTCTTGTATAGTGTTTTTGTGATTGTTTAGCTTTTTTTATTGTGTCGTGTATTTTAGATATGGTATTGTTTGTTGGCGTCTTCGCTTATTCGGTGTATGCTTTAAATGATTTATCAAGAAACAAGCAAGAATAATCAAAAAAAATATTTTTTAAGAACACTTTTCAAAGTTTTCAGGCAAAGTTCAACCGTCTTCAAATTGGAGGAAGTTTTCAATTCGGTTGTGTTGTTTTTTTCTTCGATTGGTATTAGTTCCGGATTGCCCCCATGTACATTTCATCAAAATTCACATTTTATTTTATATATCAATTTATTTACTTAACAGCATCTACATCAAAGGCCGGTCTTGGGCCGCCCGAATTCATCGTTTTCCGGCGACCTTAACCAGGTTGTTGGTCCACCGTGTGGGAGGCTTAATAGCACTGCGCTTTCCGGAACGGGAAAGCAATGTGCTGTTGTGGAGACGTATGCCCAGCAGTTGGCGTCTATTGGCTGAAAATGATGATGATGATCTACATCAATTTTCATTCTCCCCGCAAGGATATCAGTATTATAGTTCGTCATGCTTATTTGTCATGTTTGTCGAACAGTTCGGAGACTCACAGAAGCTTCGGCTAGTGAGGATCCTCCGGTCTACCGTGATGGTGCGCGTCGGAGGAGGCTGGGTCGCCCTGGACGAGTTCCTGGTCAAGAATGACCCGTGCAGAGGTACGTACACACTAACTGTACTACGGGGAGCGGGTTAGGGGCATTCGGTATAGAAATCAGGATGGAGTAATCTATTTTTTTGGCGTAATTTCTGTAAAGAAATCAAGTTTAAAAAAAAATCGGAACTCTTGCTCTATGTATAACCTATATCGCGAATACAAATGACACTCGGAACACGTGCCTCTGGTACACAAAGACACTTGCACGGCCCGGGAATCGAACCCGGGATCCAAAGGCCAGCATCCAACCTCCAGACGAAGAAGGCAGTCGAAGGTCAGCAGTTAGTGTAGCCTTCAAGGAGACCTTGGAACGCCGTTGGGTTTTTAGTAGGTATGGGGGGCATTCATTTCTTGCCCAGTCCCAATTGACCGCGGGTCTCCATGCCGAATATCCTCGCGAAAAGAAGTCAATACGGCTTAAGTTGTCTATCACTCAAAAATTACCCACCGCTGAGTCGGGCCTCCTCCCATTACAAGGAGCGTAATCAGCCTACTGTGCCACGCTGGCCTAACGGGTTCGCACAGGGTTTCGTTTTAACTTTTCCTTCTTTTGCGGCTAGGTTTTCGACCTTGTCATTTTGTCGGCTCTTACGACATCCTCAGGATGGATTAGGCTGGTGACTATCACAGAACTTTTGTAGTCAGATAAATATTATTTAAGTTGCCGATTTTACGAATAAGATCTTTACCATAATAAGTATTTAGTAGATTGCAATTATTACAGAATTGCAAAGCTTGATGAAAATAATCCTGATTTCTATGCGTAACTTATCGATGATAAACATGGACGTATAAAAAAAGGCGGACGGAACTCTGGCTAAGACAAAAGTGAAACACCAAAATGGCGGCAGCTCTGTATGTGTGAGTTAATTTTGGGGTTGCCAAGATACACACAATATTGCAATAAAAACATGGTTAAAATATAAAAAAAAAATTGTGCGAAATTGTTATGTTTAACTTTAACATCCTAAATGCTGAGTATTTTTTTATAATAATGTCTTTTACTTTGAGAGGTTTTTGAAATTTCCTCTAATTTCGAGATGTGTTGAAAACGATTCTAAATTAAAAGAAATGCTTTCATTACCAAAAATATTTTTGTGATAATATATTTATGTTGCCTAACTATAATTTATTGCGCACCTCTTGAGAAGCACTGGTATTAAATGGTACAGTAACAGTTTATTCCTCTTCCACGTGTCTTGACTCAAACAAATATTAAAACAAAATAAAGCACTGGGGATTAAAATAATGTATGAATATTTTTACGATTCGACGACACGGTTGGCGCCGTGGTTGAGCGATCGACTGCTGCGCAGCATTTCGCGGGTTCTATCCCCGCACGGAAGAAATATTTGTACGACCTACAAGTATTTGTCCCGGGTTTAGGTGTTTTTCTATCTATAATATGTATGTATTTACAAAAAAAAATGTATTTAAGTAGTTTATCATCCATCTCGTTACCATAAAACAAGCATTAAGTTGCTTAGCTTGGGACGAGATGGCGTTGTGTGAAATGTCCAAAGATAGTTATTATTATTATTATATACCGACACAATAGCTACAATGAACATTTAAATTTTGAAAAAATAAGCGGCATAGTTTCATTTTTTTTTGTATTTTCTATGTCTTGGTAGATTGCTAATTTACCTTTTAAGGTACTGCATAAGTAACAACACGCCGGAGTCCTCCTTTAGTTGTTTATAAGTCATCCGCATCAAAATGTATACTGCAAATGACACTGTATTTGTTTGGAATCCAATCGTTTTCACCATTACAATTTCTACTAAGTAATTTTAATTCAATCATTTCTCCATACTTAATTTTCTTTAGAAAATCTAGCAAAAGGAATATAAAATAAAATACCCAGTAGTAACTATTAAATAATTAACCATAATAATATATTGATTTTTATTATAAACGAAAAATTGCCCACATTTCGGTTAATTTGCTCACGTGAATATTGGCAACACTGAACTTAAAATTAATTGTTTTGTTCTAGCAAATACAAATTGATTTTAATGTATATAATCTGGAAATAAGTGATTGAATTATTCATTTACGTATGAATCGTGATTCCTGGATTGTTTTTCTTTCGGTCACTACGGTTTTTACACCATTTTACCACGCAAGACATGATTTATAGTTTTTATTTTTTCGCCGCATATTGCGTCTTTAAGCATCGACGTTCACGCGCGTAATGGCCGACTAATGTGTGAAAGTGTGCGTGCTGGCCTGTACATATAGCTGATCTGGCCGACTATGATGTCACAGTTTTTAGTTAGCGACACTCTGTCCGACTTTTTTTATACGTCCATGATGATAAATAATTTAATCTCACCCGAGGTATTTTAAATGTAATTCAAAAGTTTCATCTAATTCAGAAATATATTTTGTCCTTATAATATTACAAATATGTGTGCAACTATGTTCATGGCCAATATTTTATGTTACCTAATAAACCTTTATAAAGTTAACTAAAAATACAACCCTCGCTGCATCTACTGTACCTACTAGAAAGTAGGTAGCCTATAATACCTCGTGTGAGAAAGGATGATTTAATACAATGTGTTTACAGTTCGAAGCAGTTCAAGTGGTTTACATTTATCAATTGGATACAGTTATTTAAACACCAACCGCCGAATTTAATACTCAAGACTTATCTAATTAATTTATAACAGAGAATTCTAGTATTCCCTTCGAATCCAGTTATTCATTCTAAATAAACCATCCAGAATACAAATATTTTTTGAAGTTAAGACTTATAAACGAAGTGTTCCATCGTTACTCTTGGTAATCTTTTTTCTTGGTAACGCCAGCCGGTGACAATGTAACATTAAATTTCCTGCCGAAAAATGGATTGCAATGGCGGCGTCATATTTTGTTTCAAACCAATTATAAATATTTTTAGGTAACACAACATAGAAAAGACGGTTTGGTTTTAAATAACTAGACACAATTGACTTAAAGGAAAATGATTTAACTGAATAATATGCTTGTGCATTTGCCGATAAATTATTTAGCTTTATAACAATTATTTTAAGTTGTTCAAAGTAATTGACAGTGTTCAGCCATTGTGTTCAGCATATAACGAAATGCACAATCATGTATTGTATTGGAATTTTGAGCGTTGTGTTTCACTTATTTTTATTAGTTCTCTTTAGTTTTGGCCTTTGATATTTACAACAAAGTTCAGCCTCTTGTTGAACAAAACTAATTTGAACACAACGCTTAGTTCCAACAAAATGGTATGATACTTGGCGTCTTTTCGGCGTCAGTAAAACAATTATATTACAACTTTTTTCGTGATTTACTCTAAAAGCACGGTGGAAGTTGTATGTGTTAACCCGATTTCAAGGCACCAGTCCGTATGCTTAGCTTAATAGACCTAGCTACTTTTTTTTTGGACCATAAATAAATCAATGACATGTCTTTTTTCCGCGGGAGTATCGACCGCCTGGTGTGCCTTTTGGTCGAGTTTCTTTTTTATTAATTAGGGATGGTGATTCAAAGTGTCAATCAAAAGTTTCGGGATTCGTAATGTGTTAACAAAATAATAACTTTAATAGGTATACTTGACTAATTTTGTGAACGTCATAACTTTGTCGGCAAATATTGTTTAATATAGGCTTATAACGGATTGTGAAAATATTAATGATTTCTATTGTCAACGTCTGCAACATTGGCGTATTTAAATAAAATTAATTTTCAAAGAATCATTTATATTTTACATTCTGTTATTAGCTTTGTCAAACGTAATATTTGTTGAATGTTTTAAATAATAGAATAACAGGTGTTATAGACAATTTTATTATTATACGGGTACAAATATTAACTACTGATTACAAAATTAAATTCACAATTAACATTATTATCTAATCAATTACTTCATAAATTATTAAGTAGCTGGCAATATCGATAAACACATTAAATCTAGCAATACTGATCAAAATTGAAAAATAAAATCACAGAATCAAGTAAAATTACTAACAAACATGATGGCAGTTTCGGAAGACGACTGGTTAGAACCAAGGTCACGTTACCAGTTTATGGTCTAAAAATATTTTTAGAATGAGTCAGTACAAACTTAGCCACTAAACATGATTCAGATTAAGAAGTTACACAAAAAACCGCGAATACCTTACATCCGACTTAGAAATTAAAAAAAAAAACAGGCGGCGGCAAATTCCATCACTAAATTCGAAATACAGACATCTAAGGTAAACAGATTGTATCATGACTAAACAGTTTTTTCTTACACTAATGGCCGGCGACTATATTAGGCCTTATACTTAGATAAGTCTAAATACATATGGCGGGCAGTTCCTGTTAAATATTTGAGTAAAGCATTTGTTCGACTGTGATAACGCCCATCAGTCAAATCGTATCGTACATCGAAATAGAAGCAGATATTCTTATAAATTAATGTATTTCGAATACCACACGCATATCGTAATGCTATCTATCCTACTGGTGCAGTCTAAATTCAGAGATTCCATCATACTACAACTAATGACCGCCTACATATCGTTAAATAAGCACTTAGGATCAATCGACGATCGACAGAATCGTAAATTGTTAGTTCAAACTAATCTTCTAATTACGTCATCGGTTTAAAGACGTCTGATCTAGTTCATTGAACTAACAATCTTTGCTATGTAAGGCTAATAATGTTTATGTAAATGAATAGCAGGCACTATAACTATAGTTAAATACAAAATTGGCACATTAATCAATGGTGGTCTTCCTAATAAATGATGTCAATGAAGATATCTCACTGCTGGCTCTCTCACTTGGTAAAGGACTGAATTCAATCTCCTCACTCAAATTTTGAGTGTCTGATGTGTTCTCCACAACAGGCCAGTGTTTGTGACTTGGGGCATACAAGACGAGCAATGCAAATATGTATATATTCCACATACCATACACTCCAGTAAAGAATGCCGAGGTATATTCCAACTCAAGGTCCTCATCCCATTTCCATTGACCCTCGGCAACTTGCCCCATAATGAAGCCTATGACAGTCAAAGCTGCACATAGTAGTGTAGCCAGCATTAGAAACTTGAAACGGTATATGATGCCTTCATAGTGTAGACGACGCACTGAACACATGGTTGGCAGGGACTGACGTTTTTGCGAAATATTTATGAAAACCTGCCACACCATGTAACACAGAAATAGAAAATAAACACAAGTTGATATGCCTGCTAGAATTATAAATGTCAAAGCCAAGTTTGTGCCAATGTCTGTGACCCAGATCGAATAAAAAGGGTTGCGGAGTTGTACACCCCTCTCACACATGTCAAAGATGAAGAGTGAGATGCAGCCTATGACCACTGCACTTAAGTGGCGCCAGTACTGCTTCAGAGAGCTCTGAGCTGATATATCCTGTATTAACATGTGTTCTCCTGCAAACACAAGCCAGAAAGAGAACAACATAGCATAAAATAGGCCCTGACGTATGTCACTGAGCAGTAGCATGAATGGCAGGTCAAAATGTAATGTAAAGTACTCTAGGGGCATATTTAGAAGGCAAAGCGCCAAACCCAAACTCAGTAACATCTTTTCCAACAGAACGGGCTTGCGTTGTAGCATGTGAATCCTTCGCCAAAACCAAACAAGTATAGCAATGATACATGGAAAGAATACAGTTTTCAATGACACCCATACTTTAGTAAAACCACCATTTTGATTGATGACTGTCAATGAAATATCTTGGATATGGCCAATATGCATGTTCATAGTGGGATTGTCAACTGGCAACCTAACATTGAGCAAATAATAGTCGTGAAACAGCGAACCTAATTCAAATAAAGGGATTGCTGAGCAATTGTAAAGGTATTCCTCTCTTTTTATATCAATATCACAGTCCATATAACGCTTTTCGACGGACTGCGTGTACAGTTTCCATTGATCTTCGGGATCTCCTTTGTTTCGGTATGCGAGACGCGCGTCTATTGTTACCATGCTTCGTGGAAGTATTTCGATCTGTGAATGGTATTTAACGTCGATTTGTAGAACGCCAATCAAATTTTGCTGCCATCGGGAATAGTCTAGAAAAGTTCTTTCGCGAGGTACGGGCATTTGGAATGCAAAAACTATGTCGGTTTCGGTAAGACCGCTATGCGCGTAGCCGAGGTCGACGCTCTTGCACTGCCCTTTTCCACGGTTGTAGAACCACTTTTTCGTGTCATTTTTTACGGTCGAAGTATCTCTACACACTGTACCTAGAATGTATTGGACATTAGCAGGCGTGGGCGCGACCAATCCCCCGATCAGAAAACATGTAAGCTGACACAAAAGTAGAAATGAAACTAAAACGGCAAGCTTTCGACCACTGAGGTTCTCAATTATTGTACCGGCCATTTTAACCACGATTTTCACTAAAATCACATTTGTAATGAACAGACTCACTCGACATAAAATAAAATCGACCGGTCTACTCTCAACTCGATTTCTATTGTTCTTGTTTTCTTTTTCGACGCGACTTATTTGACATGCGCAATAAGCGATGTTGCCAGCGTAGAAACAGATAACCATCGGTTCATCGTTATTTAGTGTAACGGTTAACGATTTAATAACAAAAATAACAAAAACTTTAGCCAGTAATAGGTGTTCTTTTCATATCTATAAATAACAATGATTAATATTTGTACAAATAAATCCCACGTTCATCACGACATATCAACTAAAACTAAGGTAGCTAGCAACAAATGTAAGCTAAACGTAAGCCTCGAAAGTGTCCACATACAATTTGATGTTGCTACTAATTTACTAATTCGTATTCGCTTTACCCTATCCTTATCCCAATGTCCTAAATAAAATTATTTTCTTTTTTTTATTATTTCGTAATATCCCTCTATGATCCCTTTACATAAAGTAGTATCATTAGTGCTACCGCTGCCTGATCCGAGCAAGCCGGAGCAGCATGAAGCTTGTTGCCCGCTGGGTAAGACTACGACCTGCATGGGAACCTCTAAAAAGAATTTTGCACATTGTGGCTGGAAATTTAAACTACAAATTCCCCTACAAATGACCAAACTGAGATAGCATATTTCAATTCACTTATAGAATAACACATTTGTGTTCCAATAAATTACACTGCCATGATTAATTTAGAGGTCTAGCAGTAGTATATGTACTTCTGCTTAGAATTTGATGGTCTATTAAATTTTATCTTATAGTCATTTGTGGGAAATTTGATTGCTGGTTCCGTTGCAGACCGTTTTATTTGATGTGGCTTAAGATTTTTACTTATAAATGTAGTGGCTAGTATTATTTGTCTATATTTAAACGATTTTTACACGTTTGGTGCTTAAACATATATAGCTGTTTTATTAATTACATCAAATGTGTAGAATGGCTCTAGCCCTGTAAATAAAATTAATGATAAAATATTTTTTACTAATATCAAAGGGGTTTAATGGTACAAAATTATTTAATTATTAATTATTAAATTAAAACAAGCTTACTACTTGTGATGGCATGAATTGGTTTTTATTTGCATATTTTGTAAGGTGTTATATTTTATGATATTGTAGTTATGAAATACAGTTATATAAGTCAATGCAAGATATATAAGTAACTAAATGTGATACAATTAAAAAAAACTTGGAACTGATCATGCATACCCGATATGGTATTTAATTATGGCATCATTTCGAATTTCCAGTTAAACCAAACTAGACATTTTGGAAAGAAAGCCCTGAGCAAAATAATTTCTTGCTTTTGACTTATATTTACTGTTGCATAAATCTTTGGTGAGAGAAACTAACCGTATTTTAAATATCCCTTGTCCTAACTGCACAATTATGAAACATTCCTCCCCGATTTTGATTTTAAACCGTTATGTTTGTTTTGTTTGACATGTTCTGATTTGTTTGTTGTTTTTTTTTTCTCCCTCACTACCATGCACGCTCTCCCGTTTAAACACTTCGGTGTTATTTTCGGCCTGCTCCTTTTACCGTACGGTTTTTTTTCGACCCATGTCCTATCCCACCCTGTTTGTTATCCTGCGCACCGGACGCCGCATGCAGCCAAGGGACGTACCAACATCGAACTGCGAGAGCAATTCATTCTGGCCGATGGAGTGTCCCAGAGCATGGCAGCGTTCAGACCGCGTACGCCCCGCTCAAACACAAACACGCCACCATCGACGGGACCCATAACAAAGGTAAGTAAGACGCTAATATATGTATGTACAATGTTACATCTCTCCTACAGGAAAGTCTAGTTGTAATTTCGCACAGATTAAAAAGCGCACAGTAGTTTCTTTGGAGGGAGCATCGGTTTGGGATTCGTTTTCGCTTTTTTTATTTTCAATAGCATTTTGTACATGGATGGAACCTTATCCATATACAAGGTGCATTGTCGTGAGTGCAGCATGCGTTGAGCTCGTAGACTTTGGTCGTTTTGCATTAGTGTTCAAGCTATGCATTGGCGCACAGGCTCGTGTAGTGTTTCTTGGTGTTGTTTGCTAGTGTATTTCAATGGATCCACTATTTTGGAGAGGTGGCACGTCAGCGCCTATGGAAATTATGGTAATGTATTTCGTTCCATCCATCCCGCTAGATCCCAATCATACCCACTTCAGCAAAATTCATTCGCGTTCGACTAAACGTGTGGACTAACGGTACCCGGCATAGGAAACGGCGCGGTTCGAACAAAAACGATTGGCACTATGAAGAAAGACTTGAATCAGTGTTTCTAAGGTTGCTTTCTTCCTAATGTTAAGTCTCCCGATTTTGTATTGGTGCGTTTAGCTGAAGAGTTTATGGAGCAGCTGAGGCCTATATTTGAGGCATTGAGGCAACGTGAGGAGCTTCCCTGTTCGTATCCTCTTCACGTCGGTTCTACGCATGGCACTAAGCAGGCCTTCATTTACGGGCACTCAAGATCCCAAGGTTCTACAACGCCAGGACCCCACCACTATAATCATCACCATGGATACCAACCTTCACCAGGATACCATTGGGTAATGCTTTGCAATAGAGTTGCCAGATGAAAAAAGGAAAATGTATATTTTGGTAAAAGCGATATCTTTTAAAACTATGATTAAGCAAAGGTCTTGTGAGACTTGATTTCTGGCAGCTCTACTTTTTTTAGGGTGTGTAGTGTCGCAGTTTTGATTGCACTCTCAATAGGGTTATTATTTAATTGTATTTTGATTTGTCAAATGTGTTAGTCTTATTGTTTTATGTTCTAGTGTAGTAGAATTACAGTCGAGTATAGCATGTTGATGATTTTTTGTGCCATTTATTTCAATTAGGTACCAATCACGGCTATTAAATATTGACAAATTGTCATGTTCGTCAATTCTTTGTCGATACTTTAAATAAAGTTTTTCTAACTTTGGTCAAAAGACGATCTGGCAAGAACTTCGTAGACAATCTTTTTTTCAAACACTTAAATAACCCCAAGTATTACGTTACTTACTTGATTGTGTCACATAGTATATGGTGTTTCAGTAGTTCGTTAACTACCAGTACTAACACTTTAAATTCGGTTACTAAAATACTATGAATCCGTCTAGGTCAGGGAACGGACAGCTCGTTCCGTGCCAATGTCAGCGGGTGGTGTCGCTGGCAGAGCATCCAGGTCCTCGCTAAGTGCGGGTACTCCTGACTCGCTCAGTGACAATGAAGCTGCAAGCGGACTTGGTGCAAGATATAGGAAACCTAGTGTTCCAAGGTTCGTAAATGTTGCAATTTTGAAAAAAGACGCTAAAACTGAACACTTGAATTTTCAGAAAGTTCTACTCGTATGCCTTACTAAACAACATGTTTTGTTTATATAACATAAATATGGTACTATATTCTTTAAGTAAAAAATTGTTCAAAAAGTTTGTGTGTAAAGAATATGTGGTCAAAGATGTATAGTTTTGCAGATATCATCAATCGTAATTCAATTAAGGCCAAAAATTGTATAAGCTAGTGAAGGGAACAACCACATTTTCGAATTATTTTGTATGAAAAATAAAACAGAATTATTATTAAAAAATAATTCATATTGATTCCAGTTGATTCTTTGATATTGTGTCATTCTTACACTGGAGTTATTGGATATGAAAGATATTATTAGAATAACCGACCGACCTAGTAGAGTCTAGGTTATACAAATATGACTTAATGGACTATTACGGAAGAGTTGAAGTGGGTGGCTATTAAAATAAAATGCCCATGACAATGATAATTCCATCGACTACTAAATATTTTAAATTACAATACTTTAAAGTACCGGAAAGGTACTATTCCTATATAATGTTTAAGTGTATTTGTCTTATTTTCTTTAGATCAACGTTAACACCAGGAGGTTCACGACCAGGATCCAGACCTGGTTCAAGGACCGGATCAAAACCACCGTCTAGGCATGGATCAAATCTTTCTTTAGACAGTACAGGTACAGTAAAAAGTTCCATATACTTTTCATTCTATTATCTTGATTACCGTCACAACTGTGGTGTGTCAATTTGTTTCTATAAGCTACTACAGGAGTCATCCCAATTTCTTGTCACTGCGTTATAACATCACAGGCATTGTGACTCATCAGATCCAGTCTTTCTTCAAGATCCTTCCAGGTAATGTACAATTCCGTTTCTAAATACGATTGTCTTCCTCAGACGAAGTGGGCACACCTTCGCGTATTCCAATGCGCAAGGTGACAAACACGCGGACGTCTATCGCTCGTGCCCAGGCTACAGCCAACAAACTAGGTGTCACTACACCCAACGGAGGGTCGCGGCCGCGAACACCTACTGGCTTCTTGACCCCAGCTAGCAGGTAAATACAATAAATTTTTCCATACGACTTGTCTTAGACTTTCGCGATTCTCCTTCATAGAGGCAGACTTCTAATGATATTATTATGGGGGTTCATGTGAATGGTTAGTAATAACAATAAAAGTCCAAGCAATGTGGTATTTGAAGTTTGTTGCCAAAGAATATTTTTTTCTGTTACTGTCATAAAGGGGGGTTTCATTATATTATCCTAATGTAATTGATTCCGATTTGTAATATTCTTTTTTTCGCGGAAACAGTGTATTCTTGGAATGAGTCCATTAATATTTTGCAAACTGAAAGCACTCTCCTACTCATAGCTGTGGTTCTGACAATTCCATCATTATTGAAAAGTTCTTTATTATTTTTATAAGAACTGTCAAGTTCTAATTAGGGATTGTAAATGAAAAGATGAGTACAACTGGTATACGCACGGACAGGTACCCTAACGGAGCGATGTACCGCACCTCGAGTATTCCAACACTATCACCGGTGCCTGCATTAGTGAGGTACACATAGCGAGAGTTTGCCCTTGGATTGTCTCAGTGTATCAACTTTAAAACCTTTCACAAATGACCGACAGGTTGGAACCGTCAAATATAGTGGGATTTAATTTTAAACAGTGACGAGCTAACGTCCAGCTTCTAGATAAAAACTGCATACTTTACGGTAAATGGATTTACCATTTCTGGAATGTTATTGAAGGAAATTATTCGCGGATAGATAAGTCTCAGGGGAAATGACCCGATTCGGTGGCAACGTCAATTAATACAATAGTCACACATTTAGACAGATAGACTTAACTGCAAAGAAATAATGCAGTGGCAATGAAGAGATTTAATAAAAATATCTTATTTCCGTCATGTGTGAAAGGTTTTGCGGACTGTATTTAATTTGGTTAAGTTATGAAAATAATTTATGGCAAAATAATTAAAATCGGATTATTTTGACCAGTTTTAAAAGCGTTATACAGAAGTTACGTGCGTTACCTAAATATGTGTATAGAGTACGCAAATTAGATTATGTCCGTTTAGTATTGTTTTTGATACACGAGTTTGGAGAGCACGTATTGCTTAGGAGGGTATTGGCATTAGTGACGTCAAGGGCTAGCAGTTGGAAAGCACAGTTGTGTATTGTCAACGTTGTACTGTTTGAAATTGTTTTTGAAAATGTGCATAACGGTGGTGGTTCACTGTGGGCTAAGGGCGTCGTATTCAAGTTCCAAAGCATGTACAAGTAGCGACTATAAAACACAGCTTTATCGCAGTGTGAAATATACTAACAAAATATCTCAACATATACGGTCATATTACTAAATTATTATTTTTTTATTTCTTCCCGCATGCAAATACGAAAACGGAATAATACAGCTCCACACATTCCCAGCCGTCTTCAATGGCGTCCGAACATCCCAAATCCTTATCTCACACTCATCCAGCATTCCAAACCCAAGGTTCTACAAAAATTCCAGTTTATGTCGGCACCCGATCACATAGGTCCCCGTCTGTCGAGAGACGTCTGAAAATCTCCAAAATGTCTCACTCTAGAGAAGTTTCCCAAGAGCCCAGTCCTACATCCTTGGATCCTTCTAGAAAATCTGAACAGAGAAGTCCCGAAGACGATTCCTCGCTATTCAGCATATCGGGAATGACGAGCGACAATGAATATGAGAGTAATATAAGCGAATCGAGCGGCGACGCCTCAAAGCCGACCCAGCGCGACATTAAAGGGTACTAGCTTGTAGAATGCTAGCTTCGAGTTTTGCCCGGTTACGTTTTGATGAATGCTCTTTGGATTTTGTATTATTATTTTCTCATCGACAGTCTCTTTCATCAACAATCACATACTTTCCCCATCTCATCATACGCTTGTCCAATGTAAAAAATCATTGCAACAACTACAGCAAGAGCACACCCTTCGAAAATATTTGTGTATATACGTATTTCGCATAAGATTAACACTGCATATTATCAGCTTTGCACATAATACAATCACATATGAAAACATTGTTCTATCTGTAACTGGTAATACATGCACATAACATCATCCATCTCATACTCTCACGGTTTTGACTGCAAATTGGCATGCAAAAGCCTTTTTATTTTATCAAAAAGCAACCACAATGTTTATCAATTAATGAATTCCAGACTGCTTTTCTATGTATTGGTCGATAATGATGATTAATGGTCACATATTCCTTTAATTCATGGTATTGTGGTATTTGAGCTATAAAATTAAACCGCTGTTTTTGTATACTATTGTATTTCTTGTTACTATAATATTTACAATTTATGTATGATTTAACAAAAACCTTTTATTTCTGTACTAATATGCCATTCCACATGATATTTTACGCTATAGTGCGACGATTCATGTGAAATGACAAACATTCTTTGTCTGTCGTTCTGCCACTAATTTTCTGTCTGTCTGTGTGCTCGCTAACATCATCGTAGGAGTGGTTCCTTTGCATCGACGGACGGCCAAACACCCGGACGCAGTCGCATCCCAGTACTTAAGGACCAACATACTAACAGTAACGCCAATAGGTAATTACTAAGTATTTGTAGTGTGCCTTTATGTTGAATTCAATTGTTTATTAGGGAATTGTACCTATACGTAGATCTTTGGGTTTTTTTCGTTTGTCTAGTGTTTTGTATTTTAGTTCTGTCCGTTACTTTCTTAGCTTACGCATGGGGCACCGAGTTCAGTGTATTGGTATTCAGATATTATTTTTGAAACAGGCAAAGGACACCGTCAGGTAGCACCACGCCCGTACGATCTGGGCAGCAAACGGCGGTTACCCGGTTATTGAGGAAGCCTTCGGACGCCTCTGACTCTGGGACCCCGACTACCCCCGCCTCACGACGCGGTACTCCAGCGTCATCTCGAACTATGGAGAAACGCGAACCATTCCGATTGTAGACGACTTTAGATTTACGCAAACCTTTCGCGCTTCTATAATTTGAGCCGAAGGTTTTTACCGCTGCCGTGCCGATCGTTTTGCTCGTTAAACATGTTTTTTCTATATAAACTAGATTTGACTATCTCACATTGTTGAAAACGACCAAGCGCTCTGCACGAGCATCGAATAGTGCCGATATAATAATAATAACTAACACACAATTAACCAATGCGCGAATTAAGCCAAGCTTAATAAAAAAAACGCCAATACGGCTTTTATTTATAAGTGAGAACAATTTATAGATAAATGGTATTAGAAAAACTTAAAGTCTGCACTTGATGCCTTGTAAATTTTCCCTTTTTTTTCAAAAATCCGCGCCAATTTCGATCTATGTGAATCATTTCTTTATTATATTCTTTTGTATTGTGCTGTCAGTAAGTTTACGTAAATTTTGACACTGTACAGTGTCGATGTGAATTCCCTTATTTATTGTCAACGTTGCCATAATTGTTAGTGTACCTTTGTTTTTGTATAAATGCGTGTTAGTCTCTTTATGGAGTCTGATAAGGTGTGATGACGTTTTTGTAATAATTTTCTTTAGGGACCATTTGGTTTTACGGTGAAATGATGATAGGGGATTGTTAATTACCGTTTCCCGATTGTTACAACAGCGTGTAGCAACGCCAGGCTACACTTGTCGTTAGACAGTCTTGAAATTGTGATTAGCCATCAGATAAGTGATAATAGATACTTTATGTTTCTTAAATCGTAATGCACAATTATGTATGTCCCATCTTATTTTTAAGCCTAATTTTTGGTCATTTTACGTGGTTTTGATTTAATGTTAAAGTCTTATTGTACATTTATGTATATTTTTATTTATTAAAAATGCACAATATCTTGTTTGAAGTAACCTTCACGACTTTCGCCAGGGTCGTGTAAGGTACTTCGCGTTGAATAAATCTCATTTTTGTTCCGTTCTGAAAAAAACAGTGACCGATAGCCTTAATACTTAAAGTACATTGTCTCAAAAGACATGTTTATTATACTGCTAAGGATATTTTGATATTTATTAAAGTATTTGCTTTAAAACTATAATCTTTTTCAAAATGTTAACCATAGCTCACCATTTAATTTGTAAGTTTTTTAATATAAACCTGTCCTGTTATAAAATGCTTAATTGTAATTATGAGAAAAATATATTAATCTGGTCATTTTTATTTAAATCATTGTTATTATATTTGTTATGTAAAATCGTAGCAGATCTTACTAAAAGGCTTATGATGTTTTGTATGAAACGATATCGTTGCATTAAATCAGTTTAAAAATCTCATAACAAAATACCTATCAAATAAAAAGATAAAGTAACAATATATTTTGTTTTATTGTTGAAATCCTTGAGATTTAGAAGGATATATGGTAATAGGCACACTAGAGACAAGGGATACATAAATCACACGAATGTACAAACTGGAGGATCATAGTCACATATCTACAGTATTTTATAAACTTTAACTAGCTGACCCCGCAAACGTTGTTTTGCCATATAAATATCGCTATTAAAAATGGGAAATTTAGGGGGATGAAAAATAGACGTTGTCCGATTCCCAGAACAACCAAATGTGAATATAAAATTTCATCAAAATCGGTCAAGCCATTTCGGAGGAGTTCATTAAACCAAACACCGTGACAAGAGAATTTTATTTAAGTATTAGATATACCCTGAGAGAGTAAGTTTTAACTGAAAAGGCGAGAAGGATAAAACTGAATAATCATAACCTAGCTAACAACGGTTATGATAACAATTGGAATAAGCCAAGAGATCCCAAGCTACGCATTACTATGATAGTCTTATATAAATAGCTCGAGGAACCCACCACCCACGAGTTAAGAAAATAAACAAGTTTCCCGTATTAAGCTATACGTAGAGCAAAAATGTATGGAAACCATCAATTAAAACGAAAAGTTCCGTGTCACTTAATCTCATGCGACATGACAACAGTTTAATAAAAACGTTATTTGTTTTTGGTCCGTTAAAGCTCAACGTTAACGTTACCAGAAACTAGTTGTAATTCGTAAGGCTAGTAACTCCACGAAGCATAGAGCTTTCGTTTTCTAACTAAACAGATTGTATACAATAAATCAATAATAATATTGTATTAGATTGTTTGTTACTTTAATATAAAATAATTTATATAATCAAGTTTACTTAGAATTAATATTCATGTTAAAGCTTATTAAACACACATATAAATTAAACTAAAATAATTGCACTAAGCAATATTTGCCCTTGCATAGACAATTGGTTGTTTTTTAATAGACGCTACGAACATTGACAAATGAAATGACAATGATTTGTTGACAATGAACAAATCAGCGTGACTCAGGAAAATAAACAAAACACTTTTTCCAAAAATATAGTCTTAATATACCTTCACAATGGTTGGAAGAAACATTGATGGGCCTGCAAGGGATCGCGTTATGAAATTAATAGAGGAGAAGGACAGAATGGAAAGTGAAATCAGGGATCAGACAGCCGTTTTAGAAAGTAATAATATTGGAATGCACGAACCTCTTGTGGACCAGGATGGATTTCCACGAAACGATATTGATGTCTACAAAGTTCGGCATGCGAGACACCGCATAATTTGTAAGTAGGTTAAAAGAGTAACTGAAACTTTTTGAATCTTGTAGAGACTACTCCACGTCTCTAAATTTTAAACTTCTATTTCAGGGAGGACTTTACATACGTTTAATTACATACACAAACACAAGTACACTCAGAGCAAGAAAAAGTATCTCTGTTTCACACTTCACTCTGTTTCTCACTTCAATCAGACATTATTAAAACAAGAATGACAAGCATTGTTTAATTTTTATTGTTAAACAGTAAAAGCTGACAGTAAAGAATTTCTGTTTAGCTCTGGCCATAAAGTTGACATTATGTTTTTGAGTCTAAATTATTTATTTATTTACTCTTATTGTGGAAACTAGGTACACAAGGTGGACTTAATGCAATGCGGCATTCTCTACCAGTCAACCTTCGGGTTAAAAAGAGAGAGATTATGTACCTTCCAATCTTTCGCTAAATTCATCATCTCCAACATGATTCACATGTAAATTAAGTCTTATGTATATCTTCAATGTTTATATTTCCACCTATCCATGTTTTATATTCCTTACTGCTCTATCAGTATCTCAATTAATTTTCTCTATATCTCTAAGCCCATTAGCTGCTGAATTATTGGAAATTCAAAATTGGTTAACTACATACAACACATGAGGAACTGTCACTGTGACCATGGCAAAAATTGCCATAGATTGCCATGGAAAAACGAAAAATGAATATAAAAAAAAGTGCAGACCCATAACCATAAAGCCTTGAGTTTATTTATTTTTATTTATTTATTGAGAGGAGAACCAACAACTAAAATGAATGAAAAACAATTGAGTAGGATACACAGCCAATTACAGGTTCTCACGACTAAAAATAGTAGAAAAAAACTCCGATATTTATTGGTAGTAAATGTTATTACAGATATAAAACTAGCCCACATGAACTTATTATTGATACTATTATTAGATATTTATAATATCAGTATTGAGTATATTTACTTTAAATCTACATAAATCTAGTAATTGATTTCAGGCCTACAAAATGATCATAAAAGCATAATGAAGTTGATTGAGAAAGGTTTAGCGGAAGTTCATTCTGATCTGATCGGTTCTACTGGAGAGCAATCATCAACTGTGAATGCACAATCAACTTCCAATGGTTATGTGAATGGAAGTAGCAGTGGTGACAGTTCACACTTAGAACCCTTTGCTATTGTTGGTTTTGTCCAAGATGGCTCACCTGCGGATTTAGGTGTAAGTAACATTTATGAAGTCCACATATGGGAAAGTGAAGCATGGGGACTCCCCAGACTAGGTGGCAGACGCTTTGTGAAGGTCGCTGGGAGTCAGTGGATGTAGTCTGCACAAGATTTTATGTCTTGGAAATCTATGGGGGAGGCCTAAGTACAGCAGTGGACTTCTGTGGCCTCGTTGGTCTACGGGTTAGATGTGCCGCCTTTGGATCAAGGGGTAACGGGTTCGATTCCAGGGTCGGGCAAGTGTCTTTGTCTAAGCCAGAAGCACTTGCTCGAAGTCCGAGTGTCATTTGTGCTCGTGAATTACATGTTTGTAAACTGCCCCCGCGATACAGGATATATGTACCAACATTTATACATCACAACTAGAAAAAAATAATACGGCCTTCTTTAATTATATGGAGGGTAATTAGCCTACTATGCCACGCTGGCAAGATGGGTTGTCACTGGGTTTCATTTCAAGTTGACCTGTTGAGACTAGGTTTTCGGCCTTGTTATATTTCCTATTGTCCACTATTAAGACACCCTCAGGATGGAATGGGGTGGTGACACTATGTATTCTAAATCCGTCACGACGGTATCGGTTATCAATCATGCGATATCTTTCCAGGGCCTCTGTCCAAACGATGACATTCTGCAATTTGGATCGGTGAATAAGCAGAATTTCGAGGATATCACACAGATTCATGACATAGTATCACACTCAGTTGGTCAGAGGGTCAACATAAAGGTGCAGAGGGACCATCGAGTTGTCAACTTGACAGTGGTACCAAGGCCATGGTCGCAGCCCGGTCTACTTGGTTGTCATATTCAAAGGAAGTCATAATTTATGAAGTCTGGATTTTATGATAAAATATTTAGATGTAGCTTCTTTTATTATTCACTATTTGTTATCCATTGGTTCGTCCGGGTCGTGTTTAACAAAAAACTTTTTGTTCTCTTCGCAGAGCTTATGATAACTTAATAATTATTTATTACGCGCGAATCAATTTTTTTTAGAAAACCGGCTAATTTCGCCACAATAATGTGGGTTCCTTAAGTGCGAAGGGTGTCAATAAAAGTAGCCTAATTTATGAATACTGGCGTACTCACGTCAGATTAGTAGAAAATTTAGCCATACACACATCACCAAGATTGTCCTGATGTTGCTCTAAAGTTTTCGTGTCAGTTTAACCTCAAGTTTGTGGGTACTTGCATAGTGCTGCTTGTTTATAGTGTCGTTCTCTTATTTACTTATTATGTACCCTCCGTGTAATTGGAGGAGGCCCGACTCAGCAGCGGGTCGTTTATGGGCTGAAAAGTAGTAGTATACCTTTTGTAGTTGTTAGTGAAGACAGTTACGTTACAATTATTCGTTTGGACGTAAATAAAAAATCACAAATTTTATGCGGTTTTTATGTAGAGATTATACATTTTTATTTTTAAAAAAGAACATTAAAGTGTTTATCTAGTAAGCTGACAGAAAGTTTGGCAATATCGGGTAAAAGGAAGAGTGAAATTATTACGTAAGCCGTACCTCGTGGCAAAGTGTATACGCCCGTATTGTTGTTAAAGGTTAAAACGACTCACAGTTTCGAATGTCTTCTACTGACCATCAGCAGGCATCTTCCCTCTGTTACACCAACCGGGGACCAACAACGCACACGTAAAACGTAACAATTAGAGTCTCTTCCCGATGCTAAGTCTTACACAACTAGATCTACGACTGCACCTAACGGCGCACGGAACGGTACTGTGGCCATCTGCGCTACTAACATAGTTCTGTGGGCGGTGCATACAGATACCCTCAACTCACTGTTTTACAAACTACCCACATTGTCAACTTTATCAAATTTGACAGATTTTGCCGATTTGACTCGCGATGGGTAATTCGGAAGTCAAGATATTTTATGAAATATTCAGCAATTAAAATAAGTTTTATTATCATGATATGACGGTTGTACCTGCGCGCATATTGCTGGATTTTTGTACTTGATATTAAAAAAAATATATCAAACTAACCGTTCACATTTATTTTACCTCTGACTTATGCAAACATACGTGTTAAGATAAAATACTTTTCTCAATTTAGTGGAAAATAGCAGGTTGCATTGTAATTATTAATAAAAAAAAATGTTTGGGTTTTAAGGAAGCTGTCCTACGCAGTTTTTACAACTTTAAAAAGTATATATTATATTCTGGCGAAAAAAAAGACTCGAAAGTTTTAAAATCTATGTGCCGAAAATCTCGGGCGCATGAAAAAATTAGAGTTATAGACGCTCTACATTTAGCTTAAATACCCAGGCCGGCTTTAACGGCCCGAGATAAAATGGCTGTGAACGGACGAAATCGCCTTTTAAACTGCCGGTGGCCATTTTTCCGATAGCTATCCAGCACTGGCGCAAGCTACTGACCCTGTGTAAATCTGCCATTAGCCTTGTAATCGTTGTTTATTAGCTTAAAAAAATCTTGATCCAAAAGAGCCTTAGCGTGTTAAATTTCGCGCATTACATCAATGAATCCCGTGGCTAACTTCACCCTTTTCCGGCAAAAACTTATTATGCGCAGGATACATTTTGGCTCAAGATGTAACGGCATAGACTTAAAAAGAAAGAGTGTTCATTTAATAGGTACTTAGTATAATATACCAAAAGTTATTTGTTCAACAAATAGAAATCTGTTTAGTGTTTGTGTAAAATTGACTAAAAAAAACCAGAAATATTGTTGATAATTAAAAATAAATCTTATGGTTGATGACCATAGCGTTTGACTTTTTCTTTGGCACTTTTACTTTCACTTGTTTCTCGTCATTTTTATGTTCAGAGACCTTCACTATTTTTAGTTCTCCTTCTTCCTCGATTTCTTCGCCGCTGTCCTTCCGTTGTGTTATGTCGTCTTCATACATATATTTCATGGAGAAATCAAAATAGAGCTTATCCTCCACTAGCCTGTAATCTGGTTTGTCGATTGTGCCCCTAAGACAATCGTGGTAGTGGCATACAGCTTTTTCTTGCTCGTAAGTTTCACAGGAGCCTGGTTAAAAAATAGAAAGAAAGAAAGAAAAAGGTTTATTAAACACATTAAAACAAAAGAGAATAAACACACATTGGCAACAGAATTATACTGTCATGTGTCTTAATGGCCGCATCTTAGCATAATTCTACAGTTTCCTTTAGTTCTGCAGTCCTGAAATAGCTTAACTGTGTCACCAATCCATACCATCATTAGGGTGACTAAAAGAACGCAAGAGGCAGATCACCTAGCCGCAAGAGAAGGAAAACTCGATACAATCCCTGTGCCAACCCGCCTTACCAGCGTGGCACAGTTATTTCCCTTCATGGATTCGGAGGAGGCCCGAACTAGTAGTGGGTCATTTATGGGCTGAAATGACGAGTGTGTCAGACTTGTTTCTACCACCATTTACGACACCCTCAGGATGGAATGGGCTGGTCACACTATGTATTCTAAGGGTCAGCGCCGACCAACGGAGTGGCGGCGAAGAGACTAGTTTCGTATCAATTTAAATTCAACCTAAAACGCTTCAGAATACAACTGTATATGGTACAACGAAAATACAATGACGGCGAGCGACATAATACGTCACCACATGGTGGCAGATTAGTGAAACAACAACAGCTAGCCCAGTCATCTCGGCTCATAAATTACTTGTGAATCACCCCCTGATTTCATGGAAGGAAAGAAACGTAGAGAATCACGTAGTCACAGCCGGAACTGTGTTAAGGGGAATATGGAGAGAGTCCCCATGTCCGCAGCGATGTTGATTTCTGATGAGTTTACCTGGTCTCTGTACTCGTACTGTGAGTACGGCGCGTTCCGGAGCCATGTTTTTGAAGTATACCAGGTAGCAAGCCAGCAACGTACCGGTTCTTCCACGGCCTTGTCTACAATGCACCCCTACTATCTGCAAACATAAAATACTATACTACTCAGCCCATAAATTACCCACTGCTGTGTTGGGCCTCATCTCATCACAGGTAGGGTAATTAGCCTACTGTGCCACGGTGGCCAGACGGGTTGCCTATGTGGTATTCTGATCTGTAGGCTATATTATTTTAAGGTTCATCTAAATCCTTTTTGTTGGTTTGGCGTGAAAGAGTAACAACAACAAGTTTGTACGAATGTATGATAAATTCTTACAAACTTTCACGTTAATTATTAGTAGAACAAGCTACTAGCCGATATGGATTTAAAAAAAACACAATACTGGCTTCCGCGTCAGACATATGTGACGGTAAATAAACTTCGGACTGGCGGTAGATATGAGCGCCACAATGATTAATGCACTCTGTGGCGGTTTTATAGATTTTGTAATGTAGGTAACTTTCTAACAGCGCCATCTAGTAGCGACATGCAGCATTCTCCTAAACTGTATACATTATTAGGTACAGTTCCTGCATTAATTTATAAAAATAAGCATAATTATATTAAGGAAGGCCAAAGGCTTCGTTATAAAACGGTACTTTTGCATTTTTATAAAGTACCCTGTATCTCGGGGGCAGTTTACAAATTTGAAATTCACGAGCACAAATGACACCCCGACTCGGAGCAAGTACCTTTAGTTAACACAAAGACAGTTGCACTTGCGTAATCCAAAGGCCCCCTAGACTTAGTTTAGTATTATTTTATCTGTGCCTAGACGAACTAGTAGAATTACTTTATAATAATTCATCATCAGTGCAATAGATGGCGCTAGGTAAATTCTTTTTACATCAAAATTACCTCTCCACGTATTTGTGCTCTTTCACAAATTTCAATAAACTTGATTATTTGCTTCAACGTCGGCACGCCAAATTCTTTAATCCTAATTTCAGTCCACTTCATCTTCTTCTCACACTCCAAAATCGGTGGCACTCTCTCAGGCGATAAGGTTAACAAATGATTAACGCCAACATCGGCGAGATAGTTCAAGTTTTCCACTGTTTGAGGGCACCCCATGGCCGCTATTTTATTCTCAATAAACCATGAGAAGTTGTAGGGTGGATAAGATTCGTACTCTTTTGGCTTTTCCATCGCTATATCTTCTTTTGGTTGGTTTGGAGATTCCTCAGTCTTTCCTTGAGGTTCGCGGTATTTGTACCATAGTTTGGCTAACTTTATATTTGGTCTATTAGGTACAGAACTCATTTCTACAATAACAAACAAAACTTTTATGTAAACAGTACTGGTTTCAAACTTGATTTTAAGCAATGCGCAAACTGTACTGAAAAAGAGTTATAATTCACTTATGTATCTCAATCAGCTCAGTAAAGATCGATCAGTCTAAAAATGTCACGATTGAGACAATATGAAGAATGCGCTGTTCTATTGCAAATTAGTAATAAGTAAATTCTTTTTTACAATTTCAAAACATATCACATAAAATAAAACTGTCCTTGAAAGTTGTCAAAACGTTTAATAATCCCAAAGATCGTCGTTTGTTTCATAAATACGATTTAGGCTGGTAGATGAAAACTAAACTTCATATAACACAATTTAATATATTCTGTATGTAATTGATAGACAGTAGTAAAATCATATTAAATCCAAATATCCGACTAATATTCTTTAAAATTTTCACAGATTTTCCAAATTTTATCTTAAGCCGGTTAGTATTTCCAGATCTTTGTGTTGACCGTACTTCTGAACCAATTTGCGCGAAATCGTTTGAAGTAAAACAGTTACATCGCTAAACTGACTGAACCTACGCCTAATGTCAACGTGAGCTAAATGAGATAATGAATAGTGACATATTTTATTAGTATTACTGAAATATCTCTTTTACATCACTCACTCGGGAACTGCACAAGACTAATCTTATTTGTAACGATTGTAAGCTGTTGGTACAACGCCAAACTGGATTGGCACCTCGGTGTGATTCCGTCGACATTTTCATGTTGTATTTATAGACAAAATGTCAATTAGTTTTTTAATTAGGCTCACCTTTGTCTTGGGTCAGCATCATCATGTTAACCCATTATAGGCGTAAAGGGATCCAGCCAGGCGAGGTGGTATGTCTGGCAAGGGGTCGCAGCGCCTATCCCCCGATAGTTGTAGTCGGGGAAATATTAACTGTGCGAATTGCTCTTGAAATTTCGCTATCGCGGTGTAAGACTTTTTGGTATTTCTCGCATTTGTAGACGATATTTCTGGATGAATTACATCCAGAAAGTTCAGAATTTTCGGGTAAATTGTGTAAAGTATGCAGAACTCAATGCCATGAGCCAATTCGATGGAGACGATTTAACTGACCGTGCCATTCTAACCCGTCAAGTTTATCATCAATCAACCAAAAGAAGTCATAGGCCTCCCTGGAGGATATGCACGAATGCCAGTCCTGAGGCCGCATCTACTGGATTCCGGCGACCTGAACCAGGTCCTCGATCCACCGTGAGAGAAGACCAGTACATTCCGGTACGAGGTCGGCCGTCAGTCCTGCGAGTCACGTACCCTGCCTATTGCCACTTAAGTTTGGCACCCTGTGGGCTATGCCAACAGAATTAAAGAGACTCCACTGCGTACCTCCTCACTGCTGATAATACTCAGCCTATACACGCAGTGCTTAGTCGGGTGTCCGCCAATTGCAATACATGGAGGGTAATTGGCCAACTGTGCCACACTGGCCAGACGGGTTGGCACGGGGCTTCTTATCAAATTCTTCATCTTTTGCGGCTAGGTTTTAGACCTAGTCATTTCTTATTCTCAGCTCTAACGACACCCTGCGGGTGGAATGGGGTGGTAACACTATGTATTCTAAATACGTCACCACACGGACAATTATAATGACTGCCTCGTTGGTCTAGTGGTTAGATGTGCCGCCTTGGATCAACGGGTCCCCGGTTCGATTCCGGGGTCGGGCAAGTGTCTTTGTCTAAACCAGAGGCACTGGCTCGGAGTCTAGGTGTCATTTTCTATCTATAATATGTATGTATTTACAAAAAAAAATGTATATAAGTAGTTTATCATCCATCTCGTTACCATAACACAAGCATTAAAATTGCTTAGCTTGGGACGAGATGGCGTTGTGTGTAATGTCCAAGGATATTTAATTATTTATTTATTTAAAATTCTGATAAGTTGTCAGTATAGAATATACAGAGTTGATATGACAGAGAGGCATTAAATTACACTACGTATACTATGTGATTAGCATGAATTCGAAACGGTACAAAAAAAATACACGTGATTTTTCATGGGGGGTGGAGGGGTAGTCTTAAACCTCACCAGGTATCACAAAGGGGAGAGGGGTTAAAAATGTTAAAAAAAACACGTGATTAATGGACGTCATAAGGTTAATAAACGATACGTTAGGCATAAACATCTGATAAGAAAGATACATCATGTTCAAATGAGGCAAAAATTTAAAAAATCATTTGCGGCTATACTATTGCTCCATTTTAATTGATTTTAGGTACAGGTACAGCCTGGAAATGATACCTAGTATAGGCAGTTAAAAAAAATGCTCCTATGTCGTATCAACCCTGTATGTGTATTTTATGTCCGCCACCACACACAACAACATTTTCTTATAGGCTCTTCACTTTAAACTGCAGTTAAATCATGTGGTAAACTGATATTTAACGATGGACAATTGTCTAAATAAATTCCTTGATAAACGTACATAATTATAAATTTGAAAATATCATCAGATGAACACCGATTAGAATACATATTATCACCATCCCATTACAGCTTGAAGGTGTTTTATAGGCTTAAGGAAATTACAAGACAGGAAGGAAACCATGATGCAAGTTAAAGAAATCGATACGAAACCCTGTGCTAACCTGTCACCATGGCCCGTAGTCTAATTTCTCTCCATGAAACTGGAGGAGGCCCAGTTCAGGTGAACTTGATATTTTTATAATGATAAGGAAGTATTTATTTTGCAGCTGTCCCGAAATCAAAATGAGGTCATTATCTTGAATGTACGCGGAAATCTTAATTTAGAACTATATTTTATCGGTTCGCTCTTGACGCAGGTTTCCCTAAAAATATAATGTTGGCCAATGTCGCTCGGCCGGACGGCGTAGTGTTGTGAAATGACGCTACAGCTCGGGATAGTTATAATCGCAGACAAAACTCCTTGTGGTGACGGATTTACAACATAATGTCACCAACTCATACCTGTCAGGGCCAAACTTATTATTTTCTATTGAAATGCTTATACGACACGGTAAAAAGGTCAAGTTTCAATTAAAAGTTCTTGTGGTATACCTAAAATAAAAGAAAAATGTCGAAGACGAAGAGGAACCTTTTCAATGACGTCTTAGGTTTTCTCTAAAATCTGTTAAAAAGTGTATTATTTCAGTACCAGAATGACTTAAATTCTCAATTCGATTGTTTTGTTTATAAATATTCAACCGCCTTTACTAAATCAATATGCCTCTAGAAAAAAAAATTACCATAAATAATCGTTTAATACCAGAATAACAACATATCTTTAATACCACCATAACAACATAAATCTTATAGGTTAAACTATCACAAATTGATCACAGTCTTAATCTAGAACATTCTTCGTGCTTTCCTTGGCTGCTTGGATGAATTCTTCCATTGCGTCCACACTGACTCCAAACCTTAGAGGATTGTCTTCCGTCAGGTATTCAAAGTACCTGCCAACTGCCTCCTCTTGGTCCTCTGCATCTAAAGAACCTATGAAAAAGAAAAAAAAAATAGTTTTTATAAACTATACTGTAGACATACTGTTGGAGATTAGATGGATTGTTGTAAGGGGGTTCGAAATTCAGGGGAGTTTTAGTGGGTGGGGGGAAAGCCTCTGTCCTCGCCCATGGCGCCCTCAAGTCCGCACATATTCGGCCACGAGTATAGAGTAAAAATACTATAGCACGGCCTCGGTATAGTATTCTTCCTAGTATGGGGACAGGGCAGAATATAAAACTTCCCCACCGCACGCTGCAATGGGAAATAACGCGTGTTGTAAAAGTCAACAAAATCCAGCACGCTTGGTGGTAGGATCGAATGGTCAGGCCGTCGAAAGTCCGGCGCCAAGCAGTTTTACTGTATTGCGTCGTGTGGATGTAAGCCGGTGCCCGACAGGGCATTTCCTTGAATTGCCTGCAATAGGGTCAAAGGTAAAAAGTACCACAAACGTATTGAGCCAAAAGCTCTCCTGCGCAATTGTTAATTTTTGGGCCCCTTGACATTGGTGGAGAAGGGAAGCGTAAGTCACACCATTGGTTGACGACATGCGCGTATTTTCGTCAACACGGCGCTTTTGGTTCAAGATGTTTTTAAGATTTATAAGATTTTTTTTGGAATCGAAGAAGGGACGTCTAATCCAAAGCTGCCACATCCACCCCCCTGACTTAGAGGGCAGTCGATCATCAGTCTCGTGCATGCAACGTTTTTGGTCGTTCAAAAACTTCTTAAAGCCTTTTACCTGGCCTGATCATCCGGATAACGTTCATGGCTTGGTCGGGCTCGAACCTGTGGAAGTGGATGAGATAGCATGCTAGCATCACACCAGAACGACCTCTGCCTTGCCGACAGTGGATGCCTAGTACCTGCAAACAATGCAAACTCCATCACTCATCCAAACCAACAGTATTAGGGCTGGTTGTCTGAACAGTCTGTGTGGTGAGGGGTTTAAAATACACGGTGTCACCACCCCATCCCATCCTGAGGGTGTCGGAAGATAATGCAAAGGCAGATCACCGTTTTTTTTTTGTGAGTGGGGAAATTACTTTGTCGGGTACTCTGCCGCCGGCGCCGCCACTCGCGGAGAAAGGCCTCTACGCGAGTGGACACGATAGGGTGTGCGGACTCGAAGACCCCTCCGCCCCCTCCGGTAATATGGAGGCCTCTACACACTAAAAACCCCACTCGTGTCCCGTCTCTCAACCCGTTTTGGACAGTAAGAAATCGCATTTAGCGTTAAGACCGCCCTTTGTACAAACTGTTGCTTATATGTAATGTGTTCAGTATAATTCTCTTGTATACAATAAAGAGTTCATCTATCTATCTATCTACATCGCCATCCAAGTAGCTGCAGAGGTTTTTTGAGGGAGCTGGGGAGGTGTGTTGTTCAGAAATTCAGATGACTCGTGCACTTTATGGGAAAAGCACTATTCACTATCGGAGGTGGTGCTAGTCCTCTGTTAAGAGGCCCTAGCCGCAAGAGAAGGAAAACTAGATGCGAAACTCTCTAGCCAGCGTGCCACAGTAGCCTTCCGTCTCTTGCAGCTAGGTTTCCGCCTTGGTATTTGCTGTAGTCGCCTCTTACGACACCCGCAGGTTGAAATGAGGTGGTGACATAATGTATTCTAAATCCGTCATCACAAGAAATCTGATAATCATTTGTTTATTTGAATGCGGTGTTACGGTATAGCGGTTTACTAGTGGTTGCTTTAAACATGTTTTATCAAAATCGTTTTAGCCGTATCAAGGCCCATTTTTAGTTATATCAGGGTCCTATTGTAACTAGGTGACGTACCTAAAGATGATTGAATGTTTGACACAAAAAACCTTTCGTACAATCAAGTGTTTCGTATTGCAGGGCGATTTCCAAAAAAAAAAACGTCTAGAAACAGTGCCAGATAGACCTAAATTAGAGGTCAATTTTAAATTTAAATTACTGAAACACATACAGCTGAAAAAAGAAGCTTCTCTTTTTTAAAACACAATGTTATAAAAAAGTAACTTTGGTTTTCATATTATACTAGCTTTTGCGCGCGGCTTCGCCCGCGTGGCCTTCGAACCCGTGCATATTTTTTATGAACATAAAATCGGTTATTGTGACTAAACTATGATAGTTAGATATGTGCTCTCGCAGTAGATCTTTTTATTCTAGATTCTTTTTTTGTAGATCTGTATAAGACCTACAAACCCGTAGTACATCATTTTGTTCTATTGTCAATAGTTTTTGCAGCGCACGCATAAATAGGTTTTCGATTTTACACCTTGGTTTACAAAATCGCAATTTTCATACGGATCCCTAATTCTTTTGAAAATAAAATAGCCTATAACCTTCCTCGATAAATGGACTATCTAACACTGAAAGATTTTTTGAAATCGGACCAGTAGTTCCTGAGATTAGCGCGTTCAAACAAACAAACAAACAAACAAACTCTGCAGCTTTATATATTAGTATAGAGTATAGATTGATTGATCCTACTTTTCTTATAAGCAATTCGCATGTTCGTACAGCACAAACACTATTGTACTAAATTATTGGGATCTAAATTTGATCTAAAGGAACGCAAGAAGCAGGTCACCTGGTCGTAAGAGAAAGAAAACTTGACACAAACCTGCGCCAGCGAGGCACAGTCGCCTGTTTTCCATTAATTTGGAGGAAGTTGGACTCATGATTAAACTTTTGCAACAGTTTTTTTTTCGGCAAAATTGTTTATTTCAAAATCGCATTGGGCCAGTAAAAAAAAGATGACGAATATTAAATTCACATTTATCTAATGCTTAGATCGTAAGGATTTAATAAAACTGTACGCTATGGATGGACAGTAGGTAAGTATTTTAGTAAGATTGTATTTATTAACATAGTTAAAAAACCTAACGTACCTCTCCATTCTTTTCAGCCTTTTTGCATATATCGATGAACTTTTTAATTTGGTCTATACTTGGTAATTCGAACTCTTCAACTGGGACTTCTGACCATCTCAGTCTCGGCATGTCGTCCACTGGCGGTTTTTTGTCCGCTGTTAAAGTTACCAAATGCGTGATCCCCTGGTTGACTAAAAACTTCAAATTCTCTTTATTTCTGGGAAACGCCATGGCCGCGATTTTTTTCGGTATAACCCAAGAAAATTTCAATGGTGGGTACGCATCTACTTCGATTTCTGGGAATGGGTTCTCTGGAATGATCACTGTTAATTCATTCCGTATCTCCTTTCTCGCACCGGCTAAATTTTTGTCATCTTGTTCCGTGATGTCTTCCATCCTTGTGTAAACTTGGTAATCTTCAGACATGATTTTATTTAAAAAAACACACTCAATAAAAATAAATAAACCCCGCGCAATTTGTTTTTTAAAAACACAAACACTTGTCGCACTGGCAGTTTTCAATTGACCATCTAGCGTGATTATTATCAGTGGACTACAAGCATAGCGAGTTGGCACAAACTATACTACTGTGCTGGAGAGGATGTAACATTTATTTCTGGAGACGCATTTACGGTCGTTTGAAAACGTAGAACCTTGTATACTACGATTTTGAGCCTTAATGAAATTAAGAAAACATTATCGTCAATTTTTCAGGTTATTCTCCCGCCAAGTGACGATGGATCGTTCGGAAAAAAATTATCGTCGTACCTATTTATTTACGTATAACCTTACTATGTTGTGTTCATGAAATATTGTGGCGGACGAACGAAGCATTTAATTTTGTGTGAGACGCGCTGGATATTGATTGCGCACGGTTCTATTGTAAACACGGAAATTCTAATTCCAGACAATATCAATGCCATAATAAAATTGAAATAATGCTTGGCATGATAAATGGTGTTCCCGATGTGCGCTCAAAGAGATTTACGTGACTGCCTGATTAAAATAACATTCATCATTTAACGATGAAAGATCTTGCAAATTGGTTGAACGTTTTATATTTCTGTGGTGTGATGTGATCCTACGCGCTATTCTATTAGGAAAGCATGGTCTTAGCAGTGGCAGAAATAGCTTTTTCATTGCCAAACGTCACGATTTCCCTTTTTACAGATCGACTCTGTAAGTCCTAATTACCGTTTACCCTACCTATGAAAACCACCCAGGTGATGTTTGTGTATAAAAAAACTAGTAGTTTTTTTTTTCTTTCTTGTGGCTCTCACGGTTTGTGTTTAGCCAATGTCAAGTCACTTTGTATCATTTCAATATTATTTCTCTCCATCATCATGGGTTTGCCATTTCCCTGTTAGCCACTCATAAGTAATTTCATTTTGAGTGTCCCCCTCCCACGTGGCTAAGATGTTCTGCACGGACGTGGGGTCGGCCTTTGGGAGGGAACTAGTAGTTCTTTAATACTTTCATTCTCAATTTCACCACAGCGTAAACGATAAACAAGAGTATAAATGTACCGGAAGCCATATTATTTAACAGCTGTGAGAGACGGCGGCTAGATGGCGCTAGTGGAACGTGCACCGGATGCAGACAGTAAAATATTGTAACGTTTCCGCCAAGTGATTGCCTTTATAAGGAGTCGCGCGGTTGAGTCGGTACGCATTTCTATCGGATGCGTCGCGGTGCACGGATCACTGTCTTTCGACAGTCAGTTCAGCCCGGTTATTGGACGTGGAATGTTGTCAGACAATTAGTACTGTCCTTATTGCGGTGGGTGCGTGGAACCCTGTCTCTGACAGTCAGTACTGCTCTCACTGTCACGTTGCTATGCTAGTTATTTAATTAATTTGATTTCATTTCTAGATTAAATTAAAGTGACTATGTTCGACTGAAATAAATTTGTATGTTGCCATATCTGACTATTACTTCTGATGTCTGCCTGGGGCCAAACCCGACATCAGAAGTGGGATGTAACTCAGTCAGCCCATGTGGAGAAAACAGTGAAGGTAACGAGAAACAGTGTAGGGATAATGTGTGTGCTTCTGAACGCGATAGAAATGACCGATAATGGCGACTTCTACTAGAGCAACAGAACCGTAATTTTCTAGCCATTATACAGGCAATGCAAACGTCGTCTTTCAGCAATTCCGTGAGGTTTCCAGGTTTCCACAAGCGGCAGTCAGTGTGGAGATTAACCAAGTGAACGGGATCACTTGTTTCCATTGTCATGGACAAGGACACTGCACGTCTAACTTCCCTGAGCGGAGCAGCAGGAAGGCGAGCAGAAGTACTGCGGTCAGCCAGGTCAAAGAATAGTGAGTGGATCTGTAGTAAGCGCACCAGCTGGAATTTTACGTCACTCCGGTGAGCAGTTTCCATTTTATTACTTGGGTCAATTGTATGGTAATAAGAGTTTATGTTAGTGTGACTTTGACCGGTTTGGTCACTGTTGAATTGATAAAATATTATTTGAAATTCTTTTACGTGTTTTACCTGTTAATTACTTGCGATACGAAATTTAGATTGGACGGGATGTTTTAGCGTTAGGCTTGACAGTTCAACGGTCTAGCGTCATATTTTCGCCAGTTTATAGCAAAGTTTTCCAAGATTATGGCACCATTATATGCCGTGATTGGCATCGGTAAGGTAGATTGGGATCGGATTTTCCGCCCACCACTGGGGCACTCCATCACAAAATGTGCAGGAAAATATTCCGCTACCCTCATATAGTGTAGAAGCATTTTGTTTTTCGAAATTAACTGATGCTTTACTACCCCGGTTCTCGTGCACCACCACATCCTTTCATGGTATTGATGCAGTTTGATTCTGATGACCCGAATTCTGACCGAGAGATGGTGTCGCCTGTCAGATGTCATAATTAGTAACAAAAATTTGAAAGGTGTCGATTTAATCATGACGATGTACCATTGTCTACGAGGCCGTGCAGCCACGTTATTGATCAAAATACCTCCCAGTCTATAGTAATGGGAAGATATGCAGGAGACTTTGAAAGCTCAGTTCTCTCGTCCTGTGCTGATTCAGGATCACTTTAAATTTTAAATTAATACGAAGACCACCCCACTTCTGGAGACTTAGCTCCTAATATCATGAAAGAACAGATGATTTTGTTTAGTAATGGCATGGAAGCCATATTTTCTAAAATTGTCATCTAGCTCCCGCACACTAACTACTTTAGTCTCATTCGATCCAGACGATCCCAACTCAGATATAGAGGGTTGGTGTCAGCTATCAGAGATTATAGTTGAGAATAAGAAAGTAAAACTACAAGATCTAATAATGGCAGTTTATCAAAATGCTTATTTACCCGACAAAGTAATAACTGGCTTCGCAACTCTGTTTTATCACAATACGATGCAATAATTTGTCATGAGTAAAATTCCACTGTCATGCGATAAAACAACTTTTTCGTGTATTGCGAGGAATTTCTTTAAAAAAAACGTGAAAATGAGTCTTCTGAACCCTGATCTTCTGATCTTGAACTTGCCCCAAAATGTCATCGGAGTAGTTAGTTTCTGGAGAAACTGCAATAATTATGGTAAAATAGGACATCGAGCTTCCGAGATTCGAGAAAAACCTCAACCCAAGCACGAAGGAGATGAATGGATTGTAGGAGTGAGGAATTGCGTATGAAAGGTGTGAATGTAGGTATGACAAACTGATAGGTGTGTGTGGACACTACCACCTAGCGTGGGACAGGGGCTGTAAGATGATGATCATCATCATCATTTCAGCCCATAACTGACTCGCTACTGAGTCGGGCCTCCTCCAAGTTCATAGGGGGAAATTGGCCAACTGTGTCACGCTGGCAAGATGGGTTGGCACAGGATTTGATTCAAGTTTTCCTTCTTTTGCGGCTTGGTGATCTGCCTCTAGCGAAGATAATAATGGTGCTCTTAAATGTGGCGATTTATGAGTTTTGTGGTAACCTACGTTAATAAAGTTCCTTTTGAGTTAGTGTTCCAGACAAACGCCTCAATCAGAAGCCTAAGTCACATGCTACGTGTGCGGCGAACCGGGCCACGTGATCTCCAGCTGCCCCACGAGGACCGATGGCACAAAGGAGCAGCCGGCGGCGGGGTGCAAGGAAGTCAACGTGAACTGTGAACTCCAAGAGTGTTCATGGAGTGATGGACTGCAGTGCTACAGGATCCAGTCGTGCCAATGGGCAGGTGGAGAGGGTCATGCGAACTTTGAAAAATATCCTTACTATAATAGAATGTAACTAATAATACCTGGCAGGATGAACTAGCGAACTTAACTTAACGAACCATGACGGCAGATAATGAATTCAGTATGCCTGTTGTGCCTTTAAACAATAGTAATGTCACCACAGATTCGGAAAACCTCTTACTGTAAGCTCTCGAGCATTGACTGTAGGTGATTCAGAGGAAACACTTTATGTAACCTTTTGCACCTTAAGTGCAAATAATTCTGAGGAAACTTTATCTCTTAGCTCTGCAACATTAAGTGTAGTTAATTCCGAAGCTGTAATAGAATCTTTGGGGTGGTCAATTAGTATGGTCTCTTCTGCTGTTGTGGGAGACGATCTGTGATACGCTGAAGGGGTCTCGCCTGCTTTTGTGGGTGGATGACCTAGTCCAGCATTAGTGGTTTATACTGAAGGGGTCGCAAGTATAGCGACCTAGTCCAGTTGTAGGAGTCTCGCCTGCTTTAGTGGGCGACGATTCAGACCAGCATTTTTGAACTTATTGAGTCCTTTTCTTTTTAGATTAATGCACTCGAGGCCGAGTGATTTGTCAAAATGGCCGTGCCGGAAGCCATATTATTTAACAGCTGTGAGAGACGGCGCCTAGATGGCGCTAGTGGAACGTGCACCGGATGCAGACAGTAAAATATTGTAACGTTTCCGCCAAGTGATTGCCTTTATAAGGAGTCGCGCGGTTGAGTCGGTACGCATTTCTATCGGATGCGTCGCGGTGCACGGATCACTGTCTTTCGACAGTCAGTTCAGCCCGGTTATTGGACGTGGAACGTTGTCAGACAATTAGTACTGTCCTTATTGCGGTGGGTGCGTGGAACCCTGTCTCTGACAGTCAGTACTGCTCTCACTGTCACGTTGCTATGCTAGTTATTTAATTAATTTGATTTCATATCTAGATTAAATTAAAGTGACTATGTTCGACTGAAATAAATTTGTATGTTGCGATAGATAGATAGATAGATAAACTCTTTATTGTACAAAAGAAATAAAAAAACAGTACACAATTTAAGCAACAATCATTTGTACAAGGGGCGGTCTTATCACTAAATGCGATTTCTTACAGACAACCTTGAGATGGACATTGTTAGGAAGAAGTTAAGAAAGGGTAGTGAAGTACAATATTCAAAAATTTAGTAAACAAAGTTATGCAATTACAAAAAATATTAAAAAGAAAAGATAGTTTAAATATTAAATACTGTGGGAAAGTTTGTAATACATACATACAATACATACATTCTAATAGTACTTATATATTCATATGATATATATACCTATATAAATACATACCAATATATTGACAAGTGATAGGATATGTGCTAAGTGTTTATGACAGCTAGGTCGTTATAAGAAGTGTTCTTTTACCATTTTTTTAAAAATGGTTAATGACTCTGTGCTTCTTATAGAAAATGGCAAGGAATTCCACAAACTTGCAGCCCGCGCAGAGAATGATTGGCCATAAAAGTTTGTAGTGTGAGAAGGAATTTTTAGTATCAAGTTTTCCGATGACCTAAGAGATCGTGAATGAGTGGTATGAAGAAATTCGAATTGCTCTTTGAGATAACGCGGGCTAGAGGGATTAAACAATATGTTGTACAGTAGGCTAAGAATATGTGTATCCCGGCGACGGCGAATGGGAAGCCACTTGAGCTTAGTGCGGAATTCTGAAACATGATCATATTTACGTAAACCAAATATAAATCTTATACAGAGATTTTGGAGTCGCTCAAGCTTGTCTAGTTGGGCTTCAGTGAGATCTGGATAGCTGGCATCGGCATAGTCGAGAATAGGGAGAAGGAGAGATTGAGCCAGCGCAATTTTGGTAGTAGTGGGAAGAAAATTGTGGATTCTACGCAAGGATCCAGCAGAAGCAAATAGTTTGCGACTTACTTCCTGCAACTGAGGGTTCCAAGAAAGCGTTTGGTCAATGAAGATCCCTAGGTTTTTTATAACATTAGTAAACGGGATGTGAATTCCATCTAAGAATACCTGTGGCACGTTGGACCAGTTGATTTTGGAAATCATCCGTGAGCTGCCGACAACAATGACTTGGGTTTTAGATGGATTGACCTGTAATCCGTATGATGTACTCCATTCAGCTATTGAGCGTAGATCAATGTTTATACGATTGATGGCTGTTGGCAAGCTCTCCAGGGTAGCTTGCGTATATATCTGGAGATCATCAGCATATAGGTGGTAGGAAGAATTGAGATTCTTAGAGATGGTGTTAATATATAACGCGAAAAGTAGTGGAGATAGCACGCCACCCTGTGGGACGCCAGCAGTCGTATTACACCAGGATGAGAATACATCATCTATACAAATGCGCTGCCGGCTATTACTTCTGATGTCTGCCTGGGGCCAAACCCGACAAATGCGTGTGTCTGTGTCCAATACATGGTAGTGTGGGTATTGTATTTTTTATGCTAAATTTAAAAAATAAAGTATCACTCTTCCCTCCCCAAGGCCAACCCCACGTCCGTGTAGAACATCTTAGCCACGTGGGAGGGGGACACTCAAAATGAAATTACTTATGAGTGGCTAACAGGGAAATGGCAAACCCATGATGATGGAGAGAAATAATATTGAAATTATACAAAGTAACTTGACATTGGCTAAACACAAACCGTGAGAGCCACAAGGAAGAAAAAAAAAAAGTATCACTCTGCACTCCTTCTTTATATAAGTATGGGAAATTCATTCGTTATGTGAATGCGGGTTAGATGAAGGTACACCTGATCACATTTTCTTCTGTTGCCCCAAATTACAATATTCGCTATATGATATCCTACCTCTAAAAATCCCGCGTCCCATTAATTTTAAATCTCTTTTAACCTTTACCGATTCCCCAACCCTCCATATTTTATCCAAATATATCATTATTAACAAAATTAACATAAAGTAATATATTTTAAAATATTTATATAAGTATCTGTGTTTCTGTGCCTAGCTAACAGTATATCTTTAGAATATTATTATTTGTTTGTTCCTGTGGATTGTGACGAATACAGACAGTATACAGTTCAAAATTTATTTCGTGAATATTAGCTCTACTCCCGGTGAATTTGGATCAATCCCCAACGTTTATCTTCAACACGTGATATTGGCGGAATCGTGTCAAAAGACGCATCAAGCCAGTCAACCAAGAACGAAAGTATGGAAAATTTCATACACCTTCGTCTGATTTCCCGAATTCCGTAAAAAGGGGTACAAAGTTTTTTTTCATGTATTAACATGGACGTTATACGTCCATGTGTATTAATGTATAAGATAAATGATATGAGATAAATGTATTGGAATGAAATGAAAAAATAAACTATGATCGTTGAACCCTTATAGTTCAAGGAGTATTGTATTACTTTGAATTAGCAGACCGCTTGTCGTGACTCGTGCCAATCGTCATGAGGTCATTGAAATGTGTCAAACTCATTACAACAGAGACATCTTCTGTACATATTAAGACAACGGGTCTCTGATGTGATACAGATATGCGAAAGAAACTCTGTCTGTTCCGATTTCAAACCTATACAGGGTGGTCAAAATTTCGTGGATCAAACGAAACCAGCGGTTAGATGGGGCCATCAGCAGCAAAAAATTGTTCTACGTGAGGTCCTTAGGGTCAACCCCTGCGGAGTTACAATTGATTTTGTGTTTTTATGAGAAATTGACATTTATTTACTAAACCTTGATAAAATTCGAAAAAATCTACACCCTGTATCTGTTTTATAATTTTCACTAGATTGGTACTGATAAGTCCTTTCGTTAGACATGCTATTTATGGTAGTTTATTGGGTGTGTTGAAGATAATATTAAGTTTTACGAAAGCAAGAATTCTTAAATCAAAACTTGTTATTTACTTCGGACCCCACTGTGAAAAAAAAATACTCTACAGAAAAGTGCCCCTGTATCACAATTTTTGGCGCATTTAATAGGGATTCTAAAAAGGTATTACACATGGCTATGCGTAGCTTCGATATCTTTCAAGGACGATCATTCCTAGCAAGGACAGAGATAATTCATACATAAAACTCGGTTAGGCCTACTAACCTAACCTTACGTAAGCGTGATCGTTTTCCGGACTACAGGGTCTTTATCGTCGTTTCAACCCATAAATGACCCACTACTGAGTCGGGCTTCCTCTAAGTTCATGTAGGGAAATTAGCCTACTGTGCCACGCAGCCAAGACAGGTTGACACAGGGTTTGTATCAAGTTTTCTTGATACAAACCCAGTGTCAACCTGTGTCTTGCTGCTAGGTGATCTGCTTTTAGTCGCCTCTTACGACACCCTCAATATGGTATGGGTTGGTGACATTGTTTATTCTTTATCGTCTTCGTTTCAGCCCATAAATGACCCACTACTGTGTCGGGCCTACCCACAATTCATGGAAGGACATTAGCCTACTGTGCCACGCTGGCAAGACGGGTTGGCACAGGGTTTGCTTGCTGACCCGGTAAGACTCTCTCCATGTACCAATTATGTACGCGCATAAAGAATACAATTCTAATAAATTGTCCGTGTGGTGTCACCAACCCATACCATATTGAAGGTGTCGTAAGAGGCGCCTAAAAGAACGCATTAGGCAGATCACCTAGCCGCAACAGAAGGAAAACTTGATGCAAACCCTGTGTCAACCCGTCTTGGCTACGTGGCACAGTAGGCTAATTTCCCAGCATGAACTTAGAGGAGGCCCGACTCAGTAGTGGGTCATATATGGGCTGAAAAGACCCTGTAGTCCGGAAAACGATCACGCTTAGGTAAGGTTAGGTTAGTAGGCCTAACCGAGTTTTATGTATGAATTAACTCTGGCCTTGCTACGAATGATCGTCCTTGCAAGATATCGAAGCCACACATAGCCATGTCTAATACCTTTTTAGAATCCCTATTAAATGCGCCAAAAATTGTGATATAGTGGCACTTTTCTGTAGAGTATTTTTTTTTCACTGTGGGGTCCGAAATAAATAACAAGTTTTGATTTAAGAATTATTGCTTTCGTAAAACTTAATATTATCTTCAACACACCCAATAAACTACCATAAATAGCATGTCTAACGAAAGGACTTATCAGTACCAATCTAGAGAAAATTATAAAAAAGATACAGGGTGTAGATTGTTTCGAATTTTATCAAGTTTTAGTAAAAAAATGTCAATTTCTCATAAAAACACAAAATCAATTGTAACTCCGCAGGGGTTGACCCTAAGGACCTCCCGTAGAACAATTTTTTGCTGCTGATGGCCCCATCTTACCGCTGGTTTCGTTTGATCCACGACTTTTTGACCACCCTGTATAAGAAAAAATGAAATTTCAACCATAATTAATGGTCAATATTGCATAATAGCTGACGGACATTAGCTTTGTAATACACGAAGCGTGTCGCAAAAATCCTGTGTTTATTTAGATGTTCATCATATCAAACTGCGGGAAATATAACTTACTCACTAAAAACCTTGAAGAGTTCCTGCATGGACTTCTGCATCACCTGGTTTCACCACACTCATCCTTAGTTCTTGCCAAGGGCCACTATGACATCACAAATCGTAACTTTTAACGTAAAAACACTTTTCTGAATAGTGGTATACATTTAAAAGTGAAGTGTTTGATCAATCAATTTATATGACATTTCGTCATAGACCGCACCACGCCATGGTTAAGGTCGAACTGGCGTAAGCATGGGTTTCCACAAGTACCCTCGTTTATTTGTCACGTTCCGATTTACAGTATAAAAATGTCGGGTAGGTAATTAAGAAAACAATAAAATGTCTACCGCGATTTAGAACCTGGTTGTTATCACCTGTTTGGCATGAAGACTTACTAAAGCGTGGAAAGGGAACTATTCCAGCAAAAGCATCGATTGATAAATAATTTGTCAAACCAAGTGAATTGATTACAATGCAACTAATGTTTTTGGCCCTGTCACTTCCTTTTGTCGGCTTTTACCACACCCTCAGGATAGAATGGGATGGCCACACAATGCATTGTAAATCCACATTACACAGATAAAAAACACGAACACCCAAAGTCAATCAGTCAACGCCCATATAACGGCTTGTACGTGGCGCGCCGGAGAAAGTTGTCAATGATGAAAATCCATCCAATCTTCCAATGGACCAGAAATTGCTAACTCGCTGAAAATTGCATTCTGCGCTAGGCTACATTATCACATTTAATATAAGGCTCAAGTAAAACGTGAAATAAATTAAATAGAATATATTTTATTATAACACAAGTATACTAGCTTACACATGTAAATATTCATTCATTAACTACCCTATGTATAATCGTTTGACTATAACAATATTTTGGACCTTGATTTGAGCCAATCAGCAAATAAGTAAAACACAGTATTTTAACAACAATTCATCTTAAAGACTTTAAGGCATCGTGTGATAAAAACAATTAAGTACATAAACGATTGAAAATCACAGTAAAAACATAATGCGTAAGAATACTGAATTTTCACAAATACTCGAATGGAATGTTTGAAAGTAGAAGGTACCTTACGTTAGTGAAATCTCTTCTAAACGGACAATACTTATTTATAGCTGATATACACTTGCTAGCAGAAATCACAGCAACATTATGTAATGTATGTTTTACGTGCGGTGAGCCTTAAAGCTACATTAATTTGTAACAGTAAATATGATAAAAAGAGTGTCCATGGAGTTTCTTGTCTGTTCTTCTCCATAGGATCTACTTCTTGGAACAAGCAACTAGATTACTAACTTCACTTTTGACCTTTCAAAACACCTGTAAAAAGGTTCAAATAAAATAAATGATTTGAGTTTGAGTTAGATATTGTAGTCGATATAATTCCCTAGACTATAAAATAATGTTGCCCGTTTAGTAAGCTCATAAAGAATAGAATAGAATTTACAATGAAATAGTTGATTTAAGTTCCCGGGTTTCAATTTTGCACATTTAGCCATATACAGGTTGTCCCAAAAATAGCACGCCACAGCGACACTGGAACTACCATACCCTACCCTAGGTCTATTCCACAAAAAAAATGGCTGAAGGAAAGTGTCATGAATATCGATATATTAGACTTTTAGAATTACCAATTTTTTTTTAAATTACTCGACTTTTTTCGTTCGATGTAACAAAATCGTTACAAATACCTTAACTTAATGTTTTTTTATTATTATTTTTAATTCAGCCAATTATTTTTTTGTGGAAGAGATTTAGGGCTAGCCGACTTCCAGTGTCGCTATGACATGCTATTTTTGGGACATCCTGTATAAAGAGAATAAACCACAGTCTCATGTGTGTTACAGTTGAATAGTCTCTCACACTTTCACCAAGCCATCAAAACTATGTTCTAAATTGTAAGTACATAAAATTATAAAAATGTGATATTACACTGAAAACGAAGTGATATGTAGTAAAAAGAACTTTAAATAGTAATAGAAATACTTACAAAATACATCGTGTTATTAATATCTAAATAATACATTAAACATTGGATACGACCTAAAATATAAATTTAAGCTCGGATTGATTATAATTAAAGTTTGATCTTGATTAATTAAAATCGTAGTACATGAAGTATATAGCATTCAATTGCCAAATTAAGATAAATTCATTCAACATTTACATGATTAAGAAGTTTTTTTTAAATTTATAAAGAATTTAACGCTATAACTGACCCACATAAAGCATTCGACTAAGCAATCTATGTAAAATATAAGATTTAAATATTACAATTTTGCTTTACGCAATAAAATTCTATAAGGTCCACACTAAATTAATACAGCATACTGTCATCTTATCGAAATTATCTCAAGGATATCTTATCAATATGTTAAGTAAATACAGGGATACCACAAGGCACGATCTTAGGGCCCGTATTTGTATAAAATTTATAGTCTAATCCCAAATACATATTTATTATCACAACTGCTCTAAGCAAACTATAATCTATTTATTCATAGCAAAATATTAGCGACAATTTTATATAATGCTAATAAAAGTTTCTCATAAACCACTCTCGTAAGAGTGCCAGACGTTTTTAACTTAATAATAAGCGCTAAGCAGAGATTCAAGGCACGTTGTCTGTAATGGAATGTATATTCTTTAATATTGTCTTTTCAAAATCAAACAATACGCTTACATAATACATCATTTTAATCTCGCAATAATCGAAGTTTATGTTATTTGATGTACTAAAGTAAGTAACCTAATTTTATTTAACTTGTGTGTATAAATATTGCGTGTGGGGAACTATTTGCAATTTGATAAATCCATTATTTAAATTTAATAGTATGGGGTTCCATTAACTGGTATGTTGTAATGTAGACTGTCTAATGTTAGTAAAAGTATAATGAGCATAAATAGGTACTGATTTAATTTTGACGATTGGACGAAATAGGAAATCATTTTAATCAACTATTACTAATTTAACCGCATAATATAAATACAATATTTACGTTTAAAAAATATCACCAATCCTTTAAGGTGAGGTTCAAAATCTACTGTACGAGCTAACTACGCCTTATTTTTTACGATGGCTAATATTCCTTTAGTATTTCTGTTTCGGTTACGTTAATGTCCTCTCAATGTATTAGATTTTAGTTTACATAGGTCTATACTATTTGCGTTGTAGCATGTTGCGGGTGACAGTTGCCATTATGACAGTACTAGGGATGTGACGATATGCAATTCATTTTTATCGCTAACGATACTCGCAGCATAAATCTGGTCCTCTTTAATATTGTTGTAGAAATGAGTGTGTTATTCAGTTGTCTAGTGTAACTACGTGTATAAACTTGTCAATATAAATGTTTTATGGCTAAATAATTATGTTTGTATTTATATAAAATAATCAAAATCGGGTTTACGTTGTTTTTTCTTAACAACATTATAAGCAACCTTACCCTATAAATGTTCTGTTGTATAATTATAGACCAGCTTTAAAAATAAAAATTGACCTACGCACAATATACGTTTCTTATTAAGAAAAATATCGACTATCCATCAAAGCAGTACATTCCATCTCTAGATACGTCTATGGCGTTACGTTATACACATAACACTTTGCTTAATTTTTCATTCAATTTGATTTTATTTGTAAACTAGAACATTCTGGTAGGTTTCATTTAATTTTCTACAATTATTAATGATTAAATATATCACGAATACGAATGAGGTACAGCTGAAATACGAATGTCATAATATGAAAGTCTTAATTAGTAAATCGCGGCAACTTTCAAGAGTGAAACGAAATGTTACCGAAACTGACACCCGCACCATGCTATAACGCACAAACTATAGGTAAAACATGAATTCACAACTGGATTCCGACCTAGATATTTGAACCCAGTTAAGTGGTGAAAGCAAACGCGCATAAAGATATGAATATCAGCAAAAGTTGAGCACGATTGGACGTTATGTAAAATGATTACAACACACCTTTTGGAATATTCAAAGTATTCAGAGAAGGATACGGTGAAGGAGCCTACTGACGGGATCTAATAGGGTGCCTATACCGATACATAAATTATAAATCACTACATAGTTTAAAACAACGTCGCTGTCGTCTGTCCGTCCCTATGTATGCTTAAATCTTTAAAACTACGCAACGGATTTTGATGCGGTTTATTTTAATGGAGTTCAAGAGGAAGGTTTATATGTATAATACATGCATAATATTGTCGAGAAACACTGTTTAATTCAGAGTTTCATCATTGCACCAGTGCGAAACCGAGGCGGGTTGCTAGTGTATAATAAAATAATGTAGGCTGTTCACAATGAGGCTTATTGGGCGACGGAGACTCGCTCAACGTGCAACGTGAGAAGAAAGAAATGCTCGGAGTTACTGGTGCGTGATAGAATCAGCATCAATAGAATAAAGAAATGGGGTGGAGTGGCGCCGAATTTGGGAAAACGAAGTGTACGGACGACCCCCGACTTGGTTGAAGCTGGGAGTGTCGGTTTGTGATCTATGCACCGGTTTCACTGTGGCTGATAAGAGCTGTTCTATAGATAGATTGACTCATCACGATATCTCTGGAACCATAAGACCTAGAGACTTGAAATTTGGTATGAATATTCTATTCACCGATTAGAGGTCAGATATGAATTTTACTAAAATTAAAAAGGGAGGTTGCGGGGAGGTTAGTTATTTGGCAAAACAACGTTTGCGGGATCAGCCAGTATATAAAATAAATGGGGAAACGTCTAAAGGCCGCTGCATACGTGACGGGTTTTTATACGGACGGGACGGGACGGGAATTATTGCAAACATCGTTTTGATACAAAATGTATATAAAATCGTCGCCGACGATGTTTAGCACGTCCGGTGAGTGCCACGTTCCCGTCCCATCCGTGAAATATGCACTTTCATATACATTTTGTATCAAAACGATGTTTGCAATAATTCCCGTCCCGTCCCGTCCGTATAAAAACCCGTCACGTATGCAGCGGCCTTTAGTAGTAGTCAGAATTTGGTGCAATTATAGAATCTGAAGCAGGCAGACGGAGGTCTACGTGTCGAATTTTTCGATTAAACTTATTTTAGTTAATTATCTTTGAAGCAACTAGAGTAATGAATTGACAAGATAATAATATATCTATACGGTGTTTCGGTCAAGAGCACACTAGTTACGATCAGCAATTAAAACCGACACTAGAAGAAATAAGAGCACAATTTGCGAACAAGTTTCAGGAAATTATACAATCTGTGGTCTTATTTCACGCATAGTCAATCGTCCAATCACAGACGAAATGTAAATGCATCTCTGTAGACGTGGTATATTCGCAACGTATTTGTTCGTTGTCGTCTACCTAATGTACTGTTGATCGTAAATTTATTTTTTATAATAAATATATATAGTTTATTATTTCATAGCACCTTCCTAAGGAAGTGAACGTTTCGATTAAGTAACTATGGAATTACGAATGTTTTAACATCTCACTGAGATACTAATGAAAGGGTTTATTGCCTAAGAAATTTGGAATCATACGACAGCCTTGTTGGTGGGGCTAGATATGCCGCCTTTAGATCACGGATTCCCGGTTCGATTCCGGGTTCGGACAAGTGTCTTTGAGTAAAACCAGAGGCATTAGCTCCGAGTCTGGGTGTCATCTGTGTTCGTGAATTTCATGTTTGTAAACTGCCAATTCAACACATATTCATATTGAAATCGAAAAATAACTATGATTTTTTGTTTGTTATTGTGGCAGCCCTGCGAGTAGCACCCCGCGCACATCCTTCCTTCCCGACCTACTTATGTCACTGGTCGCAAGTTGGATTCCAGGGTCGGGCAAGTGTGTTTGTTCAAGCGAGAAATACTTTCTTTGTTTCTGGGTGTCTTAAGAGTCCTTGTAAACACGGGATGCATTGTACGAGTAGTATTTTCAGAAATATATAAATGGCCCAAATGTTCGTAAACTTTTAAATCCTTGGGGGAGACCTATGACCAGCAGTGGACGTCTTTTGGCTGAAATGATGATGATGGTGGTTGCCGACCATCAAAAAAGGAAATCCGTGCCTCCGGCAGCAAAAAGGTTTAGGCGGAAAGAGGTGAACCACCAGCGAGGTCATGTGCCTGGCGGGGGCCGTGGCGCCAACCCCGCGATGACTGCTGTCGGGGATTTCTTATCCGTGCGAATTGCTGTGTAAACTTCGCTGTCGCGATATAGGGTTCTGGTCGCTACACAGGTACCCTGATCGAGCTCAGTTATATCTTAAACTAAAAATCATCTCAACGCTTGACATTTTAAGCATACACCCTAAATTCCGAAGTAACCTTATTAAATATTGCTTCATATAAATTATAATATACTTACAAAACTATTGTGACGCCTATCAAAGACATTTTGACACTTAATACAGTAATAATACGGTATAAAATGGAATGTTACGAATCTGTGTCCATAGGACATAGATTTTGGCATAGACAAATTTGTAATCCGCCGACGAGTGTTGCTAGTTTGGAATGTAATGATATTTTATATGTGTTTTTTTAATGGAATGTCGCCAACATTGAAGACTTTTTTTTTACTAGTAATTGTTTTTTTAATCACTATTTCTGTTTTATACGAATTCTGTAACTTTTTCTTGACCATGTGGTGACTGATTTAAAATATATTGTCACCAAGTCATTCCATGGAAGTGTATCCATACTGCTAAATTAACTAATTAGGCCGATAGCCGCAAGAGAAGGGTACCTTCCTCTGAGCTTGACATTCCCTCTTCCGAATTGGAGGAGGCACCACTTAGGGGCACTTAGGGTTCATTAATCACGTGAGGTACCAAAAAGGGGGGGGGGGGTCATCCAGGTTTCACCAAAGGGGAGGGAGGGGTTAAAACATGTAAAAAAACCATCACGTGATTAATGGACAGCCCCTTAGCAGCGGGTGATACTGATGACGAAAATGAAGTTTAATAACGACCTTAGAACACTTAGGTAGGTATGTTCAGCAGAGGCCGTCAGCTAAGGCCTTGGCCGCCCTGTACCGGCGCAGTATGTACTAGAGGTGCAGCACTTGGCCGTCATCTTTGGCCGGCACGTGGGGGAAGTCCGGCTGGTCTTCCAGAGTCACCGCCGTCAGGTCCACTATCTCATCTTGTTCGTCTTGGTCGAATCTGCTGAACAAATAGTTTAAACATTAAAATATTAAGCATGCCGAATAATTGGATAGGTAATTGTAAAAGTACTATAACTTCCACTCAGCCGATAGGTGATACACCACTGTAGAATCGGGCCTCCTCCAGTTACATGGAGGGTTGTTAGCCTACTGTGCCATGCTGGCCAGATGGGTTGGCACCGTGAAGTTCCTATGAAGTTTTGCTTCTTGCGGCTAGGTTATCGGCCTTTTCTTTTTCTTTTGTCGTCTCTTACGACACCCTCAGTATGGAATGGGGTATGACACTTCAGGCGCAAAGGGATGATCACCCAGTCGGACGAGGTGGTATGTCTGGCTAGGGGTCGCAGCGCCTATACCCCGATAGTTGTAGTCGGGGAATTCATAACTATGAGAATTGCTCTTGAAATTTCGCTATCGCGGTGTAGGACTTTTTGGTAATTCTCGCATTTGTAGGCGATATTTCTTGATGCAGTTAGTTCAGATTTTTCGGGTGAATTGTGTAAAGTATGTAGCATGCGGTCGCTACAACACTATGTATTCTAAATCCCACACCACGGATAATGATATTGGAGCCATATACTATGACAAACACATTCTACCCTACACTTCGATGCCAGGAGGCAGTGGTCCAGGATGACCTAGGCCATGCGAGACCAGAGATGGTGAACAAGGCGAAATTAACCATCCCAACTGACCTCATTGATTGACCTCCCATTTCATCCTGGGGGTGTCGTAAGAAATGACGAGGTCGAAAACCTAGCCGCAAGGAAAACTTGACACCAACCCTGTGCCAACCCGCCTGGCCAGTGCGGCACATTAGCTAATTACCCACAATATTTTTTTTATTCTTAGCAGTGACTTGAATGCGTACTTGAATGCGACTTGAATGACATATGTTTTATTTATTAAAAAACAAGTTTATTATGTTTGGATGGATGATACTTAAATACATTTTTGAATGAATAATTGTACGTTTTTTTTTTTGGTTTCGCTTGGGAAATGCTTTACGCATACCACCGCCCCCCGGGGGAGAGGTCGGTGATTATGTGGGACTCCCGGGACAGAACCCGTATACCCACTAAAACCCCAGCGGTATACCCTCACACGGCACGCTTAGGGCGCCAACGGTTCGCGCGAGCGCAGTCCACGTAGCACGGGCAAGCGACTATCAGGGAGGGCGTCCCGGTACAATGGGACGCCCTCAGTCATGGAGGCTTTCGTCGGTGGCGGGTCCCCCGACCCACCACCGGCCTCTATGGCGGGGGAAGGAGGTGGGCGTACAGTCGCCTCCTCCCCCCCGGCCTCCGTCTGCGGCGCGGGTCGGCCAGGACGTCCTCCTCCCTGACCCGCTCCGCGGCCTCCTTCTGCGACATGACGTCCTCGCAGAAGGAGGCCATTGCTTCCCACCCCTCCTCGCTGTCGAGCATCCGTCCAATGAGGCTCGGCAGCGAGAGGTCTCCTCCGACCTGTGCCGCCAGGGCCCGCCTCTCGGTCACCCAGGCGGCACACGAATTAGTGTTACATATGGTATCTTTTGATAAGTAATATCACATATATTTTGTTAATTTTAATTTTTGTAAACTGGTTTACCATCCGCTCGTCATTAGAGGTCTGGTTGAAAACCAGCGCCAGGCACTCCGCCTGGCTTATGCTGAACCAGCGCCGTTTCAGCGCAATTTATATTAGAGTAAAAGTAATTATAGATAGTATTTAAGGTAAAATTGTGCCGAATAAATCATTTTTCTCTCTTTTCTTCTTTCTTACCCTAGGCTTGAGTGATGGAAAGCAACGCCAGGGTCTAAGATGGGGCAGGCAATTCAAGGAAATGCCCTGTCGGGTACCGGCTCTCACATACACACGACGAAACACAGTAAAACTGCTTGGCGCCGGACCTAGCTGTTAGGGTGGTAGCTAGCCGGGCGGACCATTAGATCAACCCATGTAGTTGGAGGAGGCCCGACTCGGCAGTGGGTAATATTTGGGCTGGAAAGTAGAAGTAGCACTGACCTGTCCTCGTCGTGCTCGCTGGAGGGCTGCGAGGTGCGCGACGCGGTCTCGGCGGGAGGGGGAGGGGGGGCGGCCCGCTGGTTGGCGGGGCGCACCGTGATGATCAGGTTCGACGAGTTGGCCACCATCATGTCCGTCACCTGGGGGCACACACGTGCTAATTATGAGCTGCAACTTTCAATTGACTGCCTCGTTGGTCTAGGGCATAGATGTGCTGCCTTTGGATCAACGGGTCCCGGGTTCGATTCTGGGGTCGGGAAAATGTAATTGTCTAAACCAGAGGCACTTGCTCCGAGTCTGGGTGTCATTTGTATTCGTGAATTACATGTTTGTAAACTGCCGCCGTGATACAGGTTATACCAAGTGCAGGGGTTTCGTTTAAAAAATACTATGCGAGTGTTCATATTCTAGTTTTGCACCCATAAATGACCCACCGCTGAGTCAGACCTCCTCCAATTTCATGGAGGGAGCTGGCCAGGTGGATGTATCATGATTTCCTGCTTCTGTAGACATACCTGATCTAAAGTTTTATTGGAAACATCGATCCCGTTGACTTCCAGTACTTCATCGTTCACCCCTAAGAGGCCAGTGGACTCCGCCAGGCCACCTGGCACCAGTCGTGATATGAAGATCCCTGGGGATCTTTCCACGCCGTTGGGTGTCACACGCACAGACGTACCGTCTCTGAAAATGAATATTGGTATTCAAATTAAACATTTAACGGATCTAGTCTCTCCCGTGACCACGACTGCTGCAAGACATTCGAAACGAAACATCGGGAATTAAACAATCCTTACTTAATATTATAAATGCGAGAGTGTGTCTGTCGCGCTTTCACGCCAAAACTACTGAACCGATTTAAATGAAATTTGATGCACTGACATAAGCTACTTTTTATTATTGTGGCACGCTGGCAAGACTGGTTGCCACAGGGTTTGTATCAAATTTTCCTTCTCTTTCGGCTAGGTGATCTGCCTGTTGCGTTCTTGTAGTCGCCTCTTACGACACCCTCAAGACGGTATGGGTTGGTGACATTGTGTATTCTAAATCCGTCACCACACGGACTATAATAGTGTGTATACTACCTAATGAAGAAACCTAAAGGTCTGTCGGATCCATGTTTGAGCAGCTTGACCCTCCTACACGTCTCCGGAACAATATCCACATCTATGATTGCCGATACCTGAAAAAAAAGCGTAGTAGTCAAAAGAATCCACCATCACAGCCCACAAATAACTCCTTAAATCCGGAAGTAAGCCTATTATGCTACGCCAGCCGTAAGGTTGGCACAGGCGATAAAAAATTGCATCTACCGAGTTTCTTGCCAACTCTTCTCGTCAAATAGTCAAACAATAAAATTTAAAAAGGTTAATTTTAAATTATATTGTTTGACTTGTCCAAAGAGTCTGAACTTGATCAAATGCGTATTTTTTTTAAGTTTTAATTACCCCCTACCTTTAAGTGGAGGAGGCCCGACTCAGCAGTGGATCGTGTAAAGGCTGACTATTATTAGTAGAAGGGTCGGCTAAACATGAGTAACATATTCGCTAACCATTTATAGCTATACCATAAGGCTCGAGAGCCAAGCTGTAGAGCAACCATAGAGTTTCTTGTCGGCTCTTCTCTGTGGAATGGCTTTCCGAACCGATGGTAAAAACTAAATTATTAATTAATTCAATTTTTAAATTTTTCTCTTAAAATCTTTGGACTATTTGAAAGCATTCGCAAGAATTTATCCGAATAAAAAACATTTAGAATTTGTAAAAAAAAATTGCCAATAAAAAGCTACGTACCATCCTAAAGTCGTGCGGGTTCGATATGGCGAGCCCCTTATTCTTAGCTGGCGTCCCGCTGAGTATGGAGGATATGATGTTTCTAGGTCGCATCGTTCCATAGCCGTTTAACTCTTCGAGACTGTCGCCTGCAAACCACAATTCGAATCAGACCCCATTTAAACGCCTTCCAGATCCAATAGAACAGTTTGTTATATGGAATTTGTTGGGTAAATATATATTACATTATAAAATAGGACCGCAAAGTAATAAAAAAGAAAAGAATAACAAGCCCTCTGACTTTCTTGCCGCTTCTCAGCAGCGGTCGCGTTCCGAACTGGTGGTAAACTATATTACTTTGCTTTGTATAAATTTTATTAATATGTCGACAATTTGTAAGTGTCCATTGTGTCTTAAGCAAAATAAATTGACTTTCACTTTGATTTTAAATTAAACACGAGTTCACTGGGCTCCCACTGACTGACACTTAGGTTTGGCAATTCTGTGGACTATATTGGTGAATCTAGTTCTCCTGAGTATCTCCTCATTTCTAATTCGATCTTGCGGGGAAACTCGGAGCATAGCCCTCTCTATTGACCTTTAGAAGACTTTGAGCATTTTGATGGATCCCATAGTGATCCACCACATCTCTGTACCATATGTCATCATTCGACAACACACATTGATTGAAGAATTTTGTCTTCAAAAACTGCGATATTTTGGACGAGAAGATCTTTCCTACAGAACATGCGTAGTTTGACAGAATTCACTGACGACTTGAATCATTTTTCGAGGTGGCACCATTTTTAATTTTAATAGTGCAATAGTAGAAGTTAAGTTGTAGAAATTAATTCACACATTCACACAATCCATCCATCTCTTTTCCCACAAGCCTTACTTGGTAGTTTCAGTATGAACGTGGATTCATGCCGAAACTACCACCGGTTTGGAATACCTATAATAATAATAATAAAGATAGGTATTCGAGTTTGTTAAATTACCCACTGCCGGACGCAGCAGTGGGACATTTATGGGTTGAGAAGAAGAGAAAGAAGTTTGTAGAAAAACGTCGAATGGAGAAACCCCTCCGTTTTATGAAGTCAGTTAAAAATAAGGAAACTTAAGGAAAGTCGAATCGTTTGAGGCAATGCAAGCTAGTAAGATATTGCTTTTAAACAGTAAATAGCCTTTGGAACCTTTACATACGCATCAAGGTTGGTGCGAATAAGTAAGTTAGGAATGTAGCCTTAGTGGGTATGCCATAAAAGACATCCCAGTTTCCAATACATTTGTTGCAATGAATTAATTGCTAATTCCACACAAGGGGCTGTCCATTAATCACGTGAAGTTCGAAAGGGGGGGGGGTGGTTATAGTAAGATATCACGTGTATTTATTTTTTCGTCAAACGCGTGATATCTAAACCGAAAAGCGGCGTGTAGTGTATGTAACCTTTGAGTGTCGGTCTAGTGGTCAGATGTGCCGCCTTTGGATCAACGGGTCCCGGGTTCGATTCCGGGGTCGGGCCAGTGTCTTTGTCTAAACCAGAGGCACTGGCTCGGAGTCTGGGTGTCATTTCTATCTATGATATGTATGTATTTACAAAAAAAAAATGTATATAAGTAGTTTATCATCCATCTCGTTACCATAACACAAGCATTAAGTTGCTTAGCTTGGGCCGAGATGGCGTTGTGTGAAATGTCCAAGGATATTTATTTATTTATTTATTTGTAGGTACTAAAAAATACACGTGATTTTTGATGGGGGGTCTTACAAACTACAAACACACGCGATATATCCGTCAAAAAGTGTTTAATTTAAATCACTACATAGTATAAAACTAAGTCGCTGTCGCCTCTCCGTCTCTATGTATGCTTAAATCTTTAAAACCACACAACGGATTTTGAAGCGGTTTTTTTAATAGTTATTCAAGAGGAAGGTTTTTAAGTATAACTAGCGACCCGACCCGGCTTCGCACGGGTGCAATGATGAACCTCTAAATGTATCAGTGTGTCTCTAAGATATTATGGATGTATTATACTTATAAACCTTTCTCTTAAATCACTCTACCCATTAAAAAAACCGCTTCAAAATCCGTTGCGTAGTTTAAAAGATTCAGGCATACATAGGACGGACAGACGACACCGACTTTGTTTTATAATATGTAGTGATACATTCACGATATTGTAGAGAAACACTGGTAAATTTTGAGGTTCATCATTGCACGCGTTCCAAGCCGGGGCGGGTCGCTAGTATTCAATAAATAGGTGTAACTAGCTAGTCCTTCTTCGCTCTACTTCGTTTGCGTGGATTTGGATCCTATGTTTCACAGTAAAAAAGGTGTACCTTAAGCTTTAAATTTGGCACAGTGCCACGCGATCGTAAATAATGTCGATCGAATTGAAGCCCATTGTTAAAATTCAAATATGGCTGAAAATAAAGTCATGAATTTTTCTTTATGATCATCATCATTTCAGCCAAAAGACGTTCACTGCTGGATATAGAATTTCGCGAAGGCCAGTCCTGACCCGCCCGCAGCCATTGTTTTCCGGCGACCTTAACCAGTCGTCGTTCCACCGTGTGGGAGGCCTACCAGCACTACGCTTTCCGGAACGCGGTCGCCATTCGAGGATTTTTCTGCCAAATCGGGCGCCAGTCATGCGAGTTATGTGCCCTGTCCACTGCCGCTTAAGTTTGTAAATCCTGTGGTATATGTCGGTGACTCAGATTCTCCTGCGTTGCGTTGCTTCTGACTCCATTGCCCTTTGAGTGACTTTGAGCCTTCTGTTGGAATCCATAGTGAGCGACCACGTCTCTGTACCACCTGTCATCTGGCAACACACATTGATCGAAGACTTGTTTTCAAACACTGCGCTGAATTTGTGTTTAGTCACTTCTCATTTATAAGTTTGTTTAGATAAACATTTTGCTCTTTCAAGAACATGCTCTATATAACGTGACCATTTTTTTTCGCGTTAAAGTGGGACGCCTGCGGAATTTTGTATATAAATAAATACTTAAATAGGGTACGTCGGTGTAAGATGTCATATTTAAGTGCAAAGGGTATAAAGGCTTCTTCGTAAAAGCGAGAGAGAGGTCTCAGTGGGGACAGTGGGACGGACAGCCTGAAAGCGGGACAATCCCGCCCAAAGCGGGACGTATGGTCACGTTATGTGTAACGCAAGCCAGACGTAAGTAACTAATGAGATCATTGGCACAAATCCCTACCGCAGTGCATCATTTCGATCCAACGGTGCGTGACGATTGCACTTGATGCGTGGGACGAACTCTATTAAGAACCAACACGCAATTATATGTTGGTACTAGCGTGCCTAGTGCGCAGGAAATAGTGGGTAAACGCCGCCCGAACATTAGCTGCTTAACTGGGAAACAACTGCCATCATCATCATAATCATAGCCCATATATGACCCAAAATAGTGGAGGGAAAATTTCAGACTGTGCCAGGCTGGCAAGGCACAGCGGGCGTATCAAGTTTTCCTCCTTTTGCGGCTAGGTGATATGCCTCTTGCGGTTTTGGCATAAGAAATAGACTTCAACAAGTGAAAAATCTTATAAAAAAATGTTCGTCTGTATGTCCTCTATGGATTATAGGCCATAGATAATGCCCTTTAAAGAAATATAGAAAGTGTTGTGCATGTGCACAGGAAGGTTTCCGAACAAAAAAAGAAAACTTGTGTAATGTCTGCTGGCTGCCGCATGCGTCATGCTTGTGAACAGGTGCCGTTGCTGGGGGTTGGTTGGCTTGGGCATTACAAGGTTACTATTTTCGACTAGATCTGGCCTTTGGAATTATTGCGCAAGTTTGCTCTCACAAATCTGTCTTATAACCAGTCTTGTACCCAAATGGCGATCTAAAAATAACAACTACAGAGTTTCTTGCCGGCTCTTCTCTGTAGAGGTGCATTCCGAACCGGTGGTAGATGGTAAATAATTAATTTTAAATGGTAAATTTAATTTTTTTGTTTGACCTGTCAAAACAGCTCTAATGAGCCAACTTGATTAAATGAGTTTTGATTTTGTCTTTCCTTCATATTTATTTTAGTTAGTGGTGTATGCAACGCGCGCAGGGCCATAAACATTTTTAACGTCAGCAACGTCAGTGAAAATTCGGATTATGATTTTGAACACGGCTCCTCTCTGTAAAGCAGCATTCCGTACCGGTGGTACTTTTAGCATGAATGTGGGTGGACGCAAGGGTTGTGGGACATCAAAAGAAATGGATGATTTTTAACCCCCGACGCAAAAAGAGGGGTGTTATAAGTTTCACGTGTCTGTCTGTCTGTCGGTCTGTCTGTCTGTCTGTGGCACCGTAGCTCGCGAACGGATGAAGCGATTTCAATAAAGTTTTTTTTATATGAAAGGTGAGTTACGGGCGAGTGTTCTTAGACATGTTTGATGAAAATCGGGTGAGTCGTTTAAAAGTTATGAGGGGTGAAAGTGGGGAAGAATAACCGAATGTCTGCAAATATAATCGAGTGGGGTCTCAAATGAAAGCGCATCACGTGCAATTTAACAAAATCTACATTATAATAAGTATGTACCTATAAAAAGTATAAAATAAAAATTAAATTAAAAATTTAAATAAACCCCCGACACAATAACCTTTAAAAAGTAAAAAATAAAATTAAACACTTCGCGTTGGGGGACCAGGGATCAGGTAATAAATAAGTGGGAGTGGTCCCCCAACGCGTAGTATTTAATTTTATTTTACTTTATAAAGGTTATTGTGTCGGGGGTTTATTTAAATTTTTAATTTATTTTTTATGAATGAGGCGTATAGAAGGCGTGAATGTAGTATGACGACTGATAGGTGTGTATGGAGACACCACCTAGCGTGGGACAGGGACCATAAGATGATATTGCTAATTTTAAATATGACAAATTATTAGTTTTGTCAAAAGAACTACGTAAATAAAGTTCCTTTTGGGGTTGAGTTAATTAATTTAACTCTTCCAGCTTGCGAAACGTGTATCCGTGACCCCAAAAGGCACAATATCTAGCCGCAAGAGAAGGAACACTTGGTGCAATCCCTATGCCTTGCCAGCATGGCACAGTATGCAATATTCCCATGATTTTTGGTAATTGCTGGCTTAAAAGAGTGGCGAGTTATAATGCCTATTTTTTTTCAGCGACTGTTCTCTAGCGTGATTACAAACTGGAAGCCATTATAAATCGCATAGATTAACTATCTTATCGGCAGAATAAACATTCTTAATGCTTATCCTGAAGGTGTTTTATTGTTAGTAAGATCAGTTCTTTTTCACCCTTAGGGCTGGTTGTTCCATGAAATAATTACAATTACTTTAATTGGTACTTTTTTGGCTACGCCGACTTTAACAGGTAACGGATTTGAACGTCAAAAATCCTTGTTAAAAATTAAAATAAGCGGGTCGACCAACCGACTAATACCAAGGAAGTTCCTCGACTGCTCGGACCAGGGTTTAGCTTTCCAATTGGGAACATGTTCCACGACCCTGGGAGGTTTGGCCCTCCTCATTTAGCGGGATCCCAAGCGGTATGGCCCTGTCACGGCCTATCTATCATTAATTGTGTAAGCGTGTAATGTGTTTCACTCATCTGCCGAACTTACTCTCACTATGCTGTTTAGTGCTTTTTGTAAACAAGACTATTAATTTGAAAAAAAAAACTAGAGAGTTTTCTTCTGGCTCTTCTATGCAGAGCAGTATTCCGAATCGGTGGTAGTTTCAGCATGAATGTGGGGGGACGCAAGGGTTGTGGGAGATCAGAAGAGATGAATGGATTGTAAGAATGAGGAATTGTGTACGAAAGGTGTGAATGTAAATATTACGACTGTATGGAGACTACCACCTAGCGTGGGACAGGGGAGATTGAGTAAGACGAGATTGGTAATTTTAAATATGACGATTTATAAGAGTTTTGTGATAAAAACTACGTTAATAAAGTTCCTTTTCAGTTTGAGTTATCTGAAACTACTTTTACTTTATCCTCATGTATCGGCGAGTATATTATCTACATGAGCGAAGCCACGGACTATTGTGTCAGGTAGCATTTTTAAATCGTCACCTACCCTAAAAGGCTATCCAACATCATCAATCCGCTATTGTGTGAGCAACAACGTGCCCTATGCCCTTGACATAAAGACCAAATTAGCCGTGGGAGCGCCGCTGCATTCTATGCTAATTAGTTCCTTTATCAGCACAATGGAGGCGCGATGCGTAGAGAACAGGTATTGTTGTCGTCGAATGTATAATGTCAATGAATAATCATAGAGTTGTGTCTATTAAATATACATAGACAAAATTTATTATGGGAATAAAAATACAAAAATAATAAACTAAGCCAAAATCTAGTTATTTTTCAGAAGAATAGATTTAAAATTGGCATATAGTTTCTTTTTTAGGGGTGTTATAAGTTTGACGTGTCTGTCTGTCTGTGTGTCTGTGGCACCGTAGCTCGCGAACGGATGAAGCGATTTCAATACAGTTTTTTTGTATGACAGGTGAATTACGGGCGAGTGTTCTTATACATGTTTGATGAAAATCGGTTTACTCGTTTAAAAGTTATTTATTTATTTATTTACACAGCATGGAAGACTTACAGCAAGATATAACACATGCTCAAAATTTTTAACGGTAATCGGACAGCCAATAACAAGTCCTCACGTTTAAGTATGGGGGGTGAAAGTGGGGAAGAATAACCGAATATCTGGAAATATAATCGAGTGGGGTCTCAAATGAAAGCGTATCACGTGCACATTACAAAATAATATGTTCCATGAAAATCTGTTGAGCCCTGAAAAAACTCTGGGGGTAAAATGGGGGGATCTACATCATCACTACATAGTATAAAACAAAGTCGCATTCTTCTGTCCGTCCCTATGTATGCATAAATCTTTAAAACTACGCAACGGATTTTGAAGCGGTTTTTTTAATAGATAGAGTGATTCAAGGGGAAGGTTTATATGTATAACCCACCCCCGCTTTGCACGGGCGAAGCCGGGGCGGGCCACTAGTAACCTATAAAAAGCAGAAAATAAAAACTAAATAAAAAAATTAAATAAACCACCGACACAATATTTTTTTTTTTAACTTTTTAAAGGGTACTTAGGTCATTGTGTCGGGGGTTGATTTAAATTTTTTATTTAGTTTTTATTATTTTTAAGGTGAAAATAGCGAGTATTTTCATATAAGCAAAGACACTTGTGAGCCTGTGTGCCAGCCAAATTTTTTTAATTAAGATCTTCTATGTTTTATCTAATAAATGTCCCACTGAGTCAGGCCTCCCCTAAATGAATGGAGGGAAATTAGACTACTGTGCGGCAGGTAAGGTGGTTGTCCACAGGGTTTGTATCAAGTTTTCCTTCTCTTGGAGCTTGCTTGCGTAAATATGTAAATAAGTGTATTATCGTTTTGTGGCCCTTTGGTTTTTAAGCAGTGATATATTCCGTGTGGTGACGCATTATGAATACATAGTGTCACCACCCAATTCCATCCTGAAGGTGTCGACAACAGGAAATGACAAGGATGAAAACCTCACCGCAAGAGAATGAAAACTTGATACGAAACCCCGTGCCAACCCATCTGCCCAATGTGGCACAGTAGGCTAATTACCCTCCCTGTGATGAGAGGAGGCCCGACTCAGCAGTGGGCTATTTATGGGCTGATTCATCATTTCAGCCAAAAGACGTCCACTGCTGGACATAGGCCGGTCCTGGGCCGCCCGCATCCTTCGTTTTCCGGCGACCTTAATCAGGTCATCGGTCCACCGTGAGCGAGGCCTACCAGCACTGCGCTTTCCGGAACGCAAACGGAACGTCTGATTAGTGGTACATATATTAAAGGTAAAATACGATGTTTAAATCTTACCTTTTCTCTGGATTATGACCCTAAGAAGTGGCCGCGCTGTGAGTAGTGCACGAGCCAAGTTATCATCATTGTTAATTGGAAGCAAGTCACCATCTCGAGGGTCCGTATAGGAAATGAGAAAGGCCACATCATGCAGTCTATGTAGCTTCTCAATTAATGCTTTAAAGTCTTCGTACTTGAGCTTTTCTGTTCGACTTAAGGAGAACCTCCGAAACTCTGCGTCAAACTGCAACAAATATTTCACATTTAAATTTACAGAATATTTTCTAAACACTACGGGATCTTTGAAAGTGATTTATTCAATATACAGTATAGCTGACTGGGCAGACGTTATCCTGCATGATATTCGTTTACCGACTGCAGCGCCATCTGTCGGGCTGATCTGTGAATCTAAACCATGATTGGTGCCACCCAAATGCATACAAAAAAAAACATTCAAATCGGTTCAGTCATTCTTCACTACATAGTATAAAACAAAATCGCAAATCTCTGTCTGTCCATATGTATGCTTAAATCTTTAAAACTACGCAACATATTTTGAAGTGGTTTCTTTTAGTCGATAGAATGATTCAAGAGGAAGGTTTATATGTATGTATAATACATCCATAAAATTGTAGAGAAACACTGATAAATTTAGAGACTCATCCTACCAGATATGTGGAAGACGGCAACAGTGACACCCATATTTAAAAAAGGAAACAAACTGGAACCATCGAATTACAGACCTATTAGCTTGACTAGTGTGGTATGTAAGGTAATGGAAAAAATCATAGTTAAGCATATCAGACACTTCTTTACCAACCACAAAATTATACCAGAACAACAGCATGGTTTCTGCCCGCATCGTTCTACAGTGTCAAATTTACTAGCATGTCTGTCATCCTGGACTAAACATTTTAACAAAAGAGAACCCATCGATGTAATATATCTAGACTATGAAAAAGCCTTCGATAAGGTACCAATAAGAAGACTTCTACAAAAACTGGAGTTCGTAGGAATACGCGGACAACTATTAAAATGGATTGAGGCATTCTTACGGCAAAGAACCCTACGGGTAAGAGTGGGTGACACAATTTCCGAACACCGAGAGATACACAGTGGTGTGCCACAGGGCTCAGTGCTGGGCCCAGTGTTGTACATACTGTACACCTTCGATCTCCCACAACATCTGGAATGTAATGTTAGCATCTTTGCAGACGACACCAAAATATTTGGGAATCCACTAATTGATTATGACCGCCTCCAAGAAGATGTAAACAGAATAGCTAACTGGTCCAAGGAATGGCTTATTAACCTTAACGCCTCAAAATGCACTGTACTACATATAGGCAAAAGCAATCCTCGACTAACTTATAATTTGAATTCCACTTCGCTGATGGAGACCAAGGTGCAGACGGACCTGGGAGTGAAAATAGCGGAAGACCTTAAGTGGGAAGAACATATAACATCAATAACGAAGAAAGCAAAGACCCTTATTTATCTAATCAGGAAAGCCTTTGGAAATCTCACACCAGACATGGTGCTTCGAATACATAAAACCTTTATAAGACCAATTTTGGAGTATGCATTTCAAGCCTGGAGCCCCTATTTTGTTAAGGATATCGAACTTCTGGAGAATGTACAGCGCACCGTCACGAAAATACCACGTAACCTGAAACAACGAAGTTACGAAGAACGCCTAAAGATGTTGAGGCTCACAACCCTAAAGGACCGCAGGGCCCGTGGAGACCTGATCGAAACATACAAGATATTAACTGGACACTACGACATTCAGGACTTTGAACACAACATCTTCACACATAACGAAAACCCCCATCTAAGAGGCCATTCTTTAAAACTATGTACCAGCTTCTCAAACAATAATCCGCACAAGCACTTTCTGAGTAACCGAGTGGTCAGAGCGTGGAACAAACTTCCAGAACATGTGATCATAGCTGACAACATAAATCAATTTAAGAACCGATTGGACAAATACTTAGCTGCAAATGAAAACCGGTAGAAAATAGCGAGATACGGGCATCATCAGTTGTCTCAACTGCCTGCCTGATTAAATATAATAAATATAATAATAATAATAATCATTGCACCTGTGCGAAGCCAGGGCGGGTCGCTAGTGAGTTATAAAATTACAAAGTAGTGTCATTGATTTTTATATATATAGATTGTTATGCTTATTGGTGGAGCCGTCACTCAGCAGCAGGGGGTTGTTTGTGGGCTGGGTACAACAAGAATGCATGGAATTCATCAATATATTTGGTTGAGCGATCGACTGCTGCGCAGCATGTCGCGGGTTCGATCCCCGTACGGAAGAAATATTTGTACAACCTACAAGTATTTGTTCCGGGTCTGGGTGTTTTCTATCTATAATATGTATGTATTTACAAAAAAAAATAATGTATATAAGTAGTTTCGATGGGGCTGACATAGTCGCAATGCGACTAAAAACCTCTAATTAACCTCAGAATAAAAATAATAACAATAATAATCACCCATCTCGTTCCCATAACACAAGCATTAAGTTGCTTAGCTTGGGACAAGATGGCGTTGTGTGAAATGTCCAAGGATATTTATTTATTAAGTATTTATATATAATATGTTGGAGTATCTGGAGGGTTTTGGTCTACTTCCCCCACGGGGACCAGCCGGCTTGGGGGTGTTTCTGTAAAATTTATGTTTTGTGTTTTATTTTTTGTATTCATGTTTGACAAGTTTGGACTCAACTGGAGGAGGCCTATACCCAAAACGGGGTTTCAATAACTGAAATATAAAACACATAAGTTCATATTTTCATTTTGTATTCTACTTTGTAAAGTTGTTGAAATTAATAAAGGCTTATTATTATTATTATTATTATGTTGGAGTATCAGATCAGGGTTCATTTCATTAGTAGACTTCCAAGAACTGTCATTTTAGCAACAACATTCGACTGTTCCGAAGAATAAAGACCTATCTGCAATTCTGCTTTGAAACCATTTTGAACTCTATTCTTCATCTAAATAATATAATATGAAGTTCAAAATGGTTTCAAAGCAGTATTGCAGATAGATCTTTATTCTTCAGTACAGTCAAATTATACAAAACAAGACTCTGGAATGAACTACCTGCAGCGGTGTTTCCCGTGCGCTATGACATGTCCTCCTTTAAACGAGGTTTAAAAAGAGCACTCACTACACGGTAGGCAATGGCTTGGCTGTGCCCCTGGCACTGCCAAAGTCAATGGGCGGCGGTTAACACTTACCATCAGGTGGGCCGATAGCTTGTTTGCCACCAAGAGCATTAAGAAAAACCTGTCTGGCTAGCGTGGCCCAGCAAGCCAATTACCCTCTATGTGGAGGAGGCCCGACTCAGCAGTGGGTCATTTATGGGTTGGTGGATTTAAATTTCTGTGTAGTGTTGAGTTAAGAATATACAAGGTCACAATCCTTAAGGTGTGACACTACACCCTAGGCCACTAAAGACATGAAAAGAAACACGAGATGGTAACCTTCATACAAACCCTATACCAACCCACTTTGCCAGCATGGCACAGTAGGCTAATTTCCCCCTGTGACTTTTGCAAGAGGCTCGACTTAGTGGGTCATTTATGAACTGAAACGACAAACCATTCTCCTAAACCTCATAAACTGCCTTCACATAAGTTGAATTTATCACATAACAACTAACAAAATTTTATTGTAGTTATTAACAATCTTTAGGATGCTTTATAGTCCTCATATGCTGATGAATACGTACGAAACTCCTTTTTATTCGAAATATTTGGTCAGGCATGTGACTAACTTGTATGAATTTCTCAAAATTGTAGCATCCACTATTACGATATTCGGTCCACAAATATAAAGAAAACTTATGTTATAATATGCACTTATAGCACCACCACTAGCAAAGTAAGACAAGAGATACTCCAATTACGGTCAGGAAATTAGAAATTCCTACCCACTTACCTTAGTTTTGACTTCAACAGTTTGACTATCGATACGAGCCGCTATTTTGTTTTTAGACATCTCGAAAACATTTAATGTCAAGCACTTACACTAATAAAACTATTCTCAAAACATTTAGGCACTTAATTTCAAACATAACATTGTAAATTATCAAAAATATTTTTATCTATTGATATGACGGTGTCCATTCCACTCGCGTCGTAATTTTGGTGAATTTGTTCTCGTTGCAAATATTTTAACAATTAGTAATGCATGACGTATGGTCAACGAATCACACATGGATTCCTTTTTGTTTTTTTTTTGCTAAGATATTATAGGATTGGTTGGAAACACAATCTTTTTCGAAATAGAGAACGAAGTTGCAGTTGTGTTTCGTATCATAGAGGACGACAGAAGAACTAGAATTATGTTTCTAAACTACATTTTAGCTTATCAAAATAAAATATATTAATTAGAATCACGACTTAAATACTTCATTCAAAGTCACCGTTTAAAGATACGTGAGCCGTAAGGTAATGAAGTTATGAAGCTAACACTTAAAAATAACAAATTATTTGATGCGTATAACGAAGTTTAGAAAATGTTGCCAAGCTGATAGTTATTATTTTATTGACTATAATTGTAAATTCTGCCTAATGCGTTTGCGTTGCAGAATTTTGACACCTTACTAACTAATTTTTATAACATAAAACTGTTTATACTTATTAAAATAGTCTTCTGGTGCTGGGATGTAAAATTTTATATTTTTAGATACTATTTAGTGTAAACTTCAGTAACTAGATGAGTAGCAGGTACGCGTGGTTACGTACTGTGCGGCTGTGTGTGATTTAATTATTTCAGCGAAACCACCGATTTTAGGACTTCTGTAAAATGGAATAAAAATATTGGACGCGTCCGATAATGTGCCTGACCTTAATCAAACAAAACGTCAAAAGTCAAAACACACTCACTCGTATAGGGAAACTGGAAAAATAAACATACAAAAATAAAGCATAACTTATCCTATTGTATTAAGATGAATAAAGATGCAGCCCGTTTGAACCCATGTCTCAAGGTACAGTAATTTCTGTACGATCATTTTTCGTAAATAATTTCTCCTAAAATTATATAACATAAAACTATTTTTCAGGAACAAGAGCAGTCCTATCAGTGTCTCAGTAAAAATGGATATGACCAAGATAAATGTTCTGACTACTTCGATAACTACAACACATGTAAGAAGTTTTGGGTAAGTTATTCTTTGTTTAAATTCAATAACCTTTATTAGTGAACCTTCAAATGTCCTTCACACCATTGCCAACCATTATGAGCAATTTTTAAAATTATTAATCATGCAATAACATCAATTGCTAGCACAGAACCATAGATGACAACCAAATCATTTAATATTATCACAGTACTTTTTAGTATCTGGTACTGATTTCCTCAAATTTTAACAAATACAAATTATATTATTTTTGTATATAATATGTCTGTGTGGTCTTAAAATACACAGTATCTCAACCCATAGCATTTTGAAAATGTTTTAAGACTACATCAATATAAATCAGCAGAAAAACTTGATGTGAATTCTGGCTGGAAATTATGGCCACTTTGGCAACTCTCTTACCTTTACCTACTCTACAGTGGGTTGTTTAAGCGCGAAAATATTTATTCTTAGGGTGCTTGTAAATGGTGCTAGTTACTAGGGAATGTATAGATGTGGGTTACATGAGTGAGTAATATACAGAAGTTACTCACTTGTACTATTGTGGTTCAACTAGTACAAGTGAGTAACTCCAGTTATTGGTTCATGGTGCCAATAACTGGAGCAAGTAAAGACATAGACTACTTATGCAAGTAGAACACACAGTCTATTTGGTTGAAGTTGAGAGCTACATTTGAGTGCTATTCACATGAAGGTTAGTTGGTTTAGAATAAACTAATGCCTTTATCAACACTTACCAGGTTTTTTTTTATTTTCAGGGTAAAGTTTACAGAGATAGGAAGGCTAAAGGCGAGTATCCTTACCTGCCAGAAGTAGAAGACAGAGAGAAAATTAAAGCCCAGTACTTTAGTGCAGTTCGGAACAACTGACAAAAAATGCAACCTTTTTATATACTGGAAAGACTTGGCCATTTTGGTGGGACAATGGACTCTATTTATAAATGACCAGAGTGCATTTTGTTAAAGCTTAATATGCAAATGAGTTATGAAAGGGCATTTAAATGTACATTTTCAATAGTTTTTATAGTAGAATACTTTATATTGAGGCATTTAATTTGCTGTGAAAGTGTATGCAAAACATGTAATAGAAAACTGTGTGTGTAAAAAATGACACAAGCAAAAGAAAAACTATATTTTTTAATTACTGTATTACAAAATCTTATTACTTTTGTGTTTTAACCTATGGAGCATAGCCTTGGCAGCCATTCCAAAAACAACAGTAAATAGGGATTTTTATTTTTTAGCTACTATGCCAACCCACTGGGAAGATGGGCTGGTACGTAGCCGCTCTTGCGGCTACGTGACCTGCCTCGCGCGATCCATTAGTCTCCTTTTACGACACCCTCAGAATAGGCTGAGGTGGTGACATTGTGTTTTTTAAATCTGTCACCACACGAAAAATTATTATTTCTGCATAACTATTATTATCCAAACGCTTTACCCCGTCTTATAAAAGATGCTCACTGCCATCATCTACCATCGCGACGCTCGCCATATAAAAGCCATTCAGTCCCAATCTGTGTGCTTTGAGAGAAACTTTCTCCCGCGTCACAAATCGCAGCACTCAACATATACTAATACTATCGCGCATACGCTTGACTGGAATGACTGACCAAGAGATATAGACAACTACATACTATAGTTTTACAGTACGTATCATACACACACTATTTCTTACGAAAACTACAACAGAACTATTTGAACAACTTTTTTTTAGGCATCCCTTTAGATATTATTAATAGAGTTGTATGCTATAGGATCGTGACAGAACAATAAAACAACAGAGTATAATTGTTACAATATTTAATAGTGATAGTATAGTCGAAAAGCGGTGACGTAATGCCACAGTGCACTAAGCACTATACACCTATACTACATCAAGGCAACACGGGAAGAACCGTTCGGCATTAGTATTGCCACTGACTACATTAACTGTGGTTAGATTAGATTTCACAATTAACGTTTCAGTCGGAATCTAGAAGATTCTTTAGGATAATTGCAGCCATTCAAAAAGTTTATAACTGAAGTGTTTCTGAACGAGTACTCTTTTCTAAGACCTGAGGGGTCTTAAATAACTATTCAAAATTTCCCGCCAACTGAAGAAAAAAAACAAGTCTTAGGGAATTTTCAACAAAGTTATGTAGTCAAAATAGCATGAAAGTACCAAGGTATTTTTATCGGCATATTATAAATACAAGAATAACTTAGGGACTGAGATTTGATTGTTTCAAGACGTTTACGGAGTGCGTTACCCACTATCTAATGGTACCTACATACATCTATTAATTTAAGGTGGATGCTCCAGGGTAGGCCGCGAAATTAAAATTTTCTTACGTTTTTTTGCAATTTGCAGGGCAGTGCTAGGTTGTATGATGATGAACATTTGATCCGCGGCTGTAAGACGTATGTAGTTACAGAGTTATAATCATCAAAATCATCAATACGGGTTGTATTGATGAGCAAGCGAGTCCAAGCTCATAAAGGTGCAAGAATGACTTTGACATTGAAAGTTTTTCTTGCACCTTTATGAGCTTGGAGGGTTGTATTGATGATTTTGATGATTATAATTCTATAACTACATACGTCTTACAGCCGCGAATAATATTTTAATCAACATACAACCTAGCACTGACCTGCAAATTGCAAAAAGCGTAAGAAAATTTGAATTTCGCTGGCTACCCTGGAGCATCCATCTTAAACGACAAGTTTCTACTTTGAAGAAATTCCATATTTTTAAAAAAGTGACAGTTAATTGTAGAGTCTAGGGAGATTACAGCGTTTCGAATCCTCGGAGATTATATACCCTGCATAGCTTAGATGAGTGAAATTTGCCACGGAAGCACTGTTGCCAACGCCTGAAAAGTCTTGTATCCAGATTCGATAAAAAATTGCCAAACTTCATGTCACCAAGAGCAGAATATCGCCATTTCTAGCAACAAAGTCATTAAATTGGCAACACGAAGTTTAATGTCTAGGGAAGGGTCATAAACCCCATTCCGCTAAACGAGTTTATTAAAAGATGATTAGTTTTTTTATTTTATTCAACAAGTTGCTATACTTAATTAGGCGGTGTCCGGTTCAGAACAGTAACCAACCAAAGAGAAGCAATAGGAGTAAAGGTAAAGGGTAAAGGCTCTTGGAAATCATAGTGCAAATATTCACGTATCCGTCTTAAATCAATCACTTAAAATATTGACCTTACAACTATGTTACAATGTTCGTGAGAACAATATTTTTCACTAATGAGAGGCACTTCAATTTTGTTGCGAGTTAACATTAGGGAACTATTTAAACATGTGTCCTTCCAAAAATTGACTTATCCTTTATATCTCCTATAATCTAATCCTATGAAATATATATCAATAGATAAATATGATAATTCAATTCAATACTATGCAGAAAGTAATTTAATATATTGGACAAAGTAAATGAGAGCTTAGATAAAATCAAATTAATCAATACCGGTTTATGGTATAGATTGAGAGAAAAGTGGCGCAGTCGGTAGGATATTCAAGTTGTTTAAATTACCTGGTGTTGCAATCGACCAAATATCTCGTGTGTACAGTAACCTTTAAAATAAAACTAACTCTACATAATTATATCATATCCTTATTATTAATTTAAATATAAAATAACACAAGTAACATAATATTGTTCTTTTGATTAAAATCAATACCGCAGTTACAAAATATATACACTGCCGATCACTTAAAAACTAAGACAAGATTATATAAATATTATAATGATTAAAATCTCATTTGTTTCGCTTAGAAATAAATAAATATTCATTTGGTCATGTCATATTGACTAAGCGGTCGAGGAATGGACTAAAATATAGGTAACAAAAAGAAACTAAGGTCACCAAACTAACGCATTAATTTTAATAATAGAATACTTTAAAAATACTTTATATTTAAAAGAAAATTGCGTTAATTAAGAAAACTTTTTTGCGAACATGTGGTTGCCTACATGACAACTTTTTAACGTGCACAGGCAATATATCAGATCTTTAGTTTTCTACAATTTAAAAATTCAAAGTTAATCAAAATAAAATCAACCCATTAAAATTTTAATTAAAAGCAATAATATGTACTTGTAAAAAATTACAACATAATACTTTATTACAATCTTACACTCATTAAGAACAAGAATGAGAACGTAATTCTTTAAGCAAAATCTGCAATACTGTGAAATAAGTGATAGATTTAATAATGTTCTATGTTATACTTCTTTAAAATAAAAGATCGTTTATTAACAAACTAGCGACCCGTCACGGCTTCGCACGCGTGTAATTATGCATGTATTATACTTATAAACCTGCCTCTTGAATTACTTTATCTAATAAAAAAACCGCTTCAAAATCCGTTGCGTAGTTTTTAGGATTTAAGCATACATAAGGACGGACAGACGACCGCGACTTTGTTTTATAATATGTAGTGATGACAAAGTGGTATTAACAAAAGCAAATTATTAATACTGTCTGATAAAAATACTCAAAACAATTGAAATCCATTCCTCAACACATGTATATAAAAAAAAACCTAAAATATAACTATTCTCTATGGTTTTGACCTGATGGCGCCGCTTTACTTCGCTTACCGGATTCGCTTGTTTTCCATATTCGATAATAGGCATGTGCGAACACGAATAGCCACGTCATATGCCACCATAGGACATTATTATCTCCAATGGTATATTATAAGGGTGCATATAGGATTAAAAAGGGCTTTTCGAAAGATATTACAGGAAATATAAATGTATACCTAATAGAAAGTGTAACAAAAGTTCCATCGAAACTTGGCCATAACAAAAGGATCGATAATAATACTGTTAAAGATACGAGCACAAAAACGGCAAGAAACATTGTAGAACGCACTTTACGATAGCTAGACAGTATATGATGCAGCAAAAAGCACATAATATACAGTCGTCGCCCAACTTTATGGCCGCTCTGAATGAAGCCACATTACGCTGCGCAGAACTCAAAATCAGGTATCAGCGGGATGTACACGGGGGGTGGAGGCAGGGCACGCCCGCACTCGCCAACTTCGCCTCCCGCGCGTTGGTAGTGTGCTACGTTCGTATTGGTTATCAAAAATACGATGCGCAAGTTCGCACCGTCACAGTGGTCCCAGTTCAATAAAAGGTGGACATAGGGATGAAAGTCGGAATTTGAAGCTGATTTTTTTATAGGATACAGATATTAACTAGCCTAACAACATTATATATAGTTTCTTAGAAAAAAAAAAGGATTTATTTTTTGTATGGAGAAAATGATACTTTATTTTTTTATTCGACTTGTATCGATTTGCCGCGTGTTTGGCTTATAATACGACTTTCATCCTATGTCCACCTTTTATTGAACTGGGACCACTGTGCGTCGGCTACATTCAGAGCGGCCATAAATTTGGCGAGGGCTGTACTTTGAAATAAAACATTTTTATAGGGGATTTATCGAGTGTCTTCTGAATACAACCGTAATCTATTCTCTCCCGTGATAACGACTGCTGCAAAGCATTTGAAACGTCGGGAATTAAATAATGTAATAAACACGTGATAAAAGTGTTTATTTTAAATCTCGAAAACCTAAAACATCATTTATTTATTTATTTATTATTTATCATTACATACTTTACTATATAAACACAGTTTAAAAACCACTATAGCATTTCACACGGAACTCGAAATAGCCAAAGAAAAATAATAATCTTTTTCAAATACAGCAGGCACTGCGAAATGCTTCTCGTAAGCAAAACGTGTGTATTATTAATTTCCAACAATTTAGAGAGTGGAACAATTTATTTTGTGAATAATAAATTAAGACTTTCTTCGTGTATCTATTACAAAACACTCACTGGACAAAGCAAACCTTCAGAAACCTTGGTCAAGATACTAAATCAGTGTCATAATATATATTAATATTGTCAATATTGGCAATATTGTCGTAATTAAGCAGAGTTTTGAGATTACATATTTATAAATACTTTAGGACACATAAACAAAAAAATTCTTCAATAAACTTCAAGATAGAGATAATTTTATATAGGGTTCAACAGACAACCCATACTCATCCGAAGTCAGAGCATACAGCTTACTGTGAGAAGTAGTTCTATGCATATATTATTTTCCTATTTTGAAGTATGGTGGGAAGATGTTATATCAGAAATGAGCCCGCCATCTTCATTATACTACCATGTTAGGTAATCTGTGCTACACAAATTAGACACATATTGGTCAACAAAATGTAAAGAAAAAGATACTTATATTTTCCCAAAATTGTACATAGACCTACAAGACAGTCTTCTTCTTACTATATTGGTGACGAACGTTTTATAATTAGACAAATAAAAATAGAGTGGAAAACAGATCACTAAGCATCATAATAAGGATAGATAAATGATTGATATGCGGTGGAGATTAGGTTTTTAAGAGAGATATGGCATAGAGTTTAATTGAAGTCGAAACAGAAGCCACATGTTCCCACTACGTCATAAGGATTTGGCTTTATCTGTGCAACAGTTTTGTTACACACTCACCTTGATTAAAAAAGTAGATTGTGAAGGTTAACATCAAACACTTAGAACACTATGAGTGTTACAACACTTAAAAATGAATGGCAATAACACAATTGCGGTACTATGAAACTTAAAAAAAAAGACTGTCAAAGGCAATGCCATTCCCTTGGCCATTTGTATTTGCCTAATGATGGCTAAGCCTTTTGTATCTGTCATATTTGACAATAAGGGTGTGGATGCAACGTTTCTCAAAAAAGTCATACAAAATGTCTGGCGCACAGAAATACCGCAGCCGCATTGCCATGTGAACTGTCAGTATTATGTTTGTCGGAAATGCAAGTTAAATCATAGTTTTGTCAAATTATCCATCTACACATCACACTTATTTGTCAATTTGACAACTATACAAACAGCCAAGTGCATTGGCCCCGTGAAACAACATAGAATAAAAAAAAATTAATTACTCCCCTCACGCTATACATTCAAATATCGCAGGGGCTCTTTAACACACAGAGCCCTGGGGGAACCGGGGACCCCTGAACTGAGCAGATATTATATCCAGCCAATAATATTCAAGGGATACCATACTATTTAAACATTACCCCGTTTTAGGGTAAATTTATAACTAAAATGAGGATAATAAAAAAACAAAAACACATAGTAAATAATACTAAACTGACAACGCGTGCTACGAAGCCTTATTAAATAAATATGAACACCAAATTGACATATTAGCAAAAAAAAATGTTATTTCTAATAATATAATAGGAAAACTAGGTAAGACTGTAACTCGTTTGGCAAGTGCTGTCACATCTCAATGTCGTTATAATTGTATTTTATTGGCATTGATATGATTGCAATTGAAATTTGAAATATATAATAATGTATTTTGAAACATACAAATACCAGTTCTCAAGTGGTCAATCTTTATGAAAATATATAACATAACATTTTATAATACAAAACAACATAATGTACTTTTGTTGAGACTGTAAGATTGAGAAAAAAATTACAAATTTAAATAAATCTATACTTTTTTTTAAATATCAGTCTTTTGCAAACTGCATTTAAATTTGTAGTCGGACCAGTAATAATGGCCTTATTCAGAATAGTTTTGTTGTTGTCCTTTTCGTTTGACTGTCCAGTGACAAGGGCAGACAATTTTAATGCTTCGATAAAATGACAGTTACAGAGGGTCGGCAAAAAACTGAATGGTTGCGCTTTTTAATAGATAAAAGTAACGATGATGGTGGTAAATGTCAGATAAATACGGCGTGTAAATTTTATTGAAACAATAAAAAAAAAGGTTGTAGTCATATGTGTAAAATTCTAATCTCTAATGTACATAATGTTGTTTTTATGCAATATATGCATGGAGCACGCGACTATAAGTTATATGCCACCATGAGGGGACAACGGGACTGGCACAAAAGATCCGGAGTGCTCGAAGTACAACTGTACGCCCGATCAATACAAGACAGTGATACCAGCTCTCGAAAATATTTCCACCTAAAGCTTATGTCAAACTGCCTACAAAAATAAATTCTTCGGGGCTTATTAAATGCAATTTTAAAATGTTGAAATTACACACATAACGGATTTATCGCATGCACACGCCATAATGAGTAATAAGCGCCATATCAATTTTTACATGGTTCTAAGTTATTTTGACAAAATATAGAAATGATAGTCAAAAACTTCCCAAGATTACTCCTGTAAAACTAGCGCCCCTGAAATCCCCATTACACTTATTTACCCCCCAAATATGAGGGGAGCCCCGAGGTAAAATAAGGCGTACCTCTTTTTTATAGATGGTTAAATGTCAAAACAGAGCTAATAAGTCTATGTAACTTATAATCACGGTGTTACTGTGTCGCAATGTTACGTTATACCTAGCACGCGTTGTCGTCCAAGAGTCAATCCGAGCGCTGTTTGATGTAGAAACAGCTTATTCTGAAGTGGTCGCACATTTGACGCACCTGGAGAAGAAGATGAACAATTATTTACTTACATTTTGTTTAAACCCTCCATGTAACTGGAGGGTATATAGGCAATTCTACAATCGGTCCTGACATTTCCTCTTGCCGTCTCTTAGGACACCCTTAGGTTGGAATGGGGTGGTGACACTATGTGTTCTAAATCCGTCACCACACGGACAACACAGGTCAACATGTCATACAAAACTAGTACACAATCTGTACTTATACATAATTCTACTGTACATGTGTATGTCACTGAACTCCTCCTAAACAGCTGGACCGATTTGAATTAAATTTTGGGTAGCACCGGCGCCGCAATGGCGCTGCAGTCGGTAAACGAATATCATGCAGGACAACGTCTGCCCGGTCAGCTAGTGTTACTGTAAATATATGACTTAAGTTTCTTGCCAGTTCTTCTCAGCAGTGCTAGAGTTCTGAACAGGTGGTAGACGGTCCTATGACGAATTATTTGAATGTTATGTATAGTATGTTGACAATTTGTAACCCAACCAAATTAATTACTTATTTTAACCGTTTCGCGGGGCAGTATACAAACATGAAATTCACGAACACAAATGACACCCATACTTGGAGCAAGTGCCTCTGGATTACACAAAGACACTTGACTGAACCCGGAATCGAACCGGGATCTAGACCAACAAGACAATCAATTTAATTTGAATTTGAATCCGACTTACCACGCATGTTCCGTAGTGTATATGAGCGACGACGGTGAGCGTTGTCATCCCGTAGAAAGCGAACACTTCGTAGTGAGGGAGTAATAGTGACGTCATAGCCGCGGCAGTTAGTGGCCATAACAGCCAGTTCACTGCGTCACATCGCCGATTGCTCATCTGACTGACTATTAGGCGACACTGTAAAAGAAAATCTATATATATCTGGCTGCACATTTATATTGTACTAACAGACCCGGCTACGCGTTGCTGTGGCTACGGTTTTTATTATAATATATTACAATTAACATTAACTTCATTAATTTAACTTTTAACATAGCGCCATCTATTGAATACTTGCTCAATCCAGTCAACAGATATCGCCATCTGCTAGAATCGTTTGGAGCTAACAGATAATTGTGGCTGTCAAATAATAGACAAATAATTGGATTTTTTTTTCTGCTATAAATTGAGATGTAAGCTATCCAATCTTTCAAGTTGGATCAAACTGCTCATTAAGTGCAAATTTGGTAACTATCGGTTGCGTAGTTTAGGAGTCTATCGCGGACAAACAACGTGACGTGTAATTTATATATATTAAGATATATATAGGCTAATTACCCTCCAAGTAATTGGAGGAGGCCCGACCCATCAGTGGGTCATTATGGGCTGAACAGTAGTAGTATCTACAAATATATAAAAAGTGTATATTTGTAATATTAAAATAACCACTTTCAAGTAACTTCTCAGCCCATAAATGACCCACTGCTTGGTCGGGCCTCCTCCAACCACACGGAGGGTAATTAGCCTACTGTGCCATGCTGGCACGGGTTTTTGTATCAAGCTTCTCTTGCTTCTAGGTTTTCGGCCTTGTCATTACCTTTTGTCGGCTCTTACGAGACCCTGAGGATAAAATGGGGTCTGTCACCGACAGTAAGTGAACTGTAATCGTTCTTCTGAGAAATAGAGATTCTTAAAACATCTTATACTCACCGCAACATTGCTGAACAAAGTCCCAATAAGGATAAATAAGGCCCTTGGATCCATATCAGGTAGCCGTTCGGATTTATGGACCCAAACTGAGCACACTAGGAACACTGTGAGAAACGACCATAGAGGCCTGATCGCTTCCGTCACCGACCGCATTTTGCCTGTCCGCAACTTGTAGGATCTGTGGACAAACCAAAAACAAATAAAAAAAAGTGGGGTGGGATTGGCTTATCGATGTTATTTCTATGATCTCACTATGCTTTACACGGCATTGTTTTAAGAGAGTACGATTGGCCAAAATTGTATCTCAAATAATTAAAAAAAAACGCTAAAAGCTCGATTTTCATATAAACTACTAGCAGACCCAACCACGAGCTGCTAAGCTTTTTGTTATATTACATTTAAAATTAACATACACTAATTTAACTTTTAACTTAGCGCCATCTATCGAATACTTACTCAATCCTGTCAACAGATATCGCCATCTGTTAGAATCGTTTGGAGTTAACAAATAAAGGTGACTGTCAAATGTCAAACAGACAAACCTATACTAATATTATAAAGAGGAAAGATTTGTTACATACAAATCTCATCATCTTTGTAACGAATTGACTCAAAAAGTACAAGACCGATTTTAAAAATTCTATCACCATTTTAATGCTACATCATCACTGATTAATATAGGCTATACAAAAAATAAATGTTCACCCGTGCCAAGCAGGGATGGGCACTAGTAAAATATATTAAAACAGTTGCGTTTCGTGCGGGAATCGAACCCGCGACATGCTGCGCAGCAGTCGATCGCTCAACCACCACTTCGTTCGTCGTTTCAGCCCATAATTATTACCCACTACTAGATCTGGCCTCCTCCAAATTAATGGAAGAAAATTTGCCTACTGTGCCACGCTGGCAAGACGGGTTGGCACAGGGTTTGTATCACGAGGAGGGCCTCCTCGTCTGCGGCGGCGTGGTTCTGCATCAGATCCCACAATGCCGCAACAGGACGCGAGTTGGAGCACCCCGGGGAGGTTTAGGGGTAGGCCCCCACTATAGGGGAGAGTCCCACACTCTATAAAGTCGGAAGTCGATAAAGGATTTTACCCAAGGAAAAAAAAAAAAAAAAAAAAAGGGTTTGTATCACGTTTTCCTTCTCTTACGGATAGGCTGATAGCCTTGTCATTTCCCTTCGTCGGCTCATACGACATCCTCAGTATAGAATATGCTGGTGACACTATGTGTTCTAAATGCGTCACCACACGTAAAATTAACTTACTTGTGTATATTGTAGATTGCGACGGGAAGATTCGTCATCGCTCCGGTAGCGTATATGAGCCACTCAAATACGTTCGCAATTGTGTATGCGCCGAACACGTATCTTTTGTAGAAGCCAGTGCCTTTGACACCGGTCCAGAGGAAGAAAGCAGTGGACGCCTGGAAGAAGGTAATAGTATAAATAAATAAATATCCTTGGACATTTCACACAACGCCATCTCGTCCCAAGCTAAGCAAACTTAATGCTTGTGTTATGGTAACGAGATGGATGATAAACTTCTTATACACTTTTTTTTTTTTTTTTTTGTAAATACATATATTATAGATAGAAATGACACCCAGACTCCGAGCCAGTGCCTCTGGTTTAGACAAAGACACTTGCCCGACCCCGGAATCGAACCCGGGACCCGTTGATCCAAAGGCGGCACATCTAACCACTAGACCAACGAGGCAGTCTATCTCAGTATTAGTTTTTTTTTTCATATGTTTATTCACAAACAATACATTAATTAAATTACATAAACATCGCCAAACTGTTTTACAGTTTGTTGGCGATAGTGGCGCTCCTTTATCTTATGTATACACGTATCTTATGTTTTTATATCTATCTGTATATTATGTTTACACCTAGATCTTATATTTATGTTAGTGGGTACACAATATTACATTTCAGCCTCATTTTTTAACGGATTATGCATGTAACAACAATGTTATATGTATGTATTTTATATTACTATTTGTATCAGTTTATCTTTGAGTCTTTCCTTTAGTGTTACAATACTCATATCCTTAGAACTATGCCTTATAAAATCTATTTTATTATAAATTAAAGGAGTTAAATATTGCCTAGTTCTTTTACCGTAATAATTTCTTATATGGGGTATCACATATTTTCCCTGTTCAACCTGCCTGGTGTTATGGTTATGGGTTATATTTTCTTTATATTTACTTATTTTATACTGTTCTATAGCAATGAGATATTCTACTTTTGCATGTACAGGTAGTATTTTACAGATAGTAAATAATTCTTCATAGTTTGCCTTACATTTTAGTTTTACTTTTTTGCTAACCAAATATTTAAGTAGTCTAATCTGTAGTTGTTTTATACGTTCCAGTTGTGTTTTGAATGTAAGTCCGTAACTGCTTAGTCCATATCCGATTAATGATTCCGCCAGTGCGTAATATAGTACATACAACACTTTTCTGTTCATACATCCATTAAGGTGAAAGAATTTACCCAATATTGATTGAAGTTTATTACATACCCCATTGATGTGCTGATTCCAATTGAGATGACAATCTACTGTTAAGCCCAGATATCTGTATGTTTCTACTATTTCGATATTAGTGCATTGGCAGCCCGATTTATTTTGGTGTAGACATTCGTATGTGTGCCCAATTATATCTAAGTTTAACTTTCCTTCCCTTTTGTATTTACTGTACGGTGAACTTATATACATCGCCTTCGTTTTGCATAAGTTAATAATAATACTATTATCATGTGCCCATTTGATAATATTTTCAAAGTCTTCCTGTATATAGCTCTGGGCAGCTGTCGCGTTGTTGGTTGAATACAGTAGACACATATCATCGGCGTACATAAACATCTTACACTGTTTAATTACATTACTGACACTATTGACATGCATAATGTAGCCAATCGGACCGAACACTGAGCCAGTTGGCACGCCAAGAGTTACACTTACGTCTTTCCCTGTGGTTCCGTCTATCACTGTGCGTAGGGATCTGTCCTTCAAGTAGCATTTAAACCATCGGCTGATGGGGCCCCTTATACCACATTCGTCCATCGCGCGCAGTAGTACGTCATGTTCCAAGGTATCGAATGCCTTTTTATAATCAATAAACAGAGCAGCGACGAACTTACCCTCATTAAGACTGTTGTTGACATAGTCAGTAAATTGCGCAAGCGCAGTGTCTGTGCTGCGACCCCGCCGGAATCCGTGTTGCGCCTCCGCTAATATGTTATGCTGCTCTAAGTAATTACTTACCTGATTCACAACTATCTTTTCTACAATTTTATTTACTACGGATAAGATCGCTACTGGTCTATAGTTACTGCAGTCCATGTGGTTACCCTGTTTATAAATTGGTCGTATTATAGATTTTTTTAATAGATCCGGGTAAACTCCTCCACTCATGCACATGTTTATAAATTTGGCTAGTATTGGGCTTAATTGTTTTTTGACCTGCTTTACATCTTTAACTCTTATTCTATCTACCCCGGGTGATTTATTGCAATCCAAGTTACTTATATATTTTTCTACCGTACATGCACTTACCTTCCTAAAGTTAAAAGACTTATCACTAGGGTTTACATATGAGCTTCTTGGTAAAAAGTTATAATCACAGTTATGTTTTATTTTCTGTATTTCATCCGTAAACGTCTCAGAAAAACTATTGCAAATATCATATACAGTTTTAGTTTGGCCTAAATATTTCAAAATTACGTCATCCAAGCTCATTTTAGTGTTACCTATCCATTTATTTATGTTAGACCATATTTTCCTAAAATCATTATTACATTTTTTTAGCTCATTTTGTCTGTATTTATTTTTAGCAGTATCTATCATTTTATTAGTTTTATTTCTATATTTGGTATATATTAATCTATGATTCATATTTTTTGGTGACGCTTTCCATATCCTGAACAGTAGATCCCTGTGTTCTATTCTCTTTCTTAATTCCACGTTAACCCATGGTTGCGTAATTCTCTTTTTTGTTGAGATTTTCTGTATTTTAGATTTATCATATATATCAGTGAAAACTCCGTGTAGTTTCTCATACATTAATAAAGGACAATTTGTTTGCATTATGTTCGACCAATTAACTGCTTTTAAGTGATCACTTACCGCATTTTCATCTAAAATAGTTCGCATTTTACATTTATTGTTACTCCTGCGCATAATATCCTGTGGAGATAGGCTAATTCCAACCATATAATGATCAGATAAGGTACAGTTTAGTAAGTGCGCATGCGTTTCGATCAGCCGTACACGACTCGCTCGCACGCACACATGGTCAATATTCGAGGAATTCACTCGGCCATCCACGATCGCCTCGCGCGTTATCTCTGATGTAGGTATTGCACTTTGCAGGCCGCTTTCACACAACATGTTTTTGTAATTATTTAGACTCGTAATCGCATCTTGTGATATGTCGATATTGATATCTCCAATTAATATTATTTCTTCCGAGGGTGCGATATTTTTCAGCATGGCGTCCAGTTCTGCGATGAAAACTAATTTATTCTTGTTTGGCGGTCTGTATATGGCTAATATGTGTGTAGTTTTTGTTCCAATTTTTAATTTTCCATGTGTAATCTCTAAGGCTTTTATTGATATTTGTGGTATTTCTGTACTGAACTGTAAGTCGTCCCTTACGAATACGAGTATTCCACCGCCTCTTCTACTTTCTCTAGTATTAGGAAATACTGTATACCCAGGGATTGTGTACAGTGGTACTTCTTCGCTCTTTATGTTTACCTCAGTAAGGACGATGACACTTAAAGTTCTATTCGTTAAACAGTGATTTAACAAAACAAGCAGATTGTTAAATTGTTTTCGTATGGATCGAATGTTCAAATGAATAATGTTTGTATTGTTTTTCAAGAATTGTTGTGACCATTTGTCTACATCCTGATATCGCGTGTACACTATGTCGGTTAGATTCAGGCCTCTGTGTGGATCATCGAATTTTGTATTTTGATAAAATCGTGTAGTGTGACCCATTTTAGTGTAATTAGTTTACTTTGTTTGTGCTCTCTCTAAGTAGCAATTGAATGTCGTTTTCCGATCTTATACGCATAATCTTATCATTTTCGCTTTTCTTGACTAATATGTTAGAATTCTGAGTCCATATGAATTTATAGACATTTTTAAGTTGATTTCTGGTCTCCCAGAATAGTATTCTTGTCGTTTTGGTTAGATCTTCATTAATGTATATACGTATTTTATTGTCGTTGCCATATATTTCGCCATTTGTTAGAATAACTTTTCTTTTCTGCATCCATTGTTCTCGGACTTGCTTCGACCGCAACTTCACTACGATCGGTCGTGGTCGTTCTACCCCCGTCTTAGATGTATTTGTGGAACTCATCCTCTCTACACTTTCTATGTCTCCTGGGTTTAAATTGAGCTTAATGGCAACGTCTTCGATTACTTCTTTTATGTTTTCATCGTCTTTGAGCTTCATTAGGCATGCGATTTCTATATTTTTCTCTTTTTCCTTCTTTTCTAAGCCTATAACTCTTTCCTCTAACGCGGCATTGCATTTTTCGAGGTACACGTTCCTTTGTTCTATAGCTTTTATTTTATTGTCCGCAGTTTTCTTAAATTCTATCATTTGTTGGTACTTTTCTGCATAAAAATCTACGGTTTCAACGAGATCATCAAGCTTTTTTTCTAGTTTAAAAATTACCTCCAACTTTTTGTTCATGTCTAATAATAGCTTTTCGACTGTGATATTTTGTGGATCTATATCAATACTCGGTGATTGCACTTTAGAGTTAGCCTTTTGACAATCCTCACATACTTCTGTTTGAAGGAATTGCTTCGAGTGTTTCACGCATTTCTTATGAAATACACCATCACAGGTTCCTTTACACTTTATTACTTCGTCCTTGGCTACTGACACAAACTGTTTACATTTCTTGCACTGCACCATTTTAATTTTATTTTTTTTTACTGGTTAGATTCGCGTATACACTTTTCAAGACGGAATAATACACACGTCCGCACGCGAAGCATTTAACTCGAGTACTCAGTCCATACCAATGTCACCAACCCATACCGTCTTAGGGCCCCCGCGCATTTAGGCGGCCAGTCGCGCGGCCTGGCCGCATAATGCGCGGATTGGTCGCGGCGGCCAGTAGGCCGCGTATGTGACGCGATGTTTTTCGTTGGCCGCGCGACCAAAACTTGGCCGCGCGGCCTGGCCGCGTAATGCGCGCAGCTATATACATCGTAGAAGAATTAGTTGGCCGCAGCGACTTGGCCGCGCGGCCTGGCCGCATAATGCGCGGAGCCCCTTACAGGTGTCATAAGAGGCGACTAAAAGAAGCAGAAAGCCGAAAGAGAAGAAAAACTTGATACAAACCACTTTTTTTTCTTTTTTTTTTTGCGTCGGAGATCCTCATGGATACCCGGCCGTTGGGAACTGGTCGGGGTATGCGGGACTCCGGGGCGCGTAGAGATGGTGAATTGCGCCCAGACCTACCCACTAAAACCGACGGCGATCCTCGACTGCCCAAACCAGGGCCACGGGATTCACTCCCATTACGGGAGCATGCTCCGTGACCCCGGGGGCCTTGATACAAACCCTGTGCCAACCAGTCTTGCCAGCGTGGCACAGTAGGTAGTTTCCGGAGTCCCACATAATCGCCAACCCCATCCCCTAGGGGCGGCGGTGTGCATGAAGCATTTCCGCAGCGAAAACAAAAAAAAAGAGCATCTAGTTTATAAGGCAATTAATATTGTCTCTGTCTTTTGAGGTTATCACTACATAGTATAAAACAAAGTCGCTGTCGTCTGTCCGTCCCTATGTATGCTTAAATCTTTAAAACTACGCAACGAATTTTGAAGCGGTTTTTTTTTAAATAGATAGAGATTTTTATACATGCATAATTGCACCCATGCGAAGCCGGGGCGGGTCGCTAGTGTCAAATAAAACATTCAGTCAGTGCTTTTGGAACCAGTAAGCGTTTTATTCTCTTGCGGATACGTTTTCAGACTTGTCATTCATTTCCTTTTGTAGAGTCTTACGACACCCTCAGCATAGTATGGGTCGATGACTGCATTCTGTATGTATGTAATACTAAATGCGTCACCACACCGATTACCACTTACCCACATGCTGAAGTCATATCCCCAAGGAAGAAAAAGTACTCCAGTATTGTACTTCTCCCAGTGGCTTATGTAGAAGTTGAGGAGGAGATTCCACATCACAAAGTACATTCTGAAATGGAAGAGAATTTTTTTTTTTTTTTTTTTTATATCCTTGGACATTTCACACAACGCCATCTCGTCCCAAGCTAAGCAACTTAATGCTTGTGTTATGGTAACGAGATGGATGATAAACTACTTATATACATTTTTTTTTTTGTAAATACATACATATTATATATAGAAATGACACCCAGACTCCGAGCCAGTGCCTCTGGTTTAGACAAAGACACTTGCCCGACCCCGGAATCGAACCCGGGACCCGTTGATCCAAAGGCGGCACATCTAACCACTAGACTAATATGGAAATATCTTATTGTCAAGTCACATCAACTTTGCTTTTTATTTTTATTGCTCTCGGTGGCAAACGAGCTTGCGGCCCACCTGCTGGTAAGTGTTAGCCGCCGCCCATGGACTTTGGCAGTGCCAGGGGCACAGCCAAGCCGTTGCCTACCAGGTCAGCTAGTAATATATAATCTCTTACCTAACAGGCGGTATGGAATAATCCAACCGGCCAAATATGGAGTACAGACAGGCCGGGATGAAGAAGACGGTATACGAGTCCAACCCATGGTCAAACAGCTCCCCCAGGGGACCCGATGTCTGCGTGCGTCTTGCCTGTTTACCGTCGATCCCATCTGCAACCAAACCCTTGTTTTAAGACCATAATTCACCCAATGCTTTGTCGGGTCTCTCCTAAATGAGGTACGCGGATGTACAGCCTTTGGATGACGGAATCACACCGTAAGCTAATTACCCTCCCTGTGATGAGTGGAGGCCCGACTCAGCAGTGGGTCATTTATGGGCTGCATAGTATAGTAGAATGACGGGATCTCGGTTGGATTCCCTGGGTCGAGCAAGTATCTTTGTGTAAGCCACGGATACTTACCCTGGGTTACCCAGGACATAACTAGGGCGGGGAAAAACTGGAACTGCCCAACTGAGGAAGAGAAAGCCCTGACAAAACGCATCTATAGACGGGTTGGCACAGGGTTTCGTATCGAGTTTTCCTTCTTTAAGGCCAGGTTATCGGCCTTGTCCTTTCCTTTTGTCGGCTCTTAGGATACCCTCAGAATGGAATGGAGTGGTGACACTATGTATTCTAATTCCATCACCTCACGGGCTAATAACGGTTATCACACATGTACAGTCCTCACCAAACTGCCTCGTTGGTCTAGTGGTTAGATGTGCCGCCTTTGGATCAACGGGTCCCGGGTTCGATTCCGGGGTCGGGCAAGTGTCTTTGTCTAAACCAGAGGCACTGGCTCGGAGTCTGGGTGTCATTTCTATATATAATATGTATGTATTTACAAAAAAAAAATGTATATAAGTAGTTTATCATCCATCTCGTTACCATAACACAAGCATTAAGTTGCTTAGCTTGGGACGAGATGGCGTTGTGTGAAATGTCAATAGTTATTTGTTATACAAGAGTGCAAAGTTGCTTTTTAACCGCGTGTTCAATTTTGATGACCGAGCAAGCGAAGCATTCTAAAATTGAATCACGAGCGCAGCGAGTGATTCAAAATTAGAATCCTGAACGTTAGCGAGGGAATCAAAAGAGCACGAGGTGAAAAATCTTTGCACTCGAGTGCAACACGTAACTTTTCATTCCACCTCAGCGAGGAAATGACTAAATGCAAAAAAAAAAACGTTTACAATCACAAGATAGGTACACTTTTATTTCAGTTTAGGTATTAATTACTACATTATGACAGGTAAGTATTACAGAATAATCTTTACTTTATTCTCTAGCGAATAAAAACGGCTTTTGCACTCAGATATCGAAGAGCAAAAATACTTTATTCTCTAGTGAATAAAAACGGCTTTTGCACTCAGATATCGAAGAGCAAAAATACTCTTTCCGAGATGGGGGGATGAAAAGGATATTTATGGCCGCTCTGAATGTAGCCGCATTACGCTGCGCAGAACACAAAATCAGGTATCAGCGGGACGTACGCGGGGGGTGGAGACAGGGCACGCCCGCACTCGCCGTCTTCCACCCGCAAGCGTTCTCGCTCCCGTGCGTTAGTGTGAGTGTGCTACGTTCGTGGCTACGTGGCTACGTTCGTCGTTATGAAATGTACGATGCGCAAGTTACATTGAGAGCGGCCATAAAGTTTGAATAACATTCCATTTCTCTCCCGTTTTTATTAAAAAAAAACTTACCTAAGGTATAAGCAAGGAAGAGAAGGACACCTTGAGCATACCACAGCGACTGAGGTATGACCTCCGTATGGCCGTTCAGCGGGGTCTCTGCCAACGTCTCATTGAAGAGAGGTGCGCTGGCCGCGAAGTACCCGTAATCGTAGTACGAGAGAAGGAGGAAGTTCACGATGATGAGGAGGAACCCGCCGAAGGTTAGGACGTTAGGTGCCACCCATTTTGGAACGAGCTGCAATTGAATTTGAGTTTTAAGATTTGCGATTGCTAGAAGATTCTGTTCGGTGTGACGGTTTTAGTACCTAGCTGGTTACATTTTGAATCAACAATCTCTAATATGGGCTCCGTTAAAATAAATAAATAATAAATATCCTTGGACATTTCACACAACGCCATCTCGTCCCAAGCTAAGCAACTTAATGCTTGTGTTATGGTAACGAGATGGATGATAAAATATATCCTTGGACATTCCACACAACGCCATCTCGTCCCAAGCTAAGCAACTTAATGCTTGTGTTATGGTAACGAGATGGATGATAAACTACTTATATACATTTTTTTTTATAAATACATACATATTATAGAGAGGGTAGTTTGTGTGCCACCATTAATATCTGCTCCGTATTTTAATTCGTTAAAAAATAAGTGCAAGCAGCAATAAACGTCACAACAGTGTTATATCACAAAAAAGTGCAAAGATCTATCTGGACAATGTAAATGTTTCTCGCAAAAGTGAAGGATTAGTGCAATATCAGTCAAATTATAAAAACAGAAACAAAGAACGAACTATGAAATATTTATAAGTGAAATCACACCCGAAATAAATAATAACAGTGTAATGATCAGCAATTAATATAAATACAAGAGAATTATTGTTTTGCACGTAAGTACGACTTGCTCATATGTGCATAACCTCAAAATATATCTCCACAAGAACATCATAGTATCATAAATCACCACAAGAATCAATTAGCGCCATCTAGCGTCGAGTAGTGAAACTCGCGAGAAAACATCGTTAAGCACACACACCACCGGAGTAGCTAACTCCGCTACTTACCACAAGAGGGCGATACTTCACGCTGAACTGACAAATAGAGTCAATATAAAAAAATGGAGGAATTAAAATGTATGCTCCGAAGTATGCAAGAAGAAATACGGCAGCAAAAGGCAGACATGCTTGATATAAAAGATGAAATAAAACATACCATTATTACCACCATGAGCGAGAAGTTTAACAGCTTAGAATTAAAGAACGAGCGCCTGGAACAACAACTAGAATCACACAAGAATAAAATAGAAAATATTGAGAGACAAGCGAGAAGAAAAAATTTACTTTTTTTCGGAGTAGAAGAACACGAACGGTCTTATCAGGACTTGGAAGAGAAGGTGTTGAGCATCATAAATAACATGCTAACTATTAATTGCAGCGAGTATGGTATTGAATCAGTTAGACGACTAGGAAAAAAAGGGGGAAAAATTAGGCCTATTGTAGTCACATTAGCCACTATGGGCATAAAAATAAAGGTACTAAAAAATAAGAAAAAGTTAGAGAACTCACCTTATTACATAAAGGAAGACTTTCCCTTGGAAATAATCAACAAACGCAAAGAGCTTCAAATCGAGCTCATAAAGGAAAGAGAACTGGGTAATAGGGCTATCATAAAATATGATAAAATTATCATCTTGAGCGACAAAAAAAGACAAAACGAACCAGTCACCCCAAAAGGGCAAGGGCAGGAGAAGAAAGACAACAAGAAAAGAAATCTATCAGAATCCCCACAAGACACTTCAAGCTTTAGCAAGAATGGAAATAATAAACAATGCGCAAAAATAAAAAAAATTAGCAGTATGAATAACTATCTCATAAAGAAACCAACGCTTACATACCACGGATCTCATTCTCCACAAAATGCAACACAAAACTCAAGCCAAACAACACTCTAGCAACCAGCGAACCCCTCTCTCAACCCAAATCTCCCAAAACGGCTGGTCACCGCGGGAGAATCAGACCACCACCCTCCAGAGGTAAATAACTCTCCATCTTCAACAAAGGATTTTAAAGATCCTACCTTATATTATATAGCTACATACAATGTAAGAACTCTATCGACTCATACACGCCTGTTGGAGCTACAAGAAGCACTGAAAAATGTAAAGTTCGACATAATCGGTTTGTCAGAAATAAGAAGACTTGGAAATACAATACAAGAATACCAGGATATAATATTCTATTACATAGGAGAAACACCGGGACTCTACGGAGTGGGATTCCTGGTAAAGAAACACCTCAAAAATTACATTGAAAGCTTTGTTGGGTTATCAGAACGAGTGGCGCTTTTGAAACTAAATATAAATAAATTCAAATTAAGCATTATACAAGTATATGCACCAACCGATGCGGCCCACGACGAAGAAATCGAGGCTTTCTACGAGACTGTCGACAAAGCTCTGAAATTAGCCGAAGTAAATGTAGTGGTCATGGGCGACTTTAATGCCAAATTAGGCCAAATAGAACAGAAGGAATATCCAATAACAAACAAGTTTGGGTATGGGGAACGAAACAAAAGAGGAGAAAGACTACTACAGTTTGCTTATGAGAACAATCTCTCTATTATGAACACATTCTTCAAAAAGAAAAGCAAACAAAGATGGACATGGACATCCCCAGGTGGTAACACTAAAAATGAAATTGATTATATTCTCTCAAACCTGCACAAAAACATACAGAATGTACAAGTACTAAACATACAGTTCCCGACAGACCATAGGTGCGTAAGGGCGACTTTTTGTCTTAAAACATTTAAAAAATGTAGAGCCACCTATTCAAATTACCCCAATAACACACTGAAAACAGACGAAGAAATCTCAACATATATAGAAAAATTGCTTTACCACCAAGAAGTGCTTAGCCAGCGATATGAAGAAGATACAGTCCAAGAATATTACAACAAGTTAACCACGGCTATCAAAAATAGCTTAAACATAGCTTCAATCACTAACAAACAAGCAGCAAAAATAAACAACGTTATATCTGATCGCACTAAGAGACTAATAGACCGAAGAAAAGACTTACAAAGAACAAAGCCAAAATCGAGAGCAATGAAGAACGAATTAAGCGCTCTGTACAAACTTATAAGTAAATACTTGCGACAAGATTACCAGGAACATCGACGGCATACTATAGAAAAACATCTAAATACGTCCGGCAGCTTAAAGAGAGCGAACAACGAACTAAGATTACATAAAACTTGGATTGAAGGCCTCCGCGTATCGGACAGAGTATCTCACAACCGGAAAGACATACTCCAAATAGCCACTTCGTTCTATAAAACCTTGTACGACGCACCAAAACAGCAGGAAACCCGCCATTGCCTACCAGAGGAAACGCAAAGCGTCTCAGAGATACACCCAATACAGGAATCTGAAATCATTAAGGAAATAAAACGGCTCAAACCAGACAAAAGCCCGGGACCTGATGGGATAACGAACGAAGCATTAAAAATTGCTTGTACAGCTCTCTCGACACCCTTAACAATACTCTTTAACAAAATTTTAGATACCTCTAAAACACCAAAAGAATGGTCAGAGTCAAATATTATATTACTTTATAAAAAAGGAGACCCTAACGATGTAAGCAACTACCGACCCATCAGCCTTCTGCCTACGCTGTACAAATTGTTCGCATCGATAATAGAAAAAAGAATAAGTCCCACACTAGATACATTCCAACCAATCGAACAAGCAGGGTTCAGAAGAGGCTACTCAACGGTAGATCATATCCACACAATCGAGATACTCATCGAGAAATATCAAGAACATCAAAAACCACTCTATATAGCGCTTATTGATTACCAAAAGGCTTTTGATACAATACTTCATTCATCTATATGGGAAACACTGAAGTCGCAAAATGTAGAGTCCAAATACATCAAAGTGCTGAAATACCTCTACGACAACAACACAAGTAGAGTGAAGTTAGAGACAGCCGGACCTGCCTTTCCAATAAAGAGAGGGGTAAGGCAAGGAGACCCCTTATCTCCTAGAATATTTATAGCAGTGCTGGAGTCTATAATAAAAAAAATAGGTTGGAGCACAGTCGGTTTAAATATTGAAGGTCGGCGGCTTAGCCACCTGAGATTCGCTGACGACCTAGTCTTGTTTTCTGAGAACAGTACCGACCTACAACATATGATATGCACTCTCAAAAAAGAAAGTAAACAGGTAGGCTTGGAGATCAATTTTGAAAAAACTAAATTAATGACAAATGCATCAAAAAACCAACTACATATAGATAATGTACCCTTAGAATATGTCGATTCTTATATATATCTGGGCAAACAAATCTCTTTCGATAAACAACACAACGAAAAGGAAATCGATAGGAGGATAAAAGGGACATGGAAGAAGTTTTGGAGCCTTAAGGAAATTTTCAAAGGCCATATGCCTGTAAAAATAAAAAGAAAGGTTATGAACAGCTGTCTCTTACCATCACTCACGTACGCCAGCCAAACTTGGAATTTCACACGACGAGCCAAAAACAAAATAACTACTTGCCAGAGGAGTATGGAGAGAAGCATGATGAAAATCAGAAAAATACATAAAATACGCCACTCCAAGATAAGAGAAGTAACAGGAGTAATAGACGCTCTAAGTTACGCTAAGAGATTAAAATGGCGATGGGCGGGACACGTGGGGAGAATGAGCGACGACAGGTGGACAAGTCGGGTAACGTCCTGGCAAGGACCCTCAGGAAAAAGGAAGAGAGGTAGACCTAGAACTAGATGGGAAGATGACATTACACGAACTGCTGGAAAAAGATGGATGGCAAAAGCTGCGGATAGAGACCACTGGGCATCTCTGGAGGAGGCCTTTACCCTCAATTGAGAGGGGTTCACGCTTAGAAAATATTTAAATTGTTTATTCTATAAATCGTATTCTTACTTTATCAAGTGATTTTAGTTTTTAAATATAGTCAAATATTAAATTAAATAACACTAATTAATTATTTTCAAATACTGAATATTTAATCAATCAAATCTAAAATAATGTTATATTTTAAATCTTAGATTCCTAATTCAAGATAAATTGAATTTTGTATACCTATTATTTATATAGCTTCCCCAATTAAAATTACGAAATGTATATTACCTAGAGCTCAATGATAAAAAAATGAAAGATGATCAATGAAAACAATTACATACCTATACCATTATTAAATTTTACTATTGCATGAATTTGGAAAAATAATTATTATCTACTATTAACTGTTATACATATTGCAAAGGTGTGAAATAAAAGGCTTTTTTATTTTTTTATTTTTATTTTATTTATAGATAGAAATGACACCCAGACTCCGAGCCAGTGCCTCTGGTTTGGACAAAGACACTTGCCCGACCCCGGAATCGAACCCGGGACCCGTTGATCCAAAGGTGGCACATCTAACCACTAGACCAACGAGGCAAAAGTCACCGAAAGGCCAATGGAGTGGGCTAGGCTCGAAGTTTCCCTGCGACATCGAATCAGAATTGAGGAGATACGTAGGCGAACCAGATTTACCGACATAATTGTAGGCTTGGATGGTATCCAATCTTACAACTATTTTATTACATTATACGATGAAAGAAAACATATTATATATAACACAGTAAGCTCACATGATTGCTAAACTTAAGTTTTTTTTTAATTTAAAAGAGACCCCTGCACTAGGTAAGACCTACCTACCTACCTTTGTCTTGGTCGCTAAACCGAGAGCTGGCCTAGGTTCCATCTGCGAGGCCGTTATTTTGCAAAAATGTGCTTTCGTATAAACTAATTAAGGTTGCCGCCGACTTTTTTATTGGTTAGATTTCGGTTATTCGTCGTTTCAGCCCATGAATGACCCACTACTGAGTCAGGCGTCCTCCAAATTCATGGAGGGGATTTAGCCTACTGTGCCAAGCTGGCAAGACGCGTTGGCACAGGGTTTGTATCAGGTTTTCCTTCTCATAAGGCTAGGTAATCTGCCTCTTACACTCTTTTAGTCGCCTCTTGCGACACCAGGATAGTGTGGGTTGGTGATATTGTGTATTCTAAATCCGTCACCACACGTCCGTCTGGCCAGCGTGGCACAGTAGACTAATTTAATTACCCTCCAGGTGACTGGAGAACGACCGTCTCAGCAGTGGGCCATACAGGGTTGATACGACATAGGGGCATTTTTTTTAACTGCCTATACTAGGTATCATTTCCAGGCTCTGTACCAAAAATCAATTAAATTTAAGCAATAGTTTAGCTGCTTTAAATTTTTGCCTCATTTGAACATGATGTATCTTTCATAGCAGATGTTTACGCCCATCGTTTATTAACCTTAGGGGCTGTCCATTAATCACGTGATGTTTTTTTAACATTTTTTACCCCTCCCTCCCCCTTGGTGATACCTGGTGAGGTTTAAGACTACCCCTCCACCCCCCATGAAAAATCACGTGTATTTTTTTTTGTACCGGCTGAAGTAAAACAGCATTGCATATTGACTTGCCTAAGTATTTGGAAAGTGCAATGATTGGACGCGCTCCATTGCATTTAGTTTTAATGCGCGTTCAACAACGGGTTAAGTAATTGTAGCTGTTAAAATATTCTATCCTTGTCTATTTCAATGACACCGCTTGCATTTAAAAGACGAAAACACGACAGAGCTATACAGGGTGAAAAGTCGTGGATCAAACGCAACCAGCGGTTAGATGGGGTTATCAGCAGCAAAAAATTGTTCTACGGGAGGTCCTTAACGTCAACCCCTGCAGAGTTATAATTGATTTTGTGTTTTTATGAGAAATTGACCTTTTTTTACAAAAAATTGATAAAACCCCACAAAATCTACATCCTGTTTTTTTTTATAATTTTCAATAGATTGGTACTGATGAGTCCTTTCGTTAGACATGCTATTTATGGGAAATGCTATGGCCAATAACCTAGGTGCAAGAGAAGGAAAACTTGATGCGTGGCACAGTAGGCTAAACCTATGTAAATGGAGGAGGTCCGACTCAGCAGTGGGTAACCTATGGGCTGAATAGTGGTAGTATTTCACGGTTGTTGGCACAGGGTGTTGTCTTCAGTTGCGGTTATTAAGTCTGCCTTCAATCGGTTCTAACACCCTCATGGTGACACTCATCTTCATCATTTCAGCCAAAAGACGTCCACTGCTGGACATAGGCCTCCCCCAAGGATTTCCACAAAGGCCGGTCCTGGGCCGACCGCATCCATCGTTTTCCGGCGACCTTAACCAGGTCATCGGTCCACCGTGTGGGAGGCCTACCAGCACTGCGCTTTCCTGCGCGCTATGTGCCCTGCCCACTGCCACTTAAGTTTGGCAATCCTGTGGGCTATGTCGGTGACCCTGGCTTTCCTGCGTAACTATCTCATTTCTGATTCGATCTCGCAGGGAAACTCCGAGCATAGCCCTGTCCATTGCCCTTTGGGTGACTTTGAGCCTTCTGATGGAGCCCATAGTGAGCGACCATGACTCTGTGCCATATGTTATCACTCTGGGCAACACACATTGAAGACTTTTGTCTTCAAACACTGCAGTATTATGGACGAGAAGATCTTTCGCAGCTTCCCAAAAGCTGCCCAGCCGTGTTGGATCCGACGATTGACCTCTGTCTCAAAGTTGGACTTACTTAACTGGACAATGTATCCAAGGTAATTATAATGGTCAACAACTTCGAGGATAGAGCATCAGATGTCAATAGGAGTCGCTTGAACATGGGTATTGGACATGATCTTTGTCTTCTCCATGTTCATCTTATGGCCGACTCGTTCGGCGGCCCGACAGAGGCCATCGAGCATCGTAGTGAGACCCTCCATGGTGACGCTATGTCTAAACCCTGTGTATTCTAAACCCGTACCTCAGTTTATGGGCCCATCCCAAGATCGTATCAAGTATCGCTAGTTCAAAAAATCCGAGTCACGCAATCAAGGAACTTGAATACACGTTAAATGATAAGATAATAAATAGATATACTTTGTGTTTGTAATAATACTGCGATTGTAGTTTAACATTATTTTTTAATCCGCGCTATTGATAATAGTTACGTAAGCGGTAGACTTAATTAAAGTGTCTGTCTGTACTGTCAAAACCTTGCCGTCGACGAAAAAGTCAGATGAGACACAAAAAATATATTTATATATTTACATTTCTGTTTCTGGCACAATAAAATCAAAACGAAAGAACAGATTCTGAATTAGTTTTTTTACCACTGGGGTGGGCAGTGGCAATAAGCATACAGCCGACGGTAACGGGTCAAGGATAAATGTTACTGCTGCGTTTACATGATAGAGCTAATACATGCAGAAACACAACCCTTTATTTTTAAGGTGGAGGTTGGGCAGATCCAATGTGGGTGGTGGTAATTCACAAGGATTTCCACGAAGGGTGGCTCAGGGCCACCCGCATCCGGGGACCTTAACCAGCTCATCGGTCCACCGTGTGGGAGGCCTACCAGCACTGCGCTTTCCGGAACGCGGTCACCACACGAGGACTTTTCTGCCTTATCGGGCGACGGTTCTGCGAGCTATGTGCCCTGCCCATTGCCACTTAAGTTTGCCTCTTAACAATAACCTTACAATAATTATCATCCAAATAATGATGACCCCAATTATAAAACAGGCAGCAAACAATGAATATCTTATAATATCTTCTGACATTCTCGTGTCATGGAGTGCTTTTCAATTTTAAACCTTATTCAAGTGTGAATAACGAGCAAATAGGATAACAAAGTTCGTTACGTAGATAAAAGTGTCGTACGATATTTTGCATTAATGTTTTCAGACATTATCAGTAGATTGATATGCAAAGCATTTACTTGTAATACAATATCTTGAAGACCATACATAAGTAGTATACAATGGCATATTCATTGGCTTTTTGCCAAGCCATCTCCTTGGTCTTTTAATGCTTCGTTAAGACTTAATAAAAAAAAAACTTTTTATTTTCTTAATTTCATGAAGGTCAGCTAATCTGAACTATTACTACTCATCACAAATATACGACCCACTGCTGAGTCGGGCCTCCTCCAGCTACAAGGAGCCTTAGAAACCCTGAGCCACACTGGCCAGACAGGTTGGCAAAGGGTTAAGTATCAACTTTTTCTTCTCTTGCGGCTAGTTTATCATGCGTCATTTCATTTTATCGGTTCTTACGACACCCTTAGGATGCAACAGGGTGGTGTCGCTATCTATTCTAAATCCGTCACCACACGGACAATTTCACAGATAATCTGACCTGATTTGGCAAAATACCAATATTTAGATGTGATGGTAGAAGGAACCAACATATTTAAGGCCTAAGGTCAGATGTTAATATCAGATGCCAACATCTAGCAGAGCCTTGCCTTGCCTGACTGCAGACTGCCGCCTTGGTCAAGGGGTTAGATGTGCCGCCTTTGGATCTACAGGCCCAGGTTCGATTCCGGGGTCGGGCAAGTATCTTTGTCTAAACCAGAGGCACTTGCTCTGAGTCTGGGTGTCATTTGTGTTCGGGAATTACATGTTTGTCAACTGCCCCTGCGATACAAGATATCCATAGTACAGGGATTTCATATAAAAAAAACTTTTAACAATCATGTTTAGCCAGGTAGTATTGCAGAATTATAAGCATTCTTAGGCACTAGTTTCTTGTCTGCTATTCTTTCCTGATTACCATGCCTGTACAATTATAATGTAATTTACTGATGTCACTATCTAGAACATGATTTTTTTCTACATTATAATTTTTTACATTGTTTTCGTTGGTACATTTTATAGAGAAACATCAGTATGTTGAAATATTAGACTTAGATTTTTAATAGACTGTTTGTGTAGTTATCTCACCTCAACAACCTTGTTCCAAAAAGGGTGCATTACATACACACTAAGAGGGCTGGTGTCTATGGCCATATACTGTAAAGAAAAGAAAAGTTGTCAACTGGCAATGTTTTTAATTATATTAAGTTTTTAAATAGGGGGTAGCGGCTAGCAGCTGGATGCATCAAGCTGAAGACAGGGTGCTATGGCGCTTTTTAGGGGAGGCCTATGTCCAGTAGTGAACTAATGTGGGCTGATGATGATGATGAAGCTTATAAATAAAGAAATAGAGTCAATATGCAGAAAAGAAGTCTGCAGTACACAAGAAAAAAATAATGAACTGTTTATCAGTCTTTCATGTTGAGGAAACAACATGCTTATAGTATTATGAGGTTTTTTTTAAATTTTCCTTGTAAATAAATTTCTTTTTGGTCCTCATATTTATGTCTAGCCGTGGATTATAGAAGGCTAATGATGACATAAAATAAGTCTTAAAACCATAAGAGTATTTTATGTGATTTCATGATATACTTCGAGATTAATGTAAGGAAAACCTAGTGTTAAAATGAGCAAGCAAACTGTATTTGATAACATTTTTACTTAAACTTGTTTCATAAACATTTCAAATAAAATATTTTTTTAATGAGAAACCTTGGATCTATTACGTTCCACTGTGTTCGTAAGAAGCGTAGTAAAACTAGTATTTTTTAATCACTCGTACATTTAGAACAGTTTCCTTAGTGGTGATGTTGCGTAAAAATCGATAGGTTAACATTGAGTACCTTTTTTTTCTTAAACAATTAGGTTTAAACCAACGACGTATTATGCGTTTAATAGTAGTTTACCTTATAATTATCAAAACCTTCAAGGTGCTCGCGGCTGAGATATTTGTAGTTCAACATTTTGAATTGGTTTCACTTAGTACACTACACAGATCTTTTTTAATTTAAGTTAGAAATAAAAATGAAACTCGCAATAAAATACATTTTGTCTTGGTCCCTTTTAACTATGCGAATACTTTGATTGGATGATCAAACTTGTTCTCTGCCACAAACAAATTATTAAATTGAAGGAAGGATACATTGAAATGAATAGAACATTGTTGCACAGTGCGTGCGTGCACTGCAGAGTATTGGCTTGAGCGAAAACTGACTGAATGACTGATGGATGGATGTATAATGACAACTAGTGGTACTACCTAGGGATGTAAAAAAATATCGACTTTAATTTTAATCGATAATTATTTTCTTACTAGCTGACCCGGAAAACTTCATACCGCCTCAGAATCAATAAATAAAAAACCTGAACAAAATTAAAGAGGATAAAAAAATTTTTTTTATTAATTTTCCTTCCTTTTACCTTCCTTTTTAACCTCGTTCCTTTAACCTCCACGAACATTTCAAGACCTAAATTAGCCAAATCGGTCCAGCCGTTCTCGAGTTTTAGCGAGGCTAACGAACAGCAATCCATTTTTACTATCACTACTTAATATAAAACAAAGTCGCATTCTTCTGTCTGTCCCTATGTATGCATAAATCTTTAAAACTACGCAACGGATTTTGAAGCGGTTTTTTTAATAGATAGAGTGATTCAAGGGGAAGGTTTATGTGTATAACCCACCCCCGCTTTGCACGGGCGAAGCCGGGGCGGGCCACTAGTAATAGATAATCTGTTTTTTATTATCGATTTTTATAGTAATATTAATCGGTTTTTAATAAAAAGATTAAAAATTACATGTTTTAATCGATTTTCAGAAACATCTCGTATCTATGCGACGGATGAAAAATCTCGAATTAAGTTCATACGTATATGTTGATTAAATAAAAGCAGAGCCATCTGTAGACACAGATGTATGCGTTTAGAATAGTTTCAGTGTAGGTAGTGGCGAGTGTGTAAAATTGTTGCCGTTGTTGATCATCACTACATAGTATAAAACAAAGTCGCTGTCGTCTGTCCGTCCTTAAGCTTAAATCTTTAAAAATACGCAACGGATTTTGAAGCGGTTTTTTAATAGGTAAAGTGCTTCAAGAGGAAGGTTTGTAATTTACATGCATAATATTGTAGAGAAACACCGATAAATTTAGAGGTTCGTCATTGCACCCGTGCGAAGCCGGGGCGGGTCGCTAGTATACAATAAAAATGTCTTCTAACCGTAAAAAAAACTAAAATGTAACCGTAATGTAAAATGGGACTGGAGATTTTCGGCAATTTTTTTATTTGATATATATTTTCGTTTTTACATAATAGGTTTGATATTTTGTTGCGATACTCGTCATTTCATTTTTATAAATAAAATGTTTAATAGTACTAATAATTGTATCAATAGTGCTATTTGGTTTCCTAATTGGTACCTAGAAATTTTCTAAGAAGATTTTTTTATTTTTAGTTTTGAATTGGTTGGTGTCTATTCATAAAAATTTATTTTATTTTTATCTGATAAGAGGTAATTATTGGAATATGAAAATATCGTATTTTAAAATAATACGAAAGAAACGTTTTATTTGCAGAAATCGATAATTTTGAATATAGAAATATCGATTTTTATTTATTCTATTTATATAGAATAAACTATGTATAGTAAATAAACTATGTATGAAGAAAGAAAGACTATTAACTAAAGATTTGCTTTAGATTTTTTAAAGCATGTATGTTTCCTAGAATTCAATATAAAATAAAAGTAAAAATCAATAAAATACAAAATAGTACCGGAAATATTGGCTAAAAAGGTCTTTCCGGTTATTCCTTCTACATGTACTTCGGAGAAACGTAGAACAGTCGTCAGAGGAACGTTTTACCTTACAGACCTTGCCTGACTGATTTTACTGACGTTTTTGACGTTTGGCTTGATTCCTTGTCGTGTATTTACCGATTAAAAAAAAAAGAGAGAGTTTCTGTATTTTATATAAATAATAATAAATAAATAAATATCCTTGGACATTTTACACAACGCCATCTCGTCCCAAGCTAAGCAACTGAATGCTTGTGTTATGGTAACGAGATAGATGATAAACTACTTATATACATTTTTTTTTGTAAATATATACATATTATAGATAGAAAACACCCAGACCCGGAACAAATACTTGTAGATCGTACAAATATTTCTTCCGTGCGGGGATCGAACCCGCGACATGCTGCGCAGCAGTCGCTACGAGGCATCATGACTCGTATTGACTAGGCGGCATGTCAGCCTCTGACAAAAAGTGTGGTGTGGTTTTTTTGTCTCCTGTCAGTGTTGTGAGAAGTTACTGCAAGAATACTTTGACATGATCAGTCAAAATGTGTTTGCTATTATAAACCATCAGGCGTTAATAACTCCACGGCTACCTGTTAACTTTTCACTCTGTCAAAATTACTACATTTACTTTCGCAAGCTGCTATTAAAATACATGTTGGTGTTGAGCATACGGGGCGTGTATTTTTTAATGAAGGAGCTTGCTAGTAACTTAATCAGCCCATAAATAACCTACGCTCAGTTCGGCCTCCTCACTTTATGTGGAGGGTAACTAGATTATGGTGCTATGCTGGCCTGATGGGTTGGCATAGTCCTCCTTCTCTTGCGGCAAGGTTATCAGCCTTGTCATCACCCTTTTCTGGCTCATACATTAAGACTCATACACATAAATGAATTATCCGTACATATCCGTAATTAATGTGTCCATCATAAATTAGATAAATAAATACTTACATTACAACTCAGTCTTTTAAAACCATTACGATTTCGTGCTGATTGAAATAACAGAATCAAATCTCACATGTCCTTCATTAAAATATTATGTTACAGTAACGTTTATTTCTATTTCATTTAACAGTTGGTATTCTATGGATCTTGGGTGTTCACATCACGTCGGGGTCACCACTTTAGGCGCAAAAGGATGATTTCTTGATGCAATTAGTTAAGGTGAATGTTCCAGGGTAGCCCGCGAAATTCAAATTTTCGTACGTTTTTTGCAATTTGCAGGTCAGTGATAGATTGTATGTTTTTTAAAATGTTATTCGCGGCTGTAAGACGTATGTAGTTATAGAATCAAAATCATCAAACTCATCAATACAACCCTCCAAGCTCATAAAGGTACAAGAATGACTTTGACCTTGAAAAAGTTTTTCTTGCACCTTTATGAGCTTGGAGGGTTGTATTGATGATTTTAATTCTATAACTACATACGTCTTACAGTCGCGAATAACATTTTAATCAACATACAATCTAGCTCTGACCTGCAAATTGCAAAAAACGTAAGAAAATTTGAATTTCGCGGGCTACCCTGGGACATTCACCTTAAGATTTTTCGGGTAAACTGTGTAAACTATGTACCATGCGGTCGCTACATGGCTCTCCCCCAAAACTGGAGGTCGATCCTCTTGAATCGCTGAAGTGTGATGAGCTTGCAAGTGCCAGGAGCGCTCGGAGTCTACGGTGAGTCGAGACTGAGCACCTCAACTGTGTAGTGGAATTCACTAGGGGTTGAGTGTCGTGCCGCAGAACCAGGTAGCCCGGTGAGTCAGCTGCGTGTGGTCCTGTTAAGGCTGACGTCTTGGCTTGCTAAGTGACTGCTGCTGCTTGACCAGGCAGAAGGATGTTGCAGACTCGTTGGAAGGTTGCTCTGGAGTCCAATGTCGAGGCTTACCACTTTATGAATCTTGCGTGTTCACATCACGTCGGATCACCACATAAGGATCTTGCGTGTTCATATCACTTCGGAGTCACCACTTTAGTCGCGAAGGGATGATCATCCAGCCAGACGAGGTGGTATGTCTGGCTAGGGGTCGCAGCGCCTATCCCCCGATAGTTGTAGTCGGGGAATTCTTAACTATGCGAATTGCTCTTGAAATTTCGCTATTGCGGTGTAGGACTTTTTGGTAATTCTCGGATTTGTAGGCGATATTTCTTGATGCAATTATTTCAGATTTTTCGGGTAAACTGTGTGTAAAGTATCAGTATGTAGCTTGCGGTCGTTACAGTATTAAAACGCATAACTACATTATTTTCTCATGTACCTACAACTGTGATTATCGCTTCTCACTTTCCACTCAGGCTTCTTGTCTCAAGTGCATGGAGGGATACTCCTGCCTACTGTATATAACCTCCATCACGGGGGCTGTTTACGAACATGAAATTGCAGTTTGGCCATCTCGGAGCCTCTGGTTTATACAAAGACACTTGCCTGACCCCGGTATCGTATAAAGGCGGTATATCTAACCAACAGGCTGTCGCAACATCTTTGAGCGTTACAAGCCAATCACTCCCTGCATCTTCTTCATGCGTTGGTCCCAACTGACTTGGGATCCGCATAGTTTGTCTTCCTCTTCACTCCGTGTTCATGTCGCAAATATTTTCCTTTTTTTATTCGTGTGATCTCTCATGCAGATCAACTATCTTTAATGTTTGTAAAAATAAATATACCTAAAATACGGTCTACTTCGCGCGTTGGTGTTTAAATGTTGGCAGATTAACTTTGTCATACTCTCTTTGGCTGTGTTAAATTTTAAATCTTCTTCTAATGTATTGGCAATTTCTAAATAGTTGATGGCCGTTGCGTCGGCCGGATTTTCGGCGCTGTAATAACTAAAAATATGAAAAAGATCATTAAAAATTGGTTAATAATAATTATATCAGTGTCGAAGATATGTAATATTAATCCTGAGGGTTTTTTCATAGTCACATCACCATATAAAGAACTTAAAAGGACCAGAATTCATAAGATGAGGATAAAAAATAAAATTTAACATGGGATTAAACTTAAGCCGTGTGGTGTGGATTTAATACATAGTGTCACCACCCCATTCCATCCTGAGGGTGTCGTAACATAGCCGCAAGAGAAGGAAGACTTGATACGAAACCCTGTGCCAACCCATGTGGCCAGCGTGGTGTAGTAGCCTATTTACCTTCCATGTAACTGGAGGAGGCCCGACTCAGCAGTGCGTCGTCTATGAGCCTAGTAGTAGTGTTAGTAAAGTTAAATTTCCTGTATTCGTTGTGTAATGTTTGGAGTTTTTAAACAGTTCTACGCAATTCTTATTTTGCAAACAACAATATTATCATGAATACATATATCATGAAATTAAACACTTTTTAACGGATTTATCGCGTGTATATTACATTATTACATGTAATATACACGCGATAAATATATCTATATCAATGTGTAATGATCTCGAAACCCTAAGAAATCATTACATATATCTTGTCACTACCAGAAGGTGGCCGGAGATTAATAAAAAATTTCAGTGCCTACTCTTTGGCAGGCTTAAAGTCAAATCGGTGTTCCTACAAAAAGTCCGCGTTATTTCGAAAAAATAAAAATCTACTAACCTCAGACATTGTCTCATATACGCAAAATGGTCTAAAAAACATGAACATGGTCCAAACTGGACGAGCAGCGGCGTATTTGGCGCTGAAGTGGCATCCAAAACCTCATTTCTAGACGATCTAGTTGTATTCAAATATAACTTATCAGTTTCGGTATGGCTTTCTTCTGTAACCTCTCCTGACTTCCTCAGGTACAGTTTTCTGATCAGAGTCGAAGTCATTACTGGCATTTGTTTGTTGATGTCCATCTCGAACGTTCTCCTGTTGTACTCTTCGTGGCCCCTATCGATAGCTACTTCTCTTTTCACCTCTGTCATGATTGATTCCAAATCATAGGACGACGCAAGTTGGTCAATTTTGTTGCAGAGTGATTGGATGAACCATGACCCTTTTAGTTCATCTCTGTAAGAATAAAATAATGTCTCAACAACTAAATCCAAATTTCAATAGAGAGGATGGTTGGCAAGTACCACCTGCGTGGGATCCAGTCATGAAATTGATCAAATTTCAAGCGAAAAACTCATCTACAAGACCTATGGACACCGTGAGCGATTTCTGCGTGCACAGAGAACGTTATCAATAAAACAAAATTATAGGCGGTAGAATTTAACTGTTTCTTTGTACTTTTGAAGACAACTGCCATCTAGTTTCTCCCGCGACCACGACTGCTGCAAAGCATTCGAAACGTCGGGAATTAGTTAAATAATGTAATATACACGCGATAAATCCGTTAAAAGGTGTTTAATTGTAACTTAATAAATTTTCGATATCCGGTTGGGTGAAGCGTCTGATTGTTATGCGTATTGGTAGGCGGTTCCTCTCTATTAAGAACTGTTTGGTAGTTCCTATATTCAAAGTCATTGTATTTATAAAATATGTTTTGAATATAGAAATAAATTGTCAGTTCATCTTTGTTCAAATATCAACTCGTGTTGTTTTATTCCATCCCGTAGTTATTTAATATATTTAAAAGGTCATGGCCCTTTCCATGAAATTTGCAATTAAAAATCTCTGTGGATTGAATGACTACTCGACGTGGAAGTTCGCATTAAAAATGATTCTCATCAATATAGAAATAAATTGTCAGTTCATCTTTGTCCAAATATCAACTCGTGTTGTTTTATTCCATCCCGTAGTTATTTAATATATTTAAAACTCTCTTTGTATGTACACTAGGTGGCTTGAAACCTTTCTGCCCCCAGGGAAGATGTTTCCTTTTTATGAATATTATGTAAAAAATGTGCCCTTGTGCAAACCGTCTAGGTATAATTTGGAAGCAGATCCCGCGATAAGTACTGGTTACAACTAGGGAAGAGTAAGTATAATCGTATAAAAAACTGAACGAAGTAAGTGAAGTGACTAAATAAGCTATTGACAGAATAAAACACTACCTGTGAGAGGGGCTTCCTACATAAGAACTATGTAGGATCAACATATCAGATTCCACGGGCAGAATATAGGGCTCTAGATCTTCGTCATAATCCTTCCGAATCTTTCCTGACCGGAATACTAGCGCACCTTGAACAATTTTCGTGCCTCGGCAAGCCTGAAATAGATAGAGAAATATATATAATAGTGTAGTTAAACTCTATATAACGACACAGAAGGGACTGTATATTATAAGGCGTTAAAGAAAGTAGTTGTTAAATGGAGAGACAAAAACATCAATATTAGACACTTTTATGATTTTTTGACGGCTCTGATCGTGTTTTTTTAAATCCCAACGTTTCAGAATTTTTGCATCATTCATCAAGAACATATTCCATGCAATGTCGAAAGATCGTGATCTGATCACCTATATGGCATCGTTAAGAAAAAGTACATAAAAAAACATATTTGATCGTTATTGCGTATAGCCTGTTAGTTTCGCCGCATAGTCACATACTATACAGACACAAATACATTATGTGTAACATCTATAAAAAATAAATAAAATTGGAGTGTCTGTTTGTAATTTTAGTAATGTGTCTAGTATAATTTATGGTCTCTACGTTCGAAAACTTGATACAAACCCTGTGCCAACCCGTCTTGCCAGCACGGCAAGACGGGTTGTAGGCTAATTTCCCTCCATGAATTTGGAGGAGGCCCGACCTAGTAGTGGGCCATTTATGGGCTGAAAACGACAAAACGACGTTCTTAACCTGTTCGGGGGTCTTAGTTTTGCGCTAAGTAACGTGCAAGTGGTGCACCCAATAAATTATATAAAAAAATATATAAGCCTATAAATGTCCTCATATTCAACGTACCACCCACAAATATTATAATTTAAAAGGCGGCATGATAAGTTTCAAGTTCGTAAATATGGATACGAGGCAAGGAGTCAGCTCGTATCATCACTACATAGTTTACAAGAAAGTTGATGTCGTCTGTCCGTCCCTATGTATTCTGAAATATTTGAAACTACGCAACGGATTTTGAAGCGGTTTTTTTAATAGATAATGTGATTCAAGAGGAAGATTTATATGATGTATACTAAATGCATGATTGCACCCCTGCGAAGGCGGGGCGGGTCGCTAGTTAAATATACGCCGATAAATCCATAATCATTTCGTACCCTGACTTCGGATTTCTTAACCTGTATATTTGAGGCGACACACTTAAGATCCTACTTCAAATCAGCGACCTTGAACGCCCTCTATAATCTCGTCGATATATCATCGAGATAGATAAAGTGATACAACGCTTACTCATCTGCTAAACATTTATGGTTGCATCGAGAATTGAGAACAATCGATATAAATATCATTGACGCAACTGTTTATTTGGTTTACGAACGTATATTTCATATTCAGCCTTTAACCCGCTTGTTCCTACTTCTCAGCTCATATATAACCCACTGCTGAGTTGGGCCTCCACCAATTACATGGAGGCCAATTAGCTACTGTTCTACGCTGGCCAGACGGGTTGGCCCAGGGGCAACCGCGTGTGTCGGGCGCCAGTTCATCCGGCGCCTGACGGGGGCACGTGCTGTGTCCCGCGCGTGCCTCTCGGTGGGTTGGTGAGCGCCCAGAGCTCCCCATAAAAGCGTGGGGCCCGCTTGGACAAGCGGGCCAAGGCCCATCAGGGTCACGGAGCGTGCTCCCCCATCGGGTGGAGTGAAACCCGTGGCCCTGTCTCGGGCAGTTAAGGGACACCGTTGTTTTTAGTGGGTAGGTTGGGGCGCAATTACCATCTCTTGGCGCCTGGGAGTCCCACATAACCCGGCTGGCGTTTAGCGGCCGGGTATCCATGAGGATTTCCAACGTAAAAAAAAAGGTTTTCGTGTAAAGTTTTTCTTGTGGCTAGGTTTTCGTCCGTGTCATTCCTTTTGTCGGCTCTTATGACACCCTCAGGATGGGGTGGTGACACTTTGTATTCTAAATCCGTCACCGTAACAGACTGCTGCCCGACAGGGGAAGTACCTTCACTTTACAAATAACATCTTATTTGGCGGTTTTCTGTAAAGTGAAGACGTGGCCAAGTGATGACATGGCGCGTCATCTTTGGCTGGTCTTAAGTTCCTGTGAGTGAGTAGGGTCACAGGAGCTTTATAGGGAAAAGCCCCTGGTCCTGGCAGTGAAAGAACGTTTCCTTTTTTCTGCCACACACTTTCTTTCCTTTATACTTTTCAAAGACTGGCAACTCTCCTCTGGTGTAATTTTTTTTAAACTAAGTCCCTGCAGCCACTTTACCTGAAATTCACGAACACAAATGACACCCAGACTCAGAGCAAGTGCCTCTGGTTTACACAAAGACACTTGCCCGCCCCGGCATCGAACCCGGGACCCGTTGCTCCTTAGAGGTATAACCCCTAGACCAACGAGACAGTCGTGTGATATGGGCGGCGATGATCCCTTAATCTCGGTAAGGCTGGGTTGCTCGTGTGAAGTCATGTGCCTCTTTTATAAAAAAACCAGCTGACCCGGCAAACTTTGTTATGCCATATAAATATGTATCGCTTTTAAAAATAGGGGTTGATCGTCGAGGGGAAAAAAAAATAGGGATGTATGTATCTTTGAATGACGTATCATAAAAAATAAAAAATTTCGAAAAAAAAATTGGGTATGACCACCCTTAACATTTAGGGGAATGAAAAATAGATGTTGTTTGATTCGCAGACCTAACCGATATGCTCACAAAATTTCACGAAATTGGTCGAGCCATTTCAGACGAGTTCAATAACAGAAAACGTGTCAGGAGAAATTTATAGAAGAAGTAAGTACCTGGATAACGAGAATTTTGGGCTTCGTGACTAGCGTTGGCTTGTCTTGCACTTTGAAGTGGTTGATGATCTCAATCTCGCTGTACTGCTGGTCTTTTGCTCTTAGCAAACCGTTGTTTGAGCCATGAGTCAGCACTGCAATAGCTACACAGCCGTAATCAGTGAAGTCTTTTTCGCTAACTGAAAATAAATAAAAGAGGTACGTTTTAAATAGTACCTAGGTGAATCAAAAAGTTCTTAGAAGTGCATATATATGAAACCTTTTTGGATCAAGTTCGATATTCAAATTAAAGAGTGTCTATCACACTATATTTATGCAGACTGTCACTTGTTTTTGTCAGTTCGTTCGCATGTAATAAATTTTTTTGTGCAACGAGTTGCTAAAAAGTCAAAATTATGGATAAAAGTGAGTTACGTGCGGTGATAAAATATCTCAGTTTGAAAAAAATGTCTACGAAGGAAATTTTTTTGGACATTCAGCAGACATTAGGGGGTAATGCTGTACCCTATTCTACGGTTGCGTACTGGGTGGCTGAATTTAAAAGAGGTAGATCAAGCTGTAAAGATGACCCGCGTTCTGGGCGGCCTTCAACCTCCGTTACAGAAGAAAATGTCAAAAAGGTTGAGAATCTGGTTTTGGAAGACAGAAGAATGACTATAAAACATATAGCTGAGATCCTAAAGATATCTTTTGGTAGCGTTCAATCCATTTTAATTGATTCACTGGGGTTCAAAAAAGTGTCTGCAAGATGGGTGCCACGAATGTTAACCGACGAAAACAAAAAGCGACGTTTGGAAATTTCCAAGCGTAATCTCGAAATGTTCCAGCGTGATTCGGAAAATTTTTGCCGTCGTCTTGTCACCATGGATGAAACGTGGGTCCACCATTTTGATCCTGAAACTAAAAGACAAAGCATGTCTTGGAAACGACCATCCTCTCCATCCATTAAGAAATTTCGAGTTGCTCCTTCCGCTGGCAAAGTTATGGCCTCTGTGTTCTGGGATAGTGAAGGAATCCTTTTTATTGATTACATGCCAAAAGGCCAGACGATAACTGGACCCTATTATGCAAATTTAATCCCGAAAGTGCGTGAAGCGATTAAAGAAAAACGTCGTGGAAAACTGTCGTTGGGCGTGTTGTTCCTTCAAGATAACGCTCCTGCCCATCGATCGGAAGTTGCGCTCAACGCAATCCGCTGTGCTGGCTTCAATCTCCTTGACCACCCACCATATTCTCCGGACTTAGCCCCAAGTGATTTTCACTTATTTCCAAAATTAAAAGAGGAAATTCGTGGAACAAAATTTCACGATAATGACGCGGTTATAGCTGCCGTAGAGGACTTTTTCGAGAGTCAAGAAAATAATTTTTTTTCACAAGGAATAAGGAAGTTAGAAACGCGTTATTCTAAATGCATTGCATTGGAGGGAGATTATGTAGAAAAATAAAATATTATTATTTAAATCTTTGCATTTTTTAATATTGATTCCAAGAATTTTTTGATTCACCCTCGTATATTTCAATCAATGATATCACTACATAGTATAAAACAAAGTCGCATTCTTCTGTCCGTAACTATGTATGCATAAATCTTTAAAACTACGCAACGGATTTTGAAGCGGTTTTTTTAATAGATAGAGTGATTCAAGGGGAAGGTTTATATGTATAACCCACCCCCGCTTTGCACGGGCGAAGCCGGGGCGGGCCACTAGTTATATAAATAAAAGCATTTTATTGTTACTCAGTATAATGTTCCTATCTTCTCATGTTGTATTTTTGGGTTTATAATCAAGTGGTTCTCTGTCTTCTTCATTACCTACTGCCACGTTAAAGTTTATTTAAATTAGACTCTCTGTATTAGTATTTTCTCTGTATCTCGAAGTTTGTCGTCACATTTCATATTTACGTTATTTATTTTGCAATGTTTTATGAGTCGCTGTTGCGCGATGGTTAATTACAAATATATAAGCAAATTTTGTTTTCATTTATAGACACTTGCCGAACTCCGTAAACGAATCATGATTCAAAGGCGGTTGCAAACTACAGACCAACAACGCGTAGAAAAAACATCAGTCGGTAGTATCGTATTGATATGCTAAACTGAGATAGCATGTCCATGTGGTAGAGTGGCAAGAAGTTGGCTGCATTTCCACCGAATCTATGTGGGAAATACCAGCCAGCTGGAAGAGTATGCAAAGGGAGAGTAAATGAAAAGATACGTGCTAAGCAGAGCGTGATTAATCTCTATATATAAAAATGAATAGCTGTTCGTTAGTCTCGCTAAAACTCGAAAACGGCTGGAGCGATTTGGCTAATTTTGGTCTTGAAATATTCGCGTTAGTCCAGGGAAGGTTTAAGAGTCTAGAGAAAACATTGATATTGTAAGTAAAATAATAAAAACAACAATTTTATTTTCCCATACAAACTGTTACCTGTCAAACATTTGACGTTCGTCCCGAGGGTTCGTTATTTTTGGCATTATTACTTTTTTCTTTTTTAATTATATTAAAAAAGGGATTGGAATCGATAAGAAAAGGCGGTATATTAATTTATTATTAATTATTCAAATTCGAATTCAATATTCATAGTTCAGACAGGACAACGTCTGTCGGGTCAGCTAGTTTGGGAATAAAATAGAAGATAATAGAAAATATAAAGAAAATAATATAGACACAGAATTATAAGTGACCAGCGATTTCACATTGTTAAACAAAGAGGTTTAACAAACAGATTAATGTATGTTAATCTTTTCCCTCCCCACTTATGTATTCAGAAGAGGTAACTTACATTCCTTAAGCTCCTTAAAAATTTCATCCTTTGTCAGATCCGTATGTTCTGCTACTTCGAAACCAAAACTTTCAAAAGTCCTCGTCAGTGACTCTACGTCCTTCTCTGTCCCTAATCGCGGCTTAAATTTGTCATCAAAAGTTACCTGATTGAAAATGACCAAAGCTTTCTTATCAAACTTTTCTAATTCGTACGTAGTAGCTTCTTTTGGTAGAGCTCTAAAATTGATTTTAAAATCCTTCTCTTGACTACCGTGATGTTCAAATTCATCATCAATTAATTCTAACTTATCGATTTCATTTTCGGATGTCTTAGCTTTCTCTAACACATCCTCGTATTTATTTGGATCTGGCAACACGGAAGCTAGGCTGTCCACCGAAATCCTTGGGCCCACGTCTTCTGTATTATGCATTTCTTCATTTTCACTTACAGATAGATTTCCAATTGATTCTGGATTCGATTCTTCGTCATGATTATGGATTTTCAGTGGCACTTGGCTTCTTCTATGTTTGCCTCGACCTCGACGCTTTCTAGACACGTATTCAAATTCCGAATAGCTCTGGCAAACTGGGGACGGATCTTCGTTATCCATTATATTGATTTAATAAGAACATTGAATTAATTTTGTACTCGTACGATATCCCCTAGTTTAAGCTCACGACTGTCGCGACTCACAACGCGACACACATTTCTGTTGCTGTTTCATTGTTATCGTTTATGAATTTGTATCTTATCGTATTGATAATGTATTGGACGGGGGATTTTAGCCACTGACATCATGTAACATTAAACGTTGTTATGATATCGAAACATTCAAAAGCGTTTGACTCACTGATTATTTACGTAGCAAGACTGAACGAGCGATACGAGCATGGCTTAAGAAGTTAAAATGTATATGAATGGAAGTGAATCATCTTAAAATATGTCGTAAGTTACTCTTTCATCTCAATCAATGTCAATCAAAACGCTTAGTTTGTATTACGGAGTCTTGCAAAGAAGAATACTTACAAAAGAAAATTGAGAAATAAGAAAGAGTTGTATTGCATTGTGTTTGAAAAAGGCGATCAGATTTTGTAAGATTCCCATGTCTAATTTCAAATAAAAAAATAAAAGTCAGCATATTTCTCTCATCTGGCGAACTTGCTCTCATTGTGCTGTTTAATACCTATTGTAAACAAGACCAATAATTTCAAAAGAAAAAGCAACTACTCAGTTTATTGCCGTCTCTTCTCTGTGGATTAGCATTCCGAATCGATGGTAGTTTCAGCATGAATATGGTTTGCGGGAGATCAAAAGCGATGGAAGGATTGTAAGAATGAGGAATTGTGTATGAAGGGTGTGAATGTAGATATGAAGACTGATAGGTGTGTATGGATACTACCACTTAACGTAGGACAAGGGCCGTAAGATGACAATCATCATCATCATCAGCCCACATTAGTCCACTGCTGGACATAGGCCTCCCCTAAAGAGCGGCATAGCGCCCTGTCTTCAGCTTGACGCATCCAGCTGCTGCCCGCAACCTTTCGCAGATCGTCGCTCCATCTAGCAGAGGGCCGTCCCACACTACGCTTGCCGATTCGCGGTCTCCACTCAAGAACTCGTCTACCCCAGCGGTTGTCGGTTCTTCTACAGATATGACCAGCCCACTGCCACTTCAGTCTGCTAATTCTCTGACCTATGTCGGTGACTTTGGTTCTCTGCCGGATAATCTCATTACGGAGCCTATCCTTCAGAGAAACTCCAAGCATAGCTCGCTCCATAGCACGCTGAGCGACTTTAAACTGGTGGACTAGTCTCACCGCCGTAGGTCATGACGGGTAGGACGCACTGGTCGAAAACTTTAGTTTTCAAACTCTGCGGGATGGGCGACGAGAAGACCCGACGAAGTTTTCCAATTCCAAGATGACAATGGTAATTTTAATTAAGACGATTTATAAGATTATAAGATTTTTGTGATAAAACGTTCGTAAATAAAGTCCCTATTGAGTTTATCTTGCCCGAAAAGACAAAAGGTAACTGCTGTTTTTGAATCGTAAATACGGCTTTACGTGCCCTCTACGGCTTCGTGCTTCTTGGTCAGATATTTTGGGACATGTGAAATTGGCTTGACCGTATTGTCGTGGCAAATTGTTCACCTATCTACATGGGCGGATCGTGAATTTGTGGGGCCCTTAGCTGAAACAATTTAGGGGCCCACCAAATCACTGAAAAAATTTTGTCAAAAAACCTGTTGTCTGTAGTGATGTAGATAGGTACGTAAGATATAGGACAATAAAAAGATGTAGCTAAATAAAATAATTCGATTTATTTGGTGATTGGCTAAGTCAAAAAAATGTTTATGATGGTATAGCAATTTCAGAAAACATCAAATAGGGGCTGGGGGCCCTTTGTATCCACGGGGCCCTGGGCTACAGCCCAAAAAGCCCTTAGGTAGATCCGCCCCTGCCTGTCTATATGTTAGTCGCCTAGTCTTAAACTCTAACAAACGTTAGCGCCTGGAAATAATATGATCGTAAACACGATCACATTTTGCCCGTGTGGTGACGGAATTAGAATACACGGTGTCATCATCCCATACTGTCCTGAGGGTGTCGTAAGAGGTGATAAAGGAACGCAAGAGGCAGACCATCTAACCCCAAGAGAAGAAAAAACTTGATACAAACCCTGTTCCAACTCGTCTTGCCAGCGTGGCGCGGTAGGTTATTTTCCCGCCATGAATTTGGGAGAGGCCCGACTCAATAGTGGGTCATTTATAATGATGATGAAATGCGACCTTGTGTGTTCTGTATGTGTCCACGTATCCTTAATCGACACGCGACACCCTCATGATGGTATGAGTTCCACACGGATTACCATACAAATTGTATTTACGTAACGTCACGCCACCCTAGTGACCACGGAGCTGGCTGAAACTTGCGTCAAACAGCCTGCCCCTTTGGCGGTCATTAAAGCGACCTATGCAGTGGACTAGAGTGGACTGATGATGATGATGACAAATTTGCTGAGTAGCACATAGTCCTAAAGCTGGGTACTGACCGGCGTTACGGTGCGTAATGTAACGTGTTACACAGCGAGCATTCGCGCAGTCAGTACGTCGTGTTATGGAGAAAACAGCGAGCGACTTGCTCGCTTTGAGTGCTCCACCCGTCTGTCGGTTTTTTGGATTCCTTTGACTGTTACGCGGTTCAGTCAATACGCTGTTGCGAGTCGTCATGAGCGCACGCGTCGTTCCTCTCGTAATTATTTAAAGAGAAGAACCAGTGTTTAATAAAGATATACCAACACATCCTCGCTGTCGGCGTGAACTAGCGGCGAATACGGAGCACAGAGTTTTGACGAGCATGTTACGCCTATTTTAAATGCTCGGCGCTCGATGCGAATGTTACATTACACCTCGTAACGTTGGTCAGTACCCACCTTAATGTTCTAAATTCGTTCGCGTCCTAAAAGTCAACATAAGCCAGATTTGAGCCATTTCAAACAAGCTTACGGAATAATCTCGTGATCCGAAGATGCATTGCACATGCATACTGTTAGCGTTGAGTCATCCATTTAACCATTTTAGCCCATAAATGACCCTCTACTGAGTCGGACCTCCACCAGTTCCGTGGAGGGTAATTAGCCTACGGTGCCACGTTGGCTACACGGGTTGGCATAGGGTTTCGTTTCAAATCATCCTTCTTTTACGGCTTGCGGGTTCTTACGACACCCTCAGGATGGATTGGGATGGTGAAACTATGTTTTCTGACTTACCGAAGGGTTTGGTTTCAAGTTGTACTTCCCCTGTCTGTGGCTAGATATTGTGTCTTATCATTTCCTTTGTTGGCTCTTCATCACTACATAGTATAAAACAAAGTCGCTTTTGTCTGTCCGTCCCTATGTATGCTTAAATCTTTAAAACTACGCAACGGATTTTAATGCGGGTTTGTTTTAATAGATAGAGTGATTCAAGAGGAAGGTTTATATGTATAATGCATGCATAATTCCACCCGTGCGAAGCCGAAGTAATTAATAAGGCAGTAACGCGTGAGTCATCTCTAGAGGTATGCTTGAGTGCTGAGTGCTTCACTACACTACTCCATCACTACTCATACTATCACTACTTATTATAAAACAAAGTTGCTGTGGTCTCTCCGTTCCTATGTATGCTTAAATCTTTAAAACTACGCAACTGATTTTGAAGCGGTTTTTTTAATAGATAGAGTGATTCAAGAGGAAGGTTTATTTATTTACACTTCTCTGCACATATAAATTTACAAAAGTAGAATATACAAAAACAGACAATGTACAAATAGGCGGCCTTATCGCTAAAGCGATTTCTTCCAGGCAACCTTATGTGAGACAGACTAAAAATACAAGCATAATTGCACCCGTGCGAAGCCGGGACCGGCCGCTAGTAGTGGTATAAAATCAGTATAGTTAGGTACTTTTGTTTTTTTTTCTAACTCGCGGCCAGTTTTGTATCAATTAAAATACCATGGAATGAGTCTACTCCAATCGTATAAACATACCAATCGTATCAACAATCAGGATTCCGAAGCATTAAGAGCACGCTTTGCAATACACAGTTAATCTACAGCTAACAATTCAAACGACATTTGACTTTGCCAGTACCAGCTTAAAGTTCACATTCCTAAAATATCGGTGAAGTTTCTTGGATGACTGTTGCATATCTCTGTGCAATGTGACGTTCGACAACAGGCAGTATTTATTGCCCTATGACGTCAGAGACTAAGAATTTGGTACTGAAATACCTTCTACGCGTATAACTCAAATTCAAAACTGTTTTAATCAAGTTGGCTCATTAGAGCTCGTTTGACAAGTCAAACAATAAAATAATATTTAAAATACCATCTACCACCGGTTCGGAATGCAGCTCTACAGAGAAGAGCCGGCAAGAAACTCTGTAGTTGCTCTTTTTAGATCGCCATTTTTAGGTACAAGACTGATATAAGACAGTTTTGTGAGAGCGAACTCGCGCAATAGTCGCAAAGGGCTAATCATCAGCCAGATCTAGTCAACAATAGTAACCTTCTAATGCCCGAGAGCACTGGGCGAACCAGTATAAACCGGTTTCGTTCCGTACGTGACGAGCCGCCAGTGCTCCCGCACACACGCGCATAATACTTGTAGTGGTGTACTTACCATGGCGATGTTCTTTGAATCTTTGTCTCTGTCCCTTTTATCTAGGTACTTTGTGCTATAGTTTAGAACAATTTAGATGGCAAATTGTAAATGAATTTAGCTATTGACAATTGACCGAAACTGACACTATACCCTATACCTACTGTAATACCAAACCTGTCAAAATCCAAAAATTAATATTAATTAATATTCGACTGCCTCGTTGGTCTAGTGGTTAGATGTGCCGCCTTTGGATCAACGGATCCTGGGTTCGATTCCGGGGTCGGGCAAGTGTCTTTGTCTAAACCAGAGGCACTGGCTCGGAGTATGGGTGTCATTTCTATGTATAATATGTATGTATTTACAAAAAAAATAATGTATATAAGTAGTTTATCATCCACCTCGTTACCATAACACAAGCATTAAGTTGCTTAGCTTGGGACGAGATGGCGTTGTGTGAAATGTCCAAGGATATTTATTTATTTAATTGAACTGGAAGTTTTGTGTCGTTATCACGGACGTTATGATACGGGTGTTTTTTCTATTATCAGACAGGCTTAATACTAGGATTAAATTACTTATATCTCTTTGTACTCTGCCCCTCTGCTGGGTCAAGCCTCCTCCAATTACATGACGCGTCGTTAGCCTATCGTGCCACGCTGGCTAAATGGGTTGGCACAGGTTCTCGTAACAAGTGTACCGTCTCTTGCGGCAATGTTTTCGGCCTTGTTATTTCCTTTTGACGACTCTTACGACACTCTGAGGTTGGAATGGGTTGGTGACACTATACAGGGTGGTCAAAAAGTCGTGGATCAAACGAAACCAGCGGTTAGATGGGCCATCAGCAGCAAAAAATTGTTCTACGGGAGGTCCTTAGGGTCAACCCCTGCGGAGTTACAATTGATTTTGGGTTTTTATGAGAAATTATCTTTTTTTTACTAAAACTTGATAAAATTCGTAAAAATCTACACGCGAGTTTTATGTATGAATTAACTCTGGCCTTACTACTTATGATCGTCCTTGAAAGATATCGAAGCTACGCATAGCCATGTGTAATACCTTTTTAGAATCCCTAGAGATCCTGTAGAGTATTTTTTTTCACAGTGGGGTCCGAAGTAAATGACAAGTTTTGATTTAAGAATTATTGCTTTCGTAAAACTTAATATTATCTTCAACACACCCAATAAACTACCATAAATAGAATGTCTAACGAAAGGACTCATCAGTACCAATCTAGTGGAAATTATAAAAAAGATACAGGGTGTAGATTTTTACGAATTTTATCAAGTTTTAGTAAAAAAAAGACAATTTCTCATAAAAACACAAAATCAATTGTAGCTCCGCAGGGGTTGACCCTAAGGACCTCCCGTAGAACATTTTTTTGCTGCTGATGGCCCCATCTAACCGCTGGTTTCGTTTGATCCACGACTTTTTGACCACCCTGTATATTCTAACTCCATCACAATGGTATTTAATAATACTACCCGTTCGACAGTCAGTTAAATCATATTTCATAGATCACTGACTGACATTAAAAATAATCTTGACACTATGTGTGGGAACTTTATGAAATACTCGCCGTGACAGATTTAAGGACGTAGCAGACATATCAACTCGGAAAGGGATCGGCACCGTATCGCTTTTCGCCTCGCCGTCAAACAGGCGTCAACCTAACGTAGGCACGTAACCAAAGCGGATCAGCAGCTCCGATACGTCGCCTCGGCTACGGCTAGGCGACGCGATGCCTCGCTTACGGATGGCCCATAAGATAATGTTACAAATATGTTATGTCCCGCAAGCGTGAGCTTGTCCCGAGGCGAGGCGTTTACGTTACGAATCCGATTAGTGTGCTTTGCAGTAAAGGTCTGGGCAAACAGCGGACGGGGCGCGACGGCGACGCGACGCTGGCGGGACGTGAAGAGTTGTAATGTATTAGTTAATGTAGAATAGGTCACATAGAGCCGTCGCGCTCGGCGCGAGAGTAGCGGTCGCGTCGCGTCGGCTCTGTGTGACATATTCGACATTAACTAATACATTACAACTCTTCACGTCCCGCCAGCGTCGCGTCGCCGTCCCGCCCCGTCCGCTGTTTGCCCAGACCTTAAGGAGTTTTATACAAATAATACTGAACGCCTCGAGATGATACGGTGCCGATCCCTTTCCGAGTTGATAAGTGTGCTTTGTCCCTTAGTCTACTTTCCAGACTCTGAATAAATTTATCACCATCCCATTCTATCCTGAGGGTATTGTAAGAGCTGACAAAAGGAAATGAAACCTAGCCGCAAGAAAAAGAAAACTTGATCCTCCATGCAGGGCCGACTCAGCTGTGGTTCATGTATGGGCTATGAATAAGAATCCTAATGATCGGCTTGATACTCTAGCCCTGCAAAGAGACGTGGCGTCTCTATGTATTTTCTATCGCATTTATCACGGGGAGTGTTCTGAGGAATTGTTCGATCTTGTCCCTTCCGCTTCTTTCCGCCACAGATCCACCCGCCAGAAATACCATCAATTTCATCTGGACAAATGGGTGTCCACCACCGTGCGTTTTTCAAGAAACTTTCTACCGCGCACTACCTCTGTGTGGAATCAATTACCAGCGGAGGTATTCCCGAACCGGTACGACATGGCAACCTTCAAGAAACGAGCCTATTCCTTTCTTAAAGGCCGGCAACGCACTTGTAACCCCTCTGGTGTTGTGGGTGTCCATGGGCGGCGGTGATCACTTACCACCAGGTGACCCGCTTGCTCGTTTGCCTCCATCTTCTTCATTCATCTTCCATCTTTCATAAAAAAAAAGAAGAAAATAAATACACATTTTCTTCTTCTTATTCTGACTGCATTGGCAAATCGTAAAAATAATTTCAGTTGGCGCCACACAAACGGTTGTCCCATATAAGCAATAATTTTAGCTAATTGTTGTTCCGAAAAAACCCAATTGTTACGCCCTTTTCATGCGAAAGGTTAAACGTCCGTTAATTGCCTTGTAGAACCATCGTCCCAGTCTATAAACAAACCACTGCCTAGTCCAGGCCTCGTCCAATTAAACGGAGAGGAATTAGCCGAATGTACCTAGAATGAGGAAATGTACCTATATGAAAGGTGTGAATTACCACCTACCGTGGGACAAGGGTTGATAAGGAGCGATTTTATGATAAAGCCTACGTAATTAAAGTCCCATATTTCGTGTGCTTACGGATTTAGACTACACTGTGTCACCACCCCATTCCATCCTGAGGGTGTCGCAAGAGTCGACAAAAGGAAATGATAAGGCCGAAAACCTAGCAGTAAGAGAAGGAAAACTTGATACCGAACCCTGTACCAACCCGTCTGGCCAGCGTGGCACAGGAGGCTAATTACCCTCCATGTAGTTGGAGGAGGCCCGACTCAGCAGTGGGTCATTTAAGGGCTGAGAAGTAGGTAAGTAAATAAAGATCCCTTTGAGTTTGAGCCTGGTCATATGAGCTTGCAGGGTTTTGTATCAACTTTTCCTTCTCTTGTGATTTTCTACCTTACCGTGATTGGTCGCGCAACTTTAGTGCTAGTCCCGTTATCCTTTTTCCTACCACTCTTTTCAAAAAATATGTTGCAAATATCTCAGGGGGGTTGTTAGCGGGAGCTTGTTGTAGTCGCCATGGCTAAGCGCTCATACACACGAACGGCAGCCGACTACAGACGACTACAGCCGACTGCAGCCGTCGACAACATGCCCATCGTGTGTATGAGCGCTAAGGGTGGTGGTTTTCTGTCTTGTAGTTAGTTCGAAGGGCAATGGAGAGGGCTATGCTCGGAGTTTTCCTGCGAGATCGAATCAGAAATGAGGAGATACGCAGGCAAACCAGGGTCACCGACACAGCCCACCGGATTGCCAAATTTAAGTGAAAGTGGGCAGGGCACATAGCTTGCAGGACCGACGCCCGATGGGGCAAAAAAGTCGGCACACGGTGGACCGACGACCTGGTTAAGGTCGCCGGAAAGCAGTGGATGCGGGCGGCCCAGGACCGGCCTTTGTGGAGATCCTTGGGGGAGGCCTATGTCCAGCAGTGGACGTCTTTTGGCTGAAATGATGATGATTTCTTGATGTTGATATTTCCGCTTTTTGTAAATTATGTAGCATACTGGTCTCTACAATATTATATTGCTTACTAGCTGACACGGCAAACTCCAGAATGTTTCAACTACTTATATTAAAATATGTATAAACATTTTTTTTCATATTTTCTTCATTTTCAATTTTCATTATCAAACCTTCCCTGGACTTCCACGAATATTTCTAGACAAAAATTAGCCAAGTCGGTCCAGCCGTTCTCGAGTTTTAGCGAGACTAACGAGCAGCAATTCATTTTTATTATATTCGATTTCTCAAGTGGCACATAGTAGGCTAATTATCCTCCCTGTGATGGGAGAAGGCCCGTCTCAGCAGTGGGTCATTTATGGGCTGAGTAGTTCTCGTCACAAGCTGGTGATAGAAAGTAAAAAAAAAAAGTAGAGGCTTTTTTGCCTGAACTTTTGCGCACAGTATCTTTACCAGTACTAGTTACTATAGATCGAGAATGGTACGCTGATTTCTACCAGAAAAAGCATAAAATATTATTCTTTATTGGCAGTTTATTTTTATTGCGCATCAAAAGCGTTTCGAGTATTCGAGGGCAGACGAAGAGGTCGCGTTCTTGTTTAGTACGTTTTATTTCAGCATACGAGCACACGAACGTCGTGTATCATCGCGACCTGGTTTCGATTGTAAGGAGCCGAGTCCAGCCCTAAATATTTATACATATTTGGGTTGATGGAAAATGTTCAACGCCTGTAATATTTATTAAAACGTAACCCCTGGGCAGCGTTCGGGAAGCCGCTTCTCGTCCACAATACCGCAGTGTCTGAAGACAAAAGTCTTCAACCAATGTGTGTTGCCAGTGATGACATATGGAACAGAGACGTGGTCGCTCACTATGGGCTCCATCAGAAGGCTCAAAGTCACCCAAAGGGCAATGGAGAGGGCTATGCTCGGAGTTTCCCTGCGAGATCGAATCAGAAATGAGGAGATACGCAGGCAAACCAGGGTCACCGACACAGCCCACCGGATTGCCAAATTTAACCGCGTTCCGTAAAGGGCAGTGCTGGTAGGCCTCCCACACGGTGGACCGATGACCTGGTTAAGGTCGCCGGTCCTTTGTGGAAATCTTTGGGGGAGGCCTATGTCCAGCAGTGGACATCTTTTGGCTGAAATGATGATGATGATGATGAACCCCTGCTTTAATTTATAACCTGTATCGCGGGGGCAGTTTACAAACATGTAATTCACGAACACAATTGACCAAATTACACCCAGAATCAGAGCAAGTGCTTCTGGTTTACACAAAGACACTTGGCTGGCCCCGGAATCGAACCCGGGACCCCGTGATCCCGCCTTTGGCTCACATCGAACCCCTAGACCAACGAGGCAGTCAGAATTAGGGAAGGGATCTTAAGGAATGGAAATTTCCATAGTTAGTGTCCCTTTTTAAGTCTCGCTGGAGAAATGCTTGATGCATACCGGCTTCGGAACACGCGGCGTGTTCGAATGAAGAGACAGAGAGCAGCATTCCGTACCGGTGGTAGTTTCAGCATGAACGTGGGTGGGCGAGATCAAAAGAAATGGATGGCTTATATAAATGAGGCTTTCTTTTATTGTTTTTTTTTTTAAACGGGACCCCTGCACTAGGTACAACCTGTGTCGCGGGGGCAGTTTACAAACATGTAATTCAAGAGCACAAATGACACCCAGACTCCGAGCCAGTGCCTCTGGCTTAGACAAAGACACTTACTTGCCCGACCCCGGAATCGAACCCGGGACCCGTTGATCCAAAGGCGGCACCACCAACCAATACGTTCAATGGTCATCAGGATGAAAACCGAGTTGGTCAAGGATTGCATGTGTTCAGTGATCTACGATATATCCAAAAAGTCATACAGAAGAGACATACAGCGTCAGATTATGCCGAGGCAGACAGAACAAGATTAAATGGTCGTAAACCAGTTAACATTGCCATAAACCGCTTTAGACACTGGCTGGAGATGAGAAACGAAGATGCAATCGTTCATCATCGTCGCCGATGGCACAGCTTATACTGAGCTAATGTCCTGCCGCACATACTAACATTATCACTATAAATTGTAAAATAGTTATGAGAAAATGTGTGGAAAACAAATAAATAAATATCCTTGAACATTTCACACAACGCCATCTCGCCCCAAGCTAAGCAACTTAACGCTTTTTTGTAAATACCTACATAAATAATAAAGATAGAAAACACCCAGACCCTGAACAAATACTTGTAGGTCGTACAAATATTTCTTCCGTGCGGGAATCGAACCCGCGACATCGCTCAATCACTGCGCCAACCGTGTCGTCTAATAAAATAAATGGTTTAAATGGTTTAAAAATCATTTCACCCCATAAATCACTACTGAGTCGGGCCTCCTCCAAATTTATAAAAGGGAAATAAGCCTATAGGGTTTGCATTAAGTTTTCCTTCTCTTATAGCTAGGTTAACAGCCTTGTTATTCCCCTTACTCGGCTCATACGACACCCTCAAAATGGAATGGGGTGAATGTCTGTGTTCTAAATCCCTACCTTACCCTTTTAATATTTTAGGCGCAAAGGGATGATCATCCAGCCAGACGAGGTGTTAAGTCTGGCTAGGGGTCGCAACGCCTATACCCCCCGGTAGTTGTAGTCGAGGAATTCTTAACTTGCGAATTGCACTTGAAATTTCGCTATCGCGGTGTAGGACTTTTTGGTAATTCTGGCATTTTTTGGCGATATTTCTTGACGCAATTAGATTTTTCGGGTAAACTGTGTAAAGTATGTAGCATGCGGTCGCTACAATATTGTCCGACCTGGTTTTCCATCTGACTTCCTAGGCTCAGCTTAATACCAGTTCTCAGTTTTTGCCATAAAATTGAGAATGGCTTCGGAATGGACGGCATTGGTCCTCCGAATCATGGTGATTCGATATATTATGATGGACGCTCATTCAACATCCAGCTGACTCTCACTGTTTAGCATCTCAACACGAAACGACGGAAACATCGTTAAAAAACAAAAATTACGTAATTAAGTAAACCGGTTGCTATCGCGCAAGCGAATTCCTTGTTAAAAATTGATCCCGTCATAAACTCATAATCACGACATTGTTGGCATAAGCGTCCTCTCATTATTTATTACTTTACGGTCGAATAATGTCGTAAAATGTTAACCATAAAACAAATTTACGCGAATTACACTGTTACAGTACCTATTACAGCTTGTAATTATTAAGCGTAATGTAAGCGAGCTCTATCATACTTGAACTCATCACTCTAGTAGTCCCTACAGGGGCGCCATAGCACCCTGTACTCAAGGCAAAATCAAAATCAATCAAAGGCCGCAACCTTTACTGAGACTACGCAACCCACTACTAACGGTAAACAAAAAAAATGGAAACAAATAAAGTTCGTTCGCGTAAAAATGGGTGACCCTGAGCCGGTATGGCCCCAACGGATCCTAAAGACACGCAAGCCCCCTCACCACAACAAGGTGGCAGCACGGTCGAGGGGGATGTTATTAACTCTGACAGACAGTGTTAACATCCATTTTCATTTATTCAGTAGCCCCCGGTAAGTATCTCTACACAAACACTTCCCCGACCATAGAATCAAAGCCGAGACTAACAAGGTAACCTTCAAATGACTACTGCGATCCAGACCTGTGTCATAAACGAAGAAAATAGCCCTAATACCTTATACCACGGCAATGACCTTGTCCCTCAAAGACTTCCAGGAGTATTTTTATTACTGGCGGTTGAGTTGACCAGCGTTTCCCAATTAATTAGTCAATTTTTTTTTACATATTAATTATAATTTTTTTTTTACCCGGGGTATTGTCCTTTATGGACTATCCCTGCCAGCCTGGGGATGGCCAACAGGGGGTGTGTGGGAGTCCCCTCCGCCTCTGTGAGGAGACGGAGTCATAACCACTAAACGTCCCCGGGGTGTACCTCCCCGCGCTTGCTGCCCGGCCCCAACTGTATCTCCACGGGAATGCCTTTGACCCTAGGCTTGCGTAATGGAAAGCAAAGCCAGGGTCTAAGATGGAGCAGGCAATTCAAGGAAATGCCCTTTCGGGCACCGGCTCTCACATACACACGACGGAACATAGTAAAACTGTTTGGCTCCGGCCTTAGATGTGAGGGTGGTAGCTAGCCGGGTGGACCATTCGATCCTACCACCAAGTGTGACCAAGGGTTTCGTTGACTTTTACAACACGCGTTTTTCCCAGCGTGCGGTGGGGAAGTTTTATATTCTGACCCGTCCCCACACCCCATCAAAATGAAATACTTTTTAGACCACTAAAGACGCTCATGTATATTTACCGTTTTGAAGGCTTCACAACCAACCAGTATCACATTAAGAACTTGTGCCAAACTAGATAATACTTAAAAAATGGTAGATTTTTTGGTAAAACGATTTACGAATTCATTATTTCCTAAAGATTTATAATCACTTACGAGAAACATGTGCACATCCTCCATCCAAATGTATTTATTGTATTGAACTATCGACCCGCGCCGGCTTCGCAGGGGGCAATTATGCATGTATAATACGTATAAACCCTCCTCTTGAATCACTCTATCTATTAAAAAAAACCGCCTCAAAATCCCTTGCGTAGTTTTAAAGATTTAAGTATACATAGGGACGGACAGACGGCAGCGACTTTGTTTTATACTATGTAGTGATAGTAGTGAAGTTGTGTTGTTGGAGTGTTTGTTTGTCAAACACTACAACAAACAAAGTACTTCTTTAAATTGCTCTACTAGTCAGCCCACAGATCGTTGAGTTGGGTGCCCCAGTTACCTGGACGTAATAAGGCAGCTGGATGCGTCAAGCTGAAGACAGGGCGCTATGGCGCTCTTTAGGGGAGGCCTATGTCCAGCAGTGGACTAATGTGGGCTGATGATGATGATGATGAATAAGGCTACTGTGCCAGCCTACAGACGGGGTGTCATAGGGTTTCCTATCAAGTTATCATTTACTTGCAGCCAATTTTAGAGCCTTCTCATTTCTTTCCGTCGGCTCTTACGACACCCTTAAGATGCAATGGGGTAGTGATGGTATTCTAAATCCGTCACCACACTGACTCACTCATGCTACTCTCTGCTGCTCATGATAGAAGAAATTTAAATTACGTACACTGACGTAAAACAACACCAGTTTCGAATTAAATTTATGAAATTGTCGATATGTATAACATAGTTACGGTAGAGAATAAATAAGTGTGCTTGGCACAATTGACTAAACACAAAATAAAAAAACTCATTTTTTTTAATAAGCAGCCACGTCATTACTCATTGTAATACATAGTACGAAGTCTTAGTCAGTTGCATTCTACAAATAAAGCAGTGTCTGTGAGATGTTGAATGGATGTCCTCCATAATATGCAGACGTGAATTCCTGGAATGTCCTCAATTCTTGCGAGGGTACATAAAGTATCTGTCACGATCAGTGGAGGATGGAACTATTAAGTCAGTCACGACGGAGATGTCTTAAAATAACTGGCCCATGGCAAAAGGTTTGGGAAACACTGGCGTAGACCAATCGACCAATTCTCAGCATCCACTTTATTAGCGGTTTGGCAACGGCCCGCTCGTAAACCTGGCCAGGTGTTGTTAGTGAGGCCATTGTTAACCAAACAGGCTACTTCAAGGCGCGAACATCGTTTCATGGAGTTCTTTGATGTACCTATCATCACCTTCAAGTCACTTTAAGCTACTGCTGGAGGCCTCCCTCGATGAGCGACATCTATCCATCAGCTATAGAAGTCCACTGCTGAACATAGGCCCGGGGATAGATTTCCAGAACTTACGATCTTGTACAGACCGCATTCACCGACTCCCAGTGACCTTCACAGTGTCATCCGTCCACCTAGTCGGGTGTCTTCCCACGCTTCTCTTTCTCATACGTAGACGCTACTCTAAGACTTGTAGTTCCAACGGCCATCCGTTCTTCGGGCTACGTAGCCTGCCCATTGCCCCTTCAACTGTGCAATCGTTCCAGCTATGTCGGTCGCTTTGGTTCTTCTACGGCTTCTTCATTTCCACAATAAAAAAATAAAAAGAATACTTGCCATTATACAACCATTTGTAGTCGGGAAACTTAAAATTGGCACCGATGTTAAAAAGGATGTAGGTAACACCAAGATATCGACGTCAAATGGTTGTATATTGGCTATATATCTGTATTATATAACTTTGATTAATTTAATTATTTCAACAATAACTCACTATTGCTTCTGGCCTCGAGTTCCTTGAGGCATACTAGCCCAGCCCGCCTCACCAGGATTTAGTAAGCATCTTGCATTCTATAAGCTGTCTCGTACAACACCCTCAGGAAGGAAGCGGTTAAGAGCCTTCGGGGGAGGTCATTTGTCAATAATATAATGGTCACCAAAACGACTCGGCAAGTCGTCTTGGCATGGCTACTAAATACAAATTTTATGTTATGGCAACAATAAAACAAAGGACTTAACCGTCATTAAATCGAATACGTTCTATTTTTAAACGTTACTCCGTTGACGTTACGTTTCCATTCATTGAGACTATTATAAAATGGCCAGTCATAATTCTGGGAGCATTCCATTCTTGAAATTCCTTACCTCGTACCTTCCTGGTACATTGTAATGGAACTGGGCAGTTATTTTATTTATGGCGCCATTAATTTCAATCTATGTAACTGTGATACGTCTGTGTTGACAGAGTAATACACGATGTCGCCAACCCATTCAAATAGTAAGAGGCGTCTAACTAGAATCTAAAGAAACGTAAAAGAAATACAAAGAATAATTAGATCTCATCTATTGAATACTTACGTAATAGTCAACAGATATCGCCATCTGTTAGAATCGTTTGGAGCTAACATATAACTGTGAATGTCAATTAATTTGCAATAAAACAATATTGCGACAATAAATTCAGGTGTAAGCTTTCCTATCTTTCAAGTTGGATCAAACTGCATACGGTGTGTAAATATATAATTAAAATCGGTTTAGTTTAGGAGTCCATCGCGGACAAACAACGTGACGCGTAATTTATAAATATTTGGTCTAGTGGTTAGATGTGCCGCCTTTGGATCAACGGGTCCCGGGTTCGATTCCGGGGTCGGGCAAGTGTCTTTGTCTAAACCAGAGGCACGGGCTCGGAGTCTGGGTGTCATTTCTATGTATGATATGTATGTATTTACAAAAAAAAATGTATATAAGTAGTTTATCATCCATCTCGTTACCATAACACAAGCATTAAGTTGCTTAGCTTGGGACGAGATGGCGTTGTGTGAAATGTCCAAGGATATTTATTATTTATTTATTATTAATTTATTAAGAAGAGGAAACCTAGCCAAAAGAGAAGGAAAACTTGAAACGAAACCCTGTGCCAACCCGTCCGGCCAGCGTGGCACAGTAGGCTAATTACCCTCCATGTAGTTGGAGGACGCCAGATTCAGCAGTGGGACATTTATGGGCTGAGTAGTAATCCGTATAAATTGTGTTCTTTCCGCTGCAATAGTATGTGTCTTTTCTCTGATAAAGCGGTAGCGATACTCCAAACATAACGCCTGTTCCAAAGAATAAAGATCTCTCTGAAATACTGCTTTGAATCCATTTTGAACTCTTTTCTCTCCTAAGAAGAAGAATAAAAATCTATCTGCAATATTTACTGCTTTGAAACTATTTTGAACTCTATTCTCTCATAAGAAGAAGAATAAAAATATATCTGCAATATTTACTGCTTTGAAACCATTTTGAACTCTACTCTTCGGAACAAGTGATTATCTAAAATGTCTTAAAATTGAACCTTAAAAACAGTATGAACATCTTTGTTAAGTAATGACACGACGAGAGTCAGTTGACAACTATATTATTCATAAAACCATAAAGTATAAATCATAAACCACTACATCTTCCCTTTTTATATAAATTAAATATAAATTGCTTCAACCACAGTCTTAACGGATTAATTAAAATTGAATTGAATATATTAAGTATGTATGTTTGCTTAAATCATTAAAACTACGCAACGGATTTTGAAGCGGTTTTTAATAGGTAGAGTGATTCAAGAGGAAGGTTTACATGCATAATTGCACACGTGCCAAGCCGGGTCGGGTCACTGGTTTTATTATATGCCTAAGTTTGTTTGTTTTGATAACTAATTTAGTCATAGGGTTACTTAGCACAAATCAATAACAACTCCTGGAATTGTCTATAAATGTAATTAATTTATTAATAATTTTCGCATGTTAACGAGGATAATCCATACCAAAATTAGGTTAATAAATTCTTGAAATAATGTCATGATTTATTAGTCATTAGTTTAGTCACTCGCAGTAATGGATATGACACCACCCAGTTCCGATCTGTGGGTGTCGTATGAGGCGAATATAAACAACTAGCTGACCCGGCGAACTTTGTTCCGCATTATATATATTTAAAACAAAAAGAAAGTTGGACATAGGATACCTGAGATTTTTATCCCGTCTGTATAAAACCTACTTTAACAAAACGCAACTGACAGCGAAACGTTATGTTGTCTATAGTTTAATATGGTCGAAAATTTGACAATTAGAAATTTTGAATTCGACTTGTTTATATTGTTGTAATTCACATAATATCTTTATAACTTGTAGCCTATGTGTTATTCTGATGTATAAGCTATATTATTGTAAAGTTTCATTGAAATCCATTCAGTAGTTTTTACGTGAAAGAGTAACAAACATCCATCCATCCATCCATACTTACAAACTTTCACGTTTATAATATTAGTAAGATGGGCGCACTATTAAAAAAAGCAACAAAAGGATGTGGCGTCGCGTTTAGAATACACATTATCACCACTCCATTCCAACCTGAAGGCGGCATATGAGCCTTCTAAAGAAAATGCAAAGGCAGAACAGAACACCTAGCCGTAGAAAAAGGAAATCTGAAACCATGTGCCAATTTATCTGGCACCATGGCACAGTGGCCTATTTTCCCTCCTTGAAGAATGACGCGGCAGTAGCAGGCCACATATGGCCTTTTATATATATATAATAATTATAACATTTATTCGATATTATGTTTAATTATTAGTTGTTACCTGTTTTGTTGTCCAATACAATAAAATAAATAAAGACTTAAATGCCTTTGACCCTAGGCTTGCGTGATGGATAGCAACGCCAAGGTCTAAGATGGAGCAGGCAATTCAAGGAAATACACACGACAAAACATACTAAAACTGCTTGGAGCCGGACTTAGATGTGAGGGTGGTAGCTAGCCGGGCGGAACATTAGATCTCACCACTAAGCGTGCTTGGTTTTGTTGACTTTTACAATACGCGTTATTTCCCAGCGTGCGGTGGGGACGTTTTATATTCTGCCCCGTTCCATTCAAAATGGTGGACAGTACTGCGTCAATATGGCCATTATATCTTCGCCGCCACACATGTAAACGTGGTTTTAGATTACAGTTCATTTACTTCACTATCCTAGAATACTAACATGTGATCTACAGGCTGTAACAAAAGGTACAACCATAGCGAAAAGATCGATTTATAAAAAAAAAACACGCTTCTCATTAGGTAAGGTAAGGGGGTAATTAGGCCTCGAGATGGAATGGGTTGATGACACCATGTTTTCTAATTCCGTCCACGCGGACAAGTTTACCATAGATACACCAAATTAGAAAAATAAGTGTCAGAACTGCTTATCTATGCTTCACTTTGGATGGCTATGGAGTTTTTGTTACACACCGTGTGTGCGGTGTCGTAGTAAACTGCACGCAAATCAATCGACCTGCATCTAACCAAGTAGTTATCCCACTACATGGGTCGCGGAGGGCAGACGGCAATGGCAATGAATACCGGTAGCTAGCCAAATCAGGTTAAACTGGCCCCGACGCCATTGGATCTGGGAAAATGGCGAGGAGAAGATAATTTAGTAGTGAAGTAACACACCGCTAGGTAGATCAGCTCTGTCACCGAAGTCTCTTATAAAACTGATAATATAATCCATACACAATTTCCTATTCAACTCGAAAATATATTTATTCACGATGGCTCATGTGAGGTCTTTTCACAGTAGTCCATTGAAAAGTTACATTTGGGGTTGCGTTTCTTAGAGGACGCAATTTTATTTTTTTGATGTGTAGGGGAGGTAAGTGTAAAGCTAAAATCAAGTTTGTGGGGTCGCCACCCTTGTCCCACGGCCGCCATCTTGAAAATAGGGGTTGAAACGGTTTTTACGATATATCTCTTGAACTATTTATCTGATAAAAAAAAAAATTTAACGTTTTTTGTTGCAAATTAAATTCTCCATAACTTTGGTCCACTAACTTTTTGTCGTAAAACTATAAATAAAAAAGTTATAAGTGAAAATGTTCAGAAAGTCGAGAAAAAATTTTATATTTTTCGATATAACTTTTTTTTATCATTTTACGAAAAAACGATATCAGACCATTTTTGTAGATCGTTTTTTAAGGAACAACTTTTATATGCAACATTTTTTCATTAAGTCAATAGCTAAGGTTTTACAGCGCTCCGAAGTGAGTACTATTTTTCAGTACTCTTAACTATACATATTTTATACGTGGGTACTAATAATGTGTCATCAGTTATTTTTTTATTTTTTTTATTTTGTTATTATAATTCTTTTAATTAGTAATTTTGCAATGTTATTAATAATTAATTATTGACTCTTTTCCTCACCACCCACGAGGTAGAGTCTGGAGGCGCGTTTTTTTTTACCATTTACCACCGGAGCTGATGACTGCTCTACAAAAAAGAGCCGGCAAGAAACATCGTATTTGCTTTTTTAGATCGCCATTTTTGTATACAAAGCCTGTCAGGACAGGCGACCTGTTCACAAGTTTGCCGCATGTAACGTGTCTGTCGGCCATCGCCCTCCTCAACCATATTGCAGGGAATAGACCGACCTGCCACATTACGCCACCATTGCTATGAGTCTATATGTGAGCATGATTTCATCCTCATGATCAATCCCATAATTATTTATTTTAAAAATTAAAACCATAACGCTGTAGAATATTAAAAAAAAATGTTCGACTCAGTCGGCGATTTAGGGTAACTTTAAATGTAGAACAGATGATTTAACGCCTAAAGCTGGATGCATCATCATACATCGTTTATAGAGGTACATAAGTTTACCAACATATTTAAACTCAGGTGTCGCTTGGCGCCAGGCTCAGTGTAATTGCAACAGTCTAACGGCGCGAACGCGCTAAATCGCCGTGTTCCCGCGCAAATTTGAAACTGTCAAAGTGACGTTTAGTAACAAATAAAAAAATATTTTTGTGTTTTGGATTCAGAGAAAAAAATGGGCGGATGATTTTTTAAAATAGTGGTATTGTTATAGACAATTAATTTTATTTTTTGCCATTGAACTCTATTTAAGAACGCTATTTGGCTGTGTTAAGTTTTAGTGCTAAAGAAATATGACTTACAAGTGAGTATTGTTATGATTAAATTTACATTGCAGGCTTGTTTTGTATATTGGCATTGGCGCCATATGTTTTGGAAAATTACAAAAGTTTTCAAATGGCCTGTGTACTTAGCTGACGGCGTGCGTTGAATTTTAATTAACTACTGTATCTACTCGTATGTATTGTAACGTTAATTATACAAGAATTTTATGCTCTATCGAAATATGTTTATGTATTCTTAGATTCGGCTAAATTTTGGTGGGATTTATATTAATTTAATATTGACTCCCGAATCCAACTTTGTGATTTAGGTATTACATTAATGAGAAGAATCATCCCCACGAAAATTATCCTTTTTCTCTTACGTTGGACCAAAGTTGCACATGCATGCAGATAAAACACTGAGATTCACACGCGGAAAATCACTTGCTTTTTTAACATACTACTTAACTTTTTTTAGAAATATGCGAAAATTGCAACAAAATAAACGAAATATACCAAAAACCTAAGAATAAGGGATCAAGGACATAGTGACATTAATAAATTTGCCAGCAAAATACCCAGCAGATCTGGGAAACTAGGTTACATAGGTACAGCTAAGGATAGTCTCGATTAATAAATCAAACAAAAAAAAAACAATTCCAGATTGCTCGGTCCGCTTCAACTGCTTCAATCTGTTGCTGAACTGTTTATGGATAACGTAACGAGCGATTTTGACATAGAAACATAAATATAGAATTTTGTAGCAGAATTATGCAGTAAGGTTCTAATTATTTCTGTAGAAATTTCTGCCATTTGTCTCGCGAGAGGAGAGTGTGGAAAGGGAAAATAGGCTTTGAGTGATAATAGTACTAAAATTTTGGAGGTTCCAACGTAAAAACGAAACTTTTAGATATGCTTTATCCGTTCAGAAACTGTGATGCCATAGACAGACAAATCAGTCACGGCTTTTTTAAAGTTGGTAAAATACTGCAATATTATATAATACTATAATATTGCGGTGCAATGAATGACTCCATTGTAATGGTGTATTGCAATTTGTTTTAATAAAATTATTTCGTGGAAACCATAGAAATATAACCGCTCCGTTTCTTTGGCTTATCGTTCGATAAGGCAGTTACTGGTATTCGCTGAAAGATTAATTATTATACGCATTTTTTTTTAATTGGAGTTGTTTAGTTAGTCCGTGTGGTACCAGATTTAGAATATATAGTGTCACCACCCCATTCCATCCTAAGGGTGTCGTAAGAACTGACAAAAGGAAATAACAAGGCCGATAACCTAGCATTAAGAGAAAAGGAAAACTTGATACGAAACCCTGTGCTAACCCTCTTGCCAGCGTGGCATGTATTCTAAGTCTATGTGTTCTAAGTCCGTCTCCACACGGCAAATCCACTCAGATCCACTCAATGCTTCGATTCCGCTCCCGGCCGGTTTCATTCTTCCTGACTGGGGGAATGTTCTCTGCGACATCGATTTAGCCGTCTGACCATTCAGTATTTATAATATCAGTAATAATTTTCAGTGATCATAACAATTCATAATATTTATTCACACATAGAGTAATGGACAAATACTTAAAACTACCAATTAACCTAAAACTAAACAAAACCATAAAAAGAAAATACTAAAATATATTATTTATAGCAGTCCCCAGTTTAGGCAAGATTCCGAAGATACTGGCAGCGTTCCCCCTTTGAATCGCTAGACTGATTCTTTGTCCGAGGTAGCTGCCAGGTCTCCGGTCTCCCGTGATGTCGACTAACCTTTTTGCTATATCGCTCCTTTTCTTTGGCTTATCGTTCGATATATTTTCAGTTGTATTCCAAATATGCATTTTCATGAAGACACTCGGGAGTGTTACCTCAGCTTGTAGTTAAATTTATCTACGGTTAATACTGATCTTAGAACAGATAATGAGTTTTGTTCCGTAGAACATTGTAAACGTCGAGTATTTAACATAACAATGCCGTATTGTATCATGTGTACGTACTCGCCTTGACACTATGCTAAATAAAATATTATAAGTACATATTTAAATTTGGACTACATGCCTTGAATTTAGAATTAAAAAAAAAAACAACGCACTCAGTGTAAACGGTATTACAAATATAAAAGACCAACTTGTGTAAACCTACGAATTAAAAAAACAACTAGATATTGTTTTTGGTAGTGAAAAATGTAGATGCTTTATTGGTATTGAAGAACGTTTAATTAAATGGAAGGACTATACATATATACCTATTTACGTATACAACAATATCACACATATTTTTATATAGATACATAAGGTTATCCTTTGTGGAGGCCTAAATCCAGCAATGGACGTTTTATGGCTGAAATGATGATGATGATAAGGTTATGTTAGTACTACTCAACCTACAAATGACCAACTGCTGAGACGGGCCTCCTCTCTTAGATGCAGGGTAATTGTTCCGAATATGCCAAGCTAGCAAGACGGGTTGGCACAAAAAAAAAAAAGAAAAAAAAGGGTAATGTAAACAATTTTAGTTTTGTAGGCTCTTGGGGTAACACTGTGTTTTCTTAATCGGTCACCACACGAATAAATTTAAGGCTACCACCTCGGCAATCTGGTTGCGGAAATCTGTAAGACATACAGAGTGTCCCAAAATAGTGTCAAGCGGAAGTCTACAGATAGATCAGGTAGATTCGGGTACCTCAGAGCAAGCCCTGAGGTACCCGAATCTACCCCATGTATGTTCTGCGATTATTCATAGTTTTCGTGATAGGATGTTTTTTCTGAATTTTCGACATAAAATCTTACTTTCATTTCTTTTAAAGTTGAAGTTCTTTCTTTATCTGTCTCATCTTGAATTGTACTTTTTAGCTTATAATAATCAGCATCCGTAACTTTGACCAAAATTATGAAAATATTGATGTAAAGCCAAACATTTAAAATTCAGAAAAACAATCATGGGCGGAAACTATGAAAAATCGCAGAACATACAGGGAGTGATTCGGGTACCCCAAGGGGTGCTCTATCTCTGGACTTACGTTTGACACAATTTTTTGGGACACCCTGTAAATGTATAACCAGTATTACTACAAACGTACTTTTATATTGCCAAAATCTGTTTTAAAGTTAAATTCTTAATTAATCAATACATAATCGATTTAATTTACTTTAATGGAATGCGTAAGTTATTGCAAATGGAATATTATTTACTGGAAGATCGTTAAACCAGTAATCGACTTATTATTAGTGGGTAGGTATTTCAATGTGACCTGTGAATGTGTTCTATGTGGTGACGGATTTAGAAAAATAGCGTCACCACCCCATTCCAGCCTTAGGGTGTCGTAAGAGCTGACGGAAGGTGACACGACACGAGACCGAAAACCTAACCGCAAGAGAAGGAAAACTTGCCTGTTGTACCAAGCCTGTTGACAACCTGTCTGGTCCGTGTGGTTGGCTAATTTACCCCCATAAACTTGGAGGAGTGTCTCTCACTCAGTGGTGTGTCATATAAAGAAAATTTTGATGTTTTTTTATTGATATTGGCAGTTTTTTTCCCATAAACAAAGAAAGAACTAAAAAGTCTTTGCTTTGGCGCCAAAATGATTTATTGTCATGACGTAATTCCGAAACGTAGTTAAATTCTTTTATTAAATTAAATGTGCTTCTGTTGTATATTATTTTATCTGGAATTTTAATTAGATTTCGCTGGCAGGATGGAAGGTAATTTAATATTAATAAATTATTCGTTTCAATGAAATAATAAAACCTTAGCTAATATTTCAAGTCACTAACTTATATCTAATACCTACAATTCTCTTGTCACGTTTTTTGTTATTAAACTCCTCCGAAATGGCACGTCCGATTTTGATGAAAATTTATATTCACATTCGGAAGTTATGGGTTTCGGACAACATCAATTGTTTATCCTCCTAAATCTTAAGTGTTTTTGTTTTTATTTTTTTATGATACAGCATACAACAATACATACGTTTCTACATTTTCACCTGTCTACGATCAACCCCTATTTTTTAATAGCTATATTTATATGGCATAGTAACGTTTGCCGTGTCAGCTAGTTATGCATAAATATTAAAGTTTGAAGTGACACTGAGTTTGTTTTTTTTTTCTATCACAGTACCGACCATAGTGGTGGTTGTTTCTTTTTAAATATTCGAATGCCTAGGTCCGTATTCTCGAGAATCGTGAGCGCGTTCCAAATTGTAATCCAGATACATAGTAACTTATCCGTCAGTGAAAGTGCGATTTAAAACTGGTTTCGTCAACAGATACACAAACAAAAGAAATTCGCCACCTTTCGGAACTCAAAATCAATTTGGCGAACTGCGCCACAGGCTGCTGTTAATGAAACCTCATCAATATTTTAAGATATAAATGATTTATATACTACTAGCAGTTACCCTTACCAGTCGGTAATGGAAGTGTCAGAACTTGAGAAATAGCGACATCTTATCTGATAAAAATAACGATAGCTAGTTGGCTGGTTTTAACTAAAACCTTATTGAAAAACGTTGATATTGAACACATAATTGATTCCTTTGATTCGCTCTATGTCTTTACTTCGGATAGTTAAAGGGTATTTACACTCTGTGGATATACCCTATAACTCTTAGGTATTAAAATCTTATTCTAGATCTTATTAACATATTTCAATATTTATCATCGGTTCGGAATGCATCTCTACAGAGAAGAGCCAGCAAGAAACTCCGTAGTTTTTTTATCGCCATTTTTAGGTACTACTACATGTCTATTACTCAGCATATAGATGACCCACTGTTGAGTCGGGCCTCCGCCAGTTACTAGGAGGGCAATTAGCCTACTGTGCCACTTCGTTTCAAGTTTCCTTCTCTTGTGGCTAGGTTTTCAGCCTTGTCACTTCCTTTTGTCGGCTCTTACGACACCCTCAGGATGGAATGGGGTGGTAACACTATGTATTCTAAGCCCGTCACCACACGCAATTTTAAGTACAAGGCAGGGGTAATACAGGTTTGTGAAAGCAAAAATCCCCAAGCTCAAGGCTCAAGCATTAAAAACCTTTTAATGCGTGAGCCAACTGACCACCAGCAACGGCACCTGTTCACAAGCATGACGCATGTGGCAGCCCTCGCCCTCCTCAACCATATTGCAGGAAAAGAACGACACGCCACACCACACCGCCACTGCTATGTGTCTTATAGTGAGCATGATAACCAAGAAACTAAATCATCATTTTAGCCTAAAGACGTCCACTGCTGGACATAGGACGCATCCAAAGTTTTCCAGTGACCTTCACCAGGTCCACCGTGTGGGAGGCCTACCAGCACTGCGCTTTCCGGGCGCGGTCGTCACTCGAGGACTTTTCTGCACCATCGGGCGTCGGCCCTGCGCGCTATGTGCCCTTTTTTTTTTTTGACCCGGTGTTAAGTCCTTTATGGACTATCCCTGCAAGCCTGGGGATGGCCAACAGGGGGTGTGTGGGAGACCCCTCCGCCTCAGTGAGGAGATGGGGGCATACCCACTAAACGTCCCCGGGGTGTACCGCCCCGCGCTTGCTGCCCCGCGGGCCCTGACTGTATCTCCACGGGCGCTATGTGCCCTGCCCACTGCCACTTAAGTTTGGCAATCTTGTGGGCTATGTCGGTGACCCTGGTTTGCCCGCGTATCTCCTCTCATTTCTGATTTGATCTCACAGGGAAACTCCGAGCATAGCCCTCTCCTTTGCCCTTTGAAACTAGAAGAAACTAAATACAAAACTAAAACTTTGTACACTTATTTTCGCGTATATGAGTACAAATGTAATTGAGGAACAACCACATTTTCTTATTAATATTATTTTTCTAAAGACGGCAACAACTAACATTATCCAATTTCTCGGTTTCGACTAGTTTCGTGCCGAGACTGAACCGAGGATAAATATAAAATTGGCGGTTAAAAATTTTTGTTTGTTCAAGTTTTTGATCATGATGTCACTTCTTAACATGGCGTTTAAGGTCATCTAGCCAGTTGAATAAAATGTCATTACATAATTTATACTATCAATTATTAAGTTTAGTAGAATTTCCTGTAGCAAGAACACGGCATTAGGGAGTTGGATATTTTTATAATGTCAATCCTCTTTTTTATATCCGATCAAAATGTTACATAATTGATCAAGTACTAAGACGATTTCCTAGGTTTTCGCGATTATTACACATTGAAATAGAAAACTTTTTAACGGATTTAACTAGTGACCCAGCCCGGCTTCGCACGGGGGCAATTATGTATGTATTGTACCTAAAAACCTTCCTCTTGAATCACTCTAGCTATTAAAAAAACCGCTTCAAAACCCGTTGCGTAGTTTTAAAGATTTAAGCATACATAGGGACGGACAGACGACAGCGACTTTGTTTTATACTATGTAGTGATTCCCGACGTTTCCGACGGCAGATTTAACTATTTCTTTAAACTTTGAAGACAACTGTCATCTAGTCTCTCCGGCGACCACGTCTGCTGCAAAGCATTCGAAACGTCGGAAATTAAATAATGTTATATACACGGATATTCAGAATGACGTCACAAGTCAGATAGATCAGAGTATATTATGATAATGTTGTAACATAGCAAGCCATCAATCTAAGAAGTGAAGTGAATATGATACTGATCACAGAAGACCAAGTAAAAACCACATGTACCCTCAGGATAGAACAGGTTGCTGACGCTGTGTTGTTTGTGTGACAGTACGGACAAAAAACCGCCGCTAATTGACTCCATATTAGTCATAAGTTCGATAACCCTAGTGTTTATTCTAAGTCTAGCTTTATATGTGTCGACTATTACCATTTAAAGATAATTACATACGTGCTCTTCAAATGCATACTCAAAACGTAAAATTTAAAAATTGAATATTGTTTACGAAATGTTAATATCACCACTATTTATTTAAATTAGTATATTGCATTAGTCTAGATTCTATTATCTACAGTAAATATAAAATCAGGAACATTCAAATTACATTATCATTGATAAGGCGCCAAAACATATTAATAAATCATAGATAAAAAATAAAATGCGGTCAAGTGCGAGTTGAAGCAACCTCAATTACGGGATGCGTGCGGAAATCTTGTAATAAATTGAATTAAATTTCGTTTGCTTTTCTGCAAATATTAGCTAATAACTAATTTTTATTCGATACTTTAGTATATTATTGTATTTTGTTATCGATTAGAAGTGTGATGTAATTACCGGAACATTCAAAAATATATCAAGTAGTCTGATCTTATCGATCAATATTTTTAATATCGATAAAACATTAAATATTAGTTTAAAGATAATTTGAAGGACATTAAAAGTATGATGTTTTGTATTGGCTAGTGCATGTGTAGATGAGGCCATGGTCAAGAGTAGATGGTTAGAAACGGAAAGGACAGGAAGCATGGTTCGTGTAGGGAGTGGATGTTTTCCTTTGAATGTCCCGGGTTTTATTTAAATATCTCGATATAATTTCAATGGATTCGGATATCGGAGGCTAAAGGCATGAAATAATAAAGAATGATCAAAATCGCTTAACAATGGACAGTGACCTCGGTGAACTTACATAAAAAAATAGGTCGAATGAAAAACTCCTCCTTTTTAAAGTCGGTTAAAAAGTGTAATTTTTGGATTGGACCGATTGATACCGATTGGAGGGGGCTCGACGGTACTTCTTCTTCATTATAAGTTCTGCCTTTCTTCGTTATACCGATGATTGTGTCATTGACAAAATGTGGTAAAAAGGTTCAATCGTGTATGAAGGCTTGACGGTTATCTATTGGCTAACTAACTTAAGGTGATTGCTCCAGGGTAGCCCACGAAATTCAATTTTCTTACGTTTTTTGCAATTTGCAGGCCAGCTCATAAAGGTGCAAGAATGACTTTGACGTTGAAAAAGTTTTTCTTGCACCTTTATGAGCTTGGAGGCTTGTATTGATGATTTTGATTATTATAATTCTATAACTACATACGTCTTACAGGGTTTTACGGCTACCCTAGAGCAATAATGAGGTACAGAAGTTGTGAAAATGATCTTGACCTAAAGATTGAAATTCGTACGTCGCCGTCCGTCGTAAACAAATACGGATCAATTTGTCCTAGGCATTCTTTTAAAATGATTGTTGGAGATAAGAATAACCACATTTTCCTTGCGGCTTAGCTCGCGAGGACCTAGATCCGAACTAAGTACCTACTATAAGATGGGTAAAACTAAATATCACAGCACGATATTTGGTTAAAAATCTATATTTAAGCTTTAATTTACAAATTGCTGGATATGTAGGAATCAAATTATCTATTTAAATCTCGGGCTAGCACGACGATGTTCCTCTCTAGATTAATTAAATAAAAAATCCATCGATATCGTATCGACAATTCTACAATAACTTCATACAGCATAGATAATAGAGGAATGATGAAAAAATCATGTGTCCAAGTGTCTTTATTTAAAAATAAAACGTAATCCTTTCACCAAAAAAGTCCAACTACAAAAAGGTCTATAAATACCAGCTTTACTGGCTTGTTCAATTATTAACTGTCAACAGATGTAAAAGTCTGACTTGAAATTATTTTCACATACTAAGGATATTGCTCCAATACAAGCCGCAAGCTATTACTACAACGAGTATATTTAAGCCACGTTCGACTATGACGGTCAGCGATTTCTTCGCTCAATAAAACCCCTACGATGTGCCGTAACATGTCACTTCTTACTACCCTGTATGAGACATGGATGAAAATTGTATATATAAACAAGTTTTCAAGACAGTAATTAACTGAACAATGTTTCAATCATATGCCACTTTTTTTTTTCTTCCTTGTGGCTCTCACGGTTTGTGTTCAGCCAATGTCAAGTTACTTTGTATCATTACTATATACAGCTAATTCACATACACTAATCTTTACATAGTATAAAACAAAGTCGCTGTTTCTGTCCGTCCCTATGTATGCATGTGTATATATCTCATATGTATGTATCTTTAAAACTACGCAACGGATTTTGATACGGTTTTTTTTAATAGATAGTTTGATTCAAGAGGAAGGTTTATATGTATAACCCACACCCGCTTTGCACGGGCGAAGCCGGGGCGGGGCACTAGTTAAAAATATACAAACTACTAGATATATTTACAAAACTTTTCTCCCCTGATCGCTAATTTTACAGAAAAAAAAACCATATGCCACTTCTTACTTTGTTATGATCTCTAATACCCAAGGGTTATGAAATCAAATTCAAAATTCACTTAATCACGTAATGAGCAACATTAAAAGTCTTTTGATAAGTCAAGAAATAAAATTAACTTATTTGCGTTTTATCTTTTAAAATTTATCATTTATCACCGTTTCAGACGGCAGCAGAGAATAGGCGGTAGGAAACGTGACCAGAAATCGGATCGGAAAAGTTAGCTCCGCTTTTAATTATTTGCGGAAGGCGGGCCTTAAGTCTGTGTTCATGAGATAAGCCAACCCGTTAACTTGGAGCGGCGCCGGCGCCGAATTAAGTGTCACTTTAAATAGCGGTATAAGACTTTTCAGCTCAACGCCAGAGTATATGGAACCGTGCAATAAAATTAAATAGACTACTACTAAGCCCATAAATGACCCACTGCTAAGTCCGGCTTCCTCCAATTACTATAAGGGGAATTAGCCTACCGTGCTCCTCTGGCCAGACGGGCTGGCATAGGGTTTCGTATCAAGTTTTCCTTCTCTTGTGGCTAGATTATCTTGTCATTACTTTTTATCGACTCTTACGACACCGTCCGGATGGAATAGGGTAGTGAAACTATGTATGCATAATCCGTTCGGACATATTATCCGTGTGCTGAACGGTAGTTTACCTTATTATGATCAGTTTTGGAGCTACTGACATTGTCTATGATATACTTTTATCCTTACTCACGATCACTATCGCTACTTATTAAAAAACAAAGTCACTGTCGTCTGTCCGTCCCTATGTATGCTTAAATCTTTAAAACTCCGCAACAGATTTTGAGAGTGATTCAAGAAGAAGGTTTATATCCAGAATATCGTAGAGAAACACTGATAAATTTAGAGGTTCAAAATTGCACCCGTGCGTAGCCGGGGCGGGTCGCATAGTAATATTACAAATGCGAATGTTACTCTGTCTGTCGAGCTTTCACGCTAAAACTACTGAACCGAAATACATGAATTTTGGCACAAAGATAGTGTAGAGCCTGAGAAAGGACATAAGCTTTTGTGGGAATAAAGGCTTTAAGGGGGAAGAGATGAGAATTTTACACAAAGACACTATTCCACGCGCACAAAGTCGCGAGTAGTCTGCTATAGATGTTAGGGTAGCGGGCCTTCGAAGCACTGAGAGGCCCTGAGGCTACCATGAGCTGGCCTTCCACGGAATTGGTAGGTTCTTAAGTCCACCATTTAAAGGCTCAGTTAGTTCCCAATCAGCCAAAAACTTTGACCCCTTAATCTCAAACATGGGTCAGCTGACTCCGATCAACTGGATGGTTGATAGGGTTGTGAAATGACAAGAAAACCAGGTTTTAAAATAAATTAAATGTACAGCATGATTTCTTGATCTTGCGTCTAGGTTTTCGGCCTTGTCATTGCCCTTTGTCGGCTCTCACGATACCCTCGGGATGGAATGGGGTGGTAATATTGTGTATTCACAATCCGTTACCGCACGGTCATTACAAATACTAAACTCACTAAGAACTTACAAACATCTTGAGCCAAAGTCTATCGTAATAGTCTATTTTTGGGTCTCCTTAATGATAACTGGCGGATTGGTGGATGAGATGCGTAAACTGTCCCCCACCACGGCGCTTTTGGTTCTACATGTTTGTAAGCCACCCTATCAACTAGTAAGTACTCTTAGGAATGTCTTAACCTCGGGAAATGTACGCAATAAAAACGAAATAAACACATAAATAACGTTTTAAAGTAGATAACATATTATTCTGAATGAATTCAAGATAACTGTTTTTTCATAAAATCTAGTATTTTATTTTCTATTTTAATTTCAACGCGTCATGTGACGGGAAAAGGCAGTTGACGACAATAAATTTTGCCACGTGCCAGCCCTATTGTCTATGGAATTTCAAGGGCATAGGCAATTAAGCGGCGCCCTCCCAAAGGCCAACCCCACGTCCGTGCAGAACATCTTAGCCACGTGGGAGGGGGACACTCAAAATGAAATTACTTATGAGTGGCTAACAGGGAAATGGCAAACCCATGATGATGAAGAGAAATAATATTGAAATGATACAAAGTGACTTGACATTGGCTAAACACAAACCGTGAGAGCCAAAAGAATAAAGAATTAAGCGGCGGGCCTAGTCAACAATGCTATCAGTTGCCATGTCTTCTTAATCTTCCCATAGATCTTTGGCAAAACAGTGGTAACATTTTCGTGGTTTTACACCACTAAGGTCTCAGTCTGTCCCCTTTATTAACCCCCGACGCAAAAAGAGGGGTGTTATAAGTTTGACGTGTCCGTCTGTCGGTCTGTCTGTCTGTCTGTGGCTCTGTACCGATGAAGCGATTTCAATACAGTTTTTTTTTGTATGACAGGTGAGTTACGGGCGAGTGTTCTTAGATATGTTTGATGAAAATCGGTTGAGTCGTTTAAGAGTTATAGGGGGTGAAATTGGGGAAGAATTACCGAATGTCTGCAAATATAATCGAGTGGGGTCTCAAATGAAAGCGCATCACGTGCATATTACAAAAGTAGAAAATAAAAATAAAATACATCGCGTTGGGGGACCGCTCCTAGTTATTTATTACCTGACCCCTGGTCCCCCAACGCGATGTATTTTATGTTTATTTTCTACTTTTTAAAGGGAACTTAGGTTATTGTGTCGGGGGTTTATTTAAATTTTTAATTTATTTTTTTCACTTTGTGGTAATGCGGCTACATTCAGAGCGGCCATAAAGATTGGCGAGTACTGTAAAGTTACTTTATCTTCAATGATAGAGCTCTGGAAACCGCGGTGCAGGAAGACATCACCACCCAAAGTTGATGCTAGTTGGTTGCGGTATTCTTTAAGGTGGAGGTCTTCCTTCAGTTGGTCAACTCTACAGCCGTCTGATCTCTGAGACCCATCTAGTCGTATTACCGGTGGCATTTGCAATTGTCAGACTAGGCGTAAGTTTTCAGACTACTGAATTTTATTTCATCTGGCTGTAGAATTTTGTTCTGGGCATTTTTCCGTCTCTCAGGAATTTGGCACATTCACAGTTTGGTAAAGTGTTTTTTTTAATATATTAATTTAAATTACTATATTTTTATTTACGCATACCTTATCACTATCACTACATAGTATAAAACAAAGTCGCATTTTTCTGTCCGCCCCTATGTATGCATAAATCTTTAAAACTACGCAACGGATTTTGAAGCGGTTTTTTTAATAGATAGAGTAATTCAAGAGGAAGGTTTATAGGTATAATATAATTGCACCCGTGCGAAGCCAGGGCGGGTCGCTAGTTTGTTAAAAAAATACAAATGTTCCCTTTTAAAAAAATACTTGTGTTATCCTATAGCTCTATGATTACTCTAGGATTTATGGTGTGTCTCTCTAGCTCTGTTATCAATGACCTTGACTATGGTTTGAAATGCCTCGCTGATAAGAATGAGCGATAACACATACGGTCCGAGTTGGAAACAATTTGAAGCGAACTCTCGAAAATCATTATTGGGGTCGTCTTCAGTCTTTTTACGAACGGATAGGGATTAGCATAGTATCAGCGAACCATACGATCCTGAGCGTGTCGAATGAGGTGTCAAAAAGAACTGTAAGATCTGGTAATTTTAAAGTTTACTTGGTAAACATACCCGTCTTGGCAGCGTGGTACAGTAGGCTAATTTCCCTCCATTTTGGAGGAGACCTGACTCAGTAGTGGGTCATGTGTGGGCTGAAATGATGATGATGATGAAACATATCGGTTAATGTGATGAAGAGTATACGACTAACTAAAATGTCTTGCCATCTCGGTCGTCGTCAGTCGTGTCATACGGAGACACGGTTGGCGCAGTGGTTGAGCGATCGACTGCTGCGCAGCATGTCGCGGGTTCGATTCCCGCACGGAAGAAATATTTGTACGACCTACAAGTATTTGTTCCGGGTCTGGGTGTTTTCTATCTATAATATGTATGTAGTTACAAAAAAATATGTATATAAGTAGTTTATCATCCATCTCGTTACCATAACACAAGCATTAAGTTGCTTAGCTTGGGACGAGATGGCGTTGTGTGAAATGTCCAAGGATATTATTATATTATCTGAATTCTCAAGACCCGCCGCTGTGTTGAGCCTCCTCCAATTATATGGGGGGAAACCTACTGTGCTCGGCTCTGGCCAGCTGAGTTAGCATAGGGTTCTTCTCTTACGGCTAGACTGGGATTACTACATTGCCATTTACTGTCACCATCATCATCATCATTTCAGCCAAAAGACGTCCACTGCTGGACATAGGCCTCCCCCAAGGATCTCCACAAAGGCCGGTCTGGGCCACCCGCATCCGCTGCTTTCCGGCGACCTTAACCAGGTCGTCGGTCCACCGTGTGGGAGGCCTACCAGCACTGGGCCTTCCGGAACGCGGTCGCCACTCGAGGACTTTTCTGCCCCATCGGGCGTCGGTCCTGCGAGCTATGTGCCCTGCCCACTGCCACTTAAGTTTACTACCATTAACTTTAGTCGGCACTAAGTCCATAGGTCAGGATAATTTGGTGGTGACGCTTTATTCAAAATCTGTCATAACAAGAAAAGCATAGAATAATAAATATTTATATTACGGAAATAATAAGTTAGAGAACAAATGTTTGCGGCAATTTTTGTTCATTGAAGTCCGGAAACTTTACAAGTCACGTCAGGAAATTAACACCGTTATGTTAAACGTTCTTTGATGTAACTCTAGTCTTGCGTAGGCCGAGTTGACTACCGAATCGAATTTACACCTAGTTTATTTACACAATACTCCGATCAAGATTACATTAGACATTTTGGAGGGTTGCGAAAAACAAAACACGTCGCATAAAATTAAAATATGTTTACAAAAAATGTAAAGCGACGTCAAAAGCTTAAAATAAACAATCATTTGCAGTAGCAGGATTTAGAACACATAGTGTCACCACCCCATTTCATCCTGAGGGTGTCGTAAGAGCCGACGAAAGAAAATGACAAGTCCGATAACCTAGCTGTAAAAGCGTGTAAACTTAAACACACCGTGCCAACTCGACTGGCCAGCGTGGCATAATAGGCTTATTACCCTCCATGTAACTGGAGGAGGCCCGACCCAGATGTGGATAATTTATGGGCTGAGAAGTTTTTTACAGTATTTTTTTTACAGTTTTGCTTTTACATATTTTTATTTATTGATACACAATACACGAAGGCAGTAAGTCTTGGGTATACCTCTAGCTTGATTAACGTCGGTGTAAATTTATGTGACTAGTGAAATTGACGAATGACTTTGTTAGATTTAGCGCGAGTATATGTTAGACTATATGTACGACAGAAAAAACACAAGTTCTAATTAGTTTTTTTAATAGGATTCGTCGTCGCCTTTGATTCTTTCGGCGCGGATAAGTGTGAGCCCTTGTTTGTGCAGCAATTTGTAAATATATAGTTAAATCACGAAAATATTATTTTCTTTAAAAAAAATATAGCCTTTATCGCGGGGGCAGTTTACAATCATGAAATTCACGAACACAAAGTCACCCAGACTCACGCCTCTAGTTTATTTATTTATACTTTTTTGCACATACAATGACATAAACAAGTAGACTTATAAGCAGAAAAACAGTCAATGTACAATTAGGCAACCTCAAGTGGGACAGACTAAAAATACAGTAGGTAGTGATGCCAGATATTTAAAATTAAACAAAGACTTACTACTTACAACAAAGACACTTGACCGCCGCGGAATCGACCCGGAGAAAAGACCCTGTTGCAAAGGAAAATACTATATTTAACGTCAAAGCGGACGAAGTCGCGGGAAGCTGGTGACTTACAGCACACAAACAAACGGCGACCCAAATTCATAAAGCCTGCAATATCTGACCATTGACATTTAAAACAAAAGCCCTTCACATTATGCTAATCTCAACTAGACGTATCAATGCACTGTATTTGCAAATCTAAGCTTCAAGCAGAATGTCTTACTTTGTATAAGCTCCCAGCGGTCAAAATAACTTATTATTCCAAGATCCCATGGCCGCCAGACGTCATGAATTTTCTGACGGACGAAATGCAGATGATTGAGTAGTGTTAGTATGTACTACGATCGCATCTCTTCCAGCTAGCTTAATCAAACGGCCAATTTTCAGGTATCAGGTGATCAAAGGTACATAAAAAACATTACTTACTTCATGTAATTTCTCCTGGCCGAGTTTCACGTATGTTTTAGACGATATTGTTAAAAATAAATCGTCAATACTCCCAAAAACTTTCGAGACGCTTTAGAGCTCTCAAAATAATCAGTTGACTTTTCTTTGCATTTTCTGAGAACATTTACCATAGTACTGTAGATATTTTTTACATTATCAGAAAAAAGAGATTTCAAGGACCAAAAAACATACCGACTTTAATAAAAAAGGAGAAATATTGACGCGATAATTTTCGATTAGAAAAATAGTGAATTTGGTACATACAAAGGCAAGTATTCACCAAATTTCGTGAAAAAATATATATTTTAAGTATAAGATAAAAATAAAAATCCAAAAACTTGTTTATTAGAACTTTTCACATAGATTTTGTGGTATTGTGAAAAAATTGTAAATACAAAACACAGTGAAAAAGTTGTAGATCTTTTTACTACCTACAACATTGTTTTTGTTTTCATATGACTAGTAGTTTTGTCGGAAATCGAGTTTTTTTTTTTATTATTTGTAAAGCTAAAGTTCGTCGACGTTTATAATATTTCTTCATTTATTAATAAAAACTACAAAAAAAAGATCTCTCTTTCTTACAGTTTACTCACATCAATTATTAAAAATTAAAAAATAGATGATTCTTTAAAAGATTAACTTGAAAAAAGTGCATAATAGAGTGTCGAATAGTTTATTTTTTGTTAAAAATATATATCTTTGTCACACACAACTCGTATAAGTTGTGTAAGCCAAGTCAACTGTAAGTCTTCAAGATTACGATCTTAGCATCTCATTTGAGTCTGTCCCACATACGAAGTACTTGTCACCATATAAGGATCGAGTTACAGAGGTGGGACAGAAACACATAATAAATCAATCCCCTTATAACGAACACTTATTGTTTAAGTTTGTGATTGACTTATTTAATAGTATAGAACCTTTTTTTCCAAAAGGAGAGGGCGTCCCAGTTGCCGGGCTGCGTGCCCGCGTTGCGGGCACCACGCCCCGGGGCGTCACGCGTCACAGTAGACTGCGATTACGCGAACTTGTGGCGCCCCAAGCGCGCTGTTAGAGGGTATAGTGGGTAGGTGGTTTTAGTGGGTAGACGACTCTTGGGTAGACGACCCATGTCGGAGTCCCACATAATCACCGACCTCTCCCCCGGGGGGCAGTGGTATGCATAAACCATTTCCCCAGAGTCAACAAAAACAAAGGCCTCTGGCGAGAATAGGAGGGGTGCGTAACGTCACATCCCCCTCCCCTGCGGCCTCCGTCCGCCCGACACCCTCAGGATAGTAAAGGATGGTGCTATTATGTTTTCTAAATCGGTCACTACACGGATCAATGACCATATCGTCATAGGAATCTTGAATACTATATTAAACTGAATTTTTCAGTACAACCGATTAGCAACACATGTCGTTTACATTTGAATGCCAGTTACCATTTAAACGACAGATCCAATTATTTTGTCACATAGAATTTATGGGTCGTAACATTTTCACATAAATAATTGGTGTGTTAGCACACATTACGAAGCTTTTAAATATTAGGGCGGCCTATAATTCCTGATAAGTATTTTTAATAATGCCACCGATGTTTTGTTTTGTGTGGGAATTAGGGCAATTATTTGTTTTTTTTTTCCGTGTGTTGGCGCCAGATGTAGGAATTATTTTATTGTTATTACTTCTCAGAATAGGTTTCTGAGTTTTTTTTTTGCGTATTTACGCAGCTCCGGAATGTACAGTATTTATTAGGGAAGGCATGAAGAAAGGAAATCAAAATTTTTGGTAAGCTGATACAGCTTTTCGTAACGCTCTCGGTTACGAAAAGTGTGATCGAATGAGGCGAACGGAAGTTAATAAGTTAGTGAAGATAGAAACAGAGAGTTAAATTTCGTATGATACTGTCGGGGCAAGAGAGAGATGCTTTCTCTCATAACCAATTCTAATAACTAGATTTAGAATACACAGTGTCACCATCCCATTCCATCCTGAGGGTGTCTTAAGAGATGACAAATGACAAGGCCGATAACCTAGCCACAAAAGAAGGAAAACTTGATAGGGCACAGTAGGCTAATTACCCAGCATGTAGTTGAAGGAGTTCCGACTCAGTGCTGGGTCATGTATCGGCCGAGTGGTATATATAGGGTGTCCCAAAAATAGCACGCCACAGCGACACTGGAAGTCGGATAAACCAAGGTCACTTCCACAAAAAGAAATAGCCTGAAATGAAATAAAAAAAACATTAAGTATACCTACTTTGTGACGATTTTGTTACATAGAACGATAATAAACCTTTAATGTTAAAAAAACGGGTACTCAAACAATTCTAATAACTCGAAATCCATGAGACTTTTCTTCAGCCATTTTTTTTGTGGAATAGACCTAGGGTTTGCCTAGTTCCAGTGTAGCTGTGGCCTGCTATTTTTGGGACACTCTGTATACAAACATAGAGCTAAATAAGTTTTAATTGGATCGAGTGGTCTAAACAAACGCTTATTTTTATATATATTTATATTTACGATGATTGTTTGTATTGTTACAGATTGCCAATATTTGTCGCGATCGCCGCATGCTTAAGCATTTGTGTCGCTTACCATGGCCCGGACCTTCCGAGAGGCCCCTTCTGTGGGCTGAACGGCAGATGCTGTACGCGACGAGAAGACGACTGCTCTCATCAAATTCTTGGTAAATTCTTCTTTTTTTGTTGTGTTTCAGTCGGCCTCCTCCGTATTCATGGAGGGAAATTAGCCAGGGTTTGTATCAAGTTTTCCTTCTTTCACGGGTAGGTGATCTGCCTATTGGATTTCTTTAGTCTTACGACACCCTCAGGATGGTAGCGGTTTGTGACATTGTGTATTCCAAGTCACACGGAACATGTGATTTTATTACTACACTATTTATTACATGGAGGACATGGAATTCATCATCATAATTTTAGTACTAAAATTACCCACTACCGAGTTGGGCCCTCCCAAATTCATGGAGGGTTATAAGCCTACTGTGCCACGCTGGCAAGACGGGTTGGCACTGTGTTGTATCAAGTACTCCTTATGCCGGCTCTACACTCACGGGTGACGTCGCGCCGAGAATTCACGCGTCGTGATCCGCGTGTTTGCGACTATGATGGCGACGACGCGATTTCTAAAGCAAATCGGGGATCGGGGAACGGTGCGAAGCGCGAACGAGAAGGCGTGAACAACATCTACACTCGTGATTCGCAGTTGTCGCGGGCTATCGTGGCAGTTCGCCGCGCGAGTGTAGAGTCGGCTTTAAACTACTACTGAGCCAATACATGACCCACTAGTGGATCGGGTCTACTACATTTACAAGGAGAATTATTAGCCTTCTGTACCGCGCTGGCGAGTGGTTGGCACAGACTCACTGACTGAGGGCGTTCCGGGACGCCCTCTGGTAGTCGCTTGCCCACATAATTGTCGACCCCACGCCCGAAGGAGGCAATTCCACATCGTCACCAAAAAAAAAGGATTTCGTATCAAGTTTTCCTTCTTCTGTGGCGAGGTTTTCGGCCTTAGCATTTCTTATTGGCTCTTACGACACCCTCAGGATGAAATGGGGTGGTAACGCAATGTAATTTAAATCCGTTACCACAATGAATGTTGATTGGCAAAATATAATAGTTAATTAGAATAAGACCTATATGATTTTTTTTATCTGTGACCATCACTATCACTACATAGTATAAAACAAAGTCGCTGTGGTCTGTCCGTCCTTATGTATGCTTAAATCTTTAAAACTACGCAACGGATTTTGAAGCGGTTTCTTTTAATATATAGAGTGATTCAAGAGGAAGATTTTTATGGATAATACATCCATAATATTGTAGAGAAACACTAATAAATTTAGAGGTTCATCATTGCACCCGTGCGAAGCCGGAGCGGGTGGCTAGTTTAGTTATAAAGCAGCGATCTAAGTAGGCCTGTTTTAAAATTTAATTTCTCTTGCAGATAGTTTATGTTATTGCGACGAATTCTGCAACCGGACCTCCACGAGAGGTCACGACGACTGCTGTCCAGACTACGAGGAGGTATGCATGGGGATATACACGACACCTCCTCCCCCTCCTCCCGAGCCTGAAGTCCAAGCTTGCAGACTTGGAACACAAGGGTACGCGCCAGGAGACACTGTGCTTCAAGGATGCAACACTTGGTGAGTACTAGACTAACTCAAGCACTCTCTATTTCTTCTTCTTATTCTAGCAAAGGGGCTCGTTTTAACACTTTTTTACCCCTCCCTCTCATTAGTGATACGTGGTGAGGTTTAAAACTACCAAATTAAAAATCATGTGTATTTTTTTAGTATACAATGTACCTACAAAGAATATTACACTCATAGGTACACGCCGCTTTTCGCTTTAGAAATCACGAGTTTGACGACAATATAAATACACGTGATATCTTACTAAACCCCCTCCCCCTTTGTGATATTTCGTGATTTATGCCGAACCCCTCTCCCCCAGTCGAACCTCACGTGAACAATGGGGGCTGTTCATAAGACACACAGCTCGCTTATGTAGGACTCAAAAGATTTGCGCGCTTCAAATCCACGCGAACTCAGCCGCGGGTTGTAGCTTACAATAATCTCACTCAAGGTTTCTACTTTGGAATTTGATGTTTATTATGTTTAACGTGTTCACTCCATTTGTTTTGTATGATCTAGAATGGGATGGGCTGTAAAACGGTGATAACGCGACAACAAATATTTTATTTCTGTCTTCATTGTGGGACCTAGTTACTGACTAAGGTTGTCGACTAGGTAATAAACTGCTATTTCTTATTATACTACTAGCAGACCCGGTTACAATTTGCTGTGGCTAAGGTTTTTGTTATACATAATATTACATTTACCATTAACTTTTAACATAGCGCTATCTATTGAATACTTACTCAATCCAGTAAACAGATATCGCCATCTGTTAGAATCGTTTGGAAATAATATAATTGTGACTGTCAATAGACAAATAATTTGCAATAAAATAATATTGCGACATCAAATTGAGATGTAAGCTATCCTATCTTTTAAGTTGGACCAAACTGCAACACAGTGTGCAAATTTGATTATAATCGGTTTAGTTGTTTAGGAGTCCATCGCGGACAAACAACGTGATGTGTAATTTAAAATATATTAAGATATATTATGCTTATTATATAGTCAATCTTTAGTTGACTCTTTTTTTAATGCTCATCAATGACAAAGTTATAACAAGTGAAAGGTTGACATGAAATCAAAGCCACAATATTGGTACCTTTGACATGTTTTTGTGGGATAATCTTTCGAGTATAATTACCGGTCATGAGAAGATGGTAAATTGAGACTGGTATGGTACCCACTAAAACCTACCACTAATTGTGCTTCGCGTGTCGTCTGCTATTTGGGAAACTACATTTCCTATTTAGGAAGAGGCTAAAATGTAACTTTCTTCTTATCAGTTTATTTATTTATTTATTTGGACAATGTAACAGAAAATAATCAGAAAAATAATAAAATATAAACATGTGGGTGCATGGGCTAGATTAAATTCCAAAAGGCATTGACACATCATTATAAAACATAATAAAAGTTAAAGTTAATTAAAGTAAAAGCTTCCTAGCTAACAGTTTAGTTTTCATCAAATTTAGAAAGGTATTGAGTTAATTCTATGGTTGTGTATGTATGTATGGTATGTATATTTATGCGTGTATGTATATATTATATGTATTGTTGTATATATGGTATATGTGTACTGTTGTTTATTACTGATCTACTGGATGGAGAATCGTAGACGCTTCGTACGCGCCGCAGGGTTACCTGGAACACGCTGTCCCCGTGGAGATACAGTCAGGGCCCACGGGACAGCAACTGCGGGACGGTACACCCCGGGGACGTTTAGTGGGTATGCCTTCGTCTCCTCACAGAGGCGGAGGGGACTATCACACACCGCTGTTGGCCATCCCCAGGCTGACAGGGATAGTCCATAAAGGATTTTAGCCAGGGTCAAAAAGAAATCGCCTAACTGTGCAAAATTGTTTTTATTTATATCTAAGTATATTTTGTGTTTGTATAAATAAATACAAAAAAAGAGAAAAAAATAGATTCCTTGTAGCAGTGGGTTTATAAGTGCGGGACAACCCTGCCGTTTTTTCGAATAATGGTCTTATTTGCGGAACTGTAATACTAAAGAATCTTCACCACAGTATTAAGCCTATATTAACCTGTTTCCAAATTTATGCGCGCGAACAGCGAAGTTCTGTAATAAATCACGTGTCAAATGGGTGTTGCCACCTCAAAATAATACGGAGGGATTTTAATAGGTCTTTTAACCTGAAAGAAATTGATGACAGTAGCAAACAAAATAAAATTTATTAAACACAGACTCTTGGCATTCCGTCCAGTTCCTATTGTTATATAAGTTTTACCATGATAAAAAAAGATTATATTTATCGGGAAGTCACATTCTTTGTACAAGGGCGTGTATGACGTGAATATATACTATACTAGCTTTTGCGCGCGGCTTCGCCCGCGTCGGCTTCGAACCCGTGCATATTTTTTATGAACATAAAATCGGTTATTGTGACTAAACTATGATAGTTAGATATGTGCTCTCACGAACTTTTTTGTAGATCTTTATAAGACCTACAAACCCGTACTACATCTTTTTGTTCTATTGTCAATAGTTTTTGCATCGCACGCATAAATAGGTTTTCGATTTTACACCTTGGTTTACAAAATCGTAATTTTCATACGGATCCCTAATTCTTTTGAAAATAAAATATAGCCTATAACTTTCCTCGATAAATGGACTATCTAACACTGAAAGATTTTTTGAAATCGGACCAGTAGTTCCTGAGATTAGCGCGTTCAAACAAACAAACAAACAAATAAACAAACAAACAAACTCTGCAGCTTTATATATTAGTAAGTATAGATATAGATATATATCTAACCTGAGAGTATATATACACGTATCGCATACTTAAAAATGTTAAACTACTACTACTGCCATATAAGACCCGCTGTTAAATCGGGCTTCCTCCAGTTACATGGAAGGTTAGTAGCCTACTGTGTCTCGCTGGCCAGACGGCTTGACACAGGGTTTCATATCAACTTGTCCTTCTTTTAAGGCTAGGTTATCGGCCTTCTCATTTCCATTTGTCGGCTCTTACGACACCCTCAAGACGAAATGGGGTGGTGACACTTATGTATGCTAAATCCGTCACCACACGGAAAGGGTTATAACAATATTGTATTGACAAAACTTAGTCGGTAAGCTGAGCGACTTTTTACCAAATGGCACACACAGTACACGTCTGTTGTCCCAACGTTTTTCTCAACCGTTATTTAAACGAGTGCACTTATAGCCATTTAAACTGTTAACGACATATTTCATTGCCCCTGAACTCTTCATTGTTTATTTACACAACACTTAAAGCAATTGCGAGCAACTCATTCATGATGATAGAACCAATATTGTATTACTGACTACATTGTTACTGTGCAATTAAATTACTTTGTCGTTTTACTTGAGTTTTCTTATCTTATAATAGGTGTTATCCGCGAATTCCTCCGCGCGAGTTCCTCCGAATTCCTCATATTGTTAAATACCTATTTAACAATATGGAACACTCAGTTTCAATAAAAGTAAAAGTAGGCAGATCACCGTGCCGTATGAGAAGGAACACTTGATACAAACCCTTTGCCTGGCACAGTAGGCTAATTTCCCTCCATGAATTTGGAGGAGGCCCGACTCAGTAGTGGGTCATTTATGGGATGAAACGACAACAGCTAACTGCCAGTGAAAGTCCCGTCAAAATCGGTCCATCCATTTCAGAAATTAGTCGAAACAAGCAGACAGAGATAAATTGTAAAAACTATTAATTGTTTTGGTATAAGTACCGTGTATACATCCTAATGCACTTAAAAAGAATCCAATTTCTTTGGCGTCATAACTCCGGAATGAATGGATCGATTATGATGATGGTTTTATATTCCAAAGAATAAAGTATTTTTGTGGATTTTAGGCACCAACCTAAACGCAATGCCTACAAATAATATATCTCGTCAAAGTCAAAGTCAAATCATTTATTTTGCATAGGACACAATGGACACTTACAAATTGTCAACATATTAATAAAATTTATACAATGCAAAGTAATATACTTTACCACCAGTTCGAACTTCAGGTATATTCGATTGCGTTTATAAATAGTCTAAACGCGATTTATAAATAAAGGATAAGTTTTCGTTCATCTTTAAACATGAGTCCATTCCAGTTATTTGAAAGTTGAAGTTAGCGTTGAAAGTTGATGAACGTATTCCAAACTATACCTAACTTCATGACACATCTTCGCCCTCGTGGCAAATAACACATTTACTACTATTAGGTTAGTACCTACGGCTAGTAGTCTACTCAGCCCATAGTCCATACATAACCCACTACTGAGTTGGGCCTCCTCCAATTACGTGGAGGGTTTGGCAAAATGTTCAAATTCACATAACTTATTTTGCTTAGGTCGCGATTGGCACAAATCACTACATAGTTTAGAACAAAGTCGCTGTCGTCTGTCCGTCCCTATGTATGCTTAAATCTTTAAAACTACGCAACGGATTTTGAAGCGGTTTTTTTTAATAGATAGAGTGATACAAGAGGAAGATTTATATCTATAATACATACATAATATTGTAGAGACACTGATAAATTTAGATGTTCATCATTGCACCCGTGCGAAGTCGGGGCGGGTCGCTAGTTTATAATAAAATTTAACTGATTACTATATAATGTGTCATAAGCTTGCAGTTGTGGGCGGGTCCAGGTGGCAAAAAGCACTGGTTTCATAACACCGCTATGCAGTTATGACCGCTACAATGCGTTGCAATAATGACAAAATGTTTAATTTTAGACCTGACCCAGGTGTTTGAGACCACATCAATCTAACTCTGGCTCAACGCCATGTTAAATGTGGTAGGGATGTGACGATTGTTATCGAGATATTTTTATACATTTTTAGGTTATAAAAAGTTTCATCACCTTCTTTGTCGTCGGTTTTTGCGGGTAGGTTGGGGCGCGACTTTCCATCTCTACAACGTCTCATAGTCCTTGATACCCAGGAGGATTACAGACGAAAAAAAAAACTTCAACTTCTTATTTATGACATTTTTTGAGCGTGTAAATGATGACCATGTCGTGCAATCCATGTGAGAAACTAGGCTAAATAAAAGTTCACCTTCATATTGTAACCACAATACATTGAGCGTATTTTGGCTTTACTTGCTTTTTAAATGTTACACGTTAAATTTTTTAATGTTATAATTTAGGTCACCGGCATTTATCCATTAGGTGGGCCGACGCCCCGACGCATATCAAATTCAATTCAGGAAAGCCGATGAATATTTTACTGTCATAACAAATCGAGGTGCAAGTGTGGAACCATTAACACACTTTAACTAGAATGTACTGCTTAGCATTTGGCCAAAAGCCAATATTGTGTTATTTTGCGACATTCTACTCATACCTGTTGATTTGGATCAGGAAAATAGTGGCGAGCTTCGAGTTGCGTTACAGCTATCGATAGTCGATAAATTTTAAATAATTAATCATTATTTATTAATTTACTGACTACTAATGACCCACTACTGAGTCGGGTCTCCTCCAAATTCATGGAGGGAAATTAGCCTACTGTGCCACGCTGGCAAGACGGGTTGGCACAGGGTTTGTATCAAGTTTTCCTTCTCATACGGCTGATGTGCCTCTTACGCTCCTTTAGTCGCATCTTACGATACCCTCAGTAGTGGTTAAGTGTTGTATTCTAAAATACATATGAAATTTTATTAATTAAAGCTAAGCAAATATTAACATTACCAGCATTATGAGAAATAAAATTGCTACTTGAAATTATAACCTCAAAAAAAACTGTCGATATTTTTCTTCTTCTCCGCGCAGATGTCGCAAATTGCCAGTGATCGGCTATTAATCGTCATTCAACGATGTGTAATTGAAAACAATACTCTCAAACGTGTCAAGGCCAAATCACTAATATCGAAATATGATATCGAAAAAATAAAACTATACAGTTACATTTACTTGTCTATGTTAATGATGTAAACTAACAAAATGGTCCAGTCATATGGCTAAAAAAAATTTTTTTTTTGACAAAATATGTTAACCGACTTTTAAAACAATGAATAATGAAAAAGCGACAAAATATCCAATTATCAACCACTAGCTTTTGGGCGCGGCTTCGCTCGCGTGGACTTCGAACCCGTGCTTATCTCTATGCATTTTTTTTATGAATATAAAAGTGGTTATTGTGACTAAACTATGATAGTTAGATATGTGCTCTCCCGGACGTTTTTGTAGATTTTAATAAGACCTACAAACTCGTAGTACTTCAATTTGTTCTATTGTCAATAGTTTTTGCAGCGCACGCATAAATAGGTTTTCGATTTTACACCTTGGGTTACAAAATCGCAATTTTCATACGGATCCCTAATTCCTTTGAAAATAAAATATAGCCTATAACCTTCCTCGATAAATGGACTCTCTAACACTGAAAGAATTTTTGAAATCGGATCAGTAGTTCCTGAGATTAGCGCGTTCAAACAAACTCTGCAGCTTTATATATTAGTATAGATTTATATATTAGTATAGATTAGTATAGATTTAAAGTCCGTGCCAACATGAATTGATACCGACACGTTATTTATGAAAATAACCAAGACACCGATTTCAAATGGTTATTTTTGGGTTTTTTATTATTATTTTGATTTTGATTTATTGATTTGGTTTACTTTCTTTTTGTTATAAAATTTGATACTATAATATGATACGTCATTATAACTAGTATCGCGTAGGCTGTTTACAGACACGCAAATAAAGAACACAATAAAACGATCAGTCCCAGTAGTAACTATGTCTGGCTTACACAAAGACTTGCCCGATCTAACAATCGAACCCGTGATCGAATGATGCCAATGCAATCCCTAGACTAACCAGTTAACAGACGTGATACGGATCATTAAATAAATGTAGTGCACTGTGCAATACACACGTATAAAATTCATTGTATGATTTTTAAAACTTATTTTTAATTGTATCACGAATATAGGAAGTCGTCGCTTTAGTCCTTAAATTACATACAACTTTTTTTTTAATGTTAATCGTAAATGTTAAACGTAACCCCTTTTTTTTATATAGTGGGGGAAACCTTTTATAGGTCCCCAGCCCAGGGACGGGGCTGGGGTATGTGGGAGTCCCGGTCGCGATGAGATGTTGATTGCGAACGGTTTACCCACTAAAACCTACCACTAATTGTCTGCGCGGGCCATCTGTCGTTTGGGAAACTTCGTAATCGATCCATTCGACATTGGCTTAGCGAGGGGAGCCTTGCTCTACCCTCAGATGTTGGGGGGGGGGGTTCCCTTAAACGTAACCCCTGCACTACGTATAACCTGTATCGCGGGGGCAGTTTACAAACATGAAATTCACGTCAACTGACACCCAGACTCAGAGCAAGTGCCTTTGGTTTAAACAAAGACACTTGCCCGGCCCCGGAATCGAACCAAGGACACCAACAAGGCAGCTACTGAGTCGGGCCTCCTCCAAATTAATTGGAGAAAATAAGCCTACTGTGCCATGCTGGCAAGACGAGTTAGTTTGGTACACGCTGAATACCCTGCGACGTATAATATCTTCGTATAATCAATTCCACTGCCATGGTTGGTCCAAGGTCGACAAAGCCTGGTCCTGAGCCGTAACCATTGGAGCGATTGGAGCCCGCCGCCCTTAACCAGGTCGTCGGTCTACTTTACCGTATGGGAGACCTATCAGCACTGCCGATTTTTGTCTTCTAGCACTGCGGTGGTATTGTCGACGAGATTAATAGGACAATTGCGCTTCAATCACGTGTTTATCTCGGATAGATACATTTTATGCATCTCTTGACAAAATGTGGCTTAAACAGAGTTGATATGACAGAGGGGCATTAAATTACACTACGTATACTATATGTGATTACTATGAATTCGAAACGGTACAAAAAAATACACGTGATTTTTCATGGGGGGTTGAGGGGTAGTCTTAAACCTCACCAGGTATCACCAAGGGGGAGGGAGGGGTTAAAAAATGTTAAAAAAACATGACGTGTTTAATGGACAGCCCCTAAGGTTAATAAACGATGCGTTAGGCATAAACATCTGTTAGGAAAATACAATAGAAAGATACATCATGTTCAACTGAGGCAAAAAAATTAAAAATCATTTGCAGCTAAACTATTGCTCCAATTTAATTGATTTTTGGTACAGAGCCTGGAAATGATACCTAGTATAGGCAGTTAAAAAATGCCCCTATGTCGTATCAATACAGGGTTGATACCGTGACCATACGTCCCGCTTTGGGCGGGATTGTCCCGCTTTCAGGCTGTCCGGTCCGTCCCGCTGCCCAGAGAAAAATATGTCCCGCTTTTACGAATAAGCCTTTATACCCTTTGCACTTAAATATGACATCTTACACCGACGTACCCTAAATATGAATTTATATACAAAAGTCAGTAGGGGTCCCGCTCAAACACGAAAAAAATGGTCATGTTAGGCATATACTATACATAAAAATAAAATGGTAATCTTCAATCCGTTTTTGCTATATCCACACAAAAATGTACTCGCCAAATCGTATTAAGGTTATCGACATCTCGTTTTGTATTCCGTAATCGATAAGTTTCTGTTATAATAGAGTTTAAATTACCTTTTTATGTGATAATGTTATTGTGCTTCGATACGTGGTCTGGCATCAAAGTGTTTTTGCAAATTTATTCTAACTTTTTTACTGTAGTCCCAAGGATTATATGACTCACTATCCAGGCCAATTTTTACCGCTATATTTTTATTATTCACTCGAGACTACTACCACTACTTAGCTTGTATATGACCCCCTGCTCAGTCAGGCCTGAGGACAGAGGAGTCCCTGGAGTCCCAATCCACTGCGGCGCTGGGTGCCGCTCTTCGTCTCACCTCTTCCCGTGGGCCCGCCCAGCATGACCGGTATGCCCGGTGCCACGGATGATTGAGGCACTTAAGCCCCCTCAACACGACAAGTGGCAGCACAGTCCAGGGGGACGCTGGTTTTCGCCTTTTTTTTTTTTTTTTTGGTTTCGCTGGGGAAATGCATTACGCATACCACCGCCCCCCGGGGGAGAGGTCGGTGATTATGTGGGACTCCCGGGACAGAACCCGTATACCCACTAAAACCCCAGCGGTATACCCTCACACGGCACGCTTGGGGCGCCAACGGTTCGCGCGAGCGCAGTCAACGTTGACGCCCCGACGAGGTGCCCGCTACGCGGGCAAGCGACTATCAGAGAGGGCGCCCCGGTACACTGGGACGCCCTCAGTCATCGAGGCTTTCGTCGGTGGCGGGTCCCCCGACCCACCACCGGCCTCTATGGCGGGGGAAGGAGGTGGGCGTACAGTCGCCTCCTCCTCCCCGGCCTCCGTCTGCGGCGCGGGTCGGCCAGGACGTCTTCCTCCCTGACCCGCTCCGCGGCCTCCTTCTGCGACATGACGTCCTCGCAGAAGGAGGCCATTGCTTCGCACCCCCCCTCGCTGTCGAGCATCCGTCCGATAAGGCTCGGCAGCGAGAGGTCTCCTCCGACCTGTGCCGCCAGGGCCCGCCTCTCGGTCACCCAGGCGGCACACTCCTCCACCGTGTGGCGCGCCGTGTCGACTGGCGCGCCACACTCGTGGCAGACCGGCGTCGGCTCCCGGCCCGCGATTTGATGCAGGTACTTACCGAAGCAGCCATGCCCGGTAAGCACCTGCACCAACCTGTAGGTTAGGGTCCCGTGCCGCCGAGACAGCCAGCGATCTAGGTGGGGGCGGACCGCCTCCACCGTCGCCAGCCCGGCGGCTGGGGACCCCAAATCCTCCTCCCAGTGGCGGATCAGGGCCTCTCGCGCTCTGTCCCTGACCCGCCTTGCACCACCACCGTCGAGGAGGGGCAGCGCTCCCTCCTCCCTCCGTGCCGCACGGTACCTGTAGACGGCCGCCAGCACCTCCGCCTGGAGCTCCCAGGGTGGGTCCCCGGCGAGCAGCGTGGCAGCCGTCCACGACACCGTGCGGTAAGCCCGGATCGCCCTCACCGCTATGACCCTCTGCGGCCTCCGCAGAAGGGCCCTGTTGCGAGCGGTGAGGGCTCCGACCCAGACGGGGGCTCCGTACAGGGCCATACTCCGGATGATGCCGGAACGCTGGTTTTCGCCTAGCCCAACTTGGTGTTACCACAGGAGACATATGGCAACCTGTGACGCCCTAAGTGTTTAGTGGGTAGAGGAGTCATTTTCGGCCATCGCCGACCCCACTCCCGAGGGCCGCATGCTTACAGCATTTCTCCAGCGGAACCAAAAAAAAAGGAGACTGAAAATGGACATATGTTAGCAGACGACGACTTAAGGTAGATAGCAGGAAATAAGGCTACCACAATTGTTTATTATACAACATAGCCTAGAAAGCGACATTTTGACCAACTGCACATCGGTTATTATTTCATTAAATATTTATTTTCGTATTATTGGGTTTCGGTTCGAGACGTGCCAAATTCGTTATTTGTTTCCGTGAAAGTGTTGTTTGTATCTAGGTATTGTGACAATATTACTTATTGTATGGAAAGGAGAGTTATAAGTTTGGCACCATACCTCTTGGATATCCATCCATCTCTTTTGATCTCCCACAACCCTTGCGTCCACCCACATTCATGCTGATCTACAGCGAAGAGCCGGCAAGAAAATCTGCAGTTGCTTTTTTTCAAATCATTGGTCTTGTTTACACGTTTTAGTTCTAAGGTCTACGGGTAGGCCGTTCAGTAAATACGGTATGCGCTACTGTAATATCTTCATATTGAAGTAAGAGTATGTATTTGGCAGTCCGCCAAACGGAGAATTAAACGCTTAAAATTCCTCAAGTGTTACAAAACAGTTACCGTATGAGGTAAAACAAATCACTCTACCGAAATTTAGGAAACAGTTATGTGTTTCTATACGTGTGGTGACAGATTTGGAATTTGCTCGTTGGTCTAGTGGTTAGATGTGCTGCCTTTGGATCAACGGGTCCCGGGTTCGATTCCGGGGGTCAGGCAAGTGTCTTTGTCTAAACCAGAGGCACTGGCTCGGAGTCTGGGTGTCATTTCTATCTATAATATATATGTATGTATTTACAAAAAAAAAAAATGTAAGTATGTAAGTAGTTTATCATCCATCTCGTTACCATAACACAAGCATTAAGTTGCTTAGCTTGGGACGAGATGGCGTTGTGTGAAATGTCCAAGGATATTTATTTATTATATATTATACAAGCTTGTTGTGGCACCTTAAATTATTGTGCATTTACCCTATATGATTAAGATCTATCTTTTTGTTAACAATAATGTAACAATTACCGGTTGTCCTAAATGAATAAATAAATAAATACACAATACCGTATTTATGCAAAATGGAACCATAAGAAAGTGCGTGTTTGCTTGGTGGTTCCTTTTTGCATACTTACGGACAAATTAGCCTACTGTGCCGCGCTGGCCAGACGGGTTGGCACAGGATTTCGTATCAAGTTTTCCTTCTCTGTCGGCTACGCTATCGGCCTTGTTATCTCAGTTTGTCGGCTCTTACGACACGCGCGGGGGGCCGTCCATTAATCACGTGAGGTTCGAAAAGGGGGGTGGGAGGTGTTCGGCAAAAATCCCGAAATATCACAAGGGGAGGGGGGTATAGTATTACGTGTAGTGATTTTTTAGTCAAACGCGTGATTTCTAAACAGAAAGCGGCGGGTAGTGAACCTTTGAGTGTAAGATTCTTTGTAGGTACTAAAAATTAACGTGATTTTTAATAGGGGGTAATCTTAAGCCTCATCAAGTATCACCAAGGGGTTAAAAAGGGGTAATGTTAAACCTCACCACGCATCACCAAGGGGAGGGACGGGTTAAAAATATATAAAAAAAACACGTGTTTATTGGACAGAAACCCCCCCCCCGCGCGCAGATATCGTGGGGCAGTGATATTGTGTATTCTTAATCTATCACCACACGGAATCTCTAGACTCTAGATATTCATTAGACATCCATATCACTATCATCACTATCACTACATATTATAAAACAAAGTCGCTGTCGTCTGTCCGTCCCTATGTATGCTTAAATCTTGAAAAGTACGCAACGGATTTTGAAGCGGTTTGAAGCGAACCGGGGCGGGTCGCTAGTCAGTATATAATTTGTTTCCCAAATAAATTCACCCATCAGTTTTTGCACGTATATCAAACACCATATTTGACCCTGCCAAATTGAGAATCAATCACTTTGTCCTTGAGCTAGATTAAAAAGGTCGTGTTCGCGTAAATCAATCAAAACTTGACCTAAAATGTCTGGTCATGCATCATCCGAACAGCAATCTGCAACGTTGGCTTCATCAATCACTCTCTAGAAAGTGATAGATTTTAGTTGTAAATTTGTGGTTATCTGTATTGTTTCCACCGGAGCTGTGTCATATTTGGGATACATTACGTACAGTCTGCGCCAATCTTTATGGACGGTCTGAATGTAGCCGTGGGTACGAACTTGTGCATGGTAGATTTCATAACCAATACGATCGTAGCTCACTCACACTAACATGCGAGGGCGCTTGCGGGTGAAAGACGGCGCGCGCGGACGTGCTCTGCTACCCCGCCCCGTGTACGTCCCGCCGATTTTCTGTTGTGGGTAGCGTAATGCGGCTACATTCAGGCCGGCCATAAAGATTGGCGCGGACTGTACTGCCCGCGGCTCTTTTTTCCTACATCTACATTCGTTTAAAAGACTTATGTAACTTTACGGTCGAATTGAAATGATGTCACTACAGTTTCTAAATGCTACAACAATGACGTCATTTCCATGTCTCATTGCGATTAGTATTCGATATCTAACGGCATTTTAAACGAGGTTACATTAGTATCAGAATATCAGGTATTTCAATGTCAAGTATCGCTTTACATCCAGTCTCGTCTAGATAATATCTTGTCTAGACCTAACCACAATTGGTGTCATTGTTCAACTAAAATAACTAAAACAAAATTTGACGAAACTGATAAAACCGTAATTAGTCTTTATTATTGTCTATCTTTAACTACATAAATAAAAATGAATTGCTGTTTGTTAGTCTCGCTAAAACTAGAGAACGGCTGGACCGATTTGCCTAATTTTGGTCTTGAAATAGTCGTGTAAGTCCAGGGAAAGTTTAAAAGAAAATATGAAAAACATTTTTTTTTATTTTAATGAAGTTGAAACAGTCTGGAATTATCATTCAAGTTTTTTGTTTATTGTTTTTGAGGCGGTACGTAGTTTGCCGGGTCAGCTAAATTAAAAATAAAAACTCATAAAAGGTCTGAACAGATTATATTGAAACATTGAATAGACCATTACTCTCCATGTGATGGGAGTACACCCGACTCAGCAGTGGGTCATTTATGGGCTGCGTAGTAGTGGGAGGTACCACCAATCGGGTTTCTCCGGTCAGCGGATGAATGTCCGCTGTCCCTCTAAACATTTATCGATACCACGACAGCGGGTATAGCACATCACTAGTAATAAGATGACAATGACATTAAGCACTATTTTTAAATTCACTCACTCAGTAGCCACGTCACTAGCTATTTGGATTGCTTTTGTAACTAGTTTACCAACTACTGCCTACGTCGTTTTAACATGTCGTGAATCAGATGGTGGTGGGTTTTACTCGTAATTCGGACGTTTTAAGTCAAGGCCTTTGAGAAATCATGAGAGCGTTTTTGAACGACGGCTCATACCTTTAATTTTTTAATCAAAATGTAAAGGTTTTATCCCACACACTCCACAATTTACTAGATTCAAAATCGACAGTCAATGTTTATTTTCTTTAAAAAACAAAAGAACAACGGCTTCGATTTTTTTAAATAAAATAAGACAGTGCCATTTTCTCCGGCTATTACGATACCCTCAGGATGGATTGTATATTTTTTTGTACGTTGCGTAACATATAACAAAACATAGAGTACAGTTTGCAATAAATTATTTATTTGTCTCTCAACAATAACAAAGCATGACGCACGACATGAGTCATGCTTTGTCAGTTAAAAATCATCTAAATTTTATATTTTGTTAAGTAAGATACTTAGTCATGTAGAAATAACAGAGCAGTGTTATGAATTATTTATTACTGGTTACAAAGAAGCTATAAGGCGTGACTTAACACCTGTATACATCTGAAATGGGAGCACAGATCTTCATATTTAAAATTACCATTAGGTATCATCTTACGGCGCCTGTCCCACGCTAGATGGTAATCTCCATACCAGCGTTGCCAGACGTCCCGATTTTGGCGGGACGTCCCGATTTTTACATCAAAATTAAATGTCCTGCTTTTCTGTCCCGCTTTTCGGGGATAACTCGACCGTGCGTGCAGCGTGCTGAGAAAGCGCGGGCGAGTGGCACAGACAAGTGTGTACTAGGCTATTTTTGTTATCTATTGTCACGTAAACGTAATTCTAATTCAAATAAAAAGATATATTTTTGAAATCTTCTGATTATATCAATACGTTTTTTTACTATGTCCCGCTTTCGACGAAAGAATCCCGCGGTTTTCACTCAAAAAGTTCCAAAATCCCGACTTGGCATAAAATTAAACTAACAACGCTGCTCCATACACACCTATCAGTCGTCATATCTACATTCACGCCTTTCACACAATGCTCATTCTTACAAGTTCTTCAGTTTATGACTGTTATCAAGGCCAATGAAATTAGGAAAAGGCACGGGAATGGATGTGTGCACCCGTTTTGTCGTATCCTATATACCAATGTTAACATCAGTAAGCACCATTATACCAAGTGTATCAAAATAGCTATTTTGAATTTTAAATCGTTGCTGGTGATCTCATTTTCAAACACTTAAGCCCTCCGAATGACATATCATCAATATTTTTGTAAAGAGTTCTTGACGGCGTGTTACTACTTATTTAATTGTATAGCATGTTTCAACGTATTTTACGATACATATTATAGATACACTGCTATTTTTTATCATCAGAAAAACGGGTTTTAAATTAGGCTTGTTAGATCGTAAAGTAAAGTATTTATTAGAATCATTTTTTTTTGCTTAGCGTGACAAAGTTGTAACTAGTGAAAGCTTAGCATAACATCTTGGCCACAATAATGTTTACATCCCTACACTTTGGCATGTTTTTTGTGGGATTATGGAGGAGTCCCCTGAGCCAACAACCACCACGCCCCTTTTCGTCTGGCCTCTCCCCGTGGGCCCGCCATGGGTAACCTTAAGCCGGTATGGCCCCAACGGATCCTAAGGGCACGCAAGCCACATTTATGGGTGTCAATGACGTTGATGATGATGATGTTGATGATTTATTTATATCACACAGTTTTGAACGTAACAATTAAAAATAAACTATTCTCAGCGATTCGTCTGATTCATTTCAAGTGTCATTAGCGTGTTTATGCTAATACGTTAATATTATGTCTGACATAATCTCCGAAATGGCTCCACTGGCATTGATATGTTTACAGTTACGATAAAACTTAATGCGATTGAAATAGTCTTCATTTACATAATCGTTAACGTTTTATACTATAGCTATTTGGTTGGCAATGGCAAAAAAATATGTATAAGATATGATATGTCTTGAGACTCAATACTGATGTTCCTCCTGATGATTTCTTAGGTTTCCGCGATTATTACACAGGGAACGTTATCAATCAAACAATATTATATGCGGTAGATGTTTCTTTGTACTTTTGAAGACAACTGTCATATAGTCTCTCCCGCAACGACGACTGCTGCAAAGCATTCGAAACGTCAGGAATTAAATAATGTAATATAAATAAATAAATATCCTTGGACATTTCCTTCCTGTTGAGTAGAGCTTCCCCCAGTTACATACAGGGCAATAGAGAACAAAACTGTTTGTCGGTTTGTCGGCAGCAATACTATCGGTCCTTTCTCTATTACTGGTTTTTGTTATACGCAGTGGAATCGAGTATAATTCTGTTTGGAGGACAATCGATTAAGAATGATCAGATGACATCATGTCTGTTGTCGATTACAAAGCCGACATCAAGTCGATACAGATTGCAATGATTATTGTCTATTGATGTAAGCTTTATTGCCATGACAAAAACTACGTCATTGGCTGCGTGGGCTTAAAATGATTTAACAAAAGTATGGAATGAAGGTAACGATTATTACCTACATTGAGATGACTGCTTAGGCTCATGGATGAGTGTGCAAAACCCTATATTCATAACTTTTTAAAATAAAGAATATACTCAATTGTAAAATCACTACATAGTATAAAACAAAGTCGCATTCTTCTGTCCGTCCCTATGTATGCATAAATCTTTAAAACTACGCAACGGATATTGAAGGGGTTTTTTTTAAAAGATAGAGTGATTCAAGGGGAATGTTTACATGTATAACCCACCCCCGCTTTGCACGGGCGAAGCCGGGGCGGGCCACTAGTAAAGAATAAAAATAAAATAAACAAAACAGAAGAAACATTATGGAGCTTAAATGACCAAGTATCTATGGTCAAAAGGGTTAAATAGAAGCCAGACGTCTGATGGAACATTTTGTTTTCTGATTAAAGTTAGGTCTGATATTGCCTCCTTCAAAATCTGAACTACAAAAAAAAAAGCAACTTGGTACCGAGTTTCTTGCTGGCTCTGTAAAGCAGCGTTCCGAACAGTGGTAGTATCAGCATTTATGCGGGTGGACGCAAGGGTTGTGGGAGATCAAAAGAGATGGATGGATTGTAAGAATTATGAAAAGACAAGGAATTGTGTTTTTAAGGTGTGAATGTAGATATGACGACTGATAGGTGTGTATGGAGACTACCACCTAGCATGGGACAAGGGCCTTAAGGTGATAATGGTAATTTAAAATAATCATCATCATCATTTCAGCCAAAAGACGTCCACCTAGGTTTTCGGCCTTGTCATTCCCTTTAGCCAGCTCTTAAGACACCCTTAGGATGGAATGGGGTAGTGACACTGTGTATTCTTAATCCTAGTGTGTCTAGTGACTAGACAATATTGGATCATATATCTATGTAAGACTAACCGTCTCAACAATGCGGCGCCAAAAACAGTTATCGTCAGATGCAGAAATCGTACTGCAGACGCACTAATTGCTGTAATTAGGTCTTTAGACCAATTGTTGGCGTATTAGAGGACTGACATCACCGCGCGTCATCAGTTATGTGGAATCGTTAGAGGCTATAATGGAAAGACCTTCGACGAATTCAGGGTCTGCGTTCCGCGGTGTGGTTTGTATAGTCCCTGTGGTTACATCATCATCAGCCCATATTAGGCCATATTAGGCCTCCCCTAAATAGCGCCATAGCGCCCTGTCTTCAGCTTGACGCCTCCAGCTGCTGCCCGCAACCTTTTTTAGTATTTTTTTATCGCGGTGGCAGTTTACAAATATGAAATTCACGAACACAAATGACACCCAGACCCACTGGTTTACACAAAGACACTTGCCCGGCCCAGGAATCGGACCCGGTACCCCGTGATCCAAGGGTGGCGGATCCAATCCATAGACCAACAAGGCAGTTGTTGTTTGAGTTTGATTTATTTGATAGTATAGAACCTTTTTGTTTGCATCATCACCACACCATTTTGGCTACAGCAATTGCCTCGTTGGTCTAGGGGTTGGATTCCCATATAACCACCGACCTCTCCCCCGGGGGGCGGTGGTATGCATAAAGAATTTCCCCAGAGAAAACTAAAAAAAAGGGGTTGGATGTACCGCCATTGCATTAATGGTCCCCGCTTCCATTGCGGGGTCGGCCAATTGTCTTTGTGTAAGCCAGAGGCACTTTCTCCGAGTCTGGGTGTCATTTCATATTTTTAACTGTCCCCACGATACAAGTCATAACTAGTAGAGGGGTTTCGTTTAAAAAAAATGCGGCCGATATTCATAGACTACATAGTATCACCTATCACCACCCCAATTCCATTTGGGGGGGTGTTGTAAGAGCCGACAAAAGGTAATCAACGCTGATAACTTAGCCGCAAGAGAACGAAAACTTGGTACGGAACCCTGTGCCAAACCGTCTGGCCAGCGTGGCACGGTAGGCTATTTTCCCGCTATGTAGTTAGAGCTCGATGCAACAGTGGGTCATGTATGGGCTGAATAGCATTAGTATCGGTTTGCCGTTACTTTGATTGGGTGAATGTAAAGCCAGCAATATACGTTGGCCTAACATTGCCGAGTGAACGCCAATACCAACGTATAGACTTCTCTCATCTTGCGAACTTGCTCTCACTATGCTGTTTAGTGCTTTTTGTAAACAAGAACAATAATTTTAAAAAAGCAACTACAGAGTTTCTTGCCGGCTCTTCTCTGTAGAGCAGCCTTCCGAACCGGTGGTAGTATCGGCATGAATGTGAGTGAACATAGAGATTGTGAGCGATCAGGGGAGATGGAGGGATTGCAGGAATGAGGAGTTGTGTGTGAAAGGTGTGAATGTAGGTATGACGACTGATAGGTGTGTGTGGAGACTACCACCTAGTGTGTGACAGGGGCCGTAAGATGATAATGGTGTTTGTAAATATGACGATTTATAAGAGTTTTTTGATGAAACCTACGTAAATAAAGTTCCTTTTGAGTTTGAGTTTGAGACGGTATATTTGCATTGTCTGGCTAGTTGGTTTCGATACACTTGCCCAACGTGTAGGCAGTGGCACTTGTCTTGTATTAAATTGCCTACGCTTGCGTTGGCCTAAGCTCGGCCAACGTGTATTGCTGGCATTACACTCACTAAATATAATTTAAAAAGACAAATCTGTATTCGTTATCTTAATTTGTAGGGAAAGTGCATTCCACCATTTTAAGCTAAGTGTGTTTGAACACAAATTAAAGAAACAACGTTGAAGTATTTTAAAGTGGAATTTCGATTCCGAAATATGTTGACAGAACTCCTCTTTTGATTGGCTGTGTGTTCTCGTTACAGATGGGTAGAGAGTTTTTGTAGCACCCTGTATCCTCCTAATATTATAAACGCGATAGTATGTACCTAATAATTTATGGATGTGTATTTGTTAATCTTTCACGCAAAAACTACTGAATGGATTTTGATGAAACTTTACAATGATATAGCTAACACATCAGAATAACACATAGACTATAATTTATAGATATATAGTGTGAATCATCCAAAATCTAACGGTAAGTGTCAGGCAAGTAGGAAAAAAGACTGAAGAAAAAATAAAATATTTTCTATCATGATTATCACAATTTTCTATCATCACGCAGGTGATACCGCGGGGAGCAGCTAGTTTTTTTATGAATAGATTCCATTTATGAAAATGGATCTTTTACTTTTCTTGGAACTTTGTACAATCAAACATCATTATCACTACATAGTATAAAACAAAGTCGCGGTCGTCTGTCCGTCCCTAAGTATGCTTAAATCTTTAAAACGCAACGGATTTTGAAGCGGTTTTTTTAATAGATTCAAGAGGAAGGTTTTTATTATGTATAATAAACGCATAATATTGTAGAGAAACACTGATAAATTTAGAGGTTCACCCGTGCGAAGCCGGGACGGGTCGCTAGTATATAATAAAACTAAGTTAAAGATAAAATGTGCGTGCCGATAAAACTTAAATCCTTTTATCCCCACTCGAACAAGAATGTTCCCGTTTTAACCTAAAGGGCGTGTTTTGAACGATATAAGGGCTTTTCCAACCCTTCAACTAATCTAACTAATCTCTGGAACGACTGGACCTATTTTGACGGGACATTCACTGATAGATAGCTGATGTCATAAGGAGTAACTTAGGCTAGCTTCACCCCGCGGCGTCGCCCGTGGTACGACAATAACTGCGGGTAACATCGCACCCGGGCGAAGCCGGGACGGGCCGCTAGTTCGTTTATAAAAAAACCATGCTAATTTTATATTTTGTTGACAGCATCTGCCGTTACCCTGAACTGCCGGAGTCAAACCATTGGGACTGCGAACGTGACCCTTGCATCATCTCGGATGAGGTGCTCCGGAGAGTCAACCAGGACCGTCGCTTGACGTGGCGCGCATCCAACTACACCGAGTTCCAAAACAAGAAACTGAGAGACGGAATCGTGTACAAACTCGGTAAGTACAACCTCTAAAATGTCTTTGACACACTTTTATTAGCTTCATACGAAATGAGGAGATACGCAGGAAAACCAGGGTCACCGACATAGCCCACCACATTGCCAAACTTAAGTGGCAGAGGGCAGGGCACATAGCTCGCAGGACCGACGCCCGATAGGGCAGAAAAGTCCTCGAGTGGCGACCGGAAGGCGCAGTGCTGGTAGGCCTCCCACACGGTGGACCGACGACCTGGTTAAGGTCGCCGGAAAGCAGTGGATGCGGGCGGCCCAGGACCGGCCTTTGTGGAAATCCTTGGGGGAGGCCAGCAGTGGACGTCTTTTGGCTGAAATGATGATGATGATGATGTATGTTATTATTTTTTTAAACGAAAACTTTTTCTTACCTTTATCGCGGGGGCAGTTTACAAACTTGTAAATCACGAATACAAATGACACCCAGACTCAGAGCAAGTGCTTCTGGTTTACATAAAGACCCGACCGGAATCGAACTGGGGATCCGTTATCCAATGGCGGCACATCCAACCCCCTTGACCACCACCCTATACCAACTTTTTTTTTTATCGCCCGTGGTAAAATCCTTTATGGACTTCCTCGCCGGCCACGAGGATGGCCAGCGAGGGGAGTGTGGGACTCTCCCCCATAGTGGGGGCCTACCCACTAAACCTCTCCGGGGTGCTCCAACTCGCGTCCTGTTGCGGAATTGTGGGATCTGATGCAGAACCACGCCACCGGGGAAACCCTGTGCTAACTCGTCCTCCCAGCGTGTCACAGTAAGCTAATTACCCTCCATGTAATGGGAGGAAGTCCGGCTCAGCAGTGGGTCATTTATGGGCTGAATAGTAGTAGTAGTTGAGCAATGTTTTGCCCCCAGTGGCATATAAAATATCGTACTTTTACTAAGTACTCAGATCGGCAACAAGGTTCGTTTGTGTACCTACATTTTGTACTGACAAACAAGCATGATGTCATCTAAGAAAGTGAAAAATACCAAACGCATTTCAATAAAGCATAACGAATATAAATAAACCATTGAAGCAACACAAAAAACCTCTATTATGGGCGTCGTAAAGTTGATAATCGTACGGCCATAAATATCAATTGAATGGAGCATTAAAATTGTACAAGTGAATATTGCTGAAGATAAGTTGGACAGAGATTGCCAACCTATTCTTTGTGCCTTAATTTTGTGATAATCTTGAAAATATGTTGCAGATTGTATTTAAATCTTTACACTTATCAGACAAATCTTATTGTATACCAAATATAGTATGTTTTTTTTATATTTGAACATTTTCATAAAAAGGCTTCCACGCCGACCACGGTTGGCAAAGGATTTCGTATCAAGTTTTCCTTCTCTTGCTATAGGTTATCGGACTTGACATTCCCTTAGAACACTCTTAGGGTGAAATGATCGTGACACTATGTATTCTAAAGCCGTCACAAACGGACGGTACATATACATATAATATTTCCATAAATAACGACTGAGAACTAAGAAACATAGTGGAATAAATTTATTAATCTTGTGAGATAATAATCATGATAGCTCGGTTTCCGATAAAACACACGTTTTGAAATAAGATGATTTCTCCCACACTAAAAACACTTAATCATGGAGCTCTATGTTCTCATTTCTGATCTGATGGTATTAGACATAGACATAAACATAGATAAAATCTTTATTGTGGCAAGATCTTTAAAAAAGACAAATAAAACAAACTAGCTACAAAACATTTTATCTCATTGGAAAATAAAATGTCCATTATCTCTGCCCATCGATATAAATGCCTATTGAAAATATATCTCATTTGCTGCGGTGAGTTACTCAAAACTTGTAGATGGACAAATTGTCAAACGATGGGCATTGATATTTGAACTACTATTAATGGATTATTTGAATATCCCCGCGGAAACTGAGCATATTTATTTTAGACTAGCTGACGCGGCAAACTTCGTACCGCCTCAGAATCAATAAATAAAAAAAACCTCAATGATAATTCCAGAATGTTTCAACTTTATTAAAATATGTGCAAATCTTAACGGGAACAAAAATAATGCGTACCTATTAAAAGAAAAATGATTTTCTTTTCACATTTTAAACCTTCCCTGGACTTCCACGAATATTTCAAGACCAAAATTAGCCAAATCGGTCCAGCCGTTCTCGAGTATTACCGAGACTAACAAACAGCAATTCATTTTGTTTCTAAAGATAGATAGAAGCTAGAATTTTGACCATAATTATTTTAAATTCTACTTCTATTCTCAATTTGGCCACAGACTTCACTATCACTACATAGTATAAAACAAAGTCGCTGTCGCCTGTCCGTCCCTATGTATGCTTAGATCTTTAAAATTACGCAACGGATTTTGAAGCGTTTTTTTTAATAGATAGGTAGAGTGATTCAAGAGGACGGTTTTTAGGCATAATACATGCATAATTGCACCGTGCGAAGCCGGGGCGGGTCGCTAGTTAACAATAAACAAAAGTGTATGCACGTGTAATACTTTTTTATTGTTAAACTAGCGACCCGCCCCGTAGTAGTAGTTTCCTGAGTCTCACATAACCGTCAACCCCATGCCCGAAGGGTGACGTTTGAACGTTTTTTTGTCAAAAAAAAGTTCGCAATCCTTAATAGTATTAAGAAAATATGTGGGTTATTTGGTAATATTTGGTAATAGTGGGTTATTTGAAGGCTGAAATTCAATCACTCACTCAAAAAATTAACTACAGCATCGGGATACACTTCCTCTAGGCACGGCTTAAAAAAAACTTTGCAGAGATTGCAAATACTGGCTGGTATAAGGTAGGTATCGGTATAGACGGTATAAGCTTTCAAATCATGATTGTATACGAACAATGGCTACTGAAAGCTTTGCGTCGAAGAATGGTGAAAGTCTAGCGCAATATACAACGGCTCTCTTTGTTGGCTAGCCTGAATTGTTTCCACCATAAAAGCATTGGCTAAATCGTCAATGACCCATTGCTAATACGGACCTCTTCAAAATATTGTTGTACTCGTTGTTAACTCGTTTCGCGCTATAATCTTTTATAGTCGACTTTTTTCTTTGTTTGAAATCTTTGAAGAATATCCCCGAAAGATGGCGGGGTTGACGGTTATGTGGGACTCCGTACTCGCTTACCCACTAAAACTCCAGCGGTATACGTCACTATTGGAGAGCCGCAGTTTGCGTCATTATCATCATCAACAGCCCATAAATGACCCACTACTGAGTCGGGAAATTAGCCAAATGTACCACGCTCGCAAGACGGATTGGCACAGGGTTTGTATCAAGTTTTCCTTTTCCTTTAGTGGCCGCTTACGACACCTACAGGATGGTCTGGGTTGGTGACATTGCGTATTCTAAATCCGTCACCACATGGAATTTAATTCGTTTGTCTGCAATAAGTGATAAGTCTACTTTTCCTCCCCAGGTACTCTCCCCCTCAGTTCCTTGACCCTGAACCTTGGAGCCATATACTATGACAAGCACATCCCCTACCCTAAACACTTCGACGCCAGGAGGCAATGGCCCAGGTTCATTTCGGCCGTGCGAGACCAGGGGTGGTGCGGGTCCGACTGGGCTGTCTCCATCGCTAGCATTGCTTCTGACAGGTAAGCTTAACCTTCTGACAGGTACGTCGATGGTCCTCAAATACCCGCTCCAGGGACACAGGTTTCGCTCCCCCATAGAAGAATATGCTCCATGAGAAGGAATCCACGCTGGGCATACCGTTTGACACGGTATCTGCATTCTCATTTATTTTACGAAGGACTTACACGCCCTAGGATAGAATGGGGCGGTGATATTATTTACTAAGCTTTTTTTTTGTAACGATACCCCTGTACAGTGCCCGCCAATCTTTACGGCCGCTCTGAATGTAGCCGCATTACGCTGCGCACAACACAAAATCAGGTATCAGCGGGACGTACCCGGGGCGGGGTGGCAGGACACGCCCGCGTGCGCCGTTTATTTCGCGTGTTAGTGTGAGTGAGCTACATTCGGATTGGTTATATATAAGTTATAAAAAGTACCTACGATGCACAAGTTCGGCGTACCCACGGGTACTACATTCAGACCGGCCATAAATATTGGCGGGGACCTGTATCGCGGGGTCTGTTTGCAAAAATATAATTCAGGAACACATTATTATTATTCAGAGCAATAGGCACTTGCACGGAATCAAACCTGGGATTACAAATATGTTTCACTGTTTACGAATCAAGACACTTATATTAATGCGTTTATCCGTCTGAATACAAGCCTCTACAAATCAAAAGCTAACCAAAACAAAATGGAACCCTCGAAATATTTTAAGACGTTTGTTAGTCACAAACGTCAAGAACACTTTTTCCTTTTTACCGCAATTTATCATTCTTTGGTTCAGACATAACAATATGGGGCCCTCGAGGCGGGTTAGAAAGCCCTTGCCGTTTTATTTTTAGCCTGTGGAGTCTCAGGTTTCTTGAGGCAGAAAGTAAGGTTGGTTTCATATTGTAGGTTTTGTGGAAGAAAATACTATGAGGCATTCATAGGCACATACAAATCGTTTATTTTGCATAGGACACAATGGACAGTTAGAAATTATCAACTTCTTACTAAATCCTACTAATATTAAAAACGTAAAGTTTGTAAGTAAGTATGTTTGTAAGAATTTATGTTTGTTACTCTTACATGCAAAAAAAAAAGAATTGATTTTGATGAAACTTTAAAATAATAAATCCTATACATCAGATTAACACATGGGCTTTAATGAAAACATATGTCTAACAATAACAGATTTTTGTATTTTTTTAGTACCTATTATATATTGCAAAGTATTAGACAGTCTACCGTTAGTTTGGAACGCAACCACAACTAAGAAGAACTGACAAGAAACTCAGAGGGATTGTTATTTCTTCATTTTTTATTGAGTAAACCTAATTACAATTTAATCTAGTTATAATGACATAAATAAGTCAGTGGGCTCGCCTTTTTACGCCAATGTCTTTCGTAAAATAATTTGAACGCTTAAAAATATGGCGCACATAAATAATTTGTTTCCGCCCCTAAATTACCCACTAGTGAGTCGGACCTCTTCTAAGTTCAAGAAGGGAAACTAGCCTACTGCGCGTATTAGGCAAGACGACATCGCAGCAGGGTTCACCCTTAACACGTGGAAACGATTACGTCCAGCACGGTACGCTTCCAGCGATCATTCTTACCACGCACGTGCAGACTCTGGAATGAACTACCTGTGGCGGTGTTTCCCGAGCGCTACGACATGTCCTCCTTTAAACGAGGTTTAAAGAGAGCACTCACTTCACGGTAGGCAACGGCTTGGCTGTGCCCCTGGCGGCACTGCCAAAGTCTATGGGCGGCGGTTTACACTTACCATCAGGTGGGCCGCCAGCTCGTTTGCCTCTAAGGGCAATAAAAAAAAAGACGATTTGGTGCAGAATTTGTATCAAGTTTTCTGTTTCTTGCGGCTAGGTAATCCGCCACTTGCGTTCCTTTAGCAGGAGCGTAGCTACCGCCGTATCTGCCGTATCAATTATACGGGCCCCCGGGATACGGGGGCCCCCGACGTGCGTAAGCAAAAATTAATAAAAATTTCGCTGAACGCCTGTCAGACCTATCACTATTGTCCATAGAGACAGAAACTTTAGAAAAACTAAAGTCATCATCAGCTATAAATCATTTAATTAATCAGTTTTCCGAAAGGCAAGGCGAGTGTATATTTATTTTAAATTGATTGAAATTTTTTTGGAAGAATTGACAGATTGATAATTATGATGATTAAATACATATTTCTATCAATTTTATGCACACATTTTATTTTTATTTTGTGAGTAATCTTTACCCTTCCAATAGGCCCGCAAATATTTTTTTATACGGGGCCCCACCAAGGCACGCTACGCCCCAGTCCTTTAGTCGCCTCTTACGACACCTTCCATTAATTTGGAAGGGCCTGAGTAATGTCATTAAAGGGCTGAACTAGTTGTAGTAGAGTACTCAGGAATAGACGTCAGAGTTAAGGATAAGGTTATCTGTGCCTCTAGAATATTGTTGGTCTGTAGACGTTGCTCAGGTAGCAGGCGCCTTAGTATCGGCATTCCTGGTATTAACTTTATTAATAGCCATTTAAACAGTCAGCATTGAATGTTATTTATAGCTATGATAAATATTTTTGAGAAACACCGAATTCTTTGACGTGTTAAGATGCCACTGTTGATCGCGATTCTGTATTGCGTGATTTTACTAAAGTGCGTTCGATATATTATTGTTTGAAGTTTATTTTCATATACCAACATTGTATGGTAAAATTATATTATTTTATTGTTTTAATTGTTGCCTTATAATCTTGATTGTTTGTATTAATTGAAGCTTAATGTTTTCTATCTATAATATGTATGTATTTACAAAAAAAATGTATATATGTAGTTTATCATCCATCTCGTTACCATAACACAAACATTAAGTTGCTTAGCTTGGGACGAGATGGCGTTGTGTGAAATGTCCAAGGATATTTATTTTTTTCAAAGTGCTTACGATATATTTGTGCGTTTAACATACTTAGCTCGACGTTGATGATTGACTTGTCATCCTTTTAGATACTTGAGATCTCCAGCAACAATTAGGTTCGTTGCCTCATCAACGTAGTCCTGGTTCAACAATTTCAATTAAAACAACCCTGTCGGAAGTTTACGTAGGACAGTGTACAATAATATATCAGTTCAGAAGGATACCGAAACTATATTGACTATAATTATGTTAGACGGTAAAATTATTGAAACATTTGGATGTATTCATGAGGACTTGGTTAAGTTTTAACAATCATGGCCCCAGGTATACTTGTAGTTAATTTGGGAATTAGAGACAATGGAAACGCCGCAAATATTACTGATTATGTGACTCGTGATAATTTTCTAAAAGCAGCAGATGATATACATAGAAATCCTTGCTTACAGACTGGCAATCCAATCGAACGGTGCTGAAGTAGTGCAATTGAGCCCGCAGACTCTGCTCTCCTGCAATACCAACAGACACCAGCAAGCCTGCCTCGGTGGAGAAGTCACCACAGGATGGGTCTTCGTCAAGAAATATGGGTAAATATAATCTTTTTATTGACTTTTAATAATCTTTTAAATTTGAATAAATTGATTTACCCCAGAATAATTGACGTCACTCATGATGTGTTGCCACTTACTCAAATTAGTTATGTCATTTCCTTAGGCTCATGGATGAGGATTGTTTCCCATACAACACAAATGTGCCACGTTGCCCTCCCCGCTTCAGACGAGGTAACCTCATCTCGGACGGGTGCAAGCCAAGCGTGCCCCTCCGCACCTCTCGTTACAAGGTCGGACCCCCTAGCAAGCTGGTCAAGGAACACGACATTATGTACGACATCATGGAGTCCGGACCTGTACAAGGTTGGTTTTCTTATTGCAATATGTTGTAGGTATCTGCAATAGGCAAAAGGCAATATGTTGTCATGAACCAGGAACTAAGTAAGCAGAAAACCATCAGCTCAGATGTGTAGGCACTAGTGTAACTTCCCTAACAAAAAAAGGAGTCAACTTAGCATTAATTTTCGTTTTCGTTAGCATATAGTTGCTGTAGCTTTTCGTTTAGGAAGTTCTAAATTAAACAAATCCTACAAGTTTATTAATAAATTATTTTCGTTTCAGCTGTGATGACTGTTTACCAAGACTTCTTCCACTACCGCGATGGCATCTACCGCCGCTCAAACTACGGAAACTATGAGTATAAGGGACTTCACAGCGTCAGGATTATTGGATGGGGAGAAGAGAACGGGCAGAAATACTGGGTAAGCACTTCAAGCTATATCCGTATACAGGAGTGAAACCAATTATTTATCCTTCTTAAAAATGTCATTGTAACTCACCAATGTCTTTTCAATTTGTAGATTGTTGCAAACAGCTGGGGCACCCAATGGGGTGAAGATGGTTACTTCCGTATCGTCCGGGGTGAAAACGAATGCGAAATCGAAACCTTCGTCGTGTCCGCAGTCAGCTACGTCACTGAGGCGTACAGAAGGAAATAACAGTGACATCAACTGTTGTCCCCGCTGTGTATCACAAGTCGTCGAGTTGCGACGAGCCGGGGGTTCTTATTGCTTAATACTACCAGGGATTTTGGTTGACGTAGAAAATACTTTTGCTGGTTGATAGCTCATAAGTATAATATCAAATTATCAAAACATCCCCTTCCACCAAAACTTTGCCGTTTATTAGGTGAGAATCTCATGGTTTTGGAAAACGAAATGCAAAAAAGGCAACTGTAGAGTTAGTTTAGTTATGCGCACAAATGCGTAAATTTTGTACTAATGCGAGATGTAAGTTAACACTAATTTGATACTGTGATTTCCTTAAAGCCTTTGACTGTGTTAAACATGGTCGATTTTTATGAAAAACGTCATCTCACAAATTATGACAGTAAAATATAATTAAAGTTTCCAGCACTACAACCTACACGTTGACTAATTTAGCTTATTGATAAACATTATTAAAAAATAAACTTTTTTCATAGGAGTACCCCACAGGTGTATGCTAAGCCCTGTTTTTATGCATTGATAAATTTATGTTACGCACTTTATTTATATAACGTAATCTATTGAATACGATAAAATATAACACACAATATTAGTAATGTAGGATTAGACTAGCAGGTTTTCAACGTTAACCAAAATTCTGTTAAGATCGTGTGTACTAAAAGTTACAATTACAATATGTAATTAGCAATATTTTTAGAATACGATCTCTGATAAAGGCGTACTTATAAAAAAAACAACATCTGCATTCATAATAGGTCTAAAAAATATAGTCTTAAAATATTGCTCTTTTTAGCCCCACCTATCGGACCTTAAATTGAAATGGAATAAACTTAGCACATGAATAACTGATGAAGTTTATGACTATTATGAATACGGACGTAAACTTATATACATATTTATAAATACGTAGCTTAAATTAGATTTATCATAACTTTATTAAGGTTGTAATAGTCATATATCTCACTATCATTTAGCTTGAAGCTATTCATTGTAAATATCTTTCTAACAATGAATTGATTTTCAATTTTGATACCATTTTCGATGGCTAAGACCTGTACTTATAATGTTTACTTGTACATTTCTAATAAAGATTTGAGTGACCTAAGGATAGATATTATGACGACGTTAAACAATGAAATATGCCAGGTAAATCTAAACTGTAGGTAAGTTGTAAAATTCTTTTAATCAGTTTCAATAAAACATTTCCCTAAATTTAATTATTTCATTGTTCACCGATACAATACAACAATCTAACACGAAATGTCAGTTAACTTGTTTCAGTTAAGTTTGTGACACTAAACGCAAGTTCAACTAGTCTTAGTATTACATAAATTGGTAACATAAATATCTCGAAACATGTAGACTATAGTTTTATTGTAAGAAGTAAAGTTTATTTTAAGTGTTCACGCAGTTTCACTTGGGCACCCTTCTAAACTAACTTGGCTACCTACCAGTACACAAAGCTAAAGCCGGACAGGGGTAATGTAATATGGTTAGACCAGGAGTCAGTTTCCCCCCTTCTGAACTGACTGCGTGTAACTGTCATAGCTGGAATGACAGCTGCGAGACCGACGGCTTTACGTGTCTTCCAAACTACGAAGGTGATCATATGTCACAAATGATGGACACGACCGAGTTCCATTCTATCAGTCGTACCTAGGGTTGCCAACTATACTGTTTTGAATAGTATTATACTTACTATTTTTCACTAAATTAAACTTTTGGCTGTAGAACAAAAATAAAGTGTACAAAATTCAGCATCAAAATGCAAACGCATTACTATGTGTTATACTAAGACGCACACACATTTTTTTCAGTAATTATTGGTAGGTAAGTGGCGGGAGGATAGAAATAGAGCATCTATTAATTTAATAAAAAATGAGCTCCTCATTTATTTTAATTTCAGTTATAACTGTGGTGAGGCGTACAAAGGTTTTACAAAGGATTATAAATTAGTAAGTTGTGCGAGTAGCTCTAAAAATATGTATATTATAATTAAAATATATTAAAACAATTGAAAAATAAAATACTGTAAATTTTCTAAAATACTGTTTAATATTCTTCAGCTGAATATACTTTATTCCTTGTAAAAAAAGTTGGCAATCCCATTCGTACCCTAGCGACCTTATTAAATAGGTACCTAATGATATTGAAATTGCACGGAGCAATCGCGCCGTGTTGACGGATTTAGAATACACAATGTCACCAACCCATACTATTCTGAGGGTGTATTATGAGATGATGTAAACATCTGAACTAATAACGTCAAGAAATATCGTCTAAAAATGCGAGAATTATCAAAAAGTCCATCACCGCGGTAGTGAAGTTTACCGAGCAACTTGCACGGTTAAGAAATGCCCGCCTACAGTTGTCGGGGGATAGGCGCCTCGGCCCCCTGGCGTACATACCACCTCGTCTGGCTGGATGATCATGCCAGAGAAGAAAAACTTTATCTTGTGCCAACCTGTCTTGCCAGTGTGACACAGTAGGCTAATTACCCACCATGTACTGATGGCCCGACGCATCAGTGCAACTTCTATGGGCTGCGTTTGAAAAAAACCCAGAACACGAGATTCTGGAAAAAGGGCTCGACGTACATTTGCCACACGGCAACTTGTATTGAATAATAAACATCTACACAATTTAGTAAAATATTTATTGTACAGCGGAATAAAATAGATTCTTGAATATTATACCAACCAAGGTTATAAAGAACTATTTTGACTAAGAAAACTATAATCGTCGAATATATCTATAGCCTTGACCTTGGTTATTTGTATTTTTACTTGTTTAGCCAAGGTATTTTGTATTTGTATACTTTTATATCGTGCTAAAACTTGGTAATAGGTCCAAAAAATTGGAAATAGGTCCGTGGGGTCCTAGCGCTATAAGCCTTTGTAAGGAAATAGCAAAAAGGTTAATCGACATCACAGGAGACCGGAGAGCTGGCAGCTACCTCGGACAAAGAATCAGTCTAGTGATTCAAAGGGGGAACGCTGCCAGTATCTTCGGAACCTTGCCTAAAGGGACTTCTTTAAATAATTTATTTTAGTATTTTCATTTTAAGGTTCTTTTTTTACCTTTAGGCTAGTTAGTATTTTTAAGTATTAAGTATATTGGTTACCTTAAATAAATTATTATATACTAGCTGACCGGGCATATACAAAAAAAATCATTCAAATCGGTTCAGCCGTTCTTGAGTTATAAAATTACAACGAAAAGTGGCATTGATTTTGATATTTATAGATATCATTATGTCAGCTAAAAGATATCCACTGCTGCACATAGGCCTCCCCCAAAGATTTTTACGAACGGAGCTGGCTCAGAGCCGCCCTAATAATGCAGCAATAAAAACCCATAGATATAATAACTAGGATAAACTTACATGTACTGTATAATGTGTACATAAATAGAAGTAACTACGTATATTAGTATAACAATAAAATATGTATACAGAAACAATAAACATCATAAACTATTATATTAATATACATTATAGTCCGAGATTGGCAAAGTGAGATACTAATCTTTTCTTAAAGATAGTCAGCTTATTTACTACCTTAAGCGTTCGTTTTCTGATCAATCTAAGTTCAATTACCACTTTGATAGACCTTAAATCTTCTTCAATGAAAACCATTAATTACATTCCAAAAACAATTGGTCAATAGATGTTCACCAATTGACATTTACCAGTACCGGATTAACTACGTAGCAATTGCTACGGGCCCCGCGCAAAAGGGGCCCCCGCATATTTAAACCCACTCATCTCTACCTGAGCGTATTTTTTTTAGTGAAACTTATTAAGATGCGGTATGTATTAATTACCCACAAAATTGTAAGCTATAGACGTATTATTAGCAAATAAACGTATTGAGTGTTGAATTGTATTTTTAACCCCCGACGCAAAAAGAGGGGTGTTATAAGTTTGACGTGTCTGTCTGTCTGTGGCACCGTAGCTCGCGAACGGATGAAGCGATTTCAATACAGTTTTTTTGTATAAAAAAATAAAAAATACATCGCGTTGGGGGACCGCTCCTACTTATTTATTACCTGACCCCTGGTCCCCCAACGCGATGTATTTTTTATTTTTTTACTTTTTAAAGGGCACTTAGGTCATTGTGTCGAGGGTTTATTTAAATTTAATTTTTTGTAATGTGCACGTGATACGCTTTCATTTGAGACCCCACTCGATTATATTGGCAGACATTCGATAATTCTTCCCCACTTTCACCCCCCATAACTTTTAAACGACTCAACCGATTTTCATCAAACATGTCTAAGAACACGCGCCCCTCTTTTTGCGTCGGGGGTTAAAAAAATAATATGTTCCATGAAAATCAGTTAAGCCCTGAAAAAACTCTGGGGGTAAAAGGGGGGGGATACCCAATATCAGGAAATATATGTGGTGGGGATCTACATCATAGCCTATAAAAAGTAGAAAACAAAAACTTAATTAAAAATTTAAATAAACCCCTGACACAATGACCTAAGTACCCTTTAAAAAGTAAAAAAATAAAAATACATCGCGTGGGGGGTTGTCGGGGGTTTATTTAAATTTTTAATTTAGTTTTTTACCACTTTTTACTTAAGAACCCATAGCAGATCAAGGGTTCTTTGAAACAATTTGCTACGGGTCCCGCGCTGGCTTAATCCGGCACTGTTACCCACACGGTTGACATTCTACCAAAACATTTCTTTCCGATACGTCGTCACTATCCGAGGATATTCCTGCCTTTCAACCTTGCATCCTGTGAGCAATGTGCCCGTCCCACTGTCATTAAAGTTTGGCAGTCGTTTCTCCATTTCAGATTTTACCCCTCAGAGTCACTTAGATAATACCAATATTTTTTGATACTATGTGTTTTTTTCTATATTAATAAATGTTGATTGGGCCGGCTGGGCAGCGTTCGGGAAGCTGCGAAAGATCTTTTCATTCACAATACCGCAGTCTTTAACAACAAAAGTCTTCAACCAATGTGTGCTGCCAGTGATGACATATGGCACAGGGTCGTGGTCGCTCACTATGGGCTCCATCAGAAGGCTCAAAGTCTCCCAAAGGGCAATGAAGAGGGCTATGCTCGGAGTTTCCCTGCGACATCGAATCAGAAATGAGGAGATACGCAGACAAACCACGGTCACCGACATAGCCCAGAGGATTGCCAAACCTAAGTGGAAATGGGCAGGGCACATAGCAGGACTGACGCCCGATGGGGCAGAAAAGTCCTCGAGTGGCGACCGCGTTGCGTAAAGCGCAGTGCTGGTAGGCCTCCCACACAATGGACTCACGACCTGATTAAGGTCGCCGGAAAGTGATGGATGCGGGCGGCTCAAGACCGGCTTTCGTGAAAATCCTTGGGGGAGGCCTATGACCAGCAGTGGTCGTCTTTTGGCTGAAATGACGATGATGATGATGACATTAATAAATGTTCCATATTTTAAATTGATAGGCATAGAGGATGGTTGGCAAGTCTCATACGCGCGATATAATCGTGGATTGAAAATAGTAAAGAAACACTTAGTTTAAAAATTTCAAACTTACCAATTTTGGAGTTATTTGCGTCTGTGGATAAACAGGCCCCGCGACACAGATTATAGTTAATTAGAGCAGGGTTCTTGATATAAATAAAAAAAATGGGGATAACTTTAAATTTGGAATAAATTCTTTTTTCCAGCAAGTTCAATTCCTAATATTTCATTCCTTAAGCAATCCATCATACAGTCTGACCTTCGTTATAAATAGGGATAGGCAATACTAAAAAGAGCAAGAGATTATTTCAGTAGATATCATCTTTAAATGTTATAATTGTTTGTTAGCATGATTCAGACACATTCATGTTGCTAAGCGACCCAGTACATTATAAACGCCTCTGTTGAGCGCACGCGCGATTGCTCTGTGTTCCCTTCCCGCGCACATTCTCACACACACACATCGGACAACCGCGCATAACTGTGACGGATAATAAAAAAATGTATTTTTTTATATGCAAAAAGTGGACAGAAAGTGTATAAAAATCATAGCTTTTAAACATCAATATACACATAATATACGAAACAATACAGAACTTCCATATTGTTATAATATTTGTTAGGAATTATGACTATTAACAAGTAAGTATATTTTTTTAATTTTGGTACCTGGCTTTACTATTAATATTTTAGAGAGGAAAGATTTGTGTGTGTGTTTGTAACGAATTGGCTCAAAAAGTATTGTACCGACTTATTTTTTTTCGTTCTATATTTTATTGCTACATTATCTTTATCACTGATTAATATCTATTAAGCTATATAAATTGCAAGAAAAAAATAAAAAAGCTGCACCCGTGAGGAGCCGGGACGGGCCGCTAGTCTTTAATATTTAATTACACAAAATTCAATAAGACTTGAAATTGTGTTTTATATTTATTTATGATGTCTATGTGTAAGGTCACTGAAATTAAAATATAAGTAAGTAAGTTAAAAACGTCAATCAAGGATACAGCAAACATTTTGAGCAGGAGAATATAGATTTTTATCCTGCGCAATAGTCGATCTTTAGCGATTGTGGTGATTGGGGAAGGAGGCGGAAGTAGTAGGCAACGCGATTGTGTACGTGTGTGTGGTGACGGATTAAGAATACCTACATAATGTCACCACCGCATTCCATCCGGAATCCGCTTCTCGGCATTGTCATTTCATTTAGTCGGCTCTTACAAGACCTTCACGATAAACTCAAACTCAAAAGGAACTTTATTTACGTAGGTTTTATCATAAAACTGATATAAAGCGTCATATTAAGGTGGATGCTCCAGGGTAGCCCGCGAAATTCAAATTTACTTACGTTTTTTGCAATTTGCAGGGCAGTGCTAGGTTGTATGATGATGAACATTTGATTCGCGGCTGTAAGACATATATAGTTACAGAGTTATAAAAGTGCAAGAATGACTTTGACGTTGAAAAAGTTTTTCTTGCACCTTTATGAGCTTGGAGGGTTGTATTGATGATTTTGATGATTATAATTCTATAACTACATACGTCTTACAGCCGCGAATCAAATGTTCATCATCATACAACCTAGTATACAGTCGCGAATACCATTTTAATCAACAAACAACCTAGCACTGACCTGCAAATTGCAAAAAACGTAAGTAAATTTGAATTTCGCGGGCTACCCTGGAGCATCCACCTTAATATGACGCTTTATATCAGTTTTATGATATAACCTACGTAAATAAAGTTCCTTTTGAGTTTGAGTTTATCGTGAAGGTCTTGTAAGAGCCGACTAAATGAAATGACAATGCCGAGAAGCGGATTCCGGATGGAATGCGGTGGTGACATTATGTAGGTATTCTTAATCCGTCACCACACACACGCACAAATTTGAATTTCGCGGGCTACCCTGGAGCATCCACCTTAAAATTATCATTATCATCTTACGACCCCTGTCCCACGCTATGTGCTAGTCTTCATAAACACTTATCTGTCGTCATATCTACAGTCACACCTTTCATACACAATTCCTCATTCTTACAATCCATCCATCTCTTTCTATCTCCCACAACCCTTGCGTCCACCCACATTCATGCTGAAACTACCACAGGTTCGGAATGCTGCTCTACAGAGAAGAGCCGGCAAGAAACACTGTAGTTGCTTTTTTTCAAATCTTTTTAAACAAAGTATAATATGTAATAAGATATACATAGAATCCGCAAACAAACGTAAGAAGTTTGTCTGTTGTACACGGTAATTTGCACGGGCATTACCTAATTGGAAATGCTCTGAGCGTTACTTATCTGTTTTATCTTGAGCTAACACAAGAACCAGTCGTAAATTTACGAACAAAAGTGTATTTCCTATGAACGAATCTATGAATACACATGTATATGGCGCGCGTTGCTACACAACGAAAGACATTAGTTTCACTTTTTTTTTATTTGGACTTTTCCTGAAGATCATCATATGATCAAATGCATAGCTTACGATTCTTTATAGGTCATTGGAGGAGGCCCGACCCAGCAGTGGGTCAGCTATGGACTGCGTAGTAGTCGTATATGGGTCGCGGAGGGCAAGGGACAATCGCCCCGCTCAGTCGGAAGGCGGACCCTAGCAATAGCCGGGATTAACGCCAGACAGAAGAAGAAGTTAGCTAATCAAGTTAGACTAATGCGGACCCCAATTAAATTTGGTAAAACTGCGAAGAAGAATTGATCAATCAACATTAAAGTGGGTTATTTATGGCCACGAAAGACATTACACAATTATTATTGTTTGTTTTTGTTTAGAAACCTTCCTGGGATCAGCCCAGGACTTTTGCTGAAGATCATCACATGATCAACGATTTACGATTTACGATACTATAAAGGACATACAGCCAAACATTTTCTTTTATATAAGATTAATGATAGTTATGGGCTCGATCGATGTTTCTGTTTAGTAAATAAAATTAAAGTATTCGATTTTTTTTTGTCCAACGATTGAATTGGTACCACAGTATCAATTACTATAACAGAAAATATCTGTCTAATAAATCAATTAACCATTCGCCACAGTGTCTTTTATAAACAGTAGATTAACTCGGCCTACGCACCATTAAGTGCGTAAACACACAGACACCGGAGGCGTGGCGGAGATGGTTTTTTTGTATTGTTCGAATCAATATTGGATATAGGCTTCAGACACAATTTGGAGCGTATTTCATACTAATTTAAATAAAATAATGTTATCTTATGTTTTCACGATCCTTGCACATTGCGGTAAATGATGTCTGAAGGTTCTGATCGTGTTCCTTATTTATTTAAACCCCTACGTTTCGCATACTCTGCAGCAGCCGTGGTCGCGGGACGGCTGGATGACGTTTTTTTTCTCTGGAAAAATGCCGCAGATGGCTATGATCAGCTGTACCGGATGTAGAGGGCGAGCGCTACAACAACTTGCGCTCAATCCGGAAGGGCTGTAAGGGGGAGCACGGCACCTCGAAGGCACCTCACGGGAGCTACGGACCTCGACTCGGGTCACCGTGCGTGGGGAGGAATCAGTTGTGCCCGGGCTGAAAGGGCCCCCCTTTCGGCTGTAAACGAACACCTCGACGGCAAGGTGTATTCTGTAACCGTCTGTGTGTGGACTGGATGACGGTTGTCGTTTCGTGCATTTATATAGCGACGAAACTTTGCAAAGTGTCTGAAATGGGATATAAATCAATAAAAGAACTAGATCAGGACAGTTAAGGCATCGAATAAAATAGGATTTTCTAATTATAATTAAAATATATGCTTAATTTAAGAAGGTCTCTCTACCTGTGTTTTTAACACCATAAGTTTAGGGGAGATTTTAAGTAACAGATCAATGGTTTCAATCTGTGTCAGCAAATACCCATTCCTTAGTCTCCTCATCTATTCTCATCGCCAGTTCGCATTCAACCTTCGAACCGGTAGCACTTCATCATCATCATCATCATCAGCCCACATTAGTCCACTGCTGGACATAGGCCTCCCCTAAAGAGCGCCATAGCGCCCTGTCTTCAGCTTGACGCATCCAGCTGCTGCCCGCAACCTTTCGCAGATCGTCGCTCCATCTAGCAGAGGGCCGTCCCACACTACGCTTGCCGATTCGCGGTCTCCACTCAAGAACTCGTCTACCCCAGCGGTTGTCGGTTCTTCTACAGATATGACCAGCCCACAGCCACTTCAGTCTGCTAATTCGGTAGCACTTGGCTGTATGTTTTTAACATACATAATTAAAAAAGGAGGAGGTTCCATATTCGATCGTATTATTTATGTTCGTTCCCTCGGAACTTTCGACTGAGTGAACTCATTATGATGACTCTTTTGGTCCCCCTTCAATTTGTATCGAAATAGCATACAAAAGTTTGCTGTAAACTTGTAAAATTTAAAAAAGTGAACCAATGCATTTGCCAATTTTTTTATTTTAGATGTCAGATTACAATTTTTGAACATATTTTTTTTCTTTTTCGTTTTGGATGCAGTTACTTTACCTACTGCGTGTTATAATTCTACTTGGCTACCGTGCAGCTGTGTATTCGTTTACGTCACTCATTAAGAGCAGCCGTTCCTCTATCCGCTATCCTCAACAGTGGACGTCTTTTAGATGAAATGATGAATGATGATAGTCTCTGAAATGGCTGGTCCGATTTTGACGGGATTTTCACTGGCAGATAGCTGATGTTACAAAAAGTATGTTAGAGTTCTTTAAGTTTGGCCTGAAACGTGTGTCGATTAATACAGAACCGGAGATTGACTTTTTTTGTTAAATACCAAGCAGGCTTCTTCGTGGAATCCTCGGGGGAGACCTATCCTTAACAGTGGACGCCTTTTGGCTGAAATGATGCATGATGATATTTTTTGTTCCAGATTTCAATTTTTACTTGCTATCAGCTGGTGCATATTCACCTGCACAGCTTACCATGGGCGAGACCTCCCAAGGGGTCCATTCTGTGGCATCTCAGGCCGATGTTGCCGATACAGACACGATGGCTGCCATCACGAGATTTTGGGTACTTCACTTTATCTTACTTCATTCCAACCTAGTGCTCGGGTGAACCTCTGCCAATAACATTGGCTTTGTACGTAAACGTATTCAGTATTGAATTGTATTTTTACCACTTTAAACATAGGAATCCATAGCAGATGAAGGGCTCTTTGAAAGAATTTGCTACGGGCACCGCGCTTGCTTAATCGAGCACTGAAATAGGTAGGTTAGTTATAGAATACCTTCACTTCAATAAACCAAGTGGCGTCTGTTTCATTACACTACAAAACCTTTTTTTTTTTGTTCACCCGGGTAAAATCCTTTATCCGGCCACGGGGATGGCCAGCGAGGGGAGTGTTGGACTCTCCCCCATAGTGGGGGCCTACCCACTAAACCTCCCCGGGGTGCTCCAACTCGCGTCCTGTTGCGGCATTGTGGGATCCGATGCAGAACCACGCCGCCGCAGACGAGGAGGCCGTCCTCCTCTCCTCAGGCTACTACAAAACCCTGTGCCAACACGTTTAGCCAGCATGGCAGAGTAGACTAATTACCCTCCATGTAAATGGAGGAGGCCCGACCCAGCAGTGGGTCATATATATGGGCTGCGCAGTTTCCTTGTCAATTACTTTTGTCGGCTCTTACGACACGCTCAGAATGGAGTCCCAACCTTTTAATATGGGTATTATAAATCACTAGTGGCCCGCCCCGGCTTCGCCCGTGCAAAGCGGGGGTGGGTTAAACATATAAACCTTCCCCTTGAATCACTCTATCTATTAAAAAAAACCGCTTCAAAATCCGTTGCGTAGTTTTAAAGATTTAAGCATACATAGGGACGGACAGAAGAATGCGACTTTGTTTTATACTATGTAGCGATGATAAACACAGGGATTTCTTTTTTTAAATTTAAAAAGGTGTATACAGGCATCATAAAGGCCGGCAACGCATCTTCGGTGACACTTTCCATCAGGTGGACCGCCTGCTCGTGTGTCGTCCTATAAAATTAAAAAAAAAAACGATTTGTTTATGTTTTCAGGCAGCTTGTGTTATTGTGATGAATTCTGTAATCGCACTTCAACGCATGGTTACGACGATTGTTGTCCTGATTTCGAGGAAGTCTGCATGGGGCAGGTCCCTACCACCACTCCTGAGCCAGAGCCCGTAGCTGAGGCTTTCAGACGAGGCTATGTCCCTGGAGACACCATCAAAAAAGGGTGTAATACTTGGTGAGTCTTTATGTGTTTTTGACAGTCTAGACCAGTGCTTCCCAACCGTTTTTAGGCCAGGCCCACCTTATCACTTCTAATTTTTTTGTGCTCCCCGTGTATAATTTTTAGCCTCTAAAAATTGTTTTGTTCCCGTAAGAAATCTAGATGATAAGTTTTAAATTAACACCTAACTATCCAATGGCCCCCTGCGGGGCGTGGGCCCCACGTTGGGAAACACTGGTGTAGACTATTTTTTAACACTATGGTGGCGCCTGATATTCTTCTAGCCAGATGGAAAGCAGCTACAGTCACATATGAACGTTTGCAATGCCAGAAACGTCACTCACGCGTCACATACAGTATACATTTATCACTAGCTGCGACCCGCGGTTTCACCCGCGTGGTGATGGCGAATTGTGATAATGACGATAGAAAGTATTTTCTTTTTAGTCCGATTTTGTTCCTACATCATTTATACATAACGGCGGAAAGCAAACGTTCCTGTAAATAAAAATATTCGGGCTATCATTTTCTTATAGTTTACTAGCGACCCGCCCCGGCTTCGCACGGGTGCAATATTGATATATAAACCTTCCTCTTGAATCACTCTATCTATTAAAAAAAAACCGCTTCAAAATCCGTTGCGTAGCTTTAAAGATATAAGCATACATAGGGACGGACAGACGACAGCGACTTTGTTTTATACTATGTAGTGATTATCACATACACACGTGACTGGACGCGGCCCGCCTCAGTAGTAGGTCGCTTAAAGGTTGAAAATATATGAAGAGAATAAAAGGCACTAAACCACTAGGATTAAGATTGTTACTCCGAATAGCTATTGCATAAGGAATGTATGAATTACTCAGTATGGTCCCGCACGTATTACACATTGTTTAAACAGCCTGGTTAAACGGCCTCCACTCGAGGATACTCGTTATCGCCTAATTAATAAACTTATAATGAAAGGAGGGCCTTATTTTCGTTACTCATATTCAGAATATAACCACTTTCCTACAAGAATAACTTACAAGTCCAAAGATAATTCACTAAATTCAAATGATTAAAATGGCGATTAGTAGAAAGTAGTACCACAGTTATAATGTTCACATAGAACGGGTGTAAAAAGCTAGAATCATCTCCAGTTAAGTTTTTAATCCAAAACACGGAATTTAACATTAAAAATTAAATTAAAAATTTAAATAAACCCCCGACACATTTAAAAAGTAAAAAATAAATACTTCGCGTTGGGGGACCACTCCCACTTATTTATTACCTGACCCCTGGTCCCCCAACGCGAAGTATTTATTTTTTACTTTTTAAATGTGTCGGGGGTTTATTTAAATTTTTTATTTAATTTTTATTTTATACTTTTTATAGGTACATACTTATTATAATGTAGATTTTGTTAAATTGCACGTGATGCGCTTTCATTTGAGACCCCACTCGATTATATTTGCAGACATTCGGTTATCCTTCCCCACTTTCACCCCTCATAACTTTTAAACGGCTCACCCGATTTTCATCAAACATGTCTAAGAACACTCACCCGTAACTCACCTTTCATACAAAAAAATACATCAATTCGTATAATTGTAATTTCATTTGATCAGTATTTTTTTACGTATCCTATATGCTCGTATTGCAATATAGAGAGCATTTCAAATTTCTTAATCTAAGAAATGGTGCTGGCACTGTCGTCTGTCGGCCATATTTTTAACCCCCGACGCAAAAAGAGGGGTGTTATAAGTTTCACGTGTCTGTCTGTCTGTCTGTCGGTCTGTCTGTCTGTGGCACCGTAGCTCGCGAACGGATGAAGAGATTTCAATAAAGATTTTTTGTATGAAAGGTGAGTTACGGGCGAGTGTTCTTAGATATGTTTGATGAAAATCGGGTGAGCCGTTTAAAAGTTATGAGGGGTGAAAGTGGGGAAGAATAACCGAATGTCTGCAAATATAATCGAGTGGGGTCTCAAATGAAAGCGCATCACGTGCAATTTAACAAAATCTACACTATAATATGTATGTACCTATAAAAAGTATAAACCTTTAAAAAGTAAAAAATAAAAATAAATACTTCGCGTTGGGGGACCAGGGGTCAGGTAATAAATAAGTGGGAGTGGTCCCCCAACGCGAAGTATTTATTTTTATTTTTTACTTTTTAAAGGTTATTGTGTCGGGGGTTTATTTAAATTTTTAATTTAATTTTTAGATAAAGTACTAATAGACTGGTTGAGTTATGACCCCATGATTGTCAAGTAGGCATTCCGATATAACTTCCTATTCTTTCATATCTTCTTTTTGTAAACGCGCCGTCAAGTTTATAATTCGTTTTGCTTTTTAAATGTCTACAATATGGTGGAGTTGTTGTAAGTTTTCCGTGTGGTGAAGGATTTAGAACACATGGTGTGACCACCCCATTCCATCGCGAGGGTGTCGTAAGAGCCGACAAAGGTACTTGCGAGGGCGATAACTTAGCCGCAACGGAAAGAAAACTTGATACGAAACCCGTTTTTTTTTTGTTGTCGCTGGGGAAATGCTTTATGCATACCACCGCCCTCCGGGGGAGAGGTCGGTGATTATGTGGGACTCCGACAAGGGTCGTCTACCCAAGAGTCGTCTACCCACTAAAACCCCAGCGGTATACCCTCACACGACGCGCTTGGGGCGCCACAAGTTCGCGTAAACGCAGTCTACTGTGACCCCCGGCGACTATCAGAGAGGGCGTCCCGGTTCGCCCTCAGTCATCGAGGCTTTCGTCGGTGGCGGTTCCCCCGAACCACCACGCCGAGCAGTTTTCCTGTGTTCTGTCGCGTGTACGGTGCCCGACAGGGCATTTCCTTGAACTGCCTGCTCCATCTTAGACCCTGGCGTTGATTTCCATCACGCAAGCCAATGATCAAAGGCGTTCCAGATAATGGTAAAAAGGGATGGTTAATCTGATTGACGATTGACGTGATTTCAAATCATCTATTAGTTTCTTTTGTTTTATTAATTTTGAAGTAGGTTAGTTAGATTTTATTTTGTAAAAAGCTGTTATGTCTGTAGCTTCATATAAAATTACGTCATCAAATTATTAATTAGTCAATGAATGAGTGGCTTGTTCATTTCTGAACACAAAGAATTGGACTGTCCGATAAACTCTACTGTTTACATTATAAACATTGAAATGAGGGACATAAAATCATCATGCCACCAAAGTGTTACAAAGGTGTTTGTTTTTAACCTATCCCTTATTTAGGGCGTGGTAAGAGGGGACTTATAGAACGCAAGAGGCAGATCACCTAGCCCCAAGAGAAGGAAAACGTGAAACAAACCCTGTAATTTCCTCCATGAATTTGGAGGAGGCCCGTCTCAGTAGTGGGTCATTTATGGGTTGACACGAATGATGCTAAAATATTGCGTAATTCTTGTATTTTGTAGTTATTCCACTCTTTTTTTAACCCCCGACGCAAAAAGAGGGGTATTATAAGTTTGACGTGTCTGTCTGTCTGTCTGTCGGTCTGTCTGTCTGTCTGTCTGCGGCACCGTAGCTCGCGAACAGATGAGGCGATTTTAATATAGTTTTTTTTTGTATGAAAGGTGAGTTACGGGCGAGTGTTCTTAGACGTGTTTGATGAAAATCGGTTGAGCCGTTTAAACGTTATGAGGGGTGAAAGTGGGGAAGAATAACCGAATGTCTGCAAATATAATCGAGTGGGGTCTTAAATGAAAGCGCATCACGTGCAATTTAACAAAATCTACATTATAATAAGTGTGTACCTATAAAAAGTATAAAATAAAAATTAAATTAAAAATTTAAAAAAAAAAACCGACACAATAACCAGTAAAAAATAAATACATCGCGTTGGGGGACCAGGGGTCAGGTAATAAATAAGTGGGAGCGGTCCCCCGACGCGATGTATTTATTTTTTACTTTTTAAAGGTTATTGTGTCGGGGTTTTTTTTTAATTTTTATATATACAAAAGTCTCAATGGCGATTGATTTAGAATACATAATGTCACCACCCCATTCCATCCTGAAGGTTCTCGTAAGAGTCGACAAAAGGAAATGACAAGGCCGAAAACCTAGCCGCGAGAGAAGGAAAACTTAAGGTGAATGTTCCAGGGTAGCCCGCGAAATTCAAATTTTCTTACGTTTTTTGCAATTTGCAGTAATGACTTTGAGCTTGAAAAAGTTTTTCTTGCACCTTTATGAGCTTGGAGGGTTGTATTGATGATTTTGATGATTATAATTCTATAACTACATACGTCTTACAGCCACTTATAACATTTTAATCAACATACAACCTAGCACTGACCTGCAAATTGCAAATAACGTAAGAAAATTTGAATTTCGCGGGCTACCCTGGAACATTCACCTTAAATCGAAACCCTGTGCTAACCCATCTGGCCAGCGTGTACTGTAGGCTAATTACCCTTCATGTAGTGGGAGGAGGCTCTACTCAGCTGTGGGTCATGTGGGCTGAGTAGAAGTAGTAAAGCATACATTTTACTACTTCTACTCAGCCCACATGACCCACAGCTGGCGCAGTGGTAGAGCGATCGACTGCTGTGCAGCATGTCGCGGGTTCGATCCCCGCACGGAAGAAATATTTGTACGACCTACAAGTATTTGTTCCGGGTCTGGGTGTTTTCTATCTATAATATGTATGTATTTACAAAAAAAAATGTATCTAAGTAGTTTATCAACCATCTCGTTACCATAACACAAGCATTTAGTTGCTTAACTTGGGACGAGATGGCGTTGTGTGAAATGTCCAAGGATATTTATTTATTTATTATTTATTTATTGTACTAAAAAGATTGTTTTTTTTATCAAACAAAGTTATCCGACATCAAAGTAGGCAATAAAAAGGGAAAAATAAACAACGATTTGAAGTCGGTGCCAGTAATACCTCAATAGGTGTTTGGCTGCCAACATTTTTTACTTTTTTACTACATTTTAGCGACCCGCCCCTGCTTCGCACGGGTGCAATGATGAACATCTAAATGTATCAGTGTTTCTCTACAATATTATGCATTCTACAATATTATGCATGTATTATAACCCTTCCTTTGGAATCACACTATCTATTAAAAAAACCCGCTTCTAAAGTTGCGTTGTTTTAAAGATTTCAGCATACATAGGGACGGGCAGACGACAGCGACTTTGTTTTATACTATGTAGTGATAAAACATTTTTATTGTGAGGTACCTCTAAGTCACTTTTTTTTTCTTTTTAGTATCTATCGGTACCCGGATTTGCCTGAGTCAGATTACTGGGAATGTGAAAGGGATCCTTGCATCATTTCCGAGAAGGTTCTGCAGCGTGTGAACCAGAACAGGTGGCTGGGGTGGCGAGCAGCCAACTACACGCAGTTTTTTGACAAGAAACTGAAAGACGGAATTATTTATAAGCTTGGTAAGTAAAGAAAACAAAAGTCACTTACAAGTAGATTTTTAGGTCTCTTTGGCGGTGATTGTCGGAGAACTTACGCCTTTTTTATGCTGGGCAAATGTTTTAACGCCCCTCGGGGTTGGGGTAGGCGATTATGTGGGACTCACCCACTAAAACCCCAGCGGTATACGACACGCTTGGGGCGCCACAGGTTCGCATAAACGGCAAGCGACTAACAGAGGGCGTCCCGGGCAATTGGGACGCCCTCAGTCAGTACATTGAGGCGGGTCCCCCGACGCACCACCGGTCTCTATAAATATCCTTGGACATTTCACACAACGCCATCTCGTCCCAAGCTAAGCAACTTAATGCTTGTGTTATGGTAACGAGATGGATGATAAAAGTAAAAAAAAAAGTAAAATCATTTATTTTGCATAGGACACAATGGACACTTACAAATTGTCAACATATTAATAAAATTTATACAAAGCAAAGTAATATAGTCTACCACCAGTTCGGAACGCGACCACTGGCAAGAAACTCAGAGGGCTTGCCATTCTTTTCTTTTTTATTACTTTGCGGTCCTATTTATAATTTAATATATATATATGTATATTACCCAACAAATTCCATATACAAACTATTCTATTGGATCTGAAAAGCGTCAACTGGAACGTGATAAACTACCTATATATTTTTTTTTGTAAATACATACATATTATAGATAGAAAACACCCAGACCCGGAACAAATACTTGTAGGTCTTACAAATATTTTTTCCGTGCGGGGATCGAACCCGCGACATGCTGCGCAGCAGTCGATCGCTCAACCACTGCGCCAACCGTGTCGTCTATGGCGGCTCTATGGGTCTTACGCCTCCGATAGCCACGCGATTGGTTGATGACATGAGCGAAACTACAACCACCAGCCTTTGGTTCAAGATGTTTTTAAGTTACTATAACACTCATGATTAATATTAAGAATTAAGACGACGACTTAGCCCATGGATAACCTACTGTTAAGGCCTGGGAAAATTAGGTGCTGTTACTGTTAATTTGTATACATTCTCAACACACGTGACTCACTGAGGGTGTCGTTGAAAATTAAACAAACCAACGTGCAAATCCGCCCTGCACTGCGCTGGCTATGTCGGTATCTCTGGTTCACTTGCTCTCGCAGAGAAACTCCTGCCTGATGATACCCTATAATTAAGGCACAAACCAATCTGCTTTTTAATCACCTCGGTATAAGATTCAAAATTGAGAATTCTTCTCTCCAGGTACACTGCCGCTCAGCCGGCTAACACTGAACCTTGGACCAATAATATATGACAAGCACATCTCCTATCCCACCCACTTCGACGCCAGGAAAGTGTGGCCGAAATACATTTCGGCCGTGCGGGACCAGGGTTGGTGTGGCTCTGATTGGGCCATATCTATTGCCAGCATTGCTTCTGACAGGTAAGTGATAGACCGTAGGAACTCACAAACAAGTAGAGCCAAAAATAACCCTGCGTAAATGTCGATTTTTGGGTCTCATTGGTGGAGTAATAAACATTGACGACAGGCGCAAAGTTTCGCGCACCGACCTTTTTGAAGTCGGCTTTTGGTTCAATATGTTTTTATGATACTATATTCTGGCAGACTCGCGGGCCATTTATTTGTCAGATAACAATAAATATTATCTGATTGAGTTAAAAAAATTGAATGGGCTAATTTATTATTAATTTTATGTAAACTGGAGACACTAAGTCGGAGAGAAAGAGACGGCTTGGCCAAACAAATTTCCGCCCGCTGCTTGGCTAGAGCTGCCATCGTGGGAAGGGATCTTAAGCCAGCAATATACGTTGGCCTAGCATTGCCGAGTGAACGCCAATACCAACGTATAGACGGTATATTTGCATTGTCTGGCCATCGCTCGGTATCGCTCGCTTAGGCAAGGCAAGTGCCTACGCTATTTTAAATTGCCTACGCTCGCGTTGGCCTAAGCTCGGCCAACGTGTATTGCTGGCATTACAGAATACGCCAGCCAAATAATGTTGGTACCGTGTGGTGACAGATTTAGAATACATAGGGTCACCAACACATTCCACCTTAAGGATCTCGTAAGGCCATAAACAGTCCACTGTTGAGTCGGCCATCCTCCAGTCACAGGGTTATGAACAGACGGGTTGGCACAGGGTTTGTATCAAGTTTTCCTTCTCTTGGGGCTAAATGACCTGCCTCTTGCGTTCTTTTAGTCGCCTCTTATGACACCCTAAAGATGGTATGGGTTGGTGACATTGTGTATTCTAAATTCACATGGACGTAATGAACAGTGATCCTGGGAAACAAGGTGCACGCGCCTTTAAAAAACTTCTTGTTAACGCCTGAGCTGAGAAAATGGCAAGGGCCCTTAGCCAACTCGAGGGCCTCACTCTACTTTGTTCCGTACAAACCATAGAGCATGCAAAAACGTCACAGAAATGCCCCCTTTTTTATCCTCATAGATTACCATGTTGCCGGATTTAGAATACATTGTGTCACCACCTGAGAGTCCTGAGAGTGTCATAAGAGCCGACAAAAGGAAGGAAAACCTGATACGAAGCCCTGTGCCAACCCGTCTGGCCAGCGTGGCACATTAAGCCAATTATCCTCCATGTAACTGGTGGGTCATTTATGGCCTGTGTAGTAAAGCACTTGCCGGCACTTTATGGCCGCTCCGAACCTAGCCGCATTACCATTCAGTTTGAGCTCGAAATACGCGGGGCGTGGGGACAGGGCACGTCATTCACCCGCAAGCGTCCTCGCCTCCCGCGCGTTAGTGTGAGTGAGCTACGTTCGTGTTGGTTATGAAATGTACGATGCGCAAGTTTGTACCGACGGCTACATTCAGAGCGGCCATAAAGATTGGCGAGTGCTGTAGTCGTGGTAACCTTATAATGGCTAAGCCGATCCCCAGCATCGGCACCTGTTCACAAGCATGACGCCACCATAACACAGGGAAGCGTACTACCAGTAACTTGTCCACAGATTAGCCATCCAATCAAATGGCGCCGAGGTGGTGAACTTAAGCCCACAGACCTTGATCTCCTGCAATGCAATGAGACAAAACGCCTGCCTAGGTGGAGACATAACATCAGGATGGTCCTTCGTCAAGAGAAACGGGTAACTTAGTAATAGACACCTGTTCAGAGGGCAGTTTCCAAATGCTAAAACTCATCAGCGAAAAAACATCCACTGCTGGACATAGGCCTCCCCCAAGGATTTCCATGAAGGCCGGTCCTGAGCCGCCCGCACCCATCGCTTTCCGGCGACCTTAACCAAGTCGTTGGTCCACCGTGTGGGAGTCCTACCAGCACTGCGCTCTCCGGAACGCGGTCGCCACTCGGGGACTTTTCTGCCCCATCGAGGGTCAGTCCTGCGAGCTATGTGCCCTGCCCATTGCCACTTAAAATTGGCAATCCTGTGGGTTATGTCGGTAACTCCGGTTCTCCTGCGTATATCCTCATTTCTTTTTCGATCTCGCAGGGAAACGCCAACTATAGCCCTCTCCATTTCCCTTTGGGTGGCTTTGAGCCTTTTGATGGAGCCCAAGGTGAGCGACCACGTCTCTGTACCAAAGTCATTACTGGCAACACACATTAATCGAAGAATGTTGTCTTCAATCACTGTGGTATATTAGCATCATATTGAAGCAGTAATATTTTTAATAAACTTCAGTAAGGAAATGTTGTATTCTAGCCCAGCAGATAGCGCCATACGTAATCTAATATATAAAATTCTCGTGTCACAGTTTTAGATGCCAAACTCCTCCGAAACGGCTTGACCGATTTTGATGAAATTTTGTGAGCATATTGGGTAGGTATGAGAATAGGACAACATCTATTTCTCATCCCCCTAAATTTTAAGGGGGGGGGGGGTCAAAAAAATTTTGTTTATTTTTTAGAGAAAAATTTTTGCTTTTATTTTTTTAAGATTCAGCATAAAAAATACAAACAACCCTAAATTTTCACCCCTCTACGATCAACCCCTATTTAATTACATGGCAAAACAACGTTTGCGATTGGAGATGTTGTATAGATAGATAGTGTGGGACGGCCCGAAAGGGCGAAAGGTTGCGGGCAGCAGCTGGATGCGTCAAGCTGAAGACAGGGCGCTATGGCGCTCTTTAGGGGAGGCCTATGTCCAGCAGTGGACTAATGTGGGCTGATGATGATGATAGATATATTGAGTCATCAAGATATCTCTGGAACCATAAGACCTAGAGGGTTGCGCGGGGTGGGGGTTGCGCGGGGAAGAGGGTTGCGCGGGGGATGGTTAATTATTTGGCAAAACAACGTTTGCCGGGACAGCTAGTTTATTATAAGTTCATAACATCTGGTATTGCTGAACAGAAGTGTATCCCTCAAAAAATTACATCTTACTTCTTACTTGAATTACTTAGAACAGCACGTAGGGGGGAATCCATTAATAACGCAAGGAGTTGCCTATGGTCCCTCCCTCCTTGGTGAGATGTCAGATTTAGCTCACTCTCAATCACGTGTGATACTTTCTAAGTTTTTACTAGCGGCCCGTCTCAGCTTCGGCCGGGTGGAAATTATTTATTTAATTTTTTCTTTCAATTAAAATAGCCTATACTCGTATTAATCAGTGATAACGTGCATTTAAATGGAGAAAGACATTTAAAAATCGGTCTAGTACTTTTTGCGCCACTTCGTTATAAACATACATACAAATCTTTCTTCTTTATAATATTAGTTGGTAAAATCGTACGTATTTTAAACAAACGACGAGTCACTGGGCATCTTTGAGGCAGTCGCAAAATCACACTAAATACTATTGCCCCCCAACATAACTATTTTTCTTGTTAGGCTCATGGACGAAGATTGTTTCCCATACAATACTTCAGTGCCAAGATGCCCACCGCGCTTCAGACGAGGCAACCTCATCTCAGACGGGTGCAAGCCAGCTGTACCTCTCCGCACCTCTCGTTATAAGGTCGGACCTCCCAGCAGGCTGGTCAAGGAACACGACATTATGTACGACATTATGGAGTCCGGACCGGTGCAAGGTAGGTTAAAAACACACCGGCGGAGTGCCGGAGACAGTTAGCAAGTTTTTTTTTATTGAAAATTAAATACAGATTTTGGGATGACTTGTATCGCTGGGACTGTTAACAGGCATGTAATTCACGAACACAAATGACACCCAGACTCAGAGACAGTGTCTCTGGTTTATAAAAATACATTTGCTCGACCCCAGAATGGAACCGGGGACAATAGACAAACAAGGCATTTCGACAGTATAATTTGGATTAGTATGAGAAGATATACCGCTGTCTAAAGTCTGATTTGTGTCTCACACAATTCAAAAGTATTTTTATGGAAATTCGGTCAAAAAACTGCCTCCCGCACCTGTGTTGTCACCATAAGGATTAAATTAAACAGGTGTTTTCGAAAAGGTACCTAACCATAATGATACAGACGTTATTTGTACTAAAGCGTTTTCTTAATCGAAATATTTTCTTTTTGGACAGTTTTGAAAAAATGAATGTGTCTCGCTAATAGTATAATAATTTCTGTGCTAATAAATACAGTTGCCTCCGCGCAAAATAAAAATTGAGTGCCAGTTTATTCGCAAAGGTAAAGGAACTCCGCCGTACAAAATCTTGATACTAAACCCTGTGCCAAACCGACTGGCCGGCGGGGCACAGTAGGCCAAAGTCAAAGTCAAATCATTTATTTTGCATAGGACACAATGGACACTTACAAATTGTCAACATATTAATAAAATTTATACAATGCAAAGTAATATACTTTACCACTAGGTCGGAACGCGACCACTGCTGAGAAGAACTGGCAAGAAACTCTCAGAGGGCTTGTCATTTTTTCTTTTTTATTACTTTGCGGTCCTATTATGTATATATTTACCCAACAAATTCCATATAACAAACTGTTCTATCGGATCTGGAAGGCGTCCGCTGAAATGTGAATATTAAAACAATACAAAACAAACTATAATGAAATAAAATTACCTTGGTCCAGTGAGCCGACAAACCCCAAACAGCAGCACCTGTTCACAAGTATAACGCATGTGACAGCCATCGGTCTCCTCAACCATATTAAAGGGAAGTGACCGACCCGTCACACGTCGCTACCGCTGCTCAGAGTATTTTAGTGAGCATGACAATGACCAATTACCGTCCATTTAAACTGGAGGAGGCCCGCCTCAGCTGTGGGTAATTTATGACCTGAATAGTAGTAGTAACAAATGTACTACCATTGTATTCCAGCGGTGATGACAGTTTATCAAGACTTCTTCCATTATCGAGATGGCATCTACCGCCGCACTGACTACGGCAGTAATGAGTATAAGGGACTCCACAGCGTAAAGATCATTGGATGGGGAGAGCAGAATGGACAAAAATATTGGGTAAGCACTTCTTTGTCTATTCCCAATTTCATTTGCATTCATCATCATCAACCCACATGTCCACATAAACAACTAAAAATGATGTAGTAAAAACATATCAAACTAAAGTTCTTTTTACATTCACAGACCGTCGCAAACAGTTGGGGGACAGAATGGGGCGAAGGTGGATACTTCCGAATCATCCGCGGCGAAAACGAATCCGGAATTGAATCCTTTGTAGTGTCTGTGATGAGCTACGTGAATCAGGCGTTTAAGAGGAAATAAGTTGTCACTATTACGCTCAGCTGTCGCCAAGACGGCCGTACTAATACTAAGTAAGTTTGAAATTAAGTTGGCGTAGGTAAAGGATAACGTCAATTGTAGATGAACATACTTAAAAATATTATATTACTAAAACCTTTAAGTACCATTTACGTTATGTATGTACCACTGATCATCAAACATCGCTGATCCGCTCAAATAAGCATGGGGAAACAAAACGCATGGCATCTATGGACAAATAAATTGAAATACACGGTGTGAGCATAAAGTGTGGCGTTGTGGGTTCTGAATGAATAATACATTTTGAAATGTTTCTTTTTTCTTCAGATAATACCTAGTAGATCAGAGTCGGTCTTTGAGCGCAAGTGCGAAGCATATTTTAACATTATTGCATTTTTCCAAAGGCATTTGAATGTGTCCAATCATGTATTTACCTTCATAAGTAAAATCTAGAATCTAAAGAAGCAATATAAAAGTTATAATCTGAGCAAGATTGACTTTTGGCAGCTTAAAATCGTACACTTTTATATTCTGCAAATGCTATGAAACTTAGGCATTGGCATGCTATAGGAGTACGAAAGGGTTATGTTCTTTGCCCGTTATTGCTAGTCAGTGATAAGTTAGATGAATCATTAGCAGATATACTTATTATTATCAGACACTTTACAAATAAAATAGGCGTATATAACTTTAAGACTAGTTTTTACTATATTTTTATACTTGCAAGGCTACTTTTTAATAAAGAATAATAAGTTTGCTACTTAGGTACTAACTACGTAATTTATAAATGCTTACGAAAATCTTTAAATTTTAGTTAATAAATTCTACATTTTTATAATAAACTTTTTATACCTTGCGCATCAAGTGTTATAAATAATTAACCAAAATATGTTGGTTAATCTTATATTGAACGAATGAAATGTATTTTTTAGTAATTAAAGAAATAAAAGGCTATACTAATAATTATAAAAAAATCTAACCATCAACCTAAAGTAGTTGTGTATAATAAAACATGTTTAAAAAAATAACATTTTATTTGAAACTATTCACCTTAAAATCTAAGGATAAATTATAATAACATTAATTAATAAATAATAAAATACAAAGTTACATAATTGCATTCAGATATTTGTATCGACCAGCATGCTACATCCTTTAAACAATTTACCCGAAAAATCTGAATTACCAACATCAATAAATATCGCCTCCAAATGCGAGAATTTTCAAAAAGTCCTACACCGCGATAGCGAAGTTTACAGAGCAATTCGCACGGTCAAGAAATCCCCGACTACAGTTATCGGGGGATAGGCGCCGCGGTCCCCTGCCAAACCTACCACCTCGTCAGGCTAGATGATCATCCCCTTTGCGCCTAAATATTTAACAGTTTAAATAAATAGCGATCAAGTCAACCTGGTGTTATGCCTCATAATACTGTGTGCAACACTGGAACACAGGTTGTAATAAGTTTTGTTTCAAAGTTCACTTTGTTCCCTTCATAAATGAAAGAAATTATATCTCATTCGCCTTTAACCCTTAATTTCATAGGGTTTGGAACCGGTCTACCAGATTTAGCTAGTCTGCTCTCCCTTCAGCTAGTGGCACCATCGGTAATTATATGGTTCTACCAGCTGGCACTTTACATCGACTATGTGTAACGATTGCCATCTATGGTACAATGCCAGTCGGGACCGGCGGCTTTCACGGAGATTGACTATGATGTCGATTTAGGTCTAGGGGTTGGATGTGCCATCTTTGTATCAACGGGTCCCCACTTCTACCGGGGTAGGGCAAGTGTCTTTGTGCAAACTTGAGGCACTTGGTCCGAGTCTGGGTGCCATTTGTGTTCGTTAACGGCCCCGCGATACCAAGAGCAGGGGTTTCGAGCAAGGCTCCCCGCTAAGCCACTGTCCAATGTATCGATTACGAAGTTTCCCAAACGACAGATGGCCCGCGCTGACAATTAGTGGTAGGTTTTAGTGGGTAAACCGTTCGCAATCACCATCTCATCGCGACCGGGACTCCCACATACCCCAGCTCTGGGGACCTATAAAGGGTTTTTCACACTATAAAAAAATGGGAATTGAAGAGAAATTGAAAATCTATCGATTCATACTGTATACAGTCCTCGACAAACTTTATGGCCGCTCTGAATGTAGGTTCATTACACTGCGTACAACACAAAATCAGGTATCAACGGGACGTACGCGGGGGGTGGAGGCAAGGCACGACCGCGCGCGCCGCCTTCCACCCGCAAGCGTCCTCGCCTCCCACACGTTAATGTGAGTGTGCTACGTTCGTATTGATTATCAAATGTACGGTGCGCAAGTTCGCACCGACGGCTACATTGAGGGCGGCCATAGAGTTTTAAATTTTAAATATATATCCTTGGACATTTCACACAACGCCATCTCGTCCCAAGCTAAGCAACTTAATGCTTGTGTTATGGTAACGAGATGGATGATAAACTACTTATATACATTTTTTTTGTAAATACATACATATTATAGATAGAAATGACACCCAGACTCCGAGCCAGTGCCTCTGGTTTAGACAAAGACACTTGCCCGACCCCGGAATCGAACCCGGGACCCGTTGATCCAAAGGCGGCACATCTAACCACTAGACCAACGAGGCAGTCAAAGGCAGTCAAGTTTGGCGAGGACTTTACATTGTTGGACTCCTCAGTGAAGCTATACTATTAGGCAATATATTTTATAGAGATATGGATGTAGTTTAAAGGCCACATGTGATCAGCTATTTCCTAATTATTATATTTTCATTATTTATATTTAGAACCAAAAAAAGGCAGAACCTCCAAGTCACCAGTGGGGCTTGAACCCACGACCCAAGTGACGCCGTTCCCTGGTGACATGACAGCAAAGTATTTTGAAGCCATTATCTGCGCTATTTGATACAGGAATGTTAATCGTATTTAATTATATAAATATTTTTTAGCTAGCTTGTGGATCCACGACCGATGGCCTTCTGTTTTGCCGCCTTTTCTACATTTGATGCTCGCGTCTGGAAAAATAAAACACGTATCTTTTCATGATACACAATTGCATCTATTTTATTCATTCTTCTGGAAATGTGTTGGTTGCCTAGAAGAGAGCAATCTCTTCTTAATCGATCTCTTCTAATTAGAGTATTAAGGCCGCCAGTTGTATGTGTTTATCAAAAATAAAATTATTGTATAATCTATGTAATTAAATGACATTTCATAAATTGAATTTGCCGCGCTTCGCGCGTGTTAAGTTGTCTGTGGAAGTGGGTAGAGGGCGCATCGGAGTGACGTGACGGCGCATTTCAATGGCGAATGATGTTCAGATTATTTTGGAATATTATTTATACTTTCAGAGTACAGGATTTTAACAGAGTATGGTTTGCGAAAAAAGAGTACAAAACTCTGTAAATGAGTACGTACAAATGTACAAAAATGTTTTATCAATCTATGGCATCAATTTGCCAAAAATATCATTGCATGAATATCAATGCTTTTTGTTACACCGGGAACAAATGATAATGTAAACATGTAACTATTGCTTGACATAAATAAATAAACAATAAAATAAATCATTATATATCCCGCTCATCTGACTCTTATCTCATTGACCTTGTTATTAAGGAAGGAATGTCAGGTAAATGGAATAACAGCTTCCTTGCATTGCCATCTACATGGCAAGCCGTGGCCCTGTATTGAGCAGGTGAAGAATGCTGTGAGAATGTGGTGACAAAAGGAAATGACAGCTGATAACCTAGCCACAAGAGGAAAACTTGATACGAAACCCAGTGGCAACCTGTCTGGCCAGCTTGGCACAGTAGGCCAATTACCCTCCATGAAACTGGAGGAGTCCCGACTCTGCAGTGGATATGGGTTGAGAAGTCGCAGTATTTATAACATACCTGTAATGTTTGTACTCTTTGATGTAAAGTCATCATAGTGCTAGAGATGGCAACCAATTTTTCCTTATTTGTTGCTATGTCAGCCAGCTGAAAAAGTTTGGTCATCAAATCAAACTCTTTTTTTTTTATCAAATGATTTCTCTACACTTTTTTTAAACCTGTATCACAGGGGCTGTTTAGAAACGTGTAATTCACAACACATAAATGATAGACCAAGAGGGAGTGACTGGTTTACACAAAGACACTCTGGGCAAGTGTTTTGACCCAGAATCAAACCAGGGACCTGTTACCTTGATGGTCTAGGGTTTGGATGTGTGGCCTTTGGATCATGGAAGCCAAATTCGATTCTGTGGTAGGGCAAGTGTCTTTGTGTAAACCAGAGGCACTTGCTACAAGCTTTGGGGTGATTTGCAAACAGCCCCCATGATACAGGTTATACCAAATGGAGGTTCTATTTTATTAAAAAATAAAACTAACCAATATTTGGCAATCACTGAAGTTATGTGAATGTAGCATTCAAAATTAAATTAAGAAGTTACCAATGCATCCAATACAGCATCATTTTGCAAGTCCTCCAGTTTTCTTCGTTCAGATGTTAGCATATTGTGTACAGCTTCCTGTTTCTCCCTGTAAAATTGCAAATTACAGTACAGACATATCAGTGCAAGTGGCAACCACATTCCAGAAAGTGCAGTGCTGGTAGGCCTCCCACATCATGGCCCAACAGCTGGAAAACAATAGATGCTTGGTGGTAGGATATAATGGTCCGCCCAGCTAGCTACCACCCTCACATCTAAGTCTGGCACCAAGTACTTTTACTGTTTATCGTTGTGTATGTGACAGCCGGTGCCGGACATGGCATTTCCTGGAGTTATGTAGAAATTCTTAAAGTGGCCTAAGTCCAGCAGTGGACATCTTTTGGCTGAAATGATAATGATGATATTAAGTGCCAGATGGATAATCAAAGGGTTTAACACCAAGTTATCCTTCTCTTCCAGCAATGTCTTCTGATAATCCGACAATCCTTTTAGAAATTTGTTGGTGACACTATATTAAATATTTTAAATCAGTCAACAGACTAAATAAAATACTAAACACTCACGTTAACTCTTTTAGATGAGTATTTATGGTGGTAAGAGGTGGTTCGTATAGCTCCATTATTCCTTTTGCTAGTAGCTCGACAGTCTTAATGTCTTCCGAGGTTGATGAACTAGAATGAAAACTTATCAAGTTATGTTTAGGACATGACTACACCGTACATTCAAACAACACAAACTATGAAGCTCGCACCTGTCCATTTTGTGAATTAAAATTAAATTCTACGTAATATTATTAATTGGTAAAAATGAAATTGTGGTGGAAAAACTACACACAGTAATTTACTCACTCACAGTATTATGAAATAACTATTCAATCAATTCAGCTGAGTGAGAACTGCTGCTGACAGGCTGTCATTTAGACTTGTGTAACTCACGAGTGATTCGTTCCACTGAACTGCTCATTGGCAGTGAACGAATTGAACTAAATCAACTCTGTGGAGTATTTTAGTTCTGCAGTTCACCGGCTCATCGCTCCCGCTCTGATTCGAAACCGGGTTGCCGTTATGGTATTGTTGTATTCACGCGAACTGTAGTTCTGCAGTTCACCGGCTCGTCGCTCCCGCTCTCTCTGATTCGAAACCGGGTTGCCGCGATGGTATTGTTGTATTCGCGCGAACTGTCTTCTATAAAGCGCTTTCTTTTTCTATATGTATTCGTCTTTTTATGACGATTTTGTGCCCGATATGTTGTTTGTTTGTGAACAGAACTTCAAAAGATTTCCGAAACTAAACTTTATTAGTATTATTGTTTTTTACTAATAGGTAATAACGTTCATCGTAATTAGTATTTGTAATTATTATAAATTTTAAGTTTAAAAATTAAATTGTCATACAGCAGTGAAAGTTTATAGGAAATCAAAATGTCTAAATCGTTAAACTATAAAATAGACTCTCGTTCAAAGTTCATGTTCAAGACTCACAGAGTCACAGAGCGAAATGAACTGTAGTGTAGAGTGATTTAAATGAACTCGTACATTTTACTGAACGAGATTTGGTGAACGATTTAGGTGAACTCGTTCATTTTACTGAACGAGATTTGGTGAACCGAGTCTTTAATAGGAACTGTGTTGCCCAAGTCTACTGTCATTGACAGCTGCTGACTGAAGTTGAAACTTTCGATCATGACTGACTGACAACACTCACTTGACTTGACTGATAGAACTAGGAATGGGCCGGCAAAATATATAAATATCACATATCGACAAATTTTGCAATTTATACTTATTTTTAAAACAACATTCAATGTGTACGATGTATAACGATGCCAAGGCTGACAACTTTTTGTGCCCCCCAACTCCAAAGCATAGAGGAGGTCAGTGGTTAAAGAGGGAGTGTAATAGTAAAATGTGTATGCTAACAAACACCATAAACCAGGTGTAATAGTAAAATATGTATGCTAACAAAGGTACGCAGTATAAATTATGGATGTTTGATGGGTGTCCCTCTTTAACTACTGATCACCTCTATGCTTTGGAGTTGGGGGACACAATACACCATTAACCGCGACACACAAAAAGTATGAATATTTTACACGTCATTATACAGAAGTATATCTGTATAGTAACTGAATATTAGTGCTTATGTAAATATTTCATCGTTATTCCAATATCGATGCCCGCTTATCAAGGTGCATCCTTAAAATACGATGCTTTCCAAAACACGCGGTCGTATAAACTTTTCTTGATTTGAATCTTAATAACTAAGTCTTTTAAAACTTCTTTCTTAACTTTCATCTTATTTTCATAGCTTATTATTTTAAAATGAGGTGATATGTTTTGAAAATAAAATTATTGCGGCAAGTATTGAGTAATGATAAAAAGAGATAACTGCAATGTTTTTGAAACCAAACGTGAAATGAAATACAGCTTTGATGGCCGCTGGACTGGATTCCTCTTGTTTTGACGTTCTTTCATTTTTTCGTTAAATCTAGAGGGGGTTTATTGTAAGCATCTGCCAAACGAGCGTGATTACGCCGCATTTTATCCCATAATATTATATCAAAACAATCAAACTGGAAGTACTACAAGTGCCTAGGGAGGACGCTAGTATGACGTCCGTGGCCAGGAGACGAGACCACGATGATTCTGGCGACTATTCTGATGCATCGCAAGACATCGAACACAACTCTGTGAACGTAAGTAGCCAGTCTAGATGGCGATGACAATATGAACTTTCGTTTTGGGCGGTTAACTATTACTGCTCACTTTCTCCCGCGCGCTCGCGTGACGGTATGCCCATTTCTTTAGTAAAATTGAGGTCACGAATGAACACCACTCACTAAAACGCCGCTTAAGTGTTTAGACTGTAGTTTGGAACGGCGCCACGTAGGGTGTAAACAAAACAAGTTATTTAAAATGCATTTACTGAAGGTGGAAGGTTGTTTGCAGGAAGCTCATCCAGAATCTGATTACGACTCACAAGGCAGTGATTCTGAAAACTCTGAGCAGGATCCGGATAACAAGGTGAATATTTGTTTTTAATAATCATATTTGTGTTATGCCATACATGTTAATAAGTGGTAATTGGTAGATATCACAGTTGCTATCTATTAATTTAATTAGTAGTAAGTACAAGTGTTGTTATGGAAGATAGTATGCTATTTTGGTTGCAACTTCATCTGTCTAGATGAGATAGGATATTTTGGGGAGTAATTTGTTTTATTAAGTACCCTTGTTTATTTTTTTAAAAACCTATTTTCATTCTATTCACATTATTACTAAGCTTGAGGCACTCCACATAATACCAACGGTATACTAGTGAAAGTGTTTCCGTATTGAATAAGTAATTTAAAGTTTGGTCAAACTTGCTTTCCTAATATTTGCTATTTGAATATCTTATAAGATTCAAATAAAATCTTTGATTAAATAGTACTATGATATTGTTTAATTAAATGTACAATTTAATACAATGCATTCTTTAATTGATTTAGCAATTAAACACAATTTATGTTTAGTGGTTTAATATGTGGGTAGTTCCAAATATGTTCTTCCATATTAAAAAATGAAGGTCATAAAGTACCTTTAGATATTAATAAGCAAAATAAATTCAAATATGCATAATTGTTTTTACTCTGTCATGTTCAACACTTGTGTGTTATATCTGACCTCTTCCATAATTTAGTGCGTACTTTAAGCTATTAGTCCTGGCTGCTATGTATAGTAGTTGTTATATATTGTGAGTAGAGTTAAAACTGACAGTTGGTCTAACCATATAATAAATAGTCCCGTTAGACATGTTCCGGAGGGCATGTCCGGTTGGCAATTGCTCCATGTAAATACTTGTATTTAGCCCAATTGGGTTCTACGATTGGGTTGATTCTATTACATTGGTGTTCACCCCAATGTAATAGAAGAAGGCGAGGCATATATTTATTCTGTAATTGTGACTATGACTAGCCTAGGACTAGCTTAGTTGCAGTAGGTCCAGAACGTCTTTATTTTGAAATCACTTCATAGAAAAGACTCTTCAAGGATTTTATTCTATCCGTGTGACGACGGATTTGGAATACATAGTGTCACCATCCCATTCCATCCTGAGGGTGTATTAAGAGCCGATAAAAGAAATGACAAGGCTGATAACCTGGCCATTAGAGAAGGAAACCTTGAGATGAAACCCTGTGCCAACCCATCTGGCCAGCATGGCACAGTAGGAAAATTACCCTCCATGTAATTGGAAGAGGCCCGAATCAGCCGTGGGTCATTTATGGGCTGAACAGCAGTAGAAGTAATGGCAGATAATTGCTTGATTTTTTTTTTAATGCTGCTAAAATTATATAATTTCAAAATTATGACATTTGTAAAGGTGCTATTATTTTGTACGGCCTTGAAACATACGCTAGCCAGGGGTGGATGCAAGTCTTAAATATTTAAGAGACATCATTAAGAAAAAACATCGTCTTATCCATGCCTACGATCAAAACGAACGAGTGTTGAAAAAAAAAACAAAACAATATTACTGAGCCCAAAAAAATGCTATTGCGAAATTTTTTACATTGCACATTCACGGTTAATAAATATTTTAATTCAACCTTGACATGCTAAAGTTTCATACCAACGAAACAGGGTGCAACAGAAACCCTACATATATTAACGAAATCGTCGATAGTAGATACTGCTGACTGATATAAATATGCAGTGTGAAAGTAGGTGAATATTAAGAGTAAAATATTTTTTGTTGTGTTCATTTTTAACGCCCCGTATATTCATTTTAAGGTAGTTAAATAGGACCGTTTAAATTACATTCAGCTACACTTGTTAACTACTGAGAAGACCTGGTGAGACAAAGTGAACTTGTCTTTTTGCGCATAACGCGTACTGTGTTACCAAAAAATGGCCTAGCCTAACACAGAAAACTTAACAACTTACTTAGCTTATCACTAGAAATCGAGAGACAATTTTATCTTAAGAATTGTCGAAATCGGTTTTTAAATTCCGGAGTTGTGAGTTATGAAAAAAAAAAGTAAAAAATATTCGAAGAACTAGACTCTCCCGTGACCACGACTATTGTAATGCCGGCTCTACACTCACGCGTGACGTCGCGCCTGCGAATCGCGAGTGTAGATGTTGTTCACGCCTTCTCGTTCGCGCTTCGCACCGTTCCCCGTTCAGTGTCGGTTTTTTGGACCGCGTCAAAGGATTTGCTTTAGAAATCGCGTCGTCGTCCATCATAGTCGCGAACACGCGAATCACGGCGTGAATTCGCGGCGCGACGTCACGCGTGAGTGTAGAGCCGGCATAAAGCAAATCCTTTGACGCGGTTGCCAGTGATGACATATGGAACAGAGACGTGGCCGCTCACTATGGGCTCCATCAGACGGCTCATAGTCGCCCAAAGGGCAATGGAGCGGAATATATCCCGAGTTGCGAGTCCTGCGAGATCGAATCAGAAATGAGGAGATACGCAGGAGAGTTAGAGTTACCGACATAGCACACAGGATTGCCAAACTTAAGTGGCAGTAGGCAGGGCACATAGCTCGCAGGACTGACGCGTGATGGGGCAGAAAAGTCCTCGAGTGGCGACCGCGTTCCGGAAAGCGCAGTGCTGGTAGGCCTCCCACCTAGTCAAGGTCGCCGGAAAGCGATGAATGCGGGCGGCTCAAGACCGGCCTTCGTGGAAATCCTTGGGAGAGGCCTATGTCCAGCGGTGGACGTGTTTTGGCTGAAATGATGATGATGTAATTTCATTGATGATGAGAACTTATGAAGTCAGTTGAAAAATGGACCAATAGCAATTTATGTGTAGAACATTAACGGAGTTTAGGTACAATGTCTTCAACACAGACGATAGAAAACTTTATTGTTTGTCAGGATATGAATCATTATTACACAATTATCATAACTATGCCGTTTACAGCAGGTTTCTACAGATTAATAGGCATGCATTTAATACTACTACTACTCAGCCTATAGACGACCCACTGTTGAGTCGGGTCTCCTCCAGTTACATGGAGGGCTACTAGCTTACTGGGTCACGCTAGCCAGACGGATTGGCACATAAATAAATATCCTTGGACATTTCACACAACGCCATCTCGTCCCAAGCTAAGCGACTTAATGCTTGTGTTATGGTAACGAGATGGATGATAAACCACTTATATATATATTTTTTGTAAATACATACATATTATAGATAGAAAACACCCAGACCCGGAACAAATACTTGTAGGTCGTACAAATATTTCTTCCGTGAGGGAATCGAACCCGCGACATGGTTTCGTATCACGTTTTTCTTCTCTTGCGGCTAGGTTATCGGCCTTGTCATGTCCTTTTGTGGACTCTGACGACACCCTCAGGATGGAATGAGGTGGTGACACTAAGTATCCTGAATCCCACGGTCACCACACGGAATTAAAAAACTCACAACATCCGTAATTTTTGGCTTTCGATCTCGTGGTTATATCGATTTCCTATTTCGTTATCTCGCTTTCGCAAAACTGGTTTGAATCGAATATTGCATTATCCATCGATTAAGTGCGGTCTTACTTTATTATTTGTACATATTTTTTGTCCCACTTATTATCCATGTGGTGACTGATTTAGAATACGTAGTCTCACCACCCCATTCCATCCTGAGGGTATCCTAAGAGCCGACAAAAGGAAATGACAAGGCCGGAAACTAGCCGTAAGAGAAGGAAAATTTGATATGAAACCCTCTGCCTACCTTTCTGGCCAGCGTGGCACAGTAGGCTAATTATACCTACTTAGGGCATAAATATCGTTTGTAGCAAAGTGGTGGTCTATACACATCACGAATCTGAACCAAGAAGGCGGCCTTACAATTCTACATATGCGTGTAGAAGACAAACTAAATACTTCGCAGTCTGGTGTAGCAGAATTATAATATAACCTACTACAATTATAACAAAAACAAAAAAAAAGTGTAATGTCTTTCCTTCAAATTGATTTTAGTTAGTGGCGTAGTAGGCTAGTTTGATATAGAAAATAAGGTGTGATTGGCCGCCTTATATCTAAAAGCAACACATATCTGTCTCGTAAGATTTACTCTACGCCGGTTTCGAATGACTGCGGGGTTTTTGTTGCGCCGTGTAGATTGGTATGTTACGGCCCCCGCGCATTAAGGCGGCCAGGCCGCGCGGCCAGTCGCGCGGCCTGGCCGCATAATGCGCGGATTGGTCGCGTCGGCCAATAGGCCGCGTATGTGACGCGATGTTTTTCGTTGGCCGCGCGACCAAAACTTGGCCGCGCGGCCTGGCCGCGTATTGCGCGGAGGCCCCTACGGCCGGCGTATCTTGGCAAGTCTGAACATAGGCTCTGCGAACTTTATCGCATGTACACTCGTGAAGAAAACTGTTATAATATTTTTATTCTTTAACTAGCGACCCAGAACGACCATGTATTACACATACAAACGCTACTCTTGAAATACTATCTATAAAACAACCGCTTCAAAATCCCTTGAGTAGTTTTAAAGATTTAAGCATACATAGGGACAGACAGACGACAGCGACTTTGTTTTATACTATGTAGTGATAGTGATACAGTGACCAATTAGTACAATTTAAATAAATCTATACTAATCTATAAAGCTGCAGAGTTTGTTTGTTTGAACGCGCTAATCTCAGGAACTACTGTTGTGTTCAGTGTAGATAGTCCATTTATCGAGGAAGGAAGATAGGCTATATTTTATTTTCAAAAGAATTAGGGATCCGTATGAAAATTGCGATTTTGTAAACCAAGGTGTAAAATCGAAAACCTATTTATGCGTGCGCTGCAAAGCTATTGACAATAGAACAAAATGATGTACTACGGGTTTGTAGGTCTTAAAAAGATCTACAAACCCGACAAAAAAGTCCGCGAGAGCATATATCTAACTATCATAGTTTAGTCACAATAACCGATTTTATGTTCATAAAAATATGCACGGGTTCGAAGCCCACGCGCAAAAGCTAGTATTAAAATAAATATAATAACAATTTTCTTCACGAGTGTACATGCGCTAAGTTCGCCAAGATACGCCAGCCGTAATATATGTTTATGGTATGATCGGTCTTCCAGGAGACTGAGCGTCGTGTGGACGATGACGAAGACCGTAGCAACCCCCAGTATATTCCCAAGAGGGGGACTTTCTACGAGCACGATGACCGCACAGCTGCCAGGTAAGATTTTTGGTACCACCACCCGAACATCCGAACCCGTGGCGTCCCGAACGATACGAGAGTATTCCGCTGGGGTTTTAGTGGGTAGTCGATTAGTTAACGGAGTCCGACATAACTTTTTTTTTTGTTGCCACCACCTTCCTCTAAGGCGATGGTACAGGGGGGGGGGGCAACGTCACATCCCCCTACATCCCGGCCCGGCCGTCCCCTTCTGCGACATAACGGCCTCGCAGAAGTAACCCACGCCAGCTCTCTTAGCGACCAACCAGGTTGATCGCCAACCCGAGGACACGGTAACCGGATACGATACCGTGTGTTCGGCATGGGCATGGGTGACCCTGGTTCGATTCCGGAGTCGGGCAAGTGTCTTTGTCTAAACCAGAGGCACTTGCTCTGAGTCTGGGTGTCATTTGTGTTCATGGATTACCACGTTTGTAAACTGCCCCAGCGATACAGGCTATAACAAATGCAGGGGTTTAGTTTAAAAAAAACAAGGAATAAAGTATTAGTCGCCTGTATCTTCTTACTTTTTAATTCTAAATCCGCGCGGGGAATGCAGCGAGAAACTAAATGAATAAATCAATTCCAAATGACTATCATTCAAGGCGTACGCTTGGAATCTAAGTTTTGACGTAACATCCACTTTCTATCGCACCGCATCAATGAATAGCTCGGTCAATAACAATGCACACGGCGGCATTAATGTTGCTAGTTATATTTTTGGGTTTATATGAAGCGATTGTTTGGTTGTTTGGCTCCCTATATAGCTCAACCCTTTTTTTTTTTTTTTTTTTTTTTTTTTTTTTTTTTTTTTTTGGCCCGGGGTAAAATCCTTTATGGACTATCCCTGCCAGCCTGGAGATGGCCAACAGGGGGTGTGTGGGAGTCCCCCCCGCCTCTGTCAGGAGACGGAGTCATACCCACTAAACGTCCCCGGGGTGCACCGTCCCGCGCTTGCTGCCCCGTGGGCCCTGACTGTATCTCCACGGGATATAGCTCGACCCTAGCTACACAATGACTGATGCATGCGTGCTGTCAGATGTGACTGGTCTACTCAAAGCCACTATGGTTCTTTCTTCAAAAGGCCATTTCAGACATTTCCTTGCATTGTAACTCACATATTTTCTTTTAAATACTGTCTGGACTTTAAAAGAGACCATGATTCTCTGAGTTTGTTTCGGCATTTCTTCTCAGAGGTCGTCAGTTAGGAAATGCCGGAGTCATTTTGTTATCTATACTTCTATACTAATATATAAAGCTACAGAGTTTGTTTGTTTCTATGTTTGTTTGTTTATTTGTTTGAACGCGCTAATCTCAGGAACTACTGGTCCGATTTCAAAAAATCTTTCAGTGTTAGATAGTCCATTTATCGACGAAGGTTATAGGCTATATTTTATTTTCAAAAGAATTAGGGATCCGTATGAAAATTGCGATTTTGTAAACCAAGGTGTAAAATCGAAAACCTATTTATGCGTGCGCTGCAAAAACTATTGACAATAGAACAAAATGATGTACTACGGGTTTGTAGGTCTTATAAAGACCTACAAAAAAGTCCGAGAGCACATATCTAACTATCATAGTTTAGTCACAATAACCGATATCATATCACGGGTTCGAAGCCCACGCGGGCGAAGCCGCGCGCAAAAGCTAGTAACAATATATATGTAAAAACATTGACTTGTAGAAGTGTCCATAAAAGATCTATTTACTGAAATAAACATCATTTAATCATACGGCGGTGGTGGATTTAGATTACATGGTGTTATTATCCCATCCATCGGACGACCTGGTTAGGTTCGCTGGAAAACTGTGGATGCGGGCTGCCCAGGACCGGCCTCTGTGGAGATCCTTGGGGGAGGTCTATGTCCGGCAGTGGACGTCTATTGGCTGAACTGATGATGATGATGGGGCGTCACAGGTTTGCGTAAACGCATCCCACTGTGACTTGATACGAAACACTGTGCCAACTCGTCTTGTAGGCTCATCAGTAGTATACGACCTATCAGGAGGCCGTAGTCTCGATCAGCAGGTCACGCAACGTCTGGAGATGCTGGACATCAGATGGGTGTCCATTGTTTGCTACCTCAGAACTCCCCTGTGCTTCGGAGTCTACACGTTTTCACTACCATCTATGGTAGTTAGTAGCGTGCTAACAGTCAGTTGGTCTCTGTATATAGTGGTAGTGTGCTTCACGTATTCATTTAAAGATAACTAGCTGAGCCACGCGGTTTTACCCGCGTAGTGAAGTAATTTATTTTTTCGTCAGTTTTATTTTCTACTTGCTCGATACGTATTGTTATATTTTGGACAATTCACACAATATCTTTATAAATTGTAGCCTATGTGTTATTCTGATTTATAAGCTATATTATTGTAAAGTTTCATTAACATCTATTCAGTAGTTTTTACGTGAAAGAGTAATGAACATCCATCCAAGTTTATTTTGGTATAAAACTTGAAATAAAGAGACCAACAAATATTTCTATGAAGGTTTACTGCTACTACTATCACTTCTCAGCCCATAAATTGGGCCTCCTCCCATCACAAGGAGGGTAAACAGCCTCAGGATAAAATCCGGTATGCTATATTGTAGTGATTCGTCTGTTACAGCGGCGAGGAAGCGAACAACACGACATCGGAGACCGCTTCCGAGAAGAAGGAGGGCAGCGAGGCAGGTGGTGAGAGGCGTCGACCGCCGCGCAAGTCGGACGTCGTCAACAAATGGTCGCACGACAAGTACAACGAGAACGAACAGGTACGCGCGAGGGAACGGAGCATGTACGGGTTCGATTCCCGCACGGAAGAAATATTTGTAATACCTTCCGGGTCTGGGTGTTTTCTATCTATAATATGTATGTATTTACAACAAAAAAAAAAGTATATAAGTAGTTTATTTATTTATACTTATTGCACAGTAATGTACAAAGGCGGACTTAATGCCTTAGGCATTTTCTACCAGTCTACCTTAGGGTGGTGTTCCATCTCGTTACCATAACACGAGCATTAAGTTGCTTAGCTTGGGACGAGATGGCGTTGTGTGAAATGTCCAAGGATAATTATAGTAGTGGGACAATATTCGGCTGCCCGCCCAGGACCGGCCGTTTTCCAGCGACCTTAATCTGGTCGTCGGTCCACCGAGTGGGAGGCCTGCCAGCTTCCGCCTTCCGGAACGCGGTCGCCACTCGAGGATTTTGAGCCCCATCGGCCGTCCGTCCTACGCGCTATGTGCCCAACGCACTGCCACTTAAGTTTGGCAATCCTGTAGGCTATGTCCGTAACTCTGGTTTGCCTGCGTATCTGCTGCCACTTAAGTTTGGCAATCCTGTGGGCTATGTCCGTAACTCTGGTTTGCCTGCGTATCTGCTGCCACTTAAGTTTGGCAATCCTGTGGGCTATGTCGGTGACCCTGGTTTTCCTGCGTATCTCCTCATTTCTGATTCGATCTCGCAGGGTAACTCCGAGCATAGCCCTCTCCATTGCCCTTTGGGTGACTTTGAGCCTTCTGATGGAGCCCATAGTGAACGACCACCCTCGCATCTTCGTCCGGCTCCCAGTAGTTTTACTGGGTTCCTTCGTGTGTATGTGAGAGCCGGTGCCCGACAGGGCATTTCCTTGAATTGTCTGCTCCATCTTAGACCCTGGTCTTGCTTTACATCACGCAAGCTCAGGATCACTCTACGTAAATGTTGTCGTGTAGGTGCCGAAGTCTCGCGAGGAGTTGGTGGCGATTTACGGGTACGATATAAGGAACGAGGATGCGCCGCCTCACGCCCGCCGCAACCGGAGATATGGGTGAGTACCCAGCTAGGGGTGTCATCAACTGTGGAACATTTTCCTTCAGGGAGTTAGCCTACTGTGCCATGCTGGCAGGACGGGTTCGCACAGGATTTGTATCAAGATTACCTTCTCTTAAGACTAGATGATCTGCCTATTTCGTTATTTTAGTCGCCGTACGACACCTTCAGTATGATATGAGTTGGTGACCTTCCTTTTTCTTAATTCGGCACCACACGGAATATTCGCGATGTTGCAAATGGAATGTGTGTGTACACTTAAAAAAATATAAATAATATAAAAAGTATAAAAAGGGTTCTTAGAATCCGCGCTAGGATGAAATGGGGTGGTTACACAATGTATTCTAAATCCGTCACAACACAGATCCCTTTCTAATGTCATTTAAATTTATACGTACAATGTGTTGACCATGCTTACAATACGGAGGTACCGAAATTGGCGGTTAGTGTGGCTTACAAATTTTATGCATGCGTTTGACTTGGCTGCGCTGCCGTGCAGCTTTCTGGTTTTGCTTTCCAACAATAATTGGTTGCGCAACAATTAATTTAGTTGTTATGGTGACACTTCACTTCTATATCCGTATATAGATAGATAGACACAGGGGCGTAGCTACCGCCGTATCAGCCGTATCAATTATACGCGGCCCCCGGGCCATGGGGGCCCCGCCGTGCGTAAGCAAAAATTAATAAAAACTTATTAATATTTAACAAAATTAATAAAAAATTAGTAAAAATATTTTAATATTTCACAGGCAGAAACATTAGTAAATCTAAAGTCATCATCAGCTATAAATCATTTAATAAATCAGTTTGCCGAAAAAAAAGCAAGGAGAGTGAATATTTAATATAAATTGATTGAAAAAAATTTTTTTTCTTTTGTGAGAAATACCCCTCATAAGGGCCGGCAAATATTTTTTATACGGGGCCCCACCAAGGCACGCTACGCCCCTGGATAGACAACTCTTTATTGTACACCAGTATTAAACATTTAGAACATAAAACTTTTTTTTATAATTTAGTAGGCTTACGTTTGACTGACGACTGCCGCTTGATGGAAGGCGAAGATGACGCCTGAGATGATATCCTACTAATATTATAAAGTTTGAAAGTACTTGAATGTATTTTCAATTCCATTCGGTAGTTTTTACGTGAAAGAGTAACGAACATCCATCCATCCATACTTACAAACTTTCGCATTTATAATATTAGTATGATTTATAACAATTTTGTCACCGTTCTTTTTTATTTCCTGTTGTGATTTCCTACAATTTTGCATGCAATCAAACTCAAAAGTATCTAGTGTTTCTTACAAGGATTGAGGGCGAAACCAGACAGACACCAGAGGCGGAGGCAGTTCTTTGTTTTGTTCGAATTAGTATGAAAGACGACACGCATAAAGGACAAAGCACACTTATCAACTCTGAAAGGGATCGGCACCGTATCGCCTTTCGCCTCGCTGTCAAACAGGCGTCTATCTTATCGAAAGCACGTAACAAAAGCGGACCGGCAGCTCCGATACGTCGCCTCGGCTACGGCTAGGCGACGCCGCACTTACGGATGGCCCGTAAGATAATGTTACGAATATGTTAATGATTTCTTAGGTTTTCGCGATTATTACACATTGAAATTAAACACTTTTTAACGGATTTCTGCGTGCACATGGAACGTTATCAATAAAACAAAATTATAGGCGGTAGATTTTAACTGTTTCTTTGTACTTTTGAAGACAACTGTCATCTAGTTTCTCCCGCGACCACGACTGCTGCAAAGCATTCGAAACGTCGGGAATTAAATAATGTAATATACACGCGATAAATCCGTTAAAAAGTGTTTAATTACGAATATGTTATGTCCGACCGCTGGTTGACCACGCGCCGTACGGCGTTCGTAAGCTTGTCCCGAGGCGAGGCGTTTACGTTAAGAATCCGATTTGCAGTAGGGACTTTCATACACATAATACTGAACGCCTCGAGTTGATACGGTGCCGATCCCTTTCCGAGTTGATAAGTGTGCTTGGTCCCTATGTCGGAGCGTTTTTCACACAAAGACAAACAAAAATACCATACCGCCTCCGCTCCAGCTGTGTGTGTACGGTCTGTGGGATCTACTTAATACTACCACCGATTCGGTATCTAGTATCTACATCAGTAGTAATATAGATACACTAGCTTTTGGGCGCGGCTTCGCTCGCGTTGACTTCGAACCCTTGCTTATCTCTATGCATTTTTTTTTATGAATATAAAAGTGGTTATTGTGACTAAACTATGATAGTTAGATATGTGCTCTCGCGGACTTTTTTGTAGATTTTAATAAGACCTACAAACTCGTATTACTTCATTTTGTTCTATTGTCAATCGTTTTTGCAGCGCACGCATAAATAGGTTTTCGATTTTACACCTTGGGTTACAAAAACGCAATTTTCATACGGATCCCTAATTCTTTTGAAAATAAAATATAGCCTATAACCTTCCTCGATAAATGGACTATCTAACACTGAAAGAATTTTTGAAATCGGACCAGTAGTTCCTGTGATTAGCGCGTTCAAACAAACAAACAAACAAACTCTGCAGCTGTATATATTAGTATAGATTTATAGGGATTTTTTTACACCTCGTATGTTATGTAAACAGCCGCGGCCCTAACAAGTACACACGCACCTGGGAAGATGAGGAGGCCTACAGGCGCCAGACTGCCGCTCAAGCTCAACCACGGAAACCCCCCAACCCTGAAGACTTCCCTGAACTGGAGGCAGCTGGTAAGGTTAGAGGGTAAGTGTCATGTTACTATATATCTAGACGTTTCTCGCGCATATTGCAAATTATTTGACTGCCTCGTTGGTCTAGTGGTTAGATGTGCCGCCTTTGGATCAACGGGTCCCGGGTTCGTTTCCGGGGTCGGGCAAGTGTCTTTGTCTAAACCAGAGGCACTGGCTCGGAGTCTGGGTGTCATTTCTATCTATAATATGTATGTATTTACAAAAAAAAAAAAAGTATATAAGTAGTTTATCATCCATCTCGTTACCATAACACAAGCATTAAGTTGCTTAGCTTGGGACGAGATGGCGTTGTGTGAAATGTCCAAGGATATTATTTGTCTATTATTTGACAGTCACAATTATATGTTAGCTTCAAACGATTCTAACAGATGGCTGGATTGAGTAAGTATTCAATGGATGGCGCTATGTTAAAAGATAAATTACTGTATGTTAATGTTAAATGTAACATAACAAAAACCTTAGCATCAGCAACGCGTTGCTGGTGGTTCGTTAGTCTCGCTAAAACTCGCGAACGGCTTGACCGATTTGGCTAATTTTGGTCTTGAAATATTCGTGGAAGTCCAGGGAAGGTTTAAAATGTGCAACATTCTGGAATTATCTTTCAGGTTTTTTATTTATTGATTCTGAGGCGGATCGAAGATTGTCCGTTCAGCTAGTTTTAAATAAATAATCACTATCTCTTTCCCTCCCTTTCCCGCTCTCTATCCACATAACTAACAATACCTCGCCTTGCAGGAGAAAACCCCGTGCCCCTCGCCCGCGTTCCAAGTCGCAGCCAAATTCCAACGATTCAGTCGAAAGTGGCCCTCAGCTGCGAAGGAACGCCTCAATCAAGACGACCAAGAAGCCCCTGATGCGACCGGCAGCCCCCAAGCCGGTGCCAGCCAAACCAAAGGACAAGTTACCGGCCATTGAGAATCTTACCATCACTGCCAATCTGAACAACAAGTGAGGCAAAATGGTCAAATTATATTTATCTTGGCCTTTTGACTGCCTCGTTGGTCTAGTGGTTAGATGTACCGCCTTTGGATCAACGGGTCCCGGGTTCGATTCCGGGGTCGGGCCAGTGTCTTTGTCTAAACCAGAGGCACTGGCTCGGAGTCTGGGTGTCATTTCTATCTATAATATGTATGTATTTACAAAAAAAAAAATGTATATAAGTAGTTTATCATCCATCTCGTTACCATAACACAAGCATTGGGTTGCTTAGCTTGGGACGGGATGGCGTTGTGTGAAATGTCCAAGGATATTTATCTAGGACTACTACTATTCAGACCATATATGACTCACTATTGCGTCAAGCCCCCGCGATGCAGGTTACACAAAAGTGCAGGGGTTTCGTTTAAAAACAAAAAAAGGGAATGCTACTGTTACGTTAGTTTCGTCTGGTTCCAAGAGGCGCTCAACTGAAATACGAATGTTATAATAAAAATCATAATCATCATCATTAACAGCCCATAAATGACCCACTACTGAGTCGGGCCTCCTCCAAATTCATGGAGGGAAATTGGCCTGCTGTGCCATGCTGGCAAGAGGGATTGGCACAGGGTTTGTATCAAGTTCTCCTTCTCTTCTTCTCTCCTCTCTCTTCTTCTTCTTCTTCTCAGCTAGGTGATTTGCCTCTTGCGTTCCTTTAGTCGCCTCTGATGACACCCACCGGATGGCTTGGATTGGTGACATTGTGTATTCTAAATGTGTCACCACACTGAAGATAATAATAAAAATAAGATAGAATAATTATATGTCTTGAATCAAGCCGACCAACCCCAAACAAATTTTACTCATCCACGCACATTTGAAATACTCATCCTATACACCAAAATAGTCTCTGGTTCCATTTATTCCTTTTCAGGTCTAACAAGTGTCACCAACCCATACCATCCCGAGGGTTCGTAAGAGGCGACTAAGGGAACGCAAGACGCAAATCACCTAGCCGCAAGAGAAGGAAAACTTGATACAAACCCTGTGCCAACCCGTCTTGCCAGCGTGGCACAGTAGGCCAATTTCCCTCCATGAATTTGGAGGAGGCCCGACTCAGTAGTGGGCCATTCATGGGCTGAAACGAACGAACGAAGTGTCATTGTATAAGTCGGTATTTTGATTTTATAAGCTGGTTGTTTTTTTCCAGCCAAGGTCAGGCCCCGCGGAAGGTGAACGCGGCGGTGGCTCAGCAGAGGCCGGTGCCAACCGATCAGGCTAAGAAGAAACCTGCGCCGTCACAGGTAATACTTCTATCATCATCATTATTGCCTCGTTGGTCTAGTGGTTAGATGTGCCGCCTTTGGATCAACGGGTCCCGGGTTCGATTCCGGGGTTGGGCAAGTGTCTTTGTGTAAACCAGAGGCACTTGCTCTGAGTCTGGGTGTCATTTGTGTTCGTGAATTACATGTTCGTAAACTGCCCCCGTGATACAGGTTATACGTATTGCAGGGGTTTCGTTTAAAAAAAAAAGAAAAAAATAGCTAAGAGAAGACCTTTCCCAAGGATTTCCACAATACCGGTCTCAGGCCACATGCGTTTAAATCCGACGGCCGGGTGCCACTCAATGACTTTTTTGTGCTATCGGCCTTCAGTCTTGTGCCCCGCCCACTGCCATCAGAGTTTGGCACCCTTGGGGGCTGTCCATCAATCACGTGATGTTTTTAACCCCTCCCTTCCCCTTGGTGATACGTGGTGAGGTTTAAGACTACCCCCCTTTAGAACCTGACGTGATTAATGGATAGCCTCTTGTGAGATATTCAAATATCAAGTTTATTTTGTTGGACACTAGTGACCCGCCCCAGCTTCGCACGGGTGCAATTATGCAGTTGTATTATAAATATAAACCTTCCTCTTGAATTACTCTATATATTAAAAAAACCGCTTCAAAATCCGTTATGTAGTGATAATGGACACTTGACACCATATTTCGCTTATTTTATACATGGTGATTTTTTTATTAGTATGAGTAGCAGTGTGATATTTTTTTTATGTTATAGCCACAACAACAGGGGACTCCGCCACCCAATAAGTCCCCACCGCAACAGCAACAGAAGCAGCAACAGCAACAATCGCAGCAACCACCGGCTGCTGGTGAGTGGTATCAAAAATAGAATTTCTTGAATAGCAGATGTGCATGCCATCGAATTCACCGCATTTAAGAGAGGATAATAGAGTTGCCATTGCTCCGTGTGGAGACAAATTTAGAATACATAGTGTCACCACCTCGTTTCAGCCTGAAGGTGTCGTAAGAGCCGACGAAAGGAAATGACGAGGCTCAAAACCTAGCCGCAAGAGAAGGAAAGTTCGATTCTGGGGTCTTCAGGTGTCATTGTGTAAACCAGTGGCACTTGCTCCGAGCCTGGGTGTAATCTATGTTTATGAATTTCATCTTGGTAAACTGCCCACGCGATACAAGTTATACATAATGCAGAGGATGCGTTTTTTAAAAGGAACCATATGGCGGACCGTAAGCTTGTGGTTAGATGTGCCGCCTTAGGATCAACGGGTCCCGGGTTCGATTCCGGGGTCGGGCAAGTGTCTTTGTCTAAACCAGAGGCACTGGCTCGGAGTCTGGGTGTCATTTCTATCTATAATATGTATGTATTTACAAAAAAAAAATGTATACAAGTAGTTTATCATCCATCTCGTTACCATAACACAAGCATTAAGTTGCTTAGCTTGGGGCGAGATGGCGTTGTGTGAAATGTCCAAGGATATTTATTATTTATTATAAACTAGCGACCCGCCCCGGCTTCGCATGGGTGCAATTATATTATACCTATAAACCTTCCTCTTGAATTACTCTATCTATTAAAAAAAACCGCTTCCAAATCAGTTGCGTAGTTTTAAAGATTTATGCATACATAGGAACGGTCAGAAGAATGCGACTTTGTTTTATACTATGTAGTGATAAATTTCTTGAGTTTGACATACGTTGAGTGCGGTGATGAAACCGTTTGCACAGGTGGAGGCAGCAAACGCTACAGCAGCCTCCGGCAGCGGCCACTCGCCGACACGTACTCGCCGCAGCCGCAGCAGCAACAGCCGCAAGGGCAGCAACCGCAGCCACGGCCGCAGCAGACGCAGGCGCAGCAATTGCCGCAGGGACAGCAGCCGGTCAGGCAATACGCCGGTAATATGTTGTAATGTATTAACTAGCCGCAATATCCATGTGGTGGGTTAAGAGTATGTATATGGTTTCACCACCCCATTCCATCCTGAGGGTGCCGTAAGAGTCGGTAGAAGGTAATAACAAGGCCGAAACCTTGCTGCAAGATAAAGAAAACTTGATACGAAACTGTGTGTCAGTACCTTCAATGGTGGAGGAATATTGTGGAGGCTCGACTCGGCAGTGGTGTTATGTATGTGCTGAGGAATAGTAATAGTAGAACTAGCTTCCGACTGTGGCTATGCTTGCGTTGCGTTGATAATAAGCCAACTGTGTCTCATATTTCGTAAAATTATTCAGCTGTTTTGGTATAATTAACCAAATATTATCCATAGCCCAGTAGGCTAATTTTCCTCTATTTTATTGGAGGAGTTCTATCTCAGAAGAGAGTCATGCGTTGTTCCGATGTTGATCAAATTAATATACAGGGTGACTGGTAAAATACTAAAGATATTTCAGTACTCGATCCAACTACCGAATATGTAAATAATTAGGTTCTTCATATTTGACCTAAAAACATTTATGTACGGACAATCATTTCAGACAGCCTGCGCCCCTGTCGTGTGCGGTTTAGTGTTAGGTCTGGCAGGGAGCCGCAGCGCCAATACTGTAGGCGGCGATTTCTTAACCGTGCGAAATGCTCTGTAAACTTCGCTATCGCGGTGTAGGGCTTTTTGGCAATTCTCACATTTGTGGGCGATATTTCTTGATGTCAATAGCAAAATATATCGCATGCCAGTCGCTACACTTTTTTATTATAATTTTATTGTTTCCATATTATTAACATTGTCTAGCGTGTTCTTCAATATGTACAATCTTTTGGCAGTCACGTTGTATAATATTGTTGTGTATCACACACCTATGTATCTCAGAGCAATTTTAACAGTATATTGATTGTTTAATAGGTCAAGGCGAGTTCGTTTCTCACCAAGGCAACCAAGCGGCGCATCCACCACATCTCATTCATCAGGTATATTTCACCAATTCCTCACGAGTCGAAAATACACGCAATTTGCAAATAATTTGCTATAAGTGAGGCCTTGTTATTGGCTCAATGAAGCTATCCCTAAGGAATACATAAGCCTTTATTAGCTGTAAGTCCTCCATGCATTAAATAAATAAATAAATAAATAAATTTGGGCAGTCAATATATTCGTGTGGTGACCTATATATAATCCTAAAGGTTTTTTTCCTGAAGGGTTTTTTAATCAGTTACTTGAATGCTTTAAACCCTAGGCTTGCGTGCTGGATAGCAACGCCAGGGTCTAAGATGGGGCAGGCAATTCACGGAAATGCCCTGTCGGGCACCGGCTATCGCATACTCACAACGTAGCTTTGTTAACCACCACGTAACTGCAGGGGGCCTCACTTGGTAGCGGATCATTTATGGGCGTAGTAATGGTAGGCAGTTAAAGCATGGTAGGGTTGCCAACTATACTGTTTTGAACAGTAATAAACTGTTTTACACTAAATTATACTTTTTACTGTTGAACAAAAATAAAGTATACAAAATACTGTTTTCAGCATCAAAATGCAAACACATTACTATGTGTTATACTTAGACGCTCACACATTATTTCAGTAATGAATGCTAAGTGGCGGGAGGGTAGAAATAGAGCATCTTTTAATTTAATAAAAAAATAGCTCCTAATTTATTTTAATTTCAACTATAAGTGTGGTGAGGCAAATAAAGTTTTAAAAAAAAAAAAATTAAAAATTTAAATAAACCCCCGACACAATGACCTTAGTTCCCTTTAAAAAGAAAAAAAAAATACATCGCGTTGGGGGACTGCTCCTATTTATTTATTACCTGACCCCTGGTCAGGGTTTCATCAAACATGTACATGTATAAGAACAATCGCCCGTAACTCACCTGTCATACAAAAAAAACTGTATTGAAATCGCTTCATCAGTTCGCGAGCTACGGTGCCACAGACAGACAGACAGACATACACGTGACACCCCTCTTTTTGCGTCGGGGTTTAAAAAGATTATAAATTAGTAAGTTGTGCGAGAAGCTCTAAAAATATGTATTTAAAACAATAAATAACACACTGTTCATTTACTAAAATACTGTTTAATATTCTTCATATGTATAGCAGAATATACTTTATTTCTTGTAAAAGAAGTTGGCAACACTAGGTCGCTATTGACCTCTAGCAGCTAGTGAGTGAATGTGTTTGTGGTTCCCAGCAAGTGCGTGTGCCGGCCAGCGGCGCGAGTGGGGGTCTCCCGCTGGGCGCGTCCCCGCCGCAGCAGCAGTTGGCCCAGCAGCCGCCTCACGCTCAACAGGTACTACTCAGCCCATATGTGACCCACTGCTGCATGGCGCGGGTTCGATTCCCGCACGGAAGAAATGTTTAGTACGACCTACAAGTATTTGTTCCGGGTCTGGGTGTTTTCTATCTATAATATGTATGTGTTTACAAAAAAAAAATTTATAAAAGTAGTTTATCATCCATCTCGTTACCATAACACAAGCATTAAGTTGCTTAGCTTGGGACGAGATGGCGTTGTGTGAAATGTCCAAGGATATTTATATTTATTTACATGAAGGGTCCGTGTGGTGACGGATTTAGAATATACAATGTCACCAATCCATACCGTCTTGAGGGTGTCGTAAGAGGCGACTAAAAAAAACGCAAGGGGCAGATCACCTAGCCGAAAGAGAAGGAAAACTTGATACAAACCCTGTGCCAACCCGTCTTGCCAGCGTGGCACAGTGGGCTGGTTCCCTCCATGAATTTGGAGGAGGCCCGACTCAGTAGTGGGTCATTTATGGGCTGAAATGGTACATGAAGGGTAATTAGCCTACTGTGCCACACTAGCCAGACGGATCGGTACAAGGTTTCATATCAAGTTTTCCTTCTCTTGCGGCTAGCTTATCGGCCTTGTCATTTCCTTTTGTCGTAACTTACAACACCCTCAGGATGGAATGTGGTGGTGACACTATGTATTCTCCGTCACGACACGAAAGAGGTAAAGGAAACCTTGAGACCAGTCTCTGTGACAATCCGTCCAGCTACAGCACATTTCCGTCCATGAATTTGGAGGAGGCTGCAATGATTGACGGCACTAATAGCCTACCGCACGATGGGAAATAACGCGTGTCGTAAAACTCAACAAAACCCAACACGCTCGGTGATAGGATCGAAAGGCCCGGCTAGCTAGCTACCACCCTCACATCTAAGTCCGACGCCAAGCAGTTCTACTGTGTTCCGTCTTGTGTATGTGAGAGCCGGTGCCCGACAGAGCATTTCCTCCATCTTAGACCCTGGCGTTGCTATCCGTCACGCAAGCCTAGGGTCGAAGGCATTCAAGTGAATGTGTGTCTGCCAGGTGCGCCTGGGGCTGCTGGAGCCCCCGCTGGGCGCGCACGCGCACCACGCCGTGCACAACCTGCCGCAGCCGCATCCCATAGGTGATAACTGATAACGCATGATTAAATAAGTCTAGAAGCATTAAGATGACGTCACGTTCGCCTCTTGAACGACAACGTGACTCCTTACAATTCACTTACCTGCGAAAAACTACTTTCAATACGTACGAAGAAGGTTCAAAATTAAATGAGCCGTTGTTTTGAGATGTAACGTGACGTCTTTGCAATTAAGCGATACTTCATGCTGTGAAAATGACCTTTGATAGATGCGGGCGCCTCGCACATACTATTGTTTGAGTTATGGCCTAGTTGGTGGAGGGCTTGGATCTGATGCCTTTGGATCGGAGGTCTCCGGTTCGATTCCGGGGTCGGGCAAGTGTCTTTGTGTGAAATGGAGGCACTCGCTCCCAGTCTGGGTGTTATTTATGTTCGTAAATTACATGTTTGTAAACCCACTCTGCGATACAGATTATACATAATGCAGGGGGTATGTTTAACAAAAAAAAGTTGATATCAATACTTTTCCACAATTTAGAATGCTCGGAGCTCCTTGGGATGTTTTGAATGTTTGTTGAAAATAGACTCAGTCTTTTATTAGAGTAATGTGTGTGGATGTGAGTATTGTTTTCATTAAAACTAGGTCAAATAAAACGGACAATAAATTAGGGTAATTTTGGGGGGGGGGGGGGGCGTCTATGTCCAGCAGTGGACGTCTTTTGGCTGAAATTATCATGATGATGATGATGATAAAATATATTAAATTTGATAGCATAGTAAAGCCCTCTGATATTCTTATCAGTTCTTCTCAGCTATGAGCGATTTCCCAACTGGTGGTAATCTATATTACTTAATTTTTTTTTTTTTTACGAATATGTTGACAATTTATAAGTGGCCATTGTGCAGTAGGTCGTGGGCGGACGCAAGCTCTTTGACCTCTTTCTTGAATGTCGGCCTTTTATATAACATATCATGCATAAAAAGAGTGTCCATGGAGTTTCTTGCTTGTTCTTCTACATAGGATGTACGTTTTGGAACAAGCAACTAGAAGCACTTAGATACCTAACTTCACTTTCGACTTTTCAAAAACGCCTGTAAATAGGTTCAATTGAAATAAATGATTTGAGTTTGAGTTTACTCTATTCCTTAGTGCATATTTTTTTCTTGAGGCAATGTCATATACATAGATAAACTAATAGTTTTTTTTAATGAATATGTGTACACAGGTCAGTTGCAACCGGCCCAAGGATACGCACCGCCAGCTCTGATGCCGGCTCAGTATATGCAGGTATTTACTTCATCATTAACTGGTGCCTCTTTGGTCTAGAGGTTGGATGTCTCGCCTTCGGTCCTTGCTCTGAGTGGGTGTCATTGTGTTCGTGAATTATATGTTTGTAAACAGCTCCCGCGATTTAGGTATAAAGTGCAGTGGTTTCGTTTAAAAGAAAACGAAAAATTGTTATCTGGCATTTATTTAAAGAAATGATTTCGTAATGATTTCTTAGGTTTTCGCGATTATTACACATAAAACAAAATTATAGGCGGTAGATTTTAACTGTTTCTTTGTACTTTTGAAGACAACTGTCATTTAGTCTCTCCCGCGACCACGACTGCTGCAAAGCATTCGAAACGTCGGGAATTAAATAATGTAATATACACGCGATAAATCCGTTAAAAAGTGTTTAATTTCAATGCGAAATGATTTCGGTTACACAACCTTTTTAAAGTTCGGAAATAGCATAACCTGCAGTTGATGCTAACTGGGGGTGATTGCTCATTCTAATACTACTACTCAGCCTATATATGACCCACTGCTGAGTCGGGCCTCCTCCAGCTACATGGAGGGTAACCAGCCAACTATGACGCGCTGACCAGATGGCTTGCCACATGGTTTCATATCAGGTTTTCCTTCTCTTGTGGCTACAATATCAGCCTATCATTTCCTTTTATCGGCTCTTACGACACCCTCAGGATGGAATGGGGTGGTAATAATATGTATTCTAAATCCACACGGACACTTATTGTTTTTTTTTTGTTTATTGCACTTTTTTTTTCGTGTTCATTAATGTTGTAACTGTAATTTGTATTTTCTTTCTGGTAATGCTAGTATGTTTGTTTGGCAGCAAAGTGGCGGTGGTGCGGTGTTCGGGGCTCCGCCCCTCTACGCTCAGCCTCCTCACGGCACTTACCCCCACCAGGTGTACCCGCATCATAATTACGTAAGTCATACTGTCAATAATCTTTATTTGGTGGTAGGATCTAATGGTCCACCCGCCTAGCTACCACCCTCACATCTATGTCCGGCACCAAGGAGTTTTGCTGTGTTTCAACGTGTGTATGTGAGAGCCGGTACCCGATAGGGCAGTTCCTTGAATTGCCTAGTCCATCTTAGACCCTGGTTTTGCTTTCCATGACGCAAGCATAGGGTCAAAGACATTCAGTCACTCGTAAAAAAAATCGGGGTCAGTGACCCCACTGTGGTTTAGTTAGAAGCTTATTGTTTTATTTTTTATTCGAATCGGCACAGGATAATTTTAAGATTCCTTTTTTTTTAATTTATTCATGCCTTTCAAGTTGTCGTAACTATGACGAGCACAAAATTGCAATGGCCCCCAGTACCCGGTAGCCTTACTATCTCCGGCCACGGCTTGGTTCAGTGGCCAGCCATAGAGGAGGCCTACGTCCAGCAGTGGACTGAAAAAGGCTGATGATGCTGATGTTCTAGTTGTCGTCAAAATCAGGGGTTATTGGAATATTTTGATCGTAATTTTTTCGTTACGCTATATATCTTCGAATTGGGCTCGCACATGTTGAAAATATCATCCTGTATATTTAAAATAGTTAAATGAAACTAGGTAACTTTGGTTTCCGGTCTTAAATGACCAAAATAAGGAGATTCTCTCATCTTGCGAACTTGCTCTCACTATGCTGTTTAGTGCTTTTTGTAAACAAGACCAATAATTTTAAAAAGAGCAACTACAGAATTTCTTGCCGGCTCTTCTCTGTAGAGCAGCCTTCCGAACCGGTGGTAGTTTCGGCATTAATGTGATTGAACGCAGGGATTGTGAGCGATCAAGGGAGATGGAGGGATTTTAGGAGTGAGGAATTGTGTATGAAAGGTGTGAATGTAGGTATGACGACTGATAGGTGTGTGTGGAGACTACCACCTAGTGCGGGACAGGGGCCGTAAGATGATAGATTCTAAGATCCCACTGCAGGATTACCACGCTCATCTGTTATATGCTAAAAACCATTTTTTTATGTTTATTTATGATTAGGAGAATATATATCTACCAGGTTGCCTATCAAAAATTGAATAAATTTGAATTTATTCAAAGATACTTGCGGCCAAACTGGCCGTTTTTAGCATATAACAGATGAGCGTAGTAATCCTGCAGTGGGATCTTAGACTAATAATGGTGTTTATAAATATGACGATTTATGAGAGTCTTGTGATGAAACCTACGTAAATAAGTTCCTTTTGAGTTTGAATTGTCGTGTGGCACTCAGGCGACCCAGGCGGGTGGAGTGACGTACTACAACTGCACGGAGCAGGACCTTCCGCAGCCGCAGCCGCGCACGCAGCGGAGGCCCACCGCCGCCATCCCCATCGTGCCGCCGCAGCCCAACGACAGGTGCATGCCAAGCCTCTGGCCGATGTTTGTTGGAGGGCCCACGTAGCCATTTATGCTATATGAGAGTTCCCGTGAAAAGTTTTCATCGAACTACGCATACTATTACTACTCCAGCCATAGATGACCCACAGTTGGGTCTGGCCTCCTCTATTTACATGGAGGGATGGCACAGTCATCATCATCATCATTTCAGCCAAAAGACGTCCACTGCTGGACATAGGCCTCCCCCAAGGATCTCCACAAAGGCCGGTCCTGGGCCGCCCGCATCCACTGCTTTCCGGCGACCTTAACCAGGTCGTCGGTCCACCGTGTGGGAGGCCTACCAGCACTGCGCCTTCCGGAACGCGGTCGCCACTCGAGGACTTTTCTGCCCCATCGGGCGTCGGTCCTGCGAGCTATGTGCCCTGCCCACTGCCACTTAAGTTTGGCAATCCTGTGGGCTATGTCGGTGACCCTGGTTTTCCTGCGTATCTCCTCATTTCTGATTCGATCTCGCAGGGAAACTCCGAACATAGCCCTCTCCATTTCCCTTTGGGTGACTTTGAGCCTTCTGATGGAGCCCATAGTGAGCGACCACGTCTCTGTTCCATATGTCATCACTGGCAACACACACTGGCACAGTGGCACAGTGTTTCGTTTTAAGTATTCCTTGTTTTGCGGCTAGCTTTTTGGCCTTAGCATTTCCTTCTGTCGGCTCATACGACCCCCTTAGGAAAAAACGGGGTGGTGATGACACGGAATAAAGGGGGGAGGTATTTGACCCCAAATCTCAAAATGCCGGTTGAATCGAAATATCCCAACTGCGTCAATATTGTTCTACTAGTTTTCTGATGTAGGGCATCTAGAATGTGCTTATTTTTATAGTTATGACAAGTAGGATCGAAGTAGGTAGATTGATTTTATATACTTGCGTCAAGATATTATAATATGGACATGCCATTTTATCCATAATGTGCAGGATTTCGTTCCGGTATTTTAGAGGCATATCCATATTATCCTCTACAACGTTTGACGTCAACGACCTTAAATCAATCTACCTACTCCGACCTCTAGTTATGACACTAAATATTATCTGTTTCATTATGTTAGGCCGGCCAACTCGTCAGAGAAGGACAATATAGACAGGATCGTTGAGAATATGTTCGTCAGGAAACCCTGGCCGGCACACGGAGCCGGTGAGTTTATACCTACTAATTAAGAATAATGAACTTTATACTTATTGGTTTAAGGCCTGTTTTTCTACAACCTGCTATGTACTTAATGCGTTTTGGAATGACACTTGCATGTGATTGTCAATTATTTAGTTATATTCCCCTCCCCTTTTTCCCAATTTTATTCATTGCCTCATTGCCTGACCTGTTTTGGCTATTACTACAACTCGGCCCATAAATGACTACTGAGTCGGGCCTTCTCCAAATACATGGAGGGTAATTAGCCTACTGTACCTCGCGGGTCGGACGGGTTGACATATTGTACGAGATCCGGCTGCAGGATTACTGCGCTAAAAACCAAATGTTAATGTATATTTATCATTAGGAGAATATATATCTACCAGGGTGCCTAGCAAAAATTGGCCCCAAGTATTTTTAAATAAATTATTTATAATTGGTTTTTGGGAAAACATTTCGTTCACTTGTTATTTCAATAAAATATCGTCTGTATTACGGCAATTTAAATAAAGATTCTAAAAAATCACGGTTGCCCTTCCGCACTTGGCCGCACCTCTTCGCAGCCAGGTGTATAAAGATGGTTGACCATTAATCACGTGATGTTTTTTTAACATTTTTTAACCCCTCCCCCCCCCCTTGGTGAGACGTGGTGAGGTTTAAAGGTGGGTACTGACCAACGTTACGAGGTGTAATGTAACGTGTTACACAGCGAGCAATTGTGCAGTCAGTACGTCGTGTTACGGGGAATCCAGCGACCAATGACGTACTGACTGCACCAATGTTCGCTGTGTAACACGTTACATTACGCCCCGTAAAGCCGGTCAGTACTCAGAAAACATAAATACACGTGGTATTTTACTATGCCCCCCTACCCCCTTGTGATATTTTGTGATTTTTGCCGAACAACTCACTCCCCCCCCCCCCCCCCTCGAACCTCACATGATTAATGGACAGCCCCAAACGTATGATTTTGATAGAGATACAGTGTGAATCAAAGTTGGTATTCTACGACCTATGATTAGATACTGTGGTTACAAAATGTGAACATATCGGCACGTACCTAAGTAACATAACTACTACTAATACCATTTATTTTGCTATGAAGAAAGACTATGGGCAAAACTGTATTTGGAAGCGTGGCTGCGCTCTCGCTTGCAGTAGATGCCGCCCTCAATGCTACGAAGCCTTGACAATAACGGGATAGAAGAAGTCCACTTTAAGTTTGCCAGTTTGTTTTAATTGTTGGTACAGTTATTTAGTTTCAGTATCGTAGTGTTTTGCTATAGTTGGTAAATAACCTTTGTAATCGAGGTTCGGTAGAAGTAGAATATATTTTAGGTAGTGATCGATCATGGTTCGATTTCGGGGTTGGGTCAAGAATTTTTAACGAACCTGCACTAGGTACAATCTCGCGGTGGCAGTTAACAAACATGTAATTCACGAACACAAATGACACCCAGACTCGGAGAAAGTGCCTCTGGATTTGAGAAAGACACTTCCCTGACCCCGAAATCAAACCCTGGACCAAAGGCGGCACATCCAACCCTTAGACCAACGAAGCCGTCGAATTTGAATAATGGTACAGGATTTCTCGCGCAACACGTATTAGGCATATGCGTCAATCTTCATACGTTTCAACTAGATTACCTAAATAGTTCTCACTGATATTTTGATGTTCACCAAGTTTCTAGGAGTTCTCTTGTTTATTGGAAAAGAGATGTAATTAGGTGATTTTGAGGCATCTATTTTTCAACGTTCAATGTCTGATTTTTTTTTAGTTTCATTTTAGCAGTCTATGTATTTAAACGGTATCCAGAGACGATTTGTAACAATTTCTTGTACAATACCTCAAAGTATATCTTTGCTTTAGTTTCTGCCATTGGGGAAATTGATTCTAGAGAGAAGATCACATAAGGGCAAACGTAGTGTGGGGCGCACTCTTGGGCGGTTTTTATTTGTCATATTGTGCGTGCAGAGGCGCTCTTTTCTGCAGGAAAATCACCCACTACTGTCTCCTCTAAATTCGTGGTGGGAAATTAGCCTATTGTACCACGCTGACAAGACGGATTAGAACATGGTTTTATATCAAGTTAGCCTTTTTTGAGCCTTTTTAGTGAAGGATTGCACAGTTGAAGCCGCAATGGGCAGGCCACGTGGCTCGAAGAACGGATGGCCGTTGGGGCATAAAAGTCTTGGAGTGGCGTCCAAGTATGTGAAAGAGAAGCGTGGGAAGACCCTCGACTAGGTGAACGGACGACCTTGTGAAGGTCGCTGGGAGTCGGTGGATGCGGTCTTCACGAGAACGTGCATTGTGGAAATCTATGGGGGAGGCCTATGTTCAGCAGTGGACTTCTGTGGCTGATAGACAATAAATAGCCTTTTTGCATGAAAGTGATTCACCTTGTACGTTCCTTTAGTAACCCTCAGGATGATATGGGTTGGTTACATTATGTATTCTTAATCCGTCACCACACGGAATCAATTGAATAAATAAATAAAAAATGATTAAATTAAAAAGATATGGTGAATCTATTAAAATTAATTCTAATTTTAGATTCAAAAGACAAAAACACCGAGAACCGCAGCTCACAAGAACCGCACAGCAAAGAGTCGTCACAGCCCAACAGTCTGACCTCGTCGTCAATATCCACCGACTCCAAGCCCTCGGAGCAGCAAGAGAAGGCGGAAGAAGAAGAGAAACCGCAGAAGGAGACAGTAGAAGACAACTCCACCCCGGTTGACGTCCAGAATAGTATAACGACGGATGCCTGACTAATAAGAATTAAGTTGTACGAGTGCTACCAAGCTAAGTACTATAGTAATAGGTAACTATGTTTTTTTTTCAATCTTTATTTTTTTTATTTATTTATTCATTCTAAGATGACCGCGTCTAGGTTTATGTCCGTTCGGAGTAGGATTGTTGAAAATAATCGACTAAATCGATTGCTTGGGTATTCGATTGTAGATTAAGTTATTTTGTTCGACGGATTATCGATAAACTCGAATACGACTTAACAGTTATTCGAATTCTCACACTGCAAGCTGCAGACAATAACTGCAGACGTATCCAAATATAGACTTGTGAAGCTAAATCCTATCTGTTGTAGTTGTATAATTAGTCACACGGCAGTGGTGTTAGTCACTGTCGCCCGCCGCATGCCGTAATCGACTAAAATCGTTTGCAATCGACTATACTGAACAATCGACTAATTTAGTTTAGTAGTAAACGCGAATCCTTTCTAACAATCCCTTTATAGATACAACTGTTTGGTATGTCCAAATGTTATTGGAAAACAACTTATGATCACGTGATTAATTATAGATGACGTCATAATTATAACGTTACAGATTTGTGTAGATAAATAAATAGATAGTTAATAAAGGTTTCACAAATGACGTGGTCGTTCTAAACTTAAATCGTGACCTAGATGTTTCTGATTACCGTTTTGGCTGTGTTAGCGTCTACTTGTGGGCTTTGTAAAGATTAAAGCTTTTCTATCATTATCATCATCATCATCATCTCAGTGCAAGACTCCAGCAGAGTTACGCCCCTTCCAATTACTTCTACTGTCTACTGTTTTAGAGTTAGTTAATGTTTAACACAATGTTTTTGTTTGTATATCAGATTTGACAGGTTTAAAATCGTTTTATTTTTACTAAACCCGCGGCTACAGTGTCTTACTCTCTTTTGTCTCTTCCGTCATCCAGAAATTCTTTATGGTGGGAGTACAATTCGGAATATTGGACATTAATGGCGAAAACACAGACAGACGGTGGCGCGACGGAGACGGTTTTAAACGTTTTATTTGCGGTTTTTTTAGTCGCTACATATTATTCATAATAATAGGTAGCGACCAGTATGCTACAATTTGTCTGTAATATCAAGAACTCAACTATCAACATCAAGAAATATCTAATTAAAAACTTATCGGGACTTATCGCGCACAGAATGAATACCTGTTTTTGTCTGTGCGCGATAAGTCCCGATAAGTTTTTAATTATGTGTACAAATCGCGAAAGTTTAAAAATAACAATCAAGAAATATCTCCTACAAATGCGAGAATTACCAAAAAGTCCTACACCGCGATAACGAAGTTTACAGAGTAATTTGTATGGTTATAAACTCTCCGACAACAGGCGCCGTGGCCCCCTGCCAGGCATACCACCTCGTCTGGCTGAATGGTCATCCCGTTGCGCCTAACAGTATGAAAAACTACACACACAACTCTGAGGGTATTTTATACTAATTCGGACAGTAACCGTCATCAGCACGCCTCCGCACCGGTGTCTGTGTGCTTTCACTTTAACCTTTGATTGGATGGAATGTTAGTTAAAAAAGAACCGGTGCATTGAATACACTAGTTTTGTGGCTGAGTATCTTTTTTTTCCCATTGAAAGTATCACTGGTGACACATAATTCTGATTCAAAGATTACCCCGAACAACCATTGTTGGAAACTTCAAAAACTATGATCAAACTCAAAAGGAACTTTAGTTACGTAGGTTTCATCACAAAACTCTTATAAATCGTCATATTTATAAATACCATTATCATCTTACGGCCCCTGTCCCTCACTAGGTGGTAGTCTCCACACACAACTATCAGTCGTCATATCTACATTCACACCTTTCATACACAATTCCTCATTACACACAAAAACACATACACAATAACACATTTTTACGTAATTTTACATATAGCTTTTAATCTTTACAAATGCCAACGAACAAATTTAAATTAAGAATCGTAATTAGGTACATGGTTATAATGAAGTGAAAAAAATATATAAAAGAAATTTAAAAAAATATTGGATTGTATCATATCTTGACGTTGAATCTTAATGGAAATTATCTTGTAAATACTATATTAAGGTGGTAAGTTACATAAAGCTAGAGCTACACTTGGGTTTCGAGCAGAACTTGAAGAGGACATGTGTCTGGTCTAATCATTTAGTTATACTTCATTTTTATTCATTTAATTTGCATTCGTTGACGTAAATAAGCGATTAGTGTTTTCTTTTCATTTATATTATTGTCGTGTTATCTTTGAATAGTTCAGTGCTGAGTCATAACATATACAGGGTGGAACTAAAACAAGAATCGAAATCATCCAAAAAAATAATTAATTATTATTACATACCTATAATAATATGGTGTAGCAGATAAGTAATCAGGATTTCATGTCGTTCAGTATCTAGGAGAATAATAAGCCTTCTAAGTTGTCATTCTTGTTCGTGAACTACATTTTTGTAAACTGCCCTCGTTTTGTCCGCTCTTACGACACCCTCACAATGGAATGAGGTGCCGAAACTATGTATTTTAAATCCGTAACTACATAAAAATTATTGAAATTCTATTTATTTTAAAACATAATATTGGATACTCATTAGATAATTATTACTGATGTTTATTTCTAGCAGTGGACTAGCGTGGGTTGTTGATGATGATGACTAAATATTACGTTGTTTGGCTGTGTCGTTTTCGTTTTATTAGATTACTCACCATCTAAGGTAGCTTCGTCATCATCATTTCGGCGCTTTAAAGAGTCACTGCTGGGTCGGGTATCTTCGAATAGTAAGGTCCTTCGTACACAAGGCTACGCAAATATTCGATACTCAACGATTTTAGTCTTCAAGCTACTACGGCTATATAAATCCATTTAGGTTCGTACACTAGTCGCATCGCCGACATTCATCTCGATACTCGCGTCGCGCCTGGCGCGCGCTACCTCCCGGTCGAGATCGTCGCTACATATGTCGCGGCGATTTCCACGATGGCGGTGGATTTGGATGGATTTCCAAGTGTGATTTGTTTAGCCGGTACACCTATAGTGACTGAATAGGCAATTCGCGTCTTGCGATTCATTGTCGTGTGTACGGACCGTGCGCTACTCGATACTCGCGACTTGATACTAATGTAGTATATAACATAAGTATCGAAGATTTGCGTAACCTTGTGGACGAAGGGATTTGCGTAACCTTGTGGAAGTAAATTTACTATGGTACTAGGTTTGGTTTCTGAGGAGCTTTCTATATCTAGCGGTTAAATTGTATGCCTATCTCGCTTCGTTAGACGCCCTAAAGACGGGACGGGTTGCTGACAATAGTCGAGACATTCACTGACTGAATTAAACCTTTATAACCATATGTCAATTTGAAGAACGTATACAAAGTAAAAGAAACCTAAATGCTACATCAATTTTTACGTTTACGAGTGTTAAAAACATTGCGCTGTACTTTATAATATTTGCTATTAGGTTAATAATTGCTTGCACATTTCCAAAGTCGCTAATGAATTAGTGAATGTAAAATTTAAAGCGTTTTCTTATTGACGTGTCAGTGTGTTCAAGATGATATATTTATAAGTAAATGTAGTATTGTTCATATTTGGATTTGGCTGTAAGATTTCCGTTCATCTAATACATTTTTATGCAGTATAAGTCTAAAGTAGTAAGACTTTAGGTGGAAGATACGGTCTGTTCTTAGCTATTTTCCCGAGAGATGGCGTTGAAGTTAACATTTACAGTTTATTTGGGTTGGTGTGTAATTGTAAAAATATTGTTAGTTGGTAGCGTGCGCGCTTATCGGACATTACGCTTTATTTTACTGGGTCATATCAGTGCCACAATATCCTCCCAATTCGACACAACTCGAAATTATAGTATCGTTCAATAGTGTACGTAATATTGTTCAAACGTACTATTAGTATCAATGTGTGGCATTTGTGTTGCTAACTTAAATTATATTTGTTTATCTTTCTTATAATATAAAAATGAATCGCAAAATGTGTTGGTAAGGGCATAACTCAACAACGCCTGGAACAATTTGGCCAATTCTTTTTTCAAATGTTCCTTGAAGTTCAAGGATGGCTTTTACGGCGAGAAAAATTCGAATAATTGCCGGAAAACCCTAAAACAGCTTATTTCTTTTTCCCATACAAACTAAATCATTATTATTATATACTAGCGGCCCGTCCCGGCTTCGCACGGGTGCGATGTTTCCCACGGTTATTGTCGTACCGCGCCGCGGGGTAAAGCTAGTTTCATATATATGTTACTCCATCCATCCGTCCTCAGACCATAATTATTTCGATTACAACAACTTTTAACAATTTATTAATTAAATTGACATTCTGTACCTAGCTTTTAACTTCGCGAATATTTAATGTGATTGCTACGTCATGATGGACCGATACCCTAATATGTTTGGTATGAAAGATTGAATTATCGGTACATTTATATTTAATGTTGTATCACTAGTCTTCTTTTTTAAGTAATTATAGCTGATATTAAGGGAGTGATTTTAACATGTAAATCCTAAAATACCTACAGAAGAAATATGATATCGGCAATAATATTATTACACTCGGAAATAAGATATTTTCTAATAAAAAAAACGAACAAAAAAAATTAAAAAAATTATGCTTTTGTAAACTAAGCTGGTTATTTATTACGATAAGTAAATCTTCTAAACTGGATGTTGTGTTTAATTTGTTACCCTCACATGTCTCCTTTGTCGTCTAATGTGGCGCCCCCACAGGATGCCAGACACCACCGGAATCTAGGGAGGGGATCCTCCTCCCTAGCCTCTATCTGCGGCGCGCGTCAGTCAGACCGTCCTCTTTGCCCCGCTCCGCTGCCTCCCTATTGAAATAAACTTTATCCTTTGTTGGTATAGGGTTGCGGTGTCTTTAAATCACTAGTTCTCGGTTTGATTCGGGTTTGGGCATTTTTGTGTAAGCAAGATGGTCTCGAAGAGCTGATGGCGTTCGCTCCATAAATGCAGTTACATTAAACAAATAAAAGGCAAAGTCGATCTATGGAATGACAACACTCGTTATTTTAATATATAATTTATTCACAATATCAGTTATATAAAGCCTTAAAACAGGTATTATATTTATGTACAATCTTTACATTTAAGTAATTCTTAAAATAATCGCAAATCGTTGGCGATATTAGAGTATAATATATTGCCGACTACAGTGGTTTATTTAAGGGCTATTTGTGTTATTGACTATCGGATGCGCCAGCATGTATATGAGCCCCCGTTATACTCTTGTAAAGTCTATAACATCTTAAATACATTGTACTGTGTCTATTATACAGTTTTCTTTCTTACTTTTATTCTTCTTTTAGATTATGTACCGTGAAAATAAAACAATTTAAAAAAAACTAATCGCCATTGTGACGATAAAGCGTACGTAATGATATATTATAGGCGCGCGAATTCATGTCATTAATTTTATTTAATAATTTGCAAAATTACCTAGATTACAATAAACCAAATTGACAGCTGTTGACTAAATCGGTAGTTATTACCGACATTACCTACTATAACTAATAATTAGGTCACAGTCCGTCACAGCATTACCGCATTCCTCAGGATGGACATGAACTCGCGCGCCAGTAGTAAAACAACCGGTCGCTTTAGGAACTTAAACATGATTAGTTTCAACAACATCTTCCGCCGCACCACTCTTTTTACTCCTCTTTCCCTCCAAGTCGGCATAAATGTCCTCTAAACTCCTCCGTTTAGTTTCTGGCACGCAGAATATGAGGTAAAACACGTTTAGGAGGCACACTAAACTGAACACCCAAAACGTATAATGGTATCCAATCCAATTATTCAATGGCGCGAATATTTTAAGGAGAGCAAAATCTGTACCCAGAGATATTGCCATAACTAGAGTCGCTACCGTCCCGCGGAGCTGAAAGGAGAAACATAAAACACAACATTTTTTTTAAACAATGTGGCGACGGATTTAGATTGCACAGTATCACCACCCATTTACATCCCGAGGGTGTAAGAGCCGCCAAAAGGAAATGACAAGGCCGAAAACTTACTAATACAAGAGAAGAAAATTTGATACGGAACCCTGGCTGGCACAGTAGGTTAATTACCCACCATGTAACTGGAGGAGGCCCGACTCAACAGTGAGTCATCTATGAGCGTAGTGGTACTACCACGCCATTCCTTCCCGAGGGTGTAAGTATGTAAGAGTGCCGAAATGAAATGACTAGAGCGATAAACTAGCCGTAAAACTAGGAAAACTTGATTGGAAACACAGTAGGCTAATTGCCCCCCATATTTTTGGAAGGGGCTCGACTCGGCTGTGTTTCATGTATGGGCTTGCAAACGGGATGATATTTTAAAGCCGGCGCTTAAGACATCTTCAGGATGGAATAATGTGATGATGAGCTATGTGGGACAATGTAGGCTCGGCGCAGCAGTGGTTCATGTATGAGCTGAAGTAAAATGTATGGGACGATATTTTAAATAGGCTGTACTCAAATGTATGGGATGACTTAAGGTGAATGTTCCAGGGTAGCCCGCGAAATTCAAATTTTCGTAAATTTTTTGCAATTTGCAGAATTATAATCATCAAAATCATCAATACAACCCTCCAAGCTCATAAAGGGTGCAAGAATGACTTTGAGCTTGAAAAAGTTTTTCTTGCACCTTTATGAGCTTCGAGGGTTGTATTGATGATTTTGATGATTATAATTCTATAACTACATACGTCTTACAGCCGCGAATAGTATTATAATCAACATACAACATAGCACTGACCTGCAAATTGCAAAAACCATAAGAAAAATTGAATTTCGCGGGCTACCCTGGAACATTCACCTTAACTCAGGATGGATTAAGTTGGTGATGAGGTATGCTGAAAAATGTAGGCTCCTCTCAGCAGTGTGTGTTTGTAAAATGTATAGGATGACATTTCAATGCCATCTCTTAGGACACACTCAGGATGGAATCGGGTTCTGATGAGGTGTGTGGGCAAATGTTAAGTGCCACTTACCTGGAAGTTAAACATCTCAGTCATGACGACTAGTGGCAACGGCTGGAGACCAGAGGCGTCAGCGAAGATGGCGGTACAGAGAGCCACTATGGGTACCCACCCAGGCAGGAACACCTTGATCGTCATCAGGTAAAACCAGACTCCTAGCAAGCACATGCTGAACCCAGCTACGACGCTGGTGATTGCGAGAAGAGGCTGAAAAAAAAAACCATTTTGAATTAGCCGTAGCAGCTTCGCTCTCGTCGACCAAGAAGATTTTTAGGCGCAAAAGGATGATCATCCAGCCACACGAGGTGGTATGTCTGGCAGGGGGTCGCCTATCCCCCAATAACTGTAGCCGGGGATTTCATAAGCGTGCGAATTGCTCTATAAACTTCCGCGATAAGGAAGTGTATGTGATGGGCCAGATTTCGATCCACCCCATCGTGATTCACAAATATACAAACAACAAAACGGAATATGCTATATCAATACTATGTATTAGCTATTTATTTTATATAGGTACATATAATTAGTATTAATTATGTTAAACTTACAAGTACATACTAGGAATGAGGCTAAAACAAGCACAGACTTGTTCATTCTAAACTATACCTATGTCTTCAATTCATATTCATCGCGCCATGATTCCCACATAAATAATTAAGTCCAATACATATTTATTTACAGGAATGTATAAAACTATACTTTAAAGTTCAACCAAATACCTAAAATGTACGGTTTAAATAAAAGAATAATACAATGAAAACATAAAGGTAAACAAGTGAAGCACGGGTAACACCGGAGGCCCGGCGAACTCGGGGAGCTCGGGGAGCTCGGGAATCAGGGTAAAAAGGCGGAGCTACTTTCGACGGAGAGGGGGGGACTTTTGGTGTTTATAAAAGGGGTCGCGGGCAACAAGGGACAGTTAGTTAGTTAACAATTTTCTTCGTCGCGGATCGTTACGCTGGTCTTTTGTAGCCGCAACTCTGGACCCTGGAGTGCTGGCTGGCTACTCGGTTTAGGACAGTACTGTGAATTAGCCTAGTATTTGATTCGCGGATCGTAACTCTTGTCGGATGTGTGCTAGTCGGTTTAGTGCTTAAAATTAGTTTAGAACCTAGATTTCAGTGTTAATATAAGCGTTCATAGGGCTCCGCGAGTGCAGTGCTTGTGTTAGTGCTTAAGCCTTTGGATTACAATTTGGTGCCGTGACCAGGATATTTACCTGGCATGGCAGGGCATTACTTGTATTATATTTTAACTCATAGTCACATTGTAGTCACCTACAAAGTGACCAGGATCATTTACCTGACATGGCGGGACGCTTGTTAATGTTAACTTAAACTTGTTTATGGCTTGACCAGGATATTTTACTTGGCATGGTGGGACATTATTTATATTATGTTATAGCTCATAGTCACAATATAGTCTTCTGCAACATAACTAGGATGTTTTAACTGGCATGACGGGTTAATAATTCTATCATTTTATAACTTATAGTCACTTTCAGTTTACCGGGATAGTTAGCTTACCATGATATAAGGCTTTATTCTATCATCTTATAACTTATAGGCACACTGTAGTCACTTAGTTAACTTGGCATGGCAAGGCATTGTTTATATTAGTTTTAACTCATACTTACTTACTAGAACAACATACTCACTTAACCTGAAAAACACAGAAAGGCTATTAGAACAAAACAAAATCATACGTTACGTTTGCGGAAAATTTAAATAATTTGTCAATAGTGTAGTAGTCATACTTAACGGTAACATTACGATTTCATTTGATTCGATTATTAGTATCGATAACAACAAAAAAAAAAAAAACTTCGCGTCTTTCACTATATTGTAATTATTAAAACAAAAGAAAAAAAACACTCATATTCAAATTTAATCATCATCATCATCATCATCAGCCCACATTAGTCCACTGCTGGACATAGGCCTCCCCTAAAGAGCGCCATAGCGCCCTGTCTTCGGCTTGACGCATCCAGCTGCTGCCCGCAACCTTTCGCAGATCGTCGCTCCATCTAGCAGAGGGCCGTCCCACACTACGCTTGCCGATTCGCGGTCTCCACTCAAGAACTCGTCTACCCCAGCGGTTGTCGGTTCTTCTACAGATATGACCAGCCCACTGCCACTTCAGTCTGCTAATTCTCTGAGCTATGTCGGTGACTTTGGTTCTCTGCCGGATAATCTCATTACGGAGCCTATCCTTCAGAGAAACTCCAAGCATAGCTCGCTCCATAGCACGCTGAGCGACTTTAAACTGGTGGACTAGTCTCACCGTGAGTGTCCACGTCTCGGCGCCGTAGGTCATGACGGGTAGGACGCACTGGTCGAAAACTTTAGTTTTCAAACTCTGCGGGATGGGCGACGAGAAGACCCGACGAAGTTTTCCAAATGCTGCCCAGCCCAGCTGGATCCTCCTCTTGGCCTCCCTGTCGAAGCTGCTTCTACCTAATTGCAAAATGTGCCCGAGGTATGTGTATTCTGAAACAGCTTCAACAAGACGGCCATTCACAACGATAGGTCTCGGATGAATGTGATCATTCATCATGATTTTGGTTTTATCCAAATTCATGCCGAGACCCACCCGTCGCGAGGCTGATGCTAAGCTGGTCAGCATCTGTTGCAGCTCCTCCAGCGATTCCGCCATTAGGACTATGTCATCTGCAAATCTCAAGTGTGAGATGTACTGGCCATTTATGTTAATGCCCTTGTCTTTCCAGTCCAGCGTCTTAAACACATCCTCCAAAGCGCTTGCGAACAGTTTCGGGGATATGACATCCCCCTGTCTCACTCCTCGGCACAGTTGGATGGGTTTAGTACGCTGGTCCTGTACTTGGACACACATAGAGGCCTCATCGTACAGACATCTCAACACTTGGATGTAACGATAGTCCACTTGGCATCGCTGAAGGGATTCAAGAACAGCCCAGGCTTCGACGGAGTCAAAAGCTTTCTCATAGTCCACAAAAGCTAGACACAGGGGCCGATTATACTCTTCGGACTTATGTATAATTTGCCTCACTGTGTGGATGTGGTCTATGGTGCTATAACCCCTACGAAACCCGGCCTGTTCCGGAGGCTGAAATTCATCGAGCCTTATGGCGAGACGGTTCGCAATGACTCTTGAAAACAACTTATAGACGTGGCTCAGGAGTGAGATGGGCCTGTAATTTTTAAGAAGGGTGGTATCACCCTTCTTAAAAAACAGTACCACCAAACTCCTGCTCCACGCCTTAGGAGTTCTCCCGCAGTGAATGACGGAGTTAAAGAGTTTTTGTAGTTCCTGTATGACAGGAATCCCTCCTGCCTTCAGAAGTTCTGAAGTAACTCCGTCTTCACCGGGGGCCTTTCCATTTTTAAGATGTTTAAGAGCCAGCACGATTTCGTCTTGGCTGATATCGGGCAGTTCGTCGGTGTAGTGGCGGACCAGGGTGGCTCTTCCATCCTGGATAGAACGTTGAGGGCGAGTAGCATGTGCAGCATAAAGCCGGCCATAGAAATCTTCGATCTCGGCAAGAATCTCCGGCTTAGACAAAACGGTTCTGCCATCGCGTGTTGTGAGCTTCGCCAGGTGGCTCCTCCCAAGCTGCTTAATGAACACCTTGGACCCTCGGTTTCGCTCAATTGCCTCTAATATGAGGCGGGTATTGGAGCTCCGAAGGTCACGTCGTGTCATTTTAGCTATAAGCCGGTTGAGATTTGCCTTGTCTGACGAAGTGGCATGTGTAGCTTCCCGTCTTTTTGCCATAAGCCGCAGAGTCTCGTCCGAGAGTCTAGACTTCGTGCCTTTACGCTGCGTTCTGTAAAATTTAATGCCCTCACCCCTTAGTGTATCCAGGATGTTTTGCAGGGTCTCGTCGATGTCATCGGTAGGCTCTATGGCAGCAAATCTAGAGTCCAGTATGTTCTGGAACGATTCGGTTCCTGCCATGATTTGGAGTAGGTCCGGTCGGAGCGTGGACTTCATCAGACGGTTTCTTTCAAGCTTTAAGTCGATATTCAGAGAGCCTCGGACAAGTCGGTGATCAGATCCTGTATTAAACCTGTTTATCACCGAGACGTCTCTGAATATGTGCTTCCTGTCCGTCATGATGAAGTCGATCTCGTTTTTGGTCACAGTATCGGGGCTTTGCCAAGTCCACTTCCTGTGGGGCTTCTTCTTGAAGAAAGAGTTCATCAAGTAGAGCCCCTCTTTCTCTAGGAAGTCGACAAGCATTTGCCCCCTGTGATTCCTACTCCCATAACCATGGGGTCCCACTCGAGATTCACCACCAATCTGAGCACCTACCTTGCCGTTAAAATCCCCCATAACAATGTTAAAGTGGGCCTTGGTGGTGTTGTGTAAGGCCCTTGAGATGTCCTCAAACATATTCTCAACTTCATCATCCGAATGTGCCGAGGTCGGTGCGTAAACCTGGATGATCTTCATGCTATATCGTTTCGATAGCCGAAGAATCAGGTACGCTACCCTCGTCGACACACTGGAGATTTCTTCCACATTGTTAGAGAGGGCTTTATTGACAAGAACCCCTATGCCACCCTGCGATTTCTGCTGTCCTTCGCGGAAGTACAAAAGGTGGCCAGATTCTAGGGTAATGGTGTCCTCCCCCTCTCTACGGACTTCACAAAGACCCAGAACATGCCACCTGATGTTCTCCAGCTCCACTTCCAACTGCGCTAGATGCTCGTCAAGCCTTAGAGTACGTCCGTTGTACGTAGCCAGGGTCAGGTGTTTCAGGTAGCCAGATGTAACCCGGGGATTCTTCGCACCCCTTGCCCCGCCGTTACCGTGGCCGCTACCTGGATGACCAGGAATAGCGGGGCTGCCGGGAACTGGGGGCCATCTTTTTGTTTTGCCTATCATTAAGGGGGATTGCCCATAATCCCCACGCTGGGCATGCGGGTTGGGGATCGCAGTTAAGAGTTGGACCAGACGTTGCTGCTGCCCAACGTCTGTAAATAGTTTTTTCCCTTAGTCGCCTTTTACGACACCCATGGGAGGAGATGGGGTGGTGATATTCTTAATCCGTCACCACACGGACCTGTTTTATGTCCGTAAGGTAGAATTTTAGTTATTTATATTTAATTTAGCTGTATATAATCTGTAGTTGATATATTTTCGTTTAAAAGGAAGTTTCGTAATTTAAGATTATTAGAATTTAAAAAGACTGGTGCGAAGAAGGGTTTGTAACTGACTGCTGGATTGAACTAAACTGACTGATTGAATGCACTCCTGCGCAGCGCGGTCAAGGCGGGAACTATGAATATATTATATGGAGTTATTATCTACGTAATGTAATAGTTCATAGGATGTAATTCGAATTAATTTAGGAATGCGGTACATACAATATTTGATATAAAGTTTACAAATCTGGGGGGATGGTTTTTAATTTAGAAGTTATTTTTTTATTATCAGGATTGTGTCGCGTCTACATATTTGTTTCTTCAAACTAGATGTATGTATTTATGTTTGTTTATATTGACTTCTTCTTGTGTTGTATTTTATGAACGGCAACTTCTATTAAATTATAGACTTTAGCTATAGGAAAGTAGTTAAGTTTCACGATAGTTTGAAAAATGGAGGGATGACAGTTTATTTTATACGATACTATTTAGGGGAGACTGGGGACACTTGATCCCTATTTTGGTTTTTCATTCATAACTCCTAAAATAATAAAGATTTGTAGAATATTTTTTCACGATTGTTTAGGAAATTTATCTGTCTACCTTTTTGCATCATTTAATCATGTAATATATTTGTATTAACCTGTTTATTTTTCGTTTTCCCTGAAGACTACAAAAGGATCAAGTGTCCCGTGTTCTGGGACACTTGATCATGGCATGGGGTAGATATGATCATAGCATTTATTGCACCACACACGGCTACTAGTTCACCACGCTCGCCTAATGAATGATTTTTCCGATTTGATTGACTTCCTTAGTAGCCACTAGGTACCTTCTTAGGTTTATGGACTGCAGTCTGTCCCATTTCATCAACGTTCCAAATGGCCTCAGGCCAAAATTCTAATTGACCGAGTGCGAACGTAGATTAAGAAAAAAACATGGAAATATTGTGATTAGAACTGATAGACCTGCTGAGGCTAGTTGCTACGTGTACTCGTATAGATAAATGTCAATTTCTGCGCATGAAACCATGGAACTAGTCGTCGGTGGCAATATTATTGGTCCATTTTCGTATTTTATTAGCTGGATTATTGTTTTGGACAGTCTATTCATATGCTACCTTCCGTAAAGACTGCGAGGACAAACCATGGTGCAGTTTACTGGCTTTTCAAAGTATTTGACTAAATCGGACTCATCTACATCCGTAAAAAATTTTAGACTGTCGGTAGTCGGGTTCATATGCTTTATATTGTATACTGGTTGGCGTTTTTTTCACACTGTCCTTCCTTTTATAAGTTCTCGTCATTTTGGAGTCAATACTAATAAATAAAACAAAATCTAATAAATCTATTGTAAGTAGTTATGAATGTAGGGGACACTTGATCCCATAATCAAGTCTACCCGTGTTCGGCATGATCAAGTGTACCCTGGACCGTTATTTTTTAAACAAGTATTTTTCGTAATCAAATCAAAATGTTATTTAGACAAATAACATCTCAACATACACTTGAATAAATCAGGTTTAAACAGTTATAAATGTAATCCCTAATTTATTTATATGAAATCCTGAAAATAACGATCAAAATACCTACAAAAAAAGATGTCGACCTCTTGTAAACAAAATGTCGCCACTGCTCTGAAATTGTCAATAATAAACTTTCAAAATGACATTTGGTCATTGACAATGACAGTTATGATTAGTATGGCATGTATCGAATTTTAAAAAAATCTGTAGTTTTGTAGTTACGACCCAGGGATCAAGTGTCCCGGGGGATCAAGTATCCCCAGTCTCCCCTACGTTTCGCGTATTAGTAGATATTAGATAAAGTGATAGATAGAGGAGGATATAGATATATGATAGGTTATATTTATTGCTGGTTTATTGGGGGTTGTGCGTTTCTATGGTATTTATTTCTAACGTCTTTCTTTCTAAGCTTACGAGTAGGCTAGGTACAATAAATGGTTTGCCTCTCTTTCACCGATAGTCTGTTAGCGTGACCGAGTACGTTTCAGCATCTTTGTGGTAAAATTTTATAATTTTTCTACACCGAAATATATACGTATAGTACTTAAATCTAGGAAATGTTTCAAATATGTTAGTCTAATAGTAAGGTAATATTTTGTGTATTTTTGTTCGTAGTCTTAAACTGCCCACTTTAACGACGATTATTGTTGTGATTATTACGTAAACCCACAATAGGCTATCATAGTGATTAAATTAGTAGGAGTCAATGTAGGTACTTTATTTAAGCCTAGGCGGGTAAAGCTAAATATCAAATGGGCACGGATAAATTGGTTGTAGAATGGTAATTTCCTACTAACTAGACGAATTTTATCATAATCGATTTCGTTCATCAATTAAAGAAATCTAGAACCTTAGTAAAGTGAAATATGTGACTTTTTTTAAAAGGCCTCCAAAATCCAAATATTGTCGCTTTCGATTGACCATTGACCAATATCATGTTTTATTTACTAATCGTGTTTGGACGAGACTCATGAAGCTCGCGCTGCTTTGTATGAATGAACCGAAACTTGTTGTTTGTCATTGATCATATACACCTATTACACGTAACCAAACCATAGCGGCGGCTAATTCGTTAGCAGCGACATCTATTGAGAATTGTGGAAACTTATTGACTAATTACATTGAACAATATCTTTTGCTGCCGAATTTTTGAATCAGATTTCTTTAGATAATACAAAGTTACAAGTAATTAAGTTGTAGCTATGCGATAATTTGACGAATGATTAGGAAGGGAAAATGCATGGTTCTAACGGATTTCACGTTACATTAAAATCAATTCATACGTTATTTACTATTAAGTAGACTATTTTATAGAATTATATACGGGAATCGAAATGACTGCATTTAGCGCATATATCTTGTAATTTGCGTGTTAGATGTACATATTACTTATGTAAGTAGGTAGGTAACGGGAAGTCATTAGGAATAGGTACACATTATTTTTTAAGAACTTGTTATTCTAGTAAAGTACGAACAGTAAGGTATTTAGTATTAAGATTTTCAGGTTCTTTAGGTAAGTTCACAATGAATGCGTGCGTTGGATGGGTGAGCAGATATTCTGGTGGTACGTACATTTATAATTTATGTTTCTTTATGTGTGTTGTATATATATTATTTGTGTTTTATATTTTTATTAATATTTAAGATGTTAAGGTTTTGACACGTATGATATTTTCTAGGACTTTTAAACTGATAATTTAGTCATTAATTTAAAATTTGATTCGGGTAATTTTGAGTAAAATTAAATAATAGATACGAATAAAATAATTTAAGTTGTACATTGGTTGGTTTCGTTAATCTTGGGAGTATAGGAAATTGTTATAATTTTCACAGTAAAAAAATGCTTTAACTGCACTTGCCATCCATGTGGTTCCTTAAGGTTAAATGGCAGCGAGAACAGCTATGAAGTGAGCTATGAAAGGATGAATGTTTGTATAAAATTTAGAAAAGCATATGCGTAAAGCGATATGAGTTGATGCTAAAGTATTTAAATTCAGTTTGGAGGGTCAAAAGTAACCTTAACTGAATCCTGGATGGAGATGTTTGTTGATTTCTGAATGATTAAGATGCACTCACTACGACAAAAGGGTTATTACGTTGGAGTACCTTTGGTGTTAGGTTAGGTCAGAAGACACGTCATCGGATTTCCGATTTCGTAGTAACTCTTCACGCTACATGCCGCTAACAAAGATATTTCCCCACACTACACATACGCCAACTTGTTATCATGTCATGATATGGGAATAGAATCGAACGAGATCGTGCGGTATTCTAATAATTAATTACTGAAGGTATAGGATTCGTTTGGGTTGAACGGGTAGTGTGTTCGTTCCGTACTGGTCGTACTGAGATGTTACGTAAAGGTCGGGGCGGCATGCTGTATCATTAGGATTGACCTGCCTCACAACCAGGTTCCCTAGGCTATATATCCAAGCGGTCTTGCTGGATGGGTTAGTTATTTCATACTGCATGATTGTTGAACGTCGAGACCTATGCTTATGTTATGGCTGGTTCAAGAGGTTTAAATTTACACTTTCAGTAACACACAACACATTACATTTACATGCGCATCCAAAGTTCAGATATTAACAAACTAGGTTTATTCTAAAAATTAAAGCTTTAGAAAACGGGTCTTGTTTAATTTATCGTAGAGTCAAGAGAAGGGGAATGATTGGCGAAGCGAATCTATGTCTAGCTTATTTGAGATAAACAAAAACGGGCGAATGTACTCGTATATTGATAACTAAATTATCGGGATCTTATATTTGTGAATGTAAGGGGTTTGAGGGGAAATCTATTCCAGTTAACAGTCTTACTTTCATAAGATTTCGGGGGATGCTGTGATGGGCCAGATTTCGATCCACCCCATCGTGATTCACAAATATACAAACAACAAAACGGAATATGCTATATCAATACTATGTATTAGCTATTTATTTTATATAGGTACATATAATTAGTATTAATTATGTTAAACTTACAAGTACATACTAGGAATGAGGCTAAAACAAGCACAGACTTGTTCATTCTAAACTATACCTATGTCTTCAATTCATATTCATCGCGCCATGATTCCCACATAAATAATTAAGTCCAATACATATTTATTTACAGGAATGTATAAAACTATACTTTAAAGTTCAACCAAATACCTAAAATGTACGGTTTAAATAAAAGAATAATACAATGAAAACATAAAGGTAAACAAGTGAAGCACGGGTAACACCGGAGGCCCGGCGAACTCGGGGAGCTCGGGGAGCTCGGGAATCAGGGTAAAAAGGCGGAGCTACTTTCGACGGAGAGGGGGGGACTTTTGGTGTTTATAAAAGGGGTCGCGGGCAACAAGGGACAGTTAGTTAGTTAACAATTTTCTTCGTCGCGGATCGTTACGCTGGTCTTTTGTAGCCGCAACTCTGGACCCTGGAGTGCTGGCTGGCTACTCGGTTTAGGACAGTACTGTGAATTAGCCTAGTATTTGATTCGCGGATCGTAACTCTTGTCGGATGTGTGCTAGTCGGTTTAGTGCTTAAAATTAGTTTAGAACCTAGATTTCAGTGTTAATATAAGCGTTCATAGGGCTCCGCGAGTGCAGTGCTTGTGTTAGTGCTTAAGCCTTTGGATTACATGTAGGACTTTTTTTGGTAATTCTCGCATTTAGGTATTATACATACACAGAAAATACAATTTAAACAGAATTTACAGAATTACAAGTTAATCCTACTAATGTTATAAACGTAAAGTCTTTTAAGAATGGATGGATGGATTTTGATGAAACTTTACAGTAATGTAGCTTACACACCAGAGTAACACATAGGCTATAATTTATAAAGAATAGCCATTTGTATATTTCTGTTTAGTACCCGTGCGAAGCCGGGGCGGGCTGCCAGTTATTTATATGGCAAAACAGCGTCTGTCGGGTCAGATAGTCTTTACATAGTATAAAACAAAGTCGCTTTCGTCTGTCCGTCCCTATGTATGCTTCAATCTTTAAAACTACGCAACGGATTTTGATACGGTTTTTTTAATAGATAGAGTGATTCAAGAGGAAGGTTTATATGTATAACCCAACCCCGCATTGCACGGGCGAAGCCGGGCGGGGCACTAGTATTTTATAAAATAATAATATAGTAAATGTATTTTTAATTAGCCCATTTAAATATAATAAATAGATGAGTAATATTGTAATTAAATATTATTTTATTCTTTTTAGATTGGTTGAAAAATTATATGTTAGCTCCGAACGATTCTAACAGATGGCGATATCTGTTGACTGGATTGAGTAAATGTTCAATAGATGGCGCTATGTTAAAAGTACAAACGTTTAAAAAACGAAACAATTTAATAGCATAACCACCACAGCAATGCCTTGCCGGGTCTGCTAGTATTACTATAGATAAGATTGGATAATATAGATATCCTCACCTTCCTCCCAGCTCTATCAACAAGTTGACACGCCAAAAACGACCCAATGATCTGGACCACAGCTAGCAAAATTGACTGTTTGTTTGGTGACAGAGATATAGTTGTACTGGGGTCCTTTCCAGCAGCCGCGAAGATTTCACTGGCATACACCAGAACGGCAATGCATCCGCAGAATTCTCGGGTTAAGTTCACGTTTAACGTCACCCAGAAAGCTTTGAGAGCGGTTTTGTCGGAAACTGTAAAAAAGAAAAATAGTTTTATGACATTTCGTCTGGTGACGGATTTAGAATAAATATTGTTGTCACCCCATTTCATACTGAGGCTATTGTAAGAGCCGACAAAAGGAAATGTTAAGGCCGAAAACCTATCCGCAAGTTAGAAACAATTGATACGAACCACCTGGCCGGCCGGCCTATCCACTGCCGATTCGGAAATGATCCACTGCTAAATGGAGGTCCGATTTAGCAGTGGATCATTTCCGAATCCCATAACATCGAGGGTAATTAGCCTACATTGCCACGCTGGTCAGGCGGGTTAGCACAGGGTTTCGATTCAAGTTTTCCTTCTCTTGCGGCCAGCTTTTCGGCCTTGCAATTTCCTTTTGTAGGGTCTTACAACACCCTCTGGACGTAATTGGGTGGTGACACTATTTATTTATTTATTTATTTACACTTCTGCACAAAATGTACAAAGGCGGACTTAATGCCTTAGGCATTTTCTGCCAGTCTACCTTGGGTGGTGCAGAGACAAAGAGTGGTAGGTGTAATTTTTTATAAATATACCTATATGCTACATATATTATACTACATACATACACTACATACATACATATATTATTATATTAATTAAAGTCATACAGATAGTTGATGATTCTTTACTTCCATTCCAACTAATTAGTAACCTCTAAATGCTTACGAAGCTTTAAGTGTTTTAAGTCCGTCGAACCATGGTTGCACGTGACCCACTAACTATGTAAGAGACGGGACAAGGCCCCCAGGGTCACGGAGCATGCTCCCGCAATGGGAGTAAATCCCGTGGCCCTGGTTCAGACAGTCGAGGATCGCCGTCAGTTTTAGTGAGTAGGTCAGGGTGCATCTCTACCCACCCCGGAGTCCCACCCAATCTGGCCAGTCCCCAACAGCCGGGTATCCATGAGGATCTCCGACGTAAAAAAAATGGTTACACGTGACGAAAACAAATAATAATACCAGGAACACAAAACACACAAAGTTCAATAAATGACCTGTGGTATACACGGTCAATTGGCTCGCCACGGCTTGCCATCTGACACACGCAGAATCATTGGAAACGAATTAAATAAAACTGAATTGAAAATGATGAGCGGTATCAAGGACAGTTGCCAACGCCTGAAAGAGGTCGCCCGGTCGAAACGAAAACTACAATTGATTTGATAGATGTTTGCGTTTCATTTCTTTTGAAATATGACGCCGATTCTTGGTTCTGTTAGTTCAGATATATAGATTTAAATATATATAAAAATGCCACTTTTCGTTATCACTACATAGTTTATAACAAAGACGCTGACGTCTGTCCGTCCCTATGTATGCTAAAATCTTTAAAACTACGCAACGGATTTTGAAGCGTTTATATTATATAGTTTTTAATAGATAGAGTGATTCAAGAGGAAGGTTTTTATTATGTAACAATACATGCATATTTTCACCCGTGTGGAGCCGGGCCGGGTCGCTAGTAATTTTATAAATCAAGAACGGCAGAAGCGATTTGAATGATTTTTTTGGTATGTGTTTGGGTGGCTTAGGTTCACAAATCACCCGACAGATGGCATGCAGGACAACGTCTGCCCGGTCATCTAGTTTAAGTATGTTATTATATAAAACGGGGCAGAATATAAAACTTCTTCACCGCACGCTGGGAAATAACGCGTGTTATTTATTTATTTATTTTATTTATTTACACTTCTTTACAAATAAATTTACAAAAGTAGAAACATAAAAGCAACAAAAACATACAATGTGCAATTAGGCGGCCTTATCGCTAAAGCGATTTCTTCCAGGCAACCTTAAGTGAGACAGACTAAAAATACAGAAGGTAGTGATTCCAGAGAAAATAAAAAAAAAACAATCAAGTACATAACTATTTTACAGTAATCTTACTCAATAAATAAAATACATACATATAAATAGTCGATGTAATAAAATACATACATTTAATAAAATATATACATACATAAATATACACATACATATATGTAACAGATAAATAAAGCGTGTTGTCAAAATCAACAAAACCCAGCACGATATGTGGTAGCCACCATCCTAAGTCCGGCGCCAACCAGTGTTACTGTGTTCCGTCGTGTGTGAGAGCCGGGGCCCGACAGGGCATTTCCTTGAATTGCCTGCTTAAAATGTTTAAAATATTGAATTTTAGTCGGTCCTTAATATGTATGCCAAATTTCGTGTTAATCCGACGTTTTTACTGGGTCAAAATCATGTTCAAAGATTCCGTTACATATATACATACAAGCGAAGCTAATAAAAGCGTATTAAAAACAAGATACTCACACAGCAGTTTTGGAGAAAACTTCAGTTCGCTGGTAGTCTGTTCTATGATCAGCCTGTCCACCTCATCGGAGATACGAGGATCGTCTTCTGGCAAAGACCGGAGCCATGCCAAGACTTTTGCTGTATCCTAAATGAAAAAAAAAACTGGCGTTCACAATCGTCATCGGAAGCATTTTTTCTTTATACTACTACCAGTTCGGAACGAGCATCTACGAAGAATCTTAGTGGTCTTATATTCTTAACGCAAAATTACAAAAACCATATAAAAAAACAAAATATATGGTAAATCTACCATCTATCCCGAATTCGGAATACAGCTCTACAGGGCAGAGCAGGCAAGAAACTCTGTAGTTTTAGACAGAAGGCGGGCTCTTCCAGTTTCATGGAGGGTAATTGACCTACTACGCCACGTTGGGTTGGCACATGGTTCCGTATCAAGTTTTCCTTCTCTTATGGCTAGGTTAATTTATTAGCCTTAACATTTCTATTTGTCGGCTCATACGACACCTTCAGGATGGAATGGGGTGGTGAATCCGTCACCACACGGATTTTAAAAAGACGTCGTCGTCGTCTTTTCAGGCCATAAATGACCCACTACTGAGTCGGGCCTCCTCCAAATTCATGGAGGGCAACTTCTCTACTACCGTGCCACGCTGGCAAGAGGGGTTGGCACAGGAGTTTTCCCTCAAAAGTAAATATGTTTTAATTAAGTACCTTATTTCTGCCGCATTTGACTAAATAAGATGGCGTTTCGGGTAGCCTTAGAAGGATGCAAAAGTGGATTAAAGGAATTGCTAGCAGGATCCACAGCACCGTGTTGAAAGGCAGCAGATCTCCCAGAATGAACACGAAGAGATTCCCCACCGTCTGTAAGAACAATAAGGAAGAATTAAGAAGATCCCGACACTACTAGACTTACTTGTAGGCGAGGTCTGGTTATACTGCTAGATGGGTCTTGAAAACAATGCATGTCTTTCTCTCAGCCTGTAAAATACCCACTGTTCCTTCTACTACCTACTTCTCAGCCCATAAATGACCCAGTACTGAGTCAGACCTCCTCCAATTACATAGATCCAGTGGCGGATTTACCAATACGCGGCATATTTTAAGGGGCGGCAGATTTGTCGTCAAAAGAGTGGACGTCTAAAAAAAGGTCCTCACTCACAAAGAGTGGACGTCTGTCGTAACATCAAAGCGCGTATAAAAAAAAGGTCGTCTCAAGAACTGTAGAGGTATACACGGGGTCCCGGTTTCGATTCCGGGGCCGGGTAAGTGACTTTGTTTGAACCAGAGGCACTTGCTCTGAATCTAGGTGGCATTTGTATTCGTGAATTTCATGTTTGTAAACTGCACCGGCTAGTGATGGATTACGTATAATTAAAAACAAAAAGAGTCATGCGGCGGCTAGGTTTTCGACTTTATCATTTCCTTTTGTCAGCTCTTACGACACCCTCAGTATGAATTGGGGTGGCGCCACTACGTATTCTAAATCGTCACCACACTGCTGCCTACAGGGGGGAAAATAGCCTATTGAGCAACGCTGGCCAAACGAGTTGGGACTGGCTCCTTTCAAGTTTTCCTTCACTTGCGGCTAGGGTTTCCTCTGTCCTTCCTTTAGTCGGCTACGGTTTACGACACACTCAAGATAGAATGCGGTGTTGACAGTATGTATTCTCAATCTGTCACTACGAATAACACGGATGCTCCGTGTCATTCGATTATTCATCACAAATAGCCCACAACTGAGTCTCCGCCAAAGTAAAAAAATGATGGGTGGAAATGATAGGGTCAAAAACCTGTGCCAACCCGTCTGGCCACCGTGGCACAGTAGGCTAATTACCTTCCATTTACTTGGAGGAGGCCCGATTCAGCCAGTGAGTCATGTATGGACTGAATAGTAGTATAATAATACTAAAGTATAAGCAAAAAAAAATTACCATGTTTTCCTTCTTTTGCCGGCTAGGTGATCTACGGGTAGGCGCGCACGGGTGACTATTGTCAGCGTGACATTATAAGTTGTTGATGAAAAATTGACAATGTCACCCAGATGTCACGTCGTAACGTGCGCGCATCTTCATACTTAGCCACGGACTTGATACAAGTGACGAAACTGTCACGGTGACAAAAGTCACCCGTGCGCGCCTACCCTTACGTTCCTTTAATTTCCTGTTACGACACCCATATCATGGTATGAGTTGGTGACGTTAACGAATAACGGATCGCATTTAATACTAATTCGGACAATACAAAAAAGCACCACGCCACGCTTAAAATTTTCACTTATACTGTTGCCATAGTAATTCGATTTTCCTCATCAGTACCAAGAACTTAACTATCTATGTATTGATACTTAGTAATGGTTAAGTAATTGCATGCACATCTATCTATCTATATTATACCTATGTCCGCAAACATTGACCGCATCTTTCTGAGAAACAGAGGCGTCTTACGAAGTTCTGTGGTACAGATATTAATTATTAGATTACTGTCTGCGTAGATTGGAAATTGGGTTCGTACCATTTTGCAAATATCGCAGTATTAATATTTAACGCATAAAAATAAATGAATGGTAATTTAAAGTAAGTTACTAAACTTTTCGTTCATTATTAATACTCCATTGTCGGATTTAGAATACAAAGTGTAACCACCACATTCTATCCTGAGGGTGTCGTAAGAGCTGACAAAAGGAAATGAGAAGGCCGAAACCCTAGCCGCGAGAGAAGGAAAATTTGATACAAACCCTGTGCCAAATTGCACAGTAGGCTAATTCCTAAAAGATGCTCGCAGGATTAATAAATAAATAAATATCCTTGGACATTTCACACAAATTTCACATTGACGGTGAATATGACACCGTAAATACGTACTACTAAATGAAGTGGAAAGCCCTAAAATTTAAATTCATAATTCACAATGCACAACGTCCTTAGAAAAAGTAACAGGAAAATTGACAGTCCTTTGTTGAGTTGAGGAACACAAAGCGAGTGTTAAATATTTATCAAATTCACAGTGACACATTGCTGACATTGAACATTTTAGGGAGATACTTACAAAAGAGCTGATGATCATGAAACGGCTGAACGGCTAAACAGAGCTTGATAAAACATGTTATTAAACTATTTTTTACTTTATGCTCGTAAGGAGCCGGAGGAGAGGAGGAGGGCCTCCTCGTCTGCGGCGGCGTGGTTCTGCATCAGATCCCACAATGCCGCAACAGGACGCGAGTTGGAGCACCCCGGGGAGGTTTAGTGCGTAGGCCCCCACTATGGGGGAGAGTCCTACACTCCCCTCGCTGGCCATCCCCGTGGCCGGCGAGGAAGTCCATAAAGGATTTTACCCAGGGCAAAAAAAAAAAACAAAAAAAACAAAAAAAAAGCCCAGTGTGTCTCCACAGGATGTGAGTAAACCATCTAGAAATCTTGTTTTGAAATAAACCATCATAGTCGGTCTGTTAGTCTGTGTGGTGACGGATGTAGAACACATAATATCACCATCCTATACCATCCTGTGGGTGTCGTAAGAGTCGACAAAAGGAAATGACGGCTGATAACCTTACTGCTAAGCAAGAGAAGGAAATCTTGAAACGAAACCCTGTGTCTGGCCGGCGTGGCACGGTCACATAATCGTATCCTTGGACATTTCACACAACGCCATCTCGTCCCAAGCTAAGCAACTAATGCTTGTGTTATGGTAACGAGATGGATGATAAACTACTTATATACATTTCATTTTTGTAAATACATACATATTATAGATAGAAAACACCCAGATCCGGAACAAATACTTGTAGGTCGTACAAATATTTCTTCCGTGCGGGGATCGAACCCGCGACATGCTGCGTAGCAGTCGATCGCTCAACCCTCCATGTAACAGGAGGAGACCCGACCCAGCAGTGGGTCATTTAAGGGCTGATTAGTAGTCGGTCAATCAGTTTAACCACAATGCCGTACACAGACACACATACCTTCAAACTTAAAACGCCCCCCATTTTGCGGGCGATTAATAAAATACTTTTGAACAAAATTGAAATGGACTACTTATAGCGAAGAGTAACAAAAAAGCATAGACAGCAATTTCGGTGCGTTCTTAAATTTGTTATTTTATTTTTTACTAGCGGGCCCGACACACTTCTTCCTGTCAAAAAGATAGCGGTAATAAAGTGCAAATTGACTCTTTGACGTTAGGAACACACCTACATTGCTCTAAGCAATTAGTGGTTGTAATTTAATATGAACTTTATTCAATAGCAATAAAGCTCAAATTGTCTCTACATTTTAGTAAGAAAACGTTTGTATGGGAAAAAGAAAAAGAGTGTTTTTAGGGGATTTCCGGCAATTATTCGATTTTCCGGTTTCCGTAAAAACCATCCTTGAACTTCAACGAACATTTAAAAAAAAGAATTGGCCAAATTGGTCCAAGCGTTGTTGAGTTATGCGCTTACCAACACATTTTGCGATTCATTTTTATATTATAAGAAGAGAAGATTGTTGGAATGTAATTTGATTCAATTTCCTAATGAACTACTACTAAGCCCATAAATAACCCACTGCTGGGTCGGGATTCCTCCCATCACAGAGAGGGCAATTAGCCTAGACTCAGCAGTGGGTCAGTTCTGGGCTGAGAAATACCCAGCAGTAGGTTATTTAAGGCCCAAGAAGTAGTAGTGTCGGAGATTTGTTCTCTAGATGTGTACTCCACAAGAAGTATAATCGAATTGTATATACCTGCGAGAAAATGACGAAAGTCCCAGTCATGCCGCGGATGCTGTCTTCGCTGATCTCCTTAACGTACAAGGGGCAGACTACAAACCCGCCTCCGCTGCCAAATCCGATGAGTGCTCTTGCGCCGATCAACGCATACGGATGCGTACATAATAACTTCACTGTCCACCCCAGCTGTAGACAAGGGATAATGGCCAAATAACATAAATGCTTTTAAGCATATATGCAGCGTGTAATTGCTTTCACTAATCTACATAGTGTCGGCACCCCATTTCATCCTGAGGGTGTCGTAAGAGCCGACAAAGCGAAATGATCAGGCTGAATACCTATCTACCAAAAGAAATGGCAAGGCCGCCAGAGAAGGAAAACTTGAGTCATAACTAACGTGACCATACGTCCCGCTTTGGGCGGGATTGTCCAGCTTTCAGGCTACCCGTCCCACTGTCCCCAACAAGAACAAAAATGACCCGCTTTTACCAATAAACCATTAAGGTGGATGCTCCAGGGTAGCCCGCGAAATTCAAATTTTCTTACGTTTTTTGCAATTTGCAGGTCAGTGCTAGGTTGTATGTTGAATAAAATGTTATTCGCGGCTGTAAGACGTATGTAGTTATAGAATTATAATCATCAAAATCATCAATACCATCCTCCAAGCTCATAAAGGTGCAAGAAAAACTTTTTCGACGTCAAAGTCATTCTTGCACCTTTATGAGCTTGGAGTGTTGTATTGATGAGTTTGATGATTATAACTCTGTAATTACATACGTCTTACAGCTGCGAATCAAATGTTCATCATCATACAACCTAGCACTGGCCTGCAAATTGCAAAAAACGTAAGAAAATTTGTATTTCGCGGGCTACCCTGGAGCATCCACCTTAAACCCTTTGCACTGAAATATGACATCTTACACCGACGTACCCTATAGGTACATATCGCACGCTTAGAATTAAAGTGACTTAAAAAAATTTAGATATAAACAATTTTACTTTAATTTTTTTTGTGTTTTATTGATTTGCTAAAAAGTATTTTTTTTTTAATTCGGTCACTTTAATACTAAGCGTGCGATATATGTATTTATTTATATACAATATTCCGTGATGGCGACACTATGTTTTATAAATAAGTCACCACACGATAAATATAGTTTAAACCTAATTGGATGGAAGTTTTTAATGAAAACAAGCCACATACTACTGTTTGTCTTGTGTAACAAATTAATAACATATTGTTTAAATTGCACGTTGGGTGTGATGGTACGAGTCGTGTGACGATCGCCATTGTTCTTTTGTAACAGAACATGTTTTGGTGCTCGTGGGATTACCTCTATAACCATAAAAATGGTTTTATGATGATTATCTTTTATGGATTGCCAAACTTAAGTGGCAGTGGGCAGGGCACATAGCTCGCAGGACCGACGCCCGATGGGGCAAAAAAGTCCTCGAGTGGCGACCGCGTTCCGGAAGGCGCAGTGCTGGTAGGCCTCCCACACGGTGGACCGACGACCTGGTTAAGGTCGCCGGAAAGCAGTGGATGCGGGCGACCCAGGACCGGCCTTTGTGGAGATCCTTGGGGGAGGCCTATGTCCAGCAGTGGACGTCTTTTGGCTGAAATGATGATGATGATGATCTTTTATGGTGGCACAACTACTACATCATCCCGAGGGTATCGGAAGAGGCGACTAAGAGAACCCAAGAGGCAGATCACCCAGCCGCAAGAGAAGGAAAAATTGATGCAAGCCCTGTGATATAACTTGATACACACATGCACACAGACATATACAGAGTTGATATGACAGAGGGGCATTAAATTACACTACGTATATTTTATGTGATTACTATGAATTCGAAACGGTACAAAAAAAAATACACGTGATTTTTCATGGGGGTTGGAGGGGTAGTCTTAAACCTCACCAAGCGGGAGGGACGGGTTAAAAAATGTTAAAAAAACATCACATGATTAATGGACAGCCCCTAAGGTTAATAAACGATAACATCTGTTAGGAAAGATACATCATGTTCAAATGAGGCAAAATTTTTAAAATCATTTGCGGCCATTCTATTGCTCCAATTTAATTGATTTTTGGTACAGAGCCTGGAAATGATACCTAGTATAGGCAGTTAAAAAAAAGCCCCTAAGTCGTTTCAACCCTGTATGTCTGTGTGTATTCCATATGCTGTGCTGAATAAATGTTTTCTTTCATTCTTTCTGTGCCAACCAGTCTTGCCAGCGTGGCACAGCAGGCTAAATTCCCTCTATGAATTTGGGGGAGGCCCGACTCAGTAGTGGGTCATTCATGGGCTGAATCGATGACTACTTAGTACTCAGACCATAGATGATCCACTGCTGAGTCGTGCCTCCTCCAGTTACATTGAGGGTAATTAGCCACGCTGGTCAGACGTGTTTGGCACAGGGTTTTGTATCAAGACACTTGCTCTTTGGTCTAGGTGTTGGACGTGTCGCCTTTGGATCACGAGGGTCACTGTTTCGAAATGCCATTCCACAGAGAAGAGCCGGCAAGAAACTCCATGGTTAAATGGTTTTATTGTTTTAAATAAAAGGGGTATTATGTAATAATAAAAATAAATAATAAAATAAATATCCTTGGACATTTCACACAACGCCATCTCGTCCCAAGCTAAGCAACTTAATGCTTGTGTTATGGTAACGAGATGGATGATAAACTACTTATATAATTTTTTTTTTGTAAATACATACATATTATAGATAGAAATGACACCCAGACTCCGAGCCAGTGCCTCTGGTTTAGACAAAGACACTTGCCCGACCCCGGAATCGAACCCGGGACCCGTTGATCCAAAGGCGGCACATCTAACCACTAGACCAACGAGGCAGTCAGGTACATAGAGGTAGAGGCTTCAATAAAAGAGACGTAGAGAAAGTAAGAGATACTCACACTAATGGGTATAGAAGCGCAAAGTAGAGCATTTTTCCTTCCATACCGGTCCGCTGCCATTCCATAGATGAAAACTGCTATTGGCGCAAATATGAACATGATAGAAGCCATCCAGGATACGTGTTCCTCTGTAGAAGGGTAGTTGGAGGGTGAGGATTGTCCCATTAATGTCTCTTTGTGGGGGGAGATCCAGCCCATGGCAGTACCGTAGGCCAGGATCGGCATGCACACTGAAACAAGAATTAATTCTTTTCAGCCCATAAATGACCCACTACTGGGTGCGGCCTACTCCAAATGAATGGAGGGAATTTAGCCTACTGTGCCACGCTGCCAAGACGGGTTGACACAGGGTTTGTATCAAGTTTTCCTTCTCTTGGGGCTAGGTGATCTGCCTCTTGCGTTCTTTAGTCGCCTCTTACGACACACTTAAGATGGTATGGGTTGGTGATATTGTGTGAAGACAATTCAAGAATTAACAATTAAAATAATTCCCTTCCAATCTTCATGGTGGGGTCGCAAAGCATGCCACTGGCGCCAGTTCATCCGGCGCCTGACGGAGGCACGTGCAATGTCCCGTACGTGGCTCTCGGGGGGTTGGGGAGCGTCCATAGCTCCCCGTCCAAGCGTCAGGCCGCTAACAGGCCGCAAGAGAAGGAAAACTTGCCTGTGCCAATCCGTCTGGCCAGCGTGGCACAGTACTTAAGCTAAGTACCCTCCATGTAAATGGCGGAAGCCTGACTTAGCAGTGGGTGCAAAGCATTGCCATCTACAAATGTAAGAGATTATTATAGCAAATAATACATTTCCCACGGTAATTAACCACGATTCTTAGGTACTCTCGGGTTTTACTGTCCTGACATATTATTACATATTGGAAGACATATTTTCTTGACTTTTACCACCATCATTGTAACCCTTTTATATAAAAGAGCAACCATGGAGTTTCTTGTCGGCTCTTCTCCGTGGAATGGCATTCCGAACTGATAGTAAAAACTTAATTATTAATTATTTTAAATTTATTTTAATTTTTGTGTTATATTTTTTGACAATTAGAAAGCATTCGCAAGAATTTATAAGAATAAAAATTTGATTTGTTTTTTATTTAATTTAATTGAACGTCATAATGTATAACTACGCCATTTATAAAAGATTTGGAATATAATTAAAAACAATTAATTTAATACAAAACAATTAAATTATGGGTCCGTTTATAATGATCGACGGTTGCCTCAGGCATTAAAAGGTTACTCTTATTGACTATTTGTTGCTGATGTTTGGCCCTTTGAGACTATTGCGCGAGTTTGCTCTCAGAAATCTAACCTTACCTTGTAAAATAACTAGAAATGGCGATCTAAAAAGATAGCACCTACAAAGTTTTTCGATGGGTCTTTTCTGTAGTGCTGCATTCCGTGGTAGTTTCGGCATGAATGTGGGTGGACGCAAGGGTTGTGTGACATCAATAGAGTTTGATGGACTGTAAGAATGAGGTTTTTTTTTTTTTTTAATAAATATCCTTGGACATTTCACACAACGCCATCTCGTCCCAAGCTAAGCAACTTAATGCTTGTATTATGGTAACGAGATGGATGATAAACTACTTATATACATTTTTTTTTGTAAATACATACTTGTTATAGATAGAAATGACACCCAGATTTCGAGATAGTGCCTCTGGTTTAGACAAAGACACTTGCCCGACCTCGGAATCGAACCCGGGACCCGTTGATCCAAAGGCGGCACATCTAACCACTAGACCAACGAGGCACTGTTGCTCCTATTTTAAGGAAGGTAGCCTAGTTTGCCACGCTGGCCTGACGGGTTGCCACAGGGCTAAGGGCCTCCGCTCCAGGCCGCGCGACCAAGTCGCTGCGGCCAACTAATTCTTCTACGATGTATGTAGATGCGCGCATTAGGCGGCCAGGCCGCCGCGGCCAACCCACGCAATATGCGGCCAGGCCGCGCGACTGGCCGCCTTATACGCGGGGCCTCTAAGATTTCCTTCTCTTACGCCTAGGTTCTCGGCTTTGACTGCCTCATTGGTCTAGTGGTTAGATGTGACGCCTTTGGATCAACGGGTCCCCGGTTCGATTCCGGGGTCGGGCAAGTGTCTTTGTCTAAACCAGAGGCACTGGCTCGGTGTCTGGGTGTCATATCTATCTATAATATGTATGTATTGACAAAAAAAAATGTATATATGTAGTTTATCATCCATCTCGTTACCATAACACAAGCATTAAGTTGCTTAGCTTGGGACGAAATGGCGTTGTGTGAAATGTCCAAGGATATTTCCTTTTGTCGGCTCTTGCGACATCTTCAGGATGGAATGGTTTAGTAACATCGTGTGTTCCAAATCACACGGAGGTAACACTTTCAGATCATAATGTACTGTAAAATCCGTAAGTGCGAATGAAAGGAGACATGAAAAAAGGGACTTATACAAAACATCCGTTCGTCCATCATTTTGCCAAAAATTGCTCGTACTCACAATAATGTTTTTAAAAGTTCTATGTAAACTAGATTATGATTTCGCAATAAAAAGTTGCCAAGTCATAATCATTTTTTTAAATACAAAAATGTTTACTTTTTTCTATGTTTGTAATGGCGCAGTTATTTAGGGCGAAGCATGGACGTTATAAAAAGTGTTTTTATACGTCCATGGGTCGAAGATTAAAAAAATAAATCAGTCCATTTTAATCGTTCTCTAACTAACGGTGTAATTAATTGAACTTGTTTAAAAATATAGGATTAATAACTTGCATAATATAATTATCCTTTTAATTTGGTATTTTTTAATACATAGGTAATTTGGAAAATAATTTTTAATTCAAATTCAAAACTCATTTAATAGCTCTTTTGACAAGTCAAACAATAAAATAATATTTAATTTAAAATTTAAAATTTACCATCTACCACCGGTTCGGAATGCAGTTCTACAGAGAAGAGCCGGCAAGAAACTCTGTAGTTGCTCTTTTTAGATCGCCATTTTTTGGTACTAGGCCGTGATAAGACAGTTTGTGAGAGCAAACTCGCGCAATAGTCGCAAAGGGCCAAACAACAGCCAGATCTAATCAACAATACTAGCCTTCTAACGCCCGAGCCAACCGACCCCCAGCAACGGCACCTGTTCACAAGCATGACGCAGGCGGCTGGCTAACGCGTGAATATTTTATTGAAGAAATCATATTTAAATTAATAATGCATACATACACACTAATAAGGTAGCTAGGTAAGCTCTTCAATAAAATTCATTCACAGTCTATGACTAGCACGGGGGGTAAAGAACCTTTTCGTATACCGGACATAAGAAATAATTAAAACAAAATAGTTAAGTACTTTTGGCTCGTATTAAACATATTGCAAGTTTTGTGTATGAATATTTTAATGTACTAGTCTAATTTGTGTATGATTTTTGTAGGTATACAGTGTATGATTTTTATTTGAAATAAATTGAAATTCACGCTTTGTAGCGATAAAAAAGTATATTTGGAGATAGACTTACCAACAATAGACATTAATATTTGATTGTGTTTACTCCCCTCATTTGTTTTATTTATTTTATACACTTTATTCACCATTATGTTAAACTTTATTTCAAGATACGTATCACTAAATGACAACACAGACTTAAAAACACGATGACGTTCTGATTTTTAAATTTCGAATAACAAGATTAGTTATTCGAAATTAGAAATTCGAAAGTATTAGATTTTTTTAATTTTTAATTCATTTTAGTATAAAGATTGTTTTCTTTTGTAATGCGTTTAGTTTAGATAGCAAAGAGGCGCATAGCCGCGCGACCGTCACAGATGAATCTTTCAACTACTGATTGCCAACAAATTTCCTTTGCCTTTATATTAACTAGGTATCATATCAAATCGACTTAAATATTTTGGTTAGCACTATGTTCTCAGCTAATACTGAATTACATTAACATTAAAACTATCTATATGGTGAGCAATTTGGAATACATATTGTCAGCACCCCATTCCACCCTGAGGATGCCGTAAGAGCCGACAAAAGGAATTGACATGGCCGAAAACCTAGCCGTAAGAGAAGGAAAACTTGAAACGAAACCCTGTGCCAACCCGTCTGGCCAGCGTGGCACAGTAGGCTAATTACCCTCCCAGGATGAGAGGAGGCCAGACTCAGTAGTGGGGTAGTAGTAGAATTACATTGTAACCTCCGACGAAAGAGATAAGGTGTTATAAGTTTAAATTGTTTGTCTGTGACATCTTAGCTCTAGAACGGATGCGCCGGTTTTAGTTTAGTTTATTTGAAAGGTTATTTTAATCTGTTTATTCATTTGCACGTTAAAATCTCTTTCTTTAAGTTGACGTATTTCAGTGCTGTTGTTCTTGGGCATGTTATATCTAAATATGCTTGGACATTTCACACAACGCCATCGCGTACCAAGCTAAGCAACTTAATGCTTTTGTTATGGTAACGAGTTTTTTTTGTAAATATATACATATTATGGATAGAAAACACACAGACCCGTAACAAATACTTGTAGGTCGTACAAATATTTCTTCCGTGCGGGAATCGAACCCGCGACATGCTGCGCAGCAGTTGATCGCTCAACCATTGTGCCAACCGTGACCAAATAGGTGATGTCTTAAAGAAAGGTCAGGTCAGAAGCACCCACCGACGAGCATGCATGAAGAGGTTGATGACAGTGGAAGACGCGAAAGTTGTGAGCCAGGATTGTAGCAAGTGGAAGGATTTGATATCTGCCTACCCCTGTGGGAAAATGCGTGACTGTATGTATGTATATTACGTATGTATGTAAATTTATAAACTGTTCGCAGATTGTTTTGATTTATTTCCCTTAGCCATTCTGTTTTCTGGATTCGTCACCAAATGACAACGTCTGATCTATTAAATATTAATTTATCAAGAACAGATAACAAGGTCAGAAGTGCATCGGTAATATTGACACAAATTAAAAAAGGGAATTACCTCAGTAACCAGACCATGTACCAAACATATAGGACGCAACAAAAACACTAAACGCACGTATACATGGTGTAACAATAACCATAAAGTCATAACGTAACTATAGTACAACTGATGACGACTCGAAATAGTTTTTTTTTAATTCTTCTTTATATCTACTCAGCCCATAAATGACCCACTGATGAGTCGGGCCTCCACCACCTAAATAGAGGGTAATTAGCCTCTTATGACACCCTCAGGATGAAATGGGGTGGTGACACTATGTATTCTAAATCTGTCATCACACGGAATCTCTCTCCTTTACATTTTCAGCAAACAACGTTTTCCATCACGCGCCGTACTCTTAGTTTTCTCTTAGTCAGGCCAAGTTACGGGAGAAAGCTATATTTAACAATAAGAAATCATTAATCATGATTTCAGCCCATAAATTACCCACTGATGAGTCGGGCCTCCTCCAACTTCATGGAGGGAAATTAGCCAACAGTGCTACGCTGGCCAGACGGGTTGAAACAGGCTTTGTATCAAGTTTTCCTTCTCTTGAGACGATGTGATCTGCCTCTTACGTTCCATTAGTCGCCTCTTACGACACCCTGAGGTTGAAATGGGGTGACATTGTGTATTCTAAATCCGTCGCCAATACAGACAGCAGACTATCATAACAGCTGATATGATATCTTAAGTTTACTACTTAAGGAAAACCGTTCAAAGGGGATTCCTATACGGTACAGACATTTTGTAAGACTGTGACTTGAATAAATAATTGCTGTCTGTACTGTGGCCCGAGTGGTTTTGGTGGGATTTAGAATACATTATGTCCACCACACCATTCCATCCTGAGGGTATCGTAAGAGCCAACTAAAGGAAATTACATGATTGAGGGGGAACCTTATTCATGCGCAGGACTTTTCTTGCCCATCGGCCACGAGTTTCTTGCCGCCTCTTCTCTGTAGAGCTCAATATCGAACCGGTGGGTGGCAAATAGTAAATATAAAATTTACATTGACGAGTCAAAAGGGCTCGGATGAGCTCTTTTGACTTTGAACTTTATTATAATGATTAGCTGACCCGGCAAACTTCTTACCGCCTCAGAATCAATAAATAAAAAACCTGAATGATATTTCCAGAATGTTTCAAGTTTATTAAAATACTAGGGACACGCCCCGGCTTCGCACGGGTGCAATTATGTATGTATTATACTTAAAAACCTTCCTCTTGAATCGCTCTATCTATTACAAAAAAACCGCTTCAAAATCCGTTGCGTAGTTTTAAAGATTTAAGCATACATAGGGACAGAAAACTTAGCCGTCAGAGTAGAAATTCTTGAAATAAAACCCTGTGCCAACCGTCTGGCCAGCATGGCACTACTACCACTAAAACTCAGCCCATTGAGAACCTACTCCTGAGTCAGACCTCCTCTAGTAACATGGAGGGTAATTAGCCAACTGTGCCACGCTGGCCAGACGGGTTGGCACTGGGTTTTGTATCCAATTGTCCTTCTCTTGCGGCGTGGCACTGTAGGTCAATTTCCCTCCAAGCAATTGGAGGAGGCCGATTCAGCAGTAGGTTATTCTCCGTGTGGGGAAGGGACAGAATATTACACATCCCCACCGCACGCTGGGAAAAAACGCGTGTAGTAAAAGTCAACAAAACCCAGCACGCTTGGTGGTAGGATCTAATGGTCCGCCGGGCTAGCTCCCACCCTTACCTACATCTAAGTCCGGCGCCATGCAGTTTGACTGTATTTCAAATTCAAATCATTTATATTATACACTAGTGGCCCGCCCCGGCTTCGCCCGTGCAAAGCGGGGGTGGGTTATACATATAAACCTTCCTCTTGAATAGAGTGAGATCTATTAAAAAAAACCGTATCAAAATCCGTTGCGTAGTTTTAAAGATTTAAGCATACATAGGGACGGACAGACGACAGCGACTTTGTTTTATACTATGTAGTGATACATGTATTTCATACAAAATGAAATACCACCAGTTCAGAACGCGACCACTGCTGAGAAGAACTGGGAAGAAACTCAGACGGCTTGTCATTTTTTTTATTGCGGTCCTTTTTCATATCTATAGGTACAAACAAGTAAACAATTTTTCGACATGTGTATGTGAGAGCCGGTGCCTTACAGGTGTTTTCCTTGAATTGCCTGCTCCATCTTAGACTCTGGCGTTGCCTTCCATCACGCAAGCCTAGGGACAAAGGCATTCAAGTCGGTGATAAAAAAGGTCTGGGCTGATGATAGAAGTCTATGGGTTCATTGTAACATACGTATTAATTTAAATGAAACAATTTTGGCAAGGAAGACACTAGACATTCCACGGCAGTCTAAATGAGGATCTGAATAATGTTCCGATACATTGGCAGCAATAAAACATTCTTCAATTGTGACAGTTAATACAAAAAAATATCTACATATATGTAAGTATGTATCTCTTGTTATTATGATACACGTGTGGAGAATTTTAGAACAAATCAAATCAGATTCAAAATCTACTCAAATCGAAAATCTATCTAAATTCTAAGTACAAAAAAATAAAAATTAATTGCTGTTCGTTAGACTCACTAAAACTCGAGAACGGCTGGATTTGGTTAATTTTGGTCTTGAAATATTCATAAATATTTCATAAAGTCCAGGGACGTTTTAAACATATGAACATCCTTTTTTTTTAATAAGCATTATTTTTGTTCCAGTTAAGGTTTGCACATCACTATCACTACATAGTATAAAACAAAGTCGCTGTCGTCTGTCCGTCCCTATGTATGCTTAAATCTTTAAAACTACGCAACGGATTTTGAAGCGTTTTTTTTGTAATAGATAGAGTGATTCAAGAGGAAGGTTTTTAAGTATAATACATGCATAATTGCACCCGTGCGAAGCCGGGGCGGGTCGCTAGTATTTTAATAAACTTGAAACATTCTGGAATTATCATTCAGGTTTTTTATTTATCGATTCTGAGGCGGTAAGAAGTTTGCCGGGTCAGCTAATCATTATAATAAAGTTCAAAGTCAAAAGAGCTCACCCGAGCTCTTTTGACTCGTCAATATAAATTATACATTTACTATTTGCCACCGGTTCGGAATTCAGCTCTACAGAGAAGAGGCGGCAAGAACCTCGTGGCCGATGGGGAAGAAAAGTCCTGCGCATGAATAAGGTTCCCCCTCAATCAGCGGAAGGAATCCAATGATTTTTCTGATGTACCTAAAAATTTAAAGACTTTAGTGAATAGACCTTCTACTTCTTTTACTACTCTGACCATAGATGACCCACTGTTGGGTCAGGCATCCTGCAGTTACATGGTGGCTAATTAGCTGAGTGCGCCACACTGGCCAGACGGGTTGGCACAAGTTTCCTTAATAAGCTTTACTTCACTTGTGGCTAGGTTTTGGCCTTGTCATTGCCTTTTGTCGGCTCTCACGACAACCTCAGGATGGAATGAAGTGGTGACACTATGTATTCTAAATCCATATTTTGAATACACTTTGAGCTTCGATGGTTTAAAAAAAGTGTAGGAAAACCGTGACCAAAATAGGGGTTTCCCTATTTTGGTTACGGTTTTCCTACGCTTTTTTGTTACGTTTGTAATGCACATAGTTTTACATGCCGAGTAAAATCTATTTTGCAGAATATAAATTTTTATCTCTGCACCAGCGACACGGAAGTAAAATGTATGCAAATGAAATGCGAGAGATGTCGCTGGTATAACACGAAAGTGTTATTACAATGGAAACGGAATGGAACTGATTAGTGAACCAATTGTTGCACCTCCTACACGTGGCATGGCACTAACCCCGGAGTCCTCTAACCCCCTTTTCTACGTTGGCAATCCACATGAATCCACATGAATACGGGTATTCATGTGTATTGCCAACGTAAAAAAAGCGGTCGGGACCGCTAAACGCCAGCCGGGTTATGCAGGACGCCCCAACCTACCCACTAAAACCAACAGTGCCCTCGACTGCCCGACACAGGGCCATGGGTTTCACTGCCCAATGGGGAGCATGCTCCGCGACTCTGATAGGGGCTTTGGCCTACTTTTACAAGCGGGCCCCACGCTTTAATGAGGAGCTCTGGACACTCCCCAACCCATCGAGAGGCACGTGCGGGACATTGCACGTGCCCACCTTCCTGGCCGCCCCTCCGCAGCTAGCGGCGGCAGCCTTGGCCCGCCTGTGTCGTGGTATTTTAAGGCTCTCGCGGCAACTCTGAGGATAGAGGAGTCCCCGGAGCCAAAAACCACCACGCCTCCGCACGGACAGCCTTTTTTTTTTAAAACGAACCCCTGCACTCGGTATAACCTGTGTCGCGGGGGCAGTTTACAAACATGTAATTCACGAGAACAAATGACACCCAGACTCCGAGCCAGTGCCTCTGGTTTAGACAAAGACACTTGCCCGACCCCGCAATCGAACCCGGGACCCGTTGATCCAAAGGCGGCACATCTAACCACTAGAACAACGAGGCAGTTTTATTACAACCTTTTTATTATATCATGTAATTTAGGGGACTTACCTGTGTAGTGATAAGTCATATTTAAAAATATGGCGACTGAGTTACTAATTAATGAGTTACTTATTGTCCACGTGGTGACGGATTAAGAATACATTGTATCACCACCCCATTCTACCCTGCGGGTGTCGTAAGAGCCTACAAAAGGAAATGACAGCTAATAACCATGCCGCAAGATGAGAACTCCTTCAAATCCGTTTTACATACCAGCTAAAAACCTACATTTGCAAGACAATACATATCGCTCAGCGCCATCTATTGATCATTTATGTTATTTAATTCAGAATATAGGTCTGTGGTACTAAAGGACTTCTTTGTTGTCAATACTAAGATGAATCGTTGTTCTGTACACTGTTAAATAAACTTTTACGGTCGAGCCTGCCCCTGACATCCACTCTATAGGACAAGGGACGATCATTTCTGAAACAAAACAAAAATATTGTAGGATGAAACCCGGTTTTTAAGAAAGAGAATAAGTATTACAAAAATTATAGGAAAAATAATTTACGGGCTATCTGAGGTCAGGAAGTGAGGGGCGGGTTTTAAGGGGGCGGTTTGTCTCGATTTCAAGTGTTTGATTTGTTTAAAGTGTTTAATTTCAAACTACAAGTTGAAATTAAACACTTTTTAACGGATGTATTACATTATATAGTATTTAATTCCCGACGGTTCGAATGCTTTGCAGCAGACGCGGAGCAATAGGGAAATAAAATGGCAAAGTTGTAGGTAATAGATAGATCTACATCTTTTGTATTTGCACTTTTTTACCCTCAAAATTTATGTGAAAAAATGAAATAATAAAAGTTTTTGGTTTTTTATTTGTATCTTATGCAAATTTATACTTTCTTTTTCTCGAAATTTGATGAAATCTTGCCTTTTTATTTCCCAAATACACTGTACTTTTTTGATATAAAATATTATTTTTTTCCCTTATTTTGACTTGTTATCGAAAAAGCACCCTAATTATAAATCGAAAATTCTCGTGTGAAAAAATATGCTTCTCTATAAAGTCGGTGGTTATTTTGTCCTTGAAATCGCTTCTTTCTGATAGTGTAAAAAAATATTAACTAATAAGGTAAATGTTCTCAGAAAATGTTTTTACCCTTAAAAAAAGGCTCCTCACCCACTTGCCGACTTCAAATCGCCCGTAAATTATTTTTCCTATAATTTTTGTTATATATTCTTTCTTATAAAACGGGTTGCGTCCTAAATTTTTTTTCACTTTTTACATTTTTTCTTGCTGAAATCGGTAACAAATATAAAATCACGTAATTGTTAAAAGACTTTTGAATGTAATCTAACGCCTGTCAAAATTATGCTCGCAATATTTATTATCACCAGACGATAATATTATTTCACAAACGCAATTCTATTTTGGTGTGACGGTTCGTTCTCTTCTATTTCTCATGGATAACTAGCCGTTGGGGACTACCCAGGGTATGTGGGACTCCGGGGCGCGGAAAGGTGGTACTTAGCGCCCACCAAAACCAACGACGTTCCTCGACTGCCCCCTCCAGGGTCGAGGGTTGCATGGGGGAACATGCTCCGTGATCATCATATTTATACCACCTGGCATTTCACACCTTAGACTACTTAGATCACAAAAGTCTACTAAATTATAATTATAATTTAGTTGAGTTTTGATGAGGGATTTAGAATACATTGTGTCACCACCCCATTCCACCCTGAGGGTATCGTAAGAGCCGACAAAATTCCTATAACCTAGCGGCAAAAGATGGAAAATTTAAAACAAAACCCCAAAGGGTTCATTTGGCGTTTGCTTTGAAGATATTTAAGTTTCCTTATTTTTTGTCAAGGTCGAAAACAAGTTGACATAAACACCATGAATCGATATTGACACCAACCACTGATAGGGGGGATAAGCAATTAGGGTTAGGGTTGTTATCCACCTATAGATATTATTGCTCTGCCACGGCGATTTCAACCGACTTCAAAAAGGGGCAAGTTGGATGTGGTTTTATGCTTAACTCCTTTTTCTTTATGTAAAGGACGAGAACTAAAATCGGCGGGCTTGTTAATCAAACATGTTGAGTCACAATATTAACACAATTTATTGGCACGTGCACATCTTACGACATTTTACAAGAGACTAACAAGAACAGAAAAACAAAGCAACTCGCATATAAAAAGAACACTATTTCAAATTATAATAAAAAAGTATACAAAAGACTAAAGAGGTTGCGGGTCGCCAACACTTTACGTTGGAAATCCTCATGGACACCCGACCGCGAACCGTCAGCCGGGTTATGTACGCTTAAACCAACGGTGTCCCTTGACTGCCCGAAACAGGGCCACGGGTTTCACTTCCTTTGGCCTTGTATAAGCGGGCCCAACGCTTTGACCTCTGGACGCTCCCCAACCCATCGAGAGGCACATGCCGGACATAACATGTGCCCGGCTGCCTGTATTGCGGCAGTGTAAGGCTCTCGAGGCAACTCTGAGGACAGATGAGTCCCTGGAGCCAAAATCTCAGGTCCACACCTTTTAATTTAGGCTTATCAATTTTCGAAAGTACGTCATAAGCATCGACACCTCTGCGACCAGAGGCGCACCGCGCTATATTATGTAAGGTAATTCGAGTCTACCCTGAATTGGCTGACTACCGGTATTAGCACTGAGCGCTTGCCGCCCAGCGAGTGCCAAAACCGGTAATTATTTTTAGGGGTCCACGCGTTTTAGGTACAACATTAATTTATTATTGTTAAGACCGTGCGTATCTTAAACGCCGATTACAACGTAGAGACTTTATTTACACAATCCCAACAATCTCACACACAACACGTGAAGTGTTTATGTGCTATTTCGACACAAAACACACTAATAAAACACTGATATTGTCATTAACACTTCACTGTCACTTGTTTTCTCTTATCACTTCGCATTCGTATCGCATTTAAACTTAAACTGTTTCGGGACGTGGGATTTAAATGACATAAAAACAGAGCAAGTGCCTCTGGTTTACACAAAGTGACTTGCCCAACCTCAGAATCGAATCGGGGACACTTAAAAGCACATCCATACCCCAGACTAACAAGGCAGTAAATTATGCTCTATGTAAATACTGGTAGTTCGATTCCCGGGTTCGATTCCGGGGCTGTCTTTGTGTAAATCAGAGGCTCTTGCTCTGAGTCTGGGTGTCATTTGTGTTCGTGGATTTCATATTTGTAAACTGCCCCTGCGACACAGGTTAACATACTGCAGAGGTTACGTTTAAAAAAAAATGTGTAACCGCCCCATTCCACTCTATGGGTGTCGCCCGACAAAATTAAATGTCACGGCCGATAACCTAGCTACAAGAGAAGGAAAACTATACGAAACCCTGTGCTGACACGTCTAGCCAGCGAGGCGCAGGCTAATTCCCTCAGTTTAACTGGAGGAGGCCCGACTCAGCAGCGGGTCATTTATGGGTTGAGTAGTAATAGTAGCTATTATAGCTTTTAGTGTAGCAATGTCATTATTGTATCATAACATGTCTGTCGCAATATGATTGATCATATTAACCCTCGTGACGTCAGTGGGTTAACTTGTCTCCAAACTGTTGTTTTACAGCCCAGCCCATAGATGACCCACTACCGAGTCGGGCCTCTTCCAAATTCATGGAGGGAATTAGCCCACTGTGCCACGCTGGCAAGACGGGTTGGCACAGGGTTTCGTATCAAGGTTTCCTTCTCATACGGCTAGGTGATCTGCCTCTTACCATCTTTAGTCGCCTCTTACGACACCCTCAGGATAGTGTGGGTTGGTGACATTGTGTATTCTAAATCCGTCACCACACGGACAAACGGCCTTCCAGTTACATGGAGGGTAAATAGCCTACTGTGCCACGCTGGCCAGACGGGTTGGCACGGGGTTTGGTATCAACTTGTCCTTCTCTTGTTTACAGCATTTTCTGTCGTATCCTTTTGTCTCTCTGCCTTGTTGGTCTAGGGGTTGGATGTGCTGCCTTTGGATCACAGGGTCCCGGGTTCGATACCGGGGCCGGGCAAGTGTCCCGGTAAATCAGAGCCACTTGCTCTGAGTCTTGGTGTCATTATATGGGTTCGAGATTTTAAACTGCTCCGACGATACAATATGTTATACTTAGTTTTTTTACTGGATTGGCGGGCGTGAGAGATATTCATCATCATCAATATTTCATTTTTTTATCGATATTTTAAGTGTTTTTATTTCATTTGATGTTAATGTTTAGCCTTAGTGATACTGTTAATCCATTTTTAAAACTGATTATGTTATCTGTATTGATACGTAGGTGCAATGACATAGTGCGTAAAACTTAGGCATACATGAATTGTAACCGGGATTAAGGTCTGGGCAAACAGCGGACGGGGCGGGACGGCGACGCGACGCTGGCGGGACGTGAAGAGTTGTAATGTATTAGTTAATGTAGAATAGGTCACATAGAGCCGTCGCGCTCGGCGCGAGAGTAGCGGTCCTTTAGAAAACTTGTGCCAATTCCACGGCGTATCTTCTTCTGAATCTCGAACTGAACTTTATTTACGTAGGTTTTATAACATAACTCTTATCAATCGTCATATTTAAAATTACCATTATCATCTTACGACCCCTGTCCCACGTTAGGTGGTAGTCTCCAAACACACCTATCAGTCGTCATACCTACATTCACAGTTTAACTATATACATTCTTGCAATCTGGATGGATTGCAAGAATGAGGAATTATGTATGTAAACTCTTTTGATCTCCCACAACCCTTGCGTCCACCCACATTCATGCTGAATCTACCACCACCGGTTCGGAATGCTGCTCTACAGAGAAGAGCCGAAAAGAAACTCTGTTGTTGCTTTTTTTAAAACAAGACCTGTTTACAGTGAGCTAATGGCGGCTACCATGTTAATATGGATCTCATCTTAAATTATTGTATGTACTATCCGGTTTATAACATATTTTGTGAAAAATAAATCGGTGGTAGATAGCGCACTGGTAGTAGACGTTCGAATGATAAATACCATAAATGTTATGAATAATATGTTGACCATTTTTAAGTGTCCATCGTGATTTAAACAACATAAATGATTTGAATTTGAATTCAAGTTGTTGATGAATAGTCTCTTCTTTGGTTATGACTATGAAAGTACTTCTCGTCAGACGAGAACAACCAGAAACGATATGCCTGATAGATACACCGGGACGATGGCATGCCCGAAAAATGTCGACAGTGCCGTCCTTCAAAATATGCTTCCGGTAGTGGTTCGTCGTGATAACTTTGTCGTTAATTGTAAAGACATACTCTTCAGTTTCCCCAAAGATGTTACCGAAGCGTAACCAGGCCACGGATAAAATGTAAATGTTAATATTAAAATGTTTTCATTCCAAATGGCTGAAAGTACCGTTTTCCTGAGACGTCATAATTTTCTTTGGCAGTCTGTTATCGGAGGCTGAACAGAGTGGCCGGTTGGCGCGTAAAAATATTTTAGGCGGGAATATTTGACGTTGTTATATTCGAATTTTGAAATTCCTGGTGTGTGTGAAATAATAAACAAACTAGTTTCTTTTTAAATTGTGAAAAAAATTGTATTTGGGGCTTTGGTGAGTAATTTTAATTGTACTTTATTGGGGGTAAATTTTAGCTTTTTAATTTAAATTATGTTCTTTATGAATATAAATTTTCGGCTGTTTTTATTATGCTAGGGGTTAGATGTGATGCCTTTGGATCAAGGGTCCCGGTTGAATTCCGGGGTCGGGCAATTGTCTTTGTGTAAGCCAGAGTGGCCAGAGGTACTTGTGTCTGGGTGTCATTTGTGGTCGTGAATTAAACAGAACCAACAGAACCTGAACCAGATAACCTAATATCGTATCGTGGGGATCCGATATTAGGATATATGGTTCAGGAGTTTTCGTTTTTTAAAAACAAAAACAAAACACATTTATTGTTGTTGTTTCTAATCAATAAAATAAAAAAACATATTCCTAATAAAGAAAATAAAAAACAAAAGAAAGAAAGCCCCTGTTTTGTAGTTTGGTTCACGAAAACGGCGATTGCTCTCATCATATATCAACAAACAAAACTATTTTAAAGACATAACTGCTTCTTTTGGCTCTATGGCCTCACTTCGGACGGCTGCAGAGTTTTTTTACAAGCTGTATACGCGTTGATCAATAGCGAAATGCCACTATATCAAAATATCGTTTATACGTATTAGTTGATTGATCACTAATTAATTAATCTATTAACATGTAACTATATGTTGCGTTCGTCAAATTACTAGCCAATGCCTGGTACATAGGCTTATTTATGGTAAGCTTTAAGCCGAACGTCTACCGCCAGCTAAAATAAGTTAGTTTAGTTTAGCTTGCATAGTTGACCTAGTTTTGCATACAAGTTAGTTCACCGTCGGTGGACGCACTTGTGTGAAAAACTATGCAAGCTAAACTAAACTAACTTATTTTAGCTGGCGGTGGACGTTCAGCTTAATTCTGACCCGTGGAGACACAGTCAGGAGCCACGTTGTAGCTGGGAGAAACGGTGATCAGAGTTGATTTTTTTTTTTAAAGAAGACTCTACGTCTAACCTTTATCGCGGGAGCACACACATAAAATTTACGAGCACAAATAATACCAAGATTTAGGGCAAGGCAAGCAAGGCTCTGGGTTACACAAAGACGCTCTTGCTCAACCCCGGAATCGAACCAGGGCCCGTGTTCCAGCCCTTAAGCCAAAAAGGCAGTCAGATGTTTAGGACACCTTTAATATTGTTGATTTCTCGTTCTCGTCCTGCAATATGGTTGAGGCGGGCGATGGCTGCCGCATGCGTCATGCTTGTGAACAGTTGCCGTTGCTGGGGGCGGTTAGCTCGTGCATTAGAAGGTTACTATTGTTGACTAGATCTGGCTGATGATTGGCCCTTTGCAACTACATATTGCGCGAGTTAGCTCTCACAAATCTGTCTTATATCCAGTCTTGCACCTAAAAATGGCGATCTAAAAAGAGCAACTACAGAGTTTCTTGCCAGCTCTTCAGAACCGAACTCTACAGTCTTCAGAACTCTACAGAACCGGTGGTAGATGGTAAATAATCAATTTTAAATGGTAAATTTTATATTTTATTTTATTATTTACAAACAATAACATAAAAAAATTGTGAGCTAACTTGATTAAATGAGTTTTTATATTGATTTTATATCTGATCTCCTCGAAGATGTTGGTCATTACTGCTATTCTACCATTTAGGGCTAGGTTACACGAAGGCAGAAGCGTGAAAATGAACTCTCTCTCTCTCTCTCTCTCTACTCAGCCCTTAGATGACCCATTGCTGAGTCAGGCCTCCTCCAATTACATGAAGGAATAATTCTTCTTTGCCACGCTGGCCAGACGGATTGGAACTGGGCGTCTTTTGGACCTTGTCATTTCCTTTGGTCGACTCTGACGATTTGGAAGACACCATTTTAACTTGAGGGTTTTCCTCAAGTTAAAATGGTGTCTTCCAAATCGTATAAATATATAAATAAATATCCTTGGACATTTCACACAACGCCATCTCGTCCCAAGCTAAGCAACTTAATGCTTGTGTTATGGTAACGAGATGGATGATAAACTACTTATATACATTTTTTTTTGTAAATACATACATATTATAGATAGAAATGACACCCAGACTCCGAGCCAGTGCCTCTGGTTTAGACAAAGACACTTGTCCGACCCGGGAATCGAACCCGGGACCCGTTGATCCAAAGGCGGCACATCTAACCACTAGACCAACGAGGCAGACAAATGTTTAGAATATGAGTGTAAAATAAATATTTACACATTAATAGCACTATAACACGTCAATTTGCCATCAAATAACACATTTGCGGAAGAAAAAGAGTTAAAACATTCAATAAATTAAATTGTGAAGGAACGAGATAAGATCTACTGGAAAACATAAATCTGTTTGGTGATTTACGATGTGATGACTCACCATCCTCGTTTCGTTTCCTTAAATGACCCACTACTGAGTCGGGCCTCCTCCAAATTCATGGAGGGCAAATAGCCTACTTTTCCTTCTCACACGGCTAGGTGATCTGCCTCTTACGATCCTTTAGTCGACGTCGACGAGAGTCTTACGACACCCTCAGGATAGTGTGGGTTGGTGACATTGTGTATTCTTAATCCGCCAGCACGCGGACAAACCATCATAACTAATGATTTAAGCAGATGTGTTTCTTTTTTTTGACCCATTACCTGAATGCCATTGACCCTAGGCTTGCGTGATGGAAAGCAAGGAAATGCTCTGTCGGGCACAGGATTGGATGTGAGGGTGGTAGCTAGCCGGGCGGACCATTAGATCCTACCACCAAGCATGCTGGGTTTTGTTGAGTTTTACAACACCCGTTTTTTTTCCAGCGTGTGGTGGGCAAGTTTTATATTCTGACCCGTCCCAACACGGTTGAAAACGGATGTGTAACGGATAAACTTAAAAACCGCGTGTTGAAGCAAAACGTTATCGTATCACGCACGCTTGGTGTTACGAAAGGTGTGATCGGGCGAGGCGAACGGAAGTTAAGAGGGAAATTGCTGGATATGACTGCCTTGTTGGTCTAGGGGTTGGATTTACTGACTTTGAATCACGACTTTGAACAACTGCAGCCGTCGACGCGTCGGCGAGTGCCGACAACGGCAGTCGACGGCTGCAGTTGTCGGTAACATGCCGTTCGTGTGTATGAGCGGTTAGTGAAAATAGAAGCTACTTTTAAAAAAAACTGTAGGGCCTGGAGAGAAAGGTGCGAGCACACAGATTTTCTTTCTCTTTTTCTCTCATACCCAGTTACTTTTCGTGTATCTAAAAAACAGTGCAGGGCTAGTCTTTATCACACTGTACAAGCTAGAGAGAGCAGTTGTCGTCGTCGTCGTCCCACTACTGAGTCGGGCCTCCTCCAAATTAAGTACGAGAGAGCAGTACGCGCGCTCATTCTGAGGCACAGTCAGTGTTTTGTTTGCGAATTTGCTACCGTTACGCGAACGGTGATTTCTTGATTATTTCGAAATTTCATTTCGTTCTTGAACTACTACTACTCAAAATCACCCACTACTGAATCGGGCCTCCCCCGTTACATTTTTTTTTATGTAAGAGCAGGCAGATGACTCATTCCACCTGATGTTAAGTGGAAATGCCGTCCAGAAGTGGGACGGCATGGAGGGTAATTAGCCTGTGCCAGGCTGGCCAGACGGGTTGGCGCGGGGTTTTGTAACAAATTTTCCTTCTCTTGCGGCCAGGTTATCGGCCTTCATCATTTTCCATTTGTCGGCTCTTACAACAGCCTTAGGGTGGAATGGGGTGGTGACTCATGTATTCTAAATCCATCACGCAGATTTGACGATTTGTAGGAGCTTTGTAAATTTTTCCTTTACGGACAAAGTTACTGAAGTGAGTTTACTTTTGAGTTCGAGTTTCCCTCTCTGTAATTGGAGGGGATAATGATGATTATGGTATACAATCCAATTTGTGTTGTCTTTTTGCTGAAATGATGAAATGCTTTTTTTTTCTTCCCTAAGCCTTTTTATGTACCTACACATAAAAAGGCTTAGGGAAGAAAAAGAAATACTTTTTCCAATCTTAATGGATGGAAAAAGTATTTATTTTTCTTGGTTCTTGGTGGCTACGGATTAAGGAAACATAGTGTCACCACCCCATTCTGTCCTGAGGGTGTCGTAAGACCCGAATAAAGGACATTATCGCAAGTGAAGGATACCTTGGAAAAAAACCCTTTTTTTTTTTAGACGGGTTACCCTTTATGGTTACCCAGCCGCATTGGGGTCACGGCTGGATTATGTGGGACTCCAAGGCGCGTTAAGATGGTGATTTGCGCATTGGTTACCTACTAAGCCCCCGTCTATGTCCCGACCCGCGCTATATCCCTGTCGGTCCTATTTCTCCACTGGGTGAATTTGAGCGCCAGGGGGAGATGCTGCTCGACCCTATCTATCAGGCTCCATTCTGGAGCATCCCTCGCGTGGAGCTCTGAGGCTCCGTCGGTGTCACACCTAAGGCATGTGGCATGACACCGTCCCTCCCAGGGTCTCCTCTCATACGGGTGAGCAATTTCCCCTAATCACTCACCCGGAGCAGGCACCCGGGCCGGTGGCGCTCGTGCGCCAGACGTCTGCGTCCCCTTCTAGCTCGGCGCATAGGTTGCGCTCCGGGAGCTCTCTCTCGCTCCCTCTCATCTGCTTCTTTGGCTCTCATTACAGTGTCCGCAAAAGTGGCCACAGCCTGCCATGCTATCTCGCTTCCGACCATCTCCGCGACCAGGGTTGGAAGCGAGAGGTCAGGTCCCACAACCGCAATGATAGCCGTCCTTTCCTGGTGCCACGCCGGGCACTCCTCCGCCGTGTGACTATTATCGTCACTCCAGGCGGCACAGTGGTGGCATCTGGGTGTTGGTTCTCTGACCGCCACCATGTGCAGGAACCTCCCGAAGCAGCCGTGCCTCGAGAGGACCTGCGTGAGATGGTAATTTAAAGTACCGTGCCGCCTGGCAACCCAGCCCTCCAAAAGTGGCCGAATGGCTGCAATGGTATCCACTCCTGAATTTGGCTCCTGCAGCGCCTCTCTCCAATCTCTTAGGAGGTTCTGTCGCTCCTGTTCCCGCCAGCTAGAGATGCTTTCCACCATGGGAGTTTCGCCACCTGCTCGAGCTTCGGCTACTCGGTTTTATATATAGACGCGAGGGCCCTGGCCTCAAGCTCCCATGGCGGGGTGCCAGCGCGAACGCACGCCGCCTCAAATGAGACACTGCGGTAGCCTCGCACCAGCCTGATCGCCATCACTCTCTGGGGCCTCCTGAGTAGGCTCAGAGTTTTGGCGTTCAATTTGTCTGCCCAGACGGGCGCTCCGTATAGGGCCATAGATCTTATTACTGTCGCCTGCATGCCACGTTTGGCCCTTCTATATTTTTTAGAAGGCTGCTCAGAGCGCCCGCCGTCGCCATCAGCTTATGAGTCAATCTCCGGAAGTGTTCTTCAAATGATAGACGTGGGTCGAGAGTGATGCCAAGATACTTAATGGCTGATCCCACGTCTATTTGCACTCCACCCACAACGATGAACGCGTTCGTCGGAGGTTTCTTTCGCGGTCCATGAAGGTAGACCGCTTCCGACTTGTGGAGTGCCACTTCCAAGCCCAGTCTGCGTATTCGCTGGGCCACATGAGCGACACCAGCTGTCGCTCTGAGACCCGCGTCCCTGATGTCACTGCCACGCACCGTGACGAGAGTGTCGTCCGCATAGCACGTGACAGCGACACCGTGCAACATTCGACCACGCAACACCCAATCGTATCCGATGTTCCACAGGAGTGGGCCCAGCACCGACCCCTGTGGAACACCGCGAGATATCTCCCTAGACACCCACCCTTCCGTTGTCGGATATCTAATAGGAACAAAACCCTGTCCCAACCCGTCTGGCCACAGTGGGCTGGTATCCTTTGTAATGTACAAAAACACACAACCTTATACCTTCCTGTATTTGGAGGGGCTGATGTGTATGTGTGTGTATGGCTAAAATCTATAGGCTATGGGCAATCGGCTATGGGCTCCATCAGAAGGCTCAAAGACACCCAAAGGGCAATGGAGAGGGCTATGCTCGGAGTTTCCCTGCGGGATCGAATCAGACATGAGGAGATACGCAGGCAAACCAGGGTCACCGACATAGCCCACAGGATTGCCAAACTTAACAGACTTGCGGTGGGCAAGTCCTCGAGTGGCGACCGCGTTCCGGAAGGCGCAGTGCTGGTAGGCCTCCCACACGGTGGACCGACGACCTGGCTAAGGTCGCCGGAAAGCGATAGATGCGGGCGACTCCGATCTGGCCTTCGTGGAAATCCTTGGAGGAGGCCTATGGCCATCAGTGAACGTCTTTTGGCTGAAATGAATTGAAGTACCAGCAAGACTAATTGTTTTTGAAATGAAACACTTTTTAACGGATTTTTTAATACAGTTGCTCAAAAAGTGGCATATTACAGGGACGTATAGCGTTCGGGAAGTGGGCTATTACACACGCGTGCTTTTTCTTTACCATTCCCGCACTAGTGCGAAGTTTTACAAAAAAAAAATCATAGAAGTTTTTATGATTCATGCAAATACGTATATTTCTAAAAAGAAACTACGTACTAATTTGTTTCAATATAAGATTTAATGATTTGATTGAATGTGTTTTATTTCATCTAACTAAATTTCATTTCATATCAATAAAAAAATTCTACTGAAGACTTGGCTGTATGGGCATTGTTCCTTTTGCCTACCAGAATGGGTGAAGAAAAAAAAAACCTGCTAATATTCTACGGTCGGCGCCATTTTTCAGAAATGATTAGTTAGTTGAGTTTATTGTGTTTATAATATTTTATTAAATTGCTTTATTTTTTCGAAACTGTATTAAAAATAGTCGTTCAGTACACGTGCGGAACCGTCATTGCAACTTGTTCCGACTGTCAACCCTCGCCTTCGGCTGCGCCTCGGCTCGGGTAGACATTTGTCGGAACTCGTTGTAATGACAACCTTTCCGCACTTGTAATGAAATATACTATATCGCGTGTATATTACATTATTTAATTCCCGACGTTTCGAATGCTTTGCAGCAGTCGTGGTCGCGGGAGAGACTAGATGACAGTTGTCTTCAAAAGTACAAAGAAACCGTTAATATCTACCGCCTATAATTTTGTTTTATTGATAACGTTCCATGTGCACGCAGAAATCGTTCTCGGTGTCCAGAGGTCTTGCAGATGAGAATTTTGCATGATATTTGATCAATTTAATGACTGGATCCCAGGCAGGTGGTACTTGCCAACCATCCTCTCTAACTATTGAAATTTGGATGTTTTTAAATCTCAATAGTCTCGCGGATCATTCTTGGAATGTAATGATTTTCCTTAGCAAGGATTTGAGGTCTATCAAAGTGAATGTAGAGGTTGGTCTTGTTCAATGTGTGCTCACAAACTGCAGACTTGGTCGAGATACACGCGATAAATCCGTTAAAAAGTGTTTAATTTCAATGTGTAATAATCGCGAAAACCTAAGAAATCAGTATTTGTTTTTGTTTGTAAATCGCCATTTCTGGATACAAAGCCGTATGATAGATTTCTGAGCCCTGTTCACCAACCTGTTCCCTGTACCTGCACCTGTTCCCAAGATTGTTAGCTGTGACGTCTGGGAAAGAGAAGCGTGGGAAGACCCCCGACTAGGTGGACGGACGGCCTTGTGAAGGTCGCTGAGAGTCGGTGGATGCGGTCTGCACGAGATCGTGCATTGTGGAAATCTATGGACGAGGCCTATGTTCAGCAGTGGACCTCTGTGGCTGATAGATAGATAGAATTGACGTAGGCCCGACTCAGCAAGGCTAAAATATCCAATGTTTACGCGTTGCAATTTGTCTGTGCTATTTCAATACACAAAGCCCTATATGTTTACGTTGGCGAGTTCGATATCTGAAAGCTCACCGGCAGTGGAGAAAAATAAGATTTTAGAAGAAATCGTGTAGGTGTAATATTGTTATTGCATTAAAAAAAATCGTGTGGTGATAGATAAATAAATATCCTTGGACATTTCACACAACGCCATCTCGTCCCAAGCTAAGCAACTTAATGCTTGTGTTATGGTAACGAGATGGATGACAAACTACTTATATACATTTTTTTTTGTAAATACATACATATTATAGATAGAAATGACACCCAGACTCCGAGCCAGTGCCTCTGGTTTAGACAAAGACACTTGCCCGACCCCGGAATCGAACTCGGGACCCGTTGATCCAAAGGCGGCACATCTAACCACTAGACCATTTCATTCATTAATGTCACCATTTCATTCCAACCTGAGGGTGGCACGGAAGGCTTATTGCCATCCTGTAATCGGAGGAGTGTCTGTGGACTCCATTTATGGCAGTCGTTACACTAAGTCAGTAAACAAGAACAATGATATGAAAAAAAGCTTATTGAGCTTATTGAAAAAAAAACTACAAAGTTTCTTGCCGGCTCTTCTCTGTAGAGTAGTATTCCGAACCGGTGGTAGTTTCAGCATGAATGTGGGTGGACGCAAGGGTTGTGGGAGATCAAAATAGATGGATAGATTGTAAGAATGAGGAAGTGAGTGTGAAAGGTGTGACTAGTGTAGTGTAGATATGATGACTGATAGGTGTGTATGGAGACTACAGACTACTAATTTTAAATATGACGATTTTTATGAGTTTTTTAATAAAACCTACGTAAATAAAGTTCCTTTTGAGTAGCTTGAATAGTGACAGCTGATCAAATCATATTTAAAAAAAAAACGGAACCCTTGTCTTACGGGGGCAGTACAAACATGTATTTTACGAACACAAATGACACACAAACTCAGAGCAAATGCCTCTGGTTTACACATAGACACTTGCCCGACCCCGGAATCGAACAGCGGACCACTTGATCATATCCAACCCCTAGACCAACAAGGAAGTTAATTGATGAATAACTTGTAGTTAGTTATTCATCACTTCAGCCCATAAATGACCCACTACCGAGTCGGGCCTCCTCCAATTGTATGGAGGGAAATTATCATGTTGTGCCACACTGGCAATATGGGTTGCCATTGGATTTATCAAGTTTTCCTTCTACCGTACTGCCTCGTTGGTCTAGTGGTTAGATGTGCCGCCTTTGGATCAACGGGTCCCGGGTTCGATTCCGGGGTCGGGCAAGTGTCTTTGTCTAAACCAGAGGCACTGGCTCGGAGTCTGGGTGTCATTTCTATCTATAATAAGTATGTATTTACAAAAAAAAAAAGTAAAGAAGTAGTTTATCATCCATCTCGTTACCATGACACAAGCATTAAGTTTGCTTAGCTTGGGACGAGATGGCGTTGTGTGAAATGTCCAAGGATATTTATTTATTTATATTTATTTACCTTGTTGTGGTCAGGGGGCTTGCGTGCCGTTGGGGCCATAACGGCTCAGGGCCGGGCGGACCCACGGGGAGAGGCCAGACCAAGAGCGGCACACGGAGTCGTGGTGGGTTTTGGCTCTGGGGACTCCACTGTCCTCAGCCTTAACCTGCCGCGATGAACGGCGTGGTGATGCAGTGGAGGGCGGGTTAAGGCCAGGGCTGCCACCACTAGCAGCGGAGGGGTGGCCAGGCAGGCAGGGTCGGGCGCCACTTCATCCAGCGCCTGACGGGGACTCGTGCAATTACAGTGTGGGCGTGCCCTGCCTCCACCCCCCGCGTACGTCCCGCTGATATCTGATTTTGTATTCTGGGCAGCGTAATGCGGCTACATTCAGAGCGGCCATAAAGTTTGGCGAGGACTGTACATGCTTTAACCTGTTTTTGTATCGTTTATAAGTAAAATGAATTGGAGATTTCTTTTAGATTAATTTAAGTAATCCATCATGAGGTAAGCGAGGCGTAAATTTAAAACGAAGGACAGTTAATCCACTGAGCCCTACAAAGCGAGGCGTGTCATAGCAATTTACTTCGCAGATTATAAATGGCCTTGTTTTTAAAGAATATTATTAATGTACCGTGTGTTGGGTCGCCCTCTGCCCTGTGTAGTTGAGGAAGGCGAACAGGTGCCGTTGCTGGTGGTCGGTTGACTTGGGCGTTAGAACGTTACTATTGTTGACTAGATCTGGCTGATGTTTGGCCCTTTGCGACTATTGCGCGAGTTTGCCGTTATTAGTATAACTTTTGAAATGGTGCTCGAGTTATCATGCTCACTTAAATACTCATGGCAGTGGTGGCGTCGTGCGGCGGGTCGTTCTCTTCCCTGCAATATGGTTGAGGAGGGCGATGGCTGCCGCATGCGTCATGCTTGTGAACAGGTGCCGTTGCTGGGGGTCCGTTGGCTTGGGCATTACAAGGTTACTATTGTCGACTAGATCTGGCTGATGTTTGGCCCTTTCGAACTATTGCGCGAGTTTGCTCTCACAAATCTGTCTTATAACCAGTCTTGTACCCAAATGGCGATCTAAAAAGAGCAACTACAGAGTTTCTTGCCGGCTCTTCTCTGTAGAGGTGCATTCCGAACCGGTGGTAGATGGTAAATAATTAATTTTAAATGGTAAATTTTAAATTTTATTTTTTGTTTGACCTGTCAAAAGAGCTCTAATGAGCCAACTTGATTAAATGAGTTTTAATTATTTTTTTTTTTTTTTTGCTAGCACTAATCTGTCTTATATCCAGTCTTGTACCTAAAAATGGCTCTAAAAAGAGCAGACAGAGTTTCTTGCCGGCTCTTCTCTGTAGAGCTGCATTCCGAACCGGTGGTAGATGGTAAATAATCAATTTACAATTTGAAGTGGTAAACTTTAAATTTATATTGCTGTTTGACTTGTCAAAAGAGCTTTAATGAGCCAATTTGATTAAATGAGTTTTGATAGCGGTTACACGCGTCAGTCTTGTGCACAGGTGACCGGTGAACGGCTCACAAATCTGTCTTATACGTCATTGTATCCAAAAATGGCTATTTACAAACAAAAACTTGAGAGGTGTCAAGGACCACCCGGATGGAACGAAGTTCCTTTCGATTAATTAGTGAAGGAATTGTAATAAAATTTTATTTTATTATTTACTAGTGGCCCGCCCCGGCTTCGCCCGTGCAAAGCGGGGGTGGGTTATACATATAAACCTTCCTCTTGAATCACTCTATCTATTAAAAAAAACCGCTTCAAAATCAGTTGCGTAGTTTTAAAGATTTAAGCATACATAGGGACGGACAGAAAACGGCGACTTTGTTTTATACTATGTAGTGATAGTGATAGTGAAAAAAAACCTGTATACACTCAACAAAAATAATCATCGCGACACCACACTGTTCAATGCGAAATAGAAATGAAAATATCTGGCTTGCTTTCTATAAGAGAGAGAGAGACAGAGCATACATACTATAGCAAAAAGTGTCGTGACAACTTTTCGTAAGATTTTTTTCCGTCTAGCCCCCTTTCACAACGCGCGATAAGGAACTTCGTTCCAAAAACAACTACTCTTGCCGGCTCTTCTGTGTAGAGTAGTCATCCAAACCGGTTGTAAATGGTACCTCTAAGATAATTGGCTTACTGTGCTACGCTGACCAGACGGGTTGGCACAGGGTTTCGTATCAAGTTCTGTTTTTCTTGCGTCTAGATTATTTGCTTTTGTCGGCTCTTACGACACCCTCAGGATGTAATGGGGTGCTGACAATATGTATTCTAAATCAGTCACCACCCTAAGAACTGTTTGTCGCTTGGAGCTGGATTTACTAACTGTTGTTGTAACTGTGAAAGTCATTAAATTGTGAACATTAAGTTAAATGAATGAATGAATGGGTGAATGATTTCATTTGAGAAAAATTCCACTTACGGGCGTAATAGAGTTTTTATTCTTCGTCAAAGAAATAACTTTTTAAGTCGGAGTCAGTGATCTCACGGAATACTATGCTCAATTTATTTTATTATGTAGACTTCTAAGGAATTCTTTTACCGTTTACCAAGAAATTATTTGACCCGCCATCCTTAGAGGAAGGGGACGTGACGTTGCGCATATCCTACTAATATTATTAACGTGAAAGTTTGTAAGTAAGGATGGATGGATGGATCGTCATCATCATTGCAGCCAAAAGACGTCCACTGCTGGACATATGCCTCCCCCAAGGATCTCTACAAAGGCCGGTCCTGGGTCGCCCGCATCCATTGCTTGCCTATGCCACCGTGTGGGAGGTATACCAGCATTGCGCCTTGGATGCGGTCTGTCATATTTGACAGTAAGGGCAATGGATGAATGGACATAGAGCATGGTCCCGCGATGGATGGATGGATGTTTGATACTCTTTTACGTAAAATCTAAGGAATGGATTTCAATGAAACCTTACAATAATATCAACCTTACAACCTTACAATAATAACACATAGGCAACAATTTATAAAGATATTGTATGAATTGTCCAAAATATAACAATACCTAGCGACCCGCCGGATGGGCTTCGGACGGGTGCAATGAAGAACATCTAAATTTATGAGTGTTTCTCTACAATATTATGCATGTATCATATACTCGTATATAAAATTCTCGTGTCACAGTGTTCGTTCCTATACTCCTCCGAAACAGCTTGACCGATTTTCATGAAATTTTGTGAGCATATTGGTTAGGTCTGAGAATCGGACAACATCTATTTTTCATCCCCCTAAATTTTAAGCCCCCCCCCCCCTCCACACAAAAAATAATTGTTTATTTTTTAGACAACATATTTTGCTTTTATTTCTTTACTAGCGACCCGCCCCGGCTTCGCACGGGTGCAATTATGCATGTATTATACATATAAACCTTCCTATAAATTCACTCTAATATTTAATGGAAACCGCTTCAAAATCCGTTGCGTAGTTTTAAAGATTTAAGCATACATAGGGACGGACAGACGACAGCGACTTTGTTTTATATTATGTAGTGAAGATGCAGCATACAAAAATACAAACAACCCTAAATGTTCACCCCTCTATGATCAACCCCTATTTAATTACATGGCAAAACAACGTTTGCGATAGGAGCTGTTGTATAGATAGATTGAGTCATCACGATATCTCTGGAACCATAATTACTCTTTATCTCTGGGGTTAATTATTTAGCAAAACAACGTTTGCGGGATCAGCTAGTTATAGATACAAACCTTCCTCTTGAATCACTATCTATTAAAAAACCGCTTCAAAATCCGTTGCGTAGTTTTAAAGATTTAAGCATACATAGGGACGGACAGACGACAGCGACTTTGTTTTATACTATGTAGTGATGATGATGACAGTGAAGTGTCAAGTAGAAAAAGAAATCTGACGACAAAATAAATTCTATCATCACTCGGGTAAAACCGCGGTCTGTCATATTTGAAAGTAAGGGCAGGGCAATGGATGAATGGACATAGAGCATGGTCCCACAATGGGAGTGAATCCCGTGCCCCTGGTTTGGGCTCTACGCGCCTGGAGGCCCAAATAGCCCGGCCAGTCTCCACCGGCCGGGTATCCATGAGGATACCAGACGTAAAACTACTTATATATATATTTTTTTGTAAATACATACATATTATAGGTAGAAAAAACACCCAGACCCGGAACAAATACTTGTAGGTCGTACAAATATTTCTTCCGTGCGGGGATCGAACCCGCGACATGCTGCGCAGCAGTCGATCGCTCAAACACTGCGCCAACCGCCAACCAAATTACGACCGCTGACTAGTTTAATGTAACACCATGTATTCTTAAGGTGGGTGTTCCAGGGTAGCCCGCGAAATTCAAATTTTCTTATGTTTTTTGCAATTTGCAGGGCAGTGCTAGGTTGTATGATGATGAACATTTGATTCGCGGCTGTAAGACGTATGTAGTTACAGAGTTATAATCATCAAACTCATCAATACAACCCTCCAAGCTCATAAAGGTGCAAGAATGACTTTGACGTTGAAAAAGTTTTTCTTGCACCTCTAAGAGCTTGGAGGGTTGTATTGATGATTTTGATGATTATAATTCTATAACTACATATGTCTTACAGCCGCGAATAACATTTTAATCAACATACAACCTAGCACTGACCTGCAAATTGCAAAAAACGTAAGAAAATTTGAATTTCGCGGGCTACCCTGGAGCATCCACCTTAAGTCCACCATACGACATGACCCCTCGCGTGAGATCAAGCTATACGGTCCTGGATGTTCATTATCTATGTGTAATTGCCGTTGAAATAGCTGAAAGCGTCTAGACATGTTTACAGTAAAGGCACTTGACGACACGGTTGACGGAAGACATCACCTGCCGTCCCCGACGGAAGATCAGCGTTGGTTGGCAGCAACCAGCATTATGCTGAGTCTGGGGTTGGTTTGTGGCAAGACTTTAAAATACAATTGTCGTATAATCTCATTTTAAAATCGATGTCATGTGTTTGTTTGTCATTGTGTTTTTTTTTTGTCTTGTGCCATGCTTGAGCCACAACAAACAATATGTCTATGTCTATTCTAAACTTGTAGCATTGTGACCTCATTTTCAATATATTATGTTTCCGAATATATACATGATCCCGTAAGGAAGACAAACAACATAATATAGTGTCAATACAAAAGCTTTGTCTGCTACCAAGACAAAAGAACCTAATGTGTTTATTGTGTGTGTGTGTGTGTGAGAGATAGAGAGAGAGAAAGAGAAATTCTTTATTGTGCAAAGTACACGGCGCAATAAAAAAAACAGACACTGTTATATGTATGTAACAAACACAAAAAATCACCATCATCGTCTACTGTTACACACTACTACTACTCAGCCCATAAATGACCCACTGCTGAGCCGGGCCTCCCCCCATTCTAGCTATCCATCAGCCACACAAGTCCACTGCTGAACATAGGCCTCCCCCATAGATTTCCACAATGTGCGGTCCGACCGCATCCACTGACTCCCAGCGACCTTCACAAGGTCATCCGTCCACCTAGTTGGGGGTCTTCCCACGCTCCACCTTCCCATACGTGGACGCCACTCCAAGACTTTTATGCCCCAGCGGCCATCTGTTCTTCGGGCCACGTGGCCTGCCCATTGCCACTTCAACTGTGCAATCGTTCTAGCTACGTCGGTCACTTTAGTTCTTCTACGGATTTCCTAATTTCTGATTCTATCACGTAGAGTAACTGCGAGCATAACTCTTTCCATTGCACGTTGGGTGACTCTCAGCCGCCTAATAAGTGCCAACGTGAACGCCCACGTTCAGGGAGTTAAATTAAAATTCAAATCATTTATTTTGCTTGGGTCACGATGGACACTTACAAAAAGTCAACACAATATTCATAAAGATTCTATATAATACAAATGGTCTACCGTCTACCACCAGTTCGGAACGCGACCACTCTTGAGAAGAACTGGCAAGAAACTCAGAGGGCTTGTCATTTTTTTTTTCCATTGCGGTCCTATTTCTTATGTATACATATATACAATAACATAATTGAATAACGTAAAAATACTGGCACTGAACAGCTTAGTCCCAAGCAGCTGTGTCGTTCACATAATCAGCAATGCGGTAATAACTACGCTTTTTTGTAAAGTTTTATCTTGACCGTCTTTTTAAAGGCATTGCGAGGCAAGTCTCTAAGTTGCATGGGCAGTTTGTTATAAAAGCGTATACGTTAATTAGCCTACCGTGCTACGCTGGGAAGACGGGATGGCATAGGGGTTTATATCAAGTTTTTTTTCTCTTGCGGCTAGGTTTTGCGCCGTATCATTTCCTTTTGTCAGCTCTTACGACACCATCAGGAAGAATTGAGGTGGAGACACTATGTATTCTAAATTCGTCACACGGAACTCCAATTCATCGTTTTAGCTCACAAATGACCCACTACTGAGTCGAGCCTCCTCCAAATTCATGGAGGGAATTTAGCCTACTATGCCACGCTGGCAACACGGGTTGGCACAGGGTTTGTATCAAGTTTTCCGTCTCTTTCGGCTAGGTGATCTGCTTCTTGCGTTATTTTAGTGGCCTCTTACCCTCAAGACGGTATGGGTTGGTGACATTGTGTATTCTAAATCCGTCACCGCACGGTACTGCAATTACATGCAGGCTAATAAACCTTCTGTGCCATGCTAGCAAGACGGGTTGGCAAATGGTTTCGTATCAATTGGTCCTTTTCTTAAGACTAAGTTCTATCAGTGAAACTTTCCTTTCACAAAAATCCATAACAGATTTCCTATATTCGTTACTAGCTGTTCTCGCAAACGTTGTTTTACTAAATAATTAAAACATCCACCACCACCCCTTTTTTAATTTCGTTAAATCCGTTCTTAGCTGACCCCTACTCGGTGAAAAGAATATTCCTGCCAAATTTCAAGTCTCTAGGTCTAATGGTTCCAGAGATATCGTGATGAGTCAATCTATCTATAGAACAGCTCTTATACGAGTATATGTTTATTACACTGACCTGCAATACTAAGTACTACACTTTTGATTATATCATTTTTTTCTAAACTATAGAAGATAGAGATTTGAAATAAAAAAAAAGTTTTAAAGCAAATGTTATCAACTTTCTATGTAATTATACCTAACTCTACAAACGTTTTTTCGAGTCCTTTTTATTTCGAAAGAATATCTTGTTTAAAAAATTATTGCAATTTTAAAAGTGTGATACTTAGTTTTTCAGCCCAGTGTATATTGTTCTAAGGGTTTTCTTACACCTAGGTAGGGTAAGGTACATGACGGTGCGGGCCCCTTCTGCCCTCGCCTAAGGGGCCGGTGGTGGGTCGGGGGACCCGCCACCGACAAAGGCCTCAAGTGAGAGGGCGTCCCAGTTACCGGGATGCCCTCTCTGACAGTCGCTTGCCCGTGTTGCAGGCACCACGCCGGGGCGTCACAGTAGAATGCGTTTACGCGAACTTGTGGCGCCCCAAGCGCGCCGTGTGAGGGTATACCGCTGGGGTTTTAGTGGGTAGACGACTCTTGGGTAGACGACCCTTGTCGGAGTCCCACATAATCACCGACCTCTCCCCCGGGGGGCGGTGGTATGCATAAAGCATTTCCCCAGCGACAACAAAAAAAAAGGGTAAGGTAAATATCCTTGGACATTTCACACAACGCCATCTCGTCCCAAGTTAAGCAACTTAATGCTTGTGTTATGGTAACGAGATGGATGATAAACTACTTATATACATTTTTTTTTTGTAAATACATACATATTATAGATAGAAATGACACCCAGACTCCGAGCCAGTGCCTCTGGTTTAGACAAAGACACTGGCCCGACCCCGGAATCGAACCCGGGACCCGTTGATCCAAAGGCGGCACATCTGACCACTAGACCAACGAGGCAGTCAAGGTATAGTACAAGTTGAAATTCCTCCTTCAGATTAAAGGAAGCCAAAACAGTACAACTATTTCTGGAATATAAACAAACAGTTTTGGTTGAAAAATGCGCATTAAGGGGAAAAAACACATTTCATTTTAATTCGCGATGTACACGAAATAAATATTGACGAACCCGTTCTTCAAATATAAACAATATGCCAACAAACAATCGGAACATACAATCAACAATATTGTACCGGGAAATCGCTATTAGGAAACGATTATGATGTCAGCATTATATTTGTATTTTGTAGAAAAGTGCGTAATTCCATATGGTGACTGATTTAGAATACATAGTGTCCCACATCCCGCCGTGAGGGTGTCGTAAGAACCGACACAAGGAAATGACAAGGCTGAATAGCTAGCCGCAGGGGAGAGCTTGATACGAAATCCGTCTGGCCAACGTGGCACAGTAGGCTAATTACCCTCCATGTAACTGGAGGAGGCCCGACTCAGCAGTGGAGGTGTGGGCTGAGTACCTACTTGTAGAAGTAGAAAATATATTTAAGTAAAAACTGAAATTAATACCTAACTGATTTATCGCTTGTGTATAACATTACTGGCGGAGTGGTTGAGCGATCGACTGCTGCGCAGCATGTCGCGGGCTCGATTCCCGCACGGAAGAAATATTTGTACGACCTACAAGTATTTGTTCTGGGTCTGGGTGTTTTCTATCTATAATATGTAGGTATGTATTTAAAAAAAATGTATATAAGTAGTTTATCATCCATCTCGTTACCATAACACAAGCATTATGTTGCTTAGCTTGGGACGAGATGGCGTTGTGTGAAATGTCCAAGGATATTTATTTATTTATTTTTTGATTCAGCAAACGGTGTTTGTCAAAGTATTAAGCCCCCTTTTTTGGAATTTCGTAAAATCCGTTCCTAACTTACCTGTACTAGGTGAAAAGAATATTCTTACCAAATTTCAAGTCTCTATCACAGGTCTTATGGTTCCAGAGATATCGTGTCGAGTCAATCTATCTATAGTACAGCTCCTTTAAATTATTTAAATTTAATTCCCGAAGTTTCGAATGCTTACAAAGCAGCAATTACATAAGGTTTCGATTGATTTATCTTGGTCGGAAAACAGGCGAAACTTCGGTTATAGAATCTTTATTCCTCACAAAAGAACATTACATTGTCCACTTGTAACATAAGTAACTAACTTTCTTGAAGTAGAAGATACATTAAAATTTAAATTGCCGGAACTAAATCAGTATTGGCTAATTATACATTTTGTTTGTCTAATAAATACATTACAAGTCTTCACTATCACTACTTATTATAAAACAAAGTCATTGTCGTCTGTCCGTCTGTAGGTATGCTTAAATCTATGTAACTACGCAACGGATTTTAAAGCAGATTTTTTAATAGATAGAGTGATTCAAGTGGACGGTTTATATGTATAATACGTGCATAATATTGTAGAGAAACACTGATAAATTTAGATGTTCGTCATTGTACCCGTGCGACGCCGGGGCGGGTCGCTTGTTTCTTAATATACATTAATTGACATGCTCCTTGACATGTTTTGGTAAACTATTTTATAGTTGTGCTCCCTCATATGTTATATTTTTCTTACCGTACTATTTTGGTCTAATCATTGGTAAGTCTATGTTACCTTTTTCTTCTAGTATAATAGGGACGAGTTAAAATTTTTTTAGTACGCTTTTATTATTTAAAAGTAATTTGCGTATGTACGTTTTTGTTAAAATTGTCTTTATTAAAATAAATGTTTTTATTATAAAATATAAATAAATATATAAAACAATGTGCTTAATATTTAGTAATATTACATAATATTTATTATTTAGTAACTTCAACAAAACTCAACCATTTTTGGTAAATGGCTATGTAAGTTGATATCTCCAGAGAGCTCGAGTATAAACGAAGCCTTTAACACTCGAAAGTTCGCAAGCTTACGTGGCTGTGGGCGGAACGGGCGCCCACTGGGCAGTTCCTGATTGAGGAACACGACTCATGACTGTACTGTAGGAGTGGATTACCTGGATTCTTGAAGAAAACACTGAGATTTACTTGGATTTAGAATTACGCCGAGAAGGAAAACTAGAAACGAAACCTTGTGCCAAACCGTCTGGCCAGCGTGGCAGAGTAGGATAATTATCCGCTCTGTGATGGAAGGGGCCTTGATTTAGCAGTGGATCATTTGCCATAGACATTTAGACATTATATTTATTGTGGCAAGGAAAATACGAAAATAATAAAACTAGAGACTAGAACTACAGAGACTCAAACACCAATATCACAAACGTAAAATATCCATAAAAACAAAGCTCTATGCTTCAGTGCCAACAATAAAAATAGGTTTTTACAAAATAACTGATTAACTGCGGTCAATAGAACTCAATTAGGAGGATTTTACATTCTGATTTGTTTAGCAAGGAACGACGTGAATCACTAGAGTTGTGGGATATTAAAGAAAATCAAATGTCTGTTGTGTTCCCAGAAAAACAATGCTGGGTGTATTTACCCAGCTTTCGAACGAGTAAAATCATAATACCACGTAAACGAAAATAGAAAACCGCGTAAAACAACTGCAATAAATACGTCTTTGAAAATGGGCCTATTCATAATAATACGCAAACAAACCGACGGATTGGCTCTGTGTAGGCAGGGCATGATTTAATAGGAGTGACTCAGGGTTCGAATCGGGAATTGACGGCAAATTGTATTTCGTAGTTAAGTTATGAAAGCCCTTCTTTTTAATCCCTTAAAAAATAAAGGTTAAACAAGCGAGAATTTCTTAGGTTTTCGCGATTATTACACATTGCTAGAAGCACCTAACTAGAAGCACCTAGTTTCCTAACTTCACTTTCGACTTTTCAAAAACACCTGTTATTAGGTTCAATTGAAATAATTGATTTGAGTTTGAGTTGAGTACCGCGTGTATATTATAATAAAACATTATTGAATCCTCGACGTTTCGAATGCTTTGCAGCAGTCGTGGTCGCGAGAGACAAATCATCATTTAATTATATTTTGTTTATTTTATTTATATTTTGGGTGCAATTTTATTTATATTTTCGTTATGGATAGTCTTTGCTACTCCATAAACCTTAAGCGTCTCTTAGCACCCGCTGGGTCGTCGTCCCATCAACTCGGGCGAAAATTAGTTGTCTGACCATCGTAATTTTCCTGCCATTTCATATTTACACTTCGTTGATTATACGCGGCGCAAGCTTCTTCGAGAAATGGAAAATTTGTGAGTGCGAAGAACGGCCGTGCCAAAGAATAAAGACTTTATCATAGACTAACATTTATAACTACTACTAAAAGAAGAAAGAAAACTGTTTCATGATCACCATCATCATTTCAGCCAAAAGACCTCCACTGCTGGACATGGGGAGGCCAAGGATATCTACAAAGACCGGTCCTGGGGCGCCTGCATCCACTGCTTTCCGGCGACCTTAAGCAGGTCGTCGGTCCACCAGCACTGCGTCTTCCGGAACGCGGCCGCCACTCGAGGACTTTTCTGTTCCAACGGGCGCCAGTCCTGCGAGATATGTGCCAGGCCCAATGCCATTTAAGTTTGGCAATCCGGTGGGCTATGTCAGTGACCCTGGTTTTACTGCGTATCTCCTCATTTCTCTCTCAAACACCAAGCATAGAGCTCCATTGCCCCTGTGAAAATTGTTTATTAGATCTTACTAATATTATAAACGTGAAAGTAAGTATGGATGGATGGATGGATGTTTGTTACTGTTTCACGTAAAAACTACTGAATGGATTTTAATGAAACTTTACAATAATATAGCTTATACATCAGAATAACACATAGGCTACAAGTTATAAAGATATTATGTGAATTACAACAATATAAACAAGTCGAATTCAAAATTTCTAATTGTCAAATTTTCGACCATATTAAACTATAGACAACATAACGTTTCGCTGTCAGTTGCGTTTTGTTAAAGTAGGTTTTATACGGACGGGATAAAAATCTCAGGTATCCTATGTCCAACTTTATTTTAAATATATATAATGCGGAACAAAGTTCGCCGGGTCAGCTAGTATAATTATAATTCAAAAAGAAAACAGATGATGGCAAACAAGAATAAAGGTCGATGTGTCTAAATGGCTGCATCTCACGATAATATTTCGGTTTCTGTAGAGGTGATTTTCAGCTACAGCCATAGTACTACCTCTAATTATCCAATAGATGACCCACTGCTGAATCGGGCTTCCTCCATTTAAATGGAGGTTAATTAGCGTACCATGCTGGCCAGACGGGTTGACACAGGGTTTCGTATCAAATGGTCCTAGATTATCGGCCTTATCATTTAATTTTGTCGGCTCTAACGACACCCTCAGGATGTAATGGTGTGTTGACACTATATAACGTTGACTATTTGTTTTAAATAATTCACTATTATGATGAATAGACTTTTAAAGTTACGGAATGATACATGTCGTGTCCTTACCATAGATTTGTTTTTTTTTTATTCTGTACGTTTTAAAAGCTTGGGTCCCTGCGTTATTCCTTATTACGAGTACGTACTTATACGTCAGTGTGGTGACGGATTTAGAATACACAATGTCACCAACCCACTCTATCTTGAGGGTGTCGTAAGAGGCGACTAAAGGATCGTAAAGAGGCAGATCATCTACCTAGCCGTATGAGAAGGAAAACTTGATACAAACCCTGCGCGAAACCGTCTTGCCAGCGTGGCACAGTAGGCTAATTTCCCTCCATTAATTTGGAGGAGGCCCGACTCAGTAGTGGGGAATTTGTGGGCTGAAACGTCTTATACAAATTAGTGGTCGCCCATGCGTCTAAATTCGACCACACGACTTTATGGCGAAACTAGCTGCGCACCGCGGTTTTACCCATGTGGTGATAGAATTTATTATTTTGTACGATTTTTTTCTACCCATTTGACACTTATTGTTTTAATTTGTAGATCTTAATAAGACCTACAAACTCGTATTAGTTACATTTTTTTTGTATTGTCAATAGTTTTTGCAGAGCACGTATAGATAGGTTTTCGATTTGACACCTTGGGTTACAAAATCGCAATTTTCTAACGGATCCTTTTTTTTAATAAAATATAACCTTCCTCGATAAAAGGACTATCCGACACTAATTTTTTGTAATCGGGCCGAATAGTTCCTGAGATTAGCGCGTTCAAACAAACCAATTCTGCAGCTTTATATCTAGTTATAAGAAATTATAGTATACTTAAATCGTGATCTATTATATCAAGTAATAAAGGCGCGCGAGTTCATGTTCATCGGGGCCTAAATAGGTAATTACTTATCACATTTATTTTATTACATAATTGGCAAAATAACCTTAGATTACAATGAACCAAATTGACAGCAGTTGAATAAATCGTTAGTTATTTTAAACATTACTATAAATAACTAATTAGGTCACAGCATTCTTCAGGATGGATATGAACTCGCGCGCCTATTATAGATATCTTATTGACTATGTAATTCGCCATATCATTTTTTTTGTCCTACAAGATTTTCCAAACAAGGACATTACCTATACCGATATTCGAGAACGTTCCAATTATATCTTAAATTGGTACGCCAGAAGATTTGCTCACAATCACAAGGTTTTACTTTTACTAAAATATTAATAAAAATACGTTGAATGGAAATATTTTTCGATAAAACGTCAAATGTAGGTAATCCCATTTGGTGGGGCCGACTTAGATTTTCTTTCTTTTTTACCGCTCTCTATTCTCCGAATCGTTCTTATAATAAGGTAATTGGAATACTTAGAATCTTAACATCAGTACAAACGGTAACAAAATCTGGCGACTATAGTTCGATCGCGTTAAGGAGGCAGCGAGTCATGAGTCCAACTGCCGTGTATACCTTCGAATTATTATTACATATTCTACACAAAAATAAAAAATAAACTAGCAATATGCCAGAAAGCAATGAAAAGGAGTGTACTAAAACTAAGAAGAATACAAAAAGTAAGAAGCAAATGGATAAGGCGAAAAACTAAAGTTATAGATGTTCTACACTACGCTCTAATGCAAAAGTGGAGGTGGACAGGACATATTGCAAGGTATAAAGACAACAGGTGGACAGTACAGACAACTATGTGGGAAGGACCAACAGGAAAAAGGGCGTCCTAGAAAAAGGTGGATAGACGAAATAAAAGAGACAGCAGGAAGCGAATGGAGACATATAGCATTGGATAGAGAGACCTGGAGCAAGCTGGAGGAGGCCTATACCCAAGAAGGGATTCCGATCAATGGTGATCAAGATAGTTTATTGGAAGAATAAAGACTTACAATGTTCAACTTATTTAATATTTCAATAGTTTAGATATAGATATATTTTTATTATTCGTTCATTGTATGTGAACATTATAATTATAAATTATCATTATAGTTAGGATTTAACACATTAGCTTAAATTATAAATTAGAATATATGTTAATTTTAAACTTTCGCGATTTGAACACATACTTATAAACATTCAACGGGACTTATCGCGCACAGAATTATTACCTGTTTTTGCTCGACGTTTCGACCACGGCCATTGTAACATGGTCGAAACGTCGAGCAAAAACAGGTAATAATTCTGTGCGCGATATGTCCCGTTGAATGTTTATAAGTATAGAATGTATGTATTTTTTTTCTCGATTAGAAATAAATGGGCTTTATTATTATTAATAATAATAATAATAATAAATATCCTTGGACATTTCACACAACGCCATCTCGTCCCAAGCTAAGCAACTTAATGCTTGTGTTATGGTAACGAGATGGATGATAAACTACGTATATACATTTTTTTTTAAATACATACATTTTATAGATAGAAATGACACCCAGACTCCGAGCCAGTGCCTCTGGTTTAGACAAAGACACTTGCCCGACCCCGGAATCGAACCGGGGACCCGTTGATCCAAGGCAGCACATCTAACCACTAGACCAACGAGGTATTATTATATTATCTACCTTCATTTGGTCTTTGTGACTACTACTACAACTCAGACCATACCCTGACCCACCGCCTACTGTGCCAAGCTGGTGAGACGGGTTGGCACAGGGTTTCATGTCCCCCTCGACCGTGCCGCCACCTTGTTGTGGAGAGGGGGCTTGCGTGTCTTTAGGATCCGTTGGGGCCATACAGGCTCACGGTCACCCATGCCGGGTGGACCCGCGGGGAGAGGCCAGACGAAGAGCGGCACACGGAGACGTGGCGGGTTGCCACCACTAGCAGCGGAGGGGCGGCCAGGCAGGCGTGCCACGGCTGCCGCCGCAACCGCGAGGGTCGGGCGCCAGTCCACGACGTGCACTGTCCCGCACGTGCCTTTCGGTGGGTCGGGGACCATTTACAGCTCCCCATCAAAGCGTGGGGCCCGCTGGTAGAAGCGGGCCAAGGCCCCATCAGGGTCGCGGAGCATGCTCCCTTATGGGGAGTGAAACCCGTGGCCCTGTTTTGGGCAGTTGATGGACACCGTTAATTTTAGTGGGTAGGTTGGGGCGCAACTACCATCTTTCCGCGCCCCGGAGTCCCACATAATCCGGCTGGCGTTCAGCGGTCGGGTACCCATGAGGATTTCCAAGGTAAAAAAAAATGGGTTTCATGTCAAGATTTCCTTATCTTGTGGCTAGTTTTTCGCCCGTGTCATCTCATTTTGTCGGCTCCTATGACACCCGCAGCATGGAATAGGGTGGTGACACTAAGTATTCTAAATCTGCTGCCACACGGAAGGAATTAGTATTCCTAATTGGGAATTATTTGATTAGTTAGAGGATGTGGCTAGACTGGCGTACAATGATGACCCACTGCGAACGAAGTATAGAGAATGTATGTATAGGCCATTGAACTATATAATAACTCAATGGTATAGGCAGAAAATAAAACATCACTGAAGCTGACAGTGAAGGGAAAGTTGATCTCCTTCAGCTACCAAGACCAAGCCTCCATGGTGATTTCTGCCAGTGACTTGAATGCCTTTGACCCTAGGCTTGCGTGGTGGAAAGTAACGCCAGGGTCTAAGATGGAGCAGGCAATTCAAGGATATGCCGGCTCTCACGTACACACGAAACACAGTAAATCTGCTTGGCGTTTATCGCTTGGTTGCTAGATGTGAGGGTGGTAGCTAGCTGGACGGACAATAAGATTCTACCACCAAGCATGTTAGTTGGCTACGGGATTCTGTAAGCCTTATTGAACGAGCAGGTCTACAAGTTGTATTCCCCCCTAATGAGGAAATTGCGGAAATTTTGGCATCGTTAATCAAGCAATTATATTAATTCCAATCTTTCGTATGCGAGCTTTTATGACTCACAAAACGCGTTTTATAGCCCGTAATAGAATCTTTCAATGCAAATAAAACTTAAATGTGGCAAATAAAAAACAAAGGAAGATTTTAAGTCTTGTAATGATTGCATTCATTTGCATTGAAAAGTTTATGTTATGTACGAGTATCTATTATTTTTAATCTCATCATCATTTCATCCAAAAGACGTCCACCTTTGGACAAAGGCCTTCCACAAAGGCCGGTCCTGGGCTACCGCATCCACCGCTTTCCGGGGACCTTAACCAGTTCATCCACCGTGTGGGAGGCCAACCAGCACTGTGCCTTCTGGAACACGGTCGCCACTCGAGGGATTTTCTGCCGTAGTAAGTTCTGCGAGCTATGTGCCCTGCCCACTGCCACTTAAGTTTGGCAATCCTGAAAATGATGTTGATGATGTATTAAAACACGTCACTTGGTCTAATTAAAATCATCATCTTCATCAACAGCCCATAAATATAAATATCCTTGGACATTTCACACAACGCCATCTCGTCCCAAGCTAAGCAACTTAATGCTTGTGTTATGGTAACGAGATGGATGATAAACTACATACATATTTTTTTGTAAATACATACCATATTATAGATAGAAAACACTCAGACCCAGAACAAATAAAGTCCTACAAATATTTTTTCCGTTCGGGGATCGAACCCGCGACATGCTGCGCAGCAGTCGATCGCTCAACCTACTGAGTCCTCCTCCAAATTAATGGAAGGAAATAAGCCTACTGTGCCACGCTGGCAAGACGGATTGGCACATGGTTTGTATCAAGTTCTCCTTCTCTTGCAGCTAGGTGATCTGCCTCTTGCGTTCCTTTAGTCGCCTCTGACGACACCCACAGGATGGTTTGGGTTGGTGACATTGTGTATTCTAAATGTGTCATTTACTTTCTTCGGCTTTTACGACACCCTCAGGATGGAACGGGGTTGTTCACACCAACCCCGTTCCATGCTGAGCACGTTTTTTTCTTTTTTCTTTAGAAAACGTTGAAAAAGCCCTTTTTTTTTTTTTTTTTTTTTTTTTTGTTTTGGCGGGAAAAAATGCCTGACCGCACTTCCCGCGTCCGGGGTGACTACGGGGTAGTGTGGGGCCCTCACCCACTAAAATAACCCGCCGTGCGCCGACACCCGCCCTCACGCGCGGACCACGGGTACCGCGTACGTTGCTACCGTGGTCCGCAGGCGGCAGCCCCTTCGGGCATCCTCTCCCGTGCGACGTCCCGCGCACTTGGACGTCACACCTTCGCGGTAGGCCATACCGGCGGACGGTGGGCGATCCCCGACCCAACCGTCCGCAGCCTCGGCTAGGGCGGCATCAGGCGCATGTGAGCGCGCCCGCGCCGCCCCGCGCGCCGGCGGCGAATCGGGTCCGAAAGGAGTGAATCCTCCCGGGCCCTCTCCGCCGCCTCCTTCTGCGAAATGACGTCCTCGCAGAAGGCGGCGACCGCGGTCCAGGCCCTGTCTCTGCCGACCATCACTCGCGCAACGGCCGGCAGCGACAGGTCCATTCCAATGACTGCAGCGAGTTCTCGGCGCTGCTCAGCCCAGGCTGGGCATGACTCGAGCGTGTGCTGTGCCGAGTCCTCGCTGCAGTCGCAGTGGTGACAACCCGGAGTCGGCTCCCTCCTTGCGACATCGTGCAGATATTTGCCGAAGCAACCGTGCCCCGACAACACCTGCACGAGTCGGAAGGTGAGGACTCCGTGCTGCCGCACCGCCCATTCTTCCAATATCGGCTGGAGCGCCCCCACGGTCCGCAGACCAGCCCGAGGCGTCTCCAGCCGAGCCTTCCACCGTGTGAAGGTGGTGCGGCGGGCGTCATCCCGCCACGCAGTGATCGCGCTCGGCGGGGGGTTGGAGCCCCCCGCCCGCGCCGTCGACACCCGCCGATAAACGTCGGCGAGCACTTCCGCCTCCAAATCCCACGGGGGGGTTCCGGCCAATGCACACGCGGCCTCGACACCTACCGTGCGGTAACCGCGTATGGCTCTGACCGCCACGACCCTCTGGTTTTTCACTCCGGAATCGAACCCGGGACCCGTTGATCTAAAGGCGGATCAACGGAAAATTATATTCCGTGTGGTGACGGATTTAGACAAAATCCGTCACCACACGGAAAATAATTAAAATAATGAATAGGAAATCCAAATGTAGGTGGTTTTTACGATACATTTACGACGCTATCATTTTATGAACGGAACGAATTGGCTTTAGGAGTGGGTGGTTATTTCGCCATTGCGGCGGCTTTTTGATAATCCCTCTTTATGCCATAGAGGAGTGATGACTGATAAGTATATTGGTAGATAATTCTTTATTGAACGGCAAATGGATACTAACTGGGTGATAAAATACTTAGATAGATAAATAAGACTGCCTCGTTGGTCTAGGGGTTAGATGTGCCGCCTTTAGATCGACGGGTCCCGGGTTCAATCTAAACCAGAGGTACTTGCTCTGAGTCTGGGTGCAATTTTTGTTCGTGAATTACATGTTTGTAAACTGCGCCCGCGATACAGGTAATACTAAGTCTACGGCTGAAGTTTTCTAAAGAATAAAGAAAAAAAAGTCCATACCATAAAAATTAAATTAAAAATTTAAATAAACCCCCGACACAATAACCTTTAAAAAGTAAAAAATAAAAATAAATACTTCGCGTTGGGGGACTACTCCTACTTATTTATTACCTGACCCCTGGTCCCCCAACGCGAAGTATTTTATTGAAATCGCTTCATCCGTTCGCGAGCTACGGTGCCACAGACAGACAGACAGACAGACCGACAGACAGACACGTGAAACTTATAACACCCCTCTTTTTGCGTCGGGGGTTAAAAAAGCATGGATACGGACTTCGTGTTCGTGTGGTGATGGATTTAGAATACAGGGTGTCACCATCCCGTTCCATCCTGAGGGAGTCCTGAGAGCCGACAAACGGAAATGACATGGCTAATTTATTTATTTACATATTATACACAGGCGACACGGTTGGCGCAGTGGTTGAGCGATCGACTGCTGCGCAGCATGTCGCGGTTTCGATTCCCGCACGGAATAAATATTTGTACGACATACAAGTATTTGTTCCGGGTCTGGGTGTTTTCTATCTTTAATATGTATGTATTTACAAAAAAAAAATGTATATAAGTAGTTTATCATCCACCTCGTTACCATAACACAAGCATTAAGTTGCTTAGCTTGGGACGAGATGGCGTTGTGTGAAATGTCAAAGGATATTTATTATTATTATTTATTTATTATTTATTTATCCATTCGTTCATTACATTAATAACCGAGCCACAAGAGTAGGAAATGTTGATATGAAACCCACTATTGAGTCGGGCCTTCTCCAGTTACATAGAGAGTAGAGCACCATGCCAAAATGGAGAACGCAAGAGTTGTAGGAGATCAAAAGAGATGGATGGATTGTAAGAATACAGATTGACGACCGATAGGTGTTTAAGGAGACTACCACCTAGCGTGGGACAGATGACGTAAGATGATATTGGTAATTTTAAATATGACGATAGGAGTTTTGTGACCAAACCTACGTAAATAAAGTTCCTTTTGAGTTGGAATTTGAGTATTAGCCTTCTGTACTACGCTGGCAAGACGGGTTGGCATGAGGTTTGTATCTAGTTAGGACGTCGAGTGCTCGTAAGGAGCCTGAGGAGAGGAGGAGGGCCTCCTCGTCTGCAGCGGCGTGGTTCTGCATCAGATCCCACAATGCCGCAACAGGACGCGAGTTGGAGCAAAAAGGGGAGGTTTAGTGGGTAGGCCCTCACTATGGGGGAGAGTCCCACACTCCCCTCGCTGGCCATCCCCGTAGCCGGCGAGGAAGTCCATAAAGGACGTGACAGCGGATGAAAAAAAAAAAAGTTTGTGTCTAGTTTCATTCTCATCTATTCTCTCAGAATGGAAGGGTGGTGACACTTTGTATTCTAAATCCGTCACCACACGGGTAATAATAAATCGCCTTGTAAATTATACAGGTTTGTTTAAAGCTAGCGAACCGAGTTTGATATCTTTTTCTAACACTTTGTCCCGTGTCTATTAGCAAGACTGTTTGTTTAAACTATCCGGTAATGTTACCGGTGATTCGAAGATAAACAACGCAGTATAGGCAAAGAGCTCACCTTGATTTATTGAATACTTTCCACGTGATAAACACAGTTTACAAAACGTCATAGAAAAAGTATATTACGTTACTAGTTTCTCTTCGTGAATTTGGAGAAGACACGACCTAGTAGTGGATCGGTATGGACTGAAAAGATGAAATAAGTTACTAAATTGATAACAATTTATTGCACATTTGCGACATAATTATATAAAACACATACAATTAGCGGTCCTATCACTAAAAGCAATCAAGCAATATATACAGAAAAAATATATTTTAGCAATTTTATATTTAAAATTAGGTTAGTAGTTAAATAATTGAGGAAACCTTATATGTATAATCTTTACTAATATATAAAGCTGCAGAGTTTGTTTGTTTGTTTGTTTGTTTGAACGCGCTAATCTCAGGAACTACTGGACCGATTTCAAAAAATCTTTCAGTGTTAGATAGTCCATTTATCGAGGAAGGTTATAGGCTATATTTTATTTTCAAAAGAATTAGGGATCCGTATGAAAATTGCGATTTTGTAAACCAAGGTGTAAAATCGAAAATATATTTATGCGTGCGCTGCAAAAACGATTGACAATAGAACAAAATGATGTACTCCGGGTTTGTAGGTCTTATAAAGATCTACAAAAAAGTCCATGACAGCACATATCTAACTATCATAGTTTAGTCACAATAACCGATTTTATGTTCATAAAAAATATGCACGTTTTCGAAGCCCACGCGGGCGAAGCCACGCGCAAAAGCTACTACTCGTATAATTTCAGTGATTATCTTCTTCCTCGTGTTTTCCCATATTATTGGCGTAGGGATTAATTTAACTTAATTAGGTCAATTACATTGAGTGAATACCGTCCAACATCAGTCATCATCATCATCATCATCATTTCAGCCAAAAGATGTCCACTCCTCGACATAAGCCTCCCCAAGGACCCAACCCTCCTGGGTTTGCCATAACCGTCACGCTTGGCAGGCGTGTTGGCGATCGTAGTATCGGGTGGTCGATGTTCAACAGAGCGTCGCTGCTGCCCAACGTCTGTTGCCCCTAAGTCGCGTTCTACAAAATGGAAGATATTTGGTGGTAGTATTCTTACTCCGCTACCAAACAGAACTACCCTAAGGGACAACCGACAATTCCTTGGTTTGACAAGCTGTCAGTTTTCTCACAGAAAACATTTTTTTATGCCTTTGTTTTCACTGTTCAAAGTTCAACAAAGTCAAGCCAACACGCAAACACAAAGTCATTCAAAGGCCACTTTACGTGTTCTCCAAAGCACGGACAAAGTCAGGTGTTTTTTTTTGTTGAACACCCATCAAACGACTTTCTCGATTGGTATTATCCAGTGATTTAAATTCCTTGTGGTGACAGATTTAGAATACACAAAGTCGTAATAGCCGACAAAAGAATTTGACAAGGCTGAAAACCTAGCCGCAAGAGAAGGAAAACCTGTGCCAACCCGTCTGGCCAGCATGGCACAGTAGGCTAATTACACTCCCTCTGATGAGAGAAGGTTTGCCAGGCTGAGTAGGCTGAGGTTAGGGCTGAGTAGTAGTCTGACGGGCCTCCTTCTGCGGGGCCGATGTCGCAGAAGGGGGCAGCGGGGCGGGACGCAAGGGAGGGAGCTCCGGCTGACCCGCGCCGCGGACGGTGGCAGGGGTGGAGGGGGTTTCGTGACGGTGCGGGCCCCTTCTGCCCTCGCCTAGGAGGCCGGTGGTGGTTCGGGGGAGCCGCCACCGACGAAAGCCTCGATGACTGAGGGTGTCCCAGTGTACCGGAACGCCCTCTTGATAGTCGCTTGCCCGCGTTGCGCGTCACGCCGGGGCGTCACAGTAGAATGCGTTTACGCGAACTTGTGGCGCCCCAAGCGCGTCGTGTGAGGGTATACCGCTGGGGTTTTAGTGGGTAAACGACTCTTGGGTAGACGACCCTTGTCGGAGTCCCACATAATCACCGACCTCTCTCCCGGGGGGCGGTAGTATGCATAAACATATACCCAGCGAAAAATTTAAAAAGTTACTTTTTTTTTAAATGAACTCTTTGCACTCCTTATGTCGTGTATCGCTGGGGCTGTTCACAAACAAATCATGAACACAAATGACATCCAGACGCAGAGCAAGTGCCTCTGGTTTGAACAAAGACAATTGCCCAGCCACTGAATCAAACCGGAGACCCTTGACGCAAAGCCACATCCAACTTGTAATTAGCCATAATCTAAATAATTTGTTGTGTGCACTGTACCTATTCGCTCTAAGTTTTCCATCACTATCACTACATAGTATAAAACAAAGTAGGGAGCTGTCGTCGGTCCGTCCCTATGTATGCTTAAATCTTTAAAACTACCGTTGGGTAGTTTTCCAAAAACGTTTTTTTTTAATAAATATAGTGATCAAGAGGAAGGTTTAAATTTGTATAATACATGCATAATTGCACCCGTGCGAAGCCGAGGCGGGTCGCTAGTAAAGAATAAAATAAAATAAAACTCCTGGGCCAACGCGGCACCATACTCGGACAGCCAAAATCCAGATTTCGATTGATAAAACAAAAAAAAAATCTAAATCTTTATAGTGTTCAGCTCTTTGATTATCAATTCGAACAGATTATAAATCTTTCGGTAACACGCAATTTTTCATTAGAATAGTCGGCTTTGGCAAATATTTATTTAGCGCGTATTTCGCCTGATGATATTATTTGGGTGCTATTTTTAAACGAGTTTACTTTTTTGGGAGTACAAGTACTTCCTAATGGTGACGGTTTCATAATACTTAGTGTCACCATCTCATTCGGTTTTTTTTCCGGGCGGTAAAATCCTTTTTGGACTATTCACACCGGAAGGAGAGGCGTGCGGTGTGTGAGACTCGGGTCCACCAATCAATAATATGACAGGAGTCCCAAACATCATCCCAGTGCACCGCCCCGGATTTTTAAGCGTCCCAGCCGCGCTAAAATTGTAAGTTGCGGCCGGTTTACCCACAAAAACCTACCACGTTGCGTCCTTACTCGAGCTGTAAATGCTTTCGGGTATATACTTTTCGTTCAGCATTGGCTCGGATGAGGGGAGTCTGGTGCTCTATCCTCTGGTGTTTTGATTTTGGTGACCTGGTTGGAAAGGCAGCAGGTGTACCCTCCAGCGTGCCTTGGTCTTGATCATGGCTCCGAATTCTGAACACGCTTTTACACGGCAGATGTGCTGATGTTGGGACTAACAGTCCCATCCTTTTCGGTAGCCAAGTCTCCAGCGGGTGAGGATGTTCCCTTATCCCTCACCAGAAGTCTTCCCTTAAGGTGGGAGGTGGCGCACATGCGCTAGTCTCTTACGCCCTGTTCGGGATCGTCTCTGGGGATGGTCTTTTGCGGCCTTCTCCCTTAGCACTCATACACACGAACGGCATGGCGTCAAATGTGCCGCCGACTGCCGTCTACCCGTGTCGACGGATGCAGTGGTCTGTGCTGTTGACAACATGCTGTTCGTGTGTATTAGCGCCTCCTCCTTTTGGGTCCCGCGCCGCCAGTCTCTTGGGTCCCGACTGTGTCTCCACGGGACCCCATTAGCCCAGGCAGAAACGTAATAGTATATTTTTATTTTTGTAACTAGCATTTGGGCGCGGCTTCGCCCGCGTGGGCTTCGAACCCGTGCATATTTTTTATGAACATAAAATCGGTTATTGTGACTAAACTATGAAAGTTAGATATGTGCTCTCGGACTTTTTTGTAGATCTTTATAAGACCTACAAACCCGTAGTACATCATTTTGTTCTATTGTCAATAGTTTTTGCGGCGCACGCATAAATAGGTTTTCGATTTTACACCGTGGTTTACAAAATCGCAAAATTCATACGGATCCCTAATTATTTGAAAATAAAATACCTTCCTCGATAAATGGACTATCTAACACAGAAAGATTTTTTGAAATCGGACCAATAGTTCCTGAGATTAGCGCGTTCAAACAAACAAACAAACTCTGCAGCTTTATATATTAGTATAGATATAGATAACAAAGATTTGTACCGCTGGAACTGTTTACAAACATGTAATTCACGAACACAACACAGACAGAGAGCCAGCCAAGGGCAGCCCATAGATAACGCATTGCTGAGGCGGGCCTCCCGCTACATGGAGGGTAATTTAGCTTACTGTGCCATGCTGGCCAGACGGGTTGGCATAGGGCAATAATCGGAGGAGACCTGTCTCTGCAAACGGTCCTGCGCAGAATGGCCGCATCTGTGGCGGCCTGGGACGCGGTCCGGACATTTGCAGAGACAGTCATGAGAAAGAAGGAAGAGGCGGAAAGGGATAGGGAGAGGGCGCCCGAAGCGCACCCGATGCGGCGCGCTCGCACGAGGCGCCGCAGACTGGCACACGTGCGCCTTCTGCCTCCCTAACCGGGGCCTCCGGGTGGGGGCACAGTGGATCGCCCCCCACCCAATGGAGATCAGGTCCCGAGGAGACGCCGTCCACGCACACGGCGAAACATAGGAGATCCCGGGGCGGGGTACGGGGATGTCTCGCCCCACACGGGATCTGAGGGGAAGCGACGTCCTGCCGGGTGCTCACGGCAGGACGTCGAGTGCTCGCAAGGAGCCTGAGGAGAGGAGGAGGGCCTCCTCGTCTGCGGCGGCGTGGTTCTGCATCAGATCCCACAATGCCGCAACAGGACGCGAGTTGGAGCACCCCGGGGAGGTTTAGTGGGTAGGCCCCCACCATGGGGGAGAGTCCCACACTCCCCTCGCTGGCCATCCCCGTGGCCGGCGAGGAAGTCCATAAAGGATTTTACCCCGCGCGAACAAAATCAAGTTTTTCTTGCGTCTAGGTTTCGGCTTTATCATTTTCTTTTTTTGACACTTACGACACCATTAGGTTGAAATGGGTGACAACACTATGTGCCTGCGTGTACATAAATAAATACTGGCAAGTGGCAGTTAGCCAAATCAGGGAAGTCTGGTGCTAACCCTCTTTTATTTGTTTTTTTTTTGCCTCGGATATTCGCTGGGATCCCCGGCCGTTGGGATCAGACCGGGTTATGTGGGACTACCATAAGTTGCACCCCAACCTACCCACTAAACCCAACGGTCATCCTCGACTGCCCGATCTAGGGCCAACTGTTTCGATCCCCAATTGAAAGAGCATGCTCCGCGACTCTGGGGGCGTTGGCCCAGCTCGTTGAGAGGAGCCGTGGCGTGTGCGGGGAAGTCTGGTGCTAACCCCAGTGAAATTGGTAAAACACGAGGAAGTAAAAATGACATCACCGCATCCCAAGGTTGTCGTTGGAGCCTATCTACACTCTACCTAATCAACACACGATACTAATCACACTTTTATACAATTCAAAGAAAATTCACATACATGTCGAGTTGTCACAATATATATTGAAATACATAATTTACAAGCCATTCAATATGCGAGGTTCATCGGACTGAAATGTACGTTGACAAACGTACCAATTACAATTAGCCAGCCGCCACCCTCGACTTTGCAAGCGTGGATTTGTGCATTTTTTAAAACCAGTTTATATATTTTTTTGATTTAAGATCAATGATTTTTTCGATCTGATATCGCTATTTATCCGTGTGGTGAAGGATTAAGAATACAGTGTCACCACACCATTCCTTCCTGAGGGTGTAGTAAGAGCCGACAAAAATAAGTAACAAGGCAGATTTCCTAGCCCGAAAGGTCTTTAGGGGAGGCCTATGTCCAGCAGTGGACTAGACTGGGTTGATGATTAAGATAAGGAGGGATGGGCTTTATACAGGGTGAAAATAAAAACAAAACATGATGAATGGGATAGTACTATTGGTATACTCTCTGTAAAACATCTGGAAAAAGCAAGCAAATCCCTTTTTTATTATTGTGTTCAGAAAGAGACACCCCAAAAACAGCGAGAGAGGTTACAAAGAGTGTAGGTTGCACTCGTTTTTTGGTTAAAAACGGGATCAGAAAAGCCTCTGTGTGTTTCTACATCAACTACTTTCCGACTTTTTTTTTGTATATAAATGGTTTATACAAAGACACTTACCCGACCCCGGAATCGATGATCCAAAGGCGACACAACCAACCTCTAGACTAACTGTTGGATAAATTAGTAAAAATCGTTGTTGATTTTTACATGGCTTTTATTTGAATGTGACAAAGAACAACATATTATTAATTTCATTATGAAGAAAGCTATAAACTATAAAAATAGATTTTACAACGCTAACAAGCCCCATTTTGACAGATTTTCTAGAGTTCACGGGCTAAGCCACCTTGTGCTGTGAAAAAAGTATACCCGCAAAACATTATTAAGAATTACGTTTAATGAGATATTTTTTACATTTTTTTAGTCAAAGTTCGTTTACCATCCAGAAATATAATATTTGTTTACGCAAAAGCAATTTATTGACCTTTCTAAAAGGTTTCTACGTTCAAGCGTAGGTAGGTTTTGTGTGTCTGAACCCGTGGAAGGCTTTGCCTTCAATTATATAATTAATATCATACAATCATATTAAGGTTGTATTATATTTACAAATGAAGTTACTTTTTACTCAATCCAACTGATATTATGCCTTTCAATGTATGTATTATGTATGGTGACGGAATAAGTAATACAAAATATCACCAACTCATCAGCATTGTATCCGAGGGTGTCACTGAGCGGACAAGGGAAGGAAAAGGTTGTGCCAGCCAGTAGGCTAATATGACGGATTTAGAATACACAGAGTCACCAGCCCATCCTATCCTGAGGGTGTCGTCGTAACCCTATGCCATCCCATCTAGCCAGCGTAACACAGTAGGCTAATAACCCTCTCTGCGATGGGATGAGGCCCGACCCAGCAGTGGGTCATTTATGGGCTGAGTAGTAGTAGGCTAATTTGCCTCTAAGAGTTTGGCTGGCGTGGGTAACTACCGGTATTTACATGGAGCGAAGGGCGGACGGTAATCCGCCCTTCGCAAAGCATAGGTACTCTCGCTTGGGGAGCGCAACAGGCCGATAACCTGGCTGCAAGAAACGGAAAACTTGATATGAAACCCTGTGCCAACCTGTCTTACCAGCGTGGCACAGTAGGCCTTCTTTGGGCCCCAGAAAGTCTAAATGCAACCTCGACCATGGCAGCCCCGTGAAGACTGAGACTCTTGCCTTCGGTACGTCTGCCGTCTGTGCATATAGCTCGATCGACTGCTGCGCAGCATGTCGCGGGTTCGATTCCCCGCACGGAAGAAATATTTGTACGACCTACAAGTATTTGTTCCGGGTCTGTTCTCTATAAATAATATGTATGTATTTACAAAAAAAAGAGTATATTAAGTAGTAGAGTAGAGTATATTAAGTAGTAGAGTAGAGTATATTAAGTAGTAGAGTAGAGTATATTAAGTAGTTTATCATCCATCTCGTTAATAACACAAGCATTAAGTTGCTTAGCTTGGGACGAGATGGCATTGTGTGAATTGTCCAAGAAAAAAAAAAAACTTTTTTTTTTGTTTTTTGGATCACAAAACTGTTGTACAATCTTACATACACAAATGAATAAATACTTAGAGAAATACATATGATGGACATCTACTGGATGTGAACACTACATGCTTATACTAGTTAATAAATAATAGGTAATCTAATAGCAACATTTAAACACTTTTATAAATTAAAATTAACTACATGCGGCAAAGCAAAAAAAATTTTTAACCTAAACTATTTTAGCTGCGATAACACGTCTAACTGAGGCCACAGAACCAGAAATACATCTACTTCAGTCCGAATCGAGTTGGCGAAAGTAAACAAACGACACAGTGGTGAATTTTGACCTACGTTAGTGCGCCTATAAGGTACTGAAAAGGTTTTCCGGTTTAGCAATCGACTACCATTTCGTGGAACATAAATATTAACTTTTTCCAAAAACTCTGGTGAATCTACGAAACCATGAATTAATTTATATAGAAACATTATCTTACTAATATTATAAACGTGAAAGTTTGTAAGTATGGATGGATGGATGGATGTTTGTTACTCTTTCACGTAAAAACTACTGGATGGATTTTAATGAAACTTTACAATAATATAGCTTATACATCAGAATAACACATAGGCTACAAGTTATAAAGACATTATGTGAATTACAACAATATAAACAAGTCGAATTCAAAATTTCTAAATGTCAAATTTTCGACCATATTAAACTATAGACAACATAACGTTTCGCTGTCAGTTGCGTTTTGTTAAAGTAGGTTTTATACGGACGGGAAAAAAATGTCAGGTATCCTATGTCCAACTTTCTTTTTGTTTTAAACATATATATAATGCGGAACAAAGTTCGCCGGGTCAGCTAGTCTTTAAACTAATATATAAAGCTGCAGAGTTTGTTTGTTTGTTTGTTTGAACGCGCTAATCTCAGGAACTACTGGTCCGATTTCAAAAAATCTTTCAGTGCTAGATAGTCCTTTTATCGAGGAAAGTTATTGGCTATATTTTATTTTCAAAAGAATTAGGGATCCGTATGAAAATTGCGATTTTGTAAACCAAGGTGTAAAATCGAAAACCTATTTATGCGTGCGCCGCAAAAACTATTGACAATAGAACAAAATGATGTACTACGGGTTTGTAGGTCTTATAAAGATCGCGAGAGCACATATCTAACTATCATAGTTTAGTCACAATAACCGATTTTATGTTCATAAAAAATATGCACGGGTTCAATGATATCATTTTATAAAAACGATCAACTATAATAATGGCCGCATACATACTACTACTACTCGGCCCACTGTTGAGTCGGGCCTCCTCCATTTACATGGAGGCCTACTGGAACACACTGGCCAGACGGGTTGGCAGTGGCACAGGGTTTCATATCATTCCACGCACACGGCGAAACATAGAAGATCCCGGGGCGGCGTACGGGGATGTCTCGCCCCACACGGGATCTGAGGGGAAGCGACGTCCTGCCGGGTGCTCACGGCAGGACGTCGAGTGCTCGCAAGGAGCCTGAGGAGAGGAGGAGGGCCTCCTCGTCTGCGGCGGCGTGGTTCTGCATCAGATCCCACAATGCCGCAATAGGACGCGAGTTGGAGCACCCCGGGGAGGTTTAGTGGGTAGGCCCCCACCATGGGGTAGAGTCCCACACTCCCCTCGCCCCTCGCTGGCCATCCCCGTGGCCGGCGAGGAAGTCCATAAAGGATTTTATCCAGGGCATAAAAAAAAAAAAGGGTTTCATAACATGTTTTCTTTCTCTTGCAGCTAGGTGTTCGGCCTTGTCATTTCCTTTTGTCGGCTCTTACGACGCCCTCAGGGTGGAATGGGGTGGTGACACAGTATTCCAAATCCGTCACCACACGGACAAGCCTTATAAATATTAGTAGCTATCCAATAAGAAGGCACCCATTTTATTCATCCTGTAGAAATTGGTGGATGAAATAATTACGTACAAAATAATAAATTGTCCCTCCCTATAAAGTCACGGAAATATCAGTTTACGCTTGGAAGATTTATTCCTACATTTCTCATCCTTTCTTCCTTATTGTCGTTGTAAGAAATTGATGAAACAGAGATTGATGAGTCCAATATCATGTTGACTTCCAAGAAAACACAGTGTGATTTCGCGCAGACAACTTTTTATTTTCTAAATATTGTTTATTCCTTGTAAATAAAATAAATAATAATAATAAATAAATATCCTTGGACATTTCACACAACGCCATCTCGTCCCAAGCTAAGCAACTCAATGCTTGTGTTATGGTAACGAGATGGATGATAAACTACTTATATAATTTTTTTTTTGTAAATACATACTTATTATAGATAGAAAAGACACCCAGACTCCGAGCCAGTGCCTCTGGTTTAGACAAAGACACTCGCCCGACCCCGGAATCGAACCCGGGACCCGTTGATCCAAAGGCGGCACATCTAACCACTAGACCAACGAGGCAGTCAATCAAATTTGTACTATTTGTAGTAGTTCTCATAAGAACGAAATTCGTTATACAATTTGGTATAGATATGAAACTAATAGTAGTTACATAATTAATACACAAGCAATCATTCCTGGGAGAAACTTATATTTCACACAAAATTATAAGTCACATGGTTTACACTTCGTAAAGAATAGAATAGAATACTCTTTAATGTACACCAATTAAAGGTTAACATGATATCAGAGAAATACAACAAAGAAATGTACAATGGGAGGTTTTATCGCACTAGGCGATTTCTTCCAGATAACCTTTAGATGGACTTGTGAAACTCGACATAGAACTAATTTTTTTACAAAATTCAATAAAGTCCGTACCGATTACAAGACAGAAACAGAGAAGAAAATCGCGCGTTTTTTTTGATTTTTATATTGCCTCGCACCGTACAGCCACCAGTAATCTAAACCCACTGCAATACTACTTTGAAACTATTTTGCACTCCATTCTTCATAAATCACTACATAGTATAAAACAAAGTCGCTGTCGTCTGTCCGTCCCTATGTATGCTTAAATCTTTATAACTACGCAACGGATTTTGGAGCGTTTTTTTTTGATAGATAGAGTGATTCAAGAGGAAGGTTTATATGTATAACCCACCCCCGCTTTGCACTGGCGAAGCCGGGGCGGGACACTAGTATATTATAATATGAAGTTCAAAATGGTTTCAAAGCAGTATTGCAGATAGGCCTTTTTGTCTTCGAAACAGTCGAAACAATTTGCGTTTGATTTCAATGAACATGAAGTTCCAAATTCAAATCCTATTATTGCCTGCTAAAAGTCTAGAACAGAAAAGAGCCATTTTAGGCCCGCGTAAAGAGGAACAAAACGACTTTTTTATAATAGAAGGGATGAAAAATATTGATAGTGTCCGTCTGAACAGAATTTTATAGCAATAATCGTATATCGATTTTACTTTTTTTCGTTCTTAACAAATACTGACTTCTCATTTTTAATTTTTGCCGTAATTTCCTTGGAACCAAATTCCTCAACACCCAATTCTCTTGTAAATGCATTGAGAGCTTTCGAGATTTCGAATACAAAGTGATACCACACTGAGAGAGTTGTATGAGGAAACAGGAAACATCTGGCCAGCAAGGGACTGTAGGCTAATGGCCCATTAAATTGGAGGCCCGGTGCAGCAGTGGCTAAATTATGGGCAACGAGGGGTGTAAAATTCCATTTTCGATTCTTGAATCTTAGATTGACACTATAGTATATTTCATTATAAGTGCGGAAAGGCTGTCATTGCAAAGAGTTCCGACAAAAGCCGAAGGCGAGGGTTGACAGTCGGAACAAGTTGCAATGACGGTTCCGCACGTGTACTGTCAAAGTCAAAGTCGAAAAAATGAAGCAATTTATTAAAATAATAATAACAATAAACTCGACTAACTGCTAATTGATGGAGTTCTCTCCACGCAATAAATTCGTCGTATGTAGTTAGGTAGCAACTTTTTTACTTTTCCGGTAAAATGTTCTCCGAAGCATTCTGTGCAATTATAGTGAGTTCCGGTAATGTTAATTAAAAAAAACTAGCGTCGAAATTACTCATTTTGTGCTACAAATAACTAACTCGCAGAGAAAATTTCTGAAAAATGGCGCTAACCGTAGAATATAGTTAAGCAGATTTTTGTCCTTTGTCCCATTCTGGTAGGCAAAAGGAACTATGCTCATACAGCCAAGTCTTCAGAAGATTTTTTTTATCGATATGAAATGAAATTTAATGAGATGAAATGAAATGCATCCTAACATAACTCATTCAATCAAATCATTAAATCTGATATTGAAACAAATTATTAAGTAGTTTTTTTTAGTAATATACGTATTTGCATGAATCATAAAAACTTCTATGTTCTTTTTAGTAAAAACTTCATGGTTGGTTTTTCTTTATAATATACATTATTTTGACAGTTGGGAAATAGAACGCACGAGTTCGGGAAAGGTAAAAACACGCACGAGTATGTAATAGCCCACATCCCGAACGCTATACGTCCCTGCAATACGCCACTTTTTGAGCAACTGTATTAAAATTTCCATTAAATAATATTTCTTGTTACAGATCTTCTGAAGAATTTGCAACAAAGCGTACTTAATAATTAGTCCAAAATGAAAACAATTGGAAGTATAATTTTAATAGCCTTTATAATTTCTCTAATTGATATTCCAAATTCAAACGCTATCGATGTAGAACGCCACGAAGTCGACGATATTGAAGAAACAGTTAAATTAACAACGGACTTTCTAGAACATTCCACGGAATTTAAAAATGCCACGGAGATTTTAGAAGAATGTGTTGGTGACAAGGAATTCTGTAATATGTCCCGAGAAGAGTACGTCACTATGCTCAACGAATACATATACCCACAGACATACGAATGGGTGTTGATAGGCACGCACACGTTGGTATTCGTGATCGGATTGGTTGGGAACGCGCTCGTGTGCGTGTCTGTGTATAGGAACCACACAATGAGGACTGTGACGAACTACTTCATCGTGAACTTGGCTGCAGCTGATTTTATGGTCATCCTATTCTGCCTGCCCCCAACAGTGCTGTGGGATGTTACTGAGACATGGTTCTTGGGTAACGCGCTGTGCAAAGTTCTGCTGTATTTTCAGGTAAACAATATCTATTTATATTATACTAGCTGACCCGGCAAACGTTATTTTGCCATGTAATTAAATAGGGGTTGATCGTTGAAAATTTAGGGTTGTATGTATTTTTGTATGTTGTATCATAAAAAAAAACTGTCCAAAAAAATAAAACTATTTTTTTTTTGGGGTGAACCACCCTTAGCACTTAGTGTGTAAAAATTTGTTAACAATCTATTCTCATACCTACTGAATACACATATAATTTTTTTTCAAAATCGTTCAAGCCGTTTCGGATGACTAAAACTATGACACAATAAATTTTTATATCACTACACTACAAATTATATGTATAAAACAAAGTCGCTGTCATCTGTCCGTCCCTATGTATGTTTAAATATTTAAAAGTACGCTACGAGTTTTGAAGCGGATTTAAAAAAAAGTTAAAGTGATTCAATAAGGAGGTTTATTTATACATATGTAGAGAAATACAGATAAATTTTGAGGTTCATCATTACACCCGTGTGAAGGTGGGTCGGCACCCAGGGCGGGTCGCTAGTTAAATATAATTTTACTAACAAAATTAAAATTTATTATAAATAATTCGAACAAATTCATATGAATGCTTTCAAATTGTCAAATAATAATAAAATAAATAAAACATTGTCCCATTTCCTAGAGCGTAAAAGAATTTTATTAGTCGTCTGTGCCACGGGTTGGCACAGGATTTCGTATCAAGTTTTCCTCTTGTCGGCTCCTACTACACCCTCAGGTTGGAATGGGGTGGTGATACCGTGTATTCTAAATCTATCACCACACGGAGAAGTCCAAGGCGACGAAGAAGAAAGCCAAAAGTCAATACCAGCCAGTCATACATTACACTTAGCTACTACTTACTTTATTCATCAACCTTAATAAACAATTCCTCTTCTTCTCCAAACTCCAGTAATTTTTTTTTCAGTAATTACAGAAAAAATAAGAAACCCAAACATTTCAAGTCATATCATTAGGAAATACAAATGACAGATTTTAATTAATCAAATTTCTTTTGTTAGAATTTTCTACCGTCGTCGCCTCGTTGTCAAGGAAAAATGAACTTCATTAATTTGAAGGATATATTTTCAGTAAATGTGAAAGGATTTTTATTGGGAACGATAGCAATTATATTTTTCGTAAAATAAATTAAAGTGTATTTTTCTATGGATACCCGTGAAATGTATTTGAAATACAGAGTGTCACTACCCCACCCTGAGGGTATCCGAAGACCCGACACAAGAAATGCATTTCTTTTTGTCGATCCACAAGAGAAGCAAAACTTGATACAAACACTCTGGCAAGACGGGTTGGCACATGTCATGGTTTGTATCTAGTTTTCCTTCTCTTATGGCTAGGTGGTTTGCATTCCTTTAGTCGCCTCATACGACACCCTCAGAATAGTGTGTGCTTGTGACATCATCATCATTTTAGCCAAAAGTCTTCCACTCCTGGACATAGGCCTCCCCCAAAGATCTCCACAAAGGCCGGGTTTGGATCGCCCGCTTCCATCGTTTTCGGGCGACCTTAACCAGGTCATCGGTCCACCGTGTGGGAGTCCTACCAGCACTGCGCTTTCCAGAACGCGGTCGCCACTCGAGGACTTTTCTGCCCTATCGGGCGTCGGTCCTGCGAGCTATTTGCCCTTTCCACTGCCACTTAAGTTTGGCAATCCTGTGGGCTATATCGGTAACTCTAGTTCTCCTGCGTTTCTCCTCATTTCTGATTCGATCTCGCAGGGAAACTCCGAGCATAGCCCTCTCCATTGCCCTTTGGTATCGTATCCTAAATCCTGATTTAATAAGCCGTCTTTGTCGCAGTCGGTGTCGGTGACGGTGTCGGTGTTGACCCTGACTTTCATCTCCGTGGACCGCTGGTACGCCATCTGCTTCCCGCTCAAGTTCAAGTCCACCACGGGAAGAGCCAAATCTGCCATACTTATCATCTGGGCGTTTTCTCTAACTTTCAGTGAGTATTTTTATTATTTACTAGCTGCGCCCCGCGATTTTACCCGCGTGGTTATGTAATTTATTTTTCCGTCAGATTTCTTTCTACTTACTTATTTACACACATCAAAAGTGTCTAGGGATCAACATATTTTTTTGCAATAACTTTTCTCCTGATTGATATTAATTAAAATTTTCTTTAAGGATTCATCAAATAAAGTGTTTTCGTTTGTCACAGTAACGATAAACCTAGTCACCTTTGCATTAATAAAGAAATTTGCCATTTTCCTAATAAAGGGATTTTTGACATTTGAACAACTAACATTAAAGTTCGAAAAAAAGACTAAAATAACAGTTTTCTTTAAAATTTTATGGAGCGGCGACGTCATTTAAGCAGGGAAGAAATGCTCAGAGCCGTGGGAATGATAGAAGCTGGTTCCCGGCAACGTCCTGTGGCTTTAGCTCTGAATACAAGTCAGAGTGTTATCAGTCGACTTTGGACACGTTACCGAAGCACTGGTACCGTGGCTGAGCGCCATGGAGGACGGTATCGCTGCACCACACGGAGGCAAGACCGATACATTCAAATCTTAACTCGAAGAGCTCAAACAATAACCGCCATGATGTTAGCCGTGAGGCTTCATCACACTTCAGGGAACTTAATTAGCGACCAAACAGTCAGAAACCGCTTGCATGAAGTGAACCTTCATTCCCGAAGACCGCTACGGGTACCACCTATAGCAATGCACAATCGTAGGATTCGATATCAATGGGCTCTTGAACACAGAAATTGGGCAGAAGAACAATGGCGTTTCGTGTGTTTTTCTGATGAGTCTCGTTTTGGTATGAGACCGGATACAAGACGTATACGACACTGGAGAACCCCTGGATGCCAACGGCGATTAAAATCCTGCCAGGAAGTCCATCCTTATAGTGGTGGAACCATCATGGTATGGGCGGGTATTTGGATCGGCGGAAGAACTGAGTTGATTTGGATCAGAGGCAACCTCAACGCTCAAATTTATGCTGAGACGATTGTATCAGACGTCATCGTTCCTCTACAAGTGCAAATCGGTCCCTTATTTCAGTTAATGCATGATAATGCACGACTGCACACCGCAAGAGTTGTAAGACAGACTCTCGCCGCAGCTAACATCAATGTCCTGCCCTGGCCTGCTCAGTCGCCAGACTTGAACCCGATTGAGCATGCATGGGATATGCTACAGAGAAGAGCTCTGCCGAATATGGAGGGTATCCAGTCGCAAGAAGACCTTTTTTTGTTGTTGCAACGAACATGGGCGGCCATTCCACAGCGTGATTTGGATGAACTCATTTTGAGTATGCCAAACCGATGTTCTTGTGTTGTTAGTGTTCGCGGTAGAAACACGGATTATTAATTGTTTAAGTTGCCCAATAAAATTTTAAAGAAAACTGTTATTTTAGTCTTTTTTTCGAACTTTAATGTTAGTTGTTCAAATGTCAAAAATCCCTTTATTAGGAAAATGGCAAATTTCTTTATTAATGCAAAGGTGACTAGGTTTATCGTTACTGTGACAAACGAAAACACTTTATTTGATGAATCCTTAAAGAAAATTTTAATTAATATCAATCAGGAGAAAAGTTATTGCAAAAAAATATGTTGATCCCTAGACACTTTTGATGTGTGTATTTATTGAGCAATACACGGGAGCCTTAAAATATAACTTAAATATTAACAGTGTATCTTAAACCAAGTTTTTTTCCGTCCACTTGACAGTTATATTGTAATATTTTAAAAAAATCACACAAAGTTTTTATAAGTTGTAGCCTATGTGTTATTCTGATGTATAAGCTATAACTATTATTGTAAACTTTCACTAAAATCCATCTATCCATTAGACCTTGGTTTGACTGTGCCAATATGCAACGGGCTGAAGTAGCTTTGAGGCTTCGCTCCGGACACATCCCATCCAATAGCTTTAGTTATTTAATGGGCAAAACTGAATCCCCAAACTGCCCTGACTGCAATATGATTGATGATGTATATCACAGAATATTGGAATGTGTCAGGAATGAAGAGGTAAGGAGACAAATGTTACTGAACACCAGTTTAAATGTAGGGATATGCCAGAGTATACTGTCAGAACCTTTGTCAAAAGAAGCAAGTATGATTTATAAAATTGTGAAGACGGGCCATAGACTAAAAGCGGTGTTTTTTCAGTATGTACCTATGAGGGTGACATAATCCCCGGGATTAAAATACAATAATCTAATAAAGAAAAAAAATCTATCCATAGGTAACTAAACTTTCGAGTTTATAATATTAGTAGGATTACTACTAATAATACTCAGGCCATGAATAAATAAATAAATATCCTTGGACATTTCACACAACGCCATCTCGTCCCAAGTTAAGCAACTTAATGCTTGTGTTATGGTAACGAGATGGATGATAAACTACTTATACACATTTTTTTTTTGTAAATACATACGTATTATAGATAGAAATGACACCCAGACTCCGAGCCAGTGCCTCTGGTTTAGACAAAGACACTGGCCCAACCAAGGAATCGAACCCGGGACCCGTTGATCCAAAGGCGGCACATCTGACCACTAGACCAACGAGGCAGTCATGACCCACTACTGAGTCGGGCCTCCTCCCATCACAGGGAGGGTAATTAGCCTACTGTGCCACGCTGGCCAGACGGGTTGGCACAGGGTTTCGTATCAAAACATAGGAGATTCCGGGGTGGGGTACGGGGATGTCTCGCCCCACACGGGATCTGAGGGGAAGCGACGTCCTGCCGGGTGCTCACGGCAGGACGTTGAGTGCTCGTAAGGAGCCTGAGGAGAGGAGGAGGGCCTCCTCGTCTGCGGCGGCGTGGTTCTGCATCAGATCCCACAATTCCGCAACAGGACGCGAGTTGGAGCACCCCGGGGAGGTTTAGTGGGTAGGCCCCCACTATGGGGGAGAGTCCCACACTCCCCTCGCTGGCCATCCCCGTGGCCGGCGAGGAAGTCCATAAAGGATTTTACCCAGGGCGATAAAAAAAAACAAAAAAAAGGTTTCGTATCAAGTTTTCCTTCTCTTGCGGTTAGTTTTATATTTCCTTATGCCAGCTCTTACGATACTCTTAGGTTGGAATGGGCTGGCAACACTATGTAAATCCAACGTTTAGAATATGTAGTGTCAACTCCCCATTCCACCATAAGGTTGGGAAAGGGTATGTATCAACTTTCAAGTATTCCTTCTCTTGCGCCTAGGTGATCTGCTTCTTGCGTACCTTTTGTCGTCTCTTACGACACCCTCAGAATAGCATGGTCCGTGTGGTGATAAATTTAGAATACATAGTGTCACCACCCTATTCGTAACCCGTCTGGCTAATGTGGCACAGTAGACTTATTACCCCCCTTGTAATGGGAGGAGGCCCAATTCAGCAGAGGCCTTTATGGGCTAAAATGGTGTATCAATTTATATGTTTACTAGCTGCACTAACTGAAATCAATTTGTGTTTACAACCCCTGTTTTTGGTGGAAATTCGTAAAATCCGTTCTTAGCTGATGTCTACTCGGTGAAAAGAATATTCCTACCGTATTTCAAGTGTCTAGGTGTTATAGTTCCAGAGATATCGTGATGAGTGACTTTAAGTATACGTACTTCATCAGATGCTCCAGAGCTGGTGGTGTTAAGTACTGAGAAGTTGGTACCACTGCGGTTTGAGCTGGAGTACTTGGTGCAGTGCATTGCGACCTGGTCAGAGACGAGCGACCTGGTCTGGCATATCATGAAAGTGGTCTTCATTTACACGTGAGTATTCCGTGCGGTGATTGATTTAGAATACAAAATGTCACCAACCCAAACCATCCTGTGGGTAGATGGGATTTTACCCGGAAAAAACCCAAATGTGGGAAAAAATAGGGAAAAACCCGGGGAAAATTCCCGAATGGGATAATATTCGTTTTTTTTTTATATTTAGCATAAGTAACATCTAGGTAATTTGTAGATACATATTAAATTAAATAGTACGTAATATTACTACTTGTTACAGCTAACCTAACTTTGTTTATTTTCATAATTCAATAAATACGCTTTATTCACTCCATGCTATCTAAAGAAAAACCTGTCTGTGTGTGTTCATCTTCATCCGCTCTTAGCGACAAGTAACAAATCATATGATATGACAAGAAAACGTCTTTTTGTTGTTAGAATAAATTGCTGGTTTTATTTTAGTTTCGGAATCCTGATACACATTTTGACGTTTCGAACAACAACAGGAACAGCTTATGCCCTGACGCAAAGTATCTATTTTTCGCTGCATATATTCTAAAAATTAAAAAAAGTTAATTTTATTTTTAGATCGTGATAATTTCGCTATATAATGAAAATACACCCATACCCGCTTTTTTCCCAAATGGGACAAAACCTGGGTATATTCCCGTTGGGTTTTTTCGCCAGAGGCAGATCCCCTATCCGCAAGAGAAGGAAAACTTGATGCAAACCCTGTGCCAATACGTCTTGCCAGCGTGGCACAGTAGGCTAATTTCCCTCCATGAATTTGGAGGAGGCCCGACTCAGTAGTGAGAAATACAATGGCGCTTAAACCCATTACAAGAAAAAATAAATTACGCATTCTACGTCTATCAACCAAAAATAACTTTTTTTTTTTAATTACGCAGCTTAAGAAAATTTATTGTTTAGCAGTTCAAGGTCATCTTTATTCCCAGAATATTAATCAAGGATCATAAAATACCGTCGAACTTTTGACCGAATGAAATCTTTAACGTCAAGTATTTATCAGGGAATTGTTTGTAGTGTAAAATGGAATTTATTCCGCAATACACAAGTTTTGCACTTCAGAAAAGTAAATTACCTTTTTTTTAATTCTGTTCAGCACCTGCTGCCTTGGTCTAGGGGTTGGATGTTGCCGCCTTTGGATCAATGGGGCCTAAACCCGTATCTTTGTCTAAACCATAGACCATCTAAACCCTTGCTCTGAGTCTGGGTGTCATTTATGTTTGTGAAATATACGTTTGTAAACTGTCCCCACAAAACAGGAACATAGTAGGCAGGGGATCCGTATACAAAAACCTGCCTATGAGTTAATATACGAGTACACGATCGCTACATAGGTCTTCCCAGCGTGACACAGTAGGATTTCCCTCCATGAATTTGGAGGAGGCCCGACTCAGTAGAGGGTATTTTTACGGGGTAAAATGGTGATGATCAGGTTGCTTATTGTGAATAGAATACAAATTTTGTAATTAAACATTGGATCACAAAAAGCTTTGGCGTCGTGCGGCGGGTCGTTCTCTTCCCTGCAATATGGTTGAGGAGGGCGATGGCTGCCGCATGCGTCATGCTTGTGAACAGGTGCCGTTGCCGCGGGTCGGTTGGCTTGGGCATTACAAGGTTACTATTGTCGACTAGATCTGGCTGATGTTTGGCCCTTTGGAACTATTGCGCGAGTTTGCTCTCACAAATCTGTCTTATAACCTGTCATATAACCAGTCTTGTACCCAAATGGCGATCTAAAAAGAGCAACTACAGAGTTTCTTGCCGGCTCTTCTCTGTAGGGGTGCATTCCGAACCGGTGGTAGATGGTAAATAATTAATTTTGAAATCGTAAATGGTAAATTTTAAATTTTCTTTTTTTGTTTGACCTGTCAAAAGAGCTCTAATGAGCCAACTAGATTAAATGAGTTTTGATTTTGATTTTGCTTTGTCTTTCCCTCACACTTCAAAATAGGAAAATAATTTATACACATACCCATACTCTTTTCTGTTGGTTTTTTTCTTTAACTCTGATGGCTATGGGGTTTTTGTTACACCATGTTTATATCCGACCCCACAAAGTTCTTAGGAAAGGAAATGGAAATTTTACATTGTTTTCGTGGAAAATTGGAGGCACAGAGAACGCTGTATTTAAAAGAATCGGGAAGGTTTTCCGGGGATTCTAAGACATGCTTAATCAAAATCAGACCAGTCGTTTCCAGATCATCAAAGTTCCCTAAAGTGTTCAAGTTAGATTCATCATCATTTTACCCAAAGGAAGTCTACTACTGGACATAGGCCAAGGATTGCCACGAAGGCTGGGCCTGAGGCCGCATCCATCGGATTTCCGAAATTTTCGGACACGCATAGCCGTAGGTCCTGTCTGCTATTTTATCGGCTATCAGAACCGTGAAAACCGCCAGCTGGTCTAACCAGATAGCTACCGTTTGCCCCACTCGATAGGTCGCGGACAGCAATCGTTCCATGTAAATTGTTAGTTACTCGAATCAGGTTCCGTGTGGGAATGGATTTAGAATACATAGATAGTGTCACACCCCATTCCATCCTGAGGGTGTCGTAAGATCCGTCATAAGGAAATGTTAAGGCCGATAATCTAGGCGCAAGAGAAGAAAAACTTGATACGAAACCCGTCTGGTCAACGTGACACAGTAGGCTTATTAGCGAAACCCGTGGCCCTAGCACGTACGGACAGTCGAGGATCGTTTTAGTGAGTAGGTTGGGGCGCAACTTAACATCCCAACGCGCCCCGGAGTCCCACATAGCCCGGTCGGATCAAAACGGCCGGGTATCCATGAGAATATCCGACGAAAAAAAAAATGGCTTATTACCCTCCATGTAAGGGGAGGACGACTCAACAGTGGGTCATTTATGACCTGAGTAGTGGTAGAATCAGGTTAGAATACCGAATCCAGTGAAATTGTGAAAAGGCTTTAGTAATATCTACGTTTTACAATGCAGCGACCAGCATGCATACTTTACACAATTTACCCGAAAAATCTGATCTAATATCATCAAGAAATGTCGCCTACAAATGCGAGAATGACCAAAAAGTCCTACACCGCGATAGCGAAGTTTCAAGAGCAATTAGCACAGTTAAAAATTACCCGACTGCAACTATCGGGGGATAGAAGCTGCGACCACTAGCCTGACATACCACCTCTTCTTGCTAGATGATCATCCCATTGCGCCTAAAATAATATCTGCTTTTTTTTCTGTGCAGCCTTCCACTGTTTTTGATGTCTGTGGCGTATTATCAAATTGTCAAGGTGTTGTGGCGTTCAGACAAGATTCCTGGACAAGCAGAGACTATGAAGTTGGCACCGGCTGAACAAAGTGAGTTGTTTTAAAATTTAAATATCAAATTGTTTATGGTGTGATTAACCGCAAAGTTTTAAAGATCTTCCCCTGTTAAAATTTAAAAAGGTACTTAAACATTGGCTTATTGAGAACTGTTTCTATTCTGTTAATGAATTATTCTAACTTTTTCTAATCTAATGTATAATTAATTAAATGAATTTATTATTATATATAGGTAATCTTTAAGGGGAACTTTGTGCTCTAGAAATATTATTAAGTAGTAAATGCCTGAACTATTATAAGCTTAAAATTTCACATGCTAATTACTAGCTAAATAGATGAGACTAACTTAAATTAAGATCATTACAATGTACTCTATTTTATGTGGAATAAATGAATCTGAATCTGAATCTGAATCTGTCTTGTTGGTATATGATTGGATGCGCCGCCTTTGGATCGCGGGGTCCCGGGTTCGATTCCTGGGCCGGGGAGGGTGTCTTTGTGTACACCAGAGGCACTTGCCCTGAGTCGGGGTGTCATTTGTATTCGTGTATTTCATGTTTGGAAACTGCCCCCGCCATACAGGTTAAGCATCGAGTAGGGGTTTCGATTTTTAAGAAAAAAAAATTACTTAGTTAATTATAGATTTATGGTGGATACTTTTTATGCCGCCACTTTATATTACCATTCGTATTTATGTACGCAATTGTTGATTTTCCCATCCTCATATTCAAATTAATTTTATGTATTGGTCACTTTTGCATAACATAACTGATCATCATGAAACTTCGTACCTATATTCTTGGAGGTACTATTTTTATTAATAACCGTAATTTAAATTAATTATGCTTTTATTTCGATCGCAGGCGACCACTAGTTTATTATATTGTGTCTTTCTTCAGTAACGGCGTTAGATGTCACATATATCGATAACTTGGAGATTCAAATATTGTGGATTTAATTCCTTAAACACTAACTTAATATGTACATTAACAAGACTAAAAATACCAATTAACCTAAAACTTAAATACTAAAATATATTATTTAAAGGAGTCCCTTTAGGCAAGGTTCCGAAGATACTGGCAGCGTTCCCCCTTTGAAACGCTAGACTGATTCTTTGTCCGAGGTAGCTACCAGCTCTTCGGTCTCCTGTGATGTCGACTAACCTTTTTGCCATTTCCCTAAAAAGGCTTATAGCGCTAGGACCCCACGGACCAAGGGTCTCGACACCGAATGGGACAAATTCATATTCGGAGCCTAGACCCTCTTTTTGTATGTTATTTGTATGCTTTAGCTTTTTCAGCCGCTTCACAAGCCGCACCAGCTCTGTTGTTGGTTCCATGTAGATGGGAAGGGGCCAGTGTGTCTGAACAGGTTGCATCCCACACCAGCAATAATATAATCGATAACTTGAATTTCAATCTAAACCTGAGCATACAAATGCAATAGGTCTCAGTCTACAGAATTTCGTTTCGCAATATCGATAAAAATATTTGAAGTATTACATTTAAAATTCCACTCGGTACTGTCATGCGCTAAAATTAAGAGCTCGCGTGTTTTGATCGAAAGTATTTTTCTTACTACTTTTATTCGGGTACGGTGGGGAATTATGCATTGTAACATCTAAGCGTAACATAATTTATGATTATTATCATCACTATCACTACTCACTACATAGTATAAAACAAAGTCGCTGTCGTCTGTCCATCCCTATGTATGCATAAATCTTGAAAACTACGCAACGGATTATGAAGCCGTTTTAAATAGAAAGAGTGATTCAAGAGGAAGGTTTATATGTATAATACATGCATAATATTGTAGAGAAACACTGATAAATATAAATGTTCATCATTGCATCCGTGCTAAGCCGGGGCGGTTCGCTAGTTTTTGAATAAACGTAACCCGTGCACTAAGTTTAAACGTTATCACGGGGGCAGTTCACAAACATGAAATTCACGAACACATATGACACCCAGACTCCGAGCCAGTGCTTCTGGTTTAGACATAGACACTTGTCCGGCCCCGGAATCGAACCCGGGACCCCGTGAGCCAAAGGCTGTGCATCCAACCCATAGAGCAACAAGGCAGATGAATATATGTATTGTTTTTTTATCAGTGACTTGACTACGCCAGGGTCTAAGATGGAGCAGGCAATTCAAGGAATTGCCCTGTCGGGCACCGGCTCTCATATACACACGACGTAACACAGTAAAACTGCTTGGCATCGGACTTAAATGTGAGGGTATTACACCATGAGGGTGTCGTAAGAGCTGACAAAAGGAAATGATAAGGACGAATAGCAAATAAAAAATAGCAAATTATGGGCCCTGCTCCATGGCAACACTGAAATCTTCGACCAGGAATTTCATCAATCTATTTTTAAGTGTGGTGACGGATTTAAAATCACAGTGTCACCCATGTGTCACACACACACATTCTATCCTGAGGGTTAAAAAAAACCGGGTCTCTTAATAGCCGACAAAAGGAAAATAACTACAATCTAAGATATATATTTCATTACAATAATAACAACAAGATGAAGGTTATTCATGTCTGAAGCAGAGTTAGCAAATAGTTTATCTATCAATGCATGTTTACTGCCGATTTTGAATCTATTGAAATAGCAAGTTGGAGTTTATTTGTCGGATGGATCGTGGCTGCCAGATCCAGAGCACCCAATAAAAGCGAGGGGTCCGCTAAAGGGCCCACCCCGGGTGGCGGAGCATGTTTCCTCACTGGGGAACGAATCACGGGAACGAATCACGTGGTTTGTCCCGGTCGGGTTCCGCAATTCACTTTTGAGATTAGCAAATTTGAACATTGACAGAGGTGTGTTTTTGGGATATCTTTTACTAATACTACTAATCACGCTCACTATGGGCTCCATCAGAAGGCTTAAAGTCACCCAAAGGGCAATGGAGAGGGCTATGCTCGGAGTTTCCCTGCGAGATCGAGTCAGAAATGAGGAGATACGCAGGAAAACCAGGGTAACCGACATAGCCCACCGGATTTGCGGAGCCGAAAGACGTCCACTGCTGAACATAGGCCTCCCCCAAGGATTTCCACAAAGGCCGGTCCTGGGCCGCCCGCATCCATCGTTTTCCGGCGACCTTAACCAGGTCATCTGTCCACCGTGCGGAAGGCCTACCAGAATTGCGCTTTCCGGAACGCGGTCGCCACTCGAAGACTTTTCTGCCCCATCGGGCGTCGGTCCTGCGCGCTATGTGCACTGCCCACTGCCACTTAAGTTTGGCAATCCTGTGGGCTACGTCGGTGACACTGGTTTGCCTGCGTATCTTCTCATTTCTGATTCGATCTCGCAGCGAAACTCCGAGCATAGCCCTCTCCATTGCCCTTTGGCTTGCTATCTGAAAACCAGTGCTGGGTGCTCCACACCTAGCTTATGCTGAGATGGTGACCTTTCGGCAAGGCACACAGACCCAATTTATTTTCTAGTTTTTATTACTTTTTACATTTTCTTTGTTTATGTTTGTGTGGTTGGTGGTTAAGTATTTGGTGCAATTCCGCTTTGCTATGCGTGCTCGTTATTAATGTATATCTATGTGGTGATAGAACACTTGTCAAACACGTATAGCGAACATAAATATTTGCATACAAATGGCGTGCGCTAGAAGTCATGTGGAGTTCATGCAGAAATATCCGAGCTTCAATGTTGTAACCAAGTTGGGTTGTCCTGTGTGCTTTGTTGAATAAATGTGTTTTCTTTCTTTCTTTCTTTCTTCTTTCTTTGGGTGACTTTGAGCCTTCTGATTGAGCACGTCTCTGTTCCATATGTCATCATTGGCAATACACATTGGTTGAAGACTTTTGTCTTCAGACACTGCGGTATTGTGGACGAGTAAATCTTTCGCAGCTTCCCGAACGCTGCCCAGCCGAGTTGAATCCGACGATGGACCTCTTTCTCGAAGTTGGACGTACCTAACTGGTCAGTGTGTCCCAGGTGTAATGGTCAACTACTTCGAGGGTAGAACCTCCGATGTTAACAGGAGTGGCTTGAACATGGATATTAGACATGATCTTCGTCTTCTCCATGTTCATCTTAAGGCCGACTCGTTCGGAGGCTCCACAGAGGCCATCGAGCATCGTAGTGAGGCCCTCCATGGTCTCAGCCTTCACATCTTATATCCGTCTATACATAACTACTAGTTCATTGCCTGGCTTTTGTCTGAAACGATGATGATAAATATATAGGCGACTTTTAAAATGTTTGAAGTCGTTATAGAGGTTGCCAATAAAACATTATTGGTTACGTCATAAAATAGCCAATATTGAAACGAAACAAACATTTATTACGTAATGTCTTTTTAGATTTAAACTGGTTATTATAGCCGTTTTTATACAACTACGAAGCTGAAGGTTATGACCTTCATGACGATGAAAGGTTATCTTTGCCTGTGTACGTTAGAAGCAATCGATGTCCTCTCTTCTCACCCCATAACACATATTGAAGAAGTTAATAGTACTAAATTTCTGTGTATCTGGATTGATAATGATATGAAATGGCAGACACATATTGATACAATATGTAAAAAATTAAACCAATATTCGTATGCCTTGTATAAATTAGCGAAAGTAGTAGACCAATCAGCTGTACTGACTGCATACCATGCTTAAGTGGCATCAACCCTTAAGTATGGTTTAATATTCTGGGGAAACGCCACTAATACAGAGTACGTATTTAAAGCACAAAAGAAATGTGTGCGTGCGATAGCAAATATTCATGTACCAGACTCATGTAAACCTTTCTTTCACGAATTGAAAATTATGACTTTTGCATCTTTATATATTTATGAGGTAGCGATTTTTGTCAAAACAAACAAACATCTGTTTGCAAAACCGCAATCTATTAGGAATGCTTTAAAAATTTCTTCACTGCCTCACAGGACGGCCCTTTTTGACAAGAGTTTTTTTAGTACGTCATCAAGGATATATAATAAACTACCTAATAAATTTTTAAAGATTGATAATGTACAAGATTTTAAGAAAAAATTGCAATTATTCCTATTAGACAAGGCTTACTACAATATATCAGAATATTTAGATGATAATATTAGAGAATAGATTTAAATAATTATAATTTAAGTTAAATGGTTTTATGTAGAATAATAATATTTGTACGCTTTACTAGCAGGACATAGTGATACTTAAAATAACATTAATCACCATCTTTGTTTACCTATGACCACAAATAAAAGAGTTTGAGTTTGAATAAATGACCCACTGCTGAGTCGAATGACACCCTGACGACATCTTGAATATCTACTTTTTTTTCTTTTTATAGGGACGTAAAACTGCCCTAGGTAAAACCTGAATCGCGGGGGCAGTATACAAACATGAAATTCACGTACACAAATGACACCTAGACTCTGAGCAAGTGCCTTTGGTTTACACAAAGACACTTGCCCGGCCCCTGGAATCGAACCCAGGATCCCATGATCCAAAGGCGGTACATCCAACCCCTAGACCAACAAGGCAGTCAGTCATCTACTACTCAGCCCATATACGATCCACTGTTGAGTTGGGCCTCATCAAGTTAAATGTCGCGGGTTCGATCCCCGCACGGAAGAATTATTTGTACGACCTACAAGTATTTGTTCCGGGTCTGGGTGTTTTCTATCTATAATATGTATGTATTTCGACAGCCTCGTTGGTCTAGTGGTTAGATGTGCCGCCTTTGGATCAACGGGTCCCGGGTTCGATTCCGGGGTCGGGCAAGTGTCTTTGTCTAAACCAGAGGCACTGGCTCGGAGTCTGGGTATCATTTCTATCTATAAGATGTATGTATTTACAAAAAAAAATGTATATGTATAAGTAGTTTATCATCCATCTCGTTACCATAACACAAGCATTAAGTTGCTTAGCTTGGGATGAGATGGCGTTGTGTGAAATGTCCAAGGATATTTATATTTATTTATTTATTTACAAATATATATATATATATAAGTAGTTTAGCATACATCTCGTTACCATATCACAAGCATTAAGTTGCTTGGGACGAGATGGCGTTGTGTGGAATGTCCAAGGATATTTATTTATTTATTTATCTACCTATTTATTTATTTGTTTAAAAGCTGGCCAGCTGGGTAGGCACAGGGTTTCGCATCAAGTTTTCCTTTTCTTGCGCGGTTTTCAGCCTTGTCATTTCCTTTTGTCGACTCTTACGACACCCTCAGGATGAAATGGGGTGGCGACATTGTGTATTCTAATTGCGTCACCACAACTAACTAATTACTATTATTATCATACAAGATTAGTTATCAGAGTTCCATAACGTTTAGGCGCAAAGGGATAGGGAAATTCTCAATAATAACAAAGAGTTTCCTTCTCCTTCAAACTCAAACTAGTGGTTAGATGTGCCGCCTTTGGATCAACGGGTCCCGGGTTCGATTCCGGGGTCGGGCAAGTGTCTTTGTCTAAACCAGAGGCACTGGCTCGGAGTCTGGGTGTCATTTCTATCTATAATATGTATGTATTTACAAAAAAAAAAAATAAGTAGTTTATCATCCATCTCGTTACCATAACACAAGCATTAAGTTGCTTAGCTTGGGACGAGATGGCGTTGTGTGAAATGTCCAAGGATATTTATTTATTATTTATTTACATAGGTTTTATCACAAAACTCTTAAAAATCGTCATATTTAAAGTTACCATTATCATCATCTTACGAACCCTGTCCCACGCTAGGTGGTAGTCTCCATACACACCTATCAGTCGTCGTATCTACATTCACACCTTTCATACACAACTCCTCACAAATCTTACAATCCATCCATCTCTCTTGATCTCCCACAACCCTTGCGTCCACCCACATTCATGCTGAAACTACCACCGGTTCGGAATGCTGTTCTACAGAGAAGAGCCGGCAAGAAACTCTGTATTTGCTTTTTTTTCAAATCGATGGTCTTGTTGACAAAAAGCACTAAACAGCATATTGAGAGCAAGTTCGCCAGATGAGAGAAACACGCTACACGTTAATGCAATGAATGACAACTAGACCTTGGGTCAGGGCCAATCAAATACAAATTGAGGGTAAAGAGACAAATGCTGTCGTTAAAATTTGCGCTAATTGGGTTCGTCCATATGAGGACTACAACATTAATTGGCTTTACAATAGTTTGTAATTCACACAAAGAGAAAGTCCGATTTAGATTTAATAATACTGTTACTCAATTTAACATTCGTATACCGGGCCATGTGGTGACAGATCTAGAATACGTAGTGTCACCATCCCATTCCTTCCTCAGGGTGTCGTAATAGTCGACAAAAGGTAACTAAGCGCAAAAGCAAGAGAAAGAAAACTTGATAAGAAATCCCAGTGCCAACCCGTTCAGCCACCGGGGCATAGTAGGCTTATTTTACCCTCTAATTACCTTCCATGTAATTGGAGGAGGTTGTTTGTAACATAAAATATGATAAAAAAATATTTTTTTTTTTAATAAAACCCCAACACAATGTCTTAAGTTAATTTTAAAAAGTCAAAATAAAAAAAATACATCGCATTGGGGGACCGCTACTACTTATTTATTACCTGAAACCTGGTCCCACAACGCGATGTAATTTTTTTAATTTTTAAAAAAATAGGGAACTTTTGTGACCACTTAGTATATACTACTACTAGTCAGCCCATAAATGTCCCACTGCTGAGTCAGGCCTCCTCTCATCACATGGAGGTCATTAGCCTACTGTGCCACCCTGAAATGATATTAACCGTTTTCTTCACGAGTAAACATGCGCCAAAGTTCGCAGAGCCTTATGTTCACACTCGCCAAGATACGCCGGCCCTAATCACTATCACTATCACATACACATAGTATAAAACAAAGTCGCTGTCGTCTGTCCGTCCCTATGTATGCTTAAATCTTTAAAACTATTACTTTATATTTTTCCAGCTCAACTGCGTTCAAGAAGGAAGGCAGCAAAAATGCTGGTGGCAGTTGTTGTAATGTTTGCTGTCTGCTATTTCCCAGTCCATCTGCTGTCCGTACTGAGGTAAGTCACCTCGTTTTTTAATAACCCCTCAATACATGACAGCCTTTTTGATCTGGATTAAACCCCTGGATGTGGTGCCGATTCCCTGGATGTGGTGATGATCGATTACAAATCAATCAAATCAAAACTCATTTAATCAAGTTCGCTCAATGGAGCTCTATTAAAAAGTCAAACAATAAATTAAGCAATAAATTAATTAATAAAACAAAAATTTTAAATTTACACCTTAAATTGAAAATTGATTATTTACCCTCTACCACCAGTTCGGAATGTAGCTCTACAGAGAAGCCACATGCGGTATTCAAGACTTGTAATTTAATTTTTAATTATTCTTTTTTTTAATTATAAAATTCATATTTCAGTTGAGCGCCTTTTGGAACCAAACGAAACTAGTTATAAGAGAACTGTTATACCCCTTATATGTTCCCTGTCCTGCCGACTCGCGCGCTTCCCTTTTGTTCATTCATCATTAGTTAAAGTATAAGTACACCTCTCCTATCCCGGCACTAGCCAGTCTTCATCCATACTCCATCCCGGTCGTAACGCTGCCATTTTTCATTTGTACTAAATATATTTGTGTGTGTGTATTAAAACCCTTTTTTAAAAAGCTTCACGAGTTTTCCATTATAACATTGGTGGCAGCGTTTTGGAAATCCACGGAATACGTCTCCGCGCTCGTGAAAAGTGAAATAAACCTTCATTTGTGAGTGTTAAGTGCAAAAGCCTAAAGTGAAAGCTAAAAAGTGAAAAGTGAAAACTAAAAAGAAAACACAAACCTTACTACATCCAGCACGCGTTAACGACCCGTGAAGACTCCATCCGACCATCGTGTCCGCTGCATCTGAAAATACTTACCTGATCACAGTGATCAGCTCTGATACCAGTCTCCGAATCCCGTACATCTTCGTCGCTATATCCTGAAAAAGAAAAACCTACCGGACAAACGCCGCTCTTCATCACCGCTGTTCCTGACGCCGCCTCCTGAAAGCAGCTATATGAAGTCAACAACCACGTGCGCAGTTGTCATTCTATGCATGTAAGTCATTGGTCTCTGCTTTAAAATAAGTCCTTAACCTTAAGACTTGTCTCGAACTGTATCTGTATTATGCCTAAAGTGCCCAAAGTAGAGGACGACAAAGAAAATTCCGAAACCAAGTTGTGTCCACAGGAAATTGACATCCTACTGAGCCCTATCCCTTCGAACTCGAGGAAAACTAGGCAGACAACTACCATCACTACCATCGAAATGGAATTAAATGTGCTTTTTAAGTTTATTAAACCCTTCGACGGGTCAAGGGATAAGCTGAGCTCTTTCCTAAATAACTGTGAAAATGCCATCAGTCTAGCCTCCGAGGCACAGAAACATATTCTTTTTAAATTTATTTTAGCCCAACTAGAAGGCAAAGCCGAAACTGCGTGTTCCATTAAGGAATTTGAGTCATGGGATCAATTACAAACATTTCTAACAACCCAATTCGGTGAAAGGAAGCATTATGCCCACCTTTTGACCGACCTGCAGGAGTGCCGTCAAACCCATAATGAACCCGTGAGTCAATTCGTGTTACGAGTTGAAACGTGCCTTTCAAAATTGTTAACCGAAGTAGGGCTATCTAACAAAAAGAAATCGGAGTTAATTGGTCGCATAGCCGCCATGGAGGACTTGGCATTACACACATTTCTGCTTGGTCTCAACCCACAATTATCAAACCTAGTACGAAGCAAAAACCCGAGCAATCTTAACGAAGCCATAAACGTCGCGGTTTCCGAGGAAAAAATATTAAACTTGTTGCACAAAAGAACCATTCATGCAACAATGCAACGTCAAACTCCCAAACCCCGATACTACAATAATACACTTCAACCTCAACAATCGCTAAACATTCCTAGAAATGATTACAGACCTCGAGGCCAAAATCAAACGTTCTGCCGGTACTGTAAAACACCGGGTCATAGTATCGAAAACTGCCGAAAACGGCAATACAACAACCAACGGTTCTCAAACCAAAATCTAAACTCACCGGGCCAATCTTACAGACCAAATCCGGTCCACTTTATTCAATCCAATAACGAATCGCACTATATCGTAGATGACTCTCGCGATGAGGTGGACGACCCAAAAAACGAATAAAGGTCTCGGTTAGGTGCCGTACGAGACAACGTAATGCGAAAATCGGCATCAAACATAAAAACATTTCCGCCGTAAATAGGCCCCCTGTTTCCGCTGAGAGTCAGCCCACTGTATCCACTGTATCCGCCATTAATAGGCCCCCTGTTTCCGCTGAGAGTCAGCCCACTGTATCCACTGTATCCGCCATTAATAGGCCCCCTGTTTCCGCTGAGAGTCAGCCCACTGTATCCACTACTATATCCGCCATTATTAGGCCCACTGTTTCCGCTGAAAATCAGCCCACTGTATCCACTACTAAACCCGCCATAATTAGGCCCACTGAACCCGCAGTTTCCGCCGCAGATAGGCGCTCCGTATCCAATGTTTCCGCCGATAATAGGCTCTCTGTTTCCACTAAAAGTCAATCGATCATACTCACCGTATCTGCTGAAAATCAGCCCACTGCATCCCCTGTTTCACTTAAAGAACAGTCGTCTCTATCCGCCGAATCACAAACCCCTAATACTCTGCAAGTTTACGAAATATCCAACAATCATTCGAACCTTATGCTACCTCACATAGTAGTACAATCATCCATTACCGATACTCCACTAAGCCTTCTTATCGATTCCGGATCTTCAGTTAGCCTCATTAAAAAGGGTAGCATAAAATTCAAAAAGGCCTTAATTAAGGAACCTGTGATTATAAAAGGCATTGATCCAACGGAGGAAGCAACCGAAACATGTGGTCACTTCAACTTGGATTTCGTTTCATTAAATTCAAATTATAAACCTACATACCACAAATTTCACGTCGTAGATAATATCAACCTACCTTATGACGGCATACTAGGTAGCGACTTTCTTAAATCCTGCAAATGTACTGTAGACTACTCCATCGACTCGTTATACATTAAAAATCAAAAACTATCTCTTCATTTTCATGAACCTACTTACATTATACCTCCTCGTACCGAAACTGTTATTGAATGCTCCGTCTCTAACCCTGAAATCAACACAGGCCTCATCCTAGACCAAAGTCCCTCTAAGGATCTCCTGATAGCAAATTGTCTCGTAACCGTAAAAAGCAATAATCGCATCAACCTTACGATAGCCAATGTCTCCGAAACACCTATCCCTTTAAAATCAAACCTAAATTTAACCTTAACTCCTGTAAACGTTAACTGCCTATCAAAACATCAAAGGAATACTAATGATTCAATCCAACGAACCAACGAAGTCCTAAAACAATTGCGAGCATCGCATCTTAACAATGAAGAAGCTCAATCTCTTTTCGAAATCTGTTCCGACTATTCAGATATCTTCTACTTACCTGGTGAAAAACTATCCTTCACCCAAGCACTCAAACATGAAATTAAAACTACATCCGATGTCCCTGTAAACACGAAAACCTACAGATTCCCTGAAATTCATAAATCAGAAGTACAAAAACAAATCAATCAAATGCTCGATCAAGGCATAATTAAACCATCCGTTTCACCTTGGTCTTCTCCAATCTGGATTGTTCCCAAAAAACGAGACGCATCTGGTGAACAGAAATGGCGGATCGTAATCGATTACAGGAAACTTAACGACATCACTGTAGGAGACACATATCCAATACCTCAAATAACCGAAATTCTTGATCAATTGGGGAAGAGCAAATACTTCTCCACACTTGATTTGACTTCCGGTTTCCATCAGATCCAAATAAAGGAAGAAGACGCACCTAAAACGGCCTTCTCTGTCCCAGAAGGACACTTCCAATTCACCCGCATGCCGTTTGGTTTAAAAAACGCTCCTTCCACTTTCCAAAGGTTAATGAATACAGCATTAACTGGACTCCAGGGTGTGCGCTGTTTCGTATATCTCGATGACATCGTGATCTACTCCTATGATCTTCAGTCCCACATCACCAACCTAACCACCATCTTTCAGAGATTGAGAGAATTCAATCTCAAACTCCAACCAGAGAAATGTGAGTTTCTCAGGCGGGAAGTGGCTTATCTTGGACATATCATTACTGAAGAAGGAGTCAAACCTAATCCTGATAAAATAAAAGCAGTGACTCAATTCCCTACGCCTAAATCACCAAGGGACATTAAATCTTTTCTAGGATTGGTCTCTTATTATAGACGCTTCATCCCTGACTTCTCTAAAACGTCTAAACCTCTCACGACTCTCCTTAAAAAGGATACGCCATTCGAATGGCAAAATCAGCAGGAACTGGCCTTCCAAATCCTTAAAGCGAAACTTACTTCCGCGCCAGTACTCTGCTATCCTGACTTCACCAAACCTTTCACCTTGTCAACCGATGCATCCAATCATGCACTCGGTGCTGTACTATCTCAAGGACCCATCGGTAAAGACAAACCCATCGCATATGCCTCTCGAACTCTAAATAAAAGTGAATGCAATTATAGCACCACGGAAAAGGAACTCCTTGCCATCCTATTCGGCTGCAAAACGTTTCGCCCATACCTATACGGCAGGAAATTCCTAATCGTCACTGACCATCGACCCCTTAAATGGCTTTTCAACCATAAAGATCCCTCCAGTAAAATGCAAAGATGGAGACTTAAACTCGAAGAATACGAGTATGAAATCGTCTACAGAAAAGGAAAATTGAATTCTGCTGCAGATGCTCTCTCTAGATTTCCGGTAAATCCTATATACAATTCAGACAATAATGCTTTAGATAAAGATCTCTTAGATTTAGCAATATCACCCGCATCATTTAACCTTGATGAGATCAACCCTGATCCCGACCAAGGAAACCCAACTGCAGATGATCTTCTTCTTATTTCTGACTCTGATCTTTTACAAATCAATTCTCCAGAGAGTCAAATAATTCCAGATCCAACACCGGACTCTAATAACCGACCTGATTCTCCTTTACCTTCAACAAGCACCAACCCTGACACACCCGTAGACGACTATCCTACCTTCCTAAAAGCAATGTCCAACAAAGACAAACACTTTAATACAGAAATCGTCGAACATAACGAGAACCTACTTAAATGTCCCTACAAAACAGTTCTAGTCCCGACTTCGATTGACTTAGACGAATCCAATCCTTATGTCTCCGAAATCCTAAATGATCCTGTAATTAATACTAAAATCCAAGAAACCGAAAGGGAACTCTTTTCGTTCGTTAAAGTAGAACTAGGTAATAAAAATTATTACCTATTGTTCACCAAAGTACATCACTTTGACGAAGCATCCTATCCTGAAATCTTCCAAACCCTTAAGACAATACGAAACGAACTCGTCGTATTCAACGACTCTAATGAAATCGGTATATCCGATATGAGGAACCCCTTTGAGAAACACTCTTTTACTAAATTATATAATATCCTTTCCTATCTTTTCCATAACTCGGAGATCAAAATTCATATCTACCACAACACAATTATATATCCTTCTCCAACCGAAATCAAACAAATTCTTAAACAAAATCATGACCTTCCTATATCTGGACATCTGGGATCCGTCAAGATGTTTAAACGTATACAAGAAAGATATTATTGGAAAGGCATGCGCACAGACATAGAAGATTATGTACGGCGCTGTCCATCCTGCCAAATCAACAAAGCCCTTAGGAAAACTAACAGAGCGCCTATGCAAATCACCACAACATCCACTGGCCCATTTCAGCGCATAGCTCTCGATGTCGTTGGCCCACTTCCAGAATCTGGAACTGCTAGACTAAAGTACATACTTACTGTACAAGATGATCTTACCAAATTCTCAACAGCATACCCTATGCGGAGTGTCACTGCAGAAGAAACCAGTGACTGTCTCATTCACTTTGTGTGCCTATTCGGTATACCTAAAACCATCCTTACGGATCAAGGCACAAATTTTACATCAGAACTTTTTAAGGAAACCTGTAAGTTCCTGAAAATAAAACAGCTCTGGTCGAGCCCATACCATCCGCAAACACAGGGAGCTCTAGAAAGAAGTCATTCAACCCTTAAGGAATACTTAAAATCCTTCGTTGATCCGAACCTTAATAATTGGCCAAGATATGTATATACCGCTATACTTACTTATAATACAAATGTCCATACTACCACAAATTTCACACCGTATGAACTATTATTTGGGCACAAACCCTTTATCCCCGATTCTCTCTTTAACACGGACCCAGAAACAACTTACCATGAATACTTAAAAATGCTACAACATAAACTTCAACATTCTAGGCAAAAAGCCATTCAAAATATCTCTTCATCTAAGGAAAAATCTAAAGAATATTATGACCAACATACCAGACCAGTCGCATACAAAGCAGGCGACTATGTCTTTCTTAAAAATCACGTTCGCCTAGGTAAATCCCTAGCACCAAACTGGAAAGGGCCCTTTAAAGTCATAAAAATAAATGGAAATAACACCCTAACTCTCTTAATTAATAGAAGACATGTTACTCACCATTACGACGAAGTTAAAATTGCAAATACAATCTCCTTCCTACTCCCACGTGATGAGCAGTAACCTGAAAAAATAATATAATATTAATATCACAATAAAATTTCATGTTAAAATTAATGTAATCTAATATTAAATATACTTATAAAAACAAATATGATCATACATACCACACTTGCGATAAGCATTAATTTAGTATCGTAGTAAAATAATTTACTTACCTCTTTAACTTACCCTTCTAATTCCAGCACCATGATTGATGGCAATCAGTTTGTCCAGCCTCTTACCTCGAGTTCAGGGATCTTCTTCGATTACGAAGGAAGATTGAAGATTCAGAACGGTCATTTAGATATACTAATTCCACATGACATATCTCATTTCCCTGGACATATACAAAATATCGAATCCATATTACAAACTTTAAAGCAATTCTGTTCATTAGATGTCATAATAAATAATGACGATTGCCTTAATACTGTCGAACCATTGTCCATTAGACATCGCGATATAGTTAATTCGTTTAATGCATTTGAACATCTCATCCCAGATAGGAGCCGTAGGTCAGCTTGGATTGGTGCTGGCGGTTCAATCCTCAAAACTATGTTTGGCACTTTAACCGAGGAAGATGCTCTTAAATATGACAATGCAATCTCATTGTTACAAAATGACGAAAAAAGGATAGCTTCATTATTAAAAGACAATATTCTTGTCACTACCTCTTCTCTGGAATCTTATAATAAGACCATACAAACTTTAAAAAATAATGAAGTTATCTTAAATAATGCTATGGACGAGCTCTCGGTATTAGTAAATAATATATCGCAAGAAATTACATATAATAAAATAAACACGAATTTAGAATTCATTCTAAATAGTTTGGAAACCACTGTCTTACTGTTGTCGTTCCAACTCGAAGATTTATCAAACGGCATTTCATTCAGCTGTCAAAACATACTCAGCCCAGCGATATTAACACCCGGGCAATTATACCGAGAACTCGTAAGTCATTATAACGACTTACCCAATAACGTAGACTTACCTCTAAGCTTAAGTTTGGACGATATCCATACATTGTTGAATGTTATTAACATGAAGTGTTTTTACTCTTCGGATAAAATTACTTTTATTGTACAGATTCCACTAGTATCCCCAAAGGAATACACTTTATATCATGCTTTACCTTTACCAATATCTTATAATGAGTCCGAATCATTTGGATTAATTTTACCTAACAATAAGTATATAGCAGTGACCAATGACAAAAATCAATATTGTATTTTAGATTCACTAGACAACTGCCGCGCTTACAGTGATACTTACCACATATGTGACGTCATGAACATATTCTCTGTAGCCGCAGACACAATCTGCGAAAGCGAAATGTTAACCAATGTCCTGTCGGAAATACCTGCAATATGCCATGCAGAGTTCATCAAAGGCTCCACAGATATTTGGCATGAACTCAAATTCAATAGATGGCTTTACGCCCAGTCAAAACCCAGCAAAATCACAATACAATGTGCCGATTTACAGCTGATAGAAGACATCATACAGGGCACAGGTATACTTACTCTGCCAAACCAATGCACGGCATACTGCAAAAATACTATTTTGATACCTAAAAGTTCTGTCTATAATTTAAGTATACCATTAAGTCACTCTAATTTTAATATATTAAATAGCTCATTCTTTGTGAATAAAACATCGTTTAATGTGACCCCTATTCACTTACAGGATACCAATTTAGATACCTTGCACTTAAACCCGAAAATTAAAGATCACTTATCGGAGTTAAATAAAATAATGGAACAGCCCTCAGCTATTCCAAACGGGACACATTATCCGATCTTAAGTATTGTAATCATTGTAATTTTAATTTGTTTTATTTTATATAAAATCGTCTTTTATTGTAAGAATTATGGCAGCAATTTCTCTCGTCCCTTTCATATTGTAAACCATACTAATTCCAATCGTCCTAGTAATGTCAGTCAACCGCCTCAGTCAGAAGACATAGAAATTCTTTCCACTACATCCCTTCCGAGACTCAGGATCTCTTAAACCCTTGTTAACTTCGGAGTTGCAACCCCGAAGTTCACTCTTATCCGGGGGGCTGTTATACCCCTTATATGTTCCCTGTCCTGCCGACTCGCGCGCTTCCCTTTTGTTCATTCATCATTAGTTAAAGTATAAGTACACCTCTCCTATCCCGGCACTAGCCAGTCTTCATCCATACTCCATCCCGGTCGTAACGCTGCCATTTTTCATTTGTACTAAATATATTTGTGTGTGTGTATTAAAACCCTTTTTTAAAAAGCTTCACGAGTTTTCCATTATAACAGAACGATTATTTTTTTAAGGGGTTTAAAAAAAGAGACAAGCCCACCGAGTTTCTTCCGCCAGGTCTTCTCGGTTGGTTCCGCGTTCCGACCTGGTAGTACCTAGTATTTTATAAGTGATGTATCCGATGACGATTGTGAACGCCATAATTGGTTTATACAATAACTAGCGACCCGCCCCGGCTTCGCACGGGTGCAATAATGATATAGATAGAAACCTTCCGCTTGAATCACTCTATCTATTAAAGAAAACCGCATCAAAATCCGTTGCGTAGTTTTAAAGATTTAAGCATACATAGGGACGGACAGACAAAAGCGACTTTGTTTTATACTATGTAATGATGAAGCATTTTTCTATTCCAACCCCTAGACCAACAAGGCAGTCAGTTAAGATGATTATGATGATGATGCTGCGGACTAACGGTCGCGACTAGCACGTTTTCAGTCCATTAGCCGACCTTTAGTATTCGGATAAAGGCCCATAAACCTTATCCTTACGCAACCAATCCTCTCTTACAAAATAAGGGGAATTTATGTTTTTTTTATCAATGTATTGTTTATACAACCTCTTGGAATTTCGCCTTAAATTGATTAATGTAAGAAAGTAAGTTTGTGTGGTGAAGGATTTAGGATACACAGTGTCACCAACTCAGAGGGTGTCGCCAGAGCCGACAAAAGGAAATGACAAGGCCAAAACCTTGAGCTGCTTGAAAACTTGGAAGGAAACCTTGTGCCAACCCGTCTGGCCAAAGCGCACAGTAGGCCTATTACCCTCTCTGTGATGGGAGGAGGCCTAAATTAGCAGTGGGTCATTTATGGGCTGAATAGTAGTAGTAGTTAATTTAGAATACACATTGTCACCAACCTATACCATCCTGAGGGTATCGTCAGAGGTGAGTAAAGGAATCCAAGATTTAACTGCAACTGAAGAAAATCTTTATAGAAATCCTATCTTACCAGCGTAGTACAGTAAATTTCCCGCCATAACTTTGGAGGAGGCCCTTCTAAGTACTGGGGAATTTATAGGCTGAAACTACGATTGATATGCGAGCGGTTCTAAGGTGTAGCGACCACAATGCTAAATACTCTCGACTTATTTCTATGGCAGGAAAACGGCAATCGCATCGTGGGAATTCTGGTATTTAACTAAATCTACTGAAAATAAATAAGTTAGACCTAAGATGACAAAGGGCAATGGAGAAGGCTATGCTCGGAGTTTCCCTGCGAGATCGAATCAGAAATGAGGAGATACGCAGGAAAACCAGGGTCACCGACATAGCCCACCGGATTGCCAAACTTAAGTGGCAGTGGGCGCACATAGCTCGCAGGACCGACGTCCGAAGGCGCAGTGCTGGTAGGCCTCCCACACGGTGGACCGACGACCTGGTTAAGATCGCCGGAAAGCAGTGGATGCGGGCGGCCCAGGACCGGCCTTTGTGGAAATCCTTGGGGGAGGCCTATGTCCAGCAGTGGACGTCTTTTGGCTGAAATGATGATGATGATGATGATAAGATGACTTAATGAAATTGTTGAAATGGCGAGAAAGTTGTAATTAACGACACGTTAAGCCGTGTACAGATTTGCGATGTGTAGCATGCAATGTAACATGCAAGGAGCATTTCGCAAGTGTGGACGCAGGGCGCGCACGATCCGAGCATGGACCTGTTTCCGGCATGCGTACCGCAGTACAGACACACATGGCCCGTCCACACTGGGCTTCCGTGTAGACTTGTGTAACTCACGAGTGATTCGTTCCACTGAACTGCTCATTTGCAGTGAACGAATTGAACTAAATCAACTCTGTGGAGTATTTTAGGTCTGCAGTTCACCGGCACGATTCACAGAACAAAATGAACTAAAGAGTGATTTAGATGAACGAGTTCATTTTACTGAACGAGATTTGGTGAACTGAATCTTTAATGTGAACTGTGTAGCCCAAGTTTAGCTCCGTGCACTCTGTGCGCCCCTTTGTGTTCGGCGGAAAAACCGACAAATGGTGGATCGTGACGCATTGAAATATCCTTGGACATTTCCTTGGACATTTCACATATCGCCATCTCGTCCCAATCTAAGCAACTTAATGTTATGGTAACGAGATGAATGATAAACTACTTGTATACATTGTTTTTTTGTAAATACATACATATTATAGATAGAAATGACACCCAGACTCCGAGCCAGTGCCTCTGGTTTAGACAAAGACACTTGCCCGACCCGGGAATCGAACCCGGGACCCGTTGATCCAAAGGCGGCTCATCTAACCACTAGACCAACGAGGCAGTCACATTGCATCATACATTGCGACAATGTGGACGGCAAATTCTTTCATTGCGTGTTACATTGCATACTGGCGGAGTCGGGTCTCCACCATGTATTTCCTTCCTTCTTAATCCGTCACATCACGAATGTGGAGATCGGCTATAAACCATATAGACATAACCCAAAATTAACATATCGCATAATAATCTTACAGATACTTCATTTAAATAATTTAACAATTCAGAGTTAATATTTGCGTACTAAAACCCGGACATTATCAAATTATGGCTGTGCATGGATTAAGATGTGAAACAGCTAGTTTTGGTTTTAATACTGAAAACGTCATTTAATCTATACTCTATATAATATAAATAAATAAAATTGGAGTGTCTGTTTGTAATAATAAAATAACCACTTTTTACTAAATGCGTAAGTATGAAAAAAATGGTCTGTCTGTCTGTCTATCTATCTCTGTCCGTCTGTCTGTTTGTTCCGGCTAATCTCTGGAACAAATGGACCGATTTTGACGGGACTGATGATGTAAGGAGTAACTTAGGCTATTTTTTTTGACTAGCTTCGCCCCGCTGCCTCACCTGCAGGTATCATCGCACCCGTGCGAAGCCGGGACGGGCCACTAGTAGAATATAAATTAGAAGATTGGTAGATAACTCATCTTTTAAGTAACGAAAAAACAATTAAATACACTAAAAATAGCCAAGATAAGCAACATAATCACGATAGTTAAATTGTTCATGTCAGATGGAACAAAATTTTTCGCTTCTTTATCCTTTCTTTTTGAAGTGGTCTTAAACTCGAAAACTAGTTGACTGATTTCAAAAATTCTTTCACTATTCTAACGCCATATTATCTTTTTCGTGTGGTGACGGGTTTAGAGTACAGAGTGTCACCATCCCATTTCGCCCTTAGGGTTTCGTAAGAGCCGACAAAAGGAAATGATAAGGCCGAAAACCTGGCCGCAAGAGAAGGAAAACTTGACAAAAAACCCTATGCTGACCCGTATGGCCAGCGTGGCATAGTAGGCTAATTCCCCTCCATGTAGTTGGAGGAGGCCCGACTCAGCAGTGGGTCAGTTATGGGCCGAGAAGGCTTCACATAAAGCGTAGGTAACTCAGGGACTTCAAATTATGGCTATATGAAACCCTGTGCCAACCCGTCTGGCCAGTGTGGCACAGCAGGCTAATTACCCTCCACAACAGTGGGTAAACTATGAGCTGAGTAATAGTTACGTAATTTGGTTAAAACCTTTTTTTCATTTTAATAGTGGGCCTCCCTATTATTAAAATAAATAAATATCCTTGGACATTTCACATAACGCCATCTCGTCCCAAGCTAAGCAACTTAATGGTTGTGTTATGGTAAGGAGATTGATGATAAACTACTTATATATGTCGTGGATTGATGAAGTTATGGCGCGAGAGACAGCGCCATCTAAGGATTTTTTTAGTGAACCAATAAATTGTTACCGGAAACGCAAGCGGCGCAGTACCTTCCGCTTGGACACGATCGTCGATAGAGCGGATGTAGCGAGACTGCGGCTAGATGGCGCTAGTAGAACGTGAACCGGATGCACCATTGACAGCGATAGTCTTTATAAGGAGCTGCGCTATTGAATCAAAAAGCACTTCTATCTGAGACGTCGCGGGGTACGGACCACTGCCTCAGACAATCAGTACTGTCTTTATTGTGGTGCGCGGTCTACGTCGGACGGTCTTGCATTACGCTCGGTGTCGACGCACGTGTTTGTTTCCAAAATATAGGAAGTCGTTAGTAAAAGAAAATAAAGTTACTTTGATTTAAATTATCTTTCGTTCAAGTACCCAAGCCAGTGCCCACATGCATCTTAAACTATGTCAGATCATGATGAAGACCGGATGCTTTACATCTCGCCCACCCATCCATGATCCAGTGAGGGTATCTGCGACATATATATATTTTTTTTTGTAAATACATACATATTATAGATAGAAAACACCCAGACCCGGAACAAATACTTGTAGGTCGTACAAATATTTCGTCCGTGCGGGGATCGAACCCGCGACATGCTGCGCAGCAGTCGATCGCTCAACCACTGCGGCAACCGTGTCGTCTAAAAAAAAAGGATTTCAAAAAAGGTGACATGGTGCTAAATCCGTCAGACTGATTTAGATTATGACAACGGAATGAAGTCATCAGCTCTTCGCAACAAATAAACTTCGGTAGCATTTCTTGGAATAATTAACATTTCGTCGTCTATGTGTTAAAAATCAACATTTAGTTTGTAGCGTGAGTGTTACCTTTTATTTAATTGCCGGGAATCCTCAGCGATACCCTTTCTTAACTGGCCGGGTAATGTAAGACTCCGGGGCGCTTCAGTATCAGTACTTATTATAAAACAAAGTCGCTGACATTCTGTCCCTCCCTATGTATGCTTAAATCTTTAAAACCACGCAACGGATTTTGATGCGGTTTGTTTTAATAGTTATTGTGATTCGTGAGGAAGGTTTATATGTATAATACATGCATAATATTGTTGAGAAACTCTGATAAATTTAGAGGTTCATCAATGCACCCGTGCGAAGCCGGGGCGGGTCGCTAGTAGAAAATAAAATAAAAATCAAAATGTTTTTTAATCGAATAAATTCTTGCAAATGCTTTTAAATAAAAAAGAAATAAAAATAATTAAGTAATCATTTAGTTTTTACCACCGGTTCAGAATGCCATTCCACCGAGAAGAGCCAGCAAGAAACTCCATGGTTGCTCTTTTAAATATAGGGGTTACAATGATGGTGGTATAGAGCGTGGTGAAAGGCGCCCCGACCTACCCACTAAACCCGACAGTGGTCCTCAACTGCCGGAACCAGGGCCACGGGATCCACTGCCAATGGAGAAGCATACTCCGCGATCCTAGGGGCCGGATTTAGAATAAATAGTGTCACAACCCCATTCGATCCTAAGCGTGTCGTAATAGCCGACAAAAGGCTCCTAGCAGAAGAAAAATCCTAGCAGCAAGAGAAGAAAAACTGGATACGAAACCCCATGCCTACCCGTTAGGCCAGCGTGGCACAGTAGGTTAAATTAGCGATGGGACGGGTCGCATTTTTATTAACCCGGGCAACCCGAGTTCGTATTTTGTATAACCCGGGTCGCAACTCGGGTTGACTCGAGTTGAGAAAGAACGGGTGTTGACCGGCCGAACTATGGATGAAATTGAGAACTTGTGTAGGGTTAGCCCGTTATCTGCCTAATAAGTATACAACGGGCTCGACTCGACTTAGTTTTGTTTAAAAAGATTTGAAACAAAGCCTCGAAATTCTTAAAATAGTCTAGTAACAACAACATGAAAATATTTATTTAATGTAACACAAGCAAGTATACACATGGTGGGGTCTTCTTTTAAGCAAAAAATTGTAAGAGAAGATCGCGCTCTTCTAGAACTTACGTATTAATTAAATATACTAAAAGGTTTAGTACTTAAATTTATGTCATGTATTTGTATGAATCACAGGTATTCATAAGTTTTATATCAGTCAACATATTTATTATTTTATAATACAAAGCGAACCGTTTGTCGTCATGTGCCGGTGCCGAGTACTGCCGAGTTGCGACGAGCGTCGACCCGGCGCGGCCGCCCGTTCCTTCTTGCCCGAATTTATACTTACCTACCGAGGCGAGTCAGCGGGTTAGCCCGTCATATGAAAACATGAACTCGGGCAGACGGGTTAGACGGCTGACCCGAGTTACCCGGGTTATTTGACTCGAGTCGCTCATCACTAGGTTAAATACCCTCCATGTAGTTGGACATAGCCCATAGCCCATAGGATTAGCAAGCTGAAGTGGCAATGGGCTGGCCACATCTGTCGTAGAACTGACGGCCGCTGGGGCAAACAGGTGCTACAGTGGAGACCACGTACTGGCAAACGTAGGGTGGGACGCCCCCCTGCTAGATGGAGCGACGATCTGCGACGGGCAGCCGGCAGCAACTGGATGCATAGAACCGAAGACCGGGTTCAGTGGCGAGCCATGGGGGAGGCCTACGTCCAGCAGTGGACTGAAATAGGCTGATGATGATGATGAGTTGGAGGAAGCCCGACTCAGTAGTGGGTGGAGTATGGACTCCAAAAACCGCGGGTTCTCAATTTTTTTTTAATATTTGTACTCGGACGTTTCTACGCAACAGTGCGCAGTCTCTAATAACTAATTTAAGCCATTATGATGATGAACTTTACATCTCTATCTGTCCTTGTCTTGCAGGTACACTTTGGATATGAGACAGAACGATCTGCTCACCTGCCTCGCTCTCGTTTCCCACGTGATGATTTACGCCAACTCCGCTATCAACCCGCTAATCTACAACTTTATGAGTGGTAAGTAGGTAGCAGTTACGAATTCCAGAAGATTATGTGAGTCTGTAAAAATACTTTCTAGGATGTTCTGTTGTGTTCTGGTCTCTCCCCTCCACTCCACCCCATCCCACTCCACTCCATTCCTCTCCACTCCACTCCACGCAACGCCACGACACGCCATGCCATTCCTTTGCACTCTATTTTTTTCATGAGTGGCGCATACGTTAGTTAGTTAGTTACCCAATAAAGTTGGACAGATCCCGACACAATGGCGATGGGAAAAGACGAGGGGGAAGAGAAAAGCTGTTAGTCTTTAATAAAAAAAAAATGTTGCCCACTAAAAGAACAAACGTTAAAACCGTAACTTCTGTGTAGAAACTCGGAGCTCGTGTGTTACTATAAAACGAATTGCGGTTTTAATTAGACATAATGTGGACTACAAAACTTTATAAGATATGTCGTCTCAAGTTTTACGTTCGCGGTGGTACAGGGTGTAGAAGAAACCCTATATACATCTAAGGTGAGACTTAAAAGCCAAATATGAGATTATCGAAAATGATATGGCGATATATGTGTCACCACACAATTCGTAAGGGATGACTAAAGGAAAACCAGAGACAGATAACTCAAATTTGAAACAAACCCTGTGAAAACTGACAAGCCCTCCGTGTTTCTTGCTAGTTCTTCTCATTAGTGGTCACTTTCCGAACTGATAGTAAACTATATTATTTGGCATTGTATTATTTATGTGTTGAAATTGTTAATTGCGTGTTTGTAAAACAAATGATTCGATTTTGAATTTGCCAACCTTTCTTGCCAGTGTGGCACAGTAAGCTAATTTCCCTCCATAAATTTGAACAAGGCTGGACTCGGTAGTGTGTCATGGACGTAACGTAACATAACAACGACGAATAAGTACACTGTACTACGTTTGTCCAGCGTTCAGGGTTTTGTTTCTAGTTTTACATCTCTTGCAGTTGGGATTTCGGCCTTGTCATTTCCTTGTCAGGATAACGACCACACTGTTGGCGCAGTGGTTGAGCGATCGACTGCTGCGCAGCATGTCGTGGGTTCGATTCCCGCACGGAACAAATACTTGTATTTGTTCTGGGTCTGGATGTTTCCTATCTATAATATGTATGTATTTACAAAAAAAAATGAATATAAGTTGTTTATCATCCATCTCGTTACCATAACACAAGCATTAAGTTGCTTAGCTTGGGACGAGATGGCGCTGTGTGAAATGTCCAAGGGTATCTATTTATTTATGAGGTGGGGACAATATCTATTCTCGATCTCCACACGACCTTCAAACGACAGGCACCTTACCCTTCATCTCCACACCTCCTTTAACGTGCCTATACGTTCAATACGCGCCTGGCTCATCGGAATCCTCCCCACGCTCGGTGGCCCGAGTTGAGCACACTTGCTCTGAGTCGGGTGTCATTTGAATTCATGAATGACATGTTTGCGAAAAGCCCCCACGGTACAGGTTAAAAAAAAATCCTTTTTGCTCCAGCCTGTATGTTTTTAACGTTAAGTAACATTTGGTGTAGCAATGAACATAAAATTAATTATAGTCTCGTTTTGTTCCAAATGTGAAGATAGCCGATCTTTTTGTGGTTATGTTCAGCGTATTTTATGTGTTTATATTATTTATACGTGAAGCAAAACTTTGTACGTATTAGTGAGTTGTGAAATTTCTCGCACTTAACGTTTATATTTATAGAGAAGGAGTACTGCTAATATTTATTATATTTGACACACACACGTATTATATTCTTTTGTATATTGTATAATTAGTTACTACGACATAGTCGTAATGGCTGAGACCATGGAGGGCCTCACTACGATGCTCGATGGCCTCTGTGGAGCCTCCGAACGAGTCGGCCTTAAGATGAACATGGAGAAGACGAAGATCATGTCTAATATCCATGTTCAAGCCACTCCTGTTAACATCGGAGGTTCTACCCTCGAAGTTGTTGACCATTACATTTACCTGGGACACACTGTCCAGTTAGGTAAGTCCAACTTCGAGAAAGAGGTCAATCGTCGGATCCAACTCGGCTGGGCAGCGTTCGGCAAGCTGCGAAAGATCTTCTCGTCCACAATACCGCAGTGTCTGAAGACAAAAGTCTTCAACCAATGTGTGTTGCCAGTGATGACATATGGAACTGAGACGTGGTCGCTCACTATGGGCTCCATCAGAAGGCTCAAAGTCACCCAAAGGGCAATGGAGAGGGCTATGCTCGGGGTTTCCCTGCGAGATCGTATCAGAAATGAAGAGATACGCAGGAAAACCAGGGTCACCGACATAGCCCACCGGATTGTCAAACTTAAGTGGCAGTGGGCAGGGCACATAGCTCGCAGGACCGACGTCCGATGGGGCAGAAAAGTCCTCGAGTGGCGACCGCGTTCCGGAAGGCGCAGTGCTGGTAGGCCTCCCACACGGTGGACCGACGACCTGGTTAAGATCGCCGGAAAGCAGTGGATGCGGGCGGCCCAGGACCGGCCTTTGTGGAAATCCTTGGGGGTGGCCTATGTCCAGCAGTGGACGTCTTTTGGCTGAAATGATGAAAATGATGATGAGTTACTACTAGCGGCCCCGGCAAACTTCGTACCACCTCAGAATCAATAAATATAAAACCTGAATAATAATTCCAGAATGTTTTAACTTTGTTGAAATAGGTGCAAACCTAAACTGGAATAAAAATGATGCGTATATTTTTGGTTTTATTATTTCTCACCTTCAAATCTCATCAAATCATTCCACAAACATTTCCACAAACAAGACCAAAATTTGCCAAATCGGTCCAGCCGTTCTCGAGTTTTAGCGAGACTAAAGAACAGAAATTCATTTTTATTTATATAGACAGATTAAATGTCTGAAGGAAGGTTTCTGAACAAAACAAAAAACAAGGATTTTTTTGGAAATTTACTTTTGTTAGTGGCGTACAGCTAGTATTTTATAAACATTTAGAGTAATAATTAAAACAATATCTTGTAGTATTCCTATATAATAAGGTTATAATCTATACTTAATTTAAAAAGCTGCAGAGTTTGTTTGTTTCAACGCGCTAATCTCAGGAACTACTAGTCCGATTTCAAAAAATCTTTCAGTGTTAGATAGTCCATTTATCGGGGAAGGTTATAGGCTATATTTTATTTTCAAAAGAATTAGGGATCCGTATGAAAATTGCGATTTTGTAAACCAAGGTGTAAAATCGAAAACCTATTTATGCGTGCGCTGCAAAAACTATTGACAATAGAACAAAATTATGTACTACAGGTTTGTAGGTCTTATAAAGATCTACAAAAAAGTCCGCAAGAGCATAAATCTAACTATCATAGTTTAGTCACAATAACCGCTTTTATGTACATAAAAAATATGCAAAGCGATCCGTGTGGTAGCGGAGTAAGAATACTACCACCCCATATCTTCCCGTGGGTGTCGTAGAAGGCGACTAAGGGACAACAGACGTTGGGCAGCAGCGACGTTCTGTACAAAAACATACCATCCGTACTGCGATCGCCAACCCGCCTGCCAAGCGTGGCGATTATGGCAAACCCCCCCAATGAAATATTTCCCACACGGTGGACCGACGACCTGGTTAAGATCGCCGGAAAGCAGTGGATGCGGGCGGCCCAGGACCGGCCTTTGTGGAAATCCTTGGGGGAGGCCTATGTCCAGCAGTGGACGTCTTTTGGCTGAAATGATGAAATGATGAAGCACGGGTTCGGTTCGCAAAAGTTAGTTGCAATGAAAGTTTGTAAGTTTTAGAAAGATAGTAAAGTCGTTCTTTTTCCTCCTTTTCAGGGAAATTTCGTCGAGAATTCCGCCGTGCCTTCTACTGTGGCTCCGTCACTACCCGCGACCACTTCACCACTCTTACTCGAATGACCACATCAAAAAAATCCTGCGAAGCAATCTCATTTGAAAATAGACCTTTAAGCTACAAGGCAGTTAATAATACTAAGTTCATAAGTAACGGTTCCAATAACAAGTACATTTTAACTTAATATAACATTTCAATATTGTTTAGTTTAGTGGTACCGGACCACCCTTGATTCAAGTGTTCCAGTACCGTGACGGATTTAGCTTACACCAACCAATACCATCCTGAGGGTGTCGTTAGAGGCGACTAAAGGAACGCAAGAGGCAGTTAACAAAAGGAAAACTTGGAAAAAAACCCTGGGCCAACTTGTCTTGCCAGCGAGGCCCAGTAGGTAAATTTCCCTCCACGTATAGTCCTCGTCAATTTTTATGGCCGCTCTGAACGTAGCCGTGGGTACGAACTTGCGCAACGTACATTTCATAACCAATACGACCGTAGCACACTCACACTAACGAACGGGAGCGAGGACTCTTGCAGGTGAAAAACGGCGCGCGTGGGCGTGCTCGCCCAACCTCCCCGCCCCACGTACTTCCCGCTGATACCTGATTTTGCGTTGTGCGCAGCGTAATGCGGCTACATTCAGAGCGGCCATAAAGATTGGCGAGGACTGTACTTCGAGGAGGCCCGACTCATTAGTGGGTCATTTATAGATGGCAATGATATGATCAACCCACACTATCTTGAGGGACTCGGAAGAGGTGACTAGAGAAACACAAAAGGCCGACTTGCCCCAATCCGTCTTGCCAGCGTGACAAAGGATAATTGGTCTCCCTGAATTTGGAGGAGGTCTGGCTCAGTAGTGGGTAATTTATAGGCTGAAATGATCATTATGAAATTAAATACTTGTTACAGTTCAGCTAAGGCGAATCAAATTCTACATGTCGCGGGTTCGATCCCCGCACGGAAGAAATATTTGTAAGACCTACAAGTATTTGTTCCGGGTCTGGGTGTTTTCTATCTATAATATGTATGTATTTACAAAAAAAAATGTATATAAGTAGTTTATCATCCATCTCGTTACCATAACACAAGCATTAAGTTGCTTAGCTTGGGACGAGATGGCGTTGTGTGAAATGTCCAAGGATATTTATTATTTATATTATGACAAGCCGAACGATTTTTTTACGTAATGTAACGTTAATTCAGTACTATTATTCACCTCAACTCAAGAAGAAAAACTAAAGTGTGCTGCAAATGTTACGTACAAGTTACGTATCAACTTACTTTAAGACTGTATAATATTATGTTACTTTCTAAGTATACAATTGTACCTCAGTAATATTTAAGTAAAAGTTTGTACTAATTTGTATAATTTGTACTGTAAAATAGATAATAAAACAGAACGCAAAACTATACCAGTGTGTACGCGTCGAACGCCATCAAGCAAATGACATTCAAGCGCTCGCACGCCTTTACAAAGACTCGTATGTGAAAGATGGTGACGTAGCTTTGGAGTGGGGAGCGTTCCTTCTTCTCCTTCTTCGTCAAGGATAAAAGATCAAACAAAATCTGCGCGTTTGTTTTTAAAAGTTGTGAGGTAAAAAGAATGCAACGAAATTAATATTGAGAGACTGCCATCTGGGTCCCAAGCCTTATTCTACTATTCCTACTCAGCGCATAAATGACCCATTACTGAGTCGGGCCTCCTCCAAATTCATGGAGGGAAATTAGGCTACAGTGCCACGCTGGCTAGACGGGTTGGCACAGGGTTAGATATCAAGTTTTCCTTCTCTTTCAGCTAGGTTATCGGCCTTATCATCTCCGGTTAGCTTAGTGTTACTTCGGGTACGCTTTTGTTATAAGAACTTGGCACTTCAATAGAAAATAGCAGCTTTGGGGCTCTGTTGTGTATTCCTACTCTATGTATTCCTAATTGTAAGAGCCGACAAAGCGAAATGACCGATAACCTAGCCGCAAGAGAAGGAAAGCTAATACGTATAGTATGACCGTTACCGCTGTACCGCGCCCTAGGTATGTGCGCGGCGAGGCGGAAGAGGATACCGGCCGCGCCGATTTGTCAGTCGGCCGCCAACGCTTACGGGCGGTGCTCTTCTTACCCGTCCCCCGCCTCGCCGCACATACCTAGGGTGCGGTACAGCGGTAATGGTCATACTATAACACACTCGCAAGTCCCCTCACCAAAATAATAATACGTACATAGGTACGCTAACCCGGTTGGCAAGCGTGACACAGTATACTAATTACCCATGTAACTGGAGGAGGTCCGACACAGCAGTGGGTCATTTATGGGCTGAGTAGTATGTAGTAGTAGTCACCGAGTCGACACACAAAGTCTGTAGCGAGAAAACTGTGGGCTGGCTAACCTTGGGATCTGGGAGACGGGTCGATGAGGTCAGATGGCAATTGCTCGGTGTAAATACTGGTAATTAGGCGAAACCTGGCATTGTCGGCCACTCCAAGTGAAATTGGGGGAAAGGGGCCATACCGTTTGGTGTCCGTACTTGTGAGGTTTCGCGTAATCGTTTGGTTACATTAAATCCTTCATTACATGTGTATCCATGTCAAATTAAAATAATGTGATTGTTTAACTAGTCGTTAATGATAATTTTAAAGTTAATTGTAGCTGTTATAATACATTTTGAAGCACTATACTACTTCTTCAAAAACGTGGAGTAGATCTGCTTTATTTTAATAAGTGGTCAAAATACGTTTTTTTGTAATCTATTGATAGTTGGCATAAATGACAAATAAAACTTTAATTACATTACCTCTATATAGATATATATATTCGTGTCATAACAGCCAACTAAAATTTGATACAAACCCGTCTTGCCAGTGTTGCACAGTAGGTTTATTTCCCTCCATGAATTTGGAGGAAGCCCTGCTCAGTAGTGGGTCATTTATGGGCTGAGTAGTAGTCGTTTATGGACTCAAATGATAATATTTATGGTAAATCATTATAATTCTCTAGTATACTTACTAAAAGTACCTACCTATATATTATACATTTATATAGATGTGTTTACCAAAAAATAGATCATTTGGATTCGCTCCCTTCAGTTTTATGTCCGTTTTTATAACATGTATAGGTAGGTTTACAATAACTTAGTTTTAATTATGTTGACATCTGTAGTTACTTAACTTTTATATTCTAACTAGCTTTTGCGCGCGGCTTCGCCCGCGTGTGCTTCGAACCCGTGCATATTTTTTATGAACATAAAATCGGTTATTGTGACTAAACTATGATAGTTAGATATATGCTCTCGCGGACTTTTTTGTAGACCTTTATAAGACCTACAAACCCGTAGTACATCATTTTGTTCTATTGTCAATAGTTTTTGCAGCGCACGCATAAATAGGTTTTCGATTTTACACCTTGGTTTACAAAATCGCAATTTTCATACGGATCCCTAATTCTTTTGAAAATAAAATATAGCCTATAACCTTCCTCGATAAATGGACTATCTAACACTGAAAGATTTTTTGAAATCGGACCAGTAGTTCCTGAGATTAGCGCGTTCAAACAAACAAACAAACAAACAAACTCTGCAGCTTTATATATTAGTATAGATTAGTATAGATAAACGTGTATTACACCAGTTTCTGTCCCGCTCCTTAGGCTGTCCAATGAAGAACACATACAACAGATATACTGTAAAGCTCTCATAGCTTATGAATACGGCAATTAGTGTATTAAGTGAATTATTTGTATATTTTCGGATATTGTCAATAAAATGTATTAGAAACATTGATTTGGTGTTTATTATTATCCTACACGCTTAGTCATTTAAGTTCCATAATTATTGGGTTAAATATCTCTCATAATAACACATTTAATTAAAACAGGAGTCCAATATTTAAAGTAAATTTTAAATTTAAAAAAATAGTTTTTTTTTTTGGTTTAAACTTATCACATTATAGTCCCTATCAGTAGTACTATCGATACCTACTGTTCGTTATGGGTATAAGTTTTATGATACACTCTGTATAATGATATTATTCTTTTTAATTACTGCATGTTGCTGGCTGGCAACAAAACCATTTAATAAATTGTTTTAATCACTTTTAGTTCTGGATTATGGTTTAGTGTGTCATAGATGTTTGTACGAAGATGACGTGAATACAAAAATAAGGAACTATTCCACCCTTCCGATGTATACCTTTCCCCGGTCGCTGGCTAAACCTTCTGTCTAGTCAGCAATCCTAATCTCTACGTGCAGTCTTCTCCGAGCTTCCATCAATGTCACTCGTAACCATCTTCCCATATTAAGTGTAGTTCTTTAACATACCTTTTTTACAAGCCATTCAAGAATATAAATATAACAAAACCATAGAAATCTTATTGTAAAAGTGTGTCTTTCTCTATCATTTTTTAATATTAACCTCCCCAACATGTCGCAGAAACTATCTAAAACTGAAATATTTATTTTCTTCTTTCAACGGGTTTTCCCGGAACTGATTTGTTAGAAAGCAGGCAACAGTATTGCGAATACTTTAATGCTAGTTTCGAAAACATGTCATAGATGACGCTTTACACAATTGAAATATTTTCCTTCTTCTTCTATACTATACTTCTACTCAAACTAGAAACGGTATATTGTATGCCGTTTTCACTACTATATTTTTTCGTCTCTAAAATTTGTCATATTTATTTAATGGAATTATTCATCCTGGTTCATGTAATCAAATGATGTAGAAGAAGAATACACCTTGTTTTACTTCCTGGTGTTGTAAGTTAGGACATAATGGTGCGGCTAGATGTCACTATTCAGCATTTTTATTTTTTGATATGCTTTTTACCCTCGACACACACATTTAATATTAAAAATTGACGCGTCTGTATGTTTATATCAAATAAAAACTCATTTAATCAAGTTGGCTCAACAGAGCTCTTTTGACCAGTCAAACAACAAAATGGTTTGGAATGCAGCTCTACGGAGAAGAGCCGGCAAGAAACTCGCCCTTTTTAGGTACAAGGCCGGGTAATGACAGATTTGTGAGAGCAAACTCGCGCAATAGTCGCAAAGGACCAAACAGCAGCCAGATCTAGTCAACAATAGTACCCTCTAATACCCAAGCCAACTTGTTCACAAGCATGACACAAGTCTTTGGTATCACAGTTTCTAAACAAATGGATCGATTGTGTTTTTTAAAGCATTATTTTCTTGCGTTCGTTCTTGAGAATGTTTGACCATGTTAAGCCTATCCACGTCATCGGCAGTTATAGTTGAATTAGAGGTTCCTTAGAAATTCCAATTTTAGTCAACAAGCCCGCCGAGATTTTTCCGCCAGGTCTTCTCGGTTGGTGAAGCGTTCCGACCTGGTAGTAGTATTTTAAAAGTGATGTATCCGATGACGATTGTGAACGCCATAATTGGTTTATACAATAAAGCATTTTTCTATTCTATTCTATTCTAATGACGTTTACACAAAGTGAAAAGAACTCACACTTAATACACAGACGATTCCTTTTAAAAGCCTTAGGTATCTTATGTACAACCAGATTAAAAATCAATATGAGCACTTCAATGAAGGGAATTGAGTTAGCTGTATTGAAAGGAAATTTTGTTATGGATCGAGAATATTCGTCAAGGTTTATCAAAGAATTAATAGTCATCATCATCACAAGGTGGGCCTTATTTTGCTGTTCGTAAAAGCCTTAAATCCTTTGTTTACTATTGCCTTAAATCCTTTGTGGACTATTGCCTTAAATCCTTTTTGGACTATTGACTTAAATCCTTTGTGAACTATTGCCTTAAATCCTTTGTGGACTATTGCCATAAATCCTTTGTGGACTATTGCCTTAAATCCTTTGTGGATAATTCACAACGGTCTAGCGACAGGCAAGTGTGGGGTGTGTGGGAACGGCATCTCATACCCACTAAACATATCCTCGGTGCATCGACCCGCGCCCTCTGAGTCCTGACTGTCTCTCCACGGAGGAAGTTGTAACCTAACGAATTGTATGTAAAACAGTTGAGTTGGATCTAAGCAGTCTTTTTTTTTAAACGAAACCCCTGCACTAGGTATAACCTGTATCGCGGGGGCAGTTTACAAATTTGTGAATCACGAGCACAAATGACACCCAGACTCCGAGCAAGTACCTCTGGTTTAGACAAAGACACTTGCTCGACCCCGGAACCGAACCCGGGAGCCGTTGATCCAAAGGCGATACATCTAACCTGAACTTAGGCTTATTTTATCTTAGGCTGTGTCCCCAGTAGGCAAACCGTTAGCAGCCGCCTGAGTTTGCGGCGTGTCGGTTTAGTACGCCCTTCCATATACAGTAGAACCTCGATAACTCAAACCTAGGACACATAAAAACCTCTATAACTTAAAAAAATAATATGTTCCTTTGCCATCACATTCCAAAACCTCTATAACTTAAAATACGCAACCTCTATAACTCAAATAAGAAATCTCTGTATTGGCCCTCAGTAACTTATAGAAATGTTTCCATAACCTCTATAACATATTTTTTTTTGTCAATGATTCATTTTGAAATGGTGTGCAAAACAAATGGTTTCAGTAATTTATTGCTTGCACGTGTTCACTAGTTAAATTGTTAACGTAAACAATACGTATGACACCTATTGTTTGCTTCTTCGAAATTCTTTAAAGGTTTACGGCAGTTAGCCTTATGACATCGGCTTACTTGGATCATACGTTTTATATTACTGTCCTGGAAACATCGCTTTACCTACTGTGTGATAAAACTGGCTTAAAACGAGTTCAAAAAGAAAATTAACATAGAACCTTGATAACTTAAAACCTCTATAACTCAAAGTATTTTGTGTTTCCCCTGGAATTTAACTTATCGAGGTTCTACTGTATTTGAAATGGAGTGTCCACTTTACCAGTTCTCAGTTTTCACAGTTTGCAGCGTTACGTGCGCCGACTGTCTCAGTTAGTGACCGACTCACAGCAAAACCGGTTGCGACACACGGAAATCGATCTGAATTTGCAGCTAACTCAAATATCAGTTCGCCACAAATTTCCGGCACACTCAGTCGGCTGCAAACTGTTTGCCTACTGGGGACACAGCCTTAGTGTTGTAGTTCCAGCGGTCTCGAATACACTTCAACCATATAGGACTTTTTGTGATTCCGTATGGTAACGGATTTAGAATGCATAGTGTCATCATCCCATTCCATCCTGAGGGTGTCGTAAGACAACAGGAACTACTCCTTGACTCCGACAAAAGGAAGGAACAAGGCTGAACACCTAGCCACCCGAGAACTTAATACAAAAACCCTGTGCCAACCCGTCTGGCCAGCGTGACACAGTAGGCTAATTACCCTGCCTGTGATAAGAAGAGAGCCGGCTCAGGAGTGAGTCATTCACGAGCTGAGAAGTAGTAGTATTAGATATATAGTGTTCCCCGCAAGCTCTGTTGGTCTAGTGGTTGTATGTTCTGCCTTTGGAGCACGGGTCCCGGGTTTGATTCCGGGGTCGGGCAAATCCCGTCGTGTAAGCTGGATCCACTTGCTTTAAGACTGGGTGTCATTTTCGTGAATTTTATGCTTGTAAACTGCCCCCGCGATACATGTCAAAAGTTCGGTTTTGTTTAATAATATTATATTATAAATAAATATCCCCGGACATTTCACACAACGCCATCTCGTCCCAAGCTAAGCAACTTAATGCTTGTGTTATGGTAACGAGATGTATGATAAACTACTTATATTTTTTTTGTAAATACATACATATTATAGATAGAAAAGTAGTTTTACTTAGTTTAAAAAGAAAAGTCACCGTGGATTTTGTAATGAGATCTATAACAAACACTTATATGTATCTCTTTTCATATCAATAAAAGACGTATGTTAGCAGAAAAAGAAAATCGAGAATACCAAATAGTGACTGTATTTGAATCGTATATGAATTACTAATGCGATCTAGTTACATTTTCATGATGAATAATTTACCTCGGGATTTATTGACTTAGCGATTTTTCTTTTCTGAACATGTGAAAAAAAGTTGTACTTATAAATTTATATCGAAGACGCACGAGTCAGGTCTTCTTCATAATTTGTTTGGCCAGAATAGTTGGCACAGGATTATTATTCAAGAATTCCTTCGCATAACGCTATATTTTCATCTTTATTATTTCCTTTACGCGGTTTTAATGACACCCTCAGGGTGGAATGGGGCGGTGACAAAAAAAGACAAGCCCACCGAGTTTCTTCCGCCAGGTCTTCTCGGTTGGTGCTGCGTTCCGGCCTGGTAGTAGTATTATAAAAATGATGTAACTGCGATTGTGAACGCCATAATTGGTTTATACAATAAAGCATTTTTCTATTCTATTCTGACATTATGTATCATCATCACTACATATTATAAAACAAAGTCGTTGTCGTCTATCCGTCCCTATCTTTGCTTATATCTTTAAAACCAAGCAACGGATTTTGAAGCGGATTTTTTAATAGATAGAGTGATTCAACAGGAAGTTTTATATTATGTATAATACATGCATAATATTGTAGAGAAACATTGATAAATTTTGATGTTCAACATTGCACCCGTGCGAAGCCAGGGCGGGTCGCTAGTTCTAAATAAAATTAAACATTTGGCCATACAAACATGACTATAATCTATACTCTATACTAATATATAAAGCTGCAGAGTTTGTTTGTTTGTGTGTTTGTTTGTTTGTTTGTTTGAACGCGCTAATCTCGGGAACTACTGGTCCGATTTCAAAAAATCTATCAGTGTTAGATAGTCCATTTATCGAGGAAGGTTATAGGCTATATTTTATTTTCAAAAGAATTAGGGATCCATATGAAAATTGCGATTTTGTAAACCAAGGTGTAAAATCGAAAACCTATTTATGCGTGCGCTGCAAAAACTATTGACAATAGAACAAAATGATGTACTACGGGTTTGTAGGTCTTATAAAGATCTACAAAAAAGTCCACGAGAGCACATATCTAACTATCATAGTTTAGTCACAATAACCGATTTTAGTTTCATAAAAAATATGCACGGGTTCGAAGCCCACGCGGGCGAAGCCGCGCACAAAAGCTAGTAAACAAATAAAATGTTAAATATTTAACTTAGAAAATACAGTTGACATACAACATTTTTATTACGCGTTCCAAGACGTCATTTCTCGAGTGATTTCGCTGTGCCAACAATAAATAAATACATTCACGGAGGGTGCAAAATGATGTCATATTTGTGTTTACAATATGTAGTTTGCATAGACATTTTTAACCCCCGACGCAAAAAGAGGGGTGTTATAAGTTTCACGTGTGTCTGTCTGTCTGTGGCACCGTAGCTCGCGAACGGATGAAGCGATTTCAATAAAGTTACGGGCGAGTGTAGATATGTTTGATGAAAATCGGGTGAGCCGTTTAAAAGTTATGAGGGGTGAAAGTGGGGAAGAATAACCGAATGTCTGCAAATATAATCGAGTGGGGTCTCAAATGAAAGCGCATCACGTGCAATTTAACAAAATCTACATTATAATAAGTATGTACCTATAAAAAGTATAAAATAAAAATTAAATTAAAAATTTAAATAAACCCCCGACACAATAACCTTTAAAAAGTAAAAAATAAATACTTCGCGTTGGGGGACCAGGGGTCAGGTAATAAATAAGTGGGAGTGGTCCCCCAACGCGAAGTATTTATTTTTATTTTTTACTTTTTAATGGTTATTGTGTCAGGGGTTTATTTAAATTTTTAATTTAATTTTTTTACTATCCTAGTTTACATAGACATGTTTCATCATTCTCATTTCAGCCAAAAGACCTCCACTGCTGGACATAGGCTGAGGGGGCCACTGATCAGCCTAACATTAGGAGCTGCAGTCAGTGGGAGTATGGTGCGTGGAAATTATTCCATAGGTGTGGTTAAAGGATGCAAGACTAACCTTTCTTTAAAGAGAGAAGCTGCACCGATGTTTCCTAGTCCAGCTTCTTCCTGTTCAGGTTCTTCTTCCACTCACTTTCCTTCGATTTTATTTGTTACTAGCTGCGCCCCGCGGTTTCACCCGCGCTTACTTATTGTCGTACAGCGGGTGAAGCCACGGGGCAAAGCTAGTCTAAAAAAAGTAGCCTAAGTTACTCCTTATATAATTAGCTACCTATCAGTGAAAGTCCCGTCAAAATCGGTCCAGTCGTTCCAGAGATTAGCCGGAACAAACAGACAGTCAGACAGACAGATAGACAGACAGACAGACAAAAAAAAAATTAAATGTTGTTTTGGTCTACGTACTGTGTATACATACTTACGCATTTAGTAAAAAGTGGTTATTTTATTATTACAAACAGACACTCCAATTTTATTTATTTGTATAGATATAGATGTATAGATGTATAGATGTATAGAGTATAGAAGATGTATAGATTTATCAGGGCCGGATTTAGGGGGGGGGGGGGGAATAAATAATATTTATTTGCGGGTTTGTACGGCGCGGCGCGGGTTATTTTCGAGGAAGTTGCAGTGATACTTCACAGCAACGTTCAAGCGTGAGTGACGAGTAAGGAGGATGGATCCAGACTGTCCTGTCCCTTCTACGTAGGTAATTGCGGGGCAGCGAAAATTATAATAAAAAATAACAAGAAGAGGGTAGACAATTTGATACATTATCAAGTTGTCTTTGTAATTGCCATGTAGTGGCTCGAACATAAGCCTCCCCCAAGGCTTTTCCTGAGCCAACCTCCTTCATCGCTTGTAAATATTGTGTTTGGGATTTAATAGATATGATAAAATGTTATTGGAGCCTTTAAAATTCTCACTGTCAGTCCTCCTCTAATTGAGTGCCTCGTTGGTCTAGGGGTCAGATGTGCCGCCTTTGGATCAACGGGTCCCGCGTTCGATTCCGGGGTCGGGCAAATGTCTTTGTCTAACCAGAGGCACTTGCTCGGAGTCTGGGTGTCATTTGTGTTCGAGAATTATATGTTTGTAAACTGCCCTATGCTCGGAGTTTCCCTGCGAGGTCGAATCAGAAATGAGGAGATACGCAGGAAAACCAGGGTCACCGACATAGCCCACTGGATTGCCAAACTTAAGTGGTATAATGAGCCAACTTGATTAAATGACATAGACATAGACATAATATTTATTGTGGCAAGAATATACAAAAATAATAAAACTAGACACTAAATGCAATGTAAAGCCTTCCTGCCACAAACCGTCCCAAACTCAGCATGGTGCTGGTTGCAAGCAACCAACGCTGGTCTTCCGTCAGGGGCGGCGGGTGACGTCACACATTTACATATGCATGTTACAAATTACCGACTTATATTACACATACAACCAGACACTCAATCACCAATATCGCGAAAAACAGTAAATTAAAAAAAATGAATGAGTTTTGATGGTAATTTTATTGCCCTTTGGATGACATTGAGCCGTTTGATAGTGAGCGAGCACGTCCCTGTACCATATGTCATCACTGGCATTGATGCTGACACACATTGATCGCAGACTTTTGTCTTCAAAGTCAGTTTTTTTTAACAATCCCCTGCGCTAGGTTTAACCTGTGTCGCGAGGGCAGTTTCATCATTCATCATCATCATTTCAGCCAAAAGACGTCCACTGCTGGAGATAGGCCTCCCCCAAGGATTTACACAAAGGCCGGTCCTGGGCCGCCCGCGTCCATCGTTTTCCGGCAACCTTAACCAGGTCATCGGTCCACCGTGTGGGAGGCATACCAGCACTGCGCTTTCCGGAACGCGGTCGCCACTCGAAGACTTTTCTGCCCCATCGGGCGCCGGGCCTGCGCGCTATGTGCCCTGCCCACTGCCACTTAAGTTTGGCAATCCTGTGGGCTATGTCGGTGACCCTGGTTTTCCTGCGTATCTCCTCATTTCTGAATCGATCTCGCAGGGAAACTCCGAGCATAGCCCTCTCCATTGCCCTTTGGGTGACTTTGAGCCTACTGATGGAGCCCATAGTGAGCGATTTCTACGTGTATGTATAAATTAGAGTATAGATTAGATTAGTCTTCAAGCTGTCTAGCTCTATTCTCTCTCCGTGGAAGACGCGCTTTACTTTTGCTATAGTGTCAGTTCAAGATCTATGCCACATGTTTTTTACACAAGAACTTTTTGATTTAGGGAATAGATTTTACGTCAAACGTTCCGTCTCTCGCTGATATGTTTTCTGTCTTGTCATTTCGTCTAGCCGGCTCCTATGGCACCTTCAGGAGGGAATAAGATGGTGACACTGTCAGTTATATTTATGCCCCGTCAATAAAATTATTTAAAAATACAAAACTCCATTTTGACGCACGCATGTGTAAATAAAAGTTTAAACAAAAAAGTAAGTCTTATCGGGTGGAGTGAAAATCGGGTGGAGTGAAATTCGTGGCCCTGTCCGGGGCAGTTAAGGGACACCGTTGGTTTTAGTGGGTAGGTTGGGCCGCCATTACCATCTCATCGCGCCTCGGAGTCCCACGGGAATCCATGAGGATGTCCAACGTAAAAAAAACAAAGCCTTAGTACGTCGACACATTGCATAATTGTGTATGAGTCAAGTTTACAAACAACGTCGAATCTAGTAATGGTTTCTTATCGAACAACTTTAAATAGGACTTTGCTCATGACGAAATAGGTACTTAATCATTTTCCTCAGGCTAGTTTTGCAGATGGAGAGGGCTATGCTCGGAATTTCCCAGCGAGATCGAATCAGAAATGAGGAGATACGCAGGCAAACCAGGGTCACCGACATAGCCCACCGGATTGCCAAACTTAAGTGGCAGTGAGCAGGGCACATAGCTCGCAGGACCGACACCCGATGGGGCAGAAAAGTGACCGCGTTCCGGAAGGCGCAGTGCTGGTAAGCCTCCCACACGGTGGACCGACGACCTGGTTAAGGTCGCCGGAAAGCAGTGGATGCAGGCGGCCCAGGACCGGCCTTTGTAGAGATCCTTGGGGGAGGCCTATGTCCAGCAGTGGACGTCTTTTGGATTTCCTAGGATAAATATTTCAGATTCAACCCGCCTGGCTAGAGTGTCACATTAGGCTAAATACTGGCTAATCTAGGCTAATCCATATAGCTGGAGGAGGCCTGAATAAAAAGTGGGTTATTTATGGGTTGAGTAGTAGTAATAGATGATTAAATGGCAGCTGGCACTAATGGCTGCCTGGCATGGACGAGGTGAAAAAATGACAAGTCCTCTGAGTTTCTTACTAGTTCTTCTCAGCTGTGAATAATTTGCATTTTAAAATATTCTTTAAAATATATTGACTATGGTCACTTACAAACCATAGCGTCCTATGCAAAATAAATGATATACTTATAAACATTCAACGGGACTTATCGCGCACAGAATTATTACCTACCTGTTTTTGCTGGACGTTTCGACCATGTTACAATGACCGTGGTCGCGAGCTGACTGATAATTTTGTGCGCGATAAGTCCCGTTGAATGTTTAAAAGTATGTGTTCAAATCGCGAAAGTTTAAAAATAACAAAATAAATGATGTCCCGAAAGCGCCCTCGCCACCCGCGTATTAGTGTGAGTGAGCTACATTCGTATTGGTTATGAAATGTACGATGCGCAAGTTCGTACCAGCTACATTCAGAGCGGCCATAAAGATTGGAGAGGACCAGGATGCGATTTAAGAAAAACGGGGTTTTGGAATTGAGTTAACAATAGCTGCTTAAACTGGAACAGTTTTCACAATCAAACAAATGGTTTCGATGTTTTTCAACGAGAAAGTTCGGCAGACTGGCAACTTTCCTATAATTATAATATGGTAAAATAAAAAAAGACACCTAACGTAATGCAGCCATTAGTCATGTGAGTGAACGCAGGGATTGTGAGCGATCAGGGGAGATGGAGGGATTGTAGGAGTGCAGAGTTGTGTGTGAAAGGTGTGAATGTAGGTATGACGACTGAGAGGTGTGTGTGGAGACTGCCACCTGGTGTGGGACAGGGGCCGTAAGATGATAATGGTGTTTATAAATATGACGATTTATAAGAGTTTTGTGATGAAACCTACGTAAATAAAGTTCCTTTTGAGTTTGAGTTTGAGTTTGAGTCAGTGTGGTGACGGATTTAGAATACATAGAGTCAACCCCCCATCTCATTCTGAGGGTGTCGTAAGAGCCGACAAAGGGAATATAGCCGATAACCTGGCAGTGAGAGAAGCTTGATACGAAACACTGTGCCAACCCGTCTGGCCAGCGTGGGACAGTAAGCTAATTACCCTCATGTTGTCGGAGGACTTTTACAGGCTGAGATGGTGGCGATGGTGGACACCCATTCAACATTCGTCCAGACGTTGATGAATCGGCAGATCGATGTTTAGTGCTGGTAGGCCTCCCACACGGTGGACCGATGACCTGGTTAAAGTAACCGGAAAAAGATGCGGCTCAGGACCAGCCTTCGTGGAACCTTGGGCGAGGCCTATGTCCAGCAGAGGACGTCTTTTGGCTGAAATGACGGGTCGTATGCTCGAGCGCTACGTTAAAGTATTTACAGAAATCATGTCTATTGACATGCATGGTCATTGCTACTGTGATAGTTAAAGTTTTTGGAACAACGGGTCCCGGGTTCGATTCCGGGGTCGGGCAAGTGTCTTTGTCTAAACCAGAGGCACTGGCTCGGAGTCTGGGTGTCATTTCTATCTATAATATGTATGTATTTCCAAAAAAAAAAATGTATTTAAGTAGTTTATCACCCATCTCGTTACCATAACACAAGCATTAAGTTGCTTAGCTTGGGACGAGATGGCGTTGTGTGAAATGTCCAAGGATATTTATTTATATTCTGTTGATCTTAGTAAAAAGTCCAACCAAATCTGTCCCAAATACCATAGTTGCAACTTATTTGTCAAGCGAAACTCGCAACTATTGTCGCAAGTCTGCAACTCACCTAAACAATTGACTTTAGAAACAGTTCCTTGCATAACAGTATTATAGCGGCCGAGTTCGTGTCACTGATTATAACAGAGTTTAGTAAGTCCTAAGGCTTACATGGGAACCTCTTTCTGTTACGTCTGTTAGTATTCGGACTTAATTTGTATTAAAACAATTAAATGCATAATTAATCCTAGCAACATCATTAATACGCTGGTGTGTGTAAAATAATAATATTACGTGGCGCTCACTCAAACTATAAGAGACTCGGCTTCAACTTAAAAAAAAAATTTGGATGAAATGTTTACTCTGTGTTTTACTAAAAGATTCTCTCTGGTTCTTTAAATTAAACAAATTGATAGAAACTGTTTTTAAAATTGACGCTGGCTGAAAACAAACCGTGAAGAGCTACAAGAAATAAACAAAGAAACAGTCAATTAAAACGAAGACAACAGTGGCCCGCCAAAATTGCACTGTCAAATATTTTTATTTGTGAAATATGAACGTGATATATTGTGTATTTCTATTAATCTGTATTACAAAAAATAATATCGGTGAATCATTTATAAACGATGGACCAAAATACATTGATTTGGACGAGCATTTATTGGTGAATGACGCCGCCATTTTGCCTTATGTAGCGGCCATCTTGAAAAAGACTGCATACTTGTGTGCCGGGGCTCTCATTAACGATTACTGGATACTGACAGCTGCAGACCCAATAATACAGTAAGTATTTTAGGCGCAAAGGGATGATCATCCATCCAGACGAGGTGTAATGTCTAACAGAGGGCCGCGGCGCCTATTCCCCAATATCTGTAGTCGGGGATTTCATAACCGTGCGAACTGCTCTATAACTTTTAATTTTTTACTTTGTAAACAACAACCATACCGTAAGCAAATAATTGGAGAGAAAAATAAACGATTTATTTATTTATTTATAAACTTCGCTATCGCGGTGTAGGATTATTTTTTGTAATTCTCGCATTTGTAGGCGATTTTTTTTTAGTTGATAGTTCAGATTTTTCGATTAAATTGTGTAAAGCATGTATCATGTTCTTCGCTACAGCATTTTACTAATTAAATTCTCATTTGTTTTAACCTAACTAATACATAATTGATTGCGAACATACATATTAAGATATTAATTACGAGAGTTGTCGTAATTATATATATTTTTTTACCAATTACTTTAATGCCTTTGACCCTAGGCTTGCGTGATGAAAAGCAACGCCAGGGTCTAAGATGGGGCAGGCAATTCAAGGAAATGCCCTGTCTGGCACCGTCTCTCACATACACACGACGGAACACAGTAAAACTGCTTGATTTAGATTTGAGGGTGATAGCTAGCCGGGCCATTCGATCCTACCAAGCGTGCTGGGTTTTGTTGACTTTTACAACACGCGTTTTTTCCCAGCATGCGGTTTTTTTTTTTTTTTTTTTTTTTTACCAAATACTTGAATGCCTTTGACCCTAGGCTTGCGTGAGCGAAACCAACGCCAGGGTCTAAGATGGGACAGGCAATTCAAGGAAATGCCCTGTCGGGCACCGGCTCTCACATACACACGACGGAACACAGTAAAACTGCTTGGCGCCGGACTTAAATGTGAGGGTGGTAGCTGGCCGGGCGGACCATTCGATCCTACCACCAAGCGTGCTGGGTTTTGTTGGCTTTTACAACACGCGTTTTTTCCCAGCGTGCGGTGGGGAAGTTTTATATTCTGACCCGTCCCCACATGGGATGAAAATTTTATATTCTATCCTAATTATATACTTACAACTCGCGTACACAATTCCTTATTTCATCGCAATCTTTAATTATTGTTAAATAGCAACTAGACAAAGACTTTCTTGGTGGTTATTCTTTGTACTCAGTTCGGACAAATACAAAATTTCACCACAGTGAAATTTTGTATTTTCTTTTTGCCCTGCACTAGGTACCTGTATCGCTGAGGCAGTTTATAAACATGTTATTCACGAAAACAAATGGAACCCAGACTCAGAGCAAGTGCCCCTGTTTTACGCAAATACATTTGCCCAACCCCTGTGATTCAAAATCCATCAAACTCCTAGCGCCTGTACGCACTAGCGGCTGGACGCCTAGGCGGCTAACTTTCCAGGCGGCGGCTTTTCCAGTTTAATATGCAAGCGCGATGAAACCGCGTTAGGCGGTTGGACCGCGCGGTTGCATATTAAACTGGAAAAGCGGCAGGTCACGTGGCTAGTCGTCTAGGCCGTACAGGAGCCTAGACTTACAAGGCAGACTATACTCATATGAGCTTGTTTGAATAAAGTAATTATAGTTTTTAATTTTCACGTCGGATGTTGTAAAGCGACTGCCTCGTTGGTCTAGTGGTTAGATGTGCCGCCTTTGGATCAACGGGTCCCGGGTCGGGCAAGTGTCTTTGTGTAAACCAGAGGCACTGGCTCGGAGTCTGGGTGTCATTTCTATCTATAATATGTATGTATTTACAAAAAAAATTTATATAAATAGTTTATCATCCATCTCGTTACCATTAGGGCCCCCGCGCATTTAGGCGGCCAGGCCGCGCGGCCAGTCGGGCGGCCTGGCCGCATAATGCGCGGATTGGTCGCGGCGGCCAATAGGCCGCGTATGTGACGCGATGTTTTTCGTTGGCCGCGCGACCAAAACTTGGCCGCGCGGCCTGGCCGCGTAATGCGCGCAGCTATATACATCGTAGAAGAATTAGTTGGCCGCAGCGACTTGGCCGCGCGGCCTGGCCGCATAATGCGCGGAGGCCCTAACACAAGCATTAAGTTGCTTAGCTTGGGACGAGATGGCGTTGTGTGAAATGTCCAAGAATATTTATTAAAAAATAAAAAAATCTTTATCGGAAATGTAAAAAGACGAAGTTGGTGTGTGTATTCTTGCTAATTTCAGGAACTTCTTATCTATGTAATCCGCAAAAATCTATTTCTATTAGACGATCCGTTCATGGAGGAAGGACGTTAAGAGTTATAAATGTCACAAAGGACGTTAAGAGTTATAAATGTCACAAATCGACACTAAATAAAAAAGTTAGCATCAAAGCTCGTGCTCTCTCGCTAAACAAATCCATCGGATGTCTTTATCTCGTAAGACAAAAGTTTCGGTTTCAGTAACAGGGAAGTAAATTCGATTTGCAGAGCATTTGCATATGAGGCGAATCGATTCAGGGGGAAAATTGTATATTCTTCGGTGGAAAAAAACATTCGGTGAGGGATGAAAAGTATCTTGAGGGGAGAACTTTTGTAATAAGAGACATGTAGAGAGGGTTTCAAATAGGGTACACGGTATAACAAAAAACCTATAGTCACTCTGAGGTAATTACTACTACTCATCCCATATATGACCCACTGTTGAGTCGGGACTCCTCCAGTAACATGGAAGGTCATCAGCCTACTATTTCACGCCACATGGCATAGGGTTTCTTATCAATTTTTCCTTCACTTGTGGCTATGTTATCGGCTACGACATTTCTTTTTGTCGCCTATTACGATGCCCTCAGGATAGAATGGGATGGTGACACTATGTATTCTAAATCCGTCCCCATATGGAAGTATAGAATAAATATCATTTAGTAGTAATAAGTTTCATTCCTTGCACATAGCTCGCAAGACTGACGTCCGATGGGGCAGAAGACTGCTAGAGTGGTGACCGCGTTCCGGAAAGCGCAGTGCTGGTAGGCCTCCCACACGGTGGATCGACGACTTGCTTATGGTCGCCGAAAAGCGATGGATGAGGCCGTTGAAGGACCGGCCTTCGTGGAAATCCTTGGGAGAGGCCTGTCTAACAGTGGACGGTTTTTGTCTGAAATGATGATAATGAAGTATCATTATTTAAATCATCATCATCTTTGCGATGTATCCCGGTTGCAGCCCAAACTCTCGCTTCGGCGCCCGGGGTCCGCTATTCGACTTTTTCTTCTCCACTTCGCACGGACTTCAGCAACCCTGGTAGTGAGCCCATTGGTACGCATATCACCCTTTACGACGTCAAGCCAGCACTTTTTGGATCTACCCCTCCTGCCGGAGCCCTCCTGCCGGCGCCCTCCTGCCCTCCTGCCGGGGTATTTAAATATATGAAAGGAAATGAATCCCTTTCCTGCTGTACTCTGGGACTGGTACTAATGACACTGTATTCAAATCAGCCAAAATAAATGTAAACCTTATTTCCAGACATAAAGAATCAAAACGCCTAATCCGAGTTCGGCTTGGTAGCACCAATTACAAGAAACGTGGTGAACTGATCCCGATCAAGTTTTACGAAATCCATCCTTATTACGACCATGATAAGCCCATTTTTGATCTGGCACTCGTCAGGCTGGCGAGAAAAGTCACGTTCTCTACCAATATCAATCCCATACCACTGCTGAAGACGCAGAAAGTGGTAGCTGTCACTCATTTTATTGTAGCCTCGTGGGATACATCAACAGTAAGTCTTGCTTCTTAAACTTGTACTGAGCTGAGCTTGCATAAAATCAAAATCATTGTTTAAATACACGCTTACATTAAAAGGTATTTTAAATAAATATCCTTGGACATTTCACACAGCGCCACCTCGTCCCAAGCTAAGCAACTTAATGCTTGTGTTATGGTAACGAGATGGATATACTACTTATATACATTTTTTTTTGTAAATACATACATATTATAGATAGAAATGACACCCAGACTCCGAGCCAGTGCCTCAGGTTTAGACAAAGACACTCGCCCGACCTCGCCCGACCCCGGAATCGAACCCGGCACCCGTTGATCCAAAGGCGGCACATCTAACCACTAGACAACTCAGTCACAATTAAAATCATTGTTTAATTATACACGCTTACATTAAAAAGTATTTTAGTTATATCCCTAAAATAGCTGCGTCTAGGAAGGATTGAAGAAGGATTGCACAGTTGAAATAGCAATGGGCAGGCCACGTAGCCCGAAGAACGGATGGCCGTTGGGGTTTAAAGGTCTTGGAGTGACTTCCACGTATGGGAAAGCGAAGCGTGGGAGGACCCCCGACTAGGTGGACGGACGACCTTGTGAAGGTCGCTGGGAATCGGTGGATGCAGTCTGCACGAGATCGTGCGTTGTGTAAATCTATGGGGAAGATCAATGTTCAGCAGTGGACTTCTGTGACTGGTAGACTTTTAAGTCCGTGTTGTGATGGATTTCGAATATACAATGCCACCAACCCATACCATCCTGAGAGTATCGTTAAATGCGACGGAAGGAACGCAAGAGACAGATTACCTAGCCGCATAAGAAGAAAACCTTGATACAAACAACATGGCGCAGTTAATTTCCCTCCACGTAACTGGAGGAGAGCCGTCTCAGTAGTGGGTCATTTGGCGGGGCGGTACAGTGGAATGCGTTTACGCGAACCTGTGGCGCCCCAAGCGTGTACACCGCTGGGGTTTTAGTGGGTAGACAAGTAGCTTCCGGAGACTCACATAATCGCTGGCCCCAACCCCGAGGGCGGGTGGTATGCATAAATAATTTCCCAAAATAAATAAATAATGGTTCATTTACGGGCTTAAACAAACGAGCCTACCGCTTTTGCAATAGAACCGTCAAGATATCCACTATAATCTACCTGCCTTATCAATAATGTATCTTTGACTTAGCTCAATCTGATGATATTTATTTAAGGTAATAAGTTAAGATGTATTTGTCCCTACACACACACACACACAAACACACTACACAGCGATGTTACAATAAATTGCAATACCCATGCGTGAGTCACAAATAGGGTTGCCAACGGAAGATCAGCTAATGCTGATATGGTGACCTATTCGGCAGGACATGCAGAAATACTTAATCTTGTATAAGCGTTCAAAATACCTGTTTAAAAAAAAAGTACAGTTTTTTCATATTTAAAGTTATGTTGTCAACTAGCGACCCGCCCCTCTAAATTTGTTCTAAATTTATCAGTGTTTCTCTAAAATATTAAGGATTTATTATACATATAAACCTTCCTCTTGAATCACTCTACCTATTAAAGAAAACCGCTTCAAAATCCGTGGCATAGTTTTAAAGATTTAAGCATACATAGGGACGGACAGATGACAGCGACTTGGTTTTATAATATGTAGTGACGATAGTGATAGTGAAGTGATGATGCCTTTCTTGTGCGTCCTGTGTGACTATAGGTATTTTCTTTCTTTACTTGCAGACATCCTCTGAACCAAGTCAAATGCCTTCGAAAGAGACCTTGAACCGCCGTCGCGTGCTTTCCATGAGTCGCGTTCATGCATCAGAGAAAGACGAGTGCCTGGATGAACTGCGGGTCGTTGGAGTCAACAGGTCTGATGCAGTGGTCTGCTTGGATTCGGGAATCAACGCGGATCCTTGTGTGGTAAGAACATTTTTAGAAAGAAACTATAGGTGGAATTTTGCCATACGTTTACTGTTTAGATGGGAATACATTTTTATCTAGAGCATTGCACAATTGTAGATAATAACGCATGGGAGTAACCTCGGCTGTGTTATGGTCCAGCTCTGATCTTTCAGCCATTTTAAAATAATATCCTTGGACATTTCACACAACGCCATCTCGTCCCAAGTTAAGCAACTTAATGCTTGTGTTATGGTAACGAGATGGATGATAAACTACTTATATACATTTTTTTTTTGTAAATACATACATATTATACATAGAAATGACACCCAGACTCCGAGCCAGTGCCTCTGGTTTAGACAAAGACACTGGCCCGACCCCGGAATCGAACCCGGGACCCGTTGATCCAAAGGCGGCACATCTGACTACTAGACCAACGAGGCAGTCATTATATTAGTGAGGTTTTGTACACATTATGTGAGTGCAGTTTCAGCACGCACCATGTATTTTGTGTAATTTTACTGAATTTTATTTTAAAATTTTTACTGTGCTACGTTTTTATGCGGGTTATTGCTTTCACTAATCTGTCAGACTTGTTTGTGTCACCATCATTGTAACCGTTATATTTAAAAGAGCAACCATTGAGTTTCTTGCCGGGTATTCTCTGTGGAATGGCATTCCGAACCGGTGGTAAAAACGTTTTTTTTTTTATGAAAGAAGGATGCTAACGAGCGAGCGGGTCACTTGATGGTAAGTGATCACCGCCGCCCATGGACACCCACAACACCAGAGGGGTTGCAAGTGCGTTGCCGGCCTATAAGAAAGGAATAGGCTCGTTTCTTGAAGGTTGCCATGTCGTACCGGTTCGGGAATTCTTGTTTTTCATTTAATTTTTAAATTTTGTGTTATATTTTTTGACTTTTTGAAAGCATTCGCAAGAATTTATTCGAATAAGAAACATTTTGATTTAGTAATACTGTGTAATTTCTCATGCAATTGATCGCGGTATCGCGCCGGTGTACAACGGGAAAAAAACAGCTATATTTCAGGTCACCAAGACACAGACTTGCCTAGTTTGGGACCTATAGTATTAAGACTATATACACCATATTACTATTATTACTACTCAGCCCAAACATGGGCCACTGCTGAGTCAGACCTCCTCCAATTACATGGAGGGTAATTAACCTACTGTGCCACGCTGGCCAGACGAGTTGGCAGAGGGTTGCGAATTAAGTAAGTTTTAGGCCTTGGCATTTCCTACTATCGGTTCTTACGACACCTTCTGGATGGAATAAATAAATAAATAAATATCCTTGGACATTTCACACAACGCCATCTCGTCCCAAGCTAAGCAACGTAATGCTTGTGTTATGGTAACGAGATGGATGATAAACTACTTATATACATTTTTTTTTGTAAATACATACATATTATAGATAGAAATGACACCCAGACTCCGAGCCAGTGCCTCTGGTTTAGACAAAGACACTTGCCCGACCCCGGAATCGAACCCGGGACCCGTTGATCCAAAGGCGGCACATCTAACCACTAGACCAACGAGTGATGACACACGTACATTACCCACTACTGGGTTGGGCCTTCTCCAAATTCATGGAGGGTAATTAGCCTACTGTTCCAGGTTATCTGCCTCTTGAGTTCTTTAGTCGACAACCTAAAGATGGTATGGGTTGGTGACATTGTGTATTCTACATCCGTCACCACACAGACAATGATAAGACTTGTGAGAATCGATTTTGATGATTCCTTTTTTATTTTTAAAGAAGCGACACGGGTCTCAATCGCGGTAGACATATGAAGGTGAACCTTTATTTGCCGACAACGTTTCGGCCGTAGTGTAATTCATGCCGAAACGTCGGCACTTGACAAGGGTGCTAGAACGGCACAAAAACTAGCCACAAGAAAAGAAAGACTTTATATACTACTAATGCTCAGCTCGTATATACAGGGTGTCCCAAAATAGTGTCAAGCGGAAGTCCAGAGATAGAGCACCCCTTTTGGTAAACAGAAAATCATACACGAAAACTATGAAAAATCCCCAAGGGGTGCTCTATCTCTGGACTTCCACTTGACACTATTTTTGGGACAACCTGTATATGAACCACTGCTGACTCAGACCTCCTCCAATTACATGGAGGGTAATAATATTACTGGGCCGACTTTTCTTTTTAAATGAAACTCCTTGAGCTGGCAAAAGGAAATGAGCAAGTCGATAACCTAGTCGAATGTGTTTATGCGGGATGCTCGTAGCATATAAACACACTCGCCATCAAACGGGATCATGCAGAAAACTGGACTGCCGCCGTGTGAAAGGGGCGTAAGACAAGGAAAACTTGAAACGAAACCCTGTGCCAACCCTGGCCAGTGTGGCACAGTAGCCTATTTTCCCTCCCTATGATGGGAGGAGCCCCAACTCAGCAGTGGGTCATTTATGGGCGTTGTAGTAGTAGTAAAAAAGACAGAAATGGTAATATTCAGATCGGGAAAGGGACCGGATCATATTCTTGTAATATTACTTACTAATCATGATGTAAGAGTACTTGAGTCATTTCGATATCTCAGCCGGACTGACGGACGATTCCGATATTAAGCGACAAAGGAAAGCCTTAATTTCTTAATCTTATGGAAGTTTAGTAAAGTATTGCAAGTCTTTTTTATCGGTGATTTAAATGCCTTTGACCCCTAGGCTTGCGTGATGGAAAGCAATGCCAGGGTCTAAGATGGAGCAAGCAATTCAAGGAAATGCCCTGTCGGGCACCGGCTCTCACATACATACGACGAATCACAGTAAAACTGCTTGCCGAACTTAGATGTGAGGGTGGTCATTAGATCCTACCACCAAGCGTGCTGGGTACAACACGCGTTATTTCCCAGCGTGCGGAAGTTTTATATTAACATTCTGCCAGACGTTTTATATGTCTCAACTCTGGACGGAATACAGTAAAAAATCAAATAATTTATTTATGCAGTACTTTTGATTTAAGGTGGATGTTCCAGGGTAGCCCGCGAAATTCAAATTTTCTTACGTTTTTTGCAATTTGCAGGGCAGTGCTAGTTTGTATGATGATGAACATTTGATTCGCGGCTGTAAGAAGTATGTAGTTACAGAGTTATAATCATCAAACTCATCAATGCAACCCTCCAAGCTCTTAAAGGTGCATGAATGACTTTGACGTTGAAAAAGTTTTTCTTGCACCTTTATGAGCTTGGAGGGTGGTATTGATGATTTTGATGATTATAATTCTATAACTACATACGTCTTACAGCCGCGAATAACATTTTAATCAACATACAACCTAACACTGACCTGCAAATTGCAAAAAACGTAAGAAAATTTAAATTTCGCGGGCTACCCTGAAACATCCACCTTAAAGTGAAGTGATTTTATAATTTACTAGCGACCCGGCCCGGCTTCGCCCGGGTGCATGTATTATACCTATAAACCTTCCTCTTGAATCACTCTATCTATTTAAAAAAACCGCTTAAAAATCTGTTGCGTAGTTTTAAAGATTTAAGCATACATAGGGACGGACAGGCGACAGCGACTTTGTTTTATACTATGTAGTGATAGTGATTGTCTCCTTGGTGGGCGGTATGTTTAATGTCAAATTGTATATAATGTAACTAGATGGCGCTGGCGTCAAGTTGTCCGCCGATATGGTTTTGTGTTATATGATACTAGCGACCCGCCCCGGCTACGCACGAGTGCAATGATGAACATCTAAATTTATGCATGTATTATACTTATAAACCTTCCTCTTGAATTACTCTATCTATTAAAAAAAACCGCTTCAAAATCCGTTGCGTAGTTTTAAAGATTTAAGCATACATAGGGACGGACAGACGACAGCGACTTTGTTTTATACTATGTAGTGATAGTTTACTGGACGAGCAGGGTGTGTAGGGGGGGGGGGGGTGTTAAGTTTTTATTTTTCGTCACGAAATTTCTTAATTCGGTCGCCACTCTCACTCAGAGCCCGCGTTAAAAATAAAAGCTGTACAATAGTTTAATACAATAGCTTATATTCGCACAATTGTGTAAGTGTAACATTTTCAGGCAGTTAATGGGACTCACACGCTGTTGCAGGTCATTTGTTGGTGACTGTGCGAGTTGACACGTTCTGAAGAAACGGATAGCATCATTTATTTCCAGAGTCGACTCATGTAATAATGCTGTCATCCTACGTGTGTTCGACAGGCTGCTGCTGACGGCAACGTATAGACGTTGGGTCGAAATTGTTAAATAAAGGAATCTTTTCCACGAAACATCTCAGCTATTAGTATCAAGAAATATCGCCGCCTGTAAATGCGAAAAACTATCACAAAGTCCCACATCGCGAAGTTTGCGGAGAAATCTGCATGGTTAAGAAATCCTAGACTATCGTTATTGGGTGATAGGCGCCGCGGCCCCCTGCCAGACACTTCGTCTGGCTGGATGTTAGACCCTTTGCGCCTAAAAGGCCGAGTAAATGTGACTGTTAAACATTACATGTAAATGACATGTAATGTTTAACAGTTTGTCCGTGTCGTGGCGGATTTTGCATAGATAGTATAAGCATCCCATTCCAGCCTAAGCATGTCGTAAGAGCCGGCAAAAGAAAATGTCAAGGTCGATAACCTAGTCGCAAGAGAAGGAAAACTTGATACTCGTACAAAATCCTGTGCCAACCCGTCTGGCCAGCGTGGCACAGTAGGTTAATTATCCTCCTTGTAACTGGAAGAGGCTTGACTCAGTAGTGGGTCTATGAGCTGAATAGTAGAAGTACTAGTAATTCTTTAATATAATCTCTTCCAGAACAGGTCAATTTATATTCCAGAGAGACAGTGGTGCACCAGTAGTCTACGAGAACACTCTATGGGGTATCGTCTCCTCCTGGACGCCAGACGACTGCGAGAATGAATTGGCAGGACCCAGTATTGCGACACTGGTCTCCGCAGATGACGTCGCTTCTTGGATACACGCTATCACTAGGGGACATAAGTGGCTGATAAAGGTTCAATAAACTCCATAATTAACAACGTGATATTGAGTTTAGTTCCAATTTCAGACACCTCAAAGTATTTAACTTTAATATTTTTAACCCCCGACGCAAAAAGAGGGGTGTTATAAGTTTGACGTGTCTGTCTGCCTGTCGGTCTGTCTGTCTGTCTGTGGCATCGTAGCTCGCGAACGGATGAAGCGATTTCAATATAGTTTATATATAGTTAGTTTTTTGTATGAAAGGTGAGTTACGGGCGAGTGTTCTTAGACATGTTTGATGAAAATCGGGTGAGCCGTTTAAAAGTTATGAGGGGTGAAAGTGGGGAAGAATAACCGAATGTCTGCAAATATAATCGAGTGGGGTCTCAAATGAAAGCGCATCACGTGCAATTTAACAAAATCTATATTATAATAAGTGTGTACCTATAAAAAGTATAAAATAAAAATTAAATTAAAAATTTAAATAAACTCCCGACACAATAACCTTTAAAAAGTAAAAAATAAAAACAAATACTTCGCGTTGGGAGACCAGGGGTCAGGTAATAAATAAGTGGGAGTGGTCCCCCAACGCGAAGTATTTATTTTTATTTTTTACTTTTTAAAGGTTATTGTGTCGGGGGTTTAGTTAATTTTTTTAATTTAATTTTTTATTGCATGTGTTGACGAATTTAGAATAAGCAGTGTCACTAACCCATACCATCCTGAGGTTGTCGTAAGAGGCGACTAAGGGAACGCAAGAGGCAAATCACCTAGCCGCAAGAGAAGGAAAACTTGATACAAACACTGTGCCAACCTGTCTGGCCAGCGTGGCACAGTAAGCTAATTTCCCTGCATACATTTGGGGGAGACCCGACTCAGCAGTGGGTCATTTATAGGCTGCGAAGTAGTATGCTATACAAAGTGATTTTGAGTTGAGTTCCAATTTAAGACACATAAAAGTATTAAGCTTTAATATTTGTCATGTTAGCTCCAGCAAGGTTCTAACAGATGGCGATATATGTTGACTGGATTGAGTAAGTATTCAATAGATGGCGCTATGTTAAAAGTGTATAATAATTTCTGAGTTTTTGCCATTATTACACATTGAAATTAAACACTTTTGAACGGATTTATCGCGTGTAAATTACATTATTTAATTCCCGACGTTTCGAATGCTTTGCAACAGTTGTGATCGCGGGAGAGACTACATGACAGTTGTCTTCAAAAGTATAAAGAAACAGTTAAAATCTACCGCCTTAATTTTGTTTTATTGATAATGTTCCCTGTGCACGCAGACACCGTGAGCGATTTCTGCGTGCACTACTGAAACGAAAGAATGACAAACCCTCCGAGTTTCTTGCCAGTTCTTCTCAGCGGTGGACGCGTTCAAAACTGGTGGTTAACTATACTACTTTGCATTGCATATTTTTTATCAATGTGAAGACAATTTATAATTGTCTATAGACAGAATAAATGTTTTGACTTTGAGTCAAACCTTGTTCTTTCCAGTTATGACCCAAAAATATTGAACATCCATCCATCATTCAGCGGAGCCAGACGTTGCTTAACCTGCAGATTGCGTTACGCCCAGTCCGCTAGGCTAAATTAAAACCAGAGGATAGCAAATTAATGATAAACATTTACACAACCTAAACAAATTTTCTTTGATCTGTGGTGTTTGTTCGGAATGATTTGATCAACAGTAGTATTCTGTAAGAACTCACTTTCGAGATGTGTCATAATCGGTGAGAAAGCTATAAGTACAATATTTTCTTAAAAAAAAGGTTCTGCACTAGGTATACGCACATAGGTACCAATATCGCGGGGCAGTTTCTATCAGCCACAGAGGTCCACTGCTCAACATAGCAACGCACGATCTCGTGCAGACCGCATCCACCGACTCCCAGCGACCTTCATAAGGTTGTCTTCCCACGCTTCTCATTCCCATACGTGAACGCCACTCCAAGACTTTTATACCCCAACAGCCATCCGTTCTTCGGGCTACTTGGCTGCCCATTGCCACTTCAACTGTGCCATCCTTCGAGCTATGTCGGTCGCTTTGGTTCTTCTACGGGTTTCCTCATTTCTGATTCTCTCACGCAGCATATACCCTATTCAAGATAACGTGATCGATTTGACAGATGTCAATTTTTCTGATCGACATAAAGGTATGATTCCGAACTCCGCGGTAATGGGGACCAGTAGTGCCGCGGTAGCATTTCTGCGTGCAGCGTAGTTCGGAATCATACCTTTACTTTGCATTGACGTACAGTGATGGGAAACATAATATCTAGTAGTCCAAAAAATAACGGTTTAAAATACTTGTAACAGTGACGAGATGGTATGGGTGTATTATTCGAGAAATACTTTATCACTTTTCGACCCGTGTTTCTTTGGGAAAGTTGTTTACTTTCATGGTCTGAACCACCTATTTAAATTTGACGGGAGGTCCAAAAAGGACTTATTATGAATATTGACCCACCATCGCATAACTTAAATGACCCACTACCGAGTTTGGCCTTCTCCAAATTCATGAAAGAGAATTAGCCTACTGTGCCACGATGGCAAGACGGGGTGGTACAGGGTTTGTATCAAGTTTCTTGTGTAGCTAGGTCATCTGCTTCTTACGACACCCTCAGGATGTTTTGGGTGTCGTTGTGTATTGTAAATCCGTCACCAAACGGAAATCCTGTCTCCTGTCTGATTTTCCTGGATCTTAGATTGCTCTTTATATCACATCTGTCCGTGTGGTGACGGATGTAGAATACATAGTGTCAGCACCCGATTCCATCATAAGGGTGTCGTAAGAATAAGTAAAGGAAGAGATTTCATTAGAAATATATAAATATAAATAAATATATCCTTGGACATTTCACACAACGCCATCTCGTCCCAGGCTAAGCAACTGAATGCTTGTGTTATGGTAACGAGATTGATGATAAAATACTTATATATATATATATATATTTTTTGTAAATATACATATTATGGATAGAAAACACCAAGACCCGGAACAAATACTTGTATGTCGTACAAATATATCTTACGTGCGGGGATCGAACCCGCGACACGCTGCGCAGCAGTCGATCGCCCAACCACTGCGCCAACCGTGTCGTCCTGTGCCTTTGTACAAACCTTTGAATAAGCTATGCCTTTGTACAAATGTGTCCTATATTTCCATGTGATCGACTCATGTTATGTATGTGTACATAAATTGTTAAATAAATAAGGAAACGACAAGGGCGAAAACCTAGCCAACCCGCCTGGCTGGCGAGGCACATTAGGCTAATTACCCTCCATGTAACTGGAGGTGGCCTGACCCAACAGTGGGTCATCTATGGGTTGAGAAAAGTATATCATATCTGACTTCCTCCATGCTTCGGAGGGCATGTAATCTAGTGTTACATGCCCTCTGAAGCACAGAGGGAGTAGTGTAGAGTCAGTAGCGTGAAAGGACAGTTGATAGTTGTTCTAACCAAGTAATTACCAGTTTATCCACTGGGCGTGTCTCGGAGACCAGGCTACAATTGTTCCGTGTAAACACTGGTAGTTAACCAACTGGTTTTAATAGTCTCAGACCCCATTAAAAAGTGAAATGCCACACGATTCTGAGCTCTGTCGCTGTAAACACAAGCCCCAGATTTTCATAAGCGTATTAAAATTTCCTAAACTTAAAGGGCTTTCGAGAACTTTCCGTGATTTTAAGTGTCCGATGGGTCACGTCTTTTTCGAATATCCAGAAGGCAAGGAAAAAAAGCTTCTATGAAATAACGAAGGTATGTTAGGTAAAAGTAGGTAAGAATGACAAGACCGATAACCTAGCCACAAGAGATGGAAAATTATACGAAACCATGTGCCAACCCGTCTGGCCAGCGCGGTACATTAGGTTACTTACCTTCCATGTAGTTGGAGGAGATCCCTCTCAGCCATGGGTCGTTAATGGCCTGAGTATAGTAGTAGAATAGAGGAATGCAATCTTATGGAATCTACCCAATGTTTATTTTATGTTGAACTAGTGGCCCGCCCCGGCTTCGCCCGTGCAAAGCGGGGGTGGGTTATACATATAAACCTTCCTCTTAAATCACTATCTATTAAAAAAAAACCGCATCAAAATCCGTTGCGTAGTTTTAAAGATTTAAGTATACATAGGCACGGACAGACGACAGCGACTTTGTTTTATAATATGTAGTAATAGTGAAGACGTCACGGCGGTGTTCACGATTTTTAACATAGCTTCAAACACTCTAAACCCAAACCTATATGGTCCTTTTTCATTTCAAATATGGATTGCCAGTAAAAACTGCAAATTATTAATTCATACTGGAATAAACTCATGATTTTCAGACGTTTAACAAAAGTTATAATATTTATTATAAATTAAAAACGACGTAACTCTCACTTTGATCTTAATGTTCTTCCTAACTTTGTTGTTAGTGTCCATAAATGGATTTTTCATTCTCATTTTTAATGACCTAAAAGTGAGCACAGAATAGGGACGCGTATTTTAATGAAATATTTACTAGTCCGCGAATATGAAATATTTAAGTATAACATCATTTACACACTAACGCGCCCATAAACAAATATTGCAACAAAGTTATTCAGTTATTGCTTTGACGGCCATAATCTTAATCCGACTACAAAATTCTTGAATTCTTGAAATTAAAAACTTTTTAACGGTTTTATTGCGTGTATATTACATTATTTAATTCCCGACGTTTTGAATGCTATGCAGCAGTCGTGTTCACGGGAGAGACGAGACGACAGTTGTCTTGAAAATTACTAAATATACAGCCTTTAATTTTAGTTTATTGATAACGTGCCCTGCGCATGCAAAAATCGCGGTGTCCAGTTTTTCCTTTTTTTAAAAAAAAAAAAACTAATCCGCTTCACTAGTTATAACCTGTATCGCGGGGGCAGTTTACAAACATGTAATTCACGAGCACAAATGATACCCAAACTCCGAGCAAGACAAAGATACTTGCCCGACCCCGGAATCGAACCCGGGCCCCGTCTTGCAGTTGAGACTGGTCTCTTCTACTTTTACAACTACTCTATGCCTACTATATATAATATATGTATATATATTTAAAGTTTACAAGAGATGGAAAGTGTGAGAGTGATATCGAAAGAAGAGTGAATGCAGGGAACATGGTGAACGGAGCTTTGCACTCCTTTATGAGCAGTCCGAAGGTGTCTAACAAGGCTCGTTTGGCTGTGCATGAGGGAGTATTGGTTCCGACACTCATGTATGGAAGTGAAAGTTGGGTATGGCAGAAGAAACATGAAAGCAGAATAAATGCACTTGAGATGAGAGCGTTAAGAAGTATGATAGGAGTTTAACTGAGAAATAGTGAGATAAGGAAGCGTTGTGGTCTGAAAGAAGATGTAGTGACAAAAATTGAGAAAGGTATGCAGAGATGGTTTGGCCATGTCGAGAGGATGAATGAAGAACGATTGACGAAAAAAGTGTATAAGGCGAGTGTGAATGAAAGTGTTGGAAGGGGAAGACCTAAGCGGACGTTTCAAGACCAAATCAGGGACGTCTTGAAAAAAGGCCAGGTCAAGAGTACCCTAAACCGAAGAGCATGTATGAAGGGAATAATGAAAGTGGACGAAGCGAAACAAGTATGTATGGATCGTAGCAAGTGGAAAGAAGTGGTCTCTGCCTACCCCTACGGGAAAGAGGCGTGATTATATGTATGTATGTATATATACACGACCAACTTATAATATCCCTGTTTTTGTCGGAGGTTGTAAATGGATTTATGCCAGTACGGAGGCACCCGGCTAGAAATATCTAGGATTAAATTCAAGATCTTACTTAGAACCTTAACCTTGTGAGATCTGTAATTTAGATGTGCCGCTGTCTTCGCGCAATCTAAAATTTTGATACCGCGTTTTCATTTTGGCGGGAAATTGTGGTTTTTATATCCATCGTGATAGAATCTCACTTAAGATGAAGGATCTTACAACTAACTTTCATTTCTTTACTTTTTTATTAAACAAAAAAAGAAACCCATGCCTCATTTATAATCTGTTATTCACGTACACAAATGACACCCAGACTCAGAGCAGAATCGAACCCGGGATCCGTTTATCCAAAGGCGGCACATCCCCGAACATCCAAAGAGACAGTTTTGACACTAAATTACGGTTGTTTATTAATTTATAGGTAACAAACAGTTAAAAACAAAACAGGTAGATGACAACTTACAACTAAACTAGTAATTTTAATAAACGGATCTAGGTTAGAACCCTTAATTATGTTGACACATCATGTCATATAGTTACTTATATTAGTAAAAAGCAACTAATACATAGAATACGCGATGTCATCACCTCATATCGCCCTGAGGGTGTCGTAAGAGGCGACTAAAGAAACCCGAGAGGCTGTAGGTGGTCCAAGAGAATTCCTTCTCTTGCAGTCTGCACCTTGATATAAACCCAGCTTTTTCAGCGGTTTCAGTATGCACGTGGATGGACGTAATGGTTGTGGCAAAAGATATGGATGGATTGTGTAAATGAGAACATGCTTATTAAAGACATAAATGTTATGACATAATAGATATGACGACAATGGGAGTCAAATTCAAAACTCATTTAATCAAGTTGGCTCATTATAGCTCTTTTGAGAAGTCAAACAATAAAACAAACTTTACCATCTACCAACAGTTCAGAACGCAGCTTCACATAGAAGAGCCGGCAAGAAACTCCGTAGTTGCTCTTTTTAGATCGCCATTTTTAGGTACAAGGCCGTGATGAGGCAGATTTGTGAGAGAAAACTCGCACAATAGTCGCATAGGGCCTATCCTCCGACATTGCTCTGTAAACTTCGCTATCGCGGTGTAGGACTTTTTGGTCATTCTTGCTTTTGTAGGCGATATTTCCTGATGTTGATAGTTCAATTTTTTCCGGTAAATAGTGTGAAGCATGCTACATAAGCATGCTTTAAAATGCAGTTTTAAATATGACAAGTTATAAGAGTTTTGTGATAAAGGCTTTATTTACATTAATAAAGTTCCTTTTGAATTTGTGTAAAAAAGTGAGAAATAATATACCGGTAGTAGGCAATGACAGGAAAATTGGTCTAACAAGATAACATCTTATTAATGTTGGCATTAGACGCATCTGCTACAACTAACGCCATCTATCTTGTTTGGTATAAACCATAAGCGGAGATGGAATAACAAGAATTTTTAAAAACTAATTGGTATCCAACATTGTCTTAATACAATTGACAAAATCAATAAAATATTAGTATTATTAAAGTATTCCACTTAATACGCTATGGCGCTCTTTAGGGGAGGCCTATGTCCAGCAGTGGACTAATGTGGGCTGATGATGATGATGATGATGATGATTCCACTTAAATGTACCACCCACGACATTATTGTATGTAAAAATATCAGTATAAAACGTGGTGTGCTATAAATTAAAATACAATATTCTGGAATGAGCCACGATGATTATATTCGCACCTTCAATTCGAAACGGTTACTAAACTAAATTATCACTAAATTTAGATAATCTTACTTAAATCGGCCAAATTTACAGAATGAATTTGTTTCCCAATATTTTGTTTTTACACTATCTTTACATAATTGAAAAAATAATTAATGCAAAAGTGTTACTACTTAAAGACATTTTAATGATTATAAAAAATAATTATAGAAAGTATTAGGACGTTTAGTCCTAATACTTAATATTTTCTAAAAAGAAAAAAAACCCTTAAAACCCTAAAAATAAACCAATAGTTTAACAAATAATGACAGAATTATCATCATGTTTATGCAAAAATCGAACATTTGCTCTTCTGTAAAATTATGTTTTTCTGTTATGTAACGGTTTCGAAATTAAGATGATGTCAGGAACAACAAAGATACAGATAAATCAAATTGTTACTGAAGTAATATAAACTTTAAAAAGAAAAACTTTTTTCTACTTATGCCCACTTTTCTGAAGTTGTTTGGTAGAGACAGTAAAGGATTGCTCAACTTTTGGATAATCCCAAACTAACCTCCCAAACCAGAGATACTTTCTCTAAATAAGGGTGTCATTTGTGTTCGTGAATCACATGTTAGCTTTGTAAAGGAGGTTATTTTTTTGTATACAAAAAACTGTAGTCCGAAATTATTATTATATACTAACGGCCCGTCCCGGCTTCGCATGGGTGCGATGAACCCCCGGGGGCGTACTCCTTATATAGTTATTCCTTATATCAGCAGCTACCTATCAGTGAAGATCCCGTCAAAATCGGTCCAGCCGTTCAAATTAGCCGGAACAAACAGATAGACAAATAAAAATTAAAAAAAAATGATATTTTGGTCTATGTGCTGTGCATTTAATAAAAAGTGGTTATTTTATTATTACAAACAGACACTTCAATTTTATTTATTTGTATAGATGTACGAGGGTGAATCAAAAAATTCTTGGAATCAATATTAAAAAATGCAAAGATTTAAATAATAATATTTTATTTTTCTACATAATCTCCCTCCAATGCAATGCATTTAGAATAACGCGTTTCTAACTTCCTTATTCCTTGTGAAAAAAAATTATTTTCTTGACTCTCGAAAAAGTCCTCTACGGCAGCTATAACCGCGTCATTATCGTGAAATTTTGTTCCACGAATTTCCTCTTTTAATTTTGGAAATAAGTGAAAATCACTTGGGGCTAAGTCCGGAGAATATGGTGGGTGGTCAAGGAGATTGAAGCCAGCACAGCGGATTGCGTTGAGCGCAACTTCCGATCGATGGGCAGGAGCGTTATCTTGAAGGAACAACACGCCCAACGACAGTTTTCCACGACGTTTTTCTTTAATCGCTTCACGCACTTTCGGGATTAAATTTGCATAATAGGGTCCAGTTATCGTCTGGCCTTTTGGCATGTAATCAATAAAAAGGATTCCTTCACTATCCCAGAACACAGAGGCCATAACTTTGCCAGCGGAAGGAGCAACTCGAAATTTCTTAATGGATGGAGAGGATGGTCGTTTCCAAGACATGCTTTGTCTTTTAGTTTCAGGATCAAAATGGTGGACCCACGTTTCATCCATGGTGACAAGACGACGGCAAAAATTATCCGAATCACGCTGGAACATTTCGAGATTACGCTTGGAAATTTCCAAACGTCGCTTTTTGTTTTCGTCGGTTAACATTCGTGGCACCCATCTTGCAGACACTTTTTTGAACCCCAGTGAATCAATTAAAATGGATTGAACGCTACCAAAAGATATCTTTAGGATCTCAGCTATATGTTTTATAGTCATTCTTCTGTCTTCCAAAACCAGATTCTCAACCTTTTTGACATTTTCTTCTGTAACGGAGGTTGAAGGCCGCCCAGAACGCGGGTCATCTTTACAGCTTGATCTACCTCTTTTAAATTCAGCCACCCAGTACGCAACCGTAGAATAGGGTACAGCATCACCCCCTAATGTCTGCTGAATGTCCAAAAAAATTTCCTTCGTAGACATTTTTTTCAAACTGAGATATTTTATCACCGCACGTAACTCACTTTTATCCATAATTTTGACTTTTTAGCAACTCGTTGCACAAAAAAATTTATTACATGCGAACGAACTGACAAAAACAAGTGACAGTCTGCATAAATATAGTGTGATAGACACTCTTTAATTTGAATATCGAACTTGATCCAAAAAGGTTTCATATATATGCACTTCTAAGAACTTTTTGATTCACCCTGGTATATTATTTCGGGTCGAGAGTCATCTATGTTTTTACTCATAAAAATGTGTTATCCTTCTAATCATTTAAACCATTCATAAATTTACTCCGCGCTCTGCTTATACCTTGGACCACAACCTAATTAAGTATTACATGGCAACTAGTATATTTGGCTCATCTCCGCTATTGCATTAACAAAACTTATGTGAGCAGAGTACACACTCAGAAAACTATTTGTCTTAGTGAAGTTTAGTAATTCAACATAATTAGAAATTCAGAGAGATGGGGTGTAGCTTGTAATGCTTTGCAGAGGAGGCGGGGGCCTTATGGAATATGGCCCTGAGATAACATCACCCCTTGGGTGGTGTTGTGTTCCTATGCATGAGTAACTATACTCAAATTCAAATTCAAAACTCATTTAATCAAGTTGGCTCATTAGAGCTCTATTAACAAGTCTAACAAAAAAAATACCATTTAAAATTAATTATTTACTATCTACCACCGGTTCGGTATGCAGTTCTACAGAGAAGAGCCGGCAAGAAACTCTGTAGTTGCTCTTTTTAGATCGCCATTTTTGGGTACAAGGCCGTGTTATGACAGTTTGTGAGAGCAAACTCGCGCAATAGTCGCAAAGGGCCAAACAACAGCCAGATCTAATAAACAATACTAACCTTCTAACGCCCGAGCCAACCGACCCCCAGCAACGGCACCTGTTCACAAGCGTGACGCACGCGGCAGCCATGGCCTTCCTCAACCATATTGCAGGGAAGAGAACTACTACTACTAATCGGCCTACAAGTCTACAATCTGTTGAAGAATGCTGCATATAATTATTACTAAAAAAATGATGATGAGGACTACTAAGGACCCACTGCTGAGACCTCCATGTAAAGGGAAGACAGGCGTTGAGGCTAGGGTTGCCGCCGCAACTGAGCGCTGAATAGACTGCCTATAACAATTTTACATTTAACAATTTTACATATGACATTTTTTTTTACGAAACTCCTTTTTTTATACTAGAGGAAACCTTTTATACGTCCCCAGCCGGTGGGACGGGGCTGGGGTATGTGGGAGTCCCGGTCGCGTTGAGATGGTGAGGTGCGAACCGGTTTACCCACTAAAACCTACCACTGTTGTCACCGCGTGTCATTCTGCCTTACGGGAAACTACATAGCCTTTGCGTGTTGGCAGTGACGGATAGGGGAGCTTGGCTTGAACCCTTGGCACCAGGTATAACCTGTATCCCGGGGGCCAATTTACTAACACAAATGACACCCATACTCGATGCAAGTGCCCCTGGTTTACAAAGAGACACTTGTCCAGCCCCGGAATCGAACCCGGGACCCCGTGATCCAACGCACCTCGCATCCAACCCCTAGACTAACAAGGCAGTCAAGTCATTGTCTCACACATGCCTCTTTGTGGGGTTGGCAGATCCCATCAAAGCGTGGGGCCTGCTGATAGGCGGGACAACGCTCATCAGGGTCGTGGAGCATGTTCTACCACTACTCAGTGAAACCCGCGATCCTGTTTCCGACAGCCGTTGGTTTAGTGGGTAGGTTGACGCACAAATTACCATCTTTTGACTACCTAGAGTCCCACAGTTAGCGATTAGCGGTGCGCGATTCATGAGGATATCAGACGTAAAAAAAGGTACCATTGCCCAAGGCGCCGACTTCAAATGCTTGTTTATTTTGAAGGTGGTTAACATTTTTATGGTTTAAATATTCAAGCTATCAAATCTTTTATTTTTCTTAGAATCAGAACAGAATCAGAAATCATTTATTTGTAAAACATAGGTAATAATACATGTCAGATCTTAAAAAATAGGTAGCGCGCTATGGTTTGTCCGTTGACATACAAATTAAAGAGTTTTAAACGATTATTTGGTTATGTACTATTAAATTAAAATATAAGTTTATTACAATATAGATTATTTACGTGTTTGAGTGCCTGATTGTAGTAACACATGCAAGTTCAATTATATTGTTTACCTACAATTTTATCTCATGTCAAAATTTAAAGTCAAATTAAGTCAAAATATATTATATTAAATTAAACAAATGTCATGCACAAAATAAAATAATAAACATGTCAGCATTAATAAGTTACAGAGATTCGTCAGTAAGATAGTCTAAAGTATAATAACATTTGTCAAGTCCGTTAAGCGTTTTTTTAAACTTCTGCAATGGCATACATTTTATTTCGTTAGGTATTATATGAGAATTGGGAGGGTTCCCGCTTCATCGTATAACTTGCAGACGTCATAAGTAATGTTGCCTTGGATTCGTATCGTTCCTTTGTACAGGAAAATGTGCCCAGACCCTTATCTCCGCCTTATTGTCTGAATATCTTATTACAGAGATAAACCTTACAGATAAGTACCTACTTATGGAAAATAATGAATATTATTCCTACCCATACAAGATCTCATACAAGGTAAAGTATATTTTGAGCAATCATTGCTGAAATTTGCGACAGTACTATTATCAAAAACATTATTAAACACAATACACAAGTACTAAAATATTTTAGCTGTAGGGATGCTGATTAAAAAATAAAGTTAATATTATTAACTCCCGAACAACACTACCTAAATAGCGCAGTGGATGAGCGATCGACTGCTGCGCAGCATGTCGCGGGTTCGATCCCTGCACAGAAGAAATATTTGTACGACCTACAAGTATTTGTTCCGGGTCGGGGTGTTTTCTATCTATAATAAGTATGAATTTTCAAAAAATAAATGTATATAAGTAGTTTATCATCCATCTCGTTACCATAACACAAGCATTAAGTTGCTTAGCTAGGGACGAGATGGCGTTGTGTGAAATGTCCAAGGATATTTATAAGAGGTGAATAAAGGAATTACCGAGGCTGATAACCTAGCTATAAGAGAAGTAAATCACTATCACTACTTATTCTAGAACAAAGTCACCGTCGTCTGTCCGTCCCTATGTATGCTTAAATCTTTAAAACTACGCAACGGATTTTGAAGCGGTTATTTTTAATAGACAGAGTGTTTCAAGAGGAAGGTTTATATGTATAATACATGCATAATTGCAACCGTGCAAAGCCGGGGCGGGTCGCTTGTCCTGAAATAAAACCCTTTTTTTTCGCCCGGGGTAAATCCTTTTTGGACTTCCTCGCCGGCCACGGGGAAGGCCAGCGAGGGGAGTGTGGGACTCTCCCCCATAGTGGGGGCCTACCCACTAAACCTCCCCGGGGTGCTCCAACTCGCGTCCTGTTGCGGCATTGTGGGATCTGATGCAGAACCACGCTGAAATAAAAAAAAAAAAACAAAAAAAAAGGTGATATAAAACCCTGTGCCAACGTCTGGCCATCGTGACCCAGTAGGCTTATTGTTGGATAAATTAGTAAAAATCGTTGTTGATTTTTACATGGCTTTTATTTGAATGTGACAAAGAACAACATATTTTTATTTTCATTAAAAAGGAAACTATAAAATAGGTTTTACAACATGCTCCCCTTAATGAAATATAAAAATAACCGAACAACTACTGTTCGCGCCGATACTGAGGCGAACGACAGCAGCCGAAGATAGCCGAGGAGCGCGGAGTGAACCCCCTCCGGCCGACAGACGACCATTTAAGGCCGTAGCACAGGCTCGCGGCCTTTTTCTATTCGCCGATACTTCGCCGAGGCAAGACGTCCGCCAATCACAATGGAAGAACCGAAGATGGACGCCGCGCGAGGGAAGCGACCCCCTCCGGCTGGCAAGCAGCCATATATAAGGCGAGACGCAGCCACGCCGCGTCGCTCGATCGTCGTCGTCAAACCCAAGCGCCTATAATTACACGCGCTTAACAAAGAAATGTAAATCCGGATTTTTATTTAAAATATACTTTGTAAAACTTCCCATTCGTTTCAATGTTCTAGACATTGAAAAGTGGCGCTCGAACAGAAACAATTTTGGAAAAAGAAGCAAGGAAGAACGGATCCTCAAGCCGGTCAACCTACCGTCGTTAAGAAAAATCAATCTACGGCAACTGGAGAAGCGAAACGGGATGGTCAAAAACCAATAAGTAACTGGATCGGAGTAAGATCATTCCATTTACCCTACAACCCATTCGCCCTATAATCCAGGTGCCCAAAATCCTATCACACGCCTAAATCCACGCGCCTATATTTCACGCGCCTATATTTCACGCGCCTATATTTCACGCGCCTATATTTCACGCGCCTATAACCCACGTGTCTATAATCCACGTGCTACTTGTGTGAAAACCCACGCGCCTATAACCCACGTGTCTATATCCACGTGCTACTTTGTGTGAACAACGTTTCTTGCTTCCTACCTATTACAGTCCCTAATTAAATTTATTGCTATAAAATAAATTTATAGGACAAAAGGCGCGGGTGAAATGAAAATACCCCACAATCGCCGATAAATGTTAATGGATTCCCTTTAGCCTATTTGAACCAATGTTAACGGATTCCCTTTAACCTATTTTCAACTTTGCAGTATGTCCTGCCAAGCGAAGCTTCGTTTGGCCTAGTGGACGAGCAACAAGCGATTTCGGGAGTCTTCAATCTACCTACCTGCGCGCCGAGTGATCATCGCAGTCACGGGTGATCGTTACCACATTTTAAGGTCAGATTATTCCGTGTTGCTTTGCCTAGTTTGTGTTAATCGCACCTAATTATAATCGACATGTCTCAACCCGAGTTAAAGTTCAGTGCAAATGAGGAAGGCGGTCTAAAAGAATTGATTAAGAGGAGAAGTGTAATGCGAGGACGCCTGACGCGTTTTAAAGATTACATAAATAATTATGAGAAAATGGATCGTTCAAAGATATCAGAATTAAACGTTAACGAATTGTCTATGCGTATAACGGCGATCCGAGAATTACTCGTCAAATTTGATAGCTTACAGACTGATATTGAATCTCTGTCCGATGATATCGATCAACAATTAACAGAACGGGATGCTACCGAATCTTTGTTCTACTCCCTCCTTTGCAATGCACAACAATTTGTCGATTCTGTCCCGGCACATCACAAAGAACCAATTAATGATAGTGTCGAGTCAAATAAGTCGCAATTTAATTCTATAAAATTGCCTATAATTACATTACCTCATTTTGACGGTAACTACCTAAGATGGCTCGAGTTTAAGGATACCTTTGACTCTTTAATAAATAGTAATGATGCAATTCCGAACATAAATAAATTCCATTATCTTAGATCCTCATTGGAAGGTTCGGCCAGTGTCGTAATAAAGTCGATCGAGTTTACATCTGAAAATTATGGGGTTGCCTGGAAAATTCTATGTGAAAGATTTGATAACAAAACATTATTAATTAACAATCATTTAAAGGCCCTATTTAGCCTTGAACCAGTTTCCAGAGAATCCTATAAAGCGTTGCGTTTTATCATAGATCATATTTCAAAAAATTTGCGCGCTCTCAATACTTTGGGTCAACCGACCGACAAGTGGGACACTCTAATCATTTATATGGTCTCCACAAAGTTAGACTCCCAAACGAGTCGCAAATGGGAAGAATATAAGAATAGTTTAAGCGAGTTACCCACTTTAGACGAATTTAATAGTTTTCTCCGTAACAGCGCAAATGTATTGGAAACTACAGAGAATTTTAAAATAGAAAGTAAACCCGTAGCTTCATTCAGGTCATCAAATCAACGACCTAAGGCGTTTGTTGTTTCTACATTAAATAACAGGTGTCACATTTGTAATCAAAATCATTTAGTCTACGAATGTTCTAAATTTAAAAACATGAGTATCAATGATCGAATTAAGCACGTAAATAAGCTATCGTTGTGCGAGATTTGCCTTCGCACCGGTCATTTGCCTGCTCAGTGCAGACTACGTGGCTCCTGCCGTACCTGCAAAGGGAGGCATAACACGCTAGTACATAGGGACGATAGACCTGTCCATAGTTCTATACCTAGCGACGTACAGTCCGCATTGCCGGTGGCGCTGCCAGCTGTGCGCGCCGGACAGGTTTTGTTATGCACAGCTATAGTTAATATCATAATCGGAACGCGCACTTACCGCGCGCGCGCGCTGTTAGATTCAGGTAGTCAAACGTCATTTATCACACAAGGTCTGCAACGAAAATTAAACCTTGTGCCTATTAACACTAAGCCTATAAATATTTCCGGTATTAATAATGCAACTTTAAATATTTCCAAGCGTTGCACGGTCGAGTTAGTTTCACGAGTAAGGGAGTTTACCGTTAAAACCGTATGCTTGATTGTGCCTACCATCACTAATTATCTACCTAACTTGCCTATTGAACAAGAAATTGATATTCCGGGGAACGTTGAATTAGCGGATCCGACATTTAGATCTCCCTCTGAGATCGATTTACTTTTGGGAGCTGATGTGTACTGGGATATTTTAGGTAGCGATATAAAGGTTCTCAATAAAGGGGGGCAGCTACACTATAAATCGAAACTTATTTCTCTTCACCCGTTTATTGACCCTAGTGGTATTTTAAGGGTAGGAGAACGCTTACAAAACCCAAATTTTGAATATAACAAAAAACATCCAATAGTCTTAGATTCGAATCATCATTTTGCTAAACTAATGATGCGAAACGAGCATCTTAAATTGTTTCATACAGGTCCGCAGCACTTATTGGCTTCAGTTCGGGAGAAATACTGGCCAATTGGGGGCAGATACCTAGCCAGGAAAACCGTGAGGGCATGCGTGACTTGTACAAGATTAAGGGGTAAATCTACTCAGCCTATAATGGGTAACTTACCTTCTGTAAGAACTGCAGAGGGATTCGCCTTCGAGTCCTGCGGGATTGACCTGGCCGGACCGTTCCTGGTGACTAGTCGGACTGGCCGCGGTAGTCGCCAGTCTAAATGTTATTTATGTTTGTTTATATGTCTCGCAACTAAGGCGGTTCACCTAGAGGTCGTTAGCGCACTGAGTACAGAAGCATTTTTATTAGCAATGCGTCGTTTTGTAGCACGAAGAGGTAAACCGATCTCGATCTATTGCGACAATGGCACTAATTTTGTAGGTGCGAATGCGGAATTGGGCAGAGTGATACGGTCTAGTCGTCATTCTGTGTATGATTACTCGGCTAACGAAGGTATCAAATTTGTTTTCAGCCCCGCATATTCCCCTCACTTTGGAGGAATATGGGAGGCTGGCATAAAATCCGCCAAAACCCATTTAAAGCGAGTAGCTAGTAATAGTTCACTGACGTTTGAGGAGCTAACGACCTTGTTCACGCAAATTGAAAGCATATTAAATTCCCGACCGTTATCTCCTCTCTCGTCCGACCCAACTGATCTATCTCCATTGACTCCAGGACACTTCTTGGTCGGACGGCCGCTAACCTCCGTTCCGTCTACACCTGTAACGTGCTCTAGACCTAACAGGTATCAAAGAGTAGAGCTATTGAGACAGCAGTTCTGGGAGAGGTGGCGCCGAGAATACATAGCTGAGCTGCAACAGCGAACGAAGTGGCGCACCCATCAGCGAGGTCTACGCGTTGGAGATCTCGTCTACATAAAGGAAGAAAACCTACCACCGCTGAGATGGCGCCTGGGGCGCGTCTCGCGGCTTTACCCGGGCTCGGATGGCACGGCTCGAGTGGCTGACGTCACTACGGCGAAGGGCGTGGTGAAGAGGGCATACAACAGACTCTGCATTATTCCGTCCATGGCGGAAACTAAGGAGGAAGAAGACGTCAGGCTTGAAAGCGGGTGCTTTCAAGGGGGGCAGGATGTTCGCGCCGATACTGAGGCGAACGACAGCAGCCGAAGATAGCCGAGGAGCGCGGAGTGAACCCCCTCCGGCCGACAGACGACCATTTAAGGCCGTAGCACAGGCTCGCGGCCTTTTTCTATTCGCCGATACTTCGCCGAGGCAAGACGTCCGCCAATCACAATGGAAGAACCGAAGATGGACGCCGCGCGAGGGAAGCGACCCCCTCCGGCTGGCAAGCAGCCATATATAAGGCGAGACGCAGCCACGCCGCGTCGCTCGATCGTCGTCGTCAAACCCAAGCGCCTATAATTACACGCGCTTAACAAAGAAATGTAAATCCGGATTTTTATTTAAAATATACTTTGTAAAACTTCCCATTCGTTTCAATGTTCTAGACAACTACTAAAATAACTATACAAAATATATACAACCAATATCAAATAAATAGAGAACTATCTATTTGTTAAGCCCATACCATTAATACATCGAAGATGTGCTATTCGCCTTAAGGGCTTCGTCAATACATCGGCTGTCATTTTATCAGACTGTAAGAACTTTAAATCTATAATACCATCTATAACCTTTTCTCTGATAAAATGATATTTTGTATCAATGTGTTTTGTTCTATTGTGGTGGACTGGGTTAAGTGCCATCTTCTGTGCACTTTGGCTATCATTGTACAGAGTAACCTTATCAGCGTTTCCCGTAATATCAAACACTAACCTTCTAAGAAAAACTGCTTCTTTAGCAGCACTGCTCAATGACATATACTCTGCCTCGGCCGAAGATAAAGCTACAGTCGGCTGCTTTTTGCACTCCCAACTAATGGGTCCACCTGCAAGCGTGAAATAGAAACCTGTGTAGGACCTTCTATCGAATATACAGTTTGCCCAATCTGCATCTGTATAACCACACAAATATTCACCGGATTTCTTGTAAGTAATACAGTAATCCACAGTACCTTTTAAATACTGTAAAACCCTTTTCGCAGCCAACCAATGCTGTTTGTCAAAACAATTATTGAATTGACTTAAATAGCTTATTGCGTAAGCTATATCAGGTCTAGTATTGACTGCTAGGTACATCAAACATCCTATCAAGTTTTGATACGGATATAAACATTCAGATGTGTCTTTACCTTTCTCCAATTTATTATTCTCTAATGGCGTGGACACCTCCTTGCAGTCTTCCATGTTAAACCTTTTTAATATTATTTCGATATAGGTTTTCTGGTTCACACATATTTTTCCATCTTTATATTTGATATTCATACCTAGAAAATATTGTATCTCTCCCAGTAATTTTAAAGAAAAATATGACTGTAACCTATTTTTGACAATGTCAAATGTTGTTTTTTCTTTATAAAGGATAATAAGGTCATCAACATAGACAGCGAGAATCACAGTTTCGCTACCGAACCTTTTTATATATATACAGGGCTCAGAAGAGATTTTAGAAAAACCTATAACGGATAAGGTTTGATTTAATTTTATATTCCATGCACGAGCGGCCTGTTTCAAACCATATATGGATTTTCTGAGCAGACAAACTTTATTTTCAGTCCCAGCCTCTGAGAATCCTTCCGGCTGTTGCATGTATACCTCCTCTTCTAAATCTCCATTGAGGAATGCAGTATCAATATCCAAATGCTGCATTTTCATATTCATTTCTGCTGCCAATGCTATAAGGGTACGCAGAGACGAATTCCGCACCACTGGTGCAAAAGTTTCATTGTAATCAATTCCATGCAATTGATTATAACCTTTGGCAACTAGTCTTGCTTTGTACTTGATTATAGAACCTTCAGCGTCTCTCTTGATCTTGAAGACCCACTTGGAAGGTATGACCTTTTTGTTTGGTCTATCTACCAACTTCCAAGTCTTATTCTTCATCAAAGACTTGTACTCAGCATTCATGGCCGATCGCCAATTAGCACTGTCTTCAGAATGCATTGCTTCTGTATAGCTTTGAGGTTCTTCTTTATCAAGAGTGCTACAAACAAGATTAGCATCTTGCCGCTTAGCTAGTCTATTTCTTAATGGATATCTTTCTTCAGGAATTTCTATTACAGTAGCATCTCCTCCATCAGAAACATCATCAGCCGACATAAAATCTGAAGAATTCTGAGCTTGATCATTATCCGTGTCAGTTGCTTCAGTGACAATTCCAGGTTGAACTTGTCCATGCTGTAGCTCTAGCTCACTGGCACCGGCCTCTACCAAATCCGCTGCAGAATTTTCTCGACGACGAGCTCTATCCAGTAAAGAAATATCAAAAGAAGTGGAAGGAATATGTTCTTCCTGCTCACGCTCCTTTAAGTTAGAGAAGGTTTGTTCAAAGAAAACAAAATCTCTTGCCTTTATCAACCTTCTTGGACAACTAGGCTCACGAAAATAATAGCTTCTTGGATCTTTTGTATATCCAACGAAAATATATTGTTGCGCTTTAGGATCCCACTTACCTCTCACATGGTCCGGAACCTTTACCATTGCGCGACAACCGAAAACTTTTAAGTGGGACAAGTCTGGTTTCTCACCATACCAAGCTTCGAAAGGCGTTTTTCCATCAAGACTTCTGTGTGGACACCTATTCTTCAAATAGACAGCAGTCTCCACAGCATCTTGCCAATATGGTTTAGAAAGGGAACAATCGGAAAGCATACATCGCGCCTTTTCGATAATAGACCTATTCGTTCTCTCAGACACCCCATTCTGTTGAGGGCTGTAAGGAACAGTCGTCTGATGTAGGATACCTTCCTTTTGTAGGCAGTCAGTCAACTCTTTGTTGACATACTCAGTACCATTATCCGTACGCAAAGTTTTAATTTTTAAACCTGTCTCCCTTTCAACCATAGCCTTAAAAATACAAAACTTATCTTTTACATCACTTTTACAAGAAATAAAATAAATAAAAACCATACGTGTAAAATCGTCTATAAAAGTAAGAGTATATTTATTACCCTGGAAAGAGTTATCTGACATTGGGCCACAAAGATCCGAATGAATTAACTCTAACCTAGACTTAGACTTATTATATTTTAATTTCTTAAAAGGTTTCCGAAATTGTTTGCCTTCTATACACGCTATGCAGGGGTCTTTATCAACGTCGTTGTATTCTACACCAAGATTACTTCTGCTAAGTGTATGTAATCCTATACGGCATAAGTGACCGAGACGTTTATGCCATAAACGATAGCTTGAAACGTTACTCTGTACTTCGAACGCTGATAAGGTTTTGGGTAGACTTACAGAACAATCAAGAGAATACAGTCCACCACAACAGGACCCGTGTAACACTGCATCACCTGTGTAAGAAAAAGTACAAGAGTCATAAAAAGTACAACCTCGTTTATCAAAAAGAACACTAAAACCATTATCTACAGCTTTCTTAACCGATATTAAATTAGTATTCATATTAGGAACAAATACTACATTGGAAATGTTTTTCACTTCACCACCACGTTCCGTTTTAAAATTATTTACAATAGGAACATTGCCTATGCCTGCACTGAGTAGTACATCTCCGTTGGCAATCGTTACCTCAGTAGATGGAAAATCCCTAATATTTTCCATCCAATCAGACCTTCCAGACATATGCGCACTAGCACCGGAATCGACGTACCATTTGTCTGACCTGATCTCTCCAGCAGTATCGGTCTTCAATGCACTGAATAAATTTGACAGTTTACTTTTGCTTGTGCCTTGCTCTGGACTAATCTCCTTGATTTTAAACAATGGACAATCCGGTTTCTTATGTCCAGGCTTCTTACAATTATAACAGACTATTCCCTTCTTCTTATTATTGTGGCATTGAATGGCCATTGCAGCATCTGGTACACTTTCCATAGACCTCGTAAATTCTGTTAATAATTTACTTTTAACTAGCTCGCTGGAAATCTGAACAGAAGAATTTTCAAGCGCCATTATCAGAGGATCAAAACGTTCTGACAAACCTCCTAATAATATTGCAGCCAATGAAGCATCCTCTATTATTTTGCCAATATCAGCCAAGTCCTGGGCTGTTGACAGTACAGCATTTATGTATGTCTCCATGCAATTATTGAAGTCGCTCAAATTGTACCTGTACAGCTTGCGCTCCAATGCAAGTCTGCGACCCATGGATTTATCCTCAAACGCAGCAGCTAAAGCGTACCATGCTTCTCTAGCATTTACACAGCGCCTGACATGCGTAATAGCTGGACCATCCAAACTAAGGCAAATTTTTGCTAACGCTACTTCGTCGTCCCTTTCTTTTGTATTTAACGGAGTCTTATCCCCTACAGGATATCCTTCAATACTATTCCATAAATTCTCATGTTTTAACAACATACGCATTTTAAATTTCCAAATAGGATAATCACTTTTACCTTTAAGTGATAGTCCCATCATCGAGTGTAGGCCAGAATCTCGCTTCTTTTGATCATTTGACGACATCGTGAGACTTTTATAAGTATTGCTATTCGTCGACAAAATCCGTATTTCACTGTTATAATGGTGAATATACACAAATCACTTCGAGTTTCACCTACAAACGAATTTATCAGCTCATTTATTCGAGCTAATTCGTGCTGATAACGAATGTTGGATAAATTAGTAAAAATCGTTGTTGATTTTTACATGGCTTTTATTTGAATGTGACAAAGAACAACATATTTTTATTTTCATTAAAAAGGAAACTATAAAATAGGTTTTACAACACTTATTTCCCTCCATGTAATTGGAGGAGACGCGACTCAACGGTGGGACATTAATGGGCTACGATGTTTATGGTGATTGAAGAGAAACTGCCAAATACAGCAATCGTTAACAGGTTGATTGTCAAAATCAAAATCATCCATTGAATTAGCATTTAATAAGCAATTGAATAAGCAATTATAATTAGTTTGGGTATTCAGTTAACGTCGCTGTGCCCCAAGGAATTCCACAACGGACGCTGTGGAATTCCTTGGGGAAGACCTATGTTAAGTAGTGGAAGCCTGGCTGAAATAATTATGATGATGATAATAAGGTTACGGGATGCTTCCATCAAAAGGCTTAAAGTCAGCCAAAGGGCAATTGAAGGAGCTATGCTCGGAATTACCTGCCAAATCGAATAAGGAACAGCAGCAGGTAAAACAAAGTTAGCGATATAGACTACATCATTTCCAAACTCAAGCGGCAGTAGGCAGAGCGCATAGCTTGCAGGACTGCCATCCAATAAGCAGAAAAGTCCTAGAGTGGATAGATGGCTGCAGACTCTGGAATGAATTACCTGCAGCGGTGTTTCCCGAGCGCTACGACATGTCCTCCTTTAAACGAGGTTTAAAAGGAGCACTCACTTCACGGTAGGCAACGGCTTGGCTGTGCCCCTGGCACTGCCAAAGTCCATGGGCGGCGGTTTACACTTACCATCGGGTGGGCCGCTAGCTCGTTTGCCTCTAAGGCAATAAAAAAAAATGTTTGTTACTCTGTCACATAATAACTACTAAATGGATTTTAATGAAACTTTACAATAATATAGCTTAAACATTAGAATAACTCATAGGCTACAATTTATAAATATATTGTGTGAATTGTCTAAAATATAACAATAAGTGTCAGGTAAGTAGAAAAAAAACCTGACGAAAAAATAAAATCCAAACCACGTGGGTAAAAGAACGGACCGCAGCTAGTTTTATAATATAAAAAGAAATTTAAGCTTTTTTCACTCACAAAGGTCAAAATCCACCGAAAAGGTAAGGTTGGGGCTATAAAACATGCGTGGCCACAATAGGTAAGACAAATCGTCCTGTGACACGAGGATCTGACGTGACGAGGCGCACGCTGTTTACAATTGTGGATTGAGACCATTTTTCACCGAAGTCCGTTGTTTTTGTGACCCAACTCATAGGTGAAAGCGATTTTAGTTTGGTTAAAAATTAGCGATCCGCGACAGCTTCGCAAAGATGCAATGATGAACCTCTAAATTGATCAGTGTTTCTCTACAATATGATGGATGTAATACACTTATAAACCTTACTCTTGACTCACTCTATCTATTAAAAAAACACTTTAAAATCCGTTGTGTAGTTTTAAAGCGACTTTGTTATAAACTATGTAGTGATAGTGCAGTGACACACGATACACACGATACACAAAAGAAAAAGTATTATCACTGCACTATCACTACATAGTTTATAACAAAGTCGCTTTAAAACTACGCAACGGATTTTAAAGTGTTTTTTTAATAGATAGAGTGAGTCAAGTGTATATGTCAACGGAAAACAACAAGAACCGGAAATTTATAAATTTCCTAGGAAATTTATAAACGGCCGTAGGATTCCAAACGAGAGATAAATTGTATTATTTTACGCCCAAATTTTCGGAAATTTATAAACTTACTGAACTCACGCGTAAAATAATAAGTAGCAATAACCAAACGCCATGGGCGCTCTGATTGGTTGAATAAGTCACGTGTTCCTTCTCCGTCCTCTCCGCCGCCATTGTTCGATATTGTCTAATTGTGGTAACCTAGACCTGATACTGCTGCATCATCAGTTTTTTTTTTTTTTTTATGCTTAGATAGGCTTACGTTTGACCTCAATCTCGCTTGATGGAAGGCGAAGATGAGGCCTAAGATGGTACACGTTTGCCTAGAAGGTGTCTGTTCACTTTGGCCTTAAAGAGGTCCAGATTATAACTATCCGGAAAGACAGACCTCGGCAGAGAGTTCCACTCCTTAGCTGTTCGCATAATGAATGAAGACGCAAACCGCTTCGTGCGTAATGGTGGGATGTCTACAACGTAAGGGTGAAACTGCGCGCCGTGTCTAGTCGTTCGGTGATGGAAAGGGGAAGGGGGTATTAGGTTATGCAAAACCTCCGCACACTCGCCGAATACAGATATACCTGCTGCATCATCAGGAATCTATAAGATACCCAACTCCTTACCAAATTACAGTAGATGATCGTGTTTGGACTCATTGTAAGGGTATCAATGTAACAGATATAAAAAAGTTAGGTACCTGACATTTATGGCTGAGTAGACTTTCAATGTAGTGAACATTGTGTGTGTACTCAGCCATAATGCAGTCTGAAGTCAGGGGTTTTTTAAGTTAAATACTCATTTTATTATGTTTAATTTGTTACATGTTTTTAAGCATTTTTTTTATTAAGTACTTAGCGTTTGGCAATTCGCCAATCGCGATCACTTGCAAATCGCGTTTTTTTAAATTAAACTTTGTAATGTTTGGTTTTTTTGGCAGAAGGCCGGCTTTATTGTCTTATGATTGTTTTTCTTTTTAATAAAACTTTTTAACTTCGCATCACTCTATTTCTATTGTTTTATTTTGGTAGATTGAAGTAGGGGTCATTAGCATATTATGTGAAACAGTAACCCTGTATTATAGTTACTTACCTAGTTTTAAAGTAAAAATACTGTTACGTACTGATACATTTATAGTTTGGCAAGTCTAATTGTACCTATGTCTATGGACACAAGCATGCCACTATCAACATCGACCAATCAGAGAACAGTGTGTTATTTGCCGTATTTTGTAGAAGCGTAAAATTAAAAGCTCTACTGTGATTGGTCGAACCGTTTAGAATCTTACGAATGGATATCCGTTAGTTTATAAATTTACGACGAGACGTCGTAAGTTTATAAATTTCCGAAAATGTGGGCGTAAAATAATACAATTTATCTCTCGTTTGGAATCCTACGGACGTTTATAAATTTCCTAGGAAATTTATAAATTTCCGGTTCTTGTTGTTTTCCGTTGACATATATACCTTGACTCACTACCCAGCCTATATAAGTCGAGCCTCCTCAAATAACAAGGAGGGTAATTCTACTATGCCAAGCTGGCCAGGCAGGTTGGCACAGGGCCTCGTATTGACTTTTCCTTCTCCTGCTGCTAAGTTTTCGAACTTGTCATTTCCTATTAACGGCTCTTATTGAGTGGTGACACAATGTATTCTAAATCCGTCACCACACAATAAAACTAGAGAATCACTATCACTACATAGTATAAAACAAAGTCTCTGTCGTCTGTCCGTCCCCATGTATGCTTGAATCTTCAAAACTAAGCAACGGATTTAGAAGCGGGTTTTTTAATAGATAGAGTGATTCAAGAGGAAGGTTTTTAAGTATAATAACATGCATAATATTGTAGAGAAACACTGATAAATTTAGATGTTCATCATTGCACCCGTGCGAAGCCGGGGCGTGTCGCTAGTAATAAATAAAAGGTTTGGGAAAAAATATAATGTGCTGTATGTATGTTCTCCGCGAACGGTGGAACATTGAAAAGTCTTATGTCTTGGGCCAATCCGCGAGAGAAATTATATGTCATAAAATAACGATATATTGCTGGCGTATAAAAGTTTGTGAAGGGCAGTTAGTGGGGTACACCAAATTGTGCTTACAAACTAATAAGGGTTGAATTATACGTCGTAATACTTCGTGCGGTCACGATAACTTTTTGCCGTCGGTTAGCAACGTTTTCGTCGTGTATTAAGTGTCGGCACAGGAGTAGAGAGTTATACAGAGCGAAACCTTCTAAGAACAGCGCCACGGTAGGCACGGTACAAGCACGGTGCGCGTGTGTGCGGGGCCACTGGCGGCCCGTCACGTACGGAACGAAACCGGTTTATACTGGTTCGACCAGTGCTTTAACAAAGGGCTACCTCACCGCTCGCTGCGTATCGCGTCGTGCGTGTTTGTTTAAAATTGAAATTTGAATAAATTAGAAAGAGTGTAAATATGGTTTGTTGTACTGTGTGCATGAAGAGCAACAGAAAAAATAAAAACATATCTTTTTTTAATTATTCCAAAGACCAATGAAGACTTTTTGAAATGATGTGATTAATTTATGACTAAAAGTATTTTTCAAATTATTAAATGACAAATAGATGTAAACAAACTTTTTTGTATTTAATTTAATCCTCCTGTGCCAACCCTATAACAATAGGTAACAATTTTGCTCACTCTTTAGAAGGTTTCGCTCTGTATTTCTCTGTGGTGTCGGTATTGTCACTCAAGCAAGGTCCTATGGGGATTGCATGGTCTTTCTTTCTCTTTATTTGTCTTTTGTTAGTTTTTCGAGTAACAAATGTTATATTCTTTACTAGCTGAACCCCGCGGTTATTGACGTACCGCGGGGCGAATATTATCTGCAACCTATCAGTCAATGTCTCGTCAAAATCGGGACAGCCGTTCCAGAGATTAGCCGGAACAAACACAGACAAAAACTTAGGTTACTTTTATTAGACTAGCTTTGCCCCGCGGCATCACCCGAAGTACGACAATAACCGCGGGTAACATCGCACCCGTGCGAAGCCGGGACGGGCCGCTAGTATTGAATAAGGTTGTTGGGTTAAAACGGCTGATGGCCAAATATTGCTTAAAACAGTTTCTATCAAATAGCGGAAAGCTGTTTTGGAATGCAGAATCTTGTTAACAATATTAATATTTTAATCGTCACAGTATTACTCCATTTTGCGTTTCAAAATATACTACAGTTTGAATATTCAAAGCATCCTCAAAGGAATCAATTTGTGTTGAGATTCTCTGAAAACGTTGTCAACAGGACTGTTTAACATGATAGACTAGCCACGGTTGGTATGATTCACTTTACATCCACACACACTTTGGTTTAGACAAAGACACTTGCCCGACCCAGGAATCGAACCCAGGACCTGTTTATCTTGAGCCGGCACATCCAACCCCTAGACCAACGAGGCAGAGACCTGAGGCTCATGTCCCTTGTAATACGATGGGACTATAGCGGCTCCGGATGGACGGGCCTACAGGACGAGGCCAGACGAATAGCAGCACACGGTGTCGTAGCGGGTTTTGGCTTCCTGACTTCAGAGTGGCCCTGCGAGCTCCACCATTTTGTCGCAGAATTGGGAAGCGGGGCGTGTCCCTTAGGAGGGCCTTGTTTTTGTTGTCGCTGGGAAAATACTTTATGCACACCACCGCCCCCCTGGGGAGAGGTCATTGATTATGTGGGACTCCGACAAGGGGCGTCTACCCAAGAGTCGTCTACCCACTAAAACCCCAGCGGTATACCCTCACACGACGCGCTTGGGGCGCCACAATTTCGCGTAAACGCATTCTACTGTGACGCCCCGGCGCGTGGCTACGCGGGCAAGCGCCCCGGTACACTGGGACGCCCGCAGTCATCGAGGCTTTCGACGGTGGCGGTTCCCCCGAACCACCACCACGAACCCCCCTCCACACCTGCCTCCGTCTGCGGCGAGGGTCAGCCGGAGCTCCCTCCTTTGCGACCCGCCCCGTCCCTATGGAGGGCCTGCACTGGCTGACCCATTCTGAGGACGAAGGCCAGGGGAGGGGGAAGTGACACTGCATAGTCGGGTAAGCATAGGGTTTTGTATTGAGTTTTCGTTGATAGGCGGGCCAAGGCTCATCACGATAGCGTGTGTGTTCACCCATTGTGAGTGAAACCCGTGGCCGTTTTAGTACCCAGTAAAACAAACGACCGGGATGACACATATCCTAGCTGGCGCTTATCGTAGCGGTGGGGTATCTATGAGGATTTTAAACGTTAAAATTATAGACCTACATAACATATCGAGTCCTAACAGAAACGTCTATGCTCCAACCCAATGTTAGGTGGTTAAGTTAGGAATATTTCAGGATTTAAGCCGCGTACCACTTTGAATCTCAGGTAATATGACGATACATACATTATTAATTAATATAAGATTGTTACCTGGAAGAACTAAGGTCTATTTGTGGTGACAGATTAAGAATACATGGTGTCACCACCCCATTCCATCCTGAGGGTGACAAACAGACAGAAAGAAATGACAAGGTTGAAAACCTAGCTGAAGGAAAACTGGGAAAAAAAGGGAAGGAAAACTGATACAAAACCCGGTGTTAACCCGTCTGGCCTGCGTGGCACATTAGGCTTATTAACCCCCATGTAATGGGAGGAGGAGTTGAGCAAGGTCAGCTCTGTTGGATATTGAATGGGTGTCCGTGCTTCGGGCGGCATATGAAGGAGTTCCGGCAGTCATTTTACCAATTATGTACAATTACCTACCGGTAATCTCACTGGGTTTGGATTCGTTCCAAGCATGGGAATGTCAGGATGTGAATTTACATAAAATAAATAGGTGATTAATCAAATGAAACTGTTAGCATATTTTTCGATTTTATTTTAAAACTTATATCCAATGAATGCCTCGTTGGTCTAGTGGTTAGATGTGCCGCCTTTGGATCATCGGGTTCGATTCCGGGGTCGGCCAAGTGTCTTTGTCTAAACCAGAGGCACTGGCTCGGAGTCTGGGTGTCATTTCTATCTATAATATGTATATATTTACAAAAAAAATAATTATATAAGTAGTTTATCATCCATCTCGTTACCATAACACAAGCATTAAGTTGCTTAACTTGGGACGAGATGGCGTTGTGTGAAATGTCCAAGGATATTTATTTATTATTTTTTTATTATTAATTACTGTAGCACATGAAGAATATTGAAGTTGATAACAGAATTATCTTTGCTCACGACAGAAAAAGAAAGCTATTCAACAGCACGGTTTATCGTCTATATCGTGCGTAGGCGAGTGCGGAGTGTTCCCCACACACACACTTCCTTGGAACTCGCGCGCGGACTGCACCGAATTTCATTTTGTTAGTAACAATCAAATTTTTTAAGTCATCTGTAATACTGACACACGGCAATTTTTATATAAAATTAAAAAAAAAATATCCTTGGACATTTCACACAACGCCATCTCGTCCCAAGCAACTTAATGCTTGTGTTATGGTAACGAGATGGATGATAAACTACTTATATACATTTTTTTTTGTAAATACATACTTAATATATATAGAAATGACACCCAGACTCCGAGCCAGTGCCTCTGGTTTAGACAAAGACACTTGCCCGACCCGGGAATCGAACCCGGGACCCGTTGATCCATAGGCGGCACATCTAACCACTAGACCAACGAGGCAGTCAGTATATTATTAATATATAATGTAAAATATAGCAAATATATTATAGACCAGTGTCGATAATTTCTGAAACAAAAAAAAATAGTATCATGAAAGCCGTTTTAAAAGAAAGAAATAATAAAAACATTATAAAAAAAAAATTACCGGGGATCTGAGGCAGGGAAGTGGGTTTTAAGGGTAAAAAATGGTTTATCTCGATTTTCGGCAACACTACAAAACCAATAAACAAATTAAATGTACTTTGGAATTTATACATTCAATCATACATTTCTACGACTAATACTCTGCCTGTATATGACCCACTGTTGAGACGGGCCTCGTGTAGTTATGTATCCCGTGGCCCTGGCTCGGACATTCGAGGATCGCAATTTACCATCTCTACGCGCCCCGGAGTCCCACATATCCCGGCTAGTCCCAAGGGCCGGGAATCCATGAGGAACTCCGACGTAAAAAAAAATGGTAACGAGATGGATGAGAAACACTACTTAACACATACTTTTTTAGTCATTTATTCCATAAACACTAACTTAAGTAATAAAACAAGACTAAAAATACCAAATAATCTAAAACTTAAATACTAAAATACATTATTTAAAGGAGTCCCTTTAAATAACTACTTAAATAATTTTTTTTTTGTTTTTGTAATACTAAAACAAAAACAAATATTTCTTCCGTGCGGGAATCGAACCCGCGACATGCTGCGCAGCAGTCGATTGCTCGACCACTGCGCCAACCGTGTCGTCAGCCATTTCCTTTTGTCGGCTATTGGAATGGGATGGTGACTCTATTGAATCTAAGCCCACACGGACTATAATTTTCATCACACATTAAACGGGGACGGGTCAGAATATAAAACTTCCTCTCAACAAAACGCTGGGAAATACCGCGTGTTGTGAAGGTCAACCCAGCACGCTTGGTGGTAGGATCGAATGGTCCGCCCGGATAGCTACCACCCTCACATTATAAGTCCGGCGCCAATCAGTTTCACTGTTTTCCGTCGTGTGTATACGAGATCCGGTGCCCGACAGGACATTTCCTTGATTTGCCTGCTCCATCTGAGACCCTGGCGTTGCTTTCCATCACACAAGCCTAGGGGTCAAAGGCTTTCAAGTCACTGATAAATTAAACTAAAAATTTAAATAAACCCCCGACACAATATCCTTTAATAAGTAAAAAATAAAAATAAATACTTCGCGTTGGGGGACCACTCCCACTTATTTATTACCTGACCCCTGGTCCCCCAACGCGAAGTATTTATTTTTATTTTTTACTTTTTAAAGGATATTGTGTCGGGGGTTTATATAAATTTTTAGTTTAATTTTTATTTTATACTTTTTATAGGTACATACTTATTATAATGTAGATTTTGTTAAATTGCACGTGATGCGCTTTCATTTGAGACCCCACTCGATTATATTTGCAGACTTTCGGTTATTCTTCCCCACTTTCAACCCCCATAACTTTTAAACGACTTAACCGATTTTCATCAAACATGTCTAAGAACACTCGCCCGTAACTCACCTGTCATACAAAAACTGTATTGAAATCGCTTCATCCGTTCGCGAGCTACGGTGCCACAGACAGACAGACAGACAGACCGACAGACAGACAGACAGACACGTGAAACTTATAACACCCCTCTTTTTGCATCGGGGGTTAAAAAAGCATTTCGGTTAGGTTAAAATATAGCATCATTCATCTGAATTGTGACTGGTTACAATATTGCATTGGTTTCATTATAAATATAATAACAGCACTCAAAAATACAATACGATCGCTTAGTAGGGATTTCAAACACTCGAGACAATGTAGAATTCTCGTTGGCGAGACTCAAGGATTCTGTACAACTGTTTCTTTCCAGTAACTTCGAGAACGGATTAAATGATCGAGTAGGTGACAATTTCACCAGCTTACTCTCGGAATATCGTTTTATTCCTTTTTAGTGGACTAAAAAAGTCACTATAGATTTACTTACAGGCTATTCTCTGGGAATAATTTGTATGACTCGTTGTAAATTATGTTTTTCTTGTAAATCTATACTAATATTATAAAGCTGCAGAGTTTGTTTGTTTGTTTGTTTGATTGTTTGTTTGTTTGTTTGTTTGAACGCGCTAATCTCAGGAACTACTGGTCCGATTTCAAAAATTCTTTCAGTGTTAGATAGTCCATTTATCGAGGAAGGTTATAGGCTATATTTTATTTTCAAAGGAATTAGGGATCCGTATGAAAATTGCGATTTTGTAACCCAAGGTGTAAAATCGAAAACCTATTTACGCGTGCGCTGCAAAAACTATTGACAATAGAACAAAATGAAGTACTGCGAGTTTGTAGGTCTTATTAAAATCTACAAAAAAGTCCGCGAGAGCACATATCTAACTATCATAGTTTAGTCACAATAACCACTTTTATATTCATAAAAAAATGCATCGAGATAAGCACGGGTTAGAAGGCCACGCGAGCGAAGCCGCGCCCAAAAGCTAGTTTGAAATAAAACGGTGCCGCTGCCCTAGGTTTAACCTGTATCGCAGTAGTTTACAAACACGAAATTCACGAGCACAAAAGACACTCAAATTCATAACAAGCGCTGCTGGTTTTTTATACATAGACACTTTGCCTGACCCCGGAATCGAACCCGGGAGCCGTTGATCCAATGGCGACACATCCAACCTCTAGACCAACAAGGCAATCAATTTACAAACTATACAAGCAAATAAAATTGGGAGTGTCTGTTTTAAATATTAAAATAACGGCTTTTTACCAAGATCCGTGTGGTGACGGATTTAGAATACACAATGTCACCAACCCAACCGTCTTGAGGGTGTCGTACGAGGCGACTAAAAGAACGCAAGAGGCAGATTATCTAGCCGAAAGAGAAGGAAAACTTGACACAAACCCTGTGCCAACCCGTCTTGCCAGCGTGGCACAGTAGGCTAATTCCCTCTATGGCTTTGGAGGAGGCCCGACTCAGTACTGGATAATTTATGGGCTGAAACGACAACTAAGTGCATTTATTTACATGGTACTAATACCAAAACAACATTTTTTTAAGAATTTGTGTCTGTTTGTTTCGGCTAATCTCTCAAATGGGCCGATTTTGACGGGACATGATTTTCACTGGCAGATAGCTGACGTAATAAGGACAAACTTAGGCTACTTTTATTGCGTATTGACACACACAGAGATCCTCCTTTCAGGGGGTCATGTATGGGCGAAGTAGTAGTAAAGAGTATCTCTCTTTATTAATTACCATTTACGTATCTTAATTAAGAGTAAGTTCGTATGGTGACCGATTTAGAATACATACCATGTCACCACCCCATTCCATCCGGTAACTGTCGTAAGAGCTGACATGAGGAAATAACGTTAGGAATTAGTTAGTAGAAGTATGTTTTTTTGGCTGACATTTAAAGAATTCTGTTGACCTGATTTGTAGGCGGTGGTGTAACATATTATTTTGTATTGTGACTAGAGGTCGGAGTAGGTAGATTGATTTTATATACTTGCGTCAAGATATTATAATATGTACATGCCATTTTATCCATAATGTGCGGGATTTCGTTCCGGTATTTTGGGGGCATATCCATATTATCCTCTACGTTTGACGTCAACGACCTTAAATCAATCTACCTACTCCGACCACTGATTATGACATAAGGATTCCGTATGGTGACGGATTTAGAATACATAGTGTCACCACGCCATTCCAGCCTGAGGGTGTCGCACAAAAGGAAATGACAAGGCATAAGACATGAAAAATGATCTGAAGCCATACCGTCTGGCCAGCGTGGCACAGTGGGCTAATAACCCTCCCTGTGATGAGAGGAGGCCCGACTCAGCAGTGGGTCATTTATATATAACATAAAATCTGTTACCACAGTAGTTCAATTATTTAAATATTAATAACTAGCTGCCCGTCCCGGCTTCGCACGGATACGATGTAACCCGCGGGTGAAGCTACAGAACATACTACAGACAGACAAACATTTAAAAAAAAATATTTTGGTCTGTTTAAACATAAGTATGTTTAAACAGACCAAAATATTTTTTTTGGTTTGTTTAACGCATTTAGTAAAAAGTGGTTATTTTATTATTACAAACAGACATTTTATTTATTTGTATGTATGTATGTTTAAAAAGATTGATAAGCACGTATAGATATTGAATTTGATTGTTTACAAAAAGCAATTTGCCGAACTCGGAACCGGTCGGAAGAACGCCACCGCCACGTTCTCTTTTTTAATATTTTTATTGGTCTACTACCCTGACCCGGCAAACTTCTTACCGCCTCAGAATCAAGAAATAAAAAACCTGAATGATATTTTTTCGTATTTTCTCACCTTTTAAACCTTCCCTGTACTCGCACGAATATTTCAAGACCAAAGCTAGCCAAATCGCTCCAGCCGTTCGCGAGTTTTAGCGAGACTAACGAACAGCAATTCATTTTTAAATATAAGATTATTAATAATTTAAATATTAATAAGTAATTATTAATAATTTAAATATTAATAAGTAATCACTACATAGTATAAAACAAAGTCGCATTCTTCTGTCCGTCCCTATGTATGCATAAATCTTTAAAACTACGCAACGGATTTTGAAGCGGTTTTTTTAATAGATAGAGTGATTCAAGAGGAAGGTTTATATGTATAACCCAACCCCGCTTTGCACGGGCGAAGCCGGGGCGGGTCACTAGTTATTAATAGTTTAAATATTAATAAGTAATTATTAATAATTTAAATATTAATAATAATTTACATTGATTTAAGAGGGAGTCGGGGAAAGGAATGGATTTGAAAATAAAAAAAATCAAATCTCGATTTCCCGAAAGTTAAATCTAAATTCAATTACGTTCCCATCACTAGTAACAGAAATATAATTTTATTTTATATCGAATATCGAGCAAACCTCCAGAGAAAAGTCAATCGATCAGATGACTTGTCACATCACTAGATTCTGTATTTCTTTTGGTTGTCTCAACTTTTGATTTCGGCAAAAGCTTGTAATTGAGTGACAGATAATCGAGATAACCACTTATCTTGTCTGACAACGAAACCGTATAACATTCAAACTCAAAAGGAATTTTAGTTACGTAGGTTTTGTCACCATACTCTTATCATCATTTCAGTCAAAAGACGTCCACTGCTGGACATAGGCCTCCCCGAGAATCTCCACAAAGGCCGGTCCTGGGGCGTCCGCATGCATTGCTTTCCGGTGACCATAACCAGATCGTCAGTCCATCGTGTGGGAGGTCTCCCAGCACTGCGCCTTTCGGAATGCGGTCGCCACTCGAGGACTTTTCTGCTCCATCGAGCTATGCCACTTAGGTTTGGCAATTCAGTGGGCTATGTCGGTTACCCTGGTTTTTCTGCGTATCTCTCATTTCGGATTCGATCTCGCAGGGAAACTCCGAGCATAGCCCTCTCCATTGCCCTTTGCCCATAGTAAGCGACCACGTCTATGTTCCTTATGTCATCATTCATGCTGAAACTACCACCGGTTCGGAATTTTGCTCAACAGAGAAGAGCCCTGATCCTCAGGGTGGCGTAAGAGCCGACCAAAGGAAATGAGAAGGCCTATAGCCTAGTCTAAGAGCAGGAAAATTTGATACAAAAACCTGTGCGACCTGTCTGGCCAGCGTGGTACAGTAGGCTTATCAATTACCAAATCAGGGACGTCTTAAAAAATGCCCAGGTCAAGAATGCCCAGGTTAAGAATGCCCAGGTCAAGAATGCCCAGGTCAAGAATGCCCAGGTCAAGAATGCCCAGGTCAAGAATGCCCAGGTCAAGAATGTCCAGGTCAAGAATGCCCAGGTCAAGAATGCCCAGGTCAAGAGTGCCCAGGTTAAGAGTGCCAGGTCAAGAGTGCATGAACTGAAAAGCATGTATGAAGGGAATAATGAAAGTGGACGAAGCGAAACAAGTATGTAAGGATCGTAGCAAGTGGAAAGAAGTGGTCTCTGCCTACCCCTACGCGAAAGAGTCGTGATTATATGTATGTAACTAAAGATCTACTCAGCAGTGGGTCATGTATGGGCTGCATAGCAGTAGTAAGAAAGCAAATATAACTGTTTGTGTATTCGTTACGCTTTAACGCTTAAACTGAAAGCAATAAATAATAAAAAGCCTTTTTCCGAGGAAGGAAAAGAGTTTCGTTTGTGAAATTTCAAATATTAAAATAGTCTCCTAGCACAATAGAAGACTGCGCGTTGCCCAGAGAATTCTTATGTGAATTTTAAAATGAACATCCCTCATAAAACTCTCGTTCTAACATTTAAAATGATATATGATATAGGAAATTGAAATTCCCTTTCAACCGTAACGCGTTGGAATAGAGTTTAAATTGATGCAGTAAAACGCTGTCAGAGATGTTATTTATCATGTCATTTTAAATGTTTAGGCACCAGACATATTACTGTAGCACATATTTTGTTTTAATTTGGATGATAAAATACTTAAAAGAAATAATAATAATGTTCTATTTCTGTATGTACTTTTTACTTCTTCTTTAGCGTTCTTGAATACGATATTTGATGTATGTACGTTTTTCTCCCACACTATTTGAAATACACTAGGTTTTTTACCTTGTCGGCTCTTACCACACCCGCAGACTAGAATAGGGTGACACTGACACTATATTACACACTTGATAGAGCTATCAGTACTGGTACACTAACCCAATCATCATCATAATTTCAGCCAAAAGGAATTCACTGCTGGACATAGGCCTTCCCCAATGATCTCCACAAAGGCCGGTCCTGGGCCCCTCGCCCATCGTTTTCCGGCAACCTTAACCAGGTCATCGGTGCACCATGTGTGACGCCTACCGGCGCTGCGCTTTACGGAACGCGGTCGCCACTCCAGGACTTTTCTGCCCCATCGGGCGTCGTTCCGGCAAGTTATGTGCCCTGCCCACTGTCACTTAAGTTGGCAATCCTGAGGGCTATATCGGCAACTCTGGATTGCTTGCTGAACTCCTCATTTCTGATTAAATCTCGCAGGGAAACTCTGAGCATAGCCCTCTCCATTGCCCATTGACTTCTGAGCCTTCTGATGGAGCCCATAGTAAGCGACCACGACTCTGTACCTTAAGTCACCACTGGTAACACACACATACTAACCCAAAACGATAGTCTAATAGTGCCCTATTATATATATACACCCATCTAATCTAGGAGTAGCAAAATATGTCTGCCCGTTCCGACGTTTATTTATTATAATTTGACAAAAAAATATACATAGAGCCCTATGCCTTCGGATGACTATAGGTTATTTGATACAACCTGTATAAAAATATGTATTCCACTCTATAAATTGTGTGAGCGAGCTATAGCCCGTTCCGACATGAACATAAAGTTGGTTCAGAAAAACGTTGGTTTCTTTATTGATTTATTCTTAATGTGTTCAAATCAAACTGCGTCGTTGGTCTAGTGGTTAGATGTGACGCCTTTGGATCAACGGGTCCCGGGTTCGATTCCGGGGTCGGGCAAGTGTCTTTGTCTAAACCAGAGGCACTGGCTCGGAGTCTGGGTGTCATTTCTATCTATAATATGTAAGTATATACGAAAAAAAAAATTGTATACAACTAGTTTATCATCCATCTCGTTACCATAACACAAGCATTAAGTTGCTTAACTTGGGACGAGATGGCGTTGTGTGAAATGTCCAAGGATATTTATTTATTGATTTTAAACGTGGTACACAAGGCGGACATAAATGCCATAATTTGACAAAAAAAATATACATAGAACCCTATGCCTTCGGATGACGATAGGTTTTTTGATACACCCTGTATAAAAATATGTGTTCCACTCTTTATTTGTGTGGGTAGAGCAACATTTATTTGAGACGGCAAAGCTTCATACATTACCGTGTTTAGCGGATGTGATAAGCAGCATCATGTATTTGCAAAGAATAACGTTGGCGGTTATGCTAATCCTTTAAAATACGACCGAGATTAAATACACAGTGTACAGATAATGCAGTAGAATTACGCTGTTCACCATGTGTGAGTGGGAAGAGTTAGACAGAGAGGATGCTGTTGCTTTTACTGTGTTTACTGATAAAATCTCAAGCTGGGTACTGACCGGCGTTACGTGCGTAATGTAACGTGTTACACAGCGAACATTCGAGCTGTCAGTATGTCGTTGGTCGCTGAGTTCCCCGCAACATGACGTACTGACTGCACGAATGCTCGCTGTGTAACACATTATATTACACCTCGTAACGTTGGTCAGTACCCACCTTTATAGCATTGTTGAGATTGGTAGGTGAATTATTAGATAATCTATCCCACTAATATTATAAATGTGAAACTTTGTAAGAATGTATGTTTGTTACTCTTTCACCCAAAAATAGCTGAATGGATTTTAATGAAACTTAATAAAGCTTATACGTAAGCACCATGTAGGCTAGACTTTATGGAAAATCTGTGGAAAACTTCAATGAAATGAATGAAATTTTCAAATAAATATTGTAAGAAGCAGTTAAAATTAAGTAATTAATAAGTTTGGTTTGCAATATTACCAGGAATACGGCTTGCGCAAAAGTCAATTACTACTAACTATGTACAATTGCACGCAGTTAAAATGTGTGGTTCAAGACAGGGCCACTCGAGCGATACCGCCGACAGATGCTTGTAAGAAATAAAAAAAATTTTATGTAAAATTATTGTGGCCCATTTGACGAATGTTGATATAACTATCTACTACTCAGCCCATAAATGACCCAGTGCTGAGTTGGGCCTCTTCCCATTACATGGAAGTTGATTATCCTACTGTCACACGCCAGACGGGTTGGCGTGAAATACATGCTTCTAAACTGCCCCGGCGATACAGGTTATTTTAACCCATTATAAAACATATTATTTTACCAAATTAAGTAGACAAAAAAACCCTTTATCCTTTTCTTTAGACATTTATGTTAAAGTTTCTGGGTAACTTCGTAGTGCGCACCCTGAAAATTATTATCTTCTTTGCAGCGCATAAAGCTTAACAACTATTTATTACAGTTGCTCAAGCGGAGATATTAATATGGTTTGTTAGAAATGCTTGGAAAATCATTTTGAAAGGATATAAATAAAAATTAATGTCAGAAATATTTATTTACCTTTGGCCTAGGGTTGGATGTGCGCTCTATAGATCATGGTTTCCGGTTCGATTCCGGAGTTGGACAAGTGTCTTTTTGTAAACCACTTGCTCCGAGTCTGGGTGTCATTTGTGTTTGTGAATTACATCTTTGTAAACTGCCCCCACAATACAGGTTATACCTAAAAGAGAAAAAGGTGTCTTTGTTAATTGCTTTTTACTTGTTTCTTATTGGTAAGAGTCTTCATAGTCAGAATTTCTTGCCAGCTCCTCTCTGTAGAGCAGCCTACCACATCGGTGGAAATTAGTAAATGTAAAATGTATATGGACGTGTCAAAAGAGCTCAGATCAGCCAACTTGAATATGCAGATTTTTTATTTAGTTTCATTTAAAATGAATACTGCAACCTGTTGGTTTGAAACATTTTGTTCGACGCAATTTCCAATGCATTTAAGCCCCATTTTGCGCTCTAACAGCAGCCCGGAGTGAATTTAGTGCCGTCTTTTGTTGAAATTCCCTGCAGTTTCTGGAGAGTAACGTTTTAATGGTCGTTTATTTTGCTCTAACCCACGGCAGAAGGTATCACTATTATTCAGCCCATATTATGACCCCCTGCCTTTTTATGCCGCCTCTACAGTTCTTGAGACGACCTTTTTGATATAAATCATCCGCCCTGTAGACTGAGTAGAGACTCAGCCTACAGGTAAATCCACCACTGATGAAAGAAGTAAGTAAGTAATCATATAAGTAATAACATTTTGTTGGAATTCAAAAAGCAGTTATTTTGAGATTACAGACAGACGTATCGATATTTCTATTTTAACATATATGATGCAAGAAATATGTTAATACTGAGGCGCGGTCCTGCATCTTTCAAAGCGCGCCAACCAATTTACATAGCATAGACTACACGTATTGCTCATGAACTAACGTCAGTGACTAAAGATAATATATATACGAAATAAAGACAACGGACTTAGAAAACATAATCATCATACTTATTTCTCAGCCCATAAATGACCAATGTCCTGCTGAGTCGGGCCTCCTCCAACTACAAGGAGGTAAATTAGCCTACTATGCCACATTGGGCAGACGGGTTGGCATAGGGTTCCATGTCAAGTTTTCATTCTCTTGCAGCCAGGTTTTCGGCCTTATCATTTTCTTTTGTCGGCTCTTACGACACCCTCAGGACGAAATGGGGTGGTGAAACTATGTTTTCTAAATCCGTCACCACATGGACATCGTTACAGAATCATAATTCACCATGATTGACCCTTTACTGAGTCAGGCCTCCTCCAACTTCATGGAGGGAAATTAGCATCAGGACGAAATGGGGTGGTAACATTATGTATTCTAAATTCGTTACCACACCGGCTATCATCATCATAATTTCAGCCAAAAGCCGTGCACAGCAAGGCATAGGCCTCCCCCAAGGATTTCCACGAAGGCTGGTCTTGAGCCATCCGCATCCATTGTTTTCCAGTGACCATAACCAGGTTGTCAGTTTACCGGCACTGCGCTTTCGGAACGCGGTCACCACTCAAGGACTTTTATGCCCCCTCGGCTATGTGCCAAGTCCGCTGAATTTTGGCAATCCTGTAGGCTATGTCGGTAACTCTGGTTCTCCTGCGTATCTCCTAATTTCTGATTCGATCTCGCAGGGAAACTCCGAACACAGCCCTCTCCATTGCCCTTTGGGTGGCTTTTAGCCTTTTGACGGAGCCCATAGAGCCCACTTGAATTTTGGTCTAGGGGTTGGATAGTTCGATTCCGGGGTTGGGCAATTGTCTATGTGTGACCCAGAGGCATTACTCTGAGTCTGCATGTCATATGTATTCATTAATTTCAAGCTTCTAAACAGACCTTAGCTTAGGGTGCGATACAGATTACACCCTAAGCAGGGGTTTCGATTACGGAGGAAAGTAAATCTGTGATTCGATATATTGCAATTATTAATTCTGTACACCATATTTTAGTAAATAAATTAATCGATAAATAAATACCGATGTTATAAATAATAATAATAATAATAAATAAATAAATATCCTTGGACATTTCACACAACGCCACCTCGTCCCAAGTTAAGCAACTTAATGCTTGTGTTATGGTAACGAGATGGATGATAAACTACTTATATACATTTTTTTTTTGTAAATACATACATATTACAGATAGAAATTACACCCAGACTCCGAGCCAGTGCCTCTGGTTTAGACAAAGACACTTGCCCGACCCCGGAATCGAACCCGGGACCCGTTGATCCAAAGGCGGCACATCTAACCACTAGACCAACGAAGCAGTATAGACTATTGCCAGCCCATATGTATTAACCTCAATTGAGTCGGGCTCCTCCAGTTAAAGGGAGGATAATTAGCCTGTACCACAATGGCCAGATGGGTTGGCACATAGTTTCATATCAAGCCACAGTAGAATGCGTCCAAGCGAACCTGTGGCCTCTCAAACAAGACGTGTGAGGGTATACCGCTGTGGTTTTGTTTCAAGTTGTTCTTGTCTCGCGGCTAGGTTAACGGCTTTGTCATTTAATTTTATCGGCTCTTACACCTAAGGTTGGGATGGTGACACTATGTATTCTAAATCTGTCACCACGGATAATAAAAGATACAATTCGAAATAAGATCACTTTAATATATTAGTCACAGTTGCGACAAGTCAACATTGTAAAGAAATCGGAGCTAATCTGTGCTAAATGTTATCAGTGCATGATACATCACGTATAATTAAATGTGATGCTACATAGTGATGAGCAAGACTGAATGATATTATGGGCATAAGATAAGTGAACCAAATGCCTTAATGAAAATGTATAAAAAGAATTTATGAAATATTATTATTTTAAGAAAAATATGTAGTATATTAAATAATTTAAAATAACAAGTGGCAAATTAAAATGCCACATGTTATTTGTATGATTATTAAAACTTCCTAACCTCAGACGATTAGCATAAAGAACGTTGCATTATCTTCGTGACGCTAAATTGCGTTGCATCCGTAAAAATTTTGCCCCTCATAGTTTCACTTCAAACCATTCTTAAATTTCAATGGAAAGCTGGGACAGCTGACAGAATCTGTTTGAACTTTGAATTGCCATAAGCTTATGCTTATGGCAATTCGGCGGTTTTGAAATTGACATTATTGCAAAAGTTTGTCCCAAATTCATCCACAAATAGTGACATTAATAATGTACAGTGTATTAATTGTTAGTAAGCTTTGCTCCGAAACTTTATAAAACCAATTATGTACTACATATAATCCCAGGCTGGGTCACCGCAACATAGGCCAAGAGCTAATCACTACAAATCGTAATCTTTGACTATTTGAAAGCATTCGCAAGAATTTATTCGAATAAAAAACTTTTTGATTTTGATGTTATAACTACTATGTTATACGACCCTACGTGCGCGTGATGATGGAAAATTGTCATAAATAGTGTCACCACCCCATTCCATCCTGAGATTGTCGTAAGAACCGACGGAAAATGATAAGGCCGAGAACCTAGCTTGTAGCGTGTGAGGCTACCATTTGTTGCCTCACACCCCATAATGGTAATTGTGTTTCTTCTTCTTGTTACTTAATTTCTTTGTTAATTTTAAGTATCGTGTTTAGTGCAAGTAAATACAACAATAATATTAGCCTAGTAAGTAAGTAATTATTTTAGTTGTACAGAAGTTTGAGATGCTATCCATATCATGTCAATTGTGAGCTACAATAAAATTATTTTCTTTCTTTCTAGCTGCAAGAGAAAGAAAACTTGATAATCCAATGCCATCCGGTCTGGCCAGCGTGACATAGTATGCTGATTACCCTCCATTAATTTGGAGGAGACCCGACCCAGTTATATAAAATATACTAGCGACCCGCCCCGGCTTCGCACAGGTGCAATGATGAACCTCTAAATTTATCCGTGTTTCTCTACTATATTATGAATGCATGTTATACATATAAACTTTGTTCTTGTATCACTATCTATTTAAACAACCTTTAAGCAGATTAAGCAACCTTAGGGACGGATAGACGACAGCGACTATGTTTTATAATACGTAGTGAAAGTGATGATGATAGTGATTAGTATAAAAAGTTAGGTATGTAAATATGAATGACTGTGAAACTTAAGTCTTAAGCTCTCTTACCGTGTTGCGGTTAGGTGTGGTTGGTTCAGCTTTAGGGTGTAATTGAAAAACTTCTGGAAAACAACCACATTTGAGCGTAATGGGGTTGCAAATTCAACCCCTCATTGGATGGCTTATGTCGGGACCCATGTCATTGTCCCAAATAATATTTTCAGTATTTCTCATGTGATAATAAAACATGACAAATTTTCATCAGTATTATTTTAGATGGATATTGAGTGTCTTCGCGGTATACTGAGTGCAAGCATACGGCTGTACGGTTGCACGCTTAATGGTTATCGTCGCCCATGGGCGTTGACTATGGTGTTTTCACAACCCCATTCCATCCTGAGGGTGTCGTGAGATCCGATAAAAGGAAATGACAAGCCCGAAAACCTAGCTGTATAAGGAAAACTTGGACTTGACAACTTGAAACTTGACAAGGGGCTTCGTCAACTCGTTTGGCCAGCGTAGCACAGTAGGCTAATTACTCTTTATATAATAGAAGGTCCGACCCAGCAGTGGGTCATTTCTGGGCTGAGTAGTAGGAGGGTTTGTCGTCGTCGTCGTCGTTTCAGCACATGAATGACCCACTACTGAGTCTGGCCTCCTCCAAATTCGTGGAGTGAAATTAGCCTACTGTGCCACGGTGGCAAGACGGGTTGGCACAGGGTTTGTATCAAGTTTTCCTTCTCTTGCGGCTAGGTGATTTGCCTCTTGCGTTCCCTTAGTCGCCTCTTATAACACCCTCGGGATGATATGGGTTGGTGACACTGCGTATTCTAAATCCGTCACCACACGGATAAGGTTTGTATTTGTCCCTAAATATTCTAATTTCGTTACCACTCGTTAAGGCTATAACTGTAAAAGGGACTAAAAAGTTTGCCGACCGTAAAGTAGAGGTTAAAATTTGCATATTAATTGAACTACTCTGGTCTGAGTTAAGTTGAACTCTAATGCTAACGTTGAGACAGCCAAACAATTCGCTCATGATGAATCGTCGGTTAGTACCTGCTTCGCATTCCAGATGCAATACGCGTGAAAACATACGGCAACAAATTTTGGGCCAATTATTATTTTAGAATTATTATTATATAAGAAACTAGCGACCCGCCCCGGCTTCGCACGGGTGCAATGATGACATAAAAACCTACCTCTTGAATCACTCTATCTTTTAAAAAAAACCGCTTCAAATTCCGTTGCGTAGTTTTGAAGATTTAAGCATACATAGGGACGGACAGACGACAGCGACTTTGTTTTATACTATGTAGTGATTAAAATTAACGGATTTAGAATACACAATGTTACCAACCCATTCCATCCTGAGGGTATCTTAAGAGACGATAGATGGAAATGACAAGGCCGAATACCTATCCGTTTAAGAAGAACACTTCTATACGAAACCCTGCCCTGTGCTAACCCGTCTGGTCAAGGTGGTACAGTAGGTTAATTACCCTCCTTGTCATTGGAGGTGGCCCGACTCAGCAGTGGATCATGTATCGGCAGAGAAGGAGAAGCAGGAGGAGTAATTTAATTTATACTAGCGACCCGCCCCGGCTTCGCACGGTTGCAATTATGACATTTAAACCTTCCTCTTGAATCACTCTATCTATAAAAAAACCGCTTCAAAATCCGTTGCGTAGTTTTGAAGATTTAAGCATACATAGGGACGGAGACACGACAGCGACTTTGTTTTATACTATGTAGTGATAGTGATTAAGTTTCATCATCATCATTTCAAGCAGCCAAGGCTTTGAGCAGCCAAGGTAACGGTGGGGCAGGGGGTACTAAAAATCTCTGGCAGAGATCCGGCTACCATTAAAAACGACGGCTGCACCTGGCAACATACAACACACGGACACTGCGGACGGACGAGATATTAAGTGTAAATAACTTTAATTTCTCAAGGTGTCTTATTTTGGCTCGTTTAATACACATTGAAATTAAACTGAAAACTTTTTAACGGATTTATCACGTGTATTCAAATTATCTAATTCCCGAGGTCACATAGTCGGTCACATAGTGCGAAAAGGAGACGAAAGTCTGGAAAATCTGATCGTAATCGGGAACACTGAAGGCAAACGAGCTCGAGGTCGATCCCCTACAAGATGGACCGATCAAATAAAAGACACGCACTCCTCCAAGCTTTGTTGTATTGCTAGGGGAGCCATGGACAGGACTCGATGGAGGCACATCATCTGGTCCAAATGTAACGCATCCACTGATGACCACGATCCTCAGTCATGAGGGCCCGACTAGAGAGAGAATTCCCGAGGTAACTCCGTTAAAAAGACCAAAAAAAAAATACAATTGATAGGCTATATACACTCACCCAATGCGTCATAAGGGTATCGGAAGATCCGTCTATAGAATTGTAAGAGACAGATGGTTATCTACGTATAGACCAAAGTCCCGAAGATGTGGATACAAATCTTAAGCGAAACTGGCAGGATATTTTAGAGAATCTGGCACCCGTATGTCCTGTAGCAATGCAGGAGTTGGCTCCGAATGTCGCGGCCATATCTCGTACTCCATTTAAGTGCAGATTAAACTAGATTGGAGCTCACACATACAACTGCAACCTGTAAGTATTACAAAAACTAATTGTGATTTTTGTTTCTTTAGTTGTATCTTACTGTTATATATAACATACATACATACATATAATCACGCCTCTTTCCCGTAGGGGTAGGCAGAGACCACTTCTTTCCACTTGCTACGATCCATACATACTTGTTTCGCTTCGTCCACTTTCATTATTCCCTTCATACATGCTCTTCGGTTTAGGGTACTCTTGACCTGGCCTTTTTTCAAGACGTCCCTGATTTGGGCTTGAAACGTCCGCCTAGGTCTTCCCCTTCCAACACTTTCATTCACACTCGCCTTATACACTTTTTTCGTCAATCGTTCTTCATTCATTCTCTCGACATGGCCAAACCATCTCAGCATACCTTTCTCAATTTTTGTCACTACATCTTCTTTCAGACCACAACGCTTCCTTATCTCACTATTTCTTATCCTGTCACTCAGTTTAACTCCTATCATACTTCTTAACGCTCTCATCTCAACTGCATTTATTCTGCTTTCATGTTTCTTCTGCCATACCCAACTTTCACTTCCATACATGAGTGTCGGAACCAACACTCCCTCATGCACAGCCAAACGAGCCTTGTTAGACACCTTCCGACTGCTCATAAAGGAGTGCAAAGCTCCGTTCACCATGTTCCCTGCATTCACTCTTCTTTCGATATCACTCTCACACTTTCCATCTCTTGTAAACTTTGAACCCAGATACAGAAACTCATTCACCTGTTCAACTTGTTCATCTCCAATCACGATATTGCAGACTGTCACTGCCTCATCTCTTTCAAACACCATCACTTTCGTCTTCTTAACATTAATCTTCATTCCCTTTCAAGCAAAAGTTCCAGTCATAGCAGTTACCATCTCCTGCAACTCCTCGGCCGAAGACGCAAGTAATACTTGGTCATCAGCATAGAGAAAACATTTGACGAGTAACTCATTCATTCTCAACCCACTTTCATTCTCTTTTAAATCTGTCAAGCAATTGTTCATGAACAGATTAAACAGCCACGGTGACGCTACACATCCCTGTCTAACACCCTTTTCGATATTAAACAATTCAGTGTATGCCCCGTTTATCCTTACACAAGCACTGGAGTCCCTATAAAGAGATTGCAATGCTCGTATAAGGATACTGCTCACACCGTTCACGGACAATGCTGACCACAATTCATTCCGCACCACTCTATCATAGGCCTTTTCTAGATCCACGAACGCGCAATAGACCTTCTTCGTTTTAGCCAAACACTTTTCGGCTATGCACCGCAAGGAAAAGACCTGATCCGTACATCCCATTCCCTTTCTAAATCCCGCTTGTGCATCCCACACTTTTTCATCTGTTTCATTCACAACCCTTTCAATTAACACTTTCGCGTACAATTTACCGACGACGCTGAGAAGGCTTATACCGCGGTAATTTATGCACTCTTGTCGTGACCCTTTTCCCTTATATAATGGCACTATTACGGCTTTGCACCAGTCTCCCGGTACTTGCCCATTTCGCCAGCACAAATTGAAAAGGCGGTACAGCTGGCTAGCCACTATGCCCTGTCCAGCCCTCAGCATCTCGACGGTAATCCTGTCATACCCTGCAGCCTTGCCTAATCTCATACTTTTCAACGCTTTCACTATTTCATCCATGCTTATCTCTCTTTCATCACCATTTATACTAGTTTCCATGGAAGGTACCGGATGTTGTACCTGCACTTCCTCTCTTTCAAACAAACTTTCAAAATACTCTTTCCATCTCTTTAGCACACATTCTTCTCCTTTTATAATGCTCCCATCTTGACTCCTAATTGTACTCAGCTCCGAGGTAGATGTTTTTCCTCTTACTGCTTTGATGGATTTCCAGAAAAACTTGATATTTGACTGGAAATCTTCAGTGAGCCTCCTATCAAAATCATCCTTTCGTTCTTCTTTCTTTCTAGACACAACTTCTTTCGCTGCTAATTTCAACCTTTTATACTTCGTTCTTGCTTCCTTGACCTCGTCATCCGTCGCCTTTTGAGCTTTTTGGTTAGCTTTTGTAGCTAACCAATCTAACCACGCTTTCTTCTTTTCTTGCACCGCCCTTTGTGCATCATTATCCATCCACACATCATAGTTCTTTCTTCCTTTCCTTCTTTTAGCTACCCCGCATACGTCAATAGCAACATTCACGACCCCTTTCTTAAATTTCTTCCAAAAATCTTCAATCACACCTATCTCTTCTATGCCTTTAACACTTTCTTTCAGTTTCTCTACATACTCGTCTTTCTTTTCTTTTTCTTGCAGATTTTCCACTTTTACTCTGTCCAAAACACTCGTAGGCTCGGCCCCTCGGTGTCGCCACCGTTTAAAGAGGCCACGCATTCGGGCTATCACCAGGAAGTGGTCTGTGTCGAGGCCTACACCGCGGTATGCCCGAGTGTCTAGCACTTTCTTCCTCAGTCTTTCATCCACAATTACAAAATCAATCATACTTCTCGACTCACCTTCATCTCTTGTATACAAATGGATCTTTTTGTGGTCAAACATTGTGTTGGCCACGCAAAGATTCCATTCCAAGCATACTTCAAGCAGGCTTCTCCCATTTTCATTCACTCTCTCGTCCCCAAACGTACCCAGAACTCCTTCATACCCATCACGCTTCACTCCAACCCACCCATTAAAGTCCCCTAACATCACGATCCGTTCATTTTCTCCGCATTTATTCAAGACCTCTCTCATGCTATCCCAAAATTCCTCTCTCTCTTGTCGGGCTTTTAAGGACCCACCTCCGCGCAGATCCGTCGGTGCATAGACCCCAAGGATAAACAAGCGAGTGAGTCCGACTTTTAACCTAATCCAGAGGAGTCTTGGGCTTACACATTCATGCTCCATCACACATTCAACTATTCGAGAGGAAAGAATCACACCAACTCCCTGACAGCCTCGGCTGGTTTGGGGGACTCCCGACCAGTATGCCGTGTAGGAACCATGAACCGTGGTGTCACATCCTTTCCTCTTGGTTTCGTTCACGCACAAAATATCTATGCATCGCTCATCCATCATCTGACATACTTCATCTACCTTACCATCCATTCCTCCTCTCACATTCAACGTAGCGAAGCGGCTCTCCATGGGCCGCTTTTCGCCCCCGCGAGAAACGAGACGTGATGGGTGGCGAACCACATCACCGCCATTTTGGTTAATTAAATTAAATGTATTGTTAGCCATAGCGTTCCCACGAATAGCAAGGGAAAGGTTTGTCCACCCCAGCAGAGCCCCGCATGCCAGGGTAAGGCTAGCCTAATTCTGGGTCGCCCGGTCCCAGGGCAGTGTGGCACGCTAACGACTAAGCTTGCCCCTAGCCATGCATCCATCCGCGCGGCAGACGTTGGATTGGCGGAGATGGTAGGGATAGGGAAAGAGAAGGATAGGTGGTGTGAAAAGGAAGACTGGTAAGTTAGAGTGGGGAATAGGAAATGTAGGATATTACCGCCCAGGAGGGCAAGGGATAGGACAGTAATAGCTAAGGAAGCCGGGGTCGCATACCCGTATACTATACCACAACTACCGGACAGGTAAGTTGGGATGAGATGAAGCAGGTTGCATATTTATCTTTATTTTGTAATTGAGTTTTAGATCAATGCCATTGGAAAATTTAGTTTTATCAACGCAACTAGTGGCCCGCCCCGGCTTCGCCCGTGCAAAGCGGGTGTGGGTTACACATATAAACAACATCGGCTATAAAAGTTGCAGTAACGTATCTGAAAAGTCAAGCGGACCTTCGAGAGGGTCGGTAGAGGGAACATTCGTGACATACTGATGCCAATCTTCAGTGGGGAGTCAAAGCTAAGTGGACCTATTTATATTTAAGTTGTTATTTTGTATGCCTTGTTTGACAAATATAGCAAATAGGAATAGGCAAGTGAAGTGTCATCTGCTACAAAAATACTTGACAGTTAGTACCGCCGAAATTTCGCTTACCTAAATCTGTCATTGGCAAAGTTTAAGCGTTTCCGATACCGGAGCGCAAGCATTTGAATAATAAAAAAAAAAAAAAAAAAAAAAAAAACTAATACTTAACCGTGTGGTGATGGATCTAGAATACATGGTGTCAGCACCCCATTCCATCCTGAGGGTTTCGTAAAAGTAGACTAATGGAACGTAAGAGGCAGTTCACTTCCTCCCAAGAGAAGGCAAACTTGACACAAGCGTGGTACAGTAGGTAATTACCATCCATGTAATTGGAGTAAGTCCGATACTATGCCATGCTGGCCCTACGGGTTAACAGTGTTTCAAAGGGGCTCGGCTAGGCCGCCGGACCAGGGCTACCGCTGCTAGCTACGGAGGGGCGGCCAGGCAAGCAGGTACGTGCAATGTCCCGGACGTGCCTCTCGGTGGGTTGGGGAGCGTCCAGAGCTCCCCATCAAAACGTGGGGCCCACTTGTAGAAGCGGGCAAAGGCCCCATCAGGGTCACGGAGCATGCTCCCCCATCGGGTGGAGTGAAACCCGTGGCCCTGTCTCGGGCAGTTAAGGTACATAGTTGGTTTTAGTAGGATTTCCAACGTAAAAAAAATAGTGTTTCAAAGGAAAAAAATACACCTTGTAATTTTATTGGTTGAGGTGAAACATGAATCACGCTGTATAATTCCATCTTGTATATAAATTTTAATGAAAACCACAACACGCTCATAGTTTGGTGAGAACTATACAAGTTTTGGAGCGCATTACTTATAAGAGAATACCACATGAGCTAAGCGTCTTGTATTATGAAATTTTAAGTACGGTGACGGATTAAGGAGTATTAAGAAGTACATAGTGTCACCACCCCATTCCATCCTGAAGGTGTCGAAAGATCCGACAAATGGAAATGACAAGGCTGAACACCTAGCCTTGATACTAAACCCTGCACAAACCCGTCTGGCCAGCGTGGTACAGTAGGCTAAATTCCCTCCATGAATGTGGAGGAGGCCCGACTCAGTAGTGGGTCATTCATGGGTCGAAACGACGAACATGGTACCTTTCCAGTGGTGGAAAGCTCAGCCTATCAATTGAGTGGGAGCAAAATTCTTCCATTTGGTGACCGATTTAAAATACATAGTTACGCCACCCCATTTCATCCTGAGGGTGTCGTAAGAAATGACAGAAGAAAATGTTAAGCCGAAAACCTCGCCGCAAGAGAAGGAAAACTTGATACGAAATCATGCCCAGCGTTGCACAGTCGGCTCTAGTCAGTTGGAGGCTCTAGTCAGCAGTGGGTCATTTACGGGCTTTCTTCCTTGTCTCTTTAACATTATCGATTAATGACGTAATGTATTCTAACCCAATGTGGATATTAAATACTCAACTTGCTCGTTTACTAGACAGTAAAACGTTTTCAAGTGGACTTGCTAGTACCAACGAGCTTAATAGCCAATCATCTTCGAGCGAATTGTGTCCATTTATCTCAGAGCATCCCGCTCTAACAGAGCTCGAGCGAAAGAGACAACCGAGTTTTCAATTCTTCTCAAATTGGATACAATTGCTGCAATAGACTGAAGTTTAGTCTATATCTATACAAATAAATAAAATTGGAGTGTCTGTTTGTAATAATAAAATAACCACTTTTTACTAAATGCGTAAGTATGTATACGCAGAACATAGACCAAAATATCATTTTTTAATTTGTTTGTCTGTCTGTCTGTTCCAGCTAATCTCTGGAACGGCTGGACCGATTTTGACGCGACTTTCACTGATAGGTAGCTGATGATATAAGGAGTAACTTAGGCTAGCTTAGCCCCGCGGCGTCACCCACCGTACGACAATAATCGCGGGTAACATCGCACCCGTGCGAAGCCGGGACGGGCCGCTAGTTCTTAATAAATGTTTGCATCATCTTGGTCTACTACTGACCCTGGCCAAGTGATAGAGGATATACCGGTTGCGCCACGCTGGCCAAACGGGATGGCACGGAATTTCGGATCAAGTTTTTCTTATCTTGTTGCTTAATTATCTGCCATGTAATTTTCTATAATCAACTCTTTTTTATAACCTTAAATGGTCACCGACATAGCCCACCGGATTGTCAAACTTAAGTGGCAGTGGGCAGGGCACATAGGTCGCAGGACCGACGTCCGATGGGGCAGAAAAGTCCTCGAGTGGCGACCGCGTTCCGGAAGGCGCAGTGCTGGTAGGCCTCCCACACGGTGGACCGACGACCTGGTTAAGATCGCCGGAAAGCAGTGGATGCGGGCGGCCCAGGACCGGCCTTTGTGGAAATCCTTGGGGGAGGCCTATGTCCAGCAGTGGACGTCTTTTGGCTGAAATGATGATGATGATGAAATGGTTATAGTCTATTTGCAGCCTCGTTGATCTAGGGGTTATATGTGCCGCTTTTGGATCAACAGGACCTGGTTGGATTCCCGCACGGAAAAAAATATTTGTACGACCTACAAGTATTTGTTCCGGGTCTGGGTGTTTTCTATCTATAGTATGTATGTATTTACAAAAAAAATGTATATATGTACCTAGTTTATAATCCATCTCGTTACCATAACACAAGCATTACGTTGCTTAGCTTGGGACGAGATGGCGTTGTGTGAAATGTCCAAGGATATTTATTTATTAATTTTATTTTATATTTATTTGTATTTGTTATTTATATCACTCCCGTAACAAACTTGTTGGCTGACTTGGTAACCCAGATCGGATTTAGAATATAAACCGCTACCATTCTGTCGTAAGGTTTTTAAACGATCTCAAGTGGCAAACTACCTAGTTGCAATAGAAGGAAATCTTGTTATATACCCGTCCAGCCGGGGTATGTGGGACTCCGGGGCGCAAAAGATGGTAATTGCGCCCCAACCTACCCACTAAAACCAACAGTATCCCTCTGCAGCCCCAAACAGGGCCACAGCTTTCACTCGCCAATGGAGGAACATGTTACGCGATAAGCCTTGGCCTGCCTCGCCTGGCTTTGATGGGGATCTCCTCAACCCCACAGAGGCACGTGTAGGACATTTGGCGTCGGATGTAGTGCGATCGATCCACGTAGCGTCTGGCCGTCCCTTCGCTCCCATCACCGCGCTGTGTATCGTGGTAGTTTGAGATCAGAGATCACTCTAAGGACAGAGAAGTCCCCGGAGCCAAACCCACACGACACGGTTTACCGTTCTTCGTCTGGCCTCTCCCCGAAGGCCATGGTTGATCCTGAGCCGATATGGCTCCAACGAAGCTCACGGAGGAGGCCCAACTCAAGACTGGGACATCTACGCGCTAAATTGAAGATTGTGCACTGTAGCTCCTGGATGGATTCAACTGTACTAGTAGTTCTTTTATTGGCCCATATACGTGCACGTCTCGATCAATCAACGAACGCGAAGAATGTCACGTCTGTCGTTCTAAAGACAAAATAAATACTTTTATCTTCAAATAATAAAACAGCCAGTACTTTATTTAACTTCAGTTATTTAATTGTCCTTCGATAGAGATTGAACCTTATATTTTTGAAGACAGAGTGGAAATTTACTTGTGTTTTAAATGTATTGTAAGGTCTGTTTATATAGTGATTTTTATTCATAAATCGTGCCTAATATAATCATGTTGAATGTTACGAAGTATAACAAAATATCACGTTCTACATTAAATCAATTTATGAAAATATAAAAACTAAATTCTTGTTCTGATTTTAAAAACGAAATATTGACTTTTTTAAATTATTGAACAATTACGAATATTTTGAATATTACAGAAATCTCCAAATATGAGAGTTTAATAATGGAAATTGTTTAGAAACCTAAAACTTACTTAAAATAAAACGCGCCTCTATTTAAATTGCCAGTGACAGATAAGAACAATGCAAATAAAGTTTAATTGTTTACATTCAAGAAACATAATCAAACAAGATTTTCCTTCAAACACACTCTGTAATAACAGATCCAATCTTCAGTAGACCATTGTCGATGTGCAAAAACAGTAGAGTTCGTGATCTTATAATATTGTGACATAAAAAAAATATTCTTAAATCAAAACACGCCGCGCCAATTTAAACTCATTTCGACGGAGCCACCGATATTTATTCAAACTTTTTTAAGAATAAATTAAAACAATATAAAACGCACTAAATTAAAAACAAAGTTTGTGTTAATTATAGAAATAATTTTGATCTTGATGTTTTTGTCAAAACTATATTAGTATTAAAAGTGTTTCATATTATAATTTTAGAGAGACGTGATTGTTATGTAGTTCCATTGGAAATATTGAAAATGGTGTATGCAGATACAAATGATGGCGCAGACGAGAAATCCGTTGAAAAAGGCAATGTTTGGAAGGAGATTCTGTTGTCATTTATAGGTATGTACATTTTACAAATCAAATTTCTACTACAACTCAGCACATACACGTCCCACAGCTGAGTCAGGCCTCCTCCACCTACACGGAGGGTAATTAGCCTACTATGCCACGCTGGGTAGACGGGCGGGCAGGTTTTCGGCCCTATCATTTCCCATTGTCGGCACTTACGACACCATCAGCTTGAAATGGGGTGGTGACTCTATGTCGTCTAAATGCGTCACCACACGGAACGCCTCCAATTCCATGGAGGCTCATTAGCCTACTGTGCCACGCTGAGCCAAACGGTTTGGCACAGTGTATCTTATCAAGTTTTCCTTCTTTTGCGGCTTGGTATTGTAAACATAATGTTTTTTTTTTTTTTTTACATTTCACACAACGCCATCTCGTCCCAAGTTAACGAAGTTTAAGCAACCTAATGCTTGTGTTATGGTAACGAGATGGATGATTAACTACATAAATAATTTTTTTTTTGTAAATACATACATATTATAGATAGGAATGACACCCAGTCTCCGAGCCAGTGCCTCTGTTTTAGACAAAGACACTTCCCCGACCAGGGAATCGAACCCGGGACCCGTTGATTCAAAGGCGTCAAAATCTACCATATTCATATTTCGGCCTAGATCACGCTAGTCTCCATATCCCGCATCCGTATCGGCCGTCTTAAATACATTCACACATTTCATTCACACTCCCTCAATAACACTTTCATTCATTCATTCTTGGGTCTCTCACAACTGCCCAAATCACTACATAGTATAAAACAATGTCGCTGTAGTCTGTCCGTCCCTATGTATGCTTAAATCTTTAAAACTGCGCAACGGATTTCGAAGCGGTTTTTTCAATAGATAGAGTGATTCAAGAGGAAGGTTTTTTTGTATAATCTATACTAATATATAAAGCTGCAGAGTTTGTTTGTTTGTTTGTTTATTTGTTTGTTTGTTTGTTTGAACGCGCTAATCTCAGGAACTACTGGTCCGATTTCAAAAAATCTTTCTGTGTTAGATAGTCCATTTATCGAGGAAGGTTATAGGCTATATTTTATTTTCAAAAGAATTAGGGATCCGTATGAAAATTACGATTTTGTAAACCAAGGTGTAAAATCGAAAACCTATTTATGCGTGCGCTGCAAAAACTATTGACAATAGAACAAAATGATGTACTACGGGTGTGTAGGTCTTATAAAAATCTACAAAAAAGTCCGCGAGAGCACATATCTAACTATCATAGTTTAGTCACAATAACCGATTTTATGTTCATAAAAAATATGCACGGGTTCGAAGCCCACGCGGGCGAAGCCGCGCGCAAAAGCTAGTACATTCATAATATAGCTGAGAAACACTAATAAAATTAGAGATTCATCTTTGCACCCGTGCGCAGCCGGGGCAGGTCGCTAGTTCATAATAAATCTACCACAGGTTCGAAATGCTGCTCTACAAATACGAAACGGTAAGAAGCTCTATCGTTGATAGTGGATAAAAAGACTTAGATTATGTGTATGTCTACATAACTAGGTACTTATTTCATAGAGTCGAGTGTAAAATTTAGGGTCACCGACACAGCTCACAGGATTGCCAAACTTATAAATAAATAATAAATAAATATCCTTGGACATTTCACACAACGCCATCTCGTCCCAAGTTAAGCAACTTAATTTTTTTTTTTGTAAATTCCTACATATTATAGATAGAAATGACACCCAGACTCCGAGCCAGTGCCTCTGGTTTACACAAAGACACTTGCCCGACCCCGGAATCGAACCCGGGACCCGTTGATCCAAAGGCGGCACATCTAACCACTAGACAATGTGGCAATGGGCAGGGCACATAGTCCTCGAGTGGCGACCGTGTTCCGGAAAGCGCAGGGCTGGTAGACCTCCCAAATGGAGGACCAATGACCTGGTTAAGGTCGCTGGAAAACGAAGGGATGCGGGTGGCCCAGGACCGCCCGTTGCGAAAATCCTTGGGGGAGGCCCTATGTTCAGCAGTGGACGTCTTTTGGCTGAAATGATGATGATGATGATGAAACTAAAATCATTAACATAAATGTTGATGTAGTCTCAGCCCTGACACCGGCAAAGGTCTGGCGTTAAGAAATAATCAGGAAACGACAAATAGATTCAATTAAGGAGAGTGGTCTGGTCTGTGAGGGTTGCCATGATCTAATAAAATTGGCAGTAAACAGTCTGTCTCCGCTAATATTATAATCCTGAAAGTAGAGCTTTACCGAGCGTAACAAATGCCCTAAAACCCTTTAACACAAAGGTCAATAGCATTGCGCATTGCAAAATAATGTGTGAAAAATCTCCGGCAGGAATAAGCAACCCCTTTTTAATTTTGGCGCAAATTGCGGCGGAATTGTCATAACTTGTACAGTAAATACAGTGAAACCTGGTACCTGGATAAGTGAGAAACCGTCTAGGTCCCGGTTCTTTTTAATTAAATTACCTCTGTTATAGGGACTTTTTGAACCTGGTTAAATGAGATTTGAATTCTTTGACCTTTTCGATGTTTACCTCTTTATTTGAGATCTGTAGCTCAATTACCTGTATGAGTGAGACAAATTAATCAGGTTTTAATACGTATTGACATGTTTGTTTACATACATTTCGCGTCGTATTTCGCGCATACTTTGTTTGTCAGTACTATCTCGGGTTTTGACCTAAAAACAAGGGAATAAAAGTGTACAAAATGTCCAAACGTAAATAAAACGTTTTCAAATTATGATTGTGTAAAATCTGTAAATGACACAACTATAATTTTAAACCTGCTTAATTGGGAAACTGGATTATTGGAAACCCTCAATAATTGGTAAGTAAGTTTTGGTCCCTTGAGATCCCAATTAATCACGTTTCACTGTATAACAAATAAGCACAGATAACTGACTATACATAATGGAACTCATGTTAATAAGGTTGTAATAATATATACCTAATAGTAAGGTTGTAATTATGATAATAATATTGCTAGTTGGTTGGTTTTTACTGGAACCCTTGCTCTGTATTAAACTTTGGTTCATAAAAATGACGTCATTTAAGATAGAAAACTTTTTTAAAAACACAAAAATGCTACTTTTGTTTAACGTAGCTTCACTTCGGGTATAGTCATTTTGTTGCTCTATAAAGCGCCTCGTCCACGATAGATTAAAATTACGGAGAGCGACTCTCATAGGACAATCTACGACGTGTACACATTAGCGAGACTACCCTAGCCAATGTGTCACTACAGTCTACGTAGACAGGCTCGGCTACTCTCGGAAGATGCAGGTACGAGAGCGAGACAAGCAATACGAATAGAGAGCTATAGTCGTCTTTTTAATTAGACGTACTCAACTGACGTTTACTGTTCTATATGTATATGAATATCTAGTCAACGAGTAGTGTAGTGTACGCAGGCCAAAATGTCAATATGTTAGAGCTACTCTACGATAGGGCAAAAACTGCAATAGGTGCCCTATTGATCTCTACGTGTACGTAGAAATTAGAGTATAGATTAGATGTCAAGCTGTCTAGCTCTATTCTCTCTGCGTGGACGACGCGCTTAAGGATAACTTTACACATATGTAGCTTTGTACTACTCATTCCTTCTTATCCAGCCATTTATATTTTTATCATCAGATTTTCGGTAGATCATTATATCTATTAATTAGCCCATGACCCATTGCAGAGTCAGGCCTCCTCCAAATACATGGAGGGTATCTAGCCACGCTATGCAGAGGGTTTCTTAACAAGTTTTCCTTCTTCTCTTTAACCCGTGTGGGGACGGGTCCGAATATAGAACTTCCCCATCGCACGCTGGGAAATAACTCGTGTTGTAAAAGCCAACAAAACCCAGCACGCTTGGTGGTAGGATCTAATGGTCCGCCCGGCTAGCTACCACCCTCACATCTAAATCCGGCGCCAAGCAGTTTTACTGTGTTCCGTCGTGTGTGTGTGAGAGCCGGTGCCCGACATTTCCTTGAATTGCCTGCTCCATCTTATACCCTGGCGTTCCATTACGCGAGCCTAGGGATTCAAGTTACAAGTAAAAAAAAAACTACTTAGTGATTTCCTATTGTCGGCTCTTAAACACACTCTGGATAGGACGAGGTGGTGACACTGTGTATTTTAAATCCGTCACCACACGGATAAACATTTTTATGCGTTAGTTTTGAATGTAAACAATCTGTATGGTATCGATGCCGTCATGCCATTTTATCGGCTGTTACTACAGCAGTATGAAATAATTATGCCAAGTACTGTTTGTTTATATTACCTTTGGTGCCATCCTTAAGCGATGAAACACGTTTATTGAGCAAAATTAGGCGTTCAAGTAGCGTACAATTAGCGAGAACATTCTAACTACTACAATTCACTTACAGACAATTGGTATTCACGGAAAGAGATAACTTACCGGTAGAAACTATTTTTGCAACCAATCCACTAAATATAATATTGATCAAAAGTAAAAAAGAAAATCTAATTATGTTGCTTCTATTGAGTTCTTTTGAGAGATAAAAAAAAATACGTTTTCAGCCCATCTTTTCGAAAAGTGTCGTTTTGTTCCTCTTTATGTGGGAGCAAAGTGCCTCTTTTCTGTTCTAGACTTTTAGCGGGCAGTAATGAGTGTTTTATCCTCTTTATGCTCGCAAGTGCGCCGCAATGTAGGTACTTTGCCGCGCACTTTTTGATTTTGGTACATCTTAGTGTTCAACGTTTCAAATGGTAATATGTTTAAGTTTTTAGTTGTTTTATTATTATTTTAATTTACTTGTTACTCTATGTTTTATTGAATAATAATATTAGAATAAAATTTATGGCGCCTCTTATTTTCTCATAGAGGGTGATGAAAAGTAGAGTGTATTGTGTACTCGGGCGCAAGATATTTTTAGGCTCGGGCGACGTACTTTGAATCCCTCGCTACGTTCAGGATTCAAAAAAGCGCCCTCGCCGTAAAAATATAACTTTGCTCCCTTGTGATACAATCTACTATTATTATTGTCCATCGTGACCCAAGCAAAATAAATGATTTGAATTTGAAAAAAAAATTATTTACTAATTTATCTGAATCCTGCTGAGTACAATGAATCCGTGTGACGACGAGATAGTGTCACCAGTCCATTCCATCATGAGGGTATCGTAAGAGCCGACAAAAAGACATTCGGGTCCCGGGTTCGATTCCGGGGTCGGGCAAGTGTCTTTGTCTAAACCAGAGGCACTGGCTCGGAGTCTGGGTGTCATTTCTATCTATAATATGTATGTATTTACAAAAAAAAATGTATATACGTAGTTTATCATCCATCTCGTTACCATAACACAAGCATTAAGTTGCTTAGCTTGGGACGAGATGGCGTTGTGTGTAATGTCCAAGGATATTTATTTATTTATTTAATAACCTTGGATAACTTTGGACGGTCGGTGACTTAACTTTGTGACAAGATAATCGAACATTTAACCCGCTAATTGTAGAAGTAAACTGTTGTTGACGGATTTAGTATACATAGTATCACCACCCCATTCTACACTGAGTGCGTCGCAAGAGCCAGCAAAAGGACATGTCAAAGCCGATAACCTAGTCGCATGAGAAGAAAAACTTGAAACGAAACCCTGTTGCCAACCTGTGTAGCCAGCGTAGCACAGTAAGCTAATTAGCCTCCATATAACTGAAGGAGACCCGACTTAACAGTAGTAGGATATTAAACAAAGACATTCAGTATTGACTGCCTCGTTGGTCTAGTGGTTAGATGTGCCGCCTTTGGATCAACGGGTCCCGGGTTCGATTCCGGGGTCGGGCAAGTGTCTTTGTCTAAACCAGAGGCACTGGCTCGGAGTCTGGGTGTCATTTCTATCTATAATATGTATATATTTACAAAAAGAAAATGTATAATAAGTAGTATATCATCCATCTCGTTACCATAACACAAGCATTAAGTTGCTTAACTTGGGACGAGATGGCGTTGAGTGAAATATTAAAAAAAAATAAAAAATGAGAGGTCTGTGTCTCTTATCAGTATAACTATATTATTTTTTACTCTCATAACTTGTCTGTAAATTGTCACCGCCCACGCGTCCAAGCAAACTTGGTTGTTGGCAAAATCATCAAACCCAACAAGTCATTTATTGCGTTAACGTGTTGCGTGTTTCTCTCATCCGGCGAACTTGCTCTCACTATGCTGTTTAGTGCTATTTGTAAACAAGACCATGATTTGAAAAAAAAAGCAACTACAGTGTTTCTTGTCGGCTCTTCTCTGTAAAGCAGCATTCCGAACCGGTGGTAATTTTAGCATGAATGTGGGTGGACGCAAGGGTTGTGGGAAATCAAAAGAGATGGATGGATTGTAAGAATCGGGAAATGTGTATGAAAGGTGTGACTGTAGTCGATATGACGACTGATAGGTGTGTATAGAGACTACCACCTAGCGTGGGTCGTAAGATGGTAATGGTAATTTTAAATATGACGATTTAAAAGAGTTTTGTGATAAAACCCACGTAAGTAACGTTCTTTTTGAGTTTGAGTTGGAAGCCATAATTAAAAGAAGAATAAGAAAGAGCCAAGACATTTTCTCGTGTAAAAAAAGGAATAACTTTTTTTCCAGCCAGCATCCCATTCTTTACTCACGGCGTTGAGTCCAGTAACCTGACAGCAACTGCCCATTCTGGCCACTTCATAAGCTACATCGACGTGCCTTGGAGTGCGACTGCTCTGGTGATAGGAGCTGGTGTATCGGCACCAGTTTTCTGCTATGCCATCGACAGATATGGACGGAAGATTGGACTGTTCGTTGTCAGTATGGTTCAGGGGGTAAGCCTGGTTTATTAACCTACTACTGGGCCCATATATGACCCACTATTGAGTTGACGGTAACTAGACACGCTGGCCAGACAGGTTGGCATAGGTTTCGAATGATGTTTTCCTTCTTATTAGGCTAGGATATCGGGCTTCCCCCTCGACCGTGCTGCCACATTGTTGTGGTGAGGGGGCTTGCGTGCCTTTAGGATCCGTTGGGGCCATACCGGCTCAGGGTCACCCTTGCCGGGCGGGCCCACGGGGAGAGACCAGACGAAGACCGGCACAACCCCTTGTGCTCCAGACACTAAAAAATCCATAATATTGTAGAGAAACACTGTTAGATTTAGATGTTCATCATGGCACCCGTGCGAAGCCGGGTCGGGTCGCTATAGCTTATACATCAGAATAACACATAGGCTACAATTTATAAAGATATTGTGTGAATTGTAAAACATACAACAGTAAGTAACACTTGTCAAGTAAGTAGAAAAAAATAATTACGAAAAAAATAATTCCATCACCACACGGGTAAAACCGCGGGGCGAAGCATCACTACATATTATAAAACAAAGTCACTGTCGTCTGTCCGTCCCTATGTATGCTTAAATCTTTAAATCTACGCAACGGATTCTGTCTGAAGCGGGTTTTTTTAAGTTAGAGTGATTCAAGAGGAAGGTTTATATGTATAACCCACCCCCGCTTTGCACGGGCAAAGCCGGGGCGGGCCACTAGTTAAAGTATAAATTAGTTACTTGATGTTGCTCTGACGGCATAATATCTTATTCTTCAAAGCTAAATTTTGGTGAACTTAAATTGTTAACTGTGAAATTATTAACTGAAAATGCGTGTTTTGATGATCATTATTCTTCAAGCATAAATAATATTCCACTATAGTGCTGTGCTCATGTGCCTGTTATTTCACTTATTGGATATCTGGTCAGCAATATTGAAGAAATAAAGAACTGTATTTTTCTGAAATTTAAACTTATCTTTTTATTTATCTGTGACTTGAATGCCTTTGACCCTAGCGTTATGGAAAGCAACGCCAGGGTCTAAGATGGAGCAGGCAGTTCAAGAAAATGCCCTGTCAGGCACCGGCTCTCGCATACACACGACGAAACACAGTAAAACTGCTTATTACTTTACTAACTGTGAATACCCGCTTCATCATAAACGTATATTTTAGAACTTTCCAGATCATTCTAGAATGTTCTAGAACATTCTCATTCGATCAGAATCCAGGCATACATTTTAGAACATTCCAGGAATTTTTAGAACAATCCAGACCTCCGCCAATTACATGGAGGGTAATTACTGTGCCACGTTGGCCAAACGGGTTGGCAAAGGGTTTCGTATCGAGTTTTCGTTCTCTTGCGGGTAGATTATCCATCTTGTCATTTTATGTAGTTGGCTCAAACTCAAACTCAAAAGGAAATTTATTTGCGTAGGTTTAACCCCAAACTCTTATAAATCGTCACATTTAAAGTTACCATTATCATCTTGCGACCCCTGTACCACGCTAGGTGGTAGTCTCCATACACATCTATCAGTCGTCATATCTACAGTCACACCTTTCATACACAATTCCTGATTCTTACAACACAAGAAACACTGTAGTTGCTTTTTGGCTCTGACGAGACCCGTCTAGGGTTGGCATAGAGTTTTGTCTTAAGTTTTTTGGCGTTATTTGCCCCACTTGGGCAATTACTGATAAAAATGAAATAAACCTAACTCACGAACGATATCTTGACAACTCCCTAAAATACATTAACATAGACACGAATCCTCCAATGATAAGAATTAATTAAGATTTTTATTAACTGAAATTAAATGAAATCTGGAAGTCTAATAGATTAATGGCATCAATAAATCAGGGACAACGAAACTGAACTCCTCCTAAACTGCTGGACCGATTTTAATGATTTTTTTGTATGCGTTCTGGTGGCACCGAGGATGGTTTAGATTCATAAATCAACCCGACAGATGGCGCTGCAGTCGGTAAACGAATATCATGCAGGCCAACGTCTGCCCGGTCAGCTAGAAATTAATTGCTGGATTATGGGCCTGATTCAAAAAGCTGTCATCCTGGATAGGGCAATGATTATGAGGAGGTTCCTGTCTCTGGAACCGTCGGTAGCTTAAGTCATCGACCTCGTTTTCGACGGCTTTTGTCTATTTTTATGTATATTTATTTTAAAACACTTTGTATTTTTTTAAATATCACTACATATTATAAAACAAAGTCGCTGTCGTCTGTCCGTCCCTATGTATGCTTATATCTTTAAAACTACGAAACGGATTTTTAAGAGGTTTTTTTTTACTAGATAGTGTTTCAAGAGGAAGGTTTATAATGTACTAGTGGCCCGCCCCGGCTTCGCCCGTGCAAAGCGGGGGTGTGTTGTACATATAAACCTTCCCCTTGAATCACCCTATCTATTAAAAAAAACCGCTTCAAAATCCGTTGCGTAGTTTTAAAGATTTATGCATACATAGGGACGGACAGAAGAATGCGACTTTATTTTATACTATGTCACTACATAGTATAAAATAAAGTCGCATTCACATTATCACTTAATGCATCCATAATATTGTAGAGAAACACTGATAAATTTAAAGGTTCATCAATGCACCCGTGCGAAGCTGGGGCGGGTCACTAGTATAATATAAAAAAATAGGAAATTAAATTATAAATTAAATATAATATAATATAGGATTAGACAGGACGACTGGTAGGCCTCCCACACGGTGGACCGACGACCTGGTTAAGGTCGCCGGAAAGCAGTGGATGCGGGCGGCCCAGGACCGGCCTTTGTGGAAATCCTTGGGGGAGGCCTATGTCCAGCAGTGGACGTCTTTTGGCTGAAATGATGATGATGATGATGATAGGATTATATATAGGAAACAAGGAGACATGTTATTAAAAAACATATAAATAATGTAAATTGAATGCTTTTAGGCATCCCTAATACCCCTATTCCTGGAAAATGACACAAACACCCATATTCTCCATATCCTGGCGGGGATCGCTGCCGGTGGCTTATTTACTACCATACCCATCTACATAAGAGAGATTTCAACCCATCATGGCTTCAGCATATCTCTCGTCGCGGTAATGACCACAGCTGGGTATTTGATGAGAATGGTAATGGGGCGAGAACTGAGGATGTACCTGATGGTAGCCTTGATAGGAATACAGTTTCTGAGTATACTCTTGTTGATAGAATCTCCAAGTTATCTGGTCAAGAGGAAAAAGTTTGAGGTGAGTTAAAGTTTTTTGTTCCATTCCTTTTTTTTAGAATACAGAAACGTTAGATAGTTTGTGTTGATAGGTGTTGATATAAAAGAGAAGAGTTTGAATGTAGTTTATGTAAAGAGGGTTTATCCTTTCAATCTTCCGGCACTGCCAAAAGTTTTGCAAAAAGATTTGGTATAACATGCCTTGATTATTTGTTGTAGTGTATGTGAACTCTGGTTTAATAAATGGATTTATTATATCCATGTGGTGTCCCATTTAGAATACAAAATGCCAACCCACACTATCCCGAGCGTGTCGTAAGAGGAGACTAAAGGAGCGTAAGAGGCAGATCACCTAGGGGGCTGTCCATTAATCACGTGATGTTTTTTTAACATTTTTTAACCCCTCCCTCCCCCTTGGTGAGGAGGTGAGGAGGTCATACCTGGTGAGGTTTAGGACTACCCCCCACCCCCTATTAAAATCACGTGCATTTTTAGTACCATCAAAGAATTTTACACTCAAAGGTCACTTACACGCCGCCGCCGCTTTTCGATAGAAATCACGCGTTTGACGAAAAAATAAATACACGTGATATTTTACTATACCCCCTTGTGATATTTAGTGATTTTTGCCGGACAACTCCCCCCCCCCCCTTCGAACCACACGTGATTCATGGACAGTCCCTAGCCGCAAGAGAAGGAATACTTTATTCGAGTTTCTTGCCGGCTCTTCTCTGTAGAGGTTCATTCCGAACCGGTGGTAGATGGTAAATAATTAATTTTAAATGGTAAATTTTAATATATTTTATTTTTGACTTGTCAGAAGAGCTCTAATGAGCCAACTTGATTAAATGAGTTTTGATTTTGATTTTTGATTCAAACACTTTTTTTGCGTGCAGCTTGGGACCTCATTTAAGCCCCAGCTGCACCAAACAATTCCCGTCTACCCACTATAACCCCCAGTTTATTCAAACCCATCTCCAGTTTATTCAAACCCATCTTGGCGGTGAGGCACAGTAGGCTTAATTCCCGTCATGAATTTAAGGCCTTTCTCCGTGGTGGATAGTTTATGGGTTGAAACGATTGGTGTATGATAACAATTCAGAAACTGTCAAATACCGACTACTAGTACTTTCCAGCCCATAAATGACCCACTGCTGAGTCGGGCCTCCACCAACTACATGGACGGTAATTAGCCCCGCCGCACATGCTCACACTCGCATTGGCCGTCACGCGCCGCGTGCGGAGCGCGGTACCAAACTCCGCACGTACGCGTGTGAGTCGACACGTGAGAGCAAATGCGGAGCTTGGTACTGCGCCATAGGTTTTAAGGTCTGGGTAAACAGCGGACGGGGCGGGACGGCGACGCGACGCTGGCGGGACGTGAAGAGTTGTAATGTATTAGTTAATGTAGAATAGGTCACATAGAGCCATCGCGCTCGGCACGAGAGTAGCGGTCGCGTCGCGTCGGCTCTGTGTGACATATTCTACATTAACTAATACATTACAACTCTTCACGTCCCGCCAGCGTCGCGTCGCCGTCCCGCCCCGTCCGCTGTTTGCCCAGACCTTTAAATACTGCCACTCGCACGCGGCTCGTGTCAGCCAATGCGAGTGTGAGCATGTGCGGCGGGCCTTCTATGCCACGTTAGGCAGACGGGTCAGCACAGGGATTCGTATCGAGTTTTCTTTCTCTTGCGGCTACGTTATTGGCCTTATCATTTCCTTTTGTCAGCTCTTACGACACCCTCAGAATGAAGTCTAGTGGTGATATTATCTATTCTAAATCCGTCACCACACGGTCGAAGATCTAATGAGCAACATAACACTCAATCAATCTGATAGAGGTCAATAAGTGATGGAAGTTGGATGCCTATTATCCGGCCACCAAAGAACAAAAATGAGCTCTTGGATCCAGAAATCTTTTTCTTCCAGCTCGCGAACGCCAACTTGTCAGAGCTCAAGAGATTACCGGAAAACAGTCCGTACGTATGGAGGGCGCTATCCAATCTGAGAGACGAAAGCGACAGGGCGACATCACACGGAAAATTATCTGTTCGAACACTTTGTGAGTTTATTTTGAAGTCCCCTTTCTTTTATGTGCTCCTGGTACATGCTTTGTGGAGTGGTGAAATGTTTGATCTTTCTGTTTTTGTTGTGTTCTGGGCTTCCAATTTTTTTCTATTGAAGTACCCTCACAAGTTCTTGTCTTTTTTTTTATACTCTATCCTAATTTCTTTGTCCTTTTTTATGTAATGTTATATGAAAGAATAGAAAGGATACGCACACACCATCTCACCTGCACACACACTCACACACGCGAACACAGACACACACGCGCGTGCGCGCACACACCCACACACAACCCACAGTGGTCTTACCCAGGCCGGCGTGAATAGTCCATCTATGATTATATTCACCGCAAAAAAAAGGATTATAGTGTTAGCAGGGATCTGAGACTATAGGATTAGCAGACTACAAATACGGTCATAATCTAGAATGAAATGTCAATTTTGAATTTAATGAGCAGGTTTTCGGCCCAGGGGGGCAATTCTCAGGATGGTAGACATAATTTGGAATAGAGATAGAGATTTGGAACTCGACACGACGTTCCATAGACATATATCGGAATCGATATGGCGAGAATAGCTATAATAGATTTTCGCTCGTGATGACGTCATTCTCTACCGTTATCTCGAATAGAGATGTATCTCTACTGCACGAGAATTGCCCCCAGGATGTTCAAATTCATCTACTTCGTTTTATGTTTGCCTGGTACATGAAACGGATTGCCTGTAACAATTTGGACAGCGTTGCACTCAAACTAAAAATTAACTTAATTGTAAAATAATTTATCACTAAGCTCTTAAAACCGTCAGAACTCCAGGCGATAACTCCCAGACGCGGTTTTCTTGTATTGTTCGAATTAGTATGAGAAGACGACACACACCATTTTGAGCGTATAATATACAATAGTCGTAGTTTAACAAAAGAAAACCCCATTACCCTTCCCCGCCTCCTCCCACAGCTACTACCAGTTAGAAATGTTGCTTTACAGAGAAGAGCCGGCAAGAAAGCATGGAGTTAGTGACCGAAAAGTTTATGGATGACTCCAACGTGGGCGCTCCATCCCATAGTAGATAACCACTGCTCTTCCTCACTTCTCTTCTCTGCTCACTTCCTTACAGCTACTACTACTCAGCCCACTACTGAATCGGACCTCCCCCATCACGGGGGGGGGGGGGGGGGGGCAATTAGCTTGCTGTACCACGGTAGCCAGACGGGTTGGTACAGGGTTTCTTTTTCAGTGCCAGCGTCACGACACTTTTTATAATAGCAGTGCTGCATAACTGACACCCTCGTGTTGCAACAAATATTAAATTATACAATAGGACAGCAAAGTAATATAAAAATAAATAAATAAATATCCTTGGACATTTCACACAACGCCACCTCGTCCCAAGCTAAGCAACTTAATGTATTGTATTTTTTTTTTGTAATTACATACATATTATGGATAGAAAACACCCAGACCCGGAACAAATACTTGTAGTTCGTACAAATATATCTTCCGTGCGGGAATCGAACCCGCGTCATGCTGCGTAGCAGTCGATCGCGCAACCACTGCGCTCTGAATTTCTTGCCAGTTCTTCTCAGAAGTGGTCGCGTTTCGAATTAGGGTCGGTTAAAATCTGAAGGAAAATGCGCCGCATATTATCGGTCGCGTAACGTCAAAACAGATAATTGTATGACGCTGTACGCTGGAGGCACTAACGCATCATCGGTTAGGTGTGAAAGGTTGAATGATTTATTATACATTTGTCTGTTTTGGCGTTCCGCGACCGATCATACGAGACGCATTTTCTGTCAGATGTGAACCGACCCTATAATATAATAATATACTTTGCTTTGTATACATTTTATTAATAACTAGCGGCCCGTCCCGGCTTCGCACGGGTGCGATGTTACCCGTGGGTGACGCCGCGGGGCGAAGCTGGTAAAAAAAAGTAGCCTAAGTTACTCCTTATATCATCAGCTATCTATCAGTGAAAGTCCCGTCAAAATCGGTCCAGTCGTTCCAGAGATTAGCCGGAACAAACAGACAGATAGACATACAAACCGACAACATTTTTTAAAAAAGTTGTTTTGATCTATGTAGGTACTGTGTTTATATACTTACGCATTTAGTAAAAAGTGGTTATTTTATTATTACAAACAGACACTCCGATTTTATTTATTTGTATAGATGTTGACAAATTGTAAATGTCCATTATCTTACTAATATCTTACTAATATTATAAACGTGAAAGTTTGTAAGTATGGATGGATGGATGGATGGATGTTTGTTACTCTTTCACGTAAAAACGACTGAATGGATTTTAATGAAACTTTACAATAATATAGCTTATACATCAGAATAACACATAGGCTACAAGTTATAAAGATATTATGTGAATTACAACAATATAAACAAGTCGAATTCAAAATTTCTAATTGTCAAATTTTCGACCATATTATACTATAGACAACATAACGTTTCGCTGTCAGTTGCGTTTTGTTAAAGTAGGTTTTATACGGACGGGATGAAAATCTCAGGTATCCTATGTCCAACTTTCTTTTTGTTTTAAATATTTATAATGTGGAACAAAGTTCGCCGGGTCAGCTAGTGTCGTATAAAAAATAAATTATTTGACTTTGACTTCAATCTTCCCGTGATATAAACATAGTATTTGTTCCAGGGAGAACTAAAGTGTGGTTAGACGCGACCAAAATTGGGATTAGTCTTTACACAGTAACTATTTTGTGTGGCAGTATCTTATTTTTGGATCAACAAAAGGCACTGCTGCAGTTGAAGATTTCGGGTGATCCCGAAAATCTATTGGTACTGTATTCTATGTTGGGCGGGAGCGTGCTATGTGTCATTTTGATTACATTCGTTGACAGAAAGGTGAGTAATTATTTACTTATTTCCCAGCCCATAAATAACCCACTTCTGAGTCGGGCCTCCTCCAACTATATGGAGGTAAATTAACCTACTGTGCGGCTCTGGCTAAACGGGTTGAAACAGGGATTCGTTTCAAGTTTTCCTTCTCCTGTGGCTTTCGACCTTGTCAATTTCTTTTTGTCAAATCTTACGACACCCTCATGTTGGAATGGGGTGGTTATACTATATTTCTTTTTTAATAAATGTAACATAAAGGCTAGCCCTATCCTGGAATCGAACCGGGATCTCGTGATCCAAAGGCAGCACATCCAACCTCTAGACCAACTGCTGCTAGGAGGTGCTAAGGAAGCACCTCCTGAGAGTAGGTTAAATGAAACACCAATGTCCCAGGTGCCAAGGCGCTGGGTACGACAGACGAAAGGAAAAAAAGAAGAGCAAATAATTACCATTAATTGCTAAAAAGAACACGGACTACAAGTCTGTGGTGTTGTAACAAAATAATTAAAAAAAAAACCTCTAGACCAACGAGGCAGTCTAAATCCATCACAAAACAAACAACTAAACAAAGAATATTTGCAAACCTGTTTGTTTTCCAATCGTGAATTTTCAATACCCATGGAGTTTAACTTCGTTTTCTTGCAAACTTTCGGGGCTCAAAGGCCTTGCTGCTGACGAGGAGTAAGCTTTAACATAGAGTTAGACTAATTTGCATACACGTTACAAAGGATAACTTTGAACCGTTCGGTGACTTAACTTTGTTACAAGATAATCGAACATTTAACCCGCTTGTTAACTGTTGTTAGTTAGCATTATGTTGTCCGCTAGGTGACGAATTTAGGATACACAGTGTCACCACCCCATTCTACCCTGAGGGTGTCGTAGGAGCCGACCAAAGGACATGTCAAAGCTGATAACCTAGCCGCAGGAGAAGAAAAACTTAATGCGAAACATTTTTTTTTGTTCGCCCGGGATTTTACATCCTTTATGGACTTCCTCGCCGGCCACGGGGATGGCCAGCGAGGGGAGTGTGGGACTCTCCCACATAGTGGGGGCCTACCCACTAAACCTCTCCGGCGTGCTCCAACTCGCGACCAGGGGTCAGGTAATAAATAAGTGGGAGTGGTCCCCCAACGCGAAGTATTTATTTTTATTTTTTACTTTTTAAAGGTTATTGTGTCGGGGGTTTATTTAAATTTTTAATATTTTTTTTTTACTTTTTAAAGGGTACTTAGGTCATTGTGTCGGGGTTTATTAAAATTTTTAATTTAATTTTTATTTTATGCTTTTTATAGGTACACGCTTATTACGATGCTTTTACCCCCAGAGTTTTTTCAGGGCTCAACTGATATTCATGGAACATATTATATTGGCAGACATTCGATAATTCTTCCCCACTTTCACCCCCCATAACTTTTAAACCACTCAATCGATTTTCATCAAACATGTCTAAGAACACTCGCCCGTAACGCCCCTGTCATACAAAAAAAAAACTGTATTGAAATCGCTTCATCCGTTCGCGAGCTACGGTGCCACAGACAGACAGACAGACAGACAGACAGACCGACAGACCGACAGACCGACAGACAGGTACCACTTATACCCACCCCTCTTTTTGCGTCGGGGGTTAAAAATATATGTTGGGACCGTTTCATGATCTTTTTAATTGTTTCAGTACATTTTAACGTTAGGGTATACGATTATGACTATAGCCATGGGAGTGTTGGCAGTGTATACCCAAGTTGATTTAACAGTGACGTCATCAAAATGGGTCCCCATTTTGGCGCTGGCTGCCCTGGTCCTGGGTTACGGAATATCTTGGAGCCTACCTATGCTGGTGATGGTAGAAATATTCAATTTGGAGGTATGTATTCGTCGTTCGTATTGGATTATTTTACATTGGTCCCATTGAAATTTTATCGAGTTCATTCGAATCGGTTTAGTAGCTTTTTTGCACACACTAGTAATGTAGATAGATACACACTAGTTATGCACAAAAATATAAAAAAAATAACAAAAGTGAGCCAGACTTCAAAAACTCAATCATTTAACGTCAGTCACCGAATTCAAATGGTTGTGTATAGGTTATTTCTTGTATTGGTTTTGTAGTGCCTTCCGAACCAGTGGTAGTTTCAGCATGAACGTGGGTGCACGCAAGGGTTGTGGGAGATCAAAGAGATGGATAGATTGTAAGAATCAGGTATAAAGGTGTGAATGTAGATATGAAGACTGATAGATGTGTATGGAGACTACCACCTAGCGTGGGACAACGGTCGTAAGATCATAACAGTAATAATTTTTGGTGATAATTTTAAATATGACGATTTATAAGAGTTTTGTGATAAAACCTACGTAAATAAAGTTCCTTTTTAGTTTGAGTAGTCGGTTAAAACTTCCGTTATGTATTGTTTCAGATTAGAGCGTCCCTCCTCGGAGCAGTGTACACCTACTCACAAATATTAAAACTATTCCACATACACACGTTCAATTACTTAGAAGATTATCTCGGAGTTTATACGCTATTCTATATATTCGCCGGGATTAACTTGTTTGGCGTGGTGTACAGCTTGTTCGAAGTGCCAAAAATTAAAGACAAGAGCGTAAGGCAGATTGAAAAACAGCTTAAACGGACACCTTTACCGGCTTAAATAAAATATTTTTCATATATTTATTGTTTCACTTCACAAGATTGCCAAACTTACGTGGCAGTAGACATGACTGTTTTATCCGTGTGGTGACGGATTGAAATACATTGTTGCACCACCCCATTAAATAAATAATAAATAAATAAATATCGTTGGACATTTCACACAACGCCATCTCGTCCCAAGCTAAGCAACTTAATGCTGGTGTTATGGTAACAAGATGGATGATAAACTACTTATATACATTTTTTTTTGTAAATACATACATATTATGATAGAAATGACACCCAGACTCCGAGCCAGTGCCTCTGGTTTAGACAAAGACACTTGCCCGACCCCGGAATCGAACCCGGGACCCGTTGATCCAAAATCCATCCTAAGGGTGTCGTTAGAGTCAACAAAAGGACATGACAAGGCGGAAATCCCTGCCAACCCGTGTAGCCTAGTGGGCTAATTACCCTCATTTAATTGGAGGAGACTCGTCTAAGCAGTGGGTCATGTTGGGCTGAGTTGTAGTAGTTGGCAGGACTGTGGCGTGTGTGGGGACGGATTTAGATTACATATTGTCACCACCCAACTCCATCCTGGGGGTATCGTAAGAAGCGACTAAAGGAACACAAGAGTCATATCACCTAGCCGCAAAAAATGGAAACTTGATACAATTTTTTTTACGTTATCTATCACCATGGATACCCGGCCGTTGGGGACGGGTTATGTGGGACCGTAGAGGTTGGGACTCCGGGGTACGTAGCGACGGTAAATTGCACCCGGACCTACCCACGAAAACCAACAGCGATCCTCGACTGCCGGAGTCCGATAGATGAACATGACTCAAAACCTTGGGGCGCCCGTGTCTAGCAGTGGACTTCTGACTGCCTCGTTGGTCTAGTAGTTAGATGTGCTGCCTTTGGATCAACGGGTCCCGGGTTCGATACCGGGGTCGGGCAAGTGTCTTTGTCTAAACCAGAGGCACTGGCTCGGAGTCTGGGTGTCATTTCTATCTATAATATGTATGTATTTACAACAAACAAAGTATATATGTCGTTTATCATCCATCTCGTTACCATAACAACAAGCATTAAGTTGCTTAGCTTGGGACGAGATGGCGTTGTGTGAAATGTCCAAGAATATTTATTTATTTATTATATTCTATTGGGTGAAATGATGATAAATCGAGCAGATAATAAATTCTCACTTAGGCTATTTATTGATACTGCATCGATTTCTCTGACATTGAATAAATCAGCCTGCAAAGAGATGGATTTCGAGGATTTGCATCAATCTAACTGCTGATTCTTTTGTACTTATTCCTTTCGCTTACCTGTGCCGGAGATAAAACACAAATACTACTATAATGGAGAGGATTTGTGAGCCCATAGATAAGGTGACCAACTTTTTTTGGTCAAAATGAGTACACTAAAGCGATTTCTGATTGCATTAAAATTTACCGCCTATATTTTTTTATTGATAACGGAACGTTATTTTAACTGTTTTTGTACTTTGAACTTTTTGCTTTTGAAGACAACTGTCACCTAGTCTCTCCCGCGACCACGACTGCTGCAAAGCATTCGAAACGTCGGGAATTAAATAATGGAATATACACGCGATAAATCCGTTAAAAAGTGTTTAATTTCAATGTGTAATAATCGCGAATACCTAAGAAATCAAATATTTATTGTTCATAAATTAGACAAATTACTAAGTACTTTCAGAGTACAGGATTTGAAAAGAGTACGGTTTGCGAAAAAAGAGTACCGCACGGAATAAATATTTGTACGACCTATTTGTAAGTATTTTTTCCGGGTCTGGGTGTTTTCTATCTATAGTATGTATGTATTTACAAAAAAAAAATATAATTAGTTTATCATCCATCTCGTTACCTTAACACAAGCATTAAGTTGCTTAGCTTGGGACGAGATGGCGTTGTGTGAAATGTCCAAGGATATTTATATTTATTTATTAAAATAGACAATAAAATAATAATGGTAACGAGATGGATGATAAACTACTTAATATACCTTTTTTTTGTAAATACATACATATTATAGATATAAACACCCCGACCCGGAACAAATACTTGTAGGTCGTACAAATATTTATTCCGTGCGGGGAATCGAACCCGCGATATGCTGCGCAGCAGTCAATGGCTCAACCACTGCGCCAACATAATCAACAGAAATCTTAAGATTTAATGGAAATCATGACAGTATTGGTAGGAATATTATGATGTCTTATGACTTCATGATAACTGCACTTGATAGTACAGTAGTTAACAAGCTTCTACTACTTCTCAGCCTATAAATTTGTTGGCCTCCTCCAACTTTCTGGAGGGTAATTGCCCTACTGTGCCACGCTAGCTAGACAGACAGGTTGGCATAGCCCCCCCGCCGCACATGCTCACACTCGCATTGCCTGTCATGAGCCGCGTGCGAGTGGCAGTATTTCATACCTATGGCGCAATACCAAGCTCCGCATTTGCTCTCACGTGTCGACGCACACGCGTACATGCGGAGTTTGGTACTGCGCCTCGCACGCGGCTCGTGACAGCCAGTGCTAGTGTGAGCATATGCGGCGGGGCATAGGAACCCGTATCAAGTCTTCTCTTGCGGCTAGATAACTATACAAAGAGTAAACTGATTTCAAAAACAAACAAAAACTACCCAATAGACTACCATTTGAAGTCTGTTCTAACATATTATATGTTAGATATATTTGTTAATATTAACACGGACTTTAATTTGGACAAAAAGGTTTACCCAAGGCCGACTTCTGACTAAGGAACTTGCCGCCCTAACGGCAGCCTCAAGGCGTGGGCTCAGGGAACACCCCCGCCTATAGGAGCTAACAGTTCCTGAGGAAAAGAAACTCTGCACCGATCGGTTTCCGTACCGGAGTCGGATGTAGAACCAAGCTCGTAATGAGCCAAGAAGATCTGTGGCTCCTCAACATCTCAGGGTCACAATGAGATAGGGACAAGGTTTGAGACACACTTGCCCCCTCGCTAAGTCACAAAGGGGAAAATGCAAAGACACGCCTTTGTCATCGGAGGGTAGAGTCAAGATCCCCTCCAAAGCCACTGCCAAAACGGAAAGATTATGTAGTTTCTCGTACGGCAGCAGGCTCGAAACGAATTATAGTGGTAGGTTTTAGTGGGTACACCGGTCGCTACTTACCAACTTCACGCGACCGGAACTCCCACATACCCCAGCCCCGTCCCCCGGCTGCGGACCTATAAAAGGTTTCCCCCACATTAAAAAAAGGCTGACTTCTGATAGTTGTTTATAGGCTACTTTTCCTTACGAAGTTTTTTTTTCATAAGGCCGCCCATGCTTGTTTGTCGTTTACCCGTTGGGTAATTCATAAATGAGTTCTGATGAGGATCATAAGCCTAGCTGGCTATAACCTTAAATAATATAACCACGCAAAACCCGTATTACCAAGAAACAATTTACCTTTTATCAGAAATTTTGGGCATTTGATTTTATTACACTTCTAACTAGAGTCGACACGCGAACAATTTATTGTAATGTTCAAAGCTTTGCAGAAAGATTTCAGTGACGTATATCTCGTTTCAGCCCATAAATGACCCACTACTGGGTCAGACCTCCTCCAAATTCATTGCGTTAAATTAACCTACTGCGCCACGCTGGCAAGACGGGTTGGCACAGTGTTTGCATCAAGATTTCCTTCCCTTGCGGCTAGGTGATCTGCCTCTTGCGTTCTTTTACTCGCTTCTTACGACATCCTCAAGAAGTTATGGGTTGGTGACATTGTGTATTCTAAATCCGTCACCACACGTATATCTATCTTCTTCACTATCACTACATAGTATAAAACAGAGTCGTTGTCGTTTGTCCGTCCCTATGTAGGTATGCATAAATCTTTAGAACTACGCAACGGATTTTGAAGCGGTTTTTTTAATAGATAGAGTGATTCAAGAGGAAGATTTATATGTATAATACATCCATAATATTGTACACAAACACTTTTTTATTTTTAACACTCCAATTTTATTTATTTGTATTGTATGTATATATAGAAGTGCTTTTTTATTAGTTCCATGCTCTTACTTCGGGTAGCTTCATACACCCTGACTTTAGGCTATACCAAAAGAACTTTTATTGGCACTTGTTGGCAATGTACGTGAACCAATTACCTGCTCAAAACAAGCTCAGGACATTACAGTAATGCAAACTTCGTTATGTATCGTTACATTTCGAGTTTTCCCTTATTAGTTCTAAGCAGGGCTTGGAGCGTAACTACAGGGTGGTATTAAGGTAACAAGAGGCAAGGCCCCCGAAGAGGGTCCCCGACCATAGGACCCTGGCCTTAGGGTTCAATGTTTCCAGGGTCACCGGTTCCAGAATAACATAAAGAAAGCGCATGTGCATTGTCAACTAAATTTTAATGATGTCTTTGCTTTCCACGATTGTTATAGATTGAAAATAAAAACTTTTAACGGATTTATCGCGTGTATTTCATTTTTTACTTGAGTTTATTTATTATAAACTGGTTTCACATGGGTGCAATGATGAACATCTAAATTTAACAGTGTTTCTCTACAATAATAGTATCACTACATAGTATAAAACAAAGTCGCATTCTTCTGTCCGTCCCTATGTATGCATAAATCTTTAAAACTACGCAACGGATTTTGAAGCGGTTTTTTTAAATAGATAGAGTAATTCGAGAGGAATGTTTATAGATATAATATAATTGCACCCATGCGAAGCCGGGGCGGGTCGCTAGTTATACATAATATAAACCTTCCTCTTGAATCACACTATCTATTAAAAGTATTCGCTTCAAAATCCGTTGCGTAGTTTTAAAGATTTAAGCATACATAGGGACGGACAGACGACAGCAACTTTGTTTTATATTATGTAGTGATAGTGATATGTAGTAATATCAAAATTTTTTTTTTAAAGACGACTTTCGTCGCGACGTCTTATTTGTATCGACCACAATAAGTATTTTCGTGAATACATCTTGCCGAACACCAGCGACAAGTGGGGTCCCAATAAATTTGGGCCCTCAGCCACAATGTTACGCCCCTGTCTATGGCAAACAATCTACGGGACAGCCCTCAAAATTGAAATGAACGCCATCAAAATGTATGAGGGTAAGTAAGGGTCGGTTGGTACAAGACCATTAGACGCGGCACGGTTTTCTTAAGGAAATTTGGGATAAGATAAATCAAGTGCCGAACCTTATGGGTTGTTGTGGTGAGGGGGCTTGCGTCCTTTTAGGATCCGTTGGGGCCATACCGGCTTAGGGTCACCCATGCCAGGCGGGTACATTTGGAGAGGCCAGACGAAGAACGGCACACAAAGGTGTGGTGGTTTTTGGCGACTCCTTTGTCCTCAGAGTTGCCTCGAGACCCTTAAACTGCTGCAACACACGCGGGCCAGGGCTGCCGCCGCTAGAAGCGGATGGGCACGTGCCTTTCGATGGGTTGGGGAGCGTCCAGAGCCCTGGCTCCCGCCCGTCGCGGTGCATGCTCCCAATTGGGAGTGAAACCCGAGGCCCTGTTTCGGGCGAGGGACATCGTAGGTTTTAGTGGGTAGTTTGGGGCGCAATTACCATTTTTCCGCGCCTCAGAGTCCCACATAACCCGGATGACGTTTAACGGTCGGGTATCCATGAGGATTTCCAATGTAAATAAAATAAATGTTGTTGGCGACCGAACCTTAGTAGTTTATTGTAGTCATCATCATCATCAGCCCACATTAATCCACTGCTGGACCCATGTCCAGCTGTGGACTAATACCGCCTAAGACCCCCTAAGACCGGGCGCTATGGCGCTCTTTAGGGGAGGCCTATGCCTCCCCTAAAGTGCGCCATAGCGCCCGGTCTTCAGCTTGACGCATCCAGCTGCTGCCCGCAACCTTTCGCAGATCGTCGCTCCATCTAGCAGAGAGCCGTCCCACACCACACTTGCCGATTCGCGGTCTCCACTCAAGAATTCGTCTACCTCAGCGGTTGTCGGTTCTTCTACAGATATGGCCAGCCCACTGCCACTGCAGTCTGCTTATATTATTGTAGTCCTTATTCAAAAATTTAAAAGAAGCTGTTATTTCTGTTTATCGATATTTTGCAGTTTTGGGCAGTTGCCAAATGTAAGTGTTACTAATGAGTGATTGTGCTAATGAGCTAGGTATAAGAAATGTATAGTCCTACATAATAATTTACCCGGCAACGTTTGCCTTCCGTCGTTAACAGCAGGCAAAAACAAGTCGGCAAGAAACTTCGCGTTTACGTGTGTGTAGTATAATTATTGCCTCTCGGGATCGTGGGTTAGTCCAGCCCGATAAATCAAAGATCAATTTGGCTTGACTTTTATAAGCACTATAGTGACACCCAAGCTTATGGCCAGCCTGACAGAAAGCAGTCAGAAACTTAAAAAAAAACTAATTGTGGCTCTCGGGGTCTGTTGCGGTAAAGCTACTGCTGCGCAGGAACCGAACACCAACTAACTACTATTATTAATCAGCCCATAAATGACCCACCGCTGAGTCAGGCTTGATCCAGTAATATGGAGGGTAATTACCCAATTGTTCCACGTCGGACAGCCTTTTTTTAGTGAAGGACTTTCCTACACAAGTCTACGCAAATCTTCGATACTCAACGATTTTAGTCTTTAAGTGCCCACCGCCGCTCTCACAAATCTGCCTTATATCTTGTCTTGTACCTCAAAATGGCGATCTAAAAAAAGAGCAATTGCAGAGTTTCTTGCCGGCTCTTCTCTGTAGAGCTGCATTCCGAACCGGTGGTAGATGATAAATAATCAATTTTCAATTTTAAATGGTTCATTTTAAATTTTATTTGATTTTTTGACTTGAAAAGAGCTCTATTGAGCCAACTTGATTAAATGAGTTTTGATCTTGATTTTGCCAAACAAATCCATTGAGGTTCGTACACGAGTCGCGTCGTCGCCGACATTCGTCCCGCGAGTCGCTTTGTATGGCGGTTGTCGCTTGAAGACTAAAATCGTTGAGTATCGAAGATTTGAGTAGCCTTGTTTACGAAGGGCCGAAGCCGACATTGAATTACGATATAATTTGAAATTAGAACACGCACCAAAGTCACCGAATCACTCATTTATCTCATTTGACTTCACACGGTTTGCGATTCACTCGGTCGTTCGGGACCCTTGAAAGGCTGACAGATGAATTATTTATCTTTCGAAATCTGCTCAAGAAATAAAGGAATTTCCGGGAACTCTTATAGCTCATTGGATTGAAAATGAGCCTTAGGAACTGTTCCATATTCAGCTAAAGCTATGCTGTATTTCTGACATTGTTCTATTTCGTTCAGAGCCGGCAAGAAACGCTGTTGCTTTTGTTAGATCGCCTGTTTTAGGTACAAGGCCGGTTGAAGACAGATTTGTGAGAGCAAACTCGCGCTCTCGGACCTATCGCTATTCAATGTATGTTTCTTTCTACATGTTGAAATGTATTTTTTTTGCCAACTAATTTGTGCTATGATGATGATGATCATACAATACAAGTATAGAGATTAGGGTAAACCAAGTGTTCCAGTATAGTGACGGATTTAGAATACACGAGGTCACCAACCCATGCAATCCTGAGGGCGTCGTGAGAGGCGAATAAAGGAACGCAAGTGACAGATAACCTGGTGAAAGAAGGGAAACTTGATACAAACCCTGTGCCAAACCGCTTGCCAGCGTGGCACAGTAAGCTTATTTACCGTCCATCAATTTGGAGGAGGCCCGACTCAGCAGTGGGTCATTTATGGGCTGAAAATGACGAAGTGTTCCAAAACGATGTTTAACTTAATAATACTTTTTTATATTCCTTGACCCTTTTTGTTAAAAACTCCGCTTCATCCAGCGGCAAATTTACTCTATGATTAATTTCAGCCTATTGTACTGTGAAACAATAAAGACTTAAAAAGTCGGTGGGTGAAAGTCGCAAAACAAAGTCTCCAAACTCCATGGGAATGATATTCAATTCCTTTTTATCGTGGCACTGTAATTTCTTTGTACCCTTTGACGCGATCGCTAAGCTATAAAAACGATAGAACCAGTGGAACTTGTGCTGTAGTTTAAACCCGATGTTGACAAGGGATTCTGGTGTTTTCGGATATTTGTAGCCCCTGACAAAAATAAAGGTGTTGTGGGGGACTCGACGACAATCTCTATATATAAAAATGAATAGCTGTTCGTTAGTCTCGCTAAAACTCGAAAACGGCTGGAGCGATTTGGCTAATTTTGGTCTTGAAATATTCGAGTGAGTCCAGGGAAGGTTTATAAGAGTCTAAGGAAAACATTGATATTGTAAGTAAAATAGTAAAAACAACAATTTTATTTTCCCATACAAACTGTTACCTGTCAAACATTTGACGTTCGTCCCGACGGTTCGCTATTTTTGGCATAATTACTTTTTTTCTTTTTTAATTACATTAAATAAGGGATTGGAATCGATAAGAAAGGCGGTCTATTAATTTATTATTAATTATTCCAATTCGAATTCAATATTCATAGTTCAGACAGGACAACGTCTGTCGGGTCAGCTAGTAACAAATAAAAGTTTTCACGGCCGTACTCACATTAGTTTATTCATCGGTCCACACACATTGAAATATTATTGAAAATCACATTCACAAATTAATACAACCAGATAAGATAAACTCCACATTAAAACAGGCATTAGAAAATAGCAACAGAAATAATAATTAGAAGCTTTAGGCAGAAAAACAAACCATGCAAATTCACAAGCTAGCAATAATGGCCGAATGTCAACGGTCAATGCGCGCGCATCCGCGACGCTGTGAATGCGTTCACACTAATTCTCTTGCTTGCTTGTTCGATGTGAGTGGCTAGTCCAGTGTTTTTTTTGTTTTTTTTTTTAATGGTATCTACTTTTTCCTTCGTGTTGCTATGTAGAACTGCAATATTTGCTCCTTGAAGAAACAATATCTTTTTTTTTTATTGGTTTTCTAGTTTTCGTTGTCCACAGTGTTATAAGTATGACAAATGTTTCTTTCTTTTAAAAAAACGAAACCCCTGCTCAAGGGCAACCTGTATCGCTGGGGGGAGGGAGGCAGTTTACAAACATGTAATTCACGAACACTAATTACACTCAGGTTCGGACCAAGTGCGCCTGGTTTACACAAAGACCAGCCTACCCCAGAATCGAAGTTACCCGTTTTCAGCCCCTAGACCAACAAGGCAATAAATCAGCCAGCATATCTGTCTGCAGTCTTCTTCTTCTTCACCTATCGGTGATCGGGCTCGGTTTTGTGAGTTGTCATGCTCACTAAAATACTCTGAGCAGCGGTAGCGACGTGTGACGGGTCGGTCACTTCCCTTTAATATGGTTGAGGAGACCGATGGCTGTCACATGCGTTATACTTGTGAACAGGTGCTGCTGTTTGGGGTTGGTCGGCTCACTGGACCAAGGAAGATTTTATTTCATTAAAGTTTGTTTTGTTTTGTTTTAATATTCAGATTTCAGCTGACGCCTTCCAGATCCGATAGAACAGTTTGTTTTAAGGAATTTGTTGGGTAAATATTATATACATATTACATTATGAATAGGACCGCAAAGTAATAAAAATGACAAGCCCTCTGAGTTTCTTGCCAGTTCTTCTCAGCAGTGGTCGCGTTCCGAACTGGTGGTAAAGTATATTACTTTGCATTGTATTAATTTTATTAATATGTTGACAATTTGTAAGTGTCCATTGTGTCCTATGCAAAATAAATGATTTGACTTTGACTTTGACTACTTCCCAAATACATTCCTCCGGATTCCAAAACAGGTTCTCAAGTTAGTGTAGTAGAATAAGAGTTGAGGGTCAACCCTTATTCTACTTCATTTCTTATTACAAAATGCAGACTAAGGCTAACTATGGTAGTAATGTACCATTGTAATCGGCCGAAATGGGTATTGACTCATTTTTTTATTTGGCGGGAAAAAATCCCTGACTTTGATATTCAAAATTTGGCCACAGACCTCAACAATAAACAAATGAGGAATAAACAAGTTAGGAGATACGCAGGAGAACCAAAGTTACATACCCACTAGATCTTAAATGGCAGTGGGAACTTATGGGCTTACTTAAAATGGCTTCACTCACCAGCTCGAAGTCACAGTCTTCTAGACACTTCGCTATTTGAGCTACTCCCAAAGTGCAGGGTACAATGTTTCTTGATTGCAGGTTCACTCAAGGCGTCGCGTCGCGTCAAACAAGCTCACTGAAGTGTGAAGAGTTTTGTACAATTCTAACTTATCAAGTAACTGACATAGTTACTATATTATCACTATCACTACTTAGTATAAAACAAAGTCGCTGTCGTCTGTCCGTCATTATGTATGCTTAAATCTTTAAAACTACGCTACGGATTTTGAAGCGGTTTTTTAAATAGGTAGAGTGATTCGAGAAGAAGGTTTATATGTTTAATACATGCATAATTTCACCCATGCGAAGCCGGAGCGGGTCGCTAGTATAATAATAAGACAAAAAGCTTGTCTATCCATTTATGTGTATGTACAGACACGCTCATCTAAAAAGGCACTGCAGGATACCACGATAGATTAAAATTACGGAGAGCGAATCTCATAGGGCTATGACGTGTACACATTAGCGAGACTACCCTAGCTAATGCGTCACTATAGTCTACGTAGACAGGCTCGGCTACTCTCGGAAGGCGTCGTGGACACAGGATACGAATAGAGAGCTCTCGAATTATCTACATGCCCTAGATCAGTCTAGCTATAGTCGTAGTTTTAATTAGACGTAGTCAACTGACGTTTAATTACTGTTTCTATAATATGAATATCTAGTCTACGAGTAGTGTAGTGTACGCAGGCCAAAATGTCACTATGATAGAACTAACCTACGCTTTTTTTTTAAATATCCTTGGACATTTCACACAACGCCATCTCGTCCCAAGCTAAGCAACTTAATGCTTGTGTTATGGTAACGAGATGGATGATAAACTACTTATATACATTTTTTTTTTGTAAATACATACATATTGTAGATAGAAATGACACCCAGACTCCGAGCCAGTGCCTCTGGTTTAGACAAAGACACCTTGCCCGACCCCGGAATCGAACCGGGGACCCGTTGATCCAAAGGCGGCACATCTAACCACTAGACCAACGAGGCAGTATTGATATCTACGAGTACGTAGAATTTAGAGTATAGATTAGATTAGTCTTCAAGCTGTGTAGCTCTATTCTCTCTCCGTGGTCCGCTTTAGGTTTGCTAAATTATTGGCGGTAGATTTTATTTTTTCTTTGTACTATAAAGACTGTCATCTAGTCTCTACCGTGACCACGACGATACCCTCAGGATGGAATGGGGTGCTGATACTACTACGCCCATAAATTACCCACTACTAAGTCAGGCCTCCTCCCATGGCAGGGCGGGTAATTAGCCTACTGTGCCATGCTGGCCAGACGGGTTAGCACAAGGTTTCGTTTTAAAATTCCCTAATCTTGCAGCTAGGTTCTCGGCCTTGTCAATTCCTTTTGTCGGCTCGTACGACCCCCTCAGGATGGAGTGAGGTGCTGACACTATCTGTTCTGAATTCGTCACCACATGGATAAACCACACTTGATTTTGTGACTTAATTGCCTCTGAAAGGTATTTTAACCGCTGATTAGAATTTTGTTCGTATTTTGAAAAATCTTCACCCATTTTTTAACTTACAAAAGGCTTGGATATCATATCTTTTCGGCCCTAATCCCGCCATATTGGATTCTGTGCCATGCATGATGTGGGTCCGCGGGTAAATTAAATAATGTTCCCTTTGTGCATGTTATCATTGAATCATTACAATTTATTTCATGTACACATGTTTTATTTATTATATTTGTGTAAAGTTATTTATTTGTATATCGTCGTTTCAGCCATAAATGACACACTGCTGGGTCAGGCCTCCTCCAAATTAATGGTGGGAAATTAGCCTACTGTGCCACGCTGGCAAGACGGGTTAGCACAGGGTTTGTATCAAGTTTTCCTTCTCTTCCGGGTAGGTGATCTGCCATTTGCGTCCCTTTACGACACCCTCAGGATCACATGGGTTGGTGACCTTCACCACATGGATCGATATTTATGTTTCATCATTTCAGCCAAAAGACGTCCACTGCTCCTTTCTACAAAGGCCGGTGGTCCTGGGCCGCCCACATCCGACGTTTTCCAGCAACCTTAACCAGGTCGTAGGTCCGCCGTGTTTGAGGCCTACGGGCATTGCGCTTTCCGGAACGCGGTCGCCACTCGAGGTCTTTTCTGCCCACTCGAGGTCGGTGCTGCGTGCTATGTGCCATGCCCACTGCCACTCGAGTGTGGCAATCCTGTGGGCTATGTCGGTGACCCTGGTTTGACTGCGTATCTTCTCATTTCTGATTCGATCTCGCAGGGAAACTCCGAACATAGCCCATTGCCCTTTGGGTGACTTTTAGCCTTCTGATGGAGCCCATAGTGAGCGACCACGACTCTGTGCCATAGGTCATAACTGGAAACACACATTAGTTGAAGACTTTTGTCTTCAAAAACTGCGGTATTTTCGACGAAAAGATCTTTCGCCATTTGTGTTTACTACAGTTTAAAGTAGAATGCCGGAATAATTGATTTACGATCATTTTTAACCAAGAAAGATTCAATAACACTAATTATTTTAAGAAAATCTCAATGCAACTATAAAATGGGTTATCTTCAAACCCTGGGTAGATTTTATTTGGTTTTTAATCACCGTGAAGGCAAGCTTATCTTTCTAATGAAAATACAGTATTTCTATTCTAGATAAGCTCACATTTCTGATTAAAGAAAAGTAACTCATTATTGATTCATTCCTCTGGGATATGATTATCCATGTGTCATCGCCCCTTTCCATCCTGAGGGTCATGAGGAATTTGTAAGTGTGTCGTAAGGTCGTGAGGGAACAAAGGGAATGAGGGGATAAGGCCGAAAGCCTTGGCGCAAGAGAAGGGATTTTTTTTTACGAAACCTTACACAGCTTGTCGTTTGGACAAGCTGGAGGAGGCTTGGCTCAGCAGTGGGTATTTACGGGATAAGAAGTATTCTTCAATGTAATTATGAAAATTTGAAATGTAATTAATAACGTTTTTCCCTTTGTTCAATTTTATCAGGGGCGTCTCCTCAACGGTAAAAGATCTTGAAATTAAACACTTTAGAGCGGATTTATCGCGTTTATATTACATTATTTAATTCCCCAATGTAAAGGTAAAGGATATTTTAAAAGGATCGTCATCATCATCATCATTTCAGCCAAAAGACGTCCACTGCTGGATATAGGCCTCCCCCAAGGACCAAGGAGAAGATAAAGGATAGATATAACTATTAAATTTTGTAGGTATAGTGGTAAATGATACCACTATACCTACAAAATCAAAACTGATTTAATCAAGTTGTCTCAATAGGCGTTTTTTTACGAGTCTGTGAGTTGACTGCCTCGTTGGTCTAGTGGTTAGATGTGCCGCCTTTGGATCAACGGGTCCCGGGTTCGATTCCGGGGTCGGGCAAGTGTCTTTGTCTAAACCAGAGGCACTGGCTCGGAGTCTGGGTGTCATTTCTATCTATAATATGTATGTATTTACAAAAAAAAAATTGTATATAAGTAGTTTATCATCCATCTCGTTACCATAACACAAGCATTAAGTTGCTTAACTTGGGACGAGATGGCGTTGTGTGTAATGTCCAAGGATATTTATATATATTTATTCAAAAAAAAAAAAATACCATCTACCATCGGTTCGGATTGCAGCTCTACAGAGAAGAGTCGGCAAGAAACTCTGTAGTTGGTCTTTTCAGGTAGCGACGCTTTCGATTCTAATCTGATACCCCAAGGACTGTATTTAAATATCTATAATACTTTCATCATTTCAGCCCATAAATTACCCACTGACTGAGTCGGGCTTCCCCCAAGTTAATAGAGGGAAATTAGCCTACTGTGGCACGCTGGCAAGAGCGGCTATAAAATTTGGCGAGGGCTGTAAAATAATGTAGAATAAAATAGAAAAATGCTTTATTGTATAAACCAATTATGACGTTCACAATCGTCATCGGCTACATCACTTATAAAATACTACTACCAGATCGGAACGCGGCACTAACCGAGAAGACCTGGCAGAAGAAACTCGGTGGGCTTGTTGTCTCTTTTTTTAAACGCCATATTACAATAACCGTTTGGTTCCGAAAGGCGCTCAACTGAAATATGATGTTTTCAATAAAAAAAAGAATAATTAAAAAAGGTAGGTAATGTAGTACACGCGATAAATCCGTTAAAAAGTGTTTAATTTCAATCCCTTCATGAACTTGGAGAAATCCCGACGACTCTGGTGGAGGAATTTTATGTGCAGGGTTGCTAGCGACTTTAAGGTCTAGTTTGGCTTAGCTGGCTAGTTAAAGCACATAGTCACGTGATGCGCCTCGTAAAATTTCAGTCGCGTAGGCAGCCATATTGGTTTTCAATACGACGGTCACATTCATGTCATTTTGATAATATAAAGTTCGAAAGGCGCTTTACAGATAAGATCTAGAACTTAGAAGATACGTTTCAGTTTTTTTTTTTAGATTATCATAAGCACTATCACTACATATTATAAAACAAAGTCGCTGTCGTCTGTCCGTCCCCATGATGTATGCTTAAATATTTAAAACTACACAAACGATTTTGTAGGGGATAGAGCGGTTCAAGAGGAAGTTTTTTTATGTTTAATGCATCCATAATATTGTAGGATAAATACTGATAAATTTAGAGGTTCATTATTGCAACCATGCGAAGCCTGGGCGGGTCGCTAGTAATGTATAAATTAAGACAATAGATTCTTATTACTATTATATAGATGGGTATAAATAAAAAATAATTTTACTATTCGGAATACACAGCTCCGATAGAGACAGATATTTTTTTAACTCGCCGCGCTCGGTGGTAATCTCCATACACTCCTATAGTTCGTCATACTACATTCTCACAATCCATCCACCCACCTCTTTTGTTCTCCGACAACCGACATGCATACTGAAATTATCACCGTAAACGACCACGTTCTGCACTGATCACTGGGCTAAAATTGTGTCTAAGAAATATATTTTCTCCAAATATTGAATATTCAAAAAAATACCCTCTTTTTTACACGTAGGTATAATCTGTATCGCGGGGGCAGTTAACAAAAAAGATATTCCCTAACACAAATGACACCCAGACTCAGAGCAAGTGCCTCTGGTTTAGACAAAGACACTTTCCCGGCCCCGGAATCAAGCTACTTAACTCAGTAATTGACAACCCTGAAGCTCTCGCTCGCTGTCGCCTTTGCGCGCCTAACCAGTCAGTACACACGGTTGCGCGCGCGCAGTTTGTTAGCAGCACCGCAGGCAAGAACGTGTGCTTCAAAAAACGAACCCGTGTGATCACGTTGCTCAACAATTTAGTTACTTATCAGCCATATGTGGATATATTCCATACCATAATACAGTTAGCCAATTTTTAAGATACTAGCGACCCGCCCCGGCTTACACGGGTGCAATGATGAACATCTAAATTTTACAGTGTTTCTCTATTATATTATGGATGTATTATACATATAAACCTTCCTCATGAATCACTCTTATCTATTAAAAAACCGCTTCAAAATCCGTTGCGTAGTTTTAAAGATTTAAGCATACATAGGGACGGACAGACGACAGCGACTTTGTTTAATAATATGTAGTGATAGTGATAGTGACTGTATAGAATTTTATAAATAAGATTAGTTAGTAGTGTAATTTAGCTTACTGTACGCATTGGGAAACTGTAAGTACAGCAAGCAACTATCGTGAATATATCACTACATAGTATAAAAGAAAGTCGCATTCTTCTGTCCGTCCCTATGTATGCATAAATCTTTAAAACTACGCAACGGATTTTGAAGCGGTTTTTTTTAATAGATAGAGTGATTCAAGGGGATGGTTTATATGTATAACCCACCCCCGCTTTGCACGGGCGAAGCCGGAGCGGGCCACTAGTAAATAAATATAGCAAAGAGGCAGTGAAGTTAATTATTGCATACATTTTTTCCCGAAATTATAATATCGTCGTGATACTATTTCTTGGAATCCCAACATACCGATCATTTGGCACTTTATGACGTCATAAATTCCCAAAGGGTCTGATAACTGACGATGTGGGTAGTACGCATGACGTCATAAAATTATGTAATTCCAAGGAAGAGAGGCAGGGCTTAGCGTATAACCAGTGCTTATTACACATTGAAATTAAACACTTTTTAACGGATTTATCGCGTGTATAATACTTTATTTAATGCCCGACGTTTCGAATGCTTTGCAGCAGTCGTGGTCGCGGGAAAGACTAGATGACAGTTGTGTTCAAAAGTACAAAGAAACAGTTAACATCTACCGCATATAATTTTGGTTTTATATTGATAACGTTCCCTGTGCACGCAGAAATCGCTCACGGTGTCCAGAGGTCTTGCAGATGAGTGTTTTGCTTGAGATTTGGAGCTGGAGGAGGAGCTTCTGCATGTCAAATCTGAACTGCGGAGCAACAGCCTTAAACTCCCACGTATACGTCACAGAAGCCGGCCCAAAGCACCCACAGTTAAGCGACTACCAGCTGTTTTGCCATACATTAAGAAATCACTGATAAAGTTGGAAGCAAATCATTACATTAAACTTCGGGAATTAAATAATGTAATATACCTAAACACGATAAATCCGTTATAAAGTGTTTTGAGACAACTCATTGTGTTTACAAATTAGGCTAAAGAATTACTTCATCTCAGTCACATCAGAGACGGTTCCTACAATTAAAAAAAAATCTCCAAAAGACAAATGAACAAGCTTACAGTAGAAAGAAATGTTGTACCTTAATGTCTTTTGTTGCCACGAAAAAGTGAAATGGGCGGTAAAAATACAAAATACACACCGTATTTTCTTTTTTTATTTTACGTTATGTTAACAAAAGACATGGGTATTCATAATGAGAGGTCGTGAAGAGTAAGGTTTGTCTTGTAGAGATTTTTATGAATGTGATATATTTCACATTTATAATCATATACTTCTACTGTACGTGTGTATGTCACTGAACTCCTCCTAAACGGCTGGACCGATTTTTTTTGTTTGCGTTTTGGTGGCACCGTGGATGGTTTATATTCACAAATCAGCCCAACAGATGGCGCTGCAGTCGGTAAATGAATATCATGCAGGACAACGTCTGCCCGGTCAGCTAGTAGCCCATAAATGACCCACTACCGCCTCGTGCCTCATCGAAATTCATGAGAGGAATTAGCCCACTATGCCATGCTAGCCAGACGGGTTGACAGAGGGTTTCGTATCAAGGTTATCGGCCACGACGTTTCCTTTTGATGGCCTTTACAACACCCTCAGGATGGAATGGGGTGGTGACACAATGTATTCTTATTCCTTCACCACACGGAGGATACTGTATACGGTGGAGAATTTAGAATACACAATGTCACCAACCCACACTTTCCTGAGGGCGTCGTAAGAGGCGACTAAAGGAATGCAAGAGGCTTACCGACGCTTGAAAGGCAATCCTTAATAAGCGATAAAATAACGCAAAATGAGTTATAAATATGATTGGAATTGTCAGACGTTTCTTTAGCATCGTTTAGTCTAGGTTTCAGAGCAGTACGGCGAGCTTTAGGTCGCTTAGATATTGTGTGCTTTCTATTAAGGGCATTTTAATGATGGTTTTTTTAAAATATTTGAACATAAAATTACTCTCCTGTAAAGTTTACCCACTGGCGCTTAGTAAGGATTGCCTTTCAAGCGTCGATATCATCTAGAGAAGGAAAACTTGATACAAACCCTTTTTTTTTTGCCCTGGGTAAAATCCTTTATGGACTTCCTCGCCGGCCACGGGGATGGCCAGCGAGGGGAGTGTGGGACTCTCCCCCATAGTGGGGGCCTACCCACTAAACCTCCCCGGGGTGCTCCAACTCGCGTCCTGTTGCGGCATTGTGGGATCTGAGTGCCAACCCGTCTTGTAAACGTGGTACAGCTATTTCTAATTATCCTCCAGATAATTTCCCTCTATGAATTTGGGGGAGGCCCAAATTCGCATTTTTTTTTGTCCCGGGGTAAATCCTTTATGGGATTTCCCCGGCAGCCTGCAGGGGATGTCCCCGACAGTCTACTCCCCCTCTGTGAGGAGACGGGGGCATACCCACTAAACGTCCCCGGGGTGTACCGTCCAGCGCTTGCTGCCCCGTGGACCCTGACTGTATCTCCACGGGGACAGCGTGACCAAGGGACTGTATCTCCACGGGGACAGCGTGACCAAGGAGTGAGCCTAGGTGACACATGCCCCACACCAGCCTTATCTGGACTGGAGTGGATAGTACATCAAGGTTAGCGCAGTGGTTGAGCGATCGACTGCTGCGTAGCATGTCGCGGGTTCGATCCCCGCACGGAGGAAATATTTGTACGACCTACAAGTATTAGTTCCGGGTCTGGGTGTTTTCTATCTATATTATGTATGTATTTACAATATATATATATATATATATATTAGTAGTTTATCATCCATCTCGTTACCATAACACAAGCATTAAGTTGCTTAGCTTGGGACGAGATGGCGTTGTGTGAAATGTGCAAGGATATTTATTTATTATTTATTAAGGATTTTGAAGGCCGAGGTGCAATTCGTCCGATGACTGTTCATAGGCATTTTTTATCTGTGCGTTTTTTTATTGAGTCGAATCGTTTCCCACATAATTCTAATTCTCGAACACAATTGACACCCAGACTCTGAGCAAGTGCCTCTGGTTTTATTCCATCCGACCCTGTAATCGAACCGGCAACCTGTGATCCAAAGTCTAACCCAACAAGGCAGTAAATTTAGGACATTTTATTTGTCTCTGATTTGGCGATTAGCTATGACAGACTGAAATAATACTACAAATATTTTATAATTTTACCATTATTTCTCTGACCACTTTTCTTCGGAACCGGTAGTTTAGTTAACGAAAGAAAGTTAGGAAAATATTCCTATGTATCGCAAACTCCACAAATTAAAGCAATTCTCGTCACATATAAAAAAGTCAGCAGAACATTAATGAGGTTTTTTTGGCAGCAACAACGCACGAGATTGGACTCGGAATAAATATATTTTGTGCGGGCACCCACTCCAATCAGGATATGGGAGGAAACGTATACTATTTTATTCCATAGTTTGTATGGATATATTGCTTATTATTTTTTAAGGTTATGTTTGGCGGGAATGCTTGTTTACTTGTCAAATCAAAACGTTTTAATTGTTGTTGCCAGAGAATAAAAATCCTTAACTATTCTTTGAGAAATTTAATTGCACTGCGAATTTTAATTAATTAATTATTGACGTTAAACAATCTATTAAAATAACAGAATGAATTAAATGTTTAACAATTATAAAATTTGTTGAGCCACAAAAAACAGCATTGAAATAATTTGGTCGGCATACAAATATTTTGTTTGCAATAAAAAAAATCCTTGCTCCGCAAATAATTTTGTTAATGGTAAAAAAATAAATCATAAATGGCATAAGGCAGCTTACAATAACACGAGTTTGAATTTTAAAAATTCAGCCCGCAAAATAACTATTTGATCAGCAAGATTTAATGATTGGTCAGCAGAGATAACATCTCTTTATGCAGTGTGTTTGATTGGTATGCATATTTAAAATATGGTGAGCAAAATAACTAATTGGATTGCTTGGGGCGATATTTGAATGGTTAGGTTAGGTTAGGTTTTATATTTTTTTATTCATCTCAATTATGTTATAGAAGAATAAACAAATCTTTTATTAATTTACACTTCTATATATATATACTAGCTTCACCCAATAACCGCGGGTAACATCGCACCCGTGCAAAGCCGGGACAGGCCGCTAGTATATAATAATAATGATATTCTGTCGGGGGATAGGCGCCGCGGTCCTCCGGCCAGACATACCACCTCGTCTGGCGGGGTGATCATCCCTTTGCGCCTAAACTATCAAAGATATATATTGGAGTTCTCAAGATGGTATGATTTCGTGACATTGTGTATTGTAAACCTGCAATATACACAATGCCCGGGTGACATTAAATACTTTTAACAGGATTATCGCGTGTATATTACAGTTAAATCTACCGCCTATTGTAGTTTTATTGATAACGTTCCCTGTGCACGCAGACATCGTTTGCAAATAAGTGTTGATCTTGAGATTCGATCTATTTAATAACTGAAGCCAAGCAGGTGGTAGCTACCTACTATAACCTACCACGCTGTGCCCATTCTCAACAGCATCGTTCGGAACCGTACGAAATTTAACGTACACATACAATAATTTTGTGCCTACGTACGATGTAATCTATAGCTTATTGCAGATTGTACGATAATCTTCTATATAAAAAAATATAATGAATTGCTGTTTGTTAGTCCCACAGTCAAGGTGTCAAAATATGTTTTTCTTTTATTGATTCGGAGGCGGTACGAAGTTTGCTTGGTCAGCTAGCCCAAGTTAAAAAAAATAAATTTTATATAGCGTCTTTCATACCGAACTTGCATGGGAACAATGAAAATTTGTTCGAGCGAATTTTAAACTTCGCGCGTTTATTTATTGAACTTATAGTGGAAAGGAAATCGTTTAAGGTCTTTAACAGGCATTAAACTATTGGGTTTCAGTGTTCTGTTGAATTAAAAACGGTGGTTTACAAAAGATAAAGTATAGGGTATTTGCATACATATTCATATTACAATATATACTATAACTGTATACTTGTACCACTACAATTGGATAGCTTTTAATCTCAAAGACTCGCGGATAATTCTTTGGATGTAATGATTTTCCTAGGCAAGGATTTGAGGTATATCAAAGTGAATGTAGTGGTTGGTCTTGTTGACTGCAGCCTTGGTCGAGAAGGTATTGTCCATTCTGGGATGGATATTGGTAATGATAACTTGGTATAGATAAGGCCTATTATGTTTATATAATTGCAAATACGTTCGACTTGATAGGCCGTGTGGTAGCTATTCATACATTTTATAGGTTTAATCCCTCGGATTCCAATAAATATAAAGCCGGTGTACGTTGAGTATCTGAGCGGAGTAAAATGTACTATTTTTTATTTTAATAATCTACTACTTCTGTAGTGTGGTGATGGATTTAGAATACGTAGTGTCACCAACCCATTCCATCCCGAGGGTGTCGTAAGAGGCGACTAAGGGAACGCAAGAGGCAAATCACCTAGCCGCAAGAGACGGAAAACTTGATACAAGTCCTGTGCCAACCCACAAGCTAAATTCTCTCCATGAATTTGGAGGAGGCCCGACTCAGTAGTGGGTCATTCATGGGCTGTAAAACGAACCTCTGTAGTATTAACAATTATTTATTTTAATAATCGATAAGCGATCGACTGCTGCGCAGCATGTCGCGGGTTCGATTCCCGGACGGAACAAATATTTGTACGACCTACAAGTATTTGTTTCGAGTCTGAGTGTTTTCTATCTATAATATACTGTATGTATTTAAAAAAAATTGTATCTATGTAGTATATCATTCATGTCGTTACCATAACACAAGCATTAAGTTGCTTAGCTTGGGACGAGATGGCATTGTGTGAAATGTCCAAGGATATTTATTTATTTATTTAATTATTGCCCACTGCTGAGTCGGCCTTCCCCCAGTTATATGAAGGGTAATTAGCCTACTGTGTCAAGCTGGCCAAACGGGTTCTAGGATGGAGGCTAGTTTCCTTTGGAGGAGGCGCGGCTCAACAGTGGGTCATTTATGAGCTGAGAAGTAAGTGTAGAAATATAGATTTCGAGTGGACTGTATGTTGACGATTGCTAGTAGATAGTGGGCAACTATCTACAACTCTAGAGCAAGAGCCCGTGAACCCCAGATCTACGGTATTTTATAAAAGCTGAAAGTTTGTCAGCGCATGCTCCCAACACAGGTAAGAACGATGGACCATTCATGAAGTTTGGCTTACAGTGGCTTTGGCAGGTAAACCTCATTAAAGGTGTGTAAAATACCGATCTAATTACGTCAAATAATAAAGTGCGATTTTTTTGTATTACCTTTAGATTATTATAAAAAATCATGTTATTCATTGTCAGACACTTAATAATAACAACTGCGCAGTGAGGGACCGCGGTAGATTTAACTCACTATCTCAGTCGCACGCACCCATATGCATACTGCCATGAACATTAAGGGGCAAGGGGTTTCCACGATGTTAAGTGTCTGACAAGGAATAAACTTTCAGCTTTTATAAAATACCGTAGATCTGGGGTTCACGGGCTCTTAGTCTACTCGACTTGACGGCGATTTATAAATGCGATACGACGGTTCACACTTAACTATTTATTACTTTTAACACACCATAAAGAAACACATCTGCCTTGCCAGCGATCCAAAATCCGAGAGTGCGAGACAATGTATGAATGAGACTCCCGTGTGGGGAGTTTTACAGAGAGACTTTTACAACACGCGTTATTTCCCACCGCACGCTGGGAAATAACGCGTGTTGTAAAAGTCAACAAAACCCAGCACGCTTGGTGGTAGGATCGAACGGTCCGCCCGGCTGGCTACCACCCTCACATTTAAGTCCGACGCCAAGCAGTTTTACTGTGTTCCGTCATGTGTGTGAGAGGCGGTGCCCGACAGGGCAATTCCTTGAATTGCCTGCTCCATCTTAGACCCTGGCGTGGCTTTCCATCACGCAAGCCTAGGGTCAAAGGCATTCAAGTCACTGATAAAAAAATAAATAAAAAATAGACGGAGAGTGAATGGAAAATACTAAATGTTACCATCTTAAAATTAGAATAGCTACCTTATTACATATTTATTACATATTATGTTTTTTTTTGGTGTATCCAACAGTAAGCAGATATTAAATAAATCGCTATTTCTTTCCGCGCACCTCAGTGATGGGCGTATAGCGTGGGCTACACAATTGATCTTCCAGTCCCCTCTCCATTGTCACTGCATACGAGATATAGATAAGGGTCGAGGACAAATTTTGACAAACACCCATAAGTTATATTAGCAGAGTACATGTTGTCACCTGGTCTGTGCAGCGACGGATTTAGAATACATATGGTCACCAACACATGCGATCTTGAGGGTGTCGTAAGAGGCGACTAAAGAAACGCAAGTGGCAGATCATATTACCACAAGATAAGGAAAACTTGATCCATAAACTTACATAAATGAGATAAAATTAAAAAAAAAAGTTACTTCGACTTTAGTCATAGGTCATTGGTCTCTGACGATACCCTCAGGGTCGATTGACGGCTCATAAATTAAAAAAAAAACATGAGAAATATAAAACTATTTCTCATGTTTAACTCTACAGGGTGGTCAAAAAGTCGTGGATCAAACGAAACCAGCGGTTAGATGGGGCCATCAGCAGCAAAAAATTGTTCTACGGGAGGTCCTTAGGGTCAACCCCTGCAGAGTTACAATAGATTTTGTGTTTTTATGAGAAATTGTCTTTTTTTACTAAAACTTGATAAAATTCGAAAAAATCTACACCCTGTATCTTTTTTATAATTTTCACTAGATTGGTACTGATGAGTCCTTTCGTTAGACATGCTATTTATGGTAGTTTATTGGGTGTGTTGAAGATAATATTAAGTTTTACGAAAGCAATAATTCTTAAATGAAAACTTGTTACTTACTTCGGACCCCACTGTGAAAAAAAAATACTCTACAGAAAAGTGCCACTGTATCACAATTTTTGGCGCATTTAATAGGGATTCTAAAAAGGTATTACACATGGCTATGCGTGGCTTCGATATCTTTCAAGGACGATCTTTTGTAGCAAGGCCAGAGTTAATTCATACATAAAACTCGGTTAGGCCTACTAACCTAACCTTACCTAAGCGTGATCGTTTTCCGGACTAAAGGGTCTTTATCATCGTTTCAGCCCATAAATGACCCACTACTGAGTCGGGCCTCCTCTAAGTTCATGTTGGGAGATTTGCCTACTGTGCCACGCAGCCAAGACGGGTTGACACAGGGTTTGCTTCAAGTTTTCCTTCTGTTGCGGCTAGGTGATCTGCCTAATGCGTTCTTTTAGTCGCCTCTTACGACACCTTCAATATGGTATGGGTTGGTGACATTGTTTATTCTTTATCGTCTTCGTTTCCACCCATAAATGACCCACTACTGTGTCGGGCCTACTCACAATTCATGGAAGGACATTAGCCTACTGTGCCACGCTGGCAAAACGGATTGGCACAGGGTTTGCTGACCCGGTAAGACTCCCTCCATGTACGAATTAGTACGCACATAAAGAATACAATTCTAATAAATTGTCCGTGTGGTGTCACCAGCCCATACCATATTGAGGGTGTCGTAAGAAGCGACTATAAGAACGCATTAGGCAGATCACCTAGCCGCAACAGAAGGAAAACTTGAAGCAAACCCTGTGTCAACCCGTCTTGGCTGCGTGGCACAGTAGGCTAATCTCCCAACATGAACTTAGAGGAGGCCCGACTCAGTAGTGGGTCATTTATGGGCTGAAACGATGATAAAGACCCTTTAGTCCGGAAAACGATCACGCTTAGGTAAGGTTAGGTTAGTAGGCCTAACCGAGTTTTATGTATGAATTAACTCTGGCCTTGCTACAAAAGTTCGTCCTTGAAAGATATCGAAGCTACGCATAGCCATGTGTAATACCTTTTTAGAATCCCTATTAAATGCGCCAAAAATTGTGATACAGTGGCACTTTTCTGTAGAGTATTTTTTTTTCACAGTGGGGTCCGAAGGAAGTAACAAGTTTTCATTTAAGAATTATTGCTTTCGTAAAACTTAATATTATCTTCAACACACCCAATAAACTACCATAAATAGCATGTCTAACGAAAGGACTCATCAGTACCAATCTAGTGAAAATTATAAAAAAGATACAGGGTGTAGATTTTTTCGTTTTTTATCAAGTTTTAGTAAAAAAAAGACAATTTCTCATAAAAACACAAAATCTATTGTAACTCTGCAGGGGTTGACCCTAAGGACCTCCCGTAGAACAGTTTTTTGCTGCTGATGGCCCCATCTAACCGCTGGTTTCGTTTGATCCACGACTTTTTGACCACCCTGTATATTCATTTCGGGTGGTAAGAAGTGTTTGCTACACGCTGTACATCGTACAGCATCTAATACATCAAAAGTCGATGTGCCTGATAAATGGTTATCCATCTTTCCAAACTTATCGATACATAATAACAAAATGTCCAAGGATATTTATTTATATGTACTGCTATATCTCATCATCATCATTCCAGCCAAAAGTCGTCCATTGCTGGACATTATGCCTCCCCCAACGATTTCCACGAAGGCCGGTCCTGAGCTGCCCGCATCCATAGCTTAGTCCACCGTGGCCTACCAGCACTGTGCTTTCCGGAACGCGGTCGCCACTCGAGGACTTTTCTGCCCCATCGGGCGTCAGTCCAGCGAGCTATGTGCCCTGCCACTTAAGTTTGGCAATCCTATGGGCTATGTCGATAACTCTGGTTCTCCTGCGTATCTCCTCATTTCTCATTCGATATCACAGGGAAACTCCGAGCATAGCCCTCTCCATTGCCCTTTGGGTGACTTTGAGCCTTCTGATGGAGCCTGTGAGTCTTGAGTATGAGTGTGAGTGACAGACGTGGTCACTCTATACCATATGTCTTCATCTATATCTATACTACTTGACTGCCTCGTTGGTCTAGTGGTTAGATGTGCCGCCTTTGGATCAACGGGTCCCGGGTTCGATTCCCGGGTCGGGCAAGTGTCTTTGTCTAAACCAGAGGCACTGGCTCGGAGTCTGGGTGTCATTTCTATCTATAATATGTATGTATTTACAAAAAAAATGTATATAAGTAGTTTATCATCCATCTCGTTACCATAACACAAGCATTAAGTTGCTTAGCTTGGGACGAGATGGCGTTGTGTGAAATGTCCAAGGATATTTATTTATATATATTTATTTATACTAATAATATTATATAGACTGTGTGCAACGCAATCGTCCGCAGGTTAAGTTACGTCTGGCTCCGCTGGATGTCCGATTGGTGTCCATCTACTACAACCACTCGGCCCATACATGACCCACTACTGAGTCGGGCCTCCTCCAATTACTTGGAGGGAAATTAGCCTTCTGTGCCACGCTGGCCAGGTGGGTTGGAACAGGGTTTCGTATCAAATGTACCTTCTCTTGCAGCTAGGTATTGGGCATTGTCAGTTTCTTCTGTCAGCTCTTACTACCCCCTCTGGGTGGAATGAATAAAATAAATAAATATATCCTTGGACATTCCACACAACGCCATCTCGTCCCAAGCTAAGCAACTTAATGCTTGTGTTATGGTAACGAGATGGATGATAAACTACTTATATACATTTTTTTTTGTAAATACATACATATTATAGATAGAAATGACACCCAGACTCCGAGCCAGTGCCTCTGGTTTGGACAAAGACACTTGCCCGACCCCGGAATCGAACCCGGGACCCGTTGATCCAAAGTCGGCACATCTAACCACTAGACCAACGAGGCAATGGGGTGGTGACACAGCGTATTCATAATCCGTCACCAAATATTCACGATCTGGTTAAAGTCGCCAGATTACCGTGGGGGTGTCCTACTCGTATGTCAAGCAGTGGACGTCTTTCGGCAGAAATGATGATGATGATGATGGATTAAGTATATATATACGCATTTTGTTCCACCTACTTATAGATAACATCTCAGTTACACTCCGAACAAACTTAGCCCCAAGTACCAACGCTATTCACCCTAGGTAAACACCGTTAAATGGGAGAGTTCACTAAAATAAGGTCTAATAATCGTTAACTTTAACACAAACGTACACACAATTGGCCCTAAAATGTTGCTTTTGTATACCTGGTTGGTCTAGGGGTTAGATGTGCCGCCTTTGGATCAACGGGTCCCGGGTTTTATTCCGGGGTCGGGCAAGTGACTGTCAGAAAACCTAGCTGCAAGACCCTGTGCCATCCCGTCTAGCCAGCGTGGCACAGTAGGCTAATTTCCCTCCTTTAATTGGATGAGGCCCGACTCAGTGGTGGGTCATTTATGGGCTGAGTAAGTAAGTCATTTAAACCAGAGGCACTTGTTCGGAGTCTGGTTGTCATTTGTGTTCGTGAATTTCATGTTTGTAAACTGCCCCCGCGATTCAGGTTATATATAATACCTAGTGCCCCCTACGTTTTCGGTTTTTCAACCGTAAACAAAAAAACCTTACTAGACTATTGGCCGCAGCTTCGTTCACAGAAATATTTACTTCACAGCCCATAAATGAGCCACCGCTGAGTCGGGCAGTGCCATTAACATGGAGGCTAATTAGCCTACTGTGCCACGCTGGCCAGACGGATTGGCACTGGATATCAAGTTTTCCTTCTCGGTCTTGTTATTTCCTTTTGTCAGCTCTTACGATACCCTCAAGACGGAATAAGGTGGTGTCACTATGTATTCTAAAACCCCCACCACATGGATAGAATAGGAACATCACGTGTCAATCATCAAAGAAGCCAAAGCATAACGCACCAAAGGGAAAGTTAAAGATCCTCAGCAAAAAATTCAAAATGGCCAAAATGTTTTAACTTGGCACCAAAGTATTATAACTAAAAACTTAGGTTTGCAATGTATCGCAAAAAGCTATATTAAAAAAACATTCATTTGTACGATCTTTATGGAGAAAGGTGTTGGATGTATCGATTCGAGTTGCCGAGTTAGGTTTCTGATTCTACTAAATTTTATGCTGTTTATTCCAGGTATATCCGGAGGACAACGAAGTCAATCGACGCGGAACAGAAAGGATAAGGAGAACACGCTGGAATGAACAACCCAACTTTGGAAAACCAATTATAGAGTAAAACGGTCGCTGTTCTTTCCCCAATCCAGTTGTGGTGACGTGGAACTTATGCACAGGAACACAAAACCGTGATATTTTCCATCGTAAAGTTTGTGCACATAAATGCGTTATAGCATATAGCGTTTGAATTTTCAAACTCTTTGACAAACAAAGTTATTTACTTCCCGGCGTCAGGCTGTTCGGAGATTTGTGCAGGGGTTACGTTTTTAAAAACCACTGCCTCTACCTGACAACATCGCCTCATCCGGCTACATTACGATCTCTTTGCGCGTAAATAGCAGTAAAATGAACACAGAAAAGCAACATTTTATTACCACTCATAAATTAAAGTGTTGTCAAATGTCTAACAACTTAACTCGCCCTGTGAAACTTGCGAATTTTAAGTAGAGAAGGGTCAATTAAACCGGCTACAGGCTAAAACTTCTCTTAAATAATTCCTTCCATTAATTTTGGAGATCGCGTAAGTAGCTTTGCCCGAGTGGTGACGGATTCAGAATACATAGTGTCACCACCCCATTCCATCCTGAGGATATCCTAAGAGCCGACAAAATGAAATGACAAGGCCGCAAACCTGGCCGCAAGAAAAGGAAACCTTGATACGAAACACTGTGCCAACCAATCTGGCCAGCGTGGCACAATAGGCTAAATACCCTCCATGAAAGTGGAGGAAGCTCTACTTAATAGTGGGTTGTATCCTAGCATCCATTACCACACAAACTATTAAGTAGTTTCAATATTTAACAGTTATTTACGCGACCGGCGGTCTCGAATAGCAATCACCAAGAATTGTAGGTACGGCTGAAATAAATCGGTTTACGGCCGCAAAGCGGAATTGATTTGCCGGACTCGGTACTAATGGTTCTCGATTCCACCGTCATCTCGACTAGTAAATAACTCGCTTCTAAAACAGGTCGCGATTACGCGTGATGAAGGATTTAGAATTCATATATAAATAAATATCCTTGGACATTTCACACAAGGCCATGTCGTCCCAAGCTAAGCAACTTAATGCTTGTGCAATAAACTACTTATATACATTTTTTTTTTGTAAATACATACATATTTTAGATAGAAATGACACCCCGACTCCGAGCCAGTGCCTCTGGCTTAGACAAAGACACTTGCCCGACCCCGGAATCGAACCCGGGACCCATTGAACCCACCACCCTATTCTATCGTGAGGGAGTCGTAAGGCCGACAAAAGGAATTCATATGGCCGAAAACCTAGCCGCAACAGAAAGAAAACGTGATACGAAACCCTATTCCAGCTATCGTTTAATTACCCCCTCCATCTAATGACTTATTAGGTTTTCGCGATTCATACACATTGTAATTAAACACTTTTTAACGGATTTATCGCGTGTTTATGACATCATTTTCGACTCCCTCGAATTCCGATGTTCCGAATGTTCTGCAGCAGACGTGGTCGCGGGAGAGAATAGATGACAGTTGTTTACAAAAGTACAAAGAAACATTTAAATCTACCGCTTATAATTTCGTTTTATTGATAACGTTCCCTGTGCACACACAAATCGCTTACTGTGTCCAGAGGACTTGGCCTGGCGTATCAAGTTTGTCTTCTCGTGCGGCTTGGTGTCTGGCCTTGTCATTTAGTTTGTTGGCTCTTACGAAGATCTTCCAATTGAAAGTATCTTAATAGGAGAAGTAAGACCTAAGAAATCTTATGGAGCTCTGATTGCTGATGGGTTCATTTTCACTACAACACATGTTTTGTAGGTAAAATTTGGTACAAAAAAATGTCGATATTTTGCTTGTACTTCAGGATAGAGAAACATCTATAATATCTCGAACCTTTCGAGTTTCAGTAGTAGTAATTAGTTAAATTTTAATGCTGGAAGCTACAACAAATGTATTTTATAAAGGGGTTTACGCCATGCTCTTTAAAATCCGCTTAAAAAGCAGTTAAGGATGCTTTAAAGTAAAACGCATGTCTAACAATGCAAATAAATCATCATCATCATAAATCAAATTATCTCGTCTGAGCTTTTTGCCAATTCAATAATATACCTTTTACAATGACTATTTACCATTTAAGAAAGGCTGCTCTACAGATATCCGTATGGTGAAGGATTTAGAATACATAGTGTCACCACCCCATTCCATCCTGAGGGTGACGTAAGAGCCGACAAAAGGAAATGACGGCTGATAACCTAGCCGCAAAGAAGTAGAACTTGATACGAAACCCTGTGCCAACCCGTCTGCCCAGTGTGGCACAGTTGGCCAATTACCCTCCTTGTAACTGGAGGAGGCCCGACTCAGCAGTGGATCATTTGTGGTCTGAATAGTAGTAGTAGTTGTAGCTCTACCATCTCTAGTGGTGACACTGTGTATTCTAAATTCGACACCACGCGGAAGGTTGAAAGGAGGTTTAAAACAAATTGATAAAGTCAAATTTACTTTTTTTTCAGAACACAATATAATCGCTTACAGTAGTACCACAGCCTTACCCAATCTATTGTATTTATTTATATGATTGAATCTTTTATCGAATTACCTACGAGTACTTTTTCCTGCTACCAACCATTCTGTGAAACCAGTTTATGCAACTTTGAACCTCATTTCTAGAGCAACAGAGCTTTTTATGTTATGTAAAATGGGATGATACACATTTATGATTTCTGCACGTCCTGTCTTATTTTCTTTTTGTTTTGTCATCCTTTGTTAAAGAGAGATCGCATCATATTGAATAGTGTGGAATTCAATTGATTTGCAGGTTAAGCTACCTTAACGGGATCTACCGCGCTAACTGGGGCCTTCGGGAGGGTGCTCAGGGCTCGTCCCTCGTCTGATGGAGCCTACAACCCGAGACCAACTACCGGATCCAACATTATGCTGCTTTTATACCGCCTATAGGGAAATAAGGTATTTACATCTCGGTCCCGACCTTGGGACACCCCTGATCAACTTACAAGGCCAAAAAGGTGTTGTAAGAGCTGACACAAGGAAATGACAAGGCCAAAGCCACACCCCACTCTTGCACGTTCCTCAACGTTTCACTAATTACTCTAATAATGCTGTTTTAATACGTCTTGCCCGCTCCTGCTATAATAAATATTCTGCAGATATTGACCCATTCATATTATCTAAGAACACTTTTAAAAGAGCTGTAATAGGTAAAATAAGGAATAGTCGTATTAAGGTGAATGATCCAGGGTAGCCCGCGAAATTCAAATTTTCTTACGTTTTTTGCAATTTGTAGGTCAGTGCTGGGTTGTATGTTGATTAAAATGTTATTCGCGGCTGTAAGACGTATGTGGTTATAGAATTATAATCATTCAAATCATCAATACAACCCTCCAAGCTTATAAAGGTGCAAGAAAAACTTTTTCAAGCTCAGTCATTCTCAAGTCAAATTTGAATTTCGCGGGCTACCCTGGAACATTCACCTTAAATAATTTTTATCATTGCTATAAATATGTAGTAGGTACACACTTACTGTTTGACACCATTTTTTTTACAGAGATTTTATTTTGTTTTATTTCTACTTTATTATTATAAGCAAATCACATAATCCTGCTAAATATGGCTATGAATACTCATCATTGATTTCATCAAATGACATTGAGACTGGATTTACTTGGAGACCTAATTCAGATAGAGTGTATTGTTTAGTTATTTTTTCTTATTTATTAATCACATACGTTGTAATGTTATTGACTAGCGACCCGACCCGGTTTTGCACGGGTGCAATGATGAACAATTTATAAACCTTCCTCTTGAATCACTCTATCTATTAAAAAAACCGCTTCAAAATCCGTTGCGTAGTTTTAAAGATTTAAGCATACATACTCGTAGGTACGGACAGGCGACAGCGACTTTGTTTTATACTATGTAGTGATATTGTTTTAATTTTTCTTATTTAATAATCACATACGTTGTAATATTAATAATATTGTTCAATAATTCAAAATGTATATTTCTAGGGAAACCTGTAACTGGCCATATAATATTTAAGTGCTTTGTTGTAATTTACTTTGGATACGCTGTTGGTTTTCTTAATAAATAAAAGAGCTAGCCGCAAAAGGAGGATAACTTACAACGAACCCCTGTGCCAACCCATCTAGCCAGCGTGGAACAGTAGGCTAATTTCCCTCCATGTTATTGGAGGAGGCCCGACTCAGTAGTGGGTCATTTATGGGCTGAGTAGTAGTAGGGAAGGAAAAAAGTTTCAAAGTCAGCCAATTCATTTCGGTTGTCCGTGTGGTGACGGATTTAGAATACATAGTGTCACCACCCCATTCCATCCTGATGGTGTCGTAAGAGGCGACTAAAGGAACATAAGAGGCAGATCTTCTGCCGCAAGAGAAGGAAACTTGATACCGAAGACTCCGTCTTGCCAGCATGGCACTCTAGGTTATTTCTCCTCCATGAATTTGGAGGAGGCCCGACTCAGCGGTGGGCCATGTATGGTTTGAGGTTGTAGAATTATAAAACTCTAAAGGTGCTGTTAACCGTTTATCATCAAGCAGGCCGTATGCTCGAGCGTCATGCTGGTGGTATTAAAAATAAATTAAAATCCACACGGGTTAAGTCAAAACACAGGAGTATGAGGACACTCCTGGCCTCTTGGCCTCATATTTCCAATTAATCGTTATCTTCAGTGACGTGTGGATCGCAATCAATCATTAAACACACAAGATAATTTGACACAGAAGTCTAACTCTCGCTCTGTCCACGCTCGCCGGTTGCGCGACGGTTAGTGAATCGTGTGGGCCAGGGCTGCAGTCGCATTTGAGCGCAGTTTTGATACGGCGCCACTTCATCCGGCGCCTGGCGGAGCATGTTCACGTGGATTGTCCCGTACGTGCCTCGCGATGGGTTGGGGAGCGTCCAGAGCTACCCATCAAAGCGTGAGGCCCGCTGACAGGTCGCGGAACATGCGTCCTTCATTGGGGAGTATAACCCGTGGCCCTGTTTGGGGCAGTTGTGGGATACAGTTACTTTTAGTGGGTAGGTTGGGGCGCAACTACCATCCTTCAGCGCCCCGGAGTCCCACATAACTCGGCTGGCATTTAGCGGTCGCGTACCCATGATTAGTTCCAATGTAAAAAAAGGGTAAGTGAATCCCGAGGGCCTGGATCGGGCAGTCTAGGATCGCCGTCTCGGTTTTAGTGGGTAGGCCGGGGCGCAATTGGTTATATCTACACGTCCCGGAGCCTATACCAATAAAACTACCATGGTAGTTATGTGATTGATTGTGGAGAATAAAACGTCTATATACGGAACAGTTATAATAATTGTTTGCTGCTCCATCTTTGCCCAATAAACATCACCAGACGCGTGTTTGAAGCGAAAACAAAGACACTCGCGCTCGCACTCGTTCCAGCCGTCACGACATAGCGTATCCATGAGCGTTGTCTATGTGTGCGTTCTTTGCAGATTAATCTCTGTACGTAACTATTTTGTGACTAAAACCATTATCGTTTGGGCCAGCCTACCAGTTCAACATAAATCACTGTTCGCGGATTATATTTTTTTCTTGGCTCAAAAGACTATTGAAAATACTTTCCAAGTACTAATAGACGTATATACCAACTGGCAGCACCACCGGCGTGGACCTAGATAAGACCCATAACTTCGAAATTAAACTGCTTCTCATTCCATAAATAACTCCAAGCTCATGAAGGGAAATTACCTAACCATGCCAGGTTGGCCAGACGGGTTGGCACAGGGTTTAAATGGAGATTTTCTCCGCTTCAGGATACCAGTCGGCCCTATCTTACTAGGCGCGTCCATTTGTGTGATAAATGTTATCAATAATATGTTGACAATTTTTAAGTGTCCATCGTGACGTAAGCAAAATAAATTGTTTTAATTTGTGACAAACTATAACGCCTCTCTTTTTGTCGTGGTTAAAAATATCTAATTTGAATGCTCGCGTAATTAGGTGCATTAAAAGTCTTATCCGGAAGGGACAGAAAATTCGAAACGGAAGCCTCTGCCAACAGGACTAGGCAATCTGAAATGATAATTTCAAAAAGTTCTTTGTACTCTTTTGTATCTGTTTTTACTATCGTGAATTTACACTTTCAGTGTTCAAACTGCGATATTGAAATTAAAATTAAATTCTAAGGACACCCAGTGTTGCCAACAGCTGTAAAAAAAGTTGCTAAAGTCGATACAAATTAGCTAAAAAGTTGCTAAAATTGATTTTATGAAAAGCCGGCTTCGTTGTGGGAGAAAGTCCTGAATACTATTTTCAGTTTGAATCGGATTTTAGTCGACCGTTCGAGGTAATTTAAATACAACTACTATTACTCATGCCAGCGCGGCACAGTAGGCTATAATTTCCCTCTATGGATTTGGAGGAAGTCCGACACAGTAGTGGGTCCTTTATGGACTGAACCGACGACGTAATAGTCGTCGTCTAATACTCAGCCCATACATTTATTTATACTTCTTTACTACTACTACTACTATCATCACTATCACTATCATCACTATCACTATCATCACTATCACTATCATCACTATCACTATCATCACTATCACTATTACTATCACTACATATTACAAAACAAGTCGCTGTCGTCTGTCCGTCCCTATGTATGCTTAAATCTTTAAAACTATGCAACGGATTTTGATGTGTTTTTTTTAATAGATAGAATGATTCAAGAGGAAGGTTTTTAAGTACAATACATCCAAAATATAGTAGAGAAACACTGATAAATTTAAAGGTTCATCATTGCACCCGTGCGAAGCCGGGGCGGGTCGCTAGTTAATACTATAAATTTTCAAAAGATGAAACTTATAAGCAAACAGTAACAGACAATGTACATGAGTCGGGGCTCCAGTTACATGGAAAGTTAAATAAAATGTCCTCACTGCAGCTGAAATCGAAATGGAAAACACAGTCCTGCTCGCAAATTGTCGTTGAACCTGCATTGTTCTTTTTATTATCTGTATTGATGTTCCGTGTGACGGATATAGAAGACATGTCACCAGCCCTTTCTACCCTGAGGCCTCAGGATGGAATGGGGTGGCGAACCTTTTTTTTGATCACCTACTTGAATGCCTTTGGCCTTAGACTTGCGTGATGGAAAGTAACGCCAGGGTCTAAGATGGAGCAGGCAATTCAAAGAAATGCCCTGTCGGGCACCGGCTCTCACGTACACACGACGAAACACAGTAAAACTGATTGGCGCCGGACTTAGCTGCGAGGGTGGTGCGGGCGGACCAGACAAAATAAATGAGAAGGCCGATAACCTAGCCTTAAGAGAAGGAAAACTTGATAATTTCGTATCAAGTTCACCCTGTGAGGTGATGGGTCTTTTTTTAATGGTATCTCCTTTTTTTCGTGTTGATATGTAGAACTACAACATTTGCTCCTTGAAGAAACATTATAGTAATTTTATATTAAAAAAGAAAATATAAACTTGTAATACGTACAAACGTATAAACACACATATATCCCATCTATCCGGGCACACACAGACACACTCACACACACAAACACACACGCACATACACACACACACACACATACACACACCTACACATACGCACTAACACACACATTACACTGAAAATATGGTGCTACCATTCTCTCTTGCTGTGATGGGTAATTTATTAGTAGTAGTATTACTAAGGATAAGTAGCATTACTAAGGAAAATTGAGTTACTTTACTGTCTAAATTAGTTCACTCGTAAAGCTGTTCGTCCGGACAATGACAAAAGCTATTTATCTCAGGTTAAGTAACATAATGACTGGAAGTTAGATAGGTGAGCATAAAACATTTGACCTCCCCATGCATGGTAGGGTATGAAAGCCCTTTATCTCGGTTGTAAGTTGTAAGATTTACACAGCAATTTGACAGCTAGCCTAAAACATACCTTGGTACTGATAGTCCCAATGCATGTGTACTGCATCCTTGCGTTTACAATCCCTGAAAACAGTGCGCAAAATCGCATTTTGAGTGAGTGAGGCAAAGTAACTTTTTAATTTGAATTCTAAACATTCACATTCTGTCTCCTTCCCGCCATTAGAAAAAGAGAGAGACAAAGCCCCAGCACCAACAGCCCTTTCGAAGGTCCGATTTTGAACATCGATTTGATTTCTTTTTAAACACCACCTACGTTGTTATATTTAACGCTTTTTAATTTTGTAGGTATACATTACAATTTCGGCTGCCTTGTTGGTCTAGGGGCTGGGTGCCTATGGATAACGGGTCCTCGGTTCGATTCCAGGGTCGGGCAAGTGTCTTTGTGTACACCAGAGATTTGTGTTAGACAAGCTTAGTATAATTTCCCTCCACGCCCTGACTGAGTAAAAAATATACAAACGTATAAATAATATTTAGATAATTATCAGAATGAAGTAGCAGTGGGCTGGTCATATCTGTAGAAGAACCGACAACCGCTGGGTTAGACGAGCTCTTGAGTGGAGACTGCGAATCGGCAAGCGTAGGACGGCCCTCTACTAGATGGAGCGACGATCTGCGAAAGGTTGCGGGCAGCAGCTGGATGCGTCAAGCAGAAGACAAGGCGCTATGGTGTTCTCTAGGGGAGGGCCTATGTCCAGCAGTGGACTAATGTGGGCTGATGATGATGATGATAAAGAATATTCAAATAAATCGCAACAAATAATTGAAGTTGGATTCCCTACACGCATACTCACTTACGCGGCTTCGTTTGAAGTTAAACTCGTCGTCATCTTGGGAATAAAGTTAGTTTGTTGAGAAAATTTACGTGCAGATATTGCTGAACTTTTGCGCAAATAAAAGAAATAGTCTTTGTCGATTTTATTTTGGAATCGATTTTTGCTCTTTTTTTAACCGCAATCCCTGCTCTAAGTATAAATCAGTGGCGTTAAAACATAGGCTATGCCGACTATGAATGAAGTTTTCTTTTTAAATTAGATGTCACTCGGAGAAATAATTGATGTTGTTGTGGGGTTCGGTACCACTTGGATTGGATTGCGCGTTCGGTGTTAAATCAAACTGCAATTGAATGGTATGCTCTTTAATAGAGCGCTGGCGGACGACTGTCCGTGCGCTATTGAGAGTCGTATTATATACGCATGATATTGTAGGTGTGCGTGATGTGGGGATTAGGCCCTACATTGTCTTTTATAAAGAAAGGATGTTATGTCAGTATTTTGGTAAACATACATCATCAGCATCGTTAGCATAGAGTTTCTAACAAGCTCTACTTTTTTTTTTAAACGAAACCCCTGCTTTTGATTTTCCCTGCATCATGGAGGTAACACAAATGACACCCAGAGTGCCTCTGATATACACAAAGACAATTGCCCGGCCCCGGAATCGAGCCCGAGACCCCGTGATCCAAAGGCGGTGTGAGAGCCGGTGCCGGACAGGGCATTTCCTAGAATTGCCTGCTCCATCTTAGACCCTGCATTCCATCACGCCAACCTTTTTTTACCCACGATAAAATCCTTTATGGACTATCCCCGCCAGCCTGGGGATGGCCAACAGGGGTGTGTTAGGAGACCGAGTTATACCCACTAAACGTCCCCGAGGTGTACCGTCCATCACTTGCTGCCCCGTGGGCTCTGACTGTAGGTATCTCCACGGGGACAGCGTACGCTGGGGGAACGTTTAGAACCGTTAAACCCCATTTAATCTACAGGCTCCTTCTGAAGCATTCTCCTCAGGAGCAATATTGCTCCGTGGTGCCTTGCCCGGCACACGTCGCGCGGCACCCTTCTCCCCGGTGTTACCCGGAGACCTATGCATCGGAATCTCTTTCTCTTTCCCATTCTGCCAACTCTTTGGCTTTCATGACTGCTCCGAAAACTCAGTCATTGCCCTCCGTGTGCTCTCGCTCTTGACCATCTTCGCTACCAGTGTCGGGAGAGAGAGGTTTGTCCCTATTATGACGACCAGCGTCGCGCGCTCATCGGTCCAAGCCTCGCACTCCTGTAAGGTGGCTGTTGGCTACATGGGTGGCACAGTGGTGGCAGTTAGGAGTTGGCTCCCTACGTGCCACCAGGTGCAGGTACATCCCGAAGCACCATGGTTTGAGAGGACCTGCGTTAGATGGTAGGACATGACTCCGTGCCGCCTGGTAACCCACTCCTTTAAGATTGGCCTCAGGGCCTCTATTGTGGCTTTGCCTGCGGATGGCTCCCGCAGCGCCACCTTCCATTTCCGCATAAGTGTCTGCGGTTCTCGTGCTCGCCAGCTCGCTATCTAAAAAATAGGAAGCCGGTTTCAACAGTGACTCATCTATGAGCTGAGGAGTTGTCCATAGATGAGTCACTGGACTACATAGATGGGTCACGTATTCTTTTCTGGTGGTATGATAAAAGGCGACTAAATGAATCGAATCAGAAATGAGGAGATCCGCAGGCAAACCAGGGTCACCGACATAGCCCACCGGATTGCCAAACTTAAGTGGCAGTGGGCAGGGCACATAGCTCGCAGGACCGACGCCCGATGGGGCAGAAAAGTCCTCGAGTGGCGACCGCTTTCCGGAAGGCGCAGTGCTGGTAGGCCTCCCACACGGTGGACCGACGATCTGGTTAAGGTCGCCGGAAAGCAGTGGATGCGGGCGGCCCAGGACCGGCCTTTGTGGAGATCCTTGAGGGAGGCCTATGTCCAGCAGTGGCCGTCTTCTGGCTGAAATGATGATGATGATGAAATGAAAGATATGGCTCGAAACTAGCGTGGCTGATTCCCCTCCATGTCGGTGGTGGAGACTGATATAGAAGTGCGTATTTTATATCGATGACGATGAACAATGGACTAAGAAAATAAAATTCCCATTTTGTATTTGACTTTTTATTCCACAGAATATTTTATATATTTATAAACTTGTCCCGATTGACTAACACATCCATATTATTTATTAATCTACTTAGTAGAAAAGCTCAGAAATTACGTACTAATTTTATTTACAAGACGTAACATACAATTTTTACGCTTAATCATAAATAGAGTAGTTTATGAATTCAACTGATATAAAGTTTTAATACGGAAAAACTATGCACCTTTCAAACGTGTCTCTATAATATTCTTTGCACATTAATTCAATCTAATAATAAAATTTATAACAACAAGTCCATCAACAACTTGCCCTTAAATATAGTCTTGTGGATACTGAAGTGCCCTACTACCAATACCAGCCTGCGCCAGTTCTCGATAATGGTCATGTCACGCTCTACTGAGATCGATCAATTATCACTGACAGGACTATTCCCGCTAATAAGCCAGATATAGTGATAATTGACCGATTGGCGAGCCGGGCAATGCTTGTTGACGTCACTATCCCGCATGACGAGAACCTCGTTAAAGCCGAAAAAGAGAAACTCACCAAGTATCTCGATTTGGCACACGAGGTTACCGCAATGTGGCATGTTGATTCAACAATCATTGTGCCGATAGTCGTTTCAGTAAACGGTCTTATTGCGAAGAGTTTCGACCAACATCTCAAGAAACTCTCGCTGAGTTGCTGGATTAAGGGCCTGATACAAAAGGCAGTCATCCTGGATTCGGCAAGGATCGTGAGGAGGTTCCTCTCTCTGGAGCCCTGAACCGTCGGTAGCTTAGGTCATCGACCTCGTTGTCGACGGGTTTTCTATTGTTTTATATATATTTTTTGAATAACAATGTTTTTTTTTAAGAATATATGTAAAATAATATGAAATAAAAGGATATACGAGGGTGAATCAAAAAATTCTTGGAATCAATATTAAAAAATGCAAAGATTTAAATAATAATATTTTATTTTTCTACATAATCTCCCTCCAATGCAATGCATTTAGAATAACGCGTTTCTAACTTCCTTATTCCTTCTGAAAAAAAATTATTTTCTTGACTCTCGAAAAAGTCCTCTACGGCAGCTATAACCGCGTCATTATCGTGAAATTTTGTTCCACGAATTTCCTCTTTTAATTTTGGAAATAAGTGAAAATCACTTGGGGCTAAGTCCGGAGAATATGGTGGGTGGTCAAGGAGATTGAAGCCAGCACAGCGGATTGCGTTGAGCGCAACTTCCGATCGATGGGCAGGAGCGTTATCTTGAAGGAACAACACGCCCAACGACAGTTTTCCACGACGTTTTTCTTTAATCGCTTCACGCACTTTCGGGATTAAATTTGCATAATAGGGTCCAGTTATCGTCTGGCCTTTTGGCATGTAATCAATAAAAAGGATTCCTTCACTATCCCAGAACACAGAGGCCATAACTTTGCCAGCGGAAGGAGCAACTCGAAATTTCTTAATGGATGGAGAGGATGGTCGTTTCCAAGACATGCTTTGTCTTTTAGTTTCAGGATCAAAATGGTGGACCCACGTTTCATCCATGGTGACAAGACGACGGCAAAAATTATCCGAATCACGCTGGAACATTTCGAGATTACGCTTGGAAATTTCCAAACGTCGCTTTTTGTTTTCGTCGGTTAACATTCGTGGCACCCATCTTGCAGACACTTTTTTGAACCCCAGTGAATCAATTAAAATGGATTGAACGCTACCAAAAGATATCTTTAGGATCTCAGCTATATGTTTTATAGTCATTCTTCTGTCTTCCAAAACCAGATTCTCAACCTTTTTGACATTTTCTTCTGTAACGGAGGTTGAAGGCCGCCCAGAACGCGGGTCATCTTTACAGCTTGATCTACCACTTTTAAATTCAGCCACCCAGTACGCAACCGTAGAATAGGGTACAGCATCACCCCCTAATGTCTGCTGAATGTCCAAAAAAATTTCCTTCGTAGACATTTTTTTCAAACTGAGATATTTTATCACCGCACGTAACTCACTTTTATCCATAATTTTGACTTTTTAGCAACTCGTTGCACAAAAAAATTTATTACATGCGAACGAACTGACAAAAACAAGTGACAGTCTGCATAAATATAGTGTGATAGACACTCTTTAATTTGAATATCGAACTTGATCCAAAAAGGTTTCATATATATGCACTTCTAAGAACTTTTTGATTCACCTAGGTACTAAATTTATAATATTTTTTGCACACATTAGTGTGCAAAAAATATTAAAAAGCAACCAAATCTATCTTGTTTTAATACATTTAAGGTATTTTTATTTATTAAACTAGTTGTACCTTGCGCGCTTTGGCGTCAATTTTTTTTTAGTTATTACCGTAGCGGCCGCTATCTAAAATAAAATGGAAGGAAATACATTACACTATTTTTTTTTATGTTCAGAAACCTCATGCACAACATTTTGCTGAAGATCATCACATGATCATATGCATAGTTTACGATTCTATAAAAGACATACAGACAAACAATATTTTTTTTATATATAGAGATAGATTGTGTACATTTAACTATATTTGGTGTACGTATGCAGTGTCACAAAATTTAGTATAATAACGTCGACAAAGATCTCTTTTCCTTATAAGATTTAACTTATTTTGTAGTTCTATCAGTACTTTATTAAGCGTACAAATTGTATAACCCAATAAAATTATTACGATAACAAGACAAGAACTATGCCAAGGTCAAATAAAGATTAAATAATAGTGTGCTTTCCGACAATTTCTGGTGTACGCATTCAATAGATCGCTTTAATAGTAGTATACATCCCAAACTTTTGACAAACTTTCTTTGATTTTCACGGTTTTTCTGAATGTTGTGTAAGTACGCTCTAAATGTTTTAAAATTTCTCGTTAATCGTGCTTCTGTATTTAAAATAACAAGCTCAATATAACATTATGTATTTTTATTATCCACCTAAGTGATATAGGTACTATTAATCGGGCAATATATCTATGATAAAAGATATTTACAGATTTCTTACATATAAACTTTGGTCTCGGTACTTGGTACATAATAACGTGGGAAATTATTTTATTAAGTGATGAAGCTTTTTAGATCTAAAACAATATCTCGTCTGTTCCGTAGAATAAAAACCTATCTGTAAGACTGCTCTGAAATACATATTTATCTCTATTCTTCATATATCATCATCACTATCACTATCACTACATCATCACTACATAGTATAAAACAAAGTCGCTGTCGTCTGTCCGTCCCTATGTATGCTGAAATCTTTAAAACTACGCAACAGATTTCGAAGCGGTTTTTTTTAATAGATAGAGTGATTCAAGAGGAAGGTTTATAAGTATAATACATGCATAATATTGTAAAGAAACACTGATCATTTTAGAGGTTCATCATTGCACTCGTGCGAAGCCGGGGCGGGTCGCTAGTAATATAATAACTTAAATGATTTTGAAGCGGTTTTTTGTTATAGATAGAGTGATTCAAGAGGAAGGTTTGTAAGTATAGTACATCCATAATATTATAGAGAAACACTGATAAATTTGAAGATTCATAATTGCACCCGTGCGAAGCCGGGGCGGGTCGCTAGTATAATATAATATGAAGTTCAAAATGGTCTCAAAGCATTATTGCAGATAGGTCTTTATTCTTCGGAACAGTCGATCTAGCTATTTGCAGTTATTAAGGTCGACTTTTAATTGCGGTAAAACATTGGCGGCTTTTTTAACATGCCGTAAAAAAATACCAGACAACCGAGTTTCGTCAGTCAGCTCTTCTCAGTATCAGTAGTCGGGTATAGGCCTGACGGTAGTTTAAAAACGAATATCGCTTTAGTGACTTTAGAAAACGCACCCACGTGAGCGAATTCTAGCGAATTATGACGTTTTAATTTGGTTGTGTACACTCATTTTGCAACCCACTGTACATTCCAACTTGTCATTAGCATTTCACAACAAAAACACATGTTTAACCAATTACATATTCCAAAAACATATTTACACTGGCTGAAAATAAATAAGTGGTGCGTCAAAACACGGGCCAGCAATGTACTCGCACACGCTACGTGTTTTGTAAACAAGGCCATATAGCACGCTCTTAAGTGTAATTTGTTTACAACACTGTTAATTTCTAAATACTGTTTCACATACCAATAGGCTTAGAATACACAGCTTCGAATAACATAGAATGATGGCACAAAATAAATAGGTACAGAAGGCAAGCTCACTTTTCATACCTACGCTCTACGGCCCCGCTGAACTCTGGCTTATGCAAAAATATTGTTATGGTACTTGAATATGCACTTGAATGTGGTTGTTTGAATGATTGTTGGGAATAAAACATTCGCAAAGAGAACTACTCCATCTTTGCACAAAAAAAATCACTCACGGATGGCACTCGCGCTAGCAATGTTCCCAACCACACGAGATATAGTGCGAGCGATGTCAATAATATATGCGTTGCTCGAGGGCGCTTTGTATGTAGATTATTTTCTGTACCTAACGATTTTGTGGTGATAGTTTCACATCGATATTTATTTTAATTTGAAACTAAAAGTCTTACGTTTCAGACACTTTGCAGCGACCACGGACACTGCAAAGTGTCTAAAACGTTGGGAATATCACTACATAGTATAAAACAAAGTCGCATTCTTCTGTCCGTCCCTATGTATGCATAAATCTTTAAAACTACGCAACGGATTTTGAAGCGGTTTTTTTTAATAGATAGAGTGATTCAAGGGGAAGGTTTATATGTATAACCCACCCCCGCTTTGCACGGGCGAAGCCGGGGCGGGCCACTAGTAATTAATAAAATAAAACGATCATAACCATGAAAAGATCATTTCCTGCAATAAAAACCTGTCACTGTATGCGTGAGCGCCATATCACTGCTTCAGTTAACACACACACACATTTATTTATCTAGCTTGCTTTTTTGGAGGATCCACACGGAAAAATTGCAGTCTGCTGAATATGCGTTACGATTAGTTAGATTAGAGTAGATGCAAACAATCGTATTTACAATTCTTATTTATATTACCGTCTGTCTTCAGTCCGCGTATTTTTACGCACATCTCTCAAATACTATGACATAAAATTGCATAAGATTTATGTACGTCACCTACAATATCCACGACGACTAGAAGAAGCCAGGTCTCAATTCAAAATACATCACCAATTTAAAAACATGGATGGTGCAGAATACACAGAATCACCACCCCATTCTTACTTGAGGGTGTCGTAAGAGAAGAGATCGGTTTACTTAGCCTCAAGATGGTAAATTTAACACAAACCTGCATGTGTGATCTGGCCAGCACGGCACAGCTATTATTCCTCCACAAACCTGTAGGATGATGGTGAAGATGAACCTTCCACAAATTCATGATGATGATCATAATGATACGGTTTTTTATAGATTTCGGTAATAATTCATATAATATTCGAAATTGTTTATTGAAATTAGGACGTTGTTGAACTAGACGTACGGTCTTAATTTGATTAAAATACGTTACCTGCGATAATTTTAGGTTTATAGGTCATCTATCTTCGATCGAGTCACACGTATCGGATTAGCGCTTGAAAAGAGGTCTGAGAAATAAGATCACTTAAACCATGTGGGTGTCAAGTTAATAGTAGTGTCGATCATAGACAAGACCTTAAGACCTGACCATGCAGTCATAGTCAGTTTCGCAACGTATTTTGTCTATGATAAAGACCACACTGGATAATAGTTCCTGTATAACCTTCACCAAAAATACCATTAATAAAAAAGCATAATCGATTTTAGGACCAAACCGCACTAACGGATAGATTTAATCTCTAAATTAATTAAACGCATAGCACATAAATCTTATTTACAGAGATCACAATCAAAGACATTTAGGGTGCGTTCCACTTAGCACTCACAACGACCACGCTCACGACCACGGTTTTCGCCAATCCACTTGGTTCTGGGCGTCACAAATAGTCACAATCATTTACTCAAGTGGAATGGATTTTGGAGCGTTTTGGGCGTTCATTTAAATAATAAAAATGGCGCGTCTAAAAAAACTAAACAAAAGGTTGATGAGGTTTTAATACAATTTGTAACTGGTATCAATAAGATCCATTACATATTGGTTTAACTATTTAACTTAATATTTACTTAGTATTTAACTAATTAATGATCGTATTTAATAAAAAATCCTATATCGGCGGCAGCTTGAAATTAGTTGGCGCGTCAAAATAAAAGTACTAGTAGTTCGCCCAGCTCAGATAAAGAAAGAAATAGAATTTTACAAATCTTTGATCATGAAAAACGAAAAGTTTGACCACATAATATTGATTTGATAATGTCTTGTCCGATCTTGTTCGGTACAATAGAACGATATTGTTATTGTAGCCATGTTTCTGCTTTTAGTTTTTAAAATTGGCTCTCAAATTCTCAAAACGCTCACAACGACCCACCGTTTGCGATGGGGCGTCGTGAGCTTGGCGTGAGCATAAGTAATGACGTCATCAATGACGTTTTCGCCGCGACCAAAACGATCGTGGAACGCCTGAATGAGCATTTTAGGCGTTGTGAACGCTAAGTGGAACGTACCCTTAATATACTACTAACAAACACTAAAACGCCATTTTGACTTTCCGCACATTTTTTATCTGCGAACTGTTGAGGCTGCGGTTGAATTTAAATTTGGAATCTTTTAAATCCTCATCGTTTTCGCCATCGCCAGTATTCCTATAGTCAGTATCATCGCTATGTCTTTCATCTACTTTACCATCCTTAAAACAATCGTAATAAGGTTTACAATCGATGGTATTCGTGCTCCTAGCTATGTACGTTTCAATGTCATCGTTATGTTTAACCGAAAGAGTGCCCTTGCCTATCTGTCAATCTCTGCACACATCTGTAGCTATTGTGAATCTTGTTGCCGATTCACTTAGGGAATCATCTCGTATCTTGGGACGTCGGTTACCATTAATGTGTTCGATGAAAGATGTGTTAGTGTTTCGAATATAATCACGGTGTATGTTGTGGTTTGAGGGAGAGAGATGGGTGAGACGGTAGCTGACGTTGTAGGAATCGTTGCGACGGACGACAGTTCGGGTAGTACCCGCTCTAGAGCTCCCAATGGGAGCGAAGGAGATCCCGTTCTGGTCTGGCGACGCCGAAGAGTGACAGCAACAGAAGCATTTGAAGTAGGACCTGTGAAACTCGCGGCGAAATTTGCCTGCAACAATGGAGATCTCTTAAAATTTATTTCACTTTTTATAGCAGTCTAGATATACTTATTCAGTTGCGTAGAAACTGAAAACTGGTCTAACCAAATAATGACTTGTTGTTCAACTAGAGGGGTAGTGAATTAAGAATACACAACGTCACCGAGCCATTGCATCCCTTGAGCGATCTTGATCAGGAATACAAAAGGCAAACCACTTTATCGTAACAAAAACAATACACGATAGTAAAATGTGTTAATTACTCCGATTGATCAGCGTGACACATTAGACTATTTATTGGAGTTTCGGAGACTAAAGCATTGGGTCAATGCCTGGGCCTTAATAGGCTACAATCTTGAATGTTGTCAACTGTTACTATGCTAATTTAAGTATGGTAGTAGATATGAAGGAATGTATTTGATTTGGAGGTTATGTTAAATGAGTATTCTAGGGCAGAAGGAAACTATTATATGTGAAAAAAGTTAGCCAAAAATTTGAGTGTTTTCAATTGATAAAACAAAATTATAGGCGGCGTTTAACTGTTTCTTTGTAATTTTGAAGACTACTGACATCTAGTCCGCCATCACGACTGCTGCAAAGCATTCGAAACGTCGGGAATTAAATAATGTAATATACACGCGATAAATCCTTTACTTTAGTAATTTTACTTTACTTTAGTTTTGTTTTTGCTGTTTAACTATAAACAATTTGTAACGTTACTTTTTATTTACATATTTGATTCTTTTGTGAAAAGAAATCGAACCAACAGATAACAGCAAATAATATTTATTTATTGTAAAACGGAATATATTTTAAATGACAAGAATGCGTGTCGTAATTTCTCTTTTTTACGAAACCCAAAAACCGAACTAAGCAAACGATAAAATACATACAACAAAACTGAGTTAAAGACGACAACGAGGGAAACAAAAATACTTGAAGGATAAAAGGAAGCACGGTTAAATAAAAGTAACAAAAATTTGACAACAAAAAACACGGTAACAATGTGAAGATAATATTGGGACGAAAATAATTGACGCCTTGTTGCTAGCAGTGGTCGGAAAACTCTACTTCCAAGAGCGAAGAAAAACAAAACAATATCTAGGTTCGTTCAAATAATCTTCTAAGGTAAGTTGAAAAGATGACTTCCATGTAGAACTTCTCTGTAGAGTAGCTTTCCGGACCGGCGGTAGTTTCAGCATGAATGTGGGTGGACGCAAGGATTGCGACCAAAAGAGATGGATGGATTGTAAGAATGAGTGTATGAAAGGTTTGACTGTAGATATGACGACTGATAGGTATGTATGGAGACCACCAAGCGTAGGACAGGGGCCGTGAGATGATAATGGTAATTTGAAATATATCCATCTATAGAATATTTGTGATAAAACCTACGTAAATAAAGTTCCTTTTGAGTTTGAGTTTACGAATTTAAGAGATTATACAACCTGCTTTTTCCGTGTGGTAACGGTATTAAAATACATAGTGTCACCAACCCATTCTATCCTCAGGGTGTCGCAAGAGCTGACAAAAAGAAATTACCACCGATAAAATTGACTGAAAAGTAACAATTTACGTAACAAATCGAGTTTAGCGTACAACACTTCTGTGTGGACTGAATTGCTTAATGTAATCAATAAAAGACCCTTTTTGAACATGGCGTGCATGCAAGAATAAAGAAAAAGGTTTTAACATTCCCGACGAATATTGGCGGCACGGCCTTGACTAAAACGGGGCGATAGAAAAAGAAATACAAAACTACCGTATACGTTTTTATGGGATCGTATGTCAGTGGCTTAACATGCGGGTTATGCAGTAAGTATACCAGGACCTGCCTCTGTGGAAAACCTTGGGGGAGGCCTATGCCCAGCAGTGGACGACTTTTGGCGTAAATGATGATGATGATGATGATACTATTAGGTAGTATACTACCTGTATGTGGTGACAGATTTAGAATATATAGTGTCACCACCCCATTACCATCGTGAGGGTCTCTCAAGAGGCGACTAAAGGAAATGGCAAGGCTGAAATGAGAAGGAAAACTGGAAATCCCTGTGACAACGCGTTTGACCAGCGTGGCACAGTAGGCTTATAAACCTCCAGGAACTCCCCTCCGTGAATTTGGAGGAGGCCCGACTCAGTAGTGGGTCATCTATGAAGATCTCAGTAGTAAGCAGTGTGTGATTCTGGCTGTGTCCATAGCATTAGAACACTAATGGTAAATTATGGTGGACAATATCATCATCATCATCATCCCATAAATGATCCACTACTGAGTCGGGCCTCCTCCAAATTCATAGAGGAAAATTAACCTACTCTACCACTGTAGTTTTCCTTCTCTAGCGACTAGGTGATCTGCCTCTTGCGTTCCTTTTGTCGTCTCTTACAACACCCACAGGATGGTTTGGGTTGAGTAGGGCGATGGCTGCCGCATGCGTCATGCTTGTGAACAGGTGCCGTTGCTGGGGGTTGGTTGGCTCGCGCATTATGAGGTTACTTTTGTTGACTAGATCTGGCTGATGTTTGGCTGAATAGCCAGTACTGGTGTTTACAAAATCCAACACACGATATCCTGGGCAGCGGCCACACGAATCAAGACGCGCCCTCCAATAATCTTGCCGCCTCAAACTCAAAAGGAACTTTATTTACGTAGGTTTTATCATAAATCTTTAATAGATCGTCATATTTCAAATTACCAATATCAACTTATGACCCCTGTCCCACGCTAGGTAGTCTCCATACACACCTATCAGTGGTCATATCTACATCATTAACATTCACACCTTTCATACACTTTTTTTTAAAACAATCCCCTGCACTAGTTATAACCTGTATCGCGGAGGCAGTTTCGTCGTTTCAGCCCATAAATGACCCATTACTGAGTCGGGCCTCCTCCAAATTCGTGGAGGGAATTTAGCCAACTGTGTCACGCTGGCAAGACGGGTTGGCACAGGGTTTGTATCAAGCCAGAGAGTTGGCCTCCCAGCGCCCAAACCGCCAGCGCCGCAACAGGCGTCGGAGGGCGCTGGCTGACCTCCGTCCGCCGTAAGTGGGCCTGCGGGCGATTGACCTGGGAAAGTCCGTCGCCTGCGCAAAACAGGCCCCGGGAGGAAGGCGCGCTGCGATTCGCGCGCGCCTCCCAGCGGTGGAATGGGGGAGGGCAGTACAGCCCCCCCCCTCATAATCGGAGGGGCCCGCCTCGGAGCATGGGGCTCTCCACTATGAGGCGGGCCGAGGCCCCCAGGGACACGGAGCATGCTCTCTGCAATGGGAGTGAATCCCGTGGCCCTGGCTTGGGCAGGTAAGGATCGCCGTCGGTTTTAGTGGGTAGGTCGGGGCGCAATTTACCATCTATACACGCCCCGGAGTCCCACATACCCCGGATCTCCGACGTAAAAAAAAAAAAAAAAAAAAAAAGGGTTTGTATCAAGTTTTCCTTCTCATACGGCTAGGTGATCTGCCTCTTCGATCTTTTAGTCGTAGCAACTTTACAACCCTGTAGCAGTTTAAAAACATGAAATTCACAAACACAAATGACACCCAGACTCAGGACAAGACGACCCCGGAATCGAACCCGGGACCCGTTGATTCAAAGGCCGGACCAACGAGGCCATTCCTCATTCTTACAATCCATACAGTGGGGAACCCGTCGGGCGCCACATTAGACTGCGTTCTCACGACGTTGTGGGTTCCCAAACGGCCCGTATACCGTTTTAGTGGGTACCCGGTTTGCGCCACGTATTCCCACGTAACCGTTGACTCCATACCCGAGGGGCAGTGGTATGAATAAAAGATTTCCCCAGCGAGATGAAAAAAGGTTAGGCAAGGAGAAAGGAAGACCATCAACTAACTAAAAACTGTGCACAGTGCGGTTTGTGATATTAAGGGCATGTGCACACCACTACTTTAATCGCGCCGTCGACGTACATTTTGTCGTTTGTATCGATGCAAACGTGCGGCACCGGTGCGTCTGTATCGATACACACGCGCGGCACTGGCGCATCTGTAACGCGTTTATCCTACAGAGCAGTGTGTTGTCCTTTGTATTGATTCAAACGCGCGGCACCGGTGCGTCTGTATAGATTCAAACGCGTATTTGGATTTATACAGGTGTGCAAATGTAGACCTTTGGCTTGCGTGCGTATCGCGTCTGTATCGCTACAAACGCGCTAGAGACGCGCGTCTGTCAACGGTCAACGGCGCGTCTAAAAAACGTGGTGTGCACAGGCCCTAAAATATGATTAAAATGGTGTAGATTTTTTATACTACCAATAATTAGGATATGACAGGAATATTGGAGTGCTTCAGTTGCTGGTGACAAAAAAATCTTAATGGGAATCTTTGAAGAACTAGACATAAATACATTAAAAATTTCAAGAGAGGGAAAACTTGATACGAAACCTGGTGCCAACCCGTCTGGCCAGCGTGGCATAGTAGGCTAATTACCCCTCCATATGACTGGAAGAGGCCCGGCTCGACAGGCTGAGTAGTATAATATAAATAAAAACAAACGCGTAAAGTCACTTTTTCTTAAGTGATGGTGAGGTGTGAGGTAAAGCAGTACTGGTGGGTGGTACAACTAACTTAGTGAGGAATTATTATGTGATTAGGTTATGTGATAAGTATATGTGAATCACAAATCGTGGAATATTTCCAAAATAATACGAACCTGAAAAGCCTGGGAAACCTGTAAGCAGAATATTACATAAACGCATTTCTAAGAATGAGACCACAGTAAGATAGCAAATAAAAACACAATGGAAGACACAGATGTGAATGGAAATGAATGAACAGAACGAATGAATAGAAATGAATGGTTTATTTTTAAATCGCATGATGTTTCGAATGGAACCTTTTTCGTCTTATTCCTGAGAAATCACGAAGTTCTAATTGCTGGCTGTTATATATTGTAGATCATACTTAATATTATAAACGTGAAAGTTTGTAAAGATGGATGGATGTTTGTTACTCTTTCACGTAAAAACTACTGAATGGATTTTAATGAAACTTTACAATAATATAGCTTATACATCAGAATAACACATAGGGCACAAGTTATAAAGATATTATGTGAATTACAACAATATAAACAAGTCGAATTCAAAATTTCTAATTGTCAAATTTTCGACCATATTAAACTATAGACAACATAACGTTTCGCTGTCAGTTGCGTTTTGTTAAAGTAGGTTTTATACGGACGGGATAAAAATCTCAGGTATCCTATGGCCAACTTTCTTTTTGTTTTAAATATATATATATAATGCGGAACAAAGATCGCCGGTTCAGCTAGTGATCCATACAATTTTGTACCGCCGATAAAACCTATCTATGTACTTACTACTTCAGCCCGTAGATAACCCACAACTGAGTCAGGCCTCCTCTAAATTCATAGAGGGAAAATAGCCTACTGTACCACGCTCACAAGACGGGTTGACACAGGGTTTGTATATAGTTTTCCCTCTCTTAGGCTCGTTGATCTGCTTCTTGCGTTTATTAGTCGCCTCTAACGACACCCTGAAGATGGTATGGGTTGGTGACACTATGTATTCTAAATCCGTCACCACACGCAATCAGTCACAGTTTACCAGTTGCCAATATCTAATCCATACAACCACTTAACGACACCCTCAGGCTAATATAGTTGGTGACTAAAACTCTCGTCTCACGGCGTTCGGAACATTTATCTGAAAGATGCGAAACATTTGACAATCGGCATGTTGGCCACAGCTTACACAGGGATTCCATTACGACGGCTTACTTCTGTGCATAATGATTCTCTACCTTATGACGTTTTGAATCAGGAATAATAAATAAATAAATAATAAATATCCTTGGACATTTCACACAACGCCATCTCGTCCCAAGCTAAGCAACTTAATGCTTGTGTTATGGTAACGAGATGGATGATAAACTACTTATAAACATTTTTTTTTGTAAATACGTACATATTATAGATAGAAAACACCCAGACCCGGAACAAATACTTGTAGGTCGTACAAATATTTCTTCCGTGCGTCGCTCAACCACTGAGCCAACCGTGTCGTCAAATGTCGTCAAATAGGTGACCAGCATTTAAAAAAAACCGTGTCGTGGCGGATTTAGAATACACAATGTCACCAACCCATACCGTCTTAAGGGTGTCGTAAGCGGCGACTAAAAGAACGCAAGAGGCAGTTCACCTAGCCCCAAGAGAAGGAAAACTTGAAACAAACCCTGTGCCAACCCTTCTTGCCAGCGTCGCATGGTAGGCTAGTTTCCCTCCATGAATTTGGAGGAGGCCCGACCCAGTGGTGGGTCATTTATGAACGTCATTTATAAAACGGAAGAAAGTTATTGGACTGTATCCCATAATATCAGTTCAGTTTATTTGAGTTATTGGCTCATTCCACCTTAAGAAAGATATCATAGGAGGTGAGTTAAAGAAGTAGTTAACATTATCATAAAAATCCAGTTGCACAGTCCATCAAATTGGAGGAGGTCGGAGTCAAGAGACTCAGATAATGATTAGATAATGATATAAGACTATAAGACACATGGCAGTGGTGGCGTCGTGCGGCGGGTCGTTCTCTTCCCTGCAATATGGTTGAGGAGGGCGATGGCTGCCGAATGCGTCATGCTTGTGAACAGGTGCCGTTGCTGGAGGTCGGTAGGCTCGGGCATTAGAAGGTCACTATTGTTGGCTAGATCTGGCTGATGTTTGGCCCTTTGCGACTATTGCGCGTGTTTGCTCTCACAAATCTGTCTTCTAACCAGTCTTGTAACCAAAAATGGCGATCTAAAATGAGCAACTACATAGTTTCTTGCCGGCTCTTCTCTGTAGAGGTGCATTCCGAACCGGTGGTAGATAGTAAATTTTAAATTTTATTTTATTGTTGACTTGTCTAAACATCTTTAATGAGCCAACTTGATTAAATGAGTTTTGAATTTGAATTTGATGATGATGATAAGCAATCTACGCAAGCAAACGCTAGAGACAGCTACTCACGTAATACAAAAACCTCTTTCTCACCTTGTCAATATTCCATATTTAAAAAACGAATAGAATATTTTAAAAATAAAATGGTTAATTAAACCGTCCTTTTTCATGAAAAAAAAAAACAAAACACAACACTACTACAAAGATATCCATAATCAAACTTACGCTATAAATACCTGTTCAATTCGAAAAGGTATTAAGTACACTTGCCTTTGCAAGCGATACTCACCACTCATGAAGTTATAGATAAGAGGATTGACGGCGGAATTCGCATAGCACATCACGTGGCTGATCAGAGCTATGCAGGTCATGACATCGGTCTGTGGTACGTCAAATGCCACCCTGTGAACAAAGAACACATTCAAAATTCAACATTTCTTTCATTTCAAATTTTAAAAACCACTGACACCAATGAGTCTCGTGGTGGAACATTTGCATTCTGTAAAAATCTGTCTACGTAAAATCAAACTTACACCAATGAGTCTCGTGGTGGAACATTTGCATTCTGTAAAAATCTGTCTACGTAAAATCAAACTTATACGTTTAAAAGTACTTTTACGTATAAGGCCTTTGGATCAACGGGTCCCGGGTTCGATTCCGGGGTCGGGCAAGTTTCTTTGTCTAAACCAGAGGCACTTGCTCTAAATCATTTGTGTTTGAGAATTACATGTTTGTAAACTGCCAGCGCAATAGAGGAGCAAGGGTCTCGTTTTTAAATAAATAAAAGAAATCACAAAAGTCTTACTACTAGAAATTAAACAGTTTCTAACGTATTTATCGCATGTATATTACTTTATTTATTTTCCGCAGTTTCGAATGCTTTGCAGCATGAATGGGTTGGCACAGGAATTCGTATCAAGTTTTCCTTCTCTTGCAGCCAGGTGTCGGCCTTGTCATTTCCTTATGTCGGCTCTTACGACACCCTCAGGACGGAATGGGGTATTCTATGTATTCTACATCCTTCGCCACACGGAGTTGAACTTGTGATTTGATCAATTTAATTACTGTATCCCAAGCAGGTGGTACTTGACAACCATCATCTCTTTTGATATTTGCATGTTTATTTATCTCAGTAGCATCACGGGTAATTCTTGGGATGTAATGATTAGCCTTGTACTTTTCTTTGTACTTTTAAAAACAACTGTCATCTAGTCTCTCCCGTGACCACGACTGCTGCAAACCATTTGAAACGTCGGGAATTAAATAATGTAAATATACACGCGATAAATCCGCCAAATAGTGTTTAATAATTTTTAATTTGAATTTTTGTGTTGGCGCAGTGTTTTTGCGATCGACTGCTGCGCAGCATGTCGCGGGGGTCGATTCCCGCACGGAAGAAATATTTGTACGACCTACAAGTATTTGTTCCGGGTCTGGGTGTTTTCTATCTACAATATGTATGTATTTACAAAAAAAAAATATATAAGTAGTTTATCATCCATCTCGTTACCATAACACAAGCATTAAGTTGCTTAGCTTGGCACAAGATGGCGTTGTGTGAAATGTCCTAGGATATTTATTTATTTATTCATTACATCCATCCAACATCCAGCGTAGCCATAAATTACTTAACCTGTACAGTCCTCGCCAATCTTTATGGCCGCTCTGAATGTAGCCGCATTACACTGCGCACATCACAAAATCAGGTATTAGCGGGACGTACGCGGGGCGGGGATGCAGGACAGGAGTGAGTTTTAGCGTTGCGTTGCGTAGCGTTGGTTATGAAATGTACGATGCGCAAGTTCGTACCCACGGCTACTTTCAGAGCGGCCATAATGATTGGCGAGGACTGTAGATGAATTGCATTCCGCGTCTCCTTTCTTGCTCAATCCTCCTATAGACAAGTAATTGAATTGTCTAGATTGAATAAAACAATCGGGGCTTCAATCCTTGATTGGGCCTTAATTGTGTACCCTTATACTCCAATATCTCGAACAAAGGAATTTAATTTCGAAGCTATTAGCATTTCGACGAAGAAGGTTCCGTTTGTCACTCTTAAAGACGACGTATTTTACGAAACGAATATGGAACTAATTTTTTGACTAGCTTCGCCCCGCGGCTTCACCCGCGGGTAACATCGCACCCGTGCGAAGCCGGGACGGGCCGCTAGTAATAGTAATAAAACCTCGCCCCGACCGATCTGTATCACGAGAGCTGTTTACAAACATGTAATTCAGGAACACAAATAACACCCAGACTCAGAGCAAGTACCTCTGGTTCACACAAAGACATTTGCCTGAACTGGGAATCGAATTGGGGACACGTGAAAGATCAATAAATGATACCTACTACTCACACAAGCATATATACCCTTTTGTTTGTTGTTAAAGTTGGTGGTCAAATTGAGAATATAACTATAGTAACTTAAATTAATTATTTATAGTCAATAAATTAAAAAATTATTATGGCCTTTGACCACTATCATCATCATTTGAGCCAAAAGACTTCTGGACTTAGCCCCCAAGGATCACCACAAAGGCCGGTCCTGGGCCGCCCGCATCCATCGGTTTCCGGCGACCTTAACCAGGCCTACCAGCACTGCGCTTATACCACTAAAAATCAACTACTTGCCTTAGCACCGACAAGAAGTGGACAGGGAAGTAGCAGACTGCAAACATGGCTACCACAGCCACCAGCATCTTGGCCGCCTTCCTCCGTGACCTGAGTTGACCTTCAGTGGACGCGTTGGTATGAATGGAGGGAGTTGTCCGCCGGCTTGCGGCTAGCCCTGTGAAGAAGCCGACTGTAATATCTTGACCCTTTTAGTCTTAAGAAAGGCCTTGTACCCTAGGCTTGCGTGATTGAGAGCAACGCCAGGGTTTAAGATGGAGCAGGCAATTCAAGGAAATACCCTGGCGAACTTCGGCTCTCACACACACACACGACAAAACACAGTAAAACTGCTTGGCACCGGACTTAGATGTGAGGGTGGTAGCTAGTCGTGCAGACCATTAAGATCCTACCACCAAGCGTGCTGGGTTTTGTTGGCTTTTACAACATGCGTTATATCCCAGCGTGCGGCTGGGAAGTTTTATATTTCACCCCGTCCCCACACCCCTTGGTCCATTACCTCTGTCTTTGGATCATAAGGTCTTTGTGGTGACGGATATAGAATACATAATGTCACCACCCCATTCCAACCTGAGGGTGCCGTAAGAGCCGACTGCGGTTAGGCGATCTGTATCTTGCGTTCTTATAGTCGCCTCTTACGACACTCTAAAGGTGGTATGGGTGGGTGACATTGTGTATTCTAAATCCGTCACGACACGGACAATTCTATGGGCTGAAACGACATTATGTATAAATATCATCATCATCATCAGCCCACATTAGTCCACTGTTGGACATAGGCCTCCCCTAAAGAGAGCCATAGCGCCCTGTCTTATAAATATGCAATGTATTAAAAGTACATACAATTATTTTGTCCCGTGGGCGCGTTGCATAGTTTGTGGGACTCCGTATGTCCGGGTATATTGTCCGACCTCCACAGCACTCTCACAATTTGACAGTAAGCTATCGTCATCAGTAAAAGTGGGAACCTGGAACAAAACAAATTTAACTAAATCGCTTCGGAGGGAATTGGATTAGGGACGTTACGGTTCATTCAAACGCAGTGTTCATTCATTCATGTGAACGAATGGCGGTGTAGCGGGTTGATATGCTTTTGTGGGTGTGTGGGCGCCAAAGTCATGAAATCTTTGATTTAATCAGGATACCATAATGGAATCTGTCTGAAATTTTGTGCTAAGCCATGTTTGCGTTTCTTTTTTCTTGACATATGGAGGTTAATGTTATTTTTTTAAAATCATTATTTATATATCGTCTCGGTAGAGGAAGAAGTAACTAAGTCTACGAAAAATGTTTGGCCATTTTCAACTTAAGTTGCTGATAGCTTAGGTCGAAATTTAACTACATGTTTTTGGAGACTTACTTATTTCTCCCTCTACGGGGACGATATTTTAATACTAGGTACTACGCGTTCCGGAAAGCGCCGTCCTAGTAGGAATCCTACATGGTGGACCGATGACCTGGTTAAGGTAGCCGGAAAGTGATAGACGTGGGTGGCCCAGGACCCGCCTTAGAGGAAATCCTTGAGGGAAGCCTATGTCCAATATTTTGGCTGAAATGTTGACGATAATGATTTATTTTAAAAAATAATAAAAAGTTTTGATGAGCATATAAATCAACTTTCGATATCCGGTTGGGTTAAGAGTCTGGGTCTGGGTTAGTTATCATCATCATTTCAGCCAAAAGACGTCCACTGCTGGACCTAGGCCTCCCCCAAGGATTTCCACAAAGGCCGGTCCTGGGCCGCCCGCATCCACTGCTTTCCGGCGATCTTAACCAGGTCGTCGGTCCACCGTGTGGGAGGCCTGCCAGCACTGCGCCTTCCGGAACGCGGTCGCCACTCGAGGACTTTTCTGCCCCATCGGGCGTCGGTCCTGCGAGCTATGTGCCCTGCCCACTGCCACTTAAGTTTGGCAATCCGGTGGGCTATGTCGGTGACCCTGGTTTTCCTGCGTATCTCCTCATTTCTGAGTCGATCTCGCAGGGAAACTCCGAGCATAGCCATTGCCCTTTGGGTGACTTTGAGCCTTCTGATGTAGCCCATAGTGAGCGACCACGTCTCTGTTCCATATGTCATCATATGGTTAGTTATTAGTTTAGTTAAAAGGCAGTTTTACTTGAGACTTGTTAGGCGGTTCCGGTCTTTGCAGCACTAACCACTAGGTGGTTTGAGACCTTTCCACCTCTAAGGAAGTAATGACTTTTTATAAAATAATAGTGACCCGCCCCGGCTTCGCACGGGTGCAATGATGAACCTCTAAATTTATCAGTGTTTCTATACAATATTATGAATACATTATACATTTAAACCTTCCTCTTGAATCACTCTATTTATTAAAGAAATCCGCTTCAAAATCCGTTGCGTAGTTTTAAAGATTTAAGAATACATAGGGACGGACAGACGACAGCGACTTTGTTTTATACTATGTAGTGATTAAAAAAATAAGAGATATATAAACAATAACAAGAACATCTTCTTAGAATCTACCCAATATTTTAGGTCACCAGGTCTGCGCTATAACATACGTAAGAGAAAATATTTAAATAAATGTGTGTGATTGTGTGTGTGTGTTTGTGTGTGTGTGTGAGAGAGTGAGATAGAATGACATGTACATGGAAATGAACGAGTATGAAATGAATGTGGTATCTTTTTACGTGATAGAGTTCATGAATTTACAAATACGAATTTCCGTCTGTTTTTTAATCAATATTTAAAAGCCAGCTTGATACAGATTAATCTCTTTATATTTTTCTAAATAAGTATCTCAAATGAAGCAAACAATGGCTATATTGTATTTTATTGCCGACAAATTATAGTATATAAAATTGCTTATTTTTGGATGACATGAAAAATATCATCTATTATCCTCTGCTATCTCGGAAGCGACAAAACCTACTTCACGATACATCCCTAATTTTACTGCGCTCAATTCTAGAAACGATATATCGAACGATAGTTAAAATATTCTTCATGTGTGGCATGTGATGTAAACTACTAAGCCAATGTCGAGTGTTGAATATAAACGACTAAGGCAGAACGTTCCAGAAACAAGATTTGTTAATATATTTATCCACTTCTCTGTAATGTTATTACCATCTGTCACTAAGAATATATGATATGGATATTAGCAACGTTTTTGACGTTATCATACACGTAATATCCAATCTAATAAAGATGTGACGTCTCCGGTAATTGCCTGATGTTGGCATATGCCATATTAGGTAGGTTACATAAAAAGATCTACTAAAGAAATTGTCCCTGTATACTTACTTCACTATCACTACATAATATAAAACAAATTCGTTGTTGTCTGTCCGTCCCTATGTATGCTTAAAACTTTAAAACTACGCAACGGATTTTGAAGCGGTTTCTTTTAATAGATATAGTAATTCAAGAGGAAGGTTTATACAGAGTTGATATGACAGAGGGGCATTAAATTACACTACGTATACTATATGTGATTAGTATGAATTAGAAACGGTACAAAAAAAAATACACTTGATTTTTCATGGGGGTAGTCTTAAACCTCACCAGGTATCACCAAGGGGGAGGGAGATGTTAAAAAATTATAAAAAAAACATCACGTGATTAATGGACAGCCCCTAAGGTTAATAAACGATGCGTTAGGCATAAACATCTGTTAGGAAAGATACATCATGTTCAAATGAGGCAAAAATTTAAAAAATCATTTGCGTCTAAACCATTGCTCCAATTTAATTGATTTTTGGTACAGAGCCTGGAAATGATACCTAGTATAGGCAGTTAATAATGCCCCTATGTCGTATCGACCCTGTATGTTTAATACATCCATAATATTGCAGAGAAACCCTGATAAATTTAGAGGTTCATCATTGCACCCGTGCGTAGCCGGGGCGGGTCGCTAGTAGATTATAAAACGATAGAGTCACCACTAAATGCCAACGTGAGGGTATCTAGTGTACCTAGTAAAGCCAATCAGCTGAAACTGGTACCGACCCAAATTAAGAACAGGCAAGGATGAAGATGTACTATCGTAGATCGCTTATAACGTACTCAATACCCACCTACTAATCAGCCCATAGATAACCCACTGTTGAGACCGACCTCTTCCAGTTACATGGGGCCTAAATAACCTACTGTGCCACGCTGGCCAGACGTGGTGGCAAAAAGCTTCGTATCAAGTTTGCCGGCGAGGAAAACGCCAGGGTCGAAGATGGAGCAGGCAATTCAAGGAAATGCCCTGTCGGGCACCGGCTCTCGCATTCACACAAAGGAGCACAGTAAAACTGCTTGACTTAGATGTGAGGGTGGTAGCTAGCCGGGCGGACCATAAGATCCTACCACCAGGCGTTCTGGGTGATATTCGGATATTCTGCCCCGTTCCCACACGGGTGAAAATCAGAGGAAAGATTAAATTGCAAGTAAAATTTACTCTAGATATAAATTGAAACACTGCATTGACATATAATATTTGGAGTAACGTTGATGAGAGTTTGAGAGTTGAAATTAGTGCAAATGACTCAAAGACTCAGATTGGGGTCAAATTCTTGACAAAGTTGAAATTCCTTAAATAAATTATAATCAGTAGCCAAACGAGCGCTGGCAGAAGGAATTTTGGGCAATCTATACAAATAAATTCAAACTCAAACTCAAAATGAACTTTATTTACGTAGGTTTTATCACAAAACTCTTATAAATCGTCATATTTACAGTTACCATTATCATCATCTTACGACCCCTGTCCCACGCTAGGTGGTAGTCTCCATATACACCTATCAGTCGTCATATCTACAGTCACACTTTTCATACACAATTTCTCATGTTTACAATCCATCCATCCATCTCTCTTGAAATCAAATTGGAGTGTGTTTTAGGGTTCATGATTTCTCGAGCTTTTCAATTTCTCGGGTCTCGAGAATTCTCGAGGCTAATTTCTCGGGACTCTCGGGTTGTCAAGAAATTTACATTTACGTACGATTTCTCATATTATTTGGTTCCAATTGCGTCTAAAAATCAGTGGTTTTCCTCTCAAATAAAAGTATCAAATTAATTATAAAACTTTCATTGATGTTATTCAAAAACGTTAATCTTGTAAATATTGTTTTATGAAATATTACAGAAAAAAATATTATTCAGGCTCATAATCATAATGACAGCACCATTTTTAGTTGGTTATTTAGAACTTAAACTAAACAAAAAATCAACATGAAAGAAAACGTAAATATTAGGTTGGGGAAAAAGTCTTTTCGCATTATAGTATGTATGAACTTGTAATAAAATCTTCAGTCCTGATCTTGCACCTTCAGATTTCTACATGTTTCGGTCATCATCATCTTACGATCCCTGTCCCACGCTAGGTGGTAGTCTCCATACACACCTATCAGTCGTCATATCTACAGTCACACCTTTCATACACAATTTCTCATGTTTACAATCCATCCATCCATCTCTCTTCATCTTCCACAACCCTTACGTCCATCCACATTCATGCTGAAACTACCACCGGCTCGGAATGCTGCTCTACAGAGAAGAGCCGGCAAGAAACGAAATGAATAAAGAACTCAAAATCAAATATTTTTTATGAACAATACTTGCAACTCTTTGTCATTTCTATTACCTAAACAATAGTTCACAATTCTGCGTACAGTACCTACTATGAATATACTACTACGACGACGACCTACTACTGAGGCAGGCCTCCGCCAAATTCATGGAGGGAAATTAGCCTACTATGCCACGCTGGCCAGATGGGTTGGACTTACGACACCCTCAGGATGAATTGGGGTGGCGCTGGCGACGTATTCACGTATAAGGAATAATAATAACACAAGAACCATATCCATAAAGTTTATTATGTGCTGAGCTGCCAACATTGCGAAGTTACTGATGGATGGGTCTTGCCAAGAATTTTAGCTGCCTATAAACGCCAGATGACATATGAGCAATATCATAAAAGACCCAATAAAAATATAGAAAACACGCGAATTGGAGTCTCGTCTCGTTTTGTAGCGTACGGTAGACAACGGTAATATTATATATATAGACTGCCTCGTTGGTCTAGTGGTTAGATGTGCCGCCATTGGATCAACGGGTCCCGGGTTCGATTCCGGGGTCGGGCCAGTGTCTTTGTCTAAACCAGAGGCAATGGCTCGGAGTCTGGGTGTCATTTCTATCTATAATATGTATGTATTTACAAAAAAAAAATGTATATAAGTAGTTTATCATCCATCTCGTTACCATAACACAAGCATTAAGTTGCTTAACTTGGGACGAGATGGCGCTGTGTGAAATGTCCAAGGATATTTATTATTTTATTATTATTTATATTTAACCACCGACAAAACGAGATGTAATAATTATAATCGTCTATGTAGTTGGAGGAGGCCCGACTCAGCCGTGGGTCGCTTAAGGGCGCCGTGGGTCGCTTAAGGGCGTAGTAGTAGTAGATATATAAATAAGACTGTAAAGCAGTGCACAATAACACGAAAATGTCAATATGAACATGGGTTCCAAATAAACGCGGGAAAAACAAAAAAACAACGGGTGGTACTCCGGGAGTGCCGGCAGAAGTGAAAACCTGATCTATCTAACGTTGTGCATTTTTGAATATTTTGGAATGGCTAGGGAATAATTTCGCACGAATTGCTTTGGTATCAGTATAAAAGTACTAGAATTTATGTACTTAAATACAATATTTATATATTGCGCTATCGTACACAAAAATGACAATTTATATTACACTCGCGACCCGCCCCAGTTTCGCAAGGGTGGAATGATTAACCTCTAAATTTATCAGTGTTTCTCTGCTATATTATGGATGTACATATAAACCTTGCTCTTGAATAAACTCTATCTATTAAAAAACCGCTTCAATATCCGTTTGGTAGTTTTAAACATTTAAGTATACATAGGGACGGACAGACGACAGCGACTTTGTTTTATAATATGTAGTGATAATGATAGTGATAAAAAATTTACACTTCAGAAATATTACAATTAATTATACCTATTAGTTACTTCCTCTTTGGGCAATGGCAAAGCTCGACGCCCGATAGGGCAGAAAAGTTCTCGAGTGGCGGCCGCGTTTCGGAAGACGCAGTGCTGGTAGGCCTACCACACGGTGGACCGACGACCTGTATAAGGTCGCCGGAGAACGATGGATGCGGGCGACCCAGGACCGGCCTTTGTGGAGATCCTTGGGGGAGGCCTATGTCCAGCAGTGGACGTCTATTGGCTGAAAATATGACGAAATGACTCTCCTACGCCGCGCCTGCTGTCTGCTCTCCCTCCGTATTACGAATTTTCGATCAGGTCACCTGATCTGCCGCGAGTTTCACATTTTATACCCATCCCAAGAAAAGTGCTCAACACCGCTAAAAAGAGTTCTTTTCAAAAAACGTTAAGTCTTCTATCAAGGTTCTAGAAATACTCACGTATATAGAAATAGAGCTTTGATTATATGCCAGTTGAGTTCACTCTTGTCTGACCACGTCGACATACACTGCATGAAGTACTGCACGTTGAAGCGAAGCTGCAACTTTTGCTGGACTTGCAGCACCACGATTTCGGGTATATCTGTAGAAGAAATAAGCATGAAAATTGATTGCATTTTATCCATTTTTTTTATTACAACTCCGTTATATCACTATCACTACATAGTATAAAACAAAGTCGCATTCTTCTGTCCGTCCCTATGTATGCATAAATCTTTAAAACTACGCAACGGATTTTGAAGCAGTTTTTTTTAATAGATAGAGTGATTCAAGGGGAAGGTTTATATGTATAACCCACCCCCGCTTTGCACGGGCGAAGCCGGGGTGGGCCACTAGTATAATAATAAACCTATCTCGTGAAGCTTACACTTTCAATCAAACACTCGCATTTTTTTTAAAGTGTAGCTTATAGTTTCATGTATCTGTGTTTGTACGTGTGGTGCTGGATTTAGAATACATAGTGTCACCACCCCAATCTATCCTGAGGGTGTCGTAAGAGTCGTCAAAATGAAGTGGGAAAGCCGATAACCTAGCCGTAAGATAAAGGGGAATCTTGAAACGAAACGCTTTTTTTTTTACTTTGGAAATCCTCATTGATACCAGACCTCAAAACACCAGCCGGGTTATGTGGGACTCCGGGGCGCGGAAAGCTGGTAGTTGCGCCCCAACCTACCCACTAAAACCAACGGTGTCCCTTAACTGCCCGAGACAGGGCCACGGGTTTCACTCCTCCCGATGGGGGAACGTGTACGGAAGTGTAGCGTACCTGCCTCAATACACGAAATCTGGCTGGAGTTGACCACGCGCCACGGGAAAGAGCCCTACGCAAGTACCGTGGCGTCTCCTATGTTTGGGTATGAATGCCGAAAGGCGGGCCAGACCGTGGGTTGGTGGTGGGTTGTCCTCCCGATGGGGGAACATGCTCCGTGACCCTGATGGGGCCTTGGCCCGCTTGTAATAAAGGGCCCCACGCTTTGATGGGGAGCTCTGGACGCTCCCCAACCCACCGAGAGGCACGTGCGGGACATTGCACGTGCCCACGTCAGGCGCCGGAGGAGCTGGCGCCCGACCCACGCGACTGTGGCAGCCTTGGCACGCCTGCCTGGCCGCCCCTCCGCTGCTAGTGGTGGCAGCCCTGGCCTCAACTCCACTGCAATGACCATGCCGTGTGTCGCGGCAGGTTAAGGCTTCTGAGGCAACTCTGAGGACAGAGGAGTCCCCAGAGCCAAGGATCATTCCAATCCCAATCCCAAGAAAGATTCAGTGCCTTGAAGGACACGGTGGTGACTCTATACGTTTATTCTAAATGCGTCACCAAACAAAGCAATTTAATTTGCACAAGACAGACGGACACACTAAAAGGCAAATTAATTTAAGCCCTGAAATGAGAATCATAGGGTCCGTAAATTATTGCAGCCTAACTCTGCTGTCGCAGTGCGACTCACAAAACTCGCCTTTATACAGTCGGACTAATTGTTATGACCACCGCACATGAGGATAGCTCATAATCCAACATTTTAAGGACCATTTCGGCTTATCTTTACACGTGATCTATAAAATAGTATAATATAATAACTTAGGCTACTTTTTTAGACTAGCTTCGCCACGCAGCGTCATCTGCGGTACGACAATAAGTAAGCGCGGGAGAAACCGCGGGGCGCAGTCAGTCCTGAATAAGAGCGTAAGTACGGCTGATAACCTAGGCGCAAGGTAAAGAAAACTTTATACGAAACCCTTTTTTTTACGTCAGAAATCCTCATGGATTCCCGGCCGTTGGACTGGTGGGTTATGTGGGACTCCGGGGCGCGTGGAGATGGTAAATTGCACCCCGACCTACCCATTAAAACCGACGGTGATCCTCGACTGCCTGACTCCAGGGTCGCAGGGTTCACTCCTCCTGTTCGGGGGAGTATGCTCCGCGACTTATACGAACCCCTGTGCCAACTCGCCTGGCAAGCGTGGCTCTAATTAGCCTATCATTACGGCAAGAAGATCCGGAAACAAACTCTGTAGTTGCCTTTTCTTTTCAAATCATTGGTTCAACAAGCACTATACAGCATAGTCGCCAGATGAGAGAAACACGCTACACGTTTACGCAATGAGTGACGAATAGACCTTGACAGTACTAATTTGAAAGAAAGAGAAGAAAGAAAGAAAGAAACGTGTTTATTTTGTTCTCACATCTTGAGCGGTAGAAAAGACATGTTACAAATAAAATTAACTAAAAAAATTACAAATTTTTAATATCCTTATGTTTTTTTAATTAAATACACATCCGTGAATAAATAGGTCTCCATTGCAAGATGAGGCCGATGTCGATGACCAATGATAGACATCCAGCAGAACTTTAAAAAAAAAGGCTCCAGCACTATGTATAATCTGTATCCCGGGGGCAGTTTACAGACATGTAATTCACGAACACAAATGACACCCAGACTCAGAGCAAGTACCTCTGATTTACACAAAGACCCGGCCCCGGAAACCAACCTGGGACCCCATGATCCGTTTTAAAAACAAACCCATTGATTTGAAACAAAAGCAACTACAGAGTTTCTTGCCGGCTCTTCTCTGTAGAACAGTATTCCGAATCGGTGGTAGTTTCAGCATGAATGTGGGTGGACGTAAGGGTTGTGGAAGATCAAGAGAGATGGATGGATTGTAAGAATGAGAAATTGTGTCTGAAAGGTGTGACTGTAGATATGACGACTGATAGGTGTGTATGGTGACTACCACCTAGCGTGGGACAGGGTTCGTAAGATGATGATAATGGTAACTGTAAATATGACGATTTATAAGAGTTTTGTGATACAACACAAAACTAAATAAAATAAATAAGTAAATAAAGTTCATTTTGAGTTTGAGTTTGAAACGCAGCAAACTCCTACACCAAACGAAAGAACCAAACGTCGCTAGCCCTAGAACTCGATATACTTACTGAACAGCAAGGACAGTAGCCAGATGATGAGTATGGCGGTCTTGGCTCTTCCCGTGGTGGACTTGAACTTGAGCGGGAAGCAGATGGCGTACCAGCGGTCCACGGAGATGAAGGTCAGGGTCAACACCGACACCGTCACTGACACCGACTGCGACAAAGACGGCTTATTAAATCAGGATTTCAGATACGCAATTTCACCAGCCCACATCATTCTGAGGGTGTTGTAAAGGAACGCAACTGGCGGATCACCTAGAATAGAATAGAATAGTCTTTATTGTACACCAATAATATTAAAAGTTAACATGGCAATAGAGAAATACAATAAAGAAATGTACAATGGGCGGTCTTATCGCACAAGGCGATTTCTTCCAGACAACCAAGCCGCAAGAGATGGAAAACTTGATACAAATCGAAAACGAAACTCTGTGGCAACCCGTCTTGCAAGCGTGGCTCAGTAGGCTAATTTCACTCCATGAATTTGGAGGAGGCACGACTCAGTATTAGGTCACTCATGAGCTGAAACGGCGAAGATAAACACATTATAAATTAAAAAAGTCATAGACAAACCTATGATGGACGCCATATAATCATTTGATGAAAATAAAAATACAAAATAAGGCATCTAACGTAAAATTTCATATATAGCGCCATCTTTTAGCGGGTTCGTTAAACAGGTGCAATCAGTCATCGTGGCCATTAGCTCCGGGTAAGATAGGCGCGTCTGATGGGCTCTGATAAGCCAGACACCCTTTCAGTCAACGTCGGAAGCATTTGGGTAATGTTCTTGTCTAGTTTATTTATTTATTAGTCGAATTAAGTTTATGTATTTCATTTGCGAACTTAAGTAACCATAAAATTATGATGCTAGATTCATTTAATATGGATTGATACCAAAGGATAAAATAAGAGCTTTTATAGCGGTGCCATTTGAATATCACTATCACTACATAGTATAAAACAAAGTCGCTGTCGTCTGTCCGTCCCTATGTATGCTTAAATCTTTAAAATTACGCAACGGATTTTGGTGCGGTTTTTTTAATAGTTAGAGTGATTCAAGAGGAAGGTTTATATGTATAACCCACCCCCGCTTTGCACGGGCGAAGCCAGGGCGGGCAACCAGTATTTCATAAAATGAAAAATTTCATTTAAGGTCATTTTAAGGTCTAACTATTATAGTTACGTCTATAATAGTTAGACCATTAGACATATGCTGTCGTGATATTTTTAGTAGACAATTATAATGTTCTTTAAAGTCGTAGTACAGTATTTTTGTCTTTAGTCAATAGTTTTCGCAGCGCACGCGATGGAAGGAGGTATTTTGGTTGTTTTTTTTCACACCTTGGGTTACATTATTGGAGTATTAGTATGAATGCCTAACTTTTTTGAAAATTTAATATTGTTAGTTTTAGTTAGTAGTTAATCATCACTACATAGTATAAAACAAAGTCGCTGTCGTCAGTCCGTCCCTATGTATGCTTAAATCTTTATCCCTAAAACAACAAGGCAGCTTTGCCGAGTAAACTCGAAGATAAAACTACTACTTACTTCTTAGCCCATAAATGACCCACTGCTGAGTCGGGCCTCCTCCAAATACATGGAGGGCGATTAGCCTACTGTGCCACGCTGGCCAGACGGGTTGGCACATGGTTACGTGTCAAGTTTTCCTTCTCTTACAGCTAGGTTATTTCGACTGCCTACTGTCGACCCTTACGACACCCTCAGAATGGAATGGGATGGTGACACCATGTATTCTTAATCACCACACGGGCTAAAATATAAAAGCAAATACTTAATTTTGGCCATTTCGTCGTCGTCTCAGCCCATAAATGACCCACTACTGAGTCGGGCCTCATCCAAATTCAGGGAGGAAAATTAGCCTACTGTGCCATGGTGGTTTGTATCAAGTTTTCCTTCTCATACGCTAGGTGATCTGCCTTTCACGCTCCTTTAGTCGCCTCTTACGACACGCTCTTGATAGTAGGTACGGGTTGGTGACATTGTGTATTCTAAATCCGTCACCACAAGGATTTGGCCATTTATTAAGCTGAAATATGGAATCGAGTAAAATACCGAATCGTCTTAATTGAGTAAAATAACCGGCTTGGATAAACACAATGATTTGATGTCGGGTCGGATCCTTAATTAAACAGACTATACCCATTCAATCACGGCGTCTCGTTCATTAATTCCGTTCAATCTGACAGACTGTGTATACACACTGTAAATGTGTGTAAGTGTGTACACACAGTGACGCTTATCAAACTTGTAATGGTGGCTGTACACATTCGCCGAGAGCATCTCGCCGAGAGTCACGGCCGATATGGCCCTCGACGAGAGCATCCATGAACATCATTTTTCATTTGTTTCAGTACAAATGAAGATCCTGTGACTTCTTTGACTCGCGCGCACAGAGCCGAAAAGCGACCGAGGATAAGTAAGGCGAGGCGCGAGAGAGCGAGACAAGACGAAATCACCATGTACAGACTCGCTCTCAGTCGGTCTCGGGGTGTCTCGACGAGTGTGTACAGTTAGCATAAAACATATAAAATGCGATATGAAACAAAAATATACAGGATGTACCAAAAATAGCAACCCACAGCGACACTAGAAGTAAGGCAGACCTAGACCTAGGGCTCTTCCACAAAAAAAATGCTCAAATAAAAATAAAATAAACAATAAAAAAAAAATACTTAATAAAACATTATATTTGTGACGATTTAGTAACATAGAACGAAAAAATCGGGTATTTAAAAAAAGTATCGGGTAATTAGAATAATTCTAATATATCGAAATCCATAAGAATTTTTTTTTGTGGAATCGACCTAGGGCTATCCTACTTTCAGTGTCGCGGTGGCATGCTATTTTTGAGACACTCTGTACATTTAAAAAAAATCTAACAGTTTTAATATCTCGAAATCCATGACACTTTTCTTCAGCCATTTTTTTGTGGAATAGACCTAGGGTATCCAAATTCAGATCAAGTGCCTCTGGTTTACACAAACACACTTGCCCTATCCCGAAATCGAACCCGGGAACCGTTGATCCAAATGCCGCACATCTAACCCATAGACCAACGAGGCATGGATCTTTCTTCATAAGAAGTGAAGTGCCACCATTTATAATTCTGTGTACGGATGTGTCTGTTAGTTTCGTCCAATCCGACAGATTATTTAAACAGAGTATAAAGCGATGACGTCTGTCTTCGAGATTATTTATTTTGTAATTCATTAGGGTCAGCGCCGACCAACAGAGTGGCGGCGACGAGACTAATTCAGTAACAATGCCTCGTTGGTCTAGTGGTTAGATGTGCCGCCTTTGGATCAACGGGTCCCGGGTTCGATTCCGGGGTCGGGCAAGTGTCTTTGTCTAAACCAGAGGCACTGGCTCGGAGTCTGGGTGTCATTTCTATCTATAATATGTATGTATTTACAAAAAACAATGTATATCTGTAGTTTATCATCCATCTCGTTACCATAACACAAGCATTAAGTTGCTTACCTTGGGACGAGATGGCGTTGGGTGAAATGTCCAAGGATATTTATTTAAAAAATTAACCTAAAACGCTTCAGAATACAACTGTATTTCATCATCATCATCATCATTTCAGCCAAAAGACGTCCACTGCTGGACATAGGCCTCCCCCAAAGAGTTCCACAAAGGCCGGTCCTGGGCCGCCCGCATCCATCGTTTTCCGGCGACCTTAATCAGGTCATCGGTCCACCGTGTGGGAGGCCTACCAGCACTGCGCTTTCCGGAACGCGGTCGCCATTCCAGGACTTTTCTGCCCCATTGGGCGTCGGTCCTGCGCGCTATGTGCCCAGGAAAACCAGCGTCACCGACATAGCCCACAGGATTGCCAAACTTAAGTGGCAGTGGGCAACTGTATTTGGTACAACGAAATACAATGACGGCGAGCGACGCGCGGTGAGCGTATTCTAAATACAGATGCATTCTGAAGCGTTTTAGGTTGAATTTAAATTGTTACTGAATAAGTCTCTTCGCCGCCACTCTGTTGGTCGGCGCTGACCCTTATCGGTAATGTTTGTCCGTATGACGGTTTTAGAATACTAATATCACCAACTTAGCAGATAAAGTGGAGTGTAATGACGACAATGGTGAACTATAACTTTGTACCAGGGGTTGGTTGAGCCTCCTTTGGATCAACCAGTCTCGGGTTCGATTCCGGGGTCAGGCAAGAGTCTTTGTCTGAACCAGAGTATTTTATGTACATGTTGGTATTTCTTGCTGGCTCTTCTCTGTGGAATAGCATTCCACAGAGAAGCAAATCAATGATAAATTGGAATATAGTTGTAAAGTAACGGTTTTTATTTCGTGTACTTTTTTTATTATTTGACTACGTATATTTGAAAGAATTCTAAAACAATCTTCAAATTATTTTGTAATGTTATGTCACATTGTAACTATCAATAATCGTTGTTATAAATATTGACTAAATACTGCTGATGGTTTGACCTTTATGGCTATTAGCAGTCTTTGTATACAAAAATTATAAAAAGCGACTACATAGTTTCTAGCCGGCTCTTATTTTAAGAGCAGCCTTCCGAACCGGTGTGGTAAATGGTAAATCTCTATATATAAAAATGAATCGCTGTTCTTTAGTCTCGCTAAAACTCGAGAACGGCTGGAGCGATTTGGCTAATTTTGGTCTTGAAATATTCGTGTGAGTCCAGGGAAGGTTTAACAGTTGAAAAAACATAGAAATATTGTAAGTAAAATAATAAATACAACAATTTTATTTTCCCATACAAACTGTTACCTGTCAAACATCTGACGTTCGTCCCGACGGTTCGGTAATCTTTATATCATAAACTAAGTAAATGATTATAATCGAATTTGCGCAACGTGTATTTGTTTGATTTAGTTTGATCAAAATTAAGATAGCTTACATCTCAATTTATTAATATTATATTATTGCAACTTATTTGTCTATTATTTGACAGTTATAATCATATGTTCGCTCCAAACAATGGCGCTGTTGACTGTATTGTCTTTATTGGAGTAAGTATTTAATAGATGGTGCTTTGTTAAAAGTACAAACGTTTCATACATGTATATACAAATTAATGAAATAAATAGAAATAAAATAAAATAAATACGCGGAAAATTAGGAAAATAAAGAAGACTTAAACACCATATAAAATTATTTCTAATCTAAAATTAAACTTTTTAAATGTAACCTCATTACGATTGACATGAAATTAATAGAATGCGTGCTGCAAATATTGTCAAAGAGGATGTAACAACTAAAAAGTATCGTTTAAAACAGATGCTTCGGTCGGAGAACAGTTACTTTATCTTACTAATATTATAAACGTGAAAGTTTGTAAGTATGGATGAATGGATGGATGGATGTTTGTTACTCTTTCACGTAAAAACTACTGAATGGATTTTAATGAAACTTTACAATAATATAGCTTATACATCAGAATAACACATAGGCTACAAGTTTTAAAGATATTATGTGAATTACAACAATATAAACAAGTCGAATTCAAAATTTCTAATTGTCAAATTTTCGACCATATTAAATTACTTATAGACAACATAACGTTTCGCTGTCAGTTGCGTTTTGTTAAAGTAGGTTTTATACGGACGGGATAAAAATCTCAGGTATCCTATGTCCAACTTTCTTTTTGTTTTATATATATATAATGCGGAACAAAGTTCGCCGGGTTAGCTAGTTATAAATATATATTGAGAACTGAAATGTACATTGTTGGTTTAGTGGTTACACGTGTCACCTTTGGATCAACGGGTCCCAGGTTCGATTCTAGGGTCGGGCATGTGTCTTTGTCTAAACCAGAGGGTGTCATTTGTGTTCCTGAATTACATGTCTGTAAACTGCCCCCGCGATACAGGTTACACCTAGTGCAGGGGTTTCGTTAAATATATATATTTTACTAGTACTTAATACTTCTCGGCCCATAAATTACCCACTGCTGAGTCGGGCCTCCCCCAAATACATGGAAGATAATTAGCCTACTGCGCCACGCTGGGTAGACGGGTTGGCACAGTGTACCGGGACGCCCTCTCTGACAGTCGCTTGCCCGTTGCGGGCACCACGCCGGGGCGTCACAGTAGAATGCGTTTACGCGAACTTGTGGCGCCCCAAGCGCGCCGTGTGAGGGTATACCTCTGGGGTTTTAGTGGGTATACGGGTTCTGTCCCGGGAGTCCCACATAATGACCGACCTCTCCCCCGGGGGGCGGTTGTATGCATAAAGCATTTCCCCAGCGGCAAAAAAAAAAGGGTTTCCTATCAAGTGTTCCATCTCTTGCATCTAAGTTTTCGGACATATCATTTCCTTTTTTCGGCTCTTATGACACCCTCAGGATAAAACTGGGAGGTGACATTGTGTACAACAACAATTTACAACGAATAGCGAACACAAATAAGTATATGACGTACCAGTACCAGACATTGCTGAAAATTCCTAAATGCTCCATAAATTTTGCCACCCTGTATACTATAGCGTGCCTGAGTGCCTCTCCCCCAGCCGTGAAATGCTTTCGAATAATGTAGTGAAAATTCAATTTGGTTTCATTCAGTGGAAGTTAACAGACTTATGAACAAGTAGAGCATTTATCGCGTACGCAACACTGAGAATATGCGCTTATTACGTTAAGATGATTAAAATGTTTGTAACTAGGTCATGCGCGTGTGGTGACGGATAGAATACATAATGTCACCCCCATTTCAATCTGAGGGTTTCGTAAGGGGATTAATAAATAAATAAATATCCTTGGACATTTCACACAACTTAATGCTTGTGTTATGGTAACGAGATGGACGATAAACTACTTAGATACATTTTTTTTTGTAAATACATACATATTATACATAGAAATGACACCCAGACTCCGAGCCAGTGCCTCTGGTTTAGACAAAGACACTTGCCCGACCCCGGAATCGAACCCGGGACCCGTTGATCCAAAGGCGGCACATCTAACCACTAGACCAACGAGGCAGTCACCACCCCATTGAATACTGAGGGTGTCGTAAGGGCCTACTAATGGAAGTAACATGGCTTTTAACCTGCCCAGAAGAGAAGGAGAACTTAAAACAAAACCCTGTTCCAACCAAAAATAATATACCGATATATACAGCGTGGCATAGTTGGTTAATTTCCCACCTGTAATATGAGGAGGGCCGGCCCACCCGTGGTGATTTACGGTCTGAGAAATAAGTAAGCCTTCTAAACATGAAAGAAGTTTTGAAATCGACGCATTCGTTTTGTGTGAATTCGTTACAAACATACAAATCTTTCCACTTTATAATATTAATATTGATGTAATGAATGCAGTAGTTTTTTGTTCTTTTTAGTAGTCTTAGATGAATGTGAAAAAGGTGTCTTTCAATACGGAATAGCGTAAATGCGATTAAAAAGGGGTGCAATCACATATGAAAAAGCAAAGAAAGAAGGGAGTGTGGTTGACATTATTATTTCTAATTAATGTTCTAATACGAATTATTTCTATACTCTAATTATATCACTATCACTACATAGTATATAACAAAGTCGCTGTCGTCTGTCCGTCCCTATGTATGCTTAAATCTTTAAAACTACGCAACAGATTTTGAAGCGGTTTCTTTTCCTCTTCTATCTTTTATTTATTTATTTATTATATATTTATAGATAGAGTGATTCAAGAGGAAGGTTTATATGTATAATATATGCATAATTGCACCAGTGCGAAGCCGGGGTGGGTCGCTAGTTTCGTATAAAACAGTTTCAGTATCTAGGAGCTTTTAAATTTAGAACATTACTTTCGGTCCTCGTCCCATTACATGGAGAAATATTATGGCCTCCTCCATTTATAACACACACAATAAGATGCCTTTAGTCAAATTTAGATGTTAACACTTGAACATCAGACTCACCTGGAAATACAGCACAATCCTGCACATCGCATCCCCAAAGAACCAGGTCTCAGTCACATCCCAGAGCACAGTCGGCGGCAGACAAATTAGTATCACCATGAAATCAGCTACAGCTAAATTCACTATGAAATAGTTGGTCACTGTCCTCATTGAATGATTCCTATACACCGCTATGCACACCAAAGCATTCCCAATAAGTCCGATTACGAATACAATCGCATGAGTCGCTATCAAAACCCATTCGTAGGGTTGTGGAAATATATAATTGTTCAGCATTTCCATGTAATCTTCTTTAGTCATGTTACAATAATCAACATCACCAACGCAAGGTTCTTCAGTAAAATTCTCAATGTCCCTCATCCCTGGGAGAAATTCTCCAATGTTCTCTAATAACGTTTCGTTTTTTTCTTTACCTTCTTCACCTTCATTCGTGTTTATAAGATAATCTTCATCTTTGTAATACACAGTTTTATTAACAGATCTTTTGAATTTGGTATTAGATATTCTATCTAAGTTGTTCAATACTGCCTTGCTGTAACTTTCCATGTTGCAGAAGTATATCTTTGTGACTAGCACCATCGTGATGACCAGAAATTTTAGCCCCATTTTGAAGTTTATTTCGTCATTTTAGGGGAGATAATTGTAGAAAGATATCGGCAACATCTGAAACAAAACGGTCTATGGTCAATATTGTAGTTTCCAGCACAAATTAAAATAAGACTGTACTTTCATACTTTCGTGAGTGTTAAGAGAGAGAGAGAGAGAGAGAGAGAGAGAAATTCTTTATTGTGCAAATAACACGGCGCACTACAGAGAAATACAGACAATTACATGTAGGTATGTAACAAGCACAATAGTAATAGCTGCTTAAAATGTTGCACATTTTTTAAGAGAAACTGGCCGTACTCGCGCCAAAAATTCGGATAAGTTCGATTATAGTTTCGGACCATCCGGAGTTTGCCGAAAGACGCCACCCCGCCGACAAACTAATGGTTGCGAAACTATAGTCAGACTTATCCGGTTTTTTCGCATGAGTACAATCGGTTTGTCATTTAAACAATTTTTTTTAATATATAATTTGTGTTTTTTGGAAATTATATTTAAGTACGTATTACTAATAAAATAACGTTGGTCTGCCTCGTTGGTCTAGTGGTCAGATGTGCCGCCTTTGGATCAACGGGTCCCGGGTTCGATGCCGGGGTCGGGCCAGGGTCTTTGTCTAAACCAGAGGCACTGGCTCGGAGTCTGGGTGTCATTTCTATCTATAATATGTATGTATTTACAAAAAACAAAAAAAATATGTATGTAAGTAGTTTATCATCCATCTCGTTACCATAACACAAGCATTAAGTTGCTTAACTTGGGACGAGATGGCGTTGTGTGAAATGTCCAAGGATATTTATTTATTTATTTAATGAAATATAAATAATATTTTTCGATTTTACCGATTTTACTCGAACGCCACCTTTTTGTTATTTTTCTTCCAAGTTTAAAAAAAATAATGATGATGATTCCTAGCTAGATCGATTTATCGCCCCCGAAACCCCCTATATACTAAATTTCATGTAAATCGTTGGAGCCGATTCCGAGATTCCAATTATATTTAAATACAAGAATTGCTCATTTATAGATATAAGATAGCATTTTTCAGTAGTAAACAAACCTGTACGAATAAGAGTGTGGAAAGATATAATTGGACGACATGGTTGGCGCAGTGGTTGAGCGATCGACTGCTGCGCAGCATGTCGCGGGTTCCATCCCCGCACCGGAGAAATATTTGTACGACCTACAAGTATTTGTTCCGGGTCTGGGTGTTATCTATGTATAATATGTACGTATTTACAAAAAAAAAATGTATATAAGTAGTTTATCATCCATCTTGTTACCATAACACAAGCATTAAGTTGCTTAGCTTAGGACGAGATGGCGTTGTGTCAAATGTCCAAGAATATTTATTATTTATTTATTTAATTGTAGTAATTCGAATTATTTATTTTGCCAGAATTATTTCGAACCTAGGCCTGCTTCACAATCTCTGGTCCTAAGGTACCGCATCCATCGGATTTTAAACGCCTTTAACTAAGTCGCCTGAACATTAAAGTCAAATCATTTATTACCTATGTATAGGCCACAATGAACAGGCATAGGTAATGTAGTTTACCACCAGTTCGGAACGCGACCACTGCTGAGAAAAACTGGCAAAAGAACTCAGAAGGCTTGACCCTTTTTTTTTTACTTTGCGGTCCTATATAATTATTTAATATTTTACCAACAAATTCCATATAACAAACTGTTCTATCGGATCCGGGAGGCGTCAACTGAAACGTGAATACTAAAACAATACAAAATAAACTTGATTAAAACGTCCTTAGTCCAGTGAGCCGACCAACCCCAAGCTGCAGCACATGTTCACAATTATAACACACTAGCGACCCACCCCGGCTTCGCACGGGTGCAATGATGAACATCTAAATTTATAAGTGTCTCTCTACAATATTATGCATGTTTAATACATAAAATCCGTTGCGTAGTTTTAAAGATTTAAGCATACACAGGGACGGACAGACGACAGCGACTTTGTTTTAAACTATGTAATGATGATAAAGATGTGACAGCCAACGACCCGCTATATTATGGAAATGACCGACCTGTCACATATCGCATTTCTACATAAGTTTTTATTTTAATTTAATGTCGTTTAGGAATATAAACACAGAGAATAATAAAGGTTTTCAATTAGAAATAGGAGAAGGTTTCTCATTAACAAATATATACCTCTAAGTCTAACAGATGTAGGAGATTACACATTACTCTTACACATGGTTTTTGTTCCTGTACTGTTTCCTCAAACCATTATGCCGTATCTTGCTAATGATGCGACTAAATATAACCTAACCTTTTTATATAAGGAACAGTTTTCTACTTTGATGGAGCGCCGAGTAAAAATGACGTTAAAATCTTAGAATGGTTGAGTAGACTTTGATAAACACAGCCTTTCACAGAAAAACAAATACTTTTTTTATGATATAACGCGTATATATTGGATTATTTAATTCCCAACGTTTCGAATGCTTTGCAGCAGTCGTGGTAACGGGAAAGACTAGTTGACAGTTGTCTTCAAAAGTACAATGAAACTGTTAAACCTACCGCATAATTTTGTTTTATTAATATCGTTCCCTGTGCACGAAGATATCGCTCACGATGTCCAAAGGTCTTGCAGATGAGTGTTGAGCTTGATCAATTAATGACTGTTTAATTTCAATGTGTGATAATCGCGAACACCTAAGACATGAAAAAACTAATTTAAAATCGAATCATCATAAAATCGATTCGACTCATTAGAATTATAGGAGTGAGGAATTGTGTATGAAAGGTGTGCCTGTAGATATGACGACTGATAGGTGTGTATGGAAACAACCTAGCGTGGAACGGCCGTCGTAGAATGATGATTTTAAATTTGAATATGACGATTTATAAGAGTTTTGTGATAAAACCTTGAGTGGAGACCGCGAATCGGCAAGCATAGTGTGGAACGGCCCTCTGCTAGATGGAGCAACGATCTGCGAAAGGTTGCGGGCAGCAGCTGGATGCGTCAAGCTGAAGACAGGGGGCTATGGCGCTCTTTAGGGGAGGCCTATGTCCAGCAGTGGACTAATGTGGACTGATGATGATGATGAAATAAAGTTCCTTTAGAGTTTGAGTTTTAAAAATGAAATTCAAATAGTTGGTCTGTCGGTACTTGGTCCATTTGGTTTTTAAATTCGATTTGGTTCGATTGAAGGTGCGGACGAGTCCATTAAGGGCTTGTCATGTAAAGCGATCTTTTTGGGAGTCCATTCTGAAGGCATTGGATTTCACGCTGAGTTGAAGTAGGAAATGGGAAAGGATTGGCCGCAAATTGTATTAGGGCTATCGAAATAGGTCAGAACGAAATGGAATGGTATGAATGAACGGCTTTAAGCGGTTAAATTTAAGCGTTTTGTGTTGTTAGCTATTAATGTCAATGTTTTAAAATTATTATTTTGTTTTTTTTTGTAATATGTTGTCTAACTTTTTAAGTGATTGGAATAAGTACACAGTGAATTTACCTGAACTTTGGGGAACAGAGACAGTTTTCGGAGACTCAATTAGCATTTTTTTTTTCTGGATATTGAGTAGGTAACTATAAATCTATATTGCCGGATTACCAAACTTAAGCGGCAGTGGGCAGGGCACATAGCTCACAGGACCGACGCCCGATGGGGCAGAAAAGTCCTCGAGTGGCGACCGCGTTCCGGAAGGCGCAGTGCTGGTAGGTTTCCCACACGGTGGACCGACGACCTGGTTAAGGTCGCCGGAAAGCAATGGATGCGGGCGGCCCAAGACCAGCAGTGGACGTCTTTTGGCTGAAATGATGATGATGAAATCTACATGAATGTCTTTCATATGCATGTTCTCAGTCACACAATCCATCTATCTCTTTACCCACAATACTTACGTCCATCCACATTTAAAGTGAAACTACTACCAATTCGGAATGCTGCTCTATACAGAAGAGCCGGCAAGAATCTCTGTAGTAATTAGGTAAAATACCTAGGAACGGACAATAAATTAATAAACTGACACTGATTGTCGATTTTGAGAGTTTTGGCAACCTAGTAAATGTTACCAAAATTCTCAAAATCAAAGGAAAGGTGATTCTCGTTTTTTTTTTGTTCTTTATTTATTTAAAAAGACTTTTATACTTTTAACTGATTTTTCTTTTATTTAATTTGCAAATTCGGGGGCATGTTCATTTGCTTAATCTATTTCTTTTTTTGTTTTTTCTTATTTTCAGCCCACTGCTAAATCGGGCCTCTTCCAATTACATGTAGGGTAATTCAATTAGCCTACTGTGCCACGCTGGCCAAACGGATTGGCATAGGGTTTCGTATCAGATGTTCCTTCTCTTGCGGCTAGATAATCGGCCTTATCATTTCCTTTTGTCGGTTCTTACGACACCCTCAGGATGAAATGGGGTGGCGACACTATGTATTCTAAATTCGTCACAATCTATTTACTTTCAATAAAGCAACATTATTTAAGTTAATTTACCTGTTTTTATATTTGTAGGTGTATTTAAAACCAATGCAGCAGATTTATCTCGAGTTCAGGTTAACTCAAGGCTTATCGAGTAAATGTCTGACAAAGTTAAATTAACTAGTCCCCAGCCTACCACTAGTGCAGCTCTAATCACTTCTAAACTTAGAGATAGCAGTTAACTTTGGAACTTGATACAGCTACCAAGACTACATAAGTAAGCATTTTGTAGGAGAAATATGTCATTTTAGATACTTTATAGGTATGTAGATTGGGCCTTATCGTTTCCTATTGTCAACTGCACTGCCTTGTTGGTCTAGGGGTCGGATGCGCCGCCATTCGATCACAGGGTCCCGGGTTGGATTCCGGGGCTGGGCAAGTGTCTTTGTGTAAACCAGAGGCACTTGCCCTGGGTCTGGGTGTCATTTGTATTCGTGAATATCATGATGGAAACTGCCCCCGCAATACATAGTGCAAGGGTTTATTTAAAAAAAAAAAACCTACGACCCCCTCATGATGGAATGGAGTGCTGGCACAATTTATTCTAAATCCGTCACTTTTAGTCTTAGTATCTTTTTGTGGTACTCCTCCATGTGCGAATTATTAATGTAACTTGTTAAGTCTAACAATACCGTGAACCTCCACGGGATTGTGTACAGAATACTCTTGTCTGACTGATGTTCCAATCTGACACGATCGTTAACCGTCCCACGGGGGGTCAGAGACGTGCGCTTATTTGTCAGATGTCAGTGTACCTAGTGGGCTGGGATCAAGCGATCATGTTACAGGATATAGAGACACAGAAAGGGTCTAAGTAACGAAAACATTAAATTCAAAGAATTTATTTTGTATGGGTCACGATGGACACTTATGAATAGTCAACATAATATCTATTTAAATAAAAAAAGGATTGCTGTTCGTTAGTCTCGCTAAAACTCGATAACGGCTTTGGCTAATTTTGGTCTTGAAATATTCGTGGAAGGTTTGAAAGGTAATAAAATATGAAAAAAAAATCATTTTTTGTAATACGTATTATTTTTGTTCCAGTTAAGATTGTGTACATCACTATCATCACTACATAGTATTATACAAAGTCGCTGTCGCCTGTCCTATGAATGCTTAAATCTTTAAAACTACGCAACGGATTTCGAAGCTGTTTTTTTTAATAGATAAAGTGATTCAAGAGGAAGGTTTATATGTATAATACATGCATAATATTGTAGAGAAACACTGATGGATTTAGATGTTCATCATTGCAGCCGTGCGAAGCCGGGCGGGTCGCTAGTATTTTGATAAAGTTGGAACATTCTGGACTTATCATTCAGGTGTTTTTTTATTGATTCTGAGCGGGACGAATTTTGCCGGTTCAGCTAGTTCTAAGATAAAACATTCGACCGTATACCACCAGTTCGGAACGCGACCACTGCTGAGAAGAACTGGCAAGAAACTCACAGTGCTTGTTATTTTGTTTTTCCTTGCGGTCCTATTTCTTGTGTGTATAATAACATAAATATAGAATATTTACACTGACCAGCTTAGGCCCAAGCAGCTCGGTCGTTTACATAATCAGTACGCTGTTTGTGAAGTTTTGTCTTAACCGTCTTTTTAATGGCATTGCGAGTCAATTCTTTCAAAAAGGCAGTTTGTTGTAAAATCGTATACATTGACCCATGAAAGAGTTACTTATTCTGTGGAGACGAGTACAATGGACAGCAAGATGATTGTTGTTTCATGTATCAATATTATGTATTGTATATATGTCACAGTTTTTTCCACAGCACATCAAATTTTCAAAGATATCAGTGGGACTCTGAGATAGCACGAAGGTGAAATTTTTTTACACATATCTAACACATAACTATATTTCGTGTGGTTAATGTATTTAGACTCACATTTTTTACACTTTTATATTATATTTCTGACACAGGTCTGGAGCACGGTAAGATAGTGAGAGACCTTTATTTGCCTTACTGTGTGTGTGCGTGTAAGTGTGTGAGTGTGGAAGGTGCCATTCTTAAAATAAAGACCTTTTTTGTACTGAGGGAAACCTGTTGTAGGTCCACTACCGGAGGGACGGGTCATTCGGGAAACTCCGTAGACTCCATTTGACAGTGGCTTAGAGCTCTACCCTCACTTGTTTTCTATTAGGTGTGCTTCGCTCTAGGACTTTTGATGTAGAACAGAGTGTCTCTAATCGTGTTCTTGTCCTGTTGTGTCCCTATGTTCTTAGTTGGGACACATTTGTTCTCGGCTGCAGAAAGCCATTGGTTATCCGAAGGTAGTGCAGCAACTAGTTCCCGACTCGGGAACTAGTTGCTGCACTATGTATAACCTGTATCGCGGGGGCACGGACACAATTGACACCGGAATCGGAGCAAGTGTCTCTGGTTTAGACACACATTTAATATACTATTTTTCATAAAATACTAGCTGACCCGACAGACGTTGTCCTGTCTGAACTATGAATATTGAATTCGAATTGGAATAATTAATAATAAATTAATACACCGCCTTTTCTTATCGATTCCAATCCCTTACTTAATGTAATTAAAAAAGAAAAAAAGTAATTATGCCAAAAATAGCGAACCGTCGGGACGAACGTCAAATGTTTGACAGGTAACAGTTTGTATGGGAAAATAAAATTGTTGTTTTTATTATTTTACTTACAATATCAATGTTTTCTCTAGACTCTTAAACCTTCCCTGGACTCACACGAATATTTCAAGACCAAAATTAGCCAAATCGCTCCAGCCGTTTTCGAGTTTTAGCGAGACTAACGAACAGCTATTCATTTTTATATATAGAGATTAAATTACTAGTGGCCTGCCCCGGCTTCGCCCGTGAAAAGCGGGGGTGGGTTATACATATAAAGCTTCCTCTTGAATCACTCTATCTATTAAAAAAAAACAGCTTCAAAATCCGTTGCGTAGTTTTAAAGATTTAAGCATACATAATGACCGACAGACGACAACGACTTAGTTTTATACTATGTAAAGATAAAGATAATTTTTCATAAATCCCTCCTTTCAAAATTTTTATTTAAAAAAATCATAAGGTTCGCTTCTGACATGTGTACTTTGTACAATCGCACTTTTTTACGATCTTTTCGTGAAATAAAGGCTTTTGGTATCATCTATCATCTAGTTATTATGTTAAGTAGTTATTTTTTGACACCATCACCCTCATCATATTTCCAATATGGTGTCACGTGTCCAAAGCAAAAAGGTCATGCATATTATTACGTCATTGTTAACGTAACTAAGATGATTGTATTAATTAAGAGCTCTCGGAGGCACATCAAAAGGACCATATATGGCCTTTAATTAACCTCTAACTTGGTTGCCTAAGGAGAAATTGGTAAGAAGCCCCGTCTTTGAAGCCATTTATGTAATCAACACCTAATACTGTCAACTGTATATTTGTCCGTGTGGTGACGCATTTAGAATACAAAGTGTCACCATTCCATCCTGAGGATGTCGTCCTTTCAGCCCATAAATAATCTACTACTGAGTTGGGCCTCCCCCAAATTCATGGCGGGAAATATTATACACAAATAAATAATAAATAAATATCCTTGGACATTTCACACAACGCCATCTCGTCCCAAGCTAAGCAACTTAATGCTTGTGTTATGGTAATGAGATGGATGATAAACTACTTTTATACATATTTTTTTTGTAAATACATACATATTATAGATAGAAATGACACCCAGACTCCGAGCCTTTGCCTCTGGTTTATATACAAAGACACTTGCCCGACCCCGGAATCGAACCCGGGACCCGTTGATCTCAAAACACCTTGTACTTGTTACTGAACTTATAACTACTCTTTTCGACGTCAGTTAAATTCTGTACGTACCAAAGTTTAAGTAAAATACGGTGAAGCCAATTTAACCGCGTCCCTTTCTTGTGTTCTTTTTATCATGTCGAAATATTTTTTCATTAAAACAAACGCTGACAAGACAACGCAGAGGGCAGAATAATTTTCTGGCGAATGTTTGCCCTCGCCGTCTTTGCCGGTGAGTTCTTTCACAAATGTTTGACTAAGTCTACAATTACTTGGTGCTGTCACAAATGGCGACTGAGGTCAGAGGGCAAAGTCATTTCTTGTAGCCATTGTTGGAAAAATTAAAACGTGATCAAGACGCCGCCTGACAAAATGGTTCAGTGAAGTAATGTGCGATTTGATTAAGCTAATCAAAATATTCATAAAAACCGTGTCTACAGTTTTTCTATATTGAATCTACATCTACGAGTATTATCACTATCATCATCATCAACACTACATAGTCGATGTCGTCTGTCCGTCCCTATGTATGCTTAAATCAGTAAAACTACGCAACGAATTCTGAAGCGGGTTTTTTATAGATAGAGTGATTCAAGAGAAAGGTTTATATGTATAACTAGTGGCCCGCCCCGGCTTCGCCCGTGCAAAGCGGGGGTGGGTTATACATAAAAACCTTCCCCTTTAATCACTCTATCTATTAAAAGAAACCGCTTCAAAATCCGTTGCGTAGTTTTAAAGATTTATGCATACATAGGGACGGACAGAAGAATGCGACTTTGTTTTATACTATTTAGTGATACGTGTGTTATTATACACGTGCGAGGCCGGAGCGGGTCGCTAGTAGAAGATAAAACTGATGTTTTCTGAACAAGGCTTTAATTGACTGTGAGACCATGGGTTTGTGTGGTGACCATCACACCATCACATCACATACTGAGGCTGTCATAAGAGCCGACAAAATGAACTTGTTGTTGCCCTCATCATCATCATCATTTCAGCCAAAAGACGTCCACTGCTGGACATAGGCCTCCCCCAAGGATCTCCACAAGGGCCGGTCCTGGGCCGCCCGCATCCACTGCTTTCCGGCGACCTTAACCAGGTCGTCGGTCCACCGTGTGGGAGGCCTACCAGCACTGCGCCTTCCGGAACGCGGTCGCCACTCGAGGACTTTTCTGCCCCATCGGACGTCGGTCCTGCGAGCTATGTGCCCTGCCCACTGCCACTTAAGTTTGGCAATCCGGTGGGCTATGTCGGTGACCCTGGTTTTCCTGCGTATCTCCTCATTTCTGATTCGATCTCGCAGGGAAACTCCGAGCATAGCCCTCTCCATTGCCCTTTGGGTGACTTTGAGCCTTCTGATGGAGCCCATAGTGAGCGACCACGTCTCTGTTCCATATGTCATCACTGGCAACACACATTGGTTGAAGACTTTTGTCTTCAGACACTGCGGTATTGTGGACGAGAAGATCTTTCGCAGCTTCCCGAACGCTGCCCACCCGAGTTGGATCCGACGATTGACCTCTTTCTCGAAGTTGGACTTACCTAACTGGACAGTGTGTCCCAGGTAAATGTAATGGTCAACAACTTCGAGAGTAGAACCTCCTTGTTGCCCTATATGCCGCTAACCCACAAGAGAAGGAATGCCAGCGTGGGATAGTAGGCTAATTACCCTCCATGTAATTGGAGGAGGTTCGACTCGGGAGTGGGTCATTTATGGGCTGATTAGAATAGTAGACTTAGAACTGTGTTATTATATGTGTTATTCTGATGTTAAAGCTATATTAATATAAAGTTTCATCAAAATCCCTCCAGTGGTTTTTGCGTGAAAGAGTATCTAACAAATATACACCTTTACATTTTTATATACTTTCAAGTTTATAATATTAATAGGAATGAAATGTAGGCTAAAGAGCAATCAAAAGATCATTATGTCAGTCATAAGGATTTCCACAAATGATGCTGGCCTTGACCTTGACCAGGTCGTCGGTCTACGGCATGGGAGGCCTACCAGCACTGGGCTTTCCGGAACGCAGTCGCCACTCGAGGACGTATTTGTCCCATCGAGCGTCAGTTCTGCGAGCTATGTGCCCTGCCCACTGCCACGACGACACGGTTGGCGCAGTGGTTGAGCGATCGACTGCTGCGCAGCATGTCACGGATTCTTACGTTTTTGTACGACCTACAAGTATTTGTTCCGGGTCTGGGTGTTTTCTATCTATAATATGTATGTATTTACAAAAAAAAAATTTTATACATATAAGTAGTTTATCATCCATCTCGTTACCATAACACAAGCATTAAGTTGCTTAGCTTGGGACGAGATGGCGTTGTGTGAAATGTCCAAGGATATTTATTTATTTATCATTTACTTAAGTTTGGCAATCCTGGCTTTGTCGGTAACTCTGGTTCACCTGAGTATCTCTTCATTTCTAATTCGAGCATAGCAATATTACCATTTGGGTGACTTTCAACCTTTTGATGGAGCCCATAGTGAGGGACCACGTCTCTGTACCATTTATGTCATCACTGGCAACACAGAAAGATGCAATATAATATTGTTGGCAATGTGAATGAAAAGCGGGCTTTAGACAAAAGCGGCGCGCAGCGCGCTACATGCGCTCGCGCATTCTCTTTCGATCCTTAGTGTTGTACAGACGTATATTGTGTTATGTTGGCATTAAAACATTTTGTAGCTACTTTTATTTTTAGGAATTAATTTGTTAAAATTAACTTGCAGTCTTGCAGCTTCATTAAGTTAACCAACATAATGAAGCTGCAAGACAAGAATTTATAACTCTAAGAAACAAAGTGACCGAAACTATTCAGAACGCGAAAAGCAAATATTATCACAAAGCCTTTCATGACTGCGTAAAAAAGCCTTTAAAGATGTGGAAACTTATTAGTAACCTAGTAAGCACTAAATATAAACCAAATTTGCCGCCACACAAATTAGACACCCCAATGGGCCCAATAACCGACGTGAAAGCCATCTGTGACCATTTTAACCAATTCTTTGCTACTATAGGATCGCTCTTAGCAAATAATATAAAAACGACTGCCCCAGCAATCCCTACAAACAGGCAGTTGCAACCCCAATCGGAAAATAGGATACTAATTAGATTCAAGCCAGCGACAGTAGACGAAATAAACAAAATTATCGGCAACCTAAATTCAAATACAAGTACTGGCCTAGATGGCATCAGCTGTAAAATATTAAAATGCGTAAAAACCGCTATAGCAAAACAATTAACGAATTGCATAAATCAAACCTTACAAAATGGCATCTTTCCCGATTCGCTTAAAGTGGCAAAAGTTAGCCCTATATTTAAATCTGGTAAGAAATCTGATCCTAACAATTATCGACCAATTTCCGTCCTTTCAAGTGTTTCTAAAGTCTATGAGAAAATTATCTATGATCGCCTAAACAGGCATCTTGATGTGATTAACTTCCTATCAAAACAACAATATGGTTTTCGTCCACACTCTAACACTTTGTCAGCTACTATTGATTTGGTAACAACTCTTAAAACGAATATAGATCAAAAGTGCGTGGCTTTGGGCATATTCATTGATCTAAAAAAAGCTTTCGATACCATTAGCCATAATTTACTTTTGCAAAAGCTTTATGATATAGGAATACGGGGAACTGCTCATGATATATTTCGTTCATATCTTTCTAACAGACAACAGGTCGTTTGCATTGGAGGAATCCAGAGCAGGCGCGAGTTCCTTAATTTTGGAGTACCACAAGGATCAATTCTCGGCCCCCTGTTGTTCCTTATTTATATTAACGGCATACAAGACCTAGGTTTAATAGGAGACATAAAGCTGTATGCAGATGATACCAGCCTATTTTACTATGGTAATAATATAGAGCCTCTTATTCAACAGGCCCAACAAGATTTAAATACTCTTTGCGAATGGTTTCATCATAATCTATTGACTATAAATATATTAAAAACCAACTACTTAATATTCAGTGCCAAAAATAAAACGATAAGTCCTCATCAAAATTTATTAATTAATGGCAAATCTATAACAAAAGTTAGCTTAGAAAAATATCTAGGCCTTTACTTAGATAAACACCTTACATGGCAACCACACATAGAGAAAATAGGCTCCAAACTGTCAACAATCATGCATGTACTACGGGGGAACGTTCGTTGCTTTCCAAAATCGGTACGGTATATAATATATAATACTATGGTAAAACCTCATCTTGAATACCTCATAGAAGTATGGGGTATAGCCGCCAAAACAAATTTGAAACCACTGCAAATAGCACAGAACAAAATTATTAAAATGCTCTTCCATTATAACTACCTCACTCCAACAGAAACAATATACAAAGAAACTAAAATAATGACTTTACTTCAAACATACAAATATAACACATGCTTACTAGTGCGAAAAATCTTAGATAAACGTATACATACTAAATTAACTTTTACAAAAATAGGACAAACGCAAAATCGGATAACAAGAAGAATGAATGATCTATCCCTAAATCGTCCACGAACCAACTATGGACTAAAAAATATTCTTTATGAAGGAGCCCAGTTATACAATAAACTGCCTAATGACATTAAGGAAATACAATCATATAATTGTTATAAAAAAACTCTTAGGTACCACATCTTGAAAGACTTCTGCAGATTTTAATTTTTCCGATGGCCATTGACATAATTTCTATCAAAGATATACGTAATAGAATACGAAATTGTTATATTTTAGTTTACCCACAATTTAATGCAGTTACACTCGTAGATTAATATTATATTTTAAAATCCATCATGTATTCCCATGTAAGTGAATTGTATTCTTTTTGTGGAATAAATGTCTTAAACCAGAACCAGAAAATTAGTTAAGAGGATTTTGTGAAACTAATTTTTTTAGTAACTTTATTTTGGATTCCAAAAATATTATTAAATGCTATGTTTTATCCTTACCTTATACACCGCTCTGTTTACTCATACGGGCAGCCTACCGTGCAAACAGCACTATTTAATAAAACCATGCAAATAAAACGTTCCTTGTTTGCAATAAAAATAAAAACAAAGGTAACTTATCGCACACGATCAGCGTTCACCCAGATTATCCATTCTCGACCTAAACCCACTCAGGATACGCCGTTAAATCCAACCCAACGCCGTAAACATGAAATATTCACCGGCATCACTCGTAATACACTACATTTTATGGGTACCTCGCGCCCTGAGTCATACGAATGTCATAATCTTTAGTTTTTTTGACTATATATTCGTTCACATCATTTCAGCCAAAAGACGTCCACTGCTGGACATAGGCCTCCCCCAAGGATTTCCACAAGGGCCGGTCCTGGGCCGCCCGCATCCACTGCTTTCCGGCGATCTTAACCAGGTCGTCGGTCCACCGTGTGGGAGGCCTACCAGCACTGCGCCTTCCGGAACGCGGTCGCCACTCGAGGACTTTTCTGCCCCATCGGACGTCGGTCCTGCGAGCTATGTGCCCTGCCCACTGCCACTTAAGTTTGACAATCCGGTGGGCTATGTCAGTGACCCTGGTTTTCCTGGGTATCTCCTCATTTCTGATTCGATCTCGCAGGGAAACTCCGAGCATAGCCCTCTCCATTGCCCTTTGGGTGACTTTGAGCCTTCTGATGGAGCCCATAGTGAGCGACCACGTCTCAGTTCCATATGTCATCACTGTTCGTTTACAACCCTATACTATTTACGCTGTAGCATGGTGCGGGTGACAGTTGCCTGTACGACGTTTGTAGGGATGTGACGTTGAGCAATTCATTTTTATCGCTAACGATACTCGCGGCATCAATTTGGTTCTCTTTTAGTATTAGTAGTTGTAGTAGTTATGATTAGTAGTAGTAGTAGTTATGAAAATTTGTGTGTTATTTAGTTGTCTAGAGTAACTAAGTGTATAAACTTGACAATATAAATGTTTTAAGGCTACATAATTATGTTTGTACTCTTAAAAAAATAATCAAAATCGGGTTTACGTTTTTTTCCTAACAACCTTTTAAGCAGCATTACCCTATAAATGTTCTGTTGTATAATTATAGACCAATTTTAACAATAAAAATTCTTCTTTCATATTTAGAAAAATATCGACTATCCATCGTAGCAGTACATCCCATCACTTAATACGTCTTTGGCGTTACGTTATACGCATTTTTTTCGCATCGCATTGCTTAATTTTTCATCCAATTTGATTATATTTGAAAACTAGAACATTCTAGTTGGTGTAATTTTATTTACGACAGTTATTAATGATTTAATATATTACGAATCTATATACTAATATATAAAGCTGCAGAGTTTGTTTGTTTGTATGTTTGTTTGTTTGTTTGTTTGAACGCGCTAATCTCAGGAACTACAGGTCCGATTTCAAAAAATCTTTCAGTGTTAGATAGTCCATTTATCGAGGAAGGTTATAGGCTATATTTTATTTTCAAAAGAATTAGGGATCCGTATGAAAATTGCGATTTTGTAACCCAAGGTGTAAAATCGAAAACCTATTTATGCGTGCGCTGCAAAAACGATTGACAATAGAACAAAATGAAGTACTACGAGTTTGTAGGTCTTATTAAAATCTACAAAAACGTCCGCGAGAGCACATATCTAACTATCATAGTTTAGTCACAATAACCACTTTTATATTAATAAAAAAAAATGCATAGAGATAAGCACGGGTTCGAAGTCCACGCGAGCGAAGCCGCGCCCAAAAGCTAGTGATTTAATATATTACGAATTTGGTACAGCTGAAATACTAAGTCATAATTTGTAAATCGCGGCAACTGTCAAGAGTGAAACGAAATGTTACCGAAACTGTCACCCGCACCATGCTACAGCGCAAAGACTATAGAGGTTCTTATATCAACGTTTTCAAGGTACTAGCAGGTTCGGATTGGGGAGTGCACCCTACCCATCTAAAAAGGTTGTAAGTACCCCTTTTACCGAGTAGATTCGATTATGGATTTCATCTTTATTATAATAGCACTTAGGTACACCTATTCAAATTGGATAGGCTTCAACATATTTTTAAGATGGTTATTGGAGGTTTTATAAAAGGTACAGCATCCGTGTGGTGAAGGATTTAGAATACACAATGTCACCAACCCACACTACACTGAGGGTGTCGTAAGAGGTGACTAAAGGGGTTTTTTTTTCTCTTTATTTGTTTGGGGGCTTATCTCCCAGTGGATATGTCAGCCCCAGCGTTACCCTTACTAACTATTAAACACAATTTATGTACTAGGAATATCAAGAATCATTGATGCAAAGTCATATTATCTATTAAAAATTTTGCAACATCTGATGATGGTCTCGCTAATATACTTAAAAAGGCTCCCTGATCATATCTATTTATGTGGAAATTTTGCATCAATGTTTCTCTCGCCCTCCTGGTATTTAATACATTCCACAAGAATGTGTTGGACATCATCAACCTTATCACACGTATCACAATTGGGAGAATCAATCTTCTTCATTAAAAATCCAAACTTTTTCAAAACTAAAGAGGCAGATCACTTAGCCGTATGAGAAGGAAAACCTGATACAAATGCTGTGCCAACCCGTCTTGCCAGCGTGGCACAGTAGGCTACTTTCCCTCCATGAATTTGGAGGAGGCCCGACTCAGTTGCGGGTCATTTATGGGCTAAACCAGAGGCACTTACTCTGAGTCTGGGTGCATTTATTATCATTTATTTAGTACTAGCTGCGCCCCGCGGTTTCACCCGCGCTTACTTATTGTCGCACCGAGGGTGACGCCGCGGGGCAAAGCTAGTCTAAAAAAGTAGCCTAAGTTATTTCTTATATAACCAGCTACCTATCAGTGAAAGTCCCGTTTAAATCGGTCTAGCCGTTCCAGAGATTAGCCGGAACAAACAGACAGACAGACAAAAATAAAAATAAAAGTTATTTCGGTCTATGTACTGTGTATACAAAATTACGGATTTAGTAAAAAGCGGTTATTTTATTATTACAAACAGACACTCAAATGTTATTTATTTGTATGTTTGTATGTATAGAGTATAGATGTATAGATATATAGTACGTAACCGTTGTCTTTTAGACTATGTATTTTACCTATAATCATTTCTATCATCAATATTTTCCATTACCACACGGGTGAAAACGCGGGGCGTGGCTAGTGTATTACATGAGAGAAAAGATAAAGCAAGTATTATACAACAAAATTATGACGAGCATATTCATTACTTTTTAAGTAGGATTAAGTTGAAAGCTCTCAAGTTGCGGTCAGGCGGTAACTTGGGGCTTAGAGCATATCTGGCGGGGTAAGTTATTATGATTTTTTAATGAATGGCTTTAAGTAATTGTGATGTAATTACCTTCTTGTAAGCCTCTTCATTTCAGGGTAATTAACCCACTGCGCTACGCTGGCAAGTATTTGGGTTGGTATGGGTTTCACTTTATTTTTTAACAAAGCTCCTCGGAATTACCTGTATTACCTGTATCGCGGGGTTTTTTTTTTTACATTATATTCAAATCCAAATACAAAACTCATTAAATCAAGTTGGCTCATTAGAGCTCTTTTGACAAGTCAAAAATAAAATAATATTTAATTTAAAATTTACCATCTACCACCGGTTCGGAATGCAGTTCTACAGAGAAGAGCCGGCAAGAAACTCTGTAGTTGCTCTTTTTAGATCGCCATTTTTAGGTACAAGGCCGTGATAAGACGGCACACGAGCAGGCGGTCCACCTGATGGAAAGTGGTCACCGTCGCCCAGGACATCTGCAACCTAACGGGAGAAGATGCGTTGCCGGCCTTTAAGATGCCTGTAAACACCTCTTTTGAAGAGGTGTTTACTTCCTCAGTTACTTACTTACTTCCACTTCCGATCTTCCTCACTTCGGGAGGTAGATCATTCCACATCTTGCACGTGCGCGGTAAAAAGGCTCGCGATGCACGTACAGTTTACAAACATGTAATTCACTAACACAAATGACTACCAGACTCAGAGCAAGTGCCTCTAGCTTAGACAAGGACACTTGCCCGACCCCGGTATCGAACCCGGGACCCGTTGATCCGAAGGCGGCACATCTAACCCCTAGACCAACGAGGCAGTCAAAGTTGCCTTCGCATGTGGCTAGGTAACGTGCTTTTTGCGTTCTCTCTCTCTCTCCTTTGGATCAACGGATCCCGGGTTCGATTCTGGGGTCGGGCAAGTGTCTTTGTCTAAACTTGAGGCACTGGCTCGGAGTCTGGGTGTCATTTCTATCTATAATATGTATGTATTTACAAAAAAAAAAATTATATAAGTAGTTTATCATCCATCTCGTTACCATAACACAAGCATTAAGTTGCTTAGCTTGGGACGAGATGGCGTTGTGTGAAATGTCCAAGGATATTTATATTTATTTATTTATTAGTTACCTTCATTATTTCAGCCCATAATGACCCACTGCTGAGTCGGGCCTCCTCCAATCCACAGGAGTGCAATTAGCCTACTGTGCCACACTGGCCAGACGGGTTGGCATAGGGTTTAGTATCAAGTTTTCCTTCTCTTGCGGCTTGGTTTTCTGTCATGTAATTTCCCTTAGTCGGCTCTTGTGATACCCTCAGGATGGAATGGAGTGTTGACCCTATGTTTCAACACACAGACACACCTGTGTTGCTTGTTAAAGAACCCTTTATACCGTGTAGAACCCCTCGTAGAGATCTATAAATATATATATGAATATGTAAATATATATATATATATAAAAATAAATATCTATAAATATATATAAGTTAGTATTTAAAATTGCGCCGAATAAATTATTTTTCTTTCTTAAGCTTTTTATATTATTATATTTTTATTTATATACTAGCTGACCCCGCGAACGTTGTTTTGCCATATAAATATTGCTATTATAAAATAGGGGTTGATCGTAGAGGGGTGAAAATGTAGGCTCGTGTGTATTTTGTATGCTTTAACATATAAAAATAAAAACATTATATTTTAACTAAATAATTAACAAAATTATTTAGGGACCCTTAACATTTAGGGGGATGAAAAATAGATGTAGTTCGATTCGCAGACCTACCAAATGTGAGTATAAAATTTCATCAAAATCGGTCCAGCCATTTCGGAGGAGTTTACTAACAAACATATAATGGTAGTAGCCACTTGCCGTTTGGAGACCACCATGGACACGTCACCATGGAATATACTTACCCAGATTGGTCTATTCATCACAATTTCATCCAAAAGACGTCCACTGCTGGACATAGGCCTTCCTCAAGGATCTCCACAAAGGCCGATCCTGGGCCGTGTGGAAGGCCTACCAGCACTGCGCTTACCTTGACTATTAATTTACACTGAAATATATTTTTTTCAATTCTATTCCACGTCGCAATTTTTCACGCCTAAACATAAATTTGATGTTAGATAAGATCGTATGATTTTCATTGGCATAATGCTCCAGCCACACCTTTGTGAAACCCATTCGCTTAGATTGGCCATGGCGAATATTCAACCACAAGATTATAATATCATTAATCTTATTTAACTTTATAGGAAAGGCAGTTACGAATCACTATCACTACATAGTATAAAACAAAGTCACTATCGTCTGTCCGTCCCTATGTATATCTTTAAAACTACGCAACGGATTTTGAAGCGGTTTTTTTTAATAGTAAGATTGATGCAAGAGGAAGGTTTTTAAGTATAATACATGCATAATTACATACGTGCGAAGCCGGGGCGGGTCGCTAGTTAAGTATAAGGAATAGTGTTACTGAGCCTAAAATTAAATAACATAATCAAAAATGAAATAATTTGTCCTGAATCCAGTGAGCCGACCATCCCCAAACAGCGGTACCTATACTATAAACATTCAACGGGACTTATCGCGCACAGAATTATTACCTGTTTTTGCTCGACGTTTCGACCATGTTACAATGGCCGTGGTCGCGAGCTGACTGCAGACCGCAAGTTTTTTCGGTGGGAAGTGAGGGTACTTTGGTCTTCTACCCTCACTTGGTTTTGTACACACGTAGGGTTGTCACTACGGCACACAACACTGACTGTATCGGTTGAATACTTTGTACCTACACCGCGAACTATACATTTGCTAATAACGGGGTTCCACGATGCCGCCAACTTAAATCCATCTTCCCGGTTGAAATTACGGTGTTTTCTGATTTCAACCGCTTCACGAACCGTTCTCGCATAGTAATGCCGTTCAGTGGAGAGGACTTTCGGATCGTGGAGCTCGATCCAGTGATCAGAACCCGCCTCCAACAAATGCTCAGCAATAGCAGACTTATGTATCTGGTGGTTTTTGACAGCTGCGATGTCACGAGTCATGCTTGTGCGTTGTTCACAAGCATGACTCGTGCCAGCCATCGATCTTCTGAACCATATCAAAGGACAGTGGTCGACCCGCCACACGTCGCTATCATTGTTCGAAATATTTTTATGAGCCTGACCAATAACAGGATTGTCGTTTATTCATTTCCAATAAGTGGATGTGCCTGGCTTACCACCGCACAATTTACGACTAAAGGTTGGCTGCGTACTAAGTTTGCTTCCAAATATAAACCAAAACCACCAAACCTGTGCAACGGAACGCGTTTGGTGGTAAGTGAATTGATGAACAATGGAATATACTCAAAGTAAAGTTGGAAGGTGAGGAAGTTCTCATCCGAGGATCCCGACGATATCAACTGATATACCGTTTCAGTTTTAATTATTTCCGATCCGTCGTGTATTCGCCGTGACCATTAATAAATCAAAGGTCCAATCCTGGAAAATTTGTGGCCTAAATCTAGAAAATTCATGTATTTCCCAAGATCAATTATATGTGGCATGTTCCGGGTCAGAAGACCATCTGCGTTATTTGTTCTTGCGCCTGATAATAAACCGAAAAAATTCGTCTGTCACAAGGTGATTCACTGAAAAGTGCAGTTACTAAAATAGATGGCCAATAAAGTATAATTTAAATTATAGATTTTTTATTTATTTACCATCTACGTGGGGGTTAATTAGCTGGTAAGACGGGTTGGCATTTTAGCTGCTTTTCGGCCGTATCATTTCCTTTTGTCGGCTCTAACGACACCCGTAGGCTGGAATTGGGTCGTGACACTATATATTCTAAATCCATCACCAGACGGACTCCTCGACTAGTAAACAGTAAAGCAGGTTAGATTGGTAGCTCCAATAAAAAAAGTAAAATGAAAGATAGATGATTAAAGAAAAATCGCCATTGCAAATGTCCGATTTTAAAACCATGATCGCCCAACATTAGTAAACATTTACGTTGGTGTGGCCGCAACATAAGAGATAGCTAGCTAGCTAGCTTTATTAAACTAATTTATTTTCCACAGGGGAATAACGTTGAATTTAAATGAGCACTTTTATGTCGCTATCGGCGATCGTAAATTGTTTGTTCGGCAATCAATTCGAACTGTGGAGTAATGACTTTTTTACTTCTTCACTTGCTTGTGGAGAAGAACGGTTAGGCTGAAGAAGAATAAAAATACTCGGTTAGGCAATTCTAAAGATTTATGGTAGGTGCTTAGATTGGCGGTGAATCCCGAGTGGGACCCCATGGTTATGACATTGTTATGGAAGTAGAAATCACAGGGGACAAATGCTTGTCGACTTCCTAGAGAAAGAGGGGCTTTACTTAATGAACTCTTTCTTTAAGAAGAAGCCCCACAGGAAGTGGACTTGGCAAAGCCCCGATACTGTGACCAAAAACGAGATCGACTTCATGACGGACAAGAAGCACATATTCAGAGACGTCTCGGTAATCAACCGATTTAATACAGGCTATCATCACCGACTTGTCCAAGGCTCTCTGAATATCGACTTAAAGCACGAAAGAAACCGTCTGATGAAGTCCACGCTCCGACCGAACCCACTCCAAACCATGGCGGAAACCGAAGCGTTCCAGGACATACTGGGCGCTAGATTTGCTGCCATAGAGCCTACCGATGACGTCGACGGGATCCTACAAAACATCTTGGATACACTAAGGGGTGAGGGCATCAAATTTTGTAGAACGCAGCGTAAAGGTACGAAGTCACGAAGTCTCAAAGGTCTCAAGGCTTATGACAAAAAGACGGGAAACTACACATGCCACTTCGTCAGTAATGTTTGGCCCTTTGCAAATATTGCGAGAGTTTGCTCTCGCAATTCTGCCTTATCCTGGCCTAAAACTGGAAATCTAAAAAGAGCAACTACACTGTTTCTTGCCGACTCTTCTCTGGAGAGCTGCATTGAAATCGGTTGTAGATAGTAAATAATCAATTTTCAATTTTATTTTATTCTTTCCCTTGTCAAAAGACCTCTAATGACCAAAGATTAAATAAGGTTCGATTTTGAATATATTAGGGGGAGGATTTTTTTATTAATGTTATCTATACATATACCGTTTTGTGCGAAACGTTCGAAACTTCAGGAATTAAATAATGTAAAATACACGCGCTATATCTGTTAAAAAGTGTGTATACGACATTTTATTATTTATTATTCAACTAGCGACCCGCCCCGGGTGCAATTATGACATATAAACCTTCCACTTGAATCACTCTATCTATTAAAAAAAACCGCTTCAAAATCCGTTGCGTAGTTTTGAAGATTTAAGCATACATAGGGACGGACAGACGACAGCGACTTTGTTTTATAATATGTGATGTCGTATACACAATTATGCGTACATACGCGCATAAAATGAGGACGGATTAAGAATGCATTGTGTCACCATCCCGATTCATCCTGAGGGTGTCGTAGGAGCCGACAATAGAAAATGATAAGTCCGAAAACAGCCGCAAGAGAAGAAAAACTTGGAACTGTGCCTATCCATCTTGCCAGCGTGGCACAATAGGTTAATTTCCGTACATGAATTTGGAGGAGGCCCGTCTTAGTAGTGGGTCATCACTACATAGTATAAAACAAAGTCGCATTCTTCTGTCCGTCCCTATGTATGCATAAATCTTTAAAACTACGCAATAGATTTTGAAGCGGTTTTTTTTAGTAGATAAAGTGATTCAAGGGGAAGGTTTATGTATGTATAACCCACCCCCGCTTTGCACGGGCGAAGCCGGGGCGGGCCACTAGTTTATCATAAATAGAAAATAAAAGTCATTTACTCTCTACCACCGGTATGGAATACCATTCCCCAAAGAAGAGAAGAGAAAATTGATGGTTGCTTTGATCGCGGTACAAACAAGGTTTTTTTTTCTTATAACGAAACCCCTGCACTAGGAATAAACCGTTTGCAGGGGCAGTTTAAATAAATATCCTTGGACATTTCACACAACGCCATCTCGTCCCAAGCTAAGCAACTCAATGCTTGTGTTATGGTAACGAGATGGATGATAAACTACTTATTATACTTTTTTTTTGTAAATACATACTTATTATAGATAGAAAACACACAGACCCGGAACAAATACTTGTAGGTCGTACAAATATCTCTTCCGTGCGGGGAATCGAACCCGCGACATGCTGCGCAGCAGTCGATCGCTCAACCACTGCGCTAACCGTGTCGTCGAACAGTTTACAAACATAAAATTCACCAACACAAATGACACCCAGACTCAGAGCAAGTGCCTCTGGTTTACACAAAGACACTGGAATCGACACCGGATCCCGTGATGATTAAGGCAGTCTGAAAGATTAATGTCAATAAAAAAATATGTTTACTCTAAGTAATGTTACTGCATTAGGCGTATCTACTGCGATCGTAAATTTGAATTCGTTTGATTACGTATCGTCGGGGCCCCACACTGTTAATTAAATCGTAAAATGCTAAGTGCCTCCCCTGTGCGGCCCTCGATCGCACTCGATACCCTTCCTTTGTAAGTATAATTCGAATTTAATCGATTTTATCCTTTTTTTAAATAGATGGCTGCCTCACTCATCCTTCTTTCACCATACTATTTTCCCAGTTTCATTCGAGTTGACTCGAGTCTAATCTGAATACTGAAATTGGTACGATTTTGCCGTGTTCCCATATTCAATTTGATTTTCAAAACACTTTTGTTTTTAACCCCCGACGCAAAAAGAGGGGTGTTATAAGTTTCATGTGTCTGTCTGTCTGTCGGTCTGTCTGTCTGTCTCTCTGTCTGTCTGTCTGTCTGTGACACCGTAGCTCGCGAACGGATGAAGCGATTTCAATAAAGTATTTTTTGTATGAAAGGTGAGTTACGGGCGAGTGTTCTTAGACATGTTTGATGAAAATCAGGTGAGCCGTTTAAAAGTTATGAGGGGTGAAAGTGGGGAAGAATAACCGAATGTCTGCAAATATAATCGAGAGGGGTCTCAAATGAAAGCGCATCACGTGCAATTTAACAAAATCTACATTATAATAAGTATGTACCTATAAAAAGTATAAAATAAAAATTAAATTAAATATTTAAATAAACCCCCGACACAATAACCTTTAAAAAGTAAAAAATAAAAATAAATACTTCGCGTTGGGGGACCAGGGGTCAGGTAATAAATAAGTGGGAGTGGTCCCCCAACGCGAAATATTTTTTACTTTTTAAAGGTTATTGTGTCGGGGGTTTATTTAAATATTTAATTTAATTTTTTTTCTTTAAAACATCCTCCTCTATTGACGATAGACGTTATTCCTATTGGAGCAATTTTATCACCATCATTTCAGCCAAAAGATGTACACTGCTTGGAGCAGTTTACAAACATGAAATTCACGAACACAATTGACATCCAGACGACTCGGAGCAAGTGCGTCTGGTTTACACAAATCGAACGTAACGAACGAATGTAAAAAGCCAAAAATAAACAATAAATAAAAAAAAATATTAAAAAAGTGAGGGCTCGGAGTCCCTCCGCGCGGAAGAAGTGATTTTTAGTAAAATCATATTGTTTCTATAAGACAAACTTTATTAACATTCCTTCAAACGTTTCACAAATTGATCGCATCTTTTAATAATTATTTTCGATTGGAGAAATATCCAAATCGATGACTCACTCTCTTTCTCTCTACTACTTTCTACTCAAACATAAACACAAAAAGAACTTTATTTACGTAGGTTTTATCACAAAACTCTTTTAAATCGTCTACCTTTGTGTATCTTTCTTTCTCTCTCCCTCTTGCGCGTTAAACGTTTAACGCAACCTTGTTTGGAAGCCTCATTAGAAGTTTCACTTCAAAAACCAACTTAAATCGACGTCACTTTATAAAGGATCTATCTCTCTTTATAAAGCTCTCTCGATCTTCAAATAGTTTTAAATGATTAATATAAAAAATAAATTAAATTAAATAAATAACAATATGTCATGTCTCTTGGTATTGCGGATTAAAAGCTATTTTGTTTTGTAGCAACCAGCATGCTACACTACTTTACACAATTTGCACAAAAAATCAAGAAATAAATATCGCCTACAAATGCCAAAATAACTAAAAAGACCTACATCGCGATGGCGAAGTTTACAGCGCAATTCGCACGCTTAAGAAACCTCCGACTACAGTTATCGGATGATAGGTAGACATTACAATGCATATTCCACAAATAATATGCCATTTTAATATTAACATTGAAAAGTCAAAACACACCTACTTACATTTGTATTTACTTAAATTATAGGGTGGGGTTTCAGTGCTAGCGAGATAACAATTCTCATAATAGTGTCGTTGGCGTATCTTTCCTTGCTTTCGCGCGGTTTAAGATGTTTGAGCTGCCGTGCTCCGCAATAATTGGTCGTTCCACTGCTAATTGGGTATTTCCCCGAGAATTATTTTGTCCGTAAGTACTCGTATATTTTGCCGAATTGCCGAGTATAGTTTTAGTAGAGGTGCTGAGGGGAGTTGAGTATAAAATATGGGATATAGTTCACACTACTACTACTCCTACAGTCCGTGTGGTGACGGATTTAGAATACACAATGTCACCTACCCATACCGTATTCAGGGTGTCGTAAGATGCGACTAAAATAAATAAATAAATATCCTTGGACATTTCACACAACGCCATCTCGTCCCAAGCTAAGCAACTTAATGCATGTGTTATGGTAACGAGATGGATGATAAACTACTTACATACATTTTTTTTTTTGTAAATACATACATATTATAGAAAGAAAACACCCAGACCCGGCACAAATGACCCAAGAGAAGGAAAACTTGAAACAAGCCCTGTACCAACTCGTCTTGCCAGCGTAGCACAGTAGGCTAATTTCCCTCCATGAATTTGGAGGAGGCCCGACCAAGTAGTGGGTCATTTATGGGTTGTAACGACTATTACTCAGCCCATATATGACCCACTACTGAGTCAGGCCTTCTCCCATCGCAGGGAGAGTAATTAGCCTACTGTGCCACGCTGGCCAGACGGGTCGGCACAGGGTTTCGTTTCAAGGTTTTCCTTCTATTGCGGCTAGGTTTTCGCCCTTTTCATTTACTTTTGTCGGCTCTTACAACATCCTCAGGATGGATTGGGGTGGACCCTAATAATATATAAACTAATATATAAAGCTGCAGAGTTTGTTTGTTTGAACGCGCTAATCTCAGGAACTACTGGTCCGATTTAAAAAAATCTTTCAGTGTTAGATAGTCCAATATCGAGGAAGGATATAGGCTATATTTTATTTTCAAAAGAATTAGGGATCCGTATGAAAATTGCGATTTTGTAAACCAAGGTGTAAAATCGAAAACCTATTTATGCGTGCGCTGCAAAGCTATTGGCAATAGAACAAAATGATGTACTACGGGTTTGTAGGTCTTATCATCTACAAATCTACAAAAAAGTCCACGAGAGCACATATCTAACTATCATAGTTTAGTCACAATAACCGATTTTATGTTCATAAAAAATATGCACGGGTTCGAAGCCCACGCGGGCGAAGCCGCGCGCAAAAGCTAGTGTATTATAAATCCGTCACCAAACGGACAAGTTCAAAGTGTGGGGTATATCACCATGCAACTGGAGGACGCCCGACTCAGCAGTGGATCATATAAAGGCTGGGTAGTAGTGTGGAGTATAGACCTGCCACTGTAATATGGTTTGCATGCATCGTACATAGTGCAATGCCTTGTTGGACTAGTAGTTAGATGCCGCCTTTGGATCACTTGTTCCCCGCGTCGATTCCGGGGTCAGGCAAGTATGTTCGTGTGAACCATAGGTACTTGCTCCGAGTCGGGTTGTCAATAGTTGTGTTCATGAATTTCATGTTTGTAAATTTCCCAAGGCCTACGGTCATCTAAAAATTAATTTCGATTTATTCCGTATGGTAACGGTGTCACCACCCCATTTCTACCTGTGTGTGTCGTATGAGCTTACAGAGGGAAATGTCAAGACTGTAAACCTATCCGGAAGAGAAGGAAAACTTGATACGAAATTCTGTGCGCACCCGTCTGGCCACAGTGGCATAGTAGGCTAATTACCCTCCATGTTCTGCCTCGTTGGTCTAGTGGTTAGATGTGCCACCTTTGGATCAACGGGTCCTGGGTTCGATTCCGGGGTCGGTCTTTGTCTAAAACCAGAGGCACTGGCTCGGAGTCTGGGTGTCATTTCTATCTATAATATGTATGTATTTACAAAAAAAAATAAAAAATTATATAAGTAGTTTATCATCCATCTCGTTACCATAACATAAGCATTAAGTTGCTTAGCTTGAGACGAGATGGCGTTGTGTGAAATGTCCAAGGATATTTATCTATTTATTTATGTAATTGGAGGAAACCCGGCAGTGGGTCATTTGTGGGCTAAGTAGTAGTTTCTTTCGTTTCAGCCTATTACTGACCCACTACTGAGTCGGGCCTCCTCCAAATACATAGAAGGAAATTAGCCTACTGTGCCAAGATGCAAGACGGGTGGGCACAGGGTTTGTATCAAGTTCACGTTATCACAAGCACAGTTTTCCTTCTCTTGCGGCGAGATGATTTGCCTCTTGCGTTCCATTAGTCGCCTCTTACGACACCCTCGGGACAATATGGGTTGGTGACACTGCGTATTCTAAATCCGTCACCACACGGAACAAGTAGTATTAACATATTCTAAGAACGTCGTCAGTAGGACCGTACCCTTCAAAGCTTTGTCGTAACCATATGCAGTATAATGATATGCCGCAAACACGCCCCTTCTGTGTAAAGTTTGAGATTAGTTCTCTTCTTGTTTTGTCATCTTAAAGCAATTTGGGGGATTCAAAATTGTCGTCTGGCCTCAAACATTTTAGGGTTCTTAAGGCACAAGTTGTAGACAATAATGAAAAAAAATAATTGCGTGCGTACAAGGAACACGTCATGTCCATTTTTTTTATTCATTAAAATATAGAAAGGAGAATTTATGAAATATTATTTATTTTTTATTAATATTACCTATTTTAATTTTTTTATAAAATTAATATTTTTCATTATGTAATGACTAATGGCAAATTAAAATGCCACATGTTATTTGTAAATATTAATTTTTTCGAACACTAGCTTTGGCAGAAAGCCGTCGAAATATATTTGTATCAAGGGTGGGTTTGTCTGTGTATAGACCCACGCGTACAACGCCGTGGGCAGCAGCTAGGTAGTTTAGCAATTAAATTAACTTAATAGATGTAGAAGTTTCGCTTAGTTGTGTCCCTTATAAAATACAGGCGCCTGACGGCAATGGCATTTGGCAGACACGCCTATTCTATGTCTGTTTAGGAATTATACAACTTCTTGTCTTGTTGTTAGAGTAACTATTTGCATAAACAAACGAGTTTAGTTTGATATTTTGAGTTGAAGAAATCTATTACGTAGGCTGCCTTTTTGCCTCGTGTAAGAATACCTTAATGGTAGCCCAGTCGGCGTGACCTGGACTAGTGTATGGGGGATTCCATGAGCGCGGAGACCTTGTATTTTCCACTAAAACTTTTTTTTTGGTTTCGCTGCGGAAATGCTTTATGCATACCACCGTTCTCGGTAGTGGGGTCGGTGATTATGTGGGACTCCGAAAACGGCTCGTCTACTCACTGAAATCCCAGTGGTATACCCTCACACGACACGCTTGGAGCGCTACTAGTTCGCGTAAACGCATTCCACTGTGACGCCCCGACGTGGTGCCCGCTGGCACGCTGGCAAGCGGGCAAGCGACTACAGGAGAGCGTCCCGGACAACTTACCCACTAGACCCAACCACGGCAGTTTTCTACTCAAGTCAACTTCCTTGCACTAAATCATGAAACTTCTACACTACCTACATTGCGGGCGCTCTTAACAAACGTGTAATTCACGAACAAAAATTACATCGAGACTCAGAGCTAGTGCTTCTGATTTACAGTGACATTTTCCTAACCCGGAATCGAACCTGGGAACCGTGTAAGCACATATAGGTCTTTTCAGCCCTTTTCTGTAGCATTCCAAACCGGAGATCCTTATTTCGGCGATTCAAAGGCGTTTTGTAAAGAGAGCTATTTGAATAAAGTGATTCGAATGAATTCTTTGCACGCTTAACTCGATACCGAATCGAAATGCGGATCACATAATTCACGTTCTCTCGATAAGCCATTCGATACGGTGCCGATATCGAACAAATGCCTCACGCCGATATTAATAGCATTATAAAATTGTTCGAAGATATCCTCGTTTCCGCCTCTAGCTCTTGTACTGTAAACAACGTTTAACACAAACGAATCAAAGCTCTATTTGTTTACGTTACAGGCTTATTGGAATTACGAACAATTCAGAGTTACGTCATTTTGTTCAGTGATGAAATCTCATTGATGTCGTGAGCAAATAGGAAGTTTATTATCATTGTTATTTGGTGGAATTCTGCTTGTAAGTATAATTGAACATCGAGAAAGGGCTCAAGAACGATTACACGTGGAACAACTTTATGTAATGCGATATTGTTTTTATTATATGAGGAGATGGAAAGGACTCTTGAATTTATCATCATCATCTACCTCGTCTTTTGCCAATGTCATAGGAATCGGCAACTGTTTTTTATTTTACGTTGGAACCGTTTTACCCTACCGCAAAACGGAAAGATGGTAATTCCGCACCAACCTACCCACTAAAACCAACGGTGTCCTTCACCTGTCCGAAACATGGCCACGGATTTCCCTCCCCAATAGGGAGCATGCTCCGTGACCCTGATGAGGCCTTGGCCCACTTCTACATACGGGCCCCACGGGATGAATGTAGAATACATAGTGTCACTACCCCATTTTATCCTGAGGGTGTCGTAAGAGCCGACAAAAGGAATTGAGAAGGCCGATAACCTAGCCACAAAAGAAGGAAACCTTGAAACAAAACCCTGTGCCAACCCGTCTGGCCAACGTGGCACAATAGGCTATTTTCCTTCCCTGTGATAGGAGGACGACTCAGGGGTCATTTATGGGCTGAATGGAGTAGATGATTGGTTTTATCAATATTTAAAAGATGAGGTCTAATAGTTTTTACAGGTGTAGATTCTACTGAATTTTCCATTCTAATGTTGCTTGGAAGAAATTGCAGTTTGCACTAAGGCCACCCATTGTACGAATAGTCATATTTCTAGTTCTTATTGTTAATGTTAATTTTGTTTGTCTATGCAATAAAGTATATAAATAAAATCTATACTCTATATACTTACTAATATATAAAGCTGCAGAGTTTGTTTGTTTGTTTGTTTGAACGCGCTAATCTCAGGAACTACTGGTCCGATTTCAAAAAATCTTTCAGTGTTAGATAGTCCATTTATCGAGGAAGGTTTATAGGCTATATTTTATTTTCAAAAGAATTAGGCATCCGTATGAAAATTGCGATTTTGTAAACCAAGGTGTAAAATCGAAAACCTATTTATGCGTGCGCTGCAATAACTATTGACAATAGAACAAATATCGAACTATCATAGTTTAGTCACAATAACCGCTTTTATGTTCATAAAAAATATGCATAGAGATAAGCACGGGTTCGAAGCCCACGCGGGCGAAGCCGCGCGCAAAAGCTAGTAAATAAATAAATTTACTCCATTAGTTACAGTCCACTTAGCACGACAAGGTATTTCAATAAATTTGTAGCAATAATGGTTCTTATTATTTTCTTATCATTAAAACTTAGATACTAACTTTATAACTCAATTAAAAATAAAACTCAAAGATGTTCATAAGGGTATTGGAAAAAGTATGGCGAGTGTTGAAGACAGTACTTGAAAAAAAACTTCGTCCTTTTGAATTAAGGTGGTGACGAATTTAGAATACATAGTGTCATGACCCCATTCCATCCTGAGGCTGCCGTATGAGGCGACAAAAGGAAATTGCAACGCCGAAAAAGTAGATGTAAGAGTAGGAAAAAGTTAAACGAAACCCTGTGCCAACCCATCTGGCCAGCGTGGCACAGTGGACTAATTTGACTCCGTGTAATGGGAGGGGGTCCAACGCAGCGGTGGATCATGTATGGCCTGAACTCTGCCAAACGAACATGAGTCCTGGCTTCAAATCCGGGGTCGGACAAAGTATGTTTGTGTAGGCACACACATACACACACACAAGAAAAATTTGCCTATTGTGCCACGCTGGCCAGTCGGATTGGCACAAGGTTTGTATCAAGTTTCCCTTCTCTTGCGGCTAAGTTATCCACCCCTTGCGTTTATGGTCTAAATCCGTCATCACACAAATATAAATGCAACCAGTGGTGCAAATAAATTCATCAAGGAAGGACGTCTTAAAATGACTGCCTCGTTGGTCTAGTGGTTAGATGTGCCGCCTTTGGATCAACGGGTCCCGGGTTCGATTCCGGGGTCGGGCAAGTGTCTTTGTCTAAACCAGAGGCACTGGCTCGGAGTCTGGGTGTCATTTCTATCTATAATATGTATGTATTTACAAAAAAAAATGTATCTAAGTAGTTTATCATCCATCTCGTTACCATAACACAAGCATTAAGTTGCTTAGTTTGGGACGAGATGGCGTTGTGTGAAATATCCAAGGATATTTATTTATTTATTATTTAAAGCTATTCAACCCAAACAAAATTGAACCTTATAACCTAGTCACTACATATTAAAAAACAAAGTCGCTGTCGTCTGTCCGTCCCTATGTATACTTAAATCTCTAAAACCACGGGTCGCGGAACGCTAGTAAAGAATAAATATTTAATTAAATAAAATTACGTCTCTCTTTCAATTATATTCTTTTATCGGTGACTTGAATGCCTTTGACCCTAGGCTTGAGTGATGGAAAGCAACGCCAGGGTCTAAGATGGAGCAGGCAATTCAAGGAAATGCCCTGTCGGGCACCGGCTCGCTTGGCACACGACTTAGATGTGAGGGGGGTAGCTAGCCGGGCGGACCATTAGATCCTATATATAACCCCTACCTTACAGAATACCATATGGTGCCGTATTCCTACACCTGATTAAGGGCACCAAGTTTTAGTAGCATGGTATTGCCAGGTGAAGAAATCCTTTCCTCCTGCTGTCACAGTCATGCTTTCCGCGTCATGCGTTCTTGGGAGATTGTATCCAATTACCCTCAGATGCTCCAGGTGGCGGTTGTATCCCGTGGAGATACAGTCAGGACCCACGGGGAAGCAAACGCGGGACGGTACACCCCGGGGACGTTTAGTGGGTATGCCTCCGTCTCCCCACAGCGGCGGGGGGGACTCCCACACAACCCCTGTTGGCCATCCCCAGGCTGGCGGGGATAATACATAAAAGATTTTATCCCGGTTCAAAAAAAAAAGGTGGCAGTTGTCTATAAAATAGCCTATTTTGAGCTCAGACGCTGCGTTGTATCATTTAAGACATATAATGTATCATCGTTATTCAAAAATGAATCAAAATACCACTACAATAGGTTCCTTTGCTCTTGCAAGTGTACAGTTGAGCACAGATTGTCTTCTTCCGCTAAGTACTGCGTCCCACAGATTGGCACACAACCACGAGGATCCAATTAACTGGTACTAGGTTAACTGTAGGCAAACAGCGGTTAACTCTACTGTGTTCACAGTTAGCATAGTTCATAGAGTAGATAAGTTATTGACTTGACCTGAATTTAACTATTTCTGATAGATGATGAAGTATGTACTCTCAATAGGTACATCATTTAAAAAACTAACTTTTAATCGTAAATCTTTTGGTCTAGGGGTTGTATCAAGTTTCCCTTCTCTTGCGGCTAAGTTATCCACCCCTTGCGTTTATGGTCTAAATCCGTCATCACACAAATATAAATGCAACCAGTGGTGCAAATAAATTCATCAAGGAAGGACGTCTTAAAATGACTGCCTCGTTGGTCTAGTGGTTAGATGTGCCGCCTTTAGATCACTTGGTCCCGGGTTCGATTCCCGGGCCGGGCAAGTGTCTTTGTGTAAACCAGAGGCACTTGCTCTGAGTCTGGCTGTCATTTGTGTTCGTGAATTTAGTTTGTAAACTGCCACTGCGATACAGGTCACACTAAGTACGGCGGTTTCGTTTAAAAAAACTACTACTCTGGCCATAAATGTCCCACTGCTGTGTAGAACCTCCTCCAATTACATGGAGGGTTACTAGCCTACTGAGCCACGCTGGACAGACGGGGGGGTTTGGACGTGATGTTACGCCTCCCTTCTGTGTCTCACATAAACGCCGAACCCACCACTGAGTGAGGGCGGTAGCATAAAGCATTTCTGCAGTGAAACAAAAAAAACCTATATACTCGTATAATAAAACTAGCTGTCCCGGCAAACGTTGTTTTGCCAAATAATTAACCATCCCCCGCGCAAACCCACCCCCCCCCCCCCCGCCCACTTTCAAGTCTCTATGTCTTATGGTTCCAGATCTATACAAACGCTGTTTTGCCATGTAATTAAATAGGGGTTGATCGTAGAGGGGTGAAAATTTAGGGTTGTTTGTATCTTAAAAAAATAAAAGCAAAAAATTTTCTCTAAAAAATAAAAAATTTTTTTTAACCCCCTCCTTAACATTTAGGGGGATGAAAAATAGATGTTGTCCTATTCTCATACCTACCCAATATGCTCACAAAATTTCATCAAAATCGGTCAAGCCGTTTCGGAGGAGTTTGGCATCTAAAACTGTGACACGAGAATTTTACATATTAGATAAATAAATAAATATCCTTGGACATTTCGCCATCTAGTCCCAAGCTAAGCAACTTAATGCTTGTGTTATGGTTACGAGATGGATGATAAACTACTTATATACATTTTTATTTTTGTAAATACATACATATTATAGATAGAAGAACACCCAGACCCGGAACAAATACTTGTAGGTCGTACAAATATTTCTTCCGTGCGGGGATCGGAACAATATATAAACCCATGAATTGAGAGGAGGCCTCAACTCATTTATGGGTTGAAATAATGAAAAGGATGTACAGGCATCACTGGACTGCGTTTTCATTATACGTTAAATTAAGAACAAAACATTCATCCGAACAATAGCGGCTTAATTCTTTTGTAGGCTTTATTAATAATTCTCTTTTTCGACTTTCTCTTTTTAACAATAGCACTGATGGAATAAAATTGCAGATGACGGCTCCTTGTATTTTTTGTTCCGTTACAATAACAACCCCAAGTGGTTTCGTTCGGGTGTAGTGCAACCTTTAAATAGTTTGTAGCCTTTCCCTAGGTAAAGATAGAAACTTTATAACAAACAACGTGAACCGACTTCAAAGTATATCCTAATTAAAGTTGGCGCCGGCTTCAAATGTTTTACATTACAGGTTATTTTATCGCTTATCAGTTTTTTTTATTCTGTTTCAAACATACTATGCTATACTAAAACTGAATATGCTGTTTAGTGAGTTTTAAACAAGACCGATAATGTGAATGAAGCACCTACTGAGTTTCTTGCCGGCTCTTCCCTGTTGAGCAGCATTCACCAGAAGCAGCAGGAGTGATCGTTGTTGTGGGAGATCAAAAGACATAAAGGATTGTAAGAATGGGACTGTCCCCTGAGAATTTTGTGTTAAAACCTACGATTAAAGCGTTTACAATGCTCTATTGGTAAAGGCTATTTATAACACCTAGTTTAGTTATTTATAAAAGGCTATTTATAAAACAGACTAGTTCTGTCGACAATATTGATTACGATTCTTGAAACATTGCCTTCAATTCAAGGCAAGGCATCAGGGCCTTCAATTCTCAAAGCAATTTTCGTAAATTTGCAAATATGCTGGAAGATTCTTGCAAGTAGCTTTGTTAAGCTACTACACGAACAATACACGAAGCGCGAAGAAACACAAACGTGTACAGTGGTCTTTTAAAATAGCCACCGAAATCGATAGGCAAAGTATAAAAGCTCTTGTAACTTAATCACACCAAACTTTACCGCAGTTTTCACAGCAGATATAAATGCAGAAGCTCAATTTTGCTTAAACTAAAGCTAAAATCTTCAATGGAACTTTGTGTTGGAAATGTGTGTTGCCAGTGATGACATATGGAACAGAGACGTGGTCGCTCACTATGGGCTCCTTCAGAAGCTCAAAGTCATCCAAAGGGCAATGCTCGGAGTTTCCCTGTAAGATCGAATCAGAAATGAGGAGATACGCAGGCAAACCAGGGTCACTAACATAGCCCACCGGATTGCCAAACTTAAGTGGCAGTGGGTAGGGCACATAGCTCGCAGGACCAACGTCCGATGGGGCAGAAAAGTCCTCGAGTGGCGACCGCGTTCCAGAAGCCGCTGTTCTGATAGGCCTCGCACACGGTGGACCGACGACCTTGTTAAGGTCGTCGACCTTGTTAAGGTCGTCGGTCTTTGTGGAGATCCATGGGGGAGGCCTATGTCCAGCAGTCTTATGGCTGAAATGATGATGATGAATAGAACTTTGGGAGATAATCCGTGAAAACAGAATGTGACCGCTTTCTACGGTAGTGTGCATTTCATTTGTTTCTTCATCATCACTACATTTTTTTTTTTTTTTTCGTTTTTACCAAATACTTGAATGCCTTTGACCCTAGGCTTGCGTGATCGAAAGCAACGCCAGGGTCTAAGATGGGACAGGCAATTCAAGGAAATGCCCTGTCGGGCACCGGCTCTCACATACACACGACGGAACACAGTAAAACTGCTTGGCGCCGGACTTAAATGTGAGGGTGGTAGCTGGCCGGGCGGACCATTCGATCCTACCACCAAGCGTGCTGGGTTTTGTTGGCTTTTACAACACGCGTTTTTTCCCAGCGTGCGGTGGGGAAGTTTTATAAAATAAAGTCGCTGTCCTCTGTCCGTCCCTATGTATGCTTAAATCTTTAAAACTACGCAACGGATTTTGAAGCGGTTTTCTTGAATAGATAGAGTGATTCAAGAGGAAGGTTTATATGTACCTATAATACATGCATGATATTGTAGTGAAACACTGTTAAATTTAGAGGTTTCTAATGTAATATCGTTTAAAAACACATTTTTATGCGCTTACATTACAAGGGTTTATTTAGTATCAGCAGTAGTGCCTCGTTGGTCTAGTGGTCAGATGTGCCGCCTTTGGATCAACGGGTCCCGGGTTCGATTCCGGGGTCGGGCCAGTGTCTTTGTCTAAACCAGAGGCACTGGCTCGGAGTCTGGGTGTCATTTCTATCTATAATATGTGTGTATTTACAAAAAAAAAATGTATATAAGTAGTTTATCATCCATCTCGTTACCATAACACAAGCATTAAGTTGCTTAACTTGGGACGAGATGGCGTTGTGTGAAATGTCCAAGGATATTTATTTATTATTTATTTATTGCACCAGTGCGAAGACGGGGCGGGTCGGTAGTTAAGTATAATACTTATCAGACAGAGTTAACTGTAGAGTGTTCCGCCTCGACTGCGCGTTGACTGATTTAGAATACATAGAGTCACCATGCCATTCCATCCTGAGGGTGTCGTAAAAGCTGACAAAGGGAAATGACAAAGCCGAAAACCTAGATGCAAGAGAAAGAAAACTTGAAACGAAACCCTTTTTTTTATAGTGGGGGAAACCTTTTATAGGTCCCCGCCGGTGGGACCCACTAAAACCTACCACTGTTGTCTCCGCGTGTCATTCTGCCGTACGGGAAACTACATAGCCTTTCCGTGTTGGCAGTGACTGAAACGAAACCCTGTGCCAACTTGACTGGCCAGTGTGGCACAGGAGGCCCGACACATTTATGTGCTAAGTTTAAATAAATAATAATAAATAAATATCCTTGGACATTTCACACAACGCCATCTCGTCCCAAGCTAAGCAACTTAATGCTTGTGTTATGGTAACGAGATAGATGGATGATAAACTACTTATATACATTTTTTTTTGTAAATAAATACATATTATAGATAGAAATGACACCCAGACTCCGAGCCAGTGCCTCTGGTTTAGACAAAGACACTTGCCCGACCCGGGAATCGAACCCGGGACCCGTTGATCCAAAGGCGGCACATCTAACCACTAGACCAACGAGATGGTAACTTACTTCTTTAATTAAATCTTTCCTGTGGCGATGCTGCGTAGTATAAGTCTACGTTGATGACGTCTAAGTACATTTTCATGTTTATCTTCTTAGCGAATGGTGAATAAAATTAAATACCATCTCAGCTGATATTAAGAAAAAACTGGGTTCGAATTTTAGTTCTAGAACCAACTCGCAGTAATATATACTCAGCCTATAACGAAGTAATATATACTCAGCCCTGCGACTGCGACTGTTGCGCAGCATGTCGCGGGTTCGATTCCCGCACGGAAAAAATATTTGTACGACCTACAAGTATTTGTTCCGGGTCTGGGTGTTTTCTATCTATAATATGTATGTATTTACAAAAAAAATGTACATAAGTGGTTTATCATCCATCTCGTTACCATAACACAAGCATTAAGTTGCTTAGCTTGGGACGAGATGGCGTTGTGTGAAATGTCCAAGGATATTTATTTATTTATTTATAGATGACCCACTGCTGAGTCGGGCCTCCTCCAACTACTTGAAGGGTAATTAGCCTACTGTGCCACGCCGGCCATTAGCGGATTTCGTACCAAGTTTTCCTTCTCTTTCGACACCCTCTGGAAGGAATGGGGTGGTGACACAATGTATTTTGCCTCGTTGGTCTAGTGGTTAGATGTGCCGCCTTTGGATCAACGGGTCCCGGGTTCGGCTCCGGGGTCGGGCAAGTGTCTTTGTCTAAACCAGAGGCACTGGCTCGGAGTCCGGGTGTCATTTCTACCTATAATATGTATGTATTTACAAAAAAAAATGTATATAAGTAGTTTATCATCCATCTCGTTACCATAACACAAGCATTAAGTTGCTGAACTTGGGACGAGATGGCGTTGTGTGAAATGTCCAAGGATAATTATTTATTCTAAATCCGTTACAACACGGAGAAATGTTAGGTGTCCATAATTTAACGATAGGGCTGCCATCCGTCCGGGGTCCATCCGGCAGGGGTTTTGAAAAGTTTTGAAATGGATTAACTCGGACACTTTTCAAACCCCTTTTGTTGTCAGAGGAAATCCATAGGCGATAAATCTTAGTTAAAAATTCGTCTACACTATCCCGCATTCAAGAAGGCCCGGCTGTTTTTATATTTGTTGCAAAAAATACTTTTTAAAGGTGGCTGGGGAAATAATCATATTTTGCCCAAATGTTTGGGATTTTTGCCGTGTATATCCGGCGTCTGCAATTTAGGTGATGGCAGCCCTATTTAAGGATGTACCATATGACCTCGTCCTACTTCGGAGCATCAGTCCAAACTGCTATTTTATCATCTGTAACAGTCGTTATTGTAGACTTGTACGTAGACAGTAGCGTTTAAATTCACAGCCGATCTAACCTTAAATGTGACTTGCAGACCAGGCATTGCTGTGTCTAAGGTTTTTGTTTTAAAATATTTAAAACTAGCGACCCGCCCCGGCTTCGCACGGCTGAAATTATGTATGTATATACTTAAAAACCTTCCACTCGAATCACTCTATCTATTAAAAAAAACCGCTTCAATATCCGTTGCGTAGTTTTAAAATTTGAGCATACATAGGGACGGACAGGCGACAGCGACTTTGTTTTATACTATGTAGTGATTAACATGCATTAATTTAACATAGCGCCATCTATTGGATACTTACTCAATCCAGTCAACAGATATCGCCATCTGTTAGAATCGTTTGGAGTGGAGCTAACATATAATTGTGACTGTCAAATAATTTGCAATATAATAATATTGCGACTATAAATTGAGATGTAGCTTACATCCTATCTTTCAAGTTAGATCAAACTGCATACGGTGCGTAAATTTGAATAAGATTAAGTTTAGTAGTTTAGGAGTCTATCGCGGACAAACAACGTGATACGTAATTTATATAAATTAAGATTACCAGTTGCCCCATTGGATGGGTTTACTGTGAGCAGACAAATATCTCTCAGTGTTAATATGGTATTTAGCCAAATCAGGTTATCGTCTTCGTTTCAGCCCATAAATTACCTACTATTGAGTCGGGCCTCCTCCAAATTCATGGAGGGAAATTAGCCTACTGTGCCTCACTGGCAAGACGGGTTGGCACAGGGCCTGTATCCAGTATTCCTTCTCATGCGGCTAGGTGATCTAACAAGCTGTTTCTTTCTTTTTTAATTTATTTCTCCCAATTATTTAACTGTATTAATGGTATTTTATAAATTATATCAATAATTTAATGCCAATTTAAGCCGCCTTTGTATCAACGGGTCCCGGGTTCGATTCCGGGGTCGGGCAAGTGTCTGTCAAAACCAGAGGCACTTGCTCCGAGTCTGGGTGTCATTTGTGTTCGTGAATTACATGTTTGTAAATGTTTCTTAAAATAAAAACGACACCCTCAGGATAGCATGGTTTGGGGTCCTTGTGTATTCTACATGCAATTGTGCAAGGCAAGGATAAAAACAGGGGTAAAGCCGCGTGCGTAAACTAGTTGAACAAGTTTTAGCGAACTTCTTTCTCATCACAGCAAAAAAGCTGCAATCTTTCAGAAACAATTTCAGTGTTGCAGGATTCAATAACGATTAAGCTTACCCTTCCACTTTGTGAGGGGGACAAACTTTGAAAATTGTCATTAAGGCAAATTATTTTGGGAGAATTTCAAAGCAGCGTTACGAAAGTCGTTAGCGTCTTTGCTGCAGAAAAAAGGACCTTATTGCGAAAAAGCAAGGTTAAACATAGAAACTAAAGAATTGGAAAATCTTGCGACTTCGAATAAAAAAAATGAATTATTCGGTTGTTTTGGCGTTGTCAGCGCCGGCCAAACTCTATCCACACTCTCAGCATGTAATGCGTTGGTAACACGCTGTAAACTATATTTTTATTTTGGTATCAATCCTGTGAGTTGTCGTGCTCACTGAAATGCTCCGTACAGTGGTAGTGACGTGTGGCAGGCCGGCCACTTCCCTTTGATATAGTTGAGGACATCGATGGCTGCCACATGCGTCATGCTTGTGAACAGGGACTGCTTGGGGTTGGTTGGCTCACTAGATTCATTTTTATTTCTCTTTTGATTATTATTATGAAATTGATATTACAGTTCAGCGTCTTTCGAAACCAAAAATACAACAACTACTAAAAAACCAAAAATACAGCCTATAGATTATCCACTGCTGGGTCGGACCTCCTCCAATAACATGGAGGGTAACTAGCCTACTGACCCTAGCTTGCCTTCTCTTGCGGCTATGTTTTCAGTCTTGTCATTTCTTTTTGTCGGCTCTTACGACATCCTGAGGATGGAATGGGTTGGTGAGTAAATCCCTCGCCTCATGGAAACTTATATCTACATAGTTACTGCAATCTGGCGTTAAGAAAAAGATGAGCCTATTGAGTTTCTTCCGCCAGGTCCGCCCTGGTAGTAGTTTTAAAAAATATGTACCCTTAGACGACTGTGAACGCCAGAATTGTTTTATATATATACTAGCTTTTGGGCGCGGCTTCGCTCGCGTGGACTTCGAACCCGTGCTTATCTCTATGCATTTTTTTTATGAATATAAAAGTGGTTATTGTGACTAAACTATGATAGTTAGATATGTGCTCTCGCGGACTCTTTTGTAGATTTTAATAAGACCTACAAACTCGTAGTACTTAATTTTGTTCTATTGTCAATCGTTTTTGCAGCGCACGCATAAATAGGTTTTCGATTTTACACCTTGGGTTACAAAATCGCAATTTTCATACGGATCCCTAATTCTTTTGAAAATAAAATATAGCCTATAACCTTCCTCGATAAATGGACTATCTAACACTGAAAGAATTTTTGAAATCGGACCAGTAGTTCCTGAGATTAGCGCGTTCAAACAAACAAACAAACAAACAAACAAACAAACAAACAAACTCTGCAGCTTTATATATTAGTATAGAGTATAGATACAATAAAATATTGTTCTATTATAATCTCTTCCAAATCCTCGGTGTTGGTCTGACCACAGTAGTGACGAAAGGAAGCGATAAGGCCGAGAACCTACCCGCTAGAGAAGGAAAACTTGATACGAAACCCTGTGCCAACGCATCTAGCCAGCGTGGCACAGTAGGCTAATGTCCCTCCCTGTAATAGGAGGAGGCCCGACTCAGCAGTGGATCATTTATAAATAAATAAATATAAATATCCTTACACATTTCACACAACGCCATCTCGTCCCAAGCTAAGCAACTTAATGCTTGTGTTATGGTAACGAGATGGATGATAAACTACTTAAATACATATTATTTTTGTAAATACTTACATATTGTAGATAGAAAACACCCAGACCCGGAACAAATACTTGTTGGTCGTAGAAATATTTCTTCCGTGCGGGAATCGAACCCGCGACATGCTGCGCAGCAGTCGATCGCTCAACCACTGCGTTATGGGCTGAGTAGTAGGATATCAGGCAATATTGGAAATTTCTAGAAATAATCTGATAAAAGATCGCATGTTGCAACGAAGTACAACGCCGGAGAAAATATTTTCTCCATTTTTAGTAGAGGAAACTAATTTACACGGCAAAGGCGCGTCATACCGCGGGCTTTTAAAATGTACCATTTACCAAAGATGTATAGATAGATAGAATATTCTTTATAGTACATGTACACAAAGTAACAAACAAAATTAAAAAGAAACTTAAACACTAACATTGTACAGCACAAATGGCGGTCTTATTGATAAAGGCAAAAAAAAAAATGTTCAAAGTATTTTCTTATAATTTCTAGTTACCAAATAAAATGTAATGAGTATTTTTAATAAAATAAACTAATTATTATATTACAACTTTTTGGTCTAGGAGTTGAATGTTTTATCATTGTGTTGTAGCCTTTCCATGTTCTAACAGTTTAAACTTAAATTTCTTTTTTAACCTTTTTAATTTACTTTTTTCGCGCTATTGGTGTTTGAGTGTCTGGTTGTATGTGTAATATAAGTCGGTAATTTGTAACATACATATGTAAATGTGTGACGTCCCCCCCACCCCTGACGGAAGACCAGCGTTGGTTGCTTGCAACCAGCACCATGCTGAGTTTGGGACGGTTTGTGGCAGGAAGACTTTACGTTGCATTTAGTGTCTAGTTTTATTATTTTTGTATATTCTTGCCACAATAAATATTATGTCTATGTCTATGAATCAGAGGACTCTGGTTCGATTTCGGGGTCGAGCAAGTGTCTTTGTGTAATATAATTGATATTGTATATTAGCCTACTGTACCACGCTGGCTAGACGGGTTGCAACAGGCTTTCGTATCAAGTTTTTCTTCCCTTCGGCTAAGTTTTCGGCATTTCCTTTTCTCAGCTCTTACGACACCCTCAGGATCGAATGTGCTGATGACAATATGTATTCTAAATCCGTCACCACACGTAATTAATCTACATTTACTCATCAGAATACGCAGTGTCACCAACGCACACCATCCCGAGGGTGTCGTATGAGGCGACCAAGGGAACGCAAGAGGCCAATCACCTAGCCGCAAGAGAAGGAAAAATTGGTACAAACCCTGTGCCAACCCGTCTTGCAAGCGTGGCACAGTAGGCTTGTTATTTCCCTATATTTCCATGAATTTGTTTGACGACACGGTTGGCGCAGTGGTTGAGCGATCGACTGCTGCGCAACTTGTCGCGGGTTCGATCCCCGCACGGAAGAAATATTTGTACGACCTGCAAGTATTTGTTCCGGGTCTGGGTGTTTTTCTATCTATAATATGTATATATTTACAAAAAAAAATGTATAAAAACGTAAAAAAAAAATATATATATAAGTAGTTTATCATCCATCTCGTTACCATAACACAAGCATTAAGTTGCTTAACTTGGGACGAGATGGCGTTGTGTGAAATGTCCAAGGATATTTATTTATTTATTTATATTTTAATTTGGAGGAGGCCCGCCTCAGTAGTGGGTCATTCAGGGGCTGAAACGACGACGACTCATAAGAAATTATAATGAGCATACGGCACTTGAGACAATCTTGATTTAGGGCCACAGCTAATGCTATTAACGGTTGTGTGTTTTTGTTCCTGACGTAATACCCCAATTTATTTAGTACTTCAGTAAATCAGCTACATAAGTTAGGTGTAAGTAAACAAGATGACAAACTTAAGTGGCAGTGGGCAGGGCACATAGCTCGCAGAACCGACGCCCGATGGGGCAGAAAAGTCCTCGAGTGGCTGCGAGTGGCTCGAGTGACCGCGTTCCGGAAGGCGCAGTGCTGGTAGGCCTCCCACACGGTGGACCGACGACCTGGTTAAGGTCGCTGGAAAGCAGTGGATGCGGGCGGCCCAGGACCGGCCTTCGTGGAGATCCTTGGGGGAGGCCTATGTCCAGCAGTGGACGTCTTTTGGTTGAAATGATGATGATGATGAAACAAGTCGACTTGTGTGTGTGTACTCTGTGTGGTGACGGATTTAGAATACGTAGTGTCGCCACGCCATTTCATCCTGAGGGTGTTGTAAGATGTGAGAAAATTTAAATTAAAAATTTAAATAAACCCCCGACACAGTAACCTTTACTGTCTGTCTGTCTGTCGGTCTGTCTGTCTGTCTGTCTGTGGCACCGTAGCTCGCGATCGGATGAAGCGATTTCAATATAGTTTTTTTGTATGAAAGGTGAGTTACGGGCGAGTGTTCTTAGACATGTTTGATGAAAATCGGGTGAGCCGTTTAAAAGTTATGAGGGGTGAAAGTGGGGAAGAATAACCGAATGTCTGCAAATATAATCGAGTGGGGTCTCAAATGAAAGCGCATCACGTGCAATTTAACGAAATTTATATTATAATAAGTATGTACCTATAAAAAGTATAAAATAAAAATTTAAATAAACCCCTGACACAATAACCTTTAAAAAGTAAAAAATAAATACTTCGCGTTGGGGGACCAGGGGGCAGGTAATAAATAAGTGGGAGTGGTCCCCCAACGCGAAGTATTTATTTTTATTTTTAAAGGTTATTGTGTCGGGGGTTTATTTAAATGTTTAATTTAATTTTTAGTCTTTTCTTTTTGACCCCGGGTTATATCCTTTATGTACTATCCCCACCAGCCTGAGGATGGCCAGGAGGGTGTGTGTTTGAGTCCCCTCCGCCTCTGTGAGGAGACGGAGGCATGCCCACTAAATGTCCCCGGGGTGTACCGTCCCGCGCTTGCTGGTCGAAGGGGTCTGACTGTATCTCCAGACGGAAATGATAACACCTAGCCGCAAGAGAAGGAAAATTTGATACGAATCCCTATTTCAATACTTTTGGCCCGCGTGGTACAGTAGGCTCCATGTTGGTGGAGGCTGACTCAGCAGTGGGTCAATTATGGGCTGAGAACTCGAAGTAGAAAGAGTATAAAATTGATACGCCGCTATTGTTTTATTACCAGAAAAAAACCTGTAGATTACAATAATTAGATTGTAAACGTGCAGGATTTAGAATAAAATAAAAAATAGTTTAGTTTTAGCTCGTTTATTTTTGTAAAATAGTCAATAAATACATATTGTCTTTTAAAATAAAGTGTGACCAACAAGTTTCTTCTAATTCAAGGGAAACTGGGCTCCATTAAAGGCTTATGCTTAGAGTTTCAGTACGCTACATGTTTATCCGTGTAATCACTATCACTATCACTACATAGTATAAAACAAAGTCGCATTCTTCTGTCCGTCCCTATGTATGCATAAATCTTTAAAACTACGCAACGGATTTTGAAGCGGTTTTTTGTAATAGATAGAGTGATTCAAGGGGAAGGTTTTTAAGTATAACCCACCCCCGCTTTGCACGGGCGAAGCCGGGGCGGGCCACTAGTTAAATATAAATAAAAGCAGCCATAGAGCTCCTTAGCTGCTCTTCTCTATGAAATGACATTCTGAACCAGTGGTTAAGGTAGCTTTTTTAAATTTATGTATTTTTTAAAACCATTTTTGGAATCTATTTATTTATTCGTAGGAATTTATTCGAAATAAAACAATTTGATTTTAATTTTTGGTCTGAAATGAGGAGATATGCAGGCGAACCAGAGTTACCGACACAGTCCACTGGATTTTCAAACTTAGGTCCGGCCGTCTAGCTACCCCCCTCATCCAAGTCCGGCGCCAAGCAGTTTTACTGTGATTCGTCGTGTATAATATGTGAGAGCTGGTACCTTGAATTGCCTGCTCCATATCAGACCCAGGCGTTACTTTCCATCACGCAAGCCTAGGGTGAAAGGCATTTCTCATGGAGTTACAGTCTTGGCCCACGAGACAGATCTTGCGCGGGTTGGTACACCGGGGGGATGTTTAGTGGGTAGGCCTCCGCCTCTTCGCGGGGGCGGAGGAGAGTTCCACACGCCCCTCGTCGGTCTTCCCCGAGACCGACGGGGATAGTCTTTAAAGGATTTTGCCCCTCGACACCAAAAAAATGGGTCTAAGGCATTCACGTAACTGATTAAAAAAAGATAACCTAAAACGTCAGTAAAATGTTTAAAAATGACGAAGCATCGCTTAACAAACCGGTTAAAACCAGTTGTGACGCAAATTGGTCGTTTGGTACGTTTTATGCAGAAATAACAAAGTCAAAGTTCGAAAATAGCCGTTAATGCATTATGGGTGATACAGACTTGTTCACAATAAATTGTATCGCCATCCCATTATTATCCTGAGGGTGACGGTAAAAGCCGACAAAGGGAAATGAAAATGTTAAAAACCTTGCTGTAAGAGAAGGAAAACTTGATACGAAACTCAATGCCAACACGACTGGTCAGTGTGGCACAGTAAGCTCCATCTAAATTACCCTCCATCTAAATAGAGGCCGAATCAGCCGTGGGGCTAATTCAATAACATCGAAGCCAACGAGCAAAGCCAGTGCTAGTCTATTTTATATTATTATATTATATTATCTAAAAACAGTCTTGGTTGTCTACTAATACTATTGTTTCTCCATCAGAAGGCTCAAAGTCACCCAAAGGGCAATGCAGAGGGCTATGCTCGGAGTTTCCCTGAGAGATCGAATCAGAAATGAGGAGATACGCAGGAAAACCAGGGTCACCGACATAGCCCACCGGATTGCCAAACTTAACTGGCAGTGGGCATGGCACATATCTCACAGGACCGACGCCCGATGGGGCAGAAAAGTCCTCGAGTGGCGACCGCGTTCCGGAAGGCGCAGTGCTGGTAGGCCTCCCACACGGTGGACCGACGACCTGGTTAAGGTCGCCGGAAAGCAGTGGATGCGGGCGGCCCAGGACCAGCCTTTGTGGAGATCCTTGGGGGAGGCATATGTCCAGCAGTGGACGTCTTTTGGCTGAAATGATGACTATCGTTTCAGTTCAGTACCACACGATTTAAATAACTTTAAATAATGGTGTTCCGTGTTATTTTTAAATAATATACACTGCTGACTCGCGCCTCCTCCCATCACATAGAGAGTAATCCCCCTACTGTGCCACGCTGGCCAGACGGGTTGGCACAGACAGCAATCGCTCCGAGTAAATAAGAGTATTTTTTTAATCCATGGATTTATGTATTCACTACGATATTAATCGAACGATAGAATGCTGGTTTTTTTTTTCGTTACAGCCCAAAAAGACCCAATACTGGGTCGATCCTTCTCTTAATTCATGAGTATAATTAGCCTACTTATAGGAAATTAAAACTAGTGATAAGTACTAATCGTTGTAGACTGTCACAGTAGGCTCCCTGTGATGACCCTCCCTGTGATGGGACTAGGCCCGACTCAGCAGTGGGTCATTTATTTAAGGCGAGTGCAAACGACGTTTTTATACCGACAAGTGTATATCATCCTTAACAGTGCAAGTTTGAAAATAGCTGTGAAATGCTGTTTGCTATTTGTGTTTCTATTGTTACAACGATTTGGCCTGACCTATATTGCACTATAATACGTAACTGCATCACGTACCCTTTTAGGCAAAGTCAGCTAAGAACGGAACCTACTTAAAATACCTACTTGTAAAAAAAACAAATACCAAATTTTTCTTTAAATATTTTAATTCAGAAATTTACTGAACAAGACCACATTCGGTCTTAAGAAGCGACATATTTGACACTTATAAATAGTCATCATATTATTCATAACATAACTAATATATACAATTCTTGTGTCACAGTTTTAGTGTTTAAATACTCCTCAGAAACGGCTTGACCGATTTTGATGAAATTTCATACGTATATTCAGTAGGTATGAGAATAGGTTGATAACAAATTTTTACACCCATAAGTGTTAAGGGTGGTTCAGTCCAAAAAAAATATGTTTTACTTTTTGACAATTTTTATTTTAATAATATGATACAATATACAAAAATACATACAACCCTAAATTTTCACCCCCCCGACGATCAACCCCTATAAAATTACATGGCAAAACAACGCTTGCGGGGTCAGCTAGTTCACGATAAAATATTCGATCATCTACCACCAATTCGGAACACTGCTGAGAAGAACTGGCAAGAAACTCAGAGAGCTTGTCTTTTTTTTCTTTGCTTTCCTATTACATATGTGTATATATGTACAAGAACATACATAAAACTATAAAAATACAATAAAAACATTTTGATTTTGATTGAACGTAAAACTGCCGGCGGCCGTCCTACCATTTATGACAGTCTCGCAAGTCAGTCAGACGTCAACACTGACAACTGTCAAACCACATTATTATTACCAGTTGTCCCATCGGTCGAGTCCAGACGACTAGTTAGTGCCATGCATTGAAATTGGGAAATTCGAGTAAGAAGTAAGAAGTGTAACTCGCCACTTACTCGCATCTAATGCCAGCAATACACGTAGGCCGAGCTTAGGCCAACGCGAGCGTAGGCTTTTTAATACAAGGCGAGTGCTACTGCCTACACGTTCGACAAGTGTATCGAAAACCAATGCAAATGGCCAATAAAGACGAATTTTGAAGAGATGCCCACACGTTGTTCTCAGTCAGTTTGTATTGTGACTTGAAACAAGATGGATGACGACGTAGAAGTTATTGCAGCTGCTGCTATTTATTTAATGAGCGCTAATAATTATTATGTCAGTGTATACCGCACGAAAGTTGTGAAAATGTACAGACAAAAAAGAAGGAGGTGGATGTAGCTTGCAATTTTTTTTTATTGAATTATCTTTTTACAGGAATAATATGAAAAATCAACTATCTGAGCTTAGCATAGTGTTCTCTTCATTCTGGTAAAATTCCAAAAATTTTAAAACATTTTTTGATTGATTTGTTGAGAGTGACATTTTGTACGCGTACACACGACCGAACTCGTCCGACGCCAACCGCGTAATGGCGCGCTGGCAAACGTGTGGACACTATTGGCCGAGTGCGCGCGAGCGCCTTTGATCTGTGCAGAAAAACGGACAGCAGCGCTCCGAAGTGCGGCAAGTGGTCGCGAGCGAGCGTAAGTTGTGACCAGCTACGCCAAATGAGTTCTATACACGTTGGCGCTTACCTTTACTCGGCCAACTAGGCGAGCGACACCGAGCGATGGCCAGACAATGCAAATATACCGTCTATACGTTGATATTGGCGTTCACTCGGCAATGCTGGGCCAACGTATATTTTCGTATATTTTTAATGGTTTCCTTTAGTATATAGAGTGATGCAATAGGAAGGTTTATATGTAAATTACATCCATAATTATAGTAGAGAAATACTGATAAATTTAGAGGTTCATCATTGCAGCCGTGCGAAGCCGGGGTGGGTCGCTAGTTATAGATAAAAACCTCCCTCTTGAATCACTCTATCTATTAAAAGAAACCGCTTCAAAATCCGTTGGTAGGTTTAAAGATTTAAGCATACATAGGGACGGACAGACAACAGCGAAATGGTTTTATAATATGTAGTGATAGTGATATAAAATACACCATGTATTTTGCCATTTATTGGGTTTCATGTCAGTCCAATCAAATTTGGCTAACCACGAAGAGATTCCCCTGTGCCCTCCGAAAGTTCCATTAAGCTCATCTATTAGGTTATCGGTAAACAAAATTCATTTGATCATGTTGTCTCATTAGAGCTCTTTTGACAAGTCAAAAATAAAGTTGATCATTAAAATGTACCATATAACATTTACAATTTACCCGTTCGGAATGCAGCTCTACAAAGAAGAGCCGGAAAAAGCAAAATCTATTTTTGAACTAAACCTTCTTTAGGCGCATGAGGTGTAAATTTTTACGAAATAAACGCAATTTAGCGGCACGAAGATGTGAAACTTTTTTGATTCTAATTCGTTTGAAGGTTAGGAAGATTAAGAAGTGCATGGTCTACTCTCCATCCGTATTACGAATTTTCGATCAGGTCACGTGTCCTGACGCGAGTTTGACATTTTACAACCATCCCAAGACAATCAATGCCGCTAAAGTAGATTTCACTTCAATAAATAATAATTGAAATACAATAATTATGCCAGTTGGTCTTTTGATTTAGCCTCATTCATACCCTAGAGTTGAATTATATCAAAAATAACAGGTTGTATAGAAAGCCCGCGAGATTTTCTAACCCCTAAAAACGCTTAACGATCGTTAAGGCTATATCACCATACAAGAAGATAAGGTTACATCGTTTTCATCCAATCTGCGTCAGCCTACTCGAAGATATCACGCCTTTAATCTTTAATGGGTTAAGCTGAGGATTTCTTATCTTACTTTCAACTAGGATGGCTGATGGGCTGTGAAGACACAGTTGGGCAGGCGATACGGGACGGTGCACCGGGGGTATTTTTAGGGGGTATGGGGACGCCGTTCATATCACTGAAGGGCGGTCCAGAGTCCCACAAATCCCAGCTGGCCTTGCCGCAGGTAATAATAAATACAGGGTTGATACGAAATAGGGCCATTTGCCTGCCTATACTAGGTATCATTTCCAGGCTCTGTACCAAAAATCAATTAAATTGGAGCAATAGTTTAGCCGCAAATGATTTTTTAAATGTTTGCCTCATTTGAACATGATTTATCTCTCCTAACAGATGTTTATGCATAACGCATCGTTTATTAACCTTAGGGGCTCTCCATTAATCACGTGTATTTTTTTTGTACCAATTCGAATTCATACTAATCACATATAGTATACGTAGTGTAATTTAATGCCCCTCTGTCATATCAACTCTGTGTAATAATAATAATAAATATCCTTGGACATTTCACACAACGCCATCTCGTCCCAAGCTAAGCAACTTAATGCTTGTGTTATGGTAACGAGATAGATGATAAACTACTTATAGACATTTTTTTTTTGTAAATACATACATATTATAGATAGAAAACACCCAGACCCGGAACAAATACTTGTAGGTCGTACAAATATTTCTTCCGTGCGGGAATCGCAGGGAAGAAAGTGCATCACGTGCACATTACAAAATAATATGTTCCATGAAAATCAGTTGAGCCCTGAAAAAGCTCTAGGGATAAACGGGGGATACCCAATATCTGCAAATATATGTGGTGGGGAGAAAATTTGGAAGCGACATGAATCTATGTATTGACAACTTATACATCTACATCATAATAAGCGTGTACTATAGGCAGCTATAGGTAGGCGTGTACAAGCAGAAAATAAAATTTAAATAAACCCCCGACACAATAACCTAAGTTCCCTTTAAAAAGTAGAAAATAAAATACATCGCGATGGGGGAGCAGGGGTCAGGTAATAAATAAGTAGGAGCGGTCCCCCAACGCGATGTATTTTATTTTTATTTTCTACTTTTTAAAGGGAACTTAGGTTAGGTTAGCTGGTGAGCTGCTCTTCCTCTCATAACATAGAGGGCAATTATCCAGACGGTTTGGCACAGGGTTTCGTTTGAAGATTTCCTTCTCTTGCCGCTAGGTTCTCGGCTTTGAAATATATATTTTTTTTGGCGCCTACGATACCCTCAGAATGGAATGGGGTGGTGACACTGTATTCTTAACTCGTTGCCCCACAAATTCTATTTACGGATTATATTATAATAATAATAATGTCGATGAATTTATTTATTATACAAACAGAAAAACAAAAATGAATAACATTAAAATACTTAAAAACACTAAAGACTAGGAACAAAATAAACCTAAAACTTAAAAATAGAAATACTTATTGTTGGAAAATAAAATTAAATATAAAATACTTCATCCAGACTGCTTCCCTTGGGGAGGGTCATCATCATCATCATTTCAACCAAAAGACGTCCACTGCTGGACATAGGCCTCCCCCAAAGATTTCCACAAAGGCCGGTCCTGGGCCACCCGCATCCATCGATTTTCGGCGACCTTAACCAGGTCATCGGTCCACCGTGTGGGAGGCCTACCAGCGCTACGCTTTCCGGAACGCGGTTTCCACTCGAGGACTTTTCTGCCCCATCGGGCATCGGTCCTGCGCGCTATGTGTCCTGCCCACCGCCACTTATGTTTGGCAATCTTGTGGGCTGTGTCGGTGACCCTGGTTTGCCTGCGTATCTCCTCATTTCTGATTCGATCTCGCAGGGAAACTCCGAGCATAGCCCTCTCCATTGCCCTTTGGGTGACTTTGAGCCTTCTGATGGAGCCCATAGTGGGAGGGTGCCCAATTAATAATGTATATTTTTTCGGTAGGTACATGTGGTGACAGATTTAGAACACAAGTTGTCTCCACCCCATTATCCCACGAAACTATGTGCCAACCCGTCTGGCCCTGCCACACGGGCCAGACGGGTTGGCACATGGTTAATTACCCTCCATGTAACATGTGACTTTAATCTATAATTTTAGTTCGTTAACGCATTGGATCGTCTTTTCTTTAATGTTCCGTCGTGTGTATGTGAGAGCCGGTGCATGACAGGGCATTTTCTTGAATTGCCTGCCCCATATTAAACCCTGGCGTTGCTTTCCATCACGCAAGCCTAGGGTCAAAGGCATTCAAGTAATTGTAAATAAAAACATACTTGTATGATCTTCACTACATATTATAAAACAAAGTCGCTTTTGTCTGTCCTTCCCTATGTATGCTTAAATCTTTAAAACTACACAACGGATTTTGAAGCGGTTTTTTGTATTATACGAGGGTGAATCAAAAAATTCTTGGAATCAATATTAAAAAATGCAAAGATTTAAATAATAATATTTTATTTTTCTACATAATCTCCCTCCAATGCAATGCATTTAGAATAACGCGTTTCTAACTTCCTTATTCCTTGTGAAAAAAAATTATTTTCTTGACTCTCGAAAAAGTCCTCTACGGCAGCTATAACCGCGTCATTATCGTGAAATTTTGTTCCACGAATTTCCTCTTTTAATTTTGGAAATAAGTGAAAATCACTTGGGGCTAAGTCCGGAGAATATGGTGGGTGGTCAAGGAGATTGAAGCCAGCACAGCGGATTGCGTTGAGCGCAACTTCCGATCGATGGGCAGGAGCGTTATCTTGAAGGAACAACACGCCCAACGACAGTTTTCCACGACGTTTTTCTTTAATCGCTTCACGCACTTTCGGGATTAAATTTGCATAATAGGGTCCAGTTATCGTCTGGCCTTTTGGCATGTAATCAATAAAAAGGATTCCTTCACTATCCCAGAACACAGAGGCCATAACTTTGCCAGCGGAAGGAGCAACTCGAAATTTCTTAATGGATGGAGAGGATGGTCGTTTCCAAGACATGCTTTGTCTTTTAGTTTCAGGATCAAAATGGTGGACCCACGTTTCATCCATGGTGACAAGACGACGGCAAAAAATATCCGAATCACGCTGGAACATTTCGAGATTACGCTTGGAAATTTCCAAACGTCGCTTTTTGTTTTCGTCGGTTAACATTCGTGGCACCCATCTTGCAGACACTTTTTTGAACCCCAGTGAATCAATTAAAATGGATTGAACGCTACCAAAAGATATCTTTAGGATCTCAGCTATATGTTTTATAGTCATTCTTCTGTCTTCCAAAACCAGATTCTCAACCTTTTTGACATTTTCTTCTGTAACGGAGGTTGAAGGCCGCCCAGAACGCGGGTCATCTTTACAGCTTGATCTACCTCTTTTAAATTCAGCCACCCAGTACGCAACCGTAGAATAGGGTACAGCATCACCCCCTAATGTCTGCTGAATGTCCAAAAAAATTTCCTTCGTAGACATTTTTTTCAAACTGAGATATTTTATCACCGCACGTAACTCACTTTTATCCATAATTTTGACTTTTTAGCAACTCGTTGCACAAAAAAATTTATTACATGCGAACGAACTGACAAAAACAAGTGACAGTCTGCATAAATATAGTGTGATAGACACTCTTTAATTTGAATATCGAACTTGATCCAAAAATGTTTCATATATATGCAATTCAAAGAACTTTTTGATTCACCCTGGTATTGAGTGATTCAAGAGGAAGGTTTATATGTACCCACCCCCGCTTTGCACGGGCGAAGCCGGGGCGGGCCACTAGTTTATAATAAATAGTTATACATTTTTTTATTATCAATTCATTCATTGACACGGTTGGCACAGTGGTTGAGCGATCGACTGCTGCGCAGCATGTCGCGGGTTTGATTCCCGCACGGAAGAAATATTTGTACGACCTACAAGTATTTGTTCCGGGTCTGGGTGTTTTCTATCTATAATATGTATATCACTACATAGTATAAAACAAAGTCGCTGTCGTCTGTCCGTCCCTATATATGCTTAAATCTTAAAACTACGCAACGGATTTTGAAGCGGTTTTTTTTTAATAGATAGAGTGATTCAAGAGGAAGGTTTATATGTATAACCCACCCCCGCTTTGCACGGGCGAAGCCGGGGCGGGCCACTAGTATTTACTAAAAAAAAAGTACATAAGTAGTTTATCGTCCATTTCGTTACCATAACACAAGCATTAAGTTGCTTAGCTTGCGACGAGATGGCGTTGTGTGAAATGTCCAAGGATATTTTATTTATTTATTCACTAACTTAAAATGTAATTTTAGCATCATAATCAAAATCTACTACTACCAGTATATCAGCTAATACAGTACTTAGTATAACTAGAATTAGAAAAACAGAGCTTATATTAAAATAGACATCATTTACGATGCTAAAACTCTTGTTTAAAATTTAATTAGTAACTATAAAAGATGGAGTAAGCCCTATCCTTCAGTTCAGTAAGCCTGTTGCTTGATAAGAAAACTTTGAAATTGGTTTCTGTATAATATGGATGGATTGTATGAGTGTGTATGAAAGGTGTGAATGTAGGTATGACGACTAATATGTGTGTGTGGAGACTGCCACCTAGTGTGGGACAGGGGCCGTAAGATGATAATGGTAGTTTTAAATATGACGATTTATAAGAGTTTTCTCATAAGACGCAGGTAAATAAAGTTCCTTTTGAGTTTGAGATATCTTAGCTACAACTCAGCTTACACACACTGCTAATTCAGTCCTCCTCCAAATACATGGAGGGTATTAGCCTACTAATTATTCCGTGTGGTGACGGATTTAGAATACACAATGTCACCAACACAGACCATCTAGTGTCGTAAGAGACAGATCACCTAGCCCCAAGCGAAGGAAAACTTGATACAAACCCTGTGCCAACCCGTCTTGCCAGCGTGGCACAGTAGGCTAATTTCCCTCCTTGAGTTTGGAGGAGGAGGGTCCTATTCGGCTAATTTAGCCGATTAGGACCCTCCATAGAGGGTGGAGTGTGTTGTAGTAAGTTGTAATGTCTTCGTAATGTCTTTTTAATAGATTTTTTGTGCGCAACAAGTTTTCCTCTAAAAAAACTAGTTCGCCCAACAACTATTAGAGGATAGAAGTGTTAGGATGTGTCCATAATAGATTTTTCTTGGCTAAACTACTGAAACACTACTTAGGTTCAACAAGGTTTCACGAGTACTTCTATCTTTTTTTTTTAGAAAAAAAACTGTCTCCATCTTATCAACTGATCCTTTTCTTTGAAAGAAAGAAAGAAAATAATTTTAACTCTATACAATACAAAAAAATAAAATTGGAGTGTCTGTTTGTAATCATACAATAACCACTTTTTACTAATTGCGTAAGTAAAATTATACAGTACATAAAATACACAGTACATAGACGAAAAGGATTTTTTTTGTCTGTCTGTCTGTTTGTTCTGGCTAATCTTTGGAGCGGCTGGACCGATTTTGACTCGACTTTTACTGATAGGTAGCTGATGATATAAGGAGTAACTTAGGCAACATTTTTTTTAAATAGCTTCACCACGCGGCGTCGCCCGTGTGTAATATCGGACCCGTGCGAAGCTAGTATTTAATAAAAATAAATATTTCTCTCATTTTTTCAGAAAAAAAAGATCGAAGGAAAATTTCCTGCGCTTGTATCGCGGTAGCAGTTATAACTTCTAGTAAGCAGCCTATAGATGACCCACTGTTGCCTCGTCCCTCTCGTTAAATGGAGGGTAATTAGAATAGAATAGAGAAATGCTTCATTATTATAAACCGATTATGGCATTCACAATCGTCAACGTATACATCAAATTTATAACACAACTATCGCGTCGGGACGCAGCACCAACCGAGAAGACCTGGCGGAAGAAACTCGACGGGCTTGCCTTTTTTTTAAACGCCACATTACAACCGTGTACTTTTAACTAGTTTTGTTTGGTATCAAAAGGCGGTCAACTGAAATATGAATTTTATAATAAAAAAAGGTTAATAAGTATAATTAAGCATGAAATTATAAGTCTTGAACCCAGTCAGCCGACCGACCCCAAACAGCGGCACCTGTTCACAAGCATACCGCATTTGGCAACCTCCATATTTCAATAGTCGATGGTTGGCACGTACCACCTGCTTCGGATCGTGCCATTAAATTGATCAAATCTGGAGCTCAACACTCATCTGCAAAACCTTTGGGAACCGTGAGCGATTTGTCGACACGGTTGGCGCAGTGGTCGCGGGTTCGATTCCCGCACGGAAGAAATATTTGTACGACCTACAAGTATTTGTTCCGGGTCTGGGTGTTTTCTATCTATAATATGAATGTATTTACAAAAAAATGTATATAAGTAGTTAAATTTATTTAATTATTTATTTCTGCGTGCACAGGGAACGTTATCAATAAAACAAAATTATAGGCTGTAGATTTAACTGTTTCTTTGTACTTTTTGAAGACAACTCATATCGAGACTCTCCCGTGACCACGACTACTGCTTAGCATTCGGAACGTAGGGAATCAAACAAGATAAGATACACGCGATAAATCCGTTTTTTGTTTTTTTTTCAGTATATGTTTAAACTGATTAAATATGAAACTTATGATCCTTAAATTTTTTATCACAGTAGCTACATAATTCGAATGATTTCCAATTCATTTCATTATTTTATAACTAATTTAAGTTATAAGGTATTTTTAGTTTTAAGATTTTTAATGTTTTGGTTGAAAACGACAGTTGTGTTTTTTTTCCATGATCGAAGCTATTAAAGGAGAAAAAAAATCGAATATATGATTAGTCTAGATTAGTAATGACGCATTTTGAATAAATGTGTCACGTCCCATTCTTGCCTTTGAGTGTCGTAAGAAATGATAAATGCAAAAGTTATCCCGCTAGGAATCTCGATGAAAATCCTGACTGAATTGGATCTGAATGATTGGCATTAAGACCGACTTATTAGTGAGTTATTAATGTGGTGAGTAATTCGTCTTGATTAAAACAATATCATTTCAAAAGTAATTTATTTTTTAAAAAACAAGTTCATAAATTTTCTACAATAAATAATTTCAGAAAATTTATTCCTTAAAAAATCTACTACTACTCAGCCGCATGATCCGCTGCTGAGTCGGGCCTCCTCCAATTACATGGAGGGTAATTAGCCTACTGTGCCGCGTTGGCACAGGGTTTTGTATCAAGTTATCCTTCTCTTGGGCTAGGTTTCATTTCCTTTTGTCGGCCCTTACGACAGCCTCAGGGTGGAATGGGGTGGTGACACTGTATTCTAAACCCATCACCATACGGATTATAAATACTACCAAAGGCGTATTGTTGGGAAAAGCATTTTCTCAAATAGCGACCATAGAGTTCGTCAAACTATGTTGTAGTTAAAATTCAGGTAAATTGTAACACGAAAACATTACTCACTTACCACTCAACAGTTCTGGCGTCGTTTCAACTATTCATAATTACCGCACACTTTAATAACACGCACTGCAATTTTTAATTTACAACTGCCACTGAAATAGCTAGGTCAACAAAATTACGATTTACACGGTATAAACAATCAAATCAATTCATTTACATTGTTCTCCAAAAACAAAATACACTTTCTCATCAACAAAACTATATTACACTTTTAATTGTAACCGAAAAGTGTGGTTGAATTCCGATCCTTGTTCGAAAGTTTTCGAATTCCGAACGCGTCGCGCAGCGGTCGCAAAGCATGTACGACGGCCGAAAATCATTGTACGACTGAGTTACCGCGGTGCGCTGAACCGTTTCAGCTTGAATAAAGACTGCTGCAGCGCTTTTTTTGCATTTACACTTTCATATTGACACTTTTCAATTATTTCACTTGCAAGTGTTGACGTGCACCGTAGCAGTATTGAGTGACGGAAAATTAAATGTTAAATGTAAAAATTAAATGAAAATTAAACGGTATTAAATGAAACTTTAGAAAAATGTACAAAAATATTGGTATATAACGGACTTGGTGCAGCAAAAGCCCCCAAACTCTCTATATTGAAAAAAATCGTTTACACGAAGAAAATTACATCTCTAAATACAAATAAATAAAATTGGAGTGTCTGTTTGTAATAATAAAATAACCACTTTTTACTAAATGCAAGTATTTAAACACAGTACATGTACCAATACATATACTGTTTGTCTGTTTCTTCCGCCTAATCTCTAGAACGGCGGGACGAATTTTGACGGGACTTTCACTGATAGGTAGCTGATCATAATAAGAAGTAACTTAAAAACCGCGACATTCAATTTTTCTTACGTTTTTTGCAATTTGCAGGTTGTATGATGATGAACATTTGATTCGCGGCTGTAAGACGTATGTAGTTATAGAATTATAATCATCAAAATCATCAATACAACCCTCCAAGCTCTTATAGGTGCAAGAAAAACTTTTTCGAAGTCATTCTTGCATCTTTATGAGCTTGGAGGATTGTAAGTATTGATGATTTTGATGATTTAATAATTTCTATAACATTTTAATCAACATACAACTTAGCACTGACCTGCAAATTGCAAAAAACTTAAGAACATTTGAATTTCGCGGGCTACCCTGGAGCATCCACCTTAAGCTACATTTTTTAGACTAGCTTCGCCCCACGCCGCTGCGTTCCCCGCGGTACGTCAATAGCCGCGGGTAACATCGCGGTGCTGAGCTGTTTTTAATAAGTGGAACTGACGTCATTTCAAATTTAAAAGGTACTTTATAAGTAGGTTCATAAAACACATAAACCGTCATCATCTTTAGGCCTTTGTCCCTCGCTCGGTGGTACCTAGTCTCCTTAAACTAATATCGGCATCATGTCTACATTCATATAGTAACGACCAGCATGCTACATACTTTTCACATCATCATCATTTCAGCCAAAAGACGTCCACTGCTGGACATAGGCCTCCCCCAAGGATTTCCACAAAGGCCGGTCCTGGGCCGCCCGCATCCATCATCCACCTTAATCAGGTCATCGGTCCACCGTGTGGGAGGCCTACCAGCACTGCGCTTTCCGGAACGCGGTCGCCATTCGAGGACTTTTCTGCCCCATCGGGCGTCGGTCCTGCGCGCTATGTGCCCTGCCCACTGCCACTTTAGTTTGGCAATCCTGTGGGCTATGTCGGTGACCCTGGTTTTCCTGCGTATCTCCTCATTTCTGATTCGATCTCGCAGGGAAACTCCGAGCATAGCCCTCTCCATTGCCCAATTTACTTTACACAATTTACCCGAAATATCTGAACTAAGAACATCAATAAATATCGCCTACAAATGCGAGAATTAACAAAAAGTCCTACACCGCGATAGCGAAGTTTAAATAGCAAATCGTACGGTTAAGAAATCCCCGACCAAAGTAATCGGGGGATAAGCGCTGCGACCCCTAGCAGGACATACCACCATGTCTCCAGCCTCATCATCCAGCCGATCATCCCTTTGCGCCTAAAATGTCTTTCATATTATGCATGGTCGCATTCGCACAACCCATCCATCTTTTATCTATTCTTCTCGTCGCCGTTGTTAAGATATTGGTGTAGCGCCAGATAAAGAATGTATACACTCACTTACTCCATCGCTATAGAGGGCTCTACAGAGAAGAATCGCCGAAAAATTTCGAAGGGTGTTTTTATTTTTAAGATGACGTAATCATCATTTTCCTTGTGGTGACGGATTTAGAATACACGATGTCACCAACCCATACCGTCTTGAGGGTGTCGTAAGAGACGACTAACAGAACGCAAGTGGCAGATCACCTAGCGAAAAGAGAAGGAAAACTTGATACAAACCGGGTTGGCACAGCCAACCTGTCTTACCAGCGTGGCACAGTAGGATAATTCCCTCCATAAATTTGGAGGAGGCCCGACTCAGTAGTGGGTCATTTATGGGCTGAAATAATGAATCATCATAATCATGACGCATATTTAATGAAAATACTTCATAATTTCATTGATTAAAATAAACTATAAGTATACCAACGATCGTATGACTCCACCGTAATTCTCCAAGAGAACCATGAAGCTATAAAACACAATGCATCTCAGGTTACTAAGCTTACTACTACTACTGCTGCTGAACCCATTAATGACCCATTGTTGAATCAGGCCTCCTCCAGTTACATGGAGGGAAATTGGCCTACTGTGTCACGCTAGCCAGTCGGATGGGCTCCGAGTTTCGTGTCAAGTTTTTCTTCTCTTGCGAATGTGTTTCCGTCCTTGTCATTTCCTTTTTTTCAGCTCATACGACACCCTCAAGATATAATGTGGTGGTGACACTATGTAATCTAAATCCGTCACCACGCAGAAAGTATATTATATAGCAAAACACATATGATCTTACTTCACCCGTGTTCGATTGCTTTGCAAAAGTTACTGGGACCCGTCTGATAGATTACGAGGATTTGCGCCTAAACCTGACGGGATAGGGGCCATAATCCCTTGCAAGGTTGTTGAGATTTCCGCAATATGGGCATTCAATGTTCTTGATTTCCCGCTAATTGGAGTTTGTGAAGGATTAAGTCTGTAAGCGCGAGATTAAAAAAAATATTACTTTTAGATTTTTGTTTATAAAAAATCTAGCTATCGGCCCCGGCTTCGCACGGGTGCAATGATGAACCTCTAAATTTATCAGTGTTTCTCTACAATATTATAGAAATAATATACATATTTTAATAATTAGAAATATTCCTCTTGAATCACTCTATCTATTAAAAAAAACCGCTTCAATATCCGTTGCGTAGTTTTATAGATTTAACCATACATAGGGACGGACAGACGATAGCAACTTTGTTTTATACTATGTAGTGATAGTGAAGCATACACAGGGACGGACATATGAAAGCAACTTTGGTTTATAACATGTAGTGATAGCGATGATGACGAAACCCCTGCACTACATATAACCTGTATCGGGGGGGGGGGGGAGGCAGTTTACAAACATGTAATTCACGAACACAAATGACATCCAGACTCAGAGTAAGTGCCTCTGGTTTAGACAAAGACAATTGCCCGACCCCGGAATCGAACCCGGGACCCGTCGATCCAAAGGCGGCACATGTAACCCCTAGCTAGACCAACAAGGCAGTCATTCAATATGATAGAGTAAATTGGATTCAGAATACATAATGTCACCTCCCCATTACCAGAGGGTGTCGAAAAAGACGACAAAAGGCCGAAAAGACCTGTCTGCAAGAGAAGGAAAATTGGAAACGAGTACCTTTGCCAACCTGTTGTAGTAGGTTAATTTACCTCCATGTAATGGGAGGGGTCCGACTCAGCAGTGGGTCATTTATTTGCTGAATAGTAGTGCGAATGTGTCATCCACACCAATTATCTATACTAATATATAAAGCTGCAGAGTTTGTTTGTTTGTTTGAACCCGCTAATCTCAGGAACTACTGGACCGATTTCAAAAAATCTTTCAGTTTTAGATAGTCCATTTATCGAGGAAGGTTATAGGCTATATATATTATTATATATTATTTCAAAAGATATCAAAAGAATTAGGTATCCGTATGAAAATTGCGATTTTGTAAACCAAGGTGTAAAATCGAAAACCTATTTATGCGTGCGCTGCAATAACTATTGACAATAGAACAAAATGATGTACTACGGGTTTGTAGTTCTTATATAGATCTACAAAATAACCGCACATATCGAGAACACATATCTAACTATCATAGTTTAGTCATAATAACCGATTTTATGTTCATAAAAAATATGCATAGAGATAAGCACGGGGTCGAAGCCCGCGCGGGCGAAGCCGCGCGCAAAAGCTAGTTTTTTTATATTTTTAGGCATTGTTTTTGTTTTTTTATGATACATTATACAAAAATACATACAACCGTAATTTTTATCTCTCTATTGCGAAGGCGGTTTACAAACATGTAGTTCACGAACACTAATTACACGCAGACATGAAGCAAAAGCCCCCGGAATCGAACCTTGAACCCATGATCCAAAGGTACATTCAACCCCTAAACGAACACGGCATTTTTGTAGACGGGCAACACATTTTGCTTGTGAAGGTTTAAATGCTGATTTTTCGAATAAATTATGGCAACAGCTGATCGCAACATTTAAAAAATAAACTGCATATTTTTTCTAAGAATTCCACCTCTCTAAATGGCACCAAAGCCCACTGCTGAGCCAAGCCTCCTCCGATAATATGGAGCTTGCTGTGCCAAGCTGGCCAGACTGGTTGGCACAGGTTTTCGTTTCAAGTTTTCCTTCTCTTGCGGCTAGGCCTTGTCATTTTCCTTTTGTCGGCTCTTACGACACCCCCAGGCTGGAATGGGTGGTGTCTTTAACCTATCGATCCTTTAGCTGTGAATATAGCGTTATTGTTACAACATGTATAATAGGTAGCCCTGTATAAGGTTTTAGTAACACCAGAAAATGTACATAGCAATTAATTCAAAATGGTTGCGGCTACTAAAACAATGGACCACTGCCAACCATTAGCTTTCAATACTCCAACTGCCTTTGCCCATTAAAACTAGTCCCTCGAATGGACAAGTTAGTCAAGCATTAAATGGTGAGACTATAGCCACATTATTGATTTGAAAATTTGAATGCCTTGTTGGACTAGTTGGGCACCGTCTTTGGATCACGGGGTTCCGGGTTTGATTACGGGGCAGGGCAAGTCTTTGTGTAAATCAGAGGCACTTTCTCTGAGTCTGGGTGTCATTTGTGTTCGTGAATTTCATGATTGTAAACTGACCCCGGTTTAGTTTTGTAAAAAAAATATATAATCCAAATTAGCTATGATATCTTAAGCTATCTGAAGCGGTGATGACAAAACAGTGAAATCTTAAGCTGTAATATCTGAAATTGCGATATCTATAGCTGTGATATCTGAAGCTGTTATATCTGAAACTGTGATATCTGAAGTTGTGATAACTGAACCTGTGATATCTGAAACTATGGTATCTGCAGCTGTGATTCTTGAAACTTTGTGATATCTGACTTTGTGTTATCTGTAACTGTGATAAGTTAAGCTGTGATATTTGAAGCTGTGAGTTGTGACATGTCAAATTTATAACATCAGTTAAGAATGAAGTGTCAATTTGGCAAGTCTCCATTTTTATCTCTCGACTTAATTGCGCTGTAATTGTTTCGACGTAAATATTGTTATAACAAGAACAACTTGTAAATGGAAAAATTATTTCAATTTTTTGTATTAAGTTCCTCATTTGATTATTAAATTCCTAAAGAAACCCCCCTTGTGCGTTGTTGTCACTTTAAGCAGTTAAGGTTGTCTGAGGTATACTCCGTGTGGTGACGGATTTAGAATACGCAGTGTCACCTACCCATACCATCCAAAGGGTGTCGTAAGAGGCGACTAAGGGACCGCAAGAGGCAAATCACCCAGCCGCAAGAGAAGGAAAACTTGATACAAACCCAGTGCCAACCCGCCAACCCATCATACTTTCTTTTTTTTTTTTTTTATTTATGAGCAGGCAGATGACTGCATTCCGCCTGATGTTAAGTGGAAATGCCGTCCAGAAGTGGGGATACCTAGTGCTAAACTGTAAGTATAGCATTAGCCATCCTCACCCTGCCGGCCCGCAAGATGCCTCTTCACGCTTCGTTTGAAAGACCCCATATTGTAGGTTTGAAAGACCCCATACGTGCGCAGGGAGGGAGTTCCATGCTTTTAGGGTGCGACAAAGGAACGAGTTGCCAAATTTCTTCGTTCGCGATGGAATGGCGGCTACGGTGTAACGGTGGCACCGAGGCCCGCACGCGTATTACGGCAAAGGAAAGGAGAGGGAGGGATAAGGGAGAAAAGCTCTTTTTACAGGTTCAATGATCCGCCCAACTTTCATAAACCACTTGCTTCGTGGATAAACTAGTGGGTAGTACGATAACCACAGATTTCCAGGCTAACCTTTGGCCTTGGATGTTGAGTATAAATCTGGATATAATTTGACTGTCTCGTTGGTTTAGGGGCTAGATGTGCCACCTTTGGATGAACGGGTCCCGGGTTCGATTCCAGGGTTGGGCAAGTGTCTTTGTACACCACCCCATTTTCTTTTTTTTGTCATTTCACACAACGCCATCTCATCCCAAGCTAAGTAACTTAATGCTTGTGTTATGGTAACGAGATGGATGATAAACTACTACTTATATAGGTACTTTTTTTTGTAATTACAAACATATTCATCATTTCAGCCAAAAGACGTCCACTGCTGGACATAGGCCTCCCCCAAGGATCTCCACAAAGGCCGGTCCTGGGCCGCCCGCATCCACCGGCGACCTCAACCAGGTCGTCGGTCCACCGTGTGGGAGGCCTACCAGCACTGCGCCTTCGCCTTCATATAACATATTATAGATAGAAAACACCCAGACCTGGAACAAATACTTGTAGGTCGGACAAATATTTCTTCCGTGCGGGAATCGAACCCGCGACATGCTGCGCAGCAGTCGATCGCTCAATCACTGCGCCAACCGTGTCGTCAATTGCATACAAGCCAGAACACCTAGCCGCAAGAGATGGAAGACTTGAAACGACCAACCCGTCTGGCCAGCATGGTACAATAGGCTTATTTCTCACCGGTAATAAGAGGAGGCCCCACTGAGCAGTGGGTGTTGTACCGGCTGAGAATAAAAAAAAAAAGCTCCTTGGACATTTCAAACGCGATCTCGTCCCAAGCTAAGCAACTTAATGCTTGTGTTATGGTAACGAGATGGATGATACACTACTTATATACATTTTTTTTTTGTAACTACATACATATTATAGATAGAAAACACCCAGACCCGGAACAAATACTGGTAGGTCGTACAAATATTTCTTCCGTGCAGGAATTGAACCCGCGACATGCTGTGCATATTTGCGTGTGCATGTTTATTTAAAAGAGATTGGCTGTTGTGGTTGACAGCAAAAAATTGAATGCAGGAAAGCAATTTTGCCGCGCCAAAGGCATTGTTCGTGCAAAGGCCGGCCTATATGCAAATTGAGTGCTATAGTATTTCATCATCATCTAACTTCCTTTTTAGCCGACGTCAAAAGGGAGAGGTACTATGATCGGATGTATAAATTGACGACACGGTAGGCGCAGTGGTTGAGCGATCGACTGCTGCGCAGCATGTCGCGGGTTCGATTCCCGCACGGAAGAAATATTTGTACGACCTACAAGTATTTGTCGGATTTAGAATACACAATGTCACCAACCCATACCGTCTTGAGGGCGAATTCCCTCCATGAATTTGGAGGAGGCCCGACTAAGTAGTGGGTCATTTATGGGCTGAAACGACGACCGACACAACAACGTCATTTGTAAAGCAACTTGTGTTGTTTTGTTTGAACGGTATTTAATCTAGATAATTTCAGTTACGGGGTTAGAGAAAACATAGCATCACCAGCTCATGCCATTCTGAGAGTGTCGTAAGAGGCAACAAATGAAATAATAAGCTAGCCGCAAGAAAAGGAAAATTGTATACGAAACCCCGTGCCAACCCGACTGGCCAGTGTGGCACAGTAGGCTAATTCCCTCCATGAATTTGGAGGAGGCACGACTCAGTGGTGGGTCATTTATGGACTGAGAAGTATTAGTAGTAGTCTGCCTCTGTCATTCCTTATTTCAACTACACCCTCAGAATGGAATGAGGTGACATTGAGTATTCCAGATTCAACGTGCAGACTTTTTGATGTTGGTTATAAAGAACATTCAGGGATTTGTTCCCTTCCAATCGTCACTTAATCTGATTAGTTTAAAACTAATTTTGATACGTTATACTTGGGCGGCAGTGGGAGTTTGAAGTCGAAAAGTAAAATTTAACGATCCGTAGCTAAAACCTGTCTTCCACAGAAGCTTAACTTGAGCTTTTTAACAAATAATATGACTTCATAAACTATCTATACATACAAATAAATAAAATTGGAGTGTCTGTTTGTAATAATAAAATTACCACTATAGTATGTATACACAGTAGGTACATAGACAAAAATAACATTTTATTTTTATTTTTGTCTGTCTCTCTGTCTGTTTGTTCCGGCTAATCTCTGGAACGGCTGAACCGATTTTGACGGGACTTCCACTGATAGGTAGCTGATGATATAAGGAGTAACATACTTTTTGTGACTAGCTTCGCCCCGCGGGTAACATCGCACCCGTGCGAAGCAGGTACGTGCCGCTGGTGCTTACTAAAATGGTTTGCCTATTTTTCATATTTACTTACTTACTTCTCAGGCCATACATTACCCCTTGCGGCTAGGTGTTCGGCCTTGTCATTTCTTTTTGTCGGCTATAACGACACCCGGAGGATGGAATGGGGTGGTGACACAATGCATTCTAAATCCCACCCCCAATTTTTATATTTAAAGCGTTTATAACCACAATCGCTAACACTGGATACTAAGTTTACGAGGAAAAGTTGTTTTCGAAAGTCAGCCTTCGAAGAACTTAGGTGCGCCATTCGTTATTTTGGCTTCCAGCAAGTTTGATTAGAAAAATCTCTAATTCTCAAGCATTCGAAACGTCGGGAATCATATAATGTAATGTACACTCGATAAATCCTTTAAAAAGTGTTTATATTATATTAATGATGAACCTCTAATTTATCAGTGTTTCTCTACAATATTATGAATCACTCTATCTATTAAAAAAACGCTTCAATATTCGTTCCGTAGTTTTAAAGATTTAAGCATAGTTACATAGGGACGAACAGACGACAGCGACTTTGTTTAGTTATATGTAGTGATGATAAAAATATTTATAATGTATATCTCTGTATTTCTTATTTTACATATACTTATTTTAAAAAAAGACAAAGTGTTCTAATAAAATATACACAAAAATAGACAAAAACCGTCGAAAACGAGGTCGATGACCTAAGCTACTGACGGTTCAGGGCTCCAGAGAGAGGAACCTCCTCACGATCCTTGTCGAATTCAGGATGACAGCTTTTAGAATCAGGACCCTAAGCAGCAGCAACCCAGCGAGAGTTTCTTGAGGTGTTGGTCGAAACTCTTCGAATGGCCGTTTACTGAAACAACATCAGCACAGATTGTTGAATCGACATGCCACATTGCGGTAACCTCGTTATATTATTATTATGCAAACTAGCGACCCGCCCGGCTTCGCACGGTGAAATTATGCATGTATTATATATATAAACCTTTCTCTTGAATCACTCTATCTATTAAAAAAACCGCTTTAAAATCCGTTGCGTAGTTTTAAAGATTTAAGCATACATAGGGACGGACAGACGACAGCGACTTTGTTTTATAAGTACTATATGTAGTGATTTGTAAAAATGTTTCTGCCTCCTTCACGATAAAAATACTCAATGGATTTTTCTCAATGGTCTAGTGGTTAGATGTGCCGCCTTTGGATCAACGGGTCCCGGGTTCGATTCCGGGGTCGGGCAAGTGTCTTTGTCTAAACCAGAGGCACTGGCTCGGAGTCTGGGTGTCATTTCTATCTATAATATGTATGTATTTACAAAAAAAAAGCATATAAGTAGTTTATCATCCATCTCGTTACCATAACTTAATAAACATAACTTTTATAAAGAGGATTAAAAACTCATTACTGCCCGCTAAAAAGTCTCAGAAAATAGCTACTTTGCTCCCACTTAAAGAGGAACGATGGGATGAAAAAGTATTTATCAAACTCACAGGTTTCGCTTCCCAATTATTAACATTTAAAATATGGAACTATTGTAACAATTTTAATACAGTTCTGTGAGAACTTTTTACAAATAGAAGTATATTTTTAGAAACTTACAACGATAAATCTCCATATAAGAGTTACAGGCATTAAGTCTGAACAAGTTTCGTTTATCGTAGGCGGGTTTGCCCACGCTTTCACGATTTGTATAAAGGTCAGATTCCATTTACCGGACCAGTACTAAACCAGTATGGTAGTCACGATATAGGCACTGCCTAGTGTGGCTACAACTGTTAGCTAATCTGTTAATAAATTATCTTGATGACAAATGTCATAGCTATAAGGCTGCGGACACGAAACTTGCGACAGCGGAGCGTTCGCGGCAGCGAGGTGACGCGCCGCCCGTGCATCGCTCGATCGCCCCGCTCCGCCGGCCCCCGTTTCGTACCCATTGGTATACTGTGCAATGCTTTAGTATACATCGCCGTCGCCCCGCTGTCGCCATCGCTCCGCCATCGCAAGTTTCGTGCCTGCAGACTAAGAGTCTGTTCCAGGTATATGCTTTTATCTGAAAGAAAGAAAGAAGAAAGAAAAATAATTTATTTGATAGCAAACAAAGATAAGGCAAAAACAATACAAGAAAAATAAAAAAAAACCTGAGAAAATAACTGAGTTATGAGTTGAGTTTTACATTAATGCTAATCCGCTAAGTGGAACAAGACCCTAAGACAAACTCGAATCACATTTTTTCTGGTCGTTATCAATTAGGGTTTAAGCCGTTTCACTACAAAAATAACTTTTTCGGATAAACGAAAATATATTGCCATATAAAAAGCAATTTGGAGATCCGTAATAAAACCACCTCGCTTCATCCTGAGAGTACGTAAGAGCTGACAGAAGGAAATGACAAGACAGTAATGCCAAGAAGGAAAACTTAATACAATCCCTGTGATAACCCGTCTGGCTAGCGTGGACTAGAGGTGGCCCGACACAGCAGTGGGTCATAATATGGGTTGAGTAGTAATGGTGGTATTTTTACATACTCAAAATATTACTTTCATACTAACTGACACTTATTTCAAGTATTATACCAAACTACTGAACCGTTTTCGATGTAATTTAAATGTCTGTATTTGCGTGGTTTCTTTGAGACTTCGTCATTGAGTAATAGACGGGCGTACATACAAAAACGTCCCAAAAATTGAGAACGGCGTCCTTTTTTAAGTCGGTTGAAAATACGAAGCCCCAAGATAAATTAACACGTGCTTAAACAGTGCTCTTTTCAAAGAAGATCCAAACTTTTTAAAACTCTCATCAGACCAACAAAGACTCTACAGCGTGCAATTTAAAGGTTAAATTAGCTTTGGCAAAATGGGATCGAATAGCTGAGAATCTGCGGTCCCCTCAAATAAGAGGCTAATTTTTCCTTTCAAAGCCTTTTAAAATTTACGCGAAAAGGTTTTCATGTTATAAGATCCTCTAAGAAGATTAAGATATCAATTTGTTTTATGATATCTTTATTTAGTTCAGCAAATTTTGGTTGAAACGAAATTCTAATAACCAACTTAACAAAGAAACTTTCAATTCAAGTTATTAATATGTGTTACTTGAATATGACGTATTTGTATTACCGGCTCTACACTCACGCGTGACGTCGCGGCGAGAATTCACGCCGTGAATAAACGCCGTGATCCGCGTGTTCGCGACTATGATGGACGACGACGCGATTTCTAAAGCAAATCCTTTGACGCGGGCCAAAAAACCGACACTGATCGGGGAACGGTGCGAAGCGCGAACGAGAAGGCGTGAACAACATCTACACTCGTGATTCGCAGATGTCGCGGGCTATTGCGGCCGTTCGCGGCGCGAGTGTAGAGCCGGCTTTTAAATTGGCGACGGATTTAGAATACACAATGTCACCAACCCATACCATCCTGAGGGTGTGGTAAGAGCCGGCAAAAGGAAAGGACAAGGTAGAAAACCTAGCCGCAATGACACATAGGCATATTAAACTTCTCTACCGCACGCTGGGAAATAACGCGTGTTGTATAAGTCAACAAAACCCAGCACGCGTGGTGGTAATGGTCCCGGCTACCTACCACCGTCGCATCTAAGCCAAGCAGTTTTACTGTGTTCCGTCCGCGTCGTGTTTATGTGAGAGCCGGTGCCTGACAGGGCATTTCCTTGAATTGCCTGCTCCATCTTAGACCCTGTCGTTGCTTTCCTTCGTGCAAGCAGCGTGCTAAAAAAAACTGGGTACACCTTGCTAGCACAGTTCATTTTTTGTGAGAATGCATATCGCGCTGTTCGTAGACGGCAATTTGGTGAAATATTTGATACAAGATACAAGAAATTTAGTTTGCAGATATGGGTACAGTGTGGTCTTATTAAATAGTTGACAATGCTCAGCCATTTTATGCTATCCAGCATGCAAATTATAAATAACTAGCGACTCGCCCCGGCTTCGCACGGGTGCAATTATGCATGTATCATCACTATCACTATCACTACATAGTATAAAACAAAGTCGCATTCTTCTGTCCGTCCTTATGTATGCATAAATCTTTAAAACTACACGATTTTGAAGCGGTTTTTTTTAATAGATAGAGTGATTCAAGGGGAAGGTTTATATGTATAACCCACCCCCGATTTGCACGGGCGAAGCCGGGGAGGGCCACTAGTTATACTTATAAACGTTTCTCTTGAATGACTATCTATTACAAAAATGACTTCAAAATCCGTTGCGTAGTTTTAAAGATTTAAGCATACATAGGGACGGACAGACGACAGCCACTTTGTTTTATACTATGTAGGTAGTGATAGTGATATGTCATGTTCATTAAATAATCATACTAGTATGAATGACTTCTTATAATTGTATGATAAATTTACCGTCAAATAATGTATGCTTGAAAATTAGTTTAAATAAGTTATGTTTCTATGAATTAATGTCAATTAGGTTCAAATGTTTATCTATAATGACATAGACGAATTAAAAAAGTCGTTTACATTCTGCTGACGCAACTGATGAAGGAGAGAGGCTTCTACGCCGATCGTCGTAACCCTAATAGGCCCCCTGGGAATTTTTCCGCTTATCTTAGCGTAAAAGTTCGGGAATTACCCGTAAACCTAGCTAAATGTAGAGGTTATTCTTAATGTCACTGTAAAATTATAAAAGAGTTGTAAGTATTTGTTTATTTTCACTGATCTGACTATCCGTGCGGTTACTGATTTATAATAAATAGTGTCACCACCCCATTCCACCATAAGGGTGTCGTAAGAGCCGACAAAAAGAAAGACAAGGCTGAAAACCTAGCCGCAAGAGAAAGAAAACTTTTTTTTTTTTTTGTGCCAACCCGTCGTACCACGCTAGTCAGATCAGACGACTAGCGCGGTACTTACTTCTCAGCCCATAACTGATCCACTGCTGAGTCGGGCCTCTTCCAACTAGATGGAGGGTAATTAGCCTACTATGCCACGCTGGCCAGACGGGTTGGCACCGGCGTGGTTGTGCACCGGCGGCGTGGTTCTGCATCAGATCCCACAATGCCGCAACAGGACGCGAGTTGGAGCACCCAGGGGAGGTTTAGTGGGTAGGCCCCCACTATGGGGGAGAGTCCCACACTCCCCTCGCTGGCCATCCCCGTGGCCGGCGAGGAAGTCCATAAAGGATTTTACCCCGGGCGGAAAAAAAAAAAGGGTTTCTTGTCAAGATTGCCTTCTCCTGCGGCCAGGCTGGCGCGGTACAGGTGAGCTTTCCCTCCATTTAAAAGGAGGAGGCCCCACTCAGTAGTGGGTCATTTATGGGCAGAGCAGTAGCAGTAAGGGGGGGAGGTCCAACTAGTATTTTTCACTGACTCTGTCCATGAATAAATTTTATTTATCAACCGACTCAATCGACGTTCTCATGTCGGTTGTTTTTTTTTTGGTGATTGTCGCATAACTCATTGTCATTTGTACATCGAATTGATTCGAATTGATTCGAAATATTCTTTTAAGTACTCAATTGGTACTGGTTTCGGATTGATCCCATATCGTGTGGTGATGATGAATGATAGGTGTGTATGGAGACTACCACATAGCGTGGGACAAGGGTCGTAAAATGATAATGGTATTTTTTTATACCCCGAAACGCACTAGGTATAACCTGTATCGCGGGGGTTCACGTACACAAATGATACTAGATTCGGAGCAAGTGCCTCTGGTTTACACAAAGATACTTGCCCGACCCCGGAATCGAACCGGAGACCCGTTGATCTAAAGTCGGCACATCTAGCCCCTAGTTTTGTGATAAAACCTACATAAATAAAGTTCCTTTCTAACCCCCGACGCAAAACGAGGGGTGTTATAAGTTTGACGTGTCTGTCTGTCTGTCGGTCTGTCTGTCTGTCTGTGGCACCGTAGCTCGCGAACGGATGAAGCGATTTCAATACAGTTTTTTTTTGTATGACAGGTGAGTTACGGGCGAGTGTTCTTAGACATGTTTGATGAAAATCCATTGAGTCGTTTATAAGTTATGGGGGGTGAAAGTGGGGAAGAATAACCGAAAGTCTGCTAATATAATCGAGTGGGGTCTCAAATGAAAGCGCATCACGTGCATATTACAAACATCACAATAAGCGTGTACCTATAAAAAGCAAAAAATAAAAATTAAATTAAAAATTTAAATAAACCCCCGACACAATGACCTAAGTATCCTATAAAAAGTAAAAAATAAAAAAATACATCGCGTTGGGGGACCAGGGGTCAGGTAATAAATAAATAGGAGCGGTCCCCCAACGCGATATATTTTTTTATTTTTTACTTTTTATAGGATACTTAGGTCATTGTGTCGGGGGTTTATTTAAATTTTTAATTTAATTTTGAGTTTGTCATTTTGACGATTTCGGTTTAGTAAATCGGCAGATAATTTTTAAGCATTCCCCTTTTAGTTGAAGGAGGCACGGCCCACCACGTGGGGCATTTATGGGCCATACAGTATCAATAATAGCATTTAAGCTATATGCCACATAAAAGCAAATTCTCCACATATTTCATCACTAGATACTCCAAGCTCCATTGGAATCTGAACGCTCGAAAGCGCTGGCAGTAAATGCCAGCGAAATGAATCGTTACGAGTAATAAATGACTATCCACGTCACTCACATGCCAGACAAGATGTTTCACATTCCATACACTAAGTGAATATTACGTAGTTTGTAGATATTACATTCCATCCTGAGGGTGTTGTAAGAGCCGACAAAAGGAAATGACAAGGCCGATAACCTAGCCGCAAGAGAAGGAAAACTTGGTGCAAACCCTGTGTGAAGCTATCTTGCCAGCGTGGCACAGTGGGCTAATTTCCTTAGATGAACTTGGAGGAGGCCCGACTCAGTAGTGGGTCATCTATGGGCGGAAATGATAATGATGATAAAAAAAATAACTAAATGATAAATAAAATAAATAAATAAATTATCAACTTCCCAATAAGCATTAAGTAGTACATTAAACCAGAGACACTGTAAGGCGGTATATATACAGGGTGGCCCATAAATACCACGCCACAGCGACACTGGAAGTAGGCAATCCCTAGCCTCTTCCACAAAAAAATAAATTGGCTGAAATAAAAATAAAAAAAAACAATAATAAATTAATAGTAATAGTAAAAAATAGTACATTAAGTAGGTGTTTGTGACGATTTTGTTACATAGAACTAAAAAAAACGGGTAATCTAAAAAAAAACGAGTAATTCGAAACATTTTAATTGTGTCGAAATCCATGCCCCGGTTTTTTTGTCTCCATGAGACTTTTCTTCAGCCATTTTTTTTGTGGAATAGAAGTAGGCTAGACCTAGCCTACTTCCAGTGTCGCTTTGGCGTGCTATTTTTGGGACACCCTGTACACAACGAGTTTGTCGTGTCAGTCTGTCCATAAAATAATGAAACACAAAATAATTCTTACTTAAAATATGTACATGTTGACACGGCAGTGGGCGCATAGCGCAGGACCAAGGGCGCGCGTTCCGGAAAGCCCAGTGCTGGTGGGCTTCCCACACGGTGGTTGACAACCTCGTTAAGGTCGCCGGAAGACGATTGATACGGGCCGGTGAGGACTGGCCTTTGCGGAAATCCTTGGCGGAGACTTATATCCAGTAGTTAGTTATCTATCAGCCACAGAAGTCCACTGCTGAACATAGGCCTCCCCCATAAATTTCCACAATGGGCGATCTCGTGCAGACCGCATCCACCGACTCCCAGCGACCTTTACAAGGTCGTCCGTCCACCTAGTTGGGGGTCTTCCCACGCTCCTCTTTCTCATATGTGGACGCCACTCCAAGGCTTTTATGCCCCAGTAGTTAGTTAATAATGATATTATAGTTAAAAATAAGTTTTTTAAAACGAAACCCTGTGCCAGTCCGTCTGGCCAGTGTGCGCATTAAGCCAATTACCCTCCCTGTGACAGGAGGAGGCCCGACTCAGCAGTGGGATATTCATGGTATGAGTAGTAGTAGTATAGCCTGTTTTGAAGTCTATTTACAGAGGTATAGAGCGGAACACAATCAATCTGTAACTCAATTATCGTCTGGCTTTGTCGATGTTGGATGGATGTAAATCATTTGAAACATCTGACCCACGTAAATCAGTCCTTCCGGGCCGCCAGTTGTAACACGTAATCAATATCACGAAGGGCGGCGGTTCCAACTCCTCGAGCAACATGTAAATTAAGATACGAACATCCAAACCTCCATATTTATACTAATAATAGAATTAAAGAAACTTCGTAAACAAAATGTTTAAACAAACAAATAATTCTGACATCAAAGTAATAAATTCAATTCACCTGACATTAGGCAAACATCTTGATAAATTGTTGGCAAAAACCTATTTTATTGTTAAACAAACAGGTTGTTGTCAAAGTTATGATTAATTTTATTCAAAAGTCTATTCACACCGGACTCTGGGTAACAATTGAATTTGGTTACGCAATACAGATTCAACTTATGCATAAACTTTTTTCAATTCTAGAACTTATGGAGCTGATTTTAAGGTTGCGAATCCTAGAAATAATATGCTGTGAGTATAGCATAATTAAAAAGCAACCGTTTTGTCAAGACAAATAAAGATGAACGAAAGGGTACGTGTACCAATAATAAGTACAGGATGTTGTTTTTGAACCTGACGAAACAGAATGCCTGCCACTAATAATAAAAACTTCAAAGTTTGTAAGAATTTTTATTACTCTTTCACGCAAAAACTACTGAATGGATTTTAATGAAACTTTACAAAAAATATAGATATACATCAGAAGAACACATATACCAATTTATAAAGATATTGTGTGAATTGTCTAAAATATGACGATAAGTGTCAAGTAACTCACTATGGGCTCCATCAGAAGGCTCAGTCACCCAAAGTGCAATGGAGAGGGCTTTGCTCGGAGTTTCTCTGCGAGATCGAATCAGATATTAGGAGATACGCAGGAAAACCGGGCTCACCGACATAGCCCACCGGATTACCATACTTAAGTGGCAGTGAGCAGGGCACATGGCTCGCAGGGCAGACAGCCGATGGGGCAGAAAAGTCCTCGATTGGTGACTGCGTTCCGGAAGGCGCAGTGCTGGTAGGCCTCCCAGACGGTGGACAGACGACCTGGTTAAAGTAGCCAAAAAGCAATGGATGCGGGCGGCCCAGCAACGGCCTTTGTGGAGATCCTTGGGGGAGGCCTATGTCTAGCAGTGGACGTCTTTTGGCTGAAATGATGATGATGATAAGGTAGGAAAAAATGCGACGCACGGTGACTGGGGGAAGAAGTAAGCGACCTAAAAAATATTTATGTGATAATTTTAATGCAATAATGTAAGTTTGTAAGAAATCGCATTCAGCGATAAGACCGCCACTTGTACAAATTGTTGCATATTATTGTGTTCTGTCTATTTCTCTTGTGTACAATAAAGAGTTTATCTATCTATCTATCTAAGTTATTTTCTACGCCACGCTAATATAAGTTACTTGAAATATTAATCCTGGTTTTTAACTAGTGCTGGTCGCTTTGACTTTTTTCGCCGTCGCACACCTGCGTCTAATTAAAGAGTGCCGCTGCCAGCTGTCTCAAAGGAGCCGCCCCCGACGGCCAAGTGCGGTGGATAAGCGCAAAAGATATGCCAAGAATTGAATAAAGCAAATCCTTATTTTCGGTAGAAACAATACATAACATCACAGTTTTTGTAAACGGTTCATTTGAAATGAAATAGGTAATTTTTTTATCACCCCGCGTGGGCTTTCAAGAATACTCTCATAGCCCAGAAGCATAGCCGCATAAATTCTAGTAAATTTATACGGCCTCTTGATTGGGTTTTTTTCTTACGGACCTTAGGCTTGCGGGCTGCACCGAGATTGTCCACGGGCCGCATGCAGCTCGCGGACCGCCGGTTGCCGACCCCTTTTTTTTTCCGCCCTGGGTAAAATCCTTTATTGACTTCCTCGCCGGCCACGGGGATGGCCAGCGAGGGGAGTGTGGGACTCTCCCCCATAGTGGGGGCCTACCCACTAAACCTCCCCGGGGTGCTCCAACTCGCGTCCTGTTGCGGCATTGTGGGATCTGATGCAGAACCACGCCAGTTGCCTACCCCTGATCTAACAACTGCAGATAACCACCCGCATCCAGTCCTTAGGGTGTCGTATTAGTGTCTGGACTTTTTTTCGGTCAGCTCCTGAATGAACACATATACGAGGCTTAAGATCTTACGTCTTTCGGCCTTGTTATTTCCGTTTGTCGCCTCCTATGACCCCTCAGAATGAGACGGGTTGGTGACACTATGTATTCTAAGTGGATAAACACGGATAAATTCTGCTACGGAGCTAAAACGTGATTGCTTAAAGAAATATAATCTTGACAAATATGCCAATCAAAACTTGGACACGCTGTAGAATACAAAAGTTTACAGTGAAAAATATGCGCGCAGTAATGGTCTGTCGGAGACGACCACAAATTTGGTATTATTTGAAGAATTCCACCCGTATTTCACGATTTACTAAGTAAAAAAAAATGGCTACTGCCAAAAAATACTTTAACTGGTGGTAAAATCAGCCAAAGGTTTGGCGGCGCGGCGGTTGTTTAAAATCCTCACCGCCATATTTGTTGAAGGATTGTAGATTATTTATTCAGAGAAATGATTTACGCGTAATTAAAATACAATAAAATATATATTTGTACACAGAAAAATTGCATGTAACAACAGTGTGTATAAAACAATAGAATAGAGAACCGAATTTATACTTTTTTTTTTTTTTTGCGCTCCCGACGGCTAGCGCGCCGCCGAGTTTTTATGCACGCAGCCTACAGTTTTTTGGGTATTACATTTTAGATGACAATTTTTTTGTAATATACCATCACCACTCCACTATCCTGAGGGAGTCGTAAGGAATGCATGGTAGAATCGCCCAGCGGAGAAGAAAATCCGATACCAACTCTGTGCCAACCTGTCTGGCCAGCATGGTTTAATAGACTAATTTCCCTTCATGAATTTGGACGAGGCGCGACTCAGTAGTGGGTCATTTATGGCCTGAAATTATGAGATGAACATATACCGCCATTATGATGATGAACAATACGCATACAACCGCCCCTAGCGGGTGGGGTTGGCAATTTAGTGGACCCTGAAAACTACTCGTCTACCCACAAAAACCCCAGCGGTATACCCTGACACGACACGCTTGGGGCGCCACTGTTTCGCGTAAACGCATTCCACTGTGACGATCGTTATAAGTCCTTTTTTTTATGGACTTCCTCGTCGGCCACGGGGATGGCCAGCGAGGGCAGTGTGGGTCTCTCCCCCATAGTGGAGGCCTACCCACTAAACCTCCCCGGGGTGCTCCAACTCGCGTCCTGTTGCGGCATAGTGGGATCTAATGCAGAACCACGCCATCGTTATAAGCCCTGGTAACCCATCTGGTCTCCCTCAATTTATATGGAGAAATCCAAACTCAGCAATGGTTATTTTATGGACTGAGATAACATTCTATTCACATTTACAAAACCCACTAAGGAAAATTAACTTTATCCAAGTGAATAAAAGGCGCATTTTTCAAAAAAGTTAAGCCAATCCCATTGCTAAAGTGAGTTACGTTTCACTCCGCGGGCGTGTTCGACAGCAATCAAAACTTTAGCAAACCAATAAAGAGCACGAACGATACTTTACGATCGAAGTGTTTGTTGGGCTGTGGAATATATATGTCGCAGAAACTCATGGATGGGATGGGTGGCCGAGATGTGAAGCATCGGGCTTCATCATGATCCGACATAGTTTAATGTCGGCTCTACACTCACGCGTGATGTCCGTGAATAAACGCCGTGATCCGCGTGTTTCCGACTATGATGGACGACGACGGCGCGAAAACCGACACTGAACGGGGAACGGTGCGAAGCGCGAACGCGAAGGCGTGAACAACATCTACACTCGTGATTCGCAGTTGTCGCGGGCTTTCGCGGCCGTTCACGGCGCGTGTGTAGAGCGGGCTTCAGATGGAACTTGAACGAAAGGTTATTTAAATCAAAGTAGCTTTATTTATTTTTTACTAACGACTTCCTACAATATGGAAACAAACACGTGCGTTGGCACCGAGTGAGCCGACGCAGACTGTCCACCACATTAAAGACTGGTCTAGTTGTCTTTGACAACGTTCCATGTCCAATAACCGGGCAGTACTGACTGTCGAGAGACGGTGGTCCGTGCACAGCGACGCATCCGATGGAAATCCCTTTTATACTCGCTCTACCGACGATCGCGTCCAAGCGGAACGGCTGCGTTTCCGGTAAAAATTTATTAGTTCACTAAAATAATCCTTAGATGGCGCTGTCTGTCGCCCCATAACTTCATCAATCCACGACATATATTTACTGTGAATGGTTCCCTGTGTTGACGCAGACACACATACAAACAGGTCAATTATGATATTCTTCTTTTTTTTCAGGACGTCAATATATATTTGGCTGACTCGTTGCTCGGGGTCGGTTGGGGTTAGATGTGCTGCCTTTGGATCTACGGGTCCTGGGTTCGATTCCGGGGTCGAGCAAGTGTCTTTGTCTAAACCAGAGGCTTGCTCTGGGTCTGGGTGTCATTTGTGTTCGTAAATTACATGGCAAAACCCCTGCACTAGTTATAAGCTGTATGGCGGGGGCAGTTTACAAACATGTAATTCACGAACACAAATTATACCTAGACTCGGAGCAAGTACCTCTGGCTTACATTAAAACACTTGCCCGACCCCGGAATTGAACCGGGGACCCGTGAGTCGAAGGCGGGGCATCCAACCCCTAGACCAACAAGGCAGTCATCGTTGCCTTTAGGACTCGCAAAAATACCGTGTGGTGATGGATTTAAATACTACTACTAGAATACAAAATTTCACCACCCCCTACCATTCTGAGTGTGTCGTAAGAGCCGATAAAAGGAAATGACAATGCTGAAAACTTAGCCGCAAGAGAACGAAAACCTGTGCCAACACGTCTGGCGTGGCTCAGTGGGCTAATTACCCTCCCTGTGATGAGGGGAGGTCCGACTTGGCAGTGCTTCTTTTATGGGCTGAGTCGTAATAGTAGCAATCTCGTGTTGTTTGTCCGCGATGGTCTCCTAAACTACTCAACCGATTTCAATCAAATTTGCACACCGTGGGCAGTTTGATCCAACTTGAAGATAGGATAGCTTACAGCTCAATTTATAGTCGTAATATTGTTTTATTGCAAACTATTTGTCTATTATTTGACAGTCACAATTATATTAGCTCTAAACGATTCAAACAGATGGCGATATCTGATGACTGGATTGAGTAACTATTCAATAGATGGCGCTGTGTTAAAAGTACAAGTTTCATCTAAGCTACAATTTAATAGCATAACCACCGCGTGTTGTTGAGGCTAAAGTATAAGTAGAATTTATTTATTTTTAATTGTTATTACTTTTTCAATTTTTGAAGTTAGCATGCACCTAGACAGTATTATAAATTAAATTAAAAATCTTAATACCTTTATCTCAATCGTGTTAAAAGGGTTTTCCCATCAAATCCCAATCCAGTGGATTTTTATACCAGCTTTTACGTTTCCGTCTTCATTCGTAAATTATAATTTCATTGTATTAGGGGGTAACGGTGGTAGAAAATCGGCCATGGAGGTTGCAATTTAAATGGTATGTATGTAAAGAAGCATGGTGGTCCAATGTTCTCCTACCGATCCTGTTGAATAGTTCACTACAAAGTAATATAACAAAAACTTTAGTCACAGCAAAGGGTGGTAGTAAAATATAATTCCTAAAAAGTTAGTATGCCATTATGTAGGTAGAAGTTGAGTGACCTCCCTTAAACCCAGTTTCAATCTCTTTATGAACCACTAATTCGGTATGCGGGCTAAGTGTGTACTTAAATAAACTGTTTATTGGATATAACGTTAAATCTCGTTTATGAGGATGAGTTATTGCCGAGAGAAAAATACTAGAACTGTCATTTCGTCTGGTATTTAGAATACAGATAGATAGATAATTATTGTACGCCAGAAATATAAACAGAACAGATAGTCTACAGCAATTTGCTGCGCTGACAATGAAACCAGTTTTCGTATCCCATTTTATTACATAACTAGCGACCCGCCTCGGCATTGCACGGGTGTAATTATGCATGTATTATACATATAAACCTGCCTCTTGAATCACTCTATCTATTAAAAAAAACTCTTTAAAATCCGTTGCGTAGTTTTAAAGATTTAAGCATACATAGGGACGGACAGACCACAGCGACTTTGTTTTATACTATGTAGTGATAGTGAAGTGACTAGCTGACCCGGCAAACTTCGTACCGCGTCGGAATCAATAAATAAAAAACCTGAATGATAATTCCAAAATATTTCAACTTTATTAAAATTATTATGCAAAGCTTAATTGGAACACAAATAATGGGTATTTAAAAAAAACATATTTTCTCACTTTTAAACCTTCCCTGGACTTCCCCGAACATTTCAAGACCAAAATTAGCCAAATCGTATCTATCTATCTATAGTTCGCTTATGTTACCGTTCCATAATGCATGTTGTAGCACCTTAAATTATTGTGCATTTACACTATATGATCAGCATCAATATTTATGTTATCACTATCACTACATACTATAAAACAAAGTCGCTGTCGCCGTCCCTATGTATGCCTAAATCTTCAAAACTACGCAACTGATTTTGAAGCGGTTTTTTAATAGATAGAGTGATTCAAGAGGAAGGTTTATGTGTCATAATTGCACCCGTGCGAAGCCGGGGCGAGTCGCTAGTTAATAATAATTTAACCATGGCCGGTTGTCCTTAATAAATAAATAAATTTGTACAAGGGGCGGACTTGTCGCTGAATGCGACTACCCCTTTCCATCCAGAGGGTCGGAGGTGTCATAGGAACCAACAAAAGGAAATGACAAGGCCGTAAACCTAGCTTCAAGCGAAGGACAACTTGAAACGACACCCTGATCCAACCCGTCTGGGCCCCGTAGCCCAGAATTTGAGGAGGTCCGACTCAGCAGGGGGTCACAGGGTTTCGTATCAAGTGTTCCTTCTCTTCGACTAGGTTTTCGGCCTTGTCATTTCCTTTTGTCCGCTCTTACGACACCTTCAGAATGAAATGGGGTGGTGACACTATGTTTTCTAAATCCGTCACGACACCGACGATGAAGTATTAACGGTTGCAAAAAATAAAATGGATATTGTCGCTTCCGGTGTTTGTTGTTATTTATATCCGTGTCCGCGGGTTGTAAACTTAGGATTTTGAGGCGACAAAGTTATGTTTCAGACAGATTATTCCAAGTTTAGCAAGGTCGAGTCTACAATGTCACTTTGTTGAGCTTCTCACAGCGGTTTGTGGGCTCATAGGTAAAGTACTGATAACTGACAAAGACTAGGGCATCCAGGGTTATTGGGGTGACCTCAGCTGATGAGTCATTTGTCAGTGGTGGGTACCACTGACAAAAGACTCTCCGAAAGGTCTCCGACCCACCTAGCTACCCCTTTTCTGGAAGCCAGACCAGCCACCGGCTTAGCAACCAACCAGGTTGAACGGCAACCCGAGGATACTATGGTATATTTCAGCGCTTTAGATCTCGCTGAGGACAGAGGAGTCCCCAGAGCCCAAACCCGATGACTGTGTGCCGGTCTTCATCTAGACTCCCGCGTGGATCCCTCTGGCATGGGTAACTCTGAGCCGGTATGGCTTCAACGGCTCTTGGCCGAAGCCTCGGCACAATCTGCCCAGGGTGCCTCCAATAGACGTTACCCGTCGGGGCGCTACAGTAAAATGCGTGTGAGAGTATACCGCTGAAATTGTAGTGGGTAGTCGAGTGTTCCGAAGTCCCACATAATCACTGGCCCCACTCTTGAAGTGCCGCGGTAGTCACCGCTACGTTGCCCATGTCACAATGGTTGTGACATGGGTGTTTCGGCCGCATTTCGGCTGCTTTCGTCTCGAACCTGGCCATTTAATTGCTATCTCTGTTTGTTTAAGGTGCATGTGTATACTATGTCTCGCTTCTATGCTAAATTATGTACCAACCTAAGCAAAATGTGGCGCTGGCACGTTACAAAAGAAAAACATAACGATTGTCTATGTTCGAGTTTTAGTGTCCGGTTTGCCATTTCTCCAGTGAAACCAAAACTAAAAAAAAAAGCCCACGTCACAGTCGATGGGGAGCACGTGAAGCTCCTAGACCCACAATCCGTCAGTATGGATTGCGCAAACATGCTCAAACTACATAATGGAGTATACATTACAATGGGCACGTTTTTTTTGGGGTGACAATAGCTCAACTAAGGACTAGGCCCGACCGGAAAATCATTGTCGTGAATCCATTTCAACCATTGTACCGCCGTAATGGCTCGCGCTATTATATTGTGTTCTGATCCTATTATTTATTGATAAATAGGACTTACTTGGGGGTGTTGTAGCTTGGCAGGTGAAACGACGTCGCGCTGTTGAACTTATTCGGACGGATGGCCTTCTGTGAGGACGTTATGTCGCAGAAGGAGGCGGCGGAGCGGGTCAGAGAAGAGGATGCTCTTGCTGACTTGACTGAGGGCGTCGTCAGGGGCAAAGGCATTCAAGTCACTGATAAAAAAAACTAAACCAGTCACCACACTGGCGTTAAAAATAAAATAAACGTGGTTATAATTGAACAACATTTGTTATTTGCTTGTTTTCTTTTTTTTATTTATATGTGTCACTGTTAATCTATATATGTGTTTGTTACACTCATGTAAGTTTACCATATATTTGTATTTAATGTAAGACTCAGTGTGTTACAAACGATGGTCAACCAAATAAATACATAAATAAATTCTCGAATTATACCCGGGAAGACACATGTACGGGATAGATAGGGATTATAGTAATCATTTTATCCGGTATAAAGCAAATACGGAGACGTATATCATTTCCGTTAGCGAGAAATTCGATTTCACGGGTTCTCTGTGTTCAATCTGAACAGATAGTATGTCCCATAGTGCGGTACTAATGTTATCAACCAATCGCGTGCGTTACGAGCTCATTATCCACCAATCAGCCAGTGCGACACAAACATCGAAATTTAAAAATGTTGTTTTGTTTTATGTACTTTGTATCTACAATCCGTGTGGTGACGGATTTAGAATACACTATGTCACCAACCCATACCGTCTTTAGGGTGTCAAGAGAAGGAAAACTTGACACATTTTTTTTTGTTTGGCGCGAAAAAATGCCTGACCGCACATCCCGTCTCCGTCCGGGGAGACTACACCTGCCCTCACGCACGGACTGCTTCTTATAAATAAAATTCTCGTGTTACGGTGTTTGTAATTAAACTCGTCCGAAATGGCTTGGCCGATTTTCGTGAAATTTTGTGTGCATATGGTTAGGTTTGCGAATCGGACACACTATTTTAATCCCCCTAATCATGTCACTCCTAGATGTTTTTTTTTATTTTGTTAATAAATACTTTTTGTTTATTTTTTAAATTATACAGTATACAAAAATACATACAAATACAACCATAAATGTTCACACCTCTACAATCAAACCCTATTTTTAAAAGCGATATTTAAATGGCAAAACAACGTTTGCCACTAATGATAACGCGTACGAATACTAGCTAAGTATTCGTACGCGTTATCATTAGTGGTAATAAGGTTAACGCGAATTATTATAATAAATTTATTATGAATTATTTAATTTACTTTAACAATAATGTTTTTTAAGTATTGTATTGGATGTTTTTTTTTCAATACACTTCAAAAAGGAGCCACTTGCCTTTTTCTGAGTTGTTGTGATAATTCTTGTGGAAGGGCCCAGCATTCTTTTGGCTGAAACGATAACACATACAAACGTCTTGTCTTTGATATTGAATAAAAAAGGAAAGTGCAGAAAAAGATTTATCCCATACAAAACATCGAGTTGTTTACAACCTTTTAAATGCTTTTCTATTGACAAGAAGTCCGAGGCTGTTTCAGTTTTGAGCAAAAGAACGCAACTGGCGCCATAGCTTATTAGATGGTGAACCTTATTGTGTGACAATTAAAGTTCCATATTGCACAACAATTTAAGTGGGATACGTCGCCATGTTCAGAGCATTCCCAAATATGAAGTGATTTGCGAATTCCATTTGTTTGTTCATTTTTGAGTTGTGTTTATTGTCCTCTTCATTCGAGACAATCATTGTTGTTGTCAACAAACAATAATAATATAATATACTATAGTTCAGTATAGCCTCCGTGTGATGACGGATTAGGAATACCACCTCACCACCTCATTCCATTCTGAGAGTGTCTTATGAGTCGGCAAAATGTAAGACGAGTCCAGACGAGTTCTTGAGTGGAGACCGCGAATCGGCAAGCGTAGTGTGGGACGGCCCTCTGCTAGATGGAGCGACGATCTGCGAAAGGTTGCGGGCTGGATGCGTCAAGCTGAAGACAGGGCGCTATGGCGCTCTTTATGGGAGGCCTATGTCCAGCAGTGGATTAATGTGGGCTGATGATGATGATGATGTCCAAACCCGTCTTGTATGACTGTGTGGGTTGGTGACAGTGAGTATTACAAATTCGTCACCACACGGAGTATGTAGTGCTTTTTTTTAAACAAGACAATAATTAAAACAATTAAAAAAGTAACTACATAGTTTCTTGCCGTCTCTTATCTGTAGAACAGCTTTCTGAACCGGTGGTAGTTTCAGCATGAATGTGGGTAGATGCAAGGGTTGTAGGCGATCTAGAGATTGAGGGATTGTAAGAATGAGGAATTGTGTATAAAAGGTGTGAATGTAGGTATGACGGCTGATATGTGTGTGTGGAGGCTACCACCTAGCGTGGAACAGGGGCTGTAAAATGACGATTCATGGAGTTTTGTGATAAAACCTACTTAAATAAAGTTCCTTTTGAGTTTGAGTTTGAGATACACTAGAATATTTCCCACAGTACAGCAACATTTTTAGGTCTACATAAATGCCTTTTAACGTCCATTACACAATATCTGGAATTCCATTATGAAATTGGTTATACTGACCGTAATACTGATTCAATTTTCGATAATACGAAACCTCGTGAAATATGATACATTGATAACCGACTGCAAACAAGGAGAGAGAACCTTTAATTCATGAGAGACATCATGTCATAAAAGACCAACTGCTCAGTCGGGCTGGTATATGAAGGGAAATTAACCTACTGTGCCACGCTGGCCAGACCGGTTGGCATATGGCTTGGTATCAAGTATTTTGTTTCTCTTGGGCTATGATTTCGATTTTCGACACCCTCAGGATGAAATGGGGTTTATAGAAAAATGCTTACGTTTTTAAACCAATTAATGCGTTGATAATCTGGCGCATACGTCATTTTTATATAACTACCACCAGGTCGGAACGCGGCAGTAACTGAGACGAACTGGCGGAAGATATTCAGTGGGTTTTTTTAACGTCGTTTTGCAATGACCGTGTATATGTACATATAACAAAATGTTCGTTGGTTACAAAAGTCGTTGAACTAAAATATTAATAATAATAATAAGATGAAATAATAAGCCTCTGATACAAAAGGCAGTTTTGCTTGAGACAGTGCGTATTCGACTGCCTCGTTGGTCTAGTGGTTAGATGTGCCGCCTTTGGATCAACGGGTCGCGGGTTCGATTCCGGGGTCGGGCAAGTGTCTTTGTCTAAACCAGAGGCACTGGCTTGGAGTCTGGGTGTCATTTCTATCTATAATATGTATGTATTTACAAAAAAAAAATGTATATAAGTAGTTTATATCATCCATCTCGTTACCATAACACAAGCATTAAGTTGCTTAGCTTGGGACGAGATGGCGTTGTGTGAAATGTCCAAGGATATTTATATTTATTTATTGTTAGGCGGTTCCACTCTTTCCAGCACTGACCACTAGGTGGCTTGAGACGTCTCCGCCCCTCGGGAAGTAATATTTTTTTATATAATTTTACAAAAAAAATCTTTTTTATGAATATTAGTTAAAAAATATGTGAATAAAGAATATACAAACTAAAAAAGATTGAACATTAATGTAAGGAAAACTATATAGGAAACCACGGAACAACGACAACAACTCTCAATCTTTGTTGTCTTTCATCATCATCATCATTTCAGCCAAAAGACGTCCACTGCGGGACATAGGCCGGTCATGGGCCGCCCCCATCGTTTTCCGGCGACCTTAACCAGGTCATCGGTCCACTGTGTGGGAGGCCTACAAGCACTGCGCTTTCCGGAACGCGGTCGTCACTCGATGACGTTTCTACGTCGGTCCTGCGCGCTATGTGCCCTGCCCACTGCCACTTAAGTTTGTTGTCTTTACTTTACTTTAATTATTTATTTGACGTCTTTACTAAGCGTGTGATCCTGCGGATGGATAGTCTGTAACAGACAGATGAAATCCCAATTAGTGTTTTCGTAATGGACAGAGTCGTCAATATATTGATAGCCTTTTAATGATCCTATTTCATGGATCCTGTAAGATACCAAAGGTGCACAGTCTACATTTTTTCTGGCCCCCCTCCACATGGTGTTAAGCGGTGTTACGGATTTAGAAAATACAAAGTCACCAAAACATACTATGCGGAGGGTATCCTAAGGGATCACTAAAGGAACGCAAGGGGGCAGGAACAGGAAACTTAATAATGCACAGTGAAATTCCCTCTATAACATTGGAGGAGGTCGGACTAAAAAGTGTTTATTATACACTACTAGCGACTCGCTCCGGCTTCGCACGGGTGCAATGATGATCATCAAAATTTATCATTGTTTCTCTACAATATTATGCATGTATACATTTAAACCTTCCTCTTGAACCACAGAATTTATTAAAAAAACCGCTTCAAAATCCGTTGCGTAGTTTTAAAGATTTAAGCATACATATGGACGGACAGGCGACAGCGACTTTGTTTTATACTATGTAGTGATAGTGAAGATAATGATGATATGTATGTACACGTTGTGACCCCAGCCTTAGGCTGATTATTGATGTAATCCTATTGAGTCTATTTGTCCAAATAGACTCAATATGTTTTCAGTAAATCATTTCTTATGATCTATCTTTATGAAGCTGTTATACTGAGACCTGTATCGATCTGGAGCATTTTATTGCACACTTCTTCTTTCATTGATTTCACGGATTTAGAATACAAAATGTCACCAACCCATACCATCCTGATGGTGTCGTAAGAGGCGACATAAGAAATGCAAGAGGCAGATCACCTAGAAGAGGATAAACTTGAAACAAACCCCAAGGTGGCACACTAGGCTAATTTCCCTCCGTGAATTTGGAGGAGGCCCGACTAAGTAGTGGGTCATTTATGGGCTGAAACAACAAAACAAGGTCAAACACTTCGACTGCCTCGTTGGTCTAGTGGTTAGATGTGCCGCCTTTGGATCAACGGGTCCCGGGTTCGATTCCGGGGTCGGGCAAGTGTCTTTGTCTAAGCCAGAGGCACTGGCTCGGAGTCTGGGCGTCATATCTATGTATGTATTTACAAAAAAAATATATGTATATAAGTAGTTTATCATCCATCTCGTTACCATAACACAAGCATTAAGTTGCTTAGCTTGGGACGAGATGGCGTTGTGTGAAATGTCCAAGGATATTAAAAAAAAAAAAAAACAACTCGAGCACAAAATGCCCTAGAGCGGGAAAGCTTTCGCATGTCCGCCTACCACCGTGTACGCTAGGCGCTCCTTCTCCGCCCTATATACATAGCTGTACACTGGCCGAGTCGCTACGCCACTACTGAAATAAATTTGAAGGAAAGACATTACACAATTTAAACTTTTTTTTTCAGAAACCTTCATGGGGTCATGCACAACACTTTGCTGAAGATCATCACATCATCAAATAAAGGACAAACAGACAAACATTCATTTTTATATATATATATTTCTTTTTCATTCCAGTCCCACCGCCCGCTGGGAATAAAACGCGTGTTGTAAGAATCAACAAAACCCAGCACGCTTTTTGGTAGGATCCAAAGGTCCGCCCAGCTAGCTAACACCTTCACATCTGAGTCCGGTGCCAAGCTGTTTTTCTGTGTTCCGTCGTCTGTATGTGAGAGCCGGTGCCCAATAGGGCATTTCCTTGAATTGCCTGCTCCATCTTAAACTCTGGCGTTGCTTTCCATCACGCAAGCCTAGAGCCAAAGGCATTCAAGTCATAGATTAAAAAAAACATTATTTTTATTACAACTTCTAAGTGGAAATCTCATCGGATTTATTAGCAGTTATATTTTATTAAGCTAATCTATATATATAAAAGAAAGTCGTGTTAGTTACTCCACTTATAACTCAAGAACGGCTGAACCGATTTAGCTGAAAATTGGCAGGGAGGTAGTTTAGAGCCAGGAGAAGGACATAGGATACTTTTTATCCCGATCAAAAAAAAAAAATTTTTAAATATTAATTTAATGCAAATTATTTGGTTTTTATTTGACATTCATAATCATATGTTAGCTCTAACAATGGCGATATCTGTTGACAGGTTTGTAAATATTGGAGTAAGTATTGAATAGATGGCGCTTTGTTAAAAGTAAAAGAGGTTTAATATATTAATTAAAAAATGAATTAATGATTATATTTTTTTGTGTTTGTTATTGCCACGGCAAAGTTTGTACAAACATTTAAGAATATCAAACCGCTATAAAAAGTATTTCTTATTTAACCTTAAAAATAATGTAACCTCATGACGTTTGTCATAGAATTGTCTGAATGCAAACTGCAAATATCGTTAGAGAGGATGTAAAAAAACGAAACATCGTTTAAAACAGATGCTTCGGTCGGAGTTATTTTAAAGATAAAATACATGTTTATCAATTAATTTATTATTCCTAACAAAAAGTATGTAAGAAAACCGAATTACTCAGTGCACATCATGGTTAGGTCAGATCCATCATGCCTAATATTAAAAGTTGAATGTAATATGGAGTTTTGGTACGTTTGGATAGACTAAGGCGGCAATATTACGCATTGTGCAATATTATTGACTGTCTAAGGTTAATATTGAAGTTTGCGCAATGATTGAACGTAAGTTTGAGCGAGTTTAATTTTTATTGCACAATATTTTTCCATGGCATCGTGAAGGGTCAATACTATTCTCCGACTGAACACCAAAACATTGCGCAATTCGTATTATTGTGCAATATAATTGATCGTTTGGATTCAAAGCGCCTTTCAATCTTATTGTACAATGTTAGGTATTGTAGGTCTAGGGGCCCAACATAAACATAACATAAACGTCATAAACGGCCTAACGTAAACGTTGATATTTGGTTTTTCATTACTTTACATTTAACTCGAAATAGTCACAAAATTGACATCAAAATTGATAAGACGCCTTCAGGACAATACGTTTTAATGCGCTAACAATTAGCTGGGTCCACACCGGACGATCCGTTTTGGATCGGTCGGATCCAGGATCACGGAGCGTGGATCGTGTTAGAGCGGAGCGCGCGCTCCAATAATGCGCATGGATCGCGCGCGGCACGACCACACCGCCTGCACATTTGGATCGCGCTCCTGACGCCGCGGGCCAGCTAATGACGAAATCGCTATAGTCGTTGTGGGTGAAAATTTAGAAACCCGAGATATAGGGTGTTTTGCATTGGCGTAGCAATCGACTGCAGCGTGTGTCCGGAACACATCGATTAGGTATATCATCATTTCAGCCAAAAGACGTCCACTGCTGGACATAGGCCTCCCCCAAGGATCTCCACAAAGGCTGGTCCTGGGCCGCCCGCATCCATTGCTTTCCGACGACCTTAACCAGGTCGTCGCTCCACCGTGTGGGACGCCTACCAGCACTCAATTAGGATCGATTATATGATGCTTTACAATATCTTATTTTGGAAAGGTGAAGATGGACATCATTTTTAAATGAAGATGAGAACTCCAGTTACAGTTTCCGAACTAACAAAAAACAACAACGGGTTGCACTCCGGGAGTGCCGGCAGAAGTGAAAACTTGAACCTTTGTAGTTTATAGTTAGGACAGGACAACGTATGTCGGGTCAGCTAGTTAATAATAAATGTAACACTAAGCCCGTCAAGACAGGCCTTTGTTAAATTAAAATGTGACGGCCAGAAATATTAAAGTTAATTAATATTAACTAGCACGTTTATACGATAACGGCACTTGAGTAAATTGACACCGTTTGCCAAAGTTGGTAGTTTAAAGTTAACCAATTAAGAAAACTGGTACCGGCTTTGAACCTTTTTGGGTAATACTGAACATGTAACAGAACATTCTCCGTGTGGTGACGTATTTAGAATGCATAGTGTCACCAAGAACATTTAGTTAAACCAAAATCAAAACTCTTTTAATCAAGTTGGCAGTAGAACTCGTTTGTCAAATCAAACAATAAAATAATTATAAAAAATAATAAATGTTTATAATTCACATGTTCACTGTCACTACATAGTATAAAACTAAGTCGCTTTCGTCTATCCGTCCCTATGTATGCTTAAATCTTTAAAACTACGCAACGGACTTGGAAGCGTTTTTTTTTTCAATAGATAGAGTGACTAAAGAGGAAGAACACTGATACATTTACAGGTTCATCATTTCACCGGTGCGAAGCCGCTAGTATTAAATATAGCAAAGTAAAGACTAAACAATCACAAGCCCGAATTTCTTGCCAGTTCTTCTCAGGTGTGGGCGCGTTCCGAACTGGTTGCAAAATCAAAAATCAAAATCAAAATGTTTTTTATTCGAATAAATTCTTACGAATGCTTTCAAATAGTCAAAAAAAAAATACTCTAAATAAAAATTTAAAAAAAAAAAAATAGAAATAGAATAATTTATCATTTAGTTTTTACCACCGGTTCGGAATGCCATTCCACAGAGAAGAGCCGGCAAGAAACTCCATGGTTGCTCTTTTAAATAAAAGGGTTACAATGATGGTGGTACAAACAAACAAAATTAGGTCTCGTAGCAAATTTTCCTTTTCTTGTGGCTAAGTGTTCGGTCTTGTCATTTCCTTTTGTCGGATTTTACGACACGGAATGCGGAATACATACATACAACCCTAAATGCTCACCCTTGTTCGATCAACGCCTATTTTTAATAGCGATATTTAAAGGACCAAACAACGTTTGCCGGGTCAGCTAGAATATATCCTTGGACATTTCACACAACGCCATCTCGTCCCAAGCTAAGCAATTTAATGCTTGTGTTATGGTAACAAGATGGATGATAAACTACATATATACATTTTTTTTTTGTAAATACATACATATTATAGATAGAAATGACACCCAGACTCCGAGCCAGTGCCTCTGGTTTAGACAAAGACACTTGTCCGACCCGGGAATCGAACCCGGGACCCGTTGATCCAAGGGCGGCACATCTAACCACTAGACCAACGAGGCAGATGCTGTCTATCTCTTGCGTTCCTATACAGTAGGCTAATTACCCTCCATGTAACTGGAGGAGGCCCGACTCAGCAGGGGGTAATATTATATCGGCTGAGTAGTAGAAGTAGAGTTCCTTTAGCCACCTGTCACGATACCCTCAAGATGGAATGGGTTGCCACAAGGACAGTGAATTTGTCATAACTCGAGGAATAAGCACATGATTATGCTGCATTCTGTACTGATTGTCCCTAAATAATAGGGTTGTTAATGTCAAAAAGACCTTTCCTTTGTTTACTCGAGGACAGTGTTTCCCAACGTGGGGCCCCACACCGGGTAATTTGATAGTTAAAAGGGCAATTTAAAATGGACTTTTAACTTTATTAAAGCAACTTTATTTTAGTCAATTAGTTTAGTCAAAAATAATTATTAATAAATATTATATATCAAGTTATGCCTATATTTAAATTAGATTTTTCACGTAATTTCCAATTTTCTTACAAATTAAAGTAACTGTCGTCTTAAAATCAACTTTTAAAGGTAAAATATTATGTATTAGGGGCATAAAAATTATATAAATGTTAAGGTGCATCATGGCCTAACCGTGTGGTGTCGGATTTAGAATGCATAGAGTCACCACCCCATTCCATCCTGATGGTGTCGTAAGAACCGACAAAGGGAAATTACAAAAAAGTTTATTGTGTTTACAAAAAATTTGAAACGAAACCCTGTGCCAACCTTGGTACAGTAGACTAATTACACTTCCTTCGATGTTGGAGGCCTGACTCAGTAGTGGGTTATTTATGGGCTGAGTAGTAGTATGGCCTAAAAAAGGTTGGGAAACACTGCTCTAGGGTTAACTTAAGTCATTAACCGCTCTGTGAAATGGGTCATAGTTATGCATGCATATTTAATATAGGGGTGAAAGGGGATATAAAACCTATTTTTAGATCTGCATAACAGTTGTTTTCTTTGAATGGTTTTGGTTGTCACTACACTAGCTGATGCTCGCGGATTGGGTTCTTAGTACTGGAGCGACTAGCATGCTAAATACTATACACAATTTACCCGAAAAATCTAAACTATCAACATCATATCGCCTACAAATGCGAGAATTACCAAACAGTCCTACACCGCGATAGCGTAGTTTACAGAGAAATGCGCTAAGAAATCCCCGACAACAGTTATCGGGTTTTTTTTTTAAATTTTTTATGTCGCTCTACACCTGACTGTATGAGAGCCTATTTGGTAACCACATTCATACAAGTTCTCGCGGTCATTCCTCTCGTACTTGCATTCTACATACTATGTGGGATTCCTATTTGCCTCAATAAAAATACTTTGTTTGATTAACTTCGTTTATTATTTCCACCAAAAACTAATTAAAAATGAAAACTTCGTGCACTCCTCGTTCGCTGCTCAAACCATTCTCCCCGTCCCTTTCGCACCTTCACCCATCACCTTACGTTCCGTTCCTACATTCTATTTCTTTGTTAGTTTTATTTCTAGTCTTAGTTATTGGGGGTTAGGAGCGACCTACCAGACATCGCCTGGCTGCTTAAGGATCCCTTTGCACAAAGTACAAAAGGTATGAGAGAAACTTATCGCACTTCCTTCAACAGGCCTGAACTGCCTACCTAACCACTAGCGTGGCACAGTAAGGTGATTCGCCGCCTTATAAGCCGTATCAATTATACGGGGCCCCCGGGCCACGGCGGCCCGCGACGAGCGTAAGCAAAAATTAATAAAAACTTCAGTAAACTGTCAGACCTGCACACTATTGTCCATAGAGGCAGAAACTTTAGAAAAACTAAAGTCATCATCAGCTATAAATCATTTATTAAAGCAGTTTGGCGAAAAAAAAAAGCAAGGAGAGATTGGAGGAAGTGATAGATAATTATGATGAATAAATATTTATATCAGTTTTTTTTTCTTTTGTGTGAAATTTTTACCATTGATAAGGGCCCGCATATATTTTTTTATACGGAGCCCCACCAAGGCACGATACGCCCCTGCCGAGATCCTTTCAAACTCAAACTCAAAAGGAGCTTTATTTACGTAGGTTTTATCACAAAACTCTTTTAAATCGTCATCTTACGGCCCCTGTCCCACGCTAGGTGGTAGTCTCCATACACACTTATCAGTCGTCATATCTACATTCACACCTTTAAACCATTTAAACCATTTATTTTCCACACATTTTCTTAAAACTATTGTACAATTTATAGTGGATATGTTAGCATGTGCGGCAGGACATTAGCTCAGTATAATCTGTGCCATTGGCACAGCACTGTTTTTCAGCTAAGCCCTGTTACAGATATGCATAATAACCGTTCTCTGCGCTAATACATACATACAGTTAGTTACAGTTACATAAATATATATATATATATATATCAAAATTATGACAAAAGAAGTATCACACACTTAAATACTGACAAAAAAAAACAATTAAGCTAATCCAAAATAAAAAATGAAGAACATAATAAAAATAGTAACTAACGTAAACGCACCTAATAACGACCCCTTAAAATCCGCGCCTATTACCGCCCTATTCAGAAAACTAGATTTTTTATGTGATGTATTAAAGGTAAACAAGTGGTTGCTTTAGAAAAAAATTAGATGTATTTGTATTGCAAATGTTCATATCTTGTTTGTGTATGTAACTCAACGATTTAAAGAATAATTGGTCAATTTGTCGGTGAATGCCGGTGATAGTGCATTTTCCATAGTGTGGCGTTCCCGACGACGTAAGTACTCTTGTTTCTTTCTTAGCAGAAGATTATATCTTCAAGCATTTTAATGTTACTTCTAGTTCTTTTGATGCATTTTTCATACTTTCAGAAACACAAATAATAATTAATTTTACTGAGATACTATTACATATTGCTTAAAATTCAAAATTAAAAATAGGCGGTAATAGGAACAAAAATCACAAATTTATTCCCATTACCGACCCAGTTGTTAAACATGTCGCTGATAGGTACATTTCGTATCTTTTTTGTGCCATGACTTTTGTTAATATGCTTCAATTAAAAGGCAGTAGGATACACTTACTCAGTTCCTTAGTATGTTAACTTGTATTTGAGCTATTAACGCCATATATTTAAGAGCATTAGTATCCGTAAAAATATAAATGTTCTTCTAAATATTTAGTAAATATTTTGATGAATAAAGGAGGTATAATTTTTCTAATATTGTATTTTTATAGTTAAAATATGATTATTATTAAACATTTATAATAATCGCACCATTTAAAATCATACAAATGTCCGAAAACCACAAGTATTTAGGGTCGGCAATTGGTTATACGATTTCCTTTAATAATACCTATTACCGATCTACTTGTACATTTACAACGAACCCCCTTACGACCTATTTATTTTCAAGTTATCATAAAGTTACCTAATTAACATTATAGTATTCCCTAATAAACATACATATTTTACATAAAAATTTAAAATACCATAAGCTTTATTATATAGTAATACATAACTCAATGCAAAAATCGCCTTTTAAAGATGTTATTTTCTATACCGGAGATCAAGATCTAAAACATCATCTCCGAAACCATCAACATCAACTCCGAAACCATCGACACCAACTCCGAAACCATCAACATCAACTCCGAAACCATCAACGCCAACTCCGAAACCATCAACATCAACCCCGAAACCATCAACATCATAAATTCAAAGTACATGCGTGAATTTGAGCTCTGAATCTCTTGATAGTACTATTATTAATAGATCAGAATATTGTAAAACTCCACTAAAATCTACTACAATCAGTAAAAATATTCCAAAAGAACATATTTTCCCGAGAACAAGACCACGAAGAATCGAAATGAATTTATGGCATATCAGAAAAATATTGAAGCAGAAAAATTATAAATAGAAGAAAAAGAAATGAAACGAAGATTTGGAGAAGAAACCAAAAAGATAAATTAATCAAACAAGGCAATCCAAAATAAAAACTACTAAATAAGGCAAAACGTAAAATAACCAAGGTGGATGCTTCAAAGGAAGATACAACTGATTCCGAAAATGATTACGAGATATGATCTTGGATTTCATTCTGAAAGTCTGTTGAATCAATTTCTTAATCTTATTTTTTTCGCCAAAGGTAACTTTTCTTAATTTATTTTATTTTTAATTGTTAATCTATTTTGATTCTGATTTGACATGACTGCCAGACTTAAAATTTTATAGTATTTTTATATTTCTATATTACATTTTGTAAATAATAGATACCAAATGCCATTGATTATATATTATAGTATGATCAATGCTGGCCTTTTGTAATTTGTTATACATAATTGGTATAAAGAAGATTTTTTTGACTGATTTAACGCTGTTATGTATATTATATGATAAGAACACAAATAATTTGTTATGTGTTGATAACATTCCGTACTGTATTGGAGCATTTAAATAAATAGTTGTACTATTCTAAATACTAACTATACACGAGCATTTTTATTTAACTTTAACGGTTTCATTTATTTAGTGGTCGGTATTAGGTGTCACATAAACGGTATTAGGCACACACCCTATATTTTGGATCGGTAATAGGGACATGGCCCTTTTTTCTTTTAAGTTGTATTTAATTTTTAAATAATTATAAGTATAACTATTTCTATATAAGAATAGAAACATGGATAATTTCAGTACTTGAAAAACTATTTTGATTGGCACCACATATTATGAAAGTGCTTATTTTTTGGACATCAATCCGAACTCTGCTTAAACTGGCGGTAATGGGTGCGTTTACGTTATATAAAATTAAACACTAAATCGGAAACATAACTTTCATACACAATTCCTCATTCTTACAATCCATCCATCTCTTTTGATCTCCCACAACCCTTGCGTCATCTTTTGATTACCCACATTCATGCTGAAACTACCACCGGTTCGGAATGCTGCTCTACAGAGAAGAGCCGGCAAGAGCTCTGTAGTTATATTTTTGAAACTCAAATCATTTATTTCAATTGAACCTAACTATTTACTGGTGTTTTTGAAAAGTTAAAAGTGATATTATAGTCAAATTATTGGTCTTGTTTTCAAAAATCACTAAACAGCGAGTACGCGATATGAGACAAACACACTACACGTTTACGCAATGAATGACGAATAGGGCTTGACCGAGCCAATCAAATTTTACTCAAACTTAACGACACTTTCAGGACAGTGTGGGTTGGTGACATTGTATATTCTAAATCCGTTACCGCACGGAAGGCCACCAAATATCTATATCAGTAGTTCGTTCGTTCGTTTCAGCCCATGAATGACCCACTACTGAGTCGGGCCTCCTCCAAATTCATGGAGGGAAATTAGTCTACTGTGCCACGCTGGCAAGACGGGTTGGCACAGGGTTTGTATCAAGTTTTCCTTCTCTTGCGGGTAGGTGATTTGCCTCTTGCGTTCCCTTAGTCGTCTTTTACGACACCCTCGGGATGGTATGGGTTGGTGACACTGCGTATTCTAAATCCGTTTCCACACGGAGTGTGTGTGATATCAGTAGTACTATAGATTATTCCGTTATGACTATTGGGTTTATATTACTCCATGTATCATTACATCATCATCATCAGCCCACATTAGTCCACTGCTGGACATAGGCCTCCCCTAAAGAGCGCCATAGCGCCCTGTCTTCAGCTTGACATTATCATTACATAGTCACTACATATTATAAAACAAAGTCGCTGTCGTCTGTCCGTCCCTATGTATGCTTAAATCTTTAAGACTACGCAACGGATTTTGATGCGGTTTTATTTAATAGATAAGGTGATTCAAAGGAAGGTTTATATGTACAATACGTCCTTACCATTGTAGACAAACACTAATAATTTTAGAGGTTCATCATTGCACCCTTGCGACGCTGGGGCGGGTCGCTAGTAAAAAATAAAGTCGCTTACGTCTGTCCGTCCCTATGTACGCTTAAATCTTTAAAACTACGCAACGGATTTTGAAGCGATTTTTTTTTAATAGATAGATTGATTCAAGAGGAAGGTTTTTAAGTATAATAAATGCGTAATTGCACCCGTGCGTAGCCGGGGCGGGTCGCTAGTAATAAATAAAATGCGACTGTTTTGTTCCGTGCGAAACACGTAACCGAACAACAGATGTGACGTCATGCGTTATTCAGTATGTTAGTCACGCGACTACGCGAGAACCCGACATTCCGAAAACACTTTTTCTCTTTGTTTGTAATTACTTATGCGAGATGGTTACAAATTGGGTACTTTTTATACGGATGCGGGATTAAGGGTTACACCAAAAATTTATTTATACAGATAAACTAGCGACCCGCCCCAGCTTCGCACAGGTGCAATGATGAACCTCTAAATTAATCAGTGTTTCCTTAATAAACGTTCCTCTTGAATCACTCAATCTGTTAAAAAAACCGCTTCGAAATCGGTGGCGTAGTTTTAAAGATTTAAGCATACATAGGGACGGACAGACGACAGCGACTTTGTTTTATACTATACTAGTGGCCCGCCCCGGCTTCGCCCGTGCAAAGCGGCGGTGGGTTATACATATAAACCTCCCCCCTGAATCACTCTATCTATTAAAAAAAACCGCTTCAAAATCCGTTGCGTAGTTTAAAAGATTTATGCATACATAGGGACGGACAGAAGAATGCGACTTTGTTTTATACTATGTAGTGATGACTAGTGGCCCGCCCCGGCTTCGCCCGTGCAAAGCGAGGGTGGGTATACATATAAACCTTCCCCTTGAATCACTCTATCTATTAAAAAAAAACGCTTCAAAATCCGTTGCGTAGTTTTAAAGATTTATGCATACATAGGGACGGACAGAAGAATGCGACTTTGTTTTATACTATGTAGTGACTAGTGGCCCGCCCCGGCTTCGCCCGTGCAAAGCGGGGGTGGGTATACATATAAACCTTCCCCTTGAATCACTCTATCTATTAAAAAAAACCGCTTCAAAATCCGTTGCGTAGTTTTAAAGATTTATGCATACATAGGGACGGACAGAAGAATGCGACTTTGTTTTATACTATGTAGTGACTAGTGGCCCGCCCCGGCTTTGCCCGTGCAAAGCGGGGGTGGGTATACATATAAACCTTCCCCTTGAATCACTCTATCTATTAAAAAACCGCTTCAAAATCCGTTGCGTAGTTTTAAAGATTTATGCATACATAGGGACGGACAGAAGAATGCGACTTTGTTTTATACTATGTAGTGATAGTGACTAGTGGCCCGCCCCGGCTTCGCCCGTGCAAAGCGGGGGTGGGTATACATATAAACCTTCCCCTTTAATCACTCTATCTATTAAAAAACCGCTTCAAAATCCGTTGCGTAGTTTTAAAGATTTATGCATACATAGGGACGGACAGAAGAATGCGACTTTGTTTTATACTATGTAGTGACTAGTGGCCCGCCCCGGCTTCGCCCGTGCAAAGCGGGGGTGGGTATACATATAAACCTTCCCCTTTAATCACTCTATCTATTAAAAAACCGCTTCAAAATCCGTTGCGTAGTTTTAAAGATTTATGCATACATAGGGACGGACAGAAGAATGCGACTTTGTTTTATACTATGTAGTGACTAGTGGCCCGCCCCGGCTTCGCCCGTGCAAAGCGGGGGTGGGTATACATATAAACATTCCCCTTGAATCACTCTATCTATTAAAAAAAACCGCTTCAAAATCCGTTGCGTAGTTTTAAAGATTTATGCATACATAGGGACGGACAGAAGAATGCGACTTTGTTTTATACTATGTAGTGACTAGTGGCCCGCCCCGGCTTCGCCCGTGCAAAGCGGGGGTGGGTATACATATAAACCTTCCCCTTGAATCACTCTATCTATTAAAAAACCGCTTCAAAATCCGTTGCGTAGTTTTAAAGATTTATGCATACATAGGGACGGACAGAAGAATGCGACTTTGTTTTATACTATGTAGTGATAGTGACTAGTGGCCCGCCCCGGCTTCGCCCGTGCAAAGCGGGGGTGGGTATACATATAAACCTTCCCCTTTAATCACTCTATCTATTAAAAAACCGCTTCAAAATCCGTTGCGTAGTTTTAAAGATTTATGCATACATAGGGACGGACAGAAGAATGCGACTTTGTTTTATACTATGTAGTGACTAGTGGCCCGCCCCGGCTTCGCCCGTGCAAAGCGGGGGTGGGTATACATATAAACCTTCCCCTTTAATCACTCTATCTATTAAAAAACCGCTTCAAAATCCGTTGCGTAGTTTTAAAGATTTATGCATACATAGGGACGGACAGAAGAATGCGACTTTGTTTTATACTATGTAGTGATAGTGATAGTGATATACAGCATTTTACTAATAGATGGTAATTAACCGACTGTGCCACGCTGGCCAGACGGGTTGGCACAAGGTTTCATATCAAGTTTTCATTCTCTTGCAGCTGGGTTTTCGTCCTTGTCATTTCCTTTTGTCGGTTCTTACGACACACTTAGGATGGAATGGGGTGGTGACACTATGTATTCTAAATCCGTCTCCACACGGAGTATACATGCATGTGTGTAAAAATACCTCTTATATACGGGGTGTAAGGATCAAACTAAAACTCAAAGGATCTTAAATAAGTCGTTTTATCACTAAAGTTTTATAAATCATCATAATATTTAAAACTAGCGACCCGGCCCGGCTTCGCACGGTTGCATATATGTATGTATTATACGCATATATGTATGTATTATACATATAAACCTTCCTCTAGAATCACTCCATCTATTAAAAGAAAACCGCTTCAAAATCCGTTGCGTAGTTTTAAAGATTTAAGCATAGTTACATAGGGACGGACAGACGACAACGACTTTGTTTTATACTAACTATGTAGTGATTACTATTATCATAATGATTTCTTAGGTTTTCGCGATTATTAAACATTGAAATTAAACACTTTTTAACAGATTTATCGCGTGTAACTACATACATTATTTAATTCCCGACGTTTCGAATGCTTTGCAGCAGTCGTGGTCGCGGGAGAGACTAGATGACAGTTGTCTTCAAAAGTACAAAGAAACAGTTATAATCTACCGCCTATAATTTTTTTTTATTGATATCGTTCCCTGTGCACGCAGAAATCGCTCGCGGTGTCCATACCAGAGGTCTTGCAGATGAGTGTTTTGCTTGAGAGTTTATCAATTTAATGACTGGATCCCAAGCAGATGGTACTAGCAAACCATCCTCTCTATTGAAATTTGGATGGTTTTTTTTATCACAATAGCCTCGCGGATCATTCTTGGAATGTAATGATTTTCCTTGGCAATGATTTGAGGTCTATCAAAGTGGATGTAGTAGTGGTTGGTCTTGTTGAATGTGTGCTCACAAAATGCAGACTTGGTCGAGCGTCTGTTTTTCATGTCAACTATATTTTTGGTCTATATAATTGGTTTATCTGGTCAGTTATACTGCTACTTCAAATGATATTCCCGCCAGAGTTTGACAACCCTATTGCAACTTGATTTACATCGTACAGCTGCCGGAAAACATCAAAGAAAATAGAAATTAAATTAATAAAAATACTAATTATTTTACGTAGTAAGCCTATGATCCTTACTCAATACTCCTACTTACTTTATTTATTATGTAAAAGATTTTAATCCAGACTTACAAACGGGATGGGACAAAAATATACATATATTTAAATCCTTGGACATTTCACACACCGCCATCTCGTCCCAAGCTAAGCAACTTAATTCTTGTGTTATGGTAACGAGATTGATGATAAACTACTTATATACATTGTTTTTTTGTAAATATATACATATAATAGATAGAAAACACCCAGATCCGGAACAAATACTTGTAGGTCGTACAAATATTTCTTCCGTGCGGGGAATCGAACCACTGGGAAAAGGGTGGATACTAGGTGGATAAGTTTATTAATTATTCTCAATCAATATTCAATCTTCACATGAATACGTTATTACTCATTTTAATAATTTTTAGTTATAGTTAGCCAAGTGTTTCTGTGTGTGTGTGTGATTATTTATTTATTTCAAATAGCGCGTTGCTCGGTCTTGTGTTCGAAATTGAAATGCACATGAATGCAATAAAGGGCATGTGCACACTAAGTTATTTGAAAGCCCCGACGTATTACGCGTAATTGAACAATTTGAAATGTTTATTTTTTCGCATTTTTGTGAGGTTAGTGAAATTTTACCATTATGATATTTTTGTTCTTCGGTTTTTGAGTGATTTTTTCTGTTGGAGTGATGTTCTTTAAACACACAACAAAAAAATGTCTACACACTTATTTCAACTTTTTAACCAAATTACTAAATTGATTTCAGTAATGGACGGATGAGTGAATTTTCATAAAAACACTAAAATACATACATCGAAATCGTTATCTCAGACCATAATGACCCACTACTGAGTCGGGTCTCCTCCAACGCACTTGAACATAAAGCTATGCCTTTAGAAAAAAGGCAGTAGGTAAAAAAAATTGAAGAAAAAGTCGCGGTCACGTTCGATAATTATACACGGTGTGCTTACATCCTTATAGCATTCCAAATTCAAATCAACATTCGAAATGCTAAAGACAAATGTAATATAATAAATTTATTTTCTTCTTCTATTTACGGCAATTGACATTAATCACTGTGCTATTAGTGCCAACGTCGAATAACTTAATTTTATGTCTTTTGTATTTAAATAAAGGCATCGATAACTTTTTATATGAATAAAATAGAATAGAAAAATGCTTTAGTGTATAAACCAATTATGGCGTTCACAATCGTCATCGGACACATCACTTATAAAATACTACTACCGGGTCGGAATGCGGCACCAGACCTGGCGGAAGAAACTCGGTGGGCTTGTCTCTTTTTTTTTAAACGCCATATTACAATAACCGTTTTCTTATAACTAGTTTCGTTTGGTTCCGAAAGGCACTCAACTGAAATATGAATCACTATCACTACATAGTATAAAACAAAGTCGCATTCTTCTGTCCGTCCCTATGTATGCATAAATCTTTAAAACTACGCAACGGATTTGGAAGCGGTTTTTAAATAGATAGAGTACTTAATTCAAGAGGAAGTTTTATAGGTATAATATAATAGCACCCATGCGAAGCCGGGGCGAGTCGCTAGTATTATAATAAAAAAATAATAATTAAAAATGAAATTACAAGTCTTGAATCCAGTGAGCCGACCAACCCCAAACAGCGGCACCTGTTCACAAGCATACCGCACGTGGCAGCCATCGATCTCCTCAACCATATCAAAGGGATCCCATGCTTGATTTTTCTAGAATCATAATTTATATTAATACTATTATTACCCTTTCTTAATACTATTACTATGTAAATGTTTAAACATTTGAATGTTTGTTACCATTAAACAAGAAAAAGGGGGTTTGGGGTGCAAATTTCAACATACACATATCGTTTGAAATGTTAAAATATTAGTAACTATTACTGCTACTACACAACCTATAAGCCCCGCCGCACATGCTCATACTCGCATTGGCTGTCACGCGCCGCGTGCGAGTGGCAGTATTTAAAACCTATGGCGCAGTACCAAGCCCTGCATTTGCTCTCACGTGTCGACGCACACGCGTACATGCGGAGTTTGGTACTGCGCATCGCACGCGGCGCGTGACAGGCAATGCGAGTGTGAGCATGTGCGGAGGGCTAAATGTCCCATTGCTGAGTCGGACCTCCTCCAGTTACATGGAAGGTTCATTAGTCTAATGTGTCACGCTGGCCAGACGCCTTGTCATTTCCTTTTGTTAACTATTACGACACCCTCAGGATGGAATGAGGTGGGGGCACTATTTATTCTAAACCCGTCACCTCTCCAGGCAATAACTTGTCTATTTTATAAAGTGCTTTATCCAGCCCGACTGATCCGGATCAACGTAAAGCTTAAATCGCATAAATACTTGTAATTTAGTGGCTTAAAGCTCGTATATTCGTGTGGTCTATTCTATATTCGTCACGTCATCACGATATACTGTACAATGGCTGAACAAATACAAGTTAAATGAATGCGTGATTTCCACGCCATTTCCGCTTCACAATATCTGTCGCCAATCAGCCCTGGCAATGTATTTAAATAAAATAAAAATAATTTACGAAGCAAGTTGACTGCCTTGTTGGTCTAGAGGTTGCGCCGCCTGTGGATCAACGGGTCCCGGGTTCGATTCCGGGGTCGGGCAAGTGTCTTTGTGTAAACCAGAGGCACTTGCTCTGAGACTGGTTGTCATTTGTATGCATGGTTTTGTTTGTAAACCCCGCGATACAGTTTATACCTAGTTACGTCAGTCCGTTCCATGCAACCGCAGCATACGCCCGCTATCTTTTAGCGGGAATTGTTATGCCGATCGGTTACATGCAAGCGCAGCATATCCTTTCGTAGGAATTGTATCGGACCACTGACGAAGCTGAGATAAGCTTCCCATGGTGGGCCGTGATTCGGAAGTTAAGTTAGTTCTAAGTTGACCATAGTAGCGATTGTACGCTTTTAAAATAATTAATAAATAATTTTAATAATTGAATTTTGTTTTTTAAAAGACCCTCCGTCTCGCTCAGAATTTGACTACCTAGCGCATGGGCTTCGTTTAAAAAAGAAAAATAAATAATGTCTATTGACTGTGAATAATACGGGCAGTAATCTCATTGGCAATTCGGTAGGCCATAAAGCAGTTTATATTGCTGTATTTAAAAAGAATACAATAAAAATGGACCCGTCGAGTTTGGAGTACAGTCCTCGCCAATCTTTATGGCCGCTCTGAATGTAGCCGCATTACGCTGCGCACAACACAAAATCAGGTATCAGCGGGACCTGTATAATTAAATAAATAAATAAATATCCTTGGACATCTCACACAACGCCATCTCGTCCCAAGTTAAGCAACTTAATGCTTGTGTTATGGGAACGAAATCGCTATCACTATCACTACATAGTATAAAACAAAGTCGCTGTCGTCTGTCCGTCCCTATGTATGCTTAAATCTTTAAAACTACGCAACGGATTTTGATACGGTTTTTTTTAATAGATAGAGTGATTCAAGAGGAAGGTTTATATGTATTATCCACCCCCGCTTTGCACGGGCGAAGCCGGGGCGGGCCACTAGTGGATGATAAACTACATAAATATTTTTTTTTAAATACATACATATTATAGATAGAAAACACCCAGACCCGGAACAAATACTTGTAGGTGGTACAAATATTTCTTCCGTGCGGGGATCGAACCCGCGACATGCTGCGCAGTGGTCGATCGCTCAACCACTGCGCCACTGCGCCACTGCGCCAACGCCAATTGCCTACTTTGATTTTTATTGTAAACTTCATAGTCTGATATTCGATAATTATTTCATAAATGTGATTAGAAACGTTAAAACATACCCCTATTTTTTTAGTATACGTGGTGTATATGTTTTAATCAGTAGTAATAGTTTTACGTAACAATTCTAGATATATCTAGAAATATGTGTATATCTCTAGAAAGTTCTTTATCTCGTCTTCGCTATTACAAATCAGTTCGACTTTACGCTCCATTGGTATTTAATCATTGAACATAGCTGCTTGTCTGGATCTGTGGAGAGGCATTTTAAACTGTGAGTAAAAAGCTTTAAGCTCTTACGACGAAGATTTTAAACAATAAATACTGTCAATACAGTTTCTAGAATAACAGCCATTGACATTCAGTTAATATAGGTTAATATAGCATGTCGCGGGTTTGATTGCCGCGCGGAAGAAATATTTGTACGACCTACAAGTATTTGTTCCGGGTCTGGATGAAGCGAATTCAATACAGTTTTTTTTGTATGAGAGGTGAGTTACGGGCGAGTGTTCTTAGACATGTTTGATGAAAATCGGTTGAGTCGTTTAAAAGTTATGGGGGGTGAAAGTGGGGAAGAATAACCGAAAGTCTGCAAATATAATCGAGTGGGGTCTCAAATGAAAGCGCATCACGTGCACATAACAAACATCATAATAAGCGTGTACCTATAAAAAGCAAAAAATAAATATTAAATTAAAAATTTAAATAAAACCCCCGACACAATGACCTAAGTATCCTATAAAAATTGGTTATAGGATACTTAGGTCATTAGGATACTAAGTTGGGGGACCAGGGGTCAGGTAATAAATAAATAGGAGCGGTGCCCAACGCGATGTATTTTTTTATTTTTATAGGATACTTAGGTCATTGTGTCGGGGGTTTATTTAAATTTTTAATTTAATATTTATTGGAGATGCTGTAAATATAGTTTTTTAATTCACAAATAAAAAAATGACAACCAGCCAGACAGAGGCACCAGCCTCAGAGCAAGTGCCTCTGGTTTACAAAAAACACACTTGCCCGAACCTAACATCATCATCATCATTGCAACCCACTGCTGAGTCGACTCTATGCTTTCCAGACAGTCGGCCCCTGTGGCACTCATGAAATGCAATGGGTCATAGTCAAATCATTTATTGTGCGTAGGACACAATGGACGCTTACAAATTTTCAACATATTAATAAAATGTATACAATGCAAAGTAATATATTTTAGTTTACCACCAGTTCCGAACGCGACCAATGCTGAAAAGAACTGGCAAGAAACTCAGAGGGCTTGTCATTCTTTTTTTTATTACTTTTCGGTTTCATGTCATAAACCAAAAAAATCCATATAACAAACTGTTCTATTGGATCTGGAAGGCGTCAACTGAAATGTGAATATTAAGACAATACAAATTAACTTTATGAAATTAAAATATAACTTCCTTGGTCTAGTGAGCCGACCAACCCCAAAGAGCAGAACCTGTTCACAAGTATAGCGCATGTGACAGCCATCGGCCTCCTCAACCATATTAAAGGGAAGTCACCGACCCGCCACATGTCGCTACCGCTGCTCAGAGTATTTTAGTGAGCATGACAACTCACAAACCAGAGCCCGATCACCGATAATAAAATAAAATAAAAAAGTCTTTATTTGATCCTGCTACATTGCTTCTTAATTTACCTAACACTATGTTTAATTACTAGCAAGGTCCCCAGGTTAGGTAAAGGCGTCCTCCAATGATGTCCACTTTTCTCTATCCTGTGCTAATTGCCAGCACTTTGGGCCAGCGACTTTTTTTATTTCGTCCTCCCAGCGTGTAGAGAGCCTTCCTTTTTTTCTTTTTCCTTGAGGTCCTCTCCATATGGTGGTGCTGTAGGCCCATCTTTTATCTTTAAGCCTCGCTATATGACCGGCCCATTTACACTTTAGCTTTTGTGCGTAGTTTAAGGCATTACATACATATGAGCTTTTGTTATTTCTCTAATTTTTACGTGTCTGATCTTATCTAGTTTTTTTCCGATCACCGATAAAGCATTACAAATTTAAAGCTCGAAAAATTGGTTGGACGCTATGTTTTATAAATCGGTCACCATAGAGCGGATGGATATTTGCGTTTAACTCGAGATATGCCTTTTCGCTAAGCCCACTGTGTAAAAATATTTGCTGCGTATATCAACCGCAATCGTGGCATTATGTTGAGGAGGTATCGACGTCAGACATGCGGATATAGGGCGACACGGAATACGATACAGTCTTAAATATATGTAGACATGGCAGAATTTTAATGAAAAGAGCAATAGCTAGACTTGAAGCATAATATTGTAATTGACTTAATAAAAAAATTAAATTAATAATATAAATAAACCCCCGAGACAATGACATATGTTCCCTTAAAAAAGTAAAAATTAAAAAAAATACATCGCGTTGGGGGACCGCTCGTACTGATTTTTATTTCTGCTTTTTATAGGTACTCGCTTATTATGATGTAGATATTGTTAAATTGTCAATACATAGATTCTTGTCGCATCATAATTTTCTCCCCACCACATATATTTGCAGATATTGGGTATCCCTCCCCCCTTTTACCCACAGACATTTTTTAAGGGCGCAACTGATTTTCGTGGAACATATTATTTTGTAATGTGCACGTGATGCGCTTTCATTTGACTTTCCTTACCGCGCTCACATATTGTATACTTATACAATAATTAAGTCAGTTTAAATATATATCCTTGGACATTTCACACAACGCCATCTCGTCCCAAGCTAAGCAAACTTAATGCTTGTGTTATGGTAACGAGAAGGATGATAAACTACTTATATAAACTTTTGTTTTGTAAATACATACTTATTATAGATAGAAATGACACCCAGACTCCGAGCCAGTGCCTCTGGTTTAGACAAAGACACTTGCCCGACCCCGGAATCGAACCCGGGACCCGTTGATCCAAAGGCGGCACATCTAACCACTAGACCAACGAGGCACTTGTTAAATTATTTTAGGTTTATTTATTTTTAATTTGAATTTTAAATATATTTGCTTAAATGTATATTGATATTCTATTTGATTATCATCACTACATAGTATTAAACAAAGTCGCTGTCGGCTGTCCGTCCCTATGTATGCTTAAATCTTTAAAACTACGCAACGGATTTTGAAGCAGTTTTTTTAGTAGAACCTGTGCGAAGCCGGGGCGGGTCGCTTGTCTCGTATAAATTCTATGTATATTTAACAAAGCTCTTAATTGTTTCTCCACTTTAGCCATTATAAATATTCATATTCATCCCGAAAAATCGCGATAGCTGGTTTTTTTTAAAGAAACATATGATCCGAAAATATGCACAGTCTATTCGTTTATATCTCTGTGGCGGTTATGAAGGCAGTGTTGTATACAAAAGTTTGCTTTGCCATTGTTCGTGTATGTTTCGCCGGTTTTATGAAAACCATTGACAAAAGAATTGGAAAATTACAGTTCTTTAACTACTCATGAACACATATTTGATGGGAGTTTTTAGACATACTATCCGACGATAGAGGCTATTGACGAATACTAGTTTTTTTTAAATTCCATCCCTCTAGAGTTAAATTCTACAATGAAAAATTATACAAAATGACCTAGATCCATATACTTAAGCATAGTTTCGAATATTTATCTGTTTCCTTGAAGAGCTCGTATCCTTTTTTTTTCTCAATTTATAGAGCTTGTTCTCTATGAGAATCTGCCGCTCTGTATGTACACATCAAGTATTGCCTAAGATTTCAAATTTAAGTAGATACAATTGCGTTTCGTTTCTTCAACGACACTTTGACCATTCTTAATATAGATTCCACTTTGGCAGACAAGGGATCTGCCAAAGTGAACTCTAAACCAAGGTTCTTTTTAACGGCTGCGTTGCGACTACATTTCATTAAAATATGGTATACGGCTTCTTCATCATCGCAAACGTCGCATTTTGGCTAGGTACACTAATGATTTCTTAGGTTTTCGCGATTATTACACATTGAAATTAAACACTTTTTAACGGATTTATCGCGTGTTTATTACATTATTTAATTCCCGACGTTTCGAATGCTTTGCAGCAGTCGTGGTCGCGGGAGGGACTAGATGACAGTTGTCTTCAAAAGTACAAAGAAACAGTTAAAATCTACCGCCTTTAATTTTGTTTTATTGATAACGTTCCATGTGAACGCAGAAATCGCTCACGGTGTCCAGAGGTCTTATCTGTTTCTTGCCTGGCCAGGATTTTTTCAGGCAACCTATTCTTTTTATAATTTTTAACATACTAAATGAATGACATTGATACATATCGATGAAAGTCGTTGTATAGTGGGATCTTAGACTATAACGATTCTATAAGACATACACATGAACATTCATTTTTATATTTATGGTACTCGTTTAAGTACCATCATGACTTTTTACTATTACTTAATGAATAAATTAGCATATGCCTGTTGGTGCTTTTTATATAATGTCATTCATAAACATTTTATTTATATTTTTATCGTTGGTTTTTTTTTAACATTTCTCATAACCTGCTCCTCCTCAAAGCGCCATAAGCGTTATAATACGTAGTTGTAGCCCTAAAACAACATGATAAGCGAATTGTGTCACAGTTCTGGGAAATTTTATTATAGCTAAAGCCGACGTAAAAGCCCTTATCGACAGTGCTATAGAGGTCAATTTCCCCTGTGAAAGTAATAACGGCCGCGCCTAGCAAAAAGCACTCTAGATAATAATTTGATTTAAGATTCGATATTGTAAATAAAATGGATAAACAAAACCGCGGTCTCGGGGATAGCGGTTAGCGGGTTATTTATGGGCTGAGTCGTAGTTGTTGTAACATAAAAACATACCTATTTTATTCTTTTCTAGACAGTCCTTATCTTTTAAGTTATTTTTTTAATTAAAACATTTTGTTTCGACATCCCTAAAAAGTAGGTACACTGGACTTTTTTGTTCCGCTAGTTCTTGACATCTTACCGTGTTGCCAGAGTATAAAAATACCAGGTATATAAATTTTAAATGTCAATAATGGCGCACTTGGATTTCAATTAATTTACCATCGGAATAAAACACCAGACACTGACAAAATTGGGCAATATCATAGTCTATCTCTCAGGCCAAAATACTACTACTCTCGGGTCAATGGTACCATAGAGTACCATTGAGTCAGGCCTCCTCCAGTTGTGGGTCGGGGGACCCACCACAGACGAAAGCCTCGATGACTGAGGGCGGCCCAGTGTACCGGGACGCCCTCCCTGATAGTCGCTTGCCGGCGTAGCGGGCATCTCGTCGGGGCGTCAACGTTTGACTGCGCTCGCGCAAACCGGTGGCGCCCCAAGCGTGCCGTGTGAGGGTATACCGCTGGGGTTTTAGTGGGTTCTGTCCCGGGAGTCCCACATAATCACCAACCTCTCCCCCGGGGGGCGGTGGTATGCATAAAGCATTTCCCCAGCGAACACAAAAAAAGGCCGCCTCCAGTTACATGGAGGGTAATCAGCCTTTCCTTTTGTCGGCTCTTACGACACCCTCAGGACGAAATGGGGTGGTGACAATATGCATTCTAAACATACCACGCGGGCCATAATAGCTGGCTAATGAACACACCGTGGCACAGTAATCTCATTTCTTTCCATGAAATTGGAGGCTGCCCAGGTTCGGTCTTTTATGGGTTACAATGATGAATATCTTACTGCAGAACAGAAATTGAACCCGGTATTATATTAAGATATATAGCGCTTGAATGTTGTTTACCCAATTTAATGTTGTTTGTACACTCTTGCGGCGAGGTGATCTACCTCTGTGTTCCTTTAGCCGCCTCTTAAGGCTGAAGGTCAGGATGAAATGGATTGGTTACATCTGTTACACTCGTCATTAGCAGAATTGTTGGGTAACGATGTAGTTTATTAAATCAGTCAATGTATAGTCAATTGTATAAATAATTATAGTTGTCCTGTGCATTTTATTATCTTAACTAGTGGCCCGCCCCGGCTTCGCCCGTGCGAAGCGGGTGTGGGTTATACATATAAACCTTCCTCTTGAATCACTCTATCTATTGAAAAAAACCGTATCAAAATCCGTTGCGTAGTTTTAAAGATTTAAGCATACATAGGGACGGACAGAAACAGCGACTTTGTTTTATACTATGTAAAGATATCTATAAATTACGTTTTGTTTGTCTGCGATGGACTCCTAAACTACTAAACCGATTGTAATCAAATTTGCACACCGTGTGCAGTTTGATCCAACTTGAAAGATAAGATAGCTTACTTGTAAATTTATTAATACTCGCAATTTATTAACAGTCGCAAAAATAATTAAATTATTTTATTGCAAACTAGCGACCCGCCCTGGCTTCGCACGGGTGCAATTACGCATGTATTATACATATAAACCTTCCTCTTGAATAATTCTATCTACTAAAAAAACCGCTTCAAATACCGTTACGTAGTTTTAAAGATTTAAGCATACATAGGGACGGACAGACGCCAGCGACTTTGTTTTATGCATGTAGTGAAGATTTGTCTGTAATTTGACAGTCACAATTATCCAAGTTTATCAGCTATCGTTCAGTTGAATTGCAACTCAAATTGAAAAGAAACTTTAGTTACGTAAGTGTTCGGCCCTAGTCCCATACTATAAGAGTTTTGTAATAAAACTTTCGTCAGTATTTGGCACCAAAACGTTATCGTGAAACTTTATCTACTACTACTTACTACTTCTCATTCCATAAATTACCCACTGCTGAGTCGGGCCTCCTCCAACTACATGGAAGGTACTACTGTGCCAGTGGGTAGGTCGGGGCGCAATTTACTATCTTTACGCGCCTCGGAGTCCCACCGGCCATTTCCCAACGGCCCGGTATCCAGGAGGAACTCCGACGTAAAAAAAAGTGCTTAGTATAAAGTTTTCCTTCTCTTGCGGCTAGGTTTTCGTCCTGGGTGAAATGGGGTGGTGACACAATAAATTCTAAATCCGTCACCACGCGGACAAATTTTATCACACAGTATTATTATCTGTAGTTCTATCGGTCTTTTGTAATTGCTATGGAGTTATTGTTATATCCCGTTTATATGGTTGAGCGATCGACTGCTGCGCAGCATGTCGCGGGTTCGATCCCCGCACGGAAAAAATATTTGTACGACCTACAAGTATTTGTTCCGGGTCTGGGTGTTTTCTATCTATAATATGTATGTATTTACAAAAAAAAATGAATATAAGTAGTTTATCATCCATATCGTTACCATAACACAAGCATTAAGTTGCTTAGCTTGGGAGGAGATGGCGTAGTGAAATGTCCAAAAAAAAAAATGTATCCCGTATTATATATGTCCCGTATTATATATGTCCCGTATTGCCTCGTTGATCTAGTGGTTAGATGTGCCGCCTTTGGATCAACGGGTCCCGGGTTCGATTCCGGGGTCGGGCAAGTGTATTTGTCTAAACCACAGGCACTGGCTCGGAGTCTGGGTGTCATTTCTATCTATAATATGTATGTATTTACAAAAAAAAAAATGTATATAAGTAGTTTATCATCCATCTCGTTACAATAACACAAGCATTAAGTTGCTTAACTTGGGACGAGATGGCGTTGTGTGAAATGTCCAAGGATGTCCAAGGATAATATATATTTTATAAATACCGTTTAGACCATTCATCTCATTTCAGCCAAAAGACTTCCACTGCTGGACATAGGCCTCCCCCCAAGTATTTTCACAAAGACCGGTACTGGGCCGACCGCATCCATCGTTTAGATCATTATTTGCCGTAAACTTATCAAGAACAGATAGCATAATTTTTTCACACATTGCAAAAGGGATTTCGGTCGAAGGTTCTGTGAAAGCGACCTCATTAGCAATCGACTAATGACCACATCGAATGAATAGCAGTCCATTGAGACCTGCTGATGAAATGAGATCCTATGTAGGTACTCTCTTGACTTCAAGTATTGGACTATCTCGATCTATAAAAAGATTTACATAAAACGTGGGTGATTTTAATATAATAGAATAGAATAGAAAAATGCTTTATTGTATAAACCAATTATGGCGTTCACAATCGTCATCGGATACATCACTTATAAAATACTACTACCAGGTCGGAACGTGGCACCAACCGAGTAGACCTGGCGGAAGAAACTCGGTGGGCTTGTCTCTTTTTTTAAACGCCATATTACAATAACCGTTATCTTATAACTAGTTTCGTTTGGTTCCGAAAGGCGCTCAACTGAAATATGAATTTAATAATAAAAAAAGAATACTTAAAAATGAAATTATAAGTCTTGAATCCAGTGAGCCGACCAACCCCAAACAGCGGCACTTGTTCACAAGCATAACGCATGTGGCAGCCATCGATCTCCTCAACCATATCAAAGGGAAGTGTTCGACCCGCCATATGTCGCTACCACTGTTCAAAGTATTTTAGTGAGCATGACAACTCACAGGATTGACGCACAAAAATAAATGAGGTTAAATTCGAATATTCATTTCCAGTAAGCTTGCCGCTTTGAATCCAAACTAGTAAAAATATATGATTATTTTTCTATTTTATATGTGGTAACATGAAGCGATTAGACTTGAATTTACAAAAAGTATACAGTGTGTAATGTTTGGTGATGGGTTTAGAATACATAGTTTCACCACCCCATTCCATCCTCAGTTTTTAGAGCTATCGAATTTTGCTTTAAAAAATAATCGCCACATCTGCTCATTGTCACTTTCTCTATTAAGTTAGGGTACTAAACAGCTCCTCCTCCAAGAATTTGGAGGAGGCACGACTCAGTAGTGGGACATTTATGGGCTGAAAGGGCTGCTACTGGGCTACAATAAGCACTAAGCCTAAACAAGCTAAACTCTTTGTATTGACTGTCACGGAATGCAACCGACAGATTTTCCTATTTTTTATTATTGCCTCGTTGGTCTAGTGGTTAGATCTACCGCATTTGGATCAACGGATCCCGGGTTTGATTCCAGGGTCGGGCAAGTGTCTTTGTCTAAACCAGAGGCACTGGCTCGGAGTCTCGGTGTCATTTGTGCTCGTGAATTACATGTTTGTAAACTGCCCTCGCGACACAGGTAATACCTAGTGCAGGGATTTCGTTATTAATAAAAAAAAAACTGGGGAATTCCTGCATGCATATCATCGGAGGTGGGGTGGGGTCATCGGTTATGTGAGACTCCGGAACACTTTACCCATAAAAATGACACCCTCACACGTGTCTTTTGGAATGCCACAGGTGCGCGAGAACGCATGCTGTTGTGGCACCCGGATGGCAGCTATCGGAGGGCATCCCGAGTAGGGCCCTGACCCCACCACCAGCCGGAGTAGGGCGTAACTTCTGCGGCGAGAGTCAGCTAGAGCCAGAGCCGGAGCCAGAGCCCCTCCACCGACCGTTTTACCTGCTTCTGAAGCGTGAAGTCTTCAAATAAAACGTGATTTGGAAGTTCGTTTGAGCAACGACGCAATGGATAGCTATTTATTCGCGGACTTGTATTTGATTGGCCCTGACCCAAGGCCTAGTTGTCATTCATTGCGTTAACGTGTTGCGTTTTTCTCTCATCTGAAGAGCTTGCTCTCACTATACTGTTTAGTGCTTTTTGTAAACAAGACAAATGATTTGAAAAAAGCAACTACAGAGTTTCTCGCCGGCTCTTTTCTGTAGAACAGCATTTCGAACCGGTGGTAGTTTCAGCATTAATGTGGGTGGATGCAAAGGTTGTGGGAGATCAAAAGAGGGTGATGGATTGTAAGAATGAGGCATTGTGTTTGAAAGGTGTCACTGTAGATATGACGACTGATAGGTGTGAATGGACTACCACCTAGCGTGGGACAGGGGTCGTAAGATGATAATGGTAATGATCTCTTCACGGTTATGATTGGACGTTGGGAATTAAATAAAAAAAGCGATCATAACCGTGAAGAAATCATTTCCTGCAGTGTGTAAAGATCGTGAAAACCTAAGACATCATTATGATAACTTTAAATATATGACGATTTATAAGAGTTTTGTGATATAACCTACGTAAATGAGGTTCCTTATGAGTTTGAGCTTCCCCTTCTTTGTGCAAAATAGCAATAAGTGTATTAAAATCACAATGCTGAGAACAGAATTAATTCCGCAATCCCTTCATTTTACTTTTTCGCAAGACGCGGCATATCTCGCCATTGTTCCACGTAAAATCGCTTAAAAGTTCCCGCAGATCTGCGCCCCACAAAGGGAGGCTTGATTACACGAGTTCAACGAAGCCGCGATATCCGAGATGCGTATTTACGAAATGCTATTGCACAGTATCTACTACTAGTTACTACTATTCAGCCCATAGATGACCGATGTCGGAATCAACAACGGATGAAAACAAATTGACAAACTCATCATTTCATTTACTTAGACGCGATCCAATCGCATACGCAACTTAATCATCCGAGGTAGTCTTGGTGTCTGTGACGTTGGGGAGAAACTGCAAGAAGTCTGCCATGGTATGGCCACATCATGCGCCGTCCTATGAAGTACGTTGGTCGGAGATGTATGACTATGGCTGTCCTTGGGGCTAGGTCCCGCGGTCGCCCTCGCAAGCGCTGGCTGGACGTTATCAAGTCCGATATGAGAGCCAATGGTCTGGCTGAAAACGTAGAAGATCGTGCAAAGTGGAGGAAGCTCGATCGGAAGGTGGACCTTGGCAATAGCCGCATTAACACCAGGTAGAAGTATAGGAAGATAATTTAATTTACTAAGACATCAAATAAAAATTAACCTACCTAAAAATCGCATGGATAAATTTTATGCATATAACTTGAAAGCGACGTTTTTCTGAAGCAGATTTTTACTACAGGGGTAGTTTGGTTTTTAAGGTGTATAAAAATCTGGTTTATAAGGTACAAAATCGCGCATTATAAAATTAAAATGGTTTAGATATTGTGTTAACGCATCCATGCTCTTTATCCGCAACGTAACTTTTTTATGGGGATTGGCAAAGAGCGATCTGACAGACCGCCGCGAGGAAATTGAAACAGACCACAGAAATTCATTGGTCTATGAACACAAAGCAACAGAGTAATTACTGTTTGAATAATGCTATTATCTTATGTACAGGTTTTTATCTGACACGGTATAGCCAAAGGGAATTAGTTATTTTTATTTATTAAGCGGATAAATTCATGTCTTGCACAATTTAGCTTATCAATGTAAATATCCTTAGACATTTCACAAACGCCATCTCGTCCCAAGCTAAGCAACTTAATGCTTGTGTTATGGTAACGAGATGGATGATAAACTACGTATATATTTTTTTTTTGTAAATACATACATATTTTAGATAGAAATGACACCCAGACTCCAAGCAAGTGCCTCTGGTTTAGACAAAGACACTTGCCCGACCCCGGAATCGAACCCGGGACCCGTTGATCCAAAGGCGGCACATCTAACCACTAGACCAACGAACCAGAGATTTAGAATACATAGTGTCATTCCACCCTGAAGGTGTCGTAAGAGCTGACAAAATGAAATGACAAGGCAGAAAACCTACTCGTAGGTGTAAGAGAAGGGAAACTTGGTATGAAACCGTGTGCCAACCCAGCGTGACACAGTAGGCTAATTACCATCCATTTAACTGGAGGAGGCCCGACTCAGCAGTGGGTCCTATATGGGTTGAGTAGTAGTAGTTATCGTTACATACAGGCTAAGGTAAATAAGTGTGCGGTAATGGATTTAGACTACATCGTATCACCACCCCATGACATCCTGGGGATGTCGTAACACACGGACACACGAACAAACTGACTGTAAAGCACTCGACGCCATTTTTAAAACCCGACGCAAAAAGAGGGGTGTTATAAGTTTGACGTGTCTGTCTGTGGCTCCGTAGCTCGCGAACGGATGATGAGATTTCAATACAGTTTTATTGTTTTTTTGCATGATGGGTGAGTTACGGGCGAGTGTTCTTAGACATGTTATGGGGGTGAAAGTGGGGAGGAATAACCGAATGTCTGCAAACATTATCGAGTGGGGTCTCAAATGAAAGCGCATTACATGCACATTACAATATAATATGTTCCATGAACATCAGTTTAGCCCTGAAACTTCTGGGGATAAAAAGGGGGGAAATTACCCAATATCTTCAAATATATGTGGTGGAGAGAAAACGAAGATGCGACAAGAATCTATGTATTGCCAACTTAACAACATCTACATCATAATAAGAGTGTACAAAAGCAAAATCAAAAATCAAAATGTTTTTTATTCGAATAAATTCTTGCGAATGCTTTCAAATAGTAAAAAAAAATGTATTAAATTTAAAAGAAATATAAAAATAACTAATCATTTAGTTTTTACCACCGGTTTGGAACGCCATTCCACAGAGAAGAGCCGGCAAGAAACTCTGTGGTTGCTCTTTTAAATAAAAGGGTTACAATGATGGTGGTGCAAACAAGTCTTACAGATTTGTGAAAGCAATAACACGCATAATCATGTAGCCTATTAAAAAATTAAAAATAAAATCAGTGAAATTACACACAAATTACATGGTGCGTGCTGTAACTGCACTCACATACTATTTAACCTGCACCTGTGTACCTATAAAAAGCAGAAAATAAAAATTTAATAAAAAATCTAAACAAACCCCTGACGGCGAACAGGGGTCAGGTAATACTTAAGTAGGAGCGGTCCCCCGCAGTATTTTTTTATTTTCCGTCGTCGTCGGGGTTTTGTTTAAATTTTAGATATTTTTTTTTGTATTCTCATATTCATTTTAAAACTGAAACTAGCTGAACTGAAAATAGTATCGCAATGCGGCCACGAACTTGGCAAACACAGGCTTCATCCGTACGTGCCAAAGCACGCATGACCAGATGTCGGCTCTCCGCAACTATCGTAAAATATAACGGCAACCAATTTATTGTAGATTTTTCCATCACTACGAATAAATGGCCCGTAACATAAAAATAAATTGAAGTTCAGAATTATGACAATAAGGCAATAATAAGACCTAATAGTTATAAGCCGCTGGGTAACGGATTTAGGGTACATTTGGTTCTCAATCCCATTCCACACTGAGAGTGTCGTAGAATAGAATAGAATAGAAAAGTGCTTCACTATCATCACTACATATTATAAAACAAAGTCGCTGTCGTCTGTCCGTCCCTATGTATGCTTAAATCTTTAAAACTACGCAACGGATTTTGAAGCAGTTTCTTTTAATAGATAGATCGATTCAAGAGGAAGGTTTATATGTATAATACATAGACCCATGCGAAGCCGGAGCGGGTCGCTAGTTATTGTACAAGCCAATTATGGCGTACACAATCGTCATCGGATACATCACTTTTATAATATTACTACCAGGTCGGAACGCGGCACCAACCGAGAAGACCCGGCGGACTAGTCACTTTTTTTTCTTTTTTTTTGTCGTTAGTGTCGACAGAAGGTAACAAGGCCGGAATGGGGTGGTGACGCTATGTATTCAAAATCCGTCACCACACAGATTGCTTTTGTAATTTTCTCAGAAAATGGTTCTATTCTTGGTGCCCGCGGATTTAAGAGCATATATCTCATTTTCCTTCAATAATTTTCGGACAAGACTCACCCTCAGAAGTGAGCTGTTTACGACTCGAAACTTCCTTGTCTCAGTCATTGTAAACGACTGAACAAATCCCACTTCTGAATATTATGTATGAAAAGTTTTGTTTACGTAATATACAAGCTGTGCCAAAAAGAATATATACAAATACTACTCAGACCATTAAAAGTGCGTGTTGAGTCCGTGTGGTGACGGATTTAGAATACAGTGACACCACCCCATTCCATCCTGACAGTGTCATAAGAGCCGACAGAAGGAAATGACAAGGCCGTAAACCTAGCTGCAAGAGAAAGAAACCTGTCTATGTCTATGTCTATGTCTATGTCTATGTCTATGTCTATGTCTATGTCTATGTCTATGTCTATGTCTATGTCTATGTCTATGTCTATGTCTATGTCTATGTCTATGTCTATGTCTATGTCTATGTCTATGTCTATGTCTATGTCTATGTCTATGTCTATGTCTATGTCTATGTCTATGTCTATGTCTATGTCTATGTCTATGTCTATGTCTATGTCTATGTCTATGTCTATGTCTATGTCTATGTCTATGTCTATGTCTATGTCTATGTCTATGTCTATGTCTATGTCTATGTCTATGTCTATGTCTATGTCTATGTCTATGTCTATGTCTATGTCTATGTCTATGTCTATGTCTATGTCTATGTCTATGTCTATGTCTATGTCTATGTCTATGTCTATGTCTATGTCTATGTCTATGTCTATGTCTATGTCTATGTCTATGTCTATGTCTATGTCTATGTCTATGTCTATGTCTATGTCTATGTCTATGTCTATGTCTATGTCTATGTCTATGTCTATGTCTATGTCTATGTCTATGTCTATGTCTATGTCTATGTCTATGTCTATGTCTATGTCTATGTCTATGTCTATGTCTATGTCTATGTCTATGTCTATGTCTATGTCTATGTCTATGTCTATGTCTATGTCTATGTCTATGTCTATGTCTATGTCTATGTCTATGTCTATGTCTATGTCTATGTCTATGTCTATGTCTATGTCTATGTCTATGTCTATGTCTATGTCTATGTCTATGTCTATGTCTATGTCTATGTCTATGTCTATGTCTATGTCTATGTCTATGTCTATGTCTATGTCTATGTCTATGTCTATGTCTATGTCTATGTCTATGTCTATGTCTATGTCTATGTCTATGTCTATGTCTATGTCTATGTCTATGTCTATGTCTATGTCTATGTCTATGTCTATGTCTATGTCTATGTCTATGTCTATGTCTATGTCTATGTCTATGTCTATGTCTATGTCTATGTCTATGTCTATGTCTATGTCTATGTCTATGTCTATGTCTATGTCTATGTCTATGTCTATGTCTATGTCTATGTCTATGTCTATGTCTATGTCTATGTCTATGTCTATGTCTATGTCTATGTCTATGTCTATGTCTATGTCTATGTCTATGTCTATGTCTATGTCTATGTCTATGTCTATGTCTATGTCTATGTCTATGTCTATGTCTATGTCTATGTCTATGTCTATGTCTATGTCTATGTCTATGTCTATGTCTATGTCTATGTCGTAATTCACGAGCACAAATGACATCCAGACTCCGAGCAAGTGCCTCTGGTTTAGACAAAGACACTTGCCCGACCCCGGAATCGAACCCGGGACCCTTTGATCCAAAGGCGGCACATCTAACCCTAGACCAACGAACTTGAAAAGGCCTGACTCCACTACTACTACTAATGGAAAATTAATTATAAATGACGGAGATATGGGGTGACGCACAAACAAATAAATACAGACGATTTGAGAAACTCCTCCTCCCAAACCATTATTAGACTGACTAGATGGGTCTCGTATGGTATACAGCAATCACACCGTCTTAATACTGATAGATAACCAAATCACATTACACTGTCGATGGTCGTTGGTTGAATTGGGAAAAGACAAAGTATATTCAACCTTTTTCATTCACCCTGTAGTCTCTCCACTCAACGTTAAGCAGAGGCAAAAGTCCACTTAAATTATTGCTGTTTTGCTTTATATTAGGGTCGTTATTAATGGGAAATATTAAAAGTTTTGTATAATGTATCTTTGTGGCTGTCATCCTTAAGAGGGTAGACAGAGATGTGTGCTCCATTAGAGTATATTATACATGATGAAAAAAAATATCCAGCTGAAGTGCACGAGTCTTATAGAAAAATACTTTATTGTATAAACCAATTATGGCGTTCACAATCGTCAACGGATACATCGTTTTAGAACGCTACTACCAGGTCGGAACGCGGCACCAACCAAGAAGACCTGGCGGAAGAAACTCGGAGGGCTTGTCTTTTTTTTTAAACGCCATATTACAATGACCTTGTACATAAAACTAACTAGTTTCGTTTTAACGAAACTAGTTAGTTTTAGTAGGAAGTCAAACTCAAACTTATTTATTGTAAATAGGTCTTATGAAGACTCTTTTATACGTCAGGTTTTTACTTTATTTTTTTATTTTTTTTTTATTTCTTTTTTTTTTGAAAAATAGAAAATACTCATTCTTTTTTTATCACAGAAGGATTCCATTGGAAAAGTGCCATCCAACTATCGTATATAGCGTTTCATAATATATTTTGTTTCTCTGTGCTTATTTATCTGGTTACAAACACATTATTCACGAACACAAAAGACAATCACACTCAGACTGATTGCCTCTGGTTTACACAAAGACATTTGCCTGACTCCGGAATCGACCCGTGCACCCGTGATCCATAGGCGGCACATCCTACCCCTAGACCGACAAGGCAATACTGGTTAATTAGCTATATCTGGTTAGACCAGTAGCCGACCCTAACCTAATTGGAAACTTATTATGATGATTACCATCGTGCGACGCTCGTAGTAATGTCTACGTGACATCGGCGTAGCCCCGTCGTAGTGCTTGCTACGCACGTAGTCCTAAGCTCGTAGGCCTACAGTCGTAGTCTACTCTCGTAGTCTTTACTAAGGAATATCTAAAGCGAATTCTAATTTAGTTACTGGTTTCTATCTCGTTCTTCTCTGTAGAGCAGTGTCAACCGTTGGTAAATGATAAATGTATTTTCGATGCGACGAAAGAGCTGAAATGAGTATGTTGAATTGCCCCGGCCTCGCACGGGTGCAATGATGAACATGTAAATTTATCAGTGTTTTTCTACAATATTACGCACGTATTAAACATATTAACATTCCTCTTGAACTGCTCTACTAAAAAAATATTCATCTATTAAAAAACTGCTTAATACGCGTTGCGTAGTTTTGAAGATTTAAGCATACATAGGGACGTACAGGCGACAGCCAACAACACACCAACAACAACAACAACAATATGTAGTGATAGGCAGACTCCGGGATCTAAAGGTGTATTCTTCTGATTGACACTTATCAGAACAAGTGTCAAAGGTCGTGAATTACATGCTTGTAAATGCCCTCGCAATACACGTAATACCCACAGCAGGAATTGCGTTAAAAAAAAACTCTACAGATCCATTTCCGCCCGACCTCCGAGACTCTTGGGGATAATCGTTTAGTGAGGCCCGAACTCGAACTTGGCTTCGACTTTCGCTTGGCTTGACTTTCGCATCGCACTACTGCTTTTTCCTGCTCCTGAGCGAAAAATAACCCACTGCTAAGTTGGGCCTTGGTTTTGTTTCTAGGATTCCTTCTCTTGTGTTGGTGGTTGTCTAGTGGTTAGATGTGCCGCCTTTGGATCAACGGGTCCCGGGTTCGATTCCGGGGTCGGGCAAGTGTCTTTGCTAAACCAGAGGCACTGGCTCGTAGTCTGGGTGTCATTTCCATCTAAAATATGTATGTGTTTACAACAAAAAAATGTATATAAGTACTTTATCATCCATCTCGTTACCGTAACACAAGCATTAAGTGGCTTAGCTTGGGACGAGATGGCGTTGTGTGAAATGTCCAAGGATATTTATTTATTATTCGCCACTTACTACACCCTCAGGACGGTATGAGTAGGTGACATTATGTAGTCTTAATTATTCGTCACGCTAAATCTCTTTTATATATATAATTTATATGTATGCTTAACCGTGTGCCAACCCGTCTGGCCAGCGTGGCACAGTAGGCTAATTACCCTCCATGTAACTGGAGGAGACGCGACTCAGCATATCAGTATACTCAGCGTATTTTTAAATACTTGTAACTGTGACGAGATTGTTTGAAATTCTTTATCACTTTTTCTTAACTTTTTAAGACAATATTCGAATAAAAAACATTTTCATTTTTAAATAAAATTCGTTGGCTTTAGCGCATTGAAATTTAACACTTTCACAACTATTATTTTCTTTTCTTTTTTGTTTACTTTCATGGTCTGAACCACCTATTTAAATTTGGAGGAAGGTCAAAAAATAATCCTGTAATATTAAATAGGAACTTATTATGAACATTGACCCACCATCGCTTATCTACCCAATATTTTATATGTCTAGTGCAATAAAGAATTTCACACATAATACACCCACGCCAACTTGTCACTGTTACAAGTATTGCAAAACGTTATTTTTTGGACTACTAGATATTTTCTGTTTCCCATCACTAGCCCGTCTGTCAAATCGATCAAGCTATGTTGAACGGGGTATAAACCATTTTAATTTTTTTTTAACAAAATTTTTATAAAAACATACGCTATCTAAACATTTTTTAACGCAACACATAACACAAAAGCAAGCGCTAAAGAATCTATTCTTTTATTTTCCACAACAAAAAATCGATTAAAAAACTCATCTCCTCACACCGCATTCATGAAAGGCAATAGTTATGCAAAATTATGCATCGCAACACACATCCCATCTTGCATACAACGAGCGTCTAATAACAAAGTGATGCCTTGTTGTTCTGTATATTCTCGTCATGGTTCTGTATTTTCTTCCTATTGAGAGAGAGAGAGAGGGAGAGAAATTCTTTATTGTGCAAAGAACACAGCGCACTACAAAAAATATATGAGGTACATATATATTGTTACATGTGTAACAATATATGACACAAAGATCACAACAGGGCACACTGATTTTCGCGCGAATCTAGCCTACATGGGGCGAACACGAAGCAACATACATACAGCTTAAAGTAAAATAGGTACAATATAACTAAATTTTAAAATAAAGCAAATCAAAGGCTGAAATAAATAAATATAAAAACCTATCTCAAAAACGTGGGAGACAAGAAATTGAAATAATCTTAAAACATACTTATTGAAAATAAAAATTACCCGTCTTATGGTTGTTCGTAAGAAATCGCATTTAGAGATACGACCACCCCTTGTACAAATTGCTGTATACTATCTGTTTTGTTTATTTATATTACTGGCCTACAACAAAGAGTTTATCTCTCTATATATCTATCATCGTTATATAATCATCATCTCAAACTTTTAAGCCGAGGTATTCCACCAAGGTCCCTGGGGTGATGGAATCACGACATATAGTGTCACCACCCCATGTCATCCTGAGGCTGTTGTAAGAGCTGACGACATCAAATGACAAGGCCGATAACCTAGCCGCAAGAGAAGGAAATCTTAATCCGAAATCCAGAGCCAACCCGTCTGGCCAGCGTTTCACGGCCAGCACAGGACGTTCAATTGCTTTTTCTTGCAGAAGGATCCAAAAGGATTGTCTACAGATATAATTGCTTTATTAGCCCCGTACAACACTCTCAGGTATGGATCCGATAATGACAATCGGTGCCCTAATCCATCACTCTGTCCGCAGATACAGCTAGCAGCTCAGCACATATTAATAAATAAATAAATATCATTGGACATTTCACACAATGCCATCTCGTCCCAAACCAAGCAACTTAATGCTTGTGTTATGGTAGCGAGATGGATGATAAACTACTTATATACATTTTTTTTTTGTAAATACATAAATATTATAGATAGAAAACACCCAGACCCGGAACAAATACTTGTAGGTCGTACAAATATTTCTTCCGTGCGGGGATCGAACCCGCGACATTACATGGAGGATAACCCTAATTTGCCACGCTGGCCAGGCGGATTGGCAGAGGGTTTCGTATTAAATTTAACTTATTTTGCAGCGTCTAGCTTTATCAGCGAATACTTAAATATTTTGGACACGTTGCTCGCAGAAGCCCTGACAGCCTGGAGAAGCTGATGGTAGTTGGACAGGTCGAAGGGAAGAGACCACGCGGTCGCTCACCTACGCGGTGGTCAGATTTGATAAAAACGGTTACCGGCCTGCCACTGACCAAAGCTATTAAGACCGCCGAGGACAGAAACACGTGGAAGAGCATCGTGACCAAAAGGTCATTCTAGACACGACCTTCAGCAATGAAGATACCGACCAAGAAGAAGAAGCTTTATATTTCCTTCTGTCGACTCCTACGATACCATCAGGATTGAATGCGGTGGTGAAATTATGTATTATGTATTAATCTGGCATACATGCACATTTTTTTTTTTTTATTATCGCCCGCGGTAAAATCCTTTATGGACTTCCTCGCCGGCCACGAGGATGGCCAGCGAGGGGAGTGTGGGACTCCCCCCATAATGGGGGCCTACCCACTAAACCTCCCCGGGGTGCTCCAACTCGCGTCCTGTTGTGGCATTGTGGAATCTGATGCAGAACCACGCCGCCGCAGACGAGGAGGCCCTCCTCCTCTCCTCAGGCTCCTTACGAGCACTCGACGTCCTGCCGTGAGCACCCGGCAGGACGTCGCTTCCCCTCAGATCCCGTGTGGGGCGAAACATCGCCGTACCCCGCCCCGGGATCTCCTAACTTTAACCTGCTATTATGTGTAAATGTTTCACAAAACACGACTGAGGAACCCTAACAACAAGATTTGCCTGTGGCCGTAGCAATATCGTTTACAGCGAGGCTAAATACTTTAGTCGGGTCGGGGATTAGATTCATATCAACGCTTGGACACTTTCTACAATAACCACCATTAAAGTTTTTACTTAGTCCACGTGGTGACGGAATTTTCTGCAAAATTGAAATGGCTATTGAATATTATTTTTAATTTTTAAATACTTTAATTCAATTAACTGTTAAACATCGCCTATGGATAAGGAAACCTTGATACGAAACCCTGTGCTAACCCGTCTGACCAGCGTAGCACAGTAGGCTAATGACCCTCCCTGTGATGGGAGGATGCTCGACTCAGCAGTGGCACTAATATTATATACCTGAAAGTTTGTACGAATAAATATGGATGTGTGTTTGTTACTCTTTCACGCAAAAACTACTGAAGGAACTTTGATGAAACTTCTTGATGTGCATTTCTTTGTTGTATTTCTCTGTTGCCATATTAACTTTTAATATTATTGGTGTACAATAAAGAGTATTCTATTCTATATTTTAAGTTATAATGCGATTTATTATATGTATGTATGTATGTGTGATACCGTATGTCTAACTATAACAGATTATTTATTATTTTGTTAAACGAGGCCGGGGCAGACATCTAGTACAAATATATACATGTCGGAGATCGATTCGTACACGGTAATATTTCAATGGTATTTTAATTTATTCAAGTGGCAACACTGTACTATTGACATTGATACTCTGTAGTTTTTGTCCAAAGTGAAGTTGTCTGCATCAACGTCATATCTGTCAGTTCAATAGTACGTTCAGTCGAGCGAGTCGTCCACTTGCACTCGAGACAGCGCCTGCGCCGGGTGTTCGCACTGGTATTGATACCAAATCAAGATGGCGGACACCAACAACGACCCTTGGATTTAAATTTGTTTAAATCTGCGACAAACTTATATATCTCTCTTCTTCTTGGTCGGTATCTTCATTGCTGAAGGTGGTGTCTAGAATGCTCTTCCACGTGTTTCTGTCCTCGGCGGTCTTAATAGCTTTGGTCAGTGGTAACCGTTTTTATCAAATCTGACCACAGGGTAGGCGAGAATTCGCAACATCCGCCTCCAACACCACATTTCAAATGCGTGTTCAAACTTATATATATATATAACTAGTTAATAAGTCTTACCCTAAAAACAGATTAGACGGATAAAAACAATGTCTTGTGAATGTTTTTAATAACATCACTTTCATAGTAGTGTGCAGTGTCCCACCTGTAGTGTAGCAAGAATCTCTTTGCAGAGTCATGTACAGTGTTAATGAATAGATATGAAGGAGTTATAGTGTTAAATGTTACGGTTAGTTTGTAACTAAGGACAAATTCAAGAACAGTTATTGTACGTTGCCGCCTGAATGTCGAAAGTTGGTAACTATTAAATTTTAACTGCCCACGAAACTTAGGGTAATATATGTTTGATGTGTATGGCTGTGTGTTAAAAGACCTTTGCTATGTTTTTGTATGTGGTATCACACATGCAGGTTGAATCAATTTATACTGGACTAGCTTTTGTGCGCGGCTTCGCCCGCGTGGGCTTCGAACCCGTGCATATTTTTATGAAACTAAAATCGGTTATTGTGACTAAACTATGATAGTTAGATATGTGCTCTCGCGGACTTTTTTGTAGATCTTTATAATACCTACAAACCCGTAGTACATCATTTTGTTCTATTGTCAATAGTTTTTGCAGCGCACGCATAAATAGGTTTTCGATTTTACACCTTGGTTTACAAAATCGCAATTTGCATACGGATCCCTAATTCTTTTGAAAATAAAATATAGCCTATAACCTTCCTCGATAAATGGACTATCTAACACTGAAAGATTTTTTGAAATCGGACCAGTAGTTCCCGAGATTAGCGCGTTCAAACAAACAAACAAACACACAAACAAACAAACTCTGCAGCTTTATATATTAGTATAGATTTGCTATTTTAGTGTAGTATATAAGAGTATAGCCCACCAGATTGCCAAACTTAAGTGGCAGTAGGCATAACTCGCAGGACCGACAGAAAAGTCCTCGAGTGGCGACCGCATTCCGGAAGGCGCATCTATCTATCCCATTATTGAGTTTACTCACAGTTCATACAATTAACAAAAGAAGATCAGCATAAATTTAATAAAATAAGAATGTCACAAAATTCACTAAAATGTTAAGAATATATATTTCAAATAGGTTCATTTACAATTTGTCACCTACTCGTAAATATTATTTTACAATATAGTATGACTTTATAAATACGATATTTTCTAAATTGTATAACTCTTATAACAATTCTATGACAGTAATGCCGCAGATCGGCGTAGAATCTACGTTTCACTAGCTATTTAACGAGGTACAACACCTATTATCCTTCCTTGGATTGCGGTACGTGCGAGCTTTACAACTGGTGTAGTAAACTGTGGATTAAGATCCCAATATCTTGAAAACGGTTGAGGTCGGGGTAGGTATCGAGGTCGACTTAACCAGTAATCCTGTATTTGTTAGATAGGACGAAACTTGATCGAGGGTGTAAACTCAAACTTCAAGTAAGGACATAACATTTACGTAGCATATATTATACATAGCTCACTTTGTCTGATTCATTCACAACCCTTTCAATTAACAATTTCGCATACAATTTACCGACGAAGCTGAGAAGGCTTATACCGCAGTAATTTATGTAATCCTGCCGTGAGCCTTTTCCCTTATACAATGATTGTTTGCGCCATATAGTTAACCTCTTTTCTATTTTCTTCGTAAATCGCCGGCGAAGGTATAGACAACGCCGAACTGATGATGTTGTCATAATCGCATATTCGGAAAACCGCTGTACATTTACACGATATAATTATACTCTTAATTAAATAATCAAGCACACCCATATACATAATAAAGAAGATATCTACCCGCATAAAAATCGAAGGGCGTTCAGATAGCCAAAACATAAAGACATACACCGAAGAGAGGAGTCAGGTGAGTCTTAGCTTTTTTCGCTGGCCAAACACCCATCCATAGTTTTGGTCCTTCGAGCCGGATATGAACCGGCGCTCTTATTTATACATATGCCGCATTGTATTATCTTATTATACTATTACGGCTTTGCACCAGTCTCCCGGTACTTGCGCATTCCGCCAGCACAAATCTAAACACAGCTGGCTAGCCACTACGCCCTGTCCAGCGCTCAGTATCTCGACGGTAATGCTGTCATACCCTGCAGCCTCACTATTTCATCCATGCTTATCTCACTTTCATCATCATTCATATTAGTTTCCATGGAAGGTGGGGGATGTTGTACCTGCACTTCCTCTCTTTCAAACAGACTTTCAAAATACTCTTTCCATCTCTCTATCACACATTCTTCTCCTTTTGTAATGCTCCCATCTTGACTCCTGATTGCATTTTGAGCATAGCTTTCAAATAATTAAACTATAAATATCCTTCGACATTTCACACAACGCCATCTCGTCCCAAGCTAAGCAACTTAATGCTTGTGTTATGGTAACGAGATGGATGATAAACTACTTATATAAATTTTTTTTGTAAATACATACATATTATATATAGAAAACACCCAGACCCGGAACAAATATTTGTAGGTCGTACAAATATTTCTTTCGTGCGGGGTTCGAACCCGCGACATGCTGCACAGCAGTCGATGGCCCAACCAATATTTAAACAACATATACAGAATAGAATAGACAGGTCAGAAGAGCTACACTATTTGATGGCAATTAAAAAAAAGTCCCGTTTCATCCCTGAAGAGTCACAAGAGCCGACAAAAGAAAACCAATTTGCAAGAGAAGGAAAACTTTATACGAAACCCCATGTCAACCTGTTTGGCCAGCGTGGCACAATAGGCTGATTACCCTCCATGTAGTTAGAGGGGGCCCGACTTAAACCTGGGTCATTTGGGGGCTAATAATTAATAAAAAAATATGACATGGATAAGAGTTCCCGGGGTATCCTGCGCAGATAGGCGCCGCGACTTACCACCTCCATGGCTGAACAGATAATTATCGCTATGTGCCCCTTTTTGGTGTAATTTCGCAAAATCCCCTTTTTTAACTGACCTCTACTCGGTGAAAATAATATTTCTACCAAAATTCAAGTCTCTAGGTCTTGGTTCCAGAGATATCGTGATGAGTAACTATATAATATAGGTGGAAATCTCCTGTATACACTCGTATATAAAGACGATTTAGGTACAGGAGTTGGAGGTCAAAAAGGCAGTAAAATTGCCTTTAAAATCGCAAAGGCAGGCCTTTAAAATGTCAGTAAATAACGCTTTAAGACCGCTTACTCTTTGTCCTTTGAAGTACCGTAAATTTGTGTCACTACTACTGGTTCTTGTGTGTATTGAGAAAGGTGTAAACGGTCGTCTTGGCTCGATACTTGTAGACATACTGTGGAAAAAATGCATAACTACATAGATAGACTAAAGCACTAGAAAGAGACAAAATGACAGTAGGCAGTATTCGAATCAAAATAAAAAATCAAAATGATTTTTATTCGAATAAATTATTAGTAATCCTTTCAAAAATGATAAAATAAATATTTTTTTTTAATAAAAATTTAAGCAATAATTAATAATTTTGTATTTACCACCGGTTCGGAATGCCATTCCACACAGAAGAGCCGGAAAGAAACTCCATGGTTGTTCTTTTAAATTAAACGGTCACAGTGAAACCAATTACACGTATTCGTATTTATATTCGTATTATATATGAATATATACGTATTATGTCAATAATGTTTACTAATAACGCATCTATGTAGATATATACACAATATACATACATATAGCTCATGAGAGGCGTACGGAGACGATGACGTGAGTTTCACGCATTATATTCACCCCAGAAGTGCACAATAAGCCTAAAGAAGTTTTTTCTAAAAAAAGTGTATTTGACTTCGAGATTGAACCAATAGTAGGGGCATTTTAGAATATCCCAATCGAGTTAATACTCACTTCAATCAGAAATCGCCGCTTTCTGCGTTTAAATGAGCACACTTAAACATTACTTTCGCGGAAAATTCTCGAGATATTACGTAAGAGACGATTGATGTACTTTGAAAGACTTCCTTTTGTGGCTTTCACGTTGGCACTTGAGTGTAGTATCTAGAAGGTTACTACTACTCAGCCCATAAATGACCCACTGCTGAGTCGGGCCTCCTCCCATCATAGGGAGGGAAATTAGCCTACTGTGCCACGCTCGCCGGGCCGGAATGTAATATGGTATCGTTTCAAGTTTATCCGCTCTTGCGGCTAAATTTTCGGCCTTGTCATATACTTTTGTCGGCTCTTACGCCACCCTCGGGATGGAATGGGGTGGTGACACTGTGTATTCTAAATCTGTCACCACACGTTAGAGAAGTTTACCTTAATTTTTTCCAATCTTATGGAGGTGGGCTACCACTCTATTTCATACCACTAGCATTTTTATCGTTAGATATCCTCATGGAAACCCGGGCGTTGGGGATAGCCAGGATATGGGGGGCCATCTGGCCAGCGTGGCACAGTAGGCTTATTTCCCCCCCTATGATGGGAGGAGGCCCGACTCCGCTGTGGGTCGACTCAGCTGAGTAGTAGTAATAACAAAAAAAATATAATAAATAAATATCCTTGGACATTTCACAAAACGCCATCTCGTCCCAAGCTAAGCAACTTAATGCTTGTGTTATGGTAACGAGATGGATGATAAACTAATTATATATATATATATATATATATATATATATATATTTATATATATATATATATATTGTAAATACATACATATTATAGATAGAAACACCCAGACCCGAAACAAATACTTGTACGTCGTACAAATATTTCTTCCATGCTGACATGCTGAGCAGCAGTCGATCGCTCAACCACTGCGCCAACCAGTATAATTTGTATAATTCTATACAAATTGAAATGAAAATAATTCCTTAAAAGCTATTCTATTACGTAAAAGACAGAGCCGTTATTTCACAGAGCTTTGTCTTTGCCTATTTCCTGGTATCCCCAGTGCAGCGAGAACACCCGTAGCGATTTCCATACAAATTGACAGCTGTCGAGACCGCGCCTGTGTTGATATTACTACATTCAAATGGCGGTTTACATTTTATTCTAAATCTAATTTTAATCCTCTAAAGAATCGTAAACTATGCATTTGATCATGTGATGATCCTCAGCAAAGTGTTGTGCATGAGCTCAAGAAAGTTTCTGAACAAAAATAAGATGAAAATTTGTTCTTTCCTGTTCAATTGCTGAGTCGAGCCTCCTCCAATTACGTGGATGTTAATTAGCCTACTATGCCACGCTGGCCAGACGGGTTGGCACAGGGTTCGTTTCAGTCACGGAGCATGCTCTCTGCAATGGGAGTGAATCCCGTGGCCCTGGCTTGGGCAGGGCCACGGGATTCACGCCCCTGATTGTGAACTCTGCTTCGGAACGTAAAACATAATTTAAATCTACAATAATATTGTTCACAATATCGAATAAAAATGCTTTAATTATTCACAAAATGTAATTTACTCAACCTTCACCCCGCCATTTTGTTAACATAATTTGAATTCAAATTGCAAATGGCGTCGAAAATGAAAACTCGTTCGTGCAATCAAGGTTGTGATAACTCAAACGACATCGCATATAAAGTTAATTTAGGGCCACGACACTCGTTTGGAATTTCAAAAAATATATTTTCAAACATTATTTTTTCTATTTTGTAAATTAATTTGTTATGTTTGGACCTGGGTATGTTTGTTTTGACTTTCTTTCTTTACATTGTCAAACAAACAGCAAATATAATTTGTTTGACTCACACCTTTTCCTTAGCGAAAAAAAAATAGGAGGCGAGAGGAGATGTGTTTTGAATAACCAATCAGGTTTCGTTATTCTATTTCCACCGAAGCTAAGCGCAGAGGAGATGTGGAAACAGCGAAACCTGATTGGTTATTCAAAACACATCTCCTCTCGTCTCTGCATTGGTGGAAACCGGACCTAAGACGTTGATGATGACCTCTTTATAGTAAACGACAGAGAAAAACGTAACATGATATTTTGATCGGAAACTACAAGAAAAAGGTAAACGTTACAAACACAAATCATTATAATATATATTTTTACTGCGAAACAAAATCTCTCGAAGCAATGACTCTATAAAACTATAGATCCTTTAATATTCCATTAATCACGTGAAGATTTTTAAAGACCCCCCCCCCCCCCTTAAAATCACGTGTATTTTTAGTACCTACAAAGGATCTTACACTCGAAGGTACACGCCGCCTTTCGGTTTAGAAATCACGCGTATGACTAAAAAATTAATACACGTGATATCATACCATACCCCACTCCCCCTTGTGATGTTTCGTGTTTTTTGTCGATCCCCTCCCCATCCCTCTTTCGCACCTCACGTGATTTATGTACAGCCCCCTAATAATGCACAAGTAAAAAGTTTTTTTTAAAGCGAATGCTGTTATTCGTTTTTATGTGTTTTCTTTGGCAATATAAATTGATTTATTTTTAATTTTAATGCAATTTTAATATGTAGGGTTTTAACTTAAGTTTTGGGACATTCTTTATTTATCTTATAATGTGTAAACCCAATGTAAATTTCAAATTAAAGCATGTAAGACAGGAAAAGCCTCTATGGTTTCTTCATGTTCAGTATACAAAGTGTCACCACCCCATTCCAGCCTGAAGGTGTCAAAAGTAAATGACAACCCCGATAACCCGGCCGCAAGAGAAAGGAATCTTGATATGAATCCCTGTGCCAACTTGTCTGGCCAACGTGCACAGTTCGCTCCGTACCCTCCTTGTAATTGGAGGAGGCCTGACTCAATAGTGGGTCATTTATGTAAGTAATAGTAGTAACGTAAATGCTCCTATTACCGCCAGTTTAAGCTGTCTTAGGAAACACTTTAAAAAAATAGATATTGGCTGTTATGTTAGGAAAGATGTTATAATTTATAATTAATCTCAACGAAGTATTCTTTGCTAATTAGTACATAAATTCAATATTCAATACCACAATGGTTAATAAATAATTATCTAATCTAAAATAGTAGTTGATTCTATTACCGACCCATATAATGCGGCAAGATTCTATTACCGATTTTTCTACTTCTTTTACCGACCGCTACGAAGTTGTCACTTCTTCTATACTACTTAATAAATAAAATGAAAAATCGTTTTTAAGATATTTATTATATTAATACAATAGTTATGAGATCAACATTATTACAATATGAACATAATTATTTATTGCAACGCTTAGAGCACTTATTTACTGTTATTTTAATAAATAAAAAATATAATCAGTCTCAGAAAACAGTCTTCAAATAATTAAAGGCTAACTTTTTAATTACTTAAATACTAATTAGAGATTATATAATAGAGATTTATATAATATCAGTAACAAAAATATTTTTATCTGTAAAACAATCACAAAATACCTTTATAATAGGTACATACATTTATAATTCGCTCAATACAGAAGCCGAACCCAAGATGCTTCGGATTAATATGGCTAGGAAAAGAGAGAATCAAGGTTTGTAAGTTCAAATAAAGTAGGTTTCAAAAATATTATCAGAGTCAGATGGATAAATATTATGTCGTATATACGAAACAGTTTTTGGTATATGTACCTCATCGATATCAGATGATGAATTTGGAAGAATTCTAGCCGATGTTGAAGCACGACCTGAATGTATTGGATTTTTAGATTTCACCTTGTAATTATTTTGTCGTGGGATTAATACTGAGTCAGACTCAGATTCTGAACTTGACGTCGTATTATGCTTTCTAACACTTGTTGGTGTAGACACAGCTCCCACAATTTTCTTATTATATTATTATATATATGAGAAGTGTGACCGTCGAGAAAAAAAGCTATAGGAAATTGTATGTTATGCTGAATAAGCCAGGGATAAAAGCAATTGGCAACGTACTCATAAAATGCAGCCATATTAATCTATCCTGACTCAGTGTGACCGATACCCCATCCATATGGTACAGTTGGAACAATGTTTTTTTGGCAAACGCTTGTATGGATATAAGACCATGGGAGGTGCTATTGCAGCATCTGCAGACACATTTACTAGCACTGTTAAACACTCCTTTTCGTCATTGGCCACTCTACTATATACTTTCTTGCTGCCTCTTCGGACAAGAACCTGTTTTCCTTTGGGACACAAAAAGAAATGGGTCTCATCACAATTAAAAATCCGACTAGGATCTTCCAAAACATCAAGAAGGTTATTTTGTTCAAAATAAATATGTACTCGATTGAACCATGCTCTTACAGCCTCCTCTGTAATGTGTGTACGGCTTGTAGGCAAATTCTGAGTAATTCGTCTTGAAATGGTAGAATGCCTCGCCATAAACATAAGAAACCATCCTTTTCCGGGAACACCATCTTTAAAAGGATTAGAGCGATTTAAGTTTTCCACCAATTTTGCTACTGTTTCCAACAATTGGTCCTTAGTTACAGGAAAACCTGACTTCCCGAGATATAAAATCCAGTCTACCAGTCTTTTTTCTTCCTCGTCGTTAAAACCGTTTGTTTTCCACAATGTTCATTTATATATTTATTATTTCTCTTGTCACGCAGAGTTGTCCCTGGTATGCCATAGGTTTTTGAAGCTTCGTATATGCTGGTCCCTTCATTTATAGCTAGAAGCGCAGCTTCTAGTTGAGCAGAGGCGTACTGCTTCCGCTTCTGCGGCTCTATGATTCTATAGAAGAACACAATCTTTAAAGAGATATAGAATTTATTTATAATTCTTTGAAAGAAGCTTTTAAAAAGTTACTAGGCCCCTATTCCGTCCCGCCATTTTTATTTGATTTGAAACCATATGAAATATAGCCAATGCCATGAAGCCATGAATGAAATTGGGTAGCAAATATTATTTTACATTAATAATAAGTCCTGTGACAAAATCTTTCAAAACGTCACGTATGCAAGAAATAAGCCTAAGTATTTGTTTAAAACTATACATTTTGTTTTTGTGTACTGTAATATTACCAAAAATATCGTCACAGCTGTGAGTCGGTAATAGAATCGAGTATGAAGCTTACAATATTCTATTAGCGACCAATAAAATAAATAATAAACACATATAATATCTGCTTTATGGAATACTGTTAAATTCGATCTCATTGCTATATTATTTCGTGTAATGTCAGTTAGTCTATAATTCAGATAATAAAGGTTATTAACGGTATAATATCATTATAATAATAGGCATATTGTCTAACGTTGAATCGGGTTTTACACAAAAACTTTAAGAAATAGCTTTGTCGTTAATAGATCTAACGAAGTAAAATAATTTTAAGAATTAAACAAAAACAAAAAATTAATGAGGTAGTTAATTTTTAATAGACATTATTTTAAAATATTAAATGTTCTCAAAATTTAACAACGCCATGGGTCGTTATTAGAATCAAGTTTTGAAATTTGGATTCTATTACCGCCTGAATTAAAAACATGATTTTATAACACAAAAACCAATAAAAAGTATTATATTAAGAGTTAGTTTAGAAAACGAATATTTACTTTACAGTTGTAATGTGATAATAAGAATACAAATCAATTTTTAGTGTGTTATTTTTCTTAGGTAAAATTTAAGTGTACTTACGTGGCTGGTGACGCGACACTATGAAATGTGCGTCCGCTTCGGGCGCGCCCCAATAACTATCAAATTATTTCTTTCACTGGCTATTTAGATAGACAAACTTTAGTCTTTTTGCTGTCCAACAAAAATACGTAACTATTTTTTAAGGTATGACTTTTCTGGAACCCTATATTATGTCTAATATGAGAGATTTAAAAATTAGATCGTTAATAGAGTACACATTTTAGGGGGTCGTTAATAGGAGCTTTTACGTTAGTTAGTTTTTTATCGATATTGGCAGTAATAAACGTGTTTCTTTCTATATCTTTCATAGAATCAAGTTTGCTAACAATTGTGTTTTGCCTCAAAGACAGTCTTTTACGAAATGATATTTTTACAACGCTCCTTTTCCATCCTTTAAAGATAAGAGAGGTTTCGTAACTGAATATTGATATGTTTTCATATGGCATTATTTTTGTTGGGATTGCCAGTTAATGGCACGGAATCCCCGTTGGTCTCTTAGGATCTCTTCCCTTCCATTAGAGCGGCTTTTGTAACTTCTTGTTTATCCGTGTTGTGGTGATGGATTCAGAGTACATAGTGTCATCACCGCACTCCATCCTGAGGGTGCCGTAACAGCCAACAAAAAGAAATGACAAGGCCGGTAACTTCTCCGGACCTCCGAAACAAGCCTTACTGACTGATGACATCTCGGCACGATAGTCGTAAGCAGGCCGGGCCGCAACAGTTTTTTTTTTATTTTTTAAACGAAACCCCTGCACTAAGTTTAACCTGTATCGTTTACAAACATGTAATTCACGAGCACAAATGACACCCAGACTCCGAGCGAGTTCCTCTGGTTTAGATAAAGACACTTGCCCGACCCCGGAATCGAACCCGGGACCCGTTGATCCAAAGGCGGCACATCTAACCCCCAGGACAACCAGGCAGTCATAAAAGTAGAATGCGTCATCGCAAACCTGTGGCGTCCCAAACGAAACTTATGAGGGTATCATCATCATCATCAGCCTATTTCAGTCCACTGCTGGACGTAGGCCTCCCCCAAGGCTAGCCACTGAACCCGGTCTTCGGTTCTATGCATCCAGTTGCTGCCGGCTGCCCGTCGCAGATCGTCGCTCCATCAAGTACCCATTAATACTGCTAGAGTATTAATGGGTACTTGAGTGTTCCGGAGTCACACATAACTGTTGACTCCACCTCCAAGCGGTAGCGGTATTCATTAAGCATTTCCCCAGCGAAAAACAAAACAAAAAGACATCGTCAGTTACTTTCGTCGGCTCTTACGATGCCCTCAGGATGTAATAGGGTGGTGACACGATGTATTCTAAATCTGTCACCACCAAGGATATTCATAAACAAAATAATACTAAAATCCCTAGGCAAACAAGTGAATTCAAACAAACTGAAAATTAACAATGTCTTAAGAAAAATAATTAAAAAGTGCGCGTTCTTCCAAACTCGACCCATCTTCTCCCTCCTCTTTGATCTCCGCAAATTTGTAATGAAATCGTGACTTGACTTAGTGAATGGGAATAAATATTCATGAATTGAGTAATTATTTCTGTTTCCTTTTCGTTATCATTTAGCACTGGCGCATTAGTGCTTTGAGGCCCGACTTAAAAGTGGACTGTTCTATTTTTGACAATGTATTTTTTTTAAACGAAACCTCTGCACAGTTAACTGACTCTGTATCGCGGGGGCAGTTTACAAACATGAAATTCACGCCGTGATCCATCTGACCCCTAGACCAACATAAACTTACAAATAAGAGACCTGTTATTTGTAACTAGCGACACGCCCAGGCTCCGCACGTGTGCAGTGATTAACATCTAAATTTATGAGTGTTTCTCAACAATATTATGCATATATTATACATATAAACCTTCCTCTTGCCTCGTTGGTCTAGTGGTTAGATGTGCCGCCTTTGGATCAACGGGTCCCGGGTTCGATTCCGGGGTCGGGCGAGTGTCTTTGTCTAAACAAGAGGCACTAGCTCGGAGTCTGGGTGTCATTTCTATCTATAATATGTATGTATTTACAAAAAAAATATGTAACTATATAAGTAGTGTATCATCCATCTCGTTACCATAACACAAGCATTAAGTTGCTTAGCTTGGGACGAGATGGCGTTGTGTGAAATGTCCAAGAATATTTATTTATTAAATAAACCGCTTCAACATCTGTTGCGTAGTTTTAAAGATTTAAGCATACATAGGGACGGACAGACGACAGCGACTTTGTTTTATACTCTGTAGTGGTAAGAGCTAATAATGTTGTTGTAATAATTAAGTGCTGTGGGCTCATGACTAATAAATAAAAGAAAAAAGAAGCCTTGAAGTGAAACGCACGCATATAATATCATCATCATTCTCATTTCAGTCCGTGCGGTGACTAATTTAGAATACAATCTAAACCCTGATACAATCTCTGTGCCAACCCGTCTCGCCAGCGTGGGTCAGTAGGCTAATTTCCCTCCATGAATTTGGAGGAGACCCGAACCAGTAGTGGATAATTTATGGGTTGAAACGACGACTCATTTCAGTCAAAAGCACTGAACGCAGGCGTAGGTGACCTCAATTGGGTCGCCGAATGCTATGCATGCTGTATGAATGAAGTTGTATAATATTGAATGAATAGTGAAATTAGTTTCCTTTCTGGCGGGCCGATACCGTATTTAAATTTAATAACCTCTCACGGGTTTCGACCCCTGACGAAAATAGGCTGTGACATCCGTGTCATGAAGGATTTGGAATAAATTACATAGCCTATTGGAATACATAGTTACACTGAAAGATAAACTAATACGAATACTACTTGTTAGGTTTCAATATGAATAATATTTATCTGATACGATTTATTGCGAATTAGATTTTAATTAATTTTTGGTAATCGATTATTTATTGCAATCGACTAAATGTGCTCGCAACACCGACAGTTGTTTATGTTTTATTGTCTGTGGAAAAGCTGTCAGTGTGCCAGCAATGGCGGGTGACAGCTCTTAAAAACTCTATTATTCGTTGGGCGCTCGTCGAGGTCGGACGCACGATTCGTCGGTTGCATTGATTATTACTATCTGTACAAAATAAGTGAAAATTGTTATAACTAGTTGTTTAATCCTAATACTTGTAGCATCGGAATACAGTTATTATATTGGAGTGTCGCAGTTTTATTACAGTTCAGAAGTGGTAAGTACACGCCTATTTATAGACATAATATGTGAAATATGTGATTTATTTAGTTATCACACGTGTTCATGATGTACTAGTGTGTGCTCACTGATAATCGACAACGATTTCATTAGATTAATACTATAAAATACCGTTAAATCACATGATTTAAAAAAAAAATTGTTTGAGGGTAGAACAAGATTATTATTTTTTTGTGTTTCATGATGCTCATACCCTCTGTGGATTTATATAAGGGGACAAAAATTTCGTTATTTTTGAGCTCCGACGCACCGTTTCCGAGATATTTTCAAAATACCCTGCAACATTAAATATACCAAATTAGTGTAGTATTTTATAACTTATTCTAAACCTAGTTTCTTTTCTGTTTCATGGACTTTAACCACGCCACGCGATCAAGCTACTGCCTCGCGGCGCTTATCGACGCCAACAAGAGGTTCATCGTGTAATGCGGCTGAAGCACGATCAACGGTGCAAGACAACGGCAGTAGTAGGCGGAGCAGGCACGGGTGCCCTCGAAGTCGAAGTCGCCATGCAGCTGAAGCCAGATCAAGAGCGGGTAGCGGCGGCAGTACGAGGCGCCTTCGAAGTCGAAGTCACCATGCAGCTGAATCCAGATCCAGAGCGGGTTGCGGCGGCAGTACGAGGCGTCTCCGAAGTCGAACTCGCCATGCAGCTGAATCAAGATCAAGAGCGGGTAGTGGCGGCGGTACGAGGCGTCTCCGAAGTCGAAGTCGCGGTCGCAGTCTTCGCCGGAGCCCTACTTCGTTGAGTCAACGCGAGAAGGAGCTGGAACGGGACCGGGCGCGTCTCAACGCTTTGGAAAATGAGGTGAGTAGAGCACGTAATCGTTTGTCGTCAAAGCGCCGGTATAGTCCATGTTCTCGTGGATCTTCCGTACATCGCGAAAACTATGCTAGGTCAAATCGCCATCGTACGAATAATCGCAACAACCATGATGATGTTTTCAATAATGCGGAAAAACCGGTAAGATCTAGTAGCGTTTCCTTCAGTGTTAAAGATATAGCTCATTTATTAAGTTCTATTAAACAAATTGCGTCCCAGCCATCAACAATTGCATCTATGAACCGTAGTGGTGATTCTAAAAATATTTTAGCAGAATTTAACCCTTCATTGAAAAACCAACGCATAGACGTATGGCTTAAGAAAGTTAACGAGTGTGCTTTTGTTTATGGATGGGACGAGAGAACAACCATTCATCACGCGATGCAGAAACTTCAGGGATTGGCCAAAACCTGGTACGAAAGTCTGAATTCTGTTTTGTTTACGTGGCCTGAGTAGCAAGAAAAGTTACTTAGTGCATTCCCGTTCGAACAAAATTATGGCCAAGCCCTAGAAGAGATGCTGAAGCGAAGAAGTAGATACAATGGACCCATTGAAAACTATTTTTATGATAAACTGGCTCTCTTAAATCAGTGTGATATTTTCGATAAACGCGCGGTTGACTGTATTATTTACGGCATTGGTGATAAGTCACTAAGATCTGCGGCTTTGGCACTAAGGTGCACTAATCCCGATCAATTATTGCAGTATCTGATGAGCAGCAAAGATAATAACATAGGTGAACGCGTAGCTAATTCTAGATTCAGATCAGGAAACTATTCAGACTTGGCAACCCAGCCAACAACCAAAACTAATGGTCCCTCAACTGTACATTGTTATAATTGTAAAGAAAAGGGTCATATAGTCGCTAGGTGTCCCAAGCCGATCATAACGTGTACAAAGTGTAATAAAGTTGGCCATAGTGCTGAAAAATGTTATTCTAATTCTGACACTAACAAAGCTAAGGATCCACGCAAGACTTTGCTTATTTCCGCATCTGAACCGAATGCTAAATTCATTAAAACAATAATAATTAATGGTCGTAGTGTGAAGTCTTTTATAGATTTTGGTAGCGAAGTCTCGTTGATTACCGAGTCTCTTGGAGAGGAATTAGGACTACAGCATGACCGCGTACAAACGGTTCTAAAAGGCTTTGGTAACGAATTAGTACAATCTGTAGGAAAAGTTAACGTCGAACTTTCTGTAGACGGAGTACTCGCTAACATTACTTGCCGCGTGGTGAGCGACAAATACTTAGATGTTCCTGTTCTAGTTGGTCAGACTTTCACTGAACAGCCTCACGTTGTTGTGCATAAAACTGCTACAGATTTACAATTTATGAACGTTGATGATGAAATGCCATTTTCTCAAAATCAAACAGACCAGGATAATGTAGTCAAAGTTAGTGTGCCCAACAGCGTGACGTTATGTGGAAGAGCTTCGGTAAGAGTTTCGGTAGAGCCTCGTTGCGAGGGGTACATTATGTTATACGGCAAGCTGTTAGGTAAGCCGCATCAGCAGTGTGTAGTGGCGGGTGGATTACACTTAGTCAAACATGGGAGGACGGTCGTCGATTTAACGCCGCTTAGTTCAGAATTCTCTTTACCTTTAGGGTCAAACCTAGGCCGCGCCATAGTCGTTAAGGTTGTGAATCGAGTCCTTGTTCCAGACGCATCAGTCTCTTTGAACCTCTCTAATGGTCTTGATATTAGCCAGATTCGAGTAGGAGAATCTATAACTAATTCTGACAGGTCAAGGCTATTTGATTTATTGCAAAAATACAGGCATTGTTTCGCTTCTTCGCTCGAGGAACTGGGCTGCACCAATGTCGTAGAGATGAGCATAGAGGTTAACAGCAAAACACCGGTTGTTTACCGTCCATATCGTTTGGCCCATAGTGAGCGTCAAAAGGTTCGTGAGATGGTTGATGACATGCTCGGCGCCGGAATCATCAGAGAGTCGGCATCCGAGTATGCAAGTCCTATTGTATTGATTCGCAAAAAGGATGGCAAGCTCCGGTTATGCATTGATTACAGGATGCTCAATTCTATAACTGTAAAAGAACGCTACCCCATGCCAATAATAGATGATGAAATTGCAAGGTTGTCTGGACAAGCTTGCTTTATCTCTCTAGATTTGGCATCCGGCTACTATCAAGTGCCTATCGCCGAGAATTCCAAACCGCTGACTTCTTTCGTGACGCCGGACGGTCAATACGAATTTAACCGTATGCCGTTCGGCTTAGCAAATGCACCAGCAGTCTTTCAGCGCATCCTCTCAGTAAACTTTTAAAAAAGGACGTCGCTTGGTCGTGGTCATTCGAGCAGGAGCAGGCATTCAATTCCCTCAAGGAAAAACTCGTCTCTAGACCTGTACTGGCAATCTATGACCCATCTGCCGAAACGGAGTTGCATACTGACGCTAGCCGTGTTGGAATCGGTGGAATTCTCTTGCAGCGTTCGTTGGGTTCAAAGTTGTTCAACCCTGTTGCGTTTTACAGCCGCCAAACTTCTCCGGAAGAGAAAAACTTTCACTCTTATGAGTTAGAAACACTAGCAGTTATCTGTTCTCTAAAAAAGTTTAGGGTGTATTTGTTAGGCCAGAAATTTAAAATCGTTTCGGACTGTGGAGCACTGCGAACTACTTTTACTAAACGCGATTTAATTCCCCGAATCGCGAGGTGGTGGCTCATGATGCAGGAGTTCGAATGCGTGATCGAATACCGTCCTGGGGTCAAAATGTCGCATGTAGACGCTTTATCCAGAAATCCTCAAACACTAGATCAATCTAGTGAAGTGGATACGTATCCCACGGTTATGTTGTTGAGCAGTGATGATTGGCTGCTTACCCTTCAGTTGGGCGACTCCGAGTTAAATAGGATACGAGATATTCTGCACACAAAATTAGATCCAGAAGGGCTAAAATACATTAAAGATAACTACGTTATTAAAGATAACGGGCTTTACAGGGTTGTCGATGGTGACCCTGACAAACTTCGTTGGGTAGTTCCGAAGGGAGCTAGGTGGCAGTTGTGTCGTCTTAATCACGATGACATTGGTCACCTTGGCGTTGAAAAGACCTTAGATCGCATTAAAGGGACTTATTGGTTTCCTCGTATGACAAAATTCGTAAAAAAATACGTGAACGCGTGTCTCGAATGTGCGTACTCCAAAACACTGTCAAACAGGTCCGAGGGCTTATTACACCCTATACCCAAGATAGAGATCCCGTTTCATACGCTCCACATCGACCACTTAGGTCCCTTTGTTAAATCTAAGAAGGGTAACTCTTACTTGTTAGTGGTAGTTGACGCGTTTAGTAAATTTGCATTTATAAAACCGGTAAGAAATACGAAAACTTTTACCACTATAAATGTATTGTTAGAAATTTTTGACGTTTTTAGACCACCAAATCGTATAATTAGCGATCGCGGTACATGTTTTACCTCTCATACGTTCAAAAGATTCTGCACCGAAAAGGGTATCAAGCATGTGTTGAATGCAGTCGCCAGTCCACAATCTAATGGGCAAGTAGAACGGTATAACCGTACTATTCTGAATTCATTAACGGCGCAGAATCTCGGGGATGACGAAAGAGTTTGGGACACCAAGGTTGGCAAAATTCAGTGGGGTTTAAATAACACCGTACAGAAGACAACGGGGAGAACCCCAGCGGATGTAATGTTTGGTACTCAGATGAGTAGTGAAAGAGATCCACGTTTAAATGAAATACGTCAAACTACTAGGGACGCAACTGATCTTGTCACAATTCGCGAGCAAGTTAAGGATAGGATCGACGAGGAACAAACTAAACAAAAACAGCGCTATGATAAGAATAGACGTCCGGCTCGTGCGTACACAATAGGAGACTTAGTCAAAATTACAAAAACTTCATTTAGTAGTGACGGAAAAAGCAAGAAGCTCTGTCCGGCCTACGTAAGTCCATATCGCGTAGTTGCGTCGCTCGGTAATGATCGATATGAGCTAGCCGCAATACCCGGATTAAGTACCACGAAGAACAAACGTAAGACTGTAGTAGCTGCTAGTCGAATGTTACCATGGGTTCATGTAGCTGCTTTAGAGCTTTACGAAAGTAGTACTGATGATGATCATGATGAAATTGATAAAGTTGCAAGTGATTAATAGAATCCAATTGCATTGACACGATTTTGATAAAATATGTTTGTACGAGTATATTATCTAAAAACGCAATATGTGATGTTTGATCTTTAAAGTATAACATATTTAAGATGACATGTATTATTTTTGAGAATTGTTTTAAAGTCTTATGAATGTTGTTACAATCAATAGGCTATAAGTTATACGATAGAATAATTATTATACTTACTATTTTATGTGTGCCTATTGTATTGAAAATTTAGAACTCGAAAAGATGGAGACGTAAGGGAAAATTCCATAAGTTGGAAAAAGCGTAGAGAGCTCCAAAAAGTTGGAGACGCAAGGGGGAATTCCATAAGTTGGAAAAAGCTTAGGGAACTCCAAAAGTTGGAGACGTAAGGGGAAATCCATAAGTTGGAAAAAGCGTAGAGAACTCCATAAGTTGGAGACGCAAGGGGAATTCCATAAGTTGGAAAAGCTTAGGGAACTCCAAAAGTTGGAGAACTCCAAAAGTTGGAGACGTAAGGGGAATTCCATAAATTGGAAAAAGCGTAGAGAACTCCATAAGTTGGAGACGCAAGGGGGAATTCCATAAGTTGGAAAAAGCTTAGGGAACTCCAAAAGTTGGAGAACTCCAAAAGTTGGAGACGTAAGGGGAAATCCATAAGTTGGAAAAAGCGTAGAGAACTCCATAAGTTGGAGACGCAAGGGGAATTCCATAAGTTGGAAAAGCTTAGGGAACTCCAAAAGTTGGAGGACTCCAAAAGTTGGAGACGTGAAGGGGAATTCCAAAAGTTAAAAGACGGGGAAGTATGGTGACTCAAGAATATGTATAAGACATGTTGTTATTTTTTTTTTCTCTTCTCATTTGTTTTATATAAGTTTTAATGTATTATGTAGTAAGCATCTTTAATATGTAGTGATTGTTGCTTGTAGCTTTAATATAATAATGTACTCAGCCGAGTGTTAGGTTTTGGTCTGGTCCTGAGCGCGTGTATGAGGACATACACGTTGTCAGAATGGACGAGTGTTAGGTTTCAATATGAATAATATTTATCTGATACGATTTATTGCGAATTAGATTTTAATTAATTTTTGGTAATCGATTATTTATTGCAATCGACTAAATGTGCTCGCAACACCGACAGTTGTTTATGTTTTATTGTCTGTGGAAAAGCTGTCAGTGTGCCAGCAATGGCGGGTGACAGCTCTTAAAAACTCTATTATTCGTTGGGCGCTCGTCGAGGTCGGACGCACGATTCGTCGGTTGCATTGATTATTACTATCTGTACAAAATAAGTGAAAATTGTTATAACTAGTTGTTTAATCCTAATACTTGTAGCATCGGAATACAGTTATTATATTGGAGTGTCGCATTACATACTAATATTATAAATGTGATTGAAAGTTTGTTTATAAACAATTAAAAAAAATATTCATGGAGGTATTAGAAGTAGAAGATACATTATATGTACCTATATAATAATAATAATAAATATAAATATCCTTGGACATTTCACACAACGCCATCTCGTCCCAAGCTAAGCAACTTAATGCTTGTGTTATGGTAACGAGATGGATGATAAACTACTTATATATGCCGGAAGCCATATTATTTAACAGCTGTGAGAGACGGCGGCTAGATGGCGCTAGTGGAACGTGCACCGGATGCAGACAGTAAAATATTGTAACGTTTCCGCCAAGTGATTGCCTTTATAAGGAGTCGCGCGGTTGAGTCGGTACGCATTTCTATCGGATGCGTCGCGGTGCACGGATCACTGTCTTTCGACAGTTAGTTCAGCCCGGTTATTGAACGTGGAACGTTGTCAGACAATTAGTACTGTCCTTATTGCGGTGGGTGCGTGGGAACCCTGTCTCTGACAGTCAGTACTGCTCTCACTGTCACGTTGCTATGCTAGTTATTTAATTAATTTGATTTCATTTCTAGATTAAATTAAAGTGACTATGTTCGACTGAAATAAATTTGTATGTTGCCATATCTGACTTTTACTTCTGATGTCTGCCTGGGGCCAAACCCGACATCAGAAGTGGGATTGTAACTCAGTCAGCCCATGTGGAGAAAACAGTGAAGCTAACGAGAAACAGTGTAGGGATAATGTGTGTGCTTCTGAACGTGATAGAAATGGCCTATAATGGCGACTTCTACTAGAGCAACAGAACCGTAATTTTCTAGCCATTATACAGGCAAAGCAAACGTCGTCTTTCAGCAATTCCGTGAGGTTTCCAGGTTTCCACAAGCGGCAGTCAGTGTGGAGATTAACCAAGTGAACGGGATCACTTCCCTGAGTGGGAGCAGCAGGAAGGCGAGCAACAGTACTGCGGTCAGCCAGGTCAAAGAATAGTGAGTGGATCTGTAGTAAGCGCACCAGCTGGAATTTTACGTCACTCGGTGAGCAGTTTCCATTTTATTACTCGGGTAAATTGTATGGTGTAAGAGTTTACGTTAGTGTGACTTTGACCGGTATAAGACAAACTTCTATCACGTTTACTTCATAAATTTTGGTCACTGTTGAATTGATAAAATATTAATTGAAATTCTTTTACATGTTTTACCTGTCAATTACTTGCGATTAGAAATTTAGATTGGACGGGATGTTTTAGCGTTAGGCTTGACAGTTCATCGGTCTAGCGTCATATTTTCGCCAGTTTATAGCAAAGTTTTCCAAGATTATGGCACCATTATATGCCTTGATTGGCATCGGTAAGGTAGATTGGGATCGGATTTTCCGCCCACCACTGGGGCACTCCATCACAAAATGTGCAGGAAAATATTCCGCTACCCTCCAGTAGTGTAGAAGCATTTTGTTTTTCGAAATTAACTGATGCTTTACTACCCCGGTTCTCGTGCACCACTACATCCTTTCATGGTATTGATGCAGTTTGATTCTGATGACCCGAATACTGACCAAGAGATGGTGTCGCCTGTCAGATGTCATAATTACTAACAAAAATTTGTAAGGTGTCGATTTAATCATGACGCTGTACCATTGTCTACGAGGCCGTGCAGCCACGTTATTGATCAAAATACCTCCCAGTCAATAGCAATGGGAAGATGTGCAGGAGATTTTGAAAGCTCAGTTCTCTCGTCTTGTGCTGATTCAGGATCACTTTAAATTCATCATGTCATCTAGCTCCCGCACAATTAGTGTCATTCGATCCAGACGATCCCAACTCGGATATAGGGGTTGGTGTCAGCTATCAGAGATTATAGTTGAAAATAAGAAATTAAAACTGGATGATCTAATAATGGCAGTATATAAAAAAAAAGCCGATGCTAATTTACCCGACAAAGTATAACAGAACTGTCTTGCAATCTCTGTTTTATCACAATCCGATGTAATAATTCGTCATAAGTAAAATTCCACTGTCATATGCCATAAAACAACTTTTTTGTGTATTGCGAGGAATTTCTTTAAAACGAAAAACGAGTCTTCTGATCATCTTGAATTTGACCCAAAACGTCCTCGGAGTAGTTAGTTTCTATGGAAACTGCACTAATTCATGTAAAATCCGAGCTTCGAGAAAAAAAGAAAACCCTCGACCCAAGTACGAGGGAGATGGATGGATTGTAGGAGTGAGGAATTGTGTGAGGTATGACAAACTGATAGGTGTGTGTGGACACTACCACCTAGCGTGGGACAGGGGCCGTAAGATGATAATCATCATCATCATTTCAGCCCATAACTGACTCGCTACTGAGTCGGGCCTCCTCCAAGTTCACAGGGGGAAATTGGCCAACTGTGTCACGCTGGCAAGACGGGTTGGCACAGGATTTGATTAAAGTTTTCCTTCTTTTGCGGCTTGGTGATCTGCATCTTGCGAAGATGATAATGGTGATCTTAAATGTGGCGATTTATGAGTTTTGTGATAACCTACGTTAGTAAGTTCCTTTTGAGTTAGTGTTCCAGACAAACTCCTCAATCAGAAGCCTCAAAGTCACATGCTACGTGTGCGGCGAACCGGGCCACGTGGTCTCCAGCTGCCCCACGAGGACCGATGGCACAAAGGAGCAGCCTGCGGCGGGGTTCAAGGAAGTCAACGTGAACTGTGAACTCCAAGAGTGTTCATGGAGTGATGGACTGCAGTGCTACAGGAACCAGTCGTGCCAGTGGGCAGGTGGAGAGGGTCATGCGAACTTTGAAAAATATCCTTACTATAATAGAATGTAACTAATAATACCTGGCAGGATGAACCAGCGAACTTAACTTAATGAACCATGACGGCAGTTAATGAATTCAGTATGCTTGTTGTGCCTTTAAACAATAGTAATGTCACCACAGATTCGGAAAACCTCTTACTGTAAGCTCTCGAGCATTGACTGTAGGTGATTCTGAATCACCTACAGAAACACTTTATGTAACCTTTTGCACCTTAAGTGCAAATAATTCTGAGGAAACTTTATCTCTTAGCTCTGCAACATTAAGTGTACATAATTCCGAAGCTGTAATAGAATCTTTAGGGTGGTCAATTAGTATGGTCTCTTCTGCTGTTGTGGGAGACGATCTGTGATACGCTGAAGGGGTCTCGCCTGCTTTTGTGGGTGGATGACCTAGTCCAGCATTAGTGGTTTATACTGAAGGGGTCGCAAGTATAGCGACCTAGTCCAGTTGTAGGAGTCTCGCCTGCTTTAGTGGGTGACGATTCAGACCAGCATTTTTGAACTTATTGAGTCCTTTTCTTTTTAGATTAATGCACTCGAGGCCGAGTGATTTGTCAGGATGGCCGTGCCGGAAGCCATATTATTTAACAGCTGTGAGAGACGGCGGCTAGATGGCGCTAGTGGAACGTGCACCGGATGCAGACAGTAAAATATTGTAACGTTTCCGCCAAGTGATTGCCTTTATAAGGAGTCGCGCGGTTGAGTCGGTACGCATTTCTATCGGATGCGTCGCGGTGCACGGATCACTGTCTTTCGACAGTCAGTTCAGCCCGGTTATTGAACGTGGAACGTTGTCAGACAATTAGTACTGTCCTTATTGCGGTGGGTGCGTGGGAACCCTGTCTCTGACAGTCAGTACTGCTCTCACTGTCACGTTGCTATGCTAGTTATTTAATTAATTTGATTTCATTTCTAGATTAAATTAAAGTGACTATGTTCGACTGAAATAAATTTGTATGTTGCCATATCTGACTTTTACTTCTGATGTCTGCCTGGGGCCAAACCCGACATATACATATTTTTTTTTGTAAATACATACATATTATAGATAGAAAACAACCAGACCCGGAACAAATACTTGTAGGTCGTACAAATATTTCTTCCGTGCGGGGATCGATCCCGCGACATGCTGCGCAGCAGTCGATCGCTCAACCACTGCGCCAACCGTGTCGTCATCATATAAAAAAAAATGTGTTGTCCCATTCTATCCTGAGGGTGTCATAAGAGCCGACTAAAGGAAATGATAAGGCTGATAACCTAGCCGCAACAGAAGGAAAACTTGTTACAACCCCGACTGGCCAGCGTGGCATAGAAGGGTTTCTACTCTCCATGTAGTTGGAGGAGCCCCGACTCATCAGTGAATCATGTATGGGCTGAGAAAGAAGCGAAGCCGTGGGTAAACCAGGTGGGGTTTCCTTCTCTTGCTCTCAAGGTTTCCGGACGTATCATTGCTCTTATAATATAAAGGTGACACTACATTATATTCTAAATCTATCACCACACGGAGAAAAAATACTTTAGGCTTTATAAATTACGGAATATTATTTTTTTGTTCTTATTTTTTATTCTTATTTTTATTCTTATTTTTCACCTGATGTTAAGCGACACTGCGACCTAAGATGGAGCGCGCTTGCCTAGAAGAAACCGATTCACTCGTGATTTAAAGACCCCCAGATTATATCTATCGGGGAAGACTCACTCAGGAAGCGCATTCCACATTTCCGCGGTACGCATGATAAATTTGGTAACAAATATACAAAAAAATAACGTTCAAACGAATTGTAAACCTCAAACCTTTTTTAAATTCTGTTAATAAATGGCTACAAAAAGTGGGCAGTTTTTTTTAATGTCTTTAATATCATTATAACACTATCATGAGAATTGCAATGTATTGGCGTAAATTTTTAGAATGATTTTTTATTCGTCTGGAACAATTCTGATAGCCGCAGATGGCTGATTATAGCTTTACCTGATGAGAGGGCGAGCGCTACAACAACTTGCGCTCCAGCCGAAAGATCTAGAATGCTCTGCACAGTGCACTATAGTGTATTAAAAATCTATGCAAAAATCTATTAGACGTCTTTACACTGTCTTAGAATACCAAATTAAATGAAATTAAACAAATCAAGCGTCAAAATCAAGTTAATAGTCCAATTAGATAAGTGTCGAGTTCAATGCCCGAATGGAGCTTTCAGTCAAAATGGCTGATTAGTTTGCTATTCGACTTTCCTAGCCGGATCTGTGTCGGCACATCAAACAAAAGAACAATGGCGCCGAAACCGGCATTATTCAATTGTATATATCACACGAATCATCAAAGTTAAAGATTACATTCGACTGCGTCGGTTTCGGCGTCGGCAAAAGAGTTTAATGGGAATACCGATAAAAAATCGGAATTTGTTCACTACCGGCATATCCTCGTTTTTTCCTTGGAAATCCTCTTGGGTATCCGGCCATTGAGGATTAGCAGGGGTTTGTGGGTACGCCGAGGGAAGCGGCTCCTGGCAAGACACCGAAGAAGCGAAGAAGTCGCTTCAGAAGATGAAACGCTTGTGGTTCTTTACACAAGTAAGAGAAGGAGGAGATAGAATTCGTCTACAGCCAAAAGGATAGAGCGAAACGTACCTATGAGGCTGTACACAAAAGACAAGAAGTAGCACAAGTGGAGTTTAGTGAGTATGGGGGCGCTATAACATATTGCGTGTCCGGGGTGCGCAAAGATGGTAAAACAACGCTCATGTTACTAGACTGCCGTATTGTTTATGATCATTTCCCAGGCGGCTTGAATTAGACTTATAAACTTAGTATTCTAAGTTGGTCTAGTGGTTAGATGTTCCACCTTTGGATCAACGGGTCCCGGGTTCGATTCCGGGGTCGGGCAAGTGTCTTTGTCTAAACCAAAGGCACTGGCTCGCAGTCTGGGTGTCATTTCTATCTATAATATGTATGTATTTACAAAAAAAAATGTATATAAGTAGTTTATCATCCATCTCGTTACCATAACACAAGCATTAAGTTGCTTAGCTTGGGACGAGATGGCGTTGTGTGAAATGTCCAAGGATATTTATTTTATTATTTTAAATACCACGCAGACGCTTCACTCAGACGCGTCACTCTATATCTATAATTTGTCTAAGTCAATGCTCCAAACGTATAAATTAATTAATTAGCGACACACTCGACAATTATCGGGTTTGTTTACTCCGGATAATTGATTCGGAGTATTGTTTGACGAAACGTTATCACTTGCGCATGTCTTGATTCGGGTGGGGTTAATTAGCTGTGCTAATCTTTTTATTTGATGATGACATATGGTACAGACACGCTCACTAAGGGCTCCATCAAAAGGCTCAAAGTCACCCAAGCCCAAAGGGCAATAGAGAATGCTATGCTTGGAGTTTCCCTGCGAGATTGAATCACAAAAGCCACAGGAGCCCACAGGGTTGCCAAACTTAAGCAGCAGTGGGCAGGGCACATAGTTCGACCAGATGGGACAGAAAAGTCCTCGAGTGGCAACCGCGCTCCGGTAGTCGCAGTGCTGGCACACAGTGGACCGATTACCTGGTTAAGGTCGCCAGAAAATGATGAATGTGTGCGGCTCTGGACCGATTTGACTGAAATGATGTTCTTTTTATGTATTTAGAAACAAGAAACATTGCTTAGTTTTTTTTTTATTAAAAAAAGCATACGGCTAGTTGCTTGTCGCGTGTGACCGGAAGTGACAGTCATGCGTCGCCGTCCGGAGAAGGAAACTGGTTCTTTCAGTTACTAACAACATTTTTCTTTATTAAAGCTCTGGTCACATTAATCACGCACAAGAACACACAACCACCCAAGTTCGTGTTATTTGACTGCAACCATTACACAGAACTGGAAAACAAAAGTTTTCAAACAGTGCGTCCTACCCGTCATGACATACGGTGCCGAGACGTGGACACTCAGTGAGACTAGTCCACCAGCTTAAAGTCGCTCAGCGAGCTATGCTTGGAGTTTCTCTGAAGGATAGGATCCGCGAGACTATCCGACAGAGGCCTAATGTCACCGATATTGCTCAGAGAATCAGCAGACTAAGGTCTAGTCATATATGTAAAAGAACCGACAACCACTGGGGTAGACGAGTTCTTGAGTAGTTACCGTGAATCGGCAAGTACTGTGTAGGACAGCCCTCTGCTAGATGGGGCGTCGATCTGCGAAAGGTTGCGGGTAGCAGCTGGATGCGTCAAGCTGAAGACAGAGGAGGCTTATGTCCAGTAGCGCACTAGAGTGGGCTGATGATGATGATGATTCTAAAAGGTGGAGGTGGTAACACTCATAACACTACTCTTTTGTTCAGGGTAACAAATCAAGTTAGGCAAGTAACCGATTCCAGGAAAATTGGGAAACAGCAAGACAAAGATTTATATTCAAAAACACGCACAAAAAGGTTTGAACGAAAATGTGAGTTGCCAGATACCATTATACCCTGTACGGTTGTGGTACCAAAAACTTAACACCAAGTCTCATATTCCATTCCCAGTCTAATAAAGTAGATGCCGTACCATATCACGTCATATTCAGGTCAATGTATTAGAATTTTCGCAGACGAGCAACTGTGTATCCACTTTTTTGTGTTACCATGGCGCAAAAGTAAACCCGTCGGCTGGCGTGATTGTAAGGGTGCTTGCACGCGGTACTTGCACCGGAGCAAGTAAAGATACGGTTAACATGCCGGAATAGTGCTTAAGGTCCTGGCACAAGTTACTTGCCTTTCCATGGTGCAAATAACTGGAACTAGTCAATGTCAAATCAAATATCTCAATGAACAAAAAAATATTTTACAATCATTGGTTAGAACGTAGATTTCCCAGAATTATAAAATTTCCTGTAATAAGAAGCCAAAGAATTGGGATTTTGATTGTTGAAAATCAGGAGAAAGGAACTTTATTTACGTAGGTTTTATCTTTGATTTATTGGTAATTTTCGCTGTCCTCTGTCCGTCCCTATGTATGCTTAAATCTTTAAAACTACGAAACGGATTTTGATGCAGTTTTTTTTAATAGATAGAGTGATTAAAGAGGAAGGTTTTTAAGTATAATACATGCATAATAATGTAGAGAAACACTGATAAATTTAGAGGTTATCATTGCACCCATGCGAAGCCGAGGCGGGTCGCTAGTATTTTATAAAGAATAATTTAATATTACTTTTCATGAAACAATTTAACTGAATATTATGCAAAAGTAAAAATATTAAAGTAGCTCGTCTGCCCGCCCCCATAACTTTGCATACAACTTTGCGTACAGTCAGCCTGTTATAAAGAACATTATGTCCGCAATATAAAAGTACAGTCACGCACATTAATCACGGGAACCCTTTTTTACGCCCATCACACTGGCTCGCATGTTAGGTGATAGGTGATTTATTACGTATCTCATCATAGAAATTACCTTGGCTACTATGTATTAGTTACCATTAGTTTGCGTTATGTTTCTATGACAATAGTATCTATCTCCCTCACCTTTTTCCCAATTACGCCCCTTTCACACGACAGTCCAGTTTTCTGCAGGATCCCGTTTGATGGCGAAAATGTTTATATGCTAAAAACCGATCCAGTCGAATTGTGCTATTCGGTTTTTGTCACTAGAAACAGGATTCTGCAAAACTGAACTGCCCTGTGATACAGTAAAAAGCCGGTCTTGCGAAACTGGACGGCCGTGTGAAAGGGGCGTTAAATTGATTACCGCATCGGTCTAGATTTATTTGGCTTACTACCAGTATTTACACGGAGCGATTGCCGATTGCCTTCCGCGGCATCTAGTGAGTTCACCGGTAGTTATATGGTTAGACCAACTGACAGTTTTCACGCTACTGACTTCGTGTCACGACTGCCATAGATTGTACAATGGCAAATACTACACACACACGCCAGAGGTCAAATATTTGAGCTTGACCTCGTTTTGATGGACCACGCACACTTCTAAATTCAGCTTGTATTGACAGTTCAAAGCGTCGCCACCCCGGCAAGCTTGGCACATAGGCTAAATACCCTCCATGTAATTAGAGGAGGCCCGTCTCAGCAATGGGTCATGTATGGGCCGAGTAGTGGTAGAAGTATATTGTTGACAAGCAATAGTATGATGGCAATAAATCTTATAGCAATAGCCATTAGATATTGATTCGTAATATGGAGTATCATAAATTAAAAACGCCCATTCACGATGAATACAAAAATAATCTTTTGTGAATCGAGTGGATTTTTACAAATAAATAACTTTTGAAGTTTATTAATTATGCCTTCATGGAATTACACCGTTTTCTTTATTCATGAAGTTTGTTTCGTTATTAAAATGCGTGGTAATCCATCAGAGTTTCAATCAAGACGCCTGCCATCTTTCACGTGGTAGGCGAAAATGTAATGCTAGTACTACACCTGGACATTCGTGTTTGCTATTCGCACCGTGCGGTGACGGATTTAGAATACACTGTGTCACAACCCCATTCCAACCTAAGGATGTCGTAAGAACCGACAATAGAAAATGACAAGGCTGTAAACCAAGCCGCAAGAGAAGGAAATCTACGAAACCCTGTGCCAACCCGTCTGGCCAGCGTGGCACAGAAGGCTAATTACCCTCCCCCTAGTAGTCAAAATCAAATCTCATTTAATCAAGTTGACTGAAAAGAGCTCTTTTGACAAGTCAAACAACAAAATAAAATTTAAAATTTACCACTTAAAATTTAAAATGGATTATTACCATCTGCCTGCACTACAGAGAAGAACCGACAAGAAATTCTGTAGTTGCTCTTTTTAGATCGCCATATTTTTTGGTACAAGGCTGGATATAAGACAGATTTGTGAGAGCAAACTCTCGCAAGAGTCGCAAAGGGCTAAACATCAGCCAGATCTAGTCAACAATAGTAACCTTCTAAAGCCCGAGCTAACCGACGCCCCGCACCAGTACCTGATCACAAGCATGACGCATGTGGCAGCCATCGCCGTTCTCAACCATATTGCAGGGAAGAGAACGTCGCTTAGGGAGGCCATGGTGGAACGTCTGAACCTGACTTTAAAGTCAGTGTCCAACTGGGGCGATGACAATCTAGTCGGGTTCAATGCGACCAAAACACAGGCGTGTCTATTCACCGCAAAGCGGAGTCCGTTCAACTTGACTCCCACTTTCCGAAATGTGTCCGTGCCAATTGCGGGTCGACTCGAGCTTTTGGGCATGAGGTTATGTTCAGACCTTAACTTCGGGAGTTCCATAGAGTCCAAAGCGAAAACTGCAGCAAAGAAACTTGGTATCCTATTTAAGGTGCGTCGGTACTTCACACCTGGACAGCTTCTCACTCTTTACCAAGCTCAGGTCCGCTCAGGTATGGAGTACTGTTCCCACCTTTGGGATGGCTCAGCCAAGTATCAGTTAGCCGCCTTGGATTCTGTGGAGCGCCGGGCCTACAAGCTCATTGGTGATACGCGGTTGGTGCAGGCAAAATTGCAGAGCCTCGAGCACCGACGACGAGTTGCTTGCCTCTGCGTGTTTTATAGGATACATTTCGGTGAGTGTGCGCAGGAATTGCACGAATTAATTCCACCATCCCCTTTCCATCATCGGACATCCAGGCGTGGGGAGCGACTTCATCCTTATGTGGTTGAAATTCCACATATTCGCACTAAGCGTTTCGCTTCCTCTTTCTTGATGCGGACCGCTAAGGAGTGGAACTCGCTTCCTACGTCTGTATTTCCAAGTAAATATGACTTGGATGCCTTCAAGTCTGGAGTGAATAGGCTTTTACTGTCCCAGCGGGTTACACCGTCGGCCTCATCGTCACTTACCATCAGGTGAGATAGAGGTCAACCGCCGGACAGTTGTTAATAATAAAAAAAAAAAAAAAAAAAAAAAAAAAAAAACGACCCGCCACACGACGCCAGTAGATATTATTCTCATTATTCTCTCGTAACTATTAATAAATATTTTTTTCATTAGTTGGCTCTAACGACACCCTCAGTATGCAATGGGGTGGTGATGTTTTTTGAATCCGTCGTTTTGGTCTACATTCTTGAGTGTACATTCCAGAGCGGTAACCATTCTGCCAACCCACGCACGCCGCAACCTTCCACGTAGAGGCCATAAAAGATACAAATGGATCCCCTATTACAATAAATGTGGCATTACAAACACTTTTGCAACATGAAAACATTAAATTTCAATTCTCGTTTGCTGGAACATATACTATACTACTTCACACATAATGACCCAGTGCTGAGTAAGGCCTCCTCCAAATAAATGGAGGGTAATTAGCCCACTGTGCCTCGCTGGCAAGACGGGTTGACACAGGGTTTGATCAAGTTCCCCCTCGACTGTGCTGCTACCTTGTCGTGGTGAAGGGGCTTGAGTGCCTCAATGATCCGTGGGGCCATACCGGCCAGGGCCTCCCATGCCGGGCGGGCCCACGGGGAGAGGTGAGACGAAGAGCGACACCCAGCGCCGCAGTCGACTGGGGCTCCAGGGACTCCTCTGTCCTCAGAGTTGCCCTGCGAGTCCTGGACCGCTGCGGTGCACCAACGCCCTCGGGTTGTCGCTAACCCGAGGGCTGACGGGCCTCCTTCTGCGAGGCCGTTATGTCGCAGAAGGGGGCTGCGGGGCGGGTCGCAAAGGAGGGAGCTCCGGCTGACCCGCGCCGCGGACGGAGGCAGGAGTGGAGGGGGGTCGTGACGATGCGAACCCCTTCTGCCCTCGCCTGAGAGGCCGGTGGTGATTCGGGGGAACCGTCACCGACGAAAGCCTCGATGACTAAGGGCGTCCCAGCGTACCGGGACGCCCTCTCTGACAGTCGCTTGCCCGTTGCGGGCACCACGCCGGGGCGTCACAGTAGAATGCGTTTACGCGAACTTGTGGCGCCCCAAGCGCGCCATGTGAGGGTATACCACTGGGGTTTTAGTGGGTAGACGACTCTTGGGTAGACGACCCTTGTCGGAGTCCCACATAATCACCGACCTCTCCCCCGGGGGGCGGTGGTATGCATAAAGCATTTCCCCAGCGACAACAAAAAAAAAACGTGGCGAGCGTATTCGAGCGTATTCTAAATACAGTTGTATTCCGAAGCATTTTAGGTTGAATTTAAATTGTTACTGAATTAGTCTCTTGGCCGCCACTCCGTTGGTCGGCGCTGACCCTAAGTCGCCTCTTAAGACACCCTAAAGATGGTATGGGTTGTTGACATTGTGAGATCCGTCACCACACGGAACTGTTCATTTTTCTAAAATACTGTTTAATATTCTTTGATTTAAAACTGCATAATAATGGCGAAGCAGTGCAACGCTTGTAATTCATCAATTACGGATAACTTCTTTATGGAATGCTCAAATGACAAATGTAGGAGAGGATATGATTTAAAATGTCTCAAAATTACACTGGATGCTTTTAAGTCATTTACCTTAGCATATAAGAAGAAATGGGTATGTCCGGAGTGTGTTTGCTCAAATCCAAAACGCGGGAATATTAATACGCCGGTCAGAGCGGATACCACTAGGTTACAGGTAACCACGACACCTGACAATGTTAACACCAAGCGAGGGGGCCAGGCCCAATCCTCGCCGACAAGTTTAAGCAACGTGGATTCCGTGTTTCTAGACGAACTAAGGCAGCTCAGGGTGGATATTATAGCCCGTCTAGACTGTCAAGCAAATGTGATTACACTCATGCAAAGTCAATATGCAGAAACAAAAAGTGATCTTGACAGATTAGTTGATTTAATGACGGTGATAGAAGAAAAAGTCAATCTTAACTTGACTTTGACTCAAAATGCCCAACCTCAGGCAACGTCCACCAGCGCTCTATCAACGAAGGAGGCATCTACGAGCTCTCACTCTTCATCTGCTGAAGCCGTTGGTCAAAATAATCCTGATAAATCTAAATCTAAACAAAAATATATGGGTCGGCAACCAACCGCCTCAATGCAAAATGTAAACATGCGTGGGGCCACGAAATCTACTGTACCTAAAGCACAGGCGATTATTAAAAGCCCACCGGATGTTATTCGTTATATCGTACAGCACGAGATTATTCGTCCTTTTTAATAGGTGTATCTGAAAAACACTATAACATCTTGAATAATGCGAAAGTGTGGCCACTGAACGCGGAATTTAATGAATGGATTTGGTTTCGTAAACAACCGAAGAGCCCGCTCCATTAATAATGGTCTAATTGAGATATATTACCAAAATGTAAGGGGTCTTCGAACCAAGCTGGACAACTTCAGAAACAACCTCGTGTCGTCCGACTCGGACTTATTCGCTATTACTGAGTCAGGCTGCAATCAGTCAATACTAGATGCGGAAATTGTTCCACTCGGATATAAAATAATAAGATGTGATCGAGCGGACGGTCGGAAGCAAGGCGGCGCGCTTCTTGTGGCCGCACACCGGTTCGAACTGCGACAAGTACCTATCTCAGACCCGTCGATAGACACTTGTGTGTTCGAAATGGTTTGTGCAACGGTACATTTAAATAAACGATTTTTGTTTGTGTGTTGTGTTATCTATATTCCGCCAGGTAGCTCGGAAAATGATTATTTGTTATTATTTAGAAAAATAGAAAGTATGTGTGATAAATATGGTGAAGTTATTGTGATCGGTGATTTTAACTTGTATTCATGTCCTGTTAATATTAGTAACTATTATGAATGTTTTATGTCATATTGCGAGTTCACTCAAAGTAACACAGTACCCAATTGTTCAGGTCGTCAGTTGGATTTGGTACTGACTGCTGGTATTAGCGGAGGGGTGACGGTGGTGGCGGCCGATGAGGCACTGGTGCCCATCGACGCGTACCACCCGCCGCTAGCGATTAGCGTGTGGCCCGCTCCCGCTGCCTCCCCGCCGACAACCCCCGCCACCGGTACTAGTGCTCGCTTTATTAGACCACGGTGGAATTGGAATAAGGCCGATTTCCAATTGTTATATTCCAGGCTTACTTCCACGGACTTGAGTATATTGTATGAAATGCATGATTTGGAAGAGATGTTGAACTTCTTTTATGATAACATTAATGATGCTATAGATGGGTGCGTGCCGCGAAAAAAACTTAATAGTGGAAATTCGAAGTACGTATACCCAGTATGGTATACAAGCGACATAATAAAAGATATTCAAATTAAAGCTAGACTTCATAAAAAATTCAAAAAATCAAATTTGATTAGTGATTATCATGAATTTGCAGAGTGTAGAACTCGTATAAAAAAATCAATTGAAATTGCGCACATAGAACATAGAAATAAAATTCAATGTCAATTTGTAAAGGACCCAAAATCGTTCTGGCAGTATATTAGGTCAAAACAAAAAAACACAAAGCAAAGTATTGTAAAGGACGGTCAACATTTAACGGATCATGAGTGTGCTGGGCAGTTCGCAGACTTTTTTGAGTCCGTATACAGCAAGGTGCCACCCCAACTGGACGCGGGCGCGGCGGCGGCGGAGGCCGGCGTGACCAATGCACGTGTGCATATTGGGACGTTGAGCCTTTCGGAAGTTCAGCAGGCGCTTAGAAATCTCAAGCCAAAACGCTCGTCTGGCCCAGATGGTATACCAGCGTTTCTGTTCCGAGACTGTGGGGGGGTACTAGCGGAACCATTACTTCACATTTTTAACACATGTTTAGAACAAGCTACGTTCCCTCGTAGGTGGAAGGTTACGCGCGTTATTCCGGTCCCGAAAGGAAAATCTGGTCCGGACATCAGTAGCTATAGACCGGTAGCTGTACTATCGACCCCTGCTAAAGTACTGGAGTCAGCTATTCAGGGCTCAGTGCAGGTACAAATCCGTGCGCATCTATCAGATGCGCAACATGGGTTCCGGCCGGGACGCAGCACTGCCTCTAACCTGCTCAACTTTATGGTGCAAGTGGTACCGTCAGTAGACTCTGGAGCACAGGTGGATGCTGCGTACTTTGATTTTAAAAAGGCCTTTGATACGGTTGATAATGACGTCTTATTACGGAAGCTAGCGAAAATTGGATGTACGCTGCCTCTGCTGCAGTTTTTCGCTAGCTGCATGGAAGATCGTCAACAATATGTAGACTACAATGGCAGTGAATCTCGCCTGTATTACACTAGGTCCGGCGTGAGCCAGGGCAGCAATGTAGGGCCTCTCGAGTTTATTATAATGATAAATGACTTACCGGAGGTCGTCAGACATGGGACTTGTTTACTGTTTGCAGATGACCTGAAATTGCTGCTCGAGGTTAGGGATCACTCGAATTGTGAACGACTACAGGACGACATCAATCGAGTGGTCGAGTGGAGCATCAGCAACAAACTTAATTTTAAAATTTCCAAATGCTCGGTGATGTCTTTCACTCGCGCCAGGACTCCTTTGTATTATCAATACAAGGTAGAGGATGAGCCGATGCAAAGGGTATCGCAGGTACGAGATCTAGGGGTTATCTTCACTCAGGAACTAACCTTCCGTGAGCATATCAATAAGGTATGCAAGAAGGCATACCGAAACCTAGGTTTCGTGCTCAGGCAGTCTCAGGGGTTTACCAACATCACGACACTCAAGGTATTGTATGACGCGTTAGTCAGAAGTCACCTTGAGCATAGTGCAGTTATTTGGGCTCCTCACGAGGTGAAATATAGTGTCATGTTGGAACGTGTCCAAAACAAGTTCACTAGACACCTCTATTTAAAACTATATGGGGTATATCCTTTTTACCCACTGATGTACCCTACACTATTTGTACTAGGTATGGTAGGGTACAATACGTTAAAGGTGCGACGGGACTTTGCACTCGCAGCGTATGTAGTGAAGCTACTGCGTGGCGAGGCACACAACCCGGGAGTACTGCGGCACCTGGAACTTTGCGTGCCTGATCAGTACGTGCGGAGGCGGCGACGTCCGCCCCTGCTTGCTGTGCCTGCGGCCAGGACCAACTTACTGGCGAGGACTCCTCTCACTAGAGCCTTGCGGGTGGTGAATGAGGCTCACGAGAGGGTAGATGTATTGCTGTGCAACTCGAGTGAATTCGCAAAAGCTGCATTATATATAATATGTTATTTAGATGTAGGTTAAAATTTAGGATTTATGTAATTTTATAGTAAGTAGAATAAGGATTCAACATGTAAGGCCACTCTACCGCATTGGATCACTGATCTGTAATGGTAGAGGTGGAAGATGAATAAATAAATAAATAAATAAAATAAATTCTTCACTCAATTGAATGTACAGTATTTCTTTTAAAAAAAGTTGGCAGCCCTAGTTCCAAACTTACCAACGTCCTAATCTAAACTACAGTATCGACTTGTAAGTACATATTCAAATAATTTAATTATTCTTGTAATCAATACGACACCCGCCACGTTAACTGAATATTCTGCTAACGAGCCTTGTAAGAACACCCATGTCTATTTGAAGTAACGTTGCTACAGCTTATAATTTAATTGTTAGGGACTATCTTAATGTATTCCGCGCGTTTAGTGAAGTTCTGCGTTGACAAACTGCCTCGTTGGTCTAAGGGTTAGATGCCTTTGAATCAACGGGTCCCGGGTTAAGTTCCTGGGTCGGGCCTGATTTTGTCTTTGTCTCCGGATTCCTGTCTTTGTCTAAACCAGAGGCACTTGCTCTGAATCTGGGTGTCATTTGTGTTCGTGAATTACATGTTTGTAAACTGATACACTGATACAGGTTATAGCCGATATAATATGGATATTGGCGCTTTCTGCAAAATATAAGAAAAAGTAGGTATTTCTTCTCAAAGTGTTTGGATGTAGTATTACTTGCGACTTCGGCCGACGAGTTGCAGGAGATGGTAACTGCTATAAGTGCAGCTTTTGTTAGAAACGGAATGAAGATAAATGTTAAGAAGACGAAAGTGATAGTGTATGAAAGAGATGAGGCAGTGACAGACTGCAATATCGTGATTGGAGATGAACAAATTGAACAGATAAATGGGTTTGTGTATTTGGTTCAAAGTTTACAAGAGATGGAAAGTGTGAGAGTGATATCGAAAGAAGAGTGAATGCAGGGAACATGGTGAATGGAGCTTTGCGCTCCTTTATGAACAGTCGGTAGGTGTCTAATAAGGCTCGTTTGGCTGTGGGAGTGTTGGTTCCGACACTCATGTACGGAAGTAAGAGTTGGGTATGGCAGAAGAAACACGAAAACAGAATAAATGCAGTTGAGATGAGAGCGTTAAGAAGTATGATAGGAGTTAAACTGAGTGACATGATATAATATAGTGAGATAAGGAAGCGTTATAGTCTGAAAGAAAATGTAGTGATGAAATGTAGTGTGAAAAGAAAGGTATGCTGAGATGTTTTGGCAATGTCGAGAGAATGCATGAAGAACGATTTACGAAAAAAGTGTATAAGGCGAGTGTGAATGAAAGTGTTGGAAGGGGAAGACCTAGGCGGACGTTTCAAGACCAAATCAGGGACGTCTTGAAAAAAGGCCAGGTCAAGAGTACCCTAAACCGAAGAGCATGCATGAAGGGAATAATGAAAGTGGACGAAGCAAAACAAGTATATAAGGATAGTAGTAAGTGGAAAGAAGTGGTCTCTGCCTACCCCTACGGGAAAGAGGCGTGATTATATGTATGTTCCCCATACTTCAAAAATAGTTTTTTTTTTAAAACGACACCCCTGCTTTCCTTGTAGCATGTCTTGCAGGGGCTGTTTAAAAACACGTAATTCAGAAACACAAATTATTACACCCAGACTTAGATCAAGTGTCTCTGGTTCACACAAAGACACTTGCCCGACCCCGGAATCCAACGGCAACTTACATTTACAAATTACAAGAAACTGCTCTTTTCGGTAGACACTTTAGCTGGCTACTAGGATTTGTTGCACCATGTACAGAGTTGATATGACAGAGGGGCATTAAATTACACTACGTATACTATAAGTGATTAGTATGAATTCGAAACGGTACAGAAAAAAATACACGTGATTTTTCATGAGGGGTAGTCTTAAACCTCACCAGGTATCACCAAGGGGGAGATAGGGGTAAAAAAATTTAAAAAAAAATTCATGTGATTAATGGACAGCCCCTAAGGTTAATAAACGATGCGTTAGGCATAAACATCTGTTAAGAAAGATACATCATGTTCAAATGAGGCAAAAATTTAAAAATCATTTGCGGCTAAGCTATTGCTCCAATTTAATTGATTTTTGGTAGTATAGGCATATAGGCAGTTAAAAAAATGCCTCTATGTCGTATCAAGCCTGTATATCGCCTCCGTTTATTTAGAAGGCGCTATGGTTTGTTACACATAATGCGGTAAGCGATCCAGGTCCCACTGGCATCGCAATCGAAAGGGTGTGGGGATATGAGTGGAGTATTAGTGGGTAGGGGTGTGCCCTCCCCTACCCACGGATGCTTCCGAGTGCACAAATAATACAACCACATGACCTTCTAGATCAGCGGACGAATACTGAATCACCTTGCCTTATCGATTTAAAAAAAAATCGTTAAATACTATAGCGTTAGGTTGGGACGTATCCCACTCGCTTTTGACACAAGCATTTTGCAAGAACTTTTTAACTTAACAGAGTTCTTTTTATATTAGTATTTTCTAGTATAGTAAGTTTGGGGCCCAGGTTTATTTATTACTAGCGATGCACGGTACTTCGCACGGGTGCAATGATGAACATCTAAATTTATGCATGTATCTATACTAATATATAAAGCTGCAGAGTTTGTTTGTTTGTGTGTTTGTTTGTTTGTTTGTATGTTTGTTTGAACGCGCTAATCTCAGGAACAACTGGTCCGATTTCAAAAAATCTTTCAGTGTTAGATAGTCCATTTATCGAGGAAGGTTATAGGCTATATTTTATTTTCAAAAGAATTAGGGATCCGTATGAAAATTGCGATTTTGTAAACCAAGGTGTAAAATCGAAAACCAATTTATGCGTGCGCTGCAAAGCTATTGACAATAGAACAAAATGATGTACTACGGGTTTGTAGGTATTATAAAGATCTACAAAAAAGTCCGCGAGAGCACATATCTAACTATCATAGTTTAGTCACAATAACCGATTTTATGTTCATACAAAATATGCACGGGTTCGAAGCCCACGCGGGCGAAGCCGCGCGCAAAAGCTAGTTATACATAAATCTCTGTAGAGCACCCTTCCGAACCGGTGGTAGTTTTGGCATGAATATGAGTGAACGCAGGGATTGTGAGGGATCAGGGGAGACGGAGGGATTGTAGGAGTGAAGAGTTGTGTGTGAAAGGTGTGAATGTAGGTATGACGACTGATAGGTGTGTGTGGAGACTACCACCTAGTGTGGGACAGGGGCCATAAGATGATAATGGTATTTATAAATATGACGATTTATAAGAGTTGAAACCTACGTAAATAAAGTTCCTTTTGAGTTTGAGTTAAAAACCTTCCTCTTCAATAACTCTATCTATTAAAAAAACCGCTTTTAAATCCGTTGCGTAGTTTTAAAGATTTAAGCATACATAGGAACGGACAGACGACAGCGACTTTGTTTTATACTATGTAGAGACAGTGATTTGTTTTGTTTGAGACATGGAAGACTAACAACTAAAACTATCCGCAGGAATTGTGTGAGATTTGACAGCACTATACCTTAGCTTGTTGTTTCGATCTCATAATCCGCTAGGTTTTGTTGTGGATACCAGAGAGTGAGAGTGAGCATATTGAGGCTGAATTGCACAGTAATTTGTCTAATATGTTGGAGGAGACTGTATCTATATATTATAATGGTGTATAATTTACAGAAGTTAGAATTGCCGTTCCACGTGGATCTCCTCATATTGCAATGTCTATAGATATCTATGGACTCAAGGTGTGCATATTAAATTTATTGTCTCTAAATCTCTCCTCTGAATTAAACAACTATTTTATCAAGATGTGACACGAACATTAAATTATTTAAAATAGAACTTCTATTTTAATGTAATTGGAGATTTAGATTTAAATTAATGTCCTTTGCTAAGAGATTTATACCACAAAATAGTTAGGCGCAGTAATTAATCTACATACAACGCTTGCTCAGGCAACGCTCAGCAACATTACGTTGTAGCGACCGCATGCTACATACTTTACACAGTATAACCGAAAAATCTGAACTAATTGCATCAAGGAATATCGCCTACAAAATGCGAGAATTACCAAAAACTCCTACACAGCGATAGCGAAATTTCAACAGCAATTTGCATAGTTAATGAATCCCCGACTACAACTACCGGGGGATAGGATAGGCGCTGCGACCCCTAGCCAGACATACCACCTCGTCTGGCTGGATGATCATCCCTTTGCGCTTTCGGCTCGGTTACGGTACGATACGGTACAGACAGGTAAATAAATAAATAATAAATAAATAAATATCCTTGGACATTTCACACAACGCCACCTCGTCCCAAGTTAAGCAACTTAATGCTTGTGTTATGGTAACGAGCTGGATGATAAACTACTTATATACATTTTTTTTTGTAAATACATACATATTATAGATAGAAATGACACCCAGACTCCGAGCCAGTGCCTCTGGTTTGGACACGCGTTCTGATTTCTTTTTCTGTGCAAAGATATAAAAAAAAGTTTTTCGCCTTATCATTTCCTTTTGACGTCTTTTACAACACAAGATGGAATAAATAGTGCAGTGACATCACGTAATCGCACTAAGTACGAGTGGTACAGAACATTACCTGGGAAAGTATAAATTATGGCTTCGAATGTCACTTTATTTTCGCAGGAGACCCTAATCATCTTTCTTGCAATCATCATGCTTTCTCATTTAACAAGGCCAATGACGCGTGAGTCTACAAACGCCCATGGGCTACGACATAATATGGTCTAACTTGGGTATAGACATTTGAATTATACGTGACGTAAGAATTACTTAGACATTTTTGATTAAGCTAATTTGTGCCGCACATTCGCATAATTGTCTCAAAGCGAACACTGTGTAAGAACTTTCGCATTTCCAAGTACCCACAAATAGGGTTGTCAACAAAGGAGACAATTTTGCTTGTTCGATGAGTTAATGATAAAATTTCGGTGTATATTAATGAAACATATATTGATCTATTCCTTATAATCTTTGGATTACAATGGTATAGTTAGATAGACATGGTTTAACTGGAATACTGAGAAATACGACAAAAATGTGAACATCAAAATAACTTGGAAATCAGATCTAAACTAGAGGGCTTGTCAAAAATACCTAATAGCCATCAATAAAATTTCATAGTCTCTTATAATAAGTATTTCATGTAAATACTAGCCAGGTAAGGACTTGTAAGTAAGTACTTAGGTCTGTTTATTATAAGAATAAAAACCACATTGTTTAGGTATATAGGTAACACAAATATTTATTAATTAAGTTTTTTATCAAGTTTTTTCACCTTTTTATTATTATTTTATGATCTCAGTTAGACTTTACAAAAAAATATGCCCTGTTTTACATAATAAATTATTTACATTTTAAATAACATCACACGGTCAATAAACGTCACCATATCCAGTGGGCCTAACAAAAATTGTCTCCTTTGTCTTTGCAATATGTCTTCTTCTGAGCCCTTAAAAGATCCACTGCTGAATCTGTGCGTTCAATTACTGGAGGGTAATTAACCCACTGTGCCACGCCGGCTAGGAGAGATTCCGCAGGGTTATGTTTCAAGTTTGTCTTCTCTTGTGACTAGGTTTTCTGCCATGTAATTTGGAATGAAATGGGGAATAATAACATTATGTATTATAAATCAGTCACCACATAAACAGTGTATCTATTGATAATATGCTTTAAACACGGTGACGGAATACATAGTGTCACCAACCCATTCCATCCTGAGGGTGTCGTAAGAGCCGACTAATTGCAGTTACAAGGCCTAATTAATTACCTAGCCGTAAGAGAAAGAAGGAGCGACGATCTGCGAAAGGACATTAAATATCCTTGGACATTTCACACAACGCCATCTCGTCCCAAGTTAAGCAACTTAATGCTTGTGTTATGGTAACGAAATTGATGATAAACTACTTATATACATATTTTTTTTTGTAAATACATACATATTATAGATAGAAATGACACCCAGACTCCGAGCCAGTGCCTCTGGTTTAGACAAAGACACTTGCCCGACGAATCGAACCCGGGACCCGTTGATCCAAAGGCGGGCAGCAGCTGGATGCGTCAGGCTGAAGACAGGGCGCTGTGGCGCTCTTTATGGGAGGCCTATGTCCAGCAGTGGACAAATTTGGGCTGATGATGATGATGAAGAGAAAGAAAACTTAATACGAAACCCTGTGCGAAACAGTATGGCCAGCGAGACACAGTAGGCTAGTTATCCCCATATAACTGGAGGCGACCCGACTCACTGGGAAATATACGGGCCGAGTATTATCGGCCGAGAGCCGAGAATATTAAACTTGTTTCGTTTACTACGAAACAAGTATAAGTATTACTTTTGAAAGTCCAACCTTCTGGCAGCCCTAAGTATAAACGCGTGGGTAAGACAGAATGTCAGCTATTTCTCGGCAGTGTACTACACAAAGGTATCACAAACATGGAGACGCGACTGCGGGAGATTAGTGAACACGCTCTAGACACGAATAGGGTAGCCCCCTGTAGGTATATACCATTAGTTCACGGGACTAAGGCAATTGGTAATTCTACTAGTAATATGCAGCTGTATGCATGAATGGCCATAACTACCAGGGACTTACTACACAGTCCGTAGATGAGCCACTGCTGAAACGGGCCTCCTCCAACTACAAGGAGGGAAATTAGCCTACTATGCCACGCTGGCAAGACGGGTTGGCACAGGGTTTCATATCAAGTTAATAACTAGTGGTGACGATTGGCGAAGTTCTATAGTGGAAGTTTGTGGATGTACAGGTGGCGTCGTTAACCCCTGTTTTTAACTTTTTCAACGTTGGATATCATCATGGTATTATCATGGATACTCGTTCACTGGTGGGCAGGGCCGGATTTAGGGGTCCAGAGGCCTCGGGGCAACAAAGGAGTGGAGGCCCCTAATTAAATAATTAAGATTAATATAATCAAATAAAAAAAATATCAAAGGAAAAGATGTTTACTAGGTTTACTAGATTTTTTTTCCGAAGTCTCTATTGTGGAGGCCCCCTGCTTGTGGAGGCCCCGGGGCATTCGCCCCGGTTGGCTGCTGGAAGCGTAAGCAGCCCTTGCTCTTCAGCCTCCGCTCTGGCTGTTGGTGTTTAAGGCGACTCTGAGGACATAGGAGTCCCTGGGGTGAAACCCACCACTACATGGTGGACCGCTCTTCGTCTGCTCGCTCCCAGTGACCCGGCATGGGTGACCCTACCTGGTATGACACCAACGCCACGCAACACAACAAGGCAAGGCAGCACTGTCGAGGGTTCTTAATCGTGTGATTAATCCAGGTGATCAGCATTTGTAGCTTGAATAAAATATTAATGACATTTAAAGCTGCCCGCGGTATTCGCAAAAAAATATAAAAAGGCGGGTGATATTTACGTCATTTATGGCATTAATTTGACGTAAAATGCTCCCGCCATAAAAATAAAACTCAGAAAATCTCTATAGTACCTCGTAGCAGGCAGGTTTCATAAAAGTTTTGTTTACAACATAAAAACAAATCTTAACGCGTCTTGGGATCACCCGCCCGGTATCGCTTTTGACACATCTCGACGGCAAAGCCATGAATAACTTATGGTATTATTTTCCGTATCATCTCACTGTACGAATTCGCGAATGTTATACGAATAATACTGACTTATTGATGGTATACATCAATCAATATGCTTGTATAAGCAGCGACAAGAAAGGTGCGATATAAGTTCGAGTCCTTGAGTCAAATTACCTGCTAAATTGAAAAGGCCTTAATTGAAATTTTATCGAAGCTTCAAAAATAGGGACATTCAATTCTGGGAGTGTCGCAATACAAAGGGAAATGACAAGGCCTAGAACCTAGCCGCAAGATAAGGAAAACTTGTTATGCCACCCTGTGCCAACTCGTCTGCCCAGCGTAGGATAATATGCTAAATATCCCCTTCGTGTAACTGGAGGAGGTTAAACTCAACAGTTTAGGGGCTGAGTTGTAGTTGTAATAGTAAAACAACTACAGCTAATGTATTTTACGTGATTGGAATTGGATTGGAGTGATTATTATATTTTACGAGTATATGATTGGAACCTTCCTAGGACGATTTCGAAACGAGACCATTTTGAGTTTTTTAAGTTACGAATTACAGATCCACTTGTAACAAGGTGTCGGATAGGCACGTCCATAGAAAATAATAGGTTTGGCTGTTTGGGATATGCTTGTGCACCCTATTGATAATGCAAGTCTAAACATTTTTTTGCAATAAATTTGTTTACAAATAAAGTATTAATTTGAAGAAACCTCACAACTAACATAACAAAATTGTATTATCCATCCAACTAAATATTGGGATAACAACATAAGTAATTAATATGTGTAACAATATTAGGTTGATTAGTATGAAGATAAAGTGGCAATTTGTCCTATCTAGTGCCGTTATACGTAACTAATAATGTATGCCTTAGGTACAGACAGTAATGTAAAGAAAATACCACTCTAACACAAAGTCGAAAGGTTTAAATTTGTCTTACGATCTCCTCTTCAGGGTAATAAACATTATAAATTGTTAAATATTATATTTCAACCCAAATACAAAACTAAATTTTAGTCACCTTGGTTTAGTAGTAGTTTCGTCTACATTTTAAGTATCCCTTTTTCCCGGCATAAACTGATACAAGGCCGTTTGCGAAAATACCCGGCTTTAAGGGCCCCGAGAGAGAGAGAACAGAATGTCCCCCATCCTTACATACATATCATTACTATTGACTGCCTCGTTGGTCTAGTGGTTAGATGTGCCGCCTATGGATCAACGGGTCCCGGGTTCGATTCCGGGGTCGGGCAAGTGTCTTTTTCTAAACCAGAGGCACTGGTTCGGAGTCTGGGTGTCATTTCTATCTGTAATAAGTATGTATTTACAAAAAAAAAATTATTTAAGTAGTTTATCATCCATCTCGTTACCATAACACAAGCATTTAGTTGCTTAGCTTGGGACGAGATGGCGTTGTGTGAAATTTCCAAGGATATTTATTTATTTATTATTACATTAGGTACATGTCTAAAGTCTCTTTTTTATGTAAAAATAAGAAATAAAGAGTACACTAATAAATATAAAACTCCTCCGGTGGCGTTTGTGTGTATGTAGGTTCGCGATAGATCATTTATCATTACAGTGATTCATGAGAATGTTTATGGGGTAGTACACATTATCAGTCCGTGTGGTGTCGGATAAAAAAAGGTGACGCTAGAAGCGACTGAAAGAACGGAGGCAGCAGATCTGAAGGAAATCTAGTTAAAAACCCTTTGACAGCTACATTGCCCCCCTCATTCCACCGACTTCTTCGGGAAATCGTTCGCAGTCCAGGCAGTTAGACTCTGGAACGCCCTTCCGGAGTATCTGATGCATACTAAAAGTCTACAAATATTTAAAAAACAATTAAAAGAACACTATCTGGCAATAAGCAATGTTAATAGATCGTAACTGTCACTATTTATTTAAATGTCCAATATATTGAATTTTTCTTTTATTGTGTTTATATTGTATATATTAGTATATATTAGTATATTAAATAAACTATATAAGTATTATATTTGGTATTTGTAAATCTATATCAGTGTTAACGTCTTGAGCACACTTTGACCGCCAGTTCTAAATTGCCTTCTTTATTCATACAAAGGTTGCCTGGAAGAGATCGCGGTATGCGATAAGGCCGCCCAATGTACACTTTACCATAAGCATACTTTATTTTCTGTATCTTTTTATTTTTGTGTGCAATAAAGAGTTCATAAATAAAAAATAAATAAATAAATAAACTGGAACTTTCCATGAAGTGGGGCAAGGGCTGAGTTGTAAAAGGTGTTTTATCTTAAAGGTCCAAGCCATGGACGCGTCCATGGTCCAGGCATAGGTGCACGTTTTAAGAAAGTGATAGGTCGATACCCATAAAATCAATTTAGCACAGTCATTAAATTCAGACACTGCTCTTAATTAATAAAATTTCCAATTGCTTTTACCAGTATCGCTTTCAGAGATATTCGTTAACGTCATTATTGGATCTGAATTGATTCAATTAACGCGCCAAGTGCCTCAAAACAGAGTAGAACTCGTCTGTCATGAAATTAAGGCATGTCTTTAACATGGCCGAAGGATACTCGGCCCCAAAGAATCTCCCATTAACTATTGGAAAACACGCGACACTGGCAAAAATTCCCGAAGAATCTATAACATTGCCATAAAAAAAAAAGAAAAACAGAAAATACTTTAGCGCCGGCCACATACACACGTTTTCTATATTCGATTTCCGAATTCGTTTTCCGGGGTCGGAAATCCGAACGCATGGAATCAATATAAAATACACTAACTGACGCACACGTTCGCTTTGTTTCAGTACGGAAAAAAATCCGTATTCCATACATTCGGATGTCCGAACACGGAAAACGAATTCGGAAATCGAATAAGGAAAACGTGTGTATGCGGCCGGCCTAAAAACATATATCATCCAGACGTTCCGTAATTTGATTATTAAAATGTTTACTGCATACATTTTCAGCTTAAGCTGATAAAAAAGCTATAATTTTGAAATAAACATTTGAAAACTTTAAAGTCAAAATTAGCGTTATTAGTGCCAGTTTTATCATCTTTATGTAGTGGGTATGTAGCATTTGTATTGAGTCTGACATTTAAATATCCTAATAATGAAGAACGGAACGCTTATCGTCTCAATCAACCAACAAAACAAATCAAGCGTCAGTCAACCATCAAGCTAGTTTATTTTTGTGATTTTAATTGTACTGACTAAATTTTATTAAACTCATATTATAGCTGAGTGTAAAAGGAATGTTTTATTGAACCTTGGTGGGAACTGGGATTTTATATAAGATGGCAAAAGTAAAAGCTTGCAGAATTTGTCTGAGCACAGATGTAAAAATGTACAATTATAATAAATACAATCTGAAATCCTACTATGAACAAATTGTAGCATCAAAAGTAAGAATTTATTTGAGTAAATATTTATTTACTGTATCTGCATTTACATTGTTGTTAGTGCCATTTGTCTGCATATGCTTATCATCAGAACACAACACCAATATAGTTTTTATTAGGAAATGTAGACATGCTTGCTCTTTTTGTATTAAATTTCAAAGTTATTTGTAGCAAAACCCTTTGTTAGGTTCTCAGTTTTCACTCTATGGACTGTATAGATGAACAATAGCAACTTACAGCTTCATATGCAAATTGGATGTGATCTGATACTTATTATCCATTTAATTTCTTTAAGTGCATATTATACACATAAGTGTTCAACAGGACTCGGGGAAAAGGTACACTATATTGCACTTTAAGAAAATAACAACACTAATCATCATCATTAGCATTTTAGCGTAAAGATGTCCCTTGCTGGACTTGGGCCTCCCTACAGCATCTTAACAACTGCTGGCGTTGTTAAGATGCTGTAGGGAGGCCTGGCAGGCAGGACTGGTCCTAGGCCACCCACATTCATCGTTTTCTGGCAACCTAATAACCGATGAACTACACAAAAGTAATGCAGTAACCATACTGCTAGAGGCAGTCTTTTTTAGACAATGGGCCTTATCACTATACAGCAATTTTGTTATAGACTAGCTTATGGGCGCGGCTTCGCTCGCGTGGACTTCAAACCCGTGCTTATCTCTATGCATTTTTTTTTATGAATATAAAAGTGGTTATTGTGACTAAACTATGATAGTTAGATATGTGCTCTCGCGTATTTTTTGTAGATTTTAATAAGACCTACAAACTCGTAGTACTTCATTTTGTTCTATTGTCAATAGTTTTTGCAGCGCACGCATAAATAGGTTTTCGATTTTACACCTTGGGTTACAAAATCGCAATTTTCATACGGATCCCTAATTCTTTGAAAATAAAATATAGCCTATAACCTTCCTCGATAAATGGACTATCTAACACTGAAAGAATTTTTGAAATCGGACCAGTAGTTCCTGAGAATAGCGCGTTCAAACAAACAAACAAACTCTGCAGCTTTATATATTAGTACGGATAACATATTTTCCCGAACCATCAAACTCTCAATATATATTTTTTTAAACTGCAGGTCAGTTGCATACATTAACTATGCATTATTTTTGCACAGGTAAATAAAAATGATGGTTTCCCACACTACTTTTGCTATGAATGTGCAGCCATGCTCTATAAGTACCATAAATTCAGGGAGAAGTGCCGTAGTGGACAGAAGGTCCTCAAACAAATCCACTGTAATGAATCTGTGAGTAAAAAACTTCATTAACTAGCTTCTTGTTATCAGCCTGAAAAAGATGTCTAGAAGATGATAGAAGATTACGTAAGAAGATACTACTACTACTAATCAGCCTATACATGACCTGCTGCTGAGTGTACCCTTCTTCAATTACAGAAGGGACATTAGCCTATACTGTATCACGCTGGCCAGACCGGCTGGCACATGGTTTCATTTCAAGTTTTCGATCTCATGCGGCTAGATTTTTAGCCTTGTAATTTTCTTTATCTTGCTCCAGAACAACTCCATGATGGAATATAGTGGTGTCATTGTGTATTCTAAATCCAACACCGCACAGTTAATACTACCAATTTTATTTAAGAAGGATCACAGTGTTTTTTAAAAGACTCTGGTTGTTTCTAAGTTGCCTTCTCTAAGGGTTTTCACTTCTTTTCCTATGCACTTTGGTTCTGCCACTTATTGAAGCCAGGTTGTTAAAAGAGCATAAACGTTTTTGATGTCAATAGCATCTTGCATTTAGATAGATAACTATTGTACGGCTTTGAAAAAAACAATTAACAGATAAATAAAATCATGACACTGTTGATAGCATAATCACTAAGATGGTTAATTATGTGAGGTGTTTTTAGTGATTTTATGACCCTCTCTTCCACTGTGATGAGATTTAGCTCAACTCAATTAATATACAAATTTTACAATGTTAAAATATATTTCAAAATGTTTAATTTTTGGTTTATTTTAGCTTACACTTAAATCCATTTGTAAAGTTAATAGGGAGGATGAAAATCTACAGTCACATTTAAATATAGTGACTATCAACAACCGAATCAAAACATACCATGTGAAGTCAAAACAGAGTGTAAAATTAGAAAATAAGATGACAATTGTAGATAAAGGGTCTGATAATGATGTAGATAATAGTGATAATGTATATAATGATAATGATGTAATGGATAATGAGAGTGATGAAAAGATGGACATTGATGTAGAACGAGAAGATTATCAAAATGAAACAGTAGAACAGAAAGCTGAAGTCATTGAAGACAAAGTACAAAGTGATGAAATTCCATTAATAGAATTAAAAAATAATAAAACGGAGGATGTGTTTGTTGATGAATTAATGATAACGGAAAACAAAAAGACTGCTAAAGCTAGTAAGAGTAACAGAAAAAGTAAGAATACTAGTAGGAAAAGAAAAAAGATTATAGAGGATCAGAAAAGATGTAAGAAAAAGTTTGAACTCAACAAAAAGTCTGATTTAGATCCTAAATACTGGTTGAAGTTTAATTTGACGGAGGAAGAAGCGATTGCAGAATTCAATGCTAGGGCTCACAGCAAGAAGTATTTGTCCGCAGAGTTTAAATGTACAGATTGTTTGAGAGGGTTCTCCAAGGAGGATATGCTAAAAAGGCACATTAAGTTAAGGCATTGTGAGGTATTTCATTTTTTTTTTCAACTATAAATAGCATGAACCCGCTGTTCTGTTCGCGTGGATTTCAAGCCCGTGGAGGTCCGTTAATTTTGTGTAATACTGGGTGTAAGGGACGGCACGTACCGAAAAGTTCGTAAAACCGGCTATAAATGGTCACTTATTATTATGCTAAATTCAGTTCAGCATAAAAACGAGAGATATTATCATTATCATTTTTATTAATTCGCGCTACGCAATGTACAGGGAACAATACAATTTATCGCTGCAGCGTCGTAACACGCGCGGACACGGAGTAGCGGTCAATAAACGCACTCGCCTTTATTACATTATACGAAAAAAAAATGCCAAGAAAAACGAAAAATTCGACCGCCAGGGGCGTCTGTCTCATGTACTGAATCACTGGTATCGGTTTTCGGTACGCCGTCCCTTACACCCAGTATTTCTGATTTTTTTACCTCTACTACGATGATAACCGGTCAACCTCACCTACGGACGTGTGACAGGAGATATCAGAAACGCATCACGCTGGTATCAAAACTGCAGCCAATATCACCTGCTGTAATTAAGGTGCTCCATCAAGGGACTAACTGACCCACTACCAAGTCGGGCCTCGTCCGGAAATTAGGCACATCTTACTAGTGTGGCCTACTTTGCGACACTGGCAAGACGGGTTGGCACAGGTTTCGTATCAAGTTTTAATTCTCATACGGGTAGGTGATCTGCCTATTGCGCTCTTTTAGGCGCCTCTTACGACACCCTCAGGATAGCGTAGGTGATAACTATAAATTTTTCAGTCATTAGGTCCAGTAGAATGCCGTTTCTGTCACATGAGATTCAAATGGAAATGTTTCCTGAGCAAGCATATGAGACTGCATTATGGCAAGTTCAAATGCTTGAGATGTGATTTAGTATGCCCATTAGAGTGAGTGCCTATTTTGTTGTCATAATGATATTTTAACTTCTAAAGCTGGGTAATGTAACGTGTTACACAGCGAGCATTCGTGCAGTCAGTTCGTCGTTGGTCGCTGGTTTCCCCGTAGCACGCCGCCGAATGCACGAATGCTTGCTGTGTAACACGTTACATTACACCTCGTAACGTTGACCAGTACCCACCTTAACGAAAATGATTGGTGTATGTTTGACGTGTCTGGAGCATCATAGCTCTTAAATGAATGGACAAACTACTATTTATCTTTAATCTATAATAAAAAAAAAGAAACAGAAAAACTGATTTAAAATAGTCTTGGTTCTTAGATCTGTTTTATCAAAATCGGCCACCTGTTTCAGTGTCGTCGGCTGTTTTCTAGTTGTATCTGGAGGTCTTAAAATTTTCAATTTTGATTATTAACTCCCATCGACACACCGTATAGATTTTATGTGCATGCCTGTGCCTATGTGGGATCATATTATTTTATACCAGTCAATGTGTATAACGATCTTGGTCCATTTTCAAACCCGATTTATTTTTTACCTGTTTATCGACGAACATTTGAAACAGTGTATCTATACGACCGTTTCCCATCTATTTCAGACAAACAGCGAAGTTTCACGAAGATCTACACAATGGTGTTTTAAGAAAATGTAAACACTGCGGTAGTGAATTTAAGTAAGTAAAATCTTCCCTCTTTATAATCTATCTATATAAATAAAAATCAATTGCTGTTCGTTAGTCTCGCTAAAACTCGAGGACGACTGGACCTCTTGAAATATTCGTGGAAGTCCAGGGAAGGTTTAAAAGGTAAAAAATTTTTTTTTATTTTTTAAGCATTATTTTTGTTCCAGTTAAGTTTAGCAAATATTTTAATAATGAACATTCTGGAATTATCATTCAGTTTTTTTATTTATTGATTTTGCCGGGTCAGCTAGTATTAGTATAGATATGAATTTATTTGAAAATGCAATGATATTTCATTTTAATCGTAGGCATCTGACGACGTATTACACGCATTTGCGGACACATCGCAGCGAGCATGTTTGCTCTCTGTGCGGCGAGTCATTCGTCAGCGCCATAGGGCTCGGCATACATCGCAAGATTAAACACCTTAATGCACAGCCCGTAAGTCTATTTTACAACGACATGTTATTTGATGTGCCCAGTCTAATTAGCAATTGAGAGTTAGGTGCTTGTGTTGAAAGCAAATCTGCTCATCGCAGCGGTTTGGTCATGATTATCATTCCGCAATTTTTTTATACAACTTGATACATGTCTCAGTCTCTTGATATGACGTAAATAGCGGCAACAGTTTCGCAATACAATGTCGTTTTTTATTTGGTTAGAAATTATTACTGCAGTGCTTTAAAATATCTGGCATTTAAAAGAAATATCCTTGGACATTTCACACAACGCCATCTCGTCCCAAGCTAAGCAACTTAATGCTTGTGTTATGGTAACGAGATGGATGATAAACTACTTATATACATTTTTTTTTTGTAAATACATACATATTATAGATAGTAATGACACCCAGACTCCGAACCAGTGCCTCTGGTTACATCGATATATTCGATCCGTGCGGAATTTCTTGAGCTTTTGAAGCGTACATAAACCATCTTAACATTTCTACCCATTTAAAGACATATCGCGCCATGATACTTTTAAGATTGTTGAAGTAGTCTAAGCTGTCGATCTCTGTGATAAACACACACTGTTCTGTTTCATGTCAAAATCTTGCTGTACAATAATGAGTATATCTGTATATCTATTTATATCCGTTTATAAGCAGGCATCTCAGGAAGGCGAGAACCATTACTGCGAGAGGTGCGACGTTAAATTTGAAACCAAGGGGGCGTACAACGAGCATTTGGTCAACTCGTCAATGCACGGGGACGGATTTGAGTGAGTGACTTGTCATGACGCGGCTTGCGAATTTGCAATTAACTTTTTTAATGAATATTGTGTTTCAATATATAATACTGCTTTCCAATTTTCAGCCCATAAATGACCCACTGCTAAGTTGGGCCTCCTCCAACTACATGGACGGCGGGTTGTTTTTCTGTCGGAGTTTCGCATCAACTTTTTCTTATTTTGCGGGCGATGTTTAGTGGGTATGGAGGGGGCTCACATCATCGAGGGGTAAACTTGAATCCCACACAACGTTCCCCGGCTGGTGTGGCTCCATTAAGGATTTTATCTCGGCAAAAAGGGGTTCTTAAAGTAAAAGAGGTAATAATACTTTTTTGTCTTCAGGGATTTAGAAATCAAATCGGAGTTACCAAACGCCAATCCACGTAAACGTAAAAGTTGTGTGAAAAAGCTGTCGCGCATACCAACGGACTGTCATATAGTATGTATAATTTTCTGTATGTTGTGGATGTTGCTGTATGTTGCTGAATGTAGCTATTTCTTGTGTGAACCAGTGTCACCTGAACTCTATCAGGGTAGCATGACATTGGCAGGTAAAGGAATTACACAGTTCTTGCCAAGTATTGTGTCAAAAGTGTGTGAAGTTGTCTGGCAGACTCAGGCCATAGATGACCCACTTCCGAGTCGAGCCTGCGCCAGTTACATGTTACTACTGTGCCACGCTAGCCAAACAGATTGGCAGAGGGTTTCATATCAAGTTTTCTTTCTCTTGCGGCAAGCGACTATTGTCGGCTTTTACAATACCCTACGGATGGAATGCGGCTGTGACAGGGTTATTCTAAATCTATCACGGAGATCAATTGTCAAAAAGATCCATCGCCGTGCTTTTGATAGTCTATTGTTGAAACAGACTTGGGGCCAAGGTACCAGCAGTGCCACTTGATAACTAATACTCAGCCCATAAATGACCCACTGCTGAGTCGGGCCTCCGCCCATCACATGGAGGGTAATTATCCTACTGTGCCACGCTGGCCAGACGGGTTGGCACAGGGTTTCGTTACAAGTTTCCCTTCTATTGCGGCTAGGTTAACGGCCTTGTCATTTCCTTTTGTCGGCTCTTACGACACCCTCAGAATGGAACGGGGTGAGGACACTAAGTATTCTAAATCTGTCACCACTTGATAATGATTAATTCCAGTGCGGCCAACACTTCGCCACGCAATCCGCTTGTAGGAAGCACCATCTAGCGGAGCACCCGCGCACTTCGTTCTTCGCGCCCAACGAGAGGCAGATTTGCGAGATCTGTGGCGCCTCTCTAGCTGTGAGTTGCTTTTATTCACTCCACTCTCTGGAGACCTGAACCGTCCGCAGCCTAGGTCCGACGGTTCAGGACCTCGCTTTCGAGGGTCTATGTCTATATTTATGTATGTTTTTTAAATCACTTTGTTTTTCATAAAACACTAGTTGACCCGGCAAACGTTGTTTTACCATATGAATAATTAACGCCCACGCAACCCCCCTTATGGGTGGAATTTCGTAAATTCTTCGCTGACCTCTACTCGGTGAAAAGAATATTCCTACCAAATTTCAAGTCTCTAGGTCTTATGGTCCCAGAGATACATAGAACAGCTCCTATATAAATAGATAAGAAGATTTGTAAAAATAAAGAAACAACAAAAATACAAAATAATAATATATATAATAAATTGAGAAGTATCAAAATAATGTTAACTAGCGTTACAAAAGAACTAGCTCAATATACTGTCAACGCAACTTCGGGCGTTAATAGTATATAGTTCTTTTGTTGCAGCTAGATGTCGCTGTTTCAGTTTTAAACACTCCTTTTAACACGTAAAAGAAACAAATAAAACGAGTTGAAGATCGTGTGAATTTACCTTAATCATCAATACGGGTTGTATCCAAGCTCATAAAGGTGCAAGAAAAACTTTTTCAAGCTCAAAGTCATTCTTGCACCTTTATGAGTTTGGAGGGTTGTATTGACGAGTTTGATGATTATAATTCTATAACTACATACGTCTTACAGCCGCGAATAACATTTTAATCAACATACAACCTAGCGCTGACCTGCAAATTGCAAAATACCCTGGAACATTCACCTTAAATAAAGATTTTTTAAGTATTACTTTTACGACTTAGGTACTTAATGTTTTGAGCCATGGTTTTTTTCTAACGGAATAATGTTACCCCCAGCCGGGCAGCGTAGCTAGTCACTTGAACACGCATACTCGCGAGGTCCAATTCACCTGCAACACCTGCGGCCGCCTGTTCAGCACAAAGACGGGCCTGAAACAACACCAGCTGGTACGTAACGAGGCTTGTTCGAGGGGAAAATGTGTGATATATTGTGGTGGGATATTCATATTCTCATATCCGCTGCTGAGTTGGTCCTGTAAGTTCATGAAGGGAGTTAGCCTGCTATGCCACACTGGCCGAACGAGCTGGCACGAGGTTTCGTATGATGTTCTTCTAGGCGAGTAGGTTTTCTCCCGTGCCATTTCTTTTAGTCAGGTCTTACGACACCCTCCAGGTCGCATGGTCGACACTGCACTACAAAGCTAATTAGCACTCGGCCCATAGAAACCCATTGTTGAGTCGGGCCTCCTCCAGTTACATGGAGGGTAATTAGCCTACTGAACAACGCTGGCCAGACGGATTGGCACAGCGTTTTGTATCAAGTTTTCCTTCTCTTGCAGCTAGCCTATCTGCCTTGTCAACATCCTCAAGATGCACCACAAAACTCATTGAATTGTACATTACCTCCCAAATTCATGGGCCAGGCACGTGTCTACTTTGCCAGTGTACGGAGCGGTTGTAAATTTATCTCTAGCTAATTGGGAGGGACGCGTCTCGGCAGTGGGACTTACGGACTCAAATGATAAAGTTGATTTATTTTTTAAACAGACTCACACAAGTGACAAGCCCGTGGCTTGTCCGCTGTGTGAAAAGCGATTCAAGCAGAGCAGCAGTATGAAGCTTCATTACCGAACGTTCCACCTCAAGGAGCCATATCCCAAGAGGTAATTAATAGCAAAATAGTATATTTCATTACAAGTGCGGAAAGGCTGTCATTGCAAAGAGTTCCGACAAATGTCTACCCGAGCCGAGGCGCAGCCGAAGGCGAGGGTTGACAGTCGGAACAAGTTGCAATAACGGTTCCGCACGTGTACTGAACGACTATTTTTAATACAGTTGCGAAAAAATGAAGCAATTTAATAAAATATTATAAACACAATAAACTCAACTAACTAATCATTTCTGAAAAATGGCGCCGACCGTAGGATATAAGCAGAGATTTTTTTTTTCTTCACTCATTCTGGTAGGCAAAAGGAACAATGCCCATACAGCCAAGTCTTCAGTAGATGTTTTTTATTGATATGAAATGAAATTTAATTAGATGAAATGAAACTCATTCAATCAAATCATTAAATCTGATATTGAAACAAATTAGTACGTAGTTTCTTTTTAGAAATATACGTATTTGCATGAATCATAAAAACTTCTATGTTTTTTTTAGTAAAAACTTCATGGTTGGTTTTTCCTTATAATAGACATTATTTTGACAGTTGGGAAAGAAAACGCACTAGTGCGGGAATGGTAAAAGAAAAGCACGCGTGTGTAATAGCCCACTTCCCGAACGCTATACGTCCCTGCAATAGGCCACTTTTTGAGCAACTGTATTAAAAATACTGTGGTAGGTATTTTATATAGGGGGCTGTCCATTAATCACGTTACGTTTTTTTTTACATTTTTAAATTACCACCCATTGGTGATGATACCTGGTGAGGTTTAAGACTACCCTCGACCCCCATTAAAAATCACGTGTATTTTTAGTACCTACCTACAAAGAATCTTATACTCTAAGGTGACACTACACGCCGCTTTTCGGTTTATAAATAACGCAAAAATAAATACACGTGATAACTTACAACACCCCCCTCCCCCCTTGTGATATTTCGTGATTTTACCGAACCCCTCCCCCCTTTCGAACCCCACGTGAATAATGGACAGCCCCTAGGTAGGTTTTAAGAAAATATAAAAACAATACTGTGAGAGTGTACACCCAGGAATATGTTGCCCCATCCCATTAGTGGGTCATATATGGGCTGAGAAGTAAGCTAAGATTAGGTGTAGACTAACAAATATTTGTACACCAATTACTAGCAGAATTTAGGGGCACTATTTATTAATTGCCATCAATGTTTACATAAATTCGCAATTAAATAAATTAGTAATAGACATCGATCGCCGCGGGTCAAGATTCAGCACTGGGCGGGCGATAGGTGGAAGGCAAGTAAGATTGCGGGTCGAGCGAAAGACTTCTCACAGGGCTACCACATTTTTCTGTACCTATCCTGCACAAAAAACAACAATATACGAGTAGATTATTTGGCATCCACTCCAAATCTGATAGGCGTCAAACTCTGTCAGTATTACATCAGTGAAATGTTAAAACTTGTTTTTTACCTTTACCTGTTACTGTTCACACTAGGTATACTATACAGGCCTTCCACTATATACGTTTCTGAATAAGGACATTTTTTTTATTTAAATTAAGTTAAATTTAATTAATAATTTAATAATTTTTTCTCCAATACTAAATAGCAAGTTTTGTGTTTAAGGCCACATCCACAATGGGCTGAGGGCGTATTGAAGCATAGTTACAATTATACTTATGTTTTTATTTCAGAAATAGGAAAAAGAAATCTGATGAAATATTGAAGCTCGACGAGTATCAAGAAACTGATGAAAACATGACACTTGATAGATGGCACTGATACTAATAGAAGAATGCCTTATTAGAATTAATGGTCGAGTTACAAATATACGCTATATAAATAAGTAAGGTTTTTTCAAGTCAACTAGTAAGTATAGTTGTGTATAATTTCAAATAGGTGATACCTTTACTTTGTGTTTATGGAGCTTAAAAATGAAATCGGTTTAAGTGTGCATGTAAAAATATATGTAAGCAAATAAAATTAATTTATTAAAATGCATTTTCTTTAATTTCATGTTATTTATAAAATTCTCGTGACTGTTTCCTATCGAACTCCCAAGAAACGGCCTGATCGATAATAATATGTTTTTGTAATAAATTTGATAGGGCTGATAATGTTTTTTTTTAATGTCAAAATGACGTTTGCTGTGTCAGCTACTTGTGTATACTATGCAACTACAAAGTTTTTTGGGATCCTTTCGGCGGAGGACTTTTTAATACTTTTCTATACTGGGTGGTGGTCAATCAAATGACTCTCCTGATCAGTTACCTTCGGCTAAGGACGTCCGCCATACCAATAAACATGAAAAAATTCACGCTGGCAGAGAAGAGAAATGTAGATTCCTTCTGCTGTCAAACTATGCGTCCCATTGAATAGTGATGATTAAAACGCCACCTAAAAGTCTAACTAAAAAACCCCACGAGTGTGATTAGACCACACGACAGAAGTAAAACTTTTCAACTTTAAAATTAATCTATTCACTTTAAACGTAGAATATTAAATTTATAGAACAACATTTTATTTTTATAAAATATTTTATGAATGAAGCATACTCGTAAACAAACTACTGATTGATATCTAAAGAAGTAAGCTAAGATTAGGTGTAGACATGGAAACAATTTTTCTACGCCAATTGCTAGCAGAATATATGGGTACTATTTATTAATTGCCATCAATGTTTATATAAATAAATAATAGACATCGTTCGCGTGAGTCAAGCTAACTCTGGTCTGACAGATTGAAGTTATTTCAGTCAGTCAGTCATCACGGCTTAACTTAGCTGATGGACTTGTAGAACGTAGTGATTAAAATATAATAAACTCTCTATTAATTATCTAAACTATTTAGTATTTTTGATGATTACAGATTACACTAAATTATTTTTTCAAAAATGCACGATTTAAAAATATGTCGCATTTGCCTCAATACTGGCGTAAGAATGTACTCATACAATAGTTACTATTTGAAACAATATTACGAGGAAGTTTTGGCAATAAATGTGAGTCCTTGCTATAAGTTTAAAATAATTAAATGCTTTCAAACAATCCTCAATGAAATATATTAGTTTATTCTTGTAATGGAAATGGTGGAATCTAGCGTTTTTGCTAATTTTAGCTACATGAAGATGATAGGCTTCCTCACCAATTCTGCTATGAGTGTGCCGCCATGCTGTACAAGTTCCACAAGTTTAAAGAGAAGTGCTGGAGTGGCCAACAGCTACTCAGCACTATAGTATGTAAAGAACCAGTAAGTATCATAAATGATGTTTCTATAGATAAAGTATCAATAAGTATTAATTCCTTGGTGTCATAGTTCAACATGGTGTTGCCACCCTATTTCCTCCATATGGTGTTGAAAGAGCTGACAAAAGGAAATGATAAGGCCTAAAACCTAGACACAAGAGAAGGGAAACTTGATGTGAAACCCTGTGCAAACCCTTCAGCCCAGTGTGGCACAGTAGGCTATTTGCCCTCCATGTAGTTGGAGGAGGCCCAACATAGCAGTAAGTCATTTATGGGGTGAGAAGTAGAAAATAGTAGTATAGTTTTTGGTCATAGGATAAATTTTAAGAAATCATAATTGTACACCTATGTTGTTAATTATATGGTTAGACAAGCCGTCAGTTTTTTTTAAAGAAAAAAATCACTCGTTTTCCATACCGAAACTTATTTTGAGAATATAATCACTACTCCCGGTGAATTTTGATCAATCCCCAATGTTTATCTTCAACATGTGATATTGGCGGAATTGTGACAAAAGATGCAACAAGCCAGTCAACAAAGAGAAAAAGAAACTTCTGACTATGTGCAATTACTGTCTTGTATGGTATAATGGCTGCCGTGACTGGATTCAGATACCTAATTTATTTCTTCTCCTTACAGATAACACAACAATCAATTTCAAAATTAAATACAAACAATATATTAAAATCTTCTATTGGCATTGTTACTAAGAATAAGAATGTTAGAACTTTCTATATAAAAACCAAAGCATTATCTGATGTCTTAGATGCCGAAATAAATAATAAATATGCACCACTGACAATAACACCAGTAATCATTATTTCTATTGATGAGAAACATCTGAATAAAACAGCAAAAAAAGAGTTTTATAGTACTTTATCACTAGAGGATGAAAACAATATAGAAGTAACAGTTGAGGATAAAGCTGGTATGAAAATTGAAGTCACAGATGAGATTAATGATAATGACACACTTAATGACTTCAATGATGAAATACACTGTGATAATGATAATGAGATGGATATAGATAAAAATAATGATAGTGATATTTTCAAAGATGAAATTAAATGTAATAATGGGAAAGGTGTAGAGGACCCTAGTACAGAAAACTTAATACAAAGAGAACATATAGCCGAATATATTGAAGGTGCTGTTGAAAATAAAAGTAAAGTTAAAAGAACAAAAAAGAATAAAGTGTGTAAAGAAAAGAAAGAAAAGAAGTTTGAGCATGTAAAAAAGGATTGTTTTGATCCTAAACATTGGTTGATAGTTAATCTCAGTGACAATGAAGCCTTACAAGAGTTTAAAGCTAGAGGCAATGACTGCAAGTATTTGGGAGCAGCTTTCAAATGTACCAGTTGTTTGAAAGGTTTCTCTAAAGAAGAGATGTTGGCCAGGCATACCAAAATTAGGCATGATGAGGTATACAACTACTTTCGATTTAACTATTAGGATTAAAAACCTGTTTTTGACTTGATCAATACTAATATTATAAAGAGGAAAAAATTGAATGTATGTTTGTGCCTAATAAACTCAAAACTACCGGACCGATTCCATAAATTATTTCACAATTACTTACCATTCGTTTATCCCTGAATAACAGGCTATATGTGGAACTAAAATTGTGATTACGGGGTCCTGAAAAGCGGGGGACGGAGTGTCAATAAAAGAAGCCCAAGTCTAAAATCGGTTCGGCCATGTCAGAGATAAGCTAATACAAATGGTGCACTTAAAATCAAATAAAAATGCACAGAGGTTATTTTAATATTACAAACAGACACTCCAATTTTATTTGTTTGTGAAGATTATGGTAAGCAGGAGTTTGAATAGAATACTCTTTATTGTACACCAATAAAATTAAAGGTATCAGAGAAATACAACAAAGAAAATGTAGAATGGGTGGTCGTATCGCACTAGGTGATTTCATCCAGACAACGTCTGGATGGATAGGACTTGTGAACGTTAAAAGCCGTATTCTAACACATATGTAACTTTTAAATACTTTAAAACCAACCAATAATAACAATAATATGACTATACATATAATAATATGACTGCCTCGTTGGTCTAGTGGTTAGATGTGCCGCCTTTGGATCAACGGGTCCCGGGTTCGATTCCGGGGTCGGGCAAGTGTCTTTGTCTAAACCAGAGGCACTGGCTCGGAGTCTGGGTGTCATTTCTATCTATAATAAGTATGTATTTACAAAAAAAAATGTATATAAGTAGTTTATCATCCATCTCGTTACCATAACATAAGCATTAAGTTTGCTTAGCTTGGGACGAGATGGCGTTGTGTGAAATGTCCAAGGATATTTATTTATTTATTTATACATATGTACCAAATAATACGGAAAACCATACGGATGAACCATACTGTTTGTCTGATTGCTGAATGATTTATAATCCTACTAATATATTAAAGGCGAAAGTTTGTAAGTATGGATGGATGGATGTTTGTTACTCTTTCACGTAAAAACTACTAAATGGATTTTAATGAAACTTTACAATAATTTATCTTATAAGTACATCAGAATAACACATAGGCTACAATTTATAAATATATTGTGTGAATTGTCCAAAATAGGAACCAAGTGGGTAGAAAAAAATCGGACGAAAAATAAGTTCTATCACCACGCGGGTAAAACCGCGGGGCGCAGCTAGTAATGTAATAAACTCAAAAAGAACTTTATTTACATAGGTTTTGTCACAAAACTCTTACAAATCGTCATATTTAAAATTACCGATATCATCTTACGGCCCTTGTCCCATGCTAGGTGGTAGTCTTCATACACACCTATCAACCTTGCAACCTTTATGCAGAACTAAGATGAAATAATGTGGTGACGCTGTATTCCAAACCCGTCACCACACAGACACGATGATGGTTACATGTAGGCGTTTTCTTCAGTCCAAGGGTCCGCTGAGCTGCCGCTTCTGTGCCAAGAGGTTCAAGTGGCCCAGCTTTTTGAACAATCACACAACCGAGCACTATGTGCGATACAAGTGTTTGCGGTGTGGACTCACATTTGCTTTGAGGTCAGTATCTTCCTAGGATTCTCTTCTTCTTCACTCTTCTTCTTCACTTCCTTCCAGTATCATCCGCTGGACATAGGCCTTTTAAGGGTGGGGTCGGCGATTATGTGGGACTCCGGAAACGACTACCCACTAAAACCACAGTGGTATACCAGAGAATCCCGGGCAACTGGGAAACCGTCAGTCAGTGAGGCTTTCGGCGGTGGCGGGTCACTCGATTTGAGACTAAACGAAACTACATGGCAGCAAAACCTAGCCGCATGAGAAGGAAGAGAACTTAAACTTAAGCAAATGAATGCAGCTCTATAGTGAAGAGCCCGCAAGTAACTGTAGTTGCTTTTGTAGTTCGCCATTGTTAGGTTCAAGGTTCATAAAACAGATTTGTGAGAGCAAAGTCGCGCAATATTCGCAAAGGACCAAACATCAGCCAGATCTAGTTTATAATAGTAACCTTTACGGGTTTTTTTTTTTTTTTTTTGCCCTGGGTAAAATCCTTTATCGACTTCCTCGCCGGCCACGGGGATGGCCAGCGAGGGGAGTGTGGGACTCTCCCCCATAGTGGGGGCCTACCCACTAAACCTCCCCGGGGTGCTCCAACTCGCGTCCTGTTGCGGCATTGTGGGATCTGATGCAGAACCACGAACCTTTACGGCCTGAGCCAACCAACCCTCAGAAACGGCACCTGTTCAAAAACATAACACATGACGCAGCTATCTCTCTCCTCATCCCTATTGCAAGGAAGAGAGTCTTAAATTGAGCCTCTACCGAGGGAACTAAGACAAATTATTAATCCCCAAAATAAGTTCTAGTTGTCCAGTTGCATTGTAGTCTTATTAATATGGTAAATAAGTACAAGTTTAAATGAAAGGAAAAAAATCTGTAAAATGAATCGTTTTAAGGACATACATAAAAACCGACAAATTGACATCCTCTCTTTTTAAAGCCGTGTTGTGACGGATCTAGAATATATGGTGTCACCACCCCATTCCATTCTAAGTGCCGACAAAAGGAACTGACTAGGCCGATAATTTAGCCGCAAGAGAAGGAAAACTTTATACGAAACCTTTTTTTTTTTTTTTGTTCGCCCCGGGGTAAAATCCTTTAAGGACTATCCCCGTCGGCCACGGGGATGGCCGAGGGGGGGCGTGTTGGACTCTCCCCCACGAGTGATTACCCCAGAGTGGGGGCCTACCCACTAAACATCCCCGGAGTGCTCCAACTCGCGTCCTGTTGCGGCATTGTGGGATCTGGTGCAGAACCACTCCGCCGCAGACGAGGAGGCCCACCTCCACACCTCAGGCTCGCTGAACGAGCAATCGGCGTCCTGTCGTGAGCACCCAACAGGACGTCGCATCTCCACAGATCCCAAGTGGGGCTAGGGCATCCCCATGCCCTGCCCCGGGGAAAAGAGTATCTCCAGCGGGGAATCGAACCCCGGTCTCCCGCGTGACAGGCGGGGATACTTACCACTATACTACCGAAGACTTTTATACGAAACCCTGTGCCAACCCGTGAGGCCGGCGTGGCACAGTGGGCTAATTACGCTACATGTAACGGAGGGAGGCCCGAATCAGCAGTGCTGGACATAGGCCCCCCCCCTAAAGAGCGCCATAGCGCCCTGTCTTCAGCTTGACGCATCCAACCGCTGCCCGCAACCTATCGCAGATACCTAGTTGCTCCATCTCTCTATGTCACGCAGATAGTCGCTCACTATGGGCTCTATCAGAAGGCTCAAAGTCACCCAAAGGGCAATGGAGAGGACTATGCTCGGAGTTTCCCTGCGAGATCGAATAAAAAATGAGGAGATACGCAGGAAAACCAGGGCCACCGACATAGCCCACCGGATTGCCAAACTTAAGTGGCAGTGGGCAGGGCACATAGCTCGCAGGACCGACGCCCGATGGGGCAGAAAAGTCCTCGAGTGGCGACCGCGTTCCGGAAGGCGCAGTGCTGGTACACGGCCTCCCACACGGTGGACCGACGACCTGGTTAAGGTCGCCGGAAAGCAGTGGATGCGGGCGGCCCAGGACCGGCCTTTGTGGAGATCCTTTGGGGGAGGTGTATGTCCAGCAGTGGACGTCTTTTGGCTGAAATGAAGATGATGATGAAAAGTGATGCTCCATCTAGCAGAGAGCAGTCCTGCACTACGTTTGCCGATTCGCCGGCACCGCTCAAGAGCTCGTCTACCCCAGCGGTTGTCGGTTCTTATACAGATATGACCAGCCCATTGCCACTTCAGTCTGCTAATTCTCTGAGCTATGTCCGTGACTTTGGTTGTCTGTCGGATAGCCTCGTTACGGAGCCTATCCTTCAGAGAAACTCCAAGCATAGCTCGCTCCATAGCACGCTGAGCGACTTTAAGGTGGTTGCTCCAGGGTAGCCCGCGAAAATCGAATTTTCTTACATTTTTTGCAATTTACAACCGAACACTGACCTGCAAATTGCAAAAAACGTAAGAAAATTTGAATTTCGCGGGCTACCCTGGAGCTACCACCTTAAGCTGGTGGACTAGTCTCACCGTAAGTGTCAACGTCTCGGCGCCGTAGGACGGTCCGTCATTAGGGGGAATTTCTCATAAGTAATAGTAGTTTCTTTTTTTTTATGTCTGTTAAAAAGTTGACATATTCTTCACAGGAGCGCGGCATTGTTCCACAATGAATATCACAACGGAGTTATAAGGAAGTGTGCACATTGTGGCAAAGAGTTCAGGTGAGTTCCGATCAATATACAGAGCTATCTTCGAGCCAGGGTCTGTGCATGTAATAGTTTTGACGTTTCAGTCCTTAAATGACCCACTACTAAGTCCAGTCTCCTCCAATTACATGACGAGTAATAAGCCTACTGTGGCAAGGAAATGCACTTGATACAAAATCAAGTTTCCCTTCTCCTGCGGCTATTTTTTCCGGACTTCTCTTTTCTTTTTGTCGACTCTTACGACGGGAATTAATAATTTCTTCTCCTACTATTCAGCCTATAAAGGACTCACTGCCTCCTCCGGGCCCCCTCCAAATTTATGGAGGGAAATTAGCCTAGTGCGCGGATTGGTACAGGGTTTCGTTTTACTATCTACCACCGGTTCGGAATGCAGTTCTACAGAGAAGAGCCGGCAAGAAACTCTGTAGTTGCTCTTTTTAGATCGCCACTTTTAGGTACAAGGCAGTGATAAAACAGTTTGTGAGAGCAAACTCGCGCAATAGTCGCAAAGGGCCAAACAACAGCCAGATCTAATCAACAATACTAACCTTCTAACGCCTGAGCCAACCGACCCCCAGCAACGGCATCTGTTCACAAGCATGACGCTATATACAGAGTTTTGTGATAAGAACTACATGAATAACTTTTTAATTATATTAAACTTTTTAATTATATGTATTTCGAAACATTGACACTCTATATCTTTCTCACCAATAGAAAAGAGAGAGACAAAGCCCCAGCACCAACAGCTCCGATTTTGAATTCGACCTCAAAGACAAACACGTTCGGAAATTCGTACTAACTAAATAAATTTAGCAAAAATGATTATGTCTTAAATTATTGAATTTGTGGCGTCACTTATTCACGTGACACAGAATTACACACAATATGTACATTATTATTCACAAATATCTATTTACATTACATTGTATATATTCACAATATTTATATTTATTTGTATTTAAATATATATTCACTTATTACATTTATCAACAATACATAACACGTAACATAATTATGTTTCATCAGTTGGTCGGCCGTGTTATCTATCGATAAGATTTATTGCCCGATTATCGACACTGTCTCAGCGCCAGGACCGTCGCCGGCGCAGCTGCAAGTCATTGAGTCGACCTCTACGCGGCCGACCCAGTCCTGACCATACCACGACGCGAAGCGCATGTCTCTCGTCTGCGCAATCCTTTTGTATACGCTTGCTCGCTACCTGCGCGATCATATATTTATATTTTATAGTTCATAGCTTATCGTGTGCCTAAACAGCCGACTGTTCTTTGTGTACATAGTGCTTGTGCTGTCCTATAATTCAACTGTGCCTTCTTTACATGGTGTTTTGTGTGGACGAGTTTGCCTCACCAATATATGACGTTACAACTGTGAGTGGACCTTTTCTTTACTTGGAGTTATCCAGTGTACACACCACCTACTCACCATTGCCCACACGTACCACCATATTGGTGACCCACTAAGGAACATGGATAAGGAATTTAGAGACGCAAGAGGCCCCGCTGAGCCCGGCACTAGTGATGGGCAAATGTCGATAAATCGTGACGATGTTTTTAAAGTCGGCGTGAGAGTTCCACCATTTTGGCCAGAGGAGCCGGAAATTTGGTTCGCACAGGTTGAAGGTCAATTCGCTATTTCTGGCATTTCCAGCGATTGTACCAAGTACAATTATGTGATTGGGCACCTCGACAATATATACTCGAGGGAAGTCAAGGACCTCATTATTAACCCGCCAGCCACGAATAAGTACGAAAAGCTGAAAACGGAGCTGATAAAACGTCTGAGCGCTTCCAACGAAAAGAAGATCAAGCAATTACTCATGCACGAGGAACTTGGAGACCGCAAACCGTCTCAGTTTCTCCGTCACCTCCAGAGTCTCGCAGGGGTTCACGTTCCGGATGATTTTTTGAAGACCATCTGGACAAGTCGTCTTCCACACGGCATTCAGACAGTGCTTGCCGGTCAGCCAACCACAACTTCACTTGAAGATTTGGCCGACCTAGCCGATCGAGTGAATGACCTCGCTTCAACGGCACCCAGAATCGCCGCAGTGAGCCAAGCAGTCCCCAGCAGCCTTTTGAGTGAGCTCACTAGAGAAGTTGCTGAACTCAGGAAACAGATCCAGGACATGAAGATGGAGAGGAATAGCAGACCACGCTCTCGTTCTTCCAGAGGCAGTCGGAATACATCAAGGCAGCGATCGCAGTCCAATTATCGGAAATATCCGATATGCTGGTACCACAGCAAGTTTGGCGAGAAGGCTAACCGTTGCATTCGTCCGTGTGACTATTCGTCGGAAAACTCAAAAGGCGGTCGGTAATGGCGACGGACGATTGCCTTTCTTCAACTTCTGGTCGCCTGTTCGTCACCGATCGTGCATCCAAAACGCAGTTCCTGGTCGACACTGGGAGCGACCTCTGTGTTTTCCCACGATCGGCGCTACGAGATCGTCGTGCTCGGACGGAATACAACTTGTGTGCTGCAAACGGGTCTAGTATAGCTACCTATGGTTATGTAAATTTAGATTTAGATTTTGGCTTACGTAGGCAATTTATGTGGCGCTTTGTAGTAGCTGACGTCACCAAACCAATAATTGGTGTAGATTTTTTAAATTATTATAATCTTGTTGTAGATTGTCGCAACAAGCGCTTATTAGATAGTCTTACCTCAATTACAGCTATTGCTTCGTCAGCTGCCAATTGTGAAAATATTTTTTCAGTCAAGGTCATCACTGGCGAGACTCGCTATCATAAAATACTCGAAGAGTTCCCGGAAATATTACGACCAGCTGGTAGACTGCACTCCACGCCACACAACACCGTACATCATATCCGTACGACACCAGGACCTCCAGTTTGTTCTCCTCCTCGTCGTTTAGCTCCTGACAAACTTAAAATCGCAAGGGAAGAGTTCCAGCAAATGCTGTCTGATGGCATAGCCAGACCCTCGCAAAGTCCCTGGGCTTCACCACTTCATCTGGCACCGAAGAAAAATGCTGGTTGGCGTCCTTGTGGAGATTATCGTAAGCTCAACGCTCGAACCGTGCCTGACAGGTATCCGATCAGGCATATTCAAGACTTTACGCACAGCATTGCTGGCTGTACAGTCTTCAGTACGGTAGACCTTGAAAAAGCCTACAATCAGATACCTGTCAGCCCTGATGACATACCGAAGACAGCCATCACAACACCGTTTGGATTGTTTGAATTCCCCTATATGACCTTTGGTCTTCGTAATGCGAGTCAAACTTTCCAACGGTTTGTTGATGAAGTCACTAGAGGGCTTGACTTCGTGTATGTGTATCTGGATGACTTCTTAATCTTCTCCAGAAGCAGGGAGGAGCACGAGCAACACCTGCGTGAGGTCTTCACAAGGCTCCAAACATATGGCATGCTTATAAACACGTCCAAGTGTGCTTTCGGCCAGTCTGAGGTAACATTCTTAGGTTACTCCATTTCAGAAGCTGGTTCAAAGCCTTTTGACTCCAAGGTGCAGGCAGTGAAAGACTTCCCGCCTCCCACGAACGTGCGTCAACTGAGAGGATTCTTGGGTATGCTAAACTTCTACAGAAGATTTCTGCCACAAGCTGCCCAAATCCAGGCTCCGCTGCATGCACTATTGACTGGATCAGTCAAAGGCTCGCAGCCGATCCTCCTCGCAGGAGACACCTTAACTGCATTCCAGGCCTGCAAAGAAAGCCTAGCTAATGCAGCATTGCTGGCACATCCAGACTGCACGGCTAAACTATCTGTCGTCACGGACGCTTCAGATACGGCTATGGGTGCAGTCCTTCAACAGTACAAAGACGGTACATGGCAACCCTTGGCATTTTTCTCCAGGAAGCTTAGTCCTTCGCAGGCAAAGTACTCACCGTATGATCGGGAACTACTTGCCATTTACGAAGCGGTGAAGTACTTCAGGCATATGCTCGAGGCCAGACATTTCGTTATCTATACTGACCACAAGCCGATCAGTTTCGCATTCCACGAAAGGAAGAACCACTGTTCGCCTCGCCAGTATAGATATCTGGACTTCATCTCTCAGTTCACTACGGATATACGGCACATCTCCGGTAAGGATAATGTGGTAGCCGATACCTTATCCCGTGTCGAAGAACTGAGAGCTCCGGTCAGCCTCGAGACATTAGCTGAAAGTCAAGCATCGGACTCTGAGCTCGCAAAATTGTTAAGCGATGGCTCGTCCTTACGCTTGCAAAAGCTCAGTGTTCCTGGCAGTAGTACCCCATTGTACTGTGACGTCAGTACCTCCAACTGCAGACCTTATGTTCCGGTACATCTGCGGAAACAGGTCTTCGATAGCCTGCATTCCCTCAGTCATCCTGGCGCCAACGCTTCGACCAAATTAATTTCGGAGCGATTTATTTGGCCAGGCATTAAGAAGGACTGCAGGAATTGGTCACGCACGTGTATACCATGCCAGCAGGCGAAAGTCACTCGCCACGTGACTTCCCCGCTGGGAAATTTTAAACTTCCGCGTGCTCGGTTCAAACAGGTCCATATAGATCTGGTTGGACCGCTTCCACTGTCAAGTGGGTACCGTTACTGTCTGACTGCTGTTGACAGATTCACCCGATGGCCAGAAGCAACACCGATTTCCGACATCACAGCGGAAACTGTTGCGCAAGCCCTGCTGTCAACTTGGATAGCCCGGTTTGGCTGCCCAACAGAAATCACGACAGACCGTGGCCGGCAGTTTGAATCCGCCTTGTTCCAGTGCCTATCAAAACTTGCTGGTTTTGAACACAAGCGAACAACGGCATATCACCCGGCATGCAACGGACTTGTCGAAAGATTTCATCGCCAGCTCAAAGCCGCGATCATCTGTCATGCCAACGACAGGTGGACAGAGTCCCTACCTTGGGTGTTGCTGGGCATTCGAACTTCCTTCAAGGAAGATTTGCAAGCCTCTTCCGCGGAACTGGTATACGGAGAAACATTAAGACTACCTGGCGAATTCTTTGAACCTTCTGTAGGTGGTACCACTGATGCGAGTGAGTTCTCTGCCAGGCTTAAGAAATTCGCCGAAAAGTTGCAGCCTGTACCAGCTTCGCGGCATAGCAAACCCACTGTATTTGTGTACAAGGAACTTAATACCTGTGATCACGTCTTCCTGCGTGAAGATGCATCACGTGGTTCTCTTCAGCCAGCTTATACTGGCCCACACAAAGTCTTGTCAAGAGGAGACAAAGTTTTTAAAATTCTCTTAAAGAACAAGGAAGTGACAGTGTCCATTGATAGGCTGAAACCTGCATTTATATTATGTGTAGAAAACGAGGAAACCACTCCAGACACCCCCCACACTATTTGTACTCGGTCAGGCCGCAGAGTCAAATTTACAGACTTTTATCGCCCTTGACGGTCTCTGGAGGAGGGTGGTGTGGCGTCACTTATTCACGTGACACAGAATTACACACAATATGTACATTATTATTCACAAATATCTATTTACATTACATTGTATATATTCACAATATTTATATTTATTTGTATTTAAATATATATTCACTTATTACATTTATCAACAATACATAACACGTAACATAATTATGTTTCATCAGTTGGTCGGCCGTGTTATCTATCGATAAGATTTATTGCCCGATTATCGACACTGTCTCAGCGCCAGGACCGTCGCCGGCGCAGCTGCAAGTCATTGAGTCGACCTCTACGCGGCCGACCCAGTCCTGACCATACCACGACGCGAAGCGCATGTCTCTCGTCTGCGCAATCCTTTTGTATACGCTTGCTCGCTACCTGCGCGATCATATATTTATATTTTATAGTTCATAGCTTATCGTGTGCCTAAACAGCCGACTGTTCTTTGTGTACATAGTGCTTGTGCTGTCCTATAATTCAACTGTGCCTTCTTTACATGGTGTTTTGTGTGGACGAGTTTGCCTCACCAATATATGACGTTACAACTGTGAGTGGACCTTTTCTTTACTTGGAGTTATCCAGTGTACACACCACCTACTCACCATTGCCCACACGTACCACCATAAATTTTTTACCTATTGTTGTATTTAAACGAAAATAAGTATTTACTGCTTAAAAAACTTATATTTAACCTATAAATATTTAATTCTAGTTTCAAAAATGTTACGTAATATATATTTCATCTCTTAAAGTGTTCTCGCTGCTGAAGTGAAAAGTTATGTGTGTTACACGAGAGCAAAAATTGTTGCATCTCGTGCCTTTGAATCCCTCGCAACACTCAGGAATCAACTTTAGAATCACTCGCTACGCTCGTGATACAATCATTGATTCCTTCGCTTGCTCGGGATTCAATATCAGCACTCGCAGCAAAAAACGACTTTGCTCTCTTGTTGCACAAATAACTATTAAATGCCATAATACAAGGACGTACACGGTCCTTGTATTATGACCTCCTTGTTATATAACTAACTAGTTTCATTTTGTTCCGAAAGGCGTTCAACTGAAATAGAAATTTTATAAAAAAACATCCGTGTTGGAACGGCAGAGTATAAAACTTCCCTACCGCACGCTGGGAAATAACGCGTGTTGTAAAAGTCAACAAAAACCAACACGCCTGGTGGTAAGATCTAATGGTCCGCCCGGCTAGCTACCACCCTCAAATCTAAGTCCGCCAAGCAGTTTTACTGCAGTTTTACTGTGTTTCGTCGTGCCCGATAAGGCATTCCCTTGAATTGTCTGCTCCATCTTAGACCCTGGCGTTGCTTTCCATCACACAAGTCTAGGGTTAATAAAATAAATAAAAATAATTTTATAATAATATTTTTTTTTAAATCAATAAAAAAACCCGAATAATTATAAATGAAATCAGTCTTGACTCCAGTGAGCCGACCAACCCCAAATAGCGGCACAAGCATAACGCATTTGGCAGCTATCTGTCTCCTCAACCATATCAAAGGAAAGTGGTCGACCCGCCACACGTCGCCACCACTGGCCGAAGTACTTTAGTTAATGAGCATGAATGCGAAACGATGATGAGGAAAAAGGTTTTTTTTTTAATTTATCAGACACCAGTCGACCTATTACACACACCTGCGCAATCATCGCAGCGAGCATGTGTGCACGCTTTGCGGCGAGTCGTACGTCAATGAGATGGGGTTAATGATTCACAGAAAGAACATGCACCATGATGACGTCACATCCGTGAGTATCAACATCACATTCGTTGCCTTTACTACTACTACTCGGCTCATATGTGATCCACTGTTGAGTTGGGCCTCCTCCAGTTACATGGAGGGTAATGAAAGGGTATCGTATTAAGGGGAATGCCCATTTTTGGCCAGGAAACGCACACTATACCCTTTTCAAGATAGCTTGATCGATTTGACAGACGGGCTAGTGATGGGAAACAGAAAATATATAGTAGTCCAAAAAATAACGTTTTAAAATACGAAGAAAAAGTGATAAAGAATTTCACACATAATACACCCATACCATCTCGTCACAGTTACAAGTATTTTAAACCGTTATTTTTTGGACTACTAGATATTTTCTGTTTCCCATCACTATTCGTCATTTCAAAGTAAAGGTATGATTCCGAAGTACGCTGCACGCAGAAGTGCTACCACGGCACTACTGGCCCCAATACCGCGACGTAGTTCGGAATCATACCTTATTGTCGATCAGAAAAATTTACATCTGTCAAATCGATCACGCTATCTTAAACAGAGTATAATATGGTTCATCTACCCAAACAAGATTGCAAAATAATAAGGTGCAATAAAAAGTACTCAATGATAATAATGAAATTAAAGAAATCCGTAATTCATTGTTTTGTGGATAAAATATGCACTAAGCAGTGTTGCCAATTAAGTACAAAATACTGATTTGTGACAATTAAATCCATTTTATAACTTAACAATCCGGACTTTCTGTAAATCATTTTTTTTAAACGTAATCCCTGCTGTATTTTATACCCTGCATCACTGGGGCTTTTTACAATCATGTAATTTACAAACACCAATGACACCCAGACTCAAACCAAGCCCATTGAATTCATTCATGCTGCTGGAAACTTGATGAATTGTAGGTGTTTAAGTTTGTTATGTCTCTAAAAATAGTAATTCTACAGGTTGGGATGGCATATCGTCACTATTTATTAAAAAAATATAGATTTCCTTATTGGTCCTCTTACATAAATATTTAATTTATACTTGTCAAGCCGAAAATTCCCGAATATATTTAAGGAATCCATACCTGTGCTTAAGATATGAGAGAGAGATAAAATCGCTAACTATCGCCCAATCTCATTATTACCTACGTTAGCAAAAGTCTTGGAAAAAAATATAAATCACAGACTAGTAAATTTTCTTGAAAAAAGCATTACACTGTCCACAAACCAATATGGTTTTCGAAAAAATTAATCAAGTATGGATGCAGTGAAGGATTTGGTTTCAAATGCTGCAGATAAACTTGATGGTAGAAATAAATGTATTGGAGTGTTTTTAGATTTAGCCAAAGTATTTGATACTGTATCAATTCCGTTACTTATTTGTAAATTAGAGTCCATAGGAATCAGAGGTTTGCCACTGGATCTTTTTAAGGACTATCTTAGTAATAGAACGCAAGCATTAAAAATTGGAGACACAGTTAGTTCTAGACTTAAAATTAATTTTGGTGTCCCACAAGGCTCCGTTCTTGGACCTACACTTTTCTTGATCTATATCAATAACCTTTGTAACATACAACTTGCTGATTCGAAACTAATTACGTTCGCAGATGACACCGTCATTTTATTTTATAATTCAACGTGGGAAAACGTAAAAAAATCTACTGAGGAAGGGCTTAGTAAAGTATTAAACTGGCTTGATCATAATTTGTTGACCTTGAATATAAACAAAACAAAATATATAACTTTTAGTATTAAAACAAATCTGCAGCCGCCTACGAATTTTACATTGAAAGCCCACTCCATGAATTGTTACATTGTTCAGGAGTATGCAGTTGTCACCCTTTGTTAGCAACTGACAATATTAAATATCTTGGTATAGAGGTTGACAGATACTGGAACTGGAAACCACATATCGCTAATCTGAAAACTAGAATGCGCAAACTAATACCAATCTTCAAAAAAATTATGAACCCTAAGGACCCTAAAACCAACAAAATGGTTTACATAACTTTATGCCAGTCTATAACAACTTATGGAATAGCTGCTTGGGGTGGTGCCAAAAAACTATTCTAATGACCGTAGAAAGGGCTTAACAGCGTATTATAAAGGTTCCTAAGTTTAAACCATTTAAGTATCCTACAACGAATTTGTATAATGAATTGGCAGTGTTAAATGTTCGTCAACAATTTATTAAAAGCATTATTCTTAGACAACATTTCCGCCCAAGGCAAAGTGATCTATCGAACCGAAGATCCCATGAAGTATACAAAGTTCCTTCTTGTAAGATCTCTTTTGGCCAATGTTTCTCATATTTTCTTGCCCCGTTACTGTATAATCGCGTAAATAAATTAAAACCATTAAAGGATATGACGAGATTTGAATGCAGGAATGCGCTGGACGAGTTTCCGAGTAAATTTGATTATAATAATATAGAAATTGTTAAAACAAAATACTTTTGGGTCATCAAAATATTGCAAGTTTTGTGCATGAATATTTTATATGCATGTACTAGTACTGTAGTAGTACTTATTGTGTCGTAAAGTTTAGTGTATGATTTTTATTTGAAATAAATTGAATTGAATATTTCATAACTAATATGAAAGTAGCTCACTCATACTAACATGCGGGTGAACAACGTGCGTGCCCTGCCTCCCCGCCCCGGTTACGTCCCGCTGATACCTGATTTTGTGTAATGCGGCTCCATTCAGACCGGCCTTAAAGATTGGTGTGTAACGGAAACTTTGAACATGGTTTTGACCCTTTCTAAACGTCAGATTAACTAATAGTAATAAAATTAATAATAGTCTAAAAATATGTTAAGGGCTTTTATTTGGAAAATAGAAAAAAAGACAATAAAATTGAATTCAGAATAGTGTAACAATTTTTAATGAACATAAATCATGAGTAAGTAGTGTAAAGGAGAAAAGAAAGTATTTTGATGAAAAAAAAAAGCGTGGGGTGCTGTTGAAGATATTATCGAAATGCTAACCTTTCTACTCTTATCTGTTCACAAAATATTTATAACTATTGACGGCATGCACCTCAGGCTTGGTTTAACATTTTTTTTTAGACTATTCAATTAAGATGATAGACAAATAGGTATAGTCCGCGCCAATCATTATGGCCGTTCTGAATAAGTTCGTACCCACGGCTATATGTATATACGTAGCCTTTGATTCTATTGAAATAGCAGGGCCTGGGTAACTGGACTGTATTTGTTTTAGGCTAAAGATAAAGATGAGGCGAACACATACTGTGCAAAGTGTGACGTGAAGTTCGAGTCGAAAAAAGCGTACGAACGCCATTTCTTCCATTCGTCCAAACATGGCGGGAACGACGAGGATCCTAAAGAATTGTAAGTTTGTTTTTAACCCTCGACAAAAGTGAGGTTTATAACACCTCACTTTTGTCGAGGGCGTGTGGCGGCACAGTAGGCTAATTATCTTCTATGAATTTGGAGGAAGCCCGACTCAGTAGTGGGTCACTTATGGGCTGAAACGACTACGACGACACGTGATAAATCCGTTAAAAAGTGTTTAATATATTTGTTTGGGGTCTATAATCGCTAAAACCCAAGACCAGCTCACTTCATAAATCTTTTAAATGGAAGTTTGGAAATATGCCTACCTTGTTAGGCTGTCGGTTAAGTATAAGATTTCGTGCTGTGCTGGCAGCAAAAGGTCACCCACAAGCTCAAATTGGTTGGTGACTCAATTGTAAATCTGTCACCACGCGTTAGTAAATGCGCCTTTGCGTTTCAGCAATGAATCTGCCCCGGCGCCGCATACATTGAACTCGGGCAACATGTCATTGAAAAGCTTTGCCAGAAATCCTACGAAGCCGACTCCGTGTTACATTGTGAGTATTGTAAGAGCCGATATCCTGAGGGTGGTCCTGAGGGCCGATAAACCATGATAAACCTGGCCGCAAGTGAAGGAAAAGTTGATACGAAACCCTTTTATTGGTTTCGCTGGGGAAATGTGACGCGGGCAATGGTAGTTTCAGCATGAATGTGGATGGACGCATGGGTTGTGGAAGATCAAGAGAGATGGATGGATTGTAAGAATGAGGAATTGTGTATGAAAGGTGTGACTGTAGATATGACGACTGATAGGTGTGTATGGAGACTACCACCTAGCGTGGGACAGGGGTCTTATGATGATAATGGTAACTACAAATGTGACGATTTATAAGAGTTTAGTGATAAAACCTAAAATTCCTTTTGAGTTTGAGTCAAAACGGTGGCAATTCGTCTCGTTTGTCTGGCACAGCACAGCAATTGCCGTCCATAAATAAATTAATAAATATCCTTGGACATTTCTCACAACGCCATTTCGTCCCAAGATAGGCAACTTAATGCTTGTGTTATGGTAACGAGATGGGTGATAAACTACTTATATACTTTTTTTTTTGTAAATACATACATATTATAGATAGAAAATAACCCAGACCCGGAACAAATACTTGTATGTCGTACAAATATCTCTTCCGTGCGGGAATCGAACCCGCGACATGCTGCGCAGTTCCTCCAGTTACGTGGAAGGTAATTAGCCTACTATGCCACGCTGGCCAAACGAGTCGGCAGAGGGTTTCATGTCAAGTTTTCTTTCTCTTGCGGCTAGGTTATCTGCCTTGTCAATACCTTTTGTCGGTTCTCTTACGACAGCCGCTGTATGGAATGCAGTGTGGGTGGTGACAGTGTATTATTAATACCGTATTATAATTAATCCTACCGGCTGCGCCATGTATTATTAATGAAACTAACACTTTGATTTGAGGGAACACCCGAAGTTTTATTATACTTTAAAAAAAATATATTAGTAGTCACCAATCATGCCGCCTGCTTCAATCTAGCTAGTGACGCCATCCATCCGATTAATTCCAGTGCGGCCAACACTTCGCCACGGAATCCGCTTGCAGGAAGCACCACTTGGCGGAGCACCCGGGCACTTCGTTCTTCGCGCCCAACGAGAGGCATATTTGCGAGATCTGTGGCGCCTCTCTAGCTGTGAGTTTATTTATTTATTTTCATCCCTTCTATTAAAAAAAAAGTAGTTTTGTTCGTCTTTAAGCGGGCCTGAAATAGCTACTATAATGGATGATGGAATAGGACTTGAATTTGGAACTTCATGTTCATTGAAATCGAACGCAAATTGTTTCGATTATTCCGAAGACAAAAAGGCATATCTGCAATACTGCTTTGAAACCATTTTGAACTTCATATAACTATTAACTACATAGTATAAAGCAAAGTCGCTGTCGTCTGTCCGTCCCTATGTATGCTTAGATCTTTAAAACTACGCAACGGATTTTGAAGCGGTTTTTTTTTAATAAATATAGTGATACAAGAGGTACGTTTATATGTATAATACATGTATAATTGCACCCGTGCGAAGCCGGGGCGGGTCGCTAGTTATATTATATTTATGAAGAATAGAGTTCAAAATGGTTTCAAAGCAGTATTGCAGTGGCACTGGATGTAAGTGTTGGCTGTTCGGTAGGAGTTGGCGCAGCAATTTAAAAAACAAAAAAAGCGCGCGATTCTCTTCTCTGTTTTTGTCTTGTAATCGATACGGACTTAATAATGAGTTCTATGTCGAGTTCTGAAAGTGATAGTGGATTAACTCCTGAAACAATGATAATAGAAATCCCGGGAGATATATGTAAAAGCCTATGACAATTTCATACTATGGAATAATTTGTGAAAGTGCATTTTGACGTATTTTCAAGAATTATCCAAAACGTATGTATTTTTTTTAGATTAAAATTACTCATTATTTGCTTAATAGGGTCTCTTAGTTATTTTCTCATAGAAGGGGATGAAAAGTAGAGTGTATAACTCGGGAGCAAAAATATTTTTCCCTCGGGCGATGTACTTTAAATCCATCGCTACGTTCAGGATTCAAAATAGCGCCCTCGCCTTAAAGATATTACTCTACTCCCTTGTCAAACAATCTACTATTTAACTCTTCATGCTACATGGTACTTTGACTTAATGCCTAGAGCTAATGCCAATTCAAATGGAACTTTATTAATGTAGATTCATGGACCTATAAAAAAAGGCGGACGGAACTCTGGCTAAGACAAAAGTGAGACGCCAAAATGGCGGCAGCTCTGTATGTGTGAGTTAATTTTGGGGTTGCCAAGATACACAAAATTTTGCAATAAAAACATGGTTAAAATATAAAAAAAAAATTGTTTGAAATTGTTATGTTTAACTATAACATCCTAAATGCTGAGTTTTTTTTTTATAATAACGTCTTTTACTTTGAGAGGTTTTTGAAATTTCCTCTAATTTCGAGATGTGTTGAAAACGATTCTAAATTAAAAGAAATGCTTTCATTAAGTACCAAAAATTATTTGTGATAATATATTTATGTTGCCTAACTATAATTTATTGCGATTACCTCTTGAGAAGCACTGGTATTAAATGGTACAGTAACAGTTTATTCCTCTGCCACGTGTCTTGACTCAAACAAATATTAAAACAAAATAAAGCACTGGGGATTAAAATAATGTATGATTAAGTTTACGATTCGACGACACGGTTTGCGCAGTGGTTGACCGATCGACTGCTGCGCAGCATGTCGCGGGTTCGATCCCCGCACGGAAGAAATATTTGTACGACCTACAAGTATTTGTCCCGGGTCTGGGTGTCTTTCTATCTATAATATGTATGTATTTACAAAAAAAAATGTATTTAAGTAGTTTATCATCCATCTCGTTACCATAAAACAAGCATTAAGTTGCTTAGCTTGGGACGAGATGGCGTTGTGTGAAATGTCCAAGGATATTTATTATTATTATATACCGACACAATAGCTACAATGTACATTTAAATTTTTAAAAAATAAGCGGCATAGTTTAATTATTTTTTTTGTATTATCCATGTCTTGGTAGATTGCTAATTTATCTTTTAAGGTACTGCATAAGTAACAACACGCCGGAGTCCTCCTTTAGTTGTTTATAAGTCATCCGCATCAAAATATACACTGCAAATGACACTGTATTTGTTTGGAATCCAATAGTTTTCACCATTACAATTTCTACTAAGTAATTTTAATTCAATCATTTCTCCATACTTAATTTTCCTTAGAAAATCTAGCAAAAGGAATATAAAATAAAATACCCAGTAGTAACTATTAAATAATTAACCATAATAATATATTGATTTTTATAATAAACGAAAATTGCACACATTTCGGTTAATTTGCACACGTGAATATTGGCAACACTGAACTTAAAATTAATTGTTTTGTTCTAGCAAATACAAATTGATTTTAATGTATATAATCTGGAAATAAGTGATTGAATTATTCATTTACGTATGAAACGTGATTCCTGGATTGTTTTTCTTTCGGTCACTACGGTTTTTACACCATTTTACCACGCAAGACATGATTTATAGTTTTTATTTTTTCGCCGCATATTGCGTCTCAATGCTTCGATGTTCGCGCGCGTAATGGCCGACTATTGTGTGAAAGTGTGCGTGCTGGCCTGTACATATAGCTGATCTGGCCGACTATGATGTCACAGTTTTTAGTTAGCGAGACTCTGTCCGACTTTTTTTATACGTCCATGTGTAGATTTTATCACAAAACTCTTATAAATCGTCAAATTTAAAACTATACTAATCATAATGATTTCTTGGGTTTTCGCTATTATTACTCATGGAAATATAACACTTTTTAACGGACTTATCGTGTGTATATTATACAATTTAATTCCCGACGTTTGGAATGCTTTTATCTTCTTTATTTCAATACTATTATCATGTTTTGAAATCACTTGGAAATTCTCTAAAAAAATGTTTGATGTTTTTGCAATTTTTTATACTAGATTTGCTGATGGCACAACCATCGTCGCTAGTGTGCTTCTATGTATGCATTTACAAAGTATGAAGTTGACGTTCTTCCCGTTAGGGTATATATGTTCTGTGTTCGTGGTGATGAAGTGAGACTGTGATGTGAAGTTGTTGCTGGTATAAGTGTCGTGTTTATTAGAGCCTATTCTAATCTTTTTTAAATATATACAACTTGTTGCCGCATAAGCTGTTTTACTGAGCTGTTGCTCATATAATTAAAAACTTATCGGGACTTATCGCGCACAGAATTAATACCTGTTTTTGCTCGACGTTTCGACCATGTTACATGTACATTCAAGTTGGCGGCATAGTGGAACCCCGTTATAAGCAAATGTATAGTTCGCGGTGCAGGTACTAAGTGTTCAACCGATATAGTCAGTGTTGTGTGCCGTAGTGACAACCCTACGTGTGTGCAAAACCAAGTGAGGGTAGGAGACCAAAGTACCCTCACTTCCCACCGAAAAAACTTGCGAGCTGCAGTCAGCTCGCGACCACGGCCATTGTAACATGGTCGAAACGTCGAGCAAAAACAGGTATTAATTCTGTGCGCGATAAGTCCCGATAAGTTTTTAATTATGTGTACAAATCGCGAAAGTTTAAAAATAACAACTGTTGCTCATAAGTTATTTATGATTTACTAAATTACGAATGTGGTACAGCTGAAATACTAAGTCATAATTTGTAAATCACGGCAACTTTCAAGAGTGAAACGAAATGTAACTGAAACTGTCACCCGCACCATGCTACAGCGCACAGAGTATAGAAACTTAATGTTTTGAGCCTTTTTTTTCTAACGGAATAATGTTACCCCCAGCCGGGCAGCGTAGCTAGTCACTTGAACACGCATACTCGCGAGATCCAGTTCGCCTGCAACACCTGCGGCCGCAAGTTCAGCACAAAGACTGGCCTGAAACGACACCTGCTGGTACGTAACGAGGTTTGTTCGAGGGGAAAATGTGTGATATAAATAAATAAATAAATATCCTTGGACATTTCACACAACGCCATCTCGTCCCAAGCTAAGCAACTTAATGCTTGTGTTATGGTAACGAGATGGATGATAAACTAATTATATAATTATTTTTTTGTAAATACATACATATTATAGATAGAAATGACACCCAGACTCCGAGCCAGTGCCTCTGGTTTAGACAAAGACACTTGCCCGACCCCGGAATCGAACCCGGGACCCGTTGATCCAAAGGCGGCACATCTAACCACTAGACCAACGAGGCAGTCAAATGCCTCCCAAATTAATGGGATCGGCACCAGCGTACTCTGATTTGCCATTGTACGGAGCGATTGTAAATCTCTCTAGCTGATTGGAAGGGACGCGACTCGACAGGCGCACGTTCGGGCTCAAATGATGCTGATCATCTATTTTTTAAACAGACTCACACAAGTGAGAAGCCCGTGGCTTGTCCGCTGTGTGAAAAGCGATTCCAGCAGAGCAGTAGCATGAAGCTTCATTACCGAACGTTCCACCTCAAGGAGCCATATCCCAAGAGGTACTGTAATACTGAGCTAGGTATTTTATATAGGGGGCTGTCCATTAACCACGTGATGTATTTTTTTTATTATTTTTTTTTACCCCTCCCTCCCCCTTAGTGATGCGTGGTGAGGTTTAACTACCCCCGCACCCCCCAATAAAAATCACGTGTATTTTTTAGTACCTACAAAGAATCTTAACTCTAAGGGCCCCCGCGCATTTAGGCGGCCAGACCGCATAATGCGCGGATTGGTCGCGGCGGCCAATAGGCCGCGTATGTGACGCGATGTTTTTCGTTGGCCGCGCGGCCTGGCCGCGAAATGCGCGCAGCCATATACATCGCAGAAGAATTAGTTGGCCGCAGCGACTTGGCCGCGCGGCCTGGCCGCATAATGCGCGGAGGCCCTAAGGTTACACTACACGCCGCTTTTCGATTTAGAAATTACGCGTTTGACGAATAAATAAATACACGTGATATCTTACTGTTGAAGGCCGTATAGCCAAGTACAACTGGCTACTTAAAATAATCTGTCACATACGACGTGTGTGATTTAAACTGTATTCGAACTATGACGATCAGTCGAAATAAATATGTCTGTACTATAAGATGTGATATTTATTTATAGTTAATAACTAATCTATTCAGGACTGCTGCTTCTCTGCTAAGTCCCTCCAATTTCAACACTTACAATACCCCACCCCCCTTGTGTTATTTCGTGATTTTTGCCGGACCCCTGCGTCCCCCTTTCGAACCTCACGTGATTAATGGACAGCCCCCTATGAGCCGATAAAAGGATATGATAAAGCTGATAACTTAGCCGCAGGAGAAGTAAAACTGGAAATGAAATCCTTTGACAACCCGTCTGGCCAGTGTGGCACAGTTTGCTAATTAACAACCAAGTAGTTGGAGGAGGCCCGTCTCATTAGTGGGCTGAGAAGTAAGCTAAGATTTGGTGTAGACTTATAAACAATTTTTGTACACCAATTACTGGCAGAATTTAGCGGCTCTATTTATTAATTGCAATCAATGTTTACATAGATTCGCAATTTAATAAATTACTTTTAGACATCGAGCGCCGTGGGTCAAGATTCAGCACTGAGCTGCCTTGTAAGTAAAAGATTGCGGGTCGAGCTTTCGCTCAAAGGGCATCACATTTTCTTTGTACTTATTGCACAAAAAAAGGCCTAATAATATACTAGTACATACTTTGGCTTATGACTCCAAATCAGATATGCGTCAAACTCTGTCAGTATTACATCAGTAGAATTTTAAAACTTTTATAGACTGTCCACACTAGTTATATTTAACAGGCCTACCGGGTACATTTTTTTTAATTAAGTTAAATTAAATCAGAGAACAGAGAACCAAGGTCACCGACCAGAGATCAGTGAATTAGCAGACTGAAGGGCAGTGGGGTGGTCATATCTGTAGAAGAATCGACAACCGCTGGAGTAGATGAGTTCTTGAGTGGAGACCGCGAATCGGCAAGCATAGTGTGGGACGGCCCTTTGCTAGATGGAGCGACGATTTGCGAAAGGTTGCGGGCAGCAGCTGGATGCGTCGCGCTGAAGACAGGGCGCTATGGCGCTCTTTAGGGGAGGCCTATGTCCAGCAGTGGACTAATGTGGGCTGATGATGATGAAATTAATAAATTCATTATTTTTTTCTTCAATACTAAATAGCAAGTTTTGTGTCTAAGGCCACATCCACAATGGGCTGACGACGTAATGACGCATAGTTACAATTATACTTATATTTTTATTTCAGAAATAGGAAAAAGAAAACTGATGAAATATTGAAGCTCGATGAGTATCGAGAAACTGATGGAAACCTGACACTTGATAGATGGCGCTGATACTAATAGATGAATGCCTTACTAGTTAAATAATGGTTGAGTTACAAACATACAATAAATAAGTGAGGTTTTTTCAAGTCAACATGAATCGAATTGTGTTTAATTTCAAATAGGTGATACCTTACTTTGTGTATATGGAGCTTAAAAATGAAATCGGGATAAGTGTATTAAATAAAATTTATTGATTAAAATGCATTATCTTTAATTTTATTATATTTATAAAATTCTTGTGACTCTTTCCTATCGAACTCCCAAGGAACGGCCTGATCGATAATAATATGTTTTTGTAATAAATTTCATCATCATCAGCCCACATTGGTCCACTGCTTGAACATAGGCCTCCCCTAAAAAGCCGTAATAAATTTGATAGGGCTGAAAATGTTTTTTTTTTATGTCCAAACGACGTTTGCCGTGTCAGCTACTTGTGTATACTATGCAACCACAAAGTTTTTTGGGATCCTTCCGGTGGAGGAACTGTCTGAACTGGCGGACTTTATAATACTTTTCTATGCTGGGTGGTGGTCAATCAAATGGCTCGCCTTATCAGTTACCTTCGGCTAAGGACGTCCGCCATACCAATAAACATGAAAAAATTCACGCTGGCAGTGAAGAGAGATGTAGATTCCTTCTGCTGTCAAACTATGCGTCCCATTGAATAGTGATGATTAAAACGCCACCTAAAAGTTTAAACTAAAAAAACACGAGTGTGATTAGACCACACGACAGAAGTAAAACTTTTCAACTTTAAAATTAATCTATTCACTTTAAACGTAGAATATTAAATTTATAGAACAACATTTTATTTTTATAAAATATTTTATGAATGAAGCGTACTCGTAAACAAACTACTGATTGATATCTAAAGAAGTAAGCTAAGATTAGGTGTAGACATGGAAACAATTAATTTTTCTACGCCAATTGCTAGCAGAATATATGGGTACTATTATTAATTGCCATCAATGTTTATATAAATAAATAATAGACATCGTTCGCGCGAGTCAAGCTAACTCTGGTCTGACAGACTGACAGATTGAAGTTATTTCAGTCAGTCATCACGGCTTAACTTAGCTGATGGACTTGTAGAACGTAGTGATTAAAACATAATAAACTCTCTATTAATTATCTAAACTATTTAGTATTTTTGATGATTACAGATTACACTAAATTATTTTTTCTAAAATGCACGATTTAAAAATATGTCGCATTTGCCTCAATACTGGCGTAAGAATGTACTCATACAATAGTTACTATTTGAAACAATATTACGAGGAAGTTTTGGCAATAAATGTGAGTCCTTGTCCTATAAGTTTAAAATAATTAAATGCTTTCAAACAATCCTCAATGAAATATATTAGTTTATTCTTGTAATGGAAATGATGGAATCTAGCGTTTTCGCTGATTTTAGCTACATGAAGATGATAGGCTTCCTCACCAATTCTGCTATGAGTGTGCCGCCATGCTGTACAAGTTCCACAAGTTTAAAGAGAAGTGCTGGAGTGGCCAACAGCTACTCAGCACTATAGTATGTAAAGAACAAGTAAGTATCCTATATGTATGATCTTTCTTTATATAAAATATCAATATGTCTTAATTGCTTTAAGTCAATAAGGTCTGTGTGGTGATGGATTAAGAATACATAGTATTTCCACTCTATTGCATCTGGATGGTGTCATATAAGCTGACAAAAAGAAATGATAAGGCTGAAAACCTACCCACAAGAGAAGAGAAACTCGATATGAAACCCTGTGCCAGTGTGGCGCAGTAGGCTAATTACTTGCCAAGTAGTTTTAGGTCATCTGATAAGTTATAAGAAATCAAAATTATGTTGTTAATTATATGGTTAGACAAGCCATAGTTTTTATACTTCTGAATATGTGTAATTACTTTCTTTTAAAAAATAATCATTTTAATTTAATTTTATATGGCAAAAATGCTGCTGTGACTGGATTCAGATACATATTGATTCTTGTCCTTATAGATAACACAACAATTGGTATCAAAATTAAATAGAAACAAAATATTAAAATCTTCTATTGGCATTGTTACTAAAAATAAGAATGTCAGAACCTTCTCTATGAAAACCAAAGCTTTATCTGATGTCTTAGATGCAGAAATAAATAAGGAATATGCAACACTAATAATAATACCAGAAAGCAATATTTCTATGGATGAGAAACCTACTAAAAATACAGTAAAAAAAGAGTTTAATAGTACTATAACATTAGAAGAAGAAAACAATTTAGAAGTAACAACACTTGAGGATAAAGCTTGTATGAAAATTGAAGTCACAGATGAGATTAATGATAATGATACAGTTCATGACTTCAATGATGAAATACACTGTGATAATGAGATGGATATAGATAAAAATAATGATATTATTCATAACTTGAAAGATGAAATTGAATTTAATAATGGGAAAGATATAGAGAACCCTAGTACAGAAAACTTAATACAAACAGAACAGATAGTTGCTGAAAATAAAGTTAAAAGTACAAAAAAGGATAAAGTGTGTAAGGATAAGAAGTTTGAACATGTAAAAAAAAATTGTTTTGATCCTCAACATTGGTTGATAGTTAATCTCAGTGACAATGAAGCCTTAGAAGAGTTCAAAGCCAGAGGGAATGACTGCAAGTTTTTGGGAGCAGCTTTCAAATGTACCAGTTGTTTGAAAGGTTTTTCTAAAGAAGAGATGTTGGCCAGGCATACCAAAATGAGGCATGATGAGGTACAAAAATATTTTAGATTATTTAATTTAAATAAACAAAAACCCCTGCACTAGGTATAACGTCTATAGCGGGGGCAGTTTACTAACATGTAACTCACGAACACAAATGACACCCAGACTCCGAGTAAGTGCCTCTGGTTTAGACAAAGACTCTTGCCCAACCCTGGAATCGAACCTAGGACCCATTGAACCAAAAGTTGCACATCTGACGAGCGTCATTTCTTTAGTCGCGTAATTTCTACTGCATTCGGTTTCATACAAAAGTCCAGTTCGTGCCACACAGCGACGCAAAATGAGTTGTGAGCCGACTCACACGCATAATCCGACCGAATTGAGTTCTCGAGGGGTGAGGGGACCGAGGAAAGCGTCAGTCAGGTAAAGATTGCGTGAAAGTCGACAACTCAATAAAATGACTTAAATAGATGATAAATTTTGACGACACGGTTGGCGCAGCGGTTGAGGGATCGACTGCTGCGCAGCATGTCGCGGGTTCACGGAAGAAATATTTGTACGACCTACAAGTATTTGTTCCGGGTCTGGGTGTTTTCTATCTATAATATGTATGTATTTACAAAAAAAAATGTATATAAGTAGTTTATCATCCATCTGGTTACCATAACACAAGCATTAAGTTGCTTACCTTGGGACGAGATGCCGTTGTGTGAAATGTCCAAGGATATTTAATGCGCCCGTCTGAAAGCCCAACAAAAATTATCACAATCAATCAACAACAATTGATCAGCAAACAGACAAAAGAGAAACTGACCACTGGCATTATACTCTCACTAGTGGTTTATGGGCGCGGGTTCGCCGCTATGGGCTTCAAACTCTTACTAACCCATTTATGACCCACTGCTGAGTCGGGCCTCCTCCAATCACATGGAGGGCAACTAGTCTAGTGTGCCACGCTGGCCAGATGGGTTGGCACTGGGTTTCATATCAAGTTTTCCTTCTTCGGCTAGGTTATCAGCCCTTGTCGGCTCTTACGACACCCTCAGGTTAGAATGGGGTGGTGACATGTCTTTTAAATCCGTCGCGTCACGGAGAACATGATGATTATATGTAGGCGTTTACTTCAGTCCAGGGGTCCGATGAGCTGCCGCTTCTGCGCCATGAGGTTCAAGTGGCCTAGCCTTCTGAACATTCACACAACCGAGCACTATGTGCGATACAAGTGTTTGCGGTGTGAACTCACATTTGCTTTGAGGTCAGTATCTTCCTAGGTGATCTATCATCTGCTGGACATGGGCCTTTTTTTGGTGACGCTGGGGAAACGCGGTATGCAAAAAGGGTGGGGTCGGTGATTATGTGGGACTCCGAAAACGACTACCCACTGAAACCTCAACGGTATACCCTCACACGCCACGCTTGGCGCGCCACACGTCCGCGTGAACGCATTCGAGGGGCTGGCAACGCGGGCAAGCGACTATCGTAGGGCATCCCTGACTACTAGACAAACTTTTTTTTTTTTTTTTTCGCTGGGGAAATGCTTTATGCATACCACCGCCCCCCGGGGGAGAGGTCGGTGATTATGTGGGACTCCCGGGACAGAACCCACTAAAACTCCAGCGGTATACCGTCACACGGCACGCTTGGGGCGCCAACGGTTCGCGTAAGCGCAGTCCACGTTGAGACTACTAGGAGACCCTGTGCCAACCCGTCTAGCCAGCGTGGCACAGTAGGCTAATTAATTACTCTACATGTAACTGGAGGAGGCCCGACTCAGCAGTGGGTCATACATGTGCCCAGTAGTTGTTGTTTTTTTTTTAAGTCTGAAAAAAGTTGACGTGTTCTTCACAGGAACGCGGCATTGTCCCACAATGATTATCACAACGGAGTTATAAGGAAGTGTGCACATTGTGGCGAAGAGTTCAGGTGAGTTCCGATCAATATACAGAGCTGTCTTCGAGCCAGGGTCTGGGCATGTAATAGTTTTGACGTTTCAGTCCTTATTGACCCACTACTGAGTCCAATCTCCTCCAATTGTCCACCTAATCACCTTCCAAACATGGAGGGTATAATTTAATAGGACAATTAATACAGAGACTATCAGTCGTCATTCTCGTGAATAAAAGTATGAGTTTGGTGGTAAAACCTAGAGAGAGGTACTATGGCCTCTTAGTCCTCTTACGAAATACTTGGGTCAGTAAGAGTTCCAACAAAAAAAACCTTACATTTTTTTAATGAAGACATCTATAAAACTGTGAAGTTACATGGGGAAATGCTCCGACGCCAGGTAATGCGAAACGACGATGAGGAATAAGTTATTTTTTTAATTTACCTCAGACACCAGTCGACGTATTATACACACCTGCGCAGCCATCGCAGCGAGCATGTGTGCACGCTTTGCGGCGAGTCGTTTGTCAATGAGACGGGCCTTATGCTTCACAGAAAGAACATGCACCCGGATGACGTCACATCCGTGAGTATTATCGTCATGTTCGTTGTAAAGCTACTAATCACCCCATATATGATCCACTGTAGAGTCGGAGGTCCGACTCGTCGGCCAATTTTATGGACGATAATAAAAAAAAAACCTAAGTATTTACACTACGCAAAGAAAGAAGAAGAAGAAAATGTATTTTGTTGAAAAAAGAGGTGCTTTTTAAGATATTCAATTATCAAAAAATAATCTTTCTACTCATATTTGTCCACAAGTTTTTTTTATAAATATTGAAGCAACGCACTCTAGCCTTTCTTTACAAATATTTTTTTAACCTTATTTACACTATTCTTTATTTGTATTTATTGAAATTATGTTATGTTACACTATTACTTATTTACATCTACATAATATATTAAAACAAATTTAGAAATAAAGACGCTGCACTATACCCTGTTCACGTTAGCGAGCTAACACCAGAAATATTAGAGAGTAGGCAATTGGTAATGGACGACTCATGCGCACCGGGTGGGTTTACATGGCGGGCGGCCCGCGGCGGCCAAACTTCAGTCAACATCCGTCTATTGTACAGTGTGGACGGGTTATAGTGCTCTTTCTTCAAATGTTCTTGTTTTCTGTATGATGTCCCGTTTTATTTGCGACTCTGCTTGTTTACTGCACTATCATTTGCTTACTCGGCGACTCGGATTAAGTATTGGACTGATTTTTGCTGAACTATAAATGCAAATTCACCAGTTAAGCCTTTTTCGTTACATAAAAACAAATTATACGCAACAATAAAATGTTTATAAATGTTGATTCTATTGAATTAGCGGGCCCGAGTAATTGTATTTGTTTTAGGCTAAAGATGAGGTTAACGCGTACTGTGCAAAGTGTGACGTGAAGTTCGAGTCAAAAAACGCGTACCAACGACATTTGTTCCATTCGGCCAAACATGGCGGGAACGTCGAGGATCCTGGAGAATTGTAAGTTTTGTTTTTAAGCTTCGACATAAGTGCGTTGTAGCTACCAACATGTTATTACATACTTTACGCAAGTCTCAAGTATATCATCATCATTTCAGCCAAAAGACGTCCACTGCTGGACATAGGCCTCCCCCGAGGATCTCCACAAAGGCCGGTCCTGGGCCGCCCGCATCCACGACTTTCCGGCGACCTTAACCAGGTCGTTGGTCCGCCGGGTGGGAGGCCTGCGCCTTCCGGAACGCGGTCGCCACTCGTGGACTTTTCTGCCCCATCGGGCGTCGGTCCTACGAGCTATGTGCCCTTCTCACTGCCACTTAAGTTTGGCAATCTCAAATATCAACATTAACAAATATCTCCACACACCTATCAGTCGTTATAACTACATTCACACAATAAATAGATATCCTTGGACATTTCACACAACGCCATCTCGTCCCAAGCTAAGCAACTTAATGCTTGTGTTATGGTAACGAGATGGATGATAAACTACTTATATACATATTTTTTTTGTAAATACAATAGGTCGTACAAATATTTCTTCCGTGCGGGGATCGATCCCGCGACATGCTGCGCAGCAGTCGATCGCTCAACCACTGCGCCAACCGCGTCGTCATTAAACAATTCCTCATTCTTACAATCCATCCATGTCTTTCTATCTCTCACAACCCTTGCCCCTCCCACATTCATGCTGAAACTACCACCGGTTCGGAAAGTGACTCTACAGAGAAGAGTAGTTAATTGCCTTGTTTACAATGATGTTGCTGGCAGCAAAATGTCCCCCACAAGCTCGAATTGATTGGTGACTGAATTCTAAATCTGTCACCACGCGTTAGTAAGCGCTCCTTTGCGTTTCAGCAATGCATCTGCCCCGGCGCCGCATAAATTGAACTCGGGCAACTTGACATTGAAAAGCTTTACCAGAAAGCCTAGGAAGCCGACTCCGTGTAACATTGTGAGTATTGTCTCGCTGCGTCCGTCTTTCCGTGAGTGGTGTGGTCCCATTTCATCATAAGGCCGAAAACCTGGGCGCATAGAAGGAAAAGTTTATACAAAACCCTGTGCCAACCCGTCTCGCCAGTGAGGCTAATTACCTTCCAGGAGGATCCCAGAATAAGCAAGTGGGTCATTTATCGGCTGAAAAGTAGTAGTGGTAATGTCCATCTTAATCATAGACTTTGGTTGAATTAACTTATATTTTTTAATTTAAAAAAGTTGTTTACAGTTTACTTTTATGTTTTTAAAACGTATAATTTATGAACAGATATTACACCCAGACTCAGAGCAAGTGTATCTGAATTACATAAAGGCACTTGTCCGACCCACGAATCGAACCAAAGGCGGCATGATCAACGTATGTAACGTTTGTATTTACATTTCAGTGTGACAAGAATTTCTCATCGTATATAGCGTATATAAGGCACCACGACTTGGCTCACAAGGGGGCACCCGTCGTGCCTATAGACCCGACCCGCCCCGGTGGCAAAGGGGAGAGGTACGTCTGTGAAATCTGCGGCGCCTCGCTGGCGGTGAGTTTTTAAGGGGTCTTCTCGATGATTTGAAGGGTTTTTTAAACGAAACTAGGTTCATTCGCCGACATAAACTTTGACTGCCTGGTTGATTAAAGATTGCCTTGCCTGAAAGATTTAAAAAATGAAAACGGGGTTTAGTTTGACCCCTGAAAGAATGGAGTGATATTACTAAGTTTGAAAGATGTGTGTGTCGAGGCAGTTGGGACTTGAGAGGTTGTCAATTCGGTTGTATGATTTGTTTTATATTTTACGAAGTATTTATAATTTTAGTGGTACCTGTTTATTGGGTTTGTATAAATTTTCAACTTTATTTTAATATCTAGAAGGAACTGTATCCGACATCTTAAAAGAAAAAAGAAGTAAAATATACGCAATGAATCCTTTAAAATGGTTTCGATTTCTTTTTTGGTATGTTAAAAACTGCCATTGGTAAACAGTCTGTATGCTGTAGCCCTTTTATATAACAAGTTGAATATAACCGTGGATTTGTATTTGTGGCATTGTCCGCGCTTGTTGCAGGCAAACTAAAATTTGTAAATGTTGTTTTATTTCCCGTAACTGCGTATCTTGAGATCGAGTTCGTTATGCAATTCAAATACAGCATGTGGTGCGAGAGAGAGCGCGACAGCGTTGCGGGAAAAAGTGACAGCCACGAAATGTCAAATATGTTACTTCGTCCAGAAATTGGTTCAGAAACAAAAACACTCGGTTTTTAATGGAATTTCCTTGTCTGTGGGCGTAGCGTTGCAGTATGGAGACGCATTTGAACACGCACACGCGCGAGATACGGTTCACTTGTGACACTTGCGGACGTGACTTCAGCACCAAGACTATACTGAAACAACATCAACTGGTATGCAATTTTTTTATGCGACTAAGGTGGTGTTCTGCATGGCATGTTCCCCCATTGGAGAGCACAACCCGCGGTCCTGAGGCAGGCAATCGACGAACACCGTTGGATTTAGTGGGTAGGTCCATATTTACTCGGGATAGTCCAACAGTCGGGTATCCGTGAGGCTTTCCAACGAAAAAATGGGTGGCGTTCAAACATATGACCTACTTTTTTTCTCACGTGGGGAAACCCTTGTTGCCCAGCCAGCGGGACAGTCAGCATCAAAAGTAAAATAGGACATAATGGACATTGACATAATCATCATCAGTTCAGCACATACTTAAACCACGATTGAGTCGGACCTCCTCCAAAGTCATGGAGGGAAATTAGGCTACCGTGCCACATTGGTAAGACGGGTTAGTTTCAAGTTTAGATTAGTATTACGCAGTTGACTGCTAGTTCGGATTGCGACCACAGCTGAGAAAAACTGGGAAGAAAGTTTGAGTGCTTGTAATTGTTTGTCTTTACTTTGCGATCTTATTTAGTACATCATCATCATCATTTCAGCCAAAAGACGTCCACTGCTGGACATAGGCCTCCCCCAAGGATGTCCACAAAGGCCGGTCCTGGGCCGCCCGCATCCACTGCTTTCCGGCCACCTTAACCAGGTCGTCGGTCCACCGTGTGGGAGGCCTAGCAGCACTGCGCCTTCCGGAACGTGGTCGCCACTCGAGGACTTTTCTGCCCCATCGGACGTCGGTCCTGCGAGCTATTTGTCCTGCCCACTGCCACTTAAGTTTGGCAATCCGGTGGGCTATGTCGGTGACCCTGGTTTGCCTGCGTATCTCCTCATTTCTGATTCGATCTCGCAGGGAAACTCCAAGCATAGCCCTCTCCATTGCCCTTTGGGTGACTTTGAGCCTTCTGATGGAGCCCATAGTGAGCGACCACGTCTCTGTTCCATATGTCATCACTGGCAACAATTATTTAGTACAACAATAACAAAACTAGCCGCAAGACAGGTTGATACGAAACCCAGCGTGGCACAGTAGGATAATTACCCTCCGTGTGATTGGAGGAGGCCCGACTCAGCAGTGGGTCTATGGGTTGAGTAGTAGAACAAATAATGGTTTGATCATCCTCCAGACCCACACGACTGAGAAGCCGGTGCCTTGTCCGCTGTGCGAGAAGCGATTCAAGCAGAGCAGTAGCATGAAGCTTCATTACCGAACGTTCCACCTCAAGGAGCCATATCCCAAGAGGTGAGCATTATACTGGTATGAATGGATGGATGACTATATAGACTATATCTCCATGATAGAAGTACGATAAAGGACAAAAAGAAAAAAGAGGTACCTAAGCATTCGGGAGACCCGTAGGTAAGAGAGATGGTGAATGATAGGAAGAAGAAAGTGCGAGAGGAATACAAGCGAGAACTGGTATGATAGAAAAGTAGTTAACATAGACTCTGATTAAGTTAGAAATTAGATGTAGAACAAAAAAGAAGAGGTAAGCATTGCCCCTCTCTGCTAGAAATCAAAGAAATACCTGTTTAAACTATAAAGAGGAATGTTGTGTTTTTCCATTGATGTATGTAACCCCAAAGGGCAATGGAGAGGGCTATGCTCGGAGTTTCCCTGCGAGATCGAATCAGACATGAGAAGATACGCAGGCAAACCAGGGTCACTCACATAGCCCACCGGATTGCCAAACTTAAGTGGCAGTGGATGCGGGCGGCCCAGGACCGGCCTTTGTGGAGATCCTTGGGGGAGACCTATGTCCAGCAGTGGACGTCTTTTGGCCGAAATGATGTTGATGTAACCAATAAACAATTGAATCGATTTTAAGGTGGATGCACCAGGGTACCCCGCGAAATTCAAATTTTCTTACGTTTTTTGCAATTTGCAGGTCAGTGCTAGGTTGTATGTTGATTAAAATGTTATTCCCGGCTGTAAGACGTATTTAGTTATAGAATTATAATCATCAAAATCATCAATACAACCCTCCAAGCTCATAAAGGTGCAAGAAAAACTTTTTCAACGTCAAAGTGATTCTTGCACCTTTATGAGCTTGGAGGGTTGTATTGATGAGTTTGATGATTATAACTCTGTAACTACTTAAGTCTTACAGCCGCGAATCAAATGTTCATCATCATACAACCTAGCACTGCCCTTCAAATGGCAAAAAACGTAAGAAAAATTGAATTTCGCGAGCTACCCTGGAGCATCCACCTTAAACAAGTTTGTCCGTGTGGTGATGGATTTTGAATACACAGTGCCACCACCTACTTTCATCCTGAGGGTGTCGTAAGAGCCGACAAAAGGATATGGCCAGGTCGAAAACATAGCCGCAAGAAAAGGAAAACTTGTCATGAAACCCCGTGCCAAACCGTCGGCCAGCATGGCACAGTAGGCTAATGACCCTCCCCGAGAGAAGGCCCGACTCAGCAGTGGGTCATTTATGGGCTGAGTAGTAGTATACATCGGCTTTTGCCTAAGTGATGCGTTTTTTTTATTTTTCTAGAAACAGAAAGGACCGAAAGAAAAATGACGAGTTGCTAAAGATGGACGAGGATGGCCAGGAGTCTGATGAAAATATGACGCTGGATAAATGGCGTTGACAAATCAGTTGGAAAAATGTTAATACTGAACGTAAACCAACTTGAATAACGACCGGGCCTTTCATATTAGTCGATTTTTGTGTCCCCCTGGCGGAGCGGAGGCGAAACCCATACGGTTGGTTGAAGACATGCGCGAACTTTCCCCTACTATGGCACTTGTTGCTCAAGTTGTTTGGCGTACAGTTTACTACCTATTTGTATTAATTAAATTTTAATATTTGATACACCTGTATGTGTTATTTATCTTGTTACACACTCCATAAAATAAGGCATTTTTAGTGCAGCCTGGCGTAGTGGCTTTAACTAGCTGTGGTTTTTGAAACAAAACCCTTTATCTTATAGTGGGGGAAATCTTTTATAGCTGCCCACCCGGGGAGAGGGCTGGTACGATCGATCCTTTCGTTAGAGCTAAAGGATTTGAATACAGCCTTTATATAGGTTTAAAGAAATTTATTTCTCATAAGAACTTACAGTCCACTTAAAATGAGATTACAAAGTAGGTACATACAATTAACAAATTAACGTTTTCTTGGTTTTACCCTCTATCGACACTAACTACAATTTCTCCATCAGATTTTAGGAGACCCGAGTCAAATTTGAGGACTATCATATCTGAAACCCTCGATTGCTGGTTTTTACATTGTAGCAAAAGATTTTGATTTAAAACACTTGACATCTAGGCCTAGTATTCTATTTATTAATTAGCGGTGACTGACATACGGCCTGATTCAGTTCTTACCTTAGACTGACAGAGTTATTATTTGGTTTAATCATGATTCAATATTATATTTTTTATATTATTACTAATAGATTTAATTAATTCTAGTTACTATTACTTCTATAAAAGTTTAATTTTTTTTTGGCAATATGAAATCATTAACAATTTGTCGTATCTGTCTCCGTACTAATGTAAAAATGCATTCATACAATGATCACTATCTGAAACAATATTACGAAGAAATAATAGCATATAAAGTAAGTATTCTATCGTATTTGCTTTCGTTTTCGATCGTGTTTTTAATTCCTTGTTATAGATTATACATATAACTTCATTAGAGATACAATTCGTAACATACTTCCGCCTAGCTAAATAAACAAACTAGAAACTCAATTATGCCAAAACAGTGGAACTTATTTGGCCCAGAGATAGCCTAGTGTCGTGCATTTTGGCTGAAATCCTGCTACTGTCAATAGCTTAGCATGTAACGAGTTGTGCTAACTACAAACATATAAAATTAAAGACATTCTTGCTGGTAAACCAAGGTAGTCCTTACTACTACTCAGCCCATAAATGCCATACAGTCTATGAACTCTTGCTGATTCAGGTCACCTCCAATTACATGGAGGCTAATAGCCTACTGCACCAGACTGGCCAAATTGGTTGACACTGGGTTTTAACCAATTTGGCCAGTCTGGTGGTCATCAAGTTTTCCTTCTCTTGTGGCTATGTTTTTGCACATTGTTATTTCCTATTGTTGGCTCTAACTACAGCCTAGGGACGAAATGGGGTGGATCGCAATCTAAATCTGCTACCACACTGAGTAACTCTCTTTAACTGCAGTTTTATTATTATTTCAGGTGAATGAAGAAGATACTCTTCCCCAATATTTTTGTTACGAGTGTGCGGCCATGCTATACAAGTTTCACAAATTCAAAGAGAAGTGTTGGAGTGGCCTGCAGCTGCTTCTTAATATTCAGTGCAAGGGACCTGTATGTATTCTCCCATTTATCAAAAATTATTCTAATTGGAGCCCATCTTACTCTCAATGTAATTAGAAGAGATCTGACTAAGCACAACATCTTTTATCATCTTCATCATTTCAGCCAAAAGACGTCCACTGCTGGACATAGGCCTCACCCAAGGTTTTCCACAAAGGCCTGGACTGCCTGCATCCATCATTTTCTACCAACATTAATCACTACACCAATATTTAATCTATTGTATTAAGTCTTTCTCTATTCTATCTATTCTATTAAATCTATTTCTCTATCTATTCTATGAAATCTTTCTCTAGCGGCTAAGTGACCTGCCTCTTGGGTTCCTTTAGTCACCACTTATTGGTCCCATTGTGTAATCTGTCAACATAAAAAAATATTCAGTCTTTGTTTGGAGGTAGAGAAATTGTATTCCAGTTTCTTTTCCTCTGTCTAAAACTAGGAAACAGTATGCAAAATTGGGATTCTACTAATTTTGTTGGAAGGCTTGCTTTATGAATGTTCTCCTAGTAGAGTGACATTTAAAATGGTATCACCAACCATTTCTATCTTGAGAGTATTGTGGGAGTAGTAAACTATTGACTGGCTTCTAAGGTACATAGGCTCTTGCTCATCTTTAGAATAACGGACATACTGAGCCACCATGACAAAGCCAATAACCTATCAGCAAGAGAAGGAAAATGTGATACAATACCCTGCGCCAGCATGTCTGTCCAGCAGGATACAGAAGGCATAAAGGATATGTAACTGGAGAAGGCCCAAGTCAGTAGTGGGTCATTTATAGGCTGAATACTCAAAAAATCAAAATCAAAATGTTTTTTATTCGAATAAATTCTTACGAATGCTTTCAAATAGTCAAAAAAAAAATATTCTAAATAAAATTAAAAAAAAAAATATAAGAATATTTTATCATTTAGTTTTTACCACCGGTTCGGAATGCCATTCCACAGAGAAGAGCCGGCAAGAAACTCCATGGTTGCTCTTTTAAATAAAAGGGTTACAATGATGGTGGTACAAACAAGTCTGACAGATTAGTGAAAGCAATAACACGCATAAACATGTGGCATATTAAAATGTTTGTCTCTTTTTTTTGCAGTTAACATTAAAATCAATTTCTAAAGTAGATAAAAGCATTAAACTAAAGTCTTCACTAAGTATAGTAACCGTATCTAAAAATGTCAGAACATTTACAGTAAAGAATAAAATAATACCAGACACCACAGATACTGAATCAAGTATGGTAGATGAACCAGATAGAACACTAGAAAACAACGAGAATAGTTCGGTAGATAGTAAACCTGAAAATATTTGTGAAGAAGGGAACAACTTAATAGAAGAAATAAATTGGGAACTAAACGATTATGGGGAAGTTGATTTGAAAGTTGAAATTGATAATAAGATAGTTGCAATAGATAAGATAGAAGAAACTGATCTGTTCGGTGACATAAATGAAAATACGGACATTGAAAATGAAAAATTGAATTTGGGTTTGGATAAACATAACACTGGAGACTATGCAGAAATAGAACAGGCAGTTCTTAATAATGACTATGAGCGATTGCTAGTTAATAGTAAAGGTACGCTTAGAAGAAAGGGTTCAAAACATCGTCAAGTTAAAGAGAAACAATTTGAACATGTTAAAAAAGATCATTTTGATCCTAAACATTGGTTGAAAGTTAATTTAAGTGAAGAGGAGGCACTGGAAGAGTTTAAGGCAAGAGCACATGATTGCAAGTATTTGGGGGCTGCATATAAGTGTACTAGTTGCTTTAAGGGATTCTCTAGGGAGGATATGTTGACTAGACATATGAAGTTGAGACACAGTGAGGTATGTCATTGTATTTTTTATTTGTCTTTTCCAGTACTGAAGATATTATAACAACTTTTCAATATATTTGTCTTGAATAGCATAAGCCAGAATACGTATAGTTATAGCAACTATGCCATTCAGGAGAAAGAGATGCACGCAATGAACAAGTCTAGATAATATGTATATAAAAGAAGCATATAAAAATACTAAGTTGGTTTGTGTACGCTTCAATATCTTGAAGAGTTCTGCATCGTTAAGGTTCAAATTTCGATGTGTATACAACCCGCTTTATAAGATTGTTTTTCGTATCAGTAAAAACGTTGTTAACAATAATGTGTCTGCAAAGCGTAGTACGCTGCAATAATCAACAGTGTCTTTGTAATTCAGAGGTCCTTGCTCTGAGCCAGGGTGTCATTTGTGTTCGTGAATTTCTTGTTTGTAAATTGCCGCCACTATACAGGGTGGGTACTGCAGGGCTTCCGTTATTTTTTTTTAATAATTAAAATAGTAGATAATATCTCAAGCTCAGCACTCATCTGTAAGACCTCAGGACACCGTGAGCGATTTCTGCATGCACAGGGAACGTTATCAATAAAACAAAATTATACGCGATGAATCCGTTAAAAAGTGTTTAATTTCAAAACTGTAAGATACCAAAACGATTAAACTCGATGCTAATTACACGAGGCCTATGTCGTGCAGTAGACTAAAGTGTGCTGAATAGACATTTTATTTTCAGTCTACTGGTCAAAAGAGCTGTCGTTTCTGTGCCATGAGGTTCAAGCGTCCCAGCTTGTTAAACAGGCACGTGACACAACACTACGTGCGGTACAAGTGTTTGCGCTGCGATTTGGTATTTGTTTTGAAGTGAGTATACTGAGGAAATCTACTGGGATTTTTCATAGGTTCATTGGGTTCAACACCAATAAGTATGCGGAGATCAAAATAGATGGATGGATTGTAACAGTGAGGAATTGTGTACGAAAGATGTGACTGTAGATATGACGACTGATAGGTGTGTATGGAGATTAACCTAGCGTGGGACTAGGGTCGTTAGATGATAATGGTAATTTTAAATATGACGATTTATAAGAGTTTTGTGATGAAACCTACGTAAATAAAGTTCCTTTTGAGTTTGAGTTTGAGGACCGATTGGCGTTTGCCCTCGTAGACCTAGCTAATCGGATAACTGGCAAACGATTGGTTACTGTGCTAACAGTATATCTGGCAGTGGACCGCGGCGCCTATCCCCCAATAACTGTAGTCGGGGATTTCTTAACCGTGCGAATTGCTCTGTAAACTTCGCTATCGCGGTGTGGGACTTTTTGGTAGTTCTCGCATTAGTCGGCGATATTTCTGGATGTTGATAGTTCAGATTTTTTCGGTACATTGTTTAAAGTATGTAGCATGCTGGTTGCTACACTTTCATTTCTCGTTCATACGCCGAGGCAGAAAAATAATTTATACACATATATAACTCTAAGGCTGCGGGCACGAAACTTGCGACGGGCGGAGCGATGGCGGCAGCGGGGCGACGGCCATGTATACAAAAGCAGTATAGCGATGGGACGAAACGGGCGACGGCGGAGCGGGGCGATCGAGCGATGCACGGGCGGCAAGTCCCGCTGCCGCCATCGCTCCGCCGTCGCAAGTTTCGTGACCGCAGCCTAAGACCCAACTGGGATGGCTATGGTTTTAGTTTAACCCTGTATAATGTAAAACATAATCTCAACATCTTACAGAAACGCAGCGCTGTTTCACAATGACTATCACAATGGAGTTATAAGGAAATGCGAACATTGTGGCGAGGAGTTTAGGTAAGTTTCCTACATACATAGTCCATGCGTAGACCGATTTAGAATACATAGTTACACCACCCCATTCCACCCGAAGCGTGTCGTAAGAGCCGACAATGTCAAGGCTGATAACCTAGCTGCGAGGAAAGGAAAACTTGATACGAAACCCAGTGCCAACCCGTCTGGCCATCGTGGCACAGTAGGCTACCCTCCAGCTAAATGGAGGAGGTCTGACTCAGCAGTGGGTCATCTATATCCTTGGACATTTCACACAACGCCATCTCGTCCCAAGCTAAGCAACTTAATGCTTGTGTTATGGTAACGAGATGGATGATAAACTACTTATATACATTATTTTTTTGTAAATACGTACATATTATAGATAGAAATGACACCCAGACTCCGAGCCAGTGCCTCTGGTTTAGACAAAGACCCGGAATCGAACCCGGGACCCGTTGATCCAAAGGCGGCACATCTAACCACTAGACCAACGACGCCTACGCTTCCACCGGACCCAATAAAGCTAGCTATAGATTTGTAACACACAGACACCAGTCGACATACTACACACACCTGCGTAGTCATCGCAGTGAGCATGTGTGCACGCTTTGCGGCGAGTCGTACGTCAACGAGTTGGGCCTGTCCAGGCACAAACGGAACATGCACGTTGATGACGTCACTAAAACAGTGAGTACCGTATTCGCAGTATGCTGTGTTGTAGGGCATGGGTATGTCGGGCTGGTTGACGTGTTTTTTTTATATCTTTGTGGGAAGTAACATGACGATAATGATGGTAAAGAACTTTAGGAAGAAATATACTTTAGTTTGTTGTAGTAAGATATCACGTGTATTTATTTTTTCGTCAAACGTGTTGTTTCTAAACCAAAAAGCCTTTGAGTGTAAGATTCTTTGTAGGTACTAACAAATACACGTGATTTTTAATGGGGGGTGGGGGTACCTACTCATAAACCTCACCACGTATCACCAAAGGGTTACGTTTAAAAAATATTAAAAAACATCATGTGATTAATGGACATCCCCTAAGTCACAGCTCGGTTACCTGGTTTTTCTAGAATGCTCTTTCTAGATTAATTTAGCCAGATACCGTCCTATCTATTTTAGGTCAAAGACGAGGTGAACACATACTGTGTGAAGTGCGACGTCAAATTTGAGACGAGGAAAGCGTATGAACGCCATTTATTCCATTCGGCTAAACATGGCGACACTGTTGACTTGCCCGGAGAATCGTGAGTTTTTTTTTCACCTATAATCCGTGTGCTGACGGATTTAGAATACGCAGTGTCACCAACCCATACCATCCCGAGGGTGTCGTAAGAGGCGACTAAGGAAACAAAAGAGGCAAATCACCTAGCCGCAAGAGAAGGAAAACTTGATACAAACCCTGTGCCAATCCGTCTTGTCAGCGTCGCACAGTAGGCTAATTTCCCTCCATGAATTTGGAGGAGGCCCGACTCGGTAGTGGGTCATTCATGGGCTGAACCGACGATATGACGGGCGCAGTTAACAAATTAAAATTTACGAATGAAACCCATACTCGAAACACGGCCTCTGGTTTATACAAAAACACTTGCCCGACCCCGGAATCGAACCGGGACCGGTTGATCTAAAGGCACACCTTGCTTAGGACAAAGGCCGTAAGATGATATTGGTAATTTCAAATATGAAAGTTTTTAGGAGTTTTGTGATAAATCCTACGTAAATTAAATTTTCTTTCGAGTTTGTCTATTTCCCTTTTTTTTACGTTGGTTATCTTCATGGGACTCCAGGGCGCGGACAAATGCTAATTGCGCCCCAACCTACCCACTAAAACCAACGGTGTCCCTCGACTGCCCGAAACAGGGCCACGGGTTTCACTCACCAATGGGGAGCATGCTCCGCGACCCTGATGGGGCCTTGGCCCGCTTCTACTTGGGTTTATTCTTGGTAACTTGTTGGTCTACGTTTGATGCAGCGCCCCTGTTTTTGACCTCAAACATAATGTAACTCAATTTACTAAGCTTTTATGAGCTAAAAGCTTCCCTTATATGGTTGAGGAGATCGATAGCTGTCTCATGCGGTATACTTGTGAACAGGTGCTGCTGTTTGTGGTCGCGCTGCGAAGTTTACGGAACTAAAATGTATTTTTGACTGCCTCGTTGGTCTAGTGGTTAGATGTGCCGCCTTTGGATCAACGGGTCCCGGGGTCGGGCAAGTGTCTTTGTTTAAACCAGAGGCACTGGCTCGGAGCCTGGGTGTCATTTCTATCTATTATAAGTATGTATTTACAAAAAAAAAATGTATCTAAGTAGTTTATCATCCATCTCGTTACCATAACACAAGCATAAAGTTGCTTAACTTGGGACGAGATGGCGTTGTGTGAAATGTCCAAGGATATTACTTTGACTGCCTCGTTGGTCAAGGGGTTAGATGTGCCGTCTTTGGATCAACGGGTCCCGGGTTCGATTCCGGGGTCGGGCAAGTGTCTTTGTCTAAACCAGAGGCACTTGCTTGGAGTCTGGGTGTCATTTGTGCTCGTGAATTACATGTTTGTAAACTTCCCAAGCGATACAGGTTACACCTAGAGCAGGGGTCTCGTTTAAAAAAAAAACAACATTATATTTTTTTCATCCCCCCATCTCGGAAAGAGTATTTTTGCTCTTCGATATCTGAGTGCAAAAGCCGTTTTTATTCGCTAGAGAATAAAGTATTTTTGCTCTTCGATATCTGAGTGCAAAAGCCGTTTTTATTCGCTAGAGAATAAAGTAAAGATTATTCTGTAATACTTACCTGTCATAATGTAGTAATTAATACCTAAACTGAAATAAAAGTGTACCTATCTTGTGATTGTAAACGTTTTTTTTTTTGCATTTAGTCATTTCCTCGCTGAGGTGGAATGAAAAGTTACGTGTTGCACTCGAGTGCAAAGATTTTTCACCTCGTGCTCTTTTGATTCCCTCGCTAACGTTCAGGATTCTAATTTTGAATCCTTCGCTTGCTCGGTCATCAAAATTGAACACGCGGTTAAAAAGCAACTTTGCACTCTTGTATAACAAATAACTATTATTAATGTGTTGACAATTTGTGTCCATTGTGTCCTATCCTACTAATGTTATAAACGCGAAAGTTTGTAAGTGCGGATGGATGGATGGATGGATGGATGATTGTTACTCTTTCGAGTAAAAACTACTGAATGGATTTTAATTAAACTTTACAATAGGATAGCTTATACATTAGAATAACACATAGGCTACAATATATAGAGATATTGTGTGAATTGTCCAAAATATGAGATAAATTAATTTTATCACCACGCGGGTAACACCGCGGGGCGCAGCTTGTACAAAATAAGTCATTTGAGTTTGAAAGGACAGCCCACTTTAATTGATGCTCCTTTGTGTTTTAGCAATGAATCTACTCCAGCGCCTTACAAATTGAACTCGGCCAAACTGACGTTGAAAAGCTTTACCAGAAAGCCTAGGAAGCCGACTCCGTGTAATATTGTGAGTATTGAGTAAATTTTGTGATCGCTAAGTTCCCCCAGCTCGAATGGAAGCGGTCAGTTGTCCTGAGTATCAGTGGGTACGTCGGACCCAGGAATCCCACATAAGTCGTCTAGTCCCCAGTGGCATGATACTCCTAAGGATGTACTACTACTCGTCGTTTCAGCCCATAAATGACCCACTACTGAGTCAGGCCTCCTCCATGTTCATGGAGGATAATTAGCCTACTGCGCCACGCTGGCAAGACAGGTTGGCACAGGGTTTGTACCAATAGGCCCCCACTCTGGGGGAGAGTCCCACACGCCCCCCCTCGGCCATCCCCGTGGCCGACGGGGATAGTCCATAAAGGATTTGACCACGGGCGAACAAAAAAAAAGGGTTTGTACCAAGTTTTCTTTCTCTTTCGGCTAGGTGTCTGCCCATTGCGTTCGGTATGGGTTTATTAATTTTTTATTTAGTTATTTAATTAATAAAATATGATGTACATAGTTAATATTTGCAATATAGGTCCCAAACTAGGCAAGCCCGTGTCTTGGTGACCTGAGATATTTAACATAATTAATTGTCCACCGGCGTGATACCGCGATCAATTGCATGCAGATGACTAAATTTAAAATAATGTACAAAGCGATTAAAAAATATACGACAAAATAAAATAAGCATTAAAAAAAATGTTGGTTGCATTTCAATAGACTGCCTCGTTGGTCTAGTGGTTAGATGTGCCGCCTTTGGATCAACGGGTCCCGGGTTCGATTCCGGGGTCGGGCAAGTGTCTTTGTCTAAACCAGAGGCACTGGCTCGGAGTCTGGGTGTCATTTGTGCTCGTGAATTACATATTTGTAAACTGCCCCCGCGACACAGGTTATACCTAGTGCAGGGGTTTCGTTAAAAAAGATGTTTTGAGTATATTTATGGTGATTATTATGTCTGTTAAAATACTTAACACTGCATTGAGAATCAAAATTGGTGACATTGTGTATTCTAAATCCGTCTTTACTACTACTACTACCCGTCTCATAAATGACCCGCTGCTGGGACGGGCCTCTTCCCGCACGGCATTCGATAATATTTTACATTTCAGTGTGACAAGAACTTCTCGTCGTATATAGCGTATATAAGGCACCATGACTTGGCTCACAAGGGGGCACCCACCGTGCCTATAGACCCGACCCGACCCCCCGGACGTAAGGAGGAGAGGTACGTCTGTGAAATCTGCGGCGTCTCACTCGCGGTGAGTATTTTGTGGGTCTTCTCTAATCATATTTTTTGAGGGACTACCATTGTTGCTTTTATCTAGATTTATCTTGCAGGCTAAGGCATGTGCCATACAGCCGGATTATTTTTCTTCCCATAAATGACCCACTTCTGATAAAAGCATGCTCCAAATTCATGGAGGGAAATTTAGCCTACTGTGCCAGGCCGCCGCGCCGGACAGACGTGTTGGCTCAGAGTATCGTGTCATATTTTATTATATGAAACCCAGCTAATGCTGAGATGGTAACCGTTTCGACAGGACATGCAGAAATGCTTAATCTTTAATCATTGTGCAAATTCTCTGGTTTACAAAAAAAAACTGTTTTTGAGATTTAATGTTATATTGTTAATTTCTTTCATTTCCATTGGTCGGCTCTTACCACACCCTCGGAATGGAATGGGGTGGCAATACAAACAAAAAGACCGCCTTTAACATCTAAATTGCCACTCCGTTATTGTATTCGGGTATTGTTTTCCATTTTCTTTGTCTATGGAGTTTTACTATTTTTTCTTTTTATCTATGGGTTATTTTCTTTGCCTATGGCTTATTTTTTTAATTTCTTCGTGTACGGGCACAGCGTTGCAGCGTGCAGACACATTTGAACACGCACACCCGCGAGATCCGGTACACGTGCGACACTTGCGGACGAGACTTCAACAGCAAAGCAATCCTGAAGCAACATCACCTAGTAAGTTGCTTCTTTATTCCACTAGGTGGCGCTTAAAGAAGACGGCCCTGTTAATAACGGGTTATCGTCCCTTGCGGACATGGGCGTGCCGAGGGGGAGAAAGAAAGTAAATTTATTGAATCCACACAAGACATTATATAATTATTAAAAAACAAAGACAAATAAAAGATATAATAAAATCGCATCTCGCTCGCGCGGTGCGCCTCGGCGGCAGCGGCCCGGAGCCCGGAGCCCCACGCCCATTCGACTATGTGTTAGCCATGTCACGGACGTGCAGCCCGACGGTGCGCACCTTCGTTTTAGGTAAATAGTGCGCCGACGACGCCACAGAATAGTTTAATTTGGTCTTACTTACTACTTAAGGTGAATGTTCCAGGGTAGCCCGCGAAATTCAAATTTTCCTACGTTTTTTGCAATTTGCAGGGTAGTACTAGGTTGTATAATGATGAACATTTGATTAGCGGCTGTAAGACGTATGTAGTTACAGAGTTATAATCATCAAACTCATCAATACAATCCTCCAAGCTCATAAAGGTGCAAGAATGACTTTGAGCTTGAAAAAGGTTTTCTTGCACCTCTAAGAGCTTGGAGGGTTGTATTGATGATTTTGATGATTATAATTCTATAACTACATACGTCTTACAGCCGCGAATAACATTTTAATCAACATACAACCTAGCACGGACCTGCAAATTGCAAAAAACGTAAGAAAATTTGAATTTCGCGGGCTACCCTTGAGCATCCACCTTAAATACATAATTATAATATTCACCATACGGTAGGCTTGGTGTGGAATTGTGCGTTCAAAAGGCCGCAGCTCAGCATATGCTACAGATATCTGCAGCGCTGATTTTCAGCTGAAGCCACGGGGGAGGGGGGGGGTTGTAATCTCTGGTACTTGCTTACTCTACTATCGGCGGCTGAGCCTATAGAACAATCTGGCAAGAATCTGATAGAGCTTGACATTTTGTTCTTGCTATTTTCGAATACCACTGCATAGAGGTCTGATATTACTCAAAAGCGGGTATAGAATAGAAAAATGCTTTATTGTATAAACCAATTATTGCGTTCACAATCGTCAACAGATATATCATTTTAAAAACACTACTGCTGAAACCAACTGAGAAGACCTGGCGGAAGCAACTCAGTTATCTTTTCTTTTTTTTTTAAACGTAATAGTAGTATTACTACTATTACTCATAAATGACCCACTGCTGAGTCGGGCCTCCTCTAATCAGAGGGTTTCCTATCAAGTTTTCCTTTTCTTGCGGCTAGGTAGGGGGCATCCATCGCTTTCCGGCGACCTTAGCCAGGTCGTCGGTCCACCGTGCGGCAGGCCTTCCAGCACTGCACCTTCCGGAACGCGGTCGCCACTCGGGGACTTTTGTGCCCCATCGGGCGTCGGTCCTGCGCGCTATGTGCCCTGCCCACTGCCACTTAAGTCCCTAAGGGGCCATCCATAAATTACGTCACACGAATTTTAGGACTTTTGAACCCCTCGCGCCGTCCCTGTCGCATTTTGTCACCCCCCCCCCCCCCTAAGTATTTTAAATTTTATCATGTCATGTCACAAAACTATCGACCCCCCATGCCCCTTGCCACACTATTGTCACACTTCGGTGATAACGACATTAACGTGTATTTAATTTCATCATTTTTTTTCATCATTTCAGCCAAAAGACGTCCACTGCTGGACATAGGCCTCCCCCAAGGATCTCCACAAAGGCCGGTCCTGGGCCGCCCGCATCCACTGCTTTCCGGCGACCTTAACCAGGTCGTCGGTCCACCGTGTGGGAGGCCTACCAGCACTGCGCCTTCCGGAACGCGGTCGCCACTCGAGGACTTTTCTGCCCCATCGGGCGTCGGTCCTGCGAGCTATGTGCCCTGCCCACTGCCACTTAAGTTTGGCAATCCTGTGGGCTATGTCGGTGACCCTGGTTTTCCTGCGTATCTCCTCATTTCTGATTCGATCTCGCAGGGAAACTCCGAGCATAGCCCTCTCCATTGCCCTTTGGGTGACTTTGAGCCTTCTGATGGAGCCCATAGTGAGCGACCACGTCTCTGTTCCATATGTCATCACTGGCAACACACACTGGTTAAAGACTTTTGTCTTCAGACACTGCGGTATTGTGGACGAGAAGATCTTACGCAGCTTCCCGAACGCTGCCCAGCCGAGTTGGATCCGACGATTGACCTCTTTCTCGAAGTTGGACTTACCTAACTGGACAGTGTGTCCCAGGTAAATGTAATGGTCAACAACTTCGAGGGTAGAACCTCCGATGTTAACAGGAGTGGCTTGAACATGGATGTTAGACATGATCTTCGTCTTCTCCATGTTCATCTTAAGGCCGACTCGTTCGGAGGCTCCACAGAGGCCATCGAGCATCGTAGTGAGGTCCTCCATGGTTTCAGCCATTACGACTATGTCGTCAGCGAATCGAAGGTGAGTGATGTACTCGCCGTTCACGTTAATGCCCAGCCCTTTCCAGTCCAGAACCTTGAAAACATCTTCCAGTGCAGCGGAGAACAGTTTCGGAGAGATAACATCTCCCTGTCTAACACCTCGCTGCAGCTGGATCGGTTTCGAGGTCTGCTCCTGGAGTCGGACTGACATGGTGGCGTTTTCATACAAGCACTTCAACACTTCGATGTACCGATAGTCAACTTGGCACCTCTGGAGAGCCTGCAATACTGCCCACGTCTCGATCGAATCGAAGGCTTTCTCGTAGTCCACGAACGCCAGACAAAGGGGCAGGTTATACTCCTCGGTCTTCTGTATAACCTGCCGTAGCGTTAAAATATGGTCTACGGTGCTGAAGCCTTTTCGGAAACCGGCTTGTTCGGGAGGCTGGGAATCGTCGAGCCTGCATGCGAGACGATTCGTGATGACCCTCGAGAACAACTTGTAGACATGGCTCAAAAGTGAGATGGGTCTGTAGTTCTTCAATAAGGTGTTATCTCCCTTCTTGAAGAACAGCACCACCACACTTCTGTTCCATGCCTTTGGCGTTCGTCCTTCGAGTATGACGGAATTGAACAACTTCTGAAGGGCCCTAAGGATCGGTTCTCCACCCGCCTTCAAAAGTTCTGCGGTAATGCCGTCATCACCCGCCGCCTTGTTGTTCTTAAGTTGCTCGAGAGCCATCCCGATCTCACACAGGCTGACGTCCGGTAGGTCTTCTGTGTAGTGCCGGGTTAACCTAGCTCGTGGGTCGTTTGCTAGATTTATGACGGGTTCGTGTGTAGACGTGTACAGTTGTCCATAGAAACTCTCGACCTCACCCAAAATCTCGGACTTTGACGTGACGATCCTGCCGTCATCAGTCTTCAGCCTGACGAGCTGGCTTTGCCCAATAGACAGATCCCTGGCGAAAACCTTGGAGCCCCTGTTGCGTTCAATAGCCTCTTCAACACGAATCGTGTTGAATCGGCGTATATCACGCTTCAGGGACTTTGATATCTGTCTATTGAGCGTCCGAAGCTGCGTCGCATCATCTGAAGACTTCAGGACCATTTTCCGTCGCTCGTCCATGAGATTTAGGGTGAGGTCCGAGAGCTTTTTGGCCGTTTTCTGGCGTTGGGTCTTACAGAACTTCGACCCAACTTTGCGGACAGTCTCCACGAACCCGTCATTATTATCGTCCACGTCAACGCCTAGGCTAATAAGGCGGTTCTGCAGTTCGAGCTGGAAGCTTTCCGGGTTTTGAATCTGAACAGGCACGGGACGCAGCGTAGACCTCACCATGCGCGACCTTTCAAGCTTGACGTCGATATTCAATGTGCCTCTTACTAAGCGGTGATCGCTTCCGGTTTTAACCATATTGATCACGGAGACATCATTGAATATGTGCTTTTCCGTCGACATGATGAAGTCTATCTCGTTTTTTGTGGTGCCATCCGGACTCAACCAGGTCCATTTCCTCTGTTCTGGTTTTTTGTAGAAGGAATTCATCATATAGAGTCCCTCCTTCTCCAGAAAACCAGCCAAAGTCTGGCCCCGTTGGTTCCGGTGTCCAAAGCCAAATTGCCCCAATTGCAGCTCATCTCCGCTCCGCTTGCCCAGTTTCGCGTTAAAATCCCCCATGACAACGGTGTAGTGCGTTCTAGAGCCATGTATGGCCGAGGAAATGTCCTCATACATTATCTCCACCGCTTCGTCGGGGTGTGCCGAGGTCGGTGCGTATACCTGTATGACCTTCAGCGAATAACGCTTGGTTATTCTGAGTATAAGGTACGCCACCCTGGTCGACACACTCTCGATTTTAACAACGTTGTTCACAAGGGACTTGTGGACGATAAACCCAACACCACCTTGGGACTGTTGGTCGCCCTCCCGGAAGTAGAGCAAGTTGCCGGATTTGAGGGTTATCGTGTCCTCCCCCTCTCTTCGGACTTCAGACAACCCCACTACATCCCATCGCAGCTTGCTCAACTCTTCCTCGAGTTCTATGATCTTCTCGTCAGTCCGCAGTGTCCGTGTGTTGTATGTTGCCAGGTGCAGCCGTCGTTTTTTGTGGTAGCCGGATCTCTGCCGGAGATTGTTCGCACCCCCTGCCCCACCGTTACCTTGGCTGCTACCGTGGCCGAAGGAATAGCAGGGCTGCCGGGGACTGGGGGCCGTTTTTAAATTTGTGACAATCATAGGGGGGGTTTGCCATAATCGCCACGCTTGGCAGGCGGGTTGGCGATCGCAGTATCGGATGGCCGATTCTTGACAGAACGTCGCTGCTGCCCAACGTCTGTTGTCCCTTAGTCGCCTTCTACGACACCCACGGGAAGATATGGGGTGGTAGTATTCTTACTCCGCTACCACACGGAAGTATTTAACGGAGTATTTAATAATAATCATAATTTATGGATAACCCCTAACTATGGTGACATAATGGTTCAATAACAATTATTTATTTTCTTTCAATAAAAAAAGACAAATTAAATATCCTTGGACATTTCACACAACGCCATTTCGTCCCAAGCTAAGCAACTTAATGCTTGTGTTATGGTAACGAGATGGATAATAAACTACTTTATATACATTTTTTTGTTGTAAATCCTACTAATATTATAAATGTGAAAGTTTGTAAGTATGGATGGATGGATGGATGGATAGATGGATGGATGGATGGATGGATGTTTGTTACTCTTTCACGTAAAAACGACTGAATGGATTTTAATGAAACTTTACAATAATATAGCTTATACATCAGAATAACACATAGGCTACAATTTATAACGATATTGTGTGTAAATTTATCGAGATATTAAGTTAAATTTTAATATCTAATTGTCAATTTTTCAGCCATATTTAAATATAGACAACATAAGGTTTCGCTGTCAGTTGCGCTTTGTTATACCACGTAGGTATTATATCACATTCTACGGGAACGGGATAAAAATCTTAGGTATCCTATGTCCGACTTTCTTTTAAATATAAAGATGTTGGACAATTCACAAAATCATACTTAATATTATAAACGTGAAAGTGTAAATGTGTGCAATCCCGTTCCGTGATATAAAACATAGTTTATCAAAATGCAACTGCTGGAATAACAAAACTTCACCGACAGCTAAACGCTATGTTGTCTATAGTTTGACAAATTTGACAATTAGAACCGACGAACGAATTGACCGGTTGATGTATTTATTTCGTGTAAATATTAGTTTATTGTGCCGAACAATGAAGAAATCGGCAGATTGCCATAGAGGAAAAAGAAAGAACTAAATAATGCACGTGAAGATCACCGCATTAGTATGGCTTGAATCCGTGCTTCTCAATCACAAGAGCAAATCGAGGCAGGCAGCCCGTGAAACTTTAAGAGATCAACAAATAGATAATTTTCGAGGCACAAGAATAAATTTATAAAGTAGGTACTACATAATTTGGATCGAGCAACGTTTCGATACGGTGGCAGCACTAATTACTGCTTGCATACTTGCGTCCGCATTGGACCAATAGATGCTATGTAATATTACAAAACACTCCTCAGCGGGTAAAGTTTTATCAAAATGGAAAATCGTCATCTGGGACGAATGTACAATAGCGTATACACGTGTATTGGAAGCACTTATCCGATCCGACCGAACACCTACGCGAGGATTCGAGATGTATTGGAGGCGCAATGATTTTACTGTCTGGCTATTTCCGCCAAACACTGCCACTAATTCCAAGATCGACTGCTGCCGCTGAAATATGCGCTTGCCTCAAATCATCGAAATATTGATTTTATTTTCTCAGAATTTCTGTTCATGGAAGGACGAACTCACAAACACAAAAATAATGAATGGTTGACTAAGCGAGCTGTTTTGGCGGCTAAGAATAAATATGTAGATGACATAAAGTAACTAACATAATTCAGAATGAAATCATTGGTACACTTGCATTAATTCAAATATATTGACTGTGTAAAAAAAGACTCTTTGGATGTGCCTGGCTTACCACCGCACAATTTACGACTAAAGGTTGGCTACGTACTAAGTTTGCTTCCAAATATAAACCAAAACCACCAAACCTGTGCAATGGAACGCGTTTGGTGGTAAGTGAATTGATGAACAATGGAATATACTCAAAGTAAAGTTGGAAGGTGAGGAAATTCTCATCCGAGGATCCCGACGATATCAACTGATATACCGTTTTAGTTTTAATGATTTCCGATCCGTCGTGCATTCGCCGTGACCATTAATAAATCACAGGGCCAATCCTGGAAAGTTTGTGGCCTAAATCTAGAAAATTCATGTATTTCCCAAGATCAATTATATGTGGCATGTTCCGGGTCAGAAGACCATCTGCGTTATTTGTTCATGCGCCTGATAATAAACCGAAAATGTCGTCTGTCACAAAGTGATTCACTGAAAAGTGCAGTTACTAAAATAGATGGCCAATTAAGTATAATTAAAATCATAGCTGTTTTATTTATATTTATCCTGATAAAAAATTAAGTTAATAAAATAAAAAATCTGCTCATTTATTGCCTTTAAGGCGAAACAAAGTTCGCCGGGTCAGCTAGTGTTACATATTATAGATAGAAAACACCCAGACCCGGAACAAATACTTGTATGTCGTACAAATATCTCTTCCGTGCGGGAATCGAACCCGCGACATGCTGCGCAGCAGTCGATTTCTCGACTGCGCCAACCCTGTCATGTCAATTACAAACGAAATGCAACTTACATGGCTAATATTAATAATTGTTGGATAAATTATTGGATTTATGATCCTCCAGACTCACACCACCGAGAGGCCGGTGCCTTGTCCGCTGTGCGAGAAGCGATTCAAGCAGAGCAGTAGCATGAAGCTTCATTACCGAACGTTCCACCTCAAGGAGCCATATCCCAAGAGGTGAGCATTATACTGGTATGAATGGATGGATGATTATATAGACTATATCTCCATGATAGAAGTACGATAAAGGACAAAAAGAAAAAAAGAGGTACCTAAGCATTCGGGACACCCGTAGGTAAGAGAGATGGTGAATGATAGGAAGAAGAAAGTGCGAGAGGAATACAAGCTAGAACTGGTATGATAGAAAAGTAGTTAACATAGACCCTGATTAAGTTAGAAATTAGATGTAGAACAAAAAAGAAGAGGTAAGCATTGCCCCTCTCTCTTACTACTACCACTATTTCCCAGCTCATAAACGACCCACAGCTGAGTCGTGCCTCCTCCCATCACAGGGAGAGTAAATAGCCTACTATGCCACGCTGGCCAGACGGGTTGGTACAGGGTATCGTATCAAGTTTTCCTTCTCTTGCGGCTAAGTTTTCAGCCTTGTCAATTCCTTTTGTCGGCTCTTACGACACACTCAGGGCGGAATGGGGTGGTGACACTATGTATTCTAAATCCGTTACCACATGGAGAAACCTCCAACTACATGGAGGCTAATTAGCCTACTGTGCCACGCAGGCCAGACTTGTTAGTATAGGGTTTCGTATCAAGTTTTCCTTCTCTTGCGGTGGTGATTGGGGGAGATCGCGGGGGCAGTTTACAAACATGTAATTCACGAACACAAATGACACCCAGACTCGGAGCAAGTGCCTCTGGTTTAGACAAAGACACTTGGCAGACCCCGGAATCGAACCCGGCACCGTTGTTCCAAAGGAGGCACACCTAATCCAAGACCAATGAGGCAGTCACTCAATCAAATTCTAAGTACCTATTTTATTATATAATTCGGTAGCAGAAACTAGTACTGAATATTTCAGTATGTACATTCTTGTACCGGTCACCCTGTATACTATTCTCAAAAGATATTCAATCACGTGTTGCAAGTAAGCCATTAAGCTTCTTTTTATTTCTAGAAAAAGAAAAGAACAAAAGAAAAACGAAGAGTTACTGAAGCTGGATGAGTATGGGCAAGAGTCTGATGAAAACATGGCGTTGGACAGATGGCGTTGACAAACGAGTTGTAAAAAGATAATATACTATACTTTGTATTAATTTTATTTATATTAAATATTCTACTTGATACCTGTGAGTGTTTATCTATTTTTGTTGTATATATAACAACAAAACCCCTGCACTAGGTATAACCTGTATCGCGGGTGCAGTTTTTAAACATGAAATGCGCTGGCCAGATGGGTTGGAACGGGTTTCGTATCAGCGTTCCGCTCGCACCTAACAGTGGTGGATCAGGGGGCTGTCATATAGTCCCCTGATCCACCAAGGGCCACCAGCGCCGCGGTGCATACTCCCCCAACGGGAGGAGTGAACCCTGCGACACCGGAGTCGGGTAGTCGAGGATCGCCGTTGGTTTTAGTGGGTAGGTCGGGGTCTCTCCATCTCCACGCGCCCCGGAGTCCCACATAACCCGGCTAGTCCCCAACGGCCGGGATTCCATGAGGATATCCGAATTAAAAAAAAGGTTTTCGTATCAAGTTTCCTTTCTCTTGCGGTTAGGTTATCAGCTTTGTTATTTTATTTTTTCGGCCCTTATGACACCCTCGGCACAGAATGGGGAATGAAGATTATTAGTTACTAGCGACCCGCCCCGGCTTCGCACGGGTGCAATTATGCATGTATTATACATATAAACCTACATCTTGAATCTCTCTATCTATTAAAAAAAACCGCTTCAAAATTCGTTGCGTTGTTTTAAAGATTTAAACATAAATAGGGACGGACAGGCGACAGCGACTTTGTTTTATACTATGTAGTGATATTAAAAAAGAAAAGTCAATAGGGGACCCTATTGACTTTTGACAATTGGAGAAGACATTACTCAACAGAGCATATTTTACAGAATCATCATCTTCATCATCATTTCAGCCAAAAGACGTCCACTGCTGGACATAGGTCTCCCCCAAGGATCTCCACAAAGGCCGGTCCTGGGCCGCCCGCATCCACTCCTTTCCGGCCACCTTAACCAGGTCGTCAGTCCACCGTGTGGGAGCTAGGCCTACCAGCTCTGCGCCTTCCGGAACTCGGTCGCCACTCGAGGACTTTTCTGCCCCATCGGGCGTCGGTCCTGCGCGCTATGTGCCCTGCCCACTGCCACTTAAGTTTGACAATCCGGTGGGCTATGTCGGTGACCCTGGTTTTCCTGCGTATCTTCTCATTTCTGATTCGATCTCGCAGGGAAACTCCGAGCATAGCCCTCTCCATTGCCCTTTGGGTGACTTTGAGCCAGAATTTTACAGAATGTCTCAATGCAATAAATAGTAGATGACCCATAGCGGTCTTATTTCATTGTAGTTTAATATCTAAAGCGTGTAGTATGTCTGATGCTGATACCCTCTGTGCCCTTTCGTTTGTCTGTTCAAGGACACGTTTTATATACTTTATTTAAAGTGTCAGCAATTGTGCGTTTAGGTCGCATTTACCTCTGACCTCTGTCATTTTTGTATTATATTTGCGTTGCTACTATTGTCCCAGAGTTCGATTAATAAAACCTACCTACTTATATATTGTGAATTCATAAAAGCATCATAATGTCAGTTACTAGCAATTTTCGACTTGCATTCGTATCTTCGTAATCATTTTAGTCCGGGAGGAAGGAACTGGCACACGAGTGCCAAACTGTTCCACCTCAATTTATTATTATTAATAATAATATTTATGATACTGATGATATAAATGCATGTTGCCAGGGGGCAACCCGGTTGCTTTTTGCTTAAACCATTTTTTTTATTCATTTCAAGAAATTGTTATTTTTCAACCGGACATTTTTTTTTATATTCTTTAATGAAATACAAATAAAAAAGGTCCTATGACTTTTCACGATAAAGTTAATATTTTTAGAGATATGAATGTTTAAAGTTTCGAAAAATCACAAACTTGGGTACCTTTGACCCATGATAACTATATTAGAAAAATAAATAAAAGACACATAATATATATTTTTTAATTAATTATACATTTGATAATAACATGATAAGTAGCGATTAAAAAAAAAATATTTTCTGCAATTAACATATAGTAGGCGCGCCAGTTCATGTCCATCCGGAGGAATGCTGTAATGCCGAGACCTAATTAGTTATAGTAATGTCGATAATAACTACAGATTTATTCAACAGCTGTCAATTTGCTTTATTGTAATCTCAGGTAATTTTGCAAATTATGTAGGTAATACAACAAATGTGATAAGTGATTACTTATTCAGGCCCCGATGGACATGAACTCGAGCGCCTATAATACATCCTTCGATCTTGTACAAGGGAATAAGTGCTAAGCTAACTAAACATGTTTTACGTCAACTGTCATTTTATTGACGATGTATCGTAGGGTTCCCAGCTTTTGTCTAATTGATTGGTTAATAACACTAATAACCAATGGTAATAACTCAATTTTTTTGGGTATATTTGGTGATAATTTTTCAACCAATTATTTGCCCCTAAATTAATAATTTAATGTTTGAGTTAATTTAATGATGACCCTATGTATAATTTCTAGAAATCCGAAGTAGAAGATATATTTCGGTGTCAGTCCTCATATTTCATGAAGGTAATTATGTGTTCTGTTTCACGCCAGGTAGACCGGTTGTCAAAGAGTTCAGATCAAGTTTTCTTTTCCTATGGCTAGGTTGTTTGACTCTTGCGTTCTGATAGAATACCATTTAGATAGGATGGCTTCGTCACATTGTGTATTCTTCATCCATCAACACACTTTAATAATTTATGAACAACACACAGAAGGCCTGGTAGGCCTCCCACACGGTGGACCGATGACCTGATTAAGGTCGCCGGAAAACGATGGATGCGGGCGGCCCAGGACCGGCTTTTGTGGAAATCTTTGGGGGAGGCCTATGTCCAGCAGTGGACGTCTTTTGGCTGAAATAATGATGATGATGAACACACAGAATGTCATTCTATTGTTTTAAAAGGGAGGTTTGAAGCAATAAAATTGTTATGATTTGAAGGGTCATTGACATAAGCTTTAGGGATAAACAATTTTGTTAGAGAGCTGGTAACACTGCGCTAAAAACAAAATAAAGCTAACAAATGTTTTGTGTATATTTTGACCGAATATAATATTATTAATACGTAAGGATATAGTTTCCTGAAAGCAAAATAAGTTAGAGATTATGTCCGGTCCCATATTATGCCGAATTTGTCTTAATTATGGTGTAAAAATGTATGGATACGAGCTTTACCATCTAAAGCAGTATTATGAGGAAATTACCGCAGTAAAAGTAAGTATTTACTCTTATAGAGTTTTATAGGAAACATGTAATAACATCTCACCGTTTGACAACAAAAAAAACCCCACAGATATATACTTCCTTCATTGAACGTTAATGTGAAAAAGACTAGGTAGTTAAGCTAGTCAATCCTAAATGTGTTTAGAATATTGTATACTCTACAGTATTTAGAAAAGCCTAATCATGGTGTGGAGATTACATTTTATTGTTCCCCTATAACCACACAATATACTTAGAATAGACACTTGTAGATTTTTTATTGACAGACTTTATTAGGTATTTTCTTTTTGTTTCACATTGGTGGAGAATGGAGGCATAACCCACGCAATTGGTTGATGACATGCACATACACTAACTTTCCCCCAGCACTGCACTTTTTGCTTAATTTCTTTGGCAATCAGTTACACATTTAATGGAAAGTTTCAAAATTATATATTATTAATGGTGTGTTTATAATCTGTTATGTATTATAAACCATTGTCAACTTATTATATATTATCTAACAGTTTACTTCAGTTAATGTAATTTCAAAATAATAATTTCAGCCCATAAATGAAAAATTCATGGAGAGAAATTAGCCTACTATGCCATGCTGGCAGGTTTGCACTGGGTTTTTTTTTATCAAGTTTTCCTTCTCTTGAAGCTAGATGATCTACCTCTTACATACCTATAAGCATTTCTTACAAAACCCTCAGGACTGTAAGGGATCATCATCAGCTCAGAATAGTCCACTGCTGGATATAGGCCTGACATGTTGTATTCTTAATTTTTCACCATACACATAATAATCTATTGATTGTTAAATCCGAGGATATCGTATTCATAATCATATTTATACAAAACTAATAGAAACTACAAAACAAAGCACTATGAAAACAAATCTTATTCATGCAGGTCAAGCCACAGGACAGTCTTCCACAGCAGTTCTGCTTTGAATGTGCGGCTATGTTGTTTAAGTTTCACAAATTTAAAGAGAAATGTTGGATGGGGCAGCAGTTACTGACAGAAATGCTTTGCAGTGGACTGGTTAGTAACAGTATGTATTAGAATTGCATGAGACATAACTGCTTAACATTTTATATGGAGTGTATCAAAGTCATGTAGACAATACCAATAACCAAGTTATATAAATCAAAAATTTACTGTCCCACCATTGTGATTTAACTCAAGCTATTAATTGGCATTTCATTATTTTTCTTAGCCTATCTGTGGTATTTTACGTAGTTTCAACTCTTTTCATAAAAATTCAAGAGGAATACTTAGTAGCATGTGCATTTTGTACCAATTTTGAAACACTCTGTATACTGCAAACTGTATGATTACTCAACAAAATGCACAGTTTATGATGTGCTGTATTTTTCAGATCACATTAAAGACTTTGGCTAAAGTAGATAAAATTGCTTGTAATCTGAAATCTCCATTAAACATAGTTACATTAAGCAAAAATGTCAGAACATACACAATGAAAAGCAAATCTCTAAAATGGAGTCGAAATCCAAAAGCTCAGGTAGATGTTAATAAAGAAAAAGACATGGTGCCTGATAATTTAACAACCGATGATAAATTATCAGGTGCAGTAGATATAAAAGAAGCCAGTGACGATTCCTTGGACATCAATCTCGCTGATTATAAACATGAAATTTTGGAAAAAGAAAAGCAAATAATGGAAGTTATAATTGATAACAAAGCCGAAACCATTGATGATATACTTGAAAAAGTGGAAATAGATGTTGAAAGAAATGATGAAAATGAAAAGATATATGATAATGATACGCCAGACATTTATGAAGATAGAATTGCTAGTGGTGATGAGATATTTAATGATGGCGAAATTACAAATACTAATAATTACAGTAGCTTATTAGATACGATAGCAGAAAATACCCTTGATGTCCATGACGTTTTTAAAAATAAGAAAAGAAAAAAAAGTCACAGTAAAATAATTAAAACTAGTAAACGGAAGAAATTTGAAATTGGTGAAGAGAAAGGCTACTTGGATCCTAAACATTGGTTAAAAGTTAATTTGAATGAAGATGAAGCTGTCGAAGAGTTTAAAGCGAGAGCACATAATCGGAAGTATTTGGCAGCTGCTTTTAAGTGTACTGATTGTTATAAAGGATTTTCAAAAGACGACATGTTGGCTAGACACGTAAAGTTAAGACATATTGAAGTAAGCCCTCAAATATTTATTGTTCCATCCTAGACCCGAAATAGTTTTGTTCCCCCATTTTAAACTCAAACTCAAAAGGAACTTTATTTACGTAGGTTTCATCACAAAACTCTTATAAATCGTCATATTTATAAACACCATTATGATCTTACGGCCCCTGTCCTACACTAGGTGGTAGTCTCCACACACACCTATCAGTCGTCATACCTACATTCACACCTTTCACACACAACTCTTCACTCCTACACCCTCCATCTCCCCTGATCGCTCACAATCCCTGCGTTCACTCACATTCATGCCGAAACTACCGCCGGTTCGGAAGGCTGCCCTACAGAGAAGAGCCGGCATGAAACTCTGTAGTTCCTTTTTTAAAATTATTGGTATTGTTTACAAAAAGCACTAAACAGCATATTGAGAGCAAGTTCGCAAGATGAGACAAACACGCTACACGTTTACGCAATGAATGACTAATAGACCTTGACATGGCCAATCAAAAAACAAATTCGCGAATAAAGGCCTCCAATGCGTCATTGCTCACACATACAGTGTACAATATATGACATTTTCTAAATGCTACGTACAAATTATTTCGCCAATGAGATATAGTATTAAAGGCGCCAAAGGAACAGGGCACAGGCACAAAATGACAGTCACTTCTATGCATCATTATCACACAGATAGTCGTTGACGCGGTAGTACCCTTTATTAATTAATGTAGTTTTAGTTGTTTGCCTCTATTATATCCTTATTTATATTTTTTATGAATTATCCAAATGATTGGGAACTTCCATTCGTATTGCTTAATTTGTGAAAACTCTAGTAAAGATTAGCAGCGTCAAAACAGTAAATACGATTTTCTTGATCTCACTGTAATAACAATACAATCAGTTGCTCACCAGTAACTTCAGTGTAGAAGCTGCCAATACATGGAAAAATATAAATTAAGTAACCGAAACTACAATATTTTTTGGAATATGATAATGTAAATTCTGATTAAATTACTTTCAAAATTTACTATGAGATAAAATGTTGTTGACAGTCGGTGGGATCTATTACTTGTCGGTTCTGCAACATGAGATTCAGAAGAAAATGCTTCCTTACCAAACACATAGCACAGCACTACACTCGGTTCAAATGCTTGCGGTGCGACTTAGTGTGTGACTTGAAGTAAGTACTTACCAGAAATATATTGCTTTTCTCTTCGTCCTTCGTCCAATTAAAAATTTGATAAATAATTAAAATTAAAAGAAGCGAAAGTTGTGAGCCAGGATCGTAGCAAGTGGAAGGATGTGATCTCTGCCTACCCCTGCGGAAAAAAGGCGTGACTATGTATGTATGTAATTAAAATCACGCCGCCGATGAAGAAAAACTTGAGATGAAATGTAGGGTGATCGTCGTCCCTCTGTATATACCTCACTAATTAGAAAGTAATATTTCAGAAACACCGCCCTCTTCCACAACGACTATCACAATGGAGTCATACGAAAATGCGTACATTGTGGACATGAATTTAAGTAAGTAAAAAGAATATTAAATTGACTTTTATTACAGTTGCAGGCCCATTCTTTATAGCTGCAAAAACATTTACACGTAAACAATCTAACTATACCTAAATTTGATAAAAGCTTTTGATTGCATGAAACATAAACAATACTATAGTAACGGCGAACTCTCAATTATAGAGATTGAATACGAAACTTTTCACTTTCTTGTTTCTTCGTAAGTATAATGTTTATCGGATGCTATTAATGGGACAGGTTCTTAGTGTCAGGGTCCGTGTTTATGTAGAGCGTACCCCAAGGATCAGTTCTGGGTGCAGTAGTGTTGTTAATATGAAATACGATTAATATCGACGATAAAGCAACTAAACGAACGGCGAACACTCTTTATCCATTTTTATTCATTCATTTTTATGCGTCTATTAACACAAATACATCATTTGTACTCAATTCCTGTTGATTATTTTTTAATTATGTAAATTGGATATTCCATTCAAAGGATGGACGAATCTAAAAATGTCAAAACAATACTAATAAAAATGTCATGCAACAAAATAGGGGAGAGTGGCTTGCACTTGTAATGCGCAAAGGGTTTAAAAAGAAAAAATATTCTATTTATAACATAAGGTCTATTCTCGTATGACAGGCACTTGTCGACATACTACACGCATCTGCGTTCGCACCGAAGCGAACACGTATGCACTAGGTGCGGGGCTTCGTTCGTGAGCGCGGTTGGACTGGGTATACATACGAGGAATATGCACATCGATGCACCACCGGTAAGTATTTGGCATCTATATTCGGTACATACAACCCCGTTTACAATACATGCAGACACACGATTTTCGACTTTATTTTCTTATGGAGAGAGCACAAATCCCGAAGGCACGCGGGTAAATGACAGATGGCGAGGTTCGAGAATATTCCTTTGTTACCAATTCTAGAATAATCTCGTTTTAAAAATGTTTGGCTATAGATTGTAATATCTAACACAGAATACCGAAGAGGAGGAAGCGAGCACGTACTGTGAGAAATGTGACGTCAAATTCGTCACTCGTCAAGCTTATGAACAACATGTGTACCATTCGGCGAAGCATGGAGACTCGGCAGTCACTGGAGACATGTAAGTCATATGGCTTTGGGCAGGCCACGTGGCCCGAAGAACAGATGACCGCTGGGGCCAGTGGTACCAGATCAAATATACAATCTACCGTGCTGCTAGATAAAAATTACCGTGTATTACTTTTATAAATTACTTTGAGATTTTCATATTTTAATTTAAACCATTCTTTACTTAATCAGTCATTTTCCTTATCATATCTTTAGATGGTACAAAATCCATAGAGCTATTTCCATTCCGTTGAATAGATTGTTGAGCAAGTACCTATTGTTCGCCTTTAAAGTTTTGGTAATCTTGGTAACCTCTTTTTTAATCACTTGCGGCACGAAGTGCACGGTCACGGTATTGACTCATTACCATAGTCCGTGTTTTAGCCAAAAATACCGTGCTTCTACGGTATGGTACGAGAGCTAGCAACGTCGGGAAAAAAAGCATTTCAGTAAGGCCTGTTTTTAGATATGTTATAGCTCTCACTCTCCCGGACGTCATACGGGCCATCTGGCTGGTGGTAGTGGTTGCGTTCATCAGTGCGCATCGAACCTATTCAGGTAAAAAATCTAATTTTCAAATCATTTTAAGAAGGTTGTTTCTTTTTTTATTATTTTTATTGAACTTTTTGCAACATGAATCTATTATTGCCAGATATTTTTATTGTTGCTTAACATGTGCCAGACCATAATTTTAGAATAAAAATAAAAAAAAATCAAAGTATTTCAGTATGGCTGAAATTTTTATATAGGTACTGTTATTTAAGTATCTAAAAACTTAAACTTAATTTGCCAGGCAGTAACTCGTTTTGGAGAAATGCTCATTTAAAACACCCGACATCTCTATCACCTCAAGCTTCCGGCTGGACCATAAATGACGATAAATATGATCTTGTCTGGTTTGTTGGAGAGCAATTACCATAATTAGTTGCCGACATTATTATTAAAGGTAAAAATTATAAATAAAATTACTAATAAATTAACGAAAGGACAGCAGTGATGAAGATGATTAACATATACCTCCGGTTTTTGTGATACAAATATGGATTCAAAAATATAATTCTTAAATATATTCTTATTCTTCATCTTCATATTTTTTTAAAATTATATTTCGCTTGTGTTTTACTAACATAGTTTTTAGGCTGCCTGTAACTAACCCATGGACCTCTGTTGTCTGATAAATAAATAAATTATTATTATATAATTTTTGTATATTTTCCAATATTTTCATACTCGAGATTGATCGTAATTTTGTACAATAATAAATAATTAGTTTGATATCACTACATAGTATAAAACAAAGTCGCTGTCGTTAGTCCGTCCCTATGTATGTTTAAATCTTTAAAACTACGCAACGGATTTTAATGCGTTTTTTTTTAAATATAATGGCGTGATTCAAGAAGAAGGTTTTTAAGTTTAAAACATGCGTAATATTGTAGAGAAACACTGATAAATTTAGATGTTCATAATTGCACCCCTGCGAAGCCGGGGCGTGTCGCTAGTAATATATATATGGTATTTTATATTAATCTACACATTAATTCAAAAGTTTTCAATTCTTTTTCTGTAATTTATTCAACAACTATTTCTTGACCAAGCAAAATACCACATAATTTACGACTTTTAAATCGGTCTGGCTGAAGGTTTACAACCGAGTTACTGCCTGGCAAATTAAGTTTAAGTTTTTAGATACTTAAATAACATTATATAAAAATTTCAGCCATACTGAAATACTTTGATTTTTTTTTATTTTTATTCCAAAATTATGGTCTGGCACATGTTAAGCAACAATAAAAATATCTGGCAATAATAGATTCATGTTGCAAAAAGTTCAATAAAAATAAAAAAAAAAGAAACAACCTTCATAAAATGATTTGAAAATTTGATTTTTACCTGAATAGGTTCGATGCGCACTGATGAACGCAACCACTACCACCAGCCAGATGGCCCGTATGACGTCCGGGAGAGTGAGAGCTATAACATATCTAAAAACAGGCCTTACTGAAATCGTCTCTCTAAAACGTTGCTAGCTCTTAGACCAGTAATTACCGTGCATCTGGTAACACTGGCTGGGGCATAAAAGTCTTGGCGTGGCGTCCACGTGTGGGAAAGAGGAGCGTGGGAAGACCCCCGACTAGGTGGACGGACGACCTTGTGAAGGTCGCTGGGAGACGGTGGATGCGGTCTGCACGAGATCGTACATTGTAGAAATCTATGGGGGAGGCCTATGTTCACCAGTGGACTTCTGTGGCTGATAGATAGAAAATTGGAGGAGGCCCGACTCACCAGTGGGTCGTATATGGCCTGAGTACCAGTCATAGTATTTATGATATTCATTCAATGAATACACGATAAAAAAAGACGAATAATCTGACATCTTATTTGTTTCGATGCATTCATTCATTCCTTGGATCAACGGGTCCCGGGTTCGATTCCGGGGTCGGGCAAGTGTCTTTGTCTAAACCAGAGGCACTGGCTCGGAGTCTGGGTGTCATTTGTGTTCGTGAATTACATGTTTGTAAACTGCCCCGGCGATACAGGTGCAGACCTAGTGCAGGGGTTTCGTTTAAATATATATATATATGTTCCGTATGTATTAAATTGCATTATGTATTGTAATTACATATATGGCAGTGGGCAGGGCACATAGCTCGCAGGACCGACACCCGATGGGGCAGAAAAGTCCTCGGGTGGCGACTGCGCTCCGGAAGTGGGACCGGCCTTTGTGGAGATCCTTGGGGGAGGCCTATGTCCAGCAGTGGACGTCTTTTGGCTGAAATGATGATGATGATGATGAATTACAGAAATGCCGTGACGCCAGCGCCTTACAAGTTGAACTCAAAGTTCAAGTTGAAAGGTCTGCGGAGGAATCCGCGGAAACAGACGCCTTGTAACATCGTGAGTATTTAAACAGCTTACTAGATGTATTAACGAACGTTCAGACGCAAAATTGATGATTTGCCAAGCGAGGTGGTACCTCGGGTGGCGGCCGCGGCGCCTATCCCCCAATCACATCTATATCTTATCTTTGCCAAATGCTCTGTAAATTTCGATATCGCGGTGTAGAACGGATTGTTTACTATAACTCTTTTTAACCCCCGACGCAAAAAGAGGGGTGTTAATAAGTTTGACGTGTCTGTCTGTCTGTCTGTGGCTCCGTAGCTCGCGAATGGATGAAACAAGCGATTTCAAAACAGTTTTTTTGTATCAAAGGTGAGTTACGGGTGAGTGTTCTTAGACATGTTTAATGAAAATCGGTTAAGTCGTTTAAAAGTTATGGGGGGTGAAAGTGGGGAAGAGTAACTGAAAGTCTGCAAATATAATCGAGTGGGGTCTCAAATGAAAGCGCATCACGTGCACATTACAAAATAATATGTTCCATGAAAATCAGTTGAGCCCTGAAACAACTCTGGGGGTAAAAGTGAGGGGGGGGGGGGTTATATCTGCAAATATATTTGGTGGGGAGAAAATGAGGATGCGACAAAAATCTATGTATTGACAACATAACAACATCTACATCATAATAAGCGTGTACCTATAAAAAGCAGAAAATAAAAATTGAATTAAAAATTTAAATAAACCCTCGACACACTGACCCAAGTTCCATTTAAAAAGGAAAAATAAAAAAAAATATAAGTACATCGCGTTAGGAGGACCAGGGGTCAGGTAATAAATAAGTAGAAGTGGTCATTGTGTCGGGGGTTTATTTAAATTTTTAATTCAATTTTTATTTTTATCACAATTTACTAGCGGCGCTAGTGGTCGACGCTTATTACCATCCATGTCCAGGAACGACTCAGCAGTGGGTCATGTATTGGCTGAGAAGTAGTATGTATTAATATGTAGATGTTCCGCAGTGCAACAGGAACTTTTCATCGTACACGGCGTACATGAAGCATCACAATGCCCAGCATAAGGGCGAGCCCACCGCTGGGAAAGAGGAACGGCACATCTGCGAGATATGTGGCACTTCGTTGGCGGTGAGTTTGACTAATTGCTGTGTCGGGCCTTTATATTACCTTACGTCAAAAACATCTTCTCAATTCGACTGCTTTTACATGTTTGTTACCTCAGACTTTTCCAGTGGACGAAACGATTTTGGTAGTTTTTTTTAAAGTGAAATCTTCTTTATCCGCGTTAAGCACTTTTCTTGGGATGGGTATAAAATGGCAATCTCGCGTCAGGACACGTGACCTCATCGAAAATTCGTAAGTCGGAGGGAGGGTAGACCGATAAATAATTGTAATAGTTCTGAAGTGTTAAATTTAGAAGGTACCATAAATTTGAAAAAAAAAAAAAAAAAAAACAGTTTTGTGTCGTATTAAGAATACATCGTGTCACCACCCCATAAAATATAGTAAGAGCCGAAAAAAGGAAATGACAAGGCGGATAACGTAGCCAAGAGTAGCAAGAGAAGGAAAACTTGATACGAAACCCTGAGCCAACCCGCCTGGCGTGGTACCGTTAAATTCGTTAACATAGGTAATATATCTTATACAGTTAAAAATAAGGTTCAATTTGGTTTGTCTATGCAGGCAGGCAGCGTGTTCGCGCATCTCAATACGCACACGAAAGACAAAATGTTCGCGTGCGCCACCTGTGGCATGACCTTCAACACGAAGAGCAGCATGACTCGGCATCAGCTGGTGAGAATAAAGTTACAACTTAAAACATGCAAAAAGCATAAAGCACTTTTTTAATACAGTTGCTCAAAAAGTGGCATATTGCAGGGCCGTATAGCGTTCGGGAAGTGGGCTATTACACACGCGTGCTTTTTTTTACCATTCCCGCACTAGTGCGTTTTCTTTCCCAACTGTCAAAATAATGTCTATTATAAGGAAAACCCAACCATGAAGTTTTTACTAAAAAAAAAACATAGAAGTTTTTATGATTCATGAAAATACGTATAGTTCTAAAAAGAAACTACTTACTAATTTGTTTCAATATCAGATTTAATGATTTGATTGAATGAGTTAGGTTAGGTTTCATTTCAATTCATCTCATTAAATTTCATTTTCATTTCATATCAATAAAAAAAAACTACTGAAGACTGGCTTGGCTGTATGGGCATAGTTGCTTTTGCCTAGAAGAATGGGTGAAGAAAAAAAAATCTGTGCTTATATTCTACGGTTGGCGCCATTTTTGTTTATAAGTCATAAATGATTAGTTAGTTGAGTTTATTGTGTTTTTATTATTTTATTAAATTGCTTCATTTTTTCGCAACTGTATTAAAAATAGTCGTTCAGTACACGTGCGGAACCGTCATTGCAACTTGTTCCGACTGTCAACCCTCGCCTTCGGCTGCGCCTCGGCTCGGGTAGACATTTGTCGGAACTCTTTGCAATGACAGCCTTTCCGCACTTGTAATGAAATATACTATTAACGATAGACCAAACTAATATCATAAAGAGGAAAGTTTTGATTGTCGGTTGCATTGAATAGGCACAGAAACTGCTGGATCGTTTAGAAAAAAAAAACCTACACTATCCCATGACAATAACCGATCGAATAATTCCAAAAAAGTTGATAAAAATTTATGATTTTTGCAAAATATCCCGTTCCCCTTACAATGTATTTACTGAAATACAGACCGTTAGTGGTATGACAGGCAGTACATTTTTAGATTTGCTGACGACCTTTTTATCGTTGATGTTTTGCGAAACAAATCGAAAATAAATCCGCATATTATTAATACGTAATAACTAATAATATAGGTGAATATTTCCAGGTTTTGTTTGATAGTTGGAATTTTATCGGATGGTGGAATACAGGATTTTTTTCAATATTGGTGGGTGGTATTCCTGTGTAGGAATAGATACTACATATCATGTCGTGACATATCAAATTCCGGCTCGAAAGCACTATGTCTGGTTTTCGATCTACTTTGAAAAAAATCATCCTGTATAATTTATTGTTGACAGGTACATACTGGCGAAAAACCGTACGAATGTTCATTGTGTGAGAAGAGATTTACTCAACATTCCAGTATGAAACTCCACTACCGCACTGTCCATCTCAAGGAGCCTTATCCTAAAAGGTACCTCTCTCTTACGCTCATTGTCATGTGAATTTCATGTTCATTTTCGTCACTAATGCTCATATGATATTCTTGACCATGAATGATTAGCTTGTATCACATGCTGCATATCTTAATTTAATATACTGCTTTCTATTTTAACAGCGGTGTCGTCGCAACCCGGCTCCAGAAATTGAAACTTCTTTGATAATATACAGGATGTCCCAAAAGTAGCACGCCACAGCGACATTGGATGTAGGCACTCCCGGGGTTTTTTGTAATAGTCCTATTCCAAAAACGCCCGGGACGGCCTCCGATCGCCGCGGGCTTCACGTTGTGGCGTCAAAGTGGAATGCGTTTACACGAACCTGTGGTGCCCCAAGCGTATCGTGTGACGGTTTTAGTGGGTATACGACACGTTTTCGGAGTCCCACATAATGGCCGGCCACACCCCCGAGGGGCGGCGGTATGCATAAAGCATTTCCCCAGTGAAACAAAAAAAAAGTCTATTCCACAAAAAAATGGCTGAAGAAAAGTCTCAGTATATCGAGATATTGTTTTATTTTGTGGAAGAGACTTAGGGCTAGCCTACTTCCAGTGTCGCTGTGGCTATTTTTGCGACACCCTGTATATGTCGCTTCGATCGAATTAAAACCCAGTGCAAAAAAATTACACAAAGCTTGATATTGCAGGAGTAATTTTGATTCATTCACTTGCAACATTTCAGCATTTATGATATTAGTAACATTATAAGAACTATTTATTGTGTACAGAAACAGAAAGAAAAAGATACCTCCAGATGATGTACTTTTGGATGAAACTTACCGCCATTCAGAAGACTCAGAAGAAAATTTAAAAGGCGATAGATGGCGTTGATCGTGTTACTAAATTGTAAAGGCACGTCATTTAAATTATCAGTATTGTATTGATCATACTTGTAAATATACTACTAAATAAAACTCCTATTTCATGTTTTTGTTTTATTATTATAAACTAGCGACCCGCCCCGGCTTCGCACGGGTGCAATGATGAACATCTAAATTTATCAGTGTTTCTCTACAATATTATGCGTGTATTATACATAAAAACCTTCCACTTGAATCACTCTATCTATTAAAAAAACCGCTTCAAAATCCGTTTCGTAGTTTTAAAGATTTAAGCATACATAGGGACGGACAGAGGACAGCGACTTTGTTTTATACTATGTAGTGATAGTGAAGTCTACTTCTCAGCCCATAAATGTGCCAGTCCTAAGTCGGGCCTCCTAGGGTAATATGGCCATCAAGCTTTCTTTCTCTTGCGGCTAGGTTTTCGGCCTTTAGGGGGTCGCAACACTATATATACTAAATCTGTCACCACACGGAACTGGTACCACTGCCTAATATTTCTTTCAAAATAAACAAACATGCTACAGTACAGCTTACATCTAAATATATGTCGGAAGCCATATTATTTAACAGCTGTGAGAGATGGCGCTAGTGGAACGTGCACCGGATGCAGACAGTAAAATATTGTAACGTTTCCGCCAAGTGATTGCCTTTATAAGGAGTCGCGCGGTTGAGTCGGTACGCATTTCTATCGGATGCGTCGCGGTGCACGGATCACTGTCTTTCGACAGTCAGTTCAGCCCGGTTATTGGACGTGGAACGTTGTCAGACAATTAGTACTGTCCTTATTGCGGTGGGTGCGTGGAACCCTGTCTCTGACAGTCAGTACTGCTCTCACTGTCACGTTGCTATGCTAGTTATTTAATTAATTTGATTTCATTTCTAGATTAAATTAAAGTGACTATGTTCGACTGAAATAAATTTGTATGTTGCCATATCTGACTTTTACTTCTGATGTCTGCCTGGGGCCAAACCCGACATCAGAAGTGGGATTGTAACTCAGTCAGCCCATGTGGAGAAAACAGTGAAGCTAACGAGAAACAGTGTAGGGATAATGTGTGTGCTTCTGAACGCGATAGAAAAGACCGAAAATGGCGACTTCGACTAGAGCAATAGAACCGTAACTTTCTAGCCATTATACAGGCAATGCAAACGTCGTCTTTCAGCAATTCCGTGAGGTTTACAGGTTTCCACAAGCGGCAGTCAGTGTGGAGATTAACCAAGTGAACGGGATCACTTGTTTCCGTTGTCATGGACAAGGACACTGCGCGTCTAACTTCCCTGAGCGGAGCAGCAGGAAGGCGAGCAACAGTACTGCGGTCAGCCAGTTCAAAGAATAGTGAGTGGATTTGTAGTAAGCGCACCAGCTGGAATTTTCTGCACTCCGGTGAGCAGTTTCCATTTTATTACTCAGGTAAATTGTATGGTATAAGATTTTACGTTAGTGTGACTGTTTTACCTGTTAATTACTTGCGATACGAAATTTAGATTGGATGGGATGTTTTAGCGTTAGGCTTGACAGTTCATCGGTCTAGTGTCATATTTTCGCCAGTTTATAGCAAAGTTTTCCAAGATTATGGCACCATTATATGCCTTGATTGGCATCGGTAAGGTAGATTGGGATCGGATTTTCCGCCCACCACTGGGGCACTCCATCACAAAATGTGCAGGAAAATATTCCGCTACCCTCAAGTAGTGTAGAAGCATTTTGTTTTTCGAAATTATTGATGCTGTACTACCCCGGTTCTCGTGCACCACCACATCCTTTCATGGTATTGATGCAGTTTGATTCTGATGACCCGAATACTGACCAAGAGATGGTGTCGCCTGTCAGATGTCATAATTACTAACAAAAATTTGTAAGGTGTCGATTTAATCATGGCGCTGTACCATTGTCTACGAGGCCGTGCAGCCACGTTATTGATCAAAATACCTCACAGTCAATAAAGAATGGGAAGATGTGCAGGAGATTTTGAAAGCTCAGTTCTCTCGTCCTGTGCTGATTCAGGATCACTTTAAATTTTAAATTAATACGAAGACCACCCTACTTGTCATCTAGCTTCCGCACAGTTAGTGTCATTCGATCCAGACGATCCCAACTCTGATATAGTGGTTGGTGTCAGCTATCAGTGATTATAGTTGAAAATAAGAAATTAAAACTGGATGATCTAATAATGGCAGTATATAAAAAAAGCCGATGCTAATTTACCCGACAAGGTACTCGTATAACAGAACTGTCTTGCAATCTGTTTTATCACAATCCGATGCAATAATTCGTCATAAGTAAAATTCCACTGTCATATGCGATAAAACAACTTTATTGTGTATTGCGAGGAATTTCTTTAAAACGAAAAACGAGTCTTCTGATCATCTTGAATTTGACCCAAAACGTCCTCGGAGTAGTTAGTTTCTGTGGAAACTGCAATAATTCATGTAAAATCCGAGCTTCGAAAAAAAAGAAAACCCTCGACCCAAGTACGAGGGAGATGGATGGATTGTAGGAGTGAGGAATTGTGTGAGGTATGACAAACTGATAGGTGTGTGTGGACACTACCAGCTAGCGTGGGACAGGGGCTGTAAGATGATGATCATCATCATCATTTCAGCCCATAACTGGCTCGCTACTGAGTCGGGCCTCCTCCAAGTTCACAGAGGGAAATTGGCCAACTGTGCCACGCTGGCAAGATGGGTTTGCACAGGATTTGATTCAAGTTTTCCTTCTTTTGCGGCTTGGTGATCTGCCTCTAGCGAAGATAATAATGGTGCTCTTAAATGTGGCGATTTAAGAGTTTTTTGGTAACCTACGTTAATAAAGTTCCTTTTGAGTTATAGTGTTCCAGACGAACGCCACAATCAGAAGCCTCAGAGTCACATGCTACGGGTGCGGTGAACTGGGCCACGTGGTCTACAGCTGCCACGATGACCGTTGTCACAAAGGAGCAGCCGGCGGCAGGGAGCAAGGAAGTCAACGTGAACTCCAAGAGTGTTCATGAAGTGATGGACTGGGGTGCTACAGGATCCAGTCGTGCCAATGGGCAGGTGGAGAGGGTCATGCGAACTTTGAAAATATCCTTACTATAATAGAATGTAACTAATAATACCTGGCAGGATGAACTAGCGAACTTAACTTAACGAACCATGACGGCAGATAATGAATTCAGTATGCCTGTTGTGCCTTTTAACAATAGTAATGTCACCACAAATTCGGAAAACCTCTTATTGTAAGCTCTCGAGCATTGACTGTAGGTGATTCAGAGGAAACACTTTATGTAACCTTTTGCACCTTAAGTGCAAATAATTCTGAGGAAACTTTATCTCTTAGCTCTGCAACATTAAGTGTAGATAATTCCGAAGCTGTAATAGTCTTTGGGGTGGTCAATTAGTATGGTCTCTTCTGCTGTTGTGGGAGACGATCTGTGATACGCTGAAGGGGTCTCGCCTGCTTTTGTGGGTGGATGACCTAGTCCAGCATTAGTGGTTTATACTGAAGGGGTCGCAAGTATAGCGACCTAGTCCAGTTGTAGGAGTCTCGCCTGCTTTAGTGGGCGACGATTCAGACCAGCATTTTTGAACTTAATCCTTTTTATTTTAGATTAATGCACTCGAGGCCGAGTGATTTGTCAGAATGGCCGTGTCGGAAGCCATATTATTTAACAGCTGTGAGAGACGGCGGCTAGATGGCGCTAGTGGAACGTGCACCGGATGCAGACAGTTAAATATTGTAACGTTTCCGCCAAGTGATTGCCTTTATAAGGAGTCGCGCGGTTGAGTCGGTACGCATTTCTATCGGATGCGTCGCGGTGCACGGATCACTGTCTTTCGACAGTCAGTTCAGCCCGGTTATTGGACGTGGAACGTTGTCAGACAATTAGTACTGTCCTTATTGCGGTGGGTGCGTGGAACCCTGTCTCTGACAGTCAGTACTGCTCTCACTGTCACGTTGCTATGCTAGTTATTCAATTAATTTGATTTCATTTCTAGATTAAATTAAAGTGACTATGTTCGACTGAAATAAATTTGTATGTTGCCATATCTGACTTTTACTTCTGATGTCTGCCTGGGGCCAAACCCGACATATACTTTAATTGCCGAAATTTACAAATAATATACTTTTGAACCATATCTTTTATTTATTCATAAATACTACATGTGTGTTGACTTCGTATTTCCAATTTTAATTAATGTCCTTTCTTTGTGCCTTCCGTTTTCTGGACAATAGAATGCACACTCGGAGATTAGCGGACTACATTTTTATTATAAATTATATTAGTAATTAAACTAAAAACTGTATGTAGTCACAAGAACGCATGTTTTGTCATCATTTTTAATGTTGCCATCTTATTAGTGCTTGCCATAGATCTTCCATTTTTCGATTAGTTTAGTGGTTCATTCCAAAATCCAAATCTAATAGTCCGATTCTAAGCTGTATAAACGTTAAAGATATGAGGAATACAACTAACTTTTTGGAAAATAAAACGAAATCGGGTTATTTTTCACTACATAGTGCTAAAACTAAAACATATTTCTTGCTAGTCGCTACGTTTTTATCCAATATGGTTGTTAACACTGACTATGGCGTAGGCGTCGCGTAAAAATAATATTTAAATCGTCAAAATGTGTTTATTTTGAGTGAAATTGCATTATTTAACTCTTGCTAATTGCTTTATTGAGCACTAGAATAAGTATATATACGCCTTAATGGTACCCTTTGATCAATATGTCCCAAGTAAAGTTATGCCGAATATGTTTAAATTATGGTGTGAAAATGTATGGCTATGATCTTTACCATTTAAAACAATATTACGAGGAAGTTACCGCCGTAAAAGTGAGTTTTTAACACTGGTACTATAATTATTCAACCAATTTAATGGTCTAGTTCAATATTTAGCAATTACCGAACTGTGTCCTGTTTCATAAATTATTTACTTAGATATTTTTATGACTGCCTTGGGTCTTAAAACTTATTGAGAAAGCCCGTGTATACCATATATTACAATGATGCTATACGGCGGTCAAAATGTATTAAGAAACGTAAACTTATTATGTGACAAAATTTCTTTTGAATGTGTATTTTTATTTATAAAGTAAAATTATATTTTCTCTCCTTGCCTCTTCCCAATTTAATTGGATTAAACAATCTTATTAGATTTAGTTAACAACAAGCCTTTTGCTTGTTTGTAGGTGACCCAACAGGACAATTTTCCACGCCAATTCTGCTACGAATGTGCAGCTATGTTGATAAAATTTCACAAATTCAAAGAGAAATGCACAATGGGACAACAAGTACTGGTTGAAATGCTTTGCAGTGGACCGGTTAGTATTTGTATGTAACAGGAATGTATAAAATGTAAGAGCTATTATTCATTATACACAGTGAAAATTAAAAACAACTGGATTTTACTTATCTACTAGACTTTGTTTAATTCTTCTATTAAATATTATCTGTTACCCTCAATCATCTGTTTGCATATGCTTGAATTGGGTTCATCTAATGAATAGATCTAGTTTACATGACAATTTTTTATTTTTTTACTTTACATTATTAAAGCAATGTAAATTTACAAATTGCTGCATATCGTTGGGGATAGGGCAAATCTGCGGAACTAGCAATTGGATAATTCCTTGTATCTGACAAATCTAGCCAATTTGGAATGTTGCGGAATGTATGCAAGATCCTAATTTTTTATAAGACTAATACTGTTAACTCTAAAAATTAATGTCTACTGTTAACAATACATAGAACAAAAAAACTATTACTATCTCTGTAAAAATGATGTCAATAGCCCTTGACATAACAAAAATTATAAACTTAAAACCATCTCCTTCAAACAGATACACACATTGTGAAGATATGCTCACTTTACATAACGTAGATTCGCGGATTTGCACTATCCCCAACCATATGTCACTTTCAATCCTTATACAATATACTAGTGTGGGCATCCTCCAAACTTACAGGGGCTCTTTGGGTCACTTGGGCCAGATAGGTGTTACCATGCACTAAGGTCACACCCAATGGTTGATATTGGTTTTACATACATTTTTGTTTATTTTCAAAGTAGTGAATAATTAATAGGTTCATAAAAAATACAATGCCACTCCATCAAGATCAAGTATGTAAATCTATTCATAACATAGTAGTTAAACTATGTCTACTCTAGACTTTCTAGTGTGCTTAAATTTCAGATCACTCTAAAATCATTGGCAAGGGTGGACAAAAAAGCATGCAATTTAAATTCAAGATTAGGTATAGTTAGAGTAAGTAGAAGAGTTAGAACTTGTATAGTCAAAAGTAAATCACTGAAATCAAGAAACAAGTCTAGAGATACAGAAAACCACAGTTCCATCAATGTCATTAAGGAAGACAATGATGATTCTCTAGATATAGACTTGGCTACTTATAAAAATGAGAACCTAAAAAAAGAAAAGCCTATAGTCCAAGTTATAGTTAACAATAAAGTTGAAGATATAGATATACACTTAGATGAACTTGAACAAGAAGCGGAGAATGTAAATAAAAATGAAATTTATGATGATGTGTTTACGGATACATTTGATGTTAGATTGGACAGCGATGATGAGAAACCAAACTGTGAAGTTGATGTTAGTAAGGATGATGTGGATATTGTGGTTGAGAAACCGGTTGCAAAGAAACGGAAAGCCAAAGCGAAACAGAATCAGAGTAAGCCAACGAAGAAGAAGAAATTTGAGATAGGTCAGGAGATTGCGAAATTGGATCCTAAGCATTGGGAACGGGTAAATTTGAATGAGGATGAAGCATTGAAGGAGTTTCAGGCGAGAGCAAGCAACAGCAAGTTTTTGGCTGCTGCATTCAAATGCATGAAATGTTATAAAGGGTTTTCAAAGGAGGACATGTTGGTCAGGCATATGAAGTTGCGGCATGATGAGGTAAATATTATGATGTCACTTACTTGGTGTTTGTGGCCTGTTTTTCTTTTGCGGGATTCAGCTGGTTGAGGGATTCTGTGGTTGCGAAAAATTGCGGTGGCGTCTTGATAAGGGGCTGTCCATTAATGACGTGAGGTTCTAATGGGGGGGGAGGGATTCGTCAAAAAACACAAAATATCACAAGGGGGGAGGGGGTATAGTAAAATGTCACGTGTTCTTTTTTCGTCAAACGCGTGATTTTTAAACCGAAAAGCGGCGCGTGAAACCTTTGAGTGTGGAACCTTTGATTTTGAATGGGGGGGAGTCTTAAACCTCACCATGTATCACCAAGGGGGGGGGGTTTAATAAATGTTAAAAAAAAACATCACGTGATTAATGGACGGCCCCTTACACACTAAAACCCACCCCCGACTGCCTTGTTGGTCAAGGGGTCGGATGTGCCGCCTTTGAATCACGGGTTCCCGCTTCGATTCCGGGGTAGGGATAATGTCTTTGCGTAAACCAGAGGCACTTGCTTTGCGTCTGGGTGTCATTTATGTTAGTGAATTGAAATTTATAAAGTACCGGGCCTTGTTTAAAAAAAAAATACCGTAACGCAATCAATCGGCAGGTTTAACGCCTGGCTCTCCTGCATGTTGATGAATGCCCGTCAATTGTATTATGGCCTCGCCCGTACTTCGGAGGGCACATAAACTTAAGTTTGGCAATCCAATCAAGGCAAATCGCCAACATAGCCCACAGCTATGTTGGCGACTCTGGTTCTCCTGCGTATCTCCTCATTTCTAAATCGATCTCGCAGGGAAACTCCGAGGGCTATCTCTCCATTGCCTTTGGGTGAAAAGTCTTTTGACTGAGCACATACTGAGCGATCTCGTCTCTGTACCATATGTCATCATGGTTAATTACTTCTGGCTCTAGTACAGGCAGTAGAGGATCGCCGCCGGTTTTAGAGGGTAGGTTGGGGCGCAACTTAGGATCTCCACGCGCCCCGGAGTCCCACATAGCCCGGTCAGACCCCAATGGCCGGATATCCAGGAGGATCTCCGACAAAAAAAGAGGGTTAATCACTTGTAATATAAAGTCACCCAAAGGGCAATAGAGAGGGCTTTGCTCGGAGCTGCTTGATCGAATCAGAAATGAGGAGATACGCAGGCAAACCAGAGTCACTGATATAGCCCACCGGATTGCCAAACTTAAGTGGCAGTGGGCAGGGCACAAAGCTCGCAGGACCGACAGCTGATGGGGCAGAAAAGTCCTCGAGTGGCGACCGCGTTCCGGAAAGCGCAGTGCTGGTAGGCCTCCCACACGGTGGACCGACGACCTGGTTAAGGTCGCCGGAAAGCAGTGGATGCGGGCGGCTCAGGACCGGCCTTTGTAGAGATCCCTGGGGAGGCCTTTGTCCAGCAGCGGACGTCTTTTGGCTGAAATGATGATGATGATGAATATCTATGTATTGTTGGCAGTCACTCGGGTTTTTGCTGTGTCGGTTCTGCAATATGCGGTTTAAAAGGAAATGTATGCTGAGTGTGCACATAGCACATCACTACACCCGGTTCAAATGCTTGCGGTGCGATCTAGTTTGTGACATGAAGTAAGTATACATGGCTTCCTCTATATTTTACTAGCCGCTGCCCGCGGCTTCGCATTCGTGGAGTTAGGTACTAAAATTATAATGCAAAAGACACGGTTGGCGCAGTGGTTGAGCGATCGATGTCGCGGGTTCGATCCCCGCACGGAAGAAATATTTGTACGACCTACAAGTATTTGTTCCGGGTCTGGGTGTTTTCTATCTATAATATATATGTATTTACAAAAAAAAATGTATATAAGTAGTTTATCATCCATCTCGTTACCATAACACAAGCATTCAGTTGCTTAGCTTGTGACGAGATGGCGTTGTGTGAAAAAAAGAAAAAAAATAGGTTTTACTACCGGCTTGGTATGATGAATATGCAAGAATGACTTTTTGTGGTAAAAAAGTAGCTTTCCTTAATACCAATAAATTAAAATAATTACAACTACTAAGCTCATAAAATTACCCACTGCTGAGTCGGGCCTCCCCCGTTACATGGAGGGTTTGTATCAAGTTTTCCTTCTCTGGCGACTAAGTGGTCTGCCTCTTGCCTTTTGAGTCGCCCTTCATAATGCTGTGGATTGGTGACATTACGTATTCTAAATCGGTCACCACACGGAGCAAGATGCTTATACCCCAAAAAATAAGAGTAGTAACAAAATGTCAACTCAAACGGAACTTTATTTACGTAGGTTTTATCACAAAACTCTTATAAATCGTCATATTTATAAATACCATTATCATCTTACGGCCCCTGTCCCACACTAGTTGGTAGTCTCCACACACACCTATCAGTCGTCATATCTACATTCACACCTTTCATATATAATTCCTCACTCTTACACTCCCTCCATCTCCCTTGTCCACTCACATTCATGCTGAAACTACCACCGTAATGGAATGTTTCAGAAATACGGCTCTCTTCCACAACGACTATCACGACGGTGTGATACGGAAATGCGAGCATTGTGGACGGGAATTTAAGTGAGTACATTACGACTATAATACTACTAATACTTTTTTTTTTTATAAATTTTGTTTTTTGTAAATTATATTTACGTACGAATTTCGCAAACACTCATTGACTTCGTGTTACTTAACAACGCCATCTACTGTTGTGCTCACAAAAAAGTAGTATTATTATTCGCCAATAGATGTCAGCATTCCTAGCTAGATCGATTTATCCCCCCCTAAACCCTAATAAAATGACATTTTCTAAAAATTATTCCTAGCTAGATCGATTTATCGCCCCCGAAACCCGCTATATACTAAATTTCATGAAAATCGTTGGAGCCGATTCCGAGATATCAATTATATATATATATACAAGAATTGCTCATTTAAAGATATAAGATTTAGCCCACAGTTGAACCGATCTTTCACCAGCTACATGGAGGGACGTGTTTCGTATCAAGTTTTCCTTCTCTTGCGGCTGTTACCTTGTCATTTTCTTTTGTCGGTTGTTACGACACTCTGGGGACGAAATGGGGTGGTTACACTGTATTTTTACTCCGTCGCCATATGGACCAATTTGTTACGTAGCTTTTCAAGTACCTATTATATTCTCAATTTGACGAAGATGACAGGGGACATCATTCCGGTATACACATTTTTTTGTGTAATATACCTAGGGTTAGCCTACTTTCAGTGTCTCTGTGTGTGTGGAAAATGTGTGCTGGTGTGTCTACTGTTATTATTGCTTAAGAAAAAAAATCTCTAATGAACTATACGTGTGGGAAATTTCATAGTCCACGCTTTTTTGGTAAAAAGGGACACAAACTATTTGCTTCACGTATTAATTGATAGATAAGGTAATATATCTGTCTCTCTCTAACAGACACGTGTCCACGTACTACACGCACCTCCGCACCCACCGCAGCGACCACGTGTGCACCGTGTGCGGCGTGTCCTTCGTGAGCGCCATCGGGCTCGGGAAGCACATGCGGGACATGCACGTCGACGTCACGCCGGTACCTTCATTTCACTATGGTCAAACATGTATCAAAAAGTGGCTCATCTGAACTCTTTTGACACGCCAATATACTACATTTAAGTATCTTGCTTGACACGTCAATATACTACATTGTATGATGTAACTCTTCTCAGACGTAACTCTTTAGACACGTACATTTTTCGTCACGTCAACATATAACTATCTTGACACGTCAATATACTACATTTGACTCTTGACACTTCAGTATACTACATTCAACATTTACTGTTTACCACCGGTTTGGAAGGCTATTCTACCGAGAAGAGCCGAAAGGAAAATCCGTAGTGGTTTTTTTTAAACGCCTTTTTTAGATCAAAGACGAATGTGTAAGTCTTGTGCCTGTTAAACCAGAGGCTTGATCTGAGTCTGGTTGTGATTTGTGTCCGTGACTTTCATGTTTGTTAACTGCCCCCGCGTTGCAGGTTATATCTAGTGCAGGAGTTTTGTTAAAAGACGTATGAAGTTTGGTTTATTCAACTCAACTCAAATAATTTATTTCAATTGAACCTATTTACTGGTGTTTTTGAAAAGTCAAAAGTGAAGTTAGGAATCTAGTTGCATGTTCCAAAAAGTAGATCCTATGGAGAAGAACAGGCAAGAAACTCCATGGACACTCTTTGTATCATATTTTCTGTTACAAGCATCCGATTGGGTTACATTGATTTCGTGTTTATTTATAGTAAGCTAAGATGTGAGGACAATGTAACATATTGCACAACAGAAGTGTCCAGGAGATCAATATAAAGCTATGTAGGTATGTCAATAGCAGTTAAGGGATGACCGGCCCCAACTGGCGGCACCCGATCACGAGCATGACGCATGTGCCAGCCATCCCCCAGCTCAACCATATTTTAGGGAACCAAAGGACCCGACACACATGACACCACCAGCATGACCTTTAAGCGAGCATGACATACTCTCAACTGCTTGTTTATATGATAAGTTATATAAATACGGTGTATTTATTTGACTGCCTCGTTGGTCTAGTGGTCAGATGTGCCGCCTTTGGATCAACGGGTCCCGGGTTCGATTCCGGGGTCGGGCCAGTGTCTTTGTCTAAACCAGAGGCACTGTCTCGGAGTCTGGGTGTCATTTCTATCTATAATACGTATGTATTTACAAAAAAAAAATGTATATAAGTAGTTTATCATCCATCTCGTTACCATAACACAAGCATTAAGTTGCTTAACTTGGGACGAGATGGCGTTGTGTGAAATGTCCAAGGATATTTATTTATTTATTTATTTGTTTAGATTCCCGTGGAGGAGGAAGGGAGCTCGTACTGTGAGAAGTGCGACGTGAAGTTCGTCACCCGTCAGGCTTACGAACAACACTTGTATCATTCCGCGAAGCACAGCGACGCGGTGGGGCCGCCGAGAAACCTGTAAGTATACTCTTCGTTGTGTCAGCCAGGGCTGGGCAAAATACATCATCATTCATCATCATCATTTCAGCCAAAAGACGTCCACTGCTGGACATAGGTCTCCTCCAAAGATCTCCACAAAGGCCGGTCCTGGGCCGCCCGCATCCACTGCTTTCCGGCGACCTTAACCAGGTCGTCGGTCCACCGTGTGGGAGGCCTACCAGCACTGCTCCTTCCGGAAACGGGCAAAATACATGCATGCTTTTCAGCAAGAGCTGAAAAATAGAGGAAATCAAGATTTTAGAAGAAATAATCAGTAGAACCAGTTTCCTTTGATGAACACCGTTCTTTTTATCACCGACCTTAATGGCTTTGACCCTAGGCTTGCGTGATGGAAAGCAACGGTTGGGTCTAAGATGGGGCAGGCAATTCAAGGAAATGCCCTGTCGGGCACCGGCTCTCACATACACACGACGGAACACCGTAAAACTGCTTGGACTTAGATGTGCTGTAGCTAGGATGATCCACTGCTGAGTCGGGCCTCCTCTAATTACATCGAGGGTAATTAGCTGCCTGTGCCATGTTGGCCAGACGGGTTGGCACAGGGTTTTGTATCGAATGTGCAGCCATAAACAGAACGTAGAACGGAATGGGGTGGTGACACTATGTATTCCAAATCCGTCACCACACGGGTATTTGTTATATTATACTTAGTATATACTAAGTCCCAATAGTGTATATACAGAGTTTCCCAACAAGTGGGTCTACAAATGAACATGGAAAAGACGAAAATCATGTCAAATGTCCATGTTGCACCGTACCCGATTGCCGTTGGGAATTCTCTTCTCGAAGTTGTTGACGAGTATGTATACCTGGGACAATTGGTCCGATTAGGTAAGTCCAACTTCGAGAAAGAGGCCACTCGTCGAATCCAACTCGGCTGGGCAGCGTTCGGGAAGCTACGTCATATCTTCTCATCCAGTATTCCTCAGTGCCTGAAGACAAAAGTCTTCGAACAGTGTGTGTTGCCAGCGATGACATACGGATCCGAGACGTGGGCGTTCACAATGGGGCTTATTAGGCGGCTGAGAGTCACTCAACGTGCGATGGAAAGAGCTATGCTCGGAGTTACTCTACGCGATAGAATCAGAAATGAGGAAATCCGTAGAAGAACCAAAGTGACCGACATAGCTAAAAGGATTGCACAGTTGAAGTGGCAATGGGCAGGCCACGTGGCCCGAAGAACAGATGGCCGCTGGGGCATAAAAGTCTTGGAGTGGCGTCCGCGTACGGGAAAGAGAAGCGTGGGAAGACCCCCGACTAGGTGGACGGACGACCTTGTGAAGGTCGCTGGGAGTCGGTGGATGCCGTCTGCACGAGATCGTGCATTGTGGAAATCTATGGGGGAGGCCTATGTTCAGCAGTGGACTTCTGTGGCTGATATGATAGATGGATAGATAGATATACTTAGTTTATTTCGTTACATTTTTGGTATCTTCATTACTTTATCTATCGTTATCTTGTGCATCTCTATACTGAATTTCATCAGCATCTCTTGGGTCAGCAAATTAGTTTTGTACTTTTTGTACAGCCTTGTTGGCCTAGGCGTTAGATGTGCCGCCTTTGGATCACGGGGTCTCAGGATCGATTCCGGGGCCGGGCAAGTGTCTTTGTGTAAACCAGAGGCACTTGCTCGGAGTCTGGCTGTCAATTGTGTTCGTGAATTTCATGTTTGTAAACTCACATCTCGACACAGGTTAACCTACTGCAGGGGTTTCTTTTTTTTTTTTAAACTTGTGCTTTCAGAAATGTCGCCAATTCAGCGCCTACCGACTTGAATTCTAAGTTTAAGTCGAAAGGCTTTCGAAGAAGCCAGTCTAAGGAGACCCCTTGTAAAATTGTAAGTAAAACTGATTCGTGCAGTATATAACGTAGGATGCTGTATACAGTACTACTGCTCAACCCATATAATATGACCGACTGCCGAGTGCGACCACCAATTAAATGCAGGGTATTTAGCGTATTTATTTATTTAACAATTTATGTACACATACAAAACATAGATAGAAAACTTGGAAATATAGGACACATTTGTACAAAGGCACAGCTTATTTCTAATGAAATCTCTTCCAGCAGGCCCGGGAGTGGAAACATTGAAATAGAACATGTAGGGGTGTATTGTATACATACATACATATACTAAATATATATATAATATGATAATTAAAACAAAAATAATCGTATATGTAAAGTAATTATATATAATAGGTACTAACATACAAACTAAAATGCATAATACAATTGATCATCAATGACTAGGTCAAGGAGAGATAAAATTCTTTCACTCGTCTTTTAAAGATTAGATTACGTATCAAGTTTTCCTCCTTGTCTAAAAAGCCGCCTTGTCATTTGCTATTGTCTTACGACACCCTCAGGATGGTTGTGGGTCATTTATGGGTTGAAAAGTAGTCACCAGCTGTAAAACAAAAAAATATTTTTTTCCCGTTATGTTGTACACATATGATTGCCAAAGTACTTGAACAATAAATGTTTCGTCGGTAAATGTTCGCAACGACAACCGCCATCCAGTCCCTCACCCCCGATAACATAAGACACACTCAGATGTGGTAACAGAATACACCTCGCCATCCAGCTGGTCGTTTACGTAGAGTCCCGTTTTCAGCCCGGGACTAACAGATTCCTCCCCACGCACGGTGGCCCGAGCTGAGGTCCGTACCTCCCGTGAGGTGCCCTCGAGCTACACCGTTAAGTTAGTTAAAGTTGAATTTCGTTCGCTCGGCGACCACTAGTGTTATTAAGGTGAATGTTCCAGGGTAGCCCGCGAAATTCAAATTTTTCTTACGTTTTTTGCAATTTGCAGGCCAGTGCTAGGTTGTATGATGATGAACATTTGATACGCGGCTGTAAGACGTATGTAGTTACAGAGTTATAATCATCAAACTGATCAATACAACCCTCCAAGCTCATAAAGGTGCAAGAATGACTTTGACGTTGAAAAAGTTTTTCTTGCACCTATATGAGCTTGGAGAGTTGTATTGATGATTTTGATGATTATAATTCTATAACTACATACGTCTTACAGCCGCGAATAACATTTTTATCAACATACAACCTAGCACTGACCTACAAATTGCAAAAAACGTACGAAAACTTGAATTTCGCGGGCTACCCTGGAACATGCACCTTAAGTAGTTACAGAGTTATAATTTGAATTTCGCGGGCTACCCCGGAACATTCACTTTAATGTGTTACCAAAACTCACAAAATCTACTATTTGAATAATTACTGTATTGAATTAGCAATCAATCATTTCCTTATGGATATAGAGCTTTTGTTATCACTATCACTACATAGTATAAAACAAAGTCGCATTCTTCTGTCCGTCCCTATGTATGCATAAATCTTTAAAACTACGCAACGGATTTTGAAGCGGTTTTTTTTAATAGATAGAGTGGTTCAAGGGGAAGGTTTATATGTATAACCCACCCCCGCTTTGCATGGGCGAAGCCGGGGCGGGCCACTAGTACCCTATATATGTTTGTTGCGCTGTTTCAGTGTGACCGTGTGTTCCCCTCGTACGCGGCATACAAGAAGCACCACAAGGAACAGCACAAAGGCACGCCCTCCACCATCAACGAGGAGAGGCACATCTGCGAGATCTGTGGCATTTCGCTCAAGGTCAGTCACTTCACGCCTTAAGCGCCTGGGCCCGGCAAAGTTATCAAGTGGTCAAACCGGAGAAGTTGTTAATATTTTTTCCTTTAAAAATGCCTGTGGCTTACAAATCTGTCTTATCCTGACCTTGTACCTAAAAATGGCGGTCTAAAAGAAGTAACTACAGAGTTTCTTGTCGGCTCCTCTCTGTAGAACTACATTCGGATTATTTTTTTGACTTGTCCTAACGCTCTAATAAGCCTACGGTAACTAAAAAATTACAGTGTGTATACACCTTTACCCTGTAGTTGCACTGAACGTTTCTCTCATCTGGCGAACTTGCTCTCACTATGCTGTTTAGTGTATTTTGTAAACAAGACAAATGATTTGAAAAAAAAAAAACGCAACTACAGAGTTTCTTGCCGGCTCTTCTCTGTAGAGCAGCATTCCGAACTGGTGGTAGTTTCAGCATGCATGTGGGTGGATGCAAGGGTTGTGGGAGATCAAAAGAGATAGATGGATTGTAAGAATGAGGAATTCTGTATGAAAGGTGTGACTGTAGATATGACGACTGATAAGTGTGTATGTGTACCTATCAGTCGTCATGCCTACCTCTGTCCCTTGCATGGGAAAGAGGGACAGAGGTCGTAAGATGATGGTAATGGTAACTTTAAATATGACGATTTATAGGAGATTTGTGATAAAACCTAAGTAAATAAAGTTCCTTTTGAGTTTGAAGACTAGCTGTATTTTTAACGCGAACGAACTATATAACTTAATAATATAGAGCAACTGTTGTGGCGAGTGTGTGGTGACGGATTCAGAACACATATTGCCGCCACCCCATGTAAAAGCCGACTAAAGAAAGCGAGAAGCCCAATAACCTAGCCACAAGATGGAAAGCTTCATAAAAAACTACCTTAAACCCATAGTAATAAGGTTGCATTCAATTTGTCCCAACAGTACAGCAGCGTCTTCGCTCACCTGAACACGCACACGCGCAAGAAGCAGTTCTCGTGCGCCACCTGCGGGATGACGCTTACCACCAAGAGCAGCATGCAGAGGCATCAGCTGGTAAGGGGTTTACCACCAACATACTCCCATATTATTATATTGTCCGTGTGGTGACGGATTTGGAATGCATAATGTCACCAGCCCATACTATCTTGAGGGGGTCGTAAGCGCGACGTAACATGCGACTAAAAGAGGCAGATTACCTTGCCGCAACAGAAGAAAAACTTGATACAGACCGTCGCGACGGCTGTGTATTACTACATCCGTAACCAGTGTGGAAGTGTAGGCTAATATGAGGGGGGGGGGGGCAACTCGGCAGTAGTCGTCTACGGGCTGAGTAATAGTAGTTTAGACGCAAAGGGATGGCAGAGGCCCGCGGCGCCTATCTCCCGATAGCGGGGATTTCTTAACTGTGTGAATTGCTTCTGGAAACTTCGCTATCGCGGTGTAGGACTTTTTGGTGATCCTCGCATTTGTAGGCGAGCTGATCGCTACAGTAGTTTGCAGGTACTATTAGCGCGCGAGTTCATGTCCATCGGGGCTCGCGCTGACAGCTCGCCCCACCTTTGGCCCCCCTCGCCGCATTTGTCTGACGTCGACGTCGAGTGTTCTCCATAACGGTTGTGACGCGCGCTTATCGATACCGAAAATTTAATCTCACGCTATTTTTTCTCTATTGGAAATAAATAAGTAATTACCTATCACATTTATTTTATTTCATAATTTGCAAAATTACTACGACATTTCGACATTGCCATAATTTATTAGGTCACAGCACTACCACATTCCTCAGGATGGACATGAACTCGCGCGCCTATAATACATGTGTATTGTGATATTCAGGTCCACACTGGGGAGAAGCCATATAAGTGTTCGCTGTGCGAGAAATGCTTCACGCAGCAGGCCAGCCTGAAGCTCCACTACCGCACTGCACACCTCAAACAACCTTACCCTAAAAGGTACAGCTTACTGTAACGTATGTGTTATGGCGGTATACAAAGAACACATTTTTATTTTTTGTTTTACTAGACATATCAACATATAAATAAATAAATATAAATATCCTTGGACATTTCACACAACGCCATCTCGTCCCAAGCTAAGCAACTTAATGCTTGTGTTATGGTAACGAGATGGATGATGAACTACTTATATACATTTTTTTTTTGTAAATACATACATATTATAGATAGAAATGACACCCAGACTTCGAGCCACTGGCTCGAAGTCCGGTTTAGACAAAGACACTTGCCCGACCCCGGGACCCGTTGATCCAAAGGCAATCAAATTGATTGATCAAATTGATCAATCAAAAGGGGGGGAGCGGTTTGGCAAAAATCACGAAATATTACAGGGGGGGCATTAAATAATAATATATTATTAATATTATAGTAAGATATCACGTGAATTTATTTTTGTCAAACGCGTGATTTCTAAACCGAAAAGCGGCGTGTCGTGTAATATTTGAGTGTAAGATTCTTTGTTGGTACTAAAAAATACTCGTGATTTTTAGTGCGGGGTAAGGGGTGGCCTTAAACCTCACCACGTATCACGAAGGGAAGGGATACAAATGTTAAAAAAAAACATCACGTGATTAATGGACAGCCCCTTACAGATATGCACAGCATTCCCATATCCCTACAATAACACAAAAACGTAAACTTAATCTGATCTAATTATGACGTTGAATCAGTTTGCAACCTTTTTCTTTACAGAAACAGAAAGAAGGAAATACCACCAGAAGACTCGCTCTCGGGAGAAGAAATCTTTCTCAAGAACTTTTTGAGGAAGTAATGAGATAGATGGCGCTGATCGTCATACTAAATTAGTATACTGCGCTTGTAATCTTCAATGAGGTTCATATTTATGGATTGTAAGTAGTGTGTAAATGTATAAATAAATTTAATTTATGATCGTATTTTATTGGTGTGTCTGTTTCTTTTTCGGCACAGTCGATCGATAGTCGACCTGTTGGTTAAACATAGTATTTTTTTCTTTAAACCAAGCCATTTCTCTTTGTATAACCTGTATTGCGGGGGTTGTTTCATCATCATCATCATTTTCAGCTAATAAATAAATATCCTTGGGACATTTCACACAACGCCATTTCGTCCCAAGCTGATGATGATGATAAGCAACTTAATGCTTGTGTTATGGGAACGAGATGGATGATAAACACAAATGACACTCAGTCTCGGAGAAAGTGCCGCTGGTTTACACAAAGACCGACCCCGGAATCGAACCGTGACCTAGAGGCGGCACATCCAACCCCTAGACGAACTAGGCAGTGTAGACGGAACAACTGACTTGAAAACTAAAGTTTTGTTATTTTTTTTCTATACATATTCATCATCATTTCATAAATTTTCTGCCAAACTGCTTAACTGTTTGAGCAACCGCTTTATGCTGATGACTACCGGTAGTTTCTTTGGATTGATTTGGGAGAACAAATGGTAATTGGTCAGTGTAAATACCAACATAATGCCACCGATATATAAATTAATAGGTCACCAGTAAATTTAAAAACTTAAAAAACAGCTAATTTTAAAGTGTGTTTATCATTAAGGATCCAAAATATTTTAATTACCAGATCTGACAAAATACATTAAACATCGTCAGCTGGTATTTATTTTTATTCAAACACAACACAATCTTTGGTTTTAAGTGCATTTTACCAAGCTTATATTCTAAAATCCATTCAGTTCCTTAATCCTTTAACACCCTCATACTAGAACGGATTGGTGACATTAAGGATTTCAAACCCATAATTTAAAACAAACGGTGCTAATGTGTCATCATCATCAAACGACCCACTACTGAGTCGGGCCTCCTCCAAATTCAGGGAGAGTAATTAGCTTAATGTGCCACACTGGTAAGACAAGCATCTTGAGGCTAGGTGATGTGCCTCTTCCGTTAGAGTGCGTCGACACCCTCAGGATGGTAAGAGTTGGTGACATTACGTAATCTAAATCCGTAATCACATGTTACTCTACTAAGTGAGTATTGAATACACGTTGTCGTGCCGTTGTACTATCTGCGGAGCTTCGGGTTCGAATCCTGGCTGCTTCGGTTTCTCCAGAGAATTTTCTTCGGATTCCGCTTCGCTATTAGAAGCTGGCTTCCGTTGCGTTTTGCTTCTATTTCTGCAAACATCATAACAATATTTTGTCATCAATTAGACTACACTGTCTGATTGCGCCGTCTTCTTCTCGATTCTTCGGAAGGGACTTAGAAGTGAAGCTCCTTGAATACTGCTATTTTAAACCGTTTACTTTTGAATTTGTAGACAATAATATAAAATGATGTTAACAGCACGGAGATCAACTAATAAATAATAATAATAAATGTCCTTGGACATTTCACACAACGCCATCTCGTCGCAAGCTAAGCAACTTAATGCTTGTGTTATGGTAACGAGATGGATGATAAACTACTTATATACTTTTTTTTTTTGTAAATACATACATATTATACATAGAAATGACACCCAGACTCCGAGCCAGTGCCTCTGGTTTAGACAAAGACACTTGCCCGACCCCGGAATCGAACCCGGGACCCGTTGATCCAAAGGCGGCACATCTAACCACTAGACCAACGAGGCAGTCGAACTACGCAATGTTTGACACTTAGCCGGCCGACGATCGCGCGGTAGACCGGTGCCTTGACAATTTGATCAGGCGCTGCATACGGCCTGAACACTGTCGGTGTGGTGAATACACAATGTCACCAACCCATTCTAACCAGAGGGTGTCGTAAGAGGCGACTAAAGAGTACAGACCGCTTGGTGACGGTTTTAGAATACACAATTCAAGCCTGATGGTGTTGTAAGTGGCGGCTAAAGGAATGCACGACGAAGAATATCCACAAGAGAAGGACCTGGAAAACTGACACGAACCCAGTGCCAACCTGTCTTGTCAGCGTGGCACAGTAGGCTAAATACCCTCCATATAGTTGGAGGAGGCCCGACTCAGTAGTGGGTCATTTATGGGCTGACTAGTAGTAGCCAAACTAACTGATAGGTTCACTTAATTAAATTGGGTAAACAGCAAAAACTAACCTTTTAGGGTAAGGCTGTTTGAGATGGAAAGTCCTGTAGTGCAACTTCATACTGTTGTTCTGCGTGAATCTCTTGTCACAGAGCGGACAAGCGTAGGGCTTCTCGCCGGTATGAGTCTGGAAAACGGTGTTTTTAATGAGCTATTGGTCCCTCGGCGATCGAAATTCGACCTTGAATAACTTAAATTATAGTTCTATTTACAATTTCACCACAGACTTTAACAATAAACAAAGGACGTATGTGTGGGTGTGTCAGATACATGGTAGTGTGTATAATTATTTTTTTGTTCAGAAACCTTCCTGGAATCGTGCGCATGACTTTGCTGAAGATCATCACATGATCAAATGAATATTTAATATATAAAATTCTCGTGTCACAGTTTTAGATGCCAAACTCCTCCGAAACGGCTTGACCGATTTTGATGAAATTTTGTGAGCATATTGGGTAGGTATGAGAATAGGACAACATCTATTTTTCATCCCCCTAAATTTTAAGGGTCATTAAAATAAAAATTGTTAATTTTTTAGAGAAATTTTTTTGCTGTTATTTTTTTAAGATTCAGCATAAAAAAATACAAACAACCCTAAATTTTCACCCCTCTACGATCAACCCCTATTTAATTATATGGCAAAACAACGTTTGCGATAGGAGATGTTCACGATATCTCTGGAACCATAAGACCTAGAGGGTTGCGCGGGGTGGGGGTTGCGCGGGGAAGGGGGTTACGCGGGGGATGGTTAATTATTTGGCAAAACAACGTTTGCCGGGACAGCTAGTATAATATAAAATGAATATTTATATCTGATGTATCCGTTGGCGACTGTAAACGCCATAATTGGTTTAAACAATAAAACATTTTTCTATTCTATTCTATCCGAACGCGTCTTGTGGCGACGCCATTTTGTGCCTGCCTGTACTTGCGACGCCATTTGGTGACGGATAACATTATTACAAATTCTGACTGGAGAACTATTAATTCTATCTTGGTTTTCGCAATCAGTACACATTGAAATGAAACACTTCGAAGCGTGGGGCATTACCATAAAAGCCGACCTCATCCATTAAATATTTTCACAACGAAATAAAAATAGTTGACCGAATCTAAATCGTCATTTATGGCCGTCTCGTGGTAATTTTGTTTTTTTTTATTGGTATTGAATTAGATTGCAAGACAGTTTGTGGCTGAGGGACAAAAAAACATGTAGAAATTTCTGTTTGCCTCCCCTATAAAGTTTCGTAGGTATTTCCGACCCCCACCCAAACCGGCGGCTGGTAGACATATTCTTACCACTAGATGTCGCGTCAGGCTGATGGCTGAATGGAACTGGCGGCCACAAGTCTCACAGTTATGCACCTTCTCGCGCGTGTGTATATTTCTATGCATTTTAACACTCCCCGGCTGAAACGAGAAATAGTATTTCTTTGTTATTCAAATAAGTAGGACTTTAGGAATAATTTCGTTCTTAAAGTTCTAGTAATATTATTAGGCAGTTACGGTCGGGCCTCCTCCAAATTCACGGGGGGGAAATGAAGCACCGCAGCCCCCAGCTAGACGAGGTAGTCTGCCAGGGGGCCGCGGGGCGCCAATCCCCCAATTACTGTACTAGTAGATTTCTTGTCCGGGCTAATTGCTCTGTAAACTTCCCCATCGCTATGTAGGACTTTGGGGCTGTCCATTAATCACACGAGGTTCGAAAGGGAGGGGTTCGGCAAAAATCACGAAATATCACAAGGGGGAGGGGGGTATAGTAAGATATCACGTGTATTTATTTTTTAGTCAAACGCGTGATTTGTAAACCGAAAAGCGCCGTGCAGTATAGTGTAAGATTCTTTGTAGGTAGTACTAAAAATATACGTGATTTTTAATGAGGGGTGGGGGGGGGGGGCTTGGTAATCTTAAACCTCACTACGTATCACAAAGGGGGAGGGAGGTGTTAAAAAATGTTAATAAAAACATCACGTGATTAATGGACAGCCCCTTTTTGGTAATTTCCGCATTGGAGGCAATATTTCTTATTTATTTATTGATGTGCTCAATGCTTTTTATAATGCATAATGGTTTTATACTCACGGCGAGTGAGGCGCCGCATATCTCGCAGATGTGCCTCTGGTTGGGTGGAAAGAACGAAGTCCTGGGATGCTCAGCTATGTGGTGTAGCCAACACGCCTTTTGAGTATCAAAGTGTTGCCCGCACTAAAAAAAAAACGTTTTCCAATACCATTTCTTCTCAGCCCATAAATGAGTCGGGCCTCCTCCAACTACATGTTGATGCATTGGCCTACTATGCCATGCTGGCGTGATGGGTTGGCATAGGGTTTCGTGTCAAGTTCTCCCTCTCTTGCGGCCAGGTTTTCGGCCTTATCATTTCCTTTTGTCGGCTCTTACGACACCCTCAGGACGAAATGGGGTGGTGACACTATGCATTCTAAATCCGTCACCACACGGAATGGCACAACACAGTTGCATTTATTTTTTCCAACTCAAGCTCAAAAGGAACTTTATTTGCGTAGGTTTTATCACAAAACTCATAACAATGTCACCAACACATACTTTTCGCCTAGTTGCAAGACATGGCATACTTGATACGAACCATGCCCCACAGTCGGGTGTCATGAGGCAGGCGGTGAGGAACGGTGCACGTGGGGAAGTTTAGTGGGGATTGGGATGCCGTTCATAACACTGTCTCACTCCCACATACAGTCCTCGCCCATTTTTAGGCCGCTCTAAATGTAGCGGTGGGTACGAACGTAGCTCACTCCCACTAACACGCGGGTGGCGAGGACGCTTGCGGGTGGGGCGCCTCCCCGCCCCGCGTACGTCCCGCTGATACCTCATTTTGTGTTGTGCGCAGATTAATGCGGCTACATTCAGAGCGGCCATTAAGATTGGCGAGGACTGTACCTCCGGGGCGTTACAGTGGAATGCGTTCACGCGAACCTGTGGCGCCAAGAGCGTGTCGTGTGACCCTCACACCGATACCGCTGGGGTTTTAGTGGGTAGACGAGACTTTTTCGGAGTCCCACTTAATCGCCGACCCCACCCCCGAGGGGCGGCGGTATGCATAAAGCATTTCCCCAGCGTCACCAAAGAAAAAAAAAAGTCCCACATACCTCGGACTGGCCGGATCATCATCATCATTTCAGCCAAAAGACGTCCACTGCTGGACATAGGCCTCCCCCAAGGATCTCCACAAAGGCCGGTCCTGGGCCGCATCCACTGCTTTCCGGCGACCTTAACCAGGTCGTCGGTCCACCGTGTGGGAGGCCTACCAGCACTGCGCCTTCCGGAACGCGGTCGCCACTCGAGGACTTTTTTGCCCCATCGGGCGTCGGTCCTGCGAGCTATGTGCCCTGCCCACTGCCACTTAAGTTTGGCAATCCGGTGGGCTATGTCGGTGGTTTGCCTGCGTATCTCCTCATTTCTGATTCGATCTCGCAGGGAAACTCCGAGCATAGCCTCGCTCTCCATTGCCCTTTGTGGCCTGTGTGCTTAGTACCAACGCAGAAAAGGCTAATTTCCCTCCATGACATAGTAGGAGGGCCGACCCAGTAGTAGGGCAATTATGGGTTGAAGGCCAAAATGCAACTTACCTGATAACACGTCATTGGTTTGACAGGCGCCCGTTTGTTCCCCATTTTGCGTTTTCGGCCCGTTGATTTGGTTACAGACATCTCACGGGCATTCCTAACAAATTATATTACCAAATTAACAGTAAACTTAAAAAGCTTTGACTCTGGATGTAATTCGTATATGTTAATTACATGTTTGTTAACTGCCCCGTCATCACACTTGCCCGACCGCGGAATCGAACCGTGGCCCAGTGATCTACCCATAGACCAATAAGGTTTACACGGAGCAATTCCCGTTTGGCCCCCATGCCCCATCTAGTGGGATAACCGGTAAAATGTTAGAACAGCTATCAACTTTCCCCTCTAGACTATATTCATAAACTGTACTAAAAAACTTACCTATTGCCTCCTCCTTTGGTTATCTGAGAATTAAGTATTACTGATTAGTTTACAACATACACTAAACATGTCCATTTGGTGACGGATTTAGAATACATAGTGTCACCGCCCCATTCCATCCTGAGGGTGTCGTCAAAAGGATATGACAAGTTTCTTGCCGACTCTTCTATGTAGAGCTGCCTTCCGAACCGGTGGTAGAAGGTAAATAATCAATTTTAAATTTAAAGTGGTAAATTTTAAATTTGATTTTGTTGTTTGACTTGTCAAAAGAGCTCTATTGAGCCAACTTCATTAAATGAGTTTCGAATTTGATGGATGGATTGTAAGAATGAGGAATTGTGTATGAAAGGTGTGACTATAGATATGACGAGTGATAGGTGTGTATAGAGACTACCACCTAGCGTGGGACAGGGGTCTTATGATGATAATGGTAATTTTAAATATGACAATTTATAAGAGTTTTGTGATAAAACCTACGTAAATAATGTTCCTTTTAAGTTTAAGTAATAGTAGTACAAAGGCGGTCCTGGGCCGCCCGCATCCATCGGCTTCCGGCGACCTTAATCAGGTCATCGGTCCACCGTGTGGGAGGCCTACCAGCACTACGCTTTCCGGAACGCGGTCGCCATTCGAGGACTTTTCTGCCCCATCGGGCATCGGTCCTGCGCCGGACCGGCCTTTGTGGAAATCCTTGAGGGAGTCCTATGTCCAGCAGTGGACGTCTTTTGGCTGAAATGATGATGATAGTAGTATACATAATACTTCACCACTCCATATCATCCAGAGGGTGTCAAAAGAGACAACTTCAGGATGCACTCAACTTGATATACACACTTTTTTTTTACGCTGGAAATCCTCATAGATACTATGCCAACCCGTCTGGCCAGTGTGCCATGTGCTAAGCAGGTGATGACTTATTGAAAAAAAAAACAATACCTTGATTTTGTGCTTCCTTCCAGGAATCTTTTTAGTATCCGCTATTGCTTCTGAAGCTTCGTCATCGCTGAAAAGAAATCGATACAAAATATACAGAGTGACTGATTGTATAGTGGAAATCTGAAAGAAGTTGGTTAAAAAAAGTAACACTATATAGATTTGCGTCATAAGTATTTTGGTCAAAAGATCACTACATACAGTATAAAACAAAGTCGCTGTCGTCTGTCCGTCCCTATGTATGCTTAATTCTTTAAAACTACGCAACTGATTTTGTAGCGGTTTTTTTAAAAAACGATGATAATGCGATAAACACTCGCAAACCCATTCAGTCGGTTGGTACAAAATAAACGACTTAGAACTTACCTTTCTACTATATCGTGCATCGCAGAGTGCAATAAATGCTCATTATATGCCCTGAGGGTGCCAAAGCGAATGTTGCACAGCGAGCAGTGCTTGCCAACTGAGTCTTCATCTTCTGTGCTATCCTGACAGGTACAGTTATTACAATTTACTTACAGCTTATTACGAGTATATACCGCGTGGTAAAAAATTACAATACATAGTGTCACTCCGTACTGAGGGTGTCGTAAGAGCCGAAAAAAGGAAACGATAAGATAGATAGATAGATAGATAGATAACTCTTTATTGTACATTAAACACAACAGTAACAACTTACGATAGAATACATTTATAAGTCACTTGTACAATAGGCGGCCTTATCGCTAAAGAGCAATCTCTTCCAGGCAACCCACATGGCATCAAGGAAGAGTTCTCTTTATATAAATATTGTGGGACATTTCAGTATCATCATAATTAAAACAAAAACAAATAAAGATAAATAAAAAATGATAATAATTACTATAAATGAATTATACATATGTAGACATACACATACATACACAAATATATATATGCACACACATATTTATATATATATACGCCGAAAACCTAGCCGCGAGAGAAGGAAGACTTGATACGAAACCCGTTTGGCCAGCGTGGCACAGTAGGCTAATTGGCCGCCTTGTGATGAAAGGACCCGACTCAGCAGTGGGTCATTTATGGGCTGAGTAGTAAGATAACCGAATTCAATTTGATACAATGATTTTTTGATTTAAGGTGGATGCTCCAGGATAGCCCGCGAAATTCAAATTTTCTTACGTTTTTTGTAAGACGTATGTAGTTATAGAATTATAATCATCAAACTCATCAAGCTCATCAAGGTGCAAGAATGACTTTGAGCTTGAAAAAGTTTTTCTTGCACCTTTATGAGCTTGGAGGGTTACAGCCGCGAATAACATTTTAATCAACATACAACCTAGCACTGACCTGCATATTGCAAACAACGTAAGAAAATTTGAATTTCGCTGGCTACCCTGGAACATTCACCTTAATAAAATATAATCTCTCTCAAAAAAAAATATACACCGTCTTTACGTTGTATATCAATAGATTGATTATCGCTATGGATTAGTATTTTAAAGTTCACATGTAATTTGAATTTTTAAAAGTGTCTAAATGTAGCCTATTAGAATTAGAAAACCTATTATTTATTAACTAGTATAAGCATGTAGTGTTCACATCCAGTAGATGTCAATCATTTGTGTTTACATAAGAGTTTTTTTTGTGTATGTATGATTGTACATCAATTTTGTGATCCAATTAAAAAACATGTTGAATTGAAAACTATTTTAAAAGGGTAAAATATAATATAATAGGCACATTTTAATTACTCACATCTTGGTCGAAAGCGTGTTTGATGTGAACGTGCTGTCGAAGCCCGAGCGCGCTGACGAACGACGCCCCGCAGCGAACGCACACATGTTCGCTGCGGTGCGTTCGCAGGTGAGAGTAATACGTCGACACGTGCCTGGTACAAACAGTGGAACACACTCTGTCAATATAAAAATTCTGAAATCAACTGAAAAACTGTTAATTTTTTTTTCTTATCATGGACTTGAATGCCAAACATGTCATTGTCATGGGGGTGATTCGGGTACCCCAAGGGGTGCTCTATCTCTGGACTTCCGCTTTACACTATTTTTGGGACACCCTGTATAATGCCAATACTCCCAGCTTCCTATAATATATTCTTTTTTTTGACATAGAGAGTTGGCAACCCGAAATTTATTATACTGCCTTAAATAGTAATTATAATAAAATCAACAGACAGATAAGTCAACATAATAACACCCCTCTATTTCGTCTGTGGCTAATATAAAATAATAACACAGTACCTGAACTCTTGATTGCAGTAAGCACACTTTCTTTTGACGCCACTGTGATACTCTTCGTGAACCAATGCAGTTTGCCTGTGGGGAAATGCATCCCTACTTAAAATTTGTAGGTAATACACACACGGTAACTACAGAGTGCCTTGCCGGCCCTTCTCGTTAAAGCAACATTAAAGCTTCAAGGTTGAAACACACAGGCCGCGGCGCGGGCGGGTGGGGCGTTATGACGGTTTTTGTTCTGTGACCCGGACGAAGTCGCAGGCACAGTTAGTGTGAAATAAGGCCGAAAGGTGTGTAGTCTTTCATACCAATTCGAACAATACAAAAGAACCTTTAATCCCAATATTTCAATACTCAGATAAACAAGGAATAAACTTATCAGACTGTGTCAAATTAATATTCCTTTTTTTTTCAATCATAATTTAATCCATAAACTATTATCAGACCCGAAGCTATCATTACACTTTATCATCATCAGTTCAACCAAAAGACGTCCACTGCTGAACATAGGCCTCCCCCAAGGCATCCATCATTTTCCAGCGACCTTAACCAGGTCATCGGTCCACCGTGTGGGAGGCCTACCAGCACTACGCTTTCCGTATCATTACACTTACAACTATGTATTACACTTTGAAAATAGTTAGGATGCACAAATATCTAAATAATAACTTTTGATTTGGCCGATCTGGATCTCAACGGAAGGAGTAAGATAACACTCACAACAGTATTTTTTACTGTGGCCAGTGTGGGTAACTATACTGCTTGTTATATGTTTACTGTGTTGAAATGTTATTTGTTAAATTACTAGTTGACTCACTCCAAAGGGCAGACCAGGTCGCAGCGTAGGCACTCATACTTGTGGTAGTGGCGCCTTTTATGCTTCTTCAAGTGGCAGTCCATTTTGTATCGCATGCGACAGAATTCGCACACGAGATGTCCTACTGACTGTCGACAAATACACTCTGTGTAGTTGTAACTTTGCGTGTTATATTAGAATGAAGTTTTTAATACTATTATCTACTACTATTCAGCCCACAATTGACATGGAACTTGAACTAAAAAAAATATCTAAGACTGACGCATTGCTGTTTGAGACGCCCAATATTTTACGTGCATCTTTTAGGAATACTTCGATTTATGGCGACATGTTTGTGGCCCGCCAGTGTTACCATATTTAGTCCGTGTGAAGTTCCACGCTAAGGGTGTCGTCAGAGTCGACAAAAGGAAATGACAAGGTCGGAAACCGAACCGCAAAAGAAGGAAAACCTGAAACGAAACCCTGTGCCAACCCGTCTGATCAGCGTGGCCAAGTAGGTTAATAAACATAGTTTCGCGTGGGATACAATTTCGTAGGAAATCTAATCATCATCATTTCAGCCAAAAGACGTCCACTGCTGGACATAGGCCTCCCCCAAGGATCTCCACAAAGGTCGGCCTGCCTGGTCCGCTCGCATCCATTGTTTTCCGGCGACCTTTAACAGGTCATCGTTCCACCACGTGGGAGGCCTACCAGCACTGCGCCTTCCGGAACCCGGTCACCACTCGGATACCGTGTCAGTCCTGCGCGCTATGTGCCCTGCCACTTAAATTTGGCTATGTCGGTGACCCTGGTTTGCCTGCGTATCTCCTCATTTCTGATTCGATCTCGCAGGGAAACTCCGACTAAATCTAATAGGCGGTTAAAACTCACCTCGTCATGCCTGAAACGCCTATGCCTCTCAAGCATCTCCTGTTTAGAAAACCCTCTGAAACAGTCCGTGCACTTGAAAGCGGCTGCCAAATACTTCGCATCTTCTGCGCGCGCCCTAAAGGCCTCTAAGGCTTCCTCCTCACTGAGCAAACTGACCTTCCAGTGTGTTGCATCAAGTCCATCAACCTTTAAACCACCACCTAATTCACTGTACCGTTTATTTCTTTTCCTATTACGAGTCTTACTTTTGTACATTGGACTATTTGATTCGTCTGTATCAAAATCTGTTTCTTTCACGTCTTCAGTTCCACAGTGTCCATTGTCAGATTCTATAATATTTATATCTCTATTATACAATGAACTGTGTTCTCCTTCTGTTAAAAATATGGTCTCTTTGTTTGCAATGGGTGTGTAGCTAAACTGATCATTGTTCGTGGCTATTTGTAGTGAACACATTGGCATATCTTTGGTATCTATTTTCTGTATAGATTCATATGTTATCTGGAAAAATAGGGACATGATTAATTTGTGGGTAAGGGCTTGTGAAGAGGTGTCGCTATTTGGGGTTATCAGGCTCAATGAAAGTGTGCTGACGGATTTAGAATACAGTGCCACCATCCCATTCCACCCTGGGGGTGTCCTAAGAGCTGACGAAAGGATGCCGGCTGATAACCTAGCGGCAAGATAAGGAAACCTTTACAAACATGTAATTCACGAACACAAATGAAGCTCAAACTCGGAGCAAGTGCCTCTGGATTAGCTAACGACACTTGCCCGACCCTGGAATCGAATCCAGGACCCGTCGATCCAAAGGCGGCACATCTAACCCCTAGATCAACGAGGCAGGCTTTCCGGCGACCTTAACCAGCACTGCGCTTTCCGGAATGCTGTCGCCATGAACACTTCCACTTAGTTTGACAATCTTGTGTTGTGAAATAAATGAAGATAACCAGTATATCAGCTGAATATATCTATTGGTTATCATTTATTTGACATCATCAAAAATACTATTATAATAATCGTCGCGACTCGCCCCGGCTTCGCACGAGTGCAATGATGAACATCTAAATTTATCAGTGTTTCTCAACAATATTATGGATGTATCATACTTAATAACCTTCCTCTTGAACCCCTCTATCTATAAAAAAACCGCTTCAAAATCCGTTGTGTGGTTTCAAAGATTTAAGCATACATAGGGACGGACAGAGACTTTGTTACTATAACTATGTAATTAATGATGCCATAAGTAAAAGTAAAAGTGCCCATTTTAACCTGTTTGTGGTAACTTACTACACTAAACAAAACATATTTTAATTTGATTTCGTTTCCCCATTTTCATCTACAATCTTTCCTTCTACTAAGAGCAAACTTGTTGTATGGCTTTTGGTGTTACGGAAGCCCCTCCAGTCAGGGGTTTCCCATTGATTATATCTGTTGTATCTATCATTGTATAAGATCTTGGATAGGGAGACATTTGAGTCACCTATGGTACCATAGGTGACTCAACTCGTCAAACTTGATGTCCACTCCTCTCCTAGCTGCATTACGCTGTGCAGAACACAAAATGAGGTATCAGTGGGACGTGGAGGCAGGGCATGTCTACCACCCGCAAACTTCCTCGTCTGTGTGCTATATACGTACAGAGCGGCCATAAAGATTGGTGAGTGCTGTATGTAGAGTTTGCTCTCACAAATCTGTCTTATAACCAGTCTTGTACCCAAATGGCGATCTAAAAAGAGCAACTACAGAGTTTCTTGCCGGCTCTTCTCTGTAGAGGTGCATTCCGAACCGGTGGTAGATGGTAAATAATTAATTTTAAATGGTAAATTTTATTTTTTGTTTGACCTGTCATAAGAGCTCTAATGAGCCAACTTGATTAAATGAGTTTTGATTTTGATTTTGTGAAAGTTGAATTCAATTTCGAGGAACTAACCTACAATTAAAAACCAACTTTAAACAGTTACTTACAGGGCCAGTCCATAATAGGTGTTTAAGCAGCTTCAACCCAATATAACACTTCTCTTTAAACTTGTGAAACCTGTGGAGTAAGGCTGCACATTCATAGCAGAAGTAACATGGAAGCTTATCCACACTTTCTACCTTAAAAAAAGTATTCATAATTAGTTACAAATGTTATTTTTAAACATTCGCGATTTGAACACATAATTAAAGTGAGCTCGCGACCACGGCCTTTGTAACATGGTCGAAACTTTGAGCAAAAACAGGTATTAATTCTGTGTGCGATAAGTCCCGATAAGTTTTTAATGATAGTTACAAACTCAAACTCAAAAGGAACTTTATTTACGTAGGTTTCATCACAAACCTCTTATAAATCATCATATTTATAAATACCATTATCATCTTACGGCCCCTGTCCCACACTAGGTGGTTGTCTCCACACACACCTATCAGTCGTCAAACCTACATTCACACCTTTCACACACAACTCCTCACTCCCACAATCCCTCCATCTCCCATGATCGCTCACAATCTCTGCGTTCACTCACATTCATGCCGAAACTACCACCGGTTCGGAAGGCTGCTCTACAGAGAAGAGCCGACAAGAAACTCTGTAGTTGCTTTTTTAAAAAAATATTGATTAACTTACATAAAGTACTAAACAGCATAGTGAGAGCAAGTTCGCAAGATGAGAAAAACATGCTACACGTTTACGCAATGAATGACGAATAGACCTGATGTTGTGTGACCAAATGTTTCCAAAACTAATAATGAAACCTCTTTACATCAAATTTAATTATTTCTACTACTCAGCCCATAAATGACCCACTACTGAGTCTGGCTTATTCTATTCTGTAACAATTTAAACCATATTTTGGGTGAGTGATGTTGGTGGTGTATGTAAAATGTTATATTTAGACTGGCCCACTTCTTTATTCTACTCAATCTCAATCCTATGGTTGCCTGATTGTACATCCATGGATAGTTTTATAAATTGGTGCATGTGGTATGCTCAAGATCAGTTGTAGGGATCTATGAGGGAGTTCTATGTTCGGAAAAATAAATAGAATTTATAGTAATTCATTTCGGTTTCTGTCCGTCCACTATGTCTGCTTTTGCATGCCTAGCAATTAATATTTTTGGGTTGAATAAAATTTCTTGAGTAAAATCTAAATTGGTTTGGAAATTGCACAAGCTTGTTGGTGTCGCGTTCCAGAAATTGTGCTTCCATACTCACTTTTAGCCCTAGGACTTCTTCATAGTATAACTTTAATTGAAATTGGTCGTAGTGGTACATTTTTGCCTCCGCCCGTAAGCATATCCGGCAAACTTTTACATCAATTTCGGTCATGTTGTTTAAATTGTTTGTTTCTTTGAAAATGATATATGCAGTAAGTTAATACAAATATTTTCTTTCATTCAAACACTTTATGAATAATTACGGTATGCGGAAACATTTTCATGTAAGAAATAAATAATAACACGAGTATGGAGTAATTTAGACTTGTGTAACTCACGAGTGATTCGTTCCACTGAACTGCTCATTGGCAGTGAACGAATTGAACTAAATCAACTCTGTGGAGTATTTTAGTTCTGCAGTTCACCGGCTCATCGCTCCCGCTCTGATTCGAAACCGGGTTGCCGTGATGGTATTGTTGTATTCACGCGAACTGTAGTTCTGCAGTTCACCGGCTCGTCGCTCCCGCTCTCTCTGATTCGAAACCGGGTTGCCGCGATGGTATTGTTGTATTCGCGCGAACTGTCTACTATAAAGCGCTTTCTTTTTCTATATGTATTCGTCTTTTTATGACGATTTTGTGCCTGTTATGTTGTTTGTTTGTGAACAGAACTTCAAAAGATTTCCGAAACTAAACTTTATTAGTATTATTGTTTTTTACTAATTTACTAATAGGTAATAACATTCATCGTAATTAGTATTTGTAATTATTATAAATTTTAAGTTTAAAAATTAAATTGTCATACAGCAGTGAAAGTTTATAGGAAATCAAAATGTCTAAATCGTTAAACTATAAAATAGACTCTCGTTCAAAGTTCATGTTCAAGACTCACAGAGTCACAGAGCGAAATGAACTGTAGTGTAGAGTGATTTAAATGAACTCGTACATTTTACTGAACGAGATTTGGTGAACGATTTAGGTGAACTCGTTCATTTTACTGAACGAGATTTGGTGAACCGAGTCTTTAATAGGAACTGTGTTGCCCAAGTCTAGAGTAATTGTTTACTTTTTGCATCAAACAAATCATCAAAATTATTGACAATAACTTCAGGTTCAACAAACTTGTCAAGCCTGTACATATAAAGCTAACCACAGACTTTCCCTCCTTCTACTAAACACAAGACGTTCAATCATGGACCAAAAACTTTTATAGCCAAGTCAAGCCTTTTTTAAATCATACACATCCGAGGGCACTCTGGCAATTAGAAGCCGAATGGTAATTTCAAAACATATTATATATATATTCAGATGATAATGATGACAGTGTTTATCTTTTTAAATATAATTCTACAGTACGTGGGTATGTCACTGAACGCCTAAACGACTAGACCGATTTGAATGTTTTTTTTTGTATGCGTTTGGGTGGCACTGAGGATGGTTTACATTCACAAATCAGCCCGACAGATGGCGCTGCAGTCGGTAAACGAATATCATGCAGGGCAATGTCTGCCCAGTCAGGTAGTCGACTATATTTTAATGAAATTACACACTCTCTCTCTCTGTATAAAAAGTAAATGACAGTCTTAGACTTAGACTTAAATTACTGTAGGGGTGCCCACATTTTATTAAGTCTGAGACAGTAATAGACTCCGGAATTAAATTACAGGTTAAGAAAACCAAATTTATAACTATGTTCAACTTATAATAAAATCACAATAGATACATCATACATAGCGAATAAAGGCAGAACAAAATAATCGTTATGTGTTTATAAATAAGGGCTACTATTCTAGCTCTTCTCCCCGTCCTTCCGCGACTTTTCATGTTCAGCGTGTCGGCCAAGAAAGTCGCGTTTCGAGCAGCATTTATTATTCTGTAACATAAAACAGATGGTTATATATATGAAAGACTAAAACAAAAAAAAATATTGGTAAATGTACAGTGTTCCATTTTCATGTATTGCCCATTTTATAGGTTTGTTTTTACACAAAAAATATTTTCCCTCACAATTATTGCAGGAAATTATTTCTTGACTGTTCTGATCGTGTTGTTCTTGATTTAAATCTGAATGATTCAGGCACTTTGGAGTGTTCATGGTCACGGGGCAACCAGACACTTGATTGTTGAAGTATTATTATTATTCCAAGCCTACAAACAAAATAAAGAAACTTACTGAATCAGTATCACTGGAATCAGAATCAGAGGTGGAGTCTGTGTCATATTGGCCCAGGCCAGGGAGCATTCCCACACATCGAATTGTGCCTGTCTGACCATTGCTTGAAGCTGACACTGTGTTTCCATTTTGTGGTGTGCTGGAAGTAACATTGAGTTGTAACTACCAAAATATTTTCAATACAATTTAAACATAAAAACAGCATTACAAATCAATCTATAAAATAGGTTACCTGTTAGCAACAAGTCCATTTGTTTTCACTGTAGGCGCTGTGGAATCTTTGTCTTGTTTCTCACCTTCCATCTCACTCGCTTTGCGTTTTCTCACCACCACCTATTAATAACAAGATTATAAACAGAGTTACTTGCTTATTTTTCTCTAAAGAGAAGCCTTTCACACCAGTGGTAAAGAAAAAAATACTAATTTGACTATTTGAAAGCACTCATAAGAGTTGATTCAAATTTTAAGTTGGCCCAAGGCCCCACCCCACACTTATCTTATTTTGTCAAAAATAATATGTATATAATAAAGTAGAGATTTCATTTGTCATATAATGTATGCTAAATTGCGCTGAGTCCCAACAATAAATATGAAAAATGTGACAGATAAGTGGCTAAGTACTATATTAATTAAGATCACTGTTAGAAGCACAATAAGTATGGAATATCAGGCAATTTGTAATTAATATAAATGGAATTTATAATCAAAAGCATTTAAATTGGTTTACCAGGTTCACAAGCAAACTTAGAACACCAGGCAATATCTTACCCCTTGCAGTTTATTCTTTTGTGAAGGTTGCTGTGCAGGTTGTGAGGATCGAGCTGGAGCCAGCTGTGCTCTGAGTCTCAGCATCTCTTCACTTTCTGCCAAACTTGACACTCGTTCCCTACAAGAGGCATATTCAGACACTATTACACAAATTAGTTTTTAATTTTTCTGTAAAATAAAACCATTTATTGGTGTTAGTTACCACTTTATTCAGTATTTTATAAATAACCCCATTTTGTGGTAATAAGGTCCCACCTGAACTCAAGTATTTCCTTTTGTTCTTCAATAGAGATCTGCTGAGCAGCTTTAGCTTTTGTGCGTTCCACAAGGTCCAAGAAGCCAACTTCATCATCATCCAGGCCCCGGATCATATTCTCTGTCAAATCATAATATATTTTCATGAAACTAAATACATTAAAAATTACATATGTATAAGAAATCAGGATGACCATCTAAAGTTTCTAGGTATTTTCTAGTATTTACCATTAGTACCAAAATCAAATTAGAACTGTTTTAAAAAAATAACTCTCAGTATCCTAAGTATATATTTAGGTCATCTTTTAAATACACTACTAGATTACCAAAGGTAAAAAGCATTTTTGACTTTGGTAATCTATAGCATTACTATTTATCAGCCCCACTTCTCTTCCTCACGTTGCACTGCAACTACAAGTGTATATTTTTAATGAGAAATCAAGTTTACAATAGACAAAAATCTTACTTAGTTTGTGAGCCTCCTCATAGTCAGCCTCCTTCTTCAACCGTTGTTCTTCTAATCTTTGATAGAGAGGTCGACCATCGTAAGCCTCTTCTGGCGCCTCTAAAAATATTAATAAAATCCTTAGACAATTCTAATGGGCTTTAGAGATCACTTCAAGATTTGAATAATTTGAACCAAGCACGTAAAGTCTTTATTAATATGTTGCACATTATGTATATATTATTTTAATTAAATTTGATTTTATCTATGTTGACAACCATATTGTTTGGTATTATCGAACGGTAATGTGTTTTTTACCCTTAGGCTGATCTTCCGTGCGCACTTTATCCCATTCTTCTTGTCGAATCCTTCTCGCCTCTAAGATTTCAGATTCCGTAATGAAACCAGAACTCATTTTTGATTTTTATGCTGCGTTTTATTATTATAATCTATCCCTCAGTGTTTTCGCATTGATAACCTCACCAAGTCACTAATCATTCAATTGACTGTCAGTTAAATGTCATCATTTTATGTCGGGCTTGATAAGGGCGTTTCCAACAGGTCATTTTAATGTTACGCTTTTAATCATCATCATATCAGCCAAAAGACGTCCACTGCTGGACATAGGCCTCCCCCAAGGATCTCCACAAAGGCCGGTCCTGGGCCGCCCGCATCCACTGCTTTCCGGCGACCTTAACCAGGTCGTCGGTCCACCGTGTGGGAGGCCTATCAGCACTGCGCCTTCCGGAACGCGGTCGCCACTCGAGGACTTTTCTGCCCCATCGGGCGTCGGTCCTTAAGTTTGGCAATCCGGTGATCCACGCTTTTAATAATTGAATCTAAAAAAAATATCTAAAAACCATGTTATATACTAACCAAATTTATGAGGACTAGTGTAATAAATACATTTAGTGTAATATTCTGTATGAACAACCAAAGCTCTGGACGCATCTCCGAGTTTAGCTGAGTCGATCTTAAAACAGAGTGTTGCATCATGTAAGAATACTTTTAATTTTTTGCCAGTAACTTATAAGGATATTATTACTGCCTTTAAAAGCTTAAATATGAAAAAGACTCCTGACTTATGGGGAATATCTGTATATTTAACTTCTTCAGTTATCGAGATCATTGCTCCCAGTTTAGCTATTATTTTTAATAATTGTGTTGTAAGTGGAGTTTTTCCTGACCAGATGAAACTCAGTAAAGTTATACCCTTATTTAAGGCTGGCAGCGCTGATGACCCGTCAAACTTTCGGCCTATATCGGTGCTTCCAGCATTAAGTAAGATATTTGAAAAAGTTATTTTATCCCAAATTTCAACTTTCTTTAACAACAATCAACTGCTTCACCTTAAACAATTTGGTTTTACTAAAAATTTGTCGACTTTAGATGCAGGAATCGAATTGATGAAACACATATTCGTGGCCTGGGAGGGTAAACAAGATGCTCTCGGCATTTTCTGTGATCTTTCCAAGGCGTTTGACTGTGTTCATCATAATATTCTGGTCAGGAAGCTCCACCATTACGGTGTTAGGGGTAAAGCTCTTGCCTTGCTCGACTCCTACCTGAGTAATAGAGTCCAGATGGTTGAGGTCAATGGTAAGCGTTCTCAAGGCTCTGCTGTAACCATTGGTGTCCCGCAGGGCTCTATTCTCGGTCCATTTCTGTTCCTTATTTATATTAACGACTTACCATTTTAAGCTCAAGATGGTCATGACATTGTGTTGTTCGCGGATGACACTTCACTTTTATTTAAGGTGAAAAGACAGCTCAGAGATTATGACGATGTGAACAACGCACTGTCCAAAGTTGTTCATTGGTTTAACACTAACAATTTGCTACTTAATAGCAATAAAACTAAATTTTTAAAGTTTTCTACACCTAATGTAAAGCACTTGGCAACCAATGTTCAATTAAACGGAGCAGATTTGGAGCCTGTGGATTCTACTGTCTTTTTGGGTATTACCTTAGATACAAAATTACAGTGGAAACCTCATATTAACAAACTGGCAAGCAGGCTAAGTTCGGCAGCGTACGCTGTTAAAAAAATTAGGCAGATAAGTGACGTTGCTACAGCCAGAATAGTCTATTTCAGTTACTTCCATAGTATTATGTCTTACGGTTTATTACTCTGGGGATGCTCTGCAGACATAGATACAATATTTGTTCTCCAGAAACGAGCAGTACGAGCCATTTATAACCTAGCTCCCAGGACATCCCTTAGAGACAAGTTTAAAGAAATGGACATTCTTACTGTAGCTGCCCAATACATCTACGAAAACATAATGTATGTTCGTAAGAATGTCGTAAAATTCAATAAATTAAGTGATACTCACTCTGTTAATACTAGGAATAAAAGTAATCTTGTTCTACATGCTACTCGTCTCCATAGAATTAGTAACTCATTCGTAGGTCAATGTATTCGCTTCTACAATAAAATCCCTACGAAGTTAAGAGAACTTCCAATTAATAAATTCAAAAAGCTTATAAAATTTCAACTTTGTAAGAAAGCCTACTATAGTATTACAGACTATTTATATGACCCGGTAGCTTGGGATTGAGCTGCTGAGCTCAAATACTATGAATACATATACGAACAAATGTATCTTTGGATCTGAAACTGCAGTCTTGCTGGAACTGATATTTTTTCGAGCTTTACTTTTTATTGCTTTATCGGTGATCGGGCTCGGTTTTGTGAGTTGTCATGCTCACTAAAATACTCTGAGCAGCGGTAGCGACGTGTGACGGGTCGGTCACTTCCCTTTAATATGGTTGAGGAGACCGATGGCTGTCACATGCGTTATACTTGTGAACAGGTGCTGCTGTTTGGGGTTGGTCGGCTCACTGGACCAAGCAAGATTTTATTTTATTTCATTAAAGTTTGTTTTGTTTTGTTTTAATATTCAGATTTCAGCTGACGCCTTCCAGATTCGATTGAACAGTTTGTTTTAAGGAATTTGTTGGGTAAATATATACATATTAGATTATGAATAGAACCGCAAAGTAATAAAAAAGAAAAAATGACAAGCCCTCTGAGTTTCTTGCCAGTTCTTCTCAGCAGTGGTCGCGTTCCGAACTGGTGGTAAAGAATATTACTTTGCATTGTATAAAATTTTATTAATATGTTGACAATTTGTAAGTGTCCATTGTGTCCTATGCAAAATAAATTATTTGACTTTGACTTTGACTTTGAACAATATATTTTGTTTCTCAGATTTCTAACAGTCGTCAGTCATAGTATTCTAAAAATGTTTCCTTGATTTACGAAGTGTATTGAGAGTAATGCTGAGCTGATGTGGATTGTGGACTGACTGACAGCTCCATCCACTATCTAATTAATTCATTTTCTTTTTTTAGCTAGCCGAAATAGCCGGCGCTGGGTGAGCTGGTAGCAGAATTGAAAGGAATTTCCGGATTTTATGTGCATTTTCATGGTCTTTCGCTCCTTTATGTTATATCCTCTAAAATGTCTGAAGTAAACACTAATGAAAACTCAGTGGAAAATAACCAAAATGAATATGTTGAAGATGGAAAGAACAAATTGATCATAAAATGTAAATTCTGTGGATCTAAGATATTGGACAAACACTCTGCTCAATTTATGACTCTGGAGGTAATTACATATTGTATTATTAATTTGTAGTGACTTTTTTGTGTGAATAATTTTCAAACTATGTTAACAAAGTGTTGCTTAAATTTTAATCACCAATTGAATTATCAACACAAGACTAAATATTGAAACTATTTTAATTTCAGAAAGAACTGCCGCTAATGCATCAAGACAGTGCAAGGAAAGATAATCTGGTTGAAAATGAGTCTGTAACAGAGTTCTATCATGTTAAAAATATGTATACATTTGAAAATATTGGTTTTACTCACACTGTAGGCAACTGTAAATACCTTAGTTGTGCGGACTGCGATGCAGGGCCTGTTGGATTTTATGACATGGATACTAAGTTAAGTTATGTAGCATTATCTAGGATAATACATGCTTAAAGTGAGAGGCTATGTTTACATCTTATAAGGTTCATGTTTGATGCAATGTGTTTTTAAAGGAGATTATTCTGATTTGATTCATGTTTGGTTGTTGCAAGATTTATTCTTAGCTAGTTTCAATAATACTAAAATAAAGAATCATCATATTTGTTCTATGACACATTTTATTCTAACCTAAGCAATTTTGCACCTTGCTTGAAAATTTCAAGTTTATAAATACAAATTGCTTTGCTGCCTTAGTGGATGTAGGATTTAATTACTAATGCACAATAGAATTGTTTGGTAATAATTACTTGCTCCAACCAAAACACATTGGTGCTTAATAGCTCCATCTATTGAAAATTATACATTATGAAACAATAAAAATCTAAGACATAATGGTAATATCTATAAGTTGGATAACTGTTAATAATATTATTCAATAATGTTTATTTCTTAATCATTCCCAAACAGTTTAAAAAGAGCTTATTAGTAATAGATACTGAGTATGTATGGTTTATTTTTTGGATATTTTTATATTACTTCTCAACCCATAAATGACCCACTGCTGGGTCGGGCCTCATCCAACTACATGGAAGGTAATTAGCCTACTGTGCCACGCTGGCCAGATGGGCCCAGGGTTTTGTATCAATTTAGGTATATGGCCTTGTCATTTACTTTTGTCGTCACCAACACCCTCAGGATGGAATGGGGTGGTGACACTATGTATTCTAAATCCGTCACCACATGGACATAGATTTTTTATAGCTGACATTTTATGTAATAGAGCTCTATTGAAGAATAAAACGTGTTTTATTGATTCTCTGTGATCATTGTAGATTTTAGTAGTGTTCAGAACATTATGTGTACATTTTATTATTATGAAAAAAAACATACAGTTTAAAAGGTCAAATATGATTAAAATGAGATTGCACGTTTTTTCTGTGTAATCAATTTGTAGTACATGGCATGGTACATAGTTAATGTCATATCAATAGGGACGAGATGATGAAATTGTGTAAATTTTTACACTTCGACAGTATTTTTAGAAGCTGAAACAGTACGGTATTTTTCACTTCCTTACCATCGGTTTCCGTGGTGTAGCGGTTATCACATCTGCCTAACACGCAGAAGGCCCCCGGTTCGATCCCGGGCGGAAACATACCTTTTTCTAAAATAAAATACACAAACGTTTTTTTTTAAAGTAAATAAATCGCTTTTTTATATTTGCCTGCACTAATAAATATAAATATATTTTGACTTATAAATAAAATTTTCTCGGTTACTAGTGCAATCATATTATAGTTTTTGCTATAAGATTATTTGGAGGCGCATATGCATATATTTTTGTAATACATACATATTTGGAATAGCATACTTATTTTAAAATAAATAGTCCCCTTTTAATATTTGTCTGCACTTATAAATATTTATTTATTTATTTATTTATTTATTTATCCACCTTATCACTAACATTACAGGATTAAACCTAATGCGTCAGTGAGGCACTTTGCTAATAACTAATTCTTTACTTAAATAAAATTTATACAATAAAAAACAAGATATACCAAATTAAAAATAATACTATATAAAACAGAATACAATAATAATACTAATAAATCTATAGTTTATTCTACCTTATAACATAATATATGTAAAATAGTCCTTGCGAGCTCACTGAACTGACACGAGAAAATATCTATATTAATCTGGATTTCGTTAATAGTGCGGATCGCTCGCGTGAGAGGCGCTTTCGCCAGTAGATTTGTCCTGGCGGTTGGCACTGACAGTAGTGGCGGGCGCCGCCGTCTCCACACGTAGCGGTCCGGAACACTAAAGCGCAAGTGCTGTAACACTCCCGGGTTGAGCTCTATGCCCCGGAGTAATTTAATCAAATACACGACCAGTGTGAACTCTCGCCGCACCCTCAACTGATTGTACCCGACCATACCCAGCACAAACAGTGTGGGGTACATGAGTGGGTATAAAGGATACACTCCATACAGTCTCCAGTACAAGTGGCGCGTAAACTTGTTCTGCACGCGCTCCAGCATGATAGAGTACTTGGCTTCATGTGGAGCCCATATGACCGCACCATACTCCAAATGACTCCTAACTAGTGCATCGTATAATACCCTTATTGTTGTTATATTCGTGAAGCCCTGCGACTGCCTAAGTACAAAGCCGAGGTTTCTGTACGCCTTCTTGCATATCTTAACTATATGTTCGCGAAAAGTAAGATCTGGAGTGAGATGTACCCCCAGATCACTTACTTGTGTGACCCGCTGTATTGGTGTCGTCTCAGCTTTGTACTCATAGCAGACAGGGTTGCGCGCACGAGTGAAGGACATTACCGAGCATTTGGATACATTGAAGTATAGCTTATTGTCATGGCTCCACTTCACCACTCTGTCAATGTCATCCTGGAGTCGCGCACAGTCCGACTCATCCCTTACCTCGAGCAGCAACTTGAGGTCATCTGCGAACAATAAACATGCACTATGTCTGACGACCTCCGGCAAGCTGTTTATCATTATAATAAATTCGAGAGGCCCCAAATTGCTGCCCTGACTTACTCCAGACCTAGTGTAGTATGGCTCCGATTCGTAGCCATTGTAGTCAACATACTGCTGGCGGTCTTTCATGTAGCTGACAAAGAACTGTACCAGATGTGGTGTACATCCAATATCAGCCAACTTCCTTAATAGGACATCATTATCCACGGTGTCGAAGGCCTTTTGGAAATCAAAATATGCCGCGTCCACCTGCAGGCCAGCGTCGACTGATGGTATAACTTGCGCCATGAAGTTAAGCAGGTTGGTGGCAGTGCTGCGCCCCGGCCGAAAGCCGTGCTGCGCATCCGATAGTTGCGCTTGTACTTGCCCCTGAATGCAGCTTTGGATGGCGGACTCGAACACTTTTGCGGGCGTCGACAGCACCGCCACCGGTCTGTAACCGCTGACATCTGGACCTGACTTACCCTTAGGTACCGGAACTACTCGTGTGATCTTCCAACGTGTCGGGAATATTGACTGTTTTAAACAGGTGTTGTATATGTGATGCAGGGGGCTTGCTAAAACCCTGGCACAGTCCCTGAATAGAAATGCTGGTATACCGTCAGGGCCCGATGAGCGCTTTGGCTTGAGATTTTGAAGCGCTATTTTTACGTCTCTAAGACTCAAGGTATCCAAATGCACCCATGCACTAGTAGCGCCCACCCCCGCCAACGCCGCCTCAGCGTCTAGTCGCGGCGGTACCTTATTATATACCGACTTAAAAAAGTCCGCAAATTCCCTAGCACACTGATCATCAGTCATATGTCGACCATGTTTTATCATGTTTTGTCTATTAACTCTGCTTTTTTTGGACCTAATATATTGCCAGAATGCTTTAGGATCTTTCGCGAATTGATTTTGAATGTTATGTTTGTGATCTATGTATGCTATTTCTATTGACCGTTTAATCCGAGCCCTGTACTTAGCGTATTCTTTGTAATCGCTGTCAAGTTTTGATTCTTTAAATTTTTTGTGAAGGTAGGCTTTAGTTTTAATATCTTGAATTATTTTTCCTGTGTACCATTCAGGATACACGTAACGTGAGTTTGCCCGGACAGGCTTCTTCCTGGGTACACATCGGTCTAAAATATCGGTAATTTTGGCATAAAAGAAATTTAAAATGTTGTCCAAGTCATGTGTCTCGTATAATGTACTCCAGTCTGCAGAAGTTAACAATGAATACAACAATTGATAGTCGGCTTTATAAAAATTCCACTGCGTTCTAATATTGCTCGCGTCGACTTCGACGGCGGGCGAGGAAGCGGGAGGCGCGAGGTGCGCGGGCGCGGGGCGCACACAAGCCTCTAGTGGTGGGTGGTGCGGGTCGACGGGCACGAGTGCGTCGTCTGCCGCCGCCACCGACACCTCTCCGCTAAAACCCGCACTCAAAACCAAATCCAGCTGACGACCCAACACATTGGGTACCTTGTTACTTTGTGTGAACTCGCAATACGACATAAAATATTCATAATAATTACTAATATTTACAGGACATGAATGTAAATTAAAATCTCCAATGACTATAATTTGACTATATCTATCACACAGGCTTTCTATTATCCTAAACAAAATCATGTAATCATTTTCCGAACTTCCAGGCGGGATATAAACTACACAACACAAAAACAAAAATCTACTATTTAAATGAACCGTTGCACAAACAATTTCAAATGCGTAGGTATCTGTCGACGCGTCCGAGACATGTACCCGTCGCAGCTCAAAACGGTGCGTGGCCACGAGAAGCGCGCCGCCTTGCTTACGCCCATCCACTCTATCACAGCGTAATATTTTATATCCCTGCGGGACAATTTCAGCATCTTGTATGGATTCATTACAGCCGGATTCGGTAATTGCATATAGGTCTGAACGAAATAATATTAGGTTGTTCCTGAAGGTGTCTAATTTTGTTCGAAGACCCCTTACATTTTGATAAAAAATTTCTATTTTATTGCTGCTCTTTGATTGTTGTTTTGGAGTGTCTACGAAACCAAATCCATTCGCTGAATTCTGCGTTGACTGGCCATATTTCCGCTTTATTCAAATTGTCATACATTCGTTCAGGTACGCCTATTACGAAAGACGCATAATCTCTCTCGGTTTTGTGCTTAATTTTTTGAACATTCAAGCTTAGATCTTGGCCACAAATACTTATAATGTGGTCGGTAATAGCCTCCTCAGTGGTATCGGGGTGTAGTCGCCATACGTGTAGGTGTTTCTTCCGTTCTGTAGCTTGTATTGACTTCAACTCGGTATTTTTCCCAATCCCTACGTTCTTTGACACACGATTAGATTTCTTATTTCGCACCGTAGTCCATCCCACTTGGTTTGCTTGATCGTCTTCCCCTTGTTTCGACTGTACACTCGGCACCGATTCCCTAGTAACATTGTTCTGGGCGGGCGGTACCGTGGATTTCATGGCCGTACTTGTGTTTGCATTATGCTTTTTTGCGGTCAGCTGGCTACTCGCGATCCTCTTGGGTTGAGTGTTAGGCCTATTTTTTTGGCTCGCAGCTTTAGCAAATGTAGTGGGTGAGCTAGTAGTTACTACCTGCTGGGATTGGTGGTCCCGAGTCTGAGTCACTTTGGCTTCTATGACTGTTATTATTTTAACCAAATTTACGAGATCATTTTTTGTTTGTGAAAATTGATATTGCAATTCCGTAATCGCATATGCCTGGCTATCTAAACGGGTAATAATATCTGAACGAAACTGCCTTAGTTCAACCAGCAGCGCAGCATCCACATCTCTATCCATCATAATAGGAGAAAACTGAGTTTGACTGCCGCGTTGAGTATTCACATTGTCTTGTGGTTTAGTTGTAATAATAGGGTCAGTTAAATTATTTCTCACCGGCGTTTCCATGTTTTTAAGCTAGGGTATATGCGAGAGCTCGACGCTTCGCTGTTGTGCGACAAGGATGAATTATTTTCCACGCGCAGCCCCTCTCTTTTACCCGAGGTGAGGAGGAGCTTACCTCGGCGTACTCGGTTCGCGCAATAGTGCACACACGAATAAAATTTAAAAAATAGTTCACACCACTTTAGTCACTTCGTTTAGGCCTTTGTTTACACATTACTAGTCAATTTTGCATAACTATTTTCTCCATATTTTGGGTAAAATAACGAAAAAGGCGTCCGCACCCCACGGCGATATCTTACTATATATATTATATATATTACTTACTAGCGGCCCGTCCCGGTATCGCATGGGTGCGATATTACCCGCGGGGCGAAGTTAGTCAAAAAAAGTAGCCCGTTACTCCTTTTAACATCAGCTACCAATCATTGAAAGTTTCATCAAAATCGGTCCATCCGTTCCACAGATTAGCCGGAACAAACAGACAGACAAAACTAAAAAAAAGGTCTACGTACTGTGTATACATTACAAACAGACACTCAACATAATTTATTTGTATAGATACATAGAATCTTTCGCTTATAAGTGTGCATGTACAAGTAGGGGTCACCCGCTTTCGTGAGATAAAACAACTATACTATACATTGTATAGCTATTGCTATAAGTTTATGTGAAGGCGTTGCGATAAGTATGTCACAAATTCCCCATTATTATTGTGAAGTTTCACTGCAAAGCGCCATTATTTTCAATTTTCTTGTCCGTGTGGTGACGGATTTGGAATAAATATTGTCACCATCCCATACCATCCTGAGAGTGTCGTGAGAGCCGACAAAAGGAAATTACAAGACCGAAAACTTAGCCGATAAAGAAGGAAAACTTGATACGAAACCCTGTGCCAACTCGTCTGGCCAGCGTGGCACAGTAGGCCAGGAGGCCTGACTCAGCAAAAATCTAAAATTTTTGGTAGAAAGGTACCATTAAGATGATTTTTTCACCACATTTTTAGGTCATAAATATGACATTGATTGGTCAGATTGTCGCCATTTTGACAGGGGGGAGGATAAGATCAGATTTCCCGCCAAGATAGGTAGTCTTGTTGTTTGAGCCTACGATAGAATAGACACTGTTGGTATGCGCAATGGAATGACCATTGCGACGCCTGATGACGTGTCGGAGATTTCTTAGTCGGGGGTATTGCTCTGTAAATTTCACTATTGCTCTGGATGTGTCGATGCCTTGGGTAGGTATAGCTTTAAAGTATTCAACGTCAGTCTCAATTCAAGATGGCGCCAACTTCAAAATGGTTATTTCGCGCTTTTTAATTTGTATTGTCTCTGAAGTCAGTATACATAATTTTTTACTGAAATTTGCCTCCCGACATATGGGCTTGTTTCCTGATTTCAAGTTATCAAGATATAAAACATTAACCCATGACGGTAAAATTTCATAAACTGAAACCAATCTGAAGGCAATATGTATTATTCGAATAAACAAATAATTTTCCAGGTCGGTTTTGAAAATTACGAAATAAGAAGGATAGAGTAGATTTTACATAGAAGTTTTTTTTTTGTCAGAACCTCATCCTTTTTTTGTCTGATATAAAGGCGCTGCTTTATGATAGCTTTACCCTGCGTGTTATAAGATTCCCCGCTTTAAATTTAACAATTCAATTTATTGAAGAAATAGCTTAAAGAAACTGGACATTGGCTGAACATCAACAGTGAGAGCTACAAGAAAAAAAAGATCCAAAAAAGTCCACAGACAGCCGTATGTCGCTATCTTAGACTTATAAACCATTAAGGTGGATGCTCCAGGGTAACCCGCGAAATTCAAATTTTCTTACGTTTTTTGCAATTTGCAGGTCAGTGCTAGGTTGTATGTTGATTAAAATGTTATTCGCGGCTGTAAGACGTATGTAGTTATAGAATTATAATCACCAGAATCATCAATACAACCCTCCAAGCTCATAAAGGTGCAAGAAAAACTTTTTCAACGTCAAAGTCATTCTTGCACCTTTATGAGCTTGGAGGGTTGTATTGATGAGTTTGATGATTATAACTCTGTAAACAAATACGTCTTACAGCCGCGAATTAAATGTTCATCATCATACAACCTAGCACTGCCCTGCAAATTGCAAAAAACGTAAGAAAATTTTAATTTCGCTGGCTGCCCTGGAGCATCCACCTTAATTAACACTACACTATAATCTATATACTTATAATAAATCTGTAGAGAGGTCAATTCTATACATGAAATATTTTTCCAAAATAACTATCAGCGGGTGATTAGTGATCGATACTGACGCCAAAAATGCAATCAGTAAAATTTTTGTCTGTCTGTCTGTCTGTCTGTCTGTCTGTATGTTCGTTATAGAAACAAAAACCACTCGACGGATTGCAACAAAACTTGGTACAATTGTTCTTCATACTCCTGGGCAGGTTATAGTATACTTTTCATCACGCTACGATCAATAGGAGCAGAGCAGTGAAGGGAAATGTTGGGAAAACAGGAGAACTTACTCCATTTTTTAAGCTTCCGTCGCGTGTGCAGCCTTAATAGTTAAAGCTACACAGAAATCATGTATGACGGAAATGTTCTCCTTAAAATTATATAAAAAATATTCCCAGACAGCAAATGTCTATCTTTTATGGTTGACTCACAATAACACGTGTAACTCCCGATAGCTTAGCAGTTCAGAGCTTTCTGATTATATTTGTCTACTCTTACGTTTATAACACTCTTAATCATCCCTAATTAATAAATGTTAACATTATTACCTATTTCATAACAAAAGAATCATAGAAATCGGTACAGAAACACCAAAGTTATTCATGAAATACGCTAATAAACCATCGCGCGTGATTACTGAATCATGCTATAAGGATTATTTTTGTGTAACCGTCGCATCGGGTCGCGCGGGAGGTTTAAAAGGGCGGGCGATCCAAATACGAACTTCATACAATATTTGGATTTGGCTGATGATGCGAGTAGACGTTCCGAGTATTCGCCCTTATTGACAGGCAATATTGTTTATCAGCGCGACTTTTAGTCTTCTTTACAATAATTTAGTTTATTTAATTTTCTTTTGTTGTTATTTCATAAAATAGGTATTAGTTATTTTGGTGGCGTGTTATTATTCGTTCAAATTACAAATTATTATTAATTAACATTTTATTTCTTTTTAGGTGAAGTAGTAATAGGTCAGTAGTAGTTAGTTAGTAGTAGGTAAGTTTTGGTTAATTTATATTCAGTTTTTTTAATAATAATAATAAGTAAGTAATAGCGTAGGTACTTTTATTAATTAAAGGTATAGGTATTATTAATTATGTTATAGGTATTTAGTTTTAAGTGAAGTCCTTATGGTTAATAAAAGAATGGACTGTAAATTTATAAAATATGCTGGTTTATTTCGTATTTTAGTATTATCGAGCCGTGCGAACGCGATGGTGTCGTCGGTGTCAGTGCGGGCGAGCGGCCGCCACGGTAGGATCGCGAGCCCGGGGGGAAGCGCGGCACGCGGGCGGGAGGCAGCTCAGCTGTGGCGTAGACAGGCTCCGGGGGTTGAAGTGTTCTTCAAAGGTCCAAGGGCAGGGCGCAAAGATTATTCCAACCTCTGCGTATCGTTCCTTTTCTCGTCCTCACCTCTGCTACTCGGTTGATCCCATCTGGTCCGGGGTAAACTTGGATCACTCTTCCTAGTGACCACAAGAGTGGCGGAGTAGTCTTATCCTTGATCAAGACAAGAGAGTTTAGCTTAAGGTCATCCTTGTTTTTTCTCCACTTAGTTTTCTGCTGAAGTGTAGAAATATAATCATTAGTAAATCGCTGCCATCAAACGTAGGTATATTAATTTTAGGCAAGTGAAATTTAGTGTGGTTACAAGTCCCACCTGGTTTGGAGCCACTGGACCCTGCGTCTGAACCGTCGCCAGCACCAGTTTTGCCGGTGCATTTATCGAGGATAGTGCGCGCCTCAGCCACCACCCGGTAGTAGTCAGTCTCAAAGACTTGCCGCTCCGCGTATTGCTCGTCTGGCGGATCACTCAGGCACTCGATCTCACTCTGCAACGTATCATATTCGGAAATCATAGCTTCTATGCGCGACAGACGAAAATTAAGGTCATTTACATGGGCTTCACTAAGTTTTTTATAAGATTGCACGAGATTTAAAAAGGTGCCAAATTGCGTAAGCTTCGCTTTTATAGAAGACCTAGATTTTTTTAGCTTGGCTAGTTCTTTGTCCGAGCCTGTCATTATTTAGCTCATAAGATGCTAAGTAGGTATCTGAATTGAATAAATTATAATGAAAGCAAGCAAAGAACAGCCTAGCGAAGCGTGCGCTAAAAGGCGGTATTTGTAAAAAAAAAATATATATATAGCAAATATCCAAAAAAAAAAATTGCTTTCAGTGCGTAGTTGCTGCTTATGGAAATTGCAGACGAATGCGTTAAATAAACGAGTATTCAAGCAAGCAACACGCAGAGACAAAGGAAAGGAACAGCTGACGCGAACCGGCCCTGGCTAGCGCGTGGACTTTGACCGGACCTAACGGTCGCCGCGTCCTTTGTTAAAGAATCAAGCGCATATGCACTTAGATCTTTAGCGAAAACACCAGAAATGCATAGATTGCAATGCAAACTTGCTGATTAAGATTGTATTATTTTATATTTATGATATTTTACAATGTCTCGCTCAAAATGTCTGCTAGAATTAGAATTTTTAGCAAGAACAAGATAGGAATGGATAGGAAAGATATGGAACGAACTCACAGTGTTGGCCAAAATCCGTTAGGTGCGACCGTACAGCCGATGACCTCTGATTCGACCCGATGATAACTGAAGTGATCGTCCTTTGTTCTCGCTTAGCCGTTGCGTACCGAACGTGGCGCGTCGCGTGGCGTGGCTTAGCCTTAGCTTCGATAGAAATCAGTGTAAAAATACGAATACTTTTCCGCGAAGGACCATTGGTTGGGTCCATGGACGTATAAAAAAAGGCGGACGGAACTCCGGCTAAGACAAAAGTGAGACGCCAAAATGGCGGCAGCTCTGTATGTGTGAGTTAATTTTGGGGTTGCCAAGATACACAAAATTTTGCAATAAAAACATGGTTAAAATATTAAAAAAAAATTGTTCGAAATTGTTATGTTTAACTTTAACATCCTAAATGCTGAGTATTTTTTTTTATAATAATGTCTTTTACTTTGAGAGGTTTTTGAAATTTCCTCTAATTTCGAGATTTGTTGAAAACGATTCTAAATTAAAAGAAATGCTTTCATTACCAAAAAATTTTTTGTGATAATATATTAATGTTGCCTAACTATAATTTATTGCGCACCTCTTGAGAAGCACTGGTATTAAATGGTACAGTAACAGTTTATTACTCTGCCACGTGTCTTGACACAAATATTAAAACAAAATAAAGCACTGGGGATTAAAATAATGTATGAATATTTTTACGATTCGACGAAACGGTTGGCGCCGTGGTTGAGCGATCGACTGTCGCGGGTTCGATCCCCGCACGGAAGTAATATTTGTACGACCTACAAGTATTTGTCCCGGGTCTGGGTGTTTTTCTATCTATAATATGTATGTATTTACAAGCATAAAACAAGCATTAAGTTGCTTAGCTTGGGACGAGATGGCGTTGTGTGAAATGTCCAAGGATATTTATTATTATTATATACCGACACAATAGCTACAATGTCCATTAAAGTATTGAAAAAATAAGCGGCATATTTTCATTTTTTTTTTTGTATTATCCATGTCTTGGTAGATTGCTAATTTACCTTTTAAGGTACTGCATAAGTAACAACACGCCGGAGTTCTCCTTTAGTTGTTTATAAGTCATCCGCATCAAAACGTATACTGCAAATGACACTGTATTTGTTTGGAATCCAATCGTTTTCACCATTACAATTTCTACTAAGTAATTTTTAAATAAATAAATATCCTTGGACATTTCACACAACGCCTTCTCGTCCCAAGCTAAGCAACTTAATGCTTGTGTTATGGTAACGAGATGGATGATAAACTACTTATATACATTTTTTTTTGTAAATACACACATATTATAGATAGATTTTTTTTTTAATTCAATCATTTCTCCATACTTACTTTTTCTTAGAAAATCTAGCAAAAGGAATATAAAATAAAATACCCAGTAGTAACTATTAAATAATTAACCATAATAATATATTGATTTTTATAATAAACGAAAAATTGCCCACATTTCGGTTAATTTGCACACGTGAATATTGGCAACACTGAACTTACAATTAGTTGTTTTGTTCAAGCAAATACAAATTGATTTTAATGTATATAATCTGGAAATAAGTGATTGAATTATTCATTTAAGTATGAAACGTGATTCCTGGATTGTTTTTCTTTCGGTTACTACGGTTTTTACACCATTTTACCACGCAAGACATGATTTATAGTTTTTATTTTTTCGCCGCATATTGCGTCTTTAAGCATCGATGTTCACGCGCGTAATGGCCGACTAATGTGTGAAAGTGTGCGTGCTGGCCTGTACATATAGCTGATCTGGCCGACTATGATGTCACAGTTTTTAGTTTGCGAGACTCTGTCCGACTTTTTTTATACGTCCATGGTTGGGTCCTTATGGTTAATAAAAGAATGGACTGTAAATTTATAAAATATGCTGGTTTATTTCGTATTTTAGTATTATCGAGCCGTGCGAACGCGATGGTGTCGTCGGTGTCAGTGCGGGCGAGCGGCCGCCACGGTAGGATCGCGAGCCCGGGGGGAAGCGCGGCACGCGGGCGGGAGGCAGCTCAGCTGTGGCGTAGACAGGATAGTTTACCCGGAAGCTTTGCGCTGAAGTATTTTCGTTGTATAGGTACTTAAGCCTCATGTGAACGTGATCTAAACAATATTACCAATACATTAACTTAATAATACACAAGGAATTACACACTGACGGAGTTGCGGGCACAGCTATCTATATATACAGGGTGGTCAAAAAGTCGTGGATCAAACGAAACCAGCGGTTAGATGGGGCCATCAGCAGCAAAAAATTGTTCTACGGGAGGTCCTTAGGGTCAACCCCTGCAGAGTTACAATAGATTTTGTGTTTTTATGAGGAATTGTCTTATTTTTACTAAAACTTGATAAAATTCGAAAAAATCTACACCCTGTATCTTTTTTATAATTTTCACTAGATTGGTACTGATGAGTCCTTTTGTTAGACATGCTATTTATGGTAGTTTATAGGGTGTGTTGAAGATAATATTAAGTTTTACGAAAGCAATAATTTTTAAATCAAAACTTGTTACTTACTTCGGACCCCACTGTGAAAAAAAAATACTCTACAGAAAAGTGCCACTGTATCACAATTTTTGGCGCATTTAATAGGGATTCTAAAAAGGTATTACACATGGCTATGCGTGGCTTCGATATCTTTCAAGGACGATCTTTCGTAGCAAGGCCAGAGTTAATTCATACATAAAACTCGGTTAGGTATACTAACCTAACCTTACCTAAGCGTGATCGTTTTCCGGACTACAGGGTCTTTATCGTCGTTTCAGCCCATAAATGACCCACTACTGAGTCGGGCCTCCTCTAAGTTCATGTTGGGAGATTAGCCTACTGTACCACGCAGCCAAGACGGGTTGACACAGGGTTTGCTTCAAGTTTTCCTTCTGTTGCGGCTAGGTGATCTGCCTAATGCGTTCTTTTAGTCGCCTCTTACGACACCTTCAATATGGTATGGGTTGGTGACATTGTTTATTCTTTATCGTCTTCGTTTCCGCCCATAAATGACCCACTACTGTGTCGGGCCTACTCACAATTCATGGAAGGACATTAGCCTACTGTGCCACGCTGGCAAAACAGGTTGGCACAGGGTTTGCTGACCCGGTGAGACTCCCTCCATGTACGAATTATGTACGCACATAAAGAATACAATTCTAATAAATTTTCCGTGTGGTGTCACCAGCCCATACCATATTGAGGGTGTCGTAAGAAGCGACTAAAAGAACGCATTAGGCAGATCACCTAGCCGCAACAGAAGGAAAACTTGAAGCAAACCCTGTGTCAACCCGTCTTGGCTGCGTGGTACAGTAGGCTAATCTCCCAACATGAACTTAGAGGAGGCCCGACTCAGTAGTGGGTCATTTATGGGCTGAAACGCCGATAAGACCCTGTAGTCCGGAAAACGACCACGCTTAGGTAAGGTTAGGTTAGTAGGCCTAACCGAGTTTTATGTATGAATTAACTCTGGCCTTGCTACGAAAGATCGTCCTTGAAAGATATTGAAGCCACGCATAGCCATGTGTAATACCTTTTTAGAATCCCTATTAAATGCGCCAAAAATTGTGATACAGTGGCACTTTTCTGTAGAGTATTTTTTTTTCACAGTGGGGTCCGAAGTAAGTAACAAGTTTTGATTTAAGAATTATGTCTTTCGGAAAACTTAATGTTGTCTTTAACACACCCAATAAACTACCATAAATAGCATGTCTAACGAAAGGGCTCATCAGTACCAATCTATTGAAACTTTTTAAAAAGATACAGGGTGTAGATTTTGTGGAATTTTATCAAGTTTTTGTAAAAAAAGGACAATTTCTCATAAAAACACAAAATCAATAATAACTCTGCAGGGGTTGACCTTAGGGACCTCCCGTAGAACAATTTTTTGCTGCTGATGGCCCCATCTAACCGCTGGTTTCGTTTGATCCACGACTTTTTGACCACCCTGTATAAAACTCTTCCGTTACTGAGTGACTGACAGACAACGCACAGCCGAAACTAATGGCAGTAGATAGCTGAAATTTGGCCTGTGTGTTTGTTGGGAGGAGTAGGCTACCACTAAGAGAGGATTATTGGAAATTCCCTCCCAACGGGGATAAATTGTTTTTTTCCGGAAGTCATTATTCCACGCGGACGAAGTCGCGGGCAAAAGCTAGTTTGCAATAAAGTTTTATAAATAACTAACTGCTCCCCGCTGTATCACCCGCGTGGTGTTGGAATTTAATAATTCGTAAAAAAATAAAATAAAAAAAGTGTAGGCTACATTATTTTTTTACTTATCCTTCTTCGATAAGTGGAATATCCAACACTGACTGACACAGACAAGATTTTTCGAAATCGGACCTGTAGTTACTGAGATTAGCGCGTTCAAACAAACAAACTCTGCAGCTTTTTAATATTAGTATAGTTAATACATTAAACATAATTATGTATCACCACTTCCGTCCATTCAAGAAATTGCCAGCTTCATTCAAATTTGTGTATTGCACAAACGAATGATCATTGCCAAATTTGTTACGACATCCGTGTCTAGGCAAGTTTTAATTGCTTGCGTTTTAGATGTTTTCTTTCCCAAAGCATTTCTTAATAATTAACTTTCATAAACCGGTTGGATTTTAATCGAAATTAAGTGTTGTGCGTATCTGATAAATATTTGGCATTCTTGGCGGGAGTCCAGCAAATGAGAAATGTCAAATTAGATGACAGTTGTTTTTTATTGTTAATTTTAATGGCCTCGTTACTTTGCCCTTAGACGACCCACTACTTAGTTGAGTATTTTCCTATTTGAAGGAGAGAAGTTCTTCTACCATGACGCCAGCCATGGGCAGGTATGGCGGATACATATTTTCTTGTCCGTGAGCTCTACATAACCAATCGGACTTCCTAATTGATGTGATTCAGTAAAAAGGGTCTTGTTCAATAATAGTTTAATAATATTAAGTCAGGTAAGGATAAAACCCGTTTTTGTATTCGACAGGCACAGTAATTTAATTTCTCTCCATCAAATTGGAGGAGGTTCCGACGCAACACTGGGGTATATATTGGCGGAAATCACGATGATGACTAAAGTTTTTTAGTAGAACAGTAAACCGAATCGCTAAGTTCTTATGTAAGCCTCATGTCACGTTTGTTTACTAAAGTTCTTCCACCAATATTCACACATAAGAGTTCAAATGTCAAATCGTAATGTTACATTTGATTAGTAAGTCTAACTCGGTATGGCTATGAGACAGCGTATTTTACATTTTCTGTGGCATTCCGAACCGGTGGTAAAAACTATATGATTTACTACGATGTGATTGATATACTATAATCAATTTTCTTTGTTTTTTAATATTTGAATTTTTTAATATTTGTGTTATAATTTTGACTATTTGAAAGCATTAGCAAGAATTTATCGATTAAAAAGCATTTAAGTATATTCGAACTCTTTTAATTTAAAAACTATTTAAACAAAAATTAAATTAAAAATTTAAAAAAACCCCCGCCACTATAACCTTGAAATAGTAAAAAATAAATACATCGCGTTGGGGGGGGACCGCTCCCACTTATTTATTACCTGACCCCTGGTCCCCCAACGCGATGTATTTATTTTTTACTTTTTAAAGGTTATTGTGGCGGGGTTTTTTTTAAATTTTAAATTTAATTTTTATTTTATACTTTTTCTTTATTCTTTATTGCACACAGATACATAATATAAAAAAAAACATGATCATTTGGAAACAAAATGTACACAGGCGAGCTTAACTCTATAAGAGTTTTTTTATAGGTACACACTTATTATAATGTAGATTTTGTTAAATTGCACGTGACGTGTTACTTAGACGAATTAAACGCGCTTTCATTTGAGACCCCACTCGATTATAATATTTACAGACATTCGGTTATTCTTCCCCACTTTCACCCGTCAAAAACGGCTCAACCGATTTTCATCAAACATGTCTAAGAACACTCGCCCGTAACTCACCTTTCATACAAAAAAAAACTATATTGAAATCGCTTCATCCGTTCGCGAGCTACGGTGCCACAGACAGATAGACGGACAGACGGACAGACAGACAGACAGACACGTTAAACTTGTAACACCCCTCTTTTTGCGTCGGGGGTTAAAAAATACGTATTTGTCCTGAAATATTCTTGGTGATTTATAACCTAACTTACAATTATTATTCTTTAATTACGAAGGTCAGATAGGTAGGTACTTATCACTACATAGTATAAAACAAAGTCGCTGTCGTCTGTCCGTCCCTATGTATGAATAAATCTTTAAAACTACGCAACGGATTTTGAAGCGGTTTTTTTAACAGATAGAGTGATTCAAGAGGAAGGTTTATAGGTATAATACATGCACCCGCGCGAAGCCGGGCTGGGTCGCTAGTTCTAGATAAACACTAGATTCTAATGATTTTCAACCATCTATTGATACCGCTATATTTGCTAAAGCACTACCTGAAAACAGCAATTAGCGATTAATATAAATTTTCGCTGATTCTGTGGCTCCAAGCCTGGCTTTCACTCGGTGCTTTACCGTTATGACCACTCATTCTAAAACACAATGCAGTCGTTACTTCGTAACGATTAACAGTGCTAACTCTTACTGCGGTGACATCACATACTGCAAACTTGCTGCTATCGTGCGCTGACCTAGTTATGTTAAGTATAGCTTCCGATAAGAAGGTTACTTCTCAACCTAAAGATACTAAGTCAAGAAAGTGGCGTAAGGCTTTCAATATCTTTACTTGCATCGGTATTCGGGACATCCATCATCATTCTTATTATACATTTTGTATCTTTAGTACAATACTATATTGTTGCTTCGATATACCGGCCATACGAAAGGATATCGCTGTGTCATATACCGATATAAGATATTAGTGTATCGCATGCCATTGTATCGATACCCCTAAACGTCGATACGTATCGGACATATCTACAAATGATGCAGTATCTGTGGATGCAGTGGATGCCTGACTAGTGTTAGGGCTTAATATCTATAAATAAATAAATATCCTTGGACATTTCACACAACGCCATCTCTTCCCAAGCTAAGCAACTTAATGCTTGTGTTATGGTAACGAAATGGATGATAAACTACTTAAATAATTTTTTTTTTGTAAATACATACATATTATACGTAGAAAAACACCCAGACCCGGAACAAATACTTGTAGGTCGTACAAATATTTCTTCCGTGCGGGGATCGAACTCGCGACATGCTGCGCAGCAGTCGATCCTTAAAACTCGGCCTTCTCTGACAAAAATTCTTGCAGAAACTAGTTCAGGAGATGACGCCGAGTAAATATGATATTTTTTATTAAAAGACGTAAAACACTGTATGGGAGGCTGCCATTGTCCTTTTTGGTTCATTTTGCGGTGTGGTGACGGATTTAGAATACACATATAGTGTCACCCTCCATTTCATCGTGAGGATGTCATAAGAGTCGATAAGAATCACTATCACTACATAGTATAAAACAAAGTCGCATTCTTCTGTCCGTCCCTATGTATGCATAAATCTTTAAAACTACGCAACGGATTTTGAAGCGGTTTTTTTAATAGATAGAGTGATTCAAGGGGAAGGTTTATATGTATAACCCACCCCCGCTTTGCACGGGCGAAGCCGGGGCGGGCCACTAGTAAATTATAAGGCTGAAATTTTAGCGGCTAAAGAAAAAAATGGGGCGACCCGTCTGGCAAGGGTGGGTCTGGTGGGTCACCTATGGCCCGAGTAGTAGTAGTATTCAGGCCTTTATAATATATTTAAACTAGCTGACCCAACACCGTATCTACCGCATCAGAATCAATAAATTAAAAAAAAAAAATCAGTGAAGGTTTTCCTTCCCTGGACTTCCACGAACATTTCAATACCAAAATTAGCCAATTCGGTCCAGCCGTTCTCGAGTTTTAGCGAGACTAAGGAACAGCAATTCATTTTTATTTATAACTAGCGACCCGCCCGGCTTCGCCCGGGTGCAATGATGAACCTCCAATTTATCAGTGTTTCACTACAATATTATGGCAGTATTATACGTATAAACATTCCTCTTGAATCACTTTATCTACTAAAAAAACCGCTTCAAAATCAGTTGCGTAGTTTTAAAGATTTAAGCATACATAGGGACGGACAGACGACAGCGACTTTGTTTTTATACTATGTAGTGATAGTGAAGATTATTATATTATGAAATCTTCTAGACACGATGCTCGTAAATAAAGAGTATAGTCTTGAATGCAACGGCCTTCGAGTTTGAACTTAGAATTGGCAATGTTTTTACACCAAATAATTGCCGGCAACATATCGGTACAACGTTTAACATGCAGCTAACAATAGCCTACCATCAATTAGTGATGTCCACATAACGAAATCGACTATGTCAAGGCTAACCCGAACATTTGTCACAGCTCTATCATATATCATAAAAAAGTTGCACAAATCTGAGTGATTAATTCTATTTCCATAGAATATTGCTTGGACAATTAATTTAATTTTGGAAAAGGGCATTTGTAGGTTAAGAGGCTGCCGTGTATTTTTTTTATGTTATCTGTCTGTGTCAAAACAATAGATTGACACATATTTCGACACACACAAGTTTCAAGATATCTTAAGAGCCACGGAAATTTAAATATATTAAGAAAACACCAAAACGTAAAAGTTCGTTTAATATTCAACTTAGTACGCTATTTACTAACTACTTACGCTGTCGATTAACACACCTTCGAACATAACAGAACCCAATTATTCAGGATTAATTCATACGTTCAGAAGCTATGACATAGAGTTGAGTCAGATATTTCCGTTGAGGGTTTAAAAAGGTCAATGTCATTTTTGTCATATGTTCTGTACAAAAATATTAAATTGTATATAATGTATTGAGCAATGGTGTACAGAAATCTCTTTAGCCAACAGTACATATTTTGTTAAAGTACATACTTGTTTATCAAATAATGTCATGCAATAAAGAGTTGTATATCTATTATCTGCTCTATATTTTGTAGAATTTTTCTTAAATATATACATAATTATTGAAAATATAACTAGTAATTTTGACAGGAGATGAGGACGAATAAAATTGATTTGTAACAAAATTCAGTTCCTACACTAAAATGTAATCTTTTATCATTATCAGTGCTAACTTACACTGAATATCTTATCAGTCTTAGTTGTAGTAATACAACATTTTAGGCTTTATAAATGAACTGCGGCTTAGGCAAGCTCTTGGTTTATAGACAAAGCTACTCATGTTGCAATATGCGTAAAACCCAATAATATCAAAGAAAACAGTGTCGGAGGCCGTTCAGACCTACAAACTCTGACCTTTACATATATATTCCGTGTGGTTACGGGTTATTTAGAATACATGGTATCGGGGTGGAGATACCTTTGATCCTGAGGGTGGCCTGACCCTCAGGATCAAAGGTTAATAAGAGCCGAAAGTAGATGCGAAACCCTACCCCAACGCTTTTGGCGTACAGCATGTCAAGTACAAGTCTACGTACATTCTACGACAGAATACGCGATATAGATGCATCAAATTGCCCATAAATATTACAATGGCTAAGCGAAGGACTAGACTATCATTCATCATCATTACCTTAATGCTAGACATCTCCTAATGAACGTCTAAGCCTTCGTTCTCACACTTTTTTTAAAACGGAACCCAATTTTTAGAATGGGGGATATTCTAGGTCCCCAGCCCGTTGATAGGGCTGGGGCATGTGGGAGTCCCGGTCGCAATGAGATGATGATTGCGAACAGTTTACCCACTAAAACCTAAAAATTGTCTACGCGGGCAATCTGTCGTTTGAGAAACTTCGTAAATGATCTATTCAACAGTGGCTTTAAACATCCTAGCCTGTATCGCGGGGCAGTTTACAAACATTTAATTCACGAGCACTAATGACACCCAGACTCCGAGCAAGTGCCAGGGTCGGGCAAGTGTATTTGTCTAAACCAAAGGCACTTGGTTCATGGTGTCATTTGTGTTCGTGAATTACATGTTTGTAAACTGCCCCCCTAGTAAACAAGAAGTGTAGACGATTTCACACTTCGCCGTCCGCGCAATTTTTGTAAAAGTTAAAGTGTTTGCTTCACCTAAAAGAGATACTAGCTGACCCGGCAATCGTTGTTTTGCCATATAATTATCGCTATTAATAGACAGGGGTTGATCGTAGAGGGGTGAAAATTTAGGGTTGTATGTATTGTTGTATGCTGTATCTTAAAAAAGGAAACACAAAATAAATTTTCTTAAAAATAAGCCCGTAGTGTCCGATTCACAGACCTAACCGATATGTACACAAAATTTCACAAAAATCGGTCGAGCCATTTCGGAGGAGTTCAATAACAAACACCGAGATACGATAATTGTATACAGGGTTGATACGACATAGGGGCATTTTTTTAACTGCCTATAGGTACTAGGTATCATTTCCAGGCTCTGTACCAAAAATCAATTAAATTGGAGCAATAGTTCAGCCGCAAATGATTTTTAAAATTTTTGCCTCATTTGAACATGATATATCTTTCCTAACAGATGTTTATGCCTAACGCATCGTTTATTAACCTTAGGGCTGTCCATTAATCACGTGATGATTTTTTAACATTTTTTAACCCCTCCCTCTCCCTTGGTGATACCTGGTGAGGTTTAAGACTCCACCCCCCATGAAAAATCACGTGTATTTTTTTGTACCGTTTCGAATTCATACTAATCACATATAGTATGCGTAGTGTAAATTAATGCCCCTCTGTCATATAAACTCTGTATATTAGATTAAAGATTTCTGTTTTTAATCACGCGCTGTCCAACAACACCTTCAGCTGATGAATTTAATTGCGACATCGTTTAGCAAATTTTTCAAAGGTATAACTAACACAAATAATATTTTATGGAAGAGAAAGCACTTTTAATATTGACATTGCTATTCGATGCCTAAATTAAATTATGTAACAAACTATTTGATTGATACTCAATTCATATCTCACACAACATAAATAGAATTGGAGTTGATAGGCTTGGGGCCGTGTTGTTAGAGATCTAGGATAAATAAATAAATATCCTTGGACATTTTCACACAACGCCATCTCGTCCCAAGCTAAGCAACTTAATGCTTGTGTTATGGTAACGAGATGGACGATAAACTACTTAGATACATTTTTTTTTGTAAATACATACATTTATAGATAGAAAACACCCAGACCCGGAACAAATACTTTAGGTCGTACAAATATTTCTTCCGTGCGGGGATAGAACCCGCGACATGCTGCGCAGCAGTCGCTCAACCACTGCGCTAACCGTGAAAATAATAAAATAATAATAATAATAAATATCCTTGGACATTTCACACAACGCCATCTCGTCCCAAGCTAAGCAACTTAATGCTTGTGTTATGGTCACGAGATGGATGATAAACTACTTAGGTATACATATACATTTTTTTTTTGTAAATACATACATATTATAGATAGAAATGACACCCAGACTCCGAGCCAGTGCCTCTGGTTTAGACGAAGACACTGGCCCGACCCCGGAATCGAACCCGGGACCCGTTGATCCAAAGGCGGCACATCTAACCAGTAGACCAACGAGGCAATCAAAATTCATCCCGAGAGTGCCTTATGAGCCGACTAAAGGAATTGACAAGGCCAAAAACCTAGCCGCAGGAGAAGTAATACCCAGCATGGCACAGTAGGCTAATTAGTAATTACCCTCCCTGTGGTGGACGGGTAGAATAGATGGACGGAACATTAGAAATATCTTTTTTTTTAAATAAAATTCATATTTCCGCTGAGCTCCTTTGGAAACCAAACCAAACTAGTTAGTTATATGGTTATACTAGTGGCCCGCCCCGGCTTCGCCCGTGCAAAGCGGGGGTGGGTTATACATATAAACCTTCCTCATGAATCAATCTATCTATTAAAAAAAACCGTATCAAAACCCGTTACGTAGTTTTAAAGATTTAAGCATACCTACATAGGGACGGACAGCTGTCGTCTGTTTTATACTATGTAGTGATGTAGACGCTCATTGTAATGTGGCGTTTAAAAAAACACCAGCCCACCGAGTTTCTTCCGCCAGGTCTTCTCGGTTGGTGCCGCGTCCCGACCTTTTTTTTTTTGACCCGGGGTGAAATCCTTTATGGACTATCCCAGCCAGCCTGCCGATTTTGAACGCCATAATTGGTTTCACTATCACTTCACTATCACTATCACTACTTAGTATAAAACAAAGTCGTTGTCGTCTGTCCGTCCCTATGTATGCTTAAATCTTTAAAACTACGCAACGGATTTTGAAGCGGTTTTTTTAATAGATAGAGTGATTCTAGAGGAAGGTTTATATGTATAATACATGCATAATTGCAAGCGTGCAAAGCCGGGCCGGGTCACTAGTATACAATAAATCATTTTTCTATTCTATTCTTTCTATTCTATTACATCTGGTCTTAATATAGATAATCATTCGGATCATTCCACAATAGGTCAGTAGAACAAAAACAAACTTGTCCCAATAGTATCCAACATGTTAACAATACCGATTATTAGCATAATACATTATATCGATCATATAATCGATATAATAGTCATTTGAATAGAACTGTACTGTGTGGGATATATCATATTGTGTATTTGTTTGGTTAGTACTAATAGGGTTGCGCTAAAATACTATTGAATATTCTGTGAACATGGCTTTAAATATTAAAGAGAGGTATCGAATAACTTCTCCTGAAACTGGTCATTTTCCGATATTCGGATACATAGTGTCGCCACGTCATTCCATCCTAAGAGTGTCGTAAGAGCCGAAGGAAATGACATGGGCGAAAACCTAACCGCAAGGGAAGGGAAGCTGCGTAAAATAAGGGTTGCGAAGTAAAATTGAGCAGGATGACGTCATTTAGTATTTTAACACCAGTAATTTTTTCTTACATTTTACATACAAGTTACTCTATATCAGTAGTACAGTAGTTTTATTACATTTTTATATTAGTTTAACATATTATTAGTTATAATATTATAATATTGGATGAGAAGATATAGCGGAGCTTCCCGAACGCTGCCCAGCCAGGGAAAGCGAAGCTTGGGAAGACGGGATGATGATGATGATGAATATTATAAAATTGCCAACCCTATTATATTTGCAAAGGTATCCCACACTAGTGAAAGCTCGATCAACCAGTATCGAATCCACGGTGTAATCGAATGTAATCGATAATCGCGTGGAAAGCACTGGGCCTTGTTCTTACGACGCGTTAGAAAATTGGAAGGTCGAATGGTTGGAATCTTCAATTTGAATTTCGAAGTTCATTGACACTGTAATTATTTAAAAAAGGAGATACATAATTTGGGTGTCGAGATCGTGACACCTGCAGTCATCATCATAAAGATCAAGTCCTTTGGTTGCATGGAGGGTAATTAGCCTTTTTTTGTGGGGGTTAAAATCCTTTGTGGACTGTTCACACCGGCCTGGGTAAAGGCCGGGGTGTGTGGGATTCTGGTCCGCCAATCAGTGATATGAACGGCATTCTCATACCCACAAAACATCCCCCCGACGCACGGGCCCACGCTGCATGCTCGTGGGTCCCAACTGTGTCTCCACGGGGTCAGTGTGTGGGTAATTAGCAAACTGTGCCACGCTGCCCAGGCGGTTGGCACTGGGTTTCGTGTCAAGGTGTCCTTTCGACACTCTTATAATGAACTAGCGGTTACGAGCGACTTCGTCCGCGTGTAAATTAACAAAAAGTTATTATAGGCTTCTGAAAAGCTGGACTGTTATTAAAAGTAGCCTAAAGAAGTTACTTCTTGTTACATCAGCTATCTGCCAGTGAAAGTCCCGTCAAAATCGGTCCAGCCATTTCACGGAGACGGACAGACAAAAATAGTAAAATATGTTGTTTGGGTATATGTAGTGGTTAGATGTGCCGCCTTTGGATCAACGGGTCCCGGGTTCGATTCCGGGGTCGGGCAAGTGTCTTTGTCTAAACCAGAGGCACTGGCTCGGAGTCTGGGTATCATTTCTATCTATAATATGTACGTATTTACAAAAAAAAATATATATATAAGTAGTTTATCATCCATCTCGTTACCATAACACAAGCATTAAGTTGCTTAGCTTGGGACGAGATGGCGTTGTGTGAAATGTCCAAGGATATTTATGTCCAAGGATATATTATGCCACCAGTAAAAAGCGCTTATTTTAAGATTACAAACAGACACTCCCACTTTTATTTATTTGTATAGATTGGGTTGGTGGTATCCACAAACCTGCAGACTGGGGCGGTGGTTCATGGATACATTAGGAAACCAATGAACACAGATAACCGTTCAAATTGAGATGATCAGAAAACAAAACGCATTTCGCGGCGTAATCCGGCGGCGGAAGTCATTAAGTTATTTTTTTAACAAATGAGGTTTTGTAATAATACAAAATCATTTCCTCAAGTTTAAACCCAGCGGTGATAAGCTATTAGTTAATTTAATTTTATAATAACCTTGTAGTAAGACGACTTCGCCGACCACGGCAAAAAATGTGTAGCTCATTTATAATATACTAGCGACCCGCCCCGGCTTCGCACGCGTGCAATTATGCATGTATTATACCTAAAAACCTTCCTCTTGAATCACTCTATCTATTTAAAAACGCTTCAAAATCCGTTGCGTAGTTTTAAAGATTTAAGCATACATAGGGACGGACAGACGACAGCGACTTTGTTTTATACTATGTAGTGATAGTGATTATACAGTCGTCGTTTCAGCCCATAAATGACCCACTACCGAGTGGGCCTCCTCCAAATTCATGGAAGGAAATTAGCTTACTGTGCCACGCTGGCAGTATGGGTTGGCACAGAGTTTGTATCAAGTTTTCCTTCTCATGCAGCTCTGCGTTCCTTTAATCGCCTCTTTCGACGCTCAGGATAGTATGGGTTGGTGAGACGTATTCTATATCTGTCACCTCGTCACCAACCCATTCCATCCTGAGCGTGTAGTACGAGCACCTAAAGCCACCTAGACTTAAAAGAAGTAGGTACCCTTTATTTTGGTTTCACTGGGGAAATGCTTGATGCACACCGCCGACCCTAGGAGGTGGGTTATGTGGATACTGCGCACTAAAACCTCAGCGGTAAACTCTCACTCATCTCGATTAGGAAGCCACAAGTTCGGGAGGACGCAGCAAACTGTGCCGCATACTATAGGAGGATGTCCCAGATAACTGAAACGGCCTTAGTCAATGAGATTTTGTCGGCGGCGGGTTCCTCACCACCTCTTGGGCAGGGCGCGGGTGAGTCTGAGCATCCTCCTTACTGAACGGCTACGCATAAAGAAGCCACGACATCCGGGCCCTTGGTTTAGCAGCCAACAAGGTTGAGCACCCGAGGACACTGCGGTACGCCGTGGCTCGCAGGGCAACCTACTACGAAACCGTGCTCCGCTATCCATCTCGCCTCTCCCGTTGGTGATCCTGCGCCGGTATGGTTTAACGGAGCTTGGAGGCGAACCTCACCACGGCAAGTCGAGCGGGAAGATTGGTTGGTCACCACTTTAAACGCAAAGGGATGATCATCCAGCCAGACGAGGTGGTATGCCTGGCTAGGGATTCTTAACTGCGCGAATTGCTCTTGAAACTCCGGTATCGCGGGGTAGGAAATTCTCGCATTTGTAGGAGATATTTCTTGATGTTATTACACTGGGCTGCAAAACTAAGTATCACATTTTTTAAATTACAATAACTTTACATGTACACTAGATATTCTTTTCGAAATAAAAAGGACTCGAAAAATGTTTGTAGAGTTTGGTATAGTTTTAAAGAAAGCTCTATTTAAACGTTTTTTATTTTAAATCTCTAACTTCTAAAGTTTAGAAAAAAATTGTATAGTAAAAGTTTAGTATTGCAGGTCAGTGTAGTTCAGATTTTTCGGGTAAATTGTGTAAAGTATAAAGCATGCTACAGGTTATAAATGGGCTGCGAAGATGACGTCATCACAGACCTAAGCTAGCATTGAAGCGTTGATTACGTAACATAGCGATCAGTCGCCATCATTTGACACTCAAAGGCCATTGGGATGCGAAATTGTGAATACAATGGATCGGTGTCGATTGAGTCATCACATTAGATAGGTAATTAGTCTGCGTCTGGCTTGGATAAGAGGCTGTCTGGGTTTTTTGTCACTACAGCCTTAGCCATATTTATTGCCTATTAAAAATCTATCTATCTATCAGCCACAAAAGTCCACTGCTGAACATAGGCCTCCCCCATAGATTTCCGCAATGTGCGATCTCGTGCAGACCGCATCCACCGACTCCCAGCGACAATTACAAGGTCGTCCGTCCACCTAGTTGGGGGTCTTCCCACGCTCCTCTTTCCCATACGTGGACGCCACTCCAAGACTTTTATGCCCCAGCGGCCATCTGTTCTTCGGGCCACGTGGCCTGCCCATTGCCACTTCAACTGTGCAATCCTTCAAGCTACGTCGGTCACTCTAGTTCTTCTACGGATTTCCTCATTTGAGATTCTATCAAGTAGAGTAACTAGAGTAAACTTAAAAAGCATTATTATGACCCAGTGCTGAGTAGGGCTTCCTCCAATTACATGGAGGGTAATTAGCCTACTGTGCCACGATGGCCAGACGGGTTGGCACAGGGTTTCGTTTCAAGTAATCCTTCTCTCGCTGCTACGGTTTCGGCGTTGTCATTTCCTTTTAGCGGCTCTTACGACACCCTCAGGATGGAATGGGGTGGCGACACAATGTATTCTAAATCCGTCACCACGCGGCCTATATGATCTTCTTCTTCTGGCTATTTCCAGGGTCCGCGTTCCAACTGAGCTTCCTCCACTTTTCCCGATCTTCTACGTCGTTTTCACCCAACATATTTCTTAACTTGTCCATGCTATATTTGACTCAAACTCAAAAGGAACTTTATTTACGTAGGTTTCATCACAAAACTCTTATAAATCGTCATATTTGTAAATATTATTATCATCTTACGGCCCCTGTCACACACTAGGTGGTAGTCTCCACACACATCTATCAGTCGTCATACCTACATTCACACCTTTCACACACAACAGACTCCTCTCTCCTACAATCTCTCCATCTCCCCTGATCGCTCACAATCCCTGCGTTCACTCACTGAAGTTGGTTTTACATGGGGCGACCAACCAGCCGTCTGACCCCCACAACCCTACGAGAGGGTAACCAGATTCACCCACCAGAGCCTGGTCCGTTGCACAGCAGGGTCCACCGCTAGCAGGTAAGGTTGGCTCGGGTCCTTTAGATGGGCCATATTATCTTATAGATATTGATCCCACTAATCGCTAGCGCGATTTAGGCCGTCCTAATATATCGTCTTAGCGACATCTATTGCACCTGAAAGTTTACAATCATCTAATTTAATATCAGTATCATAAAAATTGTATGAGTAATGAAATTGTTATTATGAAACGTCGACGCGTCGTATGAAATATAGGCGGAAATGATTTAACGCAAATTAAAGGTCGACCCTATTGAAATGTATTAAAGTAAATAAGTGTTGCAAAATAGATGATATATACATGCAAGACTTGCTTAAGTAGCTCAGCATATCGTCTGTACAACGCTGGGACTCGAACCTGCCAATTCAACAGAGTCCCACAATCACGCTCGCCAACTATGGGCTTTAACAGAAGGTTCAAAGTCACCAAAAGGCAATGGAGATGGCTATGCTCGGAGTTTCCCTGCGAGGACCAGAGTGACCGACATAGCCCACAGGACTGCCAAACTTAAGTGGCAGTGGGCAGTGGCGACCGCGTTTCGGAAAGTGCAGTTCTAGTAGGCCTCCCACATAGGGGTCGGTGACCTGGTTTAGGTCGCTGGAAAACGATGGATGCTGGGCGGCCCAGTACCGGCCTTAGTGGAAATCCTTGGGAGAGGCCTATGTCCAGTGGACGTCTTTTGGCTGAATTGATGATGATGAAACACTCCGCCCCGTACTCCGTTTGGTGACGGATATAGAATACATAGTGTCCCACACCGAAAAAGTACAAACACTTTAAAAAGTATTTTATGAGTGACTACCAAAGTGGATGCTAAATAGTATTAAAAAAAAGTATATGTAAATAATCAGATATGGCCTCAATATTTTGAGCAAGATCGCTTCTAAAAATATATTGGCGACATCTAGGTTAGGAAGATGAAATATTTAATAATTATAATGTTTTTACTAACCTCATATAAGTTAGTAGAAGGTCGTTTACAAATATATCCATAACTATAGTATAAATTTAACAATACTGTCTTTGTGTCTGTTAAATATTACGACAAAAAGAAATGCTTTTGTTTGAATAACGTAAAGAGGATTTATTGCACACCATCAATAACGTGTGGTGACGGACTATATATAATAGTGTCAGCACCCCATGCCATCCGGTGGGTGTCGTAATAGCCGACAAATGGAAATTGCAAGGCCGAAAACCTGCCGCTGGAGATGGAAAACTTGATATGAAACCCTGTACAAGCCCGTCTGGTCAGCAGCTTATAGCTTATTAGGCTATTTACCTTCCCTGCGATGGGGGAGGCCCGACTCAGCAGTGGGTATTTATGGACTGAGTAGTAATATTTATTTATTTAAATGCTTCATGTAACGATACATAGGCGGACTTAATGCCATTATGCATTATTTACCACTCTACCAGTCAACTTTTGGGTGATGCAGTAGGTAGTTGAAAACTGTGCTGAAAACAGTATTTTGTGTAATTTATTTTTGTTCAACAGTAAAAGTATAATTTACTGAAAAACAGTATAATACTGTTTAAAACAGTATAGTTGGCAACCCTATTCGTATGTTTCATATGTTTTATTTATTAAAAAACAAGTTTATTATGTTTGGATGTGTACGAATTAGTGTTACCTATGGTATCTTTTTAATATCACATATATTTTGTTAATTTTTGTAAACTGGTTTTCCATCCGCTCGGCATTAGAGGTCTGGTTGAAAACCAGCGCCAGGCACCCCGTCTGGCTTATGCTGAACCAGCGCCGCGCCGTTTCAGCGCAATTTATATTAGAGTTTAAGTAATTATAGTTAGTATTTAAAATTGCGCCGAATAAATTATTTTTCTTTCTTTCTTACGTTTTTTTTTAATAATAAACGAAACCCCTGCCTCGTTATAACCTGTATCGCTGGGGCAATTTACAAACATGTCATTCACGAACACAAATGACACCCAGACTCCGAGCAAGTGCCTCTGGTTTAGACAAAGACACTTGCCCGACCCCGGAATCGAACCCGGGACCCGTTGGTTCAAAGGCAGCACATCTAACCCCTAGACCAACGACGTAGTCATAGTAGTAGTAGAAAAAACAATTAGGTATTTCTCATCCAGACAACCTCTATAACCTTCTCCTCTCTCTCTCTTAGGGACAGAATTATGCGGGTGGTATGTCAGTAGTGCGTGAAATAAATATATTTATCTGCCTTGTCGGTCTAGGGTTTCGATGTGCCGCACCTGGGATCACTGGTTCCCGTTCGATTCCGCAGTTGGGCAACTGTTATTGTGGAAACCAGAGGCACTTGCTCTGAGTCTATTTGTAATTAAGGTTAGTGAATTACATGATTGTAAACTGCCCCGCATAGTGCAGGGGTTGTTTACAAAACACGGAAAGGCTATGTAGTTTCCCATACGGCAGAATGACACGCGGTGACAACAGTGGCAGGTTTTTGTGGGTAAACCGGTTCGCAACTCACCATCTCAACGCGACCGGGACTCCCACATACCCCCCGTCCCACCTATAAAACCTATAAAAGGTTTCCCCCACTATAAAAAAGGGGTTCTTTACAAAAATATCTTTATTGTACACTAGCTGCGCCCCGCGGTTTCACCCGCGCTTACTTATTGTCGTACCGCGGGTGAAGCCGCAGGGCAAAGCTAGTCTAAAAAAAGTAGCCTAAGTTACTCCATATATAATCAGCTACCTATCAGTGAAAGTCCCGTTTAAATCGATTTAGCCGTTCCAGAGATTAGCCGGAACAAACAGACAGACGGACAGACAGACAAAAAATTAAAAAAAAGTTATTCGGTCTATGTAATGTGTATACATACTTACGGATTTAGTAAAAAGTGGTTATTTGATTATTACAAACAGACACTCCAATTTTATTTATTTGTACGTATATGTATGTATATGTATGTATTAAGTATGTATGTTTGTATGTATAGATGTACACAAAAATATACTTTAGTGTACACGTACAATAAAGAGAAGATGAACATAAATCTAACCTAACCAACACCAGTACAATACAAATGGCGGTGTTATTGATAAAACCTTCCGACGAGTTTAAGGACATTGAATGTGTATCACAGTCGAAGGAAATCAGTGGGTAGAAATAGATTATTAGACGGCAATAAAACCTGAATATTTCGACAGAGGTGAATTGGAATCCACTTGAGTTTGTGATTGTTACAAACCTGAAACTTAAGTAGTATGTACATAAAGAAGTAAATGTTATGAGTTTATTTGGTTATCTTTGTACTTACACTTTGATTATGATTTTTGGAATTATAACTCAAAATACGAAAATTATCAGTCGAATCAAAATACGAAGTGTTACCTACATTGTACGTAATAAATGGTTGATTGATTGATTAACTGGCATGGACGTTATACGTCCAGGTTAACTGGCCATTTTTTTCATATGTTCAGTAAATAATTAATGACAGCTGTCAACGTCAGTCTTTGAAAAGTCAAGCTGACAGTTGGCGTTTGACGTATTCAATTTTAACAAGTCAGGACGGTAAATCCAAAAATAAAATAATAATAATAATAACAAGTTATGAATTTTCGGGCTTATCGTCGCACGTGCTCAAGGGGTTGTCCATTAATCACGTGATGTTTTTTTTATCATTTTTAACCCCTCCCTCCCCCTTGGTGATACATGGTGAGGTTTAAGATTACCCCCCCCATCCCCCCATAAAAATAATCCTACAAATTAATCTTAAACTCAACGGTAACGCCATCACACGCCACTTTTCTGTTTAAAAATCACACGTTTGACGAAAAAATAAATACACGTGATATCTTACTGTACCTGTAAGGGGGCTTCACCTTGTGATATTTCATGATTTTTGCGGGACCCTTCCCTCCCCCTTTCGAACCTCACGTGATTAATGGACAGCCCCCAAAGCTAAGGCGATTGACAATTACTATTTAGCACATAATAGAAAACAATAAATCTATCAGCCACGGTACGTGCACCTTTTCAAAGTCGTTAGCTACTCGGCGATGTCCCATTCATCGCTTTTCTATGAGTAGTTGAGACTATAAGCCATCGCTGGCACAAAGGCAATTCATACATCGGGCTGCGTGGCCCTGCCATTACGGCTATGGTCATTAATTTCCTTCTGAGTATATCACGCCGAGTGTCAGATGCCTACTTTCCCCGAAAAGAGTGATCTTCAGTCTTCGATGAAATCATTAAAGACTTTGAAGATTCAAGAAGAAATCAAAAAGAACAAAACCGTAGGCGACAGCTAGTTTTGTAAAGACTAAAACATAAACAATATTAAATCGGATTAATTATAATAAAATTGCATTTTAATACGAAATTCGATATTGAAACAAAGAATTTATATTTTTTTTAACGATCCGATTTGTAGGTTAAATTATTTGATAGCCATGACCCAAAATATAACCTGCATAGACTGGTAAGGTTAGGTCTAACCCCGTCAACAAGTTCACATCAAGTTTACGGAATCACGTAGTGTTTTTTTTTATATGCTTTTTTTCTTTTTTGATACACACGAATCTCCATTGCACATTCGACATTGGCAGAATTGTCGAAAACGGCACATTGCCATACGTAAAAATTGAATTGGTAAGGTTAGGTTAGACGATGACATAATTATCTGGCGACACAAATAGATGGCGCTGTAACGCCTGTTGGTTGCATAGCGGAACTAATGTCGATGAAAACGGTGTTTAGAATGCATTTATTATGTTTAACACTAGTTACATGGGCAGGTTAGGTCACAGAAACTTTTTTATGTTAAGTGTGTGCTGTTTTCGTAGAGATGTTTCGGACGGGTGAATTAGCAGATGTCTTTAGAGTTGTAGGGAAAAGAGGAACCAGCGGAGACCCGTCGGGACCCACGAGGCAGACCGACAGTGTACCGGGAGCAAGTTTAGTGGGACACCCTTTGTAACTTTGAATGGCGGACCACTTCTATACAACCCACGCCAGTCAGGTCGGTGCAAATAGTCCATTAACGATATTACCCCCTGAAAACAAAGCCAAGAGGGTTACCACCCGGTAGCTAGAGCTATGCGTTACCTTAGCTGTGTTAACTACGACGTAGAATGACAGCTAGAAGCAACGGCGTGCCCTCCGAAGCACGGAAGAGGTCACACGTGTCAAATGACGGACATCCATCTAACTTCTAGTAGAACAAAACGTTTATTAACTTTGTTTTTTTTTTGTTGTCGCTGGGGAAATGCTTTATGCATACCACCGCCCCCCGGGGGAGAGGTCGGTGATTATGTGAGACTCCCGGGACAGAACCCGTATACCCACTAAAACCCCAGCGGTATACCCTCACACGGCACGCATGGAGCGCCAACGGTTCGCGTAAGCGCAGTCCACGTTGACGCCCCGACGAGGTGCCCGCTATGCGGGCAAGCGACTATCAGAGAGGGCGTCCCGGTACACTGCGACGCCCTCAGTCATCGAGGCTTTCGTCGGTGGCGGGTCCCCCGACCCATAACCGGCCAGGGTCACCCCAGTGGGCCCACGGAGAGAGGGCAGACGAAGAGCGACACACTGTGTCGTCGGTTTTGAGTCCGGGGACTCCTTCGTCCTCAGAGTTACCTCGGGAGTCTTAAATTACCAGGTCAATTGCACCGCTAGTTTTAGTGGGTAGGTTGGGATTCAATAACCACCTCTCTGCGCCCCCGAGCCCCACATAAGCCGCCTGGCGCCTAGATATCGGGTATCCATAAAGATTTCCAACGTATAATAAAAAGGCTACTATCGTAAAAAGACTGCAAGTATCATAATTGAAATCTAAAATCTTTGTTGTAACTCAACAACAAATTAGACAGTTAGTAAACAAAAACAACACAGAAATATTTACGACTTAAAAATTTGCATTGGTCATATAACAACATGATATACCGTTGAAAACATTAATTAAAACGTCTTACAGTTTAATATCTTCAGTAAAACTTTTACAAGGAAAAATTCTAATGTTCGGCATTAACCTACTCATTTTGCATACATCTCTTTATTGTTATGCAATCGCTCTTATATTACGGCGTTATATTTAACCGGAAGGCGCCTGCGCTCTTCAGTCGTTTCTCACATAAAATGCTATAATATTGCTATAAAACTTTTTAACAAAAACAAATAAATGTTTCCTGACTTATTCTCAAGGGCGTGCGATTCCAAGATGCCCTTCGTGGCCCTGAAAGTAGTGTTTGTGATGGTCATCGTCAAACGTCAAATGGTCGTCAGTATACTATCGGGTAGAATAAAACTGTGAAACTATTTAAACTTCTTACTGTGATTTGAGAACTTAATATTTAATACTATACAATTTAACACTGGCAAAGAATAGCAAAGGACAAAGTAAAATGTGAAATCGCTGGAGGATGCCTTTGTATCAAAGATAGGCTGATTGGAGGACTGATGTGTACCACCTAAATTAAAACTGTATATACTTTGTATCATGTAAAGACACTGTACTCTCTTCAGTAAATAAAGGCTTTGAAATTGAAAATTAACACAGTTATTCCCCGTTATTGCTTGAAGATCGCCATCTTGCCCGGAAGTCGAAGAAGCGGGTGAGTATTAGGGTGAACTAGTGATATAGCGCTTTAACTGGCTGCGACAAGTGGGATCATCGCTAATTAAATCGTTAGACCAGCTGATGTTTAGCAGATAGGTACCGAATTATTCTATTAGGAAATGATTTTATGACATGAATATGAATCTTGACGGTTCTGATCGTAAATCCTGACGTTTTCCAACACGATCAGAACCGTACAGAAATAGTTTCTTTCAATGTGCAAAGATCGTGAGAGAGAACCTAAGAAGAGAAGAGAAAAGCGGCAGGCCGCGCTAGTGCGTACGGGTACTAAGACATCATTATCCTTTTAGGTTATTTAATTGAAGTATTTTTAGGTTATCAACTGCCCTAAAACATAGATTGGCAGCCGGGACCGACAATTATATGTGTCGTCCAAAACACTAAACTACTGAACGAATTACTATAAAATTATTTTTTATGGATGAACGAACACATCAAATACATAATAAATCACCGAAATTAGTCTACATTTGACAGAATTATGTTCGGCTCTATAATTTATAGGTACAGGAACTTTTGGAGTCGGTTAAACTGTAAATAAGTGAACAAAATAGTTTTCTTATTTTTGTATGGCAATTTTTGGCAGTGGTAGCTGCTCATGTATTTTATGTGAGTACTTTAAGCAATTACGTAAGTAATTTTTCAAAACCAATAGTTTTATGGAAGAGCCAATTAGCTGGCGGAGCAAACTCACGTGAAAATGCCAGTCGAAATTAGAACTAGAACTAGAAAAAAGGCGCTAAAATACACGAAAATCTGGTATAAGTCAAACTTATAAAACTCTGTTGGTGTTACATTAAACGTCCATGGTTAGCCAGGCACTGCCAGAAACAACAGAAACAAACCTCATACAACATTGATTGTTTGTGCCGTCATATAACTCGAATGTCACAAGTGCTTAACGGATATTTATATTCATCACTATATACACACTAAACTTCTAACGAAATTGATTGCTAAGACAAACAAAAAGACAACCACCTTCGCTAATTTCCCGCCAAAACCCGTCAAAGTATTAAAAACCTCTGTCGGGGTTTTTTAATTATCTATCGCTAGCACTGGCAACACGGCCTTTTGCAAAACATTTCTGCGAAGAGTCAGTTGCGACGTTCTTCAAAAATGGAATGTGCGCGATTTGGAGTCAAAATGTCGGATGAGTTACACTTTTCACCACATAATTGGTACTTAAAATTAATTATGAGGGCCCAGATCGTGTTAATGACAGGTTAGTGAAAAAGATGTGCCGAGTTTCTAGGTTGTCCGCATGGTGACGAGTTTAGGATAGGAAGAAACACACCCAGCCCCGAAGCAAGTGCCTCTGGTTTACACAAAGACACGTGCCCGATCCTGGAATACAACCAGGGATCCGTACTCTAAAGGCGGCACATCCAACACCTACCTTCAAAGTCAACACATTATTCATAATCATATTAAACAAAAATAAATAATCGACCGTCTGCCACCAGTTCGAAAAGCGACCACTGCTGAAATGAACAGTGCCCAAAGTTACCCAGGCCCCCCAGGGGTCCACGGGAGACTAAGTGGGGGTCTACGTTGGCGTGACAAAGAAGGGGCTCACAATTCGTAAGCGTGTGTATTCGTAAAATTTATTTGCTTTGGCTAGTGATGAACATGTTGGTTTGACTTCACTTATCAATATAGGCAGATAATATTTTACGAAGATCAGCAACTGTTACGTGTAAAAAACTTGAATGGAGTCACTTTTGTGATTGGCCAACTTAAATTTGTTGACATCCACACAATCACGGCACAATAAATTTATTAATCTATACATTTATAGGAGCTGTTCTATAGATAGATTGAGTCATCACGATATCTCTGGAACCATATGACTTATTAGAGACTTGAAATTTGGTAGGTATATTCTTTTTACAGAGCAGGGTTTTGCGAAATTCCAAAAAGAATCCCCGCATCCTCCTTGGATGCGAGGATTAATTCTTTGGCAAAACAGTTTGCGGGATCAGCTAGTGAACCAATAAATTCCTACTTTTTTCGAAAACTGTTAATTCCATTCAAGCTAGTAGTTAATAATTCTAGCGATTAGGGTAAATCCCCCCATGGAAAAGACAAACAAAAAAACGGCCCCCAGTCTCCGGTAGCTGCAACCCCCTGATTACCTTGTGAAGGTCGCTGGGAGTCGGTGGATGCGGTCTACACGAGATCATACATTGTGGGAATCTATGGAGGAGGCTTATGTACAGCAGTGGATTACTGTGGCTAATAGATAAATAGATAGATAGATAAGCTACTAAAATTCTCAAATGTGGCAATTCCCAACGCATGTTGTATTTACGGTTGCAATAAATTACTGTCTCCGAAATCTTTGAACGGCGGCGATTACAAAGACGTTTGAATGGGCCGCGAATTAGCCTTCAGTATTCTTCTTATTGTGTTCTTTTACGCAAGAAATGTCCAGAGCCGACGCAATATGTTTATTCTAATTGTCGAATCTTCATTAATTTACCCAGTAATGCCCCCCGTTTGAACGCGAGAAGCGCCATCTTAACCTGACCTCTGATTGTCAAGTGAAAGTCATCAGGAAGGGGTCAAAGAACAATGGATGGGACGTATGGGAGAGCGTTATAAACGTGGTCTATGGTTCGCACGCGTACATTCGCCTGCGTTGCGTGGACGAATCAAATCGCAATCTATTTTTGAATTTTGGCGGCTTTTTGCAGTTGGGGGCGTGAGTTTAAAAAAATAACTGTTATATTTCGGATGTGCCAAGTGTTGTGAATATTTTTTTAATCATACTGACTTTTTTTGTAGTTTCGATTTGGTGTTAAGTTTTTTCGGAAGAAAAAATTAAAGGTAAGTGGTTGTCATAACTAATTATGTACTAACAAATTACGTATTCATTAGCATAATGACTAAACAATGCGTTCGCCATAAATATAATATTTTTTATATTTTGCATAATTTCACCCATTACACCGCGCTTATGCGGTACAATAAAGAAGTTAATGATAGTAAAGATATACAATATTATGTTTATTATAATGTTTACCTATGTAACTTGCATAGGTAATTGATTTGATATAATAATTACTTTAGGTGCGAAATATTAATTATGCATTCTTAACGTTTTGAGTTTTTGAACGCAGTTAATACGAAATGTACTCTAGCTTCAGGGCACGAGCGATCAAAAATATAAATTTTGGAATTGCAGAAAAACTACGAAACTTTTTCCATCGCGGAATGTTAATTTGAAATGAAATTCTAATTTATGATGCTTGGTATCGATTGCATTGTATTGATAATTACCATGTGAACTACGTACCTATAAAGAAATATCTAGGTCTAGTAACTAGATTACCTACAACTGTTGTTGTACAATATTGATTAATTTTTATAGCTTTTTTTACAGTTCTTTAAAATACTCAATCTACACTTAAACTTTAACATCGTTTTCTTTATAATTTTTAAAAGCTATACACCGTACCTTTTTAAAATTGTATTTAGGTAGATACCTATTAACCTTATAGATATAGGTAATAGACCTATTGTGTTTTTTGAAAATAGTATAGATGACAGTTGATAGCACAAGAGATCCACCGCTCCTTGCGGGTTCAGTCCACCCTCTGTAGCACATTTTAAACGGGTGATTATATTTTTATCAGAGAACTAAAAAGCGACGAGTGCTTTTAAAAAATATATAACATATGTTAGAATATCGTATATTAATATAACTTTTCGTATAACTATCTATAATTTCATTTTTATTTGAAACTTTTTACTACCAGCCTTTTCCAAGATTTAAAAAATCTGTAAAAATCATATCATCAATTCGATATTTACATTCATGAATTTCACGAATTTAACTAAACACCTAAGATAAAGAACCAAGTGCCAACTGAGATTAACACCGACATTAGTGAACTAACAATTTTACAAATCGGTTAACAAATATTAAAATCAAAAACAACACAATTGAGGGATCTTCAATGCTCCTTTTTCTAATAGGATAAAAACAATGTAGAAGGAAAACGTACAATACACACCAAAACACAAAATAATAAAGACAAGAAATCAAAATAAAAAAACGGGGTCAACATTTGGGGGTAAAAGATTGGCAAAATCAGCAATCCTAAAATTACCACCCACAGCCCAAAATGACCCACTGACTGTCTAAGCCTTTTTTTTTGTTCGCTCGGGATAAAATCCTTTTTGGACTATCCCCGTCGGACACGGGAATGGCCAAGGCGGGGCGTGTGTCTCCCCCAGAGTGGGGGCCTACCCACTAAACATCCCCGGAGTGCTCCCTACTCGCGTCCTTGTTGCGGCATTGTGGGATCTGTACTCAGAACTGTCTAAGCCTCCTCCAACTAAATGGGGGGTAAGTAGCCTACTGTGTCACGCTGGCCAGGCGAGTTGGCATAGGTTTTCGTATCAAGTTTTCCTTCTCTTGCGGCTAGGTTTTCTGCAACATTTCCTTATATATATTTTGCCGCCTTTGGATCAACGGGTCCCGGGCTCGATTCCGGGGTCGGGCAAGTGCGTTTGTCTAAACCAGAGACACTTGCCCGGAGTCTGGGTGTCATTTGTGCTCGTGAATTACGTTTGTAAACTGCCCCCGTGATACAGGTTATACCTAGTGCAGGGGTTTCATTTAGTGGGTAAACCGGTTCGCAACTCACCATCTGAAGGCGGCCGGGACTCCCATATCCCCCAGCCCCACCGTCCGGATTGGGACATATAAAAGGTTAACCCCACTATAAAAAAAAGACAAACAGGGGGTTCGTTTAAAAAAAAAAGAAATAAATAATGGTGGTGACTCTATTTATGCTGCTCCCTCACCTCACGAATACACCATTCGGGTGATGCAACTAAAATTATAATGACGGCAACATTAGTCGAAATAATTGCGATCTATACTTATTTAATACATAGCTATTATAATTAAGATCTAACGATCATTATTTTCGATCAATAATGAGAGGTCGAATCGCAGTTGGGTCATAGGTCATAATGTCGAAAGCGTTGACGATTGTGGCAATTGGTTATGTCAAAACTGCCAGTGGTACTTGTTATGGAGTATACTCCAACAATTCACACATCTTTAACATCTCGACACCTGATCGTTTAGGGACTTTTTCCATTTTTATGGATGGAAATTAGCCTACTATGCCACGCTGGCAAGATGGGTTGGCACAGGGTTTGTGTCATGGTTTTCTTCTCTTGAGATTAGGGTGTCTGCCTTGGGTGTTCTGTTGGTCACCATTTACGACACCCCCAGGATGGTATTGGTTGTTGACAATGAATGCACAATTTGGCTACCTTGTTGGTCTAGGGGTTGGATTGGAAGGCCGCCTTTGGATCACGGGGAACAGGGATCGATTCGTTTGTTAATTAAAAAGAAAAACAAAAAAATATAAAACAATTTGTCCTTGTCAATTCCATCACAAGGGTGCCATAAGAGGTGACTAAAGGAATACAAGAGCCAGTCAACCTGGCTACAAGATAAAGAAAACTTGATATCAACTCCGGCCAGACTGCCTGCCCAGTATGGCACACTTGGCAATATATTTCTCCATGCACTTGAATGACGTCACCCCTCACGTTGGTATGGGTTGGAGATATGGTGTATTTTGAAACAATCATGCTGCGGCCTTTATAATTCGTATGGCAAACCAAACTTATTTGTTTTCTGCTGATTGTCCTAGTTAACCGACAATGAAAATGAAGGGTGCATTTAGGCACAATTAATGGTCGATCGTCCTGTCAGACGAGGATTAGGTTGCTGTGAATTTCCTAATCGAGCCAATTGCTCTGTGAACTTCGATATCGCTATGTAGAATTTTTGTGTGTTCTAGTTTCTTGATATTAAATAAATATAAATAAATATCCTTGGACATTTCACACAACGCCATCTCGTCCCAAGCTAAGCAACTTAATGCTTGTGTTATGGTAACGAGATGGATGATAAACTACTTATATACAATTTTTTTTGTAAATACATACATATTATACATAGATAGAAAACACCCAGACCCGGAACAAATATTTGTAGGTCGTACAAATATTTCTTCCGTGCGGGGATCGAACCCGCGACATGCTGCGCAGCAGTCGATCGCTCAACCACTGCGCCAACCGTGTCGTTGCCAATATTCGTTTTGGTTTCCTTTAAACTTTTAAACGTGCTTAGGCAATGGCAGTCGCTTACCATAAAGCGCCACGCTTTTTTTTGTTTTTGTAAGTCATCCTTGATACCCAACCGCTAAGCGCCACTCTGGGGGGCGGAGCGATGGTAGTTGCGCCCCAAGTCCCCCTAACCTCCCCACTTTGAATGTAATGTATAATCACTTATGGTAAACGTATTTTTTTAATATAAAAAACGACGCCCCTTCATTATGTATAACCTAAATCACGGGGGCAGATTACACACATGTAATTCACGAGCGCAAAATGACACCTAGACTCCGAGCAAGCCTCTGGTTTAGACAAAGACACTTACCCGACCCCGGAATCGAACCTGGGACCCGTTGATCCAAAAGCGGCCCATCTAACCCCTAGACCAACGAGGCAGTCAAAGTATTAAATGTGCGCAGATATATGTCGTAAATAATAATGTACTGAACTACACAATACAAGGATATTTGAAAATGTTTAGTCTGTCTGTACGTCTATATCAAGACATCTTCGCGAGACTAGCGCGCCCTCCCGCTTTCGCCGACCTGTGACCTGTTCAACGACTTTCTGTTTCACTTACCGAGTGTGCAGAATATATGGGTGCAAGGTTTCGTTTGCCAATGTTTTTACTATTGGCTCAAAAAACTAACGTGCCAGGCGCATTTCAAAGATCAGCTAAAAGTACGAGAGGTCATAAATACCGTGTTTGTTCCTAAAATGGGCATTACTTAAATCACTATCAGCCTAAGTTCCGTTAGGGCGTGTAGTGAGGGATTACATAGTGTCACCACCCCATTTCATAACTGAGGGTGCCGAAAGAGCCGACAAAAGGAAATTACAGGGCCGAAAACCTAGCCGCAAGAGAAGGAAATCTTGATACGAAACCCTGTGCCAACACGTCTGGCCAGCGTCGCGCAGTAGGCTTATTACCCTCCATGTAACTGGAGGAGGCTCAACTCAGCACTGGGTCATATACGAGCTGAGAAGTAGAAGACGAACAAGAGCAGTAATTTCCGTTAATCGCATCTTACGACACCCTCAGGATAGTATGGGTTGGTGGCAATATTTACACAATAATTTTAAGGGCAATTTCCTTGTGATGGAATGTTAATGAAGGGATTTTAATTTCACCCCAATATCACATTTACGATAAAAAAATTATACAGAGAAGGGACTACAAGAAAGCATATATATATAGTAGTTTAAAATTGCTACTATCGGTATAAATCAATTGAGAAAAGACAGTCGCCTCTAACGACCATAAACTATGACATTGACCATAAACGGCAAAATGTGCAATTTGGAAATATTTATAGACCATAGTTATACAGCGTGTATTATTGTTCCCCGTTGCAACATGACATACCCACGGGGTATCACACAGTAACTTTACAAACAGTAAGAAAACTTTATGAACATCTCAAATAAATAACTCACGGGATATTCACTGTTAGATTACGTCAGGGTTAATTGTAGCATTATGCAGTATTTCAAATTAATAATAACTCTTGGTAGCTTTTGCATTGTCTATTGATTGAAGTAATTTTTGTGTCCTTGTTAAAATTAGGACACCTCCTACAGAACTAGAGAAATATCCATGATATTTAAACAGCAGCGCAGTTTTTTTCGAACCATATCTGTAAAAACTTTCCATTACAACAGTTTTCGAACAAAAAAACCAACAATATCGATTCAGAACGAACGCTGCCATAGATAGAAATACATTATACAAACACATAAATCGTATACTGCTCTTTTTCGTTTTGCTAAAATAACATAAAGAAACAGGAGGCAGGAGCCTCCGGCTTGGCCCGTGGCATAGATTTAGTCAACAAACACGTATACAATGCATTTTTTTTGAGCCTGTAGTCCGCGGGATAAATCTCGACAAAAGGAAATGACAAGGCCGAGAACCTAGCAACATGAGAAAGACAACCTGAAGCGAAACCCTCTGCCAACCCATCTGGCCAGCGTGGCACAGTAATAAATAATTTTTGGGATGAGTAGCTTTTTAGAAGTATTTTTTTACCAATGTCTTGAATGCCTTTGACCCAAGGCTTGCGTGATAGAAAGCAACGCCAGGGTCTAAGATGGGGCAGACAATTCAAGGAAATGCCCTTCGGGCACCGGATCTCACATACACACGACGGAACACAGTAAAACTGCTTGACTTAGATGTGAGGGTGGTAGCTAGCCGGGCGGACCATTCGATCCTACCACCAAGTGCGCTGGGTTTTGGTGAATTTTACAACACGCTTTTTTCCCAGCTTGCGGTGGGGAAGTTTTATATTCAGATGAGCGCGTTCAAACAGTCTGTCTTTTAATATACTAGAATAGAAGAGAATGCCTCTTACCTAACTTCAGCAACTATAATCCACCCACCCCGATATTTTGTATTTTAAGCCCGACGTAACACGTGCATTGAGTTACTCCTTATAGGAAACGTGTACTGTGGCGTCAACTCCACGTTTTCCTGTCACGACCTGCGCTTTTTCTCTCCCATTACCATAATAAGGAGTGATTTGACAATAGAAAGTCGCCAATCATTGCCAAGATGGTCCCCAGTTACACAAGACATTCATAGATCTTCATAATTGGTTTACTGAGACAACTGCTGCTTGACAAAACAGCCAGTAAAAGACAAATGTTCTTAATTCCATTTTTTATTGTTATGTATGCTTCTACTGGCGCCCCGCCCGGGCTTCGCACGGGTGCAATAGTGAACATCTGAATCTGAATCACTCTATCTAATAAAAAAAAACCGCTTATATATCTTACCCTTAGGATGGAACGGGGTTGTGACAGTTCCTCAGATAATTCGGGGCAGTCAAATAGCCCGTAATCTTTTGTGCAATTGAGACATCAAAATTAGATTAATATTTCGAGTTTACAAACAGACAATAGCGCGATCGTGGTAACTGATAATTCGTATTATATTTATCTCCATGGGAGATTTGATATTTTACTGTAGCAAAACATGGCAATCATATATTCACGAAACAATGGCATGCGCAGTTTTGAAGCCGGCTATCAGCGTAATCGGCCTATTTCGATCGACAGATATACTACGTATTGCTTTGCGGTTAACAACTTAATTAACTTTCAGTGTCGGCCTCCTAAAATACCTTGGTTTTATAATAGTAAGTCTAGTAGATCCTATATTATATATATTATTATTATATATCACTACATAGTATATAACAAAGTCGCTGTCGTCTGTCCGTCCCTATGTATGCTTAAATCTTTAAAACTACGCAACGGATTTTAAAGCGGTTTTTTTAATAGATAGAGTGATTCAAGGGGAAGGTTTATATATATAATTACATCCATAATATTGTAGAGAATCACGGATAAATTTAGAGGTTCATTTTTGCACCCGTGCCAAGCCGGGGCGGGTCGCTAGTTGTATATACATATATATATAGTTTGGATTTTTAATGAAGAAGATTGATCCTCCCATTTGTGATACGTGTGATAAGGCTGCTGGTTTATACAAAGACACCTGCCCGGCCCCGGTATCGAACCTGCGACCCCCTGATCCAAAGGCGGCGCATCCAACCTCTAGACCAACAAGGCTGTCAATTCCAAATCCGTCATCATACAGACTATATTCTAATTATGCTAATTGTACTTGAGAATAACGCTTGCGCGATTTACGTATCCTTAGTTCCTGTGCCAAATTTATTGGTTTAATTTTATTTTGTTATACATATCCTGTTTCTTTATTTATGCCGTTTCCTGCGGAGACGCTGCGGCCTAGTTTTATTACATATTTTTGGTTATTTAATTTTAATGAAAGGAGGGCTTTATTAATTACTAACGACCCGCCCCGGCTTCGCACGGGTGCATGTATTATACATATAAACCTTCCTCTTGAATCACTCTATCTATTAAAAAAACCGCTTCAAAATCCGTTGCGTAGTTTTAAAGATTTAAGCATACATAGGGACGGACAGACGACAGCGACTTTGTTTTATACTATGTAGTGATAGTGAAGATAGTGATTTTCGTTACTCATATTCAGAGTATAATCACTTTGCCACAAGAATTACTTTCAAATTCAAATTTAATTCATCATGTTCATCATTTCAGCCAAAAGACGTCCACTGCTGGACATTAGACCTCCCCCAAGGATCTCCACAAAGGCCGGTCCTGGGCCGCCCGCATCCACTGCTTTCCGGCGACCTTAACCACGGTTGCCACTCGAGGACTTTTCGACCCCATCGGGCGTCGGTCCTGCGAGCTATATGCCCTGCCCACTGCCACATAAGTTTGGCAATCCGGTGGGCTATGTCGGTGACCCTGGTTTTCCTGCGTAACTCTTCATTTCTGATACGATCTCGCAGGGAATCTCCGAGCATAGCCCTCTCCAAATCTAATTCACTAAAGTCAAATGATTAAAATGGCGCTTCCATCCGATCTCAAGTGTATTGTATCTATTGAAGACCCATGTGGCGTTCCTATATACCATGCTTTTCTTTCATAGCTTCAATTTTTGGACACGCCGTTAATTCAATATTGTTTTTTGTTGCTGTTTTTCCTTTGAATCAAACATTACATATACTTCATGCTGCATGCTGCATTCAGGTCACCAGTATGATGAGAGCAACTTAAAGATGACAAGTACTTTGTGCAATTACGTAAATAAGATGTTCCGCGTCTTCGCTTTCTAAGGTCGATAAATGGATTTGGGGTCACTGCGATGCGTGGGTAAATTATGCAGTAATTACAAACTTACTTACGCTACCTTTTTTGAGAGTTGTTCATGCCGCCCGCATCAATTGGGCTCCAGCGACCTTAACCAGGTCTCGGTCCATCGTGTGTGAGGAGGGTGGTCCGACGACCTTAAATAAGTCCTATATCATTGTTTCAGCTCATAAATGACGCCCACAGTGGAATGCGTTCACGCGAAACTCTGGTGCCCCAAGCGTGTCGTGTGAGGCTGGGGTTTTGTGTTTTAGTGGGTAGATGAGTTCCAGAGTCCCACATAATTTTTAGGGGGTGGCTGTATGCGTAAAGAATTTCCCCAGTCAAACAAAAACACCACTACTGATTCGGCCTCCTCCAAATTGATGGAGGGAAATTAGCTTACTGTGCTACGCTGGCAAGCCGGGTTTGTATCAAGTTTTCCTTCTTTTGCGGCTAGCTGGTTTGCCTATTGCGTTCCCTTAGTCACCTCTTACGACACCCTCAAGACGGTAAGGGGGGGTTGGTCCTAAATGCTTGTTAAAAAAGTGTATAAGGCGAGTGTGAATGAAAGCGTTGGAAGTGTTGAAAGACCAAATCAGGGACGTCTTGAAAAAAGGCCAGGTCAAGAGTACCCTAAACCGAAGAGCATGTATGAAGGGAATTATGAAAGTGGACGAAGCGAAACAAGAATGTAAGGATCGTAGCAAGTGGAAAGAAGTGGTCTCTGCCTACCCCTACGGGAAAGAGGCGTGATTATATAATAATATAATAATAAAAATTATCGTAGTAACCATGTCTTATCGCGAATTCTCAAATCAGAAAAAGGCTACATCAGTTCTTGCTACGAAAATTTGACGCGGCACCTGTATTGTGTCGCGAGGGGCGTGTGACAACTTTGTTTTTATTACCGGATACCATCACGATGTGTATTGTTTGAGGTAGTATGTATTGTAAGTAGGTTACACGCGATCTATCTGATCTGAGTTTTGGAGCGGCGCGGTCTATTCAAATTGTCAGATTAATTGATTAGAGGTGGCTTTTTGGGTACAGAGGAGAATACAGAACGTCACGCAATCTGTTTTGTTTTTACTAGTAACTTGAATGGTTTTGACACTAGGCTTGCGTGATGCAACGCCAGGGTCTAAGATGGGGCAGACAATTCAAGGAAATGCCCTGTCGGGCACCGGCTCTCACATACACACGACGGAACACAGTAAAACTGCTTGTCGCTTGGAGGCTTGACTTAGATGTGAGGTTGGTAGCTAGCCGGACGGACCATTATATCCTACGACCAAACGTGCTGGGTTTTGTTGGCTTTTACAGCACGCGTTTTTTCCCAGCGCGTGTTGAGGAAGTTCTATATCTACCAAATGTAAGATCTATTGCCAACGACTGCTTCGTTGGTCTAGTGGTTAGATGTGCCGCCTTTGGATCAACGGGTCCCGGGTTCGATTCCGGGGTCGGGCAAGTGTCTGTCTAAACCAGAGGCACTGGCTCGGAGTCTGGGTGTCATTTCTATCTATAATATTATGTATGTATTTACAAAAAAAAAGTATATAAGTAGTTTATCATCCATCTCGTTACCATAACAGAAGCATTAAGTTGCTTAGCTTGGGACGAGATGGCGTTGTGTGAAATGTCCAAGGATATTTATTTATATTTATTATTTATTATTACCAGTACATTAAGAACCCCATTTCATCCTAAGGATGTCGTAAGGGCCGACATAAGGAAACTACAAGCCCGATAACCTACCCGCAACAGAAAACTTGATACAAAACCCTGTGCCGACCCGTCTTGTCAACGTGGCACAGTAGGCTAATTACCCTCCATGTAACTGGAGGAGGCCAAACTCAACAGTGGGTCATCTATTGGCTGAGTAGTAGTATAGTAACATGAAAATTTCGAGTGTTTATTAGCAGTATACCAATTATGAATTTATTAATTACTAGTGACCCGCCCCGGCTCGGCACGGGTGCAATGACGCACATCTAAATTTATCAGTGTTTCTCTACAATATTATGCATGTATAATCACTCTATCTATTAAAAAAAAAACGCTTCAAAATCCGTTGCGTAGATTTGAAGATTTAAGCATACTTAGGGACGGTAGGATGACAGCGACTTTAACATAAAAAATAAAAAAAGTTTAAAGAACAAGAAACTGTAAACTAATATGGGTGATGCCAGACATACCACTACCACATGGGACCAGTCCTTTGCGCCTAAAGAATATTTTCAAAAGAGATTTTATTTTTAAATACCCATGCCAATGTGCCAGTACGTTTGGCTGGGTGACCAGCCTTTTGAGCCTAAACAATATTCACAAAAGCGATTTGATTTCTAAATATCCGTGCGAAGACGCTGCGTACCGCTAGTATAAAAATCCAACACCAAACGGCAAAAAGGCGGTTAGTAGCTAGTATTTATAAAAAAAATACAATTACAACATGATTGACAGACACTAGAAGGTTTCAAATGTACTTGTAATGTAGGACTTTCAAATGTACACTGAGTTAAGAACACTTGGAGAAAGGTCAACAGGCGCACTAGAAAGAGGAGATCCCGGGGTCATATTGCACATAGATATGTACTCCTGAGGCTCTCGGTGACGGTCCGGTGACACCGCCCGCCGTCACCGGACCGTCAGTCACCGAGAACGAGATTATTTCGGGCCGAGTTTAATGCCGGCTCTACAATCACGCGTGACGTCGCGCCGAGAATTCACGCCGTGAATAAACGCCGTGATCCGCGTGTTCGCAACTATGATGGACGACAATGCAATTTCTAAAGCAAATCCTTTGACGCGCGCCAAAAAACCGACACTGATCGGGGAACGGTGCGAAGCGCGAACGAGAAGGCGAGAACAACATCTACACTCGTGATTCGCAGTTGTCGCGGGCTATCGCGGCAGTTCGCGGCGCGAGTGTAGAGTTGGCTTAAGATGACGTGACGGCGATCGTTTGTCCACCGCGACGATAAAACGGTCGTTCAGTCAAAACAAAAATCGGGCGAACGGCGCGGTACGACGGTAGTGTGTGGACAAGAACAAAAGTGTTTTGTACTGCCGGCACATTGAGTTCTAGCGGTCAAGCCGAACTACTCGAAACATCGGCGGCCGGGATGACGGCTCTCGGGTGTCGGACACATGGCCATAGTAAATGTATGTGTCGCTAACTCGGCGCCGTCATCACGTTCTCGGTGACGGCGGCGGTGGACAAACAGCCTGACACAATGTATACTACTACTAATCAGGTACTGTCCGTGTGGTGACGGATTAAGAATACACAATGTCACCAACCCAAACCGTCTTGAGGGTGTCGTAAGAGGCGACTAAAAGAATGCAAGGGGCAGATCACCTAGCCGAAAGAGAAGGAAAACTTGGTACAAATCCTGTGCCAACCCGTGTTGCCAGCGTGGCACAGTAGGCTAATTTCCCTCCGTGAATATGCAAAGGCCCGACCCAGTAATGGGTCATTTATGAACTGAAACAACAACTAACTAGGCCATTGATGACCCACTGCTGAGTTGGAGCTCCTTCCATCACAGGGAGGGTAATTAGCCAACTGTGCCACGCTGGCCAGACGGGTTGGCACAGGGTTTGTACCAAGTTTTCCTTCTCTAACGGCTAGTTTATCGGCTTTGTCTTTTCCTTTTGTCGGCTCTTAAGACAACCTCAGGATGAAATGGGGTGGTGAAACTATGTATTCTAATTTGGTCACCACATGGAAGTATAAATAAACACTTAGCCACAAGAGAAGTTTTCCTTCTCTTACGGCTAGTTTTTCAGCCTTGTCATTTCCTTTTGTCGGCTCTTAAGACACCCTCACGATGGAATGGGCTGGTGACACTGTGTATTCTAAATTCGTCACCACATGGAATGATTATCCCCTACAAAACACACATTTCTCAATTTCGTTTATGTGTGAAATGTTTTAACTGTCAATATTATAGCCTAAAGTGTTCGCACGACCTATAATTAACTGTTTGAACGATCTCTCGTGTAAATATTTGCCAATCACGCATCTTCCATACTTAGGGTTGCCAATGTTTTATGTCACCACCCCATTCCATCTTGAGGGTGTCGTAAGAGCCGACAAAAGGAAACGACAAAGCCTAGAACCTAGCCGTAAGAGACCACTTGATTTTTTTTTATATTTTTTTTAGGCTCACCAACAAATGTTTACACTTTAAAAAAATAAATTTCATACAAACATGATTTAAGGCTTAGTGTCACAATTTGTTTTATGTAAGCACCTCATGCACTATTTCATAATAATAAAAATGTACTTATATTAATCAATAAAAACGAATGCTAGCCCAATTACAATATAGGTACTAACTTAATAGGTTTTTTTTTTAAATGATTTATTCAATAAATTTTACATATGTACCACAATGCATCCTTCTGCCAAACTGCTTAACAGTTTGTAATTGTAATTGATAGGATTGGGTGAAAGGAGGATTGAAAAAAACTTGATAGGAAATCATATGCCATCCCATCTGGCCAGTGTGGCACAGTAGGCTAATTACCCTCCATGTACTTGGAGGAGGCCGGACTCAGGAGTGTGCCGTCTATTGCCTGAATAGTAGAAGTAGTAATAATTTAGGAAACCCCTGCACTAGATATAACCTGTATCGCGGGGGCAGAGAAACTGCTTGCTAGACAAAGAAACTTGCCCGACCCCGGAATCGAACCCGGGACCCGTTGATCCAAAAGCGGCACATCTAACCCATTTTTTCTTTTTGTTCGCCCGGGGTAAAATCCTTTATGGACTATCCCCGTCGGCCACGGGGATGGCCGAGGGGGGGGCGTGTGGGACTCTCCCCCAGAGTGGGGGCCTACCCACTAAACATCCCAGGGGTGCTCCAACTCGCGTCCTGTTGCGGCATTGTGGGATCTGATGCAGAACCACGTCGGCACATCAACCCCTAGAGCATCGAGGCAGTGACAAAGATTGAAAACAATGCTTTTCCTAATATTTTGTACAGAGTATCCATATCAGTGCTCATTCCGTTATGACTATAGGATTTTTCTTGTCCTGTATAAACTGTATTTCGGATTATCCTGTTTTGTACAGGGTGTTTACCTATACCATAGTGAAGTGACTATACCATAGTGAAAACAGGTCGTGAGTTACATGTTTTAAATGGACGGGGTACATAGACACGAGCGCGGGGAGTCTCTTCAAAAATGATTCAAGAGATGGATGGAATGTTAAAATGAGGAATTGTGTATGAAAGGTGTCACTGTAAATATGACGACTGATATGTGTGTATGAAGACTACCACTTAGCGTGAGACAGGGGTCCTAAGATGACAATGGTCATTTTAAATATGACGATTTATAAAAGTTTTGTGAGATCTGGCTGATGTTTGGCCCTTTGCAACTATTGCGCGAGTTTGCTCTCACAAATCTGTCTTATATCCAGTTTTTTCCCAAAAAAAGGCGATCTACTATAGAGCAAATGAGCAACTATAGAGTTTCTTGCCAGCTCTTCTCTGTAGAGATGCATTCCGAACCGGTGGTAGATGGTAAATAATTAATTTTAAATTGTAGATTTTAATTTTCTTTTTATTATTTGACTTCTCAAATGAGCCAACTTGATTAAATGAAAAACTCATTTTGATTTTGATAAAACCTACGTAAATAAAGTTCCTTTTGAGTTTGAGTTTGACATCCTTAGCAAGGCATGTCAAAAAACAAACACTTTTGCACATAACACTTATTATTAGCGATGATTAGACCTTTTGCAGAGTTGCGAAATTTTTCGGGAGGTAATACTAAGTTTCATGCATCATTGTCAGTATTTTACAGGTACACGTCACTAAAATTATATATTACTGGCTAATGCACGCGGTTTTGCTCTCATGGATCTCGAACATCCTGATGGTATTGTCTCTACTCCACTCTATTCTTTTATATCTATACTCTATACTAATATATAAAGCTGCAGAGTTTGTTTGTTTGTTTGTTTGTTTGTTTGAACGCGCTAATCTCAGGAACTACTGGTCCGATTTCAAAAATTCTTTCAGTGTTAGATAGTCCATTTATCGAGGAAGGTTATAGGCTATATTTTATTTTCAAAGGAATTAGGGATCCGTATGAAAATTACGATTTTGTAACCCAAGGTGTAAAATCGAAAACCTATTTATGCGTGCGCTGCAAAAACGATTGACAATAGAACAAAATGAAGTACTACGAGTTTGTAGGTCTTATTAAAATCTACAAAAAAGTCTGCGAGAGCACATATCTAACTATCATAGTTTAGTCACAATAACCACTTTTATATTCATAAAAAAAATGCATAGAGATAAGCACGGGTTCGAAGTCCACGCGAGCGAAGCCGCGCCCAAAAGCTAGTTCTTTATAAGAATTATCTCATTATCTCTCTTATAAGGTGTATAAGATTGATAAAGTGTATTATCACGCTAATGTGTATATGAGTGTGGTGACGGATTTAGAATATATATTGACACAATCCCATTCAATCCTGAGGGTGTCGTGATGAGGGCCCGACAAAAGGAAATGACAAGGCCGAAAATCTAGTCTAATAATAAAGAAATTGTATATGTACAATAATATAGCTTATACATCGGAATAACACATAGGCTACAATTTATAAAGAAAGTGTGTGAATTGTCCAAAATATGACAATAAGTGTTAAGTAAGTAGAATAAAACCGTGTGGTGATGGATTTAGAATAAAACGCCAGCGTGTCACAGTAGGCGGATTTCCCTCTATGAGTTTGGAGGAGGACTAACTGAGTAGTGGGTCCTTTACGGGCTGAAACAACGAAGTAGAAAAAAATCTGATGAAAACGAAAAACCATCATCACGCGGGTAATACCGCGGGGCGCAGCTAGTTTCTCTAAATATCTTTTCTCGTACTTTTCTCGTGGCTCGTGCATCTTATGATATTCCTCAAGAGAGAATAGGGTGGTAACACTAAGTATTCCGTCACAATTTGGACAAAAAACATTTTATTCTAATTAAACTCTCACTTTTCAAGTCATGATCATAACATTCTACGTTATTGTACGAATATCAGTTTATTATTCATATTAATGCTAATTCCTAGGTATTTAAGACTTGATTCCGGTATGTCAGTAGCTACGATAGTTATGTAACCCATTAATGCCTCTGAGGTGGCTTGGTCGACGAGAGAGATGTACTGGTCCTGGGATTTGAGGTCTCCCATTTGTCTATACTCCGACGTATATCAGTTGAGACTTTTGTTGAGTTGTTGCTGTTGAGTCCTCTGTCTATACATTTGGTCTGGGAGTCAAGGTAAGATGTCAACATACATACTTGTATGACAAGATATTTTTAACTATGCTAATATAAAGAGTGATTCATACACACTGATCATACTGATAGATATTTTTTAACCCCCGACGCAAAAAGAGGGGTGTTATAAGTTTCACGTGTCTGTCTGTCTGTCTTTCGGTTTGTCTGTCTGTCTGTCTGTGGCACCGTAGCTCGCGAACGGATGAAGCGATTTCAATACAGTTTTTTTTGTATGACAGGTGAGTTACGGGCGAGTGTTGAATGAAAATCGGTTAAGTCGTTTAAAAGTTATAGGTGGTGAAAGTGGGGAAGAATAACCAAAAGTCTGCAAATATAGTGGGGTCTCAAATTAAAGCGCATCACGTGTACATTACAAACATCATAAGCGTGTACCTATAAAAAGCAAAAAATAAAAATTAAATTAAAAATTTAAATAAACCCCCGACACAATGACAATTAACGTCATGGGCCAAACATCAGCCAGATCTCACAAAACTTTTATAAATCGTCATATTTAAAATGACCATTGTCATCTTAGGACCCCTGTCCCATGCTAAGTGGTAATCTTCATACACACATATCAGTCGTCATATTTACAGTGACACCTTTCATACACAATTCCTCATTTTAACATTCCATCCATCTCGGAATTCAATCCAATCGGAAGGTTCTTATGGAGCGTAATGAAATATCAGCTTGCAGAGCTAAGTACTTGCATGCAGTGGATAACAATAATAAATCTCCCCAGCCCTGGCCCATAATTTATTAAGATGCGATCTATATTCACTCTTCGCATACATCGGGTAAATGTTGGCAAGGAGAGGGTGAAGACGGAGTATTGGAGCCTGTATCGAAAGGGCAAAGATATATTATTGTTCATGCGGGAGGAGATACTGGATTTGTTACAAATGCACTACTTGTGTTTAAATCAAACACAAAAAGTGGTGATTATCATGACGAGATGAACAGTACCAACTTTAAAAAGTGGGTTATTGAAAAACTTGTGCCTAATTTACGAGAGCCATCAATAATAGTAATGGATAATGCTCCTTATCACCGAATTTGTATGAATAAGGTCCCAAATACGAATTCCTTAAAAAAAGATATACAATTATGGTTGACCCAAAATAAACTTGACTACGGAGAAAATTTGACTGCCTAACTGAAAACCTGCATATGAGATTGAAAAAAATTTTAGAAGACAATAGACACAAAATAAATGCTTATATTTACCATCTTATCACTGTGATCTCAATCCCATTGAACTCATATGGAGCACAATGAAACGGAAAGTTGCTGATGTAAATATTGAGCACCAAAATGCGGAAATTCCCCGCCTAGTTAGAGAAGCTTTTGACGCTATTACAGTTCATGAGTGGGAACAGCATTGTAAACACGTTCGCAAGTTAGAAGGAGAATATTTAAAACATGATTTGTATTTAGATAAACCATTTATTATAGAAGTGGTAAGTGACACTGAAACCGAAAGTAATAGTGATAATGATGATACCCCTATGGAAATAAGCGGAGTATGGCCTCACAACCAGGATGAAGTTGTGTGTGCAGGTTCATCTAAAGATCACAATTATTGTAAACCTGGTTTTCAATAAATCATTGTAAAGCAATTTGTCCTTTTTTATTACACTACTCTACCACTAGGTACCGCTGCTAATTATAAATTAGTCAAATTTGGTGCTAGTGGTTATATACGGTCATAACCAAATGATAGACATCCAGGTACCTCTTAACCTACTTAACTTCGCAATAAATGAAAGTTGTACCCCCCCGTAGAATGTTTTATCTGCTGAATTTCCACTTCATTGCGTTACTTTTAGATAATAAAGCCATTGTTTATTGCTGAGAGACTAAACGGTTAGCGTACCTACGTAACTGTAAATTAACAAATTCTTTTTATTTATTTTATTATTTTTATATAAGTGTCATTATTTTTTTTGTAAAATTAAAATAATGATACTGTATCACTACATAGTAAAAAACAAAGTCGCATTCTTCTGTCCGTCCCTATGTATGCATAAATCTTTAAAACTACGGATTTTGAAGCGGTTTTTTTTTAATAGATAGAGTGATTCAAAGGGAAGGTTTATATGTATAACCCACCCCCGCTTTGCACGGGCGAAGCCGGGGCGGGCCACTAGTTTTTTATAAAACGATTATGTCAAATGTGAAATTTCCTTCCTGAAAACTTACTAAATTTTGGGCACCTTATATTAATTAGCAACACTGAATCGACGACGGTGCTGACCTCTTTCAGTTCACAGATAAGTTGGTAGGACTGTAAACGTGCGCTCCGAAGCACAGAATAAAAATAATACACCGAGACTAATATTAAAAAATAACCATTTGTCAGTCACTTTATAATGCAGTATGTCGAAACGTGTGTTATTTAAATACAATTTAGAATCATTAGCAGCTAATGCATTTTGTGATGCAAATCTCGACCTAATCTTGTTCAATTTAATGACGAATATGGAAGGACAAAGTTGCGTAATATTGTAGGGTTGTTACTTTTTGTTTAAAACTATTGTTGACGATGTTATGGTGATACGATAGAGTTTGCATATAACATCATCATCGTCGTTATCTCAGTCGGTAAAAGACCTACTCAAGTTCATTGAGAGCAATTAGAGGACTGTGCCATGCTGGCCAAAGAGCTGGCATACTCTTTCGTTTCAAACTAGGATGATATACTTAATACATGTATTTGTGCGTCAAGTCATTGTTGGTATTCGCGTATCTGCCAAATAGTTGACATCTGTGGCTATGGGTGAAATGCACATTTGTCGTTCCCATGAAAGTGATATTAATCTGGGAAAACCATCATAATTGGTCCACTCATTTCGGAGAATACCCAGAATACACAGATATAAATTATGTAGTAGGTAAAGATTCATATTGTAGCGACCAGGATGCTAGATACTTTACACAATTTCAAATTAAACAAATAGAAAATTACCAAAAAGTCCTACACCGCGATAGCGAAGTTTACAGAGCAATTCACACGATTATGAAATCCCCGACTACAGTTATCGAGGGATAGGTGCTGCGGCCCTCTACCAGATAAATCAACACGTCTGGCTGGATGATGATCCCTTTGCGCCTAAAATACCAAACGGGCACGTCTAAATGTATACTTCTCATCAGAAAAATCGAAATAGTTCTCTTTTTATGGTTGTTAAACAGAATACGAAACTTATGTAAGTTAAATTTGAATTTAGAACATTAACATTAGGATTTGAAAACCTTTTAACGTTCACTATTAAACGACATTTGACATAATGTATATTCCTAAATACACTGACCTGCAATAATAATAATAAGTACTACACTTTTAATATATCAATTGTTTCTAAACTATAGAAGTTAGAGATTTAAAATAAAAAACGTTTTATAGCAAATATTATCAGCGACTATGAAGTTTTTATATACAAAATTAAAAATCTTACGAGTGCTTTTTATTTCGAAAGTATATCTTGTGTACTTAAAAAGTTATTGCAATTGCAAAGTGTGATACTTAGTTTTGCAGCCCAGTGTGTATACATTTTTCTGATAATCCTTACAAAACATAAACTTGCAAGGTGTTTCGATTTTTCTGATGAGAAGTGTATTTATTTGTGTAGTGTTGTATATTACGTATAACGGGTGAAATGATGAATTTCCGCACACCACTCTAAGCAGACAACTAAACATACCTTCCACCACAACTGGGTCACCATAACTCGACATACACGCATTACAAAGGGCATTTACGCAACTTAAATATATTCACAGTAAATTGTAATAAGCAGTAGTACAACTGCGTGATAACGTATAAAACAAATGATACAGTATTGGCATTTGAAGCTTTTTTAAATTACATCGCGTTTCGGACCCGTATCATATACCTGTGATACAAAAGTGATAATTTATGGAATGGTAAAGGAATATCGACAGAATTGTTATGTCCACACATAAAGTGAAAACAATATTTTAAATGGATAAAAAAGAGGAAGTGCTGTGACAACGAATTGGTTTTTTTGGTCCTTAGGTTCCGGCTAATCCGTGTGGTGACGGATTCAGAATACATAGTGTCACCAACCATACCGTTTCTCCCAAGAAAAAGAAAAAACATATACGAAACCCTGTGCCAACCCCTCTGGCCACTGTGGCATAGTAATTACCCTCCATGTAATTACAGTAGGCACGACTGATCGCTTATTCATGTATGGGCTAGTAGTAGTAATCAACGAACCAACGACATGGTCTAAGGAACATAATATGTTTCATCAACCAGAAAAAATATCGTGACTGTTATTTGGTTCCGGATTGACCTTACTCCGATCCAGATTACTGTTTACCTTGATGTTGTTTTACTTTTGAAGGGGTCACCTTGAGTTACTGTTTATTATAAATATTTACCGCGTCTTCACTACTAAAAGTAACCCATTTCCTTACATAATACATTTCTACAATAACTACATAGATCACATCTTCGGTTGCGAGCCTCGGTAATGTGATTGTCATTCGATTTGCACATAGATCAATCGTTGCGAAAAATTGTATCGATTATTGAGTAAAAGTTTAATGTAAACGTGACGTGACGGTGCCTAATCTCAGTATGGACTGAGATTGTCGTATAAACCGACTAAACAAGACAGGAAATCCATGGCAGGGTCCATGAGGATTTCTAACGAGTAAAACGAAAGGATTACATAACGTTAAAAGTGGTGGCAATAATGATGTCTTCGGTTTTTGCTATCATTACACATTGATATTAAAGACTTTGCTAACAGAAAATATGATAAAATGAGTGTCCATGGAGTTTCTTGCCTGTTCTTCTCCATAGGATCTACTTTTTGGAACAAGCAACTAGATTCCTAACTTCACTTTTGACCTTTCAAAAACACCTGTACACCTGTAAATAGGTTCAATTGAAATAAATTATTTGAGTTTGAGTTTTTTGAGTTTGATTTTCAGCGTGTATTTGACATTATTTAGTTCCCGACGTTTCGAATACTTTGCGGCAGTAGTGGTCATAAGATAGACTAGTTGACAGTTGTCTTCAAAGGTATACAGAAAATGTTTACATCTAAATATTCGAAACGTTGCGAAATAAATAATGTAAAATACACGCGACCAATCTGTTAGAAAAAGATTTTAATTTCAATTGGTGATTGGTTTAAAATTGCTACCTCAATTTGGCACGTAAATAGATTCTGTACCTTTATATATATTTTAGATCTCGTTGGTCTAGTGGTTAGATGTGCCGCCTTGGATCAACGGGTCCCCGGTTCGATTCCGGGGTCGGGCAAGTGTCTTTGTCTAAACCAGAGGCACTGGCTCGGAGTCTGGGTGTCATTTCTATCTATAAGGTATGTATTTACAAAAAAAAAATATATATAAGTAGTTTATCATCCATCTCGTTACCATAACACAAGCATTAAGTTGCTTAGCTTGGGACGAGATGGCGTTGTGTGAAATGTCCAAAGATATTTATTATTATTATTTATTTATTATTATACTACTCAGCCTATAAATGACCCACTGCTGAGTCGGGCCTCCTCCAGTTAAATGGACGGTAATGAGCATACTCTGCCACGCTGGCCAGACAAATCGGCACATCGTTTCGTATCAAGTTTTCCTTCTCTTGCGGCTAGGTTATCGGGTTCATTATTTCCCTTTGTCGGCTCTGACGACACCCTCATGATGGGCTGGGTGGTGACACTATGTATTCTTAATCCGACACCACACGGACTATATTCGAATCCTCTAGTTTTTCAGCACTATATCTATGATCTTCTTGAGAATATCACTTGCGCGATTTAGGATTCCTTTGTTTCTAACTTTCTTAATTTGGCACGTAAATAATCTCTGTATCTTTATTATATTTAGTACTAGCTGTACCCAGCGCCACTAACTGAAACAAATTTGAAGGAAAGCCATTACACAAATATTCAATTTAATTTGTTTAATATCCTTTGTGGGCTTCTTAAGATTCTTTAAAGGACATACGACAAACATTAATTTTTATATGTATGATACTTTAGATTACTTTTATGGTCGCACTGCACTTGGTAGATGGAACATTTGCCAAAAAGTCACACAAAAAAACGTACTAGCATTTATATGGTCAAATACAACATTTAATTATTGCGCTATCGTACACAAAAATGGCCTATTTATATTACATCAAAAATTTAACATTTAAGAGCTATTACAATTATTCGTTACTAGAGACCCGCCCCGGCTTCGCACGGGTGCCATTATGACATATAAACCTTCCTCTTGAATCACTCTATCTATGACAAAAAACCGCTTCAATCCGTTGCGTAGTTTTGAAGATTTAAGCGTATATAGGGACGGACAGACGACAGCGACTTTGTTTTATACTGTGTATTGATTATTATATTTCTTCCTGTCCTACGCCCCGCGCCGGGGCGGTCTAGTCTCCCTCCGTCTTACGAATTTTAGGTCAGATCACGTGTCCTGACGCGAGTTTGACATTTTATACGCATCCCAAGAAAAGTGCTCACCGCCGCTAAAGTAGTTTTCACTTCAACCCTCTTACGAATTTTCGTTATGGTACATATCCTTCATAATAACAAATCAAATCAAAATGATTTTTATTCGAATAAATCGTTGCAAATGCTTTTAATTAGTCAAAAGTTAAAATTAAACATAATTCATCATTTTATTTTTACCACCGGTTCGGAATGCCATTCCACAGAGAAGAGCCGGCAAGGAAATCCATGGATGCTCTTTTAAATGAAAGGGTTACAATGATGGTGGTACAAACAAGTCTGACAGATTAGTGAGAGCAATTACACGCATAAACAGGAGCTTTATTTACTTAAGTGTTATCACAAAATTCTTATAAATCATCATATTTTATCATCTTACGGCCACTGTCTGTCCCACGCTTTTATACATTTTATACCCATGCCAAGAAAAGTGCTCAACACCGCTAAAGAAGTTTTCACTTCAAAAATCTAGCGTACAGAAATACCGCAAGCCAATAGCCATATGAGGTAGCAGCATTATAATATGGCAAGCGTGAGATTTGTCTAGATGGCGTGAAAGCGTGGAGCAAACATTTCGGATCCATTCTAAACAGCTTTATCGATATGGCGCGTTACATGTGAATATCGATTTTACATGATTTCTATTTCATCTTCTTGAATTGATTCGTCATTTTGTTTACATATAATTTTATAAAATGTTTACGTAATTTTTGCACGTTGTAATGAAGATACTTTGTGCGTTCACTTAAGTTGTTACGGAAGAGTGATTATTTCACGAAACGATACCATAATGGCGGTATCGTAAAAGGCGACTAAAATAATGGAAGAGATAGAACACCTATCATACCATCAGGTCTGGTCAGGTACTAAGTCACCCTCCGAGGGCTGACGGGCCTCCTTCTGCGGGGCCGATGTCGCAGAAGGAGGCAGCGGGGCGGGTCGCAAGGGAGGGAGCTCCGGCTGACCCGCGCCGCGGATGGAGGCAGGGGTGGAGGGGAGTTCGTGACGATGCGGTCCCCTTCTGCCCTCGCCTAGGAGGCCGGTGGTGGTTCGGGGGAGCCGCCACCGACGAAAGCCTCGATGACTGAGGGCGTCCCAGTGTACCGGGACGCCCTCTCTGATAGTCGCTTGCCCGCGTTACGGGCACCACGCCGGGGCGTCACAGTAGAATGCGTTTACGCGAACTTGTGGCGCCCCAAGCGCGCCGTGTGAGGGTATACCGCTGGGGTTTTAGTGGGTAAATGACTCTTGGTTAGACGACCCTTGTCGGAGTCCCACATAATCACCGACCTCTCCCCCGGGGGGCGGTGGTATGCATAAAGAATTCCCCCAGCGAAAACAAAAAAAAAAAGGTACTAAGTCACCCTGGGGCGAAGGGTTCCACGCCACGTGTACCGGGTGCCATACCAAGGAGCAATATTGCTCCTGAGGAGGATGCTCCAGAAGGAGCTTGTAGACTGAATGGGGTTGAGATCTGCCCGTTCCCACACCGCACGCCCATGGAGATACAGTCAGGGTCCACGGGGCAGCAAGCGTCGGACGGTACACCGGGTCGTTTAGTAGGTATGCCTCCGTCTCCTCACTGAGGTGGAGGAGTCTCTCACACACCCCTGCTGGCCATCTGGGATAGTCCATAAAGGTTTTTACCACAGGTAAAAAGAAAGGTACAGGAGGTCAATTTCCCTTCGCGGAATTGCCGGTGACCTGTGTCTGCAGTGCGTTATTTGTGGACTCGGAGCTTGGGGCTCCGTTAATCAAGGTGGGCCAAGGCCCCCAAGGTGGCAGAGCATGTGCCCCCATTTGGGGAGCGTAACCCGCGGCCCTGAAGGGGGCAGTCGATGGTTTTATGTGGGTTGGTCTGGGTTAGGGCTGCCATCACCTATATTGCCGACGCCGGATAAACACGGGAAAAACCCCGGACATTTGGGCGAAATATGGTATTTTCCCCGGACACCCCTAAAAACGTATTTTTTGCAACCAAAATAAAACATCGTTATCTTTTTTAAATTTTTGATCTAAGCTTGTTTTTAAATCGAATGAAGTACATATACAAAAATAATTTCCCCTGTCAACAAAAGGGACACTTTTCTAAACCCCTACCGGACGGCCCCCCCGGGCGCCCTTACAACTAGGGGAAATCCGGGGAAATCCGGACGGATGGCAGCCCTAGTCTGGATGCTAAATACCCTCATGACATATTCCAACGAAACAAAAGAATAAAGAGAAAAAAAAGATGGGCCATAAGTTTGAGCCACCCTATTGAAATAAAAATAACCTGGTGCACAAATATTTGTTCATCCGAATTGCACTCTATGTCAAAGGTGAAAGGTCGTATTTTCGGTTACACATGTTACACCGTTCGCAGGTCAAATGTCATAATGAGTTGACATCGCACAGATTATGCAACACACAGTCGTGATACTTACACACTTCACTGTACTCTTTATGTAACTAGTGTGCATCTGAATGGGATTGCAGACGGGCGATACACTGTTGAGTCGGGCCTCCTCCAGTTACATGGAAGGTAATATAAGCCTACTGTGCCACGCTGGCCAGGCAGGTTGGCACAGGGTTTAGTATCATCAGATCCCACAATGCCGCAACGCGAGTTGGAGCACCCTGGGGAGGTTTAGTGGGTAGGCCCCCACTATGGGGGAGAGTCCCACACTCCCCTCGCTGGCCATCCCCGTGGCCAGCGAGTGGAACTTTACCACGGGAGAAAAAAAAAAAAAAAAAGTTTAGTATCTAGTTTTCCGTCTTTTGCGGCTAGGTTATCTGTCATGTCGATATATTTGTTAGAAAGTAAATTAAACAACTCATTATCATGATAATATCAGGATGACCGAGCTTTGCTAGATATATTTTTTTTATAAATTGTGTTTTTTGGAAATTATATTTAAGTACGAATTACGCAAACACTCATTGACTTCGTGTTACTTAACAACGCCATCTGCTGTTGTGCTCACAAAAAAGTAGTATTATTATTCGTCAATAGATGTCAGGATTCATAGCTAGATAGATTTATCGCCCCCGAAACCCCCTATATACTAAATTTCATGAAAATCGTTGGAGCCGATTCCGAGATTCCAATTATGTATATACAAGAATTGCTCATTTAAAGATATAAGGTAGAAACCTTATTGACCCATTAAAGAGGACTTAGAACACACAATGTCACCAACTCATACCATCCTGAGGGTGTCGTAAGAGACTGTAATTTATACTGCGACATCCCATCGCCCGTCTGCAACGTCTAAGCTAATGTTTTATTGCGTCATAAAGTTATAATGACCTCAAAACAGAGAACAATGCTAATTCTTTTCATAAGTCGTCTGCCTTTTAACGTACGAAAATGTTTTAAATGCAATTCAATACTAATGGGGTGGGGGTCATTAAAGATTTCGATTCGAGATTTCGCGGTGACCAGCTAGTAGGATAATAAATGGGCGTAAGCTAGTTTATATTGTCATGTTTGCTCAATGCTACCATAGACAATAGTGGCCATAGACAATTTTGTTGTCTATGGGCATCGAATTCGTGGTCATTTGTGGACAATAATAAACGGATTTAGAATACTAGTGTCACCACCCCATTTCATCCTGAGGGTGTCGTAAAAGCCGACAAAAGGAAATAACCAGGCCGATAACCCAGCCACAAGAGAAGGAAGACTTGATGGAAAACCATTTTTTTTGTTGTCGCTGGGGAAATGCTTTATGCATACCATCGCCCCCCGGGGAGTGGTCGGTGATTATGTGGGACTCCGACAAGGATCGTCTACCCAAGAGTCGTCTACCCACTAAAACCCCAGCGGTATACCCTCACACGGCGCGCTTGGGGCGCCACAAGTTCGCGTAAACGCATACTACTGTGACGCCCCGGCGTGGTGCCCGCAACGGGCAAGCGACTGTCAGTGAGGGCGTCCCGGTACACTGGGACGCCCTCAGTCATCGAGGCTTTCGTCGGTGGCGGTTCCCCCGACCCACCACCGGCCTCTCAGGCGAGGGCAGAAGGGGTTTGCATCGTCACGACCTCCCGCCACCTCTGCCTCCGTCCCGCAGCCCCCTTCTGTGACATAACGGCCTCGCAGAAGGAGGCCCGTCGGCCCTCGGGTTAGTGACAACCCAAGGGCGTTGGTGCACCGCAGCGGTCCAGAACTCGCAGGGCAACTCTGAGGACAGAGGAGTCCCTGGAGGCCCAGTCCACTGAGGCGGGAGCCCCTGGCCGGTATGGCCCCACGGTTCATTGAAGCACTCAAGCCCCCTCACCATGACAAGGTGGCAGCACAGTCGAGGGGGGAGTTGATAGAAAACCTTTCCTAGCTTTCCTTCTCTTGTTTAGGTGATCTGCGTCTTGCGTTTCTTTAGTCACCTCTTACGACACCCTCAGGATGCAATTGGGTGGTGACACTATGTATTCTGAATATACATTTTTAATTTTACACTATTATGAACCTAATATTTTTTGTGGTTTGTCTGAATTTATTTTTTATTATATCTGAAGTCTAATCTATAAAATTCTCGTGTATACCGGTGTTTGTTATTAAACTCTGTCTGTGTAAATGGCTCTACCGATTTTCGTGAACTTCAGTGTGCGTATCGGCTAGATCTGCGAATCGGACCACATCACCCCAAAAAAAAACTTTTCCAGACATAATTTTTTGTTTTTATTTATTTATGATACAAAAATACATACAACCCTAAACTATCACCCCTCTACAATCAACCTCTATTTTTTAATAGCTATATTTATAAGGAAAAACAATGTTTGCCGGGTCAGCAAGTTTTTCCTGTACAATAAATCACTTTACAGAGTACAAGCTTCAAGTCAGACACACATTCCCAAAATAACCTTCCGTGATCCGCGAAAATAACTAAAACAGCATGTCAAGGTCTATTAACGAAAAGATAAGCCCATTGTTTTTGGTGGCGACCTGGGAATCGACTCTGGGACCACAATGCACAATTACCACACCAACGTGAGACGTGTTTACGCAATTTAGATAAAATTCGTGTTAGTACGTAAACGATATTAATACTGCTGTTGAGACGGCCTTTCTTTCCTTCTCTGGAGCCCCCTTCAGTAGCTGGGGCGTCCGCAGCTTTTCTATAGTTTCCCCCTCTGTAAAAAAAAAAAATATTAATAGCATATCATATCAAGTTTCCCTTCTTATCGGCCTTGTCATTTCGTTTTATCGGCTCTTACGACACCCTCAGCATGGAATGGGGTGGAGACACTATGTATTCTAAATCCATCACAACACGGTATTCATCATCATCATCATCATTTCAGCCAAAAGACGTCCACTGCTGGACATAGGCCTCCCCCAAGGATTTCCACAAAGGCCGGTCCTGGGCCGCCCGCATCCACTGCTTTCCGGCGACCTTAACCAGGTCGTCGGTCCACCGTGTGGGAGGCCTACCAGCACTGCGCCTTCCGGAACGCGGTCGCCACTCGAGGACTTTTCTGCCCCATCGGGCGTCGGTCCTGCGAGCTATGTGCCCTGCCCACTGCCACTTAAGTTTGGCCGGACGGTATTAATGACACGGTATTAATGAATAATAATTATTATTTTTACCACCAGTCTGACATTGGTAGGCAGCTAACATCACAACAGTTGACACAAGAGCCGCTCAAAAATTTGTAATTTGCCAAATTCCAAAATGTCTTGTTTGAAATCCTTTTAGGAAAACCAGTATTGCCATTCGTAATGTCATTGACAAATTTGATTACCTTGTTACTCTAGGGGCTGGATGAACCGCCTTTAGGGGTTCCAGGTTCGATTCCGGGGCCGGGCAAGTCTTTGTGTAAATCAGAGGCACTTGCTCTGAGTCTGGGTGTTATTTGTATTCGTGAATTTCATGGTTGTAAACCGACCCACGAATTAGGTTCCGTTTCAAAAAATAAGAAATTCATGGAAGAAAATTTATCCTACTTTTCCACGCTGATAAGACGGTTTGGAACAGGATTGTAAGTTTTCAACGTGGACTGCGCTTACGCGAACCGTTGGCGCCCCAAGCGTGCCGTGTGAGGGTATACCGCTGGGGTTTTAGTGGGTATACGGGTTCTGTCCCGGGAGTCCCACATAATCACCGACCTCTCCCCCGGGGGGCGGTGGTATGCATAAAGCATTTCTCCAGCGACAACAAAAAAAAAAAAAGGATTGTAAGTTTTACTTCTCTTCCGGCTAGCTGTCGCTTCTTACGACAGTATAATGTGGGTTGGTGACATTGTGTATTCAAAATCCGGCACCACACCGGCCGGAGTTTCTGATAATGTATTTCTCTATTACTTTCAGATGGTGCGCGTCTGCGCTCTGGTGGCGCTGTGCGCTTTGGTGGCATCGGTTAGCGCTGCTGAAAATTCTTCTAGGTTCCGTAAGTGTTATTTCAAAACCTATATTTTTACCTCAAAGAACACGAACTTAGCAATAATACAATAAATAAAATAAAACAACAATACACATTTTTTTTTGCCTAACGTTGGACGTTCGGCTTTATGTTGATAGTGGGCAGGCCACGTTATGTTGCTTTCCATCACGCAAGCCTAGGGTCAAAGGCATTCAAGTTACTGATAAAAAAAGAAAACTTTACCATTTTTCACTGGTTCGGACTGAAGAGCTGGAAAAAACTCTGTAGTTTCTTTTTTAGGTCGCAATTTTTAGGTGCAAGTCCGTAATAAGAGAAATTTGTGAGAGCTATATTCGCAAAGGGCCAAATATTAGTAACATCTAGTCTATAATAGTAACCTTTTACTGCCTGAGCCAACCAACACCCAGTGATGACAGCTGTTCACAAGCATGACGCAAGCACTCTCAGAGAAGGCACAGCTTCAGCAGTGGTCGTGGTTGATAGATTGATAGTACTAATGATAAGCGGTAGAGAGAACAGTGAATGCTAGACAAATTCTTACAATTCATAGCCAATTATACTCGTAGAACCTTCGGGGTCTATTATTTCGACCATAATGACGAGAACGCGTGGATTGTGGTACAAAAACTCATGATATTGTCAACATTCAATGAATTTTGAACAATGGTCACGATAATAATCTTTAGACTATTCGCCAGGCGAGAATTCTTAAAGAAATCTATCTTTCTGTCTGTATAAATAGTAGAGGCCAGCTATGAACCGCAGGAGGTGGCGGGCGGTCGGTTGCGTTAATTATTTATCTGGCAAAACTACAGCCACAGGTTCGATTCCGGGGTTGGGAAAATGTCTTTGTGTAAGCCAGAAGCACTTGCCAGTACACTTCTGGGTGTCATTTGTGTTCGGGAATTTCATGTTTCTAAGTTTCCAAGTCATTCAATTATTATTCAAGTCATTATCAGGGCACATAGCTCGCAGGACCGACGCCCCATGGGGCAGAAAAGTCCCCGTGGCGACCGCGTTCCGGAAGGCGCAGTGCTGGAAGGCCTCCCATACGGTGGACCGACGACCTGGTTAAGGTCGCCGGAAAGCAGTGGATGCGGGTGGCCCAGGACCGGCCTTTGTAGAGATCCTTGGGGGAGGCCTATGTCCAGCAGTGGACGTATTTTGGCTGAAATGATGAAGTCATTAAAAAAAGAAAAGAACCGTTTCCGTGTCAGCTTCTTATCTGTGTATAGGAGATTTCCACCTATATACTGACTCATCAAGGTTCTCATCAGGATCAAGGATCTGGAATCTTATGGTTCAGCTAAGGATTTTACAATATTTCACCATTTCATGTTAGGTAAAATTTATATTTCGCACAGTAGGCTAAATACCCTCCATGTGATTTGAGGAGGCCCAACTCAGCAGTGGGTCATAGCTGAGTAATAGTGAAGATCTCCCTCGGTATAACCATTTATGACCAAATGCGTTTCCCAATATCCGTTTTGCATATCAGTAATTTTGGATGGAGGTTCACTTATGGGATCTCAAGGCCTACTCCTTGACTATCCAGGCATAAGGTTTTTTTTAAATCCAGGTTAGGTTGACGGTGACATAGGTAAAAATAATGTAAAAATGAACTTTGTCTACCATTTTAGGTTAATTTTCTTACAAGTGTACATATAGCACATGTATAAAATTTAATTACTATTGCATGTATGTCTACCGATATTTGTATGTAAATAATAATAATTGTAAAACTTGTAAATACTATGTACAATTATATTGTTTATTTATATGTAAATTAATTATAACAAATGTCATTACAGAACCAAGAAAACGCAAAACTGGTATGTACACTACACAAATTTAAAACACTATCTTCACTTGCAACTTTTCAAATATCGAAAACGCTTTTTCTTTATCATTTGTTTTTTTTTTAATTTTTGGGCCAAATACATTTGTAGCGGTAGAATTATGTATGGATCTATTTTACCGCTAATGGAAACAATAAATAAATAATTATTGAGTCATTCATGGTGGTATACTTACCATAAGTTTACTTATTCTAAGTATAATGATTAAAAATCGCAAGGATTAAAAAAAATACAATTTTAAAACAAGTCTCCAGAGTATTTACTTTATATCTGCTGCTAAGCTAGCTACTGCAGCTACATAAGTAAACGAGTGGCAGTTAAATGCATAAATGCAAAATTACACGCATACACTAAACACTCGCTTACCTTTCAACACTATCTACCTACCCACTTGGCACTACTCGAAATTAAATTAATGGCATAAGTCTGTTTGGGCCAAATATAAATCCTCAGTTAAACAGCCAGATAGCGCTTAGTCACTTGAAATTGATTTTTTATCAAAGATTTTATTCCAAGGCTATTAGTCTGTCGTTTATCACTGGAGTAAATTTTACTTCCCGTTCGACAGGCATTTAAACACTTATATCCGTATAACATGTTTAACTTTTAATCCATGAAGTAGAAAATGCAATAAAAGAATTCAGATTCAAATAGAAATTCAATTATGTATTAATAGATACTATCCGGTCTTACATGTGGGTGATGATAACTTATGTAATTATAATTGAAAATGCAATCGATTATCAGATTGATAAATTTATACCTCAAGTCTTTAGTTATCAACTTGTTTAACTGAGAATAGAAAAATAGAATAGCATTCTAATCTCATTTGTTCTGAGTATGCAAAGCAATTTTTACGGCTATTAATTTTAACTTTCGATCTGTTGTAACTTTCTCCATAATTGTTATGTGTTTTTGCAATAATTGTGTAACTTGTTAGCTTTTATCTTTTTTTATATAACCATTTGGTAGATTGTAGACTAATATGTGGTAGATTAAAATTATAATAAATTTAGTGTGTAACATTTTTAAGGTTTGCTGTTTGTGAAGCATGTTATAAGCTGAACCGATATCGTCGTTTTTAAAACGCTTTGTGGTGGACATTTAAAGTATTAGATACTTAAAAATGGGAATCGTTTCAGTTGTCTAAGGTTAATTTGTAAATGTAACAAGATATTAAATGAGAGCCTATTGCACAATTTCGTTTATCTTGTAGTGACCGTCATGCTACATTCTTTAAACAATTTCCACACAAAATCAAAATTAAGTAATATCGTCTATAAATACGAGAATTACCAAAAAGACCTACATCGCGATAGCGAAGTTTATTTATCACGGATAAGAAATCTCCGACTTCAGTTAGCGTGGAAAACGCGCCGCGGCCTGCCAGACGTACTTCCTGGCCTGGCTGGATGATCATCCCTTTGCACTTAAAACTTTTAGTTTGAATCATGTATAGCTAAGAATAAATTCCATAACAGCATTTTTTATTCATCTCAGGCTATAGTTAATTGGACATCTGGGTCGATCCTCCCATAATTGGAAATTTAACTTCGCTTCTGGCTAGTAATTCTATCTATTTAGTTCCATTAGTTGAATTCACCATTCCAAATCAGCTACCACAGAGTAAATGCCTGTTATTAAAAAAGTGTAGTAGGCTCTTATAATATTCAATATTTTGTTAATTTTAATATCTCTTGTAGTGTTTGTATTCCTGATTTTGTTTTAATTTTATTGTATGTTCTTACTTTTCAATCTCTTGCCTTCTGTCTTATTTTAGTAGGTTAAAATGTTTACTTAGCGCCCTTTATCAAATGCTTTGGATCTATCCTCTGCTTTTATCGGTAGGTTAGAAAGGATTTTCATTTTCCTCTTGGTTTTCTTCTGCGCTCTGTAATAGTTATAGTTCTGGGGGTAACTAATCGTCTTGAGTAGTTAGAAATGGAGGGTGATGGCAACCATGAAGGGTGGATGCTGACAAGGTTATGATTTGCAGCGGAACTGCAGCCAGAAAAGCAAGCAGAGGTGGATGAAATGGTGAACAATCTTCTTCAATGGATACAAGGGTTCCAGCAGAAAAATAGGAAAGGTCCGACTTAAATGATAAGACTTATAATTTCAGTGTCCTGATTATTTGTACGATACGAATCTAAGGTTAATTTTACCAATTAAATTTAGGCTCTAATACCAGGATAATTAAGTGTATATTGTTAATTTAAAATCCAGTTTAGGAATCACAATTTCTTCAATTATGTTTTTCTTATCACAATTTCATCACAAGCTATCACTAGCACCACGCAAGCACGGGGTTCGCAGGTGTCACCGCAATTTAACCTAAATCTATATTCTAATTATTTCTTCTCACATTTTCAGCTCGCCAATACTTTGGAGGAAAACCTGAGAAGCCGAGACCTTTCGAGCCCTCGAACACATATCTGCCTCCGGTGACCGGATACCCACCTTCTGGAACACGCCCTTCGCCGACCTACAACGATGGACCAATACCTTCAAGCCCGACGTATCAGCCTTCAAGTCCTTCATATCAACCGTCGAGCCCAACATACCAGCCGTCCCTCCCAAGTGAACCGTCCTACCCTGATACCTCCTACAATCCAAGTCCTAGTCAACCCGACCAACCGAGCCCAAGCCAACCTACACAACCGTCCTATCCATCCCAGCCTTCCTACCAACCATCCCAACCTTCTTACTCACCGCCACAACCTTCTTATCTACCAAGCAATCCGTCAACCTCTGGATACCAGCCTAGTGAACCATCCTATCAACCTTCACAGCCTAGTTACAAACCAGATGAGACTTCCCAAACTGGATCGGACTCCACATCTACTTCTGCCTCCGGTTCTAGCTCAAGCACTTCTGGATCTAGCTCAGAGACAACTCAAACCCAGACCTCTCTCGACGATGACGATGACCGCCACCCTCCTCATATCCACGAGATCACTGTCGACTGCGGCAAGGAGATGATGACCATCAATATCGAGTTCAACAAACCGTACAACGGGTTGATTTATTCTCAAGACCATTTCAACGAACCAGATTGCGTTTACGTAAGAGAAAACTCCAATCGTGAGAAATTCTCGTTTACTGTCAGTCTCAACACGTGTGGCACCCGATTCTTTAGCGACTTCGAGAACGAGGGACAAGCATACTTAGAAAATGTTCTCGTACTTCAAAATGAAGTTGGCATTCAAGAAGTTTGGGATCATATCAGACGTGTTCGTTGCTTATGGGAGGGTAATCTGAAGAAACAACTGATTTCGTCCCTCAGTGTAGGAATGCTGAACCAGATTACTAGCAACTTTAGCGGTGACACAGCTATGGCTAGGTTGGATATTCAGACCGGTAAAGGACCTTTCGCTCCAGAAGCCAATGGCCTGATCAAGATCGGAGAAACCATGACTCTGGTAGTGTCAGTAAATGGAGACCCAGGTTTCGACATTTTCGTAAGAGAATGTGTTGCTCGTGACTCTGAAAGCCGTAACGTTGTACCTCTCACAGACTCTAATGGCTGTGTACTTAAGCCTAAACTCTTTGGTGCTTTCCAGAAGACTAGGGAAACTGGAAATACTGGGGCTTCAATCATTGCCTTTGCGTTCTTTAACGCCTTTAAGTTCCCCGATGAAATGGACCTCATTATCCAATGCGAAGTAGAGCTGTGTAAAACTGACTGTGATGTATGTCCAAACCCTGGAAGTCTTGAGCCAAGGAGACGGAGGCGAGACGTCGTCCACATTGGAAACAGGACCATGGAGCCTGTCACTACTATTAGTAAAGGTCTGAGGGTAGTTTTTGCTGAGGATCTTCCAGAAGCTTCTGGTCTTTGCATGACGCCTTCAGCGGCTTTGTGGGGAGGACTTTTGGTACTCTTCGGCTCTTTGATGAGTAGCATTGCTGTATCTTACTGTTGGCAAAAGTCACGAGGCTCCTTGAAGTTTTCATAAGCTGGTCATTAATGTTGACTTATTCCTAAATATTATAGGCAAAGTAATTATTATAAGTCCGATGAAGTTTATTTATCTATATTTTAGTACCTGCCATCTCTAGCAAGATTTTGCAATAATCTTTTAACACAAGCCCCATTAGTAACTGCCAAAAAGAGATCACATTATGCGTGTTAAGGTTCATATATAATCTGTATGTTTTTATAGTTTCATATAAAAATGGGAATTGCACCATTTGTGTCATATCAGTTAAGATTGAATGCAGATCAACAAATTGCTTTGGAAATCAGAGCAGACACTAACTATGCATTGAGTAAAAACTTTATGATTAATGTGAGATAACATACTTTGAAGTTTAACGACATCTTTTTCTACTATTTGTAACGAATACATTGTAACATAAATGAGAGAGTTATTCAGTAACACCACTACGTTACCGTTAGATGTAAATATGATTACTACTAGCTGACATAGACACGATTTGCTTTGGACTTGGCATATAATAGAACTTGGCAATCAAAATGTAAGAAAGTGGTGCCAAAATCTATATAACAGTTTTTAACTTGCTAAAATTACCTATTTACCAACATACATTAGGGACAGTCTATTAGTTGGGAATTACATTATATATGATACCATGATTGAAACTTGGAATTAAAAAGTATCAAACTCCGTCTATGGTATCGTACTAATAAAATGAACACCAGAATTTCACACATTGAAAGCATTCATTCTGTTGTAATTATGATTGTAATATATTATTTTATTTTTATAATAAGTTTAAAATCGAACTCACGAATGACGCAACGAATTATTTATTAGGAATTGGCTTTACGATATCGATAATGATTATTATACTTTTAATAATAGTACTTAATTTTTAGTATTATTTATAATCGTATTGTGTTTATGATACCACTTAATAAAAATGATATTATTATTGCAATTATCATCATCATATTTGGATCGGATTATGACAGGAATTCTTTTGTTTAACTTTATACTTTTTACATTTAAATCGCTCAAATATTATTTATTTAGATCTGTCTATTTGTAGAGTTTTTCTGTAATAAATATTCTTGTCATAATTTGATTACTTTGAATGTAAATTTATGATATTACACTGTACTACTGTCGTTTACATTTTAACAAGTTGTATTGTTTTATAAATTTTAGTGTCGTTATTAAGTTAAGAGACACAGAATGCAGTAAGTGTACAATTTAACGACTGCGATTATTATTAAAATATATATAATGTCATGGATTTAATATAGTTTTCAATTGTTCTTTTTTTGTTTGAATTGTACACGTAATTGTATTCAGTTTAATTCCTAATATTATTTGTAAATATTAAATTTAAGATCTCTAAGAATAAATGTTTAACTTGCAATATACTGTTGTTTATTTTCACATCAATTTTCGGTATCTTATCAATATACATGATGTTATAAAAAGTAAGTAAATAACGAAGATGACACCTTTATAGCTACCGATACTATGTAGTACAAATGCAAGGTACAAATAACCATATGTTTTTCTCCAAATCTGTGACTGACCTGAACAAAAGTGTTATAACTAAAAAAATATTACAGAAAGTCTAAGAAACATTCTAGAACACAGAATTAATCATAATGATGAGGCTTAGGATTATTAAATTCGTCACCTAATTTAGATTTTATTTAAATGGCTGCTTTTGTTTTGGGCTGTTTAAACAATTTTAGTGATATTCCAATTCCATATAGTCACTTTGTACATGACCTGACATTGTCGGTATTGCTTGAGTTGACAACGTCATTTAAATTCCTCACCAAACAAAAATATCATAATACCAAGCACGACTAAGGTCCGGTTGTTCGAAACTCGGTTACGTCAACTGAAGGGTAAAGTTATGGTTAAAGTAAAATTAACCGGTGGACTAATTTAAAAAGCGTTGTTGAAGCAACGGTTACTTTAACGAGGGGTTAAATCTCAGGTTTGACGGCGGTTAAAATAACCGCTGGGGTGGGGGCCGTTTAAATTTTAACGTTAGTAGAATTGTAGTGATCGTTTACTGATTTAAGGTTATTTTTAATATTTCTTTGCGAGTACAGTTATTAAAATGGGATCAGAGCGTTTTGTTTTGTATTTAATTAATGAAGATAGTTCCTCTGATGATAATTTCATATTTGATCAAGTATTCCCACAAAGACAGAGGATTTTATTACTTCATCAATATTCTACAAAATAAAACAAAAAAATGAGCAAATGGGTATAGATTTTTTTACAACAACAAAGAATACAATAAAAAACAAAATATTAATGGTTTCACTTTTACCACTTGAGCTAAGGGTGTTAAGTTTCCTTCTCTTTCTTCTTCTTTTTCAACCCTTCACCACCCAATGCTGAGTGTAAGTCTCTTCCAATGCACGCCATTCTTCTCGGTTTTGCGCCTTTCGCATCCAATCCTTTCCGGCCACTCCAACAAGGTCGTCGGTCCAGCGCATCGGTTGCCTGCCCACATTTCTATGCCCTACTCTAGGCCTCCACTCAAGCACCCTTAAGTTTCCTTCACCACCACTAAATGGTGGTGTACATTTACGAACATTGAACACACACAAATATCAACCGTTCGACTGCACGCATGACCAGAGGTCTGGACTTTATTTTGCTGAGCGAATAAGCATTGCCATCCAGCGTGGCAATGCTGCCAGCCTTCTGGGCACTTTTGCAAACCCCTGCAGCGGTGAGGATGCGGTGCATAGTTTAATTTAGATTTATTTAGTGTTTAGTCTATCTTCTTGTTTTTTTTCTTTTAATTATATATTTAAGTTGCTTTTTTTCTACTAGTTTTAGACATAGTATACAGGGTGGTCAAAAAGTCGTGGATCAAACGCAACCAGCGGTTAGATGGGGATATCAGCAGCAAAAAATTGTTCTACGGGAGGTCCCTAAGGTCAACCCCTGCAGAGTTATAATTCATTTTGTGTTTTTATGAGAAATTGTCCTTTTTTTACTAAAACTTGATAAAATTCCAAAAAAACTACACCCTGTATCTTTTTAAAAAATTTCAATAGATTGGTACTGATGAGCCCTTTCGTTAGACATGCTATTTATGGTAGTTTATTGGGTGTGTTAAAGATAACATTAAGTTTTCCGAAAGACATAATTCTTAAATCAAAACTTGTTGCTTACTTCGGACCCCACTGTGAAAAAAAAATACTCTACAGAAAAGTGCCACTGTATCACAATTTTTGGCGCATTTAATAGGGATTCTAAAAAGGTATTACACATGGCTATGCGTGGCCTCGATATCTTTCAAGGACGATCTTTCGTAGCAAGGCCAGAGTTAATTCATACATAAAACTCGGTTAGGCCTACTAACCTAACCTTACCTAAGCGTGATCGTTTTCCGGACTACAGGGTCTTTATCGTCGTTTCAGCCCTTAAATGACCCACTACTGAGTCGGGCCTCCTCTAAGTTCATGTTGGGAGATTAGCCTACTGTGCCACGCAGCCAAGACGGGTTGACACAGGGTTTGCTTCAAGTTTTCCTTCTGTTGCGGCTAGGTGATCTGCCTAATGCGTTCTTTTAGTCGCTTCTTACGACACCCTCAATATGGTATGGGCTGGTGACACCACACGGAAAATTTATTAGAATGGTATTCTTTATGTGCGTACATAATTCGTACATGGAGGGAGTCTTACCGGGTCAGCAAACCCTGTGCCAACCCGTTTTGCCAGCGTGGCACAGTAGGCTAATGTCCTTCCATGAATTGTGAGTAGGCCCGACACAGTAGTGGGTCATTTATGGGCGGAACTTTAGACGATAAAGAATAAACAATGTCACCAACCCATACCATATTGAAGGTGTCGTAAGAGGCGACTAAAAGAACGCATTAGGTAGATCACCTAGCCGCAACAGAAGGAAAACTTGAAGCAAACCCTGTGTCAACCCGTCTTGGCTGCGTGGCACAGTAGGCTAATCTCCCAACATGAACTTAGAGGAGGCCCGACTCAGTAGTGGGTCATTTATGGGCTGAAACGACGATAAAGACCCTGTAGCCCGGAAAACGATCACGCTTAGGTAAGGTTAGGTTAGTAGGCCTAACCGAGTTTTATGTATGAATTAACTCTGGCCTTGCTACGAAAGATGGTCCTTGAAAGATATCGAAGCCACGCATAGCCATGTGTAATACCTTTTTAGAATCCCTATTAAATGCGCCAAAAATTGTGATACAGTGGCATTTTTCTGTAGAGTATTTTTTTTTCCCAGTGGGGTCCGAAGTAAGTAACAAGTTTTGATTTAAGAATTATTGCTTTCGTAAAACTTAATATTATCTTCAACACACCCAATAAACTACCATAAATAGCATGTCTAACGAAAGGACTCATCAGTACCAATCTAGTGAAAATTATAAAAAAGATACAGGGTGTAGATTTTTCCGAATTTTATCAAGTTTTAGTAAAAAAAAGACAATTTCTCATAAAATCACAAAATCTATTGTAACTCTGAAGGGGTTGACCCTAAGGACCTCCCGTAGAACAATTTTTTGCTGCTGATGGCCCCATCTAACCGCTGGTTTCGTTTGATCCACGACTTTTTGACCACCCTGTATAATTTTTTATTGCATGTTGTTATTTGAGTGAAATAAAAGTTTTTAGAAAAAATATGTGTAAAATAAGACAAATAATATGTATAATAATATCAACGATTTTTAATCATGATTTGACATTAGTGACATCCCAGTGGTCCACAGAAACGTCACAAGTCAGAACAAACAATGCCAATATGACAGTGTTGACAGCCGAAAGAAAAGTTTCCCATCAAAAATTGTGGGAAACATAATGGAGTTGCACTGACAACTCTTTTAACCCTCGTCTAATTTAACCGCCGCGAAAATTATCTTTGGGCAACTGAATACGAATATAACCGATGTAACTTTCTTTACCAAGGTCAAAATTAACAATAGTTAAGTTTTAACTATTATTTTACTGTATTGTACGAGCAACCGGACCTAAGTACTTACTAAGGCAGTGGAATTTCGCAAACTGTTAATTATATAAGGCAGTTACATCAGCCTTCAATAAAATAATCTTGCTATTACTATAGCTTAAAAACCAGACGGGCTATTGTTTGACGCGTTGTCAAGTAAATACTACAGAAGAAAGATTAAATGATGTCCTCAAGAAAACGGCTTTGAAGTACACCAAACTCTATAGGTTATCCAAATCTATACTAATATATAAACCTGCAGAGTTTGTTTGTTTGTTTGTTTATTTGTTTGTTTTGTTTTTAAATTTAAATTTGAACCGAAAAACTATAAGCAATGATTTTCATGTAGCTCAAACATTCAATGAGTTTTTTGCTAGCATACCATTAGAATTATCTAAATCTATGAAATCTTCGTCATCGGATGCTGAGGCTATTTTAAAAAAATCGGTGAGCGAGTGCTCTTTGAATTTCATATTTAAACACGTGACCCCTGATGACATAATAGTCACATTTAATACATTGAACCTGAAAAAAACCGAAGACCTGTGGGGAATTTCCGTCTACATACTTAAGGTAATATTGCCTGATATAGCTCCACACCTTGCTAAAATTTTTAATCAATGTGTGAATATGGGTGTTTTTCCAAATTTATTGAAGCACAGCAAAATTATTCCTTTATTTAAAGCTGGAGATAAAAAAGAACCGGGGAATTATAGACCAATTTCTATACTACCAGCATTAAGTAAAATATTCGAAAAGCTGATACTTAAACAGTTGCTTCACCATTTCAATTCAAATAATTTACTCCACAAGAATCAGTTCGGTTTCACTGAAGGTCGGTCTACATCTGATGCAGGGGCCGCTCTATTGAGGCATATTTACAGTGCCTGGGAAAATGGTCAAAATGCCATAGGTGTATTCTGCGATCTGTCAAAAGCTTTTGATTGCGTTCATCACGATACACTGTTGAGAAAGCTTCGTCATTATGGCATTTCGGATCATGCCCTGAAATTAATGGCCTCATATCTAAATGACAGGATTCAGTTTGTAAGCGTAAATGGTGTTCAGTCGACCGGTTCACCTGTGTTAATGGGCGTGCCGCAGGGTTCTATTCTAGGCCCATTTTTGTTTTTAATATATATTAATGACCTCCCCCTTTTTGTGGAAAATATTTGTAATACTGTGTTGTTTGCAGATGACACTTCGTTAATATTTAAGGTTGACAGAGACAAAAGTTCATATGACGATGTAAACAGCGCACTCTCTCAAGTATGCCACTGGTTTGAGACGAATAACCTTGCATTAAATCCTCAAAAAACGAAATGTATTAAGTTTGTCACGCCCAATGTACGAATTAGTAACACCCATTTAATGATTGACAATAGATGCGTAGATATTGTAGAATCAACAAAATTCTTAGGCATTACTTTAGACCCTAAACTTCAATGGGGGGCACATATAACGTGTCTCGCAGCTAAACTGAGCTCTGCGGCTTATGCTGTGAGACAAGTTAGAAAACTTACTAATGTAGACACAGCTAGATTAATATATTTCAGTTATTTTCACAGCATTATGTCTTATGGTATCTTATTGTGGGGAAATGCTGCCGATATTGAAACCATTTTTGTTTTACAAAAGCGAGCGGTGCGTGCAATTTATAATCTTAATTCTAGAGAATCACTAAGAGAACTTTTTAAGGATACTGGGATTCTTACAGTCGCATCGCAGTACATATTTACAAATATAATGTACATTCGTAAAAATATCTGCGATTACGAAAAGAGTGGCGATATCAATAAAAATAAAATGTCCACTAGGAATAGACATCACATAATAGTCCCTTATTACAGGCTGCAAAAAGTTCACAAAACTTTTGCAGGTCTTGGTATTCGATTATTTAATAAAATACCTAAAGGCATTCAAGACTTGCCTTTAGAACACTTTAAGTGTCACATTAAAAGTCGGCTAATCTGTAAGGGGTACTATAAAGTTAACGACTATATCTTAGACAAAAATGCTTGGGAATAACTGATCGGTGTTGTTGCTAGTCCGATGCTCTTATATAAATACTTTTAGAATAATGACAAAGTAATTAGAAATAGTGTTCTTGTTATGTGATATTTATACACAGTATGTGAGAGCATCCTAACGCGTTATTAGTATAACTTTTGAAATGTTCAATTCCTTGGTGCTCGAGTTATCATGCTCACTTAAAGACTCATGGCAGTGGTGGCGTCGTGCGGCGGGTCGTTCTCTTCCCTGCAATATGGTTGAGGAGGGCGATGGCTGCCGCATGCGTCATGCTTGTGAACAGGTGCCGTTGCTGGGGGTCGGTTGGCTTGGGCATTACAAGGTTACTATTGTCAACTATATCTGGCTGATGTTTGGCCCTTTGGAACTATTGCGTGAGTTTGCTCTCACAAATCTGTCTTAAAACCAGTCTTGTACCCAAATGGCGATCTAAAAAGAGCAACTACAGAGTTTCTTGCCGGCTCTTCTCTGTAGAGGTGCATTCCGAACCGGTGGTAGATGGTAAATAATTAATTTTAAATGGTAAATTTTAAATTTTATTTTTTGTTTGACCTGTCAAAAGAGCTCTAATGAGCCAACTTGATTAAATGAGTTTTGATTTTGATTTTGATTTTTGTTTGAACGCGCTAATCTCAGGAACTACTGGTCCGATTTCAAAAATTCTTTCAGTGTTAGATAGTCCATTTATTGAGGAAGGTTATAGGCTATATTTTATTTTCAAAAGAATTAGGGATCCGTATGAAAATTGCTATTTTGTAACCCAAGGTGTAAAATCGAAAACCTATTTATGCGTGCGCTGCAAAAACGATTGACAATAGAACAAAATGAAGTACTACGAGTTTGTAGGTCTTATTAAAATCTACAAAAAAAGCCCGCAAGAGCACATATCTAACTGTCATAGTTTAGTCACAATAACCACTTTTATATTCATAAAAAAATATGCATTGAGATAAGCACGGGTTCGAAGTCCACGCGAGCGAAGCCGCGCCCAAAAGCTAGTACCGTATACAGTATAATTTATTGGGGTGGTGACTGATTTAAATTACACAGAGCCATGGCTTTATTCCATTTTGAGGGAGCAGTAACAGCCGTCACAAACAAATTACAAAGCAGAAAATCTACCGGCAAGGGAAGGAAATTGATACGAAGCCTTGTGCTAATCCGCATGGTCAACAAGGTACAGTATGAATCAAAATGAAAACTCATTTAATCAAGTTGGCTCATTAGTGCTCTTTTGACCTGGCAAACTATAGTTTTGCCACCAGTTTTGAATGCAGCATTTTTTAGGCACAATGTGGGATAAGACAGATTAGTGCGATTCCGGCGAAAGACCGCCTTAATACAAAATAGGTTCTCAAGTTAGTATGGTAGTTATTACAAAACTATGACAGTTTTGTAATACTTTTGTAATAAGAAATGCCATAGAACGAGTTACATACATAAATAAGGGTACTATACTTTAGAACCTGTTATGTAATAAGGCGGGATTTGAGTAATCTAAGATTCATATTATTTCTTGAGACTATGTGTATATTTCTGGAGATATGAGACTTAAATCACCATCTGGCGACCAACATTTCAAGAAAAAGTTTCCCTCAAGATACAATGGATTTGTGTACACCATATTCGTCGCATTGGCAGTATAAATAACTACAAGCCAGTAAATACACAGTTTGATGTCATGGGATCAGTCTGTAAGTTATCTTACAATATTAAAACTATTTAATTAACAATAAACATATTGACATTTGTCATGTTAATTGCACTGGCGTATAATAACAAGGAGGTTTTTTTATAAAGTTTTGCTAACTTATGTTCTTGGTAAGTACTATTATTATAAATTTGCAACGATTATATGGTATCTTATTTGATAGGTATAAAACCAATCTTATGGTGCAAAAAAAGAACCCTGCAGTACTCCTGAAATATTTATTACAGAAGATAATAATTTATTATATGGGAAAGGGGAAGAAGCACATGTTTGAGTGTTAAAAATGTATCTAAATATAATATTGTTAGAAATACTGTGTGAAGGGGCGGGGCCAAGTGACGTGATATGATGACGTAACGGCTGTCATGGCGCTGCCGAGCCGAGCGCATCGGCGGCACAACTCACTTTTTGGCTGGCTCTCGTTCGTGGTGGACGTCTCTAACTAAATACATATTGTCGTAGTTTAACGTTGATTCTATTGTGCTGTTTTTATATTTTTAATAATAGAACCGATAAATATTTTAAGTTGTTCAATAATTTAGCGTGTTGGATATTTCTTTAAAACCTATTTTTATCCCGATCTATAATAATATCTTTAAACAAATAACTTTTCTAAACTTCAAAATAAGAATTCATAGAGAGGTAGTTAAGAGGTCAAAAGCTTTATAGAATTCGTAATCTGCCGAGTCATATTATTATGTTTCAGTATTGTTTAATATTAGCTTTGATCAAATAAACGCCATAATTAAGGAGGTATTTTCTAAGATCGGTATATGTCATTCAGGCACTCTGCTACCCCATCATGTGGAACCTAAATTAATTACAAAATTTTTTTTGAGTCATTATTTGTTTGATAAAATAATATAAATAAGACTGTAAGAAGAATACGACTCCGTTCCTTTAATGTTTATTTATTTATTTATTTAATACTTTATGCAAAAGTTTACAATGGCGGACTTAATGCATGTTCTCCTTCATGTCTATCTTAATAATCAGGGTAGCCAGAATAACAGAACCATTACTGTTATCTCCCAGCATCCAACCTGGCAGCAAATAACTGTAATACTCATAATAAAGATTAAACTTTAACTATATTAATAGATAAACTCTTATCCTGACAGCAAACTCTACATCATGATATACTTATAAAATAAAAAAATACACAATGGATATTTGGAAGAAATTGCTTTTAGCAATAATACCACCATTTGTACTCTGCTCGTGCTTTTGTGTCTATTTTGTGATATAATATTATTAAATTGAACACTTTTAGTAGCATGCACCGAAAACCCTATAGCCATTCCACGTGATATTATAGAGCTTGTATTTGAATTGGTTTCTTAATTATTTTTCTATTTTTAAGTAAGAGGGCGAAACAGACGATTTTGTTATTCAATTTTTAATCACATAACGTGTCTTACTTATTGATTCTCAGGATGGTAAAAAAATCAACAAAATTTTAAGGGAATATTTACTGACTATGCTTGAGAATTTGAATCTTTATTAGAAATACTAGCGATTCTTTCATTGTGGCTATAGGGTATATGTTACACTCTGTATATTATATTATTAACGTCTGTGTTGATTTAGTTTTGATGATTATGTTTTTGATGTCGGTTCTTTTGTATTGTGTTTAATTAATTTGGTATGCATCATATCGTCGACTTTTCATTCTAGTAAATCTAATTTTTTCTTCAAATCAACGTAGACTTTGACACCGTGGGAGCTTAGTCCTAAATAATCATGTAATATTACTACTATGTAGATCTGTAGAGTATTTTATTAACAGTGTCGTCTACGAATTAAGTGTTGAAGTATTGTCAAATATCAAGATGGGGAGCAACAGAATTAAAACCTCTGAATTTATTGTACAAACTTTATCTTCGTTTATAAGTAAGTTAATTTATTTTTTAATTAAATTGGGAACAAAGCATTCCGCATACTGGATAACAAAAACCGTATATAATATTATATACCTCGTTTTTCCCAATGTCATTAGTGTCGGGATCGGTCTATCCCGAACTGGCTGACTACCGGTAGTCACGGAGCAATTGCCGTCTGTTCTACGCGATCCATCTAGTAGGACCACCGTTAGTTATATGGTTAGACCAGCTCCCAGTTTTCACTGCCTACGTATAACAACTGCCATAGATGGTAGACAGCCGGAGCCAACGTTTACGTGCTCTCCAAACCACGGAGGAGGTCAAATAACAAAAACCCTATACTCATCCGAAATGAGGATAAATCGATAATTGAAAGAAGCCACTGCTAATTTGGGCCTCCTCCTATCTCAGGGAGGGTTATTAGCCTAATGTGCCAGACTGGCCAGACGGGTTGGCACATAAAAAAAAGGGTTTCCTATCAAGTTTTCCTTTTCTTGGGGCTATATTTTCCACCTTGTCCTTTTGTCGGCACTTACGACACCCTCAGGATGGAATGGGGATGGTGATACAAGGTATTCTAAATCCGTCACCACACGGATGGTGGTAGTTTCGGCATGAATGTGAGTGAACCATCCTTGTTGGTGAGTGATCAGGGGAGATGGAGGGATTGTAGGAGTGAGGAGTTGTGTGTGAAAGGTTCGAATGTAGGTATGACGACTGATAGGTGTGTGTGGAGTACTGTGGAGACTACCACCTAGTGTGGGACAGGGCCCGTAAGATGATAATGATGATAAATATGACGATTTATAAGAGTTTTGTGACGAAACCTACGTAAATAAAGTTCCTTTTGAGTTTGAGTCTGATGACTAAAGGAAGAGGTGACTAAAGGAACCTAGCCGCAAGAGAAGGAATGCCTATGCCGTCTGGCCAGCGTGGCACAGATAATTACCCTCCATGTAGATGGAGGAGGCCCGACTCAGCAGTGGGTCATTTATGGGCTGAGAAGTAAATAAATAAATATCCTTGGACATTTCACACAACGCCATCTCGTCCCAAGCTAAGCAACTTAATGCTTGTGTTATGGTAACGAGATGGATGATAAACTACTTATATATTTTGTTTTGTAAATACATACATATTATAGATAGATAGAAAACACCCAGACCCGGAACAAATACTTGTAGGTCTATGTTATCTATATTCTCTACTGGTTATCAGATGTTTTCTCGTCGTAGGAATCTTTAAAATGTTCATTTATTTTTAATATTTCTAGTATCATTCCTGTCATGCCAAACTGGCTTCATATGTGCCTGGCCATCGTACACTGTGGGCAATTTTAAGTCCAACGCCACAATATTGGCCACACCAATGACGTCATTACAAATTTCACTGCTAGGCAGTTTGCCGAATGTTGGCGCGTTGGTCGCCAGTCCATTTTGTGTTCCCGCTTTTGACACTATGGGTAGAAAGTATGCTACGATGTTTTTTGGGTTGCCATATGTGGTAAGTATTATATTATTTACTAGCGACCCGCCCCGGCTTCGCACGGGTGCAATATTGACATATAAACTTACCTCTTAGATCACTCTATCTATTAAAAAAAAACCGCTTCAAAATTCGTTGCGTAGTTTTGAATATTTAAGCATACATAGGGACGGACAGACGACAGCGACTTTGTTTTATACTATGTAGTGACTCATCATCAGTTCCTGTCTAGTCCACTGGTGGACATAGGCCTCTCTTAATGAGCATAACACCTTATCCTCGGGGTCCGAAACTTGTTCCTCCTGCTTGTGAACAGGTTCCATCACTGGGGGTCGGTTGGCTCGGGCACTAAAGGGTTACTATTATTGACTGAGCTGATGAGACGTTGCTGATGTTTGGCCTTTTGCGACTATTATGCGAGCTAGCTCTCACTTATCTGTCTCATCCCGGCCAAGTAATAAAAAAAGCGTTCTAATAAAAAAAAAACTTCTTTAGAGTTTCTTGCCTGCTCTTCTCTGTAGAGCTGCCTTCCGAAACGGTGGTGAATGGTAAATTTTATTTTATTTTGTCAAAAGAGCTTTAATGACTTGCTATTGAGTCTCGAATTTGACAGTTTTGGTAATATGTATTAATAATACATACATACATACATATAATCACGCCTCTTTCCCTTAGGGGTAGGCAGAGACCACTTCTTTCCGTCCGCCTAAGTCTTCCCCTTCCAACACTTTGTAATATATTAATACCTACTAATATTAAAGTGTCTGAAAGAACTGTCAGTAAGAATATGACGTATTAATCAGTATTAATACTAATATTAAACTTTCTTTCAGCTTTGTAAAAGCACTTGACAAGAACTTTGGAATTTAGTAAATTAATGCGAGCAATTGTGTTGTGTCAAGTGGAAATTATTATCATCATTTCAGGTTGGGATGGAAACGACCATAGAAAATAGCAAATTTGGAGGCCTGCATTGGGCCAATGACAATAATTTCTTATCGTGTAAAAGACCCACAACTGAGTCGGGCCTCTTCTTCCAATTACAGAAGGGAAGTTAGTCCACTGTACCACGTAGATCAGATTTGGCCATCATCAAATGGGTTTTGTATCTGGCTTCCCTTGTAACTAGGGTTTCTGCCATGTATTTTCCTTTAGTCGGCTCTTACGAGACCCTCAGGTTGGAATGGGGTGGTGACCTTATGTATTATAATTCCGTCACCACACGGATTATGTATATTAATTATTTTTTTCCAGATCGCATGGACGATAATATCTCTTACGTCTAATGTTACCCTGGTACTCCTAGCGATATGTTTGGCCGGAGTCGGCATAGCTGGCCAGAACGTCTCCATGATTTACATATCGGAAATCTCCCATGACTCCATCCGAGGAGGTCTGACTGCCTGCTCATCATCAGGTTACTTCCTCGGTATACTGATTTCGTATACTTTGGGAGGATATTTGAGCTATATGCAAGTCATCTACGCTCACTTGACTTTGTCAGTATTGAGTATACTCCTGTTGGCGCTAATCCCCGACTCTCCTGTTTTCTTGGTACTTGTTGGGAAAGATAAGGTATGTAATTTTGAGTAGAAATTAAAATAAAGCGAATTAAAAAAAACATGTTCATATTACAGAACATTACTCAAGACTCAAGTGGTTTTAGTCGGAGTATTATGTTTAAAACGATTCTTCAGTAGGCAAATGTCAAACTAGAAACTATACTTTGCGCGCGAGTTAATGTCCATACTGAGGAATGCTTCAATGCTGTGACCTAATTAGTTGAAGTAATAACGATAATAACTACCGATTTAATCAACAGCTGTCAATTTGGTTTATTGTAATATAGGGTAATTTTGAAAATTATGAAATAAAATAAATGTGTTATGCAATTACTTATTTAGGCCCCGATGGACATGAACTCGCGCGTCTGTAATAAATGAGTCATCATATCACAGCGTAATGACATTTGTCACTTATTTTAAAACGTGCTTGAGTGTTGAATTAGCTGATCTTTATTCTAAAACGGTACTGGGCTCAAATCAATGCGCTTGTTCTCTATTTTCGCAAATGTGTGTTGCAATAGAAAACAAACTACTTTAATTGCTATCAGAACAATAATTACTCAGTCAAATAATGATGATAAAAATCTTGACTCTAGCGAGGTTTCATTTGCTAGGAGTTTGAGGACCATTTTTTAATACGCTGGATGCTCAGTTGTCAAGAATAGACATCAACTGAACCCTACTTAAGCGAGTCTTGAGTAACGTCCTGTAATACGACTCTCTAATAGCAAACTTTAACTTTGAACTTTGTATTATCGTTACTCAAAGAATTTAATTAAAACCAATTTCCTCTAGGAATTCTCTATTATCATAATGATGTCTTAGGTTTTCACAATCTTTGCACATTACGGTAAATGATGCAAATTGGGCATAGAATGTATGCCAATATAATAAAAGCTTTTAATTATAAGTTTTTAATGTAGTAAAAACACATTTCTCAAACTCAAAAATAATTTCAATGTGTAACAATCGCGAAAACCTAAGAAATCATTAACTTTATTTATGTAGATTTTTATCACAAAACGTCATTGTTTAAAGTACCATCATCATCTTTCGCCCTTGTTTAACTCTCAGTGATAGTGTCCGTACATTCCTATCGGTCGGCACATCTATATCTACACCTTTCATGTACATTTCCTCATTCCCCCAATCCATCTATTAATTCCGGTCTCCCATAACTCTTGCATCTTTGTGTAAACCAGAGGCACTTGCTCTGAGTGTGTACGTTATTTCTGTTATAAACAGTTTTTACATAGAGCAATGGTTTTGGGTTTAAATAAAACCCGTGTTAAACTATGTTTCAGGAAGCGGCTAAAGCCATATCGTTTTACAAACGCCTAGATGTAAATTCAAAAGAAGTGGAGGCAGAAATAGCAAAGATTAAGTTCCAACTAGACCCGAGGTTAGAGAAGATATTGCAAGAGCAGAATGGTTAGTAATGAAGAGCCAAACTCCTTTTCAAAACGTATAATGGGGATCTTTCGGGATTACGCCAATATCGTGCTTCCCCAAGCATTCATAGTCAAATTGTTTATTTTGCACAGGACACAAGGGTTACTTACAAATAGTCCACATATCTATCTATATACATATTCTTACTAAATGATACGTACACAGTACATAGACCAAAAAATCAATTTTTAAATTTTCTTCTGTCTCTGGAACGGCTGGACTGATTTTGACAGGACTTTCACTAATGGGTAGCTGATGATATACGTTGTAACTTTTTTGACTAGCTTCGCCCCGCGGCTTCACTCGCGGTACGACAATAACCGCGGGTAACATAGCACCCGTGCGAAGCCATGACGGGCCGCTAGTATCAAATATTTTGTCTATTCTATTCAAAACAGAAGTATATTATCGCAGACTTTTCAGAGTGGTGTGAAAGTGATCAAGATACAGAGATATACTATTATAAACGAATACTACTTTTAGTAATATGTACTACGAGCGGATCGATGTTACTGTTATTGACAGAGCGAGTAACATTGAGATGTTACCCGCGGTTATTGACGTACTGCGGGCGACGTCGCAGGGCGAAGCCAGTCCAAAAAAGCCTAAGTTACTCTTTATATAATCAGCTACCTATCAGTGAAAGTCCCGTCAAAATCGGTCCAGCCGTTCCAGAGATTACCAGGAAAAAGCAGAAAGGCAATAATTTAAAAAAAAATTTGGTCTGTGTACTGTGTATACATACTTACGCATTTAGTATAAAGTGGTTATTTTATTATTACAAACAGACACTCCAATTTTATTTATTTGTATAGATGTATATCACTACATAGTATAAAACAAAGTCGCTGTCGTCTGTCCGTCCCTATGTATGCTTTAATCTTTAAAACTACGCAACAGATTTTGAAGCAGTTTTTTTTTAGTAGATAGAGTGATTCAAGAGGACGATTTTAGAGTATAACAAATGAAGTATATTGTAGAGAATTATAAAGTATAACAAATGCAGTATATTGTAGAGAAACACTGATAAATTTAGAGGTTCATCATTGCATCCGTGCGAAGCTGGGGCGGGTCGCTAGTATAATTATAAAGAGCAATTAATATTTTCAGATTTGACTGTGACACATGAATTGGTTGAAAAGACTGAACCAGTCAAAAGTGAAAAAAATGTGTCAGCGTGGAAATTCTTGTGTAAGTTCGAAAACAGCCCTTTGGTGGTGTGGTGACCGATTTAGAACACAGTGTCTCCACCCATTTCAACTTGCCGACAAAATGACAACCCTGGCCGCAAGAGAAGGAAAATTGATACAAAACCCTGTGCCAGCCCGTCTGGCTTGCGCGGCATATTAGGCTAATTACCCTCCATGTAAGAGGCTGTGCATTCGGAAGGGGGGGGGGGCATTTGCCATCAAATAATTACCATTTGACTGCCTCGTTGGTCTAGTGGTTAGATGTGCCTCCTTTGGATCAACGGGTCCCGGGTTCGATTCCCGGGTCGGGCAAGTGTCTTTGTCTAAACCAAAGGCACTGGCTCGGAGTCTGGGTGTCATTTCTATCTATAATATGTATGTATTTACAAAAAAAAAAATGTATATAAGTAGTTTATCATCCTTCTCGTTACCATAACACAAGCATTAAGTTGCTTAGCTTGGGACGAGATGGCGTTGTGTGAAATGTCCAAGGATATTTATTTATTTATATTGCTAAAAAGGACACGGACTACTAGTCTATGGTATTGTCACACAATAAATTTAAAAAATAAAAAAAAACCATGGGCACTTGTTCTGAGTCTGGGTGTCATTTGTGTTCGTGAATTACATGTTTGTAAATTGTCCCCGCGATACAGGTTATAATAAGGGCCGGGGTTTCGTTTTAAAAATATCGAACCCGGGACCTGTTGATCCAAAGGCGGCGCATCCAACCCCTAGACCATCAAGGCAACCCGTCTAGCCAGCGTGGCACAATGTTAATACCATGAGGCACGACCCAGTAGTGGGTCATTTAAGATCTAAAACGATTGAATCCCTTGAATTACCATGTTTTGTCATAACCATCATGGTAACAACAAAGAGCAACCGTGGAGTTTCTTTCCGGCTCTTTTCTGTAGATTCCGAACCGGTGGTGGTAAAAACTAAATCACTACATAGTATAAAACAAAGTCGCTGTCGTCTGTCCGTCCCTATGTATGCTTATATGTTTAAAACTACGCAACGGATTTTGAAGCAGTTTTTTTTCATAGATAGAGTAATTCAAGAGGAAGGTTTTTATGTATAAAACATGTGTTATATTGTAAAGAAACATTGATAAATTAAGAGGTTCATCATTGCACCCTTGCGAAGCCGGGGCGGGTCGCTAGTGATTAATAATTTTCCTTTTAAATTTTAATTTGTGTGGTATAGCATTTGCAAAAATGCCCACAGTTAAAAAAAATATTCCTTCCTTGCGGGAGGCCTATGTCTAGTGTCTGTCAGTGGGCGTCTTTTGACTGAAATGATGACGATGATGCATATGTCAACGGAAAACAACAAGAACCGGAAATTTATAAATTTCCTAGGAAATTTATAAACGTCCGTAGGATTCCAAACGAGAGATAAATTGGATTATTTTACGCCCACATTTTCGGAAATTTATAAACTTACGACGTCTCGTCGTAAATTTATAAACTAACGGATATCCATTCGTAAGATTCTAAACGGTTCGACCAATCACAGTAGAGTTTTTAATTTTACGCTTCTCTAAGATACGGTAAATAACACACTGTTCTCTGATTGGTCGATGTTGATAGTGACATGCTTGTGTCCATAGACATAGGTACGATTAGACTTGCCAAACTATAAATTTATCAGTACCTAACAGTATTTTTACTTTAAAACTAGGTAAGTACCTATAATACAGGGTTACTGTTTTACATAATATGCTAATGACCAAAATAAAACAACAGAAATCGTGTGATGCGATATTAAAGAGGTTTATTTAAAAAACAATCATAAAACAATAAAACCCTTCTGCCCAAAAAAATATGCCCTTCTGCCGAAAACAATAAATATAAAGTTTAATTTCCAAAAATTCCGTTAGCCTCAAGCGAAATGCCAAACAGACGCTAAGTACGAGATTTATAAAAAAATGCTTAAAACAGGTAATAAATTAAACATATTAAAATAAGTATTTAAATTAAAAAAACCCCTGACATCGGATAGCATTATGGCTGAGTACACTCTCAATGTTCACTACATTGAGATTCTACTCAGCCGTAAATGTCAGGTACCTAACTTTTTTATATCTGTTTCATTGAGACCGCTACAATGAGTCCAAACACGACACATCTACTGTAATTTGGTAAGGAGTTGGGTATGCTATAGATTCCTGATGATGCAGTAGTATCAGGTCTAGGTTACCATAAGTAGACAATATGTTTTAAACATACAAAAAAACGACAGATCGAATCGGTCAGGCCTAAAGTTACTTAAATCGTTTTCATCAAGAAAGAGCTGATAACTTCCAAACGGCTGAATCTATTTTGATGAAATATAGCTAAGAACACTCTTGATCAGGTCACCTATCAAACAAAATAAAAACTAAATCTAAATCGGTCAATTCGTTTGGGAGCTACGATGCCACAGACAGACATACAGAATCACAGATACGACAAACTTATAACACCCCTCGTTATTTGGGGGTTAAAAAATAAGGAAATTGAAACTGAAATGTTTTTGTAAGAATTCATACCTACCTACTAGATTCCCGTTTATCTACTTGTTGCAACATGTCAAAGATTTATGGCACCTCGAATTACAAAAAAATATCGCTTTTTTACAATTGCACTTTTTAGATAAACATTGTCCCTTAGAATTTGTTTTGCAGTTGCATTGCTTCATTTCTTGCCCACCAAATGCAGAAGACATGGCAGCTATTTTTCTTAATGGTAGCTTATCCTGTAAATAAAAAAATATAGCACATAAATAAATGGAATCCATGTTTAATATTATGGTATAATAGTAAAAATAGTTATCGAACCTCTGGAAGATCATTCGTCAAAATCGCCCCTGGGGTTGATAGGATAGCATTTCGAGGCAACAAATAATTAATTATTCCAAAAGCAGTTCCAACTTTGTAAAGTTCTTTTTTTTTTCAACGCCTTTGCCGACCACATTCTTGCTATCTAAAGGTCCTCTATCTACTTTTGGAACTTCGACTAACACAGTAGCACCAACATCAATATTTTTGAATTTCTTAGATGAATGCGCAATCATTTTTTCTGCTGCTCTTTTTAAATTCAAGTGCGAGTCCTTCCTTTCTCTCAGGATGCTTTTTTCGTTTGCGCACAAATTACATATCAACTGTGATCCATATCCTTCGTCATTGTTTTCTTGTGACTCGCCACAGATTACGTGTGTGACACGTTTACATTTAATACACGTATGGGCCCCAGATGATTCCTTGTTTCATATGTGACAAAACAATGTATCTGATTTGCCAACTTTTTGAGGATTCTCGATTTCGTGTGCAATCATGTCAGAGTCGTGCAAAATCTGGTTTTTATTTGCGACGGTGCTTTCACTGGCAACTACGAGTACGTTGACTTGTTCAATGTAATTGACTCTGTGGCAATATCAAGAGTTTCACAAAGATTTTCTTGATCAGAAGTTATATTTTCGTCGTCATTTACGGTCTTAAGGTCATTGTCATTTGTAGTTTCTAAGAACGTCTCCAAATCCTCTTCCATTTCAAACTGAGAAATTATATTCTTAGACAAATGCGTAGAAGTTAGACCGCATCTTGGATCATATCCAAACAGGGCTTTAAACGGTGTCCTTGCAATCGTAGAATGGTATGATGAATTTTTCTGGAATTGAGCGAAGTAACAACCTATTGACCAATTAGTGGAATTATTATCCACCATCCAAGCCCGAATCATATTCTTCACGTCTTGGTTTGAGCGTTCTACACTTCCCTGGCTTTGAGGATATCTGGGTCTTCCATTCACAATTTTGCAAGCTGGCCATAAGCTTACAATTTCTTTTAATACTGATGCCGTGAACTCCCGTCCATTGTCGCTTTGGAGGATATTGGGACAACCAACTTCTAAAAATATCTTCAAAATCTCTATTGCGACTTCTTTTGCTTGTTTACTCTTTAATGGTCGTAAAAAACAAAATTTGGTCAAATGATCTTGGTACTGAAGCATCCATTTGTACTCTCCATCTGGAGATGATTGAAAATCCACAAGATCTACCTGTCCCCTACTATTAAAGTCATCTGAAATTAGTGGTTTTACGACTATTCCAGTTTTAGGGAAACTTTTCTTGGAAAGACAAGTTTTGCACAATTGGAGAAATATTTTTATCGCAAATACTGGAACCATGTACTTTTCTTTCAAGGCGTAAATAATTTTGTCACGCCGTCCGTGACCTGTAGCAACATGTGTATCGAGAATTCGTTGATAGTATTGACTGCTTGGAACTATTTGTACCACTGGATCTTGCTGGGATTTCCTTTTCACTATCAAGACTTTTTCGTCACTAAAAGTCATAATATCATACTTTTTGGCGTAATAGTATTCTTTGTCTGTGGGCCGATGTCCCAAAACTTTAGCTTTATTAAAATCTTCTATCATTTTAATGACATTTGAAATTTTTTCCTCTGTCCATTCCGACTTCTTGCTATTTTGGTCATGTCCACTATAAAACTTTTGTAGCTCTGTGGTAAATTTCACTTCGTCAACAAAGTTTCTAGCATTTACCGCACTATCTTCACCATTTTGGCTGTCCGCGGCTTCTAGGTCGCTCATTATGGGTCTGGTTTAGTAACCTTAGCAAAATAAACCTATTTTCACAGTTACAACACACAACACAAAATAAAAAAACTGTACAAAAACACACGATCAACCGGTTTGTTTACGTTCCGTAGCGAACAATGGCGGCGGAGAGGACGGAGAAGGAACACGTGACTTATTCAACCAATCAGAGCGCCCATGGCGTTTGGTTATTGCTACATATTATTTTACGCGTGAGTTCAGTAAGTTTATAAATTTCCGAAAATGTGGGCGTAAAATAATCCAATTTATCTCTCGTTTGGAATCCTACGGACGTTTATAAATTTCCTAGGAAATTTATAAATTTCCGGTTCTTGTTGTTTTCCGTTGACACATACATTTGTTTGAATAAAAAACATTTTGATTTCGGGGCTCTGACCTGTAACTCTAATCACTTAACAGTGCATTCCGAGTCTTCGAAGCGAGCTCTCGTAGCTATAATCATCACGATGGCCCTCACCACCATGATGGGCTGCATCGTCCTGCAAGTCTACGCCGAGCCTCTATTCAAGGATGCCGTACCCTCAATGCCTGCCAGCCAGTGCGCCATATTTGTGGCTCTGGACTTCTTGATAGCCAGCATAGTTTGTGTCCTGGCTGTAGACAAGTTTGGAAGGAAGGTAACTGTTTCCAACTCCTGCTGGAAGAGATTCATGGAAGTTTAAAGTTACGGCGAGTGGAGTGGATGGATTTGGAATACGTAGTATCATCACCCCATTCCATCCTCGGGGTGTCGTAAGAGCCGACAAAAGGAAATGATAAAGCCAAGAAACTCGCCGCAAGAGAAGGAAATCTTGAAACGGAAATAAATATTTAAATGTTAGACCACCCTTACCATTTAGGGAGGTTAAAAATAGATGTTGTCCGATTCGCAGACCTACCAAATGTGAATTTAAATTTTCATCAAAATCGGTCGAGCCATTTCGGAGGAGTTTAATAGCAAACACCATGGCACGAGAATTTTCTAAATTAGAGATAATTGTTGGCTATAATTTCTTTTGCTAATCTATCAGATTGGTTTGTACCATCATAGCTCTAACCCTTTCATTCTGCAACTATGGGTTTTCTCTGTGGAATGGCATTCCGAACCAGTGGTATGTTTAATTATTTATAACTAGCTTTTGCGCGCGGCTTCGCCCGCGTGGGCTTCGAACCCGTGCTTATCTCTATGCATATTTTTTATGAACATAAAATCGGTTATTGTGACTAAACTATTATAGTTAGATGTGTGCTCTCGCGGATTTTTTTGTAGATTTGTATATGACCTACAAACCCGTAGTACATCATTTTGTTCTATTGTCAATAGTTTTTGCAGCGCACGCATAAATATGTTTTCGATTTTAAACCTTGGTTTACATAATCGCAATTTTCATACGGATCCCTAATTCTATTGAAAATAAAATATAGCCTATAACCTTCCTCGATAAATGGACTATCTAACACTGAAAGATTTTTTGAAATCGGTCCAGTAGTTCCTGAGATTAGCGCGTTCAAACAAACAAACAAACTCTGCAGCTTTACGAGTATATATTAGTATAGATTTAAACTTTTTGGGTTTTATTTTTTGTGTTATTATTTTTTTACTATAAAACCATCCGTAAGAATTTCTTCAAATAAAAAAACATTTCAATATGATTTGACCTAGCAGGTAAAATCTTCTCCTGACACGTAACCCGGCAGAGAACCCATGAGGTTTGCCCACGTCAAAACATAATATTACTTCCATGGACAGTAGGCACCATGAACTAACGTCTGCGTCAACGTCATTCATAATACCATGAACATCTGTTCCAGTCATTACTGATCCTGACTTCGGTGGGTTCAGGCATCTGCACTTTGCTCCTGGGATCCCAGCTGCGGTACCACTGGGCGCCACATTGGTTCACAGCCGTGTTCATCTACGTCTACAGTTTCATTTACACCGTCGGTTGTGCCGTCATACCGTTTGTGTTGGCCGCTGAAGTCTTCTTGCCGGAAGTAAGTTTTATATAGATGCCTAATACTACTGTGTACTGCCTTTCTTTGGATCTCCATGGATAATGACCGCTAAGCGCCAGTCAGGTTATGTGGTACTCCGGGACGACAAAAAATGGTAATTGCGCCCCAACCTACGCACTAAAACCAACGGGCTCCCTCGAGTGCCCGAAGGCTACGGGTTTCACTCCCCAATGAGAGACCTTGATCCGCGTCCCTGATGAGCCTTGGCCCACCTATCAGGTTTTGATGGGAAGCTCTGGACGCTCCAAAACATTTTTTTTAAACGATAGGTGGAACCTGTCTTGCTGGGGCAGTTTACAAATATGTAATTCACGAACTCAAATGACACCCAGACCCAGAGCAAGTGCCTCTGGCTTAGACAAAGACACTTGCCGAACCCCGGAATCGAAGCCAAGATCCGTTGATCTAAAGGCGGCACATCTAATCCCTAGACAAACGAGGCAGTGTGAGATCATAATTGGCAACTATTTTTTTGTCACTCGTGGTAAAATCTGTTGTGGACTATCCCCGTCAGTTTGGGGATGGCCGGGGGGAGGGGACTCTCCTCTGTAGAGGCATACCCACTAAACATCCCCGGAGTGCTCCTTTCGTCGTGTGTTTGTTTGCAGCAACATAGGCTAGATAATTAAAGATACATACAGTTTTAAGTGGTCTGGCGGCTCTGAAAGGACTACGCGCATGTTACTCTGATCTGGTATCGAAGTGCGACGGGTTGTTTGGCTCCCTACTGCTGATTAGGGTCGAGCTACACAATGAATGATGCATGCGTGCCGTCAGATGTGACTGGTCTACTCAAATCCACTATAGTTCTTTCTTCAAAAGGCCATTTCAGACATTGCCTTGCATTGTAACTCACATATTTGCTTTAAATACTGTATGGACTTTAAAAGAGACCATGATTCTCTGAGTTTGTTTCGGCATTTCTTCTCAGAGGTAGTCAGTTAGGAAATGCCGGAGCCATCTAGTTAAAAAAATGTATGTAAAAAAGTGTCCTTAAAAGATCTATTTAGAGACATCATTTATCTTCGTATACGTGTACTATTTCTTGCCGCCGCAGACAGAGGCTCTAGACTCCTCTTCCTTCTCTTGCCCCTAGTGGAGCATTCCAACTTCTGGAGCGGTATTGTACCGCTCTATCGGCGTCCTGCCAGGAGCACTCGGCAGGACGCTGTATCCCTCGGGGTCTCATTTTCCTATTAACCTGCCACCCTGGCCTACTAACCTGGCTACCCCTCATTTGTATAAACCTGGCTTTTCTCATTCTCATTTCAGGTTCGAAGCCTCTGCAACAGCATAGTCCTATCCTTTGTGTGGGTATTTAACTTCCTTACGCTGGTAATCTTCAACCCGCTGGTGGAGTCCTTTGGGCTGGGTCCTGTCTTCTACTTGTTCTCTGTGATCTGCTTCCTCGGTGCTGTCTACTGCCAGGTCTGGGTTCCGGAGACTAAGGGCATGTCGGTAGACGCTATTCAGCTGTCGTTCTTGAAGAAGCGAAGCCGTTGAACTGATTTTTAAACGCCTTTTGAAATAAATTGGATAGTTATTTAAAATGTGTATTAGATATTTTATATAAGGTTTTTTCAAATGACTCAGTGTTTCTTTTTATTGTTAGACCGTGTGGTTACGGTTTCAGAATACATGGTGTCGCCACCCCATTTTATCCTGAGGGTGTCGTAAGAGTCGACAAAAGAAAATGACACGGCCGAATACCTAGCCGTAAGATAAGGAAAACTTGAAACAGACGAAACCGTGTGCCAACCCGTCTGGCCAGCGTGGCACAGTAGGCTAGTCGGACCTCCTCACCATCACAGGGGGGGACCTCTGTCATGATGAGGAGGTCCGACTCAGCAGTCGCAGTGCGTCGTTTGTGGGCTGATTAGAGTAGTAGTTTTTTTAGAGTTGGTTATTTTCTGACTATCTAATTCAGAGTCAGCAGTAGATCATTTATGCATGCGCTGATAAATTAAAAAAAATGTTCAACGTCTTCAAAAAAAAGAAACATCTAACATGCGGCGTGAAGGCGGTGGCTTGGATGTACTTAAATCCTCATAATTTTAATTAACGAGGGTGTCAATTTAAGTTACCACTGACTTCAAATATTTATTTATCACTACATAGTATAAAACAAAGTCGCTGTCGTCAGTCCGTCCCTATGCATGCTTAAATCTTCAAAACTACGCAACGGATTTTGAAGCGGTTTTTTTAATAGATAGAGTGATTCAAGAGGAATGTTTGTAAGTGTATGCTTGTATCGATCACATACATGCATGCGAAGTCGGGGCGGGTCGCTAGTTAATTATAATTCACTTTTTAAATTGAAAACCGTGAGCGATTTCTGTGTGCACAGGGAACGTTATCAATAAAACAAAATTATAGGCGATATAAAATATTTAACTGTTTCTTTACTTTACTTTTGAAGACAACTGTCATCTAGTCTCTCCCGCGACCACGACGACTGCTGCAAAACATTCGAAACGTCGGGAATTAAATAATAGACACGCGATAAATCCGTTAAAATATCATATGAAGTCCATCATATAAAAAAGTAATAGTTTATTTCAAAATAATTTTATTCAGTTAAATTAATAGTTATTTTTTTCTTTTTCAAAAACAGTAACTGGATAGCATCGGGTGACAAGCCTTTTGTCTCCGGAATAAATTTTGTAGTGTACAAAGCCCCGCTGAAGCATATTAAAGAGAAAATATAAAATAAGGGCCCAATCCCTAAATAGTCCATTATTGGCTTAAATACTACTAAAGTTAGAAAGTTGAATATCCAAGCGCAGGCTAAAACGACACTGTTGCCAAGACTGGACACCTGAAAAAGAAGTAAACAGACTTAATTAGAAGTTTACAAAAGTTTTTACCCTACGAATTCGCAACTGAGCCTCTCACAAGTTGATACTCCTTTTATTCAGACTCAAAGTAAATTTGTTTTATGTAACAATATGTATAAAACTTTAATATTATTTTTTAACCACAGCTCAAAATTTTTATACCTTTATGTTATCAATTTTACCAATGTTGTATTAAGTATTCTATGGATTTCTATTTAAATAACGTTCGGCATGGTTCAAAATTGAGTTTATGCGGACTGTACATACTATGTATAGTCTCCATCGTCTATCCTCAACGTCAATACCTGACATTGGCGAACTTGTGTCAAATCACATTGGCAAGCCATTCAAACAAGAATTGAATTGAAAAAAGTTTTTAAAATATAAACCGATTCGTTTGTGGTTCGTGGTTCCAGGTTCGTCTCATTTTATATTCCATCGAAATGGATCAGTAGTTTCGCAGTAAACCATAAATACATATCATCATCATCATCATCATCATCATTTCAGCCAAAAGACGTCCACTGCTGGACATAGGCCTCCCCCAAGGATTTCCACAAAGGCCGGTCCACTATAAATACATATAGTGATCCGCAAAGATTTGTATGTTTCGGCCGATTTTGGTCATAATCGACTTCATACATACTACTCAGCTCATACATGTCCAACTGCTGGGTCGGGCCTCATCTATTAATAGATTATAGCATGTTGACTAATAAAAATGAATTGGGGACTTCATTGTCGGTGCAGAATCTAACCTCTGGTAGAAACGCCTCAGCGGCCAGCACATAAGGTATCACTGCGCAGCCGAGGGTGAAAATGAAACTGTACACGTAGATGAGCAAGGCTGTGAACCAGTGTGGTGCCCAGTGGCACTGCAGTTGGGATCCCAGGAGCAAAGTGCAGATGCCTGAACCTACTGATGTTGCGATGAGCATTGACTGTGGACAGCAGTTGTGGCTGATTAATCATGATCGTTACAGCCTATAATCATTACGCTCTAAGGAGACTACTCTTCCACGGTGGCCTTGATGCTGAAGCTGGGTTATCCCATGCGTTCATTTAGTCATCATTTATGGTTGGTGATTTTGATGACTCGGTGTGGTGATGCATTTCGAATTTAAAAAAGCGTACTATCAAGTTAATGATTTTTTCATCCCCCCATCTCGGAAAGAGTATTTTTGCTCTTCGATATCTGAGTGCAAAAGCCGTTTTTATTCACTAGAGAATAAAGTATTTTTGCTCTTCGATATCTGAGTGCAAAAGCAGTTTTTATTCGCTAGAGAATAAAGTAAAGATTATTCTGTAATACTTACCTGTCATAATGTAGTAATTAATACCTAAACTGAAATAAAAGTGTACCTATCTTGTGATAGTAAACGTATTTTTTTTGCACTTAGTCATTTCCTCGCTGAGGTGGAATGAAAAGTTACGTGTTGCACCCGAGTGCAAAGATTTTTCACCTCGTGCTCTTTTGATTCCCTCGCTAACGTTCAGGATTCTAATTTTGAATCACTCGCTGCGCTCGTGATTAAATTTTAGAATCCTTCGCTTGCTCGGTCATCAAAATTGAACACGCGGTTAAAAAGCAACTTTGCACTCTTGTATAACAAATAACTATTATCTATCAGATAGTGACGCATGGGAGTAACGTCGGCTGTGTTATGGTCTAGCTCTGATCTTTCAGCCATTTTATTAGTGAAGTTTGTAAACAGTATGTGAGTGCAGTTTCAGCACGCACCATGTAATTTGTGTGTAATTTCACTGATTTTTATTTTAAATTTTTAATAGGCTACATGATTATGCGTGTTATTGCTTTCACAAATCTGTAAGACTTGTTTGTACCACCATCATTGTAACCCTTTTATTTAAAAGAGCAACCACGGAGTTTCTTGCCGGCTCTTCTCTGTGGAATGGCGTTCCGAATCGGTGGTAAAAACTAAATGATTAGTTATCTTTATATTTCTCTTAAATTTAATACTTTTTTTTTTGACTATTTGAAAGCATTCGCAAGAATTTATTCGATTAAAAAACATTTTGATTTGATTTTGATTTGATTTGAAGACATAGTGTGAGTTCGAATACTCAGGGTGTCGTACAAGACCGATAACCTAGCCGCAAGAGAATTTGAAACAAAACCCTGTGCCAACCCGTCTGGCCAGTAAGGAGCAGTAGCTAATTACGCTCCAACATTGAGAATAAGCGCAGGAGAGTTTAAGTAAACCGGATAACTTAGGCTCCACGCTTTATAAGCTTCTACCAGCAAAAATGAAATAGCCGGTTTCTTCCGCTACCGATCCCTCCGTCGCTTGCGAGCCTTCAAGATCCGTTGAGGCCATACCAGCTCAGGGTTGGAGAGTAGCACACGGTGGCGCAACGGGTTCGGGCTCCGGGGACTCTTCTGTCCCCAGAGTTGCCTTGCGGCAACAGTGTCCTTAAGTTGGTGGTCAACCTGATTAGTCGCTAAGCCGGGTGACCAGGTTAATATAAAAAAGAGGTTCTTTCCGCTGCTAATAACCGTGTTGCCTTTGACAGACGTCTGGCAGCTACTACTAAGCTCATAAATGACCCTCTACAGATGGATTGGCACAGTGTTCCGAATTAGGTTTTCCCTCTCTTAGGGCTAGGTTTTTAGGCCTTGTCATTTCCATTGGTCCGCTCTTACGACACTCTCAGGATGGAATGGGCTGGTGACTACGTATTCTAAATCGGTCACCACATGGAAGAACCTCTGACTAATAACCTGGAATTTTCCAGTTCCTTTGGGATGGACCCTCATACAATACTCAGCTGAGCCATCATTCCGGCTGACGTAGGTTTTGTCCGGGCACGGGAGTACCGGTGCCACTTCGGCCGGGAGGAGTCCTCAAGGTGTCACCACTGTGCCGATGGTGCTAAGGACTCGGCGCAGTACAGCCTAGGCCCACCATACCATTTCAGCCCATTGATCAGCTCTGGCGACTGTTTTAGCGTGTGCTCAAAGGTTGGCTGCTAACTTAAGGAGCCGTTCATCAGTAAGGCGGTTCCAGCGAACGGGTGGTTACTGAATACGCTCTGACTTTCTTTTTTTTCTTGTTTGCTGAAGGAAAATCTTGGACTGCCTCGGGTCCCGGGTTCGATTCCGGGGTCGGGCAAGTGTCTTTGTCTAAACCAGAGGCACTGGCTCGGAATCTGGGTGTCATTTCTATCTATAATATGTATGTATTTACGAAAAAAAAATGTATATATGTAGTTTATTATCCATCTCGTTACCATAACACAAGCATTAAGTTGCTTAGCTTGGGACGAGATGGCGTTGTGTGAAATGCCATGGATATTTATTTTATTTTTATTTATTTACTTACCTTACGTCCACACTTGTCTATAGTCAAGACACACACGGTGCTCGCCACAAAGAAGTCCAGTGCAAGAAATATGGCACATTGGCTGGCTGGCATGGAGGGTAGTGCTTCGTGGAATAAGGGTTCAGCGTACACCTGCAGTACCACGCAGCCCATCATGATGTTGAGGGCTGTGATGGTGAAAATATGGGCGAGGATGCGCTGAGAAGACTTTGATTTGACTGTGGAAATTAGATCGAATTAAAAAAATAGGTTTTAGGTTATAGGTTAGAATAGAAAAAGGTGCGGTCACAATCGACAACGGATGCATCATTTTTTAACACTACCACCTGGTCAGAACGCGGCGCCAACTGAGAAGACCTGGCGAAAGAAACGTAGTGGGCTTCTTTTTTTTAAACGCCATATTACAAAAATGAAATATATCATAGTATCCTTTGGTTCCGAAAGGCGCTCAACTGAAATTACAATTAAATAAAAAAGTAAAAAAAAAACTTGCATCAAATGAGCCGACCAAACCCAAACAGCGGCACCGGTTTACAAGCATAACGGAAGTAGCAACCATCGATCTCCATAACTATATCAAAGGGAAGTGGTCGACCCGCCACACGTCGCTATCAGAGTTCGAAGTATTTTTGTGAGTTATGCTCACTTTGTTCAAGTATTCTGGAAACCGTGGTGCCACTTTTATCTCACATTCACATTCAAATTATTTTATCTCACGTCAAAATTCGGGTTACGAAAGGCAAACATATGTCGAGTATTGGACTAAATAAGTATTGGAAGAAGCTTGGACTTAAGAGGGCTGAAAGCAATGATGATGAAGCAGAGGTACTTACTAAAAAATCCCCACGCAGATTCTGACTTTCTCGGCACATTGACGTCCAGATTCTGCACCAGTCCACAAGCTTCACCCAATTCTATGAAAAAATATTGTCCAGTTACTGTGTATGTATTTTATGCTCTATACTATTCTTAAGAAAGAAAAGTTTATTTGTCAGAATGTAGTAGGTTACAATAGGTGTTTTATGGTTTTTCAGGGTATCATACATTCTAGCGAATTGGTGTACAAATATTAAGCTTATATTGTGCTATCTAATTTAAAACAATGTTATTGTCATCGAGAAATTCTTTAGTAGAATAATAACATTTATTTAACAGAAAATCATATAATTTCCTTCTGAATGACGTTTGAAGCTATTGTATAGCTTTTATCACGGCCTGTGCGCGTGGCGACCGAATCAAGAAATTCCGTAACGAAAATAAAACCTAACACCCCGCAACTCGCCTATACTATACACTTTGGGCCTCAGGGTGGTTAGGTTATGTGAAACTCCAGTGAAACTCTTCCCCAGGGCCTGGGGAGTAGTTTCACTAACTAAATCATCACTATCACTATCACTACATAGTATAAAACAAAGTCGATGTTTTCTGTCCGTCCCTCCCTATGTATGCTTAAATCTTTAAAACTACGCAACGGATTTTGAAGCGGTTTTTTTTATTAGATAGAGTGGTTCACGAGGAAGGTTTATATGTATAACACACCCCCGCTTTGCACGGGCGAAGCCGGGGCGGGCCACTAGTATAGTATATTTCATTACAAGTGCGGAAAGGCTGTCATTGCAGAGTTCCGACAAATGTCTAGTCTGGTTGACGGTCGGAACAAGTTGCAATGACGGTTCCGCACGTGTACTGAACGACTATTTTTGATAGAGTTGCGAAAAAATTAAGTAATTTAATAAAATAATAAAAACAATAAACTCAACTAACTAATCATTTATGAATTATAAACAAAAATGGCGCCAACCGTAGAATATAAGCAGAGATTTTTTTTCTTCACCAATTCTAGTAGGCAAAAGCAACTATATATAATATATATATTTTTTTTATTGATATGAAATGAAAATAAAATGTAATGAGATGAATTGAAATGACACCTAACCTAACTCATTAAATCTGATATTGAAACAAATGAGTAAGTAGTTTCTTTTTAGAAATAAACGTATTTGCATGAATCGTAAAAACTAAAAACTTCATGGTTGGTTTTTCCTTAAAATAGACATTATTTTGACAGTTGGGAAAGAGAACGCACTAGTGCGGGAATAGCAAAAATTCCAATCCAAGATTGTCCTTCACTTTAAATCAAAAATACTGCTTTCAAATGCTATGCATTAGCTTTACCGAGCAGTCCCCGAGTGGCACAATTAGTTTTTTTATTACATACTAGCGATCCGCCCCGGCTTTGCACGGGTGCAATGATGAACCACTAAATTTATCAGTGTTTCTCTACTATATTATGGATGTATTATACACCTTCCTCTTGAATCACTCTATCTATTAAAAGAAACCGCTTCAAAATCCGTTGCGTAGTTTTATAGATTTAAGCATACATAGGGACGGACAGACGACAGCGACTTTGTTTTATAATATGTAGTGATAGTGACATACAATTTCATTTTTAACTACAACCACTAAAACGAACTATTACATGTAATTCACGAACACAAATGACACCCAGACTAAAGCAAGTGCAGACTTGCACTGTGTCACTGCTGCCAGTGTATCTGGTTTACACAAAGACACTCGCCCGTCCCGGAATCGAACCCCTAGACCAAGTGGCATTTACCATCTTGTAGCATTTTGTCACGTTTTGGATGGAGTTGCATTTTAATTTTTGCTATGTGAGCTTCAACTTCTTTAGAAGTCACTTCCAATCGTCTATAGTAAGATATAGACTTTGCTGCTTCCTGAAAAAGACACATATATTAAAAAAAACATAATCAAGGCACATAAATCAATCTACTACTACTAAGACTGCCTCGTTGGTCTAGTGGTTAGATGTGCCGCCTTTGGATCAATGGGTCCCGGGTTCGATTCCGGGGTCGGGCAAGTGTCTTTGTCTAAACCAGAGGCACTGGCTCGGAGTCTGGGTGTCATTTCTACCTATAATATGTATTTACAAAAAAAAATGTATATAAGTAGTTTATCATCCATCTCGTTACCATAACACAAGCATTAAGTTGCTTAGCTTGGGACGAGATGGCGTTGTGTGAAATGTCCAAGGATATTTATTTTATTTAATACTCAACCCATAAATGACCCACAACTGAGTCGGGCCTCCTCCCATCACAGGGAGGGAAAATTGCCTACTGTGCCACGCTGGCCAGACGGGTTGGCACAGGGTTGCGTTTTAACTTTTCCTTCTCTTACGGCTAGGTTATTGGCCTTCTAATTTCCCTTTGTTGGATCTTACGACACCCTCAGGATAGAATGGGGTGGTGGTAAAACTAAATAAGTATTTTATTCTAATTAAACGAAAATAAAAATTCTTTGGAAATCCTCAAGATAACCGGCAGTTGGGGTGTCCTGGCTAGCCGCTAGCCAGGATGTGTGGAACTCGGGGAGGGCGGAAAGATGGAAAATTAGGGCCAAAAAACCATCGGCGGTCCCCGACTGCCCGAGCCAGGGCAACGGGTAACGCTTTCCAAGAGGGGAACTTGCTCCGAAAAGTATAGGTACTATGAGGACGGTCTACCCGAGACCGACTTCGGAATCGAACCGAGACTTTGTAACTCTCAGGTAGCCCATTCAACTCCAAGATCAACTGGAATTACTTATCTTGTCAAATTGTGTCAAATGGATCAGTGAAAGTCCCACATTTCAGAGATTAGCTCGAATAAACAGACAGGCACATTGGTCTAGGGATAGGATGTGCTGCCTTTGCATTACGGGAGCCCAGTTCAGGGTCGGGCAAGACACTTCCAAGTCCAAGGGTGTATGTCATCTGAGTTCTTTTTAAAAAAAATAACGAACCCCCTATACATTGTTTAACTACTACATACCTTCCATATAGACATAATTGTCAACGGACAAAAACTTGAATATGTTGAGGAATATGTGTATCTTGGTCAGATTATTTCCACAAGACCCAATGGCCCAAGAAATTGACAAAAGAATTGCTACCGGGTGGAAAAAGTTTTGGGCCTTGAAGGAAATAATGAAAAGCAAAGAACTCAGTATCAAGGTCAAGAAGAAAACTTTGGATACATGCATTCTTCCGTGCATTACGTACGGCTGTAAAACCTGGGCTTTAACAAAAAACCAAAAGGGAAAAGCTTGCAAAATGTCAAAGAGCTATAGAAAGGAGCATACTGGGGCTAAAGTTAAAGGATAAAGTCAGGAATGTGGATATCAGACACAAAACTAAAATCACAGACATCCTCACACGTATTGACCAATTAAAATGGAGATGGACAGGGCATATGCTCCGCTGTAAGCATGAAAAATGGAGCAAGCAAGTAACAGTCTGGTATCCAAGAGACGGATCAAGAAGTCGAGGTCGCAAAAGGAAGAGATGGGAAGATGATTTGAAGTTGACGCTAGGTCCCCTTTGGCTAAGAATTGCAACAGATAGGAAACAGTGGAAGTCGTTGGAGGAGGCCTATGCCGTAAGGCACACCGAAATTAGAGACCTATTGTGATGAAAGCACTAGTGATTATTTAGTATAACGAAACATTGTTAAATTTCGGAATAAAAGGCTTATTTATTTATTTACTCCTTCCATAAATGACCCACTGCTGAGTCGGGCCTCCTCCCATCACAGGGAGGGTAATTAGCCTACTATGCCACGCTGGCCAGAGGGGTTGGCACAGCCTTGTCATTTCCTTAGGTCGGCTCTGACTTCACCCTTAGGATTGAATGGGGTGTTGACACTATGCATTCTAAGTCCGTCACCACACGTAAACTGACACTCAAAACGAGAGTGTGTGTGTGTAATTATTAAAAAAAGTACCTTTTCTTTCCCAACAAATACCAGGAACACAGGAGATTCAGGAAGTAGCCCAACTAGTAATACAGCTAACACAGATAGAGTGAGATGGGTATAAATTACTTGTGTATACGTGAGATATGCTCCAAGAACATACGATATGAGAAGGCCCAAGAAATAAAAGGAGACGGTGCAACCTGTCAACCCTCCCCTGATAGAGTCATGGGAGATCTCTGATATGAAAATGATGGCGACATTCTGACCAGCTATGCCGACTCCGGCTAAACATATAGCTATGAGTACCAGGATAACATTAGATGTAAGAGATATTATCGTCCATGCGATCTGAAAGGAAAAACAAAATCAATAAAATGTTAATCTTATTTTAAAAGGTTTTTTTTCAAGGACGGTTCACAAAACTGGATGGTGTGGTGTACACATTTCATAAGTGATGGATTCTAACATTTATCGGGAGACAGTGTATCCATCCTCCTCGATGTGACCACAGCATTCAATTATCACTGACTAGTGACCCCGCCTCGCCTTCGCACGGGTGCAATGATGAACCTCTAAATTTATCAGTGTTTCTCTACAATATTATGGACTAGCGACCCGGCCCGGCTCCGCACGGGTGCAATTATGCATGTATTATACTTACAAACCATCCTCTTGAATCACTCTATCTATTAAAAAAAATCGCTTCAAAATCCGTTGCGTAGTTTTAAAGATTTAAGCATACATGGGGACGGACGGACGACAGCGACTTTGTTTTATACTATGTAGTGATAAGCATTAGGCAATTACTTATTAACTAAATATGTAGGTAAATATATTAATATATTAAGTCCTAGATGTATTACAAATACGTTTGATGTTTGTGGCCGATGCGTTAAATATATCAAATGTATCTCGAAACTTGTTATACTTAGTGCTCAAACGATATAAGGGTGAGTGCTGTCCATAATTAGTTCGACAGAATGGGGGTAAAATGTTTTACTGTTGTGTGTACGATTGGAAGATCGGGGAACTTTAATGGTGAATTTGTTTAGTAGATCTGGGCAATCAATAAAGCTGTTTATAGTTTTATAAAAGTACAAGGTCAGCTGTGTCCCGGCGACACTGCAGTTTTGATACTCTAAAGTGTTGTAGCCTGGTCTCATACGAATTCAGAGTGTTGTGGAGTTTGTTTGCATAACTGTTTGCATGACTGCCTCGTTGGTCTAGTGGTCAGATGTGCCGCCTTTGGATTAACGGGTCCCGGGTTCGATTCCGGGGTCGGGCCAGTGTCTTTGTCTAAACCAGAGGCACTGGCTCGGAGTCTGGGTGTCATTTCTATCTATAATATGTATGTATTTACAAAAATAAATAAATATATAAGTAGTTTATCATCCATCTCGTTACCGCAAGCATTAAGTCGCTTAGCTTGGGACGAGATGGCGTTGTGTAAAATGTCCAAGGATATTTATTATATTTACTTATTATTATTATTATAACTGAGATGATATAAAAATCGCTTTTGATGGCTTTCAATTCGATTAATATGCACTAAGTACACAGGGCTCCAAACAGGACTACAATACTCCACGAGACTTTGCACAAAACAATTCGTGTTGAGCTACTTGGAATACGTAGATATATTTGGTTGCTTTCCATCACGCAAGCCTAGAGGCAAAGGCATTCAAGTAACTGATAAAAAAACCTACCCTTACCACTGCCTGCTTCACGGGACTGCCACTGGCCTACGTAAGCGACAGAAACACTAGATATACTTACCACATAAGGTAATCCAAAGAACATCGATGCACACTTCCTTCCCATAGTGTCAAAAGCGGGTACGCAAAATGGCGTGGCTGCCAATGCGCCAACGTTGGACAAACTGCCCAATAAGGAAGCTTCAAGGGAAGTCATCGGCGTGACCAACACCGTGGCGTTGGACAAGAAGTTGGTCACCGTGTACGACGGCCATGCGCATATGAATCCAGTTTGGCATGCCAGGAACGAAACTGGAGACGAAAAAATCTAGATAACAGCTACTGCATGGATTTGCATGCAGTTTTCGCCTATGAAGAGAGTACAGGCTAAAAATGGCTGGATATAACATATGGAACAGAGACGTGGTCGCTCACTATGGGCTCCATCAGAAGGCTCAAAGTCACCCAAAGGGCAATGGAGAGGGCTATGCTCGGAGTTTCCCTGCGAGATCGAATCAGAAATGAGGAGATACGCAGGAAAACCAGGGTCACCGACATAGCCCACCGGATTGCCAAACTTAAGTGGCAGTGGGCAGGGCACATAGCTCGCAGGACCGACGCCCGATGGGGCAGAAAAGTCCTCGAGTGGCGACCGCGTTCCGGAAGGCGCAGTGCTGGTAGGCCTCCCACACGGTGGACCGACGACCTGGTTAAGATCGCCGGAAAGCAGTGGATGCGGGCGGCCCAGGACCGGTCTTTGTGGAAATCCTTGGGGGAGGCCTATGTCCAGCAGTGGACGTCTTTTGGCTGAAATGATGATGATGATGATACATTTGTCAGCGCCCCATGTCATCCAGATGTTGTCGTTAGAGCCGACAAAAGGAAATGACAAGGCCGATAACCTAGCCGCAATAGAAGGAAGGAAGAGTTTTAGATTGCTTTTTCTATCAAGTGAAGTGTTACTACTCATGTTTTCACTTTAGAGATTCACTTGATAATGTCTTCTACTTGTTATGTATTCGGTCGATACAATTTGTTACAAATGGGGACAAGAGCGCCTTAAAGTTAAATCTTACCACAAAACGCCGTAAAGGATTGAACAATAAATTCCGTAAATTTAACTTTTTCGTTCTGCATTGCTTTCTCCATTTTTTTACTCCGTAATGAGTTTAGTTTGATACTAGAAATTCGTCTGCTAAATTTATTTATCTCTGACTTACGACAAAGTGTATTTATTTATAAGATTAGCTTTCAGTCTGACTCTCTATCATACTACCAAAGTCTACATTATTCTTAATATTATTTTTTTAAACGAAACTCCTGCATGAGGTGTTCTTTGTGTCGCGGGGGCTCCTTACCACCCACCACGTAATTCAGGAACACAAATGAAACCCAGACTAGCAAGTGCCTCTGGTTTACACAAAGACACTTGCCCGACCGGGAGGTTCAACATCTGGATCAATAAGGCAGTCAAAGTTTTCAAATTCTATGTCGAAAAGAAAGTTAAAACCTAACTATTATTCCTTGGCATTTTCGGGAATATACAACTTTAATATAAAACATTATAGACACGAGCCAGTGTGTACATAGAGCCTATCGAAATGAAAAATTGCAGTAAAAACAGCTTTTCTATTTTGAAGTATAACTTAAATATAATTTTTAGAAATTTTGGTTTAAGAAATAAAATTTTAATACGCTTGGTGACACCAATATTATTAGTTATTTATTTTATTTTTATAGTTTTGTATGTCAATTCATTTTTGAGTTATCATGTTTATCTAAAACTGCTCCCCTATGGTTTGGTGTCCCAAAATGTGGATCAGCTAAGATATTATTTTATGATCTACAATAAAATGTTTGACGTGATTGCTGTTGTTTCGTTATCCTTACCATTACAGTGTAAATATGTTTTTAAGTTGGTTTGTTAATATTTATCGACATAAATTCAAATTCAAAAGGAATTAAATTCATGTAAGTTTTATCACAAAACTCGTAAAGATCGTCATGTTTAATAAATAAATAATAAATAAATATCCTTGGACATTTCACACAACGCCATCTCGTCCCAAGCTAAGCAACTTAATGCTTGTGTTATGGTAACGAGATGGATGATAAACTACTTATATACATTTTTTTTTTGTAAATACATACATATTATAGATAGAAATGACACCCAGACTCCGAGCCAGTGCCTCTGGTTTAGACAAAGACACTCGCCCGACCCCGGAATCGAACCCGGGACCCGTTGATCCAAAGGCGGCACATCTAACCACTAGACCAACGAGGCAGTCTATGATGATGGTAGTTTAAAACTACCATCATCATGTTTCGGCCCCTATACCACGCTAGGTGGGAACAAAGTTTACGTTGGAGAGTAGAATTGGCCAACAGAATAATCTTACTAATATTATAAACGTGAAAGTTTGTAAGTATGGATGGATGGATGGATGTTTGTTACTCTTTCACGTAAAAACTACCGAATGGATTTTAATGAAACTTTACAATAATATAGCTTATACATCAGAATAACACATAGGCTACAAGTTATAAATATATTATGTGAATTACAACAATATAAACAAGTCGAATTCAAAATTTCTAATTGTCAAATTTTCGACCATATTAAACTATAGACAACATAACGTTTCGCTGTCATTTGGGGTTTGTTAAAGGTTTTATACAGACGGGATAAAAATCTCAGGTATCCTATGTCCAACAGGTTAGCCAAAAGGCGTCCACTGTTAGACATATGCCTCCCCGAACGATTTCCACAAAGGCCGGTGCTGGGCCGCCCGCTTATTTATTATAAACTAGCGACCCGCCTCGCCTTCGCACGGGTGTAATGATGAACCTCCAAATTTATCAGTGTTTTTCTACAATATTATGGATGTATTATACATATAAACCTTCCTCTTAAATCACTCTATCTATTAAAAGAAACCGCATTAAAATCCGTTGCGTAGTTTCAAAGATTTAAGCATACATAGGGACGGACAGACGACAGCGACTTTGTTTTATACTATGTAGAGATTAATATGAATATATTCACTACATATTAATATTATACATTGTACCATCCTGTACGTACATTGTTATATAAGTAAATAAAAAAAAATGTTATAGAGAAACACGAAGAAATTAAAATAGAACCAATTAAAAAAAATATATTATACTGCTACAAGAACACAACAAAGTAAAGCCGCGTATTAACACTAGTCATAGGTAAATTATTTAGTAAAGAATAGTACAATATTGTTACTTTGTGTAAATAATTAATCTTTATAGGGGTAAGTAATGCTGTTTGCTTTCTGCTTATGTGAGGACTGAAAACAGTAATATAAGCTTATCTATACACAAATAAATAAAATTGGAGTGTCTGTTTGTGTAATAATAAAATAACCACTTTTTACTAAATGCGTAAGTATGTAGGTATACACGTATACATTTTTGTCTGTCTGTCTGTTTGTTCCGGCTAATCTCTGGAACGGCTGGACCGATTTTGACGGGACTTTCACTGATAGGTAGCTGATGATGTAAGGATCAGGCTACTTTATTTTGACAAGCTTCGCCCAGCGGCTTCACCCACGGGTGACATCGTACCCGTGCGAATCCGGGAGAGGCCGCTAGTTAAGTGAACTTAGCACTTAAGGTGAATGTCCCAGGGTAGCCCGCGAAATTCAAATTTTCTTACGTTTTTTGCAATTTGCAGGACAGTGCTAGGTTGTATGTTGATTAAAATGTTATTCGCGTCTGTAAGACGTATGTAGTTATAGAATTATAATCATCAAAATCATCAAAACAACCCTCCAAACTCATAAAGGTGCAAGAAAAACTTTTTCAACGTCAAAGTCATTCTTGCACCTTTATGAGCTTGGAGGGTTGTATTGATGAGTTTGATGATTATAACTCTGTAACTACATTCGTCTTACAGCCGCGAATCAAATGTTCATCATTATAAAACCTAGCATCGCCATGCAAATTGCAAAAAACGTAAGAAAATTTGAATTTCGCGGGCTACCCTGGAGCATCCACCTTAAGCCTTATTTTTTCTAAATTTACATGGACGTATATTTTAATTATGATAGGACAGGGTAGGGTTTGAAATAAAAGGTTGCCTTCATGTTAGGTGGTCCACTCGTTTGCCAAGCCTGGCCTGGATCTACGGGGGCAAGCCTGGCCCTGGCTTGCCCCCCCCCCCCGTAGGTCCAGGCTGCGCTTGCGGTGCTACGGCTACGGCTTCGCGTAAACACATTCCACTGTGACGCTCAGACAAGGTGCCCGCTGGGCGGCGCCCTTAGTCAGTGAGGCTGTCGTTGGTGGTGGGTGGCACATTCAACAAAGCAACAATTTGAATATATAGTGACAATATTCAAGATGCAAGTAATCTGTTAGCAAATGTCTCTTATCTAACAAGAAGTTGCGTAGTTTAGAACACCTAATCTCATGAGGTAAAAGTAATACTTATCAGAATGTTATAAACAAATGAAGATAGAGTGTGATGACGGATTTAGAATACCTACTTATTGTCACCACCCCATTTCGTCCTGAAGGTGTCGTAAGAGCCGACAAAGAAATGATAAGGCCGTAATCCTGGCCGCAAGAGAAGGAAAACTTAAATAAATAAATAAATATCCTTGGACATTTCACACAACGCCATCTCGTCCCAAGCTAAGCAACTTAATGCTTGTGTTATGGTAACGAGATGGATGATAAACTACATAAATACATTTTTTTTTGTAAATACATACATATTATAGATAGAAATGACACCCAGACTCCGAGCCAGTGCCTCTGGTTTAGACAAAGACACTTGCCCGACCCCGGAATCGAACCCGGGACCCGTTGATCCAAAGGCGGCACATCTAACCACTAGACCAACGAGACACGAAACTTGTCTTCCAGCGTGGCATAGTAGGCTAATCAAACTCAAATCATTTTTATTTCAATTAAACCTATTTACAGGTGTTTTTGAAAGGTCAAAGGTGATGTTAGGATGCTAGGTGCTTGTTCCATAAAGTAGGACCTATGGAGAAGAACAGGCAAGAAACTCCCTGAAAATTACCCTCCATATAGATGGAGGCGGCCCGACACAGCAGTGGCTAATTTTTGGGCTGAGAAGTGAGTAAGCATACATAGAGGATGAGAGTCAATCGAAAGCTGTCCAACTGAGAGAGGACCTCGCAAACTCTTTTTTTTTATATGAACTAAAAAAAATAATTACGCTGTTATCCCTAAGGTAATTTATTCTTTTAATCATCAATAATGGATCATTTATTCACTTATTTATGTAAAATTTAAAAAAAAAGTTAAATATTTTTTTTAAATTTAACTATTTATTATATTATTCCTCCAGCTTACAGAGAACCACAGCCGAATCACTTAACCTTTGAACTAGTTGCGCACCTGCGCGTGAGTTCGCTGGCGCTCCCTTATAACAGCAATGGGGACTACCTACTACTATTTAGTCCATACATGACCCACTGCTGAGTCGGGCCTCCTCCAATGACATGGGGGCTAATTAGCATACTGTGCCCTACCTATGGTGGGTATGGGGACGTTGTTCATATTACTGATTGGAGGACCAGAGTCCCACACGGCGTTTCCCCAGGCCGGTGTGAATAGTCCACAAACGATTAAAAAAAAAATCATCATCATTATTCATCAACATTTTAGCCATAACACGTGCACTGCTGGACATAGGCTTCACAAAGGCCGGTCCTGGGCCGCCCGCATCTTTAGTTTTCCGGCGACTTTAACTAGGTCGTCAGTCCACCGTGTCGGAGGCCTACCAGCCCTGCGCCTTCCGGAATAAGGTAGCTACTTGAGGACTTTTCTGCCCCATCGGTCGCATCGCCTCGCATCGCTCGCCTGCGAGCTATGTACCCTGCCCACTTTTGCCTGCGTATCTCCTCATTTCTGATTCGATCGTGGAGGGTAACTTGAAGCATAGCCCTTTCCATTGCCCTTTGGATGACTAAGCCTTCTGAAGGAGCCCATAGTGAACGCGACCGCGAGCGCGCAGTGGTTGAGCGATCGACTGCTGCGCAGCATGTCGCGGGTTCGATTCCCGCACGGAAGAAATATTTGTACGACCTACAAGTATTTGTTCCGGGTCTGGGTGTTTTCTATCTATAATATGTATGTATTTACAAAAAATATAATGTATTTAAGTAGTATATCATCCATCTCGTTACCATAACACAAGCATTAAGTTGCTTAGCTTGGGACGAGATGGCGTTGTGTTAAAAGTCCAAGGATATTTATTTTATTTATTTTGTTCCATATGTCATCACTGGCAACACACATTGGTCACAGACTTTTGTCTTCAGACACTGCAGTATTGTGAACGAGAAGATAAAATGCTAGGCTGATAAACGGTTATCGTTGTTTATGGACGAATTTGGCAACAGACTTCTATCTTACGTTCGTGTATTAAAAAAACATAACCCATTAAAAGTTTAGAAATTAAAACCGGTTTAGTTGACATCAAATTAAGATGTCATAAATATATAATAAACATTCCATTTGTAATATACGAGTAAATATACTAAATATGTTTACATAAAATAAATTACAATGAATAATAATTGAATTTTCAAAAACATAATTTGTTGTTTTGTTTTTATAAATAAAATGCGGAAGAGAATATAATTAAACTTGTTAAGTATAAGTATGAGTATGTTGAACTTATTATGTGGAGACAATGTCATATATCGCAGCTTTTTACACATCTTAAATACCATTTTAACAATAATCTTACAGGTTTAGGGGGGTTTGTCATAACCACAGGCGGGTTGGCGATCGCAGTAACGGATGGTGGATGTTAAACAAAACGTCGCTGCTACTGTGCCACGCTCTGGCCAGACGGGGTGGCACGGGGTTAGAATCAAGTTTCCTTCTCTTGTGAGTAGTAGGTTTTCGGCCTTGTCATTTCCTATTGTCGATTCTTACGACACCCTTAGGATGAAATGGGGTGGTGACGAAATGTATTCTAAATTCAAACTCAAAACATTGACATATATTCTGGTTGCCAAATATATCTATGTGCGTTCAGAAATTTATTTCGTACAAACTAATGAAAGTGATATACTTTCAGCTACAAGCTACTTTTTATAATTATAGAACAAATAACTTAATTAAAAAAACAAAGAAAAATGGCTAATCGATTAGTCTTACTCAATAATTACAGATTAAAGTAATTTAATGTAATTATAGAGAGGAAATAAAATATTATTCGTTTTTGCATTGAAACTACCGGACGGTGTGAATAATTCTTTCACCGTTACAATCCTATATTATCTCAAAAGAACATAGGCTTCAATGAAGAATGTGTGTAGAATTTGTTGTGCGAAATCAAGGCGGGCTGTTCATATTTTATGTATTTTTAGTGCCTCTCCTTTTTTTATATTACTAGGAGCGCTCATTCATACAGTCAGTTCAGTCGCTTGATCATAAACGGTTCTTTTCCTGAGATGGTGAAAGCCTCCAACTATGTCGCTTACCTCAAAGATTAAGACTTAGCACACATCAATAAAGAATACAATAATACGCTCAAACGGAAAACCCGTATGGTAAGATAATAACATTAAGTGACGTCTAAAATTAAGTATAGTTTTGTAGCATCAATCAACAGAATATCACCAAGAAGCACTGTAGTTTTTGAACCTTTTGGATAAAATATTCCACTATTTTCGTGTTAATGGAAATTGTATGGATTAAAAAAGATTTTCTTGGAAAGTGAAATTTGACATTAAGACATCTGCTAAGGGATGCTGAAAGATTTCTCTAAAAGTGTTAGGTACATTACTTAATAATAATGGTTGTGCAGTAATAATAAAAGTATTTTTGCCCCACTAAAGTCGGAAAAAAGTTACTACAGAGTTTCTTGCCACTCTCTTCTCTGTATTTGTCTTAAAAAGACTAAATAGTAACTTTGATATTCGGATAAACTGTTTTGTTTGCAACTGAAAAGTGATGCAAAAGGAAACTCGACATTAAAGTGTAACTGCTGGAGTTGAATTTTCTGTGAACACAAAATGGAGTATGAAAAGTTGACCGTAAAGGGTGTAGCAGTGCAAATATTATCTACTTTTGCAAGTTAGTATATTTGTTTTGTCTATCTGTTTACTACTACTCAGCCCATAAACGACCCACTGCTGAGTCAGGCCTCCTCTTGCGAATTGCTATTGAAATTTCGCTATCGCGGTGTAGGACTTTTTGGTAATTCCGCATTTGTAGGCGGTATTTCTTGATGCAATCAGTTCAGATTTTTTGGGTAAGCTTTGTAAAGTATGTAGCATGCGGTCGCTACAGTATCAAGTTTTCATTCTCTTGCAGCTAGCTCTTGATCCTTGCCATTTCCTTTTGTCGGCTCTTACGACACCCTCAGGATGGATTAGGGTGGTGACACTATGTATTATAAATATGTCATCACACAGACTTCAATAGAAAATAGCACGTGTAGGGGCCTGGCTACAGATCGAACTCTCCTGAATTAAATATTATAGCAACAGCATTTATGATAAGTTGCTTCGTTTTTTCTGGTTCCTTCTAACTTTAAGTGTCACCTTTAGTGACGGATTTATAATACATAGCGTCACCACCCCATTCCACACTGAGGGTGTCGCAAGGCAGAAAACCTAGGCGCAAGACAGGGAAAATTTGATACAAACCCTTTTTTTTTTGTTTTCGCTGGGGAAATGCTTTATGCATACCACCGCCCCCCGGGGGAGAGGTCGGTGATTATGTGGGACTCCCGGGACAGAACCCGTATACCCACTAAAACCCCAGCGGTATACCCTCACACGGGACGCTTGGGGCGCCAACGGTTCGCGTAAGCGCAGTCCACGTTGAAAAGGGAAAATTTGATAGAAACCCTGTGCCAACCCGTCTTGCCAGCGTGGCACTGTAGGCTAATTAACAGGATAAGGTCTGACTCAATATGTCTATGGCTTTTAGGCCCATAGCACACGGCGTATTTTAAACGCGCAGTCGACGCGCTTATGACACGCGTATACGCGCTGAAAACGAGATTCGAACGAACCTTGTAACCCTAAGCACACGCGGTGATCGTGAAGCGCGGGTCTATTGTGCGTATACGCGCAGATACAGTCATACAGACGCGTTGTAGTCGCTCGTAGCTTCGTTTGGATCAGTCCCCCCCCTCTACCTTTCGTACGTGCTTCAAACGAGTAGCAAACGCGCTTCACACGCGCGCTTTTATCGCGTTCTACTTGTGTTAGAATCTATACAAACGCGAAAATCTACATCTACGGCGCAGACGACGCGCGTTCCTGAAACACGCGTCGTCTGCGCGTTTTAAATACGCCATGTGCTAAGGGCTTAAGTCGGCCTCTGTACATGTAATGTGCATACAGTTTTAAATACAATGTCCCACCTCGCTCATCTCGACATGTTTAACCCTCGTTCCAGTTGCGTTCCTGACATCTTTGACCGGGTTCCTGTTCGCGTGGCCATCCTACAACGTAGCCAACTTCATGTCAAAGGACACAGTGCTCTCTCACCCAATGACGTCACTCGAAGTGTCGCTTCTGGGCAGCTTGATTAACGTTGGAGCCATTGCTCTGACACCCTTCTGCGGTTACTTGGTGAACACTTTGGGAAGGAAACGGTCGGTTATTCTGCTCGGACTGCCTTATGTGGTAAGTTTTAACTGACTTTAAGAAGGGGGAGGTCCTTAGTCCCACCTATCTGCTATTAAATACCTATATTAATATCTACTACTACTCAGCCCATAAATGTTCCACTTCTGCTGCCTCCTCCCATTACATGGAGGGAGCCTACTGTGCCATGTTGGCACGGGGTTTCGTTTCAAGTTTTCTTTCTCTTGCGGCTAGGTTATCGCCTTTGACATTTCCTTTTGTCGGACACATATTTTTTTGTTTGGTAGGTATCCAGGTTCTTTCTTTCTTAATTGCTTTCTTCTTAATCAAGAGACGGTTAAACACTTTTAAAAATAAATAATAGTTTAAACAAAATCTCAAAAAAACCACGCTGTTTACAACAAAATATTTGTTTCTGACACTATTTTTAATTCAAATTTATTAAAATTTATTTTCTATTTTTTAGTTAGATTTTCTAAAAAAGCATATTTTGTTGTTTTTTTTTAAACTATTATTTATTTCTTAGTTGAAATATCATAAAGCTATTACTAAATAATCTCTAAAAAATATAGCAATTCCTTTATGATATTTACATCTCTATTAGCTATTGCATCGAAGAGCGGTGTTCCACCTTGATCACCGTTATTATTATTATCCTAGTAAGGATAACGGGTAAAAATTATTAAAATATTGAATTGTCATCGGTCCTTAATAAGTATGCCAAATTTCGTGTTAATCCGACGTTTCTAGCTGGGCCAAGATCATGTTCAAAGATTCCGTTACATACATAGATACATACGTCTGAAGCTAATAAAAGCGTACCTATTAAAACGTTACTGACTTCAGAGAGTTTCTTATTTGTTAAAAATGTGTCCCAAAAAATTGAGAACCAATCCTCCTTTTCTAAGTCGATAAAAGCTTTACTCGAATTCAAAACATCCTTTTAAAAACTAAACCTATATACTTAATTAGCTGACCGAGCAGACGTTGTCCTGCACGATATTCGTTTATCGACTGCAGCGCCATCTGTCGGGCTGTTTTGTGAATCTAAACCATCCTCGGAGTCACATAAACGCATACAAAAAAAAAATGGCCAGATGGAGTGGCACAGTAGGCTAATTACCCTCCCCGTGGAGATACAGTCAGGGCCCACGGTGCAACAAGCGCGGGACGGTACATCCAGGGGACGTTTAGTGGGTATGCCCCCGTCTCCTCACTGAGGCGGAGGGGACAAAAATACATCCACAGGCTGGCGGAGATAGTGGGGACGGGTCAGAATATAAAACTTCCCCACCGCACGCTGGGAAAAAACGCGTGTTGTGAAAGTCAACAAAGCCCAGCGCGCTTGGTGGTAGAATCGAATGGTCCGCCCGGCTAGCTACCACCCTCACATCTAAGTTGGGCACCAAGCAGTTTTACTGTGTTCCGTCGTGTGTATGTGAGTACCGGCGCCCGACAGAGCATTACCTTGAATTGCCTGCCCCATCTTAGACCCTGGCGTTGGTTTCCATCACGCAAGCCTAGGGTCAAAGGCATTCAAGTAATTGGTAAAACAAAAAACATTTGTTTTTTTGTTTTTAAAAAACGAAACCCCTCCATTAGGTATAATCTGTGTCGCGGGGGCAGTTTACAAACATGTAATTCACGAGCACAAATGACACCCAGATTCCGAGCCAGTGCCTCTGGTTTAGACAAATACACTTGCCCGACCCCGGAATCGAACCCGGGACCCGTTGGTCCAAAGGCGGCAGGAGGAGATCCGACAGAAACAAATTAATAAGCAACATCTTCTGTTTCAGCTTGGCTGGGCCATCATATCGTGTACCAGGTCGGTACCACTGATTCTTACTGCCATGGCCATCATAGGCATGGGGACAGCTGGTCAAACCATTTCCTCTATATACATAGCCGAGATCTGCCAAACATCTGTCAGAGGAGGCCTCACTTCATCTGTGATGTACGAATATTCCTTTGGCCTCCTCCTGTCCTATATTATAGGGGGATATTTGGAGTACCAACAGGTGGTATACGTGCAGCTTGCGATGGCTGTATTCTATATACTGATGGTGTCCACATTAAAGGAGTCTCCGGTGTACTTGGTGCAGAAGGGACGTGAAAAGGTGAGGACTTTGTATATATGGAGCAAAATAAATAAATAAATAAATATAAATAAATATCCTTGGACATTTCACACAACGCCATCTCGTCCCAAGCTAAGCAACTTAATGCTTGTGTTATGGTAACGAGATGGATGATAAACTACTTATATACTTTTTTGTTTTGTAAATACATACATATTATAGATAGAAATGACACCCAGACTCCGAGTCAGTGCCTCTGGTTTAGACAAAGACACTTGCCCGACCCCGGAATCGAACCCGGGACCCGTTGATCCAAAGGCGGCACATCTAACCATGTTTTTGATGGTACAAACAAGTCTGAAAGATTAGTGAAAGCAATGACACGCAAAACATGTAGCACTTATAAGCAATAAGTAGTTTATCATCCATCTCGTTACCATAACACAAGCATTCAAAATCAAAATCAAAATCAAAATGTTTTTTATTCGAATAAATTCTTGCGAATGCTTTCAAATAGTCAAATATTTAAGAGAAAAAAAAATTAAAAATAAAATTAATAATTTAGTTTTTACCACCGGTTCGGAATGCCTTTCCATAGAGAAGAGCCGGCAAGAAACTCCATGGTTGCTCTTTTAAATAAGAGGGTTACAATGGTGGTGGTACAAACAAGTCTGACAGATTAGTGAAAGCAATAACACGCATAAACATGTAGCACATTGAAAAATAAGAAAATAAAAATTAGTGAAATTAAGTTGTTTAGCTTGGGACGAGATGGCGTTGTGTGAAATGTCCAAGGATATTTATTTATTGATTTAAAAGAGCAACCATGGAGTTTCTTGCCGGCTCTTCTCTATGGAATGGCATTCCAAACCGGTGGTAAAAACTAAATTAATAATTTTATATTATTATTTTTATTTTTAAGATTTTCTCTTAAAATCTTTGACTATTTGAAAGAATTCGCATAAATTTATTCGAATAAAAACATTTTCATTTGATTTGATTCGCAAGAGGCAGCGTCCAGAGCTGCCCTCAAAGCGTGGGGCCCGCTCATACAAGTGGACTAAGGTCCCATCAGGGTCATGGGCATGCTCCCCATCTTGGGGAGTGAAACCCGTGGCCCTGATTCGGGCAGTCAAGGGACACCGGTATTAGAGAGTATTTTGGTGCGCAATTACCATCTTTCGCGCCTCGGAGTCCCACAAAACCCAACTGGCATTTAGCAGTCGGGTATCCATGAACCCACGCTTGAATCTAAAAGCTTATTGCATCCCGTTTCAGGAAGCCGCCAAGTCTATAGCCTTTTACAGACAATTAGACGAGACTTCAAAAGAAGTTGAAGTTGAGATTGAGAAGATCAAACTCCAACTGGACCCGAGGTTGGAGAAGATATTAAAAGGAGATGATGGTAAGCAGGATCGTAGTTATCCGTGTGATGACGGAATTAGACTAAGTAGTGTCATCACCCCATTTCATCCTGGGGGTGTCGTAAGTGGCGACTAATGGAACGTAAGAGGCAGATCAATATTTTTTTTTTACTAGTTTTTTTTTAACTTGAATTCCCAAGAGAAGGAAAACTGGACACAAATCCTGTGCCAACCCGTCTGGCCAACGTGGCACAGTAGGCTAATTAACCTTCATGCAATTGGAGGACGCCCGACTCAGGAGTAAGTCTTGAGGGCGGAGTGGTAGTAGGATCGTAGGTTAGACGGTTGTAAGTATATAAGTAGTTTATCATCCATCTCGTTACCATAACACAAGCATTGAGTTGCTTAGCTTGGGACGAGATGGCGTTGTGTGAAATGTCCAAGGATATTTATTTATTTATTATTTATTTATTCATATCTACTATACGCATGTCCTCATTCACAAAATCCATCCATCTCTTTTCTGCCACAACCCTAAGTGTGCAATTACAGTGACAGCGGGGCGGGCAGCGGAACCCGCTCGCAGGTAACGCAAACAAATAGTTTTTGACGAAGGTGCAAGTGCGGGCGGAGCGGGTGAGCGGGACAAGCGGGTGTCGCGAGCGGGGTGAGTGGATGGAAGTCAGTTTGCGTTTCCCGCTCTGTTTGTTCGGACACTGCAACTGTGTTCATCCACTGGAATATGCGATTTCCGCTCAACCCGCCACCCGCTCCCGCTGCCCGTCCGCTGCCACTGTAATTGCACACTAATCTTCATCATCATCATAGTCTCCTCCAAATTCATGAAGGGAAATTAGCCTACGTGCCACGCTGGCAAGGCGGGTTCCTTTAGTCGCCTCTTACGACACCCTCAGGATTGTATGGATTGGTGACATTTTTTTTTCTAATACTAAATGTTGAATGGTTTTTTTCTAGATTCTAGCGGCATAAAAGACTTGATTGAAAAACCAGTGAGCGTAGAAAAGAAGTCCGAATGGCAATTGTTGAGTACGTATAAATAAATTCATCTTCTTCCTCTACTTCTCCACCCCTAAATGACCCACTGCTTGGCCGGGCCTTTGGATCATGGGGTTCGATTCCAGGAAAGTATCTTTGTGTAATAGTGCACTTGCTCTGGGTCTGGGTGTCATTTGTATTCGTGAATTTCAAATGATAAATATAATGGTAAATACATACATATTATAGATAGAAAACACCCAGACCCGGAACAAATACTTGTAGGTCGTACAAATATTTCTTCCGTGCGGGGATCGAACCCGCGACATGCTGCGCAGCAGTCGATCGCTCAACCACTGCGCTAACCGTGCCAACCCGTCTGATCAACGTCACACAGTGGGCTAATTACCCCTCATTTAATTGGAGGAGGTCATATATGGGCTTATTAGATGAAGAGTGGAGAAATGTCCACGGGCGACCACTGTTTGGGATAATGATAATGATATTTTTTTCCAGAAAACTCCGAGTCATCAGTCCGTGCTCTGATCATGACTCTTCTCGTAATGAGTTTTTCTATTCTGATGGGGAATATAGCACTGCAAATGTACGCTGAAACGCTGTTCAGGGAGGCGGCGCCATCTCTTGAACCGAATCAGTGTTCCATATATCTTGCTATCGATGTACTGGCCGCTGGTTTCTTGTGTGCCTTCCTCGTCGATAAATACGGACGAAAGGTACTGTCTTCATCATCAATTTCAGCCAAAAGACGTTTACTGCTGGACATAGGCCTACTCCAAGGATCTCCACAAAGGCCGGTCCTGGGCCGCCCGCATCTATCATTTTCCGGCGACCTTAACCAGGTCGTCGGTCCACCGCGCAGTGCCTACCAGCACTGCGCCTTCCGGAACGCGGTCGCCACTCGAGGACTTGCCCACTGCCACTTAAGCTTGGCAATCCTGTAGGCTGTGTCGATGACCCTGGTTTGCCTGCGTATCTCCTCATTTCTGATTCGATCTCGCAGGGAAACTCCGAGCATATCCCTCTCCATTCCTCTTACCGCCCAAAGGTACTGTAACAAATTTATACCCAATGGTTATGTCAATGATTCGGTTTAGGTGTGAATACGTAACAGATAGACTTTTTAGCAACTACCTGCGCTTCACGGTTTCACCCGCGTTGTGATTGAAAATTGTGATAAATGATGATAGAAAGTATTTTCTTAAGGTCAGAATATCGCAGTGCTTGTAGACAAAATACTAAAGTCCTTCATCAAAGCGTGTTGCCAGTGATGACATAAATCATGGAAAGGCTCGAAGTCACCCAATGGGCAATGTGGAGGGCTATGCTCGGAGCTTCCCTTCGAGATCGAATCAGTAATGAGGAGATACGCATTAGAACCAGAGTTACTGTCCTAGCCCACAGGATTGCCAAACTTAAGTGGCAATGGGCAGGGCACACAGTTCGCAGGCCTCCCACACGGTGGACCGACGACCTGGTTATTGTCGCCGGGACGCAATGGATGAAGTGGCCTTCGTGAAAATCCTTGGGGTAGGCATGTAATAGATTTAAACCCCATTTATAAAGGACTAGCGACCCGCCCCGCCTTCGCACGGGTGCAATGATGAACCTCTAAATTTATCAGTGTTTCTCGACAATATTATGGATGTATTATATTATACGTATAAACACGACAGCGGACGACAGCGACTTCACTACATAGTTTAAAACAAAGTCGCTGTCGTCTGTCCGTCCCTATGTATGCTTAAATCTTTAAAACTACGCAACGGATTTTGATACGGTTTTTTTTAATAGATAGAGTGATCAAGAGGAAGGTTTATATGTATAACTCACCCCCACTTTGCACGGCGAAGCCGGGGCGGGCTACTAGTTGTTTTATAATATGTAGTGATAGTGATAATGCTTTTTTTAGAAATGGCAACTTGATCTAATTTTAATCTTTAAAATAGAAATTCACCTATAATAGAACAAATTATGTTCAGCAGTGGACGTTTAATGGCTGAAATGATGATGACGATAATAAGACAACGTTTATCTACTTTTAATACCAGATGCGATAAAAGTATTTATATTGATATACGAATCAAATTAGTTACTACCAAATGTGCGTTAAAATAAGCTATAGTTTTTTTTGTATTATTTTATCTATGGTTACTTACCACGTGGTGACTGATTTAGAATATATCGTGTCACCACCCCATTCCATCCTAAGGGTGTCGTAAGAGCCGACAATTTTTTTTTTGTAATTTTAGTGAAGGTAATATTTATCCTTGGACATCTCACACAACGCCATCTCGTCCCAAGCTAAGCAACTTAATGCTTGTGTTATGGTAACGAGATGGATGATAAACTACATATATACTTTTTTTTTTGTAAATACACACATATTATAGATAGAAATGACACCCAGACTCCGAGCCAGTGCCTCTGGTTTAGACAAAGACACTTGCCCGACCCCGGAATCGAACCCGGGACCCGTTGATCCAAAGGCGGCACATCTAACAGCAAGATCGATAGCCTAGCCACAAGAGAAGGAAAACGTGTTGGGAAACCCTGTGCCAACCCGTCTGGTCAGCGTGGCACAGTAGGCTAATAACCCTCCATGTTATTGGAGGCGGTCCGATTCAGCAGGGGGTCATTTATGGGCTGAATATGACATAAAATACCATTATATGTACCAGGAGATCATAAATGTACAACTGCCAGCCTTATTTCATCATTGATCTCCAATTTCGGTACACATTTTAATTACCAGGCTTAGTAAATAATAATAAATATCCTTGGACATTTCACACAACGCCATCTCGTCCCAAGCTAAGCAACTTAATGCTTGTGTTATGGTAACGAGATGGATGATAAACTACTTATATATTTTTTTTTTGTAAATACATACATATCATAGATAGAAATGACACCCAGACTTCGAGCCAGTGCCTCTGGTTTAGACAAAGACACTTGCCCGACCCCGGAATCGAACCCGGGACCCGTTGATCCAAAGGCGGCACATCTAACCACTAGACCAACGAGGCAGTCCTAATCGACTACTATTACTACTACTCAGCTCATAAAATTTCCCACTGCTTATTCGGGCCTCCTCCAACTATATGGAGGGTAATAAGCTAACTGTGCCACGCTGGCCAGACATGTAGGCACAGGGTTTTGTAACAAGTTTTCCTTCTCTTGCGGTTAGGTTTTCGGCATTTCCTTTTGTCAGCTCTAACGACACCCTCAGGATGGAATGGGGTGGTGACACTATGTATTCTAAATCCGTCACCACACGGACATAGACTTTAAAAAAATCTACGTATAGTACAAAATGCCATTATATGTACCAGGACATCATGAATATGCAACTGTTCTTTTCAGCCTCTAATGGTGATTACGTCATTTTGCTCCGGAGTGTGCTTGCTGTTTCTGGGCATCGAGATGCAGCTTCACTTCGCACCCCACTGGGTGACAGCTGCTGTAATCTACACATACTGTTTCATGTTCAACGTGGGAGCTGCTATTATACCGTTTGTGTTGCCAGCTGAAGTGTTTTTGCCAGAGGTAGGGTGAATTCCGTGTGTTGACGGATTTAAAGTACTACCAAGATAGGGTAATATCACCATGTGGGATTTAAAATAGATAGTGTTCCACCCTATTCCATCCTGAGGGTGTCCTAAGAGCCCATAAATGAAAATGACAAGGCCGAAAACTTAGCAGTAAGGAAAACTTGATATGAAACCCTGTACCAACCCGTCTGGCCAGCGTGACACGGTAGGCTAATTATCCTCCATTTAACTGGAGGAAGCCCGACTCAGCAGTGGGTAATATTTTTTGTGAACCCTGGCCCACCGATCAGTAATATCAACGGCATCCCCATACCCACTAAACATCCCCCCGGTGCACCGTCCCACGCCGCCTGACTCATGAGTCTCGCGGGAGCAGTGAGTAATCTGTGGGATGAGTAGTATTTCTTTTTATCCAGGTACGAGGCTTGTGTGTCAGCATGACTATGACTTGCGGATGGGTGATGAACTTCATAACCGTTGTAATATTCACTCCCGTGGTGGAATCCGTGGGTCTGGGGCCCTTATTCTACTGGTTTGCAGTCGTAAGCTTCGCAGCAGCAGCATACAGTCACTTCTTCCAGCCAGAAACCAAGGGACTGCCGGTTGAAGCAATACAGCTTCTGTTTTTGAAGAAGTCCAAAAGAAGAGTTATTGCCAGTCCATAATTCTGCTAAACTTCTCGGCTCACAAAAGGAATGCTTTTGTTAATTCGGGTGCATTTCATTCCTTAGCACAACTTCACAGCATTCTCAATATTCCCCTTCATAATTGCTCCCATTTTAGTATGAGATTGTCAGGAGCTAAAGTTCATAAATTAGCTATAAGATAGCCATAAGAGTCTTATTTTTATTTTTTTAGGAAATACCAGCAGTTACATTTACATAAAAACATTATACGAGTACATATTGTCAAAAGTCATTAAATCTAAATACACAGCCCATTAAGGTCAGCGTCCACTACACCCGCCCAGTACCGCTTCTGCTGTTGATTGAGTTATTCCCGTTTTCACTAACGCCAAACAAGGCGACACCTAACTAGGTAATGCCTAATGTAAGGGGACGCCTAAGCAATAACTACTGTTTCACCGTTATAACCTCAAATAGCCGATTAAAGTGCGCGAACGACCGTCAAATGCAGTCGTATATGTAAAAAATAGAGTTGCCTAAGCGTTATGCGTCGCCGAATCAGTGTCGTAACTTTTTAGTCGACGCCTAACCGTTTGGTGAAACGTTTTATTGCGCTAGCCACCTGCTTAATATTTAGGCATCACATTTAGGTGATTCCTAAGGTTAGTGAAAACGGGCATTAGTGTGTCAAAACGTCAAATGTTATACAGCACTCGGTCATTCCGTCATCAACTTTTTTAATTTGATAGTTTGAGTGAAATGACGCGTCAGCCTACAGCAACTCGGAGATAAAGTGTTAACCGCGCCGGCTGCCTGTGGTTTCGGCCTTAAGTATTTGTCGTATTGTAAATAAGAGCAAATTTTGAATAAGTAATAGTTTAATTTCAATAGAAATTAAAACAGCCATTCTTGTGGTGACGGATTTAGAATGCATAGTGTCACCACCCCTTCCATTCTGAGGGTGTCGTTACAGACAACAAATTAGCAATACATAATAAAACAAATAGCCGCGAGAGAAGGAAAATTTGATACAAAACCCTTTTTTTTTGTTTTTGTTCGCCCGGGGTAAAATCCTTTATGGACTATCCCCGTCGGCCACGGGGATGGCCGAGGGGGGGCGTGTGGGACTCTCCCCCAGAGTGGGGGCCTACCCACTAAACATCCCCGGAGTGCTCCCTACTCGCGTCCTGTTGCGGCATTGTGGGATCTGGTACAGAACCACGCCGCCGCAGACGAGGAGGCCCACCTCCACACCTCAGGCTCGCTGAACGAGCAATCGCCGTCCTGTCGTGAGCACCCAACAGGACGTCGCATCTTCACAGATCCCATGTGGGGCGAGGGAATCCCCGTGCCCTGCCCCGGGATCTGCGGCCGGACTCGGCCTATGTCCCGGCGGGAGCGGCCCGGATAGTCGGGCCCGCGTCAACCGCCATGGGCGCCGCCGTACTGACAGCGCCCCGGACCACCTCGCATCTACCGGGGGGCCTGTTACGGCCGCCCTGTCCCAACCCATCTGGCCAGCGTGGCACAGTAGGCCGACGCGGCAGTGGGTATGGGCTGAGTATTATTAGATAAAGACTTGTATTTTTGTTTTGAAACTTGTGAATTCCTCATAATTGTCAAAGGTAATTTATATCATTAGGTAAATCCTATATCCTCTGAATCCTATAGCACGAGCTTTGCTCAGTTTAGGAATCAAAGTAAATAAGTATTTTAAGATCTTCAAGTTAAGCCTATGTAATTAAAACACAAATATGAATAATATGTACCTCAGGGTTTTTTTGGAAATAAAGAGATTATTATAGATTATAATTGATTAAATTCTTATTAAGTAAATTATTGTTATTATTTTTCGGCATCACTACCTTCTATATATTTAGTCTGTTCCACATAAGGTTGCCTGGAAGAAATCGCAGGACATAGACATAGCACACATATCAACTCGGAAAGGGATCGGCACCGTACCAACTCGAGGCATTCAGTATTATTTGTATGAAACTCCCTACTGCAAAGCAGACTAATCGGATTCGTAATGTAAACGACGTAAACGCTCACAAACGCCGTACGGACGTGGTCAACCAGCGGTCCCCGCGCTTACCGTCCACCGTTGGCCCTCTCACCGCTCCCTTAGCCTGCCTGGAGCAAACTTCCCTTCCCAGTGCTTTCGTGTCATTCACAAGGCAACATCCCGTGGTGTTGCGCTCGTGTTTTATTGAATTTGTAGAAAATGATCTGGGGCCAGCCATATCAATCAGCGGTGGATCATTCGTAAGCGCGGCGTCGCCTAGCCGTAGCCGAGGCGACGTATTGGAGCTGCTGATCCGCTTTGGTTACGTGCTTACGTTGGTTGACGCCTGTTTGACGGCGGCGAGGCGAAAGCCGATACGGTGCCCTTTCCGAGTTGATATGTCTGCTATGACCTTTAGCGATAAGGCCGCCTAATTGCACATTGTATGTTTTTGTTTGCTTTTATGTTTCTGTTTTGTACATTTATAATATGTAAAGAAGTATAATTAAATAAATGAAATTAAATAAATAAATAAATATCCTTGGACATTTCACACAACGCCATCTCGTCCCAAGCTAAGCAACTTAATGCTTGTGTTATGGTAACGAGATGGATGATAAACTACTTATATACATATTTTTTTTGTAAATACATACATATTATAGATAGAAATGACACCCAGACTCCGAGCCAGTGCCTCTGGTTTAGACAAAGTCACTTGCCCGACCCCGGAATCGAACCCAGGACCCGTTGATCCAAAGTTAAAGGGTGTTTTATTTTTATTACCTACTATTTAATTGGCATACGAATACAGGGTCTCATGAAAAGGTTGCATAGGCTCACACAAACCTGTTACATCAGTGTTGGTAAAATGACGATTTAAAAAATCAACTACACAGTTTCTTGCCTACCCTTCTGTAGAAAAACCATCCGAACAGGTTGTAAATTGTAGATGTTAAATGTAAATTGAGCACAAATTTTAATTATATGACCAATTTTATTGAAAAAAAAACATTGGTATGTTTAAGTAATTTCGTTGTTTCAGCCCATGAATGACCCACTACTGGGTCGGGCCTCCTCCAAATTCATAGACGGAAATCCATCACCAGACGAAGTGGCTGCCGGCTATGAACTAAATATCCTTGGACATTTCACACAACGCCATCTCGTCCCAAGCTAAGCAACATAATGCCTGTATTATGGTATGAGATGGATGACAAACTACTTATATACTTTTTATTTGTAAATACATACATATTGTAGATAGAAAACAGCCAGACCCGGAACAAATACTTGTAGGTCGTACAAATATTTCTTCGGTGCGGGAATCGAACCCGCGACATGCTGCGCAACAGTCGATCGCTCAACCACTGCGCCAACCGTGTCGTCAAATGAACTACCTCTCCTAAAAGGACAAATGGTAGCATAAAAGGACACGTTAAGGTAAGTCATTACACTTATTACAATCAATTCTATATGTTTTATTGTAGTTTATGATAAGAGTTGCGAATCTTCGTTATCTCATCGTGCAATATTTATTCGCCGCTCTATTTACTCTTAGGTACGTCTCTTGTTCTTTCGAATATAAATAATGTTGTAAAATATTTGTTGGAAACCAAATTATTTACTTAGTTGTGAAGATTCTTGTCTGTTTCTAGTTTAGTAAAGGTTTGGAACCATGGCGGGTAGGCTACGACAGATTTACACTTCGCTGTCATGTAAGGATTTGTGATATTAATTGTAACAGTGTTTTAAATACCGTCTTAAGGGTTCTGATCGTGTTATTTTATTGAAATCCTAACAGCAAAAGATTTTATATACATTCTTATTCATAGATAACTGCATGTAATCACTACATAGTATTTGACTGCCTCGTTGGTCTAGGGGGTGCCGCCTTTGGATCAACGGGTCTCGGGTTCGATTCCGGGGTCTCGCAAGTGTCTTTGTCTAGGCCAGAGGCACTTGTCCGGAGTCTGGGTGTCATTTGTGCTCGTGAATTACATGTTTGTAAACTGCCCCCGCGATACAGGTTATAACTAACTAGTGACCCGGCCCGGCTTCGCCCGGGTGCAATAATGCATGTAATATACTCGTACATATAAACCTTCCTCTTGAAACACTCTATCTATTAAAAAAAACCGCATCAAAATCCGTTGCGTAGTTTTAAAGCTTTAAGCATACATAGGGACGGACAGACAAAAGCGACTTTGTTTTATACTATGTAGTGATGCAGGGGTTTCGTTTCAACAAAGTCGCTGTATAACTATAACAAACTACGCAACGGATTTTGAAGCGTTTTTTTAATAAATAGAGTGATTCAAGAGGAAGGTTTATATGTATGATACATCCATAATATTGTAGAGAACCACTGATAAATTTAGAGGTTCACTATTGCACCCGTGCGAAGCCGGGGCGTGTTACTAGTAATATATAACAAATAATAAGAAAAGAAAATTAATTAATTAAATTGGGACATGTGGCTAAAATATGCCTAAATACTCACAGGATTTCCCCTTAGCATCAAAATGAAAATGTTTTTATTCGAATAAATTGTTACGAATTTGTCAAAAAAAATAAAATAAAAAACGAAAAAGTAACTAACCATTTAGTCTTTACCACCGGCTCGGAAGGCCATTTCACAGAGAATACCCGAAAATAAGGATTTTCAGTGGACGTAACTTCACGTTTTCCTTCTCAGGTGGTTACGGATCTCTACTCATGGGCTCCCTGAACGTCTGGCCTTCGTACACTACGCACATATACGCCTCCAATGGGACGACGCCCTTATCGGCACCTATGACGCAAGGCGAGGAGTCCCTTCTAGGCAGTCTTCCGTCCCTGGGAGCCATGCTGGGTGCAGCTATAGCTGGTACTATTATCAATAGACTGGGGAGGAAGAACGGAGGAGTGGTTCTATCTTTGCCGTTTGTGGTAAGTTGGATTTCTTTGAAGATCACCAGAGCTCTACCATGATGACCTGGTGGTGGCAGCTGAGGGAGTCCACTTTTCGTCTACTGGTAGCGTAATGCTTTCACTTTAGACTTTACTGGGTTGGTCACACATTAGTACCGCTTACTGTAAGCTTCAGCGCCGCTAGTGGTAAAATGAAAAGATCAGCCCGTAAAATACTAATTCCTGAGTCCTAAGTCGGACCTCCTTCAATTCTCATGTAGGGAAATTAGCTTCTTTTTTGTTATCCTTGGACATTTCACACAACGCCATCTCGTCCCAAGCTAAGCAACTTAATGCTTTTGTATGTTGATAATCTACTTAAATACATTTTTTTTTGTAAATACATACATATTATAGATAGAAAACACCCAGACCCGGAATAAATACTTGTAGGTCGTACAAATGTTTCTTCCGTGCGGGGAATCGAACCCGCGACATGCTGCGCAACACTCGATCGCTCAACCAGTGTTTTATTGATGTCTTAGGTTTTCACGATCTTTGCACATTGCAGGAAATGATTTCTTGACGGTTCTGATCGTATTATTTTCTTTAAAAAACAAACAAAATAACACGATCAGACCGGTTTCCACCAAAGCGCACAGGAGATGTGTTTTGAATAAACAATCAGGTTTCATTATTCTATTTCCACCGAAGCTAAGCGGAGAGGAGATGTGGAAATAACGAAACCTGATTGGTTATTTAAAACACATCTCCTGTCGTCTCCTCTCCTCTCTGCTTTTGGTGGAAAACGGGCCTAGTAAAGAACTTAACAGTGTTTAAAATATAATTTTATTAGATGAAAAATTACAAAATTGTTATTTAGACAGTTATAGTGTTAGAGAATAAAATAAAAAAAAAACTTAATTCTATAGACTAACAGCTAAAGAAGCGCTGTAAAAAGCCTGCAGCACGCTTTTCTTAGCTGCCAGTGTATTACTGATTGCATAAACAATTGTATTATGAAATTGTTGTACTATCCTCGTACTAAATCTACCCTTTGGGTGGTACATACAATTAAAATTTATCTTTCAGATAGCGTGGGCTATTATGTTGGTGTCTACAAACATGAGCGTGATACTGGCAGCGCGATTCCTCTCCGGAGTGGGGGGAGGTGCTTCCATGATATTGGCGCCTGTTTTCATATCGGAGGTCTCCGACGCCTCTATTAGGGGCGCCCTAGCTACATGTAAGTAGTGGAAGGTGGCCCGATTTAGTCATAATCAACACTTCCGCCTATAAATGAGCCACTACTGAGTCGGGCCTCCTCCAAGATCACGGAGGGAAATTAGCCTACTGTGCCACGCTGGCAAGACGGGTTGGCACAGGGTTTGTTACAAGTTTTTCGTTTTTTTCGGCCAGGTGATCTGCCTCTTGAGTTCCATAAGTCTCCTCTTAAGACACCCTCAGGATGGTATGGGTTGTTGACATTTTGTATTGTAAGGGTAAAAATGGTAGTGATCATGACACTCCAATAAAATTGGGATAAACTGAGAAAGGTTAATTTACTTCATCTAAATTAGTAGCGACTTTAGTCCGTGTGGTGACGGATTTAGAATACACAATGTCACCAACACACACCATCCTGAGGGTGTTGTAGGAGCCGACTAAAGGTTCATAGTGAAAGTTCTCAAAAATTCATCATAACACGAAAATTATGAAAAATCGCAGATCATACACAGGGGCGATTCGGGTACCCCAAGGGGTGGTCTATCTCTGGACTTCCGCTTTACACTATTTTTTGGGACACCTTTTATAAATAGCACATAAATGACCCATTTTTGAGTCCCATTACATGGAGGGTAATTATCCTACTGGATAAGTTTCAAGCTATTTTTTTTCTTTCTTTACCGCTGATCAGGCTTTGGTTGGTGAGTTGTCATGCTCACTAAAATACTCTGAGCAGCGGTAGCGACATGTGACGGGTCGGTTACTTCCCTTTAATATGGTTGAGGAGATCGATGGCTGTCACATGCGTTATACTTGTGAACAGGTGCTGCTGTTTGGGGTTGGTCGGCTCACTAGACCAAGGAAGTTTTAGTTTATTTTAATAATGTTGTATTGTTTTAATATTCACGTTCCAGTTGACGCTTTTCAGACCCAATAGAATAGTTTGTATATGGAATTTGTTGGGTAATAACTATATATTTATTAAATTCTAAATAGGACCGCAAAGTAATAAACAAGAAAAGAATGACAAGCCCTCTGAGTTTCTTGCCAGTTCTTCTCAGCAGTGGTCGCGTTCCGAACTGGTGGTAGACTATATTACTTTGCTTTGTATACATTTTATTAATATGTTGACAATTTGTAAGTGTCCATTGTGTCCTATGCAAAATAAATGATTTGACTTTGACTTTGAAGTTACCCTAGCCAGACGGGTTGTAAGCACATTGTTTTGTATCAAGTTTTCCTTCTCTTGCGACTAGGTTTTCGGCCTTGTCATTTCCTTTTGTCAGCTTACGACACCAGTATGGAATGGGGTAGTGACACTTTGAATTCTAAATCCGACAGCACACGGAGTTTCACATAATATAACACATTAATTTCATTCCAGCATCGCTGTTTATGTACTGTTTTGGCTGCATCTTATCTTACCTGTTGGGTTGGTTCTTTCAATACCGCACTATAATATGGCTCAACATGGCTTTTAGCGTTTTGGGCACTATCCTCATCGTAATGGTTGTTGAAAGCCCAGTATATTTGCTGCGACAAAGAAGGGAAGAGGTAAGACACATATAGTTAGTAGTTAAATAAATAAATGAATAAATATCCTTGGACATTTCACACAACGCCATCTCGTCCCAAGCTAAGCAACTTAATGCTTGTGTTATGGTAACGAGATGGATGATAAACTACTTATATAATTTTTTTTTGTATATACATACATATGATAGATAGAAATGACACCCAGACTCCGAGCCAGTGCCTCTGGTTTAGACAAAGACACTTGCCCGACCCCGAAATCGAACCCGGGACCCGTTGATCCAAAGGCGGCACATCTGACCACTAGACCAACGAGGCAGTCAACTTAGTTTCTTGACTGTTATGGAGGGAATTAGCCTACCGTGCCACGCTGGCAAGACAAGTTGACACAAGGTTTGTATCAAGTTGTAGTAATTCCCTCCATGAATTTGGAGGAGGCCCGACTCAGTAGTGGGTCATTTATGGGCCGAAACGAACTAACGAACTTGACTTTCCAATTATGCCGCGTGGTAACGGACTTTACAAGTGTCACCCTATCCCAGACTAAGGGAAAGCCGCCTAAAGGAAATTAAAAGGCAGTATACTTATTTGATAAAAAATTAAATTAAAAATTAAAATAAACCTCTGACATAATGACCTAAGTTCCCTTTAAAAAGTAAAAAATAAAAAATACACCGCGTTGGGGGACCGCTCTCTCTTATTTATTACCTGACCGCTGGTTTTTATAAACTATTATTTATTGTTGATCAAAAATCCGCATAGGATTTCAAATAAAATGTTCTACATAGTAAATTTATGACATCCACAGGATGGAAATGGGTGTATTTTTAATGCTAAGTCTAATATTATTTTAATTTCTAGGAGGCACGTCAGTCTATAGCTAAATACAGAGGTCTATCGGCAAGTTCTATGGTAGTGGTTGATGAATTCTCCCGACTCAAGCAACAGATTATGCCTTCGGTGGAATTAACTGACCTTAAAGGTAAGAATTTTTTAATACAGTTGCTCAAAAAGTGGCGTATTGCAGTGACATAAAGCGTTCGAGAAGTGGGCTATTACACACTCGTGCTTTTTTACATTTCCCGAACTAGTGCGTTATCTTTCCCAACTGTCAACATAATCTATACTAATATATAAAGCTACAGAGTTTGTTTGTTTGAACGCGCTAATCTCAGGAACTACTGGTCCGATTTCAAAAATTCTTTCAGTGTTAGATAGTCCATTTATCGAGGAAGGTTATAGGCTTTTATATTTTATTTTCAAAAGAATTAGGGATCCGTATGAAAATTGCGATTTTGTAACCCAAGGTGTAAAATCGAAAACCTATTTATGCGTGCGCTGCAAAAACGATTGACAATAGAACAAAATGAAGTACTACGAGTTTGTAGGTCTTATTAAAATCTACAAAAAAGTCCGCGAGAGCACATATCTAACTATCATAGTTTAGTAACAATAACCACTTTTATATTCATAAAAACATATGCATAGAGATAAGCACGGGTTCGAAGTACACGCGAGCGAAGCCGCGCCCAAAAGCTAGTGTCTAATATAAGGAAAAACCAACCATGAAGTTGGGGGGGGGGGGTGCGCGGGGTGGTGATTGCGCGGGGGATGGTTAATTATTTGGCAAAACAACGTTTGCCGGGACAGCTAGTTAACATATATAAATAAACGAGAAGTCTCTGTTTGGTGACAGATTTTCAACCCAAAGGGCCGAAGTGGCAGAAAACTTAGCCGAAACAGAAGGCAATCTTGAAACAAAACACGTCTGGCCGGCGTGGTATTATAGGCTAATGTCCCTCCTATTATTGGAGGCCCGACTGCGGGTCTTTACGGGCTGAGAAGTAAGAGAGTTTGTATCCATTACTCACTCTCTTACTACCTACTTACTCTACGGAGTACCGGGGAGTTGGGATTGTTTTTTGCTAATTGCTGGTGTTCTCAATGATGAGCGGTCGCCTTAATTAATTCAATGTAAATGAATGTAAATGTAATAATATGTAGTAAATGTAATATGTAAGTAGTAATGTAAATTAAATATGTAGTAATGTAAATGAAAAAAGAAAGTATTTATTAAGTATGCAGATGAGGAAAATTGACAAATTTTTAATCGGCGAAAACGGTATTTTCCATGCTTTATTATCCTTTTCTTAAACTGCCAAAATCCTAGCACCTCGTCGCTTACATCGCTGCTGGGAAATTCTATCACAGACTAATATTTGCTAATGCCATCATTAGATAAGTAAAACTGATAAGTTTACAGATAAAGAAACGAGTGCTGAACAGGCGGAAAAGGAGAAATTGAATGCCGAAAATGTCGACAATTTGCCGACAAAATCCATGTCTCCGATAAAAATGTTGTGTAAGTAAACCATTTTGAACTTAATGTAATACGGATTTTGAACATATAGTGTCACCGCCCAATTCCAGCCTGAGGGTGTCGTAAAAGCCGACGAAAGGAAATGACAAGGCCGAAATCGTTGACGTAAGAGAAGGGAAACTTGAAACGAAACCCTGTGCCAATCCAGTCAGCGTGACACAGTCGGCTACTAGCCCTCCATGTAATTGGAGGAGGCCTGACTCAGCAGTGGGTCATTTATGGGCTGAAATTAGTCTTCTGTGACACGCTGGCCAGTCGGGTTAGCCCAGGGTTTTGTATCAGCTCGTAAGGAGCCTGAGGAGAGGAGGAGGGCCTCCTCGTCTGCGGCGGCGTGGTTCTGCATCAGATCCCACAATGCCGCAACAGGACGCGAGTTGGAGCACCCCGGGGAGGTTTAGTGGGTAGGCCCCCACTATGGGGGAGAGTCCCACACTCCCCTCGCCGGCCATCCCCGTAGCCGGCGAGGAAGTCCATAAAGGATTTAAACCCGCGCGAACAAAAAAAAAGGGTTTGTGTCAAGTTTTTCTTCTCTTGGGACGAGGTGATCTGCCTCTTACGTTTCAATATAAACCGATTTGGATTTGTTTATATTCGAACTAGCTGTCCCGGCAAACGTTGTTTTGCCAAATAATTAACCATCCCCTGCGCAACCAACCCCGACCCCCCCCCCCCCCCCCCGCGCAACCCACTTTCAAGTCTCTATGTCTTATGGTTCCAGATCTATACAACATCTCCTATCGCAAACGTTGTTTTGCCATGTAATTAAATAGGGGTTGATCGTAGAGGGGTGAAAATTTAGGGTTGTTTGTATTTTTTTATGCGGAATCATAAAAAAATAAACGCAAAAAATTTTCTCTAAAAAATAAAAAAAAAAATTTTTGACCCTCCCCCTTAAAATTTAGGGGGATGAAAAATAGATGTTGTCCTATTCTCATACCTACCCAATATGCTCACAAAATTTCATCAAAATCGGTCAAGCCGTTTCGGAGGAGTTTGGCATCTAAAACTGTGACACGAGAATTTTATATATTAGATTGATTCCATAAAACGTCTGTTCAGATACGAAATATCAAGTTTTCCTTATGTTGCCGATTGTTTTTCCGCTTTATATCTTTTGCTGACTCATAAGACACCCTCAGGATGAGTTGAGTTTATCCGTGACAAATAAAATAATGCATGCCTTGTGTTTTACAGTTGTTGCTCCGGTGTCCCGGAAGGCGTTTTTAATCGTCCTAGTAGTAATTTCGAATCAGGTAAATTTATTTATTTATTAAGGTGGAAATTTTGCTGTCCTATTAAGGTGAATGTTCCAGGGTAGCCCGCGAAATTCAAATTTTCTTACGTTTTTTGTAATTTGCAGGTCAGTGCTATGAGCTTGGAGGGTTGTATTGATGAGTTTGATGATTATAATTCTATAACTACATACGTCTTTCAGCCGCGAATAACATTTTCATCAACATACAACCTAGCACTGACCTGCAAATTGCAAAAAACGTAAGAAAATTTGAATTTCGCCGGCTACCCTGGAACATTCACCTTAATAGGACAGCAAAATTTCATTCCAATTTCATTCCATAAATGACCCACTACTGAGTCGGTCCTCCTCCCATTACACGGAGGGGAGGAGCCGTGTGTGCCAGGCACACAAGCCGAACGTCCACCGCCAGCTAAAATGAGTTCACCGCCACCAACGGTGAACTAACATGTATGAAAAACTGGCTCAACTATGCAAGTTAAACTGAACTAACTCATTTTAGCTGTCGGTGGATGTTTGGCTTTACGACACCCTCAGGATAAAACGGGGTGGTGACACTCATTATTCTAAATCCGTCAAGTCTTTCCTGTGACCAAGACTGCTGGCAAGTTTAAAAAAAAACTGGCAACCAGCAGCCGTTTGTGCAACACGAACCATTTTCAGCCACTCCTGGCCTCTGCTACTCGAAAACTATATAACCTAGCAAAATCGATTCAAATTCAAATTCAAAACTCATTTAATCAAGTTGGCTCATTAGAGCTCTTTTCACAAGTCAAACAACAAAATAATATTTAATTTAAAATTTAACATCTACCACCGGTTCGGAATGCAGTTCTACAGAGAAGAGCCGGCAAGAAACTCTGTAGTTGCTCTTTTTAGATCGCCATTTTTAGGTACAAGGCCGTGATAAGACAGTTTGTGAGAGCAAACGCGCGCAATAGTCGCAAAGGGCCAAACATCAGCCAGATGTAGTCGACAATAGTAACCTTCTAATGCCCAAGCCAACCGACCCCCAGCAACGGCACCTGTTCACCATCGCCATCGCTCTCCTCAACCATATTGCGGGGAAGAGAACGACCCGTCGCATTATCTCAGCATCGCTTTCAGTTTTAGTTATCCGTGTGGTGATGGTATTAGAATAAAAAAAGAGTCTCTCTCCATTCCTTCCTGAGGGTGTCGTAAGAACCGACAAAAGGAAATGACAACGCTGAAAACTTAGCCGCAAGAGAAGGAAAACTTGAAACGAAACCCTTTGCTAACCCGTCTGGCCAGCGTGGCACAGAAGGCTAATACCCTCCCGGCGATGGGAGGAGGCCATGACTCAGTAGTGGGTAGTAGTATTCACCGTAACCTTGTCCTCTCCTCAGGTGTTGATGGGTATTGTTCCCGTGCAAGTATTTGCGAAGTCGGTATTCATGAGGGCTGACCCAAGTCGCGCAGATTTGTACACTGTGCTGTTCGCCATATCGCTGTTCGTCGGAAGCTTGGTAGCCACCTTTGTAACTGACTTAGCCGGCAGACGGGTAAGTTTTTTAACGACACTGGGCTGGTGATGGTTTTGTCCTAAAACACAGAGAATATGGTTAATATGGTTAATCAAAAGAGATGGAAGAATGAGGAATTGTGTATGAAAGGTGTGACTGTAGATATGACGACTGATAGGTGTGTATGGAGACTACCACCTAGCGTGGGACAAGGGTCATACGATGATAATGGTAATTTTAAATATGACGATTTATAAGAGTTTTGTGATAAAACCTACGTAAATAAAGTTCCTTTTGAGTTTGAGTTTGAATAATGTAAAGCTAATGACACATTTTGAGAAGAATCAATGTTTTTGTCTATGACAGTCCAATTACTTAGAATGATTTCAATATACACCAGTCACGAGCACGCGTTTAGCATGGCTCACATAACTGCTTCTATCCCTGGGAGACTCCAGAGAGAGAGAGAGAGAGAGATTTTGAAAGGATTTCGCAACTGGAAAGAGTAAAAACACATGAATTTGTTATTTCGTAACCGCAGCGGTTTAAGGCAGGGCAACTCGCAGGGCAACTCTGAGGACAGAGGAGTCCCTGTAGCCAGAACCCACTACGACACCGCATTCTCTCCCCGTGGGCCCGCCCGGTATGTGTGGCTCTGAACCCATATGAGCCCAACGGCACACAAGCCCCCTGACCAAGGCAAGGTAGCCGCACATTCGAGGGGGTTTGTTACAAAGTCAAAACTCAAATCTTTTTTCTTTTTACATTTCAATTGAATCTATTTACAGGTTTGGAAAGGTCAAACGTGAAGTTATATAGGAAGCTAGTTGCTTGTTCCAAAACAGTAGATCCTATAGAGAAGAACAGGCAAGAAGCTCCATGGACACTCTTTTTATCATATTTTCTGTTACAAACATTTGATTGGGTTTCATTGATTTCGTGTTTAATCATAGTAAGCTAAGATGTGATATTGCATAACAGAAGTGTCCAGGAGATCAATACAAAGCTATGTAGTTATATCAATAGCAGTTAAGAGATGACCGACCCCAACTGGCGGCACCCGATCATGAGCATGACGCATGTGTCAGCCATCAGCTCAACCATATTTTAGGGACACCACCAGTATGACTTTTAAGCGAGCATAACATACTCTCAATTGATTGTTTATATGTTAAGTTATTTTTATACGGTGACTACGAAACTCTGTGCTAACCTCTCGGACACAGAGGCTCATTAGGCTGTTTTTCCTCCGGACATTAGGCTGTTTTTCCTCCGGACATTAGGCTGTTTTTCCTCCGGACATTAGGCTGTTTTTCCTCCGGACATTAGGCTGTTTTTCCTCCATTTTGTGTGGGCGGAGATGAGTACAGTTAGCGTGAGTTATTAGGGTATTATTGCACTACTTAAAACTGTTTAATGTTGCATTTTTTCCAGATTCTTCTGCTCTCGTCATCCGTACTGGTCTGCGCTTGCATGACAGCGCTAAGTTTCCTCATTAATGGCGGGAATCCTTTCGTCACCGTTGTCATGATACTGATCTATTGCTTCGCCTTCATGGCGGGAGCCGGTTCCGTGCCTTATGTGCTCTTGGCCGAACTATTTATCTCAGAGGTTAGTAGCGATAACATATTTGCTAAGTCAGAGTACCTGACAAACTGCATCGTACTGTTATACCCCTTATATGTTCCCTGTCCTGCCGACTCGCGCGCTTCCCTTTTGTTCATTCATCATTAGTTAGAGTATAAGTACACCTCTCCTATCCCGGCACTAGCCAGTCTTCATCCATACTCCATCCCGGTCGTAACGCTGCCATTTTTCATTTGTACTAAATATACTTGTGTGTGTGTATTAAAAACCTTTTTTAAAAAGCTTCACGAGTTTTCCATTATAACATTGGTGGCAGCGGTGGGATTTCCCGCGTTTTGGAAATCCACGGAATACGTCTCCGCGCTCGTGAAAAGTGAAATAAACCTTCATTTGTGAGTGTTAAGTGCAAAAGCCTAAAGTGAAAGCTAAAAAGTGAAAAGTGAAAACTAAAAAGAAAACACAAACCTTACTACATCCAGCACGCGTTAACGACCCGTGAAGACTCCATCCGACCATCGTGTCCACTGCATCTGAAAATACTTACCTGATCACAGTGATCAGCTCTGATACCAGTCTCCGAATCCCGTACATCTTCGTCGCTATATCCTGAAAAAGAAAAACCTACCGGACAAACGCCGCTCTTCATCGCCGCTGTTCCTGACGCCGCCTCCTGAAAGCAGCTATATGAAGTCAACAACCACGTGCGCAGTTGTCATTCTATGCATGTAAGTCATTGGTCTCTGCTTTAAAATAAGTCCTTAACCTTAAGACTTGTCTCGAACTGTATCTGTATTATGCCTAAAGTGCCCAAAGTAGAGGACGACAAAGAAAATTCCGAAACCAAGTTGTGTCCACAGGAAATTGACATCCTACTGAGCCCTATCCCTTCGAACTCGAGGAAAACTAGGCAGACAACTACCATCACTACCATCGAAATGGAATTAAATGTGCTTTTTAAGTTTATTAAACCCTTCGACGGGTCAAGGGATAAGCTGAGCTCTTTCCTAAATAACTGTGAAAATGCCATCAGTCTAGCCTCCGAGGCACAGAAACATATTCTTTTTAAATTTATTTTAGCCCAACTAGAAGGCAAAGCCGAAACTGCGTGTTCCATTAAGGAATTTGAGTCATGGGATCAATTACAAACATTTCTAACAACCCAATTCGGTGAAAGGAAGCATTATGCCCACCTTTTGACCGACCTGCAGGAGTGCCGTCAAACCCATAATGAACCCGTGAGTCAATTCGTGTTACGAGTTGAAACGTGCCTTTCAAAATTGTTAACCGAAGTAGGGCTATCTAACAAAAAGAAATCGGAGTTAATTGGTCGCATAGCCGCCATGGAGGACTTGGCATTACACACATTTCTGCTTGGTCTCAACCCACAATTATCAAACCTAGTACGAAGCAAAAACCCGAGCAATCTTAACGAAGCCATAAACGTCGCGGTTTCCGAGGAAAAAATATTAAACTTGTTGCACAAAAGAACCATTCATGCAACAATGCAACGTCAAACTCCCAAACCCCGATACTACAATAATACACTTCAACCTCAACAATCGCTAAACGTTCCTAGAAACGATTACAGACCTCGAGGCCAAAATCAAACATTCTGCCGGTACTGTAAAACACCGGGTCACAGTATCGAGAACTGCCGGAAACGGCAATACAACAACCAACGGTTCTCAAACCAAAATGTAAACTCACCGGGCCAATCTTACAGACCAAATCCGGTCCACTTTATTCAATCCAATAACGAATCGAACTATATCGTAGATGACTCTCGCGATGAGGTGGACGACCCAAAAAACGAATAAAGGTCTCGGTTAGGTGCCGTACGAGACAACGTAATGCGACAATCGGCATCAAACATAAAAACATTTCCGCCGTAAATAGGCCCCCTGTTTCCGCTGAGAGTCAGCCCACTGTATCCACTGTATCCGCCATTAATAGGCCCCCTGTTTCCGCTGAGAGTCAGCCCACTGTATCCACTGTATCCGCCATTAATAGGCCCCCTGTTTCCGCTGAGAGTCAGCCCACTGTATCCACTGTATCCGCCATTAATAGGCCCACTGTTTCCGCTGAAGATCAGCCCACTGTATCCACTACTATATCCGCCATTATTAGGCCCACTGTTTCCGCTGAAGATCAGCCCACTGTATCCACTACTAAACCCGCCATAATTAGGCCCACTGAACCCGCAGTTTCCGCCGCGAATAGGCGCTCCGTATCCAATGTTTCCGCCGATAATAGGCTCTCTGTTTCCACTAAAAGTCAATCGATCATACTCACCGTATCTGCTGAAAATCAGCCCACTGCATCCCCTGTTTCACTTGAAGAACAGTCGTCTCTATCCGCCGAATCACAAACCCCTAATACTCTGCAAGTTTACGAAATATCTAACAATCATTCGAACCTTATGCTACCTCATATAGTAGTACAATCATCCATTACCGATACTCCACTAAGCCTTCTTATCGATTCCGGATCTTCAGTTAGCCTCATTAAAAAGGGTAGCATAAAATTCAAAAAGGCCTTAATTAAGGAACCTGTGATTATAAAAGGCATTGATCCAACGGAGGAAGCAACCGAAACATGTGGTCACTTCAACTTGGATTTCGTTTCATTAAATTCAAATAATAAACCTACATACCACAAATTTCACGTCGTAGATAATATCAACCTACCTTATGACGGCATACTAGGTAGCGACTTTCTTAAATCCTGCAAATGTACTGTAGACTACTCCATCGACTCGTTATACATTAAAAATCAAAAACTATCTCTTCATTTTCATGAACCTACTTACATTATACCTCCTCGTACCGAAACTGTTATTGAATGCTCCGTCTCTAACCCTGAAATCAACACAGGCCTCATCCTAGACCAAAGTCCCTCTAAGGATCTCCTGATAGCAAATTGTCTCGTAACCGTAAAAAGCAATAATCGCATCAACCTTACGATAGCCAATGTCTCCGAAACACCTATCCCTTTAAAATCAAACCTAAATTTAACCTTAACTCCTGTAAATGTTAACTGCCTATCAAAACATCAAAGGAATACTAATGATTCAATCCAACGAACCAATGAAGTCCTAAAACAATTGCGAGCATCGCATCTTAACAATGAAGAAGCTCAATCTCTTTTCGAAATCTGTTCCGACTATTCAGATATCTTCTACTTACCTGGTGAAAAACTATCCTTCACCCAAGCACTCAAACATGAAATTAAAACTACATCCGATGTCCCTGTAAACACGAAAACCTACAGATTCCCTGAAATTCATAAATCAGAAGTACAAAAACAAATCAATCAAATGCTCGATCAAGGCATAATTAAACCATCCGTTTCACCTTGGTCTTCTCCAATCTGGATTGTTCCCAAAAAACGAGACGCATCTGGCGAACAGAAATGGCGGATCGTAATCGATTACAGAAAACTTAACGACATCACTGTAGGAGACACATATCCAATACCTCAAATAACCGAAATTCTTGATCAATTGGGGAAGAGCAAATACTTCTCCACACTTGATTTGACTTCCGGTTTCCACCAGATCCAAATAAAGGAAGAAGACGCACCTAAAACGGCCTTCTCTGTCCCAGAAGGACACTTCCAATTCACCCGCATGCCGTTTGGTTTAAAAAACGCTCCTTCCACTTTCCAAAGGTTAATGAATACAGCATTAACTGGACTCCAGGGTGTGCGCTGTTTCGTATATCTCGATGACATCGTGATCTACTCCTATGATCTTCAGTCCCACATCACCAACCTAACCACCATCTTTCAGAGATTGAGAGAATTCAATCTCAAACTCCAACCAGAGAAATGTGAGTTTCTCAGGCGGGAAGTGGCTTACCTCGGACATATCATTACTGAAGAAGGAGTCAAACCTAATCCTGATAAAATAAAAGCAGTGACTCAATTCCCTACGCCTAAATCACCAAAGGACATTAAATCTTTTCTAGGATTGGTCTCTTATTATAGACGCTTCATCCCTGACTTCTCTAAAACGTCTAAACCTCTCACGACTCTCCTTAAAAAGGATACGCCATTCGAATGGCAAAATCAGCAGGAACTGGCCTTCCAAATCCTTAAAACGAAACTTACTTCCGCGCCAGTACTCTGCTATCCTGACTTCACCAAACCTTTCACCTTGTCAACCGATGCATCCAATCATGCACTCGGTGCTGTACTATCTCAAGGACCCATCGGTAAAGACAAACCCATCGCATACGCCTCTCGAACTCTAAATAAAAGTGAATGCAATTATAGCACCACGGAAAAGGAACTCCTTGCCATCCTATTCGGCTGCAAAACGTTTCGCCCATACCTATACGGCAGGAAATTCCTAATCGTCACTGACCATCGACCCCTTAAATGGCTTTTCAACCATAAAGATCCATCCAGTAAAATGCAAAGATGGAGACTTAAACTCGAAGAATACGAGTATGAAATCGTCTACAGAAAAGGAAAATTGAATTCTGCTGCAGATGCTCTCTCTAGATTTCCGGTAAATCCTATATACAATTCAGACAATAATGCTTTAGATAAAGATCTCTTAGATTTAGCAATATCACCCGCATCATTTAACCTTGATGAGATCAACCCTGATCCCGACCAAGGAAACCCAACTGCAGATGATCTTCTTCTTATTTCTGACTCTGATCTTTTGCAAATCAATTCTCCAGAGAGTCAAATAATTCCAGATCCAACACCGGACTCTAATAACCGACCTGATTCTCCTTTACCTTCAACAAGCACCAACCCTGACACACCCGTAGACGACTATCCTACCTTCCTAAAAGCAATGTCCAACAAAGACAAACACTTTAATACAGAAATCGTCGAACATAACGAGAACCTACTTAAATGTCCCTACAAAACAGTTCTAGTCCCGACTTCGATTGACTTAGACGAATCCAATCCTTATGTCTCCAAAATCCTAAATGATCCTGTAATTAATACTAAAATCCAAGAAACCGAAAGGGAACTCTTTTCGTTCGTTAAAGTAGAACTAGGTAATAAAAATTATTACCTATTGTTCACCAAAGTACATCACTTTGACGAAGCATCCTATCCTGAAATCTTCCAAACCCTTAAGACAATACGAAACGAACTCGTCGTATTCAACGACTCTAATGAAATCGGTATATCCGATATGAGGAACCCCTTTGAGAAACACTCTTTTACTAAATTATATAATATCCTTTCCTATCTTTTCCATAACTCTGAGATCAAAATTCATATCTACCACAACACAATTATATATCCTTCTCCAACCGAAATCAAACAAATTCTTAAACAAAATCATGACCTTCCTATATCTGGACATCTGGGATCCGTCAAGATGTTTAAACGTATACAAGAAAGATATTATTGGAAAGGCATGCGCACAGACATAGAAGATTATGTACGGCGCTGTCCATCCTGCCAAATCAACAAAGCCCTTAGGAAAACTAACAGAGCGCCTATGCAAATCACCACAACATCCACTGGCCCATTTCAGCGCATAGCTCTCGATGTCGTTGGCCCACTTCCAGAATCTGGAACTGCTAGACTAAAGTACATACTTACTGTACAAGATGATCTTACCAAATTCTCAACAGCATACCCTATGCGGAGTGTCACTGCAGAAGAAACCAGTGACTGTCTCATTCACTTTGTGTGCCTATTCGGTATACCTAAAACCATCCTTACGGATCAAGGCACAAATTTTACATCAGAACTTTTTAAGGAAACCTGTAAGTTCCTGAAAATAAAACAGCTCTGGTCGAGCCCATACCATCCGCAAACACAGGGAGCTCTAGAAAGAAGTCATTCAACCCTTAAGGAATACTTAAAATCCTTCGTTGATCCGAACCTTAATAATTGGCCAAGATATGTATATACTGCTATACTTACTTATAATACAAATGTTCATACTACCACAAATTTCACACCGTATGAACTATTATTTGGGCACAAACCCTTTATCCCCGATTCTCTCTTTAACACGGACCCAGAAACGACTTACCATGAATACTTAAAAATGCTACAACATAAACTTCAACATTCTAGGCAAAAAGCCATTCAAAATATCTCTTCATCTAAGGAAAAATCCAAAGAATATTATGACCAACATACCAGACCAGTCGCATACAAAGCAGGCGACTATGTCTTTCTTAAAAATCACGTTCGCCTAGGTAAATCCCTAGCACCAAACTGGAAAGGGCCCTTTAAAGTCATAAAAATAAATGGAAATAACACCCTAACTCTCTTAATTAATAGAAGACATGTTACTCACCATTACGACGAAGTTAAAATTGCAAATACAATCTCCTTCCTACTCCCACGTGATGAGCAGTAACCTGAAAAAAATAATATAATATTAATATCACAATAAAATTTCAAATTAAAATTAATGTAATCTAATATTAAATATACTTATAAAAACAAATATAATCATACATACCACACTTGCGATAAGCATTAATTTAGTATCGTAGTAAAATAATTTACTTACCTCTTTAACTTACCCTTCTAATTCCAGCACCATGATTGATGGCAATCAGTTTGTCCAGCCTCTTACCTCGAGTTCAGGGATCTTCTTCGATTACGAAGGAAGATTGAAGATTCAGAACGGTCATTTAGATATACTAATTCCACATGACATATCTCATTTCCCTGGACATATACAAAATATCGAATCCATATTACAAACTTTAAAGCAATTCTGTTCATTAGATGTCATAATAAATAATGACGATTGCCTTAATACTGTCGAACCATTGTCCATTAGACATCGCGATATAGTTAACTCGTTTAATGCATTCGAACATCTCATCCCAGATAGGAGCCGTAGGTCAGCTTGGATTGGTGCTGGCGGTTCAATCCTCAAAACTATGTTTGGCACTTTAACCGAGGAAGATGCTCTTAAATATGACAATGCAATCTCATTGTTACAAAATGACGAAAAAAGGATAGCTTCATTATTAAAAGACAATATTCTTGTCACTACCTCTTCTCTGGAATCTTATAATAAAACTATACAAACTTTAAAAAATAATGAAGTTATCTTAAATAATGCTATGGACGAGCTCTCGGTATTAGTAAATAATATATCACAAGAAATTACATATAATAAAATAAACACGAATTTAGAATTCATTCTAAATAGTTTGGAAACCACTGTCTTACTGTTGTCGTTCCAACTCGAAGATTTATCAAACGGCATTTCATTCAGCTGTCAAAACATACTCAGCCCAGCGATATTAACACCCGGGCAATTATACCGAGAACTCGTAAGTCATTATAACGACTTACCCAATAACGTAGACTTACCTCTAAGCTTAAGTTTGAACGATATCCATACATTGTTGAATGTTATCAACATGAAGTGTTTTTTCTCTTCGGATAAAATTACTTTTATTGTACAGATTCCACTAGTATCCCCAAAGGAATACACTTTATATCATGCTTTACCTTTACCAATATCTTATAATGAGTCCGAATCATTTGGATTAATTTTACCTAACAATAAGTATATAGCAGTGACCAATGACAAAAATCAATATTGTATTTTAGATTCACTAGACAACTGCCGCGCTTACAGTGATACTTACCACATATGTGACGTCATGAACATATTCTCTGTAGCCGCAGACACAATCTGCGAAAGCGAAATGTTAACCAATGTCCTGTCGGAAATACCTGCAATATGCCATGCAGAGTTCATCAAAGGCTCCACAGATATTTGGCATGAACTCAAATTCAATAGATGGCTTTACGCCCAGTCAAAACCCAGCAAAATCACAATACAATGTGCCGATTTACAGCTGATAGAAGACATCATACAGGGCACAGGTATACTTACTCTGCCAAACCAATGCACGGCATACTGCAAAAATACTATTTTGATACCTAAAAGTTCTGTCTATAATTTAAGTATACCATTAAGTCACTCTAATTTTAATATATTAAATAGCTCATTCTTTGTGAATAAAACATCGTTTAATGTGACCCCTATTCACTTACAAGATACCAATTTAGATACCTTGCACTTAAACCCGAAAATTAAAGATCACTTATCGGAGTTAAATAAAATAATGGAACAGCCCTCAGCTATTCCAAACGGGACACATTATCCGATCTTAAGTATTGTAATCATTGTAATTTTAATTTGTTTTATTTTATATAAAATCGTCTTCTATTGTAAGAATTATGGCAGCAATTTCTCTCGTCCCTTTCATATTGTAAACCATACTAATTCCAATCGTCCTAGTAATGTCAGTCAACCGCCTCAGTCAGAAGACATAGAAATTCTTTCCACTACATCCCTTCCGAGACTCAGGATCTCTTAAACCCTTGTTAACTTCGGAGTTGCAACCCCGAAGTTCACTCTTATCCGGGGGGCTGTTATACCCCTTATATGTTCCCTGTCCTGCCGACTCGCGCGCTTCCCTTTTGTTCATTCATCATTAGTTAGAGTATAAGTACACCTCTCCTATCCCGGCACTAGCCAGTCTTCATCCATACTCCATCCCGGTCGTAACGCTGCCATTTTTCATTTGTACTAAATATACTTGTGTGTGTGTATTAAAAACCTTTTTTAAAAAGCTTCACGAGTTTTCCATTATAACAGTACGTATCTTGATACCGTATCTGATATCGAGCGTGATGGGCTTAGAATGCATAGTGTCGCTACCCTATTCCATCCCGAGGGTGTCGTACGAGCTGACAGAAGGAAATGACACGACCGAAAAATGTTTTTCTTCTCTTGTGGCTAGCTCTTCGGCCTTGTCATTTCCTTTCTGTCGGCTCCTACGATACACTCAGGCTGAAATGGGATGGTGACTCTATGTATTCTGAATTCGTCACCACAATCTGATAAAATAAAATATTTGACAGTTTGTTAGCTTGACCATAGGCCATAGTAAGATCGGTTGTAAATTGGAATCACCCATAGACAATGACAAGAGGTACTAACTTATTTCCTTTTTTGGTTCCGTGTGGTGACGGATTTGGAATACGCAGTGTCACCAACCCATACCATCTCAAGGGTGTCGTAAGAGGCGACTAAGGGAACGAAAGTGGCAAATCACCTAGCCGAAAGAGAAGGAAAACTTTAAACCCTGTGCCAACCCGTCTTGCCAGCGTGGCACAGTAGGCTAATTTCCCTCCCAGGGTCATTCGTGGGCTGAAACAAACTAACTTATTCTCATGATCATCAAAATTTCAGCCAAAAGACGTCCACTGCTGGACATAGGCCTCCCCCAAGGATTTCCACAAAGGCCGGTCCTGGGCCACCCGCATCCATTGTTTTCCGGCGACCTTAACCAGGTCATCGGTCCACCGTGTGGGAGACCTACCAGCCCTGCGCTTTCCGGAAGGTGGTCGCTACTCGAGGACTTTTCTGCCCCATCAGGCGTCGGTCCTGCCACTTAACTTTGGCAATCCTGTGGGCTATGCCAGTGCCCCTGGTTTTCCAGCGTATCTCCTCATTTCTGATTCGATCTCGCAGGGAAGCTCCAAGAACAGACCTCTCCATTGCCCTTTGGCTGACTTTGAGCCATCTGATGTAGCTATAGTGAGCGACCACGACTCTGTGCCATATGTCATCACTGGCAACACACATTGGTTGAAGACTTTTGTCTTCAAACACTGCGGTATTTTGGACGAGAAGATCTTATTCTACGGTTTGCTAACTATCAATTTGTTCTCCAGGTACACAGCGTTGCTTCAATGATGCTCATTGAGATAGTGTGGTTCCTCAACTTCGCTATCATTGCGGTGTTCCCCTTCATGATAAGCACGATTGGCATTAATGGAGCATTCCTTTACTTCGCCTGCATGGCCGTATATAACACTGTGATTGGTTACTTCATCGTCCCTGAGACTAAGGGATTGACAACCGACCAGATACAAGAACTTTTGACATGTAAAAAAAAATAGGAACAAAGGTTTTTTTTTAAATAAATATTTGCTAATTTTCGTTATTGTTTTTTTCTTATAAATTCCTAGTTATGTGTTGTTTTTTAAAATGTTGTTAACTAGTGATCACAATCGGACCTCGCTTTTTTTTATAGAAAACGAAACCCCCATTCTAGGTATAACCTGTATCGCTGGGTCAGTTTACAAATATGTAATTCACGAACACAAATGACACCCAGACTCCGAGCAAGTGCCTCTGGTTTAGACAAAGACACTTGCCCGACCCCGGATTCGAACCCAGGACCCATTGATCCAAAGTCAGCACATCTAACCCATAGACCAACGAGGCAGTTGTATAAAGGAAATGATGATGATACACTCTATTTAAATAAATATATATCCTTGGACATTTCACACAACGCCATCTCGTTTCAAGCTAAGCAACTTAATGCTTGTGTTATGGTAACGAGATGGATGATAAACTACTTAAACACATTTTTTTTTTGTAAATACATACATATTATAGATAGAAAACACCCAGACCCGGAACAAATACTTGTAGGTCGTACAAATATTTCTTCCGTGCGGGGATCGTGCTATATCTGTACTACAGAGTTTCTTTCAGGCTCTTCTCTGTAGAGCAGCCTTCCGAATCGGTGGTAAATGGTGTATTGACGCATCAAAGGAGCTCAGATGAGGCAACTTCAATAAATAGATTTTTAATTCTGACGCTTCTTGTAGTCGGCTCTTCGTGTTCACCACCTCATTCCGTCCTGAGGGAACGGAATGAGGCACTACTACTACTACACACATAAATGACCTACTGTGGAGTCTGGCCTCCTCTCATCACAGGGAGGGTAATTAGCCTACTGTGCCACGCTGACCAGACGGGTTGGCACATGGTTTCGTATCAAGTTTTCCTTCTCTTGCAACTAGGTTTTAGGCCTCAGGATAGAATGGGGTCACTATGCGTCTAGATCCGTCAGTACCCCAACCAAATCCGACGTATGGCGACGTCAATGGAAAGTTGCAAGCTTGCGCCAACAAGTTCGGCCGAGTCAGAATTGCATTATCATCGGATTATTTGCAATGACATCTTTACAATCTAAACACGTTTGTGGCGGAGAAAAAATCGTCAGTCATCGCTAGTCGTATCTACATTTTAATACTATAAAATCATAGTATAAAGAGAGGGGAAGTAGGTTATCTTCATACAAACGCACCGCGCGCGGCTTGTATGTGTGCGCTATTGTATCTATGTGTCGACGCACGCACACTTTAACAAAATCTCGACCCGTTTCTCAGTGCGCCAGTCGGGGCTAATACTGCACAAGGTTCGCGCGCGCGTCACGGCTTTTCGGTACCGCTAAATGATTTATTCATCAATATCATCATCAAAATGTCTGATAATCGCAGAAGAACGTATTGCTGTATGTTTGGGTGTAATTGCAATATTGCAGTCAAATAGTGTATTGCGTGATATTAGTTGTTTAGACTATATAGAATTTGATATCCTCGAAAAAAATGCTTTTTATTACGTATGCGGAGCCTTGTTGAAAAAGTGGATTGAACGTCACGAGGATTGCGAACAACTTAAATCGTATTTAAACGCGAATCAGCAAGTTTGCAATTTAAGTGCAGAAACTAGGTACCTTCACTACAAAAATTATTCTAGAGACCAAATTTTGTTAGTGATTCCACCCGACGACTTTGTTGAAAATATTAAGAAATATAAATATTAAAATATAAAATTTTAATTAAAATATAAAGCATTTAAAAATGATCACATAAACTGCAAAATTGGCATGTCTAATTATGAACAAATAAAAGATTTTCATTTTTCACTGCCCTGCCCATGTTTTCCGAAATTATATTTGCAAAAGTTATTTATAATGATGCGGATATATTACACATTAAAGTTTAATAACAAGGCGTTTCGTAATAGTCGAAACCGAAGAAAGTATTTTTCTGTAGCTAATTTGTAATTTTGTAATAAATGTGTGATTCAATAGATATGTTTGTATTAATTAAAAATAAATGTGGTCCTTTATGTGTAAAAATACTACATTATGCATAATAAAAAAAATCAAAAAGCTGACTTGTATAAAGCTTAGTGCTTTATACGAGTCAGCTTTTTGATTTTTTAGCAAATAAATTAAACACAAGCTATGTTGCCGCGTGTACCATCTAGCGGCGACATGGCGAGTCGGGACCGCGACTTGACGTTGCCGCTGTTCATGCGGTTGCTGCGAAGCGCGAACAGCCGCGCCTAATGTTTAGCTAAAAGTGACAACCCTAAGACAGTAGGTAATTATATCGCGAATTGGGCCGGAGATAGCCTACTCCCTCTTCTTTATACTATGATAAAATCCTGCCGTGCTACGTAAAATAAACAAGGCATATTTGGAAAGGATTACGTGCGATTATATCTTTAGTCTGATTTTAAAATAAAATGATAAAGGTTGGCGAAGATCGCGAGAGGCTCGCGACTGTTCTCACTTTAGTTGTTGGCCGTAAAGATGAAGGGGGCGACGGTGAAGGGTGCAGGAAGACAGCGACAGACATACACATCGGTAGCATGTAAGAATTCGAATGTGTTTTTAAATTATTAGTTTTACTAATAGGGGGGGGGGGGGCTGCGGCTATGTGGAACTCCGGAATATTCCACTACCCCCTAAACCCCTAAACCTCACGTCTTGTTAAGCGCCCCGTCCACGATAGATTAAAATTACGGACAGCGACACTCACAGGGCAATCTACGACGTGTACACATTAGCGAGACTACCCTAGCTAATGTGTCACTACAGTCTACGTAGACAGGCTCGGCTACTCTCGGAAGGTGTCGTGGACGCAGGTACGAGAGCGAGACAAGCGATACGAATAGAGAGCTCTCCAATTATCTACGTGTCATAGATCAGCCTAGCTATAGTCGTATTTTTAATTAGACGTAGTCAACTGACGTTTACTGTCTAAATATGAATATCTAATCTACGAGTAGTGTAGTGTACGCTGGCCGAAATGTCACTATGTTAGAGCTACACTACGATTGGGCAAAGAACTGCATTATGGCGCTCATTTGATCTCTACGTGTACGTAGAAATTAGAGTATAGATTAGATTACTCTCTTCGTGGACGACGCGCTATAAAGACGGTCCGTGAGGACGCATTCTACTGTGGCGCCCCAAGGGGTTACGACTATCGGAAGGCATTTCGGGTAACTGGGAGGCCCCCAGTCAATAAATAAATAAATAAATATCCTTGGACATTTCACACAACGCCATCTCGTCCCAAGCTAAGCAACTTAATGCTTGTGTTATGGTAACGAGATGGATGATAAACTACTTATATACATTTTTTTTTTGTAAATACATACATATTATAGATAGAAATGACACCCAGACTCCGAGCCAGAGCCTCTGGTTTAGACAAAGACACTTGCCCGACCCCGGAATCGAACCCGGGACCCGTTGATCCAAAGGCGGCACATCTACTTATGTCGGTGAAAGGTCCTCCGGCCCATCACCAGCCTCTAAGGCGAGGGTAGAACGGGAGCGTAACGTCACGTCCCCTCCCCCGAAGCTCCGGTGACCTTAACCAGGTCATTGGTCCGACGAGTGGGAGGCTTAACAGCACTCAATGCAACAACACAATGTCACCAACCCATACCCATGAGGGTATCATAAGAGTCGACATATGGAAATGATACCGAATATCTTGATACGAAATCGTCCCAACTCGTTTAGCCATCATGGAACAGTAGGCTAACTATTTCGCCGAAACCATTTTCAAGTACCAGGAGATTATGAAGTCGAAGAGGTTAGAGAACATTCTCAGGAAATTCAAAGTAGGCCAGTGTGTTAGTAGGAACGACTTGCGAAGGCTATTGTTTTGCATTGTAGAGCTTTACGGCCTGTAGAAAAAGCTTGTTTACATTTGCGTGCAATAAAAACGGCAGCTGAAATTAGAATGTCCCTATGATACCCCTTCATTCTAACCTGAAGTGATGAAGAAAGGAAATGAGAAGACAGAATACAAGGTGAACTTGGTACAAAACGCAACTTTTTTTTTACTTTAGAGGAGAAACCCGAGGAACAATGAATTTCTTCTGCCAGGTCTTCTCAGTGCCCTGGGGACACAGCCGGGTTCTACGAGCCAGTGAGCGCGGGATGGTGCATCAGGGTGATATTACGTGGGTATGGGGACGCCATTCGCAATATTATTATAGTTAACAAAACTAAAGAGTAAAAAGGGGTGATACAATTTGTTTTCCATTGGAGCTCGATATTGCGATTTGCGGCTAGGTGATCTGCCATTTCCTTTAGTCGCCTCTTACGACACCCTCAGGAAGGCATGGGTTGGTGACCTTGTGTATTCTAAATCCGTCACCAAATCCTCCATAATTCAGTTTTAATACACCTAACAAGATTTTATCTGCGGTTTATTATCACATTAGATAGTCTTCCGACAGCCAAAAGTGGGATCTTATTGGTGAAAGTAAAATGTCATTGAAAGCAGTTGCTAAAATAAAATATGTTATTTTATAATTTTACTATGTGCCCAATAAGTGGCCAGCAGTGTAAGCTTTTATTTTGAAAAGGTGTAAACAACCAACCGATACAAAGTTGCAGTAAGTTGTAAAGTAAAAGCTATTGACGTTGACCTTTGAGGTTAAGTCTTGTAGAATTTGCTGCTAGAACGGATTAACATTAAGAGTGCATTAAGAATTTTACCTTTATTAATACATATTAAAACCTACTCCGTTGGTGACGGATTTAGAATTCATTATGTGACCACCAAATCCATCCTGAGGGTTTCGTAAGAGGTGACAAAAGGAAATAATATGGCTGAAAACCCAGCGGCATAGGATAATAAATTTGATACGAAACCCGCGAACCCGTCTGGCCAGCGTGGTACAGTAGGCTAATTACCCTCTATCTTATTGGAAGAGGCCCGACTCAGCAGTGGGCCATTGATGGGCCGGGAATTAGGGAAGGAAGGCAGAATGTAGTTTTTATTGTTTTTTTTTAAACGAAACCCCTACACTAGGTATTGTAATATAACCTGTATCGCGGGGCAGTTTAAAAACATTTAATTCACGAGCACAAATGACACCCAGACTCCGAGCAAGTGCCTCTGGTTTAAACAAAGACACTAACCCGACCCCGGAATCGAACCTGGGACCCATTGATCCAAAGGCGGCACATCTAACCACTAAACCAAAACACATTGAATCAATAAAAAACATTACAAACACACACTACAATGTATTTGACACACACACGCATATATTATACTATTTTATTTATTACTAAAGCCTCTGCTGAAATTGAGAATAGAACATTATAATTTAAATTAATTATGGTCATATTTCGGCCACTTGGCGACCACTAGTGTATAAATCACACTAAAATGCTGCTTATAATTTGCAACACATATCTCGAGAATGTTGTTACAAACCCGAAACTAATTACTGAATGGATTTTTATGGATATATAACGTGTGTCCAAATAAAACGCGGCATTCGAGCGCGGATACCGCGCTGTTATTGGACGATTGCCGCGAGCTACCTGCCGCGCACGACGATCGCCGCGAACAGTATTAGTGTCAGTTCGCCTTCGTGTTCGTGTTTCGAATAGTTTTCTTCTATTCCTTCTTCTTATACCACGTAATTTACTAATAATACAACACAGGCCGCCGCTTTCATTGTGGTTTGAATACACATTAAAGCGCGTCGTGTCTCGGACATGCCGCGCAGCAGTGCCGCGCAGAATGCCTAAACTAGTCGCGCGGCAAATTTGAGTCCCGCGAACGCGATGCGTAGCTACCGCGCAATTTGCACGCCGGTGTTTGGACACACCTTTACAATAACATATCTTACACAGATTTATAAAGATATATTGTGAATTATAACGATAAGTGTCAGGAAAATTATCTGATGAAAATATAGAGTACTTTCGTATCATCATAATCACAATTTTACATTAACACATGGGTAAAACCGCAGGGCGCGGCTAGTATGTACATAAAGCATTCTCAATATCAAACCTCTACGGAAGTTATGATACCCTAGTACAAGGAATGCCTTTTCCTTTTCTTGGTAAAGAGCTCCTGAATGACGTCAACAGTAAGACCTTTGGTTTCGGGCAAGAAGAAATAACAGAAACATGATGTGAAGAAGCAGACGCCACCGAAAATGTAGAAAAGAGGTCCCAGGCCGATTAATTTCATCAGAGGCGTGAATATAAAGAGAACTATGAAGGAACACAGCCACATCCATTCCATGATGAGCATTGTAGCGAAGCCTCTTATCTAGAAAAAAAATGAGATTTTGATTAGCACTGTTATTGGCATATGCGTTTTCACGTACACGTGTAGCGTGTTTCTCATATCTGATGAACTTGCTCTCGATACGTTGTGTACCGCTTTTTTGTTAACAAGTCTAATAAAAAAAACGGGTGCACTCTAGGAGTGCTGGTAGAAGTGAAAACTTGAACCTTATCGTATTTTGAATATTTTGAAATGGTTAGGGAATAAAAAAATTGGCACGAATGTGCGAAAGAAAAACAACTTTAGAGGTTATTGCCGACGTTTCTCTGCAGCAGCAGCAAGCGTCATGCTAGTGAACATGTGCCATTGTTGGGAGAGCCATTTTTGCTTTCACAAAAAAATATACATAGTTTCTTGCGGGATCTTCTCCATGGAGCAGCCTTCCGAACCGGTAGACATTAAATGACAAAAATATAAATTGATCACTTCGGTGTAATTTCAGTTTTTTTTTCCATTTATTTTTGCATCTCCCCTAAATAAAATCCCCCTTAAGAACCTACTTTACGAAACTGAAACTACCAGGAGATCATAACACACGAAGAGATATAATAGAATAGAAAAATGCTCTAATGTATACCAATTGTGGCGTTCGTCAAAGGATAATTTTTTTTTTATTGACAAATGCTATTTCCCAGAAGAATCTACTTTACGAAACTGAAACTACCGGGAGATCATAACACATGAAGAGATCAACTCACCTCCGGCAAAAACAGCTCCGCAAGGAGGACGAAGGGCACTGTCCCCGCACCGAAGGTGTATATGATTGGGAACAGGAGCAAGGAGATTCCTGTCACCCAGCTGGGGCCCCAGTGCAAATGGATCTGCGTGCCTAGTACTATGCAGCATAAGCCGACGCCAAATGACGAGTATATCATGAGAGGCTGGAATTAAATTGTTATTATCAGCATTTTCTAGCAAGTTGTACTAGACAACCCTTTGTTTATACCGCTTTTCGTCCGTGTGATGACGGACTTAGAATACACAGTGTCACCACCCCATTCTGTCCTGAGGGTGTCGTAAGAGCCGACAGAAGGAAATAATGCTACTACTCCGCTCATACCTGACTCACTACTGAGTCAGGCCTCCCCCAAGTACATGGAGGGTAATTGGCCTACTGTGCCATGCTAGCCAGACAAGTTGGCACAGGGTTTCGTATCAAATTTTCCTTCTCTTGCGGCTAGCTCTTCGGCTTTCCTTTTGTCCGCTCTTAAATTACCCTCAGGCTGTAATGTGGTGGTGACAGTATATATTCTAAATCCGTCAAGGGCGTCCGTAGGTGGTAGTCTCCATACACACCTATCGGTCTTCGTACCTACATTCAGACCTGCATAATGTGTGTCAAAATTTCAAATTAAGCAAATTTTTTTCACTACATTTTGGTCAATTTACTGACGAGTTAGTTGGTAAAATTTTAGTTCACAAATACGTCGATAGTCTGATTAAACCCAAAAATTTTTTTAAACCCCTTTACAAACACGTAATTCACGAACACAAATCACACCTAGACTCAAAGCAAGTGCTTCTGGTATAGACAAAGACCCTACCCGACCCTATAATCGAACCCGGGACCTGTTGATCCAAAGGTGGCACATCTAACTTGGAAAGCTCTAAAGTGCACTATATATAGCACCCCTTTTTTGATGGGATTTAAAATAGAAAGTCTCTAAAAGAAGTACCAGGGTAACATAAGATAAAAAGAGTCTCACCCGCCGCCCAGCGCTCTCAGTCAGGTACGCGGTGGCTAGGCCCGCTAGCACAATCACAGACGCCAGGATAATACTGCAAATAGTTGGCGATATATCAGGTATGGCTTCAGAGAACAGGATATTGGCGTACATTTGCAGCACGATTAAACCTTGGAATATGGCAGCTGTTACTAATACCAGGTTCAAGAAGAGCGCACGGCGAGATGATTGAGATTTTCCTGAAAAAGGTAGTTTTAGACTCTTGAGTCATTAGGTAAGAAATTTCCCTTCAGGAAAGATGCCTAATTTAGAAAAATGATCATCTTTAGGCTGAACCACTTTTTACTAAATGCGTAAGTATGTATACATAGTACATATCTATACATATATACAAATAAATAAAATTGGAGTGTCTGTTTGTAATAATAAAATAACCACTCGTTACTAAATGCGTAAGTATGTTTAAACAGTACACAGACCAAAATATTTTTTTTTTTTTTTTTTTTTTTTTTTTTTTCTGTTCCGGCTAATCTCTGGAACGGCTGCACCGATTTCGACGGGACTGATAGGTAGTTGATGATTTAAGGAGTAACATAGGCTACTTTTTTTAGACTGCTTCGCCCCACGCCTGTCCCCGCGGTACGTCAACAACCACGGGTAACATCGCGGGACTTAGCTAGTTAAAAATATAAACTTAGTGAATTATCTTTGAAGTGAAAAGTTAATTATGCCTTGACAGTTACTCGAATAATATTTCATTGTTGAAAGAGATCCTATTCTAATTCCATTGAGTTTCATTAAATTTTAATTCATTTATATATTTCTCACGTGTCTACTCAGTATTACATTACCTACTCTTCATTTCCACTGTAAGCAGAGCTACAGTCTGCACGCTAATTTCGAGGAATTTTAAAGAATCTTGACATGAGCTATTCTTGTGATTTAATCGATAATTACAGTTTAGCGATCGCCCTGGTTTGCCTCCGTACGGGTACATTTAATTAATTATTGATCAAAATATGTAAAAATAACAATTTCAAATAATATTTCTATGGTTGTTATGTTAGTTTGTTGTTGTGTGTAGAGCACAAAATACCTCTATCGTAAAAATAAAAGCCAAGATTCTCTATACCCGCCCGTTTCCTCGGAGCTGGCTTATAGACATTATCTTTCATAAACCGTATTTTTAATACTCTTTTATTAGCTTCGCTTGTATGTATGTATGTAACGGAATCTTTGAACATGATTTAGACCCAGTTTAAAACGTCGGATTAACACGAAATTTGGCATACTTATTAAGGACCGATGACAATTCAATATTTTAAACATTTTGACCCGTTATCATTAATAGAATAATAATAATAACGGTGATCAAGGTGGAACACCGCTCTTCGATGCAAAAGCTTATAAAGATGTAAATATCATAAAGCTATTGCTATATTTTTAGTGATTAATTAGCAATAGCTTTATCATATTTCAACTAAAAATTAAAAAATAAATAATAGTTTAAAAATTACGCTTTTATAGAAAATCGAACTAAAAATAGAAAATAAATTAAAAATAGCGTCAGAATAAATGATTTTATTGTAAAAAGCGTGGGGTGATTTTCAGGATATTCTCAAAATAACCCTTCTAGTCATATCTGTTCATACAATATTTAGAACTATTGATACCATGCACCCCACGCTTTTACAATAAAATAGCGTATATTTAAGTTTTTTTTTTCTTTATTAATACTTACGCAAAAATTGCCATATAGAAAGATGTTCTTTTGGTTTCTGTTCTGGTTTTAATTGTTGTTCTTCTGGTGTACTGTCTGTAACATCGAGTAGTCATTGTTAACCACTTCTAAAATAATAACTGCCACAGTAAAATTAGGCACACTAGTCAAATCAAATACATGTAGGTACTCCACTTGCTAGAGTTATCAGTTCTCCCCCTCGACCTTCCTGCTACCTTGTTGGTGAGGGAGCTTGCGTGCCTTTAGGATCCGTTGGGGCCATACCGGCTCTGGCATATCATAGTAGGCTAATTACCCTCAGCAGTGCGGCATTTATGGGCTCAATGGTAGTAGTAGTAGATGCTTTAGGTTTTTTTACGAAACGTTCTTTACGAACTGCAGAGTTTTTTGCCGGCCTTTCTCTGTAGGGCAGCCTTCCGAACCGGTGGTAAATGTTAATTGTAATGTAAATATTAATTTAAACACTGGTTTACAATTACTACACCCTCCATGTAGTGACGGATTTAGAATAGATAGAGTCATCACCCCATTCCAGCCTGAGGGTGCCGTAAGAGTTGACAAAAGGAAATGACAATGCTGAAAAGCCGCAAGAGAAGGAAAACTTGATATGAAACCCAGTGCCAACTCGTTCGGGCAGCTAATCACCCTCCCCGTGTTGGGGGGAGGCCCGACTCAGCAGTGGGTAATTTGTCAGCTAAGTAGTAGTCGTTATAATTACTTACCGTCTAATTCCGGGTTCAAACTCCGTTTGATTTTGGCTATTTCTTCCTGAACCTCTTTGGAGCCTAATTTCAGTCGTTTGTAGTATGCAATCGCTTTTGATGCTTCCTAAATTGATAGAGCTCTGTAAATCATCTCATTTCAACTAATGAATGACCCATGGCTTGTCGGGTCTCGTCGTAAAATGTTTGTGGTGACGGATTTTGAATACATACTGGCATTCCATCCTAAGAGCCGACAAAAGGAAATGACGGCTGGTAATCTAGCCGCAAGAGAAGAAAAAATTGATACGAAACCCTGTGCCAACTGTAATTATAAATAAGATGATTTTTAAGAGTCTTGTGATAAAACCTACGTAAATAAATATACTTGGACATTTCACATTGGACATTTATTTATTACTAGCTTTTGCCCGCGACTTCGTCCGCGTGGAATGATGACTTCCGGAAAAAAACAATTTATCCCCGTTTTCTCCCCGTTGGGAGGGAATTTCCAATAATCCTCTCTTAGTGGTAGCCTACTCCTCCCAACAAACACACAGGCCAAATTTCAGCTCTCTACTGTCATTAGTTTCGGCTGTGCGTTGTCTGTCAGTCACTCAGTAACGGAAGACTTTTATATATATAGATATAGATAGCTGTACCCGCAACTCCGTCAGTGTGTAATTCCTTGTGTATTATTAAGTTAATGTATTGGTAATATTGTTTAGATCACGTTCACATGAGGCTTAAGTACCTATACCTACAACGAAAATACTTCAGCGCAAAGCTTCCGCGTAAACTATCCTACTTCACTTAAAACTAAATATCTATAACATAATTAATAATACCTATACTTTTAATTAATGAAAGTACCTACGCTATTACTTACTTATTATTATTATTAAAAAAAACTGAACATAAATTAACCAAAACTTACCTACTACTAACTAACTACTACTACTTCACCTAAAAAGAAATAAAATGTTAACTATTAATAATTTGTAATTTGAACGAATATAACACGCCACCAAAATAACTAATACCTTTTTTATGAAATAACAACAAAAGAAAATTAAATAAACAAAATTATTGTAAAGACTAAAAGTCGCGCTGAAGAATTCCGTCATACATGATTTCTGTGTAGCTTTAAGGCTGCACACGCCACGGAAGCTTAAAAAATGGAGTGAGTTCTCCTGTTTTCCCAACGTTTCCCTTCACTGCTCTGCTCCTATTGATCGTAGCGTGATGAAAAGTATACTATAACCTGCCCAGAAGTATGAAGAACAAATTGTACCAAGTTTTGTTGAAATCCGTCGAGTGGTTTTTGTTTCTATAACGAACATACAGACAGACAGACAGACAGACAAAAATTTTACTGATTGCATTTTTGGCGTCAGTATCGATCACTAATCACCCGCTGATAGTTATTTTGGAAAAATATTTCATGTACAGAATTGACCTCTCTACAGATTTATTATAAGTATAGAAGAAGATATAGTTATAGATAGATAGAAGATATAGATAGATATAGAAGAAGATAGATAGAAGATAGATTTATTTAAACCTGTGCCAACCGGTGTGGCGAGCATGGCACAGTAGGCCAATTACCCTCCTTTAATAGGAGGAGGCCGACTCAGGGGTGGGTCATATAACGGCTGATGCAGTAGAAAAGAACATCTTACCTCCTCCTTTCCGACGGCCATCAAATGGGTAGGAGATTCCTTCAGCAAGAACACCAGTCCCACTCCAACTATTGATAACGTCAACCCGACATAGGTATTAGTGTAGTAATCCAAGTACCCAGCGAAGGTGTATGACATTAAGATCCCAATTCCAAAGGATACCATCACACCGGCTGTCATCGCTCCTCTGATTGACTCCTCACAAATCTCGCTGGTATATATGGAGCATACCATGATGACGGAACTGATGACTCCGGACACGAAGACACCAGTGAGGATAACCTCCACGCGGTTCGTCGCTACTATGATGGACCAGGTCAGCTGTAAGTGGTTAGGGTAACTCTCAACCGGGTGGGGTAATAGTTTTATACTAAACTAGCTTTTATCCACGGCTTCGTATGGAAGCCATTAATAAAAATGAATTATTTTTTAATATTAAATATTAATAAAAATTAAATTAAAAATTTAAATAAAACCCCGACACGATGACCTAAGTTCCATTTAAAAAGTAGAAAATAAAATACATCGCGTTGGGGGACCGCTCCTACTTATTTATTACCTGACCCCTGGTCCCCCAACGCGATGTATTTTATTTTTATTTTCTACTTTTTAAATGGAACTTAGGTCATCGTGTCGGGGGTTTATTTAAATTTTTAATTTAATTTTTATTTTCTGCTTTTTATAGGTACACGCTTATTATGATGTAAATGTATAAGTTGTCAATACATATATTCTTGTCGCTTTCTAATTTTCTCCCCACCATATATATTTGCAGATATTGGTTATCCCCCCCCCCCCGTTTACCCCTAGAGCTTTTTCAGGGCTCAACTGATTTTCATGGAACATATTATTTTGTAATGTGCACGTGATGCGCTTTCATTTGAGACCCCACTCGATTATAATTGCAGACTTTCGGTTATTCTTCCCCACTTTCACCCCCCATAACTTTTAAACGAATTTTCATCAAACATGTATAAGAACAATCGCCCGTAACTCACCTGTCATACAAAAAACTGTATTGAAATCGCTTCATCCGATCGCGAGCTACGGTGCCACAGACAGACAGACAGACCTCTTTTTGCGTCGGGGGTTAAAAAATAATTCATTTTTTCTTAATTAATTTCTTAATTAACTTTTAATTAATTTTTTCTTAATTCACTTCTAATATCTCCAAGAATATGTGTACAAAGTTTCATGATGATCGGTTAAGTAGTTTTTGCGTGAAACTGTGCTGGGTTTTGTTCCCAGCGTGCGGTGGGGTGGTGTAATATCCTACCCTGTCCCCACACTATTTAGGCTATAAAGATCTAGTTAAATTCATTCCCCGTAGGCAAAGCTGCGGGTGGTAGTTTACGTTGGTTAATAGTACCAGGACTTCATAAATCCAATAGAGATTACTCACAACAACTCCTATCGCCGTGATCAATGTACACTTCTTTCTTCCCAGCTTGTCTAGCAGTATACCCGATAGAGGGTTGCTTATCAATCCACCAATGGAAGACAAACTCCCAAACAATGACGACTCTGTCTCCGTCATTGGCCGGCTCAGGGTAGTGTTTTGGGAACCAAACAATTTCAGAGTTCCTGCAGGCCACGTGAACAAGAGACCCATATTTATGCCAAGGGTGCATACTAAAAATTAAAAATACATATTTCACACCCACAAATACCCATAGCTGAGTGGGGCCTCCTCCCATCACAGGGAGGGTAATTAGCCTACTGTGCCATGCTGGCCAGAAGGGTTGGCACATGGTTTCCTTCAAGTTTTCCTTCTCTTGCGGCTAGGCAAACGGCCTTATCATTTCCAACACACTACTTACAACACTTACAGGATGAAACGTATTATTATTACAATCTAATATCTTTAAATGAGCAATTCTTGTATATATATATAATTGGAATCTCGGAATCGGCTCCAACGATTTTCATGAAATTTAGTATATAGGAGGTTACGGGGGCGATAAATCGATCTAGCTGGGAATCATTTTTAGAAAATGTCATTTTATTCGGGTTTCGGGGGCGATAAATCGATCTAACTAGGAATCCTGAAATCTATTGGCGAATAATAATACTATTTTTTTGTGAGCACAACAGCAGATGGCGTTGTTAAGTAACACGAAGTCAATGAGTGTTTGCGTAATTCGTACTTAAATATAATTTCCAAAAAAGTGATATCAAAACACAGTGTACCCTACACTGTGTTTTAATATCACTTTTCTATCTATGTCCGTGTATTGACGGACTTAGAATACAGTGTCACCACCCCATTCCATACTGAGGGTGTCGTAAGAGCCGACAAAAGGAAATGACAAGGTCTCAAACCTAGCCGCAAGAGAAGGAAAACTTGAAACGAAACCTTGTGCTAACCCGTCTGGCCAGCGTGGCACAGTAGGCTAATTAGCCTCTTTGAGGTGGGAGGAGGTCTGACTCAGCAGTGGGTCATTACTATATTGGCACGCAAACTAATAAACATAAGTATCACACACTTACTGATCATCGTACAAACGACTTGAAACCACACGCCCATTTTTCCTTTTTTCTAACTCCCTATTCCTCTTTAATCCTAATTGTTTTCCACTCGTTATCCACTCAACTAGAATCCTACTAAGATTGGAGTACAGTTACAAAATTCAAAGATAATATCAGTGGCGTTATCTCTGAAGCAATGCTCTTTAATGTTTAGGAATACATTACTATCATAGTACAGTAAAACGATTTGGCTTTTACGATTCAATTCGATTTGTCTCTACTCAACTTTTGTCCACAGCTTTCCTTGGGTTTTTTATTCATAGTCATTTCGAATTCATTATCATCTTCCAAAAAGTCATTAAATCCTATGCGTGTGATGACGGATTTAGAAAACATGTTGCCACCACCCCATTCCATCCTGAGGGTGTTGTAAGTGCCGACAAAAGGAAAAATCACCTAGCCGCAAGAGAAGGAAAACTTGATACGAAAGCCATTTTTTTTGTTGTCACTGGGGAAATGCTATAAGCATACCACCGGGGAGAGGTCGGTGATTATTTGGGACTCCGACAAGGGTCGTCTACCCACTGAAACCCCAGCGGTATACCCTCGCACTTGGGCCGCTTGGGGGCGAGGGAGTTGATACGAAAGCCTGTGCCAACCCTGTCTTGCCAGCGTGGCACAATATGTTCTTTATCCTCCACTAGTGGCCCACCCCGGCTTCGCCCGTGCAAAGCGGGTGTGGGTTATACATATAAACCTTCCTCTTGAATCACTCTATCTATTAAAAAAAACCGTATCAAAATCCGTTGCGTAGTTATAAAGATTTAAGCATACATAGGGACGGACAGAAACAGCGACTTTGTTTTATACTATGTAGTGATAGTGATGTAACTGGAGGAGGCCCGACTCAGCAGTGGGTCATTTATGGGCTGAGAAGTAGTATTAGTTTGTTGTTAAAAGAATTTTGAATGAATTTTAAATTTATTTCGGGTTATTCTGGAAAGTATTCGGAGCAACTCCAAACCCCTACATGAAATTGGAGGTCTCACCAATGGGCAATTTAGGGATGTGGCAATGATGATGACAGCATCAGCTGATACTGATCTCAAAAACACAGCATCCAGTTATCAGTGTGTCTGTAATGACATAAGCCTGCTGAATGACTTTGTTTAAGGATTTGATTTTTTGTCTCATGTTCCTCATACCATCTCACGATGATGAATGACTTAAATTGATATTACAAAACGATTATCTTACATTTTACTACTATGATGCAACGTGTTCTTTTAGATGCCTTATTTGGGGCCATACAGGCTCAGGGTCACCCATGCCGGGTGGGCCCACGGGGAGAGGCCAGAGGAAGAGCGGCACAGAGACGCGTGGTGGTTTTTGGCTCCGGGGACTCCTCTGTCCTCAGGGTTGTCTCGGAAGCCTTAACCTGCCGCGACACACGGCGTGGTCATTGCAGTGGAGTTGAGGCCAGGGCTGCCACCACTAGCAGCGGAGGGGCGGCCAGGCAGGCGTGCCGCGGCTGCCACCGCAACCGCGTGGGTCGGGCGCCAGCTCATCCGGCGCCTGACGGGGGCACGTACAATGTCCCGCACATGCCTTCCGGTGGGTTGGGGAGCGTTCACAGCTCTCCATCAAAGCGTGGGGCCAAGGCCCCATCAGGGTCACGGAGCATGCTCGCCAATGGAGAGTGAATCCCGTGACCCTGTTTCGGGCAGTTGAGGGACACCGTTGGTTTTAGTAGGTAGGTTGGGGCGCAACTACCAGCTTTTCGCGCCCCGGAGTCCCACATTACCCGGCTGGCGTTTAGCGGTCGGGTATCCAAGAGGATATAGAACTTAAACGTAAACATTTGTATGAGGCGCTAGTGAAAAGCCATTTAGAATGTTTGGAGTCCACATGAAGAACACAGGAAGTTAGATAAAATTCAAACTAAGTTCGTAAGGTTTTTGTACCTAAAGATATACGGGGTGTACCCAGGATACCTGTTGATATATCCAACATTGTTTGTACTTGGCATGGTAGGTTATTATAAGCTCGAAGTCAGCCGGGAAGTTGCATTGGTTACCTATCTTCTGAAGGTACTTCGTGGAGTAACGCACAACCCGGCAATTTTGTCGGAGCTACGATTTTGCGTGCTGGATGAATACGTTGGGCTTCGACGGCATCCGCAGCTGCTAACGGTACCGACCGCTCGCACTAACTTATTGCAGCATGCGCCGCGCCGCCCAGTGGTCCCAGTTCAATAAAAGGTGGACATAGGGATGAAAGTCGGAATTTGAAGCTGATTTTTTTATAGGATACAGATATTAACTAGCCTAACAACATTTGTTCTACGAAAAAACTCTGGAATATATAGTTTCTTAGAAAAAAAGATGATGATTTATTTTTTGTATGGAGAAAATTATACTTTTTTTTTCCAGTTGTATCGATTTGCCGCGTGTTTGGCTTATAATACGTGAGCAGATTAGCATAATACGGTAGCAGAGGTAGCAGATTTGTTTGCTTGCTCATTGAGCGACCTCACAAAGGCAACATATTTCATTTTATGTAGGTAATAATGTTAATGTTGTAGCTTAACTATCGACTGCTGCGCAGCATGTCGCGGGTTCGATCCCCGCACGGAAGAAATATTTGTACGAACTACAAGTATTTGTTCCGGGTCTGGGTGTTTTCTATCTATAACAATTATGTATGTATTTACAAAAAAAAAAGTATAAAAGTAGTTCATCATCCATCTCGTTACCATAACACAAGCATTAAGTTGCTTAGCTTGGGACGAGATGGCGTTGTGTGAAATGTCCAAGGATATTTATTATTATTTATTCATTAATCCTGTAATGGTAGTATTAAGTTAGATAAATAAATAAATAAACAAAAAAAAAGGGTTGTTTTCGAAAACGTGCCCATATTGATAGTCGTCCTGTTTTTTTTGCAAAATAATGCCATTGACTAAATAAACTTGACACGAACACATTGAAACACTTACACATTGTAATATTTGGCTCTCGGGCCGTCTGGGTCTGGGTTCATCATGTCTAAATATATCGTAATATTTAGACATGTTCTATAGAGAGTTCTCTTAATAAAATATTGAATAGTTTGAGTAAGTTTGAGAATAGTTCTAATAATAATGCTTTTTGTTAGACTTTAACAACTTTAAAATCTTTTCATTTTGAGCACCTATAAGGAAATCACCCTGTATAAAATATATTGAATTGATTTTATATGAGCCACCGGTTGTGTGAACTCACGCGAGAAAAACGTTTAGGTCTGGCTGGAATAATGATGGTTCCGAAACTTTAGTCCAACTTATACAATTTTCTCGCGTGAGTGAAACTGGTGCTAAACAATAAATAAATATAAATATCCTTGGACATTTCACACAACGCCATCTCGTCCCAAGCTAAGCAACTTAATGCTTGTGTTATGGTAACGAAATGGATGTTAAACTACTTATATACATTTTTTTTTCGTAAATACATACATATTATAGATAGAAATGACACCCAGACTCCGAGCCAGTGCCTCTGGTTTAGACAAAGACACTTGCCCGACCCCGGAATCGAACCCGGGACCCGTTGATCCAAAGGCGGCACATCTGACCACTAGACCAACGAGGCAGTCAATACTAACTATACTTTATATTATAACATAAAAACTCTCAGTAACTTTCTTTAAATGTCATGACATAAAAAACAAATCGTATTGGACATTTTATGTTCATTTATTTGGATCATTTGTAAAAATCTGTGTGTGAGGGTTCTTCATACATGTACATATGTGTCTAATCAAATTTTAACATAAGACAAACAACGTATGTCTATGCGCGCCTGGTACGCGATACGGTGCGTTGTTTGGTTAACTTTAATTGGATTAAGTTTAACCGCTGCGCTGGTCTTGGGTTAGCGGATCGGTTACAGCTAACTAAAATAGTTTACGGTGCTTTCCTATTACAACTTGTATTGTTAAAGTTGATGTTTAACTGATGTTTTAAGTACAGGCCCGAAGTCAGGAGCGGTTTCTTCAAAATATCCATGGGTGGTCCAGTTAACTTACACTGAATTGTATTTGTTTACACCAATTTTTTTATCGTCTTTATCACAGTTGATCATCGGAATTGGAACGGCTAAAATTTAGTACCTACAACTTTTTTGATGTTCCTAAGGTTTTTAATTGTATTTTTTGTCGATGTCCTCATAGGTACTCTGTTGTTGGGAATCAGCCAGGGTTTGTGGTACTCTAAGGCACATAACTATGGCTGTGCGCCCCAATGACGGTAAATGTTCCGTGACATATCCTCCTCTACCAACCTAAGAATTACGAACTTGAGGATACTAATAAAATGTCGTCAATATCCTACTGCTTCTATTCAGCCTATACATGACCCACTGCGTAATCGGAGCTCCTCTAATTATAATTGGTTACCAGACGGAACAGGGATTCTTATCAAGAATGGGGTGGTTACTATGTATGCTAAATCCGTCATTACACGTCTAACTTTTAGCAAGCTTTTATTTTTAACTAATGTAGCTATTTATCGCACATAAATTAATGTATCCCTAGTTTTTAGTTCCGATAAATAAAGAATTTGAATTTGAATTTATTTTTTACAGTGTTTTAATATATTTCTTAATTATATTTCTCTTTTAAAAACGAAGACACATTACTTTCCGAAGTAGATTATATTTTAATTAAGGTATTTTATTAACTAATCATTATTAACGTTGTTAAGTAAAAAAAACTGAGTTGTATCCAATGTCTTACCACACGACATAACGGGGCCCAGATGCGTCTAGGGGTCCCTACTCATCTTCGTTACCCAATCCGGTCCTGATCGCTAACAGATCTAATTAATTTGATAAGGTAAGCGGAAAAAATATCGTAAAACCATTATAAAAGAAACTTAAATCCATTATAAGTCTACTATAAAACAGTTAGCGTTGACTAAACATTATGACGGCATTACAACAACGTAATAGCGTTTTGGATTGAGGAAGATATTTATATCATGTTTCGTTCAGTTTGTAGTCTGAGAAAGATTACGTTGAGCTGAATCCTTTATCTTTATACTAGGAACCTGCCCCAGCTTCGCACGGGTGCAATGTTGTACCTCTTAATTTATCAGTGTTTCTCTACAATATTATACATGTAAACCTACCTCTTGAATCACTTTATCTATTAAAAGAACCGCTTCAAAGTCCATTGTGTAGTTTTAAAGATTTAAGCAGACATGGGGACGGACAGATGACAGCGACTTTGTTTTAAAATAGTGATGTTAATGATAATGACTACCGGGTCGGAACGTTGCGCCAACCGAGAAGTCCTGGCGGAAGAAAGTCAGTAGTTTTTTTTTTAAACTACATATTACAATGACCATTTACATAAAACTAACTAGTTCGTTTGGTTCCGAAAGGAGACCTACTGAAAAATGGATTTCATAAACAAAAACTTTAAAATTAAATAATAAATCTTAAATCCAGTGAGCCGACCAACCTAAAACAGCGGCACCTGTTCACAAGCATAACGCATGTGGCAGCCATCGATCTCCTCAACCTTAATAAAGGGAAGTGGTCGCCCCGCCACACGTCGGCCCTGTTCGACTTATTTTAGTCAGCATGACAACTTACAGGATTAAATCCGTTAATTAATTTACAGTAATCTTGCCGTTTTGAATCCGTATACCACTGCCTTTCAGGGGTGGGACTCCGTAACACTCAACTACCCACTAAAACCCCAGCGGTATACCCTCACTTGTCTCGTTTCACCACAGGTTTGCAAGGACTTATTCTACTGTGGCAATCCATGTGCAATGCAATGCAATGTAACAGTACCCACTGTATTTGTGGGCAGACCATGATGAAGCTGACGAAATAAATATATGCCCGACCCCGAAATCGAACCCGTCATCCAATGGCAAAATAGTCCATACCAAAGAGGCGGCAGTTAATTAAAAAAACACTGGCATGTAGCCGGCTGGAAGGAAATTTAACTGAGCAACGCACTGAAATATTGTTACGTCAATTATTTTTAAGGGGCCGCATTTGTGTAGGTAATGGATTCCTGTAAAGGACAAATTCCTCGATGGTCTAGGGATTAGGATGTGCCGTATTCTCGTTGGTCGTGGGTTGGATGTGCCTTTGGCTTTGGCTCAACGGGTCCCGGGTTCGATTCCGGGGTCGGGCAAGTGTCTTTGTCTAAACCAGAGGCACTTGCTCTGAGTCTCGGTGTCATTTGTGTTCATGAATTACATGTTTGTAAGCTGCCCCCGCTATACAGGATATAACTAGCGCAAGCGTTTCGTTTTTTTTAAAGAAAAGTCATTTAGAATTAGCGGCAACCCGTTCTTTCCCCTCACGAACTTGGAGGAACTTAGATGATGCTTATCACATGTGAGGTATAGATATAGACAACACGTAACGACTGCGACGACAGGAAAGTACGGGTCTTTATTAAACCATTTGGATATACCGTCAGTTCTCTGCCAGTGAGACACAAAAACCGATGTCGAATACATAGTGTCACCATCCCATTCCATCCTGAGGGCTTACGACACCCGATCAACAACAAAAGGAAAACGAGAAAAGGAAATGACAAGACCCACCAACCTATCCACAAGAGAAGGAAAACTTGATATTAAACCCTGTGCCAACCCGTCTGGCCAGCGTGGCACAAGGCTAATTACCCTCCATGTAATTGGGAGAAAACCGACTCAGCAGTAGGTCATATAAGGGCTGAATAGACACACAAAAATACAAGGTATTTTGTATATATTTATGGTTCAAGTTATTTTGCGGTCATTATTATCAGGAACGGGCGTGAAAACTACGTGTATAAACCCACGGGCAGCAACTAGTTATTTATTAACGAAGCTGCTTTTAATCTCGACAGTACTTAATTTCGGGCCTCCGGATAAATATCTTGAAAACGGTTAAAAATCGCAGGGATACCTTTCAGGTAGGCACACGGTGGATGACGCAAAGCGGGGCGTACAGCGGGGCGAATTATGTTCCTCTCCTATAGCAGAGTGTAACACAATCCCTAAAGCCATTTCAGGAGCCTACCGAGAAGAGGATTCTTTTTGTATTTTAAAGTATGAGGATAATATAGAACGTTGTGCGACAATTTAAATTCACAAAACCTATATACATAATACAGAGTTGATATGACAGAGGGGCATTAAATTACACTACGTATACTAAATGTGATTAGTATGAATTCGAAACGGTACAAAAAAATACACGTGATTTTTCATGGGGGTGGAGGGGTAGTCTAAAATCTCACCAGGTATCACCAAGGGGGAGGAAGGGGTTAAAAAATGTTAAAAAAACATTACGTGACTAATGGATAGCCCCTAAGGTAATAAACGATGCGTTACGCATAAAACTCTGTTAGGAAAGATAGATCATGTTCAAATGAGGCAAAAATTTTAAAAATTATTTGCGGCTAAACTATTGCTCCAATTTAATTGATTTTTGGTACAGAGCCTGGAAAAATGCCCCTATCGTATCAACCCTGTATATTTGAGTCCATGTGGTGACGAATTTAGAATACATAGTGTCACCGCCCTATTCCATCCTGAGGGTGTCGTAAGAGCCGACAAATGGAAATGACGAGGCCGATAACCTAGCCGCAGGAGAAGGACACTTTGATACGAAACCTGTGCCAATCCGTCTTACCAGCGTGGAACAGTAGGCTAATTACCCTCCATATATTTGGAGGAGGCCCGACTCAGTAGTGGGTTATTAATGGCACAGATTTAATGGGCTGAAGAGTAAATATTAATGCGTAAAGCAATAACTTTGTACCCCTTTTCACGAAAATTGTGCGGGAGGAGGAGAGTGAAATTTTCTTATAGTTTAAATAGAGAAGGAAGGAGAAGAAGGGAGAAGGAGGGAATTATGCACAAAAGATACTTTAAATGTGAAGTTATCTAATATACAAAATTCTTGTGTCACAGTTTTAGTGTATATACTCCTCCGAAACGGCTTGACCGATTTTGATGAAATTTCATATGTATATTCAGTAGGTATGAGAATAGGTTCATAACAAATTTTACACCCGTACGTGTTATGGGTGGTTCACCCCAACAAAATATTTCTATTTTATGTACTTTTTTTTTTATTATTTTTGTGTAATACAGCATACAAAAATACACACAACCCTAAAATTTCACCCCCCTACGATCAATCCCTATTTAATTACATGGCAAAACAACGTTTGCGGGGTCAGCTAGTTTTATAAAATTTAAACCCATTCAGTAAATTTTGCGTAAAAGAGCTGAACATACATTCTTACACACTTTCGCATTTATAATATTAGTGGCATAGATTATAAGAACCCGCTCCGCTTGACGCTTTAAGCGACAGCATATTGTCGCCTTATTGTGAAATATTATTGTAGCGACCTAAATTTCTCCCGATACCACATCAAGCTTCTATCAAGTCTTCAGCGAGATCTAGGTTTCTGATTAACGGGTTGAAACAAGTCAATTTTGCTGCAAATATTTTGCAAATGAAATATTTCAACTTAAAACTTTTTACGTACTTACTTGTATATTCAAACCCATACAGTATCTAAGGTGTCGTAAGAGGCGACTAAAAGAACGCCAGAGGCAGATCACCTAGACCCAAGAGAAGGAAAAGTTGATACAAACCCTGTGCCAACCCGTCTTGCCAGCGTGGCACAGTAGGCTAATTTCCCTCCATGAATTTGGAGGAGGCCCGACCCAGTAGTGGGTCATTTATGGGCTGTAACGACGATATGCAATGCCTCCATGATATAATCGGCAATTATTGTACTAATAATACATGACCCACTGCTGAGTCGGGCCTCTTCCATTTAAATGGAGGGTAATTGGGCAACTATGCCACGCTGGCCAGAAGGGTTGGCACAGGGTTTCCTTTCAAGTTTTCCTTCTCTTGCGGCTAGGCAAATAGACTTGTCATTTCCTTTTGTCGGCTTTTACAACACTCTCAGGATTGAACGGGGTGGTGTCACTATGTAATCTAAATCCGTCAGCACACGTACTATTAATCACTATCACTACATAGGTAGTATAAAACAAAGTCGCTGTCGTCCGTCCGTCCCTATGTATGCTTAAATCTTTAAAACTACGCAACGGATTTTGACGCGGTTTTTTTTAATAGATAGCATGATCTAAGAGGAAGGTTTATATGTATACTAGCGACCCGCCCCGGCTTCGCACGGGTGCAATGATGAACCTCTAAATTTATCAGTGTTTCTCTACAATATTATGGATGTATTATGCACCCGTGCGAAGCCGGGCGGGTCACTAGTACAATATAATATACAGTGATGTTTATACACAGTGTTAAGTATTTCTGTCCGTGTGGTGACGGATTTAGAATACATTGTGTCACCAACCAATTTCAGACAAGGCCGAAATCCTAGCCGCAAGAGAAGGAAAACTTGATACTAAACCCTGTGCCAATCCGTCTGGCCAGTGTGGCACAGTAGGCTAATCACCCTCCATATAATGGGATGTGGCCCGATTTAGCGGTGGGTGATTTAAGGGCCAGACGGTTTGACAATGGTGTATCAAGTTACCTTACAACACTCTCAGAAGGGAAAGGGGTGGTACAGTGCGTATTCTGCATACGTAACCTCTCGGACTAATCGCCTCAGAGCGACCCTTTCAATAAGGTGATACAGGCTCAAAAGAAAGTCTATATTACTTATTCCATAGCATCACGCTGATGTTAATAGGTTCGTGCGTGAAATCTAACTTTAAGTTAATGGAGCAATAAGAAAACGATTAACTTAAATATTTATAAGCTTTCAATACTTAATGCTGAGACTCAGAGCAAGTGCTCTGGTTTACACAAAGACACTTGCCCGGCCCCGGAATCGAACCCGGGACCGCGTGATCCAAAGGCGGCGCATACTACCCCTAGACCAAAAAGGAAGCTTTGAAACAGTATTATAATTATTCAAAAAACAGCTGAGAGACCAGGGTGTTTTTTTTAATTGGTCTTAAGTTTTACTTCAGTTCAGTCTCGCTGGATGGAAGGCGAAGATGAGGCCAAAGGCTTCTCAGCCCATAGATGACCCACTGCTGAGTTGGGCCTCCTCCAACTACATAGGGGGTAATAAGCCTATCAACTATGCCATGCTGGCCAGACGGGATGGCATGTCAGCGACCATGCTCCCTATTGGGGAGTGAAACCCGTAGCCCTGTTTCGCCAGTTGAGGGACACCGTTGGTTTTAGTGGGTAGGTTGGTGCGCAATTACCATCTTTCCGGAGACCAACATAACCCTGCTGGCTATTAGCGGTTGCTTACGGCGGGCGGAGGTCAGCCAGTGCCCTACGGCGCCTGTCGCGGCGCTGGCTGTTTGGGCACTGCCCCCAGATGGGGCGCAACTTACCATCTCCACGCGCCCCAGAGTCCCATGTAACCAGGCTAGTTCCCAAAGGCCGGGGATCCTTGAGGAATTCCGAAGAAGAAGAAAAAAGGGTTTCGTATCAAGTTTTCCTTCTCTTGCGTTTTCGGCCTTATAATTTTGCTTATGTCGGCTCATACGACACCCTCAGGAAAAATTGGCGACACGGTATAACCAAAGAGGTTTAACAAGTGTGTTGTTTTTGTAATACCCGTTTTGTTCCACGCTGTAAAGCCTTTGCTACAACCTAGATCAGCCGATATAATTGTCTAATTTGACAGCTTGATAAAGTGATTCCTCTCTATAAGTGTTGAAAGTAAGAAATGATGTGTATCTAGATCAAATTATACAGCTATGCTCACGACTAATAATTGCTAGTATGAAAAGAAGTGTATTTTCTACCGATTGAAGACGGAGGAGATTCTGTGTGTGTTTTAAAGTGAAAACTTCTTTAGCAGCGTTGACAACTTTTCTAAGGATAGGTATGAAATGTCAAACTCGCGGCAGGACACGTGACCTGGTCGAAAATTCGTATGACTGCGACAGGTCAGTTATCGCATAACTACGTCATTTTGTAAATCGATTCGATTAATATGGTACTTTTTATGCGATTTGTATCGACTCCAGATTGGTCCCATTAATGTATCAAAATCGGTTAAGGCTGATGTTCGTATGGTGACATACTTTAAATACATAGCGTCACCACCCTATTCCGTCCCGAGGGTCTCGTAAAAGCTGTCAAAAGGTAGATGCCAAAAACCTAGCCACTAGAGATGGAAAACTTTATACGAAACCCTGTGCCAACCCGTCTGGCTAGTGTGACACAGTAGGCTAGTTACCCTGCAAGTAATTGGAGGACGCATTAAACTCAGCACTGGGTCATTTTTGGGCTGAGTATTAGTTTAGGAGAAAACTTGGAATAAATTGCAAAGTTTGTATTATTTGGACGACTCTTTTATTCATTATTCCATTCATTTACAAAGCAAGCGCTTATTTTATCCACGAAATATTAATAAAGTGAACTGATTTCAAAATAGGAAACTACAACCCGAAAAATAAACAACTAATTGAAGTCATTGCCTTACTTTTTAGTCATCATCGTCATAATTTCAGCCACTGCTGGACATAGGAATCCCCCGAGGATTTCCACGAAGGCTGGTCCTGGGCCGCACGCATCCATCGTTTTCCAGCGACCTTAACCAGGTCATAGGTCCACCGTGTGGGAGGCCTACCAGCAGTGCGCTTTCCGGAACGCGGTCGCCACTCGATTACTTTTCTGCCCCATCGGGCGTCGGTCCTGCGCGCTGTGTGCCCTGTCCACTGCTATTTAAGTTTGGCAATCCTGTGGATTATGTCGGTGACCCTGGTTTGCCTGCGTATCTCTTCATTCCCCATTGGTCCTGCGCGGTCATCATCAGTCCAGCCAAAAGAAGGCCACTGCTGGACCTGGCTTCCCCGGGGATGCCTGGAAATGGTTGGTCCTGAGAAGAGGCATACTTAATTTGGCACATCCAATCCAACGTCGCACGTATGGCACTAATTAGTGGAAGCCTAGCCTACCTAGAATGACATTGTGTAACCAACCCATTCCATCTTAAGGGTGTCGTAAGAGTCTAGAAAAGGAAATGACAAGGCCCAAAACCCTGTGCCAACACGTCTGGCCAGCGTGGCACAGTAGGCTAAATATCCTCCATGTAATTGGAGGAGGCGCGACTCTGTAGTGGGTCATATATGGGCTAAGTAGACGTAGGGGAGGCCTATGCCCAGCAGTGGGCTAGAGTCGGGTGATGATGTATCAAAAAATGTACCAAAGTACCAGGAGATCATAACACTGCAGGAACTACAATAAACAAAATGTACAAAGACATTCGACAAGCGCTCTGTGGTCAGCGCGTATTCGAAAACGTAGAAACTGACGTGTGCTGCCTGCGCTCCTCATTAACCCAGAAAGGCCGCCGCGGAGCTAAACCAGCGAAACACGAAGAAAACTAGTATGGGGACCCAACGTATAATACACTGTGGCCAGAAACAGATGTTTCTAATTTTGGGACAAAACAGCGGACTTCCTTTGCTTTATTTTTTAATTTAGCTTTAAAATATAGTTTTTAAGGTACGTATAGATTAAACTAAACAGCGATTATTTCTATTATTAGAAATAGCTTAATACAGATTTTTACAAACCATGATTTTTAGCATAATAAAGGGATTTTATTAATATTATATTTTATATTATCTATTGAGGATTGAGACAAAAAGATTTATTATACAAAAGCGTGACTGGGCGAGGTACTTCATGGTGATAGCCTAAATAAATATCAGCAATATTATTTCTACAGTAAAACTTCAAATCGTTTGGCGAGCAAATAATATTTCCTTTGTTGTAAGAAGCCGTACCTATTGAAACCGCGAATCGTGGTAATTTCCAAAGCAATAATATTTTAGAAGTCATTTACACTGTTTTGTGACTAGCCTAATACCAAGTTTCCTTCATTAACACCCAGATTAGTTGCGAAACTAGCCTCTTTAAATGTCTCTTTCTATACCGTAGCAGTGGTTGGTGATCTTATGTATTCTAAATCCACGCAGACGATGAGACTTATCTACAGAAAAATACTGTTGATGCTACTAAAATCAAATGCAACAGAAAACTGGGAAAACCTCAGTTTAAAATCTGTTCTCCATTTTGAGAACACTCACAAGTGTGATAAACTCAGAAAAATAAAATATAGTTCGAAAATTATAGTTATTTTTTAACTCTTTATTTATCTGCTACGTAGGGAATATTATTCTTCAAATTTCCTAGTTATCGTCATGTTGGCGGGGCCCGTCGATATATTAGCCAGTGGTTAGTCCGGCGCGGGTTCAGTCATTCGACGTTCGCGGCTCGCTCTGTGTGAGCGGCGCCTCTCGAAATTTATATCGCGTTCTCATTTTAAATTTCGAACTTGTGTTTATTGTGAACGTTGGAGCGTGCATTGGAAATTCGTTGCGAGTAAGTTTTTGAAATTCTTTTTTGGGCATGCCAGGTTTTTTTAAATTTATTATATTATTGAAATTATATAATTTACGTTTAAAAATTTAATACGTTCTCTAAAATCTAATTTAATGCGATAAGTTTGTAAAATGAAACAAAGTTATCGCAAAAAAAAAGTTATTGCTTGTTTACATATTTAAAGCTGGCTAATGTTAAATCAAAATTTATAAAAAAAACCCTCCATGAACTTGGAGGAAGCCTGAAACGGCAAGGGCCTGAAATTATGATAAATGATTACTTTTTTTTAACCCATGAGTTTTAAAACAACATTGAGTTTGTTCAATACGTATTCTAGCACACTGCTGACGTCTACTGCGGACAAAATGCAATATTATATTTGGCGACGGATTAAAAAAGATTAATTTTTTTTTACAATAAAATCTAACCTTACCTAGTATTGTAAAATAAATTTTCCTTTTGACATGTTATATTTAAAAACATAAAATGCGCTTGGTCTTTTTTAAATTGCGATGAGAATACTAATAAATTGCGATTGCTGCGTTGAATTAACTTTGTAATGTAGTTTTAATACATATTAAATGTATACTACTTCTTAGCCTTAGCCTAGTGGGCTTTTTTTAAAAAAAGACTACTGTAAACGAAATATATGTACTGAAAACATAATCAGTACTTATATATTACCACGTAAAAAACCGCTATAATGACTGGACTAACCGGTAATTATATGGTTAGACCAGCTGTCAGTATTCATGCGTTACGACTGCCATAGATAGTAGAATGGCCAACCAGGCTTTAAGTATCCTCCGAAGCGTGGAGCTCAGACGTGATGGACACCCATCCAACAACCAGCAGAGGCAGACTTTGCTTATCATGTAGATCGATGACGTTAAAGACAGACCTTACGACTCGTCGGACATATATAATATTATCTATACATACATAAAAATAAATAAAATTGGAGTGTCTGTTTGTAATAATAAAATAACCACTTTTTACTAAATGCGTAAGTATGTATACACAGTACCTACATAGACCAACATAGCATTTTTTATTTTTTTGTCTGTCTGTCTCCTCCCAAGCTAAGCAACTTAATGCTTGTGTTAAGGTAACGAGATGGATGATAAACTATGTACATATATAAATTTTTTTTGTAATTACATACATATTATAGATAGAAAACACCCAGACCCGGAACAAATACTTTTAGGTCGTACAAATATTCCTCTACTAACAAATATTATCAACAAAAAGCAGCATGTCGCGGGAATCGAACCCGCGACATGCTGCTTTTTGTTGATAATAACATTGAATAAAAGATGATAAAAGTCTTGAATCTAGTCCCAAACTAACCCCAAACAACGGCACCTGTTCACGAGCATAACGCATGTGACAGCCATCGATCTCCTCAATCATATTAAAGGCAAGTAGTCTACCAAAGGCTACATACCTAGATATGCATATGAAATGTCGAAAATAGTCGGTAGTTCTGTCCCGTGTGGGACGGGGCAGAATATAAAACTTCCCCACCGCACGCTGGGAAATAACGCGTGTTGTAAAAGTCAACAAAACCCAGCTCGCTTGGTGGTAGGATTTAATGGTCGGCTAGCTACCACCCTCACATCTAAGTCAGCAGCCAAGCAGTTTTACTGTGTTTTACTGAGCGAGCCGGTGCCCGACAGGGCATTACCTTGAATTGCCTGCTCCATCTTAGATCCTGGCGTTGCTTTCCATCACGCAAGCCTGGGGTCCAAGGGTTTCATGTCATTGTTAAAAAAAAAGTCGTCTCAAAGATGTTCGGCTTAAGGCTGCTATTCGGCGAAGAAGGCGGAAAACTGGGTTTCTAATATAAGTGGTTTACGTATTTAGTATTAAATAACGGTGTTACAAAAAATATATGATATAGATAAAGGTATTGTCCAAATAATGTGCTAATTAGTTACACGATAAAATGTACTTCACTCGATCAAAAAAAATCTCGAAAATCGGCTAATTTATAAGTCTTAATTGAGGTACTTATTAAAGAAATTTTCAATATGATACACATTTTTTATATGGATATATTTCTCTTTACGTACTCCAGAGGTCCTGCTAAATTTTGATTTCGTTTTATAATCCTTTAACTAATAAATACATATTTATGCCAATATTCGAACGTCGTCCAGCGGTTTTTCGACACACCGCGCCGCCCGCAGCTCCGCCAGTCGCAATAGGGCGCTTGCCAACGTCGGGTCTGTGTCAAAATTACTCCACTCTTACAAATACGTTTGCGCAACGTAAAATAAATAAAATTGGCCAATAAAAAACACAAAACCACGAAGAAATCAGTGTTATTATCTAAAAGGAATACGGAACTGTAAAAAAAGGTATGAAAATGATCTCTATATATAGTAAAATTATTTACATTTACACCTTTTTCAAAGTAAAATACTAGGTAAAGCAACTATACATATTTCCAATAGTGGTTCAAATCATCACGAGCAAATTTATTCTCATTCATAAGTAATTTGTAAAACATGTATTATTGGTTCTAAATTACTTGTTGACACAGACAAAATGTGACAGTATGACTAAAAGTGTAAAGTGTTTTTTCTTTATTTTCATTTCATTATTATTTGACTCATACTAAATACATAGAGAAAAATAAGTGCTTAGTTGCATTTTCTGCATTTAACATTTTGTAAGATTATCGTTACCCTTATTATTTGGCGGACGGTTTGTTAAGATATCTACTACTAATTCAATTACTTCTGAAATTTTGGTATTCATGTATCTTAAACTATCATTAAACAACAAATACTGAAAATGCCGATTTTTAATGTACTTCATTAGAAATCGGCATTTTCAATAATGTAGTTGTGACAAAAACCAAGAAAACATATTTTCTTTCACGGCTTTTTATTCTGGTCGCATGGTCCGAAACACAATTGGCCGGTTTTTATGTATGCTCCTTCGCATTTAAGTACTCTAATCTTGATTTTTCTATTGCAGATCTTATCTATCTAATAGTTCCACTACAGAAAAAATATGCAACAGGTCCTTCAGCTGAAATAGAATCAGCAATTCTTCTCGAAGGCTTTAAATGTTACATACCCATGCATGGTATGTTATATGAAAGAATGATTAGCGGTGGAGATTGTACTACTTATTTCAAAGTAATTGAACTCGGCCTTATTTAAGTAAGTAAGTAAAAATCACATTTTGCGAAACATCATCATCATCAGCCTATTTCAGTCCACTGCTGGACGTAGGCCTCCCCCAAGGCTCGCCACTGAACCCGGTCTTCGGTTCTATCCATCCAGTTGCTGCCGGCTGCCCGTCGCAGATCGTCGCTCCATCTAGCAGGGGGGCGTCCCACCCTACGTTTGCCAGTACGTGGTCTCCACTGTAGCACCTGTTTGCCCCAGCGGCCGTCAGTTCTACGACAGATGTGGCCAGCCCATTGCCACTTCAGCTTGCTAATCCTATGGGCTATGTCGATGACACGCGTTCTCGCTCGGATGACTTCATTACGAATTCTATCTCGTAGCGAGACACCGAGCATAGCCCGCTCCATAGCTCTCTGAGCGACTTTTAGCTGATGGACTAGCCGCACCGTCAGTGTCCACGTTTCAGCACCGTAGGTTAGTACGGGTAGGACGCACTGATTGAAGACTTTTGTCTTCAGACTCTGCGGTATGGGCGACGAAAAGACCTGACGAACCTTATGCGAAACGTGTGCAGCAAACTGACAATAATACAACAGACACAAGGTATCTTGTGCACTTTAGAAAAAATATAACATATCAAAAATCAAAGCGACACGATTGTTACAATTCAAAATAAACAAAATATTAGATTTGAATTTGGAATCTTACATTTTTATATGATTCTTCATTGAGTTTTCTCATTTTGGCACCTATACATTTTACAATATTTTGCGATATTAAAATTGAGTGGGGCAATAAAGAGATCCGAATTGCTGTGATTGCATTACACAAAGCAGTTATGGAGCCAAAACCAATTTTTAAAACTCCATACGCTTGGTATTAGTAAAATGTTTGTGTACCGATCGAAAAATATCTGGCCGTCCACGTAGTGTTCGTACAAAAAAGATTTCGAAGAAATCCTATCCGAAAGCAAGAGATGTTATCTCGGGAGATAAACAGCTAGCTAACCTAGAACCATGTCGCGTATTTTAAAAGACGACTTAGGACTTGCAGCCTATAAGAGACGTACTGGTCATTTCATAACTGATATTTAAAAAAAGAATAGGGTGGTAAAGTCGAAACAACTACTGAAGCGGTATGCAAAGGGAGGTGACAGAAAAATTTTGTCAACGGAAGAGTTTTTCTTTAAATTGAGCAACATTTTAACAAACTAAATGACCGTATTTTTGTTCAAAGCTCAAAGGAAACTTTTCAATTAGTCGACAGAGTGCAACGTGGGCACTATCCGACTTCAGTGATGGTTTTGTGGGGTTATGAAGGAGTGATTGAGCCATCCATACTTTTGTGAAAAAAGGATCAAAACATCGGCACAAGTGTAACAAGATACCATTCTTGAGAAGGTAGTGAAGCCCCTTAACAACACCATGTTCAATAACCAAGAATGGTCCTTCCAGCAAGACCCGGCGCCGGGTCTTAAAGATCGGTCTACGCAGTCTTGGTTGGAAACGAACGTTTCGAACTTCATCAGAGCTGAAGACTGGCCGTCGTCTAGTGCCGATCTTAATCCGCTGGATTATGATTTATGGTCAGTTTTAGAGAGGACGGCTTGCCCTAAACGCCATGATAATTTGGGGTCCCTAAAACAATCCGTACTATTGGCAGTGAAGAACTTTCCCATGGGAAGAGTGCGTACTTCTAGTGATAACTGGCCTCAACGTATAAAGGACTGTATGGCATTGCAGTTAATGGAGACCACTTCGAATAAGATTTTTATATTTATGTTTTATATTCATTTATTAAACTAACACACTTTACAAGTAATAAATGTTATATGCAATAGAAAAAAAATATTTTCTTTGTTTCAATATTTATGGCAAGACTAGGTATAGTTAATCCTGTATAAAGCTGCAGAAAACTGGTGTTTTATCTTATACCTTGAACAATCAATTCTTGTATATATACATATAATTTTAGTCTCATACAGTAGACCAGTGTCGATAACTTCTGATACAAATAAAAATTATAGTAGGATGAAACCCGTTTTAAAAGAAAGAGAATATAATAAAAAATATTGGAAAAATAAACTACGGACGATCTGAGGTCGGAAAGTGGGGAAGGGGCGGTTTTAAGGGTAAAAAACGGTTTATCTTGATTTCCGGCAAAACTACAAGTCCTAATAAAGGTAAGGGGTAATAAAACGATCTACATGTTTTGTATTTGCACTTTTCACATAAACATTTGGGTCAAAATGTTTACGTAAAAAATTCAAAAAAGCAAGTTTTTGGTTTTTTATTTTTATCTTATGCAAATACATTTATTTTCTAGAAATTTCGTAAATACTTGCCTTTTTATGTCTGACAGTGTATTGTGTACCTTTAAATTTTTTTAAGTCAAAATAATTGACTTAATATGGAAAAAGCACATTTTCAATCGAAATTTCTAGTATCAAAATATCAGGTTTTTGAAAAAAGCTGATGGTTTTGTTCCTTGAAATCGCATCTTTCTGATGATATAAAAAATATACATTAATATGGTAAACGTTCGCAGAAAAGAAAAGAAATAAAGTTTTTACGAAATTTCGAGAAAAAAAATGTATTTGCGATAAAAAAAAAGTTTTGGTTATTTGAATTTTTCACGTAAATTTTGAGGGTATGTGAAAAAAGTGCAAATACAAAAGTTGTCGATCTTTTTATCACCTACAACTTTGTCGTTTATGTTTTTTTCCCATAGGACTTGTAGTTGTAGTAAAAACCGCCACTCCCCCACTTCCCGACCTCAGATCACCCGTAAATTATTTTTCCAATAATTTTTGTTATATTCTCTTTCATTTAAAACGGGTTTCATCCTACACTTTTCTTTCACTTTTTTCCATTTTCTCAAACTTCTGCCCAGGTCTACAGTCGTACAGGTTTAGGGGTCGATAAAGCGATCTAGCTAGGCTTTCAAAGCGAGTGAAGCTCGGTCAAACCAGGTGTAGTGTAATGATATGTATTGTATTATTTATTTATATTTATTTTCCCATACATAAATTATATTGTACGTAGTATTATCAAACACAAAATATAAATTTATCTTGTCAATTACTGAAGTTGACTTGAACAATAAACAGCTTTATAAATACATACTCATAAAAATATCATTGACTATAATATTGTACTACTGTAATCTTGCTACTCTGTGACACTCCAACATAGACGCGGCAAGCGCCGCCGGCCGACCCAGCGCGGCCGCACCAAACGATCGCTACGATCTTTTAGTGCGAGGGGCGCGGTGAAGCGCGGGGAAAAATATCTAGCTCCGCCCGATTGCTCAAGGACGTTGGCTTGGTCAGGCGCCTTAAGCGAGTGTCGTCAGGAAACTATAATCTTGTACATTATTTAAAATTTATGGTGAAGGTGGTCGTTATATTTAATGAGCACTTTAGGTAATACATTTAAATGTTATGGGCCATTTAAATACATGATAATATTAAAACTCTTTATAGCGGGATATGCCAGATACTCCTACCATCCCATCATAGAGGGACATTTTTCTTCTCTTCCGGCTAGGAGATCCCTCTCTTGCGTTCCCTTAGTCGCCTCTTACGACACCCTCAGGATGAATTGGGGTGGTGACACCATGTGTTCTAAATTCGTTACTACACGGATAATTACTACTTCACTGAGCACATACATGACCCACAGCTGTATCGACCCTCCAACATGGATGGTTAGCCTATTGTGCCACGCTGGCCAGACGGGTTGGCACAGAGTTTTGTGTCTAGGTTTCCTTCACTGGCATCTAAGTTCGGCCTTGTCATTTCCTTTTGTCGGCTCTTGCGACATCCTCAGGATGTAAAGGGGAGGGAAATGTTACTGGTCACAGGAATAACCATTTTAAATAGCTAACACTCAACACTAGGTTATGTTGGGTCTGAGCCTACTGCTCATCATCAACATCATTTCAGCCAAAAGACGGTCCTGGGCCGCCCGCATCCATCGGTTTCCAATGACCGTAACCACGTCATCGGTCCACCGTGCACCGGCTTACCAGCACTGCGCTTTCCGGAAAGCGGTCGCCACTCGAGGACTTTTCTGCCCCATCGGGCGTCGGTCCTGCGCGCTATGTGCCCTGCCCACAGCTACTTAAGTTTGGCAATCCTGTGGGCTATGTCGGTGACCCTGGTTTTCCTGCGTATCTCCTCATTTCTAATTCTATCTCGCAGGGAAACTCCAAGCATAGCCCTTTCCATTGCCTACTGCTGAGTAGTAATAAAATATGCTAATATCCATAAAGTCGTTGCTACTAATTGCAACACCTATCTGCCATAAAGTTAAGGATTAATGATCGGTTTGCCATATTAGAAATGCTGTGAATCATTTTAAGATGTGTGCAATTTATATAAAGTTCCTGATTTTATGATAGCTGGACTATAACTGGATTGCTGACTATCCATTAGGAATAACCAGGGTGAATGGCCGAAGGTCCGATTGTGAGGTTTGAGGAGGTCCTACCTCTGGGAATATTGAAAAGCTAAAAACACTTAATCCTACTACTCAGCCCATAAATAACCCACTGCTGGGTTTAGCCTCTTCTCATCACAGGAATGATAGTTAGCCTACTGTGTCACGCTGGGCAGACGGGTTGGCACACATACGCATAAGAATCTAGTGGTTAGATGTGCCGCCTTTGGATCAACGGGTCCCGGGTTCGATTCCGGGGTCGGGCAAGTGTCTTTGTCTAAACCAGAGGCACTGGCTCGGAGTCTGGGTGTCGATTTCTATCTATAATATGTATGTATTTACAAAAAAAAATGTATCTAAGTAGTTCATCCATCTCGTTACCATAACACAAGCATTAAGTTGCTTAGCTTGGGACGAGATGGCGTTGTGTGAAATGTCCAAGGATATTTATTTATTTATTTAATATAAATACTCGCTTCAGATAGTCATTTAGAACTGTCCAAATAAGCCGGTTGTTTTTTTACATCCTACCTCTGCTAAGATTATACAGAGCCATTACTAAGCTAAAAATCCTTTCATACCAGTTCTCGCAAGTATACTTCTCGTACTTTCATGCTACATACTTTGTCTTTCTTTCATTCATCATCTCTCTTACCTACGGGTGGTTCCCGGTTCCTAGTGGGTACTTACTGTTCAGACCTCCTCTAGTCACTGCTGGCCAGACGGGCTCAGAGTTTCGTATCAAGTTATCCTTTTCTTGCTACTAGGTTTTCAGCCTTGTCATTTCCTTTTATCGCTCTTAGAATGGAATAAATAATAATAATAAATAATAAATATATCCTTGGACATTTCACACAACGCCATCTCGTCCCAAGCTAAGCAACTTAATGCTTGTGTTATGGTAACGAGACGGATGATAAACTACTTATATACATTTTTTTTTGTATATACATTAATATTATAGATAGAAATGACACCCAGACTCCGAGCCAGTGCCTCTGGCTTACACAAAGACACTTGCCCGACCCCGGAATCGAACCCGGGACCCGTTGATCCAAAGGCGGCACATCTAACCACTAGACCAACGAGGCAGTCAAATGGGATGGTATTTTAAATCAGTTTCCACACGGGCAGGCCTACCTGCGGTCAGAAGCAGGTTTGTATAATAAATGATCCATTATTATTAAACAACAATGTGAACCGTTAAGACTAAACTAAATCAATGTCAGACATCAGTGATAGTGGTTCGGCAGGTCCATTTATTTAATCGCTATGAACGAACAAAATCTGACCATTATTGTTCAAGATTTAGGTCAGATTCTAAAATAGTTTTGACCTACAGAGATATTTTGACACAAGAAGTTCATCCTATAAATTAAATCTTATCACTACATAATATAAAACAAAGTGGCTGTCGTCTGTCCGTCCCTATGTATGCTTAAATCTTTAAAACTACGCAACGGATTTTGAAGCGGTTTTTGTTAATAGATAAAGTGATTCAAGAGGAAGGTTTATTGCACCCGTGCAAAGCCGGGGCGGGTCGCTAGTTATTTATAAATTACACGTCATGTTGTTTGTCCACGATGGATTCCTAAACTACTTAAGCGATTTTATTCCAATTTGCACACCGTGTGCTGTTTAATCCAACTTGAAAGATAGGATAACTTACCTCTCAATTTATAGTCGCAATATTAATTTATTGCAAATTATTGGTTTCCATTATTTGACAGTTACAATTATCTGCTAACAGATGGCGATATTTGTTGACTGAATTGAGCAAGTATTCAATAGATGGCGCTATGCAATTAAACTAATATACGTTTATGTTAAATGTAATCTATTAAGGCGAATGTTCCAGGGTAGCGCAAGAATGACTTTGAGCTTGAAAAAGTTTTTCTTGCACCTTTATGAGCTTGGAGGGTTGTATTGATGATTTTGATGATTATCATTCTTTAACTACATACTTCTTACAGCCGCGAATAACATTTTAATCAACATACAACCTAGCACTGACCTGCAAATTGCAAAAAACGTACGAAAATTTGAATTTCGCGGGCTACCCTGGAACATTCACCTTAAGTCGGGCTTAAAGTCGCTCAGCGTGCTATGAAGGGAGCTTTGCTTGGAGTTTCTCTGAAAAGACTCTTTTCTCTTCTCTCTCTCTTTCTCTGAAAGATAGGATCCGCCACGAGAGTTCTTGCGTAGGACTCTGCTAAATGGAGCGATGATCTGCGAAAGGTTGCGGGCTGCAACTAGATGCGTCGAGCTGAAGACAGGGCGCTATGGAGCTCTTTGGGGAAGGCATTATTTAGTCCAGCAGTGGACTATAGTACTTTTTTAGTACCTGGGTACTTAAATGCCATTGACCCTAGGTCTGCTTGATGGAAAGCAACGCCGGGGTAAGATGGAGCAGGCAATTCATACACACGACGAAACACAGTAAAACTGCTTGGCGCCCACTTAGAGGGTGGTAGCTAGCCGGGTGGACTATTATATCCTACCACCAAGCGTGCTGGGTAATGTTGACTTTTACATCACGTGTTTTTTCCCAGCGTGCGGTGGGGGAAGTGTAATATTCTGACCCGTCCCCACACGGGTAAACCCAAACGAGTGATCTGATGATGATGATAAGCCCGCCCTCCTCCAAATTTATGACAGCTGGATTTACTATATGATACCGGTAGCCCTCTAGATTGGTCGTGAACGGCTGACGGCAAATATAGAAAGTATAATATTTGTAATACTTACCTACTAGGTTTTAAGGGGCAGCCCTTGATGATCGAGTTTATGCTAAACGGGACGTCTCCCGCTGGGCGCGTAACGGTGCACAAGTGGACTACAATTGGTGTTACTCTTGTGATCTTATGCGATCCTGGTACTTGATAGTGAAAGGTCAAAATATGACCGGCTGTAGCGAACGTGATCATGTTTTGACAGACTGGGTCTGCAGAGCGTAAAACCTGGTATTACATAATTAAAACATACTAGTTTGATATTTCTCTTATTATCTTATGCGATCCTGGTACTTGACAATGAAAGGTCTAAATATTACTGGGGTGTACCTTGAAATTGATTTATTAATGTACCTATATAGTTTTTTGACAGAATACCTCAAAATATCGATTTTGCATGTCTCTTTAATTTAAGGCAACATTTGCATCAATTTTGCATGCCTTGGCATTTATTAGCTTAAAGTAAATTATGCTATTAAAAACCTTTGTGAACAAGGGAAGATATTTATGTTTTATTTTTAATTTCATCAATGTGATATTAAATTAATATCTGCAAAACAGTTGAAATAGGTATTTAAAGCCATAAACTCAACACCCCGAATGAATAAACAAGAATGGGAACACTCGATTATTTTCAGACGTTTAAATACAACTCAACTTTCAAAATACAAATCTTTGTATTCTTAATTTGAACCGTTAACAGAATGCAACGGTTACAAGAAATTCAGTAAAATGCACACGAAATTCATTGCTTCTGCCACTCGAGGCATAAGACCTCATTTTTGAGTAGAATGCTTTCTACTACATGCATGATCAGATACACATGACGCAGATGCCGATTCAATAGATGACCTTAATCGCGTCATTCAGGCTTTGGTTGGTCAGTGAGGTGCGAGTGAGCGCGAGTAGCGGAGCGACAAGCGGGAACCCTAAGCTATATATGAAGTTGACGTGCAAAAGAAAATGAATACTTTATTTTTCATTTCCAGTGTGCACGGCCTCCATCAATATAATTTTTTTTTTAAATATGCGTAACTGGATATCCCCACGTCTTCTTTCACGTATGACGTCGAGAGTACTAACTGTAAATTTTCATCGCAAGTAATCTATTTTTCGACAAAAATAATTATATGTGACGTTTCAAGCACTGCGTATTTTTCTAGTAAGTATCGCCAATATGAGATAAATACCGAGTGCGCGCTAATGTAACAGACAAAAATTCTTGATAGCCATATTTTACTGATGGCTATAAATGCTTCGGATATCTTCCAAACCATTGGAAGACATTTTTTGTTTATTAATCTAATATACCACATCAAATACCCTTTAATATAAAACGGAATGCAATAAACATTTATGTGAACAAACATTTTATCAGTTGGCTCCGCTACCCGCTTACAATCGCACCTTTGCCTCATAGTTAACATTGAGGTCGTCTCACAAGTAATTTCTCACTGCTCGTTAAGAATTAATTCAAATACTTATTGGTTCCAATTGAGCGATGAATGTCGACTACAAGTAGTGATATTCTCCTTTGCAATCGCTTTTTTTATTGGCACAACACAAATTGAATTAGTTCCAGAGCTGCAATTCTAAATTTGAATTTAGAAGGCTTGTACGTTTTCTTTTTAATTCTAAGTGTAAAATTAGGCCAATGCATTTACATTTTACTCGATAAAAAAGTTTGTAACTTTTTTTTAATACCCTGTCTGGCTATATTTCCCTCTATGACAATGGTGGATTCCCGATTCCGGGGTTGGGCGAGTGTCTTTGTGTAAGCCAAAGGCTCCGAATTCATGTCATTTGTGCTCGTAGTTTGTAATTAATCACATAATTACATGTGATTAAACTGCCCCGCGATACAGGTTATACCTAGGTATAACCTGGCAGGGGTTTCGTTTTTTTTTAAATAAGTCTATGCATCCATAGTATCTAAAAAGTGTGGTGAAAATAGGAGTGTTTGTTTATAAATAAAACTTAACGCTGTTTCCTTAGAGCATTTGGATGTTTAAACGGTAATAAGTTAAAAAAAAAAATTTTTTACAATTTTTGTCTGTCTGTCTCTTTGTAACGGTTAATCTCTGAAATGACTGAAACCGATTTTGAGGGGACTTTCACTGGCAGATAGCTGATGTAACAAGGAGTAGCTTAAGCTACTTTTATAGACACGCCCCTGCGTTTCAAGAGCCCATAATTACATAGTATTCCACTTCGTTAACAGCTAGTATTCTAAAATCGTCATCGAAATGTCGTTTAAATTCTATAGGACTATTTTTATGCCATAATTTAGCATTTAAACACGCACAGATCGCCATCTTTACTGGCAATGTTAAATAACTGTGTTCACACGTATAAACCTGGTAAATAACGGTTTTAAATGCACGCATTCTAAATATAAAAGCTCGGAACAGGAAACCAAAGAGCGTTAAGCATAGATTAAATATTCATGAATCGGCTTTTTATGTTGTCGATGCACAGATAATATGTGTTGACGGCTGTTTGGGTCTGTGGGTCTATGGTATAGGCATGCTTGATTCGCTCGATTTAATTTTGATCGTAGATAAATCAAAGACAGCAATTTTGTTTTCTTTTTGTTAAAAGGTTGTTCAGTATTCTGTGCAACTACGCGTAAGCTTTTTAATTATTTTTTCTTTTAGCTGCGTATACGCTAGGTGAGCCTAGCACGAGCGGAGCCGAAATTCTTGTTGTTTTGAACCAGCTTACGAGCCTCGAACGAGCGCGCTACGAGCGTTCGGCTCCTGTTCGACCGTGATCCACGCGTTGTCGGTTATTTGACAAACACAAAGGGATTTGCGTAGCGCTCGCTTGTTCGAGGAGAGTGATTGTTGTAGGCTTGTTGCACGTCCACACTTAACACTGCGAGCGAGCGGCTCGGCTCACGCTCCACTCGTGCACAGCTCGTCTAGTGTATACGCTGCTTAACATAAAGTATCCTATGGAGATATGACCTAATTAATGTCGGGCATACTTTTGGCGGGTTTATAATATTATGATTAAAATCATTATAATACTTAAAAAGTCATATAGTAAATTGTAACTATATTACTAACTAAAACATGCCCTGTCGGGCACCGGCTCATATACACACGACGAAACACAGTAAAACTGCTTGGCTGGACTTGGATGTGAGGGTGGTAGCTAGCCGGGTAGACCATTAGATCCTACCACCAAGCAAACTGATTACTCAGTATCTAATACTAGACAGTTCTTCCTTAATGTGCTTCTACATGAGGTATATGTCATATAAATGTATATGTAGTCGGTTAAAATCATGTTGATTCTCTTAAACTGGAAGACATGTAGTTGAAACAAAACGTAAAATGAATCTGTTTGTGCAATCTTGAAATAAACAATGTTCCGTTAGACAATCTTGATGGGCACATGCAAACATCTAAAACATCAGGTACACTACTACTATTCAGCCCATAGATGGCCCACTGTTGAGTCCGGCCTCCTCCAGTTACATGGAGGGTCATAAGTCCCACGCTGGGTTAGCACAGGGTGTCGTATTGAGATTTCCTTCTCTTGCGGCTAGGTTACCGGCCTTGTCACTTCCTTTTGTCAGCTCGATGCCCTCATGATAGAATGGGGTTATGACACTTTGTATCACTATCACTACATAGTATAAAACAAAGTCGCATTCTTCTGTCCGTCCCTATGTATGCATAAATCTTTAAAACTACGCAACGGATTTTGAAGCGGTTTTTTTTATAGATAGAGTGATTCAAGGGGAAGGTTTATATGTATAACCCACCCCCGCTTTGCACGGGCGAAGCCGGGGCGGGCCACTAGTTCTAAATAAAAATAAATAAATATCCTTGGACATTTCACACAACGCCATCTCGTCCCAAGCTAAGCAACTTAATGCTTGTGTTATGGTAACGAGATGAATAATAAACTACTTATATACATTTTATTTTTGTAAATACATACATATTATAGATAGAAATGACACCCAGACTCCGAGCCAGTGCCTTTAGTTTAGACAAAGACACTTGCCCGACCCGGGAATCGAACCCGGGACCCGTTGATCCAAAGGCGGCACATCTGACCACTAGACCAACGAGGCAGTTCCTTCAAATCCATCACTATATGATTCTGATTGACTAATTATGTTACTGTCGCTTCCTTTTATCGGCTCAATGAGAAACGAAAATGCCGAAAACCTAGCCGCAAGGGAAGGACAACTTGATGCCAAACCCTGTGCCCGTCCGTCTGGCCAGAGTGGCACGACTTCCTCATCTATCTATATAATCAATGCCACTTTTCGTTGAAACTTGAATGTTTTTTTGTATGCGTTCGGGTGGCATCGATCATGGTTTAGATTCACAAATCAGCCCCACAGATGGCGTTGCAGTCGGTAAACGAATATCATGCAGGACAACTAGTCAGGTAGTAAATTATAAACATTACTATGAATTAATCTCCTAGCTATGCTGTTGCCCTAGTAAAGTAAATCACAAATCGACATCCATTGCAAGCCGTTTTCATTTTGAAAATATTTATGCGCTGTACCGTTCGAATTTATGCTTTCCTGGTATCTCATGCTTTAACTGTTTGATCTGCGAGGGAGATAAATGTATTTACGAGCGAGATAGCGAACCGCATTGTTTCATAAGCACCGCGGCTTTGGCGGGAGAGCATTAGCGGTTTGGTCAACAAGGTACTTACTTAGTTATCCAATATTTAGGTTTTTTTTAAACGAAGCGCCTGCACTAGTTATAACCTGTATCGCGGGGGCAGTTTACAAACATGTAATCCACGAGTACAAATGACACCCAGACTCAGAGCAAGTGCCTCTGATTTAGATAAAGACACTTGCCCGACCCCGGAATCGAAACCGGGACCCGTTGATCCAAAGGCGGCACATCTAACCCCTAGACCAACGAGGCATGTTTTTTATTTACATGATTTACGTGATGCAGTTTAGCAATTACATCTAGCTTTGTAATCCCCTAACTTTAAAAGTTCTTGCCGAGTGCTTGTGTTATAACTATACTAATAAGTTTATAAGTTTTGCAATTTTTTAGGCGTCATTCCGCATCCAATGATTTATCGCACATAATTTTAAGAGCAGTATCTCTATTTTGTACCATTTTCAACGTGTCGACTGGACTATCAGGTTAGAGTGCGTAAGTCTCTAGTTCGAATCTTGGGTTAGGTTATCTACTACTCCCACAATGCCGCAACAGGACGCGAGTAGGGAGCACACCGGGGATGTTTAGTGGGTAGGCCCCCACTCTGGGGGAGACTCCCACACGCCCCCCGGCCATCCCCGTGGCCGACGGGGATAGTCCATAAAGGAATTTACCCGGGCGAACAAAAAAAAAAAAGGTTATCTACTACCCAACACAGTCAGTTATTTAAGATACTGCTGAATAAGGCCTCCTCCCATCACATGGAGGGTTATCTGCTTGGCACAGGGTCTCGTTTCAAGGTTTTTGGCTTTGTCGACTCTTACGACACCCTCAGGATGGAATAGGGTGGTGACACTATGTATTCTAAATCCATCACCACACGGAATAATTTAAGGTACAAGAAATTTTTAAAAACAATCTGCTAATCTGTTTGAAGATTAGACAATTAGAATTCACTTGAACTGTATCGTTATTTAAAATGTTGTCATAAAGGGTTTAGTAACTAAGCCCAAATATAAAACCATTCCTACTGATTTGGCCAGTAATAAAATCCTAGGGATTGCCGAGCCAGGTGCATCGTAGGTCATTGCTCCCTTCGTTGTATCCGTACAAAACTATTGAACCGCTAAATCAGTACCGCAAACCTTGCCGACAGCCTGCCATGGTATACCAAGCAGTGCACTGTAGGTTAATTAATTGCAGCTGGAACAGTCAAGTTCCATCAAAGAGGATAGAATTGAAACCATTGAGTAACGAAAGGGAGCCATTTTTGAAGAGCCTATCTAGCATTTTTGATGAAGCTCTTATTTGCATCTTCTACTACAACTCCGAGTCGGGCCTCATCCAGTTAGGTGGAGGTAATTCCCCCTCTGTCAGACGGTCTGTCCCCCGCGCTGGTCAGACTGTCTGGTACGGGATTTCGTATCAGGATTTTCTTTCGTTGGCGGCTAAGGACACCCGCAGGATGAAATGTCGTTGTGACACTTTAAATTCTAATTTCAAATAGCCAATTATTTAGACTAGAGTTCCGGAAGGTGCTGGTAGGCCTCCCACACGGTGGACCGACGACCTGGTTAAGGTCGCCGGAAAGCAGTGGATGCGGGCGGCCCAGGACTGGCCTTTGTGGAGATCCTTGGGGAGGCCTATGTCCAGCAGTGGACGTCTTTTGGCTGAAATGATGACACAATTTTAATGAAGCTACTTCTCAGTGGCTTTTGTATGTGTGAAGAATCGATGACGCAATTGTTCAGAGGATACGCCATTTTGACCCATAGGCTTCATGCCGTTAGGATCAATAGACCATCCCCAATTTCATTGAAGACATTTGCCTATTATATGACGGTTATTTTGTAATTGCCTTCTAGGATACTCTCACGATGGAATGGTTTGCAGACATATCGTATATTAGCATAAGACAACAATTCATTTTAAGATCTAGACTAGAGACTTCTCTAAAAAAATACAAACAACTTTTTCAAACTACATTTTGGGTTAGCCGCTGCTGATAGAATCTTAAATTTAATGTGTATTTAAATACGTAATTTATTCACAAAGCTTTGTTTACTACTTTCTTAAATCTAATATTTACATTTGAGAAATTCATTTCCATATTAAGTGGTGTAGTAATGTTAGTGCTATTAATATTGACATCATCATTAACAAACATTTAATAAATTAAGCTTCTTTATCGATCGAAAACTACTTAGTATTATAATGATATATGCCTGCATGATTTTATTAGGAAATAAATATACTAAGATATACATACTCCTAAGATTCAATGTATACAATTCTCTCTAGTTAATTTATTTCCGGAATTCAAATGCGTGTGAATTTCGAAAGATGAGAAATTCTGCGGATGTTCTAGATTTTTGATCATTAATTAATTGATTTAGTTACTTGAAAACGTTTTAAAATACTTCATCATCAATTTTGCCAAAAAATTACTCAATACTAAATAGGGTATCTTTTGAATTCATGGAAGGAAATTATCCCATTCTACCACGCTAGCAAGGCAGCTGTGTATTTTTTTTTCTTGCGGCTAGGTAGAATGTTTACTGTGGTGTCGTAACGTAACACACCCTCAGGATGGGTAAGGGTTGGTGACACTATGTATTTTAAATCGGTCCCCAAACGTTGAAATACGTAATTTATCTCTTAAAGTTATATATTATTTTCTTCGAACATACGTCCCACCATCTACGAGTGTGGTACATATCGTTACACCAATTTAGTTGTGTAAAATGGGTCAAATTATTGGGAAATTTTCGATTTTAATATAAGCGATAGATCTCAAGCGTTTTCTGTTTTGTTTTTACTATATGCTGTGGTCACAGCGGCATGCAAAATATTATTATTATCAATATATAACCTAGGCGAATAAGTTATGTTAGTAATTTATTATTCACTTAATATCTTAAGATACTTATAAACATAATCAATGTATTTGCAGAAAATGATTTAAAATTGCCAAATAAGTTGCAATATGTGCCCGAAGACACCTCCTTGACGCACACCAACTTAAAACTCAAACTAATCAAGACCTGCATATAAAACACCACCTCATTTTGATGGTCTAGAAAATTTTGAATAAAATCACAGTACAAAAACGTTCTTTTCCATCACTACGCAAACACTAAAATGTAAAAACCCGCTTTAACGTCGCCGAAAGCATGTTAATGTTCAACAGAAAGCTGTTTAGTACTTGCGTGTTACTTTTTGCATGATAAGTGCAGTTTCACTGAATACCAGAATTGGAGCATCGTATGTAAAATGTTGATGGTTTGGAGATTTAAGAATGCCCTCAGAGTCATGTAAGGCTCGATACACTCATCCTCACGAGACAACTCCTAGTCCACAGTTGTCAATTCATCTAGAAGTAAAGTGGTCGTTTATTCAGATATGATTTCCTAACAAAACACTTTGAAAACAAATTTCGGAATGTAGTTGTACAGACAAGCCCAAGAAAGTACCTTGATTTTGTATGTCAAATTTTCAACAGAAGACTCGCGGCAGAATTTTATCAAACATAACAGTAGGTGCAATCTTATGAACTCATTCACCTAATATCATAGGTTTTTGTTGCAGTAAGAAAAAGTGATAAAAAATTTAAGGATGATTTGAAATTAGACGTTTTATATTCAACAACTTGCTTGTTGGAAAGAAAAAATACAAAAACACCTGTTTGTATGCTATCAGCGCTTTATTTATTTTTAATGCTTATCTTAAGTCATATTTTTTTCCAATTAGCTTGAGTAGATTGTATTTTTTTAAATAATTATACCACTATCGCAAATCGTAATTCGATAATTTAGCTATATTCACTCGTTAATATCCCTAGTCCCGTGCCGTCTTTGAGATACTATCACCAGACCATTATATGCTGAAGGTTTTATAAGAGCTGCCTAAATGGAAGCGCATTAAAAGACAAATAACAATCTCTGCATTAAATCAGTCTACAGTCGGCTAATTTTCCTTCAACTAGGTTGACTGTCGACTCGATTTGAGAACAGTTGTTATTTTAAGTTTATATTATGATTACGCTATTCTGCAGGTCTCAGAAATAACTCGTACAATGGCCTGTGAAGATAATACGAGCGATAACACACCATCACAATTCTATGGTAATAGTGTTACTCACTTATCTTGAATACAGATTTATATATCGTCGCGTAAGCGTGGATTGTGGCTCGAAGGGTTGGTTGCCACCTACTTAAGTCCATGTGGTGACGGATTTAGAATACATAGTGTTACCACCCCATTCCATACTGAGGGTGCCGTAAGAGCCGACAAAAGAAAATGAAAACGCCGAAACCCTAAAAGGAAAACTTATGACGAAACCCTCTGACAATCCATTTGGCCAGTGTGGCACAGTAGGCTTATTACCCTCCTTGAGACGGGAGGAGGCCCGACTTAGCAGTGGGTCAATTAAGGGCCGTGTAGTAGTAGTATCTAACTTTATCTGTCACATTCTTATCTTATCCCTATATTCAGGCTCATCATAGGATAATCCCCACTATAACCGCCTCCAAAAATAGCTTGTTTTGCTTCGTGGCGTCACTTACAAATACAATAAAGCGGGCAATATTGTTAATAATCATTTTAGTCTTCAAGATCCACTGTTAATGCATGTCTTCACGACTTCCATTCAAATCGGACTGGTCTGCACTCAACTTTCACTTCTCACGCGGCAAAGATTTCAGTTTTTTTTTAAATGAACCCTCTACTTATATCATGTATCGCTGGGGCAGTTTACAAACATGTAATTCACGAGTACAAAATAAATGAGACCCAGACTCCGAGCAAGTGCCTCTGGTTTAGACAAATACACTTGTCCAACCCTGGATTAGAACCCGGGACCCGTTCTCTAAAGATATCTAACCCCTTAGACCAACTCATTTCAATAAGTCAGCCTCACACCGTGACGTTGGAATGATTTGATTTATTGATGGAAGTATTTTTTAAATGCCCCTTGCGCAACACAGGCACTTAAAAGTGCCGATGAATAAATATCGATAAGCCATGCAATTAACATTTCGAACCTAAAAATAAACAGCAACTCTCTGAGTCAAGGTATTTCACATTATTTTAAGTAAAACATATCCAACGTTTCATCTAGATCCCTAGGCCAACAAAATAAAAACATTAAAAAGTTTAATGACAGCGCGGGACGAGATAAAAAACAATATGGCGGACGGCAGCCAGGACAATGATAGTTGTAGCAGACCGTGAATAGGCTTTGAGAAGTTTTATGCAGTATTTTTAAAATAACGAGAATTACACGTCTTTCTGTGAAAATGCCAGGGTTTTTTTGTGTGTCAACCGAACAGAGGGCAGAGCGTATTTTAAATTTAATAAAAACTTTATGCTGAAATTAAAACCTGCTTTTGCATTACAATTCTAAATTACCTTTGAGTTTCTCGTTTCTATTCTGGTCTTAGAATTAGCCCAGACAAAATGGACATTCAAATTTGCATTAATTTTGTAGACGCTGGACAGGTCTTGAATTATTATATTTTGAACAAGCGACTCACCCCGGCTTCGCACGGTGATGCATGTATTATACATACAAACCTTCCTCGTGAATCACTCTATCTATTGATAAAAACCGCTTCAAAATACGTTGCGTAGTTTTAAAGATTTAAGCATACATAGGGACGGACAGACAACAGCGACTTTGTTTTATTCTAAGTAGTGAGTAGTGATAGTGATAGTAATAGTGACTAGTGATTAAAATAATTCAGTAGTTTTTTATGCCAAAATAACAGCTGTTTACTATGTGTTTACACATCTTTCGTTGTGTGTTCTGAGAGCCGGTGCCCGACAGAGCATCTCCTTGAATTGCCTGCTCCATCTTAGCGTTGCTTTCCATCACGCAAGCCTAGAGTCAAAGGCATTCAAGTCATAATAATAAACCAATTAAAGGGGTTTTAATCATTTTTAACCGCCAAATGCAAAGACGTAGAATGCATAGTGTTATTTGCATTAAATTCAATGCATTGACTATCAAATATATTTATGTTACAAAAATGCAGACGGTCAATATCATTGGTATATTATCCGTGTTAGTGTGCCCGTATCTCTCGCATAGTGCAGACAGGAATACTAAAGCGTATTTCAATACACCAACAGCAGTCAATTTATATCGTACAACCAACATAGAAGAACCGTGTCCTCCTTTACATTGTCGTCTCGAGTACTCGTTTTACAAAGCTCACGTCGAGAGAAGAGGCCGTGTTATAATGGATGCTAGATACTTATTGTCAAGATAATGCTATTTTTGTTCTGTCGCACATTGTAAGAAGAGATAGAAGTTCATAAATTAGACACAGTCTTAGTACGTAGCCCATAAATGATCCATTGCTTCCAACTACATATAGGCTAATTACTCACAGTAATTAAGTATTTCTTTCCACACACAGTCACGCCTTTTTCCCGCAGGGTTAGGCATCCTTCCACTTGCTACGATCCTGGCTCACAACTTTTGATTCATCCACTTTCATCAACCTCTTCATGCGTGCTCGTCGGTTAAGGGTGCTTCTGACCTGACCTTTCTTTAAGACATCACCTATTTGGTCATGGCATGTCCTTCTGGGCCTGCCCCTTCCAACGTTCCCATTCACACTTCCGCTATATATTTCTGTTGTAAGTGTACTTTCACTCATACTCTTGATATGACCAAACTATCAAAGCTTGCCTTTCTCAATTCTAATCATTACATCTTCATTCAACCCACAAAGCTAATTCTCTCTATTAATTTTAGAAGAGGCTTATTCCCGCTGTGGGTTGAAGAGAAGTTGTTGTCGGAAAGAAAGAGAGAGATAGAAGACGCCGCCATATGCCAATAAAAATATGAATGATATGTGAAATTGTAAAAATAATTTCGACATAGCAAAAACTCTTCAACGGCTAACAATCACCATACGGGCGGTAGCGACGTGAAATCGAAAGTACCATTTAAAAATAACTGTTAATATAACTAAATAAAAATACCGTTCCGAATAACGCTTTCACTGTTACAATAGCTGTCAAAACAGACTAATTTGCGATACGCACAGATAATAACCGAGAGTGGGTTCCAAATTTAAGTGGGTAATTATTATCTGTTCTTTTTGTTATTAATACTTTGTCTGGTGGATGAATAATAAATAATAACTATCATCATCATCTCCATAATTTCAGCTCATAAATGACCCACTACTGAGTCGGGCCTCCTCCAAGTACAAGGAGGGAAATTAGCCTACTGTGGCTAGAGTTTGAGCCAGGATAACTTTATGTAAAAACGTAAAAAGTCGGGAATAAAATAAACATACACGCGATAAATCTGAAAGTGTTTAATTTCAATGTGCAATAATCGCGAAGACTTAGGTCTGATGACTACCTCTTGGTCTATAACAAACAGGGCCCATGTTTGGATTGCAATGGTCAAGGAGCTTAACCTGGATTTGCAAATTTTATTCGAAAGTGAAAGAAGTTTTACGGACCATAGATTTCATTTTATGAATATTCACATGACATGTCATTTTATGATAATGTTTAAAATATTGTCGACACAGGACTTTTTACTCTATGTTTATTAATGAAATACATAATATGCATTTTATTTTTAACAAACAAATTGAGGGTTGTATGTATTTTTGTATTCTTTATCATAAAAAATAAAAACAAAAATGTTTGTCTAAAAATATAAAAATGATATTTTGGGGAATATCAGGAATTTATGAAAATATTTTTGGTCATTACTAACCTGGGTCCACCGTGATGACCTGGTTAAGATCGTTGGAAAACGATGGATGCGGGTGCCCAAGGATCAGCCTCTGTGGAAATCCATGGGGGAGGCCTATGTCCAGCAGTGGACATATATTTTGGCTGAAGTGATAATGATGATGACTAAGCTGGGATTTCAGGAGTAAAAAATTAGAAGATTTAGAATACATAGTGTCACCACCCCATTCCATACTGAGGGTGTCGTAAGAGCCAACAAAAGTACTTAACAAACCTTATACGAAACGCTTTTTCTTCTTATACGTTGGAGTCCTCATGGATAGCCGACCGCTAAATGCTACGAGAATTCGGACGGAGCCGCGCAATTTTCGTAAAAATGGGTACAAAGATTACAACAACGTAGAAGATAAAATTCTTGTTTAGGTATTGGAAATTAGTTTGAAACCGGGCTTGTGTTGGTGACTCTATGTATTCTAAATTCGTCACCGGACGTCCGACCGTCCGTCATCCTGCCGGCTATCAATCTAAACCTAAATAAACGCATGCGTCATGCTTGTGAACAGGTGGCGTTGCTGGGTACTATTGTTGACTAGATCTGGCTGATGTTTAGGCCTTTGCGACTATTGCGCGAGGTTGCTCTCACAAATCTACTCTTATATCCAATCTTTTACATAAAAATGGCAATCTTAAAAGTGTAACTACAGAGTTTCTTGCCGGCTCTTCTCTATGGAATGGCATTCCGAACCGGTGGTAAAAACTAAATTATTAATTTTAATTTTTTATTTTATTTTTCTCTTAAAATCTTTGACTATTTGAAAGCATTCGCAAGAATTTATTCGAATAAAAAGCATTTGGATTTTTAATTTATAACGATTGCATAAATAACGAGTACACACTGAGTGCATTTTTGAAAATAACGTTATTTTTAAACGTTACTGCAGACGGTGATGTATACCAACGTTTATAAATCTTATCAGGGATAAATGTTCAGCCAATTACCAACCTTAAATCAATGGATGACGTTTCAAATTACAGTAAAAATTTCCTATTTCGATTTTAATTCGAAAGCATTCAATTAAGGATAATTCGCGATGCTAATATAGACTGACGTTTCGAACCTGGAAAGGTTGATGCACCCTAAGGGTTTCTTGGACCGGTCGGACTCATTATGAGTTGGAGAGATTTTTAATGGACAAGGTGGCACTCAAGCTTAAATATCGTCTGATGGTAAGCGAATACCGCCACTTATAGAAATTTGTAAAGGTATGATTCCGAACTACACTGCACGCAGCAGTGCTGTCGCGGCACTACTGGTCCCCGTACAATTTCTATAAGCTTATATGAGATTACATTCCGAACTCGGCAGCAATGTCGCGGCAGGAATGTCAGTGTCGTCCTGCCGCCGCAACAGACCAACAGTGACAAGAGTACCTACGTGAATGTTGACCACGAGCAAAGCGACACTGCCGCCTTGCTCGAGCACTGCTGGGCAGCACCTTAGTGACAGCACTATGGCAACAGAACTGCTGCTTGTTCTGAATGACACCTATACACCTAATTCCGGTGTAGCTGACCCTAAAAAGAGTGACAGCAGGACGCTGACAACATAGAGATATACTATTACTACTTAGCCCATGCATGACCGGCTATTGAGTCGGGCATCCTCATTACATGGAGAGTACTTAGGCCAGACGTTGAGGCCAGGGCTGCCACCACTAGCAACGGAGGGCCGGACAGGTACTGAGGCCAGGGCTGGCGCTGCTAGCAGCGTGGGGCCCGCTTGTACAAGTGGGCCAAGGCAATATCGGGTCGCGGAGCATGCTCCCCATTGTGGAGTGAAACCGTGGCCCTGTTTCGGGTAATCACTGTCTTTTCGCGCCCTAGGGTCCCATAAAACCAGGCTGGCGTTTATCGGTCGGGTATCCAAAAGGATTTCAACTTAAACGTTTTTCATCAAGATTTCCTTCTTTTGCAGTGAGATTTTTGCCCTAGTCATTCCCTTCTGTAAACTCTTACGCCGCCCACATAAAGGAATGGGATGGTGACACAATTTAATGTAAATCCGTCATCACACGGAAACACATTATGCACTTCATCGAGACCCAATTAAAGTTTCGGCTTAGCAGTTGCATTGACCGTGAGCATCAATCAAATGAATAAACACCTGTCATTGCACATAAAACTCAAAGAGTTAATGACTAGAGCTTTCATTCGAACGCGTTTCGCTTTCAAGTATGTTATGATTGACGTCAAGATGGATCTCAGATTTCTGATAGCCAAAAATATATGAGTATACTTGAGTACTTTTGTACGACCTACAAGTATTTGTGCCGGGTCTGGGTGTTTTCTATCTATAATATGTATGTATTTACAAAAAAAAAAGTATTTAAGTAGTTTAACATCCATCTCGTTACCATAACACAAGCATAAAGTTGCTTAGCTTGGGACGAGATGGCGTTGTGTGAAATGTCATAGGATATTTATTTTATTTATACCTTATACTTTTTTCGTGTGGTGACGTGTTATGACCCTATACCATCCTGACGGTGTCATAGAACTAAAGGAAGGTAAGAGGCAGATCTCCTAGCCATAAGAGAAGGAAAACTTGATACGAAACCCTGTGGCAACCGGTGTTGCCAGCGTGGCACAGTAGGCTAATTACACTCCATGTTATTGGAGGAGGCCAGATTCAGCAGTGGGTATTATATGAATCAGCCCATAAAATACTTGTAGTAATGTGTATTCTTCATCCATGACTACACGGACTCTATTAATACTCCATTCAAGTATTAATAGCAAAATTGTTTCACCACACATGACATGTCAAACAAAGTCAGTCTTTTTTACGGAGACTAAAAGACTATAGTTTAGGTTACCCAATTAAATACATACATGAAAAAAAAAACACATTCCAAATTCGAAACCGCATCAAAATAAATTTAAATCATTTACCGAACAAAAGTTTCCCGAAAGAAACTGTCAAAATCAATTTGGAACCTCAAAACGTCAGATCAATTTATACCCATGCAGCGTAGCGGCAAAAAGTTTCAAAAAAAGAACACTATCTTTCATTCTGCAACCAGATTCACAACATTCGCACAGTCATTACTGGCAAAAAACGGCGCTCACAAGAAATTGCCATTCACGGTCGGTGGCAAAAAACGCCGACACTTTGCCGTCATCATGAAATTAGGCATATCGGTCAGTTGATGAATTGTTGATGATTTGATAACAGTTAATGATGATATTTTATTGGCGAATTAGGGTTAGTCGCTGCTTGATCTTGATGTGTGCTGTATTCAAGTTGATTATTTTCTCAATAAAGTTATTAACATACACATACTGTTTTATTGTTTTCACCATGGCATCGTACTACGCATATAACTTTACTATTATTATTAAAACTGCCTTCAAATTGTCTGTATGTTTTTTAAGGATGTCATTTCATCGCCACAGTAGAAAAAAATGATTTGTTTTAACATTACCGCCGTTAGTGTGAAAAAATAACATCGCTGCTCAGATATTTTTATAAAATGAAATTAAAATGATACGTTTATTAGTCGTGTCTGTGTTTTTGTGGCATCGTAACCCACGAACAGATTTTTTTTAACAATCAATAGACAGAAGGTTTCGTTAAAAGAATCTTCTAACAAAAAAAAACATAGAAGTACTGATTACGTCTTCACTTTTTATAAGCGTTGCCATCTCTGACCATGCGTTAACTTAGTTCGTCAACGCATGCACTGCTTTTCATTTCGTTTTTCATTTAGATTCGAATTTAGTCTATAGGTCTCTCCATCTCTTTCCGTTGTGATCCTCAGCATTGAGGGTCTTGACCTCTCTTCTGCATCTTTCTTTTATATCACGATTTCCTTGTTAGTCAAGAAGTTGGATGTGCCGTCGTTGGAGTTGGGGTCTCTGCCTCGATTCCGGGGTCGGGCAAATGTCTTTGTGTAAGCCAGAGGCACTTTCTCTGAGCCAGTGAGTGGGTCATTTGTGTTCGCGAATTTCATGTTTGTAAACTGTCCCGGTGATACAGGTTATAACTAATGTAAGGTTTTGAATTTGTTTATATTACACTTTTACTTGAACTTTTTTGCGTAAAGTATGTAGAATTAAATCAAATCAAATCAAATCAAATCAAATTTATTCGTAAAACATGCGTTTACACACAGATTATGTATGCAGGATGTTATTGATAGCTTAAAAGTACGTTCATGTTTTGCCTTCTGTGGCATACAAATTATATATAAAAAAAAAAAATACATACAAAAATTTATAAACTATGCTCATACATTCATATAATTTCTAAAATTTATAATATGTCCAAGCGATATATGATGTCAAATTGATATAAGCATTAAAAATAATAAGTCAAATAAAATTCATTACTTCATTAATCATTAATCAGTCCAGGAAATATAGAAATATCAAATTGTGTCCGTCAAAAATTCACTTATATGATAATAGCATTTGTCTGATAACAGCTTTTGCAATTTCTTTTTAAACAATGTTGTATTCAAATTTTTATATGACTGTGGTATTTTATTATACATGTTAGGAGCCATGCAGCAAATGCTCTTTTGCACAAGCGTAGTTTTTGCAGAGTGCACGCAAAGCTTACTGTTGTCACGTCTGTTGCGAGTAACAGTGTCAGCCAGACGTGGAAACAGTTCGGGGTTAGATTTAACAAAAGTGACAGTTTCAAGAATATATAGTGACGGTACAGTTAAAATTTTATATTGTTTAAAGAAGGGCATGCAGCTATCCGTCGGTTTTAAGTTGAACATGGCCCGAATGCACCTCTTCTGAGCCTTAAAAGCTATATCTTTGTTTGTAGAATTTCCCCAGAATATAATACCATAACGTAGCAGTGATGCCACCAATCCATAATATGCAGTTAATATAGCATCTGTGTTGAGTTCTGGGGAAAGTTTGTACAGTGCGTATGAAGAGGAGCTTATTCTTTTGCACAAATATTCAATGTGGGCCGCTACAAATTTAATCGAGCCCCATAAATTGAAGACAGGTAACAATTAGTCAAGATAATTATGGTAAGCAAGTAGGTCGACAAGGCAAGCAATTAACTGGGAAAGTAAAAACCTTTGCCTAACTCATTGGGCTGAACCAAAGTTAAGTTTAACGGTGAACCGTTCAGTTAGCGTCCATTGACTCGAGATAACGGGCTATTATTTTAACCTGATCGCTTAGCCGTAACGTTGAAATTAATTACTGTCTGACTATTGTGTAATGTTTACGTACAATATTTTTATACACGTTTTAAGCCATCATCATCTTTGCTCGTTAAAGACCCATTGTTGGGTCGGGCCTCCGCCTTTTACATGGCGGATCGGCTAGGTTAACAGCCTTGTCATTTCCTTTTTGCTCTTACGACACCCTCTGGATGGAAAGGGATGGTGACACTATGTATTTTAAGAACGTCACATCACGGATTCGTCTCATCATCATCATGATTGTATTGATTGTATAAAAAAGTTTCTTGTTGACTCTTCTCTGCAGAAAATATTTTTTAAATCGATATGTCCGTGTGTTGGCGGATTTAGAATACGTAGTGTCATCACCCCATACCACCCGAAGGGTGTCGTGAGAGCCGACAAAGGTGTCATTACCTACATTTACCATTTACCTGGCCAAAAACCTACCCGTAAGAGAAGAAAAACTTGAAACCCTGTGACGCAGCAGTGGCTGATTTATGGGCTGAGTAGTAGAAGAAGAAACATATTACCTATTTATTCCAGATGAAAAGAGACAGCAACATATTCTGCGCTCGACTGCACATTGGTAATTTTCACTAAATTGCAGTATAAATATAAAGACCCAGTTTCATGAAATGGCCGCCATTAAAATTGTATTACCACAAAATGGCGGGTTTCAATCGTGGGAGATGAACATCCAATTTAGTTCCCTTAGAATAGCTTTTTAATGGCGACAAACTATGCGCTTTATGCCATGTGGTGACGGATTTAGAATACACAATGTCACCAACCCATACTATCCTGAGGGTGTCTAGGAGGCGACTAAAGGTGCGTAGGAGGCTGATCACCCAGCCTCAATGAAACCTTGATACAAACCCGGTGCCAATCCATCTTGCCAACGAGGCACAGTAGGCTAATTCCCCTCCATTAATGTGGAGGAGGACCGACTCAGTAGTGGGTCATTTATCGGCTGAAACGACGACGACGAAACATTAACAAAACAAAATACCATATTGAGATCTCAATCTTTTTGACGTCGGTCGAAAAGAGGTAACACATATACGAAAAGAACGTGTTTAATTTAAAAACAAACTATTGCTCAGAGTTAGAACAAGAAAGATTAAGCGATTACAGTAAACGTGCGCCTATTTCTGTAAACGCAATGACCCAGACGGTGAAATTGCAACGTTATCAAGAAAACCAATGAAATAACAAGTGAATTGTTTTGTGGTTTACGTTTTAACACGTTAACTGAATTGCAGACACGACACGTCAGTATAGGCCTAAATGCAGGCTATATGATACGCTGGACCAACGACCTGGTTAAGGTCGCCGGAAAGCAATGGATGCGCGCGGCTCAGGAACGGCTTTCGTAGAAATCCTTGGGGTAGGCCTATGTCCAGCAGTGGACGTCTTTTGGCTGAAATGATGATGATGGTGACAGGCCTAAATATAAGGTATCGCCTAAAAATCATAGGTCTATTTTAATGCAAAATACGACCATATATTAAATTGTAGATCTATAAAAATATAGTTCTATTCTCAGTTTGACCACATACATTAACAATAAACAAAAGAGTATATAAGTAAATATTTATGAGTGTATGTCAAATACATGGTAGTGTGTGTAATGTTTCTTTTATTGATTTTATGTATTTTTTATGCATAATCTCTATATATAAAAATGAATAGCTGTTCGTTAGTCTCGCTAAAACTCGAAAACGGCTGGAGCGATTTGGTTAATTTTGGTCTTGAAATATTCGTGTGAGTCCAGGGAAGGTTTAAGAGTCTAGAGAAAACATTGATATTGTAAGTAAAATAATAAAAACAACAATTTTATTTTCCCATACAAACTGTTACCTGTCAAACATTTGACGTTCGTCTCGACGGTTCGCTATTTTTGGCATAATTACTTTATTTCTTTTTTAATTACATTAAATAAGGGATTGGAATCGATAAGAAAAGGCGGTATATTAATTTATTATTAAATATTCCAATTCGAATTCAATATTCATAGTTCAGACAGGACAACGTCTGTCGGGTCAGCTAGTTTTAAATAAATATTAGCATTCTGCACTTCTTCTTTAACTAAACTATAAACGTTTTTTTTTGCACAGAGTTGTACAAAGTTTTTGCTGCACGAATTAATATAATATACTCGTAGATATTGTCCGGAAATATCTAATAAAAACTTATGGACGACTTTTAAAAATCGAGATAAACTCTTCATTTGTCAAGTTTTCAAATGGCAGACAGCAATTATCACCGGGAGGGTAATTAGCCTACTGTGCCACGGCAGCCAGACGGGTTGGCGCATTCTCCAGTAATGTGCAAGAGTTGTCTGGGTCGAGATAAGATAACATCTCCCCAGGACCCCAAAAACCTACCGCAACGTGGATGGCGACTTAGGTCCCTATGGCGCTGTAGTATACAACGGGGTGAGAGACGGGACATGAGTGGGGGTTTTAGTGGGTAGGGGGGGCGCCCGCCTCCGCATCACAGGATTAGGGCGTCTTCGAGTCCGCACATAACCCTATCACCTCAACTCGCGGCGCATTTTTCTCCGCGGGTGGAGGCGTTAGAGTACCTGGCAAAAAGGGTTTCCCCCAATCTCAAAAAAAAACAAAAAAGGTTTTTGTTATCGAATTTTCCTTCTCTTGCGGCTAGGTTTGCAGCCTTGTCATTTCCTTTTGCCTTTTGAATTAGGTGGTGAGTGGTGACTCTAGATATTCTAAATACACCATGCGAGTTCATTTGTATTTTTTAGCCTTAACACACACCGAAACACTTCACAAACATTTGTAAATCACAATGACACTGAGACTGAACTTTTAATATTAAATTTGGAAGAAATTACTGAGACTTTTATTTTTAAATACAAAAAGTAACACAGACGACTACTGTCAGCTTCGCTTGCCACCCCGTCGCCCATATGACGATTTTCACATAGGAATTAAACACATAGGAATTAAAAAAAAACATTTATCACTTGATTCCCACGTAAAAAACCTAACACAATATTTTGTATGTGTTCATCTCCGCCAATTAGAACATCCGCCAATTAATTAAAATAAGTGATGACATTATAAGTTAAACAACTTATAAATGACTATTAATCGGTGTTAAAGCGACCCGTCAAAAGTGGCGTTAATCTTAAATTTGACACACTTCCCAGGCGTGAAATACAAAGATATGAACCGGTCGAAAGACTGAATGGTGCGAAAGAGTAAAAAACGCCGTTAAAGTATTTAACTTTATTCAATACATTAGGGGAATATTGACAACAATATAAGCTGATTTACACGATTTTAGTGAAAAAGTTTAAGCTTTGTGCTGTTAAAAGACCGGGTTTTGTCATTGAAGTTTCTTTTTGTATAATTGTTACGCTTATAAGGTAGAAAAAAACAAATGAAAAGTTTTTTTTTTATCAATTTTTTTGTATATATTTTTTTGTACTAATCGTATAATTTGGTCAATCTAATGTAAAAGAAGTGTTCTGCGGTAGTAAATTATTGAAATTGCACACTTTTTAACGGATTTATAGCGTGTAAATTACATTGTTATATCCCGACGTCTCCCGAGTTAAATAATTGTTGTCAGAGTAAATGTGATGTTAATTTATTTTATTTATTTATTTATTTATAATTACGTAACTAACACCTTAACAGCTATAGCGTCAATGCGATGTTACTACTACAGTACACATAATTGATACACTACTAAATAAAAAAAAAAACACACTTAAAAATACATTTTAAATACCTAAAACTAAACCACTTAAGTACAATTAAAAATAAACTAACTAATCATCCCAGTCTTTCAATACACTGCAGTGCTACTCCTGTGAACTTTATCAGGCTATAGTGAAATACATCAACCTCCTCTGAAATAATATTAAGTAGTCTTATGGCACGTGACAAGGGGGCAAACTTGTTAAGGTTGGTCCTAGAGTATGGCTCCAGTAGCGTGGGCGTGGGGCGACGCGCGCCTCCGCAACCGGGCGGCGCGCGCACCCCCAGCTCCGCTAACAGATGCGGGTGGTGTAGCCAGCCGCGCAGCACACGAAACATGTAGCTACACAGAGCGACGTCTCTGCGCACTGCCAGCCTACTGCACCCTACCATCCCTAATACGAAAAGACTCGGGTACATGAGCGGGAAGAAGGGATAGACGTTCATCATTGCACCCGTGCGAAGCCGGGGCGGGTCGCTAGTCTTAAAATATATCCATAGTACTAGGGCACCATAATCCGCGAGAAAGTGTTTGTGCGAGATACCTACTTTGGTGTGCTTTGGTTGCATTCTCCGGGCCATAGATTCTGAAAGCTTACGTACAGGTAATGCCCGTACACAGCTTTGTAATAATTTGACCTCAAATTCTAGGTCATATGTATTAGGACTTTAAAACTTTGTGTTTCTTTGGACACAGATACTAGACACGCAGCTAAAATTACCTAAATATTGCAAGGAAAATATATAAAACGAAAGTTTTGTAGGCTGTCCTCATAGTGACGGATTTAGAACACATAGTTGGACCACCCTATTTCATTCTGAGGGTGTCGTAAGAGCTGACAAAAGGAAATGATAAGGCCGATAACCTAGCTGTATGAGAAGGAAGACTTGATATGAAACCCTGTTCCAACCCGACTGGCCAGCGTGGCACAGTATTCTAATTGCCCTTCATGTAACTGGAGGAGGTCTGACTTAGCAGTGGGTTATTTATGATCCGAGTAGTAGTATGTTAATTTTTATCGGTTCGGAGTCACAGGAAATAGTTAGTGCAGTTCGTCGTCAGTCCCCAACGAGTGGAGTCGCGTCGGTAGCATCGGTGTGTAAGCAGGCGTACTTTTATTCCCCCGTTAACATCCAAACGAACTTGACCTCTTTCTAAGTGAATTACTCAGTGCGCCTAGTGTCTGCGTTGCTGGCCATACTCGGCTGCAACCTACCAGTCATCAAGACCTTTGGCCGTGCGACGATAGCCTTGTGCAGCAGTGTCTCGCACGATTGGTTTTTAATTGTATGGGATCGTCGATCTACCTGAGATCAGGTGCTGTCAAGCCTAAGGGTCGCAAGGCTAGACTAGGCTAGAAATGGAACATCTTTCACCAGCTTCGCATTGTGGACGCTGTCTGGAGGTGGTAGATGATGGCATACGCTGCTCAGTATGCATGAAGCATTTCCATTTTGCATGTGGTGGTATCACCGAACAGGGATATCGCAAGCTTGGTGACCGCAAATCATCGTGGAAGTGTAGCAGTTGTAAATCATCAAATAAGTCCTCAGCTCCTGTATCACCTGGTTCTCAAGGTCATCTTACTTTAGATAGCATAATGCATGAGTTGAGCAAGATTCAGGCTACAATTTCACCGTTGGTTACGTTGGCTTCGGATATTCACTCCATAAAAGAAGACGTCAGCGAGCTCAAGGCAGTTACGAAATCTCTTAGTAATCAAATGAGTAAATTGGAAGAGCGAGTCAAAGAAGTGGATACAGTCAAGAGTGAAATGGTTTCGGTCTTGCAGCGTGTGAGTTCTTTGGAAGATGAGTTAGCGGTAAAAGATCAGTGGTTGCGAGCCAACAATATTGAAATCAAAGGAGTTCCCCAAAAAGCTAACGAAAATTTATTTGATATTGTCAGTCGCATTGGGTCTTCAATATCGTGCTCCGTGAATAAGGCTAATATTAACTTTATCACACGAGTTCCCGCACGAGACAAAGGCGGCAAGGCGATCGTGGTTTCTTTTATCAATAAATACTTAAAGGAAGACTTTGTGGCAGCGGCCCGTCTATGCAAATCCCTGGCGCCATCGGACATTGGTCTGCAGGGATCTAATAGAATATTTGTCAACGATCACTTAACGGGCCGGATGAAACAACTACTGTCGAAGACGAAATCTCTTGCGAAAGACAATCATTTTCAGTTTGTCTGGGTCAAGCATGCCAAAATATTCGTCCGAAGAGATGCGACTTCACCGTGGTTTACAGTATCAAAAGAGGAAGACCTAACGAGGTTAAGCGGAAGCCGCTCCTAATTGCCTATCAATTTTTTTCATATTCTTTGCTCTTTTTACAAAATTTCACTGATCTTGTTTTATTGGCAGCCTCGGAGCTTTAGGGGGTGTTCTTGTTCGTGTTATGCTACTTTTTAATTTTTATAAGATTGATGTAATGTCGGCGCTGCAGGCCGTGAGTTGAAGGCCCCTGTCTTCATAATTCTGCTCCGCATATATATTGGATTACCCTACAACGAATTATAAAGTTGTTTGTAGTATCATCTCAAATATTCTATTGTAATATATTTAAGATATTACATATTAGTTGGACATTAGTTGGATCTCCTGCAATATATTTAGTGATTCTAGTGTTATTTAAAGCATTATTAATAATTATATTTAAGACATTAGTTGGATCTCTTGCAATGTATTAGTAGCGTATGTACGGTCGAGGGTGCTTTATTGCCTATTGCCTTCGGTAAGCTCAAGCTTATATTATAATCTTTGCAAACGGGTTTATTTGGTACTTACATGTAGCTGTTGTTTTGTTGTTCCAAATGGCTAGGAAACGGAATTTAAGTGCTTATCACCAAAATGTACAGATCGACTGTTCGGTTGTCAACACATCTCTAGTCAAATTGAAATCGGACACGTTGCCCGAGAGTCTTCGAAAACATGGCAATGACGACGACGTGCAGCCCAAGCCAAACTCCACATTGAAAAGTAACAAACCGAACATTGTCATAGATGTATCACAAAATTCTAGTAGCGTCACTCCCAATAAACTTTCTCCCACAAGATGTCAAAGAGGATTTATTTGCCAATTATCTGTTTTTCTAAATATGATAATGTCAAAGATAATATTATAAAAAAAATTAAAAATTAAATAAAATTAAAAAAAAAAATACATAAAAAAAAAAAAAAAAAAAAAAAAAAAAAAAAAAAAAAAACAAATACATATTTTACTCACTACATATTTTTTTTTTTTTTTTTTTTTTTTTTTTTTTTTTTATTGCTCTTGGTGGCAAACGAGCTAGCGGCCCACCTGATGGTAAGTGTTGACCGCCGCCCATGGACATTGGCAGTGCCAGGGGCACAGCCAAGCCGTTGCCTACCGTGAAGTGAGTGCTCTTTTTAAACCTCGTTTAAAGGAGGACATGTCGTAGCGCTCGGGAAACACCGCCGCAGGTAGTTCATTCCAGAGTCTGCACGTACGAGGTAGGAATGATCGCTGGAAGCGTACCGTGCTGGACGTTATCGTTTCCAGGTGATATGGATGAACCCTGCTGCGATGTCGAGTTGTACGATGGTAGAAAGGTGACGGTGGTACCATTTCAAACAGTTCCTCGGAGCACTCCCCGTGGAACAGACGGTAGAGCACGCAGAGAGATCCAAAGTCTCTCCGTTGCTCCAACGTCCCCAGTTTGTCCGTGAGATTGGAATCCCCGACGATTCGAACAGCACGTCTTTGGAGGGAGTCAAGTGGATCGAGTTGGTATCTGGGCGCACCTGCCCACAGGTGAGAGCAGTATTCCACGTGCGGCCGAACCTGTGCTTTGTAGAGTGCAAGTCGTTGGCCGGGCGTGAAATACCCCCTGGCTCTGGTCAGAACGCCCATCTTTTTACTCGCCAATTTGGCTTTACCTTCCAGATGACTCCCAAATTGGACCTTGCTGGAAATATCGACACCGAGGATTCCAATATTCTCGGAGACACGAAGGGATACTCCTTGGAACTGAGGCGCTACGACAAAAGGGTCCTTCTTTGCAGTGAACGCGCACACCTGTGTCTTCATGGGGTTGAACTGAACTAAGTTCCTTTCACCCCATTTGGAGACACGCCCTAGAGTGTCCTCGACTTCAGACACAAGGTGTGATCGTCTTTCTACCATTTCGCACCGAGGGATATTCCGATGGCTGGTATATCGCGCATCAACCGTGCTGTCATCCGCATAGCAATGCATGCCGCAAGATACTTCAAAATTCCACAATTGCTGTAACAAGATTCAATGACTTTCTTATTCAAACAGTTAGAAACAACGGATGTCTTATCTGTTAGATATTCTTATTAACAATAGCTGTTTGTGCATGCAGCGGCCGTATCCCGGTAAACCGTGTCGATCCACGGGCTAAATCCAGTGAAGGGGACTGAGTTTCACAAACTTAGTTTAATGGGCTGATTCCCCCATAAATTGCATAAAGTCTGCAGCGGCTCGGAAGTCGGACACCGTCAGTATGGCTTCAAACCCGGCGACCGTGGCGCTGCAGCAGGGCACCTGTGACATGCCTGATAGGGCGTATGTCGGGATCCAAGAGATATGCGGCCAGTCACTGCATCTTCCAGTGCCAATCAGTCGTAGCGGACTTCCGCCCCACTGGTAACCGGACTGGAAGACGAGAGAGTGGGTTCGTGTATGCGCAAATGCTTACCCACTATAATATATTCCCGCGCTGATGACCCCTGGCTCATTACTGGATGGAGAGTGCAAGTCCTGCGGCGATGAGGACTGGCGGTGGGGACTGAGCAGGTGAGTTTGGTCCCTAGCTAGATCCTTGCACGTACGGCGGTTGGGTGGTGATGGTCGTATTGGAACTCACTAGAGGCGAGGGAACTGGTACGGCAGCTCACCCGACGACAAAGCAGCCCTATTTAGGGATCGCACTGCTTTCCCCAATCCGGGGAGGGGCCTAGAAAAGGTGGCCTAAACAAAGCTCGCCTCAATGCAACCCAGGTGGCTAACCGCGGTCATCTGGTCACCAATTAAAAGCGGTCGAAAGAAACATAATAATAATAAATTAAATGCATTCTTAAATTTAGCTGCGTGGAACGTAAGAACGTTACTGGACAATGAAAACAACCTCTGCCCTGAGAGGAAAACTGCACTCATAGCGCGTGAATTATCCCGCTATAACATCGACATAGCCGCAATCAGCGAGACACATTTGGCGGATAGCGGTGAGCTCTGTGAGGAATTGGGTGGATATACGTATTACTGGGAGGGTAAACCTGCAAGTGAACGAGCCGCAAATGGTGTTGGATTTGCGATCCGAAACAACATCGCTAGATCGCTAGTGGAGCCTCCAAAAGGGATCAATGACAGGCTCATGACACTACGACTCCACATGGCTCCCAGAAAATACCTACATCTTGTAAGCGTATATGCGCCTACTATGACAACATCTGATGAGGACAAACTTCAATTTTATGAGAATCTGCGGGATGTTTTGCTGGGGATTCCAGATTGTGACAAGTTGATTCTGCTGGGTGATTTTAATGCGCGTGTTGGCACAGAATATATTGCCTGGAAGAACGTACTGGGGAGACATGGAGTAGGTAAGTGCAACACCAACGGTGTTGCTCTCCTGACGTTATGCTCCGAATTCAACCTCAGCATAACAAACACATTCTTCAGGCTACCCGATAAATACAAGACATCTTGGATGCACCCCCGCTCTGGGCACTGGCATCTTCTTGATTACATCATTGTACGCAGGCGAGACCTGAGAGATGTACTTATTACAAGAGCAATGCGTGGTGCCCAAGGCTGGACTGACCATCGTCTTATTAGATCCAGGATGAGGCTTTACTACAAGCCTCCGCGTAGAGCAGAACACAGGATTCCAGCTCGACTTGCTTGTGCGCGTTTGGTGCGTGATGAGGGACTGTGTCGTGAGCTAGATGCGGAATTCGAGGCAGCAATGCCCAGCACTGATGACAATACCTCAGTAGATGCCAGGTGGCGTACATATTCCAAGGTTCTCTATGCTGTTTCTCAGCGAGTTATTGGCACACCACATAAAAAACATCAAGACTGGTTCGATGATTCTGATGTGGAAATACGGCAGCTTGTTGAAAACTACCGTCTCGCTCTAAGAGGAGTCATCAGTGCGGGGCAGCGAAAGTCTCTTCAGCAGGATCTTAAAGCAAAGATCCGAGAACAAAAGGATAGATGGTGGCGCCGTAAAGCCGAAGAACTGCAATGGTTAGTTGACACTAGCCAAACAGCAAAATTTTTCGAAGTGCTAAAATCCGTTTACGGACCCCGCGCTAAAAAGACTGCCCCTGTTTACTCGCGAGATAAAGCTAAGAAGTTGACAGATCCAAAAGAGGTTCTTCTTCGGTGGGCTGAACACTTTAATGAAGTGCTCAATCCCGGTAGTCAAGGACCAGATCTGTCTTACATTAATTCACTTGAGAGCTTGCCATCTGCCTCGGGCTTGGATGACCCGCCTTCGTATGCCGAGTTCGTTACTGCGATCAACCGTTTAAAAAATGGTAAATCATCTGGTTCGGACCGTCTGTCTTCTGAAATTTTCAAATACGGTGGACCGAGTATCAGGTCCAGACTTTTTGAACTTATCATCCTGATTTGGGATGTTGAGGTGGTTCCACAGGATTGGAAGGATGCTTCTATTAGTAAGCTATATAAAGGTAAAGGGGACCTCTCTGATTGTGGCTCGTTTAGAGGCATTGCACTGCTTTCCACAGCTGGCAAAATTCTGGCGCACATCATCAATAGTCGCCTTAGTAATTTAGCTGAAAGCTTCCTTCCGGAGACCCAGTGCGGGTTCAGACCTAAAAGAGGTACGGTTGATGCCATCTTTGTAGTCAAGCAACTTCAAGAAAAAAGTTTTGAACAACACCGCGACCTCTATTTATGTTTTGTGGACCTGGAAAAGGCCTTTGACCGTGTTTCTAGGACCGCCCTCTGGATTGTTCTAGAAAAATGTGGTTGTCCTGCAAAGTTCGTCAATTTAGTGCGCCAGTTCCACGAAGGCATGACAGCCCGTGTGCGTCACGAAAACAACTTTACAGACCAGTTCCCGGTCACTAGCGGTGTCAAGCAAGGCTGTGTAATGGCTCCGACTCTTTTCGCTATCTACTTCGCTGCAGTAATGAACGACGCTCTTAATAGCTGTAATGGCAAGATTACCATAAATGTCCGCATGGACAAAAGCGTTTTCGACCTCGCACGTCTCAGAGCAAAACGCAAAATAGACTCTGTTTCAGTTTCAGTGATAGATGTTCTGTATGCCGACGATGTCTGCCTTATGGCTGACAGTTTGGACGACCTACAGAGATTTTTGGACAAATTAGATGAGTCCTGTTGTAAATTCGGCTTAGTAATCAGTGCTTCTAAGACCCAGATTCTAAAACAACCTGCGAAAGGTAAATCTGTGGACGATGGCGTTGTTTACTTACGAGGAAAACCACTGCCAGAAGTAGGTACCTTCCGGTACCTTGGAACTATTTTGCGCAGTGATAATCGTCTCGAGTCTGAGATCTCTGCGCGAGTCGCCAAAGCAGCTGCAGCTTTCGGTGGTCTTAACCGACGAGTTTGGAAATCACATGACCTGAAACTCCACACAAAACTCGCTGTCTACAGGGCCATAATCTTACCATTGTTGCTCTATGCCTCGGAGACCTGGTGTCTTTACAAGGGAGATATCAGACGCCTTGATACCTTCCACATGAAGTGTCTTCGGGCGATTCTTAGGGTGAGATGGCAGGATCGTGTGCCAAACTCGGAGGTTCTACGTCGAGCTAAGCTCGCTGGAATGGAGTGTATGCTAATGAAAGGCCAACTACGCTGGTGTGGACACCTTGTACGCATGGAGTCTTCCAGATTACCAAAAAAGGTATTTTACTCTGAGCTTAGCTCAGGTAAACGAAAGCCTGGAGGACAGTTTCTGCGTTACAGGGATGTCTTAAAACGCCACTTGACTGCAATTGGCATGTCTAGTGAATCATGGGAGGAGCTTGCAACGCAGAGGTCGGAGTGGCGAACTGCTGTCCACACGGGTATAGAAAAGTTTGAGCGTTCCCGTCTTGAAGACCTTGACGCCAAACGCCTGATCCGAAAAACTCGACCCAAGCCCTCCTACAACTATACTCGCAATTCAAGTGGGTCTCTTTACTGCGCTTCTTGCAATAGGACCTTCAAAACAAAATTTGGTTTTGCGAGTCATGCTCGCGCTCATGCAAGAGCCCAGGCGAAGACGAGCTAAGGGTGTCGCCGTCGACGGATACGTCTGGGAGGACATCATCATCATCAATTACTCAGCCACGGGTCGGGTCTCAAGGTTGTTAACGCTGCAGTGACCTATTTGATTTTATGATTGCCTGGTACCTACATTGTGCACGTTCGAAAGCTTGACACTAATCCGCGTACGCATTATCTTCACAATTTATTCTTATCCCCATTCTATGTATTCCGATTATTAATTGCCTTAAATGTTCTTTATTTTTTTTTATTTTAATTGTATGATATATTAATTTTTGATTTTTATTATATGGACTATTAAGTATTTTTTTTTATTTAATTTTTAAATGTGTGAATGAAATCATTATTGTAATTTATATTTTTTGACTACACTATCGCATTGGATTATCTGTAATGATAGCTGTATGTATGTCTAATAATAAATAAAATAAATAAATTCTTTAGCTATCAAAAGTGACTCTACAACTTTAAGTTTGAACAGATTATACAACAAAAATACTTCGTTAGCGGCATACTAAAAAGATTTCTATGATCTGTGGATATTGTAGGTACCATTTTCTAGATTTAAAATTAAACACGTTAAATTGTCACGGTGTTATCACCCCAATAACATCCTGAGATTACTATAGAGAATAATGGTATATCATAATATGAATGGACAGAAAATCGAATCACAAGACAATTTGGCAAAGAAAAATCGTATTTGTACTTGCTCAAATATGTTTCATGCAATGTTTTTAAGGCTTACTTTAAGACTTTATAGTTAGAAATTATTATGTATACTATGACGCAGCATATTGTTTATATTAATTCACACTATATCGGCTCCAAGTTACCTAAAGGGCGATGGAGAGGCTATGCTCGTTGTTATACGCAGGCGAACTGGAGTTACCGACATAGCCCACGGGATGTCAGCTTCACAACTCCAAAATGCAACAGCATACTCGAACAAAACGCTTTGTTGATCATTCATTACCGGAGATATGCTAACCGACCGTCATGCTTGCTTGACCTAAACATCAGCATACTTGTAAATCTGTACAGTTTGGTTTCTATTGTTACTTCTCTAGTAACAATCGAATACAAACTGATTGAAGTTGAAATATTTTCCCTCCATAAATGAACATTTTTGTTTTTTCTTTTTATCACTGACTTGAATGCCTTAACCTCTAGGCTTGCGTGATGGAAAGCAACGACAGAGTCTAAGATGGAGCAATTCAAAGAAATGCCCTATCGGACACCGGCTCTCATATACACACGACGAAACACAGTAAAACTGCTTGGCGCCGGACTTAAATGCGAGGATGGTAGTTAGCCGAGCGGACCATTGGATTCTACCTAGCCGACAAAATGAAACGATAAGCCCGGATGGGTAATAAGCCTACTGTGCCCCGTTGGCCAGACGGGATGGCACGGGATACAACACCCTTAGGGTAGAATGGGATGATGACACTATGTATTCCAAATCCGTTATCACACGAACTATCTATGTCTATGTTTATCTAATATAGTCTAGTCTATTTCTGTTAACTGAAGAATTTTAACTGTCTAATGTCAAGGTCAGAGGAGTCATTAACACAGAAAGGCACACGCCGGTCGGTTGACCCCAAATCACGATTAAGCTAACTAGTAGTTAACTCGTGATTACAGCTTGTAAGTAGAAACACTGTGTTTATTGATCATGTTGGTACAGTTTTATAAAAGCAGGTTTGGAAATTGGTTTATTTTCCGCGTGGTCACGCATTTTGAGTACACAATGTCAAACTCAAAAGGAACATTTTTACAACACTTTATGATAAAACTATTTGACATTGAAATTATTTAATGCCCGACGTTTCGAATGCTTTGCAGCAGTCCAAACGTCGGGAATTAAATAATGTAATGATAAATCCGTTTAAAAGTTTGTGTTTAATTTCAATGTGTAATAATCATCATATTTAAAACTAGTGGCCGCCCCGGCTTCGCCCGTGCAAAGCGGGGGTGGGTTATACATATAAACCTTCCCCTTGTATCACGCTATCTATTAAAAAAAACCGCTTCAAAATCCGTTGCGTAGTTTTAAAGATTTATGCATACATAGGGACGGACAGAAGAATGCGACTTTGTTTTATACTATGTAGTGATTACCAATATCATCTTACGGCACTTGTCCCACGTTCATTGGTAGTTTACATACCTCCCTTTCATTCTGAGGGTGTCTTAAAAGTCGTTGGTACACCAATTTACATGGCAGAAAACATGGCTGCAAGAGTTGGAATCCAGCTTGACACATTAGGTTAATATCTGTAATTAAAAGAGGCCTGCCTGACTCACCAGTCTTTTACGGTATCAGAAGAGAAGATAAGAAGAAGAGAAGAGAGGAAACTACTGTCTGAACTGCATCAAGTGTCGCATAAGCCTCGGATTCCGGGTGTCATTTTAATATCTATGGCAGTAGACATAGGGATGTTAATAGCGTGAAATCTGAAAATAGCTCTAACCAATCAAGTTGCGACTGCCTGGTTGGTCTAGTGGTGTGATGTTCCGCCTTTGGATCACAGTTCCGTTCCGTTCCGTTCGATTCCGGCAGTGCATGTGTCTTTGTGTAAACTAGAGTAATAATATATAATAATAATAATAATGTTTGTTTATTCAGAAAATTTCACAGAATTATACAGGTATATTTTAGGCTATCATTTTTTACATTAAACAGAAGAATTTAACCTCTGTAACCGAACTAGGCAAAAGCCTGTATTTCGGCTATCAGCGCCAATCCCCTCAAATAATTTATAATTAATTGGAGCCATCAAGCAGACAAATTAGCCAAAAATTTACAAACAAATTTTATCTATATAATATAAAGAATAATAATAATAAAATTAAAAATTTCAATAAAATTACCTAATTATAACTATAGAAATAAATTAACAAAATAATTCCAATCGAATGAAATCACTAAAAATGAAACCGATGAGTAAACTTAGACGTAGTCAACAGACGTTTACTGTTTATTTGTATATCTAGCCTACGAGTAGTGTAGTGTACGCAGGCCAAAATGTCACTATGTTAGAGCTACCCTAAGATAGGGCAAAATCTGCAATAGGGCGCTCCATTGATCTCTACGTGTACGTAGAAATTAGAGTATAGATTAGATTAGTCTTCAAGCTCTCTAGCTCTATTCTCTCTCCGTGGACGACGCGCTTTAGTGAATAAACTACTATTCTAGTTTAAATACTTTCATGCGATCACCCCATCTAGCAAATCGACCATTTGTATTCAGTCAAGCAGACTCATTGCTGCCAGGTACTTGCAGATTTGGCATAACGCCATCACGGATTAAGCCTGCCAGGACGTTTTCCTTGAAGGAGTATAACATGGTTTACCTATGTCCTTATCTTATACCTATATCTTATGGGTTTTACCGACTCAAATTAAAATTAGATAGAAATTAGTCTTCTCCCTGTGATGACTGATTAAGAATACATTGTGTTATAGTGCGCGCGGAAGCGCTAGTCACCTTCTGAGTTATTGGGGGGGGGGGGGAGTGAGACGGGGGAGGGCGCGATTGACCTATCCGGTCATTTCCAATATACCTCTTCCAGCCATAACAAGAACCTGCGTTCCACTTTCAACCGGCAACTTCAATGTCCTACCCACTCTTCCGATTTTTTAAACCTTCTTCATCCTTCTTCATACAATCCATCCTTCTGTGGAATGCGCTTCCCCCGGAAATCAGGATGGTTAACAGTCGTGACACTTTTAAGCAGAGACTTCGCAAGCATTTAGAGATTACTCATTAGTGGGAGTGGGAGTCATTAACTATCTAATACAACTTTATTTAACTGATACTAGCTGACCCGGCGAACTTTGTTCCGCATTATAAATATTTAAAACAAAAAGAAAGTTGGACATAGGATACCTGAGATTTTTATCCCGTCCGTATAAAACCTACTTTAACAAAACGCAACTGACAGCGAAACGTTATGTTGTCTATAGTTTAATATGGCCGAAAATTTGACAATTAGAAATTTTGAATTCGACTTGTTTATATTGTTGTAATTCACATAATATCTTTATAACTTGTAGCCTATGTGTTATTCTGATGTATAAGCTATATTATTGTAAAGTTTCATTAAAATCCATTCAGTAGTTTTTACGTGAAAGAGTAACAAACATCCATCCATCCATCCATCCATACTTACAAACTTTCACGTTTATAATATTAAGTAAGATTTATGTATCATAATATGTGGTGTATGAATGTAGTGTATATATGTACTGTATGTATGTAGTGTATTTATATAGTGTATGTATTTAATTTCTTTTTTTATTATTTTGCACCTACCACGCTCTGTCTCTGCACAACTACCTTAGACTGGCAGAAAATGCCTAAGGCATTAAGTCCGCCTTTGTACATTTGTGCGAAAGTGTAAATAAATAAACATGTCATGGCAGACTGAGTTAGCTTGGCGTTTGTCTACCTCCCCTGCCCAGCCGCTCACATACCTCAGGCGGTCACTAGCGCTTCCGCGCACACTATACCACTCCATTTCATCCTGAGGGTGTCGCAAGACCGAAAACCTAGCTGCAAGAGAAGGAAACCTTGATACGAAAGTCTAGGGGTGGGGACGGCAATTATGTGGTGTATCGCCTAAAGATCACGGGTCGTCCGCGCCGAAAGTCGGACTAAATATAAATAAATATCCTTGGACATTTCACACAACGCCATCTCGTCCCAAGCTAAGCAACTTAATGCTTGTGTTATGGTAACAAGATGGATGATAAACTACTTGTATACATTTTTTTTTTGTAAATACATTCATATTATAGATAGAAAACACCGAGACCCGGAACAAATACTTGTAGGTCGTACAAATATTTCTTCCGTGCGGAAATCGAACCCGCGACATGCTGCGCAGCAGTCAACCACTGCGCCAATCGTGTCGTCAAATGTACGCTTAGTCTAGATAGCATCGTTGGGGAGATTTTATGCATACCACCGGCCCGGTGGAGAGGTCGTTGATTATGTGGGACTCAAACAAGGGTCGTCTACCCAAGAGTCGTCTATCCACTAAAACCCCAGCGGTATACCCTCACACGACGCGCTTAGGGCGCCACAAGTTCGCGTAAACGCATTCTACTATCAGCGACTATCAGAGGGCGTCCCAGTGTACCGGGACGCCCTCAGTCATCGAGGCTTTCGTCGGTGCCGGTTCCCCCGAACCACCACCGTCACGAATCCCCCTCCATCCCTGCCTCCGCCGGAGCTCCCTCCTTTGCGACCCGCCCCGCTGCCCCCTTCTGCGACATCGGCCCCGCAGAAGGAGGCCCGTCAGCCCTCGGGCCGGCGCTAACCCGAGGACGGACGAGGAGGACGGCCCCACGGATCTTTGAGGCACTCAAGCCCCCCCCCCCCCATCACGGCAAGGTGGCAGGACAGTCGAGGGGGCACTTGCAATCCCTAAAGTAAGCTGCCTTTAGATCAACTGTCGTGAAAAAAGAAATCCATCGTCATCATCATTTTGGCCCGCCAATGCCTCTTGCATTCCGTTAGTCGCCTCTTACAATAGCCTTAAGATGGTAGGGGCTGGTGACATTTTGTATTCAAAATCTGTCACCATAATAACCTACGCAAAACCGCTGGAAGCATTCAGTATATTACAATATTTGCATAGTAACCAACATTTGAACGCTATGCGGTCGACCGCACAGACCACATTACTTGAAATTCCAGTGGCGTGCAAACGGGGCCTAGGAGTAGGGTTGTCAAATTTCTAGACTATAGACACCTACCTATTCCGCCATCGGAGCGTCGTACGGCTAAAGGACTTTATTTTTACCAATTGAGAATACATAGGGCCGAAAGAGAGTCTTCACTTCCAATATTCCTCTTCCAGTCATAACAAGAACCTGCGCTCCACATTCAACCGGCAACTTCAATGTCCTGTTCACTCTTCCGACTTTTTACACCGTTCCTTTTTCGTACAATCCATCCTTCTGTGGAATGCGCTACCTCCAGAAATCAGGATGGTCAACAGCCGTGACACATTTAAGCAGAAACTTCGTAAGCATTTAGAGGTTACTAATTAGTTGGAATGGAAGTAATGAATCATCGACTATCTGTATGACTTTAATTAATATAATAATATATGTATGTATGTAGTGTATGTATGTAGTGTATGTACGTAGTGTATGTATGTAGTATATAGGTATTTATAAAAATCTACACCTACCACTCTTTGTCTCTGCACCACCCAAGGTAGACTGGCAGAAAATGCCTAAGGCATTAAGTCCGCCTTTGTACATTTTGTGCAGAAGTGTAAATCACTACATAGTATAAAACAAAGTCGATGTTTTCTGTCCGTCCCTATGTATGCTTAAATCTTTAAAACTACGCAACGGATTTTGAAGCGGTTTTTTTTATTAGATAGAGTGGTTCACGAGGAAGGTTTATATGTATAACACACCCCCGCTTTGCACGGGCGAAGCCGGGGCGGGCCACTAGTAAATAAATAAAGAGAGCCTATATAATAAGGCCGAAAAACATTATGCCAACCCGTCTGGCCAGCGCGGCCTATTAGGCCTATTTCATTCCTGGATAAGGCCCGGATCTTACGGTCTTTTACTGGCTGAGAAGAAAAAGAAAATTATTTTGTGATGATTGGTGATCATGACCAGTGAAAGCATTGTCAAAATCAGTAAGGCTATTTCAGAGATTCAGCCGAAACAAACAGACAGACAATCGTAAATGAAAATGTTTTGGTATATGTACCGACTAGACATCCAAATGCACTTAGTAAAAAGTGATTTGAATATTACTTCCTTACATTCCAGTTATATTTATTTGTATAGATTTCACTTACGTCAATTTAAAACATGGTTTTTTGGAAAGTGTTAATAGTTATAACCCTAGGATTATCCTACTGGCGAGTATGTCAGTCGGTCGAGAGGCGAGTTTAATTTGAGCATACGCTGTTCTTAGAAGCTCTGCGTTGCCTAGGTGAAACACATCTCTTGCAGTATTATGTGCGCCTAGTACTTTTAATTTAATAGCACATTGAATGCAGGAGGATCAGGAGGTCGAACCAATCCAAGGTCGATTGAACAGTTTGTTTTAAGGAATTTGTTGGGTAAATATATACATATTAGATTATGAATAGGACCGCAAAGTAATAAAAAAGAAAAAATGACAAGCCCTCTGAGTTTCTTGCCAGTTCTACTCAGCAGTGGTCGCGTTCCGTAACTGGTGGTAAAGAATATTACTTTGCATTGTATAAAATTTTATTAATATGTTGACAATTTGTAAGTGTCCATTGTGTCCTATGCAAAATAAATTATTTGACTTTGACTTTAATAATACGTCACGCATTCGATTCACAGGTTAAACAACATCTGACTCGGTTGGGTGTCTAAAATCATCTGACTTCCCCCATATTTTGGAGGGTAACAAGCCGAGGATTATCCTACTAGCGAGTATGTCACTCGGTCGAGAGGTTCGATCGGAATAAATTTGAGCTTAAGCTGTTCTTAGAAGCTCTGCGTTGCTTAAGTGAAACACCCCTCTTGTGGTATTATGTGAGCCTAGTACTTTTAAGTCGGATTTACTAGCACATTCAAAGCAGGAGGTTCCATAAAATACGTCACGCATTCGATTCACAGGTTATGCATCTGTTTAATGTGGGATGGATGTCCACCTGACTTCCTCCTTTTTGGTGGGTGACGAGCCATTGGTCTTGGCTGTCATTCTATCAGATATGGCAGTAGATTATGTAGATAAAGAACATGTTGAGAAAAAATCTATCCTGCGCAATAGTTGCCAATGCGATTGTTTGATGACATGCGCGAACTTTCCCATACCAGGCCATTTTTGGTTCAAGATGTTTTTAAGGTAGTATACTCGAAGTCAGTAGCGTGAAAACTGATAGGTGGTCCAATCAGATTATTACCGGTTGTCCTACTACCTTGGTCTCAAGATCAGATTAAAATCACGCTGGTATTAGCACTGGTAATAGCTGTAAATACTGGTAGTTATCAAAAATATATTAGGTTAGACTGGTTCGACCTCCTGCAAATTCATGTCATCCGCATAACTTGTAAGTTGTTTGTATAGTCAATTTGTCTTAAACTGTCAATTTATGTACATTATTAAAAAAAAATACACTTATAACTTCCTCTCTTACGCCGCGCCGATGGTCTAGTCTCCCTCCGAATTACGAATTTTTGACCAGGTCACGTCTCCTGAAGCGAGTAAGACAAAGTGCTCAACGGCAATATACAGGGTTGATACGACATATGGGCATTTTTTTTTACTGCCTATACTAGGTATCATTTCCAGGCTCTTTACCAAAAATCAATTAAATTGGAGCAATAGTTTAGCCGCAAATGATTTTTTAAATGTTTGCCTCATTTGAACATGATGTATCTTTCCTAACAGGATGTTTATGCCTAACGCATCGTTTATTAACCTTAGGGGCTGTCCATTAATCACGTGATGTTTTATTTAACTTTTTTTACCCCTCCCTCCTTGGTGATACCTGGTGAGGTTTAAGACTACCCCTCCACCCCCCATGAAAAATCACGTGTATTATTTTTGGACCTTTTCGAATTCATACTAATGACATATAGTATACGTAGTGTAATTTAATGCCCCTCTGTCATATCAACTCTGTATAAGTTGTCACTTAAAAAATGGGATATTTCTTTGAGTTTTAGAATAGAAATAGGTGATTCAAAATTATCATAACACTATTTTATACTGAGAAAGTCAGTTAAGAGAAGGTCGCCGTCGTGACAGCGAGTGTGAAAGGCCGCAGGGACAAAGGAAAGTTAGGGCTTAAGCTCGAAACTTTCTACTGGAAAGGGCTCTTGAAATTAATGTGCGAACTAGCTTTGTTGCACTGCTAAGGCAAGTGCATAAGAGCGGTATTAATATTGTTCTATTTTATTGATCGTCGTTTCAGCCCATAAATGACCCACTACTGAATCAGGCCTCCTCAAAATTCATGGTGGGAGATAGGTCGACTGTGCCACACTGGCAAGACGGGTTGGCACAATGTCTTGTGACATCCGCATGATAGTATGGGTTGGTGACTGTATTCTAAATCCACATGAAATATTTTATTGATCACTAGCTAGTATTTAATAAAAAGTTATTGTTTGCGTTCGACGCGTGTCGTCAAAACTGCTGCGCAGCATGTCGCGGGTTCGATTCCCGCACGGAAGAAAAATTTGTACCACCTACATTACGTATTTGTTCCGGGTCTGGGTGTTTTCTATCTATAATATGTATGTATTTACAAAAAAAAACTGTATCTAAGTAGTTTATCATCCATCTCGTTACCATAACACAAGCATTAAGTTGCTTAGCTTGGGACGAGATGGCGTTGTGTGAAATGTCCAAGGATATTTATTTCTTTATTTTATTTATTGTTCAGTTCGCAAAGTTTACGATGACTTATTAATTCTGTATTTCGAATTAGAATACACCTCGTCTGGCCAGCGTGGCGCTCTGTGACTCTGTCTGCTATTCGCGCGCAATTCAAATTAAGAAGATACATTTAAAAGTAAATTTTAAGTCTGCTTGTTACATAAAGCCCGCCAAAATATGTGTTGTAATTTTCTTTTTTATTTTGTTCCAGCATCTCAACATGGACGACTGAGTGGCCTGCATAGTGTAAAAAGTGTTCTCGTGAAATAAATAGTGATTGACCTTAGTGTGAAGTGAACATTAAAAACAAAATGGAGTCATCACATATTTTAGTTACTGCGGTGCTATTAATAGTCGGTAAGTAATCTACTTCTAGTTCTCAGCTCATAAACTGCCTCCTAAGGGTTAGATGTGCCGCCTTTGGGTCAACGGGTCCCGGGTTTGATTCCGGGGTCGGGAAAGAAGTGTCTTTGTCTAAACCCGAGGCACTTGCTCTGAGTCTGGGTATCTTTTGTGATCGTGTATTACATGTTTGTAAACTGTCCCCACGATACAGGTTATTTCTAGTGCCGGGGTTTCGTTTTTCCAGAACAGTAAGTGGTCATCTAAACTACATAAATAATATTACACTAGTTTTACCCCATGGTCTTCGAACGGGAATTAGTTTTTTTTTGCCAATAGATACCTAACGATGCTCGAAGTTTCGTTCAATAGAACTATTTACGATTTGCCGAATTGATAATGACAAGGCAATGACAGATGACAGAGACGGAATACAAAATGGCAGAGTCATGCGGTAACAAAAACATAGAAGAAAACAGATATTCGAATTAAGAAACTCCAATTTCATAGGTCTGTTGAAAGGAACAGTTCAATGTATAAATTGTTGTTAACCGACTTCGGAAAAGGTTCGGGGGTTCTCAATACATCTCCATGGTTTACCTAATTTAAATTTTGATTCATCATTTCATACCGTAACAGACCCACTACTGAGTCGAGCCTGCACCAAATAGTGTGCCATGCTGACAAGACGTGTTGGCACAGAGCTTTGCATCAAGTTTTCCTTATAATACGGCTAGGTTTTCAACCTTGATATTACCTTTAGTCGTCTCTTACGACACCCGCAGGATGGAATGGGGTGGTGACACAATGTATTTTAAATCAATGTCATAATTAATACCTAACAGCGTACTTAATTCATTTACATTGACGTGGTTAAACAAACCCGTTGCTCTTAATAAGCAAGCGCGCTTTAATTAATTTCAATCAAATGTCGTGGCAAAAAAATACTGCAAAAAGTAATTTAATAGGCAACCTAGCGAAAGATACTGTCAACGTTATTAATTGAATGGATAACAAGCTTGCATGTAACTCTCATGTGTCGGGTTTAGAATACATAGCGACACCACCCTATTCCCTACTGAGGGTGTTGTAAGAGCCGACACAAAGAAATGACAAGGGCGATAACCTAGCCGTCAAAGAAGTACAACTTGATACGAAACCCTGTGCCAACTCGTCTGGCCAGCGTGGCACAGTAGGCTACACGTAACTGGTCCTTCGTCTGGTAGCTTGTTTCGACTCGTAGCCTACCGCAATAAATGATGATGATGAATTACGTTAGTCGAATATCTCTGGTACCACTTACTTTTCAACCTATAACTGACCCACTGCTGAATCGCGCCTCCTCCAGCTACATGGAGGGTAAATAGCCTACTATGCCACGCTGGCAAGACGTGTTAGCACAGGGTTCGTATCAAGTTTTCCTTTTCTTGCGGCCAGGTTTTCGTCCTTATCTCTTTTAGCAACTACAGAGTTTCTTGCCGGCTCTTCTCTGTAGAGCAGCCTTCCGAACCGGTGGTAGTTTCGGCATGAATGTGAGTGAACGCAGGGATTGTGAGCGATCAGGGGAGATGGAGGGATTGTAGGAGTGAAGAGTTGTGTGTGAAAGGTGTGAATGTAGGTATGACGACTGAAAGGTGTGTGTGGAGACTACCACCTAGTGTGGGACAGGGGCCGTAAGATGATAATGGTGTTTATAAATATGACGATTTATAAGAGTTTTGTGATGAAACCTACGTAAATAAAGTTCCTTTTGAGTTTGAGTTTTGTCGGTTCTTACGACACGCTCAGGACGAAATAGGACCTCAAATAATCGACTTCTCCAATGTCCCTCTCACAGCTCTGACTTCGTACACTCGACTTTTTTCGTGCAGTCTGTTCTTTTATGGAACGCGCTTCCCCTCGAAATCAGGATGGCTGACAGTCTTCAGTCATTTAAAATTAAGGTACGTAACCATTTTCAAAATAAGTTGAATATGTCTCAAACAACTTAATACAGTGGAATATATATTTTATATATTTATGTATATATGTCTTTTATATATAGGTACACTTAAATATGTATGATATATATGTATGTTTATATATGTATATTATTTATTTGTAAGTAAGTTTATGTTATTAGATATACAATACTTTCGCAATTTCCCAGTGCATCTGCCGTAAACCCCTCTCTGCACACCCAAAGGTTGACTGGGAGAGAATGCCTCTTGGCATTAAGTCCGCCTATGTAGATTTTTGCATAAAGGATTAAATAAATAAATAAATGGGGCGGGGACACTCTGTATTCTAAATCCGATACCACTTACAACACATTAAAACCAGAGTACGAAACCTGAGAGTACACATCAATAAAATTCATCGTAAAAATACCTTCACGATTTCTTTACAGATAATTGTGGACTAATTAGTTACCGTTACGTTGGCCAAGTGTCGCTTGACCATGTTATTTGGCACAAGACCCAGTCATCATCATCATCATCATCATCATCAGCCCACATTAGTCCACTGCTGGACATAGGCCTCCCCTAAAGAGCGCCATAGCGCCCTGTCTTCAGCTTGACGCATCCAGCTGCTGCCCGCAACCTTTCGCAGATCGTCGCTCCATCAAGACCCAGTCATCGGCCCATAATTTACCCGCTGGAGCCTCCGCCAGTTTCATGGGAGGAGATTAGTATAATGTGCCACGAGGATCAGACGAGGGTTTAGTGCTTTTTCTAAACAAAACCTATAATTTGAAAAAAAAGCAACTACACAGTTTCTTGCCAGCTCTTGTCTCAAAACTCAAACTCAAAATTAACTTTATTTACGTAGGTTTTATCACAAAACTCTTATAAATCGTCATATTTACAGTTACCATTACCATCATCATCATCATCTTACGATCCCTGTCCCACGCTAGGTGGTAGTCTCCATACACACCTATCAGTCGTCATATCTACAGTCACACCTTTCATACACAATTTCTCATGTTTACAATCCATCCATCCATCTCTCTTCATCTTCCACAACCCTTACGTCCATCCACATTCATGCTGAAACTACCACCGGTTCGGAATGCTGCTCCACAGAGAAGAGTCTGTAGAGCAGGTTTCTAAACCCTGAATGCCCGAATGATATACGAGTATCATTGTGTGATAATGAATTACAATTTTTCATCACCGCACAGGCGAAACCGCACGGCGCAGCTAGTGCCACATAAAAAATCTTACCTCGATAACATATCGCCTAATGATTGTTGACTGCAAATCAAACTCAATTACGATGTAGTGTATTAGATCAATGATCTACAGATCATGATCGATGGCGCGCGCGCGCATGTCAACAACCGTTAACGCGACACTTGTAATGGTGTATGTTATTTATGACTATGATTTTTTTATTTGCACATAGAAAGTACATTTGTTTAATGATTCAAACATAAGAAATAAAGTATAAAAATCTATTTGCTAGTGGCCACGTGCTTTTTGAATTCGCTCGCTCACTTTGCCACTTTGCTCTTCGCACGGGTGGACATTTATTTTTTATTTTTAATCAATTTAAATTATAGTTCTACTAGCGACCCGCCCTGGCTTCGCACGGGTGCAATTATAAACCTCCATCTTGAATCACTCTATCTATTAAAAAACACCGCTTCAGAATCCGTTGCGTAGTTTTAAAGATTTAAGCATACATAGGGACGGCCAGATGACAGCAACTTTGTTTTATACTATGTAGTGATACTGATTCTCACTTTAACATTGAACATTGAAAGACTTTAACATTGAACAAAATAGTATTTATGCGCATGTGTGTGAATTAATATAAATAATAATTGTAAGTTTCACTTCTGACATGTGAAATTTGTACGCACGCATTGTTATATTATTAAACATACGAGTATTTTGTACGAGTAACAACACACACGACATAATTATTACGAGTATAAAGAAGATAACCGTTCCATATTTTTAGCTCCAAGCTTTAGACCGAAACAATCCGCAATACTTGTTAATTTGTTGAACCGCAGGCTTTTAAAAAAAAAGTATCCTCAATTACAAGCACAATAACCACAACATCTTTACAATGATGCGTGGCGTAAATCAAAGCGTTTGGCCATTTAAATGGCGCGTACACATCGAGCTCACGAAACCGAGCGAAGTCTCGATTACTTCGATACGGACTGGCTAGATGTAACTCTGAAGAAAGGCAACATAGAGATCACTACTATTCAGCCAACATATGACCCACTGCTGAGTTGGGCCTCCTCCAAATCCAAATTAATAATTACAAATATACCAATAGAGTGTTATAAAAACAAAATACGTTTAAAAAAAATCTATCGACTTCAAATTTTTTTTTTACGAATTACTTGAAGCCTCTGACCCTAGGCTTACAGTCAGAGTCTAATATGGGGCAGGCTATTCAAGGAAATGCCCTGTCGGGCACCGGCTCTCACATACACACGACGGAACACAGTTAAACTGCCGGCTCTTCTCTATGGAATGGCATTCCGAACCGGTGGTAAAAACTAAATTATTAATTTAATTTTTTTATTTTTATTTTTAAATTTTCTCTTAAAATCTTTGACTATTTGAAAGCATTCGCAAGAATTTATTCGAATAAAAAACTGAAAAGATTTTAATCTGCTTGGCGCCGGACTTAGATGTGAGGGTGGTAGCTAGCCGGGCGGACCATTCGATTCTACCACCAAGCGTGCTGGGTTGACTTTTACAACACGCGTTTTTTTCCCAACGTGCGGTGGGGAAGTTATATTCTGAATATAAAAATAAAAAAGAAAAAAATAACCACTTAAAACCATTTGAACTGGGCCCTTGTGTATATCTTTAACCTAATTATCGTCGGTGTTATTCTTTGAAAACATGTTGAACACCGCTCAACGAAACCTGTTAGTTCGTCTTTGTTCGCTCTCTTACGCTTGGTGTGTACTCGATCATTGACGGCTGCGACCAATTCACATACTCACACGTACTGGCCGTCTGTGTTACACTGACTTTGTTTTTTTTTTTGCAAGTGAATAAAACTTAGCGGTATCATATACAGGTGGTGTTTTTTTTCTCGAACTAAATTTTTGTAAGACAATATAATTCTAAGAGCGAACACCACTGATAGAAATAATCATTATCATGATCGTTTTAGCAGACATAGGACGCCTGCCTACGGATTTCTACAAAGGCCGGTCCTGGGCTGCCTGGACTTTTCTGCTCCATCAGGCGTTAGTCCTGCAAGCTTTGTGCCCTGCCTACTGCCACTTAAGCTTGGCAATCCTGTGGGAAATATCGGTAGCTCTGGTTCTCTTGCGTATCCTCGATTTCATCCTCAACAGGGTTTCGTATCAAGTTTTCCTTCTCTTGCGGCTAGGTTATCGGCCTTATCATGCCCTTTTGTCGGCTCCTACGACACCCTCAGGATAAAATGGGGTGGCGACACATGTAATCCTAATACGTTGCCGAGCAGAAAAAAAATGTCGAAAAAAAGATAGATGCGGGCGGCCCAGGACCGGTTTGTGGAAATCCTTGGGGGAGGCCTATGTCAAGCAGTGGACGTCTTTTGACTGAAATGATGATGATGATGATAATATAAGTAGGAGCATCCTGTACTATCACACCAAACGCGCGTTACATCGTTAAGCGCCAACCCACATATCAAGTTTTTTTTTAACACGTGAAAGCATACAATCAACAATTCTTTTTTCCTGCTAATAAAGGGTCGCGTCAAGTATTTTTTTTTATCTTAGACCAATTTACATGTTTACTAGCGACTTGCTCCGGCTTTACATGGGTGGTACAGGGCTCCTGATTTTTTCCATTGAAGTGCATAGCTAATATAATGCATTTTCTGGTCTAATGTAGAGGCGGATTTCGAATACACAATATCACCAACCAATACCATCTTGCGCAAGTGGGGCTCCCACACGGTGGACCGACGGCCTATTTAAGGAAGCGATGGATGGGGGCGGCCCGGAACCGGCCTTTGTGGAGTTCCTTGTGGGAGGCCTATGTCCAGCAGTGGACCTCTTTTGGCTGAAATGAAGATGGATGATGAATACCATCTTGAGGGTGTCGTAAGAGGCGACTTAGGAACGAAAGAGGCAGATCACCTAGCCGCAAGAGAAGGGAAAACCTGATACAAACCCTGTGCCAACCCGTCTTTCCTGCGTGGCATAGCAGGCTAATTGCCCTCCATAAATTTGGAGGAGGCCCGATTCAGTAGTGGGTCATTTATGGGCTGAAACGCCGACGACGACGTATGTACTAAATTCAAAAGTTCTTACCGATTTCTTGTCTAATTTCTTTTACTAATCTGTCAGACTTTTTAGTACCACCATCATTCTAACCCTTTAATTTAAAAGAGCAACCATGCAGTTTCTTTCCGGCTCTTCTCTATGGAATGGCATTTCAAACCGGGGGTAAAGACTAAATGATTTATAATTTAGATTTTTTTTGTTACAAAAGTTTAGTGTTATAATAATTTTACTTATTGACCAGGGTGCACAATAGGCTAATATCTCTCCATGTCATGGGTAGAGACTCGAGTCATCAGTGGGTCTTTATAAGGTGGGGTCCTTAATGGCCGCCAAACGTTCACTTGCGTTTCTCTCATCATAATTTGTACTTGTCTTACTCAGTTCTGACTATCATTTAAAACGACTATCAATCATTACCTGGATTCTCTTGTTCTGTTGCTTTTGTTCCATAATTACATACTACTCCCAGCTTTGCCCAAGTGGACCAAACATACTTCTAAATGTAGCGTGCTTTTATTTGATTAAAAATACGGTCTCTCATACGGGGTTGGAACACGGGCCCGCTTCGATTCGGGAAGGGTCTTTGTGTCAACCAGAGGCATTGGCTCTGAGTCTGGGTGTCATTTTTGTTCCTGCACTAGACATAACTGTACCTACAGATTATACCTAGTGCAGGGGTTTTTTTTAAGAAAAAAGAGATGAAAATGTCTTCACTGTAGAGAGCAATCATCGAAACTTGTGGAAAATGATAAATATAAAATAACTAGCGACCCAAACCGGCTTTGCACAGGTACAATGATGAACATCTAAATTTATCACTATTTCTCTACAATATTATGCATGTATTATTTATCTTGAATCACTCTATCTATTAAATGAAACCGCTTCAAAATCCGTTGGCTAGTTTTAAAGATTTAAGCATACATAGGGACGGACAGACAATAGCGACTTTGTTTTATACTATGTAGTGATAGTGATAGTGATTATCAAATTTGACTTATCAAAATGTGTTGTAGTTTATTAATACGTCATCATGAGACTTTATAATAATGGGATCTGTTTTATAAAAGCACTTGACTTCCTCTTCTTGTTTAATGTAGTGTTATGCTTTTGACAGGGAGTCAGAGGACACGAAAAAAAAGATTCATGATGCCATTAATGGCTTTCCGGGTGAATATGAAATGGTGACCTACATAACGTCTCATCGGGCTCATTATCATCATTTAAACCCATAAAGAAAGAATTAATGAAAGAACCAATGAAACAATGAATGAAAGAATGTATGAATTAAATAATGAATGAAAGAACGAATGAAATAATGAATGAAGAATGAATAAAAGAATGAATGAAAGAAAATGTTTATTTCATTCATCCTTTTACGACACAATAAAAATAAACGTGGCTACAGGCTGCATCTCAGCATAATACTAAAGTTTCCTGTAGAGCTTTGTGGTGATGGATGTAGAATATACACGGTCACCACACCATTCCATCCTAAGGGTGTCGTAAGAGCCGAAAAAAGGAAATGACAAAATTCAAAGACAAATCATTTATTTTGCAAGACACAATGGAAAAATTACCAATTGTCAACAGATTAATAAAAATTATACACACAGACAAGGCCGAAAACTTAGGCGCCAGAGAAGAACTTGATACGAAACTTTGCCAAACCGTCTGGCCAGCGTGGCACAGTAGGCCTCCCTATATTTGGAGGAGGCCCGACTCAGCAGTGGGTCATTTATGAGCTGAGTAGTAGATCCTGTGGCGTGGACCACTCAGTAATGTGCTCATCGTAACTCATTAAGATAATTACTGAGATAAAATTGAATTCTCAATTGATATTCTGACCGTACCGCCATGTCGTGTGCACGCTTCGCATATTAATTATTCTCAGGGTACCGTCAGTATATAAATATGTTTTACGACCGGCTAGAGTTTGTCTGGTTTCATTTAATTGTTGACATTTTTCGTTTCTACTCATCTTAAAGCCGAACGTCCACCGCCAGCTAAAATAGGTTACTTTAGTTTAGCGTGCATTGTTGAGTCAGTTTTTCATACATGTTAGTTCACATGGGAAGAGAACTTTAGACTCAATAATTTGGACTAGCATTGTGCTTATTTACTTCATATAACTTAGTTAGATCTTCCAAGATGTCGATGCATTTGTGCATCAAACGAAAATACTGAAGCCGAATAATAAGACTGTTGCTTTTTGTGAACAATTCGTTCGTTCTTTCTTTTCAGCCCTTAGATGACCCACTGCCGAATCGGGCCTCCTCCAAATTCATGGAGGGTAATAAGCCTACTGTGCCACGCTGGCAAGACGGGTTGGCACAGGGTTTATATCAAGCGTTCCTTTAGTCGCCTCTTACGACCCCCTCAGAATGGCATGGGCTGGTGACCTTGTGTATTCTAAATCCGTCACCACATTACCCTCTCTGTGATGGGTGGAGGCTCAACTAAGCAGTGGGGCATTTATGGGTTACTTCAATCAATTGCGACTGAATTTATTTATCAATGTGGTGTTCTATGTCTAATTATCTAGATAGTTTGGCATTAGCTCAGTATACAGTAAAGAAAGTCCCGAATTCAAACCACGAACAGGATGTTACAAATTCATTTCAAATCCCATAAACAAAATATTACAAACATATATCACATCTAATGTATTATATTTGTATAAATTGTTGTATTTTTTGTATTGATCGGATGAGTCAAATGTTAATCTGTGTACCGTACTTGCAATAATTAATACATTCCATACAAAATAATGCTGATACAATTTACAAATTCCGATGTTCTCAAAAAGGGAAGTCCGTAGGCTTTACTCTAGTTACCCTACACGTGCCCCCTGGGTAGTGCTAAATGAGCAGCCAATCCTGGTGGTAGGTTTCGGCCGCAGCTAGTCACCACCCTCCTGCCTAAGCCATACCGCCAAACGATTTTGGTCGTGTTCCGGTATGAAGACAGGAGAAGCTATTTGAGAGGACGGGTCTAAACAAATACGCCGAGTTGGGAACCGGTCTCAGTGCCATTGGTTTGCCACGCCGGGTGCCTGGTCGGGAGGGTAGCGGGATCCGAAGCACGGTGCTCCGCTGGCCGACCGCAGGTAGTTGGGGGCCCAAGTAATGGTCTCGCCAATCGTGAAAGGCTGCCCCGCCAACTCGCGAAAAATCCCGAAGATGCGCTATCGTGCCGGTTGGCGACCGGATGAGAGGACCCGATAGACATCTTTGGGGGGGTTCGGGCGTCCCCGCAGTCTCCAGCCCAGGCTCCCACACGTGTGGTTGACCTCTGTGCATTGCTGGGTGACCAACTCGGCGCTTGTTTAACTTCCGTCTTCTCCGCCTATTCACACTCACAAAATTTAATGGTTAGACAAAGGATAAAGAGCAAGTGTTTACAGCGGAAGCACGTCCTCTCACTTAAAGTGCACCTCTCAAACATCCGAGGTTTGCACTCAAATCTCGTAGCAGTCCATCACCACCTTGAGACTGAGAAGCCACACTTGCTCTGCCTCACTGAGACGCAAATCAGATGTCCATTAGACGCGTCATACTTGCAATACCCAGGGTATACCCTGGAGCACTCTTTTATACCACACGCTGGTGTTTGCTTGTATGTTCGCGATGACATCTGTTGTAAGCGTCTCCGTAACTTTGAGGATCCTAGTTTTTCTAACTTATGGTTACTGGTGGACACAGGCGTTGAACAGATTGTTTACGCCTTGGTCTACCGGTCGCACAGCGGTGATCAGGAGACAACGAGACTCTTCGAACGGCTCAGTGATATGACTGGTGAGGCTCAGCAGCGGTACCCGCGTGCGCAGTTGGTCTTTCTGGGGGACTTTAACGCTCATCATAAAGAGTGGTTGTGCCCATACCAGTTTACGGACCATGCTGGGAGGGAGGCGCGCAAGTTTGCACTATCGCTAGATCTCACTCAGCTGGTCGTCGAACCGACACGCATTCCGGATGTTGCTGGCCACACACCTAATTGCTTGGACCTTCTGCTGACAACCGACCCGGACAGGTATAATGTGTCAGTGTCAGCCCCTTTGGGAACCTCTGACCACTGTCTGGTGAAATCTGTATCGCACTACTCACCGCCCGATCCCAGCCCAAGAGGCTTACGGCGGGTGTGGCGATACAAGTCAGCAGATTGGGACGAGATGCGGCATTTCCTTGCGTCTTATCCCTGGCAACAAGCCTGCTTTTCCTGTGATGATCCGTCGAGCTGCGCGGAAGCCATTACCGATGTCTTGCGTCAGAGTATGGAATATTTTATTCCTTACTCTGATATCGCACTCGGTGGCAAAGCACGCCCTTGGTTTAATGCTGAGTGTGCCAGTGCTGAGGCACATAAACATTCGGCATACCTATCTTGGGCGGATGCTCGTAGCCGCAAAGCTCCGGATGTACACCTTAAAAAGCAGGCTTTTAACAAAATTGCCAAGTCCTGCAAGAAGGTTTTACGGAAAGCTCGTTTCCTCCATGTTGGTCGCATCGGGACTAAGCTTGCTTCGTACCCAGTTGGGAGTAAAGCATTCTGGTCCCTCGCCAAATCGGTGGAGACGAACTTCTGTCAGTCATCACTACCACCATTGCTGAAACCTGATGGGTCGCTAGCTCACACTGCGAAGGAGAAGGCAAATCTATTTGTCTCCCTCTTTGCTGAAAATTCGCGTCTAGATGCTGGTGACGCTGCACCTCCTTCAATGCCTCGCTGCGACACGTCGATGCCAGAGATACGCATCCGTCAGAAAGAGGTGCTTAAAACACTACGTTGTCTGGATGTGAATAAATCTAGCGGCCCCGATGGTATACCAGCAATTGTGTTAAAGACCTGTGCCCCGGAGTTGTCTCCTATTCTTACACGCCTGTTCCGCCTCTCCATGCAGACGGGGCATGTTCCCAAGTCCTGGAAGGTTGCCAACGTCCAACCAATCCCAAAAAAAGGCAATCGTGCCGACCCGTCTAATTTTAGACCCATTTCGATCACCTCCATACTTTGTAAAACTATTTTTTTTTTTTTTTTTTTTTTTTCTTTATTTATTTAAAAGACTTTTATACATGCGTATATGTCAGTCTTATGGTACCTAGCTCCATGATTTACAGCTACGCTTATATCTAAATATTATAGAACATGTTGTATATTTGGCATGCCTCACTACTGATGGGATTGGACAATATATCTTGATAGATACCTAGTTGTGAAATATTTAAACCTAGAGTTTGGACAATTTGTAATCTCTGTGCTCGATACCGTACACAATCCATCAACAAATGGTGTATATCTTCTGTTACACCGCATAAATCGCAATTCGGTGATGGCTTCTTTTTCATTAAAAAGGCAAATTTGTTTGATGGAATATGTCCGGAACGAATTCTATGAGCTATAATAATATTTTTCCTAGTAATATTACAATTTATCCACCAAGGAATGCGAGGAGGTTGACATTGAATAGTTTTATACCAAATGCCTTTTTCTACAGATCTTTCGTCAAAATATGTTTTCCAAAGGTCCGAGCATTTGTTTCTGAATGTTGGCAATAGTTCTGAAAATGCGGGTTTTACGATGATTTCCCTTCCACTGGAAATTGCACATTTGGCAAGTTTATCAGCCTCTTCGTTTCCATATATGCCTATATGTGCTGGAATCCATTGCAATATCAGATTTGTATGACTTAAAATTAACTCGTTAATCTTGGATAGCACATCATAAGCTATCGGAACACCTCTGCGTCCAGAGGCGCACCGAGCAATATGATGTAAAGCATTTTTGCTATCAGTGAGCACTACAACTTTAGACCCATTGTACATATTTTTAGCATAGGATAAAGCTTCTGAGATTGCAAGTAATTCCAATGACATAACACAAAGTTCACTACTAATTTTAAAACAATGATTACTATTCACTACACTTTCTGATTGGATGAAAAAAGCTGCCCCACGTCCGTATGCGTTTTTAGATCCATCGGTAAAAATTTTGACATAATTCTCATATTTAGTATCTATTTCTTTTATTACATCATACTTCAAATTATGTAATTCATAATTCCTTTTGGTCGATTTTATACAGTCAAGACTTAAAGAAAGTATTACTTGTAAATCAATTTTAGTGGTCCAAATTTTAACTGAAAACATTTCTAGAGGCGACGATGAGGCAACTTGTATATCCTTACATTCATCATAAACTGTTCCTAACAATGGGAGCTTTTTCTTAGACCAGTAAGTGTTTCGATAAAGGGAACTAAATTCTGATAGTAGTTTTGTAGTGACATTATCTTTCCAAGCTAGAGATTTTAAAAAGTATTTATAAGCCAAATATTTTCTACGTATTGAGAGCGGAGGTATACAAATCTCACTTTCCATTACGTGAATCGGCGTTGACCTAATAAAACCGCCTACTATTCTTAAAGCCTGATTTTGTATTTTCTGTAATTTTAATAAGTGACATTTTGCGCTATTATCGTAAAGAAAACTACAATAATCGATTCGGCTTCTAATTACAGCATTATATATTGTCCTTAAATGTTTTGGATGAACCCCCCATGAGCCACCAGCCAACAGCCTTAGTAAATTCAAACTTCGTTGTGTTTTTTGTACAAGCTCATTAATATGTTTTCCGAAACGTAAAGATGTGTCTAACCAAAACCCTAAGTACCTGTAAGTATCTACAGAGCTCAGTATATGGTTACCGACTGCTAACTCTACCATATGTCTTTTGTGCCCTCTGCTAAATAGACATAATTTAGATTTAGTTACGGATAATTCCAGTCCTATGCTGCTTAGAAACGATGAACTAATCTTTAAGTTGTTTTCAATTATATCTATACTCTCTAATTTATTACTTCCGGTGTGATACATTACAAAGTCGTCGGCATATTGACACATATGCACATTATTTATTTTGGAGAACAATTCAAAGGTTGCTATATTGAACAGAATCGGTGAGAGCGGATCCCCTTGCGCCAAGCCAAGACCTGTATTTCTAGATATAGAGGTGGCCTCATTGCTTTCGCTTTTTATCCTAAGACGTCTATAACTAAGATAACACCAGAGATATTCACATAATTTCTTACCAACTCCTATTCTGTCAAGTATCGTTAATAACACATTAATAACAACATTGTTGTAAGCGTTTTCTACATCAACAAAACATGCTAGTGTTGTTTGGTTTTTAGAGAAACCTATTTGTATCTGAGTTACTAAACGAACTAAACAGTCTTGACTTGACTGTCCGCGGCGAAATCCAGATGTAAATTCTGATAATATCCTGTTTTCTTCTATAAACCACTCAACACGTCTAGATAACATAGTGTGAAAAATTTTACACAAACACGACAATAATGATATTGGTCTAAATTTTAGATGTACACCTGTTTTTGGGATAGCTACTATTTTAATATCGCGCCATTGATCAGGAATAACACTAGAGGCTAATATTAAGTTGAAAATTTTAAGCAAATATAGTTTTCCATTTCTAGGTAAATGATAAATCATTGAATATGTTATTTGGTCATCACCCGGTGCAGTGTCTTTATATTTTAAGCAATTAGTCAGTTCCTGCAATGTGAAAGTACTTTCCATTACCTGATTCACAGATACAAAACTTGGGCATCTATCAGAGACATAGTCTGGAGTTAGGCTTCTGAGTAGTGATTCTTTTTGCTCCATAGTCGCATAGGATCTATTCGACTGAGATCCCTTTAACCATCGCATACTATTCCACATATTATAAGTAGATGTAGATGCATCGATACTGTTGCAATACCTTAACCAATCATTAAGCTTTGCTTTTTTAATAGCAATTTTTGCTTGCAAACATTTTTCTTGTAGGGTATCTAAATTACTGGGAATAGGATTTTTTCTAAATTTACTAAGAGCTAGTCTACGTTCTGCAACTAGTTTTGAGAGTTCAGGATTCCAATATGTTTTTGGCCGAAATTTTGGACTAATGCTTTCGCATTTTTTTGTGGTTGGTATATGGATATCTGCTGCCTTATTCATTGTAATGACTAGATTTTCGTAAAGTGTGTGAACATTATCATTACTAGGACAAGACTTTAAATCCTTTTCTACACTTAGAGCATACTCTTCCCAGTTAGCCAACTTATAATTACGTTTTTTATAGATATTTACAGAATTATTCATTTGGCTCTTAATTTTAAGACAAAGATGATCACTGCCCAAATTTTCATTTAAGACTGTCCAATTAAATTTTAGGGTTATATCAGCTGAGGTAAAAGTGATGTCAGGTGATGATTTTTGTACGCAATTGTTCACAATTTTAACTCTAGTACTATCCCCAGTGTTAAGGGGTGTATAGCCTGCTTCAAGGGCACAGTCATATATCATTGTACCTCTCGTATCCGTTTTATATGACCACGTGGAGTGATGTGCATTAAAATCCCCTGCTATTAAACATTTTTTGGAAAATTTTGAAAAAAATATCATCCCAATCACCAGACGAAGTATGCACAGACGATGGACAATATATTAGTACTATGTTACTTAATAAATCACAATTCAATAAGTTAATACAAATAATTTCAATTCCTGCGTTACTAGTATCCAATGAAATTGTTTGAGCTTTTACTGATTTATGTAAAAGAATCGCTACTCCACCATAGGAGTCGGCTCTATCTTTTCTAAAAATATTATATCCACTAATGTTAAATATTGAATCTTTCTCTAGCCATGTTTCAGATAATAATGCAATTAATATTTTTTCTTGCGTTAATAGTAACTCTAACTCTTGCTTCTTTGGTCGCACACTTTGAGAATTCCACTGCAGTATATTAATATTCATAGGTGTTTTGCTGTGCTTGTAACTACCCATTGTTGAAATATGACACTACTTTTGTTATTAAATCTTTACTGTTTATCACATTCCAAAATAAAGACACTACCTTTCCAAACAATAAATTAACTATTTCTCTAAATTTATCTTCAAGACTAGTATCCGCGAAACAAATATCTTTTATTTTACTGAATATTTTAAATATACCGTTACTTGTCTCTGCATCTTCGGTGTCTTTATTAGTTTCCGAACTTCTTTTAGTATTTATGTTCTCCTGTGAGCTATTCGTGTTTGTCTTATTCTTTGACTTCTTCTTCTTCTTCTTTTTATTTGAACCCGTTTGTTTTGCGTGATCTGGTTTGCCTGATTCTTCAGCGTCTGACTCACATGACATTGACATTTCTCTATGAATTTCAGCTTCCGTTGCAACCACCTCGCTGTAAAGCTTACCTCCTGTTGTTTTGTGTGACTCAGAGAATAGTTGATGATGTTCTATCTTCTTAGTTGGCGATGATGTTGAGTTTATAGGCGTAGGTTCCTGAATATTCTCGTAATTTTCTATAGTACATTTTTGTTTTTCTTTGTATATTGTGAGAGCTTTTCTATACGTACAATTTGCTTCAGTCATGATGCTTCTAATTTCTTTCTCCTTTATAAATACTGGGCATTTTTTATCTAAAGATATATGCGGCCCTTTGCAGTTAATGCATCTAAATATGGTGGTTTCACAATTTGTGTGATCAGATCCACATTTGGGGCACAAAATCTTTTTTGTAGGGCATGATCTTAGAAGGTGTCCGAATCGCCAACATCCCGAGCACTGCGTAACAGGAAAGGTGTACGTTTCTATTTGCAATCTGCAGCCATATCCAAGTACGTATGTTGGTATAGTTGGGCTTTTAAAACAAATTCGGACAGTTTCAGAGTCTACCCACTTACCCTCGCTAGTTTGTCTTTTAAGTCGCTTTATGGATATGATTTCGTAATCACACTTTAGATTTTCTAACATCTCAGCCTCGTCAACTTCTACGTCAATTTGCTTTATGATGCCATAGCTTAATTTTATTTCGTCTGTCATCTGAATTCTAAGTCCCATATCAGTAATTTTTTTGCAGTTCACTAATTCTAATGCATATTCTCTCCTATCAAACTGAACAAGTGCTTTGTAAGGCCCTTTATAAATTATTTTCATAACATTTTTAATATTCTCTGCTCTTAAGAGTTTCGCCATTCCAAATTGTCTTGGCAGCACTTCTTTGCTAGTAATGCATACAACAAACTTTTCATTCTCTGATTCACTTGTCGTAAGTCTGTCTAAACGGCTGCGTTTTCGCACTGTAATAAATCCATCGTCTTCTTCGCTCACGGTGACCACGGTATTGTTTCTCCGTTTCTCAGCGGCTCGTTGTTCACATGTTGTATTTGTATCCGTTTTTCCTTGGTTGCTCATAATGTTAACTTGTTGATCTCTGTTTACTTCGGCACTTGTATTTATTAATATCTCTCCCCTGGAATTTATGCTTATGTCATCCTGTTGTTCGTTTACTATTTCCTCTTCATGAAACTCACTTCCACTTGAATCGCAGAAATCTACATTTTCACTCATCAAATTAACTAAATTTACTAATGACGGTAGTACTAAATAATTTTATACAATATTGTCACACGGACCGGTGCATACACCACGGCAGTTCGCGCGCGACTCGTTGTAAAACTATGGAACGTGTATTGAACACCAAACTCCTTGCATACCTTGAAGGTAACGATCTCCTCAGCGACCGACAGTACGGTTTCCGCCGAAACCGGTCCACTGGGGACCTTCTTGTGTATGCAACACACTTTTGGGGTGAAGCCATCGAGAGACACGGTGAAGCTCTTGCTGTGTCTCTTGATATTACAAAGGCTTTCGACAGGGTCTGGCATGAAAGTCTTTTGGGCAAACTTCCAGCTTACGGAATCCCCGCTAGTCTGTGCTTCTGGATCTCTGACTTCCTGAGGAACCGTTACATCCGAGTAGTCATTGATGGCTACTCATCGGATCAAGTGGCAATTAATGCCGGTGTACCTCAAGGGTCCGTTCTCTCCGCGACTCTCTTTTTGCTGCATATTAACGACCTGCTTAAACCCGGTATTTTTGGGTATGCAGATGACAGCACGGTCACGGAGAGATACGTATCTGATGCCCGGACCACCAGTAATGAGATTCAGTCGCTTAGGGAGGCCATGGTGGAACGTCTGAACCTGACTTTAAAGTCAGTGTCCAACTGGGGCGATGACAATCTAGTCGGGTTCAATGCGACCAAAACACAGGCGTGTCTATTCACCGCAAAGCGGAGTCCGTTCAACTTGACTCCCACTTTCCGAAATGTGTCCGTGCCAATTGCGGGTCGACTCGAGCTTTTGGGCATGAGGTTATGTTCAGACCTTAACTTCGGGAGTTCCATAGAGTCCAAAGCGAAAACTGCAGCAAAGAAACTTGGTATCCTATTTAAGGTGCGTCGGTACTTCACACCTGGACAGCTTCTCACTCTTTACCAAGCTCAGGTCCGCTCAGGTATGGAGTACTGTTCCCACCTTTGGGATGGCTCAGCCAAGTATCAGTTAGCCGCCTTGGATTCTGTGGAGCGCCGGGCCTACAAGCTCATTGGTGATACGCGGTTGGTGCAGGCAAAATTGCAGAGCCTCGAGCACCGACGACGAGTTGCTTGCCTCTGCGTGTTTTATAGGATACATTTCGGTGAGTGTGCGCAGGAATTGCACGAATTAATTCCACCATCCCCTTTCCATCATCGGACATCCAGGCGTGGGGAGCGACTTCATCCTTATGTGGTTGAAATTCCACATATTCGCACTAAGCGTTTCGCTTCCTCTTTCTTGATGCGGACCGCTAAGGAGTGGAACTCGCTTCCTACGTCTGTATTTCCAAGTAAATATGACTTGGATGCCTTCAAGTCTGGAGTGAATAGGCTTTTACTGTCCCAGCGGGTTACACCGTCGGCCTCATCGTCACTTACCATCAGGTGAGATAGAGGTCAACCGCCGGACAGTTGTTAATAATAATAATAATAAAGGGACAGAATCAAGTTAGAGAGAGAAGGAGCATGCCCTGGATGTACCGTACGCTCCAGTTACACAAAACGTTTTCTCCGTACAGACAATTTTGTGTAAATACCTACCAGGAAGGCATAAATGTGTAGAGGTTTAAGATTTAATGCGCGGATAAAGTTACAAAGCACGAAATGTTTGCACTTGCTGCTTTCAAATAGCGGTTCGATGTTATGTTTTCCTAGTACATGGCATATTTGAAAACCAGAAATTGTGAATCTATTTCGACTTTATAAATCCAGAGATGGAAGAGATTAAAGTAACTTAAAGAAAAAAACAATATAAGTTCACTGGGAAAGTTTTTAATAAAACAAAAAATTTGGCTGTAGATTTAATTGTTGTTGTGCTTTTAAAGACAACTGTCATCAAGTCTCTGTCGTGACCACGACTGCTGCAAATCATTCGAAATGTCGGGAATTAAATAATATAACTAGAATACACGCGGTAAGTCCGTTATAAAGTGCTTAATTTCAATGTGTAAGCTTAAAAAATAAGGAATATTCACATTTCCTTGTATCCGTGTGGTGACGGATTTAGAATACACAGTGTCACCAATCCATTTCATCCGAAGGTGTCCTCACTCTACAGTGGGTCATTTACGGGCTTAGTAGTAGATTAGAATCGCTTGATAAAATAATAAAACAAACTATTGGTATTACCGACACTAACCGCATCATTATTCAATGACACCTGTAGCCATCTTACTTTCGATCTTGTTAACAAAGTGATGTGTTGCATTTAGAAACAATAGAATTTCACTTTTAGTTCTGTCTGTAGCATCGTTTAAACTGACATCAAGACCTTTTAATACAGTTGCTCAAAAAGAGGCGTATTGCAGGGACGTATAGCGTTCGGGAAGTGGGGTATTACACACTCCGTGCTTTTTTTTTACCATTCCCGCACTAGTGCGTTCTCTTTCCCAACTGTCAAAATAATGTCTATTAAAAGGAAAAACCAACCATGAAGTTTTTACTAAATAAAATCATATAAGTTTTTATGATTCAGAATAAAGATTCAGAAGAATATTTCTAAAAAGAAACTACTTACTAATTTGTTTCAATATCAGATTTAATGATTTGATTTCATTTAATCTCATTATATTTCATTTTATATCAATAAAAAATTTCTACTGAAGACTTGGCTGTATATTATAGTTGCTTTTGTCTACTAGAATGGGTGAAGAAAAAAAAATCTCTGCTTATATTCTACGGTTGGCGCCATTTTTTTTATATGTCATAAATGATTGTTCAGTTGAGTTTATTGTGTTTTTATTATTTTATTAAATTGCTAAATTTTTTCGCAACTGTATTAAAAATAGTCGTTCAGTACACGTGCGGAACCGTCATTGCAACTTGTTCCGACTGTCAACCCTCGCCTTCGGCTGCGCCTCGGCTCGGGTAGACATTTGTCGGAACTCTATGCAATGACAGCCTTTCCGCACTTGTAATGAAATATACTATTCCCTGATGGCAACCTCATCTTCTCATCACATCAGGCTTCGAGGCTTCGAGCCTGGAACAATTTCACCACCCCATTCCATTTGTTGTTGTCGTAAGAGGCGATTTAAGATACGCATGAGGCAGATAGCCCAGTTATAAGAGCAGAAAAACTTGGTAGAATCCCTGTGTCACGTCATCCAGCTAGCAGTCGATGTATCTAGTGGTTAGATGTGCTGCCTTTGGATCAACGGGTCCCGGGTTCGATTCCGGGGTCGGGCAAGTGTCTTTGTGTAAACCAGAGGCACTGGCTCGGAGTCTGGGTGTCATTTCTATCTATAATATGTATGTATTTACAAAAAAAAAATGTATATAAGTAGTTTATCATCCATCTCGTTACCATAACACAAGCATTAAGTTGCTTAGCTTGGGACGAGATGTCGTTGTGTGAAATGTCCAAGGATATTTATTTTATTTTTATTTTATTTTATTTTTATGAATTTAGAGAAAGAATAAAATACAAAGTGTCATCACAATATCCTATGGGTGTCGTAAAGGAAATACCAAGGCTGAATACCTAGCCGCCAGTGCTAGAAAACCTGACACAAACCCTGTGCCAACACGTCTTGCCAGCTTGGCATAGTATTAGACAGAGGCCCAATTCAGTAGATAGTTTATGAGCTTCAATGAGGTTAGTATATTAATTTATGATTTTGTGGTTGAGGCTGTCGTAGATCAAGTTCATATTGCATGTAATCAATTTGTTGGATCTTATGAGGCTGATTTATACGATGTATGCATACTGGTAAGTTATTTTAATTAAATTAACGATACTACTTAAAGCCTGTAAACGCGTTTGAAAAGGAGATTTAAGATTAGCAATAATGTACATACTGTCGAGTTCTTTACTTCTTATTTTATGATACTTTTACAAACTCAGTGAACATTATTTTATTAAAACCTGTTGATTTTTCTACGAAACCCCTGAGAATATGTTCAGATAAGTGAGATTAGTCACTTAGTCTAACGATTCGGAAGTTTTCAGAGAAAACCTGTCATGAGATTCCGTGTCCTTTTGTACAAGAGAATCAACAAAGATGACGGTACAAAGTAGTTGCTCAGAATAGTGAGAGTTAAATAGTCATGGCAATCTAATAAAAAAAATATTTAATTAAGTTGGTTCATATAATTGAGAAATTGGAGAGAGATCAAGAACACATATATTATTTACCATAGCTTCGAACGACAGCTCAACAGAAAAGAGCCGGATTGAAACTCTGTAGTAGCATTTTTAAATCTTCGTTTTTGTTGCTAGAGCAACCTTCCCCAACAATTACAACTAGTAAAGGTACTTTTTCCTCAACGCTGTACCCCTACGTGTTTAGCTACACACTCAAAGCATATAAAGCAATAAACAAAGATAGATCTTGAGAACCGCGCACAGCATTCGAGGAATTAGCATATGTCTGTCAAGTAGAGCTTTTATGGGATTTTTATTAGGCTTTAATTATTTATATATGACCGGTGAATTGGTCGTAAATGTAGAAAGCTATACGCTACTTGCATGTAACAAGACAGTATATTATCGTTTGTTCACATACAGGTGGTATGGGTGTGCCACAAGGTTCTTTACTAGGTTCCAAATATTTGTTATATTCTTATTCTAAATCCACAACAACGTGAACGGAATTAAAAGGTATACTTTTTGTAAAATACTGATAAGATCTCAACGTATCATAACTTCTAATCACTTGGCCTTTGTTGTTTATTCACGTGTCTAAGCTTCCTAAATATTTTCGTTCCCAAATGAATTCCAATCAATAGATTCGATTAATAGTACTACTCACCAACCGCGTTCTTCGACTGTCCGAACCAGGGCTACGGGTTTGGCTTCTCATTGGCGGAAAAGTTTGGGCCTTGGCACGCTTTTATAGGGAACTCAGACAGCATGATAGTAAGAGCGAATAAGTTCCCTGTGATTTTTGAAAAGACATTATTTAACTAGAACCATATTTTTCTTACTTTCCTTGATCAGAAGTAGGAAAAACCTGTATCGTGGGGGCAGTTTACAAACATGTAATTCACGAACACAAATGACACCCAGACTGTGAGCAAGTGCCTCTCGTTTACACAAAGACACTTGCCCGACCCCGGTATCCGGGACCCCTTGATCAAAAGGCAGCACATCTAACCCCTAGACTAGTCAGTATTCTAACCATCTACAAATGATATTAACGTATTTTGGACATCATCATCATCACCCAACATTAGTCCACTGCTGGACATAGGCTTCCCCTAAAGAGCGCCATAGCGCCCTGTCTTCAGCTTGACGCATCCCCCGCAACCTTATTTTGGACAGGTTATTTAAAATGTGACTTATCTAAATCACTGCATCACAAATAATGATACGTCTTGTCTACGTGTCAGATAATAGGGTGCCAGCATAAACAAGACACCTAAGAAAACAGTAATGGATCCACGATAACCGCTTAAAGATGGACCTTTCCGATAGGCACTTGCAAGTAAGCAGGTACAACCAGTTCGAACTGTATCAGCGGGCAGAGAATAAACTGTATTGAATAACGAGCGTGTCATTACTAAACGACATGTATTTTAGGGTTGTCCTAATACGTCTATTGATAAAACAGTTTGTAATCTGTAGTGAACGATTCGGAGTCGTAAAGTTTAGATTCTTTGTGACGAGATTTTAATGCATCATCGTCGGTTCGGACCTACGGTTCGTGTGATAACGGATTTAGAATACACAATGTCACCAACCCTTACCATCTTTAAGGAGATGTATCAGGCGACTAAAAGAACGCAAGAGGCAGATCACCTAGCCCCAAGAGAAGGAAAACTTGATACAAACCCTGTGTCAACCATTCTTGCCAGTGTGGCACAGTGGAATAAATTCCATTAATTTGGAGGAGGTTCGACCCAGTAGTTTTTTGTTTTGTTTTTATCCTTGGAAATTTCACACAACGCCATCTCGTCCCAAGCTAAGCAACTTAATGCTTGTGTTATGGTAACGAGATGGATGATAAAGTACTTATATACATATTTTTTTAAATATATACATATTAAAGATAGAAAACACCCAGACCCGGAACAAATACTTGTAGGTCGTACAAATATTTCTTCCGTGTGGGAATCGAACCCGCGACATGCTGCGCAGCAGTCGATCGCTCAACCACTGCGCCAACCGTGTCATTTATGGGCTGAAACGACGACTGAGTCGGTCCTCATTAGCCTACCGTGCCATACTGGCAAGACGGGTTGGCGAAGGGTGTGTAACATGTGTTCCTGTTGTTGCACCCCTGCGCTTGCGCTCCATAAGTCACCTCTTACAACACCCTCAGGACGGGTTGGTGACATTGTGTATTCTAAATCCGTCATCACCACATGGACCATTATTAATCCTGAGGTATTTTCTCACCTTTTCCCCTATTTTATTGGAATCAGCACCAGTCTTACCTAATTAGGCTATCTACTGGTTCTTGTACAAAGCAATTACCGTCTGCCTTCCACGACCCGATTAATGGGACAATCGGTAATGATATGGTTAGGTTAGATATTGAGGATATGGTTAGACCTGATGTCAGATTTCACGCTACTGAAAACTGCCATACGCGATACGGCTTCTCCAGCAGATGCTTCTGATTATGGTCACCCATCCGATATCCAGCGGCCCACTACGCTACAACCTCCTCAATATTCATTCGTTTGTTACCAAAGATTACTTTTAATTTAGTGAAACGTGATTCATACCATATTAAAAGACATTAAAGTCTTAATTTCTTTATTTTAAAATAAAACATTATGACTTTATACGTCCAAGTAATTAAAATGTTATCTTAAGTTTGTAATGACAATATGTCTTTTTCACTTTATGGATACTTACCCATAAGCGGTATTAATAAAAGTAAATTTATGACTATCATTTCGAGTATTATTATTCTCTATTTCGGTTTAAGAACCGTTGGATCGATTTTGCGTTGGCCGTTGATTCTCAATGAGTTAGGGAATCATTTCACTGACTGAAGCGTGAATCGCTCATTTGCTTTTAACTGCGTACAACTCTTCTTCGATGAAATACGAGGTAGATTGGCACCGGGTATCTAATGCATCATCTTCTTTCGGCTCTTACCCACCCTAAGTGATAGTCTCGAGACGCTCCTTCCCTATATCTACATTCACACCTTTCATACGCATGTCCACATTCTCAAACTCAAAAGGAACTTTATTTACGTAGGTTTTATAACAATACTCTTACAAATAGTCATATTTAAAATTACCATTATCATCTTACGACCCTTGTCCCACGCTAGGTGGTAGTCTCCATACACACCTATCAGTCGTCAGATCTAAGTCACACCTTTCATACACAAGTCCTCATTCTTACAATCCATCCATCTCTCTTGATCAACACATCTCTTTTTGGATCTCACACAACCGGCTCGAGAAGAGTGGTAGTTGATTTCGCGCTGTCTGTTTGGCTAGTACCAACTAAATTCACTCCATTCACATGGACTTGGTACTGCCCCATTTCATCCTGAGGGTTACGTTACCCTCAGTATGAAATGGCCGAATAAAGGAAATCACAAGGTTCCGGCCTTGCCACATGAGCAAAAAAAATTGAAACGAAACCCTGTGCCAACCCGTCTGGCCAGCGTGGCATACTAGGCTTATTACCACGTAGTGGGCTGACTCAGCAGTGGGTAACTTATGGGTTAATTAGTAGATACGTGGTGACTGCGTTCCGGAAAGCGCAGTGCTCGTAAGTGGACACGGTGGACAGACCACCTGTTTGAGGTCGCCGAAAATTGATGGATGTGGGTGGCTCAGGACCAGCCTTCGTGGAAATCCTTGGTAGGCTTACGTCCATCTTCGTTGCATTATGCGAACCTGTGGCCCAAGCGTAAAGTTAGTAGTTAGTAAGTTAGTTAGTGGGTAGACGAGTAGTTTTCAATTCAATTCAAAACTCATTTAATCAAGTTGGCTCATTAGAGCTTTTTTGACAAGTCAAACAACAAAATAATATTTAATTTAAAATTTACCATCTACCACCGGTTCGGAATGCAGTTCTACAGAGAAGAGCTGACAAGAAACTCTGTAGTTGCTCTTTTAGATCGCCATTTTTAGGTACAAGGCCGTGATAAGACAGTTTGTGAGAGCAAACGCGCGCAATAGTCGCAAAGGGCCAAACATCAGCCAGATCTAATCAACAATACTAACCTTCCAACGCCCGAGCCAACCGACCCCCAGCAACGGCACCTGTTCACAAGCATGACGCATGCGGCAGCCATCGCTCTCCTCAACCATATTGCAGGGAAGAGAACGACCCGTCGCACGACGCCACCACTGCCATGAGTCTTAAAGTGAGCATGATAACTCGAGCACCAGAAAACTCAATATTTAAAAAGTTATACTAATAAGGCGTTAGTATGCTCTCACATTTCGGAGTCCCATATAACTAATCGCCGCCGGGTATTTCCCCAGTGAAACCAAAAAATGCGTACGTCCAGATTTGGACGTATTTTGGCTGAAATGACGATGGTGCTATGTAGACCATTTTCAAACAAAGTTTCCACAGCCAATAAATCACAGAACGGTTAATTAGGATAATCTGTTGTACGTTTCATCCAGCATCCGTGTCTATGGTCGCGTGAGTCAGCCCTGCCCTATCGACATGCACAGCGCAACTCGTGGGCGAATACATGCGCTTGCTGCCTTAGGTTCTAAATTCAAATCCGCACAGGGATGCCACTGTTTCATCTCCCCACAAGCCGGGTATTAAAGAACAGGATTACCCGCGGAGAAATATTTTGCTATTGTTAACAACAAAAACATTTTACGTGAAGCAAAGACTTTGTTGTAGGTATCCCTTTTTACGAAAATTGCGCGGGCGGAGGAGTATAAATTTTCCCACACTTATAGTATACTAACAACCCGTGCCGGCTTCGCACGTGTGCAATGATATGTATATGAACCTCTAAATTTATCAGTGTTTCTCTACAATATAATGCATTTATTATACATATAAACCTTTGTCTTGAATCACCCTATCTATTAAAAAACCGCTTCAAAATTCGTTGCGCAGTTTTAAAGATTTAAGCATACATAGGGACGGACAGACGACAGTGACTTTGTTATATAATATGTAGTGATAGTGATAGTGAAATAGACAAGGAGTGCAGAATGAAAATATATGTTTTTTCAATTATGCATTTAGATACATTGTAGACACTACCATGTATTTGACACACATACGCATTCACGCATGTTAATCTTTGGTCAAATTACCATTAGTTCGCATAAATACTTATGATTTTTAATATAAAAAAAAAAACACAAAAAAAAGTTAATCATTGTTCATCAATTTATATGGACAGGCCACTGTGGCACGCTGGTATGGGGTGGTGACACTATGTAATCTAAATCAGTCACCACATGGATTCTATACAGACTTAAAAAATGAAATCAAATAATTGATAACAAAAGACGACAGCCCTAGGTCGGCGCAGCTTTGTATGTGATGCACGCATTTAGGGGTTAAAGACCCATCCATTGTCCGCAAAAATGGTCTTTTACGCGTTTCACCATATCTTTGGTGGTACAACGGGATTCCGGCAGCATAGTGATCTCACAGGAGATTATCTTATGCTGATAAGTATGGATAGTCATCGAAAATCTCACTCCCTACGTTCGAGTATGGTTCCTGGGTCGAGGACCAATCGTTTGAGAAGTCGATGCGTCCTAAAAGTAGAATTCAGTTGGGCAGCAACGTCTGGTAGTGATGTAATCACCTTCTAGGCATATAAATAACCCTTCTTAAAGGATATATCGCGTGTGTATTACACTAGCGGCCCGTCCTGGCTTCGCACGGGTGCGATGGTACACGTGGGAGACGCCGCGGGGCGACGCTAGTCAAAAAAAGTAGCCTATGTTACTCCTTAAATCATCATTATATGACGTATCATCAAAGTCCCGTCAAAATCTGTCCAGCCGTTCCAGAGATTAGCCGGGACCAACAGACAGGCAGACAGACAAAAATAAAAAAAATTGGTCTATGTCCTGTGTATACATACTTACGCATTTAGTAAAAAGTGGTTAGTTTATTATTACAAACAGACACTCCAATTTTATATTCCCGACGTTTCGAACGCTTTGTAACAGTCGTGGCCACGGGAGAGACTAGATTGGACTAGATGACAGTTGTCTTCAAAAGTGCAAAGAAACAGTTAATATCTACCGCCTATAATTTTATTGATGACGTTCCATGTGTACACAGCAATCGCTCACGGTGTCCACAGCTCTTGCAGATGAGTGTTGTGCTTGATATGTGATCAATTTAATGACTGGACCCCAAGCAGGTGGTACCTGTACTTTTGATGACAACTGTCATCTAGTCTCTAAAAATAATTGTTTAATGTCTTTCGCGGCGACGTGTGTAGGGTACAGCTGGTTTATATTGAAATACTTTAGAAAGGGGTTCATTATTTCTGGTTCACAGTGAAACCGGTCACAGAATTAGGAATTACCTCTTTCAAATGCTTTTAACCACTACATTTTAAATGTAAAAGATAGTATTTACTTGCGGAAACTACTAAGAAATTAGTATTCACCATGGATCAGTCACTTTCTCTGGTTGATTTAGAAATCGTGCTGTTTGCTCAGTTGCAAGTGCGACTATTTACCGTTTAGAGTGGGTCTTGGGAGAAAAATTGAAAGTAATGATTCTGTACTTATTAAACCACCTTGTGGTGTGCTAATTAAAACAGCGCGAGTACCCAATTCTGTGTCAAGTCTCCTCCAATTAGACGGAGGGAAATTAGCCTACTATGTTACGTAAAAAGTTTCCCCCGAATAGTTATAGTTTCCCCTTTCTCCGAATATATGAATTTAACTTCATTAATTCTTGGACGTCAATCCTGTGAGTTGTCATGCTCACTAAAATACTTCGGACAGTGGTAGCGACGTGTGGCGTGTCGACCACTTACTTCCCTTTGATATGGTTGAGGAGATCGATGGCTGCCACACGCGTTTGCTTGTGAACAGGTGCCGCTGTTTGGGGTTGGTCAGCTCACTGGATTCAAGACTTGTAATTTCAGTTTTTTATTATTCTATAATTTTTTTTTTCTTATTATAATATTCATATTTTAGTTGAGCACCTTTCGGAACCGAACGAAACTAGTTAGTTTTATGTACAACGTCATTGTAATATGGCGTTTAAAAAAAAGACAAGCCCTCCGTGTTTCTTCCGCCAGGTCTTTTCGGTTGGTGCCGCGTTCCGACCTGGTAGTAGTGTTCTAAAACGTATGTATCCGTTGACGATTGTGAACGCCATAATTGGTTTATACAATAAAGCATTTTTCTATTCTATTCCCCGTGTGGGGACGAAGCTGAGTATAAAACTTGCTCACCGCACGCTGGGAAATAACGCGTGTTGGAAATGTCAACAAAACCCAGCAAGCTTGGTGGTAGGATCTAATGGTCCACCAGGCTAGCTACCACCCTCATATAGAAGTCCGGTGTCAAGCAGTTTTACTGGGTGTTCGTCGTGTGAATGTGAGAGCCGGTGCCCACCAGGGCATTTCCTTGAACTGCCTGCTCGATCTTAGACCCGGGTGTTGCTTTCCATCACACAAGCCTAGGGTCAAAGGCATTCAATTCATTGATACAAAAAAAAGAATAATACGCACGTTTTGGTACGCACTATTACGCCCTTGAAGTATTTGGACCACATCCTCATTAAGGAGCATGCATTGTGCAGTTGCATACCGTCCTAGGGGTTTAAATCAGGTCAAGTTCTTACTATTGAACTACGTCCTAGAATAATCTGGAACGGATATTTTGTCATTGTGCAATAGAACTCCTATGTTATGATGATATCCTGGTACATGTTTATTGCTTCATAAGGTAGAAGACCTTCTATAGTGTTTTTTAATTATATTTTGTTGGTCTAGTAGTTAGATGTGCATTGTGTAATATTACTCCTATATCATGATATCCTGGTACATCTGTATTGCTTCATATGGTAGAAGATATGGTTTATTATGATAATCATCTATCTATGGTTTATTTAAAATTATAATATTTTGTTGGTCTATAAATTGGATGTGCCGTTTTAAATCACCAGGGTCCCCACCCGAGTTCGATTCCGGGGTCGGGCAAGTGTCTTTGTGTAATCTTGAACCCTTTGCTCAAAATGTGAGTGCCATACACGAATTACATGTTCATAAACAGTCGCCGAACTGCAGCCCCAATAAGTAACTTATTACGTTTCTATATCGTCTCTATAACATGATGTAAGAATAAGGTCGTACAGGCTACAAATGTACCCGAAGTGAAATGGATATAAACTGATTTTTTTTAACCACAAAAAAACATTCAATCACAAAGCATAATATTAATTCTTATAATCTAGATGCTTATAGTCACTGTGGTGATGGATTTAGAATACATTATGTCACCACCCACGCCTTCCTGAGGGTGTCGTAAGAGCCGACAAAAGGAAATGTTAATGACTAGGCACAAGAGAAGGGAAACCTGATGCGACCCGAACCCGTCTGGCCAGCGTGGTACAGTAAGATAATTACCCTCCACCATGACATAAGGGCTATGTGCTTAATGTGTCTTTAAATTTTGCTCTGCACAAAATATACAAAAACAAAATAAATACTATGACGTAAGCAATCGGACCGGGGTTTCGTATTTATTTAATGTTCTATTTTTAAATATTTTATGAAAGTGACATTAAGGTGGATGCTCCAGGGTAACCCGCGAAATTAAAATTTTCTTACGTTTTTTGCAATTTGCAGGGCGGTGCTAGGTTGTATGATGATGAACATTTGATTCGCGGCTGTAAGACGTATGTAGTTACAGAGTTATAATCATCAAACTCATCAATACAACCCTCCAAGCTCATAAAGGTGCAAGAATGACTGACGTTGAAAAAGTTTTTCTTGCACCTTTATGAGCTTGGAGGGTTGTATTGATGATTTTGATGATTATAATTCTATAACTACATACGTCTTACAGCCGCGGATAACATTTTAATCAACATACAACCTAGCACTGACCTGCAAATTGCAAAAAACGTAAGAAAATTTGAATTTCGCGGTCTACCCTGGAGCATCCACCTTAACGCCCTTACCACAAATGTATACACCCTTTTTGCTACGTACAAACAACATTGAAAGCGTTATTTAAAAGGAAGTTTTCTTCATAATCTCTTTCTTATCGCTAATGAGGTCTAGAACAATACTACGTAAGCCTTGCCAAGCCTTCAGCGAATAAAACTATCCAGACTGTTTCTTAATCCTTTCGCCCATTATATTTTAACCTCGAATTTTATTTAGAGATAAGCGAGAGGGTGTCCGGAGAAGTGGTTGAGTGCTAATGGACTTCCCTAGTCTTAGCTCGAGGGTATTCTGTTACTGGTGTGTGGCCACTAAGCGAGAAAGTAGCGGAGAGCGATTTTGAGTAAAAAAATTTTTAATAAGTTTTTTTTAAAATATACCAATTAAATCCGAACCGGTTGCAGTTTCAGCATGAATGTGGGTGGACGAAAGGGTTGTGGGAGATCAAAAGAGATGGATAGATTGTAAGAATGAGAAATTGTGTATGAAAGGTGTGACTGTAGATTTATGACGACTAATAGGTGTGTATGGACTACTGCCACCTAGAGTGGAACAGGGGTCGTAAGATGATAATGGTAACTTTAAATTTGACGATTTATAAGAGTTTTGTGATACCTACGTAAATAAAGTTCCTTTTGAGTTTGTAAAAAATAAAATTCAGACAAGTTACTACAGAGTTTCTTGCCGATGCTTCTCTGTAGAGCAGTATTAAGAATCAGTGGCAGTTGCAATATTAATGTGCACATACCTACAATCCTGGTAAAAAGATGAATGGAATGTGTGTATGAGTTGCGTATGAAAGGTATGACGTATATTTTATGCCGTTAAGAGTTTATGGAGATTACCACATAGTACATAGCAGGGGGTGCAAACAAACATGGGACAAGGGCCGAATGATGGTGATGAAACTTGATGAAAGAGTTTTGTCATAAAACCTACTTATATAAACTTCTTGTTGAGTTGGAAATAAAATCGAAAACTATAGTGTTTTCCTCAAGTTTGCTCATTTCAAGCACTTTTGACAGTTCAAAAGAACATTTATCTTTTCCTTTTTACTATTGGTTTGGGATTATTGATACTGATAGATAAGACATACAACAAAATTATAAGGGGCAGATTTAACTATTTCTTTGTATTTTTGAAGACCACTGTCATCTAGTCTTTCCCGTTACCAAAACTGATGCACACGCGATAAATCCGTTAAAAAGCGTTTAATTTTAATGATGTTAAATCGCTTATTGTATGGCTCGACCTCAACGTCGTGTTTCTATGTGCCTATCTCTCTATGTTTGTTAACGCCATTTTATTGGCACTATCTTAGTGTTTAATCCCAACAAAATCTTTTGTTCCTCTCACAATCAGTATTTATATTCTCCAAGACTCAGACGTGCACAAAGGATTAGATAACAGTTTCAATTTATTCCAATTAGGAATATCGCTACAACATTGTTGTGTTAAAGCTTAGAGTTATCATTTATTTATTTTATACGTATTTTAATGATGCAATAAAATTTATTTATTTATTTATGTACACACATAGAACTAATCAAGTAACAATTTAGGAAAATAATGTACAAAGGTACTACTTATTTCTAAAGAAAACTCTTTGAAAAGGAAAAAGGAGATGCTGAAAAAGTATAATAGGCTTAGGGTGTGTAAATAACAATAATGATAGATTAATTAATATTAAGACGAACAAAATATTACAAATGTGTACAATAAATACAATGCAGATATTAATAAGATAGAATAGATACATAAATCATACTTACTATTTAATACTTCACTATCATCACTATCACTACATAGTACTCGTATAAAACAAAGTCGCTGTCGTCTGTACGCCCCTATGTATACTTAAATCTTTAAAACTACGCAACGGATTTTGAATCAGTATTTTTTAATAGATAGAGTTATTCTAGAGGAAGGTTTATAATATTATGTATAATACATGCATAATTGCAACCGTGCGAAGCTGGGCCGGGTCGCTAGTAATAAATATATAGATCTTTGAATGTGCAAAACATTCAAAGTTTATGTATCAACTTCGCCTTTTTCCCGATTTCGTGAGTAAAAATTGCTCTCTCGGTCGAGCTTCGACTGCCTCGTTGGTCTAGGGTTTAGATGTGCCGCCTTCGGATCAACGGGTCCCAGGTTCGATTCCGCGGTCAGGCTAGTGTCTGTAATATACACCAATGATGTAATGTAAAACTGTTGTGTATGCTCGGTGCCGATGCCGCCGTGAGAAACGTTTTTATTTTCATTGAATAAACGCAATCATGTCTGAACGCACGTGTTTCCTTTAACGAAGACCACACAACTTCACATGGCGACCCTGCCAGCTGAAAATTAAGAAGAAAGAAGATAATATTACTATGGGGAAAACATACTCCAAAGAAGAAGTAGTTATAGCCCAAAACGCGAATGGGGATGCTTCTGCTTCAACTACCCAGCACATGCCAAGCGGGATTAGCACCGACTCCATCCTGTTGGTCACCGTCGTCGTCCTTTTAGTTGCTGCCATTGTATACTTCCTCTTTAAGAAGTGTCATACCCACGCAGTACATACGCTACGACGCGAGCTCAACGCTACCAGTCTTAACTACGTATCCAGACCCGACCTTGCCACCGCTCCGTAGCCAATCAAAAGACAGAAGAGAGAAGAGAACATTAGAGAAGACCTGAAAATCGAGCCTAGGAGAAAATCCAGGATATAACCAGACCATACCTTGCCACCACTCCGTAGTCAATCAAAAGACTGAAAAGATAAGACTTGAAAATCGAGGACATGCAGTTAGAAGTACCAAGCAGAGCCAAGCAGTACAGAGCGAGTCCGGTGTGTATACTGCGAGTTTATTAATTAGATATACGAGTTTACTATAAGTAATTAATTTCGCCTGTAGTCTTAATATAAATTTGATACATTTTATATACACATATATTATAATATTTGATTATATTCCGATGCCTGTAGCTGAACTAACGGCTACATATAATACCTTAAAAGATATCAAAGGTTACCTGGTAAAAATCGGACCAATCCGACGGCAGACATCAGAAACGTCAAAAAAAAAATTTGTCGAAGCTCAGGTTATCTATAGTCGTTTGGAGTTTATTTCTGCAGAAATCAGACAGAAGACCGACAAGTCCGAGATAAGCACCGAAAGCTTACGGTCTATCAACAAGTTAATTAATGATATACACTTATTGTATAGCACAATCGTGAGTTTAGTGTTAAAAAAAAGGAGATTCAGTTACAGAAAATTTAAGCCACAAAGACGAAATGGCAGCCGAAAATTTTGATTTGAAATCTGCTATTGCGTTAATACCCGTAATGACAGGCCACGAACAAGTCACTTTGCAAACGATAGATAGCATCCAGCTCTACAGTAGCATGCTGAATGAAGATGGTAACAAGAAGCTTATCGAGTTCGTGCTTAAAACGAGACTGTCCCAAAGTGCCAAACTTCGGTTAAACCCGAAATATAGTAGTGTTAGTGAACTAATTTCAGCTATGCGAAACAACCTTATACAAAAAAAATCATCTGTTGCTTTACAATCACAGCTGTTTCATAGTAAACAAGGTCATAGGACTATAGAAAAATATGGTTGCGAAGTTGAGAGCTTGTTTGTAGACCTCACTTTAGCTCAAGCTGACGGTGACGAAGAAAAATATCGCGTATTATTCCCACTAAATGAAAAAACGGCCATCAAGCGGTTCGCGGATGGACTATCGGACCCGCGCCTTAGCACGATTATTGCTTCACGGACGTATACCTCGCTGTCGGAGACTATTAGAGCAGCTATAGACGAACAGTCCTTACGTGTCGACGACAACCTCGAGGTTATGCAATTACAAACCAATAGGCCATACTCGTTTAATAAGAGCTTTTCTAGGTTTGATTCGCGAGGTAACCGTTTTTCGCGCTATCATCCACCAGACAACTCATTTAACGAGAGCGGGAAATACGAACATAAAACTTATAAGCCCCGGATATTTCATAATGGTTCAACACGTCCCCACCGTGGCTACCGTGGAAGGGGCAGACCCAATCGCGGGGATAGTAAACCTAATTTTGGATACAATCTGGCTCATACGACGCAGGATCTTTATCAACCCAATCAGGACACGAATGAGCCAGAATCAGAATTTTTTCGTCCCGAAAATGAATAAAACATATGTTATGAACTTCAATAATAGTAGTTACGTTTCTATGAATTTAGGTATAAGCAACAAAAAACTAGATTTATTAGTAGATAGCGGGGCAAGTCTATGCGTATTAAAGTACGAATCATTGTGTAGGTTTAGCGAATATAAAGATCAAGTACATATAGATAAGATTACAATTAGAGGTGTTAGCGGAAAATTAACTTCCGAAGGATACATTAATATGGACTTAAAAATACATAATATGACTTTCAAGCAAAAGTTTTACGTTTTCAAAAACTTATCGTGCTCTGTAGACGGTATAATAGGTGAAGATTTTTTGAAGCGTTATAACGCCATTATAGACTATAGTCAAAATGTATTGCGACTCACACAAAACAATAAAAATATTTGCGTGAGAATTAACGACAATAGCTCCGTACATTTGATACCACCTCGTTGCGAAGCGATCAAGTTCGTACCTTGCACTACGCAACATGATACAGTTGTTCTGGCCGAGGAAATCCAAAACGGTGTGTTTATTGCCGGAATGATAGCAAAACCACATAAGGGTCGTATACCAGTTAAAATATTAAATACCTTAGATAAACAGGTTATGGTTGACTTGTCTATGTTAGTGGTTTCGTCCATTGATAATTTTGAGTTGTGTCATTTTCATGAGGAAAATAAGTCAGTAGACCGTATCAAAACCCTATTTGGACTTTTAGATATGAGCTATTTGAATAAAGAAGAAAAGATTAACATTGAAAAAATATGTGCTAAGTACGCGGACGTTTTTCATTTGCCCGGCGACAAGTTGACGGTTACAAACTTAATGCAACACAATATCGTATTAAAGAAAGACGCCACGCCAGTATACGTTAAACCATATAGAATACCCCACTCGCTTAAAGGAGAGGTGGATAAACAGGTCCGTGAAATGTTAGACAATAACATCATAGAAGAGACCGTTTCCGAGTGGTCCAGCCCAGTATTATTAGTGCCAAAAAAAGCAGATAAATCGCAGGAAAAAAAATGGAGACTTGTCATAGACTACAGACAATTAAATAACAGAATTCAGGACGACAAGTTTCCCTTGCCTAATATTACAGAAATATTAGACTCGCTTTCTGGGAGTGTTTATTTTTCCAAACTAGATTTATCTCAATCTTACTATCAGTTATCTTTAAATGATAGTTCGCGGAAATACACATCTTTCAGCTTAAATAAAATGTACCAACTTTCGTTAAGTAAAACTTCACGTAAAACCACTGCTTTTTCAGTGGGCAAGCAGTATCAGATGAAACGCTGCCCAATGGGGCTGAAAACAAGTGCTAGTGTTTTTTCAAGGCTGATGACCATCGCGATGGCCGGCCTTAATTACAACAAATGTTTCCAATATTTAGACGATTGTGTTGTGATAGGCAAGTCCATGGATCAGCATAATTCGAATTTAATTTGTGTGTTGAACCGGTTAAGAGAGGTTAATCTAAAATTAAATCCCATGAAGTGCGAGTTTTTAAGAAGGGAAATTATATATTTGGGCCATAAAATCACAGCAGGCGGCATATTTCCAGACCCTGATAAAGTAAATATTATGAACAACTTCCCACGACCAACATGTGCTGACGAGGTAAAACGCTTTGTCGCGTTCGCCAACTATTACCGGCGATTCATATCACGTTTCGCCGACATTGTATTCCCTTTAAATAAGCTTTGTAAGAAGGGAGCGAAATTTAATTGGACTACAGATTGCGAAACAGCATTTCAAAACTTAAAACACATTATGACAAGTCCGCCGATTTTAGACTATCCCGATTTTTCTGATTCCAATGTTTTCCAGTTACATACGGATGCATCAAAATTCGGCCTAGGCGCAGTATTATCAAACAGTAACGGTAGGGTTATCGCCTACGCGAGTAGAAGTTTAAAGCCGGCTGAAACACGATACCCCATCATAGAATTAGAATTATTAGCAATCGTTTGGGCAGTCCGGCACTTCAGACCGTACCTGTACGGCAGAAAATTTAAAATATTAACAGATCATAAGCCACTTGTATATCTCTTTAGCTTAAATGACCCGTCTAGTAGGCTGACTAAATTTAGGCTTTATCTCGAAGAGTACGATTTTGACGTAGAATATGTTCCAGGTTGTAATAATGCAGCCGCCGATGCATTAAGCCGTATATCAATATCGTCTTGCGATTTAAAGAATATGCACGATAAAGCAATCATGGCAATGACACGAGCCCAAAAGAAAAAGTTGCAACAGTGTGAACTTAACGAAAGTACATCGCAATTGCCTTTTTGTAACCCACACCAGCCCGCAACAGTAGAGGTTCTCAAAAGACCTCACGATGTAATTGAACTTATTTTTTGTGACAAAACCGTACAATCGGAGTTATCACATATTAATAACGTAACAACTTCGGAACATAATCACTGCATATTTTTACCTGCACGGTCATTAATTTATCTACGTACCCAATCGTTATCTACTCCGTCAGTGTTAGCGAGGGATCTAGAAAATTTGTGCAGTAATATAAAAATAAAGGAAATATTAATTATTAAAAGCAAAAGTAATGCTTTACAAATAAAAATGTTGTTGCGCGCTCTGAGAGAATCACAGGCCAGTTCTCCGCGTATTCTTATAGCAAGGGGCATCACACGCGTAACTGATAGCGAACAAATTAAAGTAATTCTAAACGATTATCACCTCCTACCAACTAGTGGGCATGCAGGTATAAACAGAATGCTTAGTAACATAAAGAAAAAGTATTTCTGGCCTGGAATAACTAGTGATGTCATTAATTATGTACGTAAATGTAAAAGTTGTCAAATACATAAATATTCAAATAAAAAGGTAAAACAACCTATGGTTATAACATCGACTGCCAACTCAGCTTTCGAGATCGTCAGTTTAGATTTAATGGGGCCTCTAGAGATAGATAACTATAGTAACAGGTATATCTTAACCCTGCAGTGTAATCTGACTAAGTTTGTAGAGGCGTATCCATTGGTACGCAAAGATGCACAAACAGTGGCTAAAGCATTTGTCGACAATTTTATATTAAGATACGGTATACCAAAACAAATTTTATCCGATAAAGGCACGGAATTTATTTCGTGTATTTTAGTGGAAATATGTGAAATTTTGAAGGTCGAAAAGCTTTTGTCCACCCATTACCATCACGAAACTTTAGGCTCACTTGAAAATAGTCATAAACATTTGGGTGCTTATCTCAGAATTCAGTGTGAAGGCAATAAAACAGATTGGAGTAACTGGATACCATTCTGGTGTTTCTCATATAATACGTCAGTGCATAGCGAAACGAAGTACACTCCATTCGAATTGGTGTTCGGGAAAACATGTAATTTGCCCAGTAACTTACTTTTAGATGTCGAACCTTTATACAACTATGATGATTACCCTAAGGAACTGAAGTTCAGACTAGCAAAGGCTCAAGCCGAAGCCAAACAAAACCTAATACAAAGTAAAATATCAAGAAAACTTGCTTATGACAAGTCCACTAATTCCATGCATTACAAAAAAGGAGACCGGGTCTTATTAAAAAACCAGACTGGGGGTAAGCTTGAAAGTTTATATACTGGCCCGTATGAAGTCATAGAAGACTTGTCACCGAACGTAAAGATTTTAAAAAACAATAGGATATCTATAGTACATAAGAATAATACCAAATTGTTTTATTTGTGATTGTATCCCTTTTAGTATAAGCACTATAATAAGTTAGTATAATTAGCCTAGGATAAAACGTGATTTCTGTATACGTCTTTGATTTTTTTTGTTGGGAGGGGTTGTAGTCCCATCTTTTCGGGGGAGTTGTAATATACACCAATGATGTAATGTAAAACTGTTGTGTATGCTCGGTGCCGATGCCGCCGTGAGAAACGTTTTTATTTTCATTGAATAAACGCAATCATGTCTGAACGCACGTGTTTCCTTTAACGAAGACCACACAACTTCACATGTCTTTGTCTAAACCAGAGGCACTTGCTCTGAGTCTGGGTGTCATTAGTGTTCGTGAATTACATGGTTGTAAACTTTTCCCGCGATCCAGGTTATACCAAGCCCATGGGTTTCGTATAAAAAGAAAAAGAAATAGACAAATATTTTTTAAACATTGTTATTGTATAATATTTTCAGAAATCACTTTTTTTTTCAGCTGCATCATACTGCGATGGCGCTCGAGACGCTACATGCCCCAGGATTTGTGGTCCCTCACTGCAAAGTGAACCTGTCTGCGCCACAGATGGGTACATTTACCCATCTCTCTGTGAGATGAGAAAGAAGACTTGCGGGAAAGGTGGGTAAAAACAACCTACTTTTCAACTACGGGAATCTTCGATCTCTTTAGTTCTTATGACTGCCTGGTAGGTCCCGTTGCGTATAGGACAATCCCTTTAGGAATTGACTGCGTGGTGACTGATTTAGTTATTTAAAATACATAGTGTCACCACCCCATTCTATCCCGAGGGTGTTATAAGAGGCGACTGGAGGAAATTACATAGCAGAAAATATATGTGCCCTGCGGCTTTGCTCGCGTAGAATTTGTTTATTAAAATATAACTGTGCCTTGGATTTCGTGTGGTGACGGATTTAGAATAAATAGTGTCACTACCTCATTCCATACTGAGGGTGTCGTAAGAGCCGCAAAAAGGAAATGACAAGGCTGAAAACCTGGCTGCACGGAAAATTTGATACGAAACCTTGTGCCAACCCGTGTGGCCAGCGTAGTACAGTAGGCTAACCCTACCGACCCTACCGACTCAGCAGTGGGTAATTTTTGGGTTGAATAGTAGTAGTAGTGCCTCGGATAGTAAAAAATAGTTAAATGAATTCTAGGTTACTTCATATCTGCCAATAAAAATCCACTCAACATCTCTCCAGCCGTTCCCGAGATTACCCTGACATGACAAACATACATAATGACTGCCTCGTTGGTCTAGTGGTTAGATGTGCCGCCTTTGGATCAACGGGTCCCAGGTTCGATTCCGGGGTCGGGCAAGTGTCTTTGTCTAAACCAGAGGCACTGGCTCCGAGTCTGGGTGTCATTTCTATCTATAATATGTATGTATTTACAAAAAAAAAATGTATATAAGTAGTTTATCATCCATCTCGTTACCATAACACAAGCATTAAGTTGCTTAGCTTGGGACGAGATGGCGTTGTGTGAAATGTCCAAGGATATTTATTATATTTATTTATTTATTTATAATGACCGTCATTTAGTATGCTGGTTACGACGCTCGCCATCTATAATTGAGGGGTGACAATTTCTATTCTAAGCCACACGGACCGTCTTTAAATACTCATTTATCTTCTGTTTTTTTACTTCCAGGTGTCAGGCTATCCCCAGACCAAAATTCCTGTTCTAGAGCTCAGGGTTCCAAATGTGAGCATAGGTGTACTTCCGAAAGGGATCCAGTATGTGGTACCAATGGAAGAACTTATTTGAACAGGTGTATGCTGCAGGTGGAAATATGCAGGTAATATTTAGCTGCCTAAATGGCATAGTGGATTACCTCGTTCACTGGAGTTACCCGAAACTATACTTATGGGTATTGTGTTACCAGCTATTTTCTATTAGCCATCAGATGCGATGCAACCACATTTAAGTCTAAGCTAAGCAGTTTTACTGTGTTCCGTCGTGTGTATGTGAGAGCCGGTGCCCGACAGGGCACTTTCTTGAATTGCCTGCTCCATCTTAGACCATGGCGTTGCTTTCCATCACGCAGGGCTAGTAACTGGTGAAGAACCTCTGGTGTTGCAAAATAACTTGACTCTATTTTCTCCTTATTATGAAGTGAATCCACCAAGTATTGGAATCTTGTGTTAGAATCTCTTAACGCAATCAATATAATTAGAAAATTTTATATTGAGTGTTTGACTCTTGACTTGGGTAAATCAGAAAACATGTAAAGATTTCTATCCCTTTCTTACTTCCAGGGTTGGCATCAATTTGTCTCACTTAGGCGCCTGTAATAACATCAGTGCTCACCGAGAAAATTGTCCCGTGGACTGCTCTCAAGCGCCTTTGGACGGACCCATCTGTGGTTCTGACGGCAACGTCTATAAGAGTACATGTCAAATGAAACTGCTGACTTGCGGGTAAGCTCTTGTCCATTTATGATCTCCTGGTACTTTTAAATGAATCACGAATAGTCACACATTAAGTAACCCAAAATTGCTGTGCTCCGGGTGCCACTTTCTTCGCCAATTATCTTCGCCAAATATAAGAAATAGGACCGTAAAAAAATGACAAGCTGTTTCTCATGCCAGTTCTTCTCAACAGTGGTCGCGTACAAAACGCGATGTAAATAGTCGAATGTTGTAGTGTATAAATGTTATCAATGTTGACAATTTGTGCATAGTGACGTAAGCAAAATAAATTATTTGAATTTGGAAACGCTGTGCCAACTCGTCTGACCAATTTGGCACAGTAGGCTAGTTACCCTCCATATAATGGGAGGAAGCACGACTCAGCGTGCCATTTATTGGCTGAGTAGTAGTAATATTATCAACTGGAACACACGCTCGATATAAAAACATGTTTCTTTTTGATTTTCAGTCAAGGAGTGGTACGAACGAATAAGAAACATTGCCAGACTACAAGACACTGTCGTGAGTCCTGTTGGAGAGCAGCTAAGCCAACCTGCGGTTCCGATGGCAAACTCTATGCTAACGCCTGCAGAATGAAGGCCAGCAACTGTGGGTGAGTGATCAATGATATCTCTTTGCGTTTATGATGTCCTGGTACCTATACCGAATATAAACCGGTTTTAAATGTCAATACATGGCTGGACGCGCTGGGTGCCAGCCAGTCCTGTGAAATTGTATTCATAGATAGTCTCTTAACAACCTTTATAAGGTCATCCGTCCCCGAACTCGAACTAAAGTTTGGGGTCACCTGACTCCGAGGTTTCTCATAGCTCTTTACATCTCTTTACATTGCATCAGGAGTGAATCACACCAGCATAAATATTCCTTCAGGACATGTAACGCTTTTTCTCACTTAGTTAATATCGCGAAAAATAAAAGTTGGTCAAAACATACAATTTCTTTTTGGGCGCCGGAGATACCCTCTATACCGTTACCCTCCCACATGCACTCGCGGAGGAATGCCTTGACGTCAGTGGATGTGATAGGGTAATGTGGAGATTCGAGGGCCTGTAGGCAATAGCGGCGTACTCCCTACCAACTAAAGCTCCTCCTTTCTCGCGTCCCAGAGGAGGGATCCATCTCTGCGCACCCCGGAATCCCACATAACCCGGGAATACAGAGGATCTCTGACACGTAAAAGAAGTGTCGACGAAGCTTAATTGTACACAAGTACGGAAATGGCTCACACCATTATGATTTGCAGTAAACACGTCTTCGAAGTACCAATGGCCTTCTGCGTCTCCCAGGAGAGGACTTCTGGTAGCGAATCCTGCCCTAAGGACTGCATCGGGCAGAAGGAAAAGCTGGTTTGTGGTTCAGATGAAATGGTGTACAGAAACGAGTGTGAAATGAAGATGCTGAACTGTGGGTGAGTAGCACGGGTCTTTGGAAGTATAGTAGCCGGAAAACTGCCTTGTTGGTCCAAGGGTTGTATGAGCCGCCTTTAGATCACAGGTACCCGGTTTGATTCCGGGGTCGGGCAAGTGTCTTTGTGTAAATCAGAGGCACTTGCGTTGAGTCTGGGAGTCATGTGTGTTCGTGAATTACAATTTTCTAAGCAGCCCTTCAAAACAGGTATACACAGTGCAGGAATTCCGTTTAAAAAAATCGAACATATTTTTTAAATGACCTGCTCTAGCATTTGGAAAATACTGATTACTTCAATTATTATATATTTACTTTACTATGTTTCTTGGATTCTACGTGCTTATTTTTCTAGTTATGACTGCTGACTATTATTATAAAAAAATTAAGTAGCAATTTGTTTTCTGAAAGTTCGCAGACAGTCTTTTCTTTCATTATGGCTATAGGTATTTTGTTAGACCATATATATTGCTCTTAAGATTTTTAATTTACTTAGTTGTTTTTCTATACCTATAAAAGTTACTTTCGCTTGAACAATTTCGTTCTCTGCAATTCCGGACGAAATATGACAGTTCTATTTTTATTAGCTCTACATAGAACTACAAAAATCTAGACACGCCGAAGTACTGAACCTTTGCTCTTTTTAAAGAAACTGTATATTTTCAGTGTTAGCAACAGAAAGACAATAAAGAAGGTGGACATGGAGAAGTGCAAAGGCAAGATGAGCCGGTGTACCAAGGTCAAATGTCCTACCGAGTTCGATCCCGTCTGCGGAACCGACCAGAAGGTGTACAACAACCCTTGTCAACTGAAGGTTGCTACATGCTTGTGAGTATACTACTTGAGATCTAACTATTTGGATTTAGAATACATAGTATTTTTCCGTGTGGTGACGGATTTCGAATATAATTTTTCACCACCCCATTTCATCTTGAGGGTGTCGTAAGAGCCGACAAAAGGAAATGTTAAGCCGAAAGACTAGCGCAAGAGAAGGAAAACATGATACGAAACCCACGTCTGGCCACAGTAGATTGAGTAAAAAAATAAATAATAAATATCCTTGGACATTTCACACAACGCCATCTCGTCCCAAGCTAAGCAACTTAATGCTTGTGTTATGGTAACGAGATGGATGATAAACTACTTATATACATTTTTTTTTGTAAATACATACATATTATAGATAGAAATGACACCCAGACTCCGAGCCAGTGCCTCTGGTTTAGACAAAGACACTGGCCCGACCCCGGAATCGAACCCGGGACCCGTTGATCCAAAGGCGGCACATCTGACCACTAGACCAACGAGACCAACATGCTTGAGTGGAGACCGCGAATCGGCAAGCGTAATGTGGGAAGGCCCTCTGCTAGATGGAGCGACGATCTGCGAAAGGTTGCGGGCAGCAGCTGGATGCGTCAAGCTGAAGACAGGGCGCTATGGCGCTCTTTAGGGGAGGCCTATGTCCAGCAGTGGACTAATGTGGGCTGATGATGATGATGATGATTCTATCCTGAGGGTGTCGTAAGAACCTAGAGAAAATGTTGAGACAAAACAATCTAGCTTCAATAGATCCTTTTGGTCTAGCGGTTGAGGTGCCTTTGGATCATAGATCCCCGCTTCGATTCCAGAGTCGGGCAAGTGTCTTTGTATAAACCATAGGCACTTCGTCGGGTGTCATTTGTGTTCGTGAATTACTATGCGATACAGATTATCGCTAGTGCAGTGCGATAAAAAAAATCCATTTTCATCCCCCCATCTCGGAAAGAGTATTTTTGCTCTTCGATATCTGAGTGCAAAAGCCGTTTTTATTCGCTAGAGAATAAAGTATTTTTGCTCTTCGATATCTGAGTGCAAAAGCCGTTTTTATTCGCTAGAGAATAAAGTAAAGATTATTCTGTAATACTTACCTGTCATAATGTAGTAATTAATACCTAAACTGAAATAAAAGTGTACCTATCTTGTGATTGTAAACGTGGAATGAAAAGTTACGTGTTGCACTCGAGTGCAAAGATTTTTCACCTCGTGCTCTTTTGATTCCCTCGCTAACGTTCAGGATTCTAATTTTGAATCACCCGCTGCGCTCGTGATTCAATTTTAGAATCCTTCGCTTGCTCGGTCATCAAAATTGAACACGCGGTTAAAAAGCAACTTTGCACTCTTGTATAACAAATAACTATTGTTGTTCAGGAAAGGAATACAGCTAGCTCACTTCGGCAACTGCACGCTGCTTCCCCGTTTCAAAGAAGACTGCCCTGAGAGCTGCGAGAATGCTGTAGAGCAGCCAGTGTGCGGATCCGACGGCAATGTTTACAAGTGAGGATTATTAATTTATTTAACTACTAGCGACCCGCCCCAGCTTCGCATGGGTGCAATGATGAACATCTAAAATTTATCAGTGTTTCTCTACAATATTATGTATGTATTATACTTTTAGGATATAAAGCCGGATTTATTTAAAAAAAGGAACAAATGTACTACACGAATTACAGTGATTTTATTAACTTATAAGATTTAAACCTATTTAAAGCAATTTTTAACAGTAACTAACATTTAATCGGTAACCAATATTTAATCAGTTACCAATATTTAGTCAGTAACCAATATTTAATCAGAATTACAATCGAAATATATAAACAGCTGTTAATTATGATCTATACCTCATGACAACCTTCCCGTCCGAACGCCGGCGAGCAAATGCATCGATCAACCAAATTACCTCCCTTTTAAAGAAGTCGTGCAGTGACGTCACCGCAGTGCAGTAGACAATTTGTGATTATCCTAACAATACAAAACTTCCTCTTGAATAAATAAATAAATAAATATCCTTGGACATTTCACACAACGCCATCTAGTCCCAAGCTAATCAACTTAATGCTTGTGTCATGGTAACGAGATGGATGATAAACTACTTATATTTTTTTTTTTTGTAAATACATACATATTATAGATAGAAAACACCCAGACCCGGAACAAATACTTGTAGGTCGTACAAATATTTCTTCCGTGCGGGGATAGAACCCGCGACATGCTGCGCAGCAGTCGATCGCTCAACCACTGCGCCAACGAATAACTCTATCTATTAAAAAACCGGTTCAAAATCCGTTGCGTAGTTTTGAAGATTTAAGCATACATAGGGACGGACAGACGACAGCGAATTTGTTTTATACTATGTAGTGATAGTGAAGAAACACACGCCAACTGCATAATTACCGATATCAACTTAAAGATAGTATTATTTCTAAACAACATACAAAGGCAATCCTACAAATTACAGGCATGCTATAGCACTCAAATTAATATCTTACAGCGAGACAATGTAACACAAAATTAACGTCTTATACATAGTTAACAAAGACTAATGAAAAACAAAATACAATAAAGACATTTAAGAACATTCAATTTCAGTATAAATATTACTATTAATTTTATTCCATTATTGGGCCTAACATGAACATGTTAAACAGTAGGCCCCGGAACACTGTAATTGACATCGTAAACACATTGATAGTGTCAATTTCCAGGGAAACTTCGTTGTATTTCTTTATTTTCGCACGCGATAGCATGCTAGATTATTGTTTAAATTTGGCTTCGTTTATGATATAGTTAATTCCCCAGACGGGTAACTCCAACGTAAACGGTGCTTGGCCGCCCTAACTCTTTATGACATAATAGAATGTCGTCGTAGTCGCTGTTTCATGAGACATTGCCCGCGTGCTACTTAGCAAAAATAGTCGGTATATTTCATTACAAGTGCGGAAAGGCTGTCATTGCAAAAAGTTCCGACAAATGTTGACAGTTGGAACAAATGGCAATGACGGCTCCGCACGTGTAGTGAACGACTATTTTTAATACAGTTGCGACAAAATGAAGCAATTTAATAAAATAATAAAAACACAATTAACTCGCAAAAAAAAAATTCTGAAAAATAGCGCCAACCGTAGAATACAAGCAGAGTTTTATTGTTCTTCACCCATTCTGGTAGGCAAAAGGAACTATGCCCATACAGCCAAGTCTTCAGTAGAATTTTTTATTGATATGAAATGAAAATTAAATTTAATGAGATGAATGAAATGAAATGAAACCTAACGTCATCCCCGGTCCAGCCTGTTCAGAAACACACAGACAAAACAAAAATTGTAAAAAAAAAATCTTTTGGTTTATGTACCGTGTATACTGTAAAAGTGGTTATTTCAATATTACAAAGAGACACTCCAATTTTATTTATTTCTATACATATTTGTATAGATTTATTGTTAAACATTTCAGGTCGGAATGCGAACTGCGACACGCGACGTGTGGACAGCACGTGGTACCGGTAGCTGCCGCCCACTGCCGCACCACGGCCTTATGCCACGAAGAGTGCCCCGACACACCCGCCTTCGTCTGTGGCTCCGACAACCGCTTTTACAAGAACGAGTGTCTTATGAAGAAAGAGAACTGCGGGTGAGGCTTCTACCGTTATATCGAGTTTTTCAACAAGAGATTTGTTTTTCAATTTGGGGCAACACCAAACACCGACATTAAGTTTTTTTTACGTATACATAGAAATGCTTTGGCAATTCTTACAATGAATTTAATTTTGCTCGAAAATGGAATCAAAATAACTAAAATCCACTGTGATAATTGTGGTTCTGTTAAAGTTACATTTCGTAAAATTCGTGATATTTTCGGATGACATAATCGTCCTTCTGAAGTTCGAGTTTGGATAACCCCACAGTAATAAACCAGTGGTGTTAAATCTCACGATCTGGCTGGCCACACAACTCAGAATCTCAAAATAAAAAACAAATGCCAACTAACTACCAGGATAACATAATCAACAAAGAGGTTTTGTCCACAGTAAACACGTGTTCGTGGTACCACTGAAACGCTGCTTGGCTCGTTTCCAATATTCGGGCTGCGCTCGCGTGTGCTCGCCTGAATACGACCCCGTGTGCGGCACCGACAATAAAACATACTCCAACAAGTGCTTCTTGGAGATGGAGAACTGCCGATCTAGGTAACCTCTTCGAGTATTATGATCGCCTAGTACCTACTTTCAACTTACACTACTAGTACGCAGCCCATATATGAGTGACTCCTAAGTCGCGCATCTTCCAATACATGGAGAGTAATTAGCCTACTGTGCCACGCTGGCCAGACGAGTTGGCAGAAGCTTTCCTTTCAAGATTTCCTATAACTTCAAATGTATGTATGGGCTGATTTAATATTTGCTTATAAAGCATGAAACAAGGACTTCATATTCGAACAAGCGATTTGAAAGTTAATATTGATTCTTATTGTTTTATTTCAGGAGTTTGGTGCAGCTGAAACATTTAGGCACATGCACGGAGCCAATAGCAGAGGAACCTAAAAACTACTTATATCGATAAACCAATCGACTACAAGTCACATCGATATATCGCTTTCTTTCCTTAATCGTTGTCTTGGGAAGAATAGTCCCACTATTAGTGCCAACTTTCATTATAAGAAAAAAAATATAAAGTAATTTAAGCGACCAATCTTATTCGTCTTCCAATAATCAATATTTACATTGTCTTAGATAATTATTATTCATAATTCGATCGAATTTACTGTCTCATTATTTAGTGATGTAATTTGAAAACCGAACGACTGTTATGCCAATAAGTCCAAAAATTAAAAATCGTTTCTGTATCGAAATCTCGTCATCAAAATGGCGGGGTAAACAAAATGGCCGAGTTTAAAATAAAATTTAGTGATTTTAGACGTAATATTTTAATTAGACTGTTTATTTAATTGTTCTATTTAGTTTCTTTATAAGAACACTTTTTGTAAATAATTAGCGAATTTTCAAAGTATTTATTTTGATTTTTAAGGAAATGATGCATTTAGATAAAGACTTTATTATTTTTACAGTACTTGTAACATTATGACAATAAGAATATAATAAGGCTTTTTTATTATGAATTGGATCAGCAATCAAATTGAGTATTGAAATTTAAATATAATTGATTTTTTCTTCAATTTTGAAATGCGAGTTTTTTTAATTTGAAGACATGGCCACTTTTGTTATGTCGTATTTCACGAAATAGTGACATAAATAAATTGTTTATATCGCTCAAATGTTTGTCAACGTTATTATTCAGAACCGTTTTTGTAATCATATTTTGCATACCAATAGTTATAATACTCTGTACTCCATGTATACCTAGTATCCGCAATAAAAAATGAGTAAATAAAATATGGTTTACGAAACTTGGTTTAAATATTAAACTAACTATTAGATTATTATTAAGGTGGGTACTGACCAACGTTACGAGGTTTAATGTAACATTCGCATCGAGCGTCAAGCATTTAAAATCGGCGTAACATTCTTGTCAAAACTCTGTGCTCCGTATTCGCCGCCAGTTCACTCAAGACGGCCGACAACGAGGCCGTGTTTGAATATATTTTTATTACTACTTAATTATTGTTTCATCCAAATTAAAAAGTACAGAGATTTTTCATGGTTCCACTCCATGTTCAATTAAATAATTACGAAAGGAACGTCGTGTGATCACTAACTGTGTTTGCAACAGCGTACTGACTGAACCGCGTAACAGTCAAAGGATTAGCCAAAAAACGGACAGCCGGGTGGAGCACTCAAAGCGAGCAACGAGCGGCTCGTTGCCCGCTGTTTTCGCCGTAACACGACGTACTGACTGCGCGAATGCTCGCTGTGTACACGTTACATTACGGCCCGTAACGCCTGTCAGTACCCAGCTTTAGAATTAGATTAACCGTGTGGTGACGGATTTAGAATACATAGCGACACCCCCATTCCATCCTGAGGGTGTCTTAAGAGCCGACAAAAGGAAATGACAAGGATGAAAACCTAGCTACAAGAGAAGGAAAACTTAATACGAAACCCTGTGCCAACCCGTCTGGCCAGCGTGGCACAGTAGGCTAATTACCCTCCCTGTGATGAGAGGAGGCCCGACTCAGCAGTGGGTTATGTATGGGCTGCGTAATAGTAGTAATAGATTATAACTTGCTGTATGATATTTAGTGCTTTTTGTAAACAAGAGCAATTATTTGAAAAAAAAAGGAACTGCATAGTGTCTTGCCTGCTATTCTCTGAAGAGCAGCAATCCGAACCAGTGGTAGTTCCAGCATGAACGCAAGGGTTGTGGGAGATCAAAAGAGATTGATATATTGTAATAATGAGGAATTGTGTATGAAAGGTGTGAATGTAGATATGACGACTGATAGGTGTGTATGGATGGTCCGTGTGGTGACGGATTTAGAATACACAATGTCACCAACCCATACCGTCTGTTGGGTGTCGTAAGAGGCGACTAAAAGAACGCAAGAGGCAGATCACTTAGCCCCAAGAGAAGGAAAACTTGATACAAACCCTGTGCCAACCCGTCTTGCCAGCGTGGCATAGTAGGCTATTTTCCCTCCATGAATTTGGAGGAGGCCCGACCCAGTAGTGGGTCATTTATGTAGGAACGGAACGTAAGGTGATGGGTGAAACGGAACGCGAGCGTGAGTGAAGGATGGGGAGAGGTGCGAAAGGGACGGGGAGAATGGTTTGAGCAGTGAACGAAGAGTGCACGAAGTTTTCATTTTTAATTAGTTTTTGGTGGAAATAATAAACGAAGTTAATCAAACAAAGTATTTTTATTGAGGCAAATAGGAATCCCACATTTATGAGCTGTCACGATGACGATGAGGTGTATGGAGACTACCACCTAGCGTGGGACAGGGGCTACAGTCTCCAGTGAGGCCGGTGGCACATCGCGGGATCTAATGCCGACATAAGCCTCAATGACTGAGAGCGTCCCAGTTACGCAGGATGCCCTCCGTTATCCCAGCACGTCGGGGCGTGGTTTGAGTTAAATGGGCAATGGGAGTGAACCCCGTGGCCCTGGTTTGGGCAGTCGAGGATCGCTGTTGGTTTTAGTGGGTAGGTCGGGGCGCAATTCACCATCTCTACGCGCCCCGGAGTCTCACATAGCCAAACCAGTCCCCAACGGCCGGGTATCCATGAGGATCCATGTGGCGTCGTGCGACGGGTCGTTCTCTTCCCTGCAATATGGTTGAGGAGGGCGATGGCTGCCGCATGCGTCATGCTTGTGAACAGGTGCCGTTGCTGGGGGTCGGTTGGCTCGGGCGTTATAAGGTTAGTGTTGTTGATTACATCAGGCAGTTGTTTGGCCCTTTGCGACTATTGCGCGAGTTTACTCTCACAATAAATGGCGATCTAAAAAGAGCAACTACAGAGTTTCTTGCCGACTCTTCTCTGTAGAACTGCATTCCGAACCGGTGGTAGATGGTAAATTTTAAATTTTATTTTGTTGTTTGACTTGTCAAAAGAGCTCTAATGAGCCAACTTGATTAAATGAGTTTTGAATTTTTAATTTTGATCTCCGACGCAATAATAAAGAAAGGGGCGCCACAGTAGTTTTTTTTTACGAAACCCACTGCAATAGCTGTAACCTGTATTGCGGGGGCAGTTTACAAACATGCAATTCACAAGCACAAATAACACTGAAGGTTCGTCAGAATGCGTACTGACGAACCTGTGGGGCCCCAAACGCGACGTGTGAGGGTATAACGTTGGGTTTTTAGTGGGTAGTTGAGTATTCCGGAATCTCACATAATCACTCCCACAATCCCAGCCATACCAAAAAAAAATCCTGAAGTGTCAGCGCACGTTGGACAAAAGCGACAATCAAAGACACGGTGGTTGATTATTATGTCTACTTCAGGGCTTCAAACCTCCACAAAACCCGGCCAGCCTCAACGGCCAGTAGGATTTATGACTAAAAACATCTTTTTTTTCTTTTTTTTCTACCCTGACCTGTCTATAAAAATATAAAAATGATTGTTTGTCAGTATATCCTTTATAGAATCGTTAATTATACATTTGATCATGTGATGATCTTCAGGAAAGTATTGTGAACTAAACCAGGGAGGTTTCTGATAAAAAAAAGAAAATTGGTTAATGTATTCCTTCAAATTTTAGCGTACGAAACCACGAATGTATCTAATAAAAAAATGAAAATTGGGTAATCTATTCCTTCAATTTTAATGTATTTAGCGAACGAGACCACGAACGTATCTGATAAAAAAAAAGAGAAAATTGGGTAATGGTTTTCTTCAAATTTATTTTAGTTAGCGCAAGAGACCGCGAAGTTTTCTGATAAAAAAAAGAAATTTGGGTAATGTTTTTCTTCAAATTTATTGTATTTAGCGAACGAGACCACGAACGTATTTGATAAAAAAAAGAGAAAATTGGGTAATGGTTTTCTTCAAATTTATTTTAGTTAGCGCAAGAGACCGCGAAGTTTTCTGATAAAAAAAAGAATATTGGGTAATGTTTTTCTTCAAATTTATTTTAGTTAGCGCAAGAGACCGCGAAGGTGTCTGATATAAAAAGAAGAAAATTGGGTAATGTATTCCTTAAAAAAATATTTTAGTTAGTGGCGTTCAACGCGCGCAGTTACAGCTAGTATTTTCATAAATACTATGGCTACGCAAACCATTAGAACATAAATGACGATTCAATTCACTCATCATCTTATTTGAGGCCGATCATTCATATAGATGTTCATCGAGACTGAACTTTAAAACGTATTAGCTAAAGTTTAAATTCATACTAACAAAGTGTGATAATAAATGGTTGTTACAAAACAGTGTTATCATGGACAAAATTAAACCAATTGTAAATTTAGCGAGGACAAACACTGCAGTTGTCTAAATACAGTTGGTTTTATTTAATCGATTTCTTTATAAATTATTTCTCGCACGAGTTTTTAACAAAATAGTAATTAGCTTTGGCTTAAAAAGATTTTGGTTTGGCCAAAGGAGGATGATAATGACGAAGTTAAGCTTTTTTATAGAAACACGAGCTGACCCGGCAAACATTTTTTAGCCTTATACATAACTAGCTGCTCCCCGCTGTATCACACGCGTTCTAATGGAATTAATTTTTTGAAGTTCCTGAGATTAGCGTGTTCAAACAAACAAACTCTGCAGCTTTTTAATATTAGTATAGACTAGCGGCCCGTCCCGGCTTCGCACGGGTGCGATGTTACCTGAGGGTGACGCTACGGGGCGAAGCTAGTAAAAAAAGTAGCTTAAGTTACTCCTTATATCATCAGCTACCTATCAGTGTCAAAGCCCGTCAAGTCGGTCCAGCTAGACAGACAAAAATTAAAAAAGAAATCGGTCTGTGTTACTTACGCATTTAGTAAAAAGTGGTTAATATATTATTACAAACAGACACTCCAATTTTATTTATTTGTATATTTATGTTTAGTATATACGTAAGTTATACTAAACATATATATATATATATACGTTTAGTATAACTTATATATATATTTTAAGTTTAGATCGACCTTAGTAGACAATTTGACACTATTTTAATGTTAAAAATTGTACAATTTTTATTAAATGAGGGTGGCCAACATATAAAAAATCCAGAGTGGCTAACGTGCCACTGTCGAATGTAATTTTGTATAAATTAATAAATAAAAACCCTACAAGTATTGAAGAAGAAAAATAAGTATATAGGTACGTATTAATGCACCCGACCCTTCTTGCGGATAAAATTTTAGATGACTTCTAAAAAAATACTCCTGTTAAATCACAAGGGCTTAGATTTAGAATTCATTGTGTCACCACCCCATTCCATTCCGAGGGTGTAGTAAGAGTCGACTTAAGTAAATGACAAGGCCGATAACCGAAGGCCGAAAGCCGATTCGTAAGAGAAGGAATAGTAGCCAGCGTGGCATAGGCTACTTACCCTCCATGTAATTGGTGGAGGCATGGCTCAGCAGTGGGTCATTAATGGGCTGATTAGTAGTAGTAGATAAATATTTATGGAAATATATATCATATTTACTAGATTAGTAGACACATATCTGTCTGTCATGGCTTTTGTAAAGTTTGGTAATTGAAGAAGAAAGTACATACAAATATTGATACTTTAAGATGATTAAAATGACATTATGCAAACAAGAATAGATCTTAACTATTTGCAGAACACAATTCGCTAAATCTCGCTGTAAAGTTACACAAAATAAATATTTGTACAAAGAGTACAATAGAATAGAAAAATGGTTTATGGTAAAACTAATGGCATTTACAATCGTCAACGGATACATATATTTTATGATACCGAGAAGACCTGGCTGAAGAATTTCAGTGGGCTTACATATAATACATATAACTAACCAGTTTCGTTTGGTTCCGAAAGCTCAACTAAAATATGAGTTTAATAATCAAAAATGTAATACATAGTAAGTCTTGGTGTTCGAGGTTCGGGGGTTCGAGGGTTCGATTCCGGGGTTCGATTCCGGGGTCGGGCAAGTGTCTTTGTCTAAACCAGAGGCACTTGCTCTGAGTCTCGGTGTCATTTGTGTTCGTGAATTACATGTTTGTAAACTGCCACAGCGTTACAGGTTATACCTAGCGCAGGGGTTTCGTTAAAAACGACTCAGAGCAAGGTCCCTGGTTTACACACAGATACTAGCCTGAAATCGGAATCGAAGAGAGGACCCATGATTCAAAGGCGACTACACCAACAATGCTAACAATTGCCTCGAGCAAGATTAGGGTCCATCTGCCAAGTCGCGGTTTCTACTTATGTTGGTTCTTCTACAGACGACCTGTGCACAACCACTCAGCTTGGCTCTTCGGAGTATTGAAATATTTGTATGAGCTTCTCATTCTAAGTTTAAACACTCTATGGGTTTTAAATGAGTTGTTATTACTCGATGCAGTACACGAAATCAGTCCAATTTAGTTCATCAGAGCGATAGGCCTTGTGACAACAATTGAGACAATATTAAGACCTACTTAGAAGGTTTTTTTAAGAGATGAAGTTGTCAATTTGTGGTATTTAGATAGATTTAAAACATATTCTTCTGTAGTGCAAAATGACGCAGAGTAAACTGCATAGATTGTCATATCAACTAAGCGTCGATCTTTGGCTGAATGTTTAGACAGTGATAAATTAATCAGTGCAAGATAATTATTTTTAAAAATCATCTGCATTTCGAAGTGTGTATAAAAGCGCGCAATTTTATTTATATAGTAAGTATTTTTGTAAATCCTAAAATGACGATGAAATGTATGAGTTAGCAATACAATCTACCCTCCATGGCAACGGATTTAGGTTACACAATATCATCAACCCGTACCATCCTAGGGGTGTCGAAAGAGGGGACTAATGGAACACAAGAGGTGGATCACCTAGGCATATGAAACTTGATTCGAAACGCGTATTCCCACATAAGTGGCAGTGGGCAGGGCACATAGCGCGTAGGACCGATGCCCGATATGGCAGAAAAATCCTCGAGTGGCGACCGCGTTCCGGAAAGCGCAGTGCTTGTAGGCCTCCCACACGGTGGACCGATGACCTGGTTAAGGTCACCGGAGAACGATGGATGCGGGCAGCCCAGGACCAGCCTTTGTGGAAATCCTTGGAAGAGGCCTATGTCCAGCAGTGGACGTCTTTTGGCTGAAATGATGATGATTAATAACAGATCGGACAGAAAAGTTAGCCACAATATAAGGAAAACTTGAAACGAAAACCTACGCAAACCGGTCTTGCCAGCGTTCAACGGTAATGTTCCCTCCTTGTATTTGGAGGAGACTAAGCATTGGGTCTTTTATTTGCAGCTGAGATTTAGATGACTCTGTATTTTGCAATAGGTCATATATATCTCAGCTGCAATGGGCTGCTAAGGATTTCATATCATGTTTTCTCTTCCTTTCCAAAGAGGGGTGTTATTCTCAAACTCAAAAGGAACTTTATTTACATTGTAATTATACACTTTTTAACGGAATTAACGCGTGCACAGGGAACTTTATCAATAAAAAAATTAATGGCGGTATATTTAACTGTTTCTTTGTATTTTTGGAGACAATTTTCATCTAGTCGAAACGTCGGGAATTAAATAATGTACTATACACGCGATAAATCCGTTAAAAAGTGTTTAATTTCAATGTGTAATAGTCGCGAACACCTAAGAAATCTTTATTTACGTAGGTTTAATCACAAAACTCTTCAAATTCGTCCTATTTAAAATTACCATTAGGCTGGTTTTACAGTCACGCCGCTAGACGCGCCGTTGGAACGCGCGCTGTCCAACAGCGCGCGTTTGAACAGCGGTGCACCATAAAACGACATTAGTACGGCGCGTTTCGCTGCTGTGAGACAGTCGTGTACAAACAGATACAAAATGAACGGCAATGCGGTTAGAGTACTGGCTATTTACTTTTTATGGAAAAAAAGGCAACAAAAACGTCGAAGAACAGTAGGTGAACAAAAAAGATTTTATTAATAAATGTTTCTTACCTAAGTCTGTATTGAAATGTTCACCACACAATTCCTTTCCAATTTCTTCCCAGGCTTTATTTTTTGCGTCCTTATTCTTATAAAAATCATCGGCCGGGTCCCATAAACATCTTCTAATTCGCACTTCGTCAATTACTCGACCCGTATCGATGTGATTCATTTTGTACACAACAGTACCTAACGGGACGTCTCAACGGCGTGAGACTAAAACGCACAATGGCCGTAGAAGCGCACGAGCGGCGCGCGCTTCGACCGCGCCGCGCGAATAGGACGCGTTCAACGAACGGCGCTGCTCAAGCGCGCGAATTTGAAACGCTACTAATACCCCAATACATATCCGAGCGCGCGCGCTCCGACGGCGCTGCCGAAACGCGTGACTGTAAAACCAGCCTTATAGTCTTTCGACTGATAGGTGTGTATGGTAGTCTCCATACACACCTATCAGTCGTCATATCTACATTCACACCTTTCATACACAATTCCTCATTCTTACAATCCATCCATCCCATTTGATCTCCCACAACCCTTGCTTTCACCCACATCCATGCTATAACTACCATCGGTTCGGAATGCTGCCCTAGAGAGAGGAGCCAGCAAGAAAATTTGTAGATTATTTTTTTTTCAAATATTCCCGTTTTCCAGCATAGTGAGAGAAAGTCCGCTAGATGAGAGAAACACGTTTACGCAATGAATGACGAATAGGCGTTGACAGGTCTTTACAGGTCAATCAAACACAAATCTGCGAATATTTAGGTCTCCGTTGCCGATTGAGGATATTGTTACTAATCGAATCTTCTAAGCGGATGAACTGGTTTTATTGCGGTATTTAATTTGAGAACAGGTTTTACATTATTTGTTCTTAGTCAGGTCTTGTTAACATCGGTCCTGCCTCGCCTCGCATCGTACTCTGTAAGTGTATTTGTAAATTCTTTGACCCTTAAATCTCTTTTTCTTAAGTATCGGGAGTTACCTAAAATTTGATATTAACTAGGTCTTCAACACATCTAGTTTTAACGTAGATTTATGTTAGAGAATATTGGCATAAAGATTTGAATAGTGTCGGATGACCGTAATTGTAAACAACTTATAGGTTACGTATGTGTGTGTGTGTTGGGACTTTCTGAGATCCAACACACACATAAACACTTGCGTACTTTTTTATGTTTTATAATTTTGAAGTATACTTTGTGTGTGTGTTGGTACTCTCTCACACCCTACTCCCACATTTTAATTTAACAATTTATGTAATCATAAATAAATAAATATCATTGGACATTTCACACAACGCCATCTCGTCCCAAGCTATGCAACTTAATGCTTGTGTTATGGTAATAGTCCGGGATCCTCGGTACATTGTTTTCACTTGCAAGCTAATTTTTCATGAGTAGCTTAATTTTCATGAGACGCCCAAAATTTTCTTGTCGACAACTCTTGATTGTGGTAGCTAACAGAGGTAGCAAGGGTGGAATATGTTGATTTTATGATTCTAAAAAAATTATTACTAACCGGGTGGTTTTTGGTATATCTGATCATAATTATCTAAATTATTCGAAAATGTATTTGTCCTACAAAATGTATGGTTTGATCAAAGAGTCCTCCACTTCTATCTATCTATCTATCTATTCTATCTTCATATTATATAGCAATAAAGCTCAAATTGTTTCTACGTTTTAGTTAGAAAACATTTATATGGGAACAAGAAAAACGCTGTTTTTAGGGTATTTCCGGCAATTATTCCATTTTTTTCTCCCTGTAAAAACCATCCTTGAACCTCAACGAACATTTAAAAAAGGATTGGCCTTCCTCTTGAATCACTCTATCTGTTAAAAAAAACCGCTTAAAAATCCATTGCGTAGTTTTAAAGATTTAAGCATACATAGGGACGGACAGACTACAGCTACTTTTTTTATACTATGTAGTGAAGATATATATATATATTTTATTATGTTTCAGGTGAATATGAGGAAATACTACTTTTTGTTTGGAGAAGGCAGTAAGGTGAATCAAGTTATATGCGCCGTCATAAGTAAGTACTACCACTCATCATCATCATAATTTCAGCCAAGAGACGTCCACTGCTGGACATAGGCCTCCCCCAAGGATTTCCACGAAGGCCGGTCCTGAGCCACCAGCATCCATCGCTTTCCGGCGACCTTAACCAGGTCGTTAGTCTACCGTGTGGAAGGCCTACCAGCACTGCTGCAATTCATAAATTACCCACTGCTGAGGCGAGCCTCCTCCATCAACATGAGGGATACTTATCAAGTTTTTCATCTTAAATCAAATCAAAATCAAAACTCATTTAATCAAGTTGGCTCATTAGAGCTCTTTTGACAAGTCAAACAATAAAATGTACCATTTAAAATTAATTATTTACCATCTACCACCGGTTGGTAATGCACCTCTACGGAGAAGAGCCGGCAAGAAACTCTTAAGTTGCTCTTTTTAGGTCGACATTTTTGTCGACAAACGCGCGCAATAGTCGCAAAGGGCCAAACATCAGCCAGATCTAACCAACAATACTAACCTTCTAACGCCCGAGCCAACCGACCCCCAGCAACGGCACCTGTTCACAAGCATGACGCATGCGGCAGCCATCGCTCTCCTCAACCATATTGCAGGGACACAAGTGCGTGAAAATATGTGTTAGCGTTTTTAACACATATTTTCATTTGATTGATATGTTTGTTTTAACCAAAACTTCCTATAAAAAGATGATCACTGATACTTTGAAGACACTTTAATTTCTATGGACCAGCCAATTTACCATTCGTTCCTATTCCTTTTATTAAAACTGTTTGTTTTTTTTTAATTTTATTTTTTTACTTGCAGTATAATGCGATCCATACAAGCTAAATACTTAAAAAAATGTGTTACTTTTCTTATTTCGTTTTTACTGTGTTGTTGTTTTTCACTATTACTCAAATTTATCTTTTGCTATTTAAGATATCATTGAACCATGTCTCAGGGTACATATAAAATATGTTTTTTTTTATGGAGCGACGATCTGCGAAAGGTTGCGCGCAGCAGCTGGATGCGTCAAGCTGAAGACAGGGCGCTATGGCGCTCTTTAGGGGAGGCCTATGTCCAGCAGTGGACTAATGTGGGCTGATGATGATGATGATGTTTTTTTTTGTAAGCTGAGGATAACGGTGCTGGTGGGACAATTATCTCTTATTGTTACCACTGTTTGTTATTCCGAAATAAAATAAAAAAGTGACTCACTGCTCAGTCGCACTTCTTCCAATTAAATGGAGGGTAATTAGCCTACTGTGCCACGCTGGCCAGACGGGTTGGCACAGGGTTTTGTATCAAGTTTTCCTTCTCTTGCGGCTAGGTTATCGGCCTTGTCATTTCCTTTCGTCAGCTCTCACGACACCCTCAGCATGGAATGGGGTGGTGACACTATGTATTCTAAATCCGTCACCACACGGACCCATAAAAATAACTGATTGCCTTGTTGGTCTAGGGGTTGGATGTGCCGCCTTTGGATCACGGGGTCCCGGGTTCGATTCCGACGCCGGGCTAGTGTCTTTGTGTAAACCAGAGGCACTTGCTCTTAATCTGTGTGTCATTTGTATTCGTAAATTTCGTGTCTGTAACCTGCCCAAAGGGCAATGGAGAGGGCTATGCTCGGAGTTTCCCTGCGAGATCGAATAAGAAATGAGGAGATACGCAGGAAAACCAGAGTCACCGACATAGCCCACAGGATTGCCAAACTAAGTGGCAGTGGGCAGGGCACATAGCGCGCAGGACCGACGCCCGATGGGGCAGAAAAGTCCTCGAATGGCGACCGCGTTCCGGAAGCCGCAGTGCTGGTAGGCCTCCCACACGGTGGACCGACGGCCTGATTAAGGTCGCCGGAAAACGATGGATGCGGGCGGCCCAGGACCGGCCTTTGTGGAAATCTTTGGGGGAGGCCTACGTCCAGCAGTGGACGTCTTTTGGCTGAAATGATGATGATGAAACTGCCCCCAGGATACAGGTTACACCTACTGCACACGGAATGGCTATGTAGTTCCCCGTAAGGCAGAATGACACGCGGTGACAACAGTGGCATGTTTTAGTGGGTAAACCGGTTCGCAACTCACCATCTCAACGCGACCGGGACTCCCACATACACCAGCCCCGTCCCACCGGCTGGGGACCTACAAAAGGTTTCCCCCACTAAAAAAAAAACGGGTTTCGTTAAAAAAAAAACTTATATTTATAACACCAAGAATTTATGTTGTGTTGTGCAATATGTTACATTGTCCTCACATCTTAGCTTACTATAAATAAACACGAAATCAATGTAACCCAATCAGATGCTTGTAACAGAAAATATGATAAAAAGAGTGTCCATGGAGTTTCTTGCCTGTTCTTCTCCATAGGATCTACTTTTTGGAACATGCAACTAGATTCCTAACTTCACTTTTGACTTTTCAAAAACACCAGTAAATAGGTTCAATTGAAATAAATGATTTGAGTTTGAGTTTTTTTGAGTTTAGAACTGATCTGGTTATCTTTTGTTGCAGTCAACCTGCTTATCTTCGCCTATGGAAACAGCATAGGATGGATGTCTCCGATGACACTGCTGTTGCAGGATCCAGAGAAAACTCCAACCAAAGCTCGTCTATCAGATAGCGTGGTAATGACAAGAGATAGATGGATTGTAAGAATGAGGAATTGTGTATGAAAGGTGTGACTGTAGATGTGGCGACTGGTTGGTGTGTATGGAGACTACCACCTAGGTTGGGACAGGGGTCGTAAGATGATAATGGTAATTTTAAATATGACGAACCGTACGTGAATATAGTTCCGTTTGAATAGAATAGAATAGAAAAATGCTTCACTACATAGTATAAAACAAAGTCGCATTCTTCTGTCCGTCCCTATGTATGTGTCAACGGAAAACAACAAGAACCGGAAATTTATAAATTTCCTAGGAAATTTATAAACGTCCGTAGGATTCCAAACGAGAGATAAATTGTATTATTTTACGCCCACATTTTCGGAAATTTATAAACTTACGACGTCTCGTCGTAAATTTATAAACTAACGGATATCCATTCGTAAGATTCTAAACGGTTCGACCAATCACAGTAGAGCTTTTAATTTTACGCTTCTACAAGATACGGCAAATAACACACTGTTCTCTGATTGGTCGATGTTGATAGTGGCATGCTTGTGTCCATAGACATAGGTACATTTAGACTTGCCAAACTATAAATTTATCAGTACGTAACAGTATTTTTACTTTAAAACTAGGTAAGTACCTATAATACAGGGTTACTGTTTTACATAATATGCTAATGATCCCTACTTCACTCTACCAAAATAAAACAATAGAAATAGAGTGATGCGAAGTTAAAAAGTTTTATTAAAAAGAAAAACAATCATAAAACATTAAAGCCGGCCTTCTGCCAAAAAAAACCAAACATTGTAAAGTTTAATTTAAAAAAAAAACGATAATTGCGAGCGATCGCGATTGGCGAATTGCCAAACGCTAAGTAATAAAAAAAAATGCTTAAAACATGTAACAAATTAAACATAATAAAATAAGGATTTAACTTAAAAAACCCCTGACATCGGACTGCATTATGGCTGAGTACACACACAATGTTCACTACATTGAGAGTCTACTCAGCCATAAATGTCAGGTACCTAACGTTTTTATATCTGTTTCATTGATACCCTTACAATGAGTCCAAACATGATCATCTACTGTAATTTGGTAAGGAGTTAGGTATCCTATAGATTCCTGATGAGTTCCTGATGCAGCAGAGTTATATCTGATGATGCAGCAGTATCAGGTCTATGTTACCACAAGTAGACAATATCGAACAATGGCGGCGGAGAGGACGGAGAAGGAACACGTGACTTATTCAACCAATCAGAGCGCCCATGGCGTTTGGTTATTGCTACTTATTATTTTACGCGTGAGTTCAGTAAGTTTATAAATTTCCGAAAATGTGGGCGTAAAATAATACAATTTATCTTTCGTTTGGAATCCTACGGACGTTTATAAATTTCCTAGGAAATTTATAAATTTCCGGTTCTTGTTGTTTTACGTTGACATATGCATAAATCTTTAAAACTACGCAACGGATTTTGAAGCGGTTTTTTTAATAGATAGAGTGATTCAAGGGGAAGGTTTATAAGTATAACCCACCCCCGCTTTGCACGGGCGAAGCCGGGGTGGGCCACTAGTTATTGTATAAACCAATTATGGCATTCACAATCGTCAACGGATACATAAGTTTTAGAACGCGGCAACCGAGAAGACCTGGGGGAAGAAACACGGAGGGCTTGTCTTTTTTTTTAAACGCCATATTACAATGACCTTGTACATAAAACTAACTAGTTTCAGCTTGACAACCAGCCAGACGAGGTGGTATGTCTGGCAGATTCTCGCATTTGTAGGCGATATTTCTTGATATTGATAGTTCAGATTATGTATTCTGGTAAATTGTGTAGCCTGCTAATTGCTACAACATCTTGAAATTACTATTTGTATTGGTCGTCTAGTCCTTTGTGCCAAAGGCATGGCACTCAAGCATAATATAGCTCGCAGTAGTAGGTATACGTCGCCAAGCCTTTCTTTTTTTTACGTTGGCAATACCAGAGACCCGACCGCTATGCGCCAGCCGGGTTATGAGGGACTCCGGGGCGCGGAAGGTAGTAGTAACTATTCAGCTCATAAATTACCCACTCCTGAACTGATGACTGTGCCACGCTGGCCAGACGAGTTGGCACAGGGTTTCGTTTCAAATTTCCTTACGGCTATACGATGTCTAGTCAAATTAAGCTTATTGCCCTCCCGTTACTGGAGGAGGCCCGACTCAACGGTGGGTCATCTATGGGAGTCATCATCATTTCAGCCCATAAATGACCCACTACTGAGTCGGGCCTCCTCCAAGTACAAGGAGGGATATAAGCCTACTCTGCCACGCTGGCAACACGGGTTGGCCAAGGGAGTTTAATTTTTGTTTTACTTTCCTTCTTTTGCGGCTTGGTGATCTGCCTCTTGCGTTAGTCGCCTCGACACCATCAGGACGGTATGTGTTGGTGACATCATCATCATCATTTCAGCCAAAAGACGTCCACTGCTGGACATAGGCCTCCCCCAAGGATCTCCACAAAGGCCGGTCCTGGGCCGCCCGCATCCACTGCTTTCCGGCGACCTTAACCAGGACGTCGGTCCACCGTGTGGGAGGCCTACCAGCACTGAGCCTTCCGGAACGCGGTCGCCACACGAGGACTTTTCTGCCCCATCGGGCGTCGGTCCTGCGAGCTAGGTGCTCTGCCCACTGCCACTTAAGTTTGGCAATCCGGTGGGCTATGTCGGTGACCCTGGTTTTCCTGCGTATCTCCTCATTTCTGATTCGATCTCGCAGGGAAACTCCGAGCATAGCCCTCTCCATTGCCCTTTGGGTGACTTTGAGCCTTCTGATGGAGCCCATAGTGAGCGACCACGTCTCTGTTCCATATGCAGACTGCCTCGTTGGTCTAGTGGTTAGATGTGCCGCCTTTGGATCAACGGGTCCCGGGCTCGTGTCGGTCGGGCAAGTGTCTTTGTCTAAACCAGAGGCACTGGCTCGGAGTCTGGGTGTCATTTCTATCTATAATATGTATGTATTTACAAAAAAATAAATAATTACATAAGTAGTTTATCATCCATCTCGTTACCATAACACAAGCATTAAGTTGCTTAGCTTGGGACGAGATGGCGTTGTGTGAAATGTCCAAGGATATTTATTTATTTACTAGCTGACCGGGCAGACGTTGTCCTGCATGATATTTGTTTACCGACTGCAGCGCCATCTGTCGGGCTGATTTGTGAATCTAAACCATCCTCGGTGCCACCCAAACGCATACAAAAAATTTCATTAAAATCGGTCCAGCCGCTTAGGAGGAGTTCAGTCACATACACACGCACACAAGAAATATATATATTATGTATGCATAAATCTTTACAACTACGCAACGGATTTTGAAGCGGTTTTTTTTAATAGATAGAGTGATTCAAGGGGAAGGTTTTTATGTATAACCCACCCCCGCTTTGCACGGGCGAAGCCGGGGCAGGCCACTAGTCTAATATATAAAATTCTCGTGTCACAGTTTTAGATGCCAAACTCCTCCGAAACGGCTTGACCGATTTTGATGAAATTTTGTGAGCATATTGGGTAGGTATGAGGATAGGACAACATCTATTTTTCACCACACCTAAAATTAAGGGGGGGGGGGGTCAAAAAAAATTTTTTAGAGAAATTTTTTTGCATTTATTTTTTAAAGATTCAGCATAAAAAAAAACAACCCTAAATTTTCACCCCTCTACGATGAACCCCTATTTAATTACATGGCAAAACAATGTTGTATAGATAGATTGAGTCATCACGATATCTCTGGAACCTATATCCCTATACCTATATATACTATACCTATATATACCTAAATAAGAGCTAGAGGGTTGCGCAGGGGTTGCGCGGGGTGGGGGTTACGCGGGGTGGGGGTTGCGCGGGGAAGGGGGTTGCGCGCGGGGGGGGGGGTTAATTATTTGGCAAAACAACGTTTGCCGGGACAGCTAGTTGTATGTATATTTTTTATGATACAGCATACAAAAATACATACAACCCTAATTTTTCACCTCTCGACGATCAACCCCTATTTTTAATAGCGATATTTAAATGGCAAAACAACGTTTGCGGGGTCAGCTAGTTATTTTGTAAAAAATATTTTCAGGTATCATGGATGGCGGCTACTCCGTACATCGTGTGTGTGTTCATGAACTTTCTCACAGCATACATGGGGGATACTATTGGAAGAAAACGTACTATGCTGTTCCTATCGGCGTCTGCTATGGCAAGTAACATGTAATACTTATAGTACTTACACCCACCCGTGCGAAGCGGGACGGGCCGCTAGTCAGATAAAGAAACGTTACAGGCAGATACGTTAAGCACTTAACAGGCCTCTTTATCGTGAGTGATTACAATTGAATGTTATTGTTTCAGTGTACTTGGATAGTGAACCTTATTTCAATGGAGCCATGGGCGTTTATCCTAGCGAGGGTCTTCTGTGGGATTCCCATGGCAGGTTGCTTTGTCGTCGGTCCCATGTACACCAAAGAAATTTCTGAGGATAGCGTCAGGGGCGCTCTGGGATCACTGGTCAGTTATTTCATTGCTTTTTTGTGTGAGCTTGTTACGGTTGGTGACACTATGTATTTCAAATCTGTCACCACATGGAATATCTACAGGGTGGTCAAAAAGTCGTGGATCAAACGCAACCAGCAGCGGTTAACTTGGGTTAGTAGGCCTAACTGAGTTGGTTTTTTGGTTGGATTAACTCTGGCCTTGCTACGAATATTCGTCCTCGAAAGATATCAGAGCCACGCATAGCCATGTGTAATACCTTTTACGAATCCATATTAAATGCGCCAAAACTTGTGATAGAGTGTCACTTTTCTGTAGAGTATTTTTTTTTCACAGTGGGGTCGAGGTAAGTAACAAGTTTTTATTTCGGAAAACTTAATGTTATCTTTAACACGCCCAATAAACTACCATAAATAGCATGTCTAACGAAAGGGCTCATCAGTACCAATCTATTGAAAATTATAAAAAAGATACATGGTGTAGATTGTGTAGAATTTTATCAAGTTTTAGTAAAAAAAGGACAATTTCTCATAAAAACACAAAATCAATTATATAACTCTGCAGGGGTTGACCTTGAGGACCTCCCGTAGAAGAATTTTTTGCTGGTGATGACCCCATCTAACCGCCGTTTGATCCACGACTTTTTGACCACCCTGTATATTTATCTATATACACCATACTTATGTCCAGTTTAAGTTAACCACAAAACCGGTTTTTTAATGTTTGCTTCCGCATATCTGCGTCATTTGTAACAACATGTTGTTTGTAAATCATTAATATTTTTTGTTTGATTATTACGATAATCGATACGGTTTAAATACTCACATCATCTTGAATTATGTCGTAATAGGCTATTATAGGAACGCAAAAGGCAGATCACTTAGTCGTAAGAGAAGACCTGGATACAAATCCTGTTATATTTTGGTTTCGCTGGGGAAATGCTGTAAGCATACCGCGCTTATTTTACGTCAGCTGTCAAATTGTCATTGTCATAATACCTGTCATAATTTTGTCAGCTCTTCTTTTCTTTTTTTATAAATTCTATGGCGTAGACACTAATACTTTTAGCATAATTCTGATTTGTATCAACTTTTTTATATTCATTGTATGTATGATACCTAGCTGTCCGATGCCCGTGTAGTCGCTCAAGGGCCTAGCAGAATACCAGCGCTGCGTCATTTATTGTTATGATGTGGCATATGCTGAGCTATGGTCCTTTTTTGTTCTCACAAAACCGTATATTAAAAATTTATTATTGTTACATATATATGTATTGTAATTTGCCTTTTTTTTTAGTTTATCTTATTTGTAACATGTCTTTTGTACCGCTCAGATGTGAGAACAAAATAAACACGATTCTTTCTTTCTATACCGTCTCCCTTAGGGAGTGGGGTCAGCGATTATGTGGAACTCCGGAAACTACTCGTCTACCCACTAAAACCCCAGGGGTATACCCTCACACGCTTGGGGCGCCTTAGGTTCGCGTAAAGGCATTCTAATATAAGGCCCCGACGTGGTGCCCGCTGAGCGAGCAATAGACAGGAGAGAGTCGGTGGCGGGTCCCCCGACCCAACACCGGCCTCTTATGCTAATATATCATATATCCCTCTCACCACGACAAGGTAACAGCACAGTCGAGGGAGTTGATATGAACCCTATGCCAACCCGTCTTACCAGCGTGGCACAGTAGGCTTATTACCCTACCGCGGAGACACAGTCGGGACCCACGAGGCAGGTGGCGCGAGATGGTTCACAAGTGGGATGTTTTTTGGGTATGGGGACGTCGTTCATATCACTGATTGGCGGACCAGAGTCCCACACATCCCGCACTGGCCTTTTCGATGTTTTTTTTTACAGTGGCTTGAATGACGACATGGTTGGCGCAGTGGTAGAGCGATCGACTGCTGCGCAGCATGTCGCGGGTTCGATTCCCGCACGGAAGAAATATTTGTACGACCTACAAGTATTTGTTCCGGGTCTGGGTGTTTTTCTATCTATAATATGTATGTATTTTGATATTCTCATGTCTCTTTATTTCTTATTTTTACATATATTTTTAAAAAATACAAAGTGTTTAAAACAAAAGTGTTTAAAAAATAAATTATTAAATTATTATTATTATTATTAATTATTTACAAAAAAAAATGTATATAAGTAGTTTATCATCCATCTCGTTACCATAACATAAGCATTAAGTTGCTTAGCTTGGGACGAGATGGCGTTGTGTGAAATGTCCAAGGATATTTATATTTATATATTTATTTATTTAATGCCTTTGAACCTAGGCTTGCGTGATGGAAAGCAACGCAAGGGTCTAAGATGGAGCAGGCAATTCAAGGAAATGATCTGTCGGGCACTGGCTCTCACATACACACGTAGGAACACAGTAAAACTGATTGGCGCCGGACTTAGATGTGAGGGTGGTAGCTGGCCAGGCGGACCATTCGATTCTACCACCAAGAGATTATGTGAATAGACCATAAAGGATTTACCCAAGCAAAAAAGCCTCTGAAAATTGAAAATTCTGGACTCAGTACCGAGGCATTTCTGAGCTGGAAATGATAAAACAATGACTGCCTAATTTGAAGTCGGTTTTTTTTTCCAGATAATCCTATTCAACACTTTAGGAAACCTCTTTCTGTACGTAATAGGAGACTATCTGCCGTATCGTACAATTCTCTGGATCTGCTTAGCTATACCCACGCTGCACGTAATCATGTTCCTGATGATGCCGGAGTCTCCTTCCTACCTCTTGAAAAGGGGGAAAATAGAGGTAAGATATTGTTTACTACTGTAACTAGGTAGAAAGTTCCAAAAAGTCCCGTAGAACGGTCCAAGTATTTATAGCGCTTGCTAAAAAAATACCCGGTACAGGACGAAGAATTTTATTCAAGACGAGTTGCTACTTACAGTAACCTGTGTAAATTTCTATATCGCGTACATATTCAGCTTAGCGACATCTATCCGCTTACATAGAACTAAATTATGACTGAACAAGTACCCTAAAAAAACAGGATTCCTCTAATCCACTGTATCTGCTACTACTACTCAAGCTAAGATTGACCACCTCGTTGGTTTAGGGGTTAGATGTGACGCCTTTGGATCAACGGGTCCCGGGTTCGATTCCAGAGCCGGGTAAGTGTCTTTGTCTAAACCAAAGGCACTTGCTCTGAGCCTGGGTGTCATTTGTGTTGGTGAATTACATATTTGTAAACTGCCTCTGCGATACACGTTATAACTAGTGCAAGGGTTTCATTATAAAAAAAAAGTGAGCATTTACGGGGAGGGTTATTATCCTTCTATGCCACGCTGGCTAAACGGGTTGGCACAAGCTTTTGTATCAAGTTTTCCTTCCTTTGCGGGTTATCGGCCTTGTCACTTCCTTTAGTCGGCTCTTACGACACCCACAGGCTAGAATGGAGTGGTGACGCTATGTTTTACAAATCCGTTACCTCACGAAATTCCAGGAAGCTACCAGGGTATTAGCATGGTTAAGATGTCGCTCAGAAGAAGACCCGGTAGTACAAACCGCATTGCAGCAACTACAGAAGGAGAAACTCAAGGACGATGAGAGCAGTCAATTCGCACTAAAAGCCATTTGTAAGTAACTATTAAACATCTAAACTAATATTGTAAAGAAATATCTGATTGTCTGTTTGCCTCGAATAGGCTCTGAAACGAATTTACTGATAAGAAAAATTGTTTGGTTATTACTGTAGCGACCACATGCTACATACTTTACACAGTTTACCCGAAAAATCGGAACTAATTGCATCTAGAAATATCGCCGACAAATGCGAGAATTACCAAAAAATTCCTACACCGCGATAGCGAAATTTCAAGAGCAATTCGCAAGTTAAGAATTCCCCGACTACAACTATCGGGGGGGTTAGGCGCAGCGACCCCTAGCCAGACATCACACCTCGTCTGGCTGGATGATCATCCCTTTGCGCCTAAATTACAATCCTTTTTTGTTTTTATTTATCTGTTGCTTTAATGCCTTGGTCCCGAGGCTTGCGTGTTGGAAAGCAACGACTGGTTCTAAGACGGAGCAGGCAATTCAAGGAAATGCCCTGTCGGACACCGGTTCTCACATACAGACGACGAAAGTAAAACTGCTTGACTTAGATGTAAGGGTGCTAGCTAGCCGGGTGGACCATTAGATCCTACCACCATGCGTGCTGGGTTTGGTGTGGACGTTTTATATACAGCCACGTCCCCACACCCATCATCATCATCAGCCCACATTAGTCCACTGCTGGACATAGGCCTCCCCCAAAGATTTCCACAAAGGCATCGGTCCTGGGCCGCCCGATTGCCAAACTTAAGTGGCAGTGGGCAGGGCACATAGCGCGCAGGACCGACGCCCGATGGGGCAGAAGTCCTGGAATGGCGACCACGTTCCGGAAAGCGCAGGGCTGGTAGGCGTTCCACACGGTGGACCGATGACCTAATTAAGGTTGCCGAAAAACGATGGATGTTCATTAACATCCTTACTTAAATGTGAAACATTTAAAACCGTTGGAAATTACCTAAATTAAAATTAGTTGTTGCCCAGGACTTCACTCGCAAGGATCTATGTCGTTTGTACGAACCTGTGGCGCCCCAAGCGTAGCGTGTAATGGTATACCGCTAGGGTTTTAGTGGGTAGTCGAGTCTTTTGGCTGAAATGATGATGATGATGTTAATGAAAATAGCAAATACTGTATTATAAGATAATATCGTAACACGCGTAATTACAATGCAATAATTAGGTAAAGCTTTAGCTAAACACGGTGTCAAAGATAATTTTAAACAAATAGCACTTGTGCAAATGTTGTGAAGTATTTATAACCAGTTTCTATAGACATTAGAATTAGATGCAAAAATATTAAATTGTCAGGATGTATGTTACAATATTTATTTTTAACCACGACAAGAGAGTGTTGTTCGCGTTTGGTATTTCTTCTTTTTCCGCCGCTTTGAAATATACTTAGGGGTCGACACCTCGTCGGAGGGCGCTAGTATATACCCGATGCAATTGTGTCCTCCGACTACATGGAGGGTAATTAGCCTACTGTGCCACGCTGGCGTTTGGCCAGCGTGGCACAGTGGGTTGGCAAAGGGTTTCGTATCAAGTTTTCCTTCCCTTTCGGCCTTGTCATTTCCTATTGTCGACTCTTACGACACCCATATGATGGAATGGGGTGGTGACACAATGTATCATCACTACATAGTATAAAACAAAGTCGCTGTCGTCTGTCCGTCCCTATGTATGCTTAAATCTTTAAAACTACGCAACTGATTTTGTAGAGGTTTTTTAATAGATAGAGTGATTCGAAAGGAAGGGTTTTATGTATAATGCATGCATAATATTGTAGAGAAACACTGATAAATTTAGATGTTCATCATTGCACCCGTACTAAGCCGGGGCGGGCCACTAGTTCTAAATAACTCACCACACGGAGAACACATACTTTACATTAACTGTTGTGTTTTTTTCAGGGCAAGACAAAATCTTGTTTAGGGCGTTCCGAATAGGATTGTTCGTTACTATGGCCCGCGAATTCTGCGGTATCCATCCCATCCTAAATTTTGCCGGTGACATTTTTGCAACAGCGTCACAGGATACTGGCCTCTCGTTCACTCCTAACCAGCAAGCTATGATGTTGGGTGCGATGCAAGTATTTGGGTCTGTGTTGGGAATAAGTACTGTTGAGAAAGCTGGAAGGAAGGTAAGCTCCTTACGAATTATGATACCCTCGTACCTATGTGTACTAAATTTATACCACGTACCGGTAAATGCAGTGTGGCCTTCCAAATGGAACTCTACTATCTGGAAGGAATTAAACTCTTCATCATTGATGACAGCCTGGTACTTGCATGCATATTAGATTTGTGAGCGAGTCAAAGTTATTTAAGAGCGAAAATGGGGTGAACTCTTTTCGATTTATGGTAACCTGGTACCTGAATCCGAGCGATCTTCGGAACCTCACTTAATTTGGGAAAATTCGTCCATCTGTGTGCTGGAAAACAGTGTGTTGTCATCAACCTATTTCATATTGTGGGTGTCGTAAGAAGTGACATCGCAGACTAGTGTCTTAAAAACTCTACGATGATGGAACAACAGGTTGCCCAACGTGGCACAGTATTCAAATTCAATACTTATAAGATATTGTAGAGGTCCAGTAGGATAATTTTATGGGTTGAGGGACTTGGATTGATGGGACTTTAAAAGAAACCAACTGTGATATAAATATAAAAATATTTGGCCGATGACGAGGCAAACATCAACAATGCCAAAATTATGGTTGGTTATAGCTTATGGGATACTCTTATCACCAAACAAGATTAATTGAGTTACTATTCCGGATTTAAATATAATAACAGCAGTCACCATCTGCGATAGCTTCCGAAAGGAGAGAAATTCAGTTTCAGAATAACAGTCAGTCTTCTAGAAACTTTCCTACTGACAGGCCTCCAACTACATACATATTTTTTTTTAAATTCTGTATCAACATCCCGTAATTATACATAAAAACATACATACAGTCGAAATTATATGCCTTTTTATTGAGTTTGGTTAAGCTTGATCTTTAATGTATGTTGTTTTTATTTCCCTACAGCCTCTCCTCTTTGTGACGTCTCTCCTCTCCGGGATAAGCATGTGTGCATTGTCGTCCTGGTTTTTGGTGAAATCTTTAAATATCAGCACACCCGATTGGCTTCCCCTACTGTGCCTATGTCTGTGCATCTGCTGTGATTCCATGGGACTCCAGCCAGTCTCCGTCATCATTATAGGAGAGATATTTTCTTTTAAGGTGAGTTTTGAGTTTATTAAGCTTTTGGCTTCTATTATGTCTTAACTTTATTTAGGTAGTTTTTATCACAAAACTCTTTTATCTCGTCATTTTTAAAATTACCTTTATCCCTGTCCCACGCTTGGTGGTAGTCTCCATACACGCCTATCAGTCGTCGTACCTACATTCACACCTTTCATACACAATTCCTCAATATTACAATACATCCATCCATCTCTTTTGATCGTTAGGTTTTTACAATGCTTTTACATCGTGTTATTTTATTATACCCTATAGCCTAATATGACATAATTACAATTAAATTGTTACATAATTAATTTACAAAAGTAAATTGCTTAAACTGCGAACACGTACGGGAAAGTGTAGTGTTGAAAGGCCTCCCCTCCCACACGGCCTCCGATTGTGGCTTCAATGCTGATGATGATGTAATGTGTAACAAAAACCCAAAGCCATAAATAAAGGATCAATAGTACTGCTACTAATACTCTACGTCCATAGATGACCCACTGCTAAGCCAGGTTTCCTCCATTTAGATGGAGGGTAATTAACCTACGCCACGCTGGCCAAACGGGTTGGCAGAAATTTTCATATCAAGTTTGCCTTCTCTTGCAGCTAGGTTATCAGTTTTGTTCGTAATTTTTTTCTATTGGAAGGCGTTTGCTATATAGCCAATTCTTATATGTATTTTTTATGGTTATCTATGGACTGAGTAGTATAATCACTTTATGCAAACGAAATACCTTTTAATATTTTTTTTTATTAGCACAAACAAAAAGACGGTCTGTCTCCTTACCTTATGAATTTTTATGAGTTTATATTATGTCCTAAAGGCAAAATGTATATAGATGTAACAGTCTAAAGCAATGTTGTCTCCCTCATTTCCAGTACCGTGCGATAGTGACAGCCATATTCATGGCCATAGCTGCTGTCCTCGATGTCTTCCAGCTGCTCTTCTTCAAGCCTTTGGCCAATTCTGTTGGGATATACCTGCCTTTCTACATTTTCGGAGGCATTTGTCTGTCTATCGCATTTTATACTCTTCTGGTAGTTCCAGAAACTAAAAAGAAATCGCTCGAGGAGATTTACGAGCGTTTAAAGACAAAGAAAGAGAGGGAGTTAGAAAAGGTGAGTAATAAAGAGATGGGGAATAAAATGGAGTTATGAGTTATTAAAATAAAAATATTTAAGTTAACATGTTGCGTTTTAATGTTTGTTCTTCCTCACATTTTTCCAATTTCATTGGACTTTTCACTAGTCTAACCTGATATTTCCTTGTGGTAACGGATTTAGAATACATAGTGTCACCATTCCATCGTAAGGGTGTCTTAAGAACCGTCAAAAGGAAATGATTAGGATGAAAACCTAGTCGCAAGAGAAAGAAAACTTGATACGACACCCTGTTCCAACCGGTCTCAGCAGTGGGCCATTTTAGGTCTGAAATGAGGATGAAGTACAAGACTCTTGTGTTCCATATGTCGACGAGACGCTCAGGATAGAATCGGAAGTACTATGACCATTTCAACATTTGATTGGGAACATTTTAAGTAAGTATTTTAGTAATAACTGCATTGTTGGTCTATGGGTTAGATGTGTCGCCTTTGAATCACGGGTGACCGGTTCGATTCCGGGGTGGGGCAAGTGTCTTTGTCTAAACCAGAGACACTTGGTCTGAGTCTGGATGTCATTTGTGTTCGTATATTTCATGTTTGGCGCAGTGGTTGAGCGATCGACTGCTGCGCAGCATGTTGCGGGTTCGATCCCCGCACGGAATAAATATTTGTACGACCTACAAGTATTTGTTCCGGGTCTGGGTGTTTTTCTATGCATAATATGTATGTATTTACAAAAAAAAAAGTAGTTTATCATCCATCTCGTTACCATTAAGTTGCTTAGCTTGGGACGAGATGGCGTTGTGTGAAATGTCCAAGGATATTTATAAAAAAAAATATATTTGTAAACTGCCAATAAAAAAAACATATACTTACTTTTTTATATATTTTATTAGGTTTTCTAAAGCAAATAAAAGTTACAAATAAGCAAATTGTAACAGAACTACCGTAAAGTCTGTGACAAGACACACTAGACGAAGTGGTAGGCATGCGTCTACCGTAAATATGCCAAAGACACCCATCTTGCTGAACTGGGCGCAGTATAACCGTTGTACATTCTTACACAGTATTCTGACGTCATCTGTGAAAATAGCAAAACTGTGATAATGTATTTTGGTTTGTGAGCCATTACTATGTTGAATGCCGTGACCGTGGGGTCAGGCAAGTATCTTTGTGGAAATTAGAGGGACTTGCTCTGAGTCTGGATGTCATTTGTATTCGTGTATTTCGTGTGTGTAAGCTGCCCCCACGATGTAGTTGGGATAACCCCACAACAAAATAATCCAGTGGTGTTAAATGACACGATGTGGCTGGTCACTTAACTAAGTTCTCAGAATCTCAGAAGGACAAGTACGTTGTCCGAAAATACCACGAATTTTATGAAATATAACATCAACAGAACCACCATTTTCATCATCATTATCCGCCCACATTGCCCGCAACCTTTCGCAGATCGTCGCTCCATCTAGCAGAGGGCCGACCCACGCTACGCTTGCCGATTCGCGGTGTCCGCTCAAGAACTCGTTTACCCCATACAGCGGATGTCGGTTCTTTTCATAGTGGATTTTAATTATTTTAATTCGATTTCCTAACGAAATTGCATTCATTAAAAAACTGAATGTCAAAACTGTCACATTGTTGGTGCTACCCCAATTGAAAAACAAAGTTCTTGTTGAAAAAACGTATTTATAAAACGCGAGACGATGGTGCTCAACCAAACAAAAACCCATGTCGTAACTCAACTGCTCGATTTCAGTTTCAGGGGTTTCACTCCTGCTGTCTGGAAAGTTTCTGTGTGTGGATTTAGAATACATAGTGTCACCTCCCCATTCAATCCTGAGGGTGTAGTAAGAGCCGAGAAAAGGAAATGATAAACGAGCCGCAAGTGAACGGTAACTTGAAACGAAACCCTTTCTTTTTCGTAGGATATCCTCATGGGTTCCCGGCCGTTGGGACTAGTCGGGGTATGTGGGACTCCGGGGCGCGTAGATATGGTAAATTGCGCCGCGACCTACCCACTAAAACCGACGGCGATCCTCAAATGTCCGACCCAGGGCCACGGGATACACTCCCCGATAGGAGAGCATGCTCCGGGATCCTGGGGACCTTGGCCCTCGTTTAGTGGAGCACCAAGCTCCAAAGCGGGCCCCTCCGCTCCAAGGCGCTCCAAACCCTATGCCAACCCATCTGACCAGCGTGTCACAGAAGGCTAAATACTCTGTACGTAGTTGGAGGAGACCCGGTTCTCAGCTGTGGGTCATTTATGGGCTGCGAGGTGGTAGTAGTGGTAGTCTGGGAAGTGTGCTATGACAGTTACCTGAGCAATCGGACTGCAGTACCACGGCAGATATCTCCTGGGTTTGGGTCATAGCCTCGTAGAACTTATCACACTCCCTACTTAACAGGATTTTCAGGGTCAGATTCTTCAGTATCATTATCAGAAATGGCACAGCAGTTAATGACAAATTCATCTGAAAGATACTCTCTTATAAAACCTCATATGAATTACTGTATTAGAATAGGGCTATATATGTATATCCTTGGACAAGTGTCCACCAGGGGTCAGGTAATAAATAAGTGGGAGTGGTCCCCCAACGCGAAGTATTTATTTTTATTTTTTACTTTTTAAAGGTTATTGTGTCGGGGGTTTATTTAATTTTTTTATTTAATTTTTATAATCCATACTTACTTCGATGCGACCTTGTGTCACCATTTTACAGAACTCTATCATAGTTTGATTCAATACCAAAGCATGCAGAAATGCATCCGACGCGTGGTATAAAATCTGTAAAAAGAAATTGCTGTTCTTAGGGTTAAAAGGTATAGGGGTTATTTTTGGTCGAAACCCCTTTTTTTAATAGTGGGGGAATCCTTTTACCCACTAAAACCTACCACTGTTGTCACCGCGTGTCATTTTGCCGTACGGGAAACTACATAGCCTTTCTGTGTTTGGTCGAAACCCCGGCACTAGATATAACCAGTCTTTAACACGCTTGTAGGTGGCGCGGGACGGTGCACCTGGGCTTGGGCCCACACACCCTAAACTGGCCTTCCCCAGGCCGTGCGAATTGTCCACAAAGGATTTGACCCCACGGAAAACAAAGGTATAATCTGTATCTCGGTGAAAATTTAGAAACATGATATGCACGAACACAATTTACACCCAGACTCAGACCAAGTGCCTCTGATTTACAAGCATCGACAAGAAAAGACACTTGCTCGTCCCCGGATTCGAACCAGGAACTCGTGATGCAAAGGCAGCACATTTAACCCCTAGACCAACAAGGCAGACAAACATGGGTGGACATGACATCCACCACCGCCGAGAGCCTCGTTGATTGAGGATGTCCCAGTTACCCGAGACGACCTACAGTCGTCGGGTCGTCCAAGCCTCGTGTCGTCCCAACGTGGTGTGTGAGGACCATAAACCCGGAAGCTTTTGGTCCGTGGGGCACGGAATTTAAATCTTTTTACAAAGAATTGTCCCGGCGTCTCCTAAATTTAACCGGTGACAAGAAGGCTGGTTATTGCTTCGCTCAGCGAATTAGCATTGCCATTCAACGTGGCAATGCTACCAGCCTTCTTGGCACCGTACCCGATGACAGCGATCTGGCGCAAATTCCTTTGTTGTAATTTTAGTTATTTAATTTATTTTTATTATTTAATTCAGTGTTTTTTTATGTATAAGTTATTGAAATTAAACTCTTATTAAAATAAAATATTTTGTAGCCAAAAGTTATATCATTAATATTAAGTAAAATTTGGAAAATAAAAAAAATGGGAGTATATAACATTTATATTATACTTAAATTAAATTAAATTACGTTAAATCAGATAAACACTTTTTATATTTGGACAGAGACTCACAGATGTCCAAGTTCGTAGTTTTTGTTAAAGCACACATATTTATAGATTTACCATGCAGCTAAAACTTTTAATGTATAATTTATACGCTTTTAAAATGTTCTTGTACGTTTTGAACATATCCGCCGATGATATATTAATTGTTTTTATTCCAGATAACTTTGAGTTCCATATATTAACTTTATTTCTTAAAATTACCATAATTCTCATTGGATATATCATATTTATGTCAAATATAATTGTTATAACACAACTAATAGCGATATAAAGGGGAACCATGCCAAATATAGAATAAATGTGTAAAGTATTTATTATATCTATAAAATATATTGCCACAAAACTGATCCAATTGCCTCGTGTGGTTGTTTTCAAACTATCACGCAGGCTTCTATGCAACTCTTGTATTGTCAGAATCATATCAACGTTGGTATCCCCTTGTGTAAGGTGAATGATAAGATTCAAAATAATACCAAAAGTGTAGATAATTAACTCGATTATTGAACTTAACATCATGAAAACGTTGTAGTCCCCAACATGGTTTTCTAAAAAGATCATAATGAACCGATAGATATAAGATAAAATGAACACTGTGGTAGCGGTGGTAGATATTAAATTCCATTGCCAATCCCCGGGTGTTATGAAGCCGTTTTTGAGAACGTATTTTGGAGTAAACATGAGGATTTGCATTAGATTTAGGGGGTAAAGGAGAGATTGTAACTCTTCGTCGACATACTCGGGTGAATCAAAAAGTTCTTAGAAGTGCATATATATGAAACCTTTTTGGATCAAGTTCGATATTCAAATTAAAGAGTGTCTATCACACTATATTTATGCAGACTGTCACTTGTTTTTGTCAGTTCGTTCGCATGTAATAAATTTTTTTGTGCAACGAGTTGCTAAAAAGTCAAAATTATGGATAAAAGTGAGTTACATGCGGTGATAAAATATCTCAGTTTGAAAAAAATGTCTACGAAGGAAATTTTTTTGGACATTCAGCAGACATTAGGGGGTGATGCTGTACCCTATTCTATGGTTGCGTACTGGGTGGCTGAATTTAAAAGAGGTAGATCAAGCTGTAAAGATGACCCGCGTTCTGGGCGGCCTTCAACCTCCGTTACAGAAGAAAATGTCAAAAAGGTTGAGAATCTGGTTTTGGAAGACAGAAGAATGACTATAAAACATATAGCTGAGATCCTAAAGATATCTTTTGGTAGCGTTCAATCCATTTTAATTGATTCACTGGGGTTCAAAAAAGTGTCTGCAAGATGGGTGCCACGAATGTTAACCGACGAAAACAAAAAGCGACGTTTGGAAATTTCCAAGCGTAATCTCGAAATGTTCCAGCGTGATTCGGATAATTTTTGCCGTCGTCTTGTCACCATGGATGAAACGTGGGTCCACCATTTTGATCCTGAAACTAAAAGACAAAGCATGTCTTGGAAACGACCATCCTCTCCATCCATTAAGAAATTTCGAGTTGCTCCTTCCGCTGGCAAAGTTATGGCCTCTGTGTTCTGGGATAGTGAAGGAATCCTTTTTATTGATTACATGCCAAAAGGCCAGACGATAACTGGACCCTATTATGCAAATTTAATCCCGAAAGTGCGTGAAGCGATTAAAGAAAAACGTCGTGGAAAACTGTCGTTGGGCGTGTTGTTCCTTCAAGATAACGCTCCTGCCCATCGATCGGAAGTTGCGCTCAACGCAATCCGCTGTGCTGGCTTCAATCTCCTTGACCACCCACCATATTCTCCGGACTTAGCCCCAAGTGATTTTCACTTATTTCCAAAATTAAAAGAGGAAATTCGTGGAACAAAATTTCACGATAATGACGCGGTTATAGCTGCCGTAGAGGACTTTTTCGAGAGTCAAGAAAATTATTTTTTTTCACAAGGAATAAGGAAGTTAGAAACGCGTTATTCTAAATGCATTGCATTGGAGGGAGATTATGTAGAAAAATAAAATATTATTATTTAAATCTTTGCATTTTTTAATATTGATTCCAAGAATTTTTTGATTCACCCTCGTAATTGCGTAGAAATATTTCTTTATGATATCGGAAAGGCGTTATTTGATGACTGGGCATAATAGCTGATTTATTTACACATTATTTCAACTAAAATAGCACACACATTTGGTTTTTAAGTATACACAAAAACTTGTAAGCTTTAATGTTGTATAGCGAAACGCCATAGAAATATTAAGGCATTTGTCCATTGGCCCGCGGAGGCTATGAGTGTTAACAATTAATGTCTTTAGACTAGCGTCACCTTCACACATACTATTAAAATTATAAATGCGAAAGTTTGTACGTATGTTTGTTACTCTTTCAAGTAAAAAAGTACTGAATGGATTTTATTGAAACTTTACATTAATATAGAATAAACATCAGAATAACACATAGGCTACAATTTATAAGGATATTGTGTGATTTCCAAACTTTCTTACATATTTTCACATTTATAATATTAGGAGGATAGTGTTACCACCCCATTCCATCCTGCGGGTGTCATAAGAGCCGACAAAAGGAGATGATAAGGTCGATACCTTTTTTTTAATACGCCTTTATTAGCTTCGCTTGTATGTATGTATGTAACGGAATCTTTGAACATGATTTTGACCCATTTAAAAACGTCGGATTAACACGAAATTTGGCATACTTAATAAGGACCGATGACAATTCAATATTTTAAACATTTTGACCCGTTATCCTTACTAGGATAATAATAATAACGGTGATCAAGGGGGAACACCGCTCTTTTATCCGATACCAATGTAATAGCTAATAGAGATGTAAATATCATAAAGCTATTGCTATATTTTTTAGTGATTATTTAGCAATAGCTTTATGATATTTCAAATAAAAAATAAATAATAGTTAAAAAAAACTAAAAAAATACGCTTTTATAGAAAATCGAACGAAAATATAGAAAATAAATTTGAATTAAAAATAGTGTCAGAAAAAAATATTTTATTGTAAAAAAAGCGTGGGGTGCTTTTCAGGATATTATCAAAATAACCCTTCTAGTCATATCTGTTCTTAAAATATTTAGAACTGTTGATACTATGCACCCCACGCTTTTTTTACAATAAAACATTTTTTTCTGACACTATTTTAAATTCCTAATTTATTTTCTATATTTTAGTTCGATTCTCTAAAAAAGCGTATTTTTTTAGTTTTTATTAAACTATTATTTATTTTTTATTTGAAATATCATAAAGCTATTGCTAAATACGTGGAGACCTTCGCGAAGATGACGCTGAAACTCCTGCGACTACAGCTGGAGGTAACCCTAAAGAAAACAAACCGCAACCATCTTTGGCTGGTGATGTGGTTATCTCCATCAGGCAAAGCAAGATGTCATGCTTTCCTTTTTATTTTTTAAAGGCTGGTAAACCTCCTGTTGCTGGTGTACATACTACAGCTGGAGTAGCAGTGATCACTTACAATCAAGTGTTACCTTCTTAACCCAAACAAGCATGTGGGTCATGTTTGTTTAACTACCTCTTTATCAAAAAATGTCAGGCAAATATAGGTATTCTTTACAATTATATAAAATTAGGGTGTGTGTCTGTAATAGTAAATAAACTCTTTTTACTCTTTTTACTAAGTGCATTTGGATGTATACACAGTACATTTATCAAAACATTTTTTTGATCATATTTGTCTGTCTGTCTGTCTGTTTGTTTTGGCCAATCTCTGATATAGCTAGGCTGATTTTGATGGGACCTTGACTAGATTATACTCGCGTCATAATTAAACAATAAAATATTCTTTACAATATTCCGTGTTTTTGTCGGAACTCCTTCGCCAGTGGATATTAACCTTAGTCCAGTCACAAAAAGCACTTAATAAATTATATGTGTTCAACAAACAAATGCTAACGTAACGCTTATAAATTGCATTTAAAAGGCGTTTTTTAATAATATACTAGAGAGCCGCCGCGGCTTCGCACGGACGCTATGATTAAAAAAAATCTAAATTTATCAGTGTTTACAATATTATGCATATATTATACTTAAAAACCTTCCTCTTGAATCACTCTATCTGTTAAAAAACGTAGTTTTAAAGATGTATGCATAAATAGGGACGGACAGTTCAATACAGATTTTTTTTATTTATTGTATGATACAGGGGAGTTACGGGCGAATGTTCTTAGACATGTTTGATAAAAATCGGTTGAGCCGTTTAAAAGTTATGGGGGTGAAAGTAGGGAAGAATTACCGATAGTCTGCAAATATAATCGAGTGGGGTCTCAAATGAACGCGCATCACGTGCACATTACAAAATAATATGATCCATGAAAATCAGTTGAGCCCTGAAAAATCTCTGGGGGTAAAGGGTGATACCCAATATCTGCAAACATATGTGGTGGGGAGAAAAAGAGGATGCGACAAGAATCTATGTATTGACAACTTAACAACATTAATAAGCGTGTACACATCAAATCAAAATCAAAAATCAAAATAGCCTTTATTACCGATAATTAATTTCATTTCATATTTATACATTTCATTTTAGCTTGTAGTATATAGTTTTGCAATATATTACAATTAATTATAATTCATATCTATTTTAATATAATAATTTGCATTGCACTTTTAATAATTAATGTTTAATCTTTCTCTTCGACATCAGTAACAGTATTATCAGTTTGCCGTTTGGCATAGGCCTCCCCTAGGCTTTTCCATGTATCCCTGTTCGCGGCGTTTCTTTGCCATGTTGTTCCAGCTACCTTTCTGATATCATCCTCCCATCTTTTTTTTTGCCGCCCTTTCCTTCTTTTTCCGTCTCGAGGGTACCATTCGGTAACTTCTTTTGTCCATTTTTCCTTTTTGCTTCTTATCATATGGCCTACCCAGTTCCATTTAAGCTTTTTCACAGTGTAAGTGACGTCTGTGACTTTTGTCTTGCTTCTTATATATTTAAGTTTAATTCTGTCCCTTAACTTGAGGTTTAGAATGCTCCTCTCCATTTTATTTTGACACACTTTGAGTGCTCCATTCTGTTTACTAGTAAGGGCCCAGGTTTGTGCTCCATAAGTTAAGCATGGTAGAATGCATGAGTTGAATACCAGAGTCTTGTCTTTAAGAGGTATGTGTGGGTTCTTCATTACTTCCTTTAGGGACCAGAATCTTTTCCAAGCTTTATTTACTCTGATGCATATTTCTTTCTGCATCTGATTTTCCGGGGCAATGATTTGTCCTAAATATGTGTATTCACCCACATATTCTACTATATTGGAGTCTAAAAAAATAGGTGTTTTTGTGTGGTTTGTCATTAGTTTTGTTTGGTCTAGATTCATAGTCCGGCCTACTCTTTTACTTTCTCTATCCAATTGGTTAAGCATTGTTTTTAAGCGTTCTTGGTTATCGTTAAGTAGAATTAGGTCGTCTGCGAATCTGAGATGGTTAAGCATTTTGCCATTTATGTTTATCCCAAATGTATCCCAATTAATTTTCCTAAATAAATGTTCTAGTACAGCCGAGAAAAGTTTTGGTGAAAGGGGGTCTCCTTGCCGTACTCCCTTTCTAATTTTGAAGGCCACTCCTTTCCTTTCAGTCTGGATTTTTGCTGTTGATTCCTTGTATATGTTTTTTATTATCCTGATATATTTTGGATGTACTCCTTGTGAGTGTAGAGCGTCCCAAATGTGTATATGTTTCAGAGAATCAAATACCGTACTGTAATCTACAAATGCCAAGTAGTATTTTTTCCCGTACTCATTGCACTTTTGGATAATTTGTTTTACGACATGAATATGATCTATTGTTGAGAAGTCGCTTCGGAATCCAGCCTGTTCCCTCGGCTGATTTTCGTCCAATACTGTGCTTATTCTGTTCAACATTATCTTCGCAAATATCTTATATAAGTTGGAGATCAGGCTAATCGGTCTATAGTTATTTATTTCTGCCCTGTCGCCTTTCTTATGGAGCAATATGATGGTTGATGATGTCCATTGTTGTGGTATTACTTCTTTAGCTAGAATGTCGTTGTATATACTCGTATTTGTAATAGCATTTATCGTGTAATCTAGGCATCCTTTTAGAATTTCGTTTGTTAGTCCGTCATCTCCAGGGGCTTTGTAGTTTTTCTGGGACAGTATTGCGGTTCTCACTTCGGTTTCTAGTATCGGGAGGATATCTTCTTCATCATCTTCTTGTGAGTATTGACTACATGTGTAGTCTACGTCATCGTATAATTTCCTATAAAACGTTGTTGCTATTTCCATAATTTGTGGTCGTTTTGTTTCTTTGCTATCAGATGTCTTGCCTCTGATGGATGGAATCCAACAGGTATTCTCTCTCAGTTCTTTTAGGGCTTTCTTTATGCCTCCCGATGTTTCAATATGGTATTGGATAGTTCTATTTCTAAGTTGTTTCCTATGTGTCCTAATTTTTTCATTTATTTGTTTACTTAAATGCGTTATTTGTGTTTTATTTTCTTTTTTATTTCTCAATAAAGTTTTCCTGGTTTCAATAAGGTGTCTGGCTTCGTCTCCAATTTTATCTCTCTGGTGTTTTGAGGTATATAGTTTCCTAGACAATTCTTGAAGCGCTTCTTGTAGTTTATTATATTTTTCTTGTATATTTTCGTTGTTATTGTTTTTCATTAAATGGTCTTTCAATGTTATCAACAAGTTTTCTGGAATGGGAAGTGGGATTTGATCTGGTATAATCTCTTTCCTGGTGTACGGTCTCCTCTTCTTTATCTCATTTAGGTAGATTGCTCCTCTTACCATTCGGTGATTTGTGTTGAAATTGAACCTATTAATTATGTCTATGTCTTTGAAGAATTCGTGTTTGTTAGATAATATGAAATCTATCTCATTTTTTACATTCCCGTCAGGAGATATCCAGGTCCATTTTTTATTTTTGTTTTTCTTGTAAAAAGTATTTAGGATCTTGAAGTTATGTGCCTGTGCCAGATGTACTAATCTTTGTCCGTTATCATTTCTTTTTCCTGTGCTGAATTGACCTAATGTGCTATCTTCGTTCCTTAGTCTTTCACCTACCTGGCCATTAAAATCTCCCATCAGGACAACTGCTTTGTGTGTACCGGCAAGAGTCTTTTCCAGGTCTTCATAGAAATTGTCCTTTATGTCCTTAGGTGCCATCTCTGTAGGAGCATATATTTGGATTATGGATATAGTTTCATACCCAGGCAAGTTAATATTTAGTTGTGCAATTCGTTCTGAGATCCCAGTGAAAGACTGTATATATTCGCTGTAGCATTTTTTAATCAGGAATCCGACACCATGTAGGCCTGGTGTGCTTCCTTTATGATAAAAAATGTAGTTTTCATGCTGTTCAATTTTTTCGCCCATTCTCCTCACTTCACTTAGGCCAATAATGTCCCACTTTATAAAAGCTAACGCATATTCCAGTTCTTGTAGGGATTCGTCTGTTCTTAGAGTCCTCGTGTTGAGTGTTGATATGTAAATACTATTTCGCTTATCTTTTATAATTTTTTTTTCTTTTTTACTGTTTTCATGTATAGTATCTTGTTCATATAAATTTTTGTTTTTGGGGGATGATCCTAGAGGGATTTGGTCTCTTGCCCCACGGTGACCAGCCGGGTTGGGGTGCTGTTCCCTTTCTAAATACTCTTTGCTTATGGTTGTTGGGTTTTTCCGGTTACCGATGTCTCGAGATTCCTATGCTTTTGGTTTAGTTGTTTCTGTCAAAGAATGGGATCTAGACTTCATGTATGCGAACGGGTCAGTTCTGTGTAGCTTTGCAGGGGCTCCTACGTTTCTGTTGTTACCGCCTGACACATGTTGATTCCGTTGTGTAGGTGATAGTGATGTCTCCCTTTTTCTTTTTTCGTTTCCTTTTGGTTTTATTACAATTTTGTTGTTTTTAATGTACACATCATTTCCCTTTTCCTTCTCTCGGTGTAGTTCTTGTTGTAATTCTTTGCGTTTTTGTAACGTTTCTTTAGAGAAGTCTTCAGTAATGTATGTTGGTGCTGACATTTTACTTTTATTTTTTAGAATCTCAATTTTTTTGCTGTAAGTTGTGAGGGTTATTAATACAGGCCTTATTTTTCCATTCGTTTGCCTTCCAATTCTGTGTAATTTATTTATGTCGTAATTATCAATTTTTGTTCCCGAATTTTCAAATAATTTTGTAATATTTTTAAATAATTCAGTATAATTTGCTTCCGTCTCGTTAAATCCATGAATTATAATGTTGTTCCTTTTAGTTGCATTTTCTAGGAAATTTATTTTCTTATTTAGTACTTCGATTTCTGACTTCAGGATTTTATTCTCTTTAATTAATGGTTTGATTTTATCGTCTATGGTCGCCATGATTTTTTCTGTATTATCTTTTATTAGGGTAGCTTGTTTATCCATTTCTAGTTTCATCATATTAAACAGTGTGGAGATTGACATTTCTTCAGCCATCGTTGAACAGGGTATTTTTACGGTACGATAACAAAACTTTTCGTATCTGCTTGAGTTCGAACGCAACTTTTCTTGAGCTGACTTACAGATATGTTAATATTGATTGTGACTGAGTGAGTGAATGGGTGGCAGAGTTTTTTTTTTTTGCTATGGCAACACTGCGTTCTTCCGTTTTGTTGGTATTACGCACACTTATCTATGACTTGCAGGCTTTTGACAGTTGTTCAATATGTTATGTTTACTGAATATTTTACTATTTCTCGTTCTGCTCAACAAGTCCCGCACAATTTTATCACTTATCTTGCTTGAGATGTATTCTTCATTAGTATATTTCACTGTTTGATTGTATTTGGTTCGTTTACACTGAGTTTATAATTATTTCTTTCGGAGAGCACTGACAAACGTTTTATCTTGCCTGACGTTGGCACCGGCAACGTGTACACATAAAATGCAGCAAATAAAAATTAAATTAAAATTTTTAATATACCCCCGACAAGAAGACTTAATTTCGCTTTAAAAAGTAAAAAATAAAAAAAAATACATCGCTTTGGAGGACCAGGGGTCAGGTATTAAATAAGTAGGAGCGGTCCCCCAACGCAATGTATTTTTTTATTTTTTACTTTTTAAAGGGAACTTTGGTCATCGTGTCGGGGGTTTATAAATTTTTTTAATTTAATTTATATAGTCTAATGTGATGCAGGCCAGGCAAGTTGGCACAGATTTTTCCTTCTCTAACCTTGGAGACCTACCCGCGCGGATGATTGAGGGTCGGTTCATTAGACCAGCTGTCATTACACTACGAACTTTGTGTATCGACTGCCATAAATGATCGAATGACAGCTGGGACCGGGCTTTACGTGCCTTCCGAAGAACAGAGCACATTACTACTACTACTCAGCCCATAAACAACCCACTGCTGAGTCGGGCCTCCTCCCATAACATGGAGGATAATTACCCTACTGTGCCACGCTGGCCAGACGGGTTGGCGCAGGGTTTCGTTCATTTTCCTTCTCTTGTGGCTAGGTTTTCGGCCTAGTCATTTCATTTGTTGTTGTTGTCGTCAGCTCTTACGACACCCTCAGGACGGAATGGGGTGGTGACACTACGTATTCATAATCCGTCACCACACGGAAACACACTATGTACAGAGAACATAGTGTGAATAAATCTTTCTTCTCAGTACGTAACCGCAGCATCCTTTACAGCCACTGCTAAGTTCGGTTTCTTCCAATTACTGGAGGGAAATAGCTGAAGGTCAAATGAAATTTTTCACTAGATTTTTACGAATGGTTTTTTTTTTATTTCTTTTTAAATATTTTTCCTATTTTGATAGCTTAGAAATAACAAAAAAGGGTATTTTTGTAATCACATTCATATCAGTACCAATACTACTATCATCATCATTATCACTATCACTACATAGTTTAAAACAAAGTGGCTGTCGTCTGTCCGTCCCTATGTATGCTTAATACTTTAAAACTACGCAACGGATTTTGAAGCGGTTAATATTTTTAATAGATAGAGTGATTCAAGAGGAAGGTTTAGATGTATAATACATCCATAATATTGTAGAGAAACACTGCTAAATTAAATGTTCATCATTACACCCGTGCGAAGCCGTTAGTATCATAAAAATAGTGAATAATGAATTTATGTGGTTATTGGTTTTAGAAAATTTCGCGTCGTAATGGTCGATAAAAGAAATTGACAAACTAAGCTGCAATAGAAGGAAATCTTGGAACGAAACCCTGTGCCAACCCGTATGGCCAGCAGTGGCACAGTAGGCTAACTTGCCTACTGTGCCACTGTGTGGGACAGGGGCCGTAAGATGATAATGGTGTTTATAAATATGTCGATTTATGAGAGTTTTGTGATGAAACCTACGTAAATAAAGATCCTTTTGAGTTTGACAACCTAGGCCCGACTAAGCAGTGGGTCATTTATGGCGGCATCTAGGTACCTATTGTGTAAACTCAAACTAATAATTGCTTATCAATATCACCAGGGGGGTTTCCATAACCGATACCTAGTCTCTGTCCTAGCCAATCTCTCCTGTAACCTTGACCATCGTCGACAAATCGGAGAAAAGATGACAAGCTCTCAAAAACCCAAGGACGAAACGTCTCTACAGGAAATGGCACAAAGAAGCTAGGACTGAAAATGGAGAAATAAACAAGATCCTTGTATAAAATTTATTTCTCAAGGTTACAAATAAGCAAATTGCAGTATTGCCACGGTGTAGTCAGTGAGGAGTCGCGCAAGGCGAAGTGGTAGGCTCGCGTCTATCGTAAAGATGCCAAAGACACTCATTTTGCTGAACTGGGCGCCGTATAACCGCTGAACGTTCCTACAAAGGATTTTGATGTCATCTGTGAAAAAGAGAATTTATCATGTAGCAATCGGAATTCTACATTCGAGTAATATACTTGTGGTGATAGATATAGAATACACATTGTCACCACCCCATGCCATCATAAAGGTCTTGAAAGACGTGATCAAAGGAAATGACAAGGCTGATACCCTAGCTGCAAGAGAAATTTAAGACTTATGGCAGTGGTGGCGTCGTGCGACGGGTCGTTATCTTCCCTGCAATACGGTTGAGGAGGGCGATGGCTGCCGCATGCGTCATGCTTGTGAACAGGACAGGTGCCATTGCTGGGGGTCGGTTGGCTCGGGCGTTAGAAGGTTAGTATTGTTGATTAGATCTGGCTGTTGTGCGACTGGCCCTTTGCGACTATTGCGCGAGTTTGCTCTTGTCTTATCACGGCCTTGTCCCTAAAAATGGCGATCTAAAAAGAGCCACTATAGAGTTTCTTGCCGGCTCTTCTCTGTAGAACTGCATTCCGAACCGGTGGTAGATGGTAAATTTTAAATTTTATTTTGTTGTTTGACTTGTTAGATCTTTGGATCAACGGGTCCCGGGTTCGATTCCGGGGTCGGGCCAGTGTCTTTGTCTAAACCAGAGGCACTGGCTCGGAGTCTGGGTGTCATTTCTATCTATAATATGTATGTATTTACAAAAAAAAAAAGTATATAAGTAGTTTATCATCCATCTCGTTACCATAACACAAGCATTAAGTTGCTTAACTTGGGACGAGATGGCGTTGTGTGAAATGTCCAAGGATATTTATTTATTTATTTATTAAATGAGTTTTGAATTTGAATTAGAAGGACTTAATATGAAACCCCGTGCCAACTTGTCTGGCCAGCTTGGTACAGTTGCTTAAGGGTAATATGTAACATTACCCAACTCAACAGTGGGTCATCTATGGGCTTTGTAGTAGTATACGCCAATATTATGAACTATCTATCTAAAAACGGGGATGGCCAAATAATCCTACATCGCGATAGTAAAGTTCCTCCCTGTTCATCCATGGGCAGTTTCAAGTACGCAACATCTAGGTCTTGGAATGGCCATTCTCCATCTATTAGGCATCAAATTGAAAAAAACATTTTATCAATAGCCTAAAACAACACCTTCTAAATTGGCAAAAAGTAACTGCCTTGCTTGTGAATTTAAAAAGCACCCTTTAATTCGAAATATATTGTTATGACAAACTTAGCCCCAATCTTAGCCAGGTCCTTTCCACTGGCCTCCATAGTGGAGGAGGTGGGCGTTACGTCACCACCTCCGCCTTGGCCTCCATCTGCGGGGCAGGTCAGCCAGCACATTCTCCTCTGGCAACCTTGGGTGGTCTTGTATGTAAGTATGGTCTTGAAAGCTCTATCGCGGTCTTGGTAAGTAGTGGAATAATATTGCCTCTCTTTTAAATGTTTTTTATAATAGACTAGCGGACCGTACCCGCGGGCGAAGCTAGTAAAAAAAAAGTACTCCTTATATCATCAACTACCTATCAGTGAAAGTCCCGTCAAAATCGGTCCAGCCGTTCCAGAGATTAGCCGGAACAAACAGACAGACAAAAATAAAAAAAATGTTATTTTGGTCTATGTACTGTGTACATACATACTTACGCATTTAGTACAAAATCAAAATGTTTTTTATTCGAATAAATTCTTGCGAATGCTTTCAAATAATCAAAAAAAAATGTATAAAATTTAAAAGAAATATAAAAATAACTAATCATTTAGTTTTTACCACCGGTTCGGAACATCATACAAGCCTATATTATTACAAACAGACACTCCAATTTTATTTATTTGTATAGATATATATAGATATTTACCTGTGCAATCAGACTGACTAATTACAGCACATAGTTCTTGAGATTTGGCCATGGCTATGTAGAACTTCTCACACTCCCTACTTAATAGTATTTGCAGGATCAGATTCTTCACTATCCATATAAGGAATGGGATAGCAGCTAGTGGTAGATTAACCTAAAAATGTTTAAAACAACTGAAGATTTATTTTATTTATAATTACGTAAATAATACCATAACGGCTATAGCGCCAATGCGATGTTACTACTACCAATACAAATTAAAAAAAAAATTTAAAATTTAAATATACCCCCGACACAATAACCGACACCTACCACTCTTTGTCTCAGCACCACCCAAGGTAGACTGGCAGAAAATGCCTAAGGCATTAAGTCCGCCTTTGTACACTTTGTGCAGAAGTGTAAATAAATAAATAAATAACCTTTCATCATCATCATCATTTCAGCCAAAAGACGTCCACTGCTGGACATAGGCCTCCCCCAAGGATCTCCGACACAATAACCTTTAAAAAGTAAAAAATAAAAATAAATACTTCGCGTTGGGGGATCACTCCCACTTATTTATTACCTGACCCCTGGTCCCCCAACGCAAAGTATTTATTTTTATTTTTTACTTTTTAAAGGTTATTGTGTCGGGGGTTTATTTACATTTTTAATTTAATTTTTATTTTATACTTTTTATAGGTACATACTTATTATAATGTAGATTTTGTTAAATTGCACGTGATGTGCTTTCATTTGAGACCCCACTCGATTATATTTGCAGACATTCGGTTATTCTTCCCCACTTTCACCCCTCATAACTTTTAAACGGCTCACCCGATTTTCATCAAACATGTCTAAGAACACTCGCCCGTAACTCACCTTTCATAAAAAAAAAAACTTTATTGAAATCGCTTCATCCGTTCGCGAGCTACGGTGCCACACTGTCTGTGGCACCGTAGTCTGTCTGTGGCACTGTCTGTCAGACAGACAGACACGTGAAACTTATAACACCCCTCTTTTTGCGTCGGGGGTTAAAAACACGATTAAAAATACATTTGAAATACCTAAAATTAAAACACCTATGTACAATTAAAAATAAAATAATCATCCAAGTCTTTCAATGCACTCCAGTGCTACTCCTGTGAACTTTATCAGGCTACAGTGAAATATATCAACCTCCTCTGAAATAATATTTAGCAGTCTTATGGCACGTGACAAGGGGGCATACTTGTTAAGGTTGGTCCTAGAGTATGGCTGCAGTAGCGTGGGCGCGTGGGGCGACGCGCGCCTCCGCAACCAGGCGGCGCGCGCACCCCTAGCTCCGCTAACAGATGCGGGTGTTGTAGGAAAGTGTAGCAGTGTGAATAGATTGGAGGGCCAACTTGCCAGAAAGCGTATTCACCAGCCAACCCATAAAGCACTACAGATTTCACAAAATCAGAACCTTCATTGGTTGGTCTAGTGGTTAGATGTGCCGCCTTTGGATCAACGGGTCCCGGGTTCGACTCCGGGGTCGAGCAAGTGTGTTTGTCTAAACCAGAGGCACTGGCTCGGAGTCTGGGTGTCATTTCTATCTATAATATGCATGTATTTACAAAAAAAAATGTATATAAGTAGTTTATCATCCATCTCGTTACCACAACACAAGCATTAAGTTGCTTAGCTTGGGACGAGATGGCGTTGTGTGAAATGTCCAAGGATATTATTATATTTATTATATGCTAGCCGGGATATGGGGACTCCAGAGCGCGAATAAAAAACCTACCCATTAAATATTGATGGCGATCCTCGATTGCCTGACCAGAGATTGTGCTCCGCAAAGCTTGTGCCTTTCACGGCTAGGCTTTCTGCCATGCGACACTCTCAGGAATAAAGGAATGGAAATGGAAACTGCACTCCAAATGATCACAATCGTCTCTGCTTACTTACTTCGAAATGAAATTGTGTCACCATCTTCCAATACTCTATAAGAGTTTGATTGAAAACCAGGGCATGTAAAAATGTATCCATGGTATGGTATAATATCTGTAAATTAAAAATATTTATACCATCATCATCATCATTTCAGCCAACAGACGTCCACTGCTGGGCATAGGCCTCCCCAAGGATCTTCACAAGGGCCGGTCCTGAGGCCACTCTGGAACGCGATTCAGATCGATCGAGTGGAATGACATTTCGTACTCTTGAGCACACTTGAACACGATGAACTAAACTGGACGTAATATGTGTTCGCGCATTTCATGTTTGTAAACTGCCCCTACGAAACAGGTAATAGCTAGTGAAATGGTTTCACACACAAATTACACTCAGATTCAGAGCAAGTGACTCTGGTTTAGACAAAGACACTTGCCTGACCCCGGAATCGAACCCAGGACCCGTTGATCTAAAGGCTGCATAGGTATTTGGCGTAGATAACGACAACGTGGCGTAAAACATTACTAACACATAAAAATAAGAATTACGTGTGACGGATTTTGAATACAATAGTGTCATCACACCATTCCATCTTGAAGGTGTCGTAAGAGCCGACAAAAGGTAATGTCAAGGCCTAAAATCAGGCTGCAAGAGAAGGAAATCTTGAAACGAAACTCTGTACCAACCCGTCTGTCCAACATGGCACAGTAGCCTAATTACCCTCCATGTAGTTGGAGGAGGCCCGACTCAGTAGTGGGTCGTTTATGGGCTGAGAAGTAAGTAAGTAAACGGCCCCCGCGATACAGAATATAATATACATACAGAAGGGGCCTAGTTTTAAAAAAGAACATACATAAATTACTATGTCTGTCCTTTATACCATTTTTATTTGAATATGTCTCAATATACATATATTTCTGTTACAGTCCGTACCTCAAACTCTAATAATTTATTTCAATTAAACCAAATTACAGTAGTCCATTGAAATTTTAATGTTACATGAGCTTTGTATTTTTTAGAGGACGCAAATTTATTTTTGGGACATGTGTGGGGATCAATAGAACCTTAACTTCAAGTTTGTGGGGTTGCCACCCTTGTCCCCCGGCCGCCATCTTGGAAAACATCTTTTTCGCGGTATCTCGGAAACAATGCGTCCTACAAAAAAATCGTGAAGACATATTTCGTAGCAAATTGCTTTTGGTTTTTTAATTTAAATTTAATTTTAATTGTAAAACGTATAAACAAATTATACAGCAACAAATTTATCACACTTTGTTCTTAATTTTGAATTTTGTGCAAAAGTAATATTTACATTTTTGTAGGCAAAGCAATTTGCTACAAATTATGTCTTTACGTTTTTTAATTTTATCCATTTAGTAGTACCTAGTAGTAAAAAGAAGAAAGTTAAACTAGTTACTTACCATGCCTCCAAAACTTTGAATGTACATTTTATATGCTTTCAAAATGTCTCTGTATATCTTGAACATGTTTCGCGAACATTTTTTTTCCGATAATTTAATGTTCCATAAATCAACTTTAACTGTTAGTAACTCCATTATTCTTATAGGATATATTATATTTAAGTCAAATACAATTTGTATTATTGAATTAATTGCCACATAGTAAGGTATCATACCATAGACGAGGTATATTATTAAGGTATATGTTATGTACGTAGCATATATGGACAGAAACCATAACCAATTGATAAGGGCTGTTGTTTTCAATGAACTCCATAAGGCTCTGTGTAATTCTTGAATAGTTAACACTAAAGTCACATTCGTGGTTCCTTGCCTCAAGTGGGAGGTGCAATTCAAAATGAACCCAAAAGAGTAGAACGTTAAGTCGAATATTGTACTCCATATTAAAAACCGGCTGAAATGTCCAAGACCTTTTATTAAGCACACGTCGATAAATCGGTGAATGTAAGTAATAATGAACATTATGATGGCAGAAATAGTGACGAATTTCCATGCTCGGCCACAGGGGGTTATAAAACTGTCTTTAATGGAGTATTTTGGTGAGAACATCAGCGTTTGCATTAGATTAAGCGGAAGGAGCACTGATTGTATATCTTTGTCAATATTATTGTATAATAAAACTTCTTTAGGGTATCTTGTTAATTTTATCTTGCTACTAAGCATCATTAAATGTTTAAATGGACTTTATGAGACGCACTCTCTCAGCCAGAATTAGAAAAATGAATTCAACAGCCAAGAGTGTAAATATGTAAAGGAGTTAGTCCATAGGCAGGTTTTGTGAATTACATGTTAGCATAGTGTCGCCTAGGTGCAAGAGAAGGAAACATTGATAAAAACCCCGTACCAACCCGTCTTGCCTCAGCAGAAAATATCACGGACACGGAATCAGCTATTACCAAACATAAGCTAAGGAAGCACCTACTGAGAGTAGGTTAAATGAAACATCAATGTCCCAGGTGCCAAGGCGCTGGGTACGACAGACGAAACGGTACCATTCATTGCTAAAAAGGACACGGACTACAAGTCTGTGGTGTTGTAACAAAATAATAAAAACAAAAAAAAAACCGTCTTGCCAGCGTGGCACAGTAGGCTAATTTCCCTCCATGAATTTGGAGGAGTAGTGGGGCATTCATGGGCCGAAACGAACGAATGATAGTGTCTTCACCCCATTAAATCCTGAGGGTGTCGTAAGAGCCGACAAAAGGAAATTATAAGCCCGAAAACCTTACCGCATGAGAAGGAAAACTTGATACGAAACCCTTTTATTTGTTTTTTTTTTCTGGGGAAATGTTTAATGCATACCGCTGCCCCTCGGGGGTAGGGTAAGCTGGGAGTGGTGTGGGATTCCGTGACACTGGACTACCTTATATAACCCCTGCAGTATACTCAAACAAGACGTGTGGTGTAAATCCACTGCTGGACATAGGCCTCCCCCAAGGATTCCCACGTAGGCCGGTCCTGAGCCGCCAGCATCCATCGCTTTCCAGCTACCTTAACCAGGTCGTCAGTCCACCGTGTGGGAGGCCTACCAGCACTGCACTTTCCGGAACACAGTCACCATTCGAGGACGGTGGGATAATAAAACTAAACGAAGGAAGCTGGCTCAGCAGTAGGTCATTAAGAGAAGAGAAGAAGAATAAAAAACAAATCGAATTGAATTTAAAATCTTTAATTTTTTTATTATTTGCCAGTGGAGCTTAACCTTTAATCAGTAACACAAAGCACTTACAAAATAATAACACATTGTCAAACAACTCAATGGTAACGAGCAATAAAAATATTACATGACTTGTTAGGTTAACATCATTCACACTTCATTGTCAAATGTATTACTCCGTTATCAGGTAATCAATCATTGATGGTACATTAACTTAAAATGCTATGATGATGATGATGGCTCGACAAAGTACAGTCCGCGCCAATCTTTATGGCCGCTCTGAATGCCGCATTAAGCTGCGCAGAACACAAAATCAGGTATCAGGGAGACTTACGCGCGGCGTGGAGGCAGGGCACCCCTGCGCGCGCCGTCTCCCACCCGCAAGCGCCCTCGCATCCGGCGCGTTAGTGTGAGTGAGCTACGTTCGTATTGGTTAAAAAAAATATGATGCACAAGTTCGTATCCACGGCTACATTCAGAGCGGCCATAAAGATTGGCGCGCCCTGTAAGTACGCCACATAAATTTTCAGGAGTTTATACGCCTCCTACCAGGAGTTCCTTTCTTTCTTAAACTTGCAGCTGCTCTGCTGCTGCAGGTGTACTGGCGGTGGTGATCATTTACCATCAGGTTTTCCTCCATTATCCAGAGCAAAAAAGTGAGTTCTATCCACTGCCATTTCCCCTGATGGAGGTCGGGTGACATTACTAACACAAGCACCTATGGGCATTTATTTGACTGCGTTTGTCAGACACACGTGAAAATAAACTTAATGAGCATCAAACGTGGTCGTTCTAGTCGTCAAAGAATTTGCTGCTCCGTCGACCATTCATACACTCGGCTACAGGGCTTGCCTGCTACAATTTAATTTATTCTAGATCAAGGCAATCTGTACAAGAACTACAATGTGTGTTGTAAGGAGATTTAAAAGGTGGATGGGCATGGATGCATTAATTGTAAACAATCCAAAGGTGTCCATAGCTGTGAAGGACACGTTATTCAAGCGCAAAATGTTGGTACAAGCCCTCCTTTGGTGTTCTGCAAGAGAATGCAGAAGTATACCTTAACATGCCAAACCCTCATGATAAAGCAGTATTATAGCTCACCAGTGGAAGGATCTCTAGTCTACTCAACGACTTCCAGAATCGAATCAGGGACAGATATTCGCTATGCTAGTAAAAAAAATTCACTTATTAGATTGCTTAAATTAGTAACCATGGATGTTGGGAGATTCCGAGGCGTTTTGGCAAAGCCGACATTGCGCGAGATGGTGAAAATATTTCGGTATTAATTATAGAAGATGTAAAGGTCAACAATATTTGTGATAGAAGTAAATTTGACATTGTCTTAAATAAGCACAAAAATCCCTGCAACAAATATAAACAAAAAAGGATTTTGGTTACAGATAAATTATATTTAACTCTACAAGACTGGAATAAGCATCCATTGTGTAAGATGCATTTCAAAACATTTAATAATCCGTCTGGCGCTGCTTATAATACCGACTCTCACCATATGTATTAGTTAAAATCTAGCTGTGCGCACATGCCTAAAGGCAAAAAGAAGGAAAGAAATAAGGATCTAATGATTCTAAAAAAAATCTAATGACTAGCTATATATATTTTTAAGCATGGGGCAAGTACCGGAGCGAACTTCATCTGCACTAATGAAACTGCAAATAAGATTCACTTCTTCAATCGTCGAATAGAACTTTTCACATTGGACACTCTGGATGATCTGAAGCAAAATGTCTTTGCCAAGCCACACCACAGTCAATGGCCCGACGGTTGAGGGTACACTCTAAAAAAATACACTTATATTATCTGAATTCTACGGAATCTTAAATATGGATTTTTCTCAATCCATCAGGAATCAGACTTTACCTCCTTTAGTTCTGGAGATTTCATCCATTCTATCATCATTTGGACGTAGCATAGAGATCGAAGGAAAGTATCCGTCAAGTCAAAAAGTACCTGCAAAATAGAAAAATATTTTTATTAATGGCAATGATGCGTGGTTATAATTGTTTAAAACAAAGTTGTCAATCCAATTTGCTCTGTCGGAGTTATATTATGAGGTGGTGAACGAACAAACCCATCGGTATTTAGAATACATAATATCACCAACCCATACCGTCTTGAGAGTGTCGTAGGAGGCGACTAAAAGAACGCAAGAGGCAGATCACCTAGCCGCAAAAGAAGGAACACATAATACACAACCTGGGCCAACCCGTCTTGCCAGCGTGGCACAGGCTAGTTCTAATTCTAGGCTAATTCCCCTCCAAGAAATAGGAGGAGGCTCGACTCAGTATAGGTCATATAAGGGCTGAAGCTATGACGAATGAACAAAAACCTGCCCCCGAAGGAAAATTTTGAAAAAATACAGAATAGAAGTGTGATTGGACGATACATGAGAAGTGATAGACAAGAGGACAGACAGTGTAGAGTATTGTCTGTTATTTTACCTCCGACGTAGGTGTTTTGCTGCCTGCCCTAATTAGCTTCCATGACGCCCAAATTTTTCATTGCCTTTATGATTATATTAGTATTTGAAGTATGCTGGTGATGCACCCGTGGTTTTGGGCACATAGTTTTGAAACATTTGTTATAGGTTTTTTTTAAGTAAACTGTCTAAATTAATAATTATCCGTTCTATATACTATGTTATTAGTAATTTAACAGTTACAATAAAATATTTTAATTTTCACTAAATTTACCGAACTAGAGCAGTGCCAGTGTGTTTCTTTTTCAAACAACAATGACAAAAACGATGCAGGTACAACAAATGTAAAGGGACTCTATATTATGTTAGAAGAAATTACTTTCAGTAAGGAAATCACTTACCAACAATTGAAATATTCTGTTATACAAATTGTACGTAGCCAAAATATTTTCAAAAAGAACAAATTCTTTTCGGTAGAAATCTTCATTAGTGTCCTTTTCCTTTAACTTTTGTATAAAAACTTTGAGAAACTCTCTCAGCAAAATAATCATACTGATAGAGTTAACCATGGACAGATCAAATATTGTGAAAACAAAATTACAAATTCCATGTTTCCAGTTGAAATAGTCGGTGACGTAAAAATATATAGCGGTGACACTAATATTAACAGTTATAATGAAAGATATAAACGCAACGTTGAAAAACATGAAGTTTCTCAACTGGTTTGGGATAAAACGTATGCTCTGGTATAATTCTTGGATCTTCAACGTAAACATCACGTTGTCAAATCTCCACACGATGTTATGAATAGTCGATAAAATAAAACCAATGATATTGTAAGAGAAGATGAACAGATTTAAACCATCAGTAATTAGAAAATCTTTAAAACCTCGTCCTACTATTAAATATTGTATAAACGAGTAAACGTCTATAAACTCAAAAACTAGTATAATCAAAGGTAGGGTAATATAAAATATGATGCTATGTGGGGTTATAATATCGTCTTTAATCAAATATTTAGATGATACGAGCACTTTTTGCATTAAGTCAAACGGTGCAAAAATCATTTGAACATCTTTGTCTAACATATTATTCAGTAATATCTCTGAGTTGTCTATTTTCTTCACTTTTGATTTGGTTTTCAAAGAATTCCACATGATCTCTGATCAAATATATTTTATTTGGTTTATTTAAAAATTAGTTATTTAAAATCGTAATTTCTTCTGCCTGAATTCTCTATTTAAATGACTTTATCATGAAGACTGAATGTCCAAATTCAAAGACTATTTGGATTGGAATATACAATTGAAACCAACTATTTTTCTGATCATAATTTGTCATTTTAATTGATTCCTTGGCTCGTAAATCAATTGCTTGATACATTAAAACACGCGACTTCATAGAATAAATATACACTCTATAGAAAATGTACAAACCGATTTTTAAGGCTCTGTAGCGACCAGTGTGCTACATACTTTACACACAAATGACACCCAGACTCAGAGCAAGTGCCTCTGGTTTACACAAAGACATGGTACGAGGCTTTCTCTCAGTGGCAGCTGTTGTTGCTCCTCTTTAACGTTAAACCATTATTCGAGGTGGGCGGCAAGGAAAATGAAATTTGGGGCCGCGGACGGGCTTGCTGAGAAACACCTTGGGTTTTGCTTGGCTCAAACTCAGAAGGAACTTTATTTAGGTAGTTTCACAAAACTCTTATAAATCATCATATTTAAAATTACCATCATAATATTATGGCCAGCGTCCCACGCTAGGTGGTAGTCTACATACAAACCTATCAGTCGTCGTATCTACATTCACACCTTTAATACACAATTCTTCATTCTTACAATACTTAATAAACATTCATGCTCAAACTCAAACTCAAAAGTAACTTTATTTACGTAGGTTTTATCACAAAACTCTTATAAATCATCATATTTAAAATTTATCACCAAAAATTATTACTGTTATCATCTTACGACACTTGTCCCACGCTAGGTGGTAGTCTATCACCTATTAATCAGTATCAGTATCAGTCGTCATATCTACAGTCACACCCTTCATACACAATTCCTCATTTTTACAATCCATCCATCTCTTTGATCTCCCACATCCCCTTGCGTCTACCCACATTCATGCTGAAACTATCATAATATTAGCATTTTATCGAAAGAAAGCATCATTAAATAGATGTAAGAACTAAACCGTAAGCAGTGAAAAATCAGCCGTGCTATATTTTAAATCACCTGTTTATGTATACGGTAAGCTTAATGTGATCAATTTACTAATGCCCACTCCGTAAATGAAACAAGTTATAAAGATCATTAAGTAAAGATAGCGTTTCATGCATTACTATTTCGTTATATTACCTTCGTTTAGAGACAACCGTTTTGACAAGAAAATGATACAAAAAATACTTGTGACTTCAAAAAACAATCGAGTGAAAGCACAACCTGAGTTTCTTATAAACAATTCACTTGATGAAGATCTACGGAGAGCATTTAACTCACTTAACTTCCCGCAAAGAATATTCCACCTATCTAAATTTAATATTCAAGATAAATTCATTACCCCAAACGGATGGAAATATAATGTTGTATCTCTCTTAATTTTAGTCGCACTTATAGTTCTATCTGTATACCGTATATTTATGAAAGATTATACAAGTCTAGATATACCACATATCAACTTAGTCGTTTTATATCTAGAATGCCTCTTTATAGTTGGGTTTTTAGTCATATTCATTCTCAACTATTTGCATTGCCCCAAAAATGTTCTGCTGGTTCTCATTATACAAGATGCGTATAGGAGTCTTCAAATTGACTTAAAATCTATACGATATTTCGTATTTTACAACTGGGTTATTATGGGAGGAGTTTTTTTATTTGATATCGCTTTCCTTGCGTTTTTTTACATTGGCAGTACCAGTGTTAACCCTATAGATGTTATTTGTGATTCTATGGGCATAGCTTTCGACTTGAGTCAGGTCTATACTTTTCGTATTCTGTCGTTACTGAGGATTTTAATTATTGAGTGTTCTGAAATGATTAGAGTGACCAACCATCGTTCGGGCAATGAGAAAGAATGGAAGAAAATACTTAAAATATACCAGAACATTCTGGAAGCTTACAAATTATTAAAATCAGTGTCCCAAGTTTTTGTAAGAACTTATATTATAATAATATCACTATGTAATTTATGTCTACTCACCAATACTTGTCTTTAGAGATCTGTAATCATATTTAAGGCTTTGTCTAGTCTAGTGATAACTACTAAGAATATCACTAGACGGAATTGTGTTAAAAAAATTACCGGTGGAAGAGATGGTTTTCAAGAATTTGGCATGTTTATTTTTGGGGTATATGTGTGTGGTGTGTTTGGAATTTCTGAAGAAAATCAACTCCGTCCGTAAATCCGATTGAGGTTCAGACTTCTGAGGCTTCTTAAGCCCATCTTAAGAAACCTCAAAACCGCGTGGTGTCGCCGTTTCGACCATTTAATAGATAACTACTGTTTTCAGTTAAAACAGTAACATATACTGTGTCCCATACAGTTTAAGTTCCATTGTCCGTAAATCAGTTGTCAGTCGGATGCTAAGGCGATAATGAACGCTATCTGTTAAAACTCTAGTTTTTTAATCTATACTTTTTGTTCGCAGATACTATATAATACAGTCACCATATTCTTTCGCGATTTGAGTTACATACACGTACTAATCGATGTGTTAAAATATATGCCACGAATGACAGACGTAAGTAATATAACGAACGAGGGCCATGGGTTTTACTCCTCAATGAGGGAACATGAGACCGCCTTTGGATCACGGGGTCCCGGGTTCGATTCAGGGGCCGGGCAAGTCTCTTTGTGTGAGCCTGGGTGTCATTTGTTTTCGTGAATTTGATGTTTGCAACCTGCTCCCGCGATACAGGTTACAGCAAGTGCGGGGGTAAATAAAAAATAATGCTCCGCGACCCCTTAACCCGCCTTATTTACAGAAGCCTAAAGCTCCAAGACAAGTTACTCTACTTACGGGGTTATGATAGCTCCCACGTGCGGAACGCTTCGTGCCTTCCTCGGAGCCTATCCAGCATTGACAAACTTCCCAGGTCCATCAGCCAAAAGACATCAATTGTTGGACATAGGCCTCCAAGGATTTCCAGAAAGGCTGGTCCTGAGCCGCTCGCAACCATCACTTTCCGGTGACTTTAACCAGGCTGTTGACCTACCAGCACCACACTTTCCGGAACGCGGTCGCCACTCAAGGACTTTTCTGTCCCATCTGGCGTCAGTCCTGCGAGCTACGTGGGGCAATCCTGCGAAATATGTCAGTAACTCTGGTTCGATCTCGCAGGGACACTCCGAGCATAGCCCTCTCCATTGCCCTTTGACCCTTCTGATAGAGCCCATAGTGAGCGAACACGTCTCTGTACCATATGTCATCACTGGCAACATACACCCAGGTCCATAGTCCTGAATATCTCCATTTATATCAACCCGCAGTGCCCTATCCATGGGTTATATTAGCACCGCTGCCAATAGCATGCTTCTCACGGTGGGTCTGTGGTAAGCATGCTATTGGCTTACCACAGACCACTGCGATAAAGCCGCTGATAACAGCTAGTTTTGTGATAGATTGCTGAGAATAAATCACCCATAACCTGACCAGGTACAACTCTTTTGTGTTCCTCCATCTTTGCTTAAACATATATCCGAAGATGCGTGCCTAGGGCAGATGCCATTCGTGGTGGCACTGTTCCCAACCGTGCCGAGATATGTGACATTTATATAAAACTAGCTGTCCCGGCAAACGTTGTTTTGCCAAATAATTAACCATCCCCCGCGCAACCTCCGCGCAACCCTCTAGGTCTTATGGTTCCAGAGATATCGTGATATCTATCTATACAACATCTCCTATCGCAAACGTTGTTTTGCAATGTAATTAAATAGGGGTTGATCGTAGAGGGGTGAAAATTTAGGGTTGTTTGTATTTTTGTATGCTGAATCTTAAAAAAATAAGAGCAAAAAATTTTCTCTAACAAATAAATTTTTTTTTTCGACCCCCCCCCCCCTTCAAATTTAGGGGGATGAAAAATAGATGTTGTCCTATTCTCAGACCTACTCAATATGCTCACAAAATTTCATCAAAATCGGTCAAGCCGTTTCGGAGGAGTATGGCAACGAAAACTGTGAATCGAGAATTTTATATATTAGATAGCTTGAGTTCTTTCTATTTATTTTGTGGTATAAGTACCTACTGGATGTTCTACTACTACTACTCAGCCCATAAATGACCCACTGCTGAGTCGGGCCTCCTCCCATCATAGGGAGGGTAATTAGCCTAATGTGTGTCACTGGCCAGACGGGTTGGTTTCGTTTCAAGTTTTCCTTCTCTTGAGGCTAGGTTTGTAATTTCCTTTTGTCAGCTCTTACGACACCCTCAGCGTGGAATTGGGTGGTGACACTGTGTATTCTAAACTGGATGTTGAGAGTATTAAAATGTAAGTGGTTCCCTTCTACAGAGGTTGTGGATATTTCTCGGCGGGTATAGTGTAATGCTGATGTGCAAAGATATGGCGCTACAAGCGACACTGTGCGCCCATAGCCAACATTTTTATAATAGCGTAGAAGACGCACTGAACTCCTGCTTTCTCCACTTGAAGGATGCTCAAGAATGCTCAGGTGCGTTTTCTCTTAGAATATACTAGAAAAATGCTTTATTGTATAAACTTATGGCGTTTACAATCGTCCAGGGATACATCTTTTTTAAAACTACTACCAAGACTCAAAATCAAAATCTCCAAGAGTATTAGGATCCGTCAGGTGGACTGCCTGCTCGCGTGTCGTCTTATAATATAAAAAAAGACGGAACGCGTTACCAACTGAGAAGATCTGGCGGATGAAACTCTTTTTGTATTTGTTTTAAACGTCCTTGATTTCTATTTTTATTTGGTACCGAAAAGCGTTTAAATGAAATATGAATTTTATAATAATAAAATTCAATAAGATTTTTTTTATGAAACCGTTTAGCCTGCGTCCCACGGTAGACTCTGAAGTCGGTAATTAGTCCAGGGGTGGAAGTCTGGGAGTCATTTGTGTTCGTGAATTTCATGTTTGTAAACTACCCCCTATGCCAAACCGTTAGGCAAATTACCCTTCTTGTATTTGGAGGAGGTCCGACTCAGCAGTGGGACATTTATGGGCTGAGAAGAGAGAGAGAGCGAGAGAGAGAGAAACAGCGATACAGGTCATAACCTTCTGCAGGGGTTAATACTAGACTGTTTTGCAGATGAAGTCAAGTCTTGCTGCAACGACATAATACTGTTAACCAAGTCGAATTTCCAGAAGATGACGGCCTGTGGTCTTTTTGCCATCGACGCCTCCCTACCTCTGCACATCCTAGTTCTCCTTACAAACAACATCATTGTTTTATTGCAATTCGCGTTTTTGTAACATAAGCAAATAAATAAAATTGGAGTGTCTGTTTGTAAAATTGCATTTTGATGTATCTTTTTCAACTCAGCCCATTCATAACCCACCGCTAAGTCGGGCCTCCTCCAACACATGAAGGGTAAATAGTCTACTGTACCACACGGGCCAGACGAGTTGGCACAGGGTTTTATATCAAGTTTTCCTTTACTTGTGGTTATCGGCTTTCTCATTTCCTTTTGTCGGCTTCCTCGTCACCCTAAGAACAGAATGGGGTGGTGAAACTATGGTCAGTGGATACGAAACGGGGCACAAAGGAAAAAAGACTGAAAAATTTCACCGAAATCCATCGCCTAATCAAGCCTTCGGGACCCGGAGGGATGTGGGAGTAGTAGGGTGGGGGAACACCATGACACACATCAAGGGCCACATTGACCTTGAGGTCAAGGTCAAATTTCCGAAACTCAAAATCCTCTATTTTCCTGATTGTACTAACCTTGACCTCAAGGTCATTGACCTTGAGGTCAAGCTAATATTAATCGAAATTAATTAATTTATCATATCAAATATGATATGACACCTATCTTTGTTAAAGAAATGAGCTTCAAAAATCAAAATTAACTTACTACTAAAAACCCCTTTATTTGTTGATAAAGCATCAAATTAAAAATTAGCAAAATCTTCATGAAACGGAAACGATAGTTAAATATTCACCGAATCTTAAACTATAAGGTTGTTACATCGTCCTCGTTTCATCCTATGAATGACCCACTACTGAGTCGGGCCTCCTCCAAATTCATGGAGGGAAATTAGCTTACTGCGCTACGCTGGCAAAACAGGTTGGCACAGGGTCTGTATCAAGTTTTCCTTATCTTACAGCTAGGTGATTTGCATCTTGCGTTCCCTAAGTCGCTTCTTACGACACCCTCGGGATGGTGTGGGTTGGTGACACTGCGTATACTAATCCCGTCACCACACGGATCCGGAATTGGGTTTGTGTATGAGTTATCAAAAATGCAGACTTCAATAAACCTAGAAGGTTCTAGTATTGAATGCGCCATCAATTATGCAGGAAATTAAAAAGGTATGTAACAAAAACACTATAGCTATCCAGAGTAAGCTAATAAAAAACAGTTCTATAGTATCTATAGGATTTCAATCCTTTTCTATCTGAAACTATGCGTAAGATATGGAGAGCTTTGGACAGCTTTTTTTTTATCTTCACAGCGCGCGAGTGTGGGCGCTCGAAATTACACAAAAAAAAAAAACAAAAGACTGGCGCGGTAAACCTATGGCATAGCATTTTTTATCAACTTATAACTAATTATTTATTTATTTGAGCAGTATTTTTGATATAAAGTGAAGGACATTCATTTTATAATATGTCCTTGGTGGGCGGTATGTTTAATGTCGAGTTATATTTAATGTAGCTAGATGGCGCTTGCGTCAAGTGGCCTGCCGATATGGTTTTGATTTTTAAGTAATAGTTGGACTGGAACGGTGAATCTCCTCCCCGGGGTGTGTAGGTAGGCGGAATGGGAGTGATAGGTTTTTCCGAAAAACCTATCGACTAACCTAACGAAAAACTTTTACGTTACGGAATTTCCTGATTCTGTCGCTGCGCTCAGGGCCCACGATAAAAGTTATACAATAGCATAATAAAACATATAAATTAAATTCTTTTCTTTATTCTATAGTTTTATTTAGACACACTTTGTTTTGTTCCCAGCAATTTTTCTGTGTTCAAATATATATTTCACTGTATTTCAATCACGTATTCATCATTTCTCTGAATTGAATCCTTCTACAAATTTGCCGGTGTGCATTTCATGCTCATTTACAACAGTCACCGCGCCGCCAAACCTTTGGCTGATACCAGCCATAAAACCAATCAACCATCTTAGAATATTCGTCATTTCAGCCCATAAATGACCCACTACTGATTCAGGCCTCCTCCAAATTCATGGAGGGAACTTAGCCTACTGTGCCGCGCTGGCAAGACGGGTTAGCACATGCCGCAACAGGACGCGAGTTGGAGCACTCCGGGGATGTTTAGTGGGTAGGCTCCCACACTGGGGGAGAGTCCTACACGCCCCCCCTCGGCCATCCCCGTGGCCGACGGGGATAGTCCATAAAGGATTTTACCCCGGGCAAACAAAAAAAAGGGGGTTTATTAAAGTTTTCCTTCTTCTCTTCTTAGAATCTTGGTAGTCTGTATTCCAAAATGTTTCTTCATTATTTGGTCTTATTTCTCGAATTCAGGCAATAATCAAGCCGGCAAATGAGATCTGTAAATTCAAAAATGGAAGAGTTTCCCAATTCGTAAGGAGTTCCATAACCAGAGTCAGCGACATAGACCACAGGATTGCCAATCATAAGTGGCAGTGGGCAGGGTACATAGCTCGCACGACCACAGTAGGCTAATTACCATCCCTATTATGGGAGGAAGCCCGACTCAGCAGTGGGTCATTTATGGGCTCAGTGGTAATAGTACATATAGTTCCTTTCTCAATTTTTCCAGAGACTTTAACAATAAACAAGCCGTGGCAAGAACTAAGTAACTAATTTGATTAATTAACTTGATAATGGCAATGCAATAATTGCGAACGCCACAGAAGAAAAAGAAAACTAATTAAAACTCAACTCCTTTTTTAACCCCCGACGCAAAAAGAGGGGTGTTATAAGTTTGACGTGTCTGTCTGTCTGTCTGTGGCACCTGTGGCAGGATGAAGCGATTTCAATATTTTTTTTGACAGGTGAGTTACGGACGTGTGTTCTTAGACATGTTTGATGAAAATCGGTTGAGTCGTTTAAAAGTTATGGGGGGTGAAAGTGAGGAAGAATAACCGAAAGTCTGCAAATATAATCGAGTGGGGTCTCAAATGAAAGCGCATCACGTGCACATTACAAAATAATATGTTCCATGAAAATCAGTTGAGCCCTGAAAAAACTCTGGTGGTAAAATGGGGGGGGGATACCCAATATCTGGAAATGTATGTGTTGAATGTGTGGATCTACATCATAACCTATAAAAAGCAGAAAATAAAATTTAAATTAAAAATTTAAATAAACCCCGACACAATGACCTAAGTACACTTTAAAAATTAAAAAAGAAATACATCGCGTTGGGGGACCAGGGGTCAGGTATTAAATAAGTAGGAGCGGTGGTTTTTATTATTTTGATTGTTTTTTATTGCATTAGAAACTGTTTATTGGTTATACAGGATATCGTTGATTCAGTAATAAATACCCTTTCTGTAACACCTTTTATAAGCTAAACAACCCTCTAATCAAGAGTTATGAACATAAGAGTCATTTAATATTCAGGACAAAAACGTTTCCATTAAACTATCTATACCATTGTAATAAGTGTATTATTGTAATACATTCATTATATTCGTTTACGTATTATACCGCTAGATTCCTCAGTGAATTGTTTTAAAATGAAATCCAAATTCGTACCGGGAGAAATCTTACTCAACAACCGATTGAATGAAGACTTGCAAAAGATATTTTATCCTTTTTGTTTAGCGCAGAAATTGGTATTTTTTTCCAAATACGACATAAAGGACGGCTTCATTATACCCAAAAACCGTCTCTATTTAATGTTCTGTACACTATTTTCAATAATAGCCGGTTTATTGTATTTAAAATTCTCGATTTGCGCGCCATTGCCCGGAGAAGAAACTCAGCTTTATACCGTTTTGGACACAAACGAATTATATAACCTTTATCCCATAACCTTCCTTTGTATGTATGCTTTCGGCATAATTTCCTTTACAATCACACAATTCTTTTACGAAAACGAAAACGTATTTCTGGTGATAAAAATTCAAGAAATTTTTCATAGAATTCAGTTGAACCAAGAATATGTGCGGACGTTCATGTATTGCAATTGGTTTTACACTTCACTCATTATAATATACGCTTTCGTGATTTATGTATATTTTTGTATAACGCATAGTTATTATGATATTGCGGAGATCATGTGCTATATAATCTTTTGTGGTTTTGACATACAAATAGTTTATGTTGTGCGAGTGATAAAACTACTAAAGCAGTGTCTTCTAAATTGGACTGAAAAGGCTCGCAATGAAATCACCTATGAGCACTGGGAAGATTTGTTCAGAACATATGAGAACATTATCACCGCTTTCAATCTATATAAAACAGTCTCTCAGGGTGTGGTAAGTCTCTTTCCATGTTAACTTGCTGCTGTCGGAGATAGACCATTACAATTCCGTAGACTGCAGCCATTAAGAGACTCTCAGCTATCTTCGTAAGATCGCCTTCTGTTCTATGGCGATACGACAAAGTTAATCTTCTTTCTTCTTCTTCTTCATATATCTCGTTGATCTAGAGGTTAGATGTGCCGCCTTTGGATCAACGGGTCCCGGGTTCGATTCCGGGGTCGGGCAAGTGTCTTTGTCTAAACCAGTGGCACTCGGAGTCTGGGTGTCATTTCTATCTATAATATGTATGTATTTACAAAAAAAAATGTATTTAAGTAGTTTATCTACCTACGTTACCATAACACAAGCATTTAGTTGCTTAGCTTGGGACGAGATGGCGTTGTGTGAAATGCCAAGGATATTTATTTATTTATTATTTATTTATATAAAACTGAATTGCTGTTCGTTAGTCTCGCTAAAACTCGAGAACGGCTGGAGCGATTTGACAAATTTTGGTCTTGAAATATTCGTGTGACTCCAGGGAAAATTTAAAAGGTGTGAAAACATGATTCTGTACGAATTTAGCCGGATCAGCTAGTGTTTGATAAATCGATGATGAATGATGATGATAAGCGATGTTGAATATTAAAATAATTTAAGTAGCTTTTTAGTTTAACACGCAATGACATAATAAACAAACAGCTTCTAGTCATCGACTGTTGCCAGATGACCATAATGCTACCACTATACACATAAATATTACTCCGTGTGGGGACGGGGCAGAATATAAAGCTTCCCCACCGCTCGCTGGGAAATAACGCGTGTTGTAAAAGTCAACAAAACCTAGCTCGCTTGGTGGTAGGATTTAATGGTCCGGCCGGCTAGCTACCACCCTCACATCTAAGTACAGTGCCAAGCAGTTTTACTGATGATGTGCACGCAGAAATCGCTCACGGTGTCCAGAGGTCTTGCAGATGAGTATTTTGCTTGAGATTTGATCAATTTAATGACTGGATCCCAGGCAGGTGGTATGGAACGTTATCAATAAAACAAAATTATAGTCGGTAGATTTTAACTGTTTCTTTGTACTTTTGAAGACAACTGTCATCTAGTCTCTCCCGCGACCACGACTGCTGCAAAGCATTCGAAACGTCGGGAATTAAATAATGTAAATATACACGCGATAAATCCGTTAAAAAGTGTTTCAGTTTTACTGATTTTCGTCGTCTGTATGTGAGAGCCGGTGCCCGACAGGGCATTTCCTTGAATTGCCTGCTCCATCTTACAACCCTAGCGTTCCTTTCCGTCACACACGAATCAATGGCATTCTAAAGTCACTGATAAAAAAATTGTATGATTACCTACTAACTTGGAGCACCAAGCACCTTTTGATTTTGATTTTGAGTTTGGATTTTACATTAAGTAAGTTTCAGCCCATAAAGGACCTGTGGGGAATTCCCACTACACAAACATACATGCATAAATACACACTTGTTCGTTGTTGTTCGCATAGAATATTTATTTAATGTTTACACATATTTACACACTCTTATAATATATGTATTAACTTAAATCTAACTTATATCTAAAACCTATCAATAATATTTAAACAAGCATAAACATTAATTATTTACGTAGCCAGATATTTATTTATTATATTACGACACGACAAATCTGCACGCATTGTGGTGCATTGGAGACATGCATGTATGTTTGTGTAGTGGGAATTCCCCACATACCCACTACTGAGTCGGGCCTCCTCCAAATTCATGGAGGAAAAAAAGCCCACTGTACCACGCTGGCAAGACGGGTAGGCACAGAGCTTGTATCAAGTTTTCCTTCTCTTGCGGCTAGGTGATCTGCCTCTCACGTTCTTTTAGTCGCCTCTTGCGACACCCTCAAGACGGTATGGGTGAATTTAAGGGTGAACAAATTAAACTTTCGTCTCTATGATAATATTTACAGGTTTTATTCCATATTGTGGCTACCTTCTTCTTCAGTTTGTGTTTCATACAAGTACTGATAGAACTGGTGCAACTGCCATCGGACTACAACATCGGGGTAAGTCTACCTTTATACAGGGCATTCTACCTTTATACCGCTCCTACTTATTTATTACTTGACCCCTGGTCCCCCAACGCGATGTATTTTTTATTTTTTACTTATTAAAGGGAACTTAGGTCATTGTGTCGGGGGATTATTTAAATTTGTAATTTAATTTTTATTTTCTGCTTTTTATATGAACACGCTTATTATGATGTAGATGTTGATAATACATAGATTCTTGTCGCATTCTTATTTTCTCCCCACCACATATATTTGCAGATATTGGGTATTTCCCCCCGCCTTTTACCCCCAGAGTTTTTTCAGGGCACAACTGATTTTCATGGAACATATTATTTTGTAATGTGCACGTGTTGCGCTTTCATTTGAGACCCCAGTCGATTATATTTGCAGTCATTCGGTTATTCTTCCACACTTTAACCCCCAATAACTTTTAAACGAGTCAACCGATTTTCATCAAACATGTCTAAAAACACTCGCCCGAAACTGTATTGCCACTGCCATGATCTTAATTTTACAGGGCGTAACAGAAACTCTAAGGCCATCCGAAGTGAGGCATACATCTGTAGCAACTAGCATGCTACATAGTTTACACAATTAAATGTGCCGCCTTTGGATCAACGGGTCCCGGGTTCGATTCCGGGGTCGGGCAAGTGTCTTTGACTAAACCAGAGGCACTTGCTCCGAGTCTGGGTGTCATTTGTGTACGTGAATTTCATGTTTGTAAACTGCCCCCGCGATACAGGTTATATCTAGGATTTTCTATTAAAAAAAGAAATAAAAGAAATAAATGGAATTGTGAACTATCAACACCAAGAAATATCGCCTTCAAAAGTTAATTATTATTTAACTTAAATTATTTAACGAACATAAATAGCCTGTTGGCGACGGGTTCGTGTGGTGACGGGATTAAACGACATAGTGTCACCACTACATCCCATCCTGGGGGAAGCGCAAGAGCCGACTAAAGGAAATGACAGGGCTGAAAACCTAGTTGCAAAACTTGAAACGAAAGCCTATGCCAAACCGTCTGGCCTACGTGACACAGTAGACTAATTGACTCTCCATGTAGCCAGAGGAGGCCCGACTCAACAGTGGGACATCTATAGACTGACTTATAGTAGTGGTAGCAATAGCTCAAAGCTCCATACAATTTTCTTTCTTGGGGCACATAATGGTAAACTCAAACGCTTGCCAAATGTTTGATTCACCCGGGGCTGCAAGTGATTGACTCATCTTGGGTACCAATTGATCGAAATACGGGCGCCAATTACCCACACTTCATGCCAAATGCTTGTTACCTGAGGTGCAAAACAATGATGTGTTTCCAGGGTGAATATTTCACAATGGGATTTTTGACTGTCCTATGGATTACAAGAGATATGACACTACAGATAGCGCACAGTATTGAATGTGAAAAGTTTTATTCTGCCATTGAAAACGCCGAATCCCTATGTATACAATTACTAGCAAAGCCACCGAGTAAGTATAACTATTAAATAGTGACATATTATCGAAGAACACACAAGATATACAATCAGAACTTTGAAAATGGTTCGAAATATAAGTATTTTCATTGTGTATACGTGTTGTAAGAGCCAACATGGCTCAAAAGCCGCAAGGGAAAAAAAACTTTAAACGGAACCTTTGCAAAAGGTTACGGATACCAGCTGAATCAGGAATACCAGCTGAAACAGACAGACGTGGGTTGTCGATTTTTTCATATGAGGGAAGATTTGATTTATGAGAGTCCACTTTCTCTTTTGTCCTACATCTTATCTTAAACTAATCATCTATTCATTCCAGTTCTCGCTTGTATGCCTCTCGTACTTTTACGCTATATACTTCTTGTAGCCATCGTGTCTTTCGTTCCAAAGAGGGGAAAACCAGTTTTATATTCTATTTATTTCTATTCTACTTACTAACTTTTTGTTGTACAATTATTTATATTGCAAGGGGGAAACACTGGGAGTTCATTTACAGGGTTTACTAATACTAACAGAGAGAGAGACCTGTCGCGTAGGTTGATCGAAACTTCTGGTTACCAGAGGGCTGGCACGTATCTCGCGCAAAGGATTGTCATAGCTATCCAGCGCGGGAACGCTGCTAGTCTTCTGGGTAACTTTCTGCCAAGTGGTAGCGGTTGGGCACAACTGAACTTTTTGTAAATTATGTTTAAATAGTTTAGTTTTATTAATAACTAGCGACCCGCACCGACTTCGCACGGGTGCAATGATGAACCTCTAAATCTATCAATCTTTCTCTACAATATTATGGATGAATTATACATATAAACCTTCCTTTTGAATCACTCTATCTATTTAAAAAAAACCGCTTCAAAATCCGTTGCGTAGTTTTAAAGATTTAAGCATACATAGGGACGGACAGACGACAGCAACTTTGTTTTATACTATGTAGTGATATTTTATTAACACTAACGAGATTATAATATTACATTAACTTTTTCAGCTGGTCAGTCAAGATTTTTGGAGAACATACTTCTGCTGAATAAAGCTTCTTTCAGCAAGATGAGCGCCTTTGGATTCTATTTAATCGACGCTACTCTCCCTCTACGATTCTTAGCCCTTATTACTCATTACATAGTTGTATTGCTGCAATTTGCGTTTCACTAATTGGGTTGCATGATTTCTAACGTCCCGCAGGGATATTTAAATATTATATATATCAAAATTCGACCAAAACCCCCCAATAACAATTATTATTATCAAAACGAAAAATAACGTCTACGTTTGCACCCTCAACGGAAGATCATTATCATTAACGGAAGATATATATTGAGGTCAAAGCTGTAGTAGAAAATATTAAGCATGTTATAATAGGTTTGAGCGAAGTTCGCCGCCAAGGAGAAAAGACAATCGAACACGACGAATACATGCACTACATTGGCCAAACAAGAGGACTATAAGACAGAGCTAATGACAGAGAAGGATCGCATTCATTGGGGGACGGTCCATGCATTATAATATATTTAGGTAAATGATAATTAATGCAAATAATAATTAAACAAAACACAATTTATAATAAAAAATCATCTAAATGTAATTGAATATTATTGGTTAATAAGGTACCAATTGTTATCGTTATTAATATGTATGATGCATGGAATGTAAATAAAGCTTTTTTATTATTATTGATTATTATATAAGAACTTCCACTGAGTAAATTACTTTCATCTTACAAAAACAGTATCGCAAAATCTCCTGTTTGTCACCATCACCATAATTTCAACTGGAAATTTATTCCTACATTATGTACTGACATTATGATATCCCAAAAAGATTGATAACCTCACTAAGTTAAGCTACTATACGTTCAAACATCTTGAACCAAAAGCGTCTTACTACTTCTACTACTTGTCAGCCGATAAATTACACATTGCTGAGTCGGGCCTCCTCCAACTACATGGAGGGCAATTAGCCTACTTTCCTTCTCTTGCTGCTATGTTGGTTGAGGAGAGCGATGGCTGCCGAATGCGTCATGCTTGTGAACAGGTGCCGTTGCTGGGGGTCGGTTGGCTCGGGCGTTAGAAGGTTAGTATTGTTGATTAGATCTGGCTGATGTTTGGCCCTTTGCGACTATTGCGCGCGTTTGCTCTCACAAACTGTCTTATCACGGCCTTGTACCTAAAAATGGCGATCTAAAAAGAGCAACTACAGAGTTTCTTGCCGGCTCTTCTCTGTAGAACTGCATTCCGAACCGGTGGTAGATGTTAAATTTTAAATTAAATATTATTTTGTTGTTTGACTTGTCAAAAGAGCTCTAATGAGCCAACTTGATTAAATGAGTTTTGAATTTGAATTTATGTTTTCGGTTTTCGATGCTATTATTGACTCTTACGACACCCTTTGGATGAAATGGAGTGGTGACATTATTCTAAGTCACCACACAGACACAATCCATTGTCGTTTGCCCTCGTTCGTTCAGCTGTCCGATTTTAGACTACGGGTTCCGTGTATCGACCGCGATAGATGATATATTGCCAGTCGGGACCGACGGCTATAAGTGTCATCCCAAAGACAAATGACGTCAGGTTATAAGATCACGTATGCAAACACTAGCTGAGTCTGGTTGCCCAATCTGCAGATCAACTGCATTCCTAACTATGCGGTACGATACGGTCCGTACATCCTTTCCATAATACACAAGACATCAATTTACTCAATAAGCCACTGCTATATTATTCAAAACTAAAACATTACCATCAATCGTTTAATGACACCATTATGAGGTATTACACAAAGTGCTAGCCATTATATTTTCGTTCATTTACTACACCACTCTATTCATCAAAGGCAACATTAATAAAAATGAAATCCACAATAATACCGCGAGAAATTTTACTAAACAATAGGCTGGACGACAATTTGCTAAAGATATTTTATCCATTTTGTTTTGTGCAAAAATTCTTACTTTTCTCCAAATACGACATAAGAGATGGTTTTATAATACCCAAATCCCGACTTTACATCATATTTTGTGCCCTATTTTCAATAATTAACAGCTTATTGTTCTTGAAATTTACGATTTTGGCACCAGTGCCCGCAAAAGAAATTGAGAGTCATAACGTGTTGTACACAAAACATATATTTTACCTTTACCCTGTAACCTTCTTTTGTCTAGTTATCGCGGGTGTACTTACTTTTACAACCATACAATTCCAATACGAAAACGAAAACGTATTCCTCGTGATAAAAATTCAAGAAATTATCAATCGTATTCAGTTAAAACAAAGCTATTTAATAAAATTCGCTTATTTCAATTGGTTATACGTTTTAGTACTAACGGCATACGCGATTATATCTTATGTGTATTTCTGTATAAAGCATAAATACTATGATACAGCTGAGACGTTTTGCTATATAGTGTTTTGCGGGTTTTACATGAAAATACTTTACATTGTGATAGTTTTAAAGCTACTAAGACAATGTCTTCTAAGTTGGATTACAAAGGCAACTCAAAATGAAAACAGTGATGAGTGGTGGGAAGATATGTTCAGAACGTACGAAGATATTATGAGAGCTTTCAATCTATATAAAACAGTTTCGCAAAGCGTGGTAAGCTTCTTCTTACATTGCACACGATATTTATCCAGCTTGAAGTCTTAATATATCTGTCTAACAGCCACAGTCGTCCACTGTTGAAAATGAGCCTCCTTCATCGCGTATCGAGTATCGCTCACAAATCTATAAAATATGATCACAGAGACCGTATCCACTATATTGTGTATCTGGGTTCAAAGTTTACAAGAGATGGAAAGTGTGAGAGTGATATCGAAAGAAGAGTGAATGCAGGGAACATGGTGAACGGAGCTTTGCACTCCTTTATGAGCAGTCGGAAGGTGTCTAACAAGGCTCGTTTGGCTGTGCATGAGGGAGTGTTGGTTCCGACACTCATGTATGGAAGTGAAAGTTGGGTATGGCAGAAGAAACATGAAAGCAGAATAAATGCAGTTGAGATGAGAGCGTTAAGAAGTATGATAGGAGTTAAACTGAGTGACAGGATAAGAAATAGTGAGATAAGGAAGCGTTGTGGTCTGAAAGAAGGTGTAGTGACAAAAATTGAGAAAGGTATGCTGAGATGGTTTGGCCATGTCGAGAGAATGAATGAAGAACGATTGACGAAAAAAGTGTATAAGGCGAGTGTGAATGAAAGTGTTGGAAGGGGAAGACCTAGGCGGACGTTTCAAGACCAAATCAGGGACGTCTTGAAAAAAGGCCAGGTCAAGAGTACCCTAAACCGAAGAGCATGTATGAAGGGAATAATGAAAGTGGACGAAGCGAAACAAGTATGTATGGATCGTAGCAAGTGGAAAGAAGTGGTCTCTGCCTACCCCTACGGGAAAGAGGCGTGATTATATGTATGTATGTATGTATCCACTATTCTCAATCATCTTTGCAACGTAGTTCATCCATCTAGTCAAAGGTCATTCTAGACTTGGTTTTACTATATTATAGTCGGCACTCCTGGACTTTTTGCTTTTCACTGCTATTTATACCGTGCGATTTGAAGCTCTGTCATTCAATAAAATTCTTTCACGAATTTCTTCATTTCTGATTCTATCACGCACAGTACAATTCCTTCCATTGCACTATTAGTGACGCTCAGTTGCCTTATGAGACCAATCATGAGGTCGACGCGTTACAAAAAAAATCTTATCATAAAGGCGACTATAGCAATGAAAGACGCAATACATTATATAGCTTGTCTGGACGACGTGGCACATAACCTGAATTTTTTGACATCAATTTGGAGGAGGCTGTAAATGTTGAGATGATGACGAACATAGTTGAAGGTTTAATTTTGTAATAAAATAATATTTCCAGGCTTTATTCCATATTGTGATCAGTTTCTTCTACAGTTTGTGTTTCATACAAGTGCTGATTGAACTAATGCAATTGCCGTCGGAATACGATACTGGGGTAAGTCCACCTTTTTACAGGACAGTACAAAAAGTGGTGAATAGAAGCCAGAGCTGGCCACCTGGAGAAGGAATACTGCCTTGTTGGTCTAAGTGTTGGTTGTTATCCAAAGATCACGGGTCGATTCCGTGGTCGGGCAAATGTCTTTGTTTAAACCGTAAGTACTTGCTTTGAGTCAGGATGTCATTTGTGTTAGTGAATTTCATCGTGCAGAGGTTTCGTTTTATTTAGACCGAAAACTTGAAGGAAATCAAGTTATTTAAAAGTATAAATAAACTAAAAGATCGAAACAGATTATAAAGTTACTGATTTACATATTATACTTTTATATTTTCCAAAAACTTCTAAACAAAATCTGAACAATATCCGTCTAAGTCGGGGACCAAATGCTTGTTACTCAGTGCGCCAAATGCTCAATATACTCGCAGTGTTAAAGGCTACTCGCCCAGGGCATCAAATGGTAGACATAAGTATTTATCTCTCCCGGGTGCCAATTTCCCAAGTCACTCGCGTTGCGAAATGTTTGACTCACCTGGGGCGCCAAACGTTCGATTCATCCTGAGTGCCAAATCATTGACTCACCCAAGATACGAACGAGCTGCCAAACTCGTCCAGGGCTCCAAATGCACTCAAATGGGATGCAAACGGGTTGAATAGTGTAAGCGTAAGGGGTTAAGTGAACTACAAAAATATTTACTCTTTTCCAGGACGGGAATATAGTAATGACATTATTGACTGTCTTTCGGATTACACGAGACATGTTGTTACAAATAGGATACAGTGTAGAATGTGAACAGTTTTATGTTGCCGTGGAGAATGTACAAACACTTTGCTTACAACTGTTAGGAAAGTCTACGAGTAAGTATTGGCTCCTATCTTACCTCGTCTGGTTTTCAAGGCTATCATCACCATTACCGTTACAGCCAAAATAAGTCTACTACTGGACACATGTCTCCCTCCAGGATTTCTGCAAAGGCCGCTCCTGGGCGTCAGTTCACCATGTGGGAGGCCGCCCAGCACTGATCTTCCTGCTATGCCATTGGGGGACTTTTAGGGTCCATCAGTCACCGGTCCTACAGTAATATAAGTCCACTGCCACTTAAAGTTTGGCAATCCTGTGGAGTATACAATCATTTATATACGATAGAGTATTCATTCTATCTATCTATCTTTCTTTTTTCCTTTCCATATTGCTTAATAACATTATATAATTAATCGTATATGTATTCATGTACCTTTTACTACCCTTTCTTAAATTCTAATTAATGTCCATCCCAAGGTTGTCTGTAAGAAATCGCATTTAGCGATAAGACCGCCATTTGTACAAAGCGTTGTATTTTTTTGTGTTCCGTCTTTTTTCACGTGTGTCTATCTATCTATCTATGTCGGCAACTCTGATTCGCCGGCGTATACCTTGACTCTTAATTCGTTTCCGCAAGGAAGCTCCGAGCGTGTCTAGAGAGGCATTTTTATCGAAACCCCTGCACTTGTAGCCTGTATCGCGGGGGTGGTTTACCGAAATGTAATTCACGAACGTAAATGAAGCCCAGACTCTGAGCAAGTGCCTCTGCTTTACACAAAGACACTCGACACTGGAACCGAACCTGTCACCCGTGTTCCAAAGGCATATCCAACCAACAAGGCAGTCAGGTAACTTCAAGCCAAGTTATATCCAACCCCTTGACCCATTCAGGAAACTTTAAGCCTTTTTATGAAGCATATTTCGTGCGAAAGATTGCTCATTCGGTTTTAAAATATATATAAATACTTCTTTCAGGTCTACAGTCAAAATATTTGGGAAAGATTCTGCTCTTGAATAAATTTTCCTTCAGCAAAATGAGCGCCTGTGGATTGTACTTAATCGACGCGACTCTCCCTTTACGCTTCTTAAACCTTATCACTCATTACATGGTTATACTACTGCAATTCGCATTTCACTAACTGTAGTGACAAGGAGATGTAGTCTTATAGTGATGTCTTAGTTTTTCACGATCTTTACACATTGCGGTAAACGATGTTATAACGGTTCTGAACGTGTTCTTTTATTTAAATCCCAACGTTTCAGACACTTTGCAGTGTCCTTGGTCGTGCGACCAAGTGTTCGCATGACGTAGATATTTTTTTTAAAAGAGTGGGGCAAACGAACAAGCGCATGATGCAAAAGCATCGTTAACGGTATCAGCAAGCTAAAGTTCATGGGGTGACAGTTCAAAACGCTCAGTCAGGTCAGGTCACAAGGAGTTCTGCATAGGTAGCTTGTAAAAAACTCGGATATCTTGAAATAAATATTCTTAGAATATCTCTGATCTCCAAAGTCTATGACCAGTGTGTTCTCCCTACAAATAAGCATGACGCAGAAACATGGACTTTGACGAGGCGCCCACTGTAAGCGGCACAACGAGCCATGGATATAGCTGTGCTCGGTATCTCCGAGTTAGTAACGAGGAGATCGGAAGGAGAGCCCAGGTCACCGACATTACTCGCAGGGTCGTACGCATGTGTGTCGTAGACGCCACTAGAGTCACGGGATAGTGGATGACGAATCTCGAACCAAAACAGAATGAGCAAGGGATAAGGTAGAGAAAAAGATGTAGCCAGAATTTTCAGCTCTATCACAGCATTTTTATAATGGAGGAAATAATAAAAATATAACCATTTCTATCAGAATATTTTATTTACACTTTCTTCGTACTACTCCTTAGAATCGTAATATCAGTTTTAGCTTAATTTATATAATTAGAACAGTTTAAGATCAGTAAGATAAATGCATCTATAATGCATTTGTGTATCGATTTCAGTAAATATCATAGGAGGAAAGAAATATAAAATGATAAATCAGTCTGTATGGTTTAGAAACACTACAAAATACAAGTGACGCCTAAGTCTCTACATATTAAATTTATTGAACTTCTTACTTTCTTGCTGGCTTAACGATTAAAGCATTTTAATTTAGTTAACCAAAAAGCATATTCTATTGTTTGAGTTTGTGAATTACTGCTACAATCAGCGAATCCAATGCAATATTAGTAAAACATCCGAAAAGATTGAAAGAAGAGAAAAATGGGCCATCATAATCTACACCAATAAAAATATAGTCATGGCGATGTTGTCTTAACCTGTTTTAAGTAGAATACAATTGAATAATTAATTGCTATGACTCACTATTTGTTTTTACATATACAAAAAAGGTATTTACAGTATTTAAAATATGATAGTTAATTTAAGCTAAAGTACACAGTAGTACGCTATATTAATTGATAGTTACAAGACAATTACTATTATAAGTTAACTTAAATATAATATTTGTGACTGCTTATAAGCATGAGAAAGTTATCCTCACTTCCAAAGATACTTGCTAAGTATAGCGCAAGGTATATGACTGAATTGCGTTAGCAGAGATAACGAGCATTGATGCATCTGCCGCTATCATTCATTTGAGCCACATTTTTGTGCTAAAATATTTACTGGCCATTTCTTATGCCAAATGCTTTACTTTGAATAAAATTAAATATTTAGCAAACATGATGCTAAAGCACAATGTAACTACGATGACATATAACTTTGAATAGGCCGTGTGTTGGCTTTAAAATATATTTATTAAAATTTGTATTACCAACCTAGGATAGATTCTCAGGGTACGAGGCAACAAGAGAAAAAACCCAGTACCCACTCGGTAGGCAAATTTTACCCAAATTTTTAGCCTTCATCTTTTTCTGAGTCCCTGGTTCTTGGGCTGGCTACGATTTCCCACGTTACCATAAATTAAAAATTAGCTTCAACCTGTGTCTTCGTCTTTGGGACGCAACTGAAGATTTTGAAGTTTCTTCCAAACATCTCTCCATCTCCAACTGTCTGCGGTAGTGGTTGGTTAAGGGTCTCAGGTAAGTACAGGAAGGTTACTCCTCCCACCAGACATAGGACTCCCATGATCATTAGAGGAAGAGCTTTATAGTAGGAAGCCTGAAATAAAAATGAACACGAGTTTCTCAAAACGAAAGTATACATTTTTTCGAACATAATATTATTAATCACAAAATAAAATGCCTATTATGCGTAAGTTTATAATTAAATGCAGTAATTAGGCAATCGGAAAAAATACAACATGTAAAGCAATCCGAGTAGTTGTGCCATTTCACCTTGAGGGTGTTTTAAGAGATCCTTAAAGGAAAACAGGAGACAGATAATCTATCCATCAGAGACAAAACCTCTAATATAACAATGCCTAATAGGACTTAGCACTAAATCATTTATGAGCCTATATGATGATGAATAGCAGATTTTTTTTAAGTTTATACCTAGATCCATACACTATTTTAAAACCCTTCACTATCAATTGGCTCGTCAAAAGAAGAAGTAATCTTGTGGAAGCCTGGATAATATCTACATTATTATGGTGATCAAAATAATGGTCCAAATTACTAGAACACTATTCTTAAAGCCAGCATTAATGTTAATGACTATGAAAAGGATGATGAAAATGTCCTTTATGATAAATATATAATCATGATTATTATAATGATGATGTCTATCATTAAGCTGATAGAGAATGTTGGTGACAATGATAGTAATGAAAATTCTAATTGTATAGTCATGGCAATTTATACGCTTTTAAGTATGAGAGTGATGTTATAGAAATTCGCAAAATAACGTCATCCAAATATACACACCAAATAAACAATATAGGGACACGCAAGTAGACCCAAGCCAGATATGAAAGATGCGGCACCCATCGCCTGTGCACGCAGAACCGTGGGCAAGAGTTCACCAATCAGGACGTAAAAGACCGCGAACGCTGCTGCCGCGAGCAAGCGCCCCAGCATAGACAATGTCACTAACACCCAAGGCCAGTCTGGGGATTTAAGAAAAAATATTATCTTCGTTTGGAAACATATAATGTGCTTAGCAGATACTCTTTGGTCGCCAGAGACAGAGACAAATGGAAATCTTGGAGGAGGCCTTCACCTGAGATGGGTCCATGCATGTAAAAATTAAAATTAATAATTTAACTATATTACGTCTAGTTTCATTTGATTACTCCAATTTTCCTAGAAGATACATGTAACCGAATGTTTTATATTTTGTTAAAGCCTTAGAGTCGTAAGGGTTTCTTTAATTACAATCGTACATCGACCAAAATTAGCTTACTGTGCCACACTGTCACTCCTTAGACATCGTATTTTCTACCATTTTAAATCTCTCATCATCGACATCTTCATCAATAGAATCAGCTCCAGGTCCTCCATTCTGGTTTGGGATCAATATGTATCTCAGATCAGCTACTAATACTCAGTCCATATATGACCCACTGCCGAGTCGCACCTCATTTAGCATACTGTGCCACGGGTTGGCACAGGGTATCGCAACATGCGTGGTTCTGCACCAGGGTAGGTGGGTAGGCCCCCACTCTGGGGGAGAGTCCCACACGCCCCCCCTCGGCCATCCCTGTGGCTGACGGGGATAGTTCATAAAGGATTGTACCCCGGGCGAACAAAAATAAAAAAAAGTGTATCGTAACAAGTTTTCCTTCTCTTGCGACTAGGGTTTCGGCCTTGTCATTTCCTTTATTTTCCTCTTACGACACCCTCAGGATGGAATGGGGTGGTGACACTATGTATTCTTAATCCGTCACCACACGGAGCCAAAATCCTATTTAATGTTATACAGAGCGTAACAACACTTGTTGAAGGGTAATTTACATCTCGACGGGGCAAAAATGAATCACTAACCTTCTGGTACTAAGAGGCAGCTGATGAAGGCAACGCCACCAACGCACATGAAGACGCAGACTACCCAGCGCCTTCCGAACCTCTCCATACAGCGCCACGCTATGAAATACGATGGTATTTCCACAGCACCACCTATGAAGGAATAATAAGAAAAAAAGTAAAATTCTGACACAGAAAAAAGTCAATTAATTTATTGTCAATGAAAGTTGTCAGCCGCAGGATACGAAATATTATCTTCTATGGGATTTTCATAAAAAAGCTTGATTTATAAAGGTTAAATTTTTGTTGCTAAAAAATTACTCACTACTGTTCAGAAATATTGAAGAAATGCCAAAATCTATTTAACTACAGAACTTACAAATGTTGTCTTACTTACCAATGAAGAAAGCCAAATAATCATTAACCCCCAAATTCGATGTATTGTAACTCAAGCTGTTATACACAACTCCTAGAGTAATCCACTCAAAAGTTAGTATAATAAACTTTTTCCTTAAATTAGGATACCTAAATATATCTATCAACGATGCTTCGCAATCTCCTTCAGAATTCTGATCATCCATCCTCTTTTTCTCTAAAACATCTTCATCGTCGTCTTGTATAAATATCTTGCTGACTAGCTGCAAAGATTTTCTTCTCAATGTATCCGCTGGATATTTAGAAAAATCTGTTTGAGTTGACTTCTGCTGAGAATCAGAATTAAGTTGTGTTACCTCTGAAACGTTATGATCTTTTACTTCCTCATCAACTATCTTATTTTTAGATTTCTTATTCACGATCTCTGCTACTTCTAATGCTATCATTTTTTCTATACTATTTCTAGAATCTTCTGTCTCATCTTTCGTAGAATCTGTTCTAAATGTTAGCATGTTACTTATTCTTCTATCCATTTGCTCTTCTCTGGTTGGAACTTCAGTATAACTGGCATGACCGTTTCTCTTTATTGTTTTTAATTCTTCTAGCACATTCTCCTCTTCTTCTTTAATCTTTTTCTGGCAATAAAAGAGAGTTATTATGGCGATGTTAAATTTTATAACGATCTACGAAAGGCTGCGGGCAGCAGCTGGATGCGTCAAGCTCAAGAGAGGGCGCTATGGCGCTCTTTAGGGGAGGCCTATGACCAGCAGTCGACTTATGTGGGATAATGATGATGATATTTTCTGCCATAATTATAAAGACAGCAACACAATTAAGAACATACATCCTCAAATTTTGATAAAATTTTAATTCTTATGATTTAATGATGTCTTAGGTTTTCACGATCTTGGCACGATGCACGAAATGATTTCTGCTGCGTTACGGACACGGACAACGTTTCAGACACGGACACTGCCAAGTGTCTGAAACGTTGGGAATAAAATGAAATATACACGACCAGAACCGTCTTATGATTTAGTGAACGTATTGTTTTGTTAGATGGTAACTAAGGGTTTGCAAGTGTTTGATGGTAAAAACACTCCCAATTTTCAGTTTATGCTTTTGATTGCTGTAAAATAATTCAAGAATCCACCTATATTCAATTGGTTACTCATATTATGTCTACCGATTAAGAGCAAGAGCACCTATGCATGTATCAGGTACACTTACATGCAGCTCTAACAAGAATCCTTTTGGAAGATCGATGCCATTCTTCTTCCCAAGATTTCGGAGAACCTTCTCCGCATCTGCTATCCTGCCTCGGCCTACCAGCCATCTTGGAGACTCCGGAATTAGCCAGTAGTACCTATAGTAAAAGAATGCACAGGCCACTATATTCAAATTAGCTCGGACTGGTGTGGAACATCTTAGTGCAGCTTAGTGCTGTAGTGACAGCTATCAGTGCTGACAGACAAAAACCAAAAGGTTGAATTAGAAGACTCCTTACCCGTAGAGCATAATGAAAGGGATACTGGTAACCAAAGACAGGTAGTACCAATCCTGTACAGCATACGCCAGCAGGGATAGCAGGCACATGCCACCAGCAAAGAGCATTCCCACCACGATTCCTGAAAAATATTGACAGATAACAATGCTCATTGTGATATGGAATTTTATTGAGCTTTAACCTAAAGATTTCTTAGGTTTAGCGATTATTACATCCAATCTCAATAGCCTCGCAAGGATTTCTATCAAAGTGAATGTAATGGTTGGTCTTCTTGAATCATCATCATCAGCCCACATTAGTCCACTGCTGGACATAGGCCTCCCCTAAAGAGCGCAATAGCGCCCTGTCTTCGGCTTGACGCATCCAGCTGCTGCCCGCAACCTTTCGCAGATCGTCGCTCCATCTAGCAAAGGGGCCGTCCCACACTACACTTGCCGATTCGCGGTCTCCACTCAAGAACTCGTCTACCCCAGCGGTTGTCGGTTCTTCTACAGATATGACCTTGTTGAATGAATGCTCACAATTCAGCATTCAGCATTCGAAACGTCTAAATGTGATAAATTTCAAACTTGAACCTTAATTTGACAATCTTTCGTTTTACGTCGGAGATCCTCATGGATACCCGGCCGTTGGGGACTGGCCTGGTTGTGTGGGACTCCGGGGTGCGTGGAGTACCCACTAAAGCTGAGGGCGATCCTCGACTGCCCGAACTAGGGCCATAAGATTCACTCCCAATGGGGGGAGCATGCCCCGCGACCCTGAGGGCCTTGGCCCGCCTCTTATATATCTAGTGGAGCCTCATGCTCCGAGGCGGGCCAGACCTGCCACCCTACTAAAAGTCATCTCTATTTATAACTTTAAACTCGTCACCACAGCCCATAAATGACCCACTGTTGAGTCGGACTTCCTCTAATTAGAAGGAGGGCAATAAGCTTATTATCTTTAAACTCAAAATAGCTTAATTTAAATAAATTTAATTAAATATGCTTGTTTTAATTGTTACTATTTTTTAAATACTTCACTGAGACTTCCGCCGAATGTTGTTCTACAGAGGAAGAGTCAGCAAGATACTCTATAGCTGCTTATTTTTGGACATAGACAAGGCAGAAATTTAACAACAAATAAAAACTAAATATAAGATAGTGTATGAGCTGAGATAGTGTGTGTAAAATGTTTTTAAGTCCTTACTCACAGTTTTATGTAGTTAAATTACTTTCATACCCAAGAAAACAAACAGTAATTTGATGGAGAGAATTTCGGTACCTGCGTGTGTTCTTCTATCAGGAGGCATCAACTCCAGAGCTAAGATAAACGGCTGCTGGTACAGGGCTGGGAAGAAAAGCCCCCCAACAACCCTCAATGCCACGAAGCTCCAGTATGATGTGATGAAGGATGTGGCAATAGCTATTGGGACTTCTAGAAATATCATTAGCAGTGTAGTGGGGCGTCGACCATACCTGTAATGAATGAGACACTTGAAGTCCCGCTCGCATGATATCCAATTAAATCATCTTCATTTCAGCCAAAAGACGTCCACTGCTGGACATAGGCCTCCCCCAAGGATTTCCACAAAGGCCGGTCCTGGGCCGCCTGCATCCACTGCTTTCCGGCGACCTTAACCAGGTCGTCGGTCCACCTTGTGGGAGGCCTACCAACACTGCGCCTTCCGGAACGCGGTCCCCACTCGAGGACGTTTCTGCCCCATCGGGCGTCAGTCCTGCGAGCTATGTGCCCTGCCCACTGCCACTTAAGTTTGGCAATCTTGTGGGCTATCTCCTCATTTCATTTTCGCAGGGAAACTCCGAGTATAGCCCTCTCCATTGCCCTTTGGGTGACTTTGAGCCTTCTGATGGAGCCCATAGTGAGCGACCACGTCTTTGTTCCATATGTCATCACTGGCAACACACATTGGTTGAAGATTTTGTCTTCAAACACTGCGGTATTGTGGACGAGAAGATCTTTCGCAGTTTCCCGAACGCTGCCCAGCCGAGATCCAATTAAATATAGCTACTGAATCGATGGTACACAAAGTCACCAACCCACACTATAACAAGGGTGTAGTAAGAGGCGACTAAAGCGGCGCAAGAGGCAGATCACCTAGCCATAAGAGAAGGAAAACTTGATGCAAACCCTGTGCCAACCCGCCTTGCCAGCCTGGCACAGTAGGATAATTTCCCTTCATGAATTTGGAGGATTCAGCAGTCAGCTAGTGGGTCATGGGCTGAAACGAAACGAACGAAACGACTGAATCGATTGCGATTAAATTTCGCCGCCGAGTCTGGGTATCATTTGCGTTCATGTGTTTCACATTTGTAAACTTCCCCCGCGTTACACGCAACTAATGCAGGGGCTTCTTTTTTTTAATATCGTTTAATATTTAATGGAGGTTGCTCATGCGAGTTTTTTTTTTGACAGGTCTAGCCAGGAGTTTTTATTTACCACCGAGGCGAAATATCGCTGTACGTGAGGTGAGCCAGGAAGAAACAAGAAAAAAGAAGTTTAATTTAATACATGCACAAAGACGGAGATTAGGCTTGTTGATTTGTGAGAGCCTACTTGCGCATTTGTGAACACTCTCAAATGATCAAAGTCGGTTGGCTCGGGCATTCGAAGGTTACTATTGTTGACTAGATCTGGCTGATGTTTGGTCCTTCGCGTCTATTGCGCGAGTTTTCTCTCTGCCTTATCCCGGCCTTGTACCTAAAAGTGGCGATCTAAAAAGAGCAACTACAGAGTTTCTTGCTGGATCTTCTCTGTAGAGCTGCATTCTGAACCAGTGGTAGATAGTAAGTAATCAATTTTAAATGGTAATTATAAATTTATTTTATTGTTTGACTTGTCAAAAGAAATGGTTAAATGAGTTTTTTTTTTTTACAGTTGACTTTATCTCCATAACCTTACTATTTATTAGTAGAAAAAAAATGAGTATCTCTCTCACAGTGCTTGGATTAAATCGATCATAACTTACAAAGCCAGGTACCAGGCGATCATAACACAACAGAGGTGTACTCACTTGTCAGACATCCATCCGAAGAAGAAGTTACCAATTATCGACCCAACCCAGAAGAGAGTGTTGCTGGTTCGCGGCAGCCATTCCTTGTCGCACACTAAATTAAACTGGATATAATAAATAAAATTCATTAAAAGTTTATAGTTTATTCATCATCATCATCATCATTTCAGCCAAAAGATCTCCACTGCTGGACACTGCGGCCTGATAGTGTATTTGTCCATACTTTTTTTTTATATAAAAAAGTTGTTTGGTTTGTCTTGCGATTTCATGCAGAGTATATTAGTTAACTCAAAAGTAACTTTATTTTTTATTAAACGAAACCCCTGCACTAGGTACATCCTGTTTACAAACATATAATTCACGAACACAAATGACTCCCAGACTCAGAGCAAGTACCTGGTTTACACGAAGACACTAGCCCGACCTCGTAATCCAACCCGGGAGCCGGAGAGGAAGTATAAGAATACTTACATCTGTGACTAGAGTTCTCTTGTATTGTTCGGTGTTGAATCTCCAACCATTTTCACACTCTGTGGAGACGTTGCTTCGTACGGAGAGTACAGCTTCTTTAACTCTGGAAATCTACAAAACGATATAAGTATTTAATTAGTTGTTTTGCCATATAAATATCGTTATTAAAAATAGGGGTTGATTGTAGAGGGGTGAAAATTTAGGGCTGTATGTATTTTTGTACGCGGTACCATAAAAAAAATTGTCTAAGAAATAAAAAATAAAATTTGAACCTTTATTCAGAAGAACACCTACAAGAGGTTCAAGATACAGAATAATAAATATATACATTAGAATATTTCAACTAAACTAAAGGTGACATAAATATGTACTATAGATGTCATGTCTGTAACTAAACTAAATAACTATTAAACTAAAATATACATAATTTATAAAAAGTTCAGTTCAGTCACCTTTAGTTTAGTTGAAATATTCTAATGTATATATTTATTATTCTGTATCTAAAAATAAAATTTTGGGTTTAACCTTTATGTAACTTAGTAATTTAGGGGGATGAAATATAGATGTTATCCGATTCGCAGACCTAACTGATACGCACACAAAATTTCACGAAAATCGGTCGAGCCATTTCGGTGGAGTTCAATAATAAACACCGTGACACGAGAATTTTATATATTAGAGAGATACACATTTAATACATCAAACACAAAAATACATTGAAAGCAATTAAAATAAAATTTATCTTTATTACCAGAAGAGGTAAAATGTTAACTGCTGACTGGGGCCTCCTCTCATTACATGGAGGGTAATGGCCAGACAGACGCTGGCCAGACGAATTAATAATAAATAATAAATATCCTTGGACTTTTCACCCAACGCCATCTCGTCCCAAGCTAAGCAACTTAATGCTTGTATTATGGTAACGAGATGGATGATAAACTACTTATATACATTTTTTTTTGTAAATACATACATATTATAGATAGAAATGACACCCAGACTCCGAGCCAGTGCCTCTGGTTTAGACAAAGACACTTGCCCGACCCCGGAATCGAACCCGGGACTCGTTGATCCAAAGGCGGCATCTAACCACTAGACCAACGAGGCAGTCAATTGGCTCCGAAAGCAGGATTGGCACAGGGTGGCGGATTCGTATCAAGTTTTCTCATCTCTTGAGGCTAGGTTATAGTTAGGCATTTCCTTTGTCGGCTCTTACGCCACCTTTAGGTTGAAATGGGGTGACAAAACTGCCTCGTTGGTCTAGTGGTTAGATGTGCCGCCTTTGGATCAACGGGTCCCGGGTTCGATTCCGGGGTCGGGCAAGTGTCTTTGTCTAAACCAGAGGCACTGGCTCGGAGTCTGGGTGTCATTTCTGTCTATAATATGTATGTATTTACAAAAAAAATATGTATATAAGTAGTTTATCATCCATCTCGTTACCATAACACAAGCATTAAGTTGCTTAGCTTGGGACGAGATGGCGTTGTGTGAAATGGTGAAATGTCCAAGGATATTTATTTATTTATTTATGACACTATGTATTCTAAATCCATCATCATGGACAGTTAAAAGTACAGACTTAAGGTCTGGGCAAACAGCGGACGGGGCGGGACGGCGACGCGACGCTGGCGGGACGTGAAGAGTTGTAATGTATTAGTTAATGTAGAATAGGTCACATAGAGCCGTCGCGCTCGGCGCGAGAGTAGCGGTCGCGTCGCGTCGGCTCTGTGTGACATATTCTTAAATGGAATCCTCATTTAAACCAGATACCTAACTGCGGGTCGTGTGCCACCGTGCGCATGACACCTACCTGCGTATCTCTTGCTGCTTGCCCATTGGCTGGCATAAGCTGGTATGTCTTCACCAACCGCAAAACACCACCTTCTCTCACTGTCTCTGTTCTGCAATAAATGCGTCAGCAAACATAGTGGTTACACAAACTACTTGTAATTTATTTAAAACTAGCCACCCGCCCCGGCTCCGCACGGGTGCAGTGATGAACCTCTAAATTTATCAGTGTTTCTCTATAATATTATGAATGTATTATCATCACTACATATTATAAAACAATGTCGCAGTCGCCTGTCTGTCCCTATGTATGCTTAAATCTTTAAAACTACCCAACGGATTTTGAAGCGGTCTTTTTTAATTGATAGAGTGATTCACGAGGAAGGTTTATCCATAATATTGTACAGAAACATTGATAAATTTAGAGGTTCATCATTGCACCCGTGCGAAGCCGGGGCGGGTTGCTAGTACTATTATAAAACTTCCTCTTGAATCACTCTATCTATTACAAAAAAAACCGCTTCAAAATCTGTTGCGTAGTTTTAAAGATTTAAGCATACATAGGGACGGACAGACAACAGCGACTTTGTATAATTCTTAGAGTTCGTTATTTTCGATCCCCTGCCTCGTTGGTCTAGGGGTTGGATGTGTCTCCACTAAACGAGGCGGGCCGAGGTCCCCAGGGTCCCGGAGCATGCTCTCCAATCGGGGAGTGTATCCCGTGGCCCTGGTTCGGACATTCGAGGATATCGGTTTTAGCGGGTAGGTCGGGGCGCAATTTACTATCTCTACGCGCCCCGGAGTCCCACATATCCCGGCTAGTCCCAACAGCCGGGAATCTATAAGAAACTCCAACGGAAAAAAAAGGGTTTGGATGTGCCGCCTTAAGATCTTGGGGTCCGGGTTCGATTCCGGGGCTGGGCAGTGTCTTTGTGTAATCCAGAGCCACTTGCTCTGAGTATGGTGTCATTTGTGTTCGAGAATTTCATGTTTGTTATCTGCCCCCGCGATGCAGGTTTTAATGTACTGCAGGGGTCACGTATAAAAAATAAATACCTCTTTACGTTACCCTATTCCATACTGAGGGTACCGTAAGAGCCGACTAAATGTAATGACAAGACAGATCACCTAGCCACAAGAGAAGGAAAACTTGATACGAAACCTTATGCCAACATGTCTGGCCAGGGTGCCACAGTAGGCTAATTACCCGCCATGTTACTGGAGGAGGCCCAACTCAGTAGTGGGTCATTATAATCATTATCCTTAGCTTAGGCTTAAAGTAGGGATACCCGTGGGCCGCGCGCGTGAGGGCGGGTGTCGGCGCACGGCGGGTTGGTCTAGTGGTTAGATGTGCCGCCTTTGGATCAACGGGTCCCGGGTTCGATTCCGGGGTCGGGCAAGTGTCTTTGTCTAAACCAGAGGCACTGGCTCGGAGTCTGGGTGTCATTTCTATCTATAATATGTATGTATTTACAAAAAAAAATGTATATAAGTAGTTTATCATCCATCTCGTTACCATAACACAAGCATTAAGTTGCTTAGCTTGGGACGAGAAGGCGTTGTGTGAAATGTCCAAGGATATTTATTTATATTTATAGTGGGTGAGGGCCCCACACTACCCCGTAGTCTCCCCGGACGGAGGGATACAGACATTCACTGGCATCAATGTTCTGTGCGACTTGAAAAAAGAGCTTCAAAAAACATGGATATCTCACTCATGCTTGAAGATAGAAAAATATATTAAACTGAGAAGTACTTCTATTGATTAGTTCTACATCCTCTCATCAGCTGGCTATATGTTTTTGTTACAGCCTGTATAAAAATCTCGTGTCACAGTGTTTATTAACGAACGTCTCTGGAACGGCTTGCTCGCTTTTTTGTATATATTTGAGAACAGGTCGAAGGCTGTTTCTTCATTTGTATGAGGTAGCAAAACAAAAAGCTACTGTGCTAAAATAAAAATACGAACAAATAAACTACTGACTTCCACATTATAAGTAACTCTGATAACAAAACTATACCTACAAAAAAGCCTATTACCGCATTGCCGATTATGTAAGGTCGTATAGATAGAGGGTTTACACAAAAATATTAATAATTTTGGAAAAGAATTGTGTTATACTCGTTAGGGTCGTCCAAGCTCATAAAGGTGCAAGGAAAACTTTTTCAACGTCAAAGTCATTCTTGCACCTTTATGCGCTTGGAGGGTTGTATTGATGAGTTTGATGATTATAACTCTGTAACTACATACGTCTTACAGCCGCGAATCAAATGTTCACAATCATACAACCTAGCACTGCCCTGCAAATTGCAAAAAAACGTAAGAAAATTTGAATTTCGCGGGCTACCCTGGAGCATCCACCTTAATAATTATTAATACACAAAACAAGAATAATCTTGCTGTCCATAGTACTCGTCTCCACAGAATATAGTGTAGTGTGGGACGGCTATCTGCTGGATGCGTCTACCTGAAGACAGAGCTCTATGGCGCTCTTTAGGGGAGGCATATGTCCAACAGTGGACTAATGTGGGCTGAAGATGATGATGATGATAAAATATGTTATGAATAATATGTTGACTATTTGTAAGTGTCCATCGTGAAATAAAACATAATAAATGCTTTGAATTTGATTAACATAGACTATCTTTTTTGCGCCAGAACAAACAGACCACAATTTATATACTGCGTAGCAATTTAAAGTTCACGTGTCATGCAGTTTTTGTTCACGTTATTAATGATGCTTTAAATGTCTCGTTAAAATTCCATCATTGAGATTAATTAGCCATATTTATTATCTACAATTGGGAGTAATTTTAGATGTTGTCGAAATCTTAACCTACTAAAATTTTATTCACAAAGGTTATTTGAAAATAGCATAAAACACGACTTAAAAAAAAACTAAAATGGCATAAACGGTTAAATCTAATAAACAACTTTAGCCGATGTCTTATATTTTCCAACTAGCGGCCCGTCCCGGCTTCGCGCGGGTGCGATGTTACCCGCGGGTGACGCCGCGGGGCGAAGCTAGTCAAAATAAGTAGCCTAAGTCCTTATATCATCAGCTACCCATCAGTGAACGTCGTGTCAAAATCGGTTTAGCCGTTCCAGAGATTAGCCGGAACAAACAGACAGACAGACAGACAAAAAATTAATAAAATTTTATTAAAGTAAGTAAAGTAAATTAAGTAATACTTAGGCATTTAGTAAAAAGTGGTTATGCTATTATTACAAACAGACACTCCAATTTTATTTATTTGTATAGATGATAATTTGTGTTGAAAGCAATACAGAGAAATAAGATGAGCTCTAAGGAGACAAAAGTGAAATAATGCAAGAACTAGGTGCCGCAAACGACCTTCTTTGAAATAGAAAATTGCATTATAATCACCATTTAGGCCAATGTTTCCCAACGTAGGGCCCACGCCCCACAGAGGGGCAATTTGATAGTTTAGATGGGCAATTTGAAAATGCTCTCGACACGACTTTAACCCTTTCGCTTCGGAACAACACAATTCTTAGAGGTTAAAAATAGAAATGGTGTGGTGGGGCATGCACTAAAAAAGGTTGAGACACCGTTCTCATTTAGGCAATAGTAAACCGCAGATCGATATAGTGACAGCTGAATCAAATAAAGCTGCTACTTGTCGAGTTTACAAATAAAATACTGAATTTTGATAAATACTTTTTGAGTACTTCCTTTTCTGAACGGGAACTGCTGCGTCCAGAAAAAAGCTCTTACAATGCCCTCAGGATAATATGAGGTGGTGACATTTCGTATTCTAAATCTGTGACCAAATGGACAAAGTAGTTTTGTTTTTTTCCCTCTCCCTCTCCTTAGATAACCGATACAAATAAATATTTTCGGTCGTTCACGAAATCTTTTGTCTTTGTCCAGTAGTGAAATATTTATTCCAGTATTGAAATAAAGGTAATTATGAAGGGAGATATATCTAAATCAACGCCTCCGTGTTTTTTACTATTACTACTGAACAAAATTTGACCATAGTTAATTTAAATTAAGGTCTGGTCAAACAGCGGACGGGGCGCGACGGCGACGCGACGCTGGCGGGACGTGAAGAGTTGTAATGTATTAGTTAATGTAGAATATGTCACACAGAGCCGACGCGACGCGACCGCTACTCTCGCGCCGAGCGCGACGGCTCTATGTGACATATTCTACATTAACTAGTACATTACAACTCTTCACGTCCCGCCAGCGTCGCGTCGCCGTCCCGCCCCGTCCGCTGTTTGCCCAGACCTTTATGTTTCTAAAAATATAGATCTATTATCAATTTGACTATAGACTTCACTATCACTACATAGTATAAAACAAAGTCGCTGTCGTCTGTCCGTCCCTATGTATGCTTAAATCTTTAAAACTACACTACGGATTTTGAAGCGGTTTTTTTTAATAGATCGAGTGATTCAAGAGGAACGTATGTATAATACGTCCATAATATTGTAGAGAAACACTGATCAATTTCAGGGTTCATCATTGTACCCGTGCGAAGCCGGGGCTGGTCGCTAGTAAACAATAAACTAAAGGTAAAGGTGTGTGTTTGAAATAAATGGCAGTGTGTGTCATGGTTCTTTTACTGAGTCAATGTATTTTTAATGCAATTTAAAAACAATATTATCATTCTGCACACCTTCTCTATACTTATAAACTACTACCTGACTGGGCAGACGTTGTCCTGCATCTGTGCCTGCATGATATTCGTTTACCGACCATCTATCAGGCTGATTTGTGAATCTAACCATTCTCCACCATCAAAAAACAAAATTCAAGTCGGTTCAACCGTTCTTGAGTTATAATTATAAAATTACAACGAAAAGTGGCATTGATTTTTATAGATATACTAAGATCTAACTATATTCTATATTTTATTTTATAGCTCACTAACGACCCGCCCCGGCACGGGTGCAATGATGAACATATAAACATTCCTCTTGAATCACTCTATCTATTAAAAAAAAACCGCTTCAAAATCCATTGCGTAGTTTTAAAGATTTAAGCATACGTAGGGACGGACAGACGACAGCGACTTTGTTTTATAATATGTAGTGATAGTGATAGTGAAGATAAGTGTGGGACATTTCATACACATCCATCTGCGCAATTTTCGTGAAAAGGGTACAAGATTTTTGCTTCGCGTATTAATTTATAGAACAACGGTCGGGGGTAGTTGTGTAAAACCGGTCGACAGTATTAAGTATGCCGTGCCTATAAATATATAGTTTTAAATAAGCAAGCACAAAATCTTCTATTCTTTAAGCAGTGTTCATCTCCAATAGTAGAAGTCAGTGTGATCAGCTCTTGCGTTTTAACTAATTAACTAAGCAATGCTTCAATTGCTACAAGTTGACACTATCTGTGTAGTTAAGTGACTCCCGTGGCGTCTTTGAAGATCTACAAAAATGTGAGTCGTTTTGCACTTCTAGTCAATTGCCCTCCTTGTTATTACTACTACTACTCAGACCATAATGACCCACTGCTGAGTCGGGCCTCCTCCATTTACATGGAGGGTATATAATTAGCCTACTATACCACGCTGGCTAGACGGGTCGGTTTCGTTTCAAGTTTTCCTTCTGTTGCGGCCAGGTTTTCGGCCTTAGCATTTCCTTTTGTTGGCTCTTACGACACCCTCAGGATGGAATGGGAAACACTATGTATTCTAAATCCGTCACCACACGGAACACAAGTTATATCCTTGGACATTTCACACAACGCCATCTCGTCCCAAGCTAAGCAACTTAATGCTTGTGTTATGGTAACGAGATGGATGCTAAACTACTTAAATACTTTTTTTTTGTAAATACATACATATTAAAGATAGAAAACACCCAGACCCGAAACAAATACTTGTAGGTCGTACAAATATTTCTTCCGTGCGGGGATCGAACCCGTGACATACTGCGCGGCAGTCGATCGCTCAAACACTGCGCCAGCCGTGTCGTCGGTAGTTATACCTAGTGCAGGGATTTCGTTTAAAACCAACAAGACCTTATAACATCAAGGGGGTCAAATCTGATCTTGATGATCTTACCTTTCTTCAACGTACTCGCTCAAAGCATCATGTAATCTCTGTGGGTCGACCACGTACGCTCGGCAAGACGCCAACTTTTCATCATGCACTGGTACTGTCAGGTTGCGTACCAGGGCATCAGGAAGGTTGAGGTGGTCCAACTCTTGAGGGGGAGCGCACCAGTGTTCAGGAGTTGCGTTTGTGAAGACCTGGAATTAAAATTTTAGGGTTTCTTTGTCGTTACGAAATTTAGAATACACAATTTCACCAACCCGTACTATGTTGAGGTGGTCATAAGAGGCGACTAAAAGAAAACGAGAGGCAGACCACCTCTTACGACACCCTAAAGACGGTATGGGTTGGTGACATTGTGTATTCTAAATCCATTGTGTATTCAAATTATGGTATCCGTCACCACACGGATACCATAATTTGTTTAGGAGCTACGAAACCACAGATAGACTCACAGCCACATCAATTGAAATACCTCTTTTCTGCCCGGGATCAAAAAAGGGTTACAAAATGATGGTAGTTTTAAACACGACGATTTTTAATAAGAGTTTTGTGATAAACTACTGATCTGCCCATGGTTGACCCACTCTGACCACGTTGAGTCAAGCCTCCTCCAGATACTGGATGGTAATAAGCCCACTGTGCCACGGTGGCCAAACGGGTTGGCACAGGGTTTTCTATCAAGTTTTCCTTCTCTTTCGGATAGCCTTGCTTTTAGTCGCCTCCTACGACAACCTCAGGATGGTAAAGGGTAATGGAGTGATGACACTATATTCTATATATTTCTAAACTAGCGGCCCGTCCCGACTTCGCGCGGGTGCGATGTTACACGCGGGCGACGCCGCGGGGCGAATTTAGTAAAAAAAGCCTAAGTTACTCCATAAATCATCTGCTACCTGTCAGTGATAGTTCCCTCAAAATCGGTTCAGCCGTTCTAGAGATTAGCCGAAACAAACAGACAGATAATAATTAAAATCTTATTTTGGTCTATGTTCTGTGAACACTTACGCATTTAGTAAAAAGTGGTAATTTTATTATTACAAACAGACACTCCAATTTTATTTATTTGTATGTATAGATGACGGATTTCGATACAACCTACATGAATAAAATTCCTTTTGAGTTTGAGGTCTTTTTCAGTTACAGTTATTATCGTCTAATTCCGATACTTAGGCGATCTCTTGTATAACAAATAGTCATTTTAATGCTAAAGAGAATTTTAGTGGAATAATTACGTTTATGTTCCACTATCGGGCAAAGATAATTCTTTATCAGTTCCATTAATTACGCATTTCTAACATCTAATGAATTCGATTATCTTTAAAAATCTATCTACATCTTAACATAATATTTAAATTACGCGTCATATTGTTTCTCCGCAATGGACTCATAAACTACTTAACCGATTTTAATCAAATTTTCATGCCGTGTGCAATTTGATCCAAATTGAAAGATAGGATAGCTTATATCTAAATTTATAGTCTCTACATTATTGTAATGCAAAGTATTGTTTTATTAATTCACAGTTACAATTATATCTTAGCTCCAAATTATTCTAACAGATGGCGATATCTGTTAACTGAATTGAGTCAAATTCAATAGATGGCGCTGCCTCTTTAGTCTAGAGGTTAGATCTACCGCCTTTGGAGGCACTTGCTCGGTGTCTGGTTGTCATTTGTGTTAGTGAATAACATGTTTGTAAACTACCCCCGCGATACAGATTACATAGCCACCACAGCAACGCGTGGGCTGGTCTGCTATATATATGTATCCCTATATACCCACATATATGTATCTACGGAAACATAGTCAGTCTAATGACAGATTTAGAAGACACAATGCCAGCTACCCATGCCATCGTGAGGGTGTGATATGGGGCAATATCGCTTACTACGGAGTTGGGCCTCCGCTAAATTCAAGGAGGGAAATTAGCCTACTCTGCCACACAGCCAATACGGGTAGGCACATGTGCTGCCTCTTGCATTCATTCAGTCCGCTCTTAAGACACCCTCTGGGTGGTATGGGTTGGTGACCTTGTGTATTCCTACGTCATTTCATGTCCTCACACACAGTTTTTTTATTAGGAAGTTATTTGCTGTGAGGCCACCCCCACGGTGGAATGACGTCCTGGTGAAGGTTACTATTGCATTGTCGTCACTCGGTTGTCGTGCACAATACTTGCGTCATAGTAGTACGGCGTACTACCATTGGTAGTCTTACTACTATTTTTAGCTATTACCATTTGTATTATTTGCCAGTTAATATATAATTAATTATATAATTCGTTCGCGTTAAAAATGCAAAGAGTCATCAGTGCAACCGTTGGGTAAAGGTGTATTCACCGTGGTGTTAAAATTTTAAAAACATATTTCTTTAATATTTTTGTTTAGTTCTAATGTATGAGTTTCTTATTGTTCACAAAGACACATTAACTTTTCTCTCTGACATACCCCACGCAATTTTCTGCACTATATTGTCCACAGTAAAGGACGTAGCAGACATATCTACTCGGAAAAGGATCGGCACCGTATCGCCTTTCGCCTCGCCGTCAAATCTAACGTAAGCACGTAACCAAAGCGGATCAGCAGCTCCGATACGACGCGTCGGCTACGTCTAGGCGACGCCACGCTTACGGATGGCCCGTAAGATAATGTTACAAATATGTTATGTCCCGCGAGCGCGGCGGTGGACCGCTGGTTGACCACGCGCCGTACGGCGTTCGTGAGCTTGTCCCGAGGCGAGGCGTTTACGTTACGAATCCGATTAGTGTGCTTTGCAGTAGGGAGTTTCATACAAATAATACTGAACTGGTACAGTTGATACGGTGCCGATCCCTTTCCGAGTTGATAAATGTGCTACGAAATTTAAGCCACTATTTAAAGTACTTTTTTTTTGTAACAGTGCACGCTTTTTACGACTGCATCATCCTTATTACAACCTTATTACTTCGGAAATATTTTTTTTATATATAACTAGTGGCCCGCCCCGGCTTCGCCCGTGCAAAGCGGGGGTGGGTTATACATATAAAGCTTCCTCATGAATCACTCTATCTATTAAAAAAACCGTATCAAAATCCGTTACGTAGTTTTAAAGATTGAAGCATACATAGGGACGGACAGACGACAGCGACTTTGTTTTATACTATGTAGTGATAATAACACAATGAACACAATGAGAACCGTCAAGAAATTATTTCCTGCAATGTGCAAAGATCTTGAAAACCTAAGTCATCATTAGTTTACTGTCATATCTGTTTACTGCCGTATCGTGTTTTTTGACGAATCGTTAATGAATGAACTCGTGTGGATGAGCCCTTAGTCGATCTTGAATCTTGATATTTTCAAAGGCAAGTAGGTTACGGTCAAAACATAATACCATTACTTGCAATCCCGTTAGCATATTGTACTCTAGTCTGCCGCCCGCGGCTGCGCTCGCTTGTTTCCGTTCAAATTTTAAAGTTTTTTGACTGTCTGCCTTTTTGATTGAGGGATTGGATACCACCTGTTGATCACTGATCCGCGGCTCGATTACCGGGTCGGGCTAGTGTCTTTGTGTAAACCAGAGTTACTTCTGAGACTGGGTGTCCGTGTAGTGACGGATTTATAATGCATTGAGGCTCCACTCCATTCCATCCTGAATGTGCCGTAAAAGCTGGCAAAAGGAAATGTCAAAGCCAAAAACCTAGCCGTAAGTGCGCCAACCCGTCTGGCCAGCGTTGCAAAGTAGGCTAATTACCCTTCCTGTGGTGGGAGGAGGCCCGACCCAGCAGTGGGCCATTTATGAGCTGAATACTCTGTATAGTAGTAACCAGCAGTAAACAGCCCTGCAATATAGGTTATACTTAGGTCAAGGGTTTTGTTTCATATAAAAACAAACAAAAATTAACCTCCTGTGAGGTTATGCGAGCCTGGTAATTTTTAATGCTGCTGCGGTAACGGATGATTCATCATCATCCTCAGTCGGGCAGTGGCTCTCTCACACTTTGGCCACATGGTTATCTGCTATAAGATATATTATATCTAAACATTTGGTGTGTTTGCACATATAAAGCTTAGAAACTAAAAATTAATGGGCAAGGCAGGTGGTATAGATAGATAGATAGATAACACTTTATTGCACACTAGCGACCCGGCCCGGCTTCACCCGGGTGCAATTAAGCATGTATTATACATATAAACATTCCTCTTGAAACACTCTATCTATTAACTTTTGGTGACTGCCTCGTTGGTCTAGTGGTCAGATGTGCCGCCTTTGGATCAACGGGTCCCGGGTTCGATTCCGGGGTCGGGCCAGTGTCTTTGTCTAAACCAGAGGCACTGGCTCGGAGTCTGGGTGTCATTTCTATCTATAATATGTATGTATTTACAAAAAAAAAAATGTATATAAGTAGTTTATCATCCATCTCGTTACCATAACACAAGCATTAAGTTGCTTAACTTGGGACGAGATGGCGTTGTGTGAAATGTCCAAGGATATTTATTAAAAAAAAAAACCGCATCAAAATCCGCTGCGTAGTTTTAAAGATTTAAGCATACACAGGGACGGACAGACAAAAGCGACTTTGTTTTATACTATGTAGTGATTTGCGACATAAACATAGCGTACAGGAGAAATTATACAAAACACATACAATTGGCGGCCTTATCACTAAAAGCAATCAACTATATGTCTTACAAACTGGACTAAAACAGTGTCAATCTAGACATGGCCGCCGGGCAAGCGAAACTTAGGCGGTATAAACGATAGGTGACGACATTAAAAATAGTTGGTGACCAGTGGCGCCTCGGGGCATGAATGGGAGAAGTGGAAAGCTTTGGAGGAAACTGCAGTGAGATGAAAAAAAATTATAATGTCTTAGGTTTTCACGACCTTTGCACATTTATTTATTTATTTATTTATACTTTAGGATCTCCAACAAAGAATACACAATATAAATTACTGTTATAAAAATGTACGAGTACATATCGGTCTTAAATCTAGTGTTTCTTCAATTAAAGGAGATCACAGCATGCACAAAACATAACATAATATAAAATATAAAACCTGCTGGATAGACATTGAAATAGAAAATTAAAATTAAATTAAAATTGTAATAAGAAATTTAAGTAAAAATAGAAGTTTAAATAAATTAAGTGTACAAATCAAATGTTTAATTTAATATAAATGTATAATTAAGTGTCAATTAAGTGTATTGAGGTATGTCAACAGTCACATGTGGAGAGATGTTTTGTTACCAGATTCCTAAATCTGCCGAGCGTGTTACCGAATATGTCTATTTCAGTTGCTGCTGTGGACACAGCATTATACTGGGTACTCATTCTAACCATCGGTGAATGTTTCCCGACATTTGTTTGGCATCGAGGAGCTTTAAGTAACGCACGAGGATAGCGTGGCATTCGGTAGGGAACATCAAGACTGATTTTACTGACCAGCTCTGGACAATCAATATGATTATTAGCCAGCTTATAAAGGAATATGAGGTCAGATACTGTACGACGCGTTTGAAGGGAACTCATTTTGAAGTGATTCAGTCTGTCATTATATGATCTTTTGGAGTAGTTTATTTTAAATCGGAAGGCCAGATGACGAACTAATTGTTTTTGTACACTCTCAATTCTAGTGGCGTGAATCTGATACATAGGATTCCAAACTGTGCTACAATATTCAAGACAACTTCGCACATAACTATTATAAAGAAGTAGTATGGTGGATGGCTTTTTGAATTCTTTAGAGGATCGCAGAACAAACCCAAGTGCCCGAAAGGCAGCAGCAATAGCTTTGTCGATATGGTCAGCAAATCGAAGTTGGTTATCTATGTGTATTCCCAAGTCTTTAATGACACTAACTTCAGATAAAACGGTTCCTTGTACATTATAGGAAGATTGTATTATGTTACGTTTTCGGGTGAACTTAATGTGAAAGCATTTAGAGCAGTTTACATGCATGTCGTTTTCTGTGCACCATTGGTGTAAGCAATTAATGTCCGATTGCAGCAATTTTATGTCAGAATCCGCTCGAACGACACGTATCAACTTTAGATCGTCCGCAAAAAGGTATGGCGTGGAGTGCTTAAATATGATTGGTAGATCGTTGATAAATATGTTGAACAATAGCGGCCCCAAGTGTGACCCTTGTGGTACACCGGAAGTCGCAAAGTATATATCTGACTCGTTTCCGTCCACTGCTACCGAGGATGGTCTAACAGAAAGGTAAGATTTGAACCAATCCAATGCAGAATTGGTGATTCCCATGGATTGCAACTTGAGCAACAATAGTTCATGATTTACTTTATCGAAGGCCTTCGAAAAGTCAGTGTAGATTGCATCTACTTGAAGTCCCTGATCTACCGCAGTCACCAGTTCAGTGACATAGGTAACGAGATTGGTGTTAGTCGATCGCTTAAGAACAAATCCATGCTGACTATTTGAGAGGTAGTTCTTTACATGATTGTAGACTAGGGGGTAAACAAGCGATTCGAAGGCCTTTGAGAGAGTAGAGAGAATTGAAATGGGACGATAATTTGTAACTTCTTCCAGCTTTCCATTTTTATGGATCGGCACGATTCTAGCACGTTTCCACGTATCGGGAAAAATTCCCGTTTTAAGAGATGTATTAAAGATGTGTGCCAGCGGGGAACATAGTGCTCGGGCACAACGCGACCAAAATATTGGCGGTATATTGTCCGGTCCTGCTCCTTTTGATAGGTCAAGCCCAGAAAGTTTTTTGTATACTTCTTTCGGTGATAAAGAAAAATCGCTTACATCAGGTAGTGTTGTTTTTGGTGTTGAGTTCGAATCATTATTATGATGACTATGAGCGTCGAAAACTGATGAAAATAGTTTTGCGAATAAATTTGAGATGTCCTTACTATTATTAGCATTTGTGACGCCAAGCCTCATTTCCGAAGGAAAACTAGAACTACCGCCACGAAGATTTTTTACATGCGACCAGAAGGCCTTGGGATTGTTTTTTATTGCTTGCTCTAATTTATATATATAGTTGTTATAACATACATTAGCGAGATGGCGGCATTCTTTACGTATATAGTTAAATTCTAGGATGTCTATTGGATTATTGTATTTTTTTATTTTAGTGTGTAATTTTAATTTTTGTTTTAGTAGCTTCTTAAGTCGATGAGAATACCATGGAGGATACCTACCGCGATGACAAACAGATTCAGGCACATATTTTTTAATGATATCCCTAATAATGGTATAGAACCTATCTGTCATTTTATTGACATCAGTGCAGGTCGCGAGTTCGGTGTTCCAATTTACTTCCATAACACATTTAATAATAGCTTCGTAGTCGGCTTTATTGAAATTTGGTCTACGAACTAATATTGGCTTGTTTTTTGTTTTAATTGATACAAGAGGGACTATCTCGAACGCTGGGTGATATTTGTCTAACTTTCTGATTGGATTCAGGCAATTGGTTATTTCTATTTCATCAATGTCAGATAAAACCAGGTCTAGTGTTTTGTTTTGGAAGTTTTTGATCCAGTTATATTGTTTTAAATTATTGAGAGCCATAAAATCCAAAAGGAGATTTTTTAGCTGTCCTGCGCCACAGCTAGTAGCTATACAAGGCTCCTGTGGGCCACCAGAGGTCCAATCAATACAGCCAATGTTGAAGTCTCCAACAATTAATGTGAAATCTTTACTGTTTAGGTCGATAACTGAATTGCATTTATCTAGGAAATGTTCAAATATCTCAGTGCGGACTGGAGGGGGAAGGTAAATAGCGCATAATTTTATAACAATATATCTATTGCTTAGTTGGGCCTCAACGGTGACCCATAGGTCCTCGCAGTCACTCTCCCATTCTACCATGCGACGAGATTTCAAATTATTTGACACTGCTATCAGAACTCCACCCCCTGTTCTTTTATGACTATTGTGACTGGAGGATTGGCGGTCTCTTCTATAGACTGTGAAATTAGCATTAAATAACTCAGAATCAAAGATGCCCTCGCAAAGCCAGGTCTCTGTAAATACATAAACATCGTAATCATTACCATATATAAGTTGACGTACCTCAGCCAAATTACTTCGTAAACCTCTAGTGTTCTGATAATAGAATTTTATATGATTGAATTTGAAAGATTATTCACTTTATCATGTCAAAGATTTACAATAACAATAATTTAGGTCAGCATTTTCAGCTTATCTAAGTCATTTATGGTCAAACTCTGGGAGGTTTCATCTTTCTTTACTAGAATTTTGCCGTATCGCACCCATACAAACTTATATCCGAGTTCCTTTGCACGGGCGCGTGTTGCTGCATGAAGAGCTTTATTTTCCGGGGACAGATGCTCCACAACAAAGACGGGCGTAGGATTATCAGTAGCTATACCTAGGTGACTCGCTTTGAGTTTATTCTTAGGATCTTTTTTATTGAACTGTATAGCTGCTGCCAAAAAGTTATCCCGCAATCTTGGCGTAATAAATTTGATAAGGATCGATCTTGGCCTTGTATTCTGCATGTTTTTCTTGGCGGTTCTCGTACATAGCTGAATGTCGGTGTCCTTGATATCACAATTGATGACTTTGCTTAGTTGCAGTACTGTATTAATCAAGTTTTCTGATCTGTGTTCCGGCACACACTGCAACTCGACATTATTTGAGCGGGCATGTTGCTCCATCAAATTCATGCGCTTTTTGATAATATCTAGGGAGTTTTGAAGTGTAGAGTTATCCTTTTCTAGTTTTTGAATCGTTACAGACTTTTCCGCTAGTGTAAGCCTCATCTCCTCATATTTAGAGTTAAAAAAAGACAGAGATTCTTTAAATTCAGCGACAAGTTCATTAATCTTGTGGAATTGTTCATTAACAAGGTCTTTTACGGTGTCTTGCACGGCACGAGTGACTTCCCTCACAATCATATCTCTGAGACAGTCAATAGTAACTTCAGTCAGTCGCACGTTACTTCCATGTTCAGAGTCTTCAGATAGCTGCACTTTCTTGCTTCGAGTAGTTATATTCATGTTGTGATGTGCCGGGGAATTATCGTCTAAAGGTGATCCTTTTGAGCTGTCATCGCTTTTAAGTCGAGGGCGCTTGGTGTTGCGCGATTTTGCAGTAGCTGTCGTTTGATCAGCATCCCCCTTGACTTCTCTTGGTTTTTCACCGGGCGGCGGCGTTCGTTGCATGTTTAAAAACAAAAAAGAAAAAAAAAAAATCTAATGCAATAAATAAGTAGTTTCTAAGCAGAGTTGAAAATGTTTGTAATAAAAACCAAGTTCTTCAATACAAAGATCAAAAGAAAAAAATGCACAAAAAGTACTGCACTTAGTGGGTCTCGAACCTGCGTTACTTCAATCTGTAAACCTCTAGTCGTTGCACTTAGCTATCGGCCGTTAGAACCTTGATGCAAAAATTCGGTTCTGTTTCTTCGAGGTATTGCGGTACGATAATGGCTCGTCCTTATCTCTGCTATAAATATTCTTTCACTTCCACCTTCATCACAAAAAGTAATTAATTCCTGTTAGCACCTTTTAGAGTTTTTCCATTAGTGTAGCACAGTATATTTGAGATGTTTTGATTGCCTTTGTTCATATGTTGAGTGTAGGCATGTAAATAAATCACAATTTTGCTGTAGTTCTTCACTTGTTGAATCACTTTAGTTGTCACTGTTTTTGTCTCAGAACTAACAAATTGCTGTGATATACTGCACCTTAACACTTGTGCTTCGAATATGTGTTGTATACAAATAAAATAACTCGTCAAAGTGGTAAATACATCAATTATGGATTTTTAAGAAAAAAAGTTTCGTGGAGCTAATGCTTACGTTACGCACGTTACACACACTGTGTAGACACGTTACACACATTGCAGGATAATAATATCTCTTTCCACACTCTCTCTCTAGTCGTCTCACGACCACAGACACTGCAAAGTGTATGAAACGTTGGGATTTTAATAAAAAAAACACGCCAGGTAATCATTTATGCGATCTTTTTTTTAAGTAACATCTGCACTAGGGGTAACCTGTATCGCAAGGCGGTTTACAAACATGTAATTCACGAACACAAATGACACCCAGACTCAGAGCAAGTGTCTCTGATGTAGAAAAAGAAACTTGCCCGACCCCGGAATCGAACCCGGTACCCGTTGATCCAAAGGCAACACCTACCTCTAGACCAACGAGGCATTTATTTTAAGATTAATTGTTAATGCATGAAATAAAAGGCACGTTGTTTACGATTTTGTTACGGTAGCAAACACTCGAGGCTCGATGGCCTATTTTAATTTATCGCTCCATACATGTTTCAAGTTGTTTTCTAATACCGCATATTGGCATACAGCCAGGCAATTGGTTTGGAGAAAACAGGCCAGTATTAAAATGGACTATAAATAAAATTAAGACCACGATTAGAACAGAAAATATGATAAAAATAGTGTCCATGGAGTTTCTTGCCTGTTTTACTCCATAGGTTCTACTTTTTGGAACAAGTAACTAAATTCCTAACTTCACTTTTGTTTGACCTTTCAAAAACACCTGTAAATAGGTTCAATTGGAATAAATTATTTGAATTGAGTTTGAGTTAGAGATCGAGCTCTCGTTAATTATATCTAATATAATTAAATATTAATTATATATTTTTTTAAACAAAAATCAGTAATTAATACGAAGCATGGCTTGTTATAGATAACCGAAAAGAAACAACGGCTGTTTCTTTAAAAATATTTATTTTAACAGTAAGGTCCTTCGTACACAAGGCTACGCAAATCTTCGATACTCAACGATTTTAGTCTTCAAGCGACTACCTGGCGGTAGTCGAGAGTACTAAAATATATTAAGCACTATAATATTGCTTTAATAAATATGCTTCTGTGTAATAAAAAAATCCGTCAAATACTTCATTATGTACCCAGGTCAAGGTTTCATGTACTATTTAATATTCTCAACGTCAAAAGTTTGCCAAATTTATATTCTTCCAAGAGAACTTGTTGGAATTGTAAATTAATTCAAACGTGCACAAGCAAAGTCTACTTATAGGTTACCGTTAACCGACTTAAAAAAGGAGGTAGCTTTCATCTCGTCATCCTGTAATCCTGACATACTAATATTACTCAGCCTATAAACGGGCCTCCTCCCATCACAGGGAGGGTAATAAATGTACTGTGCCACGCTTGCCAGACGGGTTGGCACAGGATTTCGTTTCAAGTTTTCCTTCTCTTGCGGCTAGGTTTTCGGCACTGTCATTTCCTTTTGTCGGCTCTTACGACACCCTCAGGATGGAATGGGGTGGTGACTCTATGTATTCTAAATCCGTCACTACACGGATATCCTGGCATAGCCCATAGGATTGCCAAACTTAAGTGGCAATGGGAAGGGCACATAGTTTGGAGGACTGACGCCCGATGGGGCAGAAAAGTTTTTGAGTTTGCATTATTATGATTGTGGATGATTTTGAAAAGAAAATAGAAATAAAGATTTTTTTTAAACGTTACCCTTGCATTATGAATATCCTGTATCGCGGGGGCAGTTTACAAACATGAAATTCACGAACGCAAATGACACCCAAACTCAGAGCAAGTGCCTCTGGTTTACACAAAGACACTTGCCCGGCCCCGGAATCGAACTCGGGACCGCGTGATCCAAAGGCGGCGCAACCAACCCCTAGACCAAGAAGACAAAGATTTAATATAGATAATGAAGGTTATAGATTAATGGTGGGATCACATTGCCCCGACCTCAAACTCAAACCGTTTATTGTTTACGACACAATGAACACTTACAACTGTCAAAGAAATAGTAAATAACATTATACAGATTTTTCCGCGCGTCGGAGATTTTTCATCAATGTAAATTATGAATGTTTGGCTGTATGTCCTTTAAAGACTCGTAAACTATGCATTTGATCTTCAGCAAAGTGTTGTGTTGTACTTTTTTTTTAAATTAATTATGCCAATTCGCATTCAATATTCATAGTGAAGACAGGACAACGTCTTTGGTGTCCCATAAGCTTTTAACACAAATAATAACTTAGTTAGGTAGGCATGTGATACGAATGAAAAACTAAATAGTAGGTAATAAATAAGTAGGAGCGGTCCCCCAACGCGACTTTTTTTTTAATTATTAGTACTCTTACATGCTTAGGTACTTAAAGATATTTTTTTTACCTTTTAAAGGGACCTCAGGTTCTTGTGTCAGTGTTTTTTTAAATTTTAATTTAAATAATTTAATAAATAAAAATAAACAATATCACTTTAGACAGTTTTTTTATGAATAATAATAAATAAATATCCTTGGACATTTCACACAACGCCATCTCGTCCCAAGCTAAGCAACTTAATGCTTGTGTTATGGTAACGAGATGGATGATAAACTACTTATATACATTTTTTTTTGTAAATACATACATATTATAGATAGAAATGACACCCAGACTCCGAGCCAGTGCCTCTGGTTTAGACAAAGACACTTGCCCGACCCGGGAATCGAACCCGGGACCCGCTGATCCAAAGGCGGCACATCTAACCACTAGACCAACGAGGCAGGCAATCCACATCATTTCAACCCATAAACGACCCACTGCGAGTTGGTCTTCTCCAATTACAGGGGGGAAAGTAGCCTAGTGTGTGTTCTTGCGGCTAGAATTCGTCCCTTGTATTTTTTATTGAATAATATGTATAAATAATTATTATAGAATACATACGACATTATGCAAAGCAAGTATTAGACAGAATATTAGTTCGGAACGCGACCACTGCTGAGAAAAGCTGGCAAGAAACTTTGAAAACTTCTTTTCTCGTTTATACTAGACTCCATTATGTAGAGTGTGTGTTAATGGGAACGTTTTTTATTGGCACTATTACTACCACTACTGGGTCGGGCCTCCTCCCATAATATGGAGGGTAACCCGCTCTTACGATACTCCTAAGATGAAATGGGGTGTCGACATTATATATTCTAAATCCGTCACCTCACGCAAAAGGAACAAATAAGCGGCCATCTTTAGAATTCCCGCCAAAAACTCCTATGTAGAGTAATTGTCTATAAACTTTTTTTTACCTGTGAAAACACAAGAAACGATGTAGGTATAGCAGCCAAGGCACACAACAGGTAGAACAAAACAACGTGCCAATATCCACTCCGTGTGGCCAGTACCGCCGCCTCGTCCAACTCTCTAGTCCAAGAAGTCATTATTATCTCACTATTTTCACTTTTTGAGAGTTCATATAGTAGGAATAGTATGAATGGTGCGTTATAAATTTCCCGCGACGCTGAACGCTCATTTTGGAGGTTTTATTTTGAAATTGGAACGACGGTTGTTCTTCTCTTTCAACATACAATCATTTGTAGAATTTTTTAATTTTATTATTTTTCAAGCCCACCAATAATACAACTTTTGTTGTGCTTAAGTTTAAACAGAATTTATTTTTTAGAAATTAAATAACTCGAGTTGTCTGTTTAAAACATTTATAATAACACTCGCGATTCGAACTTTCTATAAAAAGATTTAACATCTGTACGTCTGTGTCATATCAGGACTCGTATGTACTAAGTCTACTACACACCAAGCGTACCTACTAAGCTATATAACCCTGCCATTTACGATTGTTATGAGCAGCGACAAATGCCATAGTTCCCGCGGCACTTTGTATTCAGTAGCGTTATGTCGATAGTGTACCTGTGGGAACAACCATGGAATCTCACTGATTTATCACATCATGAAATTTATTTTATCTGTGATTCTGACAATGGCTGATTATAGTTACAGCTTTATATGAACATTCTAAAATCTAAGTCTCTACTAATATCTATTATAAAGAGGAAATATTTGAATGTATGTTTTTAACGAATTGGCTCAAAAAGTCATGACCGATTTTAAAAATTCTTTCACCATTTGTATGCTACTATATCACTCATTAATATAGGCTATTTTAATTGCTAGAAAATGTCCACCCGTGCGTAGACAGTGTAATATAATTATATTGGGGTTGGTACCAGTCAAACCTGTCACCTAACTGTGTATACTCTAAGCCACCTCCGTATCCCCTCCAAGGTATTTTAATAAAACAGCCGGTAGTTGCGTAAGACAGTTCCCCGCTACTATATTCGGGTGACGACTGCAATAGTTGTTAAAACGCCAGCGGAGTCCTACCATGCTGAAGTACGATCATAATAAAGTCACTTATTCAATCCAGATGAGTGAAGCCTGAGTGTTGTTGTTTAACTCAAACTCAATAGTAAGTTAATTTGTATAGAATATAATAACCTTTATTTTGATAAAACTGCACACACCACACAATATAGTTAATAAAAATAAAATATACACATTACTCTAAATTCCTACAGCTAACAGATAAATACAAAAATTCTATTAGCTGTATACAGTATTGCCAGAAATAGTCTGAGCTCAGCATATGTTGTAGATACATCCACAACGCTGGTTTTCAGCTCAGCCATGTGTAGCGCATAATATAGGATTTTCACAAAAACACGCAGGTACGGAGGAGGCAGTGGCGGATGGTTTCTTTGTACTGTTCGAATTTCGATCTAGCCCTTCTTAACCAGAAGGGCAAGATCAAAATTTGAAGCGTACTTCACCTGCAGTTGCATTCAATTCCGCACTAACGAACAAACTAGCAGGGGCATAGCGTATTTAAAAATTATACTAAATATCTACTTCTATATTAATTTTTAAAAAGAATAAGAAGTTAGGTTTCTTTACCATGCTGACCTTTCCCCCACGTCCCTGCACATTACACGTAGTCAGTATCGTGAAAACTTATAACTGGTCTAAACAAATAATTACGGGTTATCTCACTAGACGGCTTGAGGAGCTCAGCCGCCAATCACTCAGTTTAAATGCTGGTTAGCCAAATCAAGTGAGGCGCCAAGTGGTATAATAAGATATTAAAAGTAAATATTTTAATTCTTTTCTATTCTTGAATGTGTCCGCAATCAAAACGTGGTACTTTTTTGTTCCAATAACATCGTCCTAATTAAGTAAGTTTAGCTAATAGAGCCATGAAAGAGTCTAATAATAGCAAGTCAAATTATTTAAATTATCACAATTTGAGACTACAACCATATGGTACACGGATTTGACAACCATAGTACTGATTGCGTAGTCAGTATATGGACTTGCGAAATACTTTCGCAATCAGGTCAAAATTATTACCTTCCGAATTGCTGGATACATCAAGCAAATGAAAATGGAAGTATAATTTTGAATGTCGTCGTTTCAGCCCATAAATGTCGGGCCTCCTCCAAATTCATGGAGGGAAATTAGCCTACTATGCCACGCTGGCAAGACGGGTTAGCACAGGGTTTGTATCAAGTTTTCCTTCTCTTTCGGCTAGGTGATCTGCCTTTTGCGTTCTGTTAGTCGCCTTTTACGACATCTTCAAGACGACAATGTCACCAACCCATACGTTGGTGACATTGTGTATTCTATTTTATGATTTATATTTGGGTTTGTAATATGAGTTTAGGTTTTTATAGTAACAATAAAATTAAAACAGACAGAGAGCTCCGAAATCTATGACAGTTAGGGAGTTAGTTACACTATTCGGTATTCAAATTCAAAAGTAACTTTATTCGTATAAGATTTTCACAAAAATCTTACAAATCGTAGTCGAAAACACACAGACACAAGAGGCGGAAGCATATAGGTTCGATTGCAAACAATGTTGTGAAATGAAGCTATTTACTATCCTTTTTTAGGCTTATTTCTTATTTTCTATGTGTAATAAAAAAGCATAGCCATGAATATGTATATGCCGAATTTAAAATTACAGCCTTTTGTATCATGCCCTTAATCCAGCAACTCAGCGTTGCTTTAGACGCTGGTCGAAAATATTCTCGTGAATATCGTTTGTTTTTATCAATAAATGAAAAGAAATCCAAAGCTGATTCATAAAAAGAGAACTAATCGACTTTTATTATTATATGGCGACACGGTTAGCACAGTGGTTGAGCGATCGACTGCTGGGCAGCAAGTCGCGGGTTCGATTCCCGCACGGAAGAAATATTTGTACGACCTACAAGTATTTGTTCCGGGTCTGGGTGTTTTCTATCTATAATACGTATGCATTTACAAAAAAAAATATGTATGTAGTTGCTTAGCTTGGGACGAGATGGCGTTGTGTGAAATGGCCAAAGATATTTATTATTTTTTTATTATAATAATATTGGCCTTCGAGATCATTATGAATTTCTATAGTAGACCCCTTATATCTGGAGCGATAACGTAAGGGCGTGGCTCCAGTGCAACTACATAGTAAACAAAACACTGTAAACAAAAGTGAGTCAGAAAACCACTTTGTAAAATCACGTATTTTTTTAAGTAACTCATTTAAGTTATCGTTATTGTAAAGGAGCGATAAAGTGAGAAATGAAGACCTTAGGAAAATTACCAAGGTAAAAGACATCGCAAAAATCATAATGTCCAATGACTGAAAATGTCCAAAGATCACCAGGGAACAAATGGCCCAGAATTGTCACTAATTGGTACCTTAATTACAAGAAAAGACGGAAAGGAAGGCCATTCAAAAGATGGAGTGATGACATAGTTGCCACGGTAGGAAATACCTGGAGCAGGCTAGCAAGAGACAGAGCGAAATGGAAGGAAAGGGAGGAGACTTTCACCGCCAGAGCGGTCCTTACAACAAAACGCGCTAGTGCAGTTTAATAACTTATACTAACAAACTTGAAGAAGTATAATACTAACACTACAAATAATGTAAACTATGTTTAAGGAATAAATAAAGCTTTATTATTATTATTGTAAAGGACACATTGTAAATTCCGTTTACCAGTACCAACAACAGTTCTTCGTTGAGAGCAGCGAAAGTCACGTCCGTAGCGCACCGTTCATTTTCATAGATGACTTGAAATGTCAAAATTAGATCTAATGCAACGTCTTAATACACTGCTTTCAACTCAAGATTGCCAACGTTATTTCCTCTACAGTAGTTTTAAATATTCTATCTTTGAAGATGGTTTTATTCATTTTCTACGGGTTTATTCAGCGAACTGAATATTGTATTATCATTTATTATGAGTGTAACACATGGGGTCCGAGTGCACATCTCCTATTCAGGGAGATCTCTAGGAGACTTGTCGACGCTACGCGTGACCAGAGGGCTGGACTTTTTTTGGGTCAACGCATTGCATCGCAATTCAGCGGGGCAATGCTGCCAGCCTTCTGGGAACGTTCCCCGGTGACAGCGATGTGGAGGAATTTTTTGATGCTTAGTTTTACTGTAAATATGTACCTACATAGTTTTAGTTCATTTTATTGTTATTTTTTAAGTAGTTAGATTCCACTGAATATTTAGTTACCTATATGCGTAATTACACTACTACTACTACAGTCCATATACGACCCATTGTTGAGTCGGGCCATCTACATGGAGGGTAATTAGCTTACTGGGCCACGCAGGCGAGACGGGTTAACACAGGGTTTCGTACCAAGAGTTCCTTCTCCTGCGGCTAGATTATCGGCCTTGTCATTTTCTTGCCGGCTCACACAACACGCTTAGTGTGGAAGGGGTTGAAAACACCATGTATTTATTTATTTATTTAACTTTATGCAAATTTTCACATTGGCGGACTTAATGCCTACGGCATTTTCTCGCAGTCTGCCTTCAGGTCATGCAGAGAAATATTAGGTAGGTGCACTTTTGAGGGAATCAGCAAGATATAATAAAACTTAAACAATATATATCTATATATACACTTATACATACATACATATATATATATATACAAAATATATTACATAAATACACAAATAATGATATCGATATATTTAATAAAATACATAATCTACATACTGCTAAATGTTAGTGGTTCCAGAACAAGATGCAAGAAGATGCTCTCGGAGTTTCAGCTTGAATGAGAGACGAGATTGTGCCATCCTAATTTCCTGAGGCAAGGCGTTCCAAAGCATAATAGCTGCTGCTGCTGGACTGCTGCATGATATTATAACATCTGATGTTATTACAACACTTGATATGAGTGCTCCTTCTCTTGCAGATCGGTTACCCTCAGGTTGGAATGGGTTGGTGACTCTTTGTATTCCAAATCCGTAATCACATGGACCAAATATGCATATGAGCTAATAGGTAATTTGCACAACTTTAAATAACAAATAATATGATATGGGGATTCATGTTTATAAGGAAAACTGTAATTTTAATTATCGTAATACCCAGCTGCTGCAGACGGCTTTGACCAATATCACAAATTTCGAACATGGCAGTATAAAATAAGTATAAATAGAATTGATAGTATTAAAGACTCTTCCAGACTGGTCCGATATAAATGTGTATGGATCGGTTCAGTACTACATTTATACACCCGTGTAAGGGACGGCACCGGCGACCCGAAAAAATCGTAAAATCGGCTTTCTACGGTAATTTCTGCCAAATTCAGTTCAGCATAAAAATGAAAGAATTATCGTTATTTGGTTAATTCGCGCTACACAATGCACAGCGAACAATACAATTTATCGCTGCCGTGTCGTACCACGCGCGGACACTGAGTAGAGGGCACTAGCTGGGTCCGCACCGGTCGATCCATTGCGTTTAGATCGCGCGCGGAACCCTTATGGTGGAATGGGGTGCACCTTTCATAAACATTTCCTCATTCTTACAATCCATCAACCACCCACAATCAAACTGAATCTAGTTGAGAAGACTGTCCTGACTGAAATTTGTTTCATCGCTAGCAGCGGAACCACGCCTTTTCATCTAGACACCGGTGCTTTCAAATCAAGATTTAGACCTGTTTTATAAATTAAATATACACACAAGATAATAATATTGCGATAAATTAATTAATGATTCTTTCATGTTGATTGATTAGGTATTTGTTATTCGAGTATTTGATTATTTCGCGTATTACAATTTATTATGCAATTATCTTTTTCTTGTTCGTCTTTTCAAACTATTTAAAAACTTCTAACTTCGGGCGTATTGTTTTCATATAATTTTGTTACAGAATAACAAACATTTTGTTGTTGTTTTTTTAAATGTTGTTCACTATTAAAACCTCAAATTACGCAGCGCGTGGAACAGGCCAAGTATACTATTTTTTTTTTTAATTTAAATTCCATGTTGTTGTATTGTTTTGTTTCATTTCTCACTGCTCGTGTTACTTATGCGAAGAAATTAAATGTATGTATTTTTGTTAGCCATCATATTTTATTTTTATTCCTAGCTTGATCAGTTGATCACAAAAAGTACCATCAAATATTAAAAAAAGTACTACTACTATTCAGCCCATTGATGACCCACTGTTGAGTCGGGCTACCACCAGGCACGTAGAGAGTAATTAATTAGAATACTGTACCACATACTGTAGCAGTGGGCAGGGCACATAGCTCGCAGGACCGACGCCCGATGGGGCAGAAAAGTCCTCGAGTGGCGACCGCGTTCCGGAAGGCGCAGTGCCTCCCACACTGTGAACCGACGACCTGGTTAAGGTCGCCGGAAAGCAGTGGATGCGGGCGGCCCAGGACCGGCCTTTGTGGAGATCCTTGGGGGAGGCCTATGTCCAGCAGTGGACGTCTTTTGGCTGAAATCATGATGATGATGACTGTGCCACATTGGCCAGACGGGTAAGCACAGCCGCCACTCACGAGTAACTTGATGACGTGTACGAAGTTTCCCAGTGCAACCCAGTGGTAGGTTTTAGTGGATAACCACGCCCCTGGTCTTCCACATACCCCAGCCTTGTCCCCCCGCTGGGGATCTATGAAAGCTCCACTATAAAAAAATGGTTGCTGAAGTGAAACTTCTAATGCGACTTCCAACAAGGCACACTTCCTGCGCGCAAACGCGCAAGAGGTAGAGAGAAAAATGGATAAAAAGTAGGCGAGAGAAAGAGAGTAAGTCATAAATTTGGATATTTCTCCACTCGAAAGTGATAGTTAAAAGATGCGGCCACCCATTCCGGTCGGTGACACTATATTTTTTTTAATACCGCTTGACTGCTCTTATTATTTATTTATTTATTTAACTTCATGCATATATATACTGGCGGACTTAATGCCTACGGCATTTTCTCCCAGTCTACCTTCAGGTCATGCAGATAAATTTTAGGTAGGTGCACTCTCGAGGAAACCAGCAAGATAATATTATTAATAATTATATATATACCTACCTAACACATAAATATCTTACAAAACATATTATATACGTACTTATATAAGGATATCGATATATATTTAATAAAATACATACACTATATACTGCTAAAGGTTAGTGAGGCGGGACTCCAGAACAAGACGCAAGGACTGCCCACTGCTGTATCAGACTGCTCACAGTACTTGGAGGGTAACCAGCCAACTGGGCCACGCTGGCCAGATGGGTTGGCACAGGGTTTAGTATCAAGATCGTTTTTCGCTTGCGCCTTGGACACCCTCAGGATGGAATGGGGTGGTGACACTATGTATTCTAAATCCGACACCACACGGACTATAGCTTCAAGAGGACAATTTTATACTTAAACTAGCGACCCGCCCCGGCTTCGCACGGGTGCAATGATTAACATCTAAATTTATCAGTGTTTCTCTACAATATTATGCATGTATTATACCCATAAACCTACCTCGTGAATCACTCTATCTATTAAAAAAAAACCGCTTCAAAATCAGTTGCGTAGTTTTGAAGATTTAAGCATACATAGGGACAGACAGACGACAGCGACTTTGTTTTATACTATGTAGTGAAAATATCTGTGTGGACCTACGAATAATAAAACTTTTATTTTTATTATTCGTTGGTGTGGACCCTATTTAGCATAATGTTTATATGCAATAAATTTGTATGAGCAATATATTAGTAATATCGACAAACGTAAAATTTTATTGCCAAATTATATGACATCGCATATCAAGTTTAGGAATTTTAAATTTATGATAGTGTGCATTTTATTCTAATCGCCTCTTATTAATTTTTGACAAATCACTTTGTTTTCCAGGTATTTTGTTTCAATATTGACGTATAAGAATACAGATGGCTAACAAATGCGTTATACTTGTGAACAGGTGCCGCTGTTTGGGGTTGGGCCCTGGATCCCTGGATCCTGGATCCTGGATCCCTGGATCCTGGATCCTGGATCCCTGGATCCTGGATCCAAGCGTAATTACTACTACTACTTCTCAGCCTATAGTTGACCCACAGCTGAGTCGGGCCTCCTCCAACTACATGGAGAGAAATTAGCCTACTCTGCGACGCTAGCAAGATGGGTTGGCAGGGTTTGTATAAAAGGCGGGCCGAGGCCTTCATGGTCGCGGAGCCTGTTTCGGGCAGTCGAGGGTCGCCGTCGGCTGTAGTGGGTAGGTTGGGGAGCAACTTACCATCTCCACGCGCCACAGAGTCCCACATAACCCGGCCAGTCCCCAAATGGACGGATATTGAGGATTTCCGCCAAAAAAATTCCTGGACCGTGCTGCCACCTTGTGGTGGTGAGGGGGCTTGCGTGCTTTTAGGATCCGTTGGGGCCATACCGGCTTAGGGTCACCCATGTCTGGCAGCCCCAAGGGGAGAAGCCAGACGAAGAGCGGCACACAGAGGCGTAGTCTTTGGTTCCAGGGACTCCTCTGTCCTCAGAGTTGCCTCGAGAGCCCTAAACTGCCGCGACATAGGCGGGCCAGGGCTGCCAACGCTAGCTACAGACGCACGTGCAATGTCGGAGAGCGTCCAGAGCTCCTCATTAAGCGGTTTTACATCAGGGTCACGTACGGAGCATGCTCCCCATTGGTTTTCAAACCCGTGTCCCTGTTTCGGGCAGTCGAGGGACACCGTTGGTTTTAGTGGGTAGGATGGGGCGCTGTTACCATCTTTCCGCGCCTCGGAGGCCGACATAACCCGGCTGCCGGTTAGCGGCCGGGTGTCCATGAGGATTTCCCACGTAAAAAAAGGGTTTGTATCCAGTCTTCCTTCTCTTTCTGCTAAGCCGTACGCCTCTTGTGGTCCTTTAGTCAGCAGGTCATCCCGGCATTAAATGTCGCGGGTTCGATCCCCGCACGGAAGAAATATTGGTATGACCTACAAGTATTTGTTCCGGGTCTGGGTGTTTTCTATCTATAATATGTATGTATTTACAAAAAAAATATTGTATTTAAGTAGTTTATCATCCATCTCGTTACCATAACACAAGCATTAAGTTGCTTAGCTTGGGACGAGATGGCGTTGTGTGAAATGTCCAATGATATAAAAAAAAATTAGAAATTTACTTCTCAACCCATAAATCACCCACTGCTGAGTCGAGCCTCCTCCAACTCAGTACGGCACAGTACATTCATATCAAGATGTATTTTTGGGCTAAAGAAAAAAAACATTTTCACTGGTTGTTCTTTACGTCATAATTTGGGCCCCAACAGAGGCTTGACCTAATGCTGGTTACTTGAAGTCACATAAATACATCAATAGAGTCTTCTACTCGGTGAACCCTCGACAAGACCATTACTACAATTGTCTCGCAAACGAGAATAGGGTGGCCATGACACAAGGAAAGGGATAAAGTGCTGTCCCGGCCTTGCTTTAGTCGTGTCTTTGATACTAGCAAAAGGATACCGAACTGGCCGGGGCTTGCTTTGGACTTATCCGTGTGGTGCCGAATTTAGACTACATGATGTCACCACCCCATTCTATCCTGAGGGTTTCGGAAGAGCTGACAAAAGGAGAAACAAGGCCGAAAGTTTAGCGAAGCTAGACGTAAAATTTGATATGATACCGTGTGTCAACGTGGCACATTAAGCTTATTATTCATCATTTCAGCCAAAAGACGTCCACTGCTAGACATAGGCCTCCCCCAAGGATCTCTACAAAGGCCGGTCCTGGGCCGCCCGCATCCACTGCTTTCCGGCGACCTTAACCAGGTCGTCGGTCCACCGTGTGGGAGGCCTACCAGCACTGCGCCTTCCGGAACGCGGTCACTCGAGCCACTCGCAGCCACTCGAGGACTTTTCTGCCCCATCGGGCGTCGGTCCTGCGAGCTATGTGCCCTGCCCACTGCCACTTAAGTTTGGCAACCCGTTGGGCTATGTCGGTGACCCTGGTTTTCCTGCGTACCTCCTCATTTCTGATTCGATCTCGCAGGGAAACTCCGAGCATAGCCCTCTCCATTGCCCTTTGGGTGACTTTGAGCCTTCTGATGGAGCCCATAGTGAGCGACCACGTCTCTGTTCCATAAGTCATCATTGGCAACACACATTGGTTGAAGACTTTTGTCTTCAGCTTATTATTACCCTCCATATAATGGGAGGAGACCCGACTCAGCAGTGGGTCATGTATTAGCTAAATAGAAATAGCAGTAGCTGTTGCATTTACCGTACATATTAAGGTGAATGTTCCAGGGCAACCCTCCAAGCTCATAAAGGTGCAAGAATGACTTTGAGCTTGAAATAGTTTTTCTTGCACCTTTATGAGCTTGGAGGGTTGTATTGATGATTTTGATGATTATAATTCTTTAACTACATACAGCTTACAGCCGCGAATAACATTTTAATCAACATACAACCTAACACTGACCTGCAAATTGCAAAAAACGTAAGAAAATTTGAATTTCGATGGCTACCCTGGAGCAATCAGCTTAACGGCATAATACGGCGGCATAAATGGTCAAAATCGGTCCACTGTAGGCCTCCCACACGGTGGACCGGTAAAAGGTCGCTGGTAAATGGATGCGGGCGGCCCAGGACCGGCCCCTGTGGAAATCCTGTGGAGGCCTATGTCCAACAGTGGACGTCTTTTGGCTGAAATGATGATGATGATTATGCCGTTATAACCGTTGGCAATACTTATAACTACCTCTTCTCTGTAAAACAGCAATTGTGGCCGATTCGTCTTAAAAACATGATTTAACGAAACAAGTTTTGAATTGTGATGATCTTTTCATTTAATGAATTAATGATCTTTTATAGTTAAACTTCTTCAAACGCATGAGGGGTAAGATTTAGCGTTGCACATCTTCGTAACGCAATTTAGCGTCACGAAGATGTGCAACGTTTTGCGTCACAAAGATATGCAACTTTTTTTTTTTTAAGTTGACCAAGGTGAATCTTTATTCGGTTCTCACGACACCCTCAGGTTGGAATGGAGTGGTGACATTACATATTCTAAATCCGTGACCACACAGAATGTCTCAGCGTACATAACGTTCATGGCCACCATACAGTTATGCCACACACTAAATTATATTCAAACATCCGTATTTGTCGGTTTGTGTATTCTTCTATTGACTTTAGTTTGAGACTTGACCTGCTAACAATGATCATATTACCATTTTAACCGACCACAAAAAGTAGGTTTGCAATTCGGTATGGTTTATTACCGTGTGTACATTTTTTTTACCACGGTCCTCATCGTCGTGTCTATGGGGGAGGCCTCAGCATTGGACTTCTGTAGCTGCTCAAAATCATAATTAAATTTCATTTTATTAAGTATGGTCAGCAGATCTCTCTTCTACAAGACAAAAAAAAATAATTAATTGAACATTTAAAATTTGCCATTTAAAATTGATCATTTAAAATTGATCATTTAAAATGCACGTTTATTTATTTAAGTTTTCTTTTCAACCTTGTCTTGGTCTTATTTCATTCGGGTCTACTACTTCTTATCCCATAAATGACCCACTACTGAGTCGGGTCACCGCCCATCGCAGGGAGCGCAATTAGCCTACTGTGCCACGCTGGGCAAACGGGTTGGCATAGGGTTCCGTATCAAGTTTTCCTTCTCTTGTGGCTAGGTTTTCGGCCTTGTCAACCTTTTGTCGGCTCTTACGAGTTCCTCATGATGGAATGGGGTGGTGACTTTATGTAATCTTAATCCGTCACCACACGGACAACGGACACACGGATTAAGGACGCAGCAGACCTATCAACTCGGAAATGGATCGGCACCGTATCGCCTTTCGCCTCGCCGTCAAACAGGCGTCAATCTAACGTGAGCACGTAACCAAACCGGATCAGCAGCTCCGCGTCTCGGCTACGGCTAGGCGACGCCGCGCTTACGGATGGCCGACGGACGGATGAACGGCGAGCCTTAAGCGCGGGGACCGCTGGTTGACCACTCGCCATACGGCGTTCGTGAGCTTGTCCCGAGGCGAGGCGTTTACGTTACGAATCCGATTAGTATGTTTTGCAGTAGGGAGTTTCATACAAATAATACTGAATGCCTCGAGTTGATACGGTGCCGATCCCTTTCCGAGTTGATAAGTGTGCTTTGTTCCTTAGGGTCTGCACAGGTCTAACATGGCGTGGATTATGTTGCAAACCGTCCGTGTTCGGCCCTCCCTGCTAGGCGACCTCCTCAATTCAGTGTCTTAAGTAAAGACAAATAATTAGGCTTAAAATTTTCCTATTACTACAAAAACACCTGAGCATATTTGTCTTATTAAATCACGAAGACATTGAATTTACCATATCTTTGATCACTCAACAAACACAATAATTGGGATTTAACTAAACAAAGAATTGCTATTTGCTTTTACTAATTACTTGAATTAACACAATTATGGGCAGTGATTATAGGATTTATAGGTAGTGTTAACGCAATCGATCTGCGGGTTAAGCATTGTCTGACTCTGCTATATGTGGGATGGGTGTCCTCATGTTCATTATTTGTAGGTTAGTTTTTAATACATAGTGTCTCCACCCCATTTCACCCTGAGAGTGACAAAAGGAAATGTCAAGGCCGATAACATAGCCGCAAGAGATGGAAAACTTGATACAAAACCCTGTGCCTACCCGTCTGGCCAAAGGGATAGTTTCTCGCACCGTACGGTGCGAGAATCGTATGCTAGTATCGCAAGCAATAATCGCCATAACATTATCGCATCAAAATGTTTACACACAGGCAAGAAATAAATTCTCGCCTACGATTATGTCATACGAGATTCGAATGTGACATATCGCTAGGCGATAATTTCCTAAGTCTGTTTACACAGCGACATTTTATAGGAAGATTCTTGCTTACGAGAAACTCGACTCGATCTAGTATGACATTTCTTCAAGTTCATACGAGTATCGTACAAATCGGTTTGAACCGTTTTGAGTGCGAGTTTTGATCATTCGAGTTTAGTAATTACTAGGTTATTGTTCTTAAAAATGACACAATAATCGTTTAAATATGGTGCTGCCGATAGTATTAAGTTGTTTCTTTGCTCCAAAATTGTTTCTTCTCGCTATCCAATTTTTAACCCAACATATTTTTTTCCGTTTCCGTTTAAGTAATTCTTGTCTTAGAAGAGCAGATATAATTAAAACACCCTCGCGCACCACACTCATGGTAGCAACTGGCACAAAAACTCGAAATACGATTATTGCTTCAAAATTCTGTTTAGACGGACACTGTCAATATTGTAATGCGAGGCAATTCTCGCCAAAGCGAGTGAGCGAGAGGTTTGAATGTTTAGACGAAGCAACTTTTTTATATCCTTTCGATAATCGTATGTTCGAGGCGAGAAACTATCCCCGTCTAAATGGACCTTTATAGTGTAGTAGTATCATCTAGGCTATGGATTTACAAATAATAACATTGCGACATTCATTTCAATGACTACGCATGAATGCATCAAGCCTCGCATGGTCCAACGCGCATATGCGTCAATTATACGCGCAGAAATTCGAGCTGTTCGCCTTTTGTAACAGAGAGCGCATAGTGCAAGACACTAAAAACCAGTCAAACTTAAGACGTCCAATTTTTTATAGTTTCACATACTGAGCATATTTAACATTCAAGTGCAACATTTCACATACTACATACATCATCCAAATTCATGGAAGGAAATTGGCCTGCTGTGCGTGTTGTCCGATACTTTCCTGAGGGTGTCGTAAGAGGTGACTACAGGAACGTAAGAGGCACATCTCCTAGCCACAATTTATGGAAAACTAATCAAGTTGGCTCATTAGAGTTTTTTTGACAAGTCAAACAGTAAAATAAAATTTAAAATTTACCATCTACCACCGGTTCAGAAGGCAGCTCTATAGAGAAGAGCCGACAAGAAGCTCTGTAGTTTCTCTGCTGTAGTAAACCTGGGACTTATTGTTAGTCCTAAGATTTGTATGCCAATGAAATTGAAAAATCACAGATAGTTCCAGGGCTTTTACCTACTTAACTCAAAAGCTATCTGTGTTCTGACGGATTTAGAATACATAGTGTCACCACCCTATTCCAACCTGAGGGTGTCGTAAGAGCCGACAAAAGTAAATAGCAAGGCCGAAAACCAAGCCGCATGAGAAGGAAACCTTGAAACGAAACCCTGTGCCAAGCCGTCTGGCCAGCGCATTAAGCCAGCAATATACGTTGGCCTAGCATTGCCGAGTGAACACCAATACCAACGTATAGACGGTATATTTGCATTGTCTGGCCATCGCTCGGTGTCACTCGCCTAGTTGGTTTCGATACACTTGCCCAACGTGTAGGCAGTAGCACTTGCCTTGTATTAAATTGCCTACGCTCGCGTTGGCATAAGCTCGGCCAACGTGTATTGTTAGTGGGGCCGACTCAGCAGTGAGTAGAAGTAGCTCAAATAGTGACCATAAGCTCAAAATCATAATGTTTTTTATTCGAATACATTCTTGCGAATGCTTTCAAATAGTTAAAGATTGTAACAGAACATTTTTTAAAGAAAAATTAAGACTATTAATTATTTATCATTCTCTCATCATCATCATTTTATATACCACCGGTTCGGAATGCCAATATGCCAATGCTCAATGCTCGATACACAAAGTATAATTTATGTAGCATTTACCCTCTATCTATTTATTATATATCAGAAGTCCACTGCTGAACATAAAGTTAAAGTCAAATCATGGGCACTTACAAATTGTCAACACATTAATTAAAATTATACAAAAAAAGTAATATATTTTAGTTTACCACTAGTTTGGAACGCGACCACTGCTGAGAAGAACTGGCAAGAAACTCTGAAGGCTTGTCATTCTTTTTTTTATTACTTTGTGGTCCTATTCGTAGGCCTTTCCATAGATTGCCACTGCCCTCACTTAACTGTCCGACTTGGATTCATTCATCCATTTTTAGTAAACTTTTAAGGAAAAATATTTCTTTGATTTCAATGTTACGTAAAATTCCAGTTATTATACCAAGAAATCATAATATCAGGGGAGGAAAGTGTTAATTTTCTTGGGTAACCAAAATTCTGAGAACGGAGTCACGTTGGTGCACGGAAATATTTTACCAGGAAATCATAACATCACAGGAGAGTAAAAAACCTTACATAACAGCTCGTCAACCAAATCTCAAAGGCAACGGTCACGTTGAGGTCCAGGTGACATTGTACCAAGAAAACATAAGTTCACCGTAATTCACAGAATAGAAAACGAACAAAATTCTTCAGTCACGTGGAACCTTAAATGTCATTATACTAGGAAATCATAAAATCACAGGAGAGAAAGTGATCTTGCAATTGCATCTCCCTATCAATACTACAAAGGCAAAGGTCACGTGGAAATCCAGCTGACATTGTACCAGGAGAACATAACATCGCAGGAGAGCAATTGTGCAACGCACATCGATTAGTTAATAGCTTAAATTGCGCTTGATTGAGGCAGCTACTGTTCCGAATATACATGATGTAGCATAAAAACAAATATTATTAACGTAAATTATAACATTTATATATATATATATATGTATATATATATTTTAACCTACCACTAATTGTCTGAGCGGGCCATCTGTCGTTTGGGAAACTTCGTAAACGATTCATTCAACAGTGGCTATATAAAAAAAACCTGTATCGCAAGGGCAAAAATTTAACAAACATGAAATTCACGAAAACAAAATGATACCCTGACAAGTGCCTCTGGTTTACACAAAGAAACTTGCCCGACCCTGGATCGAAACCGGAATCCAAAGGCGACACATCTAACCCCTAGGTTAAATTTTTTTTTGTCGTTGTGGTGACAGACGGCAAAGAATCGAAAAATGCTTTGTCGTATTAACTACTACGACTACTCCTTCCATAAATGACCCACTGCTGAGACGGGCCTCCTCTCATTACATGGAGGTTAATTAGCCTACAGTGCAAGCTGGCCAGACGGGTTGACACCAGGTTTCGATTCAAGTTTTCCTTCTCTTACAGGTTCTTACAACACTCTCAAGATACACTGGGGTGGTGACATTTTGTATTCTAAATCTTTCTAAATTTAAGTACTACCAGGTCGGAACGCGGCACCGACCGAGTAGACCTGGTGGAAGAAATTCTGTGGGTTTGTCTTTTTTAAACGCCATATTACATTGCTAGTTTTATTTTGTTTATATAGGTGCTTAATTGAAATATGAATAGGAGAGAGCTCTGTTAAGCAATGGACGTCTGACCTGATAGGCACATATTTTGAAGAGAAACTTCTAATGCGACTTCCAACAAGATTGCGTTAAACTTTTAACGCGTAAGAGGGAAAGGTAGAAAGTAAGAGAGAGTGAGTCATAGATTTGGATATTTCTCCACTCGAAAAACATAATTAGTAAAAGATGCGATCAATTGTGAATAGTAAGTAATGTTAGTAAAGTTTCTCTTAGAGAAATCCTTAGATTAGATTATCTTAGAGAAAAGAGACATCTTAGAAAAATCTTACAAAAAATCATATTGTTTAATATGATTTTTTAATATGATTTGACTAAAAATCAATATCTACCGGTTCCTATTTTCATTTCCATATTACGAAGTTTCATTTCTTCCGCGCGGAGGGACTCCACGCCCTATTTTTTTATGTTCAAGTTATTGTGGAATTTTATAACAGCCTGTACATAACACAGGTACTAGGAAATGAATGCAAACTGCAACAGGACAATGGCTAATACTGATGTCCATGGGCTGCCGTGTCCACTTACCGTCATTCACAATTGCTCAATCAGTGATTTACATTCAATCAACTGCTTTCATTTTAAAGACAAATCATCATCTTATTTCTAACCTTATCCGGATTAGGTTCACGTCAAAAGGTTTTTAGAATTAAACACCACCCATTCCGTCCTGCGAGTGCCATAAGATGCGATATAATAGTTCGTCTAAGCGAATGTAAGCGTCCACACTAAAAAAATGCCGCGACTGCTGTATTAAAAAGTACCACTTGTGAGTCGGGGCTCCTCTACATTTAGGGAGGGTAATTAGCCTAACAGTAAACCGCAGCTGTATTAAAAACTACCAAGCTCGCAGAACCTTATTGGAGGTCAGTTAGAACTTTATAGGGTGTGAAGGGTCACCATCTAACAATATCATCACCACAGCCCACAAATGACCCACTCGTGGGTCATGTATGAGTGGCCAAACAGGTTGGTACAGAATAAATTACCAAATCAGTAACTTTAGCGATATACGCGGTAGATTTAATAATAAAATTATGCGAACTTACTAAACATACATTAAAATTTTATGTCGGATTTAGGATTTTATGCAAAACCGGTATAATTCCTTTAAAACCGGTAAATAATTTTAATCTGATAATTTATTGTTTATTGCAAAATCGGCTGTCGTCATATTCGGATTTATAGTTAAGTGCCTATTTTGCAAAATAGGCATCGAAAAGCCAACTAAAGTGTTAGTAGGAAAAATTCAAAGACACTAAAATTGTAAGAATAAAAGAAAGACAATAAGATACACATTTTAAATTATTAATTCAGAAAGTATTGGGAATAGACGATTTGTTTAACGTTCCAAATTCATTTTTTTTTTATTATTTTTTTGTTATTCTTGTAACAACCATACCATTGTGCCAATAATGGTTTTTCATTTTGGCGCGGAGTTTGAGTTGCATCTGTTTTAATTCTGTTGCTTATAAATTAAATACAGTGCTGTTTTTAGTCATATCATATTTTAAAGTTGCAAAGTTCATATCGGACAAAAACATCAGTTATAGAGTTTGCCTTAAATTTTGCATCGCCATTGGAATTTCGTGTTCGGAGTCACTGAAAATGTGACATTCACGGCGAGAACTGAACTCAATTCCGGAAATAGTGTTTAATTAAAAATGTTTTGATGATTGCATTATTCGTTGGCGTAAGTCTATTGATTCTAAAGGAGCATACTTTGAGGGGTGATAAAATAAATTTGCAATAATAACAAACATTTAGTATATCAATGATATTTTCCCGTTACTTTCTTGACAGAGTAGTATTAATAACTACATCGACATCTCCACAAACTAAATCTTAAACTTAAAAATATAATTTAATGTTGTTTGGCAACGCCAAAATAGTTGTTTATAAATTATTGTCTCTACGTGGCTCTACCTACTTTGAAGTTGGTTAACATTTTTTTGAAAGCTTTCATAAAAGCTTTGTTTGACGAATATTCTATCCACTTAATTATTGTACTTATCGTCAACCTAGTTATACTCGGCAACTTCGTCCGTATTTAATACTGTAGGTAGTTAGGGTCTAGAAACAGATATCTATATCTATACTAATCTATCTATACTAATATATAAAGCTGCAGAGTTTGTTTGTTTGTTTGTTTGTTTGAACGCGCTAATCTCAGGAACTACTGGTCCGATTTCAAAAATTCTTTCAGTGTTAGATAGTCCATTTATCGAGGAAGGTTATAGGCTATATTTTATTTTCAAAAGAATTAGGGATCCGTATGAAAATTGCGATTTTGTAACCCAAGGTGTAAAATCGAAAACCTATTTATGCGTGCGCTGCAAAAACGATTGACAATAGAACAAAATGAAGTACTACGAGTTTGTAGGTCTTATTAAAATCTACAAAAAAGTCGAGAGCACATATCTAACTATCATAGTTTAGTCACAATAACCACTTTTATATTCATAAAAAAAATGCATAGAGATAAGCACGGGTTCGAAGTCCACGCTAGCGAAGCCGCGCCCAAAAGCTAGTACTAATATATAAAGCTGCAGAGTTTGTTTGTTTGTTTGTTTGAACGCGCTAATCTCAGGAACTACTGGTCCGATTTCAAAAATTCTTTCAGTGTTAGATAGTCCATTTATCGAGGAAGGTTATAGGCTATATTTTATTTTCAGAAGAATTAGGGATCCGTATGAAAATTGCGATTTTGTAACCCAAGGTGTAAAATCGAAAACCTATTTATGCGTGCGCTGCAAAAACGATTGACAATAGAACAAAATGAAGTACTACGAGTTTGTAGGTCTTATTAAAATCTACAAAAAAGTCGAGAGCACATATCTAACTATCATAGTTTAGTCACAATAACCACTTTTATATTCATAAAAAAAATGCATAGAGATAAGCACGGGTTCGAAGTCCACGCGAGCGAAGCCGCGCCCAAAAGCTAGTACTAATATATAAAGCTGCAGAGTTTGTTTGTTTGTTTGTTTGAACGCGCTAATCTCAGGAACTACTGGTCCGATTTCAAAAATTCTTTCAGTGTTAGATAGTCCATTTATCGAGGAAGGTTATAGGCTATATTTTATTTTCAAAAGAATTAGGGATCCGTATGAAAATTGCGATTTTGTAACCCAAGGTGTAAAATCTAAAACCTATTTATGCGTGCGCTGCAAAAACTATTGACAATAGAACAAAATGATGTACTACGGGTTTGTAGGTCTTATAAAGATCTACAAAAAAGTCCGCATATCTAACTATCATAGTTTAGTCACAATAACCGATTTTATGTTCATAAAAAATATGCACGGGTTCGAAGCCCACGCGGGCGAAGCCGCGCGCAAAAGCTAGTGTATAATAAATCTAACAATTCACTAATCTTATTATAAACTATAAACCGTTATTAGAAATACACACACACACATGGAGCTTAAGAACTCAAAGATTAAGTTACCCTAATCCGAAGAACATGTAGGAAGGGAATAATGAATGTTAACGAAACAAGTATGTAAGGATCGTAGCGAGTGGAAATAAGTGGTCTCTGTGGGTACGGGAAAGAGGCGTCTCTTTAGGTACCTATGTTGACGTTAATCAGTAACAATTTAAAATATTATTTTAAATTGTTACTGATTAACGTCAAAGAACACTTTATATTGATTAATTTAACCTAGTCGATCATCGGTTTCCGTGGTGTAGCGGTTATCACATCTGCCTAACACGCAGAAGGCCCCCGGTTCGATCCCGGGCGGAAACATACGTTTTTGTTGCATTCGAAATAGAAACAATTTATTTTAAACAAACGTATTTATTTATACTTAAATATAATTCTTTTATAAATTTGTTAATGAAGCAGTTACTACTTAATTTATATGACGATGCAGCGGCGGCTCTCTAGTGAATTATAAATAATTTTATGACAAACATAAATAAATAACATTAAAAACATAATAAAATTAAAAGCACTACATCAAATTGATCTAAAATTATTCTACAAAGTATACTAACTAAAAAAAAAGGTGCTACAATAAAATTCACAAATAGCGACATCTATTGACAAAACTTCACACGACTTGACAACGTTGTATGAGAAGACGCCAAAACCATTTTAGTTTAGCTACTCATTACTAGATGTCAGTAATAACCAGTCATACTAAAATATAGTTTTGTTTGTCCTGATAGATGTCACAGGTGGTACAGGCTTTTATGATTGAAAACAAGTCCAATATAAATAAACTTTTGCGCAGACCGTACTCCTGGAACTAATAAAAAAAGAAATAGGTTGTTGATGTATGTCCGGAACTGTGTTGGTAGCCCGTCTACTAATTATAATAAAATAGGCTTAAGTAGTAAATTTCCGTATGGTGACGGATTTAGACCCCATTCTATCCTGAGGGTGTCGTAAGAGCTGATAAAAGGAAATGAGAAGGCCGATGAACTTGCCGCAAGAGAAGGAAAACTTGATACGAAGCTCTGTCTCAACCCGTCTGGCCAGCGGGGCATTGTATGCTATGTTCCCTCCCTTTGTCCCATCACAGGAGGCGTGACTCAGCTCTGGGCTGAGTAATAGTCATCATCATCATCATTTCAGCCAAAAGACGTCCACTGCTGGACATAGGCCTCCCCCAAGGATCTCCACAAAGGGCGGTCCTGGGCCGCCCGCATCCACTGCTTTCCGGCGACATTAACCAGGTCGTCGGTCCACCGTGTGGGAGGCCTACCAGCACTGCGCCTTCCGGAACGCGGTCGCCACTCGAGGACTTTTCTGCCCCATCGGGCGTCGGTCCTGCGAGCTATGTGCCCTGCCCACTGCCACTGCCCAGTAATATTAGTAGCCTTATATCCCTCCGAGAACTTGAATGAAGCCCTATTCAGCGGTAAGTCATAGGATTTTATGATGACGAAACTGGGATGGTCTCTGGTACACACCAACTCATCCGAGCTCTTTTGACGCCTTATAATTTTTTTTTACAAATTACTTGAGTGCCTTTGACCTAGGCTTGCGTGATGGAAAGCAACGCCAGGGTCTAAGATGGGGCAGGCAATTCAAGGAAATGCCCTGTCGGGCACCGGCTCTCACATACACCCGACGGAACACAGTAAAACTGCTTGGCTAGAACTGAGATGTGAGGGTGGTAGCTAGCCGAGCGGATGATTAAAAAAAATATCAAAATGTTTTTTATTCGAATAAATTCTTGCGAATGCTTTCAAATAGTCAAAAAAAAAAGTATTAAATTTAAGAGAAATATTAAAAAAACTAATCATCTAGTTTTTACCACCGGTTCGGAACGCCATTCCACAGAGAAGAGCCGGCAAGAAACTCTGTGGTTGCTCTTTTAAATAAAAGTATTACAATGATTGCAGTAAGCAGTATTTTGACTGACTTCAAAAGGCAGCTTAAGTATGTCAGCACCCCATTTCATCCCGAGAGTGTCGTACAAACCAACCCAAGGAAATGACAATGCTCACCTAACGATGTCTTAGGTTTTCGTGATTATTACACATTGAAATTAAACACTTTTTAACGAGTACACTAAGGAACGAAACATACAACCTTTTTAAAAAAAAAATGAATATGTGCCATAATGCCTCCATAAATTAAAAAACGGACGTCCACCATCAGCATATTTGCCAGTAAAATCATACATGTGCATCCACCGAACGGTGAACTAACATATATGAAAAACTGGCTCAACTATGCAAGCTAAACTAAACTAACTTATTTTAGCTGGCGGTGGACGTTCGGCTAAAAGATGACTAAAATACGAGATATTAACTTCATCATCATCATTATCAGCCCACATTAGTCCACTGTTGGACATAGGCCTCCCCTAAAGAGCGCCATAGCGCCCTGTCTTCAGCTTGACGCATATAACTGCTGCCCGCAACCTTTCGCAGATCGTCGCTCCATTTAGCATATATTCACTTAGCCTAGGTTATCTCCTACCAGTAAATAACAAGTTACTTTCTTATAACAGTGATCTTTTAATAATACAAGGCTTATAAATTACTCATGAGGTCAACGACCGCCGTCCAAGGACCTCTGTTGACTTTGTCAAGTAAACATAAGTTATCAAGAATGCGTTTTCAGGTAAAAAAAACTGCGCAGTAGATCAGTGTCCGATAAAAATGCAGCGGCCGATAAAAATGTGCAACGTTTATTATCTTTACATCTTTCAATGTTATGATGTCCTAGTACTTTTTTTGCAAAATGCATCTAATAGTTTATTTATGTGGATTACTAATTAATGCATATTATTTATACGCTAGCGGCCCGTCCCGGCTTCGCACGGGTGCGATGTTACCCGAGGGTGAAGCCGCGAGGCGAAGCTAGTCAAAAAAAGTAAGTTACTCCTTATATCATCAACTACCTATCAGTGTGAGTCCCGTCCAAATCGGTCCAGCCGTTCCAGAGATTAGCTAATGTTATTTTGGTCTATGTACTGTGTATACTTACACATTTAGTAAACAGTAGTTATTATTACAAACAGACACTCCAATTTTGTTTATTTGTATACTACTACTACTTACTACTCATCCCATAGATGACCCACTGCTGAGTCGGGCCTCCTCCAGTTACATGGAGGGTAATTAGCCTACAGAGCTACGCTGGCGAGATGGGTTTTGTTTCAAGGTTTCCTTCTCTTGCGGGTGGTAGCTTTTCATACTTGTTATTTCATTTAGTCAACTCTTTTCCGAGGTAAGATAGTCCGTATGGTGACGAATTTAGAATAAATAGGCGGCGAATGTTGGCCGGCACTAAGCAGACACACCCAGGAGCTTTGCGTCACGGAGATGAAGATGCTGAGGTGGATGAGCGTAACGCGTTCCGATCGCATACGCAACTCATTCATCCGAGGCAGTCTTGGTGTCCGTGACGTGGGGAAAACTGCAAGAATGTCGTCTGCGATGGTATGGCCACATCATGCGCCGCCCTATGGAGTACCTACGTTGGTCGGGGATGCATGAATATGGCTGTCCTTGGGGCTAGGTCCCGCGGTCGCCCTCGCAAGCGCTGGCTGGACGTCGTCAAATCCAACATGAGAGCCAATGGCCTAACTGAAAAGGACGTTGAAGATCGGGCAAAGTGGAGGAAGCTCAGTCGGAAGGCGGACCCTGGCAATAACCGGGACTAACGCCAGGCAGAAGAAGAAGAAGTGTCACCACCCCATTCCGTCCTGAGGGCGTCGATTATCAGTATTAATGAATCACAACTGTCCATTTTGCCTGCTGATTTTTTCCGTCCCACTTTTTTCTTATCTGTCAGTGCAATATACCGCCGCCTATAAGGAGCTTGCATTCGGCTGCTTTATTTAAAATTAAATTAAAAAAGTTTATGTTTCTGCACCAAGACGCTCAAGGTACCATGCAACATGATACTAGTGCCATTTGACTATTTTAATTTCTAAATTATTGTCATTATATTAATTTATGTAGTCCTATTTAACAATATTAATTATATTTTTATTATTAATATATTTTTGATTCCTTTACTTTTCTTTTACTTTTTTAATTTACGTTATTGTTTCATTAGTTTTATTTTATTTTTTATGATCTATTTGTTATTGTTGGTATTTTCGTCCGTGTCCTCACCAAATTGGTCCCTGGCGGAAGAACAGCGCTGGACTTAGCTGGCCAGCAAAATGCTGAGCTTGGGCCCAATTACAGGACCATTTAAATTGTTATTTTTATAATTTAATTTGTTATTTCTTGTCCTGTAATAAAATATTTTCTTTCTTTCTTTCTTTCTTTCAATACGCTATAATCTGCCTTCAATATCGATTAACTTTAGATAGAGTACCAGTGACCTTATAATAAATTATAAGATTGGGGGGGGGGGGGGGTCAAGGCATTACGAAGAGTATCTCAAATGTTCTTCCTCGCCTTTGTCCAATTTAATTATTGCTTTTTAAATAAACGAAACCCCTGCACTAGGTATATCAGCTGTATCGCGGGGATTAATAAGAAATGAAACTCACGAACACAAATGACACCCAAACTCAGAGCTTTGCACTCATTGCAACTACAATCATCATATCTCTTTATACTCCTATCGGCGTAATATCTAAATTCATATTTAGGTGTATATTTCTAAATCACTATCACTATCACTTCACTATCATCATCACTACATACTATAAAACAAAGTCACTGTCGTCTATCCGTCCCTATGTTTGCTTAAATCTTTAAAACTACGCAAAGGATTATGTTTTTTAATAGATAGAGTGATCGAAGAGGAAGGTTTACATCTTACTAATATTATAAACGTGAAAGTTTGTAAGTATGGATGGATGGATGGATGGATGGATGGATGTTTGTTACTCTTTCACGTAAAAACTACAGAATGGATTTTAATGAAACTTTACAATAATATAGCTCATACATCAGAATAACACATAGGCTACAAGTTATAAAGATATTATGTGAATTACAACAATATAAACAAGTCGAATTCAAAATTTCTAATTGTCAAATTTTCGACCATATTAAACTATAGACAACATAACGTTTCGCTGTCAGTTGCGTTTTGTTAAAGTAGGTTTTATACGGACAGGATAAAAATCTCAGGTATCCCATGTCCAACTTTCTTTTTGTTTTAAATATATTATAATGCGGAACAAAGTTCGCCGGGTCAGCTAGTGTATAATACATCCATAATATTCTAGAGAAACACTGATAAATTTAGAGGTTTATCATTGCACCCTCGCGAAGCTGGGGCGGGTCGCTAGTAATAGTGTAAAGAGGAAAGATTTGTATGTAAGTATGTCTGTAACGAATTGGCTCAAAAAGTACTGGACCGATTTCAAAAAATATTTCACAATTTTATTGCTACATTATCACTGATTATTAAAGGCTAATAAAATTGCAAGACAAAAATAAAAATTTTATGTCCACTCGTGCCAAGCCGGGACGGGCCGCTAGTCTATCATATGCATGTTCTCATTCTCACAATAAAAACTTGCATCTCTTCACAAGGAAAACTTAATACTGTGAATCAATGTAGCTTTATGTTTGCCTTTTAATTTTCTGTAGTCGGCTTCTAACGCACTCTCAGGTTGGAATGAGGTAGTCACAGTTTGAGTTCCAAATTCACACGAACAAGGCTAATCATATTTACATTGGCGCTCAAATGTGTAATAATTTCATTATGGGCTGTTTATTTTTAGTAATAATTACAATGATTGAAGTAAATAAGTGTGCCAATGATATAATAACTAGGAAGCGGTCACAATGTCTTGATTCTTCTCATTTTGCATGCGCTTGCGTAAAACTGGTTGCGATCAAAAGATTGCATGTACAGCGTGTTCACAAAAATATTATGTATTAATGATGTCTGAGGGTTTTTTGATCTTTGCACGTTGCAGTGAATGATGTTTTAATGGTTCTCATTGTGTTCTTCACTACATCACTATCACTACATATTATAAAACAAAGTCGCTGTCGTCTGTCCGTCCCTATGTATGCTTAAAAAAAGTACGCAACGGATTTTGATGCGGTTTTTTTTAATAGATTGAGTGATTCAAGAGGAAGCTTTATATGTAATACATGCATAATTACACAAGTGCGAAGCCGGGGCGGGTCGCTAGTTTATTTAAGAAAGGAATACGCCACGTTAGATTTGGTGCCGCTAGATGTCTATACTATATCGGAGACACCATCTCGATCTGTGTTTTTCTTAATATTTTATTTTCTTGGTCCAAGTGTCAACTATTTACTGGATTTAAACGACTGTATCACTACATAGTATAAAACAAAGTCGCGTTCTTCTGTCCGTCACTATGTATGCATAAATCTTTAAAACTACGCAACGGATTTCGAAGCGGTTTTTTTTAATAGATAGAGTGATTCAAGGGGAAGGTTTTTAAGTATAACCCACCCCCGCTTTGCACGGGCGAAGCCGGGGCGGGCACTAGTATTGTAATAATGTGAACGCTTTTTATACAGATTTTTACGTCTCTGTAGGATTTAAAAGGTCCGCTGCTGGGTCGGACCTCCTCCAATTTATAGAAGGCAAATGAGCCTAGCATCCGGAGCCGGATAGGCTGGCACAGTGTTTTGTTTCAAGGTTTCTTACAGATACGTTTTCTGCCACATAAGTTCTTCATAAATTTTAGTTTCGCGTGAGTTTTTTTTTATTTATTTCTTACAAACCATAAGATCGTGTAACAAAAACCGCACAGATTTGTCCGTCCAAATAATGTTTTAAGTGATTTTTAAACTAAAGTGAAAAGACAACAGGCTGTATATAAAATTGTTCCGGTCTACTTGCCCGGTCGCAGTCGAGCCGCTAGTTATGTAACACCCTGTAGCAATACTCAACATTTAAGAACCCCATCTATTGAGCATTTTGTATAGTTTAATATATTTAAATTATTAAACGGGTACATAAAATTTTAAAAATAAAAATATAGAATAACGTACCACAGGCTACAGCTGCCTTACAAAATGCTGCTCTTAGTACGGAAATTGCCGTAATATACGGCAATTCGGGAATATTTGTACGACCTACAAGTATTTGTTCCGGGTCTGGGTGTTTTCTATCTATAATATGTATGTATTTACAAAAAAATAATGTATATAAGTAGTTTATCATCCATCTCGTTACCATAACACAAGCATTAAGTTGCTTAGCTTGGGACGAGATGGCGTTGTGTGAAATGTCCAAGGATATAATATAACTATCATCTATAACTAACTTCGAATTGGTCCACTTTCATGAATATTTGCAAGAAAATATCAACTACACAACAAAATTATCATCAAAAAATATATTAAAAATTGATCCAAATCTATGACAAACTTAATACTACTAGTACTACTCAGCATAAATAACCCACTACTCAGTCGAGCCTCCTCTCATCACAGGGAGGGTAATAAGCCTACTGGCAATCAGGCACAGTGTTTCGTATCAAGTTTTCCTTCTCTTGCGGCAAGCTCATCGGCCTAGTCATCTCCTTTTGTAGGTTCCTACGCAGGGGCGTAGCTACCGCCGTATCAGCAGTATCAATTATACGGGGCCCCCGGGCCACGGTGGCCCCGCCGTGCGTAAGCAAAAATTAATAAAAACTTCCCAATTTTTTTACTATTTCAGAGGCAGAAACATTAGAAAATCTAAAGTCATCGTCACCTATAAATAATTTAATAAATCAGTTTGCCGAAAAAAGACAAGGAGAGTCAATATTTAATATAAATTGATTGAATAAATTTTGGATGATTTTTTTTTCTTTTGTTGAGAAATACCCCTATTAGGGGGCGGCAAATATTTTTTTATACGGGGCCCCACCAAGGCACGCTACGCCCCTGCTTCTACGACAACCTCAGGATGCAATGTGGTGGTGACACTATATATTCTAAATTCGTCACCATCACTATCACTACATAGTATAATATCACTATCACTACATATTATAAAAAAAAGTCGCTTTTGTCTGTCCGTCCCTATGTATGCTTAAATCTTTAAAACTACACAACGGATTTTGAAGCGGTTTTTTGTATTAGATTGAGTGATTCAAGAGGAAGGTTTATATGTATAACCCACCCCCGCCTTGCACGGACGAAGCCGGTGCGGGCCACTAGTAAAATTATAAAACAAAGTCGCTGTCGTCCGTCCGTCCCTATGTATGCTTAAATATTTAAAATTACGCAACGGATTTTGAAGCGGTTTTTTTAATAGATAGAGTGATTCAAGAGGAATGTTAAATGTATAATATTGTAGAGAAACACTGATAAATTTAGATGTTCATCATTGCATCCGTGCGAAGCCGGGGATCGCTAGTTTATTTATGTAGATGAAATGAATGTAAGAATACTTCTTGTATATAGATAATTTTAATCGAAAATGTGTTTGTTTAACAATGCTTGTTTAGTTACAATGCATATTGTATGAATGACCTGCGATTTGGTGAGCCAGCAAATATTTCAACTGTTGTCTTTAATTCATGCAAAAACAATTGATGCTTTTCGACGAATAATTCGTGTGTGTCAACAAATTTTTCTGTTAAAACGCTATTAGTCACTGCCCATCTGGGCTCCGGAGACCATAGATAACTAACGACCCGCTTATGATTTTCACGGTGTATTCCGCGTGACGGATTTCATAATGGTGACTGATCTTGAATACATCGTGCACCAACCCATTGTGTTATAACAGCCGACAGAAGAAAATGACAAGGCGGAAAACCTAGTCGCAAGAGAAGGAAAACTTATTACGAAACCCTGTGCCAACCCGTCTTGCCAGCGTGGCACAGTAGGTTAATATACATACATGACCCACTACTGAGTCGGGCCTCCTCCAAATTCATAGATGGAAATTAGCATACTGTGCCACGCTGGCAAGACGGGTTGGCACAGGGTTTGTTGGTTGGAGTCTGGGCCCACGAGGCGGATCCTGCGCGGGATTTTACACCCCGGGGATGTTTAGTGGGTATGCCCCCAGTGGGGGAGAGTCCCACACGCCACTCGTCGGTCCTCCCCGGGACCGACGGGGATAGTCCATAAAGGATTTTACCCCGGGCACCAAAAAATTGGTTGTTGGCTCGTTGGTGTAGTGGTTAGATGTGCCGCCTTTAGATCAACGGGTCCCGGGTTCGATTCCGGAGTCGGGCAAGTGTCTTTGTCTAAACCAGAGGCACTGGCTCGGAGGCTGGGTGTCGTTTGTGCTCGTGAATTACATGTTTGTAAACTGCCCCCGCGACACAGGTCATAAATAGTGCAGCGGTTGCGTTTAAAAAAAAAACCTTCTCATTCGGCTAGGGTATCTGCCTCCTGCGTTCTTAAATTAATTATCAGCCCATAAATGACTCACTGCTGAATCGGACCTTTTTTTTTTTTTTTTTTTTTGGTTTCGCTGGGGAAATGCTTTATGCATACCACCGCACCCCGGGGGAAAGGTCGGTGATTATGTGGGACTCCGACAAGGGTCGTCTACCCAAGAGTCGTTTACCCACTAAAACCCCAGCGGCATACCCTCACACGACGCGCTTGGGGCGCCACAAGTTCGCGTAAACGCATTCTACTGTGACGCCCCGGCGTGGTGCCCGCAACGCGGGCAAGCGACTATCAGAGAGGGCGTCCCGGTATACTGGGACGCCCTCAGTCATCGAGGCTTTCGTCGGTGGTGGCTCCCCCGAACCACCACCGGCCTCCTAGGCGAGGGCAGAAGGGGCCCGCATCGTCACGGACCCCCCTCCACCCCCGCCTCCGTCCGCGGCGCGGGTCACCCGGAGCTCCCTCCCTTGTGACCCGCCCCGCTGCCCCCTTCGGCGACATCGGCCCCGCAGAAGGAGGCCCGTCAGCCCTCGGGCCGGCGCCAACCAGAGGACACCGGCGCACCGCAGCCGTCCAGGGCCCGCAGGGAAACCCTTAGGACAGGGTCCACCGTCAACCCAGGTCCCCGGAGCCCCCGTCCAGGGCTCGCAGCGAGACACTGGGGACAGGGTCCCCATCCACCCAAGTCCCCGCAGCCCCAATCTACCGCAGCGCACCGGCGATCCGTCCCGCAGCCCCCTTCTGCGGCATACGGCCCCGCAGAGGAGGTGCGTCAGCCCTCGGCCGGCGCCAACCCGAGGACGTTGAGTGAGGACTCGGTTTGACGGCCAACTAAGTTGAGCGCCAACCCGAGGACCTCATGGTGCGCCGCAGCGGTTTACGACTCCCAAGGCAGCTCTGAGGACAGAGGAGTCCCCGGAGCCGCAACCCGCCACGACGCTGGGTGCCGCTCTTCGTCTCACCTCTCCCCGTGGGCCCGCCCGGCATGGGAGGCCCTGGCCGGTATGGCCCCACGGATCATTGAGGCACTCAAGCCCCCTCACCACAGCAAGGTGGCAGCACAGTCGAGGGGGTGCTGAATCGGACCTCCCCCAACTCCCAACATGGAGGACAATAAGCCTTTTTTTTTAGGTATCCTCATGGATTCCCGGCCGTTGGGGACTGGCCGGGGTATGTGGGACTCTGTGGCGCGTAGAGATGGTAAGTTGTGCCCCGACCTACCCACTAAAACCGACGCCGATCCTCGACTGCCCAAACCAGGGCCACGGGAGTCACTCCTATTGCGGGAGCATGCTCCGAGGACAATTAGCCTACTATGCCAGGATATCCGGACGGGTTAGCATAGCATTTCTCATAAAGATTTCCTTGCGGCTAGGTTTTCGGCTTAAACATTTCCGTTTATCGGCTCTTACGACACCCTCACGTGGCAACACGTCACTACCATCATCACTACCATCATCACTACCATCATCACTACCATCATCACTACCATCATCACTACCATCATCACTACCATCATCACTACCATCATCACTACCATCATCACTACCATCATCACTACCATCATCACTACCATCATCACTACATAGTATAAAACAAAGTCGCTGTCGTCTTCCGTCCCTATGTATGCTTAAATCTTTAAAACTACGCAACGTATTTGTAAGCGGTTGTTTTAATAGATAGACTGATTCAAGCGGAAGGTTTATATGTATAATACATGCATAATATTGTAGAGGAACACTGATAAATTTAGAGGTTCATCATTGCACCCGTGCGAAGCCGGGGTGGGTCGCTAGTACTATTCTAAATCTCGTGAATAGGCTAATTACCCTCCATGTATTTGGAGGTGGCCCGACTCAGCAGTGGGTAATGAATGGACTGAGTTTGCGAATCGAGTGATATAATTTTTTTAATCTGTTTTTGGTCATAGGATAAATATATGAGATAGGATAGATGCTAAGTGTGTCTATGGGATTAGAAAAACTGTCTCCAAAGATACAAAGGGCAGTGTCAACGCACTTAAACTGTACACCTGTTAGACATATTGGCTTTCATAATTACGCGCTGCTAATATTCATGACATACATACATACAAATTGTATGTTTATAATGAATATTAGCATAAATCTAAGAGTATAGTTTAGGACGTAAATATATTTAACTAGCGACCCGCCCGGCTTCGCACGGGTGCAATGATGAACATCTAAATTTATCAGTGTTTCTCTACAATATTATGCGTGTATTATACATAAAAACCTTCCTCTTGAATCACTCTATCTAATAAAAAAACCGCTTCAAAATCCGTTGCGTAGTTTTATAGTTTTAAGCATACATAGGGACGGACAGACGACAGCGACTTTGTTTTATACTATGTAGTGATAGTGACGATAGTGATAGTGATGATCATTGCCCTACAAAATAGCCGTCCATGTGATGATGGATTTAGATTACAATGCCACCATCCCATTCCGACGTGAGGGTGTAGTAAGAGCCGACAAAACGAAATTACAAGGTAGAGAACCTAGCCGCAAGAGAAGGAAAAACTTGACGAAACCCTGAGCCAACCTGTCTGGCCCGCGTGACTCAGTAGGCTACTTACCCTCTCTGTGATGGGAGGAGGCCCGACTCAGTAGTGGGTCATTTATGCGCTGAGTAGTAGTAACAAATGCCTCGTTGGTCTAGGGGTTAGATGTGACGCCTTTGGATCAACGAGTCCCGGGTTCGATTCCGGGGTCGGGCAAGTGTCTTTGTCTAAATTTTAGTATTATCATATCTGTGGTCTAAACCAGAGGCACTTGCTCGGAGTCTGGGTGTCATTTGTGCTCGTCAATTACATGTTTGTAAACTGCCCCCGCGTTACAGGTTATACCTGGTGAAGGAGTTTCGTTTTATGAAAAAAAAAGGTTAATGTGTGTGTCATCCTTCTTGCTTCGCAGAGCGTTGTCAGGTAAAAAACTGCGCAGTAGATCAATGCCCGATAAAAATGCAGCGGCCGATAAAAATGTGCAACGTCTGTTATCTTTACATCTTTCAATGTTATGATGTCCTAGTACTTTTTTTTGTAAAATGCATCTAATAGCTTATGTGACGTATTGATCATCATCATCATCATATCAGGCCATAAATGACCCACCACTACTTACAGTGCCGGATTAAGCAAGCGCGGGGCCCCTAGCAAATTCTTTCAAAGAGCCCTTGATCTGCTATGGGTTCTATAAAGTGGTAAAATAGTATATTTCAATACAAGTGCGGAAAGGCTGTCATTACATTACCGAAGGCGAGGGTTGACAGTCGGAACAAGTTGCAATGATGGTTCCGCACGTGTACTGAACGACTATTTTTAATACAGTTGCGAAAAAATGAAGCAATTTAATATAGTAATAAAAACACAATAAACTCAACTAACTAATCATTTCTGAAAAATGGCGCCGACCGTAGAATATAAGCAGAGATTTTTATTTCTTCACCCATTCTGGTAGGCAAAAGGAACAATGCCCAAGTCTTCAGTAGAATTTTTTTATTGATATGAAATGAAATTTAGTTAGATGAAATGAAACTCATTCAATCAAATCATTAAATCTGATATTGAAACAAATTAGTACGTAGTTTCTTTTTAGAAACATACGTATTTGCATGAATCATAAAAACTTCTATGATTTTTTTAGTAAAAACTTCATGGTTTATTTTTCCTTTTAATAGACATTATTTTGACATTTGGGAAAGAGAACGCACTAGTGCGGGAATGGTAAAAAAAAAGCACGCGTGTGTAATAGCCCACTTCCCGAACGCTATACGTCCCTGCAATATACCACTTTTTGAGCAACTGTATTAAAAATACAATTCAATACTGTGATTAGTTGTCTGTATCCACTTAAGGTTCTATATAAAATCAGAAAGTAACTACATAAGTACGGAACTTCGGGTTATGTTGATGGATTCGCTAGTACTCTTTAAACTGAATTATATGGACACGGTATACGGTCCTCGCCTCCTCTCCAAATCAGTAATTCATTCAAAGAGTGCAGAATGCTTGTACTCGATTCTGTTTTGACGTTGCACCTCGTAGTCACGTTACGCCTGTCCTTAACGAACATAAGATATTGAATATGAAGCACAGGCGTGATCTTCATTTCGCTTCCTAACCGATGACCGCGATGTTTGGCGTGATTAAGTTAAAAAAGCCGGACTACTTATATCTTATGCTAGATTGGTCCAAAGACCACAATAGATATGCCAATCGCATACCTCATCTGCTACGTGTGCCAAGGTGTCGATCAGCCTCATTTCGAGGTAGTTTTAGGTTTAGTGCAACGAAGTGCTGGAATAGTCTTCCGCCACCTTTACTTCAAGTAAATACTGTTGCCTGTTTTAAAAAACAAGTTTTTACTTTCTTATTAGGTCTCCAAACTTGTATGTAAATGTAATTTTTTTTTCCCCAATACTACTTTTGTCGGAATTTACGACACCATCGGTATGGTATGGGGTGGTGACACTATGTATTTTATATCCCATACGGACTGACACTACATTGTATACAATGCGGCTGAATTAAATTGTTTCCTATCAATTTACCTATTATTATGCTAACTAATATATTTTTAAAGGGCAATGGAGAGGGCTATGCTCGGAGTTTCCCTGCGAGATCGAATCAGAAATGAGGAGCTACGCAGGGTCACCGACATAGCCCACAATATTACCAAACTTAAGTGGCAGTGGGCATGGCACATAGCGCGCAGGGCCGACCCCCGATGGGGCAGAAAAGTCCTCGAGTGGCGACCGCATTCCAGAAAGCTCAGTGCTGGTAGGCCTCCCATACGGTGGACCGACGATGGATGCGGGCGGCCCAGGACCGGCCTTTGTGGAAATCCTTGGAGGAGGCCTATGTCCAGCAGTGGACGTCTTTTGGCTGAAATGATGATGATGATGATATTTTTTTAATATATATTACTAGCATATTTATACCGAGGGCATTATATAAACACCTATTTGTTGTATTTGTCAGTGAGTCGCGTGTCTTTTGTCGTATACAGAGTTGATATGACAGAGGGGCATTAAATTACACTACGTATATATGTGATTAGTATGAATTCGAAACGGTAAAAAAAATACCCGTGATTTTCCATGGGGGTGGAGGGGTAGTCTTAAACCTCACCAGGTATCACCAAGGGGGAGGGAGGGGTTAAAAAATGTTAAAAAAACATCACGTGATTAATGGACAGCCCCTAAGGTTAATAAACGATGCGTTAGGCATAAACATCTGTTAGGAAAGATACATCATGTTCATCATCATCATCATCAGCCCACATTAGTCCACTGCTGGATATAGGCCTCCCCTAAAGAGTTATATATAAGTTATATATAATAACTTACCATCATGTTCAAATGAGGCAAAAATTTAAAAAATCATTTGCGGGTAAACTATTACTGCAATTTAATAGATTTTTGGTACAGAGCCTGGAAATGATACCTAGTATAGATAGTCAGTTAAAAAAATGCCCCTGTGTCGTATCAACCCTGTATAAACACCTATTTGTTGTATTTGTCAGTGAGTCGCGTGTCTTCTTGTCTTTTGTCGTATATGTCACCCCCGCCCTGGTGTGCGTCGAGTCGTTGTCGACAATAAATCTAGACCAGTTGACTTACTTCACAAAAGAAGTCGCGTTAGTAAAACCATTTACAACTCTCAAACGCCAACGTGGGAGTCCTCTATGTCCCACACAATTTTACGAACTGTTAAAAAACACGTGAAACTTATAACACTCCTCTTTTTTCTTGGGCTTAAAAGGAGATCATAAAGTCACAAAATCCAATACGCCGTGCGGGTGTATCACAAGCACGTGCAAGCCGGGTCGCCGACCGACTCCTGCGCAGCCTCCGCAAGAATTTCTTCTATCAACCTATTGAGGGAGAAAATTATGATTTTCTTCTTGACTATTATTATTTCCTTTTTCTTTTTTTTGTCAACCTGTGACAGATGATTTAATGTGCTACAAGTATAGCAGGTCGGTCTGTGGGTTGGTGCGTATGTTTAAATATCCTGAACAGATGAATCGATTTTGATTTTAAGAAATATTTATCTATTTATGACGACACGGTTGGCGCAGTGGTTGAGCGACCGACTGCTGCGCAGCATGTCGCGGGTTCGATTCCCCGCACGGAAGAAATATTTGTACGACCTACAAGTATTTGTTCCGGGTCTGGGTGTTTTCTATCTATAATATGTATGTATTTACAAAAAAAAAAGTATATTATGTAGTTTATCATCCATCTCGTTACCATAAGACGCTTAGCTAAGTTAGACGAGATGGCGTTGTGTAAAATGTCCAAGGATTTTTTTTTTTTGAAGAAAATTAGCTTATAAGTTTGACGTCACTTCTTTTATAGTTCTATTTTTTAATAACTTTTAATATGTTTTTATTTTTTTGTAAACCAAGTTATGGTCTTAATTGCGAACAAATACCGTGGCGATTATGCCCCCCCGCCCTTAAGGTGGAGGCTTATGTCCAGCAGTGGAAGTCTTTAGGCTGAAATGATGATGATGAATTTCACCAACCATTCATGGGTGTGGTAGAAGGTTGTTCAGAAAACGTAAATACTTATATTCATCTCAGCTTATAAATTACCCACTGTTGTGCCGGGTCTCCTCCAACTACATGGAGGGATATTAGCCTATTGGTTAACGTTGGCCACCAACACAACCTTCACAGACAAAGTTACCAGTAATTCAGCCAGTTTGACTAAGGAGAATGTTTTCTCATGGAGCGCAAGTTGTTGCGGCGCTCGGACTTCTATTCTTTGACCATAGCCATCTCTGGCTGTCTGAATTTTTTTTTTTATGAAAGAGGGAGGCAATCGAGCAAGCGGGTCACCTGATGGTAAGTGATCACCGCCGCCCATGGATACCCACAACACCAGAGGGGTTGCAAGTGCGTTGCCGGCCTTTAAGAAAGGAATAGGCTCGTTTCTTGAAGCATTGCTCCAGACAAAAATAAATGACGTGAATTGGACACCATTGTACAAATGAAAATACCAAATGTATACCATACGATAATCTGAGAAACATATAACACACTTATGTAAAAAAATGACACAATTCAATTATATTTTATTTTAAACAGAAACCAAATCTAAAATTAAAAAAAAACCCATCATTGTTTCAGCCAATGAATGACCCACTACTGAGTCGGGCCTCCTCCAAATTCATAGAGGGAAATTAGCCTACTGTGCCATACTGACAATATGGGTTGGCACAGGGTTTGTATCAAGTTTTTCTTCTCTTGCGGTTAGGTGGTTTCCCTCTTCCGTTCCCTTAGTCGCCTCTTACGACACCCTCGAGATGGTATGAGTTGGTGGCACTGCGTATTCTAAATCGTCACCACACGGAACAAAACTTGAACATCATAAATCTTCAATAAAAAAATCCTACAAAGCCTCCATAGATTACTTTTTCGGTGTTTTCCAGAAGAAACGCCCGAAGGCATTGCACTGTTACCCCCTCTCACCGGGAGGGGAGGATGCACAAGCACTGCGGAGCATTCCACTATCGCTTTCCGAGCTTTCTTCCGCCTCTAGCAGCCTTGAAAATTCGGGACAGAGAAGGCAGTGGAGACCGAGCTATTTATGGTGCGTAAATATTTTTAATAGATTTAGAAAAATAAATTCAGCAATGTTAATTCACAGCCATTTAAAATTTTACGGATATTTATTTACCCATCAGTATAAAAAGAAAAATCTTGCTCTATAGATTTATTTAGTTATTATTACAAAAACAAAAGAATACAGTACAATTAAATTGATTTAAATTTTAAAACCATTAAATTTTATTAATTTTATTTAATTTGTTTTATTTTTATTTATAATAAAATAAATTAATGTAATAAATACGCGATAAATCCGTTCAAAAGTGTAAATAATTTCAATATGCAATAATCGCGAAAACCTAATACATACATAATTAATTTTAAGACTGATTGTTTTTTTTTAATATTCATGTTATTTATAAAATCATGTACCTACCTACAGAATTAAGTAAAGGGGAGAAATAAATGGGTATAATAAATTCTACGTAATCCAATTTAAAAGTAGCAAAATTTTTCCAAATTAACTTAATACTTCCCATATCTACCCGCTCCACAGTTTCCTGTTCCCGAGTGAATGAACTAAATAAGCGAGATGGTCCCAAAGTGGTACTTTCACCGGGTTGAAGGCCCTTCTCGGCAGGCCCTTGGCCTTAAGGCCGATGCACTTCTGCACCAAAAAGAATTTCTCGAACACTTTTTTCTTCTATGTTACTAGGAAACCATAGACGCCTTCCGGATCCAATAGAACACTTTGTTTATATTGAATTTGATGGGAAAATATATACTAGTTGCGTTTTTAAATTATCAATTATGTCCGCAATGTAATAATAAATAATAAATATCCTTGGACATTTCACACAACGCCATCTCGTCCCAAGCTAAGCAACTTAATGCTTGTGTTATGGCAACGAGATGGATGATAAACTACTTACATACTTTTTTTTTTGTAAATACATATATATGTCGTGGATAACGATATCGTTTTATTAAGTTTCTCAATTGATTGTTAACACAGTAGTGCGGCAAACGCGGTGACGTCAGTTGTTTTGCAATGGCGGCACGTGGACAGAGTCGTAATGGAAAGTGAGGTAGGCTCGATCAGTCAGTCGACGTTGGGACACGGACCGAGACACTTCTCCGTTGCGAACCTGTCGGTTTGTCTATCTAAGTGTGTTAACTGAACATTGTTATTTATACTGTGGTTAATATTGTGAATTATAAAGTTACAAGTAATAAACCTCGTACCAAGTCAAGATGATGACGACTCTATCGCTCAGCCGTCGCTATCTCCGACATCAGAAGTGGTATGTAACTCAGTCAGCCCACGTGGAGAAAACAGTGTAGTGATAATGTGTGTACTTCTGTACGCGATGGAAATAACTGATAATGGCGATTCATTGTCACTATAAAGGAGACATTAAGCTACATGAAGATTGTTCTGAACTGAAGATCACAAGCGGCAGTCATAGTGCGGCGATTAACCAAGTGGGGATCACTTGCTTTCATTGTGATGGACAAGGACACTACGCGTCTAACTGCCCTGAGCGGAGCAGCAGGAAGGCGAGCAACAGTACTGTGGTCAGCCAGGTCAAAGAATAGTGAGTGGATCTGTAGTAAGCGCACCAGCTGCAATTTTACGTCACTCCGGTGAGCAGTTTCCATTTTATTACTCGGGTATATTGTATGGTATACGAATTTACGATAGTGTGATTTTGACCGGTGTAAGAAAATATTATTTGAGGTTCTTTTGCGTGTTTACCTGTTAATTACTTGCGATACGAAGTTTAGATTGCTGTGCTTGTTTAGCTTGACGGTTCATCGGTCTGGCGTCGTATTTTCGCCAGTTTATAGCAAAGTTTTCCAAGATTATGGAGCCATTGTATGCCTTGATTTGCATCGGTAAGGTAGCCTAAACGTGAGGCGATAGGACAGCAGATCCAGATTTCAAGCGATCGGGTTTTCGGTCGGCAACTGTGGAATGTCACAGCTGCGGTGGAATGGGTCACCGAGCATCAAATTGGCGGTGAAAGGCAAGGCAGCTAGTGCTGCCACTGCACACTTCAGCGTCAGGCTCTGCGGGGCCGCGGCCGCGGTCGGACTTAGTCTGTTTCAGGTGCGGCAGCGCCGGACATTTGGCAGCGAGATGTCCACGTGGCAACAACGTGGCAACAGCGGAGGAGCTGGCGCGGCGGTAGGCGCAGGCGGTTCGGAGCGGCGCCTGCGGCGGCGGCGAGTAACGAGAGGCATGTGGAAGCTTGCTATGTTAGCAATCCCAGCGGTGCGCTGATGAACGCTTGTGAGTCGTATCCATTTTATTCTGATTCTGGTGCAGAGTGCTCTCTCATCAAACATTGTGTTGCGCCGAAGCCAAGTGGAAAGAGTTATGAGCACCCTCAAAAATATGTTGACTGTTGTAGAAGTTAGTCCAAATAGGTCATGGCAAGATGCGTTAGATGATGTCCAACTTGCTATAAATAGCACGATTCATAGGGTAACTAAGGCAAGTCCATTAGAATTGTTAATAGGTAGAGTAGCTAGGCCACTAAATTTATTAACTATTGACGATCATGAGGTTGAGATAAATTTGAGAGATTAGGGAACAAGCTGACAAATTAATGGAAAATAATGCACAGCTTGATAAATTAAGATTCGATAAAAATAAGGCAAATGTGACTAGATTTTCGGTGGGAGATTATGTTTTAGTCTAAAATCATGAACGGAATCAAACCAAATTGGATCCTAAATATAACGGACCTTATGAAGTCATTGAGGTACTTGACGGTGACAGATATCATAAGAGTTTGAACGCACTTATAAATACTCGAGAGAACGCCAACGTCCACTCCCCCAATCATATGTCCCTACTGGGCTGGATCCATGCTTATTAGATAATAATGACGGTAAGATATTGGGACTAGTTTAATAGTTTCTTTAATTAAAACATCATATGGCTATGTGCTTATGTAACTTAACGCCTTTAATACCTGAGGGTGTGGTCAGCAGCAATTATGCCTCGACACGCTGGATTAATTTTCGAGTCCCAATTGTAATAGGTGGCTCTATGAACTATAAAGGGCGAGGTGGCCAAATATACAGTCAAGGGCGAGGTGGCTCTATGAACTATAAAGGGCGAGGTGGCCAAATATACAGTCAAGGGCGAGGTGGCTCTGTGAACTATAAAGGGCGAGGTGGCCAAATATACAGGGTTGATCACTATTGGTTCGAGCACATGGCTAAGTGCGTTCGTAAGTTTGTCTATGGTTGTATTACTTGTAAACTATCTCAATCGCAATCAGGTCGCCCACAAGCGGGACTTCATCCAATTCTTAAGATTAGTATCCCGTGGCATACTGTGCACGTTGACTTAACTGGCAAATTAAGTGGAAAAGCGATTGCAAGGAGTACGTCATAGTTTTAATTGATGCGGTCACAAAATTTGTTCCCTTGTATCATACCCTGAGAATAGATTTGGCTAGAACAATTAAATCCCTTAAATTAAGCGTCTTTAGTTGGAGCTCCAGTAAGTAATTGCAGATCTGGGACGATGCTTTGCCAACAAAGAATTCAAAGTTTTTTTGTCAGTTTCATTACGTTTGATAGCTACGGGTTCAAGTCGCGCTAATTGCCAAGTAGAAATAACAATGAGCGCGTTAAAAAGTATGCTGACCGCGATAGAAGCGTCTGATAGGTCCCGGCATGAAGCGTTAGAAGACGTGCAATTAGTTTTGAATTCCTCTGTCCACCGTGTAATACAAGCGAGTCCACTCGAGTTTCTGATAGGACCTTTAGCTAGACCATTTAACCTATTAACTTTGAATGATTCCGGACCGGCAGTAGACATTAGTAAGAGAGCAAGCGGCCACATACATAGAAAATAGTGCCAGTTACGAAAAAGTAAAATTTGATAAAACTACAAGTTAAAGTGGTAAAGTTTGATGTTGGTAATTTAGTTTAAATTCAGAACGAAGAGAAACCAAACTAAATTAGACGCGAAATACAAGGGACCGTTAAAAATTGTGGAGTTACTTGATGGTGATCGTTATTTGCTGAAATCTTTGACCGGTAATAGAACATAAAAATACGCTCACGACTGTATAAGGAGATTCCACTAAGCAGTGTGCCCGTTGAGTTAAATTTGTCTGATGAAGATGGTGAGGAGGTTGCCTCCAACAGTAAAAAAGAACACATACCTTGGCTAGGTCGCACTACACGCACTAGTCTGTAGTCGTAACTGCAACTCTGGGAGTTGTACAGAGCGCGATGGGCAGCTAGTGGTGTGGCGGGGACCCGGGTCTCGAGAGAGACTATTTGTATGGTCCTGTGTACTGGGAGTCGTGAACTCTAGTTAAAGTGTTGGTCGTATCGCTTGGAGCGATGACGATATGGGTGACATGTGAATTGTCACTAGCTGCTGGGACAGCTGGGCCATGTGTTGTGTAATTATTACTTTAAACCTACTGTTTTAAAGTATCAGTATTGAGATTTAAAGATTATGGGCTTAGAGGAATCTTTCGTGTTAAAGTTGTTAAAATTATTTGTATGCTAACGTGATCTCTGTTAACTTGATTCTTAAGATACGATTACGGAACATTACCGTCAGGTTGGCCGAACGTAAATGTGCCTCAGTTGGTTATTTTGTTACAAGTACACACGAGGACGTGTGCTTCGTCAGGCTGGCCGTGTCGTGGATAACGATATCGTTTTATTAAGTTTCTCAATTGATTGTTAACACAGTAGTGCGGCAAACGCGGTGACGTCAGTTGTTTTGCAATGGCGGCACGTGGACAGAGTCGTAATGGAAAGTGAGGTAGGCTCGATCAGTCAGTCGACGTTGGGACACGGACCGAGACACTTCTCCGTTGCGAACCTGTCGGTTTGTCTATCTAAGTGTGTTAACTGAACATTGTTATTTATACTGTGGTTAATATTGTGAATTATAAAGTTACAAGTAATAAACCTCGTACCAAGTCAAGATGATGACGACTCTATCGCTCAGCCGTCGCTATCTCCGACATATATTATAGATAGAAATGACACCCAGACTCCGAGCCAGTGCCTCTGGTTTAGACAAAGACACTTGCCCGACCCCGGAATCGAACCCGGGACCCGTTGATCCAAAGGCGGCACGGTACATCTAACTACTAGACCAACGAGGCAGTCGGCAATAAGAAAAAGGACTTGTCATGCTTTTTCGCTCTCAGTTTCTTGCCAGTTCTTCTTAGCAATTGCGTTCGGAACTGGTGGTAAACTATATTACTTTGCATTGTATATTTTTTGTCAGCGTGTTGACAATTTGTAAGTGCCCATTGTGTCCTATCACATAGACAATATAAAAATGAATGTTTGTCTGTATGTCATTTAAAGAAACGTAAACTATGCATTTGATCCGTTTATTGTGTTGTGCTTGAGCCTACGAAGGTTTCTGAACAAAAAAATAAATAATATTTTAGTTTTTGGCATAGCAACACGCGCATGGTACAGTTAGATAACATTTTTTTTTACTTTGACTTTGACTTTGATATTGGCCTGACTCGGTAGTGGGTCATTTATGGACCGAAATCTTGATGATGATAATCCCTCAGTGCTGCCACTGCTACCTCGGTGATAATCTACTGTCATCAATAGATATTAGCAATTAAAACATGCAATAATGGCCTGAAAATTGTCCAGGAAATGTTGCAACTAGGAAAATCTTATTTAATTGGTCGTTTCAGCAATCCCTCGTGATTTATACTTACCGGTAAAGGTCGATCTATAAAAAAACGTTTAAGGTATCTCCCGTGTACAAAATGTATATACAGAGTTGATATGACAGAGGGGCATTAAATTACACTACGTATACTATATGTGATTACTATGAATTCGAAACGGTACAAAAAAATACACGTGATTTTCAATGGGGGGGTGGAGGGGTAGTCTTAAACCTCACCAGGTATCACCAAGCGGGAGGGAGGGGTTAAAAAATGTTAAAAAACATCACGTGATTAATGGACAGCCCCTAAGGTTAATAAACGATGCGTTAGGCATAAACATCTGTTTGGAAAGATACATCATGTTCAAATGAGGTAAAAATTTAAAAAATGGAAATGATACCTAGTATAGGCAGTTAAAAAAAATGCCCCTGTCTCGTATCAACCTTATATATTAAAATGAATGTTTGTCTGCATCTCCTTTAAAGAAACGTAAACTATGCATTTGATCATGTGATGATCTTCAGAAAAGCCAGGAAGGTATAAAACAAAAAAATGTTATGTATTTCCCTCAAATTTATTAGCCTACTGTGCCACGCTGGTGTAACTCAAACTCAAAATGAACTTTATTTACGTAGGTTTCATCACAAACCTCTTATAAATCGTCATATTTATAAATACCATTATCATCTTACGGCCCCTGTCCCACACTAGGTGGTAGTCTCCAGACACACCTATCAGTCGTCATATCTACATTCACACACAATTCCTCACTCCTACAATCCCTCCGTCTCCCTTCGCTCACAATCCCCGCGTCCACTCACATTCATGCTGAAACTACCACCGGTTCGGAGGGCTGCTCTACAGAGAAGAGCCGGCAAGAAATACTATAGGTGCGTTTTTTTTAAATTGACACAGACGGTTTGGCGCAGGCTTTCGTATTAGGTTATAGGCCATGCCATTTCATTTCGGTTATTACGTTACCCTCAGATTGGAATTGGGTGGTGACACTATGTATTCTAAATGCGTCACCACTCGGAGTTACGTATTATCTAGGTTAAAATATCAATTTTAAACGTAACAGATACCAGGGCCGCATAAGCAGACGAGAGGTTTGAAATTGTAATGTGATGGAAATCCGATCTAGATTTCCGTTTGACATCATTTCTGGAGAACTCGCAAGCTAAACGACTTATCCTTCACAACCGATTACATGGAAATAATACAAAATCCATTGTGTGTTATCCATTTTGGTCTTTAACAGAAGACGTTAACGATCAATTTTGTAATTACAGAATACAACTTCACACAATAGTTGATCTCGTGGGATAGTTCCCAGAAGATAATTGATAATACTATTGGCGACTTACTATTTGTAGCCTTACTTACTGCTTCTGGTGAGTTATGCTCTCCTAGTACATTTAAAATAGTTCACTTTTATGATTTTAGAAACATAGTGTCTATGTATGTATCTATTAAATGTATAAGTAATATACATAGTGTCACCCCCGCATTACAACCTGAGGATGTTGTAAGAGCTGCCAAAAGAGAAAGGCCGATAAATAACCTAAGGCCGATAATAACAAGAGAAGGAGGCCATGTAACTGGAGGGGACCTCACTCGACAGTGGGTCATAAGTGGGCTGAGTATCTGTAGTGCTATGCCACCCACCAATTCCATCATAAGGGTGTGTTATGAGTCGATAAAAGGATAAAGAGACTAGACTTACAAACCTGTGTGGCTAATTTCCCGCCAGGAAACGGGGGAGACCCACCACGGCAGTGGGGATATTGGAGGAGGTGAAATGGTATTATGATTCCGTATTATTCATGACAATATTTCTATTCTGCGTATGTCGACGTCATAACTCCTTACTAATCAGACTTTCATCTGAATGCCCGAAAATAGTTTTAAAATATGACAGAGCATTACCTACGTGCAATGGTTCATCAAACGCCCGAATCCGCGTTTAGTGATGTGCATTCTAATCGATAAAATATATCGATCTATTCAACATTTTCAAAATGGCAGCTTTTTACTAATCTATCTATCTTGTAATATAATAAAAAATAAAAATGAATTGCTGTTCGTTAGTCTCGCTAAAACTAGAGAACGGCTGGACCGATTTGGCTAATTTTGGTCCAGGGAAGGTTTAAAAGAAAATATGAAAAAATATCATTTAGGTTTTTTATTTATTCGTTCTGAGGCAGTAGGTACGAAGATTGCCGGTCAGCTTTTTAAATAAAAAATAAAACTCTTTAAAAAATATCTCACATCAGTAAAAAGATATAATATAGACAGTATTTCAATTTTTTTCGTACCATAATAATTGAATCTATCCTAATAATATATATATATATGTCGTGGATAACGATATCGTTTTATTAAGTTTCTCAATTGATTGTTAACACAGTAGTGCGGCAAACGCGGTGACGTCAGTTGTTTTGCAATGGCGGCACGTGGACAGAGTCGTAATGGAAAGTGAGGTTGGCTCGATCAGTCAGTCGACGTTGGGACACGGACCGAGACACTTCTCCGTTGCGAACCTGTCGGTTTGTCTATCTAAGTGTGTTAACTGAACATTGTTATTTATACTGTGGTTAATATTGTGAATTATAAAGTCACAAGTAATAAACCTCGTACCAAGTCAAGATGATGAGGACTCTATCGCTCAGCCGTCGCTATCTCCGACATCAGAAGTGGTATGTAACTCAGTCAGCCCACGTGGAGAAAACAGTGTAGTGATAATGTGTGTACTTCTGTACGCGATGGAAATAACCGATAATGGCGATTCATTGTCACTATAAAGGAGACATTAAGCTACATGAAGATTGTTCTGAACTGAAGATCACAAGCGGCAGTCATAGTGCGGCGATTAACCAAGTGGGGATCACTTGCTTTCATTGTGATGGACAAGGACACTACGCGTCTAACTGCCCTGAGCGGAGCAGCAGGAAGGCGAGCAACAGTACTGTGGTCAGCCAGGTCAAAGAATAGTGAGTGGATCTGTAGTAAGCGCACCAGCTGCAATTTTACGTCACTCCGGTGAGCAGTTTCCATTTTATTACTCGGGTATATTGTATGGTATACGAATTTACGATAGTGTGATTTTGACCGGTGTAAGAAAATATTATTTGAGGTTCTTTTGCGTGTTTACCTGTTAATTACTTGCGATACGAAGTTTAGATTGCTGTGCTTGTTTAGCTTGACGGTTCATCGGTCTGGCGTCGTATTTTCGCCAGTTTATAGCAAAGTTTTCCAAGATTATGGAGCCATTGTATGCCTTGATTTGCATCGGTAAGGTAGCCTAAACGTGAGGCGATAGGACAGCAGATCCAGATTTCAAGCGATCGGGTTTTCGGTCGGCAACTGTGGAATGTCACAGCTGCGGTGGAATGGGTCACCGAGCATCAAATTGGCGGTGAAAGGCAAGGCAGCTAGTGCTGCCACTGCACACTTCAGCGTCAGGCTCTGCGGGGCCGCGGCCGCGGTCGGACTTAGTCTGTTTCAGGTGCGGCAGCGCCGGACATTTGGCAGCGAGATGTCCACGTGGCAACAACGTGGCAACAGCGGAGGAGCTGGCGCGGCGGTAGGCGCAGGCGGTTCGGAGCGGCGCCTGCTGCGGCGGCGAGTAACGAGAGGCATGTGGAAGCTTGCTATGTTAGCAATCCCAGCGGTGCGCTGATGAACGCTTGTGAGTCGTATCCATTTTATTCTGATTCTGGTGCAGAGTGCTCTCTCATCAAACATTGTGTTGCGCCGAAGCCAAGTGGAAAGAGTTATGAGCACCCTCAAAAATATGTTGACTGTTGTAGAAGTTAGTTCAAATATACAGTCAAGGGCGAGGTGGCTCTATGAACTATAAAGGGCGAGGTGGCCAAATATACAGTCAAGGGCGAGGTGGCTCTGTGAACTATAAAGGGCGAGGTGGCCAAATATACAGGGTTGATCACTATTGGTTCGAGCACATGGCTAAGTGCGTTCGTAAGTTTGTCTATGGTTGTATTACTTGTAAACTATCTCAATCGCAATCAGGTCGCCCACAAGCGGGACTTCATCCAATTCCTAAGATTAGTATCCAGTGGCATACTGTGCACGTTGACTTAACTGGCAAATTAAGTGGAAAAGCGATTGCAAGGAGTACGTCATAGTTTTAATTGATGCGGTCACAAAATTTGTTCCCTTGTATCATACCCTGAGAATAGATTTGGCTAGAACAATTAAATCCCTTAAATCAAGCGTCTTTAGTTGGAGCTCCAGTAAGTAATTGCAGATCTGGGACGATGCTTTGCCAACAAAGAATTCAAAGTTTTTTGTCAGTTTCATTACGTTTGATAGCTACGGGTTCAAGTCGCGCTAATTGCCAAGTAGAAAGAACAATGAGCGCGTTAAAAAGTATGCTGACCGCGATAGAAGCGTCTGATAGGTCCCGGCATGAAGCGTTAGAAGACGTGCAATTAGTTTTGAATTCCTCTGTCCACCGTGTAATACAAGCGAGTCCACTCGAGTTTCTGATAGGACCTTTAGCTAGACCATTTAACCTATTAACTTTGAATGATTCCGGACCGGCAGTAGACATTAGTAAGAGAGCAAGCGGCCACATACATAGAAAATAGTGCCAGTTACGAAAAAGTAAAATTTGATAAAACTACAAGTTAAAGTGGTAAAGTTTGATGTTGGTAATTTAGTTTAAATTCACAACGAAGAGAAACCAAACTAAATTAGACGCGAAATACAAGGGACCGTTAAAAATTGTGGAGTTACTTGATGGTGATCGTTATTTGCTGAAATCTTTGACCGGTAATAGAACATAAAAATACGCTCACGACTGTATAAGGAGATTCCACTAAGCAGTGTGCCCGTTGAGTTAAATTTGTCTGATGAAGATGGTGAGGAGGTTGCCTCCAACAGTAAATAAGAACACATACCTTGGCTAGGTCGCACTACACGCACTAGTCTGTAGTCGTAACTGCAACTCTGGGAGTTGTACAGAGCGCGATGGGCAGCTAGTAGTGTGGCGGGGACCCGGGTCTCGGAGAGACTATTTGTATGGTCCTGTGTACTGGGAGTCGTGAACTCTAGTTAAAGTGTTGGTCGTATCGCTTGGAGCGATGACGATATGGGTGACATGTGAATTGTCACTAGCTGCTGGGACAGCTGGGCCATGTGTTGTGTAATTATTACTTTAAACCTACTGTTTTAAAGTATCAGTATTGAGATTTAAAGATTATGGGCTTAGAGGAATCTTTCGTGTTAAAGTTGTTAAAATTATTTGTATGCTAACGTGATCTCTGTTAACTTGATTCTTAAGATACGATTACGGAACATTACCGTCAGGTTGGCCGAACGTGAAAATGTGCCTCAGTTGGTTATTTTGTTACAAGTACACACGAGGACGTGTGCTTCGTCAGGCTGGCCGTGTCGTGGATAACGATATCGTTTTATTAAGTTTCTCAATTGATTGTTAACACAGTAGTGCGGCAAACGCGGTGACGTCAGTTGTTTTGCAATGGCGGCACGTGGACAGAGTCGTAATGGAAAGTGAGGTTGGCTCGATCAGTCAGTCGACGTTGGGACACGGACCGAGACACTTCTCCGTTGCGAACCTGTCGGTTTGTCTATCTAAGTGTGTTAACTGAACATTGTTATTTATACTGTGGTTAATATTGTGAATTATAAAGTCACAAGTAATAAACCTCGTACCAAGTCAAGATGATGAGGACTCTATCGCTCAGCCGTCGCTATCTCCGACATATATTTTATGAAAGAGGGAGGTAAACGAGCAAGCTGGTCACCTGATGGTAAGTTATCACCGCCGCCCATGGACACCCACAACACCAGAGGGGTTGCAAGTGCGTTGCCGGCCTTTATTTTGCCCTCCCCAGGGGTGGGGGGGGGGTGTTCCTCCGGCCCTCTCGCTCACCGAACGAAGCGCAGTGGCTAAAAGCTACTACTCAAAAGTCGGTCTTCTGCGAGAGTGTGGTACTTACCCGGTCGAGCCGGCCCATTCATGCTGCGAACAGCGTGGCTCTACCACAATTATGGAGGAAAGATTTGCATGTATGTTTGTAATGAATTGGCGCAAAAAGTACTGGACCGATTGTAAAAATACTTTCACCATTTGAATGCACATGATCACTGTTATATTAGACTTTTATAGTTGCAAGAAAAAAATAAGGATCCCTACTAAAACTTGTCCACCCGTGCGTTGCCGGGACGGGCGCTAGTTTACTATATAACGACTTACTAGTTTTAGGTTCCGAATTATATGCACCAAAAAAAAAAATACGTTCGTATCACCAGTATCTTCAATATTCATGAAGAACCTCTTGGCATTTCGTAATAAATTAGTTATATGGGACCATGTCCGTCATGAATGGACAACTGCTGATTCAGGGAAGAGGATAAGGTTCCACTGATTGTAAGCCTCACGGAGTGAAGGCGCCACATAGTGGAATGCGTCCACGCGAACATGTGGCGCCCTAAGCCTGACGTGTGAGGGTATACTGCTGAGATTTTAGTGGGTAGTCGAGTGTTCCGGAGTCCCATAACCGCTGACCTCATCCCCGAGGTGCAGCGGTATGTATAACGCATTTCCCCAGCGAAAGGAATAACGTAAAGGTCACACTGATTGTAAATTTGGGTTTTAACCCATAAAGTAATACAAACCGTAGGTATCTCTTTGACATACTATTGCTATTTACAACGGGAACTCAGTTCGTCCCGTCTCCGCGAAACACGATTATATGTCAAAATCACTGAAAACATTGCTCACACAAACCAAATTATTTTTCACACATTTTCTTAAAACTATTGTACAACTAGCTACGCCCCGCGGCGTCACCCGCTTTACGACAATAACCGCGGCTAACATCGTACCCGTGCGAAGCCGGAACGGGCCGCTAGTATATAATAATAATGATATTGACTCTACGTTTTAGTTAGAAAACGGTTCTATGGGAAAAGGAAAAAGGCTGTTTTTAGGGGATTTCCGGCAATTATTCGAAATTATCTTTAGCGAACATTTAAAAAAAAAGAATTGGCCAAATCCATCCAGGCGTTGTTGAGTTATGCGCTTACCAACACATTTTGTGATTCATTTTTATATTATAGAACATTTATAGTGAAGTTTAAGTTAGCATGTGCGGCAGGACATTAGCTCAGTATAAGCTGTGCCATCGGCACAACACTGTTTTTCAGCTAACCCCTGGTACAGTTGAGCATATTTTAATACTTTGGGACGGGCAATAAGAAGACCTGGCGAAGTTTCCCAAGGGCAGCCCAGACCAGCGTCATCTTCTTATCTCTTTCATTCTTTCTAGAAGTTATTTCGACCTCACGGCACAATCTACAAGATGAATGAGGTCAAACAAATTCGGTCGGTGTTATTTAAGAAATAAATATCGATTTTTAATTAGCGTGACATCTCTAAATCCTCATTTACATTCAGCGCGCATGCTCGGGATCCCCTCCACGGTGCGCGCGCGCTCACTAACTTTCACTTTCGTTTGTAGGGCACGAAGCTTAGTTTGACAAGGTTCCTTGTTGTATTGTACAAGTCATCGTAATTTGAATTCTAGAACTCTGGAATAAAGACCATCTAGATTATTAGTTGTTATGTTTTTGGAACCTTATCGAAGTATCTGTATCAAGTGACAAAAGACGAAAGTGGTGACGCTATTTTCACTTAAGTTTCAAATCTGTATGTTTGATATTAAGAGCTATTTTTGTTTGCAGTTTTCATTTGTTTAGGTTGTTTTAGCATTTTAAATTTCAAGTTCCGATATTCAGAGCCTTTGACGGATCCACGTTTTGTGTTATGAAATATATTTGACACGAACTTTGTTTTTTATGCCATATTTTTTCAGCTCAACGTTAAAGAAATTGTATAACCTCTTGATAAATAACATCTTTAAAAGGAGTTAGGCAGAGTTAAGTTGTAGTGTTTTAATCCTACTTAAGTTTACTATTTTACTCATTAACGCAAAAAAAACAACTATATAGATTTTGATGAAACTTTACAATAATATAGCTTATACATCAGAATAACACATAAGCTGTAATTTATAAAGATATATAATATCTAACTACAACAGGAGTTTGTATTTTATGTTAAACACCCGCGCGAAGCCGGGGCGGGCCGCTAGTCTTTCATAATTTATCATTATCAATATAGGTACTTACTTAATTCTCAGCCTATAAATTACCCACTGCTGAAGCGGACCTCCTCCAGTAACATGCGTAACTGGAGGAGGCCCGCTTGTCGGCCCCCTCAGGATGGAATGGGGTGGTGACATGATGTAACCTCCTTGCTCCACAAATAAAATGGGCTTAACTACTCGCTTCTCCAGCGCTCGCTGATCCCTTGGTGTACCGTCCCCCGACACCGTATTTATATAACTTATCATATAAACAAGCAGTTGAGAGTATGTCATGCTCGCTTAAAGGTCATGCTGGGGGTGTCGTGTGTGTCGGGTCCCTTGGTTCCCTAAAATATCTTTGAGCTGGGGGATGGCTGACACATGCGTCATGCTCGTGATCGGGTGCCGCCAGTTGGGGCCGGTCATCTCTTAACTGCTATTGACATATATAGTTTTGTATTAATCTCCTGGACACTTCTGTTGTGCAATATGTTACATTGTCCTCACATCTTAGCTTATTATAATAAAAACAGAATCAATGTAACCCAATCAGATGTTTGTAACAGAAAATATTATAAAAAGAGTGTCCATGGAGTTTCTTTCCAGTTCTTCTCCATAGGATCTACGTATTGGAACAAGCAACTAGAAGCACCTAGATTCCTAACTTCACTTTCGACTTTTCAAAAACACCTGTACTGTAAATAGGTTCAATTGAAATAAATGATTTGAGTTTGAGTTTGACACCTGGGGATGTGTGGTGGGTAGGGCGACCTGAGTTCCACATAACATTACTACTAATACTCAGCCCTTAAATGACCCACTGCTTAGTCGGGCCTCCTCCCATCACAGGGAGGGTAATTAGGCTACTATGCCACGCGGCCAGACGGGTTGGTAGAGTTAGGCTAGGTTTTCGGCCTTGTCATTACCTTTTGTCGCCTCTTACGACACCCTCAGGACGGTAATGGGGTAGTACACTATGTATACTAAATCTTACTAATCTTACTAATATTATAAACGTGAAAGTTTGTAAGTATGGATGGATGGATGGATGTTTGTTACTCTTTCACGTAAAAACTACTGAATGGATTTTAATGAAACTACAATAATATAGCTTATACATCAGAATAACACATAGGCTACAAGTTATAAAGATATTATGTGAATTACAACAATATTAACAAGTCGAATTCAAAATTTCTAATTGTCATATTTTCGGCCATATTAAACTATAGACAACATAACGTTTCGCTGTCAGTTGCGTTTTGTTAAAGTAGGTTTTATACGGACGGGATAAAAATCTCAGGTATCCTATGTCCAACTTTCTTTTTGTTTTACATATTTATAAGGCGGAACAAAGTTCGCCGGGTCAGCTAGTATATATATAAATATATAGTCCATCAAAGATTTTACGCATGTTAAAAAAAAAGTGTCAATCTTATGCCATAAACTACAATTTGAGTATCAAATTTTCCTTCTTTAGGAACCAGTTCCTGTGCATGTATTCTGTTTTTCCCATCTTGCGACTAGATTTTCTTGTGATTCCGTATTTTTCTTCTTTTATATTAACAAACGGTGTCACGCTTTAAGTTAATTTTAAACGGAACCAAAGGTGGCATACTTACTAAGGGTGAGTCAGATAAAAACCCGTTATGGCCGCCGATTACACCAAATCACACGTGAGCTCATGATCTTTGACATGTTTATGAAATTATTTGTTTACGGATTTATTGGTGTGTATTTTACATTATTTGATTCTCGAAGGTTCAAATGCTTTGCAACAGCTGTTCGAAACCGAATTCCGAGTTCAAAACTTGAAGATTTCAATGAACTAGTAGTCCCCAGTGATCGAATTTCGACCATAATTTGAATTATAGTTCAATTCTCAATTTGACCACAGTTTTCACTATCACTACATAGTATAAAACAAAGTCGCATTCTTCTGTCCGTCCCTATGTATGCATAAATCTTTAAAACTAGGCATCGGATTTTGAAGCGGTTTTTTTTAATAGATAGAGTGATTCAAGGGGAAGGTTTATATGTATAACCCACCCCCGCTTTGCACGGGCGCAGCCGGGGCGGGCCACTAGTTAACAATAAACAAACGAGTATTTATGCTTTTCAAATACATCATCATCATCATTTCAGTCAAAAGACGTCCACTGCTCGACATAGGCCTCCCCAAGGACCTCCACAAAGATCTCATATTCAAATACATGTTAGTGTGTAATGGATTGTAATGTATTTTCATACATAATATTAAAAACAATAGTAGTATTCTGCTCTCCTTCTCTATATCACTACACTATCACTTCACTACATATTATAAAACAAAGTCGCTGTCGTCTGTCCGTCCCTATGTATGTTTAAATCTTTAAAACTACGCAACGGATTTTGAAGCGGTTTTCTTTAATATATAGAGTAATTCAAGAGAATATAATACCATAATATAGTACAGAAACACTAATAAATTTAGAGGTTCATCATTGCACCTGTGCGAAGCCGGGGCGGGTCGCTAGTTAACTATAAGTGTGGGAATTTTTTGTCAGGTACTAAAAAGGTGACTTTAAAGTAGTAGAGAAATATTAGGGTCAATTAATAAATAATAAATAAATCAATATCCTTGGACATTTCCCACAACGCCATCTCGTCCCAAGCTAAGCAACTTAATGCTTGTATTATGGTAACGAGATGGATGATAAACTACTTAAATACATTTTTTTTGTAAATACCTTCATATTATAAATAGATAATACCCAGACCCGGAACAAATACTTGTAGGTCGTACAAATATTTCTTCCGTGCGGGGATCGAACCCGCGACATGCTGCGCAGCAGTCGATCGCTCAACCTTTGAAAACCTTAATTGAACTATTATAGATATGTATACAGAATATATATACAGTATATACAGAATAGCGTACATATTGTTTTTACGCTCCGGTGTGACAGTCGGTCGTTATTACCATTATGCGTATTCGCGGATGTGTCCGATGTTCAGGATTTGTTTTCACTTTCGATGAATGTAGATCTTTTAATAACCTTGACACGGATGCATTGTGACTCGTATTCTTTCTCTGAAGAGAGCAATCGAGAGATGATGTGTGTCTACCCCAGACATCACCTAGTAAATTTATTTGTACATGTAACAACTCTGCTTCGAAATTGTAAAATTGATAAGAAAATCTGGGATGGAGGCCTGAAATACAGGCTAACGCCCAGTTTAGGCACCAGTCTCCCACAATAATGTAAATTAAAAATTATGTAATTTATATTTTTTTGTGAATGTACATTGTGGTGAGAAAATAAATGAATTTATTATCATTATTTAAAAAAGAGTATGTCGTCCACGCTGAGAGAATAGAGCTAGACAGCTCGACAACTAATCTAATCTATACTCTAATTTCTACGTACAGCCGAGAGTAGCCGAGCCTGTCTACGTAGACTGTAGTGACACATTAGCTAGGGTAGTCTCGCTAATGTGTACACGTCGTAGATTACCCTATGACAGTCGCTCTCCGTAATTTTTATCTATCGTGGACGAAGTGCCTTGGGTTTTTAGCATTCCAAACGTCGGGAATTAAATAAACTAGCGACCCGCCCCGGCTTTGCACGGGTGCAATTATGCATGTATTATACATATACCTTCCTCTTGAATCACTCTATCTATTACAAAAAACCGCTTCAAAATCCGTTGCGTAGTTTAAATAATTTAAACATACATAGGGACGGACAGACTACAGCGACTTTATTTTATACTATGTAGTGATAGTGATGATACACAATAAATCCATTACTTCACTATTCTTTCAGACTTGTTTGTACCACCATCATTGTAACCATTTTATTTAAAAGAGCAACCATGGAGTTTCTTTCCGGGACTTCTCTATGGAATGGCATTCCGAACCGGTGGTAAAACCTAAATGATTAATTAATTTAAATTTTTGTTTATAGATATTAATTTATTCGCATAAAAAACATTGATTTTCATTTTGGTCAAGTGCCTTTGTGAAATCCAGAGCCACTGCTGAGTCGGGCCTCCTCCTATCACAGGGAGGGTAAATAGCCTACAGTGCCGTTCGTTTCGTTGGTCTAGTGGTTAGATGTGCCGCCTTTGGATCAACGGGTCCCGGGTTCGATTCCGGGGTCGGGCAAGTGTCTTTGTCTAAACCAGAGGCACTGGCTCGGAGTCTGGGTGTCATTTCTATCTATAATACTCGTATGTATGAAAACAATATTTAAATAGTTTATCATCCATCTCGTTACCATAACACAAGCATTAAGTTGCTTAGCTTGGGACGAGATGGCGTTGTGTGAAATGTCCAAGGATATTTATTTATTCTCATGAATTTTCATCTACTTTGGAGGAATTAGAATAGAATTAATATGTATCACAGTGTCGTGAAAGAGACTTCCGATTTTGTAAATTTAAACGAAACCCCTGTGTTAGGTATAGCCTTTATTATGGGGGCTGTTTCATCATCATCATCAGCCCACATTAGTCCACTGCTGGACATAGGCCTCCCCTAAAGAGCGCCATAATGCCCTGTCTTCAGCTTGACGCATCCAGCTGCTGCCCGCAACCTTTCGCAGCTCGTCGCTCCATCTAGCAGAGGGCCGTCCCACACTACGCTTGCCGATTCGCGGTCTCCACTCAAGAACTCGTCTACCCTGTAGCTGTTTATAAACATGTAATTCACGAACACAAATGATACCCAGACTCAGAGCAAGTGCCTCTCGTTTACACAAAGACACTTAATAATAATAATAAATATCCTTGGACATTTCACACAACGCCATCTCGGCCCAAGCTAAGCAACTTAATGCTTGTGTTATGGTAACGAGATGGATGATAAACTACATAGATACATTTTTTTTTTGTAAATACATACATATTATAGATAGAAATGACACCCAGACTCCGAGCCAGTGCCTCTGGTTTAGACAAAGACACTTGCCCGACCCCGGAATCGAACCCGGGACCCGTTGATCCAAAGTCGGCACATCTAACCACCGAACCCGGGTACCGTGGCCACCCAACAAGGCAACCAAGTTTTGGAACTGATAAGGTGCTATGGTCAACCATACAAATCCATCCTGCCCAGAAATAGGGGGGGTCACAGACAATCGGGCGTTACATAACCACCCGCAAACCGCTGAATGTCGGTCAACAAATTGCGCAACAGTGAAAGGTTGCATAAGCTGGCTTAGAGACGAGATGCTGCGCTTACGACACGCCACAGATCGTGTTGGCTACAGACATACCAGCTCTTTGAAGGAGTTTATAATCTATGAGTTACCATCCCATTTCATGCTGAGGGTGACGTAAGAGTTACATACATACATATAATCACGCCTCTTTCCCGTAGGGGTAGGCAGAGACCACTTCTTTCCACTTGCTACGATCCTTACATACTTGTTTCGCTTCGTCCACTTTCATTATCGTTGGTCTAGTGCCTCGTTGGTCTAGTGGTTAGATGTGCCGCCTTTGGATCAACGGGTCCCGGGTTCGATTCCGGGGTCGGGCAAGTGTCTTTGTCTAAACCAGAGGCACTGGCTCGGAGTCTGGGTGTCATTTCTATCTATTATAAGAATGTATTTACAAAAAAAAAAATGTATCTAAGTAGTTTATCATCCATCTCGTTACCATAATACAAGCATTAAGTTGCTTAACTTGGGACGAGATGGCGTTGTGTGAAATGTCCAAGGATATTTATTTATTTATTTATTCATTATTCCCTTCATACATGCTCTTCGGCTTAGGGTACTCTTGACCTGGCCTTTTTTCAAGACGTCCCTGATTTGGTCTTGAAACGTCCGCCTAGGTCTTCCCCTTCCAACACTTTCATTCACACTGGCCTTATACACTTTTTTCGTCAATCGTTCTTCATTCATTCTCTCGACATGGCCAAACCATCTCAGCATACCTTTCTCAATTTTTGTCACTACATCTTCTTTCAGACCACAACGCTTCCTTATCTCACTATTTCTTATCCTGACAAAAGGAAATGACAAACTCAAACTCAAATAATTTATTTCAATTGAACCTATTTACAGGTGTTTTTGAAAGGTCAATAGTGGAGTTAAGAATCTAGTTGCTTGTTCCAAAAAGTAGATCCTATGAAGAAGAACTGGCAAGAAACTCCATGGACACTCTTTTTATCATATTTTCTGTTACAAACATCTGATTGGGTTACATTGATTTCGTGTTTAATTATAGTAAGCTAAGATGTGAGGACAATGTAACATATTGCACAACAGAAGTGTCCAGGACATCAATATAAGGCTTGACAAGGGATTGACAAGGCTCACTGCACTGTTGGTCTAGGGGTCCCATAAGCCTCTCCCCCTCGACTGTGCTGCCACCTTGCCGTGGTGGGGGGGTTTGTGCGGCTTCATGATCCGTTGGGGCCATACCGGCTCAGGGTCACCCATGCTGGGCGGGCCCACGGGGAGAGGCCAGATGAAAAGCCGCACACCGTGTCGTAGCGGGTATGGGCTCCAGGGACTCCTCAGACCTCAGAGTTGCCCTGCGAGCCCTAAACCGCTGCGGTGCACCAGTATCCTCGGGTTGGCGGACAACCTGGTTGATCGCTAAGCTGAGGGGTGGCGTGGACTCGTTCTGCGAGGCCGTTATGTCGCAGAAGGGGGCGGCGGTGGGAGAGGGACCAAACTTTACGCCCCCTTCTTCCCTCGCTTTAGAGGCCGGTGGTGAGGCCCACTAAAGCCTCAATGTCTGAGGGCAATGTCTCTCCGATAGTCGCTTGCTCGCCCCGACGGGCACGACGGGCACGACGTCGGGGCGTCACACTCACAGTGGAATGCGTTTACGCGAACCTGTGGCGCCCTAAGCATGCCGTATACCGATAGGGATTTAGTAGGCAGACGAGTAGTTTTCGGAGTCCCACATAATCGCTCGCCCTATGGTTGTCTTTCGCTCTCAAAGCGACTGCCTTGTTGGTCTAGGGGATACATAAGCCGCCTTTGAATCAACGGCTCCCGGATTCGATTCCGGGGTCGGGCAAGTGTCTTTGGCTTAACCAGAGGCACTTGCTCTGAGTGTAGGTGTCATTTTTGTTCGTGAATTACATGTTTGCAAACTGTACCCGCGACACAGGTTATGCCTAGAGTTTAGTTTAAAAAAAAAGAAATGTGGTTTTAGTTGAAACATTACTTTGAAATTTAAATACTAAGTTTTATACAATAATCAATCGAGTTAGGAAATGATTTTCACAACCGCATCATGGTTTATCGACATTTCTCTGCGTAACTTTACAATGATACTGCACGAATATATTATCTGTTGTACGTGTCATTACGACACGAAATATTTTAACAATAAAAAAAATAAGCGCCTTCGCAGGGCATTTTTACCTAAGATAACAGTTGCTGTCCGCATGGCAACAGACTTGGAGTGTCACTAACTCATTCCAGACCGAGGTTGTCGTACATTATCATCATCATCATTTCAGCCAAAAGACGTCCACCGCTGGACATAGGCCTCCCCCAAGGATCTCCGGAGCCGCCCGCATCCATTGCTTTCCAGCGACCTTAAGCAGGTCGTCGGCCACCGTGCGGGAGGCCTACCAGCACTGCGCCTTCCGGAACGCGGTCGCCACTCGGGGACTTTTCTGCCCCCTCTGTCGTACAATGTGGCTGAACTACATATAATTAAAATCATCATCGTAATTAAAGCCCATAAATGGCCCACTACTGGGTCGGGCGTCCTCCAAATTCGTGGAGGGAAATTACTACCGTGCCACGCTGGCAAGACGGGTTGGCTCAGGGTTTTCATCAAGGCTCTTCTCTGTTGAGCAGCATTCCGAACAGGTGGTAGTGTCAGCATGAATGTGGGTGGACGCGAAGGTTGTGGGAGATCAAAAGGCATATGAATGGATTGTAAGAATGAGGAATTGTGTATGAAAGGTGTGAATGTAGATATGACCAGCCATTTCTGAGATTAACCTAAAGAAACCGACAGACAGAATTTAAACAAAAAATGCTTTGGTATATGTACCGTGTAAACATCCAAATGCACTAGTAATAAGTGTTTTTTTAATATTACAAACAGACACTCCAATTTTATTAATTTGTATAGATTGATAACTAGTTACTTACTAAAAATGACACTAGTATACAAAAAACTGTCATGCTTTTACGTCATGCAGGGTCACTGACGCGTCATTGATACTCTTGGGTATTTAAAGATGATGATGATGATGATGATGATGCTGTGAAAGCTAAAAATAAACAAGAAATATCTTTCTACGCAATGTCTAGTCTAAGACGCTTGACCAGTCACAAATGAAGGGGGGATGAATGTAGGTTGTGCAAAAGGCTTTGTTCCCCTCCCCTAAGCCGCCATTTCCCACCATAACCGGCAACCGCCTTTCCGTACCGGTTTGCACAGATAATCTGTAGAAATAAAAAACGGTTTAAGAACATATCCTGCACTTGTTAATTGTTATATTTATTACTAGCGACCCGACCCAGCTTCGCATGGATGCAATTATGCTTGTATATTATTATACATATAAACCTTCCTCTTGAATTACTCTATCTATTAAAATATAATCGCTTCAAAATCCTTTGCTTAGTTTAAAAGATTTAAGCATATTAGGGACGGACAGACGACAGCGACTTTGTTTCATAATATGTAGTGATAACCTGTATCGGGAGTGCAGTTTACAAACATGAAATTCACCAACACAAATGACACCCAGACTCAGTGCAAGTGCATCTGTTTTGGACAAAGACACTTGCCCGACCCAGGTATCGAACCCGAGACCCGTTAATCCAAAGGCGGCACATGCGACTCCTAGCCCAACGAGGCAGCTATTTGAATAAGTTATAAGTCTAATTATTTGTTAGATTTATAACTTAATCACGGTTCCTACGACACCCTCCGGATGGAATGGGGTGGTAACACTATGTATTCTAAATCCGTCACCACACGGAAAAGGGGTGAAAGTTTGTTTGCTGTTTTGTATTAAATAAAATTAAAATCATATCATATCAATTTTCCATTAAACTTCAATCCGGGGTACCAGGGTAGCATAAGTGTTGCGAAACCGCAATTATAAATGTGTATCGTTGTGTAACACTTCAATGCCACTACCGCTACCTGGTACGCGGAGACACCTGTAGGGTATTTTGTACCAAGTCGTTTTTTATGGATGGATTAGTGATCATCTGAAGGATAAATTTATCATTTTTATGGATGACTTCAAATTCAAATTTCCTTTATTAGTCATGCTATTCAGATTATATTTATAATTAGATACATACTTATACAGGGTCTCCAAAAAAAGAGCGCGCCACAGCTACACTGGAAGTAGGCTAGCCCTAGGTATCTTCCACAAAAAAATGAGCCTGAAATAAAAACAAAACAATAAATAATAATAAAATAAACATTTGTGACAATTTTGTTACATATAACGAAAAAAACGGGTAATTTTAAAAAATAATCGGTTTATTCGAAAAACTCAAATATCTCCAAATCCATGAGACTTTTCTTCAGCCATTTTTTTCGTGGAATATACCTAGGCTAGCCTACTTCCAGCACAGCAGAGTAGATAAAGGACTTCCAATGTCGATGTGGCGTAATTTGTATATTAATTCAATAATGGAAGGAATACATGCAATAGTCACAGCAGGCTTACTCTCCGTGTAATTGGAAGACCGACTCAACAGTGGATCAACTAAGGGCTTAGTAGTACATAGTAGTATTCAATATCTTTAGCAGTAGTACTATCGAAGTTTTCTTTATGGTCATATCTTTCACAGAACGAGTAAGATTTGTTTAATTGTACGGGTCTAAGCGACCCTTGTCAGTAACAGTGTTAATTATAACGCAATTGCGCAACCCTCTCACCTACTGACATACTGTATCACTTATACAGTTATCGTACCATTGATCTTTGGTTATGCAATGCCTTTTTTATGTAACTATTATTTTTCACACGTGAATGTCGATTTTTGTCGGCCACTGCGTTTTTAGGTGAGATAACATATAAAAAGGTAGTTTGTTTTAATTGACTCGTTTGCCGGTTAAGATCTTTGTTATGAAGTACTCTTGCCCCCGCGGAGGCACAGGTGCACTGGGTGATGTTGGTAGTGTATTTTAATTGACTCGCTTACCGGTTTAGAAGTTCGCTAAGGTACTTTCGCCCTCTGTGAAGACACAAATCAAATACAATCAAAGTGTATTTTATTCAAATGAATTCACAAAATAAGATTAAAATAAGAAATAAAAAATACCACCCGGCACCGGCCATTACACAAAATTTCAAAATGCCATTACACAGAGAAGAGCCGGCTTAAACTCCATGATTGCTCTTTTAAATAGAAGGGTTACATTTATGGTACAAACAAGACTGACAGAATAGTGAAAGCTATTACATACACGCATAAACATGTAGCATATTTAAAAATAATGATAGAAAATTAAAAATCAATGAAATGACATGCAATGTGGTGTGTGCTAAAACTGCAATCATATACATACTTTGTACAAACAGGTGCACCGCACCGGGGGGGAGTTTGTTTTAATTTACTCGTTTACCGATTTTGATGTTTGCTAAGGTACCCTCGACCTCCAGGAGACACAGGTGCACCAGGGGGATGTTGGTAGTTTGTTTTATTTGACTCTCGCCTCCGTGGAGACAAAGTTGGGACGCGCGAGGCATGTGTAGTGGATAAGGACGCAGTTCATATTATTGATAGATGGACCAGAGCCCCACACATTGCACACCGGCCTTCCCCGGGCCTTCTGCAAACCGGTGAGATATATGTTTACGCACGTCAAATAATCAAGATAACTTAAACCGATGCTCGGGCCGCTAGTCGACCTCAAGTTGTTATCAAACAGTAGCGAGCTGTGTCGATATAGAAATATAAAAGTTTTCGCTTTTATCATGTACCACCAAAAAACATAATGCAGTTAAATATTTTTTTATAGTCGTTGATAGATAAAATACCTGTTAGATGACTAATATGTTGTGGCAGTGATAAGCATTCAATAACGCATTCCAAATTGTGTCTAAAAATTACCGAGTTGCATCTAATTAAAAAGTAGTTAAACTCATTTTAATTACCCAATCAACATCCAAGCCCGTTCTTAGCTTTCAGTAAACTAATTTGTAAAAAACACTTAAAATATTAATTATGTAAATGGGTCCTTATTTAAGAACATGTTAATGAATTAAACCTTTTCAATAATAACCAATACCGGCTTGGTTAAAATTTAACTGCAAGCCAACGACAAACGTCGACGTCACTAGGAGTCCAGAAGCATAGAGGGCGTTGGCCGCAGTGAAATTCGGCGCTCCGTACCCGGCGGCCTTCGAGCCGCTTTCCATTGTACACCTTCGATTTCTGTGAGCCTGGTACCTGAGATCGCTTAGAATGCACAAAAAATGTGGCATGGCTGGAATTTTTGTATTATTCAGATTCTCTTTAGTAACGTTATTATTATTTTAAACAATAAAATTAAACAAACTTCAAAATAAGCAATAAAAAGCGAAAAATATAGAATTGTTTGAAGTCGGTGCTTTAGGTATACCTACTATTTACCTCGCTTTCAATATAAGGCACCTACTTGATGATTCTTGAGTTCCTTTTACGACACCCTCAAGATGGAATGTGTTGGTAACATTGAGTATATGTGTGTGAACCTTAAAAGAAGCTTTAAAAACATTATTCAAGGTAACTTAATAACAATACACAGCTACAAAATAAGGAAGACCCGAAAACATTGGCAACGTGAAAACAAATCATAAAACGAAAACTATGAAAAATGGCAGAGAAGATATGGGGGTGACTCGGGAACCCCAAAGGATGTTCTATATTTGGACTTCCGTTTGACACATTATCTTTGGGACACCCTGTACATACTATATGACTATTCAAGCATAATCAAAAGAAGCAGTTCTGTATTTATAATGGCCTTCAATCTTGAATTAAGAGAGAGCAATCGATGATTTTGTGAATCAGATGTTTAACACAAAACAGAGGTTTCAGCGAAAACCAACCAAATCGCAACCAATATTATTATCCTACAAGCTATGTATTTATACTAGTATTTCGGACACGTTGTTCGAAACGAAAACTCCATGGAGCGGCTCGTTATCCGGGGGCATGTGGAGGGCAAGCGATCACGTGGTCGATCACCTACGCGTTGGACAGACCTCATTAAGGCTGCGACTCAAACGACTATAGTCCAAAGTTCCCGAGACGCTGAAGACCGTAACAAGTGGAGACGCATCGCGAGGGCTGCTTTGGCCAATGAAAATGCAGCATCATCAACCACGACCACTCCGTCAGGAATGAACGACTAAGGAGGATGTATTTATGTTTCTTAAATTTTCTATGCTTAGTTCTCCGCGTGGTGACGGATTCAGAATATATTATTGTGTCACCACTCCATTTCATCCTAAGGGTGTCGTAAGAGTCGACAATAGGAAATGGCCGAAAACCTATCGCAAGAGAAGGAAAACTTGATATGAAACCCTGTCTTGCCAGCGTGGCACAGTAGGCTATTTTCCCTCTCTGTGATGGGAGGAGACCCGACTCAGCAGTGGGTCATTTATCGGCTGAGAAAAAGAAGGTAGGTACCAGGATATCATAATCGCGTAGGAAGTTGAAAAGGTCCCAATTTACCAGAGCACCATAACAGGCGCGGCAATGTGAAAAGTAAATTTCCCGGGCGCGGCGGGGAGCGGCGGGTGAACGCTCTCCGTGCCACACTATCATCAGCGATGCGCGGGAGCATGCCTTTATTAGTGTGCCATAAGGGCCGGCCCCTAATTTAAAAAAGAAATATATTTTTTAAAATTTATATGCAACCAAAATTCTCAATTTTTTATCTGGTTCTAAATTTAAATTTCTTAGTACTGTGTATGCTTTACCCAAGAACTATAATAATACATCTTAACTTACTGAAGTGTGTTACCAATATCATACTCTGTTAATATACTATTACGATCGATTTTACTACTATTGTTGTCGACTCGCAACCTTTTTGGTAATTTTAAAGCTGCTGTTATTTTTCCATATACGCTAACGTCGCTGACAACTATTGTAAATGAAAAAGTTTAGGTTCAACGATGTTTGGTATCCATACGCACTAGAACAGTTGGAGAGATCTGACTGTTCCGCACAGAGTTTTTATCCATAAAAGTATTTAACGATAACATACTGGTTACCATATGACAGCAACTTTTTTAAATATTTCACTAACTTGAAAACTTTTTGAAAAAAGAACTTATAAGACACACGAATAAAGGTCCAGCCCTCAACACGTGTCTCGCCTATCTCTGTGACCCACTTACACACATACAAAGATCCGTGTGTGTATGCGTGGGCTGTAAAATAAGTGATGAATGCATTTGTATGCATTCACCGATGGCACGTATACGGTGGTGTGCGTAAAATTTGGAGTAAACACTGTGCGTGTGTGTTTATCTAGGAAACTAGTATAGTCTCGCGATTTGGTATATTTGTTTTTTTTTTGTATTGATGCACAATTTAGCCTCCTCCAAGTACACGGAGGGAAATTAGACTCCACTGGGGAGGTCCAATAGGTATGTGTATGAATAAAATATTATCTCATAATAGGGCACAGAGACTTACCACTGAATGTCCCATATATATTTTTCAATGTTTACGTTTGTTTATAAAGTTGTTAGCGCATTTTTTGTGACTAACACGTGTTCGTTTCATAGCTTTCTTTGATAACATTCTATTTAAAGAATAGGTTTTAAAATGTACGTTTCCTTCGACACGAAAAATGTAATATTAATACTGGCCACAATTTGTGCTTCCTCAGTATATGTATATTTGAATTTGGAATTTAATTTAAAAAATGAAGCCCCTGGATGATATCTGTATGGTGGGGGCAATCATTTACAATCAGTTACAATCATTTAATTCACGAATACAAATGACATCCAGACTCGGAGCTTTGAAAATCTTGGTAAATTCCGCACTAGAGAGTAACTAACCATTTTTCAATCCGTGTGGGAAAGGGTCAAAAAATGCTTGTTGTAAAAGTCAACAAAACCCAGCACGCTTGGTGGTAGGATAATCCTACTAGGATCTAATGGTCCGCCCAGCTAGCTACCACCCTCACATCTAAGTCCGCCCGCCAAGCAGTTTTACTGTGGTATGTGAGAGACGGTGCCCGACAGTTTTCTTGAATTGTCTGCTCCATCTTAGACCCAGGCGTTGCTTTCCATCACGCAAGCCTAGGGTCAAAGGCATTTAAGTAACTGATAAAAAAAAACCTTTCACCATTTTCATAGAGGGATGTTATCCTATCGTACCATGTCCACTTCCTTTATCCATATCTTGTAACACCCTCAATATAGAATTGGTTAGTGACAAAATATTTATGAATCAGTCGTCACATTTTATGAGTCTGTAATCTACATTTACAACGATCAGTTGGCCGCGGAATTCTGATTCAATTTTGTGTTATCGCCATTGTAATTTGTTTAGTCAGTGTTTATAGAGCTGCACTAGATTAATGCTCTCCTGGTACTGTTGATTCGGAATGCAGTATGGGTTTGTAACCAGGCGCAAGTTAACTTTTTTTTTTGCCTTTGTCGTATGATAGATTCACCGAAATGACTCCACCCCATTCAGATGTCTTACGGGTCAAGTAGATGGCCAGGAAATTTGATGTTCCATTTAATACTAGTCCTCAGCCACTATATGACCTACTGCTGAGTCGGGCCTCCCCCGTTACATGGAGGGTAATATGCCTAATGGGCCACGTTGGCAAGACGGGTTGGCACAGGGTTCCGTTTCACCCCCTCGACCGTGCTGCCACCTTGTGGTGGTGACGGGGCTTGCGTGCATTTAGGATTCGTTGGAAAAAAAAACTGTCCTTCTCTTGCGGCTAGGTTTTGTTTCTTGGTTGTTTCCTATTATCGACTTTTACGACACCCTCAGGATGGAATGGGGTGGTGACACTATGTATTCTAAATCCGTCACCACACGGACAATTAACAAGCCATTTTATAAATGTAGTGAAATGCTGATGTTATCTTAATTTGACCAGCGTTTTAGGTGCGAGAAAGTGGCAGACAAACACTCAATTCTCAAATTCTCAAGGTTTTTGTTCTCATATATTTCGTATAGTGTATACATACCTCCCTCTCCTTTCCTTTGTCGTAATACGCGTGCGGGGCTTCGGTGCCACCGATTCACAGTAGCCACCATTCCATCGCGAACCAAGAAATTTGGCAACTCGTTTCTTTGTCGCACCTCACGAGCATGGAACTCCCTGCACACGTATTTCCATCCACCTACAATATAGGGTCTTTCAAACGAAGCGTGAAGAGGCATCTTGCGGGCCGGCAGGGTGGGGATGGCTAATGCTATACTTACAGTTTAGCACTAGGTATCCCCACTTCGAGACTGCATTTGCACTTAACATCAGGCGGAATGCAGTCCCCTGCCTGCACTTACATAAAAAAAAATATAATAGTCGGATTTTTTTTCAGTTTGAGTTTTGCACACAGTATCTTTTCAAACATACTTGTTAGCCCGTAAATGACCCACTGATGAGCCGGGCCTCCCTCGATACATGGAGGGTAATTAGCCGACTGGGCCACGTTGGCAAGACGGGTTAATTGGCACAGGGTTTCTTAACAAGGTTTCCTTATATAGCGGTTTTCGGTTATAACGTATATTCTATTCTATTCGTTTTGTCGGCTCTTACAACACCCTTAGGATGAAATGGGGTGGCTACGCTATGTATTCTAAATCCGTCACCACACACACCAATTTATTAGTGTTTATCATCCTATTATATCAGTTCTGTTACTCCCAGTATAATATAATTAGTGGGATCATTTAAAACTGGTCATTCATGCAAACTTCCTCCGTATTGAGAACCAGGAATGATACCCAAACATCGCGCGGTTTCCGTCTAACCGCACGACGTCCCATTTAACTGAGCCAGTTAAAAATAACCGCTACATTCCTGTCGGAGTTAATGCGGTGCTTTTGCCAAACGGTTAACCCTGATGGGTTCAATCGGGTGTCTTATGACAAATTTAGTTTAGATGACTTGATTAGATCTTCTGATTTTTTATTACTCTCAAACAGATCTAAATTAACAAGTGACTTAATTGTGTGAGATGTGGGGCCTCTGGATCAATGGATCCCGGCTTCGATTCCGGGGTGGGGCAAATATCTTTGTGTAAACCTGAGGCATTTGCTCTGAATGTGGGTGAATTACATGTTTGGAAACAGCCCCCGTGATATAGGTTATACCTAGTATGTACAGGGGTTCGTTTGAAAAGAAAAACTCGTGTATTTTACATTATTTATCTCGCGAAGATTCGAATGCTTTGCTGCAGTCTTGGCCACAGCAGAGACTATAAATGTTTCGCCTATTCATAGATTATATCCTGAGAAGGGTTTATAGTAGGAGGAAGAAAGGAACAAACTGAAATGAATGAATGACAAATTTTATCACTTTCATCTCCACATGGGAACGGAAAAGAGGTCATTTCGATCTCAGAGTGTAAGTACCATAAACTTTTATTCGCCAATGTAAGTGGAAGGAAGTTTGGAGGAGGCCTTGTTCAGGAATGGGATGTTTAAGCGGTTACTAATGTAATTACGAGTATATAATATTCATGTGTTAGGATTACGAATTAAGATCTCGCCCCGGTTACAGCATTCTCGTAACATTGCCCAGGGCTGCTACACAGCAAAAATATTAATCTTTTAATACACGTTTATACGTTTGAAAGTGATTTTGTAAATTATATTATAGCTTTATAATGTAGAAAAACAGAAAAACGCGGGGAGAGTTCACAAACATGTTATTCTGTGTCTCTGGTTAAGGCCTGGATTCCACCAAAGCAGAGACGAGAGGAGATGTGTTTTGAATAACCAATCAGGTATCGTTATTTCGACATCTCCTCTCCGCTTAGCTTCGGTGGAAATAGAATAACGAAACCTGATTGGTTATTCAAAACACATCTCCTCTCGTCTCTTCTCCTCTCTGCTTTGGTGGAAACCGGGCCTTAGACATAAACACTTGCCCGACCGCGGCACCCGTTGACCACGGTTGGCGCAGTGGTTGAGCGATCGACTGCTGCGCAGCATGTCGCGGGTTTGATTCCCGCACGGAAGAAATATTTGTACGACCTACAAGTATTTGTTCCGGGTCTGGGTGTTTTCTATCTATAATATGTATGTATTTATGTATGTATATAAGTAGTTTATCATCCATCTCGTTACCATAACACAAGTTTTAAGTTGCTTAGCTTGGGACGAGATGGCGTTGTGTGAAATGTCTCCCGTGTGGTAGCGGAGTAAGAATACTACCACCCCATATCTTCCCGTGGGTGTCGTAGAAGGCGACTAAGGGACAACAGACGTTGGGCAGCAGCGACGTTCTGTACAAAAACATACCATCCGTACTGCGATCGCCAACCCGCCTGCCAAGCGTGGCGATTATGGCAAACCCCCCCAATGAAAATGATCACAATCAAGAAAACGGCCCCCAGTCCCCGGCAGCCCCGCTATTCCTTCGGCCACGGTAGCAGCCAAGGTAACGGTGGGGCAAGGGGTGCTAAAAATCTCCGGCAGAGATCCGGCTACCATACAAAACGACGGCTGCACCTGGCAACATACAACACACGGACACTGCGGACTGACGAGAAGATCGTAGAACTCGAGGAAGAGTTGAGCAAGTTGCGATGGGATATAGTGGGGTTGTCTGAAGTCCGAAGAGAGGGAGAGGACACGATAACCCTCAAATCCGGCAACTTGCTCTACTTCCGGGAGGGTGACCAACAGTCCCAAGGTGGTGTTGGGTTTATCGTCCACAAGTCCCTTGTGAACAACGTTGTTAAAATCGAGAGTGTGTCGACCAGGGTGGCGTACCTTATACTCAGAATAAACAAGCGTTATTCGCTGAAGGTCATACAGGTATACGCACCGACCTCGGCACACCCCGACGAAGCGGTGGAGACAATGTATGAGGACATTTCCTCGGCCATACATGGCTCTAGAACGCACTACACCGTTGTCATGGGGGATTTTAACGCGAAACTGGGCAAGCGGAGCGGAGATGAGCTGCAAGTGGGGCAATTTGGGTTTGGACACCGGAACCAACGGGGCCAGACTTTGGCTGGTTTTCTGGAGAAGGAGGGACTCTATATGATGAATTCCTTTTACAAAAAACCAGAACAGAGGAAATGGACCTGGTTGAGTCCGGATGGCACCACAAAAAACGAGATAGACTTCATCATGTCGACGGAAAAGCACATATTCAATGATGTCTCCGTGATCAATATGGTCAAAACCGGAAGCGATCACCGCTTAGTACGAGGCACATTGAATATCGACGTTAAGCTTGAAAGGTCGCGCCTGGTGAGGTCTACGCTGCGTCCCGTGCCAGTTCAAATTCGAAACCCGGAAAGCTTCCAGCTCGAACTGCAAAACCGCTTTATAAGCCTAGGCGTTGACGTGGACGATTATAATGACGGGTTCGTGGAGACTGTCCGCAAAGTTGGGTCGAAGTTATGTGAGACCCAACGCCTGAAAACGGCCAAAAAGCTCTCGGACCTCACCCTAAATCTCATGGACGAGCGGCGGAAAATGGTTCTGCAGTCTACAGATGATGCGACGCAGCTTCGGATGCTCAATAGACAGATATCAAAGTCCCTGAAGCGTGATATACGCCGATTCAACACGAATCGTGTTGAAGAGGCTATTGAACGCAACAGGGGCTCCAAGGTTTTTGCCAGGGATCTGTCTATTGGGCAAAGCCAGCTCGTTAGGCTGAAGACTGATGACGGCAGGATCGTCACGTCGAAGTCCGAGATTTTGGGTGAGGTCGAGAGTTTCTATGGACAACTGTACACGTCTACACAGGAACCCGTCATAAATCTAGCAGACGACCCACGAGCTAGATTAACCCGGCACTACACGGAAGACCTCCCGGACGTCAGCCTGTGTGAGATCGGGATGGCTCTCGAGCAACTTAAAAACAACAAGGCGGCGGGTGATGACGGAATTACCGCAGAACTTCTGAAGGCGGGTGGAGAACCGATCCTTAGGGCCCTTCAGAAGTTATTCAATTCCGTCATACTCGAAGGACGAACGCCAAAGGCATGGAACAGAAGTGTGGTGGTGCTGTTCTTCAAGAAGGGAGATAACACCTTATTGAAGAACTACAGACCCATCTCACTTCTGAGCCATGTCTACAAGTTGTTCTCGAGGGTCATCACGAATCGACTCGCGTGCAGGCTTGACGATTCCCAGCCTCCCGAACAAGCCGGTTTCCGAAAAGGCTTCAGTACCGTAGACCATATTTTAACGCTACGGCAGGTTATACAGAAGACCGAGGAGTATAATCTGCCCCTTTGTCTGGCGTTCGTGGACTACGAGAAAGCCTTCGATTCGATCGAGACGTGGGCAGTATTGCAGGCTCTCCAGAGGTGCCAAGTCGACTATCGGTACATCGAAGTGTTGAAGTGCTTGTATGAAAACGCCACCATGTCAGTCCGACTCCAGGACCAGACCTCGAAACCGATCCAGTTGCAGCGAGGTGTTAGACAGGGAGACGTCATCTCTCCGAAACTGTTCTCCGCTGCACTGGAAGATGTTTTCAAGGTTCTGGACTGGAAAGGGCTGGGCATTAACGTGAACGGCGAGTACATCACTCACCTTCGATTCGCTGACGACATAGTCGTAATGGCTGAGACCATGGAGGGCCTCACTACGATGCTCGATGACCTCTGTGGAGCCTCCGAACGAGTCGGCCTTAAGATGAACATGGAGAAGACGAAGATCATGTCTAATATCCATGTTCAAGCCACTCCTGTTAACATCGGAGGTTCTACCCTCGAAGTTGTTGACCATTACATTTACCTGGGACACACTGTCCAGTTAGGTAAGTCCAACTTCGAGAAAGAGGTCAATCGTCGGATCCAACTCGGCTGGGCAGCGTTCGGGAAGCTGCGAAAGATCTTCTCGTCCACAATACCGCAGTGTCTGAAGACAAAAGTCTTCAACCAATGTGTGTTGCCAGTGATGACATATGGAACAGAGACGTGGTCGCTCACTATGGGCTCCATCAGAAGGCTCAAAGTCACCCAAAGGGCAATGGAGAGGGCTATGCTCGGAGTTTCCCTGCGAGATCGAATCAGAAATGAGGAGATACGCAGGAAAACCAGGGTCACCGACATAGCCCACCGGATTGCCAAACTTAAGTGGCAGTGGGCAGGGCACATAGCTCGCAGGACCGACGGCCGATGGGGCAGAAAAGTCCTCGAGTGGCGACCGCGTTCCGGAAGGCGCAGTGCTGGTAGGCCTCCCACACGGTGGACCGACGACCTGGTTAAGATCGCCGGAAAGCAGTGGATGCGGGCGGCCCAGGACCGGCCTTTGTGGAAATCCTTGGGGGAGGCCTATGTCCAGCAGTGGACGTCTTTTGGCTGAAATGATGATGATGATGATGATGATGAAATGTCCAAGGGTATATATAAAAGGCGGCACATCTAACCCCTAGACCAACGAGGCAGTCAAATTACAGAAGTTAGTTTGGATTTTTGTTACTCAATGATGCAACATAATTGTTCGATGGAAATACAGCAATCTAGGTCCACGCAAGCAAAGCTTCGGGCACAGCTAGTTAAGTAGTTTTTCTGTCTAACACCTCCAACAGATTTGTCGTAGTTTTAAGCACAGTATTAGTAAATCGCAATTTATACTGCAAATATTCTATAGATAGATTGTATATCAGCTAGTAAATATATTTATGAATTGTGAACTATGTAAAGTCAATCTATAATTTACTATTGTCAGGTCTTACGACACCATCAGAAAGGAATTGGGTAGTGACACTATGTATTGACAAGGACAAAAAGCTAGCCGCAAGAGAAGGAAAACTTGAAACGTAATCCTGTGCCAATCCTTCTGGCCAGCGTGGCACTGTAGGGTAATCACCCTCCATATACATGGAAGAGGCCTGACTCAGGAGTGGGTCATAAGGGCTGGGTAGTAATCTTCACTATCACTACATCTTCACTACATAGTATAAAACAAAGTCGATGTCGTCTGTCCGTCCCTATGTATGCTTAGATCTTTAAAACTACGCAACGGATTTTGAAACGGTTTTTTTTAATAGATAGAGTGATTCAAGAGGAAGGTTTTAATGTATAACCCGCCCCCGCTTTGCACGGGCGAAGCCGGGGCGGGCCACTAGTCATACTATAAAACAAAGTCACTGTTATCTGTCCGTCCCTATGTATGCTTAAATCTTTAAAACTACGCAACGGATTTTAAAGCGGTTTCTTTTAGTCGATAGAGTGATTCAAGAGGAAGGTTTATATGTATAAATACATCCATATTAGGTATTGTAGAGAAACACTGATAAATTTAGAGTATCATCATTGCACCCGTGCGAAGCCGGGGCGGGTCGCTAGTCATAGTATAAAACAAAGTTGCTGTCGTCTGTCCGTCCCTATGTATGATTAAATCTTTAAAACTACGTAACGGATTTTGAAGCGGTTTTTTAATGGATTGATGTTTAATACATGCATAATTGCACCCGGGCGAAGCTGGGCCGGGTCGCTAGTAGTATATAAATATAAATATTAATATCCTTGGACATTTCACACAACGCCATCTCGTCCCAAGCTAAGCAACTTAATGCTTGTGTTATGGTAACGAGATGGATGATAAACTACTTATATAATTTTTTTTTGTAAATACATACATATTACAGATAGAAATGACACCCAGACTCCGAGCCAGTGCCTCTGGTTTAGACAAAGACACTGGCCCGACCCCGGAATCGAACCCGGGACCCGTTGATCCAAAGGCGGCACATCTGACCACTAGACCAACGATTACAATATTTACGTAATTTCTGTTAATATGTTGCAGAGCGTTAGAAACATGTGGCAACCATGATTGTGCCAGTGCAAGTGCAGTGCGTATTTATAATCGGCCCAAATTCTAAAGTAGGATGCGTTTGTGGGCCAGCCCTGCGATTCCCTCGCGAGCGTGCTCCTACCTACTCATGTGGCCCTAGTACTTTTGCTCGACTATCGATTATTAATGGCAGAGCAAACTCTAATTCCTTTTTTTTTAACTGTGTTTCGTGTGGTGATTTAGAACACATAGTGTCGTCACCCCATTTCATCAAGAGGGTGTTAGTCTTGGGGTTAGATGTGCCGCCTTTGGATCAACGAGTCCCGGGTTCGATTCCTGGGTAAGGCACCAGAGACAGTTGTCTAAACCAGAGACACTTGCTCGGAGTCTGGGTGTCATTTGTGTTCATGATTACTTTATCACTACATAGTATAAAACAAAGTCGCTGTCGTCTGTCCGTGTCCTATATATGCTTAAATCTTTAAAACTACGCAACGGATTTGAAGTGTTTTTTTTAATAGATATAGTGATTCAAGAGGAAGGTTTTTTATGTATAACACATGCATAAATTTAGATGTTTATCATTGCACCCGTGCAAAGCTGGGGCGGGTCGCTAGTTTTAAAATGAAATAAAAAAACGACTTAAGAAGACGATAACCTAGCCGTATGAGAAGGAAAACTTGATATGGCACAGTAGGCTAATTACCCTCCATGTAATTGGAGGAGGCCCGACTCAGCAGTGGGTGATTTATGGGTTGAGGAGTAGAAGTAGTAAGTAGAAACTAATATATTTTTAACCGGCTTCTAAAAGAAGGTTTTCGCTTCGGTTGTGTTTGATATCGCGTACCTCCGTCATTTGTAAATTTGATCTGATTTTTAATATTGAAATCGGTTTAGTTGTTTGGCAGAAAACATTAATTAAGTCATCAACAAGATATTTGTAGGCGAAATCTGTATTATTTCGACGATATTGTTATTCGAGTCCTTCACAAAGGGAAAGTTTATTGACTTTAATCTCTAAGTAAAATGTGGTATTCCACCATTTTGTTACACTATCATAAAAGAACTAAATTAGTTAAAATAAAAAACGAAAAAAAATACGCTTATATATAGAAACTCGAACTAAAAAATGGAAAATAAATTTTAATAAATTTGTAATTAGTATGTAGTGTCAGAAAAAAATATTTTATTGTAAAAAAAAGCGTGGGGTGCATGGTATCAATAGTTCTAAATATTTTATGAACAGATATGACTAGAAGGGTTATTTTGATAATATCCTGAAAAGCACCCCACGCTTTTTTTTACATAAAATCATTTTGTCTGACTTATTGAATTGTAAATGGTCCTTAATAAGTATGCCAAATTTCGAGTTAATCCGACGTTTTGAAGTGGGTCAAAATCATGTTCAAATATTCCGTTACATACATACACGCGAAGCTAATAAAAGCGTATTAAAAAAGAATGCTATCGTACGTTTATTTGCACTAAGATCTGAAAATAAACTTAAATTCAGAATAATGTTAGGATATACGTAATACCTATTTCGAAGTTAGTTTAAATTTTATTTATAAAAGACGAAATCAAAATTGTACCTACTAAAAGCGACTAGAAAATCAATACTATTTAAATTACTTTCTTGTGTCTGACCAACATGGTAAGCTTTCTTCTTGTTCCTTCTTTCGTGTCGATGGTGGAATTAAATGTAAACTGACTTCACTAGACTTCAATGTACTGTAAACTTCAATAACAACAATATTAACTAAAGAAAACTATCCAACAAATACCTATTTTATTTCGGTGTTTTGCGCATCATCACCATTTCAGCCAAAGGACGTCCACTGCTGGACATAGACCTCCCCTATGGATTTCCACAAATTCTAAAACTTTATATAAATCAAATCGAATATAAAAACAAATTCTCCAAATCGATTCTTTTATGACGGAATTTTACGATAACCTCCTTGCTAGACGTATATACACAAGTTTAATTGGTAACCTCCTAAGACAACCTCGTAATGGAATGGTGACACAATGTTATCCAAATCTGTCACCAGAGAAACACCTCATCAATCATTTTAAAATAATATATAGTATCAGCAAATTTCTAGAATGACAAGTGTGGTGTTTAAAGTGCTGTCTTTCAAAGAATTTGATATGTCATATGGTGTTTAATTACAAATGGACTAATATTTGTTATTTACATATTCAGAATGATTTAACAGAAACAGTGTTAGAGGTTTGATGAGGATTTGACACTTTGTCCTTAAACGACGGTACTATTTACCTTGATGTTTGCCATTCTCGCATAAAATAGCTAGTCAGCTTTTTTGGAAGGCTTGCCGATTGTTGCACGTGCAATGTCCCGCACGTGCCTCTCGGCGGGTTGGGGAGCATCCAGAGCTCCCCATCAAAGCGTGGGACCCGCTTGTAAAAGCGGGCCAAGGCCTACGGAGCATGCTCCCTATTGGGGAGTGAAACTCGTGGCCCTGTTTCGGGCAGTTGAGGGACACCGTTGGTTTAGTGGGTAGGTTGGGGCGCACTAACCATCTTCCCGCGCCCCGGATAACCCGGCTCGCGTTTTGCGGCCGGGTATCCATGAGGATTTACGACGTAAAAAAAAAAGTTGTTGGGAGCTTGTAGGACACTTCTGTGCAGCCCCCCGACTATGCTCCTGCCCTGATGAAGCCCTGCGAAGAGACTTATTCAGTAACAATTTAATTTCAACCTAAAACGCTTCAGAATACAACTGCATGATGTTTAGTGCTTTTTGGAAACAAACCCATTGATTTGAAAAAAAGCAACTACAGAGTTTCTTGCCGGCTCTTCTCTGTAGAGCAGCATTCCGAACCGGTGGTAGTTTCAGCATGAAGATGGGTGGACGTAAGGGTTGTGGGAGATCAAGAGAGATGGATGGATTGTAAGAATGAGAAATTGTGTATGAAAGGTGTGACTGTAGATATGACGACTGATAGGTGTGTATGGAGACTACCACCTAGCGTGGGACAGGGGTCGTAAGATGATGATAATGGTAACTTTAAATATGACGATTTATAAGAGTTTTGTGATAAAACCTACGTAAAGAAAGTTCATTTTGAGTTTGAGTATTTGGTACAACGAAATACAATGACGGCGAGCGACTAAGTAACGGTATTCTAAGTGTGTGATGTCGGGTGGCCCCACAGGGAGAGGCTAAACTAAGAGCGGCATATGGCCGTAGCAGGCTCGGGCCCGGGGCCTCCTCTGGCCTCAGAAGTTGCACTGCCCGAAACCACTGAGGTGCACTAGTGTCCTCAGGTTGGCGGTCAGTATGATTGATCGCTAAGCCGAGGGTTGGTGTGGTTTCCTTCTTCAAGGCGGTTAAGTTGCAGAAGGTAGGGTGATCGGAAAGGAGGGACCGCTGTCGGAGACTGTAGGGGAGGAGTACGGAATGACGTTACGCCTACCTTGTACCCTCGCCTTAGATGGTGGGTCCGGGTATCTACCACCACCTAATTGACTGAGGTTGTCCCAATTATGGGAGGATGCCCTCAGTCGCAACCCGTTGGGCGCCACAGTAGAAATCCTCTCGAACTTGAGGCGCCCCAAATGAGACGTGTGAAGGTTTGCCATTGGAGACCTGTGAAACAAAGCTCCTCACCTTACCCACTAAAGCTTAAGCGTTCCTTGAATACGCTTTCCAGAAGACACGAGTTTCATTCCCCTAGCTTCTTGAGGCAGTGCTAGAAAAAAACCAGAGACAATGAATCTGTATAAAAAAAACAGATCTAATCTAGCCTTCGGACGGTAACGCATCATTCTAGATTTATCCTTTGCGTGACTGCGTTTAAAAAAACAATCTCCTATTGTCTTTGATTTAATAAAGATGGCGTTATTGTAATTATGAATGATGTCGAGGTTGATTTGTCTTCCGGGTAAATTCCAGGCGCTTCCGCGGCGACGTAATTAATCCTTCTTATTGATATTTAGAATACATAATATCACCAAGTCATTCCATTCTCAGAGAATTAGCAGAATAAAGTGGCAGTGGGTTGGTCTTATCTGTAGAAAAATCGACAACCTCTGGGGTAGACGAGTTCTTGAGTGGAGACCGCGAATCGGCAAGCGTAGTGTGGGACGGCCCTCTGCTAGATAGAGCGACGATCTTCGAAAGATTGCGGGCAGTAGCTGGATGCGTCAAGCTGAAAACAGGGTGCTATGGCGCTCTTTAGGGGACGCCTATGTTCAGTAGTGGACTAATGATGATTTAAGAAGCTGCCTTGGTCTTGGATGCGCCGCTTTTGGATCACGGGGTCCCGGGTTCGATTTCAGGACCGAGAAAGTGTCTTTGTGTAAACCAGAGGCACTTGCTCTGAGTAGGGTGTCATTTGTATTCGTGAATATCATGTCTGTAAACTGCCCCGCGACCCAGGGGTTAAGTTTAAAAAAAACTTCGGAATGCATCTCTACAGAGCTGGCAAGAAACGCTGTTGGATTTTAGATTGCCATTTTTAGGATACTACTATTCAGCCACCCACTGAGTTGGGCCTCTTCCAGTTACATGGTGGGTAATTAGCCTTCTGCGGACGGTGGACAGACCAGAACAGAGTGCAGGGTTTTATATCAAGTTTTCCCTCTAGGTTATCGGCCATTTCATTTCCTTTTAACGACTCTTGCTACACCCTCACGATGGAATGGGGTGGTGACACTATGTATTCTAAACCCATGACCATACAGATAAATCAGAAAACAGAGTGAGAGTGTATCCTGATTGTGACGACTTGTGAAATGTTTCCATTTCGTGAGGTTGTCAAAAGAAAACAATGGATTTTTTTTTCTATTAAATAGGTATATATTAAATTTAATTGCACCTAAAACATCAAATTACTTATGCTGTTAATTCAACCATTAACGTTATTGTCGGACAATTATAGCGAAGCCGCTGGACATTCCAAGACAGGTTTGCAGCTAACAAATATAGTTAAAATATAATTATTTTATTTGTATCATACATGTTTTTACAAAAATAAATGTAATACGCTTAAATTGTTGGACACTTTAAAATGAATACAAGTTGTAACAAAAAGGGTATACAATTAATATCATTATCATCCCTATTGTATTACCGCGTAGAATCAGCGTTGATTTAAAGTATGGATTTAATAAACAGATTTATATCTCTATACAACGAATGTACAGCAAAATTACAGATGTTAAAAAATATGTTATATCACAAATGTTTCATATGAAAGTTTTGAAACCAAAATATGAAGTCTAGGAAGACATTTCGGGTTTCAGCTAGATAATAATGTATTGAAAACAATTAAGAATAATTTCATAACGCATTTCTTTTTGTTACAGCTGATTTGAGGAATAAAATGTAAATTTTCAGTAATATATTTTTCGTTACAGAAATACATATAATATAACAAAGCGATATGAAAAAGTAGTCTTTGGCTCAGAAACAAAGAAAGATTTGATCTCGTAGCACCATATGTAGAAGAACAATAAAAAAATCTTTTAAAACAAAACAACAATTTAAATAAAGAACAATAACCAAAAGTAGCCAAAGGCTTTTGAAGGAGATCGCATTATTTTGGTACAAACAACGTTCGAATTTCAAATACAAGCACGTTTCCCCTCCATATTTACAAAGATGGCGCTGAATATTTAAAAAATAACATTTATTTGTACTAAAAGTTGCAGAAATCTCTTAAAAACCATAAGTCATAAATATAATTTTCATGTTCTAAATATATTTATGGGAAATTTGTTACAATTTATACAATCCTTCTTAAATTAAGGGTAAAATTAAAATAAACGCAGGTATAAACGGGACGGAGTGAAGTGTTAAAAATAAATTCAAAAGATGCATAAACGCCAAGGTTTAGTGTTTGTTGCGATGCAATTATACAAAGGGTAATGAAATGAATATATTGAGACTTAATTGCAGATCTGCATTTAAATATTTAGTCATATCTTTAGTGGTAATAAGTACACGATATTGGACACATTTAGAGAAAAAATATTTTGGTGCAATGTCAATTTTATTTTTTTCTTCGGCAAATTAGAAAGATATAAAGAGTTTTAGTTACACCCTGTATAATATAATGCATATAATGTATATCATTAATACAATAATTAACGATTGTAAGTATGTAGGTACATTTTATAAATGGCAGTATTTTTATGTATGTATATATGGTGTGTATATTTGTTTGTATAAAAATATTGTTGACTCCTGTAAATATACATTTTATAATCAGTTTATTTATCAAAATTAATGTTTTGTTGCTAATTTTCTTACACATATCGATTTGTAGGATTAAATCTGGTAACTATATGTTTCGAAACCCGTTTAGCAACTGGCAACCCTGACAGCAAATGAAAATATTTCACCAGGGTTGTCACACATGTTCTTCACGTTTATTATGCGTTCATTAAAAAAACAACAGTTGTAAGCAACCTAGAACCCGTGCTTGTAGCTACCATTAATAATATTAAGTAGCGAATTAATTTATATCGATAAGTATTAAGCATAAATAACTTCTTGTACTACCTAACTGGCAAAACCAGCAGGCAATATGATTTTATCATTTAAAAAATTAAAAACATCACTTATACTTACAGTAAGTAGACAAGAAAAATATCTAACAAAGACAAAGGTACTGTAATAGGAATAAAAATTTTAGACTCAACAGTTTTACCCATAAAAGTTAACCTTAAAGGTACGCTTAGCGATAAATCTAAACAATAAATCAGTATTTACAATTAAATAATAAAAATTAAAAGAAAACTAGGTTGTTCTCGCGTGGAGAAATAAAACATAATATCAGAGTAAGTAGTAACGTTTGAAAAAATAAACAACAAATTAAAAAAAAAGCTTTCCTTTGCAAGACAATCGAAAACTAATTAAGAGACTTTAGCACTGATTATTAAAAAGTAACCGTTTAAAATTTAGAAACGGAATAGAAGTATTTTAAGTCAACGTATATGAAGTTAAGTAAAACCTAGGACATTCGATTATTGTCTCAAAATTATATACAACCAATTTACATTACCTACAATAATCTATTTAGTCTATACTTTACAAAAACTTAAGTGTAAAGAAAATAAAGAAAACATATTAAATATTACTGTCTTCATAAAAAAAAAGATGATCAGTCATTTTTATGTAACATGAAGTTCAATATGAAAAGGTGATTCAACGCAAAATGTTTAAAGTGAATTTTCATGTTTTAAATGATTTGATTGTGATTAATTTGAAAAAATTACAGCTTCATCAATTCCACATTTAGACATTTTTGACTAAAATAGTACATTAAAATCTCTTTTCGAATATTTTTTCTAAACAACTGTAAATCTACACTTTCAAATAATAACATATAACATCATAAATGTACATGATAAATCAAATCATAGATGACATCAGAATGAGTTGACGAGAATGATTGCAAAGTCAATTTGAAGGTTAAAGCTTAGTGTTTAGAGAACATTTTCGAGACAAAAGTGGCAGTGGTTTGGTGAGCTTACAGTCCTTGCCAACGTTTGAGATCACTTGTGGCGCGAACTCTAATTACATAATCAGACAGGTTTTTTTTACATAAAATTATAAAAAAACACGCAATAAAAAAAACGCAGTGCACAAAAATAAATAGGGTTTTTGATAAATAATAAATAAAATGTCGCGTGTGACATCCTTAGCCTCTTCCATTAGGGTTGTGCACTGCTTTTGATTGGATTATTTCTAAAACATTACTAAAATTTCAACCCATGTTCTATTTTCCGCAGAAAAATGACCCATGACTGTCCCGAACGCTAACTTGTCGTCGTCATTCCCATACATTTTACTGTCGCGGATGCGGTAGCGTGAGCATTTGCATAGGAAAGAAGGGTTGCGTGTTTCAATCTTACGTAATTGAGCTTAAAATCTAAACTATCCGTGTATATTTTATAAAAAAAAAGTAAACTGTAAAAAATCACATAGTAATTCTGCTAACTAAACTTAGCGTAATTATTGAAATGATGCGTCACTATTTAGTTTAGTTAATTCACAGTTATCACACGGTGTCGCTGCTGCGCCGAATCATTGCCCGATCTGTAACAAAGAGATGGACAAGCTTATAATACAAATATATCTGAAAGTGTGTTAAGTCGGCTATTGTGCATAATTTGCCATTACGATGGCAATCGTGTCAAACTGACACGATTATCTAATACATTATATTAAATTCGTGTTTGTTATTGAACTCCTCCGAAATGGCTCGACCGATTTTCGTGAAATTTTATATTCACACTGGGTAGGTATGGGAATCGGACAACATCTATTTTTCATCCCCCTAAATGTGAAGGGTGGTCCACACCAATTTTTATTTTTTAGATTTTTTTTGTGATCTAGCATACAAAAATAAATACAACCTTACATGTTCACCCCCCGCGATCAACCCCTATTTTTAATATGGCGAAACAACGTTTGCGGGTCAGTAAGGTTGGGTACATAAACCAGAGATACCTAGATGCTCTGGATCCTAGCAATTATCTTTTAACGTTTTCTGTCTCACAGATTACAAATAAGCCAGGCAAGTTCTCTTTAAAAAAATGAAACCATAATAGCAGTGCTATTAAGAGCCGAATAGCACGCAACACATGCAACGTGCTACAGTCATCACATTTTACCCTGTATCACGGGGGGACTTAGAGCAAGTGTCTCTGGTTTAGACAAAGACACTTGCCCGACCCCGGAATCGAACCCGGGACCCGTTGATCCAAAGGTGGCTAACCCCTAAACCAACGACACACGGGAAAACCGGTAACTAAATAAATAAATAATAAATATCCTTGGACATTTCACACAACGCCATCTCGCCCCAAGCTAAGCAACTTAATGCTTGTGTTATGGTAACAAGATGGATGATAAACTACTTATATACTTTTTTTTTGTAAATACATACATATTATAGATAGAAATGACACCCAGACTCCGAGCCAGTGCCTCTGGTTTCGACAAAGACACTCGCCCGACCCCGGAATCGAACCCGGGACCCGTTGATCCAAAGGCGGCACATCTAACCACTAGACCAACGAGGCAGTCGAAGTGGGACCAATCTAGTGGGACCAGTCGGTAACTGGTCCCACTAGATGCACCCCGAAGGCCAGAAAGCAATATCACCTGTGTAAATAGCATTACCAAGCTGAGGGTTAATCCAAGTTTGCGCAATCAGGGCATGTAGCCCTGCATTTTAAAATAGAAGTGCTCATCCGACAAGATACAATTGCTAGCCCTATTCTGCTAAATTGGTGGACGTCGTTGGCTGATCGTCATTTCAGCCAACAGACGTCCACTGCTGGACATAGCTAGACATAGCTTTGGGGGAGCAGTGGAGCCCCTGCTCCCCCAAAGATCTCAACAAAGGCCAGTCCTTAGCCGCCCGCATTCCGCAAGGCGCAGTGTTGGTAGGCCTCCCACACGGTGGACCGACGACCTGGTTAAGGTCGCCGGAAAGCAGTGAATGCGGGCGGCCCAGGACCGGCCTTTGTGGAGATCCTTGGAGGAGACCTATGTCCAGCAGTGGACTTCTTTTGGCTGAGATGATGATGATGGTGAACTACAGGGTTTCTTGTAGGCTCTTCTCAGTAGCCCAGCATTTCGAGCCAGTGGTGGTTTCAGCATGTATGTGGGTGGACGCAAGGGTTGTGGGAGATCAAAAGAGATGGACGGATTGTAAGAATGAGTAATTGTGTATGAAAGGTGTGACTATAGGTTTGACTACATATAGGTGTGTATGGAGACTACCACCTAGCGTGGGACAAGGGTCATAAGATGATATTGGTAATTTAAAAAATGACGATTTATAAGAGTTTTGTGATAAAACCTACCTACGTAAATAAAGATCTTTATGAGTTTGAAATAGCAAGTTTGCGGCCTAGGACTAGTGCCAATGCAATTAAGAAAAAAGAAAATTGCGCCACCATAGCCCCCCCCCCCCCCTTTAAAGTTTAAAGCCCACGCTCCACTAGCCCCGAAATGAACAAAAACAGTTTCACGGTCTGCGAATCGGTGCCAAGTGTTGAGAGGCCTTACATCACTGCGGAAGCATACCCAGCGGCCGACTTTCACATAGTTATGCAACGCAAAATTCAGTTTATATAACCGAGACCCAATGTCCCACTCTGTTACGTCATCAAAATTTGACGGGTTAAGTTGAATGTTAGTAGAAAGTGGGACGGCCGAAATGTCAGTGGTAACCAGTACTCTATTGGTGGCATAGATTGCTTTTTGTTTTTTTTTCGGTGATCGTTTGGCCATAGTGTTCATTCCTTCCAACTATTTTTTTAAACGAATTCCCTGCATTTGTTATAGCCTGTATGGCGCGGCAAGTTTACAATCATGTAATTCACGAACACAAAAGATACCCAGACTTAGATAAAGTGCCTGCTAAGTGGTTTACTTAAAGACTATTGCCGACCCCGGAATCGAACCGGATCACAGAGCAACAAGGCAAGGCCTATATATTTATGTTCATGATTTAGCCTACTGTGCGACGTTGGCCAGACGGGTTGGCAAATATGATAAAAAGAGTGTCCATGGAGTTGCCTTGCCTGTTCTTCTCCATAGGATCTACGTTTTGGAACAAGCAACTAGCTTCCTAACTTCACTTTCGACCTTTAAAAAACACTTAAATAGGTTCAATTGAAATTATTCTGTAAATAAATAATGTTTGAGTTTGCACATTGTATCAAGATTTCCTGCTCTAACCGCCAGATTGACTTCTTGGGTTGGTTTTACACCTACCACTCTTTGTCTCTGCACCACCCAAGGTAGACTGGCAGAAAATGCCTAAGGCATTAAGTCCGCCTTTGTACATTACTTGTGCAGAAGTGTAAATAAATAAAGAAATAAATATCCTTGGACATTTCACACAACGCCATCTCGTCCCAAGCTAAGCAACTTAATGCTTGTGTTATGGTAACGAGATGGATGATAAACTACTTATATACATTTTTTTTTTGGAAATACATACATAATGTAGATAGAAATGACACCCAGACTCCGAGCCAGTGCCTCTGGTTTAGACAAAGACACTTGCCTGACCCCGGAATCGAACCCGGGACCCGTTGATCCAAAGGCGGCACATCTAACCACTAGACCAACGAGGCAAATGATTTGAGTTTGCACATTGTATCAAGATTTCCTGCTCTTACGGCCAGATTGACTTCTTGGGTTGGTGAAATTATGTCACCACATGGATTTCCTTACATAAAAAAGTCACCCACGTCTGTCTGTCAATTCTATATGTACGTATCTGTTTGCTATAATACTAGCAGACCTCCTATTATTCACAATTTTAAAGGTTATGTAAAAATTTGTTGTAATATATGGAGAGTGGGAAATGCCGAAAATCAAGTAGTTAAAACGCTTTTATACCGCTTCCTAAACCTATTTAAAAAACAAGGTGTGGTACGATTGTTCCACTTTTAAAATTCCATAAAGGAGACAAAGATTTTTGTAGTACGCCGAGCCGAGTCGCAACAGTCTTACTTTGTAAAATACTTTAAAGCTTCTGAGATTTTCACGTGTTGAAAAATACAAGCTTTCTCACGAATGCCCGTTAGGTTTGTACATTAAGGTTTGTTTATGTTTTCCTTTTCTTGTATTCTTGCCGCAAACCTACAAATTTAATGTAGTCTAAGGCAACAATCTGCGTTCTTTAATTGTCAATTTTCACACTTTTGCCAAGTTTTTGACACAATATTTGGTAAGGGCTTTTGGTAAAAGTTCTCCACATGATTGGGCAGATGAAGGCTAGAGCTTTTAATTTAGCTTTCCGTGTGGTGTCGGATTTAGAATACATCGTGTCACCACCCCATTCCGTCCTGATAGTGTCGTAAAAGCCGACGAAAGGAAATGACAAGGTCAATAACTTAGCCATAAGAGAAGGAAACTTGATACGAAACCCCGCTAGCGTGACACAGTAGGCTAATCACCCTCCACGTAACTGGAGGAGGCCTGATTCAGCAGTGGGTTATGTTTGGGCTGAGTAGTCGGATATGCACTGTAATAGCAAATTCGGGGCCCGTGCATTAATTTGATTAATAGTGGGTGTACGAGGACAAAAAATTGACCTATTTGAATTAATCTGAAATTCTATATTTGTGTCACGAATCTGTTTTAAAAAGTTTGGCATAACGCCGTTTCTAAAATGTTGTAAACAAACATAAACTACAGATGACATATTTTGCGTAACGAATTCGAACTAGATTCCAAATTCAAACACTATTGCATCTGTCAAATTAAAAGCTTAAGCTGTCAAATAGAAAAGGGCGCGTAACATTATTATGGCCGTGTTCTTTTTTTGTTCCCATAAAAAAGAAAGTCTATCCTATCAAATCATGAACTATCATCGTACGTAGAGCATCCCGCGTGCGCCAGAGTGCATTACCCGATGCGTTTCGGGTGCCGACCTACGGGTCAACGACCGGCAGTATGATTTTTTTATGATACTACGGAGTCGTTGGGACCTCAGATGAATGTAGATTATAGAACGACGTTTTTTTTTTATCATAGACATTGTCGCCTTGAATTGTTTCTCTTTGTGTTAAGGAAAGCTTTTCAAGTTTTATTTTTAATTATTCGCTGTGGCACATTAATGTCAGTGTTCTGTTTTATGAATTGTTAGAATCTTTTAATTGGTTTTTGATATGACAATCGAATTATTCAGGAATTTTTATCAATATTAATTAATTTTCTTTTGTATTGTAAAGGTTATGAATATAAATGAAGTGTCCCATTCCACCCTGTGTATGTCACAAGAGTAAGTTACGCAGACTTATCTGGCGATTTTTTTTCGTTTTTTAGTGGAGTTCTTCATTTAAGTGGAGAAGGGCTGGCTCAAATCTGTGCCTGGGAATGGTCAATATTATAGGAAGTTACAGATGTTAATAACTTTAAAAAAAAGCACCTGTGTTTCTTTCTAGCTCTTATTTGTTGAGCAGCATTCCTAACAGGTGATAGTTACAATATGAATGTTGATGGACTTTAGAGATTTGGCAGACCAATAAGAGATGTATGGTTTATACGAATGAGGATGTACTAATCACGTCGATAGGAGTGTATTGAGAGTACCACGAGAGTAGCGTGGGACAATGGCCGAATGATGATAATGGTAAAATTAAACACGCCAATTTAAAAGAGTTTTGTGATATAACCTACGTAAATAAAGTTCTTTTCGAGTTTAAGAGTATTATTATTAATGAAAAAAATCTACGCTTAGGAACAGTTATGTAAATGTTTGTAAAATGTTTCTGTTCAAATAAGACAATAAAAAAACTCAGTTACTGAACATCGTATCAAAGATGCTTATCATCGACCAGACAAAAAACCTGATCGAATCCGGCCTGGCAAGTTTTTTGCCTAGTGCTCAAACCTAGGACATGAAACGACATTTTAAGTCTAAGTACTAGGAGTACATAAACTTAAAGCGGTTATTGAATTGATCTCGTTTGCTATAAGAAAATAGAATAAGACTTAGGACAGGTTTCGCAAAAACCATCCTTGATGCAAGGATATAAAATCTTCATTACATTGGTTATTTAAATAGAGCGCTAATATTATATTCGCATACTCTTTTAGTACTGATAAACTTTTAAGCTTGACTGGGTAGATGACTAAGAGAGCTTACGCAGATGTATTTTTTTTGTTATTAGATGGCGTTAATTGGCTTTGTTTTTACTTATGTTTTAAATCTATCAATTTACGATCTAATATAGTCGTTAATCAAAGTTAAGAGGGATATCCACAAAGGTCAGTTGCCGCTTGCATCCAGCGACCTTAACCAGGTCATCACCGATGACCTTGAGGGAGGCCTACAGGACTTTTCTGCCCTATCAGGCGTCAGTCCTACGAGCTATGTGCTTGGCCCACTGCCACTGCGAATGAATGGGTACGAGTTTCTCGTGCCTTTGGATTATGCGTCCCTGGTTTGATTCCGGGGTCGGGCAAGTGTCTTTGTGTAAGATACACCTGCTCTGAGTCTGGGTGTCATTTGTGTTCGTGAAATATACGAGTATGCTTTGTAAACGGCCCCCGAGAAGCAGCTGGAAAAGGAGTTTTTAAAAAGAGATCTAATTTTATGTTTTAGTGCAAATAAACGGTTGCAATAAATAACGTCTCCAATGCACTCCATCTTAAGGGTGTACACAGGGAGAACACCGATAACCTAGCCATTAGAGAAGGAAAACTTGATTCAAAACCCTGTGACAACTCGTTTGGCCAGCATGGCAAAACAGGCTAATTGCCCTCCATGCAACTGGATGAGGAGAGTCAGCAGTGGGACATGTATGGGTTGAGTAGTAGCGGTAGAAAAGGATTGCTTTGTAAAGCAACAAAATTACTAATATATATATATTTTACCTTCTTACACATTTTTGTTGATCACTTATCTTATTTCAAGTATTTTATCTAACTGCTAATAAGATTTCAATAACATAAGGAACCAATCAATACGAATCTAGAGAAACGTTATTAAATTGACAACTTCTTCCTTTTTTAAAATAATGGCGAGTTTCTTGCCGGCTCTTCGCTTTGACATTGATGGCAGTTCATTTTATTAGGGCTCGTCTGATTCTATTTATATACAAAGCTAGACACGTAACAATATTTTAAACAAAAGTTATCGCATCCAGTGAAATTGCTAGGTCAATGTTTTTAGGTAATCATGTCAGTTTAGCAAGAAACTTATGTAACTATAGTTATTTTGTTTATATACCTATTAGCTTCTTGCATATTTTATTGCGTAGGCCATTTTATTACGTAATTTTATAGAAATAAGAAACCTAATTTATGTTTTTATAAACAATATGATGAACCTATATTTTGCATGAAAGAATGTGTATGCGGGTATAGCAATCTAGCAGATCTTTTTGTATTGTGTGTCTGTCATTCAACAAATTTACAGAAAACTTTAATCTGAAAGTGACTGAACAACCTATTGACTTCGTCGTAGAAAATAATTTGTAAATAGTTATAAATTGAAACAGTGACATCTATTTGCAAAAAAGGAACTAAACTAAAGCTACTAAAATATAAACCTAAATCTTCCTCAGTTTTTTTATCAATATTGATAGATCATGCGAATCCGTTGAGTTTAAACTCGGGATAGTCTGATGCCCCAATGCAATTGGAGAAAACGCGAGGAAGAAGATAAATATTTGCTATTGATTCTGTATCTGATATGTAGCCCCTAAGTCGAATCCTGATAAGATGATTAAAAATGTCCTTATATAAAGAAACTACACAAAGGCTAAAGTTTCCGCTAAGTACCAGGCAAGCATACCACGAAACAGGTATTATTTTAAACTTTGATTACTAGAAATTCATAAGTACACAGAACATTGTAAAACCTATAAACCTAAATGATACCTCTTTGCGGTTATGAGCGCCTGGTAGTTCTACACTAAATGAGATCAAACGCTTTCGATTTTAATTCCGTTACCTACGGCTGCTTTTATGACCGCCTGGTACTCGCATAAAGTAGTTTGCAAATTTCACTTTCAATGGTGAATCGAAAATGTTGATTCATTGATTTGGTAGTTAAATTCTACATGAATGTCTGTTCTGCTTCGGAGGGAAAAAAATGATAAATACTTTTTTTTATTCACACATAAATATAACCACATGGCAAATTCTTGCACTTTGTTGGCCTGTATTTAAAGCCCGTTGATTCTAAATGGCGTTTAGTGTTTTTTAATTAATTTTACTTATTAGAACCAAATCAATAAAATACTTTTGTTTATAGCTCATTCACGTCAGCGTTACATTGGCCAACCGTTTGAAACAACAGGGCCTTGCAAATAGAAGAAAAATATAACAGCACTTAGAAAATCATTCGCATCGATGTTTTTTACTATTTACACAGTCTCAATCGCGTTATCTGATATACTATTTGATTGATAAGGAAAGTGACACACTTAATCATAGTTTGCCCTAAATATTTGCTTTAGAAAGATTTCTTTAGGCTGATGTCATAGAAATCATAGCCTTTAAGCCTCTTTTTTTGTTGTTTTACATGTAACTAACGAACACAAACGAGGAAGTGCCTCTGGTTTACACAAGACGGCATAGTGTATTCTAGACTCCGTCATGACTAGGAACCTGCTCTTCGTTGATGATGATGATTACGAAATATCGTCTAACCAAAGGCGTGACGAGCCATGTGCCCCAATAGAAACCCAAAAAAGTTAGCGTTTCTTCAAACAATTTTCTGTGATGTTAAAATTTCCTTGTGTTTCAACTTCAGAATAATTTTCTAGCTTGTTTTCTAATTAAAAAGTTTTTTTTTGTAACCTTCAGACAAACCTTTTAATCTTTTCAGGTTCATAACAATAAGTCAGGTCTGTTTAATTCATATAATGCAAGAGGTCTTGGCTAAGGACTCCTAGGCTAAGGACTCCGTTCTCCCAGTTTGGATCATGAGCTATGCATCTCTAGAGATCAGACCCAACAAACACGGCAACTAGAATCTATTTATTAGTGAGTATTATTTCACGGTGTACCAGGAAAACAGAAACTATGAAGAGGTCTCATTTGATCAAGCCAGACTTAGTTTATACGTAATCTTAGTACGTATAGACTTAGTCTTAGTTTATATTATGGCTTTGTTCTCGAAATCAATGACAGACTGAATATTTTCAATATCACTCCATTAATAAGCATCGCAAGATAGTAAATTTTTAAATATTGTTTGTACTTAATTCATAGTAACCGCAATCACTTAGAATACGTTTTCAAACAAAAATACAGAACGTCTACACCACGTGCAATCCGCAGGCAAAGATTTCTGGGTGTACAAAAGGCTATATGCATAACGAAATAAAACACAACATTTTGCACTTCATCATTTCAGTCTAAAGTCCTCTGCTGGACATAGGCCTCCCCCAAGAATTTCCACGAAGGCCGGTCAGGTCTACATATTATGGTGACGAAAAGTGTCATAACTAGAAAAATAAACAAAGGCTTACATGGAGTACAAGATTACTAAGCTTGTAGAATAATAATTACTATTTATACCCGTTTTGAAAATAAATCCATTTCACACAAAACTGGGCCCCAACATACATATATGTAATTAGTTCGATAGTGTTAAAATCAACAATCGCCATGCCATTGATTAACGATTTTGAAATTTTTGGTAAACTACTAATTCGAGACGTATGCTACACACTTCCGACACGAGAATTTTATTTATTTATGTTATTGTACATCTTTAAAAGCCGCAAAGAAAAAAAAAGCAAGCCCTCTGAGTTTCTTGCCAGTACTTCTCAGCCGACCACTGCTGAGAAGTACTGGCAAGAAACGTTCCGAACTGGTGGTAGACGGCCGATTTTTTTTTATTGTAAGTGTCCATCGTGACCAAATCAAAATAAATGATTTGAATTTAGAACTCGACAAGAACTATTGAATTTATCAGATTAAAGGCTAGCAACTTTACGAAGCAAACGATTCGAATCATCATGAATATCATGTTCAGTGAAATTCCTAAAATTACTTCGCCTAGTGCATTTTGCCGGTGCGGTTTTGGATTTGGAACACATAGTGTACACCACCCCAATCCATCCTGAGGGTGTCGTAAGAGCCGACAAAATGAAACGATAACCTTGCCACAAGAAAAGGAAAACTAGATACGATACTCTGTGACATCCAGTCTGGCCAACGTGGCACAATAGGGTATCATCATCATCATCATTTCAGCCAATAGACGTCCACTGCTGGACATAGGCCTCCCCCAAAGATTTCCACAAAGGCCGGTCCTGGGCCGCTCGCATCCTACGTTTTCCGGCGACCTTAATCAGGTCATCGGTCCACCGTGTGTGAGGCCTACCAGCACTGCGCTTTCCAGAACGCGGTCGCCATTCCAGGACTTTTCTGCCCCATCGGGCGTCGGTCCTGCGAGCTATGTGCCCTGCCCACTGCCACTTAAGTTTGGCAATCCTGTGGGCAATGTCGGTGACCCTGGTTTTCCTGCGTATCTCCTCATTTCTGATTCGATCTCGCAGGGAAACTCCGAGCATAGCCCTCTACATAGCCCTCTCCATTGCCCTCTCCATTGCCCTTTACAATAGGGTAATTAATTACCCTCCAAGTAATTGGAGGAGGCCAGACCCAGCAGTGGTTTATTTATGAGCTGAATATTACTAGTAGCGCCTGTTATGCCCTAGCCGAAGCACTTGAGACGTTTTAGAATGTAGTAGATTATGAATTTTTGAGATACTCGATAATCTGTACTCTTGTCAGTATTCTCTAAACTTGTGTTTACAGGGTTTTGTAACCTGTTATATGATGTGGCCCAAGAAATTGGTACCTATTTCACAGAGCCGTAACTTTATTTCCACGAAACGTTTTAAATTTAAAATACACACAAACCCAATGACGCAATTAGCGTTGTGTTGAGAAATTTCAAGTAAAAGTTGGCGGTGTTTTTGGCTTCAGCGGTGGCTCCTGTTTTTTGGAGTTTGGAAGCACGTTGTAGCCACATTATGAGGCACGTTGGCTAAGGAAAGGGAGCGTGGCGTTTGGGAGCATGTGCAGATGCTGATTCGTCATTCCTTCCTTACACTACTGTTACCTTCGACTTCGTCTGCATTGACTTCGAATTGAGATAAGTAGTTATATTTTTTTTAAAACGATTAGAAGTTTAGTCGTTTTTAGATTTATAAAATTAGTTCGTTCGTTTCAGCCCATGAATGACCCACTACTGATTCGGGCCTCCTCCAAATTCATGGAGGGAAATTAGCCAACTGTGCGACGCTGACAAGACGGGTTAGCACAGGGTTTGTATAAAGTTTTCCTTCTCTTGCGGCTAGGTGATTTGCCTCTTGCGTTCCCTTAGTCGCCTCTTACCGACACCCTCAGGATGGTACGGGTTGGTGACACTGCGTATTCTAAATCCGTCACCACACGGATGGTAGTAGGATATTATTTTTTTCTTCAGAAAAGTAACGAAACCTCTGCACTATGTATTTTATAACCTGTATCGCGGGGGTAGTTTACAAACATGTAATTGACGAACACAAATGACACCAAGGCTCAGAGCAAGTGCGGTATATCTTACCCCTAGACAGCATTTCATCTAACCATACAATTTATTTAAAAACAAAAAAAAAATATGATTCCTTGTCAATATGAACACGGCTTTAGTTTCAATTTAATTATCAAAACTAATTTAATCAACGCCCTTAACTGCGTCTACTCGGCAATAGAGGACGCCACTTGAAACTACTTGTCTATGTCAATGACCTCATTACGTATAACAAACACTCGACGTACACGCTCGAAAAATGTCTCCAATCATTTGGAATATCGAACTATTGAAAGAAATGACGAGTTTGTTTGTACGTGTGTACTAAGTATTCAGTGTAGGTTTAATCCTGTTGATAAGGATTTTAGTTTGGTTAACTAGTTAATTACTTTTTTGTTCGTTGTTAAATGGGCAACAACTAAATTAAAACGACTAATCATCACTACATAGTATAAAACAAAATCGCTGTCGTCTGTCCGTCCGTATGTATGCATAAATCTTTTAAACTCCGCAACGGATTTTGAAGCCGTTTTTATTAGATAGAGATAGAGCAAGGTTTATATGTATAATACATCCATAATATTGTAGAGAAACACTGATAAATTTAGAGGTTCATCATTGCAGCCGTGCGAAGCCGGGGCGGGGCGCTAGTTAATTTTAAATGCGAAAGTTTGTAACTATGGATGGATGTTTGTTACTCTTTCACGTAAAAACTACTGAATGGATTTTAATGAAACTTTGCAATTATGTAGCTTATACATAGAAACATAGGCTACAATATATGAAGATATTGTGTGAATGGTCCAAAATATAACAGTAAGTGTCAAGTAAGTAGAAAAAAAGTCTGACGTAAAATAAATTCCATCAACACGGGGGTAAAACCGCAGGGCGCAGCTAGCTACGAATAAATGAGACATCATTTTTGCAGCAGGTTAAGCAAAGTCTTCTTCTCAGCACATAAATTACCCACTACCGAGTCGGGCCTCCTCCAACTACATGGGGGGTAATTAGCCTACTGTGACACGCTAGCCAGACGTATTGGCAGTTGGCATAGGGCTTCGTATCAAGTTGTCCTTTTCTTGAGGCTAGGTTATCGGCCTCGTCATTATTTTTTGTCAGCCCTTAGGATGGAATGTGGTGACACAATATATTCTAAATCCGTCACCACACGGATAACGGCTCTATATTCCCCGCCTAAACGGAATTCCTGTGCTTATTTTTCTAGTCTAGTGGTTAGATGTGCCGCCTTTGGATCAACGGGTCCCGGGTTGACTGGTTATTGTATTCAAGATGGCGCTATGTTAAAGTAAAAACGTTTCACTTATGCTACAATTTAATAGCATAGCCCCCACAGAAACGCGTGGCTGGGTCTGCTACGATTATATATTTACTTATACAGTTTATGTCAACAGTGTACCCGTATACTTAAATTATGCAGTCGTTAGTTCTCAATTGTTAAAAAAAAGTGATAACTCCAAAGTAACACGCGACAAGTTTGACCTATATTAATCGGGTTTCCATTGAGAACAGTTCAAGTAAATGACCTATCTATAGTAACGTGACGTTTAACTACAGACTGTTATACCTTAGGACGCGGCAAAGCGTATAATTCAGTATTATGTGAATTTTATATCATCCAATGGGGAACGTAGTGAAACTGAAGCGAGCGAGGAACACCGTTGGTTTTAGCAGGTAGGTATTTCTGCTTCCCGGAGTCCCACATACCACTGCTGCTCCTCAAAAGATGGGCATCCATGAGGGCAACACAAATACATGTTTCCCATTTCTACGCCACCACTAATAAAGTCTGCACTATTTTCGTGATTTCGTGTCTCTCGTCTGTATTTTTTTTGTATGTGTTTCACTAAATAAATCTGTTTGGAAAACATTTGATTTTTCTAAATCGGTTCACTAAGGTGCGCTTAATCTTGACATACTCGTAAGTAAACAAAACCATTTGCCAGAAGGCAAAATTTGGTATTCTTGGATGACTTGTTGCATGTGACGAGTTATATGCATTCAAAAATAAAAATAAAGCATGTATTTTAATCTATTTAATATATTATGTATATTAAAACACCTTTTTAACCAGACATGTAACCCGGCTGCAAATATAATAAACAAACGTTTAGTCATTTTTATTGTAGATTTTTACATTATATTTGTCATGTATTTTATTTTCAATTTGCTTTATGTATGATCTAATTTGGTATACATTATTTCTCAGGTTTTCACGATCCTTACACATTGCGGTAAACGATAACTGTCAAGACACCATTTACCGCAAGGTCTAAGCATTATTACTATAAAGACGTCTATCGAAGGACCGGCTCGGCCTACCGTTTCTTAACTTGCAAGTACGGATACTTAAAATATAACTATCTTCTGGACGACCATATAAGGGTCGCTGGAATTCGATGGATGCAGTCTACACATAATGGTAATTTTCGTAATGCGATATATAATAGGTTCGGCCGTCAGGTGATAGAATCAACTCCCACTCATATTAAGTTTTTCTTGCTGTCGAGTCCTACCAGTTAATCGTCTAATAAATATTCTAACACAGTAATTGAGTTAGTTGTCCCATGATAACGCTTTTTCCTGTACCTTCATTATCTAATAGCGCTACTACAATGAGTTATGGATAACTTTGTTTTATTCCATTGATAATTTTGTTAATTAAAAGATGGGCGATTTGTTTTATGACGGAATATCCCGAACATGCGTGAACTTTTGAGAAAAAGACTTTTATATGCAACCTATTTTTTATATCCCTATAGGGTATCATATCAGCCAGTAAATGACCCACTACTGGGTCAGACCTACTCCAAATTCATGGAGGGAAATTAGCCTACGTCTGATGGTAGGAGGCCCGGCTTAATAGTGGGTCGTTTATGTGTTGATTAGTAGTAGTAATCATAATTCTAGAGTGTAAACTGTTGGCGACCCGCAACCTCTTTAGTCCAACCTTTTTAGTCTTTGTATACTTTTTTATTATAATTTGAAATAGGGTTCTTTTTATATGCGAGTTGCTTTGTTTTTCGGTTCTTGTCAGTCTCTTGTAAAATGTCGTCAGATGTGCACGGTCAATAAATGGTGTTAATGTTCTGTCTCAACATGTTTAATTAACAAGCCCGCCGACTTTAGTTCTCGTCCTTTACATAAACAAAGAAGGTTTCAGTTGACTTAACTTTTTTTAAACTAAGTATTTATAATGAATCAAAAATACTATCTGTGACATACGGCACATTTTAATTTAAACGCTACTGAACAAGGAATAGGGCATAATTTCCTCCTTGGTTCTTTACTATCACACTGCCGCGCCTGTTATGATGCCCTGGTAGTTTTTTGGTATTTTGATCTTCCTACGCTTTTACTTCAGTCCGCTGTTACAACTGTTTACGCTGACTTTCTACGCTTTCATGATCTCCTGGTCACTCGCCACCTAAGTTAACTGCAGAATCGGGCATCTGGGAGTTATGTAATTATTTTTTTAAGCGGGGTAAATCTTTTTTTCGGTCCCCAGCCGGTGGGACGGGGCTGGGGTATGTAGGAATCCGGGTCGCGAAGTTGCGAACCACTTTACCTACTAAAACCTACCACTAAATGTCACCTCGTGTCATTCTGTCCATACAAGGAAACTAACCCACCGAGCCACCCTTTTTTCAACCCACTTGAAAAAGCAGAAGATTCTAAATTGGGTTTTATAAATTTATTAATTCTTGTCCGTATTGTGACTCGTTTGAAATATAGTGTCACCATTGGTTCCCGAGGGTGTCAAAGCCGACAAAAGGAAATGACAAGGGCGATAAACTAGCTGGAAGAGAAGGTAAACTTGTTAAGAAACCCTTTTTTTTTTTTTTTTTTTTTTGCCCTGTCTAAAATCCTTTATGGACTTCCTCGCCGGCCACGGGGATGGCCAGCGAGGGGAGTGTGGGACTCTCCCCCATAGTGGGGGCCTACCCACTAAACCTCCCCGGGGTGCTCCAACTCACGTCCTGTTGCGGCATTGTGGGATCTGGTGCCAACCCAACTGGCCAGGGCAGGGTGGCACAGTATGCTACTTATCTGCATCTGACTGAAGGATACGCGACTCAGCAGTGGGTCATCCATGGGCTGAGTGGTACTTAGTATATTTTTTATAGCAAAGACTTAAATTAACACCTATATTAATTAAGATATATAATGTTCAATTCTTCAAATGGTTGTTTATTTTGAAGTTGAATGATGAAGAAAGTTGAGAATATGTGACCCAATTTTTTTTTTTAAAACCTTTATTCCGCGATATTTTGTGCCAACCCTATTTTTTTCTGACAAATTCAAACCCAAAGCATTAATCTTGTTTAGCTCACATTAGACACTTACAAATAGTGAACATATTATTCATGGCATATCACTACATAGTATAAAACAAAGTCGATGTTTTCTGTCCGTCCCTATGTATGCTTAAATCTTTAAAACTACGCAACGGATTTTGAAGCGGTTTTTTTATTAGATAGAGTGGTTCACGAGGAAGGTTTATATGTATAACACACCCCCGCTTTGCGCGGGCGACGCCGAGGCGGGCCACTAGTTAAAAAATAAAACATTCGATCGTCTGCCACGACACATATTCCAACCCATACCGTCTTTAGGGTGTCGTAAGAGGCGACTAAAAGAACGCAAGAGGCGCACCTAGCCCCAAGAGAAGGAAAACTTGAGACATACCCTGTGCCAACTCGTCTGGCCAGCGTGGCACAGTAGGCTAATTTTCCTCCATGAATTAGGAGGAGACCCGACCCAGTAGTGGGTTATTTATGGGCTGTAACGACGATATATAAAGATGTTCTATAGATAGATTGACTCAGCACGCTATCTCTGGAACCATAAGACTTAGAGACTTGAAATTTGGTCGGAATATTCTTTTTACTGAGTAGAGGTCAGATAAGAACGGATTTTACGAAATTAAAAAAAGGGGGTTGCGTGCGGGTAACTAAATACGTAAAAAAAACTAAAGAAATACGCTTTTAAAGAAAATCGAACTAAAAAATAGAAAATAAATTTGAATTAAAAATTGTGTCAGAAAAAATGATTTTATTGTAAAAAGCGTAGGGTGCATGGTATCAATAGTGCTAAATATTTTATTTAGTTTAGTTTTTTTTTAACAATTATTTATTTTTTAGTTGAAATATCATAAAGCTATTGCTAAATAATCACTAAAAATATATCAATAGCTTTATGATATTTACATCTCTATTAGCTATTGCATCGAAGAGCGGTGTTCCACCTTATTACCGTTATTATTATTATTCTATTAATGATAACGAGTCAAAATGTTTAAAATATTGAATTGTCATCGGTCCCTAATAAGTATGCCAAATTTCGTGTTAATCCGACGTTTTTAGGTGGGTAAAAATGATGTTCAAAGATTCCGTTACATACATACATACAAGCGAAGCTAATAAAAGCGTATTAAAAACAACGTTTGCATCAGCTAGAGTCAAATATGACAGATACGAATAGCGAAGTGAGGTACCAACATGAGGAAAAGAAATGACGTTGACCATGTTTTTTGAGACCACATAGCCAAACATTTAAAAAACAAAGTTGTTTTTAGTAAATCGCTGTTCACACCTCACTCTGCCTACGCGGCGCCCACAAAAACATGGCGTCAACGATTTCCCCGGACACGACCGAAACTTTCCAAGATGGCTTCCCGCTCCTGCGCGGGCAATGATTATGCTAGATGAACCAATTTTATTTTATAAAAAAAAATATTCTATTCGACATTGAGCCCTTTCAGCCAGAGACAATGAGACAGAGCCTTTTTTAATTTAATGGAAGAAATGTACTTTTCACCAAAATCTACACCAGAGTTAATACTGAACTAGGTCATATAGTGGACTTTTAAGCAGTCAATGGTATGGGAGTGGCTTAAAGGACCCACTACTGAGTCGGGCCACCTCCCATCACATGGAGGGTGGTACTGGCGAAACGGGTTTGCACAGGGTGCCGTTTAGAAAGAAAGAAGAAGAAAGAAACACATTTATTCGGCAGAACAAATACAGGAAACGCAAGATACAGAATGTAATATATTTTTTTAAAACTAAACAAAACTTTAATACCACAAAATATGGTAAAATAGAACAACAAAAATTTTGTAGCGAAATATAAGATCGTTTCAGGTTTTCCATAATTTGCGTCTAACCGTCAGGATGTTATGGAGTGAAGACGCTATGTATTCTAAATCCGTCACGGACCTGAAATTGGTTGGTGACACCAAAGTCTAAATCAGTCACCACATGTAGATGGATTTAGAATACATAGTGTCACCAGCCCAATGATCCCAATCTATCCTGAGGGTGTCGTAAGAGGCGACTAAAGAAACGCACGCGGAATATCACCTACCGGCAACAGAAGGAAAACTTGAGACATACCCTGTGCCAACTCGTCTGGCCAGCGTGGCACAGTAGGTTAAATGTCCTCCATGTAATTTGAGGCCTGACTCAGCAGTGGGTCTTATATGGGCTGAGGTTTTTTTATCACCAACTTGAATGCCTTTGACCCTAAGCTTGCGTGATGGAAAGCAACGCCAGGGGCTAAGATAGAGCAAGTAATGCAAGAAAGTAGTAGTAGTTGTTGTAATGACAAATCATTTGACGACACGGTTGGCGGTTGGTTGAGCGATCGACTGCTGCGCAGTAAGTCGCGGGTTCGATTCCCGCACGGAAGAAATATTTGTACGACCTACAAGTATTTGTTCCGGGTCTGGGTGTTTTCTATCTATAATATGTATGTATTTACAAAAAAAAAATATAATAAGTAGTTTATCATCCATCTCGTTACCGTAACACAAGCATTAAGTTGCTTAGCTTGGGACGAGATGGCGTTGTGTGAAATGTCCAAGGATATTTATTTATTTATTATTTATTTATGTGGTAGACCTTTGTTAGCTGTGTCATCGTGTTTAAAGTATTTTAGGCAATACATAATTCACTGTTAAAAATATGACAGAGATATGTAGCTCATTCCAATATTTCTATTGTTTTCAATAAAGACAGGTCAGTTAAAGCAAAGTAATATTCTAAACTAGCGACCCGCCCCGGCTTCGCACGGTACAATTATGCATGTACATATAAACCTTCCTCTTGAATCCCTCTATCTATTAAAAAAAACCGCTTCTAAATCCGTTACGTAGTTTTAAAGATTTAAGCATACATAGGGACGGACAGACGACAGGGACTTTATTTTATACTATGTAGTGATAAAATTACCATTGTCAAAAAATGGCACAAAAGAAAATAGATAAAAAATAGGTAACCAATATAAATATATAGCCAGTTAAAGAAATAACACAGGAAATGGGTGTCCATCCATTGGAACGCAAGAGATGGATGAAAGAAAGATACAGTATGTAGACTAAAAGTATGAATGGATGTCAATGTGGTGACGGATTTAGAATACACAATGTCACCAACCCATACCATCTTGAGGGTGTCGTAAGAGGCGACTAAAAGAATGAAAAAGGCAGATCACCTAGCCGCAAGAGAAGGAAAACTTGATACAAACCCTGTGCCAACCCGCCTTGCCAGCATGGCATAGTAGGCTAATTTCCCTCCATGATTTAGGAAGTCACCGACTCAGTACTTTGTCATTTATGGGCTGTAACGACGATGAGTGGGTGATTAGCTTAATATAGACTCCGTGCGCATGATAGAGGCATGATAGAGAAAAAAAAACAACTTCACTATCATCACTATCACTACATATTATAAAACAAAGTCGCTGTCGTCTGTCCGTCCCTATGTATGCTTAAATCTTTAAAACTACGCAACGCATTTTGAAGCGTTTTTTAGTTCATAGATAGAGTGATTCAGGAGGAAGGTTTATATGTATAATACATTGCACCCGCGCGGAGCCGGGGCGGGTCTCTAGTTCTAAATAAAGCATGTTGATATTTATTGTTTTTTATCGCCCTTACGTTTAGCTGTGAAAGTGTATGCACTGTGAAATGGTGTTGATATACAAAACTACATACATATGTATCGACACGTTGGCCTAGGTATTAATATTGTAAACATGAGCCTATTTAAATGCTATTGAAAGCGACAATGTAATCCAAAATGAATTAAGTCAAACATTCCATCATCATCATCATTTTAGCCAAAAGACGATAGAAAACGATGGATGGTGGCCCAGGACCGGCCTCTGAGAAAATCCTTGGGGGAGGCCTATGTCCAGCAGTGGACATCTTTTGTCTGAAACATTCCATATCATTGACAAACTCAAGTACAATTCAAATAGCTAACTGTTGACGAAGAATGCTTGTGGGCCAGTTTTTTGGGCACGCAAAACAACTGAATGTAGATATTTACAGCTATAATCCAAGAATATACAAAACAACATTCAAATGAGAAAAATGCGTCTACCTATACAAATAAGGCCCTTCGTATACAGGGCTACGCAAATCTTCGATACTCAACGATTTTAGTCTTCAAGCGACTACAGCCATACAAACCGAGTCGCGGGACAAAATGTCGGCGACGTGACTCGTTTACGAACCTCAATGGGTTTGTATGGGCCTCCGCGCATTAGGCGCGCGGGGGCTCTAAAATCGTTGAGTATCGAAGATTTGCGTAGCCCTGTGTACGAAGGGCCTTACTGTTTACTACCAGTTCGGAAGCCTACAGAGAAGAACTGGAGAGAAACTCTGTAGTTGCTTTTTAAAACAGCCATTATAGTACAACTATTTGTGAGAGCTCACGCTATAATTACAAAGGGACAGATATCAGCACCATGTAGTCACAGATTATCGTCCTTAGCAATGCCACCTGTTCACAAGCATGACGCATGTGACAGCCATCACCCTCCTCAACCATATTGCAGGGAAGAGAGCGACCCGCCACACGACGACGTCACTGACATGAGTGTTTGAGCGTGAGAACTCCAACATCAATCCCAACATTGAAGACATAAAGATTTAATTATTGATATCACTGTAATAGACTTGGAACCCGATGTTAAAATAGTGGGTTAATGAACTATGAAATAACTATTTTGATTCAGAGTATACTTTCAATTAAAACATCTCATCTAAAAGGGTCCTTTATCTACTACTCAACCCATGGATGACCCACTACTGAGTCGGACCTCCTCCATTTAGATAGAGGGTGTACATAAAAATATTAATAACTTTGAAAAAAACTGTGATACACAAAACAAGAATAATCTTGCTGTACATTGTACTCGTCTCTACAGAATAAGTAACTCTTTCATTGGTCAATGTATAAGCTTTTACAATAAACTGCCCATGCCACTCAGCGAATTGCCTCGCGATGTCTTTAAAAAGACGGTCAAGACAAACCTTTACAAAAAAGCGTATTATCGCATTGCCGATTATGTAATCGACCCAGCTGCTTGGGACTAAGCTGTTCAGTGTCAATATTTTATATTATTTATTTATGTTAGTGTACATATATGAAATAGGACCGCAAGGAAAAAATTACAAGCCCTCTGAGCTTCTTGCCGGTTCTTCTCAACAGTGATCGCGTTCCGAACTGGTGGTAGACGGTCGAATGTTTTATTATATACTACGGGGCGACCCGCCCCGGCTTCGCACGAGTGCAATGATGAACCTCTAAATTTATCAGTGTTCCTCTACAATATTATGGATGTATTATACATATAAACCTTCCTCTTGAATCACTCAATCTATTTAAAAAAACCGCTTCTAAATCAGTTGCGTAGTTTTAAAGATTTAAGCATACATAGGGACGGACAGACGACAGCGACTTTGTTTTATACTATGTAGTGACGATGATGATGATGATATGATAGTGATGATGTAGTGATAGTGATGATAATATGTTAAAACTAATATGTTGCCTATTTGTAATTGTAATGGTAGTAGGAATGGAAGATAAATAAATAAACTGTCCTTAACAAAATAAATGCTTTGAATTTGGTAATTGCCTAATGCGCCACGCTGGCCAGATGGATTGGCAGAGGGTTTGTCGACACACCGAGGATGGAATGGGGTGGTGCCATTAAGAATACCAAATCCTTCACATGGGTCCTTTCTTGTAGGAGCTAACATGAAACGTTTTACTTGAAAAAAAAACAATGACTATATTTTATAAAAAAAAAATAGTGGTTTTGAAACACATACATACTCTGGTTGTATGTATAAATAAATATCATTGGACATTTCACACAACGCCATCTCGTTATGGTAACGAGATAGATGATAAACTACTTATATACATTTTATTTTGGAAGTACATACATGTTACTTTTTTTTTTATTTATTTAGGACAAACAGACAAACATTGACAAAAACATAAAAAATATTAATAATATTTAAGTATTACACTTAAATGTACCACCCACGACGTTATCCACAATTTAAATGTTATAGATAGAAAACACCCAGACCCGGAACTTGTAGGTCGTACAAACATTTCTTCCGTGCGGGGATCGAACCCGCGACATGCTGCGCAGCAGCCGATCGCTCAACCACTGCGCTAACCGTGTCGTCATCACGTGTATGTAACACAATCATAAGCGTCCGTGTGGTGACGGATTTAGAATATATAGTGTCACCTACTGAAGGTGTCTTATGAGCTGGCAAAATACGTAAGGCCAAAAAAACTTAGCTGCAAGAGAAGGACAAGTTGAGCCGAATCCCTGTGTCAACCCGTCTGGCCAGCGTGGCACAGTAGGCTAATTTCCCTCCTGTAACTGGGGGAGGCCCAACCCAGCTGTGGGTCATTTACGAGCCGAGTAGTTGTAACACAATCAAAACAAACTTCCAACATTCTCTCTCGTGACATAAGTCGTTCGTAGATCGTTTGACATACATAGTCAGACATTGCGTAAGGCGGCGCGCGCGCAGTCTGGCACCGAGTGCCTTCTGTTGCCCGCGGTTTTGCAAGAAGCGGATATCAGGTGAATTCTAGACTCTTTTTATATCTAGGGTGGCGATCAAGCATACAAATCATCTGATAAATAAATAATAAATATCCTTGGACATTTCACACAACGCCTGATGTTAAGCGGTTTTCGTCATTCACTATATAAACAGACTCTTTCCATGCTTATCGTCGTCGTATCAGCCTATAAATGACCCACTATTGAGTCGGGCCTCCACCAAATTCATAGAGGGAAATTAGCCTACTGTGCCACGCTGGCAAGACGGGTTGGCACAGGGTTTGTATCAAGTTTTCCTTCTCATACGGCTAGGTGGCTTACGATCCTATATACGCCTCTTACGACACCCTCAGGATAGTGTGGGTTGGTGACATTGTGTATTGTAAATCCGTCACCATTATATATCCTCCTCCCCATGCTTATGTATCCTCGGATTATATATCCATTAAGATCGTCAGAGCTCTACGTGGATATTCAAACTCAAAAGGAACTTTATTTACGTAGGTTTTATCACAAAACTCTTACAAATCGTCATATTTAAAATTACTAATACCATCTTACGACCCTTGTCCCACGATAGGTGGTAGTCTCCATTCACACTTATCAGTCTGCATATCTACATTCACACCTTTTACACACAATTCCTCATTCTTACAATCCACCCATATCTTTAGATCTCCCACAACCACAACCCATGCTGAAACTACCACCGATTCACTCTACACTTGTGGTGATGGATTTAGAATACATAGTGTCACCACCCCATTATATCCTGAGGGTGTCGAAAGAACCGACAAAAGGAAAGTACAAGTTCGGCAACCTAGCCGTAAGAGAATTAAAACTAGGTCAGCTTGGCACAATAGGCTAAAATGTTTGGTATCAAGAAAAAAAATATCCTTTTGGTATAATACTCTAAAATGAAAAAAAAACTGATATACTACAAACTAAAAGAAAATTTACTGACCTCAACTACAAACGGGTAAACATACGAAATAGAGAAATAGAGTTTTAAAATTTCAGGAGATAGAACTTTCTTTTTATTTTTCTCTTCTATCCACTACTTACCCAGAATTTAGAAAAAAAAGATGTTTTTTTCAAAAGTCGGGTGCCAAGTCCACATAGCTTAATTACCCTCAACAGTGGGTCTTTTAAGGCAGGAATACAACATCGCCGTTACTACAATATTACCAGTTAATGGGGTGAAAAAAGTAACTGTAAATTGGGAGAGTTAATTGTACATGTGGTGTAATGAATAGTGTATTACGTGACTGTTCAGTTTTCCTTAAACACACTTTATAATTGCCGACCACAATCACGAAAACAAAATCGTGTTCCAAATTTAAAAAAGATTTTTCTTACAAAAACGAAATTGCTTCATTCTGCGTAACGTCGACCAGTACACAAAAGGCATATTAACGAAAAAAAGTGAAAGTCGCCACTCACACACTCATAAGTACGCCCACATTCGAATTATATTCATATACGTATTCCTCTAATCTCTGGTTGATTCATCATAGTGTAGGCCGATTATTTATGTCCACAACATGCAAATGCGAATATATTTGAATTTGTTTAAGTAAATGTACGTAATGATCGAAATCGATTTACACGGTAAATGACATCGATTAGAACAACGAAATTCATTATTCGATCTTCGGAACGCAGCATTACACAAATTTAATGTCACCAATCGATACCATCCTGAGCGTGTCGTACACCAGCCGCAAGAGAAGGAAATCTGCCAACCCGTCTTGCCAGTGTGGCATAGTAGAATAATTTCCCTCCATGAATTTGGAGGCACGCGTACTTAACCTATAAAACTCAAAGGTTAAGACTGGTAGCAGACGGAATGGGATGTAAAAAAGGATTTACACATATTGCGAGAACAGATTTAGTGGGGACTAAATTGCGCTAAAATATAAGCAATATTTTTTAATCATAGTTAAAAAATATTTTAATTAGCATTGAAAATGTACTACAATATGGCACTTGTTACCTCATTATTTTAAATATCAGGATATTATTAGACCTTTAATATGACTCACAAATAAGAGCAAAAAGGCCAAGTAACAAGGCGCAGAATTAAAAAAGTAACTGAGCCTAATCAAACAAGTGTCAAGTCATCACGTACATGCTTATTTTTTTAAATTCAAATTAGTTTAATTCCGCATTACATTTAGAACCTTACGCAATAATCGCAAAAAAACTAACAAGAAACGTTACTGACCTATCTCATTAATCTGTTGTTAATCTAGATTAAATACGCAAATTAGGTTATACATATAAAATGTAGGTTATATTCATAACAGTACATATTTATAAATCGAGATTTGTTCAATAATTTCAAGTGCATTCTGAAAAGAACTCTAAATGATTACCTAATTATATATTTTTTTTTTTTAATTTTCTATTTTAACCTGACTATTTCACAGCATTTGCAAGAATTTATTCGATAAAAAAAATTTTGATTCTGTCATTTTGACGTACATTGCATATTGGTTCTGTATATGTTGTATTTTAATACAATTTTAATTAGATAATTACCATTTCAGCTCATAAATAACTCTTTGCTGAGTAGGCCCCCTCCAAGTTCATGGAGGGAAAATAGCCTACTGTGCCACGTCACCATGGCTCGAAAAGTACCAGGACAGCATAAAGTAGAGGCGATCATACTTAATTTTCTTTATGAACAATTTCTCTCGTTTAGACTAAAATTTGAATTTTTTTAATGATCCTCATGATTATTTTTTTAAAAGCATTAAAATACAGTATATATATATTTTAGTATATATATTTTTTTAAATAATACGGAACCGTCATACAATACTATCAAAGTAAGTACCAGGGTAGCATAAAGTAGAGGCGGTCATATTTCATACGAAGCAATTTCTCTACAATATACTAAAATATCCTATTACAGAAATTAGGATCCACATTATACCATTGTTCCATAAACGTGCAAACATAAAATAGTTAAAACCAACATTCAAATCGACGGAAGTCGTTAAGTAGGCCACGAGAGGCGAAAATTTCGATTCCGTCGTCCTTAAACCGTGTTTTACTGCCATAGCTTTAAGGTTCACTTTAGTGGAGCCATTTATACGCGGTGAAAACGAAAGTTGAAAGACAGCATTTTGCACAAACGAATTTGAATACTAAATATTTGGAGCCAGCGATACGGTACGAATAACCGACCTTCCTTAACATGACCATATTTCAGAAAAGATGTATCCTCCCATATTTTGGGAGAGGCGGATTAACTGACGTATAGTGACGGACTTAGAATACATAGTGTAGAACCACTAGAGAAGGAAAACTTGATATGAATCTCAGTGCCAACCCATCTGGCCAGCATGGCACATATCTAGCAGAGCCAGACGTTGCTTCTAGTAGAAGTAGAACTACTTCTCAGCCCATAAATACCCCACTGCTGAGACGGGCCTCCTCCAACTACATGGGCCAACCCATGGTTAAGTGTCACATTTTCCTTCTTTTGCGGCTAGGTCTTCGGCCTCGTCATTTCCTATTGTCGACTCTTACGACACCCTCAGGATGAAATGGGTTGGTGACACAAAAACGTTGATACGCGTATTTTCTAATCTGAAATTTCGTCCGAACCTGTACAGTTTTGGCGTAGTTGAATATGTTCAAATAAGTTGATTCAAACTTACGCATCATCACTACATAGTATAAAACAAAGTCGCTGTAGTCTGTCCGTCCCTATGTATGCTTAAATCTTCAAAAGCACACAAACAGATTTTGAAGCTGTTTTTTTTAATAGATTAGATTCAAGAGAAAGGTTTATATGTCATAATTGCACCCATGCGAAGCCGGGGCGGGTCGCTAGTTTCAATATAAGTAAGACTTGATTTTGTGATGGAATTTATTTGTGACGTATTGTGTACGCGTACACATGACGTCATAATATTGTTTTGCAGACATGAAAGGATAGCTTGTTATTTTCCGTGAAAATACCTGTTTACTATTAAGGCTTATCTGTCTATCCATTGATATCCCGTGAACGATAACCTATATTTGTTATCATTAAATTTTCAGACTGAGTGCTAATAAAAATAAAATTTCTTGCATCAAAATCATCATCAGGTTTCTTCAAATATGTAGAACTAGCGACCCGCCCCGGCTTCGCACGGGTGAAATAAAGATAAAAAAAGATAAAAATATTTTATTTCATCTCCACAAAAATTACAAACAGTTATTAAACATTTGTTATTTTTTTCTTAAGACTATCAAGACAACAGAATGTAATCTGTGGGAGATCTGGAGTCAAAACTAAGCCTATGCCTGTATTTTAGAATCATAATTTTAGAGATAAATGAATAAATGATGAACATCTAAATTTATGCATTATACATACAAACCTTCCTCTTGAATCACTCTATCTATTAAAAAAACAGCTTCAAAATCCGTTGCGTAGTTTTAAAGATGTAAGCATACATAGGGACGGACAGACGACGGCGATTTTGTTTTATACTATGTAGTGATGATACTCGACTCAATACGATGCTCGATGGCCTCTGTCGAGCCTCCGAACGAGTCGGCCTTAAGATGAACATGGAGAAGACGAAAATCATGTCTAATATCCATGTCCAAGCCACTCCTGTTAACATCGGAGGTTCTACTCTCGAAGTTGTTGACCATTACATTTACCTGGGACACACTGTCCAGTTAGGTAAGTCCAACTTCGAGAAAGAGGTCAATCGTCGGATCCAACTCGGGTGGGCAGCGTTCGGGAAGCTGCGAAAGATCTTCTTGTCCACAATACCGCAGTGTCTGAAGACAAAAGTCTTCAACCAATGTGTGTTGCCAGTGATGACATATGGAACAGAGACGTGGTCGCTCACTATGGGCTCCATCAGAAGGCTCAAAGTCACCCAAACGGCAATGGAGAGGGCTATGCTCGGAGTTTCCCTGCGAGATCGAATCAGAAATGAGGAGATACGCAGGAAAAACAGGGTCACCGACATAGCCCACCGGATTGCCAAACTTAAGTGGCAGTGGGCAGGGCACATAGCTCGCAGGACCGACGCCCGATGGGGCAGAAAAGTCCTCGAGTGGCGACCGCGTTCCGGAAGGCGCAGTGCTGGTAGGCCTCCCACACGGTGGACCGACGACCTGGTTAAGGTTGCCGGAAAGCAGTGGATGCGGGCGGCCCAGGACCGGCCTTTGTGGAGATCCTTGGGGGAGGCCTATGTCCAGCAGTGGACGTCTTTTGGCTGAAATGATGATGATGAGTGATGATGATGATGATATAAAACATCCTCTTGAATCACTCTATCTATTAAAAAACAGCTTCAAAATCCGTTGCGTAGTTTTAAAGATTTAAGCATACATAGGGACGGACGGACGACAGCGACTTTGTTTTATACTATGTAGTGATAGTGGTAATGAAGACCACCAACCTGGAAGAATTTCGCACGTCGTTGATGACCCTGTGTCAGGTCTGCTCCAAATTCATGGGCATTAGCCTACTGTACCACGCTGGCAAGACGGGTTAACACTAGGTTTCTATCCAGTGTTTCTTCTCTTGCATCTAGGTACTCGTGCGTTATTTTAGTCTTACGAAACGTGTGCTGACGGATTTAGAATACACAGTGTCACCACCATATTCCATCCTGAGGGTGTCTTGTATTCTAAATCCGTCACCACAAGGAACCGTTACCAAATCAAGACAGACCGAACTCAAAACTCTAACTCTAAAGGACTCGTTGGTCTAGTGGTTAGATGTGCCGCCTTTGGATCAACGGGTCCCGGGTTCGATTCCGGGGTCGGACAAGTGTCTTTGTCTAAACCAGAGGCACTGGCTCGAAGTCTGGGTGTCATTTCTATCTATAATATGTATGTATTTACAAAAAAAAATGTATATAAGTAGTTTATCATCCATCTCGTTACCATAACACAAGCATTAAGGTGCTTAGCTTGGGACGAGATGGCGTTGTGTGAAATGTCCAAGGATATATTTATTTACCTTTTGTACTAGGTTTATCACAAAAGTATTATAAATCGTCATATTTAAAATTATCATTATCTTTTTACGACGCCTGTCCACAGGATAGGAACCACAGTGATATTTGCGGAAATAAAAAATAATATAATTAAACCACGGTCTCAAGGTTTGAACATACCAAACGGCCACAGAAGCGCTATTATCAACCGTCGGTCATTGCTATTTTGGCAAAGATAATCTTTTTGCAAATGTACGTACTTATCATTTATATAATACTGTGCGTATTTTTATCTGCAGGGTTAAGGCCGTGCGTTGTGCCTAAGTATTGCGCGGTTGCTATCAAAAACTCAATGTTTCTGTGTCAGCCAGTCATCAAAAAATACCCGCCGCTAAAGTCGGTTTTATGACAAATTTTATGAAGAGATATTAGCCTACTATGACATTGGTCATTTTTAATAAAACTAACTCCTTTTTTACGTATTTAGAATACACAGTGTCACCATCCCATTCCATCCTGAGGGCGTCGTAATAGCCGACGAAAGGAAATGACAAGGCCGATATCCTAGCCGCAAGAGAAGGAAAACTTGATACAAACCGTGTGTCACAGTAGGCTAATTTCCCTCTATGAACTTGGAGGAGGCCCGACTCAGTAGTGGGTCATTTATGGGCTGAAATGATGATGATGAACTCCTTTTTTATAATGGGCGGGCTGGGGTATGTGGGAGTCCCGGTCCCGATGTGATTACGACCGGTTTACCCACTAAAACCTACTACTGCACTAGGTATTGCGGGGGCAGTTTGCAAACATGTAATTCACGAGCACAAATGACACCCAGACTCAGAGCAAGTGCCTCTTGTTTAGATGAAGACACTTGCCAGACCCTGGATCGCAACCCGGGACCCGGTGATCAAAGGCGTCACATCTAATGCCTTTTGTTTATGTTGTCGCTGGGGAAATGCTTTATGCATACCACCGCCCCCCGGGGGACAGGTCGGTGATTATGTGGGACTCCAACAAGGGTCGTCTACCCAAGAGTCGTCTACCCACTAAAACCCCAGCGGTATACCCTCACAAGGCGCGCTTGGGGCGCCACAAGTTCGCGTAAACGTATTCTACTGAGACGCCCCGGCGTGGTTACGACCCCCCTCCGCCCCAGCCTCCGACCACGGCGCGGGTCATCCGGAGCTCCCTCCTTTACGACCCGCCCGGCAGCCCCCTTCTGCGACATAACGGCCTCGCAGAAGGAGGCCCGTCAGCCCTCAGGTTAGCGACAACCCGAGGGCGTTGGTGCACCGCAGCGGTCCAGGACTCGCAGGGCAACTCTGAGGACTCTTCGTCTCACCTCTTCCCGTGGGCCCGCCGGGCCTGGGAGGCCCTGGCCGGTATGGCCCCACGGATCATTGAGGCACTCAAGCCCCTTCACCACGACAAGGTGGCAGCACAGTCGAGGGGGTCACATCTAATGCCTGGACCAACGAGGCAGTGAAAAGTTTCTTCTTAACTTCGGCTAGGTTTAAATGAATGGGTGACACTATTCTCATCTCTGTGCATAAATTAAACGGCTTAGCACAAGATTTGTATCTAGTTTTCCTTCTCTTGCCGCTCTGTTACGCTCTTGTGTTACTTTAGTCGCCTCTAACTTCTTCTTCTCTTAGTTAGTCACTATGTGAACACTACGGTCATTTAAAAGCTGGTCTTTATCAATTTTATCCATTAAAATCTTAACCATATCAAGAGCTCTTTACGAGTCACAGTTCATAAGTATTACCGAACCTAGTTCCGAACGATTCTTCGTTACACAATCCCTTGACAGTTTAGTGAAAGTAAATCGCTCTAATGCTTCCATTACCGATTAGCCTAATTAATGTTGCATACAAAATTTTCTCTTCTGGATTACCATAGAAATCCCTAACAAATTAACTGATCAATTAACATCCTACCAGTGTTCCGATAATATAATGTATTGCATCCAAATCACATACGAACTACAAACAACGCCCAATCGAAAGCGACAGTGATTTAATTCGGTTCGCAATACACGTCTGCTCATGCTAATATTGAACCTTAAGATTTTGTAATAAGGGACACCATAAATAATAATGTCAATGAAAGCAAAATTGCGGATTCTGCAAATATTGAAGGTAAAAGTAGATCCTGCTTATTCGCTGTAAATTATGCCATTGATGATAAATTGCCTGATGTTGATCACGTTAGCACTTATAAATATAGATGAAACAGCGCGCAGTGTTTTAGTAGAACTTAAGCTAAATTGTAATATTAAGATATACAACAATTCTCCACTTTCTATTGTTTTTTAAAATGCCAATGCTGGCACCTGATGTAGCCGTGTAAGCTATATTACGCTATTTTGACACGTTCCACCTGCACATAGCTTAAAATTAATCAGTTGAGGAATGCTGTGGGTTTTAGTGGTTGATTCGTGGGTCAACCATATTTACGTGTCTCGGAGTACCAGTTGTTCCCAACGGCCGGGTTTCATGAAAATTAAGGCTACAACATTACGTATATTGATAATATATTGGTCTTTTGGATTTCGGTCAAGTGACAGGTTATCTGCTAAATGATGATCTGCCGCCGAAATGCAAATGCTCCTAAAACACCTGAATGTATGAAAGTACTAACAGATAAAACCTTGGCGTTTGGTTTGGAATTGTCATATGCGATACATTTTCTGTGGAAAAAGATTACGTAATAAATATATTTAGCTCAATTTATTGATATGCCTACAACGTTTATGTGGTTGGATCTTCCTAATCATTGCTGGTTCATTTTAAATACCTAATCCAAACGCAATACGGCTTCATAAGAACATGATTCCAGATGGCTTGCAAATCCAAATCTTGAACTGAACCAATTTAGATAAATCGCCTAACAACACTATGGCGCTCTTTAGGTGGAGACCTATGTCCAGCAGTGGGCTAATGTGGGCTGATCCTGATGATGATGATGATCTAGCAAAACTCTTTCTACATATTTCGACAAAAACTATTTAAAGACACTATAATTAGGTATTGGTAGTTGTAATAGTAATCAAACGGCAAATCAATAAGAAAGTTGCCAATATAACATAAAAAGGACCGTTACATACTTCAGACACGACTCTTAGGCCTGCAGAATTAGCCTAAGGCTACACTGATTAACATTATAAACTTTCACGCCAATGATTCAAAGTAAAACGTGACCTTATTATTAAAAGCACATGCTGATAAACGTAATAGTGATTATAAAATAGTGAAACAATTGCGAGTTTAAGAATAACATTAGACGAAGTTCGCACGTGATGTGAGTCCTGCAGCTTGATTTGAGTAACCATTTCAGGATTTCCCTCTGGGATGACTTATTTGTAGTCAAATGGATGCAGGTTAGGTATTCAATTAGTTTGATTAAGACGCTAAATATAGTGAGGAATATTTTGGTTTGTATCTTTTAAAATTATATACAGTGCGAAATTAATGTATTATTACAGCCAGTAAGTTTTTTTTTGTGTAATATATTAGAGATATACATTGTTTACCAAATCTCCTGAACCTTGTGAATATGTCTCTGTATTAACTAAAGTAAATGAGCCTCTGGGTCGATAATTAGTGGAACGTAGATTAAATGTATTGAAATAATTTTTGTATTATATATTAATAGATTATTTCTTAGGATCATCTGTTTTGATCTTATGGATCGACTCTACAGTGGGTAATTAAGAAGCTGTTAATTATTAATTAGCGCAGTGGTTGAGCGATCGACTGCTGCGCAGCATGTCGCGGGTTCGATCCCCGCACGGAAGAAGTATTTGTACGACCTACAATTATTTGTTCCGGGTCTGGGTGTTTTCTATATCTATAATATGTATTTTATTTATTAATTACCAACTATCTCCGTGTGCTGACGGATTTAGAATACGCAGTTTCACCTACCCATGCCATACACAGGGTGTCGTAAGAGGCGACTAAGGGAACGAAAGAGGCAAATCACCTAGCCGTAAGAGAAGGAAAACTTGAAACAAACCTTGTGCCAACCCGTCTTGCCAGCGTGACACATAAGGCTAATATCCCTCCATGAATTAGGAGGAGCCCGACTCAGTAGTGGGTCATTAATGGGGTGTAACGATGAACGATAAATTACCAACTATAGAGTCAACCTGGATACGAACAATACCGTGCGGACTGATTTTATTTTATGTAAATATCTTAATTATTATCACCATCATCATCATTTGAGCCAAAAGACATCCACTCCTGGACATAGGCCTCCCCCAAGGATTTCCACGAAGGCCGGCCCGCATCCATCGCTTTCTGGCGACCTTAACCAGATCGTCCGTCCATCGAGTGGGAAGCCTACCAGCACTGCGCTTTCCGGAACGCGGACGCCGCTCGAGGACTTTCCTGCCCCATCGAGCGTCACTCCTGTGACCTATGTGCCCTGCCCATTGCCACTTAAGTTTGGCAATCCTATGGTACATTATTGCGAAGAAATAATTTGTTAGAATATAAAATTAAAGAGTAATCTTTTTAATTTAAAGCTATCATTTTGATCTTAATGTAGATTAGAATAATTCTAAAGAATTTTAAAACTGATTGCCAAATTCAACTAGCTTAGATGCCTCATGAAATTACGAAAAAAAAAAAGAGTATTGCAATTAGTAAAATTAATAAAGTCTACCTTTTCATAACGACTTTTAAAACTTTTTTTTAAACCAAGTTCAATACACATTTGAATTAATTAATTATTCGGAAGAAAAAAATCCTACGAATTCTAATTTAAAATGTGTTGGCTGAGTTTCTATAAACAGAATTTAAAAATTACTGATCTTTTAAATAGATTTTATGTATTTTTTAGATATTACAATGCCACGAATTACATTAATAAAACGATTTCCATATAATTTACAAATATAATCTGGTAATTTACCCTGTCGAAGCGCAGTTTTAACGCATCATTAACAAACGAACTAATCATTACTAGAATAATTGAGCAATTACCTAATGATGACATTTACAATTAAATTGAATCATGTGAATAGATAACAAAGAAAAAAACCACGTTACAGCAAGACCTAAGCTGGAACTAGAACTCGACAAGGAAGATAAACATTTAACGGAAAAGGAAATGTTAAAGTGGCGTATGGCACACGTTGCCCCAAATCCAATATCAACAACTCCATTCAAAGAAACACGACCAACACTTAAAAACTAATTGCGTAACACCCACATAAAAATACAAGAAACTTATTTACACCATGTGATTTACGACTTTCCATGCGTCGTACGAAAATTGACGCACACATCGCAACGGATGTCACACAAGTGCAGGACGCATACATTGAAACGCACGCACACGCGTGCGCCCGAACTATGAACTCACCTATGGTCAAAGCGAGTGATCCGGCGCCTGTGGTGCCCCTAGCTGCAGCATCGATCGGCACAGCTCCGTGATCTCCGGGTGGTTCAAGTTTATCAGATGCACGTACATCTGTTTATGTAGGCTCAATTCCCCGGACACCGCCTCCAGCCTCTTTAGCAAGACCTCTTTCTCCCTCAACAATGTTTTAACTTTCTCTTCAACTTCCCTGGAACGCACCTTGGCTTTCTCGCGGGACTTCCTCACAGCTATATTGTTGCGTTCACGTCGCCTCCGGTATTCGTCTGTGCCTTTGTCTACTGATTTGCCTGAAGACGAGCGCCTCGGAGGAGCTGGTTTGTGTTTCAATAAAGGTGGGAGCAATGGCGCTCCTAGCGGAGGTAACGGCGTGAAGCCACCGCCATATGGGCCACTCACACCTATTGTGGGTTGTGGGTTGTATTGGCCGGTGTACTGCGCACAAGCTAAAGGTCTCCGATAGTCATGAGGTTCTGGAGGCTCCTCTTTTATTGGTGGCGCCTGTTCATGACCAGAACTGGTCTGCACTGGCGCGAACGACGCTCCCGAGTGTACCGGCTGAGGCATGTAAGCGAGCGTCGTCCTATTGTACCTGGGCTGTGGCGATTTGCCTCCAGGAAGTATTTCCTGGAATAGCGCCATGCCCTCATCTCCGCGGAACTGATCCTCGATGAGGTGCTGCAGGTCCAAACTGATCTCCTGTCCATTGAGCTCGTCCAAGTCCGGAGGCGGGAAGGGTGCTCTCTTGTCGTCCACTTGCTTCTTGAGGTCTGGCTGAGGAGGCGGCGGCGGTGCGCCCGCAGCGTCGTACATCTGCGGAGATTCCATCCCGCCGCTCGGGCCAATCACGGGCCCAGCGGCGCTGGTAGCCCGTGCCTCCACTTCAAAGCACTGAGAAGCCGTCACTAAAGCACTAACACCGATGGTCGTAATCCGGTCGACGCGCTAGAATCACGTGGCGTGCTACGTCGGTCTGTAAGCGCGCGTGCGGACGCGTCGGCGGTCGGGCGCGGACTGGGTGCCGGAGCCGCCCGCGCAGTACGCAAGGTTGCCCGGAAGGAAGCGCCGCTGAAGTCGCTGAAAGTCCGCGAGTAAAAGTCCGACACATTTCGGGGGTTGCTAATTTGGGTGTGCTATTGATTCCGCGCGGTTTTTTCGCGCGGTTACGTGTAGGTTGCTAGGTTGTTACGTTGTTTCGGACAATGCATTTTGGAAACTGCGGCTAAATGGCTACGTAATTCGGCGATCGGAAATTCAATTTGTTCGAAATTTGAAACTGTAAATTTTAGTTTTTGTATATTTTTTTAAAGCCACTGAAGCGTGGATTGCATAATGTAAATGTCGCAATAAATAGGTTTTATATTATAGAAAGTTTTGGGACATTGAATTTATGAAGATATTTGAGACTTTATAATATAAATTGTAATCGTGGTTTTTTATTATTATTACATAGTGTATTTTCCTGTTTAAGTAGTTCCTCTTACAAATCTCGTCCTTAAATCCTCAAGTATGGTGACAAACTCATGGTGTATTTAAAATTCGTCTCGACATTGACTATATTTATGCGCACGCAGGATAAAGATACGCAATAACTAGTTTTTAACAGTCCTACAAGGGATTCGTGTGCACGGGGACAATTGTGGGATATCAAAATATTAATAGACCAAGAATAAAATTTTGAAATAAATAAAATCATCTCATATGTTTAAAGTATTTATTGGGCCAAAGAAATGACATTCAAATACTTAAAAATAATAAGAACTATGAACGAACTATACCTAAATCTACTACTACTTTAAAGACCGTTAGTGTGGTGATGGATTTAGAATACATAGTGTAACCATCCCATTCCATCCTGAGGGTGTCGTAAGGGCCGACAAAAGGAAATGACGGCTGATAACCTAGCCGCAAGAGAAGGAAAACGTGATACGAAACCCTGTTCCAACGTGTTAATATATAGATAATTTTGATAAATACATTTTAGAATTCTAATTAGGTTTTTAGATTATGGCTTTGTTAATCTATCTTAAATAAAAAAATTAATTGCTGTTCGTTACTCTCGCTAAAACTCGAGAACGGCTGGAGCGATTTGGATAATTGGTAAATGGTCTTGAAATATTCGTGCGAGTCCAGGGAAGGTTAAAGGTGAGAAATATCAATATCATCCAGGTTTTTTATTTATTGATTCTGAGTAGGTACGAAGTTAGCCGGGTCATCTAGTGTGAAATAAAATTTGACTTTTAGAGGAAAATAGTGAATTACTTAAAAAAAAAAAACTTATAATAATTTAATTTATTTATTTGTTTAATGAAATGGTCTCATTAAAGGCTCATTTGATGAGTCAAAAATACATTTATCATTTACTAATTACTAACACAATGCTGCTTTACAATGAAGAACGTGCAAGCTAAACAATGAAATTTCTTTCTTAAAATAAAAAAATCTTGTAACAACTACACTACTACTATTCAGCCCATAATCACCCACTGTTGAGTCGGGCCTCCGCAAATTACAGGGAGGGTAATTAAGCCTACTGTGCTGGCCAGACGGGTTGGCACAGGAATAAATAGATTTTTGATTTAGACATAGACACATTCTTTATTATCTATTGGCAAGAGACAAAAATACAATGACAAACATACACATGACATAGACCTTAAAATTAATATAGACATCAGCTGTATTTTATTTGTTAAACTAGCTGCCCGCCGCGTTTACTTATTGTCGTACCACGGGTGACGCTGGGGGCGAAGCTAGTCTAAAAAAAGTAGCCTAAGTTACTCCTTAGATATCAGCTACCTATCAGTGAAAGTCCCGTCAAAATCGGTCCAGCCGTTCCAGGGATTAGCCGGAACAGACAGACAGACAAAATTTTTAAAAAAAGTTATCTTGGTCCATGTACTGTGTATACATACTTACGCATTTAGTCAAACGTGGTTATTTTAGTATTACAAACAGACACTCCAATTTTATTTATTTGTATAGATGATAGCCCTCTCCATTGCCCTTTGGGTGACTTTGAGCCTTCTGATGGAGCCCATAGTGAGCGACCACGTCTCTGTTCCATATGTCATCACTGGCAACACACATTGGTTGAAGACTTCAGAGACTGCGGTATTGTATTGTATTGACTGGAAGAGAAGATCTTTCCGACGACCTGGTTAAGGTCGCCGGAAAGCAGTGGATGCGGGCTGCCCAGGACCAGCCTTTGTGGAGATCCTTGGGGGAGGCCTATGTCCAGCAGTGGACGTCTTTTGGCTGAGATGATGTATAGATGATGTTCTCACTGTGTTTAACATCATTGTATATTACAAGTATTTGGAAAAAAATATGATAGAGAGCAGATTGCAGAATCTCATTACCGCATATCTGTATTGCTGTTTGCAGAACAGCCTACCACCATCTTTAGTTTGTTCGTTATCAACTAATTATTGCTATCCAAGTTATTGATGTACATAATAGTATAGATTTACAACGAGTCACTTCAATTAATCCTCAGCCACTTACTTCTCAGCAAACAACTTACTTCTTAGCAAACAACTTAGTTCTCAGCAAACAACTTACTTCTCAGCAAACAACTTAGTTCTCAGCAAACAACTTACTTCTCAACAAATAACTTACTTCTCAGCAAACAACTTACTTCTCAGCAAACTACTTACTTCTCATCAAACAACTTACTTCTCGGCAAACAACTTACTCCTCAGCCCGTATAAGACCCACTCCTGAGTCGTGCCTCCTCCAATTTCAGGAGGGAAATAAGCCTACTGTCTACAGATTATTACTGACGAAAAGGTAGCCGCTAGAGAAGGAAACGTGATACGAAACCCTGTGCCAACGTGGCACAGTAGGCTAATTAACCTACATGTACTGGTGGTGGCCCGACTTAGCAGTCGGTCATGTCATTTTTGGGCTGAGTAGTAGTAGAAAAAATAGTTTCAGTCCAAATTATGCACTACCATAAATGACCCAATGCTGAGTCGAGCCTCCTCTCATCACCCCCACACTACCCCGTAGTCCCCTGGATGCCGGGTGTGCGGTGAGACATTTTCTCCCAAACCAAAAAAAGGGCCTCCTCTCATCACAGGGAGGGTAATTAGTCCACTGTGCCACGCTGGCCAGACGGGTTGGCACAGGGTTTCGTGTTCAGTGTTCCTTCTCTTGCGGCTGCGTTTTCGTAAGTGGTAACCTGTAGACAGTGGGCTGATTTATCATCTTTCTAATTATCTACCTTTCATTTATATTTTTTTGTTAGTTGTAGTTGGTATTCTCTGAAACCAATACGAGTAAAGCCGATTGTAGAAACTAGGGGTAAAAAAATTACAACGCATCTATGAAGGGTGGCCATTTAGGTAGAACCGGTAACTAAACTAAAACATTGTCAAACAAGATTTTATTAATATATTTTTTATTGAGATAATCACTAATAGACCAACACATACACTATGATTTATAAAGTTAAAAAGTGCAATAAAAACTGTAATAGAAATAAGTATGTGTTGTATTTTTTTGAGGTAACGTCTATTTAATGAAGGTGACAATATTAAAACATACATTAAAATAAAATAAATGATATATATGTTTGTGATCTTCACATTTGTAAACTGCCCCCGCTATACAAATACCTAGTATAAAAGGGGTATCGTTAAAAAAAAAAAAATAATAAAAAAAGGTTCTATTGCCTGTCGGCAACAATATCTATAACGTGAATATAGATCAACAATGTTTACATTATCTTTTTTTTAACAATTGCCCACAGTTGAGAAACTTAATAGCTGCAACAATCGATTGGCCACGTTCAAGCGAGTGTCATTCGCTCTATGTTCCTAATCGATACTATCGATTGCGTGTATCGATAGCGACGTGCCGATAGCTGCAACAACAATCGAATATCGATATTTGTAATCGTTGAGATTAGTTGTTTTTAACTATTGGTGGTGCTCAAGCATATGTTCCTCTTAATGCCTTGTTGGTCTAGAGGTTGGACGTGCCTTGTCCCGGAGCATGCTCTCCTATTGGAGAGTGAATCCCGTGGCATTGGTTCGGACTTTCGAGGATCCCTGTCGGTTTTAGTGGGTAGGTCGGGGCGAAATTTACCATCTCTACGCGCCCCAGAGTCCCACATAACCTGGCCACTCCCAACGGACGGGAATCCAGGAGGATCACCGACGTAAAAAAAAATATAGTGGTTGGACGTGCCGCCTCCGGATCAAGGATCCTGGGCTCGATCCCGGGGTCAGGCAAGTGTCTTTAACCAGAGGCACTTGCTCTGAGTCTGGGTGTCATATGTGTTCGAGAATTTCATGTCTGTAAACTGGCCCCAGGGTAAGGACCAGGGGTTTCTTTAAAAAAAAATTGCTTCCGCCGCCGATGTTATACAATGTCAAGAGTGAAGACATGACGGTGGCACTGGAGGGAGGTGGAATTCCCTAAGCTGCCAACACCTTGCTTTTCCTGGCAGAATTATTGCAACACAACTCTTTGGGGTGATTTTATAGCTGTGGTGTTCTGTGAGCAGGTCCAGAGCGGGGGGTTATCCGTTTGGAGAGAGTTTTGTAGTTTAACCTGTACCTTACGGAATCATCCTCACTATCATTATTACAGCCCATACAGTACCACTCCTGAGTCAGGCCTCCTCTACATTCAGGGAGGGAAATGAGTCTTCTTGCCACGCTGACGGATTTTGCATGCTCCCCCATGGGGAGTGAATCCCGTGGCCTTGGTTCGGGGAGTCGAAGATCACCGTCAGTTTTAGTGGGTGGGTCGGGGCGCAATTTACCATCTCTGCGCTCCCCGGAGTGCCACGCACCCGGCCAGGCCCCATCAGACGGGTATCCATGAGGATCTCTGACGTAAAAAAAAAGAGTTTGTATCAAGTTTTCTGCCTTTTGCAGGAATGTGAACTGCCTGTCGCCTCATACGACACCCTCAGGTTAATGTGTGTTAGTGACGTTGCTCCGTGTGGTGACGGATTTAGAATAGATGGTGTCACCACCCCATTCCATCCTGTGGGTTTCGTAAGGAAATGCTGGGCTGCTAACCTAGCCGTAGTTGAAGGAATTTTTTTTACGAAATACTTTGGCAGCCCGTTTGGCCAGTGTGGCACAGTAGGCTCCATGTAACTGGAGGAGGCCCGACTCAGCAGTGGGTCATATATGGGCGGAGTAGTAGTGACATTGCTGGTAGGCGCAGTGCTGGTAGGCCTCCCACACGGTGGACCGACGACCTGGTTAAGGTCGCCGGAAAGCAGTGGATGCGGGCGGCCCAGGACCGGCCTTTGTGGAGATCCTTGGGGGAGGCCTATGTCCAGCAGTGATGATGATGATATATATCCTTGGACATTTCACACAACGCCATCTCGTCCCAAGCTAAGCAACTAAATGCTTGTGTTATGGTAACGAGATGGATGATAAACTACGTAAATACATTTTTTTTTTGTAAATACATACATATTATAGATAGAAATGACACCCAGACTCCGAGCCAGTGCCTCTGGTTTAGACAAAGACACTTGCCCGACCCCGGAATCGAACCCGGGACCCGTTGATCCAAAGGCGGCACATCTAACCACTAGACCTAGTAGTGACATTGGGTATTTTAAATGGACAGGTGGCTCGCCTAACGTTAATGCAACGTCACATTATTGAAAGTATCAAGTAAAATATGCAACACTCGGCATTGTGGCAGAATGCGAATGTGAAGCATTCTCATATTGCACACCGGATGACGGGTGTTTTTTTTATTGTAATAGTGACGTAGACCTGATTGAGCTCGGGTGTTCCTGAGGGTCTCGTAAGAACAGACAAGAGGAACTGACAAGGCCGATAACCTAGCCACAAGAGAAGAAAAACTCCGAAGCCCTGTGCCAACAAGTCTGGCCAGAGTGGCACAGTAGGCAGTAGTATGACCCACTACTGAGTCGGGCCTCCTCCAGTCACATGGAGGGCAGTAGTAGATTTTCAACCCATGTAGTTATTTTAAAGTAGGCTTAAACAAAGGACTTGTTTTTTTTTCTTTTTTAATATCCTTGGACATTTCACACAACGCCATCTCGTCCCAAGCTAAGCAACTTAATGCGTGTGTTATGGTAACGGGATCAATGATAAACTACATTATTTTTTTTGTAAGTACATACATAATTATAGATGGGAAACACCCAGACCCGGAACAAATACGTGTAGGTCGTACAAATTTCTTTCGTGCGGGAATCGAACCCGCGACATGCTGCGCAGCAGTCGATCGCTCAACCACTGCGCCAACCGTGTCGTCAAATCGTCGATTGATAGTATCATTCCATCCTTCACACTGCACTCTGCAAAGCTATACCGTGTAGGAATGAGTTTAGAAAACCTGGAAGCGAAAAAAAAAACTGATAAGAAGCTCTATGGTTTCCCCACAACTGCTGCTCAACCCATAGATCACCCACTTCTGAGTCGGGCCTCCTCCACATTTATGGAAGGTTACTAAGCTACGCTAGCCAGATTGGATCGCACAGGGTTTCATACCAAGTTCTCCTTCTCTTGCGGCTAGGTTTACAGCCTTGTCATTTCCTTTTGTCGGCTATTACGACACCGTGAGAATGGAATGGGGTGGTGACACCATTCTTAATACGTCACCATGGCTAGAATAATTAGGGCTTAAGCGTCAACTGGCCACGTGACACAGTATCTACAATCAGATCATCCAACGTGCAAATTCCCCCGAGCATACCTCCTGCGAATACTAAAGCCCTGGTAACAGCCCCCACCACGCGGAGGGGCGGTGAGTGGCCCGACTGACTGTGACGCAACCCTCTTATATAGTCATGATACTAAGAATTGGACTAACAGTACCGCTTTCAATGATCACGTGGGGCGTCAATGGGAACTGTAAAGTGAAAGTGTCATGTGATTTTACACAGCTGATAATGTAATTAGTGGTTTTAGTTCATATAATATAATAGTATTCTACCAACATCTAAGTTTTAGCCTTATCAGTGTATAAGAATGTTTAGAATTTACTAGCAGCAAGCCATCTGTGGATCATGAACTAATGGATTCGTGGCCCAGACATAGCAGTCGTTAACTGCATAATTTGATAACTCGTTTACTGAAGAGAAGTGTCTCTATTGAGAGTTCTCCTAGCCGTTCGTGGATTGTCAGCAAATGACTACCTGTGTCAATTTCTTATATTTCTAAAATGGAAAAGGAAATTATAGTATGTAGTTTTAAGCATAAGGATTTATAAGAGCTTTGTGGTATTTGTCTAGGCGTGTGTTAAATTCAACCGGTGACCAGAAGTATGGTTATTACTCGCTCAGCGATTGAGCATTGCCATACAACGTGGTATTGCAACTAATCTTGGCACCGTAACCTATAACAGTAAACTGGCACGAATTTATAGTTTTAGTTAATAATGATTTTAGAATAATTTTACTTTAGTATTTTTTATTAATTTAATATGTATTTTATTGTTACATATTTAATTTTTGTCTGGTTCAATAAAACTTATACAATTAAGTTTTTGTTAGTTCGAGCTAGTGCAACAAGTTGTAAAAAATATGCAACAGCCAATTCTGTCCGGCGCGATGTCTCAGTGAGTGGATAAGTAGGCGAGCGACAGCGCAGAAAGTGTTCTACGTGACGCAACCGCGCCGCTAACCCAGTCACCGTGCCTTACCAGACAACTCTAGTTTGGCGGAAACTAAATATTGATCCTAACAATTTATGATATCCTAGTAACTGATCGACACAATTTGCTCCTGGTTAATCTTATCGTTACAGCCCATAAATGACCCACTACTGGGTCGGGCCCCCTCCAATTTATGATATCCTAGTAAGTTACCTACACAATTTGCTCCTGGTTAATCTAATCGTTACAGCCCATAAATGACCCACTACTGGGTTGGGCTCCCTCCAATTTATGATATCCTAGTAACTTACCGACATACTTTGCTCCTGGTTAATCTTATCGTTACAGCCCATAAATGACAGGCTGCTGGGTCGGGCCTCCTCCAAATTCATGGAAGGAAATTAGCCTACTGTGCCACGCTGGCAAGACGGTTTGGCAAAAAACCGGTATATGGTGCCAAGGTGCCAAGATTGCCAAACTTAAGTGGCAGGGCACATAGCTCGCACGACTGCCGTCTGATAGGGCAGAAAAGTCCAAAAGGCAATCGCACGGTGGACCGACGAGCTGGTTAAGGTCGCCTGAGAGCGATGGATGCGGGCAGCTCCGGACCGGCCTTCGTGGAAATACTTGGGGGAGGCCTATGTCCAACAGTGGACGTCTTTGGTCTAAAATTATGTTGATGATAACCGGTTCAGGTACTGGGCGCCAAACTCGCCATTTCCATAGATACGAAATCAGCATTTAACTTGGTATTGATTGGTGATTTTGACAGTTTTGGTGACTTACTAATAGTATACCGTAAAGCGCGTCGTACACGCAGAGAGAATAGAGCTAGACAGCTCGACAACTAATCTAATTTATACTCTAATTTCTACGTACACGTAGCCGAGAGTAGTCGAGCCTGTCTACGTAGACTGTAGTGACACATTAGCTAGGGTAGTCTCGCTAATGTGTACACGTCGTAGTTTGCCCTATGACAGTCACTCTCCGTAATTTTAATCTATCGTGGACGAGGCGCTTTAGGTTTTGATAACAGCACTTTTGATTTTAGCAGATTATACATGCTCACGCACGTTGATAGAAAATAGCAAGTTTGAGGCTCCGTATTTTTTTACAAACCACACCCAGACCAAAATCTGGTTTACACAATCAATCTAATCCAAGCATTTGCTAACTGTAGACTGAAATACCTTGGAATTCTTGAAACTCAAACTCAAAAAGAACTTTATTTACGTAGGTTTTCTCATAAAACTCTTATAAATCGTCATTTATAAAATTACCATTATCATCTTACGACCCTTGTCCCACGCTAGGTGTCAGTACAGTCACACCTTTCATACACAATTCCTCATTCTTACAATCCATCCATCTCTTTGGATCGCCCACAACCCTTGCGTCCATCCAAATTCATGCTGAAACTACCACCTGTTCGGAATGCTGCTATACAGAGTTGGTCTTGTTTACAAATGACCCACTACTACGGTCTCTTCTGTTCCAAGCTGGCCAGATGACTTTCATATCGAGTTTGACTTCCATGATGGCTGTCCATCTAGTTCCTTTTGTACCTCTTTCAAAACTCACTAGATGAAATGAGTTCGTAGGACTGTCTGTCCCTGCACGGACCCAATACCAGACAAAGATATACATAATACCATAGCTGTAATCTGGACCTTTGAACTTCTTTAAAGCCAAACTACATAGACATCTTTGCCTTCCATCTAGCGAGATTGAGGTTTGGCAAAAGTGATATTTCTACCAAATTTCAAGTCTCTAGGTCTTATAGTTCCAGAGATATCGTGATCAGTCAATCTATCTATAGAACAGCTCCTATATACTCGTATATATCGATTAAACTTCCGACCTGTAAAATCTATCTATCTATCTATTTAAATAAAAATCAATTGTTGTTCGTTAGTCTCGCTAAAACACGAAAACGGCTGGACCGATTTTGGCTAATTTTGGTCTTGAAATATTCGTGGAATTCCAGGGAAGGGAAGGGAAACATGATTCTGAGGCGGTACGAAGAAATAAAAATCATAACGATTTATGATATCCTGGTCCCTTGAGGATTTCTTGAGTGAGGAGTGCTCTGTCATCTACCTAGCTTGGTTTATTTTTATGCGCAGTTAGTTGATGACAATACTTTTTTGTTCGACAAACGGTGCACCAAATCATCTAAGCGGTGCACATGCTTGGCCGGTTGTAAAGTCCTCGATCCTCGTAGCCCACCCAGCCTTGGTCACGTATACCAATGAGAGTAAATGATTCACTGGACCAGGATGTCATAACTTGACAGTAGGTTGTGCAAACTAAATAGCGAAAGTTTTAATGCAGTATCCGGGAAGATTCAATACAGTGTTTATAAGAAGCCCTGCTTATACGCGTGGTAAATTAATGACGTTTTGGCTTGTTTGTATAATTTGAGAGCATTTTCCTCATTCGTTATTGATGACGAAATATTTTGATGTGTTTGTTATTTGAATGTTACGTGGACCGTTAGAAATGTTATTCACGCTATTCACCTGAATGTTTTAGTATTTCCTTGTAAATGAATAAATAAATAACACAGATCACGGTCAATATGCTACGCAAATTTCACAATCAAAACCTGCCAGTAACTCTTTTCAAATCAAGTCAAATCTCTTCTTATTTGAAAGAATTATTGTGAGCTACCATAGATAATTTTCCATTACCAGTTACTAAAATTTTGTACTAACTAACTATTCTCGTATGCGACATAGAATTTATGACAAAAAAGGTAAGCGAAACTTGAATGTAGGCAATGCTGAGTACTAGGGCATCATTAGTCGTACAAACGTTACGCAAGAGCCCACTCTCACTTTCGCGAGCGCTGCGGTGAGGCCTCCAGCGATCGCTAGCTTCGTACACGTTCTAACATTTATAAACCTCCTGATACTTTCTGCGCGCCTAGTACTTTTCGTCGAATCGCAATAATAGTAACGTAAAAAAAGAAAACCGATTGACACCAAATCGTCTCTACTATTCTTTTGTCTCGTAGCATTATGTATCTGGTGACATTTGTTAGAAAAGGATGGAGAAAAATCAAACCCCGATCACACTTTAAAGTAAAATAATATACTTTATATTTGTGACGCTGTTAAATAACTGTCAACTTGTATATTACATAATAATGGAACAATTGAATTTCTAAACTGATAGCTCCATTTTCGTTTCTTTTTTAATAATTATGCTCAGTCTAGATTTGACTATTTGTTTATTTTGGATACAATAGGCTACGAAGCCAAATTCAAGTTATTCAATGAAATCGGTCAATCGTAGAATGTTGAATAATATTTATTACATCAACATGTTTAGTTCTGAACATTTTGTGTCAGTTTTAAATGCATTGGTTTCTCAGAAAATTGTTAATTCTCAATGAGATAAAAAGAATAAGAAAACTCCAAAACGCTGTACATTATTTGCATCATCATCACTACATAGTATAAAACAAAGTCGCTGTCGTCTGTCCGTCCCTATGTATGCATAAATCTTTAAAACTACGCAACGGATTTTGAAGCGGTTTTTTTAATAGATAGAGTGATTCAAGAAGAAGGTTATATCATTATTGCACCCGTGCGAAGCCGGGGCGGGTCGCTAGTTATTTATAAAATCTTATTGTTATTTTCAAATAAACTTAAACATTCGAATAAATTATACTATATTTAGTGTAGGGATTAAGTTAAGAATACATAATCACACCATCACATGCTATCCTCCTGAGGACCTGTATTGTAAGAGGAATGCAAGAGGGTTTGTATCAAGGTTTCCTTCTCCTGCGGCTAGGCTAGTCTATACCACTGCTCGAAGTATTGTACCCAGCATAATAAGCAACGCGATAATGCAATAAAAAAAACAACGGGTTGCATTCCGGGAGTGCCGGCAGAAGTGAAAACTTGAACCTTAACGTTGTGCATTTTTGAATATTTTGGAATGGTTAGGGAATAATTTCGCACGAATTGCTTTAATTACCAGTATAAAAGTACTAACATTTGTGTGGTTAAATACAATATTTATGTATTGCGCTATCATACACAAAAATGACGATTTATACTACATTAGCTGTGCCCCGCGGTTTTACCCGCGTGGTGAGGGATTTAATTATTCATCAGATTTTTTTCTACTTACTTTTCACTTATCATATTTTGGACAATTCACACAATATCTTTATAAATTGTAGCCTATGTGTTATTCTGATGTATAAGCTATATTATTGTAATGTTTCATTTAAATCCATTCAGTCGTTTTTACGTAAAAGAGTAACAAACATCCATACATACATCAACACTTTTGCGTTTATTATATTACTAGCGACCCGGCCCGGCTTCGCACGGATGCAATTATGCATGTTTTATACATATAAACCTTCCTCTTGAATCACTCTATCTATTAAATAACCCGCTTCAAAATCCGTTATGTAGTTTTAAAGATTTAAGCATACATAGGGACGGACAGACGAGAGCGACTTTGTTTTATACGATGTAGTGATAGTGAAGTAGGATAAAAAAATTAAGAGTACAACGACGGTCGAGCCATCAGCAGTCACCATGCATGGATGCGCGAGAGACGGAGATATTACTTCCTCTCCCTCCGTCTTACGAATTTTCGATCAGATCACGTGTCGTGACGCAAGTTTGACATTTTATACTCATCCCAAGAAAAGTACTCAACGCCGTTTTCACGTTTTCAGTTTTCACTGCAAAAAAACATCACAAAAGACTGTTCACCTGCTCATGTGCAAGATGTTACTGCTAACTGATGCTACATATTCATATTTTAAGCAAAAATCTGAACGATCTGCATCCAGAAACAATAGAACGAAATACCCTCGAACTGGCGAAGTTAACAGAATGAGTCACTCGTCTATGCAATCCCCGACAACAGTCAGATTCAGCTGCAACCCCCACCAGGCACACCGCCTCGCCTGGCGATCGTGCACGTCCATTTACCGCCAAGTTACAAACGGATAGACGTATCAGATTTAAGACACAATTTTAGTCCGGAGTTAAAAGGTAGCAATCTATTCTACGGTGCGTAAGAGTGGTAGTTTGGTCTGCTACTCGTGCGCGGCTAAGGCGCGTCCCTAGGTCGTAATCTAATACGTTTTGCTTAAGCCTTAAGGCAGTGGGAAATACCACCACGGGCACCGCGTGGGCAGGCCGCTTGACATACTTTCGCTGTCTCCTGCGCACGTGACTTACTAAAAGTATAGATGCGTTTTCCTTTATCAAACCATTATTAAAATATCTTGGGTATTAGCTTATGTTTAAAATAAATAATAAATATAATAAATAAATATCCTTGGACATTCCACACAACGCCATCTCGTCCCAAGCTAAGCAACTTATGCTTGTGTTATGGTAACGATATGGATGATAAACTACTTATACACATTTTTTTTTTGTAAATACATACATATTAAAGATGATTACACCCAGACCCGGAACAAATAATTGTAGGTCGTACAAATATTTCTCCCGTGCGGGGATCGAACCCGCGACATGCTGCGCAGCAGTCGATCGCTCAACCACTGCGCCAACCGTGTCGTCAGCTTATGTATTATTTAAGTCCCGACGTTTCAAATGCTTTGCAGCAGTCGTGGTCACGGGAGAGAATAGATGACAGCTGTCTTCAAAAGTACAAAGAAACAGTCTGCAGCCTATAATTTTGTTTTATTGATAACGGATTACACTAAGACCCTTGCCCGACCCTGGAATCCAACCGGAGAGCCGTGATTCAGTGTCAAAATTATTTTAAACAAGTTGGCACATTTTTGATTATTTTTTCACCTTAATAGATACATTATCCGATTGCGAATAGAACGAGATAAAAAAGAGATGTATGAATTGTAAGAATGAGGAATTGTGTATGAACGGCGTGGCTATAAAAAAGGTTTGTTTAAAAGGTAAATTGTACTGAATAAACCATTTTTCTTTCTTTCTTTCTTTCTTTCTATACACGACAACTGATAGGTTTGTATGGTCGTATATGACTACCACCTAGCGTGGGACAGGGGCCGTAAGATGATATGCCAGTATCTATTAAGACGATTTATAAGAGTTTTGTGTTAATGTTAGTTCAAACTCAAACTCAAAAGGAACTTAATGTAGATAAATAAAGTTCCTTTTGAGTTTGAACTAAATATAATGAGAGACATTTTAAGAGGGAAGTTACTATACAGATTTTTTACTATCTATTCTTTTTCAAAGTCAATATAAACCAACGTGCTATCTCCTCTGTAGTTGTAGAATTTGTATAGGACGCGTTTGGTTCTATAAGTTTTTATCACCTTTTTAGTACTACAGTTTTTTTCCAGTCTCAAGCTAAGCAACTTAATGCTTGTGTTATGGTAACGAGATGGATGATAAACTACTTATATACTTTTTTTGTAAATACATACATATTATAGATAGAAATGACACCCAGACTCCGAGCCAGTGCCTCTGGCTTAGACAAAGACACTTGCCCGACCCCGGAATCGAACCCGGGACCCGTTGATCCAAAGGCGGCACATCTAACCACTAGACCAACGAGGCAGTCAAAGAATAGAGAAGGAAGACTTGATACAAAACCCTTTGTTTTTTTTGTTTTGTTCGCCTGGCGTAAATCCTTTATGGACTTCCTCGCCGGCCACGGGGATGGCCAGCGAGGGGAGTGTGGGACTCTCCCCCATAGCGGGGGCCTACCCACTAAACCTCCCCGGGGTGCTCCAACTCGCGTCCTGTTGCGGCATTGTGGGATCTGATGCAGAACCACGCCGCCGCAGACAAGGAGGCCCTCCTCCTCTCCTCAGGCTCCTTACGAGCTGATACAAAAGCCTGTGCTAACCCGTCAGCGTGGCACAGTACTGATTTCCCCCCTTGTAATTGGAAGAGGCCCAAGCATGATGTATGCGCTCGACGGTCATATAAAGGCTGAGAAAAATGTGTCCGACTTTCATTTTGAACATGTCTGGACTCGCCCTAAGCCATGACGTCACTTCAAGCTTATGAAACACTTTCTAAAATATTTGAGAGAAGCCTTAAGTACAACTTAAAGTGGACCCTTTTTTATCATCATCACCTCAGCACAAAAGATCCTGCTGTGTCGGGCTTCCTCCAATAACATGGGGGGAAATCAGTACTGTGCCACGCTGGTTTTGTATCAGCTCGTAAGGAGCCTGAGGAGAGGAGGAGGGCCTCCTCGTCTGCGGCGGCGTGGTTCTGCATCAGATCCCACAATGCCGCAACAGGACGCGAGTTGGAGCACCCCGGGGAGGTTTAGTGGGTAGGCCCCCACTATGGGGGAGAGTCCCACACTCCCCTCGTTGGCCATCCCCGTGGCCGGCGAGGAAATACATAAAGGATTTACCTTGGGCGAAAAAAAAAAAGTGTTTAGTATCAAGTCTGCCTTCTCTATTCGTCATTCATTGCGTTAACGTGCTGCGTGCTTCTCTCATCTGGCGAACTAGCTCCCACTATGCTGTTTAGTGCTTTTTGTAAACAAGACCAATTATTTGAAAAAAAAAAGCAACTACAGAGTTTCTTGCCGGTTCTTCTCTGTAGAGCAGCATTCCGAACCGGTGGTAGTTTCAGCATGAATGTGGGTGGACGCAAGGGTTGTTGGAGATCAAGAGAGATGGTTCAGTGTGGTGACGGAGTTAGAATACGCAGTGTCACCAACCCATATCATCCCGAGGGTGGGTACTTGATACGAAACCCGGCACAGTGGGCTAATTCACCTTTATCTACGTGGAGGAGGCCCGACTCAACAGGGGGTCATTTATGGGTCGAGAAGTAAGTAACCATATAGTTTCCATAGAGCCCTTCCCTTCGTTAGTCATGTCTTGTCCAAGCTGACAATTTATAATCATAAAACATAATTACATACAGATTAACAAAAAGGTTATACGTCATTTTATACTTCACTATCACTACTCTTATTATAAAACACTACTTATTATAAAACAAAGTCGCTGTTGTCTGTCCGTCCCTATGTATGCTTAAATCTTTAAAACTACGCAACGGATTTTGAAGCGGATTTTTTAATAGATAGAGAGATTCAAGAAGAATGTTTTTATGTGTTTTTGTTTGTCTGACTGCCTCGTTGGTCTAGTGGATAGATGTGCCGCCTTTGGATCAACGGGTCCCGGGTTCGATTCCGGGGTCGGGCAAGTGTCTTTGTCTAAACCAGAGGCACTGGCTCGGAGTCTGGGTGTCATTTCTATCTATTATAAGTATGTATTTACAAAAAAAATGTATCTAAGTAGTTTAACATCCATCTCGTTACCATAACACAAGCATTAAGTTGCTTAACTTGGGACGAGATGGCGTTGTGTGAAATGTCCAAGGATATTTATATTTATGTGTAATACATTCATAATTGCACCCGTGCGAAGCCGGGGCTGGTCGCTTGTAGAACTTTTTGTTTTTTTTTATATCGAGTATACAGGACCTTCGTATTATACAGGACCTTTATCATTTTATTTTGTATAATTGTTTAGAAGTTTAGAATTGTAAATGTGAGCACTATGTAGTCACCGTATTTATATAACTTATCATATAAACAAGCAGTTGAGAGTATGTCATGCTCGCTTAAAGGTCATGCTGGTGGTGTCGTGTGTGTCGGGTCCTTCGGTTCCCTAAAATATGGTTGAGCTGGGGGATGGCTGGCACATGCGTCATGCTCGTGAACGGGTGCCGCCAGTTGGGGCCGGTCATCCCTTAACTGCTATTGACATACCTACATAGCTTTATATTGATCTCCTGGACACTTCTGTTGTGCAATATGTTACATTGTCCTCACATCTTAGCTTACTATAAATAAACACGAAATCAATGTAACCCAATCAGATGCTTGTAACAGAAAATATGATAAAAAGAGTGTCCATGGAGTTTCTTGCCTGTTCTTCTCCATAGGATCTACTTTTTGGAACATGCAACTAGATTCCTAACTTCACTTTTGACTTTTCAAAAACACCAGTAAATAGGTTCAATTGAAATAAATGATTTGAGTTTGAGTTTGAACATTTCAAGAGTAACGATTGCAGAGTAAGAGTACCTATATAACTACTATCTTCATATCTGAAGACAAAAGTCTTCGACCAATGTGTGTTGCCAGTGATGACATATGGAACAGAGACGTGGTCGCTCACTATGGGCTCCATTAGAAGACTCAAAGTCACCCAAAGGGAAGGAGAGGGCTATGCTCGGAGTTTCCCTGCGAGATCGAATCAAGAATGAGGAGATACGCAGGTAAACCAGGGTCACCGACATAGCCAACAGGCCAAAAGATAGGATATATGAACTAAATAATTATATTCATATTCATTCATATATACAAGCAACATCATCAGGTTTCAAGTAATGTTTTGTTTTTTTTTTTTATGAAAGAGGCAGGCAAACGAGCAAGCGGGTCACCTGATGGTAAGTGATCACCGCCGCCCATGGACACCCACAACACCAGAGGGGTGGCAAGTGCGTTGCCGGCCTTTATTTTGCCCTCCCCAGGGGTGGGGGTGGTTCCTCCGGCCCTCTCGCTCACCGAACGAAGCGCAGTGGCTAAAAGCTACTACTCAAAAGTCGGTCTTCTGCGAGAGTGTGGTACTTACCCGGTCGACAGTCTCTCAGCTTATGTACAGTAGTGTCTAAAGCGAAGTATATAGACTTTTAGTTCCACGCCTAGCATTAATAGTTCTGTTACCCAAATACAGTTGACGCCTACGAATCTGACGCCTACTATGCATGCATTTTCTTGACGTGCTTTATGAGGCACCTCGATGAATAAAGTTCGCAAGCTTCACTTGTTGAGAGCTTTTTTAAACTCGAAAGCACGGGTTTGAGTCCGTCGATCTCTTATCAGCCTCAAGTCTGCTAATACAAGGGTCACTGTTTTTTTAATAAAAGCCCTGGTCTAGGTTTAACCTATGGCAGGCTCAGTTTTCAAACATGTAATTCACGAGCACAAATGACTCCCAGTCTCTGAGCAAGTGCCTCTAGTTTAGGTAAAGACACTTGCCCGACCCCGGAATCGAACCCGGGACTCGTTGATCCAAAGGCGGCAGATCTAACCCCAAGACCAACGAGGCGATTATCTTACCATTTTCCCCAATTCCATCGTGGTCAGTTACCAGTCTCACCGATGTTTGTAAACTGCCCCCGCACTACAGAGTATAAACTTTTTTTCGTTTTTTTTATAATATACGACTGCGCCGTCAACGTTGTAAACAAATTAGCATACAATCACAAGTATTTGTAGTTGAAGATTGGTCAATTTGACACAATAACCTGTGCCTCCATGTGGCCTTGAGATTAACAATTGTTAGTTTAACCACAGATTAGTAAATGAATTGACCTCACTGCAAAATGTGCATTACATTTTTAAAACTAAGTAAAACATTTCTAAAACGTTCTGAGGAGGGAGTCGGAGTATGTTCTGGCTGACGGCTGAGTAGGCCACTCTACGCCCACCTCCTTGCCCCCGCCATAGAGTCCGCTGGTGGGTCGCCCTCCGATAGTCGCTTGCCCGCATAGTGGGCACCTCGTTGGGGCGTCGCAGTAAAATGCGTTTACGAACGTGTGGCGCCCCAAGCGTGTCGTGTGAGGGTATACCGCTGGGGTTTCAGTGAGTAGACAAGTAGCTTCCAGAGTCCCATCGCCGACCTCTCCCCCGAGGGGTGACGGTATGCACAAAGCATTTCCCCAGTGTCAACAAAAAAAAGGAAATTATGATGACACAGTCTGGTCTCTCATTCAAGCGAAAACTCCGAGAGCATCTCCTTGTGTCTTTTTATGGAATCTCTCCTCACTAACCTTTAGCAGTATAAAGTGTATTTAAGTAACGATTTACGAAAAAAGTTTATATGACGAGTGTGAATGAAAGTGTTGGAAGGGAAAGACCTAGGCGGACGTTTAAAGACAAATCAGGGACGTCTTGGAAAAAGACCAGGTCAAGAGTACCCTAAACCGAAGAGCATGTATGAAGAGAATAATGAAAGTGGTCCAAGCGAAACAAGTACGTAAGGATGTGGATAGAAGTGGTCTCTGCCTACCCCTACGGGAAAGAGGCGTGATTATATTATGTATGTATGTATTTTATTAAATATATACACTAATATATATTTATATTTTTATTATATGCTGATTCCCTCAAAAGTGGGACCCCCACCCAATCTTGCTCTGAATGACCTGAAGGTAGACTGGGAGAAAATTCCGTAGGCATTAAATCCGCCAATATGTAAATGTGCATGAAGTTAAATAAATTAAAATAAATGAATGCCATTCATGGCCTGAAAAAACTAGTTTCACTTTCGATCCATCTGTCTTTCGGTCGCAGGTTGGCTACATACGATGCGATAACAGAGCGTTGGGCGTTTGACCTAAAAATTGTAACTCTAAGATGCAAACAATCTTTTTAAGTTTTTATACCAGAGACGGATTTAGGACCGGACTTCTTACCCTTTAATTGGGGCACCAGTGTAACCTGATTTGACTTACTACCAATATTTGCACCGAGCAGATGTCATGTGGTGACGGGTACAGAACACATGTCACCCTCCCATTCCATCTTAAGGGTGTCCGAAATTAACGGCCGAATACCGAGCCGCAAGAGAAGGCAAACTTCAAACGAAACTCTGTGCCAACCTGCCCGGCCAGCATAGCGCAGTAATCTTATTACCCTCCCTCCATGTAGTTGGAGGAGGCCCGACTCAGCAGTATATATATATATATGTATTATAAGCACTACAATTTAAAAAAAAATACTTACGCCCTTAATTATTGGTAAGTGTCATAACTAGAGATATAGGTACAGAACCGAAAGGTATTACGAGACTCCGGAGTCATTAGCGTCCCGACCCACCCACTAAAACGGCAGCGTTCCTCTAGTGTCCGCTTCTGGGCCGCGAAACCCTAATAAGAATTAAGGAATATATGTAACGATGCTTGAAGGATAATATTCAAAACAGCCAGATGGCCAATTTCCTACGGAAAACAAATTTCGTGACAAAAATTGGATCAAAAAAACGTCCATTACTCTGTATACGCAGGACGTAGGCTAAAAGCTATTTGTTACACTCCGTATATCTATATTATATATCTATATCATCTATTTCTTATGTCCGTGTGGTGACGGATTTAGAATACACAATGTCACCAACCCATCTTTAGGGTGTCGTAAGAGGCGACTAAAAGAACGCAAGAGGCAGATCACCTAACCCCAAGGGAAGGAAAACTTGACACAAACCTACACACAGCCAACCCGTCTGGCCAGCGTGGCACAGTAGGGTAATTACCCTCCTTGTTATGGGAGGAGGCCCGACTCAGCAGTGGGACTGGGACATTTATGGACTGAGTAGTATTAGTAAACACGGAATAACCAGGATTGGCATGATATTTTGGATATGAATTAGACAAGATTAATTATTATGTCGGATATTCCACCCCGCCCTTCATCATATCAGCCGAAAGACGTCGGACTCCGTTTCATATCGAGCTTTCCTTCTCTTGAGACTAGGTTTTCAGCCTTGTCATTTCATTTGGCGACACCCTCAGGATGGAATGGGGTGGTGACACTATGCATTCTAAATCCGTCACCACACAGATAAGATGCACAGTGACACAATATAGAAATTTCAACGGAATTGCTTAGAAAAGAACTGACAAGACCTTTAAATGACAGACAGTATTTAATGGTCAAGTTCCTTGAAAGACAGCGGTTTAAAACTGACCTATTGCCTAAAATACAGTGTTGTTAAGATAAACTTTTCCTACCAAACCATTAAACGATATGTCGATAGGCAATTATGAAACTCGTGTTGATGCAACAGTCAATATAAGAATTTGAAATCGATTAACTTTTTGAGTTCCGATTTCTGAAATCGTTATCACTATTACCTAGCCCTTAAAAATCTTACTGCTGTGTCTGACCACCGCAATTACATGGAGGGTAATCAGCTTACTGAGCCACGCAAGCCAGATGGGTTGGCACGGGGTTTGTGACAAGTTTTTCTTCTCTTGTCGCTAGGTGATCTGACTCTTGCGTTCCTTAAAGGTTCGAGCATATTATACCGGGGCGCAGCGTGTCGGGACGGAGCGCAAAAATCCGCTCAAATTTTTCAATGCAATTTGTAAGAACTGTCGCACACTGTGTCGGGCCGCAGCGCGTCGCATTATTGCGACCGTGCGATGCGGCCCGTCCCGCCCGCTGCACCCCGTCAAAGTGTGCTATATAGCAAGCGGATTGGTGTGCATATTTTGGTATTTTCGTGTTCTGTGATGAACCCACCTGTTACTGTAAACTTTATGACTGCTCCATGCGAAGTTAGGATGTGCACAAAAATGAATGAGGAACTCAAAATCCGTCAATGTGACCCGGCCCGTCACTAATGTGCTAGGTACGCATTTTGCGCTGCGCTGCGGCCCGCCCCGAAACGCTCTTAGGTCACCCTCAGGATGGGATGTAGTGGTGACGTAAGTGTCCTAAACCTATCACCACACGGTCATCAACGCCATCATTTCAGCCTAAATAATGTCATGATGATGGTGATGGTCATTCAACCAGACGAGGTGGTATGCCTGAAGCGGGCCGCGGTGCCTATGCCCCAATAAGCGTCTGTCCAATATCCCCAATAACAAAAATAGTCGGGGATATCTTAACCATGCGAATTGCTCGTATACTTCGCTGGCGCGGTGTAGAACTTTTTGGCAATTCTCGCATTCGTAATGTATAAATAGTTCAGATTTTCCCGATAAATTGTGTAAATATAAGTTGTATAGATAAATCTATAAACTTCCGAGTACGCCCCTGCATCTTTCTATTAGTATCTGCTCGACCTATTTAAGGGATTGCAACATAGGGCGACTCACACATGGAATGTATGTCTGTGTGCACTTGTGATCACGAAAGTTTACGCTTGTGTGAGTAGATAGCGTATACGCAGTTGAACACCGTATTTTCTATTGAAATCCCATTATATCTTTTATTTTAGCAAACCTATGGTTATAATACAAGGCTACAGAGTTTATTGCGGGCTCTTCGCTGTAGAGCAACATGCCGAACGGTGGGAGTTTCAGTACGACTTGGTATATGGAAAATGTTGTGATAGACCCAAAAAGAGATGGACGGATCGTGTCAATGAGGACATGTGTACGATAGGACCGAAAGATGATGGAACGTTCAAACATAACGATTTTTGTTTATATATACTAATACGTTGAGGTAACTGTGCATGCGACTACCCGTAAGGTGGCGGTTTTAGAATACACAGTGCCATTCCATTCTGAGGGTATCGTAAGAGCTGACAAAACGACCTAGCCGCAAGAGAAGGAAAACCTGATACGAAACGTTAGGCCAACTCGTCCAGCGAGCGTGGAACAGATGCCTTAATTTATTACACTCCTTGTAGTGGGAGAAGGCCGGACTCAGGAGTGGGATGGTCTAAAATACTTAGGGTCAATGGATAGTACTATAGCATGGTTACCCGTATGGCAGACAGCGCGGCGGATATTCCCAGAGGTGTGAGTGAGGTGTGATAAGTGTGAGTGAGTAGCCGAGGTGCAACGGCCAACTTGCACCTCGGTCTCTCACATTGCCCAGCCCTTTTTTTTAGCCGTGGAAATGCTGCCCATAGAAGGTGGGGATATTTGGGATTCCGGAACACTTGACTGCCCACTAAAACCCCAACGGTATACCCTAATACGTCACGACGATCGCGAGGATGCAATCTACTGTGGCACCTCGACGGGTTGCAATCATCGGCATCCCGGGTAGCGCCGTTTGTCCACCGCCGCCGTCACCCCCGCTCTCGAGGCAACTCTGAGGACAGAGGAGTCCCCAGAGCTAAAAGGCAAATCTAACAAGGCAATTCATAACAACATTTTCTCACATCATGTCCCAGCTGTCATTCTGCCATCGATAGCAACCGTCACGCAGTTTCGTGACAACTGACAGCGAATAGCAGGTACCACTAATTATGACTACGATGGCCAAAACGTAACATGAACAACATTTTCAGCGTCGTCTACAAATACTATTTGAATTATTTATACAGTTCAGAGAGTTAGTGGGCTAATTATATTGCTGTCTAAATGCATACATACGCAACTGATTCATTGTTTACTCTATCTATTTCAAATAGAAAATATATGTGTATCTGGGAAACAGACCTGACTGCCTCGTTGGTCTAGCGGTTGGATGTGCCGAGTTGGACCACGGTTGCCTGGTTCGAGTCCGGGGTCGGACAAGTGTCTTTGTCTAAACCAGAGGCACTTGCTTTGAGTCTGGGTGTCATTTGTATTCGTGCATTACATGTTTGTAAAACGCCACCGCGATACAGGTTATTAAAAAAAAGTTATCTAAAGAAGTAACAGAGCAATAAAATTACCAGCCCATTCCATCACAAGGGGGTCTAAAGAGGTTTTCCAGAGCTTAGATGCTGATGATGATGATGAAGTTATTTACTTATTCAAGATAAAGCCGCTCATGAGAAACTATTTGAAAATGTATATTTTATAAGACGCTCGCGGAAGGCACTTAGTAAAGTCATACCCGACATCATTACACACATATCTTACATTTTATGCGCTCCTGGTACCAACAATTACATAACAGCCGGTTATTTTAACTATCCAGTTAATTTAATCGCAAGCCGCGCTCGGTTTAATCGAATGTATAATCGTCATATTATTAACGCTTAATCCCAATAGTTGAAATATTAATAGTATAATTATTTTATGTACAATTGGTAATTAGATGCGTATTAAGGGAGACGACAATAAAAAAACTGATTTGCTTTTTAAAGATTGTTTGTCTGGTGGGAGATTTTTAATACGTCACCAACCATTTCAATTTGAATGTATCGTAACAGGCGACAAAAGGAACATAAGAAACCACTTACCCATAATAGAATTTATTTCTTGTTACCCTTTTTATTTCTAGACTACTACTCAGCCCATAAATGACCCACGGCTGAGTCGGGTCTCCCCCAATCACATGGAGGGTAATTAGCCTACTGTGCCACGCTGGCCAGACGGGTTAGCACAGAGGTCCGTATCAAGTTATCCTATATCCTATATACGCTTAGGATTAAAGTGACCGAATTCAAGACAATTTTTTTTTGGCAAATCGATAATAACAATTTTATGTACTTTTTTTAAGTGTTTTTACGATTTGCTAAAAGAATGTTTTTTTTTAATTTGGTCACTTTAATATGATATTATTTTGCATGCGATATTTTGTGAAAATAAATTTAAGCTTCTCCGGATTTTTTACATTCATTTATCTCGTTTTACATTCATGAAAATGGGCTTTCCCGATTTCGTTCTACAATATTAATTATTGCGTAACAAGAGCTGCCCGCTTCGCCATGCGTTCGCTCACGTAGACTTGTTTATCAAAAAAATATTGTGCGCACTGATGATGATGATAATTATAAAATAAAGCCCAAATAATTATAACATGGACTATCTGCAAGTGAAAGTCTTATCAAAATCGGCCTAGTCGTTCTAGTCCAGTTTAATTGACGTATGTTAATTACGGTAAAGAAATGGCACTATTGAATGTATCTACATAATAGGTATATCAAGCTATTTAATAATCACTACATCTAGTAGGCAAGTAACTGTTTATCGTATACAACATATAACTAAAAAACTTTATAATTAAATCAATCAGTATTGACAAGGTGGCACTGATACCTTAGTACAACATTGTTGACAATAGATGGTGCTAAGACAAAGTATATAAAGCCATCAGCTTTATATTTTTACTACATCTAGCGGCAAGTAGCAGAACTAAGATTATTATTAGTAAAATGGTTCACAACATGTCAAAAAAATTAGTTCAGCCAATTTTGCAAAGATGGCGCTGTTGCTTTAGTATAAGATTTTTGACACTAGGTGGCGTTAAAACAAAGGAAACAAAATTGTTATTTTTATCAAGTGTCGCTTATGTACGTAATAAAAGCTTCAATACTGGAGCTCTCATTTTGGGCTTGGACTTCTAGTTCAGTTTCCTCATGCATCATTACTTCTTTTAACGCCAGAGCTCTTAGCAATTTGTCAGCCTCGGTGCCTTCTTCGGCTTCCAAAATCCTGTCATTTATCATGTTAGTCAGGTTTATCTCGTCAATAGTGTTGTCGTCGAGGGTACTCGCATTGTAGGTTTGTTCAATAGAGCTTCTTCTGGTGTCAAGGCCGACTTCTCGAAGCTTCTTTTTGGCTAGCTCTATGAAGGTCGGAGACTTCAGCGTTTCCCGAAGCCAATTTTTTATTTTATTCTTTTTATCTTCGACGCGTGCTTTGAATCTAAAAATATAGCAACTTCATCACCACATAATTTATGGCAGAACTTGGTAGAGTGAGAGGAAAAGTGAATGTACATCAAAAGTTGCCACACAGTGAAATTAGCAGTTTACGGGTAAAATAATTAGGTACGTAAATTTTGAGTAAATATAGGAAGGAAGTAGAAAACGAAAACGAAGTAGAAGCCTTGAAACGGCTGAACCTATTTTCATAAAACACGTACACAACGTTGATTTTAGTATAATATGTTCTAAAATATAAAAATCAGATTCCTAGAAAACATACTTTTACATAACAAATCGCATCATAAATTCGTAAACTCCTCTGTTTGTCGAGGGTTCAAATAAGTCTCAATAACAAATAAAACACGTCAACCTATTATGTTAGTCAAAACACTACTCACTTCTGCAACTCCCGCTCTCTCAACCTCGCTTTTTCGATCTTCGGCCTTAGCTCGGGGACGGTGTTGGCCTCATTTTTAGTAATGGTCTCTTCCACCCAGGGCGTGGTCTCCGAGACCCGGCTATACACTCCGGGTGACCGGGGGTCCCCGCACTGCTTGCCACCGAACGAGACGATCCCGAGAAGGACCCCATCTCGCACAGCTGGACCCCCCGAGTCGTGCTATAGCAGGTTTAAATAATAATAATAATAATAAATGTACAATATCATATGAGAATATCATGAAAGATGATATTGGTAATTTTAAATGTGACGTTTTACCAGAGTTTTGTGATAACTACAACTCAGCTCATAAATGACCCTAAGCTGAGGCGGGCCTCCTCCTATCGCAGGGAGGGTAATTATCCTATAGCGCCACGCTGGCCAGACGGGTTGGCACAGGGTTTCGTATCAAGTTTTCCTTCTCACACGGCTAGGTCTTGTCATTCCCGTATGTCAGCTCTTAGGACACCCTCAGGGTGGAACGGGTGGTTAGTGGTTAGCTAACTCCATTTACACAGAGCATTTTCCACCTGCCCTCCGCGACTCATATAGGACCACCTGTCGTTATATGGTTAGACCAGATGTCAGTTTTTACTACAACTACGAGTGTCGTATTTACCAAACATTTTGCGTCGACAACCAAACGTCTGGTTATCACACCGTTCTCCGCCAATGAGACACAGAAATCGACTACCTTCAGTCTGAACGTAGCCGCATTACGCTGCGCACAACACAAAATCAGGTACCAGCGGGACGTACACGGGGCGGGAAGGCAGGGCACCCCCGCCCGCGCCGTCCTTCACCCGCAAGCGCCCTCGCCATCCGCATGTTAGTTATGTGAGCTACGTTCGTATTGGTATGAGATGTACGATGCGCAAGGTCGTACCCACGGCTACATTCAGACCGGCCATAAAGATTGGCGCGGACTGTACATAAAAGTTAAGGTTGGTCAAATTATTGAAATCAAACATTTTTACGTTTTTAACGTGTGTTTACAACCACCCCATTCCATCCTGAGGGCTTCGTAAGAGCCGACATAAGGAAATGAGAAGGTGTCGACCTTCTCATTTCACATCGGATAACCGAACCTAACCGTTTAAAAAGGAAAACTTGATTCGAACTCCTTTTTTTTGTTTGGCGGGTAAAAATGTTTAACCGCTCATCTCGCGTCCGGGGAGACTAGGGGATAGTGTGGGGCACTCACCCACTAAAACCAACTCTCAAGCAGAATCAAAACGTACGTTGCAAGCATCTTTTCCACCCGTAGCGTACCCGGCGCACAGCATCCTCGGCGTGATGTAGAACCGGTAAGATTTCTGGCAGTTCTCCAGCTTCATCACGGGGACCGGCACGAAACGGACACGATCCGGAATGTGTCCGTATCCGGAGGTCTGTGAAAAAGGAGGAGATTCTATAAAACTTAAATAATTACTTACTAACGAGAGGCTATTATTAGGATTAACAAAGAAAAAGGAGAAACACTAATACAATTATGGGGTGTGAGGCTACACCCCATAATTGTATTAGTGTTTCTCCGAGTTTCTCTGAGTCGAGCTTATAGGGTATGTCAATCGATCGTTGTTTCAGCCCAAAAATTACCCAGTACTGGGTCGGGCCTCCTCGAAATTCATAGAGGGAAATTAGCCTACTGTGCCACGCTAGCAAGACGGGTTGGCACAGGGTTTGTGTCAAGTTTTCCTTCTCTTGGGGCTAGGTGATCTGCCCTGCGTTATTTTAGTCGCCTCTTACGACACCTTAAAGGTGGCATGGGTTGGTGACATTGTGTATTCTAAATCCGTCACCACTCGGACACTATTGGTAGAGGTATGTTAATAAAACCACATTTTGGCTCGGCGCCAGTATTATGCTTTCCTTACAGTCTGGCAGCTAACCATCAGGAGGGCTGTATGCATGAGCTGTGGTGGTGCCAAGTCCTCACTCTGTCCATGAACCTACTCTAGGACTTACATCCGTACTGCCCCAGCCAGTCACAATAAGGATGTCTCCTTCTTTCAGGGCATACGTCTCCGAGGGCAGGTTGAGTACCGCAATGTTTCTCCCTATGGGCATGGGCCTGTCCAAGCGTAGGAGCGAATAATCGTAGTCAGCACTTCCTGGTGCGTAGTTTGGCGGGAAGAACACCTGCAAGAGAAATTGTGGCAATTGAATTTCGAAATGACCTTGGCAGCATTTGCGTCTATCCAGACGGTCATAATTTTCAAAATCCAAAAATGTGCAACTCTACCGCTACAACTATTTGTGCGTTTATTAGATTATTATTTTGAAGTATTTTGGCTGTTGTATTATTGACCTTTTCTGCTTCATAACGGCCTTGCAGAAGGTAGCCACGCCAGCCATCGGCTTAGCGACCAACCAGTTTGACCGCCAACCCGAGGACACTGGAGCACCGCAGCGGTTTAGGGCTGCGCTAGGTGCCCTGCGAAAACCCCGGCCCGAGGGCTGACGGGCCTCGGGCCGGCGTTTTCGCAGGGCACCTTCTGCGGGGCCGTTGTGTCGCAGAAGGGGGCAGCGGGGCGGGTCGCAAAGGAGGGAGCTCCGGCTGACCCGCGCTGCGGACGGAGACAGGGGTGGAGGAGGGTTCGTGACGGTGCGGGCCCCTTCTGCCCTCGCCTAAGAGGCCGATGGTGGTTCGGGGGAATCGTCACTGACGAAAGCCTCGATGACTGAGGGCGTCCCTGTGTACCGAGACGTTGTCTGTGATAGTCGCTTGCCCGCGTAGCGGGCACCACGCCCCGAGGTCACAGTAGAATGCGTTTACGCGAACTTGTGGCGCCCCAAGCGCGTCGTGTGAGGGTATACCGCTGGGGTTTTAATGGGTAGACGACTCTTGGGTAGACGACCCTTGTACGACACCGTGTGCTGCTCTTCGTCTCGCCACTCCCCGTGGGCCCACCCGGCATGGGTGACCCTGAGCGGGTATTGCCCCAACGGATCATGAAGGCACGCAAACGCCCTCAACGGTATGATTGACCTACAACACCGGACCTCCTTGATGCCGCAAGCACCGACGCATCTGCTATAAAGTACAATAAGGTTACTAGTCTCATCAAAAAAATACCTTGTCTTTGTAACCGCTTTGGGTATTTACTCGTAGTTAGCCAAACGAGGTTAGACCGGTATCGACCTCAATAAAATTGGGAAAAGGCAAGCCAGATACACTCTTTTGTGGAGGCCTATGTCGAGCAGTTGATTGAAGTGTGCAGATGATGATGATGAAGCTAGATACATAGCATATCCATGGAGTCCTCGAATACTTGGGTCACAATGCAAGGAAAGATGATGATAACCTCGAAAGGCTCATTGTGATCGGCCGAGGCGCCACGACCCTGCATACTGAGGAATAACTGCCAACCCGTCTGGCCAGCGTGGCACAGTAGGCTAATTACCCTTCATGTAACTGGAGGAGGCCCGACTCGTCATACATAAGCTGAGTAGTAATAGTAGGTCGCGAGATATTTGTAGTGCCAGTCTAACCTTATTAATCCTCGCTTGGTATCCTCCCCTATTGTGGAAGGAGCTACCTGCGCGCACGATGAACGGTTGCAATTTTCGTTTGTCACCATCAAATGCTCTGCAACAATTGAATTTATGTACTAAAAAAGTGCCTACGTTGTTAAAGATTTTGTGGCTTAAAATGTTGGAAAGAAGTGCGCGCTAATATGTTGGCCCGCAGCTTTGCTCGTTGTAGTGAGGATGTAAAAATAACTTTATTTAAAGCGTATTGCCAAACTTTCCACGAGTAGCCTGTGGGTCAACTATACGCGTGGTGTATTGGATAAACTCCGAATCCAGTACAATAACAGCTTCAGGGTGCTTTTGAGCTTGCCCTGTTTCTGCAGTGCCTCTGGCATGTTCGCACAGGCACACACCCATGACTTTTTCGCCATGGTGAGATTAAAAACAGCCTCACTATTGCAATGGACGCGGGCAAGCCCAAATAGCATTCCGAGGATGTTATCGAACAAGCTTGACTCACCTATTCTGCAACATTTTATGCGAATACTGGTGAGGCAAGAATAGTTTTGTTTTTTTATTTATTATATTTCACTTAAGTTTTACTAACATAGTTTTTAAGCTGCCTGTCACTAACCTATGGACCTCTGTTGTCTGCCAAATAAATAAATAATAATAATTATTATTATTAGAAATCACAAACAAGAGAAGATAAAGAATTTATTTCCTCATCTTTGGAGTTAAGTAGATATTCTCACGTAAAGGCACACCACTAGTTTGTCAGACAATCATCATCATCATTTCAGCCAAAAGACGTCCACTGCCGTGGCTTTCCGGCAACCTTAACCAGGTCGTCGGTCCTCCGGGTGGGAGGCCTACCAGTACTGCGCTTTCCAGAACGCGGTCGCCATTCGAGGATTTTTCTGCGCCATCGGGCAACAGTCCTGCGAGCTATGTGCCCTGCCCATTGCCACTAAACTTGGCAAAATTTTTTTTCTAGTATTCTAGTATTTGACCTTACCAATTTCATGACACGCGCAAAAATTTATAAGTAAACAGCTCTTACTGTTCGATACTCACGACTCTTTTCCGTATGGATTTAGAATACATAGTGTCGCCACCCCATTTCATCCTGAGGGTGTCGTAAGAGCCGACAAAACGCAAGTTAAGACCGAAAACCTAATCGGAAGAGAAGGAAAACTTGATACGAAACCCGTCTGGCCAGCTTGGCACAGTAGGCTAATTACCATCCATGTAGTTTTTTTTTAATAATTACTTGAATGCCTTTGACCCTAGGCTTGCGTGATGGAAAGCAACGCCAGGGTCTAAGATGGGGCAGGCAATATAAAGAAAAGCCCTGTCGGGTACCGGCTCTCACATACACACGACGGAACAAAGTAAAACTGCTTGGCGCCGGACTTAGATGTGAGGGTGGTAGCTAGCCGGGCGATCCTACCACCAAACAAAGAGTAAAAGTTGGAGGAGGCCCGACTTAGCAGTGGGTAATTTATGGGCTGAGAAATAGAAGTAGATGTACTTACGACTCCATGCAGTGTCCAGCAGTGAGGACCCATTGTTCATCAACGATGGACCCCCCGCACCAGTGCTTGCCGTTCCGGGAGACTGCCACGTTGTAAGGGTACATGTTGATACTGGTCTCCATCCCACCCACGATCCGACGAGCAGCGTAGGACCTGAACGCCCACGCTATACGCCTGTCTTCGTGGCTCTCAGGAAATACTGTACAGGGAATATTTTTATAAGCTGTGGCTTAGTTAGAACGAGTCTGCACACCGTTCAATATATAATTGTATAAGCTATCCTCACTTGATATGTATTTTACCTATATTTAACCCGCCCCGGCTTCGCCCGTGCAAAGCGGGGGTGGGTTATACATATAAACATTCCCCTTGAATCACTCTATCTATTAAAAAAAACCGCTTCAAAATACGTTGCGTAGTTTTAAAGATTTATGCATACATAGGGACGGACAGAAGAATGCGACTTTGTTTTATACTATGTAGTGATAGTGATAGTGATGATAGTGATGATGTATTAATATTGTTAACACTTAAACTTAACACTTAAACTTAAAATGACAATGACATGACACTTACCTACTAATACTATAGTGACAAGTTGAACGGGACGTATGAAACACACTTTTGGCACAAGTGCTTGGCAAGAACTTTAAATTTAGCAGGGCCGGAATACAGAACGCTACTCAAGTACCTATTTGAGACTAGTTGTAGTCTAATTATTTTTTTAAGGACTGAAAGTGCTATCTACGGCCTCGCTCCTAGAATGTCTCTAAAGAAAAATTAAAATAAATACGTGTTCTAACTGTATCATCTCAGTGGTAGATAGTAAATAATTAATTTTAAATGGTATTGTTTGACTCATCTCAGTGGTAGATAGTAAATAATTAATTTTAAATGGTATTGTTTGACTGAGTTTTGATTTTGATAATAACTATAAACTTGAAAATTTGATGTAACGTTCACAAACATATTAATTTGGACAAAACTGTTTTAAAAATAAACACACGGAACAAGAATAATCTTGCTATCATCTCCACAGAATATGTAACTCCTCCATGGGTCAATATATAAGCTTATACAACAAACTGCCCATGTAACTCTAAGAATTGCCACGCAATGCCTTTAAAAAGGCGATCAAGACTAAACTTTACAAAAAAGCATATTACCGCATTACCGATTATGTAAGTGACTGCCTGGAACTAAGCTGTCCAGTGCCATTATTCTTTGTTTATGTTATTATAAATATTACATTAAATATGCCCGCGAAAAAAAATACAAGCCCTTCTGAGTTTGTTGTCAGCACTTCTCCACAACGGTCGCGTAGTAGACGGTCTATATTAGAATTATTGAATTATGAGTTATTGGTGACCTAAACAAAATATGATTTGAATTTGAACCGATGCTTAAGTAAACAAATGTAAAACTAGAATCTTCTTAGTCTTGTCACTGCGTTGATATTGGTACTTATTTAAGAACAGTGCTTGAGTGTTGAATTAACTGATATTTATTCTAAAACGGCTCAAAAGCACTGCTTGAGAAAACTTTAGATCTCTATTTTCCCAAGTGATTTAGAGTGGTTGAGAGCACGCTTGAGTGTAGATTAGTCTAGATGGTAAAAACTACGCAGTCAAGTAATTGGCAATCAAAATGACAACTCAAGCGTAGTTTCACTTGATTGGAGTTTGAGAAAACGTTTTGTAATACGCTGGATGCCCAAATCGAGATTCAGCTGTGATGGAATTAACTGAATTCTACTTGAGTGGGTCTTTTTTTATTACCGATTTCAATGCCTTTGACCCAACGCCAGGGTCTAAGATGGAGCAGGCAATTCAAACAAATGCCCTGTGGGGAACCATGTCTCACTTAAACACGACGGAACACAGCAAAACTGCTTGGCTGGACTTATATGTGAGGGTGGTAGCTAAACGGTTGGACCAGTAGATCCTACCACCAAGCGTGCTGGGTTTTGTTGACTTTTAAAATACGCGTTTTTTCCCAGCGTGCTGTAAGGGTGTGTAATATTCTGCCCCGTCCCCATCTTGAGTCATGTTATGTAATATGACCTACATGGATCTACCCATCAAAGCGTGGAACCCCTTAACAGCGGGCTAAGGTTCACCAGGTTAATCGGTTCTTACCCCCCTTCGGATGGAATGCGATGGTGAAATTACATATAACACTCAGTATTTTTAAATTCGTAATGGATATAATAGTAGTGAACCTGGATATTCCTTTTCGTCATGCGCAATCTTGTATCGAGTGGAAGTCTCGTCGTTTCTGAATCGATATTTCTCTTCCAGCATAACTTTGATCTCTTCATCACTATCGAAAGTTTGACTCCTTAATATAAGTCTCTCATTACTAAAGATATCATAATTACTAACACTCGGCTCATAAAATACATCTGTCTTAACGACGATGGTTACGGTTAAAGTAACTATTATGCTGGTAACTTTAACGAGTCTGGTAACTGCGTCCATCTTGTTAAGTTTCACATCTTGCAATCTAACTTTAATCCAATGTGATTTGGTGTTTTTTTTTATGTTTTCAATTTAAAACGAATCGTAAACTGCAATTGGGTTTCTTGATTTTGCGTACAGCATCGTGCGTTTATATTTCGGGTGGTTACTTCTGAAGTTATTACTTTTAGTATAACTAGTTTGTAACGGTGACGGAAAAAAACCTGTGTTGTAAAAGCCAACAAAAGGAAATGAGAAGGCCGGTAACCTAGCCGCAAGAAAAGGAAAACTTTGTAGGCAACCACTTTTTTTTTCACCCGGGGAAAAGTTCTTGATTGTCCCCGCCGGCCTGGGGATGGCTGGCGGCGGGTTTGTGGGAGTCTCCGCTCCTGTGAGGAGACGGAGGTATTCCCACTAAACGAAACACTGTGCCAACCGGTCTGGCCAGCGTGGCAAAGAAGGCTAATGACCCCCCATGTAACAATAAGGCCTGATCCAATAGTGGGTCATCTTTGGGCTGAGTACTAGTAGAAGTGGTAAAAAACTTGGAACACAATTTTAAGGCAATAATGAAGACGAGCATCGTAACTGATAATTTCCTTTTTAAAGTTGGTTGAAAACTCATTTCGTTTGAGAACCCATACCATCCTGAGGGTTTCGTAAGAGCCGACAAAAGTGAGTTAATTAGAGGGACGTAATAATACACGGTGCTTAGAGCGGTAGCTGTATTCCAACTGCCGGTTGTTTATCGCCCAAGTATATCCTTCTATCCCCGTAATCCACTACATAATGAGAAAAAAAATCTGTGCCAACTCGTCTGGCCAGCGTAGTTCATTCGTTTCAGCCCATGAATGACCCACTACTGAGTCAGGCCTCCTCCAAATTCATGGAGGGAATTTAGCTACTGTGCCACGCTGGCAAGACGGGTTGGCACAGGGTTTATAGGTAGTTCAACACACACACACACACACACACACACACACACACACAAAGGCGCACACGACAAACTGACCACCTTATTTACGTAATTATAGTTACCAACGTATATTTTTTGTTTATCATCGTCCAATGAATGTACTCGTATTCCGCGGAAAACATTTGCTTTTGTGGTGTTGTAAGCTATTTGCAGGCAGGAACGCGATACCCTCGGGACAGAAGGGCGGAGGCATAGGATCAATTAGCTTTATGAGCGAAACTTGAAGCCGCTACTGTCACTAAATAACATCGTACAGAGGACACGCAATATTAAAATAACTAAGTGTAAAATAAAGTTTTTACTAAGTGCATTTGGGTGTATAACACGGTACAGATCATTGAGTTAAATATATAGAGAAGCTATTTCAAACAAAAAGTATCGCGTAACTTGATGACAGCGGGGCAAGCGGGGGGTGTGATGTTTTCATAGATAAAATCAAAACGCGCAGACGCGAGAGACGGGACTTTATTTTATTATTCTGCCTACTAGTTACTGTGTGTACTGTAAATGTAAATCTGTAAATCTAAAATCCAATCAATATATTAATTTATTTTAATATGGATGAACTATTCATAACGTGATAATATCGAGAGTTTACTGCGACAACTGACTAATTTACTGACTTATTTTGAGCAAAACCGAACTACTTGAAAAATGAAAAACTTTAGTTCAACACAAAATTTATGGTGTGGTTTACGAGATAAATAATGATAAAAACAAACAAACATAAAATCTTTATTTTACATAATACCCTAACTACTAAAATATACCTACTGTATACTGGATACAAGGCCTACTAAAACTATAGCATTTGTATTTTAAATAATCTTTAAAAAACGCAATATTTCAAAACTCATTGTATTAGTCATAAACTTTAAAACGCAATATCTCAAAACTAACTTGACTGCACTTAGCTGGTTTTCGCAGTAAACCCTATTATTATTTAGTGTCCTTAATTATTTAACGTCGATAGTGTCAACTCTGCGCATTCAAATGTTCTTACTCTTTGATATTCACATAAACATGGCCGCCGCAGTGAGGCGTCGTCAAGAGTTACAATAAATTGATAAAATATGACTAAATTAAGCGTGTCTTAAAGATAATAATGTTGAAAGTTACTCCTTGACTTTTACTTGTATTTCTCGAATTGTTTGAACAGTATCTCAATACACACGAAGGCATAGTTTAAAAAACAAAACAACACTCAAACGCGTGATGTTGCAGCAAGCGCTTGTCACAGACTAAATGAGTTGGAGTGCGCGCGCTCCAACGCGTGTTACAAACAATCTAGTTGAGTTGTCTCCTCTAGTACGAAGTACATTTAACTCAATGGTACAGATACCCTTTTTTTGCAATTTTTGGCTATCCGTCTGTTTGTTTCGGCAAAATTTTTATTTTGTATGTATGTCGCGCGGTATTAAAACTTTTAGTGCTCTATTCTCACTTAAATTTAATACATATTCCCTTGTCATCTACGGCCAATTCGTGAGTGAAGCATAAGGATTTAAAAACCAAACTGTTTTTTGATGTTTTATTTAAGTTATATTGTTATTGTCTTTTTTTGTGTGTCCTGTGGGAATAAAGATATTTTTCTTTCTTCTTTAAGTCTTTGTACTAGTATTTTTTTTTCATAGTTTTTAGGTGCCTCTTTCGCCCTGTCTGTATCACATGAAGAAAACAACTTATTTGTTTACTTAAGTGAGTAAAAATTAAATAGGATAGACTTTTTAAATTGGCATGCACATTAAGTTTATATGAAAAGATTTATTCTGATAAACGAATAGTAGAAGTAACGCGTAAGCAAGTGAACCCTCTGTATCGTGTTGCTTTGTGCCCAGTGTTGTAAACTATTTACTAAGGCCATTAAGTTGGTGATGTATCGTTACACTTTAAGCTTCTGAATGGGTAAGAAGATTTTTTTATTATTATTAGACATCACAGGGTCTGTAGTTTGAGCCGCGGAGAGAGCCAGTGAAGATACTCTCGTTTATAGACATTAAAATTTTTCCTAATTTTCTTATAATACGCGATAAAGTAGCTTTTTTTTACTTTGTACTTTGAGTATCTCGCTCATGGGTCCCGCGCCGTTGGGGTCAAGCCGGGTTATGTGGGACCCCGGGGTGCGTGGAGATGGTAAACTGCGCCCCGACCTACCCACTAAAACCGACGGCAATCCTCGACTGAACCAGGGCCACGGGATTCACTCCCGGATATGAGAGCATGCTCCGGGACCCTGGGGGCCAAAGCCCGCCTTAGACGATCACGTAGCCTAGTGGATCTCCATAATATTAAGTTAAACATTTATTCATCAGCCAGCCAAGATTAAAGGTAGCTTAAATAATACGATAGTTCAAAAAATAAAATCCATCTCTGAGTCTGGGTGTCATTTGTGTTCGTAAATTTCAATTTTGTTCACCGCCCCGGTGATACAGGCTATTCCTAGTGCAGGGGCTTCATATAAAAAGGCGTCAGTCCTCTGAGACCATCCTAGTATTTTTAAGACGACTTCACTGCTCTAAATGTTGGAACCTTAATATCTTGAAGGGTCTCTGCAGTACAGGAATTTAGGCGTGTGGCGAACTGAAACTATTGTATTATTAGTATGTCACTAAAACTGTCAAAATTGACAAATTGATGTTTCTGTTTTTATTGAATTGGCAAATGGCCATACATTTTAGGTGAAGACAAAATTAGATATGTATATTTGGCCGGCAATTTGCCACAAATTATTGCAACAGTGAAATGTCAGTTTTTACTAATATTATTTGTATAAGCTGTGTGCAAAATTTCAGGAACAAACGATTATTAATAAAACTAAAGGCGGTAGATTTAACTGTTTCTTTGAACTTTTGACACCTGTCTTCCAGTCTTCCCCGTGAGCACGACTGCTTCAATAGCCGCGTACTGACTTAGCGAGGCAGCCTTGCGAGGCAGCCGCGCGAGGCAATTCCTCGGTATGTCAGGACGTGAGTCGCCCGAGGCAAACGCACGCGCTGCCTCGCCCGAGCGTGCCTCGGCCCGAGCCGAGCGTTGTCGGTTTTTGTCCATGCTCAAAGGTGCCTCGGCAGGTTTGCCGCGCGCACTCAAGACGTTTGTGTTTTGCCTCGCTTGTTTAACGAACGTTCGAATCGTTCCACTGTGGCTCAGCCTCGGCTCGGCTCGGCTTTGCCGCGCGAGGCAGCCTCGGTCTGTATTAATGCAGACCGAGGCTGCCTCGCGCGGTAAACGTTGCGAAGCAAACGTCCGAGGCTGCCTCGCGAGGCTGCCTCGCTAAGTCAGTACGCGGTTAATTGCATTTGCATTCGAAACGTCGGGATTTAAATAATGTAATACACGCGATAAATGCGTTAAAAAGTGTATAATTTCAGAAGTAGACACAGTGAATAATATAAATAATTTAGAATACGCCAATCACAAGTTTTCACTATTGTAGGTACCTACATTTTAAAGATAATTAAAGATGCTCTATGGGTAAATTCCAGCGCCACGCCTTTGCAAAAGAGATAGATGGATGGTAAGAATGAGAAATTGTGTATGAAAGGTGTGAAAGGTTGTCGATATGACGACTAATGGAGACTACCACCTAGCGTGGGGCCCATCCCTAGACCGTGAGATGATAATGGTATATTTAAATTTGACGATTTATAAGAGTTTTGTGATAAAACCTACGTAAATAAAGTTCCTTTTGAGTTTGAGTTTGAAGCTGACGAGCCCATCTTGTTTCATAATTGCATGTACTTTTTGTACATTTATTTTATTGTTATCATTTTTTGACATAAAAGATAAAGAATATAACATAAATTTATTATAATAATTGATTTATAAAAACATAATTCGTTTGTATTTAATATTTTTTTTTCGAAATCGAAAGAAGGGATTGACAATTTTGTGAAACTGTTTTCGTATTTAGAACACAGATTGTAGCTGACATAACTTATTTGCTACCGAAGTAGCCCTTAAAGCGATTACATTAAGGTACATTTTATATTGAATCAACAGCGACTGGCGCTGTCCTTCCAGCATCCGAGGCTATACGACTGAGTTAGATAGTAGCGCCCCGAAAGCAAATACTAAGTTAAAGCGACACTCTCTATTGGTTGGTTAATAAAGGTCTTTACGGTGGGGTGCCTGGTGTTGCTGTAGGATAAATTTTCCTCAATAGTGAGGAATATTTTTGTACTTCGAAGGAAATTTGGTGTTGAATCATTTAAATAAAAATAAGAAACTTCTTAGGTTTTTGCGATGTGTATGTCATACATTGAAATTAAACAGCTCGAGGGCTATTTTAATAGAACCTAGACTAGTCTCGCCCGTGACCACGACTGCTGCGAAACGTCGGGATTTATATAATATTATAAAATACACGCTATAAATGCGTTCAAAAGTGTTTCATTTCAAGAATTGTTATTTTACTACCTAGACTAGCCTCTACCGTGACCACTATCTACTGCTGCAAAGCATTCGAAACAGCGGGCGTTGTAATTTTTTTATACCACTAGCGTAACCAATGCCCTGCGTGATGGGGTTTCCGACACCTATGGGTTTCCGCAATAATATAGTTTTCATTCACATGTGGCCACTCAAGTGAAATGTGACCGCTTGAATAAGAAATAGTAAGTTCTTTACGCTATCAGCATAATCCTTCCATGCTAGAAAGACGTGGTCACTCACAATGGCTCCAAAAAAGGCCCAAAGTCACCCAAAGCAAAGGACAATGGAGACGCCTATAATCGGAGTTACCCTGCGAGATCGCATCACAAGTGGAAAAATTGGAAACCAATAAATTGAGTACCAAACTTAAAAGGAACTTTATTTACGTAGGTTATGTCACAAAACTCTTATAAATCATCATAGTTAAAGTTACCAATACCTCTTACGACCCCTGTCCCGCGCTGGGTGGTTGAGGTGGTAGTCTCCATATACAAATATCAGTCGTCATATCTCCAGTCACAGATTTCATACACAATTCCTCATTCTTAAAATCCATCCATCTCTTTTGATCTCCCACAACCCTTGCGTCCACCCACATTCATGCTGCAGCTATCACCGGTTCGGAATGCTGCTCTACAGAGAAGAGCCGACAAGAAAATCTGTAGTTGCTTATTTCAAATCATTGGTATTGTTTACACAAAGCACTGAACAGCATAGTGAGAGCAAGTTCGCCAGATGAGAGAAAACCGCTTGTGATGATTCCTTGAGTAGAAACGTACGACAGGCTGGTTGCTGTATGCTGAAGACTGGGAACTCATTCGAAGGTCTATGTCCAGCAGTTACTGTTAACGACTGACGATAACTACTCAGCAGTCTATAATGAGGTGAGATCATGATGGTGATGTGGATCTTGGTTGTAAGGAACTATTTCGAACTTTGCTGTGACCTAAATGATCACTGACCAAAAGACAGACTGAGCCAAATTTCCTGCAAATTGTTTAGTAACTGTCGCTAGTGAAAGCTCATGAAAGTTCAGCAATATTGCCACGACTTCGGCGATTATGATAATTCTATAGTTTAAGCAGATCTCTATAGTTACTGAAAAGTTTACACAGAATTGACTTGTGACAAAGTTTCATCATACGGGCGATGTAAAAGGAAATAGTAAGGTCAAAAGCTAGCCGTACAAAACACAACCAGTCGGGACAGCGTGAGCACCGCAGCCTAATTACTCACCATGTAGTTGGAGGAGGCCCGACTCAGCACTGGGTCATTTCTAGGCTGAGAAGTACGTAACGTCCCACAATATATAAAGAGAACTCTTCTTGAAGCCTGGAAGAGATTGCTCTTTAGCAGAAAGGGCTATTGCACAAGACACTTATAAATATACTAGCGACCCGCCCCGGCTACGCACGGGTGCAACGACGCACCTCTAAATTTTTCAGTGTTTCTCTACCTTAGTATGGATGTATTATGTATATAAACATTCTTCGGTATCTCTCTATCTATTAAAAAAAACCGCTTCTAAATCCGTTGCGTGGTTTTAAAGATATAAGCATACATAGGGACGGACAGACGATAGCGACTTTGTTTTATAATATGTAGATTTATAATATGTAGTGATAGTGATACTGTTGTAAGTTGTTAATACTGTATTTAGTCATTTGTGATACTGTTGTCCAATAAACAGTTATCTATCTAGCTGAAATCTGTAAAATATAGAAAATTTAAGTGGCTGTGGGCTGGTCCCATCGGTTGAAGCGCTGTGGTAGACGAGCTACGGCCCTCTGATAGTTGGAATTACGACATGCTAAAGGTTTCAGACAGTAGCTGGATATGTGAAGATGAGGACATATGTGAAGACAGGTCATGTCCAGCTGTGGATTAAAATGGGTTGATGAAGACTAAAAGAATGCAAGAGGCAGATCACCTGCAAGAGAAGGAAAACTTGATACAAACCCTGTGCCAACCCGTCTTGCCAGCGTGGCACAGTAGGCTCATTTCCCTCCACGAAATTAGAGCAGGCCGGACTCAGTAGTGGGTCATGCACTGAAGTGGTGATGATGAAAGTCAGCCTTTAACTGGGACCCCTCCAATTTTAGCCAATTTTCGACTGCCTCGTTGGTCTAGTGGTTAGATGTGCCGCCTTTGGATCAACGGGTCCCGGGTTCGATTCCGGGGTCGGGCAAGAGTCTTTGTCTAAACCACAGGCACTGGCTCGGAGTCTGGGTGTCATTTCTATCTATAATATGTCTGTATTTACAAAAAAAAAATGTATATAAGTAGTTTATCATCCATCTCGTTACCATAACACAAGCATTCAGTTGCTTAACTTGGGACGAGATGGCGTTGTGTGAAATGTCCAAGGATATTTATATTTATTTATATTTAAGTTAGCAGAGTCTGCCTTGGAGTACGTGGGTTTGTTAACCAAACTATTATTAAATAGCCAGGAAGCTACCACCTCACTAAAATAAAAAAGTTTTTTTCCTATAATAAGTTGACTGGTACAAAACTTTTAATTGTTAATATTAACAGTATTCTTATTTTAATTTCTGAGGAAAACAAAATATATGTGGTCACTTTACAAACTGTTGCTGGGCGGGCGGCAGCTAATCCCGCCCGCCCAACGCTCGCTGGCATTCCGAAATATGTGTATAGAGTTGATATAATGTGAGAAAAAGTATCTACAGAGTTTCTTACAAGCTCTCTGTAGAGCCAAATTCCGGGCCGGGTGGTAGCTTCAGCATGAAAGTGGGTGGAGTCAAGGGTTGTGGGAGATCAAAAGAGATGGATGGATTGTAAAAATGAGGAATTGTGTATGAATGTAGATATGACGACTGATAGTTGTGTATGGAGACTACCATCTAGCGGGTGACGATTTATAAGAGTTTTGTGATAAAACCTACGTAAATATAGTTCTGTTTGAGTTTGAGATACATACCTTTACTTACAAATAGTTATTATGTCTGGAAAAATGCTGATAGCTGCAGATGGCTACGATCAGCGTTACCGGATGAGAAATATCTACAGTGTGATTAGTTTAGTGATTCAGAATAATATAGTGTCTTATGTCGCGGGCATAAGATTGAATCTCGAGCATATCGAAGGATCCTAAAGGTGTGGATACTAGAATCAGCAAGAGATTCAAGCTCGCCTAAGACAAAGACGCCACTATCCCCGAGACAAAAAAAATATTTTTCACAATGACGAGTACTACTTGTCAACCCAAAACTAAATCGGGCCTCCTCCAAAACTACATGGAGGGTAATTAGCCTACTGTGCCACGCTGGTCATGTTATAGGTTGTCAGCAGTTGTCAGCTTCTGTCTCCTCTTACTGCACCCTCAGGATGGAATGGGGTGGCGACACTGTGTACTAAATCTGTCAACACACGGATATCTATTGTATCACCTCTATGGCACATTTAGTGGAAAAACCACAATTCGTTAAAACAGTTGTAAATTTAGTAGAAAAAATGTTAGCGTAATTTAGCTGGTATTAACAGCTCTATAGATTTCCCAACCACCCTCAGTAAGCGTCAGTGTTACCCGGGCCGTGAGTGTGAATGTTTGTGCCGACGCCGTGCCTCTACCGCGCGGGATATGCACAGGTAGGACCAAAATACCTCCTAATACCATATGTAGTCCTAGTATTTAGCAACAGAGTTACCAGGCGCACATAACTGTAAAGGATACTAATGGGTTTATATAACAAAATGTGTTGGCGTGATTGTGAACGGGCATCTCGTTGAGATGAATTGTGCGAAGATCTGCGGTCCTAGTGATATTTTTTTCCTTTTATCTGTTCGTACCAGTTCGTCTTTCTGACAAGGTTGCAAGAAAAACCTTTTTGATGTCATTGATGTGGAATCTTATCTGTACATCGGCTACCCGCCACAGCTTGGTTGGAATTATAAGTATCTATTCGTCTATAACTGGCCGCTTAAAGGTCATAATTATAGACCCTTTGACTTGCTCGTTTATCTAAATTCGTACCACTACTTTCCATGGGAGTGAGGTATATTTTAATGAAGGTAAATGAGCGAACTATGCTATGCTGGTCAAAGGAATGGGTTTTTAACTATAATTCTTAGTATAATATTATTTTCTTTAATTGTATATGTGAGACCCCATTACATTAGGCATGCCTAAGAAGATAAACGTTTTTTTTAAATAAACGAAATCCCTCTACTCGGTTTAAGCTACATGCCAGAGTAAGTTTAAAACCATGAAATTCACGTACATAAACGACATCCAGTTTGTTTAGCACATAGATTTTTTTTGACTATTTGAAAGCAATCGCAAAAATCTATTCTTATTAATATAAAAAAGACCTTTTATATTTTGTTACTGATATAGATAAATGACTGTTTTGTAGGTATAGGGGTTGAATGTCCTTTGGTTCACGGGTCCCGGTTTGATTCCGGGGTCGGGCTAGTGTGTAAACCAGAGGCACTTGCTCTGAGTCTGGGTGTCATTTGTGATCGTGAATTACATGTTTGGAAACTGCACCTGCGTTAAAGATTCAGATGCAAGGGTTTCGTTTAAAAAAGATATCGTAAGAAAAATGACATTATTTTTTTTCTTCGAATATTGGCTGCTGGAGACGTGAGCGTCATAGCTTGAGAAATACTGATAGAGAAGTTAGGACGCATCCTGAAACGCGTATTACTGAGCTTGTAAGACAATAATAACGATACATAGATGGTAGGCTAGCAACCCATGTTTTGTAAAAAAATATGGTTTAAAAATAAGTCGCTCGTACTTCAAGGTGGAAATATATTTTAAGCCCAAAAATAACTATTTATTTTGATTATCTCCGCTTCTGTTCTCTACACACTGTATGGTAACAGGGTGTTTTTACTTCCTTTATAGCAACGAGTAAGAAAATATGCATGCCGGGTGTTGTGAAAGCATCTGTTTGGACAAACTTTGCGCAAATGTTTGAACGAACTTCAGAAGTAGAAATTTCAATTAAACATTATTCAAAAAGATCATGAAGATATACCGAATGGGGGTCATTGTCCTGTGTGCCAAGTTCTCAGCTGTGTGATCTTGGCACACAGCTGAGCTGTAGATGGAAATGTTTCAGTGGAATCACAGGCATCAACTATAAAAAAAAACCACGGGTCCTGACCGGTTGGCGCCCGCAGATTAGGTTAATTTCCAAATTTAATGGGAGCCAACCCGACAGTGGGTTTTCAACAACAATGAAGATTAGCACTGTCATAATAAAATTTAATGTATGAAATGAAATTTATTATTAGCTGAAAAACATATAAATTATTGAGTATTGATTAACTCTGATAAGGATAAAACTAATTATAATACCGGAACTCCCTGCACTAGGCTCAGCCTGTCCTGCGGGAAGCTTACAAGAACTATCATCATCATCATCATTTCAGCCAAAAGACGTCCACTGCTGGACATAGGCCTCCCCCAAGGATTTCCACAAAGGACGGTCCTGGGCCATCCGCATCCACTGCTTTCCGGCGATCTTAACCAGGTCGTCGGTCCACCGTGTGGGAGGCCTACCAGCACTGCGCCTTCCGGAACGCGGTCGCCACTCGAGGACTTTTCTGCCCCATCGGACGTCGGTCCTGCGAGCTACAAGAACTATACAAATGACATAATTTATACACGTTTACGTTATAAGCGTAAGAAGTCAAATTAGTGATTCTTTTTTCATTCTTTTTTTAACGAGACCTCTGCACTTTGTGTATACTGGTTCGTGAGAACTGTCTCTCTCTCTTTGCGTCGTATTCCTCAATGTTGAGGGTCGTGACCACCCTTCAGCATCACTTTCTCTTGTATGATGTTCTTCCATCTGTTCCTGTTTCTGGCGGTGTGGAGCGCATGGTGGACCGTAGAATTGAGAGTGGTGCGGATTTGATCGGACCAACGTGTAGGGCTGCGTCCTCGAGGTCGTTTTCCATCTACTTTGCCGATCACAATGAGCCTTTCGAGGTTATCACCATCTTTCCTTGCAATGTGACCGAAGTATTCGAGGACTCTGCGTAGGCATTCAGAAGATAACCGCGAGGAAATCTTGAGCTCGTGTAATATAGAAACGTTGGTCCGAAATGCTGTCCAAGGAATGCGAAGCATCTTTCTCCAGCACCACATCTCAAAGGCGTCGATGCGTCTGCGGTCTGCAGCTTTCATCGTCCAGGTTTCAGCGCCATACGCAAATATTGAGAACACCAGGGACCGCACCAGTTTGGTCTTGGTCTTTTTCGAGATGTTGTGATCTCTCCAGACTTTCTGAAGTTGGGACATGGCACTTTTAGCCATGCCAATTCGTCTGCGCACTTCTCTCTCGCACGAACCGTTGTTGCTGATGTTGGAACCCAGGTAAATGAAATTGTCCACTATTTCTAGGTCTAACGCACCAGTGAGTTCCAACTTTCCAGATCGATCTACCACCATGACCTTCGTCTTGGATCTGTTTATGGAAAGTCCCATCTCTTCACTTGTCTTCTCTAAACGGTCAAGAAGTGTAACCATCTCCAGCTCACTCGCCGCAAGAAGAGTGGTGTCATCGGCGTAACGCAAGTTGGTGATTTTTACGCCACCAATAGTGACGCCCCCCTCCCAATTCTCGCAGGTTCGTCTCATAATGTACTCGCCGTATGCATTGAATAGAATAGGCGATACAATGCACCCTTGGCGTACTCCTTGGTTAAATTGGAAGGGTTTGGAGGTAATTTTATCCACTCTTACAACTCCCTGGCTTGAGTGATACAGGGTGCGTAGCAGAGCGATGAGATGATCTGGTACACCAAGGTCATGTAGCACTTTCCACAAACAGCTCCAGCTGACACAGTCGAAGGCTTTGCTATAGTCCACAAAACACATTATCATCGGCGTGTCGAACTCGTATGCCTTCTCAATGAGCTGCCTGACATTGAGGATCTGTTCTCGAGTTCCTTTGCCCTTCACGAATCCCGCTTGCTCCTGTGGAATCTGCCAATCCAGGTAGTATCGGATGCGATTGTTCAGGATGTGGAGCAAGACTTTGCTGGCATGTGAGATGAGGGACAATGTTCGGTAATTGCCGCAGACCTTGGTTGAACCTTTCTTGTGCAGCGGAAGAATCACGGATTCAGACCAGTCCCGCGGCCAGTCGCCGTGTTGCCATACGTGTGAGCAGATCTCAAAAAGTGTCGTTTCCCCGATGTCACCCATAGCTTTAAGCACCTCCGCTGTTATTTGGTCACTTCCTGGCGCCTTCATCTTCTTCAAGGATTGCAGAGCCTTTGCTATTTCCGAGCGAAGAATCATGGGTTCCAGAACTAGATCCTTCCAAACCGGTTCGACTGTGGATGATGAGCGGGGATCTCTGTACAATTTGTCACAGTAATCTCTCCATCTCTCGGTAACGCGATCAATCTCATGTAGCACTGTGCCGTCATCATCCTCTATAACCCATGATTTAGCTTTAAACTGCTTGGTCAGAACTCTAACTTTTCTGAAAAGGTCCGCAGTTTGTAACTTGTTGGAATGTCGCTCAATATCTCTGCAGATGCCCTCAATGAATTTGTTCTTATCGCGGCGACAACTAGCTTGGATGGCTCTGCTGAGCTCAGAGTGCTCGGCCCTTCTTTCGCGATTTTGCTGGTCCCTGCCTTTCAAGCCTTTCCTGCACTGAATGAGCTCCCACGAAGAATCGGAGATCCATGAAGATTTCCTCGGCTCTGGCTTTATCTTCCCAGCAACCTGATGTAGCGCATGGTTTATCTGGCATTTCAAGTGTTTCCACTGTGTATCAGCGTTAGCGTGTTTGTACGATGGGCAGCTCTTCATTTTAGCCTCTATGGTCTCTCGGAAGAAGGATTCTTGAGAGGGATCTAGCTTTCTAGGCTTGGGTGGCTGCCGCCTAGGTGCCTTTAACCGCAGTGAGAAGTTGGCGACGAGCAGGTTGTGATCGGAGCCGCACTCTGCGCCGGGAAATGTTTTTACGTTAGACATCGAGGATCTCCAGCGGGTGTCTAGAATTATGTAATCGATCTGATTTCTGTGTCTGTCGCCTGGGGATCTCCATGTATATAGGCGTCTTGGGTGATGCTGGAAGAACGTGTTCATTATACTGAGATTTCTGTTTATGCAGAACTCGATCAGTTTTTCACCCCGTTCATTTCTAATGCCGAGTCCAAATTTTCCAACCGTGCCTCTGATGTGATCATCGCCACGTGTACTACCGACTTTGGCGTTCCAATCACCAAGGATCATTTTAATTTCCCTGCCAGGAATAGAACTTAGAGTTTCCTCGAGTTTCCCGTAAAAGTCGTCAATTACGTCATCTTGTGCTTGCGCTGTTGGTGCATATACCTGTATGATATTCAGCACGCAAGGTTTGGTGTTCAGCTTCATTGACAGGATTCTGTCAGACACCGGGTTATAACCAAGGACGTATTTATTCATGTGTGGTGGCAAAATGATTCCAACCCCATTCCTACTCGAGTCCTTACCGCCCGAAAAGTACATGGTGTTCCTTTCTGCAGTCGTGAAGTGGCCGTTACCACGCAAGTGTGTTTCACTGATGCCCAGTATAGAGATGTTGTGTGCTGCCATTTCTCTTTCGACGATGGTTAGTTTACCCGCCATTAGCAGACCTCGGACGTTCCAAGCTCCAATGCGATGCTGGGCACGCATTGCGACCTTCTCGTTATTAGATGTTGTGGTACCGACAGTAGCATCTCTTCCTTCTGAGGCCTGTCGATTCGCCCCAGGGGAAGCTTCGGTCGCCAATTTCACACCAACCAGCCCGGACACTGGGTGGCGCCGATGGTTAGTCGGGTCGTCCAACAAACTCACTTTCTTAATTTCTGATGGCATAAGGGGGTTTTCTTGGGAAGATAAATGCGGTGGGTTCCCACGTCCTTCCGCTTCAGTCTTTTTGAGGATATTTAGGTCCTCACGGTCACTGGTTACCGCCCTGCTGACATTGAGTGCTCACAGGGATGTCGGGCTAGTTACCGCCGCCCGATTCTCGGCGTTGACTGTTTTACAGCATGGGTAGGTCTCCTCCACACCAACCCTCCTCCTTTTTCATTCGGGCTTGGGACCGACAACGGCGGAGAACTGTCTACAAACATGTAATTCAAAAATACCCAGGCCCAGAGCAAGCACTTAGCCGACGCAGGAATCGAATCCATTGATCCAAAGGTCGCATGTCCATTCCTATACTAACCAGGCGCTCTATCTTGATACTTAATGTGTAAACTAAGTTCAAACTAAGCACGAAAAGGAGAAAAACTAATAACTAATCTAGAACCAATACCATTGGAATAAAAACAGATATTTCGCAAGTTTTACGAACACAGAATAGGCATTTTCCCCTTCATGTAACTGGAGGAGGCCCGACTCAGCAGTGGTCTTCTATAATCCGAGTTGTAGCAGATGCTCTTATTTAAAGACTATTTCTAATACTACTAGTAATGTTTCCTCAGCCCATAAATGATATCGAGGGTAATTAGCCTACTGTACCACGCTGGCCAGACTGGTTGGCACTCTTGTGGCTAGGTTACCGCCATTACCTTTCGTCAGCTGTTACGACACCCTCAGGAACGAATGGGGTGGTGGACTAAACGGTCAGTACTACTCAGCCTATAAATGACCCATTGCCGAATCGGGCCTCCACATGGAGGGTAATCAGCCTAACAAGAGTTATGGATTACCACAACAACCGATTAACATCCCCCACGTATAAAAACGGATGGACAGGTGTAAAATCGCTTTTATTGTAAGCAATAACGTAATGTAATAACGTTTCAATTTATTAAATTTTATGGCGACGTACGAGACTGAAAGATTGATATCATTTTTACGGCTTGCCGTCCGTCAATCACCAAGTGAATAAAATATAACTCCTATCTATTTATGTGCTCCTGGTGTTGTGATCATGTCAGTACGTGACGCGTCGCTCATCGATCTTTTCTTTGTGTGCCCACCGAGTACATTCAAAGTCGACAATCTGTCATCATCGACACTATAGTATAACTACTTACTACCCACTGATTAGTCGGGCCTCCTCAAACTACATGGAGGGTAAAAAGCCTACAGTACCACGCTGGCCAGACGGGTTTGCACAGGGTTTGTATCAAGTTTTCCTTCTCTTGCGGCTAGGTGACCGGCCTTTTCTCGGCTCTTACGACACCCTCAGCATGAAATGGGGTGGTGACACTATGTATTCTATATCCGTCACCACACGGAAAACACCAGTACCTACAATAACTTGATAAAACGTTCAATATTTCATTTTATAGTATTTATATTGGCACATCAATGGAAAATGGGAATTTTGAGGCCTTGAGATAGAACTCAAACGCAAAAGGAACTTAATTTAGGTTTTATCACAAAACTCTTATAAATCGTCATATTTAAAGTTACCATTATCATCTTACGACCCCTGTCCCACACTAGGTGGTAGTATACACACCTGTCAGTCGTCATACCTGCAGTCACACCGATCTCTCTTGATTTCCCACAACCCTTGCGTCCACCCACATTCATGCTGAAACTACCACCGGTTCGGAACGCTGCTCAACAGAGAAGAGCCGGCAAGAAACTCTGCAATTGCTTTTTTTCAAATCAATGGTCTTGTATACAAAAAGCACTAAACAGCATAGTGAGAGCAAGTTCGCCAGATGAGAGAAACACGCAGCAGGTTAACGCAAGGACAATGTAGGTTTTCAAAAAAACGGTGTTCTTCAATACGTGGGTTGGTTTTTAAAGGCAAGTTTGAACTAGTTTCAGCACTTTTTGTTGGTAGTCGCCGGAAGCTAACATAACTCGTGAATGTGTTTTGGTCCGGAACCTATTAAAACTGTGAACGTATTATAAAGGGTTTACTGCGAAACCATCTGAACTTTTTAGAATTCATACTTTCCTAAGAAAGGGACTTTTTTTTCGGAATCAGATATGAGTTTAGCCGTCGTAATAGCCCCACATACTATAAAGTTTGTTTTTCACAAAGCCGTGACCAACATTTTAAGAAAAACTAATTGTTCCGACCTTAGAAAGTTTTTACAGTCTCTTTCATTTTTATATCGGTGGTACTATCAACGTAGTGAAGGATTTATAAAACATACATCCCATTCCATAGATTTTTCTTTTTATACTGAAAAAAAATTAAATAAAATGTTAAAATTAAGTTAAAAAGGCTTTCCTTGATACTAAATAATAATAAATTTAATATATCTTTGACCAATACCTACAGAAACTCTCGCTAGGCTCCTGGGTGAAGAGCCTGATCCAAAAGGCAGTACTTTTGGATACGGCACGTATTGTGAGGAGGTTCCTCACTCTGGATCCCTGACCACGGGTGGTTTGGGCCTTCGGCTCCGCCATGGGGTATTTCTATTTACTGTTTTTTTTAAACATATGTTTACTACTTATAATTTAAAAAAATGAACTTTAAAAAATTAAGATATTTTATGACATGTTTATCTGCTTTCTAAGTAATCAGCGTTTTAAGTGCTGTTACGGTATATTGACACCACTGATTGACAGTTGCTCCGTGATTGCTCCGTGAATTGTTTTTCGAATCCCTGCAGGCTTTTTGTATGCAGTATATATTCGGGAAAGGCATTCCAGAGTATAACTGCGAATGATTTCCCGAAGAATTCAATCTATTTTAGATAATATTGGGTTAGCTAGAAATTCTATGGACGAAATCTTTTGTTGAACTTCGGGATTCTTTCAAAGAGTATCCCGAGGTTTAGGGCGGCCGAGTAAAGGGTTTCTTTGTCAATGTTGTTTGCAGGTTCAAAAATGTTCATTATATTTCCACGCGTAAGCCTGTTGTGTCATTTTAAGGCTGCTATTCGGCGGAGAAGGCTGAAAACTGGGTTCCTAAAACAAATGGATTACGTATTTAATATTAAATAACTGTGTTAAAAAAAATATGATAAAGATAAAGGTATTGTCCAAAGAACGTGCTAATTTGTTACGCGATAAAATGTACTTCACTTGATCATAAAAAATCTCGAAAATTGGCTAATTTATAAGTCTAAATCGAGTTGGCTTGGTCAGGCGCCTTAAGTACTTGCCGTCTATAGCTTCGTCGCAAAGATTTGAGCTTGGTTGACATTAAGATTTGAGCCTCCCGCAGTTCCTGGCTGGCGGGATTCAAGCTGTCTTTGTGTTTTGGCGTTCTTCTTCTTATTTGCGCTTATCCTTGCAATGTTCTCGCAATTCTCCATTTAATGTTGCAACTTTAGAATTTGCCGTATTTATATTAATGTCACCACCCCATTTCATCCTGAGGGTGTCGAGTGTAGAAGCGTCTAATGGAACGTAAGAGGCAGGTCACCTTATACCAAGAGAAGGAAAACTTGACACACACTCTGTGCCAACCCGTCTGGCCAGCGTGGAACAGTAGGTAGTAGGCTTAGTATCCTCTATGTAACTGGAGTAGGGCCGACTCAGCAGTGGGTTTTTAAGGGCTCAGTAGTAGTAGTAGTAGATATAGTTTTTACATAACTAATACTGCTTCTCAGCCTATAGATGACCCACTGTTGAGTCAGGGCTCCTCCAGGTACATGGAGGGTTATTCAATCAAATCAAATCAAAATGTTTTTTATTCGAATAAATTCTTACAAATGCTTTCAAATAGTCAAAAAAAAATTACTCTAAAACAAAATAAAAAAAAAAGAATAATTAATCAATAATAATAATAAGAATTAGCCTACTGTTCCACGCTGGCCAGACAAGATGGCACAGGGTTTCATATCAAGTTTCCCTTCTTTTGCGGTTGGCGCAGTGGTAGAGCGATCGACTGCTGCGCAGCTTGTCGCGGGTTCGATCCCCGCACGGAACAAATATTTGTACGACCTACAAGTATTTGTTCCGGGTCTGGGTGTTTTCTATCTATAATATGTATGTATTTACAAAAAAAATAATGTATTTATGTAGTTTATCATCCATCTCGTTACCATAACACAAGCATTAAGTTGCTAAGCTTGGTACGAGATGGCGTTGTGTGAAATGTCCAAGGATATTTATAAAAAAAAAAAAAGAAATAAGTTATCGGCCTTGTAATTTTTTGTTGTCGGCTCTTACGACACCCTCAGGATGGAATTGGGTGGTGACACTATGTCACTTTGTGTCACGACGGTTTTAAACAACATCCTAAAAGTATTATCGTCTTTGATCACGTAATGTTATTGTGAAAAAGTGAAGAAAACTCTAAAATCTGCGCCATTTTTCTCAACGTTTGACGAATTGGAAGCGTGACGCGCTTTCCTTTCTAGGAATTTTCTCTTTTATTTTTCTCAAGGGGTTTGGTTCGGTGGTAAATTGAATGTCCCCAAAAAGAAATGAAATGACCTTTACTGCCCATTGAAATTCCAAGCGGTTCACTGGGAAATCGAAAACCATTATCACGATTGTAGTTTAAGAGGGGATGAGCAGAGATGGTCGTTCACAATGGGACTTTTGAACCGAATAAAAAAAGGAAGAGGTTCTCAATTCAGTTGTAAGTTTTCTTTATGGTAGTTACCGCATAACTCCTAATCGCTAATAATTTATAAACCGATACGGTTTTATTTTTTTATGGTTATATTCTAAAATAAAATCATACTTGCCATTTAACAGTCAAGCCGACATACGGAGTGGCGGTGAAGAGACTAAAATTCAGTAACAATTTAAATTCAACCTAAAACGCTTCAGTATACAACTGTATTTGGTACAACGAAATACAATGACGGCGAGCGACATAAAGCGCGGCGAGTGTATTCTAAATACAGACGTATTCTGAAGCGTTTTAGGTTGAATTTAAATTGTTACTGAATTAGTCTCTTCGCCGCCACTCCATAGGTCGGCGCTGACCCTAAGTCTTCATTATTTCAGCCTTTATACAACCCTCATCCAAATTCATAGTAGAAAATTAGCCTATTACTACTCGTATAACTTTCCAATTATCGGTCTCGTTTACAAAAAGCACATCGGCGTGATCTCGTAAAAATATTTTTTTAAAAGAATTTGGCCGCTGAAACTTCGTTAGGTCTTTTTTTGTGTCCTTTTATATAACCAATTCAGAGTAAACAAAAACACAACTTAATACAAAGGGTTATGCAAAGTTTGGGCACGTCGCCAGCCTAATTAAAATCCTTTGAGCCGCGTGAACTTGTAAATTAATCAGTCGTTGAAACAGTTGGGTGAAACGTAGTCCTATAAGCAACTTGAAAGCGTAAAAAAACTTTTATTTGTCGTTTCTTGGGCCAGGAGTGGCCATCATTTGTTGACCTGACTTGCTTCGGAGGACACTTACGAGCGTCGATCACGCCATTCTACCATGTTTAGTAGTAGTCAGTAGCGTGAAAACTAAGTACCGGTCCATCCTTATAATTACCGGTTTTCCAGGTGGACCGTAAGACAAACAAAGATATTTTTTTTCTTGAAATTTTAGTCACCAGCTGGTGATGAAAGTCTCATAGCTCGGGCAATGAGCACACTCCAGCTAAGAAACATCGAGGTACTTAGACAACTAAGCCAGTTGACTTTGGCTGATGGAACCTACGTTTCATAAAACCTGGTTGGTGGAAAACGTCGATATCTCACTCTCACCGCAAGACAGAAAAACATTTTAAACATAGAACTGCTTCTTTTGATTGTCTCTATGCCCTCGGATGGCTATAGGATTTTTGTTACACGCATATACAGTGGATTTGGATATATTCCTTATCATGACCGCGTCAGACCGCTATATAAAGGGTAAGGTACCCGTTTCTCTTTCATTTTACATCTCAACCGTTATACCAACACGTTTGAGTTTATCTTAAATCTCGTCGTAAAATATGTTAAACAACGATTTGTATTGTCTCCATCAACTCGCGTTTAATAAAAGAGGTACAGACAATATGTAGTTCTTCACAACATTTTCTAAAATATGGAAGGACAAAGGACAAAGTACAAAGAGCAAAGGGCAAAGGACAAAGGAAAAGAGGCAAGCGGCAAAGGGCAACGGACAAATGACAAAATGCACCGGGCATCCCCCGGTTTAGTGATGGGCGCACCAGGGTCCCATCTCACTTCACACTGGCCTTCCCCAGAACGATAAAAAATATTGCCATTTTTTTTCGAAATTAGAAATGTTGTAGACTTTATCTGTATTAGTAGGTCTATTGGTCCTTTCGTTATGACTATGGGTTCGTTTTACACCCTGTATTTTACTCAACCCAAAGCAGGATTTGGGGTTAAGTAACAGATTTATAACGCACCTTTCCCAGAACCTATCGCCCAAGGGATAGCCGCCTATCTAAATCGACAGGGTTATATACATTATTTTCGCAATTGGTGTCGTCCTTACGTGAAAAGGGTTACGGGTCGCTAGACAGGGGCGTAGCATGCCTTGGTGGGTCCCCGTATAAAAATATAATTGCGGGTCCTTAAGAAGGGTAAATATTTCTCACAATAGAAAAAAAATGATTAAAAAAAAGAAACGATGTAGGGTGTTGCCAACTTTCGAACTCGAACGAAAAAGAAATTACATTTATTTACTTTTGTCATTTCTGAATTATTAAAAAAATTGGGAAGTTTTTATTAATTTTTGCTTACGCACGTCGGGAGCCCCCGTCACCCGGGGCCCCCGTATAATTGATACGGCAGATACGGTGGTAGCTACGCCCCTGTCTCTAGATCTATATCTAGAGTATCAAGAAGATTTACAGAGACATATAGCTTGGACGTATACTGCTGAGATGGCCTCCTCCAGTTAAATGAAGGGTAATTAGCATACTGTGCCACGCCAGACGGGTTGGCACAGGGTTTCGTTTAGGTTTTCCTTAGCTTGCGGCTAGTAAGAGCCGACAAATGTAAAAACTTTTGTCGGCTCTTTCGACACCCTCCGGATGGAATGGGGTGGTGAAACACACGGAGTAACTATTAGTCAAATAGCTAAGCTTGTAGGATTTGTTACACCCTGTAGACAGATAGTAAAAATATGATGATAGACCAACATACACCTATATTGGTTCATATTGCTCAGTGTAGGCTTGAGCACTTTAATCAAGATTTAATCCAATTTGTAAGATGAAAGGACATGCATGGCCGAATGAAAATTTCTGAACCGTTTGTCCTAGTTTTCGATCCAGGGAAGGTCGCTGAAGTATTGCGATTTTTTTAATATAACAATTTATGTACACTTACAATTATAGGACACATTTGTGCAAATGCACAGCTTATTACTAAATAAATCAATCTCTCTCCAGCAGGTTCGGGAGTGGAAACATTGAAATAAAACATTGCTGTGAGGGTCTACCTAAACTACTCGTATTAATCTACTAGTTTCTTTCCGCGTCTATAAAAAGCATGATGTTGGTTGCTGGAGGAACACACCTCTACTGCCATCTCACTTCTTATAGGATTAGGAACACATGAGTAACTGAGAATCACCCGTATAATGACGGATTTAGAATAAAAAGTGTCACCACCCCATTCCAACCTGAGGGTATCGTAAAAGTCGACTAAAAGCTACGACAAGGATGGAACCTAGCCGCAAGAGAAGTAAAACTTGACACAAACCGTCTGGCCAGAGAGGCACAGTAGGCTACTTACTCTCCCTGTGATGAGAGGAGGCCCGTCTCAGTAGTGGCTCATTTATGGGCTGCGTCGTAAAAGGTATTGGCCATATAAACCGCAAATTTAGCAGTTGCTCTCCGTCTGAAATAAAATTTGTCATAACCTTTACAGATTTATTCTTGTAAAAACATCAGCCAAAGCTTTTGTGAAATGACTTTCAAAGTTTGGCGTAGTCATAAATTGGGAAACTTTCGCGATGGACTGAGGGCTCCAGATTGACTTTATTTGACAGGACAGTCCTTGATCGGTGAAGGATTTAGAATACGCAATGTCACCAACCCACACCATCCTGAGGGTGTCGTAAGAGGCAGACCAAGTAGCCGCAAACTTATAACAAACCCTGTGCTAACCTATCTTGCCAGTGTGGCACAGTAAGCTTATTTCCCTCCATTTATTTGGAGGAGGCCTGACTCTGTAGTGGGTCTTTTATAGGCTGAATTGATGATAGGTATGCCTAATCACTGTTTCACTTTTTAATGCCTTCAACAACAGGACACCCAAAATCAGAGCAAATGCCTCTGGTTTACACAAAGACACTTGCCCGGCCCCGGAATCGAACCCGATACCCCGTGATCCAAAAGGCGGCACATCCAACCTCTATAACAACAAGGCATTACCACCCCCTTAGCGCAAACACACATAAAAACGCATCCAAACTTTTTGCTTTACGTATAAATTCGTAATTTCGATACTAGACAGCTATTGTTTCTGTGATGTACAGACCTACTAACAGAAGATGAATGTTCCCTGACAAGACCGCTCCTGACGTGGGTCGTATATTGTACGCCACTTTGATTAGTGTCTCCTTGGCATTGCTGCTCTCCTGGTACCTTAGAATCCATTTATGAGAGAGGAGAATTGATGTGCATTTTGTTTGGGTGTATGTAAGTATGGGGGACCCTCAAATAGGTCGACGGACGACCTTATTAAGGCCGTTGGGTGTCTATGGATGCGGTCTGCAAGAAGTTTTTAGGCGCAAAGTGATGATCATCCGGCCAGACGAGGTGGTATGTCTGGCAGGGGGCCGCGGTGCCTATGCCGTAGTACTGTAGTCGGGGATTTCTTAACCGTGCGAAATGCTGTTTAAACTTCCCTATCGCGGTGTAGGACATTTTGGTAATTCTCGCATTTGTAGGCGATATCTCTTGATGTTAATATATTAGTTCAGATTTTTCGGGTAAATAGTGAAAAGATGCATAGTGAAAGTATCATCAGTCATAATTGATTTAGGTCGATAATTGTATAACGAAACTTTACTTCTAGCGACGTTTCTTCATTTTGTTTTCTTATCGTACAAAATATTAACAAAACGTAGTTAGGAATCGAAGTTTCATTGATAAATACGAGTCATTCAGGCCAAAGCCAGCAGCCAAATTTTGTACAAGTACCTACTAGAAGTCTCTAAGCGGTTGAAATTCGAACATGATTCATTTAAATTATAGTTCTACAATTAAAAGTTCCATTCTCAGTTTGACCACAGACTATAATAGATGATCATAATGAAATACTCATTTAGACTAGGTTTTGTTTTGGTACACATTTCATAATGCCTGTATACTTCAGTTTAAAATGTGTCTCCTTGACATTGTTGCTCTCCTGGTACCTAACGTCCTATTGTTAAAGAGGAGATCGATGCGTGTACACGTCTGACGACTGATGGGATGGCGAGTAGACAATGTTCTGAATGAAAGTTACCAACTAAGTTTATTGCTTATTTACGGTTTACCCTCTCTACAATGGAAACCGCATAATTGCTTTGATTTTGGTTTGGGACGCATTAATGTGGCTGTACACAACTTTGAACATCTCCTCTCGTTATTGCTCTCCTAGTACCTAAGTGTTGTGTAGTACCTAGTACCCTATTCCATCGTGAGGGTGTCGTAAGAGCCGACAAAGGAAAAAATAACAAGGCCAAATACCCTCTCTTTTATGGGAGGAGGCCTGACTCAATAGTGGGTCATTTTATGGCCTGAGTAGCTCTACTTTTCCACTGATGTTGGTGACACTTTATTTTCTGAATCCGTCACCACATGGAATCAACTCGATTTGGGAACCAATTAAAAAACTGTCACTCTCAACCAAGAATATATTTCCTTAAGTGCTTCCGCGCAACATGTATCCTTATTAGGGTTCATGATTTCTCGAGCTTTTCAATTTCTCGGGTCTCGAGAATTCTCGAGGCTAATTTCTCGGGACTCTCGGGTTGTCGAGAAATTTACATTTACGTACGTTTTCTCATATTATTTGGTTAATCAAATAAAAGTATCAAATTAATTATAAAACTTTCATCGATGTTATTCAAAAACATTAATCTTATAAATATTGTTTTAAAAAATATTACAGAAAAAAATATTATTCAGACTCATAATCATAATGACAGCACCATTATTAGTTGGTTATTTAGAACTTAGACTAAACAAAAAATCAATATTAAAGAAAACGTAAATTAAAGGGAAAAAGTCTTTTCGCATTATAGTATGTATGAACTTGTAATAAAATCTTCAGTCCTGATCTTGCACCTTCAGATTTCCACATGTTTCGGTCTCTTCAGAATTCTTTATGCAGTGTCAGGTTAACATCACAAGAGGACTGCCAAAACGACTTGTCGCGGTATTTTGATCAGTAGTCCCAAAAATTTCTATAGCAATGGGATCATGTCCCTACCTACAAGGTGGCAAAAAAGTTATCGAACAAAATGGTAGCTACATACTTTAGTTTTTTTTTTTTTTTTCTCTAAGAATTTTATTTATTTATAGATTAACAGTTTAATATGTAAAAAATATATATATATAATAAATTAAAACTAATTTAAGTGATTTAATAAATTAGGCCCATGTGGTAAAGTGCCTAAAATGCTGGCAGCATTTCCCCTTTGAATGGCCAGACTTATACGCTGGCCGAGGAAGCTGCCAGCCCTTGGGTCGCCTGACACCTCTATAAGCTTTTTTGAGAGCTTTTTATAGAGGCCCAAAGCATTAGGACCCCACGGTCCCAAAGTTTCGTACTTTAGTTAAATGTAAATAAACGATATTAAGAAAATGTTTTGAAATTTCTTAAAAAATGCGACGAAACTTTTTCCCCAACCTATTATCTTAACATACATTACATTAGGATCACAGCACAATTTTGGGCTGGTTATTTAGAAAAAGAAATCAACTTAAATCTTGTAAACAAAATAGCTTCTATAAAACACGAAAGAAATCTTTAATATCTTAAACTCAGGTAGAAAGTAAATGTAAATTATAATTACATTACAATCATAGCACCATTTATGGCATGTTAATAGAATATAAACAAATTAAAACTCTGCAAGTTTATTTTCTACAAGCGTACATGATTTCTCGAGTTCTCGACTTTTCTCGAGCTTGATTTCCCGGGAACAAAGCCCAACGATTTCCCGGGAATTCTCGGCTCGAGAATTCTCGGGAATGAACCCTAATCCTTATCACGTGTAAGCAAAGATTATATTCCCATGCACGCTCTCCAATAAATCCTGCGAAACTCGGAATGGGATTACGAGGAACGCGGGCGGGGCCCACAGATGGCTCGTTTAGGAGTAATTGCGTGAAAAACGTTTAACAATATTCGTCATTATTAGTGGAGCTTATTAGGTAGGTCGGAATGGGTGCCTCTACTTTCATCTGTAATATACCCACTGCTGTATGCGCCCTTCCCCAATTTCATGGAGGGAAACTAGCCTACTGTGCCACGCTAGACAGACGGGTTTGTATCGAGATTTCTTTCTCTTGGGCTAGGTTCTGGCTACGTCCTGTTCGGGTGCTCACGGCAGGACGTCGTTTGCTCGTTCAGCGAGCCCGAGGTGAGGAGGTGGGCCTCCTTGTCTGCGGCGGCGTGGTTCTGTGCCAGATCCCACAATGCCGGAACAGGACGCGAGTAGGGAGCACTCCGGGGATGTTTAGTGGGTAGGCCCCCACTCTGGGGGAGAGTCCCACACCCCCCCTCGGCCATCCCCGTGGCTGACGGGGATAGTCTATAAAGGATTTTACCCCGGGCGAACAAAAAAAAAAGGTTCTGGCGTGACCTTTTACGACACTCTTAGGGTAGTATCGGTTGACACCACCTCTTGTACTTTTTCTAATTTAATTGCGGTCTGGCATCAGTCAAACCTAATTTCGCTGACACCAGTACTTACTATGTACTACTCAACCCATATATGACCCACTACTGAGTCGGGCCTCCTCCAATTACCTACATGCAGGGTAATAAGCCTACTGTGCCACGCTGGCCAGACTGTGGCATACATAATATTACTTGTGAACAACCTAGTAAATTGATTGTGTGGTGACGGATTCAGAATACAAAATGTCACCAACACATACCATCCTGAGGGTGTCGTAAGAGGCGACTAAAGGAACGCAAGAGGCAGATCACATAACCGCAAAAAAAGAAAAACTTGAAAAAAATCTCTATTCGAACCTGCAGGTACAGCAGGTTCCCTCGTTGTACTTGGAGGAGGCCCGACCCAGTAGTGGGTCATTTATGAGCTGAAATGATGATGATGATATCGAAAAAACAAGTTCCGCACATTTGCAATTCAGAAAAAGTTGAGCGTCGCCAAATAAGTCTTAGTTAATGTATGTCACTGCCAAAATGTCGGACCGAATCCAAGATAAATACTCGTTTTGTGGAAAAGCCGACAGACAAATCCAACCTTTTGTGCGCGTGGACGATAAAAGGTAAATCATCCGTAATTTGACTTTTTAAACTTGTTGGTCTAGGGGTTGGATGTGCGAGGTGGGGTAAGGCCCCCAGTGTTGCGAAGCATGGGGGGCACAAATCCCGTCGGCCTAGCATATACGCAGTCGAAAATCGCCGTCGGTTTTAGTGGGTAGGTTGGGGCGCAACTTACCATCTCAACGCGCCCCGGAGTCCCACATACCCGGCCAGACCCCAACGGCTGGATCCATGAGGATTTCCGACGAAAAAAAAGGTGTTGGACGTGCCGCCATTCGAGCCCGGGGTCCAGGTTTCGCTTCCAGAGCCAGGCAAGTGTCTTTGTGTGAACCAGAGGTCCAATTTTGTTTAAGCAGAATAAAGTACATGTTCTCCGTCGTCTATTCTCACTGTCAATACTCGAAGTTGTATCAAATCACATTGCCAAGATATTCAAACAAGAACAGAAAATATTTTTTAGTGACAACTAGCTGAGTCCCGCGATGTTTCCCCTCGGTTAGTGTCGTACCGCGGATGACGCCACGAGGCGAAGCTAGTCTTAAAAAAGTAGCCTAAGTTACTCCTTATATCATCAGCTACCTATCAGTGAAAGTACCGTCAAAAATAGATCGAGCCGTTCCAGAGATTAGCTGGAACAAGCAGACAGACAGGGCCCGACATTTCCTTGAATTGCCTGCTCCATCTTAGACTCTGGCGTCGCTTTCCATCGCACAAGCCTAGGGTCAAAGGCATTCAAGTAATTGGAAAAAAGACAGATAAATGTAAAAATAAAATCACTTCATCACTACATAGTATAAAACAAAGTCGCTGTCGTCTGTCCGTCCCTATGTATGCTTAAATCTTTAAAACTACGCAACGGATTTTGAAGCGGTTTTTTTAATACATAGTTTATACATCCATAATTGCACCGTGCGAAACCGGGGCGGGTCGCTAGTATATAATAAAATGTTATTTTGGTCTATGTACTGTGTATACATACTTACGCATCCATCTTTACGACATGTTTAGAACTAACATCATCATAGACTCCAATCAAGCCGTGAAATTAATTATTTGTAAACTGCCCCCGCAATACCGAATAAACCTAGGACAGGGTTTTTGTTTAAAAAAATATAAGTTCAATCTTCAGTGAGTGTATAAAGGAGGTTTGTTATACGCTGTATAGCATTGATTGATTACTGCACTCACTTCAGCAAGTATTGACAGGCGTGTGATAAATTGTACAGCATACTCATCTGGTTGCGGGTTTAGGCGCAAAGGGATGATCATCCAGCCAGGCGAGGTGTCATGTCTGGCTAGGGGTCGCAGAGCCTGTCCCCCCTCTAATTGTAGTCGGGGAATTCTTAAATATGCGAATCGCTCTTGAAATTTCGCTATCGCGGTGTAGGACTTTTTGGTAATTCTCGCATTTGTGGGTGATATTTCTTGATGAAATTGGTTCAGATTTTTCGGGTAAAATTTGTATAGTATGTAGTATGTGATCGCTTCACGGGCTTTACAGAAAGTTTCTGTATTTCTCACTACTCAACCCATAAATGACCCACAGCTGAGTCGGGCCTCCGCCCATTATATGGAGAGTAATTAGCCTGCAGTACCACGCTGGGCCGACGGGTTGGCACAGGGTTTCGTGTTTTCCTTCTCCTGCGGATAAGTTACCTTTTTTCGGCTCTTTCGACACCCTCAGGATGGAAGGGGGTGGTGACCTTATGTATTCAAAATCCGTCACCACACGGACTAATATACTTTCATATCATCCTAATCATATTCGCCCATAAATGAGCCACTACTGGATAACACCTCCTTCAAGTTCATGGAGGGAAATTAGCCTAATATTTGGCATTTCAAGGTTTCCTTTTTTGGCGCTGATCGAGGGGATCTGTGTGTTGCGTTTATGTAGTCGCCTCCTACGACACTCTCAGGTTGAAATGGGTCGTTGACATTTGTATTCTAAATCTTTCACGACACGGAGGGAAGTCATCATCATCATCATTTCAGCTATAAGACGTCCACTGCTGGTCATAGGCCTCCCCCAAGGATTTCCACAAAGGCCAGTCCTGGGCCGCCCGCATCCATCGTTTTCCAGCGTCCTTAACCAGGTCATCGATCCACCGTGCGGAGGCCTACCAGCACTGCGCTTTCCGGAACGCGGTCGCCACTCGAGGACTTATCTACCTCAGAGATAAGTCCTCGAGTGGCGACCACGGAGGGAAAGTAGCATAATATAAATACTTATTATGAGTGCATAGCACGTCTTCTTTTAACCCCCGAAAACAAGTTTGTTGTGTCTGTATGTCAGTCTTTATTATAAAGTACTAGCGACCCGCTCCGGCTTTGGACGGGTGCAATATTGACATATAAACCTACCTCTTGAATCACTCATCACATCTATTAAAAAACCGCTTCAAAATCCGTCATGCGTAGTTTTGAAGATTTAAGCATACTTAGGGTCGGAAAGACGACAGCGACTTTGTTTTATACGATGTAGTGATGATGCTCCTAACATAAACGAATGGGCCAGTTTTTCCACGGACTAATATGTTTGTAAACAGCCTCCACAATACCCAGTGCAGGGGTTTAGATAATAAAATACCTTGTCTTTTAAGTCACCGACCCTATGGGGCCTAGTTTTCGACAAAGCATAGAGAAGAAGAGACGAGAGGAGATATGTTTTGAATAACCAATCAGGTTTCATTACTCTATTTCCAGCGAAGCTAAGCGGAGATATGTGGAAATCTCTCTCTCTCTAGTCGGTCCCTCATGACTGAGGATCGTGGTCATCAGTGCATGCGTTACATTTGGACCAGATGATGTGCCTCCATCGAGTCCTGTCCATGGCTTCGCTAGCAATACAACAAAGCTTGGAGGAGTGCGTGTCTTTTATTTGATCGGTCCATCTTGGAGGGGATCGACCTCGAGCTCGTTTGCCTTCAGTGTTCCCGATTACGATCAGCTTTTCCAGACTTTCGTCTCCTCTTCGCACTATGTGACCGAAATACGATAGAATTCGTTGATGGCATACTGTAGACAGGCGGGTTTTGATTTTTAGTTCACAGAGTATCGATCCATTGGTGCGTTTTGCGGTCCAGGGTATCCTCATCATGCGTCTCCAGCACCACATCTCCAAAGCATCGATCCTTTGCCACTCTCGAGCTCGTATCGTCCACGTTTCAACTCCATATAGAAAAATAGGGAATACCAGAGCTCGTACCAGCCGGATCTTAGTATTCATGGATATTCCCCTCTTCTTCCATATATTGTTCAAACGAGTCATTGCATCCTTGGTCATGCCGATACGTCTCTTTATCTCGGGAACACAACTTCCATCTCTGTTCACTTGAGCGCCCAGATAGATATAATGCTCGACAGTGTCAACGCCTGGTATGATGAATGTCGGATTATTTAAGTGACCGGCGCGATCAACCACCATAATCTTGGTCTTGCTCTTGTTTATTGTGAGGCCCATTTCGTTACTTTCGAACTCGAGTCTACGAAACAGTTCTCTCATGTCTTCCAAAGAGGTAGCGAGGAGCACAGTGTCATCGGCATATCTTAAATTCGAAATTCTTTTCCCACCAATCGGAAACCCTTTCTCCCAGTCTTCAAGGGTCCTGCGGATAATATACTCTCCGTATATATTGAACAGAGCCGGTGACAAAATGCAACCCTGTCGGACTCCTTTTTTTACTTCAAACACATTAGAACAATCGGTGCCGATTCTGACGTAAGAGCGATTATCGCAGTAAAGAGTTCGAATAAGATTAAGCAGGTGCTGTGGGACCCCCATTTCGTTCAGTACGCTCCATAGTTTATCCCATTGCACACAGTCAAACGCCTTGGTATAATCAATAAAGCACAGGACAACCGGGCTGTTGAACTCCCTGTTTTTTTCGATGATTTGTCTCACATTGAGTAGTTGTTCCCTTGTGCCCTTGCCCTTTACGAAACCTGCTTGTTCTTCCGGAATTTGGCGGCGTAGATAATGACAGAGTCGCTGGTTTAGTATATGCAGAAGGATCTTACTTGCATGGGAGATTAGAGCTATTGTTCTGTAATTGTGGAATTGTTATGTGGAAATAACGAAACCTGATTGGTTATTCAAAACACATCTCCTCTCGTCTCCTCGCCTCTCTGATTTGGTGGAAACCGGGCCTTAAGCGTGGAAGTATGACGGAAGCTGCGTATTGAAAGGCTTACTATAAATGGTAACACAGCGATACTTAATAGCATAGAATAGAATACTCTTTATTGTACACCAATAATACTAAAAACTAGCTGATGTTACCCGCGGTTATTCACGTACCGCGGGCAACGCCGCGGGGGGCAACTAGTCTAAAAAGTAGCCTAAGTTACTCCTTATATCATCAGCTAGTCCAGCCGTCCCAGATATTAGCCGGAACAAAGAGACAGACAGACAAAAATTAAAAAAATATATATTTTTGTAAATGTACTGAGTATAACATACTTACGCATTTAGTAAAAAGTGGTTATTTAATTATTATAAACAGACACTCGAATTTTATTTATTTGTATGAATAGATGTATAGATTATCATGGCAACAGAGAAATACAAGATAGAACAGTGTACAATGGGCGGTCTTATCGCACTACTGACTGACCAGGCTTCTATGCTTGATACCTCTGTGATGTTCAGTGACCGCTGAGGGAAACCAACATGTGTCTACGATACACTCACCCTGAATTAGTAATGGTAAGCTAAATGTCTGGTCGATATTGTGTGAACAAACCTTTAGAAGTAAGTGGTTTAATACTTTTTCGTGTGGTGACGCGTTTAGAATACACAATGTCACCAACCCATACCGTCTTTAGGGTGTCGTAAGAGGCGACTAAAAGAACGCAAGAGGCAGATCACCTAGCCCCAAGAGAAGGAAAACTTGATACAAAACCTGTGCCAACCCGTCTTGCCAGCGTGGCACAGTAGGCTAATTTCCCTCCATATAACTGGAGGAGACGCGACTCAACTGTGGGTCATCTATGGGCTGATTAGTAGTAGTAATACTAGGTACAGTCCCCGGCTTTACTTGTGTATAATGATTTGATTAATTATACATCAAATAAAACGTCAATTTGGCCAATGTGAGCTTTCTTTTTTTTTGTAATAGTGCACTCTTGTTATGGCTGCACCATTGTTAACTATTACAATCTAGCTTAGGCTAATAAGTAATTTGTATCTGTCCTAAATTACTACGGAAATGAATAAACTAAGGCAGTGTCCACTAACACTTGTCTTATTGTCTCTAGAATTATAAATCACTTTGTACATGTGATCTTCATAATATTGCACTTATTGTACTGTAAAGTTATATCACTATTATTCACTACACTAGTTCAAAAGGTTTAGTCCTTTTTAACCGTCTTATAAAGTCAGTGGTGTCGAGGATCTGGATAGCCTCGACATTCACATGGTGATGAAGCCTATGGTCATGCACTTTAGCATGTTTTTTTATGACGCTAGCAACAAAGTCCACTTTCAGGTCCCGGTGAATGTCATTAGTTCTGATGTACCACGGTGCGTTGACTATACCCCTGAGTAATTTTTTTTGGAATCTTTGTATGATTTGCATATTACTTTTTTTGGTACAACCCCACAGTTGTATACGTGAGCTCTTTTGACACTTCATTATCCATTTACCATTTACCAACAGTCTATTGTGACGGGTTAAGAATACAAAATGTCACCAACCCACATTATGCCGAGGGTGTCGAAAGAGAAGGAAAACTTGAAACAAAATCTTGCGCCAACTAGTGTAGCCAGTATATTCATATAAGGGCTGCGCAAATAAAAAAAATCTTATCGCCATCGATTTATCTATTCATAGAGTATAATAAATAGACGTAAGGACAAAGGTAAACTTAGCACTTTTTTCGCCAATAAATAGTTTGAAAATATTTATTTAGGATAGTTGGAGCTTTTACAGATATTCACAAGGCAACGCCCACCAATATCCCGAAGCGCGAAAGCGGATATTGAATGCTGGAAATTCCACTCATGTTTATACCGGCGGTATATTTGACTCGCAAACACCTCTTCGATATTCATGATGCCCTAGTACGTGACTCGATTTAAATATGAAAAACTGAGCAACTTTTTGTTTACTTAATTGTAAGCAATCTTTATTTAGTATGATCGTTTTTATCGATCGTTCGATTTAGTAGCATCCTAAAGATGGAACGGACTGGTGAAACTAACAACCATATTTCCATTTCTTTTTGGTTGGAACAATGCTAGTAGCCGCAGGCTATGGTCCACGTTACGGGACATCCCCACATATCAGTGTTGATATCCATTTAAGGTGGTGTCGATTTCATGTATGAGGATTATTAATAACATATTAAAAATTAATATGTAATTTGTTTATTAGTTTTGGTGAAGCTTCTGAAATCGAGGTGACAGATTTAGAGTACATAGTGTCACCACCCCATTCCATCCTGAGGGTGTTGTAAGCACCGACAAAAGGAAATGACAAGGCCGATAACCTAGTCACAAGAGAAGGAAAATTTGATAGGGAATACCAACCCGTCTGGCCAGCGTGGCACAGTAGGCTAATCACGCTCCATGTAGTTGGCCCCACCCAGCAGTGGGTCATTTCCGATTAATGTTTGGAGCATTTGCCCCCATTGGGGAGTGCAAACCGCGGCCCTAAAGCGGGCAGTCGAGTAACGGCTTTAGTTTTAGTGGGTAAGTCGGTGTGATAATTGGAGTCCCACATACCTTGCCTAGTCCCCAATCGTCGGGTATCCACGAAGGCCTCCAACAAAAAAGGCTTCGATAACGCGGGTTCGATCCCCGCACGGGAGAAATATTTGTACGACCTACAAGTATTTGTTCCGGGTCCGGGTGTTTGTCTATCTATAATATGTATGTATTTACAAAAAAAACTGTATATAAGTAGTTTATCATCCATCTCGTTACCATAACACAAGCATTTAGTTGCTTAGCTTGGGACGAGATGGCGTTGTGTGAAATGTCCAACGACATTTATTTATTTATATTTTATTTAGTGAAAATGGTTTTAGTGCAACTAAATTATGGTACTTTTAAATATTTTATTGAACTTTTACACCCAAATCTGCATCAAACTTTGCAAGATGCAGTAAACTGCTAAATAAAAAAAAAGATTGAGTAAGACCTCATTGAATCTTTGTATTGTGGAAATTATTTGACAACTAGCTTTTGCGCGCGGCTTCGCCCGCGTGGGCTTCGAACCCGTTCATATTTTTTATGAAAATAAAATCGGTTATTGTGACTAAACTATGATAGTTAGATATGTGCTTTCGCATTATTTTTTGTAGATCTTTATAAGACCTACAAACCCGTAGTACATCATTTTGTTCTATTGTCAATAGTTTTTGCAGCGCACGCATAAATAGGTTTTCGATTTTACACCTTGGTTTACAAAATCGTAATTTTCATACGGATCCCTAATTCTTTTGAAAATAAAATATAGCCTATAACCTTCCTCGATAAATGGACTATCTAACACTGAAAGATTTTTTGAAATCGGACCAGTAGTTCCTGAGATTAGCGCGTTCAAACAAACAAACAAACAAATAAACAAATAAACAAACTCTGCAGCTTTATATATTAGTATAGAGTATAGATATAATGTTCATTGTATCCGATGTATGTGGTGACGGATTTAGTAAACATATTGTCACCACGCCAATCCATCCTGAGGGTGTCGTAAGAGCCGACCAAAGGAAATGAGAAGGCTGAAAACCTAGCCGCAAGAGAAGGTACATTTGAATCGAAACCCTGTGCCAACCCGTCTGGCCAGCGAGGGCCAGTAAGCTAATAACCCATGTTATTTATGGAGGAGGCCCAACTCAGCAGTGGGTCATATATATATAGGTATATATAGGTTAAGTAGTATAGTAGGATCCGATGTAAAAAAAGTATAAATCTTTTACAACTTAAGGTGAATGTTCCAGGGTAGCCCGCGAAATTCAAATTTTCTTACGTTTTTTGCAATTTGCAAGGTGCAAGAATGACTTTGAGCTTGTAAAAGTTTTTCTTGCACCTTTATGAGCTTGGAGGGTTGTATTGATGATTTTGATGATTATAATTCTATAACTACATACGTCTTACAGCCGCAAATAACATTTTAATCAACATACAACCTAGCACTGACCTGCAAATTGCAAAAAACGTAAGAAAATTTGAATTTCCCGGGCTACCCTGGAACATTCACCTTAAGTGATAACTTTCTATTTGATAGCGGTAGACACAGCGCGCCTGTTTTGAACAAAAAAAAACTCCGGAAATTTCGTTCCGATAGACTTTTCAACTTCAGCCATTTCCGTGGGTTATTTAGTGCATGCAATGCAGGGTGCAAGCAGTTAGCATGTCTAGGTCGAGACCCGTTAGTTCACTCGTGATTTATAAACTTACTAGCGACCCGCGCCGGCTTCGCACGGGTGCAATGATAAACCTCTAAATTAATCAGTGTTTCTCTACAATATTATGGATGTAATAAACCTTCCTCTTGAATCACTATATCTATTAAAAAAAACCGCTTCAAAATCCTTTTAGTAGTTTTAAAGATTTAAGCATACATAGGGACGGACAGACAACAGCGACTTTGTTTTATAATATGTAGTGAAGTGATAGTGATGATGACCATAGTGAAGTGACATTTTGTCGTCCAAATGTAGCATAATTGATTACCATTGTTTGGTAAATTTGCAATCTGCCATGGCAACAAATAGCTTCCATTACCAAGCCTAACATTTGAAAGATGTTCATATAGACAAGGAAGACGAAGAAAAAAAAACAAATTAATTTTTTACTGCTCCCGTTATCTCACTCTTTTTAAAGGTTTAGTGTATGTCAGGGTTTTAAAAAAAGTCTACTTATACGTACTGACCCCAATATTAAGCCGTGCTTCCTCCAATTATATGGAGGGTAATAAATAAATATATATCATTGGACATTTCACACAACGCCATCTCGTCCCAAGCTAAGCAACTTAATGCTTGTGTTATGGTAACGAGATGGATGATAAACTACTTAAATACATATTTTTTTTGTAAATACATACTTATTATAGATAGAAAAACACCCAGACCCGTAACAAATACTTGTAGGTCGTACAAATATTTATGCCGTGCGGGGATCTAACCCGCGACATGCTGCGCAGCAGCCGATCGCTCGACCACTGCGCTACCCGTGTGGTGACGGATTTAGAATACACAATGTCACCAACCCACACTATCTTGAGGGTGTCGTACGAGGCGACTAAAGGATCGTAAGAGGCAGATCACCGTACGAGAAGGAAAACTTGATACAAACCCCTATGCCAATCCGTCTTGAAATGTTTTGAAATTTCTTAAAAAATGCGAAGACACTTTTTCCCCAATAAAAATAATAATTATAAAAAAACCTTCTCGATTAACAACAAAGAGTTTTAAACACAATTCTCGGTACTAGGACTCCATAAAATGCTAGGAAGTCGTTTATTTTCTTCATTGAAATATCATGGAACCCTTTTAGCTGGGAAGCGCTCTCATTTCCGCAATGTAATTGATTCAATGTCGTATTTCCTCGAATAAATGGACAATTATTTTTAATCCTCCTTTTCTGTCAATTGGTCTCAATTAATTAAATTGAATGTTTGCTTTTATTTGCAAGATTTTGAAGAGCGTTATGTTGTAGCCGTAAATAATGTTCTACTCGTTCTCAGCACATTAATTAAATAAATATATTAAATAAAATTAAATATCCTTGGACATTTCACACAACACCATCTCGTCCCAAGCTAAGCAACTTAATGCTTGTGTTATGGTAACGAGATGGATGATAAACTACTTATATACATTTTTTTTTGTAAATACATACATATTATAGATAGAAATAACACCCAGACCTCGAGCCAGTGCCTCTGGTTTAGACAAAGACACTTGCCCGACCCCGGAATCGAACCCGGGACCCGTTGATCCAAAGGCGGCACATCTAACCACTAGACCACCGAGGCAGTCAATAATGACCCACTGCTGAGTCGGGCCACCTCCAACTACATGGAGCATTAGCCTGACGGTGTCGTAAGAGGATACAGAAGGAAATGATGAGACGGAAACCTAGCTGCAAGAGAATCGAACCTTGAAACGAAATTCGTTAGAGTATCATAGTGTGGCCATCGTGACACAATAAGCTAATTGCTCGTGTAATTGGAGGAAGCATGATTTAGCAGTGAAAAATTTATGGGAACGATGATAGAGGTACGAGTCACGTAAAACTAGGTCGACAAAATTGTCCCTGTAGACGTAACTGGCCTGACTCAGCCATGGGTCATTTATGGGCTGAATAGGATTCATCATCATCATCATATCATCTAAAAGACGTCCACTGCTGGACATAGGCCTCCCCCAAGGATTTCCGGTCCCGGGCTGCCCGCATCCATCATTTCCGGTGACCTTAACCAGGTCATCGGTCCACCGTGCGTCGGTCCTGCGCGCTATGTGCCCTGCCCACTGCCACTTTAGTTTTGCAATCCTGTGGGCTATGTCGGTGACCCTAGTTTGCCTGCGCATCTCCTCATGTCTGATTCGATCTCGCAGGGAAACTCCAAGCATGCTCTCCATTGCCCTTATCGTGTGGTAGCGGAGTAAGAATACTACCACCCCATATCACCCCGTGGGTGTCGTAGAAGGCGACTAAGGGACAGCAGACGTTGGGCAGCAGCGACGCTCTGTCGAAGACACACCATCCGTTACTGCGATCGCCAACCCACCTGCCAAGCGTGGCGATTAAGGCCAACCCCCCCCCCCTCCCCAATTAATAGGAGTAGTTCGATGAAATGACAGAGTTTCCTCATGTATAAAAACGTAGCTGCTTTGTCCAAGTCAATAACTGTCGTCACGTGAACAACACGCGATCCGATCATTTTTTTGGTATTTTACGAGCATCAAAGAAAACATCATAAGTAACATTTGATTAATTACTTCTTGATAGTGCGTATGATGATGGGTTTACGATGCTATACATATGTAGTGATATTTCAACAGGCTATTTTAAACTGTACGAGGTGACTGGATGATAGAGGTCGTTGTGAACAGTGCGGGACGGAAACGAACCGGTGGTAATTTCAGCATGAATGTAGGTGGACACAAGGGATGTGGAAGATCGAAAGAGATGGATGGATTGTAAGAATGAGGAGTTGTGTATGAAAGGTGTGAATAGATAGTGAGTAGATATATCGACTGATAGGTGTGTATGGAGACTACCACCTAGCGTGGGACAGGGGTCGTAAGATGATATTGGTAATTTTAAATGACGATTTATAAGAGTTTTGTGATGAAACCTACGTAAATAAAGTTCCTGTTGAGTTTGGGAATCGATATGTAAGTAGAGCATTGCCTGATTCTGCTGTCAGTCATTTGTAAGAACTGAACCGCCAGCGCAATGCTTTCTCTACAAGGCAACGCCGTTGTCCGTGTCCGTCACGGATTTAAAATATGTACATAGTGTCACCAACCCTTTCCATCTCGAAGGTGTCGTAAGAGCCGACACCGAGGCGAGACGCAAAGCCACGCTGGCCAGACGGGTTGGCACAGGGTTTCTTAACACGTTTTCCTTCTCTTGTCTCTAAGTTATCGGTCCTGTCATATCCTTCTTACGATACCCCTAGGGTGGAATGGGGTGGTGACACTATGTATTCTAATATCCGTCACCAGTGACAGTCAAGGTATATACCACAATAAATAATGCAAGCACACGCAAGCCTCGTTTGAGGCGCTTAGCATGAATTTAGGTCTCCATTGACGTCAGAACCACATTTAGCCCCTTACACGGGTACCAACACAAAAATGCCACTAGTTGCGTCCATGGATGCCTTATTTTCATCATCATCATCATCTCAAACTCAAAAGTAACTTTATTTACATAGGCTCAATAGAACATCAACCAGATCTAGTCAACAATAGTAAACTTCTAATGCCCGAGCCAACTGACCCCCAGCAACGGCACCTGTTCACAAGCATTACGCATGTGGCAGCCATCGCCCTCCTCAACCATATTGCAGGGAAGAGAACGACCCGCCACCACTGCCATGAGTCTTAAAGTTCTTAAAGGAACTGAATATTTAAAAGTTATACTAATAACGCCATAGGATACTGCACATAAGAATCAGCATAATATATGATACAATTATCATCATAAGGCAACCTAGGCAACCCCAAATGATCCACTCCTATTTTTTTTTATTTTAACAATTTTTTTTGATTTTAGGCTTTTATGATACAGCATACAAAAATAGTAGATTGTATCACAAGGGAGCAAAGTAATATTTTTACGGCGAGGGCGCTTTTCTATTGAGAGTGAGAGTCTAGAGATTCTAGAGTAAAAGTAGTAAGGCATTCAAATTACGTCGCCCGAGCCAAAAAATATGAGGTAGGTTCTAAAACTACTTACTTACTTACTTACTTAGGTCTTTAAAACTACGCAACGGATTTTGACGCGGTTTAATAAAATAGATAGAGTGTTTGATTCAAGAGGAAGGTTTTTAAGTTACATTGATAATTTTAGAGGTTTCTAATAAGATGTCACATTTTTTGCGCTTACATTCAAACGCTGGCGAAACCGTACGAGATAGATCAACATAATGTATTGTTCACCTTAAAAAGGTCTACAAAAAGGTCTGGGATGGTAGGTATATGTTTATTTCTTAGGGATAACAACACACAATATCCATTTGTTATCCTTTACTTTTTACAAGAAATAAAGGCTTGCGATTTTAAGAAATACAGCATTATTCTTTATCCAAATAAGGATACCCGACCGCAAAACGCGGGCCGGGTCATGTGGACTCCGGGGCGTGGGAAAATGGTAATTGCCAAACCCCAACCGAACCTGCCACGGGTTTCATACGCCAATAGGGAGCATGCTCCGTCACCCTGATGGGGCCTTGGCGCGCTTCCACAAGTGGGCCCCGCGCTTTGATGGGGAGCTCCGGACGCTCCCCAACCCACTGCATCACCACGCCGTTGGTAGGTTAAGGCTTCCGAGCCAACTCTGAGGACAGAGGAGTCCCCAGAGCCAAAACCCACCACGACTCCGTGTGCCGCTCTTAGTCTGGCCTCTCCCCATGGGCTCGCGCGGCATGGGTGACCCTGAGCCGAGCTGAGTATGGCACCAACGGATCCTAAAGGCACGCAAGCCGCCTCAGAAGGTGGCAGCACGGTCGAGGGGGATCTAATTAAGTACCTGATATTGTGCAACCCGTTAACGTTGTCTAAAAATACTTTATGTAGTATATTTAGTATCAGCATTGCACCCGTGCAAAGGGCGGTGCGGGTCGCTAGTTTACAAATAAAATAATAATTTTATTCTGGAGATGTTCTGGAGTTGTCTTGGGAGAAATCTAGAAAACCCTTGGGCCGTTGTTACGATTTTTAAACGGCAGATAATTATTTTGTTGCCTTTTCGTAATGTATTAACTATTATATGAATGTTAATACTATAATAATACGTAACGAGTTCTTGAGTGGAGACCGCGAATCGGCAAGCGTAGTGTGGGACGGCCCTCTGCTAGATGGAGCGACGATCTGCGAAAGGTTGCGGGCAGCAGCTGGATGCGTCAAGCTGAAGACAGGGCGCTATGGCGCTCTTTAGGGGAGGCCTATGTCCAGCAGTGGACTAATGTGGGCTGATGATGATGATGATGATGATACGTAACCAAGAAAATAACGTAAGATTTTATCACAAGTTTATCTGAAAAAAAAGCAGAATAAATTTAAAACAGTGTATAAATAAATTTCAAGGTACCAGGCTGCTATAAAACGTAAGAGGCTATCTACTCGACCACAGGCGGTGGCTTGCCGTTCGTGAAAGCGATCGCCCGGAAACTTCGGTACTTGCTTTAGACATGAGAGCGAGTGTATCGAATATCGATATCGATTTCTCTGGGGAACACAAGGGCTACAGACATATGGAGGATGTTAGTAAAACTTATTGTTTGTATTAGGTTTCGAACTTACTCGTGATAGGTTTGTTGACCCATCTCTCTTTTGTAGTGTATCTTATCCTACGATCCGACAAATAGGCGCCCACAATGGCGCACGCACAGTTAGTGAGGCAACCGGTAGTAGTGGAGGGCGTCCATTATGCACGCTTAGGGGAGTGTTTTGAACCCGTTGGTGATGTCTAAAGGCACCTTCCTTTTGACCCTAAGCATAGCGTCCACCGTGAATAGCTTTTTACGAAAACCGAAACCACGGATTTGAGCTTCCCATCTCCATGTGTCGGATGAGGCGGCCAAACCATGCGCGAACCCGTCTGGCCAGTGTGGCACAGTAGGCTAATTACCCTCCTTGTAATTGGAGGAGGCGTGACTGAGCAGTGGGTCATGTATGGACTGAATAGTAGTAGCAGTTTTAAAGATCCATATGTTATGACTTTATGGATTTGTTACAACATGTATACAAAGTTTTTTTAAAGTGTGCATCGTTCGTATATCAGAATTACTCAAGACTCAAATATAACTTGAAAATAGTTTTATTAGGAAGACTAGTTTCAATAAATATTAAATCACCTGGGTAATGACATTAGTCACTTATTTTAGGACAGTGCTTGAGTGTTGAGTCAACTGATCTTTATTCCAAAACGGTACTCGGCTCAAACACAAAGCTTCAGAAGATATATGATCTATATTTAAGTAATTGTGGTCGAGAGCATGCTTTAGTAGAGATTACGTCGTTTTGTAGTCGAAAATACAGTTAGATGTCTATGGATTTTTTAAAAAGGCTTAAAGGAGAATCGAGCTCTATTTTGGCAGATAGTTTTTTTTTATAAATTGGTATAGGTTGGTCATAGGCTTTCCTTTTCTTGCGACTAGTTTGTCAACCTTGGTATTTATTTTTCCGATACCAGCAGGAAAGAGTTGGGTTTCAACAAATCACATACATTAAGTATTTTAGGAAAACCATTCAGACACCCGACAGACTCTATCTATAGCCAATTTACAGTGTTACGTGTTCGGCAGTTGTTCAAACTAACTGCTTCAATAAAGGCGCACAGACAAAATACCATCCGGTCTTTGGTATCTAAAAAAACGAACGTATAAACTGCCCGTGCCTAACCACATAATATAACTAGCCAGGCGATTTCCAACACATTGCCACATACAATAAAGTGTCAGAAAAGTATCTAATACAACATTTAACAGTGTCCGACCTCACAAAGACCCTTAAACAGAAGTTTCCAGAATTAACTTACAGTGGCACTGAGGGGCTTTTGTAAAACGCACATCACAAACACACACACACCCATTATCACTCATTAAATAAGATAGTGTTAATAGTAAAATAGCACAAAATTCGTACTCAAGGGTCTCATCGCACAAGCAAGCTTAGTTTGAGACCCACTGTTAACAACGATGTACCTTTCAGCCCCATTTCTGAGTCAGACCTCTTTGAAATAATTAAAGGGAAATTAGCCTACTGTGCTAACTAGCAAGTAGGAATAGAACCTGAAGATTCCAAAAACTGGTATGAGCACTTAACATTTGGTGAATTAAAAGTATTTTCATGATTCGCCCAAGGAAAGATCCCTCGATACATGTATATTATTCTTTACCAAGTACAACACTAGTGCTCGAGGTTCTCTGCAATAAGCTTATATTTAGCGGAAACTCAGAAATAGCCGGCTTTTAAACTTTATTTCGGTCTAGACTAATTTACAGATGGAAGCTATATTTGAGAGGCGCCCCAAAATTAATAGTCAAAATTCAAAAGGAACTTTATTCGTAGACGTAGATTTTATCACAAAACTCTTATAAATTGTCGTATATTTAAAACTAATATTATCATCTTTTCGCCCTTGTCCCACGCTAAGTGGTAATATTTTTATTAGAGCAGTTAATGGTAGCTGTGCTATTCTCAATCTACAAATTTGCAGAAGCGGGCCAAGGCCCCATTAGGGTCATGGAGCATGCTCCCCCATCGGGAGGAGCGAAATCCGTGGCCTGTTTCGGGCAGTCGAGGGACACAGGTTTTAGTAGTTAGGTTGGGGCGAAACTACCATCTGCTCGCGGCCCGGCGTCCCACATAACCCAGCTGGCGTTTAGCGGTCGGGTATCCATGAGGATTTCAACGTAAACACAAATTGTGAAGATGTTTGCCAGATCGGTCATTCATGTCTTTCTTATGCATGTTCTCATTCACACAATCAATCCATATCTTTTTTCCGCAACCCTTACGTCTATCAACGTACATACTGCATACTAGTGGTAGTACCAGTTCGGAATGGCGCTCCACAGAGAAAAGCAGACAAGAAACTCTGTAGTTGTTTTTTTTAAATAACGATGGGTTGAGTAGTAGAAGGTATTTATTATTGATAATTGAAAAGTATTTATTTCACACAAATAATAATATAATATTAAAAACTATATCTAATACTAGTAAAAAAAATTTTTAATACATAATGATTTCTTAGGTATTCTCGATTGTTACACATTGAAAATATTATACATATATAAAAGAAGAAGAGAGATAAGAGTTAGTATTCTAATTTACTTTCAATTTGCTGAACTCGCTACCAGGACGTCATAAATAACTAGGAGGCTATTATGCAAATAGCCTCATTTACAAACTCGCTCCAGAAATTCTAGATACCGATTCTGGAACATTCCTTACTCCCTATATTATCTTGTGCCACTGTGATGTTACCGTATTTAGCGCTCGCTGCACTGATTCTAATCCTCCAATTCGGCCTCCAATTTACGTAATATGTTATCTTAAAATTTTTTTGGTATACATTTATTTCCTACTACTATTACTACTCAGCCCATACTCAAACTCAAACTCAAAAGAAACTTTATTTACCTAGGTTTCATCACAAAACTCTTATAAATCGTCATATTTACAAACACCATTATCATCTTACGGCCCCTGTCCCGCACTAGGTGGTAGTCTCCACACACACCTATCAGTCGTCATACCTACATTCACACCTTTCACACACAACTCCTCATTCCTGCAATCCCGCCATCTCCCCTGATCGCTCACAATCCCTATATGTTCACTCACATTCATGCCGAAACAACCACCGGTTCGGAAGGCTGCTCTACAGAGAAGAGCCGGCAAGAAACACTGTAGTTGCTTTTTTTAAATTATTGTTCGTTTACAAAAAGCACTAAACAGCATAGTGAGAGCAAGTTCGCAAGTTGAGAGAAACACGCTACATGTTTACGCAATGAATGACGGATAGACCTTGACAGAGCCATAAAAGACCCACTGCTGAGTCGGACCTCCTCCAAATACATGGAGGGTAATTAGCCTACTGTGCCACGCTGGCCGGACGGGTTGGCACAGGATTTCGTATCAAGTTTTCCTTCTCTTGCGGCTAGGTTTTCGGCCTTGTTATCCTTTTGTCGGCTCTTAAGACACCCTCAGGATGGAATGGGGTGGTGTATTCGAAATATGTCACTGCACTGGGGTGGTGTATTCTAAATCCGTCACGTCACAAATCCGTCGGACTATTTCTTTCCGTATATTTTCAATGTAGCCATTTTTTTTCTAAATGCACAATGGAAACTGTATGCCATATTTTAAGAAATAATTCTGTCTTTTTAGGTTATCAGCGAAATGGCTGAACAGATTTTGACGAGATTCGTAAGACTGTCGATGTCATGATGAGTTATCATCACTATCACTATCACTATCTCTACATACTAGAAAACAAAGTCGCTGTCGTCTGTCCGTCCCTATGTATGCTTAAATCTTTACAACTACGCAACGGATTTTAGAACCGGTTTTTTTAATATACATATAGAGTAATGCAAGAGGAAGGTTTATTATGGTTTATAACACATCCCTAAGTTAGTAGAGAAACACTGATAAATTTAGAGGTTCATCATTGCACCCGTGCGAAGCCGGGACGGGTCGCTAGTTTTATATATTTTCTATACTAATGATATTGTAAGGAAGAGCCGACAAAAGGAAATGACAATGCCGAAAATTTGGCTGCAAGAGAAGGAAAACTTGATTGACAGGGTTTCGTATCAAGTTTCCCTTCTCTTGCGACCAGGTTTTCAGCCTTGTCATTTCCTATTGTCGGCTTTTACGACACCCTCAGAATGGAATGGGGTGGGTGACATAAACACAACTATTTTTATGCAATAAAACATTAGTCCCTTTCCCACTGGACTGGAATACCAGGAGGTCATAAACGAATAGGAGTTGTCAGAATACAAATGAGATAATCTTGTTCCCTTGTTTTAGGAACCGTATCGAGAGGACCGCGTCCAAACGATGGCGGGGCTCTCTGCGGCGGATCGTGTCGGCGTCAATCTGTGAGTATTTGTTATCTTGAGGGCTTAATTAAATAAATAAATATCCTTGGACATTTCACACAACGCCATCTCGTCCCAAGCTAAGCCTAATGCGCCACGCTGACAAGACGGAGTGGCACAGAGCTTGTATCAAGTTTTCCTCTTTCGGCTAGATGACCTGCCTCTTGCGTTCTTTAAGTCGCCTCTTACGACACCCTCAAGACGGTATGGGTTGGTGACATTGTGTATTCTAAATCCGTCACCACGCGGACAATTAATGTGTGTTTAGTATTTCTTAAATATATTTATCATCACTACATAGTTTAAAACAATGTCGCTGTCCTCTGTCCGTCCTTAAGTATGCTTAAATTATTAAAACTACGCAACGGATTTTGAACCGTTTTTTAATAGATAGAGTAATTCAAGAGGATGGTTTGTATAATACATGTAATATATAAATCAAAACGTCTGTTTGGTGACAGATACAGAATACATAGTGTCACCGTCCCATTCCATCCTGAGGGTGTCGTAAGAGTCGACAAAAGGAAATGACAAGGCCGATAACCTAGCCGCAAGTGAAGGAACACTTGAAACGAAACCCTGTGCCGAACCGTCTGACCAGCGTGGCATAGTAGGCTAATTACCCTCCATGTAGTTGGAGGAGGCCCGACTCAGCAGTGGGTCATTTATGGGCTGAGAATTAGTAAGTAGTTAAAAAACCTTATTTTCCAGATAACCTCTCCTGCTTCACCCATGGCTGCAGTACCGGCTGGGTGTCAGGAGTACTAGGGAACGAGGCGTTGACAGGAGGTGCATGGTTGGCCGCACTCCCTTGTTTGGTAGCACTGCCCGCCGCCCCATTCTTCGCCGTGCTGGCAGATGCAAGAGGTCGCAAGGCTGGCGCGTTCTGTGTCTGCGTCAGTTTTATTGTAAGCAGTTTATGATATCCTGGTAATTCAACTTCGAGTCTTTCCAGCTCACCTTTACTTTCAAATGCTGGTGCTGTTTTTAATACGCTTTTATTAGCTTCAGACGTATGTATGTCACGGAATCTTTGAACATGATTTTGACCCACTTCAAAACGTCGGATTAACTCGAGATTTGGCATACTTATTATGGACCGATGACAATTCAATATTTTAAACATTTTGACCCGTTATCCTTACTCGGGCAATAATAATAACGGCGATCAAGGTGGAACACCGCTCTTCGATGCAATAGCTAATAGAGATGGTAATATCATAAAGCGATTGCTATATTTTTTAATGACTATTTAGCAATAGCTTCATGATATTTCAACTAAAAAATGAAATAATAGTTTAAAAAATACTAAAAAAATACGCGTTTATAGAAAATTGAAATAAAAAATAAATTTTAATAAATTTGAATTAAAAATATTGTCAGAAAAAATGAATTTATTGTAAAAAAAAGCGTGGGGTGCTTTTCAGGATATTATCAAAATAACCCTTCTAGTCATAAAATATTTAGAAATTGATATGCAACCCACGCTTTTATACAATAAACTATTTTTTTCTGACACTAATTTAAATTCAAATTTTTTAAAATTTATTTTAAATTTTTTACTTCGATTTTCTATAAAAGTGTATTTTTTTAGTTTTTTTTAAACTAACTATTATTTATTGGTTAGTTATAAAATGTCTTTCCGTGTGGTGACGGATTTAGAATACATTGTGTCACCGCCCCATTTCATCCTAAGGGTATCGTAATAGACGACAATGGAAAGTAACAAGGCTGAAAACCTATAAAAAATATGTTAATTGGATCCCAAAAAATATTTCACCATTCGTCTTCATATTGGCACAGGGTTTATATCAAGTTCCTTCTCTTATATACAGAGTTTCTGGCTAGCTATTCTCTGTAGAGCTGTATTCCAAACTGGCGGTAAATTATAAAAATAAATTTCTACCATTAACTTTTTATTTTTTGATTTGACATAATAGCTCATATGAGACGATGAATTTTGATTATGGCTTTCATTTTGATCTGCCTCTTGGGTTCTTTAATCGCACCTTACCAGGATATCAGGATCAGGATACCCAGGATATCGACTGGTGACATTGTGTATTCTAAATCCGTCACCATACGAATGGTCCATCATTCATCATTCCAGCCAAAAGACGTCCACTGCTGGACATAGACCTCCCCCAAGGATCTCCACAAAGGCCGGTCCTGGGCCGCCCGCATCCACTGCTTGACCAAACCAGTGATGACTTATGGAACAGAGACGTGGTCGCTCACTATGGGCTCCATCAGAAGGCTCAAAGTCACCCAAAGGGCAATGGAGAGAATCAGAAATGAGGAGATACGCAGGAAAACCAAGGTCACCGACATAGCCCACCGGATTGCAAAACTTAAGTGGCAGTGTTCAGGGCACATAGCTCGCAGGACCGACGCCCGATGGGGCAGAAAAGTCCTCGAGTGGCGACCGCGTTCCGGAAGGCGCAGTGCTGGTAGGCCTCCCACACAATGGTCCATAGAAAAACAATATTAATAATAATAGCTTATATATGTTTCACTTGAACGGGGCAGTATCAATACCTCCCTACTTTCAGCTGATGAAAAATTCTTCCAAAATCTGCAACTTTCTACAGTTAAGTTGGACTCTGGCGGCATGGTGTGGACCACGCGGTGTTTGGGCTGCCAGGGCCGCCGCAGGAGCTGGGGGCGCTGGGGCCCTCGCATTGGCCCCCGTCTACTGCGCCGAGATAGCTCCTAGGACCAGAGGCTTAGCTACACTACCGGCATTAGCCTGCAGGTACTCATCAAATCAATCCTATCAACAATACTGTCCTCCGGCAGATGGTTAACAGGACGGGCATCCGTGGTAAGGTCAAACTAAGACGATGATTCGAGAAATGTAAGTGGAATTGGTGGGAAGAGATAATGGTAGCACCATATTTTCGGTGTAGTGTGTGCGAAAACGAAGGTTTCCAAATTAATGGCCAATTTATACGACGTCGTGGGAAATTATTTCTCGTTCACAAGCATAGTGACGGATATGCTCGACGGCGAGAGATCATGGGAGGAGAGAGCGTGCCCTGACACTGGCCTCCGGGTGGGGAACCAAGGTTCATTCCTCGCCTGCAGAAACAGGGTCCAGGGGAAACTGTTAATTGTCAAAAATGACATCTGTAATAACTACAACCCGCGAGCTGTTTTTCCTTCCTAATATTGATATATTAGTAGTTATATTTACTAGTTACGTTAGTTACCACTACCTACATTATTATTATCTATTCTTTATATCTTTTTATTGCTGCACTACCTGTTAATATCGTTGATGCTACTTTCGCTTTATGGTTGCCTGGAAGAGATCGCTTGTTAGCGATAAGGCCGCCTAAATGTACTCTAATTGTTACTTTCTATGTTTTTATTGAAGTACAAAAAAGTGATACGTACATAAATTTATTATTAAAAGTGAATAGATGTTGAAACCAAAATATGATGTCAACATTTTACAATTACTTTCATCACAAGTTGCTGGTAACCAGAATATTGAGAAAAAAACTTTTTTTATAAAGCTGTCTTTGATAATCGTGTCCATAACAGCTTCATACAGGTTGTAACAAAAACCCTTTACGTAACCTCAACGAAATTATTGATATTACTCCTGCTATATATAGTATTTGGTGCAATAAATTAAAAAAATAAGAAAACATGTTATTCAATAACTATCATCATTTCAGACAAAAAGCAGGCAATCGCAATACATATGTAAAATATTTAAAGAATCTTGATGAAACACAAATAATTAAGCATCTAGGATAGTACTCAGAATGGATTAATGTTTCATATCTGACGGGGCATACTTTTTCTGACTCAAAGTAGAGTTAGGAAAACTTCTGTTTCTCCCCTAGACTTCAAAATAGAATAACAATATACGCACAGAACTGTTTCTTTCGACAGGTTCTATGCACTCAATTCAAATAGGGATTTTGTTACACAATGTAGATATAATATTTTTAACAAAATGTACAGTCCGCGCCATTGGCGTGGCCTGGCCATGGCGAGGACAGTATGTGCCAAAGTATCCTGTACAAAATGGACGATGTTCTGTAGAAAGATATGATTTTGGAGAAGATAGATAAAGCCAAGGGCCAAGGTAAAATTACCTTAACCAACTTTGATGCTTCCAGTTGCGGTATACTCTTCGCCTACGGTGCTGGAGGCGTCCTATCAGCTCACGCTCTCTCCTTGTCTATGGCGGTTCCTCCTGCAGTGTTGCTGATCTCCCTACTGTGGCTCCCAGAGACGCCCTCGTTCCTCATCAGTATTGGGCGTATACAGGTAAAATAGACTGGACTTCAAACTCTTATCAGAAAACAAACGCCTTTATAAATTAAGTGGCATAATACAGAGCTTCTGTGGTAATCAACTTCTCTTACCGTAAGTCTTCTTTCGCGCATATTCCCAATTTCAGTGGTATCAGAACCAGTCTGACTTGATTTGGCTACCCATAGATGAACCACTGCTACGCCAGACCTTCTCCAGTTACATCAAGGGTAATTCGCCTACTGTACCACGCTGTTGAGACGGGTTGACACAAGGTTTCCTATCAAGTTTTCCTTCTCTCTCGAGAGAGAGATTATCGGCCTTGTCGTGTCCTTTTACCTCCTCTTATGACTCCGTCAGGAAAGAATGGAGTCGTGATACTATGTATTCTAACGGTATCACACAAAAGATTGCCATACGGACAACTGCCATAGACTATCAGCTGAGACAGTTTACGTGCCGAACGACGCACGGAGGATGTCAGATTACAAATAGATACTGCATGGACATCCAGCTGAACAAACGTTGCTTAACCAACAGGGTTCGCTAGACCCTGCATTAAGTAACCTAACCGTACTAAAAAAAATATTGTCCTAGGATGCAGCCAAGATAATGTGCTGGTTCGACGGCTCAGACTTCAGAGAAGACCTGACAGATGTGATAGAGCAGCAAGAGGTCAGGATCCGGACCTCGGACTGTTATGCTGGGCGGAGGGAGGCTATGAGGAGACAGGACTCTGACACTTTCCAGCCTATGCTGAAGAGGAGCAGTGGACTGGACTCCAACAGTGAGAAGAAGAATGAGCAGACAGTGTGTAGGGAGCTTTGTAAGTTTTTGCAACTTGTACCTAGAAACACGCTTTGTTAAGCGTAACCTGTACTAGGTGTAATAGGTATCGCGAGGGTTGTTTACAAAAATGTAATTGAAAGAAAGAAAGAAAACACATTTAATCGGCAAAACACACAGGACAACACAATTTGTTTACAACATTTAAGCTCGGATGTTGGTGGAGCATAGCGCTGGAACTTTACATAACTTCTACCGCACGTCATTCGTATGCGAATATTTATTTTGTACATAGGTATATACAGGATGGTCAAAAAGTCGTGGATCAAACGAAACCAGCGGTTAGATGGGGCCATCAGCAGCAAAAAATTGTTCTACGGGAGGTCCTTAGGGTCAACCCCTGCAGAGTTACAATGGATTTTGTGTTTTTGTGAGAAATTTTCCTTTTTTTACTAAAACTTGATAAAATTTCAAAAAAACTACACCCTGTACCTTTTTAAAAATTTTCAATAGATTGGTACTGATGAGCCCTTTCGTTAGACATGCTATTTATGGTAGTTTATTGGGTGTGTTAAAGATAACATTAAGTTTTCCGAAAGACATAATTCTTAAATCAAAACCTGTTGCTTACTTCGGACCCCACTGTGAAAAAAAAATACTCTACAGAAAAGTGCCACTGTATCACAATTTTTGGCGCATTTAATAGGGATTCTAAAAAGGTATTACACATGGCTATGCGTGGCTTCGATATCTTTCAAGGACGATCTTTCGTAGCAAGGCCAGAGTTAATTCATACATAAAACTCGGTTAGGCCTACTAAGTGATTGGAAAGAATATAGCATCATTAATGGCCTGTAATAACAAGGAGTTTTCTGTATGTAATCTGTGTTATCCGGACTGGCCTTATCAAAGAATTATGGATACAATATTACAATATAATTTCAGTCCTAATACAATTATAGTAATTTTTATAGGGAATAGGGGTACTGTAAGCAAACAACAACTAATTGCTTTTCATGACTGTTTATCACAGCTACAAAATGTAATAAAAACTGTCATGTTTACATTCCCCTACAGCAGCAGTTTGTCACAGGCGGAAAATGATATTAGGTTTAAGCTTAATACTACATTATATAATTTAATGTATCAAACCAATATGACAAAAAAATATGAAACATGTCATCTTATTGATTTTAATAATTATTTAAAAAAACCTTTATTATTGACAAATGATAAATACCATTTATCGTTATATTATAAGCGACAGATAGCTAGTTCGCTATCATTTTATTTTGACATAACAGCCAAGAATTTGGCTAAATTAGCATCGGGCTTTATTGAGCCTGTGGACAAACCCACTATTGTTCGCAATTGTGGTGGTGAACCTTTACATTCACATAATGACATTTTGCGTTATTTAAATTAGATGGTAAGACAAAAGAGATTAACTCTTGCATGAGTATAAACAAACAACGCTGTAAACAACCCCAATATGATTCTGAATTGCAATGTGTCAATCTGGTCCATCAGAACATTCAAGGGCTATTAAATAAGGAATTAGAAATAGATTTATATCTGACTTGTAACAATATAGATATATTATGTATTACTGAACACTGGCTTAAAGGCCATGAATTAATGTTTAACTTCAGTAATCACCAGGTTGCTAGCTCGTTCAGCAGAACTAATATGATCCATGGAGGCTCTCTAATTATAATTCGTAACAATTTAAAATTTAAACAGCGTACAGATATTGTGAGCCTCTCTGTTGAGCGAGTTATTGAGATTGCGAGTATTGAGCTAGAGCAGTTCATTGTAATAAGGGTGTACAGACCTCCTTGTGCATGTTACAATCTATTTGAAAGTATTATGGAAGATATATTGTTTAAAATTTCTTCATCCAACAAAACAATTGTTATCTGTGGAGACTTCAATATTAACTTACTCGAAAAATGTTCCGTAACTGATAAATTCATTTTGTTATTTAAATCTCACAACCTGTGCAACATTTTTCTTGAACCCACTAGGATTACTGCCACAAGTGCCACATGCATTGATAATATCTTTTGCAACATAACACCTACCTCTAAAGCAGTAATTACTGCTTTAGACTCCGACCACTGTGGCCAGCTGGCAGTATTTCCTATGAAACTTTTACCGGTGCAAAAGAGAAGCATTACTTTTATTCCCGTAAATTCCAAGCGCATAGAGTATTTTAAGAATAATCTTCTAGACACACTGCCGGTGTTGCCTGATCAAAATGATTCCGTACCGAACGAGCAATACAATACGTTTTTTAAATGTTTCCATAGAGAATTTAAAAGGGTGTTTATACCTAAGACTGCTACGATCGGTGACCGAGTCGTTTTTAATGATTGGGCAACACCTGGTATATACAAAAGTAGGAAACGGCTTTTTGAATTGTATGGCAAAAAAAAACACAACCACTGTGCTTCTTTCCTAGAATACGTTAAAATGTATTCCAAAACATTTAAAAAAGTGTGTTTTTGTGCAAAGGCTTTATTTTTGAAAAGGAAATTGCAAAATGCTGATGACAAAATAAAAATGACTTGGAATATAATAAATACTGAAACTGGTAATAAGAAAGTTCAGACAACTGATTTTCATTTAAAAATTAATGATCGATCTGTGAAGTCAGACTTAGAGGTAGCGACAGAGTTCGAATCGTTTTTTACTAATATTCCTTTATTAACAACCAAAGCTCTAGACGCATCTCCGAGTTTAGCTGAGTCGATCTTAAAACAGAGTGTTGCATCATGTAAGAATACTTTTCAGTTTTTGCCAGTATCTCATAAGGATATTATTACTGCCTTCAAAAGTTTAAATATGAAAAAGACTCCTGACTTATGGGGAATATCTGTATATTTAACTTCTTCTGTTATCGAGATCATTGCTCCCAGTTTAGCTATTATTTTTAATAATTGTGTTGTAAGTGGAGTGTTTCCTGACCAGATGAAACTCAGTAAAGTTATACCCTTATTTAAGGCTGGCAGCGCCGATGATCCGTCAAACTTTCGGCCTATATCGGTGCTGCCAGCTTTAAGTAAGATTTTTGAAAAAGTTATTTTATCCCAAATTTCAACTTTCTTCAACAGTAATCAACTGCTCCACCTCAAACAATTTGGGTTTACTAAAAATTTGTCGACATTAGATGCAGGAATCGAATTGATGAAACACATATTCGAGGCCTGGGAGGGTAAACAAGATGCCCTTGGCATTTTCTGTGATCTTTCCAAGGCGTTCGACTGTGTTCATCATAATATTCTTGTCAGGAAGCTCCACCATTATGGTGTTAGGGGTAAAGCTCTTGACTTGCTCAACTCCTACCTGAGTAATAGAGTCCAGATGGTTGAGGTCAATGGTAAGCGTTCTCAAGGCTCTGCTGTAACCATTGGTGTCCCGCAGGGCTCTATTCTTGGGCCATTTCTGTTCCTTATTTATATTAACGACTTACCATTTTATGCTCAAGATGGTCATGACATTGTGTTGTTCGCAGATGACACTTCACTATTATTTAAGGTCAAAAGACAGCTCACAGATTATGACGATGTGAACAATGCACTGTCCAAAGTTGTGCATTGGTTTAATACTAATAATTTGCTACTTAATAACAAAAAAACTAAATTTTTAAAGTTTTTCACACCTAATGTAAAGCACTTGGCAACCAATGTTCAACTAAACGGAGCAGATTTGGAGCCTGTGGATTCTACTGTCTTTTTGGGTATTACCTTAGATACAAAATTACAGTGGAGACCACATATAACTAAACTGGAAAGCAGATTAAGTTCGGCAGCCTACGCTGTTAAAAAAATTAGGCAGCTAAGTGACGTTGCTACAGCCAGAATTGTCTATTTCAGTTACTTTCACAGTATTATGTCTTACGGTATATTGCTTTGGGGATGCTCTGCAGACATAGATACAATATTTGTTCTCCAGAAACGAGCAGTACGAGCCATTTATAACCTGGCTCCCAGGACATCCCTCAAAGACAAGTTTAAAGAGATAGGCATTCTTACTGTAGCTGCACAATACATATACGAAAACATAATGTACATTCGTAAAAATGTCGTAAAATTCGACAAACTAAGTGATACTCACTCTGTTAATACTAGGAATAAAAGTAATCTTGTTCTGCATGCTACTCGTCTCCATAGAATTAGTAACTCTTTCGTTGGTCAATGTATTCGCTTCTACAATAAAATCCCTATGAAGTTAAGAGAACTTCCAATTAATAAATTCAAAAAGCTTATTAAATTTCAACTTTGTAAGAAAGCCTACTATAGTATTACAGATTATTTAAATGACCCGGTAGCTTGGGATTGAGCTGTTTGAGCTCAAATACTATGAACATACGAATAAATGTATCTTCTTTGGATCTGAAACTGCAGTCTTGCTGGAACTGCAATTTTCAAGCTATTTTTTTTTTTTTTTTTCACTTTACCGCTGATCAGGCTTTGGTTGGTGAGTTGTCATGCTCACTAAAATACTCTGAGCAGCGGTAGCGACATGTGACGGGTCGGTTACTTCCCTTTAATATGGTTGAGGAGATCGATGGCTGTCACATGCGTTATACTTGTGAACAGGTGCTGCTGTTTGGGGTTGGTCGGCTCACTAGACCAAGGAAGTTTTAGTTTATTTTAATAATGTTGTATTGTTTTAATATTCACGTTTCAGTTGACGCTTTTCAGATCCAATAGAATAGTTTGTATATGGAATTTGTTGGGTAATATGTTTAAATTAAATTCTAAATAGGACCGCAAAGTAATAAACAAGAAAAGAATGACAAGCCCTCTGAGTTTCTTGCCAGTTCTTCTCAGCAGTGGTCGCGTTCCGAACTGGTGGTAGACTATATTACTTTGCTTTGTATAAATTTTATTAATATGTTGACAATTTGTAAGTGTCCATTGTGTCCTATGCAAAATAAATGATTTGACTTTGACTTTGACTTTGACTAACCTAACCTTACCTAAGCGTGATCGTTTTCCGGACTACAGGGTCTTTATCGTCGTTTCAGCCCATAAATGACCCACTACTGAGTCGGGCCTCCTCTAAGTTCATGTTGGGAGATTAGCCTACTGTGCCACGCAGCCAAGACGGGTTGACACAGGGTTTGCTTCAAGTTTTCCTTCTGTTGCGGCTAGGTGATCTGCCTAATGCGTTCTTTTAGTCGCCTCTTACGACACCTTCAATATGGTATGGGTTGGAGACATTGTTTATTCTTTATCGTCTTCGTTTCCGCCACAATTCATGGAAGGACATTAGCCTACTGTGCCACGCTGGCAAAACGGGTTGGCACAGGGTTTGCTGACCCGGTAAGACTCCCTCCATGTACGAATTATGTACGCACATAAAGAATACCATTCTAATAAATTTTCCGTGTGGTGTCCCCACCCCGTACCATATTGAGGGTGTCGTAAGAAGCGACTAAAAGAACGCATTAGGCAGATCACCTAGCAGCAACAGAAGGAAAACTTGAAGCAAACCCTGTGTCAACCCGTCTTGGCTGCGTGGCACAGTAGGCTAATCTCCCAACATGAACTTAGAGGAGGCCCGACTCAGTAGTGGGTCATTTATGGGCTGAAACGACGATAAAGACCCTGTAGTCCGGAAAACGATCACCCTTAGGTAAGGTTAGGTTAGTAGGCCTAACCGAGTTTTATGTATGAATTAACTCTGGCCTTGCTACGAAAGATCGTCCTTGAAAGATATCGAAGCCACGCATAGCCATGTGTAATACCTTTTTAGAATCCCTATTAAATGCGCCAAAAATTGTGATACAGTGGCACTTTTCTGTAGAGTATTTTTTTTTCACAGTGGGGTCCGAAGTAAGCAACAGGTTTTGATTTAAGAATTATGTCTTTCGGAAAACTTAATGTTATCTTTAACACACCCAATAAACTACCATAAATAGCATGTCTAACGAAAGGGCTCATCAGGACCAATCTATTGAAAATTTTTAAAAAGGTACAGGGCGTAGTTTTTTTGGAATTTTATCAAGTTTTAGTAAAAAAAGGACAATTTCTCATAAAAACACAAAATCAATTATAACTCTGCAGGGGTTGACCTTAGGGAACTCCCGTAGAACAATTTTATGCTGCTGATAACCCCATCTAACCGCTGGTAGCGTTTGATCCACGACTTTATGACCACCCTGTATAGTTAAATATATATTTATTTTGACAGTTTTGTCAAGACGTGTCAGTGTCAGTGAATTATGTTTGTAATTCATTGGCACTGACATTCAGTTCCTTGGTGCCCGAGTTAGCATGCTCACTTTAAGACTCATGGCAGTGGTGGCGTCGCCTGGCGGGTCGTTCTCTTCGCTGTGATATGGTTGAGGAGGGCAATTGCTTATGAACAGGTGCTTTTGCTGGAGGTCGTTTGGCTTCGGCATTAGAAGGTTACCATTGTTGACTAGAACTGGCTGATGTTTGGCCCTTTGCGACTATTGCGCGAGTTTGCTCTCACAAATATATTTTCCCGGCCTTGTACACCTCAAAATGGCAATCTAACAAGAGCGACTACAGAGTTTCTTGCCGGCTATTCTCTGTAGAGCTGCATTCCATCATGTGGTAGATGGTAAATTTTATATTTTATTGTTAGACTTGTTCAAAGAGCTCTGATGAGCTAACTTGATTAAATGAGTTTTGATTTTGTACCCAGTCCCTGCGATGCAGGTTATAACTAGGGGGTTTGTTTTATTTATTAAAAAGTGAGAAATTTAATTGTAATGTCTCGTTCAGTCCGCCATCGCCGCAATCGCCGTGCCCTGATCTCCTGCTGCGTGGTGCTGACGGCTGCGGCTGGAAGCGGAGCCGGTGCGGTCAATAGCTTTGCGGCCGCTGTTCTTCGTCACTCCACGCATGCTGTACCGCATCTCAACCTGACAGCTTACAACTTCACCATTATTAACGGGTAGGTGGACCCTGTGAACAATGTAGTGACGGATTTAGAATATGCAGTGTCGCCATCCCTTACCATCCCGAGGTTGTCGTAAGAGGCAATTCACCTAGCCGCAAGAGAAGGAAAACTTGATACAAACCCTGTGTCAGCCCGTCATGCCAGCGTGGCACAGTAGGCTAATTTCCCTCCATGTAGTTGGAGACGGCCCGACTTAGCAGTGGGTCATTTATGAGCTAAGATGAAGATGATATAACTTGGGAGTTAGGTTTTTACACCTCCGCTGAATGGTATGGAAGCGACTTCTTGCAACGAAAGTGTACTTAACATTATGAACTTTACGTCAATTGTATAAAATACTAACTAGCAGCTAGGGGAACTTTAGAGAATTCTCTGGAAGACGCACAACCATGTTTTTGGGTCTTATTAAAAGTTACAAAGTTTTTAAGCACAAATTATATTTTTGATTTGCGGCTTTTCTAGGACGGTCCCCAGACCACTGTTCGACGCTTCAGAAGCTGGGTCTTTGCTATGTGGCACAGCACTGGTTCTTGGGGCGGCGGTAGCCACAATCACAGTGGACAAACTCGGAAGAAAGGTATGGTACAAGTACATTTGACATTAAGAACAATGACAATATTTTTATAAAACGAACACTAATATAAAATTCTCTTTTATTATCAGCCAGTATCCAACCTGATTTTCTCGGATTTCCGAATAATTTCGTTTTCCGAATAACTTCCTAATACTTCTCATCCCATAGATCACCCACTGCTGAGTCGGGACTTCTTCACCTACGTAATACTGCAGTGTCAGGTGTTTCAAACTGGACCTCCAGCTTAAGACTGGGGAATGATCTCCACCTTACATAATCATCATCATCGTTATTTCAGCCAAAAGACGTCCGATGCTGGACATAGGCCTCCCCCAAGGATTTTCACAGAGGCCGGTCCTGGGCCGCCCGCATCCATCGTTTTCCAGCGACCTTAACCAGGTCATCGGTCCACCGCGTGGGAGGCCTACCAGCACTGCGCTTTCCGGAACGCGGTCGCCACTCGAGGACTTTTCTGCCCTTCGGGCGTCTGTCCTGCGCTTTTACTACCTCATTCAAATAGCATCTTCCTATGGTGTTGTGTTCCTGCCCTTAATTATGTTTCCCAAACTCAATCAGCCTATCACTAGCCGGTGAACACTCCATGCCGCAATTATAACGAGTATTCATTCAACAGATGCTGTTGCTCTGCTCCTGTACCGGCATCACATTTTGCCTCGCTATGCTCGGAGCATACTGTGACCCCTCGCTACGTATGCACTCCTGGTACTCCTACAGACTGTGGCCTTATAAAATATCTCTTTTCAAAGAGAAGAGTGCCATGATAGAAGATAATACAATCCAGAAGAATTTAATGGAAGTCAATTTTACAATGCCTTTTGAAGAGTTTAAAAATGAGAGTGTTTTGAAGCCTTTTCAACGGATCAGTTTAGAGAACGATTCGGTTCCTGATTGGTCGAAAAATGTGAGCGAGAAAGCGCATAGTGTGACAGAGAGCGAAGATGTTTGGACACCGGTGGCGTTGCTGTCTGTCGTGCTGTTTTTATACAACATTGGCTTGGGATCAGTGCCTTATGTTTTGATATCAGAACTATTTTCAATCAATGTAAGTAATACTTAACTGTGTCCGTGTAAGCGTGGTATTTAGAATCATCATCATCATCATCATTTCAGCCAAAAGACGTCCACTGCTGGACATAGGCCACCCCCAAAGAACCTCCACGAAGGCTGGTCCTGGGCCGCCCGCATCCACTGCTTTCCGGCGACCTTAACCAGGTCGTCGGTCCACCGTGTGGGAGGCCTACCAGCACTGCGCCTTCCAGAACGGGATTTAGAATATATAGTCTCGTCTCCCCATTCCATCCTGAGGATAACGTAAGTGCCGACAAAAGGAAATGATAAGGCCAAAAACATAGCTGCAAAGGAAGAAAATCTTGAAACGAAATCCTGTGCACACTCTTCTGGCCAGCGTGACACAGTAGACTAACCCTTACTGTGATGGGAAGAGGCCCGACTTGTCAGTGGGTCATTTATTGGCTAAGTAGTAACACTGAAGTAGGTTACTCATACAAAAATGTTGGTGGGACTTATACTATGAATACTCGCGACCGTCAGCTGCGACTCCGTGGGTAGGGCGGGCATTGGCAGCCTCCCACGCATGGAGAAAAAGAAAAGATTTTTTTAGTCATTTCCTCCCATTTGATATTTTGTCAGAAGACTGCCTCGTTGGTCTAGTGGTTAGATGTGCCGCCTTTGGATCAACGGGTCCCGGGTTCGATTCCGGGGTCGGGCAAGTGTCTTTGTCTAAACCAGAGGCACTGGCTCGGAGTCTGGGTGTCATTTCTATATATAATATGTATGTATTTACAAAAAAAATATGTATTTAAGTAGTTTATCATCCATCTCGTTACCATAACACAAGCATTAAGTTGCTTAGCTTGGGACGAGATGGCGTTGTGTGAAATGTCCAAGGATATTTATTTATTTATTTATTAGTTTACCTAATATTTTGAAGGAAAAACAAAGTCAGCTGACCGTAACAACCATGTTATGGTCAGCTGGATTATACGTCAGCTGGCTGCTGGAATATGAAAAAAAAATTGATTTCCTCTCAACTAAAAATTTACGTGGTGATTGTTTGTATGCTACTATTAATGAAAATTAATATCAGCTTGCTGTATCTCAGTGGAAAGTTTCTTAGCTGGTACCTTACAAGGTGTAACGAAGCAGCATGTACCTATGACCTACTGAATCTTATCAGCTGACGACTTTTCCCTTGACTTACAGATAGCTGATTTTTTGATTATCTACTAGAGTACGTTAACAAGCCTCTTATAATTTTTTAAATTATGAAGATCATAACTAGATATCCTATTGTTCCAGGTTCGGAGTCTAGCATCAAGTTTCCTAATATCATGGATGTGGCTCAGTAGTTTTCTCCTTCTTCGCTACTACGGCAATATTGCTGTCACTTTCGGCCTCCACGGCACTTACTACATATGCGCCTCTATAACACTTCTGGGCTCCTTGTACATTTTCTTTGCAATACCAGAGACGAAGGGGAAATCCCAACAGCAAATCGATGATGCTCTAGAAGGCCCCTTGTTGGTGCTTCGTAAGAAAAGAAAAGAGCAAGACGAGCGATGACAAAGGTTTTCCAAGATATTCACTCTTCACTTGTAATTTATTTTCAAATTGAAAGGACGCAACAGTCTAGATATGATAGACATTCGAGTTTGCATTTTCTACAAGCAGGACTTTTGATGTTTCAGAGATATACTAATTCAGGAATAAACAAACGTATCTATAGTTTGTGCGTTATAGCATGGTGCGGGTGACAGTTTCGGTAACATTTCGTTTCACTCTTGAAAGTTGCCGCGATTTACAAATTAAGACTTTCATATTATGACATTCGTATTTCAGCTGTACCACATTCGTATTCGTGATATATTTAATCATTAATAATTGTAGAAAATTTAATGAAACCAACCAGAATGTTCTAGTTTACAAATAAAATCAAATTGAATGAAAAATTAAGCAAAGTGTTATGGTGTTATAACACCATAGACGTATCAAGTGATGGAATGTACTGCTTCGATGGATAGTCGATATTTTTCATAATAAGAAACGTATATTGTGCGTAGGTCAATTTTTATTTTTAAAGCTGGTCTATAATTATACAACAGAACATTTATAGGGTAAGGTGGCTTATAATGTTCCTAAGAAAAAACAACGTAAACCCGATTTTGATTATTTTATATAAGTACAAACATAATTATTTAGCCATAAAACATTTATATTGACAAGTTTATACACGTAGTTACACTAGACAACTGAATAACACACTAATTTCTATAACAATATTAAAAAGGACCAGATTTATGCTGCGAGTATCGTTAGCGATAAAAATGAATTTGCATATCGTCACATCCCTAGTACTGTCATAATGGCAACTGTCACCCGCACCATGCTACAGCGCAAATAGTAATAATTTATTACGTACGTACGAAATACGTACGTACGTTTCATATGAAATTACTTTTTCTTTAACGATTTCGAACAAATATGGAACTAACGACAAAAAATAATGTCATATGAAGGGAAATTTATGTTTTTTTTTCTTTTGTGATCAAAAAAGTTATATGCTGGCCTGGTATTTTTAATGCGGCTACGATATCAGCTGTTAAATTTGTAAACGATCTCCACTAACGTTATGCGAGCCTGGTACTTTTAATAAGCCCTTCCCCAGTCAGTCAACTCCAGTGACCCATTAACCCTACAAAACAGATCTACGAATCAAATATAACGAACAAGCGGGATCGATGTCACAAGTGACTCTTAACACATCATTCGTACGACGTAATCAAGACCTATCCAAAAATCCAGCTTGCAGAGAATCAATGCAAACTCAACACCTTTCTTCCTTTTTATTGGTAATAATATTGGAATTTGGGGAAGTATAGCACAATATAATGGCGCAAATGATAAAGTATTGGTCCTGTGTAGGTACTATTGCTCATATACAAAAATCGATTTTATTTAAAGGGGAACTCTATCATTTCATGATACCCTGGTACCTGAATGCGGTCAATCAGAGTTAAAGACGCATGCATGATCATTGCTCTGCAAATAAAAAAAGTTTGTCTTTTCTTCAATTTACAAAGGAAAGCTTATTTATGTAAATCAGGCAAATATTTTACTACATAGCAAGTTTTAAATGCATCACTCGCAGATGGATTCATCAATCGGATAGATAAGTTATTTATTGACCACATTTTTAACTGACAGTTAATTTAGTAAGTGCACGTCAAGGCAAATATATCAAATATTTTGTGATAGATTACTTAATAACAGTGTCATATTACATAATGGAATTGAAAATATAATGCTCTATACATTAGATTAGTAATGAGGTTCTAGATTTGTATGCATTTTGTAATGCAATGATATATCTAGTAATTAAGATGTTCTGAACATTCGATATTATAACATAGTACCTATATGTAAAAGTATATTAAAACAGGCAACGTTTTTATTGCAATATGTGGCTACAATATGTACGATTATCACAGTAACATTCCATTAAGTATTTAATACGAGTATTATTTATTTATTTATTGTAAAAGATGCTAAAATAATATATATGAATATATGGTAACTATAGTTCGGTAACATTTTCGTAAGGCATATTCTGTTGTTTGACTGCCTCGTTAGCCTAGGGGTTGGATGTGCCGCCTTTGGATCACATTGTCCCGGGTTCGATCCGGGGCCGTTTATATTTGTACTAGCGACCCGTCCCGGCTTCGCACGGGTGCAATGATGGACATCTATATTTATAAGTGTTTCTCTACAATATTATATACATATAAACCTTCCTCTTGAATCACTCTGTATATTAAACAAAACACTTCAAAATCCGTTGCGTAGTTTTAAAGATTTAAGCATACATAGGGACGGACAGACGAAAGCGACTTTGTTTTATACTAGTGATGATAAACCAGAGGCACTTGCTCCGAGTCTGGGATTTGTGTCCGTGAATTTCATATTGGTAAACTGCCGCCGCGATTCAGGTTATACCTACTGCAAGCGTTACGTTTTTTTTTTTATAACGATGTCTCCGCTGTCTCGTCGCGCACCCTGGGTGTAGATAGAGATGTAGACTTGTTCCACTGCCATCGTAGAGCTCGGGACACTAGCTCTGTGTAAGGTATTCTTCGGTATTCTGTGAGGTGCAGGTCTTTCTCTAATCTGACAGTATCCTAAATGACCGCAATACAGGGATAACTAGTGTGGGCAGTAGTATTGTTCAAAGAAACACTAATAATTTCCTTGAGTACTGATGATTGAACAATTATGTGAATATTTAACTATGACAAGACAACGCCAAATGTAATTAGTTGATATATGTATTTTACGATGTGTGTTGTTCCGTAGGTTAGTCTAAGATATCTTTAGGTTAGTATGTCGGTTCGAATTCTGGGTGGGATTATACAGGATGGAACAAAAAGTCTATAGCCATAACGAAAGGTTCGATAGGGCTACTGACACAAATTTTGTCTACTAAATTTCTATTTCTAAAAGTAACTTTTGTTACTTGTATGTTGGTCACAGAGAAAACAAGAAATATTCTTCTTATTCTTCTTTTCAGCCCATAAATGACCCACTGCCGAGTCGGGCCTCCTCCAACTACATGGAGGGTAGTTAGCCTACTGTGCCACGCCGGCCTAAGGGTTGGCATAGGGTATCGTATCAAATTTTCACTCTCTTGTGGCTAGGTTATCGGCCTTATCATTTCGGTTCTGACAACACCCTCAGGATAAAATGGGGTGGTGACATTATGTATTCTAAATCCGTCACCACACGGATTAACCAAGAAATATATTACAGAACTCCAATTACTAAGCTCGTAGCATAATAATGACGATAGCTAATTGGTTGATTTTCTGAGGAGCGCATGTTTTATAGTAAAACACTAATTTAGAATACAAAGTGTCACCATCCCATACTGAGGGTGTCGTAAGAGCCGACAAATGACAAAACCGATAACCATCAAAAGAAGGAAAACTTGACACACACTGTAGGCTAATTACCCTCCATGTAACTGGAGGAGGGCCGACTCGTTAGTGGGTGATTTATGGACTGAATGTATGTATAGTAATTAGAAAACGTCAATATCACACACAGAACTTCTTCTTTTAACAGCTCTCTCTTCGAATGGCTATACGGTTTTTTGTTACATCTTGTATAGATATTATCTTTACTTGAAAGAAAAAAATGATTTGGGCTAGATATCGTCCGATTCATAAAAGTTATAATAGAATTTATGGACCCTAAAGTACCTATTTTCACTAGTATCGTTATTGGAATGCTCACAGATTGAAGCAAGATTTTAATGTGTGATAATGTTTTTTGAAAACACATAATTGATATTAGTCACGGTAAGATATATCTTAATATATATATTTCTTGTGTGCGTGTGTATGTGACTGAACTCCTCCTAAACGGCTGAACCGATTTGAATGAAATTTTTTGTATGCGTTTGGGTGGCACCGAGGATGGTTTAGATTCACAAATCAGCCCGACAGATGGCGCTGCAGTCGGTAAACAAATATCATGCAGGACAACGTCTGCCCGGTCAGCTAGTTTATATGTATATATAAATTCACTAGTAAACTTCAGCACAAATCAATTGAAGTTTCCGAAAACCTTGGAGAAATTAACGTGCATACTTCATTATCATCATTTTAGGCAAAAGAAGTTTTATGTCGGACATAAGCCTCTCACAAGGATGGCGAGGTTGGTCTTGGGCCGCCCGCATCCATCGAATTTCAGCGACCTTAATCAGATCGTTTTCACCGGCACTGCGCTTTTTTAACAAAGACCAAATCTGAAATATTCAGACCATAGATTTTTACGCTCGTGTGGTGATAGATTTAGGATAACAAGTAGTAGGTACTATTCCACCCTGAGGGTGTTGAAAGTTATAAAAGAAAATAATGTCGACAGAAAACCAACTAGAGAAAGTGATAAGGGGAGGTCTGACTCAGCAGTAGATGTCTTTTTCCCTCATTGTCATTTTAGGAAGTACTAGGATAACATAAGTTCGTGGGAGGTGAAACCGTATACCAGTCGATCTCTTTTATGAACTTTGAAGTACTTTTTCCAAGACCAGCACTGATGATGAAAATTAAAATTATTTGACTGCCATACGTTTTAGCTCTTACATATTTATGTTTGCCTAGTACTTTCCAAACACGTCCCACAAATTTAGTATCTCATCCAACTCATTAGGGAACTTTTGAAGCCGGCTCCTATTTTCTATCTATGAAATACCGTATTACATGGTAAGGGTCGATTCCTGGTCTGATGATATAAGCACATAAATAAATATCCTTGGACATTTCACACAACGCCATCTCGTCCCAAGCTAAGCAACTTAATGCTTGTGTTATGGTAACGAGATGGATGATAAACTACTTAAATACATAATTTTTTTTTGTAAATACATACATATTATACATAGAAAACACCCAGACCCGGAACAAATACTTGTAGATCGTACAAATATTTCTTCCGTGCGGGGAATCGAACCCGCGACATGCTGCGCAGCAGTCGATCGCTCTCTTGCTGGATGCAATTTAGGTATAAAGAATTTAGGTATATATTCAAAATTTTACTTAGATGGATCTATGTGTCTCCATCCAATTCAATTCCGAGGGTGTCGTATGATTCGATAAAACGGACAGTAAAAAGGAAAAACCGGAAGAGCAGGACAATCCGATGTAATACGCTTTTTCAGAGTTCCAGCGTACATCGTGATACATCCTAAATCTATCAATACCATGAAATTCCATCGAAATAGACCAATTTAAGCATAAAATAGTTTTTCACATACACACATCGTGAATAACCCTGAGAGTACCCACTAAATATAAGTGAAACATAAATTGTTAGCCAAATTTTGAAATTTGAAAATATATTTGTGGTAATTGAATGTTAATATTGTATTTTGTATGGATTAAATGGCTTTAAGTGTGTGTCATTTTTTTTTCCAATCCTACTTTCTACTTTATTTACTAATTACTACTCAGCCAATAGAAGACCCACTGTTGTGACTCCCTCCATGTACGTGGAGAGTTGACTTGATTTCGTATCAAGTTTTCCATTTCTAGCGGCTAGGTTATCAGCCTTGTAATTTCCGTTTGTCGGCTCAAGTACACCCTCAAGATGGAATGAGGTGGTGACACCATGTATCTTAAATTCGTCAGCACACAGGCATTGATCGTTAAATATGATGGTAAGTGGATACTGTTATCTATAGACGTTTATAACAGTAGAAACGTCACTCCCACGTCACCCACCCTGTTAGCTACAGTTTCTAGCCGGCTCTTCTCTAATGAGCAGCAACGTCAACTAGTTGTAGTTTCATAGTCGACGAACGAAGTCCAACTCAGACAAAAAGAAGTAGCTTTGTTAGTACAATTTGAAGGAGAGGCGAGTTTCTTCCCGGTTCTTCTTTGTAAAGAAGCTGTACAGTGGTAATTAATGTATGCCATCTTTTGAAAAGAGAGACACCTATTTGTATTTGGTAATGTTTTTATTAACTTTGACTACAATACATTGTTGGTGTCGGCTAGAGATGAGTCGGATTTATTAGAACAGATCCGAGTATTAGGTATTTTACGAGATTAGGTAGCACCTAATCCCATTTTGTCAATGTGTATAATCCACCTGTTCCACCTAATCTTCGTATTCTTAAAACATAAAATCGAATGTTCAGCATTCGCTCCCATCTGTTCTTGCGCTATCTCACTCACTTACACGTTGCAACGTATCTTTCAATCCCGCTACACATCTAGAGCCGTATAAAGCGAGACAGCGCTATACAATGGATACCATATTGATCCTTCTTTCTTGCTCACTCGCAGCGCGTGGCATTTTGTTTATCAGATTTGCGCGGGAGAGCATGGTCACACAACAGTTATGAGAAAGAAGATCAAATTAGGGATTTTACTAATACACTCGTAAATACATCTCGAGACTAGCCTAATTGTGATTAAATTATTCTATTTCATTTAATAAGAGTTACTGTAAGTGCAGACATTTCCTATTCTAAATTTTAAAAAACCCAAATTTTTAACACAATAGAAGATTTTCAATACAAAAAGATATAAGTATGAAAAGCGAAGATACCAATTGAATACTAATTGTAATAATGAACAATTAAGGTAATTTATTGGTCTATTAAACTGTGTTAATTCAAAAATATCACAAACAAAACTTCACAGTTTGCTAAATGTCCAATCCTAATCATTCTTTTTTTTTTTTTTTTTTTAAAGGAACTTTATTTACGTAGGTTTCATCACAAAACTCTTATAAATCGTCATATTTATAAACACCATTATCATCTTACGGCCCCTGTCCCACACCAGGTGGCAGTCTCCACACACACCTCTCAGTCGTCATACCTACATTCACACCTTTCACACACAACTCTGCACTCCTACAATCCCTCCATCTCCCCTGATCGCTCACAATCCCTGCGTTCACTCACATTCATGCCGAAACTACCACCGGTTCGGAAGGCTGCTCTACAGAGAAGAGCCGGCAAGAAACTCTGTAGTTGCTTTTTTTAAAATTATTGGTCTTGTTTACAAAAAGCACTAAACAGCATAGTGAGAGCAAGTTCGCAAGATGAGAGAAATGTACATTTTTGCATAAAAAATTAAATAAATAAATAAACACGCTACACGTTTCCGCAATGAATGACGGATAGACCTTGACAGGGCCAATCAAGAAACAAATCCGCGAATAAAGGTCTCCATTGCGTCATTGCTCACACATACAGTGTACAATATATGACATTTTCTAAAATGCTACGTACAAATTATTTCGCCAATGAGATATATTATTGAAGGGGCCAAAGGAACAGAGCACAGGCACAAAATGACAGTTACTTCCAGGCATCATTATCACACATATAGTCGTTGACGCGGTAGTACCCTTTACTAATTAATGTAGTTTTAACAAAATTTTTGAACTTTATGAAGGGTAAATCTACAATAGCGTCAGGAATTTTATTGTACAGGCGAACACCGAGGCCTGCAAAAGATCCATGGGCTTTTTGCAGTCTGTGGTGAGGTATCACTAGTTTATGCCCATTTCTTGTACGGATAGTGGACGTAGTGACATCACAGTTGGTCTTATACTGACTGATATTCTGTCTCACAAATAAGATATTAGCAAGGATAAACTGCGATGCCACAGTCAAAATTCCTATATCACAAAACTTATTTCTAAGTGATTCCTTGGGTCCTAGATTGTAAATGGAACGCACAGCACGCTTTTGTAATACAAATACAGTTTCAATGTCTGCGGCGTTGCCCCAAAGCAAAATACCATATGACATGACGCTATGGAAGTAACCAAAGTAGACAAGTCTCGCGGTATCCACGTCGGTGAGCCGTCTTACCTGTCTCACAGCATAAGCTGCTGAACTAAGTTTATCAGCGAGTTTATGAATGTGGGGCCTCCATTGTAACTTGGAATCTAAAGTAATGCCCAAAAACTTTGTAGATTCTTCTAGGTCCAATTTTTTGTCATTTAATATCAATTTAGTATCGATACTTTTTGAGTAAGAGGTAGTAAACCTAATGCATTTGGTTTTAGCTGCATTCAACAATAAATTGTTTACAGTGAACCACTGAGATATTTGCACGAGTGCGCTATTTACATCGTCAAAATTTGTTTTCTTACGGTCAACTTTAAAAATAAGCGATGTATCATCAGCAAATAGAACAATGTTACAAATATCTTTTACAAAGAAGGCGAGATCGTTTATATAAATAAGAAACAAAAACGGACCCAGAATAGACCCCTGTGGCACGCCCATTGTTCAATTCAAATAATTATCCAACGATGACATTAATCAAATCCTAATAACGAACTCGGAACTTGAGATTAGGAATAGGCAGATTGAGATTGCTTGCTAAGTATTGGTTGTGAATGAGATTAGGAAGATTATGTGGATTAGGTATTTGGATTAGGTATTTCTTGAGATTAGGAACAGGTGGATCTAGTATCAGATTTACCTAGTACGACCCATCTCTAGTGTCGGCTAACGATTAATCTATTAATGTCATGAAATAGTTCAGTACATAAATTAAAAAAATAACCCACCCTAACCATATATTACACAACATAAAAATATATATAAAATAAACCATTAAAAAGTTACTAAATATTTTATTTTTTTATTCTCTCGATATACATACTCCATGTCTTTTTATACAAATTGTATCACAGGTATACTTAAAATTATAATCTAAATTGAGAAATGCTATTTTCTATTTTATCACAAACAAAATTAATTTCTTGATGTCCATTTGTAAATTCTTATATCGGGATTTAATTGTGAGAGAAGCGACATCTGTTTTAGTTTTGAGGATGTAGTTTTGAGTGGACGCGGTTTGTAGCCATCGTGACTAGATGTCATCAGCGTTTATTCCTATGACCATATAGTTTCCATTAGGTACATTCTATAGAATTACGCGAAATAAATCTTGGCTAGATCTGGCAAAGTTGCGATGAAAAATGGTCTTTATTAATACTCGAGTGACAGTGTGCTTATGATAATCACAGCCTAACATTCCCTTGCAATATATCATCAAATAACTTTGGAGTTAGAGGCACATAGTTCCCGGTTTTCTGATCCATAAAAAATATAGGATCATTATGAATACCCAGAGTAAATCCTTCTTCCATTAATTCCTTTTTCTTGAGCTTAAACGTGGCAGTTAGGGGCGGTTCCGATAAGACTCTCACGAATAGTGGCCTGGCGTATACTGGCAGAGACGTTTTCAGGCCTGTAGCGAAGACCGACAAGTCTAAAGAGTTTTCTGGGTCTGCTATCCCCACCATCCCTGCTTTTCCTTCCACGTTTGGTATCTGAAATGTGTCGTGCGTACTTACTGACTTTGCTTGCTCTATTTAAACTCCCAATAAGAGAGGGTGTAATAGTTTGACGTGTCTGTGTATATACGAGTATGAACTGGCATATGGCAGTAGCAACGTAGCTGCGAAACGATAGGCTCTTTGTGTCAGTAAGTTTAAAGATGGAGATTTATTTATTTATAGATCTATATTTTAACACGTGAAGCACAAACTTTTTTTATCACGGGGCCAGTTTACAAACATAAAATTCACGAATACAAATTACACCCAGAATCAGAGCTAGTGCCTCTGGTTTGCACAAAGATACTTGCCCGGCCTCGGAATTGAACCCGGGACCCCGTGATCCAAAAGTGAGGCATCCAACCCCTAGACTAACAATGCAGTCTTCAGTACAAACCAACAATTGTGTACCCCTTTCTACAAAAATTAAGTATGAAATTTTACCACACTTCACTACATAGTATAAAACAAAGTCGCTGTCCGTACCTATGTATGCTTAAATCTTTAAAACCACGCAACGGATTTTGATGCAGTTTTTATTAATAGATAGAGTGGTTCAAGAGGAAGGTTAATTATGTTTATTACATGCCTAACAATGCAGTCTTCAGTACAAACCAACAATATTGTGTACCCCTTTCTACAAAAATTAAGTATGAAATTTTACCACACTTCACTACATAGTATAAAACAAAGTCGCTGTCCGTACCTATGTATGCTTAAATCTTTAAAACCACGCAACGGAATTTGATGCAGTTTTTATTAATAGATAGAGTGGTTCAAGAGGAAGGTTTATTATGTTTATTACATGCCTATTATTGTAGATGTTCATCATTGCACCCGTGCGAAGCCGGGCGGGTCGCTAGTAAAGTTTATATAGAGAAGAAAATATAAAAAGCATTCTGGACTCCGAATGCTTATTTTTTTTTAATTCTGCATAAAAAATACATTAAACCAATATACACACAAGCATAGTCGTAAATACACTCATCATACTAACACTACCATGTTTTCCACACACACGCAAATATACTCTTTTCTTTTTGTTTCAAATTGAACTATATTTCATAATCATCATCAGCCCACTCTAGTCCACCGCTGGACATAGGCCTCGCATAAAGAGCGCCATAGCGCCCTGTCTTCAGCTTGACGCATCCAGATGCTATCCGCAAACTCTATAGAACTACTAATATTATAAAGAGGAAAGATTTGTATGTAAGTATGTTTGTAACGAATAGGCTGAAAGTGCTGGCTGAATATAAAAAAAAAACTTTAAAAAATTCTCTATTTGAATGCATTATCACTGATTAAAGAACTAATATCTGGATGACCGAGCGTTGCTCGGTATATTTTTTTTTTATAAATTGTGTTTATTGGAAATTATATTTAAGTACGAATTACGCAAACACTGATTGACTTCGTGTTACTTAACAACGCCATCTGCTGTTGTGCTCACAAAAAAGTAGTATTATTATTCGCCAATAGATGTCAGGATTCCTAGCTAGATGGATTTATCGCCCCTGAAACCACCTATCTACTAAATTTCATGAAAATCGTTGGAGCCGATTCCGAGATTCCAATTATATACGAGTATATATATACAAGAGAGCAATTCTTGTATATATATATAATTGGATTTAAAGATATAAGATAAGATAATTTAAATAAATTCTGGTCGAATTTCGAATTATTGACTTGTGCAGGATATTAGGCCTTTTTTTTTTTTAACTACATGAGCTTTTCACCTTGACACCGTAAACAATGGCGTCTTTGAGCCCCACAATGGAGCTGATAACGCCTTCCACTTCGGCCGTCGAAACGTTCTCTCCTCGCCATCTGAAATGTTTAAAATTGTTGCAAACACATAGAATAGTCAGTAGACAGATAGATATACCAAAACAAGAACCATAATATACTATGGAAATAAACGATTTTTAAAATCATCTTTCCATTTTCATAATAATCTAATTTTGGGTTAAACCATGTAATTTTGGTTTATGGTGTGCGACCGTAACTTGTGGGGGAACCTATGTCGGTAGCCAGCTACTAAAGCTCCTAATTCTAGAAGAGGGAGTAGGATTACTCTCTACTACTACCCACGCGACTAAGCTAGAAATCTGTGCGCCATACTAGGGCACCAGAAACAATAAGAGCACATGTATGTTTCTCCTGTCTGCGTATGGTATAATAAACAAAATCAAAGTCAGTCCACTTTGACTCACGAAAATACGTTTAAGTACCAGAGCTCCATAAATAACTAGGACTAGATAAGAGTTCACCTGTCTGACCGTACATCTATCCGCAACGCTCTTTGTACTAAGATCCCTTTGTTTTACTCACAAGAATATGTATAAGTACCAGGGCACCATAAATGACAAGAGCTCAGCTGAAAGTACTCCAGAGGTCTTTCTTTGAAAAAACAAATACAAAGAGTCACGTTTTGACTAAGAATAAAATCTATATAAATACCAGGGTACCATAAATGCCAAGAGCTCAGCTGAAAGTATTACCCGTGGTCTGTGGTATACCGTCGACATTATGACTGAGACAAAAATCTATTATATAAATTACAAGAGTATCATCAAGTATCATGAATTACAAGAGTTCACCTGAAGGTATCTCCCGTGCGATCTTTGAAGTAGAAATAGCCATAATGGTCCATCACCAAAACGTCACCAGTGTTAAAATAGCAGTCTCCTTCAACTCTGACGTTCCGAACCATCTTTTTTTCTGATGCAGTTTTGTCAGCGTAACCCGCAAATGTTAGTATCGCCTTTTTGGGGTCTATTTTTCCTAAGAATAACCCTGAGAAGAAAAGTATGTATCAACATCATCATAAACGATTTGCTGCTGTATTCGCTGTTGCCCGCGACTTCGCCGTTGAGTTTAAATTGAGTTACTTAGTTTTTTTTTTTGCAAATAGATGTCCCTGCAATATAACGCAATATTAAAATATTTATTTATAAATTCCTACGACGAAATTAATTTTCATACACTCTCACTTACAAAATTATAATATTAATAAGTAAGGTAATAAGTAAAACAGGTACAAATAGTCTATAACTACCTGGCTCATGTGGTCCGCATATGATGCACCTTCCATTACTGTCTCGCAGTATTTCACCAGTGATTTCGTCGCATCTGAAATACCAGGATAACATCATGCAGTTTATGCATGAAATTAATATTCTTTATCCATTTGATACGTGAAGCAAGAGCTTTGTACTTGTTGTTTTACGAACACGCGGACGAAGAAGTATGAAATTTTACACACTTATAGTGGTTTAAAGAAGCAGTGCAAACGGCTAATACAGTTTTAATTAACTTATGTTCAAACTATTTAAAATTATAAATTTTATCCAGCCAGGAACTAAGCGGATTTTTTAAAATAATTTTTCATATTGTTGTATGCTTGGAAATAAATTATTCCTTCAGGCGAATTTAAGCAGGACTTTCACAAAATTATAGTATAGTCTCTTATCAATCAATCTGAAATCTTATCAACTTTTATACTCACTTGACCAACGACAACGGGTATATTGTAGAAAATATTCTACTCAAAAACCCAATGGCTCCCACTTTTGAGTCCAGATTCACTGCAAAAAAATTACCTCCTTAAACATCTGTACTCCTGGTCCACATAACCCGAAACTAAATCCACAAAACTGATATTAAACTACAATATTAATTTAGAGGCTTATATTATATACTACTTTTGTGTCCCGTACGTAATATTTACGGTACTCCCATACATCACCCACTGCTGAGTAACGGCCTCCTCCCATTACATGGAGGGTAATTAGCCTACTTTGCCTACTTTTCTAGACGTGTTGGCACAGGGTTTTCCTATTAAGTTTTCCTTCTCTTGCGGTTTTCGGCCCTCAGACGACACCCTCAGGATGGAATGAGGTCGTGTAACTATGTATTGGAAATACTATAAAATTATATTTAATAGCGTTAGGCTAACAACATAATTTATGTGTTAGGTGAATTAACTCACCAAGATTGCTATTTCCTTCAGTAGCTCCATAAAACTCCATGATCCTTTTAACGCCAAATCTCTCAACGAACTCTTCCCAGATCTGCGGCCTTAGTCCATTGCCAAACATTACCTTGACTTTATGAGCACGGTCATTGGCACTTGGCGGCAGCGCGAGTAGATATCGGCAAATCTCGCCTATGTATTGCGTGGCCTGAAAAAGATATGGGTGAGGATGGTAGCTAGCCGGGCGGTCCATTAAATCCCACCACCACGCGTGCTGGGTTTATTGAGGTTTCCAACACGCGTCTTATCTCGGCGTGCGGTGGGGAAGTGTAAACAAATCAGCGTCAATTACAACATTATTATGACATGCTCACCTCCTAAATGTTTATGATAGCCTGGTACTATGATACTCACAGTGCACTCATATTTGGCCGCATCTGCCCAGTAGTTGGAAGCAGAAAACTTCTTTCTTAGTACCACAGTGCAGCCTGTGACTATGGCCAAGCCAGCTCCTAACACGCCTCCTGCGGTGTGGTGGAGAGGGAGTGGGTCGTATACCACGTCATTCGGGGTCAGTTGGGCAGACCGGTACACTCCTAGAGGGATGAGTAAATACCTGGAGAAAAAAAAATCTACTGCTGAGTCGGGCCTCCTCCCATCACAGGGACGGTCATTAGCCTACTGTGCCACTAGTCCAGTCGGGGTAGACATTTAAATAGTAGTTGATAGTATAACTCTGCAAATATTGATCCTAGCGTAAAAATTATGATGACCAAACTTGTGAAAATTAAATTTCCAACAACTTTGGATATTGTCATTTTGCTCTAAAGTTGAAAATTTATCTCATAAAAATGATACAATTGAACTCTATATCAAGATGAACCGTCTACCAGGATTAGTTCGAAAATCGAGATTTATATGTCCTAGTGAGAGGGCTTGTACCGGAACGCCCTCTCTGATAGTCGCGTGCCCGCGTAGCAGGCACCACGCCGGAGCGTCACAGTAGAATGCGTTTACGCGAACCTGTGGCGCCCCAAGCGCGCCGTGTGAGGGTATACCGCTGGGGTTTTAGTGGGTAGATGACTCTTGGGTAGACGACCCTTGTCGGAGTCCCACATAATCACCGACCTCTCCCCGGGGGAAATGCTTTATGCATACCACCATAAAGCATTTCCCCAGGGACAAAAAAAAAGGGTTTCTAAGTTTTCCTTCGCTTGCGGGTAGGTTTTCGGCTTTGTTATTTCCTTCTGTCCGCTCTTACGACACCCTCAGGATCGAATGGGGTGGAACTATGTATTCTTAATACCCACGGAACATAGTTATCATTGGGTAGTATTATAGAATCTGAGAAAACAACTTTCCGGATTTTTTCAGTAAGAATATATAGAATCATCCTTACTTTTATGGTGTACTAGATGACCCGGCGAACTTTGTTCCGCATTATATATATTTAAAACAAAAAGAAAGTTGGACATAGGATACCTGAGATTTTTACCCCTTCCGTATAAAACCTACTTTAACAAAACGCAACTGACAGCGAAACGTTATGTTGTCTATAGTTTAATATGGTCGAAAATTTAACAATTAGAAATTTTGAATTCGACTTGTTTATATTGTTGTAATTCACATAATATCTTTATAACTTGTAGCCTATGTGTTATTCTGATGTATAAGCTATATTATTGTAAAGTTTCATTAAAATCCATTCAGTAGTTTTTACGTGAAAGAGTAACATCCATCCATCCATCCATACTTACAAACTTTCACGTTTATAATATTACGAGGGTGAATCAAAAAGTTCTTAGAAGTGCATATATATGAAACCTTTTTGGATCAAGTTCGATATTCAAATTAAAGAGTGTCTATCACACTATATTTATGCAGACTGTCACTTGTTTTTGTCAGTTCGTTCGCATGTAATAAATTTTTTTGTGCAACGAGTTGCTAAAAAGTCAAAATTATGGATAAAAGTGAGTTACGTGCGGTGATAAAATATCTCAGTTTGAAAAAAATGTCTACGAAGGAAATTTTTTTGGACATTCAGCAGACATTAGGGGGTGATGCTGTACCCTATTCTACGGTTGCGTACTGGGTGGCTGAATTTAAAAGAGGTAGATCAAGCTGTAAAGATGACCCGCGTTCTGGGTGGCCTTCAACCTCCGTTACAGAAGAAAATGTCAAAAAGGTTGAGAATCTGGTTTTGGAAGACAGAAGAATGACTATAAAACATATAGCTGAGATCCTAAAGATATCTTTTGGTAGCGTTCAATCCATGTTAATTGATTCACTGGGGTTCAAAAAAGTGTCTGCAAGATGGGTGCCACGAATGTTAACCGACGAAAACAAAAAGCGACGTTTGGAAATTTCCAAGCGTAATCTCGAAATGTTCCAGCGTGATTCGGATATTTTTTGCCGTCGTCTTGTCACCATGGATGAAACGTGGGTCCACCATTTTGATCCTGAAACTAAAAGACAAAGCATGTCTTGGAAACGACCATCCTCTCCATCCATTAAGAAATTTCGAGTTGCTCCTTCCGCTGGCAAAGTTATGGCCTCTGTGTTCTGGGATAGTGAAGGAATCCTTTTTATTGATTACATGCCAAAAGGCCAGACGATAACTGGACCCTATTATGCAAATTTAATCCCGAAAGTGCGTGAAGCGATTAAAGAAAAACGTCGTGGAAAACTGTCGTTGGGCGTGTTGTTCCTTCAAGATAACGCTCCTGCCCATCGATCGGAAGTTGCGCTCAACGCAATCCGCTGTGCTGGCTTCAATCTCCTTGACCACCCACCATATTCTCCGGACTTAGCCCCAAGTGATTTTCACTTATTTCCAAAATTAAAAGAGGAAATTCGTGGAACAAAATTTCACGATAATGACGCGGTTATAGCTGCCGTAGAGGACTTTTTCGAGAGTCAAGAAAATAATTTTTTTTCACAAGGAATAAGGAAGTTAGAAACGCGTTATTCTAAATGCATTGCATTGGAGGGAGATTATGTAGAAAAATAAAATATTATTATTTAAATCTTTGCATTTTTTAATATTGATTCCAAGAATTTTTTGATTCACCCTCGTATATAGTAAGATTCCATAGCTATCTCAAGTGACAAGCTAAATTCATGTCTCTAAATTAAATTTAGGATAAACTTTTTTTATTATCAAACTCTCCGTGTGGTTTATCAAATTTTTCGTGTGGACACGGACTTATAATACATTGTGTCACCATCCCATTTAATCCTAAGGGTGTCGTAAGAGTCGAAAATAGGAAATGGCCGATATCCTAGCCGCATGAGAAGGAAAACTTGATACTAAACCCTGTGCCAACCCGTCTGGCCAGCGTGGCACAGTAGGCTAATTACCCTCCATGTAGTAGAAGGCCCGACTCAGCAGTGGGCAATTTATGGAGAGTAATAAACGTCTTTAGCCCCTTACAAAAAAGAGGTGTTTAGAGGTAAACAAACCTGATATTAGTTATAATAGCTGCCTTCGGAAATCCGGTTGTCCCACTTGTGTAAATATACAACAGGGTATCCCGCGGCTTCGCATGCCCGGCTTCCGGTATGAGCTCTGACGTCATTTCCTTAAGTTCCGACGCCAGTGGAGCAGCATCTTGAAGTAATGGCGCGTCTGGTTTTTCAGCCGAATTATATTGAAATAAGGGAATATCTCGGATTTCATCCTGAATTTCTTTAATGGCTACAAAATAAGAAAATCAAAATCAAAATGAGAGCTCTTGTGACAAGTCAAACAATAAAATCTATATAAATAAAAATGAATTTCTGTTTGTTAGTCTCGCTAAAACTCGAGAACGGCTGGACCGATTTGGCTATGTTTGGTCTTGAAATATTCGTGGAAGTCCAGAGAAGGTAGGTAGGTTTAAAAGGTTTATAAAATATGGTATTTTTTCAGGTTTTTTATTTATTGATTCTGAGGCCGTAGGTACGAAGTTTGCCGGGTCAGCTAGTAAAATATAAAATTTACTATTTTAAATTGAAAATTGTTTATTTACCATCTAACACCGGTTCGGAATGCAGCTGTACAGAGAAGAGCCAGCAAGAGACTCTGTAGTTGCTCTTTTTCATCCCCATTTTTAGGTACAATGCCGGGATAAGACAGATTTGTGAGAGCAAATAAGAATAAGGTTTACTACTACTACTACTACTACCACCATAAACTACCCACTGCCGAATCGGGCCTCCTCCAACTATATGGTGGGTAATTAACGTACTGTGCCAGGCTGGCCAGACCGGTTGGCATACGGTTGCGTATCAAGTTTTCCTTCTCTTGCAGCTCGGTTTTCGGCCTAATCATATCATTTTGTCAGATCTTACGTCACCCACAGGAACTAGGCTCCGATCTCTACCATTATAATAAATAATAATAATAATAAATATCCTTGGACATTTCACACAACGCCATCTCGTCCCAAGCTAAGCAACTTACTGCTTGTGTTATGGTAACGAGATGGATGATAAACTACTAATATACATATTTTTTTTGTAAATACATACATATTATAGATAGAAATGACACCCAGACTCCGAGCCAGTGCCTCTGGTTTAGACAAAGACACTTGCCCGACCCCGGAATCGAACCCGAGACCCGTTGATCCAAAGGCAGCACATCTAACCACTAGACCAACGAGTATTTAAGACAGCAAATATCCTTCTATTCCGTGCAATGACGCCTTTTGAATACATAGTGTCAAACTCAAACTCAAAATGAACTTTATTTACGTAGGTTTTATCACAAAACTCTTATAAATCGTCATATTTACAGTTACCATTATCATCATTTTACGACCCCTGTCCCACGCTAGGTGGTAGTCTCCATACACACCTATCAGTCGTCATATCTACAGTCACACCTTTCATACACAATTCCACATTTATTTTATATTTATGCATTTATTTATATAATTTGATGTATTAATAATATTTATTCTTGTGGTTAGCGTTTTTAAATTCCACTTTCTTTTATTTGCGCCTGCCATGTCGTTCTCTGCACCGCCCAAAGGTTGACTGGAAAGAATGCCTAAGGCATTAATGCCTGCCTATGTTCAACTTATTGTTGCATAAAGAATAAATAAATAAATAAATTCATGCTGAAACTACCACCGGTTCGGAATGCTGCTCTACAGAGAAGAGCGGCAAGAAACTCTGTAGTTGCTTTTTTCAAATCAATGGATTTGTTTACAAAAAACCCTAAACAGCATAGTGAGAGCAAGTTCGCCAGATGAGAGAAACACACAACACGTTAACGCAATGAATGACACAATGATCCTTCATGCGGCACATCTGACCACTAGACCACTGCCTCGTTGGTCCAGTGGTCAGATGTGCCGCCTTTGGATCAACGGGTCCCGGGTTCGATTCCGGGGTCGGGCTAGTGTCTTTGTCTAAACCAGAGGCACTGGCTCGGAGTCTGGGTGTCATTTCTATCTATAATATGTATGTATTTACAAAAAAAAAATGTATCTAAGTAGTTTATCATCCATCTCGTTACCATAACTCAAGCATTAAGTTGCTTGGGACGAGATGGCGTTGTGTGAAATGTCCAAGGATATTTATGTATTTGGAGGAGGCCCGACTCAACAGTGGGTCATCTATGGGCCGAGTACTAGTAATATATATTTTTTATACTAGTTTTACCTTCAGTCATTTCATTCCCAAACACCACAGCTTTGCATCCAGCTATCTTAAGGCAGTGTATCAATTGAGCGCCTCTCAAATTGGTGTTGACCAGGGCCGTGGTAGCCCTGATCTTGGCCAGCCCTAACCAAAGGAAGGCGTACTCTGGCTGCGTCTCCATGAACAGGGCTATCACCTCGCCAGGTTTGAACCCCTGTCTTCGGAAGTACCAGCCTATACGGTTGCTGAACTCGTCGCCCTAAAAAGTATATCATTATTTCAGACCATACATCTGGACTGCCTTGTTGGTCTAGGGGTTGGATGTGCCGCCTTTGCATCAAGAGTCCCAGGTTCGACTCCGGGGTCGGGCATGTGATTTTTTTTGTAAACCAGATTGATATGCTCCGAGTCTGGGTGTCATTTGTATTCGTCATTACAGGTACAAACCTGTAGGTACCTAGCAGAGCTTTCGTTTAAATAAAGGACCTAAAGCTCTGTCTGGCCTCCTCAAGTTAATGGAGGGAGGTTAGCCGCATGACAAGGATTACTTGATACAAAACCCTGTACCAACCCGTCTGGCCAGCGTGGTACAGTAGGCTAATTACCCTCCATGTATTTGGGGAAGGTGCGACTCCGCAGTGGGTCAACTATGGGCTGGGTAGTAGTACCTCTCTCTCAATGATCTGTTTTTCTCGGTCTTTATATGAAAATTGGTGTATTAAAAGATTTTTTTTAAACACGGAGTCCCGCAAGGCCGTTTGCAAACATGTAATTCACGAACACAATTGACACTCAGACTCGGAGCAAGTGCCTTCGTATACACTACGACACTTGTCCGACCCCGGAATCAAACCGGGACTCACTCGTTATAAGTCAAAAGTCAAAGTCAAATAATTTATTTTGCATAGGACACAATGGACACTTACAAATTGTCAACATATTAATAAAATTTTATACAATGCAAAGTAATATTCTTTACCACCAGTTCGGAACGCGACCACTGCTGAGAAGAACTGGCAAGAAACTCAGAGGGCTTGTCATTTTTCTTTTTTATTACTTTGCGGTCCTATTCATAATCTAATATGTATATATTTACCCAACAAATTCCTTAAAACAAACTGTTCAATCGAATCTGGAAGGCGTCAGCTGAAATCTGAATATTAAAACAAAACAAACTTTAATGAAATAAAATAAAATAAAATCTTCCTTGGTCCAGTGAGCCGACCAACCCCAAACAGCAGCACCTGTTCACAAGTATAACGCATGTGACAGCCATCGGTCTCCTCAACCATATTAAAGGGAAGTGACCGACCCGTCACACGTCGCTACCGCTGCTCAGAGTATTTTAGTGAGCATGACAACTCACAAAACCGAGGCCGATTACCGATAAAGCAATAAAAAGTAAAGCTCGAAAGAAATCAGTTCCAGCAAGACTGCAGTTTCAGATCCAAAGATACATTTGTTCGTATATGTATTCATAGTATTTGAGCTCAGCAGCTCAATCCCAAGCTACCGGGTCATTTAAATAGTCTGTAATACTATAGTAGGCTTTCTTACAAAGTTGAAATTTTATAAGCTTTTTGAATTTATTAATTGGAAGTTCTCTTAACTTCGTAGGGATTTTATTGTAGAAGCGAATACATTGACCTACGAAAGAGTTACTAATTCTATGGAGACGAGTAGCATGTAGAACAAGATTACTTTTATTCCTAGTATTAACAGAGTGAGTATCACTTAATTTATTGAATTTTACGACATTCTTACGAACATACATTATGTTTTCGTAGATGTATTGGGCAGCTACAGTAAGAATGCCCATCTCTTTAAACTTGTCTCTAAGGGATGTCCTGGGAGCTAGGTTATAAATGGCTCGTACTGCTCGTTTCTGGAGAACAAATATTGTATCTATGTCTGCAGAGCATCCCCAGAGTAATATACCGTAAGACATAATACTATGGAAGTAGCTGAAATAGACTATTCTGGCTGTAGCAACGTCACTTAACTGCCTAATTTTTTTAACAGCGTACGCTGCCGAACTTAGCCTGCTTGCCAGTTTGTTAATATGAGGTTTCCACTGTAATTTTGTATCTAAGGTAATACCCAAAAAGACAGTAGAATCCACAGGCTCCAAATCTGCTCCGTTTAATTGAACATTGGTTGCCAAGTGCTTAACATTAGGTGTAGAAAACTTTAAAAATTTAGTTTTATTGCTATTAAGTAGCAAATTGTTAGTGTTAAACCAATGAACAACTTTGGACAGTGCGTTGTTCACATCGTCATAATCTCTGAGCTGTCTTTTCACCTTAAATAATAGTGAAGTGTCATCCGCGAACAACACAATGTCATGACCATCTTGAGCATAAAATGGTAAGTCGTTAATATAAATAAGGAACAGAAATGGACCGAGAATAGAGCCCTGCGGGACACCAATGGTTACAGCAGAGCCTTGAGAACGCTTACCATTGACCTCAACCATCTGGACTCTATTACTCAGGTAGGAGTCGAGCAAGGCAAGAGCTTTACCCCTAACACCGTAATGGTGGAGCTTCCTGACCAGAATATTATGATGAACACAGTCAAACGCCTTGGAAAGATCACAGAAAATGCCGAGAGCATCTTGTTTACCCTCCCAGGCCTCGAATATGTGTTTCATCAATTCGATTCCTGCATCTAATGTCGACAAATTTTTAGTAAAACCAAATTGTTTAAGGTGAAGCAGTTGATTGTTGTTAAAGAAAGTTGAAATTTGGGATAAAATAACTTTTTCAAATATCTTACTTAATGCTGGAAGTACCGATATAGGCCGAAAGTTTGACGGGTCATCAGCGCTGCCAGCCTTAAATAAGGGTATAACTTTACTGAGTTTCATCTGGTCAGGAAAAACTCCACTTACAACACAATTATTAAAAATAATAGCTAAACTGGGAGCAATGATCTCGATAACTGAAGAAGTTAAATATACAGATATTCCCCATAAGTCAGGAGTCTTTTTCATATTTAAGCTTTTAAAGGCACTAATAATATCCCTATAAGTTACTGGCAAAAAATTAAAAGTATTCTTACATGATGCAACACTCTGTTTTAAGATCGACTCAGCTAAACTCGGAGATGCGTCCAGAGCTTTGGTTGTTAATAAAGGAATATTAGTAAAAAACGATTCAAACTCTGTCGCTACCTCTAAGTCTGACTTCACAGATCGATCATTAATTTTTAAATGAAAATCAGTTTTCTGAACTTTCTTATTGCCGGTTTCAGTATTTATTATATTCCAAGTCATTTTTATTTTGTCATCGGCATTTTGCAATTTCCTTTTTAAAAATAAAGCCTTTGCACAAATACACACTTTTTTAAATGTTTTAGAATACATTTTAACATATTCTAGAAAAGAAGCACAGTGGTTGTGTTTCTTTTGGTCATACAATTCAAATAACCGTCTCCTACTTTTGTATATACCAGGTGTTGCCCAATCATTAAAAACGACTCGGTCACCGATCGTAGCAGTCTTAGGTTTAAACACCCTTTTAAATTCTCTATTAAAACATTCAAAAAACGTATTGTATAGCTCGTTCGGTACGGAATCATTTTGATGAGGCAACACCGGCAGTGTGTCTAGAAGGTTATTCTTAAAATACTCTATGCGCTTGGAATTAACGGGAATAAAAGTAATGCTTCTCTTTTGCACTGGTAAAGGTTTCATAGGAAATACGGCAAGCTGGCCACAGTGGTCGGAGTCTAAAGCACTAATTACTGCTTTATAGGTAGGTTTTATGTTGCAAAAGATATTATCAATGCATGTGGCACTTGTGGCAGTAATCCTAGTGGGCTCTAGAAAAATGTTACACAGGTTGTGAGATTTAAATAACGAAATGAATTTATCAGTTACAGAACATTTTTCCAGTAAGTTAATATTGAAGTCTCCACAGATAACAATTGTTTTGTTGGATGAAGAAATTTTATACAGTATATCTTCCATAACACTTTCAAATAGGTTGTAACATGCACAAGGTGGTCTGTATACGCTCAATACAATGAACTGCTCAAGCTCAATACTCGCAATCTCAATAACTCGCTCAACAGAGAGACTCACAATATCTGTACGCTGTTTAAATTTTAAATTATTACGAATTATTATTAGAGAGCCTCCATGGATCATATTTGTTCTGCTGAACGAGCTAGCAACCTGGTGATTAGTGAAGTTAAACATTAATTCATGATGTTTAAGCCAGTGTTCAGTAATACATAATACATCTATATTGTTACAAGTCAAATATAAATCAATTTCCAATTCCTTATTTAATATCCCTTGAATGTTCTGATGGACCAGGTTGAAACATTGTAATTCAGAATCATATTGGGGTTGTTTACAGTGTTGTTTGTTCATACTCATGCAAGAGTTAATCTCTTTTGTCTTACCATCTAATTTAAATAACGCAAAATGTCATTATGTGAATGTAAAGGTTCACCACCACCATTGCGAGCAATAGTGGATTTGTCCACAGGCTCAATAAAGCCTGATGCTAATTTAGCCAAGTTCTTGGCTGATAAGTCAATAGTAACGTAAATGTTATTTTACGATTACTAGGGTAAATTTGATAGGAAACACTATGCCAACCCGTCTGGCCAGCATGGCACTGTAGGCTAATTATTATTATTCCGACTCAGCAGTGGGTACTAGGCTAGCATAAACAGGAACACGTACCTCGCGGAATGTCAGCGATCGATCCCCCATTACGAAAGCCTTCTTATCAGGTGACTTGCTAGCAACCTCAGTCCATCTCGCGACCACACCCTTCCCTTGCTTCTCCCACAGCCATATCCTGGTTATCGTGTACAATAGGACACGAAGACCTCTAAAACAATAGTTATAAGTCATATAAGTAAGTCATTCATTACGTCGTAATAGTGTAGCGTGTTTCTCTCCTCTGACGAACTTGCTCTCACTATGCTGTTTAGTGCTCTTCGTAAACAAGACCGATAATTTGAAAAAACTTAACTACAGAGTTCCTGTCAAAACATGGTTGCTTTGGGAGGTTCCTGCACAAGGACGCGAGCCCACGGTAAAGTGCCATCACTGCCAGGACGAAGAAGAGGATAATGTGCCGCACACCGTAGAACGATGTTCAGCGTGGGCCTCAGAGAGCCAATGTCATCACTGTCATGCGAAATAATCTTTCACTCCCGAGCCTAGTGAGGAAAATAAATGGCAGCGAAATATCATGGGCGGCTGTACCCGCATTTACGGCAGCTGTTCTCCGGCAGAAAGAAGTAGTAGAGCGTCTCCTGCCTGTGGAGACAAGGTCCAGAAACAACTGGGGGTCATACCAAATGTCCCGAGTATGGCAGCAACGGAGGATTAGCCACACCTTCGAGGATGAATAGCGCTTTCCTCATGAAGTGCAAGAGTCGTCAGAGTTCAGTTAACAACACATTTCCCCAACACCCCCAAGAAACTGCTGCAGCAACGTGCACAGCGACGTAGGTCCTTAAAACGCTTCAGTCCAAAACGGGGTGAGAGACGGGACATGAGTGGGGTTTTTAGTGGGTACAGGGGGAGCCTGCCTCCATTATCGGAGTAAGGCGTCTACAAGTCCGCACACAACCCTCTCATGTCCACTCGCGTCGAGGCCTTTACCCGACAAAAAGGGAGTTAGCCATCACAGAAAAAAGGGTTTCGATTTTGTACTTGTCTTACAATCATTGCATCATGTTGGCGACCCGCAACCTTTTTGGTTACTTTTGTATATTTTTTTAATATAATTTGAAATAGTGTTCTTTTTATTTGCGAGTTGCTTTGTTTTCTGTTCTTGTGAGTCTCTTGTAAAAGGTCGTAAGATGTGCGCGTGTTAATAAAATGTGTTAATATTGTGCTTCAATATGTTTAATTAACAAGCCCCGCCGACGTTAGTTCTCGTCCTTAACATATTTTTTGGTGGTTACCTTGGACGTATATAAATGCGTCACCAGACATAACTACACGGTATCCAGACGCAACAACATACTGATTAAAATTACAATGTAAACATATAAGATATTAAATAGTAACCTGTGACCTTAAACAGATCTGTGATAATACCGTCAGACATCTGTTAAAAAGAATTTAAACAATACAATTAACTCTTCTACTGAAAACTTCTTTTTTCCCTCGCATTTTCCTGACCCTCGCAATTGGTCTAGGGGTTGGATGTGCCGTCTTTGGATCAGGGGACCACGATGCGGGGTCGAGCTGAGATTTCCAAAGTTTTGTGGCAATCTTAGCCGATTTTTCCAAATTTTTAAGCGTGTTTCGTAATACACAGTTAATAAGTTATGCTAAACTCACTTTTTTGTTAAATACTACGCAGACCAAGTCGCAAGTTGAAATAATTCAACAAAGTCATGATTATTTTGAATGTAAAATCCATACGTGAAAAAAGACAGCGTCGCATTTCTTAGCTTCAAATGAATGAACGAACGACTCGTATTTATCAATGAAACTTGTATTTTGTACGATAAGCAATTAACAATGTAGATGAATAATGCATAGTTTCGAAGATACATATTCTAGGATTTTTTGTATTGACTTGCAGGTTATAGAGTTATGGGATATCAAAACCAACACATACGCTCAGCTCGCAACAAAATTATTATTTACAATGCCATAAGAACTATATTCGATTGATAGTAAAAAAATAGGGGACTGCGCAATATTGTTCCCCTAGTGAATTACGACACATGTACCAGGAGATCAGAAGAGGTGTTCACCACACAATATTATTCATCTTCTGCTCTTCCTTCGATAGGTTGCTAGTAGAGGATGTGGTGCATCAAATAATGAGAGTTGACTTGTTAAACTGACTATTTTATTATATTAGTACAGACAGAATATAGATGCGTCCGTTACATATAGTACTTTTGTGTCAACTGACGTTAGAGCGAGATGGCGATTAGTGCCATCTTCGCTAACTTTATAGTTATAATTATTAAACCTCTGGTTCATGCCTTTTCGGTCGTGAACATGCTGGGGCCTCGGCAATTAATTGTACAAATGTACATCACAATATTTAATATTATTAACTAATACAGAACTGTGTTTAAAATTACAATGTTTTTTATTTATACTTTAGACAGGCAGCATTGTTATATAATATTTCTAAATAAGCTTATTAACTATTTACTAATTATAATCAATAGGTAGTGGACAAACCTTTGTCACACTTGTCCTAATTACATACCCATTAGGAGTTTTAACATCTAGTGCACGAACTAACTTATCTTTCCCTGGGATTACATTAACAATTCTCCCTAGGGGCCAGTTCAAAGGTGACACGTTTGCAGATCTAAGCAGAACCATTGTGCCCTTTTCTAAGTTAGGCTGTTGACTCTTCCACTTAGGTCTATTTTGTAACATTACAAGATATTGTTTGTGCCATTGCCCCCAGAAATGCTGCTGCATTTGATTACATTGTTTCCAGAAACTAAGTTTACCTACATTTACTTCCATTAAATTTTGTTCGGGATATGAAGTTAGTGGGGCACCTGTAAGAAAGTGCGCCGGTGTTAAGCAAGACATGTCTTCACTATCTCTAGTCATAGGGGTTAATGGTCTCGAGTTTACAATGCCTTCGATTTGGACTAAAACAGTGTACAATTCTTCATAGGTAAGTATTGAATTACCCACGACACGTTTAATGTGATGTTTAACACTTTTTATTCCTGCCTCCCACAGCCCACCGAATACAGGACTGTACGACGGTATATTATGAAATGTAATCCTTTCTGAACTACCGTAATCGTGCACCTTATGCTGATGATCTGGGGAATTCAGTAAATCATACAGATCTTTTAACGCGTTATTTGCACCTTTATAATAGCTAGCATTGTCGCAATATATCTTAGTTGGCTTATTTCTACGACTTATAAACCTTTTGAGACATGCCAAAAAGGTGTTAGTGGTCATGTCTGATGCTAACTCTATGTGAATAGCCTTAGTGACAAAGCAAACAAATATTACTATGTATCCCTTTGTAATGACAGGTTTACGAATTCTTGTCTGTTTTAAACTATATGGACCTCCAAAATCGGTCCCTACTATTTGATACGGACGCGTCATGTTGACGCGATCAATAGGAAGAGCTCCCATAAGTTGACTAGAAGCCCTGGCCTTCAGTTTGAAACATATAAGACATTTATACAACACAAATTTTACTTCCCTGCTAGCATTCATTATCCAATATAATTCGTTCAAACTGCTGAGTGTCAACTTTGGCCCAGCATGCTTAAGCCTAATATGTTCATTGAATATAATCAATTTTGTTAGAATCGAATTTTTTGGCAAAATAATAGGGTGTTTTTTATTAAAAGGTAAGTTGGCGTTTTGTAAACGACCACCCACTCTAAGAACGCCCGCTCCATCAATGAATGGATGAAGTCCACTCAATTGTGATTTTAATTCAGAATTAGAATTTAAGAGTTTAATTTCACTGAAAAAATGTCTAGATTGCTCTATTATAATTAAAGTGTGCAATGCAGATATTAACTCTTCGGATAACAATGGCTCATACCTTTTATTTTTATTTCGCTTTCTAGCATTGAAAGTAAATCGTTTAACATAGGCCATAACTCTAATCATTTTTGCTAGATCAGAATATTTTTCTATAAATTTATAAAACATATTATCTTGTTGGCAAATATTACATGAAACTAAATTATGTTTAACTTCAGGAATATCATTTTCCGAAATAATAGCTGATGTTGCTTCAGAATGTTTGTAATTAAGGTTTTTTAGATATGTTGGACCATGAAACCACAATGAATTTCCATTTAATTGCTCTGGTATAAGACCACGCGATAGGCAATCGGCTGGGTTTTCACCTGTGCTGACATAATTCCACTGTACATTAGTCGATAACTGTTTGATTTTTCCAATCCTATTTGCAACGTATGCGTTTAACTTTAAGGGATTGGTATTAAGCCAAGAGAGTACAATTTTTGAATCTGAATACAAATATATATTAATACTATTATACTTCAACACTAATGTTTCATATACCCGTCTCGCTAAAATTGCTAGCAATAAGGCACCATTAAGTTCTATTCTAGGTATTGTTAACATTTTACTTCTCGGATTAATACGAGACTTTGAACATAGAAGGTTGTTGGTTATAATATTCTTATCACTTACAACTCTTAAGTAGAGACAACAACCATGCGCAATACTCGAACCATCCGCGTAGCCAATAAGCTCAACCCTACGATAATTCTGCACGTTTATATTTCTAGGCACAGATAGGCATGACATGTTTATTAAACTATTGGCAAATTCAACAAATTTTTTGTTTAAAGTGGCAGGCAGTGCGTCGTCCCATTTAGTATTACTACACCAAGCTTCTTGCATTAAATGCTTGGCCTTTACAAAAATAGGACCTACTAAACCTAATGGGTCAAAGAATGTACTTATGAAACTTAGCATTTGTCTTTTAGTATAAACATCTTGACCATTTTTTATTGGACATTTAATATTCAGCGTGTCTGCCTGTACATTGTAGGATAGCCCCAATGTTTTAACATAACAATTCGTTTTATCAAATTCTTTATTATTCAACTGTTGTAATGCAACAGGAATATCGTGTAGAATGCTACTATAATTAGAACACCACTTATGTAAATCAAAACTAGCCAGCGATAGAAGCTCAGAAAGTTGCCTTTTAATTTCACAAAGCTCTGATATATCATCCGCGCCACAATGTATATCATCGACATACGTTGAATATTTAAGCACAAAATAAGCTAAAGGATATCGATCCTTGTGCATCTCGGCAAGTTCAATCAAACACCGGGTAGCCAAAAACGCAGAAGTTTTTAAGCCATATGTCAATGTTTGCAACTGTAAACACTGCACAGGTTCTTGCGGAGACTCTCTCCATAAGATATTCTGCAAACAACAATACTTACTATCTAACAAAATACATCGGTACATGGCCTTTATATCACACAATAATACAAACTTATAAGTACGAAATAATATTAAAATATCAAACAAATCGTTTTGAACCACAGGTCCATTTAACATAATATCATTTAAACAAATATTTTTATTTGTTTTCATGCTTCCATCGAAGACTGCACGAACTGGGGTAGTTTTACTATTAGGGTTCAATACAGGGTGATGTGGTAAAAAGTATGTATTTTCTGCTTTAGATTCATATTTAGATATATCAAAATATTTGGCATGTCCCTGTTGAATGTATTCTTGCATAAATTTTGTGTACTGCTCCTTTAAAGCAGAGTCCCTTGAAAAGCGCCTTTCTAAATGGTAAAATCTTTGCAGTGCCCGGCTAAATGAATCACCTAGTTGTATAGATTTTAAATCAAGCTTTAAAGGCAAGGCCACAGAAAACCTTTTATTTTTCAATTTTACAGAGTTTTGAAAACACTCTTCAGCAAGTTCATGCTCAGTGGTGCCCTCTTTATATGTATGAGAAACATTTTCACATTCCCAAAACTTTGAAATAGTGTTTTCTAATGTTTTATCATTACATGAATCCAAATCAAAAGTATTGTTTGAAGAATTACCTTCAACAGTGACACAATGATTTGATGTGAGCACCTTTCCAGCAGTTACTGGCAGGCTGCCTGCCACAATATATCCAAAAGCTGTATTAACCAGGAACGGTCCCGTTGGTGCTAGCGGAATTGAGTTCCGCTGCAGCACCTGGAAAAAGACGTCACAGCCTAGAAGCATGGAAATTTCACCCATTTTATTAAATGTGGTATCAGCCAGTTTAATATTAGGTGGCACTTTATAATTAGCCATGCTAAAACTCTGTTGCGGCAGTGCACAAGTTACAGACCCAGTAATATAGCAGGTCACATTGATTTTGAAATTATTTGCAGAAGAGTATATACAAATGGTAGCCTTTTTTGTGACATTTTTAGAGCCATCTATTATGCCTGTAATAAGCTGATTAGCTTGCAAAATGTTGCAGTCAATGTCCCTGGCCAGCCTTTCACAAATAAAAGAAACTTGACTGCCTGTGTCTAATAATGCACGGGTATGTATGAATTTCCCATTATTGTCTATTAGTCTCACCATTGCAGTAGGCAATAAAACATTATTTGATTGTGCAGTGCTCGACATTGCCAAAGCATTATTAGTTGTATCTGAAGCGCAACTCTCTGGATGTATGCTAGTCTGTGCAACATGCAATAATGTGTTATGATTTTTCTTGCACAAGGAGCATCTTAAGCGCAGTGTACACTTACCTCTATGTGCATTCAAACACAATACACACAAATTATTTCTTTTAACAAAATCCACCTTTTCATTTTCTGCGGCTAATTTAAATTGGGCACATTCATAAAGCCTATGTGGTTTTGAACAGTACTTACATTCAGTTGTAAATGCAGCTAAAGATGTTCTTTCTGGTTTTTCATGCTTGTATCTGGCTGCCATTGGTACTGCTGAGGCCAGCTGAGACCTTTCAGCAGTATTTTCTAATACAAGTGCTCTTTTCTCTAAAAAGTCCAAAAGTTCTTGTAAGGTGGGCAATTCTTTTTCGTTTCTTTCTAAGTGGAAGCCTCTAACATTATAAATATCTATTTTCCTAATCAAAATATTAACTAAAAGTGCATCCCACTGGTCAACGGGTAATCCCAAGTTTTTTAGTGCAGTTATATGTATGCTAATAACACTTATAAAATGCCTAATTTGTTGAGAGTCGCCTTTAATTGAATCAGTATCAAGTAAACTATTAATATGGTGGTTTATTATAAGTGGAATATTGTTATATCTTTTTTCAAGTAACCCAAGTGCAGATAAATAATTTTCATCAGTAAGTGGCAAGTTTTTTATTAAATCTAAAGCTTCTCCAGATAGAAAACTGCGCAAATAATAAAATTTTTGGCAACAATTGAGTTCTGTGTTGGAGTCAATGACCGAATTAAACATATTAATGAATGGAATAAAATCGATTATTTCTTTGCCATCATAGGGCTTAATGTCCATTTGAGGCAATTTAACCAACTTGCTGTTATTATTATTGCCATTGGCAGACTGCGCTGAGTTATTGCTACGGACATTTATTTCAGAATCAATCATTGTTAGGCAAGTGCTGTACTTACTCTCATATTCCTCGACATCCTCGTCATCAGAGGGATTTAGGAACATAATAGCTTTGTTCAATTGTTCGTACTCTTTAAATAATTCCATGATGCGTACCTTCCGCTCGTGCAGATATTCAACGGAAGCTGTGTGTAATTCTGATAAAGTTTGACACCTTTTTGCGAACCTAGTTATATTTGATTTAATATAACTTCTGTTACTGATGAGCTCTTTAACACTCATTTTTGATCTATAACTATTTAGAGTAACAATATAACTAAATTTTAATCCTAAACTATTTTAAGTCGCAAACGCACGGTGACTCGGACGGCGGCACAAACCAAAACAAAATGGCGGATTTTCCGTTCGTTCTTCAGTCTTCGGTTCGGTCGGTTTTCGTTCGGTCTCAGCGTCCAGCGTTGCGGACTTCGGGCGGCCTCGGACAAACTCGTATGGATGGACGGACTCGGCTCGGCACGACGCGGGAACTTTGCGCTCGCACCCAATCTTCTACCCGCCAAAACTTATGTTGCTTTTCTGAATGAAACAATATTTTCTGTCTTGATGGAGAACCAATTCGTCCCGTCCTGAATGGCCGATTCACTAGTCTTGAATTCGTTCTGGCCAATTCATCCACTTTCAAAGGACTCACCCTACAGTAGGATTAATTTGTTTGCTTTTATAGCATTCGAAGGACCATTTCGATGTTCACCACACAATATTATTCATCTTCTGCTCTTCCTTCGATAGGTTGCTAGTAGAGGATGTGGTGCATCAAATAATGAGAGTTGACTTGTTAAACTGACTATTTTATTATATTAGTACAGACAGAATATAGATGCGTCCGTTACATATAGTACTTTTGTGTCAACTGACGTTAGAGCGAGATGGCGATTAGTGCCATCTTCGCTAACTTTATAGTTATAATTATTAAACCTCTGGTTCATGCCTTTTCGGTCGTGAACAAGAGGCCAAGGTCCAACTGGCAATTGACGGAGACACCTTACGGCTAGCTGCACAATAGAGTGCGATCGGCCGCGTCCGGTGTTTGAGATTACTCTTACGTATTCATGTTCGCCTAGTAGATTGCGTCTAATGTACTGGGGGAAAAATACCAGGGAGACCAAATCTCCCTTCTCATTCCCACGTAACAAGAACACAAATACAAAAAAAAAATATGTATAGGTACCGTGAGGTAGATTTAGAATAAATAGCGTCACCACCCTCTTCCAGCCTGAGGGTATTGTAAGAGCCGACAAAATGAAATGGCATATCCTAAAACCTAACCGCAAGTGAATGAAAAGTTGGCAGGAAACCTTGTGCCAACTGGCCTGGCCAGCGTGGCAAAAGTACCTTCCATGTAACTGGAGGAGGTCCGATTTATGGGTTGGGTAGTAGTAAGGTACATATCGAATTGGTAGTACTACAAAACTGTTGTCTATACTAATATTATATCGACAATGATGTTACAAGTAAAAAGATGTATAAGGAAAGATTTGATTGTTTGCATTGAATAGGCTCCGAAACTACTGAACAAATTTGAAAAAATCTTTCTCTGTTGAGAATCTACGTTATACTGAGGTGACAAAGGCAATAGAATATAGTATAACAAAACTCCATTTTAATTTTATTGAAAAAAACCCTTGGAGCTCTAGTACTAACTAAAAAGAGAGATCTCTCTTCTCTTGAGGATCCGCCTATCGTGACGTCTCTCATGACACCCTTAAGATGGGTTGGTTTGAAATAATGTTTGACCTATCACATGAGATAAGTTACTTTGTTTATCTCTTCTAGCAAGTTATGCCACCCGATATCGCCAATGTTCAATCGTCCATTGTAGTGGAAGCCAAAGAATGGATGGACTTTGTCCTACGTCCGAGTACCAGGGGACAATGAATGGACGGAGGTCGCTATACGACACTTGGTACTGTGACTCTACGACCTTAGATAAGCGAGATATTCTTGTACTCACTGGACTTTCGAACTGTCTACCCCATTTCAATAAATCAGGTAGATAGATAACAAAAATGACAATGACAAGGCAGAAAACCTTGCCGCAAGAGAAGGAAACCTTGATACGAAACCCTGAAGAATAAGATTGAATAAATATTTTATTAGAAAATACTATCCCATTAACAGAAAAGTATCAATTTTGAGAAATTCTAGAAATTGTTAAAAAGCATTATAAATAGTAGGTACTAGCTGCGCCCAAAATTTCACCCGCGCCCGGGGCGATTGAAATCACACGTCCTATCCTTTTATTACAAACCTTCGCGTTTCTATAACGCTTAAGTTTGTAAGAACGTATATTTGTTAGTCATTCACGCAAAAATTACTGAATAGATTTTGATTAAACTTTATAATAATATAGTTTACACATCAGAATAACATATAGGTTATAATTTTTAAAGATACTAGCAGCCCAGGCATCGCACGGGTATTTAACGAAAAAAAAACTCGTTGGACTAGGATATGGTCTCACACATCGTATATTTATCAATAATCATTTAAACTATATATGTGTATCTTATTCTGACGTGCAAGCTATCGTATTGCAAAGTTTAATAAAAAACCATTCAGTTATTTTTGCGTGAATGAGTAAAAAACATACATTCTTACAAACATATGCGTTTATGATATACTAGCGACCCGCCCTGGCTTCGCACGGGTGCAATGATGAACCTCTAAATTTATCAGTGTTTCTCTACAATATTATGGATGTATTATACCTATAAACCCTCCTCTTGAATCACTATCCATTACCGCTTCAAAATCCGTTGCGTATTTAATCATTATATATGATTAAATCTTGGGACGGACAGACATAAGCGACTTTGTTTTATAATATGTAATGAAGCAGTAGGGATTAGCTTCTCAGTGATAACAGCGCTAGTGAATAGGTTTAAAACATTAAACTGATAGTGAATGATCATTTCATCTGATAATGAGCACACTACAGAACAAAATACTCCTGTCGGTGCGGTGACGGATTTAGAATACATAGTGTCACCACCACATTCCACCTGGAGGGTGTCGTAAGAGCCGACAAAGGGAAATGACAAGGCCGATAATCTAGTCACTACAGAAAACTTGATACGAAACCCTGTGCCAACCCGTCTGGCTAACGTGGCACAGTAGGATAATTACCCTCCTTATGCTTATGGGGGGAGACCCGACTGAGCTGGGTCAAGTATGGGCTGAATATAAAGCTATTTGTAAATAAATTACTTTTATTTAAGAAATACTTACAGGAAGTCCCGATAATATGTCTTCTTCCATATATGAATCCACTCGTATCTGTCTCCTGTCAAAAAGTACGTAGCTACCAGGGCCACAGCGCCCAAAAGAGTTGGAGAGTTTCGGGCGAGCCATGCCAATACAGCGCTTACGATAGCAACTGAAGTCAGTATAACGCCTTTACTCCTTTCGGCTTCCTCGAAGCGAACTCCTGACTTGTCTGTCATCCTAGTAACTATGATATAAGTTGCATAGCTATCTGCAATAAAAAAAATAGCGTCTATTTAACCACTGATGAAACAAACACGTGTTACAAGTTTGATGAGTCTATCTCCTGAATGTATGAAAAGGATGATTTTTTTTAAATAATCATGTTCATCAAGTTTCAAGAAAATATGTTTAGCCGTATGTAGATTGTCATCACGTCGTTCCTATTTGTGTCAGGGGTTGCCCAATTCATCAATTTTGGTTTTAGTTACCTTCAAGTATAATATTCGTAATATCGTATTATATTATGTATCATATTGGTCGCCAAATTAATTCAAATTTGTTACAAATTTAGATTTCAAAATACAAAATTTAAAATGTATTATATACGTAATATTATTTAGTTTATTGGCAAAAAGATTTGTTCTAACTAAAATCGTTATTATTTCGCTTAATTATCAACCGAAATTATTACACGACTCATAACATAACAATAGCTAATCTTCAGCGACAACACCGTACTATATTTTATAACATCAATAATACATTCCTGAAGGATTAACACACGTTAAAGTAAACAAAATTAAAAAAAAACGTTATTCTAACTATAACAACGAATATACAACTAAACTTACCACTGCTTTATTTGAAATAGGAAATCGAAATAATAACGTAGCAAAATTATGATACAGTTATTGAAGGCTAACATGCGATATCAACACGATGCTGAGAGCAACTGGTCGGTTTCGGTTTGGCGAGGACAGCGTTGAGCGTAGGCAGTCAAGTATTGAGAGGAACTATTGCAGCGATAGTTATTTTAAAAACGTTGTCAAACGCTATTTAATTTTGTAATACCGTAATTTACCTTTTGAAATACAATAAAAGTTTTGTAAAGATGTTGTGCAGGAGTTTGGATGGGAATTTTGAACGATTAACTTTTGTTTTAGCAACTACATTAATTTTCATGCAGTGTAATGATGAATATGTGCGTTTTAATTACACAGGTGTGCCAGTGGAATTATTTTCAATAGGTAAGCACACAGAGGAATTCTTAATCCGTTGGTCTTGTATATAATACACTCAACAATGTATTTGGCGTCTAACGCATAATTTTTTATTGTGTTTGTATTAAACAAGCGTAGCTTGACTATTTGACGTTGAAGTTCAATGGCTTATCCAACAAGCTACAAAAGTAATTAATCTATTCAATCAATGAACTATACAGTCATGTGGTAACGTTAATATAAGTTACATTGTCTTAGTTATCCGTTATTTTGCAATACTGTCCCATCACTATTATTTAAATAGCGAGAGGTGATGATACAAATTATCGCAATTTACATAAACGATAAATTGTCTCCATGAAGTTAGGGTACTGACTGCAGGACAGACAGTGAACAGAGAAATATGAAGAGTAAGCAAATATTGTCAGTTTGCACGCCTACAATAATAAATGCCGTATTGAACTGGTATTATTTAAAGGTAGATTCCGTATGGTGACGGATTTAAAATACATAGAGTCGCCGCACCATTTCATCCTGAGGGTGTCGTAAGAACCGACAAAATCTTATCATTTCCTTTTCGACACCCTCAGGACGTAGTTATTATATGTATTTAGTGATTATTGCCCAGGCTTGCTACTTTACATAGTTAACGATTTAAAAGAGCAATTTACAGAGTCCTTGCCGGCTCTTCTTTGTACAGCAGCCTTTCGAACCAGTGATAAATGGTAAGTACTAAATTTTACATGGCTCAGGTCAGGTCTCACTTCTCATCAGAAAAATCGAAACACCTTGCAAGTTTATGTTTTGTAAGGAATATAAGAAAAATGTATTTATTTAGGAATATACATATGTCAAATGTCATTTATTATTAAACATTTTAAGGTTTTCAAATCCTAATGTTAATGTGCTAAATTCAAATTAAACTTCAATAAGTTTCGTATTTTGTTTAACCATCATAAAAAGGGAAGTGTTTCAATTTTTCTGATGTAAAAATAAGAAAAAAAAAACGATATTAGTTGTTACTTAATTTCAATAGTCGTTTCAATTACTTTTTTCTGTATAACAATTATAGATTTGTTTTTATCAGTTACTTGAATGCCTTGGCCCCTTGGCTTGCGTGATGGAGAGCAACACCAGAGTCTAAGATGGAGCAGGCAATTGAAGGAAATGCCCTGTTGGGCACCGGCTCTCACATACACACGACGAAACACAGTAAAACTGCTTGGCTGGACTTAGATGTGAGGGTGGTAGCTACCCGGGTGGACCATAAGATCCTACCACCAAGCTTGCTTCCCAGCGTGCGGTGTGGATGTGTAATATTCTGACCCGTCTCCACACGGCATAATCCACGCCTTACAATCTGAGTCACGTGCTAAGTCTAGTTGACAATATAAACAAATAAATAAAATTGGAGTGTCTGTTTTGTATAGTAAAATAACCACTTTTTACTAAATGCGTAAGTATGTATACATAGTCCAACATAGATCAAAATATAATTTTTTAAATTGTTTGTCTGTCTGTTTGTTCCGGCTAATCTCTGGCACGGCTGGACCGATTTTGACGGGACTTTCACTGATAGGTGGCTGAACATATAAGTAGTCACTTAGGCTACTTTTTTTATGACTAGCTTCGCCTCGCGGCATCGCACCCGTGCGAAGCCGGGACGGGCCGCTAGTAATATAATAAAAAAACGAACGTCGCGAATTTGTCTAAAATTTACCCCAGCCAAGTAATGAACCCAGCACCGATTGAGATTCAAGCCGAACTACCAGGCATGCATACGTTACGAGGATATAATATTACGCGACATGATTATTAATGTATGATGTATGATGATACTATTATGTAACAATTCAATACAAGGTTAGGATAAGATTTAAGTACAATCAGTTTAGGATTTAAAATATGTAGTGTCACCATCCCATATCATCCCGAGGGTGTCGTAAGAGGCGACTAAGGGAAGGCAAGTGGCAAATCATCTAACTTGAAAACTTGAGAAGGAAAACTTGAAACGAAACCCTGCGGCAACACAGACAGTAGCCTAATTTCCTTCCATGAATTTGGCGGAGGCCTGACTCAGTAGTGGGTCAATGATGGCGGCAGGCCTAGCTGCAAAACAAGAAAAACTTGAAACGAATCCCTGTGGAATATAATCTTAACACAAACATATTAAGGTGGATGTTCCAGGGTAGCCCGCGAAATTCAAAAATTCTTACGTTTTTTGCAATTTGCAGGGCAGTGCTAGGTTGTATGTTGATTAAAATGTTATTCGCGGCTATAAGACGTATGTAGTTATATAATTAAAATCATCAATCCAACCCTCCAAGCTCATAAAGGTGCAAGAAAAACTTTTTCAACGTCAAAGTCATTCTTGCACCTTTATGAGCTTGGAGGGTTGTATTGATGAGTTTGATAATTATAACTCTGTAACTACATACGTCTTACAGCCGCGAATCAAATGTTCATCATCATACAACCTACCACTGGCCTGCAAATTGCAAAAAACGTAAGAAAATTAGTATTTCGCGGGCTACCCTGGAGCAATCACCTTAAATGAAAATTGTCTTTGGCTCATTAAGCCGACCAATAACAAACAGGGGCACCTTTTCACACGCCTATCGCATTTGGCATCCATCGTTCTTCTCAACCATACTAAAGGGAAGTGACAGACTCGTACCACATCGTTACCGCTTTTTTTTACCTTGGAAATCCTCTTGGATACCCGACCGCTAAACGCCAGCAGGGTTATGCGAGACTCCGGGGCGGAAGGATGGTAATTAAGCATCAACCTACCCACAAAACCCAACGAAGCCTTCGCCTGCCCGAAACAGGTCCACAGGTTTCATTCCCCCTAACGGGGAGCTTGCTACGCGACCCTGGTGGGGCCTTGGTCCACTCAGGGTCGCAGGCCCCACGCTTTGAGAGCTCTGGACGCTCCCTAACCCATTGAGAGGTCCGTACGGGGCATTGCACGTGCTCGCCCCTCCGTTGCTAGCGGTGGCAGCCCTGGCTCACCTTTCTCGCGGCATTTTAAGGGTCTCGAGGCATCTCTAGAGGACAGAGGAGCCAAAACCCACCACGACTCTGTATACCGCTCTTCTTCTGGCCTCTCCCCGTGGGCCCGCCCGGCATGGGTGACCCTAAGCCGGTATGGCCCCAACGGATCCTAAAGGCACGCAAGTCCCCTCTCCACAACAAGGTGGCAGCACGGTCGAGGGGGACGTCGCTACCGCTGTTCAAAGTATTCATAGCACCAGTTAAAACCAGTGCCAAAAATAGTGAAATTGGATAAGGCCAGGCGATGCAAGAAATAAAAATAGCACGAAGATTAAATTCTAATCAATTATTTTATCATTATAAATTAAATAATACTAATTTATTCTGGGGCATCAACTTTGGTACACAATATCTGCCAAAACAGCATCCAAATAGGAAGGATGACAGCTGACATCAGGTTGAAAAGCCAATTGCCGTATATCTATAAAAAAAACAATTAGCATTAATAAACACATTCATCATCATCATCATTTCAGCCAAAAGACGTCCACTGCTGGACATAGGCCTCCCCCAAGGATTTCCACAGCGGCCGGTCCTGGGCCGCCCGCATCCATCGTTTTCCAGCGTCCTTAACCAGGTCATCGGTCCACGGTGTGGGAGGCCTACCAGCACTGCGCTTTCCGGAACACGGTCGCCACTCGAGGACGATGTAACTCTATTATGAGGTGTGTTTGAAGTGTATAGCAACACGGCTCACGCGAAATGTCCACATTTTATATTTATCTACTAGCTGTAACGCGCGCTATTTAAACAATATGGTAACCTCAGTAACTATGGTCTCCTGAAAAGCGGGTAGGGGGGGAGTGTCAATAGCCTATGTTATTAGATGGAATGGGGTGGGTACATCATGTATTCTTAATCAGTCAATTTGTCCCGTTTAAGCCTAAAGAACGACCATCACCAAATGTGACTCCTGCGCTTGAAAAGTGTAAATTGAACCTTATAACAACTCACCATAGAGTCTACGATGGAGAACATGATGGCCTGTATAGCGGCATCCCTTCCGCGGGCCAATGCGTCAAGTAGTCCATTCTCGGGGAACAGAATCGTGCTAGTCACTATCATTGCGGCGGATACCAGAAGCAGAGGGTGGACAGCCAGGCAGAACAGCTGCTTCAACCGAAGAAAGATACCGCTAACGAAAAAAAAACAATATACCATACCATTATAAATTATGATGAGATCTCTTCGCGTTTATGCGCTCCTAGTACTTTTCACTTACTACTCAGCCCATACATGCCCCACTACTGAGTCGAGCCTCCTCCAAATACATGGAGGGTATGCTACGCTGGCTAGACGGTTTTTTTTTTATATATTTTAGGACGACACACGAGCAGTCGGTCCACCTGATGGAAAGTGGTCACCTTCGCCCAGGACATCTGCAACCTAACGGGAGAAGATGCCTGTAAACACCTCTTTTCAAGCTATCCTTCTTTTGCGACTAGCTCTTCGGCCTTTTCATTTCCTTTTGTCGGCTTTTAAGGCAACCTCGGGCTGGGGTGGGATGGTGACAATATGTATTCTAAATCAGTCACCACACGGAAGGATGAAGGATTCTTATAACTTCCTCGAACATCTATTTTTATCCTGAGCGTGTCGTAAGAGGCGATTAAAGGAACGCAACGAGGAGGCAGATCACCTAGCCGCAACAGAAGTGAAACTTTATACAAATCCTTTCTTACCCCTACTTTCCCTCCATGAATTTGGAGGAGGTCCGACTGACTAGTGGGCCATTACGCCATACGTAGTATGTTTTTAATGAGATTACGCGCCCATTAACAACACACTATGTTGTTGAAAAAAAAACGATTCGAAATGTCTTACCTCTTGGCCCCGCTCCCCCTTACGACGACACTAGTCATCAGAGCGAGAGGGCAATACAGCACAGCGAGTGCGAGTCCCAGTGGGAAATTATGCATTCCCACACTCAAACAGACTGTCGCAAGCTCTATTAGCAACAGTATATTGACTAGAGACAACTCCTCGTGAGTTATGCGACCCGTGCGCAGCCGCAGCAGAAACGGAGTGATGATTATAATTAAAACTGATGATGATACCAGGCCATAGTATACAGAGACCTCTGCCGGCACGTTTCCGAAATGTTTGGCGCCTGAAATATGAATAATCGATAATGTCACCAGCCGATTTGACCCCTAGAGTGTCATAAGAGGAAACTAAACTACTACTCAGCCCATAATATGACCCACTGGTAAGTCGGGCCTCCTCCACTTACATGGAGGGTAATTAGCCTACATGGCACAGCCACGCTGGCCAGTACCAGACCTTTAATGTTCCACACAAAATCTTTTTAATACGCTTTTTTTAATTTAATGCTATCGATCGTATCGTGTGTAATTTAACTGATTTTTATTTTTAAATTTTTAATAGGCTACATGATTATGCGTGTTATTGCTTTCACAAATCTGTAAGACTTGTTTGTACCACCATCATTGTAACCCTTTTATTTAAAAGAGCAACCACAGAGTTTCTTGCCGGCTCTTCTCTGTGGAATGGCGTTCCGAACCGGTGGTAAAAACTAAATGATTTGTTATTTTTATATTTATTTTAAATTTAATACTTTTTTTTTGACTATTTGAAAGCATTCGCAAGAATTTATTCGAATAAAAAACATTTTGATTTTGATCTTTTCGTTAAGTAGCGTATAGTATAGCGTTTTTTTTACATCCTGTATATTATTATGCGTTTCAAAAAAGACATAAGTCAATGTTCATATCTCCCGAAAATGACACGTGCCCTTTTCAAAATGAGGTCGAAATTCCATTACACCAAATATTCAACGCGGTGATTAAAGAAGGCTATCAACTGCCTCGTTAGCTTAGGGGTTGGATGTGCCGCCTTTGGATCACGGGGTCCCGGGTTCGATTCCGGGGCCGGGCAAGTGTCTTTGTGTAAACCAGAGGCACTTGCTCGGAGTCTGGGTGTCATTTGTGTTCGTGAATTTCATGTTTCTAAACTGCCCCTGCGACACATGTTAACCTACAGCAGTGGTTCCGTTACACAAAAGTCGGGTTAGTTGCCTAGTAAAAACCTTCATCAAACGAAATTGACCACTAAAGCACAAGGAACAACTTACCAATTCGACTGAAGAACACAGGAGAATTCATAACACAATACCCAATCAGATGTACCAACAAATAATTCGCGCCAATACTAACAATACTCATACTGGACTCTCTGGGTTTTTTGGGGGTCCTTTTCTTCGGCGACTCTACCGCATCTTTATATTCTCCTGGTACATCGGAATCTTTCTTTGACCCCACATCCTTCCCCTTGCGTTGCCTCAACTTCGTCGGTGACACCTCTTCGTCTTTATGTCCTCCTGGTAGTTCAGAATCCAAATCTTTATATTCCTCTGACCGTTCACTACCCTCCTTTCCTTTCTTTGGCGAAACCTCCGCGTCTTTATAATCTCCTGGTACTTCAGAGTCTGAATCTTTATCGTTGTCCGACGTTTTGGTTTCTTCCGTATGTATGTCTGTTTCCTCATCGTCTTGTTGTAGCGATACCCAAAGCGATAGTGCTCGGATTAAGACAGCGACGCAGAGAAGACAAAGCGATGGCATATATTGTCCTACAAGAATAGAGAAAAAGTAAGAAGACTTGAACAATCACCTTGAAGTTGTCGATTTTGGGATTGATATGTCAATAATACTTAAGGTGGAAGCTCCAGGGTAGCCCGCGAAATTCAAATTTTCTTACGGTTTTTACAATTTGCAGTGCAGTGGTAGGTTGTATGATGATGAACATTTGATTCGCGGCTTTAAGACGTATGTAGTTATAGAATTATAATCATCAAACTCATCAATACAACCCTCCAAGCTCATAAAGGTGCAAGAATGACTTTGACGTTGAAAAAGTTTTTCTTGCACCTATATGAGCTTTTGCAAATTGCAAAAAAACGTAAGAAAATTTGAATTTCGCGGGCTACTCTGGAGCATCCACTTTAATTACGTTATTTTTAAAACGTTTAACAATAATAAATAATAATAAATAAATATCCTTGGACATTTCACACAACGCCATCTCGTCCCAAGCTAAGCAACTTAATGCTTGTGTTATGGTAACGCGATGGATGATAAACTACTTATATGCATTTTTTTTGTAAATACATACATATTCCCAATGTATCGCCGACAGTTTATAAACTTGCAATATAGGTTACAGAATACCGTAGCTTGCCTACTCAGCCAATAGGCGACCCACTGCTGAGTCGGACCTCCTCCACAGACACGGGTTAGCACAGGGATTCGTATAATGGCGTGGTTCTGCACCAGATCCCACAATGCCGCAACAGGACGCGAGTTGGAGCCCCCGGGGAGGTTTGGTGGGTGGGCCCCCACTATGGGGGAGAGTCCCACACTCCCCTCGCTGGCCATCCCCGTGGCCGGTGAGGAAGTCCATAAAGGATTTTACCCCGGGCGAACAAAAAAATAAAAATTTCTCGCGGCTTGGTTCTCTGTCCTTTTCTTTTGTCAACTATTACAACACCCTCAGGTTGGAATGGGGTGGCGACACTATGTATTCTAGATCCGTTACCACACGAACAGTAGCTTATATTATAATTAATTTAACGGAAATTCCATTTAGGTCATTTTCTTCTCTGGATATTGCACAATCGGTCGCAAAAGTTACCAGGGCAGCATAAACCCAAAGAGATGACTCACCAATAGAAATGAATCTATTCGTAGCCGCAAGTAGATAGAAGAAGTAGCTCTGATGGAACCTCTCCAGCAAGTTGTTCAGAGAGCGCAGAATGCTCTCCAAAGCGACACCCAAGCGGTAGAAGTTGGCGGTGGAGAGGGCGTTCACTTTGGGCGCGGCACCGCCGGGGTCGTCCGCATCTCGACCTTCCAGAGTCACAGCTTCAATTCCAAAGCGGTGGAAGAGGCCATGGTTGCCGGTAGGCACCTAAAGTGAGCATAAACATATCAACCTTTGCAACTATTGCGCGAGTTTGCTCTCACAAATCTGTCTTTTAACCAGTCTTGTACCCAAAAATGGCGATCTAAAAAGAGCAACTACAGCGTTTCTTGCTGGCTCTTCTCTTCATTCCGAACCGGTGGCAGCTGGTAAATTTTATTTTATTGTTTGACTTTTCAAAAGAGCTGTAATGCGCCAACTTGATTGAATGAGTTTTGACATTTGAATTTGAATTGAAACTCAATCGACCACTTGAAAGTTTAACTTGTCTGTGTTTTTAAACGAATGAACCGATTATGATGGGGTTTTTAATATGTGAAAGAAGGTTGTTATGATAACAGAATATATGTTTTATCAAGATAGGTACAGCCGTTTCAAAGCTTTTTAGTTGTATCAGAGTTACTAAAATTATTACCATACTAGAGGCCAGCCCCGGATTCGCAAGGGTATTTCACAAAAAATCTAAAATCTGAACTAGTTACATATATATATAATAATTCACACTAATCTTAATAAATTATGGCATATTTGTTATTCTGATGAAAAAGCTATTTAACAGTAAAATCAAAATCAATTCAGTAGTTTTTGCGTAGAATAGTAACTAACATACATTCTTAGAAGCTTTCGCATTTATAATATTAGTAGTATACCAATTATAGTCATCAAGTCATCAAACGTGCAGTTCATTAGTACGTTCAACAACAGTTCAACAGTGGACAGACGTGGCTGGAAGTGACATAGAATTGGGTCACTAAAAGAAAACGATTGATACATACCCCGTCGAGTTGAGCGAATGCCATTTCGAACATGGTCCAAAACCCGTTGGCCCAGTCCTCCATTTTGTTACGGTGCCGCATCCACGAGTAACTGCAAAAACTCAGACAATATTTACTCAGACACACGTTTTTCTTAAGATATACTTCGTTCGCGTTAGGAACTCGGCGAGTCCCCTGACAATCAAGTTGTTCCTAATTAATACTTTCGGGCGCAACCGTGGCATCTTGTCCTTTGTGTCCTTTACCTTGTAATTGTGCTGATGAATCAGTGCATTCTTAACGCTAACGAAATATAGTAACTAAAATGTTGTTGTCACTACATAGTATAAAACAAAGTCGCTGTCGTCTGTCCGTCCCTATGTATGCTTAAATCTTTAAAACTACGCAACGGATTTTGAAGTGTTTTTAATAGATAGAGTGATTCAAGAGGAAGGTTTATGTATATAATACATGCATAATATTGTAGAGAAACACTCATAAATTTAGATGTTCATCATTGCACCCGTGCGAAGCCGGGGCGGGTCGCTAGTTAATTAATAATTAATGAAAATTACCTGCTCTTATAGGAATGGTGGATGCCAGACTTGATACACAGTTTATGAACTAGATTGACCAAATCAAGATTCGGCAGTTGACCGTTCAATCCTTCAATCTTCACTTCCACATACTCTGTAAACATAAGTGACGTATATTATGATGACCGTTGGCCTGGTCTAGCTGGTCTAGTTAGGTGATTACCGATTGTCCCACTTGGTAAGTGTCACATGACATCAATTACCCCAAACCTGCTCGACAATCAACGTGCCTATAGTAACCTATTGATATTATAGTGTCAGTTCGCCACACGCTTTTGACACATGCACTTGGCAAGGACTTTTGAATTTAGCATATTAATGCTAGCAATTGCATCGTCATTTGTAAGCGAATCGATTTATTTATTCGGTTAGTATTTATTCCAGATTGGTCTTATAATTTTTTTATCGATATTGGCTCAGCAGTTTGGCAAAAAAAACTTTGTAAGAAGGCGACATTTGTATTAATTCGACAAATTTGTTTTTACAAAACATACATTTATATGCACTAAAAATATTTTAAAGAAGTAAACATTGTTTAAGGTGGATGTTCCAGGGTAACCCTCGAAATTCAAATTTTCTAACGTTTTTTGCAATTTGCAGGGCAGTGCTAGGTTGTATGATGATGAAAATTTGATTCGCGGCTGTAAGACGAATGTAGTTACAGAGTTATAATCATCAAACTCATCAATACAACCCTCCAAGCTCTTATAGGTGCAAGAATGACTTTGACGTTGAAAAAGGTTTTCTTGCACCTTTATGAGCTTGGAGGGTTGTATTGAAGATTTTGATGATTACAATTCTATAACTACATACGTCTTACAGCCGCGAATAACATTTTAATCAACATACAACCTAGCACTGACCTGCAAATTGCAAAAAACGTAAGAAAATTTGAATTTGGCGGGCTAACCTGGAGCATCCACCTTAATATGTTAATGTTATGCAACTTCAAAATAGGTACTAAAAAGAGAAAAATTAATAATAATTTCGAAGTTAGTGCCAGTTGAAATAGACACCGACGTTAATTAGGATATGCCTAAGATATTTTTGATACAGTAGGCTAATCCCTCCCCTCCTTTGAATTGGAGGAGATTTGACACTGAGTCAATTTCGAGTACTCCTGCAATTTAGCAGACTTCGAGCTACGACAAATTTAAAAAGGAATATATTTGTGAAGGATTTCTTTCCGATATATGACCCACTGCTGAGTCGGGCCTCCTCCAATTACGTGGAGGGAAATAAGGCTACAGTACCACGCTGGCTGGAGGGGTGTCGTTACACCACCACGCCGGCGCGCCATGTGAGGGTATACCGCTGGGGTTTTAGTGGGTAAACGACTCTTGGGTAGACGACCCTTGTCGGAGTCCCACATAATCACCGACCTGTCCCCCGGGAGGCGGTGGTATGCATAAAGCATTTCCCCAGCGAAAACAAAAAAAAAGGGTGTCGTTACACGGCGTTCATTTCTTTTGGAACGGGTTGGTGACTCGAATATAAACTTACTTATTTTAGGCGTGTGAAACTCCAAATTGATAGCTGCTTGAATCGACCCCGATCGCCCCTTCAATTTACCGGGATTCAACGATTTCCTAAAGCGTCTTCTCTGGTATCCGGGCAGCAGTTTTCCCAAATTGAGGTTGAAACTACCAGGGCGCCAGAAGCTGCCAAGAGTTGAATAGAACGTCTCTGTACCACTATGCAAGCCGTGGTAAGCCTCCAGCCACGCCTGCATTCCTAGTTGTTCGTGTTCGGTAACAAGGAAAATGATATCCTTGGCCCAATATTTTTGCGCTAAAACATAATTAAAAGTGGTATTACATTGTTGTCATAGAAGGCTTAGGCGTAGAATATAATACAAAAACGCTTTATTGTGTATACCAATTCTGGCGTTCACAGAGACAAAAAGGAACTCTATTTACGTAGGTTTTATCCCAACTATTAAGGTGGGTACTGACCAACGTTAATAATAAATATCCTTGGACATTTCACACAACGCCATCTCGTCCCAAGTTAAGCAACTAAATGCTTGTTATGGTAACGAGATGGATGATAAACTACTTATATACTTTTTTTTTGTAAATACATACATATTATAGATAGAAATGACACCCAGACTCCGAGCCAGTGCCTCTGGTTTAGACAAAGACACTGGCCCGACCCCGGAATCGAACCCGGGACCCGTTGATCCAAAGGCGGCACGTCTGACCACTAGACCAACGAGTCAGTGTAATGTAACATTCGCATCGAGCGTTTACGCATCGAGCATGATACGTTGTGTTTTTAAAATAGGCGTAGCGTAACATGCTCGCCAAAACTCTGTGCTCCGTATTCGCCGCCAGTTCACTCAAGATGGCCGACAGCGAGGACTTGTTGGTATCTTTATTAGTATTTAATTATTGTTTCATCCAAATTAAAAAGTACATGGATTTTTCTTTGTTCCATGTTTGTTTCACTCCATGTTAAATTAAATAATTCCGAATGGAATGACGTGTGCCGACTTGCAACAGCGTGCGTACTGACTGAACCGCGTAACAGTCAAAGGATTCGCCAAAAAACCGACAGTCGGGTGGAGCACTCAAAGCGAGCAACGAGCGGCACGTTGCTCGATGGCAGGGCCGGATTTAGGGGGGGGGGGGCAACCGGGGCAAAAGCCCCGGGGCCTCCACAAGCAGGGGACCACCACAATAGACTTCGGAAAAAAAAACTATCAAATTTTTCGGCAAAAAAAGCTCGAAAGGTTCCCTTCGTTAACACTAAAATTTAATTTCAAATAATTCTTGTTTCCGATTATATTCATATGTGTTTGTTAAATACTAAGAGAATCTACTTGGTTTCACAATAAATTATTTATTGAAAAACTCGACTGAAAAAAATTGTACATTTTATTTGGAAAATAATTTGGGGCAAGTGGGCCTCCACTCCTTTGTTGCCCCGAGGCCTCTGGACCCCTAAATCCGGCCCTGCTCGCTGGTTTCCCCGTAACACGACGTACTGACTGCACGAATGCTCGCTAAAATAGATAATACTTACGTCGGGCAAATTGAGCAAAAGCCAACATCAGAGCTATCCCAGCAGCTGTACCCTTCTGGTGGGAAGAAGGCGGTCTGTAAGGCGCAGACACTACAATAGCCTCAAGAGACGAGGTGCGAGGTGCCCGCAGGATCCCATACACATTGGTCCCATGGAATATCTGAATATCACACTAATTATTGACACGCTTTGATACCCATCAAGCATCTGTCAGAGCCAAATGTTGCTCAATCTGCAGGCAGATTAAATAAATAAATAAAATATAAATATCCTTGGACATTTCACACACCACCATCTCATCCCAAGCTAAGCAACTTAATGCTTGTGTTATGGTAACGAGATGGATGATAAACTACATATATACATTTTTTTTTGTAAATACATTCATATTATAGATAGAAATGACACCCAGACTCCGAGCCAGTGCCTCTGGTTTAGACAAAGACACTTGCCCGACCCCGGAATCGAACCCGGGACCTGTTGATCCAAAGGCGGCACATCTAACCACTAGACCAACGAGACAGTCAAAATTATGTTACACACAGCCCACTGAGCTATATGTAATTAAAAACAAACGAAAATTACTCCATTGCAGCTCGCATGTGAGTAACACAATGTAACATGTGTGTTGTTTTATTTAAATAAAAAAAATTAAAGACATATTAAGCTTCCTTTTTTGTACATATTATAGAATGGATCTTGCCATAATTCTTTGTTAACACTAGTTCATATAACTAGAATATTCATGAACACATCCTTTGTTTTAGCAATTGACTTACCTGCCCATGGCCCAACGGATAACTAAGGGTGTAGTTGTGTGTGTACACTTCAAGATGCAGCTGTGACATCTTTGCTACCAGCCATGGCACAGGCATCTCATCTGTATCTTCATATTTATCCTGTAACCAGATTAATCTTACTTACCATCCATCACACATATGCATTTATCCTTCTCAAGACAAAATTGCAAGGTGCCCCAGGATCTTCAATAGAAAATAATATGGATGTGTCAATGGATGCTTACCACAGAAGCCATCAGCGTAAATTTATAACATTCCACTAAATTTCAGAAAGAGAGTGCAGGAAAAAAAAGGAAACTAATAACAAATAAAAATATGTATTTGTTTGTTAATCAGTAGGTACTATTTATCATTTATGTCCATTCAATTGATTAAGAAGAAATGAGTATACTATACCATGGTGGCCAAAAGGATTAACAATAGACATTAAAAGCCTTTTAAAAAGTTTTAATCAGTGTCTATAAGACAAAATGATGAAGTCATCATTACAGTCCATTAATGACCCACTACCGAGTCGGACCTCCCTCAAAGTCATGGAGAGAAATTAGCCTACTGTGCCATGTGGAAAAGATGGTCACTTCTTGTGTTCATTTAGTTGTCTCTAAGACTCTAGAGATGGTATGGGTTAATGTAATTTTGTATTCTAAATCCGTCAAAACACGGAAAATGGTGTTGTAGCATCATGTATTTACATCACCAGACAAGCACTTTGTTTCTTGATTAGCAGAACAAGTTAAATGGTGTCATTGACCATATAAAAATATTACAGTACAATCGGGCGGGATTCAAAATTTAAAAAAATCAAAACTTAACTTACAGTGAGCTCCTCCAAGAATTCTGTGTAGATTTGTTTAGCAGTGTGTTCTCCGCTAAACTCATTGGTGACGAGTCCCGGTAGAAGTGCATTTTCAGAAAAATACGTCTCATTATTGAACTCCCGGTTGCCCAGCATCACAAACCACACTATAGCTCCCACGTACAACACAAAACATAGCGGAGCATGTATCTTTTTTAACACTTTTACCCATTTTACTGACCCGTACTCAGGGTCTGATAACAGACCCATTATGCCAGTGCTATTGTTATTGTTATATGCTAATGTATGCCGACGAGATGATTTAGTCAAGCGTATATTATAATTCAAAACATACTAGAATCTGTACTCCTTTGTAAGAAAAGAGGTTTACCGAAAACAAGGAAAGAAATCAATGCGATGCGATATTTATTTATCAGGCGACTTGATTCGATTTGACACCTAACTGACGAAGTATTGATTAGTGACTAGAGATGTACGTTACGATGCGATTTCTATGAAAATCGATTCAATTGAATACGATCCAGCGATCTTAGATATTATAAAAACATTGAGAAGAAGACAGATAGATTATAAACGAATGCCGACACTATAATTATTTACATTAATAATTTGCTTGCAATGTATATGACGGTACAAAGCGAAACAAGGTCGTTTGTGCCGTACGTATCACCATGTTTTAATAATTGTGCCTATTGTGATTTTAGCGATGGCTCCACCTAATAAATACAGTGTGTGCCAGTGTGGTCCAATGTTGTGAAGACTGATATTGGAGGGAAATGCAAAATACGACATTGTATCGCTAACATAACATTAAAATGAAAGTCGCAATAGACTGCTGCCGGAAAGGATTTAAAAAATATAATTTTTAAAATGTTGGACGTGCAGGTCTGGCATTTATAATTTTGAAATTGTTTCCTTTTTATAGTAAATTTTCAAAGCCTATGTTTTTCCATTTTTTTTAGTAAATTTCATTTAGGTTTGTATTTCATTAAAAGAAATGATTATTCGTTCAAATGATTGCAAATTTTGATTTTATTTTTGAATCGATTTTTAGGAGATCGTTTGAACAGAATACGATCCGATCCATGAATCGATTCAGAGGCCTACAATTAAAATAATCGATGCAAAGACAAAAAAACGTGCATCCTTAACAGTGACTGACGTGGGATTTGACCGAACGGAAGACAGTACTGATGTCCAGACCTATAATATAATATATTCTTTGTATTGTAATATAATAGGTGAAAATATTTTGTGCGCGTGCCCGAACTTCCGTCATGTTTTTCGGGCACTTTATTTAAAAATGTGATGTGTGATAATGCTTATTGCCTTAATTATGAAAAGTGCCCGAAACTGTCATACTGCTGCGTTTTTGACATGGCGGACGCGCCTGCGCTATGCGATCTTTAAAAAGGTCTATTCACGTTTCAGTTGACGCTTTCCAGATCCAATAGAACAGTTTGTTATATGGAATTTGTTTGGTTATAAAATCACTATCACTACATAGTATAAAACAAAGTCGCTGTCGTCTGTCCGTCCCTATGTATGCTTAAATCTTTAAAAATACGCAACGGATTTTGAAGCGGTTTTTTCTAATGGATAGAGTGATTCAAGAGGAAGGTTTTTATCTATAACATCATTGCACCCGTGCGAAGCCGGGCGGGCCGCTAGTATAATATATTAAATGATTAAATAGAACCGCAGAGTATGTAATAAAAAAGAAAAGAATGACAAGCCATCTGAGTTTCTTGCCAGTTCTTCTCAGCAGTGGTCGCGTTACGAACTGGTGGTTAACTAAAATATATTACTTTGCTTTGTATAAACTTTAGTAATATGTTGACAATTTGCAAGTGTCAAATTGTGCCCAATGCAAAATAAATTATTTGACTATGACTATAATTTTGCTTAAATCGGGTAATGTAGTTTGTGTGCACGATAATAATTTAGTTATACAGAGTTGATATGACAGAGGGGCATTAAATTACACTACGTATAATAAATGTGATTAGTATGAATTCGAAACAGTACAAAAAAAATACACGTGATTTTTCATGGGGGGTGGAGGGGTAGTCTTAAACCTCACCAGGTATCACCAAGGGGGAGGGAGGTGTTAAAAAATGTTAAAAAAACATAACGTGATTAATGGACAGCAAATAAGGTTAATAAACGATGCGTTAGGCATAAACATCTGTTAAGAAAGATACATCATGTGCAAATGAGGCAAACATTTAAAAAATCATTTGCGGCTTAACTATGAAAAGATAACTTATATAGGCAGTTAGAAAAATGCCCCTATGTCGTATCAACCCTGTATATAGCTTTCATTCCCGGGTTTACTCGTACTATTGCCAAGGTAAATAACTAGTATTTCCAATTGCCTTAACCATCACTACATATTAAAAAACAAAGGCGCTGTCGTCTGTCCGTCCCTATGTATGCTTAATTATTTAAAATTACGCAACGGGTTTGAAAGCAGTTTTTTCATAGATAGAGTGATTCAAGAGGAACGTTTATAGGTATAATACATCCATAATATTGTAGAGAAACACTGATAAATTTAGAGGTTCATCATTGTACCCGTGCGAAGCCGGGGCGGGTCGCTAGTACTAAACCCAAAACATTATAGCATCGTATTGGGAAATTCATGTGGCATTCGATGTAGAAGTACAGCATAAAATAAATGCTGGGGAGTGCTCATCCAGTGACAGTGACGATTCAACAGATTTTTATTAATAGATAAATCCGTGCAGTGACGGAGCAATCCGTGCAGTGACGGAGCAAGAATACAAATCACTGCCCCTTCCTCCCTATGGGTGTCGTAAGAGGCGACTAATGGGAATACAGAGCTGGTAACTGCTCAACTGGTGGTAGGGTTTACCCGCCTGGTTTGTTACCACCGTATGCACGACGAAAAACTCGTGAAGTGGCTGCTTGTCAGCCGCGTTTCGTGATCAGCCGGCATACTACCAGCGCTTGAGGCAGCGTTGCTACGACTGACTGAGCCGTTAGGGGTGTCTGCCAAACTAATGTATGGGGAGAATTGCGTTGATCCGCCGGCCAGGGAGACCCGAAGAAACGGCTGTTCCGCTGGCCGCCCGTGGCACAGTACAGGGGCCCAACCGTGCTTAACCAGCTCGCGTTGGCTGCCCTATCATGTCACGCATAATCCCGGGGTGGACGGTCGTGCCGGTTGGTGACCGGTAGGTGGGGTCCCGGCTGCCACTTCTGGGGGGGTTCGGGGGCCCTTCCGTCCGGCGGTTCAGCACTTCTTCTCTCCGTACAACCCTTCGGTGAAACACCTTTCACACACACTTACACTCATACACATACACACACACACACACCCTTATAATTTGTTTATTTCAGTCGTGGCAAAGTTTTCCTCACTTCACGCTTCTCTTCGTTTTTCTCTTATAACATGGCAGCACAAACAATGAATATTGGTCATTCAGCGGTGCACAGCCCCACCAAATCATCGCTTTTTAAGGTGGAGTTCTGCAACATTCGCGGACTCCACGCCAACCTCGTCGCCGTCCACCAACACCTTGAGACAGCACGGCCAGCAATGTTGTTTCTTACGGAGACTCAAATACTCCGCCCTGCCGATGCAAGCTACCTTGACTATCCTGGCTACGTACTAGAAGAGTCCTTCAAAGCCAAGGCCGGGGTATGCTTGTATGTCAGGGCGGGTTTCTGTTGTCGACGTCTCCGCTGCTTGGAAGACCCTTCCTTCTCTATCCTTGGGGTTCACGTGGACTTGGGTCTTCAGAGTCGAGTGTACGTTGGCCTCTATAGATCCCATAGCGGCGATATGGAGACAACCCAACTTTTCAATCACCTTAGCCAAGTGGCAGATGCCGCGCAGGAGCAATTTCCGAACGCAGAATTGGTATTTTTAGGCGATTTCAACGCACACCATGATATGTGGCTGAAATCCCATAAAACAGACCATGCGGGAAAATCTGCTCATGCATTCGCTCTGACGCACGATCTGACGCAGCTGGTCGATAGGCCTACCAGAATCCCGGACATAGCCAGTCATGCGCCTTCTTTGCTGGACCTCCTACTAACAACACACCCGGCAGAATACCAGGTCGAGGTCCAGGCGCCCCTTGGTTCTTCCGATCACTGCCTAATATCCACCAAAGTCCCGTGGGCCAGCCCTCCACGACCAGTAGCAAGCACTCGTCGCATTTGGCACTATGGCTCTGCAGACTGGGATGGAATGCGTGACTACTTCGCTTCTGTCCCCTGGAAGCAACGCTGCTTCAGAGTGAGTGATCCGACATTATGCACCGCTGCCCTTACTGAGGAGATCAAGTTAGGTATGGAATACTACATTCCGTTCTCGGATATCATCAGTAAGGATAGACGTAACCTCTGGTTCAACCGCGAATGCGCTGATGCTGTTTCCACGAAACGGTTGGCCTATCGCGCTTGGATCAGAGGTTGTGCTAATGGCGACCCTGCTATAGACTCTCTGAAGGCAGCTTACAATAAAGCTTCCAAGTCCTGCAAAAAGGCCTACATTAGGGCGGATGCCCAGCGCATTGCGCGGATTGGCCAGGAATTGCTTTCGCACCCCACAGGTTCACGTAGCTTCTGGCGTTTGGCCAAAAACGTGCAGAGCAATTTCTGCCAACCTTCGCTACCACCTCTCAGGCGTCCAGACGGGTCACTGGCCCACAAGCCTCAGGAGAAGGCCGATCTTCTGGTGCAACTCTTTGCGGCTAACTCCCGAGTCGATGACTGTAATGCATCGCCACCAACGCTTCCTCACTGTGGCTTTTCAATGCCTGACCTAAAAATCAGGCAACGTGATGTACGCACTGCACTACAGTCACTTGATACACGGAAAGCTAGTGGGCCCGACGGAGTACCGCCTATAGTACTAAGGAGGTGCGCAGCTGAGTTGTCTCCTGTGCTCACGCGTCTTTTTCGGCTTTCCCTTAGCTTGGGAAGTGTCCCGGAATCTTGGAAGGAAGCCATTGTGCAGCCGATACCCAAAAAGGGAGATCGCGCCGACCCGGCCAACTACCGGCCAATAGCTATCACCTCAGTGATGTGCAAAACAATGGAACAAATAATAAATAATCAACTAATCCATTACCTAGAAGATCACCACGTAATAAACGATCGCCAATATGGCTTCAGGCCGAATCGGTCCACAGGTGATCTTCTAGCGTACATCACACATCTCTGGGGCGAGGCTATGGACAAGCGTGGCGAAACGCTAGCAATCAGCCTTGATATCGCCAAAGCTTTTGATAGCGTTTGGCACAAAAGCCTTCTTTCCAAGCTTCCGGCATATGGTCTGCCTGCTCAGCTCTGCACGTGGATTGCGAGCTTCCTCCACGGGCGTAGAATACGTGTTGTTTCGGATGGATGCTCATCGCAACTCCTACCAGTTAACGCTGGTGTACCTCAGGGTTCCGTGCTATCCCCCACCCTGTTTCTTCTGCATATCAATGACATGCTTCCATTAGGTAACATTCATTGCTATGCAGATGATAGTACAGTTCATGCGGGATACTTCGGACATCCGGGGGCAGGGCCAGTGGAGACTGCCGAAAAACGAGTCAATTTGGTGATTGAACTTAACCAGACGTTGAACCACATTACAGAATGGGGATCTAACAACCTGGTTGAGTTCAATGGCAAAAAAACTCAAACATGCGCGTTCTCCGCTAAAAAGTCACCATTTCTTCCTCTCCCGTCTCTTCTGGGCACGACACTTGCGTTGCAGAGTAACATCACCTTGCTTGGTATGGAAATCTGCTGCGACCTAAATCCTAAAAATTACATCGAGGCTGTGATCAAAACAGCCTCACGTAAACTCGGAGTCCTGAACAAGGTGCGGCGCTTTTTCTCGGCTGAACAGCTGTACCTGTTGTATAAAACTCAGGTGCGGTCCTCCGCCGAGTATTGCTCACACCTCTGGGACGGCTCCGCTAAGTATCTACTTGAAGCTTTGGATCGGATGCAGCGTCGAGCAATTCGCATTATAGGTGATGAAAATGTAACCATGAATCTCGAGCCCTTAAAACTCCGTCGTAATATTGCTGCTCTGAGTGCATTCTACCGACTGTACCACGGGGAGTGCTCAGAAGAGCTCTTCTCCCTTATCCCTCCCTCCCCTTTCCTTTGCCGTAATACGCGTGCGGGCCTTCAGTGCCACCGTTACACCGTAGCCGCCATTCCATCGCGAACGAAGAAATTTAGCAACTCGTTCCTTTGTCGCACCCTAAAAGCATGGAACTCCCTCCCTGCGCACGTATTTCCACCTACCTACAATATGGGGTCTTTCAAACGAAGCGTGAAGAGGCATCTTGCGGGCCGGCAGGGTGGGGATGGCTAATGCTATACTTACAGTCTAGCACTAGGTATCCCCACTTCTGGACGGCATTTCCACTTAACATCAGGCGGAATGCAGTCATCTGCCTGCTCTTACATAAAAAAAAAAAAAAAAAAAAAAATATAGAATCAACTTAAGTCATGAAATGTAATATTAGTTAGTAAACGTGTGCAAAATTATCCGGCAATAGTTTAGTTTCTTACACTTTGTAAAAAATCATCGGGTCTACTATGGTGTTACGTTTCTTTCTCATAAATCTTTAAGTAACTTCGGGTGTTGAAGTAGTTGCATATCTATGTTACTTAATTACATATAAGAAAGGACTCCACGACATGTGTCTATAACCTTCTAAATCTAAAATACTAGTGGGTATAATTAATAAAAAACAACCTTATGTTAAGATATCTTTTATTTCTTATAATGTTCGTTTTCTATATAAAAAACCATCTTCAAACATGCCTTGAATGACCTCGTAAGGCACCTTTCTTGTCTCTCTCATAAGGAAATACGAAATGATAGCGGCTAACAAACATGTCAATGAGAAGATTAAAAATGTTCCATCGTAGCCTACAGCGCCGAGAGTGTGCGGATATATCATTAACACTACAAAGTTTGAGCTGAATAACCAGAACAATGCCGCTGAGGATACGAGCCCCTTTACCTGTAAACACCACACAAAAAGATTTTAGGAGAGGGTTTGAAACTCCGGGGCTCGTCAATGTGCTAAAATGCGCTAAGCTCCCTTGAACTGCACTGTCCATTGCCATGATAACTACGGCAGAGGAGACTGGCTCTAGCTCCACTTGGAGCTGTCTGACTGGGGAATGGAGTTTCTGGTTAATGGCACGTTAGGGTTAGCGCCCACTAGCGGAGTGGCGGCGAAGAGGCTATTTCAGTAACAATTTAATTTCAACCTAAAGCGCTTCAGAATACAACTGTATTTTGGTACAACGAAATACAATGACGGAGAGCGACGCGCGGCTAGCGACGCGCGGCGAGCGTATTCTAAATACAGATGTATTCTGAAGCGTTTTAGGTTGAATTTAAATTGTTACTGAAAAAGCCTCTTCGCCGCCACTCCGCCCGTCGACGCTGACCCCAAAAGCAATATCTTTATTAGTACTGGCAGTTTATGGTAGTAATAGTAATTATAATTAAGGTACCTACTAACTAACAAACAGATATACATACCACCAATTTTAAAAGAAGTTGTCTATGTAAATTAAATAATGTATGTATATTTTTCACTACTTCCGTTGCTATTTTCGAATCTTCTAAACTTTCCTTGGACCTTACAAATATTTAAAAAAAAATTGGCAAATCGTTTCAGCCTTTCTCGAGTTTTTGTGAGACTAAGATGTTACTGGTACGGAAATTTCCAGGCAAAGTCTTTGATTTTAAAAAGGAGAAACGAGCTATAAGTTTTCATGACTTTTGCCTTCACGCCCAATACGGCGAGACACGTCGTAGGCTGGCTGGGCCTAGACAAACTAGGTCACCAATCACACTTCATAAGCATATACTAAAGATGTACCTCGGACGGGAAAAACACTGCAAGTTGGATCAAAGGAACGACGACAGCGCCCATGACGTAGCACACACTATACACGAGCAGCAATAGCAGTACGATCCATTTATTGGCCCACGACCATCGAACCTGCGATGCTAGAACTGCCATGCATAGCGATGAGACCAGAGTCGTCGAGATCATCAGAACCTTTGAATCATAGAAGAACGCTTAGAGGACGAGTCGAGATCGTGATAGAAGCCATTTTGAGTAAGAGCCATTAGTCTTCGCCGATTTCAAATACGAAAACAAATTAACAGATAGCGACAAGTGAATAACAATCCCTCCATGAATTTGGAAGAGGCCCGACCCAGTAGTGGATCATTTATGGGCTGTAACGACGACAATTGAATGACAGAATTTTCACAAATCTGTCTTATCCCGACTTTGTACCTAAAAATGACGATCTAAAAAGCTACTACAGAGTTTCTTGTCGGCTCCTTTCTGTAGAGCTGCATTCCAAAGCGGTGATAATTTTTTTAATGATAAATTTCATATTTTTTGATTTTTTGTAAATGAGCGATCTTGATATTTAATCAAATTTTGTTTCTTTTTTTTGTACCATAGGCCCTGTGATAACTGTAAATTTAATTTTACGAACCGGCCCGCGACCATCCTACCGACTGCACCAAATACATAGGCGGCAACCGGCTGATCGAAAATAAAAAGTGAAACCAATTCAAACGTTTTGCGTCCGACGGACGACACTACTCGCTGTTACCCAGCCTCAACGATGCATTATAGATCAGCGCAATAAATTATGTTCCATATCTAACAAGGTTATAAACATTGAATTGTTGTCTGTGAGTTTGTGTTGTGATTGCGTTAAAATAAAGTCTTTATTTACAATTGGCGTTTGAATTAGTCACTGTCGTTACAGTTATCTAACAATAGCCATTTAAAAAAGTAACCTGTAAACATAGTTACCCTTCTTGGCACCAAATCCATGATGATAACAGTTGTCCCACTGCCCATTGCCATGCCGACTGCCATAATAACCGAGCACAGGTCACTAGGAAGCCCGGCCTTTGTGTAAAGACTACCAGCATACGTGATAACCCCACCGGCTCCCATGAATGAATTGCACACCATGAAAATCGACATAACGGCCAAGGTACGTTGAAGCGATTTAGAATTCCCTGAAAGACATCGTCATAATTATAGCCAAAAGACCTCCACTGCTGGACGAAGGCCTTCAGGTGTTCCACAAAGGTCGGTGATACAGTTTACTTACGCAGTATTTTCCAACTATTTGTCTCCGGAACCAAAATCTCTTGCAAATGTTCCTTTTCTGGGTTTAACTTCAGACTTTCCTCATCGTTTTGGGTTACTTTATCTGTGAATTATAATGTTAGAGAGAGAGCATGGCCCAAGTCAGCTAATTCTACTTGACTTCTTCTCATACATGACCCTCTGCTGAGTCGGGCCTCCTCCAATTGCGTGGTGGGTAATTTGCTTACTGTGTCACGCTGGCGTCTGGCCGGGGCGTGGGTTGGTACAGGGTTTCGTATCAGTCCCCAGGGTCCCGGAGCATGCTCTCCTATTGGGGAGTGTATCCCGTGGCCCTGGTTCGGACATTCGAGGATCGCCGTCGGTTTTAGTGGGTAGGTCGGGGCGCAATTTACCATCTCTACGCGCCCCGGAGTCCCACATATCCCGGCTAGTCCCAACGGCCGGGAATCCATGAGGATATCCGAAGTAAAAAAAATTTCGTATCAAGATTTCCTTCTCTCGTTTTTGGCCTTGTCATTTCCTATTTTTGGCTCTTACGACACCTTCAGGGGGGAATGGGTTGGTCATACCATGTATTCTAAATCCGTCACTACAAGCGAATACACAGATATACAGACGGAATACACAGATGAATTTAGCTGTCGGCGAGTCAGCCAGCTCGTTCGTATGGTGGTTAAAATCTGCCAGCATGGACTATCCCGTCGCGCCACGAAGACCTGCGCACTTTCTGGCAGCTAATCAGTGGTTGCACTCCGCGAGTAGTTAATAATTTTCTCACACCGATTTTGTGAAGGTATAAGAAGACACTCATCCAACAATCAGCCTAGCCAGACGCTAGTAAATAGATGTCAAACGGATGTCAAACCAGTACTTTGCACTCTGATAATTATCGTAAATTTTAAATAAAAGTGTCATCAATTTGTAAAACTTTACTGTTTAAAAAGAACATACTCGATGTGTTGAACAACATACATTGTTGGCAAGTGTTTCTGTGAAGTGTTATAAACTGAAAATACATAATTAATATCTACCAAATAAAAACTTATATTAAACTACCTTATACTAGAAAATATAAACAACATTCTTAAATATCTATTGTTAAATCTAAGGTGAAATAGTTCAAGTGTGTGCGCGTACCCTTACCCGAACATTGTGCCTCACTCTATGGTGTTTTGAATTACATAAACACCTTGAAACTGCCAACAACTATAAACCGTAATAGCGCCATCTATCATTCGTATTATCGATTAAATCAATATGTCCAAGTGCGGTGGTTGTGGTAGGTACCTCTCGCTGGCAGAGGCCGCTAAATGTCAACAATGTAACGCAAGTTACCATCGGCGGTGTGTAGCCTTGCCTTCTTCAGGCACAATATCTGCGACTTGGCATTGTCCCGAGTGCAAGAAAAATCGGGTAACGGACAACAAAGCCGAGACACCGGTAAGAGGTTCTACACCGAACTTATCCGAGCACCCTAACAGCTCTTTATGCGCTGAGACTCCTCAAGACCTGTCTAATGACATCGCCACGGAACTGAGGACTTTCAGGGATAATTTAAGGCATATTAATAAAGACCTGCAACTGTTCAGAGATGACATAGCGGACATCAGAGCATCCCTCAAATCCTACCACGGGAAAGTAGATATTATGGAGGAAAGAGTGAGGGTCTTAGAGGCACAACAGCCACCAAGCTCAGCAGAGGTGGGTGACGTCATCGCCCAACTTAAACATGATCTTAATGATCGGGATCAGGAGTTAATGGCGAATGACCTCGAGATCGTTAACCTGGTCGAGGGAGGAGGAGAGAACCCAGTCCACTTGGTGATACAGATTGGAGCTAAGCTGGGCGTACCAATCGAAGCCCGGGACATCGTCAGTGCCGAGCGCCTAGGACCCCGACGCGTTGTGGCGACGGATGCCGCCGGCCCGGAGCCCCGGCCGCGCCCTCTTACCGTTCGCCTGGCGCGTCGCGACCTGCGTGACCGGTTGCTGAGTGGTGCTCGAGTTCGACGTGGTGCGACATCAGCTGACCTCGACCTGCCTGGCCTCCCGCGCCGCTTCTATGTCAACGAGCGTCTCACCAAGACGAACCGTCGGTTGTTTCGTGGGGCGCGAGATGCCGGCCAGCTCCGCGGATGGCAGTTCATATGGTTTAAACATGGCCGCATCCTCGCGCGTAGCAAACCCGGGGACAAGGCCTTTTATATCCGCTGTGAGTCGGACATTGAGCGCATCCTTGGTCCAGCACCCGCAATGGAACAAAAACTTAATCATAATATTATTACATCTAATTAGCCTGTCCCACCTCGTCATGTTGTCTATTTATCAAAATTGCATTTTTTCTTTGATCCGAGCTAGTCTTGCGAAGTCTTGTTATTATTCATTTTTCGATCGTTTATATTTTGTTTTAACTAATATTATGTTTTTTAACTATGTGCGGTTCACAACAGCCTTATTCAAAATAACAATTGATAAACCATTTCTTTACTTTTACTATTCTTTTCTCATAGTAATAATATATAACATTATTTATTTATCACCTTGTCCTATTTACTTAACTACATCATACCACTACACGATACACTATTATGAATGTTATACATATTATATACACATAATCAACGTTAGATATGACTTCGAGTAGAAAGAATCTAAAAGTTGGACTTCTTAATGCAGGCTCGCTTGGTACAAATCACGATGACCTTATCTCCGTTATAGAACGGCATTGTTTCGATGTCTTAGCTATAAATGAAACGTGGTTACGTACAGGAGAGGAGGGGCGCGCGCCGATAGTGCCAGGGTACAGCCTACGTCACGTACCGCGGCCCGTGAGCGTGCGTTCGGGCCGTGGTGGGGGTGTCGGCTTTTACATTAGGCGCGAACTGCGCGTGCGCACGATTACGCTCACCGTTGATCCACGGTTCGAATCAGCAGAGCAAATGTGGCTTATGCTAACGCTTAATGGGAAAAAAATCGCAATTGGAACCGCGTATCGCCCCCCTTGGCTCGATGTTGATCTCTTTCTTGATGCTTTGACAGATAGCATAACATCTCTGGGACAAATAGATAATTGTTTGTTACTAGGCGATTTTAATGTAAATCTCCTGAAAACTGGCGAGAGAAAAACGCAAAGAATAGGCGAGTTTCTTGACTGTCTGAGCTTAACACAGGTGGTTACATCTGCTACTCATTTTACCGAGACCAGCGAATCTTTGATCGATTTGGTTTGCACAGACCTTAAAGTGAGGGATGTACTTGTTGAACCGTTTAAGTCTATTAATAGCCACGCCACGATTGTATGTGAATTGGATATTAAGCGGGAGAAAACCAAACCTTTCATTGTTAAATTTAGGCCGATAAAAAATTTATGTAGGGACAGTCTTCACATGGATTTATCTGTGTTGGACTGGAATGGTATTGCAATGCTCGAAACAGTGAACGAGATGGTTGAAGCGTTTGCACTGTATGTCACTGCGGTGTTCGATATCCATGCGCCACTTCGTACATGTGTTATTAAAGAAAAGTCGTACCCGTGGGTAACGGACACTGTCCGGCTTATGATGCGACTGCGGGATGACGCGTTAGCTAAATATCGTAAAACAAAATCGATAGTCAAGAGGGAATACTATTGTCAGTTAAAGTCTCAAGTGGTGTCTTCCCTTTACAGAGAAAAGGTCGCTTATTTCAAATACAATATAAACTGTAAAATAAGCAATCCGAAGTTGCTATGGAAAAATTTAAAATCTACTTTATTGCCCGGTAAGCGATCACAGGAACTTCCACCTCACTTTTCTGACCCAGACCAAATTAACTATTATTTTCTAAATGTGCCTGGTAGCTTGGTAATAAGTACGTCTACATTAGTTTATTACGAATGTCAGCGGTACAGTGATGTTGTGTTTACAATATCACCAGTCAGTCAGGACGAAATATCGCGCCTTATATCACAACTCAAATCGAATGCTGAGGGCTGTGATAACATTAACCTCGATATGATATTGCTGACTTTACCCTATACACTCGAGACTATCACTAATATTATAAATAAGTCCATACAAACTTCTACGTTTCCGGATATCTGGAAAATAGCTACAGTCCGGCCACTGCCTAAAAATTCGAACCCAGTAGCTATGAAGGATTTGCGGCCCATTAGCATTTTGCCGTGCCTGTCTAAGGTTATGGAAAAGGTGGTGTGTAACCAATTGACTGATTTCTTGGAGAAAGGTGACATACTTCCTGCACTACAGTCCGGTTTCAGGAAGCGACGCAGCACCAGTACCGCTTTATTAGATGTTACTGATGATATTCTGTCTGCCCAAGATCAAGGTATGTGCACACTGCTGGTGCTGCTGGACTTCTCCCGCGCCTTCGATTGTATAAATATCTCATTGTTATTGTCCAAACTACAATATTACGGATTCGACCAAAACGCTGTTCAATGGTTCCGCAGCTACCTATATAACCGTCAGCAGCGCGTTGAGCTCCGTCTACAAGATGGATCTTCTTCATTCTCTGATCTCGTTACCGTTAATAGAGGTGTGCCTCAAGGGTCGATCTTGGGTCCTATTTTATTTATTTTATACTGCGCGGACATTACAGATTGTCTTCATAAATGTAATTATCATTTATACGCCGATGATGTACAGGTATACATTTCTTTCAAACCCACCGAGTACGAAACAGCCGTATCAGCGCTTAACGATGACCTCACCAGGATTGCTGTGTGGGCCGAGAGTCACTCTTTAGTTCTCAACCCGAATAAAACGAAATATATGTTACTTGGCACTCAAAATATGTTATTATCGGTCCCTACTTTGAATTTAACTTTACTGGGGGAGCCAATCGATAGAGTGGACGAGGTTCGCAACCTTGGGTTATGTATGGACTCTAATCTTCGTTACGAGAAACATATAGCTGAATCAATTCGCAACTGCTTCTATCGGTTAAAGATTCTGTATAGGATGAGGCCTTACCTATCAGAGGAACTACGCGTGCGTTTGGTCGAGTCACTAGTTCTGTCCAAATTAAATTACGCTGATACAGTCTATGGTCCTCGCTTACTTTCGCGTACTGACCGCCTTATTCAAAGGGTCCAAAATGCCTGCACCCGTTTTTGTTTTACAATCACAGCTAGAAGCCATGTTACCCAATTTTTAAATAAGCATTACATAATAAAAATGAAGTCTAGGCGAAAGTTACACCTGGCATGCCTCATGTTTGGTATCATCAAGGATGGGGAACCTGATTATCTGCGCAAAAAACTCAGTTGGGTGACAAGCAGGCGGGAGTGTGGGCACAGGCAATGCTCACTGCAGCTGTCTATTCCGCCACATAAAACAGCCGCATTCCGAGGTGGATTCCGTTACGCTGCGTCAAAAATATGGAACAACTTGCCGCCGCCTATTAGATCTCTTAATACCATAAATACTTTTAGGGCACACCTACGGCAGTTCCTAATCGAGGCACAACGGAAGTTAAATCTAATAAATACAAACACGTCACTTATCTAGTGATGGCTAGGGTACGCGCTTACATGCCTATAATAAATGCGGAGAACATTGCATCTGTTTATTCCTCCGCCTGTCAGTCGTTTGCACTGGCTGTTGGCAGGGCTGGCCACCGCTCTTGTCTCTTGTCTCGGTTCAGAATGTTGTGTCGCGTCGGCTTCATAGGAGACCTAAAAATAAGTAATAACTTACTGCAATACTTCATAACATTCCTGATATTTAAATGACTTAATAAAACTATATATACACACCTGCTGGGTTTTGCCTTCGGGTGATGGCCGCTCGTTTCAGACCAAGTAATAAGTTCATCAGTTTAATATAATATGAAATAATATAATAATAATTATGAAAATAAAAGAAAAGTATCTAGAATATATCTTAATACTAGAATACAAGTACAACACACAAAAAAAAAACTCAAACTCGTTACAGTATTTTATATAATTATTGTTTTAAATACATATTATTTATTACACAACTTACTAATTTACAATTTTTTTTTTTTTAAAACTTCATATGGCTCACCACAACTATAACTGTTTTTTATTTATTTTTTTTTTTTATTTTTTTTATTAAATTAATTAATGGTATTTTTGTATTTTTGTATCCTCCTGCCACTTGTTCATTAATTACTGAAAAAACAATGTGTGAGCGTCTAAGTATAACACTTAATAATGTGTTTGCATTTTGATGCTGAAAACAGTATTTTGTGTAATTTATTTTTGGTTGGACAGTAGAAGTATAATTTACTGAAAAACAGTATAATACTGTTTAAAACAGTATAGTTGGCAACCCTATTCGTATGTTTCACATGTTTTATTTATAAAAAAAACAAGTTTATTATGTTTGGATGTGTACGAATTAGTGTTACCTATGGTATCTTTTGATGAGTAATATCATATATTTTGTTAATTTTAATTTTTGTAAACTGGTTTTCCATCCGCTCGGCATTTAGAGGTCTGGTTGAAAACCAGCGCCAGGCACCCCGTCTGGCTTATGCTGAACCAGCGCCGTTTCAGCGCAATCTAGATTAGAGTTTAAGTAATTATAGTTATTGTGTAGTAGTGTATTTAAGATTGCGCCGAATAAATTATTTTTCTTTCTTTCTTTCTTTCTAGATTGCACCACTGTCCAATGGCCTACCATCTCATTTATCTACCTATGATAGATTCACCGTCGCCCTCTTCTCTGTACTGGGATGGCTGTCACATGCGTCATTCTTGTTTTGTTTGTCGAAATGAATATAGTGGTTGGGTTTGTTTGTTGTCAGTTCACAAGCTGCAGACTTCGTTGAGCGGTAATGTTTAAATAAACGAACAGATAAGAAGTTCGTAGCCTAGCGCTTAATGCGATCATCCTCAGTGATCTGAGGGTCTTCATCATTCATTCGTCTAACCTAATAGGTACCAGTTGCCCCACTATATGGATCTTATGTAGCTGAGGGTAGAGGGCAATCATTCGTTTGAATACAAAAATGCTTGGAACAAGACTATTAGAGATCAGTAACTTACTTGACTGGAGAGATTTACCAGGGCTGGTTTGGAGACTGCGTAAATATTCCAACTCTGCCAATATTTCTGGTGTCGTTGTGGTCTCCCCTCGGTAGAATTTCAAAGAAGCAAGAGCTTCCTGAAATAAGCGTGCAAGTTCATCAGCTTCCAGGCTAAAGATGTCCACTAGTAGACATATGACATGACGTTTCTTGCATCAGAGGGGTCACTGACGCCATGTCTTTATAAGGAAAAACATAGCGCCCACAGTAAAATGCAGCATGGTCCTTCCATTGACAAAACCTACCCTAGACACTTCTACACTGCCATGGAAGATATCCAATTCTGTAACAGGGGTCTAGGCTCCGAATATGAATTTGTCCCATTCGGTGTCGAGACCCTTGGTCCGTGGGGTCCTAGCGCTATAAGCCTTTTTAAGGAAATAGCAAAAAGGTTAGTCGACATCACAGGAGACCGAAGAGCTGGTAGCTACCTCGGACAAAGAATCAGTCTAGCGATTCAAAGGGGGAACGCTGCCAGTATCTTCGGAACCTTGCCTAAAGGGACTCCTTTAAATAATATATTTTAGTATTTAAGTTTTAGGTTAATTGGTATTTTTAGTCTTGTTTTTTTACTTAAGTTAGTGTTTATGTAAGTACATATTACATAAGTTAGTGTTTATGGAATAAATTTTATTCTATAATCTTATCAGTAACTGGTATGTTCTGGGTTTTATACTGAACACTCACACGAAAATACTATATTACGCATTATTTGATTTATAGTTTCAACATGAATGTGCGTGTTAATAGTAATTTTAAATATAACGATTTTATGAGTTTTGTGATAAAACCTACGTAAATAAAGTTCCTTTTGAGTTTCAGTTTCTTTGGGATTTTGAAAAGTTTAGTCGTGAGTATTTTTTCGTTACACGAGATTTATCGATTGATGCTGAATCGATTTTGCCATTCGCCAGCGCCACGGTACTTAATCACTCGTTTTTAACCATTAAACGAATAAAGAAGAGAGAGAGAGAGAGAGAGAGAGAGAGAGAGAGAAACGTTTATTTATTAGAATATAAGTAGTTATTTTGATGTTGACAAATGTATGTATCATTATATTCTACCGGTTTTGCCGGTGTACAAATATTAAATGTAAAATTATTATATTAAATTCTCGCAATTTACCATAATTAAAATTAAAATGACATAGATACTATATTGAATTCAATCATATTATTATTATTATTAATTAGCATTCACGCAATATATATAAACCAAAAAAGAAAAAATACAATTATATTAATAAGTCCATTATTTACATAAATACTTAATAAAATTGTCATCATTGAAATCATATTTTGTCTGTAAGAAAATCTTTTACTGAGTAATACATTTTACCTATTAATAGTTTAAATAAATTAGTTTTAAATCGAGTAATTGTTAATGTTTTGAGGCTATCAGGTAAGTGGTTAAATATCTTTAAGGTTAAATTGTTCTTTATTTTTATTAGAAGATTATTTATTTTCATACTTTTTTGCTCTCTTTTTTTTAAGCCGGAGATCCTCATGGGTACCCGGCCGTTGGGGACTGGCCGGGTTATGTAAGACTCCGGGGCGCGTAGAGATGGTAAATTGCGCCCCGGCTTACCCACTAAAACCGAAGGCGATCTTCGACTACCCGAACCATATCATTGCATCTATTATGCTATGCCCAACTCAAATCAAAACTGATAAGATGCACAACTTATCATGTGCAGTGCACTGTACTTACCTTGATTAAGCCTTTTTTCAACAAATAAGGAGGAGTTTCTTTGAGCCAGCACATCGATATCGCCAGAATTACGCCTGTTATTGCCGTCGCATAGTTTAGCGCATGATAGCTGCACACCCACCCAATGCCGTACGACATTAGTACTCCAAAATTGTAGGAGAAAGTTGAGATAGAGCATAGAGGTCCGATGAGAGAGCTATGCGAGATCTCACTCACGTAGACTACGGTTATGATGGCTTGCATGCCGTAGGCGACGCCGATTAACAGTCTGCCAATAATAATTTGAGTCACCGACATTGCTGTGGCTACGCAGATCCAGCCGACCTGAAACACAATACATCGCTTTAATTCTCACTAGCAATCCGCCCCGGTTCGCACGGGCCCTTAATTTGAAAATATCCCAGATGACGCAGTACTCTGAACATCAACTTCCACAATGCCCTTCATGAAGCTAAGGATCGCAGCAGATGGAGGGACATCGTAAAACGGAAACTGATGCAGCGGCGGAGTCACGACCCTCAATAATGAGGAAAACGATGCGAGGAAGGAGGGAGGTTATTTTTTGTAATTTATTTATGGCAATTAATTTTAAATTACTTAGCTAATCAAATATTTTTAATAGAAAAATAAATTTTGACTTGTTGATAAATTTCACTGGTGACCTATAAATGCTAACGAAACGACGCTCTTCGATTTTCTCAAGGTAATAACTAGTAGCGGCTCTTCGAGGCGGTGTTGGTCAACGTCGGGAGGAAGGTTGAATGATACGACTTCTGCAACTGTGTAATACCTGATGTGTAATACAAACAATACCAAATACGTATTTTGCTATATGTGCAGACGGCACAGTAATGATTGTTTTATTCTGGTTTATATTTCTATATAATAATATAATTTATATTTGTGTGCAATATTTGTTGCAAATATGCTAGTCAACTAATAACTAACCACTTACTAAAGATTTTCGTGTTGAGTATTTTGTTCCTCACAGCGGACATTGCCAATCTAACTACAGCAATATTCCATCATTATCAGCCATTCCTTCTTTTCCTTCGACACCTATGACACCAGCCGCATTTTCAAACCGATCCTGTCCTTTATATACACTCGAGAGCAATGAATCCGGGTCACTTAAAGAATGTTAAAAATCTCGGAAACTAAAAATGATAGGTTAATGCAATAAATTGTATTTAATAGACAATGTAATACTCCTTAAATGAAAGTAAAAAAAATATGAGTCACCATACATTTTATTAACACAAAATTACATAAAGAAAAAAACTGCTGATCTCTCCTTAAAACAAAAATAGGAAACATGAAATTTTTGAACTTTATTACGATTTTCTTGAATTTTAATACTTCGTATTGCCTCCTCGTGCTTCCATTACTGCGTTTACGCGGTTTGGCATGCTGTACACCAAGTTCGTTATACGATTTTGGGGAATATTCTCCCATTCCTCTGTGAGAGCAATTTTGAGCTCACGAAGCGTGATTGGGGGAGGGTTTCGTTGTTTTACGCATCTGCCTAGCTCGTCCCAAGCATGCTCGATCGGGTTGATATACGGGCTGCGCGCTGGCCACTCCATACGAGTAATGTTCATCTCTTGAAGGTAGTCATTCACAATCCTACCTGTATGAGGTCGGGCATTGTCATGCATAAATATAGCATCCTCACCTAAATTGACCATAAATGGACCAACGTGATCATTGAGGATTTCTTCCACATATCTTACGCTAGTTAAAGAGCCGTTTTCTATGATCACCAGCTCTGTGCGACTTTCAGAAGAAATTCCGGTCCACACAAGTACAGACCCACCACCGTAGGCTACTTTTTCTTCGATGCATGCTTGCTTGAATCTTTCCCCTGGTCTTCGATACACTCTGTGTCTTCCATCGTGCTTGTAGAGCATAAATTTTGATTCGTCGGTGAACATAACTTTTGACCAATCTTCAATACTCCAATTTACGTGGCTCTGGGCATATCTTAGTCTTGAAATACGAAGCCCACGCTCCAGTTTAGGGCCGTTTGCAGGTCTAAGGGGTTTTAAGTTAGATTCAGCAAGCCGACGTCTTACTGTCCATGCACTTGGGTTACTTCCTCCGAGGCGTCGAAACTGATTTGTGAGTTCAGTTCCTGTGAGAAAGCGATTTCGAAGCATGGTGTTCACCAAGTATCGGTCTTCTCGTGCTGTGGTACACCTGGTTCTGCCCGTTCCTGGTCTACGTAGGTTAGAACCAGTTTCTTCGTAACGTCGGAGAACTCTTTGTACTGTTGACAGCGACACACCGACAGTCCTGGCTGTATCGCGCTGACTCCGGCCGGTTTCCAGCATTGTAAGTATTCTGGTGCATTCTTCAGGCGTAAGCGACATAATTTCAGCTTGAATAATGAATATAGAGCACTATCAACATGGTTTATGTACCCACATAAATGACAGATTACAAACAAAAGCAAAACCAAATGCTGTAATTTCGTAGTTCCATCTTCGAAAGTGGCCCTTTTTCAAGTTTGATTTTTTTATGATATAACTTTACAATAACTAAGAAGTTTTAATACCTTCATTTAAGGAGTATTACATTGTCTATTAAATACGATTTATTGCATTAACCTAGCATTTTTAGTTTCCGAGATTTTTAAGATTCTTTAAGTGACCCGGATTCATTGCTCTCGAGTGTACTATAAACGCGAAAGTTTAGAATGTATGGTTGCAAGTTTTTTACTGTTTCACTCATTAACAACTAAATGGATTTTGATGAAACTTTACAGTTTAAAGCTAACACATCAAAATAACACGTAAGCTATAATTTATAAAGATTTAGTGTGAATGATTACGTATAGGACATTTGTCCACTTTAAGAACGCTGTCCAGCCGAGTTGGATACAACGATTGACCTCTCTCTCAAAGTTGGGCTTACCTAACTGAACAACGTGTCCCAGGTAATTATAATGGTCATCAACTTCGAGGAAAGAGCCTCCGATGTCAATAGGAGTGGCTTGAACAGTGGCTTGAACATGGAACATCTTTATCTTCTCCATATTCATCATTAGGCCTACTCGTTATACTACCTACTATAGTATGACCGTTACCGCTGTACCGCGCCCTAGGTATATGCGGCGGTGCGAGGGACGGAAAGAAAGAGTACCGCCCGCACGCCGGTACCCTCTCCCGCCTCACCGCGCACATACCTAGGGCGCGGTACAGCGGTAACAGTCATACTATAGCTAGGATATAAGACCTTACCGCATAATTCAGCGCGCAAAGTATTGCTGTCATCTTCCTGCCGAAGTTGTCAGCCAGATAACCAACGATGAATGGTGTTACCCACGCTCCCAGCATAAGGAAGGACCCTATCAGTCCACCTTGATAGTCCGTGACCTTATACCCTATGGGCGACTTGTCGCCCTGCAAAAGCAGCAGCGAGTACGATGGCCAAACCACTGAGTACGCACCCAGGAAACTGGTTACCGACACTGAAAAAAACACAGTTATAACCAATATGGCACTTTGTGACTATTGCGCTATTCTCACAAATCTGTCTTTGGATGTGCCGCCTTTGGATCAACGGGTCTCGGGTTCGATTCCGGGGTCGGGCAAGTGTCTTTGTCTAAACCAGAGGCACTGGCTCGGAGTCTGGGTGTCATTTCTACCTATAATATGATGTATTTACAAAAAAAAAATGTATATAAGTAGTTTATCATCCATCTCGTTACCATAACACAAGCATTAAATTGCTTAGCTTGGGACGAGATGGCGTTGTGTGAAATGTCCAAGGATATTTATTTATTTATTTATTTATTATCAGTCCCTAAATTACCCACCACTGGGTCGGGCCTCCACCAACGACATGAATGGTAATAAGCATATTGTGCCACGCTGGACAGACGGGGTGGCACTGGGTTCAGTATTATGAGTTGTCTTCACTACATAGTTTAAAACAAAGTCGCTGTCGTCTGTCCGTCCCTATGTATGCTTAAATCTTTAAAACTACGCAACGGATTTTGATACGGTTTTTTTTAATAGATAGACTGATTCAAGAGGAACGTTTATATGTATAACCCACCCCCGCTTTGCACTGGCGAAGCTGGGGCGGGCCACTAGTATCTAATAATGTAATATCATTTAGTCTTTACTATCGGTACGGAATGCTATCGCACAGAGAAGAGAAGGAAGGAAACTCCATGATTTTCTTTTAAATGAAAAGGTTATAGTGTTAGTTGTTCAACCGAGATGACATAAACATGTACTCGCAGCATAGCCAAAACATAATAACTACTACTACTAATATTCAGCCCATAAATGACCCAATTACATGGAGGACAATTGGCCAGACGGGTTGGCACAGGGTTTGGTATCAATTATGTTATTTCCTTTTGTCACCAAAGGTAAGGCTGTGTATTCTAAATCCATTACCACACCTAAGTAATAAACTAACCCTGAACCAGTGGGACCCCTGGGATATGGGAGTCCTGTTGGAAGTCGCCTACTCTGCTTAATGGTTAATCTGGCTATGGTTATGCGGCTGGGGTTTTAGTGGGTAGCCAGGTCTCGGAATAGCAGACCCGGCTTCGAGGGTCGGCAGTATGGATCAAGCATTTCTCCAGGAAAACAAAAAAGGCTTTGTAATTATCCTTCTCTTCAACCAAGATTGTAATTTACTTTAGTCACCTCTTACGACACCCTCGGGATAGAATGGTTATGTAAAATTCTCTATTATTAATCTTAAACACAAAAACTATTATGTTGTAGACATTCAATAAAACGAAATAATTAAAATACTTACATATTACTGACGCAGCCGTCTGTATAACCACTCCTTTATTACGGGTAAACATCATTTTTCTCTTATAATTTAAGTGAATATCGTATTCAAATAGGCAGTAATTGAAACCACTGCCACCAATGACAATCCAAGTAAGGAAAATATTTCGCAATATTACAATATCAGGGATCTCTATACAAACATTTAAGGGCCACGTCTCGTATTTCGCAAAATTTACAGCAAACAAATATTGTTTTATAGTTATTTAAAAAGCAATAAGTGAAACACATTTTACATTTCTTTAAAGTGCATGATTTGAGCTTATCGTTAAGTGATTTTAATTTAATATTAGTGTTTAAATTAATACCTCTATTAGGCGCTAAACATGCCTATGTTTAGGTGACGCGCGCCAAAGGATCTTATTGACGCCCTTGCAACTTAAGAACTATAACAAAATCAAGAAAAGTATTCAGATAACATCTATTGCCACATTGTCTAGAATAATCTTATCTGGCCATTTTTTATAGAAATGATTCTATTTTCTTATTTGACGGGTCTATGAAGTTGTGATTTCATGAATTTTACCACTGAATATAATTATTTTTTTCTATTATAAGTAAAAGTGTAACAAGGTCGTACTTAAAACCACATGTAAATGAACTATACTTGAGTAAAAAAAAAATATATTTAAAAAAAAATCATCATTTTTACGTACTTTTTACCTTTTGTAACTTATATGCCCATTTATAAACAGAAGGACGCCTGTAATTCCTTCAGTTTCGCTGAGGTTTCTCAGCGCTCGGACGTGTGCTCTGTAGCTCAACGTTATTTGACCTCTCGCTCGCACAGTCACTCTCTTTCCCTCGCGCAGCTCTTATGGACTGAGCGTAGTTTGTGCTGAACGTTGCTCTACTTGAATTTATTTTCATTTACTTGTATTTATTGATTCTAGTTTTGGATCAACGGGTCCCGGGGTCGGGCAAGTGTCTTTAGCTAAACCAGAGGCACTGGCTCGGAGTCTGGGTGTCATTTCTATCTATTATAAGTATGTATTTACAAAAAAAAATGTATCTAAGTAGTTTATCATCCATCTCGTTACCATAACACAAGCATTAAGTTACTTAACTTGGGACGAGATGGCGTTGTGTGAAATGTCCAAGGATATTTATTTATTATTTATTAGTTTTAGTGTATTAGATTAATTGACTTTTATATTTGCCGAATTAAATTTTGTTTACGTTTTCCTTGTAGTGTGTATTAAAATAAGTGTATTATATGAATTTGATTTTTACATTTGGTAAATTTATTACCAAAAGAAATAAATAGAAAAAGATGAACAGAAAAAAGAAGAAATATCCTTGTGTCAGTAAAAAGAAAAATATGGCAAAAGTTGAAGTGATGAAAAGCAACATAGCTGAAACATTTAACTCACTTATAGCAAAATATGTTGGTGGTAAAAGGATAAATTTTACTTTAAGAAACTCTTATCAAGAGAGGTGCTCAGCTGCTGCCATTTCGTTTAATACCAAAATACCAATCACTGCAGTTAACAGGTTCAGATTTAAGAAACCATCTGGTAAATATGTAAAAATATTCGAGACAAACAAAACCAAACAAAAAAAATGTACTAGGCAGTTTCGAAAAAGTTTCGTACTGCTTCTAAAGTTAACGCTCAACGCCCGGATATGAGCGAAGAAGTATTTGAAGTGTCAAAGCAACACTTTTTAAGAGAATTAGAAGTCACCTCAGAAGAGCGGGAGAAAATTCAGAGAAATACTTTGCAACAGAGCCATAGCCAGGACTGGATAGAGCAAAGAAAAAAGAGGTTAACAGCATCAATATTTGGAAAAATTTGTAAAAGAAAAAATTATATCAGCTGTGCCCCATTAGTGAAATCGATAGTTACATCTTAAGACTTATCCCACATACCATCAATTGCATATGGAAAAGAAAATGAAGAACAAGCATTACAGCAGCTGGCCCATCAGGAAAATATAAAAATTTCTAAATGTGGACTTTTTGTTCACAAGACATACTGTTTTTTGGCAGCTACACCTGATGGTATTTTAAGGATAAGGAAGAGAAAACAGGTGTCGTGGAAGTTAAATGTCCCCATGCTGCAAAAGATATGAACCCTGAAAATGCAATTAAAGAAAAAAAATACATTTTAGAAATATGACAAAAAAAAAATTCATAGTAGATAAAAATCATAACTACTATTACCAAAGTCAAGGTCAGTTGGAAGTAACTGAACAAAATATTTGCGTGTTTGCAGTGTGGACCGGTAAAAATCAACCTATGAAAGTAGAATATATAGAAAGACACGAACAATTTTGGAAAACAAAAATGCTGCCCCCGTTGACGAAGTTTTTTTACAATTGTCTGCTACCAGAGTTAATTGATTCGCGCATTGAACGCTCTATGCCAATAAAAGACCCACCATACATAATGGCAGCAATAGAATAGAAAAAACAACAACAATCCCAAAAAAGGTCACCTCTACGCGATATATGTTTGATTGATATCACAAGTCATGTCAAACTTACTTAAACTTGGATAAAATATGGTCTTGAAAAATCTCATTGATCTGTGTTCGACTAAAATTTGAACGCGTGACCTATAACGTGACTGGCTAGCGCTCTAACCACTGCCGTTAACCTATGTACAACATTTTTTTTTTGACAACGTTCTTAATGGCAAACATATTTATCAAAACTTATTTAATTGCAAAATTTCTTATTAAGAATACAGCTTCTTTCATAAGAACCTCTTTTTGAAGTCGGTTAAAAATTGCAACTTTTGTTATTATGAAATACAAATAGATAAAATCATCATATCACGAAAAAAGTAAAAGGATTATTCTTGAAAACAAAAAAAATATATAAATTTAATTAAGTAGAGCAACCTTCCATCGTAATCTTGAACGTATTTATGCAGGGGGGGGAGCGCCACCTGAAACGGCTGGGATAGAAGTTGAGCAAAGCGAGACGACGGCCTTAAGGTAAGCTTACTTATAAATAAAGAGTTTAGGGCATGCTGACAACTAAACCTTAACTAAATAAGGCGCACTTTACCTCAAAAATATATTTTTGACAATATCATCATTACGTTTTTAGTAAGGCAGAGATTCTCAAATTATTGACTGGAGGCCGCGCGTGGCTCGAGGCCGGGTCGGGTACAATGCACAGGGGGGGCCTAGCCGCACGCTTTGGTAGCATAGAAAAAAAATAAGCTTGGAAAAACGACCGGCTTGTTCGCCGGTTTGTTCAATTACTTAGATATAAAATAAAAATCACAACTTAAAATTATAGTCCTCGCCAATCTTTATGGCCGCTCTGAATGTAGCCGTGAGTACGAACTTGCGCATCGTACATTTCATAACCAGTGCGAACGTAGCTCACTTAGTGCTCATTCACGTTGAACGCGCGGGTGCGGTGGCGGGTGCGGGCGCGGTAGACGTAGTGAGTTCGTGTTCACATTGGCCGCCGGGCGTTTGCGCGATATCATTGTTCAAACTGGTTGTACTTACCTAACGTCGCGAATGAATCGCGCGCTTCGCCGCTAGTTCGACGTGAACACACACATACAACTCACGTGTTTGATATTGCCGCGAGCGTAACGCGTGCGCCAGTCGCTAGCTTGCCCGCTACTTCCACCGTGCGTGCCTTTCGTACGTGAACACTTGGATATTACGCCGTATGTTTGAAATTTCGCGACCGCGCGCGCGTGTCAACGTGAATGAGCACTTACGCTAACACGCGGGTGGCGAGGGTGCTTGCGGGTGAAAAAAGGCGCGCGGGGTCCCCCCCCCCCGCCACGCGTACGTCCCAGTTACCCGATTTTGTGTTGTGCGCCGCGTAATACGTCTACATTCTGAGCGGCCAAAAAGATTGGCACTGGGTGTAGTAGTGTGTTACTTTGGTTATCAGTGCATATTTCTCAAGTTCACTTCTGCATATGTACTATTATATTGATTTAACACAACAGTTGCACTCGTAGATTTTTCATGATCCTTTTTAGGTTTGGAAAGCTGCTCTTCGGGATTTGTCAATAATTCTTGAGGTTAAGTTTAATACTCCTTGTGTTATATCTTCATGTTCAAGTTGTGTTCATATTTTGGCTCCATTATAGTAACATCTTTGCTTACTACAACTTTATTACTTGTAGGGCTAGACAGGCGATAGCCTTGGAGATTGGCGGCCTCCTCGTCGTATCAGCCCATTAATAACCCACTACTAAGTCGGGCCTTCTCCAAATTCATGGAGGGAAATTAGCCTACTGTGCCACGCTTGCAAGACGGGTTGGCACAGGGTTTGTATCAAGTTTTCCTTCTCATACGGCTTGGTGATCTGCTACTTACGATCTTTTAGTCGCCTCTTACGACACCCTCAGGACAGTGTGGGTTGTTAACATTGTGTATCCTAAATCCGTCACCACACGGATATAGGCTACTACTGCTAGATAATGCTTTCATAACCCATTTCAAAGGATTCTCTGTGGAATATGCATTACTTCAATCAAAGATCTGCAGGTGGACAGCCTGGGGATTGCCAACAGGGGGTGTGTGGGAGTCCCCTCCGCCTCTGTGAGGAGACGGAGTCATACCCACTAAACGTCCCCGGGGTGTATCGTCCCGCGCTTGCTGCCCCGTGGGCCCTGACTGTATCTCCGCGGGGGGCTAAACGTTAGTTGGCAATTTATATTACCCGACTTCAAAAAAGAAGGTTCTATTCAACTGTGCCTATACATGATAAGCTAAGGTAAAAATACCTTATAAGAGAAGCTACCGAAGTGAGGACATAGAACTTAGAATACATGTTTTTTCCACTCTTTTTTTGTCTACGTCTTAATGTCTTTGGCTCTAGGCTTGCGTGATGGCAAGAAAAGAAAGCTAAGATGGAGCAGACAATTCAAGGATATGCTCCGTCGGGCACCGGCTCTCCCATACACACGAACAGAGTAAAGACTAGCCGGACTAGGATGTGAGGGTGGTAGCTAGCCGGATGGACCATTAGATCCTACCACCAAGCGTGCTGGGTTTTGTTTACTTTTACAGCAGGTGTAATATTTTGCCTCGTCCCCACACGGGGCCACCATACTTCCTTAGAGCCTTAGAAGGTTTTGTGATCCAACTTTTAATTACTTAAAAAACGCGTATTTCCATAATTTTTCATCAATTCAGCCCTGGGCTGCATAAAGGACTAACTGCTGAATCCTCCCAAAACAAGGTGGTGACCGCCCATCATTGCGTTGGTCTGCCGATTTTTCTTCTTCTTGATGGTCCCTTCCATTTACTGGTCTCTTTCATCCACCTGCAGCTTACCACGTGCAAATCTAAATTTTTATAAATAAATATCCTTGGACATTTCACACAACGCCATCTCGTCCCAAGCTAAGCAACTTAATGCTTGTGTTATGGTAACGAGATGGATGATAAACTACTTATATACTTTTTTTTTTATATATATAAATACATACATATTATAGATAGAAAACACCCAGACCCGGAACAAATACTTGTAGGTCGAACAAATATTTCTTCCGTGCGGGAATCAAACCCACGACATGCTGCGCAGCAGTCGATCGATGACGCATGTGCCAGCCATCGCCCTCTTCAACTATATTGCAGGGAAGCTGTATGTCGGTAATAGTGGATCTCGCAGGGAAACTCGGAGCATAGCTCTCTCCATCGCCCGTTAGGTGACTTTGAGCCTGTTGAGCCCATAGTAAGCAACCACGTCTCTTTCGACCATTTTGTCACTGGCAACACACATTGATCGAAGACTTTTGCCTTCGAACACTGCGGTATTGTGGACGAGAAGATCTTTTGCCGCTTCCCGAATTATTTCCTTGGCCATTACAGTACCTAACTTAAAGGTCGATCTCTGTACGCTTACAACGTAGTCCCTATTTCTTATCTTGTCGATAAATCACTTTAGTTCATTTTATGTTTGACAAGTCAAACATAAAATGAAATTCTAAATATAGAAGAAATTAACTCTACCATTTTACCATTTACCACAGGAATTCAGCTCCACAGAGAAGAGCCGGCAAGAAACTCTGTGGTTGCTCTTTTAGATCGCCATTTTTAGGTAGAAGGCCGGGATAATACAGATTTGTGAGAGCAAACTCGCGCAATAGTCGTAATGGTCCAAACATCAGCAACATCTAGTTGTTGCGAACTTGCTCTCACTATGCTGTTTAGTGCTTTTTGTAAACAAGACCAATAATTTAAAAAAAGCAACTACAGAGTTTCTTGGCGGCTCTTCTCTGTAGAGCAGCCTTCCGAACCGGTGGTTGTTTCGGCATGAATGTGAGTGAACGCTGGGGTTGTGAGCGATCAGGGGAGATGGAGGGATTGTAGGAGTGAGGAGTTGTGTGTGAAAGGTGTGAATGTAGGTGTGACGACTGAGAGGTGTGTGGAGACTACCACCTAGTGTGGGACAGGGGCCGTAAGATGATAATGGTGTTTATAAATATGACGATTTATAAGAGTTTTGTGATGAAACCTACATAAATAAAGTGCCTTTTGAGTTTGAGTTTGAGAGAATGTCACGTGACGCTATTAGTTCAAAAAATCACACAGGGTTTGTCTGTGTAGTTATAATAAAAAATAATATCCGTTGATAAATGCTTTTAATCATCATTGAATATCACAGTCTCTGTTCCGTATACAAAAATCCCTTATCGAACATACATTGAACTGTTTCCACAGGTACATTGCGGGTTTCCCTCATTATGAAATATGAAATTGTCGCCACTAAGAAGCAAACTACAGCAAATATGAAGAACGTGCCGTCTAGACCCAGGTATTGTATAGTAAAAGGCATTACGAAGAGCTGCAAGAAACACGCCACGAATAAAGAGAATAACGCGACGGACGTTGCAAAACTCTTCACCTGAAACAAAAAATATGTGTTTTTAAGAGAATCGCCGAACGTCGTATTGATGATTAATATCACTATCCCATTCCAACCTGAGAGTGTTGTAAGAGTTGACTAAAGGAACGCAACAAGTAGACAATCTACCAGTAAAAGAAGGAATATCTTAATCAAACTGAGTCTACCTATGTGACCCTCAAGCTTGAAAATGCAAAAGAGTCATCATCATCATAGGCCTTACAACATATTTTCATCATCATCATCATCAGCCCACTCTAGTCCACTGCTGGACGTAGGCCTCCCTCCATGAGTTTGGAGGAGGCCCGACTCAGTAGTGGGTCATTTAAGGGCTGAAACAACGAGACCGGTTTCTATTTTATTTAAGTGTTAAAATCAAAATCAGAACTCATTTAATCAAGTTGGCTCAATAAGTAGAGCTCTTTTGACTAGTCAAACAAGAAAATAAAATATACCACTTTAAATTGAAAATGTATAATTATCCATCTACCACCGGTTCGGAATGCAGCTATACAGAGAAGAGTCGGCAAGAATATCTGTAGTAGCTCTTTTTAGATCACTATTTTTAGGCACAATGCCGGGTTATGACAGATTTGTGAGAGCAAAATATCGCAATATTCGCAAAGGGCCAAACATCAGCCAGATCTAGTCAAAAATAGTAACAATAGGCCCTTAGAGCCCCCGCGCATTAGGCGGCCAATAGGCCGCGTGTGTGACGCGATATTTTTCGTTGGCCGCGCGGCCAAGTCGCTGCGGCCAACTAATTCTTCCACGATGTATGTAGATGCGCGCATTAGGCGGCCAGGCCGCGCGGCCTACGACAACCATCGCGACACACACGCGGCCAATTGGCCGCGCGATGTTTTTCGTTGGCCGCCTAATGCGTGTGTTGTGCCTAATTTTTGCTGGGCAGAATTTCAGCGACCGATGTTACGCGACTCACAACTCACAAAATTACGCTCGTTTTTTGTTCACCTGTTCACAAGCATGACGCATATTGCAGCTTTCGAAGACTTACCTCAGGTGGGAAGCATTCTCCGAGTTGGACAGATGGTACGTTGAGAGTCCCCATACAGTAAAAGAATGCGTAAAGCACGACAAACAACGGGGCGAGCCATTCTGGGCCGAAGGACCACCGCAGCTGAGCAGCCAGTGCCGCCAAGCAGACTCCACAAAGGGTACACGTCGACAACATTGCCATCTGCAAAAATAACAAGCATAATCCAAGCTCTCTTACGACACCCTTTTTTTTTGTTGTCGCTGGGGAAATGTTATATTCCACCGCCCCCCGGGGGAGAGGTCGGTGATTATGTGGGACTCCGACAAGGGTTGTCTACCCAAGAGTCATCTACTCACTAAAACCCCAGCGGTATACCCTCACACGACGCACTTGGGGCGCCACAAGTTCGCGTAAACGCATTCTACTGTGACGCCCCGGCGTGATGCCCGCTATGCGGGCAAGCGACTATCAGAGACGGCGTCCCGTTACACTGGGATACCCTCAGTCATCAAGGCTTTCGTCGCGCCTCGGCCTCTTAGGCAAGGGCAGAAGGGGACCGCATCGTCACGAACCCCCCTCCACCCCTGCCTCCGTCCGCGGCGCGGGTCAACCGGAGCTCCGTCCTTTGCCACCCGCCCCGTTGCCCCCTTCTGCGACACAACGGCCCCGCAGAAGTCCTTACCACCTTGGCAGAGCGGGCTAATTTGCCTCCATGAGTTTGGAGGACGCTCTGTAGTGGGGCATTCATGGACCGAAACAACGACAGCAACCACTCTTATTCATATATCTCGCTACTATCCACATTAAAACGCGATCTTAAAAATTACAGACTGCTTTACTAGCTGATCCCGCAAACGTTGTTTTGCCAAATAATTAACCTGCCCCCCCTTTTTTTTTTAATTTCGTAGAATCCGTTCATAGATGACCTCTACTCGGTGAAAAAGAATATTCCTACCAAACAAGTCTCTAGGTCTTATGGTTCCAGAGATATCGTGATGAGTTCCAGCTCCTATTATATACGAGTATAACTACTACACAGCTCATAAATGACCCACTACCACGGTCGGGTCTCCTCCCATCAAAGGGAGGGTAATTAGCCTACTGTGCCACGCTGGCCAGACGGGTCGGAACAGGGTTTTCTTTCAAGTTTTCCTTCTCTTGCGGCTAGGTTTTCGGCCTTATCATTTCCTTTTGTCGGCTCTTACGACACCCTCAGAATGTAATGGGGTGGTGACACTACTTATAATAACTACTATATAATTCATATTTCAGTTGAGAGCCTTTCGGAACCGAACGAACCTAGTTAGTTTTAAGTACAAGGTTATTGTAATATGGCGTTTAAAAAAAAAGACAAGCCCTCCGAGTTTCTTCCGCCAGGTCTTCTCGGTTGGTGCCGCGTTCCGACCTGGTAGTAGTGTTTTAAAACTGATGTATCCGTTGACGATTGTGAACGCCATAATTGGTTTATACAATAAAGCATTATTCTATTCTATTCTATTCTACATATTCTAAATCCGTCACCACACGGATAATACGAGTTTAAAGATATGGATAAATACTGCTGTTCAGGCCGTATGCAGCGCCTGATCAAATTGTCAAGGCACCGTCTACCGCGCGTTCGTCGGTCGGCAAAGTGTCAACCATTGCGTAGTTGATCTCCGTACTGTTAACATCGTTATTATATTATTGTCTACAAATTCAAAAGTAAACGGTTTAAAATAGCAGTATTCAAGGAGTTTCACTTCTAAGTCCCTTCCGAAGAATCGAGAAGAAGACGGCGCATTCAATTGGTGACCGCGACGTGATCCCCCTGAAACAACGGGAAATTAATATTGAGACGGACTCATCCTTCAGGAACTCGCCAGTATCCAGCTGCAGCCATTATTCCGAGGGAAGTGCGTCAACATCCTTCTTTTACTATCATCCTTTCTACTTGCTTTGTGTGAATGATTCAGCAAAAACTTCCATACAAAAGTAAGACAACCCTCAAACAACAAATAAAAGTTGGTGATTTTCGCTAAAATTCAAGTTAATTACTAAATAATTTTAATCAATCACAGTGATTAAGTGTTTGTAAACCATTAATATGCCCAAATCAATCGCATTTATCTAGTTTTCTCGTTTTTGTGGCAAAAATTGCACTATTTTTTTTGGCATTATCTACCGACGCATAGCAGTGACCTTTTAAACTTCAGGTCTTTCATGAGCATCATCTCATACTACTTGCCGAACATTCCAGGTGTACCAAGCAAAACTACTTGGAAGCTAGACTACACAAAATAGGTGAGGAGTATCTGAACTGTGTTCCTGTCGTAACAGCGGGCGGCCAAGCTAGCCAGCTTCGCCACAAAACCAGTTTGTTATCAGCGCTCACGTAACGTACCTTTTATTTTATTCAATAGCCTTTATTTATTTCGTTAACGTGCTTTGTAGTTGCGTTGTTGCGTCGACAAAATGAGTGACTTGAAAGATCTGATTAAGCAAAGAGGACATATTCGGTCGCGTTTAACTTTATTTGAAAAATATTTATCGCCTTTATGGGAATGTAAAGAAACTAGTGCAGTAAAAATTATTGAACTGCGTTTGCGTTGCAATAAGATGCGTGACCTTTCGTGCAACTTTGAGGACATACAGTCGCAGATAGAAATGCTAGACGACGACAATGATAAACAAATGGTGGAGCGCGAATCAACTGAAAACATAATTTATAATTTAATCGCACGGGCTCAATCATTACTAGAGTATTTTGAAAATCAGGAGAAAGCGGAGGCTTTGTCTAACATTTCTAAATGTATGAATGTGAAATTGCCTTACATTAAAATAAATTCATTTAACGGTGATCCTCAAACTTGGCTCTCGTTTCGCGACACCTATTTGTCATTGATACATGATAATGAAAGCATAAATAATATCAACAAGTTCCATTATCTTAAATCCTACCTGGAAGGGCCAGCTAGTTCAGTCATTGGTTCCGTGACAATGTCAGCAGACAATTACATAATAGCATGGAATTTGCTCCGCGATCGTTACGATAATAAGCGAATTTTAGTCAACGAACATATTAAGAGTTTATTTTCAATACCACCACTGAGTAAAGAATCTTATAGTGGTATTCGTAATTTAATTGACACTTTGTCAAAAAATTTAAATGCCTTGAATTCGTTGGGCGAGCCAACCGAAAAATGGGATACACTCATTATTTATATGGCGGCGATGAAATTGGACAGTGTTACTACTACAAAGTGGGAGGAGTTTAGGAGTAGCATGGATTCACCCACGTTAGAGGACTTTTATTCATTTCTACGACAGCGTGCTACGGTACTTGAAACGTTAAATGCTAGTCAATTACCCAACGAAAAACGACATAGCCTTCCCAATTTTAAATTTAATAAAACTCTTCATAGTACATCCTTTGATTCGAGGTCACTTCCTAAACAATGCCCCATCTGCAAACAACAACATATGTTATATGAATGTTCTGTATTTAAATCTATGCCAGTTACTGAAAGAATATCAAAGCTTACTGCTTTGAAACTATGTAGTAATTGTTTTCGCAGTGGCCATCAACACTATCAGTGCAGGCTGGGTGGCTGCCGAATTTGCCACAGAAAACATAACACTTTAATACACAAACAATATTCTTTACCATCTTCCCAAGCGAATATGGCTAGCAGTAATAATAATGATACACATGACACTAACTTACCTGGTCCTAGCGGTGATTGCACTACTTCTAATGCTGTTTCTGCCGTGAGCATGTCTGCTACATCTGGTGGTCAAGTTCTTCTCACTACAGCTTTAGTTGAGGTAAAAAACAACAATAACATTTATACCTTGCGAGCCATATTAGACTCGGGAAGCCAATCTTCATTTGTCAGTGACAGCGCCCGAAAGAGAATTGGGTTGCCTAGTACAAACAATTCTTACCATTGCATATCAGGGATAGGAAATGAGGTAGTAAATGTAACAGCGCACTGTGACTTACAACTCTATTCAATTTATAACTCGTACAGCGTATTTGTCAAGTGTTATGTTTTGCCCCGGATAACTGAAAAATTGCCCCAGGCTAATGTCAACGTTCATAACCTCAATTTTCCAAATTTCATTCAACTTGCTGATCCAAAATTCTATCAATGTTCAGACATTGACTTATTATTAGGCGCCGACATATTTTGGGACCTCTTGGGACCAGGCAGAATTAATTTGGGACCTCAAAGGCCCATCTTACAAGAAACACAATTAGGATGGATAGTGGCCGGGTCCATTGCAACGGAATATTTGGACAATAATAACTCACATTCATTATGTCATTTTTCTAAAGAAATTAGTCAACAACTAAGTAAATTTTGGGAACTAGAAGAAATAACTCCAAAATTAGAATACAGTAATGAGGATTATTGTGAGTCGTTATTCACCTCAACTACTCGTCGAGGGGACGACGGTAGATTTTGTGTACAAATTCCACTAAAAAATTCTACAGATTGCTTAGGTGAGTCGTATACGATAGCAGAAAAAAGATTTTTACAGTTAGAACGAAAATTAAAAAATAACTCACTATTAAAACAACAATATTCCGATTTCATTCATGAATATGAGCAACTAGGCCACATGAATGAAATTTCTCGGCCAACATTTGGTTGCTATCTCCCGCATCACGGCGTAATAAGAGAGGCCAGTGAAACCACAAAACTTCGGGTGGTTTTTGACGCGTCTTCAAAAACCTCTTCTGGGTTGTCGTTCAACGACATCCAATATGTAGGTCCTGTAGTGCAAAATGACTTATTTTCTATTTTATTAAGATATAGGCAACATTATTTTGTTGTATCAGCCGATATTGAAAAAATGTACCGCCAAATACTGGTACATCCTACGCAACGACACTTGCAACTTATTTTGTGGCGTGACCATCCAAGCGAGCGTATAAAAATATTTCAGTTGAACACAGTCACTTATGGGACAGCATCAGCGCCATATCTAAGTACGAGATGTTTATTGCAACTATCCATAGAATGCAAGGATCCTAAAATAGCTCAATTACTTAGCAGTGATTTTTATGTTGATGATTTTTTGTCAGGCGCTGATACGGAATTAGAATTACGCACTATAATTGAGTCGGTTGTCAATGAGCTGAACGCAGCTTGTCTTCCTTTACGAAAATGGCGTACAAACTTACCATCTATCCTTCAAAATGAAACCAGTCAACCTAAAACATTTGATTGTTCATCTCAGGCTAGCGTATTAGGTTTGAAGTGGGATCCGTCAAGGGATGTTTTGAGATTTTCAGTAGATTTAGAACCAGCTCAAATAATAACAAAAAGAATCATATTGTCTAAATCAGCTAAACTTTTCGATCCACTAGGCTTACTAAGTCCGTGTACAATCATCCCAAAAATAATTCTACAAAAACTTTGGATGTCCAAACTAGATTGGGATGATCCTATTGATGAAGTTTTGCGACGTAAATGGTTAGATTTTGCAGCAAATTTAAATGCTATTTCAGATTTTGATATACCTAGATGCGCCTTCATTCAAGATCGAGTAAAAATTGAATTACATTCGTTTTCGGACGCATCTCAATCGGCATACGCTGGTGCAATTTATATAAGATCAATTAGTACTAGTGGGCAAGTCTTGGTACGATTACTCTGTGCTAAAACTAAAGTAGCACCCGTAAAGGTGACAACAATACCTCGTCTTGAACTTTGTGGTGCTTTACTCTCAGCACGTTTAAGTGCCAAGGTATTGAAGGCTCTTCGTTGCAAAACTGAATCAATCGTACATTGGACAGATTCCACCGTAGTTTTGAGTTGGCTATCTTCCAACTCGTGTGATTTAAAACCCTTTGTTTCAAACCGTGTAAGTGAGATACAAGATTTGACTTCATCTCATATTTGGAGACATGTTCCTGGAAATCATAATCCAGCAGATCTCGCTTCTCGTGGTGTGAATCCAAAACTTATTCTATTTTCCAAGTTATGGTGGGAAGGCCCATCATTCTTGTTGAAAGACTCGTCCCAGTGGCCTAATAATATAGTACAACAAAATATTTCGGATCTACCCGAGATAAAAGGTAGCAAACAAACTAAAACCAACTTACAATCTAATAATAATTTCATAGAGTCTTATAATAATGTTTTACAAACTAGTACTATTTTATATAATTCAATGTCTGAAATTACAAATAAAATTATTAATTTTGAAAGATACTCCAGTTACACAAGATTACATAGATCCTTTGCCTACGTTTTAAGATTCATAAAAAATCTGCGCAATTCAAAATCCAAAACATGTGGTCCACTCACGTGCGAAGAACTAAGCGTCGCACTTAATGCATTGATTAAGCTGCATCAACTGGAATGTTTTTCATATGAAATAAAAATCATAAAAAATAAACAAAGCTTACCTTCTAAATCTAGAATATTATCGCTTAGTCCTTTCCTAAGCGAAGATGGTGTGCTTTGTGTAGGAGGGCGACTAAGAAATTCTAAGGAAACTATTGAAAGGAAACATCCTTCCCTATTAGACACAAAGCATAACTTTACTAAACTGTTGTTTTCTCATTACCACGTGAAATGTCTGCATTGTGGGCCTCAGCTTCTATTGAGCACCGTAAGACAGATATTTTGGCCTTTAAGAGGTAGAATCTTAGCAAGGAGTACAGTCAACAATTGCAAAATTTGTCGACTTATGAAGGTCAAATCAATCACACCAATGATGGGTAACCTACCTTGTGGTAGAGTCACCCCAAGTCACCCCTTCCAGATTAGCGGGGTTGACATGGGAGGCCCCTTCCTTATAAGCGATCGTAAGGGTCGTGGGTGTAAAATATCGAAATGCTATCTTTGCTTATTTATTTGTTTTAGCACCAAGGCATTACACCTTGAGCTAGTCAGCGATCTTACTACTGACACCTTTATTCTTGGTCTGCGGCGCTTTATATCTCGCAGGGGTAAACCTCTAGAGCTCTTTTGCGACAATGGTACGAATTTTGTCGGCGCAAGCAACGAAATTACAAAATTTCTAAAGTCAAATAACGATGATATCTGTGGTTTTGCGTCAAACGAAGGGATTAAGTTCAGATTCTCCCCAGCTTATTCTCCCCACTTTGGGGGCATTTGGGAGGCAGGAATTAAGTCGGCAAAATTTCATATTACTCGAATATTAAGCGATAAACACTTAACTTTCGAAGAATTATCAACATTATTCACACAAATTGAGGCAATCCTCAACTCCCGTCCTCTGACTCCACTGTCATCAGATCCTCAAGACCTTGATCCTTTGACTCCTGCGCACTTCTTGATCGGTAAATCACTGACGTCATTACCAAGCGAGTGTCTACTAGATGTCAATGAAAACAGGCTAGATCGATACAGACGTCTAGAGAAGATGCGACAGCACTTTTGGAATCGATGGAGAAACGAGTACCTATGCGAATTGCAACAAAGGAAGAAGTGGCGGACGCCTCAAAGAGGGCTTCAAGAAGGCGACTTGGTGACGATAAAGGAGCCTAATTTACCCCCCATGAAATGGCGAATGGGCCGCATTCACCAACTCTATTCTGGATCCGATGACACTGCAAGAGTAGCTGACGTCTACACTACTAAGGGCATCATACGCAGAGCTGTGCATAACCTCTGCCCCTTGCACCCTACAGAGTCTACACCAGCACCAACTTCTCAAAAGCTCGCAGCTTTCGAGGGCGGGGAAGATGTTCAGGCCGTATGCAGCGCCTGATCAAATTGTCAAGGCACCGTCTACCGCGCGTTCGTCGGTCGGCAAAGTGTCAACCATTGCGTAGTTGATCTCCGTACTGTTAACATCGTTATTATATTATTGTCTACAAATTCAAAAGTAAACGGTTTAAAATAGCAGTATTCAAGGAGTTTCACTTCTAAGTCCCTTCCGAAGAATCGAGAAGAAGACGGCGCATTCAACTGCGAATAACGAACTCACCCTTCTTGGCACCATGGCGGTTAGCATGACTGAACACCCGCTGCCCAGCGTCAGTGCTACAGCCAGGATGACTGAGCACATGTCAGTGGACAGTCCTGGTGCAGCCGTTGCAAACAGCTGTCCAGCATATGTTGTGACTCCCACGAGCCCCATGGACATACTGCCCATTATTAGAATAGCCAGAGTCAATAGCGCCCTTTGCGTAGATTTGGAACTACCTGGAATAGGTTAAGAGAAATGTTATTGAGTGAGGCATATTGAGGTGACGGATTTAAAATACATAATGTCACCACCGGATTCTATCCTGAGGATGTCGTGTCGTAAGAGGAGGCAAAAGGAAATGACAAGTCCGAAGGCCTAGCTGCAAAAAGAAATGCTTGATACGAAACTGGAGGATGCCCCATTCCACAGTGGGTAATATTTTTTTCATCCCCCCATCTCGGAAAGAGTATTTTTGCTCTTCGATATCTGAGTGCAAAAACCGTTTTTATTCGCTAGAGAATAAAGTATTTTTGCTCTTCGATATCTGAGTGCAAAAGCCGTTTTTATTCGCTAGAGAATAAAGTAAAGATTATTCTGTAATACTTACCTGTCATAATGTAGTAATTAATACCTAAACTGAAATAAAAGTGTACCTATCTTGTGATTGTAAACGTTTTTTTTTTTTGCATTTAGTCATTTCCTCGCTGAGATGGAATGAAAAGTTACGTGTTGCACTCGAGTGCAAAGATTTTTCACCTCGTGCTCTTTTGATTCCCTCGCTAACGTTCAGGATTCTAATTTTGAATCACTCGCTGCGCTCGTGATTCAATTTTAGCATCCTTCGCTTGCTCGGTCATCAAAATTGAACACGCGGTTAAAAAGCAACTTTGCACTCTTGTATAACAAATAACTATTCTTGCGGTATAACTATTATGGACACAGCTTAGTCTCAGGCAAATGGATCGTTTACATAATTTGCAATGCGGTAATAAGCTTTTTGTAAGGTTTTATCACTACATAGTATAAAACAAAGTCGCTGTCGTCTGTCCGTCCCTATGTATGCTTAAATCTTTAAAACTACGCAACGGATTTTGAAGCGGTTTTTTTTAATAGATTGAGTGATTCAAGAGGAAGGTTTATATGTATATTACATGCATAATTGCACCCGTGCGAAGCCGGGACGGGTCGCTAGTATTTAAATAAATTGTAAATGTTGACTTCAACGCCATCTCTCGGGAAAATGGCTGGAAACAGACTTTATCTTCCACCTCAACCGTATTATTAAACATCACATTTAAAAAAGTTTTTTTTTTGGTCTTGGCTGACTATGAAGCTAGTTGACTGATCATTTATACATATAATGTGAAATTAGAATACATAGTGTCACCACCCCATTCCATCCTGAGGGTGTCGTATGAGTCGACAAAAGGAAAAGAAAAGGCCTCAAACCTAGCCGTAAGAGAAGGAAAAGTCGATATGAAACCCTGTGCCAACCCGTCTGGTCGGCGTGGCGCAGTAAGATAACCCTCCATGTGCTCCATGTCCATGATTCAGCAGTAGGTCATAAAGCATTTCAATTTAACCAACACACACACACACATATAACTAACTAGCTTCTGCGCGCGGCTTCGCCCGCGTGGGCTTCGAACCCGTGCTTATCTCTATGCATATGTTTTATGAACATAAAAGCGGTTATTGTGACTAAACTATGATAGTTAGATATATGCTTTCAGTCTTTGTCTGTCTCTGTCAATAGTTTTTTGCAGCGCACGCATAAATAGGTTTTCGATTTTACACGTCTTGGTTTACAAAATCGCAACCTTCCTCGATAAATGGACTATCTAACACTAAAAGATTTTTTGAAATCGGACCAGTAGTTCCTGAGATTAGCGCGTTCAAAGTGTTCAAACAAACAAACTCTGCAGCTTTATATATTAGTATAGAGTATAGATATTAAACCGATTTTATGGTGCTACCATTATCTCTTCCCGCTAACTCCAACAACGAAAATATGTCAAGTAGTACTTACGAAACATTTGCCAAACAGATGGTCCCGGGATATCGCCTTCAGAACTTCCCTTTTCATGGTTCAGTTTTTGGTGTTCTTCATCATTGTGGCCTGCAAGAACGAAAAAAAGGGTAAACATGGTATTTGTACCTTAAAATTTTTATTGAAAACTCTTAAGTAGTTTGGTATAAAACTCGATATTATGTGAACGATTTATACTTAAATGAAGGACATTTAGATTACTAGATTTTGTAGTAATTGGACTCAAAGCTTAAGTTATTTTTCGTTTTTTGTTAGTTTTATTTTATTGTATTGTATTATTGATTAATGTAATAATGACAACTGTTGACTCTATATTCAATATTAACTCCATGTCCCCAAATTGGTTGCGGCAATCATTTTTGACCTTGACGTTTTTGAAGAGAGCTATTTAAAAACACTAGCGGACCCGACAGACTTCGTCCTGTCAAAAAGATAGAGGTAATAAAGTACAAATTGACTCTTTGGCTTTATGAACACACCAACATTGCTTAGACAACAGTAAGTGTTTGTAATTTAATATGAACTTTATAAATTAGCACTATAGCTCAAACTCTACGTTTTAGTTAGAAAACGTTTGTATAGGAAAAAGAAAAAGGCTGTTTTTAGGGGTTTCCGGCAATTATTCGATTTTTTTCTCGCCGTAAAAACCATACTTGAACTTCAACGAACATTTAAAAAAAGAATTGGTAAATTAGTCCATGCGTTGTTGAGTTATGCGCTTACCAACACATTTTGCGATTCATTTTCACTATCACTATCACTACATAGTATAAAACAAAGTCGCTGTCGTCTGTCCGTCCCTATGTATGATGCTTAAATCTTTAAAACTACGCAATGGATTTTAAAGCGGTCTTTTTTAGTAGATAGAGTGATTCTAGAGGAAGGTTTTTAAGTATAATACATGCATAACTGCAACCGCGCGAAGCCGGGTCGCGTCGCTAGTTAAATTATAAGATAGAAGAAGATGTGTCAGCCCGTCTTGCCAGCTTGGCACAGTGGGCTAATCAGTAGTAGTAATTTTTTTTGTTAAAACGTTTTTTAAAGAGACCGAGATTTTCTTTTTTACGTACTTAATTTTACATTTGTACCAGGAACCCATAAATGAGGGGAACGTGAGGTGAGTTCGAACTACTTAAATAATAACAGAAAATCCTACTAATATTATAAACGCGAAGGTTTGTAAGAATGTATGGATATATGTTTGTTACTATTTCACACAAAAACTACTGAATGAATTTGAGCAAACTTTATAATAATACAGGTAATATATCAGACTAAAACATAGGCTATTATTTATATAGAGATAGTGTGAATTATTATACATGGGATGTGTGAAACAATATGTTTGACAACAGACTTTTTTTTTGTTAAATACCCGTGGGCAGCCGATGCGTGTCGCTAGTATACTAAAATAAAAGAAAGTTCGTATAACCAACTTAAGCTTTCAAGTCAAGTACTAGGCGCTCATATTACAAAAGAAGTGGCTTATTAGAGTAAATTCTTACCAGCTACAGAACTCATTTGAATACTGCGTAAGTATCGTAGCTCAGTCATGACATCTTGGGTCACTGTGGACACTCCTCTGTAGAACTTGAGAGCAGAGAGTGCTTCCTGAAAAAAGAATGACCCGTTAAGTCCGCAAGAGAAAGTAAACTTGATTCGAAACTTGTGCCAACCCGTTTGGCCAGCGTGGCACAGTTGACTCAAAATCAATTGCCTCTGATTTCCCCGCCCGGGAATTGAACCCAGGACCCCCTGATCTAAAGGCGGCGCAACCCCTAGACCAAGACAGACAGACAGACATTGACAAACATAGAAGAATAAAATTTTTTTTTAAGAATTCTCTCACCTTCTCCGTCCTCTTCCTGAGCAGGTAAGAGGGTGTATCTTCGATCCAACAAAGTAAGATCACCAAGGCAACGGAGACTGTCAACATGATGTATATCACCACGTGGTAAGAACATAGCCATCCTAGCACATATGATATCAATATGCCAATGGAGTACATGAATGCTGGAACAGAGCACAGTGCTCCTAACATGGAAGTTTGACTCGTCTCGCTGATGAAGACCACGCAGATAATCAGCTGTATTCCGAAGCCGAGGCCAGCTGCGAGTCGGCCTAGGAGGATCTGGTAAACTGACTTGGCTGCCGCTATGATGGACCAGCCTAACTGAAACAGGAATAAAAAAATCAATGAAGCACTCCATTTTGATTACCATTATAGTCCAGGTCTTTTTTTAAACGAACTGCACTAGGAATAACCGGTATCGCGGGGGCCGTTTACAAACATGAAATTCAGGAAGACGAATGACACCCAAACTTAGAGCAAGTGCCTCTAGTTTACAAAAAGACACTTACCCGGCCCCGGGATCGAACCCGGGACCCCGTCATCCAGAGGCGACACATCCAACCCCTAGACCAAGAAGGCATAACAGCGGTCCTTACAATCCCTAAGCCAGCAATACACGTTGGCCGAGCTTAGGCTAACGCGAGCGTAGGCAATTTAATACAAGGCAAGTGCTACTGCCTACACGTTGGGCAAGTGTAACTAGGCGAGCGACACCGAGCGATGGTCAGACAATGCAAATATACCGTCTATACGTTGGTATTGGCGTTCACTCGGCAATGCTAGGCCAGCGTATATTGCTGGCTTTACATATTGATAAAAGTTTGAAAGTAACACTGTCTATCTGTCTGTCTGTCGCGCTTTCACGCTAAATTTACTAAACTAATTTAAAAGAAATTATACAGTTAGTTTAGAGCCTGAGAAAGGATTTTAATGCGAAAAAGGATTGAAGAGGGGTTAAAAAGTTGTATGGAAGTTTCGACAGTTACACAGGCCCGACGCAGCTGTGAGTATTTCACGTTCTGAGATGATAATTCAAATCAAAACTCATGAAGTCATCTAGTGTCTCCCGCGACCATGACTGCTGCAAAGCATCCGAATCGTCGGGAATTAAATATAGTAATATACACCCGATAAATCCGTTAAAAAGTGATTAATTTCAATTTAAGAAATTACCACACCAACATTTCAAATGGAAAGTTTACCATCTACCACCGTTTCGGAATGCACCTCTACAGAGAAGAGCCGGCAAGAAACTCTGTAGTTGCTCTTTTTAGATCGCCATTTTTTGGTACAAGGCTGGATATATCAGATTTGTGAGAGCAAACTCGCGCAATAGTCGCAAAGCGCTAAACATCAGCCAGATCTAGTCAACAATAGTAAACTTCTAATGCCCGAGCCAACCGACACCCAGAAACAGCACTTGTTCACAAGCATGACGCATGTAGCAGCCATCGCCCGCCTCAACCATATTGCAGGAAAGATAATGACCCGCCACACGGCGCCTTTCATACTTACCACAAAAGAGAGAGCACTAAGCATGACCGTCTTCTTTCTGCCCCAGTACTCTGAGGAAAAGGTTACGATGACGGGTGAAGCCATGGCCCCTACCAGCATAAAGGAGCTTATGAGTCCTCCATCATAGTCTGAAACCTTGTATCCAATTGGGGATCGGTCACTCTTCAAAATCCGTAACGTGTATGATGGCCAGACCATTGAGAATGAAGCCAACAAGCTTGCCATCGACACTGAAACAAACTCATTGTTTTGAGTCTACAGGGTTTAACAAAACTGAATAGAAACTTTATGTCATCATCATCAGCCAACATTAGTCCACTGCTGGACATAGGCCTCCCAAAGAGCGCCCCCGGTCTTCAGCTTGACGCATCTAGCTGGTGCTCGCAACCTTTCGCAGATCGTCGCTCGACCTTTATATACGTAGGGTAACTTCTTAAAAATCTTTTTAAGCGCAAATGGATGATCATCCAGCCCCGCCAGCCCCATCGCAGCGCCTATGCCACAATAGTTGTAGTCGGAGAATTCTTAACTGTGCAAATTGCACTTGAAACTTCTCTATTGCGGTGTGGGACTTTTTTTGGTCATTCTCGCATTTGTAGGTGATAATTCTTGATGTTATTGGTTCAGATTTTTCGGGAAAGTATGTAACATGCTGGTCACTACATCGTCATATTTAAAATTACCATTACCATATTACAGTCCCTGTCCCAGGCTAAGCAGCTCCAGACACTCTTATCAGTGCATTCACACGTTACATGTACAATTCCTCATTCTCACAATCCATCCATCTCTTTTTGGATCTCCCACAACCCTTGCCTCCACCCACATTCATACTGAAACTACCACCGGTTCGGAATGCTGCTTTACAGAGAAGAGCCGGCAAGAACCTCCGTAGTTGCTTTTTTTTAAAATTAAATGTCTTGTTTTGTAAAGCACCAAACAGCATAGTGAGAGCAAGTTTGCCAGATGAGAGAAAACTACCACCAAGCGAAGGAAACGTGGTAGTTTCCTTAAGCGTGGGACAATGGCCGAAAGATTATGTTGGTAATTTTAAATATGACAATTTGTAAGAGTTTTGTTATAAAACCTAAGTAAATAAAGGTGCTTTTGAGTTTGAGTTTAAATTTAAAATTGTAACCTTTTTGTTCGACGCGAGGAACCGTTTTAGGTTACCCCGCCAAGGTGTTGAGAGTGCACTCACTCTCAGGATTCCTCTCATAAATGGTAGTCACCTGACACTAAATAATATAAAAAAATATCCCCTATCCATTGTGAACGCCAGAATTTGTTTAAACAAGTTAGCAATCCTATTTCTCTACTTTCCAGCCCATGAATGACCCATTGCTGAGTCGGGCCTCCTCCAACTACATGGTGGGTAATTAGCCTACTGTGTCACGCTGCCCAAACGGGTTGGCACAGGGTTTCATATACAGTTTTACCTTTCTCTTGAACCTAGGTTTTCGGCCTTATCATTTCCTTTATCGGCTCTTCCGACACCCTCAACATAAAATGGGGTGATGACACTACGTATTCTAAATCCATCACCACACGGAGTAACATTGACATATGACACAAGTAGCTATAAGGGTGAAGCCAAACGAGAGTAATTTCGGTCGCTGAAATTCTGCCCAGCAGAAATTCTGTTGGCACGAACTGGACTTTTGCATGAAACCGAATGCAGCAGAGATTACGCGACCGAAATTAAGGTCGCTGCATACGTAACGAGATATTACCTCGGACGGGACGTGAACTGGACGGGGATGTGACTGCCTCGTCCAAAACGGGAACGTGATGTAAATGCATACGCACCGTGACAGTGGCTCGGATCTAACGTGCTAGTGTTGTGAATATGGAAAGATAGATTTTTCGTTTCAAGAATTGGCTTTAATTGCTAATGCTCTAGATGACGAAGTAGCTACGACCGTGGACAAGAAGAGGAGATTTTCTGTACAAACCCCATTTTCGACACTTGCGTCATCAAGACGTTACTAGTTTTCTTTCCGGAACGAACGGAGTGACTGTGCATACGTAGCGGAAACACGGACGGGACGGGACACGTCCCGTGAGTGCCACGTTCCCGTCCCATCCGTGTCTCCGTGAAATATGCACTTTCTTAAACATTTTGTATGAAACGATATTTGCAATAATTCCCGTCCCATCCTTATAAAAACCCGTCACGTATGAAGCGGCCTTTACGCGACTCACAACTCACAAAATTACGCTCGTTTGTCCTCACCCTAAAAACACATTTTCGGCCTTATTTCCTTTTGTAGACTCTTGCGACACCCTTGACATGAAATGGGGTGGTGCCACTATGTATTCTAAATCCGTCACCATACGGGATATTCTATGTCATTGTTTATCACGTTCGACTCACCTAAAATGGTTGTCAGAATCTGAACAAAGACTCCTCTCGTCAATATACCACTCCCACTAGTAACAATCATTTTAACAATGTAATTTCACCACGATACAATTCGAAACTGCGTAACTTTGTTTAACGTAGCTAATACTTATAAACTTGCATTTATCACTAAATAATTCTTCAGTAAATAAACTAGGCTGTACAGTCAATAGTACAGTTTAGAATCTTGATAATTTTAGGCTTTTGCTTAAATAACTATTTGTAAGAGTTGACTAATAATCTCTGTTCTCCGTGTGACACGCCACAATGTGTCTGGAAATAATAGATAGTACACGTTTGTCGGATTAAGAATACACGATGTCACCAACCCGTCTTGAGGATGTAGTAATGGGCGACTAAAAGAACGCAGATCACCTAGCCGAAAGAGAAGGAAAACTTGTGCCAACCTTGTCTTGCCAGCGTGGCACAGTAGGCTAATGTCCCTCTATGAATTTGGAGGAGGACCGACACTGAGTGGGTCATTTATGGGCTAAAACGACGACGACGAAACCAACCAACTAGCTATTTTCCAAATTACCATTACTTTCCTATAGCAAAAATAATAGTTTAAAAAAAACTAAAAAAATACGCTTATAGAAAATCTAACTAAAAAATAGAAAATTATTAAATTTGAAATAAAAATAGTGTCAGAAAAAATGATTTTATTGTAAAAGCGTGGGGTGCATGGTATCGATAGTTCTAAATATTTTATGAACAGATATGACTAGAAGGGTTATTTTGATAATATTCTGAAAAGCATCCCACGCTTTTTACAATAAAATAATTTCTTCTGACACTTTTAATATATTTTTTATTTTTTTGTTGAAATATCATAAAGCTAAATAATCACTAAAAAATATAGCAATAGCTTTATGATGATATTTTACATCTCGCATCTCGATATTTTGCATCGAAGAGCGGTGTTCCACCTTGATCACCGTTATTATTATTATCCTAGTAAGGATACGGGTCAAAATGTTTAAAATATTAAATTGTCATCGGTCCTTATTAAGTACTGGGTCAAAATCATGTTCAAAGATTCCGTTAAATACATACGTCTGAAGCTAATAAAAGCGTATTAAAAATTGAAACCACTGCTCCATGTGTAACCTGTATCGCGAGGGCAGTTTACAAACATGAAATTCACAAGCATAACTCACACCCAGACTCAAAGCAAGTACCTCTGGTATCAAAAAAGACGCTTGCCCGACCCCGGAATCGTACCGCGGGCTAGTGATCCAAACGCGACAAAGAAAAATTTTTCTTCATTCTTTCTTTTCTTTTTATTCTATAAGCAAACCGCCGCCCGGGGTAGGTTCGGGGGTGGGTTCGACGATTATGTGGGACTCTGGAAACTACTCGTCTATCCACTTAAACTCACACGACACGATTTTTGGGCATTTTTTTTCAATGAGCTCATATGGCACCCTCAGGATGGGAAGGAGACATTTGAATTCTTAATACGTGACCACACGGATATTTAATCCTACCAACGCTTTTGCACATATTACGTAATTATGGAACTAAGTTATTGGATTTAAGGAGGAGTTTATTTAAAATTACCATATAGTTTTAATACATTTATTTATAACATTAATACAAAAACACATCACAAATTGCTAAAATGGTTTATAAATGACAGAGTGATGCTGTAACTTACAAAAAAGACATTATTAGTCCTTACCTAGTCACATTGAGAATTTCCTCCTATTTTGTAGTCGGTTCAACTCAATTGCCAAATATCGAACATGTGAGGTGCCAGCATAACATTGAGTATCATAGTATATAAATTACGCGTCACGTCGTTCGTCCGCGATGGACACCTAAACTACTAAACCGATTTTAATCAAATTTGCACACCGTGTGCTGTTTGATCCAAATTGAAAGATATGATAGCTTACATCTCACTGTATTAATAGTCACAATATTATTTTATTTCAAATTATTTGTCTATTAATTGAAAGTCACAAATAAACTTAAATTCGCTCCAAACGATTCTAACAAATAACATTAACTGTTGACTGGATTGAGTAAGTATTCAATAGATGGCGCTATGTTATAAGTTAAATTAATGTATGTTAAATATGATTTAGTAAAAGTCTTAGCCATAGCCACGCTTGACCGGATCTGCTAGTAAACCAAATAAATGACAACTCCTACAAGTTTACTGAAGTTCACTCTGGAGGACACCATTTTCTTCTGGGCGGATTATTCTTCCCGTACAGTTGTTTGTTTAACCAAGATTTGACCGGAATGGAAGACACCCTGGTGACGATGGTAGGCCCAGAGGAATGCGGACAAGTGGGAGGGACCCACCCTGATGTGATGCCCCACAGGACCCCTTCAGCCACTAACGGAGCTCCAGAGTCCGGCTGTAATTTATTTTATTATAAACATTGTACATTAAAATGTATAAAGATACAAAATAGTTAGAAAGTAACAATTAAAGTACATTTAGGCGGCCATAAGGCGAAAGTCTTAAATAAGATACTAGCTGACCCGGCGAACTTTGTTCCGCGTTATAAATATTTAAAACAAAAAGAAAGTTGGACATAGGATACCTAAGATTTTTATCCCGTCCGTATAAAACCTACTTTAACAAAACGCAACTGACAGCGAAACGTTATGCTGTCTATAGTTTAATATGGCCGAAATTTGACAATTAGAAATTTTGAATTGGACTTGTTTATATTGTTGTAATTCACATAATATCTTTATAACTTATAGCCTATGTGTTATTCCGATGTATAAGCTATATTATTGTAAAGTTTCATTAAAATCCATTCAGTAGTTTTAACAAACATCCATCCATCCATCCATCCATCCATCCATACTTACAAACTTTCACGTTTATAATATTAGTAAGATTAACTGGTAGTACAGCAAGAAAAAGCTATCGATATAATATTTTAATTATGATAAACATAATAAAGTGTATAATGTGGACATAAATATAAGTGTATAATGTAAATGTACACTCGAGAGCAATGAATCCGGGTCACTTAAAGAATGTTAAAAATCTCGGAAACTAAAAATGATAGGTTAATGCAATAAATTGTATTTAATAGACAATGTAATACTCCTTAAATAAAAGTAAAAAAAATATGAGTCACCATACATTTTATTAACACAAAATTACATAAAGAAAAAAACTGCTGATCTCTCCTTAAAACAAAAATAGGAAACATGAAATTTTTGAACTTTATTACGATTTTCTTGAATTTTAATACTTCGTATTGCCTCCTCGTGCTTCCATTACTGCGTTTACGCAGTTTGGCATGCTGTACACCAAGTTCGTTATACGATTTTGGGGAATATTCTCCCATTCCTCTGTGAGAGCAATTTTGAGCTCACGAAGCGTGATTGGGGGAGGGTTTCGTTGTTTTACGCATCTGCCTAGCTCGTCCCAAGCATGCTCGATCGGGTTGATATACGGGCTGCGCGCTGGCCACTCCATACGAGTAATGTTCATCTCTTGAAGGTAGTCATTCACAATCCTACCTGTATGAGGTCGGGCATTGTCATGCATAAATATAGCATCCTCACCTAAATTGACCATAAATGGACCAACGTGATCATTGAGGATTTCTTCCACATATCTTACGCTAGTTAAAGAGCCGTTTTCTATGATCACCAGCTCTGTGCGACTTTCAGAAGAAATTCCGGCCCACACAAGTACAGACCCACCACCGTAGGCTACTTTTTCTTCGATGCATGCTTGCTTGAATCTTTCCCCTGGTCTTCGATACACTCTGTGTCTTCCATCGTGCTTGTAGAGCATAAATTTCGATTCGTCGGTGAACATAACTTTTGACCAATCTTCAATACTCCAATTTACGTGGCTCTGGGCATATCTTAGTCTTGAAATACGAAGCCCACGCTCCAGTTTAGGGCCGTTTGCAGGTCTAAGGGGTTTTAAGTTAGATTCAGCAAGCCGACGTCTTACTGCCCATGCACTTGGGTTACTTCCTCCGAGGCGTCGAAACTGATTTGTGAGTTCAGTTCCTGTGAGAATGCGATTTCGAAGCATGGTGTTCACCAAGTATCGGTCTTCTCGTGCTGTGGTACACCTGGTTCTGCCCGTTCCTGGTCTGCGTAGGTTAGAACCAGTTTCTTCGTAACGTCGGAGAACTCTTTGTACTGTTGACAGCGACACACCGACAGTCCTGGCTGTATCGCGCTGACTCCGGCCGGTTTCCAGCATTGTAAGTATTCTGGTGCATTATTCAGGCGTAAGCGACATAATTTCAGCTTGAATAATGAATATAGAGCACTATCAACATGGTTTATGTACCCACATAAATGACAGATTACAAACAAAAGCAAAACCAAATGCTGTAATTTCGTAGTTCCATCTTCGAAAGTGGCCCTTTTTCAAGTTTGATTTTTTTATGATATAACTTTACAATAACTAAGAAGTTTTAATACCTTCATTTAAGGAGTATTACATTGTCTATTAAATACGATTTATTGCATTAACCTAGCATTTTTAGTTTCCGAGATTTTTAGGATTCTTTAAGTGACCCGGATTCATTGCTCTCGAGTGTATAATAAGTATAAGTAAAATATAAAAATTCCCCACCGCACGCTGGGAAATAACGCGTGTTGTAAAAGTCAACAAAACCCAGCACGCTTGGTGGTAGGATCTAGGGGTCCGCCCTGCTAGCTACTAGATAGCGGCTAGATAGAGCATTTCCTTGAATTGCCTGCTGCATCTTAGATCATGTCATTGCTTTCCATCAAGCCAGCCTAGGGTCAAAGGCATTAAAAACAATAAACATAATATGTAATTAAATTCAATACACAATAGTCTGAGATTAGCAAAATGAGCTTTTAATCTTTTCTTATAGATGTTCAGATTACCAGCGCCTAATAGTATCCGGCAAAGAGCAAGACATTTCGAGCAATAGAAGAATTAAAGCTGAAATTAGAGGTTTGAGAAGGAATGTTGAGACGTAGAGGTAATGTATTAGAGAAACGTAGTTCACGAGATTGAGATAAGGAAACTCGGGTGTTAGAAGGTTTATATTATTGACTAGATCTGGCTGTTGTTTGGCCCTTTGCGACCATTGCGCGAGTTAGCTCTCACAAAAATAGGTACCTTGTACCTAAAAATGGCGGTCTAAAAAGAGCAACTACAGAGTTTCTTGGCGGCTTTTCTCTGTGGAACTGCATTCCAACCCGGTGGTAGATGGTAAATATTAAATTTTATTTTGTTGTTTGACTTGTCGAAAGAGCTATAATGAGCCAACTTGATTAAAAGAGTTTTGAATTTGAATTTGAACTGTCGAGGCAAGCCTCCTTCAGCTAAGGAGGGATATTAGCCTACTGCGCTAAAAACCCTTCAAAATAAGTAACATTATCCGCGTGACGTTCAATTTTCAAAGGCAGTTGAAGCTCTGTAGGTATACTGTTTATCTATATACTGTGGTAACACCAAAATAAATAGGTAAACCGCTAGTCAGACAAAGTTAAACATTGAAATTCAGAATATAATTATTTTTAGTCGTTATTTGTCTATGTTTATCTATGGTCACATGATTCTGAAACCGAACGTCCACCGCCTGCTAAAATAAGTTAGTTTAGTTTAGCTTAGATAGTTGATCCAGCTGTTTATACATGTTAGTTCACCGTCGGTGGACGCACATGTATGAAAAACTAAAAAAGTGACACAAATATAAAAAAAAAATAGTTTTACACCGGTTCGGAATACCATTCGAAAGAGAAGAGTGAGAAACTCCATGTTTTCTCTTTTATATAAAAAGGTCACAATGATGGTGGTCCCTCGAGCCCCACAGAGTCGTTTAAAAACAAACTCACCATACAAGGGCTATGATAGGTGTGCAATGATTTCAAGCAAAGACTGCCTGAGTCCAGAACTTGCTTTAGGGCATCAATTCTTGCACTGCAGTTCGGTGCTGGTATCAAATGCTGTGTAGAGATCCGCATACTGTTGTACAGCACCCTCTCTTTCGCCGTCTCCGGTAAAGTGTACTTGTCTGACTGTTGACAATATTATAGGTTCATCATCGTCGTCTTGCAATGGGGACACTGGTCGCATCTTACCATCAAACTCAAACTCAAAAGGAACTTTATTTACGTAGGTTTTATCACAAAACTCTTATAAATCGTCATATTTACAGTTACCATTATCATCATCTTACGACCCCTGTCCCACGCTAGGTGGTAGTATCCATACACACCTATCAGTCGTCATATCTACAGTCACACCTTATAGGCACAATTCCTCATTCTTACAATCATCCATCTCTTTTGGAGGATGACAAGCAAAACCATCAATCTCCTTAATCAAAGAGCTGACATTATAAACAAAAAAAATACTAACGATAACCGAAAGCAAATAGCAGATCTCAGCAAAGAAAGTGTTAGAAAAGATAGAACTCAGAACAGAATGGAAACAATAGAGAGTCACATTTTACAGACGGGAGGAATAGTAAAGGCATATAAGTTGTTAACTAACAATAAGGACTGGATCGTACATATGAAAGATAACAATGGCTTGAATGAAAACCGAAGGCAAGGAATACTAGACACTTGACTAAAGGCACTTGCCCGACCCCGGAATCGAACCGTTGATCCAAAGGCGGCACATCTAACCACTAGACCAACGAGGCATCAATAAATGAATTTGAATATTTATTGTGATTTTTAAGCTATATTGTTGTAAAGTTTCATCAAAATTTATTCGGTACTATTGGCGTGAAAGGGTATAAACATAAATCCAGACATATATACAACCATATCGTCGCTGTATAGGAAGAATTAACTAGTTACTTAAGTCATACAAAGTGTTTGGCCATTTCCAACCTAAGGCGGTGATATCTTAGTTCGAAATTTAACTAAATATTGTTGGAGACTTACAAACTTATTTCTCGCTCTACGGAGACGATATATTCTTAGAAACTTTCGCGTTTTTAATATTAGTAGGTTTAATTACCGTTATTAACGTCTACTGCCAAACATACGACGGTGCCGGTTTGGAATTGGTAGGCGACACAATGACATTGCAGACACACACCAAACACGTCATAAAAGTTTAAACAGTTTAAAAATAATATAAGATAAGACATTTTTAGCATGAGGACTAGCATGCGCCCGCGGTTCCTCACGTTTTTATTTTGAGTTTCTATATCTTCTTCTTCTCAGTCCATCAATGACCCACTGCTGAGTCGGGTCTCCTCCAACTATAAGGAGGATAAATAGTCTACTGTGCCACGCTGACCGTCTGGTCAGGGTTAGAACAGAGTTTTGTATCCAGTTTTCCTTCTCTTACAGCTAGGTTATCGGCCGCGTCGTTTCCTTCTGTCGACTCTTGCCACACCCTCAGGATGGCATGGGTTTGTGATATTGTGTATTCTAAATCCGCCACCACAGTAGAACTTTTAGTAGGAATTCTATGTTTTTCTTGTATTATATACCTTGTAAACACGACCAATGATTTGAAAAAAGCAACTAAAGATCTTGCTGTCTCTTCTGTGCACAGCAGCATCCCGAACCGGTGGTAGTTTCAGCATGAATGTGGGTGGACGCAAGGGTTGTAGGAGATCAAAAGAGATGGATTGTAAGAATGAGGAATTGTGTATAAAAGGTGTGACTGTAGATATGACGACTGATAGGTGTATGGAGCCTACCACTTAGCGTGGAACAGGGGCCGTAAGATGATGATAATGGTAACTGTAAATATGACGATTTATAAGAGTTTTGTGATAAAACCTACGTAAATAAAGTTCCTTTTGAGTTTGAGACCTATCATGAATCACTTTCGCAATCAGACAGACGGACGGTGCGGATAACTTTGTTATATAAATATGTTGTAGTTATAGATAAAGCGAAGATTATATTTCACGGAAAGTTTTGTATTAAAAAATCAGTTTGTACTCGCTATTGTTTGTTGATGGTACAAAGATTAAATGGGACTTATGGCCCGGCTTAGTTCGTTGACATTAGTACCAGTAGCGTGTAATTAATTTGACATTTCTTCTTCTTATTTCACAGCCCACCAACGTGGGGACGGGGCAGAATAGAAGAGTTCCCCACCGCACCCAATACCACGTGTTGTAAAAGTCAACAAAACCCAGCACGCGATGGATTAGAATACGTAGAATTACTACCCCAGATTAGGGCTGCCATCACCTAAATTGCATACACGGTAAACACGGCAAAAATTCCGGAGTTTTGGGCAAAATATGTTTTTTCTACGGACACAAAAAGAATTTTTATTAAATAAATAAAATAAATATAAATATCCTTGGACATTTCACACAACGCCATCTCGTCCCAAGCTAAGCAACATAATGCTTGTGTTATGGTAACGAGATGGATGATAAACTACTTATATACATTTTTTTTTGTAAATACATACATATTATAGATAGAAATGACACCCAGACTCCGAGCCAGTGCCTCTGGTTTAGACAAAGACACTTGCCCGACCCCGGAATCGAACCCGGGACCCGTTGATACAAAGGCGGCACATCTAACCACTAGACCAACGAGGCAGTCATTAAAAAAGTATTTTTTGCAATAAAAATAAAATTGACTGCCTCGTTGGTCTAGTGGTTAGATGTGCCGCCTTTGGATCAACGGGTCCCGGGTTCGATTCCGGGGTCGGGCAAGTGTCTTTGTGTAAACCAGAGGCACTGGCTCGGAGTCTGGGTGTCATTTCTATCTATAAAATGTATGTATTTACAAAAAAAAAATGTATATAAGTAGTTTATCATCCATCTAGTTACCATAACACAAGCATTAAATTGCTTAACTTGGGACGAGATGGCGTTGAGTGAAATGTCCAAGGATATTTATATTTATATGTCGGAGATTGATTCGTACACGGTAATATTTCAATGGTATTTTAATTTATTCGAGCGGCAACACTGTACTATTGACATTTTGTCCAGAGTGAAGTTGTCTGTATCAAGGTCATATCCGTCTGTCTGTCAGTTACGTCAGTAGTGCGTTCAATCGAGTCGGGCACTTCGTCTCGAGACTGCGCCTGCGCCGGGTGTGCGCACTGATATTAATACTCAGTCAAGATGGCGGACGCCAACGACGACCACGTGAACATAAATCCTTCTACATCTGCGACAGCAGCGGTGGGATCGTTTCCACAAACCTTCTGCGAGTCTTCTGAGATGCCAGCTACACAAAACCAAGAATATTTTACACCGGGATACGAGGCTGAAGAAAATATTTCGGATAGACAATCAATACCGAGGAACGACCTACTTGGCGCACCTAACCCCGAAATATGGGCGACATTCTTCAAAAATATGATGGCAGGTTTTCAGACGTCTTATCAGAAACCCTCCACGAGCGCAGCTGAATCAAGTAAATTAAAGGCAAGTGAGATCTACTTACCACCTTTTGATCCGGACGATGGCCAATCTACCGCGGCTCAGTGGTGTGCAGAAATTGAGCAACATAAGAATAACAACTCGTGGACGGATTATGAGACTAGAAATGCTGCGTTCACCCACTTACAAGGACGTGCAAAAAAATGGGCAGCGCGTGCGTATCCTTTGTGCAAGACTTGGATGGAGCTCAAGGAGCGACTCTCTCGACAGTTTGCTACGACGAAGAGGTTCCACGACTTGTTCAGGGAAATGGTGGATTACACGAGTGACCAGGCCGTGACGTACATCGAGTATTCAACCAACAAGTTGGCGCTGATAGATCGGCTAGAGACTGGTTGGGGTGAGTCCAACAAAATTGAGGTAGTAATCTCCGGGATTACTGATGTTCAGGTACGTTCAGATTTACTTAAAAATACTCCGACAAATTTCATGATACTTGACAGACATTTGAGTGCCTATCCTAACCTTAGAAACCCTAAACGACATTTTGATAAGGCACGGATTGAACCTGAAGCTAGCCATTCTAAACGATCTAAAGTTAATGATAAACCTACAGATCGGCGTTGTCATTATTGTAATAAAATAGGTCATTTGAAACGAAATTGTTTAATGTTACGTAGTAATAAGAAATTTGAGCGTAGCGTTCAATCACAGACGCCTGTTGATAAACTTCAGGATAAACTAGCACAATGTTCTTACTGTCATAAGCCTGGGCATTCTGAACTCACTTGTTTCACAAAACAAAGAAATGAGAAATCTAAAGATTTTAAGAATCCTGAGTTACAATCAAAGTTGGTTAATGTGTGTTCACCCTCTAATGATTATTTGATCGAAATGCGTGTGGGCGGATACAAGTTACAAGCACTAATTGACAGTGGTTCAGAGTGCTCGCTGATTAAAAAGGAAATCGCTGATAGTTTACCGGATAAGAAAGAAATATCGTTTACCCGCCTATCAGGAATCGGCTCGGTACCATGTTTTTCATTTAGAAAAATCACTTGTTATGTTGAGTTTGACGGATTTCATACTGAGGTAACTTTTGTGATTGCGGATTCCCATTTGTTGCCATATGATGTTATAATAGGCCGAGACGTATTCAAGACCCCGGGTTTAGTTTTCACTCTTAATAGTGATGGTGCTAAAATAAGACGTGACATCAGCGTTAATATGTGTCTTACTCAAAACATAAACTCAGATAATTTTAACACCGATTTGACGGAACAGTGTGACATAGCTAGATTGCGATCTATTTTGCAAAAATATAAAAATAATTTTACTAATGGAAATTCTAAGTCAACTGTCGGTACAGGTGCGATGGAGATTAAGCTTAAAAATCCTGATAAAATCGTACAACGACACCCATATCGATTGGCTCCGTCTGAGCGAACCATAATGCGTGAGATAATAGCTGATTTAGAAACTAAGGGTATAGTGCGGGAAAGTTCTTCGCCTTTTTCTAGCCCCGCTTTACTCGTTAAGAAAAAGGACGGATCCGACCGCCTCTGTGTAGATTATAGGGAGCTTAACTCCAATACTGTACGTGATAGTTACCCCTTGCCCTTGATATCGGAACAAATTGATGCCCTTGGACAGGCATCTTATTTTTCAAGCTTAGACATGGCATCTGGTTTCCATCAGATTTTGATGGCATCCCAGAGCGACATTGAAAAGACCGCGTTCATTACCCCGGATGGCGTATGGGAGTACCTTAAAATGCCATTTGGTCTTTGCAATGCGCCCTCAGTTTATCAAAGAGCCATTAATAAAGCGTTGAAAGGTTTAAAGGACAAAATAGCACTAGTTTATATGGATGACGTCCTTGTGTTTTCAAAAACAAAAGATGACGCATTTAATAACCTAGAACAAGTGTTATCTGCCCTATCCAAGTCTGGGTTTACTTTTAATTGGAAAAAGTGCTCGTTTTTAAAGTCTTCTGTTGAGTACTTAGGCTATGTAGTCGGTGGCAATAGTATCAGACCCAATCCTGAAAAAATAAAGGCTTTAGCGAACGCCCCTCTACCTACCTGTGTGAAGGAGCTAAGACAATTTAACGGTCTCGCTGGGTACTTTAGGAAATTCGTGCCCAACTTTTCATCTATAATGACACCCTTATACGCACTTACAAAAAAAGACGCTAAATGGCATTGGACTAGTGAGCATACAAAAGCCCATACTACTGTGGTAGGTTATCTGACATCCGCTCCTGTACTGACAATCTTTGATCCAAGCAAGCCCATTGAACTTCACACAGACGCAAGTTCAATTGGTTACGGCGCAATCTTGTTTCAAAAGGATGATAACCAATTAAAAGTTATTGGTTATTTCAGTCAGCGGACTACCGAAGTGGAAAGCAGGTATCATAGCTATGAGCTAGAGACTCTAGCAGTATTTAAAGCGCTAAAGCATTTTAGGCACTACCTGCTAGGCAGAGAGTTCAAAGTTATCACTGACTGTAACGCCTTAAAGGCATCACGTCACAAACGTGAGTTACTACCTCGCGTGCATAGATGGTGGGCATATATGCAAACTTTTGACTTCGAGATAGAGTATCGGAAAGGCGAAAGAATTCCGCATGTAGATTATCTTAGTCGTAATCCAATTTCTTGCAAAGAGGTAAACGTTTTGCGTTTAAATGATGAATGGTTACAGGCCGAACAAAAGTTAGATTCTGATATTAAGCGTATTATCGAATCAATCGAAAACGACACAATTGATGCTAACCTAAGCTCGTATACCTATAAAGACAATATACTTTATAGAAATTTTCAAGTTGATGGCAAAACTTATAGTAGAATTATAGTACCAAAAAATTTTCGTTGGCAGATAATTCAAAGATTTCATAATGAATTAAAGCATCTCGGCTGGGACAAAACGTTATCAAAAATAAGGGAACATTTTTGGTTTCCAAATATGAGCTCATCAGTTAGGGCGTATGTAGATCATTGTCTACCATGCAAAATCAATAAAAATCCATCTGGCAAAAAGCAGTCAACTTTGCATCCTATTGAGAAAATTCCAGAGCCATTCCACACAATTCATATAGACACTAGTGGCAAACTGACTGGTGGTAGGATTTGCAAAGAATACGTGATAGTTATAGTAGACGCTTTCACAAAGTTCTGTTATTTAACTGCTGTTAAGGACTTGACTTCGCGATCCGCTTGTGAAGCACTTCGAAATTTTGTTTATCTATTTGGAACGCCGAAACGAATTATATCCGATCAAGGTACTTCTTTTACGGGACAAGAATTTCAGAATCTTTGTAGAGAGTGGTCTGTCGAATTGCATGAAATTGCAAGCGGCATCAGCCGTGCTAACGGACAGGTTGAGCGGATCATGTCTATGTTAACTAATTGTTTCACAGTTGCTGAAAATCATGAGAACAAGTCATGGAAATCCGCTTTAGGCCAGGTCCAACTAGTTATAAACTGTACAGTCTCTAAAAGCACAGGGACGAGTCCTTTACATTTGTTAATCGGATGTAATAAGAGTCCACCTACGTTGAATTTCCTCACACCGACACTTGATGTTCACAATGAACAAGATTTGATAGAGCTTAGACAAGAAGCAAAAGTTAGGATGGACGAGCAAGCCAAACGCGATAAATTACGCTATGATGCGGGTAAGGCTGTGATTCGTCCTTTTTCTGTGGGTGATTTAGTTCTTGTTCAAAGAAATCCTAGGATAATCAAAAAACTAAGTGAAAAGTTTAGTGGTCCTAGTAAAATTACAAAAGTCTATCAAAATGATCGCTATATGGTAGAGCCAATATCTGGGGGTCGTGGTCAGTATGTGTGTCATGAAAGATTACGCCGATACCCCGCTTGTCTTCCAGAGTTATCTGATTGTCTAGATCCAATTATTTAATTAATAAGTGAATTGTATGTTTTTACTTCTAGAAAAGTATTCTTATGTTTTATAAGGTTTAGGTTATTGTTAACAGAGTTAATAAAACTTAATTTTGTTGATTAATGAAATGTTTTATTGGACACTGAAAGCTTTCTCGCTTTGTGAAGATACGGATTGAAAGTTTGTTCGCTTTGTCCGAGTGATCGACTGTAAAAACTGTCATTTGTGTTGAAAGCCATAACGCTTTACCGTTTAATGTGACTTGTGTTGAAAGCTATAATGCTTTACCGTTTACTGTGACTCGTGTTGAAAGCTATTACGCTTTACAGTTTACTGTGACTTGTGTTGAAAGCTATAACGCTTTACCGTTTACTGTGACTTGTGTTGAAAGCTATAACGCTTTACCGTTTACTGTGACTCCTGTTGAAAGCTGTAACGCTTTGCTGCATAAACTGTGATTTGTGTTGAAAGCCATTACGCTTTGCTGTCTAAACTGAGATCTGAGTTACGTTGAAAGTTTTAACGCTTTGCGGTATAGTCAACGAAAACTAGTTTTGATCTCCGAATGGTGCTGAAAACTACAAAGATTTACAGATTGCATGTTAAAAAAAAAAAAATTGCATTAAAATTATGAAGTATTTCTTTGTTAACTGTCGTAATTCACGAGCAGCGCGGAGCAGCACGACAATTGAACAAAGGTTGTAAGCACGTTGCGCATTACCCGTGTTGCTACTTGTGAGGCTGCAAGTGCTGCCATGGACCAACGCGAGAGCGCGTTGACTGTCAGAATGGCCGTGTCGGAGATTGATTCGTACACGGTAATATTTCAATGGTATTTTAATTTATTCGAGCGGCAACACTGTACTATTGACATTTTGTCCAGAGTGAAGTTGTCTGTATCAAGGTCATATCCGTCTGTCTGTCAGTTACGTCAGTAGTGCGTTCAATCGAGTCGGGCACTTCGTCTCGAGACTGCGCCTGCGCCGGGTGTGCGCACTGATATTAATACTCAGTCAAGATGGCGGACGCCAACGACGACCACGTGAACATAAATCCTTCTACATCTGCGACATATATATTTATATTTATTTATAATGCGGGTTATTGTGGATGAATTTTAACTAAGATTTATTTCAAAAATTGGATTTCCTCTGACAACAAAAGCGTCCGGGTACTCCCAGTCACTTTTCAAAACCCCTGCCGGACGGCACCCGGATGCCCTTCAAACTAGGACAAATCCGGGGATTTCCGGACGGATGGCAGCCTACCCCAGATCAGCTTGAGGGTGTAAAAAGGGGCGACTAAAGGAATGCTAGGGAAAGCCTCGATACATTCTCTTTTCTCAAGAGAAGAACTCGATACATTCCCCGTTTTCCGAATCTTGCTTGCTTAAGTCGGCTCTTACGACACCCTCAGGATAGTATGGTATTGTATCTGTGGTATGGGTTACTGACATTTTGTATTCTTTACTTGTATGACTTTTTTTATCAAACTCAAACTCAAAACTCAAATCATTTATTTCAATTGAACCTATTTACTGGTGTTTTTGAAAAGTCAAAAGTGAAGTTAGGAATCTAGTTGCATGTTCCAAAAAGTAGATCCTATGGAGAAGAACAGGCAAGAAACTCCATGGACACTCTTTTTATCATATTTTCTGTTACAAGCATCTGATTGGGTTACATTGATTTCGTGTTTATTTATAGTAAGCTAAGATGTGAGGACAATGTAACATATTGCACAACAGAAGTGTCCAGAAGATCAATATAAAGCTATGTAGGTATGTCAATAGCAGTTAAGGGATGACCGGCCCCAACTGGCGGCACCCGTTCACGAGCATGACGCATGTGCCAGCCATCCCCCAGCTCAACCATATTTTAGGGAACCGAAGGACCCGACACACACGACACCACCAGCATGACCTTTAAGCGAGCATGACATACTCTCAACTGCTTGTTTATATGATAAGTTATATAAATACGGTGACTACATAGTGCTCACATTTACAATTCTAAACTTCTAAACAATTATACAAAATAAAATGATAAAGGTCCTGTATAATACGAAGGTCCTGTATACTCGATATAAAAAAAAACAAAGACAAATTAGTCCTACTCAGTGGTAAAAAAAAAACAAGGAACATGAATATTTAATAAATCCATGATGTCAAAAATAATATTATGAGAAAGGTACATGTCAATAAAAGAACTAGTGAAAGTCCGGAATTAAATAATTATTACAAAAAAAGGAGTAGCAAAATATGAAGACCACATAAGACTATTTCAGTGTGGCTGCGAAGCTGGACCAGCATTTCGCCAAGCATTTTTATCATCGACATATTCATCTAATTTATAATAAGCCTGCCTACATAGTGTGCGTTTTACACATATTTTAAACTTCTTCTCGTTTAATTGAAGGATGTTGGAAGGTATTTTATTGTAAAATTTAATGCAGTTCCCCATAAATGAAGTTTGCACTTTTGATAATCTAAATTTTGGTTGAACTAGTTTATTTCCATCTCTAGTAGTATAATGATGTCGTTCGCACTGTTTACTAAATAAATGCAAATTTTTCCTAACATACATGATGTTTTCATATATGTACTGACAAGTTTTCATATCTGCTGCAAAGTCGGAATACGGCGCCATCCAAGATGGAATTTACATATAACTTAGTTACTTTCTTTAATTATGAAAGGCGCTCACATAAAATATGAATTTTATTATTTAATAACATTGATTATGAGAAACACATAAAATAGGTTATATATACCCCATAGCCTTAATCATAGAAGTTGATAAGGTGGTCGTCAAAATAATACTTACCACAACTCTAGGCCAGTAAAACACCAGAAATTTGGCAGCAATAACAACATCCATTGTGTCCGACATTCTTATCGGTCTAATAGCATTGGAGAACGCCACTGGTGCTGCCAACTGCAGCAGGGAGACATCAAAATTCACCTTCCTCGGAACGTAATTCGGGTGGATCTCAATCATTTTGATTGGCAAAAGCAATCCGTTCTTTTTGCAGTCCACAGAACCAAGCCTGACTTTGAATAACTTGATGGATTCTCTCACACTGTAAGAGACATATTTCATTTATTTTTTTTAAATTATAGAATCTACTAACTATTCATATTCAGCCCACAGATGACTTACTACCGAGGCGGGCCTCCTCCAGTTACATGGAGGGTAATTAGTCTACTGTACCACGCAGGCCAGACGGGTTGGTACAGGGTTTCGTATCAACCGAACGGACAGCAGAATCGGCTAGTTACAACATTTTATTTAGAAACAAATATTTATTGCGTTATTTAAAGTGCGAGCGAGTTAAAATGAGGACACTGCCGACAAAAGGTTTTTGAACAAAGGGACATTTGAAAGTGTTACTGAGATGATCTAACCTAACTAACAAAATACATGTATGCCAAAATGGAATCGAAAGAAGTAAATAAATAAATATCCTTGGACATTTCACACAACGCCATCTCGTCCCAAGCTAAGCAACTTAATGCTTGTGTTATGGTAACGAGATGGATGATAAACTACTTATATACATTTTTTTTTGTAAATACATACATATTATAGATAGAAATGACACCCAGACTCCGAGCCAGTGCCTCTGGTTTAGACAAAGACACTTGCCCGACCCCGGAATCGAACCCGGGACCCGTTGATCCAAAGGCGGCACGTCTGACCACTAGACCAACGAGGCAGTCAAAAGTGTATCACTACATAGTATCACTATCACTATCACTACATATTATAAAACAAAGTCGCTGTCGTCTGTCCGTCCTTATGTATGCTTAAATCTTCAAAACTACGCAACGGATTTTGAAGCGGTTTTTTTTAATAGATAGAGAGATTCAAGAGGAAGGTTTATATGTCAATATTGCACCCGTGCGAAGCCAGGGCGGGTTGCTAGTATAAAATAAAAATACTTGATCGAGATGCAAGAGACAGAGATAAGTAGGTGGAAATCTTTGGTGGAGGCCTTGGTCAAAAGACAAGCTGGTGTTGGGAAAATTATTGTACATTACTACGTATTTAGTATTGTATAAGCTAAGATAACAGTAACAAAGGCTTTTAAGTATGTATATACTGAGATGCGAGACTCGTACACTAATTGACACGACCAAATCCAGTTTGTTTTGGTTGAGGTCCATTTAAGTTGGCACCGACCTCAAATCTTCTGACATTGCAAAATGGGAAGCCATTATGAAAGGAGGGGAGTGAAGTGACTTCTAATGGTTAGGAATTGTATGGTATCATTTGTGTTCGTGAATTATTATGTACGTTAAAGGTTAGATCAACTGCAGCAATTCGTTTTTTTTTTAAGTACTTATATAAAAATAAGTAAAAGTACGTAATTGTTAGCAAATTTTTCGCTTTCGTCTATTTTGAAGTCGATTTACAGTTTTGTTAGGAATTTAATATTTTGTTAACAATTTTTTGATTCTTATGAATTGTTCAATCGATTAAAATGACGGAGGTATGCGGTAACAAAGTCTAGTGCCGCCTTTGCAACAACGGGTCCCGCGTTCAATTCCAGGGTCGGGCAAGTCTTTGTGTAAAACAGAGGCACTTGCTCGGAATCTTGGTGTAATTTGTGCTCGTGAATTACATGTTTGTAAATTGCCCCCGTGGTATAGCTAACGCAGGTGTTTCGTTCAAAAGAAAAAAATAGATAAAGAAAAAACATCCCGCCTCCGAATTGAGAAACTCCTTTTTGAAGTCGGTTGCAAAAATGCACTTAAAAATAAAAAAAAAACATCTCAGCCAGACTTACTTGAGAGGGAAACCAGACTTACTTGTAAAATTCTCCCGCAGACGACAATACCCAGTTTTTGTTCACCAGGGCGCCAGTAGTATAGTGAGCACCTTTTCTTTGAATTGATGCAACGTAGGGAAATTTCCCCAAAGCAGGCGACTCGTCCTTTCTTTCATCACTATAGCAGCCATTGAGTATTTTACCTATGTTTAATAAAAATAAACTTTAAAAATGAAATAGACTTAAAATCATTCGTTCAGAAACTCATTCAATCATTCCGAGAGCATCTTTATTTGTTTGGGGTCTATAATCTTTGAAAGATAATGTCAGACTCATAGTAGGTACTCTCATACAGTTCATATGCTACTTATTCTTTATTACATTACTTAGTAAGGTGTACAATGTTTTGGCTGGCAGAGATAACGGTTCCGAGAGAACACAATTTATCATTCCAACTTGTAGGACGTTTAGACCGTGCCTCTGTTTCGTGGTATCTCTTACAGTTTCGCTACGGGTGCACACCATTATTGAGTGGTATAAGTTTTCTCGTGAGGGCATTTCAATAACAGTACTCCGAACCGGTGGTATTTTCAGTATGAATGTGGATGGACGGATTGTGTGAATGACGACAATAAAATAAAATATAAATAAATATCCTTGGACATTTCACACAACGCCATCTCGTCCCAAGTTAAGCAACTTAATGCTTGTGTTATGTAACGAGATGGATGATAAACTACTTATATACATTTTTTTTTGTAAATACATACATATTATAGATAGAAATGACACCCAGACTCCGAGCCAGTGCCTCTGGTTTAGACAAAGACACTGGCCCGACCCCGGAATCGAACCCGGGACCCGTTAATCCAAAGGCGGCACATCTGACCACTAGACCATCGAGGCAGTCACAATGAAAGTAGGTTGAGTCCCACTTAACCCGGCTCGCGTTTTGCCGTCCGGTATCCGGATTATTGTAGGACTTAAGGTGTATGCTCCAGGGTAGCCCGCGAAATTCAAATTTTCTAACGTTTTTTGCAATTTGCAGGGCAGTGCTAGGTTGTATGATGATGAACATTTGATTAGCGGCTGTAAGACGTATGTAGTTACAGAGTTATAATCATCAAACTCATCAATACAACCCTACAAGCTCATAAAGGTGCAAGAATGACTTTGACGTTGAAAAAGGTTTTCTTGCACCTTTATGAGCTTGGAGGGTTGTATTGATGATTATAATTATATAACTACATACGTCTTACAGCCGTGAATAACATTTTAATCAACATACAACCTAGCACTGACCTGCAAATTGCAAAAAACGTAAGAAAATTTGAATTTCGCGGGCTACCCTGGAGCATCCACCTTAAGTTTTCCTTCTCTTGCGGCTAAGTTTTCGGTTTTGTGATTTCCTATTGTCAACTCTTACGAAAAATCTTACTCGATAAATATTATTCTTTCATATCACTAAACTAAGCCTATTTTTGCTATTCGTCAAAAACACTGCGACATTATCCATTATCTGGAGAATCTAAACAACTATAATAGAACTGTCACTCAGTAGCAAATTTATGGCTAGGATTAATTATTTTGCTAGTAAACACTTCAATGACTGCCTCGTTGGTCTAGTGGTAAGATGTGCCGCCTTTAGATCAACGGGTCCCGGGTTCGATTCCGGGGTCGGGCAAGTTTCTTTGTCTAAACCAGAGGCACTGGCTCGGAGTCTGGGTGTCATTTCTATCTATAATATGTATGTATTTACAAAAAAAATGTATCTAAGTAGTTCATCATCCATCTCGTTACCATAACACAAGCATTAAGTTGCTTAGCTTGGGACGAGATGGCGTTGTGTGAAATGTCCAAGGATATTTATTTATGTGGTATGTGGTAGAATAGAATACATATTGGGACATGTGTTCACCAATTTTAAACTAACCCTAGACCACTGCTAGACACTTACTACTGCTACAACTCAGCTCATAAATGGCCCACTGCTGAGTCGGGCCTCCTCCATTTACGTGGAGGGAAATTACCTTACTGCGCCACGAACGATAACCTGCTATCAAATTTGATACGAACGAATCACGCAGTGATGCCAGATACAGCCACACAGATACGACAAACTTTAAACACCTCTCTATTTGTCGGCCGTATTTATATCCCTCTGGGAAAATCATAAATATCGGTGCTACAATTCCGTGAGTCGAGATTGTTTTTGGGAAATTTCCTTTTATAATCTTCTTTTCAAATTTGAAAAATATAATAACGGTGATCAAGTTGGAACACCGCTCTTCGATGCAATAGCTAATAGAGATGTAAATATCATAAAGCTATTGTTATATTTTTTAGTTATTATTGAGCCTATTGATCAATAATCACTAAAACTTATGATATTTCAACTAAAAAATAAATAGTAGTTTAAAAAATACGCTTTTTTAGAAAATCGAACTAAAAAATAGAAAATAAATTTGAATTAAAAATAAGTGGTGAGAAAATAGTTATTTGTGCAACAAGAGAGCAAAGTCGTTTTTTGCTGCGAGTGCTGATATTGAATCCCGAGCAAGCGAAGGAATCAATGGTTGAATCACGAGCGTAGCGAGTGATTTAAAGTTGATTCCTGAGTGTTACGAGGGATTCAAAGGCACGAGATGCAAAAAAATTTGCTCTCGCGTAACACATAACTTTTCACTTCAGCAGCGACAACACTTTAAGAGATGAAATATATTACGTAACATTTTTGAAACCAGAATTAAATATTTATAGGATAAATATCAGTTTTTAAGCAGTAAATACTTATTTTCGTTTAAATACAACAATAAGTAAAAAAATCAATAATTTACATTATAAGACATAATCATTTTTGCTAAAGGAGACAATTTTGCTTGTTCGATGAATAGGCCCCCTATAAAATTTCGGTGTATAGTAATGAAACATATATTGATCTATTCCTTATAATATTTGGCTTACAATGGTATATATTAGATAGACATGGTTTACCCGGAATACTGAGAAATACGACAAAAATGTGAACATCAAAATAACCTAAAAATCAGATCTAAACTAGAGGGCTAGTCAAAAATAACTACTAGCCATCATTATAATTTCATAGTCATCTCGGTTAGACTTTAAAAATAAATGCCCTGTTTTCCATACCTAATAAATTAGTTACATTTTGATTAGCATCACACGGTTAATAAACGTCACCATATCCAGTGGGCCTAACAAAAATTGTCTCCTTTCTTTAGTTAGTACGAAATTCCGAACGTGTTTGTCTTTGAGGTCGAATTCAAAATCGGAGCTGTTAGTGCTGGGGCTTTGTCTCTCTCTTTTCTATTGGTGGGAAAGAGATAGAGTGTCAATGTTTCGAAATTTAATTAAAAAGTTACTTTGTCTCACTCAGTGAGCAAAACCTACATGTTTGAGCTACTGAAGTGAAAAATGATTTTATTGTATCGATTTTCTAAGCGTATTTTTTTAGATTTATTTTAACTATTATTTTTTCAAAAATAATTTAGATGTTATTCCAAATAGAATGACACCTCGATCATTATTTTCGGAGACTGCTGAAAAATCTTGACTAAAATGGCTCTTGTTGACTAGATGTTGACTATTTGAGTTGAGTTATAATTTATATTTTCTATTAAATCCGCTTTTATTTTTTTCAGCAGTGGACTAGTGGGCTGATGATGATGATCATTATAATTACGTCCAAAGAACTTTAGCACACAGTGAAAGTTAGCACATGCCATCAACCAATAGCCTGGATTACAAGGCCAATGAGACAAAATATTGATTATTGCTCAAGTTGTTTGGTAATTAATCACATACCTACCATCATTCTTGTTGCTATCCTCTTCTTGTTCAGAAGAATTTACATTATTTTCATCCTCCCATAAATCTTCCGCCATAATTATTGCTTCTCTTTTAACTAGACTAATTAATATCACAAACTTAACAAAAATTAAACGAGCCATATAAAATTTTATCAGAAGTACTAGACGCTCATAACTTATAAAGAGATTTGCTGCTACGCGATATAGTGCAGGTGTTAAATATTACTGCAACTATACAAAAGATAAAATGTCCCACCTAATTGAATGGGCGATTAACGAGCACAGTTTTAATCGTCCATTCAATTCAATGAAGCCAATGCGATAAAAAGAAGAATGGTTGTTAGGTCGTTACACCTGCTTCAGTCTGTAAAGACATGCAGCTAGTCTGCACTATAATGCTGTGCCTAGTACATAGTATTTTGGGCGGTTTTATTGTAAACAAAAATGCAAATAGCTTAAGGTTGGATGGTGGTACATATCGAAATTTTTTATGTTCACATTCATAACAGCAGCCGCATTGTTAAGTTTTGTGACTTTCAGTCAGTTATTTTTTACAAATAGATGTCGCTATTTATAAGTCCGCGTTCCGGAAGGCGCTGTACTGGTAGGCATCACACACGGAGCACCGACGACCTGGTTAATGCGATGCGATGCGGGCGGCCCAGGACCTTTGTGGAGATCCTTGGGGGAGGCCTATGTCCAGCAGTGGACGTCTTTTGGCTGAAATGATGATGATAATGATTTACAAATTGCTGCATAAGATGGAATCGGTAGTTGCTTTGTCACTTTCAAATTAATAATATGAGTAGGATTTTTCTACAATGTCATACAATGCATTATCCAGACTGGCAAAAAGAACAAGAACTGAAGAACAGCCCATAAATGACTCCCTGCTGACTAACGCCTCCTCGAATGACATGGACGGTAAGCCTACAGTGCCAAGCTGGCCAAAAGGTTTCGCCAAACCTTCAACCAGTCAATAAATCGATGAAATCTCAAGCTCAACACTCATCTGCAAGACCTCTGGACACCGTGAGCGATTTCTGCGTGCAACAAAATTTGAAGCGATAGATTTATCTGTTTCTTTGTACTTTTGAAGACAACTATCATCTAGTCTCTCCCGCGACCAAGACTGCTGCAAAGCATTCGAAACTTTGGAAATTAAATAATGTAATATACGCGCGATAAATCCGTTAAAAATGGTTTGATTTCAATGTGTAATAATCGCGAAAACCTAAGAAATCTTAGTATACATATATTATATGATTATATAATGAAAAACCATGTGTTTTATTTACTATAATCCGAGAAATACGCCTCTCGTCACAGATCAATTGCATTACGCAAAAGCTTCTAGCTTTTGACGTCCAGGTGGTCCGTTTGGGTTTGAGTAAGGAGAAAAATCTCCGAACCGTAAGCCAAGAAATAATCTAAAACTATAAATATTTTCCCTTGCAACTTGCAACATAACATTATTTGAGTTCAACAATAGCGTTTGCTTAACCGGTTCAGTTATGTTTAACAAACAATTACGAATAAGTCCATTTAACCGTGGTTAGTTAACTTAAAAGTGTTCTACAAAATTGTACCTCTTCATTTAGGATACATTTTAAGTTGTTAAGTAATCATGAATTTCTTAGACGTGTTACCGTATTATATTATGTTAATCATAGATTTAGGATCTGTCTTAGTGCATAATGGTAAGAGCTTTTTATACTAGGAGGTTCAAATAATGTAAAGAGTTTAGTTCAATGTGATGCCGAAATAATCAATTCGATTCTGCACTATCCGGTTACGACCTCATCTACAGGGTAGTTTAAAAAGTCAAAAAGGTATTCATATTATACTGTCCATTTGGAATCGATAATACAAGCGATGTGAAAAAAAACATGTTAAAATTTTTGCACATATCTTTGCATGCACATCTTTGACCGTTAATTTCGGGCGGTATTGAGAAAATCATAACCTGTAAAGTAATAAATAAATAAATAAATATCCTTGGACATTTCACATAACGCCATCTCGTCCCAAGCTAAGAAACTTAATGCTTGTGTTATGGCAACGAGATGGATGATAAACTACTTACATACATTTTTTGTTGTAAATACATACATATTATAGATAGAAAACACCCAGACCCGGTACAAATACTTGTAGGTCGTACAAATATTTCTACCGTGCGGGAATCGAACCCGCGACATGCTGCGCAGCAGTGGATCGCTCAACCACTGCGCCAACCGTGTCGTAATGTAAAACTATTTTCTAAGTAATCTTTATTGCAGCTATAGTAACCACAAAGCCTGAACTGGAGTGTGAGTTTCCTCCGAAAGTAGAAGAGGACCTAACCCATGTCCGCAGAAAAAGACTGACCACTATTGAAGGACTTGTTTGCCTAGAGGATTATCCATATACCGTGTCCGTAAGGTTCGTAGCCGGATCTTTTGCTATACCACTAGAGTTTTTTGCGGTGGCAAATATAGCGCGGCCCCCGCCAGGTATTCCCCTCACCTGGATAATCAACGTTTGCAAGTGACACTGAAGCTGTCAGCTCATAGAAAGTGGTTTTGTTCAGCTTCTCTTAATCCACTATACTTCATCTTGGTATTTTTTTGTTGTAAAAAATCTTGACGCTGTAACGAATAGCATGCTACATACTTTACCCGAAAAATCTGAAGTAACAACATCAAGAAATATCGTCTACAAATGCGAGAATTACCAAAAATTCCTACACCGCGATAGCGAAGTTAAAAGAGCAATTCGCACGGTTAAGATATCCCTAACTACAGTTATCGGGGGATAGGCGCTGTGACCTGTAGCCAGACATACTACCTCGTCTGGCTGGATGAACATCCCTTTGCTATTGAAGCTAATTGTTTGCAGGATCCATGGAAGGCATTGGTGCGGTGGAGCTATTGTCAGCAAGCTTTGGGTTCTCACGGCAGCTCAGTGTTTTGATTAGTGAGTGTTTTTTTATTTACGAACATGGCTTGATCATATGGGCCCTTTCTTTGGGCCGACGGTTCACGTGAGGATTCTTTTTTTTTTATGATTATGGAAGCTCTATCTCTGGTCTTCCGCTTGACACTATTTTTTGGGACACCCTGTAGGTATATTAATACGTAAAGGAAAAACTTTCTACCCCTTTTACGAATATTGCGCGGAATGAGGAGTATGACGTTTCCCTCATAAAGTTTATATAGTTAAGTAGTTCGTTCGTTCGGAGTTCGGGGAGCTGCGAAAGATCTTCTCGTCCACAATACCGCAGTGTCTGAAGGCAAAAGTCTTCGACCAATGTGTGTTGCCAGTGATGACATATGGAACAGAGACGTGGTCGCTCACTATGGGCTCCATCAGAAGGCTCAAAGTCACTCAAAGGGCAATGGAGTGTGGAATGGAATGAGTGGCAGTGGGCAGGGCAAATCGCTCGCAGTACCGACGTGCGACGCCCGATGGGGCAGAAAAGTCCTCGAGTGGCGACCGCTTTCCGGAAGGCGCAGTGCTGGTAGGCCTCCCACACGGTGGACTGACGACCAGGTTCAGGTCGCTGGAAAGCAATGGATGCGGGCGGCCCAGGACCAGCCTTTGTGGGGATCATTGGGGAGGCCTATATCCAGCAGTGGAAGTCTTTTGGCTGTAATGATGATGGTGAAATGATGGGTTATGTAGTGCAGAATTATATCTTAATATTCTTTTTTTTTTAATTGTGTCCTATAAAGAAACGAAAACTATGCATTTGATCTTCAGCAGTGTTGAAAAAAAAAACAACATTTTGTGTAATGTCTTTCCTTTAAATTTATTTTAGTTAGTGGCATACAAACGCGTATAGGTAGTAAATAACATTTTAATTCTATTATTCGATACGGTTTCAAGAGTCCAAAATATTTGCCCACAGTGTAACGGTTGCTGAAGTGACCATACGAGCTGGCTCCGTGTTCAGAGACTTCGGCGGCACCCTGCTATCTGCGGTTGAGATCATGCGGCATCCGGACTATAAGATGGATCAGTACTACCCTGAACACAACCTTGCCATGGTCAAGGTATGATATGAAGACAGATTAGTACGAGGACTCATCAGCTGCAGCAACCAGCGTATATTGAGCTTTAGCCTTTTAGACACCTCCTTATCCCACATTTGTACTGTTAGTTAAGATTATTGTTGTATTAGAGCGACAAACAAGAGGTTCTCTGTCTACTATACAGCTGAGTGAGAGAGAGAACCAACAAACTCTTGTTTGTCTGTCTTACCAATATCAACAATACATATCAATACATAGTATAAAACAAAGTCGTTGTCATCTGTCCGTCCCTATGTATGCTTAAATCTTTTAAACTACGTAAAGGATTTTGAAGCGGTTTTTTTAATAGATAGAGTGATTCACTATGAAAGTTTTTATGTATAACTAGCGGCCCGTTCCGGTTTCGCACATGTTTCCGCGGCTACCGCCGCGGGGCAAGCTAGTAGAATAATAAATTATTTACGATTGGCGTATCCGTTAGTGTGTTTGTGTGCATGATAGATCCGTGTCAATCAAGACTTTATTCACCTATGTTTGAGGAAAATCTAGCCAGGCCTTTGGATATTAAAGCTTGTGTTCTAGTCGTTTAAAGTCAAAGTCAAGTCAAGTCAAAGTCAAATCATTTATTTTGCTTATGACACAATGGACACTTACAAATTGTCAACATATTAATAAAATGTGTACAAAGCAAAGTAATATAGTCTACCACCAGTTCGGAACGCGGCCACTGCTGAGAAGAACTGGCAAGAAACTCAGAGGGCTTGTCATTCTTTTCTTGTTTATTACTTTGCGGTCCTATTTAGAATTTAATAAATATATATTACCCAACAAATTCCATATACAAACTATTCTATTGGATCTGAAAAGCGGCAACTGGAACGTGAATATTAAAACAATACAACATTATTAAAATAAACTAAAACTTCCTTGGTCTAGTGAGCCGACCAACCCCAAACAGCAGCACCTGTTCACAAGTATAACGCATGTGACAGCCATCGATCTCCTCAATCATATTAAAGGGAAGTAACCGACCCGTCACATGTCGCTACCGCTGCTCAGAGTATTTTAGTGAGCATGACAACTCACCAACCAAAGCCTGATCAGCGGTAAAGAAAGAAAAAAAATTGCTTGAAAATTGCGTTCGAAAAAAATTTAGTGGTGGCGTAGGATTTACAACAACGTTCTCTCGATTAGGGGAGAAAATGTTCTTCTACTTATACTGAGTGCCTTATATACAGCCTAGTTGTTCTTGTTAATTATAATATCTGGATGAACGAGCTTTGCTCAATATTTTTTTTTTATAAATTGTGTTTTTTGGAAATTATATTTAAGTACGAATTACGCAACCACTCGTGTTACTTAACAACGCCATCTGCTGTTGTGCTCACAAAAAAGTAGTCTAACCTCAAAGCAAACACTCATTGACTTCGTGTTACTTAACAACGCCATCTGCTATTGCCATTATTCGCCAATAGATGTCAGGATTCCTAGTTAGATCGATTTATCGCCCCCGAAACCCGAATAAAATGTCATTTTCTAAAAATGATTCCTAGCTAGATCGATTTATCGCCCCCGAAACCCCTATAAAATAAATTTCATGAAAATCGTTGGAGCCGATTCCGAGATTCCAATTATATATAGACAAGAATTGCTCATTTAAAGATATAACTAATAAGATAAGACATTTTGATTAAAGATGAAGTGAAGGAAAATGTTGATCTCTCTCTCGATGTGTATAATTACTCGATGTGAAACTAAAATACATAATTCTATAGATGTCATACCTGAGTTAAAAAATGTGGTTCCACATCCAGTTAGAGTTGAGGGTTCGAAACATCACTTATCGCTCGGGTCTGGATGACGGAAATATTGTGAAAACAACTTTCTTAATTCGTCCTTATAGTGACTTATTTAGAATCCATAATGCTACTGGCACGGAATAGGGTGGAATCCCGAGGCTGTCGTATAATGCGCCAAAAAACGACGAGGTACACCACAGCTGATGATGATGATTGTTTATGTCCTAGCTGAACCTCCCCATCACCCTGAATAGCCGCACGCAGCCGATCCCACTGGCTCCAGCAGATGCTGAACTACCAGTCATGTTTGGAGAAACGGTCGTCACAGGATATGGTGCTGTGGTAATTAATATAACTCAATATCTGGATGACAGAGCTTTGCTCGGTTTTTTTTTTTATAAATTGTGCTTTTTGGGAATTATATTTAAGTACGAATTACGCAAACACTCATTTACTTCGTCTTCCTTAACAACGCCATCTACTGTTGTGCTCACAAAAAAAGTAGTATTATTATTCGCCAATAGATGTCAGGAATTAAGTCTAACATCACCGCAAACACTCATTGACTTCATGTTACTTAACAACGCAATTGTTGTGCTCACAAAAAAGTTGTATTATTATTCGCCAATAGATGTCAGGATTCCTAGCTAGATCGATTTATCGCCCCCGAAACCCCCTTTATACTAAATTTCATGAAAATCGTTCGAGATTCCAATTTTACATATACAAGAATTGCTCATTTAAAGATATAATTAACGACTTATATAGGCTAAAGAAGCTCTTTTGAAACAGTGGTTGGAAAGCTGCGTAACAGAGAAGAGCAGGCAATAAAGTCTAGCTAGTCTAATGCTAGTTTCCTTGTCCTTGTCTTGTCCCACGCTAGGTGGTAGCCTCCATACACTCTGAGCCTCATAATCTACATTCATGTTATACATGTTCTCATCCACACAATCTATCCATCTTTACCCACAACCCTTACGGCCATCCACTTTCATGCTGAAACTACCAATGGTTCAGCACGCCGACGTCCACAGAGAAGAGCCGGCTAGAAACTCTGTAGTTACTATTTTAATAACTGCATACGGACCATATCCTTGAGCGTCTCATTAGTGGTATACAATCTATCTATTCTTTGAAAATCCGTGTGGTGATTTAAAATACATGGGTCACCTCCTCATTCCATCCTGAGGGTGTCGTAAGAGCCGGCAAAAGGAAAACGACAAGGCCAAAAACCTAGAAGGAAACCCACCCAAGCCAGCGTGGCTCAGTAGGCTAGTAACCCTCCATGTAGTTGGAGGAGGCCGGACTCGGCAGTGGGTTATTATGGGCTGCGTAGTATTAGTAGATTCTTCGTAATGTGTCCTATGGAACAGGTGACAGGACAAATTCGAGATGGCCAGAATCAGGAGCTGAGGCGGATGCTGACGCGCGAAGTGCCCCGTGCTGAATGTCGCAGACTTTACGCCAAGGATTACCAGCTGCAGCACGACCACATGTGTCTCCAGAGCATTGTTAAGGGCGTCGCTTTATGTGCTGTTAGTATTATTACAGTATACTTACAAAAGTACAGTCATCGCCAAACTTTAAGGCCGCTCCGAAGCTAGCCGCATTACTCTGCCTGCGCAGAACACAAAATCTGGTATCAGTGGGACGTACGCGGGGCGGGGAGGCAGGGCACGCCTCCGCGCTGTCTTCCACCCGCAAGCGTCCTCGCCATCCGCGCGTTAGTGTGAGTGTGCTACGTTCGTATTGGTTATGAAATGTACGATGCGCAATTTCATACCGACGCGACGGCTACATTCAGAGCGGCCATAGATAAAGATTGGCGAGGCCTGTACTAGGATATCATAAGTCGGCAACAGGTCTTACACTTTCATACTACAAATACCGTTTAACTGACACATTGCTCGAAATGCCTATGGATTTTAGGTCGTGGATCCTATGGTCTAGTCGTCAGATGTGCCGCCTTTGGATCAACGGGTCCCGGGTTCGATTCCGGGGTCGGGCCAGTGTCTTTGTCTAAACCAGAGGCACTGGCTCGGAGTCTGGGTGTCATTTCCATCTATAATATGTATGTATTTACAAAAAAAAATGTATATAAGTAGTCTATCATCCATCTCGTTATCATAACACAAGCATTAAGTTGCTTAACTTGGGACGAGATGGCGTTGTGTGAAATGTCCAAGGATATTTATTATTATTATTATTATTATTTATTATAGAGCAGCAGTAGCATGATACCATGTGGTGATGGATTTAGAATAGCACAGTGTCACCACCCCATTCTATCCTGAGGGTGTCGTAAGTGCCGACAAAGGAATTGACAAGGCCGAAGAGTTAGCCGCAGAAGGAAGACTTGAAACGAAACTTTGTGCCAACCCGTCTGGCCGAAATGGCACAGTAGGCTAATTACCCTCCACGTAATTTGAGGAGGAGTTGTTGTAAATACTGGTAATAATAATATTGGTGCTGAAATTATTTTCTTTTCTGTTCAAGCATTTGTGTCTCACTCTGGCTCAAGCTGAAAATCAGCTCTACAGGAAACTATAATGGTTAGATGCAGCCAATTAGACACATCATTGTATACTAGTGGTTGCCACCTTCTGTTTTTTTTCTTTTATATTGTATGTCATAAACATTTTATTTCTTTCTTAAAATTGCCATAAAATTTAAACACAAACTCAAAAGGAACTTTATTTACGTAGGTCTACGAATAATAAAACGTAGGTTTTATCACAAAACTCTTATAAATCGACATATTTATTATCATCTCACGGCCCTTTACCCACACTTTGAGAGGAAGAAGAAGATAATGTAACTTTTTCTTTTATTTTTCACTAGTGGCCCGCCCCGGCTTCGCCCGTGCAAAGCGGGGGTGGGTTAAACATATAAACCTTCTCCTTGAATCACTCTATCTATTAAAAAAAACCGCTTCAAAATCCGTTGCGTAGTTTTAAAGATTTAGGCATACATAGGGACGGACAGAAGAATGCGACTTTGTTTTATAATATGTAGTGATAATTTATAATTGTTATCAGGGTGACACTGGCGACCCGGCGGTTAATTTTAACGGATTGGATCGCACAGGCACTTTGTACGGCATTGCCCTGTTTTCCGGCACCGAAGAGTGCGCCTACAAGTCCAAACCAGGAATATTTGCGCAGGTAACGGGTTTTTCGAATTTAACATCAAGTGTGTTGCGAGTCTTGAGAGTTTAATGTGTCTGTGGTCTGTATGTCGCATCCCAGATCCTGAGTGAATGTACAGACTTTGCAAAAATAATTTTTCAGCCTCCTTTAATAAGTCAATATTCCGTGTGGTGACGAATTTAGAATTCACACTGTCACCCCGACAAAACAAAATGTTATGATCGAAAACCTGGCCGCAAGAGAAGGAAAATTGGACACATATTTTTTTTACCCGGAGTAAAGTCCTTCATGGACTTCCCGTCAGCCTTGGGGATGGCCGACGGGGGTGTGTGGGAATCTCCTCCAGATTAGAAAACAGGGTGCACTGTCCCGCGCGTCGCAGTCGTCGCGTCGTCGAAACTCACGGGGCAGTCCCCGTGAGTTTCGACTGTATCTTCACGGTGACACGTAACGCTACACCAACCCGCCTGGCCAGCGTGGCATAAGTAGTAGGATAATTACCCTCCATGTAGTTGGAGGAGGCCCGACTCAGCAGTGGGTCATTTGAGAGCCGAGTAGTAGTAATAGTAGCAACTACTACACTTTAACTAAATTTGTTATTGGGAGCAGGATATAGTCCGACTGTGCATGAAATTTCATTCTGGCAGTTTTGTTGAGGTCGAAAAGGAAATGTTATAACGTTTTTTTTTCGTTTTATTCAGGTGTCGTACAGTCGAGGATGGATTGACAGAGTAATAAAAGATATACCGGAACACACTGAGAGTATGGAGAGTGAAGAAAATGTTGTATAATTAAAACTATAATGTTTATAAGTTCCTGTAAATAAATGTTCGATTGTAAACCCAAGTAAAACTGTTTTAATATAATAACAAAAACCCCACATTTTTTATAGGCAATTACATCATAAAAATAATTCCTCCAAAATTCACGCCTGTGACACCAACAAACAGCGATTAATCAATCAGTTATCAGAATCTTGCACATACCTACTAATACAATGTACGGTTAGAGTGTTTACATCAATGATATTTTATATTATAAAATCATTGTTTTACATCCGATTTATATGTTATTCTGGAATAGCTAGAATAGAAATTATATAAGCTCAGGTCCTAGATTGTCTGTATACTAATTTTATTTAAATCAGTTCAGTAGTTTTGCCGTGAAAGTACGATAGACAGGCAGAGTTGCTTTCGATTTATAATATTAGTAAGGATAGTTGGAATGGTTTTAGCATCGCGTTATTAATCAGAAATGATACTTATCAGATTTCGGAACGCAGTCAGTTGTCAAAATCAGCTGTCAGTACTGTCAAACAATCTTCGAGGTTATGTTTGGATAAGGTAAAATTTTCGCGAATTTACCGAAATCACGATAGTTTTGACACAATTAGTCACTCAATATTAGTTAAATAAAGTGTTATATGATAAGTTTAACAAGAAAAAAGAAATTTCAGGTGTCTATAAGTGACGTTTGGTCTATTTTAGGACTGTAACTATTTAGGCCGAATTCTGTTCAAAGGTGAAGGTTTTGGGAATGATTTAACAGTTGCAGCAGTTCTGGCTAGCCCTCTCGCGGCTGTCGGTGCCCTGAAATGGACGAATTGAAGCATAGAGCTGGTGAAAAGTTCGAAGCATTACACGTAAGTGACTCCAGTATTTATGTTTTCCTGGTATATTCGCGCCAAACAAACTTTGAAAGTCGAATACTTTTTTGCACAATCAAATTAAAATGAGCCCATAATGTTTATTATTGTGTGGTAAAATGGTGTCAATGACTTGTCTAATCATGACCCTGAAGTTATGTAAGTGTATATTGTTATGGTGCACATTTTTATCGTTGTTATACTTAGTATCAGATGAATTCTGTATAATTTGTACTGAACAATTTAACAAACTTAAATAAACTTTTACTTTACTCAGTCCATAGATGCAGTGCAGTGCAGCAGTGGGTCTGCTGAGTTGGGCTTCCTCCAATTTGGAGGATAATTTTGCCTACTGTGCTACACTGGCCAGACAGGTTGGCACAAGGTTTTGTATTAAGTTTTCCTTCTCTTATCAAGCCGGGTTTTAGGGTTTGTCATTTCCTTTTGTTGACACCTACCACACCCTCAGGATAGAATCGGGTGGTGACATTATGTATTCTTAATCTGTCACCACATGGGCAAAATAATAATTAACTTTTAATGTATTAAAAGGAAGGCGCAGTGCTGGTAGGCCTCCCACACGGTGGACCGACGACCTGGTTAAAGTCACCGGAAAGCAGTGGATGCGGGCGGCCCAGGACCGGCCTTTGTGGAAATCCTTGGGGGAGGCCTATGTCCAGCAGTGGACGTCTTTTGGCAGAAATTATGATGAATGTATTAAAAATATTTAATGTTATATAGATATAAAATACCTCCAATTATAAAAGAGGAACATCATGCCTAGGTTTTCACTTTATTAAAATAAAAATATCAGGATACAAACACTTAGTAAGTCAATCAATGTAGAGAATTTCTGTTGATTGGAATTTATTATAACTATAATGAATTAGTTACTTTATGCCAGTTAAAATGCATTATTGCAACCAAAAGATATGGTTCGAAAGAGTCCTAGTTTCATGTTGGCTCTTCTCTGTAGTGGAGCACTCCAATTCAGTGGTATTTTCATGGCTTACTATGAAATAAAATGTTTTATAGCAAAAACTATTTACCTAAAGCTGATTTTAAGTTTGAGTTTCAAATTTTATACTATCACTACATGGTTTCTGTAATAAACATGTTAATTAATATAATATTTTTTTTATTATGAATATTTCAGGTGGCAGCAAAAACTGCAGCAGACACAGGAAAGTCCAGGGTCCATGATGTTATATCTCAGACCTCGGAAGCTATAAACAAGGTATGGCAACCACACATCTTTAGATCTGAGTGTTGTTTAAAAGACCTTACTACTAATTTTGACTGCCTCGTTGGTCTAGTGTATCTATAATATGTATGTATTTACAAAAAAAATGTATATAAGTAGTTTATCATCCATCTCATTACCATAACACAAGCATTAAGTTGCTTAGCTTGGGACGAGATGGCGTTGTGTGAAATGTCCAAGGATATTTATTTATTTAAGGGCAATGGAGAGGGCTATGCTCGGAGTTTCCCTGCGAGATCGAATCAGAAATGAGGAGAAACGCAGGCAAACCAGGGTCACCGACATGGATTGCCAAACTTAAGTGGCAGTGGGCAGGGCACATAGCTCGCAGGACCGACGCCCGATGTGGTAAAAAAGTCCTCGAGTGGCGACCGCGTTCCGGAAGGCGCAGTGCTGGTAGGCCTCCCACACGGTGGACCGACGACCTGGTTAAGGTCTCCGGAAAGCAGTGGATGCGGGGGGCTCAAGACTGACCTTTGTGGAGATCCTTGGGGGAGCTCTATGTCCAGCAGTGGACGTCTTTTTGGCTGAAATGATGATGATGACTACTAATATTACTCAGCCCATATATGACCCGCTGCTGAGTTTTGGCCTCCTCTAGTTACATGGAGGCTCGCCAGATGGGTTAGCACAGAGTTTTGTTTAAAGTTTTCCTTCTCTTACTGCTAGGTAATTGTTCTTGTCATTTTCCTTTTTCGGCTTTTATGACACCCTCGTGATGGAATGGCGTGGTGACACTTTGTATTCTAAATCCGTCACGTGTGGTATCACGACAGTATCTTCCATATCATGAGATTAACAAAACTGTTTGAATGTTGTATACTAGTGAAAACAATAAAAAAGAATTATCCAATTTGGTGCAGTCATTCGCAACATTTTTATTTAGATAGATAATCGAATAATTAGATTTTAGTGACAATGGTCCATCACTACTGTCATCAGACCTTTTTGGTTAGATCCAACTCAGCTTGGCTGGACATACATTTAGGCGATTCATGTTTATTTTTATAGATAATCGAATAATTAGATTTTAGTGACAATGGTCCATCACTACTGTCATCAGACCTTTTTGGTTAGATCCAACTCAGCTTGGCTGGACATACATTTAGGCGATTCATGTTTATTTTTATAGATAATCGAATAATTAGATTTTAGTGACAATGGTCCATCACTACTGTCATCAGACCTTTTTGGTTAGATCCAACTCAGCTTGGCTGGACATACATTTAGGCGATTCATGTTTATTTTTATAGATAATCGAATAATTCGACAGATTTTAGTAACAATGGACCATCACTACTGTCATCATTCCTCTTTGGTTAGATCCAACTCCTCTTGACTGGTAACATACATACAGATTCGAGAAGCTTTCCATGACCTATGGCACAACGAGTTGATAGCCGAAGGCAGGGCTCGGGCCTCCGCGTGGGCTAAGGAAGCGGTGCGAAGGATCAAAGAAGGTGCTCCACCGCTATCGCCAGTCCTTCTTTACGAAGAGCTAGTTGCCTTGTTTCATGATCGAGGTGAGTACCTGCTACAGCTTTATGATATCCTGGTACTTCTATAAAAATATTCTTACATCTACTTCTACTATTCAGCCCATAAATGACCCACTGCTGAGTCGGCCCCCTCCATACATGGAGGGCAATCGGCCTGCTGTGCCACGTTGGCCAGACAGGTTGGCACAGGGTTTTGTTTCAAAGTTTCCTTCTCTTTCAGCTAGGTTATCGGATTTGTAATTTTTCAAATGGAAATTACAAGGCCGATAACCTAGCTGGCTCATATGACACCCTCTGGATGGTATGGGATGGTGACACCATATATTCTAAATCCGTCAACACACGCAGATCTTACATCACATGTGATTATTATGATGACTAGTGGTCGCTCAGTGGTCTAACTAAATTCGACCATAATTAATTTAATATGAAGTTTTATTCTCAACTAGCGGACCCGACAGACTTCGTCCTGTCAAAAAAATTGACTCTTTGACATTAGGAACACACCTACATTGATTAGACAACAGTGAGTGGGTGTAATTTAATATGAACTTTATAAAATTGTAATAAAGCTCAAATTGTCTCTACGTTTTAGTTAGAAAACGTTTGTATGGGAAAAAGAAAAAGGCTGTTTTTAGGGTTTTCCCGGCAATTATTCGAATTTTTCTCGCCATCCATAAAATCCATCCTTGTACTTCAAAGAACATTTAAAAAAAAGAATTGGCCAAATTGGTCCAGGCGTTGTTGAGTTATGCGCTTACCAACAAATTTTGCGATTCATTTTTATATTATTCTCAATTTAACCACATACTTAATTAAAACAAATAGTTTATAAACATTTTTATGCATAATTTAAAAAGTAACCATTTCTACTAATTTTCAGTATGGCGCCGCAGTGTGTTGATATTCGCTTGTGGGGTGGCCGTGGGAGGGAGTACAGGGGTGCTGCTTGGCCTGCGCATGGGCCGACGAGGGGTGACAGGACCACATGCGAGGGCCTTACATTCAAACGCCGACCAGTCTGTCATACTAGTCGAGGACGCTGTCAGTCCAGGTAAGCTCTTTTAGAATCTGTTCTCCTGGTAGCTTGAAACTTCTTCAGTCAAACTAATATTTCATACATTTACGGTTTGATGCAACCTGTTCAGACACACTGGCCCCTTCCCATCTACATGGAACCAACAACAGAGCTGGAGCGGCTTGTGAAGCGGCTGAAAAAGCTAAAGCATACAAATACAGGGGTCTAGGCTCCGAATACGAATTTGCCCCATTTGGTGTCGAGACCCTTGGTCTGTGGGGTCCTAGCGCTATAAGCCTTTTTAAGGAAATAGCAAAAAGGTTAGTTGACATCACAGGAGACCGAAGACCTGGTAGCTACCATGGACAAAGAATCAGTCTAGCGATTCAAAGGGGGAACGCTGCCAGTGTCTTCGGAACCTTGCCTAAAGGGACTCCTTTAAATAATATATTTTAGTATTTAAGTTTTAGGTTAATTAGTATTTTTTGTCATGTTAATATGTACTTAAGTTAGTGTTTATGGAAATAAATCGTTTCATTTACGGTTAACATTTTGATATAGTAATATACTACTACAGCCCATAAATGACCTAGCGCTAAGTCGGGCCTCCTCCCAAACATGGAGGGAAATTAGTCTACTGTGTCAAACCTCTGCCACAAGGCTTCGTTTCAAGTTTTCCTTCTCTTGAGGCTAGCTTTTCGACCTTGTCATTTCCTGATGTCGGCTCTTACGAAAACCTCAGGATGGAATGGGGTGTGGAAACACTAGTATTCTTAACCCTTCTATTCTTAGATTTAGAATACACAATGTCACCAACCCATACCGTCTTTAGGGTGTCGTAAGAGGCGACTAAAAGAATGCAAGAGGCAGATTACCTGGCCCCAAGAGAAGGGAAACCTTTTTTTTTTTTCGCCCTGCTAAAATCCTTTATGGACTTCCTCGCCGGCGCGGGGATGGCCAGCGAGGGGAGTGTGGGACTCTCCCCCATAGTGGGGGCCTACCCACTAAACCTCCCCGGGGTGCTCCAACTTGCATCCTGTTGCGGCATTGTGGGATCTGGTGCAGAACCACGCCGCCGCAGACGAGGAGGCCCTCCTCCTCTCCTCAGGCTCCTTATGATACATAACCCTGTACCAACCCGTCTTGCCAGCATGGCACAATTATCAGTTTTATTTTTAGTTAACAGATTGTCATTTTGTAAAACAGTTTAGCTTCATAGATAAAATGTAAATAGATTTGTTAGCAAAAATTTTGGGTGGTAATTTCTAATATTTGAAAAGAAAATATTGGATTTACAGTTGTACGATTAAATACAACCCTTTTTTTATACAGTCTACTTCAAATGCGCATTAGATATCCATGGGATGCACTGTGTACTTACCATCAGGAGTAAAACGTACTCGCTCGCGCACTGGAGAATTCACACAAAATACTTCTGACTATAACATCTGCTTGGTCTAGAGGCTGTGAACGTTGCTTATGGATCCCGATTTCCCGGGTTCAATTCCTGGGTTGAACAAGTCTCTTTATGTAAGCCACAGACGATTGTACTCTTTCATGTATTTTAGATTAAAGTATAACATTCAGTACATGACATAAGCAACGTATAAATTTGCTGGTGTAAAATTAGTATTAGTAAGTAATTTATTTCGCTTTTATATACAGCGTTAGTAATTGTCCCATCTAATATTGGCAGTAATAGAGGTATAGATATACATACTTGACTGTTTTGTAAGGAGCATTTTACATCATAATTATCAATAGGTCGTTTTAAAATAACTAATACAATATCACGTATTATAGGCGCGCGAGTTCATGTCCATCGGGGTCTAAATAAGTAATTACATAATACAATTATTTTGTTTTATAATTTTCCAAATTACCATAAATTACAATAAACCAAATTGACAGCTGTTGACTAAATCGGTTGTTTGTATCGACATTACTTTAACTAATTAGGTCACAGCTTTAAAGAATTCCTCAGTATGGATGGACATGAACTCGCGCGCATAGTATAGAATACAAGCGATTTCTTTACGCTGGTACCAGCAGTAAATTGTGTAAATTAAGTAGCATGCTGGTCGCTTCAGATAACATAGCATCCGACAAACTTTAAGAATAAAGACTTATCCGTAATAATGCTTTAGACTATTTTGAACTTTATATATATATGAAGAATAGAGTTCAAATAGGGTTTCAAAGCAGTATTTCAGATAATAATAAATAAATATAAATAAATATCCTTGGACATTTCACACAACGCCATCTCGTCCCAAGCTAAGCAACTTAATGCTTGTGTTATGGTAACGAGATGGATGATAAACTACTTAAATACATTTTTTTTTGTAAATACATACATATTATAGATAGAAATGACACCCAGACTCCGAGCCAGTGCCTCTGGTTTAGACAAAGACACTTGCCCGACCCCGGAATCGAACCCGGGACCCGTTGATCCAAAGGCGGCACATCTAACCACTAGACCAACGAGGCAGTTCATTCTACGCAACAGTCAAAATATTAAAAGGAAATGTCCTAATATAACAACAGTTTCTACCTGCGGCTATTTTTAAGTCACCCAAAAATTACCTGTTGCTGCATAACGGCATGACACTTTAAGGATGGCAATTTCGACTGCGGTATTCAAATTTGGTGTCCCATTCGAGAGCTCCATTTTTTACAAATAAATAATTTTATATGAGGGTTTATGCTTCTTTATTGTTATATAGGTGCGGGCCCGGGCGAGGTATTAGTGCGAGTGCAAGCGTTTAGCGTGTGCACCGTGGACAGAGGAGCGTTGCGCGGACGCGGACAAGCTCTCCGCTCGCTTATCCACAGGGGACACGTCACTGTGGGCAGAGGGTTCGCGGGTAAGCCACTTTTCCCATAAACTCCTAATATACCCCTAATCCTAATGTACTACTACTCAGTCCATAAATGACTACCTAAGGCTAGCCAACTTCCAGTGTCGCTGTGGCGTGCTATTTTTGGGACACCCTGTATATTTGCAAAAATGAATGTTTGTCTGAATCAAAAATGAACGAAACAAATGAAAATTTGTGTAATGCCTTTTAATATACAACCGTGTGGTTTTTGTCCATTGTTTAGGCGTAGTACTGGACGTGGGCCAAGGGGTCACCGACCTTGAGATGGGCGATGAAGTGTGGGGCTGCGTAAGCGAGTGGAGTGGGGGCGCGGCCAGCGAGCTTCTTACAATTCGCAGGTGAATTTAGAACTACTATTCAATAAAGACATTAAGTCAATAAAAAATATAACATGCACTACCATGTATACTCTTTTGTTTATTACTAAAGGCTGTTAGTCTAGTCAACAAGTACAAAAACGTGAAAAATAGAGATAAAGGTCCTAAAAATATGAGCGATGGCTCATTCGATTCGGAATCACCTCTAGAAAAATGTATCGGAAGGATTTTGGTGTAGGTAAAAAATTGCAATAGTTATTAAAAAAAAAAAGATGAAAAAAACATGATATTTCGTTTTTTGTTAATAACGCAAAAAATACTAATGCTTAAGAAATTTTGAAAAAAGCTCGTTAATTAAATAAATAGTTTTTATAATTTTCCGCTGTTCGACAACTAATAGTAATTAAAGCTTTATTTTATTTACTATCCAACCTCTTATGTTGTATGATGTCCTAGTACCCGGGTGTGCAAACGACCCCGCAGCTTGGCAGCAGATTCCGCAGCGTCCCTTCCGTGGGCCGCTAGCGAAGCCCTTGCAGCTTTACAAGCCTTGTACTACACCCCTGAAAACAGCAAAGGCAAACGGTAAGGTAGATTTTTAAAGTTAATTTCCTATAAACATCATCACACGTGCCGCTCGCTTAAGAAAAATGCCATATAATAAAAATAATAATAATTTCACGAAAATTGCTCCAATCCTTTCTGTCAATTGTTTTTTTTTTCTTTTTTAATATGTCTTACTGCTTGACTCCGCGTACATAAAACGCTGTGTAAAATTCAATAGAAATTCAATTATTACTCAGTAGTTTGCTATTAAAAATCGACGTATAACTAATTATTTTTTTTGCAAAATACAATAATGTCCGTACCGATTATAAGACAGGAACAGGGAAGTAAATCACGCGCTTTTTTAGTTTTCACTTCTGTCGGCACCCCCGGTGTGCACCCCGTATTTTTTTTAACATTGGAATGTGTCGCTAGTTTTGGTCTTTAGCCGGTAAAAAGCTGCGTTGAAAATGGTTTGGTCAGCCCTGCCGCGTGTTGCAGGGTGGCGGTCTGCGGGGCGGCGAGTGGCGAGGGCTGCGTGCTGCTGCAGCTGCTGGCCGCGTGGGGCGCGCACCTCACCGTGGTGGCCGCGCACCACTCCGCCCACTCGCTCATGAGCCTCGGTACGACCTCTTCGCCGCTCATGATGTCCTGGTACACGTTATCCGACTAAAGGACATAACAATGACAAATTACTCAAATTAAAAAAAAACTTGGTCTGTCAAGCTTATGTAACTACAACCGCATTGGAATGCTGCTCTACAGAGAAGAGCCAGCAAGAATCTGTGTAGTTACTCTACCAGGGAAAGGTTGTTATTGGCCTCTGCTGCCAGTGTTATGGTTAAAGGTTATGTACAGAATTATCATTTGATATGTGGTGACGTATTTAGAATACATAGTGTCACCATCCCATTTCATCCTGAGGGTGTTATAAGAGCAGACAGAAAGAAGTCTAGCCAGCGTGGCACAGTAGGCTTATTACCCTCCATATAATTGGAGGAGGCCCGACTCAGCAGTGGGCCTTTTATAGGCTGAGGAGTATATGTCCATTGGCTGCGGTATCCACTTAACATCAGCTGAAGCGCGCGCCGTGTAAAAAAAGGAAGTTATAAATGTGAAGAACGTATCTGTGTTACCAGGAGCGCATGAGTTCGTGGATATGGAAGCGGCAAACGAGCATCTCCCGTCGGCGTGGGAGAGCTTGGAGCATCGGGCTTTGCGGTCGGGACCCTGGGATTGTGTGGTCACGTGCTCTGGGGCCCATGTGCCAGCTGGGTCGAGGCCCAATGTAGCTGCGTTACTTAAGTTAGTACAAATATCCCGCAGAAAGTTTCGTGACCCAGACAGTAATATTACATCCAAAAATAACTGTTTGCTTATCTGTCACTCTTAAACCGCTCAGTTGATTTTGATATATATTTGACCATATGATATATATTTGACATAACCCAGTGTCAGCCCGTCTAACCAGCGCAGCACAGTAGGCTTATTACCCTCCATGTTACTGGAGGAGGCCTGACTCACCAGTGGGTCATCTTTAGTCACTACACATGACTATTAATTTTTGTACCTAGTTTTTGGTAGTAACTTTTGATGCTGACTGTACATAATGTGACTAGCCCATCCCATTCCAAGAAAAGTCCTCGAGTGGCGACCGCGTTCCGGAAGGCGCAGTGCTGGTAGGCCTCCCACACGGTGGACCGACGACCTGGTTAAGGTCGCCGGAAAGCAGTGGATGCGGGCGGCCCAGGACCGGCCTTTGTGGAAATCCTTGGGGGAGGCCTATGTCCAGCAGTGGACGTCTTTTGGCTGAAATGATGATGATTCCATCCTAAGAGTGTCATAGTAGGCGACTAAACGCAAAAGACAGGCAACTTAGGACAATCAAGGGAATCTTGATATCAAAACCTGTGTTTCAATTCAGTCAGTGTGGCACAGTAGGCTAATTGTCCCCATGAAATTGGAGGAGGCTAGACTCGTCAATGGGAACTGATGATTGTAAACGCGTCTGTGTGGTACCAGGGCCACAGCGCCGCGAAGAGCTATGTTGGACATTCGGCCGAAGCCGTTGATCAGCGACCAACTGCCGACTCCCTTCTCGATCGTCTTCGCTGCAACTTTCTACACGTATCGAGTTATACGGGTAAGATTTATTAACCACTACTAATTATGCACCATGTCACCAACTCATACAATCCTGAGTGGGTGTCGTAAGACGCGACTAAGGGAATGCAAAAGGCAGATCACTTAGCTGCAAGTGAAGGAAAACTTGATAAAAACATTGCTTTCACTATTACACATTATCACACATTATCTGTCAGACTTGTTTGTACTACCATCATTGTTACCCTTTTATTTAAAAGAGCAACCATGGAGTTTCATTCTCGCTCTTCTCTGTGGAATAGCATTCCAAACCGGCGGTAAAAACTAAATGAATAATTATTTAAAGTTTTCTCTTAAAAACTTTGACTATTCGCCAGAATTTATTCGAATAAAAAACATTTTTATTTGTGTCTTGCCAGCATGGCAGAGCAGGCTAGTTTTCCTCCATGAATTTGGAGGAGGCCCATGGGCCATCTATGGGCTGAAGCGACTGAAAATTTTAGTCATGGCTTTTGGATTAAAGACTGTCTCCTAACACATAGAGAGAACGGTTGTTAAAATAATTCGTCGAATCCAATATGAGCGTGAGCTGTTGAACCGCAGTGGCTGGTGGGTTGCGGCTCGCACACGGACTGGCTGGAGAGCCGGCTCAGGCTGCGGGAAGGGCTGGAGAGACTCGCCGCCATGGTGGAAGCGGGAGAAGTCGCGCCTGTGCTAGACAAGGTAAACATCTTTCTTAAGCCGTGTCTTTAGGTATTAAAGTCTACGTCAAAGCAATCATTGGAGAATTTTAACTTTAACTTCAATATGGTTTAACCGTAAAATAGTTTATATGTCGAAAATATCTAATATACAGTTCAAGGATTGTTTTTTTTTTTCATTTCTGCTGGTAAGTTTTGTTGTTTTGAACCAGAATTTAATTATAAAAGTTAATTATACGCCGATTAATTAATGGGCATCGAAACATCCAATTTTTATCAAAAATATACTTGCGCTGAAGTTTCTATCAGTAATAGAAACTTCACCCTTTTTGGCGCGGCCTGAATATGCGTATTTATTTCAATACTAACTATTGGTCCGCGTGGAATAGTGTCTTTTCTCAAGCTCTAGACTATCTGTGTACCAAATTTCATTTAAATCGGCTCAGTATTTTTGGCGTGAAAACGCAACAGTCAGACAGAGTTCCTTTCGCATTTTTAATATTAGTAAGGATTCTATTTTATTGTGGTCACGTATGTGATAAGACGCTGATAAGACACAACGTTCAACAAAAATGTTGGTAGACATGGTGGTGAAAAGTTTAAAGTTTTAATTATGTTTTCAGGTCTATCTACCGCAAGACTTCGAAAATGCACTGGCCCACGCATGCAGTGACAATGCGATAGGCACGACTGTTATTAGGTTTCCGTAACGAATGCATAAGCCCTTGCCCTGGGCGAATGCATTGCCGACTAATTTCGTAGGAAGTCTCCTCGGTGCGTATGCGCTCCTAGTACTTACGGATGAGAAATGAGCTTCAAACACCAAAGAACTGTAATAAAAAAAGGATTATTTTTTGTAGATAATATTTAGAATTGTTCAGGAATTGAAAAATGCTGATTCAAATGTTAAAGGAGTTTGGGAATTTGTACAGACTGACAGTCTCAGAATATTAAGAAACTCTTCGATGGTTATGTACTCCTAGTAATGAAAGAAGATGTATCTGCCAATTTTCTTGTTTATAATATTTATATACTACTATTTAGCCCATACATGACCCACTACTGAGTCGGGTCTCCCCCAATCACATGGAGGGTGGAGCCTACTGTGCACGCTGGCCAGACGGGTTGGCACAGGGTTTCGTTTCAAGTTTTTCTTCTCTTGCGGCTATCTGTGCGGCCTTGTCATTTTCTTTAGTCGACTATTACGACACCCTCAGGGTGGAATGGGGTTGAAACGATATGTATTCTAATATTTATATGCATAATATTTATACGAAAATTGTAAATTTGCATTGTAAAGATGCGCAGACTAAATAATTATATTTTTTCGCCAAACATAATATAATTATTTTGCGAAACTTCTTGTACTGACGAAACGAGTACTTCTTGTGTTTTATACGAGCAATAATTTCTACGGTGTTTGGCTACATGTTTCGCCAGTATTTTTGAACCGGTATGGCTCAGTGTCTGCGTCTGGCCATAGAGATGACCGGATAAAACAAAGCTATGAATGTTGCCAGCAACAGTAAACATACTGCCCGGCAACAGTACATTATATTTAATAACTTTTGAACACTTTACGATGATGATTTTAAATGAACATAATGTTTTGGACCTAAAACAATGTTTAAAAATGCTATTGCATGTTGATATCTATTAGAATTGAAGAATATTTTATTTTACGAAAGCATAGCGGTAAGATTATTATTAATTAGATTAAATTTAAAAAAAACGTAAGCGCCAATTATTCCTCAGTAAGTCACAACTAATACCACTTTAATCTCAATATCACAAAGTTCCTATACCAATAAAATACTAATATTTCATTAATAAAAAGTAAAATTAGTTAAAAATTCATTATTTTACGTTAAAATCAAGAGAATGTATTTTTAATAAACTTTAAACAGCGATCCAAAATTTGTACGAGTGTATATTTCTTCGAGTAATTTTGTATATGTATAAAATGTCACAAGTAAAATAGGACCTTCCTCGTATATCTGAATATACATAAATTACGTGTAACGTTGTTTGTCCGCGATAGACTCCTAAACTACGGAACTGATTTTAATCAAATTTGCACACCGTGTGCAGTTTGATCCAACTTGAAAGATAGGATAGCTTACATCTCGCAATATCATTTTATTGCAACTGCCTCGTTGGTCTAGTGGTTAGATGTGCCGCCTTTGGATCAACGGGTCCCGGGTTCGATTCCGGGGTCGGGCAAGTGTCTTTGTCTAAACCAGAGGCACTGGCTCGGGGTCTGGGTGTCATTTCTATCTATAATATGTATGTATTTACAAAAAAAAATGTATATAAGTAGTTTATCATCCATCTCGTTACCATAACACAAGCATTAAGTTGCTTAGCTTGGGACGAGATGGCGTTGTGTGAAATGTCCAAGGATATTTATTTGTCTATTATGTGAAAGTCACAATTATCTGTAAGCTCCAAACGATTCTAACAGATGGCGATATCTGTTGAATGGATTGAGTAAGTATTCAATAGATGGCGCTATTAAATACTTACTCAATCCAGTCAACTTTAGCCACAGCGTGGACGGGTCTGCTAGAAGAAAATGTTAATATAACATGAATATAGAAGATTTCTTACTGCGAACTTAATTAATTAATTTATTAATTATTTTATTTTATTAATTAGTACTACTACTCAGCCCATAAAAGAGCCAGTGCTGAGTCAGGTCTTTTCCAACTACGTGAAGGGTCATTAGCCTACTGTGCCACGCTGGCCAGATGGGTTGGCACAGGGTTTCTATTAAAATTTTCCTTCTCTTGTGGCTAGGTTTTCGGCCTTATCATTACCTTCTGTAGGCTGTTACGACACCCTTTAGGATGAAATGGGGTGGTGACGCTTTGTATTCTAGATCTAGCACCACATATCAAATTATAATTATGTACATAACCATGTTATAAGCTGTATACAGTCAGCAGAGGGGTATCTTCTACTGACAATAACATGCTTCCGCTGGTAGGGTAACTGCACAGATTCTTGCTGGCTCTTCTCTGTAGAGCAACACTCCAATGCAGCGCTAGTTTAATGACAGAAGCGTGATGGACCAAGTGTTTAATTTGAAAAATTGCGGTCGAAAATAAATTAACCAAGATCTAATTAATACCTCGGACGAATTCTTGAAAGTGTATACAGTGGCACAGTAGTCTATTTTCCTCCCATAGGATTGGAGGAGGCAACATTTTAAGTTCGCAGTGGGAACACTTCAGTCTAATTCAAGGTGCTCAAATGTAATTTATCTATGTACACATATAGAACTATAAATTTTATCAACAACTAAACAAATCTTGATCAAGTTTTTTGAAAACATAGATCGACACCTTTTAGGTAAGAGGTTGCAAGCAATCTCTGGTTCAATTTCGGAGTCAGGCAATTGTCTTTGTCCCTCCTCAAGAAAATTTTGTAACGCAGTGTATCGGTGTGTATTTTTCTTCACTACATATTAAAAAACAAAGTCGCAGTCGTCTGTCCGTCCGTATGTATGCTTAAATCTTTAAAACTACGCCGTCGGCTTTTACGACGGCCTCAGGATGGAATGGGGTGGTGACACTATGTATTCTAAATCCGTTAATACTAACTCTATGTAATTGTAAATACTAATTGTCTTTTAATGCCACCCACAAATAATAAACGAAAGTGCCATCAATTTAAGAGTTGAAATACGGTTATGAATACACTATATTATTTTTAACGTTGACCTCGATACACGTCCATTGTATAATTAGATAACCTTAAATTATATTGTAGATAGGAAAGATGTTATTTTAAAATAAATGTTGTTATATACAATTTTGGTCCTTATTTATTTCCCTATTAAGTGTTACTTGCGACTGCGTCCGCGTGGTATTTAACAAGAGAGTTATTGTTCAGTTCACAGAGTTTACGATAGCTTATCAATTCTGTATGTTGTGCGAAAAACGCTCAAAAGTAAGGAAATACCGGCAAAGTTTACCACAGAAATTTGGAATACGCAGTAGGTATTGGACCTTGAATAGCGGAGATGGGTTGTCAATAAAAAAAAAGATATTAAATGTTTTCATAGTTATGAAAGGATATCACATTTTGTCTTGGAAAATTAAATTGTTGTTTTTACTTATCTATACAAATAAATAAAATTGGAGTGTCTGTTTGTATTAATAAAATAACCAGTTTTTACTAAATGCGTAAGTATTTTGGTCTATGAACTTTGGTCTTTTACAATTTTTGTCTGTCTGTTTGTTCCGGCTAATCTGTGGAATAGCTGGACCGATTTTGACGGGACTTTCGCTGATAGGTAGCTGATGATATAAGGATAACTTAGGCTACTTTTTTTGACTAGCTTCGCCCCGCGGTTAACATCGCACCCGTGCGAAGCCGAGATGGGCCGCTAGTTATTTATATTTCTCAAAATTTAAACCTTCCCTGAACATCCACAAATATTTCAAGATGCGATACGACCTGCCTTGTCTGACACGCCGCATGAACCTTTCTTTAGGTCACTGAACTCAATAAAACATTCCCTTAAGCAACGCTCGAGTACTAAAACCAGCTTCGGACCAGGCTCTACACTAGTGTAACTTCATCATCATCAGCCCATACTAGTCCACTGCTGGACTTAGGCCTCCCCTAAAGAGCGCTATAGCGGCCTGTCTTCTGCGCTGCTGCAACCTTTCGCAGATCGTAGCTCCATCTAGCAGATGGCCGTCCCACACTACACTTGCCGATTCGTGGACTCCACTCAAGAACTCGTCTACGGTTGTTCGTTCTTCGACACATATGACCAGCCCACTGCCACTTCAGTCTGCTAATTCTCTGAGCTATGTCGGTAACTTTGGTTCTCTGTCGGATAGTCTCGTTACGGATCTTTCAGAGAAACTCCAAGCATAGCTAGATCCAAAGCATGCTGAGCGACTTTATGCTGGTAGACTAGTCTCACCGTGAGTGAGTGAGTCTAACTTAGTTTTAGGTAACTCCAGTACTTTTTTTAATAATTACTGGCCCTACTTGGCTCATTAACTGGGACAAAAAAAACCGTTTATAACCGAAATAAACCATATTTTATCGAACGAAGATGGATGATAAACTACTTATATATATATATTTTTTTGTAAATACATACTCATTTATATAGAAAACACCCAGACCCGGAATAAATACGTGTAGGTCGTACAAATATTTCTTCCGTGGGGGGAATCGAACCCCCGACATGCTGCGCAGCAGTCGATCGCTCAACCCCTGCGCCAACCGTGTCGATATTACTCGTTCCGTCCAACCAAGCGTAGGTATTGCCTTCTAGTGTGTTTAATCAATAACAGATATATTATTACTAGATACCAGTAGTGTAATATTATTTAGTAATTATAGGTAAGGTATATCTACCTACAAACTTATGAAGAATTGCCCAAAATGAAGTGTAAAAGACAATTATTTGATTTTCGTAGTCGTTAAAACGATTTATTTTGGTGTTTAAAATTTAAAACGTTATAAATTGGTTGTTTTACATCTCTATCTGGGACTAACGGATATAGTGTAGTACGTACTAGTATTGTAAAACGTAAAACAGTTTGGCGATGTTTATGTAATTTAATTAATGTATTGTTTGTGAATAAACATATGAAAAAAAAAAAAAAAAAATTCACTACGTTTCACGATGGTCGTTGACAATCGAATAGCACGTGAGAGGTCAGTTAGATAACATGATGGACACCCATCCAAAATCAAGCAGAGCTAAATGTTACTTAACCTGCGCAACAATTCCGATCCGCACCACCCGCTAGGTCGTACTTCTCAATGTCACTGGGATGATCCCATCGGTACAAACTCTATCTTGAATGTTGTTAATATTTTAACTAGATGGCGCTACAGTCAAGTTGAACGGCGGTATGGTTTTGTCCTCAGCATTGTAAGGCTACTCGTGGAGTACGTTTATTCTTCCTACCCACTAAAACCCACTGGGGAAGGATATAGGCCTCCTTCAAAGAGTTTTTGCAGCATTACGCACGCAAGTGTATACAATGCTCTTATTTAATTTAATATCTCACTCATCTTAGCGATGGGACGGGTCGCATTTTTATTAACCCGGGCAACCCGAGAGTAGAGATGGGTCGTACTAGGTAAATCTGATATTAGATCCACCTGTTCCTAATCTCAAGAAATACCTAATCCACATAATCTTCCTAATCTCATTCACAACCAATACTTAGCAAGCAATCATAATCTGCCTATTTCTAATCTCAAGTTCCGAGTTCGTTATTAGGATTTGATTAAGGTGGATGTTCCAGGGTAGCCCGCGAAATTCAAATTTTCCTACATTTTTTGCAATTTGCAGGACAGTGCTAGGTTGTATGTTGATTAAAATGTTACGTATGTAGTTATAGAATTATAATCATCAAACTCATCAATACAACCCTCCAAGCTCATAAAGGTGCAAGAATGACTTTGAGCTTGAAAAAGTTTTTCTTCTAGGAAAATTTGAATTTCGCGGGCTACCCTGGAACATCCACCTTAATGTCATCGTTGGATAATTATTTGAATGATTAGGATTGGACATTTAGCAAACTGTGAAGATTTGTTTGTGATATTTTTGAATTAACACAGTTTAATAGACCAATAAATTACCTTAATTGTTCATTAATACAATTAGTATTCAATTGGTATCTTCGCTTTTCATACTTATATCTTTTTGTATTGAAAATCTTCTATTGTGTTAAAAATTTGGGTTTTTTTTTTAATTTAGAATAGTAAATGTCTGCACTTACAGTAACTCTTATTAAATGAAATAGAATAATTTAATCACAATTAGGCTAGTCTCGAGATGTATTTACGAGTGTATTAGTAAAATCCCTAATTTGATCTTCTTTCTCTTAACTGTTGTGTGATCATGCTCTCCCGCGCAAATCTGATAAACAAAATGCCACGCGCTGCGAGTGAGCAAGAAAGAAGGATCAATATGGTATCCATTGTATAGCGCTGTCTCGGTTTATACAGCTCTAGATGTGTAGCGGGATTGAAAGATACGTTGCAACGCGTAAGTTAGTGAGATAGCGCAAGAACAGATGGGAGCGAATGCTGAACATTCGATTTTATGTTTTAAGAATACGAAGATTAGGTGGAACAGGTGGATTATACACATTGACAAAATGGGATTAGGTGCTACCTAATCTCGTAAAATACCTAATACTCGGATCTGTTCTAATAAATCCGACTCATCTCTACCCGAGACCCGAGTTCGTATTTTGTATAACCCGGGTCGCAACTCGGGTTGACCCGAGTTGAGAAAGAACGGGTGTTGACCGGCCGAACCATGGATGAAATTGAGAACTTGAGTAGGGTTAGCCCGTTATCTGCCTAATAAGTATACAACGGGCTCGACTCACGCGTATTTGACTTGGCTTAGGTTGGGCTGTCTTGTAATACTTAGTTTTGTTTAAAAAGACTTGAAACAAAGCCTCGAAATTCTTAAAATAGTCTAGTAACAACAACATGAAAATATTTATTTAATGTAACACAAGCAAGTAATCACATGGTGGGGTCTTCTTTTATGCAAAAATTTACTTGTAAGAGACGATCCCGCTCTTCCAGAACTTTCGTATTCATTAAATATACTAAAAGGTTTAGTACTTAAATTTATGTCATGTATTTTTATGAATCACAGGTATTCATATTATTTATAATACACAGCGAACCGTTTGTCGTCATGTGCCGGTGCCGAGCGAGTACTACCGAGTTGCGACGAGCGTCGACCCGGCGCGGCCGCCCGTTCCTTCTTGCCCGAATTTAAACCTATTCTACACGGTTGGGTCCAACCACCAACAGAGGTCACCTTGGTTGTTCCAACCAAAGTTGGTTTTCAATCTACACGATGTGTAGTTGAGACAACTCGTCAGCAGTGTTGCCAACTTAGTGGTATTTTCCACTAAAACTCGTGGTTTCGACTCCCCTTTTAGTGGCGAAATATTGCTTTTAGTGGCTGGTGGATTTTTCTAACGGTTTAGTAGATTCAGTTTCAATTATAATGAATGATAATGATCTATGTAAACTCACCCAAATCTAGAAATCTTCTCGCCATACCAAAATGCTTTCCATAATAGGGTTCAAAAGATGCTTTTCGGACAGATTTAGAACTTGAAGATAAATTTTAGACATTTTCAGATTCTATGTTAAAGTATAATAATAGTTGCTTTGTACTATGTATAATATGTAACTTTACGACAAGATGTGTCAACATTATTAAGGGTTCCAACCTAGGATAGATTCGTTTACTATTTATTATGTTTAGTTATTAACTGTTACCTGTTTTGTTGTCCAATAAAATAAAATAAATAATAATTACTAAAAATGCGATCATTCCACTCCTAAGCCACTTAAATATATAATTTTACTTCATTTTATTTTCAGGAGTATTATAATATTAATTTACAATTATGCTTCCTAATAATGGTATACCTACGGGATTCCGTCCGTCGTTCTTTCTACGTTCATGATCAGTTGAATTATATTTATAATGTTCTTAGTCTTAGACTTAATGAAACTTGCTCTAATTTTATGTTTATTTACTGTTTTAAGTTGTTGTTCTTATAAATTGGTTTTCGTAGTCGTCGTTACTACCCTTATACGACCCACTACTGGGTTGGGCCTCCTCTAGATTCATGGAGGAGACCATGTCATATTGGTTTTAGGGTAATCATAATTTAGGATATTAGTTGTTAATGAATAATTTTAATGTTCCTAATCTTGACTTAATGAAACTTACTCTAATTTTATGTGTATTTGCCGTCTTAAAGATACAGATAAATCTGTATATATGGCAACACTGGCCGCAACTACGCAAGGTCGCAGGCCAACAAGCATCCACACGGTCGCTCTTCAACCCAATGTCCTCTATTGGTCCTTGGTAGTGAGGGATGCGCTCACGATCAAGGTGGTTGGAAGTCCACTCGGTTGGTCAACCAAATATTGACATCAACCAACTTCTACACGGTTGCTTTTTGCTCCAACTCAACCAAGGTGACCTCTGTTGGTGGTTGGACCCAACCGTGTAGAATAGGTTTTAAACTTACCTACCGTCATCTCATCACTACTCATCAGATTCAGTAGATAAAGACAATAGGGATGTGACATTGTACATAAATGATAAAAATTTATTTTTAATAATTAATCGTTTTTTTTGTTACAATAAAAAAATCGATTAATAATTAATCGATTTTTTCCTAATTTGCCAAATATTTTCAAAATAAACGCCATAGATGTATTAATTAAAAATTAACAACACAAATAGTAAGTTCTAATATCTTAACACAAATTAAGTTTTAGAACAATCAAATAATAAAAGGTTCAAATTAATATGTTTTTCACATACTTACCTCAATGAACAAAATTAAATTATTCAAATAAGTAAAATTAAATTATTCAAAATCTAGAATTCTGTATTTCAACGAATAATTATTGACATATCAACCAAATATCTGTAAAATTTAAGATGGTACAGTTCATTGACTCCATCCACTGAATTTTTGAATATATGAATTTACAAAACTATTTCAAAAGCACAGAAAGAATGCCATCATAGAGACAGGCAGGGATGTGGTGTGGGATTAACGGAAAAGAATGGATTAAATAAAAATCTGTTTTGCTTTATTCAAAATTAAAAGATTTTTCTGCGGAAAATATCGAATTTTTTGGTATTATAATAAATAAAATAAATAGCCAATTCTAAACTAAAAATCAAAGGCAATGTTCCTTTAAAATTTCAACGTACCAATTGGGAAACCAAATAGCATTATTGATATTTTTTTTAGTATTATTAAACGTTTTATTAAAAATGAAATTATGATGTCAACAAAATGACAAACAAATTTAGATATTAAATGAATAAAAGCCGAAAACGTCCAGTCCTATTTATTTTACATTGCGGTTACATTTTACGTTTCTTTACGGTTACAAGACATTTTTATTGTTTATCAACAACGGCAACAACTTTAACTCACCACTACATTGAAACTACTTTGCATACTTAGATGCCTATTGAGAGGGCCGTTTTGTCTTATCAATTAATTCAAGGTTTTTATTCCGTTGCATAGATACTGATACTAGCTATTTTTTTAAATCGATTAAAACACAAAATTATATAATCGATTTATTAAAAATCGATTTTAGTCTCCGGTGCAAAGTATCCCTACTAGATGTAAGATGAATACGTGGTCAGGTTTATGACTACCCCATTAAAAATCACGTGTGTTTTTAGTACCTCTACTCGCACAAGGAATCCTAAACTCAGAGGTTCCACTACACGCCGCTTTTCGGTCTAGCAATCACGCGTTTGACGATAATAAATACAAGTGATATTTTACTATACTCCCCCTTGTGATATTTAGACATTTTGGCCGAACCCCTCCCCCCTTTTCGAACCTCACGTTATTAATGGACAGCCCCTAATTTGTGTGAAAACTCGGGGATAAGGCGCCGTCTTTTGACTGCTTCTCTTTAGCGATGGAAAGTACGGAAGTGTCGGATACAGCACAGGTATATTTGTCCGTGTGGTGACGGATTTAGAATACAAAATGTCACCAACCCATACCATCCTGAGGGTGTCGTAAGAGGCGAATAAGGAACGCAAGAGGCAGATCACCTAGCCGCTAAAGAAGGAAAACTTGAAACAAACCCTTTGCCAATCCGTCTTGCCAGCGTGGCACAGTATGCTTGTTTCCTTCCATGATCTTGGAGGAGGCCCAACTCAGTAGTGGGTCATTTATGGATTGAAACGACGACGACAACGGCTCATATTTGTACGCGGCATTGATGAAAACTTTACCGTTTACGAAGAGCTTGTGAAAATGTGCAGTTTGAAAGGTACAACTACGGCTTAAGATTATTTTACAATTTGGAACAAGCTGGATTCGTTGCAATTATGCTGGGAAAAGTTAACAAGTGTCACTACCGATAGAGGCAAGATCATGAGCTGTCAAAACAAAGGTGTTATTTGGAGAATCATCAGCAAAGTGAAAGATACTGAATCAACTATGCCATTGATTTTTCACTGTATGGTCCATCAAGAGGTATGTACTCCAAGGGTATCATCATTTCAGCCAAAAGACGTCCACTGTTGGACATAGGCGTCCCCTTAGTATTTCCACGAAGGCCGGTCCTGAACCGCCCGCATCCGTCGCTTTCCGGCGACCTTATCTAGGTCGTCGGTCCACCTTACTACATACAGCTAATTAATTGAGGTTCAGCGATTCGTGTGCGCCGCATAATATTTTATGAAACTAGCTGACCGGGCAGACGTCCTGCATGATATTCGTTTACCGACTGCAGCGCCATCTGACGGGCTAATTTGTGAATCTTAACCATCCTCGGTACCACCCAAATGCATACAAAAAATCATTAAAATCGGTTTAGCCGTTCTTGAATAAAATTACAACGAAAAGTGGCATTGATTTTAAATACATATAAAGATGACTTCGAAATAAAACAAGTGATTTAGAACCACAAATATATTGCTTAAACACAACCTAATACACATAGGTAACATTAAGTACAAACAATACAACATTAATGACGACTTAGCGACCATCCGTAATTTTTTTAACCCAGCTCTGCTCTACGCTATCTGTGTACCAAATTTCATTTAAAACGGTTTGGCGCGGAAGCGTGATAGACACGACTTACTTTTGCATTTATAATATTATTAAGGATAATAAATACATTGTTAAAACCAATACAGGAAACGGACAGGAATAGTGGGAATAGTAATTAATAATTGGACAATCATGTCTTAGGATTTGGCGATTGTTTCACATTGAAATTAAACACTTTTTAACGGATTTACTGGTGTATTTAATTTGACAATGTATAAGAAAAATACCATAAGCACATTTTTACAGTTGAATGCTAAAAGCGAAAAATTATAGCTAGATAATACAAATCAAATTGTCAGTTAAACCCGGCTAAACACTTTTTAACGGATTTATCGCGTGTATATTACATTATTTAATTCCTGACGTTTCGAATGCTTTGCAGTAGTCGTGGTCGCGGGAGAGACTAGATGACAGATGTCTACAAATTGAATCAAATAGATCTACAAAAGAACAGATAGAATCTACCGCCTATAACTATATACATTGATTTTAGTGACCACGTTCCCTGTGCACGCAGAAATCGCTCACGGTGTCCAGAGGTCTTGCAGATGAGTGTTGTGCTTGAGACTTGATCAAGAGATGATACTTGCCAACCATCCTCTCTATTGAAATTTGGATGCTTTTTAATCTCAATAGCCTCGCGGATCATTCTTGGAATGTAATGATTTACTTTGACAAGGAATTGAGGTCGTCGAGAATTAAATAATGTAATATACACGCGATAAATCCGTTTGTTTAATTTCAATGTGTAATAATCGCGAAAACATAGGAAATCAATAAACCTGGTTGATGCGCGTCGGGCTTGAAGCTCCACTAAATGAAACCCACCAGGGTCCGTGGGCCTGGTTCTGGTAGCCGAGGACCGCCGTTAGATTTAGTCGGTAGGTCGTAGTGCTAACTGGTCTGTCCGGAGCCCCACATAAGGGGCTGTTCATTAATTACGTGATGTTATTTTAAACATTTTTTAACCCCTCCCTCCCCCTTGGTGATACGTGGTGAGGTTTAAGACTGTCCCCCCACCCCCCAAAAATCACGTGTATTTTTTAGTACCCACAAAGCGGCGTTTGGGGAAAAAATAAATACACGTGATATCTTACTATACCCCCCTTGGTGATGTTTCGTGATTTTTGCCGAACCCCTCCCACCCCTTTCGAACCTCACGTGATTAATGGACAGCCCCTAACCAAGCCAGCCTCCACGGCCGAGAATCCAATGTAAACAAAAGCTTATCTAATGTTTCAACGTAATCGTCAAACATGGTGTTTAGTATACATAGTTTTGTTGATTTGACTGTACATAAGCGAATCGATTATACAGGGTGTAACAAAAACCCCTACAACCATATTGATGATGGATACTGTGTGAACCATCTAAGGAAAAATTAAGAAACCTTTTTTGAATATTTTGTTCACCAGTTGGTGACGAAAGTGTGCACAGAATCCATAGTAATAATTGGGACACACATTATTAAGCGTAAGTTAGATAGAGAGCTCATTTTGGACACCAAATGCAATTTGTTATTATAAGTGGATCACAAAAACTTAATTGCTCATATATTTTTTTTGCTTCAAATTTTTAAATTTTCATTAACGTAACCCCCTTTTTTTTGACCCGGGGTAAAATCCTTTATGGACTATCCCTGCCGCCTGGGAATTGCCAACAGGGGGTGTGTGGGAGTCCCCTCCGCCTCTGTGAAGAGACGGAGTCATACCCACTAAACGTCCCCGGGGTGTACCGTCCCGCGCTTGCTGCCCCGTGGGCCCTGACTGTATCTCCACGGGATTAACGAAACCCCTGCTTTGCCTATAACCTGCATTGCGTATAACCTGTATCACGGGGGCAGTTTACAAACATGTAATTCACGAACACAAATGACAGTCTCAGAGCAAGTGCCTCTGGATTAGACAAAGACACTTGCCCGACCCCGGAATCGAACTCGGGACCCGTTAATCCAAAGGCGGCACAACCCCTAGACCAACGAGGCAGTCAAAGAATCTTTCTACTACCTCCATGCCTTCATTTTGTATGGCTATAGAATTTTTGTTACACCCTATATATTAATATAAAAAATGACAAATAAAATAATAAACTATTTTACTAAACAAGCCAAAATCCATAAAAATACTAAACCATGAATAGCATTAATATTCATCCATTTTACACCTTAGGTAATCGAACCCGCAACCTTGGACATTTAGTACACACACTCGGCCAATTCAACTTAGGGACCAATCCACTTCCGGCCCACAAACTAAGCTAAGGAGATTCTACTTAAATTTAGTTTTATTTGTCAGATAAAGCGACCGGAATGTTACAGAAGCAATACAAAGTTATAGTATTTCTACGAGTATTTCACGAAGTCCGTTCGAGGTCGATCTGGCAGTTTCACTGTCTTTAGTCGTGTGTATGCGAGAGCCGGTGCCCGACAGGGCATTTCCTTGAATTGCCTGCCCCATCTTAGACCCAACCGTTGCTTTCCATCACGCAAGCATACGGTCAAAGGCTTTCAAGTAATTGGTAAATAAAAGAGTAATAATCTGATATAATAACTAAATACGGATTTATAGAAATTCAATGCCATAAGCATTGAACTTCAGCCAAAAAAAAATACACGACGCATCCATCGCTTTCCAGCGACCTTTACCAGGTCGTCGGCCTACGTGGGGACCTACCAGCACTGCGCATTCCGGAATGCTTATTAATATAAGTATTCATTATAATAAACTAGCGATCCGGCCCGGCTTCGCACGGGTACAATTATGCATTTATTATACATATAAACCTTCCTCTGGAATCACTCTATCTATCGAAAAAAGCCGCTTCACAATCCGTTGCGTAGTTTTAAAGATTTACGCATACTTAGGGACATACAGCGACTTTGCTTTATTCTATGTAGTGATATTGTCAATGCTTATCTAATTCAAATTACTTTGCTAACGATCCCTGGGCCAACACACGCAAGCGCACGTTTCGGTACAGTTGCAACTAAGGCAAAAGGACTTTGTGAAATAGAACAACTATAATTGTTTTAATTAAAGTCTAAGTCATATCAATTCCAATACACATTTCTTACGCTATAGAGCTCAAAATTCCTTGACGAAGAAAACGTTAAGTACCGCTACGATAAATGTCAAAATACTTTAGAATGCGACCTGTGAACAAAAATAAACTATTATTAATATGAACTTACAATATCCTATACAATAGCTAGAACAACAAATACTAGGCGCCCATGATCTAAAAGAATTGAAATTCGTTGAACTGGAATTTTGAGTAATTAATTACTTTTCAGCACATAAATGACCCACTACTGAGTCGGGCCTCCTCTAACTACATGGAGGGTATTAGCCGACCATGCCCCGCTGGCCATACGGGTTGGCATATAAATAAATAAATATCATTGGACATTTCACACAACGCCATCTCGTCCCAAGCTAAGCAACTTAATGCTTGTGTTATGGTAACGAGATGGATGATAAACTACTTATATACATATTTTTTTTGTAAATACATACATATTATAGATAGAAATGACACCCAGACTCCGAGCCAGTGCCTCTGGTTTAGACAAAGACACTTGCCCGACCCCGGAATCGAACCCGGGGCCCGTTGATCCAAAGGCGGCACATCTAACCACTAGACCAACGAGGCAGTCGTATGGTTTTATATCAAGTTTTCCTTCTTTGGCGGCTAGATTTTCAACCTTGTCATTTCCTTTTATTGGCTCTCATGACATCCTCAGGGTGGAATGGGGTGGTAAAGCTATGTATTCTGAATCATCAGAGATTCTTTGAGTACTAGGCGCTGATATAGTTAAAGAGGTATTTTGTTCTAAATGTGAGACGATGATTTCCGAGCTGGCGGAACTGTTGGAACAAAATATCCAACTCAGATTTTGTTGAGTACCAGGCGACCATAAACTGGAAAGTGTAGTGTCAAAATATTTTGTCACAAATGCTTGATTTACTGAATCTCGATTTAATTTCCTCCATGAAACATATCGACTACAGACTACCTTACTTACTTACTTCTCAGCCCATATATGATCCACTACTGATTCGGCCCTCCTCCAAATACATGGAGGGTAATGATTAGCCAACTGTGCCACGCTGGCCAGGCGGGTTGGCACAGGCATTCGTTTCAAGATTTCCTTCTCTTGGTTTTCAGCCTTGTCACTTGCTTCTGTCGGCTCTTACGACACCCCTAGGCTGGAATAGGGTGGTGACGCTATGTATTCTAATCCAAAATCCGTCACCACACGGGCAGGAGGACCTTGTATACCAAGAAAAGGCACTTTTAGTACCAGGCGCCCATAAGCTGGAAGAGCACTCACGTTCAGTACAGGAACAGCTCGGGGAAGTACTTGGTGTAGGGCGGCACGCTCTGCTGGTAGGACTTGGCCTGGCCCAAGGGCGAGCACGAACCCGACAGCGGCAGCAGCGGCTCCTCCGAGATCGAGTTGAAGATCTCCTCCAGCTTATCCTTGATCTCGTACTGAAAGAGGATAACAGGCTTGTCTTGTCTTGTCGAGGCACTATCTGGTTTACCCAAAAACCCTGGCCAATTTTTCTTTTATTTTTTTTTAATAATCTTTGACTATTTGAAAGCATTCGCAAGAATTTATTGGAATAAAAAACATTTTGATTTTGTTTTAATTTTTGCGCGCTCCAGGGCCACAGGCAATGTCCGTTACCTTGGGTTGAGTGATGTTGAGCAGATGGTCGAAGGGCGCCGTCCGGAAGGCGTTGTTGAGGGTGGCCCTGCGCCTCTCGGCGTCCCTCCTCTCCGCTTCGGAGGGCGCAGCCGCCGCCCTCCGGAGGGCTTCTAGGCTCACGCTCTCGGCTTGCAGGGGATGCTGTAGGCATAAAACCGTGATTCATTTAAATGACGTTCGTCAGTATATTACTGATATGCCACTGAAGCGAAGTCAATGCTTCATAATTCCCACAAAAATTCAGTTTAGTTAGTCAGTCAGTAGTTAAGTCTGTAATTTTTCTATGTTTTACTACAAAGCATCGGTTACACTGGAAATCAACTAATCAGCCTATTGTTATTCTACAAGATTAGTAATCTGAGCTCCATAATGTATTGGGTAAGCTGGGCTCAATTCTCGAATGGTTTCCGAGTTTCTTGCCGGCTCCTCTCTTTAAAGCAGCATTCCGAACCGGTGGTATTTTCATGAATATGGGTGGACACAGGGGTGGTGGGAGATCAAAAGAGATGGATGGATTGTACGAATGAGGAATTGTGTATGAAAGGTGTGAATGTAGATATGACGACTGATAGGTGTGTATGGAGACTACTATCTAGCGTGGGACAAGGGTCGTAAGATAAAAATGGTAATTTTAAATATGACGATTTATACGAGTTTCGTGATAAAACCTACGTAAATGAGTTTGAGGTGACGAAAAAAATTAGCTCCGAAGAGATAAGGGAAGGAAAGGTAGGTACCGATGAAGACCGTTTCTCTCGGCCTGCGCTCTGAGGGCTAAGGGTACGGACCTCTTCGTGGTCCCACCGCCAGAATTCCGCTTCAGTTCGCTGGAAGGAAGGGGAGTCATAGGAAGGATGAATGGCATATGGAAGGTTGGAAGAGTCACTGGTTTTTGTAGCCATATCTATTCTATATTGTAGGAGCGTAAGTGCAGGTTAAGCAACGTCAGGTTCTGCTGTTATTTTTATCAGTGAACTGAATGCCTTTGACCCTAGGCTTGCGTGATGGAAAGCAACGCCAGGGTCTAAGATGGAGCAGGCAATTCAAGGAAATGCCATGTCGGGCACCGATTATCAAAAACGTCCACTGCTGGACATAGGCCTCCCCCAAAGATCTCCACAAAGGCGGACCTTAACCAGGTCGTCGGTCCACCGTGTGGGACGCCTACCAGCAATGCGGTTTCCGGAACGCGGTTGCCACTTGAGGACTGTTCTGCCCCATCGGGCGTCAGTCCTGCGAGCTATGTGCCCTGCCCACTGCCACTTAAGTTTGGCAATCCTGTGGACTACGTCGGTAACTCTGGTTCTCCTGCGTATCTCCTCATTTCCTCATTCGATCTCGCAGGGAAACTCCGAGCATAGCCCTCTCAATTGCCCCCAATACCCGTAGTTACAACATAGAAATCTATGGATTTCTTTTGGAAGTTGAACACTGATATTTTCGTCTCTGTTCCGAATGGAAACTCCGTAATTCTCTATTACCCATGTGAAGCCGGAGCTAGTCGCTAGTTTTACAATAACAGTTATATCTGACACCCGACATTAATTGAAATAAGCGACATCTGTTGGTAATCATGAAAATCAATTGCAAACTTATCACGCCATAACCTGTCAATTCTCGGATCGTTATTCTAACTACTGTTTATTATGAGAGTGTAGGTAAATTTACGTAAATCCCAAAGTTCTGCATTGAGGGACGATGGTTGTGGTTATATTTCTCAACAAACATCCTGTACTCTTCGTCCAAATCGTCGAATTGCGTTTGCTGAAGCAATTGTAAGTCTAATTTAGAGTAAACTACTCAGCCCAAAAATTACCTACTGCTGGATGGGGCCTCCTCCCATAACAGGAGGGTAGTTAGCTGGCTGTGCCACGGTTGGTACAGGGTTTCGTTTCACGTTTCCCTTCTCTTGCTAGGTTTCCTCAAAACTCAAAATGAACTTTATTTACGTAGGTTTTATCACAAAACTCTTATAAATCGTCATATTTACAGTTACCATTATCATCATCATCATCATCTTACGATCCCTGTCCCATGCTAGGTGGTAGTCTCCATACACACCTATCAGTCGTCATATCTACAGTCACACCTTTCATACACAATTTATCATGTTTACAATCCATCCATCCATCTCTCTTGATCTTCCACAACCCTTACATCCATCCACATTCATGCTGAAACTACCACCGGTTCGGAATGCTGCTCTACAGAGAAGAGCCGGCAAGAAACTCTGTAGTTGCTTTTTTCAAATCAATGGGTTTGTTTACAAAAAGCACTTAACAGCAAAGTGGGAGCAAGTTCGCCAGATGAGAGAAACACACAACACGTTAACGCATGAATGACAACTAGGCCTTGGGTCAGGGCCAATCAAATACAAGTCCGCGAATTAATAGCTATCCATAGCTATCCATTCCAGCCTTGTCATTTCCTTTTTCCGAATCTCACGACACCCTCAGGATGGAATGGGGTGGTGACACTATGCATTCTAAAACAGTCACAAATAGAGAAGTTGATTGTTTACAGATGTTGATATATTCCAAACTCGTATTGGTAATCAGTCATAGCGAACACACAGTGGAAGGTTAGTTGCAGGATTAACTAAGTGCCTAATCTATATTCTCTTTTAATATATTTCCATTGGTTACATGTTGTTTCAGCCCATGCATGACCCACTTCCGATTCTAGCCTCCTCCAATTTCATGGAGGGAAATTAGCCTACTGTGCCACGCTGGCAAGACGGGTTGGCACAGGATGTACATCAAGTTTTCCTTCTCTTGCGGCTAGGTGATCTGCCTCTTCCGTTCCTTAGCCCTGTATACTAAGAAGAGCGTGGAAGGAAGGAGTCCAGTACTGACCCGCTGCACCCCCGGGGAGCTATTGGCGCTGTCCAGCTCGGTTCCCGCGCCGGCTATGTCGGCCAGGCTGTCCCGGCCCTGCGTCGCACCTGTGGCCAACCTTACAATTCAGTTACTGGAAAACTTACCTTAGCTTATTTGACAGACGGTACACTTTAGAACGGTCGTCGCACTGACCGATATGGCAAGTTCTCAGTAATTATAAAATTATATACCAATGGAAAATTAATGCTTTAGTCATAAAATCCCTATAACAAAATTATTTCATTGGGGCACAGAAAAGGTGCAAAAACCTTGCATTAGTTTTTAATTTCCAGAGAAGACAAGACTGCCTAATTACCTATACCGGAGGCAGTTTAAAAACATGAAATTCACGAATACAAATGACACCCCGACTCTGAGTGATTGCCTCTAGTTTACACAAAGACACATGCCCGGCCCCGGAATCGAACCCGGCACCCCGTGATCCAAAGGCAGTCAAATTAACCTTAATACATTTCTACTGATACACCAATCGTGATCATTATATGAAGAAAATCCCGAAAGTTATTTAGGTAATAGCCTATATTATCGATTCACTTGTGCGCTCTTCTCTGTGTTGTAGTACATACCGGCCTCAACCCAGCTGTGCCTATGCGGGGCCATGCCTCCAGATCCAGATGAATACGGGGATGGAGACTGAAGCCTGCCTGGTTCTATTCCGCTAGCCTTCAGAATTTCGCACAACGCCATCTGTAATCGAAACGGGGAAATTCAGCTCATTACATTATACTATAATTAATAATACTAAATAAATAAATATCCTTGGACATTTCACACAACGCCATCTCGTCCCAAGCTAAGCAACTTAATGCTTGTGTTATGGTAACGAGATGGATGATAAACTACTTATATACATTATTTTTTTGTAAATACATACATATTATACATAGAAATGAAACCCAGACTCCGAGCCAGTGCCTCTGGTTCAGACAAAAACACTTGCCCGACCCCGGAATCGAACCCGGGACCCGTTGATCCAAAGGCGGCACCCTTCTTCTTCCTCTGTCGTGCAGTAGTTTCAAAACGAGTTAACCTTTCTTGATACGACTTTTATGTCGGAAAGTTATTCTTGGCTACAATTTCTGAACATCTGTTTAGGCGTCTAAGTGTGATGGTGTTCTTTTCCTAGTACAAAGCCAGATGGTATGACCTGATCTATCATGAGGTGTGGCAGATTGGCAGGCATGGCGGCCGGGGTCAGGTGCCCGCAGTCAGCTAACAGCGGAGGCAGCAGATGAGGGGCGTCCTCCCGACGAGCTTCCACTATCTGGAAGGAAAATCACAATATGCATCACCATACATTGCTAATTCAACTCTACTGTTACTGTACTACTAATAAGCCAATAGATGACCCACTGCTGGGTCGGGCCTCCTCCAGTTACATGGAGGGTAATTAGCCTACTACGCCACGCTGGCCAGACGGGTTGGCACAGGGTTTCAAGTTTTCCTTTTCTTGCGGCTAGGTGATTTGATATGTTAGTACTTATTTGTAAATTTTCATCGTCATTGTTACAGCCCATGAATGACCCACTACTGGGTCGGGCCTCTTCCAAATTCTTGGAGGGAAATTAGCCTACTGTGCCACGCTGGCAAGACGGGTTGGCACAAGATTTGTATCAAGATTTCCTTCTCTTGGGGCAAGGTGATTTGTCTCTTGCGTTCCCTTAGTCGCCTCTTACGACACCCTCGGGATGGTATGGGTTGGTGACACTGCGTATTCTAAATCCGTCACCACACGGAACGATTGTAAATTTTATCTATAGACAAATAAATAAAATTGGAGTGTCTGTTTGTAATAATAAAATAACCACTTTTGACTAAATGCGTAAGTATCAAATAACATTTTTTTTTAATTTTTGTCTGTCTGGTTTTTCCTGCTAATCTCTGGAACGGCTGGACCGATTTTGACGGGACTTTCACTGATAGTTAGCTGATTATATAAGGAGTAACTTAGGCTACTTTTTTGGACTAGCTTCGCCCCGCGACGTGACCCGCGGGTAACTCGCACCGCCACTAGTGGACAATTAAGCTATTATTATAGTGAATAGGTCCCTTGGGCAGGCCGACCTTGTCCAGGTAGTCCGCGAGGCGCGCCAGGCTCAGCACGTGCGGCAGCAGGGAGGCCAGCGCCAGGGCCACGGCCTGCAGCGCGCACTGGGCCCACACCGGGAGCACCGGGTTCGATTTCCCGGACTGCTGCACGCTGCGATCAGTCAATTATTATGGCCTTAAAAAATACACACACACTAGCTTTCCGGCCTTTTCATTTCCTGATGTCGGCTCTTACAACACCCTCGTATTGAAATGGGGCGGTGACACTATATATTTTAAACCCACACGGGCAATATACCGATTTTGATGAAATTTTATATTCACATTTGGTAGATCTGCGAATCGGACAACTTCTATTTTTCATCCCCTAAATGTTAACGGTGGAGTACCCCTAAATTTATCATTTATTTTTTAGACATTTTTTTTATAATACAGCATTCAAAATTACATAAAACCCTACATTTTCACACCTATATGGCAAATCAATGTTTGCGAGGTGAGCTAGTATTCTATATAAATAGCGTGATTTTTTTATTGGCATTAAGTATTGTCTAGCCGTTTTCCTGCACCACATATAACTTAAATCTAATTCACTAACACACAGACACCCAGACCAATGTGTCTCTGGTTTACAAAAAGACACTTGCCCGTCTCTGGAATGGAACCCGCAGCATGTAATCCAAAGGCGTCACCAACCCCAAGACCACAATCACTACATAGTATAAAACAAAGTCGCTGTTGTCTGTCCGTCCCTATGTATGCTTAAATCTTTAAAACTACGCAACGGATTTTGAAGCGGCTTTTTTAATAGATAGAGTGATTCAAGAGGAATGTTTATATGTAGAATACATGCATATTTGCAACCGTGCGAATCCGGGCCGGGTCGCTAGTTCTAGATATATTTCAACATCGATGCATATAAACTTACGCCAACGCGAGTTGCAGGATATCGCAGGCCGTCTCCTCCGAGGCCAGTTCGATGATTAGCAGTGCTAATGTCGTGTAGATGGCTTCGATGTTCTCCATCGTGTTCGATTCGAGTTGCAGCCCTGAAATAGGAGTGAGTCCATAACCCAGCAACCATGCTCTTATTGAAACATGTATTGGTGCCACTTCATGCGCATTCCAGAATTTTTTGTTTTACCAATTACAGTAAAAGCTCCTATGCGCGGGGTGTATGTTCTAGAAATATGCCGCGAAAACAGAAACCGTGAATACGGAATGGTAATTAATATGGTATTATAGGAGATACGTTCCCAGCCGACAAAAAACATTTTTTGACTTATTAATTATCTTAAGGCTTAGGCAATGGTTGGAAAAAATTGTAATTTTTGTTGCTTGGCAGTTTTAAAAAGATCCGACGCAGTAGCATTAGCAATTTGCCTATTAAAAATAAGACTTCGTTCCATAGACGGATCAATGTTCATAAAGAAATCGCAATGTTTGGTCATTTGCCATTCTTAAAGCTTCACTAAGGTTGTAAACCGCGTATAATGAAATTTTTATCCGCGAATATAGGAATTGGGGCGCATTTTTTTTAACCGCGAATAGTGAAACCGCGATTGAAGGAAGCGCGAATAAGGAGCTTTTACTGTACTTGAATGCTTTGGACGCTGGCCAGTTTCTAAAATGTGACAGCCAATTCAAGGAAATGCCCTGTTGGGCACCGGCCTTTTTTTCCAGCGTGCGGTGGGGAAGTTTTATATTCTGACCGGTCCCCACTCGGGTAAACAACCATATGTGGGTGGAGTATTGGTCAAACCGACTTAAAAAAATAAGTGTAGCGACCAGTAGGCAAAGTACTTTACACAATTTACCCGAACAATCTGAACTATCAACATCAAGAAATATCGCCTACAAATGCGAGAACTACCTAAAAATCCTACACCTCGACAGCGAAATTTCCATAGCAATTTACACAGTTAAGGTGGATGTTCCGACCTATCGTCCATACATTCTGGCCTAGACCTTTACACTAAACACAGATACTCGTTCTTTGAAACTTATCATTTTATCACATGTCTACAATAAAATGTGTCCGCGTTTGACCATTTTAGGCAATAACTTACAATACTTACTGAGAAAAACAGCAGTGAAATCCCGGGAAAATTGGACAACTTCTGTAATAGTGTGCGTGACTTGTTTAGAATTTACCACGATAGATGGCGTGCAGAAGATATTATAATTCTGATAAATAAATTTCACATTTCATTATTTGGTTAATTTCGTACCAACCAGTAAAAAAAAACAGTTTTAAATAACTTAAAACTGATTACTTCATTTTATTTATTTACTTGATTACTTCATTTTCCATATTACGATTCTCGCTATGCGCCGGCGCCCTATGGCGGCGGCCAGCTCGAAATCCAATCACAGGCCAGCTCGAATACCGATAACTGCGCTGATTGGCTGAGTCACTCGAAATCCAATCAATCACCAATAGTCGTATACGCGACGTTGCCGTCCTTCCTAACTTTGAATGAAACAATAGAAATATTGTACCGAAAAAAGCGTTGCCAAACTTCGTCACATGATTATGGGCTGCGGTAAAACTTATATTTCGGATGTTACTGTGCGCTATGTATTTCGCGCGGAAGTTCTTGCGAAACGTGTGACTTATGAATTTATTTATTTTCATTGATTCAAATTGTAATGTTCCTCTAGTGTATATTTGATTCATACTATTACTTATGTACTCCTCAGCCCATAAATTATCCACTGCTGAGTCAGGCCTCCTCCAACTACATGGAGGGTAATTAGCCTAATATGCCACCCACGCTGGCCAGACGGGTTGGCTTAGGGTTTCGTGTCAATTGTTCCTTATTTTGCGGCCAGGTGTTCGGCCATTCCTTTTGTCAGTTCTTACGACACCCTCAGAACGAAATAGGGTACCACGCGGAACAAACATTGTTTATTAGATTATATTATTATGTAACGTGGGTAAAGAAATTATTTATTCTAAAAATGCAATTCTATTGTTGGTGACATTAGAAACAGATAGTTTGGCAATGGGATTGAATATCGTTTTGATCAACAATATATTCAATTATCATTAATCGGTAAAGTATAATCACAATATTAAACTTGCTAACATTTTCAAAATATGGTTTTACCGGGTTACATCGTACACTCTTGAGGCATTTTGCAAAAAAAAAATCAGACAGACAAACATAATTATTAGCTTGTTTTATTTTGTATTATCTACATATTGTACTCTGCGTTCAGAAACAAATCTATTTCAATTACTTCTGTTTTTGCGTTTCCGTGCTATAATAAATAAAAAACTTATTCTAATCTGATTCTTTTTCATAAACATCAACCAATTCTACTACGATTCCAGGAATATAAAAATAAAATGTTTTTGTTACATTTCCTTGTTTTAGATTATCGATATTTTTATGATTTGATTTCTCAACGGACCATTTGCATACCATCCATCAGTCAACTGTCAAGGTAAACAAGCTTATTACAACTAATTCGTACCACGTGGGAGGGGGACACTCAAAATGAAATTACTTATGAGTGGCTAACAGGGAAATGGCAAACCCATGATGATGGAGAGAAATAATATTGAAATGATACAAAGTGACTTGACATTGGCTAAACACAAACCGTGAGAGCCACAAGGAAGAAAAAAAAAAAACTAATTCGTATGTATGTATAATCCGCCTTTTTGTAAACACGGCAAGTTTGGATGTAGCGATTTCGCGCCATTTCACGATGACACGACCTCATATTTGCCTACAATTTCTGTTGACAAAAGTTTAATTATTTTATTGTATTTCAGCCGTTTGAAAGCTTGGCGTCCTGAATAGGATGTCTTTCTTGTAACATAACATTTAACAATCTATTTTCAGGTCTATCACTTGCCAATGGACGCAAATGGTATGAAACTGCATTGAAAACAAACCAGAATACAACAGCATATAGTGTAAAGAACAGTTAGCAGAATTTGGATTGAAAATGAATTTGGATGTAGCGATTTCGTGCTATTTCATGATGACATGAAGAATCATGTAATCAAAAACTATACCAGACACCACTGTACTCTACCAGGTAAATGGAAAAATCGAATTTGTAAAGTCATCTCAAAATCAGTGAAGCATATTATTCTGTACTAGCGACCCGCCCCGGCTTCGCACGGGTGCAATGATGAACCTCTAAATTAATCAGTGTTTCGCTAGAATATCATGGATGTATTACATATAAATAAAACTTCCTCTTGAATCACTCAATCTATCTAGTTTTAAAGATGTAAGCATACATAGGGACAGACAGGCGACAGCGACTTGGTTTTATACTATGTACCTAATGATAATGATTTAATTTTTTTTAGTTTTTAGATCATAGCCAACACTAAACTCCCACTATCTACTACTATTCAGCCCATAGATGACCCACTTCTGAGTTGGGCCTCCAGTTACATAGAGGGTAATTAAACTAGCCAACTGTGCCACACAGGGTTTCATATTGAGTTTTCCTTCTCTGGTGGTTAGGTTATTGGCTTTGTCATTTTCTTTTGTCAGCTCTTACAACACCCTCAAGAACGAATGGGGCACTATGTATTCTAAATCCGTCACCACACAAATAGTAAAAATTGTTAGAACGAGTTAGAATGTCTTTTTCTTGTAATACAATATTTAAAAATCTATTTCCAGGACTATCACTTGCCAACAGACACAAATGGTATGAAAATCAATGGAAAAAGCAGATCACACAGAGTACATGGGGACATTTAAAAAAATACTTATAATGGAAATTTTCTTGGAGAAAAACTATTGATATTGATGAAGCACAGTTGGAAATACAGTGTAAAGAATAGTTAGCAGAATTCCAAAAGTCACCAAAATTCATTGCTTTGATTGAAATGTCTACTGTAGGACAGCATAAAAATGATCTCTATACTACTCAAAGGTTAGCATTTGAATGCTAGTCAACTTGGAATGGTTAGTTTGATTATAAAAGTAAACCATAGTATCCATTTATTTTACATTATTATTATTATTATTTTACATTATCTGGACTTACTCTTTACAGGTTTGCAAATGCTGTATTACCACCCCATGGCACAATCATGTACAGGATATTCTTTAAAAAAAGAATATTGGCACAAAAGACATGTTATATGGGCAACAATATGAGATTTTGGAAGCAATATAATAAAATTATCAGGACTTTTTATTGATGAAGTATTTGGATATTTAGCTCGCAGTCCAGATGGTAAGCGTTTCTTTATCAAACTTCAATTTTTCTTTGTGTTTGGTGAATGTGGCCAAATATAAATACTAGTTATAATTTCGAGAAACAAATAATAACTAGCACTAAAGACGATTGAATTTCTTATATCAAATCTCATAAAGAGCTTTATCATAGTGTATTATATTTTATGGCAATTTGTTACAGGTATATTTGAAAATGAGAGAGCTGTTGTTGAGATCAAGTGCTGTCCATCACTGGCCAGGATAAATCAAAGCCTAGAAGCAGCTGCACCAGAAAAGAAGAACTATTATTATTGTACATTTCTTTTTATTTTTTATCAAAACATGAAATATTACTCTTTTCAACTAACTACATACTAGTACATAATTACTGTTTTAGATTTGTTGTTATGAATTATAGTTCCTTACATGTTATGAAATGTTTCATTATTGTGATAATTGGTAGTGTTACAAATCATCAGTTTTGAGTGAATACATACATACATATAATCACGCCTTTACACATTTTATTTCCCAAAAAAGAAAACATTGCACCTACTATGTTTTCTCTACTACTACTAATCAGCCCATAAATGACCCACTGCTGAGACGGGCTTCCTCCAATTTACATGGCGGGTAATTAGCCTACTGTGCCACGCTGGCTAGACTGGTTGGCACAGGTTTTGTATCAAGGTTTGCTTCGCTTGTGGCTAGGTTATCGGCCTTATCATTTCTTGCAACACCCTCGGGGCGAAATAGGGTGGTGAATACATAGTGATGTATTCTCCATTCGTCACCATACCATGTTTTCTCGGTATCACCCAAATTTATACCCTTGTTTTTTTTTATTCACGCCATCTAGTGTTGAATCTTTGTAAACGTATGGATTGGCTACACGCCTACGTCTGTGTGTGTAAGCCATATTATAATTTGGAGATATGTGTGGAATTGGGTGTATTTTGTGGCACTGATATGACCCAGTAAAATAAAGCGTTATGTCCGATAACCGCTTAAGCTACTCCTACGTCTTAATAATTTCACAATTACACACCAGCCCAAATAAACTGTAAATGTTGACTTCAACGCCATCTCTCGGGACAATGGCTGAGAACAGACCGGAACATCCACCTTAAGAAATTCCCGACTACAGTCATCGGGGGATAGGCGTTGCGACCCCTAGCCAGACATACACCTCGTCTGGCTGATGATTATCCCTTTGCGCCTAAACTAACTACCTCCGCAGTAGCTTACCATCGTAGAGCGAGCTGAATATGGCGTATCCATGCTTGCTGATGAAGATCAGGTCCTGACGAGAGCACTTCTCAACAGTCAATCCTAGGTGGGCGTAGTCCACGCTGCAACAAGCAATTCAAATTACCAAACAACTTATATCATAAAATATTTCACGTGATAATTTATTTCATCGAGTAAATTTACTTCACAGCCCATAAATGGCCCACTGCTGAGTCGGGCCTCCGCCCATAACAGGGAGGGAAAATAGCCTATTGTGCCACGCTAACGGGTTACCACAGGGATTCGTTCTTTTGCAGCTAGGTATCGACTTAGTAATTTCCTTTTCTCGGCACTTATGATCATTTTTGTAAAAATATAATAATAATATCCTTGGACATTTCACACAACGCCATCTCGTCCCAAGCTAAGCAACTTAATGCTTGTGTTATGGTAACGAGATGGACGATAAACTACTTATATATAATATTTTTTTTGTAAATACATTATGAACAATTTTGCCAAAAAAACTTATCGATAGTTTATGATTTAATGAAATGTTGATACTGACGTGGGCGTGGGCAGCTGAAGGGCATTCCCGCGGCGGTCCAGCAGCGTGTGCAGGATGCGCTGCAGCAGCAGGCGCGTGGCAGGCTCCGGCGCGCTGGACAGCCGCAGCAGCGCCTCCAGGAACGCCGCCGGGAACGCCTTGCTCAGCTCCGTCGTCTTGTACGTGGTGCCCACCTGGGAATGAGGGGATTGAGGAGCAACGATAGGATAGCTTACATTTTAATTTATAGTCGTAATATACTTTTAATGTCAATTATTTGCAGTCACTATTATATGTTAACTCCAAACGATTCTAACAGATGGCGTTATGTTAAAAATTAAATTAATGTATGGTAACTTTACATGTAATATGTATAAATAAACCTTAGCCACAGCAACGCGTGGCCGGGTCCGCCAGTTTCAGTATAAAATTCACACCGCCAAATTTTTATGATTGTAAATTTAAAGCTCAGAGAAATAATGAATGCGTAATTAAACTACAATAAAAATATGTATTCGCATATTACATTAACCAATGGTGTATCAAAAACAATATGACGACGCGAAAAAAGAATTTATATATATATATTTTTATATTTGAATTTTAATATACAATTCGCTCGCGCGTATTCAAATTTACAGGATGTCACAAAAAATTGTGTCAAGCGGAAGTCCAGAGATAGAGCACGCCTTGGGGTACGCGAATCAGCCCCATGTATGCTCTGCCATTTTTCATAGCTTTCGTATTAAGATTTATTTTCTGAATTGTATACCTTGAGCAGCGACTTAAGCAGTATACTTTGCAGCATGGCGTCAGGCTTTGTCCCTTTCCCCGGCCGCTGGTTGCTGGGCACTTTGTTCACGATGAACATCATTATGTCGATCTTCTGGAAGTCCGGCAAGTGGTCCGCAAACTCTCCCAAAGCGTTGATCAGCGCCTCTTGGTAAAGCTTCTCGTCTGTCTCTTTCTAGAAGCAAAACATTATTGTATATTAGAATAGAATAACCTTTATTCTGAGAAATTTGCACACAGAAAACAAGGTGATACAAATATAAAGATACATTATTGTATTAAATTCTTACAGGTAATAAGTATTTCTCAACAAACGGATACACAAAAATGATATGTTGTATACAGTATTGTCAGATATGGTCTGAGCTCGGTATATGTTGTAGATAAACCCACAATGCTGGTTTTCAGCTCAGCCTAAGCCCCAGCTTATGTAGCGCATATTTAACAAGCCTAAAATAAAAATTAAATTAAAAAAAAAAACACGACACAATAACCTTTACAAAGAAAAAAATAAATACATGGCGTTGGGGGACCGCTCCCACTTATTTATTACCTGACCCCTGGTCCACACGTGGTACACACTTATTATAATGTAGATTTTGTTAAATTGCACGTGATGCGCTTTCATTTGAGACCCCACTCCATTATATTTGCAGACATTCGGTTATTCTTCCCCACTTTCACCACTCATAACTTTTAAACGGCTCAACCGATTTTAATCAAACATGTCTAAGAACACTCACCCGTAACTCACGTTTCATACAAAAAAAACTATATTGAAATCGCTTATCCGTTCGCGAGCTACGGTGCCACAGACAGACAGACACGTGAAACTTATAATACCCCTCTTTTTGCGTCGGGGGTTACTAAGCGCGCGATTCGCTTCTCTGTTTCTGTCTTGTAATCGGTACGGACTTTATTGAATTTTGAAAAAAAATGAGTTCTAAGTCGAGTTCTGAAAGTGATAGTGGATTAACTCATGAAACAATAATAATAGAACCCAATAACGTCATACAAAACTTAATACCTATGAAATCCCGGGAGATATATGTAAAAGCCTATGACAATTTCATACTATGGAATAATTTTTTTTTTTGTTTTTATTAATATTACTCATTATTTGCTTAATAGGGTCTCTTAGTTATTTTCTCATAGAAGGGGATGAAAAGTAGAGTGTATAACTCGGGAGCAAAAATATTTTTCCCTCAGGCGGTGTACTTTGAATCCCTCGCTACGTTCAGGATTCAAAATAGCGCCCTCGTCGTAAAAATATTACTTTACTCCTTTGTCATACAATCTACTATTTTTGCCTTCATTTAGGGGGATAAAAAGATAGATAGATAGATGTTTTTCATTAAAATGTATGTATGTATTGTAAAATTTCAATCAATCGGGCGAGCCATTTTATATAATAGAAGATTAGGATGATCGGCCATGCCGGTTAATGTCCTTTATTTTTCATCCGAGCAAGATGTGGTAGTTGGTGAATTAATTGCCTACCTCCGAATCTCTAGCGACCGAAGCCCTCAAGTTGGTGAGCAGATTGTTGATGATCTCCAACACTGACGGACCTGCAACAACACCTCTAACCATTATCTGATTGCCTGGTACAATAAAGTTACGATCTCTCTTGTCGTTTCAGCCCATAAATGACCCACTACTGAGTCAAGCCTCCACCAAATTCATGGAGGGAAATTAGCCTACTGTGCCACGCTGGCCAGACGGGTTGGCACAGGGTTTTTATCGAGTTTTCCTTCTCATACGGCTAGGTGATCTGCCTCTTACGCTCCTTTAGTCACCTCTTTCGACACCCTCAGGATAGTGTGGGTTGGTGACATTGTGTGTTCTAAATCCGATCGATCCGATCCGATCTCTCTTGCCTCCCTCGCTATTTGTCCAGTTTCATTGGTGACAGTATCGGTCTAACCCATCTAGCGAGTCGACCGGTAATTATATGGTTAGACCAGCTGACAGTTTTCTTGCTACTGACTCCGTGTAAAGACTGCCATAGACGGTGGTGAACCGGAATCGACGCTTTTACGTGACCTCCGAAGTCCAAATACTACTAATACTAATACTCAGCTCATAAATGACCCATTGCTGAGTGGAGCCTCCCCCTCTTTTAAATGGAGCCAAACCATCCTACTGCTCAACGTTGGTCAGACGGGTTGGTATCAAGTTTTTTCTTCTATATATTTTGCCGTGCTATTTACTTTAGTCGGCTCTAACGAGACCCTCAGGATGGAATGGGGCGGTGACACTGTGTATTCTAACCCGTCACCATGCGGAAGAGCAAGGTATCGAGAAATAACTAAAGCTATTGCTGATTCCGCAGTTTGATTGACAATGTGAGTGACATCAAGGTACCAGGGCATCATAAGTCGGGAGCAGGTAGTACTCACCATTGCCGTCACCAGCGGCAATGACTATTACGCTGGGACATGGTATTCCGTGTGGTTACGAATGTTGAATACATTCTGCCTCGTTGGTCTAGTGGTTAGATGTGCCGCCTTTGGATCAACGGGTCCCGGGTTCGATTCCGGGTTCAGGCCAGTGTCTTTGTCTAAACCAGAGGCACTGGCTCGGAGTCTGGGTGTCATTTCTATCTATAATATGTATGTATTTACAAAAAAAAAATGTATATAAGTAGTTTATCATCCATCTCGTTACCATAACACTAGCATTAAGTTGCTTAGCTTGGGACGAGATGGCGTTGTGTGAAATGTCCAAGGATATTTATATTTATTTATTACATAGTGTCACTACTCCATTCCGTCTTAAGGGTGTATTAAAAGCCGACGAAATGAAACGACAAGGCTGAAAGCCTGGCCGCATGAGAAGGAAACTTGGTACGAAACTGTGTGCCAAGCTTTCTGGCCAGCGTGGCACAGTGGACTAATTACCCTCCCTGTGATGAGAGGAGGTACGACTCAGCAGTGGGTCATTAATAGTAGTGGTATGGTACCAGGGCACCATGAGCCCGAGAAGGTGTGACTCACCGACGCTGTCCCCCGCAGCGATGGCCACGATGTTGCTGAGCACCGTGGCCCGGGCGGCCCTGACCCTCGTGCCCGCCCTGGGGTCCGTGGGCCCCGCCCCATTGAGGGCCCCCGACCCTGGCGCGTCCAAGTGCTGCATCAGGGCCTCCACCACGCTGTACGAGTACTGCGCCTGGGGAGGCACAAACACTTTTTCAAGTGAAACTAGTCACCAAGATGTGCAACGTTTTTATCGAAGAAGACAGCGATTGAGGCCGATTGAGAGTGGGACAGGGCGAACGTAGCATGAAGCACAAAGCCATGGAGCGAGAGTAGCAAGCGAGTGAGAAAGATCGAGAGAGAGTGAGATAGAGTGAACGTCACATCACGCATAGTGCCATGGAGCGAGAGGTGGGAGAGAGCTAGTTAGAAAGATTGAGAGAGAGAGTAAGGGAGATTGGTTGATGTATTTGTTTAGTGGTTAAATATAATAATTTTAGATCGTAATTCTACCGACGTTTCCTATTCTTGCGGCTAGGTATTCGGCCTTGTTATTTTATTTTGTCGGCACTTACTACACCCTCAGGATAGAATGGGGTGGTGACACCATTATATTGTCAATCCATCACCACGCGGACAATTCATTTCACAGTTATATCTTTTAAGTAAAGTTCAAATTGTTTTGTTAGTACTCACCTGAACGGAAAACATGATAATCTTGAATACATGTACCGCGAAATCGTTCGGAATCCAAAGGTCGTGTCGATCGAAATGCCTGTAAATAAAAGCTCTTAAACATTTCAATTGTAACTTAATAATACTATTATGAAGAGTAGAGCTGGTAGGTCTACCGTGCGGGAGACCGACGATCTGGTCAAGGTCGCTGCAACCCAAAGGGTGCGAGCGGTTTGTGACCATATTTTGGGAAAATCCCCGGGGGAGACCTATGTCCAGCAGTGGACATCTTTTAGCAAAAATGATGATGAAAGCGTGCAAAGGTCACGAAGGTATTTAGGAACAGCTGTGTAAACTTCGCTATCGCGATGTATATTAAGTTTTCTGGCTGCATACAGTTGAGCTTGACGAGACTGGTTAGCTTCTGTAGTCTTTCAGTATGCTTCGTTGGTCTAGGGGTTTGCGCGCACCTTTGGAACAGAGGTCGCCGGTTCGATTCCGGGGTCGGGCAAGTATTTGTGTAAACCAGAGGCCCTAGTTAAGAGTCCGGGTGTCATTTGTGTTCGTCGTGTAAGAGAAAATATTATAAAAAGAGTGTCCATGGAGTTTCTTGCTTGTTCTTCTCCATAGGATCTACGTTTTGGAACAAGCAACTAGAAGCACTTAGATTCCTAACTTCACTTTCGACTTTTTAAATGCACCTGTAAATAGGTTCAATTAAAATAAATGATTTGAGTTCAGTTGAATTACATGTTTATAAACTGCCCCCTCGGTACCAGGTTATAAATAGTGCAGGCATCGCGTTTATTTAAGAAAAAAAAATAAGTATGTGATAGTGATGAGTCCCAAATGAAACAGTCCGGTGGTGTCACTTATTATTTTTTAATTATTTAGGACACTACTGAATGGCCTAAATAATTTAAAATTAAAAAGTTGTTGTTACATTGTTACATTTACATCACTACATAATATAAAACAAAGTCGCTATCGTCCGCCCGTCCCTATGTACGCAACTTAAATCTTTAAAACTACGCAACGGATTATGAAGCGGTGTTTTTAATAGATAGAGTGATTCAAGAGGAATGTTTATATGTTTAATACATGCATGTTTGCACCCGTGCGAAGCCAGGGCGGGTCGCTAGTAAAAACATAATACATATTGTCAAAGTTGGTTAAAACTACACATCGCGTGAAAAAGGGCACATGGACTCACGTGAGCACGGGCCGCAGGACGCTGCGGATGTGCCCGAAGGAGGCCCTGCCCACCAGCTCGCGCAGGCACGCCTCGGCCAGCCGCGCGGGGCACGAGTCGGCCCCGTCCCTCGGCGCCGGGCACGACTCTGTCTCGTACTTCTCGGCCGACTGCCGGACATTACGTCATTAAAAGCAACACTTTTAAAAAAAAATTCACCATCTACCGCCGGTTCGGAATAAAGCTATACAGAGCCAGCAAGATACTCTGTAGTTGCTCTTTTTAGATTGCCATTTTCAGGCAATAGTAATCTGATGCCTGAGCCAACCGACCCCCAAAAGCGGCACCCATTCATAAGCATGACGCGTGTAGCAGCCGGCGCCCTCCTCAACCGTATTGCAGGGAAGAGAACGACCCGCCACGCGACGCCACCACTGCTATGAGTCTTAAAGTGAGCATGACAAGTCAAGCACCAAAGAACTGGATATTTATTTCATTGCATTCACTTTCAATGTGTGAGTTCACCAACACATATTCGACAAAAAAGTCATACAAACATAGCACACGAGAGTGGCGCACATAAATAAGGCATCATCATCATCGCACGGTTGGCGCAGTGGTTGAGCGATCGACTGCTGCGCAGCATGTCGCGGGTTCGATCCCGCACGGAAGAAATATTGGTACGACCTACAAGTATTTGTTCCGGGTCTGGGTGTTTTCTATCTATATTATGTATTTACAAAAAAAAAATGTATATATAAGTACATATATAAGCACAAGCATTAAGTTGCTTAGCTTGGGACGAGATGGCGTTGTGTGAAATGTCCAAGGATATTTATTTATTTATTATTATCGCAGCCCATAGCTGAGTCGGGCCTCCTCCAGTTACATGGAGGGTAATTAGCCTACTGTACCACGCTGGGCAGGCGGGTTGGCACAGGATTTTGTTCCCCAGACTGGGTTTTCAACCTTGTCAGTTCCTTTTTCCAGCTCTTATGCCACCCCCAGGTTGAAATGGTATGGCCACACTATGCATTCTAAATCCGCTACCACACAGAATACTCATAAACCTACGTAAATTAAATTTATAAAACTTCAGCAGTATGACGGTTGTATTATTTACAACTACTACTACTACGCAGTCCATATATGACCCATTGCTGAGTCGGACCCCCTCCATTTACATGGAGGGTAATTAGCCTACTGTGCCACACTGTATTTATTTACAACTAAGTACCTGCATATTGTAAAGCAGAGATGGGACGATCTTGTCCATATGCTGTGCCTCCCAGATGTTCTCCACCAAATCATCAGACACAGTCTTCCTTATCACACCCTAGAAAATAAATCAAAAAGAAAACTATCTTCATGTTCATTATAAATGAGAAGAAACGAGGCATTCGTAGAGGAAGGAACTTTTTCCAGATTCCTATAACTCGTTTGCGTTAAGAATGCGCCGACCCATCATCGTCCACCGGCTTAGCCACGCTCCGTTACCAATCAAAGCGTTCCAAACTAGACAGTCACGATCACAATAACCAATTGATGGCATACTTTCTAATGCTACAGTTGCGTCCTGTGTCCAAAGATAAATGTATTGTACACCACCGTGAATACACCCTTAATTCAGCATTTGTAACGCAAACGAACTATAGATACCTTATGATACTGTTGCCATAAGAAAGAATTTTAGGTGTATTGCTGAAGGTTGTCATAATGCTTTACAACATTTTTATAAGAGTTTGTTCATACATCTTCTAATACTGTAGGTAGCTCTGTAATGTTTGATCCTATTTCATGTAAAAAAATAGTATAAACTGTTTAATTAAACCTTTTATTTGAGCAGCGGGTTCAAGGTACCGATCTTAACTACACTCCAGCATTAACACACCACACCGCAACCACTGTTTCTATCATAATGCCCGATCCACCTCGATCGCGCTCCTTTTATAAGTTTTTGCCGAACGTCAAGATGGCGCCTCGACCCCGCTCGAGGACTACCCTCCGCTCTGACAATGCAAAATAATATAACGTCCTCTTTTAAAAAGATGACAAACTAAATTGAATAGAAAAATCTAACAAATTAAACTGATTAAAATTAAGATTTAACAAAGTATTTTCTAGGCTAATTGATATCGTCTTTATGTAACCAGGAATCAAGTCCATTCTGACTACTTCCTCCGACATATATAAGGATAAACACAAATAAAAAAACCGTGGAGTCCCTCCGCGGGGGAAGGAGTACAACTTCGTAATGTGGAAATGAAAATAGGAAGGGGTAGAAATTTTTAGTCAAATCATATTGTTTCTTTATGACATATGACATTCACATCTTTTAATTTATATCATCCACAAATCTATGACTCTTTCTCTCTCCTACTTTCTACCTTTCTCTCTCCCGCGTTAAACGTTTAACGCAACCTGGTTTAAGGTCACTTCAATAAATTATATTGTGTGTCCCAACTCAGCTGTGATGCCACTGAATGTGGCGCTGATTTTTAGTTGGAACCATTACTCTAGTACATCAATCCATCCATCCATTTACCTGTAAGCCCTGTATCCCGGCCAGCCGTATCTTCTCCCTGTTATCTTTATCCCCGTGGTTGCTATGGCACATCGCTGAGAACTTGGACACGAAGAAATCGTACCGTCGGTGATAGGACGGCGTGTCCTCTTCTATGTTGGCGAACCGGACAAACTAGAGAACCAAATTACAAGGTGTCATCACCACATTCTACACTGAGGGTGTGTTATAGCCGACTAAGTGCCAAATAGGCGTAAATTGTAGTTTGAAGGATAGGAACACTTCATACAAAACTTAGTGCCACTTCTCCTGGCCAACGTACGTGTACCATCACAGAATGGTAAGTTCCCGCTATATAATCTGAGGAGGTCCCAGGGTCATTTATAGGCTGAAATGATGATAAAGAGTGGGACTCTGTCCTTTAAGCTCACTTTTCTAAAGTCAGACGCAGTGCTAGTAGGCCTCACACACGGTGGACCGACGACCTGGTTAAGGTTGCCGGAAAGCAACCGGCCTTTGTGCAGATGCTTGGGGGAGGCATATGTCCAGCAGTGGACGTCTTTTGGCTGAAATAACGATGATGATGTTATTTTTTATTTCTATAAAAAATAACGGAACTCCTGCACAATCTATAACCTAAAGGTTTTTTTTTGCGCGGGGCAAATTCAGAAACATGTAATTCACGAACACAAACGACATCCAGACTTAGGAAAAGTGCCTCTGGTTTACACAAAGACAGTTTCCCGGCCCCGGAACAAATCATGAGAAGAACAGAATCAAATGAAATCAAATCAATTTTTTTATTTGGAGGTATGTAGGACTTACACTCTGCGTAGCCAATATCTGTAGCTGCGGGTCCGTAGACTCCAGAAGTTTCTGCACCATCTTCAGGAAGCTCTCGACGAATAAATTGAGCGTTTGCGAGTGGCACGCCACTAGCAGCTGGTCCATTGCCTCCATTGCAATAATCACGAAACTGGAACGTGGGAATATCAATACTTAGTTTTTAACCGACTTCAACGAAGTAGGAAGGAGGGATTACCCACTTTGTAATTGGAGGAGGGCCAACTCATAGTAGGTCATATATGAGTTCAGTAAGTAGCAGTAGTGAACAGAACAGAGCAGGGGACGTTTAAAAATAGACCTGAGGGGGCTTTGGTCCATCTCGATTAGCGAAGCCTCAAGCACCCAGGCCTCTCCACAGATAGGGGGGGGGGGGGGGGGGGGCCTGCCCGTGCCACCACTTCCATCCCCCGGTGTATATACATTATACTAGGACGACATGAACATATAGCAGTTGTTTGTTAGCAGGTTTCAAAATGTCCTATTACCAAAGAAATAGAATACGGTGTCACCACCCCATTCCACCCTGAGAGACTCGGAAATGGAAAGGCCGAAAACCATCAAGCAAGCGCAAGTGAGAGCAAGAGCAACTGGGACGCCCTCAGTCATTGGCTTTCGTTGATGACGGGTCCCCCGACCAACCCATTTGGCCAGCATGGCACAGCAGGCTAATTACCCTCCATGATGAGTGGAGGAGGCCCGACACAGCTGTCGATCATGTATTGGCTGAGTAGCAAGAACTTGTGGCGATTTATCAAATCAAATCAAAACTCATTTAATCAAGTTGGCTCATTAGAGCTCATTTGACAGGTCAAACAAAAAAATAAAATTTAAAATTTACCATTTAAACTTAATTATTTACCATCTACCACCGGTTCGGAATGCACCTCTACAGAGAAGAGCCGGCAAGAAACTCCGTAGTTGCACTTTTTAGATCGCCATTTGGGTACAAGAATGGTTATAAGACAGATTTGTGAGAGCAAACTCGCGCAATAGTTCCAAAGGGCCAAAGACAGATATCAGCATTTTATTCATTGGTAATAGAACCTATCATATAGTCAGGAAGCATATAGACGCGTGAAGATACGCAGTGACGGCTTCTTAGATCTGATATTAACACTTATCAGCCTAGACCTTACATGCACTCCACTGATAACCGAATACATGCCTACTGCATGTACTAGGGCTGCAGTTATCTAAGGCGATAATTGTGATGTTCATCCTATTAACATCATGAACGCGAGAGTTCGTAAGAGGTTGCAATATTCCGATGAAACTCAAACTCAAAGACTTTTATTTGTGGTCATAGGTAAACAAAGATGAAGCTTATCACTACATATTATAAAACAAAGTCGCTATCGCTTGTCCGTCCCTATGTATGCTTAAATCTTAAAAACTACGCAACGGATTTTGAAGCGGGTTCTTTTAATAGATAGAGTGATTCAAGAGGAAGGTTTTTAAGTATAACACATGCATATTTCCACCCGTACGTAGCCGGGGCGGGTCGCTAGTTGTTAATAAATGTATCACTATGTCCTGCTGTATATTCTACATAAAAACATTAATCTTAAATTAGAATTATTTAACTCTATTCTACTTTATTATTTCTCTAATATTATCGTCTAAATATTCTGACATAGTGTAGTAAGCCTTATCTATTAAAAATACTTGCAGTTTTTTCTTAAAATCTTGTAAATTAACTGTCTTTAAATAGGTAGTTAATTATTTATTCTTGACTAGTGGCCCGCCCCGGCTTCGCCCGTGCTAAGCGGGGGTGGGTTATACATATAAACCTTCCTCTTGAATCACGCTATCTATTAAAAAAAACCGTATCAAAATCCGTTGCGTAGTTTTAAAGATTTAAGCATACATAGGACGGACAGCCGACAGGGACTTTGTTTTATACTATGTAGTGATAGTGATGACGTACTAAAAAAACAATAATGTAGCTTACACATAGGCTTTATAAACATATAGTGTGATTCCAAGATAAGACGACAAGTGTCAAGTAAGTAGGAAGAAAATCTGACGTAAAAATAAAAAGGTCTGGGCAAACAGCGGACGGGGCGGGACGGCGACGCGACGCTGGCGGGACGTGAAGAGTTGACGCGACCGCTAGTCGAACGCCGAGCGCGACGGCTCTATGTGACATGTTCAACATTAACTAATATATTACAACTCATTACGTCCCGCCAGCGTCCCGTCGCCGTCGCGCCCCGTCCGCTGTTTGACCAGACCTTAATACTTTCTATCATCATTATCACAATTTTCCACCAGCCCACGGGTGGAACCGCGGGGCGCAGCTAGGTCTATTTTAAGTGTGCCAAGGCCGAAAGCCTAGCCGCAAAAGCACGAAACCCTATGCCAACCAATCTGGCCAGCGTGGCACAGCAGGCTAATTACGCCCCGTTTTGACTAAATATTCTATTCTATTTTTAAAAACGAAACCCCTGCTCTGTTTATAACCTGTATCGCGGGGACAGTTTACAAACATGAAATTCACGAACACAAATGACACCCAGACTCAGAGCAAGTGCCTCTGATTTACACAAACACACTTGCCCGACCCCGGAATCGAACCCGGGACACCGTAATCCAAAAGCGGCCCTTCTTTGTTTTTTTTTACGTTGGAAATCCTCATGGATACCCTACCGCTTTACGCCAGCCGGGTTATGTGGGACTCCGGGGCGCGGAAAGATGGTAGTTGGCGCATCCAACCCCTGGATTAACAACGCAGTCGAATATGATACATACCCATGTCTCCTTCTATAGATGTCTCTCGAGGCCTTCTGAAAGAGATACTCTCCAATCCGATCCAGTTTCTCCGGGCTGGACAGGGAGTAGAAGGTGAGCTTCTCCATATTGGACTTGACGAGGCCATCTTGGGGCAACGCGGGGAAGATGTTGTCGACCAGCCTCTTGTAGCGTGGGCGCAGAGCTGAACAGCAGCCGCAGCAGCCTGGAATGATATGACCATCTTTAACAGTGTTTCCCAACCTTTTTTAGACCATGCCCCCACCTTAAACTAGGTACTGATAGACTAAAATAATATTACTTTGCTTTGTATACATTTTATTAATATGCTGACAATTTGTAAGTGTTCATTGTGTCATAAGCAAAATAAATGATATGACTTTGACTTTTTTTTTTAATTTAGAATATACAATGTCGTCTACCCAAAGCATCCTGTGCGTGTCGTAACGTATACGTGTCGTAACGTAAGTCGAATAAAGGAACGCAAGAGGCAGATCACCTAGCTGCAAAAGAAGGAAAACTTTATACAAACCCTGTGCCAATCAGTTTTGCGTGGCACAGTAGGCTTATTACCCTCCATGAATGTGGAGGAGGCCCGACTCAGTAGTGGGTCATTTATGGGCTGATGATGACATTAATTTTAGCCTTTAAAAATTTTTGTTTTCCCAAGCGAAAGGGAAAGGAAAGGCTCGAAAGTGTCGAGTCTATTTTTAAATTGCCCCCGTGGGGCGTTGGCCCACGTTGGAAAACGCTGTTTATAGAGAGGTTAATAAAAGAGGAAGAGTATAGGGTATAGCCAGCGCTCGAACTGGAGCGACTGGAGAAGGCAGTCCATCTTGACGAGGACCAAATAGCCCCGTCTTTGTCTGTTGTGATCATGCACGTGATAGTGGCACTACACATCGCTGTCACGGAATGTATATCATCTTAGCCTTGTATCCCGGTTGCAGCCCAAACTCTCGTTTCGGCGCCCGGGGTCAGCTTTCCCGCTTTTTCTTCTCCACTTCGCACGGTCTTTAGCATCCCTGGTAGTGAGCCCATTGGCACGCATATCACCCTTTACGACGTCAAGCCAGCACTTTTTGGGTCTACCCCTCCTGCCGGGGCCCGGCGGAGGCGGCATGGCCAGACATTTGTTTCCCACGTAGGCAGCCGGTTGCCGCAAAACGTGGCCGTACCAACGGAGCCGACACTCCTGCAATTTATCCGCAATGTCACGGACATGAAGACTGCCGCGAATGCGGGAGTTCCTAACGCGATCTTTCCGCGTCACTCCACACATCCACCGCAGCATATTCATCTCCGTGACACGCAGCTCTTGCTTGTGTCGCTCTAACACCGGCCACGCTTCACAGCCGTATAAAAGGACCGGCCTAATTGTGATAATGATGTATATATCAAAATAAGTTCTGGCTGTTAATTACTAGTAACGCCATCTCTTGAGCAATGTAAACACTATACATTAATAAATTGGTTAGTCTGAAAATGTCATTCACGTGTTTTATTAGAGGTTATGGGCTTATCCCGAAATTATCAGTTATTTTGTTTAAAATAGATAATTAGTAAAAGTTAAATCGTGGAAACATGACTACGAATTATATTGCCAGTGTTCCTAAACTAAAAGGAAGAGAGAATTACGATGAGTGGAGCTTCGCGGCTGAAAATTTGTTGGTGCTCGAAGGGATGATTAAGTACATCAGACCGACACCAGATTTTGAGGTTAAGCCAGGGGACGATGCTAAAACGAAGGCAAAGCTAATACTGACTATTGACCCGTCATTGTACGTACATATAAAGAACACCAAGAGCTCAGCAGAATTATGGACTACATTGAAGACTATGTATGATGATTCCGGTTTCTCAAGAAAAATAACCTTGTTGAGACATTTGATATCCATACGACTAGAAAACTGTGATTCTATGGCGACGTATGTGACTCAAATGGTCGAGACAGCACAACGGTTAAATGGTACGGGCTTTACAATTACAGAAGAATGGGTTGGCTCATTACTATTAGCAGGTTTGTCTGATCGTTACACACCCATGATCATGGCAATTGAACATTCCGGTATTTTGATAAGTGCAGATGTAATAAAGTCGAAATTACTTGACATGGAAGTGACCAGTGACAATAACAGCGTGGAAAGCGGAGCTGCATTTACCGCGCGAAATAAATTTAACTCTGCCAACACGAAGCAAAAAAAATATGGCGGCGGACGCGGCGGTCTCTCAACGTCGAGCAAGAAAACAGCGACAGCAATGACAGATTCATCTACGAAAATAATAACATGCTATAAATGTAAAGAAGATGGTCATTATCGAAATCAATGCCCGCTATTGAAGAAAAATAATAGCAAATGCGTATTTAATGTCGTTTTCTTGAATGGAAAGTTTAACAAAACAGAGTGGTACGTGGATTCCGGTGCAAGCGCGCATATGACGGCGAACGAATCTTGGATTAAGAACATGAACTGTACACCGTGTTTACCTGAAATCGTGGTGGCAAACGAATCAAAAGTGCCAGTTGTTTGTTCCGGAGACGTCGACATTGTTTCGAACCTAAAATTTGACATTACTGTGAAAGATGTGCTATGTGTGCCTAGTTTAACAACAAACTTATTATCTGTAAGTGAGCTCATTAAAAAAGGCAATAATGTAAGTTTTGATGAAAAACACTGTTACATACGAAACAAAAGTAATGTATTGGTAGCCACAGCTGATTTATTGGATGGTGTATATAAGCTGAGATTACATACACAGAGCGGTATGTTGGCTGTACCGGAGATAAGTGGCAAACTATGGCACAGAAGGCTGGCGCACATCAATAGTCAAGACATGAATAAAATGAGAAATATGGTGGATGGTTTGTCATACGAAAACAATTTTGACATAACCAAGTCTCAGTGTACTACTTGTTGTGAAGGAAAGCAGGAAAGATTACCTTTTTCGCATGTGGGTGAAAGAAGCACAGAGACGCTACACAGAATCCAATGGAAACTAGTTCATTGAATGGTGCACGATATTTTATACTGTTCGTCGATGATTTTAGTAGAATGACATTTATATATTTTCTTCAAAAGAAAAATGAAGCATTTACTAATTTCAAGATCTTTAAAACATTAGGGGAAAATCAGTTAAATAAAAAGATAAAAATACTGAGGTCAGATAATGGACTAGAGTATACCAACAAAGAGTTTGAGAATTATTTAATGCAAGAGGGCATAATTCATCAAAGATCGAATAATTATACACCTGAACAGAATGGTCTATGTGAACGGGCTAACCGTACTGTGGTTGAGAAGGCTAGATGTCTGCTGTATGATGCAAAGTTAGATAAAAGATTTTGGGCAGAAGCAGCAAACACTGCTGTCTATTTGAAAAATAGATCTATTGCATCGGGACTTCAGAAAACTCCATATGAATTGTGGTATGGGAGGAAACCAGATCTAAGCCACATACGCTTGTTCGGATGTAAAGCCATGGTACATGTCCCTAAGGAGCGTCGTTTGAAGTGGGATAAGAAGTCTGCGGAACACATATTAGTTGGCTATGGTGAAAATGTTAAGGGCTATAGGCTATACAATCTTGTCAAGAAGAATCTTGTTACCAGCAGAGATGTTATCTTTATGGAAGAAGAATTAGATACTGAAGAAAACAATCAGGCTATCTGGATTCCTAAAGAAGAGACACTTGCAGTTGGCATACAGGAGGAGGTGAATACAGATTCAGTGGGGGAAGCATCACAGAATGTTTCAGACTCCGAAGACTACCATTCAAATTCTTCTATATATGAGGAAACATTGACTGAAACCCCAACTAAGAATGACTTAGTACAAGAAGTCCAGATTACAACATCCCCAGAACAGGAGTCAGAATTGCCTAGCAAGCGTCTCAGAAAACAACCTGATAGGTATGGTTACATGTGTCTTTCCAGTACTGTTCCAGCATCTGAAGAAATTGGCTTCTCAGAGGCTCTTGAGGGGCCAGAGAGTGAACAGTGGAAGCGTGCCATGGCTGACGAGATGCAGTCGTTTGAAGACAACGATGCTTGGGACTTGTCGACAACCCAGGTGGTGAGACAATTGTGAAGTGCAGGTGGGTGCTCAATAAAAAGTTAGATGTGGACAATAATGTGCGGTTCCGTGCTAGACTTGTGGCTAAAGGTTTTTCGCAGAAACCTGGCATAGACTATACAAACACTTTCTCTCCAGTTGTTAGACATTCCACACTGAGATTATTATTTGCTCTTAGTGTTAAATTGAATATGAACATTGATCACTTAGATGTAACTACAGCCTTTTTAAACGGTTTTTTGAAAGAGAGTATTTACATGTCAGTACCTGATGGTTTTGTGAACAAAAGTGGGGGAAAGGTTTTGAAATTAAAACGAGCAATTTATGGATTAAAACAATCTTCTCTTGCGTGGTATGACAGAGTTAAACATTTACTTTGTAAGTTGGATTTCAAAAATAGCGCCAGTATGAGCCTTGTTTGTTCACAAAAACAAAGGGTGAAATTCAAATTATTGTAGCTCTATATGTGGACGATTTTTTAATTTTTTCTAATAATTCTGTAGAAACTGATAATTTGAAATGTGTTTTGGGTGCAGAATTTAAATTGAAAGATTTGGGACCTGTAAGACAATATTTGGGCATGAGGATAAATGTAGACCAAAATAAAAATATAATAACTGTAGATCAGCAACAGTATATTGAACAGTTAGCTTCTAGATTCAATATGTTAGATTGTAAAACATATAAAACCCCTATTGAATGTAAATTAAATGCTAAGAAAGCTGATGAATGTGTATCTGATCTTCCATATCAAAAGTTAATTGGATCATTAATGTATTTGGCAGTACTAACTAGGCCAGACATTTCCTATTCTGTTAGTTACCTGAGTCAATTTAATAGTTGTTACAATCATACACATTGGCATTATGCTAAACGCATTTTAAAATATTTGTTATACACAAAAAAATATTGTTTAAAATTTTGTAAGGTTGATAGCAAATTACAGGGTTTTGTAGATAGTGACTGGGCTAGTGATGCCTTAGACAGAAAGTCGTATACGGGCTTTTGCTTCACGATGTCTGGATCTGCTATTTCATGGCAGAGCAGGAAGCAAAAGACGGTATCCCTTTCCAGTACAGAGGCAGAATATACTGCTCTGTCTGAGGCAGCTCGGGAAGCAGTGTACTTTAGAAACCTTCTTCATGAAATTACAGGTAGTTTTCATATGATTGAGATATATTGTGACAATCAAAGTGCATTAAAACTGTCAGTTAGCAATCAAAGTCATAGTAGATCGAAACATATTGATGTAAAATATCACTATGTAAGAGATGTTGTTATTAATAAATATATAAAAATTTTATATTTATGTACTGAAGAAATGACAGCTGATATCTTTACTAAAGGTCTATGTCCTATTAAACATTATAAGCTTCTACACAAATTGGGAATTGTGCCAAAATTTTGATAAGTGGGGGTGTGATAATGATGTATATATCAAAATAAGTTCTGGCTGTTAATTACTAGTAACGCCATCTCTTGAGCAATGTAAACACTATACATTAATAAATTGGTTAGTCTGAAAATGTCATTCACGTGTTTTATTAGACTAATGATGGTCCTCACGCCATTTGGCCCACGCGGCGGCAATGCGTGCCTTGACGTCGCAATCGATGTCACCAGACGCATGAAACACAGATCCCAGGTATTTGACTTGGTCCGTACGCTCGGCCGTGTTACCGCCTATGCGTACGGGTGTGGGATCTGTGGAGTTACAGGCCAAGTACTCGGTCAAGAAATCATTTCCAGCAATGTGCAACGTTCGCGAAAACCAGGTGACGGATTTAGAATACAAAGCGTCAACCCCCCATTCCATCCTGCGGGTATCGTAAGAGCCGAGAAAGGGGCAAAAGGGCCTAGTCACATAAGAAGGGAAACTTTATACGAAACCCAGTGCCAACGCTTGTAGTCCGCGTGACACAGTAGGCAATTACCCTCCAGGAGAATACCCGACCCAACATGTGGCTCATCTATGGGCTGAGTATAAATTTACAGTCAACTCAAACAAAGTCGTAACCCGCGACTTTGTTTGAGTCTAGCCACAACTAGTCCACAATTAAAATATGTCATACTTACATGTCAAATACACTGTTCTACTAACAACAAAGCACGCACGGTGAGCTATTTTGCTTATTGGCAGCATTAGCACTAATTAATTACACTGTTGGTGATTTCTTACACATTGATAATGTTTATACACTGAACTTGCATATGTGTGAGTTCGTTACAAAATAAACATAATATTTTAACTTAAGTTTGTTAGTTTAACCGCGCTAAACTCAGGAACAAGTAAACTAATCTGAAACTTGATACATTTCTAGCCTGTTTCGTTGATTTCTAAATAAATATCTTTAGAGATCTATTCGTCTGGTGACAGATTTATAATACATAGCTTCCCCATTCCATCCTAAGGGTGTCGTAAGAGTCGACAAAAGAAAATGGCAAGGCCGAAAACCAAGCCGCAAGAAAAGGAAATACGTTTGGCCAGCGGGGCACAGTAGGGTAATGACCCTGCCTGTGATAGGGTACCCGACTCAGCAGTGGGTCATTTATGGGCTAGTAGTAGTAATAGCCAGTCTCGCGATCTTTTCGCACCCTAAACATGTTTCTTTTTGCACATACATACATATAATCACGCCTCTTTCCCGTAGGGGTAGGCAGAGACCACTTCTTCCCACTTGCTATGATCCTTACATACTTTTTTTTGTGTTTCTTATAATTTCAAACCAAGGCAGGGGATGGTCCGTGAGCCGTAAGAGAATTAAATGAAACGAAACCGACAGTAGGCTAATGGCGCTCCTTGTAATGGGAGGAGGTCTGACCCAGCAGTGGGCCTGGCTGAGTAGTAGTATTCATTAAACCTTGAATAACTCGAATGTGCGATAAAACAATCGATAAAAACACGATCAAAACAAACAAAGTTCAGAATCGATATCACACTTAATTACACAAAGATACCAATTACATAGTAAATTTGTTTCACAATACTAATACACAAGCTTTATGTATCGTATTTTACACTGCCCAGCAATGTACCAGTCTACCGTCTGGTATCGTGTCTGGAGTACTACTGAATACACTAGATCACGGTACATAGATAAGACGAGACATAGATAACATGTTTGTGTAACTTGATAATAAACATTTCAGAATTATTGAACCCAACCCGTAGTGATTGGTATAGGATACACAGCGTCACAAACTCTTTCCCTATTGAAGTTGTCGGTACAACCGACTTCAAAAAAGGTGGAGGTTGTTAATTTGACTGTCGTATAGTTTAACAATAGGTATTCCCACGTCTGGACTGCGTTTCCACTTAACATCAGGCGCAATGCAGTCATCTGCCTGCTTCAAAGCGCGTCGTCCACGCCTAGAGAATAGAGCTAGACAGCTTTACAACTAATCTAATCTATACTCAAATTTCTACGTACACGTAGAGAAGCTCTAACATAGTGACATTTTGGCCTGCATACACTACACTACTCGTAGACTAGATATTCATGTAAAACAGTAAACGTCAGTTGACTACGTCTAATCTATACTAATAATAAAGCTGCAGAGTTTGTTGGTATGTTTGTTTCTTAGAACGCGCTAATCTCAGGAACTACTGGTCCGATTTCAAAAAATCTTTCTATTTATCGAGAAAGGTTATAGGCTATATTTTATTTTCAAAAGAATTAGGGATCCGTATGAAATTTGCGATTTTGTAACCCAAGGTGTAAAATCGAAAAACTATTTATGCGTGCCCTGCAAAAACTATAGACAAAAGAACAAAATAATGTACTACGAGTTTGTAGGTCTTATTAACATCTAAAAAAAAGTCCGCGAGAGCACATATCTAACTATGATAGTTTAGTCACAGTAACCGATTGAATGTTCTTAAAAAATATTAAATCATCTGAAGAAAGAAAACACATTTATGGGCTATATGCGAAGAGGAGATAAGCACGGGTTCGAAGCCCATGCGGGCGAAGCCGCGCGCATTGCTAGTTAAAAATACGACTATAGCTAGACTGATATAAGACATGTAGATCATTCGAGAGCTCTCTATTCGCATCGCTTGCCTCGCTCTCGTACCTGCGTCCACAACGCGGCGACGCCCTCCGAGAGTAGCCGAGCCTGTCTACGTAGACTGTAGTGACATTAGCTAGGGTAGTCTGGCTAATGTGTACCTACACATTGTGGATTGCCCTGTGACAGTCGCTCTCCGTAATTTTAATCTATCGTGGACGAGGCGCTTTGCATAAAAAAACGTTTGCCGCGTAACACCTCAACTTAAAAAGCGATTTGGAAAATTCTCTTTTTATTCGATTAGTTTTGCATAGGCATGACTATCACTATCACTACATAGTATAAAACAAAGTCGCTGTCGTCTGTCCCTATGTATGCTTAAATCTTAAAAACTACGCAACGTATTTCGAAGCGGTTTTTTTTATAGATAGAGTGATTCAAGAGGAAGGTTTTTAAGTATAATACATGCATAATTGCACCCGTGCGACGCCGGGGCGGGTCGCTAGTTAGAAATAAAAGCTTTTTAACAAACAATGTTAACAAACTTCAAAAACAATAAATAACCTCCCGTGCCATGCTCGCCAGACGAGTCCGCAGTCAGCACAAGATTTGCTATCAAGTTTTCCGTTTCCTGGGAATGATTTATCTGTCCCTTAGTTTCTTTTAGCTCCCTCGTACAACCTCAAGATGGAACGGGTTGGCTGTTGTATACTAAGTGCCCTCGGCACACGATCTCAATCAGGTTATAATAATAATAAATTAAAAAATAAACATTCAAAAAAATATGTAATAAAATAATTTTATCTAAACATACTTCAAACTTCTAATAACTATATTTTATATTGCGTAATATCTTTTTCGTATATGTAGTTGGGTTTTTATCTACCACATTGTAATTTTTACCGGCAAATATGTAACTTTTAATATATCACATCTTTTTTAATTTATTCACTCGCTCCATTTAATTTTCTCGGTAAATTACATATTTATCAATTTTAAACTTTAACCTTTCAAGAGATATGGCACTGAACAGTATACCAGTTGACAGTCGACTGGCTAAATATAGTTACTTTACGGTGCAGGACTACTTTTCTTAAGGACTCGACTCCGTTTTATTCCGAACTAGCAACCCGCCCCGGCTTCGCACGGGTGCAATGATGAACATCTAAATTTATTAGTGTTTCACTACAATATTATGCATGTATTATACATATAAACCTTCCTCTTAAATCACTCTATCTATTAAAAAAACTGCATCAAAATCCGTTGCGTACTTTTAAAGATTTAAGCATACATAGGGACGGACAGATGACAGTGACTTTGTTTTATACTATGTAGTGATAGTGATATGTAGTGATAGTGATGATGATGATAATAAAGACACTCTGTAACACATACTGTGATAAGTTCTACGTCTATCTGTGGCATCCGTTGATCGGCTGATTTAATTTATTTTCTTTCAAAAGCCTGTTAATCGAAAGTTCATAGATATCTCTAGCTCTTTTCTAATTACATCAGAGGAATTGTGGTTTTCTCAGTTCAGTTATGTGATTATTTTACTATTTTTTATAAAGTTTGCCTACTATTTACGCTTCTGCAAGGTTATGCATTTAAATTAGGTACTTAGCGTCAATAACTTATTTTATCTCCAAGATATGTCTGCTCGCAATTCACTGTCAAGTTATAACCCGTGACCAGGTTATATACGGACTTGCGGGCACCACATCGTAAGGAGATGTGCGCCTTACTAAAACTCCGTCGTATTCCCGATCGGTGTGATCGCACTCGCTCGTTGCGCTGCGGGGACCAGAACACTACGCTGGGGAGAATTTCACCCTCAGGATATGCAATCCAATGTAAAACGCATTTGAATATGGATTTTTCGAAAAAAGCAATAAAATCCTGGCATATACTTATATTAGTAGGGATTCGTTAGGACAGAGGATGAAAGATAAAAGTGTACTCAAACCCAAAAGCGTCTTAAGGCTACGTAGTCTATGCGTCAGGCATTCTGAAAATAGTATTGGGACAGCAGTGGGATAAAAGGGATGCGGAGGGTGACACATTTTATTTTTAACCAATTTGTCCATTGGTTATCCATCGATTCGTAAATAGCCTCTGGTGAAAGAGTAGTGTTATATATAACATTGACAGTCAATAGCATAACTCTTGAAACGATGAACCGTCTATCAAGTTGTTCCATCTTAGAAAGGTGTCATGTCAGAAAACATTGGTTAATATGATAACACTGCTACCTATTACTTGCTTTTAAACAGACTTAAAAAAGAGAAATTATTAATTCATTGGAATGGTTCTTTTTAACACCAACGCAAATAGTTTATTAAATAATTAGGTATACCCACGCCACCAACTTCAAATGGTGCTTTCAAACTGAACTCAAGAACATTATTCATGTAGGTTTTATTAAAAAACTATTATAAATAGTCATGCTTAAAACTAACATCAGAATCTTTTAGCACCGGTGTGGCGGGTCTTTCTCTTCCCTACAATATGGTTTTAGAGGGCGATGGCTGCCACATGCGTCATGCTTGTGAACCTTGCCTTGACTGGGGGGTCGGTTGGCTCGGGCATTAGAAGGTACTGTTGACTAGATCTGGCTGATGTTTGGCGCTTTGCGACAGTTTTCTCTCACAAATCTTATCTAATCCAGTTTTGTACCCAAAAATGGCGATCTAAAAAGAACAACCACAGAGTTTCTTGCCGGCTCTTCTCTGAAGAGCTGCATTCCGAACCGGTGGTAGATAATCAATTTTAAGTGGTAAATTTAATTTTGTTTGTCTTGTCAAAAGAGCTCTGTTGAGCCAACTTGATTAAACGAGTTTTGATTTGAAAACTATTGGAGTCTTATTTTAATAGAATTATTTTTTTAAATTTGGAATTGTGTCATGTAACGTGTTGCTGTGCATGCTGCAGCACCCTAATGGATTGTGCATTTAGATTTAATGACTTTGACAACATGTATTATGTAAATGTAACTACTGGATGCCCTAAATAAATAAAAAATCTACATTCATACCTTCCATAGGCATGTCCTCAGTCACACAATCCATGCACCTTTTTGCATGTAATGCATCCATACCCACAACCCTGAATTCCGGTTCGGAATACTGCTCTACAGAGAAGTGACCATGGGAAATGGGAGGTCTAGTTGCTTTTTTTTTAAACGATCTCTTGTTTGCAGTCAGTTGAAAATATAATTATTTGAAGAAGATTAAATTAAAATTCAGAATCTGACGAAAATAAAATGCAAACTGTGTATAATAAATTCAACAATGGGATAGTTTGAAATAAAACAATAGGTAATTATTGTATGTCCTCATATTGAACAAACTTAAAATACTAATTTATAAAATAGGTTTCAGTTATAGGGAGACAAAAATAGTCAGGTCAAGTGTACATACAAGAATATATTGCCATCTAAATATCATATCATATTATTCATCAGAGTGTGGACTAATATATAATACAGTTTCACCAAAGAAAAAGGCATTAAGCCTTCACTCAAACCTGCTAATTCAATAGACAAAATAAACATCTCTTACAACAGCCTTAGGATGGAATGGGTTGGTGTATTGTGACATACAGACAAGTGTCAGTTGACCATTTTTAAGTAGAGATGAGGACTGCAGAATGCAGTATTAATATCTCTTAGTATGTAATTAAGAATACATAATTATCACTACCCCGTTCCATCCTGAGGGTGTTGTAAAAGCCCAATACAAAAGGAAATGACAAGGTTGAAACCTAGCTCCACTAGAGGAAAAACTTGATACAAAACCCTGTGTTAGGCTAGTAGCTAGTAGTGGTTAGGCTAGGCTAGTAGTGCTAGTAGTGCATGACACTACTAGCCATGCACCCTCCATGCAATTGGGGGAGGCCTGACTCAGTAGTGGGACATGAATGGGCTGAGTTGTAGTAGTTCAAGTGGTGTCAGTGTTTCCTTTTATCATCCCTACTGTCTCTACCAGACTTGGGTCTCTCGTAATCATCATACTTCCGCGAAACTCCACTTCCACGGCCCCTCTTGTCATCCTGCCTCCTCTCTCGAGACCGATCCATCTCTCGGTCTCTTGAACGAGACTTGTGCCTTTTGCTTGTATACTCCCTTTTACGATCATAAGGAGAACGGGACCTATGATCCTTCTTTGATTTATGGCTATGATACTTGGAAGAAAGTGGAGGAGTCTTTGGGGATTTGTCTTTCTTAGAATCTCTCCTACTATCTTTGGAAGTTGATGCTGTAGGGGATTCAGCTTTTTTCTCATCGGCTTTAGCATTTTCTCTGTCTTTTTGTGCTTGAATATGCTTGTTTGCTTGATATACTTTACGCAATGCCTCTACCTTACTTTCCAACTCTTCAGGATTGACTTTTGGCCTTTTGTACAACTGTAAAATGCGAGTTGACACTTCTCTAATATCTTCTTCGGTGACTTTGAAAAGTAAGAACCAATGTGGATTGTTTGGCAGAGGTAGGCCTATTTTCCTTGCTGTTAAATAAATGCAAGCACAGGCAATTGTCTCAGGTGGGAATCTCATGAAAACGTCAGCCCGTAACGCATCATTCATATAATTCCAAGCCATCTGCATTAGCTGACGGTTTTTCTCATATTGTAAAAGCTGTAAATACACTACAATGAGCTTATGTGGATGCTTCACATGCACACAGAATCCAAGTTCTTTTAATATCCTACGCTCAGCTTTTATTACTTGATTCTTTTGCTCTATGTAATTTTGATCGACAATCAATGGAGATATTGTCTTCTGAGCTCTCACTTGTTTTATGTGATGGAAAACGTTAAGAACATCTCTAATTCTACATGGCTTTTCTTCCACTTTCGAGGCTAAGTAAATGCTCCCCATAGCCATAACTTCCATTGGGTATCGGACGAAAGATTTCGAATAGTAAAACCTCTGGAGGTATATCTGACCGGTGGCCATGGCTACTTGGGGCAGTTTAAGCAGTATACCTGCAGTTTGGATCATTTCACATCCTAAAATACGAAGATCTGTCTCGGTTTCGACGTCAAGGCCGTCGGTTTGTGAAGGTGTTTCTTTGAACACATTTTCCGGTAAAAGGCAGTTATGAAGCGTTAAAACAACCTTTCCGTAGTTTTTCTGGGGCTTCACTGGTGTCGCAGTAGTTTTGGTCTGACTTTGTGTCGTGGTTGCAGTCATTTTGGATGATACAGTCCTTTCACTTCGTGCACGGTTTTCAAGCGTTATAGATGGTTACAACACTTGTATATAACTTTAGTATCATTTTTGTTAACTTTTAACACTAATTTAATTGATAATTCTTCTTTTTAACACGATTTTAGTAGAAAATACGCGAAGAAAACACGCTACTTGATGACAGTGACATAATCAAGATAATCAAGATGGCGCCACTAATACAAAAGTGTCAAAGTTGCTTTTGTAAACAATTTTCTGCTGTAGAATTACAATTTATGCATAAAATTAAATAGGCATGACATACCTTGTGCCATTCTGCGTCTTGCACCTTCACTTTAATGGCTCAACAAGTTAAAGTTAGCAAGAAAACTTAAAAACATCAAACAAGACACTATCTCTGACTAATCATCATTGATTTAAAGGGTCACGTTCCATTTCATTCTAGAGAAATAAGTGATTACATTATCATACAAGAGTTTCCTTAGATTCGGTTTATTATATTTAATTTACTTTCACAAAAAACGTAAGGTAGCAAAAGTAAAACAGTGAATAAATTAATCTTATTGCTATTAATTATTACTTTGAAACATTTTTACTTTAAACGCAACCCGGAAGTCCTTGACGAACAAAGGTGAAGTTAGGCGAACTTTGCGCCCTTGGCGGCAATTATGAGCACGTAATCAATAATGCAGATAAAATTAAATTATCAAGACAAGGATTAAAGGATTTTATGGAGCAGTAGATAATTCTTGTAACGTAATAGTTAATTGTAGTGCAAAAAGGGTACTTACATCCAGGATCCGTACATTTTTGGATAAATGTTTCCAAAAAATCGTGCCCTTCTCCAGGTTCAAAACAACATTTCACAAAAGACATCTTCAATATTTACTACAAATTCTATGATAAAAATAACGTTGGAATACGAATAGGATAATATTTAAATATTTTGTATTAGGTACTAAGTTAACAAGACAGTAAACGAAGCATAACAGTTCACATAACTATATTATCAAAAACATGGATAACGAGAAAAATCTACACATTAGGCTATAGGTACTATCAGATTAATATTCTTACAAAAATAAATGACTATCTGTTACGATTTTCACAAAACATGTAAAAATTGACTACAGTTAAAAAATTGGGTTACTAATGTCACATTTCGGAAGCTAGTTTTTCATTTATCTCTAGGGAAGGATGTCAATGCTGTGATCATAATGAAGCAATCCGACCGATTCATAATGTTTTACAGGTGCAAAAACATTCCAGTGATAGCAAAGCCTCGCAAAATATGTTGGTTAATGCGCATTGCGTAGAAGTCAAGGTTTGAATATAGCACAATAGAGGCGCTAGTGGGAATTTTACAAATTAGTACTACTATTGCCCACTAGGTGGCAATAAGATCTTAAATACTACTTCTTACCACTCGCAAACAGATGGCAGGACAAGTTCAAGACAATACTTCCATAATGGGCTCAATAAAGTTAGGCATTCAAGTTAGCCCCCCAAAAAAATGATTTTTTACTATTTTCGACTTTTTTCTATTAAGTCGTTTATTCGTCGTGTGTTATTATTTGTTCACTGTTAATTATTGTTTGTTCTCCATTTATTTATATATAAAAAAATAATTTAAAATGTGCCTTTAACTTAGTCTAGAGCAGAGGTCTCCAATGTTTTTCAGCTGGCGCACTTTTTTTTGTGAGAGTGGCGATAATCCTTTTTTCGGGTACCCTGCCTCCACCACTCACGGCGAAAGGCCTCTACGCGAGAGGACGCGATAAAGTTATGTGTGCCCCCTCCGGCGCCCCTGAAATAAACACAAGAAAAAGAATTTGGTCGTCTACGAGAATAGTAGATATTGTAGGCACAAAAAAGTAAAAACATCCACAGTAAGAAGAAGAGTTATATAATATCCTAATCGTATTTATAAAAAATCTGAATTGTCTACGAAAGAAACTTAAGTCGCAATTAAGCCTATCGGCTATTGACAGAAGAAAGACACACGGCGCCTCTCGCTACTTCCTGCGTCACCCCAGGGCGCTGCGGTGCACTATGGCAACCCCTGGTCTAGAGAAATGATGGTGGGTTTTTATACAGGGTTGATACGACATAGGGGCATTTTTTAACTGCCAATACTAGGTATCATTTCCAGGCTCTGTACCAAAAACAATTAAATTGGAGCTATAATATGGACGCAAATGATTTTTAAAACTTTTGCATTATTTGAACATGATGTATCTTTACTAACAGATGTTTATGCCTAACGCATCGTTTATTAACCTTAGGGGCTGTCCATTAATCACGTGATGTTTTTTTAACATTTTTTAACCCCTCCCTCACCCTCGGTGATTCCTAGTAAGGTTGGACAGCCCCTAAGATTAATAAAAAATGCCCCTATGTCGTATCAACCCTGTATATTATATAAGTAAATCGCCGCTGCACCGTGGCTCGGTTCGCGTTGTCATTAGGCGTGCAGCTCAAGTGCCATCCATAAATTACTAATCTAATGTATTGTAATGATGTAAAATTCTCGTGTCACAGTTTTAGATGCCAAACTCCTCCGAAACGGCTTGACTGATTTTGATGAAATTTTGTGAGCATATTGGGTAGGTATGAGAATAGGACAACATCTATTTTTCATCCCCCTAAATTTTAAGGGGGGGGGGGGGGGGGCGTTTCGAAAATTTGTTTAGTTTTTAGAGAAAAAATGTTGCTTTTATTTTTTATGATTCAGCATAAAAAAATACAAACAACCCTAAATTTTCACCCCTCTACGATCAACCCCTATTTAATTACATGGCAAAACAATGTTGTATAGATAGATTGAGTCATCACGATATCTCTGGAACCATAAGACCTGGAGGGATGCGCGGGGGTTGCGCGGGGGATGGTTAATTATTTGGCAAAACAACGTTTGCCGGGACAGCTAGTACTACTCTATTACTCAGCCCTATTACTGTGCCACGCTGTCCGAACGGGTTGGCACAGGGTTTCATGTTAAATTTTCATTCTCTTGCAGTTAAGTTTTCGGCTTCGTTGATCTAGTGGTTAGATGTGCCGCCTTTCGATCTGCGGGTCCCGGGTTCGATTCCGGGGTCGGGCAAGTGTCTTTGTCTAAACCAGAGGCACTAGCTCTGAGTCTCTGGTATGTATCTATCGTATGTATGTATTTACAAAAAAAATAAAATGTATTTAAGTAGTTTATCATCCATCTCGTTACCATAACACAAGCATTAAGTTGCTTAGCTTGGGACGAGATGGCGTTGTGTGAAATGTCCAAGGATATTTATTTATTAATTGTCGACTTTTACGATACCCTCAGGAAGGAATGGGGTGGTGACCCAAAAACCCGTCACCACACGGAAAATCCATAAATTACTTACAAATGTTAGGTTATACACTGGTTTAAGCAGTTTTCATAAACACAAACCACAACTTTTGATCACCTGATATTGGGCTTCATATCGAGTGCTCAAAAGTCATAAAAATCACGGATATTAAAATATGGTAATTGTGGTGGTATTTTTTTGGCCGCCCGACAGCCAGTTCCATGAATCAGGAAGTTTAATTTCGGAGTAGACCATTTTTATGCATGAACCTAAGAACGGCGATCTATAAAACAGCAACTACAGAGTTTCCCGTCGGCTCTTCTCCGTAGAGCTGCGTTCCTAAACTGTGGTAAATAATCCCATTTGAAAGTTTAATTTTAAATAGTAAAATTACATTTCTGATAATTCTGTATGTATGTATTTACTTAAATAATAATGTTGATATATTGTGTAACTAGGTTCTTTTTCTAACATCTCCAAAATTGTTACACCTTTGCTACCCGTTTTTCAATTCATACTAATATTGTAAGTCCGTAAGAAATCGCAATATGTGGCATGAGCGCCCCTTCTACCTAATCACTATACTTTACCATTTATCACCAGTTCGGAAGGCTGCTCTACAAGTCTGCAGAGAAGAGCCGGCAAGGAATTCAGTAGTTGCTCTTTTATAAATAACAAAAAGCAACTAGTTGCTTCAAAAATGCTCGCTCAAATTTTCAATTCCTGTTCTATTAATATTTTATGAAAGAAACTAATCAACTATTAATTCGGTTTTACACAGCAAATTACAAATATCGCATTAAATTTAATGCAGTGACATAAAATTGCCAATACTAACCCAATTTAAGGCCAGTCAATGCCACCCACAGACCAAGACTGCGGACGGTAAGATAGCTTCTTTTAAACTAGTGAAAAATAGCAGGTGCTAAGTATTTCCTATGAAAAATACCTGTCAGCTTGACGCCTACATAAAGTGACGAGGCGCCAATACAAATTCAAACCCACTAATGACTTCTTAAGTCCACACATGACATCATACCCGTGATTTCAAAGACACCACCAATTTGGCCGTATGACAAACGCCTCCGCCCAAAGGCTCGGATCAAGCCTGTTTTCCTTGCAAACCGCCTCATATTTATGCAGTAAAGCCTTTTAACTATGTAAGGTGGTCTCTCACTCGCGAATTTAGCTCATTCAGTCGACCTCGAACACCGCTCGAGAGCGGTCGCTCGCGCCATCTTGCTTTTAGAACTGTCAAACTTCGCGCGGTTACTGTGCTTGTGTATTTGCGAGAAGTAAAAAAAAGTGTTGTGAAAAATACAAGAAAAGGTGTGTTCTCGTTGCCCGTTTATTTATTATTGTGCTAATTTTGGATTGTGATTGGTGTTGTGTAATTTAATACTGTTAATGAACTGTCGCCCAGGGTTTAGGAAGGACTAAAATTTGGTAAGTCTATTCATTTAAAAAAAAATGTTTTCCTTTTTTAGCACCGGTCTATAGACGTCTATATAAGTATAGGTACCTAACTTAATCAATATCGATTGATAATCTTAATAAACCATCTATATTTAAAACGTAGCATCTATCAAACGTTTCAGTGAATATTATACAATCTTAATTAACGATCGTGTTTTTATAATTTAACAATAAATTTAAAAGCTTACGTAGGTAAACGGAAAATATAGATCAACGCCGCATAATAACGCACAAGGACATTTAAATGTTAAGACACAACAGATACGACTTTTAATATGAGTATATTTTTATCGATTGCGAAATCTATTAAAGTTTAATGACACAAGTGGCTTGTGATATTGTTAAGTAGAATGTCGACTACTTGTACATTTATTATACCTTCTACATAGAACCTTTGTTTAGTCGTTGACAAAAGATACCGTAAATAATAAACCTTTATTCGAACTGCGTTCTGATTCATTTGTTTTTGTTATGTCTAACAATAACATTAAAACATAATTCTTTGATTAAAAACAACATATTGCGTGGGCTGATGTTTTAAATGAAAATTTAAAAAAGTATGTACGCAAGTGGCTGTTTTTTTAATGTTTTGACCTTACATGGAGTCTATTTGAAAAAGTATATTGTCTGCTATTAATTTTACCAATTTTTACCACCCACGTGGATTTGGAAACTGTGCTCTATGTTCTGCTACGCACCTGTCGCAATTTTGACTGTTCTGCTTTCCAAAACTAGCCTTCCTATAAAAAGCGACTTTACAAAACCCATTTTTCAGATACCATAGCTCCCAATCAGCAAGATTAAATAAAATCTGTCTCTTAATATTAAAAAAATACAGGAACCCCTAATCCGATAATACCCTCTTCTTCCTCGCCAATTCCACAAGGATCAGTACCAGTCTAACATGATTTGGTAACTACCAGTATTTACGCGAAGCGATTAAATACGTAGTGTCACCACCCCATTCCATCCTAAGGGTGCCGTAAGAGCCGACAAAAGGAAATGACAAGGTCGATAACCTAGACTTAAGAGAAGGAAAACTCGATGCGAAACCATCTGTCAATCCGTTTTGCCAGCGTGGCACAGTAGGCTAATTACCCTCCATATAATTGGAGGAGGCCCGACTCAGTAGTGGGTCACGCGGAGGAGAGGAGGCGATGGCCGACTACCCACCTGGTGGGATAACTCAAAATTATTTGCTGAGAACTGCTGTCAGTTTTCTCCCTACAGACGAAGTGTAACGAATACTACTTAGTCCATAGATGACCCACTGCTGAGTCAGGCCTCCTCCAATCACATGGAGGGTAATTAGTCTACTGTGCCACGCTGGCACAGAGTTCTATATCGAGTCTTCCGGATGGATTTTTAGCCTTGACATTTCCTTTTCTTGACTCTTACTACAGGATGGAATGGGGTGGTGACATTATGTATTTTAAATCCGTCACCACGAGGGCAGTTCAGTTAATTCCACAGTCAACAGCTTGGTTACTGAATTTCGGGAATCCTGTAGTCCGACTACTGCGAGAAGTTGAACGAAATTACGTCAAAAACCCCTTACGAGTGTATTTCTTGTATCTTGAGTATTGTGAATGTCAATAATTAAGTCATTTGGCTTAAAAATAATTGAGAGCCAATTAAAGAATACGTCTTTGATAAACCGCCATGTTTGTTTTAGTTTTATTCAATAATTACCGAAGAACCATTACTAAAAAGCTCGTTAGCTAAATCTGTGGCAACAATTAAAAACTTTAGACCTTTTTTCTTTTTATATCCCGAGGGGATCATTTTATGTTTAAATTATAATTCGCTCTAATGATTTTTCATCTATGGTAATAAATGAGAAGTAGGTATATTCGAAAGTTCAATAACGCTTTTCTTTCAAAAGAGACATGAAAGGCGTTTTACACATAATAAATAAATCATATTTTTACAGTCTCATCTACCTGTAATCGATTATTGGATTATTAAGCTATTCCCAAAACAATGCGACGTTGTTCAGTTTGTATTCAGCCCATAGATGACGCACTCTTTAGTCGGGTCTCCTCCAGATACATAGAGGCTAATTAGCCCACTGGCCACGATGGCCAGACCGTTTGCCACAGTATCAAGTTTTCCTTCTCTTACGGCTAGGTTATCGGCCTTGTAATTTTCATTTGTCGGCGTTTTCGACACGCTCAGGGTGGAAGTGGGTGGCAGGACTGAAAATTCGTACCTAGGTACTTAAATAATTTTTTTTTCCTTTAAATAAATATCCTTGGATATTTCACACAACGCCATCTCGTTCCAAGCTAAGCAACTTAATGCTTGTGTTATGGTAACGAGATGGATGATAAACTAATTATATATATATTTTTTTTGTAAATACATACATATTATAGATAGAAACGACACCTAGACTTCGAGCCAGTGCCTCTGGTTTAGACAAAGACACATGCCCGACCCCGGGTTCTAACCAGTAAACCAACGAGGCAGTCTAAGGCAGTCAGACTTAGTACCTATTAGAAGGAGCACTTGATATGAAACCCTGTGCCACCCCGTCTGGCTAGCGTCACACAGGCTAATCACTCCCCCTGTGATGGGGAGAGGCTCGACTCAGCAGTGGGACATTTAGGGCCTTAGTAGTAGTGCTTATTATTATTAGGTTGGTTGGTTGAGGAGATCGACGGCTGTCACATGAGTTATACTTGTGAACAGGTGCTGCTGTTTAGGGTTGGTCGGCTCACTAGACCAAGGAAGTTTTAGTTTATTTTAATAATGTTGTATTGTTTTAATATTCACGATCCAGTTGACGCTTTCCAGATTCAATAGAACAGTTTGTATATGGAATTTGTTGGGTAAGTAGGCAAAGTAATAAAACAGGAAAAGAATGACAAGCCTTCTGAGTTTCTTGCCAGTTCTTCTCAGCAGTGGTCGCGTTCCGAACTGGTGGTAAACTATATTACTTTGATTTGTATACATTTTATTAATATGTTGACAATTTGTAAGTGTCCATTGTGTCCTATGCAAAAGAAATGATTTGACTTTGACTTGAATTTGAATAGTTTTTTTTTAAGAACTTCGGGGACTGTGGTTTTGTTCTGAGGCATTACCCTTCACTAGGCGCATCCGCTGTTTGACAAACAATATAATGTATACATATATGGATCCTTTCATTTACATATTAAAGATGGCTAGCAATAATCCTATCCTTATTATTAACATGTCAGAAGTAAGAGATGGATGTAAATCTATATACAGCATGTCCTTTTTGTTTTTAACAAACCAGTCAACAGGGTACTATATCTTACGATTTAATCTACCAGGAAAACAGACAGCTGAGAGAGATCAGATTCTTGTTAAACTAGATAAAATTGCGTACTGCGTTTCTAGCTATTTTGTCATTATGTGGGGGGCTGTCCATTAATCACGTTTGGTTTTTTTAGCATTTTGAACCCCTCCCTTGCCCTTGATGATACGTGGTGAGGTTTAAGACAACGACCCCCCACCCCCATTAAAAATCACGTGTATTTTTTGAACAAATGTTACACTACACGCCGCTCTTCGGTTTAGAAATCACGCGTTTGACGAAAAATACACGTGTTATCTTACTACTATCCCCCTTGTGATTTTTGCCGAACCCCTCCCCCCTTTCGAACCTCACGTGATGAATGGACAGCTCCTAGGCATAGTAACATCAGGAAAATCCTTACAAAAATAAAATGGCGAATCCCTGCGTAAGCACGTTGGAAATAAATGATAAGGAAAATTTGAGTTCAAATACGAATCTTAATTAAGAGATGGTAGGATTCGGATTACCGTGGTGACACAGTTGGGACCCACGAGACAGGCGGCGCGGGACAGCCGCCTGCCGTGCTCGTAGCAAAATCATTTGGCGATTCAATTTTTTTTTTTAACTAAGATAGCGTGTTTTCTTAGGCTAGGTTTATATTGCTACTACTCATCTCATTAACTTCTCAGTTATATACATTATTACATGAAGACTAGGTTACCACGGAGTTTTATTTCCGCTCTGCTCCGTGAAACGGCCTTTCGAATGGCAAGGATCTGGTAGTCTTATTCATAAAAGAGAAGATTTATACTGGAGCTTTGCCCAATGTTATTAATGTGTGGGCGCTCGTCACATGATTTTGCAAGATTCGCCAAAATGTCAGTTTGTTAAGAAACGCTTTAAAATGCAAATTCAGACCGTAATGTGTGCCCATAAAATTCGGTATTGAGGGCGACATGTTTACGAAAAAAAGGTGCTCCAAACTTTATTTTTAAAGAAACTAAACCCCATAGGTATAACCTCCATCGCGGGGTCAGTTTACAAACATGAAATTCACGAACACAAATGACACCCAGACTGAGAGCAAGTGCCTCTGGTTTAGACAAAGACAGTAGAAGCTACACTAAGATGAGCAATGTGGTATTTTGCTTCCTTCCGTATTAACCCTTGCAGATAAATTATATCTATTTTCCACTAGACACGGTTGTTACTTAACATAGGAATTGACGTGACTTAAATCAATCAGACAAAAAAATATAATTTCGGCCAAAAGAAGGGACTAACGTTGGATACAGGTATCCTTCAAAGATTTCCAACAAACCAGACCTTGAGCTTCCCACATCTATCAGATTCGAATGACCTTAACCAGGTCATTAGTGTGTATCTTCAATCATCATACTACATCATCACAATGTCAGTCCATAAATGAGGAGGGAAATTAGCCAGCTGTGTCGGTATGGATCAAGTTTTCTTTCTCTTGCTTTTCTTTAGTCACCTGTTACGACACCCTCAGAATAGGGCTCTAAATCTGACACCACACGTACATAGTAAAAGGTTTCCCAAAAATTATAACGAAATGTTTACCTCCGTATACGAAAGACATCAACGAGTGTCCGAAACAACTTGTCTACTTCCTACTGCGCCCATTCCACCTTCTCCCAGTGACCTTTATAAGGTCGTTTATCTATCAAATCGGGGATAAAGGATAGGATAGATATTACTACACATTAAATAATATGTGCAAGATTTCAGGAAAGCATAAGGCCACCAACTTGTAAACTTAAACTCAAAAGGAACTTTACTCGTGTAGATTTTATTACAAAACTCTTAAAAATCGGTATGTTTAAAACTACTATCATCCTCTTTCCGCCCTGTCCCACGCTAGGTCGTAGTCTCCATACTACTACTTTTCATCCCATAAATGACCCACTTCTGAGTCGGGCCTCCTCCAGCTACAAGGAGGGCAATTCGCCTATGCCACGCTGGCGAGACGGGTTTGTTACGGTATATACATCATCATCATCATCATTTCAGCCAAAAGACGTCCACTGCTGGACATAGGCCTCCCCCAAGGATCTCCACAAATGCCGGTCCTGGGCCGCCCGCATCCACTGCTTTCCGGTGACCTTAACCAGGTCGTCGGTCCACCGTATGGGAGGCCTACCAGCACTGCGCCTTCCGGAACGCGGTCGCCACTCGAGGACTTTTCTGCCCCATCGGGCGTCGGTCCTGCGAGCTATGTGCCCTGCCCACTGTCACTTAAGTTTGGCAATCCGGTGGACCATGTCGGTGACCGTGGTTTACTTACGTATACGTCATTTCTGATTCGATCTCGCAGGGAAACTCCGAGCATAGCCCTCTCCATTCGTTGCCCTTTGGGTAACTTTGAGCCCATAGTGAGTGACCACGTCACGTATATACATGTTCTTATTCCATTCATCCATCTCTTTACCCCACAACCCTTATGTCCACCAACATTCATACAGCAACTAACAGCGGTTCGGAATGTTGCTCAAAAGAAAAAGCCGGCAAGAAAATCTGTACTCGCTTCCTAAAAAGCATGTCTTGTTTACAAACAAGCACTTCACAGGATGATAAGGGAAGTTAGGTAACGAAGACATGTAGACATAACCCCACAAACTCCAAGAAATTTATCAGAACTAAGGTAGCAAAGGATGTAATATAATGATCACGATCGTCTCATGTCCAATGTATACGGCTTGTGAAAAAAAAGGATCAGAAAATCCCTTTATTTTTATGATCTGATCCTCTTTCAGAATCTATTCTCTTAATCCTGATGTATTTATGCTACATCCTGTATATGCGATCAGTGACACTATCTATTCTAAGTGTTCCACGAAGAATACCGGTTATTTTTACCAAACCGTACATAATTGGATATTTTTCCTTAATCTTTTAAATTTATCACATAAATGTTTGTCTGTTATTTTTATGAGTTATTTTTGGCAGAGGTTATACTTATGCCACATTTAAGTGGCATATCACATGCAGTATTTTTTTAATACTTTGTGCATGATACTGTATAATAATACCGTCTTACATACCAAAAGAATCAATATGTTAGAATCTGTCGTAATTTTCTAGAGACAGAGGAATGAAAAGGGCCTCTTCGAAACAATGAAAGTGACTTATCTTTATGGTGAAACTTGAAATGGCAATTAGTAAGTGTCATGTTTGGCAAACATGGAATATTTGTCAAAAATAATGTTCAAGAAATTGCATAGACAAATGCCGTATAGGAATAGTGTACTCGAATAGCCATGGAAATGGTTGATAACGGATTTAGAATACACAGTTCACCACCCGTTCCACCCTGAGGGTGTCGTAAGAGCCGGCAAAAGGAAATGACAAGGCCGTTATCCTAGCCGCAAGAGATAGGATAACTTGATACGAAACTTCGTGCCAACCTTTTTGGTCATCGTGGCACAGTAGACTGATTACTCTCCATGTAACTGGAGGAGGCTCGACCCGGGCTGAGAAGTATATGATATATCCTTGGACATTTCACACAACGCCATCTCGTCCCAAGTCAAGCAACTTAATGCTTGTGTTATGGTAACGAGATGCATGATATACTACTTATTATACATTTTTTTTTTGTAAATACATACAGATTATAGATAGAAATGACACCCAGACTCCGAGCCAGTGCCTCTGGTTTAGACAAAGACACTTGCCCGACCCCGGAATCGAACCCGGGACCTGTTGATCCAAAGGCGGCACATCTAACCACTAGACCAACGATACTCTCAAAACGTAAAGAGCTGTTGACACCACCTATCTAACTCCACAAAGACGACTTTATTTATTTGTATAGCTCTGTACAGGGAAGTATGGAACAAGTTGCAGTCGACTTCAGCCGAGTTGCAAGTGCGCGGGCGCCGCATTTGTATCAAGGCTGTTCACTTTCTCTCGCGTTTTGTTGACGGTGACGGCATCGAGGCTTTGGGGCGCTTATTGTCATCATCATGGTGGTCCATAAATTACCTTTTTCAGGTCACCATAGTGTTTAGTGTGACCGTCACAGTGGAATGCGTTTAAGCGAACCTGTGGCGCTGTTAGCGTGTCGTGTAAGGGTATTGCTGGGGTTTTAGTGGGTAGACTAGTAGTTTTCCGAGTCCCACACAATCGCCAACTCCACCCCCGAAGGGCGGCGGTATGCTTATAGGATTTCCCTAGCGAATAAAAAAGAAAGTATTGTGTGTGGTGATGTTTTCCTTTTCTTGAGCTGGTAATCTGTTTTGTGTTGCTTTAGTCGCCTCTTATCACAGCCTCAAAATAGAATGACATGAATGAATGTGACATTTATAAGCGGCATTTTTTAAACGAAACCTCTGCACTTCCAAATCCTGTATCACGTGGGCAGTTTACAAACATGATATTTGCGAAACAAAATTACAGTTATGAGCATAGCAAGCTATTGTTCGTTATTTAAAAAAAAGAATCCCCTGCTTAAGGTATTACCTGTATCGCGATGGCAGTTTACAAACATGATCATCAATACAAATGACACCCGGACTCGGAGCAAGTGCCTCTGGTTTATACAACCCAACTCCGGGCCCAAACCGCGAACCCGTGATTCAAAGGCGGCTAACTAATAAACTAATAATAAAATAAATAAACAATGCGCATTTCGTTACAGTTTTCTTGACCTAACCGCCAATTAAACAATTTGTTCACGCTTTGTTAAATAACAATCGGGTAAGTACACTAATCATAACATATCATTGAAATTAATTCGTCGTTGCAATCCGGTGTTATGCAAACTAATTTTGACGTTCAACTTTATCAAAACGGTATTAACAATGCGTGAGAGATGAATGTGTAGGCTGACCATCATTTCGAAAATAATACATTTTTGTTTACATTTCATGATGTCTTTGAATAGTCGAGTGTGTAGCTACTACCGACGTTAAATGCTGCTCCGTATGAAACCCTGAAGTTATATAAACAACTACTACTATTCAGCCCATAAATGACCCACTGCTGAGTCCGGCCTCCTTCAATTACATGGAGGGTAATAAGCCTACTGTGCCACGCTGGCCAGACGCGCTGGTACAAGGTTTCCAATCAGTTTTCCATTTAGAGATAATTTTCTGCCAGCATCATATGGTGACGCATGAGTGACACTTCTGAGGTTGCCAACATCCATAGGTGATCCATAGGGTCATCTAAATGCACCAGCGCCACAAATGAGTGGTATAAAAACCCACGAGCCGAAACGAAATGGTGCCACCACATGCAAAATTCAAATTCATTATTCATCGGTATGTATGTGCGATAAATACCTACATTCGTGCTAGACTGTGTCGCAGCACCGCAGCTAAATTAACGCCCCACTCCGGTGATGTAACGTCCCAAAAGGAGTATTATATACTAGCAACCCGGCCCGGCTTTGCACGGGTGCAATTATGCATGTATTATAAATATACACCTTCCTCTTGAATCACTATATCTATTAAAAAAAACCGCTTCAAAATCCGTTGCGTAGTTTTAATGATTTAAGCATACATAGGGACGGACAGACGACAGCGACTTTGTTTTATACTATGTAGTGATACTTAGTCTGGCCATAAAGGTCTAGTGTAGTATAAATATCTAGTGCAGGGTTTTAAAGAAAAAAAAATATTACGTTCGATGTCTCAAAATTTGATTAAGTACTTCGTAGTCACCCTTAACTTGAACAATAAAATTACAGACTTAATACCCCGAGCTAAGTGAGACACCGCTTAACATATGACAGTGATTACTTAAATACCAAAATGATTACTCTGAACTATTTCATTATTGCAACATTTTGCCAATACAAAACATGACCAGACTTTCAATATTAAAAGACGAAAACATCAATATAAACAATCTTGTTAGGAGAACACGTCATCATACATTAAGAACTTTACCTAATATGAAAACCTTTACCCTGCCTAGATGCAACAATACGTATGGTATGAGAACATACACCTACATATTACCAAAAATAATAAATGAACTGCCTGCGGACATACAAAATAAATACCTATGTAACCCTAAAAAAGCAAAAAGTTTATTAAAAAAACATTTTCTGCAAATCACAAACTATGATTATGTACTTTAGTTAGATATAAGTACTTGCAATCTCCTTGAGTGTGATATTATTGTAATGGGTATATAATTTAACATATCTCTTTCAATGCAAAACTTACTATCCTACACTCTTATTCATATAAAGTTAAAAGACATTTGTAACGTCATATTATATAGTACAAATTAATATTTTAATATAAAGTCGAATTTTTTCCTTCACTAAAATAGCGTCTTTTAAGTTTTATGAATGGGTGGCCTAATTGCTTCTTAATATTAAAATAGAAATATAAAATTTCCGAACTCACTAGCCATATATAAGCCATCAAAGGCTTCTCTGGTTCTAGTTTTATATGATCGAATAAACTCTGCGATATGTTTTTTGAACTTAAATAAAAAAAAAAAAAAAAAAAAAAACTTATGTAGCTTTAAGATTAGTAACGTGGGAAGATAATTGAATAAAACTAAGCAATTGAATGAATTAATAATACGGGTGACGCATTTAGCATACATGGTGTCGCCAACCAATTTTATCCTGAGGGTGTCGTAAGAGTCGACAAAAGGAAATGATTAGGCCGATATTCTAGCCGCAAGAGAAGGAAGACCAATGTGGCCAGCGTGGCACAGTAGGCTAATTACCCTCCATGTATTTGGAGGAGGCCCGACTCAGCAGTGGGTCATTTATAGGCTGTGAGAAGTCAATAAGTACCTTTTTTTAATTCAGATGGGTGAACCGTAGTCAAAAAGGAAAAGCCGAGGCATATTTTAATACTCTACTTTTTATTGCAATTGCTGCCGTAATGAGACCAGCGCCAAGACCATTTCTGATTATTTTAAGAAGCATGTACTTGTTTTTTTTATCGCTGCTTTGTGTGTTACCTGTATCGTGGGATTGTTTCATCATCATCATCATTTCAGCCAAAAGACGTCCACTGCTGGACATAGGCCTCCCCCAAGGATCTCCACAAAGGCCGGTCCTGGGCCGCCCGCATCCACTGCTTTCCGGGCGACCTTAACCAGGTCGTCGGTCCACCGTGTGGGAGGCCTAACAGCACTGCGCCTTCCGGAACGCGGTCGCCACTCGAGGACTTTTCTACCCCATCGGGCGTCGGTCCTGCGAGCTATGTGCCCTGCCCACTGCCACTTATGTTTGGCAATCCGGTGGGCTATGTCGGTGACCCTGGTTTGCCTGCGTATCTCCTCATTTCCTTGTTTACTAACATGTATTTCACGAACACAAATGACACCCAGACTTAGAGCAAGTGCCTCTGGTATACACAAAGACACTTAATTGCCCGACCCCGGAATGCAATCGAGGACCCTTGGTCCAAAGGTGACACATGCAATTCCTAGACCAACACGGCTTTTTGCAGGTTTGAATTAAATGTGGCAAATGAATAATAATTAACCAGCGGTTATATATTTGTGCCGTTTGGTGTGGAGACGCTTGGGGCTTGGGGCCCTAATGCCCAGTCTTTCTATAAGGACCTGGCAAAGCAGCTGTTCGACTGCACGCGTGACCAGAAGTCTGGCCTTTATTTCGCTGAGCGAATAAGCATTAGCTGAGCAATAAGCCAGCCACCCAGCGTGGCAATGCCGTCAGCCTTCTGGGCACTTTTGCAAAACCCCTGCAGCGCTAAGGATACGGTGCCTATCTTAATTTAGATTTATTTAGTGTTTAGTTTCTCTTTTCTTTTGGGTATAAATAGTATAAGTTGTTTTTTTTACTAGTTTTAGAAATTGTATATAATACTAGCTTCTGCGCGCGGCTTCGCCCGCGTGGGCTTCGAAAACGTGCATATTTTTTATGAACATAAAATCGGTTATTGTGTCTAAACTATGATAGTTAGATATGTGCTCTCGCGGACTTTTTTGTAGATCTTTATAAGACCTACAAACCCGTAGTACATCATTTTGTTCTATTGTCAATAGTTTTTGCAGCGCACGCATAAATAGATTTTCGATTTTACACCTTGGTTTACAAAATCGCAATTTTCATACGGATCCCTAATTCTTTTGAAAATAAAATATAGCCTATAACCTTCCTCGATAAATGGACTATCTAACACTGAAAGACACTTTTTTGAAATCGGTCCAGTAGTTCCTGAGATTAGCGCGTTCAAACAAACAAACAAACAAACTCTGCAGCTTTATATATTAGTATAGATTTTATTATATTAACACTTCTATATTTAATAAAATATTAAACATGAAAAAAAATATATATTTGTTTCTTTCTTGTTTCCAACGTGTATTTTTTACTCTGACTCTGAGCATGTGTATTTGACATTGTCGGAGCTCTTGATTGTAAAGAATATCCTTCGCTGCCAGTATTTTATTGTTGGCTTTGCTTGACATTAGAATCGAACCGAGCACACAATGATGTAAATCGTAACCTGTGTACAAGGGATCAAATTGGATCCGTCCAGACATCCGCAAGGAAGCGATAGGTATAATTTATTTATTAAATAAATACAGATTTGACCTTTCTTTTTTCATTCAATTTGTTTCTTTTTTGTTATTTTTATTGCGGGTGTCCTTCCGTCAAGCTGCACGAGGCTTTCAGTGGCAATAATTGAAATGGCCTTCGTAATTGAATCGGTAAACGTATTCTGCGAGTGGCACTTATGTAATACGAAGCCTAATAGGCCGAGAGTTCTTCACAAAATTTGCTTATCCTTTCGTACAAGAATTCCGTAATTAGATCACATAGGTCAAATTATTAAATAATTATAAAAATAAACAGTGTTTTTGTGGTTGAATTACGGTCAATGTATAGAATATATTATGTCTCGTACGTGTTTTTATGAGATATTTATTATTTACTTGCTGAACCGGCAAACTTCGTATTGCCTCAGATCATGTTTTCTCCTTCCTTGTACTTCCACGAATATTTCAAGACCAAAATTAGCCAAATCGGTCCAGCCTTTCTAGGGTTTTAGCGAGACTAACGACCAGCAATTCATTTTTATTTTTATAGATTAGTTGCCGAAGTATTGTGGTATTTATATTTATTAAACGAAGAACAGAAAAATATTAAAGTCGTGACCCCGTATGGGAAAGTAAATCTTTGAGCACCCCCGACTAGGAGAGACGATCTTGTAAATATTGCAGGGTTTCAGTGGATGCGGTGAAGACCATAATTGGTAGAGATCTATATCTTCAGCAGTGGCCTTTCGTGACTGATAGTTAGATAGATTAAGAATACACATGTCATGTACTTACATTTATTATGTTTTTGGTGGCTAGCTCTTCGCTTATAAGCAATCTCATTTGCAGTTGTCTCTTAAATCTCCCGCATTGCGTACTTTATAATTTATCGAATAGAAACTGCGTCAGTTTGGAAATCGGATTATACAAGATGGTAGCCACGTGCGACCGTGATTCCGTGAATCAGGTAATCGGTTCATCCTACAATTATTTTTTTATACAAGTGGCGAAAACAGAAGACCCGCCCACTGGGTTTCTACTGCAAGGTCTTCGCAGTTGATGTCGCGTTTCGACTTAATAGTTGTTCAAAAAATGTCATTGGATTGATAATTGGAGACGCCAGAACTGAGTAGTAGTACAGTACTACTACTTCTAAGCACTTTTTTTTTACCCGGGGTAAAATCCTTTATGGACTGGACTATCCCTGCCAGCATGGGGATGGCCAACAGGGGGTGTGTGGGAGTCCCCTCCGCCTCTGTGAGGAGACGGAGTCAGGCCTCCTCTCATCACAGGGAGGGTTCTGTGACACGCTGGCCAGACGGGTTGGCACAGGGTTTCGTATCAAGTTTTCCTACTCTTGCCGCTAGGCCTTGTCATTTCCTTTCGTCGGCTCTTACGGAAACCTCAGGTTTGAATGGGGTGGTGAGTCTATTTATTCTAAATCCGTCACCAGGTAAATATTTCTTAAGACTCAAATGAAGACTCAAATGCTGCGTTTAGCTGGTCACATTGACTCAGTATAGCATAGCTCAGTGTTGCAACTGATTCAAATGAAAAACATTTACAGCGACGCATAACGAATCAATGTAATGGCTGCAATAACAGGTTGTACTGTCACGTTTAGCCAATAAAGGATCGCATAAAGATGACTTCTGTACTGTTCTGACAATACGTCATTGACACACTGTCAGTATTTATAATTGTGGGTTTTTATAAATTGTATTGTCACTGTATGTTGTCATTCGAGATATTAATTATGTGCATCTATCTCTCTTGTTAGCTATTTTTGTTGTTTTAGTATTATGTTTTTACAACTGCTGCTTAAACTCAAAAGGAACTTTATTTACGTAGGTTTTTTCACAAAACTCATAGAAATCGTCGAAAATAGAATTTATAAATACCATTATCAACTTACGGCCCCTGTCCCAGACTAGATGGTAGTCTCCATACACATATTCAAATTTAAACAAACACGCACGACCCGACACACAGCGAGCGGTGAGGTAGCCCTTTGTTAAAGCACTGGTTCCGTTCCGTACGTGACGAGCCGCCAGTGCTCCTGCACACACGCGCATCATACTTGAAGTGGTGTACTTACCATGGCGCTTTTCTTTGAATCTTTGTCTCTGTCCTACTCTGTGCTACGGCCAGTAGGAGAGTGGGACCCAAGACTCTTTTTTATAAAGGTTGCCTTCTGTCGCGGCTAGATTTTCTGCCCCTTAATTTTCTTTTGTGGTGATATAGCAGAAGATAATCTGAGTGCTAGGCGCAATTCAAATATGTATCTACCCGGCTGCGAGACTTAATGCGTTATTGCAATTTAGAATACGTAAAAGTAACATTCAGGTCAAATGGGCTAGTTATCTCGCAGATTGCTGTTAAAACTAACTTAAACACATGATCGAACCGGTCTTTTAGCAATCAAAGATCGACCGAAGCTTTGCAATTTACCGCAAAGTTTAACCACACCTTATATCCTAAACGGATTTAAATATGTCTCTGGTCTTTAGGTAGGCAACACAACTATGTGGTAATTTATTAGTGGGAGCTTGGTGGCTTCAAACGGTTGGTCAACTTTACATACATGCTCTGTACCCTGGTTCGATTTTGATTCTAATGCTCAATTATTTTTGTGTGGGTACAACACAAAAATAATTGAGCATTAGAATCAAAATCGAATCGGTCAGTGTCACCACACTGACCGATTCGGATTTAGAAAACCTAGTGTTACCACCCCATTCCCTCCTGAGACTTTCGTAAAAGCCGACAAAAGGAAATGACAAGGCCGATAACCTAGCAATAAGAGAAGGAAACAACCTTGATACGAAACCATGTGCCAACCCGTCTGGCCAGCGTGGCACAGTCGGCTAATTCTATCTATCTATCAGCCATAGAAGACCACTGCTGAATATAGGCCTCCGCCATAGATTTCCACAATGCACGATCTCGTGCAGAACGCATCCACCGACTCCCAGCGACCTTTACAAGGTAGTCCGTCCACCTAGTCGGGGGTCTTCCCACGCTTCTCCTTCCCATACGTGGACGCCACTCCAAGACTTTTATGCCCCAACGGCCATCCGTTCAGGCTAATTACCCTCCATGTAATTGGAGGAGGCACGCTTAGCAGTGGGTCATTTATAGGCTGAATAGTAGTAGTAGTAAAATAAAAACCTTTTGTTTGCGCCATTAAAGCTCTTTTCCAAAAGAAGAAGTAAGACTCCTGTTATAACAAAAAGAAATAATACCTAAATAAAAGGTGCACACCACTGATAGGATTAGGTAAGACTTATGTTTTTGTTGCCACACATTCAAGTTTTTCAAACCAAATAGAATATATACAAATATTGACTTGCACCCTTAAAAATTGGTACCCTTAAGTAATGTTTTATACATAAATACTTTTTGTACTACCTAAGTGGATAAGGCTACTTATTAATTGACGACAAAAGTTTTGCATAACGTTATTTACCAAGCTATCATACCACCCATATATGTGCGTACCCTAAATAATTGACCAATGTATGTAGAACGGTGCAATTGCAACACATGGCCTTCGATTCGATCAGAACAGGTGCCTACCAGGTCAACAGCAGTCGCATAGAGGTATCGTAATGCTCTGAAGATTTATCCACCATTTGCTTACGTAATAATCGATTGTACCTTGAAAACGGCTATAAAAAGTTCGCAGTATCACCGGGCTCTTTTCCCTTAAATTCACTTTTGCGAATTGCAAATTACTCCTCGGACTCATGCTTTCCTGGTACCAGAAGAGAAATGGTAGGATCTTATGGACCGCCCGGCTAGCTATCACCCTCACATCTAAGTCCGGCGCCAAGGAGTTTTATTGTGTGTCGTCGTGTGTATGTGAGAGCCGGTGCCCGACAGACATTTTCTTGAATTGCCTGCTCCATCTTAGACCCTGGCGTTGCTTTCCATCACGCAAGGGTCAAAGGCATTCAAGTCGTTGATAAGATAGTTAATAAACAAAGCGATATTTAAAGAACCTCCGACCAAAATTTACTTAATAGTGACTACACGAAGAAGCTACATGTTATGAAACCCAAAAATTAAACCTTTAATTTCATATATCAGCAATCTCTCATTCCAGGAACAAACATAGCACTTGCTTGGAAATTTCGCAGTGATTACGATTCGCGAAGATGTACTACAACAGTAGTTATGTAACTTGGTTTTGCGATCTACTGACCATTACTCAAACTGACCAACTTTGCAATTGAATTATGCAGTCTTATTCTATTTGCTCGGCAAATGACTAAAAAATTACAAGCACTAAGTTCTTTGGCAAGTTCCTCTCAGCAGTGATCGCGTTCCGAACCGGTGGTAGACGGTCAAATGTTTTATTGTATAATATGTTATGAATAATACGAGTATGTTGACTATTTGTAAGTGTCCATCGTGACTACAAACAAAATAAACTTCTGAATTATGGATACGGTTTTTTTACACCCGTATATTCCGCCGTAAAAAAGGAAGTTATAAGTTTAACTTATCTGTTTGTTGAATTATAGTTTCAGAACTAGTTTTTTAAAGGTGTGTCTTCAAAAGTGCTTATGTTATATTTGACGGTGCTATTTTGGAAGTTAGGGTTCATGTTCCTGTCGGGAACCGATAGTTGGCGGCACACTACCTTTTTATCTCGCTTTTATTAGCCTCATATGTATGTATGTGCATACGTATGAAGCTATGTATGTAGATATGTATACGTATGTCCGTGTGGTGACGGATTTGGAATACATAGCGTCACCACATCATTTCACCCTGTCGTATGGTGTCGTAAGAGGCGCTAAAAGGAATTATTAAGGCCGATAACTTAGCCGCAAGAGAAGGAAAACTTGATACGAAACCCTGTGCTACCCCATCGGGCCAGGGTGGCACAGTAGCCTAATTCCCCTGCATGTAACTGGAGAAGGCCCGACTCAACAGTGGGTCATTTATGGGTAGTTATAGTAGTACGTACGTACGTATGTAATGGAAAGTTTGAACATGATTTTAACCGATATTTGGCATACTTATTAAAAGTGATGACAATTCAATTATACTAATATTCTAAAGAAAGGAACTTTTTTTATGTACAGTAATAGCGAATCTTTATGGCCGCTCTGAATGTAGCCGCATTACGCTGCGCACAACACAAAATCAGGAACAGCGGGAGGTAGGTGGGGCGGGGAGGCAGGGCAAGCCCGCGCGCGCCGTTTATTCACCCGCAAGCGCCCTCGCCACCAGCGTGTTAGTGTGAGTGAGCTACGTTCCTATTGGTAATGAAATGCACGATGCGCAAGTTCGTACCCACAGCTACATTCAGAGCGGCCATAAAGATTGGCGAGGACTGTATTTTACGTAAATATCCACAGCGATCGTTTCAGAATATTTTAAGAGTAATACAGACATATTAGCACCTCGCTGCGCGCCGTGTCAAATGTGACATTTTGTAACAAAAGAAAAAGAGACAAAATGCGTTCTTACGATTAGCACACGAATATCAACATGACCTTTCTACTTAGCAAACAAATTGCCCGCATAATGTCTGACACAGTTTCTTAAACGTTTGTTCTACATGCTAAAAGTTCTCGTGACGTTGGATGGCCTTGTGAACGGGGTTGAGTTATCGGTGCATTTATTTATAAATGATGAACCTGACTGCGTTCGCTTACCTCGGTTTTATGTATGCCTAGTACATCAATACGTAATATTAGTTGGTATTTAAAAAGTGTTCCCTAAATGACCAATGCGTGCCTCTCCAAATTTGATTTTTTAGTTCCCACGACTGCTAGGTCACATGTCTCCTCGGTTTTATGTGCGCCTGGTAGATCAATACTTTTATGTTCCTCCAGCTTATTTCTGCTCGTCAGGTAATTCCATCCTGAGTGTATCATATGATGCGGTTGGTAGTTGTCATAATACCGGCACGATATAATAGACTAAAAACTCACTAACTCCATGTTGTTTGTTCCTCAGATTGTCCCTTCCAGGCTTTTCCACCGCTAATCTAATAACTTAACATATTTTAACATTTATATTGAATCATTAAATTAAAGTTAGATGACAACATCGAATCAATAAACAAATTATATAAGTTGTTAACTAACTTTATGATTTTATTCAGTGGTATAATAAAGTTAATGAATGTAAAATATTGTGGTTAAACTAAGATCGTCTTATGTTTATGAGGTGTAAATGAACCAGTATTACCCGTGTGGTAACGGATTTAGAATACATAACGTCACTACCCCATTTCACCCTCAGAGTGTCGTAAGACACAACGCCAGAGGTAGACAACCTAGGCAGGCAAGAGAAGGGAAACTTGAAACAAATTTCTGTATTATCTAGCTAGCGTGGCACAGTATCCAAATTTCCCTCCATGTAATTGGAGGAAGCCCGACTTAGCAGTGGGTCTTTTACGGGCTGAGTAGAGAAAGGAACCAGATAGAGCACAAGAGTAGAAATACTTATGTATTACAATATACAAACCTAGCCATGCGATGTAGCAACATGGCTAATTCCCCTCCCGCAAATCGGAGGGTGGTGACTGATTTAGAATACATAATGTCACCAACCCATACCGTTTTTAGGGTGTCGTAAGAGGCGACTAAAAGAACGCAAGAGGCAGATCACCTAGCCCCAAGAGAAGGAAAACTTGATAAAACCCTGTGCCAGTAGTGTGGCACAGTAGGCTAATTTCTCTCCATGAATTTGGAGTACCCAGTAGTGGGTAATTTATGAGCTGTAACGACGAAATTGGAGGGGGCATTTAAGCTGGTATACATTAAATGTCTAGCCAAGAAAAGTTCGGTTGTACTAGGCGCACATAAAACGGAGGAGACACGTGGCCTAGTCAGGTGAACGCCAGACCGCAGCCTTGCTGATAACAATACCATGTCATGTATCAACCGATATTATTCTAAACGAGGCGCCATTACGGCGCAAATGTAATTTATTTGGCGAGTAGAACAAGTTGTATGCGTTCTCGGAACCCGGTAATTTTATGTAATGGTATTTTTTATTTAATCATCCTGCTTGGCAAAACCTCCGTTGAATAGAATTGGATCTTCTTCTGCCTGGCGGTAATCCCGGATATTGCCAGGGTCCGCCTTCCGACAAAGCTCCACTTTGCCCGATGTTCAACGTCCGTTTCAGTTTTCCTTTTTTTTAACAACATACCCTTTTTTTTTTTGTTATAAGTAGTGGGGGAAACCTTTTATAGGTCCCCAGCCGGTGGGACGGGGCTGGGGTATGTGGGAGTCCCGGTCGCGTTGATATGGTGAGTTGCGAACCGGTTTACCCACAAAAACCTACCACTGTTGTCACCGCGTGTCATTCTGCCGTACGGGAAACTACATAGCCTTTCCGTGTTGGCAGTGACGGACCGGGGAGCTTGGCACGAACCCTTGGTGTTGTTTACCTTTTTGACGCCTGAAGCGTTCTTCTCGGAGACTTTTGCTATGGGGATAGGGTGTCCCTGCCCTGATCCCAGTCTCGATGCGCACCATGTGTGAAGCGTGCCGCAATCCTGTTTGGCTCAAGAGAGCCTCGGTGCAGAAACCGATCGCCACGGGAACTGCTATCTGCTCCTAAGGGCGGGGGTGTTCCCTGCTCCCCCGACCGGAAGCTGCCGTTAGGGTGGCAGGTTTCGCGCGTGCGCCAGTCTCCTACGCCCTGTGCGGGCTCGCCTCTGCGGGGGGGCGTCGGGTGCCCTCTCCCGCTCCCTTTCCGCGTCCTCCTTCCTTGCTATCACGGTTTCCGCAAAGGTTTGGAGCGCAGTCCAGGCTCGTTCACGTCCGGTGATTGCCACTACTACAGAAGGTAGCGACAAGTCGAACATACCACTGCACTAGTTATAACCTGTATCACGGGGCAGTTTACAAACATGTAATTTACGAGCACAAATGACACCGCCATGACGACCCCATGTCTAAAGCAAATCCTTTGACGCGGGCCAAAAAACCGACACTGACCGGGGAACGGTGCGAAGCGCGAACGAGAAGGCGTGAACAACATCTACATAGTCCGGTCAATTTAGACATTCGAAATTACCTAAATTCCCACCAAGCTGAAAATCGGTAAGATTGTTTAAAATATCATTAAAAACAAAATTTGAAAGTTCCCCATCTTTCCCCTGTAAGGAAAAAAAATATTCAAAGTCAAAGAAAAAAAAAATATTATTTCGCGATTTTCAGCAAAACGGTAAGTTTTATCATAAAAATATTATCCACTCGTGATTCGCAGTTGTCGCGGGCTATCGCGGCAGTTCGCGGCGCGAGTGTAGAGCGGGCTTAATAGTTTATAAAAGGACCTCATAAAGCCAAAAATTTGGTTGCAAGATAAGGAAAACTTAATACCAACCCATCTGGCCAATGTTGGAACAGTAGGCTCATTACCCTCCACGTAACTGGAGGAGGCTTGACTCAACAGTGGGTCGTCTATGGGGTGAGTAGCAGTTTGTACAATCTAGGATAATTGGATACAAGTAAGGGACAACGGCATTGTGCGTGGGCATTCCCGCCGAGGCAAGCCAAGCTTTGACCAATAAGGAGCTACGGACATCGTGACGTCATCGTGTCCTTACACTAGTCTCAGATATTCTTTGTTCTTAAACTTTTTATACCTACTACTATTATTACTCTTCCCATAAATGACCCACTGAGTCGATCCCCCTATTACATGGAGGGTGATTAGCCTACTGTGCCAGATTTCGTATAAGGTATTCTCCAGGTAGGTTTTCGGTCTTGTTATTTCCTTCTGTCGGCTCTTACGACACCCTCAGGATAGAATGCGGAGGTGACACTTTGTGTTCCAAATCCATGTGTGATGTGACATCACGGATCGCTTTTAAAAAAAATTCTATTAGAGTGCAGAACGACATCTATACATCTACTATACTCTATACATACATACTACATATACTATATAAACTACATAAACAACATATAAATAAAATTGGAGTGTCTGTTTGTAATAATAAAATAACCACTTTTTACTAAATGCGTAAGTATATATACTACATAGCCCAAAACAACCTTTTTAAAAATGTTTGTCCGTCTGTCTGTCTATCTGTCTGTCTGTTTGTTCCGGCTAATCTCTGGAACGACTGGACCGATTTTGACAGGACTTTCACTGATAGGTAGCTGATGATATAAGGAGTAACTTAGGCTACTTTTTGACTAGCTTCGCCCCGCGGCGTCTCCTGTGGGTAACATCGCACCCGTGCGAAGCCGGGACGGGCCGCTAGTAGTAAATATAAAAAAACCTAATTTAGATTAGTTTATGAAGTCGATTGATTACGATAGCGACGTAAGAAGAGTTGGGGCGAATTTAAAACTGTGTCACTACCCAATTCCATCCTGAGGGCATCGTAAGAGCCGACTCAAGGAAATAATAATGAAGAAAACATACCGGTAAGAGAAGATAAACTCGAAACAAAATCATGTGCCAGCCCAAATTGCCAGTGAAGCACTTTATTAACTCCCCTCCATTAACTTGGAGGAAGTCCAACCTAACTGCAAGTCCTATAAGTACGTCGTTTCAGCCTATAAAGACCCACTGCTGAGTCCGGGCGCCTCCAGATTCATGGAGGGAAATTAGTCTAGTGTGTCATGTTGGAATAGGGATACAAGTTTTCCTTCTCTCGCAGCTAGGTATTCGGCCTTATCATTTCCTTTTATGAGTCCTTGCGGCACCCTCAGGACCAAATGGGATGGCGACACTGTATTCTACAACTCTAAATCCCCACACGGAATGGTCATCATATTCTCAGGTCTGTCTACCTCACAAACCGCTGTAAGCGCGTTGATAGTAATATATTCAAGTGCCATAATCTCAAACCGCTTACAATTCAGGTAAGCCACATGGCCCGTATTATTACATACTATATGTCGGAATATTAACGTGGTTGCCATCAGCAAAAACATTTAAGCTGTTTTTGTTGAGATTTCATTAGGTATGTACATAATTTATTTAATATTTACTTTTTATGTGCTACAGTGGGCACGTAAAACTGTTATTCGAACATGTATAACAGTCTTCACACAAAGTCCGTAGCGAAAAATCTTATAGCTGATCTAAATCGCCCTGTGCGATAAGACCGCCCATTGTACATTTATTAGTTGTATTTCTCTGATGCCATGTTAACCTTTTCTGATATTGGTGTACAATAAAGAGTATTCTATTCTATTCTATTCTAAATCTTCGTTCAACCGATTTTGGTAAGTTTGTCACAGAGATGTCTCTCACAACCGTAGGTATGACGACTGATAGGTGTGTGTGGAGACTACCACCTAGTGTGGGACAGGGGCCGTAAGATGTTAATGGTATTTATAAATATGACGATTTATAAGAGTTTTGTGATGAAACCTACGTAAATAAAGTTCCTTTTGAGTTGATATTATAATCGAGACATTTTCTTATTATACTTAAAGAATATGTAGTCAGTCGTTCAGAAGAATCGGTCTAGATTGTATCGTCGTCATTTCAACCCTTAAATGACCCACTACTGACTTTAGTTATCACTAAAAAAATAACAGTTATTATGTTTCTATCTATGGCTTAATAGCTGCTGCACGGTTGAACTAATTTTGATGACCGATTCCAGACCAGCTGTCAGTTTTCAAGCCACCGACTATTATGTATATATCGACTGTCATAGATGTTCGAATGACTTATCTAATTGATGAAGTCAGTTGTAGTTCTCATCATGACCCACAGCCGGTTTAGTCATAATGTCAAACTTATTCCTTAGTTCCATATAAGTCCAGAAAATACTCGTCCAAAGGTGAGTCGTTCGATTTTCATTATGGCCCGTGGTGCGCGGGCGCTTGGCTGTGACGTCACACCGACCGTGGGCCTTTATTGGTCAAGCTGTTGCCTTGGCGGGAAGGCCCACGCGCAATACTGTTATACCTTACTTTTGTTACTAATGATTAATCAGGCATTTAAATTAATCATATTGAGTGGAAGATCTACCATTTTAATAAAATAAAACTTGAATGGAGCTTGGACTTTTTTGTAGTGGGACGTGGATGAGGTATGTGGGAGCCCCGGTCGCGGGAAGACGGTAGATTGCGACCGGTATATCCACTAAAACCTACCACGAAGTGTTTTTCGCGTGCCATCTGCTCCATAAACATAATGATGAAACATTCCATGTAGCACAGGCTTTTTAAGAGGGCCCCCACCCCCTGTTAAAAAGCCAGCTCCCCCTCTTAAAAAGCCTGTGCTACATTTGACTTTCTACCCTCACATTGGATAAATGTACCCTGTCCAAATCCCGTTCGCTGGAGCGGCCTGCCTGGACCTCCAGCTTCATGAGTCCTTGGTTCGATTACGATGTCGCGCAAGTGTCTTTGTGTAAATCATGAAATAATTGCGCAGGGTAAGATCCTTTTCTATAAGTTGCCTTTTTGCCTATTTCAAAATCAAAACTCATTTAATCAAGTTGGCTCATTATAGCTCTTTTGACAAGTCAAAATTTACCATTCTAAATTGATAATTACTGACTGCCTCGTTGGTCTAGGGGTTAGATGTGCACGCCTTTGGATCAACGGGTCCCGGGCTCGATTCCTGGGTCGGGCAAGTGTCTTTGTCTAAACCAGAGGCACTTGCTCTGAGTCTGGGTGTCATTTGTGCTAGTGAGTTAGATATTTGAAAACTGCCCTCGCGATATTGGTTATACACAGAGCAGTGGTTACGATTAAAAAAAAAATGACGTCTACCACCGGTTTGGAATGCAGCTCTACAGAGAAGAGCCGGCAAGAATCTGTAGTTGCTCTTTTTAGATCGCGCTTTTTAGGTAAGGCAGATTTGGGAGAGCAATCTCGCGCAATAGTCTAGCCTTACCTCTCGTGTACTAACTTCTTTGTTAGACAAAAACTTGATGAAACACAGATTACGGCAGCAGTCAGTACTTATCTTAATGTCAAGCGGCAACTTTCACTATTTTGGGCACTGATCTAGCCAGATGTTTGAGGTAAATGTGGCAATGCCGCTAGATAAAAAGCCAAGGCCCTTGCAACCCAAGTCGCATTCTCGTGACGCCATTAAATAACTAATCAGCATGTAGCGACATTAATGCTACATAATGTGCTAAAAATAATGTTTAAAATTCAGAATGCATAGTGTCACCGCCCCATTCCATCCTGAGGGTGTCGTAAGAGCCGACAAAAGGAAAAGACAAGTCAACCCTTTGCCGACCCGTCTGGCCAGCGTGGCACAGTAGGCTAATTACCCTCCATGTAATTGGAGGAGGCCGGACTCAACAGTGGGTCATTTATGGGCTACTGTAGGTATCAGATTGGCTCTTTTGACAATAATATATTTCACATTGACTATTCACTATTTACCACCGGTTCGGACTGATCTACAGAAAAGACCCGGCAAGAAACTCTGTAATTGCTTTTTTCAATTGGCCATTTCTGTGTATTAAGACTGACAAGAAAGATTTGTGAGCCCGCGTAATAGCCACGTGGTTTTGTATATATTTATTTCCAACTAGCTGACACGGCAATCCTCGTGCCGCCTCAGAATGAATATTAAAAAAACTTGAAAGATTTTTTTTTCACCTTTTAAACCTTCCCTGGAGGCCAATTCTCACGACGGTAGACATAATTTAGAATAGAGATAGAGATTTTGAACTCGATCTCTAGTATAAAATCTCGTTAATAGAGATTAAAATCTCTATTTCTGTATTCTCAGCACAAATCGTGATAGACTAAAGAAATCTCTAATAGACATAATTAACGCTATAATTTTTGGGTTCTCTCGTACTTTGAAGTTATATATTTCGAAAAGTAATGCGATAACCTATAGATATTATTGTTTAAAATCATCCAAGGGGTAAAAATTTATTCAAAAAATAAATAATACCATATTTCATAGTAAAAAAATATTTATTTACAAGCCCAAAACTGACTGGAACGAGAGGAACGCTACATTTTTTTGGGTTCTCTTGGACTTTGAAGTTATATATTTCGAAAAGTAATGCGATAACCTATAGATATTATTATTTAAAATTATCCAAGGGGTTATCATTTATTCAAAAAATAAATAAAACCATATTTCATAGTAAAAAAATATTTATTTACAAGCCCAAAACTGACTGTACAAATTTGACGTGAGATGAAATTTTTGCTGGGTGCAAACTTAAAAATTCATATCAAGTGCGGTATCTACGAGTATCTTGGGCTGAGTAACGTCTAATAATACGGGCCCTAAAGCTGGACGCATTCCGTTTTACGTAATTTGAGCGATTTTAAAACGCTCGTGACTCTAGTATCATGTTGTAAAATGACCCTTAAAATTTATTTTTAAAATATAATTTAACTTTGTAGTGATTAAAAATAAATAAATGAAAATGGAAAACGTGCAGCTGCGGCAGATGTGCCCGTCTGCACAGCAAAAACAGATGCTCATCCAGTTGCTAGAATCCGATCCCCAAATGCGGATCGGTACATTTTCGTCGGCTTTCACGGAGAAGGATAGCGAAAGGCGCTGGCGAGATATAGCCGAGATCCTAAATTCTTTAAACGGCGCCCACAAAACGTGGCATCCCTTATTATGTTTTGCACGAAATCGATAATAAATTCGTCAGTCATGCCTACAACACTTTAACAAAATTTTAAGTAACTATTTCCGACCTTACTTATTGCAAATGACAACCAATTTGACGTTTGCTAAATCCAAATAGAGATCAAGATCATGATAGAGATGACGTCTCGACTGGTCCCGACCAGTCGTAGCATCTCGCACGGCTTTCCATAGACATATATCGGAATCGACATGGCGAGAATAGCTTTAATAGATTTTCGCTCGTGATGACGTCATTCTCTACCGTTATCTCGAATAGAGATGTATTTCTACTGCACGAGAATTGCCCCCCTGGACTTACACGAATATTTCGAGACCAAAATTAGACCAAATCGGTCCAACCGTTCTCGAGTTTTAGCGAGACTAACGAACAGCAATTCATTGTTTTATATAAGACTAGCGACCCGCCCCGGCTTCGCACGAGTACATATATGAGTGTTTCTCTACAATGTTATGCATGTTTTATAAATTACTAGTGGCCCGCCCCGGCTTCGCCCGTGCAAAGCGGGGGTGGGTTATACTTAAAAACCTTCCCCTTGAATCACTCTATCTATAAAAAAAAAAACGCTTCGAAATCCGTTGCGTAGTTTTAAAGATTTATGCATACATAGGGACGGACAGAAGAATGCGACTTTGTTTTATACTATGTAGTGATAAACCTTCCTCTTGAATTACTATCTATTAAAAAACCGCATCTACTTAAATTCGTTGCGTTGTTTTAAAGATTTAAGCATACATAGGGACGGACAGACGACAGCGACTTTGTTTTATATTATGTAGTGATAAGATAGAAAATTTAGCCCCCTTAGTCGACGAGCCTTAAACACTCTCAGGAATGAGTTGGCGACACTCTAAATCCGTGATCAGACCGATACGGGCTAGTGCTGTACATTTGTTACGTGGCATGAATCGAAGCGTGGGCGGCGCGGGCGCAAGGTGACACGGTGACGTCATACAACCTGCGCAGTACTCCACGCGCTGTTGAACTTACTTGATACAAAGAGTTAATATAGTATTAGGGAATTACTGTGTTTGTATTAGGTATTATTTCTTGTTCTTCTCCAGTGAAAGGGCCACTCTTGGCTCTTCTGTTAACAGGAGGGAAATTAGCCTACTGTGCCACACTGACCAGACAAGTTGGCAAAAGGTTTAAAGTTTTCTTTCTCTTGCGGATTGGAATAAGTTGGTGAAACGTTGCATTCTAAATCCGTCACTATTGTAGAATTATAAAATTTAACTAATGTTTTAAACTAGCTGCAACCATTCGGTTCAATCTTTCCTTTCCTTCCACCATACTGTTATGACACCCTCACAATGGAACGTGGTGGTGACTTATGTATTTTAAATCACCGCATGGACAATCTTATTTTCAATATGTCTGTCAATTAATGACTTGTAAATGACTGCGCAGCGCCTGATTAGGTATTCTTCCTCATTTGTTTATCCATTCATACATATTCATACAACCATACACGCGTAATTGGAATTGGATGTTTGTGTCATGCCTGTGTTGTGAATCAGAATGAGACCAGATAATTCAATCAAGAAATACTGGAAATATATTAACCAATAATTTGAATAAAAGAAACAGTTTATTGTCGGCTCTTCTCTGTAGAGCAGGATTCCGAACCGGTAGTAGCATGAATCTGACGCAAGTTGGAGGGACGTAAGGGTTGTGGGAGATCAAAAGAGATGGTTAGATTGTAGGAAATATTTTATTATTAGCTGAGTCATCTTTTACCAAACGTACATTTTAGAACTTCCCAGATCATTCAAGAATTTTCTAGAACATTCTCATTCGATCATAATCTAGGCATACATTTTAGAACTTTCTAGATCATTACAGGAATTTCTAGAACAATCCAGACCATAGACCAATGATAGTCTCACATTTTTAAAGTTAACATGTTGCAACCACCATAGTGCACGATGGGATCATTGTCCCTATTGCCACATACAATCACTATTCGTCTGCGATGCTCCATTTTTATATATACATAAAGATTAATTAATTTATAGATTGTGTATGAACGGCGTGACTGTATGATATGACGACTGATAGGTGTGTATGGAGACTACCACCTAGCGTGGGACAGGGGTCGTAAGATGATATTGGTAATTTTAAATAAATAAATAATAAATAAATAAATATCCTTGGACATTTCACACAACGCCATCTCGTCCCAAGTTAAGCAACTTAATGCTTGTGTTATGGTAACGAGATGGATAATAAACTACTTATATACATTTTTTTTTGTAAATCCATACATATTATAGATAGAAATGACACCCAGACTCCGAGCCAGTGCCTCTGGTTTAGAAAAAGACACTTGCCCGGCCCCGGAATCGAACCCGGGACCCGTTGATCCAAATATATGACGATTTCTAAGAGTTTTGTGATTAAGTAAGTTTTTTACGTAAATAAAGTTCCCTTTGAGTTTGAGATGTTGCTTCACATACAGATCGTTCATTCTCAACGATTGCATCTCGCTATATCTCATAAGCTACGTCCTGGCCATAATGTTTAATAATAATAATATAATAAATATCATTGGACATTTCACACAACGCCATCTCGTCCCAAGCTAAGCAACTTAATGCTTGTGTTATGGTAACGAGATGGATGATAAACTACTTAAATACATATTCTTTTTGTACATACATACATATTATATATAGAAAACACCCAGACCCGGAACAAATACTTGTAGGTCGTACAAATATTTCTTCCGTGCGGGGATCGAACCCGCGACATGCTGCGCAGCAGTCGATCGCTCAACCACTGCGCCAACCGTGCTCAATGTTTTTTTTATGTTTCAGGTAAGCATTTTGGTAGAAGATTAACTACAGCCCTGATGGAGGAGAGAGGTAGGACAAAGTGAACAGGTCACCCGCTCGTTGCCTTATTGGTCTAGGGATTGCAAGTGCCGCCTTTGGATCTCGGATATCCGCTTTGATTCCGGATGGGGCAAGTTTCTTGTAAACTGTGTACCTGTGTAAACCAGAGACACTTGCTCTGAGTCTGGGTGTCATTTGTGTTCGTGAATTACATGTTTGGAAACTGACCTGCGATACAGGATATACCTAGAGCGGGGTTTAATTAAATATAAATAAATATAAATATCCTTGGACATTTCACACAACGCCATCTCGTCCCAAGCTAAGCAACTAAATGCTTGTGTTATGGTAACGAGATGGATGATAAACTACTTAAATACATTTTTTTTTGTAAATACGTACATATTATAGATAGAAATGACAGCCAGACTTCGAGCCAGTGCCTCTGGTTTAGACAAAGACACTTGCCCGACCCCGGAATCGAACCCGGGACCCGTTGATCCAAAGGCGGCACATCTAACCACTTTTTTAAAGTAAATCCCGACTGGGGAATTATTTCCACCTCACAGAATGCCGCACCCAAATGACATCTCGTTTGGGCGGTTCTGTGAGAAAGGTCAGCAGAGGTCAACATAATAAGCAGGATTTTGGCAGCTGAAGAAATCTACTATCACTTTGCTGCCAACGTCAATGTTATACTATTGACTGGGTCGGCGAGTAAGTCAATACAAACTTCCGTAGGTTACAGGAACCGCTTACCATCAAGTTGGCTATAACATGCTTTGTTCGTGTGTTCGTGTGGTGACGGATTTAGAATACGTAGTGTCACCACTCCATTCCATCCTGAGGGTGTCGTAAGAGCTGACAAAATGAAATTATAAGGCCGACAACCTAGCCGCAGAGAACTTGATACGAAACCTTATGCCAACCCGTCTAGCCAGCCTGGCACAGTAGGCTAATTACCCTCTTTAAAGTTGGAGGAGGCCTGACTCAGCAGTGGGTCATTTATGGGCCGAGAAGTAAGTAGGTACCATCTTTGCGGTAGAATAATAACACGTTTTTACATTTCTCCAAAACTACAATATTTCATTAGAAAATCGTCGATAAACTAATCAATTGAATATAAGGAAACATAAATAGCTAAGAACACAATTCTAACCTTAGCACTAATCCAAGTAAAGTGACAGACCACTCACGATTCGATAATTAAAAAGTATTAATTATGATACCACACGACAAGGTCAGTGCGTCAATCTTCTAAATCAACACCTGGATCTCACTTGGAAAGCACAAACAAATTTCAACTTTAGCAGCATAAGATAGGGTTCCCAATTGCTTGAATGATTACATAATTGAATATAGAACAATGCACTTGCAATAATTGTCGTTTTGAAATTTTCCCTCAATCCATTTAGAACTTTATCTCTATCTTACAAAGGTCTATTTTGTTTGTGATTGATAAGTAGGCGATATGGTGACAACTACATAGGTATTGATTTTGACGTATCAATATGTGACCTTGTAATGGCGTCGCCTTGTGGTCAACTCAAGTATAGCTTCGTGACGTCATAAGGTCGAGTTATATGATTTAAAGGTTAGAAAAGTTGGTCTCGTGTTTTGAATCTTCTTTAGGAAGTGTTCAATATGTTTGTGGTAAAAACTAAATGATAAATTATTCTTATATATTTTTTTAAATTTTGATTTAGAGTATTTTTTTTTACTATTTGAAAGCATTCGTAAGAATTTATTCGAAATAAAATCATTTTGATTTTGATTTTGTTTATTTAACCTGTTTTGGCTTCGTTCACGTAGATAGGTATTTTTTTTAATAAACCTGGCCCGCGAATAACAGATAATGCTAAAAAAATATTAAAATTAATCTAATGTGAAAATTAAAGCAACTAAGTTGTCCCTCATAAAATTGCCCTCATAACTTAAATTAAGCTCGATGCAACTGAAGAAAAAAAATCTTATTCTTTATTAGTATACTAGCTTTTGCCCGCGACTTCGTCCGCGTGGAATAATGACTTCCGGAAAAAAACAATTTGTCCCCCTTTTCTCCCCGATGGGAGGGAATTTCCAATAATCCTCTCTTAGTGGTAGCCTACTTCTCCCAACATACACACAGGCCAAATTTCAGCTCTCTACTGCCAGTAGTTTCGGCTGTGCGTTGTCTGTCAGTCACTCAGTAACGGAAGAGTTTTATATATTTATATTTAGATAGCTATGCCCGCAACTCCGTCAGTGTGTAATTCCTTGTGTGTTATTAAGTTAATGTATTGGTGATATTGTTTAGATCACGTTCACATGAGGCTTAAGTACCTATACAACGAAAATACTTCAGCGCAAAGCTTCCGGGTAAACACAACAAAAGAAAACTAAATAAACTAAATTAATTTAAATACTATAAGTCGCGCTGATAAACAATATTGCCTATCAATAAGGTCGAATGCTCGGAACGTCTACTCGCATCAACAGCCAAATAGTGTATGAAGTTCGCCGCTATACGTGGTCATCTCGCACACAAATGTATGTGCGGGGTGGCTGTTTAAGGGCTGAGGCCCTCTACAGCGGTTTCGACGCTGTCCATGGCTATGGACAGGTCTATGGGTATATGTTTAGATATGTTGGGTCGCCGGCTAGTTAGTCGGCGGTCAACTCACGCTGCAGTGGTTTGCTGCGGCGGTCCGTCGGTCGCGCGTGAAGCAGCGCCAAGTCCTTAATGTGGGAGAGGCGCGACGCGTCCGCACGCTCGAACATCTTGGTGAGACGGGTGATGAACTCGTCCAGGCTCTCAACTCGTAAGTCCCTCGAAATGGTCGCGTTCCTCACATAACGCGGGGCGGCGACGATCGTTCGGAGACATAAGCTTTCTGGGATCGGAGGCGCTTCTTGTTCGAAACGAAGGCGATCCAGGCTGGGGCGGCGTACGTGAGTCGGGATCTGATATATGTTTTATATCTTCGTCCTGAGAGGGAGCTTCGAGGAGAGCACTGGGCGAAGAAGTCTTCTAGCCACTCTAACTCTCGCAATCACTGTGTCGACATGGTGCTTCAGGGTGTGGCTCCTGTCGATGGTGACTCAGAGGTAGAGGACTTGGGGTATCCAGGCTAGGTCTTGACCGTTGAGGCGAAGCGCAGGGGGTAAATTGGTATATCCAGTAATTAGGGCGTGTGTTTTTGCGACATTCACTGACAACCTCCATTTTGCTAACCAGTCAGGTAAGGCGTCGAGGGTTGGCTGCAGTCTTTTAGCGGCGAAGGTTGGCTTGTACGATGAGGCGTAATACGCCGCGTCGTCGGCGTATAACGCGAGCTGTACCTGACTGGTACATGGAATGTCATCTGTGTACGTTGCATAACAGGCAGGCGATAGGTACCCCCCGCGCGGATCGGATGCACGGAGGACAGGGCGTCTTCAACTTTCACTACGAAGGATCGGTTCGTGAGAAAAGAGGCGACAACTTTGATGACACGTCGTGGGGCGGTAGACGTCGACAGCTGGAACAGTAGTCCCTCATGCCATACCCTGTCGAATGCTTTCTCCATATCGAGGAGTACGGCCGCCGTGAACTCCTTCTTGTTGTGGTTGACAGCCACAACAATTCAGTATTCACGCGCGATGGCTTATTAGCGTATTACATGTATAACTTTGGTGTTTCTGTACCGATTTCTATGATATTTTTTTTATTAAATAGGTAATAATGTTAACATTTATTAATTAGGGATGATTGAGAGTGTTATAAACGTAAGAGTAGACAAATATAATCAGAAAGCTCTGAACTGCTAAGCTACACGTGTTATTGTGAGTCAACAATAAAAGATAGACATTCTCTATCGTGGAATATTTTTTATATAATTTTAAGAAAAACATTTCCGTCATACTTGATTTCTGTGTAGCTTTAACTATTAAGGCTGCACACGCGACGGAAGCTTAAAAAATGGAGTAAGTTCTCCTGTTTCCCAACATTTCCCTTCACTGCTCTGCTCCTATTGATCGTAGCGTGATGAAAAGTGTACTATAACCTGCCCAGAAGTATGAAGAACAATTGTACCAAGTTTTGTTGAAATCCGTCGAGCGGTTTTTGTTTCTATAACGAACATACAGACAGACAGACAGACAGACAGAAAGACAGACAGACAAAAATTTTACTGATTGCATTTTTGGCGTCAGTATCGATCACTAATCACCCGCTGATAGTTATTTTGGAAATATATTTCATGTACAGAATTGACGTCTCTACAGATTTATTATAAGTATAGATTTGCATTCGAATTGTTGTTTTGATATTATAAGCAGACAACTTTGGTGTCATTTTTTTTGTTACTTTTATTTATACACCGTGAAATTGAAATGGATGTTTTCCCGCAGGGAAATGATTTCCTCCCGGTAGTACAAACGATTTATAACAACAAATAATTTAATTATTAATAAATGTCGGATTTAGAATTGTGAAAAACAAAACTCGAAAGCGACGTCCTACCAATAGTCAGGGCAGCGCGCGGCGGGCGCGGCGCGAGCGACGCGCGGTTCATTGCGCTATCAGCTGATACTTAATACCTTCCGTAGTAAGCTGTAGCACGAGGGCTTGTTAACGCAACACAAAACCTAATTACCTAAAAGTTTTGCAATTTTTCCTTCATACTTTAACGGGCTTAGGACCGTCATAAATACTTCATTACCACACAGTCTTTCACACGCTAATCAGCCGGTGAAATGTAAAAAAACATCATAAAAATAAACACCTACAATAGGTGTCGGCATTTTAACAGACGCTATTGTTACAACAACACAAAAGAAACTAACGTGGGAAACAAAAGCCTTTGTTTACTCCCCAGTACTTTTGGGAACCCTGAGCCATAGCCTTCGGTACGGAATGCGATTCTTGAATTCACTCATTAGCGGCGTAACAATACTTTTTACCTTCAACTAACTAAATACGAAACTACTAACAAGTTTAATATCATACAAAAAAATATTTGTATTATTGAAGTATTTACGGCGTATTAAAAAAATTGGGATCAACTTATTTACAATGATTTTGATTAACTAACCTACGTATAGGGTTCATTCCCGGGAATTCTCGAGCCGAGAATTCCCGGGAAATCGTTGGGCTGTGTTCCCGGGAAATCAAGCTCGAGAAAAGTCGAGAACTCGAGAAATCATGTACGTTTGTAGAAAATAAACTTGCAGAGTTTTAATTTGTTTATATTCTACTATTGGCCCGCCCCGGCTTCGCCCGTGCAAAGCGGGGATGGATTATACATATAAACCTTCCCCTTGAATCACTCTATCTATTTAAAAAAACCGCTTCAAAATCCGTTGCGTAGTTTTAAAGATTTATGCATACATAGGGACGGACAGAAGAATGCGACTTTGTTTTATACTATGTAGTGATAGTGATTAAATGTTGCTATGATTGTAATGTAATTATAATTTACATTTACTTTCTACCTGAGTTTAAGATATTAAAGATTTCTTTCGTGTTTTATAGAAGCTATTTTGTTTACAAGATTTAAGATATTTTTTTTTTCTGTAATATTTTATAAAACAATATTTATAAGATTAACGTTTTTGAATAACATCGATGAAAGATTTATAATTAATTTGATACTTTTATTTGAGAGGAAAACCACTGATTTTTAGACGCAATTGGAACCAAATAATATAAGAAAACGTACGTAAATGTAAATTTCTCGACAACCCGAGAGTCCCGAGAAATTATCCTCGAGAATTCTCGAGACCCGAGAAATTGAAAATCTCGAGAAATCATGAACCCTACCTACGTACTATGATTTTTTTGCTATTTACAAAGTAATTAATTACACTCACCGGTACCGAAGTAATTGTTCGAAGTGCAACCCATTTCGTTGAATGCACAATTGAGCACGTTTCATTTGATTGTCTTTCAATTTCACTAGAGTGTCTCTGTCACTTCTTACGATATTAAAAGCGTCCACTATCGCAGTTATCAACGCGTCGCGCGTTTCGTGTTCTTCCCGATACACTACACATAAAAGTTACGTTAAACCTAGCCGCAGCCATACGCGTACTCCGGCGAGGACCCCGTTCGAAGAATTCGATAATTTGTTCATCGAGCTCTGGCAAATAAACGGCCAATCGACCTCTGCCCTGTGCATGCGCTGGTGTCTCAAACTGTCCATGATCGAGTAGTCGCTGTGTTGCCGCTACGATTGTCCGGGCCTGTGGGACTTGGGGGTTCAAAATCCCGCGAAGACGGAGCGACTCCAAGTGTTGCGGCTCCGCATAAAGCCGCTGGGCAGCGTGGGAGTCATAATCAGCCCGAGCGTACAGTTGCACCATAGCGACGTACTCTAAGTTAGAATATTTGTAGTGCCGATTCATTTTTGCACTCAAACGCCACTGCACGAAAACATAACGCGCGTGCGACGACAGTCGCCAATTCGCCACTAACTGAGGCGGCGCCCGGCGCGGTTATAGCGGGTATAGGGGGTGGTGAGGGAGGGGAGGCTTTCACCGTGGTCGGCGCCGGTATCTCGTATGTAGATACCTACTTTAATATTATGTTTGGTGAATTACTATTGCTTCTCAGGCTTTCGAGTTGCTGTAATATTTTTTTTGATATTTGAATAAAAAAACCTTTTATTTTTTTAATTTATCGCTATCAATCGATAGTACTACTAATAGCAAATCGATCTGCCGCGGGAAAACAATGGGAAAAAAATCACCGTGTATAAATGATTACTCGATTATAGTTCCTTTTTTGGACGACGATTTAGAATACAATTTAATCTCAAGTAAAGAAAATCTTGTAACAAACCTGCCAACCTATCTGTTCAGCATGGCAGAGTAGGATTAAGTCCCTCCACTGGAAGATTATGATGTTGAGGATAATTATGTATGCATAATACGTATACATAACATACATACAAACATAAAGGTAGATAATATAAGGGGCTGTCCATTAATCACGTGAGTTTTCAAAGGGGCGGGGAGGGGTTCGGCAGAAACCACGAAATATCACAAGGGGGAGGGGGGTATAGTAAGATTTCTAAACTGAAAAGCGGCGTGTAGTGTATGTAAACTTGCATGTAAGATTCTTTGTAGGTAATAAAAAATACACGCGATTTTTAACGGGGGGTTGTCTTAAACCTCACCACGTATCACCAAGGGCGAGGGAGGGGTTATTCTTTTTTTTTTAAATCACGTGTTTAATGGACAGCCCCTAAGTAGGTATAGAATGGATTCCTAGATACAATTTTACAAGATGCAACATGATACAAGATTTCATAAAGTATCTTTGTGTAAGCCAGAGGCGCTTGCTCTGAGTCTGGGTGACGCGATGTATTTTTAGTGCCATGTAATCTACGCACACAGCAAGTGTGTGTGTGAGACACGCACACATTCATTATAATTGTGAAACTGATTAATTTAATAACATGTAGAAGGCGCTATATTTTGAAAACACAACGTCCCACGTACTCCTATTATACATAAATTATCGACCCACTTAAAGTAATTAACAAATAAGGTGGTTACGACTTTGTCTACATTGGCATAAATTTGGGTTAGTACCTTTTGTACAAATAGATGTCGCCGCAACAACTTCTGATTGCTGCTTAAGACTGAATGAGTAAGTAGTTCAGTCACTTTCACAAATATAATGTTAGTAGGATATAAAATTCCTTTTGTTAAAGCCCAAGTCCACTAAGGTCGCCGCGCAGTTTTCCCCATTGGGGAGCGCACCCAGAAACGAGGAGCGCCGTTGGTTTTACGGGGTAGGGCGTTCTTTTTTTAAAAACGAAGCCCCTGCACTAGTCTTTACCTACAGGTTATACCCAGTTTCGTACAGAGTCACCACTGCAGTCCACACTGAAATTGTCGACCCCAAATTCTGGAGGAGGCTGAAATCGGCAGTGGGTCGATATATAAGAATAAGAAGAACATTTAGATACAGAATAAATAGGTAAACAAAAGTCGTCAAAACATCACGTACCGATGATCATTGTAGCCGCAGGTGTTTTTCTGTTTGTGATGCAAATTGTAATTGTTATGGTGTGACCTTGTGCTAACAGTCTCGTCTGTAAGACCGCTTCACACGGCACGAACCGAGTGGTTAAACAGTGAATGATATTCAGTATTCAACTGAGCCAATATATCCATACAAATATTAAGATTAACTATAAATATTAAGCCAGGAGTCCGTGGAGACACAGTCGGGAACCACGAGACAGACGGGGCGTAGGACGGTGCACTGTGGGGATGTTTAGTCCGCCATTTACACACACACACACACCACACTGGCCTTCCCCAGGCTGATGTGAAGGGCCGTACGCTTGTTCACCTCAATTTTACTGCGACCTTGCTGTGCTGATGGGACTTGCGTGCCTTTAGGATACGCTGAGGCCACACCGGCTCAGAGTCACCAATGCCAGACTGGGAGTAGCCAGAAGAACGGTACATAGCGCCGTGGCGGGAGCTTCCTCCGGGGACTCCTCTGTCCTCAGAGTTGCTCTGCAAAGACTAAATCGCTGCGGCGCACAATAGTGTCATCGAGATGGCGCTCACCCTTGTTGGCCTTAAGACAAGAGCTGAGAAGCTCTGCGGACGGAGGACAGGGCAGGAGGCAACGTCATATACCTTCGTATTGCCTGCTTAGGCCAACGCCTAGGGGTTGGATTTGGATCACGGGGTCCCGGGTTCGATTCCGGGTCCGGATATATGTATTTGTGTGCACCATAGGCACTCGCTCTGAGTCTGGGTGTCATTTTGTGTTCGTGAATTTCATATTTGTAAACTGCCCCCGCGACACAGGTTAACCTAAAGCAAGGGTACGTTTATCTAAAAAAAAAAAACTTCCTATCCCGGCTCTAGATGCCGGTGGTGGAGAGCCCTGTCGCCTACAAGAGCCTCGTTGAAGTTGTTGACTGAAGACATCTCCGATACCCGGGAAGCTCTCCGATAGTCGCTTGCCTGCCTTGTCGGCAACCCGTCTGGGCGCACACAGGCGACAGTAGACTACGTGCTCGCTCACCTGTAGCGTCCCAACCCGAGTGAGGGTTTACCACTTGGATTTTAGTAGGTGGCCAAGTGTAGCGGATTGTCCCATATATCCGCCAATGGTGGGGATCATTGCGTTGCATTGTATTAATTATTTCAGCGACACCAAACAAATAAGTAAATTCCATACGCTTGAGCTCCATGTCCTAGAAAAATGTGAACAAAAAAGTTTTAGTCCCTGTCTCTCTCGTGGTTAGTCTCGGCAATGAATATGCAGTCTGTAGGTGCCTTAATTTAAAGATCCTCGTTATTATGTTGTCCTGGTAGGTAAACCTGCAAGGTGACATTTAGTGGCCACGTTTAGTCACGAGGAAATATTGAAATGAAAACGAAAATATACAGTGGCTGATGTAATTGTGCATATAAATGTCGGAGAAACTATACAAACTGGTGGTTAGGCATACGGCATAAGGCGTAAAACATACGGCATGATGCATACGTCATAAGGCATACGGCAGCCTAGTGGTGCTTACCCTGGCACAGTTCTGGCAACCTTATGGCTGCAATGTTCCATGTGGTGCCAGATTTAGAATACACAGTATCACCACCGCATTTCGTCCTGAGAATGTTGTAGGACCCGATGAAAGGAAACCTTATGGCGGAAAACCTAGCGGCCAGAGAAGGAAAACTTGATACGAAACCTTGTGCTAACCCGTCTGGCCAGCGTGGCACAGTAGGCTAATTTAAAAAAAAAATGACTGGAGGGTAGTAACTCAGATTATTTGCCGATTACATGCAATAGTAGCGTTACTAACAAAAAAAAAGAGTATTGTCTCATAATACTTCAATAATGATACAAACTGTATGTATTGCAATACATTCAAATAAATGTTTGTATCGGCAGGTACAGTCTAGTGAACGCTGCGACCTTGCGCCCGCGCAGGCTTGCTCTAAATAACGTTTATCAGTAAATCTTTACTTAAAAAATCTGCTGTACGTATCCGGGAAAAAAAACTCCTTTTGAGGTGTTAATGGGGTCCAAATGCGATATTCAACCGACTTCGAAGAGGTTGTTTTTAATTCGGGTGTATGTATGTTTATTACCGCATAATTGCGTTATTTGTAAACCAATTTTTCAGTCTTATAGAAATCGGAATCAGTCTTTAAAACTTGAAATTGTGAATACCTAGTAGTGTGATTTTTCAAAAATCTTAGTTTATATAAACTTCTACTACTATTTTAGCCCATATCCCACTACTGAGTCGGGCCTCCCCCATCTAAATTGAGGGTAATTGACCTACTGTGCCCCGCTGGCCAGACGGGTTGTTCAGGGTTTCGTATCAAATTTTCCTTCCCTTCTTGCGGCGAGGTTTTTAGCTCGTCATTATCATAGTGTGGACTCTTACAACACCCTTAGGTTGAAATGCGGTGATGACACAATGTGTTCTAAATCACCACACGATTTTTAAACATACGAAATATTAAAAAAAACTCATTACTCGTTCGTAAAAGCGTAAAAGTAAGATTGATTGTTACTTCAGATACCAGGGCAACATAACTGCCGAGGCATTAACACTTTATCGCATTCAATATGCATCGAGTAGGAAGTGAAGAGAAGGACACCAACCGGTTGCCGCCATTACTGTGTTACATAAAAGCGACGCTTGATTGGTCTCATAGGTCATAGGTTATTTATGTGACAGGTGATGAGATAGGGCCTATTAAAATAGATTAAGGTTTTAATTAATCTTTTTGGCAATCAAGACAATTTTACTTATTTAGATCAATGGGTGCTTATATTTGTTATCAAACTCCGTACATCACGGCCGTGTGGATTAAAAGCATTTAAGCCCATAAACTATGCAGTACTAATTCGGGGCTCCTCCAAATTAATGGAGGGGAATTAGTTTACTGTGCCGCGCTGGCAAGACCGGTTGGCCCAAGTCTCTCGTCGATCTGCCTCTTGCGTTCCTTTAGTCCTTATGACACCCTCAGGATAGTGCGGGTTGGTGTATTATAAATCTGTCGCCACACGGAGAAATAGTCATCAACTAATTTATTTCTGTGTTTTACGAATTGACTATCTTGTTTCCATAAGGTAGACAGAAAATTTTGCATCAAAGGAATTTGCTCTAAATGAAACTCCGTGCCAGCCACATTGGCAAAATAGACGATTCCCCTTCCATTAACCTGGACCTGGGGTCCGAGCCAGTGTTACATCAGTTATGTACTGCCAACTGGATCTTGGATGACTTGTTGATGACTTTTAAAAAAACGGTGGAACAGTTAATGTTAACTCTTATCATTTATGCATTCCTAGTACTGAAGATAAATACAACATTTTAAATAGCAAGATGATGGTTTTTTTTAATATTTAATATGATGTTTGTTAATTACGAAGACATCTCTTAAATTCTATGCATTCCTGGTAACTTAGTGAAAGAACTCTAAAAAGTACACACACGACTTTGCTTTAACTTTTTCAAACTATCAGCCTCAGGGATCTAAATACAAGTTTTTTGCTTATATTCCGTCGTGTAAACTCGTATATAATGAGTAAAAAGCCACATAAACAACAGCCAGGCATGTAAACTGTGTAATTATAAGATAAAAACAATGTTAGTGAACCCCAGGCGGGACCTTGAGTAGATTTTTGTTACATTTTTACGCTATTAAACGTTTTAGTTCCAAGCTGCCGAGACAGAAGCAAAAATAAGACGAAATAACCTAATGTCACAGTTGACTGCAGTTACTTGTGTCTGATAATTCTTCAAAGTTATGTGATCCTGGTACCGCTGAGGTAATTTTGTTTGAGACGTGAGATTTGGATGTTTTTTAATATCAATAGCCTCGCGGATCATTCTTGGTTGGTTTTGTTGAATGTGTGCTCACAAACTACATTCACTTTGATAGACCTCAAATCCTTGCCAAGGAAAATCATTACATTCCAAGAATAATCCGCCAGGCTATTGAGATTAAAAATCATCCAAATTTCAATAGAGAGGATGGTTGGCAAGTACCACCTGCCTGGGATCCAGTCATTAAATTGATCAAATCTCAAGCAAAATACTCATCTGCAAGACCTCTGAACACTGTGAGCGATTTCTGCGTGCACAGGGAACGTTATCAATATAGGCGGTAGACTGTTTCTTTGTACTTTTGAAGACGTCTGTCATCTAGTCTCTCCCGCGACCACGACTGCTGCAAAGCATTCGAAACGTCGGGAATTAAATAATGTAATATACACGCGATAAATCCGTTAAAAAGTGTTTAATTTGAATGTGTAATAATCGCGAAAACCTAAGAAATCACTAAAAAGTAGTACTAACAAAATTCGAACAAACAGCAATTTATACAGGGTGCAATAAAAAGGGTTTTTATTATATACGTAATTTTGGTTTTAAGATTTCCTTCTTTTACGGCTAGGTTTACGGAATTGTCATTTCCTTTTGTCGGCTCATAGGACACACTCAGGTTGGAATGGGTGGCAACACCATGCATCCTAAATTCGTCAGCACACGGTAACTTTGTACACACTTGGATACATTTTGATTTTTAGGTGCAAAAATTAATGTCATAGATTTTTTAAATCAGATTTGGTCATATTTTCTTTTCATTTTCTTTTCAAAAGAAACGAATCCTCTGCTCCTAATATTATAACCTGTATCGCGGGGGCAGTTTCATCATCATCATTATCATTTCAGCCAAAAGACGTCCACTGCTGGACATAGGCCTCCCCCAAGGATTTCCACAAAGGCCGGTCCTGGGCCGCCCGCATCCATCGTTTTCGGGCGACCTTAACCAGGTCATCGGTCCACCGTGTGGGAGGCCTACCAGCACTGCGCTTTCCGGAACGCGGTCGCCACTCGAGGACTTTTCTGCCACATCGGGCGTCGGTCCTACGCGCTGTGTGCCCATGGGGGCAGTTTACAGACATGAAATTCACGAATACAAATGACACCCAGACGCAAAACAAGTGCCTCTGTTTTATACGAACTCTGTTTTATATTATATTGGTTCCTATTCTCTATGTTAATGACTGAAATCCCGGTATTTTATTATGGCTTAAAGATTCCCATCAGGAAATGTCTATCTTGACGTGAACATTTATTTACTTCCGAGATCGTCCCACTAACTACTGGCATTTAATGTAAAGTGATATTGCAATATTGTAGGTACAGGAAATGCATACAAGCCTTGGCGTGTTTCCATGTAATGCAAATATACCCGGCTTAATAGTCAGCCAATAACTCACAAATATGGGATAATGCGAAATGTATATTGATATAATCCATTGTAGCTGTTGAAATTATATATAATGTTTGAGTACCTTGGGATTTTAGTGTTTAATGGTCGTATATCCAATACGAGGTGTCCCAAAAAAATGTGTGAAGCGAAAGTTCAGAGATAGAGCAACCCTTGGGGTTCCCAAATCACCCCCATGTATGTTCTGTGATTTTTCAGAGTTTTCGTGTTATGTTTTTTTTCTGAATTTTTAACCTAATTATTTTTTATGTTGTAGACTTTTTAAATTGTTTCTTTCTCTAACTGTATCATCTTGAATTGTTCTTTGAGCATAAAATAATCAGCTTCGTAACTTTGACCAAGATTATGAAAATATTAGTGTAAAGCCAAACATTTAAAATTCTGAAACCCTCCGTGTAACTGGAGGAGGCCCAACTCAGCAGTGGGTTCATCATGTATGGGGCTGAGTTGTAGTAGTCGAAATCTAATATACAGGGTGTAACAAAACCGTTTATAACGAAAGGACATAAATAGTACTACTGCTAAAGAAATTGGTATTTTTTTAACGTTTTGTTCACCAGATGGTGATGGAACTATGATACTGCGATTACTAAATGCAGGAAATGCACGAATATCGTAAAAAACTTAAGATATTAAAAAACAGGCATTATATGAACATGCAAAAATACATAATATTAGTCGGTATTTTAATACATTTTTGAAATGAAAAATAATCTGGACTCATGCAGATTTTTGGAGTTTTTGAATAACAAATCCAAATCGTCCTGGTCTTGACCATTCCCGTTCAGATCATAAAGAGAAAAAAAAACAACAATATCCAAAAAAAAAAATAGGTACATCCATATAAAAAAAAATCTAAAGAACTGTTGCTTTGTGATATTTCAATAAACAAAAATAACAAGGTGAAATTATCCTTTTTTGGAAGATCACCAACCCATACCAGGATAACATAAATGGACAACACGTCTAAAATAGAACAATGTATTCAATTGACTTTACGTGGAAGACTAGACAATGTATCCGTTTTATTACGTACGCGATTAGCATTATAATTGCTATCGCCACGCCGATCAAAATATGTTGGATTTTTTTTACGGCCCACTAATTATTTATTGAACATAATCAGTCAATTCTATCGGTTCATTCAATCGTTCTCTCGTTCGGCGACATGGACAGGGTTTTTTAATCACATTCGATACTAAGTAATACTCGTTATCCTTGACCGTAGTTTTAATTATCGAACGCCTTATTGGTTATGCGCGCCTGGTAGGTGGAAGGCAAAATGCGAAGAAAATGTAGGAAAAGTCCTATGTGGGTGGTGCTGCTTTATGAATACCAGTTTCAAGCGACGGTAGTAGAAAATTCTACAGAGGAGAACCTACAAGAAACTCAGTGGTGGTTTTTTCGATTACCAAATTTATACAGACGGTATAAATGAACCGGTATATAATGTATGTATTATAATTAATAATTAGATGTCCCATTAACAAGCCGGGTTAGTTTGACAATGTCACCAACCAATTCTATCCCAAGGGTGTTGGATGGTACAAGGCTGATGAAGGAACCAGGCAAATTACTAAAAACTACAAAATTATGTAACTCATATCTTACTCTGTGCTAATTCGTCAGGCCAGCGTTCTTCAATTTTCTTCTTTCAAATATTTTTTCGTATTTTTGTTTTTCGTCTCCTTGGATAATATTTATAGGTTAGGCCTATTTTGACAGGAATGTCACAAGCAGATAGCTAATGGTAATAGGAAACCCGGGTTCGATTCCGGGGTCGAGCAAGTGTCTTTCTCTAAACCAGAGGCACCTGCTCCGAGTCTGTGGTCATGAATTACATACTACTTCTACTTCTCAACCCATAAGTTACCCGTTGCTGAGTCGGACCTCCTCCAAGTACTGGGGTTGTACATAAGTAAATTACGTATTCAGCCTCTAAATGCAGAGCAAATAATGAAATCGAAAATACTGAGCGAAATCGCCATAATAAATTTACCAACCCGTAAAAAAGGGATTGCAAGCCAAACCGGTAGTCCAACAAAAACCCCTTAGTTTTACGATATGCGTACGCAGGTTCGTGGGCGACGCAAGGTGACTTTGACAATGGGTCATGGACCTTGGTCTTTATTTGGGGGGAATTTGGACGAGCGGAACAATCTTTTCAGTATTATTATCTTTCAAGCTGCTTTTTGTACCAGACGAAAGATGGAAGTGCTTTTTACAAACAAGACCAATAATTTGAAAAATAAGCAACTACCGAGTTTCTTGCCGGCTCTTCTCTGTAGAGCAGCTTTCCGAGCCGGTGGTAGTTTCAGGATGAATGTGAGTGGACGCAAGGCAGATCAAAAGTGATGGATGTATTGTAAGACTAAGGAATTGTGTATTAAAGGTATGAATGCCACTAATGACGACTGGTAGGTGTGTATGGAGACTATCACCTATCGTGGGAAAGGAGCCGTAAGATGGTAATGGTATTTTTAAATATGGCGACTTAAAACAAACCTAATTATGACAAAACCTACGTAAAAGTTTGTGGCATGTACTCCGGTGTAGATAAACAAAATAATTTTGATTTTGACTTGATTTGACTATCATTATTAGCGTGAGTCAACGGCTGACTGATGAAGATGGTAGTTTTAAACATGGTAGTTATGTGTTAAAACCTACATAAATTGAGTTCCTTTTCAGTTTGAGTGTAAGCCTGGCTTCGTCCAGTCAGTAGATGGCACAGGGTTTCATAATATAACATTGTTATTTTCTCCTTCTCTGTCACTTGTTAATTTGAACATATAATGATGATCAAGCAATGGTAGCTACTAATAAAGCCCTTATAGGAGCCTATCCAGACAATCGGTTGCGCGTCCAGACGACCGTATCCAACCTCATTATGCTTAATCTGGATGAAGCTCCCAAAGTTTATAATGACACAAAAAGTGCCACCGTACGGGAAACATTAAGGGCCGTTCACATGGAGTGTCCAATTTCGCCGAAGCGAGAGTTTGGGCTGCAACCGGGATACAAGGCTAAGATGATGATGACATGGAGTGTGCAATTTAGACAGTCAGGGACATAAATATTGTCTGAATGAAATCACTGACTGCCTCATTGGTCTAGTGGTTAGATGTGCCGCCTTTGGATCAACGGGTCCCGGGTTCGATTCCGGGGTCGGGCAAGTGTCTTTGTCTAAACCAGAGGCACTGGCTCGGAGCCTGGGTGTCATTTCTATCTATAATATGTATGTATTTACAAAAAAAAATGTATATAAGTAGTTTATCATCCATCTCGTTACCATAACACAAGCATTAAGTTGCTTAGCTTGGGACGAGATGGCGTTGTGTGAAATGTCCAAGGATATTTATTATTTACTTTGCCAAACTAAGAAACTTACTTTTTTTTTAACGAAACCGGGGGCCGTTTACAAACATGATATTCACTATGACACCCAGACTCGTAGCAAGTGCCTCTGGCTTACACAAATACTTGTTCGACCCCGGAATCAAACCGGGGAACCGTGCAAGGCGGCACATCATGCCCTTAGACCATCAAGGCAGTTGTATATTGCTTTGTATACTCATTGTGTCTCATGAATTTAAACTATTTAATAAAATAATAACTTTATTCATAAGACGCTATACATTGCGCGCGTTACTACGCCACTAACTAAAATAAGTAATTGTTATTGCAATTTAATTATTGAAAAATAAGTTATTGCAAATTCTGTCATTTATCTTAAATGTTAAATCTATAAATGATTATAATTTTTTTTTAGTGGCCTGACATAGTGTTTCTAATGTGATGTGTTAACACAACAACGTATATACATATGTTTCACAAATAAATGCATTTGAATTTGAATAAATTTGAAGGAAAGGACTTTACACAATTATTTTTTTTTTAGTTCAGAAACCTTCGAGGGCTCATTCACACACTTTGCTGAAGATCATCACATGATCAAATGCATAGTTTACGATTCTATAATTGACATACAGTCAAACGTTCATTGTTATTTAAATTCATAATTTAATTAAAATACTTTCAAACTGAACCGTCAATAACTTTTAAAATTTCCATTAATAACTTTTTGAAGTTGGTTAATAATGGATTATGTGAACTGCACTTTACACCAAACATGGCGTCATTAAAATTCAGCGGTCGTTCGTTCAACAACATGCTTCGTGTATCAGACGATCGAGCCATTGTTTTGGCTTTTCGTTTTTACCCAATTTAGCGTTGCTTTGTTTTGTGATGACGTCAATACTGGCCACCGTGGCACATTAGGCCAACTCGCTTGGCTAGCATGGCACTGTAGTTCAAGCTATCTGTCCAACAGCGTGGTACTGCTATTTTTGAGTTCGTGTTTGACAAATAAGATTGAAATAAAATAATTAACGTAAAAAAATATTCTAATACTACTACTTCTTCTTCTTCTTAGCCTCCTCCAACTACATAGATGGTAATAGCCTACTGTGCCACGCTGTCCAGACGGGTTGGCACAGGGTTTAGTATCAAGTTTTCCTTCTCTAGGTTAGGTTAGGTTTTCGGCCTTGTAATTTCCTATTGTCGACTCTTACGACACCCTTAGGATGAAATAGGGTGGTGTTACAATGTATACTAAATATACCACTACTACTATTCAACCCTTAGATGACCCATTGGTGAGTCGGGCCTTCTCCAATACCATTCCCGGGAATAACGGGTTCGATTCCGAGGCCGGGCAAGTGTCTTTGTGTAAACCAGAGGCACTTGCTCTGAGTCTGGGTGTCATTTGTGTTCGTGTATTACATGTTTGTAAACTGCCCCCGCGACACAGGCTGACCTACAGCAGGGGTTAAGTTAAAAAAAAAGTTAAATAAATATCCTTGTCCAAGGATATCACTATCATCACTACATAGTATAAAACAAAGTCGTTGTCGTCTGTCCGTCCTTAAGTATGCTTAAATCTTCAAAACTACGCAACGGATTTTGAAGCGGTTTTTCTAATAGATATATTGATTCAAGAGGAAGGTTTATATGTCTCCGGCTCTTCTCTGTAGAGGTGCATTCCGAACCGGTGGTAGATGGTAAATAATTAATTTTAAATGGTAAATTTTAAATTTTATTTTTTGTTTGACCTGTCAAAAGAGCTCTAATGAGCCAACTTGATTAAATGAGTTTTGATTTTGATTGATTTTGATTTTGTCAATATTGCACCTATGCGAAGCCGGGGCTGGTCGCTAGTTTATGTATATAAAAAAAGTGATGCGGTATAAACATTAAAACGTACCACCGTATTGAGAATCTCGTCCTTTTATTTCTGAAGCCGGTTAAAGATCTCAATTACACTGCAAAGTGAATAATGCTCTTAATATAGCTACCTACCCAAAAATGTGCCATATATGTTTTGCCTTTTCCACAAAAAGTGTAATTACTCGGAAGTCTTTGATTTATCAACGGTATAGCATAAGCAGAAATGTGCTGTGATCGCTTATAGCAACATTTTAATGGTCTAGAGGTTGGGCGCCGGTTCGTTTCCGGGGTCGGCTACTTGTCTTAGTGTGAAGCGCTTGTAATAAGTCTGGGTGTCATTTGTGTTCGTAAATTACATGTTTTTTAACTGCCTCCGCGATACAGGTTTTAAAAAGATAGTTCCGGGTTTTCGTTTTTAAAAAAAGAATAGAAGAAATATAATATTTTTTGGGTGAAATCTGGGTGTTTTAAAAAGGAGAAAGAAGTTTCTATGTGTGCATACATGTATGGTATGTTTTTTTATGTGTGTCCATCGATATTCAGTGAATTATGAACCTACTCGTATTTCGATTGTTATTTATTTTATTCGACGCGTTACTCATATGATAGAGTCCCACAATGTTAAGAAATCGGTAAAGTAGATTAGTTTTGTTTATAAAGTTAAATGAACTTATTTTTTAATACAGTTGCTCAAAAAGTGGCATATTGCAGGGACGTATAGCGTTCGGGAAGTGGGCTATTACACACTCGTGCTTTTTTTTAACATTCCCGCACTAGTGCGTTCTCTTTCCCAACTGTCAAAATAATGTGTATTATGTATAAGGAAAAACCAACCGTGAAGTTTTTACTAAAAAAAATCATAGAAGGTTTTATGATTCATGCAAATACGTATATTTCTAAAAAGAAACTACGTACTAATTTGTTTCAATATCAGATTTAATGATTTGATTGAATGAGTTTCATTTCATCTAATTAAATTTCATTTCATATCAATAAAAAAACTCTACTGAAGACTTGGCTGTATGGGCATTGTTACTTTAGCCTACCAGAATGGGTGAAGAAAAAAAAATCTCTGCTTATATTCTACGGTCGGCGCCATTTTTCAGAAATGATTAGTTAGTTGAGTTTATTGTGTTTTTATTATTTTATTAAATTGCTTCATTTTTTGCAACTGTATTAAAAATAGTCGTTCAGTACACGTGCGGAACCGTCATTGCAACTTGTTCCGACTGTCGGACCTGACATTTGTCGGAACTCGTTGTAATGACAGCCTTTCCGCACTTGTATTGAAATATACTATTACCAAAGATGTTCAAAACCGCACTACTAATGGGATTAAGGGGTTTTTACCACTAAATATTTTAATTACCTATTTAATTTAAAAAAAAATAACCTATTATATTAATTGTTTAATTCCTAGTCTTTTCCATATTTTGTGTATCGTTATTACAAAATTTTTGTACTTTCTGACTAAATACCAAATGAAACCTTTATTTATATTTATTTGTAACGCTGGAATATAATGTCCATATTGGAAAAGTATAGAGTAACGGTGCATTATTATCTACTGTGATAGATATTGTCTGTGTCGTCGTTTCAGGCCTTAAACGGCGTAAATTCTCTTGCGGATAGGTGATAATGCTCTTCGAGTTTTTTATTCGCTCTCCTTCGACACCCTAAGTTTGGTGTGGGTTGCTGACATTGTGTATCCTTAATCCGAAACTACACACATATATTAATAAATTTACTCCATACCTTCAAAAAATCACTATACCATTGCGAGAGACGTATATTATGGCCACAAGGTTCTGTCATTTTGGTCAAACAAGCTACGTATATGGGGCCCGGAGTCGCATTAGGTCTTACAAGGTTTTTACAGCACTATGTGTGTCGGAGAGAGGACTTACATCTTAAGGTCAAATGACAAACATCTTAATTATAATGCTTTGTAACACTTTTATTTTTAATCTACCATTTGCTGTGGCGTACGGTTGCGACAATCCACAAAGTCTCACATGCTATCGGTGGGATCGCCGCTGCGGTGCCCGTTTTAACACATCCCCACCTCACGCTGGAAAATAACGCGTGTTGTAAAAGTCAACTAAACCCAGCACGCTTGGTGGTCGGATCTAATGGTCCGCCCGGCTAGCTGCCACCCTCACATCTAAGACCGGCGTTTTACTGTGTTTCGTCGCGTGAGAGCCGGTTCCTAACAGGCCGTCAGGGCATTTCTTTGAATTAACTTCTCCATCTTAGACCCTGGCGTTGCTTTCCATCACGCAAGACTAGGATCAAAGGTATCCAAGTTGGTGATAAAAAGAAAATTGGTCTATTTAGTTATCAAAACCAATTCTGAGGGTGTCGTTATAGCCGACAAAAGACTAACATAAAGTTAATGCAGACAAAGTCGCGCGTCACACCTAGTTATAGCTATCCTCAGAATAAAAAACACCCGCAGGAAGCGCAAATTCGTTTCTATTACAAACATTTGCATAATTTTAATTAAACTCATTTCGGATTAGAATTGCTGTTCAAATAATTGCGCTTGTTAATCTCAGGGCGCATACAACTAGTTTTTAAACTGGTCTAAGTGTCGAGTACATGTGTGTGCAAGAGTGTTATAAGAGACTAATACTTCTCAGCCCCTAAATTACCCAATGCTGAGTCGGGCCTCCTCCAACTACATGGAGGGTAATTAGCCTACTATGTGCCAGACGGGTCGGCACAGGGTTTAATATCAGTTATTCAACGGAGGTATAAGGTAAACGATTGTATTTAAGACTAGCTGTTACCTGCTATTTCATCCGCTTACTTGTTAAAATAGTTATTTGTGCATCAAGAGAGCAACGTCGTTTTTTGCTGCGAGTGCTGATTTTGAATCCTGAGCAAGCGAGGGATTTAATGATTGAATCACGAGCGTAGCGAGTGGTTCTATAGCTGAATCCTGAGTGTAGCGAGGGATTCAAAGGTACGAGATGCTGAAAACTTTGCTCACGTGTAACACACATAACTTTTCACTTCAGCAGCGAGAACACTATAAGAGATAAAATATAATACGTAACATTTTTGAAACTAGAATTAATTATTTATAGGTTGAATATCAGTTTTATTTGCAGTAAATACTTATATTCGTTTAAATACAACAATAAGTAAAAAATAAAATAAATTACATTCTAAGGCATAATTTTCTTTTTTGCAATTTTTCTTTAGTTGGTACGAAATTCCGAACGTGTTTGTCTTTGAGGTCGAATTCAAAATCGGTACTTCGAAAGGGCTGGTCTTTGTCTCTCTCTCTCTTTCTAACGGCGGGAAAGTGTGAATGTTTCGAATTGTATGTTTAACCCAAGGCTAAAAAAGATCTTCGCGGTTTTCTGAAAAAAAACCCACTATCTGCCAGTGTAAGTCCCGTCATAATCGGTCCATTTCAGATTAGCCGAAACAGGCAGACAAAAATGGAAAAAAAAAGGTTTAGGTACCTTAATTTGATATTGTACTGGTACTGGATATTGTCGTTTCAGCCCATAAATAGCCCACTGCTGAGTCGGACCTCCTCCAGTTACAAGGAGGGTAATTATTAGCATACTGTGCCACGCCCGACTGGTTGCTACATGTCCCGCAAGTGGTTTGACTCGAGACCGGAACAATAGTGCTAGGTTTTAGTGGATAACTGGAATATATTAAGTCCATAAATAAAATCACTGTGTAAAAATCAACCACACTTGTAATTCATATAAAACCGAATGACACCAAAAACAAAAGAAAGCACAAAAGCGTAGGCCATGGCATTCCATTTTTAAATATGTTATCGGCCAGCATTATACATATCAATAACCCGACCGTACTTCACCAACTTCTCTCGCCCATGGACTCCAATATACCCTAGCCCCGTCCCCTGGCTGTGGACCTTTCAAAAAAGTTTCGTCGTTGGGTCGTGGCCTGTAATGGCCAAGACAGGTGGTAGGGGCAGCTGGAGAATTTGGTCCCAAACCGCCCCTCCACTGGGGCGCGAGATCGAGTTCTAGTGGGTGGGGGGTGCTCTCATTCCTATTGAGCGACTTCGAGTCTCCACATAACCTTGTCGCTTCCACTCACGTCCAGGCATGGCTCCGCGAGTGGAAGCGGCACCCGTAAAAATGGTTACTCTTCGCCCAGAAAAAAAAATAGGCCTCAGTTTTGTCATTTCCTTTTGCTCCACCATGTATTCTAAATCCAGACTGACAACTGTTCCACACGAATACGGTTCTGTTATTGGCTGTACCGAATATCCTCTAACGTCCAACATTATAAAAAGCGCAGCATCCGCCGAGATATCAATGAGTTACGGGTGTCGGTCGATCGCCCGCAGCCGTTCATATTTTGACGCCAAATTGCGACCGTAGAGCGTCATCGCCTTTGCTAAAGGTGCTGATCCGTTAAAAGCTGCCTCGTTGGTCTAGGGGTAAGATGTGCCGCCTTTATTTCAATGGCTCCCTGCTTTGATTCCGGTGTCGGGCAAGTGAGGCACTTGCTCTGAGTCTGGGTGTCATTTGTGTCTGTGAATTACATGTTTGTAAACTGCCCCGCGATACAGGTTATACCTAGTGCAGGGGATTAGTTTTAAAAAAAAAGCTTCATCAGAATGTTAGCCCATAAGTGGCTCACTGCTGTGTCCGGCCTCCTCCATGCTTATGGAGGGAAACAGGGCAGGTCTATAGAGGGTATCATATCAAATTTCTCTCTTGCTTGTTGGCTGCCCATTCCGTTCTGTTTTAATGAAAGGCGAATGTCACGTTGCCGTAGATCCCCCATCCCCCCTTGTGACACTCAGCAAGAACCCCTATTTAGTTGTCGTAGTGTTGTGGAATTAAGAATACACATTGTCACGAACCTATACCATCCTGAGGGTGTCGACAGAGGCGACTAAAGGAACGGAAAACTTAAAAGAAATCCATTCCTCGTTGGTCTAGTGGTTAGATGTGCCGCCTTTGGATCAACGGGTCCCGGGTTCGATTTCGGGGTCGGGCAAGTGTCTTTGTCTAAACCAAAGGCACTGGCTCGGAGTCTGGGTGTCATTTCTATCTATATATGTTTGTATTTACAAAAAAAAAATGTGTATAAGTAGTTTATCATCCATCTCGTTACCATAACACAAGCATTAAGTTGCTTAGCTTGGGACGAGATGGCGTTGTGTGAAATGTCCAAGGATATTTTATTTATTTATTCCCAATACGACTCGGCAATAGGCTATTTATGAGCTTTGATGCTAAAGATGATGATTTATTGAGATATGTCTAATAGGTGCACACCCTAATGTACCACTCAACATTTCAAGATAAATACGCCCATAGATCTGAAGATAGCGCTAAAATGCTCTTAGCTCGTCGTAAACTTGCTTATGAGCTTAACTTATGAAGGGGACTGAAAGCTTGATTTAAACGCTTTAAAGCTCTACTCTATCAAAAAAGTCGTGGTAATATTGTTTTTGGAATTAAATACTTTTTAACGGATTTATCGCCTGTATATTATTTAACTAGAGCGACCCGCCCAGGCTTCGCACGGGTGCAATGAATATAAAAATGTAGCAGTGTTTTTTATATAATACTAGCTGTCCCGGCAAACGTTGTTTTGCCAAATAATTAACCATCCCCCGCGCAACCCCCACCCCGCGCAACCCCCGCGCAACCCTCTAGGTCTTATGGTTCCAGAGATATCGTGATGACTCAATCTATGTATACAAAATCTCCTATCGCAAACGTTGTTTTGCCATGTAATTAAATAGGGGTTGATCGTAGAGGGGTGAAAATTTAGGGATGTTTGTATTTTTGTATGCTAAATCTTAAAAAAATAAAAGCAAAAAATTTTCTCTAAAAAATAAACAATTATTTTTGTTGTTGTTATAATGTTGCTTTTTAAACGAAACTTCCGCTATAGGTATATAACCTGCGCGGTTAGCCTCGCGGGGGCTGTTACACAAATGACACACAGGTGTTTACAAATATGTAATTCACGAACACATACACCCAGATTCAAAGTCAATGCCTCTGGTTCACACCAAGACTCTTGCCAACCCCGGAATCGAACCTAGGATCCGTGTTCCAAAGGCGGAAAATCCACCCCCATGTTTGTAATATTATACCGCGGCACAGGTTTTAACTAGTGCAGGGTTATGTTAAAAAAGTACCCGGATTCAAGGAGGGCAACGTTGTTGGATAACACATGTTTGTGTGTGTTGGTATTTTTGTATATGTTTTCTTTTTTTTTGGACCCAAATTACCTGCTACGGCTTCTTCAAGTACACCAATATCGATATTTAGCGCAATACTATCGTTTGCACCTATGCGAGGCGGATGTTGCAAGATGTGCATAAATTACAGGATGAATTGCACATTACACATAACTGTAGTTAAACGCCAGTTGTTAGATAAGCAGTGTTGTGTGGGGCCGTGGCCAATCGGGATTTTTCATGCTATTTCACACCTTGGCCGCATAGGGCTGACACCCAAATAAAATTGTAACTAAACATGATTTTAAAATAAAAAATCCAATGTATTTTTTTTTTCAGCGTCTTTATACCACTAGGTACGTGTGGTGAAGGATTTAGAATACATGGTGTCACCACACAATTTCACCCTGAGGGTGTCGAAAGAGCCAATGAAAGGGAATGTCAAGGCCGTCTGTTCATGCAATAAAAGTGAACGCAACGAAAAACTTTACTTCAATCTTCCTATTAACTCACGCATTTTGTTCGACATCGAACTTTGTCACTGTATTGTAACTACTAGATTGAAAATTTGGAATAACAAAGAAGATATCAACACCGTCCAAAAACACCCAAATTTACCTTCCCAATTACATTACTTTTTTCACATCATTAAAGTTGTTAGTTTCTTAAATAGTGAAGAGGCAGTTGTTATTAAGGTGGATATCAAGAACGCCTTTAACTCCATTGACCGCCGTAAACTGCTCTCACAATGCTCTGACAAGGTACCAGAAATATATCCTTTTCTTTGGCAATGCTATAACACACCATCACATCTCGTATATAGAAATAATGTTATTGACTCTGCTGTGGGATGTCAACAGGGAGATCCTCTTGGACCTGCTATTTTTAGCTTAGGTATTCATCCAATAATTTCAGCACTCACCTCGAAATTAAACATTTGGTATTTAGATGACGGAACAATTGCGGGCGATTATATTTCGGTTTTGAGAGATCTAAATTTTTTAATAAGCGAATTTAAAAAGATGGGATTACTTTTAAATTTTTCAAAATGTGAATTATACGTTTCTGAAAAAATCCCTTCTGAGACTCAAGCCCTGATACATGATAAATTCAATAATTTGGCTCCCAATATTAAATTAGTCGACAAGTACACATTGCGTCTCTTAGGGTCCCCCGTTTTAGAAGAATCCATTCCAAATTTTTTATATGAACAATTGGATAAATTTAAAAATTCGAGTGATCATTTAGAGAAGATTAACATTCACATGGCTTTTCAAATTATTAAGTTCTGTTTATTTGTCCCAAAATTTACATACTTTTTGAGATGCTCACCTATATGGAAATTTCCAAATATTTTAGCCTCTTTCGACACGTGTATTCTAAATATTTTAACAGAAATTCTAAATTGCCAGATCACGGATAAAGCTTGGCAGCAAGCTTCCTTGCCTATCCGTTTTGGAGGCATTGGCATTCGTAAAGCTTCTGCAATAGCTCTTCCAGCATTTCTATCATCCATCCACAGCACGAACGGTTTGGTCAATAAAATAATTAGCCCATCCCTAGGGAATATACAATTCTCATTTTATAGGGAAGCTATAGATGCCTGGAAAGAAGCCAGCGGTATGGGATCCCTTCCAGCCATTTTGAATTCCCAACGACTTTGGGACGAGCCGCTTTGTCGTGTTAACTTCCAAAAGCTAATTAGCACTGCTTCGGACGCGTCAGAGCGTGCACGTCTTCTCGCAGTAGCAACCTGGGAATCAGGTCTCTGGCTGCATGCCCTGCCGTCACCAAACTTAGGCACATTTCTGGATAACACAACTTTCTCTATTGCTGTCAGCCTGCGACTAGGCCTACATACGAATCACCCACACTGCTGTCCTTGTGGGGCGATGGTAGATCGTCTAGGCCACCATGGGCTTTCGTGCCAGCGGAGTGCGGGTCGCATGTCGCGCCATGCTGCCCTGAATGATGTCGTCCGTCGGGCTCTGGTCTCCATCAACGTGCCGGCTCTTTTAGAACCGAATGGTATTGCACGTGATGATGGCAAGAGGCCTGATGGGTTGACGTTAGTTCCATGGAAAGGTGGAAGGTGTCTAGTGTGGGATGCAACATGCGTAGACACACTGGCACCTTCCCATTTACATGCAACTTCAGAAGCGGCGGGTGCGGCGGCGTCTGATGCGCAAACTCCCAAGAGGCGAAAATATATGTCACTGAGTCGTGACTATATATTTTTACCTTTTGCGGTTGAAACGTTAGGCTCATGGGGAGATGAAACAAAGCATTTTTTTAACGTTGTTTCGTCTAGACTAATCGACCACACGGGTGACCGGAAGGCTGGCGTATACTTCGGTCAGCGAATAAGCCTCGCCATACAGCGGGGCAATGTCGCCAGCATTTTAGGCACCCTCCCCAAGGGAAGCAGTCTGGATGAAGTATTTTATATTTAATTTTATTTTACAACAATAACTATTTCTATCTTTAAGTTTTAGGTTTAGTTTATTCTTAGTCTTTAGTGTTTTTAAGTATTTTAATGTTATTCATATTTGTTTTTCTGTTTGTGTATTAAATAAACAGTCACTTCTAAACTGAATTTCGACCAATCTGATGGCAATAACTAGAATTTTCCAAACTGATTAAAAATAAATAAAGCCAGCGTTGTCAACCCTGAGTGCAAACAAAACGGAATGAGAATTCTTTTCTTTTGGTGTCTTATTTCAATTTAATTTCCGCATTCTCGATGTGCTTTATGATATCTGAGAATTGGATTTTATTTTCTAAACAATAATCTGTTTGGCATTGAAACTTTTATATCAAGACTTAGTTGAATCAACCTGTATGTTATCAAAGTGTGATTTTTAATAAACCACTGTATTACTTTTATTCTACCCCACTCTGCCCATAGATTCCCCGCTGAGTCGGGCCTCCTCCAACTGCATGGAGGGTGATTAGCCTACTATGTCACGCTGGCCAGACGGGTTGGCACAAGGTACTCGTATTCGTGTAAAATTGTCCTTTCTTCAGGCTAGGTTTTCGGCCTTGTCATTTTCTTTTGTCGACACTTACAACACCCTCAGGATGGAATGGGGTACAATATGTATTCTAAACTTTTTATCCGGCAGATAATAAGTGTGTCATAAGTTTGTATAAGTGTCTAAGAATCCTTGTATGTTTGTAACATCGTAGCGCCTAAACAAAGAGACCGATTAAGAAGCGATTACAGATTTCTCGCGATTTTCCTAAGACACGTTTTCTCAAAAACGGGGGTTCCTTAAAATGATATTTTTTTGTTATTTATTCTAAAGAAATTAATGCCTTCCTAAAGGGAACTATAGTACGATTCACGCTAGCAACACGGATTGACATAGGATTTTATGGCAGATTTAACAAATTTAGCTTGAAAACTGACAGTTTGATCTAACCACATAATTATCGGTCGTCCAACTAAATGTATCTTAGCGGACACAAATACTGGTAGTGAGCCAAATGAGATAAGACTAATGCTGACCAGAATGAGACAGGAAAATGGCGAGGTACATGTTTGAAACCATAGCATGTCAGTGGGCTGGTCATATCTGTAGAAGAACCGACAACCGCTGGGGTAGACGAGTTCTTGAGTGGAGACCGCGAATCGGCAAGCGTAGTGTGGGACGGCCCTCTGCTAGATGGAGCGACGATCTGCGAAAGGTTGCGGGCAGCAGCTGGATGCGTCAAGCTGAAGACAGGGCGCTATGGCGCTCTTTAGGGGAGGCCTTTGTCCAGCAGTGGACTAATGTGGGCTGATGATGATGATGATGTTTGAAATGGTAATGAGATTTCTATGATGAAGTCTTCATTCATAATCTTGCCCTCCATAAATAGAGATATAAGGTCACAGACTTAATAACACCATTAAACCAAACATTTAAGGTGTAGGTGTTAAATAAACTATTGCTAAACGCACGTGGGCTTCAAGGTGCCACCGACCTGTGGCGCAAAATCCTCCTCACAACTTATGAGTTCCTGGTACCTGTTGTGATCGCATGATTTGATGCATACTGATTGATGGAAGATGTCAATTTTCTAACGTGTGTTCATGTTTATGAGGTCCTAGTACATAATTCTGTGTGGTGACGGCTTTAGAATACATAGTGTCACCACCCCATTCCATCCTGAGGGTGTCGTAAGAGTCGACAAAAGGAAAAGAGGACGCCGAAGACCTAGCCACAAGAGAAGGAAAACTTGAAATGGAACCCTGTGTCAACCCGTCTGGCCAGCGTGACGCGGTAAGCTTATTACCCTCCATGTCAGTGGAGGAGGCCTGACTCAGTAGTGGGTTATTTATAGGCGGCATAGTAGCAGTAATTGGAACTTGTTTTTTATATTCCACTACTACTAATATTCAGCGCGCCTCCAATTAGATTTAAAGGGTAATTAGCTGCTTTGACTGCCTTGTTGGTCAGGGGTTGGATTTGGAACACGGGGTCCCGGGTTCGATGCCGGGCAAGTGTCTTTGTGTAAACGACTAATAGGTGTGTATGGAGACAACGACCTAGCGTGGGACAGGGGCCGTAAAATGATAACGGCAATTTTGAATATGACGATTTATAAGAGTTTTGTGATAAAACCTACGTAAATGAAGTTCCTTTTGAGTTTGAGTTTGAAACCCAAGTCTGGATGTCATTTGTATTCGTGAATTTCATGTTTGTAAACTATGTATACAGGAGAACCCCGCAAAACAAGAGGAAGAAGAAGAAATGCGCAGTAGTTGTGTATTTAGTTTCGTATTTGAAGAAAAGTTGATAACTTCTTTGAATTACAAAGTACAAAGCAATATTTCGTGCGTTAAATTCATAGAAAAATTCAATACAACTTTTTATCTGAAGACCTTTACGAAAGACATTGCAATGCCCTAACTGTAGCTAGTCTATCGTGGAAACCTACGGCCTTTGTCTCGCTTGATATACTTCGTTCTGTTTGTACGATTGCAACAGCCTCTGAAACTACTGAACCGATTGCTACCTTAATAGAAAAAGATTAATTTGTAATAATAATTATATGGTGCTGTTAAATGATTGCAAAAACGTTGTTGTGGGACAGCCGGTACCTATTTGGTTAGACCAGTTGTTGGATTTTGATTACCACGCTGGCAAGACACAGTTTGTATCAAGATGTCCTTTTTGACTAAAGGCCTGGGCAAACAGCGGACGGCGACGCGACGCTGGCGGGACGTGAAGAGTTGTAATGTATTAGTTAATGTAGAATATGTCACATAGAGCCGTCGCGCTCGGCGCGAGAGTAGCGGTCGCGTCGCGTCCCAGACCTTAAGGGATCCACCGAAGACGACCTCTTAAGACGTTCCCAGGATGGTATGGGTTGGTGACATTGGATATTATAAATAATTGACTCAATTATTAAATTAAAATCTACACAAAATTATATTTTAGTGATCGTTGAAATATAACTTGCGTTCATACTTCGTTAAAGAAGATCGCATTGTAATGACAGATTGTAAATACAGATGATAAAAGAAAAATAAAAAACGACAATGGCGACAAAATTAATAGAGCGAAACCTAGTGACGATCCGTTCATTGTAGTGTTCAGTGACGTGGGTTTATGTAATCGATAATTGTAACGGTTAGATTATTCATGTAATATTTCAGTTTCTATCACTATTTCTTCAAGGACTCTGGGAAAATTGTGCGAACGCTTCTAGTTTCCCTGTAGTTTTAAAATATATTTATACTATATTAGACCCGCCCAGCTTCGCACGGGTGCAATATACATGTATTATACATATAGGTAAACAATCCTCTCACTCTATCTATTAAAAAAACCACTTCACCGGTGCGTAGTTTTAAAGATTTAAGCATACATAGGGACGGACAGGCGACAGCGATTTTGTTTTATATTATGTAGTGATGGAAATGAAAGGGTATAACGAGTATGGCGGAATAAATTTAAAGACATGAAACTCATGAACACAAATGACACCCAGACTCTGAGCAAGGCACTAATGATTGAGGTAGGTACTGTCGCTGTGCATTCTACGTCTCTCACTACGCGGCCACTACATTGTCACTTACTGAACAAAAATACAGTTTATAAAACTTTTTTTTTTAATCCGCAATGTTTGTTCTGTATAATCTCCGAAAACCCGGGACAGATTTTGACGGGACGCCACTGGCAGATAGCTAATGTTACAATAAACCTTTAAAGAGTTTTCATAATCACTATCACTACATAGTATAAAACAAAGTCGCATTCTTCTGTCTGTCCCTATGTATGCATAAATCTTTAAAACTACGCAACGGATTTTGAAGCGGTTTTTTTAATAGATAGCGTGATTCAAGGGGAAGGTTTTTATGTATAACCCACCCCCGCTTTGCACGGGCGAAGCCGGGGCGGGCCACTAGTTATCTATAAACCACAAGCACTGGTATTTTCAACAATATGTACGTGAGCGGTTTAGAATACATAGCATCACCACCCCATTCCATTCTGAGGTTGTCGTAAGAACCGACAAAAGAAATGACAAGGCCGATAATCCGCAAGAGAAGGAAAACTTGATACAAAAGCCCCGTGGCAGCGTGGCACTGTATGCTAATTACCCCATGTAACTGGAAGAGGCTCGACAGTAGTGGGCTGAATAGTAGTAGTAGTTTTTAATACATTTTCCAATCACTCAATGCTCGGAGAAAATACAAAAGGTATGAAGACACATTAATCACACGTCATCACAATTTGTCAGATTGGCGATCGCACAAAAGCGCTTAGACCTTATAATATCGCAAATTAATCTCTTAGCGTGAAATAACGTAAATAAAATGTAATGAGGACATTAAACCTTCGATATCGCAATGTGTTGGGCCAATGCAGTTTGTGGCCTAAGTGATAAGCGTGTATAAAAACGAAGTTTTACTCTGTGCTCTGTACAAATCAAAAATTGGGCTTGAAATTGAATTAAATATCTTATTAAAAATTATTTGAACATTATTACATAATTCTGTTATATATTTATAAAACACAATACTTTTTATTGTGCTAAGTAGTAGTATTTAGTGCGTACGGGTACTAAGTACCCGTACGCACTAGCGGCGCGGCCTGCCACTTTTCTAATTTAATATGCAACCGCTTATGTTGTACGCACTGGCGGTTGAAAGTTTGTGGCGGTTTAGTGCGTACAATCATAGGCTGGAAAGCGGCAGGCCGCATGGTTAGCTGCCTAGGCGGTTCAATCGCTAGTGCGTAAGTGCGCCTACGATGTATTTGCAAAAAAAAAGTGCGGGAGATGGAGGCAGCGTAACGAAGCTTCTGACGCTACACTCACCCATCACTGTGTCGGTATGATGGCAATTGATACTGTTGATAACTTTTTTTTGTACAATAATTTTAAATCACTTAGTCGTCGATACTGAACTGTCCATTTCATTTTTCTATATTATTAGGATTTCACCCCGTATCGAATTATAAGTACTGTCATTGTAACCTTTTTATTTAAATGAGTAACATGGAATTTCTGTTGAGTGACATTCGGAATCGGTGGTACATAAATACTAAGTTACTAATTGACTTTGAATTCAAAAGCACTGACTAGTGTATTCGAATAAATAACAAATTGTTTTTGTAATTGCTATCCTTTCAACAAATCGCTATTTCTCGTAAATTAAACCAAATTATTCGAGTGAGTTTACTTGCAGTGACCAATAAAATTGCGTAATAAATCCAATGGCCAACATCCATTACTTAAAGCATCAAAGCCCATAAATTACATAATGTTAATTAGGGCCACGCTAGTCTGACGTATCAGGTTGAGTTTTTCTTCTTGCGATCTTTTAGTCACCTCTTACGACACGCCCAGGACGGAATTTGTTCGTGATATTGTATATTATAAATCGGTCAGCACAATTAATTCTAGGCAAAGCGCATACAAGTCTTCGTGGGGCTGAAAAGTCCTCGAGTGGCGACTGCGTTCTGGAAAGCGCAGTGCTGGTAGGCCTCCCACACGGTGGACAGATGACCTGGTTTAGGTCGCCGGTAAGCGTGAATGCGAGCGGCTCAGGACTGGCCTTCGTGGAAATCCTTGGCGGATGCGTATGGCATCTTTTGAAATAGAGGTTTATCAAACAAAAATCTTGAAGATCTTTAGATGGGCTCTAATATTTATCGACTATTGGACCCTTCAACAACCTATATCCAAAGGTATCGGACAAGCACCCGCTCACTTAAGCGGGCAGCTTAAGTGAGCGGGTGCTTGTCCGATACCATATAACACGTTACCGATTGCACATATCATGACTCCATTCTGTCCTGAGGGTTTCATAAACCGACCAAAGAAATTTACCAGGCCGAAAACCTTGCCGCAAGAGACGGAAAACTTGATCCGATCCTTGGTGTTGCTTTCGTTGCGTGAGTTGGTTAGGACAAGTGTCTTTGTGTAAACCAGAGTGCTCTTTTATCTTGGCAGCTGAAGAAATTAATTTTCTCTCTACCGCCACGTCTCTAGTGTTGTCTCTAGTGTCACGCCTTCACTATTTTATAGCGTCATTGACACGTAAGTGTCCGTTGTTGCAAGTGCTACACAAAACCCAAATATCATTATGTAAATTTGAATCATGCTTATTAGTCTTTTTTTATTGTTACAGGTACTCGGCAGCATGTGGTCTAAATCATGATCATCGTCCAAACCAGAGCGACAGCGAGACTCATGTTCGTGAAAACGAGAAGGTGAGTCTTTGAGCTTGGTTACTGAAACTAGAGCGTTTTGAATGCTGTGAACGAAATAAGGCGCAAAGGACATGAACAACACAATATGAAGAAATACAGAGAAAGTTTTAAAACGACGCCGAATATTGTTATTCGATTTGATCGTGATAATATACAGGAAATTCAGTTTCGTATATTTGTTTGAATTTGGATATCAAGTTTTAAAAATAATGATAGGGTATAGAATTTTAGTTAAACAATCTTATATATTTAAATTCATCCACAAAAAAAACTGTAATTGTATAAATTATGCAACGTTCTGAAAAAAGGTTTGACAAATACATACAATGTTTTTAATTAAAATACGAGCTCATTGTGTACATATTAGCTCTCATAAAGAAAAAGGTTTGATGAAGAATTTATAAAATGACTATGAAGATGACGTATTTGTAGTTAAATTAGATGTCATTAGCTACAATGATTCTATATTTCCAGTATCATATATTTGTGTAGCAAAGTTTTTAATATCACCTTTAATTCTTCGACTAACAGAATAAATAAAATGAAACGTGTAAACTTCCTCGAATACAAAACATGCAGGATATCACGCAATTAATACGGGCAAATCCAATTTTTAATCTAAACCAATAAAAAATCAATTAATTTTTAGACGTTTTACCAGACTGAATGACCTCTACCGGATTAACTTAAAGTAACTGAATGTTCTTGTACGTAATCAATATGCAATGATTCAAACGGAGAACCTATAAAAAGGAAACTAAAGTCACAACACGCAAACGAGATTGTACTTTTGAGATTTCACACGATGCAGCGAGAATGAGAGATATTAAAATGTTTCTTTTTTTAATTATGGTGAGGTTATATATTGATACTGAATATATGAAGCTTTGTAAAATAAGATATATCCATGCATGTGTAGTGTAGTTAAGTGATATATTCCATGATCATGTAATCGTAGGCCTTGAAAATGTTACAAATAAAATCAAACGTTTATAGGATATAAACATTTTCAATGATAGTAATCATTATAACATTTTCAATCAAAATACATATGCCTAGGATTTTAGTTTCTCCTTATCCGAACAATGTTAAGGTATAGGTAAGAAGAGTCATGATTTTAGACTAAATTTAAAACAATTGATGGTACAGGAAAGGTGTAAGTTAGTGTTCTAAAAGTAAACGTAGTTTCCTATCTATCCATAGATTGGGAACGTTACTATGTACTTTTGTTAACTTTCATCCGAAACTTGTCGATGTGTTAGGCCAACGCTAGAAATAATAAACTAGTTCACTGTGTTATACTCGCGGTTATAAGCAAGCACAACTCTTTGCAGATAACCATACAGATGATACCAAAACGCAAACCGCCAAGTTGGCAGTAACAAAATATCCTAGAGGTACCGAAAACCTGGTACCTCAATCTTGTCCGATGACTGATGAAATTGGCGTCAAGACCGATAATACCGAAGATGGTGATCAGGTAGCCAAAGACGAAGCAAGAGTTGATACCGAAGCGAAGGAACCGAAAGAAAATAAAACGAGATCAGTATCGTTTAATAGGGACGTACACGTGAAACGATTCGGTGAGTCTGAATGTAATATCGATACGTGACTAACCGATGATGTAACACTTGGAGAGATAAGTCGATACATCGGTGGGTTTGCTGTTTAACATACTAATTTTCAAATAACTGATGGTGCAAAGAGTAAATTTAAGGAGTTCAAAGTAACGAATGATCTCCTTAAATAAGAGATGAGTAATAATTCGAGAGTATGATTCCTATAAAACTAACGAAGGCTGATTAATATGACTAATTCTAACTGAATGTTTCTCTTCTTGTACATAATTTCTTTCTCAAAACTTGCTTAGACTGTAGAATCTTACATGATTTCGAGCTAATCTATAACACAGATTGCTAGAGTTATTATTTATATTCAAAACATAGGCATAAATCAAATGCATGCTATAGTTCGGATTAAGACTAATGATGCGCAGGAGAGTGCAAAAAGTAATGGTAAGACCATTAAGGATTTAAATTGCATGCCTCATTCGAACTATTAAGCTTACGTCATAGATATTAAAATTTTTGTAATGATGTTGCTGCCTAGAGTATGTGGATTGGAATGGTGACAAAAACTGGGTTAAAAAGTTGTATGATGTAATTCACATTGAATAAAACATTCGTATCGTGTATTGTGAAACACATGACCAGAAACAGAATATGGTAAATTAACCAAACAATTCCTATTTATTCCATTTAATAACCATAGGTTATATTTTCCCAGTTTTATTGGTCATTAATGTGAAACCCGAAATAGATGGGTCATATTTTAGTAGAACCAATTTTGTGTTTAACTTTGTAACTAGTTGTACAAATTACAATTAGGTATATACATTAGCATGTGCGGCAGGATATTAGTTGATTATGCGCTGTGCCATCGGCACAACACAGTTTTTCAGCTAACCCCTGTTACAATTGGGCACTTAATATACATATTGTTTATTATGTATGATCAGTTACAGAAATATAAAATGTAAAAAAGATTATCATCATTCATTATTATTAGATATAAACATCAATTGAAATAATAATAATTAAAATACCGAAAACAAAATACAACTTATAGAAAATAAAGTAAAAATATAAGCATAAATTATTCGTCCTCTTCCCTGCAATATGGTTGAAGAGGGCGTCATGCTTGTGAACAGTGAGTGCAGTGGGTAGATCGGAGCGAAATTTACCATCTCCATACACCCCAGAGTCCCACTTAACATAGCCCGCCCAGTCTCAGAACGGACGAAGAAAACAAAAAGCCCGGAGTTAGTGCAGGAACTTCGTTTAAACAGAACAAATAAAATCTTGTAGATAATTTATTCCATGAAAAGTGCAAGTGATAACAAATGACTTCGCACATAAACTTAATAGTAACATCAAATCAGATAAGAAACAAGGTTAGAATGCTCATGAACAATCCGATGATACAGCAACAAATGTTAAAACAACAAAAATTGATTATAATTGTTCGGAATTGAACGTGGCGAATTATGATTTGGCTCTTTGTTTAACGATCGGTCTCAGTCAATCAGTTGTTACGAAAACAAACCGAGTAATGATGTGACAAAAGCGAATTCCGAGTTTTCAAAATAAAACATACATGTTATTTTAAGGTCCTAACAAAATCGACTAAACTTTAAACATTGTTCAGTGTCTATAAGTCGTTAATTATTTATGCAATAAAAAAAAACTTAATAATGAATAAGATGTAAACAGTTTTTTTGTTCTAAATTGGTTGAAAAGATATGCACAAATCATATTGCTATTTCTGTCTGTTAGTTCCGGCTGTTAAATCAATTTTAATATCGAAGGTGGTGATGATGAAAGTCAACTCAGTCGAAGTCGACTATTAAACAATATTCCCATGACCGCAGCAACTGGCCGATGAAATTGGCGGCTAAAAAATAATAAATAAACTATTTGATGTGTGTTTTTGTTTACACCTCCTGAATACTGATACATTTGTCCGGCTATATTTCTTCGAGCTATGCTGCGCGGGAATGCGGCCTTTTCGGCACCCTGCCAAGTGACAGCAATATGTCACAATTGTATATTTTATTCGGTACTAGCTTCACCCCGCGGCGACACCCGCGGTACGACAATAACCGCGGGTAACATTGTACCCGTGCGAAGCCGGGATGGGCTGCTAGTATATAATAATAATGATATGACTCTACGTTTAGGTTAGACAACGTTTGTATGGGAAAAAGAAAAAAAGCTGTTTTTAGGGGTTTCCCGGCAATTATTCGAATTTTCTCGCCGTAAAAACCATCTTTCAACTTTAACGAGCATTAAAAAAACAGAATTGGCCAAATTGGTCCATGCGTTGTTGATTATGCGCTTAGCAACACATTTTACCTTTTTTTAAATTAAGATTAAAGAATAAAATGAAAGAAAAACATGCTAGAATATTACATTTCCAAACAGAAATAGAGATAATACCCATATTATCTTAATATATATATTTCTTGTGTGCGTGTGTATGTGACTGAACTCCTCCTAAACGGCTGGACCGATTTGAATGAAATTTTTTGTATGCGTTTGGGTGGCACCGAGGATGGTTTAGATTCACAAATCAGCCCGACAGATGGCGCTGCAGTCTGTAAACAAATATCATGCAGGACAACGTCTGCCCGGTCAGCTAGTATACATGTATATCCTTTTTAAAAAGGCAACGGGGTACCCGAACACAGAAGAAGATTGTATTCGTAAGTAGACATGCGTGTGGATTCGAGTGACTCGGGTCACTCGATTAAAAACTCGGTTCGCATCACTAAAGCCGAATTTGTGAGGATTATCGAACGTGAAATCGATGAATGAAAGTGTTGAGGAAATAATAGTGAAACATAACCGGGCCTAATCGTCGGCTTTTGACCGTTATGAAATAATTGAGCTTCGAAGGCCCGTCCAAAGGTACACAAATGAGTATTGTAAAGCTATTCTTGGAGTTGGAAGTGGTACATTAAAAAATGCTTTATTGAATAAACCAATGATGGCGTTAATAACAAAACGCGGTACAAACCGAGAAGACCTGGCGTAAGAAGTTCAGTGGGCTTATGTTTTTTTTAAAAGCCATATTACATTGACCGTCTTTAAGTAACTATCTGGTTTCCTTTGGCTCGAAAATACCGTCTATACTTACTTGTACACGTTTTTTATTACGTTGATAGTATTCACTGAACAGTGGTAAAACGTCTATCGTGACTTAAGCAAAATAAATTATTTGAATTAAATTTCTTGGAATGGAGTGGTTCTAAATCCGAAGAAACCAACCAAAGAACCGATAAAAGAAAATGACCAGGCTGAAAACCTACCTGCAAGAGAAGGTAAACTTTTTTTTTTGTTTTTTTTTTGTGCCCGGGGTAAAATCCTTTATGGACTATCCCCGTCGGTCCCGGGGAGGACCGACGAGGGGCGTGTGGGACTCTCCCCCTCTGGGGGCATACCCACTAAACATCCCCGGGGTGTACAATCCCGCGCAGGATCTGCCTCGTGGGCCCAGACTCTGCACCACGAGGCAGACGCGCAGGGGGGGAGCAAAGGTGTTACGGCTCAACCCCCTAACCCGTCCCGGTATGGAGTTGGACTCCGTGGTGCCCTGCCAGTACACATGACAGGGCACCCATCCTGATCCCGTCGAGGGGCGGGGCCTCAAGACACGAAACCCTATGCGAAACCGTCTGGTCAGCGTGGCATAGTAGGCTAATTACCATCTATGTTATAGGAGGACGTCTGACTTCCTTTAAGTCCATAAATGACCCACTGCTGAGCGGGCCTCCTCCTGCTGGCCAGTCGGGTTGCAGGTAGTTTTTCAGACGTGTCATTTCCTTATATCGTTTCTTATGACACCCTCAGGATGGAAATCCATGTGGTGACGGATTTAGGACCACTCCATTCCAAGAAATTAAGCTATTTTAAATCAACACCAGCGAGTTAATTTGCAGGACGTTTAAGCCATTCTTACCACGCTCAGTATTGTCAATGAAGAAGCGATAATGAATGTTGTATGAATGTAAATTGCCAATGAATGGGTAATCAAATGCATGAACGAAGCCTCGATGCTATTACCGTACGTATTTAAGATGTGTGAACAAACATCGGTGGGAGAACTAAGAGACGTTTTGCTGGGGAAAGGCTGGATGCATACCGCTGCCCCTCAGGGGTAGAGTTAGGGTTGCCAACTATACTGTTTTGAACAGTATTATACTGTTTTTCACTAAATTATACTTCTTACTGTTGAACAAAAATAAAGTATACAAATACTGTTTTCAGCATCAAAATGCAAACACATACTTAGACGCTCACATATTTTTTTTAGAAATGAATGCTAAGTGGCGGGGGAGGATAGAAATAGAGCATCTATTAATTTAATAAAAAATGAGCTCCTCATTTATTTTAATTTCAGTTGTAAGTGTGGTGAGGCTTATAAAGTTTTTAAAAAAGATGATAAATCAGTAAATTATGCGAAAAGCTCTAATTTTTTTTTTTTTTTTTTTACATTTCCCACAACGCCATCTCGTCCCAAGCTAAGCAAACTTAATGCTTGTGTTATGGTAACGAGATGGATGTATTTAAAACTTTTAAACCTTTAGAGTTTGAGTTTGAATAAAGAAATAACATACTGTTCATTGTTCTAAAATACTGATTACTTTTCTTCATAGAGCTGAATATACTTTATTTCTTGTAAAAAAAGTTGGCAACCCTAGGTAGAGTCAGCGGTTATGTGGGAATCCGGAGACTACTTGTCTACTAACTAAAACCCTATACCCTGACACCTCACGCTAGGGGCGCCACAGGTTCGGGAGAACTAAGTGACAAGGCTAGGTTAGCTGCAGATACAGGTCAACACACTGTGGACACTTGCAAATTGTCAACTCATTGATAAAAAATATACAATGCAAAGTTATTCAGTTAATGCAGTATATATTAGTTGCAGAAGTATAAAGTATAATAGTTGCAGAAGAACTGGCAAGAAAGAAACTCAGAGGGCTTGTCATTCTTCTTTCCTTGTTGCCCTATTTTGTAACTTTGTAATCTTAATAGTTATTTTCCCAGCCAATTCCATAATAACGAGGTTAAATAGTACTATAAAATACACATTTACTTACAACATTCTTAACGCGAACGTTCTATAAAATGAAAGCAAGACCTACGTCATTGGTTCTCGTGGTGACGAATCTAGAATACCAAGTGTCACCAATCCATTTCATCCTGAGGGTGTCGTAAGAGCCGACAAAAGGAAATGACATGGCCGAAAACCTAGCCGCAAGAGAAGGAATACTTGATATGAAACTCTTTTTTTTTTGTTTTTTTTTTTTTACGTTGGATATCCTCATGGATACCCGGCCGTTGGGGACTGGCCGGGGTATGTGGGACACCGGGGCACGTAGAGATGGTGAATTGCGCCCCGACCCTACACACTAAAACCGACGGCGATCCTCGACTGCCCAAACCAGGGCCACGGGATTCACTCCCATTACGGGAGCATGCTCCGTGACCCTGGGGATCTTGGCCCGCCTCTTAAAAAGCTATGACAACCTGTCCAGCTAGCGTGTCACAGTAGACAGTAGGCCAATTACCCTCTATGTAATCGACCCAGCAGTGAGTCATTTATGGGCGAGTAGTTACTTCATTGAGCCGAACTGAAGTCTCCTACCGGTAGCCACTTGTCGAGCACATTTCAAATTTGAAGGTTGAAACAAGTGAAGGTAACGCACGGACTAAACATGAGCTTTGCCACTGTCAGACTATCTAGATTTAGACATGTTGCTGTACAGTCCAAGAATCGGTCATTTGTCATCTTCACTATCACAACATAGTATAAAACAAAGTCGCTGTCGTCTGTCCGTCCCTATGTATACATAAATATTTAAAACTACGCAACGGATTTTGAAGCGGTTTTTTTAATAGATAGAGTGATTCAAGAGGAAGGTTTATGGCATCCATAATATAGTAGAGAAACACTGATAAATTTAGAGGTTCATCATTGCACGCGTGCGAAGCCGGGGCGGGTCACTAGTCTCTTTATAAGCATCAGACACTAAGCCCGACATAAGGGCTATTTAAGGGCTGAAATTATGAATGTAATTTATGATTCTAGTCTGTGAAATGTTTTCTTTACGAATCTGTTTTATTTGTAATTAGCTAGGTGGAATTTATTTTTTCGTCAGTATTTTTTCTACTTACTTGACACTTATTGTTATATTTTGGACAATTCACACAATATCTTTATAAATTGTAGCCTATGTGTTATTCTGATGTATAAGCTTTAATGTAACATTTCATTAAAATCCATTCAGTGGTTTTACGTAAACGAGTAACAAAATTCCATCCATCCATCTATACTTACAAACTTTCGCGTTTATATTATCAGTAGGATTATAATATGTTATGGTTCTTTACAGCTGACAAATTATAAATAGTCTATGAATTACATTTAGAACAATACAATACTCCAATTACGATAGTTGCTGATATGATTGACATCTACTGGATGTGTACAATACATGTCATGCTTATACTAGTTAATAGATATTATAATCATAGAATTTGCGTGTGAAAGGAAAAAAAATGTAGTTTATTCTATTTTATCTGCCAGAACACATCTAGTTGAGGCCACAGAGCCAGAAAATACATCTACTTCAGTCCGAATCGAGTTTGTGAAAGAAAACATGAGCTGTATTTTGACGTACCTTAGTGCGTCTATATGGTACACAATTGAAAACATAACTAAAACATTTTGTCTCTTCTAAGTAGACACTTTGAGACAAGTCCAAATCAACTAACAAACAACTACATGCTGTTTGAGCTACAGATGTCAAGGTTAGTATGTTCGAGAGATGAACTCAATAAAAAACACAACGTTCGCAGGTACATATTTGGTATAATAACATTATTTAGGAAAGATACCTGTATGTTACTTTTGAGGTGGACCTACTAGAGTTGTCCGTGTGGTGACGGATTTAGAATACACAATGTCACCAACCCATACCGCCTTTAGGGTGTCGTAAGAGGCGACTAAAATAACGCAAGAGGCAGGTCACGAGAGAAGCCTCAAGAGAAGGAAAACTTGATACAAACCCTGTACCAACCCGTCTTGCTAGCGTGGCACAGTAGGCTAAGGCTTCCCTCCATGAATTTGGAGGAGGCCCGAACCAGTAGTGGGTCAGATGTGGGCTGAGTAGTAGTAGTAGTCTAGTGGATAATTTGTAATGCAATGGCTCTGCAGGTTAAGCAACACCTGGTCTCTGCTTCGGAGGACATATGGAGCCTTCCATTAGGTAATAGTTACGAGTATATTGGCACAGAATTCAGTTCTAGAAGAAGCAGAAGAAGTTCTTCTAGAGTGTCTATAAGCAGAAGAACGAACGAAAGCATAATACAAAACCTATTTAACAAGAAATGTAAATAAACTTCAAAATAGACACTAAAAAACCCTCTGATGTCCGCGCCTTAGGCTTACTTATGTCCTAATTAACGTCGGTGTCAATTTTAGTTGGCACCGACCTACTAACATGGGGCGTGGGGCAGAAGACTGAGAATTGCAATTCTCGTAATTGGAAGATGCTTGACTCAACAGTGGGACACTTATTACCTTTATTTATATTTAAACTAGCGACCCGCCCCGGCTTCGGGGGCAATGATGAACCTCTAAATTTATCATTGTTTCTCTACAATATGATGGATGTATTATACAATACAAACCTTCCTCTTGAATCACTCTATCTATTAAAATAAACCGCTTCAAACTCCGTTGCGTAGTTTTAAAGATTTAAGCATACATAGAGACGGACAGACTACATCGACTTTGTTTTATACTATGTAGTGATGATAGTGATGATGAAAGAGCTGTAAGTATAAATAGCGTGAATTTTATATTATTCATGTTTACAGGAGTTTTCTTTAAGATCTATTCTTCAGGGATCTCTTTCTACAATAATTTCTGTCTATATGTAGATTAAAATTAATGTCATTATATTTTATTGTATTTTTCATTTTTATCATATAATTATACTTTTAGTGGTTTCAGCCCATAAATGATCTACTACTGTGTCGGGCATATTGATAGTTTTCTTTCTCTTGCGGCTAGGTGATATGACTCTAGCGGTCCTTTTTTCGCCGCTTATGACTCTGTTTTTTCGGGTGAATTGTGTAAATTATGTAGAAGGTTTTGAGCCCCTGAAGTGCCACTAAAAATCTAAGCAAAAAGTTTGAAGATCAAAAATTATTGTTATATTTTTTGTACACTTTAATTCAATTTTGCATTAAACAAGCCCTAGTTAATTCTGATCTATTGAAGCTTGGTCATCGGATCGTTAAATAAAGTGTTTTCAATCGATCTCCAAGTTTTTATTTGACACGCTCATCTGTCATACTTACGGCAGTCAGCCGGATCCAAAGTCGTACCGTCATCACTTGTCAGATGTTATGTAACATTTTTTCCAGATTATCATAATGGACATCAACACAGATGTAATTGTATGTAGTCATGAAAACAAATTAGAGAAATTACTTATTGTATAATATTAATTTGGGAAGTCACCGTAATTGGTCATTTCACAAATTAATCTAATTAGGATTCTCAAACTCAAAAGGAACTTTATTTTTAATACAGTTGCTCAAAAAGTGGCATATTGCAGGGACGTATAGCGTTCGGGAAGTGGGCTATTACACACGCGTGCTTTTTTTTTACCATTCCCGCACTAGTTCGTTTTCTTTCCCAACTGTCAAAATAATGTCTATTATAAGGAATAACCAACCATGAAGTTTTTACTAAAAAAAATCATAGAAGTTTTTATGATTCATATATTACGTATATTTATTATTTATTTCTAAAAAGAAACTACTTACTCATTTGTTTCTATATCAGATTTAATGATTTGATTGAATGAGTTAGGTTAGGTTTCATTTCATTAAATTTCATTTTCATTTCTTAACGATAAAAAATTTCTACTGAAGACTTGGCTGTATGGGCATAGTTGCTTTTGCCTACTAGAATGGGTGAAGAAAAAAATATCTTTGCTTATATTCTACGGTTAGCGCCATTTTTGTTTATAAGTCACAAATGATTAGTTAGTTGAGTTTATTGTGTTTTTATTTTTTATTAAATTGCTTCATTTTTTCGCAACTGTATTAAAAATAGTCGTTCAGTACACGTGCGGAACCGTCATTGCAACTTTTTCCGACTGTCAACCCTCGCCTTCGGCTGCGCCTCGGCTCGGGTAGACATTTATCGGAACTCTTTGCAATAACAGCCTTTCCGCACTTGTAATGAAATAAACTATTACGTGGGTTTTATCACAAAACATCAAAATTACCAATATTACACCTATTAGTCGTCATATCTACATTCACACCTTTAATACACAATTCCTCATTTTTACCCTCGATCCATCTCTTTTGATCTTCCACAACTCTTGCGAGCACCCACATTCATGCGCTGCAGAGAAGAGCAGGCAAAAAACTCTGTAGTTGCTTTTTTTTTTAATACAGCCAAGATGTTGTGCTATGTTTATACAGGCCCAGTCACACGCAGGCCCAGCCCAGTCTTAATTCTTTGTCGAACTCTCCATCCGGTGCTGAGTGTGGCGTCCTCTTAGTTCTTGGATGGGGGCAGCGGGCAGTGGTGGTACGCTGTTCGTTTGGTGGGTAGGTCGGGGCGCCAATTACCTTCCTTCCGTGCCCTGGAGTCCGACAACTCCCAACGGCCGAGTATTCCTATGGGTTTTCAACGAAAAAAAAGTACTACTTTGTCTTGCCTTTCTTTAGCTATCTCTTGAGACATCCTCAGGATGAAAAGGTGACATTGTGTACAAAGGGAAAACTACAAATTTTTATTTTTTATTTTTAACTATTTACGAAAAAGGTTACGAATGATTATCTTTTAACTAGACGGTTGATTATATATTTTTTGTTGAAAGGCGATGACCTCATTGAGTGAAAAAAATCCCTCCCCACACTTTTTTAACATTATCGCTATCACACCATTTAAGTTATTTTATGACCAAAATGTGTATTCAAATACAATTTCACGCATAAACTACACATATAAATTATACATACATACATTATAGTTAAAAGGTACTTTACTGCGAGAAGTATTTAAAATTGTATTATAACCAAAACCAAAGCCACCAAACCGGTTCCTATTCAAATAAACGTATGTTAAACAAACACATATAACTCAAGCGACCCGACACGTACAATAACGCGTATGCGAGGTAATAGGTACAGCTAATAGTACAATTATAGCTTCAGACTAGGTATGACGTAAAAGATACGTTCCTGTCACAAATTGGTCCCTGCTCAGCGTAGTGCTAGCTGGTCAGCCAGCGCTGGTCTTCGGCTGTACCTAAGGTATAAGTGTTAGACGCAAGGGTTGTGGGAGATCAAAAGAGATGGATGGATTGTAAGAATAAGAAATTGTGTATGAAAGGTGTGACTGTAGATATGACGACTGATAGGTGTGGAGACTACCATCTAGCGTGGGACAAGTGTCGTAAGATGATAATGGTAATTTTAAATATTATGACGATTAATAAGACCTTTGTGATAAAACCTACGTAAATAAAGTTCCCTTTGAGTTTGATATATTTATAATGTGGTGTGTGTGGTGAAAGATTTAAAATATATAGCATCACCACTCCATTCCATCCTGGTGGTGTCGTAAGAGCCGACAGAAGGAAGTGAAAACCTAACCGCAAGATAAGGGAAACTTGAAGCAAAACCTTGTGCCTATCCGTTTGGCCAGCGTGGAACAGTAGGCTTATTACCCTCCATGTAGGTGGAGGAGGCCCGACTCAGCAGTGGGTCATGGGGTTAATGGGATGAGAAGAAGAAGCCAAGAAGATATTTATAATACAAAACGTCACCAACCCGGATCCTGAGGGTATCGAGGCAGATAGTAACCTAACCGCAAATACAAATCCGTGGCACAGTCGCCTAATTTCCCGTCATGAATTTGGAGGAGGCCCGACTCATTAGTGGGTCATTTATGGGCTGAAATTATGATGATGATATCCATTAACCCTTTTATTATACCGTATTTTACAGGCATCGAAATGATTTCACCAATAAATATATAGATAGATAGATAAACTCTTTATTGTACAAAAGAAAAAAAAACAGAACACAATATACAGTGTGATTTTGGACCACTCTCCAAATTTAAATAGGTTAATCAGACCATGAGAGTCGACAATTTCGAAACGTGAAAAAATCAGACCTTCCATACGAAATCGACCACGTGATCGAGCATCGATCGAGCTATGGGAGGATTTTTTTTTCACTTTTCGACCCATGTTTCTTTGGGAAAGTGATTTACTTTCATGGTCTGAACCACCCATTTGGAGAGTAGTCCAAAAATCACTCTTTAAACAACAATAATGTGTACAAGGGACGGTCTTATCACTACATGCGAATTTATCTGAGAAAAATTATAGTCGTATCCCAACGTTAACAAGTCCTTGTACTAAACGAACATTGAAAATGGTTCTAATTGTATCCCCGTACAAACATACACAGTAGCCGAATTCTGTTATGTTTGAACCACGACCAATCAATCGAAGATGTATTGAAAATTGAGATGTTCTATTTTTTATTAGGATACTAAACTTGATTGGTCCGTACATAAAGATCCAGAAACTATTGACTTGTTGGTTTCAACTTAATCATTCTTGATTTAGTCTAAAATTCAAAAATAATTATGTACGTCTTATGTGTTTTTTGCATAATGTCAAAATATAATAATGGTGATCGGAGATAGCTATAGGAATACCTGTTTTTAGGAAGTCTAAATGATAAATCGTTTTATTTTTGTTTTTCACAGATTTGATTCATGAGTTTAGCCAAAATAATTTCCACAAAGGCTAGACCTGAGTCTCCACATTTATTGGTTACCGGCGACCTTAAATAGATCATCGTTAAGGTCGCTGAAAAACGATGGATGCGGGCGGCCCAGGCCTTTGTGGAGATGGGGAGGCCTATGTCCAGCAGTGGACGTCTATTGGCTGAAATGATTATGACTAATTATGCAAACTTCACTACATAGTATAAAACAAAGTCGCTGTCGTCTGTCCGTCCCTATGTATGCTTAAATCTTTAAATTTACGCAACGTATATTGAAGCGGTATTCTTTAATAGATAGAGTGATTAAACAGGAAGGTTTACATGTGTATAATTAAGATGTTCATGATTGCATCCGTGTGAAGCCGGGGTGTGTCGCTAGTTGTTAATAAAATACAAGAAAGTACTACTGAGTGGGTAGCAGACATTGTGAAAATTACAACTTTAAAAAGAATGAAATTACGACGGCTTGTTTGTCAATAAGCGTTAACTGATAAAATGTTATTTACCAAAACAATAGGTAATTAATAATGCCACCGTACACTTAAATAATAATATATCGGTACCCAGTCCGTTCTCTTGTTGAGCAATGTCTGGCAATAATTTCTTCCCGGCTTCCTTACAATAGTAAAAGCCACGGTGGATCCTTTACTCGTCACGACCCGATTGTTACTTAGGCACCGCACCTTGATTTTAAACACATCAAGGCGCTACCCCCCATTGTATCACCAATAAATATAATAATGCATAATATAATCATGCTTATGCATGCTTGTGAACAGGTGCCGTTGCTGGGGGTCGGTTGGCTCGGGCGTTAGAAGGTTAGTATTGTTGATTAGATCTGGCTGATGTTTGGCCCTTTGCGACTATTGCGCGCGTTTGCTCTCACAAACTGTCTTATCACGGCCTTGTACCTAAAAATGGCGATCTAAAAAGAGCAACTACAGAGTTTCTTGCCGGCTCTTCTCTGTAGAACTGCATTCCGAACCGGTGGTAGATGGTAAATTTTAAATTAAATATTATTTTGTTGTTTGACTTGTCAAAAGAGCTCTAATGAGCCCACTTGATTAATTGAGTTTTGAATTTTGAATGATTTATTTATTTCCCGGGTTCGATTCCAGGGTCGGGGAATAATCTTTGTCTAAACCAGAAGCACTTGCTCTGAGTCTGTGTGTCATTTGTGTTCGTGAATTACATGTCTGTAAACTGGCCCCGCGGCACAGGTTAAACTAGAGCATGGGGTTTCGTTTTTTTTATAAAAAAACTGTGTAAAGGCGCTCAACAATTGGTAACTCACCTTTAACTACGGCAAGTACTTAATGTTTTTTTTTTAGTTTGGAACATCGCTGATAGCCGCATATGGCTATGATCAGCGTTACCGGATGAGAAATTTAATGTTCTAAACACTGACTAGACATACAAAAAATAAAATCATAACTGTTACGCAGCCACCATAAAGAGTCTTACTCAGCGTTATGCTGTTGCACTGTATGATCCTCCGCAAGACCCTGATCGTTGCTGCGTTTTACAGAAGACCTTGCTCGCTTTCATTAGGATAGAAAATGAGATGGTTTGAAATATTATATTATGTTTCCACCGCAAAATTTATATTGGAATAAATGAGTTAGCGAATACGCTACCCTTTTTCCACTTATGAGAATACCGACACATCAAACTTCCGTTCAAATAATAGCAAATTGGTAATATTTCCGGAATTCTAAAGGTTTAAACTAAAAGAGTCGATAACTATCTTCTTCGTGGGTAGTGCGTAATAAAATACACTTTGTTTTGCTCCATTCATATTTAATTCAATTAATTAGTATATTTACGATTTTTTTATTTATAAGTGATATGTACGTATAATTAAACGCTAGTCACATACTTGCTGGAGAGTTTCCCTTCACTTATATTCGGATTTCTTGCAAACCGTCACAGCCTTCGTCAGACGTTATGGAATCTGTTTTAAAATCTCAATCGCAACTAAAAGCACTATGTATGCAGCGAATGGATGAATTCCAGGCCGATTTGGAAAGGGCTACAGGATCCAATAGTGCAGCATCACTGGCAGCTGACTTCAACTCCTTTAGGAGTTTTATGATGATCACACTAAAGTCACTCCAAGATCAAATCAATATGCTAGCGCAGGAGGTTGACAAGCAGGAAATGCGTTCCAGGAGGAAGATACTCCTTTTTCATGGTATACCGGAGCAGGAGTCCGAAGACCCAGTGGCCACCGTAATCTCCGTAGTGACTAATAATTTGAAAATAGTCAATTTCTCTGCCGCTGATATCAGCCGTTGCCATCGTATAGGTAGTCACCTCACCTCAGCTAAGAAGCCCCGGCCAATCCTACTCAAAACACGTGACTTAAATTGTCGCAATGAAGTGTGGTCAGCTAAAAAGGCCCTCAAAGGTTCCGGTGTTACATTAGCCGAGTTCCTGACAAAATCCAGACACGACACATTTATGCGGGCAAGGCAACGCCTCGGGATAACAAAGTGTTGGACCAGAGATGGCTGTGTCTATGTGTTAACTCCGGACGGTAATCGGCTCCAACTCCGTGATATTACTGATTTGGATAACATCCCTGATCCAGCATTGCTCACTTCGGCCCCCTCCAAGACCCTTCCAACTGTGGGCAAAACGCGTCGCGGTGCTAAAGTGAGCAAGAAATAATGTCTGTACACTGCTGTTATTCTATCCTGTTGTTATTATCTCTGTTCATAGTTGTTATTGTATCTTGGTCTCGGTAGTTGATAACATGTATTTTTCTGTCCACTATTTGTCGTCACTTTTTTTGTTTACAATTTATACCATAGAAAGTTTCAATATTAATAAGTTAACTTAAAATATTCGTCAGGTACTTCAGTGTAATGATAGTAATTACTTTTCTTCTTTTTCTTCTCCGTTTTATTATGATTTGTATTTATCATATCAGTGACGGCTACTAATGTCATTGTTAGTATTCTACCACACACGGGCAATGTTGCCACCTAAAGATGACTTTTTTATACCATTGTTCCTATGTATCTACTAATTTTATTTTAATTATCTATAACCAGGTACTATTTCTTGATATATTTTATTAAAACACGTAGGTATTGTTCGGTGCCATGATAATCGTGCTATCTTTTACTCAACCAGCAGGTGATGACTAGTTTTTATGAGTTTAGGACCATATTTTATTGGTCAGCCACAGAAGCTTAGTACATTTATATATAAATGTAAAAGAGGTTGTGTTTTATATACGTAAATTTATATATTGTATTTATATTTTAGTAGTCCAATATTATATAAATAATAATATAGTGGTTTATTCAGTAGTTTTGTAGAATTTCATATAGTATGTCTGATTTAAACAGTAGCGATCTTTTCTTATCGTGTTCTTCATCCGATAGTATTGACAGCTTCGCGAGTATTACACCATCTCTTCACGATTCACTTGAGGAAGAATTCGGCAGCGTGCCTAATAATTTCAATGTTGTGCATATAAATGCTCAGAGCATTCCAGCTCATTATACGGACTTTGTAGTATCCATGAACTGTAAAAACTTACACGCTATACTTATATCAGAATCCTTTCTAAATCCTTCTCTTCCTTCTACTGCGTACACTCTTCCTGGGTTTCAGTTAATCCGTAACGATCGCACATGCAGTTCCTATGGTGGTGTAGCCATCTATTTACGGGATTCGATTCCATTCTCTATTGTCAGTAAGTCACCACAGCCCCCTCCTGCTAACACAGCTGAGCATCTATTTATCGATATTACACTCAACCACCGTAAAGTACTCTTAGGTGTATTTTATAGCCCTTCCCTGAAAATTAATAATTTTTCTTCTTTCGAAAATCTTCTCGAACAGTTATCTCCGTCTTATGATCACTCCATTATAATGGGTGACTTCAACACATGTCTCCTTAAGCACGACTCTCGAGCTCGCTTGTTTAATTCTACGGTTCTTTCATGTAATCTTAAAATATTACCTCTTTCGGCCACACATCATTCACCGAACTGTAATCCTTCACTTCTTGATCTAATCCTAGTATCTTCTCTTGATCACGTAGCCAAACATGGTCAGTTTAGTGCGGACGCATTCTCCTATCACGATTTGATCTTCATTTCTTATAAAATTCGCCCACCCAAAGCTAAAGCTAAATGTCTACTTCAACGAAACTTTGGTGCTATGGACCTTGAGACCCTTAGATTAGCCGCCATGGAGGTGGACTGGTCGAGGGTTCTGCTAGCGAAATCTGTCGATGACAAAATGTCTAATTTCAATGACTTATTGACGGAGTTATTCGATCAGTATGCGCCCATACGTGAAATAAAATTAAAACATCTCCCGGCACCTTGGTTAACAGACGATCTGAAGCGGCTTTTGGAAAAAAAAAATCAAGCAAAATCCAAATTTAAAACAGACCCGCGAAATAAATACCGCAACCGTTATATTAGGGCCAGAAATCGTGCAAATACAGCCTGTAGGGATGCTCAGAGACAGCATATTCATAAGTCAGTCGAGAATGGCGACCCTGCTAAAGTTTGGCGATTTCTTCGGTCTTTAGGTATCGGGAAGTCACGTCATGATGCTCCATGCAATGCAGTTGATTTAGATCAACTTAATCAGCAGTTTACGCAGTCGTCGGTGTTAGACGGTTCTGTCAAAGCAACTACCCTTCAATATCTTGAATCTCAGCCTACTGCTACACATGACTCATTTACGTTTACTGCTGTGTCAGACTCTCAAGTTAAAAAATATATTCTTTCCATCTCCTCGAATGCCATTGGAAGTGACGGCATTAGTCGTAAAATGATTATCCCCATCATTGATGTCCTTTGTCCAATAATTACCCATATCTTTAACTGCTCCCTGACTACTAGTATCTTTCCAACTTGTTGGAGGGATAGCCTAGTAACCCCTTTGCCCAAAAAACCTAACCCTTCATCCTATAATGATTATCGTCCTATCTCTATACTTCCTTTCTTGTCTAAGGTCCTTGAACGTATTGTTCAAGGGCAGCTTAGCGCATTTGTCACATCTAATAACATCCTCAATCCTCTCCAATCCGGTTTCCGTCCGGGTCATAGTACGACTACAGCTCTTGTCAAGATTTCTGAGGACATTCGCCAGGGTATGGAAAACCAGCAGCTTACCATTCTCACTCTTCTTGATTTCAGTAACGCTTTTACTTCAGTCGATCATGACATCCTACTTGCTACGCTGCGTTCTCACAACTTGTCCCCAGTAGCGATCGACTGGTTTCGTAGTTTCTTGTCTGGTCGCCGGCAACGTATCCGTATTGATGATCATTATTCCAACTTGTGTAGTGTTTCTGCCGGTGTACCGCAAGGAGGGGTGCTTTCTCCACTATTATTCTCCATTTTCATAAATTCCATTGCTGATGGTCTTCTATCTTCTTACCACCTATACGCCGACGATCTGCAAATTTACGCTCAGTCCGCCTTGAATGATCTGCCAACTGCTATCGATATTATAAATAAGGACATGAACCACATCTATAGCTGGAGTGCTTCCCATGGAATATCCGTTAATCCAGCCAAATCACAGGCCATAATAATTGGAAGTCCGTGGTTTGTCTCCCGAATCGACTACAATCAACTGCAGCCAGTCGTATTTAATGGATGTAATTTACCTTATCAACATTCAGTACGTGATCTCGGTATTATTTTTGACAGTACGCTATCTTGGAAAGACCAGGTAAACTCCGTAAGTAGGAAAATTTTTGCCGCTGGCGGTTCTCTTAGGCGACTACGCAATTTTTTGCCATATTGTACCAAAGTTTCGCTGGTACAGTCCCTCTTGTTACCTATTCTAGACTATGCTGATGCTTGTTATCTAGATATTAGCATAGAACGACTTAACAAACTTGAAAGGCTCCAAAACTATTGCATCCGATTTATCTTTGGCTTACGTAAATTTGACCACATCTCTGAATTTCGTTCACGGCTGGGGTGGCTTTCGGTACGCCATCGTAGGGATCTGCGTCTGCTATCGTTATTATATTCCATCCTTTTTGATCCTTCTTACCCTAGTTATTTGAAAGAACGGTTTTCATTTGTTTCCTTAACCCAATCTCGTGAACTACGTTCCTCAAATACATTACGTCTCAACATTCCTTGCCAAACCTCAAATTTCAGCTCTAATTCTTTCACTGCTCGAAGTGTCCTGCTCTGGAATTCTTTGCCGGATACTATTAGACGCGCTGATAACCTGAACATCTTTAAGAAAAGATTAAAAACTCATTTTGCGAATCTCGAACTAAAGTGTATTTAATATATGTATTATGTTTATTGTGTCTGTGTACATGCATATTTTATTATATATTAGTATACGTAGTTACTTATATTTATGTCCACATTATACGAGTACAGTATAATATGTAGGTTTACCATAGTTAAGATATTACATAAATCTGTTAAGACACTACCTGTTTACATCGTAGATGCTTCTTTCGCCTTAAGGTTGCCTGGAAGAGATCGCTTGTTAGCGATAAGGCCGCCTAAATGTACCTACTTTGTTATTTTCTAAATATGTTTTATGTTTACAGTATTTAATGTACAAAAAAGTGATAAATAAATAAATAAATAAATATCGTACGGCCCAGCTATATCGGGTCGTACAGTGTAAAAGTGCCACAGTGCCCGCAATTCGTTGTGACCGGTTATTGAGTAATGTACGATACTACACTTACACATTGCGGCATTCTTACGTGTATGCTGATGCTAAATTTGGTGATAAGCATTTGGGTTCCGGGCGACTTGATTTTGATTGGTAATATTAAGGAATTTGGAGTGGACCAAGTCGATTAATACAGTTAGGTAATCGCTGATACAATTTGTGGAATCAGCTAATTAAAAAATACCTATGTCAACACAGTTGTAGGCACAACTGACTTAAGTGTTTTCGGCAAATTGTACAGGGTGTACTGGCAACAGGAGCATGTTCTGGCCACACGCATAAATTTGATATTCATCGTCGTGTCGCCACCCCATGCAGTCCAGAGAGTGTGATAAGAGTCAACTAAACTAAATGATGTGGCAAACAACCTCTCTGGCCAGCGCCACTTCGCTCCGTGTCATTGGAGAAGATTCGACTCGGCAGCAGGAGCATCTTTAGGTTATGTTGGATATAATGAGTATTATGCTAAAATCACTATCACTATCACTACATATTTTAAAGCAAACTCGGTGTCGTCTGTCCGTCCCTATGTTTGCTTAAATCTTTAAAACTACGCAACGGATTTAGAAGCGGTTTTTTGTTATAGATAGAGTGATTCAAAAGGAAGGTTTATATGAGTAATAAATACATCCATAATATTGTAGAGAAACACTGATCAATTTAGAGGTTCATAATTGCACCCGTGCGAAGCCGCGCCGGGTCGCTAGTTAAATACATGTTAAAAAAAATTAAGTATTCACAACTTTTCAAAGACATTTAATCAACGACCATCCCATCTAAGTGGCGCATTTAATTTACCATTAAAAAAAGCCTAGAAACGTATTTCATTAATTCAACAAGCCAAACTGCCAATCAATAGAAACGTATTATCCATCGATTACATATTAAGCTTCATCAGAAATTACACAATCCACTTATATGACGAGTCTGGACAATAAAACTTCCAAAAAGACGAACACAGTCTATCTATCAATAGAAGCGGGCCCAAAACGTCGCCCTGAGGCAACCTATTAGACTGAGGAGGCGGCATGCTTCCAAAGTGGCGTCAGACGAGCTATAAATGGTCAATGATGACTATATGATTCTTTTAAATTAAAAAAGATAGGTAATTGATGTGTTTTAGTAAGGTTGCGTTGTTTATTGTCTTAGGAACACAGTTAAATGCTACAGCTACTAATCTGGGTTGTTCGTGATAAGTAAAACCGTTTATCCTAGGATATTCCTAATTTTATTGATTGTGTTTAAGTTCAAAATACTCTTGATTGTGAACCAAGTAAATTAACAAAGAATAGGCTGCATACAACTTTCACAAAGAGCGGTCTTATCGCCAAATGCTATATATTGCTTACAACCTGTATTTAGCTACTTTGAGAGAAACCTGATTTAATGTTGGAAGGTGATTGATTGGCATTTTCTGGTATGTAATGACATAAGAATCGAATCATAACATTAATTTTTGACCAGTCGGTTAAAACTGCAATTAATTCTCGCTTAACGCTACAATTACATTGTCTTGAACGTTATATAGTTAGTACAATTTGATTAACTCTAATGGCTTCCTCAATTAAAATGCGTCTTACATAGTTAAAATTGATATTTGCTAATTTATTATTTCCGATTCCAGTGTTTTGAACACGTTTCGCACTCCTTTAGTTTTGATGTCAGAGCCGAGTACATTTCTTTGAGAGTAATGTGAGTAGTAAGTAGAAGTTAGACCACCAGTAAGTTAGAAGAAATTAACCCGCCAGTAGTGAACAGCTGGCGAGACGGATTAACACAAGGGTTTCATTCAGATTTCCTTCTCTTGCGAACGATCGTTATCTTAATTCAGTTCCACATTGAGTGTGTCGTTAGAATGGACTTAAGGAAATGACAAAGCAGACAACTGGGTAGGTTCTCGTAGGTAGGTAAGAGAAGGAAAAGTTAATACGAAAACCTGTGGCCAACTATCTGGCTAGCATGGCACAGTACGTCGTCGTCGTCGTTTCAGCCCATGAATGACCCACTACTGAGTCGGGCCTCCTCCAAATTCATGGAGGGAATGTAGCCTACTGTGCCACGTTGGCAAGACGGATTGGTACAGGGTTTGTATCAACCCGTATCACAGAACGCTAATTGTCATTTAAATAGAGGAGTCCCGTATAAGACCCACTGGTCTTTTATGATCTAGAATAAAATAGAAGCAAGCTACAATTTAACTGTAAAGTCCATGTTACTAGTAAGCTTGCATACTCCGCTGCTGACTCCCGATGCCGTATAAACTAATGGATTCAATCAAATCAATCAGTATTGCATTGCTAAGAGTTCCTTCTCAATGCCAAACGTTTACTTGCTAACATCCAATCAAGTAGACCAAGAGGTTCACATCTATATAAACAAAACAATGTTTAATGTAACCTTTAGAGAGAGAGTAAAACTTGTGTACAATAGTTTCTAGCTATAATAAATGATTTAAGTCATTAGCACTATTTTAGTTACATCAGCCCATAAATGACCCACTACTAAGTCAGACCAACTCCAAACTCATGGAGGGAAATAAGCCTACTTTACTACGCTGGCAAGACGGGTTGGCACAGGGTTTGTATCAAGTTTTCCTAACCTTGCAGGTAGGTGATCTGCTTATTGCGTTCCTTCAGTCGCCACTTACATCATACCCAACCAATCAAATACTTAAACAGACCTCACTTCAAAGAGAGAAAGGAGGAGCGTCCTTCGTTCCATTAGTGACCTATTACTCTTCAGGGTTTAGTGTGTTTTCTAATCCATCCATCACACGGAAAGCACTTTTAAAATTTCAAGTCCCGCTGATGTAGTGACGGATTTAGGATACATAGTGTCACCACCCTATTGCATGCTGTGGGTGTCGTAAGAGCCGACAAAAGGAAATGACAAGGCTTTAAACCTGGACGGAAACTTGTAATAAAACCGTGTTTCAACTGGTCTGGCGAGCGTAGCGCAGTAGGCTTATTTCCCTCCATGAGTTTGGAGAAGGCCTGTAATTACCCTCCCTGGAGGAGGACTTCCGACTCAGCAGTACATGTACACAGTACAGAACATCGGTTTAAGCAGATATGATAGAAGTGTCGCAATCGGAATTTGTTATTTATTGACAAATTGTCACATTATAATGATGACAAAGTTCAAGAAACAATACAGGTTTTTTTAAAAGTGGTCCACAAATGCGGGACTTATATTTTTTTATCGACAATCTAAATTCAAATTCAAAGCATTTATTTTGTTTAGATCATGATGGACACTTACAAAATAGACAACATATTGTTCATAACAATATTATACAAGGATTTCCACGAAGGCTGGTCATTCATCGCTTTCCGGCGACCTTAACCAGGTCGACCGTGCGGGAGGCCTATGTCCACCAGTGAACGTCATTAGGCTGAAATGATGATGATATTGTACAATAAAACATTCGATCGGTTATCACCAGTTCGGAACGCGACGATAATTCTGGCAATCTGTTATTTTATGTTGCTGCCTCTCTGCCTACCTCATAGGCAGTTAATTCAAGCACTTACATGCAAGAATGGGAACAATGCATATTGTTTGTTATCGATAATTTGGAGCCAATGTAAGGTCATTGCAAGGTATGCAGTAGATGCTAGTGGGAGGAAATAGTTGACGAATAGCACTGTTATTTGGACGTAAAGGTCAGTGGCAATCAAATACCGTATTGGCAAGTTCTTTATAAATATAACTATTGCCGCTGCGGTAAATGGATGGTTTTACGGTTTTGGCCGTGTTGTTTTATTTGAACCCCAACGTTTCAGATTGCTGTGTGCAAGAATTTTTAAAACCAGCTTTTTCCACTCTTACAGGGTGTTACAAAAACCCTACAGCCATTCCACGTAAGAACATAGACCTAATCAATAGAAGCAGTTCTATGTTTAAAACTTTTCCTATCTTGCATTATGAGCTAGTCTTTTTTTAAACAATACCAATTATTTGAAAAGCAAAGACTACTACAGAGTTTCTTGCCGGCTCCTTTCTGCAGAGTAGTATTCCGAACCGGTGGTAGTTTCACCTATATAGCGGGAACAGTTTATAAACATGAAATTAACGAACACACCTGACACCCAGACTCGGAGCAAGTGCCTCTTATTTAGACAAAGACACTTGCCCGACCCCGGATTCGAACCCGGGACCATGAGATGAATCTAACCCCTGGGCAGGCTTCCTTAGGTACTTAGGTTAAATATTGTTCTATGTTTCCTAGTTACATCATTTTGGGCATCCGCGGTTATGAGGCACACAAATACAGACAGGTGGGCAGCGAACCTTGTACGCTTCCGTTATGCGTGGGTGGATGCACAAGAAATAAAGATGGATGGTGTTTGCCTTATCTGGAATTGCGACTATTTTTCTTCAAACTCGGGCTCGAAACGCTTTTGAGTGTTCGATATAGATACTTATAGTTTTTATTTTGGACTATACTACTACTCAGTTGATAAATTACCCACTGCTACCAATTAGCTGACTGTACCACGCTGGGGCGATGGGTTGGCAAAGGGATTTTTTTCAAGTTTTCCTTCTCTTGCGGCTTGGTTTTCGTCATTAAATATCCTTGGACATTTCACACAACGCCATCTCGTCCCAAGCTAAGCAACTTAATGCTTGTGTTATGGTAACGAGATGGATGATAAACTACTTATATACATTTTTTTTTTGTAAATACATACATATTATAGATAGAAATGACACCCAGACTCCGAGCCAGTGCCTCTGGTTTAGACAAAGACACTCGCCCGACCCCGGAATCGAACCCGGGACCCGTTGATCCAAAGGCGGCACATCTAACCACTAGACCAAGGAGGCAGTCATTGTCATCTCCTTTTGTCGGGTGTTACGACACACTCAGGATGGAATAGGATGGTGACATTATGTATTCTAAGTCACGACACTGGCTAAATAAATCACTAATAAATATAGAGGTACGTAACAAATCAAATCAAAACTCATATAATCAAGTTGGCTCATTATAGCTCTTTTGACAGGTCAAACAAAAAAAATAAATTTTAAAATTTACCATTTAAAATTAATTATTTACCATCTGTTCACGCAAAAATTACCTACCTACTTTTTAATTGACTTTTTTACGTTTCCTACCGCCATAACTTACGTATCAGTTCGCATTAAAGAAGCACGTACAATCACCACAACACGTATTTTTAATCACCTGGAAGAATTAACCCAAAAACCTAAGACTTGAACGCAATCCTGCACACCATCTACCACCGGTTCGGAATGCACCTCTACAGAGAAGAGCCGGCAAGAAACTCTGTAGTTGCTGTTTTTAGATCGCCATTTTTGGGTACAAGACTGGTTATAAGACAGATTTGTGAGAGCAAACTCGCGCAATAGTTCCAAAGGGCCAAACATCAGCCAGATGTAGTCGACAATAGTAACCTTCTAATGCCCAAGCCCATTCCGGTTGGATCGTTTAATAGTACAAACGTCACAATTTTTGCTCCAAGATTATAAAAACATAACTGCTTAAACACTGAACAAAACTATAAACTGTGCAAGTGAATAGAACAATACGGACTAATAGTGCAAATAAAGTGGTATAAACCTTGTGTATTTTGCTCCGAACAAATTATGCGCAAAAAACCTTTGTGATAATTTAACCTATAAACAATAGTGGTCTGACATTTTATACAAGTGCTACCAACATCAGAGATTAAAATATCACGTTTCGTTACACGCAATCTATAGTTCAAGTGTTGCCACAGTTACAAATAAATTTCTACCAAATTATTAAGAAGAAAAAAAAAAAAAAAAAAAAAAAAAAAAAAAAAAAAAAAAAAAAAAAAAAAACTACCAAATTGAGGGAGTTTTGTTATTAAAAAAACGAATTCATAAATTTAAAATGGACGAGCAAATGCAATTGCTATTTTCAAAAATAAAACAAGAAATGGATAAGCAAACAACAACCCTTACGGATTCAATCACAAAAGCGGTCTTAAAAGAAATGGATGATAAGTTAAGGCCAATTATAGAAGAAAATTCGTTTCTAAAAAATGAAGTAGAGAAATTAAATGAGAAAGTAAAACGCCTAGAACTTGGCAAAAAGGAGAACAATTTAATATTCTACGGCTTCGAGGAGTCGAATGAAAATATTAACTTAGTAGAAATGGTATCAAAAACTTTAAGCGATTCAGGTGTCGAAGTGCATAAAACAGATATTAACAAAGCGTTTAGAATTGGCAAATTAAAAGAAAAAGCACGACCAATTTTAATTAATATGCTAAACGTGTGGAAGAGGGATGAGATTTTGCGAAATAAGAAAAAGCTGCCAAATAGTATTTACGTTAAAGAGGATTTCAGTAAAGAAGTTTTAGAAAAAAGGAGAGAACTAATACCTCAGTTAAAGGAAGAACGGAAAAAGGGACGTATAGCATACATCAAATACGACAAACTGGTTTTTAAAGGTGAAGCAAGTGGGATGCGAGATAAAAGAAAGAGACAGCAATCTACCTCACCAAAGACAAAGAATGACACTGAAAATGCCCCGCCAAAAATAAACAAAATAAATGCCTTCGAAAGGATGTACAGGAACAGAGCTCAATCAACATCCGATATAAATAAAGAATAGCAATTAACACACATCGGAAACCGGAAGATCAGAACAAATCAACGAAAACGAATTAAAAAGACAAACAAAACAACAACACCTCCCCCAAGCCGGCTGGTCACCGTGGGGGATATTGACCAATCCCTTCCAGCTACAATAAAAGAAAATACCAATAACACCAAACCACTAAACATACTAGAAAATAGGAAACTATATATTTGTACATTAAACTGCTTAACACTGAGAACACAAGAAAGACTTACCGAATTAGAGTTAGCTCTTTCAAAAATAAAATGGGACATAATAGGTTTAAGTGAAGTAAGAAGATTAGGTGAAAGCATTGAAGATCGAAAGGATTACGTCCTATACTATATAGGGGAAACAAAGGGAAGTTACGGTGTCGGCTTCATGGTTAAAAAAAACTTAGAAAAAAATATTGAAGAATTTATAGGTATATCTGAGAGAATAGCTGTACTCAATATGCATCTGCCGGGCTACAGACACAAATGGTCGATTATTCAAGTTTATGCTCCCACTGAACAACAAGACGAACGGGTTAAAGACATCTTTTATGATCAGCTGTCATCAGTCTTACAAGATGCACACAAAAACGTTATGGTAATAGGAGATTTTAATGGTAGAATTGGTTCTCAACGAACTGGTGAAGAAAATATAATAGGTAAATTTGGCCGAGGTAGAAGAAGTAAAAATGGAGAAAGAATGGTTAAAATGGCACTGGAAAACAATATTGCATTCATGAACAGTTTTTTTAAAAAAGCTCCGAATAAAAAGTGGACCTGGTTATCTCCAGATGGATCATACAGGAACGAAATAGATTACATAGCAACGAACAAAAAAATCTTTTTCCATGATATAAGCATTTTAAACCAATTTAACTTTAATACCAACCACCGGATAGTGAGAGCAGTAATAAATATCACTGAACCGAAAAAGAGTAGGAAAAAATACAATGCAAAAGCCAACTTTATAAATACACAACAACAAAGTTTCATAAATACTCCTAAAAATGGAATAGAAGATAAATATAACAATGAGATAAAAGAAATATATGGACCACTGTTCAACAAATTCGTAAAGCCTAAGACAACCCATACCGAAAATGACACTAAAACATTAATAGAAGAAAGAAGAAAACTTTTAAAACTTGGAAAAGACAAAGAAAATCTAAAGGCCATATCAGAATTAAGTAAAAAAATAAGTAACAGCATAAAAAAAGACAGAACTAAGAAAAGAACGAATGTACTTAATTACCATATAAACAAGACAGGAGGAGTTAAAAAAGCTTTGAAAGAACTGAAGCAGGCGAAAAAATGGATCCCAAGTATTAAAAATAAGACGGGGAAACAGCAAACAACAAGAAAAGCTATAATACAGACAGCAACTGACTTCTATAGAAAACTTTATGCAGCACAAAGAAATACTAGAGACTCAAATATAAACCTCGATGATGACGACATGGATGAAGACATACCAGTTTTCCTACAATCAGAGATAGAAAAAGCTGTCAACAGTCAAAAGAACAACAAAGCTCCTGGACCAGATCAGATTTCAAATGAAATGATCAAAATCTCAATTAGAGTACCGGAAACGCTAAGAAAACTCACGGACATATATAATTCTATTTTAAGCTCAGAATGTATACCAACGCAATGGACCAGGAGCACAATTATACTATTACACAAAAAAGGGGATAGGAACATTATAGAAAACTACAGGCCTATAAGCCTTATGTCGAATATTTATAAAGTGTTTTCCAAATTGATATTGAACAGAATAACAGGAATAATGGACGAACAACAACCTATAGAACAAGCTGGTTTCAGAGCGGGGTTTTCAACTACTGATCACATGCATGTTATCAAACAGCTAATAGAAAAATGTCAAGAATACGGTAAAGCCTTGTACATCGCATTTGTGGACTATAGTAAAGCATTTGATTCAATAGAACACGATTCGCTGTGGACGGCTCTAATCCAGCAGGGAGTGCCAAAAAAATACATACGTATAATTAAAAATATATACGCAAATAGCACAGCGCAAATAAAACTGGAATCAACCGGTGAAGAGTTCCCAATAGCCAGAGGTGTAAGGCAAGGAGATCCGCTATCGCCAAAACTTTTCTCAGCAATCTTGGAAAGCATATTCAGAGATCTAGAGTGGGACAATTTTGGCATTAACATCAACGGTAGACAACTTAGCCACCTAAGATTCGCTGATGACTTAGTCTTGATAACTGACAACGCAAATACCCTTCAACATATGCTACAACAGCTGACTGAGGCAAGCAGAGTAGTTGGTCTTTCTATAAATAAATCAAAAACTAAATTAATGACAAACAGAGAAGAAATATTCATAAACGTAGACAATGAAGATATTGAATATGTCAAAAATTATACATATTTAGGGCAATTAATGTCTTTTAGAGACCGGACAGACATAGAAATAGAAAGCAGAGTGGCATGTGCTTGGAAAAGATACTGGTCCCTTAAAGAGGTATTTAAAAGTAAACACTTGCCTATGAAAGCCAAGAAAAAAGTGTTTAATTCTTGCATTTTGCCATGTCTTACGTATGGGTGCCAAACATGGGCATTGAATCAAAAACATCTTTTAAAACTAAGATCGTGTCAAAGGGGAATTGAAAGGAGTATGTTGGGTGTGACGCTAAAAGACCGCAAAAGAGCAGCAGACATTAGAACTACAACTAAGGTCGAAGACGTACTAAAGAAAATAAGACGGTTAAAATGGCGATGGACAGGACATATGATAAGGGAAAGCAGAATGAAATGGACTAAAATTATAACGGAATGGCAGCCACGTGATGGGAAAAGAAAAAGAGGCAGGCCAGCTAAAAGATGGACAGATGATATCAAGATTATTGGAGGGACAATCTGGTCTAGAAAAGCTGTCAACAGAGAAGAATGGAAGCAGCTGGAAGAGGCCTATGTGTCACTGGACACGCTGACCACTGAACCGGAAAACCCGATGTATTAGATTTAAGTTAAAAAATTTTTCGAATGTGTGTAAATTCATTGTTTAGTATCAGCAATAAAGGCTAATAATAATAATGCCCAAGCCAACCGACCCCCAGCAACGGCACCTGTTCACAAGCATGACGCATGCGGCAGCCATCGCCCTCCCCAACCATATTGCATATAACGAATAGTTATGTGTAATAAGTGTGTGACTTATATAGCAATTTAGTAAGTTCTGCCTGGGATTCCGTATTTCGTAAGCATAACTCGGAATCGGTCACTCAAAGTGAACCATTAGTCACTATATATCCGCGAGGCTCGCGGCCAAGAGGATGTCCAGGACCTTGAATAAAGATAATCCTATTCTTTTGCACTTGTGTTGTGTATGGTACTTGAAGATTGATTAACGATCGTTTGGATCGTTCTGTTTTTGTACCAAGTTTGCTAGGAAAAGTATAATTTATTATTCACTAAGAGCGAACGCACATTGAGCTACTGGAGGCGACCACATTTTTTTTTATATTATAAGACGGCACACGAGCAGGCGGTCCACCTGATGGAAAGTGGTCACCATCGCCCAGGACATCTGCAACATAACGGGAGAAGATGCGTTGCCGGCCTTTAAGATGCCTGTATACACCTCTTTTGAAGAGCCCCATGTTGTAGCGCGGAGGAAACACTTCGGGAGGTAGATCATTCCACATCTTGCACGTGCGCGGTAAAAAAGCTGGCGATGCACGTACAGTTGCTGAAAACTGTATATCCAGCCGATGTGGATGAAATTTCTCCGAGTGCCGCAGGGTGCGATGACGATGGCACCAAGCTGAATAATTCCTCAGAACATTCTCCCGTGTACAGTCGGTCTATGACACAAAGTGATCCAACGTCTCTCCTGAGACCAGGAACATTCATACGCACACATTAGAACGACTAGTGGCCGCCACAAGTTGCGGACGCGTTTCTCCATACATTTGTTTAGCATCGGTGCACATCGAGCGTTTGAATGGCTGCGTCCGAGCCACAAGCTGCCGGAGTCGACCGCGCTTGCTACTTGTAGCCGCGTTTTGTAGTTAGTTCGACTCGCGCGCACACACGGCCACAGTCGCCGGCCAAACACTGGAACAACTACCGCAAGGGGCTGTCCATTAATCACGTGATGTTTTTTTTATCATTTCTTAACCCCTCCCTCCCCCCAGGTGATACGTGGTGAGGTTTAATACTAGCCCCCCACCATCTATAAAAATCACGTGTATTTTTTAGTACCTACAGAGAATCTTACACTAAAAGGTAACATCAATACACGCCTCATTTCAGCCTAGTGGTGGATTCCAGCAGGCTGAATCCTTCTTCTAAATATATAAATCTTCAAACCAAAACTGGTACTTTTCAATTATCTGCATGCTTTAGCCTTTTTTACGATGGAAAATACGATGTCCGTGTAGTGGCGGATTTAGAATACACAATGTCACCAACCCACACTATCCTGTGGGTGTCGTAAGAGTCGACTAAAGGAGCGTAAGGGTCAGCGCCGACCAGCGGAGTGGCGGCGAAGAGGCGGCTTTTTCAGTAACAATTTAATTTCAACCTAAAACGCTTCAGAATACAACAATACAAACCAAAAAAAAAAGGTTACTCAAAAAGCCTCTTCGCCGCCACTCCGCTGGTCGGCGCTGACCCTAAGAGGCAGATCACCTAGCCGTATTATAAGGAAAACTTGATAGAAACCCGTCTTGCCAGCGTGGCACAGTAGGCTAATTTCCCTCCGTGGACTTGGAGGAGGCCCGACTCAGTAGTGGGTCATTTATGGACTGAAACGACGTTGGAAATGCTCATGGATACCCAGCCGCTAAGCGTCAGCCGGGTTATGTGGGACCTCGAGGCGCGGAAACATGGTAAAATTGCGTCCCAACCTACCCACTAAAACCCCAAAAGCGAAATATCTTCCTCGCGTTTGTCCCAAGGATACATCGTAACAAAAGTAATTTCTTTTTTCTCACGTGGAACGTGCGTTCCAAAGTTGGCAACACCCTACATCGGTTATTTTTTTTTTTACAAAATTTTTTTTCTTTTGTGAGAAATCTTTACCCTTCATAAGAGGTAATTTTTTATACGGGGCCCCACCAAGGCACGCTATGCCCCTGCCCTCAGGATAGTATGGGTTGGTGAAATTGTGTATTCTTACATATATGGCGGTCCAATGAAAAGCAAGGAAGATATTAGGAGGAAGAAGATTGAACCCCACGCGGGCAAATTTGTCGTTGTGTCTAACCTAAAACAGATCTATGAGCAATCGATCGACTAGCAAACACTGACTACAACGTTCAAGAATATGGTCATACAACCGTCTCCTTTGTACTTGGCGAGTTAAAGACCTTGCCAGACGGTCACCTGTGTCAATACAATGACATCACTGAGGAAACCGTGTTGCTACAATTTAGCTGTGACATGCTTATTTGCTTAGAGGAACATGGTACCGTGTGTTGATGTAATTAGATTAAACGATGTCATCACCCGATATCGTTCTGAGAGTGTCGTAAAAGGCGATTAAACTCAAACTCAAAATGAACTTTATTTACGTAGGTTTTATCACAAAACTCTTATAAATCGTCATATTTACAGTTACCATTATCATCATCTTACGACCCCTGTCCCACGCCAGGTGGCAGTCTCCGTAAACACCTATCAGTCGTCATATCTACAGTCACATCACAGTTCATACACAATTTCTCATGCTTACAATCCATCCATCTCTCTTGATCTTCCACAACCCTTACGTCCAACCACATTCATGCTGAAACTACCACCGGTTCGGAATGCTGCTGTTCAGAGAAGAGCTGGCAAGAAACTGTAGTTGCTTTTTTCATAAGGATCGTTAAAGGCTACTACCTACCTAGCCACCTAGCCGCAAGAGAAGGAAAACTTGATACGAACTATGTGCCAACTCGTCTTGCCAGCGTGGCACGGTAGATAGTGCAGATAGTGTTACCCGAAAGGCAGACGACACGCGACAGTCGTTCCGTGTCAAAAACGGCGTTAGTTTAAAAATGTCACATAGAAAATAGAATATATCAATGATTCTTTGGTAAAACCGGTATGGAGCTAACTGTGGTCGGTGATAGAGACGAATATTTTGTGGTTGAAACGAAGGCTGCTTAGTCCGGTATTTGAAAATGAATACTCATATAATGTCTCATATGGCCCGTGAGGTAACAGCACATTTGTCTCGTTGGTCTAGGGGTTGGGTGTGCTGCCTTTGGAGCAACGGGTCCCTGGTTCGATTCCGGTATCGAGCAAGTCATCATCATCATCATTTCAGCCAAAAGACGTCCACTGCTGGACATAGGCCTCCCCCAAGGATTTCCACAAAGGCCGGTCCTGGGCCGCCCGCATCCACTGCTTTCCGGCGACCTTAACCAGGTCGTCGGTCCACCGTGTGGGAGGCCTACCAGCACTGCGCCTTCCGGAACGCGGTCGCCACTCGAGAACTTTTCTGCCCCATCGGACATCGGTCCTGCGAGCTATGTGCCCTGCCCACTGCCACTTAAGTTTCGAGCAAGTGTCTTTGTCTAAACCAGAGGCTCTTGCTCTAAGCCTGGGTGTCAGTTGTGTTCGTGAATTTCATGTTTGTAAGCTGCCCCGCGGTACATGTCATTACTAGTGCAGAGGTTTCAATTAATAAAAAAAAATGTAAGTGACGCATAATCTTTGTACCACTTTTTTACGAAAATTGCGCGATCTCTTTATGAAATATCCGACGCTTATAGTTTACGAGTTTAAAGAGATGGAGAGCAGAGTGCTAATATTTACTTTAATTGTGCAAAATTGCACAGGAAAAATCATTACGCACACTACCATGTATTTGACACACACACGCAACCTATACAAGACCCACTGCTAAATCGGGCCTCCTCTAGTTACCGAAAGGTTTACCCTACTGTGCCACCCAGTTGCACGGGTTGGCACATCGTCATTTTCGTATCAAGTTTTCCTTCTCTTGCTAGCCTTTCGACCTTGTAATTTCCTTTTGTCGTTGAAATTAAACACTTTTTAACGGAATTATCGCCTATACATTTCTTTGTTCGGTTCTTACGACACCCTCAGGATAGAATGGGATGGTTACACAATGTATTCTATATCGCTCGCGTAGATATTGTTGAAAATACCAGTCCTTGTGGTATATAGGATTATCAAATCGGATCTTTAAGTAAAAGCTATGTAAAAATCAATGTGAATTTTACTGTTTTTTTAAACAAAATCTAATCCGTATGGTCAATCATATTAATAATATATTTTGCCTCAACAAACATTCTGACATCTAACACTTCTTGAAACCGTTAGCAGTCACGTCTGGTTATAAAAGATTGGCCTGTCTTATCAATGCATCAGAATATTAAATTACAATTCAAGGAACATATCAAAGCAATGTGGCTTTGTGGTTTCTATTGAATAGTTAACCAAGAGCAGCGTCTTTACCATCATGTCGACCCATTAAATACCCACTGATCACTTGAGCCTCCTCCAGTTTCGCAGAGGTAAGCCCACTGTGCCACGGTCGCCTGGTTTCATAACAATATGTCATCAGCAGCCATTACTGGTAGCGGTCAGCTTACGGTCGGTTAAAACCTTTTTCCTGAGCCGGTCAGAAGCGCGCCAAAATTATTTTACCTCACTATCACTACAGAGTATAAAACAAAGTCGCATTCTTCTGTCCGTCCCTATGTAGTTATGCATAAATCTTTAAAACTACGCAACGGATTTTGAAGCGGTCTTTTTTAATAGATAGAGTGATTCAAGGGGAAGGTTTATATGTATAACCCACCCCGCTTTGCACGGACGAAGCCACTAGTAATATCATAATTTAAGGTGGTAATCATAGTTCGTTTCAGCCCATGAATGACCCACTACTGAGTCGGACCTCCTCCAAATGTATGGAGGGAAATTGTCCTACTGTGCCACGCTGGCAAGACGGGTTGGCACAGGGCTTGTATCAAGTTTTCCTTCTCTTGCGGCTAGGTGATCTGCCTCTTCCGTTCCCTTAGTCGCCTCTTACGACACCCTCAGGATCTGAATCCGTGATCGTAAATCCGTCACCACACGGACCAAAAATAAATAAATAAATATCCTTGTACATTTCACATAACGCCATCTCGTCCCAAGCTAAGCAACTTAATGCTTGTGTTATGGTAACGAGATGGATGATAAACTACTTAAATACATTTTTTTTTGTAAATGCATACATATTATAGATAGAAAACACCCAGACCCGGAACAAATACTTGTAGGTCGTACAAATATTTCTTCCGTGCGGGGATCGAACCCGCGACATGCTGCGCAGCAGTCGATCGCTCAACCACTGCGCCAATCGTGTCGACACTGCGCCAATACATACATATTATAGATAGAAATGACACCGAGACTCCGAGCCAGTGCCTCTGGTTTAGACAAAGACACTTGCCCGACCCCGGAATCGAACCCGGGACCCGTTGATCCAAAGGTACATACATACTTTAAACGAATGTGGTAAAAATAAAAACTCAGCCCATAGATGACCCACTGCTGAGTCGACCCTCTTACAGTTGGATTTGGCCTACTATGCCACGCTGACGCCTGACGGGGTTTCGTATCAATTATTCATTCTCTTGCGGATACCTTATCGGCCTTGTCATGTCCTTTTGCCGGCTCTTACTCCTTAGGATGAAATGGGGTGATGACATTATGTATTCTAAATCCGTCACCACAAGGCGACAGTCTAGCTAGTGTCTTCTGAACTTCTTAATACCTAATTGGCTGTATGTGGCGTCTGGTAATAACGGAGACCAGTCCGACAAATATAACCCTCCTACGCATGTTACTCACCCCAAGAGTCAATAATCCCAACAAAAACTACACAATGAGTAGAAATTGTTCTCTGAATGATGTCACGCACTATCATTACAATTATTTGGCACAAGAAAATAACGCTAATGATAATCATAATGACGGACATGTATTATTTTAAGTCGACTTCAAAAAGTTCTTCATTTGGTTGTATGTTTTTTTAAGACCAATGACAAATTCAGCAGAATGAAAATGTACTATATTTGAATAAATTCTTGCGAACGCTGTCAAATAGTCAAAAAGTAAAAATAATTAATTATTTAGTTTTTACCATCGGTTCAATGTGCCATTCCACAGAGAAGAGCCAGCAAGAAACTCCATGGTTGCTCTTTTAAATAAAAGGGTAACAATGATGGTGGTACAAACAAGTCTGACAGGTTAGTGAGAGCAATTACACGTATAAACATCTACCATAAAATTAAATATCCAAAAAAATATAATATAAAAACTGTGAAATTACATAGATTGTGAATTACATGGTGCGTGCTGAAACTGCACTCACATACTGTGGACAAAACTTCACTATTGTAATGGCTGAAAGATCAGAGCTCGACTTCAACACAACTGACGTTAGTCCCATGTGTCACTATCTGATAGAACTATCTATTAACTTGATAGTACGCTTACGCGCAGTAGGCTAATTTCCCTCCATGAATTTGGAGGAGGCCCGGCTCAGTAGTGGGTTACTCATGGGCTGAAACACAACACAACGCTTTTTAATTAAACCAGACATCATTTCAAATGCGAATGAAGATGTGCCTATAAAGTGCCAGCATGTTTTATATGTGCCTCCCATTATAAATATAGTTTTCGTAGATGTTACTGTCCGTATTCCGGCCCATAAAACACTCACTGCGAGCTAGGCTTACTGCACATGGATGGTGAGCAATTAACTTTGTAGATACATTTTCTCTTACAGCGCCTTTAAGATAGAATGAGTTGGTGACACTATTTCTTTTAAAACTGAAACCACTACGATGAAAATTTAGCAATAATGTACAATATTCTCCTTTCTTGACTAACAGTTGATGTGATACTCAGATTTTAGTACATACAATATAAGCACGCCTCTTTCCCGTAGGGGTAGGCAGAGACCACTTCTTTCCACTTGCTACGATCCTTACATACTTGTTTCGCTTCGTCCACTTTCATTATTCCCTTCATACATGCTCTTCGGCTTAGGGTACTCTTGACCTGGCCTTTTTTCAAGACGTCCCTGATTTGGTATTGAAACGTCCGCCTAGGTCTTCCCCTTCCAAAACTTTCATTCACACTCGCCTTATACACTTTTTTTCGTCAATCGATCTACATTAATTGTCTCAACATGGCCAAACCATCTCAGCATACCTTTCTAAATTTTTGTCACTACATCTTCTTTCAGACCACAGCGCTTCCTAATCTCACTATTTCTTATCCTGTCACTCAGTTTAACTCAGTTTAGATTTTAGTACTAACTGATATATATATACTACTAGTTTAAATACCAAAGGATGATGTCATCCTTACCTCCACTCATTTACTTTGATGGAGAAAAGTGTCAAACGTCTCCTCGCTGTTTCTTGCCAGATAGATCCATGAAAATCTCAATAAATGGGATTTTATTTTTCACTTTAGACTCCACATCATTACATCACATCTCTTTTTTAGATGAAATCGTATTTCCTTATGATAAATACAATTGGGCTTAGAAGTGGCCCTTGAGTGACACATGAAATATTGTGGACCACACGCTGAAATCCAAATAACTCGTTTAGGTAAAGAATAAATCAGTCAAATAATAGATACTTAGATCAGTGATATTATTGTTACAAGGATCAATATTATGATATACATACTTAATGGCTGAAACATATTTCGTTCGTTCATTAACCCTGACATTGAAGCATCTAAAGATGTCTTCTTGATAATATATATGTAATTAAAAACATCTCGTTAAAACAAAGTAAGTGATAAAAATAACAGAATAAAAAACGAAACAAGTAATTCTCGCATGCGATATATATCCCAAAAGGATTAAAAAGTGGTCGAAAGCTGTTTGCGCCGAAACAGCGCGCTAAAAATAGGCGTGAGGCAAGAGGCCGTGACGATATACTCGATAAGCCTTACACGACACTTGAAACAAAACCACCTACTGAGATGCTAAAAGGACCAGCAGTTTTACAGAATGTAACAGAGTAGATACTATAACCTAAGGAACTGATCTGGACGGACTGCATTTACATATACATTGCTTGAACAGTATTAGCCAAAAAGGAAATTTGAAATGTTGGCTATTTTTTAATCTTGGATGACGGAATTACCCCCTGTGTCACAGCAAAATAATAAAAACACCCGAGAAACATAGTTGCACTGACTTAGTGTACTGTTTTCACAAGTTAGTGAGACAATAATCATGATAGCTAGTCCAACTCATCATTTCAACTCATGTACAGTTTAATGCTAACTAAATTTAAGTTGTTTATATTGTTGGTACCACCATTATTATTGCTTTTATTGTTTAAAAGAGTCAACGTTAAACTTTTCTCCAGTCCTACTGCCATGGCCCTCTAAGCCTTTAAAATCACTAATTTATTTGAAGCTCTTTGTATTATAATAAAACATGCTGTTTTCATTTTATTCGAACTTATTGTGCCATTCTGACTGTGCAGATTAACAAAATATATTTTAAGAAAAACCATTAAAATGATCACTCCACGATATTATTAAACGTAATAAAATCTTTTATAGCGTTCTGCCGAAGTATGCCCAACTAAATACAAACTAATACGATAAGATTAATGATAATTCGTTTTTGCTTATAAATTGAACAAATTAGTTTTATTGAAACATCTACGTTTTACAGATAATAAGATTTATTGAAGTTAGTATCTATTCAACCGTTTTATTGGATTTTTGTCGTTAATACGATAATTTTATAAAAAGTCGTTGGATGTCTGTTCATCGCCCTTGAAATCTTGTATATTTATGATCACCTAGTACATTTAAACGTTGTTGAGTGATATTATTATTGAGATTAAAGTTAACTAGAGTGACCGACGTAGCTTGCACAGTTGAAGTGGCAATGGCCAGGCCACGTGGCCCGAAGAACAGATGGCCGCTGGGGCATAAAAGTCTTGGAGTGGCGTCCACGTATGGGAAAGAGGAGCGTGGGAAGACCCCCAACTAGGTGGACGGACGACCTTGTAAAGGTCGCTGGGAGTCGGTGGATGCGGTCTGGACGAGATCGCACATTATGGAAATCTATGGGGGAGGCCTATGTTCAGCAGTGGACTTCTGTGGCTGATAGATAGATAGATAAAGTTAAGCTCGACCGTACTTACACACTAGTAGTAGTTGTAGTAGTTTTTGCTATATATTAGTCTGACAGGAAGTGCAAACCGCGGTATATGTTTCCATAGCAATCAAAAGCTACTAACGGCTTCTTTTGTTGTAACCATAATATTTAAACAAGTAGTTGGTTGTACTTTCTGTCGCTTTAGACACTAAACAGCTTGAACGAGTTTTAAAACTTGGTGTAGAGAATCTTGGTGACAGACATGGGCTTTTAGTTCCGAAACCGTAACTTGGAGTCGTGATACCAGAAAAAGCAAAGATTAACCCGAATTCTTAACCCACCCACGCAGCCAAATCCGCAGTGCAATCAGTGAAAGGTTAGGTTTAAGAATATCATGCTCTTATCTGCTCCCCCTTAGTGTGGATAGTATGTGTATGTGAATTCTTTCGAAAGATCTCATACCAAATGAGGTCCATTCATTTCTTCGTGACTTATCTTAAAAGAAAATCGCGTAGATCCTGTTATCCGAAATGTCAATTGTAAAAACCAATTGTATGTAAATATAAATAGCCCATTACTTAAATTTGCTTAAGGATTATAGTCGAGAGGTGTGCCTACTGATGGATGTGAGGGCGAGTGCGAGTACCAATTACTGGCCAAAGATCATTTGGGAATAACTGGGTATAGAAATTTCAACACAAACCATCACGATCTAGATTAGTGCTTGAGTTATCATGCTCATTGTAAGATTCGTGTCAGTGGTGAAATGGATAGACGATGGATGTTACTTATGTCATTATTATGAACAGAAACCGTTGTTAGTCCAGCTGAGGTAGTTAATTTTTATGCTGATAATGTGTTTACAAAGTATGAAATTTGCCCAATAGTAATTGTTTGAGCTTGGTATTATTAAGCGATCAGCCTGTCAGTTTAATATCAATAATTTAGGATTCGACCAAAAATTGGCTACAGCAGCGTTTCGTTGCTGTAGATAAGCCTTCTAAATATTGTTAGTCTATGTTTAACGTTTCGGGCAGCTTAATTTAATGAAGAAATTTTAGGTAAAATGTAGAAGATTACATTTTGAGACCATTTCAAGACACAAATTACAGAGGACAGGGAAAAATATAAACAATGTACCATATACGAATGCTAATTGCTATTAAACATGAAAAACGTTATATAGCCTTTTAAACAAATAACTTAAATGAACGTTGTTCTGTTACAGATAAGCAGCGCGCAACGCGCAGCGCATCTTCGGAACAATCACCATCAGTCAGAAAAGAACCCTTCACTCATCTCTCCGAACAAGAACTAATTGACGAAGCTAACAAAGTGATAGCCCAAGCTAAAGGCATCACTTGCACTGCTGACCATCCACCCGAAAAGTTCTTCTCCCTTCCTAACAGAAGAAAGAAGGACGTCAGAGTTGGGAGGAGAAATAGTGACGAAGGCAATCCTGACAAAACTCCTCTGGGCAGATCTACCAGCGATGTGAGCTCTAAGAAAAGAAAGGAGAGAACATCACTGTCTACTTTATTCAGAAGATCACAGAGAAATAAGAGTCCTGATACACCAGTCGTTGTTACAACCAAACCAGTAGCTGTTGTCAAAAGAAGCAAAAGTGACGTCTCTGATCTAAAATCTAATACAAATCTAAACACGCAAACTAAACCAATTCGTAAAAGGTCTGGTAGTGAAACTGAAGAGTTTTTGAAATCTTTAAGGAATAAAAAGTCTCAGCTATCACCCATAATTGAGAGCTCACCTAGGGAAGATTACTTCAAAAAAACACCACCGCTTGAAGTTTACCAGAAACAAAAGCTATCTCAAAAGGACAGTAAGCCAGAAGACCAGAAAATTGGTACCAATAAAAAGGTTAACCCTGTAGAAAAGCCCCCTAGGTACAAAGGGACCGAGAAACCAGAACCCAAAGCACCAGTTAGAGCGAAAAGAGGAAAATCCTCAGAGAAGGACAAAGAAAAGTCACCTCAGATAACTGTAACGCCCAAACGAAAAACAGAAGTCAAAAAGACTATCTTAGTTGATGAAATTGATTCGTCCAAAATCAAAGATAAAGAAAATAACTCCGGTGAAATCAAAGACCGTATTAAAGAAAGCATCCGAAAAATTGAAGAAAACTTATATGGTGATAAAGAAATGATACATAGCAGTCAACAGCCGCCTGATAAACCACCATTGACAAGAGGGCACACTGTTGATCACTTAGTAAGAATACTAAAAGACGACCAGTTCTCATCACCTCCCAAATCACATTTGATCTCACCTCCTAACAGTACTAATATTAATCAACCATTTTCGTACATAAAACCAAGTGTTAATCCCGATCCTAATTTATTCGTAAGAAGCACAAGTCCTGAAAGGGCGCCATCACCAGTTAACAAAATGAATAGAGGTGTCGTGTACGCACACGTTGTCAGAGATTCTGATACCAATATTAACAGGATGAACAAACAGACCGTCCACAAAACCTATTCACCAACCAGAGATAAGTATGGTCACTACTCTGACGAAGACGAGGGTTATGAAGAAAAACACAAATTCACAAAAACCAGAATGTATAACTATGATTATAAAAGCAATGAAAATGAAAACAACTTTAAAAGCTTAGACGATTACAAGGTGACTGACTCCCCAATAAGACCGAGATTTAGGGAGTATAGACTAACAAGCTTTGATGAACTCGAACCAACATATGCTAATGAACATCCTGTCAAAGAAAAATCCCCCGACTTGATCGAAAAATTCAGAGGAAGAGCCGACGGAATGGATACAAAGAAAAAACAATTTGAACCAGAAACTGCAAAAGTTGACCTTGACTTTAATGAATTAAGTCATCGGCGACAACTTTTGGAATCTCGGTTAAATGCACGGAGGTTCGAACGCGAGAAAACAGTGGAAGAACCTGTACGATACTTGCCTGAGGATCCTATATATGAAGCAGAGAAACGTATGAAAGCTACTGAAAGATTCGTTAATGAAACGGTGAGATACTACCGCAACACTTTAGAACGTGATGGTTTTGCTGAAAGCAGTATCACTGAAGATTATAGTAAATATGATTCAGACAATAAAGTCAAATATAACACTGAATCAAGGACATTTGAAAAAAATCGTAATGGAGAAGTAGATCGTCGTGAATTTATCAATCGATTAGAGCCTAGATTCAAAAGTGATAGGAAAGATTTCCCACCGGAACCTGAGTACGAACCTCCAAGTCTAGAATCCAATACTGGGAAACCACAAACAACTAAAGAGGATATCAAAGACAAGAAATACAAAGCAAAAAAGCATCTTACCTCTAGTCACGATCTATTACAAAGCGGACAAAAATATAAAGGGAAAGACGAGTATTTTGGTAAGCGCAAAGGTCATTACGCTTCCAATCCAGAAATTGCTCAAGAACGTGAAGAAGAATACGCTAACTTACCAAAATATGCGGATTCATATCATTCGTTGCGTCGAGTGAAGAACAAGGACAGATACAAAGAAGAGTTTGGTATAAAACGTCATGATTCCGGTGATAGTCGTGAATACTATCGAGACGATAGATCTCCACGTCGATTCGACTTCGACAGTCGATTAGTCGACTCTGGGATTGAAAATGATTTCAGAAAAGATTCTAGCGGTGAAATACATAGAACAAGACATAGGAGGCATGAGAGTGATGACGAGGTGCGAGACACTTCGCTATTTTTGGACAGTGAAAGAAGACATACAGAAGACAACTATCCCAGTGAACAAATATATGCGAACGGTGATTATTTATCAAGGTTCAAAGACTATAGGGATGGTGATTATAAAAAGGAGTACTTAGCAAGAGAACGAAGCGCCGATGATGGGTCTAATTTTGAGCCAAAAGCAAATAGATATGACAAGAGCCCTAGTGGACTTGATGATAAAATCAGTGCAAAGCCGCCTAAGGCGAAGAAACTTTCTGGCCTGGAAAAGGTATAGTATGACTTATTTCCTAAAATATTAAGAAGCATTATTTAACAGTTCTAATAAAATATAAATAAGAGTCCAGAGTGAGAGTAATTAGAGATAAACGGTTTAAAGATCTTTATTTCTCATTAAGACAATCTGTCACTTACATGAGAATACTTACTTATGATAATTGTTATCAAATCAATGGCCCGGTGTGGGTAGTTTGTAATTCACAAACAAAAAAGAAGAAATCGACAGGTGACGGATAATTGTTTACATTTATACATACAGTTGCTCAAAGATATGTTCGTTTGTTCAGATGAAACAACTATTCTCCCGCGACTCTTCGAAGAAGAGCAAGAAAGAGAAAGAAATAGTCCAGCCAAAGACACGCACACGGGTGCTCAAGAGCCCAGAACATCTTGCTAGAGATGACTCCGAATACAGAAGGTATGTTCAAAGAAATTCCAAAGAAATATATTCCTATTTTAATATGTTTTATTAAGACAGCAACAAATTATTTTTATTTATCGATTTAAAATCATAATAGTTTTTACCCGTTATATATTACATTATACCTTCCATAATAACCAGGATAACTTATTTTTTTCACCAAATAGCTATTGTTTACTAAATTAAAATAAGCATAAAATGATTCAGACAAACAGAAGACTACAGCGAAAAACTATAAAATGATGTTAGTGATCTCATAATAGCTAACAAATAACCCGCGATGACACACCTACCAACACTATTTGCCGTATTTATTTTTAGTACATTAGTTAAGATATATGTAGTTTAAAAATAAAACGTGGCTAAATTACAATTACATATTGTTAAACCCTAATTTACATTCCTAGATACACAGACCCTGAACCGAGCGAGATTATCGTAAGGAAAGTAGACTACGAATGCAAGGCAGACGAGAGGAGAAACCGATCTTCCAGGGAGGATCTAGACAGGATCAGAAGCTCACGAGAAGACCTTGATAGAGGAAGAAATTCTAAAGAAGTGCTTGATAGACCAAGGAATTCTAGGGATGATTTGGACAGAATCCGAAGTTCCAGGGAAGACTTGGATAGAGGAAGAAACTCCCGGGAAAATCTTGACAGAGTGAGAAACTCCAGAGAAGATTTAGACAGATACAGAAGTTCAGATCCCAGGGATAGTGATGTGGAGAGGAAATATAAAGAAGAATATAATGGGAGGTAAGTTAAAAAATAGCTAAAAGTTAAGCCTGAAACGCAACCAAGTTAATGGTAATAAACTTAGGTAAAACCTTTAACCCTATCGTCTGGTAACCAAAATTTATTTTATATTAAAAAAAAATATTACTCCTAAATTCCAAGACTTTTGCAAGGTTTTGGGTTTATGGTTATAGATTAAAATATGAGGATTTTTTTAGGTATAACAGTACACTGAAAGAAGAGAGGAGGTACAAAGAGCGCAAGGAAGAAAAAAGAAGATATCATTCTTCGGACAGGGAGAGTGACAGACAATCCCGGCTTTCAGATGGGGAGAGTGAGCTCCGCAAGACGAGGTCCAGGGCATCCAGGCCGCTAGATTCTCCAGCATTGGTGAGTTCTGGGCTTGATAAGCCATTCTGATTATAATATTTGAAACCAAAGATTTTTGATCGTGTATATTTATCATTATTTCATACTAGCTTTTGGGCGCGGCTTCGCTCGCGTGGACTTCGAACCCATGCTTATCTATATGCATTTTTTTTTATGAATTTATAAGTGGTTATTGTGACTAAACTATGATAGTTAGATATGTGCTCTCGCGGACTTTTTTGTAGATTTTAATAAGACCTACAAACTCGTAGTACTTCATTTTGTTCTATTGTCAATAGTTTTTGCAGCGCACGCATAAATAGGTTTTCGATTACACCTTGGGTTACAAAATCGCAATTTTCATACGGATCCCTAATTCTTTTGAAAATAAAATATAGCCTATAACCTTCCTCGATAAATGGACTATCTAACACTGAAAGAATTTTTGAAATCGGACCAGTAGTTCCTGAGATTAGCGCGTTCAAACAAACAAACAAACGAACTCTGCAGCTTTATATATTAGTATAGATTATACGTATATTAGTATAGATTTCACGGTCTCAAATGATTTAGTTGGAAATTATAATAATGCAAAGTATATTCTACTTGCCTGACGTACTTATTTATTTATTTTTAATGTCTTGATTGTTAAATTGTAGAACTCAAAATGAACTTTATTTACGTAGGTTTTATCCCAAACTATAAGAGTTTGAGATAAAACCTAAATCGTCATATTGTCCTACGCTAGGTTGTAGTCTCCATACACACTTATCAGTCGTCATAAATACATTCACACCTTTCATAAACAATTCCTCATTCTTACAATCCATCCATTTCTTTTGATCTCCCAAAACCATTGCGTCCACCCACATATAATGGAATAAATAGATAAATGTCCTCTAATTTATTTTACTTAACATTATGTTAAAGCACAGAGTTTTTAAAAAACAAAGAGAAAAGTCATTTACAAATATTTTAATAACTTCGGCGAAATACAGTTGACTTTGAGCACTTTAATTCTATAGTTCTTGATTATGGGGGCCCTTTCGCAATACGCTGTCGACAGTTGACTCTGCATGCGGAACAATCTGATCGTCATTCACAAAATAACGAACAATTACTCTCACCTCGCGGTGACCTATCAGGAACAAAGGTCGCAGGTTCAACGTGGGCAGCAACCATGTTCATGTGCCTAATTTTTTTATATAAATATGTATTTTATTTTTATTATAAACACAATGTAATAAATAAAAACAACTTAAAAGTCTTTAAACTAAAAAATACAAACAATATGTAACAAAATATAGCCTCACTCTCACTCAGCCTACAGATAAAAGAATAAAAGAGCAACTACAGAGTTTCTTGCCGGCTCTTCTCTGTAGAGCTGCATTCCGAACCGGTGGTAGATGGTAAATAATCAATTTTAAGTTTTTTTTATTGTTTGACTTGTAAAAGAGCTCTAATGAGTCAACTTGATTCATCATCATCATTTTAGCCAAAAGACATAGGCCTCCCCAAGGATTTCCACAGCGGCCGGTCCTGCGCCGCCTGCATCCATCGTTTTCCAGCGTCCTTAACCAGTTCATCGGTCCACCGTGTGGGAGGCCTACCAGCACTACACTTTCCGGAACGCGGTCGGCAATCGATGACTTTTCTGCCCCAACTTGATTAAATCAGTTTTAATTTTCATGACTTACCTACTGTTGAGTCGAGCCACAATATAAATTGTATTTTAGATATTAGGGTTTTATCGCGTGACAATACGGATTCCAAGTTGCTAAGAAGTTAGCAAGTTTATAAAATTCAATCGAGTACCAGTAGTTAACCCCTCGTTGCACAATGCAGCTCTTAAACCGATGCTGTGGATCACCGCACCTATACCAATTACCTAATGAGTAATTGATGTAACTATGTTAAAAGCTTCATTCCATCGTGATAATGTACTATTCTGTACACCCAACACCGCATGCGTGGGTTATAAACACAGGATTTTCTCAATACAAATTTTCATATTATCTTGGACATAATTAAGGAAACCTGTCAAGTTTTATTTTCGTGATACAATGGAACACACATCCACAAGGTCATATAGATCTGGTCATACAGACAGACCTGTGTGATGTACAGTCTACAAATTGACCCAAATCCGATCCTGCATCCATCGACTGTCCAGGATCATTGTGAGGTCCTGAATTTAACCTCATATTCTATGCCTACGCCGTCTACCGTAAAAGAAGTTAAGAAACTGACGAGTGATCTCAGTTTAGGCTGACGTCATGCGGCGTCAAGCCGACGACATTGACCCCCGGAGCGTTCACCCCGCGAAGCCTTTTTGCCAATGACATGCGATATTATACATTATATTTGTAATCGAACTGCTTAGGTAGGTATGTATTCCGCTTATCACACATTATACCATTATCTCTTTCTCTCAGGCCTCTCTCTCTCTACCCTTATCATCTCAGGCCCTATCCACTCATCATCATTTAAATCTTATTTTTTAGTAGTAGGCAGACCGTGTAAGAGTTAACAAATGGAAAGCACAAGGCTGATAAACTAGCTGCCAGGGAAGGAATACTTGAAAGGAAACCATGTGCCAACCTGTCTGGCCAGCGTGGCGCAGCGGGCTAATTACACTCCATGTAACTGGAGGAGGCCCGACTCAGTAGTGGGTCATCTATGGGTTGAGTAGTAGTAGAATTTACCCAAAGATTTGATTCCGGGGCCGGGCAAGTATCTTTGTGTAAACCAGAGGCACTTGCACTGACTGTGGGTGTCATTTGTGTTCGTGAATTTCATGTTTGTAAACTGCCCCCGCAATACAGGTTATACCTAGAGCAGGGGTTTCGTTTTTAAAACAAAAAAGTTGGTATTAAATTAAAACAATGAAAATACCCAATCAAACTAAATATTAAAAAAAAAACACAGGTTGTACATAAATGTTACTCTATACTCTACTCCATACCAGTTGCACAGTGGTCCAAATTCAAAACTGTATGTTATTTTAATTACACCTAACATCTGGGTTCACTATCATCCCTTTGCGACTAAACCTATTCACACAGCCAATAATAATTCTAGCGTATAATAGTTCTAGTAGAAGTTCCGCGTGAACAATACTATAGTGCAGGTAAGTACAACGTGCTAGATACCGAAAACCGGTCTCTATTACCGATAGGTGAATCGCACCGTTTGTTGACATTACAAATGGGGCCCAGTTGTCGATGCGTTAGCGCCGTCATACTAATTGGAGTTCGCTACACTATAGTACCGTATTACTGGGCGGTCTTTAACTTCAGCTATGACAACCGTAGAACGTCTGAAGAGAGGGTACTTATAGTAGGATTCCATAGGAGTTTTCTAGACAAATTTAGAACGCTAAATCTTATCATCACTATCACTATCACTACATAGTATAAAACAAAGTTGCTGTCGTCTGTCCGTCCCTATGTATGCTTAAATCTTTAAAACTACGCAACAGATTTTGAAGCGGTTTGTTGTAATAGATAGTGATTCAAGAGGAAGGTTTTTATGTATAATACATGCATAATATTGTAGAGAAACAATTTAGAGGTTCATCATCGCACCCGTGCGAAGCCAAGGCGGGTCGCTAGTCACTTTCAGTATCACTATCACTACTTATTATAAAACAAAGTCGCTGTCGTCTGTCCGTGCCTATGTATGCTTAAATCTTTAAAACTGTGCAACGGATTTTGAAGCGGTATTTTTAACAGATGGAGTGATTCAAGAGGAAGCTTTTTATGTATAATACATGCATAATATTGTAGAGAAAGAATGATAAATTTAGAGGTTCATCGTTGCACCCGTGCGGAGCCGGGGCGGGTCGCCAGTAATATATAAAAATGAGTGTTTACCTGTATGTCCTATAAAGAATTGTAAATGATGCATCTGATCATGTGATGGTCTTTCCCAAAGTTGAAGATAATGAGCCAGTGACAGGTTTCTAAACAAAAAAAGATATTTGTGTAATGTCTTTCCAACGCGCTTAGGTTACAGATAGTAGTTAAAAAAAACTATTTTAGTTCTGTATTAAGTTTATTTTAAGTTTATGGAGTGAACTTATAATTAAATGGCATTAATATGGTCAACGGTCGGGTGTGGCTGACTCACTGGTTGGCAATGGCGACCTCGTCAAATGGCACATCTCGGGTTGAGGCCACGGACCATATGGCAAGTGGATCACCTTGCGCACGCGGTGTGGGCATCCGATGAACACTCTCCAGCTTGACACGCGTATCTTCTCATCTGTATATTTGATTGGGACTTTATGATGGCTGTTTTAATGACGGTTTGAACAACTGTTGCACATTATAGTCAATGAGCTACTGCACGCGGGTTTGCCCGCTTGTATCAAAATCAAAACTCATTTAATAAAGTTGGCTCATTAGAGCTCTTTTGACAAGTCAAAAAATAAAATATAATAAAATTTACCATTTAAAATTAATTATTTACCATCTACCACCCGTTCGGAATGCACCTCTACAGAGAAGAGCCGGCAAGAAACTCTGTAGTTGCTCTTTTTAGATCGCCATTTTTGGGTACAAGACATCCAGTCTTGTACCCAAAAATGTGTATATGTGTAATAACAGATTTGTGAGAGCAAACTCGCGCAATAGTTGCAAAGGGCCAAACATCAGCCAGATCTAGTCAACAATAGTAACCTTCTAATGCCCGAGCCAACCGACCCCCAGCAACGGCACCTGTTCACAAGCATGACGCATGCGGCAGCCATCGCCCTCCTCAACCATATTGCAGGGAAGAGAACGGCCCGCCGCACGACGCCACCACCACTCCTACTACTATTCAGCCCATAAATGACCACAACTGAGTCAGGCCTCCTCCAGTTACATGGAGGGTAGTTAACCTACTGCGCCGCGCTGGCCAGACGGGTTCGTACAGGGTTTCGTATCAAGTTTTCCTTCTCTTATCGGCCTTGTCATTTTGCCGGCTCTAACGACTCCCTTGGAATGGGGTGGTGACGCTAATGTATTCTAAATCCGTCACCACACGGACTAATATCTATTCAGTCGGTAAATACCCAATACTGAGTAGACTGAGACCTCCTCAAAATTCATGCAGGGAAATTAGCCTACTGTGTCAAACTGGCCAGACGGGTTGGTCTGCCGCTTCAAAATCCGTTGCGTAGTTTTAAAGATTTAAGCATACATAGGAACGGACAGACAAAAGCGACTTTGTTTTATTCTATGTAGTAATAATACGAATAACAAAGATTTTTATGTAAGTATGTTTGTAACGTATTGGCTCAAAATGTAACCGACCGATTTTAAAAAATCTTTCACCATTTGAATGCCACATTATCACTTATTAATGTAGGGTATGTTAATTGGACCGAGACGCCCGATAGGGCAGAAAAGTCTTCGAGTGGCGACCGTGTTCCGGAAAGCGCAGTGCTGGTAGGCCTCCCACACGGTGGACCGATGACCTGGTTAAGGTCGCCGGAAAATGATGGATGCGGGCGGCCCAGGACCGGCCTTTGTGGAAATCCTTGGGGGAGGCCTATGTCCAGCAGTGGACGTCCATTGGCTGAAATGATGATGATGTTAATAACAAGAAAATAAAATGTCCACCTTTACGAAGCCGGAACGGGCCGCTAGTGTTTAATAATCACTATCACTACATATTATAAAACAAAGTCGCTGTCGTCTGTCCGTCCCCATGTATGCTTAAATCTTTAAAACTACGCAACGGGTTTTGATGCGGTTTTTTTTTAATAGATAGAGTGATTCAAGAGGAAGGTTTATAGGTACAATACATACATAATATTTTAGAGAAACACTGATAAATTTCGATGTTCATCATTTCATCCGTGCGAATCCGGGGCGGGTCGCTAGTGGTTAATAAATAAATGACTCACTGCTAAGTCAGGTATCCCCCATTTCATTTCCTTGGAGGGAAAAGCCGGTGCCAAGTTGGCCAGACAGTCTGGCATTTGTGTAAGTAACATTGTAACACCTCGTGTGGAAGGTAATTGTCTGGAAAATTAGTCTACAATTGTCTTTGCTCTGTTTCTCCCCGAATCTGATATTTAGCGACATGCTCTGTTAAAATGCAAATAAGCAGTTCTTTCTTTTTACGACGGATTTAGAATGCATCATGTCACGATCCCATCCCATCCTGAGGGTGGCGTAAAAGCCGACAAAAGGAAATTACAAGGCCGAAACCTAGCTGCAAGAGAAGGAAAATTTTATACCCGTCTGGCCAGCGCCAACCCGTCTGGCCGGCGTGGCACAGTTGGCTAATTACCCTCCCTGTGATAGGAGGAGGCCCATTCAGCAGTGGGTCATATGCAGGCTAAGTAGTAGTACAACGGAGATCCTCGACTGCCCGAACCACGGCTACAGGAGTCCCTCCCAATGCAGAGCATGCTCCACGACGGTTCTGAGTTCTGAGCGGTTTCCGTCGCCTATTGACGTTTGCAACACTGAAGCTGTCTCTCACGGCTAGGTTTGCCAACCGTACTTTATAAATAGGTATCCTATTTTATTTTTGGTAATTAATAAATAAATAAATATCCTTGGACATTTCACAAAACACCATCTCGTCCCAAACTAAGCAACTTAATGCTTGTGTTATGGTAACGAGATGGATTATAAACTACTTTTATACATTTTTTTTTGTAAATACATACATATTATAGATATAAATGACACCCAGACTCCGAGCCAGTGTCTCTGGTTTAGACAAAGACACTTGCCCGACCCCGGAATCGAACCCGGGAATTGTTTTTAATTACTAAAATTTTAATTGTCCAACAAGCTTTGAAATATTTAAACATACATACATGCATGCACATAATCACGCCTATTTCCCGTAGGGGTAGGCAGAGACCACTTTTTTCCACTTGCTATGATCCTTACATACTTGTTTCGCTTCGTCCACTTTCATTATTCCCTTCATACATGCTCTTTGGTTTTGTCTTGAAACGTCCGCCTTGATCTACCCCTTCCAACACTTTCATTCAAACTCGCCATTTACACTTTTTTCATCTATCGTTCTTCATTCGTTCTCTCGACATGGCCAAACCATCTCAGCATAACTTTCTCAATTTTTGTCACTACATCTTCTTTCGACAACGTTTCCTTATTTCTTATCCTGTAAACATAAACCTTTAAATTTGCATGTGCTAAAAACACGTACACGGGCACTTCTTTTTCTTTTAAATACTTTATTTATTTCCTATTCAAACAATTTTAAACTTTTTTTTTACAAAACGAAGTTGGCACCCCTGCTCACGCCAGTAGTTACAAATGATGGCCACCCATCTAACGTCCAGCAGAGCCAGACGTTATTTAACCTGCACATCGACTGTATTATAGATAGTAAGAGTACATTTCCTCCTTTCAGGCGGAGAGGTACCGCGAGCGCCGCAGGCTTGCCACGCCCAGCCCTACCCCGTCCCCCCCTCGCCGGCGTCATGCCCCCTCCCCCGTGCCAGCCCCTGTACCTGCCGGCAGCTGGTTCAAGTCCCTCGACAGACTCACCAGGAAGAAAGCCAAGAGTACCAAGGTACGTATAAGAGTCGTCCATAAATGAGCGATCGTTGTAGTAGAAAACATTTTGAACCAAAATCGCTGTCTTGGGGAAAGTTCGCGCATGACATCAACCAAGTTGAGTTTTTACCGGGTATTCCTGAAAATAGCTGAATGACTGGTCCACTCCACCTGAACGGAGGGCTTGCACAAAGAATAAGCATAGCCCATCATCCAAATTAGTATGCGGGAAGTTTAAAAAAATTGTAGTAACGTCCTTAAACTCCTATCGGCAGCTCATATCTACGTTCTCACACCTTTCATACTTATCTCCCGATTCACACAATCCATCCATCACTCTTTGGGTCTCCGACGACCCTTACGTCCACCCATATTTATATTGAGTAGTCTCGCCACCCGCTCCGAAGAGCAGGCAAGGTACTCTGCAGTAGGTTTTTTCAAAGATCGATTATCAGAACTGGGATCTGTGTAAAATCAAACTGCTTTCTGATGCTTTCAAATAATAAAAAAACATTTATAATTAATTATTTAGTCTTCACCGCCGGTTCCGAATGCCATTCCACAGAGAAGAGGCGGGAAGAAATTCCATGGCTGCTTTTTTTAAATAAAAGGGTTACAATGATAGTGTTACAAACAAGTCCGACAGATTAGTAAAAACTTCAACACTCATAAAAATGTAGCAATACCATATACCTACATACAAGGTTTTACTTTCCAGGTGGAAAAAGAGAGTGTCATAACAACAGAAGATGAGTCTACAAGGAAGAGCTACATCAAGCCCTCCAAACCGCTGAACTCTCCTGCTAAGAACCTGCGCTTCTTCGGCGACACTGACCCAGATTCTGACTCGAACCTCAAAGGAACCATAAGAACCAAACATCCTAAAACACATGGAACTCTCCGCAAGACCATTTCCAACTCCAGCACGGGTCTAGATGAAGTAGACCACAGTGAGTTGTCCAGCAAAAGCTACTCTCTATCAAATTTGCATAGAGAAGACAAGAGCGAGTCTCCTCACGGAAGGTTCAAGAGGAACCTTCAGAACATTTCAGAGATCCAAAGCAACTCGGAAACAGAGAGTCACTTTGATAGAAAGTTGAATGGTAAACCACCTATTGGCCCTTACGAAAGATCTCGCAGTCACAGTAGCTCGAAGACTTTAAAAGGTTCGAAGGCTGATGTGAGGAGGAGACAAGAAGAGAGAGGAAGTTCCTCTGAGTTAAGAGGCAGCAAGCCAGAGGTTAACAGGGAATTAAAGTGAGTATAATTCTCTCTGTACTAGCAAAATGTTGAAAACCATGAGTATGTCCAAAATCAATCTTACATCGCATTAGTAATGCGCAACCTCACAAATTCAGAGTTATAATCTTTGTCTGGACTTAGAATGTCTATTGTCATCACCATATTCCATCCTCATGGTGTCGTAAAACCGATTAAAGGACGTTTCCTTTTGCTCCTTTTGCTCGTTCAGTTTTCTGCCTTGTCATTACAGCCACAAAAGCCAGAAATGGTCTATACCTTGTGCCAATGGGGCCAGGACAGGTGACTTTAAAAAAAATGGTACATTTTGTGTTGCCAGCCTCTCATAGGCGATGTATTGTTTTTTAAACCTAACCCCATGCACTGGGTATAACCTGTATCGCGGGGGCTTACCAACATGAAATTCACGAATACAAATGACACCCAGATTCAGAGCATGTGCCTCTGGTTTACACAAAGACACTTGCCCGGCCCCGTAATCGAACCTAGGAACAAGGCAGTCAATTTGCTTATGATCAGCCATTTGCTTGGGTCATCCTAGTGATTTTTTTTTATTTGGTAATCCTCATGGCTACCTTGGGGCCTAGCCGGGGTATTTGGGACTGGAATTAGCGCCCCGAGCTATCCAGTAAAACCAACGGCGTTACCCAACTGGGTCGCGGGTTGCGCCCCCCAATGGGGGACACCCTAGTGATACGAAGAAACAAACAAACAATATTTTGTTTAAGTTTATCTCACATAGTACTAGGAGTTCATATTCAATGAGGAGGTGTAATCTCGAATGTTTGGCCCAGGCACCGCCGTAGGACCCCCGCAGCCAACTCGGGTGAAAGCAGCACGGAGGGCGACTCTAGTCATCAGTCACAACGGAGCGTTGTCTACCTTCATGCTACTACCGGTAATTTTATTTTACACTACCTATTACCGCGACTTAGTCCGAGTGGGATTGAACAAAAAAAACTTCGCTGATTTTACGATAACTTAATAATTTTGTATTGCGAGCGACAAACACTCTTCAATCTTCAAACGACGTAAAAATTAAATTTTATTACAAAATATATGGAAAACTCAGTAAATATGGTCTCCTGAAAAACGGGAGTAGGAAGTATCAATAAAAGTAGCCTAAGTCCTGTCAAATCCAGCCATTTCAGAGATAAACCGAAACAGACAGACAGACGGTTATTTTAATATTACAAAAAGACACTCTAATTTTATTTATTTGTAATGATTGAACATGGACATAATTAGAATTCATTATGTCACCAACCCATTCCGGCTTGAGATCTTGAAGTATCGTAGGGAACTAAAAAAACCGTCTGGCCTGCGGGGCACAGTAGAGTAATTACCCACCCTGTGACGGGGGAAGGTCCGACTCAGTAGTGGGTCATTTGTGGGCTGAGTAGTAGAATATAATACTCGTAATATCAAAGGGTATTGTTAAATAAATTACTCACATTACAGTCGGTGACATCCCAGACCCTGGCCACATCACCCGCAACCGTTCCAGAGACGACGTCTCGTCTATAAACTCCTCAAACATCCAAGTCAGGAGTTCAACGAAAACATTCTCCATATTCGCCCCCTGGGCGCCCAAACACCACAACGACCAACACGACGTCCACTACGCGCAAAAACCAAGAAAACCCAAGGAGCTCGTCAAAAAAACCATCTCATCCAAAACCCTATCCGAAGACAGACCATCTTTGCAGAAAAACAAATCGTACAGTCAAACTACGCTTAGCCGACGACCGCAGAGTAGTCGACTAACCAGCTCCAACACAACACTTTACAAAAAAACTGACAAAAGGAAGGACAACACTACGCTTCGGAAATCCGTGACTAGGGATGCGAAGAAGACACAATCGAGTGAAATCATCAATCGAGACAGCGATCGAGACAGGGTGTCGCGATCATTGTCTATGCCTAAGGACCAAAACAAAAAAGCTGGCTGGTTCAAATTGACGAGTAAAAAGAAACCGGAAAATAATACTAGGGTGCGTTGAGTGACGAATGATTAAAACCAACGAAAACCAAGCGTTGATAAAAGTTTGTTAATAGTTGTCAGAAACGCTATGTTTTATGTATAATTAAAATTTTGTTGTTTTTAAATTAAGTGGGTAGGTACCTATTTAATTGTAACAGATTTTTTCATATCACATAAAACTATAGATTAAAATATGCACAGTTGTCTGTGTGCCAAGTATGAAACAAAAGAATGTCATCTTAACAATTATTGCATAGCCTTACAAATTATTTTAAAAAACACACTGACCTGAACTATAAGTCTCGAGAACGCATAAAAGGTGGAAATATTAATTGAATCTCTCAACAAAAAATATGTTTTATCAATACTAAAAATCCTTTTTCATCAACCTAGCATAGGTACCTACTTAATTTGACGTTTTAAGCGGTGCTTAAAGTTATTCCTAATGTAACGATAGTGGTTATAATCAAGTGCCATGAACCACGAAAAATATTCGATTTATGTTACCATTTTATTAGTTTACTTAGACATTAATGCTTTTATCACTAATATTAAAGGATATTGAAAATATCTGTGCTTATTAATGTAAGGCGCTTGTGATCGATAACTTTTAAGTTATATGCGTATAAAATACCACAGTGAATGTCAAAATTTTTGACTAATTAATGTACTTACGTAATTAATCTTTTATCATTTTGTCTAATATTAGATATTAGTTTTGATGGAAATTTCGCCAACGTTACGATAATTTACGAAAAAGTTATAATTTGATTGTAGTACGTAGTATAATGTTCATAATAAAGTGTCTAATTACGTCAGTGTTTTAGTTACCTTTATTTAGGGCGGTCGTTCAAATGGTAGGTCAACATACGACAAATAGTTAACATTACATAAACCGATGATGCAGATATTTTGTACAGCTGTATGCAATGTCAAATTCAAACATAATTGATTCGCAAATATATCAAAAAAACTTTACAAAATATTAATGGTCTCTTTTTACTACTAGTCGTGCATTATTTTATTGCTGTAATAAAATTTGTCATTTATTGCTACATTCGCAATCCCGAACTGAAATCCCAAAATCCTCCAAATATAATATAATGACAAAGCCATCCAGTGATAGATAGATGTAGTTTCCACATGGCCTAATTATTATACTAATTGGCGTTATGTTCAAATCTAAATGATAGCACTCACCTGAACTTATTTTCAATAAAAAAGATTTTTTTGAAAATGGGACAGGGAATATTGTTTACAACGCCAAGCTAATTATTTTCCCTTTCGAAGAGATTAAGCAACATGCATAACGCCATCTATTGGCGAATAGCCTAAATAAAGAAAAATAATAGAATAGCTTCGCTTTTTGTGGCACTTTTTACCACTTTTACTTAGGGAAATCCTCATGGATACCCTACCGTTTTGAACTAGCTGGGTTTATAGATGTAAAACAACCGATTTAAAACGTTCTATACCAAATGTTGTGGTAACCCCAAAGATACCGTTTTATAGGGTTGAAACCTCACCTAAATTAAAAGAACTGTTTTACACCTCATTTTGGGACATTTTTCTTAAGTTTGTACGTAGATATACCTTACCTATATTTATTTAATAAATTATATTGCATACTAGAAGGGCAATACCTACGCGTGGTCGGACGGATCAACTAGAACTAAATGGGTATATTAATATCAGTAACACATTTCCAAAAACCTTTACACAGTTTATGTACTCCGATAAAACTATGGCAAAATTAAGAAAATATTATAGATTTAATTAAGGAAAACATAATCATCAAAACCAATAATTTAAATTGAAAAAAAAAGGTGATTTCGGTTTTTATGGGTTTTATTGACTATTACGATGACGTTTAATCGGTTTTATACCGGCCTTAAAAATGTATAGGATTTATATAATTATATTATTTCAAAACGCTAAGTCACGTGACTTTATTAAGTCATAATATTTTAGCGTTGGGGCAATTGCAGCATCCGGATACCGTTAGCGAAGTTTTAACTTCTGGCCTGTGGTGTGCGTAATGATGACAGAAATTTGCAACCGGAGAATGGAATAGAGGATTTGGAATAGAGGATTTTGAATAATGAAGATTTTACTTCAGAAATATTATGGATTAGTATAATCGAAATATGTGTCGCTCAATAAAAAATATATAAAAAAGATTAGCCGTGAAAATGTCGACAATTTGTGTTATTTTTTTAATATTTAGATTTTTACGCGTTAGCCTTAGCAAATAATAAACCACATTTAATACAGATTTTTCGTCAAAATTTCCATTTGTGAGGTCCTCTAATCCTCTTCATACATACGGTACGTCAATATACTATGGACACGTCAGCATTTACACCACAACCATTGTAACAACTCTTATTTCATTTCAACGTGTTGACAACACAACAGTGACACTGACTGACATTATAAAACTGACATTTGTGATATTACATATGTGTGACGTTCTGTTACGGAAATGTAGAAATAATTTATCGTATCGGGATTTGGGAAAGATCGTCGGAGTGTTTGGCTAATAGGTAAATTGCTATTACTGAATAAAACCATGGCTCGCCGATACAAAGATGCGGCTGCAAAATTACAGCAGAATGTTCAAAAACATTTGAAAAATATGAAAGAACTATCGTCGTCCGAAGATGAAGAGCCCTACGAGTCCAGCGTATTGGAGGGTGTATTGCAGAGTTACTGGAGAGGTGGAGGGGACACTCACATGCTGAACAGGACCAAAAACCTTCTAGAAGAAGCTTTAAGTGGCCGTTCTATAACCTGCCTCATTTGCATCGGCTCAATCAAGCGACATGACGCTATTTGGACCTGTGACCACTGTTATTCCTACTTTCATCTCTCTTGCATACAAAAATGGTCCCATGACAGTATAAGCCTCCGTAGCATAGTCCCCGAAGGCCCTATAGCCGTTGTCAAACCCCAAAAAATCGAGTGGTGCTGTCCAAAATGCCGACATTCGTACTCAAAGGAAGAAATACCCCGTAAATATCGTTGTTTTTGCGGTAAAACTGACGATCCACCTTACCATCCTTGGTTAATACCTCATACATGTGGGGAGGTATGCGAGAAAAGGCTTTCAACTGGTGATAACTGCAAACATAAATGTTTACTACTATGCCATCCTGGTCCATGCCCCCCCTGCCCTCAGACAGTTAATGGAGTGTGTTACTGTGAGAAAGAGCGCAAGAGAGTGAGATGCAGTGCTGCCAAATGGTCATGTGGGCAGCAGTGCAAAAGAACTCTATCATGTAATACTCATAAGTGTGAAAATGAATGCCATGATGGCCCCTGTCAACCATGCAGCTACACAAGCATTCAAATGTGCCAGTGTGGCTCTGAAAAAGCTAAAAGACCATGTAATGACCCTATTTGGCAATGTCAAAAGATCTGTAACAAGAAATTCTCATGTGGCTTTCACAAATGTGACAGAGTTTGCCATTCAGGCAGTTGCGGGGCTTGTTCTAACTCAGGCATGAAGTCCTGCCCATGTGGGGCCAACCAACGTTTTGTTCAATGCCCTGACACCATGGAAACTTGCCTGGGCACATGTAATAAGCAACATGACTTCTGTGAGCATACTTGCCCTGAAAAGTGTCATAAAGGACCATGCCCCCCATGTCAGGTTTTGATAGAGAAAAAGTGCCTGTGCTCCACTCATGTTCGATCTCTGCCTTGCAGTAAAGAGTTTAAATGTGAAACCAAATGTAGAGGAACTAGACCATGTGGGAAACATGGATGTGGCAGAAAATGCTGTAATGGACATTGCCCACCCTGTGAAAAAATTTGTGATAAGCCTCTACAATGTGGTAGACATAAATGTACCAGTGTATGCCACCACGGGCCATGCTACCCATGCCCCAGGGAGTCCAAAGTGACCTGCAGGTGCAAGGAGACTTATGTAACAGTCCCCTGTGGAAGAGAAAGACACACAAAACCCCCACGATGTGCATTGCCATGCAAAATTAAATACAAATGTGGACATATTGAAGAAAATAAACACTCCTGCCATTTTGGTGATTGTCCACCTTGCAAAGCTATTTGCTTCAAAACATATCTTAAATGTGATCACAAATGCAAAGCAGTATGCCATGAAAATGTCGCTGTGGTCTTTAAGCAAGTGGAAAAACCAGCTACACCATGGGAAATACAACCTCCAAAGACTAAGATAATGACATTAGATTGCCCACCATGTGATACTCCTGTACCAGTAGTCTGCTTTGGCGAACATGAAACAGATAGTCAACCTTGCCATTCAGCTACACGCAGACCTTGTGGCAGAGAATGTGGCCGACCTCTCAACTGTGGCAATCACAAATGCTCTTTAGTCTGCCATCTATACCACCCTCATCCAGAGTATCCAAACGTACCATCCAGTTGTAGGCAATGCAATAAAGGATGTCAGGTGCCACGCCCTCAGAGATGTGCTCATAAATGTGCAATAAAAGCCTGTCACCCTGGACCGTGTCCCCCATGTGACATCCTTGAGAGACTAACTTGCCACTGCGGCTTGACTGAAGTATACTTACGTTGCCGTGAGCTAGCAACTGCTACTGAAGAAAAACTGTCATGCAAGCAACAGTGCCCGAAAAATCTAGAATGTGGTCATCGTTGTAAGAATACCTGTCACTCTGGAGCTTGTGGCAATCAAGTGTGTACTAAGAAGACTAAAATACACTGTCCATGTGGCAATCTGAAGAAAGACTCACCATGTAATGCTGTCAGGAGTGGTGATGCAAAAGTACTCTGTGACAGCACTTGTGAGGCTAAAAAGCTGGCTGCTAAGCTAGAGAGTGAGAAAGAAAAACAGAGATTGAAGGAGTTAGAAGAGGAAAAAAACCGTAGGGAGCTGGCAGAGTATGAATGGAAAATGAGTGGGAAGAAGAAGAAGTATAAAGAGAAGAAGGTTGTAGTGAATAAGGATGATAAAGGGCTGTTGAGGTACATGATACCATTAATGTCATTCCTAGTTTTAGTAGCAGCTGCTACATATTTTATAGTTTATATTTAGGTGTTATTTATCCAAAGATGGGTAATATACATTTTAATTATGTCTTGTGATTTTGTTTGTTATTGTGATATTACTTTTTTATATTTTTCAGTCAGATTAAGGTCAGAGGTTAATTATTAAATTCTAGGTCTCATACATTTATTTAAAATTTTCTATAAATTGTAATACTTATAACTTTATTTAATTTGAAATTGATTATTATTTATATCAATCAAGTCAATAGTATATACTTTAAATTTTAATTTTATAAGTGAAGGTATCTGAATTGAAGATCGCTGAATTGTTTTAGAAGACATTACACAACAAGTAGTTATGTTCTATTGTTAGCATACTATTACAAAAAAAAGACATTTTAATATAGAATTCACCAGTAATTGAACCATTTTGTATTCTATCATAATTTGTTATGTTGCTGTAATGTGGGTTTTAATTTGAAAGGATGTGTACTCTACTTATAATATAAGTAAACTTGTGTGTTCTGATTTATTGGGTGTGTTTTTTTCTTTGCACATTATTCCATTCATTAATAAAATTAGAAATGTGGTTATGATCTTGAAGTTGCCTAGTGTTCACACATTTGTAGAAACTAATTTTAGAATTCTGACTAACTGTTACCCGCTACTTTGTCGGCGTGGTTTTAAACAATGAGGAAAACTCAGTAACTACAGGTTTCTGAAAAGCGAGGAGGGTTCAATAAAAAAGGCCTAAGTTACTCCTTGTTACATCAGTTATCCGGCAGTGAAAGTCCCGCCACAATCGCTCTAGCCATGCCATTTCAGAGATTAGCCCAAACGGATACAAAAATTGTAAAAAATGTATTAAACATCCAAATGCATTTAGTAAATAGCAGTTATATTATCAAGAGACTCCATTTTTATTTCTTTGTATATATTATGAAATCATAAAACCTCGCACACCTAGCCGCGTCGAATTGCCCAAATTGTGTGCGAGCGAGGACTTCTTTCTTGACTTCGATTCTGCGCGTACAATTACTGTGCGATCACTCTAACATGGCTTTTTAATTTTGTTAGATATTAGTAAGTTTACACTGTAATGATGCAAATTTTAGTACCAAATCGAATACAGGATGTAAAATAAAATAGAAAGATAAATTTCTGGATCAATGGTACCTACTATTTTGTGCAAATATAAGCACCCCTGTTTTTATATGAAACATGAAATTGCACTTGACAAGGTGTATCAAAACGAGATGTGATATTAATGTCTGATATAAAACCTGTTTTATCTATCGAAAACTAATACGTAAATAATATTAGGTATGATGCCGTTTAAAACCCTTCAGATAGTTCATGGACAAACAGACAAAACGCCTAGATTCCTATTTGAATACCACTTGAGACTAGTAATTAGTAGGAGAAGTAGGAAAACGAGTATGACTCTTTTTTTTATAATAATGGCTATTGTGACATTTTTATTTTAAATATAAGTATTTAAAAAAGGTATCTTTTTATTTCAGCTGTCATTTTTTTTTTCTTCCTTGTGGCTCTCTCGGTTTGTGTTTAGCCAATGTCAAGTCACTTTGTATCATTTCAATATTATTTCTCTCCATCATAGGTTTGCCATTTCCCTGTTAGCCACTCATAAGTAATTTCATTTTGAGTGTCCCCCTCCCACGTGGCTAAGATGTTCTGCACGGACGTGGGGTTGGCTTTTGGGAGGGAGCTATCATTATGTGTTCGTATTTTTTCGGTACTGTTCATTGATATACTTACCTAACCTACCTCCCTAACTTTTATTTTTAGTATTATTTCATCAATGTAGGTATCTTAACACTTTGTATTGTTTGTTGGGCATCTCAATTTTTTGTACTTCAAAACCATTGGGAACGTTCAGACGCGTGTGTAAATAAAAAAAAACCTGCACTAGGTATATCTGTAGGTATAGGCTCTTACCAAACGTGTAAATAACGAGCACATATGACACCGCAGGCTAAGTACCTGTGAATGTGACTTGGAATATTATAAATAAAATACTAGACATTAATTTTAAAATTCGAATGCGCGTACCCCTTCCTCAGTTATAAGCAGCGCCAGCGGGAGCAACAATACCTACTTTTTTAAAGTGAGCAAATATTTGGCGCTAACTGAATTCTTAAAAAGTCGAAATATAATATCAAATATAGTAATAGATTTGACTTGGCATTTATTTGTGCTGATTTAAATGTCGTAGTGTAAGCCAGAGATATTTTGCTCAGGGTGTTGTAAGAGATTTAGCGATACAATAAAGTTAGTGCGGATCGGACGTGATAAAAAATAATAATGTGGCCGGCCATCGCGTGTGCCGTTTATCGGCGTCGCCGAATCTTTGATTTTGCTTCACCAACTTTGTTCAACGTAAGATTCCCCGAAGCATTAGCTATATTTGTCCTTTTCAAAATTCTTCCTGAGAATTGTCTCCGACCAGGATCGGACTTTGGTCGATGAAAATGAGAAAAACACAGCTATAAATTTACGCAAACTATATTGTATTTCTTTCTCTATTTGACTAGACATCGATGCTAAAAATAAATTGACTTACAGTCAATATCGGAGTTGACCATTTGCGTTTTAAACTTAATTGCTATGGGTAGGTGGTACCTAGATATTTTGCAAGGTAGACAGTTATGCCCGTGGATATATTTAGTTGCTGCCCGCGGCTTCGGTCGGACCCAGTTCTCGATTTCTTAATTGCATATTACCTATTTGTCTACCTAAATACTCTATATTTATGATATTTTTAAGTAGGTAGGTTAGGTTAGCCTATTGACATGAAATAGCTGTAATATTTGGGGTTTTTTACAGAATATAATTAAATCACACGCAGAAAATACCTTTTTAATTGTGTTTATTTTAATTTTAAACTTATGGTAGGTATCTATTAATTAATTAACATATGCGTGAGGTTTAATTTGACTATAATTCAATTGTTCCGATTGTAGATTGATATAGGATGCAGTATTCACTGACCATCAGGTAAATAGTTGATAAAAACATGATATTTTTAATAATTAGTGTTTTTTTATAAATATATCCACGGCCTTTTTCTCAATCTCTATAATCTCTAATAGCAATATAATCGATGTGGCGCAGTCTATACAATTACATAGTGTTCAATTGATTTACATGGTAAAGTAATTCATAATTACGCTTAATCTATTTTAAATTAATTTACATATTTTGGTTGACTCGTATCTTACAGATTACAGGCTATTTACAAGTTGTTTTCTTAGTTTATATTACAATCGATAGATGGCGTTGTTCACAAATATAATGCACTACTAGAGTTTATATTACAATCGATAGATGGCGTTTTTCACAAATCTTATAGACTACTAATTTATGGTGAGGATTTTTAACCCCTAACTAAGGAGAGAGGGTGTCATAACTTTGATGCGTATGTCAGTGTATCTGTAAGGCATCATAAAACCCTGAAAAACAGAATTTGGAAGGGTCTAATTTTGAATTAAACTAACGCGGTTTAAATACATTGTTTTATATTTGAAAGTTATAGAATAGTGTCACATTATTTTCTGAGGGTGTATAAGAGCGTACAAAACGAAAAGACAAGGCCGGCAACTTTACCTGAAACCCTGTGCCAACCCGTCTGGCCAGCATGGCGCATGTAACTGGAGGAGGCCTGACTCGACAGTGAGTCATATATTCCCTCAGGATGGAATGGGATGGTGACACTATGTATTCTAAATCCCTCTCCACACATCAGGTCATTTATGGGCTGAGTAGTAATAGTTGATCCTTCCCCGTACGGTTGGTAATCCCATACGCCATACCTCTCTAAAAATATTTCATTTCAACGGTTCTTAATAGCTTCGATGGCATCAGAAAGCCTCTGGACAGATCTCCTTAGCCTGGCCTCCTCGGCCGCTAGGTTCTGGCGCTCGGCCAGCAATGCTCGCGCGCTGTCGGTATCCTGCGAGACCCCGCGGGTGATGTAAGAAGATTCCACCCTCAGTGCTGTGTTGCGTCGATGTAGATCAGATATAGTTTTCTTCCGAGCTGGAATTTAAAAGATCTCGTTAGCCATTGCTTATGTGGTTGTGGTGCTTAAACTACCGACAAAAATGGGTCTGCTTTCTGTGGCATGGGCGATGAACCGTATTTGACATTGTTTGCTTCCATTTTTTATTTAGTCTTTATCTTCATTGGCTTTCCTGATTGTGTAGGGCGTACACTAGTTTAAACTCACAGGTTAGTTGTTAGTGTAGCTAACATGTAGTACGCAGCGATTGTAAGAATACGCAATGTGACCTATTCATACTATCCTGGGGGTGTCGTAAGTGGCTGCTAAGGAAACGCAAGGTGCAGATAGCTTAGCTGCAGGAGAAAGAAAACTATATCTGTTTTTTTATATATCTCGTAATCTAATGGTTGGTAAAATTTTTGACCTAAATTATGATAGAAGCTATTCATTAGGACAATAGGCTAATTGTCTTCCATAAAATTGGAGGAGGCTCGACTCAGCAGTGGGTTTCAGGCCGTCGGCCCCGGAGGGTCTCGAGGTCTTACGTCACTTTTCACGACACTGGAGAGTACGAAAAATGTTGGAAGGTGTGAGTGTTGGTCAGCCACCTAACATTCTGTGAAACCATTCCTGACATAATCAAAATGTTTTTTATTCGAATAAATTCTTGCGAATGCTTTCAAGTAGTCAAAGATTTTAAGAGAAAAATTACCACCGGTTCGGAATGAAGGAAGAAGAGCCGGCAAGAAACTCCATGGTTGCTCTTTTAAATAAAAGGGCTACAATGATGGTGGTACAAACAAGTCTGACGGATTACTGAAAGCATTAACACGCATAAACATGTAGCATTGTCAAAAATTAGAATAATATAAAAATCAGTGAAATTTTTTTTTTTTGAACTGCACTTACACACTGTTCACAAAACTTCACGGATGTAATGGCTGAAAGATCAGAGCTAGAGTTACTCCCATGCGTCACTATCTGATAGATAGTCATTAACTTGATATTACGCTTTTTTAATTAAACCGGACTTAACGAAACATTTAAATTTCTCGAACGACCAATCCAAAAATGCCTCCGGTAATTTGTTGAACAGGCGAATTCCGAGACCAAAAAGCACATGGTTCTTTTGTAGCCGGTGGAATGGTGTAACTAGCTTATGCCTATTTCTTGTCTGGATATTGGAGGACGAGACGTCACAATTTTTTTAAAGCTACTGTAATATTTGTTTAACAAAAATACAGATCTATTCGCTACGACCTTACGACGCAACACTCACCTGTTTCAAATTCTCTATAACTCTTCAACAAGGCTTTCACACCAGGCCATACCGGTAGCTCCTGCGCTTGGCAACTAACATCCTTCTTCGCAGCTATAGCCGTCTGACCTTCCGCGAACATCTCGCTCAGTCCCGCAGCAGAACAGCGCGGCTCATCCATTGAAATTGCCGGTGTCGACCTCACCAAGTGACTCTCTGGCACAGTCCTTAAAGATATTATCTTAGAAATGTTCGGAACATTAATCGTTGGTTTGATTGATTTTATATAACTTTGGTTATCATCACTTTCTAACCCAGGAACAGTTCGTTTCTTACTCTCTTGTCCGCTCAGTATTTTAACACTCCTATCTGCCATCTTTGATAGCTTGTTCAGCTCCGTGAAGTTCTTCTCAGCCAGGGCTCGAATACTTTCCTCGTGTCCATCACCTTCACTCACCGAATCTAGTCTTTTCTTAATCAGATTGTTGTTTTCATTAACTGATTTCTTTATTTGCGTCAATATCTGAAGCTGGTCGTTCGGATCAAATATAATTGATTCGGACACTTTCGGCTGCTTCGGTTTGCTCCATGTATTTTCTTTTCCATCCCTACGTTTCCTTTCGTTTATTATCTCGTGCCACGCTTTTTCGTAGCCTGCAAAATTTTAATATGTATTAGTTTTTAATCAATGAGAATTTATAATAGTTAAATAGATTTTTTATCTAATTGGTACAGTTAGAAGACCAGGGAAGACTTTTTGTCATCGGACACGTAGACTATTGTTATTAATTGAGGACTTTCAGAGACTTGCTAACCTTCTTTAAATTTCGTGGACACTGATTTTAATTGTAATCGTGATAAAAACGCTTGTTTCCTGTGCAATATCACGCCCGAGTCATCAGTGATCATCGGTGGCATCTCCACTACGAAATCCCGGGAGTCCTTTGATGGATGTTCTACTGGAGTGTCTTTCGAAAAAATATCCAAGCGTCCGGCTGCTATATAAGCTGACGCAACGGAATCATTTCTAAAGCCCTTTTCTTGAATTTCCATTTTCTTTTCTGTAACAGAAAAAAAACCCGGCTATTAAAGGATTCATTTTTGTTTAATAATTATTTAGCAGCGATTTTGACCATATTATGAAATATCGTATTACATTCTAATTAAAATCATCGTACAGCTCGTTTTTCACCAAAATATAATTTTAAAGGCATTAGAAAGAAAGAAGTTTGTATAAGCATTGTCTATCAGGGGTAAAAATCGGTTAGTCGATAATAATAACCTACCTTTAAAGGCTCCTAATGTAGCCAAGCGGAAATTAGCTAGAAATTGAGCCTTCCCATCGTCACTGACAGCTTTAGCACTATATTTTTCTATGATATCATCATATTCTTTTAAATCATCTTCCTCGTAGTCACTCTCACTTTCACTGCTTCCCTCTTCTACTGTCACTTTTGTGTTCGCGAACTCTTTATTGATTTCATTCTTCATCTTATCAGGGGTTATTATACTGTGATAATCATTCTTCTCCATCTTTTTACAATCAGGCTTAGCGTCCTTGCTATCTTTACTTTCACGGTTTGTCAGGTATTTTAATCGTTTCAATTTCCTCCTTTTTTCATAAACGTCTAAGGTGCTGAGTTCTTCTACTTTAGTCATTTTAGGTCTTATGTTTGTTATTACTATTTTCGGTTGCAGTTTGGAATCCATCTGATAAGGGCAAGCAATATATAATTTCTCATTAGTCTTACTTTGATCGAATTGTTTTGGCACTTCATTTTTCTGAGCCATTAGTTGTGGATAGTCACGATTAATAAATGGCGGTTTCATTTTCTCTGGTTCAACTATCATTGGCATTTGATAAACTATTTGAGGATTCATTATTACGTTGGGGTTAGCTTGAATGATCACATCTGGTTTTGATATATTAGGCATAGTATGTATTAAGTTCTGAGAATTAAGAACATGTATTTCTTTGCTTATTGCATGGTTTGGTGGAATTGCGTTATTCGTTGGATTAGTGTCCTGATTCGTCACAGTATTCAATTCATGAGCTAACTGGTTTTCGACTGGAATAACTTTAGTTTTAAGATTATCAGATGTTTGAGTTATTTTAGAATTATTCTTGATCATCATTAAATTACCGGGGAATTGAACATTGCTTAAATACACTATATTCGGTTGGATCACTACATTCTTAGCTTCAGTTTGCGTTATATCGTTGTTCATTTTCAAATCTTGTTCCTGCAACACTCCTTGAGATTTCTCCTTCACGACTATCTTATTACCATAAATTTGATTTTCAGTAATTAAATTTTCAAAATCGTTTTCATCACAGTTCTCCTGATGTAACCTTTTAAGCGCAACCACTTTAGAGGCAGTCGCCTCAGTTACGATTTCTTCTTTATTCTTTTTTACTTGGTTGGACAGTCGTGAAGGAGCTTGCAGGTTTTTTGGATCGAAATTGGCTCTTTGAAGTAATACTTGTGGATTTTGTTGTTGTATCGTGACCAACATTTTTGGATTAGTTGAGTTTTTGTTCTGTATAAACACGATTTGGTTCTTAGGTTCATTATACGAAACATCGTGAGGTTGCTTAAAGTTAGCTTTGTTTGTGTCATTACTCAGAGGAGTGTATACTGGCTTGGATGGCAGAGTAGTCTTTCCGTCTTTGAGATCCGTAGATTCAGTCGATATCTCCATATTTGTTTCCGACATTTGAAACATCTGATCACATTTATTGATCGCCTCTGCTGCATTGATCAAAGTATGTATATTATTTGAAATTGATATACTCGTATTTACGGTAGAAATTGGAGGTTTCATAATTTTCTGATCAACTTTTGCTTCGCTATCGGTTTTAGCAGATTTAATGACAATATTACTTTGGATTTCAATTTTTGGTAAATCTTTTGACGGTGGAGCTACGAATGTGTTTTTTGACATTACATTGTGATATCTGGTATCTGGATTTGTGTTCATATATTTCATATCTATTTTACTTATAGGAATGCTCGTTTTTAAGCTAAATCTTTCATTTAATTTCTTTTTTGTTTCTCTATTTTGGGTTGGTATGGTTATAGTAGCTCCGGACCCTTGCACTAATGATGTAATACTCATTTTTGATTCAGAATTATGAGTTTTGGTGGGTTCAGGAATAGACGCTGCGGGTATGACTTCAGGAGTAAAATGCTCTTCAAAATCAGTCTGATGTTTGGATAAATCTTTGATTTCAATAGACTGCATTACATGTTCTTCATTTATCATATTTTGATCAGGAATCCCAAAGTCTTTACTAAATTTGGTTGGAAAAGGCATTTCTTCTTTGCCTTCTCTTTTGCGACCTTGTGTGTATAATAGGGATTCGTTTGTTTGTGCCACTGAAATCGATTTTGTTTCCTTTATTGTTACAATAGGCAATCTCGATGATTCCCGAGTAGGTACGGGAGGGAACGGTATATGATGCTCTTTTAAGGATTTTGGTGAAAATTTAACATCTTTTGAAGAGTTCGGCGAAAACGCTACTGATTCTGTTGCCACTTTTGCTACTGGTGAAAATATATTATGCTCTTTCGCGACCGGAGAACTGGAAGGTTCACTTGAGTGTGATTTATAAGATGCACTATCTCTGGATATTGATTTTGATGGTCTGGCATCGTCTGTTACACTTGAAGAATTTACAAAATCTTTTATTGAAGATTGAAATGATACAGGTTCTTTCGTAACTAGCTGATCTCTTGATGGTGCGGCTGAGTAAGGGTCTCTAGGCGAGAATATCGGAGCATCTTTTTGTCCCATTTGGTACTGTGGGAACCCTGCATTAGTTGCTTCACTTTGCACAGGTCCTTGTGTTATTCCTGGGTACGGTTGAAATGCCGAGAAGCCAGGCACTGAATATGGGTAGCTTCCATAATTAGGAAATCCTGATTCCATTGACTTTGTAGTCATAACGCTTGGATTAGGGTTGGGGATAGATGAGGGTGAGATTTTGGGGGACTGAGAAATGGGTTTTGGTAAGAACGTTGGTTTCTCAAATATATTGTCTTCTTCGCGTCTTTCGGCCTCCGGCGGTTTGGGTGGGATGGGGTCAGGTGGGAGAAGTCTCTCGCTGTCCAATGGTGCTAGTGGTACCATTTGTTGAGCAGCTGCCACTGTAAACATAAATGAAAGTTTTAAATAGTGTTCTTTGAATTATAGCGACAGATATATTAATCTTAAACACTAAATCAATTTATAAAATATTTAAAATTATGACCTGATGAAGAAATAAGGGACGTCCCATTATTTTAATACATAGGTACAGTATAATTCGCTAAACTTCAATCAAGTTACCTAAAGCGCTAGTGTGTTTGTAGTAGCAATAGTTTGTTGCTCGTCAAAGTCAATAAAAATAATCCTAATTCATAAATTGAATTAATGTAAGTATGTTCTGTTACATACTTTCCTGAAGTTTAGCTAACTAAGATCCACCTAGCTTTTCCAACTCGTGGAAACGGCTTAGACAATATTGCCTACTTTAGGTTGACAGCAGCAATACCTATGGATGTCATGTGTAAATAATAATAAATAATAGTCCCGTAATCGCGGTAATCACCCATTAAAAAGCCGTTATTTTTAAAAGACAGCACAATAAATACTTGGTTAGTAAAAAAATTAAATAATAAATCAAATCATGAACTAAAAAAGAAATTACCACATCATGCATCTACTTTATTACAATAGCATGCAACTATGGTGGTTGGAGAATACAAATATCATCTACAAGCTGACACTACATTATCGAAAGCTGCGATTATCTGAAGATTATCTGGGTAAGATAATAAAAGTTGGAATTTTATTAGATAGATATTTTATTTGTTTTTTATTGTACAATGGGAAACGTTATAATACCTACACATTGAAAAATGTAAGTGGCAACACCATACCAAAAGCTTTATTACGTCTATGATTCCGGTCTCCACTGTAATCGAGGCTCAACGAAATGCCAAAACAGAACAACAGTAGCTGTTATCTTTTCTCCGTACATTTATGTGTTCCCAGTAGAAATCAACCTTATCGACAAGTTATACATATCTGACCAGTGTACCTACAGGTCAACTTACGTAACCTATAAAATATTTGTTTAGACTAAATAATAAATTCATAAGTTTTCGATTATGATTGGGTTTTGATTTGTACTTTTGTGACGGTTACATAAGTCGAAAGCAATTGGCCAAAACAAGTAGCTGGCAAAATCATCGCCGAACTTTGCTCTCACTTACCTACTGCATAAAATAATTAAAATACTTTTTAATCCCCTATGAGGATGCCCCACAAAGTAGGCAATCTATCTATCTATATTTAAAAATAAAAATGAATTGCTGTTCGTTAGCCTCGCTTAAACTCAAGAACGGCTAGACCGATTTGGTTAATTTTGGTCTTGAAATATTCGCGGAAGTCAGGGAAGGTTTAAAAGCATGATTCTGAGGCGGTATGAAGTGCCGGGACAGCTAGTAACTATTAAAAAGTGTACCTTGGACCGATCCAAGTTAAACTTACAGTGATGCTCACAGTTCACAGATACCATAGTAGTGTACATAACCAGGAGACGTGTCTATACAGCCTACTGTATTATTATTAGGGGAAAGACCTGGCGCCTTACTCTCGAACGCGATTCCGATCGATCGGGATTGGAATTCTGACGTTTCGTACTCTTGAGCACACTTGAACGCGACACTAGCGCTAAATTGTTTCAATATTGTTTGGATATTGGATGAACTAATCACTATTGGATTCAATCCAATATTCATTTTAAAAAGTAATTATTATTGCTATACCGGGTTCCGACTAACGTGGGCATTTCTCAAACGCTTACTTCATGTTTAATGACACATTCGCTAGCCTATACAAGAGCAATTCCGATTTCAATCCAATGTTGTCAGTATTGTTTTCAAGAGTACGGTAATTTGACAGGATTGGTTATGAATTGGATCGGAATTGGCATTGGATTATAATTGTTATTGGATTCAAGAGTAAGGCCCAGTACTGTACTATCAAAATAGAAAACTGACTTCTCTTTAGCTTCCTGCCGCTATGCATATTGCCCATAACTGTTCAAGATTCTTTACTCATTTCATTTACCATTTAATACCAATTCGTAAGGCTGCAGAGAGGACGTAAGATTCTTTTAGAATTGTAGTATTTAGATGTTTATGTAGCTTCTACTACTCAGCCCAAAACCCACTGCTGTGTTGGGCTTTCTCCTTTTACATGGAGGGTAATTAACCTGTGCCACACTGGTAAGATGGGTTGGCACAGGGTTTAGTTTCAATATTTCCTTCGCTTGCGGCTAGGCTCGGCCCTGACATTTCCTTTTGGCGGCTCTTACCTTATTTACCCTTACCCTTCACCACTCGGGAATGATATACCTACCACTAATGTTTATATACCTACCACTAGATGTTTATATACCTACCACTAAGTATACTACGTGCTGGCCATAAGCTTGAATGACGGTAAGAGTTTTTCGTCGCATATAGACGTTTGCAACCCCAGAGGTAGCGCCCCAGAGCAGCGGTAGCGACGTGTGACGGGTCGGTCACTTCACTTTAATATGGTTGAGGAGACCGATGGCTGTCACATGCGTTATACTTGTGAACAGGTGCTGCTGTTTGGGGTTGGTCGGCTCACTGGACCAAGGAAGTTTTATTTTATTTCATTAAAGTTTGTTTTGTATTGTTTTAATATTCACATTTCAGCGGACGCCTTCCAGATCCGATAGAACAGTTTGTTATATGGATCTTGTTGGGTAAATATATACATATTACATTATGAATAGGACCGCAAAGTAATAAAAAAGAAAAAATGACAAGCCCTCCGAGTTTCTTGCCAGTTCTTCTCAGCAGTGGTCGCGTTCCGAACTGGTGGTAAAGTATATTACTTTGCATTGTATACATTTTATTAATATGTTGACAATTTGTAAGTGTCCATTGTGTCCTATGCAAAATAAATGATTTGACTTTGACTTTGAGGTAAGTCCACAGTGGTGTGGTGTGATATAGTTAACTATGCCTGCGTATCATTAATTTAAACTTATGTTTCATACCCGTATCGTTAGTTCAAAAAGATACTAGATTTTCACAGGACACCCACCAATAAAAATTGAAACTATGAAAACTGACAGCAATAATAAAAAGTAGATTCCTTCCCGCCAATGCTTTGTTGAAGCTATCTTGTCTAGTATGCTATTGAGTTGCAGTTCATCATCATTAAATAATAAATTATTGGACACCCCATTAGAAAGTTACTGGGGAATCCTCCTGGATACCCGGCCGTTACGGAGCAGCCAATTTTGTAGGGCGCGGAAGGACGACTATTAGCACTAAAACCCACGGCGTTCCTCGACTTGCCCGCCATCTCAACACCACTATGCATGCCATAATAGGGATTTGACTATAAATATAATTGCCAAGATAGCGCAGTTTACATTATAACCAGATAACAAGCGCTGGCGTTGCTAAAATTGATTATCCTATACCCGCAGGACCGACGCCCGATGGGGCAGGAAAGTCCGCATTCTGGAAAGCGCAGTGCTGCTGACTATCCACTGCTGGACATACGCCTCCCCCAAAGATTTCCACGAAGCCCGGTGCTGAACCATCCACATCCATCGCTTTCCGGCGACCTTAACCAGATCGTCGGTACACCATGTGGGAGGCCTACCAGCACGGTGCTTGGTTACAATATGCGTTATATGACCTGGTAAAGTACCATTGCCGTCAAATATATTTGACTCTACCGTAGGTATACTAAATTTTATATTCCAGTCTACCTTCAATGGCAGTAGTAGTGTGAGTGAAAATTTACAGCTGGTCTAACCATGTAGTTAGCGATGGTCCCACTAGATAACCCCGTGTAAATACTGGAGTTAGCAAATGAGGTTAGACTGGTGCCGAACTTAATGAATTTGGGAGAAAGGCGAAAGAGATAATAATATACTTATACAGGGTGGTCAAAAAGTCGTGGATCAAACGAAACTAGCGGCTAGATGGGGCCATCAGCAGCAAAAAATTGTTCTACGTAAGGTCCTTAGGGTCAACCCCTGCGGAGTTACAATTTATTTTGTGTTTTTATGAGAAATTGTCTTTTTTTTACTAAAACTTGATAAAATTCGGAAAAATCTACATCCTGTATCTTTTTTATAATTTTCACTAGATTGGTACTGATGAGTTCTTTCGTTAGACATGCTATTTATGGTAGTTTATTGGGTGTGTTGAAGATAATATTACGTTTTACGAAAGCAATAATTCTTAAATCAAAACTTGTTACTTAATTCGGACCCCACTGTGAAAAAAAATACCCTACAGAAAAGTGCCACTGTACCACAATTTTTGGCGCATTTAATAGGGATTCTAAAAAGGTATTACACATGGCTATGCGTGGCTTCGATATCTTTCAAGGACGATCTTTCGTAGCAAGGCCAGAGTTAATTCATACATAAAACTCGGTTAGGCCTACTAACCTAACCTTACCTAAGCGTGATCGTTTTCCGGACTACAGGGTCTTTATCGTCGTTGCAGCCCATAAATGACCCACTACTGAGTCGGGCCTCCTCTAAGTTCATGTTGGGAGATTAGCCTACTGTGTCAAGCAGCCAAGACGGGTTGACACAGGGTTTGCTTCAAGTGTTCCTTCTGTTGCGGCTAGGTGATCTGCCTAATGCGTTCTTTTAGTCGCCTCTTACGACACTTTCAATATGGTATGACAATTTGATCCAATATAATCCAATAGGATCCAATATAACAATTTGTTTTATTTGGTTACGAGAATAAACAATTACGTTATTGTTACATATTAGGACCGCAAAGTAATAAAAAAAAATCCCAAGCCCTCAGAGTTTCCTACCAGTCCATAACAGCAGTGTTCGCGTTCCGAACTAGAGGTAAACTATATTACTTTGCTATTTATATACTAGGCGCAGTGCTGGTAGGGCTCCCACACGGTGGACCGACGACCTGGTTAAGGCCGCCGGAAAGCAGTGGATACGGGCGGCCCAGGATCGCAGATCCTTGGGGGAAGCCTATATCCAACAGTGGACGTCTTTTGGCTGAGAAGATGATGATGATATATGTTTATCAATGTGTTGACAATTAAGTGTCCATTGTGTCCTATACAAAATAAATGACTTGACTTCAATTTACGTAACTATACGTGGCTTACACGGGTTAAAGTCTCCAGAGCTTTACCAGGGAAGTAAGATGCTGGTAGCGGAAGAGAACCCTTTGCCCTTTGCTTTGGTAGCCTTTGTTTTTCCCCGTTTGCTATCTTCCTCTTCCTTTCCCCTGTTTCAGGGTTTCGCTGAGGCTATGCTCGGTTCATGTTAGCGAGCTAATATGTATAGCGGTCTTTCTGTTACACATTTGTATGCAAGTGAAAAGGACAAAAAAAGGGCTGTGGGCATGTTTCGCCCCTATAATTGCACCTCACTGTGAGCCTCGGCTTACCCGCCGTGCGTCGCGTCGGTCGGAATATTTATTTTAATATTCCATAATGGTACTTTTTGGTTCGGTTTTTAATATTATACATACTACAAAATAGGACCAATTTAATGTTAATTCATTCACTCATACTTAACAATTTAATACGTACGTAAATTGGCTTTGATCATGTTAAGGTGGATGTTCCAGGGTAGCCCGAAATTCAAATTATCGTACGTTTTTTGTTGTTGTATTGATGATTTTGATGATTATAATTCTATAACTACATACGTCTTGCAGCCGCGAATAACATTTTAATCAACATACAACCTAGCATTGACCTGCAAATTGCAAAAAACGTACGAAAATTTGAATTTCGCGGGCTACCCTGGAAAATACATTTATTTAATAAAAGTGAGAGCACCTTTACTCGTCCTCAACGTACAAGAGACAGATGTTGACTGAAGTTTGGCCGCCTATGTAAACTTACTCGGTGCGCATGAGCCGCCCTTATCTCTGACCAATTACGTGCTCTCGAACATTTCTAATATTAGCTCGCTAACGTGAACAGAGTATAGTGTTGCATACGGCCTTACGCAATGTCAACAGCTTACCTTCTCGTGGGTTGTACACTCGAGCGGTATAGAATATGTTCTATCGTAAATACTGCCATTATTTGTTTGGGCGTTTCGGAAGAAACAAACCCTTTTTGTATGTTAATAGCTTATGTTTATGTTATGTATAAAATGGTAGACCAGCGCCCTGGGTTACGTGTCTCATTGAATTTACTATTTTCAAACCAGCAAAGAAAGATCTCAAATGTTTATTTCTAAGAAAGCACTTAAATACCATATTATAAAACTCCCATCAAGACGATGCAATCCCAAAGAAGAATCCCCCAACAAATCCCATAGAATAACAGGTGTTCTGCATGACAAACCGAAGCACCTTCTCCAGAAAGCCTTTTGTCTCGCCAACGGACTCCCTAACTCTGTCCCAGTTCACGTAAACGTAGCCGTGTTCACTGGCATAGTGGAGAATAATTATTCCTCCACCCAGGCCAAAGGCCGCTATCTTTCCTATTTTCACCGTACTAACGCCAGTTATCCAGCCACATAGTGTACCGAAGAGCAACTTCCTGCTAGATCGACACGTCTGTACTGTAAAGTCTACGATGGAATCCCTATTTCTCGGCTTGATTTCTTCGGATTTGGTGACGTCGGTGAGTTTTATGTCCGGTATCGGTCTGGCCAGGGGCTTGCATTGTCTCGGTGAGTTATTCAGTTTTAGGTACAGAATGGTTATTGGTTGTTAGAGATTTGAAATACGTTCGTATGGCGGGAGCGTTGTCACAAAACTTGCCATGTCACATGTTGATTTTTACCTTTTTTTCCCGAAAATAATAGAGTATTCCTCATTCGTTTATCAGCCGATATCAAGGAGTTTAAGGTTTCCCACGATCTATTATTTTTCTGTAATGAAACTAAGTGACTGAGAAATTAAAGATACCTTATCTATTTTTGTGATTTTCATTGGTTGTGTATTCAAGGCTTGTAAGTGTATCGTTCGGTTTACAGGCACATAATAATTCGATAGAGAGATCAAGCTAACCTATACTTTTCATGCATATGTTCGGCGGTCCCGGTTGGGGTATCAACTCTGGTAAATACTATAGTGGCAGTGGCCCAAGTATCTACTGAACTATATGAGTATAAAGTGTACATAAGTTTTGTTGCTCCATCTTTTAACAAAATACATCGCCAAACGCGTGTCTGAATCGGATGTTTTTCGCGAACAATCAGACGCGTGTCTGAATTGATTGATTTCTGTACCTAAGTAATCGTGTAAGCGCTAGCTCTTTAAAAAATCCATTATTAATTTCCCTTTACTTAAATTGAACTACGAGTGACAGTACCTATGTTACATTTGATTGCCTAATACTTCCAGTTGATATCAAGTTCTACGGAGCCGGAGTGTTCACTTACCATCAAAAATAAAACTGTCTTTGAAGTTTTTTGAGTGCAGATTTGGTTGACCCCACAGAGTCTGCAGTCAACGAGTTCAAAAACGTGAAAAACAGAGATAAAGGTCGCAAAAATATGAGCGAAGTATGATATAATAGTCCGGGATCCCCGGTACATTGTTTTCACTTGATTACTATCAAGCTAATTTTTCGTGAGTAGCTTCATTTTCATGAGACGCCCAACATTTTCTTGTCGACAACTCTTGATTGTGGTAGCTAACAGAGGTAGCAAGGGTGAAATATGTTGATTTTATGATTCAAAAAAAATTATTACTAACCGGGTGCTTTTTGGTATATCTGATGATAATTATCTAAATTATTCGAAAATGTATTTGTCCTACAAAATGTATGGTTTGATCAAAGAGTCCTCCACCTCCAATATGTATGGATAACGAGGTCATAAAAAATGATTACTAACCAGCTGGTTTTTTTTATTTACTTAGTAAATATTTATATTATTTAACCGTCATATTGTTCTACAAGTTGCGTGGTACGTTATCCCGGTCCTACGCTCAAAAGTTGTTAAAACCACAAGACCCATTTTGTCATCACTAACTGTTGGACAATAATTTTACATGATAGGTTAGTGTATTCTCTGCCCAAATGATACAATGTCCTACAAGAAAACAGGTATGTAACACGAGTCCGAAAAATTTTTAATTTTATCGTTTTCCTACTTATAAGTTACTAGCGACCCGAACCGGCTTCGCACGGGTGCATGTATTATACATATGAACCTTCATCTTGAATCACTCTATCTATTAAAGAAAACCGCTTCAAAATCCGTTGCGTAGTTTTCAAGTTTTAAGCATACATAGGGACGGACAGACGACAGCGACTTTGTTTTATACTATGTAGTGATGATACAGTGAAAACGTCTTTTTTTTATTTAAATAAATTATTTTTTTAAGTAGTACAAAAAAATAATTATTTACATATAAAAAAAATAATATTCATCAGATTCATCTGATAAATTTTCAGTATCATCACTGTCATTTTCATCTATTTCATTTTCCTCGTCTTATCGACTCGTCTTGACGTAAAAAATTAAGTATTATATAACATAAAATGAATCCACTTCGTTTTATAGTGTGCAAAACTTTTTATATAGTACATTATACGGATCCCGCTATACAACTACCACCGATATGTTTAATGGATGAAAATTATTTTATTAGAAATTTAGGAGTTTTTCAGGCAATCCATTTTTTTAAATTATTTTTAGCATACTAAATTTCGAATAAAATAATTTTCATCCATTAAACATAACGGTGAATGTCGTTGTATAGCGGTTATTACAGAGTCAGAAGACGAGGAAAATGAAATAGATGAAAATGACAGTGATGATACTGAAAATTTATCAGATGAATCTGATGAATATACATTTTTTTTTAAGTAAATAATTATTTTTTTGTACTACATTAGTAAAAAAACAAGTTAATTAAGTTAATAAAAAAGATGTTTTCACTGTATCTTAAGTTATAAGTAGGAAAACGAAAAATGACAATTTCTGTCGGACTCATGATACATACCTGTTTTTTTGTAGGACATTGTATCATTTGGGCAGAGAATACTAACCTATCATGTAAAATTGGTGTCCTACAGTTAGTGATGACAAAATGGGTGTTGTGGTATTACCAATTTCTGAGTGTAGGACCGGGATAACGTACCACGCAACTTGTAGAACAATATGACGGTTAAATAATATAAATATTTACTAAGTAAACAAAAAAAAAACCAGCTGGTTAGTAATCATTTTTGATGACCTCGTTATCGATACATATTGGAAGTGGAGGACTCTTTGATCAAACCATACATTTTGTAGGACAAATACATTTTCGAATAATTTAGATAATTCTCATCAGATATACCAAAAAGCACCCGGTTAGTAATAATTTTTTTTGAATCATAAAATCAACATATTTAACCTTTGCTACCTCTGTTAGCTACCACAATCAAGAGATGTCGACAAGAAAATGTTGGGCGTCTCATCAAAACAAAGCTATTCACAAAGATTCAGCCTGATAGTAATAATTTTTTTTCTATGATCTGTAGACCAACTTTTGAGTGTAGGACCGGGATAACGTACCACGCAACTTGTAGGACAATATGACGGTTAAATAATATACATATTTATTAAGTAAATAAAAAAAAAACCAGCTGGTTAGTAATCATTTTGGATGACCTCGTTATCGATACATATTGGAGGTGGAGGACTCTTTGATCAAACCATACATTTTGTAGGACAAATACATTTTCGAATAATTTAGATAATTATCATCAGATATACCAAAAAGCACCCGGTTAGTAATAATTTTTTTTGAATCATAAAATCAACATATTTCACCCTTGCTACCTCTGTTAGCTACCACAATCAAGAGTTGTCGACAAGAAAATGTTGGGCGTCTCATGAAAATGAAGCTACTCACGAAAAATTAGCTTGATAGTAATCAAGTGAAAACAATGTACCGGGGATCCCGGACTATAAGTTCATTGGATTGAATCTCCTCTTTAACGAACTTTTATCAAAAATCTTAAATATTAATATTTTTTGGATTATAACGAAATCAAAATATATTTTTACCTGCACCAAAATCCTTCAAAAATATTTTTCTAGAGGTGATTCCGAACCCAATAAGCTCTTCGCTCGCTCATTTTTAGGTCCTTTATGACTATAATTTATGTTTTTAAACTTCTTTATTGCGATATTGACATAGTATACATAGATGGCCATTGTACTGCTGATTCAAGACATTTTGAGTTGTAATATCCTAACCGCTGTATAATATGACTGTCAGCGTAAATTATGGGTAACTCAACATCAATTCTCTATCAAATTTCGTCCTTACATAAGACGAGATAAAGTCGGCAATCTCTTGTGTATTTTACCTAATGTACACCAACATTGAAGCTGCAGCCACATTGCTAACTACATGCTCTAAGTTCAAGCTCGGGAGGGGTGGCGGGGGGAGTAAAAAATAAAAAGTGACTACGCGCCGGCTCGGTACGCAATACCATGGATCTTGGAATATTTTTAACAGATCAATATCCCCCAACTGTCAATTAAAAAAATCAGATTTCAGCGAAACTCCTGTTTAAGTATATATTCAAATAAAATTTTGGAAAAGAGGTCTTTTTAGATTAGGTGTGAATTATCCTAGTGATCTTGGCGTGAGACAGATATAATTATCACACACAATGAATTGATTATAGAGCTATGTAACTAATAGACCTAAAATGGGGCCCAATATTTTTACAAATATTACTGATGTTAAATCGCTATAAGTATGATTTTAAATTTATTCTGTAACTTAATCAAATGTTTAACTTATTACAGAAATTCGCACAAAGCTTTTTGCTTAAATATCCCATGTCTTGTATTTTCTGTTAACCATTTATTAAATGACAGTTGGTGACATGAACCCGTGTTCAGTTCCCATTCCGTGTCCAGTGGCGAGGCGTGCCGCGCCGGCGTCCAGCATGCACACAAAATTAATTTCATTGAATGTATTTTTTCAATAAAACCATATTTTTTCTTTCACTTGTTAGGTATTGTCCATATCATATCTAACTATTAAACATAATATTTACACGATGACATCACACGGACACCGTCCGCCTAAATGCTGCTCGAAAGAGAAACAATAATAAGAGAAAAAACAATAGATTGAAAAATATTGAACACCTATTAAAAGCTAAAATGAATAATAACTATCTAAACATTAACGTTAAGGTTTTATTTTTATATAAAATTTCGTTTGTTTTCAATGTTCGTTAATTTTTGTTCGGAGGTCGGTCGTGCGGAGCTGCAAAGGAAACCGAGTCTTATCACAAACACAAAACAGAATATTGCCAAAATTCTTAAGTCTACTTAAAGGTGTGCTTCGGAAACGGTTTACATCAGTTTTTTATTGCATTGCGTTTTTATTATATTATGAGTTGAATATGACAAGTTTGTGTCCGTTTAACTGTAAGTCTCATAATCTATTGACGGCCACATTAACTGTATATGTATCAAATGGAATACATACATTGTTTTATGAAGCGCCGAACGTAGGTTTCAAGGTATGCTAATATCGTACAAATAAACGGTTTTGAATGACATCTTGTGCTAATATGAACATATTTAGCGTAACTGGATCATAAATTTAAACTTGCAAACATTTTTGGTCTGTGAAACTTAATGGTATAAATTTACAATATGCATAGTTTGGCTTATTTGTTTACAAACTTACCATACACCTATTACCCAACTTGTGACCTTGTACGATTCGTACAAAGGCCAATACGGTACAAAAGTACAAATTTAATATAATACCGAAAACACCATTATTTTGTTATTTAATTCCACCCACTTCTGAACAAGATATATTTAGACGCATTTCGTGTGTGTCATTAATTGACACGCTCGCAAATGGTGTCCACAAATGACATCCGAAGAGCTCCGAAGCGCGCCTTTAAGCGACGGCTGCAACGCGCGACCGATACCAAAAACACCGAGTCGGTGTCGACTCGATAAAAAATAAGTACATACGTATCGATACAGTATCGACAGTCTCCGATTGTCCCTATATAATAATTCGTGCATATTTTTTATACTCCAGTAATAGCGAACGAGTACAGTGGGGAGTGCGAAAACACCTCAACTGTCGTCATAAAGTCGATATTTGCTTGCACCTGGGCAACCTTACATTTTTACAGAATATCGCGTACAAAATCGGTTAGAGTTTACTATAACTTATAACTTCACCAATATCAAGTATAAATCGGCGTTGTTCGGTTAATGAATAACTTCCACAAATAGTGTTGATGGGAAAAATGACAAACGGCTAATTCGATGGCAAGAAATATGACACTGACAATTAACACTCCAAATTCATGGAACTAATTGAATTCAAACTAATTGATGTTAATGCTAAGTAACTTTATATGCAGTAATCAGTATATTGATTTCATTTCCGAAACCGAAAACAACACACACACAAAACCGAAATTCACTTTTGTATCAAGTACGACTTAGCAAGTCGTACTTGATACAAAAGTGAATTTGACAGCAGATGAAGGATTTCGTACCCCGTCTGTGCATCGAATCTCAAACAATCCAATTGCTTTGATTGCACTGTAGCCGCGTCACTATTCTCGAGTTCGACTCTCGTGCCGGTGATCCCACGGAGCTTGCCATGTGGCAGGCAGTACGAGCACTGCTATTAGAGCCAATCAGCTCTGTGTAGCCTACGTCCGCTTAAACAGCTTAAAATCGCAATGTCACCTCGCATTAAAAGATTGGTACGGAAAAATAAACCGCGAAGACGCTGTGTGGATCCGTATAGATTATATTAGAGCCATCTTTGACTTGCCCCTCTGACCACGACTGCAAAGTTCGAAACGTAATTTGTTAAAATAATGTCAAATTCAAACGTATACATGATATAATTACCTACTTTGAAAGTAGCAGTACACAAAGTTTAACTAATATTTACAAATCGTAAATATCTTTGAAATGCTTGTAAGGCCATTTAGGGTACGAAATAAAATATCAAGGAACGATTTTAATGAAATTTGGAACACACATTTCATTGACAGATTAGAAAATTACTTTTTAATTTGAGAAATAATGAGGGATTGGCAGGACTGCCCAAAAGAAAACGTTAAAATTCACGTTGTGGTATCAAAATCAACGCGGGCAAAAGTAATAACATCGATACCCTATGGTAACGAAAAACATGCTTCAAAGTATATAGCATAGAGTACATTATTGAGTGGAATATTAGAACAGTCTCAATCTTCCGTACTATACATACTCGTACTTTTTTTTACAGATGACCTAAGCCGGTTAAGCGACGTCGACCACCAAAAATTTGTTACAAATCTATTAATTACACATAATTGTTTAAATACCACCGTTATCTAGTTACAAACTGCGCCTGGCAGCGTTTCTTCGTCGTTTTGATCATTAGCGGAATATAACAAGTTACAATTATTATAATTAATTTATAATTACAATTGGTTGTGCGCTTACAGCCTTATTCATAATTGTCGTTCGATTATTTTGTTGCCATCTCTTTTCATTGAAACGTACAAAATAGAGACAGAATGATAAAGCGATAGCCATTATCAATAAGGCGGCAAGCGATATCGTTAGTAAGCGTAGCGTTTATCATTATAGTTTCGTGGGAGGCTTTCGATTATGGCGCCAATATTAATAAAAAGAAAACCCCGGGGAGCATTATAAAAACATTTTCTATATTCATAAAACCTTAAATAATAATAAATTTACGGTTTCGGTTTTAAGGCCACTAACATAATAACCACGAAATTTGACTACAGAACACAGTAAATAAAGAAGAAAACATCGGGATCTCTCGCTTAAAAAAAAACAAAGTGAACAGTTAACAATATGGAGTAGGTGAAAAAACGCACCAATCGAAAGCCTTCCCAAAATCGACTTTGGACAAAATCAACAATTTACAAAAATAACATTGGCTAACAATTACTCTCATATGATTCCCTTGCGGTTTTACGGTTTTCTGTCGACACATTACGGTCTTTATTTACGACTTATTTTTTTTCTAATATACAAATGTATATTTATAATTCATAACGTTACTCCCCCTAATTTAACTATTTATAGCGACCCCTTTAACACAGTGTAATACAGAGTGTGTTTTATCTTCTAAATCATAAAATGATCGATTCCTAACTGAACTGCATCATTGGATTACAAAATCATTATTCTTAGGTAGAAATTTGTTTGGGTTACTAAAGATCAAGTATTTAAATTGAAAAGGTTATTTCTATTAATAAAAAAGTACAAATATTAAAAGTGAAAATGTATTAATTTTATTTTTTCATAATGGTATTGCTACATAACTTGCTAAAACGTTTACAAAGATAGTTACGATTTTAAGCGTAAAAGACAGATTAGTCATAGATTCATAAACAAAATGCAATATAGTTAATAAACAAAAAAACCAAAATGGCATTATTGCGCAATTCAGTGGTTAAATCGCTATTAATATGCTGCAAAACTAAAAGAAAACATACACACTCTTCATAATATGGCATGATGTAATACTGAGTTTAACAATTGTCTGAACAGAGACAACCCAAAAGATGTTTACGACAAAGAATCACACGAGAGCAACGACAACCGGAGCGATATTAGCAAAGTAAGAATCAGTCGAAGATCAACCGGCGGGCGGGTCCGCAGGCGCCGCGTCCTCACCTGGCGGCCTCTCCTCCGGCTCGGGGGGGGGATCCGCCGCGGGGGACGCCGACGCCGAGGGGACCGGCGCCGGGGCGGGCGACGCGGCCGAGGCCGAGGCCGAAGGGGCCGGCACCGAAGGGGGCGTGGCATCCGGGCTGGGCGCCGGCGCGGCCACTCTCGCGGGCGTCGCAGGGGGCGCCGCGTCGGCCGGAGGGGGCGTGGGGTGCGGCCGCGGCGACTCGTAGGGCGCCGGGTAGGGCCGGTAGGGCCGGTACAGCAGCGGGGGCGGCAGCAGCGGCCGCGGCAGCGCGTACACGGGCGGGGGCAGGAGGTGGGCGTGGGCCGCGTGCGCGGCGTGGGCTGCGTGGGCCGCGTGCGCCGCGTGCGTGGCGTGGGTGGCGTGCGAGGCGTGCGCCGCGTGCGGGTGCATGGCCGCGGCGGCCAGAGCCCGTTGCTGCTCGTCTCTTGCGCGCTCCTTCTCGCGCTGCAGTCTCTCTCGCTCGCGCTGCTCCTTTTCTCGTTGTTCGCGTTCGCGTTCTCGTTCCCTGAAAATTAAGCGCGGTTCGATGATTATTTTAAATTGCACAATATTTCTTTGAGTTCTGTTTGTGCTTCGGTCTTCCTAGAAAACCAAATCTTTTCGTTTTTATGACGGAAACATTTCCATTCTAATTCTTTATTCTCTTCGTTATTTAAGCCGCTGCAATCATCTAATCACCAATTGAAATTGAATGTAATCGAGCAACAGATAACCTTAACTAATAAAAAAATCTTACCGCTCCCTCTCCCTCTCTCTCTCCCGTTCCCGCTCCCTCTCTCTCTGCAGCGCCATCTCCTTCTCCCGCTCATCGTGCAACGCGTGGGCCGCATGCGTGGCGTGGGCCGCGTGCGCAGCATGGCTGGCGTGAGTGGCGTGTGCAGCGTGAGACACGAGCGGCAAGGGCGGCGCTAAGGGCGGGTACAGCGCGTACGGCGGGAGCCATCCCACGCCCACCCCGCTGCGGAACACGCGTTCCAGGTACATTTGTTCCTCTGCCGCTAGCCTGCGTACATCACAATGCCTATATTAGTCATCATTATCATAGCATAATGCATTTTACATTACATAAAAGATCAAGGGTCTAAATCTCGATAGAAATATGAACGACCGTTGTCGTATCGTTGAACGTTTTTAACAAATTATTGCTCGCATCAAAAACATTTCATAAATCTATATATTAATACGTGGAGCAAAAACTTTGTAGGTACCCATTTTTGCGAAAATTTACGGAAGGAAATTTTATAGCTTTCATTAAATTTATAAAAAATCATTACACACACTACCATGCATTTGACATAACACATACGCATGTATACTCTTGTTTGTTGATAAGTCTATGGTCAAATTGAGAATAGAACTACATTCGTTTATAGAATTACAAATTAAAATAAATTATGGTCGAATTTCCACTAGTAACGCGGCTAAGTTGTCACATCCAGCTGAGCCAGAAGTAAGTTGACCTGCGGAACAAATGCATTGCTGAGTATCCGCCTGGCTAGCTCATCTTGTTTTGTTTGTCGTCACTGTTGACTTGATGTAATAATTTCACGTGCCATATTCCGCGCACTGACCTGTACTGCAGCGCCGCACTCGAGTAGAGGCCGGGGTGCGCGTACGGCGAGTACGCCGCAGGGTCCAGCAGGGGAAACGACGCCGCTGCAGGGTGCGTCAATCTGCCACAACGCAAACGGGGCACAGAGATGTAGCTTCTCATTTACATATTGTAATGTTTTTGGACAAGCGAAGTCTACTGGCTTGATTCATTGGTTCATACCATACTACTACTATTACTAATATTCTGCCCATAAATGACCCACTACTGAATCGGGCTTCCTTGAGTTCCATGGATGTGTACTGTGCCACGCTGACCAAACGGGTTGGCATAGTGTTTTGTATCATTCGGGGCGTCACAGTAGACTGCGTTTACGCGAACGTGTGGCGTCCCAAGCGTGTTGTGTGAGGGTATACCGCTGGGGTTTTAGTGGGTATACGAGTCGTTTTCCCACAAAAACTCCGACCCCACCCCCTCGAGGGGCGGAGATATGCATGAAGCATTTATCCAGCGTCACATAGTTGTATCATGTTTTCCATTCTCTTCCGGCTACGTTATCGGCCTTGCCATTTCATTTGTCAGCTCTTACGATACCCTCAGAATGGAATTGTTGGTGACACTATGTATTTTAAATCTGCCACTACACGGACCGTAACATTCTGCTTATGGATAAATGGAAGCTTGTGTTTCATTCGGCGCTGTTATGTCATTTATCTTAATTGTTTGGATACAAGGGAACAGTGTTGAGAGAGATTAAAAATAACAGAGAATTTTATTTTAGAAATGAATCCTATACTATAACACACTAATTAAAATGAAAATAACAGATCTTCTGAGATATGGAAAAAGAAATGTAATCATGGTAGATAGCACTAGAGATATGATAATAGAACATAATACCCTATATTGAACGCCAATAATAAAACTGTTAACATATCATCAGACGAATACAAAGAAGATTGTTTCTAGACAACCTTCGGATAGATAGGGGTTGTGGCCGTTAAAACAGTAGGTAGGAGTACCATCTTGTCTCTGGGAAATACTTGTTTTGTATTGTATTGTCTCTAGATAATAATAAGATATGCCCCCTAGTTGGTAGGAGGATCACTCATTTAATCTCTAGTATTGTCGCGGAGGTAAAACATTGTATGGTAGAGAAGCTGCAATGGCAAAGAGAACTCCTGATAGCTACTGACCTGTCGTCCGGCCGGTAGGGCTGGAACCCGCTGGTGGGCAGGTGGTGGGGCGAGGCGCGCTTGGGCTGCGCAGGCGCCGGCGCCGGCTTGTCCTTGGGCCCGTCGCGGTCGCGCTCGCCTCCCGCCGCGCCTGGACACTCCCATGGTAAGCGCACGGCCGTCAGGCTCTCTATCGCCCATCAAATACTAGTACTGTGTTGCGGTCGGACGGTAAGGTAGGCCCAGAGGTTTGAGACCACTCAATGCATAGCATCAAACGTCTTCTAGAAAAACTACGTATTTAAAGCTGGGGTCGGCAACCGGCGGCCCGTGGACTATCTCGGTGCGGCCCGCAAGCCGTAAGGTCCGTAAGAAAAAATACTAACGAAAAGGCCATATAAATTCTGCCGCCATGCTGCTGGGCCATAAGAGTATTCATGAAACCTTGCTCCCACACGGGGTGATAAAAAATCTACCTATTTCATTAAATAATGTAATTAAATTTTAATACACATGATTGTATAAATAATAAATTGTTTTTTCAAATATAAAAAAATAATGTCCGATTAAATAAAAAAAATGCGGCAGGCACTGCTACTCTGGCAACATATATGTGGCCCTGCTATAGTAAAAGGTTGCCAACCCCTGATTTAAAGGGTAACACAACGAAACCTAGCACCTATTGAATACGTTCAAACATTTGGGCTTGTATTTGGACACACAACGTTTTCTTTATAAACACCTCTGCACAGGTGTTCCTGGCTCATTCGTAGAAGTACTTATCAGCCCACAATGATCCACTGCTAAGTCGGCTCTCCTCCAACTACATGAACGGTAAGTGGCCTACTGTGCCACGTTGGCCAGACGGGTAGGCATAGGATCAAGGTTTTATTCTCGTGTGGCAGGTTTTCGGCCTTATCGTTTCCTTTTATCGGCACCCTCGGAATTAAATGGGGTAGCGACGCTTTGTTTACTATATCCGTCACCACACGAAATGACTCGTTGCAAACATATATTAACGGACATTGATAACACCAGAAACAGTATCTGTTCTACAAGAAGGGTGGATTCGCTCGCTCCAGCGATCCATGATCCACGGGATGCGGTTGTAGATTGGAAATATTTAAGGCTATGAATATTTAATTATTATATAGAAGGATTTGTTGCAAGGAAACAGTGAAACTTGAAGGTTTATTTTCATATGGGATTTTTAAACAAACACAGTTTAGAACATTTTGGGTGTGGAAGAAACTAATAAATGTTCAAAGATAACATACCTATTATACAGATGGCTATATCTTATCGTTACATGTCATATTATTTATGTAAGTACATTAAAAACAGGCTAAACCAAAATCGTAAAATCATAATCGGTGACATTATGAACTCTACCAGATTGACAAGAGATATATTTTAAAAGCAAACACATTTCACTCTGGTCAATCATCACAATTTGTAATATCTTATGATACGATGTCTACACTACTTGTTTACGTTAACATACGCGTACTTTTAAAACTTCAACTGTATGTCGTTGAATTCATATGGAGGCAAGTGGCAAGTTTTACCAAACCCAAGGTTTCGTCGCCTAGATGAAGTAACTGTGGATACTTATTTAAATTGCAACGTCGGTTTTATCACGGCTATTTTCAATTTTTTATATAATTAATTGCCATCGAAGTCTGAAATTTTCTGGACAATATAAAACCCAACAAGTGTATTAGGTAGAAAAAGACATTGGTTAAGTAATAAGGAAAGATGTCTCCGGTGGAAACGTGGGCAGTTCTGTATCATATAAATTATCAGTCAAAGCGATGCCTTAACATGGCATGGTAACATTTAGAGGAGTAATTACGTATAGAGCTTCTTTAGGCATGATGTGCTAAATCCATAAAGGTCAAAATAAATTCAGAAATCACTAACGATGTGATTTAATATCCTGCCTCTGACAAAGCTTGGTTTTAATTTGATTATCTCTGTTTAGCAAAAGCTAACCTAACCAAAATCTAACCTAACCTATCAGCCTTCATAAAGTGTATTGTTTATGCTGGTCTACAGAGGATTGTCCACGTTTCCCCCGTTTCATCTAAAAGAGCGGGGCTGGATGCAAACTACGGATGACTCACCGTCCTTGACGTCGGGCCCGGCGTTCTTGGCCAACGTCCGCAGGGCCGCGGCAAAGGGCCCACCCTTGTTCGGAGGTATGTCCGACCGCTTCGGTATCTTGTTAGCGCTTACGCCTGTGGGCAATGATAAAGAGCTTGGTTACAAATCACTTCTGCACATATGGTGTTTTCCCGAGTGGCAGATGGCAAGAAGGTTTTAGGGGATAGACTGGGAGCACCTTACCATCTTCTCGTTCTCGAGGATTCCCATATACCCCAGCACCCCGTCCCTCGGGCTGGGCTCCTATAAAAGGTCTTTACAAAGAAAACTTTTCCAAGTTTATTGACAAACAGCGCCGTCTAATGGCAAATTTAGTCAAGAGTTTCATAGGACTCTATTTAGCAAAACAAACTTCACTGTACATTTCTAGTTTCAAGTACTCGGTTATCAGGTGGAAGTAGGCATGGTAATGTAATGGTCAGCCTGGGCATAAACCAAATGGGCACATAGACAAATGGTACGAGCAAAACGGCCTCTCGTCACGCTCCACGTATTCATGTTTAATATGTCACGGGCACGAGCAGGTGGCCGCCTCCCACGGGCCATTTCACCCCGCGCCCCACCCGGGCCCACTAATTACCTACACGTTCATTTAAATTTGACGAGCAACCACAGGCCACAGGCAACGAGGCGTAAACTGTGTGTGTGTTCAACTGAGACGGGTCATAACGAAAATTGGGGGACACCTTAACCTGAATATTGTTTCCGTGTTTTACCTTACCACCAACAAAATCACTTAAACAACAAAACTGACTTTTGTAAAAAGCTCTGCGATACAAGGATCATTTACTTCTCACTGCCGAGTCAGGCCTCCAACAACTACATGGAGGGTAATTAGCCTACTCTGCAACGCTGGCCAGACGGGTTTCGTAGCAGAGGAGACCCTGGGCTGGTCGGTGCCATGCCACGTGTGCCAGGCGTGGCGCCAAGAAGCAAGAATGCTCCAGAGAAGGATGCTCCATACGGAGCCCAGACAGAATGGGGGTGAACGGTGGTGACCGTTCCGCTACATCGCCGTGGAGATGATGTCGGCCCTCGTGGAGATGATGTCGGCCCTCGTGGAGATGATGTCGGCCCTCGTGGAGATGATGTCGGCCCTCGTGGAGATGATGTCGGCCCCCATGGTGCAGCAAGCGCGCGACGGTACACCTCGGGGTCGTTTAGTGGGTATGCCTTCGCGTTCTCACAGGGCCGGAGGAGACCCCCACTGGCCATGGCCCAGGCCGGCGGGGATAGCCCGTAAAAGATTTCACCCCCGGGTAAAAAATGGTTTCGTAGCAAGATTCCGTTCTCTTGCGGGTAGGTTTCAGGCCTTATCATTTACGACACCCCCAGGATGTAATGGGATGGTGACACTATGTATTCTAAAACCGTCACTATTCAGATAATTATTGCATTCAAGTATTCACATCCTTATTGTACACGCTCATTACTAAGACGATCGCAAGTATTGTGCTATGCGATGCGTAACACTTCAGCATGGGACGCATTAATCTCCGGATCAATTGGTCGGGTCAAGCGGAGCGAGACCACGCGCGGTCAATCACATACACTGCGTCATCGACGCTGCGAGCTAGTGCCACGAGCATATTCTCAAAAGGAGTGTGATCAGGGTTTCACCTAAACTGTACATCAGACACACAACCAGAGCAGCTTTCTGACTTCTGGAAACACCAGGAGTGTCATTCATGCAAGTTACACACACTAGCGTCTAGCACTTAGCACACTAAACTACTTTGAACAGCGGTAGCGACTTGTGACGGGTCGGCCACTGCCCTTTAATATAGTTAAGGAGAACGGTGGCTGCCACTTGCGTTATACTTGTAAAGAGGTTCCGTGGTTGGGGTTGGTCAGTTCACCGCCCCAAAGCAAATTTTCGTCAAGTTTATTTCGTATGGTTTAAACAATCATGTTTCGGTTCACGCCTTTCCGACCCGGAAATAACAATTTGTAACGTAATTGTCACCGTCAGTGTGACCCGTTACGAAACCTATTTCATCCCAAAGGTGGCTTATGTGACGACAATAGGAAATGACAAGACCGAAAGCATAGCCGCAAGAGAAGGAAATCTTGACGCTAAACCCTATTTTTTTTTATTCGCCCGGGGTAATATCCTTTACGGACTTCCTCGCCGACCACGGGGATGGCCAGCGAGGGGAGTGTGGGACTCTCCCCCATAGTGGGAGCCTACCCACTAAACCTCCCCGGGGTGCTCCAACTCGCGTCCTGTTGCGGAATTGTGGGATCTGATGCAGAACCACGCCTGATGCTAAACCCTGTGCCAACCCGTCTGGCCAGCGTGGCACAGTAGGCTAATTACCCTCCCCGTAATGGGAGGAGACCCGACTCATCAGCGGTAATTTATGGGCTGAGAAGTAAGTACGATGAAATTGTCGCATCGACAACCAATATTAAACCGAAAGGTTACAGTGAACACAAACGAAGTCGCGGGTGAAACATAGTTGTTCATACATGTGTATGTTAAAACGATGAGAGTCAGCGGTGGGGGTCGTCGGGTTACGGGACACAATTGACCCGCGCGCGGCGGACGGTTGACCTACGACCCAGCAATGAGGAGCTCGCCTTATTTATAGCCGTGCAACAGAATGACGCATGACCAAGTAATTGTACCGGCTATAATACTCTCAACTGTCACAACTTTGGTCTCATTTTGGAGCATGCATTTACGAGTCGCATCTCGGGCTGGAATTCCCGAACTAATGTCGAAGTCACGACGAAAAGCAAGACAAGTTTTGTAAATAAGACTGATTGCAATAATAGCAATAGCATGATCAGCCACGTTGTTCCCTGCAATATGGTTGAGGGCGATGGCTGGGGGTCGGTCAGCTCAGGCATGCACTTCTTAATACTAACAAAATACTGCAGACATTTGGCCCTTTGTGACTGTTGCGCGGGCTTGCTCTCACAAATCTGTCTTAACAGTCTTTGTACACAAAGCTGGCGATCAATAAAAGCAACAGAGTTTCTTGCCGGCTCTTCTCGATAGATCAGCCTTCCGAACCGGTGGTAAAGGGCAAATTATCTAGTATATGTAAAATGAGCTCAGATGCGCCAACTTCAATAAATAGATTATTTATTTTGATTTTTGAGTGGATTTACCCGAACGTGAATGACATGATTGTAAACAGCGATACACTATAGGTACAGCGTATTTAAATACGTATTAAAATTAAATAAAAAATGTCGTAGTCAAATAAAATAACATCACCATTGACCGAATGTTTTCCTGCGCGTGAGTTAGGTCCCCAGATCTTTATCAGGGGAAGCGGAAGGAGGCCACTTATTCAACACCTTTTACACGAACACAGGGCCACATAACATAGCATAGCGAAATGTAATAACATACTAACATACGTCTGAAGCTAATAAAAGCGTACATATTAAAAAGGGCGGCCTTATCACCAAACGGTGATCTGTTACAAGCACAAGTAACCTTGGGTTGGAAAACTATGACAAAAATAAATAAATAATAAATATCCTTGGACATTTCACACAACGCCATCTCGTCCCAAGTTAAGCAACTTAATGCTTGTGTTATGGTAACGAGATGGATGATAAACTAATTAGCAACAATTTTTTTGTAAATACATACTTATAATAGATAGAAATGACACCCAGACTCCGAGCCAGTGCCTCTGGTTTAGACAAAGACACTTGCCCGACCCCGGAATCGAACCCGGGACCCGTTGATCCAAAGGCGGCACATCTAACCACTAGACCAACGAGGCAAATAATACATCATACTCGGCAAGAGGCAAATCACCTAGCCGCAAGAGAAGGAAAACTTGATAACAACCCTGTGCCAACCCGTCTTGCCAGCGTGGCACAGTCAGTAGGCTAATTTCCCTCCATGAATTAGCAGGAGCCCAGACTCAGTAGTGGGTCATTCATGGGCTGAAACGACGACGAAGACGAAACTACGAACACTTATCGCTCGACTGACAATGTCGTGCTTGTAATGCAAGTCTATGGCTGGCGGTAACTGATTGCCCTAAGTCGAGCAGTATACTAAGGTGAGTTAATGGTATAAAAAGAGGGGGCCACCGAGAATGGGGGGAATGTGTGAATAACGCGAGCCGAGTATTCAAACTAGTGACAACCCTATCGTCGAGAGATGCGAGGGTTGTCATCCAAGCGGCGAATGGTAATTAATTCAGTCTGAAGCGCTAATTTGAGTTGTGAGAAGTCAACCCCCCGCACTCAGTCCCCTGTTAGCATAGAATAGGTGAGAGTTGGCAGATGGTTTGTGGCAATTGTGGGGCTTACACTGACACGCGAATCTCCCGCGTTGGCCTTTCTGATTGGCTGCCGAGCTGTGCAACACGTCATGTACTCGTATATATTGTAAGCAATTGAGTACATGTATACTAACTACTTCTCAGCCCATAAATGATCCACTGCTGAGTCGGGCCTCCTCCCATCACAGGGAGGGAAAATAGCCTACTGTGCCACGCTGGCCATTGAACGAGATAGAGCACGCACGAAATAAACTAGAACATGTGGTTCAAATCACGAGTTCGCAAAAACTTTAAATTTCTGCGCGGAAATACACCTTTCTATGGGTGTCCCATTTAAAAATAGTACAGTGCGTCTTTTCGTTCAGATTTTCAGTATTAGCTTCTGCTATTCAGTATCAGTATTAGTATCTTTAATACTTGATTTGAGACTTTGACAAGCGTACGGATAACTACGGAACACTTAACGCCGTAAAAAGTGCCCGCCTTGGTCGACGAACCAGAGGCACCGGGCGGGCGCCGTTTTTAGAATTAAAACGTGCTCATCGCTCAATGGGGCTACCGAATATACTTTTATTGTATCATTAGGTGGCTGTTAAGATTACTCGGCGGCGCGTAATGGTGTTCTTTAGTGCGAGTAAAAAGGGGCGTTAAGAAATTAATGTGAGTGACGGAAATAAGTGAGGGGCGATGATGGCCGTCAATTGGATCCATGTGTACCTTTGATTTACTGTACACAAATGAAGTCCCAAAGGCTACGGATTTAGAATACACAATGTCACCAATCCATACCATCCAGAGGGTGTCGTAGTCCTAAAGACGCGCAAGAGGCGGACACTTTGATAAAAGCCCTGTGCCATGCCGTTCTGCCAGCATGGGTATTTTATTGGGCTGAATTGATGCGGTATTGTTGACGAAACAACGAAATTGTTGAACCAACCAAATTAGGCAAAATTTAAGCAAGACCTGGAGGAGGCTTGAATCGACAGTGGGACATGTATATGCTGATACGATGAATGATGGAACAAAATAACAATGTTTAAAAATACATTCGCTCATAGAACTTTTGGAAAATAATACAGTTGGTTTCCCGTCTGAATATCTGTCTACGGTCAAATATAATTGACGATATTATAACTATTCAACATTCGTTCAGGGGTTACGATGTACAACCAGACATGCACTAATTACTACCTACTAATATTCGGACCATAGGTGTCCCAGCCCTCCTCCAGTTACATGAAGGGTATTTAGTCTACTAAGCTAGCCTATGTGCCATGCCAACCAGACGGTTTGGCACAGGATTTCGATTCAAATTTTCGTTCCCTTGCGGGTCTTAGGACACTCTTAGGGATGGAATGGGGAGGAGACGCTTTGTATTCTACATCCATAACCACCCGGACAACTACCCATAAATAGACATCGCATAACACTCCTATTTTTCTGCAGGAGTCAAAGAATAAGGCATCAAAGCTCTCGTGTCGTGATTCAGCACGTTAATATCCATAAACCTTCTGTCGACGCCTACTCTGTGTCGGTACTTATGCGGAACACTTCTCGGCGGAGTGCGGCTATGATAGAGCCGAGTCGGCGCGCTACTCACCCGGGGTGAGGCGGACCAAGACACAAGCGGTAGCGGGGCCACATAGTGGAACGACTGTCCAAATAAAGAAGGTAGCGAAGGAGCCTGATTATTCGTTATTGCGATGAAGTCTACTGACAGGAAGATAGTCTGTATTCCACAAAAGACTATTTAATTAATTCTAGCCCAAAGTAAAAATGTTGGCGAAATAATTTAAAGTAGATTTTTGTTCTGTGATTGTGTTCGTTACGAACTTATCAACATACCATGTGACCTTCGTCAAATAGCCACTTTTCCAGGTTTGACGATTTATTCTTTATCAATAATAATCAGTCGTCCTCTCTTCCGTCATAAATTCCAAATAAACATAATATACAGATTTATTCAAACACCATAGTCAATAAGAAAGGGATAATAGCTACCTTCTATGATCTTAGGCCAAGCTCTCAGTGTAACGTCTGCGGATTTCCATTACGAGCGTGCCACCCCGCCCCCGCCCTTACACAACACATGTTGCTGTCTCATATACAGAGCTCATATTACAATTGTTTTATGCCTACACTGAAGCCAGATTTCGAGGACCTTATTGGCGTTTGCCTACCGATCACAAGGCAGGTTTACAGTTTTTGGTAGCGACACATGTCAATTCCTTTACGATTTCATATAGAAACCGTTGTAAACACCATTTGCAATTACCAGACGTTTTTCCTGCTTAAGTCCTTTAGGTCGACACAGTATTCTGTCTGCATTGCATTGTTGCTTTTTATTTATGTAGTTTTTCACGCAATCTGAAATATGTATACCTGTTCTTTCATCCCGCACTACTTTTCCATAATAGAAAGTGCTAAATATAAAGACACAAGACGACATTATACAATAGTGTTGCGTTCTACCAAAGTATCTGCTGGTAATCTCGCAGACCATTTCCATAAATAAATGAGGTGTCGCATCTACCCCTTGGTTAATCTATAGGGCACGGCAGTCTGTTACCAACTTCATTGGGATCAAGGCGATTACTGTTAGTAATCGTACACCCTCGCCACTTCGGGAGCACCGAGCCCCTCGGTACCGCAACGCAATACATGGCTAACAAACGCCCGGCGTCACCACCTTAGCCTGGCCTCCCGACCTCCCCGCGAATCCATTTTCACACACCACGGCGGGTGACCGATCCATCCGTCTGGAGCTCATAGGAAATTGGTCAGCACAACACTGTGTTACGACCTTCCGTTTCGGAGCGAATCAATTTCCATTTGGGCGCCTCGCGTCTCTTATAGTGAAAGTGAACTCAATAGCTTCAAGAATAAAGTTTAATTTGGACCGAGACGGGGCCCTTTTCAGATTTCCGAGGGTTGTTTGCTCAAGTAATACGTGATTTGCGGCGACGACTTCAGAGTCGCTTTTCTGATGGTGCTCCGTTTTAGTCCTTTAGTTGAGAAGGGATATTTTTATGTTTTTCCTGGGATAATCTGCGGTGGCGGGCGGTAGTCGAGTTTAATTAGAAGCCTAGTGGTAGACGAGCGGGTGACTGGATAAATAAGCGTCAACGGTATTATTAGACGTCGGTCTGATGGGTTGTTTTGATTTGATGATATGGCGCTTTCGAGTTGTTTCTGATTTGATTGATAGGCAAGGGAAGGGGAATGAATTAGGATTCGTTTCGGTATATAAATTGTTCGTTGTGTGTCAGCAAACGATTGTCTATTGAAATCTGAAGCTTGGTACGGCGGTTAATTTAACACGTTGTTAAGAGGTTAATAGAATTATACTGTTGAATATTTAAATACTAAAATAACATGGATGGAGGTCCGAAAACAAAGGCCAAATATAAGTATATATATTACTTGTACTCTTATTGCAGTTTGTGTCGCGGTAAAATTAAGATAGAACTGCAGAGCATCTTCTAGTTTCCCGATTACCGAGGATAATAAATACTAAGTTAGCCCGCAATTGTATTCAAAATACCCAAATGATGAGACACTAAAAAGTAGAAAAAAGCGTTCGACAAAACCTCGTCTCTGCAATAACGAACATTTTAAACAAAGGTAAAACTGCCTCCAATGGTCCCAAAATAATACTCGGTGCTGCTAGCGTAAATTCTCATCACGATAACGAGTCGCAAAGGGCCCGATGAGGCCGTCACACGGAACCCCGAGGACCTAATAAAATACCGTCACTTAGGCGGTTAACAATCCGAGGCGGCGGGCCAACTTCCACGGCTGAGCGACCCACGCGGGGTGTGCCGGACTGCAAAGTGGGGAGGCCCACCCCTCTCCGTATCATCGGCGACCATCCGCAGGATAAGGCCATCCATGCTATTTTATAGCGTATCCAGACGTGGGACTGCTATGGCTATTATTTTGTCAATAAATTGGAACCGCGGTAGCAAATGTTGCCTAAAATGTGAACACATTGAAAGAGGACCACTCGCCAACTTTCAGAGCGAAATGAAACGAAAACAAATAAGAAAATAGCTTCAACGTTTGTATACATACTATTAGTGCGACACTCAAATATACGGCCCGCCTGTTGGTAAGCGGTTACCGTCGCTTATGGGTAAAAATTTGCTTAGTATGAGCATGAAGGTGTTAGGGAGCCATAAAATATAAGTGTCTCCCTTTTCCACAAATGGGTGGAGACACTAGTGGAAGTAAGAGCGCCATCTGCGGGTATTACTGGCGTCGTTACGTTCACAGTTCTGGTCTTTATTACGTACCAACGGGTAGAGATGTTTTACATTACAAGCTGTAGGAGTAACACTATAAAACTTTATGCTGTCTTCAACTGAGTGTGCAGTGATTGGCTGTTTGCACTGTCAATGTATGGCAACGGATGTTCAAATGAGTTCTGGAGATGCCAGTGTTTATTGGCATTTGATGGACCTATCAATAATTTACGCTTGTCGTAATTCTAAATGTGTTTAAATAATATCTGGAGGGTACTTTAATGTTGACTACACGAAGCATAAGCGTGAATAGCTCGTAAACAGGGACGGATAGACAGGTAGAATAGTTACACAATAAGTATACGTTTTAAATACAAAATGATTTTCTTTGTGCATGCGTTTTCTAACCATAGATATTCATTAATGATAATGATATAGAATCATATTGGATTAATCCGTGATTGTTTCTTGGTATTTTTCTTCTTAATATTTTTCAAATATGCGGTACTACTTTTATTTTTCGGAAACTTTTATCAATCTATTGTAGATGACATGTGCAAACTAGTTTGTAACAAATCTAACACGAACAACCTATAGCAGGCGACGGCTAGCGTCTCCGCAGAACCATCAACAAGGATACATATAAATCAAGCGCAGGTCGGTCGGGTAATTGGCGAACCGGCGGGCGCACGACAAATCTGACGGCCATTTCCGGCGGGATGCCGCCACCCGGCCACCACTCACCCTCCGCGCTTTGATGCTCCCAACCCATGTTACAGGGTATGGCGGGGACTGTTGCTGAGCTTGTGAATAAAATTACACGTGAAGTGAGACAAGCGATACGGCGTTGAATTGAGAAAAAAATAAAAAGTGTTCAACCTCACCAAACTGCCAACCTTCACTAGTAGATAAGGCACTATATGAAGGCAGTAATAAATTGTTTTGATTTGACGTTGTGGTGACAGATAATATAGGCGACTAAACGAACTATTATCTTCATAAAATGCAGTAGAACCGACTTAAGTGATCAGTTATTGGTCGCAATGATGTTGCTCATAATGCGGACATTGAACAACAGACGATGATGATCAGAGTGTCATTCATTTTATCGATTGGTTTTTTCGATTTGAAATGTCGTAAGTTGTGATGTATGTGATACTACAATTCATGGTATATAAATATTAGCCGTGAAGCAAACTTATATATCCACCGCCCCATACGTAGCTTATACGTTTCCCGCTGCCCTCTTGTGCCTTGTGGAAAGCAGCGAGCGTGTCGGGCCGGCAGGCGTGCGCGCGCCGCCCGGTAGGGTGACAACATTCACACCGCGTTGGCGTACATAGCCGCTTTTATGGTTATTCTGTATGAGATCGATCCCACTCGCTTTTTATGTGAAGTGTTTACTCGATGCCGCGATGAAATTGCTCCCGATATTTTAAAAAGTTGGCAAGGGATTAACGAGGCCTATGACAGTTTTACAATGTCAATTTTGTTTCATGTTTTATTTTAAATGACAAAGTATACTAGTATGCACTATTTGTTATAGGTGTTCGTAATAATTTTGGTTTTAATAAGTCACAGCGCTTTTAATTTTGTATATAATCTTTCAGCATTTAACATCAACGATAATAATTTAATAAGATACTATTAATTAACATAAACGTAGTCATTTTTTCAGCATAATAATAAACATTATAGAAACCCAAGTATTACCACCAGATCGAAACTCGACCACTGCTGAGAATAACTGTCAAGAAATTCGTATGATAAAAATAATGAATGTCTATCTAACAAAAGACTATCAAAATTCCTCGTTTAGATGTCAACCGGTCATGTATAATTACATTGATATTTAATTATATCTATATTTGTCTCTTATTCCGTCCCCGACGGAAGATCAGCGTTGGTTAGCATTATGCTGAGTCGGGGTCGTTTTGTGGCAAGACTTAAAAATACAATTGTTGTTTAATCTACTTTTAAAATCTATCTCATGTGTTTGTTTGTCATTGTATTTTTTTTGTCTTGTGCCACAATAAAGAATATGTCTATGTATATTTATACTGCGCTGAGTCTGGGGGTAAGTTGTGTACGGGAATGCCATTGTGTAAACAGCCCCCGTGATACAGGTTTGGGTTTAAAAAATATTAATGACGGCGAGACTATCTTTTCTGTTTCCGATCGTGAGGTGAATGTATCAAAATTATCAGTTCGCAGCATATATACAACGGCGGGGAGTCGCGATGGTAGAGGAGTGCGCGCGCAACTAGTAGGGTGACAATCAGTCTACCTTGATAAAGGAATTATGAAAAATCGCCAAGAATTCACTAGTGCCAAAGTGCCAAAAATAGATTTAAAATTACACAAGTGACTAGCTAACAAAAATACGAAAAGTATTTATGTAAATAAAACGAGGCCGAAAAAAAAAGCAAAATTTTGTATGGGAAAATAAAACAGTAGTTTTTACTACTTTCCTTTCTCTATCTTTTCGCTTCCCTTCGACTTCCATAAATATTTTAGAACCAAAATTAAATAATCCAGCCATTCTCGAGATCTTGTGTAAATGTATAAATAGATGCTAATAAATACCTGTCACATCAAAGTACATGACCATGACAGTAATATGAAGATGATGAATCATACACATGGGAAAAAAAGACATGTCTAAAGTTATGGTAGCTCCTAAACACTCTTACTTAACACACTTTCTTTCTAACTTCATTTTGAGCCTCGCATACAAACATTAACACGAAATAAACGGCATCGATGTACACGTGAATATAAACGTCACATGAGATTACACATCAGTCGAGCCAAGTCACCTAAAAACAACCAATACCGAAAGCGCCACGTGGCAAACATCGTAGTGACGTGATCCATCAGAATGCGGAATGTCACTGACAAAAACCAAGCACCAGCTTACCCCATAAATACAAAGCAGCGAAGTCAAGGAGCGGGTGGCGCGGTCAGGGCCAGTGACGTCATCTATCACCGCGCTGACATTTCGCTCTCAGCGCGCTCAATTAACCCGTCACTACTCGGCCTCACCTGAAGGGATGTACCGTCGGGTATTGGGGCGCGTTATCGACATTTTTCATCCTCTTATGGGACGATAACCATGACATAAAGGTGGTGTTCTTCCATACTTCAAGGCTTCAGTGACGTGGGTCACTATAAATATAGCCTGCACTATTTAACCACCTTACCCACGATATCAAGGTATGCCATTAGGCACTCGAACGGCTGTAAGAATTGCTTCTCATAGAATTACTGTGATTTTCTGAGGCGGTCTACGCCTGGTGAGGTTTCAGCTTAGCGGATATTCTAGTACACACAGTTTATCTGCAAATGAAGTTGTGCCTTAGCCACTTGTTGGAGAGGAGATAAAGCCGACGGCGCAAGCACTCATTCGATCATATGTTGCATTCGACTCACGAAGCTAGTAACGTGAAAACTGACAGCTTGTCCAAACATTACCAGAAGTTTTACTAAACGAGTTTCGGAGGGCAGACGGCAACCGCTCAATGTAAATACCGATACTTAGCTACATGGTGGTATCGGTAAGGACCCAATTGCGAAAAAAATTAAAGGTAGCGACGTATATTGCAGTAATGGTATATACAGCGTCGAATGTACGGCGCAACTATTAATTAAAACCTCATCAGACATTTCAAATTTAGAAATAAAAAAGTGTGGGCATAATTTACCTGTAGGTTGGTAGTAAGGCGTCCCAGCGCTCGCCAACGGGTGCGAAGGCGCCCGGTACTCCATTTCACTCACTCACTCACTGAATCACTTGCGCATCAATTGTTCTTTGAATCGGAACTACATCGCGCACGAGGCACTATATCACTATCACAGCACAACACTATGTTTTACGTCAACAGTGCTTTTAACATTTTTGGTACTTTTAATGTTTGTAGTTGCAATAACTGTCAATCAATTTATTCTTAGTAGGATGTCGTATGTAGTTAAGGGTTATATATGCTTAACATTAACAGCTACTTGCGCCTCAAGATAACACAAGCCTACTGTAATTAAGACAACCCTTTTTAATTATTTGTTGAACTCATTTATCTCGGATGGGTTACTCAATTCACAAGCAAATAAATTACATCCGAGACCAAAAACGACTAGCAATTAAGTCAAAAGTTATCAAATTTTCATGGACATAAATAAGTGTACTTTGTGTCAAACACGATTAAATATAATCTTTCTTTCTCTTGAGGCTGAAGTTGCTACCTCTCCGGTTCCTTCAGTCGCTGCCTACAACACACGCAACGTAATATGTTGGTGAAAACCCGTCGCCACACTGCGTTTAAACATCGCATTAGTACGCGTATGTACACGATAGAGCCGTGCGTTTATTCGTCGACTACTTGCACCAATTAGTTTAATGCGCGTTCCGAACTCGACTCAATTCGTTCGCTCCGCTTCCCGTGGCGTCCTCTTAATTATTTATGAGTTGGCATATAAAGTGCTCCCCGAGAGACTGAAGGAGAATGCTCGGCCTGCGACGGCGCCGCTAAATCACGTAGCAGCTGACAACGCGGCCGCCGATAAAATGTTTTGACACGTACACAAAGCACTCGAGATGCGACTCGAGATTCGTCGCGGTGAGGGGCATCACTGGATTTAATTTATAATAATGCATCTTTAGTTTCAGTTTATCACTTATAATTTTCGATATAATACAAGAGTTCCATTATATGATTTTGAATACAAAATGTTAGGTAAGATGTACGTTGACTTTCCGATAGAGTAAAAAAATCACCGACATAGGTAAAAGACTTGTTGAGGTGGCAGTGGGTTGGTCATATCTGTACGAACCGACTACTGGGTAGACGAGTCTTTGAGTAGAGACAACGATGGAAAGACCATCTGCAAAAGACTACGGGCAGCAGTTGCATGCCTCAATTTGAGGACAGGGCGCTATGGCATTCGTTGTCACTCCTTAGTCAACGGGCCAAAGATAATAATGAGTGTCACCGACCTATGGCGTCCTGAGAGTGTCCAGAGGAGAAAACGTTAACTAAACCCCTGCGCCAATGTGCTACGCCTGTCATAGTAGGCTAATTTCCTTCCATAGACTTGGAGGAGGCCCGATGCAAGAGTGGATTGAACTACAAGAAGAATATACGTAATATGTATACTGGGTCACCATTAATCTTCAATTCAGCCATTAAATGACACACTGCGGTGAGCCTCCTCTAACGGTATGGAGGGGAATCACGTCACTAGTTGCAAAACTTTAATTAACGAAATCCGCGCAGTTTCCGCATGAAAGCCTAGATTCATGCATGCATGAATATGAGCTTCATATTGATGCTCGTTTAAATATGAGTGCAATGTTACGCGTGAAATTTTAATGTTGGCATTTTGAATTATGCCTGGAGATCGATATCCGAATCATGCAAAACTTTACTCTTTATAACCTTTACAGCTTTTACCAAAAAAAAAGTATATAACGTAGTCTTTTTAAAGTTCGATGTATATTTTCGTTAAAAGAGTTTTCGTTTTTTAATGCAAACATAATGTATACACTGTGCACTGTAAAGCAGTTTGAACAAAACAAAATAAAAAAGAAAAGCAATACAGATCTATGTTATTCACTTTTAAAACGACTGAGCCAAAATCGCAAAAAGTCTGTTGAGCTAATTTGGGTACAATACCGAAGATTGTGTTATGTGTAGTAGAGAGTTATGTGGTAAATAAAAAAAATATAAGCAAATTGAGAACTTTGTTATAACAAGTGATAATTTACCCGAATGAGGCTTTTCTACCATTTTTAAAGGAAGGTATGTTATGTACTGCGAAGAACCTAACATTGAAAATTACAAACAACGAATGACGTTAATACCAAGACCTTTAATTTTGAAGGACTACTGTGATTTATTTAGCTTTAGGCAGTCGATAGTTTTGATTGGTCTGTGATAATGAGAAGTTAAGTCACGCGAGCGACTTCAAATTTTGAAATGATGGATTGGCTATATTAATAACGTATCAATCGATTGTACTTTAGACTAAACGCCTCTATCGTGGAGCATGCTCTCGTGAACCTCCGGCCTTAAGGTGAATGTTCCAGGGTAGCCCGCGAAATTCAAATTTTCTTACGTTCTTTGCAATTTGCAGGCCAGTGCTAGGTTGTATGATGATGAACATTTGATTCGCAGCTGTAAGACGTATGTTGTTACAGAGTTATAATCATCAAACTCATCAATACAACCCTCCACGCTCATAAAGGTACAAGAATTATTTTGAGCTTGAAAAAGTTTTTCTTGCACCTTTATGAGCTTGGAGGGTTGTATTGATGATTTTGATGATTATAATTCTATAACTACATACGTCTTACAGCCGCGAATCAAATGTTCATCATCATACAACCTAGCACTGACCTGCAAATTGCAAAAAACGTAAGAAAATTTGAATATCGCGGGCTACCCTGGAACATTCACCTTAAGGCAGTAAGGGGCGCAGTGGAGTTTTCAGTGGGTAGTCGTGACTACCTTTGAGAGTCCCACGTAACCCTGCCGTGTTCTATCCGTTCTGACCGAACATGCTTTAAGCATATTTTTAAAATTATTACCATCGTAATAATCTATCGTTATAATTTGTTATTGTTAACATGAAATAAATTCGTCATTTGTGAGTCAGTGTGTACCTGTGGCATAATACACGACGCTCTATCTGTGGAACCAATTCATTTTAACCGACTTCAAAAGAAAGAGGTTTTCAATTCGGTGGAAAAAAATTTAATCATTGTTACTTTGGATAACTTTTAATAGTCTGTTTAAAAGTTAATGTCCATTTGAATATTTTTTTTTCATCTATTTGTAGTAAATAGACGTATAAAATTCAATTGTGGTACTTAATACAATTTCGTTGCCACACTATACATTGACCAAAAGAGTGATGTCGGTGAGCCTTGTACGCAGTCCGCAGGCACCGGAATGCAACACCATTATGAAAGGGCAGGCGACAATTAAAACGCAACAGGCGGGACCGCAAACCGCCACCGACTCCAGCGCCAGGGGAGCATGGACACGGCTTTGAGGTGAAAGGGGAACGGGTGCCGAGGCCATAGGGCACACATTATGAGCAGTAAGGCGCCTTCACACTGACAATTAACTAGAACACGCATACGTGAGACGTTACCAGGCATATTTTTTGGGACTGCAATTAAACTTTCTACAAGCCATTGTAGGCAGGCAAATCCAAATCATTTTATATGTTCAAATAAAAAACGATGACTGATGATATTTTCTCCAGTGACCATGACTGCGGCAACGCATTCGAAACGTCGGGAATTAAATATTGTAATACAGACGCGATAAATTATAAATACAAATATCTTAATTTCTTTTTAAATCGTGCTGTAGAGAATACCCAACGGCAAACTCTGTAGATAGCTATATTTAGTCCAACTAAAATAGATAGGTTTACAATGCATCTTTTAACAAACAAGTCTTCACTTGTTTTAATGTGTAATTGTAACGTGGAACGTGCGGCGTCATTTTCATTGCATGCCAATCAAAGTTCTTCGAGTAAGGCTACTGCTTTTAGATTGTATGTATACTGTGCGGAGGGGGGGGGGGGGCAGCACATTAACAAACACACGCAGCACGCACAAAATGCCATAAAACCACGTACACCCGAGTCCGGTCGGTTTGTGCGCTTTTAGCGGCTTCACGCTAGTAATTCTGGAACACGAGCAGGAAACTGTAACGGCCCGTAAAACGCTTCGCATAAAGCTTACTTATTTACTTTGAAATTAAATATTTTTGGTGAACAAGAGATGAACCAGCATATATTTTAGATCAACATTTATTTTATACTTTTGGTCCGCGTTGTCAATTACAGTGCATGTATTTAATGAAGTGAGCAAACTGTTCTATTGATCGGAAAATTGTATCGCGCCAATTTGTCTGCGGAATAATGTATGCGGGCGTGCCGATTTATTGCGTTCCACGACAAAGGAGAGTCGTTCTACAAATATTTACCTTTTAGTATGTAAAATAACACAAGTGTCACTAACCCATACCGTCGTGAGGGTGTCGACGCAAGAAGCAGATCACCAGAGAAAGAAAACGAGATACAAACCCGTGCCCCCATGAATTTGGAGGAGGCCTGACTGGAGTAGTGGGTCATTTTTGGGCTGAAATGATTACGATAGAGATTCGTCTTCAACCCACATTTAACCCATAACACTGGAACACTACTGGTACCGTAGTTCCTATATAATGCTTTAACGAAGTACAATTATCCATAATCTTCATGTAGGGAAAACTAAGTCTACCGTGCCACGTTGGCCAAACAGATTGGCACATGATTGGTACCAAGCTTTCGCCTTCCTTTTGCGTTACTTTAGCCAACTCTTACGACAATATTAAGCTGGAATGGGTTGTTGTCATCATACAAGCCAAACGGTACAGCTAGTTATTTTTTTTTTACTTGCTTACATTATTTTGCAAAGGAAAATTGAGATGAAATTCCCGGATTCCATATCATTTGAATGCTATTCGTATTTCGCTATAATATTGAACAATGGCCGATGCTGCACAAAGGGCATCCAGGCTATATTGCCGGTTTCCATGAAACGCGTCAAACGATGCAGCCCACGTGATCACGGGTTTGCCTTACCCATCACAGTTCTAGGAATAAGCCAATTAAAATGCAGCCATATATTTAAAGCTTTATAACGAGCTTGACAACAACCGCGTGGTGGATTGACAATACACTGTCGTTTCAGCCCATAAATGACCCACTACTGGGTCGGGCCTCCTCCAAACTCATGGAGGGGAAATTAGCCTACTCCGCCACGCTGGCAGGACGGGTTGGCACAGGGTTTGTATCAAGTTTTCCTTCTCTTGGGGCTAGGTGATCTGCCTCTTGCGTTCTTTTAGTCGCCTCTCACGACACCCTAAAGATGGTATGGATTGGTGACATTGTGTATTCTAAATCCGTCACCACCCGGACAATACATAGTCACCAAGTAATTCCATTCAGAAGGTGTCGTAAAAATCGAGTAAAGGTATAAGTCACAGTCTGGCAATCATGTGGGTTATATCGGTAGCTGGTTCTGCGTATCTCCTCATTTATGATTCAATCCCGCAGGGGAACTCCGAGCTTAGGCCTCTCCATTGCCCTGTGGGTGCTATTAACATCATCATGTGGTGCCTTCTAAAGGAGCCCACGATGATTATGTTAACAGAGTTTGCATCCAAAAACGGCGGCTTTATAAGCAACTACAGTCTCTAGCCCGCTCTTCGACTTCTTCTTCGTACAAATACTAAAAGTTAAAACATAGTACATGGACGTGTCAGAAGAGCTAAGATGAGCCAACTTGAACGAATAGATTTATCACTTTGATTGCAACCCTCAAAATTAAAATAAACTCCGACCCAAAAGTTTCTGCAGTGCTGTAAACGCTTCAAGCCGTCCATCGTATTTACGAGTAAACATAAAGTTGTGGGTAACCAGCCAGCGGTGCGCTGAAAGCGGTTTCAAGCGCCCCGCGGGACCAGATTTAGCTCCCGGCTTAATGGAGATGTACACCGAACGGGATTTTAAAGTGTAGTAATCAAAATAAATTAAGATTCCATCCTGAGTATTGTAAGATCCGACGCAGGAAATTGAAGGCCGAAAAGAAGGAAAACTTGAAACGAAACCCTGTGCCAACCCGTCTGGCCAGCGTGGCTCAATCGGCTAACTACCCTCCATATGTTGGGAGGAGGCCCGATTCAGCAGCAGAGGAGTCATTTACGGGCTGAAACGACGGTGTACTCGCGCGACAATGTAGAACGCATTTGATATGCAGTTAATCAACGTCTGAATTTGCTGGATGTTGAATTGGCTTCCATCATCGATAATATCCGACCTTTTTGCTTCAGAGGGCATGTACAGTCCTCGCCAATCTTTATGACCGCTCTGAATGTACCCGCATTACGCTGCGCACAACACAAAATCAGGTATCAGCGGGACGTACGCGGGGCGGGGAGGAGATGCACGCCCGCGCGCGCCGTTTTTCACCCGCAAGCGACCTCGCCATAGTATAGAGACCTCGCCATAGTATAGAGTGAGTGAGCTACGTTCGTATTGGTTACGAAATGTACGATGCGCAACCCACGGCTACATTCAGAGCGGCCATAAAGATTGGCGGGGACTGTATAACTGCTGGTCTAACCGAATCGTCGGCAATGGTAGTAAGCCAAGTGAGGTTAAACTGGTGCCCAATGAAACTGGGAACGGGAGAGGTAGAGCAATTAAAATAAATTATTTGGGGGCGCGCTCGAGTGCGGTACTTGTGGAGCTGTTGTCGAGATGGCATTATTCCATTAAGGCTGACCCTGCGCCAAGGTCGGCGGTTTTAAAGTTGACCTCTGAATAGATCCTTTGTAGATGGTACACTTTTTTTTTGGGTATTCTATGAGGAAGAATGTCTGTATAAATTATATATCAAACTAGCGACCCGCCCCGGCTTTGCACGGGTGCAACGATGAACCTCTTAACTTATCAGTGTTTCTCTACAATATTATGCATTTATTATACATATAAACCTTCTTCTTTAATCAATCTATCTATTAAAATAAACCGCGTCAACATCCGTTCCGTCCGTAGTTTTAAAGATTTAAGCATACATAGGGACGGGCAGACGACAGCGACTTTGTTTTATACTATGTAGTGATAGTGATATGTATCAATATGGAAAAAGTGGTCTGATGTCGAAGACTTTTTACAATAAATTTTGCGCGATAACAAGTATGTTTATTTTTAATGCAACACGCGTTTTGTAGGTAAGTATTTTTTTTAACGAATCCCCTGTCTGTGTCATGGGGGCAGTTTACAAACATGAAATTCACGAACACAAATGACACCCTCAGAGCAAGTGCCTCTAGTTTACACAAAGCCACTTACTTGCAAGACCCCGGAATCGAACCGGGGACCTGTGATCCAAGAGCTAGTTCCTCTCACTAGGACTCGGAAACACAGACCAATGGATGTGAGTTGAATAAGTGAGTTTATTTAGGCTTACTTAAAATAGCTACAGTCAAACTAACTCGGACTCTAACGCTATTTACTCTGTGCCCGTGGCGATGCCGAGTTAGCAGTTGGGACAATTGATGCAAAGTTGTGTTCACTGAAATCGATATTGTAGGAGACTAACAAGGAAACTTGTGCAAGGAAATATAAATATTGTGCCGCAGTTCCCGCTCGTTAATACGCTCGAAGAGCCATTCGCCGTACCGTTCAAGCTGAACATCGCGAATCAGATACGAGATAAATTCACGGGACATTTTGTGAACGCTTTTCTGGGACCTTTTAATATTGTCCCGATGGACGATTTGGGAAAAGGTTAAGGACTCATTCATTACAGATTGAATTGGGTTACTTACTTCTCAGCCCGTATAATACCCACCGCTGACTCGGGCCTCCTCCAATAACAGGAGGAAATTAGCATATTGTGCCATGCTAGCCAGACGGGGTTTCGTTTCAAGTTTTCCTTCTCTAGCGACTAGGATTTCGGCCTTGTCAATTCCTTTTGTCGGCTCTTACGACACCCTCAGTATGGAATGGGGTGGTGACACCATGTATCCCAGATCCGTCACCACACGGACAATAGCAGCAGGCCCGCCTCAACAGTAGGTAATTAAGGCGATGTAAGCCGCACCGCCGACATCCGTTGATAATCAGAGCAACGCGTACACCAGAAACCATTATCGATCATTCTCACGCCACTAGCAAACAAAACAAAAGAACGCAAATCGCGCACCATTTGGCCGCAGTAAAACTGGCCTGACGTCTGACCGTAGACAAGAAACAACAAACAAACGGGACACTCGCTACCGTCACTTAATTGGTTGCTTTTCCATTGAACATATTTTACGATCTTAGGATGTTAGGAACCTACATTCGTCTCTTTAGTTGCACATGGCCTTACAACGATCATTGTAAGTTCAGCCCAAGAATTTCCACAGACTGGTCCTGAGCCGCCAGCCTCCATTGGACTACGGTGACCTTAAACAAATCACCAGTCCATCGTGTGAGATGCCTTCCAACCACGTACGAATACTGACACGATTTTTGTATGTCAGCTACGTTCGTCTCTATGGTTGGAAATAAAGAAATTAAAATGCCTAGTCCAAACGTTTTATGCTATTTTAAGTTTAGATTTCATTTGCTAGCAACATTGGCCCATTAACAGATTTAGAATAAACAAAAATGGTCACCAATGCATTCGACCTCGAGGGTCTCTTAAGGGGCGAACTAACGAAGAAAGGAAGAAAATCTTGTTATTTTTTTTACAAAACGTAACCGCTGCCATCACAAATACACTTGCCAGACCCATTGATCCAAAGGCGAACTTTTTGTCCAACGAGGCAATCAGTTACGAAACATCCTGCCTGGAAATAAAAGCATAGTGTTCTCAATATACTCCATCTAATTGGCGGAGGTCTGTCTCCTAGAGTATTACCCACTCTTGTGGGCTAAACGATGACGATATTGAAGTAGACAAAAAATTGCGCACATATTAAGTTTTGGGAAAACATATATCCGGTTTCGTATAAAAAAATATCCCTGCATTTAAGACACTCTAAAAAAAGAAAGTCCCGAGCGCGCCAAAACGCGCAGTCACAACAGCGCCATCTGGGGTGACATCCGCGCCGCCGCCAATACGTCCATTATTAAAACATAAACCGTGTCACTTGTCGGGACATTCCCACTGAGCAAACAACGTGTGGTCACCACCCCACCATTGTGTCTATCTCTATTTACCTACAATTCCAAATCTATTTGGTATGCCATTTAAGATATTCCAGTTGAAAAAAAATTATTTAAAAGCAAACACATTCACTCAGTGTGTCACTTTCGAAAAACCGCAGGACAAACAATAATGTGTACTTTTTCAGAATAAGAGTCCGACACGCGCGCGTAATGAAAACACCGATGCCCCGACGCGTCCCATCACTATTTGTGTCGCGCACTCCCGGGGCGCACGTGCTGCTAACGACGCGACGATTCGTTGACTGACAAAAACACAGGCGTCCTCCACGTTGCGCATGCCCGTCAAATTTGGAACCGACCAGAGGAACTTAGACCTTGAGTTAAACGACAGTAAGTTCATTTTTTAGTGTAGTAACTAACAGACACCTGTACATTCGTGTAGGGGGTCGGAAGTGCGGTGCAGTGTCATTTCCACTCTTTCCACATTACTTCCCTAATAAAAATGAGATTTGCCCCGCGGCGGGCGCGCTCGGGTAACGCGATTACGTTTGCAACGAACGTTGCTATTATAGGCTTAGGGCTGTCGAACGGGACACTTTTGTGGGACCCGCGGGACGCCCTTCGGCAACAAAACGAGACTCAAGACAGGCGACGTATTCGTCGAGGTGTTGCCGAGTACTGAATATTGTATCAGCTTTTTCATCTTCACGGCGGGATCGGGAAAGTCTTTATTCAATTTATTTCGTTGTCGCAGATCGATGGACACGAAGAAAGAATAAATGGCGGGATGAAGAATCATTGCCCGCACTATGTACGAGTTGGATTTATAAAACAGAATGTCAGCAACCCAATCTATACCGAGGGTGTATTAAGCGCAGACTAAAGGAAATGATGAGGCAGAAAATAGGGTCTAGTCCAGAGTAAAATAGCTTGATGTACCAACCTAACCAGCGTGGTAAATTAGGATATTTTCACTCACTTAGTAGATGATGATAAAATGAATGTAATTTTTTTGGTCTTTGAAACCTAGAAATAAAACCTTATACGTATCTGGCAAATGCATAACATCTAAATTTCCAGCATCAATTAGTCTGCCAAGCGTAAAGTCACTGTTGCGGATCCTACCTATGCATTAATAAATCGATTGGTAGCCCTAACAGTGACGGATAAGTGGTGTGCAAAACTGCAGAGTAGATGTTATCGAACGACGAGTAGCGAGCGAGCATCTGGTATTGCAGAATGTAACGATACATTTTCAGTTTTCATCGACATCGGTGCATGTCGCTTTCTCGATATTAAAATAGACTGTCGGTATATTACCGAAATTGAAAATATTAAAATGGGTTCTTTTTTGAAATGCCATCTTTTATCGTGTAATTTATTGATACTTTAAGAATAGTCATTTTGTTGTATTCATTTCAATTACAAGGACAAAGTATCGTAAATGTATTAAAAACCTATTTATCTTCAGATCAAAGTGTACCAAGGGAAAAATATAACATATGAGAAAACATAATGATATTGTGGTTAAACATTTGACAGTGTTATTAAAACATTACTTGGTGATTAAAATATCTGAGATTGAAGTTCAGACGGTTCAGTTAACGCAAATTCTATTTTCGTGCCCCTGAATTTTAGTATCTACTGCCATAGATTTTATGCTGTATATAAAAATTGACATACAGGACCGAAAGTTTTACGTGTAAGTCAAAACACACCGAGTAGAAAAATCGTCAATGTGTCAAATTGTGATGTTAGTTGATATCAAATATATCGATAGCAAAATTCCTCAACATAAAAATATCGAAGCTCGTGGTACATCACTACGCTGCAATGCCGCGATGGCGGTCCAGTTTATTGAGTTATAATGTTTCAATAATAGCATCCGCGTTTATAGATCGCAGTGACCGGCTGCTGCATCGAACGTCGTACGTACATACATATTTTATGATTGAAACGATGCTCGAGTAAGTGGAAAAGGAAATCTTATATTATGTATAGTATGCATGCATAGTACTAGTATGTATAGCATGAAGTTGAAATAGCTAATCGGTATTATTTTACTCAATCCATTCATAATTCTCACTTTCGAGTGTTTCTTCTCCATATATGTACCTACCCTGAAGCGAAAGTGTTACAGATTTAAGGAAAATAGCCGACTAGGCTACGCTGACTAGTTCAATTTTTCTTCTACTGTATCGAGATCTAAAGTATGTAGAATCTACATACTGTACCACGATCGGTGATATAATCTATTCTAAATCCATCACCACACTCGCTGTACACATGGGCGCAATAGAGTCCGCAACACAACTATGCACAAATAACATGCAAAATTTCCGTTCATTTACCGATTGCTCTGAGCTCAGCGTGCCGTGTATGTCCAATTAATCCTGTGACACAGGGACCACGCGCGCTCGCTCCGTTGGCGCCATGTACAATAATTCCTATATTTACGTTGACGCACTTAGCAGAGGCCTTACTCGGAGGACCAGGTTGTACTCAAACAAATAAAAGTAAAGTATGTGTGTGTGTAACGATATGTGTGTATAATTATAATCTGGTCAGTAATTATGTCAGTTTGATCAGATTTTTTGTTTCAAACTTTAAGATACAATCATGTTCATATTATATACTAGGAATTTATATAGCTAAATGATAAAGATTTCTTAGGTTTTCGCGATTATTACACATTGAAATTAAACGCTTTTAATCGGACTTATCGCATGTATAGTAAATTATTTAATCCCAGAGCGACGACGTTTCGAATAAATCCGTTAAAAAGTGTTTAATTTCAAGAGCTTATTATTGTTTAACAGTATCGAACTTAGCCACACTCTCAAACTGCTACACACTATATGGCAATGACTAAAAGACTGCAGTTTCGTGTCAACGAATCTCGAACTCGTTCGTGTCATTTAGAATCAGTGTTAGTTTCATACTTAACGTTTCAACGTAACTTTTTCGAATACATATAATGCTTTTTGTTACTTTATCGATATTAGGAAATTATCGACAAACCCAGCCCATCCTTAGCATCAAACATTTTATCGCACCCTCCTACTCAACTGGAGCTACTCAGCAATCGTGTCATTAGAGGTGAGACACACAAAGGAATAGCAGTATTTCTAACACCTGTCAAATGGAAATAAGTCACTGAATAGTCAGGCAACAGCGACGTGGCATCTCTTGGTCCGTGAGGTGACAGATTTCAATCAAATGTCACCACGTTGTGCGAGGAAATTAAAGTATGTAATTGCATAAAAAAATTGGCGGTTGGCGCAGTGGTTGAGCGATCGACTGCTGCGCAGCATGTCGCGGGTTCGATCACCGCACGGAAGAAATATTTGTACGACCTACAAGTATTTGTTCCGAGTCTGGGTGTTTTCTATCTATAATATGTATGTATTTACAAAAAAAATTGATTAAAGTAGTTTATCATCCATCTCGTTACCATAACACAAGCATTAAGTTGCTTAGCTTGGGACAAGATGGCGTTGTGTGAAATGTCCAAGGATATTTATTATTATTATTATCTAAATTTTACGCTCTACCAACTGATGAAAATCTGACTTGGCAATGTCTCATTTGTGAGTTGAGATAATGAATTTAACTCGGCAGTGCAAATACTATACTTATTCCTAACTTCTACTCAGCCCATAAATGACCCACTCTGCTATGTCGGTCCTCCTCCAACGACAATGGGGGTAATTGTCCTACTGTGCCACGCTGACCAGAGAGTTTTCCTTCTGTTGCGGCTAGGTTATCTCCCTTGTCATTTCCTTCTGTCGTCTCTTACGACACCCTCAGAACAGAATGGGATGGTGACGAGGCGTATACTAAATCAGTACCAATACACTGACTATCCTTGCTTAATTACAGAAAATGACTATTCCATTCGAACTACACACGTAGTGTACTGTATAAACCACTGCGACAAGCGCACGCGCGGTAGACCTTTTAACTCTAGGAGTAAGTAACAAGTGGCATGGAGACGATAAAGCAAAGGAATTGAGTACTTACGTAAAAATATACAAAACTGTTCTTAAACTGGTACGAAACTTACCTGTAACAAATAAAAATTGATTAGAAAATATGTTAATTCACTTCGTCACCCAAATTGGTCTCAAGCAAATTGGCTAGAGAAGAAAAACAGCCGTTATTTGTTGTATAACGAAATGGATTGAAATATTCTTATAGATCGAGGTCTCTCAAATACGACTTTACGTGTATTGGTTACCCTGTTAATTTGGAAAGGCTTTCATGAAACTACATGATCACAATTGTTAAGAAATTTGAGATGTGCAATCAAAACTAAACGCATGCGAATCCGTGGTCAGAAGCTAGTCATTGCGTTATAATATTCCCCGTGTTGACGGATTTAGAATATATAGTGTCACCACCCCACTTCATTCTGAGGGTGTCGTAAGAGCCGACAAAAGGAAGTGTTAAGACCGAAAACCTAGCCATAAGAAACGGAAAACTTTCTGGCTAACGTGTCACAATGCTTGATGTAGTTGGCGGAGGAAAGACTTGGAAGCGGGTCATTTATGGGCAAGTAGGTATCGGTATAGATATTTGACTGCCTCGTTGGTCTAGTGGTTAGATGTGCCGTGCTTTGGATCAACGGGTCCCGGGTTCGATTCCGGGGTCGGGCAAGTGTCTTTGTCTAAACCAGAGGCACTGGCTCGGTGTCTGGGTGTCATTTCTATCTATTATACGTATTAATTTACAAAAAAAAATGTATATAAGTAGTTTATCATCCATCTCGTTACCATAACACAAGCATTAAGTTGCTTAACTTGGGACGAGATGGCGTTGTGTGAAATGTCCAAGGATATTTATTTATATAATTATATTTTTTTTATAGACCGCCATAGAGGTTAAATAAACTTTAAAAAAGATATAAGTAAAATAAAACCTTGGCTCAGCTAATATACAGTCAGTCTTCCATTTGAAAGCCACGTGGTGTAGGTGGTGATTGTGTGCGTTGTTCCCATTGCAAGTTCGCAACCCTTATCATTGCTGGGTCGTGACGTCACACTTATCGTTCGCACGCTACCCCGGGTAATAATGCTCTATGGCTCTGTTTGCGCTGAATAGTGATAGGACCAGAGTGGGACATGTGGCAAAAAAACATCAGAAAGTAAACTGCCAGTAAACAATTAATGGATACCGGTATTGGCGTTTTTGTTTTCAAATATGTTGAATGTGTCAACAAGACCAACCACTACATTCACTTTGATAGACCTCAAATCCTTGCCAAGGAAAATCATTACAATCCAAGAATGGATCATTCTTGGATTGTCTTTGCGTTCTTGCGAGGCTATTGAGATTAAAAAACATCCAATTTAATTTTTTTTCAATGACTGGTCATTAAATTGATCAAATCTCAAGCAAAACACTCATCTGCAAGACCTCTGGACACCGTGAGCGATTTCTGCGTGCACAGGGAACGTTATCAATAAAACAAAATTATAGGCGGTAGATTTTAACTGTTTCTTTGTACTTTTGAAGACAACTGTCATCTAGTCTCTCCCGCGACCACGACTGCTGCAAAGCATTCGAAACGTCGGGAATTAAATAACGTAATATACACGCGATAAATCCGTTAAAAAGTGTTTAATTTCAATTTTTATCAGCTCTTATTACAACCTCAAAACGGGATAGGGTGGGTACTATGTACTCTAAATCATTATTCTTTTATTTGGCAATCCCAAATAGTGGCTGCCCTTGCTTATCGTATCAATAAAAAGTGGTCTAGTTAATGTTACTACACCTACTGTTTAATCTGCACTGTGTCATATTGTACTGTACAAGGAACTCGAGTTGGTGTATGCACACGCGACACAGGCAGAGTGCTCGTCTGCTAATCACGGGCCAACTTTACCCCTACTCCCGCCCCATATCGCGGGGGTCTTGTCGATAAGTTAGAAGCACAACATACTTGGTTAATCTCTATTACATTGTTTGCTAGTCACTGTTTAATTTTATACAAAAGAAGTACAAGGCAATCTACAAAGGCCTGCAACAACTAGAAAATAGGACGAGCTGAGGAGTTTTTTTTTTCAAAGAGCTAAGAACGCTCTGGACACTTTTAAAGTAACAATACATCGGCTGTTCCGTTCAGGAGCTATGATGATCCTTCAGACAGATACAGACCACCAACTTATAACACCTCTTTTTTATCAGGTGTTAAGAATAAACCAAGCAGGTTGATTATGACATGGAACATGGTCTAGATCCACGTCTTTCTTTGACTGTAACTGTCAAATGTCACACATGCAATTTTAGCATTCACTGCTAGAAATGCCACTCGCTAGAAAGGCTATCGGCAAAAGGACTCGGGTAATCGCAGACCGAATATGATTTATTAGATATCATTTAAAAACGCAAATATAGAACGAAATAAAATGCCGCTGAGCAACAAAAAATAAAATCGATCATAAATCGTTTAACTATCGACAAATAAAAAAGCGTAGCCAATAACAGGAACATCACTACGAGTGTAACAGCGAGCAAGTATTCGCGACGTCAGAAAGTCGAGGTGAATAATTCCAAGTGAACGGTTGCAGACGTTTCACTACACAGCCAATATGGCAGGAGCCGTATACGTAGAGGATATACTCGGCTTGATAGAATGAGCTATTAAGAAATCTACAGAAGAACCATAACTGCATAAACTGCAAAGTTGATATGGCAGTGGGCTAGCTAGGTAGTGCAACATGCAGAGAAGGTATGCTCCGAGTTACACTAAAGTATAAGTATATTTTTTTAAGTGGGGGAAACTTTGTATAGCTCCCCATTCGGGGGATGGGGTCTGGGGTATGTGGGATTCCCGGTCGTGGGAAGTTAATAAGATGCGACCGGTGTACCCATAGCTCGAAGAAGTGAAAAGTTAAGATGCCAAAACGAATTTATGTCCAGCGGGGCAGGAAAGGAGTACTGAAGAACCAGTCCGGGAGTCGACAACGAATGGAAACCGTAGTGTGCGACGAATCCCGACTAGATGGGCGAATAATGTTATAAAGTTTACTACTACTATAAAGCCGTTGTATGCGATCTGTGCAAGACCGTAATTTGTGTGACCACCACTCCAAAATGTAAATCCATTCCAAAATGTCCCGTTTGTTTGTGTACGTGTCACTTAAAACTGTGCAACCCTACATTATCATTTCAGCCAAAAGACGTCCAATGCTAGACATAGGCCTCCTCCAAGGATCTCCACAAAGGTCGGTCCAGGGCCACCCGCATCCTTTCCTTTCCGGCGACCTTAACCACATCGTCGGTCCACCGTGTGGGAGGCCTACCCGCACTTCGCCTTCCGGAACGCGGCCGCCACTGGAGGACTTTTCTGACCCATCGGGAGTCGGTCCTGCGAGCAATCCTACATAGCTCAAAGGATTGCAAAGTAAACCCAGCATATATATGCACAGGAAGCAGATTCGAGTTGTGTTACTACATTGCCTCTGTACAATGGTAGGGCGCCTCAGTTGTTGCCCGCCCGGCGTCGCCGTAAAACTTTGAATTAATAATACAAAGACAGGGCCGCGCTGTACCGGGTATTTACGAGTTGAGTTCCGTTTGTACCGACACATTTAATTATACCAATTTTCAACTACTGCCTGAACCATATTATGTGAAATATTACCTGTCGACGCGGAAAATATTCTGAACCCAATTTTCAGATGGTATCCGCGTGGTAAATAGTATACACCAACATTACATCTTGTATGAGTAAAGGAATTATTTAGGCAGAAAATCTTGTTGCAGCAAAAGGACAAGTCGATATGACCCTTTTTCTGACCAGGATGGCGCAAAATTCCGACATTTGAAGTCTCATTGTGACCCAAAAGGGCGTCATCCAGGGACCAGCCTTAAATTCTTACCAGCTACTACATTTAGAGCAGCGTTCTAACCGGTAGTCGTAAGAGATAAATGTATTTCTGACGTTCTAAAGAGCTCACATAACCCTCGAACAAAGATTGTTTTGCAGTGTTAATACGACGGTGACGATAGAAACAAAAACACTCCACGCCTAAAATGAAAACGATAATGCAAATTGAGTGGTACCTAGAGGGGCAGAAAGATATATTTTCTTTAACGAAAGCCAATTTCCGCGGATTATTTCCTCAATTTTTCCACTGCCTCCCAGGAATCGCTACTCGGCACATTTTAATTGGATCGTTTGAGACTGTTTTTGTAGCCACCGAGACGATAAGTGGGGCGTTCAGATTCGACGAAGGACTGCTTCTCTAAATACATCTACGCAGTATCGTTCTCTACAGCAACGGCCTTCGGGTAAATTGTTTAGAAAATCAATAGAGAAATAAATCGGGCAATCATTCGCGGCTACGTTAGGGTAATACAACTGTTCTCTGTCACGTGTGTCGCAACATATCAAGTTCGTAGGTCCCACGACCAGGCCATAATTGACCTACTGCTGAATCTGTCCTGAGAATCCCAATTTCGTAGAGAAGAATAAGTACACTGTGTCACGCTGACCAGCAAAATGCTTTAGACGGGTGGGTATGTTGCTCTATTTGTATTCATAGCCAGTCCAATAGATAGTTGTGCAAGTCCAACCTGTAGATACACTATGTATCCCTCCGTAACTTGATTTGGCAACTATCAGTATTTTAACAGATGATGATGATTAGGGGCCGTCAATAATTCTCTTGACTAAACGTTATTATTAACCGAAGCGAGGGTGGGAGAGGAAAAACGCAAATTTGAAGAAACTCGTAATCTGATGGAGGCATAATTTGATTAGACCGACCGGGCAGGGGGCGAGACCTTGGCTCGTAACTGCTGCCGCCCCGACCACTGGCCTGCATTTTAAGCGAGAGCGCTTTTAATATCTTCGCAAAGACTTTGACTATAATCACGCCACTGATATTGGTCCCACCATCATAAGTTTACTTCATCAGAAATGTTAAAATAACTGATAGAATGACCGCAACCCATCGAGAACCTTTTCTAAATACACAAGTGCATCTCATTTACCATCCATTCGTCCTTATACATGTATCAGGTATGTCGGTATAATATTATTATGCTACTGCCAATTCCGGCATCCTTTCCAGTGCCTTTACTCGTGTCATAAACATCCTTAGCCTCACGATAGAGTATTAGCGATAGAGTTTTACGCTTACGGTTGCCTAATGATGAGCGATTACAGTCGCCTATGGAAGTTTCTAACACTGGAGCCGCCACTGACGTGTGTCGCCATACTTGTAGAAAGTAAAAGTATCAAGCTAAAGCACAGGATTGGTTGTCCCACACGGTGGACCGACGACCTGGGTAAGGTCACCGGGATCCAAGAGGTTCTAGACCATTTAGTGTGGAAATCACTGGGCGAGACCTGTTCCGCAGTGGACGTTTTTATCCTAAATCATGATGATGCGCTCACTAAATATCATAGAGACATCGCAAATGTTAAGGGGAAGTTAGGGCACCCAAACCTTCGTATGTTTATGAACGAGTGACCTTTACAACTACCGGGAATAGCTCAGGCATTACGGAAGATTATTTGTGTCGTGGGCGTATTCATGAATGAATCGTTAAAACGTACTTAGTGGGAAGAGAGGACCTATATGTGAAGAGACAACTACACAATAAGTATGTCGTCGCCCCCATATTGCCACGTGGAAACTATTATTAGGGTGGTCCTTATTTGAAGGAAAGTAGGGCGTAGTTTCGGAAGACATCTCTCTGTTAGATGGACTGCGCGACACAGCTGAACACGTCAAGCTGAGGACGGGGCGCTATGGCACTGAATAGGAGAGGCCTATGTGCACCAGTGGACCAGATTGGGCTTAGGATGTTTTTTTTAAATATAATGTTGACCATAGTGCAGCTAAATCAGGATTTAATTTAGTAGTAAATTACCAGACTTGTGGCAACATATTGTTAACACGGAAAATGCATTGAACCGAAAAAGTCTTCAGTGTTGAATTTTGCAAGGGCATATAGCAAGAAGATGCTAGTAATATTCATCACGAAGCGTCTATTCCATTTGTAAGTAAAATGTATGGTATTAAAGGGACGGGAGGTGAGAAGTCTTGACTGGCAACCCTGTAGGGAGAACACACGTACTACGTCGAAGGGAACAACGTATTACGGGAGGAAAACATGTTTTATTAATTTAACAGTTTACGCACACAAATACACAAAATTAATGTAACTTTTAGGGATAAATAGCAAAAATGTACTACTGGCTGTTTCTGCGAAATGTCTTATGTCGGAACTGCGAGAGAAGGACAACATTTCAAGGAACCTTCGATACCACTACAAAGCAGGTGAGATCTTGATTGCTGAGCACATTTAGTTTAAACAGATCTAAGTGCATTAGATTAAAGTAGTAAAAACAGGGAACAATACGCGTCGAACTGATACCACTCCTCTTAGTTGTAGGAATTAAACACTGTACAACTGTATCAACAAAAACCCAGACCCCTCCACCTTCTCGTTTCGCTTTGTTTCTCGATTTGATGTTAGAAGATCAAGTTTACTACCTTACGTTTTTCGGTAGAACGTGCAACGTGTAGTGGTATATCAAAATCAAAGTGAATACATGATGGCGGATTTCTAGAAATTATGAAGAGTTGTGCTACTGTAAACACTGAGTACTGTGCCGAGGGCCACGGCAACAGAGTGGAGGTCGCACCCCGCCACCGCCGCAGAGGCTCCGCGCACGCGTCCTAGTGCCACCCGTTTCCATTCCTTTACACGACACGACAATTCTATTACCATCAAATGCTTTGTGACTTTGGACACACTGGTTGTTTGACATATTTAAAATTATCGGTATTCCTGCTACGCATAAAATGTTTTGCAAATCCCGGTAAGTGTTCTTACCACCTTCCAACCGTTATGAAGTGTGGCTAAGCGCAAATAATTTATTTCGCATAAATCAAGGCGGATACTTACAAAATGTCTACTACTACTTCTCAGTCCAAAATGACCCACTGCCGAGTCATGCCTCTTCCAAATACTGGAGGGTAATTAGCCTACTGTGCCACGCTGGCCAGACGGTATGGCACAGGGTTTCGTAACAAGTTTTCTTTCTCTTGCAGCTAGATGTTCGACCTTATCATTTCCTGTCACACATAATAACAACAATATCTGGATGGGTATTTTTTTTTATAAATTCTGTTTTTTGGATATTATATTTAAGTACGAATTACTACTAAAATAATGAAATATACTTTACCGATTTTACTCAAACGCCTCCTTTTTGTTATTTTTCTTCCAAGTTTAAAAAAATGATGATGATGATTCCTAGCTAGATCGATTTATCGCCCCCGAAGCCCCCTATATACTAAATAAATAAATAATAAATATCCTTGGACATTTCACACAACGCCATCTCGTCCCAAGTTAAGCAACTTAATGCTTGTGTTATGGTAACGAGATGGATGATAAACTACTTATATACATTTTTTTTTTTGTAAATACATACATATTATAGATAGAAATGACACCCAGACTCCGAGCCAATGCCTCTGGTTTAGACAAAGACACTGGCCCGACCCGGAATCGAACCCGGGACCCGTTGATCCAAAGGCGGCACATCTGACCACTAGACCAACGAGGCAGACGAACTAAATTTCATGAAAATCGTTGGAGCCGATTCCGAGATTCGACAGTCACAAATAACCAACTCGGAACGCGACCACTGGTGAGAAGAACTGGCAAGAAACTCAGAGAGAGATAAGTCACACCGCTATAGAAATAAGAGCATATGACATGGCTCTATGATTCTGCTACGATAACGTGTACATATTTGCATGTTCGCTTTGACCAAGCAAAGTTTGTTATTAAACCAAATATACACTACATTTCAAGCTGATTTACATATTCGACAGATTAACATATTCTCGTATTACTCGATGCAATGAAGACGCGACACGCTACTACATCGGCTTGCGGATTAGCCGCTCGTAAAAAGGGGGTAGTGCGCGGCAATAACGTTTTGATGCCAAACACCCAATCCGCCGCTGGCAAAACCAACTTAATCAACACAACATAAAGTCGCAAGTCCCGTAGCCAAATGTTCAGAGTATTTCAAAGATGTCACATGTCCATTTAGGACTTCCCGGCGCGTCGTCGCTCCGCTGTTGGCGAAGGGGAATCCAAATTGTACGAATAATTTTCCGTGTAAGTGAAGCCGGTTGTTTGTTTTGGGGAGGGAAGTAAACGGCCGTCTTAAGCCGAGAGGTAAGGTCGATTATTATAGAAACGAAATATGTTTTCACAAGTTTCGCTCATCAAACTGGTTTAATATCTAAGTATAGTCAACGTGTTCGAGAGGAATAAAATATCTCAGCATTATTAAATGTTTAGTCCGATTATGACAAGAATCATAAGAATAATAATATTCCTCTTACAAAAATGTGTCGTTTGTATAAACGAGATCTCCATGAATGTTTTATAATGATGTGTCAATCAATGCCTTTTGGAATTTGATCTAGCCCATACACCCACATGTTTATAAATATATTTTGCTATTTATCTGATTATTTTCTGTTGCATTGTTCAAATAAATAAGTAAAATATTTGTGATCCGTGCGGTGACGGGTTAAGAATACAGAATGTTCCAACCAGTACTACCCAGAGGGTGTCGAAAGGGCGACCTTGCCGCAAGAAAAGGGAAATACAAACCATGTGCCAATCTGTCTTAACAGCGTGGCACATTAGACAAATTTCCCTTCACGAATTTGTAGGAAGCCGTTAGTTCCGGCTTCCGTTAAACCATATGTGGTCAAGCCAATAGCGTGGATATCTCATAGCTGGTCGAACCAAATAATCACCGGTTCTCGGGGACGGCAATCGTTCCGTGTAAATACCGGTAGTTGGCCCAGTCAGGTTAGACGGGAACCGACCCCCATGAAAATGGAAAAGAAAAATGTTGTTGAGTATTATACTCATTATTCTTGCTACCATTTAGAACTTCATTAGAACGCTTGATATCGTGTCACACCCCGCTTGTGACAACGGCAGAATAGTAAATAATTAGCACTGCAACTTTAAGCTGCACACTTTAAAATACACACTGTCACCATCCTATACCATCCTGAGGGTGTCGTAAGGGCCGACAAAAGGAAATGACAGCTGATAACCTAGCCGCAAGAGAAGTACTATTTGATACGAAACTGTGCCAATGTGTCCGGCAGCCTGGCACATTAGGCCAATTACCCTCCATGTAACTGGAGGAGGCGCCACTCAGCAGTCGGTCATATATAAGCTGATTAGTAGTAGTGGTAGTTAGCAACTCTACTTGTTGGTGTCTCGAGATACTTAGGGATAAGACATGCTACAGGTGGGCAAGACACTTAGGGCATACCGAACAACCAACCATGTTATGGAACTGTGCATGTGGTGACGGATTAAGAGTACACAGTGTCACCACTACACTCTATCCTGAGGATGTCGTAAGAGCCGAAAAAGGAAACGACAAAAGGACGTAGCAGACATATCAACTCGGAAAGGGATCGGCACCGTATCGCCTTTCTTCTCGCCGTCAAACAGGCGTCAACCTAACGTAAGCACGTAACCAAAGCGGATCAGCAGCTCCGATACGTCGCCTCGGCTACGCCTAGGGGACGCCGCCCTTACGGATGGCCCGTAAGATAATGTTACGAATATGTTATGTCCCGCAAGCGCGGGGATCGCTGGTTGACCACGCGCCATACGGCGTTCGTGAGCTTGTCCCGAGGCGAGGCGTTTACGTTACGAATCCGATTAGTGTGCTTTGCAGTAGGAAGTTTCATACAAATAATACTGAACACCTCGAGTTGATACGGTGCCGATCCCTTTCCGAGTTGATAAGTGTGCTACTGGCACTGTAGGCCAATTAGCAGTAGGGCCGACTCAGCAGTGATTAGTTTATGGACTGAGACGTAGCAGAACAACCAACCTTCAAATTGGAGTTGCCCAAAAAGTTCTGCTGAATTTTGATGGAAGTAAATCACTGTACCATGCAGGATGGACGGATGCCAGGGTCGCGGTCATGCTCCTCCATCGTGGAGTGAAACACTGGGTTTTTTTTTTAATATGTTAATATTAGTTTTTTAATTATTCAATTCCTTGGTGCACGATATTTTGTTAGCCTTAAAAAGCACGCTCATGAGCCATGCTTGTGAACAGGTGCCGTTGCTGAGGGTCGGTTGGCTCAGGCTTAAAAGGTTACTATCTATGACTAGATGTAGGCGACATTTGGCTATCTGTCTTAAAACTAAAAATGGTGATCTAAAAAAAGCAACTACAGAGTTTCTTGCCGGCTCCTTCTGTGGATCTGCAGATCCACATACCGAACCGGTGGTAAATGGTAAATTGTAAGACAATAATCTTAATGGCATTTTTTTTATATTCTTGTTTGTTGTTTTGTCTAATGAGCGAATGTATTAATTTTTATTTTGATAATTTCCGTCTTCCACCACTCTCACGCCTCACATAACCCGGTTAGCACCCACCGGGCGGGTACCCAGGAGGATGTCCAACCAAAAAAGTATAAAGGAAAAAAGTATGTCGGCTATACCACCTTTAGTCGCCTCATGCGACACCTTCGGGGTACAGTCGGTGGCAGGTTGCCTGGCAACGGGGAGTTTGCCGATCGTCTACACCGATACGTATTACGTGGGCTGCGTAGGCATAGAGACGGGGCAGGTGAAGGGGGCGGAAAGATCATAAGAGGCAGTGGCTTCACAATGAGAAGTAAAAATAAGGCTAACGATGGCGAGGTAAGGGTACTGTTGTTAAGCTATGTCTGTGTATCTAATTGGTCCTTTTTGTACATGCAAGTTTGTGACAAGTTTGTGTCACCGTCCCATTCCATCCTGAGGAGTGAGGGTGTCGTAAGAGCCGCCAAAAGGAAACGACAAGGCCTAGCCATAAGAGAAGTAACACTTGAAACCCTGTGCCAACCAGTCTGGCCAGCGTGGCACAGTCGGCTAATTACCCTTCATGTAATTGGAAGAGGTCCGACTCATCAGTGGGTCATATATGGGATGAGTATTAGGCGGGAAAGGCTATACTGACGATATCGGATGGTTGTCGGATTGAATTATAATAAATATTCAGCCATAGGTTTATATTCATAGTTATAGGTTATATATTTTTTCAATATTTTAATAACGATAATTTTGATGCACTGCAATTGCATTTTGAGGTTTTAAATTTAAGGGTCGACAGTTTTATTTTCAATAAAGATGCAAAGCGTAGAAGAATCAGTGAGACACAAAATTAGCTATGTCTCAATATGAAGCCAACAATGGCAGCGAAAGAGCCAATTTAGAAGGGCGATCCAGAGTGGAGCGTCAAAGCCTGGATTATTGGAAAGCTATTTGCGGCGCCACTGTGAAGGGATGAGGGGCAGAAGGCTCATGCCTCGCTGATAGCGATTGGCGTTTATACCATAGCTTGTGAACACGCGTTTATAATGCAGTGTAAGAACTTGCTTGCCCATTAGCAGTGAGGCGACAATTATAACAAACTATGGGCTGAGATTAAATATCAAATTCTCAATTGCTTTTTAATACGCTTTTATTAGCTTCGCTTGTATGTATGTATGTAACGGAATCTTTGAACATGATTTTGACACGCGTCAGATGTATGTAACCTATGTAACCGAATCTTTGAACATGATTTTGACCAAGTTAAAAACGTCGGATTAGCACGAAATTTGGCATACTTATTAAAGACCGATGACATTTCAATATTTTAAACATTTTGACCCGTTATAATAACGGTGATCAAGGTGGAACACCGCTCTTCTATGCAATAGCTAATAGAGATGTAAATATCATAAAGCTATTGCTATGTTTTTAGTGATTATTTAGCAATAGCTTTACGATATTTCAACTAAAAAATAAATATTAGTTTATTAAACTAAAAAGAAACGCTTTTATAGAAAATCGAATTAAAAAATTAAAATTAAATTTGAATTAAAAATAGTGTCAGAAAAAATGATTTTATCGTAAAAAGAGTGGGTTAGAGTAGAAGAATAGAAATAATAATGATTTTTAGTTGGCAGGTATTGCATGTAACTTTTTTACACTATGCAGCCGGATCGCTGTTGTGGATTTGCTGCTGGAAAGCGAAATTGTGTATGCATATTATACGGATTTGTACAGTTGTTGCTAGCAGTGTTGCCAAAAATTGCTTGGAAATATATTATAAAATTCGAACGTTAAGGAAACATCCTTAGATTTTTCAACCTCAAGTTAAAAGCACTCTACACCAAAATATGGATTTAGTGTTGGACTATAAGCATGTATAGTTTAAAAGTCGCTGTCATCTGTCCGTCCATATGAATGCATAAATCTTTAAAACTACGCAACGGATTTTGAAGCGTTTTTAATAGGTAGAGTGATTCAAGAGGAAGGTTTATAAGTATAACTAGCTGACCCGGCGAACTTTGTTCCGCAATATATATATTTAAAACAAAAAGAAAGTTGGACATAGGATACCTGAAATTTTTATCCCGTCCTTATAAAACCTACTTTAACAAAACGCAACTGACAGCAAAACGTTATGTTGTCTATAGTTTAATATGGTCGGAAATTTGACACTTAGAAATTTTGAATTCGACTTGTTTATATTGTTGTAATTCACATAATATCTTTATAACTTGTAGCCTATGTGTTATTCTGATGTATATGCTATATTATTGTAAAGTTTCATTAAAATCCATTCAGTAGTTTTTACGTGAAAGAGTAACAAACATCCATCCATCCATCCATACATACTTACAAACTTTCACGTTTATAATATTAGTAAGCTACATGCATTATTGCACACGTGCGAAGCCGGGCGGGTCGCTAGTCAAAAAAGTATAAATTGTTTACACTGACCGGTCCACAATTTTCTCAATGAATGTGAGTAACTCCCAGCAATTGAAGAACAGCGAGAATATATTTGTCATTGTGTTATGGTTAAATATAAAACTGATGCCGTGCGATTATGCGAGTGTGTACGCCTAAACGTAACATTAAGGAAATCATAATGTGACTTTTGTCAGAAAAATAATGCTTTATAGATGGTTGGCAGCCTCTAGCTGTTACGTGCAACTTAATCACTGCGTCATCAAACCGCTCGCAGTGTGACCATAGCCTCTCACGACGTTCCCTGAGTGAGTTATAGACAATAGGAGCGTCGATTGGCGGTGGACGTATTTTCTTTATGTCGGGCCACGGCCGCACAAATGTGATTTGTGTCCGGACAGGGATTTTGCGGGCCTTTTTCTAAATGATTCGACACTCACACTTTTTTTTATGTAGATACTGCGTGCAATTTTTCTGAACTTATAAACTTTCAAGTCACCTTGGCAAAAATTTTTCGGTGTTTTAATTTCTTATTATCATACAATTAGTTGATACTAGTTGTTACCGCGGGTTTTCGTCTGCGTTGACTTTAAACTGAGTTAGTAGCTTTTTGCAAAAAGGTGTTGGCTGCTTAAAATCTTAACGCTATAATATGTTTATTTACAAATTTCTGCAAAGTATACATAGTTGTATAATCACATTCAGACATAATTATAATACTAATTGGATGTAAAGGTATCGTTTACCATCAGGTTTAGTTCAGTAATACTATTAATAAAAATCTGTTCCAACCCGTCTAATCAGCGTGACACAGTAGGCCAACTTTTCTCTATTAAATTGGAAGAAGGGTGGAAACACCCCGTCTCGGAAACTTCCACTAACCGAGGCGCGTCAATGCCTAGCTCGGTCGCTATACATACTCTTTTCAGCTGCCGAGTTTATAGTGAGTAAGGAGGAGACTCACTTACAGCCGCTTGCCTGGATATCCGCAAAAAGCACATCCCCACAAAAAAAAGGAGGATGCCCGAATCCACAGTGTGTTAATTATTATCTGAGATGATGAGTAATAATAATGTAAATTATTTGCGTTCAGACACAGCCTTTGGCGAGTTACCAAACCAATTCATCCCACACGCACCGCACATATCGATATATTCGTATGTGGGTAGCGTTGCAGCCTCTCTCGGCGCATACATTGACGCGGATCAATTCTAGTGCACGGGCGTTGTGTGACGTCACGTCAAACACACCCTGCGGTCTACCTTGAGTTAGGAGCGACGAGCAGATATAAATGCATTGCCATTCCATTTTTGACTCACGTGATAATCACACATTTTCACACTACGGCTGATGTAATCCACGCCGAAAAGTGAGGCAAATAAAAGTACATACCTTCAAAATATTTCCGCGATTTAGACCCTACTTACTGTTCATCTGGATTTTTACTTTCAAAAAGACTTGAGATATGTTTGATTACTAATCATGTGTTTCTCAAGTAATAGTTGTTGTAATTTTTAAGTCTTCTTTAGTACCCCTGTTCTGGGCAAAAGTAGTTTTGAAGGTAAGTGAACAAAACCATTTGTGAGAAATCAAATTTGGGCATTTCCGGATGACTTACTATTTGATTATTCAGAGATAAACACATTTAAAAAAAAATGGTAACGTGTATAAAATCGCATATGTATGCCATAATAATTCAATGGCCGCCAACCAGTGGCCATCGCAGATCAGAGCCCCAAAACTGTACATTTCACAAAACACCAAATCAACTGAGGTCAACTGTCGACTGATGACATTGCGGGAAAATCATAGTCGGAAATCGTTTACGATAGGAATATGTGCGAAATCAAAGGGGAGGCTTTTGAATAGTGTATAAAAAAGTAGTTGGTGCTCATTCATACCGCCCGCCTGATTTATTTAGAATAGTATATATGGCTGCCATTATTTCGAAGTAACGTATCCACATAATGCAACGCATCCCGTACATAAATACACACACATCCAAAGAAAGAGTCTCCTTAAAATCGCTTCCCGCTCACACCATGACCCCGCTCAAAACAATATACGTGGAACAAGCAATACGTTATCGTAGGTACGGTCCCCGCTTACACTCGACATGCATTTGTGACTTTATAACATCGCTCGCAGCCCTCATTTTAGCAAGGAATATCAACTCTATTTGAACTTGGTACGGTTCAAAATGTATTGTGGCGTTGTTAACTTTGTACAGCACGTCGGATTGATTTTGAATAAACGGGTAGAGCTGTGCCTGTGGCGATAGGTCTGTTGGATATATGCAATCAAAGTAATTGGATCTTTCCTTTTCTATTACGTTTTGTGTTTTTGCTGGCGGATATTGAATTTTTCGTATCGAGTAATAGCTTGTTTTCACAACGTCCACACTTCACACATCGCTATAGGTTATGTCTATGACAGTGCAGACCTCATCTTATTTGATGGAAGGGAATTTGCCTAATGTGTCGATAATGGCCAAGCGTATAAAAATTTATCCAACTCCTGTGTTCAATAATGATAATAATTTCAGTAATCTCAAAATACAAATACCCTCAAGATGACTTCGAGTCGCATTGAAATTTTCATTTTCTTATCTAATAATAGTTATTATGAAATAGCAACTACAGATTCCTTGTCATCACTACTTGGTAGATAATTATGAACAAGTTTCTATAAGCCTATTAGGTTCAAAATAAATTCATTTTCACATCGAAAATGAGTTGACAAATTCATAACATAACTTATGCATTATCACTGACTAAACAGACGAGATATTCTAAATTCCGCAGAGTGATTCTAAACAAAAGGCCATCAATCGGGGCCCGGTGTAGAACGGGGGTCGACGGGGTGGGTCGCGAAACCGACACTGGCGCGCACTTAAGACGGTGTAGCGTTACCCTCCCCTCCCTCGTAGGGGGATAGAGTAAGTAGGTAACAGAAGGGTAAACAGCGCAACGTGTTGTACCTACACGCTGAATAATTCATAGCGGTCCTGGTTATATAAATAAAAGTGTAATATCAAAAGAATCTTTTTAAACTTGCGTCAAATACTTATTTTAATACACTTGAAATAACAGTTCTGTTAGAACGTCTACAGTCCAATTATAGCTGACCAGAAATACAATAGGTGCTTTATTAAATGTGCCATCACAAACACGTAAAGAGACCTGGCGTTGCTAAGCTAGTCAAGCCTCATATGGTATTAGGTAAAAAACGAGTGACGTTTCTGTACACATTTAATCAATATACCGCCACCACCGTGGAGGGGGGCGAGCACTTTGTAAGACATCCACAGGTGGTTAGCCATTTCGAGCCGATATTGTTATGCGTTACTTCATAAGCTTCCCAAGCGGAACGCGCCTCTTTGAAGAATTTTCTTGAAAGAAAGAAAGAAAGAAGAAGGTTCTTTGTACCGCGATTTTCAAAGGAGGCATTTTGGTGATTTGCTTTTTTTAAGAATTCTATTTAGAAAAGTAATACTTGATAATATTGGAAAATAGCTTTTTTTTATTCCAATACAGTGGAGGTTACCACCTTATTAAATGTGAGAGCATGGCGTTGGGAGCAAAATATAAAAGTGGATTACTATTGCCACGAACGGCTTTCCGGTGTGGGGACGGCACAGAATATAACACATCCCCACCGCACGCTGGGACAAAACGTGCGTTGTAAAAGTCCACAAAACCCAGCTCGCTGGGTGGTAGGATCGAATGGTCCGCCCAGCTAGCTACCTCCCTCACATTTAAGTCAAGCCAAGCAGTTTTACTGTGTTTCGTCGCGTGTTTGTGAGAGCCGGTACCCGTCAGGGCATTTCCTTGAATTGCCTGCTCCAGCTTAATCCGTGGCGTTGCTTTCCATCATGCAAGCCTAGGGTCAAAGTCATTCAAGTCGTAGGTAAAGAGCTCGTTTTTCCTAATAAAGCTTCTGGTAACCTTATATACGCACAGGAACACAACACGATTTGGTTGCGGTATACTGTAATGTGGAGTTTCATCCTCAATCGGACAGGGCCTGCCATATCTTATTGAAGTGCCCATCCGACAAGACGCAATTTATAGCTTAAATCTGCTAAATTCAAAGTTCTGACCAAGTGCTTGTGTGAAAATCGCGTGGTATTCGTCCCGATTTGACACTGTAGTGTTAGTAGGTTTCCAAAAGTATCAAAATTGACAATCAATGGCACGGTGAAAGTCGATTTGGACTCTATTGAATTAACAGTTTGGGACCCAGGCCCATTTTGAGCGATTATCCACTATGCTGTACGTCTCTTAAAACGGTCTACGGAATACCGGTTTACCCTGTATCGCGGGGGCAGTTAACAAACATATAATTCGTTAGCAAAAATAACTCCCAGACTCAGAGCAAGAGCAGAGCAGAGCTTAGGACTAACAATGCATCGATACTTGAATAAAATAAGATTGCAAACAAACGATCCTTATAATAGTGTGACGTATAAGGCAAGACTGACCTTGGTCCGGCTTCTCCACCTTGGCGGGCGTCAGTCTCCTGTCGCTGAGGGCGGGCGTCGGCTGCTTCGGGCTGTTGCGCTTCGACGAGCTCCGCGACATCACTAAAGACTGCGGGATCTGTCGGAGGTATGCCAAGATTAATTCCAACTAACATTACATTTTGATGCCCTACAACAGAAAATCTAACCGTTACAGATGGAAAACTTAATGCAAAATCGTATGGTGCACGTGTCGCCAATGTGGCCAACAGACTGGCAACGCTCCTGCGGTTGATCCGAGTATTGCAAGCGTACACGGGCGGCGATGATCACTTAACATCGGGTGGCGCAATTTCTCGATTGGCTCTCTCTTCTAGAAAAACAGAGGAGGCTCACTGTGACCATGTTGACATATTCGTCAGCCACTTGTCATAAGAAGTGGACGTTTGCTAAGAAGGCGACCCACCAGCTTGTCGGAGCGGTCCCCGGAGGGCAGGCGGGCGATGGTGACGTCGGCGCTGTCCTCGGGCGGCGGCGGCTGCTGCAGCCAGTTGTACTCGCGCTTCTCCACGGGCACGCCGCGGCGCTCGTAGTCCTGCGCCTGCGTCCTGCGGACACGCCCACGCTCAACATCTCTCTGCCTCATCCTCATCCTCATCCTCATCACGACCCGCCGAGGGACACTCACCTTAAACTCTCGTAACAATCTAAACATACCACGGCGTAGTCGCCGTTCTCTAATAATAATGAATTTTCAGTCCGCCTTTGCACTAAGAATGGGAATTCCTGAAACAAAACGAAATTCTGTCAAATGTGCAAATAGCTTACTAATTACGCGTGTACGATTTTAGAAAAGGTCGCAGTATGCTCCCTTGAGATACTCTTCCAGAAAGAGGTCATTAGCATAGGAACTATTTACAATAAATAAGAGCAGAAACCACCCGAATACAATTCATAATAAACTTTTGAATGTACCAAAAACAAATGTCAGACATGCGCGTCGCTCTCATTAAGTTTGTCATGGTTAACTCGGTGAAATGCCAACCAAAAGCTACTTTCGGAAATATTCATTTTACAAATGCTCTTGTATTTGATGAAGTGGGTTGCAAAGTGAGTTCTGGGAATGGAGGATGGGAACGCGTACCTTGATGGGCAAGGCGCGCACCCTCTTGCGGTAGGTCTTGATCCCGCACAGGTGGCAGTGGTAGTCGTGCGTGTTGTAGGCGCGTCGCTCCGCCGGGTACCCGCCCAGCGCCTCGTACCTGCCGGAGAGCCCACTGCTAGCTGGCTTGCCAATTGCCAATGGCCGAGCCATTGAGCCCCTCCCCGCCACTTTGCGCTCAAGTTCTTTGGCTATCGTTATACTCGTAGTGAAGCGAGAAACGCAACACTAGAGGCACTGGTAGTAGCCCAAAAAGAAATCCAATAATGTCTATCCGAATATTACCAATCCAATAATTTACGGAATAATTTATTACTAAAGGGATACAATAAGGTTTGTATCGGTTTGCTCTAATGACTGTTGTGGACATTATTATAGACTTGCCGAAATGCGGTATCAACTACTTTTCAGCCCATAAGTGACCCATTGCCGAGTCGGGCCTCCTCCAGCTACATGGAAGGTAATTAGCCTACTGTGCCACTCTGGCCAGATGAGTTGGAACAAGGTATCGTATCAAATTTTCTTTTTGTTGCGGCTAGGTCGTTATTTCCTTTTGTCGGCACTTCCGATACCCTCCGAATGGAATGAGGTGTTGACACCGTGTATTCTAAATCCGTCAACACACAGCAGCAATATATTCACTTTATTCGATAAACCCGTGGAGGCAGTACCTCTCCTAGTCACATCATTTCTTTGTTTATGTGCCTTATGGCATTAAATGTTCCAATACAGGTTATAATGGAGTATGCAACAAAATGATAAACGTTTCATTCTTTTTGCAGTATATTGTAAAGGCCAAAATAATGAAGGGGAATTAGCAACAGGATTCCCAAACTCACCTCCTCCATTGACTAAGTAGTGAGTGATAACAAAACGTGCACACTAGCGCCGATCCATTGTCACGCAGCTGTTCCGCGTTCGGATGACTCTGCAGACAAAAGTTACAACACTATGCAAAATACTCTCATCGTCAGAAGAATTCGTGGCAAAGTGTACAATTCAAACCAGAACCTATACAAAATATTAACACATTTTTAACCACATAGGTCTACTGTACAGTGTGTCCAAAATAAACCAATTGACTTTGGTAATTTATGGGGCTGATAATATGAAGAAACTAGCTGCGCCCCGCGGTTTTACCCGCGTGGTGGTGGAATTTATTTTTCCGTCAGATTTTTTTTCACACAGTTATTGTTATGTTTTGGACAATTTACACTTTATAAAATGTAGACTGTGTGTTATTCTGATGTGTAAGCTATATTATTGTAAAGTGTCATTAAAATCTATTCGGTAGTTTTTACGTGAAAGAGTAACAAACATCCATCCATCCATGCTTACAAGCTTTCGCGTTTATATTATTAGGTGTGGCACCCATGACCCACCTGATGCGTGAGCAGGCAAGGGAAGTAGGGCGCGTTGCCTTGCGGCTGCCCGTACAGGATCCTGGCCAGCGTGAAGTCGGAGTGCAGCCCGCACAGGAAGCAGTATATGGAGGTGCACGCTGCAACAAACCCACCACTAATCAAACCGATCGCCAACCAGGCAATAGTTTAGTCGGAACCAATAGCACTTATAAAGGCTACTTATAAGAGCTGCTTATAAAGGAAGGAATATTAGTCACATTATTATTTACTTTAGTTTCTTTATGGCCGCTCTGAATGTAGCCGCATTACGTTGCGCACAACCCAAATGAGGGATCAGCGGCACGTACGCGGGGCGGGGAGGCAGGGCAAGCCCGCGCGCGCCGATTTTCACCCGCAAGCGCCCGCATGTTAGTGTGAGTGAGCTACGTTCGTATTGGTTATGAAACTTACGGTGCGTAAGTTCGTACCTACATTCAGACCGGCCATAAAGATTGGCGCGGCCTGTACTATCCACGTGATTCTCCTGAACCTCTCCTCCTCGCGCCTGCTTTATATAATCATGAGTTTAGAGGGAACATTATAGAAACAGGCCTCTTATTTGATGGCCCCTCCAATTACTTTACGGTAACAGTATTTGTAAATCGGATCGTGACTCTGCCTTATGTTGGACGGCTGTCCATCATTCATAACATCTGACCATCTGGCTTGGAAAGCTGCCGTTCTATCACCTGCACACGCAGTCGGTAGCAAGAAAACAGACAGCTGTTCTAATTAAAAAAGTGAGGGCGTGGAGTCTCTCCGCGCGGAAGAAGTGAAACTTCGTAATGTGGAAATGAAAATAGGTAGACATTGATTTTAGTGAAATCATATTGTTTCTTTATGACAAACTTAATGAACATTGCTTACAATTCAAAATTGATCGCATCTTTTAATTAGAATTTTCGAGTGGAGAAATATCCAAATCTATGACTCACTCTCTTTCACTCTCCTACTTTTTACCTTTGTTTATCTGTCTTTCTCTCTCCATCTTGCGCGTTAAACGTTTAACGCAACCTAGTTTGAAGTCGTTCAATAATTACCGGTTATCCCATTAAATGAGTTGCGGAGGGCGGACGGCGATAGCTCCGTGTAAACTGGTACAAAAACTGGTTAGACCGGTGCCGTGGTGGGCCCCAAAGAAATTGGGGACAAGGCGAGAAGGAAGAAGACACTATTTGTAAACCATATGAAACACTCACCACTATTACTAGCGACTGTCCGGTCGGACGTAGTCGACGGTGGGGTGGGTATCACTCGCTCGCCGTTCATCGACGAGTTCGAAGGTAAAGGTGAAGGTATATTATATCTGAAATGAGCAATGGATTTAAGGTGTTTCGTAATCTTGTATTAAAATCCGTTTTTAAAAGATGTCATATAATATCGCTGATGGCAATATGGGTACGCTTATAACGACTTTTAAGCCGAGATGGTTGCGTGACTGCTGGGACATAATCTTTATATCTATAAAGGAAATATTGATAGTACCATTGATCGTAATACTGTAGATAGTAATAGTATCGTATCGTAACTTCAAATAATCACAGAAACGCAAAGAAACATTTAAGAACTCACATGAATAAGTTTTTTTTTTTTTTTTTTTTTTTTTTTTTTTATGTAAGAGCAGGCAGATGACTGCATTCCGCCTGATGTTAAGTGGAAATGCCGTCCAGAAGTGGGGATACCTAGTGCTAGACTGTAAGTATAGCATTAGCCATCCCCACCCTGCCGGCCCGCAAGATGCCTCTTCACGCTTCGTTTGAAAGACCCCATATTGTAGGTAGGTGGAAATACGTGCGCAGGGAGGGAGTTCCATGCTTTTAGGGTGCGACAAAGGAACGAGTTGCTAAATTTCTTCGTTCGCGATGGAATGGCGGCTACGGTGTAACGGTGGCACTGAAGGCCCGCACGCGTATTACGGCAAAGGAAAGGGGAGGGAGGGATAAGGGAGAAAAGCTCTTCTGAGCACTCCCCGTGGTACAGTCGGTAGAATGCACTCAGAGCAGCAATATTACGACGGAGTTTTAAGGGCTCGAGATTCATGGTTACATTTTCATCACCTATAATGCGAATTGCTCGACGCTGCATCCGATCCAAAGCTTCAAGTAGATACTTAGCGGAGCCGTCCCAGAGGTGTGAGCAATACTCGGCGGAGGACCGCACCTGAGTTTTATACAACAGGTACAGCTGTTCAGCCGAGAAAAAGCGCCGCACCTTGTTCAGGACTCCGAGTTTACGTGAGGCTGTTTTGATCACAGCCTCGATGTAATTTTTAGGATTTAGGTCGCAGCAGATTTCCATACCAAGCAAGGTGATGTTACTCTGCAACGCAAGTGTCGTGCCCAGAAGAGACGGGAGAGGAAGAAATGGTGACTTTTTAGCGGAGAACGCGCATGTTTGAGTTTTTTTGCCATTGAACTCAACCAGGTTGTTAGATCCCCATTCTGTAATGTGGTTCAACGTCTGGTTAAGTTCAATCACCAAATTGACTCGTTTTTCGGCAGTCTCCACTGGCCCTGCCCCCGGATGTCCGAAGTATCCCGCATGAACTGTACTATCATCTGCATAGCAATGAATGTTACCTAATGGAAGCATGTCATTGATATGCAGAAGAAACAGGGTGGGGGATAGCACGGAACCCTGAGGTACACCAGCGTTAACTGGTAGGAGTTGCGATGAGCATCCATCCGAAACAACACGTATTCTACGCCCGTGGAGGAAGCTCGCAATCCACGTGCAGAGCTGAGCAGGCAGACCATATGCCGGAAGCTTGGAAAGAAGGCTTTTGTGCCAAACGCTATCAAAAGCTTTGGCGATATCAAGGCTGATTGCTAGCGTTTCGCCACGCTTGTCCATAGCCTCGCCCCAGAGATGTGTGATGTACGCTAGAAGATCACCTGTGGACCGATTCGGCCTGAAGCCATATTGGCGATCGTTTATTACGTGGTGATCTTCTAGGTAATGGATTAGTTGATTATTTATTATTTGTTCCATTGTTTTGCACATCACTGAGGTGATAGCTATTGGCCGGTAGTTGGCCGGGTCGGCGCGATCTCCCTTTTTGGGTATCGGCTGCACAATGGCTTCCTTCCAAGATTCCGGGACACTTCCCAAGCTAAGGGAAAGCCGAAAAAGACGCGTGAGCACAGGAGACAACTCAGCTGCGCACCTCCTTAGTACTATAGGCGGTACTCCGTCGGGCCCACTAGCTTTCCGTGTATCAAGTGACTGTAGTGCAGTGCGTACATCACGTTGCCTGATTTTTAGGTCAGGCATTGAAAAGCCACAGTGAGGAAGCGTTGGTGGCGATGCATTACAGTCATCGACTCGGGAGTTAGCCGCAAAGAGTTGCACCAGAAGATCGGCCTTCTCCTGAGGCTTGTGGGCCAGTAACCCGTCTGGACGCCTGAGAGGTGGTAGCGAAGGTTGGCAGAAATTGCTCTGCACGTTTTTGGCCAAACGCCAGAAGCTACGTGAACCTGTGGGGTGCGAAAGCAATTCCTGGCCAATCCGCGCAATGCGCTGGGCATCCGCCCTAATGTAGGCCTTTTTGCAGGACTTGGAAGCTTTATTGTAAGCTGCCTTCAGAGAGTCTATAGCAGGGTCGCCATTAGCACAACCTCTGATCCAAGCGCGATAGGCCAACCGTTTCGTGGAAACAGCATCAGCGCATTCGCGGTTGAACCAGAGGTTACGTCTATCCTTACTGATGATATCCGAGAACGGAATGTAGTATTCCATACCTAACTTGATCTCCTCAGTAAGGGCAGCGGTGCATAATGTCGGATCACTCTCTCTGAAGCAGCGTTGCTTCCAGGGGACAGAAGCGAAGTAGTCACGCATTCCATCCCAGTCTGCAGAGCCATAGTGCCAAATGCGACGAGTGCTTGCTACTGGTCGTGGAGGGCTGGCCCACGGGACTTTGGTGGATATTAGGCAGTGATCGGAAGAACCAAGGGGCGCCTGGACCTCGACCTGGTATTCTGCCGGGTGTGTTGTTAGTAGGAGGTCCAGCAAAGAAGGCGCATGACTGGCTATGTCCGGGATTCTGGTAGGCCTATCGACCAGCTGCGTCAGATCGTGCGTCAGAGCGAATGCATGAGCAGATTTTCCCGCATGGTCTGTTTTATGGGATTTCAGCCACATATCATGGTGTGCGTTGAAATCGCCTAAAAATACCAATTCTGCGTTCGGAAATTGCTCCTGCGCGGCATCTGCCACTTGGCTAAGGTGATTGAAAAGTTGGGTTGTCTCCATATCGCCGCTATGGGATCTATAGAGGCCAACGTACACTCGACTCTGAAGACCCAAGTCCACGTGAACCCCAAGGATAGAGAAGGAAGGGTCTTCCAAGCAGCGGAGACGTCGACAACAGAAACCCGCCCTGACATACAAGCATACCCCGGCCTTGGCTTTGAAGGACTCTTCTAGTACGTAGCCAGGATAGTCAAGGTAGCTTGCATCGGCAGGGCGGAGTATTTGAGTCTCCGTAAGAAACAACATTGCTGGCCGTGCTGTCTCAAGGTGTTGGTGGACGGCGACGAGGTTGGCGTGGAGTCCGCGAATGTTGCAGAACTCCACCTTAAAAAGCGATGATTTGGTGGGGCTGTGCACCGCTGAATGACCAATATTCATTGTTTGTGCTGCCATGTTATAAGAGAAAAACGAAGAGAAGCGTGAAGTGAGGAAAACTTTGCCACGACTGAAATAAACAAATTTATAAGGGTGTGTGTGTGTGTGTATGTGTATGAGTGTAAGTGTGTGTGAAAGGTGTTTCACCGAAGGGTTGTACGGAGAGAAGAAGTGCTGAACCGCCGGACGGAAGGGCCCCCGAACCCCCCCAGAAGTGGCAGCCGGGACCCCACCTACCGGTCACCAACCGGCACGACCGTCCACCCCGGGATTATGCGTGACATGATAGGGCAGCCAACGCGAGCTGGTTAAGCACGGTTGGGCCCCTGTACTGTGCCACGGGCGGCCAGCGGAACAGCCGTTTCTTCGGGTCTCCCTAGCCGGCGGATCAACGCAATTCTCCCCATACATTAGTTTGGCAGACACCCCTAACGGCTCAGTCAGTCGTAGCAACGCTGCCTCAAGCGCTGGTAGTATGCCGGCTGATCTCGAAACGCGGCTGACAAGCAGCCACTTCACGAGTTTTTCGTCGTGCATACGGTGGTAACAAACCAGGCGGGTAAACCCTACCACCAGTTGAGCAGTTACCAGCTCTGTATTCCCATTAGTCGCCTCTTACGACACCCATAGGGAGGAAGGGGCAGTGATTTGTATTCTTGCTCCGTCACTGCACGGTTGAATAATAATAACGATATGTAGTTGGTTGGTTTGCACTAGACCCTTAAATTGTAGCAAAAATCTGGTTAAAAAACATGTATATATTTCGCTCATACTACTAGACAGAAATATCTGTATGACCTTACTTCTAATGATTAGAGGGTTTTTATGATGCTTTGTATGTAATCAGATGAGATAAATACGACGGAACACGCGTTTTGTTATATAAAGCTGATGAGAAAAAGTCGGTCTCCCGTTCCTAGAGAAGCAATAGAATAGTTACCTCCTATGCTCCAGCGGCACCCTCTCGGCGTCCATGAGCTCCCACTGGCGCGCCAGGTGGCGCACGCAGCGCGAGCACGCCAGCACGCGGCCCCCCCTGGCCCCCGCCCCCGCCCCGGCCCCCGCCAGGCACGGGAAGTGCATGGCGTGCGAGTTCATGTACTCCGCGCTCGTGGACAGCCACTCCATGGACTGCTGCGGGAACAGCCCCGCGCACACGTAGCACCTGTTGCACGTTGCCATACATGACTCACTGCCAAGTCTCCTCCAGTTACATGGAGAGAAATAAGCCTACTGTGCCAAGCCGGCCAGACGGCTTTTGGCCTTGTGTTTCATTTTGGCGACTCTTACGGCACCCTCAGCATGATGGCATGTGGTGGTGGTGGTGGTGATGGTGATGGTGATACTATGTATTCTAAATCTGTCACCACACGGAAATGTAAAGCTATCACTATTTATAGAATAGAATAAAATAAAAAAATGCTTTATTGTATAAACCAATTATGGCGTTCACAATCGTCAGCGGTTCCAGGGCGGAACGCGGCACCAACCGAGAAGACCTGGCGGAAGAAACTCGGTGGGCTTGCCTTTCTTTTTTTAAACGCCACATTACAATGATCGTCTACATATAACTAACTAGTTATATAATAACTACTAGCTTTTGGGCGCGGCTTCGCTCGCGTGGACTTCGAACCCGTGCTTATCTCTATGCATTTTTTTTTTATGAATATAAAAGTGGTTATTGTGACTAAACTATGATAGTTAGATATGTGCTCTCGCGGATTTTTTTGTAGATTTTAATAAGACCTACAAACTCGTAGTACTTCATTTTGTTCTATTGTCAATCGTTTTTGCAGCGCACGCATAAATAGGTTTTCGATTTTACACCTTGGGTTACAAAATCGCAATTTTCATACGTATCCCTAATTCTTTTGAAAATAAAATATAGCCTATAACCTTCCTCGATAAATGGACTATCTAACACTGAAAGAATTTTTGAAATCGGACCAGTAGTTCCTGAGATTAGCGCGTTCAAACAAACAAACAAACAAACAAACAAACAAACAAACAAACTCTGCAGCTTTATATATTAGTATAGATTATAAATAAATAAATAGTTTTGTTTGGTATCGAAAGGCGCTCAGCTGAATTATGAATTTTATAATTAAAAAAAATAGATTATTTAACTATAAATGAAATTATAGGGCAAGTGAGTGACACTTCTGGTGTCCACCACCGTCCAGATGTCCACAGGCAATGGGAAAGGACGCCACTCTAGTATTATGAAGGTCATCCAGACAAATGTAAGGGTATGTACACCTGGCCACAATAATAATACCACATATAAATAATCTTACAATTAGCTTGCCACATTATTAACCGCGGAATTATTAACACTTACTAACCGTAACATATTCAGATACTGAAGTTACCGTGACAGAATGTAGTAAAGAGTTCAGCAATAAAACTATCAAGCATATCTAGAGCCTATAAGATACCAACATTTGTGTCTGATAATAGCGGGAAAATAAAAACACGGTTTTATCGGTACGAGATTAACCATAATTGCTGTAGCCACCTGTAGCGCTTTAGTCGAAAGGCCTACCTGTACAGTCCCATTCCATTTTCGCCAGAGACGATCTGGCTCTGTGGACTGCTGGACAACGCATTCGAGGGCCGCTTATTTGATTGACTGGAACTACTTGACTTAATATCGTATGGCTTAAACCTGCAACAGTCAAGAGTAGGAAAGGAAACGCAGACTAAGCAACAGCTGGCTTCTCTGGATGTTGGATGGGTCCATAATTTGAGGGTGCTCGGGAGATTTCTTTATTTAAAAAGACCATACCTCCTAGCACTAGCTATAACCTGTATCGCGGGGCAGTTTACAAACATGGCGTTGCTTTCCATCACGCAAGCCTAGGGTCAAAGGCGATCAAGTCGATGATAAAAAAAGATAAATATTTAATTATTAATAGTATTCGTCTGCGCGCGTTCTATTCTCTTTCGGCACAGGCAATCGGCCATATTTATCGTGGAGTGGAACTGAAAATCGTCCTCACCTAATATTGTTGGAGACGGAATTGGTGTGTGCTGGGTTCGGTTCGCTGTTGTCCCCGTACGAGGGATACTTGTGCGGGATGCTCTTGTAGCACGCCGCGCAGATTTGCACCATACCTGTTACATGCACCAATCACAAGTCATTCACTTATTCAAAAAGACTTTACTATGAGGTGTTGGTTCACAGAAAGCTATTTGCACGACCCCAGGATTAATCCCGAGATGCAAAGACAGGGCAAGCAGCCTCTAGCCCAATAAGGTGATACACGGAATGTGACCGGCTTTAAAAAGGTACAGTGTCCAGTTGATGAATCAAAATTTGAGGTTATCTTTATACAGGCCGCGCCAATCTTTATGACCGCTCTGAATGTAGCCGCATTACGCTGCGCAGAACACAGAATCAGGTATCAGCGGGACTTACGCGGGGAGTGGAGGCAGGGCACCCCTCGCGCGCCGTTTCCCACCCGCAAGCGCCCTCGCCACCCGAGTGTTGTGAGTGAGCTACGTTCGTATTGGTTAAAAAATGTACGACGCGCAAGTTCGTACCCAGGACTACATTCAGAGCGGCCATAAAGATTAGCGCGGACTGTACCTATACCATAGAGGTAAACTCTACTTAGAAAAGGGCTGATGTTTATAATTAACTCCTCGCCGTGTGGTTTTATCCACATTCACAGATTCTATCACCAACAAAACAGCCGACTGGTCTAAATAATTACCAGACGTCCCACTTAATGAGCCAGGCGGCAATCGCTCCGTATAAATATTGGTAGTTAGCCTATTGAGGTAAGACTGGAGCCGACCCCAATGAAATTGAGAAAACGCCTATTCAGTATCGTTTAAATGCAAGCAAATATAGACTTACCCTGTGGACTAATAGGGCTGGCGTCCGGGTGAGGTTTGAGGGTCGTGATGAAGGGGTAGTACGGCTCCCTCTCGGGGTTCGGACAGCAGTAGACGAGCCGCAGCTGCGAGCTGGGGGCGCTGACGCCGCAGACGTAGCACACGAAGCTGGCGGTGGTCGGAGGCGCCGACGGCTGGCTGGCGGGCCGCTCCAGGGACGGCGAGTGGGTGTGCGCGGCCAGGGAGGACTTGTCGCCCGAGCTGGCCAGGCTGAGGGGGGACGGGGGGAGCAGCGAGGGCGGCCGGGTGCGCAGCGTGTACACGCGCTCGTTCGCGGGCACGCCGCGCATCTGTAAGTAAGAAACAAACGATTCTAGTCATGCAATTGATCTTCTTCGGACGTAGCTCAGCCGGTAGGTTTACGGGGTAAAGATACATAATACAGTAATTTTGTTTAACATTTGTATTAAAAATGTCTACCTCGACTCTGTGCTTAGCTTAACCCTCTAAAAATGCTATGCATACCTGTAATTGACATAATTACTATAGCAATGTTTTATAATGTAAACATCATGATAATAATGTCAATGTCATTTATGTTGCTGGTATGCTCATGATGTAAATAAATGAATATGGGGAATTAATTAATTAATCAAGAAAGCCACAAAAATAACAATTCATTTGTTGGTAATGAATTTCGGTACAAAGAACATAGGTTGGGAAAAGACATGGGCTTTTTCCAGAGACAGATTTCACATGCATGGAGGAATCAGAGGAAGTGCCTCTGATTTTCACAAAGACATTTGCCCCACCGCGGTGACGAACCGGGTACCCGAGATTCAAAGGCGGCACATCCAACCGCTAGACCACCAAGACAGTCATCGACAGATTGCAACTAGACGAGACAGTCCTTAAACTAGCGGTTCGCAATAACACCGTGACAATGTGCACATATAAGGGATGTAAGTAAGTATGTGTACGCCAATTGCGTACATTTTGGAGGAAGCACGTGCAATTCATCATGTAAGACTGATTGTGGGGTTATCCTCGTGGGAGCAAAAGGTCAGACAAGATAGCATTTCCACTACTCATTATTATGTATAGAAATTATTGCAGACAATTAGTACGTCATTGTTAAAATTATGTAGTTAAAGATAAGCAATATATAAATGTATTTACTACGCGGTAAATACCGCCACAACTCAAAACACGGTAGGCTAGTCTCCGTCTCCCCCCCCCCCCCCCCCACGATATTGGAGGAGACCCGACTCAGCAGTGTGTCATTTATGGGTTTTTATGATGATGATTAAATAGACAAAGTGTTATAAAGTTCAAACAGCTGAACAGGTTACATAGCTAAGCTTTCGTATTACTTATCAAAAAATTATAATCTAGAAAGCACTTTATGTCGGGTCCTATTAGATTTTAGGAAAAAAAAACATTAATAATTTAATTTAGTTTAGAGTAATTGGAAATGTCCCGTAGAGAACCGATTCTGTCCATAGTGTCTAAGTTGACTAAAAGATGTGTTCTCTGCACCTCTTTTAGTCACCTTATCGTGCCCCAAGAGAAGGCATACATCATTATACATAATAAAACGTGACATGTGTCTTAATGTGTAATTATGTAATAAAAGTAAACAGTACAACACGTAAAGCCTACCCATAAAAAAATACACAAACACAATAATCTGCAAGATGAGATTTACCGACGATAACATAAAATTAACACGCCTTCATAAATATAAACGTCCGAAACTGATTCTAAGTACTCTTATGTACTAATACTAGAAACGATACCTAATAACAGGAACGCAACTGCCATGTTCCTGCGCGTGAATGAGGTCTGGGTCCCAAACTGCCTCGTTGCTCTAGGGGTTAGAATAGATGTGCCGCCTTTGGACCAACGGCAGACCAACTTTGAATCACATGTTAAACCACCCCCGCGATACGGCCTTTATAACAAATGCAGGGGTTTCGTATTAAAAAAAACTAGGTTTCGGTGCGCTAGCATTAATCTGCTAAATTCAGGAGTTCTTGCCAAGTGCTCGTGTCAAAAGCGTGGGACATACTTTCCGAGCCGACGCTATATTAGTAGGTAAGTTACCAAAATACGCAAGTTACAGAGACGTGGTCGCTCACTATGGTCTCCATCAAAAGGCTCAAAGTCACCCAAAGAGCAATAGCGTCTCCATGCCATGCCCTGAGTTTCCATGTAAGATCGAATCAGAAATGAAGAGATAGGCAGGAGAATCAGAGTCATAGCCCACAGGATTGTCAAATTTAAGTGGCAGTGGGCAGGGCACATAGCGCGCAGGACCGACGCCCGATGGGGCAGAAAAGTCCTCGAGTGGCGACCGCGTCCCAGAAAGCGCAGTGCTGGTAGGGCTCCCACACGGTGGACCGACGACCTGATTAAGGGGATGGGGATGATGGATGCGGCTCAGGACTGCCCTTTGCGGAAATCCTTGGGATACGCCTATGTCCAGCAGTAGACGTCTTTTGGCTGAAATGATGATGATCTCTCAAAGTCATCTGTCAATAGCACGTCAATTGTCGATTTTGAGTCTATTGCATTTGCAGGTTTCGGGCTCAGAGCTCCATCAGAGAAAGGAAGATGTTGGCAGCGGCAGGAACCCACTGCCGTTATGCTTTAACTTTTAACAAGGTCGGTATTAACATGAGGCGCCACCATAATACTATAAGTAAATAGGATCTTGTTTGATCCATCTACGTAGAAAGGTCAGATTAAAATTGTATAGTTATAAATTACGATCAATCTTTTGATGTAACATCCCGGTTGACTAATTCGAGAAACAAAACAGGTTTCTAATGTAATATCTGTAATAAATAAGTATGTAAATTATATGATTGAGAGATTTATACTAAAAACTCGATACAAATACAATAGGTACAAATTCTGGGTTTCCTCAGGAAGCCTGTATCGACGAAACTAGCTAATTAACCATTTATTAAGAGTTCGTTATATGATATGCCTCAGATCAAAAGTTCAGTTGGTCTGACTAGTTGAAATTTTATCTTCGTAAGATAGTTAGTAAGTACAATCTGTTGATAAAATACTCTGTCCATAAATGACCCACTGCTGAGTCGGGCCTCCTCCCACCACACCTACTGTGCCACGCTCGCCAGGCGGTTTGGCACAGGGTTTCGTATCAATTTTGATTACAAGTTTCAATTCTGACATATGTACTTTGTAGCCACGCACTTATTTTTATAAAACAGAGTTAAACTAGCTATCTTTATTGTTATCCTACCAGCTAAGCAATCTGAATACTGAATATGATATCTCTTAGGTCTTCCGTGACCATTTCTGGAGTTTTGACACTTTCGTCGCCACTTTTTCCTGACATTCAGGTAAGTGGTCATTTGCCGATGCATAACCATAAGCAGCTATCTTTGTACTCTCAAAGCGAACTACGAACTGAATTTTGCGAACTTAAAACTTACAATTAACGCCCAAAATAAAAATTTACAAATACCTGCAAATAATGATGGAACGAATGTATTAAAAATGCATCTCATACGGTGCTGGTTGTCAAATAAAAACGCGAACACGAATAGCGAAATGAAATGCCAACATTAATATGTCAAAAAGAGATATACAACAAACACTGATTGTACGAGCAGCATTATCGACAATGCCGATTACTCACATGACCACAATAAGTGTCACTATTACGAGGGGTCAGAGTATTATCGGAGTGTCAACTTTTTAAGGCCAATGTCCCGACTGAGGGCACGGGGTCCCGATACGGGCTGTCCAGATAACGGACATTTTTATTTAATTGTTCCAGATACATAATGGGCTTGTTTTCTTTGTTGATTTCTTGTTACAATGTTGTTTATGAATGTCTATAGAGGAGCTTTAGTGCAATTTAATACCAATAGAATGAAGCAAGAGAATACGGCTAGTCCGATTGGAAGCGGTTACGGCCCATGGACACGTGTGGCTCTAGCCAAAAAACGTGCAAAATCGGTAGAGTCAAAATTGACAATGACCGTGCCTTGATGGTCGGTTTTGACAAATTTGGTAACCAATTCAGTCCGTAGCTATGCCACACGAATTTAGCAAGACTACACAATCACGTAACGTAATATACCTACATTCAAACTAATTTATTGATTAGGTTATGTAAAAACTTCATCAAGTTATTATTAAAAATCAACAACGCAATCGAATCTGCAAAGCAAGTGAACATCCTTTGAAATGAACAAATTTTGCGATAACTGAATAATATCAACAAATTGTAACATTACCGGATCGCACCGATCTTAGATAACCAATTCACGGGTTACGTCATCCGAACCAGATTACATACAACACCTGAAATGATGATGGAGCTCAAGATAACGGTAGATAAACAATCAAACACTACGGTATTGCGGCCCCGGATATAAAATTTGAGATACGGAGATATATCTAACGTAGTCTATACAAGACTATATTATACAACAAAACAAAGTGTTCGTTTGAATGCGCTAGTGTCAGGGACCACTCCGGACTGCCCTGTTGCTTGTGGAGTTGGATGTGTGGCCTTCAATTGGTTTAATGGCGGAGTTGGGAAGGGGAGAAGCAGGAGAAGGATCTGTAGCTCACAGAACACGGCAGCCACAGGGCGGTGTTTTGTTTACACGCATGATTGTGTTGGCAGGGAACATAATACTGCCCTGGGCATAAGGAGGTAGGCATAAGGCGGCAAATATAATGACATCTGATGGATTTATTGAATATTATCTTACTAATATTATAAACGTGAAAGTTTGTAAGTATGGATGGATGGATGGATGGATGGATGTTTGTTACTCTTTCACGTAAAAACTACTGATTGGATTTTAATGAAACTTTACAATAATATAGCTTATACATCAGAATAACACATAGGCTACAAGTTATAAAGATATTATGTGAATTACAACAATTTAAACAAGTCGAATTCAAAAGTTCTAATTTTTAAAATTTTCGACCATATTAAACTATAGACAACATAACGTTTCGCTGTCAGTTGCGTTTTGTTAAAGTAGGTTTTATACGGACGGGATAAAAATCTCAGGTATCCTATGTCCAACTTTCATTGTTTTAAATATATATAATGCGGATCAGCTAGTCATACATATTTTCCGTTCGCCGGGTCAGCTAGTCATACATATTTTCCGTGTGGTGACGGATTTAGAATACATAGTGTCACCACCCCATTTCATCCTATGGGTGTTGCAAGAGGCGACTAATGGAACGTAAGAGGCAGATCACCTCGTCCCAAGAGTCCCAACCCGTCTGGCCAGCGTGGCACAGTAGGCTAATTTCCCTCCATGTATTGGGAGGAGGCTCGACCCAGCGGTGGGTCTTTTTATGGGCTGAGTAGCAGTAGTAGTATCATATATTATTAAAAACTAGTGGCCTGCCCCGGCTTCGCCCGTGCAAAGCGGGGGTGGGTTATACATATAAACCTTCCTCTTGAATCACTCTATCTATTACAAAAAACCGCTACGAAATCCGTTGCGTAGTTTTAAAGATTTAAGCATACATAGGGACGGACAGACGACAGCGACTTTGTTTTATACTATTTTAAGATGTAGCTTGATTTTGCACGTTGCGGTACCACGGGCACTGTCAGTCTAAAATGTTAGAATTTAAATAAAATAACACCATCAGCACCTCTCGTTCTCTAAGTAGACCAAAGAGAGACATCCAAACCAAATCAAGTTTCTCGTCCAGTCATCTCCTGTGATCATTACAAAGTTGAACAATCCCAAGTCGCACTTCGTGTTTCAATATCTAGCACGTGATTCTGATTGATGTCAACACCGCGTTACGGATTTGCTCCACCGCTTTATCGTTTGGTTTGAAACGAAAATCATGTAACGCGTTATCTAATCACTTATCTAAAGAGTTTATTATTACTTATAAAGTTAAACCCAGATAAGCGGACAACGATCCAGATGTGTCAAAATCATCGTTATTGTTATTTTTTATTGTTATTTCATTTGTATTAATGGTAGGCATTTTTGGACAAATGGCGTACGTATAGGATAGCTGCACCGATACCATCATATAATAAAATAAAAAAGAAAATAATTCTATACTATTTGCGTTGTAGCATGGTGCGGGTGACAGTTGCCATTATGACAGTACTAGGGATGTGACGATATGCAATTCATTTTTATCGCTAACGATACTCGCAGCATAAATCTGGTCCTCTTTAATATTGTTGTAGAAATGAGTGTGTTATTCAGTTGTCTAGTGTAACTACGTGTATAAACTTGTCAATATAAATGTTTTATGGCTAAATATGTATTTATATAAAATAATCAAAATCGGGTTTACTTTGTTTTTTCTTAGCAACATTATAAGCAACCTTACCCTATAAATGTTCTGTTGTATAATTATAGACCAGCTTTAAAAATAAAAATTGACCTACGCACAATATACGTTTCTTATTATGAAAAATATCGACTATCCATCGAAGCAGTCCATTCCATCACTAGATACGTCTAGGTATGGCGTTACGTTATACACATAACACTTTGCTTAATTTTTCATTCAATTTGATTTTATTTGTAAACTAGAACATTCTGGTTGGTTTCATTTAATTTTCTACAATTATTAATGATTAAATATATCACGAATACACATGTGGTACAGCTGAAATACGAATGTCATAATATGAAAGTCTTAATTTCGCGGCAACTTTCAAGAGTAAAACGAAATGTTACCGAAACTGTCAAGCGCACCATGCTATAACGCATAAACTATAGATGTTTGACTGTTGTTTACTTTTTCCCATTGCATTGGGGTCGGCGGCACCAGTTAACCGTAGGTACAGTCCTCGCCTCGTCCTCGCAACTTTATGGCCGCTCTGAATGCGAACTTGCGCATCGTACATTTAATAAACAATACGAACGTAGCACACTCACACTAACACACAGGAGCGAGGACGCTTGCGGGTGAAAAACCGCGTGCGCGGCGTACCCTGCCTCCCCGCCCCGTGTGCGTCCCGCTGATACCTCATTTTGTGTTATGCGCAGCGTAATGCGGCTACATTCAGAGAGGCCATAAAGTTTGGCGCGGACTGTATTTGGCTAATAATTGTTTTATCGGCTGCCCTTTAACACTCACTTAGTGGTGATAGAAAGACTGTCATGTACAAATGCCAAATGGAACTAAAACGTAACGTGCCCAACGAAATGCGTTAAACTATCATTGACATTTAGTGATTTGAAAGTTAAAGAACTTAATTTGTACTTAGTAAATATAATACGACGAATCTGACTAAATATAACACAAATTAGACCATACAATTTAAAAACAAATCGTAGACGGAATGAAAATAATGGGAAGTTTTTATTATTTCGTTGTTATAATGCACATTGTTAATGGAATGAGCCTAAGAAATGTCTTAGTATGATAAGATAAGCCGATATCATTAAATGATTCAATTTTTATTAGAAGATTTACGGGAATTATGCGATTAGCAAGATAACACCGTCCTACTAAATGAAGTAGTGTAAATACCCATATCAGTTGTTTACTAGAATGTGTGACAAGAGTATACGAAAATGTGTTCAAGATAGCGCGTCAGTTAATGGGCACATACTGCTGAAGCGACAAATTAAAGTCACTCCAGCGAAAACTACAAATAAACGATCCAGTTTCACGCAGAAGACAGAGCGTTATGGCGTGAAATTGTCCACAGTAAACTACTCCATAGAGGTCACGACCCTCAGCACTGAGGACACACGACGCAAGGAGGAGTTGTTTCCAATCTTCAATAGTAAACTAACACTCCTCATCCGCTTATTCTAGTCCTCTACAAGAGAGGAGAATTTTAACTTATGTACTTTTTAAATTAACAGACACAAATATTTTACTATTACACATTTATACATTACTGTCAAAAGAAATCAAAAGTCAGGGCGGGGAGCTTCAACTGCTTCTTATTAAGCCGGGTACTCATTAGCGAACAGTAACCGTAACTGTTGCATGTTATGTAACTAAAAATTATAGTGTGTACGAGGTTCGCGAACTTGCCGCGAGCGGATCGAGTTGCAGTTCGAAACGAACCAACGATAAATACGTATTCATGATGTAACGTAACCGTGGGACGTAACTGTAACTACAAATCATGGTGTGTCCGTGGTCCGCGAACGTGGCGCGAACTGTACGCGAGCGGCACGCAGCGAGCCGATGGATGTCGGTTTTTGGCGCGAACCAAAGGAAGCTCGCAGTGTGTTCGTGGACGCGTACACACACTGTATCTGTTCGGTAACAGTTACAGCCGACTGCCGACAAATGAGTACGTTGGGTGAGGGCATTCGATGGAAATGTTCAGTTCGATGGACACGAAGACTACAACACGCGTACACACTAGAACCACGTTACTGTAACTGTCCGGTTACAGTTACAGTTCGCTAATGAGTACCCGGCTTTAGACAGCTGAGAGTCACTCAACGTGGAGAGTTACTCTGCGTGATAGATTAAGAAATGAGCACATCCGGAGACCAACTGCTGCGATCGACATAGCTCGAAAGACTACAACGTTGAACAGTAGCCCCGAAGAACGAATGGCCGTTGGGGCAAAAATGTCCTAGAGTGGCAACAACTTAAGAGAAAGCGAAGCGTGGGACATACCCGTCTAGGTGGAAGGACGGAGTTATAAAGGTCGCTATGAGATGAAGCTATCTGCACAATATTGTGAGTTGCAGAGACATATGGTGAGATATAAAACTCAGACCTTGATTTACTGTTTAAAGTTGCTGGGGAACAGCTATGTTCGCGGCACAGAAGCTGAGATAAAACCGTGAAGAAGTTAATGATGGTAGTATATTGAAGATCAAATGTAAAATTTGCAGTATAATGCACTTTCGAAGTTGCTATTGAAAACATTACTGCTAGGTTGATATATCCATTTTGACAAACTAAAATTGTATTGTAACACGTTGGCGTCACACCACGATAAATTAATACTTGGAAAGTAAACCGTTGCACTCAAGAGCTGTTCAAACAAGTCGCAGACACCTTAACAAATATAAAATTAAAAATTGTTAACGCACGTATTAACAGGGTTCCACGTGAGTCATGGTTAGATTAATGGTGAACGCACACTTGCCCGAGCCGAACGCTTCGAACGAAACGAATTTTAGAATCTCTAGAAACGAATCTCATGAAACCTCGCACACTTCCCCGCGTCGAATCGTCCGAATCTGGAAGAGCCCTAGAAATCCTAGACGAATTCGGATGACACCATCAGATTCAGCGCGGCCGATGCGCATTATATCAGTTGCGTATGATAGAGCAACGCGCGTGTACTATATCTTCATCTTCCATTAATAAAGCACTGACAATAAAAACCTCGTCAAGATCCATCATAATTTAGCACATGATAACAGCCCGACAGGCGTAAAGGAAATAGAAACGATTTCTTCGACGCGGTCGATTCTTTCGGCGCGGTCGATTCCTCTGGTGCGGATATTTGTGCGAGGCCTTCTTGACTTGGATTCGTTCGACGTGTTCGGCTCGGACAAGTGTGCGTTCACCATTAGAATATTAATTATGTATTTTTATAGACAATATATGAATGCGGTTAGCCCAGAAATGCATGCAACGACCCCCCTAAACCGATCGTGGGGCGCCATAAGATGAAGGTTTTCCCTTAAAAAAAATGCGCGCCCAGGCTTCACGATCCATTTCCGAGCGGAACTCTTGACCCTGGCTCATTCAAGTATCGCCGTTTGTTTGCGCCATAAATACTTTTTCTTTTCCTTCGTCACTGGCCGGCGAAGGTATAGACAACACCGAACTGACGGTGTATGTCACAATCGCATATTCGCAAAAAAACACACATAATCCGCTATAATTATAACGTAATAAAATAATTAAAAATTAAATTAAAAAATTAAATAAACCCCCGACATAATAACCTTTAAAAAGTAAAAAATTAAAATAAATACTTCGCGTTGGGGGACCACTCCCACTTATTTATTACCTGACCCCTGGTCCCCCAACGCGAAGTATTTATTTTTATTTTTTACTTTTTAAAGGTTATTGTGTCGAGGGTTTATTTAAATTTTTAATTTAATTTTTATTTTATACTTTTTATAGGTACATACTTATTATAATGTAGATTTTGTTAAATTGCACGTGATGCGCTTTCATTTGAGACCCCACTCGATTATATTTGCAGACATTCGGTTATTCTTCCCCACTTTCACCCCTCATAACTTTTAAACGGCTCATCCGATTTTCATCAAACATGTCTAAGAACACTCGCCCGTATGAAAGGTGAGTACCTTTCATACAAAAAAAACTTTATTGAAATCGCTTCATCCGTTCGCGAGCTACGGTGCCACAGACAGACAGACAGACAGACCGACAGACAGACAGACACGTGAAACTTATAACACCCCTCTTTTTTCGTCGGGGGTTAATTACGTATACAAATAAGAAGATATCAACCCGCACATAAACCTGGAAGGGCGTTACGACAGCCAATATAAATCTGAAGTAGACATACACCGAAGAGAGGAGTGAGGTGAGTCTTACCACTTTTTCCTGGCCAAACACCCATCCACCTTTGGTTTGAGTAGGTAGATCGGGGCTAGTCCCCAAAAAAAAAGATAAAATTTTTAATATACAGGGTGGTCAAAAAGTCGTGGATCAAACGAAACCAGCGGTTAGATGGGGCCATGAGCAGCAAAAAATTGTTCTACGGGAGGTCCTTAGGGTCAACCCCTGCAGAGTTACAATTGATTTTGTGTTTTTATGAGAAATTGTATTTTTTTACTAAAACTTGATAAAATTCGAAAAAATCTACACCCTGTATCTTTTTTATAATTTTCACTAGATTGACACCAACCCATACCATATTGAAGGTGTCGTAAGAGGCGAGTAAAAGAACGCATTAGGCAGATCACCTAGCCGCAACAGAAGGAAAACTTGAAGCAAACCCTGTGTCAACCCGTCTTGGCTGCGTGGCACAGTAAGTTAATCTCCCAACATGAACTTAGAGGAAGCCCGACTCAGTAGTGGGTCATTTATGGGCTGAAACGACGATAAAGACCCTGTAGTCCGGAAAACGATCACGCTTTGGTAAGGTTAGGTTAGTGGGCCTAACCGAGTTTTATGTATGAATTAACTCTGCCCTTGCTACGAAAGATCGTCCTTGAAAGATATCGAAGCCACGCATAGCCATGTGTAATACCTTTTTAGAATCACTATTAAATGCGCCAAAAATTGTGATACAGTGGCACTTTTCTGTAGAGTATTTTTTTTTCACAGTAGGGTCCGAAGTATGTAACAAGTTTTGATTTAAGAATTATTGCTTTCGGAAAACTTAATATTATCTTCAACACACCCAATAAACTACCATAAATAGCATGTCTAACGAAAGGAATCATCAGTACCAATCTAGTGAAAATTATAAAAAAGATACAGGATGTAGATTTTTTCGAATTTTATCAAGTTTTAGTAAAAAAAATACAATTTCTCATAAAAACACAAAATCAATTGTAACTCTGCAGGGGTTGACCCTAAGGACCTCCCGTAGAACAATTTTTTGCTGCTCATGGCCCCATCTAACCGCTGGTTTCGTTTGATCCACGACTTTTTGACCACCCTGTAGATGTATAATACAGAATAAACATTCGAATGCGTTTATCAACACTATAAGTTAGGCTGACGCGGTTACCGTTATTATTCGTGTGGTGAGGGATTTAGAATACAAAGTGTCACCACCCCGTTCTATCCTGTGGGTGTCGAAAAAGCCAACCCGTCTAGCAAGAGTGGCACAGTAGGGTCAAGTTAGCGGTGGGTCATGTATGGGTCGAGTACTTGTAGTAGTAGTAGTTACTCTTAAAATGTATCTCAACAACGAAATAACCAGCTTTACGTGCAACAGTAAAACAACTACAGAGGAAATCTACAAAATATAAGCAAGTAATCAAACCCTGAACCAAGCCAACATCCCGTGCGTCATAAGACGACACTGTATCCACCTGAGCACATAAAACTATTGTTTCAATTGAGTCAATTCTTGGCCTCAATACTATTTTGAATATTTATGAACATTTATATATTATAGGACGGATCCAGGTACGCTGTGACTGATGAAGCTATTGTAATGTAATGATACAGGTGAGTTTATGATAATATAGACACTGCAAACAAGTTGACTCATGGGACCATTAAATTCATTGTCGCTGAAGTTAATACACTTGCTTAAATATTCGAAAACAGTAGCATAAAATATCGACACCTAACAAACCAGATATTGCTATTTAGTGTCGTATTCACGATAGTTGATATTAAAAAAACCTATTAAAGTATTAGTTCAAAGACAATTCGTTAACATCAAAACACAAGATAGACCTCTTTGTTACAATGATGGCTGTTAGGTATACGCGTTGATCTCAAAAATAAAACATTTCAAATCAGGTAAACTATCAAAAATAATGCAAAAGCATTTTTATATGGAACAATATTCCGCTTCACGCACTGATAGCGGCAGAAGTATCAGAAGCGATGCTGCATATAAATTGGGTGACTATTTATATATTAATTAATACCACTCTGTAGGTATGATTCGTAAAAAAATATTATTACATTTATATGTCGGAGATAGCGACGGTCTGAGCGATAGAGTCGTCATCATCTTGACTTGGTACGAGGTTTATTACTTGTAACTTTATAATTCACAATATTAACCACGGTATCAATAACAATGTTCAGTTAACACACTTAGATAGACAAACCGACAGGTTCGCAACGGAGAAGTGTCTCGGTCCGTGTCCCAACGTCGACTGACTGATCGAGCCAACCTCACTTTCCATTACGACTCTGTCCACGTGCCGCCATTGCAAAACAACTGACGTCACCGCGTTTGCCGCACTACTGTGTCAACAATCAATTGAGAAACTTAATAAAACGATATCGTTATCCACGACACGGCCATTCTGACGAAGCACACGTCCTCGTGTGTACTTGTAACAAAATAACCAACTGAGGCACATTTTCACGTTCGGCCAACCTGATGGTAATGGTCCGTAATCGTATCTTACGAATAAAGTTAACAGAGATCACGTTAGCATACAAATAATTTCAACAACTTTAACACGAAAGGTTCCTCTAAGCCCATAATCTTTAAATCTCAATACTGATACTTTAAAACAGTAAGTTTAAGACAATAAGTACACAACACATGGCCCAGCTGTCCCAGCAGCTAGTGACAATTCACGTGTCACCCATATCGACATCGCTCCAAGCGATACGACCAACACTTTAACTGGAGTCCACGACTCCCAGGCCACACAGGACCATACAAATAGTCTCTCTCGAAACCCGGGTCCCCGCCACACCACTAGCTGCCCATCGCGCTCTGTACAACTCTGAGAGTTGCAGTTACGACTACAGACTAGTGCGTGTAGTGCGACCTAGCCAAGGTATGTGTTCTTATTTACTGTTGGAGGCATCCTCCTCACCATCTTCATCAGACAAATTTAACTCAACGGACACACTGCTTAGAGGAATCCTCCTTATACAGTCGTGAGCGTATTTTTATGTTCTATTACCGGTCAAAGATTTCAGCAAATAACGATCACCATCAAGTAACTCCACATTTTTTTTTTAAAGGTCCCTTGTATTTCGTGTCTAATTTAGTTGTGTTTCTCTTCGTTCTGAATTTAAACTAAATTACCAACATCAAACTTTACCACTTTAACTTGTAGTTTTATCAAATTTTACTTTTTCGTAACTGGCACTCTTTTCTATGTACGTGGCCGCTTGCTCTCTTGTCTTACTAATGTCTACTGCCGGTCCGGAATCATTCAAAGTTAATAGGTTAAATGGTCTAGCTAAACGTCCTATCAGAAACTCGAGTGGACTCGCTTGTATTACACGGTGGACAGAGGAATTCAAAACTAATTGCACGTCTTCTAACGCTTCATGCCGGGACCTATCAGACGCTTCTACCGCGGTCAGCATACTTTTTAACGCGCTCATTGTTCTTTCTACTTGGCAATTAGCGCGACTTGACTAGCTATCAAACGTAAAGAAACACCGTGAAACTGACAAAAAAACTTTGAATTCTTTGTTGGCAAAGCATCGTCCCAGATCTGCAATAACTAACTGGAGCTCCAACTAAAGACGCTTGATTTAAGGGATTTAATTGTTCTAGCCAAATCTATTCTCAGGGTATGATATAAGGGAACAAATTTTGTGACCGCATCAATTAAAACTATGACGTACTCCTTGCAATCGCTTTTTCCACTTAATTTGCCAGTTAAGTCAACGTGCACAGTATGCCACGGGATACTTATGTTAGGAATTGGATGAAGTCCCGAACGCACTTAGCCATGTGCTCGAACCAATAGTGATCAACCCTTTCAAGAGTCTTCTTAAATTCAAGGTGCATACGTGATTCGTGCACGTGGTTAATTACTGACCAGCGGAAGGCCCGGGGAACAATTGGAAGACACTGGGTCCGATTATTTCTCTGTACCTTGCGATGTAGGACACCTGAGCGCATGTTGGAAATGTCGAGTGGTAACAGATGATCTTACGAGCTCGAGCCATACGACGTCCCTCACGATAACTGATTTGAAAATCAAAGGCCTGCACCAAGGCCCACCTAAGATGCACACGTGCGGTGCTGTCGGTGTTCCAGGGCAGAATGAATAGAACATTCATCCACTCCTGCGATGACCGAACCACTGACTCACTTCATTCGCGAGCGAAACCATCCATTTACTCGTTCCTTCGTTCGATATGTCACAGCTCTTCAGAATCTATGCGCAGCGCCATCCGCGAGTAATGCCACGGAGGCGGCATAGATGGCGCTAGTAGTACTAAAACGTTAACTCAATACGCCACACGACCATCCTGACAGTCAGCGCGTTCTCGCGCGTCTTTCATTGTCGTTGCGTGTGAAACGTAATAAAAGGAAAATCTCGTACGGTTATCGGGGTGCCCCGAGTCACAAAGCGCCAAGCTTTCAATGGTCAACTGTACGCGAAGCGCGTAGCTCCCGACGTAACAGTACGGGCTACACAAAACACGGAGTTCCGACGTACAGCACCGGAGCTACGTGAAGCGCGGAGCTTCCAATACACTATAGCAGTGTTACACGAAGCGCGGAGCTTCCAATGCACTATAACAGCGTTACACGAAGCGCGGAGCTTCCAATGCACTATAACAGCGTTACACGAAGCGCGGAGCTTCCAATGCACTATAACAGCGTTACACGAAGCGCGGAGCTTCCAATGCATTATAACAGCGTTACACGAAGCGCGGAGCTTCCAATGCATTATAACAGCGTTACACGAAGCGCGGAGCTTCCAATGCACTATAACAGCGTTACACGAAGCGCGGAGCTTCCAATGCATTATAACAGCGTTACACGAAGCGCGGAGCTTCCAATGCATTATAACAGCGTTACACGAAGCGCGGAGCTTCCAATGCATTATAACAGCGTTACACGAAGCGCGGAGCTTCCAATGCACTATAACAGCGTTACACGAAGCGCGGAGCTTCCAATGCATTATAACAGCGTTACACGAAGCGCGGAGCTTCCAATGCATTATAACAGCGTTACACGAAGCGCGGAGCTTCCAATGCATTATAACAGCGTTACACGAAGCGCGGAGCTTCCAATGCACTATAACAGCGTTACACGAAGCGCGGAGCTTCCAATGCATTATAACAGCGTTACACGAAGCGCGGAGCTTCCAATGCATTATAACAGCGTTACACGAAGCGCGGAGCTTCCAATGCATTATAACAGCGTTACACGAAGCGCGGAGCTTCCAATGCACTATAACAGCGTTACACGAAGCGCGGAGCTTCCAATGCATTATAACAGCGTTACACGAAGCGCGGAGCTTCCAATGCATTGCAACGGTGAACTTAGCAAACTTCCACATGCCTCTCGTTACTCGCCGCTGCTGCAGGCGCTGCTCCGAACTGCTTGCGCCTACTGCCGCGCCAGCTCCTCCGCTGTTGCCACGTGGACACTTCGTTGCCAAATGTCCGGCGGTGCCGCACCTGAAACAGATTAAGTCCGACCGCGGCCTCGGTCCCGCAGAGCTTGACGCCGAAGTGACAGCACTGGCTGCCTTGCCTTTCACCTCGCCTTTGGAACGGCAATCGGACGGTCGGTGACCTATTTTACCGCAGTTGTGAAATTTCACCGTTGCCGACTGAAACTTCGATCGCCTGAAGTCTGGATCTGCTGTCCTATCGCCTTATGTTTATGCTCTCAATCTACCTCACCGATGCAAATCAAGGCATATAATGGTGCCATAATCTTGGAAAACTGATATAACCTGCCGAAAATATGACGCTAGACCGATGAACTGTCAAGCTAAACAAGCACAGCAATCTAAACTTCGTATCGCAAGTAATTAACAGGTAAACATGTAAAAGAATTTCAAATAATATTTTCTTACACCGGTCAAAGCCACACTATCGTAAAGTCGTATACCATACAATATACCCGAGTAATAAAATGGAAACTGCTCACCGGAGTGACGTAAAATTGCAGCTGGTGCGCTTACTACAGATCCACTCACTATTCTTTGACCTGGCTGACCGCAGTACTGTTGCTCGCCTTCCTGCTGCTCCGCTCAGGGCAGTTAGACCCATAGTGTCCTTGTCCATCACAATGAAAGCAAGTGATCCCCACTTGGTTAATCGCCGCACTATGACTGCAGCTTGTGATCTTCAGTTTAGAACAATCTTCATGTAGCTTAATGTCTCCTTTATAGTGACAATGAATCGCCATTATCGGTTATTTCCATCGCGTACAGAAGCACACACATTATCACTACACTGTTTTCTCCACGTGGGCTGAATGAGTTACATCCCACTTCTGATGTCGGAGATAGCGACGGTCTGAGCGATAGAGTCGTCATCATCTTGACTTGGTACGAGGTTTATTACTTGTAACTTTATAATTCACAATATTAACCACGGTATCAATAACAATGTTCAGTTAACACACTTAGATAGACAAACCGACAGGTTCGCAACGGAGAAGTGTCTCGGTCCGTGTCCCAACGTCGACTGACTGATCGAGCCAACCTCACTTTCCATTACGACTCTGTCCACGTGCCGCCATTGCAAAACAACTGACGTCACCGCGTTTGCCGCACTACTGTGTCAACAATCAATTGAGAAACTTAATAAAACGATATCGTTATCCACGACATATATATATAAATTAACAGTAGGGCCTAATTTATCAATTTCTTACTCATATTTGTAGATGCGCCGTCATAATATAGGTATTAGTAAAACGTTTCGAAACTCGCATTAAACAATTGGTAGAAAAATATTTGATGTCGTTTTATTCATTTGGTTATGTAATAAGAATAAAACATAATACTAATGATAAGTGAAAGCTAAATAGTAAACGCAAGAGCAGAGAAAACTAAGACATCGTTATATTTTAGTTTTGTCGATATAATTTAAAATTGGCACCGAAAGCACTTTTTTAATTTGTTTGGGTAAACAAACAGTAAGTAATTAGAGTACTACATGCTTAGACTAGAATACATTGTGCCACCACCCCATTTCATCGTGATGGTAACGGAAGAGCCGACAAAAGAAAATGACAAGGTCCAACACCTAGCCGCAAGAGAAGGAAATCTTGACACTAAACCCTGCGTCAAACGGTCTGCCCAGTAGGCTAATAACCCTCCATTTAATTGGAGGAGACCGACTCAGCAGAGGGTCATTTATGGGCTAAGAGATACGTACATTGCTAAGAATAAACCATTAAATTAAAATTACTGTTACAGTTAACTAATTACATCCTGTTTAGTTTTCTCACGCTTCCGGAATCTCTAAAACCAGTGTTAAAGACATCAATTAGACGCTTCATACATCATTAAGATGTTACATCAACGATAAGATATACACGTGCAACTTCTAACGATGACATGGCTAAAAGAAATTTTGCTGTCACTTCGTTTTTAGATAAAGCTTGTATGCATGCGGCTATAAAAGGAATCGTCATCATTTGACGCTGCTGCGTTATTGAACAATTTGATGGAGATGCTACTCAATTCTGGCCAGTTTTGTGGCTCAAGGATCCATAATAAATATTCCTTTGATTCCAGACACACGCCACCACAAGGAAAGGAAAACTGATAACACTATGAGAAGAGCCACACAGCTTTCGCCCTAAGGAAGGAATCAGTTGGTGCCACTGTGAATTTGAAATGAGGCGCTTTTATTATTTAGACCAATCCTAGACACTTCACTGGTTACACTAGGCAAAGAAATCATGAAAATCAAAACTCATTTAATCATGTTGGCTCATTAGAACCATTGAACATTGTTTACTTACTATCTACCACCGGTTCGGAATGCATCTCTACAGAGAAGAGCCGGCAAGAAACTCTGTAGTTGCTCTTTTTAGATCGCCATTTTTAGGTACCTAAAATGCTGGGACAAAACAGATTTGTGAGAGCAAACTCGCGCAATAGTCACTGATTCAGTGCACCAGCTAATTCATAAGGAATAAGTAATCTCTAGCTCCTTTCTAGGTCTAATTATATACTAGTACAGTGCCCTGGAGTCTGTATTAGCATATAAATGCTAACATTTACTTTGTTTTTATCTTTACTTTTATCTAAATTTTCTGCCTATTGGAATTCATTAGCCGCCATTAGAACCGACACAAAATGTAATGGCATTACTATGGAAAATAAAACAATAAGTGCGAATATATGTTTAAATTTAAATATGAATTGAAACGATTTAATTGTAATTTTCAATTGATTGCCTTATATTTATTTATGAATCTTATTAACATTAAAACTTAAAGGTTACAAAGATTAGATTGCAAAATCGATTATATTTCATGGTACTCGTACACGTGTAAGAAACCCTTGACCCCAAAAATGTGAATACTTACTTATTTAGTTCATTAGACATCATCATCATGATCATTTCAGCCAAAAGACGTTCACTGCTGGACATAGGCCTCCCTCAAGGATCTCCACAAAGGCCGGTCCTGGGCCGCCCGCATCTACTGCTTTCCATTAGATATACAATTAAATAAAAGTAGTCCATATAAATTCATAATATAATATGCAATTCAACATTTTTATTGACACTGGAGTCTCGTTGAACTGATAAAACAAACATTACTAATTTTAATATAATACTTATTTATTTAGAATTTCCTACCGAGAATACAATAAACTTTCACATTTAAGAGACGATTCAATACAAATTCTTATGCTTCCTTAATTAAACGAAACCACATCATTGACATAAATATAACCAAAATGAAATAATAATACGAACTTTTATTAATAAAACCTGTAAGTATATTAAGAATTCTACTGTATACGACTTTCAGTCAACATGGATACAAAAAAATTATAACACGATCTGTCAAATGTCATTTATCACAATGTGTTAGGTCACATCAGCAGTGTAACGTATATGTTTCATAACACTATGATGGAGATGTAAGGAATGTATAGAGAAATCAATAACTTAGCCACACTACCAACTGGCCAACTTTACTTTTAATTTAAAACGCCTGCAAATTGTACAGTTTCCGAAATTAAAATTACCTTGCAATTCATCAGCGCCCTATCTTCGTTTCCGTACATCCGTATGAGCATTGCAAACAATCCATGTGAAAACACATCACACCAAACAGATTAAATCACTGAACACTAAAATTCACACATGAAAAACACCGTCGCCCTATTCCGTTTGCACATTAAACTACGCACTGTGTTTATCAGCCGGATAACGCTATCAACGATTTTAGATTTGGCTAAAGCATTCGATCAAATTGCAATGGTCCTAAAGGCGGGTAAGCGAACGGGCGCACGCTTGCACGGTGGTATCGTACGATACTGACTGAGCGTTTCGTGTTATCGCTTGTGGGTCAACCGGTAGGCTCCTTCAATGATTATAATATCTTCAAACATTACGATATCGCACGTTTACACAGATGGCATGATTGTGAAAGTTCTGAAAATTGTTTACCGTGTATTTGAGCCATTCTGAGCATATTTTCCTTATCATTACATCGTCAGCTTGCTAGCTTTGTATGTTTCATCTTCAACATTCGGCAAACGGTCCAAAAAAAGACATCACAGGAAAACTTTTACGCTTTATTTTTTAACCAAATTGATCCTTCGTTAGAAGACTTATAAAAGTTATTATGCCCAGTTTTGAATGTCCCTTGTTGAATAAGAACTAAGATAAATATGTCAGTAAGTTAATAAATAAAATGTATTTTTCTTAAACTCTGAACTTTATGTATCGTTTTTTTTAATTAATTGAAAAGAAGATAAATAAAGAGCATTTAATACCAAATCACTACATAGTATAAAACAAAGTCACTGTCATCTGTGTGTCCCTATGTATGCGTAAAACTTTAAAACTACACAACGGATTTTGAAGCGGTTTTTTTTAATAGATTGATTGATTCAAGAGGAAGGTTTATATGTATAATACATGCATAATATTGAATAGAAACACTAATAAATTTAGATTATCATCATTGCACCCGTGCGAAGCCGGGGCGGAAAGCTAGTTATGTAATAATGAAAATTACACTTGACAGGAAACTCGAATCGATTCCTTCGCCCTAAATGTAACATGTGTGGTGGAGTCAATTTACAAACATGAACTACAGGAACAAAAATCTGAGCAAGTGCCTCCTCTGGTTAACACAAAGATACTTGCCCCACCCCGGAATTAAACCGGGGTCCCTTGACCCAAAGCCTAAACCCAACCCCTGAATCAACAAGGCAAGACGCGAAATAAAGCTGTTTATTTAAAACTTTAAGTATAGTTTCTTTACATTAGTCATGATGATGTCAATAAGTTATACCGGAATAACTTGACCCTCTTAGCACATAGGCGCAGAGGTCAAATTATTGCGTATGAATATTTAGACGCTAAGTTCTCGGGTGTAAAGGACCTGCTGTTTAGATTTCATTGATTGCAATGGCCTATTCACGCAATCTCATATATGATCCAATGGATATGGAAATCTGGCGGCCAACAAGAAATTTTAATTAACTAATTAATTCATAGCAGAAACTGAGTGTCATTTATTTTTATCATATAATGACATGTTTCAGAGGAATGGACACACGGTTTTATCACCAAAATGTTATTCATTTAATTGGTATGCTTACCAGATCGCGCAGTTAATTGGCTACTTTATTAATAGTCATACTTAAGAATTATAAAAATTGTGTTATTTTAAGATTTTCATGCAGCTTCACGTCTAATTATCTCTAGTTTGAGCATTTTCAGATGTTGTGAAGATTTAACTGATTAACTGTCTTTTATTGATGTCGAAAATCAATCCAAAGGAATTTTGGTAAGTATGGAAACCCCACAATACTGTTTATATCATATTCAAGGGACGAGGTTGAAAAGTATTAGACTCGTGCACAGATAAAGGCTAGCATTTGCATCGAGTTGGATGGAGATTTCAATAGAAATTAGGGTCACAGGTACATTATCAATCAAACAAAATTATAGGCGGTAGATATGACTGTTTCTTTTTACTTTTGAAGACATTCGATACGTCGAGAATTACCTTAGTATGAATAGAGGGAGACAATTTTGGCGTTATGTATCGCTGAATGCAATAAGAGCACACATTGTGTATCACTACATAGTATAAAACAAAGTCACTGTCATCTGTCCGTCCCGTAGTTTTAAAGATTTAAGCATACATAATGCTTAAATCTTTAAAACTACGCAACGGATTTTGAAGCGGTTTTTTTTAATAGATAGAGTGATTCAAGAGGAAGTTTTTTAGGTATACATACATAATTGCCCCCGTGCGAAGCCGGGCCGGGTCATAGATAAAAATAAAATAAAAAAAAATCTTTTTTGTTCATATATTCTGCAATCTTATGTTGTTGTTATGTATGTGTACAATTTAATGTATTCTATTCCTTTAATTCTTGTAAGTGACCTTTTCGGCTACGTTAATTCCTTCGAGGGCAGTCTGGTGGTGTAGTCGTTTTTTCTTACAAATCCTCATGGATACCCGTCCGTTGGGGATTAGCGGGAGTACGTGGGACTCCGGGCGCGGAAAGATGGTAATTAGGGCGTCGAACTACCCACTAAAACCAGCGGCGTTCCTCGTCTGCCGGCTTCAGGGTTGCGCTCTGGTGGTGTAGCCTGCTAAACAGTATGTTGAGGGATTGGCACTGACCTGGTAAGTGTTCCACTGTTGCAGCAGGTGATGATGGCAAGCGGCACACGCGCGGACCGTACCCTGTGCGTCCTTCGGCCGTGACCGGGGCGGCCGAGGATGCTGCTCGCCGAATATCGGAAAGTACGGTTGCTTATTCTGCAAAAGAAATAGATGCGGTTAGATGTATTTCTACGCTATAGGTATCAGCAAAAATCTACGAAGATTCACAAGCTTATCAATACTCTTACAACTTTCTGCATAATATATAATTTCGTTGAGATCATACTCCTGCACTTTATTTTCAAAGTATACTTATTTTTGTCGAAGCTATCGATACTAAAAAATGTTGTATGAATAATTCTCCTGAAATAGGCGTTCCTGTTATCTTTCGTAAACAAATATGAAAAAAGTTCAAACCCACGTTTATTACGAGTAAAAGCTTTACCATTGTTTTATTGCTAATGAAAAATGACTGTAAATTTTTAGGGCAGCGCAACTATTAGGGTTACAGGACACATTTTAAATTGATTGCAGTGTTAGTACAGACACTGAGTAGTTTCATATTTTCTTATTAAAGTAATCATAGTGAGGAATGAGTAAATAGACAATACGCAATAGAACAATTTCCGAATCATTCAATTTTATTTGCAACGAGTGCAAGTGTTGCTCAAGCGTATAATAATGAATATAATGACAGGAAAGAAGTTCGATTTTAGATAATCCCAAAATATCACCTAAAAGGGAAGACTGGAATTGCTACCAATGTACCGGAGGAGAAGTTTAGAGCTTTTGAAATAAAAATACCAATGTTTATAAAATATGTTGATAAAAACACATCAGAAGTACATAACACGAACTTTAAAGAAAGGAAAACACAAGAATGTGTTTCACTGGATTTTTTATATCGATACATAAGCTTCCTTAATGAGAAGATATGGCCCGAGGGCATGGTTATTAGAAGGTTTGTTAATTTTCGACCAAAGCAGGAAGTGAGAGATTCTGGTTTTGACAAAAGTGATGGAACAAATACATAAGTTTATTACTTATAACTGTAAATTGTAGCGTACTAACTTTAGCTTTAAGAAAAAATTTTATTTGCAAATGGGCCTGGTAGCCTGATAAATAAATGAATTATTATTATTTCGCTACCGTGAAACGCATCACGAGACTCCGCGTCACAGATGCGAACACACCTCCACTCCCCGACCATCAATAACCTATGCTAATCACAAACACAAATGGCGCGATGTCTAAAAATTGCCATTGGGGTTCATGACTAATTTACAATCCTAAAACATCGCAACACTTCGCGAATACACCTCTGGCCAGTGAATATATAATAAAATAACACAAAGCTGGATTTTTGAAAAAAAGAACACGATTGTGTCTTAAAAACCTAGAATAAAAAAAAATACAAATTTTGCCTTCTCTCTCTCTCTCCAAAACTCCTGAACCTATTTCGAATAAATATACATGGAAACAATCTATCAAATATCGAACAAAGAAATTTACGAATCGGTTTACCAATGACGGAGTTATGGGGGAAAAAACGGCTAGCCACCCTCACACCTACGTCCGGCGCCAAACAGTTTTACTGTGTTTCGTCGTGTGTATGTGAGAGCCGGTGCCCGACAGGGCATTTCCTTGAATTGGCTGCTCAATCTTAGACTTTGGCGTTGCTTTCCATCACGCAAGCCTAGGGCCAAAGGCATTCAAGTCACTGATAGAAGGAAGGAAGGAAACGTGTTTATTTTGTTCTCACATCTTGAGCGGTACAAAAGACATGTTACAAATAAAATAAACTAAAAAAAAAAGGAAAGATACAAAATATACATCTAACAATAACAATTTTTTTATATCCTGTTTTGTGAGAACAAAAAGGATAAAAAAAAGAGAGAAAATAAACATACAAATGATTGCGAAACTCCAACTTGTTGTAGTCGATTAAAAGTTAGATTAAAAGTGATAAATTATAAGAAAAACGCGACAATTTTGCCTAAAAATTTGTCGGTCAGTAATCGGCACAACAAAATTATCTATTTACTTAGTGCAAATATAAACCAAATTCGAGCGGAAACAGGACCAGGATGTTTTTTTTACATTGTAATACCTAGGGGTAGTGTAATATTGTTAAAAAAATCCCTAATGTTGCTTGCTGGATTAAGTTTTTTTCGTCAGTCATGAATATGCGAATATAATTGCGGTACAATATTTGTGGTTAGGATTTAGATATTATTGTTTGTCTTTTTACGCCACTTGCTTAGCTATATTGGACGACGCCCCACAAAACACGCCAGGCAGTTCACACAAAAATTATTTTGACATTGCAAAACACATTTGCCCGTCGTGTGTACAACATTACCGGGGCGGCGGTAACGGCACTCTTGTTTGCCCAGCAGCTTAGCGAGGTGGCTTTAATTCACCTGCTATAATGCTGGATAACTCCTGCACAGACTCGGTTAGGGGCGTTGCTCTAATTGGCTAGATAAATACTGTTAGTGTTTATTTGTAAAGCTGTTTCTATGCAGGATAAAAAATACAGGCATTTTAAATAACCAGCGTTATAGTTGGGCAACCAGTCGGAAAAGGAGTCTACGGAATATAATAATAATAGATCATAATTGTGCCGATAGTCGTTTCAGTAAATGGTCTTATCGCGAAGAGTTTCGACCAACATCTCAAGAAACTCTCGCTGAGTTGCTGGATTAAGGGCCTGATACAAAAGGCTGTCATCCTGGATTCGGCAAGGATCGTGAGGAGGTTCCTCTCTCTGGAGCCCTGAACCGTCGGTAGCTTAGGTCATCGACCTCGTTGTCGACGGTTTTTCTATTTTTTTATATATATTTTTTAAATAACTATGTTTTTTTAAAGAATATATGAATATAATATATAAAGTATGAAATAAAGAGATATATGTGAATAATAATAATATATCCTTGGACATTTCACACAACGCCATCTCGTCCCAACCTATGCAACTTAATGCTTGTGTTATGGTAACGAGATGGATGATAAACTACTTACATAATTGTTTTTTAAATACAAACATATTATAGATAGAAAACACCCAGACCCGGAACAAATACTTGTAGGTCGTACATATATTTCATCCGTACGGGAATCGAACCCGCGACATGCTGCGCAGCAGTCGATCGCTCAACCACTGCGCCAACCATGTCGTCAATGAAGTACACATGGTTTCTTCTACATAATATATTGTAGTATGAAGTAAAGGTTCCTTTAATGCAATTTGTAATTTCCAAATATGTTACATCGGAAATAATTCGCTTATCTATCGTAATTACTATCCCAGAATCCTAAATAATGACTGTTTCACGATGGTTTTGTTTATATGTGTTACCAGATGACCAAATTTAAAAAAAAGTTCTGTTATTTCTTGTAAAGCTTTGTCTATGTGTAAATTATATCAGTACTACCGATGCTTTTGTTCTGCATATTAACTTATTAAGGGAGCTGTGAGTTTTATAGGGTATGTTCTGCTCAAGCTGGTTTTTTTGTAGAATTTTTGGGGATACTAAGTTTTTTAATTTGAGAATAGGTAATCATTTTACTTATCTACCAAAAACTTGTGATAATTGACATTATCCCCTATATGTATCTATTGAAATTAAAACTTTTTAAACTGGATCCCAAGCAGTCATTAAATTTATCAAGTCTCGAGCTCAACATTCATCTGCAAGACCTCTGGACACCGTAAGCAATTTCAGCGTGCACAGGGGACGCCATCAATAAAAAAATAAGCGGTAGATATAACTGTTTCTTTGTTGTATTTTTTAATACAACTGGCTTCTAGTTTCTTCCGTGACGACGACTGCCGCAAAGCATTCGGAACGTCGGGAATTAAATAATGTAATATACACGCGATAAATCCGTTAAAGTGTTTAATTTCAACGTGTAATCATCGCGAAAACCTAAACATCATTAGGTATCTATTTTTCCCAATGAATATCTTCCAGGAAGTCCTAAGTGTTTTTGTACTTTCAACGCGGCCCTCTAATAGACACATAATTGTTTGTTTAACCCGTTTTATATGATTCTGCCCTCTAGTAAAGGATCATCTTGATATCATAGCTACTGAACTCGTGACACCAATTATGTAACGTTTCTGGGCTAGAAATATCTCCCAATACCTTAAAATATTTACTAAGAAAAGGATGTAAATCTAAAGCATTCTAAAGCCTTGAAATAAATGTAACTTAAAATTTTAAGGGAATACCATTATGAGGCAACTTAATTTTCCAAAATTTATAAATGACACTTCTGAAAAAGAATATTTCTCCAATAATTGGTCTATGACCAAACGCTTTCAAAGACAATAATAAATAATAGAAACACAACATTACTAACTATTCCACTGAGTCGGACCTCCTCCAATTACAAGAAGGGGAATAAGCCTGGCCGCACTGGCCAGATGGGTAGGCACAGGGTAGTAAGTTTTCCTTCTTTTGCAGCTTAGGTTTTCTGCCATGTAGTTTCATACTTAAGACACTCTCAGGTTGGAATGTGATGACGATATGCATTCTAAATCCATCACCACACGGATGAGGCCACACGAACATGAGAAACAGAGTTCGGAAACCAAGTTCCGAGTGATAAAGGCAAGACGTCAAGTCAATAAAAATGGTCGTAATTACGTTTTATCAATGCTTGACAGTAACGACTGTTGTCGTACTTGTCAGTGCATTAATGTGCACGACAGTGGATGGGCCAAGTAACAATCCAAATAATTATTTAATTAAAATCAAATCTCCGACCTTTTATTTTTGTATGCCCCTGAGATGTGGCTCGTATGGTGACGGGTTTAGAATACATTGCATCACCACCCCATTCCGTCCCGAGGGTGTCATAAGAGCCGACAAAAGAAATGACGAGGCAGAAACCTAGCGGCAAGAGAAGCAAAACTTGATACCTTGAATCTGTGCCAAACCGCACTCTGCCATTGTGTACTTCATGTAATGGGAGAAGGCCCGACTCAGCAGTGGGTTATTTACAGGCTTACGGCGCGCCTAATGGTAAGCTTACCGTCGCCTATATACATTTCTAATAGCAGGAATATCTAGAACGAGTCGCCAGTACTGTGTAAAAGTGCGCTGACAGCCGAGGGAAACGGCATTCACTGACTATATAATATTTCATAAACTATTACGACACGGTTGGCGCAGTGGTTGAGCGATCGACTGCTGCGCAGCATGTCGCGGGTTCTATTCCCGCACGGAAGAAATATTTGTACGACCTACAAGTATTTGTTCCGGGTCTGGGTGTTTTCTATCTATAATATGTATGTATTTACAAAAAAAAATGTATACAAGTAGTTTATCATCGATCTCGTTACCATAACACAAGCATTAAGTTGCTTAGCTTGGGACGAGATGGCGTTGTGTGATATGTCCAAGGATATTTATTTATAGCATTTTCACGGACCTGTATGATTTCTAACCACGGTGAAGCATAGCCGAGCAGTACCAGTTAGGTTAGGTCCACTAATTAGGTCACACAGCGCCTACATAATGCAATTATATTTTCGTATATTCGCTCATCGTAATGTTCTTAGTGATAATAGTTTGCACATATAGCCATGTCGCCAAAAACAGAATGTAGTGATGAATTTACGTATATAAACAAATAAAATAAACATATTTGACAAGGACCTTGCATTCCTTGCTTTGGATCTATTAAAATATATTTGCGTAGAACTTGGCCCGCACTGCCGGTCGCTCAGTGAGGCACCTCGATAGCCCCCGTAGGGTCCACAAGGTCGGCGACAAAGCGACACTCAGATATTTTCCACTGGCCGATAGCCCGGGACCCCAACGCCCTCCACCCCTGACACAGATAGCCCGCGCTACATATAACATTTCAATTTATTACTGTTTATGCTACATGCATAGTGGACTCGGAATTTGATGTGTTTACAGATTTCAGTTGAGATTAATTTATGGTCTGCTAGGATATAATTATTGGGACACAGATATGTATAATGCTGGCCGATAACAAATTTAAAAATGGAATGCCACGGCCTACGCTTCTTTGCCTACTTTTGTTATTAGCGTCATTCTGGATTTTACGAATTACAAGTTTGGTTGATTTTTAAACAGTGATTTTATTTATTATTCATTGATTATTATTTATTTATTTATTACTTTTTTGTACAAATAAAAATACAAAACATAGCTTTATATCGAAACAAATTTGTACATTCCAGACACATGGATTGGATCTTTGTTGATCAAAGAGATGCAAGCGTACCTGTATAGGATAGGAATCCACTAATGGAGCTGGTCAAGACCTACCTACCAGGGTTACGGAGCATGACACCCCAGTTGCGGGTTTGAAAACCGTGGACCAATCGACTAGATTGGTGGATTGTATCCACCAATCTAGTCCACAATTGCGGGTAAGCATGCTGTTTCGGGTCACTGTTTCTATGCAGTGTATATCATATGTTGTGGATTAGAAGTTTGTAAAGAAGAGTTACGGCAGGACAGGGGAGAAATCTTGAAAAAATTAATACCTACAAAACGTACACTGGTTCTATAAGTCATTCTATAGGATATGTTCAGTAGCGGATGCTACTGATAATTTTGACTGCATACTGCAAATTAAATCGCTGGTTTTAAATAAAGACAAGCGGAGTCACGGTCATAAACTACTACTCATCCTATAAATGACCCACTGCTAAGCTGGGTCTCATCCCATTACATGGAGGGTCTCCAGACGGGTTGGCACAGGGTTTCGTATCAAGATTTCCTTCCCATGCGTTTAGGTTTTCGGCCTTGTTATTTCCTTTGTCGGCTCTTACCGACACATTTAGGATGGAATGGGTTGGTGACACCATGTATTCTAAATCCGTCATAAACTAGTTACCACTAATTAAAGGATTACTCTATATGTATATGTTTTTGTAAGACGGTTTAAATTTAGCTTTGGCCAAAATAACAAAAACGATAACGCACCAAATACGCACGCACGCACGCACTCAATGGTTTATCGCTAATTGCAAATAGAAGTTCGAGTTCACAGGTTATCAATCACACTAACAGTCACAATTATGTAACACTAGCTTTAGCTCGCGGCTTCGGCCGGCCGGTCGGTCATTACGGTAAAGAGTTTGTGTACAAAATTTGCCACAAAATAAAATCAGTAGCGCGATACCTGTTTAAAATGGTAACGTAAAAAATATATAGTTCTTAATCGTATCGAAATTCTGCGTTGACAATTTATCACTCATTTCATCATGCGACCCGAGTTTAATCGACCTAGCGATGCGAAGCGAACCTAACACCGCGACTTGGCCTCGTTTAAGAAAATATTTACTGTCCGACTGAAATCTTTATTGATTGAACAGCGTAGTACAATAAAAAACGAACTAGTTATAAGGAGCAAGTTATGGTAAATCGCATCTGGTTTAGTGGAATAGCTTTGTATGAAACGGATTTTAAATCTTTTTTTTAAACAGCGGTATGCAGGTACATTAAGTTATAACCTGTATCGCGGGGGCGGTTTACAAACATGAAATTCACGAAAACAAATGACACCAGACTCGGAGCAAGTGCCTCTGGTTTACACAAAGACACTTGGCCGTCCCCGGAATCGAACGCGGGACCCCGGGATCCAAAGGCGGCACATCCAACCCCTAGATCAACGAGGCAGTCGAAGTTATGTTACTTCCTGTCTAAAAATAAGTATAAAGTCAGCTTTGTATTTTATGACACCATATTTTGAATACGCGGCACGTGAACCATTTAACACCGGTTCGGAGCGGTCCCCAAACTCCCGCCTATACCAGTTCGGGTGCAAGGCTGGCGCGATAGCGAACATCGATAAATGAATGTTAGGCCGTGACTCGTTTACTAAGAAATATACAATGTACGACATGATTTGGCAATGTTTTTTTATTGTTTTATGTATCTGGAGATATAGGCAGTTTTATTTTCTGCCTAAGAATTGTGGTTTTATATGCTGAAAGAACAGATAAATGTCTAGGCATCTTTTGGCTCAATATTCTATCTCAGTTGTTTCGCTAAATAGAGCCGTACGATTGAAGCCAACAAACCACGCGGTTCGCTAATCTTGTGGACAAACAACCCTCCTTCCTAATAAGGACGGAGGCTTGGGAAAAGGATATTTCCTTTTCCAATTTTAATTGGGCCTGACACCAGCCTAATCTGATTTGACAAACTTTTTTTTTTATTGACCCGGGTTAATATAAATAATAATAAATAAATATCCTTGGACATTTCACACAACGCCATCTCGTCCCAAGCTAAGCAACTTAATGCTTGTGTTATGGTAACGAGATGGATGATAAACTACTTATATATGTCAACGGAAAACAACAAGAAGCGGAAATTTATAAATTTCCTAGGAAATTTATAAACGTCCGTAGGATTCCAAACGAGAGATAAATTGTATTATTTTACGCCCACATTTTCGGAAATTTATAAACTTACGACGTCTTGTCGTAAATTTATAAACTAACGGATATCCATTCGTAAGATTCTAAACGGTTCGACCAATCACAGTAGAGCTTTTAATTTTACGCTTCTACAAGATACGGCAAATAACACACTGTTCTCTGATTGGTCGATGTTGATAGTGGCATGCTTGTGTCCATAGACATAGGTACAATTAGACTTGCCAAACTATAAATTTATCAGTACGTAACAGTATTTTTACTTTAAAACTAGGTAAGTACCTTTAGTACAGGGTTACTGTTTTACATAATATGCTAATGACCCGTACTTCACTCTACCAAATAAAAACAATAGAAATAGAGTGATGCGAAGTTAAAAAGTTTTATTTAAAAAAGACAATCATAAAACAATATAGCCGGCCTTCCGCCAAAAAAAAAAACCTAATAAAGTTTAATTTAAAAAAAAACGCGAATTGCGATCGCGATTGGCGAATTTCCAAACAGCCGCTAGGTAATAAAAAAAAATCTTAAAACAAATTAAACATGCATGCATGTAACAAATTAAACATAATTAAATAAGTATTTAACTTAAAAAACTCCTGACATCGGACTGCATTATGGCTGAGTACACACTCAATGTTCACTACATTGAGAGTCTACTCAGCCGTAAATGTCAGGTACCTAACTTTTTTATATCTGTTTCATTGATACCCTTACAATGAGTCCAAACACGATACATCTACTGTAATTTGGTAAGGAGTTGGGTATCCTATAGATTCCTGATGATGCAGCAGGTATATCTGTTGATGCAGCAGTATCAGGTCTAGGTTACCACTAGTAGACAATATCGAACAATGGCGGCGGAGAGAACAGAGAAGGAACATGTGACTTATTCAACCAATCAGAGCGCCCATGGCGTTTGGTTATTGCTACTTATTATTTTACGCGTGAGTTCAGTAAGTTTATAAATTTCCGAAAATGTGGGCGTAAAATAATACAATTTATCTCTCGTTTATATCGGACGTTTATAAATTTCCTAGGAAATTTATAAATTTCCGGTTCTTGTTGTTTTCCGGTGACATATACATTTTTTTTTGTAAATACATACATATTATAGATAGAAATGACACCCAGACTCCGAGCCAGTGCCTCTGGTTTAGACAAAGACACTTGTCCGACCCCGGAATCGAACCCGGGACCCGTTGATCCAAAGGCGGCACATCTTTAACCTATAAGGACTATCCCTGCCAGTCTGGGGATGGCCGACAGAGACGGAGTCATACCCACTAAACGTCCCCGTCCAGCGCTTGCTGTCCCGTGGGCCCAGACAGTATCTCCACGGGTGGCTAACTATACCCTTACCCATATTTGCACTGTCCGCGTGGTGACGGATTTAGAAAACGAAGTGTCACCACCCATTTCATCCTGGGGAGTGTCCTAAGAGCCAATGGCTCCGTGTAAATATTGCTACTGCTACTGCCCAAAAATGGCCTACTGCTGAGTCGGGCCTCCTCCAACTACATAGAGGGTAATGAGCCTACCGTGCCACGCTGGCCAGATGAATTGGCCCAGGGTTTTGTATTATGTTTTCCTCCTCTCCTAGCTAAGTTTTCGGCCTTATCATATCCTGTTGCCTAACGCTTGCAACACCCTCAGGATGAAATGGGGTGGCAACACTATGTATTCTAAATCCGTCACCACACGGAAATGTACGAACTTTTCTGTCTGAATGTCTGATTTCATTTCAATAGAAAATAGCAGGGAGAAAACATAGCTGTAAGAGAAGACAAGCTCGATACGGGACTTGCGCCTGGAGTAGACTAATTTCCCTCCATTTAATTGGAGGAGCCCCGCTGCAAGCAGCACCGGCTGTTTTATGAGCTGGAATAGTAATGGTTTCCCGATGCTGCGTCGGTTGAGGTCGTGACACCCGTATGTATGGCGTATTGGGCAGGTCATGAGTGCCCTCATTAGGGAGTGTTATCAACGTGTTCTTAGCGCCCGTCTGACTATACATACATCAAGCCGATATTTCTGGATGGATAGCCTACTGCTTTTATAAACGCGAAAGTTTGTAAGTGATTTGATTTGATTTTCATGAAACTTTACAATAATATAGCGTAAACATCAATATTTTAAAATAGCCATTGCCCACGATCTCAAATCAACTCGGAAACTTGAGTTTCTTAACACTTTATTTCGCTATGCCCATTGTTATATATATCTTCAAACCAGCAGCTTACCATCCGAAGTCAGGGCATAGAGATTACCGAAAGGAGCATTTCTGTGTATAAATTATTTTTCAATTTGAAGTATGAAGAAGAAGAAAATCGTATGTGCTTCAGACCACACGACTGAAATAAACTTTAGCAAAGTAAATGTGACCCTTAAAATGAATTTACAATTTAAGTCACTTTAAACGTATATAGAATATTTAATGTATTGAACAAAATATTAATTTATAAAATTGTTAAAGAACGAAATAAAATTACGAAATAATCACAAAAACCCTGGTCGCGCAACTACTGACTGAGATATGCATACACTAGATATGGGAGGAAGAGAGAAAGAAAATGTTCACTTGCGCTTCTCTATTTTTCTCTTGTCGGTAAGGTGGCTTCGCCAGTCGGGGGCAGCTATTGGTTGAATGGTGAATATTTGCTAATCCCAATATCCCCTTAAATACACATGGGGTGTGTCTTCAATGAATGAAGAAACCCCGATTAAGCAATGGCCGGTGAGCCAGGGGCATTCACTTCATAGATATGTATGTCTCCATGTCACTATTTATTTAACTTATGATTCACAGTTGATGAGTCACTCAGTTCATTCAATGAATGAGACCAATACGTATGCAGACCTAAATGACGCTTCGAAACGTAAATATGCAACATTGTAATAGACTACTAGAATATATTTACATGCTCCAGTAACAAGGGACGGCGCCCCTAACATTGTATCGGCACCGCACTAGCGCCGCCTTGCCTGATGACTCAGATACCAAAAAAGGACTCTAAGCCCTCGCAGCACACAGTATAGTTTAATTTTGTAACTAAAAACGTTATAAAAGTTAAAGGTTCGAAATACTCGATGTGGATGGCAGTGTCTAGTTGATTTAAATAACAGACACACTCCCATTTTGTTACTACATTTATAGTTATTTTTAATACAGTTGCTCAAAAAGTGGCATATTGCAGGGACGTATAGCGTTCGGGAAGTGGGCTATTACACACTCGTGCTTTTTTTGCCATTCCCGCACTACACTAGTGCGTTCTCTTTCCCAACTGTCAAAATAATGTCTAATATAAGGAAAAACCAACCATGAAGTTTTTACTAAAATAAATCATAGAAGTTTTTATGATTCATGCAAATACGTATATTTCTAAAAAGAAACTACTTACTAATTTGTTTCAATATCAGATTTATTGATTTGATTGAATGAGTTAGGTTAGGCTTCATTTCATTTCTTTATATTTCATTTTCATTTCTTAACAATAAAAGATTTCTACTGAAGACTTGGCTGTATTGTTGCTTCTGCCAACTAGAATGGGTGAAGAAAAAAAAATCTCTGCATATATTCTACGGTGGGCGCCATCTTTGTTTATCACTACATAGTATAAAACAAAGTCGCATTCTTCTGTCCGTCCCTATGTATGCATAAATCTTTAAAACTACGCAACGGATTTTGAAGCGGTTTTTTTTAATAGATAGAGTGATTCAAGGGGAAGGTTTATGTGTATAACCCACCCCCGCATTGCGCGGGCGAAGCCGGGGCGGGCCACTAGTAAGTCATAAATGATTAGTTAGTTGAGTTTATTGTGTTTTTATTATTTTATTAAATTGCTTCATTTTTTCGCAACTGTATTAAAAATGTGACATTTGAAATGTAACGGGTAGGCATTTGTCGGAACTCTTTGCAATGACAGCCTTTCCGCACTTGTAATGAAATATACTATTTTCATTAATTTTAGAATTAAAATTTTATCATCTGGATTGAAACACACGATACTTAATTTTATCGGGAAAGATTTTGCGCGTTCATCCATCATATAGGGGATACACCCCTTCATCTATTTCAACGCTATGTTACTCGGCAAAGTTAACTCCTTTTATAATCAAAACATCCTCCAAATCGGTGGACCGGTTTCAGCGCGTGTTCATGATAAACAGTTCCTCTCCCAACACATAATTTATAGGTTGAATTGAATTCAATTCAATTCAAACATTAAAAAAATCAATCTTGTCGAGCTCATCTGAAACATTCAATAATCACAAACATACAATAATTGTATTTCAACCAATAATAAATCGATAAAAGACAGAAATATGCACGCGGATGTTTCCCAACATAAATAACGTCACTTGAAGTCGTGTGACTAGTATAAACAGTGATATTATTGATAAACAATTATTTACCAGCGGCCATCACAAATACGTTATCTACACAAACATGTGATGAATCGCGTAATACTCAACTATCGACGGATAATCTAAACCAGTGGCGCCATCTCTTAATGGTATGTAGCTAAATTGGATATACAGGATGGTCAAAAAGTCGTGGATCAAACGCAACCAGCGGTTAGATCGGATCATCAGCAGCAAAAAATTGTTCTACGGGAGGTCCTTAAGGTCAACCCCTGCAGAGTTATAATTGATTTTGTGTTTTGATGAGAAATTGACTTTTTTTCACTAAAACTTGATAAAATTCGAAAAATAGGATGTAGATATCCTGTATCTTTTTTATAATTTTCACTAGATTGTTACTAGAAGTGACGCTTGATACATGATAAATTAATGTACGGTGGGATTGTTTCTCTTTCACAGGTCTTCAAAAGCGACTTTGTCTCTACTACCTGTGCGAAACCAGAGTAAGGCGCTAGTGTAAAATTAGAGGACACTATCGATAATACTAGTTTCCATCACAAATATTGCTAAAAACCTCATGACCTACTGTGCTGAGTGGTCACTCACGGTGCGACTAGTCCGACAGTTCAGTCACTCAGCGTGCTATGAAGTGAGCTATTCATTTATCTCTCTTTAAAAGGTAGAATCGTGACACTTTCCGACAGAGAAGCGATGTGGCAGTGGGGTGGTAATGTCAAACGAGTTCTTTAGTGGAGCCCGCAACAAGGCAAGTTTTTTGGAAGCCACTCTGCTAAATGGAGAGACAACACGTGGCCGGATCCGCTAGTGTATTTATAAAATAGGGGAAGTGTTACTTACACCAATTAAAAAATGTATTATGCTTTATCTCATACCTAATTCCTTTTAGTCGCCCCCTAAAACACCCACTAGCTTTTTAAAGAGTACAGTAGCCACCAATTAAATTCGCGTCTGTAAAGTGAGCCATAAATTGTGTATCAACCAACTAACTCAGATACAGAAGCGAGAGGCCGCCATTCATGGCTCTCTTTTCAGACGCACATTTAACTGGCGGTCACTGAACGCTTTGTTTAAAAAACCCTTCGTATATTGTAGGAGGCAACTAAAGAAAATTGGGCATAAAACCTAACCGTAAAAAACTTCACTTCATACACAAACTATTGGTCTAATTTCCCGGAAAAAAGTATTAGAGAGTCAATTGACAGTTCCAGCCCAATGAATTACCCTCGCTCAAACTGGACAACCACTATAAAAAACCGCAGCACCTATATGTCTAGTTCTGGCGCGTACAAGCGGAGGGTGACTCTCGAGACTGCACTCCTCGCTGCCCTAGCGCTCGCTGACCCCGTGGAGGTCGAATCAGGGCTCACGGGGAGGGCAGTGCACCTGGGGACGTTCAATGGGGTGAGCGGCCTGAGCCCCACACGTCACACTGGCCCTCCCCGGGCTCATGAGAATACACCATCAAGGATATACCCCCGAAAAAATTATACCCAGAGCCTGTGTACTAACCAGCGTCATGCTTTCCCCCATTTACAGGTTCCATCACCAAAATCACGACATTTTGGTGATGAAATCTGTAAATATCCATAAACGAGGTCACCACTGACCATAATCTTAAGCGCCACGCCAGTGGTATCGAGGCGCCCGTAAGCATCGAGGAGACTCACCGACTTGTCCTTGGGCTCCTTGGTGTGCAGGTTGTAGAGAGTGCCGCGCTTGTACTCGTCGCCGCACACGTAGCAAACCTCCGTCATGGAGTTCTTGTCGGGCATCGACAGGTCCAGGATGTCGCGGTCCGAGCTCGAGTTCGAGTTGCCCGAGTACACCGACACCGTCGACCTGCAGGCGGTCACATTCAGGGACTCAACAGGTGCTGTAGCTTCAAGTCTCCTCCAAGTACAAGGAGAAAAATGAGATGTTTCTATGTAAGTGTCTCTGACCATTGTCAATGTCACCACAAAAAGACACATCATAGCACATATGACCCACTGCTGAGTCGGGCCTCCTCTCATCACAGGGGGGTAATTAGCCTACTGCGCCACGTGGGCCTGTGCCAACAGGGTTTCTTATCAAGTTTTCCTTCTCTTGCGGCTAGGTTTTCAGCCTTGTCATTTCCTTTGTCACCTCTTACAACACCCTCAGTATGGAATGGGGTGGTGACACTATGCATACTTAGATCATGCTCATTTGCGGGTCTAGTAGTAGTGGTAATAGTTAATCTAAACTAACCTGACGGCATCAAGATACCCGGCCGGCTCGGAGGCCCCGGAGTGCTGCGACCCCACGGAGATGACGGAGGGGTCCCGCGCGCGGAGGTCCAGCACCCCCTCGTCCTCACCTCCCGGCGCCACTGCCCCGCCGCCGGGGGTCACCCCGCCGCCTGTTGTCGCGCCGTACCTTTGCTGGAACGCGACATAGCCCACTTATTAGCCATATTTTGATCATTATCCCGTAAAGAGATGGAGGACATCTATACTAATATTATAAAGAGGAAAGATTTGTATGTAAGTATGTTTGTAACGAACTGGCTCAAATAATACAGCATCGATTTTAAAAATTATTTCACCATTGAATGCTATACTATCATCACTGATTAATATAGACATTTTAATTGTAGGACAAATAAATATGTCCACCCGTGCGAAGCTAGGACGGGCCGCTAGTAGTAGATAAGGACCTTCAACTTACAAAACCTCATCCTCCCTCGGTAGTGATATTTGGAAGCAGTAGACACGATTAAATATACCAACATGGTTCTTATTGAAGGCAGAAATCCGCCAAATCTGATATTAAAAAAACACTAAGCAGATACATATCTCAGATTTCAGAGTAATGACAGTAGACATATTGCAAAGTATATGTGTTTGAAAATTAGGTAGGCTAACAGTTTTTGCTCGGTGAACATTCTTCAATGCAAGTATGTCCTTAGCTAAATGCTCACTACATCTCAATATGAACGCGTACCGGCTATCAGCCACCCTGATGCTAGTGGAAGAGTATTCCAAATAATTTCACAACAAAGGAAGAATGTACAAAATCAGTACGGTGAGAGGTACATTGAAGTAGGCGATTATGATTAGAACGGAGATTTTTGGCATATTACTTTTAAAGAAAAACTTGGATATTTTATACTTGACTAATATAAACAACATGTTTACAGTCCCCGCCAATCTTTATGGCCGGTCTAAATGTAGCCGTGGGTACGAACTTGCGCATCGTACATTTCATAATCAATACGAACGTAGCTCACTCACACTAACACGCGGGTGGCGAGGACGCTTGCGGGTGAAAAACGGCGCGCTTGACGTGCCCTTCCTCCCCGCCCGTGTACGTCCAGCTGATACATGAATTTGTGTTGTGCGCAGCGTAATGCGGCTACATTCAGAGCGGCCATAAAGATTGGCGAGAACTGTATGTATGTACGTTTTATAACACAGGGTGTAAACAAAACCATATTAACCATAGCGAAAGATTCGATAGCAATACTGATAAAGGTACTGTATACAAAAATTCCTTACGTTGTTGAACTTGGCGACATGGTTGTTGGTCTCCTTCTCCTCCTTGCGGAAAGGGGGCGCGGGCGCATCGAGCGGGTACAGGGTCCGGGAAGTAGGCCGGGGTGAGGCTGCAGGGGGATCGTCTCTGGTCGCGCCGTCGCCCGACAAGCCTAGCACTTGAGCCGCGTACTCGCCTTGGAATGACATGTCCGCGCCTGGAATGTATTAAAAGGAACCTTAATGTAACTAGCTTGAATACACTTTGCCGTTTTCTCAATGAAGTCTAGTATCATCTGACTACCGACTAGTATTTAAACTGAGTATTTGCCATCTACCTTCCGATCCCCATGCAGTGGGACAACCGGGAATGATTTGGTTAGAACAGGTGTCAGTTCAAATGCGCCTATAGAGTTTCTGACAGAGTTATCTCTGTAGAGCAGAGATTCGGAAAATCTGCTGATTTTTACCCCAAAGCGCGAATTTGCTCTCACAAATCGGTCATATATTGCCTAAAAATCGCGATCTACTAAAAGCAACTACAGAGTTTTTTGCCGGCACTTCTGTGTAGAGGTGCATTACTAACCGGTGGTAAATGATAGATACAATTTAAATGGTAATTTTTTATATCATTGCTTGCCTTATCAAAAAAGCTCTAATGCACTACCTTGATTAAATTAATTTGGATTTTTTTTCAAGAATGTCTGGTGGAGTAGATATTCATATAATGATCACCCATCTAAAATCAGGGTTGGATTCCGCACTGTCCCTGTTACTACAACCTCCTCAAAATATACTGACGGTGGTAAAACTACTAATCCCCGATATATATTTTTTTTATTGAAAAACGAACCCGTTATCCCGGGGTCTGTTTACAAACGTGATAATGCCCGACCCCAGAACCGAACCGCAGCCCCGTGATCCAAAGGCCGCACGTCCAACCCCTAGACCAACGAGGCAGTGATTAAATGCACCAGATAGATGAGTCACAGCGTGCGTCTGGTTCCGTAACAGCGCCCCATTCTAGCGCAAGCCGTGGCCTTGACACCGATGTCTAGCGAAAGCGATATCTAGCACCAATCAGCTGGTCGCGATAGCGCCGCGGGATCACGAATCTTTTACAGCCTACCCAATAGGTCCGGTTGTTTTAATCGCTTGGTCAACTTTCCAGGCGAACGAGAAATAACTTAAGATTCCTCTTAATCGCTGGATGTCATATATTTATTCTTAAAATGCAGTGTCAAATACAAAAAGTATGTAATTGTTCGCTGATGATACTAAACGATGGATCGGTTTTTTTTAAATACTTTATAATTAAAAATCAGTTGTGGTGGCGTGAGAGTCGAGAAAGGCCGTAAACCTAGCCTTGATACCCGTTTGGCGAGCGTGGCTAGGCTAATTACCCCCCCATGTAGTTGGCGGAGGCTCGACTCAGCAGTGGATCATTTATGGGCTGAGAAGAAAGTAATATTTAACAAAGTTATTGAGAATAGCAACACCGGGTAGCTGATAGCTTACCGAGCGGTACCGCCGCTATCAGCTATCAGCTGATTGCACTTTCACTGCCCGGGCGCAGGCGGGTCGAGGTCGTGCGCACTCATGAATGATTTCTCCGCTAGGTGGGTGCATTAGCGTGGCGCACGAGGACCCTTACGCCTGACGCTGGCAGAAAGCACGAAAAGAGAGTTTCTGCCGCGGCCAACAGGCCCAACAGCGTATATTACGGCCGGCGTATCTTGGCGAGTCTGAACATAGGATAATAACAGTTTTCTTCACGAGTATATGTCAACGGAAAACAACAAGAACCGGAAATTTATAAATTTCCTAGGAAATTTATAAACGTCCGTAAGATTCCAAACGAGAGATAAATTGTATTATTTTACGCCCACATTTTCGGAAATTTATAAACTTACTGAACTCACGCGTAAAATAATAAGTAGCAATAACTAAACGCCATGGGCGCTCTGATTGGTTGAATAAGTCACGTGTTCCTTCTCCGTCCTCTCCGCCGCCATTGTTGGATATTGTCTACTTGTGGTAACATAGACCTGATACTGCTGCATCATCAGATATACCTCTCTTGCATCATCAGGAATCTATAGGATACCCAACTTCTTACCAAATTACAGTAGATGATCGTGTTTGGACTCATTGTAAGGGTATCAATGAAACAGATATAAAAACGTTAGGTACCTGACATTTATGGCTGAGTAGACTCTCAATGTAGTGAACATTGTGTGTGTACTCAGCCATAATGCAGTCCGATGTCAGGGGTTTTTTAAGTTAAATCCTTATTTTATTATGTCTAATTTGTTACATGTTTTTAAGCATTTTTTTATTGCTTAGCGTTTGGCAATTCGCCAATCGCGATCGCTCGCAATTCTCGTTTTTTTTTAAATTAAACTTTATAATCTTTGGTTTTTTTTGGCAGAAGGCCGGCTTTATTGTTTTATGATTGTTTTTCTTTTTAATAAAACTTTTTAACTTCGCATGACTCTATTTCTATTGTTTTATTTTGGTAGAGTGAAGTAGGGATCATTAGCATATTATGTAAAACAGTAACCCTGTATTATAGGTACTTACCTAGTTTTAAAGTAAAAATACTGTTACGTACTGATAAATTTATAGTTTGGCAAGTCTAATTGTACCTATGTCTAGGACACAAGCATGCCACTATCAACATCGACCAATCAGAGAACAGTGTGTTATTTGCCGTATCTTGTAGAAGCGTAAAATTAAAAGCTCTACTGTGATTGGTCGAACCGTTTAGAATCTTACGAATGGATATCCGTTAGTTTATAAATTTACGACGAGACGTCGTAAGTTTATAAATTTCCGAAAATGTGGGCGTAAAATAATACAATTTATCTCTCGTTTGGAATCCTACGGACGTAAATTTCCGGTTCTTGTTGTTTTCCGTTGACATATACATGCGCTAAAGTTCGCAGAGCCTATGTTCAGACTCGCCAAGATACGCCGGCCGTAATACACTTGCTCCGATAGTACTCTTGGTCCCAACCTAGTGCCATTTTTTATCGATTGAAGTGCCAATCCCGGCTTTGTACCGCTGGTTGTACATTTGGAAACAGGCATACTTAAAAGAGTGCGCATTAAACAACAATGTGTCATTTGCTTACCGACGCCGTATCACGCACCCCTGGAACTGGGACAAAATCGACAAATTACCGACACATCGTCAGGCAATCCGACCATTAGGGAACAGCGTGGAATGGAAAATTAGGAGCAAGTCAACCGGAGGCCGTATAAAAATACCTATCACCATCAATTCAAGGAAAATTTGTTTACTTTAATATTAAAACTCCATCATTATTTTGAAATGCTTTTACATCGTTACCGAGAAGAAGCGGTAAGAATCGTACTGCCGAAGTGGCCGAAGTGGAAATCCGCACACACCATTTAACTATCTAAGTCGATGAAAGTACGATCGTAAACCACAGACTTTTGTAACATTGAAAAAAACGTTTATTTTTAAAGTGTACTAGAATTAAAGTTAATCCAATAGTTCGTAAACGTCAGATTTCGGTTTCATTTATCTAAGATCACTCGACCAATTCGCCTTTCAAAACAAACATAAATACGTCTTAGGTTTTGCGATTATTACACATACAAATAAAACATATTTTAACGGATTTTTCGAATATATCTAATAAGCAGGGAAGGACGATGGTTGGCAGGTACCACCTGCTTGGGATCCAGTCATAAAATTGATCAAATCACAAGCTCAACACTAATCTCCAAGACCTGTGGACACCATGAGGGACATAAAACAAAATTATAGGCGGTAGATTTAACTGTTTCATTGTACATTTAAAGACAACTGTCATCTGTCTCTTACGTGTCCACGACTGCTACAAAGCATTCGAAACGTAGGGAACTGAACATATTCCAAAACATAAATACTTAATTGGTTCATCATCATCATCATCATCATTTCAGCCAAAAGACGTCCACTGCTGGACATAGGCCTCCCCCAAGGATCTCCACAAAGGCCGGTCCTGGGCCACCCGCATCCACTGCTTTCCGGCGACCTTAACCAGGTCGTCGGTCCACCGTGTGGGAGGCCTACCAGCACTGCGCCTTCCGGAACGCGGTCGCCACTCGAGGACATCTTAAGGCCGACTCGTTCGGAGGCTCGACAGAGGTCATCGAGCATCGTATTGAGGCCCTCCATGGTCTCAGCCATTACGACTATGTCGTCAGCGAATCGAAGGTGAGTGATGTACTCGCCGTTCACGTTAATGCCCAGCCCTTTCCAGTCCAGAACCTTGAAAACATCTTCCAGTGCAGCGGAGAACAGTTTCGGAGAGATAACGTCTCCCTGTCTAACACCTCGGTGCAACTGGATCGGTTTCGAGGTCTGGTCCTGGAGTCGAACTGACATGGTTTTCATACAAGCACTTCAACACTTCGATGTACCGATAGTCGAATTGGCACCTCTGGAGAGCCTGCAATACTGCCCACGTCTCGATCGTCTCGAATCGAAGGCTTGCATTGGTTCATGTACATCTAAATCGGTATATCCTATCAGGCGATATAGAATTGAAAGAATCCTTTTAACAATTACTTTTTACATTCATGTATTCATAAAAAAAATTGTAAATGATTCATTTTCGAGCCCGCTTTGAACATACTCCCATTGGCGCGGGACCTTTGTGCAGTTTGCGCGAACATAAAAGTTACATTCAGTCGCCCATTAACCTCGATCGCACACAATTAACCTGCGAAACGCGGTCATTCTCAAACGTGCACGCCCAATACGGTGACTGTTTAAATGCAAATACACTTTCTAGGTTGGACTGGGGTGTCCTTAATCCTAGCGAATAGTAAATTATTTTTCAATCTTCTAATAACCAAATTGGTGTTAGGGTAGGTAAATGAAACCTGGGAATTCTTCGTTGAGGACATTACTCTATAACACTTATTAGGGGACTGCTTTACCCAGCAATTTCGGTTTGTTAATCCATTCGCAGACCAAATTTAATTAAAAGACTTACATATAATATTCTGGGTGTAACGATTTAAGGTACGAATTAAGATATACCTTCGTACGCACATGACCTGATCAGTTATTTTATCAAATTGGTCCACAGCACGAGGCGATGCGAATACATTAATGTAAAAAATAGTAATCAACAAAATTCTTAATTGTCCCGTGTAGAAATAATGGTAGAACTGTTGTAAATGGTATATAAGGTAAATATATTTAAATAAAAATCAATTCCGCTTTTCGTTGTAATTTTAGAACTCAAGAACGGCTTAACCTTTTTGAATGTTTTTTTTTGTATGCGTTTGGGTGGCAACGAGGATGGTTTAGATTCACAAATCAACCCGACAGATGGCGCTGCAGTCGGTAAACGAATATCATGCAGGACAACGTCTGCCCGGTCAGCTAGTACATATATTATAATTGGACCGTTACGGCGCCAATTACATGACAATCATACCATTAGTAGATTACGAAAAATGACAAAAAAACTAGATTTATCGACAATATTCACTCGAGTAAATTAGTGTGTAATAATTAGTTCCTCTATCTCTATGCTGTAGGACTCTTTGTAAGCTTCAATTTAATTTCAATCATCATGCCCCAAAAATTCTTAACATTTCTTTCTTAACTTGCGGAACAGCATTATCTCACGACACCCGCAGGATAGCATGGAGTGGTGAGACAGTGTGTAAATATAACATACTTCAAAATCACTTTAGTGAGCTTTGGAGGGAAAGTAATTATTAATTTCACAATTTTTCACTTGCAGGTGGAATTACAGAGGACCAGCTTAGGAACCGTTCAAGTGAATAAAAGTGAAATTACGTGATGCGGGCTAGACCGGTTTCCACCGGTTATTACGGCTCGAACTTTGTGTGGGTGACGTGGTGCAATTATAGTTATTAAATAAATTCAATTGGCACAATTAAGGTGCACCGGTTTCTTGACATTTGTCGCCGGCCAAGCAACGGTAGTGGGAAAGTGTCGATTACGATTGTTGGGTGGGTCGGTAGATAAATTAGACATGATGGGTTTGCATCTATGTTAACTGAAGAAATATATTTATTGGTAGTGACAGTATAAATCGAAGCAAAATGTGCCAGTCTGTGTATTAACTTTTAAGAACGTGAAATACGAGTAAGGTGTCGTGTTTTTTTAACTAGAATTGAATGAGAATCACGAATACGTATGGGACAAATATTATTCGACAACCTTGTTGGTCTAGGGGTGGGATATGCCACCTTTGGATCAACGGGGACCGGGGAGGTTCGATTCCGGCCTAGGGCAAATTTCTTTGTGTTAACCAGATGTACTCTGGTTGTCATTCGTGTTCGTGAATTACATGTTTGTAAACTGCCCCTACGATACAAGTTATAACAAAGGTAGGGTTCCCGCATTAAAAAAAATAGCTTAGACAGATAGCTCACAAGATAATAAAGTACTATTATGTGTTTCACTATGTTATTTTATATGCTTATTTTGCTTCGCTTCGTTACTTATACAAAAAACACTTTGCGTTGTAAGGATATCAGAATAGCAACTGCTCAAAATTTAAAGGAATACCTCCCAAATGACATGGTATAGAAAACAAGTTTACTAATTAGTTCTTAACGTATGAACATAAGAATAGCTACATATAGAATGCATGTATAGCACACAATATTATCGGTATCATAGATATATCACGAACTACGATTTAGAATAAGTAACTCATTCATGGGTCAATGTATACGCTTTTATAACAAACTGCCCATGCAGATTTAGAGAATATCCTCGCAATGACTTTCAAAAGACGGTCAAGACAAAGCGTATTACAGCATTGCTGATTATATAGACGACACAGCTGCTTGGGACTAAGCTGTTATGTTTTTTTGTTAATAAAATGACAAGACCTCTGAGTTTCTTGCCAGTTCTTCTCAGCAGTGGTCGCGTTCCGAACTGGTGGTAGACGGTAGACCTTTTTTATTATATAATATCAGTAGGCATAATGTGTTGACTTTTTGTCTTAAGTGTCCACCGTGACCTAAACAAAATAAATGATTTGAACTATAGGCGAAAATAACAACTTTAGAATCACCTAATACCTAGTGTCAAAGCGACAGATTATAATATATCGCAAGTCATACTCTAACGGGAAGTATTTTTTCTTTTCTTTATTTATTTAAGAAGACTTTTATACATGCGTATATGCCAGTCTTATTGTACCTAGCTCCATGATTTACAGCTACGTTTATAGGGGAAGTATTTAAAAGTTAAAGTTTTAACCCAAGGCAGAAAGAGAGGTGTTCCAACTGCAAATGTCCGAATATAAGTAGCACATTCTTGTTTTGTTTCGAAGGTGCCTTCATTGATTGTTGTTGGCTACGTGTGAAGAAATCTGATCAGCTATTTTAAGACTATAATCCCCTTTTCTTCGAGTTGTGGCAAGGGATCATTGAAACTGTTGTTATCACATTAAAATCTTCATTTTGCCTTCTCGTAAAGACGACGAGTCATCATCATCCCAAGCCATGTTCCCCTGTTGATGTGATCTCAAAATTAATATCCCGAGCTATTCTACTCTAGTGGCCTTTGCCCATTTAGTTTCTTGGCCATCTCGTACAACGCTCCCGGGATGGAATGAGTATACGCCTATAAATAATCACCAAACGAACAACGTTGTATTTAGGCAACATCAAAGAGATGCATGTGCTTCAGCATACTTTGAGAGTCGCGTCGAGTGTCGGTTTTGATAGACGGTCTGCAGGCCACTGCTTGCGTCACGGATGTACAAGACAACTTACAGTACATCGAGTTACTCCGATGACTGATTCGTATAAGTATGGTGCTGTAGAAGACAACCTGGTCGTAAGAGAAGTAAAACTTGAACCTTGTGTAAGCCAGTTTGGTCAGCATAAGCATAGTATAAAGAGAGGGGAAGTAGGTTATCTTCATACAAACGCACCGCGCGCGGCTTGTATGTGTGCGCTATGGTATCTATGTGTCGACGCACGCACACTTTAACAAAATCTCGACCCGTTTCTCAGTGCGCCAGTCGGGGCTAACACTGCACAAGGTTCGCGCGCGCGTCACGGCTTTTCGGCACCGCTAAATGATTTATTCATCAATATCATCATCAAAATGTCTGATAATCGCAAAATAACGTATTGCTGTATGTTTGGGTGTAATTGCAATATTGCAGTCAAATAGTGTATTGCGTGATATTAGTTGTTCAGACTATATAGAATTTGATATCCTCGAAAAAATGCTTTTTTTTTACGTATGCGGAGCCTTGTTGAAAAAGTGGATTGAACGTCACGAGGATTGCGAACAACTTAAATCGTATTTAAACGCGAATCAGCAAGTTTGCAATTTAAGTGCAGAAACTATGTACCTTCACTACAAAAATTATTCTAGAGACCAAATTTTGTTAGTGATTCCACCCGACGACTTTGTTGAAAATATTAAGAGGATGGAGCAGATATTCCAAAAAGCATTTAAAAATGATCACATAAACTGCAAAATTGGCATGTCTAATTATGAACAAATAAAAGATTTACATTTTTCACTGCCCTGCCCATGTTTTCCGAAATTATATTTGCAAAAGTTATTTATAAGGATGCGGATATATTACACATTAAAGTTTAATAACAAGGCGTTTCGTAATAGTCGAAACCGAAGAAAGTATTTTTCTGTAGCTAATTTGTAATTTTGTAATAAATGTGTGATTCAATAGATATGTTTGTATTAATTAAAAATAAATGTGGTCCTTTATGTGTAAATATACTACATTATGCATAATAAAAAAAATCAAAAAGCTGACTTGTATAAAGCTTAGTGCTTTATACAAGTCAGCTTTTTGATTTTTTAGCAAATAAATTAAACACAAGCTATGTTACCGCGTGTACCATCTAGCGGCGACATGGCGAGTCGGGACCGCGACTTGACGTTGCCGCTGTTCATGCGGTTGCTGCGAAGCGCGAACAGCCGCGCCTAATATTTAGCTAAAAGTGACAACCCTAAGACAGTAGGTAATTATATCGCGAATTGGGCCGGAGATAGCCTACTCCCTCTTCTTTATACTATGGCATAAGGGACCAAGCATACCGGGACGGCATGGCAAGGGATTGATTTTTGGCTAATGGACATTCAAACTTATCGATAAGGAAATACGACATAAAGTCCCGGTCTGGGTAAGGCCTAGCACAATAGGCTCAGCACTGCCACCGTGTAATAAACACACGCCGCGCGAGCGATAATTGACTTTATTTCCTTTCGACTAGAGTGTTTTCTTAGGATGATGTCTATGGTATGTCTGAATTAAGCAGAAAGCACATAACGAGACGCGTGTACGTGTGATGCCCCGTAGTGTAGCTTGTTTCATCGATAGTCGAGGCCTAGGAGCATGGGCGGATCGTGAATTTGTGGGGCCCTGGGCTAAAACAATTTAGGGCCCTACCAAATTACTCAAAAACTTTTGTCAAAAAAACTGATTTCGATAGTGATGTAGATAAGGTACCCTTTATAGAAGAAATAGGACTAAATGGCTAAGTTAAAAAAATATTTAAGATGGTATAGCAATTTCGGAAAACATCAACAAGGGGCCGGGGGCCCTTTGTATCCACGGGGCCCTGGGCTGCAGCCCAAAAAGCCCTTAGGTAGATCCGCCCCTGCCTAGTAGCGTTTTTGAAAACGGAATTACTGATAGATTTATATTTACTGTGACTACGTACTGGTACAATAATTTATGAATAGCGAGCGTGTACCGTTCTCCGATTAATGGCGTCAAAGTCTGGTTTGTTCTTGTTTTATTCTATAGAAATAACGGAAAGTAGTTTCTCGTGATTAGTGCATGATGCATCCAACGAGGAAAATGCAACATGCTATCGAATTATGTCTAAGTGAAAACAAAACTTTCTAGTACCTACAACCAGGGTTTTTTTAACAGTGATTTAAATGCCTTTGATCCTAAGCTTGCGTGATGGAAAGCTACGTCAGGATCTAAGATGGAGCAGGCAATTCATCACATTCACACGACGGATCACACTAAAACTGTTTGATGTGAGGGTGGTGGCGTGCGGGGTTTTGTTGACTTTTACAACACACGTTATTTTCCAGCGTGCGGTGGAGAAGTTTCCCACAATACTTCTTGCATTCCTCACCAACGCCCTCAGGATGGAATAGGTTGGCACTATTGTGAGTTCTAACACCGTCACAATATTGTACGTTTACATAGTGTAATATAATGCACAACTCCTATCCATCCAAAGGTTGTCTGGAAGAAATCGCCTAGTGCGATAAGACCGCCCTTTGTACATTTCTTTGTCATATATATATCTGATGGTATGTTAACCTTTTATATTATTGGTGTACAATAAAGAGTATTCTATTCTATTCTATTCTATAATTAGTACCAACATAACTCCTATTGTGGCTCAGCGCGCACAAAGCTCGGTTCCTAGGAGAGTATTGTAAACAAATCCATCGGAACGGTCGCTTTACAGCACAACTACAGAAGCTCGAGCTAACAATGAGTACTGACGGGCGAAGCAATAGCCCATTCGGTTTCATCACTAACAATGGGTGGGGACTGACTGGGCATCGGGCATCCGGTTCTGAACGGACCGGCCGGCGCAACGTGCCGCCGCCTTTCGGATCACATCCACCACGCGAACTGTTATATCGTTTAATAGATATGTTTAAATGATAATATTCTAATAGAATCGAGAGCTAAATTCATCGTCGAAGTCCACGAGTAATAAGTACATCGGCACAGAAAAGTGTAACCAAATAAATATTTCTTAGTCTTCTTCACTACATAGTATAAAACAAAGTCGCTGTCGTCAGTCCGTCCCTATGTATGCTTAAATCTTTAAAACTACGCAACGGATTTTTTTAATGGCTATAGTGATTCAAGAGGAAGTTTTTAAGTATAATACATGCATAATTGCACCCGTGCGAAGCCGGGTCGCTAGTCTTATAATGTAAATGTTGAGGCCTATGTTCAGCAGTGGGCGTCTGTGTAGATAAATAGTATGTATTTACATACATTTTTCACCACCCGTTTCGTATCAAGTTTTCTCTACTATTTATTGTACACTGTCGTTTTAATTTCTAGCAAAAGTATTAATGTTTTAATAATTTTACGCCTACAGCGGCGTATACACTATTATCATCAGCGTGCACAGAATAGACAGTGTAGTCGATTTTATACCTTTATACTAAAACCTTAGAGTATGTATAGCCTATTCTATTTCTAACTATTCTTTTTTAATTTATACATTTTCCTGTCAGCGTGCGCCCTAGGCTATATGTCCGTCTCCAACCGAGCGGCGCGGCGTGACAGCCCGCCTCAGAAAAACATTTCGTCCTGTTTCATTTGAATACGTTGCCAAATGGAAATATAAACTGACAGAGTTATGAAATTGAATTTACGGATTCCGTGTACAGGGTGAATGATAAATCATGATACATATACTTTGCCTTTCCCCAATTTCAATGAGTTCGGAACCAGTCTAACCTGATTTGGCTAGATACCAGTAATACACGGAGCGTCTGACCCATCAACTGGGACAACTGGCAATCATATGGTTAGACCAGCTGTTTTGCTTGGTGATAGGATGTAATGGTCCACCCGGCTAACTACCACCGTCACATCTAAGTCGGCGGCAAGCAGTTTTACTGTGTTTTGTCGTATAGTGAGAGCCGGTGCCCAACAGGGTATTTCCTTGAATTGCCTGCTCCATCTTAGACTCTGGCGTTCAAGTCACTAAAAAAAACTGTCAGGTTACACGCTACTGACTCCGTGTAACGACTACAATAGATAGCAGAATGGCGGTCGGGTCGACGGCTTCACGTGCCGTTCAAATACGTCACAAGATGGAAATATAAACCGAGAGAAATGTGAAATTTGTACACGTGTTTCGGATTTCGCAAGTAGAGGGTAAACATGCTGAATTAACTTGGTCACCATTAACGTAAAGGTCACGGGAGAATACCGAGAAAGCCACGTGCTGCAAATTCGAAACGTCGAGAATTAAATAATATGCGTGTATTTTACAAGATACATGTCTCAATTGGTTAATATTACTTCAGGAAAGGTTAATTTATGGGATTTCTTATCTGTGCGAATTGCTATGTAAACTTCGCTATCGCGATGTTCGATTTATTGGTCACTCTCACGTTTCTATGCTAATAATAGTTTAGATATTTGCTTAAAGTATGTGTGGTGTCGGATTTAGCATACACAGTGTCACCAACCCATACCGTCTTAAGGGTGTCGTAAGAGGCGACGAAAAGAACGCCAGAGGTAGATCACCTAGCCCCAAGAAAATGAAAACTTGATACAAACCCGGCTTGCCCTAACTTGGTGCCAACCCGTCTTGCCAGCGCGGCACGGTAGGCTAATTTCCCTCCATGAATTTGGAGGAGGCCCGACCCAGTAGTGGCTCATTTATGAGCTGTAACGATGTAGCATTAACACTACAGTTATATAAAAAGATCTTTTTCATAGGCGGTACCTTCCCTCGCCTTTCCCGCGAATTGATTGAGGTTAGAGAGTTTCACGCGCACATACATAACTTGATTTGGACTACCAGAAATTACGATTGCCGTCAGCCCTCTGCCACCCATCAAGTGGCACCACCGGGCAGTCAGTTTTACGGCCGACAGCTGTACGTGCCCTCCGAAGCTCCCACAAATAATGTGTCCGTCATACAGTAGGGACTGAGACTGCAGATAGCGTTACTCACAGTCCGCTAGGCTTAGCATTTAGTCATAATTCCCGAAATATAGCTATAGGTAATCGTTTTTTTTTCTGTCTATGGCTTGGCATGGTTCGTCAGTGAATAAATCCGTGCCGCAGCGGGGGCATCCCCCGCACTGGGTAATCCGTCGGGGACCACTTTGCGCCGTCAGCCGGTGTTGACAAACGCGACTGTATTTGAAGGCAGACATTTTTCCGACATATATCCAGAACAAAATAAAATCTGTAGAATGCTCATGGCTTAAACATTTACTGGTCTGCAAAACTCAATAGAGGCAACCTCAACTATCGATTAATGGTGATGGTCGATTTTCAGTTGTTACCGTTCAGGCCATCTATTTAGACAATTTAGCTTAAATACACGTTAACATTGAATAGTTGAATAGTTGACATACCAATGCCACCACCGTAACCTTTCTAAGACAATTTCGAGACGAGACCTTTTTTAATTTAGCAGTTTACCAATTTATGACGCGTCATTAACAAATTAGCAGGTTTCGGACCCTGCTCTAGAACTTTCCTGTGTCAGGTTCCTTTCGAAACATTATTATTATTTTTTAATAGTGCGTTGTTTACTTATTTTCCTCCACACGCAAAACTACACCCTGAAGCGGTCGAAGGAAGGATCAATTGTTTTATTTTTGTTGTTCTAAGGAAGCCTGCTGCGCCGTTTGGAAATTATAACTTGTTGTATTATATGAAAATCTTTATCTTTATCTTTACTACGTGGTTGCTTGATAAAATCGATAAGAAAATCGTATTAAATATCTTCATGCTTTAAACGTTCCTAAAATATACCGACGCCCAGCAAGTTAAGCAACACAGAGTTCTTTTGCTTCCTTTGAACCGTGTACGCCCGTCTGCGTGTACGTCGTACGATCGTTGCCCTCCGATTTATTCCGAATGGATGTCGTAAATCCGGAGCTTCCCGCCTCGCGTCCACATGGCTACATAGATAAATCTGACAAACGATTCCTTTTGCTTTTGTTATCGATTCCACATCACACCAAGGAGGCATCTGATGGTAACAGAAATATTATGTCGTCATCATCAATCTTTTGAATCCAACAGAACATCAATAAATGGCATACTGGTTGAAAAAAGAATGAAGAAAATTTAAACTCTGTATTTAAACCAATGTCTTACACCAATGTGTGTTGCCAGTGATGACATATGGAACAGAGACGTGGTCGCTCACTATGGGCTCCATCAGAAGGCTCAAAGTCACCCAAAGGGCAATGGAGAGGGGGCTATGCTCGGAGTTTCCCTGCGAGATCGAATCAGAAATGAGGAGATACGCAGGAAAACCAGGGTCACCGACATAGCCCACCGGATTGCCAAACTTAAGTGGCAGTGGGCAGGGCACATAGCTCGCAGGACCGACGCCCGATGGGGCAGAAAAGTCCTCGAGTGGCGACCGCGTTCCGGAAGGCGCAGTGCTGGTAGGCCTCCCACACGGTGGAAAGCAGTGGATGCGGGCGGCCCAGGACCGGCCTTTGTGGAGATCCTTGGGGGAGGTCTATGTCCAGCAGTGGACGTCTTTTGGCTGTAATGATGATGATGATGAAGAACACACCTGATTTATACACCCTTAAAAATACTTAACACGTATTTGTTCATGAGGCACACACACATGTTAATTTTGTTTTTTAATATTTGGCCTTCAATAAACCAGTGCACTCACCTATAAAGGGCTTTCCGTCGAGCCGCTTCATCCAGTAGAAGCGCTGGCTGTGCGGCTTGTTCTCGCGGTCGTACTGCTCCCATTGCTGGCGGAGGAACGTGTAGCACACGCAGCAGCAGCGGACCGTGCCCTCCTCGTCGCCGTCGGAGCGGTACCGATCGGGAGGCGCGTGGGCCCCCAAGAACGGGAAGTACGGCTCGTTGCACTGTTGGGGATAATCAATGGGCTTTAAGACTCGGACCCACCACTCGAACTGGAGCTGTCTGTCTCGGGAATGGTCTCCTACTTACAAATAGAACGCTAGAATGTGCCGTCTTGAACGGACCCAACTTACTTCCACATTAGGCGCAAATGTCTTATAAGCGTTTACAATTGTTACGAGTGTGTAACTCTCGAGTGTGTAACATGTGAATACATGAAGTTGTGTTTATTGCGTATACTCGTTATAAGCAAATCTATGGATATATCACAGATCACAACCAAGTACAATCCTGTTGTGATATTACATGGTACCTGCTTCATGTCATGATCTTATAAGCATCAACGGAATATCGTGATCGACATGGCGCGGAGTGGAAATTTCAAATACATATAATATGCCTGTATGCTCCATTGGTCGCGACCTCGTCAACGGCACTGCTGGGTTGATTGCGCCTCGCTTGTGGGAAACTGATATGGGAAAACTGGATGATTTATGTCTGTCACGCCTTAAATGGCAGCGATGAGCTGATTGCCTCATGGGAACCGCACACAATGGCGTTTTCTGACGCAGCGTGTGTAGCGCACCGTGTTTATAAAACACTGCTGTTGCTAACGGTTGGGATCCGGGGCAAGAACAGGACCAGTGATTATCCACATGGAGGTAAACCCTATCATTGATATACAGAGACATTCTCTGGGTGCTCCGGTACGCGTGTTGAAGTCTCGATCCCGCACTTAGATCTAAAGCCCACCTTTATTCCACGGAGTACTATACTACCCGGAAGTTGAACAAGAAATAAGGCACCTACTTTGCACGGCACATTAAATTCTCAAACACTTTTTTGGATTTCGAGATGCTGTACCTATTGGTAACGCATATTATGTTATTGATCGGAAAATTCTCATGGATTTATCAGTCATGTCAGACATATTACAGTTCGATAAAACGGGCAATGGCGATAAGGTTTGGACATATACTACAAGTAAGTTTTTGTTTACAATACCCCAAGCATGGTTGACTATTCAAATAAATGGTGCGAGCAAGAGAGCAATATACGATGAACATTGGAATGTTAAAAATCTACATTTGGAGTACATATTAGAAGTGACGCCAGTTTGCGAAAATCCGAATTGAAAACTTGCGTATGCGGTAACTTAAAAGGCACATAGCGAAGAAAGTAATTAATAAAAAAAATGATGCCACAGAACACCGAAAAGATGGCATAAAGGAAAAGGGAGTAAATGTCGCGCTAACAGCAACAAGAAAACATTGGAAAGAGAAGACATAGATCCCAAGTGACTTCGGACGATCTTATTTGATGAGGGATCCAGTTCTGCACATCGCAAACAAACCAATAACAATCACGCCAAATGTGTCTAATGTCAAACGGTTCACGCGCGTCACCCATCAGCAACCGGTTGCGGCCGGTCCAGGCAATAATGCTATTCACCGATGTCACTACATATTTGAGCGACGATGAATTATTGGCAGCATAATTTTTTGTGACCCAACCGCCAATAACAACGAGGGCCCAATTGGAATGGCAATGAGCGGGGTCACAATTGTTAGTGCCTCTAAGAGTAACAAGACTCGCAAAGTGAAATTTATTACAAATAGATACGTTCAGAAAATATTCTAGTTACTTCGGACCGATATATTATACGTAGTAGTGGGTACTTGACAGTAGTTACGTCCTTTAGTCAGTAGTTCTCCTATACGAGTGGATACTATATGCCAAATTTCAGGGGAAACAAAGCCATGTTATTGTCTTGTAATATTGGTCACCAGGTGATGAAAGTAACATAACGCGAGAAATGAGCTCGGGAACATAAATAAACATTACGGAACTTAGGTTATTAAGCTTATAGGATAATAACAATGGTTTATACGAGGGTGAATCAAAAAGTTCTTAGAAGTGCATATATATGAAACCTTTTTGGATCAAGTTCGATATTCAAATTAAAGAGTGTCTATCACACTATATTTATGCAGACTGTCACTTGTTTTTGTCAGTTCGTTCGCATGTAATAAATTTTTTTGTGCAACGAGTTGCTAAAATGTCAAAATTATGGATAAAAGTGAGTTACGTGCGGTGATAAAATATCTCAGTTTGAAAAAAATGTCTACGAAGGAATTTTTTTTGGACATTCAGCAGACATTAGGGGGTGATGCTGTACCCTATTCTACGGTTGCGTACTGGGTGGCTGAATTTAAAAGAGGTAGATCAAGCTGTAAAGATGACCCGCGTTCTGGGCGGCCTTCAACCTCCGTTACAGAAGAAAATGTCAAAAAGGTTGAGAATCTGGTTTTGGAAGACAGAAGAATGACTATAAAACATATAGCTGAGATCCTAAAGATATCTTTTGGTAGCGTTCAATCCATTTTAATTGATTCACTGGGGTTCAAAAAAGTGTCTGCAAGATGGGTGCCACGAATGTTAACCGACGAAAACAAAAAGCGACGTTTGGAAATTTCCAAGCGTAATCTCCAAATGTTCCAGCGTGATTCGGATAATTTTTGCCGTCGTCTTGTCACCATGGATGAAACGTGGGTCCACCATTTTGATCCTGAAACTAAAAGACAAAGCATGTCTTGGAAACGACCATCCTCTCCATCCATTAAGAAATTTCGAGTTGCTCCTTCCGCTGGCAAAGTTATGGCCTCTGTGTTCTGGGATAGTGAAGGAATCCTTTTTATTGATTACATGCCAAAAGGCCAGACGATAACTGGACCCTATTATGCAAATTTAATCCCGAAAGTGCGTGAAGCGATTAAAGAAAAACGTCGTGGAAAACTGTCGTTGGGCGTGTTGTTCCTTCAAGATAACGCTCCTGCCCATCGATCGGAAGTTGCGCTCAACGCAATCCGCTGTGCTGGCTTCAATCTCCTTGACCACCCACCATATTCTCCGGACTTAGCCCCAAGTGATTTTCACTTATTTCCAAAATTAAAAGAGGAAATTCGTGGAACAAAATTTCACGATAATGACGCGGTTATAGCTGCCGTAGAGGACTTTTTCGAGAGTCAAGAAAATAATTTTTTTTCACAAGGAATAAGGAAGTTAGAAACGCGTTATTCTAAATGCATTGCATTGGAGGGAGATTATGTAGAAAAATAAAATATTATTTATTTATTTATTCTTAATGTACAAACATGGTACACAAGGTGGACTTAATGCCATGCGGCGTTCTCTACCAGTCAACCTTCGGGTTAAAAAGAGAGAGCATATGGGGTACAAAACGAATATACATATATGTATATATATATATAAATATAATTAATAGATACCTAGATACAAATATAATTCATACATGTTATGATATCAATATATAAACATTCACAATATATAATATAAATAATATACCTAATTCATTACAATAATAACAAGACGAAGATTATTCATGTCTGAGGCAGTGTTAGCAAATAGTGTTGCTTAACTTTACGCTTAAATGTAAGTTTGGTCTGAGATTTTTTAATGTCAAGAGGGAGCGCGTTCCAGAGCTTGATGGCCGTGACAGCGAAAGAATCAGAAATGAAATTACTACGATGCAAAGGAATCTCAAGGAGTAAATTGTCAGCAGAACGAAGATTTAGGCAATGAGAGCCACCCAAGACTAGAAAATAACTTTTGAGATATTCCGGAGTACAAGGATCGTTCATGACAGAATAAAGCATACAGAGATATCTGAGGGATCGTCTCTGTCTGATAGGAAGCCATTTAAGCTGAGCACGAAAAGAGGAAATATGATCATACTTACGCAGACCAAAAATGAAACGTATAGAATTATTGAGACGTCGATCCAATTTGTTTAGAAGTTCTTGAGATAGGTCTGAGCTACAAACATCTGCATAATCAATAATAGGGAGAACGAGAGCATGAACAAGTAGGGTTTTAATGTTAGCTGGCAGGAAATTTTTAAACCTATAGAGGGAACGTAATATTGACGTGACATTTTGACTAATATTAGTTACGTATTTGTTCCAACTTAGCCTGTCATCAATGTATAGACCCAGATCTTTTACATGAGTTAATAGATTAATTTGTGCATTATTAAACACAATATGTGGAAGTTGACTGGAATCTATGTTGCGAAGGTGAAAAATACTACCGATAAGGATAGCATGACATTTGGAGACATTAACGTTAATGCCGAATTTAAATTATTATTTAAATCTTTGCATTTTTTAATATTGATTCCAAGAATTTTTTGATTCACCCTCGTAGTTGGTTGATTTAAATGAAACCCATGTTTTATAGTGAGAATTTGGTTTAAAAGAACTTCGATATCTCGCTCATATTTCGAGAAAGAAACATTATAAGCAAAGGACTATTTTTTATTAGCTCACTCTCAGCTCACTTCGGGTATTCTGTCAAGCCGCAACCACTTTGCTTACAAGAGGGAACACACAATAATGCTGGCAGCGGTATTTGTAAGGTGATCCATAATTATTGCAACCTACATCTTTTACTTTGATTCCTTAACGCTACTAGGAGGGTTGAAACTGACCTGGGGATCTGGCTTGACCCGGACGGTGTAGTGGTCGATGAAGCCGCCGCCGCACACGAAGCAGACACGGGCGTCGTCGGGCGTCTGGCTGGCGGGCGCGGCCGCCGCTGGGGACGCGGGTTTTGATGCCAGCGAGCTCTTTATGTACGCCTTGGCCTTCTCCATGCCCGCGCCTCGCTGTGCAACAAAACAATATCACTATTACTGAGCTGTATGGTGGATGAAAGCATGAGGCAAAGCCGTTATTCGCTGCCAACAATGTTTCTCCCAACACGACCACTAGTAGTTAGATAAAAGCTCTTGATAACAATCAGTGCTTGGCCTCATTGCGCCAAGAGCCAGCTATTCCAGAGACATCCCCGGAACATATAACTTTTATTTTAATAATGTGGGTCACAGCCTGAACGACGTCGTCATTAAGATATTCGCGGAACATAACCGAACCTGTTGGGTTACTAAGACGGTTCGACCCGATTGTCGTGTCGGTTCTGATATTAATCGTACATCTCGACACGGTTGGCGCAGTGGTTGAGCGGTTGACTGCTGCGCAGCATGTCTGGGGTTCGATTCCCGCACGGAAGAAATATTTGTACGACCTATATGTATTTGTTCCGGGTCTGGGTGTTTCCTATCTATAATATTTATTTAACTACAAAAAAAAATTATATAAGTAGTTTATCATCCATCTCGTTAGCATAACACAAGCATTAAGTTGCTTAGCTTGGGACGAGATGGCGTTGTGTGAAATGTACAAGGATATATATTTATTATCTGTTTCCAAATGAGCTACAATGGCTATCGTTTTTCAAATATTGCATAATAGCAAATAATATTCCTAACGTTAAAGAATCCGCAGGACCTAGAACGAGCATACCACGCTAATACGAAAATATTCGCCCAACCCCGGAATCGAATCTTGTATCCAAATGAGCTATATTTGGATTGTAATAGACTAACAAACTCTAGATATTTATTTATGTCCATAGGTTAGGTACCTACAGCTCGTCAATATTTACACTACATTCCTACGTTTCTCCTGCTAACAGAATGTCGTTAACGTAGAAATCATCGATGGATTTTTAGTGACATAGCAACAATGAGCCTTAAAGAAACAAGCACCAAGATCAAACATTGCGAAATTTACAATTCAAATACACATTTACAAGTCACAAGAATAACATTTTAGTTAATATTTAAATACAAAACAATACCTAATATGAATTTAAAATAAAGTCCGTGTGGAGACGGATTTAGAATACACAATGTCAACCACCCATACCATCTTTAGGGTGTCGTAAGAGGCGACTAAAAGAACACAAGAGGCAGATCACCTAGCCGCAATAGAAGGAAAACTTGAAAAAAACCTTGTGTCTTGCCAGCGTGGCACAGTAGGCTAATTTCCCTCCATGAATTTGGAGGAGACGCGACTCAGTAGTGGGTCATTTATGGGCTGAAACGACTAGGACGAAGACTTTGTAGGTCCGGCGTCGGCACGTCGTAATCGTCGGACAATGAAAACAAGCTCGCCAAGCTGAAATTCCGAAAAATACTCTACCCGGACGTTTTTCCTGCTTCACATTAAAAATGAGGGCTTTTAGCGGGACCGGTCGCTCAAATTAATTTAATTTTTGGGGATTCATTTGATGGTACTCGCTACTAAGTTATTATTATTTCGGAGAAATTCGCGGAATGTAATTAATCTGAAACGCGGAGTAATAACTAGAGGCTATTTAATTTGGCGCCGTAATTTCCGGCGGCGGACTGGATATTATTAACATTGGGATCTTGTTTACTAAAATTTGATATTTTATACATTACTTCACCGGAATCCGAAGGAAGGAACCATGAAAGGCTTTTTCAAATCCACAAATGGATGGGGATCCAGCAGTGGACTTATTTTGGCCTAAATGGTGATGGTAATGGCAAATTGCATGTTATTTCCGTCTGGTGACTGATTTAGAATCCATGCCATCATGGGGGTGCATTCGATTACCTCCGGTACTTGTCTTTTATGTGTGTGTGTATGTGTGTGTGTGTGTGTGTTGGTATGAGTCTATAGTTGGAATTCCCCACACACCCATTCACTTGACTTAACCTGCAGAGTTTGTTGTTTTGGTCACTATCTGCTTAACTATATCTCTAGATTTGGATTCATTATCCAAATACAATTTTACTGCCAATGGATTTCCGTAATGACTATGTACAATAGTCGATCGAGTGCTAGAAAGTTCGGTCGCGAAACGAAGCCTGGCGAGTAGCCAACGCGGAGAAACAGCCATAAAACTGAAGAGCCATAAACACCAAAGTATTCTACTTAAAAGGAAATATTTTCGCGAAGTTGGCAAAGAGTGGAAACGGAACGGAAACGGCTCCGTGATATGTGCGGTCGGTATCAGAGTAATTTGGCTGACGGGCTTCACATTGCGAGTTCATTGCGACGAACATAGGTCCATCTAGATTTGGATGCGTCACTGCAACAAATTCATTAAAAAACAACAACGACATCATCGCCATTTCGGCCCGTAAACGACCCACTGTTGAGTAGGGTCTCTTCCAAATACCAGAAAGGAAAATAGCTTACTATGCCACACTGGTCAAACGAGTTGGCATAGGGTTTCGTATCAAGTTTTTCTTGTAGGCTAGGTTACCGGCCTTGTTATTCACTGTAGTCGGCTCGTACGACACCCAAGGATGAAATGGGATGGTGACACAATGTATTCTAAGCCATCAACACACGGACAATATTATCACGATCAATTTTGTAGAAGACAGTACAAATAGAAACTAAAATTCCTTTTTTCCGTGAGTGATTAAAACCACCGACACGGTACATATACATACGGTTAAAAACGAATGGTTAACGAATAATGAAGACATAAGTTAAGATTTAAAGTAAATCTACACAAATTACGTTACTCAACTTTCAATCAGTTAATGTAAAAAGAGGTCGAGCATTGATATAATTAAACAGGTACACAAATATTTGTCGCAGATATTCAATTTCATGTAAATATGTTTACACGAAACTCTCGTTGGCAACTACAATGTTATTATTATTGCTAGGGGTGGCAATATCCTAGCCCATACACTTCAATCAGTATATCGAATGATGTTGGGGATGATATATTTTACATTTTGTATCGATGCATGTACATGCGACTGTTTTTCATGTTTAGAGGGTATTATTAAAAGATTACCGCGATACAGGTACAGGTATACAGGTATACCCAGTGCAGGGGTGACATTCTTTTTAAAAACGAAAGAAAACCCTTTCTTGTGTGACACCAAAACCACGCACGAGGCATTGTAATCAGCGAAAATCGATATTATTTTTACAGGTAACGGTAAATGGTTGGAAGCCTACGTGAGTTAATAACAATGTTTAAAATAAATAGATATTTCTGTCATATTATTTCAATTTAAACACTATCGATAATCACTGTACGACTTTAGTACAGGGGAAGCTGCTCTAACTTCGTTTTCAATTAAATGGATTCAGTTAAGTATTTACTCATTCTCTTGCGAATCGAACAAAGTCGACAACTTGGTGTTTCACAATTTATTTTAACAACTAGCTGTGACCCGCGACCTTATCCGTGCACTGATTACATTTTCCTATTTCAAACAGATTTGTTCACAATTTCATAGGTTTATATGTAAACCCAATTTCTGTGTTGAAAAGACATTGTTTTGTTACTTCTTGCCTTGGTTAACCTTTGTTTTAGGGGTTTAAGAAGATGTTAATACCATCGTGCATCCAACATGACACAATCTAACTTGTTACATAATATCATCTATCTGCCAATAAAAGTCGAGATATACCAAAGGCTTTCCGAAAAAAAACCGAACCGTCCTACAGCCAACTTGTAGGTACTGAATTCACAGCAAAAAGCTTTTACAATTAACTTCAATTTAGATTTACGTGATGAACAAATTTTCTTCCAATTATTAATGAGACAGGAACGGCCTGAGGGAAGCCATGTTGTTGTTTTGTGCGGATGCGTGAGGAGGCTTTCTTGTGTAATTCAAACACAAGACATTGGCGATGAATGTTTTGTGGCAGAAACAAAGAGCAAGAGCCGGCAACGAAAAGAAAATTGTTTCCTAATGGAATTTGTTTTCCGTTTACAAGAATACCATTACAATTTTGAAGGTTATTTGAAAACACGTAAATTCGCAAAAAAAAATACCAAATTGGTAGAGCGTCCACACGATCTCTAGCAGACCGAAATAAGGGTGGTCGTAGGCAGCATAATTGCTAGCACATAGGGGGTGGATCTACCTCTAACACGACACGGGGGTGGATCTACATCATCATAATTTCAGCCAAAAGAAGTCCACTGCTGGACATAGGCCTCCCCCAAGGATTTCCACAAAGGCCGGTCCTGGGCCGCCCGCATCCATTGCATATTTAAGTATTATAATTATATTTGCAATGGATGCGGTATTGTATATGCAATTAATTTAATTTAATCATGAGTCTCGTAAAGGTAGCTGGGAGTCTGTTAAAGCGGTCGGCGCGAGATCGTGCGTTGTGCATAGATATGTGGGAGGCGTATCATGAAAGGAACAACAGGCGTCGTTGGAGGGGTGGCGAAGTGGCAAAGTTTACCCTGTCTCGCGGCCATGTAGTCTTACAACACTATCGGAATGTAATAAGAGAGTGACATATTGTCATCAATCTACTGTTGGACAAGGACCTCCCCTGATGAGCGCCATTTGTGACATTACGCATTCTAAATCCGTCACAATATGGACAGAGCGTGATTATTAGTGGACACGATTGTTACGCCGTCCCCTGGCTACGGACGCACGTAATCCAATCACCGCGTAAACCCTACCGCGTACGCAAAACGAGCGTACTCGCACTGCGAGACAGATCGATACGCACAGCGCCTAGTTACTGGCTACAGGAATCCATCCAATACCCATACGTGAGATTTTGTAGACTTTTTTAACCATTAGGTAGCCGCACAGGTATACAGTCCGCAAACCTTTGGTCGTAACAAGCCCAGAGCTCCAAACTTACTACTTCAGTAGAGTCAAAATTGACATTAAACCTGCTATTGATTGTCAATTTGGACAGTATGGACAAGCTACTAAAACTACAGTGTCAGTTCGGATTTAGAATACATAACTTCACCAAGTCATACCATGCCGAGGGGGCCGGAAGTGGCGATTAAAGCAACGCACGAGGCACATCACCAAGCGGCAAGAGAAGGAAAACTTGATACAAACACTCTTCCGGTCTTGCTAGCGTGGCACAGTCGGCTAATTTTTCTCCATGAATTTGGTGGAGGCCCGACTCAGTAGTGGGTCATTCGTGGGCTGAAATCATGATAATACTACAAGCTTTAGCCACAAGAACTTGGCAAGCAACTTTCAAGTTAGCGGATATCAAGGGCACTTCAATAGGAAATACCAGGCCCACGCGCCCACGACCAAGGAAAGTCCTGATGCTGCCAACACCATGCTTCTTCTGATAAAGCTCTGGTGACCTGACCTACCCGCAGAAATAAAACTACACTCAAGCGTGGTGTTATTTGGCTGCAGTATTTCGTAAGGCAGCGGTTCTTACCCAGTTAACGGTGGTCAAAGCCGAACGTCCACCACCAGCTAAAATAAGTTAGTTTAGTTTAGCTTGCATAGTTGAGCCAGATTTTCATACATGTGCGTCCACCGACGCGACGGTGAATTAACTTGTATGAAAAACTGGCTCAACTATGCGAGCTAAACTAACTTATTTTAGCTGGCGGTGGACATTCGGCTTAATTGTCGTGCCCTACTTCTGTCTATATCATCACCAGCATCTACCCGCGGCTTCACTCGTGTGGATTACGGACCCATATCTGTGCTATTTTTTAGATAAAAAACAGCCTCGGGTGGTTGGCCTGAACCCTTTAAGTCTAACTATTATTTTCCGAACAGAATATTAGCTGAGTTCTGACTTCAAGACCGTTTTGCCTATTTTTTTATTTAACTTCTTTTCTTTTCGTCAACATTTGTCACTATCAGCATTTGAAAAGTCTCTAACGCGTATAAATCATATAGATTTTACGGCACAGACGCCATCACCCCACAATACATAACAAACACCCCCACAGACGCAAATATACTGCAACGCACAAATGCAAACTACATGAGTCCACCCAACGGTACAACATCACCGTACGTAAAATAGACAGACATAATAGATATAGCTCGGTGGATTATTCGAGAATCAATCAAATCCACGCATGTACACGTCGCGTCCCGTCCTAATTGTCCCTTTGTTTCGCAACTCTGGCTATGTGCAGGGTTGTCCCTCCAATCATCATACCATGATTAACATCAGCTTGAGACTTCGTTAGCCCATTTTGAAATGGCCAAAAATATTCTCTGATTCTACCCCCTTTAATTTGTTTTCCGCACAAATGTCAGGAAACGCACGAAACTTAACTCATATCCTATGGTGCTTCTCTACCGGCACACGGATTAAGGGCCTCCGCGCATTATGCGGCCAGGCCGCGCGGCCAAGTCGCTGCGGCCAACTAATTCTTCTACGATGTTTATAGCTGCGCGCATTACGCGGCCAGGCCGCGCGGCCAAGTCGCTGCGGCCAACTAATTCTTCTACGATGTTTATAGCTGCGCGCATTACGCGGCCAGGACGCGCGGCCAAGTTTTGGTCGCGCGGCCAACGAGAAACATCGCGTCACATACGCGGCCTATTGGCCGCCGCGACCAATCCGCACATTATGCGGCCAAGCCGCGCGACTGGCCGCGCGGCCTGGCCGCCTAAATGCGCGGGGGCATAACATGGCCACTAAGGTTATTTTACTACCGATGACCAAGAGCAAAATTCATCACATAGTAAACATTGATTCCATATAAAAACACTGTGACTGCGCCGTGTGTTCATATTAATAATAGACTTAGAAGAGGGTCGTTGGCACTTACTGAACCATGTAAGTAAGGCTTTTAAGTATTTAAGTACGTCAATAGCCGCGGGTAACATCGCGGGACTCAGCTAGTTAAATATTGAAGTTACTACATTTCTAAGTATGTGTGTGTAAACTAAAGTGATAACGTAGCCCTTTAGCACAACGATATATTTACAACATCAAATATTTTTGGTATTAATGTATGTATAACTTAGCTTCAGACATTAGTATATAGCCAAGCACTTTCATTAAAATTCCATCTTTTGCCATTCTTTTTTTTTGCCATGAGTAGTTGGAATCTCACCTTTATATTCCCTTTATGTTGTATCTATGTATGTGGCATAAGAGGACTTTGTCAGGATTTATCCCATGTATTGTCCCGGATTATACATGAAAGATATTTTTGTGTTACCTGTGAAAAATAGCTTACGTCGGCTCATATCCAATGTACTGAGTAAAAATAGTGTCCTCTAGATAAGATTACTAAATGTGTCACCAATACGAGGGTGTTGCCAATGTCTGTTTTATATTTGTTACGTTACGGAATACTTTTAGGCGCAAAGGGATCATTATCCAGCCAGACGAGGTGTGATGTCTGGCTAGGGGTCGTATGATATTCCCCCACTAATTGTAGTCGGGGGATTTTTAACTTGCGAATTGCTCTTGAAATTTCGCTATCGCGGTGTAGCTTTACTAGGACTTTTCGGTAATTATCGCATTTGTAGGCGATATTTCTTCATGCAATTAGTTCAGATTTTTCGGGTAAACTGTGTAAAGTATGTAGCATGCGGTCGCTACATACTTATCGTTGTAGATTTCATTTTCTATAGGAAGATCGTAGCCGAAAGCAATACATTGGCAGGTTAGATTATGCAACCATAATATTCCCGGTGGCCCCGCCCACTATTGGGTCTGGGAGATCAGACGGTAATTCCCGTGGAGATACAGTCAGGGCCCACGGGGCAGCAAGTGCGGGACGGTACACCCCGGGGACGTTTAGTGGGTATGACTCCGTCTCCTGTTGGCCATCCCCAGGCTGGCAGGGATAGTCCATAAATCATTTTACCCCGTGTCAAAAAAAAAGGTCAGACGGCAATCGCTTCCCGTAAATACTGGTAATTAGCCGGTAGAATCAGGTTAAACTGTTAGCCGACCTCAACTACATTGAAGAAAAGGATATAAATACATGAACACCTAGTAGGCAAATTTCCTTCCATATCCAACTAAAAAAGGGCCGGGTCTTCGCTGGTGCGATAAGCAAACCGAATTTTCTCATGCATCAAAATTCGGCATGACATTGTTAATCAATAATCGCGACAGCATAACTCATCCGGCGACCGGTCTTGCGACTGTTCCGCGAACCGGTCGGGTGCGGTGCGCGGCGGAACACGCGGCCCGTGTTATGAGTTTTTAATGACACCCCGTGATTGGTACAATCGATCGGACAAACCGGCAAATAATGCTATGTTCACACGACTTATTGTTCTACGGTTTTAATAGGCGTAGTTAATGAGGCACTGCCACGTCACACCAACATTTTTGTACTTTCATCACTGTATTTACAAACTTCATGAAGGTTAAAAGTTTTATTGTTAACTAGATCCGGTCGAATTAAAAAAAGAGGAGGTTCCTAATTCGTCGGTATGTTTTTACATGTGTTACCGCATAACTCCGTCAATTATAAAGCTATTTTGTATTGTTTTTATTCGTTAGTCTTCGGATTGGTTCCGTTATTTTATCGACGTTGGTTTACTAGTTCGCTATAAAACTTGAAAAGTGAACAAAACCATTGGTCACCAGGAAGTGCTGCTTATTTTTAGGACAACCCCGGTTAACAAAGAATTGACACCCACTTTGGGTGTGGTTTACTGGTTACTACATATAAAACTTTTTTGGTTTTTGTGGTCGCTTTACATTGTTATCCATGCTTAATGGGCAGTCTAATTTTACTGTCTAAAAATAAGTTTCACCTAATTTTCATCCACTTTACATCCAGCCGTGAAATTTTTTCGAACTATCTCTCCTACATGGCTGGAAAAATAACAAAATACCATTACAGAAAAATAGCTACCGCTGATCACAGACTTCGTAAACGCACCTTTAGATCGAATGGCGGTGACAAAATATTTGTCGAAATTGGAATGTCGGGTCGCTGTGTTCCATACTATACGAAAACAGTATAATAAGTAATATGTACATATATTCGACACAGTCTGACGTAACCTAAGGGTTTACTGTATAGTCGGGACACAAGACCATCTACGCGTCCTGAAGTCCTACAAACCCTGACCGCAACCTCAAGTGGCCGGGTATAGTAAAATAGCTTCCTCTCGGAAAAAGGAAATTTGAGATAATCTTCGTACATAAGCCTAATTTCCATGTTATTTACTACAGTTTAGATTTGAATTAGAACATAGATTGGATTGGACATAAAGTGGGCGCTCCGTTTTAACATTATTTTAATGCCATGGCAGAATGTGTCGCCTCTATAATGAACTATATTGTAGTCATAAAAAGTTTAGAAATCTTCTTGCCTAATGGAAATTATTTGCATGATACAGTTCGAAAGGTGCTTTACAGTTAAGATTATGTGCTCAACATTCATTAGCTGAACACACCTGTTTAGATAAATATATATAGAATAAACCACAAGTACTGCATTTATTTTAAACTCATATCTAGTCCTACGACATGCATGGTGTGTCAATATATTTAAGGGTTCCTTATAATAGGACCTGTCTATTAGAATTACTGTAGTTTAGTTTTTTTTGTCTAGTTTGTGCTTTTCATTAATAAATAAATAAAGCCAGCTGCCCACACTCCATATCCCTATATCTTAGTGGTTTTACAGGCATGTCATTTCGTGTCGTCAGTGAGTACCACTGTAATTAATTACCAATTATTATGCGCTGCTATACTATCAAAGAAATTATAATTCGTTAATTATTGATCTCCCGAAATCTCCGATAATACAATTGGCCAGCAAACTAAATCGACTCGGGGACCAGTGCTTTTCCACCAGGGTCGCAGAGAATACTCCCACTCTCGGGAGGAATAAAAGCTGTGACCATGTAGCAGTCGAGGAACCCCGTGGCTTTAAGTCGGCGGGTTGGCGCGCAACTCCTTCAATCTCAATCTCACATAAACCACCTGCAATCGATGAGGATTTCCCACGTACAGGAAGGGTTTTTACAAGGTTTAATAAATTTTTCCCTCCATGAATTTGGATGAGGCCCGACTCAGTAATGGGTAATTTATTGGCTGAAACGACGACGACAAATGAATTAAGTAAACAAGAAGCATTAACAAATGAATTGGGCGAATGCACATTGAAATATCTGTCCAAATAATAAAGACCAAAATCATCTGCATCCGACTTAACTTGCACACCAGCCATCGAAGCAATACTTCGAAACGTAAACGTACTAAACTGTAGAATAATTGAAGAAGAACAGCTTCAAAATAATTGCTACTACCTGAATATTCGGTTCGGCATACAATAAATATTTATTCAACATTAATGACTACGATTTGTATCAAACTCCCCGCGCTCCATAAAGCAAGGCGGTGGTGTTCGCGCGAGGACATTTAATTTTCAAGACGAGGTTGCACGCATTAGCATAGACGTCAGAGATTAAATTAACGCAAAATACATAGATTTTAGTAATTATGTAAAATGTATCTTGTACAACAACATAACTTCATAATATCCGGTCAAGATAGAAGGCAAATTTGCTACAATATATTTTTTATTTTAGTGTTTTCGTGACCGGAGGACGCCGCAATGTCAGATGGAGCGACGATTTGCAAAAGGATGCGGGTAGCAGATTGATGCGTCAACTGAAATGAAAACAACCCCATTCCATCCTGAGGGTGTCACCCAAGGCCGATAACCTAGCCACAAGAGAAGAAAAACTTAACTTCTGTCCAGCATGTAAGCTAATTGCCCTCTATGTAACTGGAGCAGGCCCGACTCAGCAGTAGTAACAAACTGACGTAAAATCATGCGTCGAGAAGATAATGTTTTATAATATGTATTCAAATTTGCATAACTATTGCTATTTGTCTCGACGCGTCCTTACAATTACACAGTCCATGTTTGGTGGTTTGCATCACAACCCTCGCCCGCCCATGCTCAACCCCATTTCGCCGAAACGGCGAGTTTCGTCTGAATATTATTTTTATATAAAATATACTTTTAAATTGGTGTAGGGTTGTTAAGTATAAAAACATGTGCAACGCGGACACGTTTTTATATCAAAACAAACCTCTTATAAATCGTCGTATTTAAAATTACCGTTATCATCTTACGGTCCCTGTCCCACGCTAGGTTCTAGTCTCCATACGAGTCTTCATACACACATATCAGTCGTCATCAGTCACACCTTTCATACACAATTCTTCATTCTTACAATCCATCCATCTCTTTTGATCTCCCACAACTCTTGCGTCCACCCTCATTCATGCTGAAACTACCACCGGTTCGGAATGAAATAGAACTCTTCAAAGTTCCAGGCCTGGACTGGACCAAGATGCATAGTAAACCACGGGTTCTCTGTTTCTGGAAGACCATCTACTGGTAGACATAGTCTAGTCTTGTACGTCCATATATTATTTGTGTCTGATTATGGTTTAGGTATCATATAGTGCTTCATGAATAATCTTTGAAGATACACTTTAGAAGTTACAACCCTGCTTGACGCCATATTCGAATACTCAGTTGCTTGGGCAATCGGTCGGGACTAAGGTAAATAAAATAACAATTTAGCAAGCAGCCCATTCACTCAAGGGTTTCTTTCCACCCCCATATTTGAATATCGGGATACAAAATACGAGGGTGGCCGAATGGATACACTTATTTATAGTTCGATGGGTTGAACGACGACTGCGAATACTTGTAAAGCAATACCACTACTCAAACGCGTGACGAAATTTCCAATAAATATTGAAGCAGCGTAAGTTGATAAATCTGATTTCGTTGGGCAGAAACCATTGAGTTAAATACAGTGAAACCTTAATATAACGTACCTCAATTTAACGACTTCCTCGATTTAACAAATTCTTCGTAATCCCCTTGAATTGTCCATAAGAGTCAATATAAAATATACCTTTACATTGCGAACATTCTTTGCGTACAACCTCTTTATAACGAATTTTCAACTATCAAGAAAAAGTATTCATACCTCTAATTAACAAATTTTGCCAACCCAAAACCTTTATATAAAGTTTCCACCAATAATATACCTAACTCTTAATCTTATAATGTGATTCATGTCTCGACATGTTCGACTCACTCGACTCACTCTTGCACTCGGCACTCGTCACTATTTTTAAAGATTTAAGTTAAAATGGCTCAGAAACGTAAAAGGTTAACCCACACCACACCAACAGAAACGTAAAACTATTCTTTTACCTCTTTATAACGAATTTTAGACCAATCTAACCTCAACATAACAAACCTCAGTTCAACGAATTACTTGATATTACGAATATTTTCTTGTTCCCCTCCGATTTGTTATATCGAGGTTGCACTGTATATAGAGAAGCTATTTCAAACAGACTAAATGAAGCGTGTCTTAAAGATAATAATGTTGAAAGTTACTCCTTGACTTTTACTTGTATTTCTCGAATTGTTTGAACAGTATCTCAATACACACGAAGGCATAGTTTAAAAAACAAAACAACACTCAAACGTGTGATGTTGCAGCAAGCGCTTGTCACAGACTAAGGCTGGTTTTACAGTCACGCCGCTAGACGCGCCGTTGGAACGCGCGCTGTCCAACAGCGCGCGTTTGAACAGCGGTGCACCATAAAACGACATTAGTACGGCGCGTTTCGCTGCTGTGAGACAGTCGTGTACAAACAGATACAAAATGAACGGCAATGCGGTTAGAGTACTGGCTATTTACTTTTTATGGAAAAAAAGGCAACAAAAACGTCGAAGAACAGTAGGTGTTGATCCTTATAACGCTACAAGGTTACTGAGAGGCGAACACGTAACATCTTTCTCTGATTTACGAGAAAATAGTTATAAATTTTATAAATATTTTCGCCTATCAACCAGCAGTTTCGACGAATTACTGTGCAAGTTAGAGTTTTCTTTACGAAGATCCAGCATACGTCGCATCCCCATAGCTCCAGTGGAAAAATTGGCGATTACTCTAAGGTAAGTGAAATAAAAGAGTAGGTTTTGTAATAAATGATAATATTTGTTTGGCTTATTTTAATCACAGTCGTATTTTAATTACAACCTAACACACTTATTCATAAATGCTGATTAAACCTATTTTAGTTAAAATGGTCTTAAAATCGGAATCTTCTCTTTCATTTTGCAAATGTAGAAAAGAAACAAAACACTTGTAAAACCTATATTAATCTCACTCGTTTTTAATGAATAAGGGCATTATTTTAAATCACAGTGTTATTATAATCATTGACTTATTTTAAATCACAGTCTTATTTTAATCATAATCTTATTTTAAATCACAGTCTTATTTTAATCATAATCTTATTTTAAATCACAGTCTAATTTTAATCATAATCTTATTTTAAATCACAGTCTTATTTTAATCATAATCTTATTTTAAATCACAGTCTAATTTTAATCATAATCTTATTTTAAATCACAGTCTTATTTTAATCATAATCTTATTTTAAATCACAGTCTTATTTTAATCACAGTCTCATTTGAATCATAGTCTCATTTTAATCAGTCTTACTTTGTAGCTAAAAATTGACAAGTACTTGTGAGGTTCACTGGTGTGTGTAGTTAGAAGGAACACCGAATGATTTGTTGGTGTGTCTATGTCAAAGTATTGTGACAAGTTAGTGTGCCTGCTATCTTGACGTCAAGCTAGCAGGCACACGAAGCCTGGCAACCTGACAACTTTGCCCTTTCGGAGCGGCATTGCCTCCCAGGCAGTAGCATTTTGATTTTTGCGAAGTAGTAATAAACTTTTTAAAATAAATCTGTAAAAACTAACTAATATCCTTATTGATCCTCATTATCAGGATAATTTGAGTTATTATCGCCAGTCGGCGATACGACATTTGATAATTCTACTGCAGATTCATAAAGCTGCTGTTGAGGTGTAGAGGTGGTAGCATAGGCATAGGTATAATTATGAAGTGGCAATGTTTGAGTTGTGTAATTATAAGTAGAATTTGCGTTCACACTAGAATTAACATTATTTTCTGGTGATGAAAAGCTAGGTGTCGTAGTCGTTGGAGCTGAAATCCCAATAAGTAATTCTAGAACCTTTGCGCGAAACTGCAGCTTTTGATAAGCACTTAAATTACTTAGAATCGGACCAAGAGACTCAAAAAATGACAAATCATCAGGATTGAGGTTGGAAGGGGAAGTATTTTGGTTAAGCAACGTTATTAATTCGTTTTCAAAATTTGATTGTTCTGATTTACGTTTATTCATTCCACTACGTTTATTCCATTTGTTTTGACTATTTTCTGTGTTTTCCTGTGGTCTATGGAGCTGAGATGGAGTACTCAAGTTATTCGCTGATGTGGCTGTTTCAGTCAAATCTTCAGATACGATAGACTGATTATCGCTTAATGATTCTGTAACTTCATTTTCTGAAATACGATCAAGGAATGTCATTTGGTCGAAAAATAGATACTTCTTGTGTTTTGCAGCGCTTCCAGATGGCGTATTTCGCATATTCCCTTTTGTTCTGAAATAATTATCTCTGGCTGATTTCCATCGATGGCGTATTTGTTTATCTGCAATAAAAACGTATTTTTTTAGGTACTTACCTATATACTAAAATCAAATGAAAATACTTTTTGTTTTCAGGTTTTTGGCAACGGGCAGTACTTTCTCCGATTTATCTATCACATACAGAATGGGAATCACTACTGTAGCTAAGATAGTAGATGAAGTTTGTTCGACTATATGGGAAAAACTGCGTCATGAATGTCTACCTGAACCAACTACAGAAATGTGGCAGCGCATAAGTGAAGAATTTCAGTTATATGCAAATTTTCCAAATTGTTGCGGGGCGATAGATGGTAAACACATACGTATAGTAAATCCTGCAGGTGGAGGCTCAATGTTTTATAATTATAAACATTTCTATTCTATCGTCCTTTTGGCAATGTGCGATGCGAACTATTGTTTCACATATATTAACATAGGTTCTTGCGGGAAAAACTCAGACTCTACAATATTTCAAGAGAGTTCACTATTTCAAAAGTTACAGAACAATAGTTTGAGGTTGCCAGGTGTAAAGCATCTGCCGGGCACTAATATAACAGTACCACACATAATAGTTGGTGATGGTGCATTTGGTATATCCAACCATGTGATGAGACCTTATGTGCGATCCAACATGACTCATAAAAAAAAAATATTTAATTACCGCTTAAGTCGTGCTAGACGGTACATAGAGTCGACGTTTGGAATAATGTCCAACAAATTCAGAGTATTCCATACTCCTATGAGTGTCAGTTTTCCTATTGCAAAAAAGATAGTTCAAGCCTGTTGCATATTGCATAATTTTATTAGAGTACGGGATGGCTACAACATTAATCACACATTAACTATAACGGGATTGACTGATCTAATTAACGACCCAGATCATAGATCAGGAAACACATTACGCGATATATTCGCTAATTACTTCGTATCACCCACTGGTAGCGTGTCATGGCAAGATAGATCTGTGTTCTGATTTTATAGTTGACACCTACCGCGAAATTCAAAAATGGAACGAAACGAAACGCAGTAATATCGTCGTGGCTTATTTGATTTACCTACCCAATTAATATTTTTCACTGGGTGACCCGGCAGACGTTGTACTGCCTCAATCGATAAAATTTTCATATTTATTCACCTTTTAAACCTCCTCTGGACTTCCACAAATAAATCATAACCAAAATTAGCCAAATCGGTCCAGCCGTTCTCGATTTTAGCGAGACTAACGAACAGCAATTGATTTATATATTTAAATAGATTAGAATTTCTGAAATTCGCGGGCGGACAAAACGATTTCACTTAATTTTACACTAGGTAATAAGTAGCTAATGTGACTTAATTAAGGTACCAGACTCGTCGGTTACACTTGACAAACGATCTTTAAAGTTAATTTATATCTCTTATTGTGAACTGAACACTAAAAGTGATAGAATGTTTTAATGGAGGATGGAGGATTTCGTTTGTGCAACTAGCGGTAAACATGTATGTAACAAAAAAGATTTTATTAATAAATGTTTCTTACCTAAGTCTGTATTGAAATGTTCACCACACAATTCCTTTCCAATTTCTTCCCAGGCTTTATTTTTTGCGTCCTTATTCTTATAAAAATCATCGGCCGGGTCCCATAAACATCTTCTAATTCGCACTTCGTCAATTACTCGACCCGTATCGATGTGATTCATTTTGTACACAACAGTACCTAACGGGACGTCTCAACGGCGTGAGACTAAAACGCACAATGGCCGTAGAAGCGCACGAGCGGCGCGCGCTTCGACCGCGCCGCGCGAATAGGACGCGTTCAACGAACGGCGCTGCTCAAGCGCGCGAATTTGAAACGCTACTAATACCCCAATACATATCCGAGCGCGCGCGCTCCGACGGCGCTGCCGAAACGCGTGACTGTAAAACCAGCCTAAATGAGTTGGAGTGCGCGCGCTCCAACGCGTGTTACAAACAATCTAGTTGAGGTGTCTCCTCTAGTACGAAGTACATTTAACTCAATGGCAGAAACTAAAACATCACACATCTTCATCAGTACCATCATTACAGCCCCTAAATGACCCACGACTGAGTAGGGCCTCCTTCCAATACATTGAATTTTTGAATTGACTGCCTCGTTGGTCTAGTGGTCAGATGTGCCGCCTTTGGATCAACGGGTCCCGGGTTCGATTCCGGGGTCGGGCCAGTGTCTTTGTCTAAACCAGAGGCACTGGCTCGGAGTCTGGGTGTCATTTCTATCTATAATATGTATGTATTTACAAAAAAAAAAAAATGTATATAAGTAGTTTATCATCCATCTCGTTACCATAACACAAGCATTAAGTTGCTTAACTTGGGACGAGATGGCGTTGTGTGAAATGTCCAAGGATATAAATATAAATTGAAGTGGCAAGTCGGGTGGGCACAGAGTTTGTAAAAAAAATGTCAATCTCTTGCCGCTAGGTGATCCACCTCTTGGGTGGTGTGAATTGGTGACATTGTGTATTCTTAATCCATCACCACACGGATCATCTCTAAAACCATATTGGAATGTGCCGCTTTACAATCACAGGTTCCCGGTTCCATTCCGGGGTGGAGCAAGTGTCTCAGTGCCAATTCGAGGCGCTTACTCCGAGTAGTGTTGGGTGCCGTTTGTGAAATACATGTTTGGAAACGGAGCGTAACATGGGCTATATTTCATATTATCAAAACTATAAAATCTTTGGTAGTAAGACGCACTGTAAAGGTACATTTTCCATAATTTTTATATGTATATAATCCAGATAACATTAACAGCGTGGGTAATTTAATTCCGTTATCAGGCGGTCAAATTAATGCGTCGTTTATATACACGTTTTGTGGTAACATGCGAGCTAATCTGAAATTTTAAACTATTGCCTATAATATAATTGTTATCTGCCGTTTTATTATTTCTAGTACTTACAAAGCTGAAACTTATAATAGAAATGATAAGATAGTAAATCTTGTCAAAATCGACGAGAATAACTAAGCACTGGATCTCTAGCTGACTGCGGTCGATCTGCAGGCTAAGCAACGTCTGGCTCTTCTGAATGTTGGATAGGTGTCCATCATATGTAATATTACCCCCCCTTCGTGCTGCGGAGGGCATGTAAATCCGTCGGTCCCGGCTCTCAATCTACTATATATGGCAGGTATTAAAATAGTGGTAGTTAGCTGCTGGCTTAACCTACTGTAAATCAGGTTCGAAACCAGCCTAACTTGATTTAGCTAACTACCAGTATTTACCACAATTAAATTGGAAAAGGGCGAGGGAGAGTGTTTCCTAAATGTTACTGTACGTAAATGTACGTATATAACTGTAGATACATATAACGGGGAACATTTACACAACCAGACAACTTTTAGCACTTCGTACCGCGAAATGATACGTCAATCAGGAGCAAGCGCTTTCGCATCTGGTTGCCCAACGTCGGAATCCAAACAAGGACTCGCATCACAATCACTCTGAAACCAACCCTAGTTTTGTGTAGTCTAAGAATCGGTCGATTATCCAAAACAGACGAACATACATTCCAACTAGAATTTTTATTAGATTATAACGAGATGCATTCGGCGCGGATGGTGTTCACAAACAAGTAATTCACAAACACAAATGACACTGCGTCAATGCATGTGCCCCTGGTTTACACATAGACACTTGCCGGTCCCTGGAAACGAACGGGCGACCAGTGATCTAAAGGCGGCACACATGCAACCCATATCAATTATGACCTCCGCCCATAAATGATTAATTTTGGAATTGGAACTTTCCCAAGTTAAAGGAAGTAAATTAGCCTACTGTGCCAATTTAGACAAACGGATTGCCACAGGCTCAGATCCACGAGGCGGTTCAGAGAGGAGGACGGTCTGGCTATTCCGCGCCGCAGAAGAGGCCGTGAAGGAGGCGACGTTCCGCCCACTTCCTGGTGGAAGGTCCCCACCAGTCAAGAGCCTCATTGACTGCGGGCTTCTGGCACCCTCCGATAGTAGTTTTGACGACACGGTTGGCGCAGTGGTTGAGCGATCGACTGCTGCGCAGCATGCCGCGGGTTCGATTCCCGCACGGAAGATATATTTGTACGACCTACAAGTATTTGTTCCGGGTCGGGGTGTTTTCTATCTAAAATATGTATGTATTTACAAAAAAAACTGTATCTATGTAGTTTATCATCCATCTCGTTACCATAACACAAGCATTAAGTTGCTTAGCTTGGGACGAGATGGCGTTGTGTGAAATGTCCAAGGATATTTATTTATTTATCCGATAGTCATTTGTCCGTTTAAAGCAGGCAACCCGTTGAGGTTCCACAGTAGAGACCACCAGAGTTTTGCGCGAATCTGCGGCGTCCCAAACGACACATGCGATATTCACCACAGGATATTACAGATTAGCAACGCTAAATCCTAAATTCGTCTGTTCCATCACTCCACGGACAATATTAGCTAGGCTGGTGAAAGTATTTTTTCACTGTTATGTTATGGTGAAATCATATCGATCATTGACACTCAAGAGACCACTGCAGAATACAGTGTAGGCGATAGAAATAGCCAATTGTGTTTGGTTCACGCATGAATATAATTCCGATTCGGAGTGTATTTCATTAACGGGATTCGGATCCTGGCTGAAATGAGGTGACGAAGTCAAACCATACCTACAATCTTTCGGTAAACAATAACACTAAGAAATAAAAAAAATATCAGTTCTTTTATGACACGTAGTTTGACGACGTGCTTCATGGCGCGATATTTTACGGTCGTCGTTGTTCCTTGTATATATGTATATATATTTAAGTTTTACGTGTATGTTCGTATACACACATAAAACATTGATGGTCGCAACTAGCGCACACGCAAAGGGATGATGATATCAGGTTGTCTGAAACCGCGACGCGTACCCCTTAAACTTGTTGGAGATATCGTCGTTTCAGCCCATAAATGACCGACTACTGAGTCGGGCCTCCTCCAAATTCATGGAAGGAAATTAGCCTACTGTGCCACGCTGGCCAGACGAGTTGGCACAGGGTATGTCTCAAGTTTTCCTTCTCTTGGGGCTAGGTGCGCCTCTTGCGTTCTTTTAGTCGCCTCTTACGACACCCTAAAGATGATATGGGATGGTATTGTAGATATATATCTGTGGAAATTACTGTCAGTTGCGCCATATAGGCTCACTAGGTCGTTTCAATGAGACGGTAATCATCCAGTAGCCCTAGCATGACGGTACATGGGTTAATGTTACCGCGCCTGTGTGGATATCAGTTCACCGATCCATGAAAAGTAGACTATACTTCGCAAAACTACTCTACAACCATAGACGAACACACGCGTGTCACATACAGATCGGTTTAAGCAATAAAGTTAATTTCGATCTTTATAAATGTTTGTTTACAGATATTGTCTTTTGTAACCTCTAAAATTGCCTAAAATTAGCTTTTTCAATCTCTTTTGCTAGCTTGTGGTCTGAAAGATGTAGTGACAAAAATTGAGAAAGGTATGCTGTGATGTTTTGGCCATGTCGAGATAATGAATGAAGAAAGGTTGACGAAAAAAGTGTTTATGGCGAGTGTGAATGAAAGTGTTGGAAGGGGAAGACCTAGGCGGACGTTACAAGACCAAATCAGGGACGTCTTGAAAAAAGGCCAGGACAAGAGCCTGAATGAAGGGAATAATGAAAGTGGACGAAGCGAAACAAGTATGTAAGGATCGTAGCAAGTGGAAAGCAGTGGTCTCTGCCTACCCCTACGGGAAAGAGGCGTGATTATATGTATGTTTTGCTAGCTGAATCGTAAAAATGAGCTTGCGGTCCTGGGGCCGCCTGCCTGTGGGTCGTAAGGATACCGGAGTTGGGAAAGTGTTTTTGTGCCAGCCAAGTATACTTGCTCTCAGTCAAGGGATTATATATGGGAATTTTGTTTGTATAGAGCCGCCACTACACAGACCATACCCAGTATTATTTAAAAAAAAAGTCAGTTGGCCTACAGCTTCCGTGCTACGTCACCAGCCCGCTGACAGTGCAGCTCTGCAGAGTTTCGTTTGTCAAATTAACCACGAACCTGACCCGACCTGTCTACCAAAAATAGCGAAAAAGAAACCTAAAATTAAGTAAATACAACAAAAAGCCTTATAAAATTAATCTGTAACTAATCGCAGCCTTGGTTCAATTTCACCATACATATCTGATATTATGACAATCGATTTTAAAAATACGACTTGTGTCTATCGATTACTTAGTAAATTCCTTTTATATCATAGCTGACCGTTGCCAAATAATAAAAACGGATTTATTTACCTACTACTACTCCGCCCATTACATGGAGGGTAATTCGCCTCCTGTACCACGCTGGGTTGGCACAGGGTTTCGTTTCAACTTTTCCTTCTGTAGGTTTTCGGCCATATCATTTCCTTTGACGACACGGTTGGCGCAGTGGTTGAGCGATCGACTGCTGCGCAGCATGTCGCGTTGTGTTTGTTGTTGTTGTGTTTCTATCTATAATATGTATGTATTTACAAAAAAAATGTATATAAGTAGTTTATCATCCATCTCGTTACCATAACACAAGCATTAAATTGCTTAGCTTGGGTCGAGATGGCGTTGTGTGAAATGTCCAAGGATATTTATTTATTTTATTTTCTCGGCTCTTTACCTTTAGGTTAGAATGGTATGGTGACACTAGGTATTATTAATCCGTCACCACACGGACTTACTAATCTGCAAAGAGCAAATATTATCGTCACTTCAAGTTGGCTCAACTTGACTCATATGAACTCTTTTGGCACATGCAAATACATTTACTTGATAATTTAGTTATAATCCACTTGTTTTCAATGGCAAACATGGAAGAAAGATATTTTTACTATTCCATTACTACTGAACTAAGTACTCATCATTTCAGCGAAAAGACGTCTACTGCTGGACATAGGCCTCCCCCAAGGATCTCCACAAAGGCCGGTCCTGGGCCGCCCGCATCCACTGCTTTCCGGCGACCACTAAGTACTCGTATGAGTATAATTCACGAAGACAGACCTACTAAAAACCTAAGACCTATGATCCAAATATGAAACCAACGCAAGTATAATGAAATTGGAGGAAACCCGATTCAGCAGTGAGTCATTAATGACGATGATTTAGTGTGATGCCAAACGAGCGTAATTTTGTGAGCTGTGAGTCGCGTAATTTCAGCTGCATTCGGTTTCATACAAAAGACCAGTTCGGGCCACACGGCGACGCAAAATGAGTTGTGAGCCGACTCACACGCATAATTGACGCGAATTGAGTTCTCGGCAAGCGTCAGGCTGGTAGAGATGGCGTGACCAAAATTACGATCGTTTAGCTTCACCCTAAACCATGAAAGCATAACCACTCAGCCAGTATATTGTATCATGCCGATCCGAATGGCTCGTATAAATCGATACTGATTAATACGTTCATCTGGCATTGTCCGCGTGTAACCGCAACGTGTGATTGATGTGTCGATTGGGAACGTAAACCGCACGTCCCGCGGTAGGTATCACGACTCACGAGCCAACCCACTTGCGTAACAACAACTTGACAACCATTCGTTGCTAAGTACCAAATTAAATATTAATTTGCCTCATTTTACCTTCTTGCTTAGACTAAATAGTACACTTCCAATACCCCTTGTCATCAGCATCATGCTACGCTAAACAGCCGAGTTATTACAGGGTTCGAATCAAGTATTCTGTATTAAGGCCCATTTAGACGGGGATAGTTTCTCGCACCATACGGTGCGAGAATCGTATGCTAGTATCGCAAGCAATAATCGCCATAACATTATCGCATCAAAATGTTTACACACAGGCAAGAAATAAATTCTCGCCTACGATTATGTCATACGAGATTCGAATGTGACATATCGCTAGGCGATAATTTCCTAAGTCTGTTTACACAGCGACATTTTATGGGAAGATTCTTGCTTACGAGAAACTCGACTCGATCTAGTATGACATTTCTTCAAGTTCATACGAGTATCGTACAAATCGGTTTGAACCGTTTTGAGTGCGAGTTTTGATCATTCGAGTTTAGTAATTACTAGGTTATTGTTCTTAAAAATGACACAATAATCGTTTAAATATGGTGCTGCCGATAGTATTAAGTTGTTTCTTTGCTCCAAAATTGTTTCTTCTCGCTATCCAATTTTTAACCCAACATATTTTTTTCCGTTACCGTTTAAGTAATTCTTGTCTTAGAAGAGCAGATATAATTAAAACACCCTCGCGCACCACACTCATGGTAGCAACTGGCACAAAAACTCGAAATACGATTATTGCATCAAAATTCTGTTTAGACGGACACTGTCAATATTGTAATGCGAGGCAATTCTCGCCAAAGCGAGTGAGCGAGAGGTTTGAATGTTTAGACGAAGCAACTTTTTTATATCCTTTCGATAATCGTATGTTCGAGGCGAGAAACTATCCCCGTCTAAATGGGCCTTTAGGCTAGGGTGTTTGCCTCTTGCTTTCCTTTAGTTACACAAATCACCAATCCTTATTTACGCCCAACATGTTTACCGCCCTAGTGCGTGCAGAAAACCAAGTTCGAAGAACTCACACAACAATTACAGCACCTCGAGGTGTCAAAAAAATCCTGTGCAAACCACATGATTAGAGAGTGAAAAAGAAACAAATGTTAAAAACGTGTATCTGCTATAGTTACATTGTGTGTACAGCTACAATGTTGCAGTACCGTTTCAGTGCTAATTGAGGACGGCACGCAAGGTATGACGCTGCTGCCATAGTATACAGTACGCATACAACTAAAAACCTAACTCAACACTGACATCGACAACGGCACACGCATACACAGGCACGCCGTAGCTTTACTCACACAGATACATGCTTAGAAGCCACCAAGCTAAAATAGATACTTATAGGCATTAACAATTATACGATAAGTCGTGTCTGCGAGGAGAGCCAAATCAACGTATTTTCTATTTTACTGACCCCGATTTACCAATGACAGATAAGAAGATTTGTATCCGAGGTCTAGTTCAACTTACTGTTTAGCTTCCAAGTATACTGTGGCATCGCCAATCGACTTCATACATAATTAACTAAGTGACAGTTCACGCATTCATGTGGGTGTGAGCTGAATTTCTCCCGATAACAGACACAACAAAAGTCTGAACCGTGGTACATACTCCATGAAAATAGAGCACTTTACAATTTCCCAGCATAAAATTTGAAGATAATTGATAAGGCCAGGTGGGCGCGTGTGAGCAAGCGCAGAACGTGGATCGACCTGTGACTAAGTGGCCGCAAACACACCAGGAAAATGAAAAATATGTCTGTAATGCTCCCAAGGAGCACGGATTCTTTATAGAAATTAAAAAAACCGGAGAGAAACAATATTTACCCTTCCATTCATTATTTTCCAAGAATTCCGTCAAGCATTCCCGAGTTGTTTTGGCAATCGTCGAAGCTGTACAAACTCGGTAACTACGCAACTGGTTCGTTCGGTTTGTCCGCAAAGTTTGAGTAACCCTCAACAAATTTTCAGAAAGAGCTTTCAAAATGATTGGCTAATATTAATATTTCTCAGTAAAACATTATTCGAGTCTATCGTCGCCTTATCAGAACAGAGGCTAAGAAAATCGATTTGTGAAAGCAAAACGAAAACTTGATGGTGTAGGGGTAGCAAGCGCTACACCACCCAAAAGGTTTTGGTTAGATTCCTGGGTCATTTACAAATACATATATGCAGTTCAATGATACTCGATCTGGGTCTGGGAGTTTTGGTAACCGAGAAATTGAAGTACGTACAGCCTTTTCTTTTATTAAAAAATATGACAGAAAGATCCCGCAATGGCAATATTTGCGCCAAAATACTTCTAAGCCCCTGTACACTAGCGGTTGAACCGCCTAGGCGGCTAGCCGCGCGGCCTGCCGATTTTCTAATGTAATATGCAACCGCTTAAGTCTGTACGCACTGGCGCATGGCGGTTGAAATTTTGTGGCGGTTTAGTAGGCCGCGCGGCTAGCCGCCAGCCGCTAGTGCGTACAGAGGCTTAGATAGGTGATGTATTACCTAGTGTTCAATTTTAATGAACAAGTTACATTGTACGTAAACTTAAATTTTTATCTATAAGTAGTATATACTCTCTTCATATACTTCTTATAGATCAAAATTTAAGTAAATAAATTACCTAAAGATGGAAGAAGAAATTAAAAATAGTATTTAACAATAGCAAACCTGCGTGCAGAAGTTAGTTTTGTACAGTGAACTAAAAGAAGTGAAGAAGAGTGCGATTTCCACGCAGAACAAGCAACACGTTTACGCAAAACGAAGTGATTCCGAAAGACTACTCCATTGCAGCCTACTGCGCGATTTAGCAAGCAAACCTTGACATCAATACTTGTTACACAGGAAAGAACTCGGCACGCAAAAATAAAATTAATTAAAAACCAATCAAGCTTAAAATGGTCCGTGTACGTGTGATTATGAATTTATGGTGTCACTACCCCATGCCGTTGTAAGAGTGTCGTAAAAGCCAACAAAAGGATATGAGAAACCTGAAAACCTAGCCGCAAGTGAAGGAATCTTGATCACCGTGCCAACTTGTTTGACCAGCTTGGCACGGTAGGATAATTACCTGACTCAGCAGTGGGTCTTGTATGGGCTGAGCAGTAAATGAAATGAAAAAATATTCTGAACCAGACCCCACTCAGCATTCAGTTGCCACACCGGACGGGTTTCGTAGTAGTAGGAGTAATTAATGAGAATGGGGTTGTGTTCATGCTATCAAACCATGTAGGATGGTAGTACATACATTGCTGCATAAAGGCAGCAATTGTGTTACATGTTCCCCCAGACCTCTGAGGTCCGATGCCTCCGATACTGCATTTCCCCAAACCAATTATTTTTATCGCGCACAAGAAACTGTAAAGCGTTTAAAACGCCCATTCGACCGTATCGATTGAAATATATTGTACTACAATTTTATTCGCTGACCCAAATATCAGCAGCCCCTCTCCAAAACTACGCAGGTCCGAATGTGATTGACTATTGATTTATTGTTACAATTTGTTGTAACAAACCATTATAGTCGATGTATTGCATGCAGGTTAAGCTAACAAGCCTATAGATCCATTAACTCCCCACACTAACATTATGTTAATATACAATGTAAGTTATTACAGTTGTCTTGAAATGATTTTTATTTAACTACTACCGACCCGCCCCAGCTTCGCAAGGGTGCAATGATGAAACCCTAAATGTATCACTGTTTCTCTACAATATTATGGATGTATTATACTTAAAAACCTTCCTCTTGAATCACTCTATATATTAAAAAAACCGCTTCAAAATCCGTTGCATAGTTTTAATGATTTAAGCATACATAGGGACGGACAGACGACAGCGACTTTGTTTCATAATATGTAGTGGTAATGATAGTGATTCATGAGGACTACTTTGGTTGAGGTTTCCCAATAGGGTTACCATATGTACTGATGCTATTAATTCCTGGCGTCCCCAATGATTTGCAGGAATCGAACAAGTTGAAAAGTATATTGTCTCCTTCGCCTTTTCCCAATTTCATTCGAGCCGGCACCGGTCTAACGTAATTTGGCAAACTACCAGTATTTACACGAAGTGATTGCCGTCAGCCATCCGCGACCCATCTAGTGAACATACGGAAATTATATAGTTAGGCCAGCAGTCAGTTTTCACGCTACTGAAGGTTGCCATATATGGTAGAACGATATGACGGAAAGTCAGATATTACGGACAAATGATGGAGACGTATCCAACATCTACAGTCCGTAAGGCTACCAACTCTTCAAGTTGAAAAATATTTTTTTTATATTATGCAGCAAAACAAAACGATAACATGGCATGGTATTATGAACGGCCTTATCGCTAGGCATTGTCTCTTAGCACCCTTTGAAGACGACAAAGTGCCTAAAAGTTCATCAATAAAGTTCATCATCAATCATCAACGCCACTTTCTTTCTTTTATGATCATCTCGAAATTTATTTAGGAACAACGGAGACACAGTCTCAAACTACGGCACACCACTAAGACATAGGCAAGTACGTAGCAAAATATCCAATAACCAGAATAGATATAGGATAAAACAATGCCCGAGTACGCTGCGGGCGGTGGAAACAATGTATCAGATAAATCAATAGCTGTGCCGTTTTTTAAGTTCACAAGCGTTTCAAACGACTCGTGTGCATACATAGTCTCATATATCCCTGCTAGAATAACAGCGGCATAATGCAATGAAATGCACAAAAAGGGCACAATTAACCTCATGATCATCATCTCAGCTAGCAAAAAACCCACGGTAGTCCTACAATTATTGGCAGGAATGGAAATGGGAGGAAATGAGCTTCTGCCACAATAACCAGACGAGTTGGCACAAGGTTTCATAATCAGATATTCCTTCTGTTATGGCTACATTGGCTACCAATCCGGACCGTGGATGGTAGCTTCGGAATGTAATGGGTCGGCGACACTAAAGCATCATCAAACGGATTTTGAGCAATAATATACATTCTGACAAGAATATCCAAACTAATTTCGTGCTCGACTTTACTAGAGACACGCGCTATCAATCAATCTTACTTTATTCAGTCACGCACAATGTAATATTTTCTCCAAAGTCATAACCATGGTTTGGTAAGCAAAAGAGCCTTTCATGAACCTAATCGGATCACTCCTAATTCGGCACACCGTCACACAAATTCTAGTCCATTGTGTGCCAATCTACATGACAATGCTGTAAGCACAACTGCTCCAAATTTGGGCGGCACAATCCAGCTTTTTGTGAATAAATGTAAGCAATTATGACCAGACAAGAACAGGCGCGCATCTCATAATTGATGTAATTTATAAAAAGGACAATCATCTTTAAAAGGAAAGTGTCTTCCTGCAAGAGTTTCGCTGTTTTTTTTTTTCGATGTTTCGATGTTTTTTTTAAAGTGCAGCACAACGTAGCTTATGTTACTAGAGCCCATATGTTAACTTTTTTACTATAGCAGAGAAGTAACTTTGTGCAGTGGAATTTTATCAGGCCATTCTCAGGGATATACCGGTCGAGACAATGGCTAAGGAACCACAGTTGAGCTCAACGTCGCCTCACGTGAGTTTCAAACATCGGATACCCACCCACAGAAAAGCAGGGCAGTAAATAAGAGTCTATAATTACGACCTCGCCAGCTATGCTGTCAGATCTGTGTGGTATTAGTGAACGCAGAGATTGTGAGCGATCAGGGTTTTTCAATGTGGCTATGGGATGAAGGGATTGTAGGAGTGAGGAGTTATGTGTGAAAGGTGTGAAAGGTGTGAATGTAGGTATGACAACTGATAGGTGTGTGTGGAGACTACCACCTAGTGTGCCGGGGCCGTAAGATGCTATTGGTACTTATAAATATGACGATTTATAAGAGTTTTGTGATGAAACCTACCTAAATAATGTTCCTTTTTAGTTTGTCTACCAGGACGGGAGATTACTATAACCCACGAAGTGAAAATAAGACTAATGCAATATGGGTAGCTATGCATGTAATATAGATAACTTTAGATCCCGCTCAAAGTTGTTTATAAAAGTATAACGAACTACGCGGCAATAGGGAATTTGCAACTGCAACCAAAATCAAAAAATCAAAATCATATTTATTCGTGAATCATGCGTTTACACACAGATTATGTATGCAGGATGTTATTAATAGCATATAAGTACGTTCATGTTTTGCCTTCTGTGGCGTACAAATTATATAAAACTAGTGGCCCGCCCCGGCTTCGCCCGTGCAAAGCGGGGGTGTGTTATACATATAAACCTTCCTCGTGAACCACTCTATCTAATAAAAAAAAACCGCTTCAAAATCCGTTGCCTAGTTTTAAAGATTTAAGCATACATAGGGACGGACAGAAAACATCGACTTTGTTTTATACTATGTAGTGATAGTGAAAATACATACAAAAATTTAAAAATTATACTCATGTCAAAATTATAATCATTTATAATATGTCCAAGCGATATATTATGATGTCAAATTGATATAAGCATAAAAAAATAAGTCAAATAAAATTCATTACTTAAATAATCAGTCCAGGAAATATAGAAATATCAAATTGTGTCGGTCAAAAACTCACTTATATGATAATAGCATTTGTCTGTTAGCAGCTTTTGCAATTGCTTTTTAAACAATGTTGTATTCAAATTTTTATATGACTGTGGTATTTTATTATACATGTTGCGCCATGCAGCAAATGCTCTTTTGCATATGCGTAGTTTTTGCAGAGTGCACGCGTAGTTTACTGTTGTCACGTCTGTTCATTCATTCATTTCAAAAGTTCTTTATTATCATAACAATATTACATAATATACATTACAGCTCAGTGTACGTTAGAATCCTAAGCGTAAGTAAACATGAGTAATAAATTTATAGTTTAGTAAGTCGTAACTTAATTAAAACCTTAAATCATAGATACTAGCTAGCTTATATAAATCATATGCACTTACGTAGTTCCAAAATAAGGTGATCGTAGTTAGGTGTCCCCGATTTTGTAAATTTTTGACGAAATTTACAATTTTTTCTAAGTAATGTATAACCAAAAAGAAAAAAGGAGTTTGGTACTGATATACCGTATGAATGTACTAGGTCCTGCTAGGGTTTTAATAAAAAGAATAGGACGCGAGCTACTCTTAGCGGGCGCAAATAATTTTAAACGCAGGTAGCATGCAAAAAATAAACAGCCTGCGCGAGCGACGATATTGTGTGTAATTTCTCGGTGTTTTAATGCACCTAGCAACAGGTAATGCGTTCGCTTATCGCTATGAGCGAGTGACGTCAGTCGGGCTGCAACACGTAGTGATGGGGCAGGCGGTATGTACGATAGTTATCGACGTATGGTAGATCATGTAATCGACTTTTTCCTATTTTTGAAATGAGTTTATTTGGATGATTAATGTTTTTGTATAAGTAGAATCGTTTCGATAAGTTTAAGATAAATTGTTTAATGAATGGTAATTTAATATGATGATGGAACTTTTTCAAGTTTGTGTAAAATGCGGTGTTGTAAGAGATTTTAATTGCTTTATTTTGAATAACTTGGATTTTATTGTAATTTGAGTTACATGTGCTGCTCCAGACCGGGCAAGCATAAGTTAATATAGGTCTTATTAAGGTAGTATAAATTAATATTTTTATTTTGCTACTTAGGCTAGATTTTCTGCTAAAGATAGGTTTAAGAGCGTTCATGGCTTTCAACGCCTTATGAGTCGATAAAACTACATGCTTTGACCAGTTTAATTTTTTGTCAAGTGTAACACCCAGGTATTTGACAGAGTCACTCCAGGGGATGGTATGATTTTTAATATTAAGACATCTAACCGGCAAAGTCCTACTTCTTGAGAACATGATAGCTTCCGTCTTGGCTTCGTTTAATTTTAGTTTCCACCTATTAAAGTATTCGCTAAGTAAATCGATAGACATCTGTAGCCTTCTGATAACTATATCCGGATCTGGCGATGATGATAGTGAAGCAGTATCATCAGCATAGCAAGCTAGGGTGGTACGAGGTTGAATGGGTATATCGTTGATGTACAGCAGAAATAAACAGGGGCCTAATATTGATCCCTGTGGTACACCTGCAGGTATACTCTGGGATTTCGATACTGTATTGCCGATATGGACTCTAAAATGTCGATCAGTTAAATATGATTGTACTAATTTAATTAAGTTAACGGGGATTTGAGATTTCAGCATTTTATGAAGTAACCCGGAATGCCAGACCGTATCGAATGCCTTTTCAAGGTCAAGTAAAAACAGGCCCGTATGATTTCTTAAGTTAAGATTATGAGCAGCTGTTTCAGCTACTCTTGCCAACTGTTGTACTGTTGAGTGTGAACTACGGAACCCGAACTGTTCAGGTATTATTGTGGTTTCACAAGCGAGGAGAAGGCGCCTGAGAATTGTTTTTTCAAACAGTTTGCCTAAACTGGGCAAGAGACTAATAGGACGATAGTTTGTGGCCTTTGTGGAGTCTTTGCCAGATTTGTGAATTGCGATCACTTTAGCTTCTTTCCACAATGCCGGAAAGTAACCGTGACGCAAGCAAGCATTAAAGATTCTAGCTAGCTCAATAAAAGCTTTAAAGGGTAATTTTTTTAAGAGATAGTTATTTATTCCGTCAATTCCAGGGGCCTTGTGCATTTTTAAACTACGGATCAATTTTGATATTTCAGAAGGCCGGGTAGGATGTTTTAATTCTGCACTTGAATGTGAATTTATGTCTTGCATTGACTGCGCAACTAATGAGTCATGATCACTTGTCCAGTTACGAGTCAGACACATATTTTGGTGGAAGGCAAGAGCCAGCTCTTCACACTTTTCTTGAGTGTTTGAGATGGATACGTTATCAGATCGTTTAAGAGTAGGAATAGCCGGAGGTTGGGGTTTTATACTTTTTACTAAACGCCAGAGATCTGGGCCGGGATTATCAACTTGCGACAGTTTATGTTGCCATATTTCGTCTTTATAAGCAATGATACGTCTATTAATATCTTGTTGGAGACATTTGATTCGCAATTGGATTTGCTTCTTAACTGTCAAATCTTGGACTGTTTGCCTTGACCGTCTTAATTTGTTCTTAATTCTGATAAAACGCTTTATAGTCCTAGGTAGGGCACCACCTAATTTAAGGTCGTTGGCGACAGGTACAGACCGATCTCTACTCTGTTTGATGCAGTCCTGCAGATTTTCTACGGCATGATCGATTTCACTAATACTGGAGTAAAAATGTGAGGATAACGAAATATTATTGTTAATATAGGTCTTAAAAGACTTCCAATCAGCTTTATCATACACGAATCTACTCTTATTAATGTGAATATTTGATGGAGTTTGCAAAGTGAAAAGAACTGGTAAGTGATTAGAAGATAGTGCGTTAATAGTTTGTATGTTTGCAATGTGATGTATTCCTTTAGCCAGTAACAGATCAGGCAACGTTGGACGGAGCTCAGGGCGGTAATGCACTAGAGTGGGAGACAATGGAGCATGAATAACAAAGTCGTTGGAAAGCATGTGCCGGTAAAGCTTTATGCCATGTGTGTTATTAACCTGTCCGTACCAGTAACTGTGCCTGGCGTTTAAATCCCCCATGATCAGTACATGTTTACCGACGTTGAAAAGGAGGTCTATGTCATTGATTATTAATGGGAGATTAGGTGATTGGTAAATAGAGAAGAGAGTGTATTTGCAGTTGGAGATTGATAACTCAATACCAACGGCTTCCAAATTATAAGTTAGTGGGGCTTTAACACAATTATGAGGTATATCGCGCTTAACAAAAATTGCAACGCCCTGACCTCGTCCATTAGGGTGCCTGTCCTGTCGATAACAAATATAGCCAGGCACAAAAATGTTGATATTACTAGTGAGTTTCGTTTCGCATATGGCTAAAACATCAACCCTGTAATCGGTTTCTAATAAGTCAGTTAGTTCATGTTGCTTGTTCTGCAGACCATCAGCATTCCAGTATAAAATATTTAATTCAGACATATTTACCAAAATGGGTCAGAACTAAGATCACCTTATCCATCAGAGTCGAGCACGATGAAAACTTGTGTTTTAAAGATTTAGCTATAGATAAAATTGAAATAATTTCAGCTGTTACGGTGTCGTCATTCTTCTGCGTATCTTCGAGCAATGCTTGACATTCTGAGGCTTGATCGTCATTGCCGTGTCGAGCAGATTTGGTTAGGGTCCTAGAAGAGCCCGATGCCACACGAGCCCAGCTGCGTCCATCAACTGCACATTTTTTGAGGTTGCTCTGAGATGCTATAGATATTGAGGGTGGTGGTTGATGTTTATGTTGGAACCGGGTGCTAGTTTCCATATATTTGGTGCGTACTTTGCATTTGCTGTAGTTTGCAGGATGATCTTCTTCGCAGTTGCAGCATTTAGCTGGCGTGGTTCGCTCTTTTTTTGGACAGAGCTTTGTCTCGTGGTTCTCTGTGCACTTCACACAACGAGCAGGATGGTTACAATTTCGGGAGGCGTGCCCAAAGCGTTGGCAACGGAAACATTGAGTGACAATTGTATTTTTTGGATTGAATCTTTCTATGTGTACGACACATTGGCAGAGCATTTTAATTTGGCGAAATTTAGATATATCTGTCCCTGCAGCCAGGCTGATGAGGAATACTGGATATGCATTAGAATTTTTATTCGACTGCAGTGTTGTTATAGCTGTACAATTATATCCTAGAGCAGCTAATTCTGTTTTCAAGGAGTCTTCAGCCGTTGCTGGTAAGCCCTTAATCACTGTTTTATAAGGTTTCTCATCCTTGCGACTGAAAGTATGGAAAGAAACATTTTCGACACGCAGGCCGTCTTTCAAAGATGCGTGACCTTCACTGTTGTGGCAGAGAATTGCAACTTTGTTGTTACGCTGGTACTTCATGTGAAATGCCTTAGTAAATTTGGCTACGGTGGATTTGATGTGTTCGTGCGTCCAATCCGCTTGAATATCGATAAAGATGGGAGGGATGTTTGTTACTCTGGGCTTGGTGCTCGTTTGAGGCGCCAAGAACTGGAATGCTTCATGGCTGCCATCGGTGGGCAAATTCTTAAAACGATTTTCAAGCTGAATATCATTTTGAGTACCTTGTGTTCGTGGCTTCATCAATTTTCTTGGTATTTGCCAACCGGCGACATCTTCAGCAGGTCTTTTAGCCGACAGGCTTTCTGTCGATGAGGATCGATAAACGAATTTATCCATTTGGGTAGATCACCATCACTAGTACTGTGTCGGTACCGATAGCGAGACGGATAGAGTAACACCGAACTATGGATGTCGCACGCACGACTGTCCGCTAACGGACGCGGTCGCTGAATGATGACGCTGACTGATGAATCCGTCGGTTTTAAGTTGAACATGGCCCGAATGCACCTCTTCTGAGCCTTAAAAGCTATATCTTTGTTTGTAGAATTTCCCCAGAATATAATACCATAACGTAGCAGTGATGCCACCAATCCATAATATGCAGTTAATATAGCATCTGTGTTGAGTTCTGGGGAAAGTTTGTACAGTGCGTATGAAGAGGAGCTTATTCTTTTGCACAAATATTCAATGTGAGCCTTCCAGTTAAGTTTTTTGTCGATCATAACACCAAGGAATTTTATAGAATAAACTTCATCAAGTACCGTGTCATTGTATGCAGCTTTGATTTCATTTACAGTTTGTGCCCGTTTGCTGAAATGCATAATACTTCATCATCATCATCAGCCTATTTCAGTCCACTGCTGGACGTAGGCCTCCCCCATGGCTCGCCACTGAACCCGGTCTTCGGTTCTATGCATCCAGTTGCTGCCGGCTGCCCGTCGTAGATCGTCGCTCCATCTAGCAGGGGGGCGTCCCACCCTACGTTTGCCAGTACGTGGTCTCCACTGTAGCACCCGTTTGCCCCAGCGGCCGTCAGTTCTACGACAGATGTGGCCAGCCCATTGCCACTTCAGCTTGCTAATCCTATGGGCTATGTCGATGACACGCGTTCTCGCTCGGATGACTTCATTACGAATTCTATCTCGTAGCGAGACACCGAGCATAGCCCGCTCCATAGCTCGCTGAGCGACTTTCAGCTGATGGACTAGCCGCACCGTCAGTGTCCACGTTTCAGCACCGTAGGTTAGTACGGGTAGGACGCACTGATTGAAGACTTTAGTCTTCAGACTCTGCGGTATGGGCGACGAAAAGACCTGACGAAGTTTCCCAAATGCTGCCCAGCCCAACTGAATCCTTCTGGCTACCTCCTTCTCGAAGTTGTTTCGTCCTAACTGCAGACACTGCCCGAGGTAGATGTATTCCGAAACAACTTCAAGTGGAGTACCATCAATGCTGATTGGCCCCGGACTGACATGTTCATTGAACATAACCTTGGTTTTATCCAAGTTCATTCCGAGACCAACCCGCTTGGATGCAGTGTCAAGGCTGTCCAGCATTTGTTGAAGATCCTGCAGCGATTCTGCCATGATGACAATATCATCGGCGAAGCGCAGATGGGAGATGTACTCGCCGTTAACATTAATGCCCCGTCCTTTCCAGTCCAGTGTCTTGAAGACGTCCTCCAATGCGGTTGTAAACAGTTTCGGGGATATGACATCCCCCTGTCTTACACCTCTGCACAATTGGATTAGTCTTGTCTGGTCTTCCTGTACTTGGACGGTCATTGATGCAGCGGCGTAAAGGCATCTCAGCGCTTCTATATATCGCCAGTCAACTTGGCACCGCTGCAAGGATTCCAGAACAGCCCAGGTTTCGATAGAATCAAAGGCCTTCTCATAGTCCACGAATGCTAGACACAGCGGCCGATTATACTCTTCGGTTTTCTGTATAATCTGCCGCATTGTGTGGATGTGGTCTATGGTGCCAAATCCTCTCCGAAACCCGGCCTGCTCCGGTGGTTGGAAGTCGTCAAGTCTTTTTGCCAGACGGTTCGTGATGACTCTCGAAAACAGCTTATATACGTGGCTCAAGAGCGAGATGGGCCTATAATTCTTGAGAAGTGTCCTGTCTCCTTTCTTGAAGAACAAGACTACTATGCTCTTGCTCCACGCATTAGGAGTTCTCCCAGAGAATAGAACGGTGTTGAAAATGCGTCGGAGCTGTCTGATTACAGGTAACCCACCTGCTTTCAGTAGCTCCGACGTAACTCCGTCCTCCCCCGGGGCTTTTCCATTGTTAAGCTGTCTGAGAGCCAACTCGATTTCGTCAAGGCTGACTTCCGGCAGCTCATCTGTGTAGTGGCGGGACAACGTAGCTCTGGATCTGTAGAAGCGGGTGATGGCTGTGGAGTATTTGAAGCGTATAGACGAACATACAAACTCTCCACTTCCTTGACTATCTCCGGTTTAGATGAGACGACATTGCCGTTGGTGGTCGTGATCTTACTCAGACGGCTCCTCCCAAGACGTTGCGCGAACACTTTGGACCCCCGATTTTGCTCAATCGCTTCCTGTATTTTTTGCGTATTGGCGCGTCGGAGGTCACGGCGTATCAGTGTCCTGATTTTCTTGTGGAGGGCCCTCTTTTCGGATGTTGTGGCGCTGGTATTTTGCCGTCTATGATCCATAAGCCGGAGAGTCTCAGTAGATAGTTTCGATGCCCGTCCATATTGCTTCCTCGCACAGAGCTTCCTTCCCTCGTCCTTAATTATTTGGACTACGTTGTCCAGATCCTCGTCAACGCTCATTGTAGTTTCCAGAGCAGCGAACCGGTTCTGAAGTTCCAGCTGGAACTTTTCGGAATCGCTGGCCACTTGATGCAGGTTGGGTCGGAGTATAGACTTCATCAGCCGTCTGCGTTCAAGCTTGAAGTCTATATTCAGGGTGCCTCGTACAAGTCGGTGGTCACTGCCGGTATTTACCCTGTTGACCACAGAGACATCCCTGAATATATACTTCTTGTCCGTCATGATGAAGTCTATCTCGTTTTTCGTCACAGTGTCGGGGCTTTGCCAGGTCCACTTCCTTTGGGGCTTTTTCTTAAAGAATGAATTCATTAAGAATAGCCCCTCGCGTTCTAGGAAGTTGACCAGCATTTGCCCCCTGTGGTTCCTACATCCGTAGCCATGCGATCCGACTGCCGATTCGCCGCAACTTTGTACTCCCACTTTGGCGTTGAAGTCCCCCATGACAACATTGAAGTGAGCCTTAGTGGTATTATGCAGAGCCCTGTGCACGTCGTCATACACAATTTCCACTTCGTCGTCCGAGTATGTCGACGTTGGTGCATACACTTGCACCACTTTGAGGGAATACCTCTCGGTGAGCTTTAGAATGAGGTATGCAACCCGCGCCGACACACTAGATATCTCAACAATGTTGCCCTTGAGGGCCTTATTGACGAGGAATCCCACTCCACCTTGTGAGGATTGTTCTCCTTCTCGAAAGTAGAACAGATGGCCCGATTCCAGAGTAATGGTGTCCTCCCCCTCTCTACGGACTTCACATAACCCTAGAACGTGCCATCTTATATTGTTCAGTTCTACTTCGAGCTCCTCAAGATGTTCGTCCAGCCGCATCGTTCGTCCGTTGTACGTCGCCATGGTCAGTTGGTGGTGGTAGCTATCCGTAGCCCGGGGATTCTTAGCACCCCCCGCCTTACCGTTACCACGGCCGCTACCGTGGCCGGGGATAGTAAGGCTACCGGGAACTGGGGGCCGTTGCATATATGTGTTTGCCATATGGGGGGTTATGCCATAATCGCCACGCTTGGCAGGCGGGTTGGCGATCGCAGTAACGGATGGTGTGTTTTTGGACAGAACGTCGCTGCTGCCCAACGTCTGTTGTCCCTTAGTCGCCTCTTACGACACCCACGGGAAGATATGGGGTGGTAGAATTCTTACTCCGCTACCACACGGACAATACTAATACAAACAATACTTGTCTTTTGTAAATTAACTTTCGAATTATTCCTATCTAGCCATGTTATTATTGATGTCAATGTTTTATTTATGTCGTATTCATATGTCTTTATTTTTACATTCTATAGTCACTGTGCTATCATCCGCAAAGAGAGTCATGGGGTGGTCAATACATCTCGGTAGGTCATTAATATACAAAATAAATAATAGAGGTCCCAGAACGCTTCCTTGAGGGACACCGTAATGAGGTAATCGTTCGTCCGATAGGTAAATATCTTCCCTCTTGGTGTTAATATTGATTTTGGTGATTTCTGTGCATTGTTTTCTATTGGTTAGATACGATTGAATAAGATTCAAGATGGTACCGCGTATGCCGTAGGTTTCTAGTTTCTGCAATAAAACGTTTAGGTTTACATAATCAAAAGCTTGCGTATCACAGAAGATGGCCCACACACGTATTCTCCTGTCAACATTCATTAATACCCTATGCAAAAAGTCATAAACTGCCATATTAATATTCTTTTTCTTTCTAAAACCCTTTTGTTCGTCACTGAGGATATAACGTTTTTCTAGATATGAATATAATTCTTTAAACAAATAGTTTTCAAAACTTTTCGATGAAACAGGAACTAAGGATATGGGATAGACCCATATCCTTAGTTCCTGTTTCACCAAAAAAAACTGTAAACAAGACATGGCTAACTATAGAGTTAGCCATGTCTTGTTTACAGTTTTTTTTAAATAACGGTTTTACTATGGATACTTTTAAGGCATCTGGGTATTTACCTGAACAGATTGATAGATTAAGAATATAACTTAAGTGGGCACTAATTGCTTCTGATACGTATTTGACAACTCTTGTGGAACGACGATACAGTATCTCATTTTGGCAACTTCCTGCGCTCTCGTCCGGTCACAATTGTCAATTACTGAGAAGAATTTCTTTATTGGCGTATGTGTTGATGCTCCACGGCGAAACATTTAGTCAGGACAAAAATTGCAATAAGTTAAGCACTGTTCACTGTAAACGTCACCAAGTAACGCGTAGTTCTCTTTATGTTGATTTAGAAAAACTGTTACAAGCTTATCCTGGAGATCCGATGTCAGAACTGATTGGTCCTTATACCAATGTAATTGTTAACTGGCTCATAAACTGCCTCATAAATAGCCATTTATTTATTAACGCATAAAATTTTAGGTACTGATGGATCAACCGCAGCGCCAAACCCACTGGACGTAGTGGTACTACAAATTTGGTTATTCCTTCCACGATTAAAGCACCAGGTTTGAATAAATTTGGAAAAATACAAACCCGAGAGTAAAGAGAAGAAAATCATTTGTAGTTGACAGTTATTTGCATGAAAAACAAACCAAATAACTGTCGTTCTCGTTGTGTTTATCAAAATTTCACCCCAAATACGGAAGAAGTTATGATCATTATTTTTTGGAGCATAGATTTGAAACCGACGCGGGCAAAATTGCGCGTTGCACGCTAGTCTTTGATAAAATAACACAAGACAAGAAATAAATCACTATCACTATCACTACATAGTATAAAACAAAGTCGCTGTCGTCTGTCCGTCCCTATGTATGCTTAAATCTTTAAAACTACGCAACGGATTTTGAAGCGGTTTTTTAATAGATAGAGTGATTCAAGAGGTAGGTTTATAAATATAATACATGCATAATACTGTAGAGAAACCCTGATAAATTTAGATGTTCATCATTGCACCCGTGCGAAGCTGGGGCGGGTCGCTAGTTTCATCATCATCATTTCAGCCAAAAGACGTCCACTGCTGGACATAGGCCTCCCCCAAGGATCTCCACAAATGCCGGCCCTGGGCCGCCCGCATCCACTGCTTTCCGGCGACCTTAACCAGGTCGTCGGTCCACCGTGTGGGAGGCTTACCAGTACTGCGCCTTCCAGAACGCGGTCGCCACTTGAGGACTTTTCTGCCCCATCGGGCGTCGGTCCTGCGAGCTATGTGCCCTGCCCACTGCTACTGCCACTTAAGTTTGGCAATCCGGTGGGCTATGTCGGTGACCCTGGTATTCCAGCGTATCTCCTCATTTCTGTTTCGATCTCGCAGGGAAACTCCGAGCATAGCCCTCTTCATTGCCCTTTGCTCGCCTCGCTATTTATGTAGATTTCCGACTATAGGTGTAAACATAAACGCTAGCTATAATACAAGTGAAGACGATATGGTATCAGACGAACGATTACAAAACACGAAGTTCAGGTGACGCGTGGGCGTGTCGACTGGTAGATAAGTAGTAGGGATCAAGGATCAAAGTGTAGACGGGGTGAACATTTGCATTCCAATAAATATACAGAGAGGCGACAAATTTGGAGAAACGAAGATCGTATTTTCAATGGATTTAGTAACAAAGTTGAAGGAGATAAATTGCATACTACAGGAATGATTTTCTTCTCTTTCTGGACAGTAAAGATGTGTATTCTTTATTACTAGTTTAATGCGGATTGAGTTCCCAAGTATGCAAGGTACATTAAAATTCTCTCTTACCTTCCTTACCCAACCCGATGGTGACGGTGATTCTAGATTCTAGAGAAAATAAATTAACCCCCAACACATGAGGCCAACGACGGCTCCTATAGCCTAACGTATGATCGGCCTGCAATATATCTAAACATATTTCTGCAAGACGAATATAGACGAGACGATTTAGAATAACAAAAAAAAATATCTTTTACTTCTTTCTGGAAATCATGGTAAACACGGATTCCTATGATAAAAGCCAATCCATAACAGTTATTATGCCATAGCTATCTTTTAAATGTTTTTGTTTTTGCCATATCTGCTTAGCATATTACGTCATCTGAATGGAAGTAATATAGAGCTGTGAACGATTATATTGGGTCCAAAACTTATAGCTTAGAGATTTGGGCAATTGATAAATGTTCTGCGTATTTGTTTTGTTTGACAATACAATATTATGGTGGCACTTGACATGTCTATTCCTATTCGGTATTTGTTTTCACTATTCATGTTTGCGTTATGATCTTCCGAAACGTGCGAAGGAAGGTTTTATTACTCTTTTTTTAAGTGGAGAAACCCTTTTGTCTGTCCTGTCCAACACAATACGAAGAGGCAGAAAGATCCACGCTCTTGGAAGCTTAGTGAACCGCACGGTAGACCGACGACCTAGTTAAGGTCACCAGAATCCAATGGAAGCGGGTGGCTCAGGACCGGTTTTTATGGAAATCCATGGAACTATGCCCAGCGGTGGGCTTCTATTGACTGATATGATGATGATAATGATGATAAAACAAGAAGTAGTTGTTTTTCTTTGGATTTATAAACCGATATTGGCATAAATGAAATTTTAATAGCAATTAACCTTTTGCCACAGATCAATTCCAAACAAAGATCAGAGGTCGTTTCGACGAGCGTTTAATATTCTATTTTTGTTTAGTTAAACAACCGTTTTTATGTAAATCATCGGAGTAAATGTTTTTATACTAGACTACTGAATTCACGAAAGATGTATAATGAATGAAATAATATATTACACCAATACATGTAAGCTAATAAAAAAAAATATGTCTTAAAAATATTTATACATATTTATAAATAAAAATAGTTTATTGCGTTAACGAATTTGGAACACAACATGTCATCACCCAATTCCATCCGGAGGGCGTCTATCACTCTCGAGATGTCGCAAGTACTAAAGAAGAAGTCGTTCTTTTACGCAAAGACTACAGAATGGAATTTAATGAAACGATTTATTTTGGGGAATTTACCTTGTGTCCTAAACCCTAAACCCGAACCCTGCCCTTAAAAGGCAGCAAAGCCCGAGCAATTGTAAGTTATTAATTCTTGTAAAAAATCATTTTTATCAAATTATTTTACAAGGATTTTCATTCGTCCAGACCTTTTGAAGCGATAATATGCCAAATGTTTAGTAAGAACTTTTTAATTTAGCCAATTACGTATTTCGACACCAAAATTGTGTTGGATGTCACTTCAATAGAAAACAGCAGACTTAAAGGCCTGTTATGATAGATAGCACATACCGATGACCTGGTTAGGGTCACCGGAAAGGAAACCCTTGGGAGATGTCCACAAAGGCTGGTTCAGAGTCGCCAGTATCCCTCGGATTCCGGCGACCCATGACAATGTCCAGTAATTGTTCTGGCTGAAATTATGGTGTTGGTGAAAATAAACCGTTTTACGCACATAGTAGACACGTTGTAAACTTTAATCCGAGTTTCAACTGCGTAGCGCGACGTTAACCTAAGCACTTAATAACAGGTTAGTAATGGATTGCTAACTGCTTAGATATTTATGAAACCTCTAATGACACGTTATTGACACAGATGCGACAAATGACATGAACAATCGTCAGGTAAATAGCGCTGATTATAGTCTTGAAGAAAGATATCACTGGCATACTTTACGTACCTACTCTACAAAAAACTGTACTGGTTACGTGGGAAACATTCTGCTTTAGCAGTACAGAATAAATTACTCCTTTAAGGACAAGTCCTAGCACCCGTATGGACTTAAGGTCTGGGCAAACAGCGGACGGGGCGGGACGGCGACGCGACGCTGGCGGGACGTGAAGAGTTGTAATGTATTAGTTAATGTAGAATAGGTCACATAGAGCCGTCGCGCTCGGCGCGAGAGTAGCGGTCGCGTCGCGTCGGCTCTGTGTGACATATTCTACATTAACTAATACATTACAACTCTTCACGTCCCGCCAGCGTCGCGTCGCCGTCCCGCCCCGTCCGCTGTTTGCCCAGACCTTTACGGTATACAACTCCGGTGTTGTATCAAAATAGTTATGTGCAAATCGTACAAAGATTTCAAAACAAAGTACTAAGGGGTATAGTTAACGCACCGTGGTATATCAGAACACATGACCTCTACCGGGACCTGAAAGTGGACTTTGTTGTAAAGTGTAATAAAGAAACTGGCTGAAGCGCATGACCATAGGCTGCATCACCATGTGAATGTTGAGGCTATCCAGCCCCTCGACACCAGACGTTTAAAAAGGACTAAATCTTTCAGACTAGTGTAGTGAATAATGGTGATCCATATGGTACATCGTCGTTTCAGCCCCCACAACTGTGTCGGATGCCCGACACAATCCCGATCCAAATTCATTGAAGGAAATTTGCCCACTGTGCCACGCTGGCAATACGGGTTGGCACAGGGTTTGTATCAAGTTTTCCTTCTCATACGGCTGATCTGCCTCTCTCTTACGATCCTTTAGTCGCCTCTTCCGACAACCTCTGTATAGTGTGGGTTGGTGACATTCTGTAATCTAAATCCGTCACCACTGGGACAGTTCACTAATTACCGAGACCCTTCGACTCCGGAATCCATGTGAGAGGCCTAAGTCAAGCAGTAGACTTCTTTCAGCTGAAATGATGATGATGATACATCATCAAATATTCTTGACAACCCTGCTATAGAACATCCAGCGTTTGTGTGCGATAGAAAAGTTTGGCGTGCTCGTTGCCTCGCGACCCGCGACCTTACCCACTACGCGCCGCCCCCGGCCGACGTGGCCTGTGTGTGCGCATCTCATGACACGCCTCCACTCGCCAAATAGCTGTTAATTGGCCGCAAAAGATCCGTATCGTACAATGCGCGCATTCAAAATATTCATCATTATTAGGTTTTTATTTGTTTATAAATACTTTATACAAACAAAGTTACCATATTGCTAGCATATACATATATTATATACCTATGGTGGTGGTGTTTTGGGCCACCACCGGTCTAACCTGAACCCAAAGTCCAGCAGTATTTACGGAGCGATTGCAGCCCGCCCTCTGTCTGATACTCAACTAGTGGGACCGTTTTATTTACAATGTTTAGATGTTGTTGACGATGTTATAATGACAGCTGAGACCGATAGTTTAGTCTGGCCTCAGAAGCACAGAAGAGGTAAGAAGATATTATGTGATGGTTACCCATTCAACTGAGCAAGGCTTTGACTAGCCCGCACTTTAATTGCGTTTACCACTATTCGCTGAGCTATGATCGACTATTTCTGCTCGTCCAACATTCTTGTATCGTCACAATTAACAATTCGGAGAAATAAAGTTGGCAACCCTACTTTTTTGCACAAATGTCTAATGCAAACACTGTCTTAATGTATGTACACTCGGTCAATACCGACAAAATCGTCTAAGGTTCAAGACTAAATGTACAAAGCGAACCAAGTCGTTCTATTCGTTTCCACAAATGTAAATTGTCGCACACATAGAAACCAGTTTTATTAGTAGTCATTTTTGCAGACATAAATGAAAAATTAGTTCCGAGTATACTTCGGCACTTCTACAGTTATTTTATCATACCTCCTACGTGGATATTGAATATTGTAAGTGCGATTTGTTTGTACATCCCATTATCTCGTCAGCCAGAAAGATCCGGGCCAAACCGCTAAGGTATGATTTAGACAATTGTCGAGGCTCGGACGTGCGTAGATCTCGAATATCATGATGACTGTATTTCTGCATTAACGAAAGAGGCGCTAACACAATAGCTGGATCTAGTTTTCAGTATGGGGGTTACCAACATCTAAGTAAATGAGGTGTTTTATTCAAATAATTATGTCCTAAGAAACGAAAATCTTGTAAACTTCAACATCTATTTCCCAATCAGTCGCATGGTATGTGTGGCAGTCATTATAAATGTCAAGAAATCGGACAAATGTCCACTCATTACCGGAAACTGATATTGATATGAGAGAAGGGGACTTCATGACTGACCAGCGTGGCACAGTACTCTTTTCCTTACATATCACTGCAGAAGGCCCGAATCAAGACAATCGTTACGTTCAGCTCCACAGTCACAATCCTCTAGCCAGCCACAGCACCGAGTAAAACCCTATGAAACGTGAAGGCTTTGCAAAACCGACGGGTAATGTTTAAAATTCGTGCATGTCGGCGATGTGTGGCAAGTTCAGGGGAGCAAAGGCCGGGGTTACGCCTTGTAAGGCAGGCGTCACGATCGCCCCACACAATACGATTATGTGCCGCGCTGATACAAGACTAAGTTGGGAACGTTTGTTACCTAATCACGAACAAAGGCGAAGATAAATTTTGTTTTATTCAGAAATTATAATCACTGAAGACACAGTCCTTGTCTCGTAGGTTAAGTTTTAGACGAAGCAATGAATAAAGTCAGTCGGGTTACAACGCTGTGTTGGTCATCAATCTAGATCAATCTATGGGCCACCAAATGAGGTGGGTAGGACAAAAGATCAGTGTCCTGTTATAGTTATTGTCTGAATGTCGTCCCTTATTCTACAGAATGGTGAAAATCCTACAAAGGTTTATATACCAATTATTTGAAAAACAAATGCTTTATATTAAAAACCGCAGACTTTACTTTGTCCATTAAAACATAATAAGGGTGTGGCCAGTGTCAACACTTTAACGAGTTTCCAGCTGATAAAGCCGTACACTTCCTTGCATTTGCTGATAAAATTGGCAATGTGCTAAGGTCAAAAATTAAAATTACCTATTCTTAGGAGGCAGTGCAGAGATTTCCAATCTGGGTTCAGAGAAACGTAAGGGTTCCGTAAAATAGTTATCAGGATTCCGCCAAATTACTTAGCGCAAAATATGTGATGAGATGGACCCATACTTTTATGTAAATAGGTAGGAATATCTGAATGAGTTTTGTGTTGCTGTAAGTAGTGAATACCCTGAAATAGCCAAATAAGGCCATCTTGACATTGCTCTCATTCGTCACAACGTATCATCGTGAAGTCTCAACAAAAAACAAATACAGGCCATGATTGGATGCTACCCCAGATATACAGACAAAATAAAAAGCAATTATTCATAAAACAATTTCTTTCTTCACATAAAAACTTTAAGTTAAGAATAATGTGTTTCCATTATATTACACATTTCTAAACAAGAATGTTCCTTTAAATAACCTCAGTGTTAATTTGTAATCATTTGATATGGGGTTCCATAAAATAAAAGGCATTTGGTTGGTGTTCCGTTATCTTTTAGGTTTATGAACCCCTTCCCTAGTGGATTGTCTGGGAGGCATGTACTCTGCATTAAAAACAACATCTGGCTCAGCCCGACGTTGTGAGGATAACTATCACGTCATATCGTCTGACCAGGAACAGCAGGAGGAGCAGGCTCTATGGCAGTCGATACACGAAGACAATAATGTAAAAAACTGAGAAATGGTCTCAACAAATGATTACCAGTAACACTAGCTGCGACCAGTAGCAATTAACTGTATGAGCCTCGCGATTCTTGCTTGATATGTTAACAAATGCTTTGTATAGAGAAATATTATATCTGAGGAAATATCTATCTACCTATAAAAATCAGCCGTTCCATGCCATTTTATATAAATCAAAAGTTTATACATATAAAATTGAAATAAATATTCACATCTGATTTTAATTTGATAGGATCGACATCTATTTAATAAAGATAATTTACGCGGGTTCAATTTAAAAATCAATTAAAAGTCAATTTATAAGGTAGTATGGTTAATATTATATCTTTTACACTATCAAGGTCGGAAATCGGGATCTGGTATACGTGAGCGAAGCCTGAGGCAGCAGCTAAGTATGGCTAATGATTATTCCTTTTACTACAGAATAACATGAAGAGTTTGTGTTTAATGACAATGGAGGTGGTAGGTCGAAAGAGGGCGAGATGACGTCACTGAGAGCGGGTTATCGCGGGGTCTTAAAACCTGACCCCAAAAGATATCGGAGCAACAGAGCTTCTTTCAGTGATTATTTACAGCCTATAAGGTTACCAACTCCGTGTAGATGTGAATAGAATAGAATGTTTTTCTTGTTTCCATTATACACTCCAATATTACCAATTCTCCGTTTCCCAATTCTATCGGGCTCTAGTGCTGACCCAAATCTATTCCCTGCCATGACATAACTATCAGTAGGTATTTAGAAGGGACATTATACAACGTATTTTATACCCCACTGGCTGTTACCCGCGACTTCATCCACCGTTTTCATCCAAATACAGACAGTAAAAGTAGGTTATTTTAATATTACAAACGGTTCTGACGGATTTAGAATAAATAGTGTCACTACCCCATTCCATACTGAGGGTGTCGTAAGAACCAACAAGAAAAGGAAAACTTGACACGAAACCCTGTGCCAACACGTTTAGCCACACCCAGACTCAGTGCAAGAGCCTCTGGTTTACAAGAAACACTTGCCCGACCTCGGAATCGAACAGTGATCCAACGACGGCACATTCAACCCAACCTACAAACACAACGCAGTATGGCACTTTCTTTGGAAATTGGCCACAAATCCTGACTCCATCACTCGAGTCCCACAGTACAACCATCCTACGCAAATTCTACCCAGAATTATGCCAATGATTGCACATCAGGCTATTAAGCCCCCAAGCCAACACGGTACCTTGTATCAGATATTCACCGATGTAATACAGCGAATGGAGCGATTTATCAACGCTTTGACAATGACGGATTATGGAGAAATTCCTGACAATATCCCGGAGCCATAAAACCCGCGATCTTCCTTTAGAACTGCTACACACACATACAAACAATCTTAATTTTAATTATTTCTTAGGTTTTCGCGGTTATTACACATTGAAACTGCCGCAAAGCATTCGAAACATCGGGAAATAAATAATGTAATATACACGCGAAAAATATATTTTTAAGTTTCAAGTTTGTCTGTAAACCTATCTATGAGCGCTATGTAGTTATTTCGTTCTACACATACCCACTTAAATCATATCGCTTGAATAATTATGCTAAAATTAAATACATATTTCCCATTATCATTAAGTAAGCTTTTCTTAAAATACTCGTAGCTAGCTGCACTCAACGAAAACGACTATCTTTTAAAGTCCTGTAATTTGATACATACTTCTATTGGTATAAAATACTCGTCTGATGCCACCTAATTTGCATCAGACGAAATGTATTTAAAAAAGCAACGGGCACCTTTAGTGTTGTTGTATATTTTTAGTGACAAAATATTGTCTTTTTTTTCATTAAATTAATGTGGCTATGTGAACTTGGCACCCGACTTTTCCAAAATTATGTTTTTTTGTGTTTTTTAGATAGATTTGGGTAAGTAGTAGATAGTAGTAAAAATATTTTCGTTTGTAGTAATTCCAAAAAAAAAAAATAAAAAATGTTAAAAAAATTCCATCTCCCGAAATTGAAAAAATCAAATTTTTTTTTACTATTTATATTATTAATCGTATGTAGTGGATTGTAGTAAACTTTTTTTTGTTTGTAGTAAAACAGAAAAAATATGAAAAAATATTTTCATTTGAGCGTATTATATCATCACGATCTCGGTAACGAAAAATCGGTTTCCAAGGTAAAATCGATTATAATGAACGTCCAAAACCTCTAAGAAAGGTTCCCAGAGGTTAGTAGTGGACGAATTTTCGTTTGTAGTAAACGTATTTTATTAAAAAAGTGACTATCTTAAGAAGCACTCGTTTCGGCGTCGTTTACGTGAAATAACTCTAGTTTGCATAGAGATACGGTTACTACAAACCTCCTAATCTACTGCGAAAGGGTCCTAGAGGTTAGTAGTGAACGAATTTTCGATGGTAGTAAACAACTTTTTATAAAAAAAGTGACCATCTTAAAAAACACTCGTTTCGGCGTCGTTTACGTGATATAACTCTTGTTACAAAGGAGATACGGTTACTACAAACCTTCTAATCGACTGAGAAAGGGTCCTAGAGGTTAGTAGTGAACGAATTTTCGATTGTAGTAAACAACTTTTTATAAAAAAAGTGACCATCTTAAAAAACACTCGTTTCGGCGTCGTTTACGTGAAATAACTCTAGTTTGAATAGAGATACGGTTACTACAAACCTCCTAATCTACTGCGAAAGGGTCCTAGAGGTTAGTAGTGAACGAATTTTCGATTGTAGTAAACAACTTTTTATAAAAAAGTTACCATCTTAGAAAACACTCGTTTTGGCGACGTTTACGTGAAATAACTCTTGTTACAAAGGAGATACGGTTACTACAAACCTCCTAATCTACTGCGAAAGGGTCCTAGAGGTTAGTAGTGAACGAATTTTCGATTGTAGTAAACAACTTTTTATAAAAAAAGTGACCATCTTAAAAAACACTCGTTTCGGCGTCGTTTACGTGAAATAACTCTAGTTTGAATAGAGATACGGTTACTACAAACCTCCTAATCTACTGCGAAAGGGTCCTAGAGGTTAGTAGTGAACGAATTTTCGATTGTAGTAAACAACTTTTTATAAAAAAGTGACCATCTTAGAAAACACTCGTTTTGGCGACGTTTACGTGAAATAACTCTTGTTACAAAGGCGATACGGTTACTACAAACCTCCTAATCGACTGAGAAAGGGTCCTAGAGGTTAGTAGTGAACGAATTTTCGATTGTAGTAAACAACTTTTTATAAAAAAAGTGACCATCTTAAAAAACACTCGTTTTGGCGTCGTTTACGTGAAATAACTCTAGTTTGAATAGAGATACGGTTACTACAAACCTCCTAATCTACTGCGAAAGGGTCCTAGAGGTTAGTAGTGAACGAATTTTCGATTGTAGTAAACAACTTTTTATAAAAAAGTTACCATCTTAGAAAACACTCGTTTTGGCGACGTTTACGTGAAATAACTCTTGTTACAAAGGAGATACGGTTACTATAAACCTTCTAATCGACTGAGAAAGGGTCCTAGAGGTTAGTAGTGAACGAATTTTCGATTGTAGTAAACAACTTTTTATAAAAAAAGTGACCATCTTAAAAAACACTCGTTTCGGCGACGTTTACGTGAGATAACTCTAGTTTGAAAAGAGATACGGTTACTACAAACATCCTAGTCGACTGAGAAAGGGTCCTAGAGGTTAGTAGTGAACGAATTTTCGATTGTAGTAAACAACTTTTTATAAAAAAAGTGACCATCTTAAAAAACACTCGTTTTGGCGTCGTTTACGTGAAATAACTCTAGTTTGAATAGAGATACGGTTACTACAAACCTCCTAATCTACTGCGAAAGGGTCCTAGAGGTTAGTAGTGAACGAATTTTCGATTGTAGTAAACAACTTTTTATAAAAAAGTTACCATCTTAGAAAACACTCGTTTTGGCGACGTTTACGTGAAATAACTCTTGTTACAAAGGAGATACGGTTACTATAAACCTTCTAATCGACTGAGAAAGGGTCCTAGAGGTTAGTAGTGAACGAATTTTCGATTGTAGTAAACAACTTTTTATAAAAAAAGTGACCATCTTAAAAAACACTCGTTTCGGCGTCGTTTACGTGAAATAACTCTTGTTACAAAGGAGATACGGTTACTACAAACCTTCTAATCGACTGAGAAAGGGTCCTAGAGGTTAGTAGTGAACGAATTTTCGATTGTAGTAAAAGACTTTTTATAAAAAAAGTGACCATCTTACAAACACTCGTTTCGGCGTCGTTTACGTGATATAACTCTTGTTACAAAGGAGATACGGTTACTACAAACCTTCTAATCGACTGAGAAAGGGTCCTAGAGGTTAGTAGTGAACGAATTTTCGATTGTAGTAAACGACTTTTTATAAAAAAGTGACTATCTTAAGAAACACTCCTTTCGGCGTCGTTTACGTAAAAAGTTGTTTACTACAATCGAAAATTCGTTCACTACTAACCTCTAGGACCCTTTCTCAGTCGATTAGAAGGTTTGTAGTAACCGTATCTCCTTTGTAACAAGAGTTATTTCACGTAAACGACGCCGAAACGAGTGTTTTCTAAGATGGACACTTTTTTATAAAAAATCGTTTACTACAATCGAAAATTCGTTCACTACTAACCTCTAGGACGCTTTCTCAGTCGATTAGGAGGTTTGTAGTAACCGTATCTCTATTCAAACTAGAGTTATTTCACGTAAACGACGCCGAAACGAGTGTTTTTTAAGATGGTCACTTTTTTTATAAAAAGTTGTTTACTACAATCGAAAATTCGTTCACTACTAACCTCTGGGACCCTTTCGCAGTAGATTAGGAGGTTTGTAGTAACCGTATCTCCTTTGTAACAAGAGTTATTTCACGTAAACGTCGCCAAAACGAGTGTTTTCTAAGATGGTAACTTTTTTATAAATAGTTGTTTACTACAATCGAAAATTCGTTCACTACTAACCTCTAGGACCCTTTCGCAGTAGATTAGGAGGTTTGTAGTAACCGTATCTCTATGCAAACTAGAGTTATATCACGTAACCGACGCCGAAACGAGTGTTTTTTAAGATGGTCACTTTTTTATAAAAAGTTGTTTACTACAATCGAAAATTCGTTCACTACTAACCTCTAGGACCCTTTCTCAGTCGATTAGAAGGTTTGTAGTAACCGTATCTCCTTTGTAACAAGAGTTATATAACGTAAACGACGCCGAAACGAGTGTTTTTTAAGATGGTCACTTTTTTTATAAAAAGTCTTTTACTACAATCGAAAATTCGTTCACTACTAACCTCTAGGACCCTTTCGCAGTAGATTAGGAGGTTTGTAGTAACCGTATCTCTATGCAAACTACAGTTATTTCACGTAAACCTCGCCAAAACGAGTGTTTTCTAAGATGGTCACATTTTTATAAAAAATCGTTTACTACAATCGAAAATTGGTTCACTACTAACCTCTAGGACCCTTTCTCAGTAGATTAGGAGGTTTGTAGTAACCGTATCTCTATTCAAACTAGAGTTATTTCACGTAAACGACGCCGAAACGAGTGTTTTTTAAGATGGTCACTTTTTTTATAAAAAGTTGTTTACTACAATCGAAAATTCGTTCACTACTAACCTCTAGGACCCTTTCTCAGTCGATTAGGAGGTTTGTAGTAACCGTATCTCTATGCAAACTAGAGTTATTTCACGTAAACGACGCCGAAACGAGTGCTTCTTAAGATAGTCACTTTTTTAATAAAATACGTTTACTACAAACGAAAATTCGTCCACTACTAACCTCTGGGAACCTTTCTTAGAGGTTTTGGACGTTCATTATAATCGATTTTACCTTGGAAACCGATTTTTCGTTACCGAGATCGTGATGATATAATACGCTCAAATGAAAATATTTTTTCATATTTTTTCTGTTTTACTACAAACAAAAAAAAGTTTACTACAATCCACTACATACGATTAATAATATAAATAGTAAAAAAAAAATTGATTTTTTCAATTTCGGGAGATGGAATTTTTTTAACATTTTTTTTTTTTTTTTTGGAATCACTACAAACGAAAATATTTTTACTACTATCTACTACTTACCCAAATCTATCTAAAAAACACAAAAAAACATAATTTTGGAAAAGTCGGGTGCCAAGTTCACATAGCCAATTAATGTGCATATATCCATATTTTTAGCCTGGGTCAGGACGGCCTTCAATCCGTTCCCTAACCGGAGAAACGTAAATGTGACGCAAAATATAAAGCCTATTACATAGGCCGAACCTAGCTGCTGAACCATAGGCCTCTCCTATAGATCTCCGTACGATCTTGTGCAGAACGCATCTAGCGACCTTTACCGGTCATTCCCAACGTTTCAAATTCAATCAAGAAGAACATCAAATTTAGGTAGCGAGCGAGGGCGGGGATTCATCTTAAGTCAAGCTATAAGTGCTGTTGGGACATAAATTTACCATTTTTCCATGTGACTGGAGGCGGCCTGTCTCAGCATTGTGCCATGTACAGTGCAGTCGCGGACAGTGCCAGGGACATATTGAATAGTCCATTTGTAATATCTGACCGTGCTTCGGAGGGCACGTAAAGTTGGACATAATATGGCGCTAGCGTGAAAACTGACAGATTGTGTAACCAAATAATGGCCGGCTGACCCATTAGATGAATCGCGAAGGTCATACTGTAATCGCTCCGTGCAAATACTGTTAGCTAAATCAGGTAAATCAGTCTTACCTGATTTCGCTGATCCTAATGATAATTGCAAACAAGTCAAGGAATAAGATCGGACTAAACAGGCCAGTGTTTTCCAAACTGAAACTTCGAAGAAAACTTAATAACGGTATACGCAGATAAGTTGCTATTATCTTTCACACAGAAGACCAAGAGGCTGAATGGAAGGCAAAAGTTGAATGGAGCGATTCGTCATCCGTCCGACACTGACGAATCGGGGCGAACATAAGGCGTTGCTGCCATTAAGCTGGGAAAGATTATAATTAGCTTGTAACATTGTTATTTGGCTTTGTACTGATGGAGGCAGAGTTGAAGAATTATAGCACGCCGTTACGTGTTTCGATAGATGACCACACGGAACTTGCATGATTTTTTCTTCCTTGCATTTTCCCAGTTTTTAGGGGGTTTGGGGTCAGCATCTGAGAGACATGAGTCTCTCAGATTTTTCACGGACCAATAGCTGGCTGTAGAAGAGACCTGACCGAGCAATTAATCTTTAAATGCTCAGATGATGATTATCATCGCGATCGTAAAAACGCAGACCAGATAGTACTCGCTTAGGTTAGCGAAGCCAGCGCCAAGTTCAAGGAGGGAAATCAACCTACTGTGCCCCGCTGGCCGGAAAGGTTGGTTGGTACAAACACTTGAGGCCAGGTTGTGCACCTTTTCTGTTCCTTCAATGGCCTCGTACCACACAGACTATACAAACTATCACAGAAAATACAATACTGAATATTTTTTTAATCAACCCTCATCATCATTTCACATTATAATAATAAAATGTCTCAAACCAGATAACAAAAGCTACTTTCCCCGCCCGTGGCCATCACCATCATAGTTTATCAGCCGACCTCTCAACCCGAGCCGATCGCGTGCTCGTCACAATAGGATTAATTCATAAATCATTGGGAGTCGGGTGTACATAGCAGTCATTGAGGCTACGATCTTATAGTAATAAGATGTGAATACATTTTGAATATGAAAACAATATTCATTGCTTTCGTCAACACACGGAGCGATTACTGTCTGCCCTCCGCGTAGAATAATCTATACAAATAAATAAAATTGGAGTGTATACCTATAATATTCAAACAAAAGCTTTTTGTGTAACACTCAGTGTATTTGGATTTTTACACGGTACTTATACCAAAACATTTGCTGATGTAACAAGGGGTAACTTAGGCTTCTTTTATGGAAACAAAATGTCCACAAATACTGCAAAAATTGCCGAAGCCTAGTTGATTAAAACATCCATGAGAGTTTTCAGGACGGCGAAATTGACGCAGGCAGCGCCTCAGTTGGAATATAGTAATAAAGCTAATATGTAGGTACAATATTACTAGACAACCTGTTTTGAACTAACATCTATGGCGATACTCCGTGCAGTGCAAATGAAGCCATAACAATGCGGACTGATTGCACGTGTGCTGACGTAAGCCCGTTTCACCACGAGGCCAGGGAGGTGACGCGAATAATCATGATGACAACTACGAAAAACCAACTTCGATTTTTTGGATCATTTAAATTGATTACGTACGCAAACTAACTAACTGGTTGCGGCAAGTACAGCCGTAACCACTAAAAGTGCGAGATGCAATTGAACTGCAGGTTATTCAAAGGGTCATTCAGCCAGATATTACAAGAAAAGGAGAGGAAGTCTGTGTGGGGGCTCTTTCTTTGAAGCCCATGGTATAAGTATACACCACGGAATATTGAATGACAGCTGAGATGGCAGGCAAATACCATGTCAGTCAAAGAACCAAAACAAAAAAAGGGGAATATAAACAAATCGAGTAACATAAGACTGGACATCCATTAAACGTAAATTATTGTTTATTCACAATCGCATAACTTCTGTAGCGTGTCTTTGGTCGACAGAGAAAAAGTGTGTGGCGTCACCTTAACAGTTTCTTTCACAAGTTCTCGCAAATGGAAACTTAATTAAGGGCATTCAAAATGGTATTTTCAGCGAGCCGGATCGGTACGGTTATATCCACGTACGTATAAATCGTACTAGTAAATGTAAAATTTTCATAGGCCAAGTTTCGTCAGTTCTGTCCAAACTGATAGTTGATACCCTATTTAATGTCTAGAGAACTTCATGCTACGGACTTCGAGCGAAGACTGTCGTATAGCTAAGACTTATAGACCTATCCGACGGCTTTACGTGTCTTCCGAAGCGCGGAGACCAGATTATTGTAATGGATGATCACGCACACAACAACGGGCTGAGGCAGACGTCGTAGTCACTACATATCACTACATAGTATAAAACAAAGTCGCTTTCGTCTGTCCGTCCCTATGTATGCTTAAATCTTTAAAACTAAGCAACAAATTTTGAAGCGGTTTTTTTAATAGATAGACGGATTCATGAGGATGGTTTTTAAGTATAATAGATGCATAATATTTTAGAGAAATACTAATAAATTTAGATAATCATCTTTGCACCCGTGCGAAGCCGGGGCGGACTATTCGCTATACTACGACCTCCGGTCGGAAAGGGGCTCGTACCACTAAAGTTCGCTAATAAACAAAAGCATATTTAAAACCAGGGTCCCAAACGTGCTAATTCAACTATCAAAATCAACAAACAACGTTGTTTGATTGTGGATTTTGACCGTTTTGGTAGCCTACTAATGCTTTAATGTCAGTTCGAGACATATGTCACACACTTTTGATACAAGCACTTTAGAGTTTAGCAGATGAATGCTAGCAATCACATTGCGCCGGAGCTTTTATGGCAAAGAGCAGGATCGGGGCCCTGCACGTTTAAGCCGTAATGCGAAGATTAACGTGAGTTATAACTACGAGGATAGTTTTGAATAGGAGTACAGCCTTGATGAGCTCACCCTGTGTTGTCTCAGTTATATCTGGTTTGTTCAAGTACATGTTATAAGTAAACTTCATACATTCGTGTTATTAGTCAACCAACATTTGGCACGAACAGGAATGTGACAGTTACGAGGGAATTAATTGTAGGATAACGAATCGATTAAATGATTCCATCCACAAACTACGAGCCTTCGCTGGTGGCATCCACGGACTCCCACTATCCATTACAAATCCATCCGCTGATCGACCGATCGGCGCTGTGCAGTCTCATACATGGTCGAATTCTGATACACTCTAGGATCTGTTTCCCCTTCCAGGAGATTTTGAGGTTTACGGGTTAACGATACACATCGGTGCGGTTTATAAAGTTGGTGTAAACTGTGTTGTACTTATGAGCTGGTGGGTAGTCGGGGTGCCAAATTGTTCTGTCGCGTTATTGTAGTCTCTTGTGTTTGGGTATGCTTATAGCAAATAAGTCATTCGTTCTCCAACCGTGAAAAGGTCCAAAAATCCAATCTTATAGGCGTGACCCAGAGTCAATCATAGAGCGGGATCCGACAATGGTTTTAAGCTGCCTCACCATCATTTAAATCAAGCAATTATTGTAACAAAGTCGTTTTCATTGAGTTTATTCTTTTCATAATAAATCACTAAAATACAGTCATTCATAATTAAGTAATTTTCGTTTTGCCTGATTCGATCTCATCGAGAAATACGCACTACAGTATTCCGATACAAAAATGAAGGCATACAATTTTTATCATAAACCGCCGTAATAGGATATGAATACCAAAAAAAACATATATTTGCAGAAATATTCCCTTACATAATAGTTGCTCGAAGCTATACAAAGAAGCACACACGAGCAAAGCCCCCGACGCCGGCATCCTAAAAAAACAAGCCATGTTGTAATCTTGATGGATCCCGTTCGCGGTTCTGCCGAGTGCCGATGGCTGATAGCGAGATAATCGGGCCGGGTGTACCTGCAGGTGACAGTACCCTCGTATATCGATTAGAGAACAGGGACCCCATTATTATTTCGTGTGCATTGAAAAATGCCGATAGCATGGTTATGAGCTAATGGCTTTGGGGAGGTATCATGAACCAGAGCCTGCCTGGTTGGTGAAGGACCTTTACACTAGGTATGGTAAGGTTGCTAGAGTTCTATCAGTCACACTTTGGTCGTTTACAGGGTAAATTACTGTTGATTGAAAATGCAGCAACTGCTAATGTTGGCATTGTAAGCAAAAAAAAACCCGAATTTCTCCATTGATATAACCATATAGTCTATACAACCGTATAGACTTGGATTTGATCTGTTGTTAGTGCCTGCCTGAAAATGACAGTTATGATCTCTTAATTTCTATTCATCTCCATTTATTCTTTACATATATTGATGCACATAATAAAGTGTGAGTGTAAAACAGGGGAGTCAGGGGGCAAATGATTACTGTTGAATAAAAAGGTTATTTATATAAACCCACAATAAGGTGGGAGTTTTCAAGTGTTTTATAGAAATTACAATAAGCTAAACCCATCAACCATGTGGGGATGGGTTTCTATCTATCTATCTATCAGGCCTATGTTCAGCAGTGGACTTCTGTGGCTGATAGATAGATGATAGAAACCCATCTCTGCATGGTTTCCAAAACTCAAATACATTTTATATATTATATTATCTTTCACAAGCTACCTGAAAAAGTGACATAATTTATTGGCTAAAGGGCCCATTATTGGTCCTGGCTAAGGGCAATAACCTTAGTTAAGGAAGTTCTTGCCCAATTGATTTGTGTGTTAGCTGTTGAAAAATACTATGAAGAATAATTAAACATATCCAGATTTTGTTTTCATTCCCACTACTCTTTTGTTGGGTCACTGAGCCATAGTAGGACCCATGTTATAATACTGAGTTGGTTATTGTTATTGAAAAACAACTATAGAGCAAAGTAAATATGTATTACCTTGAAGACAAAGACAAAATGTATTCTTTATTTCAATTCAAATAAAGAAATGTACATTATAATAATTGTCTGGCAGAAATAACCACCATTACAAATTTGATTACAATGAAAGTTTTACATATGGGTCTGGAATGCAAAAATATTTTTAATGGGTACTTTTATTTGCCATAGTCACAGACGGACTGATGGAATGCAAACCGAAGTCCAGACATGTGTCATAGTACAAGTTGTGGGAGTCTAAAAAGGAGATTAGTTATTTTTTAACTGGGTCTAACTCTAGAAATGTCATACAAAATAAGTATTGAGCTTGATATACCCAGAGGCGCATTTATGTTACTTTTGTTACACATATTAAGTGTGTAACAATATATGCTAGATAATATATATTAAGATTTCTTTCAGTTATCTGGATGGTAATTAGCCTACTGTGCCACACTGACAAGACATATTTGCATCGATATTTGGTTTAGTAAATTTAGTCCATAATGCACACACATACATCCCACTATTTATTTTTATGCATCATTCAACACAGGGTTTATGTTGATGATTCATTATAAATGATAATAGTTTAAACATGTCAATCTTATCATTTAGGAAACTATAAAATTTATAACTGCTCCATCATGTACAGTACATTGTACTCACACTTAAAAATATAGGTAACACATACTGATCAAATGTTAACTTATTTTTCGCAAAGAATAACTCCATGCATATATAAAGGATATTATGAATAATTCATGAGCCTCTTTAAAATCTATGCCCAAAGTTGTAAAATGAAAACAAACATAAAATACAGTCAGTATAATAAATTCAAGGTAGTAAAGTTTTTTAAGTTTCAAAACACACTAAACAGCTAACATCCCGACAGGCCATAAATAATACATGAAATACGCTCTGGTATTTCATGCATTCGCGAACGATGACGACAGCTAAACTAGTGTACCACAGATGTGATAAAATATACGAGGCAGTCTTTTAAAGCTTTTTTACATTGATCAGGGTATAGGAATGTAGTGTCTCAGCACTTGATAGAAGTTTGATAGCTAAACATCTGTTTCTTGAAGATGTTTCCACGACATATCGTGTTTCATGTAAAACCATGTTACAACGTCACTTACGACGCAAGAACCACCAAAATTGAACAGCTGTGAGCTGAAGCCCAATGACCGGCAAACCGGCGTCTTACCACAGCCACGCCAGCTAAAATCCCTACAAAAGCAAATAGGTTACAACCAAGACGACTTTTCAAAAGTACAAAACGTCCACTTTTAACTACTAAAATGTGATAATTAAATTTGTCACTTACGTAAAAACACAGATATCATCCAATAACAAGCGGCATAGCGATCCAGAAACTTGTATCACTGAATAAATAATCACAATTCAACAAGGAACATTTTGTACCATCCAGCGTAACGAAAGATTACACAAACTACTTTATAAAGATTAAAACTCATAATATATTGCACTGAAACATTCTTGAAACACCAACACAAAACAATGATATTGTTCATAAAGTTATTATCACAAATACATACGAAATTATCACAAACGGATAACACTTTGCTACATGTCCTTGCGTTCACATAAATTGGCAGCCATCTTGCGTTGTTGTGCGAGAGTTAGGAAAAAATGTTGCCACTGTTTTATAATGTTTACCCCAGAAACTAAAAAATATTTCCGCTTATGCTATTAGAAAATTAATCTAAGTAACTTTATGTATGTATTCTCATAAAATACATGATACAGTTTTCTTTACTGAAAACCATTTTTGTTGAAAGAGTTTTTTGTGAAAGAGCAACCATGGAGTTTCTTGCCGGCTCTTTTCTGTGGAATGGTATTCCGAACCGGTGGTAAAAAACTAAATCATATATATATTTTTAATTAGTATTATATTTTTTAACTATTTGAAAGCATTAGCAAGAATTTATTCGAATAAAAAACATTTTGATTTTGTTAGGATGCCACAGACGCGTGTTAATTTACTGCTGATTTACTTTACAGTATCACACCAACGACCAACTTGTTGGAGTGGCCGGAAAGGACTGGATGCGAAAGCGCAAAACTGGGAAAAATGGCGTGCATTGTAATTTGGAAGAGACGTACATTCAGCATTAGATCCGGGGAAGGTTTAAAAGCTGAGACAAAATTAAAAAAAAAACCTTTTTTTAAAAGATTTTCACATATTTTAATAAAGTTCATACATTCTGGAATTATCTTTCAGGTTTTTTGCATATTGATTATGAGGCGGTACGAAGTTTACCGAGTCAGCTTTAAATAGCAGTCTACTTTAAGATAAGAAGTCTACTTTTGATGTGATTTGGAGACTATTACGTGAATAAAGTATTAAAGATGCAGAACATAGTGATATTATATCACGGCCGATTGGAGTACATGGAACTAGCTTGGGATTAGGCCCAAGTGATGGTTTATGAATACTATCACTTGGGTATAGTAGTTTTAAACTTAAAGATTTATACAGGGTACCCTCAGTATATCGTAGCCCTCAGGGGCTGATAGGGGGATAATTAAAATAATTATCGATTTAAGAATAATATCTTACCAACATTTTCTTTTTACGCTACGAAAACGTAGTCTCCTCAAAAAAAATTACATTGACAATAATAGTAAAAATAAATGAAAAAGAAGCTTTCCAAAAAGGTGAAAAAGTCAATTTTAGGACATCATTCCTGGCATAGCATGTGTTTAAGTTTTAATTATGTTCATAGCTTAATTGAAGTGCCAGCTACATAATTGCTAACGGTACCCATTAGAATATATAGGTTTTTTCAATAAGAATTAAAAATAAAAATTTTAGGTAAATATCGAAAAACCCTTAAAATTCAAATATCTTGCATTGAATTTCGGTCATACATATGGGGGTTCAATTTGTTGCATTTTGGCCCCACTATCAGCCCCTGTTGGATACACATCGAATTACCAGTAACCCTGTATAATCCTATGAAAATATTACATACATGTGCTATGTTATACATATACGTAACATATACAAACAAACAATAAAAATTGTTTGTTTGTTTGTTTGTTTATGCGTGCGCTGCAAAAAAATTATTGACAATAGAACAAAACCATGTACTACAAGTTTGTAGTTCTTATTAAGATCTACAAAAAAGTCCGCGATAGCACATATCTAAATATCTTAGTTTAGTCACAATAACCACTTTTATATTCATAAAAAGTATTACATCGTCTGAAGAAAGAAACTACGTTATATGTGTAGCGTAATATTAATCCTTATCAATCTCTTAGTAACATACGCTACACGCGAAGCGGAGATAAGCACGGGTTCGAAGCCCATCCCAGCCATCATGTTTATTTTACGATATATGAAGGAAATCGGTCATTCCTGGTATTACTTTCAAAACCATAGATAATCAAAATTGTATTGTTATAACACATGTTTTGTGGTAAAACAATTGACCGAATACCAGATATGATTAATTAATCTAGTAAATTTTCAGACTATAAACCAATTTTACTATTTTATATTGGCACTTTAGAATTTGTGACTTCTTTGCCATCAATCCAAATTATGTATTAGTACAGACGTCAGCCGAGAGATGTCACTGAAACAGTTATAAAACTATTTATAAGGTTTAACGGCATAGGGATTTCTCCATACAGCCCATACCTAATTAATGTCATCTATGACAAGTAACGTAGACGAAAAAGACAACTGATTGTTTTACGTTTCGAAAGAACGTAAAATGTACCGATCTTTTTTGTCCCGTTGTGCTACTCTATTGATCAATACGTAATTTACTTGAGAGAACTTAATATATCTACTATATTATATAAAAGGAAGTCGTGTTATAGTTACACTATAAATAACTAGAGAACGGCTGATCAGATTTGGCTGAAAATTGGTGGAGAGGTAGCTTAGGATAGGACCAGGAGACGGACATAGGATACTATTGGGTCAAAAAAAAAAGAAAAAAGTGGTATTGTAAACAACGCTTAAAAGACTATAATCAAAGGAAAACTTACACTTTTTAACCCCCGACGCAAAAAGATAAGTTTGACGTGTCTGTCTGTCTGTCTGTGGCCCGTAGCTCGCGTACGGATGAAGCGATTTCAATATAGTTTTTTTTTGTGTGAAAGACGAGTTCCGGGCGAGTGTTGAAATTGGTAGGGGCCGTTTAAAAGTAATGGGGGGGGGGGGTTAAAAGTGGGGAAGAATAACCGAAAGTCTGCAAATATAATCGAGTGGGGTCGGAAATGAAAGCGCCTCACGTGCACATTACAAAATAATATGTTCCATGAAAATTGAAAAAACTCTGGGGGGATAATAGACAATAGGTATCTGCAAATATATGTGGTGGGGAGAAAATGAGGATGCGACAAGAATCTATGTACACTTATTTTAATGTAGATTTTGTTAAGTTGTTACTTAACAAAATCTACATTAAAATAAGTGTACCTACTATATGTATAAAATAAAAATTTAAAAATACCCCGACACAATAACCCTCTTATAGTAAAAAAAAAAAAAATATACATCGTGTGGGGGACTAGGTAATTATGTAAGAGCGGTCCTCAAACGCGATGTATTTTTTATTTATTTGATTGCTCTGAATACCTATAAAATAAAGCATTATTTTCTATATAGAAAATTTCTATATAGAAAATGGTCAATTATATGTGAGGTTTTCATGGATCGGGAGACCATCTGCGGTATTTGTTCATTACTCAATATTAAGACTCAAGAACGGCTGAACCGATTTGGCTGAAAATTGGTGGGGAGGTAGCTTAGGACCAGGACTTAATAAATTCCACTTAATAAAATCCAAAATCTGCTCATTTATGGCCTTTATGGCGGAACAAAGTTCGCCGGGTCACCTAGTAGAAATTATAAACACTAACTGCATAATTAAAGTTGCATGTCAGTCCCACTGACCATGCACCCACCTGCACCAATAGCTGATAGTTCATTGATGTCTATGGGGCTGCTTGATACATTTGATTGTTTTTATTAAAATAAAAGTAGCAATCTTCCAGCTATATCTCTTCCTAAAAGGTAAAGAGGTTTTTCCCTGGAGTATAGCAACATGAGAGTCTTCAAGAGCGCTATCAGTATCAGCCATGTTCTTCGTTTATGAAGGAGAGCGAAACCCACCCGATTGATTGTATGACACATCTAACTTTCTCCAACCACAGCACTTTTTTTCCGGTTAGGTACTGTAGTTGTCAAGATTACATATAGTGTACGTAATATTAAGATTATTATTACGAACTAATCGTTAATAACCATTATCAACTACGCAATTCATCCGCTCAAGCCTATGGGTCCTCCTCAGGGGCGTAGCTACCGCCGTATCAATTATACGGGGCCACGGGGGCCCCGCCATGCGTAATCAAAAATTAATAAAACCTTCCCAATTTTTTTACTATTTCAGAGGCAGAAACTTTAGAAAAGCTAAAGTCATCATCAGCTATAAATCATTTAATAAATCAGTATGCCGAAAAAAGGCAAGGAGTGTGTATATCATCACTACATAGTTTAAAACAAAGTCGCTGTCGTCTGTCCGCCCCTATGTATGCTTATATCTTTAAAACTACACAACAGATTTCGAAGCGGTTTTTTTCTAATAGGTAAAGTGATTCAAGAGGAAGGTTTTTAAGTATATTACATGTATAATATTGTAGAGAACCACCGATAAATTTAGAGGTTCGTCATTGCACCCATGCGAAGCCGGGGTCGCTAGTTTAATATAAATGTTTACCCTCCATAAGCGCCCGCAAATTTTTACTCTCTACGCTCCTGGTCCTCCTTAAGGACCTATAAGCAAACGTCTGTAAAAGTTGCAAATGCCCATAGGCGACGCTTACCATCAGGCTAAGTCCTGAGTAGGGAACCTTTAACATGGCAGGAAATTAATTTAGCATCCACGCTGACCAAATGTTTTGATTTATGATTCCTTCTATGAATCATTAATTAAAATGTGTGTTTAATTAACAAATCCATTAGAACCAATATACTATAGTACAAAGTTTAATAACGCGTTGTTTTTACATTAGGAATAAAGGAATTATGTAGTATAAATTTAGTCACCAGAAGTAGTACTACAAACAAGCAAGCCTGAGATACATAGATACGCACGGGAGAGAGCTTGTGCTTATCTCCCGTCTTAGGTTAGTAATTTGATAAATATGTAAAAATAACAGTCCTGTAGGTTTAGCATTGTCTCTAATACTTCTGCCGCGAATTTTATACAAGTTTCGCAGTCTTCAGATTATGCCCGCGAGTGATCCCGTGGAGTTTGGTAGTGAATCCATCGACAGAAACTCCAATACACATTTAGGCGCAAATGAATGTCCATCCAGCCAGACGAGGGTATCGATGTCTGACAGGGGGCCGTGGCCAATGCTCCGATAACAATAGTCGGACATTTGTTAACCGTGCGAATTGCTCTGTAAACTTCGCTATCGCATTAGAGGACATTTTGGTATTTAGGGCATTTAAAGGTGATATTTCTTGTTGTTTGTGTAAAATAGGTAGCATACCGATTGCTACACATATATTGATAGGTATCGACATTTCTAATAGCAGTGTCATGTAGTATAAATAAAACAACTGTATCAAGTTTAGTACTTTTGAGTTTTACTTATTTTCAAGTATTTACTTAAATATAACTTACAGACCATAGGTCTTACAATATTATAACTTACAATCGAAATCGCGTTACGTGAAACCTTCAATTTCAACAGAAGCAGATGGTTAAAGGCAAGACATTATATTTTAAAAGAAATGCAAAATATTTTCAGTGATCTACATTGTTAATTATCACAAAAATAAACCTAATCCCTTCTAAAACGAAGGTATTTCTTTTAAACGTACTTACTTATTTTACATTTTTCTTAACTTAGCCAATAATCATTAATAGACTTTATTTTATTCAGGAAAAATAAGTAAGTACCACTCGTATATTCTTTCTCCCAATTTCACATTGATAATGTAAAAAATGCACATCAAAGTCAAAAAATAATGACTAGACATACACACATTCTCTTTATAGTTTTACTAACTTATAAGGGCACTTGTAATTATATACTCAAACATATTTAGAGCTTTTTATACATAAATACTACGCGGTATCGACATTTTACTTTTAAAACAGTATTTCAATTTTGACAATTGAAATTTGACAATTTTTTTCATAAGCTCATCTGTGACATTTTTACCGCGTAATTTTTAACAAGATGGCGGAAGTTTTTTATTTTTTGTAGTAGTTTAAACGTAATCATTATTTATGATAAAAATAAGATATAGTTAACAGGTACTTAATATGGGTATAGACGACACAGAATGCCGTACCATTATGAACACGTTTGTCACTGTTAGTATCTCATAGCTATTTTATGGCTCCATACATAATCATGCAGGCACCTTCCACGTACACAAATTCATTTATTACTTCAACATCACATTCGGGTATGAAGTCCAGAAGTTCCATTGTCAATGGGACCGTTCGCACAATTTCGGGGATCGATTGTGACAGTCCAAACATTCGCATTTGTAGTTCCGTTGTCAGCGGGTAGATGGCTCTCATTTCACAATCAGAGGGGGACTACTCTCGAAGTCCACCGGGAGGAAGATGCGCATCACTTTTTCGATTTCGGTTCGACAGAGGGGGCAACGGCTGCATCTGTAGCAAAATAATAAAACATCGTTAATTTTAATATTTTTGTATTGTGGTTGGACAGTGCAGTGCCCCCACGCAGTGAAACGACGACCTGGTTAAGGTCGCCGGAAAGCGACCCTCGGGTGAGGCCTATGTCCAGCGGTGGACGTCTTTTGGCTGAAATTATGAGGATGAATTTGTGGTGACTGTAATTGTCCGTGTAGTGACTAATTTGGAATAAATGGTGTGTCGTAAAAGCCGACAATAGGAAATGACAAGGGCGATCATTAGCCGCAAGAGAAGGAAACCTTGTGCCAACCCGTCTGGCCAGCGTGGCACAGTAGGTCTTTGATGGGCTGAGTCTGTGCAGGTGGGTCAAGTGTATGATGGTGGGCAAGGGGCTCACCTGCTGGCGCAGGCCTCGCAGCAGACCACGTGTCGGCAGGGCAGGCACAGCGCGTCCAGCGCGCGGTCCATGCACACGCGACACGCCAGGGCCTCTGCTCCGCCCCTGCCTCCGCTGCGGGACCGGCTGCGGGCCTCCTGTAAGGGAGCGGGTACATAAGCCTCGTGTGGTCATACAAGCGGAAGTTGTTTATTAATACCGTCTACTAATTTATTCGTGTTGCTATGTAAAACTGCATTATTTTTGCCTTGAAGAAACATCGTCCTTTATTTTTTAGTAATTTTATATAAAAAAGAATATAAAGGTTTATAATTTAACATACGCACGCATATACACACACTCCTTCTCAACCGCGCGCACACACACACAACACCGAAAATATGCCATTCTCTCTTCGCAGTAATTCCAGCAAGCGGAAGTAAAGGAGCACCAGACGTACCTTGGAGTCGGGCCCCTCGGCGGAGGTCCTCCGCGTGCGGGGCTCCGCGGCGGAGGCCAGGGCGCGCGCGTGGGCCTCCCTCCGCGCGCGGTCGTGCACCTCGCGGCACGTGCGCCGGATGTCGAACACGTAGCGCCGCCCCAAAGTGGTGGCGTCGTTGAAGATCGACGCGATGGTGCCCTGCGCAGAGGCCTTATTACTCACGGTTTTACCGCTAATCATTATACTTGTTACTTTAGGGAAGGGACAACGAGACCTCTTCTTCGGCGTCGGTCGTCGGAAATAAAACGATTTGATTGTTTTACTTAGCAATTCAATTTGGAACAGACAGCAAAGTTGTAAATCATTATTTCATTCTATTCGAGAACTTCCTACCTTCCCTGTTCTAAAGAATTGATGCATCTCAAGCTCTCAAACTAATATACGGAGAGTCCAGAAAGTTGCCCACCTTCAGGTCTCGGATGAATTGCTGTGTCACGTCGCTCCGGACGGTCTCGCAGCAGTAGAAGGCGTGCTTCTCGGTGACGGCGCGGTACACCGCCGCGGCTTGGCCCGACGTGGCCATCTTCACGTGGAGGGGGGCCGTGTGGCCTTCGTCCGTCACGTATGTGAGCTGGAAGTTGCGGCGGAACGGCTGCGCCCGATGAATGGCCGTGTATGCGATGCTGGAAATACAAACTTTGATGTCAGACTACATATAACACTGAAAAGACTTATAGCAAGTGAAGTTATCGTGCGTGTAGTGGCGGATTTAGAACAGATATTGTCAGCGGCCAAGATATGTTTGTGACACCTCGAGGCTTAAGCAGGAATGTTATCAACTATACCCTGTACGAGCCTATCTGGTCACGGTGGCTAGGAGGCTGTTTTCCTCTATCAACTGATACGCATTGGCAATGAGTACAAATATAGTTAGTAAAACAGCAATATAGATAAATATGTAGTTTAAAACTGCAATTTGCAATGTCGGAAACGGCAGCCTTCAGGTTGAATTGACTCTTGTATCGTTCAACGGATGAATGGACGAACAACATTAACTTTTTGACTGAGGCTTTTCATTTCATAAAAAATGACACAAGAACTCAATTAACTGTTGAATACAAAGTACTTTTCCTTGTAATAAAAACTGTTGTAACTCCATCTCTGAGCTCAACCTAGGAATTATTGCTATAGTATCGAAATATACATTATATTTAGCTCAGTGTGTTTCAAGTTTGTTTCTGTCTGCGATTCCCATTAGCTTTAGTATTACATTTGAAACCACTACAAGCCAGTACAAGACAAATATTATAGATAATGTTAAAATACCACTTTCTGTAAAAACACCCGAATATACAGACGGGTATTCACTATCTCAATTCTTATCGAACACGCAAATGTAACATTATCTTCTGAACAATAAGTTCTTGTTTGAATTGAGATAAACGCAGCAAAACACATTGTTCCTGATGAAACTGTGCGAATCGTCCAACACAAAGGAATGGGGGCAAATAGCGCAAATTTAGCACGAGAATCTTTAAACAAATGATAATTTTAGAAATTAACAAATAGCCAAAATCTGTATTAATGATGAGATTGTTCACGATGAATTAACAATGTTTTAATAAGAGTTGTCTAAAGATATAGAAGTCAATTAAACAACTGCCGAAACAACAATAGTTTCTTCCGGTGGTAAAAAGTAAAATGATAAATTTATTCTTATTTTTTTTTTTTTTTTGACTATTTGAAAGCATTCGTAAGAATTTATTCGAATAAAAAACATTTTGAATTCCGAATTGATGAAGGGCATCTATTCTCGCTGGTCAAAACTTTCTTAGATACTTTCATCGTGTTAAACGTATTACCAAATTTGTCTAGAGTGCTTTAATGTAGGTTCCCCCTCAATTGTATGAGGAGAAAAACAAACAACGCTATCTATGAGGGTCATCGTTGTTATTGAGGAAAAGGGAACGTTGCCACACGTCGTATGTTAGGTATAATTAACAAAGATAATGGAACGGGCCTAACGTCGAACAGGAGCGAGGTAATAAGTACTCTGGTGACCGCTTTGGAATCAATTATGCTGCGTGATTAAATAGTAATTTTACGATAATTTATGGAATTGTAGCTACCAGATTTTATTTCATGATTGCTGCTCCGGTCCCGTGGGTAGTATGATATTTAATTCAAAACCCAAAAGGAACTTTATTTACGTTATTCTTTTAAATCGTCATAGTCAAACCAAAATCTGCTATGTGCATTTTTTGAGAATTTTACTTACACACCGTAATAATGCACTTTTTACTTTAAAATATGTATGTACTAATAAGCTAACACGCCAAAGCTTAGGCCTGCCTAGAAGTATGTATCAACTACAAAGACAATATTATTGGGAGTTCACCTTCATATAAAATTTTATACGAAAATGTTTTTACTCGTTAATTCAAAATAGAGTTTTTGCACATAACAGATTTTGGTTTGACAACGACGATATTTGAAATTAAGTACCAATGTCATCTTACGGCCCCTGTCCCACGTCAGGTCGTAGTCTCCATACACGCCTATCAGTCGTCATAACTACATTCACACCTTTCATACACCTCATTCTTACAATCCATCTATCTCTTGTGATTCGCGAAAAAATACGCTTTCTAATGCAGAATTTGCAATGCTTAATTGAATTAAAAGATTAATTACTTTATAATATTAGTTTAGATAGTCTGATAGTTACAATGTGGCAGGAGAAAAAGCGTTAAATATGCACAAAATGTTTACCTGTAGAATTCCTTGCTCAGTTCCAATACAGTGTTAACATTTAACCTTATTTGTTCATTTATTTTCTCGGAATAATAATCTTGTGCATCGGTAATTAATATTGACCACTGCCAAAGGGTAACTCATTAATTTATTTTAATTACTATGACACATTGTACTTATATTCCGTAGCTGTTTTTATTAATTTGTACGCCATTTTTGTGTCTATTAATTAAGCAATTCATGAATAATGTTTATATTAGTTGAGGGATGTTGTTCTTTGGCCAAATATATAAGATTGTGTTGGGTAAACGCTAAAATGTGTGACCTTCGGTTGCGAAAGTAACCATGTTTCGGATATCATACACGGTAGCGTACTAAACAAGAATGTCAACAACTTAAAAATCATAATAAAAGCCCGTAAAGGGCTTACATTTTTTAGGGAGAGTTAGCCTGTGTTAGTTTTGTACAGGGTTTCATAACAAGCTTTTCTCCTCATTCTTTCCTTTAGCCGTCTCATCTTGACACTGAGCATAGAATTTGTTGATACTATGTATTCTAAATCCGTCACCACACTGACATAACCACAAACTGCACCATCTTCAACCTCATTTATCTATAAAGAGTTACTAACCTCTGTTTCTCAACGCCAATGTCCTGGTCTCCGTTGCAGGCCGGCCTGTAGACTACAATCCCGTGTGGCCCGACACCAACACATGTGCTTAGCCGACAGCCGCAGCCGCCGGCGGTCTGTCCTGACGTCAAACACCCAACAGTGGCACCACCATTTATTTCCTCCTCGTCCCTTGCCCTTGGCTCCTCAGCTTGCTGCCTATGGTACAGCAAGTGGCTGTACAAGTTCTGGGGGTTATTCGTCATCGTCACAGGTTTGCAGAAGAACAACTCCTCCCCGAAAGACTCCAGTTTAGATATTTCCTTCAAGAGCCTGTACTCCGCTTGGGACGCCCGCATCCCAGCAATCTCGCAATGGTATTCAATGATCTTGTCGACATGATCGTCCGATTTCTCCCCTTGTGGTCCAATCTTCGTGCACTCTTCGTAAATGTGAGTTGGGGGTACATCTGGGTCACAGTCTCCGGTCTCCGCTTGAGCTATATAAGCGATTATTCTCCTTGCCACTTCCAAGTCGGCCACTATTAATCTGCCTTCGGTAAGGTCGAGTTTCGCGTGCAAATAGAACTGGTGTCTGGTGGGTTCGTTGATGAGTAGATGAGGTGGTACCCAGAATTTCACGCGGAGATCAAGTCGGCCTCCTGGGATTCGGTGAGGGTCGAGTGGGTTCCGGAGATTAAGCCATCTGCCGGGCCCTGACCCTGGGGGCACTCTGAGGCCGAAATAGTCTGCTTCAGCGCCAATTTCAAGCTTTTCGCAAACCTGGAACAAGTGAAGGGCATTCATGAAGTCTTGTAGTTATAAAGAATAATAACAAAATGGGCTTTAAGAGGCGCTGTAGTAAAGAAGCCCATCGTAGAAACAGCCAGATGTAGGACGAAAATAATACTACTTAATAACAGAATCAAGTCACTTTCGTAACATTTTGTTTTTAACAACATAATTACAGGTTAAAAGTAATAAGATATAGCTTAGAGCGGTCAAAAGGTGTACACGGGCAATTTGGCAAGGCGATTTCTATTTTGAAAGTGGTGCCACACCTTGATTGGATGTCTGTTTGTTGTGAGAACATTTGTCCTGAGCTGGACTAATAATAAGTTTACAAACGAAAATGTATAAACCTGCCGTTTTTATATAGTGTCTGTGAGTGTTTGCCTTATGACATCCGACTGACAGTGCCGGTGGATCCATCCATACGGATACTTCCAGAAACATCATAACCAGAAAAGTTATTTCATCCGACATGAAACAAGATACGTGTAGTCTGTTCAGGATCATTCATTGATACCTTAGACCCGATATCACGTTCCACACGCCTGTGCAGACATTCCCCGTCAAATGATAATATTTGTCATGTGAGCCGCTTGCGGTAGATAACATCGCCATTTGCAAGTAAGAATGAATAATATTAACAAATTATTTTCATATTTTCGAGTTTAGGAAAAACATTATTAATATTATTCTGGATATTTACCCCATTATATCCAGAAAGTACCGTAATAGCCGCAAGGAAAGCTTGATACAAAACCCTGTCTGGCCAGCGTTGCTTATTACGCTAAATATCCTCCACGAGAAAGAGGAGGAGGTTCGACTCAGCAGTGCGTTATGTATGGAGAATATTCCACACGACCGATTAAAAAAAAATATATAAAAATATCTTCAAGTAAATTACAGTCGGAGCATTGCTGTCCTTAATCGACTTAGGGTTGAGCTTACACATACCTACAGAGATACAAACTGTAGATATGTGTCCTCTAGACAAAGTCGTACCCAGTGTATCAGAAGACTTATTGGCTATTAGACTATTAGCAGTGCTCAAGCAACCAGTAAGGCTTCGTCCAATATGTCTTGAAAAGAAACTAACAGCCATGTTTTATTAGTAAGAACCCTTTTTAGGTGATTTGGGTAATTTTATTCTATTTATAGCCTGAGAGAAAAAGCGAGCTGTCATTCTTAGGCAGTTAAATTTTCTGCCTAATTTGTTTCTGCAGCAGCACCTTACAACACTTTCTGAAGAGTGGTCTGAGCGGAAAATATAATTGTGATAGCCCTGAATTTAAAACAGCTTGGTTACGTTAAACATCAGGTTTGGCACCTCATCCGTACACCACAAAAGTGGGTTTCGATGTACGGTACTTCTTCCTTACACCGAAATATGTTGGGTAACATCATTCAAACTTTCTACAGATCCATCATTTAAAAAAAAATAAACAGGAGTCTGAACAGCGGTAGAATTTGAAGCCTTTTCAGTTCTAGATTCAGATCCGTATTGCGTGTTGTGAGTTTATAATATGTACCTACAAATTGCAACATTTGAAATCTTTTAAAACACCAAAATATGTGACGGTCGCGTATACTATGTTAACAGCTGTTGAAAATGAACGTGGAAGATCTGAGCTAACCATATTGAAATTTATCTTTTATATGGACTTATGGTATGCTTTATTTATTAATAAAATAACATATTCCGTGGTGACGGATATATGTAGAATACACAATGTCACCATTGCATGTTGAGTGATTCTTAACCGCCTAATAAGCCCCATTATATCACGTTATTTAAAATTATATTTAATTCGGTCATATTAGCGTGTTTTTAATTAAACGATAGATAAACACCTATTAAGACAGCATCGTCAGCAGCTGAGTAAATTAGCTCAAACGTTTCAATTTAACACCCAATAGCGTATAGTGTTGTTAAAAACAGAAATTTAACACCGAACGGATGTATTAAGTATTGGAATAAGCTGTTCTTGCTTAATTTAAAATGAATATAAAATGGCGAAGTTTCTCAAGGTGCAGAATTTATGATAAACAACGAAATCTCGAAAGTATCTGTCGCTTATAAAATGAAATCTACAGTATACCTGAACCTCGCTTATGCATGATTACCAATTTTGGTTTTGAGGCCAGCAAAGAGTTTCTGATAACACTATCCGAATTAGAATTAAAAGGCTAGGCATAAATAGCACAGGTCTTGCATGGCTGATTTCTATTTCTCATGTGGCTAGGCTATGTTGTTGACAAGTTATAATCATAATTACAGCGTGAGCAATACAGTTCCTTTTCCCATATATATATCCCTACAATTTATATTGAGCGAAATGGCCAGCTAGGACTCTTATCGGGAACAAGGTCAATGATCCTTGTAGTTATTTTAAAATTGTATGACACCACCGCTTGTTTTGTCGAATTTATCATGGCGTCCGTATGATATCGGTATTGAACTCATCGTTTAACCAATATGTTCCAGTCTGAGCGTGTCATACGAGTTTACAAAAGAAAAATAGATATTCATATGTTCAGAAGATTTAGCCGTATATTTGTATGAGACAGTTTTTTTGATTTGGAAGCTGATGATGATCTTGAAAACATGATCCCTATAATAGCGATATAAATACTTCTTCTTCAATGCGTCTGTCGATATACCGGAATTGGTAGAGCTCTATCGCGCATAGAAACAAATTGAAAGACGTAGAAAATGTACCGTGAAAATAAGTGGCATGCATTGAAATTGCGGAATTCTGGAAACCTTCGAAGTAATAATCGTATACAAAGACCACAATGACAAGAGATAATGTAAAAAATCCTTTGAATTGAGGAATAATATTTGGCGTGAAACACATCTGTTTAGCGACCAGTTTGCCCAATCTGGTGGTCTATGTCACGAAAATCGTGCGCTTTGTCGACCGACCGGTTCGGCGCAGCGTGCATGCAGTCTCCGCGTGATTCGCGCCCAACTGTTAGAAAGGGACAGCAAGAAAACATCTGGGTTGGTGCGGGTTTGGTCCGATTTCAATGTTTTGCATTTCTATTTCTGTTTAAGTGTTCGCTTGCTGCCAAGATGAGAATTTTGAACGTTTACTTGCTAAAACCTGACCTAGATCAGAAATCGGAGCTGAAGGTACTCCGCAAGAATACCCTTTTCGTTTGTTATTGGGTAGCCTACCTATAGCGTGGAGCAAACAAAGGTTGACATACTGAAAATGATTGTTTTTTTTTCAATTTCTTAAACGTTTTACCAGTTAAGGCGCGAAGACATGATCATCCAGCCAGGCCTAGTGATATGCTTGACGGGGCCCGCGCTGTCAATCCCCCGATTCGCTATCGCGACGTGGGTATTTGGGTTGCTAGTGCGATATTTCTTTATGCTTTTAGTTTAGATTCAGTGTAAATTATGTAGAATGCGCGCACCAACTACCTACCTACTAAGATCTATTTTAAGGATTTGCATTACTCATGTTGTGTTAGGTCGCGGCAAACTACAATCAACACAGATGAGATTGACAACAAGATTTCGATACCTGCTATTGTGTCTAGTTTATCTGGCACTGCCTTCCTTATTAGCCATTCCAGGAAGTTAAAAGCAGTTTAAGTTGTTTCTAGTTCATATGATTATAACTATACGTATTAGTTCATATCATATACGTACTTTTGTATCTTTTGTGTTGCTAAAATGAACGTAGTTTAAACTTGTTCACTTAATACAAAATATTGTTGTCTAAAAATTGTAAATGTATCTTTAAACAGTAGCGTGATATAATGAATAGTCGGGGTTTCTTATAAATATCTACATAATAAGACTTTTAAAACTATTATTTTGTATGTCTAGAAAATTTCACATTGGCTTGCAGTTGGGTATATTGGCAACTGTATCCTTAATGGATTCATGTGGAAGGTGCAACGCCCTTTCACGCTCACTGTCCAGTTATTTTGCCCTGTCAATTAAACATCAAGATTTCATTGTAGGCCCCTTTTGTTTTAAATACAAGACGAAAGCGCAAAGATACTATACCCAGATAAGTAATCAAGAGTAGACTATTTGCTGCTTAAAATCCAGATGAAGGTAGCTCCTTCGACATGGTTCAATGTTTTTTTTTATGAAAACGTGTCTTGTTGATGTTGAGCTAGAATTTCATTTCCTTAGCGACAGTCATTGACATGTTTGTGAAAACGTAATGTTTTTTCTATGCCACATAAAAGGATCGTTTCTAGCATTTTTTTGGGTTCAACAGGTTTAAATTCACAACCAGTTCTCGGGATGCCGATTGTGGCGCAGGGAAGGGTCGACGGCCGTGTGCGGTGGCTTTGCACGTGCCCTGACTATGAATCTACTTCTATGTATACATACGAAATAAATACTAGGTTTAGTTTCTCTATTACGATGTCCCCTTCACTCAGATCAAATTTTACGCCAATAGCAATACATAACTCTTTAGTGTCTCGACCTTAACTTTCACATAAAAAAATGCTAACGCAATTGTAAATTTGGTTATCACTGAGATAATATATTTGGTTAATTAAGAATAGATTGGCATAACAATCACTAGTACAATCTATAAACACCTACAATAAAAAGTTTAAGTAAAATTTTAAGCTTATGTGGTATTAGTGCTGGTAGTGTTTACATGTTGAATACCAAAGGTGTTTTGGCGTAACTACAAACCGTGTCGGACAAGCATACGGTAGCCATTTTGAAAGGTGACGTAATTGTTCAGTGTACAGATTAGCAAAAAAACATGAAGGCATGATACGTGAAGCGAGCACCGAGAGCTTGTATAAGAAACGCATACCTAAGCAGAAATGTACCTAAAAGAAGTTTTTATCAAACCACTTTGGAAACAACAATGACTAGTGTTCTTGAGATAGTCATTGAGATGACCTGCATTATTGCAAGTTTAGTTTGCTTTTTTCTTTCTTTCTTCGTTGTTGGACATTAAAAATGGTAAACCTCTAATTACAGTAGTATTCATCAATCATTTTCACTTGTGTCACTGGCAACGATTCTTCGGGATTATTTTTCTTTTAAAGTCACGGTACAGTAATACAATGGAAACGAAAATATAATACCTATTTTTTAACAATATGCAATAATATACAGGAATAAGTGCTCCACTACCCAAAAAGGATAGGTTACTGTCATGGACGTCCATGGTTACTGTGGTAAATTTACCAATTTTAGTCTGACGTTCATTTGTATATAATCATTCAGATTACCTATACAAGGAAGACCAATGTCAGTCAAATGGGATATTTCAAGTACATAAATATCATGATTACATATTATTGTTAGCCTTCAATAGTATAGTACTTGTAAGGACAGTGTCTATCTTATCTGGATACTATTATTTGTAAGCGTCTATTGGGTAATCATGTTTGTTGTTCGAACTATCAGTTCTTTTGTTTCATGGACAAAGTTGTCCAAGAATTCTTGTCCACTATTCCCAGAACATTATGTCCGTCGAATTTATAATCGGATATATCCAGTTTCTTTACTAGATCAGATATTATACTTCATTCGGAAGGATGTTGACAATAAATTTCATTATGAGCTAATTATAAAATTTAATCCATAAGAATTATGTTGTGTAATTATTAATTCCATATATTTTATTCTTAAATATGATAATATATTAGCGTGTATGTACCATAATTTCAAATAATTATCATACCATGAAAACATTTGACTTAGAAACAGTAATACACGGACACAATATAACTATAGATTTGATTGAAAGATAGCGTTATCAACTCAATATCGTACTAGTATAAGGCTGATTTTGAATTAATATTAGGTACATACTTCTGACCGTATCTAACTAACACAGAGTAGGATGATTTGAAGTTATTCATAGAACACTGAATCGACAAACGTTCCTTGTCACAACAGTGACTCTTAATTACTTTAATACTAAGTAAATGCGCAGTTTGTAAGTTACCACATTCAACGGAAACAAACTTACCACAAATTTTTGCTCTCCGTGCTATCTGCGGGAGATGTGGTGTCTCGTTAATTTGTAGATTGATAAGTGCCCGTCAGCCATACATTGCAATCATTTTATGTACGTCTGCTGTGTCATATTTAAATCCTAAACCGCGGATTTTATTAAAACTAGGGGCAAATTAACTCGGTAACTAACACTTCCGTATGAAGTCATATCTATGTAGGTAGGTGCCAAATCTGATACTAGTATTATCAGAACGATCAATATTGACTTCGTTGTTTACCGAAACGAGTGGTAATAATTATGTAAATAAAATAGGTAGGTACTAGTTTAGTTTTGTTATAGCAACAAATAGTCTGGGGACTTGTAAGTAGCAAGTTTTCTATTACCTAATTTCCATAATAATGAGTATGAAACCCGTTCACCGAACGGTTATATTCTGAAGGTGTATTAGAAGGCCACTAAAAGAGCTATTTCTTAACTTAATTATCGTAAAAGGGAACGTTATAACAGAACACCGTGTCATGTTTAGCCTATCAGTACTATACCCTATGCTCCTATATTTATGCTCTCCATCAAAATGGCGGAGATCCGATTTAGCGTTATTATAGGTTGAAGTATGAAATGATGATGATGAGCCATTGCTGGACAGCTACACTTCTCATAAAACTGTTCTGCGCATTCGTTGCTTTTACATAACAGTCGTAGTTACACGCAGTTCACTGATAGAACTGTTTGTGTACCTTTACAAACTGCGCATTTACTTAGTATCAAAGTACTTGGTCAGGTGAAAAACAACTTTAATATATTCAGCAATATACTTCGCCAACAGTAAATTAAAATAAAATTTAAAATAGTGACACAAATTATGTCTTTATCAACAAAAACGGAAGGAGTTCTACAAGGTGACATTTTTGTACTTGTTTAAAAACACTCGCTTCTTTAAAAATTTAATTTATTTATTGCTATGTTGTTATTTACCGTTTCGTCTGCTACATATGTAATAAAAATACTGCTATATTAATTAAATGATGATAATTTTAGATACTATGTCGTTCACAACCACAAGAGAAATAATTAAACTACATACTTACAAATAAAACGCCAACTTACATTTTCCCACGTCCCAATGCTTTATATGGTATTTAAATTTGTATCAGTATTGCAAATAACTGTACTAGTTAATTTATATCGTATTTCATGACGCTTTATTTATTCTCGCATTCTATAAATGGAATATGCAAACCAATCCCAGGACTATTGAAATAACAAGGTAATGCGTATTAAAACGGCAAACATGTGGAAGCTATGTCTGCTGTTTGTAACAAATATTTAATGTTTCCTAGCATAGACAGAATCTTATAAATATTCTAAATTTAAGCTACATTATTGCACGTTATTTTTTTAAGAAACTACCGTAAGAATCACGACACAGGCTGAACACAAATCGTGAATACCTACAAACAATCAACATCAAACAATCAAATCTTACCGATGATACATCTCCAATACTGAAGATTCGTACATTTTGCCGAGTATGAGATCTAAGTTGACATAGAAATTTGCGTAATACACTGGTATTGATAAATAGCTTAAACATGCACCAAGCATTCGCTTATTCAGTCCATGTACTCTAAACGTTACGTAATCAGATAAGTCGTATCGTTTAGACTTAGCAACAGTGATAACAACGGGCGAAGACGCGAATAATTCGCGTGTAATTGAACCGGATCTTTAGCTTATCTGTACCACAGTAATAAAAATCTTGTGATAAGTCTGTTCAGTTGTCCAGTGTCATAGACAAGCATATTTAAAACCTGGTAATAGGCGCACGCAGGATAACTGATTACCATTAGGCAATCTGTTTGTTAAGTGTTCTAGCTTTTGATCCCCATGGTGGATATATTATGTTTTAGGCGCAAAGGGATGATCATCCAGCCAGACGAGGTGTGATGTCTGGCTAGGGGTCGCAGCGCCTATTCCCCCAATAGTTGTAGTCGGGGATATCTTAACCTTGCGAATTGCTCTTGAAATTTCGCTATCGCGGTGTAGGACTTTTTCGTATTCGATCGATATCTCTTGATGCAATTAGTTCAGATTTTTCGGGTAAATTGTGTGAAGTATGTAGCATGCGGTCGCTACAATGTGTATGTGGCCATATTAAGCTTTTATAGGTTTTTAGCTTTAAGATGTTGAAATGACAATTCCTTATTGAGAAGAATACAAGTTGAATTTGTTTCGACATCGAAAGCATCGAATCCCATCTATGATATAAACAGTCCGCTAGAAATGTCCCATGGAGTATTTCAATTTCTATTTCTGTTTGCCGCCATTATTAGATTTATTACATGACTTATCGTCATATTCGCATTCAGAAAATAAATAAGCTTAAGATATTTTTATAAGGACATAATGATAGAAATTATTTCCTGATGATCCTTACGCTCCTATGTTTGCTGAATATTAATAGGCACTGGGCCTCTGAGCGACGTAGTTGAAACAGGTTACGAAAACCGGTTCCATGACAACACAAGCGATTTAGTTATTGCATTTTTGTTTTTTAAAGTTCGTCAATTTAGATATTTTTAGATGCGTAAAATATGTTGTTCGTCAAAAATGTTGCTATGGTTAAAAATAATAATACTGTCCTCAATTCTGCCGGAGTTGAAGTTAATAAAAACATTTTAGCCAATGTAGGTAACGCGGTTGTTAAGTATTTTCGTGGCTAATATAAAACATTAACATATAAATGTAATTTAAACAAATCATCTACGAATTTTTACATTTTATTTTAAATTTTAATTCAATAAGCATTATTCCGTTATTTCGTTTTTATGTTCGTATTTATATTCGTATTAAAAAGTAAACATACAGGGTGTTTGGCATGAGAAGTGTTTTAGGGTCTGAAAGGATAGCAGATGACCCCCTCGACCATTTCCATTTAGCACACGATGCACCAAACATCCTGTATAGTGTACCGGCAAAATCTGTTAAAATGACATTGAACGGACAATTCATATTTATATAAACCGATATGTGAACGTGAACCAGCGATGTTTTTGAGGTACAAAGTACACATGAATCCATAGGTGTTAATAAAAAAATAGTGATGTTTACGTAAATTAAACTACAATCTGTATAGTTCAAATAAAAATTATACAATAAGTATACTATATTTGTATTTATTCTGTTAAATTTAAGTAGTCGTTTTTTGTATGTTAGTAAGTAAGCATTATTTTTTATACTTACAACATTGAGATATTGTGAGCTGCAATAAAATTACTTTCTTTCTATGTATTCGTTTCTACAAATAGAAGTAGTGTGGACAGGTACGTGTGTGACTGTAAAAACTCTTAATAGGGAGATTTGAATCGGTGCCAATGACAAAAATTTTAAGACTGCCAAAAGTTTCAGTTTAAATTCTATTTTTAAATACAAAGTGTCATTTCGCTATCATGTACCTATTGTGTCATAATGTATGAGCACGTTAATATACTCTGCGAAAAAAGCATTGCTCTCTAATTTCCCTCCATGAATTGAGAGGAGTCCCGACTCAGTAGTGGGTCATGATGATGATCCAGTTAGTACATTTTAAATAAAAGTTGGTGTGTGAGGACATAAAAATTACCTCCTACAGTAACATCAAAGTGTTGTCAATTCAAATTTTTGGTAATGGATAGGACAACTAAGTAGGTTTAGGTTACTTCCTTTCTCAATATCACAAAGCCCTAAAAATATACTACTGTCTATTTTTAAACCCCTAAATTTGTACACCGAACACAATTCAATTTAATTTCAAGATTAATTCCTCTGAAAGAAACATTAAAACTTCCATTTTAAGATCAGTAAACTGCCAACGAAGATTTCGGCCATCGAAATTTAAATATTTGAAGTTGGACGATATCCAAGCGAACACGAGGTGAGAGCGTGAAACTGACGTAGCAACGTGGGATCTCCCACGTACGTTTGTGTCTGCAGACAGATGTACATCAATGAGTGGACTTCTAGCTTCAATAGAACAAAACTCAGCGTAATATTAGTTGTAGTTAGGGGAAACTTGAGAGAAGTAAGGAAGTAGCTGTAATTACGTGTCGACGCATTAGATAGCAGAAACAAAACGCTGTGACAACTAAATGTTAATTGACTATTTAGACTTAGACATTTTACTGTTTGCTACAATCAGTTAGCGTCCATTTAGGTTGCAGATGCTTCCTCAATATACTTAATACTGTCTTAATAAAAATAGATAAATTTAAGAATATTCTTTGAATAGTGATCTAGAAACAGCTGATAGACCGTCGCAAAAGCTATTATCCTATACAAAATTACAGTCAACTATGCTAATAGAAGCTATTCATAATTCTATGGACATACAAAGTGCAGAGACTGTAAGGTAAAATATGTATAACGATTATTTTCGGACGTTGTACGTGACTAAATGATGGAATGCCAAATTATTAATGGGTCCGCATTATTGCTGGAAACTGCAGAATTTCCAGCGGTTCATTGAATCAAAATTGGGGTAATTATTGGTGAACCAAATGATATATATAAGAAGTTGTTAAAGATAAACTTCTGCTGTAAATAGTTTCATATAATTATCTCAGGACACGAACCTGGCAAATCTTTTAACAACATCTTATTAGGGATTTATCTACCATCATACAATTAAGTGTATTTGGAACTATTTAATGACATTGCGTGTTTGACATAATTGCGGTGTATAATATACCTAGCTGGTACTTAGAAATTATACAAGGATAATAATATCTTTCGTGTCTCTGTTTCACGACTCAGATATTTTCCTTGAAATGAAACGCGAAATATGATTATTATCTGACGGGTGTATTTGCTACTGATCATAGGGTACAATAATTGACCTTTCTTCTAGATTGTTTAGCCTTTGACCGTTAATTCATATCATGAGAGTCTTGACTTACTATTATTTATTAGTACTGCCGTTATTTTTTAAAAGCTAGCTCAAAGAGTGAGAAATTGAATAAAAGAAGATATTCATATTTGCTAATGAATACTAATAGAATAAACCAGAGAACTGGTAAATATTTGAAGTGTCGGGTTCAAGTGGTTGACCTACTTGTAGCGCTTCTGAACTTTACAAATGAGGTTGTCAAACGCAATATTGTAAACAAACTGTACATATCTTGCAGTTAGTGTTACTGATATTGATAAAATAAAAACATCCTTCCATATAAATTCTTGACTAACTTGTCCTGAATATTCATATTTCAATGCAGTTGAACTAGCCTGTAGTCCTTGAATGTATGATGTTTAACATGCGAATGTATAATGAAATAACTAAAACGCCTTGAAAATACATGTAAAATACGACAGATGTATCGCGAAATAAACGAAATAAAAAATATGAGACCCCGAATGGCGCCAGTCTGCATCCGAAAAGGTTAAGCAGTAGTTACGTTACCGAGATCACGTATACAATCCCTATGCAGGTCGACGCCCACGCACACTGCAGCAAAAGTTACTCGCGACACACTCGAGTATTTATGGAATTATACAATATTTAGTTGGTGCAACAGAGTCGTTTGCATGGTAGAAGTTTTACGTTGCAGACAAAACATGTTTGGCGGCGAGATAACCATAAGACTGGGAATTTATTAATGTAGCTGTAGCACAGTCGTACATTGTTAATACTTATACTTTTTTATACAGTAGAAGATAATTTGTAGTAGAGAATAGTAGGGATTTTAACAAATTGCTGTTGTTAATACTACAAACATACCATAAATTACAATCTTTATGTATTTCTGTGGATAAGTAACATACTACATATTTAAACAATCTTATCAGCAAGTGCTTTTGCACTAAGTTTGTATCCGGCTCATATCACCTAAAAAGCAAAATTAAATTATCATTTACATATTTAATATACCTGGTTGATTTTAACTTTTTGTACATGCCTTTACAATCATAAAATTTAAGAATGACGACTAATATGTCTTAAATTATCTAAAACATGCGATCTGTCAAAAAAGCTGTTTAATGAAAGGACTTTCTGGCTGGAGGTAATGATGATGAACACCAATAACAATGGAATTTATCTAAATCCATATCTAAAACTCAGCATTACAAAAACAGCAGAAAGATAAAAATCATAAACAGACAATATAGATTTGGCGCCGTATTTTTTCTGACATTTTCAACACATGCAAATTATTTCAATTTCATACAACCTCTAGACATACCACACAACACAATACATACATTGGTAACAAAAATATCATCACTTGAAGTTTAACAATTAAAATGACGATAATGCAACAGAAACAGTGGATAACATAATCTTAATTAAGAGTACCAATTGATAGAATAGATTGCGATTGTCTTGTGAACTTACATGAACTCGATATGTGAAATCGACAGCTAATCAAGAAATTGCCGTATATCATTCAAAGTCAAGGATTCTCCGATAGCCTCTAATCTTTCATTACATTATTTGTCCAAACCTAACCTATACAATTTTAAATCATGCACTTATCTGAGTGTTATTACTTCGGAAGTAAAGTTATCAGAGGTCACATTGTTACTGAGCGTCAACTTATTGCAGTTACTATGTAAATTATGGCCGTTTATTGTTAGAGATACTATAAGATAATAACGTGCGACTATTGTGTGGTATGAAAAACATGGATGTATGTAGTAAGTATGTTGAAGATCTGTGGAAAAAAGTGTCTGTCATTCATGGTCATATACATGTCTAAAGTATGATATTTAGGCGTGTCTTGAAATAAAAAGCAGAATTATAAGCACTTGTGGGATTATTCATGGATTACTCACCGCAATATATTAAATTGTTCCTTTGTTTCAGTATATTTATTCAGTTGATACTGTATTTAATCTTAATGACTTGCTCATCAGCATTCATTACTAAGGAAAATTTCTAGTAAGAAGACGGTACATAGGTACATACCATAATAAAAGTATTTTAGTAAGTGACGTCACAAAACAGCTTACGATTGAGATTATCGGTAATCCTATAATCGGTTTATTGGGGGAACTAGGTGAAAGACTGATACCAATTATCAGACAAAGTGCGTCAGTACATTTTAATAGATACCAATTAATCTTGAACAATAGTTTTGATATATCGGAGCGTGGATGTAGCAAAATAGATTTAATATTGAATATTGTGGCGCCATGTTTTGCCGCACTACGAGTACTCAGCAGATGACCCACTGCTAAATGGGGCCTCCTCTCATTACAGGGAGGGTAATTAGTCTACTGTGCCACGCTAGCGTTTAAATTTTTCCTCTTGCCGCTAGGTTTTCGGCCATCATTTCTGACGACACCCTCAAGTTGGAATGGGGTTGGGTGGGATACTATGTATTCTAACTCCGTCACCACAGGGAGTGATGACCATCTAATTTGTATTAAAATCATATTTATTTTCAACAATACTTATATGCGCACATGTTTGATTAAGATTACCACTAACGTCGCTGATTTATCACCAAATATACGTATTTTAATCTTGTTCAGAATAAAAATCGTTATCTGAAGACAATAGGGCTTAAGTTTTGTGCCAAAAAGGGATTTTAAATAAATTTCATCGGCGCTACTTGTTAATAATAACATATTTATAGAAAAAATAAATTTAAAAAAAGCAACGAATGCTTTGTAATACCTTATAAACTATTATAAATTATGTACTTACTAGTTATATACATTTTATAAATCCTTTTTTATTGATTCTTTATTTTAACATTATATCCCAGCTAATATTTTTAAAGTCTCAAACAATTCGAACCCAGTCTAAAAAAGGGCGTTTCACCGGGCGGCCATCGCTACACGCCACTACAGCGTGCTCTCACACCTTCAAACCTTGGCTTACATCGAATCATCTTTGCAGTTTGCACTGGCGACCTATACTTGCCACAACTATGTATTAGAGCGTGAACGTGACATCACCAACAAATTTTGACCAAATTAAGAACAATAAAGACTTTACCGCCATAAAAATAATAACTATTCTAGCATTTTGACGACACGCCTTCCAATGACTCTTCTATACGGATAGAAATTAGTACAATCATTTTTAAGATTTTTATTCATATCATGTCCCTATCTTTAACTATGTTGTAGGTACCTATGTACTTTTTTATCTAGGATAATCTAACACTTAGGCTAAATCAATATCATTAGAAGTCCAAGCACATTTATATCTATTGTTTAAAGTTATAAATAGCTCATCACTGTCCTTACAAAGCACTATCTGATGTTTTGTTGAGCATCCTAAACAGTACCATAAAATTGGAATGCGACAGAAGCTTATGGTCTGTCATTTCCATAGAGTAGCGGATACTTATACATATGGGAGGTCTGGTAATCCTGTAAATGACGCCTAATGATATTGGAGCTTAGGGTCTTATCAGACATGATTAAGATTTTAACCAATTAGGCGGAGGTGGATGTTATGCAGTTACTTGTGCCCTTTCCCAAATTTAAAGGAAATTTACTACAGTAGCAGGCTCAATGTTGTCTCATTTGGATCATGTTACCAGGCGAGCATAAACAGCTAAGAGGATATTGTGACAAACAATAACCATTACACAACGCAGGCCGACGTCACAGTGCGAAGTCCAACCATCAGTTGGAAAGTTCAACATTGGGAGTGTTTTGCACCAAGCGGTTGTGCTGAATTGTTAATTGTCCACTCACTGGAATTAGTTTCTAGATTGGTTGAAACGTAGGCAAGACAAGGCTGGATATGTTCCAATATAAAAATTTACAGGATTTTAGTTGTAGGAACGTGCCAATTTCTGAAACGAGGTTTATGCATTGGACTGTTTAATTACTATTCTTTATTAAGGATCTTAAGTTCGTTAGTTAGTGGGTCGTTCGTTTCTTATGAGTAATCCCTTTACGGTGATGAACCTTCGGTACCTTTTCTAAAAAATTATCAATCCCTATCTTCATCTGCTATTCTAACACTTTATAATAGAAGGTTACTAACGTTTAACTTTTTATAACGTTTTTATTACTATGCAACAATAAATGATGGCATCGTAAACTTAAAGAAACACAGTCGTTAAGTCTTCGCTTGTAATTGCGCAATTTTGATGATATCAATAATAACTAGATATGTACATATATGGTTACTGTTTACTAAAGACTTTGAAATCAGGTCGTTTAAATTGCTGGTTTGCAAAAGTTGACTATTGACTATCGGTTTCATAGCATATTGAATCATGTCTATTTTACAAGGCATAGCAACTTAAATGTTGATCTAGATTCCGTACTTAAATATGCAATGTAATCACAGTATTATAAATCAAATCATATGAGTGACGATAATTATATGCACATTATATTAATGGAAGATGATTCAATTAACCCGTTTCCATGAGTAATAAACCAACCACGTGGTATCGAGTTAAAAATAACTGGTGCACTTGAAGTTGCAGACTGTAATGTTAGACACACAAATGAAATACTGTAAAATTAATCTAAGTCAAAATTAATCCGTAGTTTTGAATTGTGGTATAAACTGTTAACTTTGGCTTTTTGGAATTGTTTCATTGGGTATTTTGTACACATCCTTCAGCTTTCATTACAGCCTAACCAATTCGACCTAAGTCCACAATAGTAAAATCATCCAATAACACGGAACAAAGTCCAAAGGTTTATAAATTACGATTCCCCAACATCTAAGGGGACTCAAATGTTTAAAAAACGTTACAGCCAAAATGCTACATATTGAATCACGCTTTTATTACCATTGCATAGGGGCGACAATCGAAAAGTCCACGTCGTGTTTTGTGGTAGATGCGAATTTGTGACTTAAGGTAGGCAGATAAGGTTGGTATTGGCGATGGTCACGATATGATCACGCAGTGTGCACGTGCTCAGGCGCACGGTAGAGAGTTTACAGCTGTTGTTCGAGTGTTGGACTTTGGACCCGCTCTACAATCACCGGTGTTAACGTACCGCGTGAATAACGAGTAACGACTCCTTGATTTGAGTTGCTCGAAGATTGAGTCATCGCCGTATTATCTTCGGCTGCGGGTTTCACAAGTTTTATCAGATTTTAGTAACAATAGAGTCCTAAGGTGTTTGTGAGAGTTATTATGCGCGTTAAATACACATGCTTCTACATAAATATGTGCTGTTTATTAGCATTTTTTATTGCGATACAACAAGCACAAGTAAAAAAAATGACATACATTTATTCCTTTTTAATATGTTTAATTTAACATATTGTAACTGTAATTACGTTACTACGTCGTGTACTTACTGTACGAATGTACTCGTATGTAGGTCCGTGTCAGTGCTTACGTCTAAAAAATTGTGAAACAAAATACTACATAACATCACGCTGAAATATCTATATTCATAATGTAATGTACCATCACAGGTCGGAGGTTATTTTTGGCTGTAGTAATTTCAAACCTTGCGAAGTTTATGTTGCTGTGTCGGTGAAATATGTACTTAGCTTTGGATATTAAATAGCTCAAATAAAGAGTATAAGATGATAACATTTTTATAGCACCGCTTGCAACACTAAATGTCAAATTTATGGATTCTAGAAGACGCCAATCGGGTCGAAAAAAGAACAATTTTAAAATAATGATGGTTATGGAAATTTAAAAATGAGCCCGATTTTCAAATTATTTTTAGTTGTTCAATATTGATTCAATTGATAATCTCTACACCCAAAACCAGGTGATATTACAAAACAGCCGTTTGATTTATAACATTCCCTATAAATGTCAATATTTTAAGTAGTGTTAAGAAAAAAGTATAAACCTCATAGAGTTAATTTGTCTAATATGTTCGTGCTTGAAAAGGAGTTTTTATTATCTAGTCTTGGTCTGCCGCCGGCACTTGGGTAAAGGCTGACGTAAACTAGTTTACGTATAGGTCATTTTTTATTTCTTGTGAAATATGTACTCGTAAATACGGATAAGTAATGTCTTATATTCTCAATTATCGTGTTTTAGTGACACATGTTTAGTCAGTAGGTATCCTTGTGAATGATAAAGGTACTAAGCATTCGCAAAATGCGTACCTATTTTGAACCAGATCTATAGACGATTAAATACAAAAATGTATACATTGGGTAGGACGGGATGGTTGAAAACCAGTTACAGAAGCCCTATTAGCCCCATCTACACATGCCACACATATTTTTGGTATTATGTCAAAATAAAGAGCCTACAATTTGACACAAATATGTACTTACTATAAAGGAGAGCGAATATTGAGAAAAATCCATAATGCGTTTCGTAGCCAACACGAAGGTAATGCGTGTAGAATGGCATTTGCCGGGTCCAAAGTCCACAAGGTAACTCTGACGTAGCAAGTAAACGTGTCTTGAACAATGCTTTTGTTATAGAATGGCTTTCAAATGATATTTCGATTTAACCCCTAATTATTCAGCCAATATTTTAGATCAAGTTAATATTCAGGGTAATATGTCCTTATGGTCAAAATTTCATTATCCCACTTGATTTTGTTTTAGATGCGTTTTCAATGTCAGAAAATAAGAAAGTTCATTTCTGATATTAGGTTCTGAAGTAGAAATTAATTATTCAATGGCTTATCCGTAAATGAGACATTCACTGTAGGAAAATGTGGTTTTTCTTACCTTTTCAAGGCAGTCCTGTCCAATTGCGTTAGGGTCCACTTTGACTTCGAGGATCACAGAATTTGCTTGGCTGACTAACCACATTTTGTCAATTTTTTTTTAGAATTAACTAAAAAAATTGGTACAAATGAGGTTGCGCGTTGCTTCGTATTAATTATTTCCTATTATCACTTGTTCAATATTGTTTATGTCACTCGCGTAAAATATTTATTTAAAAATGTCTTTCTTATTTCGCTCAGTGCAATGTTTATCGCGTATTCTTTGTGGAAGTAAAACTGTGAATACCTCCCGACGACGGCCATACTACGTTAAGTTTGCCACCGAAATGATAAAGAAAACAGTGACGTTACAGAGGCGGGGGGCTCCGAGTCTTTACTTCGAGCTCTAACGGATTTCATAAAGGACTTTCTGTTCGCTTCATTACTGTATACACGGTCCAACCGCATATTGACACAATAACAAAAACTTCAATGGACTGTGCTTGTAGCGATGTTAATCAAATTGAAATATTTTCCAAGTGCTCGTCTATGTTTCCGTTTCATGACAATTCTTTGTAACGACAGAGATGGCTATAGTATTTTGATAAATTAATGACGTAAATATGAACAATATATAGATAATATAAACAAATGCTTAATTTTAGAAAAGGATCAGTAAATCGTTACATTAAATAATTTATGACAATAATAATATTTTTAATTTGAGTCGATAGAGCACATGGTATGCTTTAGCAGTGACACGTGCTTACAACTTAGTATTAAACTTTGATCGTTCTCATAATTGCTAACGTTCAAATTGTAATATATTAGGGTGCAATAAATTACACAAGTCTGTCTCTGGGATATGTGTGTTAAATTTAATATGAAATCCTGCGCCAACCAAATCTGGCTAGCCTGGCACGAATCCCCTTCTCTAGACATAACCTGTACCGTGGGGGCTGCTAACAAACATGTTGTTCACAAACAGATATGGCGCCCAGGTTCAGATCAAGGGCTTCTAGGTGACACAAAGAAAGAAAGAATATGCCCAACCCTGGAATCGAAACAGGGGACCTGTGATCCACAGGCGCCACATCCAACCTCTAGAACATCAAGGCAGCTAAGCGACCCTCCATGTTACTGGAGGAGACCCGACTCAGCAGTGGGTCATACATGGGCTGGGTAGTAGTAGTGGGATATGGGTAAGATGCACATAGTAAATTAAAGTATTAAATAGATAGGTAATTTTTTTTTTGACCTGGGGTAAAATCCTGGACTATGGCCGCCAGCCTGGGGATGGCCAACAGGGGGTGTGTGGGAGTCCCCTCCGCCTCTGTGAGGAGACGGAGTCATACCCACTAAACGTCTCCGGGGTGTACCTAACGTCCCGCGGGCCCCGTGGGCCCTGACTGTATCGCCGCAGGGGAAATAGGTACCTACTGTTGGACCTGAATGACCTGCTTTTTAAAGTAGATACTAATGTTATTTCTGATAGACAAAGCTTCTGTCTGTTGACAGACTTGCTTGATTGATAGCCAATGTTAGAAGAAAAAACAAAACCAATAAACGACCATTGAAGTCGGTGGCCTGGTACCCTTGTCGTATTTAACGTTTCTATCTATTTAAGTTGACACCGATTTCAAATGGCTGTTTATTGGTTATATTACGCATTTTTTTTGTTTTTGAAGTCAGTTTACATTCCACCACCATAATTGTAACCCTTTCATTCAAAACAGCAACCATGGAATGCCATTGCGAACCGGTAATATAGACATAATATACCACTGTTTTAAAAATGTTGTTCTTTTTTCATTCAATTCGTTGGAAATCAATATACATTTGATTTTATTATATCTCGGAACCAGCAAACAGTAAGTGATCCAAGAATACCCAAATTTGCCTTCCGACAAAGGGTCTTATTAACTTATTTCATGTTTTATTGCAAACTACTGAACTGCTATCAATAAAATAATGGGACCAATCTGAAGGCGAATGAAAAGAGAATTTTACAAATCGGCGAAGTACCTAATGCGGTGCGGTTGCCTGAACCAAACAAACATGCAGACGAATTGAGAACCTTCACCTTCAAAACCGGCTAAAAATAAGTATCTAGAACAATGTGTAAAATGCCCAATGTACCGCGGGCCCCAAATCTTCACGGTCGCAGTCGTAGTTTCGTTTTGTTTTTCAGACCAATTCAATTAGTATTTGTAAATGGTTACTTGGTGCCGACCCATTCATGAATATGGAGGAGGCCCAACTCAGACTCACTCGAGACCGAACGAACGAAATGATTACTTCAGCCTAGATGCTTGAAGCTATACTAGAATTTGAAATCTATAAGGTACCAAAAAGAAAATCTGGATAAACAATGTGAAACAATGAAAATTACATATCATTATTATACAGAAGGAAGCACGTCTTCCTAAACATAGGCTTAGTGACGGGGTGGTTGAGCGCCAACCCGAGGACACTATGGTGCCCTGCAACGATATAGACAGAGCACTGAGGAGTCCTCGGAACCTGAAGCCGTTACTTCAGCCACCTCTTACGACAGGATGTGTGCAGGATATGTGTTTGGACTATATGTATACTAAACTAAAACGCCATCCAGAGGCGAATGCCTAGGTGGTTGGGCTCCGCTGCTATAGACGGGACCGGGGGTTCAGGTCATATGGGTCGGTTCAGGCGTGCAGTTCGAAATACTGCTGATGTTGGGCCCTTTCTGACTATTGCCTCTCACAAATGTGAAGCAATAAAAAATGATATATATAAGTAATGAATTAAAACAAACTGTCTTAACAGTCTTTGTGTCTAAAAATGGCGGTAAAAAAACCAACTACATATTTTATTCCTGCTGTTCTCTGTGCAACTCTGATGTGTCAAAACAGCCAGCAAAAAAATAATAATTTTGATTTTTATCTGTAGGCTAATTTATTCAACGTCTAAATGGGTATCCATAATTTGTTTTATAACTTACTTCCGTGATTTGAAAGGTAGCCGTCGGTCTCTGGTCATCATAGCGTGCAAACCAATAGCTAGACCAACCAATTGGTTATCCCACTAGATGATCGCGGACCGCGGTTGAATCGCTCCGTGTAAATATTTGGCTAATCAGATTAGAGTAACACCCTTCAATGGAATTAAGAAAATGAGAGGAAGCACGTTTATGATCGTTTTATTTTATTTTATTCCCAACGTTTCAGACACTTTGCAGTGTAAAATAAAACGATCATAACCGTGAAGTCATCATTTCCTGCAATGTGTAAAGATCGTGAAAACCTAAGACATCATTAAATGAGAGGAAGATAGTTTTATGAGATTTGCCACACAATAAATTCATTAACTGGATTGAAAAATACGATACCTACTTAAAAAGACAAGTTAACTTCGAAATATGTACCTATAAGAAAGCAATAGATAAGCAAAGAAGGCACTAAACACTACCCTAATATGTAAAGTACGTACCTACTATCAGATTTTTATTTTGACGGCCAGGGCATAACCTTGTACCTTAGGCTACATAGTTGGGATTAAACTGATAAATAACACATAGGTAGAACCAACTGTATAATTACTCATGGTAATCACTACATTCCGTTTGTAATCATTCATTCCGTCGGCATGTATGCTTATATCTTCAAAACTACGCAACCGATTTTGAAGCGGTGTTTTTTAGTAGATAGAGGGATTCAAGAGGAAGGTTTATATGTATAATACATGCAAAATACATCCATAATATTGTAGAGAAACACTGATAAATTTAGAGGCTCATCATTACACCCGTGCAAAGCAGGTGCGGCTTGCTAGTACAGAATAAAAAATATATAAATTTACTTACAAGCATGCTTACAAAACGAACAACAACAAAACAAAGTGCAGTGAAAGAGTGCGTGCAGTTTTTTTTCATTCTATGTCAAAATACCATATAATTTCATGTTTTTGGCGGGAACTAAAAATCAACAATGTTGCTAGAGAAAGAACCTTACATGATTTAATTTTGTAGTAATACAAAACCTTTCAGTCTATTTATGAGTGTCTAGAACAACGATACAAGAAATCAGATATTTTTATGTGCTTTCATTTAGATCATAGTAATAAAAATACTATATATAATTTTAGTATAAAACCAAACCACAGATAAAAAAATAAAATACCTAGTCTATTGTCAATTGTCAAATCAATTCAAAATCAATGCTACCAACCCTCAATTAAACTCCATTCCACGCGAAACTTCTTTGTTATTTCACGTGAATAAAAATGTTTGATTTATTTTCGTTACTACTCATTTAGATTAATAAAGAAACAAAATTGTGGCATGTCCGTTTAATTATATTTATTGTACTTTTAAATAAAAAGTATACAACAATCAGATTGTTAATTTGTATTCGTTCTACGCAAAAATATGAAGCACGAGTGGCCGACAGCGCCAGTTGCGACAACATTGCGGAACTAAATTCATCATATGACTTTCGTCACCATTTCGTTTTGCGTTTATCGATTTGTGTCTTGGTCTTGATTCTTGCTTGACATAGTTTTTGTGATACCGAAAATGGCGAGCCAGACACAGGGGATCCAGCAGCTTTTGGCCGCTGAAAAGCGTGCCGCCGAGAAAGTATCCGAGGCGAGGAAGCGTAAGTACTTCTACGCAATTTACAACCTTGCACCCCAATTTCATGTAACGATATGATTGCACTTGATTAACTAACAGCATAAATGTTCGTACTGTGATCCAAAAGAAACCCATATAATTAATAAAGTAATCGATATAAAATTCACACTAAATTTACATAAAATGGATCTGTATCACATGATTATATTTCAATCTCCATTTCACAAACACTCAAGTGACGTCTTATAATTCTCCATTGAGCATTACTAACATCATCCAATAGTGATCGTTCCAGTGGCAATAATGTTTACATAACTTAAATATGTTTTTCTCAATCTAAAATAAAATTATGTTATAATTGTACCTTGGCATTGACTGTTTTAATCTCTGCACTCAATATCCCATGGACTTGATGAATATTATCCTATAGACGTCTTAGGTTTAAAATAAGTGATCAGTACTGTAATGGATTCTTCACTCCACAAATAATATAAAACAAAGTTGCTGGCATCTGTCTGTTCCTATGTATGCTTAAATCTTATAACTACACTACAGATTTTGAAGCGGTTTTTTAATAGATAGAGTGATTCAAGAGGAAGGTTTTTATGTATAATACATCCTTAATATTGTAGAGAACCACTGATAAATTTACAGGATCATCATTGCCCCCGTTGCAATGTTGGGACAGGTCACTAGTTTCTGCTAAAAGGAAAATCTTCAGAAACATCTTGTTTGCTGAATAAGACTGAAGTAAGACATGGACCTGCATCACATGATCTGTATTTGAAACAAAAAAAAAAAGGATCACTAGAAACAATTTGGAGAACTGTTGTTGTGTGTAAAGAGACTCAATAGTGATCTCAAGCATAGCAGTCTAATTGAGAACAAGGTTCTTACATGACACAAATTTATTTTACTCCTTAAATATTTTGTCATAGTATTAATATGAAATATCTCACTATATGAGAAGTGGAGGGCAGACTGCAATTGCTCCATTTAAGGAGTGGTGGTTAGCCAACTCAGGTTCGACTGGTGCCTATCTCAATGGAATTGGGATAAAGACAAGGAGTTTATTGATGTAAACAGCCCAGACGGCTCCTAGCCAAGTGGCTTAATATGCAAACTGGAAGATAACTTAAATTAAAAACTCATTTAATCACTCTTTTGACAAGTCAAACAAAATAATATTTAAAATGTATCATTTAAAAATTTACTATTTACGACCGGGCTGTAATGCAGCTCTACAGAAAAGAGCCGCAAGAAGCAATGATATGAAACAATCTAAATGACAGATCATCATTTTCCTTCTCTTGTGGTCAGATCATCATTTCTCTTCTCTGCAGCCTTGTCATTTCCTTTTGTCTGCTCTTACGACACCCTCAGGCTGGAATAGGGTGGTGACAATATGTATACTAAATCCATCACTACATGGAAGGATATTTATCATGGATTATCTTAAATATGGGATGCAAAATTTCAGTTTGAAGTCCACATACATATTTGCTCAAGTAAATTTATAGGGAAGGTATGATTTTATCCAATATCATAAGATTAGCTGATAAGAAATTCTATCACTAACTGAGATAGTGTCTGTTTGACATAGTCAACATGTCCAATTCTTATAGCGAAATTTAAAGAGAAAAAGGTTTAATAAAGATATGGAGTCAGTCTGCACGATCTTAAATGTTTATTGCACTTGCTGTTACTTAATATAAATAAATGATGACACCTACCTGAGGCAACATTTTTTTTTTTTTTTTTTTTTTTTTTTTATTATTAAATATCTGCGATCAGCCTTATGGCTATAAGCAAATGTGTTGCTTGGTCTATGACGTGAAAAGTGCCACACTCCAGTGAGCACAGCACAGCAATTCGGTTACTAGTATCTTTGTAAAATATGGTGCCTCTTGAGGCGCTTGTTGGTGTTATGTTGGAGTAGCTCCTGGGCTAACTGGTTTGGGTGTTTTATAAGCCTTTCTTTGTATTTCGTCTCTTGCTTTTTTATTTCTTCTAACACTGTGTTGACCTCTAATTGCTCATGAATTTCATCATTGGTGATAAACCATGGGGCATTGGATATAGCCTTTAATATTCTGTTTTGCATTCTTTGTATTATGCTTAAGTTAGAGTTTGAGGCACTGCCCCACAGTTGTATCCCATATGTCCATATTGGCTTTATTACAGCTTTGTACACCAACAGTTTGTTATTCAGCGATAGTTTAGATGTTCTTCCGAGCAACCAGTAAAAGTTTCTGAAATGAATATTTGCTTGGTCCCGTTTGGCTTTAATGTGAGTCTTCCACGTTAGCCTCCTGTCCAGATGCATACCCAAGTATTTGACAATGTCTTTATGTGGTAGTTCTTTGTCACCTAATTTAACAGAAGGGCAGTCGCCTTTTCTGAGTGTAAAGGTTATTTGCGTGGATTTAGATGGACTAGCTGCTATCCTCCACGTTTTTAGCCAGCAGTCTATTGAGTTCAATGCTAATTGGAGGTTCCTAGAGGCTTCTACTGGATTTTTACTGCTGGTTAAGATGGCAGAGTCGTCAGCAAAAGTTGCAATCGTAACATCGGTACTCTGTGGTATATCTGCGGTGAAAACCGTGTAGAGCATGGGGCCTAGCACAGAACCTTGTGGCACACCTGCTTTTATCTCGTAAAATTTGGAGAAGCTCTCTTCCTCCCGGACTTGGAACAGTCGTTCCGTGATATATGATGCTAAGATGTTGTAGTAGCTGTGTGGTAAGCTTGTTTTAATTTTGAAGAGCAGTCCCTTGTGCCAGACGCGATCGAATGCTTGCTGCACGTCTAAAAAAGCAGACGCACAGTATTCCTTTTGTTCTAGTGATTGACGTATTTTTTGGCACACTCGGTGCACTTGTTCTATAGTGGAGTGCCTCTCTCGGAAGCCAAACTGATGCTCCGGTAGCACTTTTCTATCTTCAAGGAAAGGCTTTATGCGATTTAAGATAAGCTTTTCCAGCAATTTTGCGGTAATTGGCAGTAGGCTGATAGGTCTATAAGACGTCATCTCATTCTCTGGTTTTCCGGGCTTGTGTATCATTTTTATTTGTGATATTTTCCATTGGGATGGGAAATAGGAGATCCTCAGTATTGCATTAAAAAGCACTGTTAGAAGCACAAAGGCATTTCGAGGCAATTCCTTGAGTACCCTCTTCGTGATCAGGTCATATCCTGGAGCTTTCTTGTCTTTTAATAGTCTTATTTGCCTAGTTACCTCATGTGGTGTTACAGGTCTGGGCGGTAATTCCATCTGAAAGTCCTGTTCAAGGACTGCATCTATTTTATTCTCACTTTCTAAGGGTTCTCTGGGTTCATTTGGGACAAATACTGTAGCCAGATGTCTTGCAAATGCCTCCGCTTTTTGGTCACTTGTTCTTGCCCATTTATTATTTTCCAATTTTAGGGGTGGTTTCTGTTGTTGGGGTTGATTATATCTTGCTGTATACTTCCATAAGGAGTAATTAGTGTTAGAAGTTGCTGTTAGGTTTTCTAGTTGTGTTTTCAGCGTTAGGTCATCTGCCTCTTTAAGTGCAATTTTTAATTTCTTAGCCATTTTGTTATATTCTTTTTTGTCACTGGCGTGTCGGCTTGTGTGCCAGACTCTACGAAGTCGTCTCTTTTCCAGAATGAGGGCTTTTAGTTCTTTGGGTATATTTGAGGAGGTTTGTTTACATAGTTTAGGTGTGCACTTCCAGCAAGCTTCCTGGACTAGCTGTGTGAAGTATTTAATTCCTTCTTCGATATCGTCTTCCGATTTAAGCCTGATTTTTAGGTTAATGTTTTTATCCAGATACTGTCGAAAATCCTGCCAATCTGTTTTATGATTGTATAGGGTGATTGGTTTATTGTAACTAATAACAGTAGTACTGATAGTTAATAGTATAGGAGTATGGTCCGAAGTTCCATCTAGGCAAGAATCTGTACGAAAATAGTGTTTCGACATGCCTCTCACGACGAAGAAATCTATTGTATCTGGCCGTTTATTTGTATCCGCTGGCCAATGTGTTGGTTCCTTTGTTGAAAGTGTGGTGAGGTTTATGGTATCGAGGCTTTTTTTAAGTTCTCTTCCTCGGGTTGTTACTAATCTGGAGCCCCATTGTGTGTGTTTAGCATTCCAATCCCCACCTGCGATGAATCGTCGTCCTAAAGTTGAAAAGTAACGACTGAACATTGCTTCATCAATTTTATGCTTAGGTGGACAGTATACAGAAGATATGTTAAAGTGCCCTGCTTTGTCTTCGATTGTCACTGTTGCAGCTTGGATGTACTCGGTGCGGTATTCGGGTATAGGATGGTGTTTAATAGATTTCTTAACTAAGATAGCTGAGCCAGCATGTGCTGTTCCATCTGGGTGGTTTGTACTGTACGTGTAGAAACCTGGCACTGTAACAGAACTTCCCGCTTTAAAATGGGTCTCCGATATTAGAATAATATCTAAGCTGTGTGTTTTAATTAATATTTCTAGCTCACGTTTGTTGGGAGAAAGTCCATTGATGTTCCATGCTGCCACCTGAAGTGACCCCATTATGGAAGTTTTGCTATAAAGGTTGTCATAAGCCCAATTAGAGAACTTATCTGTTGAATGAGAGTTTCAATTTTTACATTTTGTTGTATAAGTATTTCTTCTATGGAGGATTTTGTTTTTTCATCTCCATTGATTTTTGAGAGGGAGTTTACTTTGGCTTTATCAGCGTAAGAGACTTTAAAGTTCATTGTGTTCAGGGGATTTCTTTGCGCTTCTTGTGTACTTTCCTGGGTGATGACTTGCATTTTAGATTGAGGTACAAGTTTCGTGTCATGTTTGACTTCGAGCAAGGGTATTTGTGGTGTAGTTATAAGTTCCACCTGTTTTGTTTCAGCCTGCGATCTGTGCTTTAATTTTCTTTGTGCAATTTCTATGTATACCTGACATCCCTTATAGTTGGATGGGTGACTTCCTAAGCACAGGGCACACTTTGCTGGAGTGTTGCTGGTTTTTTGGCAATCTGATGTTTTATGTGCTCCTGCACATTTCACACATCTGTATGGCTTAAGGCAGTTGTTTTTTGTATGGCCATATTGTTGGCATCTGAAGCATTGTGGAATAGTATTTCGTTTGATAGGATCTTCGATGACTACTGATGTATTATAAATGTAGCGGATATCTTTTACGTATTTGTTTCTCTCATTTGGCTCAAGATTAACAAAGAATGTTGAAGTTGGTAGGCGTTGTGGGCCCCGTTTCACATTAATAATTTCTCCTCTTATTTTATTTCCCGTTTTTTCAATTTCTTCGACTATAGCCTCATGAGGTGTTGTATGGTGCAGGTTTTTAATGACGATTCTGTAGCATCTCTCTTCTTTCCTAGTAAAAGTGTGCCCTATGAGGCCTTTTTCACGCACTAATGTCATGAGCGCTTTATAAGATTCCGTGGAATTGCATGTTACTCTTAGTTGATTTTTGTTGACTATTTTATAGACGTAATCCGTCTTTTTCAAGACTGTCTCGAGAGTATTTGTTAATTTATTAACATCCTGTATTCCGTAAAGCAGCAGCGGTGGTGGTTTACTTTCCTTGGGTACAGGTATTGTTTCAGCCACATCAACTGGTAGCACTTCAAAGCTGTTACTAGTTGTTGCTGGTGGAGGCGAGTCAGAGAATTTCCTCTTTTTTTGGATACTATTCGTACGCAGGGTGGGTGCTTTTTGCCATGTGGGATTACTTTGTATTGGTACTGTTGCAGTTGAAGTCTTGCATTGAGTTATTGGTGATTGGATGGGGGAATTTCGATTGAATAGGCTTGCGTGAAATACTTGCTGGGTTAACTTTTTCTGTCCCGCATTTGATGTATTTAATGATTCATTTTCAGGAGATGCCATGTTTATTCCTTACAATAGTAAAAAATCTACCAAAGTGGTAGATTTTTTAGGAGGCTGGCAACATTTTAGGCAACTTAAGAAAAAAATATGAATGTCAAAGCAAGCATCAAGGAAGGAAAACCTAAACCCCTGTGCCAAACTGCAAATGTAATGTATCTCCACCAAGTTAGAGTTGACTTACTTTAAATTTATCTAGAACTATCTGACCCAGTAAACATTGTACATTTTTTTAAATTATCTTCAACCAAAAGCCATAACAAAATAAGCATTAAGTGCAGTCATTTGTAAGTTATGCCCTTAAATTATACATTACTAGCGACCCGCCCCGGCTTCGCACGGGTGCAATGATGAACATCTAAAATTATCAGTGTTTCTCTACAATATTAAGCATGTATTATACATATAAACCATCCTTTGAAGTTTGAATCACTCTATCTATAAAAAAAACCGCTAAGAAATCCGTTGCGTAGTTTTAAAGATTTAAGCATACATAGGGACAGACAGACTACAGCGACTTTGTTTTATACTAAGTAGTGAAGCAATATACTTTTAGACTTAATCAAAATTGCTGCAATTTTTTTTAAAGTAAGAAACTGTACCAATAAATAAAAATAAATGAAGTAATCAATAAACACAATGAAAGGAATTTAATGTTTTATAATGTTTCTTGAGTACTTTGTTCTCAAATCTCGAGTTACAGTAACCACAAAGAAAAAACAACCTATTTTGCCAAAATTTTGGCACATCATATTTTGATCATTAGCATAATCAATTATTTTTCATGGCTATAGGGCATTTGTATAATTTGAATGATATTTTTTGCAGGCTCCACACACATCATTATTGTAACTAAACACATAAACCTAAACTAGACTTATTTTTGCCAACTTGATATGATATAGTTGGTGTAAAAGTGTCTAACATACAGAATGGAATTTTATTTCAACAAAATATTTTCTTTTCCAGGGAAAGCGAGACGCCTAAAGCAGGCCAAGGAGGAGGCTCAGGAGGAGGTGGAAAAGTACAGACAGGAGCGTGAGAGCCAGTTCAAAGAATTTGAGGCCAAGGTATAATGGTTTTTTGGCTAAGTCAATGTTACAACCAGCAATACCTGAAACTTATAAAACCAATGAAGGGTTTTCTACATCTATGTTGCTATTATAACTGAAAGCATAATTAAGATGTTTTCTTGCCATTATCCCAAATATTGTTTGTATAATTCTACTATTACGACTCAGCCCATAAATTACCCACTGCTGAGTCAGGCCTCCTCCCATTACGTAGAGGGAATCTACTGGCACAGGGTTTCATATCAAGTGTTCCTTCTCTTGCAGGTAGATTATCTTATTTTATTACATTTTTCTCTTCTTTTTATATTATACCAATTATTCTATTCATATCTACAGGCTTTGCCATTTTCTTTTGTCGGCTCTAACGACACCCGCAGCATGGAATGGTGCGATGACACTACGAATATATCCGTCACAACACAGACATTGTATGTTTAAGTAGCAGCAAGTATTCCCTGAAGGACTCAACCATAGCTACCCTATAAACAAATACATATTTCACAGTACTTTTACAATAAGAAGAGGGTTCAAAAGACGATCAACGTTTATCCGAAAGTTTGGGCAGCAAGGTCCAGAAAGGCTGATGATATCGTCATCATTAGCTTCCTCTAGTTCACTGCTAGAAATGGGCCTACCCTAAACAGATTATATCACTACATAGTATAAAACAAAGTCGACGTTTTCTGTCCGTCCCTATGTATGCTTAAATCTTTAAAACTACGCAACGGATTTTGAAGCGGTTTTTTTTAATAGATAGAGTGATTCAAGAGGAAGGTTTATATGTATAGCCCACCCCCGCTTTGCACGGGCGAAGTCGGGGCGGGCCACTAGTTAAATTATAAATTAGTTTTTGTACAATTTGCATGTAGTAGATACATTTTGGGGCTCAGCTCTTAAATGATTCACTGAAGCTGAGCCTGCTTGATATGACTGTATTAGCCCTATTTAAAAATAATATTTATTTTTCCAGCACATGGGATCCCGGGATGGCGTCGCAGCCAAGATCGATGCTGAGACCAAGGTCAAGATATCCGAGATGAACAGGATGGTGCAGCAACAGCAGGATCCAGTATGTACCAAATAATCCTGCTAACACTCGTCTTCCTAATCCCTGAATGTTATCTCCTCCACCAATTGCGAGGAAGGAAATTAGTCGACAGTGCCACTCTGACTGATAGAACAGTTCCGCTTTTCGCAATTCCATTTTTGGCTACCACTCTTATTTTACCCCTCATCATCATAATCATCAGCCCACATTAGTCCACTGCTGGACATAAGCCTCCCCTAAAGAGCGCCATAGCGCCCTGTCTTCAGCTTAATTCAACACATCCCACTTCTGAAACCTTGAATGTTCGCTCCATGTAGCTGGACAGCGGCTCACCTCGCTGTTGCCCATTCGCGTTATTTACTCAACTGGTTTTAACCAATGATTATCGGTTTTCCGATATAAATATGTAAAAGTAAAATCATAATTTCAGCTGCTGGACAGGCCGATTTTACCCCTAGTGGGAAGTAATTTATTAAACCAAGGTTAATTAAATCAGCTGTGAGAAGGCTGACTTCAGGGTTTTCACCAACACATTAACTAGGTACTACTACTTCTCAACCCATATAAGACACACTGTTGAGTCGGGCCACCTCCTAGTACATGGAGGGTACTGTGCCACACTGGCCAGATAGGTTGGCACAGAGTTTCATATCAAGATTTCCTTCTCTTGCGGCTAGATTATTGGCTTTGCCATTTCATTTTGTCAGCTCTTACAACACCCATAGGATGGAATGGGGTAGTGATACTGTGTAAATCCCTCATCACACGGATTAACGTTTCCTTAATTTGTATCGAATGTAATCGATGGCGGGAAGTTACAATACAAATACTAATTAACGTTACGGTAAGATAAAATATCACGAACTATCCCAATTTAAATTTTAAATGATAAAGATGATAAAACCGCCTTTAGCGCTTGGCAAATTGGCAAACCACGCAAACCTAATTTCTAGATAATGAACTTTATAACTTAAACTTTACAGTCAATTATCTCGAAATGAGGTTTGTGTGGTTTGGAATATTTTTGCATAAATCGGTCCAATTTTGATTATTATGTTAAATAGTTGATACTTCTTTTCTCTTTTCTTTACAGGTGATTAAGGATATTCTTGGTTTGGTTTATGACATCAAGCCAGAACTGCACGTCAACTACCGCGTAGTTTAAATATGTTCGTATGAACACTGTACGTTCGCGCTACCAACATTGCGAACCCAATAGTTCTACTGTTATGTTAGTCTTGATTCATTGTTAAGCTAGGAACAAGATTACAAAAAAAAATATCGCGCCATCTGTGTCGGAGTTGCGAAGACGAAGTTCGGTCGAAATTAAATGGCAATTTCTTTTCACATTATCGCTTCCATTATGAAATTGATTATTTTGCCACTGTTACATAAAAATATATAAAAAAAAGCCGAAATACGAGATCATTTCACCGAAACAGTGAAGTCTTACAACGTGGCGTTCATTAAAACCTCTGACACAGATAACGTCAGTTCAACAAAATGGCGCCCATAAAACATCTTTTAAAAACTGGCGGTACCGTGAAGAAGAAGAAGCGCGGGAAACTGTGTCTGTTCGCTGTAAATAAAAGTATTGCTTGGTTTTGCCATTTAATGAATTATTCGTATATTTATTGTTGTGTATAGGAAATCAGCTCGGTATCCATTCCAGTACGTCGAAGATCCGCTAATGAACACAAAATCTTGTATTATCTTAAATAATGTATGTTATTCAATGTTGTATGTTGAATAGAAAATATAATAAAGTTTGAAAAACAAATCATTTTTAATTTTTTCACATTTTTCCAATTGATATCAAGAAGTATTTGTAACATCTATTTGGTTTTATATTATGGGGGTGTCTGGGCCTCTGCTCGCTATAGTACTGTAACAAATAAAGTGCATTTAAGATGGAAATTTATTGTGTTGTATATAGTAATACTATTGTTTTCGTGCCAAAACAACTGCAAGATTTTTTAAGCATATCAAAATCTCCTCTTCCGTCTAAATGCTATCCTACCACAGAGAGACTTCATATTTGAACAACCTACATACTAGTGGTTAACTATGGTTAAATAAAAATAATTCTATATCGTACTGTAATCGTATCTGAACGGTATGGCCTAGGGTGTCCAACCATGAAGCCACGGCTGCCACGTTTGAGAAGACAGCTGGTTGGTCCACCTGGTCACAGCGTTTCGACGAGAATGACAGTATGCCTATCAGAAGACCGTCCATTATCGCAGGACCGCCAGCATCGTGCTGAAATTAGAAAAATTTAAAGGTTAAACTTTAATTAATAATACTTAGTGTGTTCCCCATTGGGCGCAACCCGTGGCTATGGAACGGGGACAGTCGAGGAACACCGTTGGTTTTATTAGATAGGTTAGGCCGCATACCCTGGCTCGCCCACAAAGGCCGATAACAAAAACCCTCCGAAAATGAGCCAATCAAAAGAAGCTGCCCTGTGTTTAAATTTTTTTTTTTATCTTGAAGTTCAAAAAACTTTTCATATTATGTTACAAGCGTAGTAATTGTACTTCTACAAGGTTACCTACTTAAGTAACACTGCCAGTTGGTAACAAAAATATTAAAAAAATACTTTCTGCATGCACAGTATTGCACAGGGAACGATAAAACAAAATTATAGGCTATTGTATTTTGAAGACAACTGTCACCTAGGCTCCCGTGACCACGACTGCTGCAAACTTGCAAAGCATTCGAAACGTTGGGCATTATTTATTATAATGTATCGATAAATCCGTTAAAAAAGTGTTAAATTTCTATGTGTAATAATCGCGAATACCTAAGACACCATTAAATTAAAGTTGCTTATTTTTCGCTGAAATTTTGAACACAATACCTTTATCAATAAAATATAGCAGGCTTGGCGATTTTTGGCTTTTGGTTTTGGCGTGAGCACGCGGGAATAAAGTTACCAGAGCTCAACCAGCCGAAGCAACCTTATAACCCCTGCTCCACTTCCACCAGAAGTGACTATTTAATACTGGTACAATGAAAGCTTTGCAAAATACAGCAGCCGAAATGTACAGAAAAGAGCCAGTAAGTAAATCTATTCTAGGTATATTTTGTTACTGTATTTTAGACTTACATTACAAACATTTTTGGGCAATGTAATGTATCCCGCGCAGAAATGATTGCGTGTTACTAGTTCTCTGAAACAAAAAAATGGTAAAACCGAAGGTCAAAATCGGTGTTCGGGTCAACTCATCCAACTTCTGTAACCTTGCATGTTCGCTTTGCCCATTCGCGGTCTTTACTCAACTGGTTTTAACCAATGATCATCGGTTCTCCGATATAAGTAAAAGTAAAATCATCATTTTAGTCAATGATGTCTACTGCTGGACATAGGCCTCACCAGTTTCCAAAAAGGCCGTTCCACAGCCGCCCACATCTGAGCCCGGCGATAAGGTTGAGAACTGTGAGAGATTTCTTATCCTTGCAAACTAAACTTCACCGCGGTAATTCTTTATGCTGATAGTTCAGGTATTTACGTGAAATATGAAGCATACCTACTGTCTCTACAGTATCGTTATTTGCCTGAGCTATCCGTATGGGTGACGCAAGCAAATAAATTTATAATTTACTACACCGAACCACTGAAACGTTAGGGTTCTAACTTTTAAATTAAAAGTAATTTTAAAAAGATCAAGAAATTTCAACTCACTTTCCATATACATCTTGACAATCAGCCAGATCGTAGACTGGCAACTCTACCTTCTGCAGCAACACCAGGCCTCCGGAGCCGCTGAGACCCTGTTCGTATATTAAAGATCCTCGGATAACTATATTTATTAAAATTGAACTGTAACTGGTCAAACGGTCGACGTGGTCTATTTTCAGTTTTACCAAACCAAAAATATAAATATTTGAATGCCAGGAAAGTCGAGATAGCACAGGTACAAATTCACGTGGATCAAGCAGATGCAAGTAAAATAATAGGTAGTATCTATTTAGCACTCACCAACACAGAACCCCAGCCAAGAAACGTGACCTTATTATCGACTGGCACAATTTTATTCTTCGAATAATTGATCTTTCCTACGGTGCCGTCTCTTCCAAAGGTCATGTTCTTATGCAGCTTCAACACGGCGAAGTTAAAATCCAGGGTCTGTGGCTTGTAATTAGGGTGGAAGAATATCTCCGAAACTCTGAACTCTTCGCCACCAGATGTGGCGTTCTCGGAGCCAACTCGCACTGTTAGCATCTTCACATACTCTCTGAAGAACCGATTGTTGTACTGTCTGTGGAGAAATAAGAAAGTCGATAGAAAACAACATCATCTTATATCGTAAATTGATTTTGCCTCCTCCAATTACATTGAGGAAAATTTGTATACTGTGTCATTCTGGACCGAAATTTAGCAAAGGGTTTTGTATCAAAGTTTCCTTTTCTTCTAGCGTCCAGCTGTAGCTAGGTGGAACGCCTTGTCGCGTTCGATAACATCCTACCGAGATACTTGAGCGACCCTACAAAGGCCATTGGGAGTCGGGTGCAAAAGAAGTCCAATACATACAGCTGTAGACAGTGCGCCGCAGTTAGCACCCTATCCTTGTTGATGATAGCTGCACCACACCATAGCTGGCCGTTCATCAACAATGCTGCTACAAACGGGTAGTCTTGAATAGCAGCTACTTCATCTGGGTTGTAGATGCGCCGATATCGCCGGTTTAGAGGTGGCGATGCTTGAGCAGTGGTTGGTGTCGCTAGGCAAAACAATCTATAAATATTGGCAATCCCAATCAAGGAAGAATCCTCGAACTGACGTATATTTATTTTTCAACCGACTTGAAAAAGGAGGATGTTCTCAATTTGTTCCGTCATTTGTAAACCGATTTGATACGTTATTGTTTTTATTCGATTCTTATTGGTTCAAGATTGGTCTCATTTTACCAGTAGTTTGGCAGAAAACTTGAAATTGATGACGCACGTTTGTGTGGTGTTTGCGAATAACAAAGTCTTAACGTTGTAATAGGCTAAAATAATTATTAATTTTAGTGCCTTACTAGTGGTGATGGTGGAGGATAACTCATCCCCACTTCTTCTGAAGGGAAATTCGATGGGGAGACCCTCGTACTCCCTCTCTGCTCCTGAGCGTCGGTAAATCAACTCTCGCTCCACTGGGAAAGTATTTGATATTCATTATACGTTTCGTTACCGATCACCATAACCTTAGTTCATAAATTTTTTTGATTAATATTGCCAGAAAATTATCATTTGTAATAAAATAAAATAAATACTCCACACAATTTTCATACGGATAATGTAATCTTCGCAGGCACTTGTATATATACTATACTAGTTTCATCTCTTTATTTCTCTTAATTTATATATTTATTTTATTTAAATAAACTAAAAATATTAAATACATACAAAATAGAAAGACCCCATACCGATGCCGTAGCCAGGAATCTAGACTAAGGGATATCTTCTCCTACTAACAACTAATAAGTTAAATTATTAGAACTTCGCTCCGACATATTTAATTAAATATCAACAAGATACTATCACTAAATCAAAATATTGAAACTTACAATTTCACAACTAACAGCAAACCCAATCATTAACTCATTCACTTGTCAAGCATTGTATAATTTGAATTCGAGTTATTAAATAATATGGTGATGGGTGCGTTACATCTGACTGAACTAGGTAGGTATACTCACTATCATCAGATTCTTCTTTTGTGTTTATTGCCTGATAAGTCTCGTCGTGACAAATAGCCAATCGAAGCATGTTGACCAGAAGGAAAACTATCCTCATATCTTTACACATCTTCTGCGAATTTAAAGCATCAGAGACTTTTTGGTATCAATAGGAAGGATGGCGCTAAAGGTTACGGCGGTTGCCGTCGCTTAACCATACATAGGAACACAGAATACGTAGATTCCTTCACTTCCCTACACAAGGCATTCCCCCTAGGGCTCTGACGACTTCACTCACGCACAGGTACATTACAACACCCAAATAATTGAATATACCTATTGAAACCTTTTATAGGTCCCCAGCCGGGGAACGGGGCTGGGGTATGTGGGAGTCCACGGGCGCGAGAAGATGGTGAAGTGCGCCCGGGTTATCCACTAAAACCTAGCACTATTGTTCCGGTCTCGAGCCAAACCACTTGCGGGAAACTACCGAAACGTAATCAAGATAGGTGGTAGCTGGGCGACGGGAGGTCAGAACTCTACCCTCGGTCTTTAATATAGTTTATGGTGCCAGGCCGTAAGGCGCCAAAAACATTAAGAATTGCCATTTGGAATCGCTGGTAGTGACAGGTCTCGTCCGACAGCGACGAGCCTCGCTCGCTCCTCATCCCAAGCCTGGCACTCCACCAGGGTGTACGCGGCGGTGTCCTCCAAGGCACAGTTGTGGCTGTTTGGATGGCTACTACTTAGTACTACCTCCATGTAATCGGAGGGAGCTCGACATTTAATAACGTTATTTTATGTGCTGCGATAATTCTAACATGGGCAGACGATATACCAAGTCAGTAGCGTGAAAACGGACAGATGATCTAAGTATACACATTTTCCTCTTTTTAGGACATGTTAAGACAGTTTTCCAATACATACCATTCTATATCAATGAAATCGAATTAAAATCTGTACATAATTCATTTGATGGAGCTTCTAGGCTACCAGAGTACAGGTAGAAACGTAGGTAATTACTATACTAACTGCACAGTGTTAATTTTAACCCAATTGGGTTCAATTATAACCCAATTACAGTATTCACCGAGTTACAAACAACCGTTGGCAGCCAAATTTCCTGTAAGTTCATAATTAGTGTCAGGTGCACGAATTATTAAGGTTATTGTTCTATCGGCCACTTTAGTTCGTAAATATATTGCCACAAGAACCACGTGACCTCTCGAATTCCAGTTAGTACCTGCAAGAAACCACTTTGGCAACATAAAAACAAGGTTCAAAATAAAATTAATCATTGCTTAAGCTTGTCACGTGGTTTTTGTAAAGAAGCGATTTAAGTATTTCAATGAAGACACAATTATAATTGGATTGAAGTTATTTATTTTATGTACACGATCATAGTATTTATGAATAGCGTGCAAGGTGCGACGTATACACATTTTATATTATATCCTGACCATTGTGGAGGGATGTACAAAGTAGGTAACCAAAAGCAAGTAAAAAACTTGATAACAATTTCTGTGCTTAACTTCCGCGCTCTCCGGTGCCACCCCATCTGGCCATCGTGGCACAGTAGGCTAATTGCCACCAAATTGGCCGGTAATTTATTGTCTCACACCATTAACAGTCAGTTACCATATTGCAACTTTGTTACCATATTGCAACTTTGTTACCATATTGCAACTTTGTTACTCAAATAAATAATGATAATGAGAGTATGTCATGCTCGCTTAAAGGTCATGCTGGTGGTGTCGTGTGTGTCGGGTCCTTCGGTTCCCTAAAATATGGTTGAGCTGGGGGATGGCTGGCACATGCGTCATGCTCGTGATCGGGTGCCGCCAGTTGGGGCCGGTCATCCCTTAACTGCTATTGACATACCTACATAGCTTTATATTGATCTCCTGGACACTTCTGTTGTACAATATGTTACATTGTCCTCACATCTTAGCTTACTATGGATAAACACGAAATCAATGTAACCCAATCAGATGCTTGTAACAGAAAATATGATAAAAAGAGTGTCCATGGAGTTTCTTGCCTGTTCTTCTCCATAGGATCTACTTTTTGGAACATGCAACTAGATTCCTAACTTCACTTTTGACTTTTCAAAAACACCAGTAAATAGGTTCAATTGAAATAAATGATTTGAGTTGAGTTGAGTTGAGAAACCTCACCTTTAATTTCTCAGAATTGAAACTTCACTCTTCCTGCAACGCAGTCAAAACTGGCCAGTTAAACGAAATACGATCGAAATAAAAAACGTTATTTAAGCGATAAATATTTTATTACTCACAGTAAAAATAGGCACTGCACAAATTTTACGAGAAGGAATCCACTAGATTTCTAAATTCAGAAATTGAGGAATGCATTTTGATACAAGAGGTTAGTTTGGTTGTGTCCGTGTCTACCATTTAGTGTAAGCCTTTGCCCCATCCCAGGCCATAGCCATCCCATCCTCCCAGACCACCCCAGCTACCCAAACCACCCCATCCGAGTCCCACTGGTGCGACGCTGGTGATAACTGGGGCCGTGACAACGGGGCGGATGACGGGAGCTACAGCTACGCGGGTGACAGGGATGCCATGGTTGACAACAGTCGATCTGAAGTACACGGGGGCTGAGTAACCTGACAAGGGAAAACGTGTTGTCAACTGTGTTGTCAATTTTCCCTTTGAATTAGTAGCGTTCGGTGAGGTGAGGTTTGTGGATAAAAGAAAGAAAAGGGTTGTGTGAGGTATGAAGAGGTGTTGTAGCAATATTTATAACTTACAAAGTAGGAGGTTCTCAATTCCGATGTAGGTACTTAAATTCCCTTTTATATGTTTGTTACCCACAACTCCATTCTGTAAAAACCGATTCGGAACAGTATTTATTGATCGCTTTGGGTTGGCACAAACTTTTAATATGTTTATGGCTTTTTTTGTATAATATATTTGTTTTTATACACGTATAACGTTCTAAAGTGCATAATGTAAATTAATGAAAATGACAACAAATTTATGGTTCGATATTACATATTTTAATTCTGCCATATTACAATTTTAGGATTTATTTGGGAATATATAATTAACGTATTTTCCAACGCAAATGTGGCATCTATCATAATAAGTATTATAATACTACTTGTATGCTTATTTATTTAGGTTCCAAATAGGTTGTTGGAATTTCTCTGCTTATTTCTCTAGTTAGAGTTTTGCACACAGTATCTAATATACTATCGATTCCATCATTATGGAAATGAGATCTTTGGAAAAATTAAAAACACATAGTTGAATTTTCAAGAATTTATCTTTTAAAAGTGAAAAGAATGAATGAATCGTACACGTTCTATCGCCATTGGACTAACACCTCTCCTATGATGTAAGTGTGGGCAAGCGGATATTTCTAGAAACGTCGCTTACCTTATGATGACTTAGGTTTTCTATGCATTGACCTGAATTTAGTGTTCAAATAGTGTCGGTATTGAAAATGACAGTTACCAATGCCCAGTCCCAGCGGTGGGACAGGGTTAGAGAACGCCAGGCCGACGAGGGCGAGAACAATTGCCACCTGAAGAAAAGAAGAATAAATAAATATACACTCAACACTCCACATGGTGACGGAATAAGGTCACCAACTTACCCTACCCCGTTTGCAAGAGATGGAAAACTCCTTGAGCGAAACTGCCTGGCTAACGAGGTATTTTGCATGATGAATTTACACACGCAGTAGAGGGTAATTTATGGATCGGGATCAGAGAGTCTTGTGAGATACAGAGTAGGATGTGTTCCCCAGGGTCACGGAGCATGTTTCCCCATTAGGGAGCGCAAACCATGGCCTGGAGTTCAAGCTACCGTCTTCTGGTGCCCCGGATTCCGTCTTAAACAGGATACAGGGACGTCCCCCAACGATTTCAGAAGAAATATAATGAGTTGGGTAGGTGCAAATAAAGATGACATTATTCCAAGAACCTTTATAAACATTCCGGATGGTTTAATTATCTTTTAATTATTTTTAATTATTAGCCTCAAATCTTGGTTCCTGAACAGATGATCAGATTTTGATTTTGTTTGAAAGTGACCCAAAATATACTATAACTAATTAATAAGTACTTACCGCGCACTTCATTTTGATATGTAGTTTTAAATAACACTGCTATTAAGTGACCATTTGACGCCTTTTATAGTAAGGCGCCACGGTTGAGTACCACCAATGCGCAGGACATACATCCTCTGTGGAAAACTATTTTGCGTCATAGACAAAGTCCGACGTAGTCGAACACTATTTCAAACGGTTTCCAGAGAGAATATTATACCTACTTAACTTGCAATCGCAAGAGCAAAAAAACACTAAAACTACAGTTTCTTGAGACTTATATTCTTTTTTCTAAGTAAGTATGTATAGTGTATGTTTTTCCGGTTCAGGTGAAATTGAATTTTATATTGAAATGGACACCCTAATAGGAATTTAACCCAATTACAAAATATCGTTACTAAAATACCCCCAGACTAGGAATATATCGTAGATGAGTTTGGTAAACTAACGCTTCTGGCCGGCTCTTCTCTGTAAAGCAGGATTTTGACCCGGTGGTACTAATAAACTTTGTAATTTATAAGATTCTTGATAAAATCACAATTGAGTTTATATAACATCAAATTGGTGTCATACAATTAAAAGGGGGAAAAAGATATTTAGGCAGAAGATCCGCCCCAAGATAAGGAAAGTTTTGCAGCCTTGTCATTTCCTTTTGTCGGCTCTTACGGCACCCTCACGATGGAATGCCGTGGTGACACTATGTATTCTAGATCCGTCACCACACGGTTTTACGGAACCTATCCATAAAATTAATTGATACATGCTATTTTCAACAGTGGGTGCATTACTGGATCAGATGATTCTGTCTTCTAATGATAAAAAAATGAATGTGTGTGTATGTCCTGTGCATGTGTGATGTGATGATCTTCAGCAGTGTTGTGCATGAGCCCACGAAGGTTTCTGAATAAAGGTCTGTCCTTCAAAATTAAGTTTTTCAAAATAATTAGCGCAGTGGTTGAGCGATCGACTGCTGCGCAGCATGTCGCGGGTTCGATTCCCGCACGGAAGAAATATTTGTACGACCTCCAAGTATTTGTTCCGGGTCTGGGTGTTATATATCTATAATATTAATGTATTTACAAAAAAAATATGTATTTAAGTAGTTTATCATCCATCTCGTTACCATAACACAAGCATTATGTTGCTTAGCTTGGGACGAGATGGCGTTGTGTCCAAGGAAAAAAAAAAGTTATGTATTATGGTACAGCTATATTTTAGGGTACAGCTATAAGCTATAGCAGTTACAGGTTAACAATAGTGCGCAGACAAAGAAGGTAAGCGAAAAAATACTATTTATTAATACAATGACCGCCAATTATATAATACTACTAAAATATTGTGTTATCAAAATTGGGAGCCCGAACACCGGGAGACGATACGCTCTTGAAATAAATCCGCCACTTAACCGCTACGTAGACGCACAAGCACTTAATCCTGGAATAAAACAGTGTGAAGATCAGCGCCCCGGACCCCAAACTTGCATTAATCTGCATTGTTTTGTTTAGTTTAAAAAAAAACAAACCCCTGCACTAGGTATAATGTAATATGTAATATAACCTGTATCGCAGGGACAGTTTACAGACATGTAATTTCGTGAACACAAATGGCACCAAGACTCAGAGCAAGTGTCTCTGGTTTAGACAAAGACACTTGCCCGACCCCGGAATCGAACTGACAACAGTAACAGCCGTTATACATTATCCGCGACTGAGTCGGGCCTCCTCCAGAACCTCCGAACGTTCCTTCTCTTGCAGCTTCGTGGACCTGCCTCACGAACTGCACTGCGTCACTTTACTACTCATTTACCAGCGAATATATTTTAGAATCTAAATCTATTTAGTTTGGAACATAATTGTCCATATCGGGTTCATCATCATTTCAGCCACATAGGCCTGCCTCAAGGATATCTCCACACCACGCTTTCCGGTGACCTTAACCAGGTCGTTGGTCCACCGTGTGGGAGGCCTACCAGCACTGCGCCTTCCGGAACGCGGACACCACTGAGGACTGTTCTGCCCCATCGGGCGTCAGTCCTGCGAGCTGTATGCCCACTGCCACTTAAGTTTGGCAATTCATACCATCTTTAGGGTGTCGTAAGAGGCGACTAAAAGAACGCAAGATGTAGATCACCTAGCCCCAAGAGAAGAAAAACTAGATACAAACCCTGTACCAACCCGTCTTGCCAAAGTGTCACAGTAGGCAAATTTCCCTACATGAATTTGGAGGAGGCCGACCCAGTAGTGGATCATTTATGGGCTGAAACGACGACGACTTCAACTCAGCCCATAGATTACCCACTGCTGAGCCAGGCTTCCTCCAGTTACGTAGGGTAATTAGCCTACTGTCGGCTTCGTTTGTTAGTATACCTGTTAGTACCAACCCGTCTGGCCAGCGTAGCACAGTAGGCCATTTCGCTCGCACAGGATGCCCGACTCAACCATGGAACATTTATGGGATGAGTAGTAGTATACATTTTTAGCTAACATCAACATATTGACATTGACTGCCTCGTTGGTCTAGTGGTTAGATGTGCCGCCTTTGGATCAGCGGGTCCCGGGTTCGATTCCCGGGTCGGGCAAGTGTCTTTGTCTAAACCAGAGGCACTGGCTCGGAGTCTGGGTGTCATTTCTATCTATAATAAGTATGTATTTACAAAAAAAAATTATAAGTAGTTTATCATCCATCTCGTTACCATAACACAAGCATTAAGTTGCTTAGCTTGGGACGAGATGGCGTTGTGTGAAATGTCCAAGGATATTTATTTATTTATTTATCTACGCTCTGTTTTCCAGTACTACTTCTACCCAGCGAGCCTGAACTGAATAGGGTAATACTGTGACAGCCGGCCCAAAAGATTATACTACAATCAGTGCCGGATTAAGCAAGCGCGGGGCCCGCAGCACAGCGCGGGTCCCGTAGAAAATTATTTCAAAGAGCCATTGATCTGCTATGGGGTTTTAAGTATAAAATGGTAAAAATACAATTCAATACTCAATACCTTTATTTGCTATCTTTAAGTTATAATTTTGTGGGTAATGAATACATACCACATCTTAATAAGTTTCAGTCAAAAAATTACACTCAGGCAGAGATGAGTGGGTTTAAATATGCGGGACCCCCTTTCGCGCGGGGCCCGTAGCAATTGCTACTCTTGCTACGTGGTTAATCCGGCACTGACTACAGTAATATGCTGCATTTCAAATGATGACATAAAAGTATAAGTTTTATGTTTACTATTTTAAAATCATAAATAACCGTGAAAATGAGCGCACCTTCCATTTGTCATTGTCGTAGTCCCAGTAAGAAGATATGCCGTCTATAGGGTTCACTCTGAGCTCTAGCATTCTGCGTAACTGAGCCTTTTGGGACGCTTTTGACATTGATGCTGGGAGAGGTTCGAATACTAAAAACATAATTGCGAGTCAATTGAATTGTATAGTTACATATTTTTTTAAATACAGTCTCAAATATTTATGAAGAAATTTTTGAGGGCAAACTAGATCTTTTATATATTTATGACACGGGTCTAGGTCGACGAAATCCGGTTCGAAAATCGGATATTTCGGCAACCAAAGTGCCTAAATTTTAAAGTCTCACTGAGACATTTACGCATACTTTTACCCACCTTTAGTTCAAGATTCTGATATCTTAATCGATATTTATAAAATCAGGAAGATTTTTACTTTTCTTTTATTTCTACACAGACACTTCTTCAAATGTCCTTTTATGGAATTTCAAATTTCAATTAACAACGAGTGAATTAATGACAGTAAAATCATAAAAGTATGAATAACTCAAAACATACTTTGTTCAACATATCTTACTGTTGAACTAGGACAGGGATATAATAAAAACCTTAGCCACGCGTGGCCGGGTCTGCTAGTAAATATATAAAATGTGTACAAAGCGCGTAAGTCTAAAACACTGTGATTAGATTAGTAGCATAGCCTATTAGTAGTATGCCCTTGGTGCAATGCTTACCATAGTGGTGATTGAACATCATCGCCCAAAAGGCGAAGGAAATGCCGACCAACCCCACCCCAATGACGAACTTCCACGTGCCTGTGGGATGCTGGAACTCGGCGAAAGTCTGGCAGAACGACGCACGGTATAGTGCTTTCTTCTCTTCGCAGCACAGCATCTTCCAGTCACCGCGCTCCTTCTCACGAAGGGCCTGCAGACAGACAGGTATCGGTAGAGAAGCGCTCAAGCTAATGGCCATCTCCCCCGCTGTGCACTATTTCTAAGTAATAGTTTCCATCATCATCAACATCATTTCATTCACAATAAGTCCACTGCTGGACATAGGCATGTCATAGCATGTCGCGGGTTCGATCCCCGCACGGAAGAAATATTTGTACGCCCTACAAGTATTTGTTCCGGGTCTGGGTGTTTTCTATATATAATATGTACGTATTTACAAAAAAAAGTATTTAAGTAGTTTATCATCCATCTCGTTACCATAACACAAGCATTCAGTTGCTTAGCTTGGGACGAGATGGCGTTGTGTGAAATGTCCAAGGATATTTAACTATTGTTTATTTATTTATTTAATCATTTTACATAAAGCAATTGTTGTATTTAAAAGTCATATACAACCTGTATGATCTGTATGTATCTCATGACTAAAGGGTATGAATGTGGCCATAACGGAGAATCAACTGGCATATTAATTATTTTTCCATTATATTTTATTTTATTTATTTCCGTAGTAATTTAGGACAGATACAAATTACTTATTAGCCTAGGCTAGATTGCCTAGGTTGTAATAACAATGGTGCAGTCTTATAACGAGTGCACTATTAAATAAAAATATTTTATTTTGTTTTTAACCTTTAATTTATATTGATTCGTATTCATCAGTGACATTTTCCTTTAACTAGCTGCTAAACTTCATGACCTAAATTAATTATGATTAATGGTATCTTTGAAACTATTGCATGTTACTTTCCCTAAAAGCCGCCGCTTCTAGCATATAACGAGAAATACTGAAAGAAATAGAGATACTAACACATATGTCTCTGGTGTTTTCCTTGAACCGCACAGCGGGGAAAGGGAAATGTGCGTCGTCCTTATAATTGGCCATGCCATTGACGCCATGACCCACCCAGTCCCGATTGCCGATCCTGCAGTTGTTGTGTACCGCTTTGCAGCCAGAGGGTATCAATCTTACATGTTCAAGGGTTTTCAAGGCAAGAAAAGACATTTTCTTCTCATTTACAGGTTTGACAGGTGAGTGACATGTTCGCCGAATGAAATATAACGCGTGTTAATCTTGACGGCCGGTGCTATCTATTTTTTAAAGTTCACCTGCTTGAGGTCGTAACTAATAAATTTACTAATGTCTTGTATTATATGCACATGCAGGCATGTGCATATAATACTATTATATACATGCCATTAATGTTTAAATAATGCTATATTAATAAACTACTATGGTTTTCTTTCAGTCTCCATACTGGAGTTATGGATAGATCGAGGTGGAGCTATTTAAACCGAAATCAAATTTTGACGTTTGCTACATTTTCTGATACAAAGAGCCTTCACCCGTCTCCAACGGTAGAAATCTCACTGACTGAAGTGCCCTCCCTCTATTTTATAACCTTTACGTATCCTGGTTACTATGGTAACGATGGTAACATAAGGGAGTGACCATTCAAGTTTCTAACTGGACATTGCCGAATCATAACTACATTGACTAGATTATTTGTTTATTTATTATTTTCTTTATTAGACATCCATTTGATAGATATTGAATCATTGTCGTAATAAGAATTTAACATGAAGGTCATAACCTTAATTTTAGTTTACGAAATAAATCTATCCATGAAAATTCTTTTCTGTGCTTTGTTCCTAAACCTTTCCGATCCATGTTTTCATCAATATTGTTTCTGATTCTTGTTTTAGTTTCAGCGATTTCTTTGGAATCTAATTGAATGGATGTAATTGCCATTCCCTCTGCACTAGAAGACTTACTATTGGATTCATAATTATCAGAATAATCATCAAATCCTTGTTCGTTGGAAGTCTCTTCATTAAAATATTCTTTTGTCTTAGTTGTAGTTTTAGAAGTTGGCATTGTTTTTGGTTTAAACCTGTTCTTTTTTAGTTTTTGCTTAGATGTAATGATCCTTAGAAGACCTTGGCGATTGGTAGTACTTGGGGTCAGGAATTTCCAAAATACTCGCCTGGACGACTGTTTCTGGAATAAACGCAATTAAGTTTTTGAGACAGATTCTTATATGTCTATAATTTCTCTATCTAAATTCAACACTAATAATACGATATTCGTTCCTTTTATTCCTAAGTGTATGTACCTAGATACAAAAAAGTGCGTGCGTGCAAAGTATCTACACATGTCGGAAGAGAAACTTATAATTTTTTTTTTATTTCATGAAATATTACTAGAATTCATGAAATATTTTATATTTTATGAAAAATAGATATACTATATTAAATGACAAATGGCAAATTAAAATACCACATGTTATTTGTAAATATTAAAACTTCCTAACCTCATTAGCATCAAAAACGTTGCATATCTTCGTGACGATAAATTGCGTTTCATCCGTAAAAAAATTACCCAACCAAGCTTCAAGAAGTTTCAATTCAGAAATGTACTATAATCAGGTCTTCTTTTTCCTCAGATTAATGGGGGATTGGCACCACTTTGACCTGATTTGGCTAACTACCAGTGTTTGCGCAAAGCCATTTGCCCTCCACGAAATAAACGCGCTAAGAAACCGGTAGGTCATTATTTTGGTTAGATGGGCAGTCGAGCCTCCTTCATTTAACTTGAGGAGGCCCACTCAGCAGTGGGTCATGTGTAGGCTGAGTAGTAATAGTAATATACCAGTTACTAAATGTAACGACTGCTATAGATAGTAGATGACCGCCGGGATCGACTGCTTTACGTACCCTCCGGAGCCCGGATATTACAAATGATGGACACCCATCCAAAATCCACACTACTACATCAAATTTTACCTGTAGAAAATACGAAGTTATCCAATCATAATAGTGTGATATGCTTATGAAAACTACTGGTGGACCATGGAATCCGCAGCTGGCAGGCGCAAAACTAACAACACCGCTTAGGACTCCATCGATGATTCCTGGACTTCCAATATTCCACTGAAAAGGTTTTATTTATCTATTAGAGGCGCTTGTGGCGAAGGATTCATAGGCGTTTCATAATCGTTGACAGTTTACAAACATTTAATTCATGAACACAAATGACACCCAGACTCAGAGCAAGTAGCTATGGTTTACACAGATACTTGCTCGACCCTGGAATGGCACCGGAGCCCCGTGATCCAAACGCTGCACATCCAACCCCTAGACCAACAATATTGCGAAAAGTATAATAACGCTCGGTCCAATGACAGTACATAAAAAGCCAAAACTGTTAAAATCGACACTACTCATAGGGACTGTCAATTTTGAAGTTATTGAGTTAGGGTTACGGGTTTAGGCCATAGTCGCGAGATGTATACTGGAGTATAAAGAGTTGAGAGAGAGAGGAGAAAAGGTTTAAAGAGTTTATCGGTAACAAAGCTTATCTTAGCACAGGGTTCCGTCTCAAATTTTTTTTTAGCTTGCGGTAGTTTTCTGACTTGATGCCATCAGAATGGATTCGGCTGGTAATACGTAATATTTATTCGAAATCCAATAAATATACGAGAACAATATGTGTACAAGACATCAATATACGTACGTTGCAAACAGTGGAATAATTTGCCAAGAACTTCGCGCAGAAATGATTCTCCGACACGAACCTACTGAAAAATAGCACATATATTTTAAATACCAAACGCAGGTAGTAACTTAATTCTAAATAACCAACTACTGATAAGAGGACTGATCTAGAATGTGTTAGATAAAATTATAGAACGGATATCTAAAATATACTGACGTGCTGTATTCTTCTTTACAATCGTTAAAGAGACAATGCTGAAGTTCAGCTGCTGAGACTTGAGCCTGTAAGATGAAACACATTATCATCTTAAAAGATACATCATCATCATTATCAGCCCACAATCCACATTAGTCAGGTCCACTGAAGACAGGGCGCTATGGCGCTTTTTATGACATAGGCCCTAAAAAGCGCCATAGCGCCCTGTCTTCAGCTTGACGCATCAAAAGATACATACCTACCTACACAAATTTACGGAAAAGTTCTTCATTGTATCGAGTGATGATATCAACAATGTTTATAATCTTCGTCATTTCACCGCTTAAATGACCCACTACTGAGTGCGGCCACCACCAATTGAATGGAGGGAAATTAGCTACTTCCTTTCCTGCACTTGTGGTTAAGTAGACAGCCTTTAGCGTTAATTAGTTGCCTATTACGACATTAATAACAATTATCCTATTAACAATTTTTGATTGTCGATTTTGTCCTGTTATGAACACGACATAACATCCAACGATAGAGTTCCTACCTGTTTATCGCCCCATCCAAGCATAGTCACGTCCTTCATAGTATTCTCCAAATACTGCGGCTTATCATCTAGCAATAGTCTTTTTATTTTCAATGATTCAGTGGCTCGAAATTTCTTTTCTACCCTTATTATTGCTAAATTATTCCACAAGGTTTGAGCATCGTACAATGGGTGCAAATAAATTTCAGACACATTCAGTACTTGACCACCTTCGGAAATATAGGTAGATCCAACTCTTATTGATATCGATGTAAGACTATTCCTGAAACAACAAGAATTTTCAACTAAATGCACATAACTAGTTAGGTTAAAGTTAAAATTTATTCCTAAAGAGTTTATGCTAAAATTGTAATAACTGTAACTATTGTTTAATACACCAATGTGGTTTAAAACACCATACAGCCGAATCGTAAGCTATTACCATCGTCTATGCTCGTCCTCAAGCGTACAAAGGGAAAGGGTTATTATTGGAGACAGAGGGAAATTTCTTGCTCTGCTAGAAAGCGTGGTGTTCGCTGGCTGCAGTATTATTTAGTCTAAGGGTCAGCGCCAACCAGCGGAGTGGCGGCGACGAGGCTTTTTCAGTAACAATTCAATTTCAACCTAAAGCGCTTCAGAATACGACTACGTTATTTTAGTTGCCTCTTACGACACCCTAAAGAATATATGATTCATAATAGATACAACTTATACCGTACGTTTGAACACAAGAAGCAGCGGTTATGACCAAACTTGCACTAACGATAGAACCAGTACATACAAAATCTTCATCAACGTGGATACTAGCTATGAAAGGATAATAATTGTACCCTTCAAGTGTTCCATTCACTCTACTTGTAATATTCATCTCCTCAGGAACTTGTGCAACAGGATCTGAAAAGCGTAAATATGGTTTTGTCCAGAGTTAAACTATATCAAAGATAAACGAAATAATAACATCTACATTTCACATACCCAAAACTAAATTATTATTTTTTGTACTTATTAAATATCTAAGTTCTTTATTAGTATCCGTTGGTTCAACTGTAGTTTCGTTTCCATTAATTAATAATACTAGTGGCTTCTTAGCGAATTCCCTAATAAATGTATCTGTTTGAAATTCTCCGTTGTTTAATTTCGTTTGCGTAAAGTTTTCAATTTTAATATCTGTTTTATTTAGTATGCTTTCAATCACATCATGATTACTAGTTTCATTCAGTGCGTCATAAACAAGTAAATCTAGTTCAAACAATTTATTTACGGTTCTGTTATCAAATCTGATTGTTTTCAGTATTACATCATATATATCAAAGTTGTTCTCAGCTACATTAGCTAAACTCGTATGCATTGATATCAAGAATTTTATATTCGACGCTTGGCTGAATTTTGGGTTTATATTGAGCGAGTGAAGCATACTATTTATTATTTTATGAAGACTCTCGTTTATTTTCTGAATGAAGTTTCTTTTGGATTTTAGAATATTCAAGAGATTTTGTTTTGAATGTTTCGCTGCGATGAATGAGATACATATCAAACACACTAGGGGCACTTTAATCATGTTTATATAAAATATTTCAAATTCAATTATACGTTATGCTGTTGACCTTTATTCAATAAAAATGTTAAGAAACACGTTTTTTATTACTAGTAGGTATATTTTATAGCTAGTGGCTGTTGCAAAATAAATTTAACTATTTTCATTCTAATAAAAAGTTAGTGGGAAAATATTACAATTTGTTTTTAATATTTATCAAAGCTTATCTAAATATTGGGAAACGGCTCCAATTGCATTTCGCAGTTTATTTGCCAATAAAACCCTTTGATAGTGATATACGTTTATTTTAAGTTTTGTTGCATTTCTGCAGAAAAGAAAACAATTTCAATTATGTATATTCCCGGGGCCTTCATATTTTATTTTCTGACTCATAACACTCTGGTTTCGGTCCAAAGCCTCGTAGAATTGCCACTTGTAGACGAAAACGGTATAGCAATTACGGATAGCATTGTGAAAAACACAGTAAACGAATTGTTCTACTCGCTAAAACTGCGAAAAACGTACTACAAATCCAGATTGAAGCAATTCTCTGATATCCACAACTTCTTTTCATCGATCTCTTTAACAGATCATGACAACTTGAAGGAAGTAAAAAGACTGGCAAAGGCTGTGGGAAGTGTTGATAACAGCTCTCAGATTATAGTGGATATTTTAAATGAGCTATTAAATGAGGACCATAAAAGTATCGAGGCATTTGAAGATGAAAATATTTCTGAATACATTGAAACGTTTCTTGATAAATTACGTTCTTTCAAAGAAGATTTTGATCTTTTGAGAAACAGCAAGGATTATAAAATCAACACTGAGATATTAAATATTTTGGGCCGCAGTTATCTTAATGTGACCGATGATACAACTGAAATATTAGACAATCAAGTTATTTACGATGATTTAGAAGTTTGGCGTGAGTTGCTATCAACATTATTTGAAGAGAATTTAAGGCAGGAATTCCGTCAATTGGTACCTTTCGGAAAGCGCAGTGTTGATTGGCTTCCGACACCACACGCTCGGTGACTTGGTTAAGATCAGCGGGGTGGGATGGATGTGGGTGACTTCAGGCTAGTCATAGTACAAATCCGTGAAGACGACCTGTGCCCAGTAGTGGACTTCTTTTAGATGAAATGATAAAGATCATAAATTTATCTTACTGCATTGATTGTCCACCTTAATATTCTTAATAACCTAAATTTTCATATTTTCACAGAACCAAGCGGACGCCGCGTATATCGTGGAAAGACCACCAAAGCAAAGTACTTTCCCTTTATGGCTAGCATTCAATTCTTCAGGAAATTCCAGTGCGCCGGCTCTATAATAAAGTCTGATCTTATCATCACTGCTGCGTCGTGTTTGCAGCTGTAAGATATGTATTAGAATGATATTCTATCGCATGCAAAGTAAGCTGGGATGTTCCAGAGTACTGTGCTGCAAAATTTCTTTGATCACTTTATAGGTTAATCACTTATGCACTAGGATGACCAAACGTCTGAGTGTACTTTGGAGGTGTCAAATTAGTAATTTAAGAGAGCCTTGGCTGTAGTAGCTCAACTCCAGCCAAGCCGGTAGTAAGTATACCTGTGAGTGATACCATCATTGCTGCGAACGTCCACTAGCGGCGTTCATTGTTCCATGATGACGTCTACCGAACAGTAAACTAGTGTAGGTAGACGTGTATGACCTGTTTTCTGCTCTCCATCATAATAAAAATGTCTGTCACCAGAGCATATAACAACCGTTTCTTCCGAGAAAACCCAGCGTTTCTCTCAGTACGGGTCGGGAGCAACTTTTTCGAATTTGGAGGCGAAAGCATCCCTGCTCTGGAGGTCTATTTTCATCCGAGATACAACCCGAAGACGCTGCGGGACAATCTTAGTCTACTACGGCTCCAGCGCAATATCATCTTTCTGAAATCATCCCATAGGGTGAAGAAGATAGAGTACGATAGAGACCCGTCAAAGTTGTCGGAAAATACTGATGGTATTACTATTGTAGGCTGGGGAGCAAAGACAGTAAGTGTTGTAACAGGTCAATTGTCATTATACATTATAGCGATATATCCGATTCTGTAAATACTGAGTAGGTAGTCCTTCAACTGCAATACCACCATATCATGTCATTTAGTCACGTATTTTGTTAGGTGAGCGGGTAGTAGGTAGTATTGCCCTGTTCTAACATAAACATTTTTTTGTCGAAAATCCTTACGGATACCCGGCCGTTGGCGGCTGGCTTGGTTATGTGGGACTCCAGGCCGCGAAGAGATGGCAAATTACGTCCCGACCTCCCACTAAAACCGACGGCGATGTTCGACTGCCCAAACTAGGGGATTCGGGCCACGTGACGCGTTCCACGATGGGAGAGTATGCTCCGTGACTCTGGGGATCCTTAGCTAAACCTGGAAAATGCTCTTGCATGTCAAATAATTGTTAGTTATCTAAGCTACCGAGAGTTTTCTTTTAATTTGACGACTATTTGCCCTATATTATTCAAACGTGTTTGGTAATATTGGGGCTTTTCTAAATTGTTGTTGTTAAGAAGAAATGCTTTTGTTCGCAGTATATTCACGGTGGACATACGACCTGGTTAAGGTCGCCGGAAAGCAGTGGATGCGGGCGGCCCAGGACCGGCCTTTGTGGAGATCCTTGGGGGAGGCCTATGTCCAGCAGTGGACGTCTTTAGGCTGAAATGATGATGATGAGATTCACCTATAGGGATTATCTGCCGCACCAGATCACCGCTACTAGACATGTTTTGATGTTTTCCGTTTGCGTATGCATTACTATCATCCAGACTCTTTAACCACGTCGCATGTTGCAGAGTCGAAACATGTTAGAAAGCGTGCGGTCCAACCAGATGTCATACGACGTTTTGGATTTTTATCCACTGAGCGAATGTCAAGAACGGTACTCCAGGTTTGTTTTGCAGATCATCATCTACATAAATTATCTCCCTGTTTAATCAGGCCTCCTCTAACTACATGGAGGACCATAAGTTTACTGTACACGAAGGTTTCATATCGAGATTTCCCCGGCGGTTTTCTTACTTAACATATCTTTAATCCGTGCTTAGGACACTTACTGAATATAGTGAGGTGAAACTATGCACTCTAAATCCGTCACCACTGTCTTTACCGTCATTTAGCCATTTCCGTTTGGTGTGATGAGAACATTTTTATTTTAGGGAATATGTAACGAAGAAAAATTTCTGCGCGGGATTCTTTTCAAAAGGCGGTGGTGCGTGTAATGTGAGTAGCTTTGTAACATAATTCAATGCTTCGTTGGTCTAGGGGTTAGATGTGCCGTCTTTGGATCAACGGGTCCCGGGTTCGATTCCGGGGTTGAGCAAGTGTCTTTGTCTAAACCAGAGGCACTTGCTCCGGGTCTGGGTGTCATTTGTGTTCGTGAATTACATGTTTGTAAACTGCCCCCACGATACAGTCTAAACTTCGTGCGAGGTCTTCGTTTTAAAAAAATAAATAAATTATGCAACTGTCAAAATAATTAATTAACATAATGTTTCAATGGATTCAACAAGTGCATCAGAGTGTTCTTGTATAATGTATCTAGCTTAAATCAGTTTTTAGGTTATTAATTAATTTTAGTCACGATAAAGCGCTTTAAGACGGCTTGAGGAGAGTACACTGTAACCCCTAAATGCGGCAACTTGCGCTACTTCCGGGAAGGCGACCATCAGTCATGAGGTGTTAGGTTTATCGTCTACAGGTCCTTCGTGAGCAACGTTGTGAAGATCGCGAATGTTTCGGCCTGGGTGTTATACCATATCGTATCAAACATAAGTGGCAGTGGGCAGGGCACTTAGCACACATGGCAGGCCAATGGCCGATGGGATCTTCTGTGGCCTCTAAAGTAGGAAAGGTTATTTCTTATCTTTGGTTGTAATAAGATCCTTATTTTTAGATACAAGTATAATTCTTAATTGATTTTTTATTTAATTATGTTTTATTACTTGAAATATGATGCCACTAAATCATAATAATATGTCAAGTTTTTAATATTATTTCAACAAATTACGTCACCTTCTAATTGACCTGACCTTGAATTACCAGAGAACGAGATTTTGTGATTTATATCGGATTTTTGATTTATTGGAATACTAGCGACCCGCCCCGGCGTCACACGGGTGCAATTATGCATGTATTAAACATATAAACCTTCCACTTGAATCACTCTATCTATTAAAAAAACCGCTCTAAAATCCGTTGCGGTTTTAAAGATTTAGGTAAGCATACCTACTTATGGACGGACAGACGACAGTGACTTTTTATTTATTTATTAACACACGCCAACAACATATATATTATGACATTACAATTAAATTAATTAATAGGTTTAAGACTGATATGCATGTCAGTTATAGGCATGCACAGCATTGGCATAATATCTTGGCAACACTTAATATAGGTATGTATACAAATTCGCGGACAAAAAAGGACAATGTCGCGAGTTTTAAGCGCGAGCATTTGAAGATTTAAATTTATTGTTATTTATGTATAAACTATGTAATAAATAATAATAAAATGAAGATGTGAAATATTAAAAATTATACAACACTTATAACACAAATGATTGACTACTATTGTACAAGAAAACTACTGGCAGGCCTAAAACATCCTGGAAACTCTGTCGTAGAAGAATTAGATCACTGACCTTACAAAATTCAGAGAACAGTGTTTACTTCTCAACCGACAAACTACCCACTGCTGAGTCAGGCTTCCTCCCAATTGCATGGAGGGTAATTAGCCTACTGTGCCACGCTGGCCAGACGGGTGGTCACAGGGTTTCGTATCAAGTTTTCCTTCTCTTGCGCCTAGGTTCTCGGCCTTGTCTTTTCTTATTGTCGGCTCTTACGACACCCTTAGAATGGAATGGGGTGGTGACGTAATGTATTCTAAATCCGTCACCACATCCGTCATGTGTTTTACAGTGTCTAGTTGCATCTAAGTTGTTGTGAAAATATCAGAGAGCCATGTTTGGTACACAAAAGCGTTGCTCCGATTTATATTTATCTATATCGAACCTATAGACTATTAAAACATTCAAACTATAACAGTTGCTGAACAACATTGTCGTTCAAGGAAAACATAGATGAGATATTTAAGTACAAATTACAATACGCAATAAAATCATACGAAATATGTTGTAAAAACAAAGAAGAATGAAGAATTACCTTGTGGGACGGTCAGGTAAATTTAATCTGATTTCATGAAGAATTTAAATTTCAGGTAAATAGGTGCCATTATTAACTATTATATTATATTCAATATTTTAATTGCCAATATAATTAGACAAGAGTTTTATTATAAAACTGAACATATTTGTAAAACATGACTGAAAACATGCAATCTCTGTTGAAAGACCGTTCAACATTGTAGTTACTTCAGAGAATTGCCCGCTTGTCTACTAGTAAGCCGCTTGTCGCCTATGCGTCTGAATCTGAAAGGCAGACGGGTCAATGAGGCGTCGCCGTCTCTGTAAAAATTAAATTAAAAATTTAAATAAACCCCCGACACAATAACCTATAAAAAGTAAAAAATAAAAATAAATACTTCGCGTTGGGGGACCACTCCCACTTATTTATTTCCTGACCCTTGGTCCCCCAACGCGAAGTATTTATTTTTATTTTTTACTTTTTAAAGGTTATTGTGTCGGGGGTTTATTTAAATTTTTAATTTAATTTTTATTTTACTTTTTATAGGTACACACTTATTATAATATAGATTTTGTTAAATTGCACGTGATGCGCTTTCATTTGAGACCCCACTCGATTATATTTGCAGACATTCGGTTATTCTTCCCCACTTTCACCCCTCATAACTTTTAAACGGCTCACCAGATTTTCATCAAACATGTCTAAGAACACTCGCCCGTAACTCACCTTTCATACAAAAAAAAACTATATTGAAATCGCTTCATCCTTTCGCGAGCTACGATGCCACAGACAGACAGACAGACAGACAGACAGACCGACAGACAGACAGACACGTCAAACTTATAACACCCCTCTTTTTGCGTCGGGGGTTAAAAAGGAAATCATTACGGTATCAGCAAAAAGGAATAATGGGAACACCATTCTACATATTTCTCAGAAACCAAGCCTGTTGGCGACTGGCCGGTATAAGGCCTTTTTATATTTAAAATGTAAAAAAAATATATTTCTGTCTTTGTCTGTCACTGATCTGTATTCGTGTCGTGTGGGCTTTAGTTTTTGTACATATTTTATACATTAAGCTACCAAATAGTGATCACCATCGTTTCATTTCACCACTCGCCTAAGCAGTCCACTTGCTCGCGAACATAGCCTATTACTTGCATAATCGTAATGGCTTGTATAAAATAGTACAGTGTGTAGGTTACACTACACCTGTAAGGGACAAGTTAAAAGGCTGTCGATGTATAAAGATACATAGGTATTGAGCTAACTGACTAGAGAAAGACCTTACACAAAATCGCAACTTATTATCAGCATCATCGAGCGGTGTTGTGTTTCTGCGCCTAAGTCATTGCTAAAGCCTGTTTTAAGAGAAATAACTAGTAAATTATCCATCACGTTCTCATGAACAGCGTGACGTGGGAGGTCCAGGGGTGGTGAAAGGTCGTCTCGTTGGTGTGGTGAGCTTCGGGTCGCCCGTGTGCGGGGCATACGACGCTCCCACTGTCTTCACCAAAGTTGGCTACTACGTCGACTGGATCGATGAAATTATGGACATGGTATATATTTTTTTTCTTTATTTGTGCCGGCACTGGTCTAACTTGGTTTAGATAATTACCAGTATTTACAGGGAGCGATTGCCGTCTACCCTCCGCGAACATGTAGTGAGACCTCCGGTATTTATATGGTTAGCCTAGCTACCAGTTTCAACACTACTGACTGGTAGAGTGGCAGCACTCCTTATTGGACCTTGGACGTACCTACTTCTTGGTTTTTGAAGGTGGGAATGTGCTTAGTGTCGCAATCCCCAGTTGTGACGACTAAAGTCTAGTAAATTGCATGTTAAGGACAACTTGAAATAAAATCTTTATGACAACAAAGAGTAATCTCTTGTAAAATTAATTAATAGATTTGTTTTAACCTGTTAACAGCAAATTAGAGCATGAGTTTAACTACTTTCAGGAAGTGCCTCATACAAATGCTAAGACGACTTTGAAACCGACACACCCAGCCGTGACTATGCCTGTCCATTGGGTCACTAAGCCCACAACATATAAGATATCACCTATTGGTCTTGGCAAAATTAAAACTAAGCAAAAGGTTGACGACTCTGGATTAAGAAACAAGGAAGATAACGAACTCTTCGCCGAGTTTTTGAAAACAATATTTGGTGATGACGACATCCAGGAACACGATATAGAAAAGATACGAGATGAAGTAGAGACTGAAGATGAAATGGCACCGCTAGTAAATGCAAAAGATAATGACGTTGAAACTAACATACCAACTGTAGCACCAAAATTTTCAACTACAAATATAATACCATATTATGACAGTCATGAAGAAGTTACAGAGTCTCCAGAGAAAAGTGATGATGAAACCGATAGCGATTTAGAGAAAGATATTATAAGACTTATCGAAAGATTAGATGTAACTAATCTTCTCTTGGAAGATCAGAAACAAAAGACCCAATTAAAACAAAATAATTCTAAAAAAGTTGATAGTCTCAAAAATGACGACGAAGTATTAACGTTACTATACTTATCAGATAATGAGAAAAATGGTTCAAAAGATATAGCATTAGAACAAGAAAAACCATTACCCACACTTAAAGAGAAGACAACACCGAAGAATACCGCAGTTACTGTCACGCCAAAACATTTTAAAGATTTAACTTATAGAAATAAGGAACACATGAAAAAATTGGCTCAGGCGGATTTGTTAGATATCATAGCACAAGTTATTAGCTCGGAAATCAAAAAGGAAAATTAAATTCCTATACCCTTTCATTACTATCTTTAATTTATTTCCCCAACGCGATATTCGCTCGACATTTTATATGTTTATTTACTACTTTGGTACCCATACTATTTTAGACCGACAACAAGGCCGACGCCGAGACCGCCGCCGGTAGTGTCCTCTACTCAGACACCGACGCCATTAGCAACGTATACTCAGAGACCGACACCGACACCGACTCCATTAGTGGCGTCTACTCAGAGACCGATGCCGAGACCAACGCCAGTAGTGACGTCTACTCAGAGACCGACGTTGAGACTAACGCCAGTTGGGACCTCTATTCAGAGACCGACGCCCACTGTTACGTCTAGTCAGATACCGACACCGAGGCCGTCGCCCTTAGGGATGTCTATTCAGAGACTGACGTCGAGACCGACGCCAGAAGCGACTTCTATTCAGAGACCGATGTCGAGACGAAAATAGTTACGTTTACTCAGAGACCGACTCCATTAGTGACGTCTACTCAGAGACCGACACCGAGCCCGACGCTATTAGTGGAGTTTAATCAGAGACCGACGCCGAGACAGACGCCTGTAGAGACATTACTCAGGGACCGACGCCATTAATGACGTATACTCATAGACCGAAACAAGACCGACTCCGAGACCGAAGCCAATAAGGACGTTGACTCGGAGACCGACGCTAATAGGTAAGGACGTTGACTCGGAGACTGACGCCGAGACAGACGCTAATAAGGACGCCGACTCGGATACCGACGCAAATAAAGACGGCGACTCGGAGACCGACGCCAACAAGGACGTCGACTCGTAGACTGACGCCAATAAGGTTGACGACTTGGAGACCGACGCTAATAAGGCCGTCGACTCGGAGACCGACGCCAATAAGGACGACCACTCAGAGACCGACGCCAATAAGGACGACGTCTCGGAAACCGCCCTGAGACCGAGGCTAATAAGCTTGTCGACTCGGAGACCGACGCTGAGACCGACGGTAATAATGACTTTGATTTGGAGACCGACGCCAATAACGGCGTCGACTCGGAGACCGACGCTGAGACCGACGCCAATAATGATGCCGACTCCGAGACCGGCGCCAATAAGGACGTCGACTCGGAGACCGATGCTAATAAGGAAAACGACTTGGAGACCGACGCCGATAAGTACAAAGACTCGGAGACTAACGCTGAGACCGACGCCAACAAGGACGTCGACTCGGAGACCGACGCCAATAACGGCGTCGGCTCGGAGACCGGCGCCGAGACCGACGCCAATTAGGATGCCGACTTGGAGTCCGGCGCTAATAAGGAAAACGACAAGGACGTCGATTCGGAGACCGACGCCAATAACGGCGTCGACTCGGAGACCGACGCTGAGACCGACGCCAATAAGGATGCCGACTTGGAGACCGACGCTAATAAGGACAAAGACTCGGAGACCGACGCTGTGACTGACTCCAACAAGGACGTCGACTCGCAGACCGACGCTAATAAGGACGTCGACTCGGAGACCGACGCAAATAAAGACGACGATCCGAGTCGTCGTCTCGGCCGAAGCTAATAAGGACGACGACTTCGAGACCGACGCCGATAAGGACAAAGACTCGGAGACCGACGCTGTGACCGCCTCCAACAAGGACGTCGACTCGGAGACCGACGCCAATAAGGATGACGACTTGGAGACCGACGCCGAGGCCGATGCTAATAAGGACGCCGACTCGGACGCCGTCTCGGATACCGACGCAAATAAAGACGTCGATGCGGAGACCGACGCCAATAACGACGTCGACTCGAAGACCGACGCTAATAAGGATGTTGGGGCGGAGACCGGCGCCGTGACCGACGCCAATAAGGATGCCGACTCGGAGACCGACGCCAATAAGGATGCCGACGCCGAGACCGACTCTCCTAAGGACGACGACATTGAGACCAACGCCGATAAGGACATAGACTCGGAGACCGACGCTGGGACCGACGCCAATAAGGATGACGACTTGGAGACCGAAGCCAAGGCCGATGCTAATAAGGACGTCGACTCGAAGACCGATGCTAATAAGGACGCCGAGTCGGACGCCGACTCGGATACCCACGCAAATAAAGACGACGACTCGGAGACCGACGCCAATAAGGATGTCGACTCGGAGACCGGCGCCGAGACCGACGCTAATAAGGACGTCGACTCGGAGACCGTCGCTAATAAGGACGCCGACTCAGAGACCGACGCCAATAAGGACGACGACTCGGAGACCGACGCCAATAAGGATGTCGACTCGGAGACCGGCGCCGAGACCGACGCTAATAAGGACGTCGACTCGGAGACCGTCGCTAATAAGGACGCCGACTCAGAGACCGACGCCAATAAGGACGACGACTCGGAAACCGCCCTGAGACCGAGGCTAATAAGGTTGTCGACTCGGAGACCGACCCCGAGAACTACGGTAATATGGACTTTGATTTGGAGACCGACCGTCGACTCGGAGACCAACGCCGAGACCGACGCCAATAAGGATGCCGACTAGGAGACCGGCGCCGCGACCGACCCCATAAAGGATGCCGACTCGTAGGCCGACGCCGAAACCGACGCTCATAAGGACGCCTACTCGGATACCGACGCCAATAAAGACGACGACTCGGAGACCGACGCTGAGACCGTCACCAATAAGGACGTCGCCTCGGAGACCGACGCCGAGACTGAAGCCATTAAAGAGGTTACTCGGAGACCGACGCCAGTAGAGACGTCTACTCAGAGACCGACGCCATGAGCGACGTATACTCAGAGACCCAAGACAAGACCGACGCCGAAACCGACGCCCTTAGTGTCTTCTACCCAGAGACCGACGCCAACGACATCTATCTTTCATCTCTCTAATCCCTCTTTTTTTAACGATTAAGTCCACCCCTAAAGATTTGTTTTTATTTTTTAGAGAATTTATTTTCTTGTTATTTTTGTCATAAAAAAATATATTTATCCTAATTTTTTCACCCCTCTACGATCAACTCATAATTTTTTATAGCGATATATATAGGGCATACCACGTTCGCGGGTTCAGCTAGTAATACTAAACAACCACTATGGCTGTGTTCCCAGTAGGCAAACTGTTAGCAGCCGACTGAGTTTGCGGCGTATCGATTTAGTACGCCCTTCCCTATATTTAAAATGGTGTGTCCACAGTTTACAAGTTTTGCGCTCACTTTACGCAGTTTGCAGCGTTACGTGCGCCGACTGTCTCCCAACAAAACTGGTTGCGACAAACAAAAATCGATCTGAGTGTGCATCTAACTCAAATTTCAATATGCCACAAATTTGCGGCTCACTCAGGCGGGTACACACTAACACAAAATGTCTAAAAATAAAAATGTTGGGGTGGGACCACCCTTAACATTTAGGGGGATGAAAAATAGATGTCCTATTCGCAGACCTACCCGATAAGCACACAAAATTTCACGAAAATCGGTTGAGCGATTTCGGAGGAATTTAATATTAAACACCGTGACACGAGGACTATATATATATGATTCAATTATAAGTTATAAACTTTTATCCTTATTTCTCAAGGGTTGAGCCTCAGAAAAAATAGGACTACGCACACGAGCTATTACTTCCTAAGAATAATATTTGCCAGCTGCTATATATCAAAAGAAGAACAAGAAGAAATGTCCGTAATTTTGCCGATAGATGGCATTACTGTCGTGCAATAAAATTGACGTTTTTCAAGGGTGGTGATAAGAATTTTCATTCCGAAAATCCACGTCTGAAAGGTAATTCTATGATATTTTCGTGTTATTATTCGTATTTGTGTTTGTTTACCTTATGTTCCATCGTAATCTAAGCTGTATTTGTGTTCTGTAAGTAAAAAAAATAGTCGACTGTCTACCAGGTATGTACTGCATTTTATGTTCCATTTTCAAATAATCCTCGAATTATCCTTTGTTATTGTTTAAATTTTCTTAATTTTTGTGCTAACAATGCAATAGTTACTTGGTTATTGCTTTTTCTAAAAAATAGGTTAGTATAAGTTATGTAACTCGTAAATCGATTGACTACCATTAACCTCAAATGTAGTAGATTATCACTGGAACTGATAAGCTTACCTTAATATTTGGGTTACAGTTCGTAAATTACCATATAATTCTTTTTCCCAAAAATATCATGTATCAAGACTCTTCAAGAAGTTAAAATTAAAAGTTCTATTAACATATAGCCATTAGCCATTTTTTTAACAATAATTTTAACTTGAGAATAGTATTTTAAAAATCAATTTAACATGTAAAAAAAAATATGTTTGCTGTTACTTAAAATCTACTATAATCTAATCATCATTACTAACTTTGGATGCTAGAAGTGACATAAACATCATATAACCTTGAGCATAAAAATAAATAACACTTCCAGATTTATTTACGGTTTCTGTTAATTACGTAGACTTCATGCATAACTATCTATGCTATTAGTTCCAGAGAGTATAAGTGAAAAAAAAAAACATTTATTGTAATGTATGCATGCATGCAATTATCATTGTCAAATGAGATGATGAAATTTGACTTAGACTACGCTTTGTAGCAAATAAGTTATATTAAAACTATTCTGTGAACTCACGTCTTTTAAATAAATTTGGGTATTTTTTTCCACAAGACTCCTTAAGATGTTGATGATTGTCAAGTAATTTTGTCTTTATTTCTACAGCAATATGGCCAACTACCTTATGCGCCGTGCGCTGCTAGATGCAGTCCGCGTCCCCACCCTCGCTAGAGCTTCATCCTCTGGTCCCAGTGAGCTTGCCAAAGTGAGTTTTTTCTGGTAACAATAAAGTCTTCAGAAGTATCTAAGCAAGCTACCAAATGTTTATTAGAAACTTAAGATTACTCATTCCAATATTTTTTAAATGTTTTGAAAAAAGAATAAAACCATTGCTGCCAGTTACATAGTTCTATTGTCAATTGTGTAGGCTTGAGACTGAGCTCAACACCAAATAAATATTTTATTACTAGTTTTGTGTCTAAAATTGTGGTTTAAAAAAGCAGAGTGCCTCTGTGGAAACAGCAGTTTCTCTCTTAGAGTAGCCCTGTGATAAATATATTTTCAATATTTCAAAAGAGCCTATTAGCGAAGATAAAACTTTTATTTGATTCAAGGCTTTGAGTGTCATATCAAATTGATATTGGTGAGAACTTGTTTATTAAATGTATCATAAATTTTGAATAGTTACTTAACACATGTATGATGCATTTGATTGTTTGTCTTGACAGTTCTGGTATCCTACTGATAGTTACTGCATCATGTTGAATGGGCACTTTGATAGAAAATAGCTAGCTTAGAGCCCCGCAGATGTACTCAGTTAGGCCATGGTATAATAATAACTGATTAGCTGCTAATGCTAGGCTAACTGTCTATTATAACATTTCAGTTAATTGGATTGGGCGCCCTAGTATTTTTAAATGATGTTCATTTCAGATTGGTGACCGTGAATGGGTAGGCTTTGGCTTCAACGGCCAGCCTAACTATGTGGACAGGCCTGACTTCCCTCTGCCCGCCATCAGGTTCAAGGCCAACACTCCTGACGTCCAGGTGCGCTTCTTGTTTAAATCTCCCTCGCCTTTCATTGGGTTTGGTACCGGTTTATCCTGATTTGGACACACTGCCATAGATGGTAGAAGGGCAGTCTGAGCAGACGGCTTTACATACTCTCTGAAGCAAGATCGAGGCTAAGTATTACAAATGACACAATATGGACACCCATCCAACATCCAGCAGAGCCAGATATTGCTTAACCTGCTAATCAATATTTAAATAACTATTGGTTGTGTAATAAGTCTATTATGAATATTTTATGTAAGAGAAGTAGAGAGAAGTTATCTGCATAACCTGATAAACTGCTGAGACTGGTATTAAATCCATTAAAGAGGGAGGTAGACCATCATGGGATTGGGAAAGGACCTCCACAGCCAAATAAAAACACCTTCTCTGAGTTCCGGGCAGGAAAGTGCTGGCATGTGAAGGAAACCACCTTCCCTCTTCTGGCAGTGTCATTCTTCCTCATTTTATGCTTTGAATTTCTATGCGTAGAGCCGAACATCCACCGCCAGCTAAAATAAGTTAGTTTAGTTTAGCTTGCATAGTTGAGCCAGTTTTTCATACATGTTAGTTCACCATCAGTGGACGCACTTGTCTGAAAAACTGGCTCAACTATGCAAGCTAAAGTAAACTAACTTATTTTAGCTCGCGTATTCGCGAAAACCTAAGCTATGTTTTCGTTATTTGTGTTCCACGAAGTTTCCTGGTTATATTATTTCTCAATCCAAGATATGAAGAGGAAAAATACTCGAATTTTTACTTTATTTCAAAATATCCAGGCTCTCCGCGAAAAGGAAAAGGGAGACTGGCGCAAGCTGACCCTGGAGGAGAAGAAAGCGCTGTACCGTGCCTCCTTCTGCCAGACCTTCGCTGAGTTCCAGGCCCCCACCGGCGAATGGAAGGGCGTCCTGGGCTGGTCCATTGCTGCTGCATCTCTGACCGTCTGGATTTACATGGCCATGAAGCTGTTTGGTGAGTGGGGAATTATTATTATATGACCATTTTAACCTCAAATTGGATTGAAAATCTTAATTACGTGACGATACTATGATGCTACAGATAAAAATTCTTTAAACCTAAGTTAATATAAACTATAGAAAATGGGTGGCAATAAAGTTAGCAATCTCGAATTAAGTTAAAGAATTACTTACTGTGGTAAGACCATTGAGCATTGCTTTTTATATTCGTGTTTTATGCGAATAACCAAGTAAAATGCAGAATAAATCAAAATACCGTAATTATAAGAAATACCTGTTCTCTTACTTAAATGTTTATGGCAATCTGTCAATATGTTCGGCAATTTTTGCCAGTACACAAGTCACTCCACAGATGTGAGCTTTTTTATATTCCCATCTTTTTGCAGTATACAACCCCATCCCCGAGTCCATGAGCGAAGAGAACCAGAAGGCACAGCTTCGCCGTATGCTCGACCTCAAGGTCAACCCTGTGGACGGTCTCGCCTCCAAGTGGGACTACGAGAACAACCGCTGGAAGTAAACTGTTATATGTTAGCTAGTCCGGCAGGTCTATAGAATAGATGCAAGTGCTAATATAAGTTATAACTCTCTGTAAGATAAATAAATCGTGATTCCAGGTCATTGAATATCTTTTTAAAGCTCCCTTCCGTTGATTTACTACTTATATTTATTATATTGTTATTATATTTATTTATTTATTTTATTTATATTTTTTAAACGAAACCTCTGCACTAGGTATAACCTGTAACGCGCGGGCAATGTACTACTTACTTCTTAGCCCATAAATGACCCACTGCTGAGTCGGACCCCCTCCAACTACATGGAGGGTAATTAGCCTACTCTGCCACGCTGGCCAGACCCGTTAAAATAGGGTTTCGTGTCAAGTTTTCCTTCTCTTGCGGCCAGGTTTTCGGCCTTATAATTTCCTTTTGTCGTTTCAGTAGGCTTATTACCGTCTATAATCGGAGGAGGCGAGCCGAGTCGAGACTCATCAGTGGGTCATCTTTAAGCTAAGTAGTAGTAGTTTTATCATTGGGTAAAATGTAAATGAACCCTGTTTTGGGAACAAATATTATCACTATATTTTTTATACAAAACAACATTTGAAACTTAATTCTTATTACCCGTGGCCCGCAAATTAATTTACAATATAAATTGTTGTTACGAATGAAATAAAACAAAATATTTATAATGAAAGGTTTTTAGGAGCAGTTTAATTAAAGTATTCAAATTGACATGAAAAGTATAGAGCTTTTCACTCGACCCCATACTACATCTGTATAACCTATATCGCTAATTAAGCCAAATGCCCAACTGTTAACACTATCGTAATTAAATTCAGATTTCTGTGTAGTCGTATCTTGATATAGTGTATACTTGTACCTATACTTAAGTGTAAAAAAATATCCAAGCAATTTCAAATTTACTGACAAGTCGGAGTTTTGAAAAATTATTGAAAGTACAAATCAGTTGGTGGTCCGACAAATAAGGCTCAAAATCTGATATGGCATTTGTAACAGAATATTGCATAAAGATCTAATTTCAATTGATAAAAAATAAAATCGTTTCTGTACATTTTGGAGATGTACGGTTACGTTATGGGTAAATTGGGTAACAACGAGAAAAAAACAACAATATTTAATTACCGTTTTCTATCTTCTGGATGTAAACAAGTAGCAACACACATGCGAGGTTCTTGGATTATAGAATGATTAATTTAGACTCTCATGGTATATCTACTAAGCTCTTTGGAAGATACTACAGTCAGTACATAAGAAACAAAATTTTCAAATTAACCTTTTGACACCATAATTTTACATTCTCATGTAGGTACATAAATAGTTAAAAATGATGTTATAGTTGTAAAACTACTTAACATAAATAAAAGATTCACTTAATATAATTGTACGTACTTTCGAATATGATTACGAAGCATTATGAGGGTGGCTAATTGTTCGAAGTTAGTATTCTCTAAATCCCTACCCACCGCCAAGTTATAAACTGTGTTGCGGTCGGTAGTGTACATCGCGATACGAAGACATGAGTGTAGTATTTTTCAAAATAGCTTATTTTGTATTTTTATTTAATTAAGCTACGACTTCTGGGTAAGCGCCACAACAGACTACGTGCAATCGCATATTTTTAATCAATTTATTACTTTTGCTATTAGGTAACATTGATAAAGTTACAAGTGAAAAAAGTTGGAGAACGAAGCGCCATTACACCACTTCGTAGGTCTCGCGAAGGGTTCTTTCATAAATATTTAGATACAGTTGTTTATAACAAATACGGTTTTCTTGTAACTTCTAATATTTATGGTTGTAACTAAATGATTTTTAATTACAAAAATACTGTTGGACACATGTAGGAATACCTACTTTCTAGGTACACTATTATAATCGCCAAAACGGTTACATTATAGGTAAAATTTATTAAATACCAATTAATAAATTTAATATAAATTAATACAAACACCTATCACATTTTTAATAATAATTTAAGTCTCAACATCGATCGAACATTTATTATTTAACAAATATTATATTAAATACACCAAGATATATATTTAGAGAAATTAGAAGAAAGCAATGAGGAATAGAAAATAGTGGAACTAAAAGCAAGGAACTTATGTACCTTGACTAAAATTAGGGACAGGTTAAGCATAGACATTTTATTATTTATATTTTTATTGTGTACATCAGTACTTAAAAGATAAGCAGGTGTTGTCTTTTAAAATAAAATCATAAATTTAAAATATATTGAGAATTATTGTAGATCTAAGGAGAGATCAGCAGGTAATTGTGCCCAAAATATAAAAAATACACATATTATAGGCTAAGTGACTAGATATACGACTAGGAAATACTAGGTCAATACTAAATTATAATCTCAATAGACAAGAGCCTAATTTAAAGCTACTCCATCGACATTGAAAGCGACATAGAAATATAGTTAGGATAAAAGTTGATACATTACACTAAAATAAGTATATTATCTCCTTACAATAATCATAAGAAAATTTACAGGGATATTATTTTATCCCTGTTTAAGTTTATGGACAATCTTGAGCTAAGTATGTGAAATACTATAGTATATGGAAACTATTTTATAGCCGTAATGGTAAAAGAATATGAAACGTAACGGTCTAATGAGCATATGTTTAAATAAAAGTGAGAGACTAGAGACAAACCGAGCCATACCTATTGTCTATAATAATATCACTACATAGTATAAAACAAAGTCGCTGTCGTCTGTCCGTCCCTATGTATGCTTCAATCTTTAAAACCACGCAACGGATTTTGAAGCGGTTTTTTTAAATACATAGAGTGATTCAAGAGGAACGTTTTTAAGTATAATTCATGCATAATTGCACGCGTGCGAAGCCGGGACGGGTCGCTAGTTCTAAATAAGACACTGTTCTTTGTTCAATGGCGTATAATGAACTGGTCGCTCATACGATTTAAAAAAAATATATTTTCGTGTCGAATGCTCTAAAGGATGTAAAAAAGTGAGGTCATAGAACAAGTCAAAAAAAGTAGTTTGTGTTACAAATATTAAACAAGTTTGTAGTTCAAAGTTTCTTGGCAGCTTTTTTATGTGAAGCATTTCGAACCAGCTGAATCAATCGATAATTACTCATCCAAAAGTAATGGTTTTAATTACTGTTACACCGACAATATTATGTAGGTAGTATTTTACATCTCTCCGCTCGGGTTTTCATTCTTACAATTTGTTTTATTGCCACAACGCTCCAAAATATATCTATCTATCAACCTTGGCTTTCCCCCCGGTTTTGATAACTACGAAAATTTCCGCTGATCGCTTGCCGTCTGACCTTCGAGACAATGAACCGGGAGTTAAACCAGCCGTAACAGCTATAGCAGCTGTTCAAATATTTGAAAACAATCCAGTATGCATTGGTATCTGAACAATAGGTAATAGATTTGTAATACTGAAGAAAGAATTGAAAATCTTAAAAAAAAATTGAGCAATAAAATGACTCTGCTATAAGGTTCAAAATTGTCCATTTACCAGTTTTTTTTACATAATTTCCACAATTATAAGTATATTTTTAATACACCAATGATCGTATAATTAGTGTGTAATTTTGAACTATTTAGCAAAATAGTTAGGCTTCAACATTAAATTTTTCAATGCATTTTATTAGGGTTACGCACCATTTCTGATATAAGACAACATTTAAAATTGTAAAACATTTGAAATGTTTGATTAACAGTTTTACGATAATATCTTTATAATAATATTTTGAATCTTTTCAATGGTCAATAATTCTTCTTACATTATACACAACTCAAAACAACAACACACAAACACGAATGGAAGTCATAAATTGGCTTTTCAATTCTTGCAATATTTATTACTTCGCAACATTCTAAAAAGCGCCATCTTGTATCAAGTAGCGACAATATTTATGTAAGTAATTGGTAATTGCCGCTTGTTTGATAATCATTTTGGAAACTGTAATATTACTGAGGCCATTTATTTTTTTGTTTGTTTCAGATGGGAATGAGGCCCAACTAACATTTCATTAAAATAAGACAAAACAAACATTACAATAACTTAAGGGTTACGCTGGAATAATACTTAGATTAATCGAACTCACATCGTAAAGTTCGATTAAACTTCCATCGTAATAAAAATATGTCACTAACGCGAAATGAATTCCACATTCTTGTTGACATAGCCTCCATAAATAACCGCTTTTCATAGCTTTCAACCAATTCTCGGAGTGGGAGTATTTTACTCCTCGACCGTCGACTAGTCCCTGAACGGGAATAGACCACCAACTCCTCCGGTATCCCAGTCGGCGACTTCCACGGGCCCGAAGCATTCGTCGAAGAACTGTTCCATGGTCTTATGAAGGTGGATCGTCGAGCGCTCGAAGTTATGGCCTTCATCCGGGTATACCTGCAAAAGTATACGCAATAAATTTGAATTTCACGGGATCCGAAACTAGGCAAAGAACACCCCGTATTTAAGGAGACAAGAGAAGGCCCACCTGGTGGGTGTAGAGGGCCCCGGCCCTGATGAGCGCCCTGGCCAGCGCCAGCGCGTGCAGCGGCGGCGCGGCCAGGTCGGCGCTGGCGTGCGCGAGCAGCAGCCTCCTGGGCGGGAGGTTGCCCGCCTTGCGCCACACCGCGCCCGCGCCCAGCGCGCCCGCCCACGCCGGCCCCGCGCCGCCCAGCCGCTCCGTCCAGTACGAGTCTGGAACCGACCTCATATGCACACGTTTCTACATTTACCACTATTCATTATTATGCTACAAGTTTAATCATCTTTGTTCCGCAAGGTTTCCCGAGTTCTTTAGCGGACTGTGCGTTACGCAGTCGTTCTGCAGTTTCTACCGGATGTTGGAAAAATATCCGTTGTCTCTCATTTGTGGGTACTATCTGTTTGCGTGTCTGCCTTCGTATGGCACGTAAAGCCACGTCGTGCCGAATGCCATTCTATCTATGGCAGTCGTTACGCGGTAATAGCGCGGCGCTTAGACCGGTGCAGCCCCCGATAAAATAGGAAAAATGTGAGGGAGATTTACTGTGGGTGTGATACGTTCGTCACGGACCAACCCAAAAAAATATTCCTACGTTTTCCTGACATTTTGACTTGACTTACGACCTTTCCGTTGTTCATAGCCTAGTGTATGCGTCTGTACTCACTGTGCAAGGCCAAGTCCGTGAGCGGCGCCACGGCCGCGATGCAGCGCGTGACGTTGCGGGCGTCGGCGGCCGCCAGCGCCGCTGCTGCGCCCGCGCCGTACCCGTGGCCCCACGCGCCCACGCGGGCCCCGTCCACCATCTTCAGGTTGTCGCGAAGGTACCTGCGTAGCAATTGACACTGGTGGTCCAACTAGATAGATCGCGGACAGTGTGGAACGCAACTGATTAGCAGGATACGCCTGGCTTTGCTGGATATTAGATGGGCCTCCAACGGTTATAACATCTCATTATAATCTTCTTAGCTTCAGAGGACAGTTCTCTCGTCAATACACAAATTCAGTGGTTGAGCGATCGACTGCTGCGCAGCATGTCGCGGGTTCGATTCCCGCACGGAAGAAATATTTGTACGACCTACAAGTATTTGTTCCGGGTCTGGGTGTTTTCGATTATAATATAAATAAACTTAATAATAAAGTAGTTTATCATCCATCTTGTTACCATAACACAAGTATTAAGTAGCTTAGCTTAGGACGAGATGGCGTTGTGTGAAATGTCCAAGGATATTTAAAAAAACAAACAGCTGGTCTAAGCAGTCCATAGCCGACGGAGTAACTATCAGGCACTAAAGCGACAATAACGTGGTCTAATGTTAACCTTGCTTTTATAAAATGTCGTTATATCACACCATATACATTATTAATTTGATTCACTTACGATAAAACTGCTATTTGGTCTTCTACATCTGCAGATAGCAGTTTATGATATATTTCAGTTCTTAATTCTTCGCCCTGAAAACAAAATCAATTCAAAATCATCTCAAATATAGTCAAATTGACTCGTGTGAGTTCTTAAGCGAGGTTGTAAATACATTTATTTTCTACCATCGGTCTGGATTATTGCTCTAAGCTGGGAAGAAAATATGAAGTTGCTTTTTTTTTAAATGAATAAAGTCACAGAGCCGATCTCTAGACCTCAACATTAATTTATAGATGCCATCTAACAGTTAACTATACCTGTCCGCCAGACCCCCTGGCGTCTATTTCTGCCACGATGAAATTCCTAGCAGCGGCCAGGTACCAGCCCCACCCAGGGTTCCACTTCTCCGTCACCAGCTGACTTCCCGGTTGAGCTGACCTGCATTGGAACCAAAACTGTAAAATATTCTGGAAGTTTCTGTGGCGCTTGTGAATGAAGGTACTTGGCTCTTACTTCAAACAGCTGGGCTAACCAATGCGAACGAATGAGGAAAAGGTTCCGACCAAAACTGGTAATTAGCTAAATCCGTTTTTAGTCCATTGAAAAGTTACATTTGGGGTTGCGTTTCTTAGAGGACGCAATTTTATTTTTTTGATGTGTAGGGGGGGTAAGTTTTTTGTTGCAAATTAAATTCTCTATAACTTTGGTCCAGTAACTTTTTGTCGTAAAACTATAAATAAAAAAGTTATAAGTGAAAATGTTCAGAAAGTCGAGAAAAAAATTTATATTTTTCGATATAACTTTTTTTTTTATCATTTTTCGAAAAAACGATATCAGACCATTTTTGTAGATCGTTTTTTAAGGAACAACTTTTATATGCAACATTTTTTCATTAAGTCAATAGCTAAGGTTTTACTGCGCTCCGAAGTGAGTACTATTTTTCAGTACTCTTAACTATACATATTTTATACGTGGGTACTAATAATGTGTCATCAGTTTTTTACTTATTTTTTTTATTTTGTTATTATAATTCTTTTAATTAGTAATTTTGCAATGTTATTAATAATTAATTATTGACTCTTTTCCACTCCATTACAGAATTTTACAATTATTTATTTTTAAAATAATCATCAAATCCTCCAACACAAGACACAGCTCGCTTTCATACTTTCCGAGTCTACCATCAGGTCCAGTCGTGGCTTGGTAATAATAATGATCCTGAAGACTGGGGCTGGAAAAAATGTGGAAAATTATTGATGCCAGTGCAGAGCTCTAAACCTCCAGCACCCCCTGAGCTTCTAAAATTGATCTTTTGCAAATGCAAAGGAAACTGTGGAGCGATGTGTGGATGTCGAAAAGCAGGGCTAAAATGTTCCGCAGTGTGCTTCCATTGTTCTGGAGAGACTTGCAGCAACGTAATGGAACTCTCAGAATTAATAAATGAAAATGACTTTGATGATGAACCGCTGACATTGACACCCCTTCCTTCTCCAGTTCTCCCACTGATATTTGATTCAGAAAACCGATCAGATGCTGAGCCGCAGCCTGGTCCATCGAAAAGACCGAGGACGGAGTAGTTCAAATTTATAAAATCACCGTGGATTAGGCCTACTGGGGATACCACGTAAAAAAAAACGCGCCTCCAGACTCTACCTCGTGGGTGGTGAGGAAAAGAGTCAATAATTAATTATTAATAACATTGCAAAATTACTAATTAAAAGAATTATAATAACAAAATAAAAAAAAAAAAAAAAAACTGATGACACATTATTAGTACCCACGTATAAAATATGTATAGTTAAGAATACTGAAAAATAGTACTCACTTCGGAGCGCTGTAAAACCTTAGCTATTGACTTAATGAAAAAATGTTGCATATAAAAGTTGTTCCTTAAAAAACGATCTACAAAAATGGTCTGATATCGTTTTTTCGTAAAATGATAAAAAAAAAAGTTATATCGAAAAATATAAATTTTTTTCTCGACTTTCTGAACATTTTCACTTATAACTTTTTTATTTATAGTTTTACGACAAAAAGTTACTGGACCAAAGTTATAGAGAATTTAATTTTCAACAAAAAACGTTAAATTTTTTTTTTATCAGATAAATAGTTCAAGAGATATATCGTAAAAACCGTTTCAACCCCTATTTTCAAGATGGCGGCCGTGGGACAAGGGTGGCGACCCCACAAACTTGATTTTAGCTTTACACTTACCCCACCTACACATCAAAAAAATAAAATTGCGTCCTCTAAGAAACGCAAGGTAAGGCCTAAAAAATGTAACATTTCAATGGACTATTTGAATTAGTAGCCAAGATAAGGTAGATAAACAGGGTGTTCAAAACCAACCCTATATTTGATGCAAATACACACTATAAGATTATATGTATACCAATCAATATTGCAATAAGACTGAAGATGAGTTTTGGGTGCCGTGTCAAAAAAGTCCATAATATTTTTAGGTAAACTCACACGTGCAGGACAAGTGGCAGAGGTAGGTCATCCGTTTCTCTGAATCCTGGTGGAAGCAGAAGGCGGACCCTTGCTGCTCTGTACGCTTGCACCTGAAAACATTACGCTGTTAATGTTAATGCTGCAATCTGAATTAGATAGTGTTGTGGAAATATTTGAACCGGTCTATCTTTCCAAGATAACCAAATTATTATTATTATAGATTTCTATTCGGACCACTTTTTACTTTCTTTACCATTACACCCAGATCATTGAGATTGTAGCCTAAGGCAGAGCCTTTTATATTTGGGCAATCCTAAAATGCCTGCACAATTATTGGATTTCAAAGACCTTAATCAAATTGAAGTTCCGTCGTGACTTTCCTGCCCACATGTCTGACAAGCTGTAGCCCCAGTTGCTGTACTAAAGTTAAGTTAAGCAATTTTACGGAGTATGGCAGAGAGTTTACTGCGCTTGAAGCTCCTGAATTCTGATAAAATCTCGCAAGGAACTCTCAAGTATAGCCTTTTATATTTAGGTGAACTTGAACCTATTCGTTAGGCCCATAGTAACCAAGACTTTTCTCTTCTGTCACTCATTAGTATACCACATTGTTTATTTTTGTGGAAATTGTTTACATTACCTCAACTCTAAAGTCCTTGACCTGCGGTTGAGCTAGCGCTGCGAATTTCTGCCGAAGCGGGCGACCGTCCCAGAGGACCGCCCGGCGGAATCCCCACCAAGAGCACAGGAACGTTGCGGGCGGTCCGGGACCCAGGCACTCCTGGGGGACCACACCAATGGCATCACATACTTAAATTATATTGTGGTGTCTTATAGTGAGGGAAAACTTAGCTCAGGAAATTTCTCTATAATTCTCCTGTCTTACCTGGACATAGTAAGAGAAGTTCTTGCTGAAAGTGATCCTATTGTAGAGGCAGTGCGTAGGAAGCGAGTCATTTTCATCAGCCACGTGTGGCAGCACCGTGGAAGTGGGCCACGCAGGGAGAGGAGACGACGAGTTCTCGAACTCCTTCGGAAATTACACGTTATTTGTTTCAATTCAAGTGCATACTACTCAGCCCTTATATGACCAACTGCTGAATCAGGCCTTTACATGGAGGATAACTAGCCTACTATGCCACGCTGGCCAGACGCGTTGGCACAGGGTTTCGTATCAAGTTTTCCTTCTCTTGCGGCTAGGTTTTCCTTGATATTTCCTTAAGTCCTCTCTTACAACCAACCTTTTGGTACTTGTTTTCTTCCAAATAGTAAATAATTTGTTACATAGTTACTATGCTTGACTCACTAGGTCATCGCTGACAGCCTCAGTACTAGATTCAGGTGGTTGCAGTTCCACATCCGGGCAGGTGAGGCAAAGCGGTGGCTCCGGCCAGCGAGCCGCATCCGGTGGTACCGATACCCGATGTAGATGCCTTGAACCCGCTGAGCCCTCCACAGTGCCTAGCACGTACCTGTACAGACATCCCACTTCTGATACCTATGATCAACTACTACCACTAGTACTACTATTACTTAATTACCAGGTGCATCAATATCCCTGTATCCAGAATGAAAAAGTCGATTGTACTCCTGATATAGATGTAGTGTGCAAAACTCAGAAGAAAAAAGTAGTACAATACAAAAAAGAAACATTGTGGAACACAGATTACATAGCTTATGGGACAATATTATAGGAGTAGACGGCTTATTTTCGATGAATCACATATTTTAAAATAAAAGCACAAAAACACGTGTATATCTTTCTTATTTCACGGTGAACAAAGAAGATCGTCCCTGGATCGTCAGCCTCTAAATCAACAAGACGCCCTTATGTAAAACGATGAATATTTTACTTATTTATTTATTTAACAATTTATGTACACATACAAAACATAGATGGAAAACTTGGAAATCTAGGACACATTTGTACAAAGGCACAGCTTATTTCTAATGAAATCTCTTCCAGCAGGCCCGGGAGTGGAAACATTGAAATAGAACATGTAGGGGTGTAGTGTATACATACATACATATACTAAATATATATATATATATATAAAATATGATAATTAAAACAAAAATAATCGTATATGTAAAGTAATTATATATAATATGTACTTATACACGTTTTAATTATCATTTAATTATCGTTTTAAATATGATAATTAAAACAAAAATAATCGTATATGTAAAGTAATTATATATTATATGTACTAACATACAAACTAATATGCATAATACATATTGATCATCAATGACTAGGCCAAGGAGAGATAAAATTATTTCACTAGTCTTTTAAAGATGAAAATCGCGTCTGAGTTTCTGATGTCAGCTGGAAGTGAATTCCATAGACGAACAGCGTGCACAGGAAAGGAAAATGTATAGAAATCGGTGGTGTGGGAAGGGAATTGAAGGAGAGAGCGAAGATGATTTCTGCAAGGAACGCCGACAGGGTGGCTGAAGGAGAAGCGTTCACGTAAATAGGAAGGAGATGAAGGGTTATAAAGGATTTTATAAAGTAAACAAAGTATTCGAGAATTCCTGCGAAGGCGGATCGGGAGCCACTTGAGTATTTTGCGAAAATGAGAAACATGGTCGTATTTTTTTAAAGAATAAATGAATCTAATACACAAATTTTGCAATCGCTCAAGCTTATTTAGGAGCTCCTCATTGGCATCAAGGTAACAGCTGTCTGCGTAGTCTTTTTGTTGCAATTGAATTTGTGTTGCAAATAACGCAGATTTTTACTACGAAATGGGTTCTAGTGAAAATCTAGCAACTGGTGATCGTTATTATTATACTTCAAGCAAATGAACTGGGTTCAACCATGCTTCTAATATTCAATGCCTATTCCACGAGCTAAGACACTTACGTCACCAAAATTTCCTTAGTTTTGTCGATCGATTCTTTAGTTTTGGATATAGGGTCGGTGATGCACAAATTATGTACTCCTCTGGTAGGGAAAACGTTCACAGAAGACTGCATATTAATTCTTAACAATCAGTGAGTGATACCTATATAACAAAATAATTTCGGTTGAAGAAACTCACAGAAATCTTCTCTTTTCATCCCAGCCGAGGATCTGGGTGATTTCGTACTGCCCTAAGGTAAGCGTTGTTCTGGAGTCATGGGTGAGCTTAACCGCATGTCGCCACTCCCCACCACTGCCCGCAGGAGGCAGGTCTGCTATTGGCATGGTGGTGAATATGGTGCTTTTGCTCCCTATCAGAGCGGACCCTCCGCACCATCCACAGTCTTCTTCTACCGGCTCTGAACCTAACCCTGACCATCGAGAACCGTCAGATTCCTCGCGGAAGATCTGAGGACAGGAAACTTTTGTTAATGAAACTGATAGTACCATACTGAAATATCTCATATGTACTGAAAATACATCTGTCTAATACAGTGAGATTTTCCAAGTGTACATGGATTGGCTAAACATCAATGAACTCATATGGCAGTGCGTAAAATATGCACAAAAATGGCGGTACTTACGTCTTGACAGTTGTAAGTCATCGCATTGCAAATGCTGATGATGGAGACGTTCTGTGGTCTGTTGAGAAGTAGCACTGCTATCTGTTTTTCAGACGTCCAACCGGTCCACCGAACATACCAAGCTGTGTAAAAAGAGTATTGAGTTCAGATTGGAATAGAGACTAAGCGTTTGTTGCCGGCTTTTCTCTGTAGAGCAGCCTATCGAACCGGTGGGAAATGGTAAATTGAAAATGTATATTGACGCGTCAAAAGAGCTCAGATGAGCTTACTTGAATAGATAGGTATTTGATTTGAAATAATAAGCCAGTTTTAGAAATGTGCTAGAATACTGGTTCTAAATTGATGTCATAGCCTCTCATGGAGACAGTGGATCGGGATAAGAAATACCGCCGCGTGTGATCTATGCACGTTTGAGTGTGGATAGGATAATGGGAGTCGGGTCGGCGTTGGGACCACGTTCAGTTGTGATGGATGACTGGTGGATGATGGTGAAGACTGAGGATGGCGCTAAGAGAGTGTTTGGGGTTAGACGACGTTCGAGTGTCAAGAGAGCCCATCGTCCGAGCGTCGAACCCACATTTCAGCGGCATGACTTCAGATGGAGACCGAGTATGGGGCCCAGATAACGATTCGGGCGAGAGTGAACCCCAAGTCTGAGTGTCATGACATCTGATGGAGAAAGAGGATAATGTCAAGGGAAGGTGTTGCGAGACTTATTCCCGAAGTCCCGAAACCCGTTAGTTTCTGACGTGTCTTCTCGAAGATCAAGGGTAGTTACTTACTATCATCTACTTGAGAAGTGAACTGTATTGCGTGAGAGAACAGGAACTTAGGCGTCTTCAAGCTCACCACGTATATTGTCACCACTGGGTTGTTCGTATTCACCTGCAGAAAAAGAACGATGGTGTCATGTTAACATTTGTTGTGACCGCTAGAGAGTGTTTGTCTAGGAGTTGCTAGCACTGCTTTTGGATCCCCGATTCAAGGTTCGATCGAAGAACCCGAGGCCTGACAAGTATTTCAGTGTAGGCTGAGGTGTAGGTCAGATACACATCCTCGTAATACAGTTTTTTGTTTACATACATAAGAAGACTTCGTCTTCTACTCAGCCCATAGATGACGATCGAGCCTCCACCAATCACATGGAGGGTGACTACTGTGCCACGCTGGTAGCGTATCAATCGTATCAATTTTAAGCGTAATTATTAATTATATTGAAAGACGTAACGGCATTTCTATAAATACCCACAGCAGCCCACATCTATCGGATTCTGGAGCTTTCTAGAATGAACAGAAAATGGGGGACAGGAATCAAAATTGCAGATTTCAAGAACCTAGCTTCATAGTTAGGCAGCAATGTCATCAGAGCACACTCTTTCGCCAAGGGTTAAATAGTTGAGGGTCGGCAAAACGTGAGTGCCATATCAAGCCCGCAACTATGCCCATCCAACAGGATGTACTGCTAGTCTGTCAAAATTGAATCTGCTAAATTCAAAAGCTCTTAGAAGTTCTTGCATCACAAGCGCAAGGCATACGTCCCGAAAGTAACTAGTATAGGGTTTCGTTTCTTTTTAAAAGGAAAAAAAGGCTTGGTTATTGTAGGTTATGACTATCACATTAGCAGGTTTGGGGGCGTGCAGTAACCGCTTCCAGCCATATGCATAAGCGACACTCTTGTCTTCATCATCATTTCAGCTAAAAGACGTCCACTGCTGGACATAGGCCTCCCCCACGACCGGTTCTGGGCCCGAATCCATCGTTTTCCAGCGACCTTAACCAGGCCATCCGTCAAAAAGTCTTACAAGTCTCACCTTAGGATACCTCAAGGTCCTGATACTCGGGTAAGCTGGCGGCTCCTGCTGGTCCAGCCCGTACCATGGATACTTATGTTGCTGGACGAGAGAGTCGTTGTACGTCAGGTATGCCAGGGTCTGACCGTCAGGGCTGAACCACAGCGCCCTGTCTAGGCGCAGTACTTCAGTCTCGTAGAGGAAATCTGGCACTCCGTTAAACACCACTCCAGGCACACCTGAAAAGGTTTCAAACACATTTTATTACTACGAATCACCTCGAATCATCGTTATCACCACTGTCCACATCTGAGTCAGACCTCCTCCAATTTTCTAGGGGGAAGTTAGTCTACTGTACCAGCTGATGGGACCGCTTAGCACGGGTTGGTATAAAATGTTCCTTCTCTTGCGGCTGGATTATCTGCCTCTTTCGTGCTATTAGCCAGCCCTTGTAGCACCCTCAGGCCACGCGATTCATGGGCTGACAATGTTAGGGGATTTTTAGATTAAGCTGATGATGGTGATTGTTAGATTTATCTACGAACGTAGGTCACTGAAATGCCGTTTACAATTTAAAGAGTTACTGACTATTTACTCAATCACAATACAAAGTAACATACAGCAATTCACTCCTAGAATCAAAACAGACTGATAGAATCACTAGCACTTTTTATCGCTTAACGCAACTTAACTGCTTTACGAATTCAACGTATAAACAGCATTTTAGTTATCCACAGTAGTAACAATACTAATTAGAATTAAGAGAAAGGTTTTTAACGAATAAACTCAATGATTCTCATTTCCTGCATTCTTTCACAGTGCTACATTGTTCCTGGGTATCGTCAACGACAACTATCTTGAGCAAAAGATGGGCAAACCAATCACGTGGGTCTCACGTCCCTTATTCGTCAATGAGACATAAAAATCGACTACGGCACAGTCAAGGCCATTGTCTAAGGGATTAGGGTTTAAGGCTCGCACGGGCGATGCCGCGCGGTTATGCTAGTATTTTTTAATATCAAGTTCAGAAAACCAGATGCAAGTACATGTGAGCGAACCCGCAGGCAGCAATTAGTTAATTTTATTAAGGAAACAAGAAAAAACGAAAATACCTCAGACAGAAAGGAATTTGAGATCGGGACATATCACCACGATCGTTTAGAGTTCAATAAATGTCGGCCAAGTAACGAACACTGATTTATTGGCTCCAGATTTGATCAGACGGGATCCGTTTTTTGTTACAATACGCAGACTCACCGCCTCACTGGTAGTGATAAACTAAATTTGATAAAAAGGGAACGGATTTAGGGCTGCCCCATTAGCATTCTGTCACGTAGTAAGCGGCGCAAGACGTCACCTAGCGGCAAGAGAAGGGAAACTTGATACAAACCCTGTACCAACCCGTATTGCCAGTGTGGCATAGTAGGCGAATTTCTCTCCATGCATTTGAAGGAGGCTTAATCGTGTAGTTGGTTATTTATGGGCCAAATAAGAGGACGAGATTTCCGGTGCTTATTTCGGAAGACTTAGGGAAGGCTGTTGAAGATAATGATTTCTAAGGATTGCTGATTTATTAAGATTAGTGTGGTAAAAATTAGGCCATAATTAATTTAAATTATATGTTTATTAAATATAGTTCTGTTCTCAATTTGACCACAAACTTTTACAATAAAGAAAAGAGTTTAAACGTGTGTCAAATACACGGTACTGTGCATATTAAAATTAGTATTCTGCACTCCTTGTCTCTCTCCTCTATCCTCCCAATATTCGTAAAAAGGGTTACAACATTTTTTCTTGACGTATTAATAAATAGTTTAAGAAGAAATTATTCAAATGAAAGCGTGTCGACTGCCTGGTACAATATTTGTCTCTATCTACCCTAAATATCTATCATCACAAAGCTTCCATACCATTGCTGGAGCTAAGCATTTTAGCCTCTCTTAATTACCAGGCTATCCATTAGCCATTACACATTAGCATAGCGCGTTTACGCGTCACTGTATCTTATTTCTATAGATATAGATTTAATAGTTGACAAATAAGCATTGCAGTCTTACCGTTCTTTGTGATCCTGCAAACCAATGGCTTAAGGACCTTGGGTTTGTAGTAAATGTCGTTGTCATGCACAAAGACCAGACTGGAGCCGACTGGAGACCACTCCGCGTACTGGAGAAGGGGGGCGGACCGGTCATCCTCCACTGGAGATATCGGAATTTTGTGTCTGGAAGAAACGAGTTGTGGATTGGAGTACCTAGTGTTTTCCTTTGATTCTGGGGCGATTATATCTTCTTTGCCTATTTCCTAAATTCAGGATGGTGCGCCATCAGTTTAACTGCTGGTTTACTTGAGAGATCAATGGTGTTAGATCTAGTTGTAATAGTTTGGTAAACATATTGTGATAAAGTAACGATATGATGTATTTATACATAGGCAAGCAATATTACCAGGTACAATTCTATACAGTTACGATGTAATATATCGATATCGATCGGTGTGGTGATTGTTGGACTTGAAATACATAGTGTCACCACCCCATTTCACCCTGAGGGTGTCGTAAGAACCGACAAAAGGAAATGACATGGCCGTAAACCCAGCCGCAACAGAAGGAACACTTGAGATAAGACACACACAGGGCACAGGGCGTACCCATCTGGCCAGCGTCGCATAGTAGGCTAATTACCCTCCATATAACTGGAGGAGCCTTGACCCAGCAGTGGATCATTCATGGGCATCGCTATGGAGAAGACAGTATTAATCTGAAGCTATTTTGACAATACGTACCTATTAATGACGTCATAAACGTGGTACCGGGCCAAGCGACAGTGGCGCCACCCTGGCTTAATGTCAGATATCAGGAGAACAAATTTTACGTCTGCAGACACCTTGAAGTCTACTGCGTTAAGCTCCCTCTGTGAACAAAAATACTTGGATATTTACGAGTAAACATTTTAATGGGAAAATATTAGACACGTATCAAATGCTTTTCAGAAATGTTGTGGTCGATTAACTCTTAATCATAACTTATTAACCGATCGTATATCATTTCAGCCAAAAGACGTCCACTGTTGGACACAGGCAAGGATTTCCACAGAGGCCGGTCCTGGGCCGCTCGCATCCATCGTTTTCTAGCGACCTTAACCAGGTCATCGGTCCACCGTGTGGGAGGCCTACCAGCACGGTGGACCATACCAAATATGTAATTTGTTCTAATTTAAAGAGTAAGTACTTTTATTTTTTATCCCAGCTTATAATGTAAATTTAAGAGACGAAGCATTCAGGAATTTCTGTTAGATCACTAAACCAAAGCAAATATGCCCTGGTCAGGTATTTTTTTGAATTGATGCATATAAGTGGTTCTAAGGTTATTTATAATTCCAACAAGGAATAAGTATTTGACGGGAAATGAAATGATGCAGGCCTTGTCTTGTTATAAATTGAAATAGTCATAAATAATATAAAATAATGTATTGTAGGTACGTACAAACAGCTGTAAAAGCCCAGCTTTTTCTACACCTCTAAGTATCTCTCCACAATTAACGAACAAAACGCGAACAAAGGTACAAACGGGAAAAAACGTAACACAGGAAAAACAATTAAACGCGTATCCAACTTTTTAAATGAACGTCACTCGCTGGCGGGAATTTCACGATCCATTTGCGGCCATATTGTTTTACTCGCGGGAATTAATCGCCATTTTGGATTTTACTTTTGAATTTTCGCATTGTGCCACTTACGTTTCGATTCAGTAGGCCGTGGGCACAATGGAAGCGGATTTACTTGAAGGTGAATGGAGAACGTCACAGATAAATGTTCTAACATGTTACGTATGAATGTGTCATACATTTACGAGTATGCAGGGTAACAAATACAGCAATTTATAGCTTCTATTTATTTAAAACAAAATGGATACCTGCTTAAACATGGATATATTCGGTACTATGTGCAAAATCGACCAAAAGTAAATTGAAGAAGGTGAAGAAACGTATTCTCTATTGTTTGTACTCTATATACCTAGATGGTGTATGCAAAATACCTCCTATCAACAAAAACGACGTTATAAAATCCACATTCCTGCAATAAATCACTTTTACACTATAAAACACGGTTGAAAATAAAATGAGTCATTGCTTGTGATAGTAATAAAACACACTCACTTAAAATTATCGACTGCGTTAAACACATAACAATCCCTGTTTTTTTATTTCAAACAATTTCGAGTGGCTACCTCGAGCGCCAGCGCCACATGCTGCAAAAGCAACAATTAATTCCCGCCATTTCACACCACTCGAGAGCAATTTCGTTAAAGCGCGAATTTAAAATAAAAAATTCGCTCCATTTTTTAAATTTGCATTTGAAGCGGACTTTTTGACAGGTGTGAATGAATATGGCAGTCCTATCTGGACTTTTTATTGGTATAATCACCCTGACATAATTGGAAGGGCTTTGGATATGTTTACTTTTAATCATCACCCATCTCAGCCCAAACAATGCCGTTTGGACAGACGGATTATCAGGAGTTTCAAGGGATTTTTCCCTAGTGGTTGAGATTTTTTGCCATTTTGTAGTTTTGTATAGTTGAGTCTTGTTCTTTATCTTTACTCGACTTGTTTGAAAGCCTCCGGTACGGGTAGGTAACGATGTGTATTACATACCATCACTACATGCCCAGAATTTTTGGTACATATTATTCCATAATCCAAGACTACATGAAACATTTAAGGGTACAATACTAGCACGTTCAAACAATCTACGCCAATTGCAAAAACACGCTCAACTCCTATAAATCTGGATAAAAAGTTCCGGAGGAACGTGTGTTTGTTTGAAGATTGCCGCGGGCATGCGTCACACCAATGCGCGATGAATAATTTACGTTCGCCCTTTCGTTATAAATCTCGTCGTTATTTTATCAGATAAAATATACGAGTATCATCATTTGACCCTATAAATACCAATAAATACGCAAAATCAGAGACCGACGACGTGAAAGACGCCTATAAAGATAACGTTACGGACACCGACTCCAATAAAGACGCACTTTCGGAGACCGACGCCGTGACCGTCGGCAATAAAGGTGACATTACGGAGACCGACGCAAAAATAGACGAAGGTTCGCCGCAACAGAAGCATGCAACTATAGCGTCTCAGAGACCGACACCGCCTCCGATGCCTATAGAGACACCGTTTCGAAGACCGACGGCGTGATCAATGTCCTTTCGTATACCGACGCCAGTTATAATGGCGTCTCAGAGACCGAAACCAATAACGACGCTCCTGCACAGGCCTTCTATGCGTCGGCTTATTAAAACGATCTTGGGCCCTCGTGGCCGTGGTCCCGGTAGACATAATTCCTTCCTAGTCATGAATGCAACGATCGTGGAATACATTTATAGAAGCCAATGAATTAAAAATCGGACCAAACATACAAAATTTAAATAGAAAATTTAAACTAATATAATTAATAATTACATAATGTTTTAATTAATAATTACATATTTCTTTCATAGAGGTAATTTTTAAACAAATACGGAGGTCATGCAGACGTAATCATATAAACGTTAAACAGAATAGGTCAAATAAAAATCACCAAAAAAAGTATAGATCATACAACAGAACATTCGGAAATGAACATCTAGCAAAATATTCTTGTTCGGTGTGACACACGGCATAGCAAGTAATCGTGTGAAATAAACGCCACATATATTTTATTCGTAGGCACAGATGGCGTTTCGATGGGATTGCCGTAAAGCCCCCAGTGAGGTGACGATGTATCGGGAGAATGGAAATCGAACTCAAAGTTTACCTTCGTGAATTTCAATTAATAGGTCGATGAAATACAATGCTTTTGGTCGTGGGTTCATACACGTCCATTAACCCGGCTTCTGGGAGAGTAGAGTTATCTTCTCTGCGCTCCACTTAAGCAATTCCTGTCTGGCGCGTCCACGTCGCGGGGGTGGGCATCTTACACTTCAGTAGGCCGGAGTGTGTAGATGGCGGAGTTCAGCAGGGACCCAGTTTTGCGGGGTATATCGCGGAGCCCGTGCCCAGGGTTACGGGTGAAGACCTCAACGGTGGGGAAGAGCGGAGACAACAGTTGTCGGTACGGTCCAACCAGCGGAGGAGGCGAGCCACAGGGGCGTTGTACCTGGATCCTGGTGGAGGGCAGCGGTACCCACCAGTACTGTGGTGAAGCGCAAGAACCATATGTTCTGAATTGGTTCACTAACAGATTTCTACGGACACTGAGTCCCTAGAACCGCGATGTAGAAAGCAACGGGATACTACTACATTATTTATTCCCACGAGAGTTGAAGGATGAAAATGCAACACAACAGGAAAGTATGTTTGCCTGGCGACCCGCGTAGCGACCGGCGCTCTGAGTTTTCCGGGACTCACAGTGTAAAATTGGATACCGGCCGAGGGAATGTACCCAGGCACCCCTTGGAAAGCATGCGACTGGAAGAAAATAATTCCAATTGCGCAAGAACACCCGTATAGGCACTTGGAACGTACAAGGACTCCTTGATGAGGGTAAATTACACATCTTGGATTACGAGCTCCAGCGATGCAACACCACCATTGCCGGTCTAAGCGAGACTCACTGGAAAAGTAGTGGCCACCGGGACTTGGATAAACATACCATCTATTACTCAGGAGATGATTCCAGTAGCTACGCTGGAGTGCCAATTGTAATTCCCAAACAATGGACTAAAGCGGTCTTAGGCTATAACCCTGTCAGCAATAGAATTATAACGATGAAGCTCGGTGCATCTCCCACCCCGCTGAATATTATACAGGTGTATGCACCCACTAGCGCAGCGAAAGATGAAGACGTAGAACGATTCTACAATGACATTGAATCGTCAATAGCATCAATACCAAGTAGAGAACTACTGATAGTACTTGGCGATTTTAACGCAAAAGTGGGTGACACACGAATGGACGTGGGTTTGCGGAATATTGTAGGGGAGAGAGATTACTCCAGTTCGCAGCCGATAACAATCTCACCATTATGAATACAGTATTCCAGCAACACAGCAGACGACTGTACACTTGGACGTCCCCTGATGGAAAATATCGGAATCAGATTGACTATATACTTATACGATCTAGATGGCGAAGTTCAATTACGAATGCACACACATTGCCCGGAGCCGACTGTCAATCTGACCACCAACTTCTCGTATGCAACCTCAAACTCAAGTTACGCAACTCCATACCTCGTAAAACTAGCAAGAGGCTAGAAGTAGTGGATCACACGTCCTTCAGGAAACAACTGGCAGCCGATAACAGTACATGGAGGTCACTAGCTCTTGATGATGACCCCGACTCACTCTGGCAGTCTGCAAAAGAGCACATAAAAAAGATTGTACGCTCTTCACAGCCTACTCGACCTAAAGGTAAACACCAACATTGGATGTCAGATGATACCTGGTGTCTAGTAGAGCACCGTCGTGAGATGAAAGCCAGGGGGGCATCTGTCCGGGAATTGAATTTGATGGGTGCACGGATCCAATCTTCTACTCGCAGAGATCGTAATAGCCATCTCAAAAACATCTGCCTAGAGTTGGAAAAAAACGCAGAGCGCCACGAAATTAAAGATTTATTTAAGAAGATTCGAACCATAACTCGTCAATTCAAGCCGAAGACCTGGGCTATCGAGGATCTAAATGGAGTGACTGTAACTGAAATCAAGGATATTGTGGGTGTGTGGAAAGAATATTGCGAGGAACTTTTTACCGATAGCATCATGACACCATCGTGTAACACTAGTATACTTTCACAGAATGCTATGGAACCATCAATCCTGAAAAGTGAAGTTCGATCCGCAATTCATCACCTGAAGGGGAATAAAGCTGTAGGAGCTGACGCGATTCCAATAGAGATCTTTAAAGCAATGGGCGAACACGGGGTTGATATGTTGCAAGTGATCTGCAATCGCGTCTGGGAGACAGAAAAGTGGCCTCGAGACTGGGCACACTCTATATTCATACCACTGCACAAGAAGGGATCAACGAAGAAATGTAGCAACTACAGGCTTATAGCCCTTATTACACACGCCAGCAAAGTACTCCTTCATGTCTTGAATACCAGACTGCAAGCTTTTCTGAATCCCGAAATAGCCATTGAGCAAGCGGGATTTGTCAAAGGACGAGGAACAAGAGAGCAGATCCTAATACTTCGACAGATAATCGAAAAGTCTAGAGAGTTTAACATCCCGCTCTATATCTGCTTTGTCGACTTTCGCAAGGCCTTCGATACCGTGAAATGGCATTTGTTATGGGACGTACTCACACAAATGGGTGTACCTATCCACTTAGTCCGTCTCATACGCCGACTTTACGAGGACGGAACTGCGACTGTCAGGATAGACGACGTTTATTTATTTATTTATTTTAAGGAATCTCTACAGCTTCTTAAAGATGTTACATTTTACATATACCTTACAGTAATCTAAGCCAATTACAGAGTTCCACGACGGTGCAATATGAGGTAGAAATATAATAAATTATCAAATAACATTGACACTTATTATAAAAAACTTAAATTATTAAAAAAAAAAAAAAAAAAAAAAAAAAAAAAAAAAATACATAGAAGAGAAAAAGGACCTTGGTCCTGTGAAACTGTAACTTAAGAAACTATGACATAATTAAATGAAAAGCGTATTAAACCTATTCTACACGGTTGGGTCCAACCACCAACAGAGGTCACCTTGGTTGTTCCAACCAAAATTGGTTTTCAATCTACACGATGTGTAGTTGAGACAACTCGTCAACAGTGTTGCCAACTTAGTGGTATTTTCCACTAAAACTTGTGGATTCGACTCCCCTTTTAGTGGCGAAATATTGCTTTTAGTGGCTGGTGGATTTTTCTAGCGGTTTAGTAGATTCAGTTTCAATTATAATGAATGATAATTATCTATGTTAAACTCACCCAAATCTAGAAATCTTCTCGCCATACTAAAATGCTCAAACTCAAACTCAAAAGGAACTTTATTTACGTAGGTTTCATCACAAAACTCTTATAAATCGTCATATTTATAAACACCATTATCATCTTACGGCCCCTGTCCCACACTAGGTGGTAGTCTCCACACACACCTATCAGTCGTCATACCTACATTCACATTTCCATAATACGGTTCAAAAGATGCTTTTCGGATAGATTTAGAACGTGAAGATAAATTTTAGACATTTTCAGATTCTATGATAAAGTATAATAATAGTTGCTTTGTACTATGTTTAATATGTAACTTTACGACATGATGTGTCAACATTATTAGGGGTTCCAACCTAGGATAGATTCGTTTATTAGATATTAAGTTTAGTTATTAACTGTTACCTGTTTTGTTGTCCAATAAAATAAAATAAATAATAATTACTACAAATTCGATCATTCGACTCCTAAGCCACTTAAATATATAATTTTACTTCATTTTATTTTCAGGAGTATTATAATATTAATTTACAATTATGCTTCTTAATAATGGTATACCTACGGGATTCCGTCCGCTGTTCTTTCTACGTTCATGATCAGTTGAATTATATTTATAAAGATACAGATAAATCTGTTTATATGGCAACACTGGCCGCAACTACGCACGGTCGCAGGCCAACAAGCATCCACACGGTCGCTCTTCAACCCAATGTCCTCTATTGGTCCTTGGTAGTGAGGGATGCGCTCACGATCAAGGTGGTTGGAAGTCCACTCGGTTGGTCAACCAAATATTGACATCAACCAACTTCTACACGGTTGCTTTTTGCTCCAACTCAACCAAGGTGACCTCTGTTGGTGGTTGGACCCAACCGTGTAGAATAGGTTTTAGTAAAAGGGTATTAGTAACAGGAATTTTCCATCAGAATTCGAATGATGTTATTTTTGAAACTATTTTTGGTCAACAAGAAGATATCAATTTTACTAAATCTGTTGTTATATGTCCGAAGTAGCCGCGCTACAACAGAGTTGCTACCATAATTTGTGCGGTGATGAGGCACTGAGAACAAAGTAGTGTTCCGAGTTCGAGTTATAGGTGTGTTAAATTGGACCGCAGATAATAGCTCGGGACAATCAATCCCACCTCGTAATACATCAAACAGGAAACACATATCTAGCAAGATGCGTCTGTCAGCAAGAGGTAGCAGTTTATAGTGTCGGCAATCCTTCGCGTAACTGTCGTGGCGCTTATGCGTCTTGAAGTTCAGATACTTTAAAAAACGTTTTTGAATGCGTTCAATTTGTTCAGTGTAGATGTTGTACTGAGGGGACCAGATCGGGCTACTGTACTCTAAGATGCTACGAACATAGGAGTAAAAAACTGTCATAAATGTGTGAATTTTTTTGAAAGGTGCACATGTGCGTATGACGAAACCTAAATTACGAAAAGCTCTAATTGTGACAATTTCAATATGTTGAGAAAGTAGCATCTTAGAATCCAGCAGCACTCCCAAATCGCACACAGATGTGACCCTGTCAATCAAGCAATTGCCAAACTTATAACTATATTTGATAGGGTTGTTCTTACGACTAAAACTAATTACTTGACATTTACTAATGTTAACTATTATGTTATTTTGTTCGTAGTATTTGTACAAGGCATTTAAATCTCGCTGTATCATTTCACAATCTATTTGAGAACCAACACGCATGTATATCTTTTTGTCATCTGCGTACATGAGATGGTTAGCGTATTTAAAGCAGGTATGAATATCGTGCAGATACGCACAGTAAAAAAGAGGACCTAGGTGTGATCCTTGTGGAACACCGGAGGGAACACCAATGAAGTCAGATTTGAAACCGCCTAAGACTACTGCCTGTGAGCGATTCGAAAGATAAGACCGGATCCATCGAAGCAAATCGCCACGAATACCTAGGGTTTGAAGTTTAGCTAAAAGAATAACGTGATCGACGCGGTCAAATGCCTTTTCAAAATCAGTATATATAGCATCTACCTGGCCCGAAATTTCCATCTCACAAAGGGTATAGTGAGAAAATGTCGCCAGATTTGAGGTAGTGGAACGCCTCTTTAGGAAACCATGTTGATTTTGAGGAATACCAGCTGATATTACGGGATAAATATTGTTGTATATAATTTTTTCAAATAGTTTACCTAGTGTGTTAAGGATAGATATAGGCCGATAGTTTTTTATATCTGTTTTGGAACCTTTTTTATGAACTGGTATAATGTGTGCTTTTTTCCACATATGCGGGAAAACAGCCTCTTGCATTGATTTATTAAAGAGCATCGTGACAGGATGGGCTAAACTCTTTGCGCAGTTATATAAAAATATCGCTGGTACTTCGTCAGAACCGGGGCCTTTTGATCTATCTAGTGAGAGCAATAACTTCTTAACAGTGTTTTCAGTTATATCCACTTTAGTTATGACATTACACGTGCCAGTAGGCTGCTCAACATTGTTTTCCAATGCGTTATTTGAAGGTTGAGAGAACACACTTTGGAAGAAGTTATTAAATGCAGTGCTTATACTACTTCCATCATTGTAAGACACACCGTCTAAACTGAAATGCTTAGGATAATGGCTTCCCCCTCGTTTAGACTTAACATAGGTCCAAAATGTTTTGGGTTGTCGAGCTATCGTATCCTCTATTTGAGCATTGTGTTCATTAAGTATTTCTTTTTGCAGCTTGTGTTGACGAGCACGAAGGAGAGAGAATTCAATATAATCCCGGGGATTTTTATATTTTTTCCATCGTCCATGAATCTTAGATTTTTCCTTCATAATTTTCCTAAGCGAGTGATTGTACCATACAGGAAATTTAAACCTATTATAGTTATTCTTTACGGGTATATATCTTAAAAAACAATATTTTATTACAGAATAGAATTTATCTACTGCGTCATTTGTCGAACAATCCTTAAACAGATTGTGCCAATCGAGTTTAGTTAAATATGTGTTAATGGCGTTATAATCGCACTTATGAAAATTACGGCGTGCTGAGGTATTTTCTTTTAGAGGAGACAAGAACAAGTCGACACATTCAAGCAATAATGAGGGATGGTGACAATCCTCTGGTAAGACAGGGTCAAGACATCTCTCTACGCTAACATGAATATTAGAAAATGCCAAGTCTAAAGTACGGTTATTCGCATTTAATATATTGTTATTCTGTGTGAGACCCAAAAAGGTTAAATCCTCAAAAAATTTTACAGCACTGAGTTGAATATCTTGTGAGCCGATGTGGTCCAAAAAGCACACATCGCGTGACCAGCGCAGACAAGGGAGATTAAAGTCACCAACGAGCATGATTGTATGTGTTGTATATAATTGAGTAAAGCGTGCTAACTCCCGGTAAATGTCTCCGATATGGTTTGGTATATTAGCGTCCGGTGGAATGTACACTAGTATAATATGGAGATCATCTTTGGTACCAATCTTTCGTGCTGGCAGTGTGACACAAAGAAACTCTGTTCTTTCACATACAATGTCACAACAAATACTGGCCGCGAAGTCGCGTTTGATGCAGATCATTACACCACCACCTGTTTTCTTACCTGTTGTTCTCAGATTACGATCATGACGAAAAACTTCGTACCTAGCATCACATAACTCCGTGCTCAGTATATCATCTTGAAGCCACGTCTCAGTAAACAGAAGTATATCGTAGTTATTGCATAAAATACCGTTAAATAAATCAAGACATTTGGTGCGGAGACCGCGCACATTCTGGTAATAAATAGTTAGCTTATTCATCATAAATAAATAGTAGGTAGTTGACAAGTTAAGTTGCCATTGTCTCCCCCCAGTGCTTGATCCTTGGGTGGAACAGCCCACCCGCGGAAATATTTCGATAGGCACTCGGTAGGAAACATGTTCTGGTAATAAGCTGATCCACATGCCGATAGCTCACCGAAATGAGTATTAAGACAAGTAAGCTTACGGTTAAACATTTTCCACAAATAGCCCATACTCATGCTATTCAAAAATATGACAACATTAGTAAACTTAGTATACGAGATGTGCTCTCTTATTTTATCGAGTTTTTGGTAGCAACCCCACTTATTCAAAGATGTATTCAATATAGATAATAATCTGTATAGTATTAATATGTAGTAGTGTGTCTCGCAATCAATATGCTCATGAAACCGCCGAGAGTCATACTTACTCGTACAATTACCCACTATCACACAATAACTAATAAGGCAGCAACCCATGTCGTAGCACTCGCCACCGCCACCGTACAATAATACATTAAACGACTGAAATAAAACTAAATTCTTGTTACCAATACGAATGAACCTTATTGTTATGTTAAAATAATAACTTTCATTAGTTTTAAGACTAATTAGTAAGGAGTTAAGTAATTTACATATTAATATAATTGCGAATGTTTGTTATTTGTTTACGAGATACATTTCGAAGTTAAAAGTTGAACTAATTATGAAGTACTTATAATTACTTTACTCAGTATGTCGTGATTACGAATAAATATCGTTTCGGAAGTTTCTGATTTCTTCATATAAATTCGACCTCCACGTACCCACACAAATTTATATTGCATTTGTTTACCGCGAAGACGCGCCGCGGCGTGAAGGGCTTTGTTTTCCGGGGACAGGTTTTCTACAACATAGATTGGCGTCTTACTAGCCCCTCCGAAGCCTAGATCGCTAGTGTTCAATTTGTCCTGAGGATGTCTCTTGTTGTGGTTAATTACGGCCGCTAATAAGGCGTCCCGTGTACGTGGAGAGTTCAATTTGACCAGGACGGATCGGGGGCGAGCGCTTGAGGGGTTCATTTTTGCAGTACGTGAGCAATAATGAATTGCATCTTCGTTAATGTTGTAGTCAACGGCACGGCTCAATTGTTTCACTATGCTTACGACATTCTCCGACTTATTCTCTGGAACACATAATATTTCCAAGTTCGAGGCTCGTGACAATTGATCCATCTGTGATAGTTTGAGCGATTGATTATTACACTCGGCACGCAGAAGTTCATTTTCCTTTTTAATATTTTTCAATTCTGTTTGAGTTGCTTCGTAATTATTATGTAAAATGTCGTATTGATCACTCAAAAACTGCACGGTGTCTTTGAAGCCGTTGATGTGTTCCCTTATGTCGCGGAGTGACAATTCCAGGGAACAGTTCAATTCTCCGATGCTCTCCTTCAGAGCGCAACGCATATCTTCGCGTAAGATATCCCTGAGTTCTAAGCGTGTTACGTAATCCGGTGACACTGAGGATAGTTGTAAAGATTCTTGTTTTTGTTGTACCTTACGGCGAGTGACATTAGACGTGGTCTCCGCCGTAGATGTAGGAGTCGATGGGCGCACCGGGACATTTGTGTTTACACCCTTCGGTCGTTTGCTAAGGCACTTAGGGCAAGACCATCCACTCCTGTTCTCTAGTGTTAGAGATTTCACTTCTTTAGGAGACATGTTTAGGCAGCCATAATGATAACAATCTTTACAACGTACGCATTCCATAAAGTCATTATCTAAATCTTTATTATTGGTACATTCGGCAGCGCATCGCTTCATAGTTGTAGATTTACAGATCTTGCGCACAGGTAGTAGACAGAGAAAGCAATTATGTCAGCTATCTCTTACCGCGGCGGTGAAGTATGGGGGCACCCCGCTCGCTACTAGTTACCGCAGAGTCCTATATTTTTATTAATTTCTATTATTTAGGTTCACGCAAAACACACAGTTCACCAATGAGTTATAACGGTTATTATCACTTGAACTATTTTGAGTTTTGTGGAAAAAAGCAATAACACGTCCACCTCGTACGAACTTAAAAAACTAATATAACGTTGACTCGGAAAGCTTCCATACACACGCTGGTGTTCGACAGGGGTGCATACTCTCTCCACTCCTGTTCAACATCTATACGGAGTGTATTATGAGAATCGTTCTGGAACAATGGGACAAAGGCATATCAGTGGGAGGTCGGAAGATAACCAATTTGAGGTATGCCGACGACACTACTCTTCTCACTCAAACAAAAGACGACATGGAACACCTGCTGACACGTCTAGAGACAACAAGCCTCTCCTTCGGTCTCACGATCAACAGAGACAAGACCAAGATGATGATAGTGGACCGAGCTGAACTTAACCACCCTGAAATATCCATGATTGGCAACTGTGAAGTTGTCCAATCATATGTGTACCTCGGTTCCACTCTCACAAACACTGGAGGATGTGAAGACGAGATTCGAAGGAGATGTGCAATAACACGATCTGCCGTTGACAAGCTGAAAAGAGTTTGGTGCAACCGTAATATCACCAAAGCCACGAAAGTCCGCCTAATGAGAAGCTTAGTCTTCCCCATATTTCTATATGGTGCAGAAACGTGGACGGTTCGCCTAAAAGACCGACGCAAAATCGACGCACTCGAGATGTGGTGCTGGCGGCGACTGCTGCAAATCCCTTGGACAGCGTTTAGAACTAACGTCTCGATCCTGGAGGAACTAAAAATCAAGCAAAGATTATCGTCGACTGTGCAAATGCGAATCCTCAAGTATTTCGGACACGTTGTTCGAAACGAAAACTCCATGGAGCGGCTCGTTGTCCGGGGGCATGTGGAGGGCAAGCGATCACGTGGTCGATCACCTACGCGTTGGACAGACCTCATTAAGGCTGCGACTCAAACGACTATAGTCCAAAGTTCCCGAGACGCTGAAGACCGTAACAAGTGGAGACGCATCGCGGGGGCTGCCGTGGCCAGTGAAAATGCAGCATCATCAACCACGACCACTCCGTCAGGAGTGAACGACTAAGGAGGAGGAAATACAATGTTTATATGTGATAATGTTCCTTCGTAATCTGTAACTACAGGGTTTAAGAAGAAGTATCTAATGCGTGCCATAACGCCATTGTACAATACGTTTACAATGATACTCAACACTATTGTAATTCTGAAAAATAATAGTAAACTGAATTACTATTTATTCTGTCTTCTCAGCCCACAAATGACCCACTGCTGAGTCGGGCCTCCTCCAAGTACTTGGAGGCTAATAAGCCTACTGTGCCCGACTGGCCAGAAAGGTTGGCACAGGATGAAGATTTCCTTCTCTTGCGTTTAGGTTTTCGTTACGGCCGTATCATTTCCTTTTGCCGGCATTTACGACACCCTCAGGACGAAATGGGGTGGCGACACTATGTTTTATTAATTCGCGTAAACTTATTAGCGACATCTATTTGCAACAACTTTGCAGACGAAGTCTTGAGGAGACTGAATCCGTAGTACTATGCCTACGGATTCAGTATGCAAAATTATAGGATAAAATATCGAAAGAACTCTAACTTCAAGAGTAAGGCCCCACTTACTCTTGAACTCGATTCCGATCGATCGGGATTGGAATGGTGACGTTTCGTACTCTTGAGCACATTTGAACGCGACGCTAGCGCCAACTTGTTTCTATATTGTGTGTGTGCATATTGGATGAACAAAATACTATTGGATTCAATCCAATATCACTATCACTATCACTACATAGTATAAACCAAAGTCGCTGTCATCTGTCCGTCCCTATGTATGCTTAAATCTTTAAAACTACGCAACGGATTTTGAAGCGGCTTTTTTAATAGATAGAGTGATTCAAGAGGAAGGTTTTTATGTATAATACATGCATAATATTGCAGAGAAACACTGATAAATTTTGATGTTCATCATTGCACCCGTGCGTAGCAGGAGCGGGTCGCTAGTTCATTTTATAAAATAATAATTATTGCTATACCGGTTTTCGACTAACGTGGGCATCTCCCAAACGCAAACTCTATTAGCGAATGTGTAATAACCAGAGGTCGGAGTAGGTAGATTGATTTTATATACTTGCGTCAAGATATTATAATATGGACATGCCATTTTATCCGTAATGTGCGGGATTTCGTTCCGGTATTTTGGAGGCATATCCATATTATCCTCTACGTTTGACGTCAACGACCTAAAAATCAAAATCAAAATGTTTTTTATTCGAATAAATTCTTGCGAATGCTTTCAAATAGTCAAAAAAAAAGTATTAAATTTAAGAGAAATATAAAAAAAACTAATCATCTAGTTTTACCACCGGTTCGGAACGCCATTCCACAGAGAAGAGCCGGCAAGAAACTCTGTGGTTGCTCTTTTAAATAAAAGGATTACAATGATGGTGGTACAAACAAGTCTTACAGATTTGTGAAAGCAATAACACGCATAATCATGTAGCCTATTAAAAATTTAAAATAAAAAACAGTGAAATTACACACAAATTACATGGTGCGTGCTGAAACTGCACTCACATACTGTTTACAAACTTCACTAATAAAATGGCTGAAAGATCAGAGCTAGACCATAACACAGCCGACGTTACTCCCATGCGTCACTATCTGATAGATAATCATTAACTTGATAGTACGCTTTTTTAATTAAACCGGACTTAACGTAACATTTAAATTTCTCGAACGACCAATCCAAAACTGCTTCCGGTAATTTGTTGAACAGGCGAATTCCGAGACCTACAAAAGAACCATGTGCTTTTTGTAGCCGGTGGAATGGTGTAACTAGCTTACGCCTATTTCTGGTCTGGATATTGGAGGACGAGAAGTCACTATTTTTTTTAAAGCTATTATAATTTTGTTTAACAAAAATGAGATTTGAGAAAATGTACTGTGACGCGACAGTTAAAATGCCTATCTCTTTAAAGCGTTCTCTCAGCGATTCCCTAGGTCCTAAATTATAAATTGAACGTAACGCGCGCTTCTGTAGAATAAATATGTTTTGTATATCGGCAGCATTACCCCAGAGTAAGATCCCATACGACATAACGCTATGGAAGTAACCAAAGTAAACTAGTCTTGCCGTATCTTCGTCAGTGAGTCTCCTAACCTGTCTAACAGCATAGGCGGCTGAACTAAGCTTTCCCGTAAGAGTGGCAATGTGAGGCTTCCACTGCAGCTTACGATCTAGAGTGATGCCTAGAAACTTCGTTGAATCTACTATGTCTACTTGTTTATCATCCAAAACTAGTTTTGTATCTGTAATCTTGGTATTCGGTGTTACAAATCGAATACATTTAGTTTCAACAGAATTTAGTAGCAGATTGTTTGTTGTGAACCAGTATGATACCTGACTAAGCGCGCTATTCACGTCGTCGTAATTAACGTTTTTTCGGTCAACTTTAAATACAAGAGATGTATCATCAGCGAAAAGCACGATATCGCAGATGTCATTAATAAAAAATGCAAGGTCATTAATATATACAAGAAATAAGAAGGGACCAAGGATGGACCCTTGTGGCACGCCCATTGACACAGGCGATCCAGCAGACTTAACTCCGTTAATGTCGACGAACTGAATTCTATCACTCAGGTACGATGCTAATAAATTGAGAGCATTGTTTTTAACGCCATAGTGTTGAAGCTTTCTAATCAGGGTTTCGTGATGCACACAGTCGAAAGCTTTCGATAGGTCACAAAAAATACCTATAGCATCTTGCGCGTTCTCCCGAGCATCATAAATATGTTTTAAGAGCGCAGCACCTGCATTGGTCGTAGAACGACCTTTAGTAAAACCGTATTGCTCACTATGCAATAATTTATGTATATCGAAATGATGAAGTAATTGTTTTAGAATCAGTTTTTCAAAGATTTTACTTAGAACTGGCAGAATAGAACGCTTTGAGTATCTTGTCCCCAGAGGTAAAGCATGTCGCTCTTCCTCATCTCTCTTACTTCGTGTCCCTCGTCATACATCAAGCCGGTATGACGGTTCTTTCACTGTACGTGCGGTGCGACTATGGAATTCTCTTCCGAACTCAATTCGCGCCAGCGTCTCTTTGGACGTTTTCAAGAGAGGAGTCAAGAATCACTTTCTCTCTTTACAGGTATAGTATTATATGTTTATGTATTTTATATACTAGTTTTACGTTAGTTGTATTATATGTATTTACTATTTTTATGTGTATATTTACGTTTATTATATTTATGTGTGTAGATATTATAAATAGGTATATTTTGTATGGCTATTTTTATTCATATTATGTATATCCTTTCTAAATTCGAATTGTAAATTTGTATGCATAATTTTATTATCCTCAATAAAATTTCTCTATCACTCGGGTTTGCTGTTAGAAAACTCATGTATGAGTTAAGCTCGCCTTTGTACATGTAATTACAAATGTATATTTCTGCCTTAGGTTAATTATTTGTGTACAATAAAGAATAAAAATAAAAAAAATAAATAAATAAAATAGAAATTGGACGGTAATTGCCGGGTGTCTTGGAATAAAAAGACCTCGTCGATGTAAGACGTATATTTTCAAGTAATTGGTACAGCTTTGATATTATTGGAGGACGGGACGCTTTGACGATATTATAAGGCGCGCTTCGCGATCCAGGTCCGTAGCTGTAATGGCGGCCGCGCTGGAGTGCGCGGCTGCGCGGGCGCGGGGAGGGCAGCCGCCCTCACCTCACGTCCCCTGGCACACCGGGAAGATGTGTGCGCCGACATCCTCCGGGGCGTTGGAAGCTTGGCTCCAACTAGGTTCCTGGTGTAGGCTTGAATGTCATCATTGCCCATCTGGCTCGGGTTCGGACAGTGGGATGAGACACATCCGGTTGACAGCTCTCTTTATTGTTCCTCTGGTTGTGTAGACGTCAGCAACTCTGCACACCCTGTCCTTGCCTTCATAGAGTTTGCTGACTCTTCCCATTCTCCAATGAAGAGGCGCTACGTTGTCTTCCTTCAGTAGGACCAGGTCTCCGATTTGAATTGGGGTTTGGTTCGTTCTCCATTTGGTACGATTTTGTAGCTCCGCCATGTACTCTCGACGCCATCTTTCCCAGAATAACTGCCGGACTTGCTCGATGCGCTGGTATCTATTGGGCCTCGCTGAGTTGACAGGCAGTGAAGGTACGGACTGCAGTGGGCGGCCGATTAAGAAGTGCCCGGGAGTTAACGGACTGAGGTCAGTAGGGTCGGATGATAAGGGAGAAAGAGGACGGGAGTTAAGGATTGCTTCTATTTGAGTGAAAAGCGTCGATAACTCCTCAAACGTTAGGGAGACATTGCCTGCTATGCGTTTTAAATGGTACTTAGCTGATTTGACACCTGCCTCCCATATTCCACCGAAGTGTGGTGAGTAGGCAGGGGAAAACATGAATTTAATTTCCTCATTCGCGGCGTAATCTGAAACGGGTTGTCGACTGGACCGTATAACTTTTCCCAACTCATTGTTAGCGCCTACAAAGTTCTTGCCGTTGTCGCAATAGATCACATAAGGTTTTCCCCGACGAGACACGAATCTACGCAGACATGCCAGGAAGGCTTCTGTGCTGAGATCACTGACTACCTCTAAATGGATGGCTTTTGTGACAAGACATACGAAGATGCATAGATAGGCCTTTGTTACACGGTTACCTCGTCCCTTTTTAGAAGAAGCCATGAAGGGCCCGGCAAAATCTATTCCGCATGAATTAAAAGGAAAGTTTGGACTGATTCTCACATTAGGCAAATCCCCCATCTTAGGCTGCAATGTCTGACCGCGCATACGTGAGCATATGACACACTTTCTGCATATGGCGCGAGCTAAGTTTCTGCCTTGCAGTGGCCAGAACTTTTCGCGTACAGACGACAGAAGTAGCTGAGGGCCTGCGTGAAATAAACGTAAGTGTTCATGTTTCATTATCAGCTTAGTTAGGTGATGCTTCGCATCGAGTAGGATGGGGTATTTCTTGTCGTAATGACAATCCGACTGAGCTAATCGACCTCCGACTCTCAATAAACCGTTGGTATCTAAAAATGGATTGAGAGGCAATAATTTGCTTTTATAATGTAATTCTTGTTTACCTCGAATTTGTTTTAAGTCCTTAGGAAAGGACTCTATCTGACTGTGTTTCAGCAAGAGAGTTGACGAACGATCGAGCTCATCAACTTGCAATGGACCGGTCAGCTTGGTTTTATTTAATTGACAATTGTTTATGAAGCGTAAAACATAGGCGTATTTTCTTTTCAGTTTTAGATAGCTTGAATGATCCGTAAATTTTATTATTGACTCAGAGCCTTTATCATTCTCATTGCACACCAATATTTTCATATCGGGTAAGTTGGTAGGCGTAGTGTGAAGTTGAGTAGGCCATTTTGCACGACCTTCCTTCAGGAATGAAGGTCCCTCCCACCACAAAGAAGAAGCCTGCAGATGTTGTGGGTCAATGCCCCGAGAAGCCAGATCTGCAGGGTTTAACTCGGTTGAAACATGATTCCATTGACACTCTGGGGTAAGTTCGTTTATTTTATTGACTCTGTTACGAACAAACGTCTGTAAATTTTTATTTTGACTCTTTAGCCACCCAAGTACCACCATGGAATCAGTCCACATGTACTTGTTAGTTACCTTGCATGGTATTGACTTTAAGATCTTATCAGATAGCTGAGATCCCAACAAAGCCGCTGTCAACTCTAAACGTGGGATGGTTAGAGTTTTTATGGGGGCAACTCTGGTTTTGGCACAAAGTAACCTGACGATAACTTTCTCCTCATTTATGTGTGAGCGCATGTATACACACGCTCCATAAGCTTGCTGAGAAGCATCGACAAAACAATGCAATTCGATTGATTGGACAGTGCTGCCACCTAAGACACAACGAGGTATAACAATATCTGATAAATGATGTAGGTTTTGAGTAAAGGTGAGCCATCTTTTTACAAACGGCTCTGGCACTGGGTCATCCCAGTCCAACTTGGCATTCCATAAATGTTGAAGTAATATTTTTGGTTTTATAATACAACAGCTGACTAACCCCAATGGGTCGAAGAGTTTGCAAGTTGTAGAAATAATATTTCTTTTTGTTATATTGGGCGTGACTTCGATACCACTTGGAAAATGCAGTTGGTCTGTCTTAGGTGACCATTTCAAACCTAAAACAGTAGCTTCTTCATGAAGATCAAGGCTATTTGAAGAACCTGACTGATCATTCAATATTTGTGGGCAATTTGTGCGAAACTTTCTCAACGGAAAACAAGCTGAATCCAGTACTTGGGTGACATTTAAATAAATGTTTCTTAACTCGGCTTCACTTGATGAACCTGTATTTAAATCATCGATATAGAAATCGTTTTTGATGACATTAGCAATCACCGGGTCAGAGCATTCATCAGACAACTGAACAAGAGACCTAGTGCTCAGGAAAGGAGCAGAAGCCATGCCATAAGTCAACGTTTGGAGTTGGAGAATCTTAATGGGCTCATCGACCTGATTCCTCCAAAGCACGAGCTGCAGATTGCGCTGCGATTCATCTAATACTAACTGCCTATAAAATTTATTGATGTCTGCTGTCAGAACGAAATTATGGACTCGAAAACGAAGTAGGATGGCAATCAAATCGCTTTGCACTACAGGACCAAGTGCTTGCAAGTCGTTGAGTGATTTACCTGAGCTGGACTTGGCTGAGGCATCGAAGACTACTCTCAGCTTGGTGGTTTCTTTCTGTTCACTAATGACACAATGATGGGGTAAGAAATACCCAAACTCGGGTTTACTAATTTCCTTTAGATGCCCTAAATCACTATATTCTTTCATAAAATCAATGTATTGTTGTTTGACGTTTTCATTTTTATTTAATTTTTTTTCTAGGTTAATAAACCGTTTCATTGCCATCGGGAATGAATTGCCAAGTGCCCGCTGAGGATCCTCCTTCAGCGGCATCAAGACAGAGAACCGCCCGTCAGGTAAGCGACGAGTGTTTTTCACAAAATGATTTTCACAAAAAGTTTCATCTGAAGAGTAGGTATTAATATCCGAGGGCAATTCTTCAATCTCCCAGAACTTTTTCAAAGAATCATGAACGTCTTGAAGTGACCTTCCTGAATCGTTTTGCGCAAAGTGGCATAAAGTATTATTATTATTGTAGGATTCCCCAGTGTGACCCGCTACTAGCCATCCTAACAAGCTTTCTTGTAGAAAAGGTTTGTTAGGACCTAATTTTATTTGTTTGGGACAAATTATGTCAAAAAATATTTCTGCGCCCAGCAATATATCTATTTCGGAAGGTTCATAGAACGAGGGGTCGGCTAGAACAATATTACTAGGCAACTGTAGCCTCTGAACGTCGACTTGACTGCTAGGAACATTACCTGTGATTTTAGGTATCACTAGACAATTCACATTCACACTATAGGTACCGACAAGTGATTTTACTAAGAGATCGCATCTTTCAGACACCCTACATTCCACATTACTTATTCCAAACACATTAAATGCATTTATGTGTCGTGCACCTAATCCCAACTTTTGTTTTAGCTCAGAGGTGATAAAAGACGCCTGACTCCCAGTATCCAGCAACGCGCGGGCGAAAAAGGTGGTATTGGTTTGCTTATTTGTGACCTCCACCTGCGCAGTACATAGCAGGACTTGGCCTGAAGAAGTCGCAGACAAACTCACTGGCACATTGCAAGTTGATGTGTCGTTACTATTGGATGCTAAATTTGTGATGGTGTTATTTTTGTGTAACAGTGTATTGTGTTTTTCTCGGCAGGTACGGCATAAACCTTTCAGCGTACACTCACCAGTACTGTGACCACTACGTAGACAATTGCCACATAAGTTGTGTTTCGACACGTCAGAAAGTCTGTCATTTACGCTCATGGCCCTAAACTTACGACACTGATGCACATAATGATGCATCTTGTTACAAATGGGACACGGTTTCTTAGAAGAAGCCTCCGAAACAGCAAATGATTTTATATTCTGTTTAAAAGAATTATTATTATGATTGTGACTGTTGTTAGTAGTATTATTATATTTTCTATTATTATTATGGTTTCCGCTGCAATTGGCCGTTTCCAAAACGTTGGCTCGAGTCTCGAGAAAATCTTTAAACTCTTTCAGCGTAGGTAAGTGCGTTAAGCGCCCTCTGTACTCCTCCCACTTGCTACTAGTTTTGGAATCGAGTTTCGCTGAGACCAAGAATATAACAATGGGATCCCAACCCTTCGTAGGGACCTCCAGGGAATTTAGGGCGTTTAAATTTTTTTGCAACTGGTCACTCACGTACCTTAGGGCCCTATATGACTCCTTCTGAACAGGTTCAAGATTAACCAATGCACCCAAATGATTGTTAATTAATATGGTCTTATTATTGTACCTATCACACAAAGCCGTCCATGCAATTCCATAGTTCTTCGCGGAAAACTCTATGGATCTTATTATGACTCCCGCACTACCTACCAACGAGTTCCTCAAATAGTGGAACTTGTTAATCGGTGGGATGGAGTCGTTTTCATTAATCAGACTATCGAAGGTGTCTCTAAACTCTAACCATTTGATGGAATTACCATCAAATGTCGGTAAATTTATTGTAGGCAGCTTAACAGAGCTATTTACTGTATGACAACAACTCGACTTCGCAGATCCATGATCTGAATTTTTTTCTTTGACTGAAAGTGAGTCTATTATTAATTGAGCTGATGCGATTTGGGTATAAAATTCACTTTCTGTTAATTCCCGCTCTGAAACCTGCTCATCGATATTTTGAGAAAGCTCCTCAATTTCTGTTTGTATATTATCAAAACTAGACATTAATTCTTGAATTTGCGCTAAACGCAATGATAATTCTCTTATTTCTAAAATTGATGGATCAGCTGATTGACTAATCTGGTATTTTTGAAGAAAGGTTTTAAAATTAGTCAATCTAGTTCTTATAACACCACGTTTCCTTGATAAACTTTTTAAATGTTCTTTTGGATCCATCTTGTTCGTAGACTCAACACTTAACAATGGAATTGGACTTTTAGATCTTGCCTTAGACTCAGTTTCAGCCATTATTAAAAGTTTTGACCCGTTATAGAACGCTCACAAATGTGTACTAAATACAATGAGTAATGTATTCGGTTTATAAAAATGTGCACTCTAACCGCTACACACTCCAGTCGGCACCCGCATCAAACCACGGTTGCTACCGCCGAGCTCGCCAGCAGCACGAGCAGCGACCGCTACGCACGGCTCGCCACAGCTCGGACACCGCAAGCGGCAAGGCGCGAGGACACGACCACAACGGGGGCTGAAATTGGTCGGCAAAAAGGCGTTGAAATAAACTGCTATATTGAGAGCACAAGCATGGGACAACTTTTTAATATATTACTTAAATTTAAAATGGACTACTTATATTTTTAAGGCAATTAATTATAGTATTGCGCAAACAAACTTTAAACATAAATTAACATTATACCTTAATAACAGATAAAGAAAGGCCAACAACCGTTTTTAAATTTGAATAGGTCGTTCGTTATTAGGTTAATGCCAACACAGTAGGTAGCAGGTGCAAGAAAGATAAGCTCATGAATAGGTAGTAAACTTATGTAACTCGTATGCTAATGAGTTTTATTTTTCAATTGGAAATAGGTTTATAATAAAATTGCAATAGAAAATAGGATAGCAAAGTTTGTGTGTGATCCGAAGTGATCACAAATGGCGGATGGAATTTATTTTTTGAAAGGTCGCTGTGCAAATAATTTATAGGCAGGGATGATACGCATAAAGCAAGATATCTCCCCAAACAGCTTTGAAGTAGCTCGGCATTCACACAGCAAATTGAAGTTTGGACAAGGGATAAGTTGAAAGAAAGAAAAGGAATGGCTTACGTTCTTTGTTCGGCCGGCAATTTGTCGCCACAGTACACATTCACTCACTGACACGGCGTTATAGTCACAACTTCTTCTCCAATATCCTGGTTATTATTCTTCACGGTCGCCATTTGTCTTGGAATAAAAAGACCTCGTCGATGTAAGACGTATATTTTCAAGTAATTGGTACAGCTTTGATATTATTGGAGGACGGGACGCTTTGACGATATTATAAGGCGCGCTTCGCGATCCAGGTCCGTAGCTGTAATGGCGGCCGCGCTGGAGTGCGCGGCTGCGCGGGCGCGGGGAGGGCAGCCGCCCTCACCTCACGTCCCCTGGCACACCGGGAAGATGTGTGCGCCGACACCGGGCTCTTTTTTGTTGCCAGCTTTGAATAATGGTGTAATTTTACTAAGTTTCATCAAATTAGGAAAAGTACCCACGTCTATACATTCATTAAAAATAACTGTAAGGTACGGGGCAATCTCATAAATAATGCTTTTAATTGCTAGTGTTGACATACCCCACAAATCCCCAGTTTTCTTTGAATTAATGGTAGTAAAAGTATTGACAATATCTATGGGTGTAACGTGAGTGAAACTGAACATGTCTGAACACTCCTTGACATTTTTTCTGAGTAATTCTTCGGCAACGTCAGGAGAAGAATTCAACGAAGCAGTGATTTGACTAGGTATAGAGGCAAAAAAGTTATTAAAGGTTTGAGCCGCTTCATAATTATTAATTATTAATTTGTCATTTACATTTAATTGGAACATGGAATCTTGTGGCTTTGATTTCCCAATTTCAGCATTAATAATATTCCAAGTTGTTTTTATTTTGTCCTCGGAATTTCTTATTTTACGGCTTATGTGTAAGGATTTAGCTGTATTGCAAACTTTTCTAAAAACTTTTGAGTAAGACCTAACATAATCGTGAAACACTGAATCAAAATTCATTTGTTTCATGGAATAAAGATTATACAATGTTTTCCTACTCTTGTAAATGCCTGGTGTAGCCCAATCACAAAATTTAATTTTATTTCTTTTAGTAAAAGTTTTTAATTGAAATAGATCATCGTATTGCCTTTTAATAATATCAAATAAGTTCATAAATAAGCTATCTGGATCGCCACGTGCAAGAGCCATATCACCAGTCATCTTGGATATATTATGTTTGCATAGTTCTAATCTGCTACATGTGACTGGTCTAGTAGTAAACTTAAGGCATTCCACTGTTTTTTGGAAGGGTAGAACAATAAGTTGGCCACAATGATCTGATGATAGGTCGTTTAGGATTGATTTATCGACCATATCGCAACTACAGAAAAAATTATCGAGGCATGAAAATGTAGTTGTAGTAATTCTAGTTGATTCACAAAAGGCGTGAGTCAATCCGAATGATTTAAAGAGGCTAATAAATCGACAAGTTGACGCTGATTCAAGAAGCAAATCTATGTTAAAATCACCACAAATTATTATATCTTTACCACTATTTACTGTAATTCTTCCTAAGACTTCCTCCATTACCATTTCAAACTGGCTGTATATACCTGATGGAGGGCGGTAAACACAAATAATGATATACATATCAAGTTCTACACAAGATAACTCGATCGTGCGCTCTATTGAGAGCTGCACAATATCCTTGCGTTCTTTGCATTTTAAATTACTTGATACTTATATAAGAGACCCACCACGGATGGCGGATGATCTACAAAAAGCACTTACTACTTTGTGGCTCATGTTATTGCGCACCAGCTCATAATCTCTCAACCAGTGTTCCGTAACACAAAATACCTGAACTTTGTGATAGTCCAGAAAAAGATCAATCTCTAAGTGTTTGCTAGTCATGCCTTGTATATTTTGATGTACAATACGTAAGTGAGAGGGCATGACTGTTGTCTTACCTAGTTGTTTAAACAACTAGATGTGTCCGATGAACTGTGAATAACACAGTCTGTCAGTGTCCTATTACTAGAAGTATGTAAAAAAATTCCTCTGACATAGTCAACAGGGTGTAAATTGTAAGCTATCAACGTAGCCATTTGTCTCTTATCTCTAAGGGGCAGGTACATAGTATCCTTTGTCAACTTAAATCTAGATATAAATTTATTGCAGTCAAAAAATGATATCGCTTTGTCATGGCGATGAGTCAGATTATATATGAGCATATTTAAATTAAATATGTGTCTATTTTGATTAATTGTTAATGACTGCGAATAAGGAAGGGCGTTTATTATAAATTTACAGCCGTACATGGCATTGAGCTCCAATAATTTATCTATCATATTTAAAATCTGTAACCGTTTAACTGAAATGCTATTGCCAAATAAAATTATTACAGTTGTGTCTTTATTTAAGTCACGAGGCTGAATGTTATTCGTTAAAGTACTTAAGTCAATGCCAGGCGAACACATGTTACAAATAGGTAGATCATAATTTTCTTTCAAGAGTGAGCTAAAACCTTGACCTAATTTGTCTGAGTAAATAATAACTTTAGATGCGGCTGTACAGGGGCGCACATCTTGTTGTAATACAATACGGTCATCTAAGTTGCATAACTCACTACATGATGATGGTTCCGCATGATCATGAGAGACAATGCTGCATGTGTTTCCTGGGCTTAAATCAATCTACCTACTCCGATAACACATTCGCTAGCCTATACAAGAGCAATTCCGATTTCAATCCAATGTTGTCAGTATTGTTTTCAAGAGTACGGTAATTTGACAGGATTGGTTATGAATTGGATCGGAATTGGCATTGGATTAAAATTGTTATTGGATTCAAGAGTAAGGCCCCCGATGTCGAAAAAATTTTCTTTTCTAATAATATTGAAAAATATAGTAGCATGCTGTCCTAACTAAAGAAACAGAGAAGTCAACAAATATTGTAGAATACAGGTTACCAAACAAACGATATGTAATTAAGGTGATCATGAAAAATCTATTTCTCGTTTAAACCTTCAGTAAAACTAAGTATATGGTGGTTTAAAGGACTCACAAAAGTGGAGTTGTTCATAAGCAGGCGAGTGGTGAAGTTCTTGACATTGAAGAGAGTCAACCCACCCCAGCGGTCGCGGAACACCAGCTCCTCGTCTGCAAAAGAAGTTATTAAACGTTAACGAAGGGATTAATGGAAGTGAACGAAGCGAAACAAGTATGTAAGGATCGTAGCAAGTGGAAAGAAGTGGTCTTTGTCTACCCCTACGGGACAGAGGCGTGGCAAAAAATATATATTTTTTAATTATTTAGTTACTAGTGGCCCGCCCCGGCTTCGCCCGTGCAAAGCGGGTGTAGGTTATACATATAAACCTTCCTCTTGAATCACTCTATCTATTAAAAAAAACCGCTTCGAAATCCGTTGCGTAGTTTTAAAGATTTATGCATACATAGGGACGGACAGAAGAATGCGACTTTGTTTTATACTATGTAGTGATATATAAATAAATAAATATCCTTGGACATTTCACACAACGCCATCTTGTCCCAAGCTAAGCAACTAAATGCTTGTGTTATGGTAATGAGATGGATGATAAACTACTTAAATACATTTTTTTTTTGTAAATACATACATATTATAGATAGAAATGACACCCAGACTCCGAGCCAGTGCCACTGGTTTAGACAAAGACACTTGCCCGACCCTGGAATCGAACCCGGGACCCGTTGATCCAAAAATGAAACGTACTCTAATCCACCACACGGTTGGGCACCTTGGGAATTATGCAATAGCACGCATTTTCCCTCGACCAAAAAGTAAAAGCGTTCTTGACTCCAGCAACGGGAAGTGACTGAACCGTGGCGGGGGCGTGGGTGTATAAAACAGCCACGTCTGACTGAGCTGCCTTAATCAATCACTTGCAGGCACACGACACACTCGGGTCGTATCTTTACACACGGCTGCGCAGATTTTACAACTTTTTTTACTACCAGTTTATCTCGATTTGGTTAATTAACACCAAAAGCTGCTAATTTAACACATTGAAAATAGACAAGCAACATGCATTTGACTGTCGATTTCGACAGCCTTGCGAACATATTAATACTTACTATAGTGATAGTTAGAAACCTATGAGAAGAAAATGAATTTAGAAAATTGTTGTAATTATGTGTCTTTTAATTTTAACCGGTGACCAGAAGGCTGGTTATAAATGTTATAAATTCGCTCAGCGAATTAGCATTGCCATACAACGTGGCAATGCTAATTACTAGTCTTCTTGGCACCGTACGCGGTGACAGCGATCTGGAGCAAATTACATATTTATAATTTTAGTTATTTACTTTATTTAGTTAGTTTATGGTTTAATATTTAGAAAATGTCATAATGTGGATGAATGCGTCAAGCTGACGACAGGGCGCTATGGCGCTCTTTAGGGGAGGCCTATGTCCAGCAGTGGACTAATGTGGGCTGATGATGATGATATATTGAACACTGTATGTATGAGCAATGACACAATGGAGACCTATTTATTCGCGGATTTGTATTTGATTGGCCCTGTCAAGGCCTATTCGTCATTGCGTAAACGTGTATCGTGTTTCTCTCATCTGGCGAACTTGCTCTCACTATGCTGTTTAATGCTTTTTGTAAACAAGACCAATAAATTTGAAAGAAGCAGAGTTTCCAAACCAGTGGTAGTTTCAGCATGAATGTGGGTGGATGCACGGGTTGTGGGAGATCAAAAGAGATGGATGGATTGTAAGAATGAGGAATTGGGTATGAAAGGTGTGAATGTAGAAATGATGACTGATAGGTGTGAATGGAGATCTCCACCTAGCGTGGGACAGGGGCCGTAAGATGACGATTTAAAAGAGTTTTGTGATAAAACCTACGTAAATAAATTTGCAATAATGATAAAATCATACTACAATAAGTTTAATTACGGTGACGTGGTGACGGATTTAGAATACATGATGTCACCAACCCACATACATACCATCTTTAGGGTGTCGTTAGAGGCGACTAAAATAAATAAATAAATATCCTTGGACATTTCACACAACGCCATCTCGTCCCAAGCTATGCAACTTAATGCTTGTGGTATGGTAACGAGATGGATGATAAACTACTTATATACATTTTTTTTGTAAATACATACTTATTATAGATAGAAATGACACCCAGACTCCGAGCCAGTGCCTCTGGTTTAGACAAAGACACTTGCCCGACCCCGGAATCGAACCCGGGACCCGTTGATCCAAAGGTGGCACATCTAACCACTAGACCAACGAGGCAGTCGAAACGCATGAGAAGGAAAAGTTGATACAAACCCTGTACCAACCCGTCTTGCCAGCGTGGCACAGTAGGCTAATTTCCCTCCATGAGTTTGGAGGAGGCCCGACCTAGTAGTGGGTCATTTATGGCCTGAAACAACGATGATGATGACTAATAAATAAATTCAAGCGGAATGGTCGTGTGTACACAGTTATTTAATCCCACAGGCAGTGCCAAGAACGAAGGCCGCCTAATTGTGATTTAACACATAAAATATACCCCCTCCTCATTTCCACTCGTATCGTAACATAATATGGCGGTTACATACATCTAGTAGCTTTTATTACAGTCAAGATCATGAGAATGGCTAACAATGGCGGTTTCTAGATGGACCATTTATTTGGCCCGAGAGATGGTACACAATTATAGGAAGGTTATGAAATTATAAAAAGTTTGATTTAGCCTCGCGTCCGCTGAAGTAATTAGGCTAGCTGTGTTGTCTAACAGAGATTGCTCTTAGCGCTAAAGGCGTCGTTATTGTTTCGGGTCCCCGGTTTAAATGCATACTTACAAATTGTCAACATAATTATTCATAACATTTATATGCCTAATGTAGACTGCCGAATGAATCGTATTCGGCCGTCTACTACCAGTTCAACACGACCACTGCTGAGAAGAACTAGCAAGGAACTAAGAGGTCTTGTGATTTTACAATCTATATATATCAGCCACAGAGATCCACTGCTAAACATAGGCCTCTGCCATAGATTTCCACAACGCACGATCTCGTGCAGACCGCATCCACCGACTCCCCGCGACCTTCGCAAGGTCGTCTGTCCACCTATTCGGGGTTGTTCCCACGCTTCTCTTTCCCATACGTGGACGTATGGAAAAGATTGTAAAATAACATAAATAAAACCGATCCGGTTCGATTCCGGAGTCTGTCAGGTCTTTGTGTAAACCAGGGGCACTGGCTCTGAGGCTGCGTGTCATTTGTGTCTGCGTGAAATAATGGACCAAACTCAAACTCAAAATTAACTTTATTTACGTAGGTTTTATCACAAAACTCTTATAAATCGTCATATTTACAGTTACCAATAACTTACGACCCCTGTCCCACGCCAGGTGGCAGTCTCCATACACACCTATCAGTCGTCATATCTACAGTCACACCTTTCATACACAATTTCTCATGCTTACAATCCATCCATCTCTCTTGATCTTCCACAACACAGCCACATTCATGCTGAAACTACCACCGGTTCGGAATGCTGCTCTACAGAGAAGAGCCGGCAAGAAACTCTGTAGTTGCTTTTTTCAAATCAATGGGTTTGTTTACAAAAAGCACTAAACAGCATAGAGAGCGCAAGTTCGCCAGATGAGACAAACACACTGTTGGATAAATTAGTAAAAATCGTTGTTGATTTTTACATGGCTTTTATTTGAATGTAACACAGAACAACATATTTTTATTTTCATTAAAAAGGAAACTATAAAATAAAAAAAGGTAGGACCTTTTTGTTTGGTCTATCTACCAACTCCCAAGTCTTATTCTTCATCAAAGACTTGTACTCAGCATTCATGGCCGATCGCCAATTAGCACTGCCTTCTGATTGCATTGCTTCTGTATAGCTTTGAGGTTCTTCAATATCAAGAATGCTACAAACAATTTGTATCAACCTTCTTGGACAACTAGGCTCACAAAAATAATAGCTTCGTGGATCTTTTGTGTATCCAACGAATATATTGTTGCGCTTTAAGATCACACTTACCTCTCACATGGTACATGGTCTTTAACATTGCGCGACAACCAAGAACCTATAAGTGATGATCCCATCATCGAGTGTAGGCCAGATTCTCGATTCTTGTGATCTCTTGAAGACATCGTGAGACTGTTATATTTCTCTTCGTCGACAAAAGCCGTATTTCACTATTATTATGGTGAATATACATAAATCACTTCGAGTTTCACCTACAAACGAATTTATCAGCTCATTTTTTCGAGCTAATTCGTGCTGATAACGAATGTTGGATAAATTAGTAAAAATCGTTGTTGATTTTTACATGGCTTTTATTTGAATGTAACACAGAACAACATATTTTTATTTTCATTAAAAAGGAAACTATAAAATAGGTTTTACAACACACACAACACGTTAACGCAATGAATGACAACCAACATCCGCGATAACTATATATTCATCTAACTGCAGTTATACTGGGATAAAAACTAAAGTAGTGTCATCTATTTGCAAAAAAAGAACCAAATTAAGTTAAAATCAACCCTGACGTACTATTTCTATATCATTTATTATTCTTATCCTATCATACATCTTCCGAAACGTTTAAGAAATAAAGTTATGACAGGCGAAAGGGACAAGATATAGTACACTATCCCACACCTGCGGAGCCGTAAGCCAGCGCCGGACAGTTCGTCACTCATATGAACCAATTTTAAGCTGTGCACTGCGACGTCAAAGCTATATCATGTGGGATTACACTGGCGCCATTAGGGTTGGCACTCGAACTTACCTGCAGTAGCTTCAAATTTTTTTTTACTTGAATTATTGACACGGTTGCCGCAGTGGTTGAGCGATCGACTGCTGCGCAGCATGTCGCAGGTTCGATTCCCGCACGGAAGAAATATTGGTACGACCTACAAGTATTTGTTCCGGGTCTGGGTGTTTTCTACTTATAATATGTATGTATCTACAAAAAAATAATGATAAAAAAGTAGTTTATTATCCATCTCGTTACCATAACACAAGCATTAAGTTGCTTAGCTTGGAACGAGATGGCGTTGTGTGAAATGTCCAAGGATATTTGTTATTATTTATTCCTTTGACTCTACCCTTGCGTGATGGAACGCAACGCCATGGTGTAAGATGGAGCAGGCAATTCAAGGAAATTCCCTATATGGCACCGGCTTTCACACACGACGAAACACAGTAAAACTGCTTGGTGCTGGACTTAGATGCGAGGGTGGTAGCTAGCCGGGCGAACCATTAGATCCTACCACCAAGCAAAAATTTTACCGAGTTCCTTTTTTTGCGAATATGTAGATGCTTCAATTATAAACATACTACTTACCTTACTTAGCCCATATATGACCCACTGTTGAGTCTATTCCACTTACATGGAGGGTAATTAGATCTCTGTGCCACACTGGTTAGACGGGTTGGCACAGAGTTCGTAGTGGTATGTCTTTTTTGTTCTTTAAGTCGCCTCTTACGACACCCTCACAATGGAGTGTGTTGGTGACTAACTACTTCCTTAATTAGTGGCTACTCAGTATAGATCCGTACAGACAGTCCAATCGGGGATACTTGCTCCAATCCCTTAGCCAAATAGGCTCTTACAACACCCACAGAATGGAATGGGTTGATGACACAATGAATTATTAATCCGTCAACACATGGATAGAAGTAATACATGGTATAACAAAAACCCCATAACCATGAAAGGATCTGTAGGTCCAAATATACTATATACTCGTAGATACTCCCTGCGAAATTTCAGAAAAAACTAAATACTTCGTTAGTTTAGGCTCTGTCCCCTCACTGCGGATGGGTATAGGATTATTGTTACACCCTGTAGGTATATATTGGGTTTTAAATTCAGATAATAATGTATTTACCACAGAATTGTACTCACGACATTTGACGCGTACTGCCCATTTAACAAAAAAGCACTTTCGAACACTAAAGAATTTCATCTTTGTTCGTTAGACATCTTGAATTTAATTTTATCTGTCTGTCAGGTTAGAAACAGGATTTCAAGTAACTTTAGTTAAGCTGAACTTTGATTAGTAACATTCCGCAACCGCCCTCAGTCTGTTAAGTTTGGATACCTTCAAGATCATTATCATCATTTCAACCTTTAAATGACTCACTAAGGTGGCCTACCTGCGGTCTCCTCCAAATGCATGGAGGGAAATTAGCCTATAGTACTACTCTGTCCGTATGGTGACGGATTTAGAATACACAATGTCACCAACCCATACCATCTCTAGGGTGTTGTAAGAGGCGACCTAACGAACGCAAGAAGCAGACCAACCTGGCTAATTAAGGTTAGGCAAAGCAAGAGAACTCCGTGAGACCGCCCGGCATGGGTGACCCTGAGCCGGTATGGCCCCAACGGATCCTAAAGGCATGCAAGCCCTTCACCACAACAAGGTGGCAGCACGGTCGAGGAGGTTGGTCTGCTTCTTGCGTTCTTTAGTTCTTACAACACGCTCAGGATGGCGTGGGTTGTTTCTACACCGGGCTATTATTACGTCAATTGTGTTAGTAAATTATGCGCTGTAAGCTCATTTTAGAACGATTTTATTTATCACACAGACATCCGAACATAAATGTGAAGCTGATTAGATATTGGAAATCGAAATGTATGCAGCCAAAGTAGGAAAAGAACTTAGTTATTAATATTTCTACTTGTGACATCCCTACCATATGACGTAACAGGCACAGAGGTCGCACCATCTGACAGATCCCGACGAACTGCAGCTAGTCCAGCGCTTTTCAGCGCTGTTGCATATTTCATGAGACAAGACACCATTTTGTTATGAAATTTAGCACTGTGCCTTTTTAGGGAGAGTAAGGTAGATACTTAGGGAGTTTTTTCATAGAACACTGCTGTATTCGGCTTTGGTCTAAATTTCTATTGTAGAAGCCTATGCGCGTTATCCCAGCTTCGCATATTATGTAACTCAAGGATAACATTGCATCCTAACGGGAAATTTTCGTAGAATCATTTGTGTCGTTACAAAGACACAAATATTTTCTCCTTATAATAAATCAAATCATAGTTATCATAGTATAACAGCTTTAAAATACAAACTGAATTTATACGGCACCTAAAATAAAATAAAACATATTTTTATTTGCCACAATAGAGACAATGCATTACACAGATAGGTATTTAGGAAAATAAAGTATTTCTCTTACCTACTTTTATTTTAGCGTAAAATACGCATAAAAAACCATTACATGTTTACAAAGGCTTTTGATTTTCTGCGACTGCAAACCTCTGGTTTTGAATGATGCTATAGTTACATAAAAGAGCTGGCATACCTACACTCTTAATTTGGCATGGGTTGGTGTCGTAATATTTTCTAAACCCATTACCAAGCTGATAAATTTGAAGCAAAAAAACATAATACAATCCATCTGGGCAGTTTCATGTATCTTTTCCATTTTCGATTTCCGGCCAAACGTCATAGAGTATTCTATTTCTGATACAGGACACAAATTGACTTCCGGTGTGCGCTAGCCACTTCCGCGCCATCCGGATGTTCGGCCATGTTGGGGTGCAAACAAAATGGCGGCGCTGGTTAGCGAAATGGCGGTGGGTGCGGTTTAATCTAGATTCTAGACCACTTTGATGTTACATGTAAGCTTAGTGGATACCTATTGGGCAGTCCACGCGTTGTTCGTGCTTTTGATTTTAACAATTGAATCTGTTGACGTATTTTGTGGGATCATATTTATTTTCATAAAGGTCTCTTGAAATCATTTAATGTAAGCAAACACGTATCGACGACGTTCCGGAAGGCGCAGTGCTGGTAGGTCTCCCACACGGTGGACCGACGACCTGGTTAAGGTCGCCGGAAAGCAGTGGATGCGGGCGGCCCAGGACCGGCCTTTGTGGAGATCCTTGGGGGAGGCCTATGTCCAGCAGTGGACGTCTTTTGGCTGAAATGATGATGATGATGACGTACATACGACGGGTTATAAAATTGCGCCACATTGTGATGGATTTAAATTAAATGAAAATATTGTTTTGCGTTTTATTTACGTCGTCTTCGGTTTAGCCCCTAAATGATCTACTACTGAGTCGAGCCTCCTCCAAATGCATGGAGGCAAATTAGCCTACTGTGTATCAAGTTTTCTTTCTCTTACTGCCAGATTGTTTGCCGTGTTATTTCCTTTAGTCAGCTCTTACGACACCCTCAGGACGAAATGGGGTGGTGATACTATGTATTATAAATCCGTCACCACGCGGACAGCCATACACGAATGTGAAAACACAAGCGAGTCTCGTTCTTATGTTGTCTTTCTTCACTGACGCGTTTACGAACTGATTATTTTGACTATAATGTTAAATATACTTTTTTTAATAATTCCAACCTGTTAATTACCCACTACTGGGTCGGTCTTCCAGTTCAGGCTGGGAAATCAGGCTACTGTACCACGCTGGCAAGACGGGTTAGTTTCAAGATTTCCTTCTCTTAAGGCTATATGATCTACCTCTAGCACTTCTTAGTTGCCTCTTACGTCACTGACACGTGGTATGGGTTGGTGACATTGTGTATTTTATAATATATATATGCATATATATTTTATTTATTTATCATTTAGTGACCTATCATTACAGGCTAACCCAATGCGATAGACTACTTATCATATAAGTAATGTTACGAGTAACAAATTACATACATTACGCCTTTTTGAATTCATTCAGAGTACAAGAAAATATGTCAATCCGTTCCGAAATGAGGTTGAGCGTGCCAAGCGCTCGCGACAGCGGAGGCTCCCGCAACAAGGCAGTGCCGGCTCGTGGTAACGCCAGTAGTGGCGGACTACGCCGATGCCCCATCATCCTGTTTGGGACGCGTAACCGTACCTGCTCTAGCACCATGGCATCGAATTGCTTTCCATTTATCAACTTGAAAACAAAAAGAACCAGCGCGTATGTCCTCCTGGCCAACTCAGAGTAGCCAACCATCCCCAAAATGAATAAATTTAGATACATTAGTGGGTAAAATGGTAAATAATCGTCTTGATATCGGAATTCGGCCCCATTTTAGATAACGCGGAAAAATTGTCTTCACCTTAGTGATTTGAACTTTGTTTTAGTGTTGAATTAATCAACGGAAGTGGGGTAGAGAGTGACCTATCTGTAATCGCCGCTTGATTACCCAATCCGATATCCCTTGATGTGGCTTTGATTTGAATACTTAGTTGGCTTGTTGTGAACTAAACACACCTTAGAGCAATATACGGTGGTTAACCGTATTTACATGGAGTGGAAGCCGCCTGCCTCCGAGGTCTGTGAATAATAGCTACCTACTCTCCCGTTTTCCGTCGGATTTTGGGTAACCAGCATTCAAAATCGCGTCGATGGTGAAAAACAACAGAAAAGCGAGAATCGCTTGTTTTTTCAGCGTCCTCCAGTCACATGGAAGATAATTAGCATGTGCCACGCTGGCCAGATCGTTTTCCTTCACTTATGGCTAGGTTATCGACCTCAGTAAGGCAGTTGCTTTAAGAACTATCTGCTAGGACCTAGCAGCAGGCTACGGTCTGCGATACTAGTGATTTTTTAAATTTAATTTTATCATGACCCGAGGCCGTAATTGAATCCGCGCCCGCAATAACTCTCGGCTCAGTTAGCGTTACCCACTTAAAACTTCAATAATTACTCTCCGCGCCCGTTGGGGCTACCGCATTTTTTAAATTGGACTTGCACTGGCTTTTTAATTACTCTACAATTTTATACAATTATTTTACTTTCATAATAAAAGTGCGTAAGTATCTCCCGCTCAATTCACAGCCAAAACATCTCCCTCTATAGCAAATTTTACTATATTTAACCGCCAGCGCCGTTTTAAAGATGTGTGTTTGTCTCTGACGTCAAGATTCTTGAAGGGTGTATCTGATTTCCTGTGTCTTTTTCGAGAGTTTTCGTAGCTGCTGAACTGTTTGGTTATGTTCCCCAAGGTTTGAGTTTTTGGAGTTTACAAGTAAAAAATAAGTGAGGCTAAAACAAATTGCAATTCGGTACGCCCGGTAGTACGCAAGAGACAGATCACCTAGCCCCAAGAGAAGGAAAACTTGATACAAACCCTGTGCCAACCCGTCTTGCCAGCGTGGCACAGTAGGCTAATTTCTCTCCATGGATTTGGAGGAGGCCCGACCCAGTAGTGGGTCATTTATGGGCTGTACCGACGACGCCCACTGGGGGCCGCGGAGCTTATTCCCCTAAGACTTATCGCGCTGTAGTAGTTTGTAGCATTCCGATGCAGTGATCGTTTCTGTATGAATGTGGTGGACGCAAGGGTTGTGGAAGACCAAAAGAGATGTATGTGATTGAGGAAATGTGAATGAATGGTGACCGATAGAAGTGGAGACGACCGCTTAGAGTGGGATAAGATAGAATGAATGAAGATGGTGGTCGTTTTAAATATGGCGATGTATAAGAGTTTTGGAATAAAACTACAAAAGTTCTTTTGAGTTTGATTGATTTTTGCGTAATGTTCAGGGTATTTTGAAATGTAATAGATTTACTTTGCCGTATATTTATAGTTCACCCCGCCAACCGGGTAAATGGCGTTCGCCCGGCCGCGGCCCGGATACACCCGGCGCCGGATAGATGAGCTACAAATTGATGGTACTCCTAAAGCTAGGGTTGACACGCTATTCGTATTCGTGTTTGCATTTTTTTAGTGGTGATGGATTTGGATTTAGAATTCATAGTGTCACCACCCCATTCCATCCTGAGGGTAATAAGAACCGACAAGGCCGAGGGAAAACTTGATAGGAAACCCTGGACTAACTCATATATGGGCAGAGTAGTAATAGTTGGCAGTACTCAAGCGTACCGCCAGCGTAATGATAGGCGGCTACCGTCGCCTGTGGAGGATTAAGACACCAGAGGCGTCAGACACGCACATCTGAACATTTTATTCCTCATGTATTCCTGCCGTTGAAGAGTAGCCGGTATGTGAGACTCCGGGGCGCGGAAAGATGGTAAATATGTGGCATGCTGGTCGCTACAGGTTGGATCACGCTTCCCTTTTTGTGTGTGTGTGTGTGGGGGGGGGGGGTCAGTAATATGAATGGCGTCCCCATACCCAATGAAAATCCCCCCCGTATATCGTCCCGCTCCACCTGTGTCTTGGGATTCAGGGGTCAGGTGAGTGACTGTGTGTTAACCAGAGATATTTTCTCTGGGTGCTCTTCGCAGAAGATTAATATAGAGAAAGGTCTACAACCCTCTGTGGCAGCCCTCAGTCGCGTTCGACCGGCATGTAATGCGGGTTTAAATAATATATCCAACTGTTCAACCTCACTTTAGTTTATTTCAAAATGGAGTAATGACAATTAGGCTTTCATCAGGAATTAATTTGAGTAAGGTTTGCGCCATTTGTTATATAACATTAGAGATTAAGTTAGTTTTCTTATTAACAAAAAAGTTTACATTCATACATATCAACACGCCTCTTTCCCGTAGGGATAGGCAGAGACCACAAAGGATTACAGGTGTAACAAAAACTCTATAGCCATCCGGAATGAGGCATAGAGCTTAAAGCTAATCAAAATCAGCAGTTCTATGTTATTTTTTTAAGTATCATTATTACTGGTCAGGAATAGAACCCGATAATTTTAAATAAAAACACACCATGATTCTGAAAAGGAATCACTACATAGTATAAAACAAAGTCGCTGTCGTCTGTCCGTCCCTATTGATGCTTAAATCTTCAAAACTACGCAACGGATTTTGAAGCGGTTTTTTTTAATAGATAGAGTGATGCAAGAGGAAGGTTTATATGTCAATATTGCACCCGAGCGAAGCGGGGGCGGGTTGCTAGTGTTATATAAAAAGTTAATGATATGTAATACAAAACAATTTTTCATTCCATCCTGCGGGTGTCGTAAGGGGACCAAAAGAAATAATTTCGAGGGCTCCTTCATAGCCTATAACCGCAAATGCCAGGCCGCCATTCCTTGTACACGAAGCGACGTATTTTCCAACCAATATTTAACAAAACAAGAGGCAGACTATCTAACCGCAGGAGAAGGAAAGCTTGATACAGTGTAGCACAGTGGCTGATTTCCATCCGTGAAATTAGGGGAGGCACGACTAAGTAGTGGGGAATCTATCGGCTGAAATAATGATAAATTCGTCATCAGCTCTTGAGCAACAAGAGTGAATACGGGTGGCGCGCATTACGCGGCCAGGCTCGGGGCCAAGTTTTGGTCGCGCGGCCAACGAAAAACATCGCGTCACATACGCGGCCTATTGGCCGCCGCGACCAATCCGCGCATTATGCGGCCAGGCCGCGCAACTGGCCGCGCGGCCTGGCCGCCTAAATGCGCGGGGACCCTTATACCTAAAAAACGCGATCTAAAAAGGGCAACTCTAATTTTTCTTGCCGGCTTTTCTCTGTTGAGCTGCATTCCGGACCGGTGGTAACCAATTTTAAATTTTAAGTGGTAAATTTGAAATTTTATTTGTTGTTTGACTTGTCAATGAGCTCTAATGAGCCAACTTGATTAAATGAGTTTTGATATTGATTTTGATTTCCTATTGTCGACTCTTACGACAACCGCAGCGTGGAATGGGATGGGATGGTGACACAGTGTATTCTAAATCCGTCACCACGCGGAGAATACACAAAATATTTACTATATTTAATAACTAGCTGACCCGGCGAACTTTGTTCCGCATTATATATATTTAAAACAAAAAGAAAGTTGGCCATAGGATACCTGAGATTTTTATCCCGTCCGTATAAAACCTACTTTAACAAAACGCAACTGACAGCGAAACTGTCAATAGATATCACCATTGTTAGAGCTAACATATGATTATGAATGTCAAATAAAAGCCAAATAACTAGCAGTAAATTAATATTGAAAATTTTTTTTTTGGCCGGTATAAAAAGTATCCTATGTCCTTTTCCTGGCCCTCAGCTACCTTCCCACCAATTTTCAGCCAAATCGGTTCAGCTGTTCTCGAGTTATAAATAGTGTAACTAACACGACTTTCTTTTATATATATAGATAAGAAAGAAAGAATATTTGTCACTAATGGTTTACGGTGATTTACTTTCGTTTTATCTTTTCTACCTTTCGAAAGTCACAAAGGCTCGTAATTAGCCTTGCCAGGTGAAACCGCACCGAGCAAACAGCTTTGAAAGTCTTTTGAAAGAAAAGTCTTTCTATTATAAGGACGTGATTACGTGGGTCGGTTTAGAGGTGGCGTTTGTGTTACGAAATAAAAGTTGAAGATGGGACGAGCGTAGATTGTACTTAATATGTCTTATGTTTGTTCCTTATTATCCTTCGACAAAAAGAGGGCGTTATAAATTTGAAGTCTGGCATAGTACCTCTTAAACACATAGACCGATAATGATGCGGTTTTATTATTTGAAAGCGGTATTATGTATTTCTTTAAGTCTATTTCTATTCTCTATTCTATTCTTAAAATTGTCTACTTCGGTTATATCTTGCAACGTTAACGTCGTTAATTTCAGCCCATTAATGACCACTACTGAGTCACGCCTCCTCCAAATTCATGGAGGGAATTAGCCTACTGTGCCACGATGGCAAGACGGGTTGGCACAGGGCTTGTATCAAGTTTTCCTTCTCTTGCGGCTAGGTGATCTGCCTCTTGCGTTCTTTAGTCGCCTCTTACGACACCCTTAAGACGGCATGGGTTGGTGACATTGTGTATTCTAAATCCGTCACCACACGGACAACGACAGTTTCCCTAATCAAATTAATGAATACCGGTAGTTCCAAATTCCAGCAAGCCCAAAATTTTGCACACTGTATCTCAATCACAATATTTGTAGCACCCCTTTTAAAAAAACAAGTTGCAGACCCTACCATTGTATGTTAAAGGACTATGATAAAGTTCGTTTCGTTATAGCTATAACGAAGGTGCAACATAAACCCTATGGTTTAAGTTGCATCCTGTATATATGTTTCTAGATAAATTAATGCAGAGGCTATTCCTTTAAGCCCGTCCCACCCCTTGCGTTGGTGGCCAATTCTGCCAACTCACTCATAGCACTGAATCGATTGGATTGATTGGAATCGTGCGGTACCAATCATTTTAATGACTCTCTCGCGATTGAAAAGTAATGGAAATACATTGCTGACATGGAAATGCGGGCACCACGATGATTCTGTGCAATCATTTTATATAGTCTTTGTCAGTTTCATTTGATTGGCCTTGTCAAGGCCTATTCGTCATTATTTGAGTAAACGTGTAGCGTGTTTCTCTCATCTGGCGAACTCTCACTATGCTGTTTGTAAACAAGACCTATAACTAGAAAAAAATAAATTACGGGTTTTCTCAGCATTCCGAACCGGTGGTAGTTTCAGCACGAATGTGGGTGGACGCAAGGGTTGTGGGAGATCAAAAGAGATGGATGAATTGTAAGAATGAGGAATTGTGTATGAAAGGTGACTGTAGGTGTGGTAATAAAAAGGTTTATACAGTAAATTTTAAATGTGACATTTCTTTTGTTTTACTCAATAAAAGAGCCCTACTTGGTCTTTTTTAAAGAAAAAAAAAACAATACCCATTGCATTATGTAATTCACGAACACAAATGACACCAAGACTCAGAGCAAGTGCCTCAGATTTAGACAAAAACCTGACCCCGGAATCGAACCCAGGACCTTGATTGAACTTCATTAAATGAATTTAGATTTGAACTAAATAATTTAGCGGTTGGCCCCCTAGATGGGTACGGCACTCACTCCATGACAGTTTGCCCAATCATGTTTGACTGGTGCCTACCCCAATAATAAATATCCTTGGACATTTCACACGACGCCATCTCGTCCCAAGCTAAGCAACTTAATGCTTGTGTTATGGTAACGAGATGGATGATAAACTACTTATATACATTTTTTTTTGTAAATACATACATATTATAGATAGAAATGATACCCAGACTCTGAGCCAGTGCCCGACCCGGGAATCGAACCCGGGACCCGCTGATCCAAAGGCGGCACATGTAACCACTAGACCAACGAGGCGAGGAAGAGGGAAGTGATAAGTATGGCGTCTATCTGCCCCATCATACCTCCTGAATGGATTAACCGATTCTGATTCCTGTGATTATTTTTTAAAAGAAACTAGGCTTAGGTATGAAGGCCTTGCCATTGAATACACAATGCTATTCAAATCTGAGGATGTCCTAAGACCCGACTAAAAGGATATTACAGGAAGGTGGAAACCTTGTTACCGCCTGGCCAGCATGGCACAGAAGAATAATTTCCCTCCATGTAATTGGAGAGGATTTTTTTTTATTTGAATTTTGAGCTCAGTTGATGATGATGATGATGAAGAATTTAAACACAGTAAATTCGTAGGACACTGATCCAGTGTTAAGTTTGCCAGCCAAAGCGATGTATTTGGAAAAATAATGGCTCATGTGTACCCAGCCGTGCACGATTGATGGTGCGAAATCCATATAGATTAATGTCCTTATTCGTCTATGCCAAAAGCAAGTATTTTTTCACAAAAAATAAAACAAATAAAGTCATGCCAATTTTTAACGTATTCCGGTGGTGGCGGATTCAGAATTCTCAATATTGCCAACTGGTACCATTCTGAGTGTGTTGTAAGAGGCTACTAAACCTATGCAATTTCCATAAGCTCCCTGTGCCAAACCGACAGGCCAGAGTGGCACAGTAACCTAATTTCCCTCCAGGGATTTGGAGGGACTCGGCAATGGGTTTTTATGTGCTAAGATGATACTGTTGTTTTTTTTCTATAATAAAACGAAACCTGTACTGGACCTGTATCGCGGGGGCAGTACAACATGCAATTCACGAACCAGACTCAGAGCAAGCCTCTGGTTTACACAACGACACGTACCCGAGCCCGAACTTGAACCCGGGACGCGTTGATCTAAAGGCGGCACTTAAACAAGCAACGAGACGTTCATCATAATTCTGGATCCCGATTACTTCTGGTACTTCTAGTAGCAATATTGGCTATAAAGGAAATTGAAGCAACCGTGTGGTGACGGATTTAGAATACACAATGTCGCCAACCCGTACCATCTTGAGGGGCGACTAAAAGAACGCAGGAGGCAGATCACCAAGCCACAAAAGATGGGAAACTTGATACAAACCCTGTGCCAACCCGTCTTGCCAGCGTGGCACAGTAGGCTAATTTCCTTCCATGAATTTGTAGGAGGCCCAACTCAGCAGTGGGTCTTTTACGGGCTGAACGACGAATGACGAAGCAACATATGGCTGAACAGATTTCCATCAGATGGCTACTAGCTGATTGCTATGCGATCAAAAACAACTGAATGACAAATGATTTATCCATTTAGCAATTACACGTCACAGACAGATACGTCAAACTACAACACTTCTCTACTTCATTTCTTTTGTGGTGGGCTGAAAGAAAGCTATGAAATTAAAAGAAAGAGATTTTCATTATCCTCCCCTAATAACACAGCGGTTAACCGAGAAAGTAGCCCCATTAGGTAACCCTATTACTGCATGTGATGAGAACATGTTACATAGGCGTTAGCGGATTGTGTTGTCTAGCGTTAAGCCGAACGTCCACCGCCAGCTAAAATAAGTTAGTTTAGTTTAGCCTGCATAGTTGAGCCAGTATTTAATTCAAGTTTGTTCACCGTTGATGGAGGAAAAAAATAAGTATGAAAAACTGGCTCAAGTATGCAAGCTAATCTAAACTAACTTATTTTAGCTGGCGGGGAACGTTCGGCTTTCAGGTACGGCTATTTTCGTTGTGTTGTGACGTATTTAGAATACACCACACGCCACCCCAATACATCTAGAAGGGAGGCTGAAGATCTAGCCGCAAGAGAAGGAAAACATACGAAACCCTATGCCCTACCCATCTGACTAGCGTGGTAGTAAGTCGCCATATACACTTACATTCTTTCTGAAACTACAACTCGCTGCGCTTGTCCAATAAAACCACGGCGTTATCACGAAGCGCATGTCCACTAGCCTGAATATGGTTGCGGGTTAGTATTAAGCGATATTGGATGGGATAATTAAGGCTAACTCGCTATTGTTTAGTTTTGTAATGCAGCTGCACTACCTTGTAATAAGGTTGTTGTCACGATGGCGAAATTAAGGGGTAAATATTCCAGACAATGGTCTTTCCTGAAATGACTCTCAATGGTCTGTGTGGAAATGGATTTAGAATACATAGTGTCACCATCCCATTCCATCCTAAGGGTGTCGTAAGAGCCGGCAAAAGGAAATGAGGGCTGATAACCTAACCGCAAGAGAAGGAAAACTAGATAAAAAACCCTGTGCTTATCTGTTCGGCCAGCGTGGCTCAGTAGGGTAGTTACCCTCCATGAATCTGGAGGAGTTTGTGTTCACTATTTACGTTTGCTTTTTCTTGTATGTCTTTTTGACAAATATTACATCCCTGAAAGGCGCTTGATACCAAATATGTCAAATACGCGAATACAAACCGCTAAGTAAAGTGACTTTACAAGTTTTGAAGTTTTAATAATAACATTGGTTCAAAATCCATTTTGGTCAGGGAAATCTTCTGTTCTCAGAGTATCCTTGGGAGCCTTAAACTGCCTCGACATACAGCGAGGTGGTGTGGTGGTCTGGGCTGGCAATAATGCAGATGGATTTCGAACGTAAATACAGGTTGAAAATTCACGTGAATGAAACTTTTTAAGCGATGATTCTTTTTAATAACGCTAAGCCCTACAAAACAAGTTAATCCGATTACTGAAGCGGTAGCCATGAGCGCTGTTGTGTTCTCGGTCGCCATCCAATTATTAAAAACATGGTATATTATTTAACATTAACCTTCAATACCAACTTTCTATAAATAAATACTGCCACCAACTCATTTTATCCTGAGGGTATCGTACGAATAAACTGATCAGTCAGTTATTTAAGAGTTGATAAAAACCCATAATAAAAATAAAGATGGACAGAAATAAGGTTTACGAGCACAATTATCAACCCATAATACTTAGAAATGTTCTCTTCTCAATTTCAACAAAATATACCACAATTTGCAACACCCCTGTTTCCCAAGTTAAGGAATTGAATTAAGCAAAGTCTGGATTATTTAACATTGTTTCAATTAAAAGACGCCTGCCATTTCGGGGAACAAATTTAGCATATTATCCATAATTTGGATGCGTCAAGCTGAAGACAGGGCGCTATGGCGCTCTTTAGGGGAGGCCTATGTCCAGCAGTGGACTAATGTGGGCTGTTGATGATGATGATTAACCATATTTTTGTCGTTTTAGCCTCTAAATGACCCACGACTGAATCAGGGTCTCCTCCAAATTCATGGAGGGAAATTATCTACTGTGCGTCTCTGGTAAGACGGGGTCGGACAAGTGTCTTTGTCTAAACCAGAGGCACTTGCTCTGATTCTGGGTGTCATTTGTGTTCGTGAATTTCATGTTTGTAAACTGCCTTTCATTGTTTATTAAAATAAAAAAGCAATAGGTTACAGATTCTCAATGTCACCCGTCCAATACCAGTTTAAATATGTACCCTTTTGATTGGTAAGCAATGTACTCGTACGTTAAGTTATGCGACGCTCACGCGTGACAGACCCATTCGCCGTGCCCTAAATGTTCACTGAACAATAATTTTGTTCTATTTTGCGCCGTGTTTTTTAGTGACATGCGATTTTTCGATGCAGTTCACAATTTTGTTTCATACTTTTTGTAACAGGTCTCATGTTTTAAGCTAACCTTTTTTCTTCTAGACCTATAATTACTATTGAATCGAAAAAATACTTTAGAAAAAAGACTCAGCCCACTGCTGAGTCGGACCTCCTCCTGTTACGTGAAGGTTATCTAGCCTACTGTGCCACGTTAGCCAGGCGGGTTGGCACAGGGCTTTAGTTCGAGTTTTCCTTCTCTTGTGTCTGTTATCGGCCTTGTTATTGCCCTTTGTCGGCTCTTACGACACCCTAAGGATGGAATGGGGTGGTGATACTATGTATTCTAAAACCGTCACCACACGGACACGCTATAACGGAATAGCTTCATAGATTACTATGCGAAGAATATAATGCGGTAGCAAATAATAAATTAAAGAAATTGAAAAAAAATATGGTTGGTTCCCCCAATATAGCTGTAGAAACAATACCTATGTATAAGAAAATCCACTACATGAAACATATAAGCTTTCTCCTTTAAAGGGGTCAAAGGAGTATCCAACCGAATTGGGAACCTCCGTCTTGAGATCGATTGAAAACAAGTCATTCCTTTCACTGAAAACTGATGTCAAATAAAAGCCACTTTTATTTCAGTTACTGACTTTATTAACATGGAAGAGTCTTAAAAGACAGTTCTCAAAGCGCTTTGTCCTCACAAAAGCCCCCTGGCGGAGTTCCAACCCTTCTCGCAAGCACCCGCAATTTACAACCAATTCCCTCCCGGGGAGCGGCAACCTCCTTACTCTTGGCATACCTCCGTCACAGTAAATATAGGTGCAGCAGTAAATTTATGGGTCGTTATAGCATCGGACAGCAGGAGTAGGTTAAGGTGTCCATCGTTTGTAAAAGCTGACCTCTGTGCTTCGGAGGGCACGCCAAGTCATAAGTTATAGTAAGATTGAAGATTGAAGTGGCCCGGAATGGTCTTCTACAGAGGACGCCACAAGAAATTCTGTAGTAACTTTTTTTTATTACAATATCAATATTCACAATGCCCTGAGACGCTAATGAGCGGTTGGCATCACGTTTGGAATATAAAAACACATCATCAGTTAAGATGCTACTTTTGTATGCATGTTTACTGTGGTCGCCAGCACGGTTCTGTCTATTTCAGCACTAATACTTTCACTGCCGAAACGTAACCGCTGTCAAAGTATCCTAACTAAGAAAGGTGTCTGGTTTTCTGGTAATTACTGTGACCAATAAGATTACCAGGGTCACTTAATTGTTGAGTATATTCTTGACCTGTTATTGTGTGCTTAATTTAATCTATTATACTTATACTAATATATAAAGCTGCAGAGTTTGTTTGTTTGTTTGTTTGTTTAAACGCGCTAATCTCAGGAACTACTGGTCCGATTTCAAAAATTCTTTCAGTGTTAGATAGTCCATTTATCGAGGAAGGTTATAGGCTATATTTTATTTTTAAAAGAATTAGGGATCCGTATGAAAATTGCGATTTTGTAACCCAAGGTGTAAAATCGAAAACCTATTGATGCGTGCGCTGCAAAAACGATTGACAATAGAACAAAATGAAGTACTACGAGTTTGTAGGTCTTATTAAAATCTAGCGAGAGAAATCTAATCCGCGAGAGCACATATCTAGCTATCATAGTTTAGTCACAATAACCACTTTTACTCGTATATTCATAAAAAAAATGCATAGAGATAAGCACGGGTTCGAAGTCCACGCGAGCGAAGCCGCGCCCAACAGCTAGTTTATGATAATGTTATACTTCTTTCATGTCCTTCCCCAGTTTCTTTGGAGTCAGCACCAGACACGGAGCGATTGCCGTCTACCCTCTCTGACTAACCTAAATCCTGTGCCGACGTGGCTTATTTCCCTCCATAAAATTGGGGAAGGTCTGACTTAGTGGGTCAATTATGGCCCAAGAAGAAAACAGCTCCCGCAAAAAACATTTCAACACTAATGAAATAATGATGATTCAAACTCGCAAACTCAAATCATTTACTTCAAGTGCACCTATTTACAGGTGTTTTTGAAAGGTCGAAAGTGAAGTTACGAGGCTAGTAGCTTGTTTCAAAAGTAGATCCTATGGAGAAGAACAGGCAAGAAACTCCATGGACACTCTTTATATCATATTTTCTGTTACAAACATCTTATTGGGTTTCATTGATTGATTATGCAGCCTTTTTAAAAAAACTATAGACCCTTTGACTTTAATGAACATTGGCGGGGAGATAGGTACCCCCCAACCCACTAATAGACCTCTATGTTCCGTCTCATGCCATGTAGCAGCCACTCACGACATAGGTGTTACGAGTGACTTCTTACCTCAATACTACTTGGCCTAAGATGTAGCGGTACTTTGAATTAGAACCCACTGCAATGGCACCACCGTACAATGTCGTGCCGAACTGCCATTAATCAATGATCTGGCAAGCTTATCGAAAAACCTCATCAATACAAACTTTTCGTATCCAATTATCAAGTTTTCGATGATAGCCGTTGTAAAAAGAGCTCTGTAGCGACTGGCGTTTTGTCTAGTCGGAGAGTCGATGAATAAACCAATACAACACGTCTTTATTCGCGGATATATATTTAAATTTCACCTTTTATGGATGCAAATTTATAAACTTGGGCTTAATTAATTATTATTGGTCTTCATTTAAAAGTAAATTATTGCATCGTAAGTAAACTAATTAGATTAAATAATAAAATTAAAATAATTGTTATTTGAGTTAAAAATATTTAAAAACGTCTAGAAAAATAGGACCGTTATTAAAAACATTAAAAAGTAATTTAAAAAACTGAAACGTTCTGTCATGTTTATGAATACTATGTTGGAAGTTTATCTCCACAAATTTCTTGTAGATTGTATTTTCCCGCCATATGAAAGTTCTTCACGGATTTACCAAACACAATTTCACCAACTCACAGACACGACTAAAGCAAGAAACTGACAGTGTAGGCCTGCACAGAGTTCTCGTGTAATTAGTTTATCTGAAATTATTTGTGAGGATTTAATAATTTTAATACATAAATATAATCAACCCAAAAAACGCTAAGCCTTATGCCACTAAATACCAATCACTCAGATCTAGTCAATTTATGGACTGGAATAGCAACGTAATTTGGTAAATGTCAGAAGTGTTTAACTGTCGCTCTCTCGAACATTTTATTTTCATGTCTATAGAACTTTGAGGGGTCTTAGTAAAGTGGTTGTAAGTACAAGTATTTTACTCGACTTTCGAAGGACCAATCGTAGTATTGTTCTGTGTACTCCCCGGGTGATTCAGGGCGGTATCATAACGGCCCTAAGTACTGTTTTACATGGATACATTAATAACTATTGGAGCATACAGGCTGAATTTGTATGTGCGCGGCAATGGCTGAAATTGAAATTATGAGGAATGTCGAAAATCGTCCAATTTTGATGAAATGAATACACATCCTTTATTATTACAATTCTGGGAAGTAATGTTATATGCCCATTTAATATTAACACTCATTTTTAACAAAATACTATCGTTATCGTTGGACATTTCACACAACGCCATCTCGTCCCAAGCTAAGCAACTAAATGCTTGTGTTATGGTAACGAGATGGATGATAAACTACTTAAATACATTTTTTTTTTTGTAAATACATACATATTATAGATAGAAATGACACCCAGACTCCGAGCCCGTGCCCCTGGTTTAGACAAAGACACTTGCCCGACCCCGGAATCGAACCCGGGACCCGTTGATCCAAAGGCGGCACATCTAACCACTAGACCAAATAGGTAACATACGTGTCCGTGTGGATTTAGAATACATAATGTCACCATCCCGTTCCATCCTGAGGGTTGCCATTGACATTTGCTCTCACAAAACTGTCTAATCACGGCCTTGTACCTAAAAATGGATATCTAAACCGAGCAACTAACTGTAAAAAAATGGATGTTTGTTACTCTTAGCTATAGAGTTTTTGTTACGCCCTGTATACTCTTTTTGTTACGCTTTGTAGATTTTCACGTACCACAACTGATTTTCCTATTATTTTCAATTTTCCGACCCAAAGGCCCGTTCTCAGTCCGTTAGGTTTTCAATAAAGTCCCCGGGGCCTCCCAGTCTATAATGGGCTTGATAGGCACCTTGAATAGCCTTGGAGCGATGCCATTTCATTTTGGCCAAGACCTGACGTGGATGTGCCATTTACCTAACCTAAGTTGCATAACCATACAGGATGTAATGAAATAGCCATACAAAGTGGGGACAGAGTTATACAACATCAAAACTCATTTAATTAGACAAGCTTTCAGTTTTTACACGGTTGAAAGATTGCCTCGTTGGTCTAGAATTGGAAGTGCCGCTTTTGGATCAACGGGTCCCGGGTTCGATTCCGGGGTCCGGCAAGAGTCTTTGTCTAAACCAGAGGCACTTGCTCTGAGTCTGGGTGTCATTTGTGTTCGTGAATTACATGTTTTCAAACTGCCCCCGCAATACAGTTTATACCTATGATAACGGTTTCGATTTATAAAAAAAAGGCAGCCGTGACCGACAGTTTTACTTAGTATCCGAAGCACAAAGAAGGTAATTTTAGCCTATAAATTACCCACTATTGAGTCGGGCCTCCTCCAAGTTTATGGAGGGAAATTAGCTTTGTGTGCCACGCTGGCAAGACGGGTTGGCACAGGGTTTGTTTCAAGTTTACTTCCTTTGGGCTAGGTGATTTACCTCTTAAGTCTTACGACACCCTCAGCATGGTATGGTGACACTATGTATTCCAAATCCGTCACCACACGGACAGAGTAGGTAAGATATTAAAAATAATGGACTTGCATCAAAAATTCAGGAGAACCAGACGTTTCTTAACTCATTCTGCGAGCTGGTAAGCACGACCATATCAACCTGAAATGCCCAATTTAGAGATGCTACGTTATGTGAGGATAAAATACAGGCCATAAAGACTAACCTGAGCTGCTTATAAATTTGTGGGTCTTGGGAATGCGCAATAAAAACGGAAGACACGTGATCGTCTACATGTAACATTTTTTTATATCATTGACTTGACTGCATGTAGTCCCAGGCTGCTTGCGTGATTGAAAGCAACGACAGGGTCTAAGATGGAGAAGGCAATTCAAGGAAATGTCCAGTCGGGCACCGGCTCTCACATACACACGACGAGACACAGTAAAATTGCTTGGCGCCATCTTTGATGTGAGGGTGGTCGGGGTTTTGTTGACTTTTACAACACGCGTTATTTCCCAGCGTGCGATGGGGAATTTTAATTTTTTGCCCCGTCCCCACATCTATTTAACCCACACCACTACTTAGCCCATAGATGACCCACTGCGGAGACGGGCCTCCTCCAACGTCACGGAGGAAAATTAGCCTACATTGTCATGCTGGCACAGGGTTCTCACCAAACTCACCACTTTTTTTCTCTTGCAGCTAGGTTTTCAGTCATGTAATTTCCATTCGGCTCTTACCGCACCCTCAGGACGGAACGCGATGTATTCTTAATGCGTCACCACTACTAATGTATTGGCTCACAATCTCTATGTATTTAATCTTGGATTAAATGTTGATTTCGAACGTCAGTTAAGGTAAACCCTTTGGCATTTACGTTTTAAGATGGCCTCCTCTAGTATCGTACAGATTAAATCCTTATGGGACGAGGTCCAAGATCGTTTTCTACAAATATACTGTCTATTGAAATTAAATACATTATCAGATTTAGTTATTGCGTGTCTATTACACTATTTAATACCTGACGTTTCGAATGCTCTGCAGCAGTCGTAGTTAAGAGAGAGGCTATAAAACAGCTGTTGTAGTTAGTACAAAGTAACATTTAAAAATTTAACTTATTGTTGTATTTAAACTAAAATAAGTATTTACTGCTTAAAAAACTGATATTTAACTTAAAAATATTTAATTATAGTTTCAAAAATGTTACGTAATATATTTCATTTCCTATAATGTTCTCGCTGCTGAAGTGAAAAGTTATGTGTGTTACACGAGAGCAAAATTTTTCGCATCTCGTGCCTTTGAATCCCTCGCGGCACTCAGGAATCAACTTTAGAATCACTCGCTACGCTCGTGATTCAATCATTGATTCCTTCGCTTACTCGGGATTCAATATCAGCACTCGCAGCAAAAAACGACTTTGCTCTCTTGTTGCACAAATAACTATTTTTATTCGTATGTATTTTTCGATGGGTCCACATTGAAAAATATGATTAGAATCGGTTCAGTATTTTGTTATGAAACTTGAAATACGTGAACAGCTCTGTACGTAAGTAAGTTTTGTGTGTTTCGTTCGAAATAGTGTCCATAGAGTTTCTTGCTTGTTCTTCTCCATAGGATCTACGTTTTGGAACAAGCAACTAGAAGCACCTAGATTCCTAACATCACTTTCGACTTTTCAAAAACACCTGTAAATAGGTTCAATTGAAATAAATGATTTGAGTTTGAGTTTTGGCGATGATAGATTTTCGAGTTCTTTACAAATCATACATTTATTTTTATTAAACATCTTGAATTGAATGAGTGACGAGTGTATATGGGTTAATTTTAGCTTTTAACGCCTATTTTGAAGTCTATTAACATTTTTTTATATAAAGTTTTTTTTAATGTGCATATCACTAGAGTGACGCTCAAGCCTAAAGCTCGCCTAAGGGTAAGCACGTATGGATGTCTGCGACACGCGAGTGAACGTGTCTTGTGGTCTGCCTAGTGCTTTCCTTTCCTTAGGCTCCGTCACAACACGGAAAGCTCTATTTATCCCGCAGAATTATTCAGGCATAAAATATAATAATTTGAAGCTCTGTTTCTGTAATATTATAGGCCATTGTGGTTTATCCGAGTTCATGTTTACTGCGCTGTGTGACTTCAAAGAGATGCCTCAGATTTCCTGCGGTCCGAGATAATTAACAACCATTCATTCTTTTCGCCTTGCTTTGCCAAATGGATTCTTTAATTAGCATTTGCTACTTGTTTTGCATTTTGTATGACATAATAGACTGTTTTAATATACCGACTGACTTCTTGTTTAATAAAACCTAACCCCTGCACTAGTTATACAGAGTTGATATGACAGAGGGGCATTAAATTACACTACGTATACTATATGCGATTAGAATGAATTCGAAACGGTACAAAAAAAATACACGTGATTTTTCATGGGGGATGGAGGGGTAGTCTTAAACCTCACCAGGTATCACCAAGGGGGAGGGAGGGGTTACAAATGTTAAAAAAACATCACGTGATTAATGGACAGCCCCTAAGATTAATAAACGATGCGTTAGGCATAAACATCTGTTAGGAAAGATACATCATGTTCAAATGAGGCAAAAAATTAAAAAATCATTTGCGGCTAAACTATTGCTCCAATTTAATTGATTTTTGGTACAGACCCTGGATATGATACCTAGTATAAGCAGTTAAAAAAATGCCCCTATGTCGTATCAACCCTGTATAGTTATGGTTTATACAAATACACTTACCCGACCCCGGAATCAAACCTGCGATCCAAAGGCGGCAGATCCAACCTCTAGACTTACTGACCTTACAGATGGTAAGGGGCTACCGTCGCCTATGGATGTTTTGTAACTCTGAAGGCGCCATTAACGTGTTGCCAACCTTATAAAATGTCAAGCACGCAAGTACAGCAATAAAGCTGTCGGTCCCGGCTGCTATTCAACTATCCATGACAGTTGGTACATGTAGTCAGTAGCATGAAAACTGACACCTGGTCTGGACTAGACTAGACTGAACTGTTGCTGAACCCAAATATATGGGATGCAGAGAACTTAGTTAATTCCCGTCGCAAATTTTGTAGGAGACCTATTGTGGGCCAAGAAAGGAAGTTTTTTAATCAAAGTGAAATACGCAAGTTTTGTCAACAGTTTCCCTTGGCTGAGGTCCAAACATCTCTCTTAGATATCCTCAAAATATTGAAGATCCCAAGCCAATTGGCTGTATAGATTTCTACTGTGAAATATGAGGGACGTAAAACTTCGCACTTGTGGCCACGAAACGCGTTGCAGCGGAGGACAATTGAATAGCAGCTGGGGCGGTAGCCGGTATATTATGATAAGTCCCAAATTTGATTCCGTAGTCAAATATATTTGTGTAAGGATGTGGAAACTGCAACCGTCTAAGGATTTTAGGTGAATTATTTATTATTTACTTATTATTTTGAAGAATCCGTGTTTACATCGATTTTTTTCGGAGTTCCAGATACTACTGGCTAGCTGGCTATCCAATGCAAAAAAGGAATATTCACGTTTTTTTTATAAATAAATGTAAAATCAATGTCACGATAATAATTTGAACCAATATGTACTGAACTAGAAACTCTATTTACGTAGGTTTTATCACAAAACTCTTATGATTCGTCAAATTTAAAATTACCATTATCATCTCCCGGCGCCTGTCCCACGCTAGGTGGTAGTCTCCATACACACCTATCAGTCCTCATATCTACATTCACACCTTTCATACACAATTCCTCATTCTTACAATCCATCCATCTCTTTTGATCTCCCACGTCCCCTGCGTCCACGCACATTCATGCTGAAACTACTACCGCTTCGGAATGCTGCTCTACACAGAAGAGCCGACAAGAAACTCTGTAGTTACTTTGTAATGTTGCTTGTAATTGGATTTTCTTGGTCCATGTGGTGGCGGATTTGGAATATAGTCACCAACTCATTTCATGCTGAATGAAGAAGAGGTGGTTATAAGAACGCAAGGGACCACTTAGCAAGTACAGGGAAAAATTACGTACAACTTAAACTGGAAGAGGCCTGTCTCAGTAATGGGATGTTGATGAAGAATTTTATAGGGCAGATTTTCACTAAAAGTTAAAATAGTTTAAGATAAAGTTTGCTCTGTCTAATTAAACTTTTGTTTACTAGAGAGATTTCTCCACTTTCGTGGCCCCATGTGCAAATAAGGAATTTGGGAGCACAAAAACAAACTTTGCCGTTCGTAGTCCGCAGAAATTGTTTTGCAGAGAGCAACACTGGAAATTTGCGAGGAAAGAATTGGTTTCTGTTTGTTACGTTCGCCAGGAGATTGACGTTTACACTTTCTAGAATATTCCAAACATTGTTTTGCAAAATTACGTGAGAGGTACGGCGAAACCAGATAACCCCCTTGAACTCCCCCACTAGGCATTAAGAAGCTCTTTGGCGGCCCATGCGGATTTGGAATACTGTAGCTGACCGGGCAGACGTTGTCCTGCATGATATTCGTTTACCGACTGAAGCGCCATCTGTCGGGCTGAATCTAAACCATCCTCGGTGCCGCTCAAACGCATACAAAAAAAATCATTCATAGCGGTCCAACCGTTTAGGAGGAGTTAAGTGACATACACACGTACGGTAGAATTTTAAATATAAAGATATTGTCACCACTCCACTCCATCCTGAGGGTGTAGTAAAAGCCAACAAAACGAAATGATAAGGCCGAGAAACTAGCCACAAGAGAAGGAAAACTTGATACGGAACCTTGTGCCATCCCGTCTGGCCAGTGTGGCACAGTAGGCTAATACCTCCATGTATTTGGAGGAGGCCTGACTCAACAGAGGGTTATCTACGTGCTGAGTAGTATGATATCTCTACCCCGCAGTAAACGCTGTGCTAACTGTCAACTCACGTTTCAGCTGACGCCTTCCAGATCCAATAGAACAGTTTGTTATATGGAATTTGTTGGGTAAATATATATTACACTCATGGGATGCCGCGACAACCGCGGTATCGTACGGGTGCAATGATGAACCTCCAAATTTATCAGTGTTTCTCAACAATATTATGAATGTATTATACATATAAACCTTCCTCTTGAATCGCTCTATCTAGTAAATAAAACACTTCAAAATCCGTTGCGTAGTTTTAAAGATTTAAGCATAGGGAAGGATAGACGATAGCGAATTTGTTTTATAATATGTAGTGATAGTGATTATTAAATAGGACCGCAAAGTAATAAAAAAGTTAATTAATGACAAGCCTCAGTTTGAGTCTGAGTTTCTTGTCCGTTCTTTTCAGCGTGGTCGCGTTCCGAACTGGTGGTAAACTAAAACTATAACACTTTGCTATGTATACATTTTATTAATATGTTGACAATTTGTAAGTGTCTATCGTGTCCTATGCAAAATAAATGATTTGACTTGACTTTGTGTGAATGAGAGGCATCTAGCCGGGATGGGCATCAGAACTGAAACTCGATGCATTTTTAATTTGGCGTTTTTGTCTCTTTTAGCTGGCAGCCGTCGTATGCTTCTGTGATATGAAAGCGAGTAGAGCGCAATATCCTTAGAATGGAAACGTTTCGTTCCTACCTTATGAATTCTGGGGAATTGAAGCTGAATATTTGGCAATCTGGATATATATTTAACAGATAAAAAAGAGATTTAAAATATTTTGTCGGGTCTTACGATACCCTGAGGATGGAATGAGATGTCTTTAAATATTCTAAATACGTCATACTGATAATTATAATGATTGATGAATTAGTAAATTTATCATCATCATATTTTTTCTATCCGAAAATGACCTACTGCTGAGTTGGGCCTCCTCCAAATTAATGAATAAGCCCACAATGCCGCTGGCAAGGCGGGTGGGTTAAATCTATAATTCAGCATAAATGGTTCCGCTTAAACTTCCTGCATTTATGGCACATGTTTAACTTTCCTTAAAGTGGTGTATTTTGCATTATCCACTTACCTTAGTGTATGGTGCGTGAAAGCCGATAGCTAGGCTTACTGTATAATTACTGGTCGTCCCAGTAGGTGCAAATAGGTCGGGAGGGCAGGTGGCAATCGTTCCGTGTGCAAATACCGATAGTTAACCAAATCAGTTTCACCAGATTTGGTTAACAATCGGCCGTTTCCGATTAAATAGGGAAAATGCGAAGAAGTGAAATGAGTTGTTTCTTTAATTACAAGTTATCTGCTCACCATCACAAATAACAATACGTTTTTATTAGCTCGCGGAACACTCGCCTTGTAAAACATTCACCAAGTATTTTTAACACAAATTGCGAAAAATAAACAAATTACCCTTGGGCGCCATTCCTTACCCGCGGGTCTGAGGGTTGCCACATTAAAAATAATGTATTCCCAACCACTGGGGAACATAATTTTGGGTCTTTTGTCGAAATAATAAAAAATAACGTTTTATATACTGGGTATTGCCAACATATTATATATAGCGAAAAGGTCGATAGTGCTACTGATAAATTGTTGGCAACATTTCAGAAGAAATTAAGATCTATTCAAATCTTAGTCATTATCAGTAAGGAAGGTATGAATTAATAAGCACAAAACCACAAAAACATGATAATAAGGATAGTTCGCTGTTGAGCGAACTATCCTTATTGTCCGCATTAACCAAACATACATATTTATTGTATCTCTAACATTTCTCATTTTTGCGTTCTTTTCATGGGTCTGCTGTCGGTCGGTGCAAAGTTGACCCGTTTATTAATTTATCCAATTATAGCTTTATTGATCCAAACGTAATTAGAAAAGTACTTGTTGGTTATTGGTCTAGAGGCTAGATGTCCCGCCATTCATCACAGTCCCTCGGTTCGATTCCGGGGTTGGGCAAGTGTCATTGTGTAAACCAGAGCACTTGCTTTGAGTGTGGGTGTCTTTTGTGTTCGTGAGTTTCAAGTATTTAAACTGCTACAGCGACACAGGTTATATCAAGAGAAAAAATTGAAATAAGAAGGGAGAAGTAAATTAAAAAATAGCGATGATGAGGTTTATATTGAAAGTATCTTACACAATTTTATCTTTTACAAATTATTACTGTAAATGTCCACCCACGACCTGCCTGTATAAAAAACACCCTGTATATCTACGATTTGTATTCGACTACAGCTTTAGGCTATTCAGCGATCTTTTTCGCTCCAAGATATACAATAGGCTTAAGAAACTAACTTTAGGATCTTCCTCAAAAGAAACCTACGTTTTTTTAAGTCTGAGAAATTAATGTTCTAGATATACTCGTATTTTAGAAGTTACGCAGTGTAGAGTTAGCAACGACAAAATAAAAGTAATTATGGAATAAAATTTACATAAATGAAGAAATAGTTATTTGTGCAACAAGAGAGCAAAGTCGTTTTTTGCTGCGAGTGCTGATATTGAATCCCGGGTAAGCGAAGGAATCAATGATTGAATCACGAGCGTAGCGAGTGATTCTAAAGTTGATTCCTGAATGCTGCGAGGGATTCAAAGGCACGAGATGCGAAAAATTTTGCTCTCGTCTAACACACATCACTTTTCACTTCAGCAGCGAGAACACTATAGGAAATGAAATATATTACGTAACATTTTTGAAACTATACTTAATTAAATATTTTTAAGTTAAATATCAGTTTTTTAAGCAGTAAATACTTATTTTATTTTAAATACAACAATAAGTTAAAAATTCAATGAATTACAATAAAAGATATAATTATCATTTTTGCTAAATTTCTTTAGTTAGTACGAAATTCCGAACGTGTTTGTCTTTGAGGTCGAATTAAAAATCGGAGTAACCCCATAACGAACTTCTTTCATCCAATCGAACTGTTAAAAGTACGTCTAGTTTGTATTTAATCAAATATAGTTCCCATAATATAAATAAAAATATAGTTCCCATATAAAATAAAAAAACTGATATTTAACTTAAAAATATTTAATTATAGTTTCAAAAATGTTACGTAATATATTTCATTTCCTATAGTGTTCTCGCTGCTGAAGTGAAAAGTGATGTGTGTTACACGAGAGCAAAATTTTTCGCATCTCGTGCCTTTGAATCCCTCGCAGCATTCAGGAATCAACTTTAGAATCACTCGCTACGCTCGTGATTCAATCATTGATTCCTTCTCTTACTCGGGATTCAATATCAGTACTCGCAGCAAAAAACGACTTTGCTCTCTTGTTGCACAAATAACTATTTCACTTCAGTAGCTCAAACATGTAGGTTTTGCTCACTGAAAACAGTGGACAAAATGCGATTTTGCCCACTGAGTGAGACAAAGTAACTTTTTAATTCTAATTCGAAACATTGACACTATCTCTTTCCCGCCAATAGAAAAGAGAGAGAGACAAAGACCAAGTGGCCAGTACCAACAGCTTCGATTTTTCTTCTTCTTCTTCATTTAGGTTTTGGCTTCCATCGTTATACCGATGATTTTGCCAATGACAAGTGTGTTGTGTTAGAAATTTCGTGTGATTATGAAAGTTAAATTAATTGGTTATAAGTTGCGTTAGAGTTATGAAGTTAAATGTTAGCAGGTAGCGCTATAGAAAACAATACAAAGCATTAAAGTACAGATTATAAATATTAAATTGATAGAGCAATATTATGGGAACTATATTTGATTAAATACAAACTAGACGTACTTTTAATAGCTCGATTGGATGAAAGGAGTTCGTTATGGGGTTACTCCGATTTTTAATTCGACTTCAAAGACAAACACGTTTGGAATTTCGTACTAACTAAAGAAATTTAGCAAAAATGATAATTATATATTTTATTGTAATTCATTGATTTTTTAACTTATTGTTGTATTTAAACTAAAATAAGTATTTACTGCTTAAAAAACTGATATTTAACTTAAAAATATTTAATTATAGTTTCAAAAATGTTACGTAATATATTTAATTTCCTATAGTGTTCTCGCTGCTGAAGTGAAAAGTGATGTGTGTTACACGAGAGCAAAATTCTTCGCATCTCGTGCCTTTGAATCCCTCGCAGCATTCAGGTATCAACTTTAGAATCACTCGCTACGCTCGTGATTCAATCATTGATTCCTTCGCTTACTCGGGATTCAATATCAGCACTCGCAGCAAAAAACGACTTTGCTCTCTTGTTGCACAAATAACTATTGTCTCACTCAGTGAGCAAAATCGCATTTTGTCCACTGTTTTCAGTGAGCAAAACCTACATGTTTGAGCTACTGAAGTGAAAAATAATATGTACCTAGTCGTCTTCTAATACTCAACGCGTTATTAAAATGTTACATTTTACATCATAATAATACATGTATTATGTATAATTCTATGGCGAGTAATAAAATTAAAACATTAAAAAACACTTTCAACTTTCAAACATTTGAAATTCTTTAAACTTTTCAATTCTGGACAGAATTAACTAAATATGAAATAACCTTATGTATTTTGTTTAAATCAATGCGGAAATAGTAAATTCGGTGTAGTGACGGTTTTAGAACCCATAGTGTCACCACCCTATTCCATCCTGAGGGTGTCGTAAAAGCCAAGAAAAGGATAAGGCTAAAAAATTATCACTGCTGACGGTACTGCACAATTATTGTGTATTACAAAGGCAAAAGGAACGCGCTTTCAGATTCTGAGGTAGCGTTTGTTAAGAAATTCCGCGAACTCTTCGCTGCTTATGTTCTCCTGGTATGCTTAAATGTATTGTTAAGACAATATTCTGTTTTTTTCATAAAGAGAGAGTTTCTAAAGCACGGGGTGGAAAATAATAATAAGAAATAAGCACACAGGACGCCTGATGCTAACTAGATACAACAGCTCAATAGCATAGTGTTCTTATCATACTACATATACATAAACTACTAATGGTATATATGAGATTTTTCATTTTTTAGTGACTATTTTGAAGACCCTACATTTTTGATTAAAAATAAAAGGAAGAAAAATAAAGGAGCTATTTGATAAAAGTATTTTGATGTATTTCTATGGGATTAAGGATACATAATACCACCACTTCATTCCATCCTGAGGGTGTGGTAAAAGAAAACGTCTAAATCAGTCTCCAATTGCCATTTAAATCAGGGAATTTACATTAAAAATGTGCAAACGGTTTTGCACCAAAAGCGACGGTGGCCCCTTACCATCAGGTACAAGCTTAAGCCTCACTCAAGTGGTTAAACACATAAATATAACTTCATCATTTTTCAAGTCGTTTAATAATGCCACTTTCTTGTTACAAAGAAAAATAGCAGCGCTAACAAATTCCAGACTGCGATTCAAATTAAGCTGCTGTTTACCAGATTCCGGGCCAGAATTTCCAGCAGCTCACACAAACGAGCGCCTGAATTTAACGCTTAACCATTCACAAAAGACAAACACCCTGCAGCTAGCACACACTCCTTTGTGCGCGGATCTAGGCTAAGCGAACAAACTATACATAAGCAGATATTTTGCTAAAATTTCAGTAGTTAGCTACGAACTCTTGGCCTATTTTTAACGGTGTAAGTCATTCAGTGCTGTTTGTAAACAACACCTATAATTTGAAAAGAAGCAACTACAGAGTTTCTTGCCTGCTCTTCTCTGTAGAGCAGCATTCCGAACCAGTAGTAGTTTCAGCATAAATGTGTGAGATCAAGACAGATGGATGGATTGTAAGAATGAGGAATTGTGTATGAAAGGTGTGAATGTAGATATGACGACTGATATGTGTGTATGGAGACTACCACCTAGCGTGGGCCATGGGCCGTAAAAGATGCTAATGGTAATTTTAAATATGACGATTTATAAGAGTTTCGTGATTAAACCTACGTAAAAAGTATATATTTGAGCTTGATTGCCGGGAAAACGATTCTCTTATTTGCTAAGTATTTTCATCTCGGATTTCGGCAATGTTGTGAAAAATAACAGAGATGCAGGGAGTCGTTCAACCGTCCACCGCCGCTGTCAAAAATCCCAACTTATTCCAAGCAAAACAAATATTTTATGAGAGTCCGCTGACGAGAGACTCCGCTTATTTTTCGGCTCAAACGAATGTCGATAAGGAGTCGTATTCACTCGTAAATCGTGCAAATACCCAACCGTGAAATGTGTGTTGTTCACTTATTTCAAGTTTTATAGCATACTACTGAATCAATTCAGATAAAAATTTATGGGATCTTCACAATCGCGATTAAACGAAGTTGCGAAATCAGTATATAAAAAAAAATTACAGTCTTATTGAGAACGCTCTCGTTTTTTGAAGTCGGTTAAATGTAAAATCAGCATTTCATAAGTGACCCAGTAATGAATTGGCTTTCTCCAAATTCATGGATCCTTCTAGGAATTTGGAGAAATAGAAATTAACCTACTGTGCCACGCTGGCAATACGGGTTGGCACAGGGTTGGTATCAAGTTTCAGCAGTCAGCATTCAGCAGTGTGTCATTTAGGGGCTGAGTTGAGAAGTAGCAGTAAGTATACCCTGAGAAAGTTGCAGCTTCCTACTATAAATAAGGAACATCAAAAATTTGCATTCCACATCCATTTTTCACAGCACCCAACACCAGGTGTTATAAATTCTGAGCCGCTCAGTAAAACTCTGACACAAATTGTACAAAATTTCAAACATTTTATACAAAACATTTTCTTTACGCAAAACATATTTCATAATAAAGTGTGCTGTAAAATTTTAAGACCGCAGTGTTTTTACGCGATGTAGTTAACATCATGCTGACTTTGATCTTGTGAATAAAACGAAGATGCAAATCTCGGTTAATAAATCTATTGAACGTGCGAAAATGTAATAATTAAACTGTTTTAACCGGCGGCATATAATAGTATATTTCATTACAAGTGCGGAAAGGCTGTCATTGCAAAGAGTTCCGACAAATGTCTACCCGAGCCGAGGCGCAGCCGAAGGCGAGGGTTGACAGTCGGAACAATTTGCAATGACGGTTCCGCACGTGTACTGAACGACTATTTTTAATACAGTTGCGAAAAAATGAAGCAATATAATAAAATAATAAAAACACAGTAAACTCAACTTACTAATAATTTATGACTTATAAACAAAAATGGCGCCAATCGTAGAATATAAGCAGAGATATTTTTTTCTTCACCCATTCTAGTAGGCAAAAGCAACTATGCCCATACAGCCAAGTCTTCAGTAGACATTTTTTATTGGAAATGAAAATGAAATTTAATGAGATGAAATTAAATGAAATAAAACCTAACCTAACTCATTCAATCAAATCATTAAATCTGATATTGAAACAAATTAGTACGTAGATTCTTTTTAGAAATATACGTATTTGCATGTTTCATAAAAACTTCTATGATTTTTTTAGTAAAAACTTCATGGTGTTTTTCCTTAAAATAGACATTATTTTGACAGTTGGGAAAGAAAACGCACTAGTGCGGGAATGGTAAAGAAAAAGCACGCGTGTGTAATAGCCCACTTCCCGAACGCTATACGTCCCTGCAATATGCCACTTTTTGAGCAACTGTATTAAAAAAATGTGTTCTATCAGAACAAGGTATGATAAACCATCATAAATAAATAATAAATATCCTTGGACATTTCACACAACGCCATCTCGTCCCAAGCTAAGCAACTTAATGCTTGTGTTATGGTAACGAGATGGATGTTAAACTACTTATATACATTTTTTTTTTGTAAATACATTAATATTATAGATAGAAATGACACCCAGACTCCGAGCCAGTGCCTCTGGTTTAGACAAAGACACTTGCCCGACCCCAGAATCGAACCCGGGACCCGTTGATCCAAAGGCGGCACATCTAACCACTAGACCAACGAGGCAGTCATGTTTGTATAATAGAAAAAAAGTATGTTTCTTTTTTGTAAGAAAGTGAGTGAGTGAATGAGACACATAAAATGAGTGAAAAGTAATCGATGAGCAATTGAAATGTGTTTTTTTGTGGTAAATCGCATCAAAGTTAACATTTTTTAAAGTGACTAGACGTGAGATACTAGGAGCACATAAACCACTAAGAGATTTCGCTCACCCGTCAGCCAAGTGCCGTTGAATGGCTTGTAGTGTTCTGTAAGCACATCGTGTAACGTCGGTCTCTTCCCCCGCACCCTGCCACCGTCCCCCGCAGGCGTCAGCAGGGCTATGCTGAACACTATCAGTCCCAGGACCGCAGCAATGACGAGGAGGGCGATCAAGATGCCTCGCCAGTTTCGTTGCGTTGGCGTCGAAGCTGCTAACTCCTGCAACAAGAGACGGAGACCTCAATTTATGTTATCATATCAATTATTGTAACAATTTATCTATACATACAAATAAATAAAATTTGAGTGTCTGTTTGTAATACTTAATAGAATAACCACTTGTTACTAAATGCGTAAGTATATTGTATACACAGTACATAGACCAAAATATTTTATTTTTTATTTTTGTCTGTCTCTATCTGTCAGTTTGTTCCGGCTAATCTCTGGAACGGCTGGACCGATTTTGGCGGGACTTTCACTGATACCTGATGACAAACGGAGTATTTCGACGTATTTGACTTGCTTCGCCCTATGGCGTCACCCGCGGTTAACATCGCACCCGTGCGAAGCCGGGACGGGCCGCTAGTATTGTAATAAAATGTTGGAAATTGTGGTTTTGGTTCTGCGAACCGAAGGGAGATTAGCCTATATCTTGTCCCATGCTGGCCAGGCGGTTTGGCACATGGTTTAAAGTTTTGTTACAGTAGACCGCGTTCTCACGAATCTGTGGCTTTGGTGTTTTGGTGGGTAGCGGGGCCGACCTCACTCCGAAGGTAGAATTTCACCAGCGAAAACTAAAAAGGAGATACAAGTTTCCCATGCCATGGTACGAAATCGGATAAATCTTAAAAGCCACTTTGATCAGTTCATTATGTCTATCAGTTGTGGGAATAACGCCACCGCAATTTAGGCCGGTCCACGTGACAGCCCAATTAGGGGCGGTAAGAGGTGTCGGGATTTACGCAGCAAATGGACTTCGCACTAGTTGATGTAGTGGAAATTCGGTTTAAGCCCGTCTCAATAGGGTTTAAATTCAAGTCACACTTCGCTTGTTACTGCGGTTGTATGGTATTTATTTTAATTATAATTCTAGGGTTTCACTAAAGCTTAGACGTGTGGACATTTGCACTGTCAGAGATGCACCGTTGCTGTAACTCTCCAATCATTATGGTGGTTATGATGAAAATGGTAGTCTATATTCTATACATCTATACAAATAAATAAAATTGGAGTGTCTGTTTGTAATAATAAAATAACCACGTTTAACTAAATGCGTAAGTATCTATACACAGTACATAGACCAAAATAGCATTTTTTTTATTTTTTTACTGTCTTTCTGTCTGTCTGTCTGTTTGTTCCGAATAATTTCTGGAACGGCTGGACCGATTTCGACTGGACTTCACTGATAGGTATATGATATAAGGAGTAACTTTGGCTACTTTTTTGACTAGCTTCGCCCCGCGGCCTCACGTGCGGGTAACATAGCACCCGTGCGAAGCCGGGACGGGTCTATATTAATATTATAAGGGGACAGATTTGTATATATGTTTGTAACGAATTGGCTAAAAATGTTGTTCCTCAACCATACTGCAGGAAAGAGAACGACCCGCTGCACGACGCCACCACAGCCATGAGTCTTGAAGTGAGCATGATTGTAGAATTATGAATGAAAAGAACTGATAGCCATTCATTTTTTTTGCAATACGGAACATTTCCAAAGAATAATCTATCATGATAAGCAGGCTTTGCCGTGTTTTGTGAGGAGATTGGAATATTGCATGCATCAGCCATTCATCTCGTTTGATTTATTGTAAGCAGTTTGCAAAGACGAAATGTTTTGTGCATAAATTCTGAATGTTTTCAACCTCGGATGAAAAAAGATTTATGCATCAAAATCAGTTATAATTTGATTTGTTTACGGTGAATGAATAGTGTTATTCCGTTTATAGATAGCGGTCCATGTCGTGACAGATTTAGAATACTTAGTGTCACCACCCCATTCGAACCTGAGGGTGTCGTAAGAGCCGACAAAAGGAAATGACAAGGCCTTAGATAACCTAGCCACAAGAGAAGGAAAACTAGGTATGAAACCCTCTTTCAACCCGTCTGGCCAGTGTGGCGCAATAGGCTAAATACCTTCCATGTATTTGGAGGAGGCCCGACTCAGCAGTGGGTCATTATGGGCTGAGTAGTAGTAGTGTATAGGTAGAAACGATAAAAAACGTAGAAATTCCCAGGAGGTTAATAAATTACTTAATTACTGCAGACCAAATTTAGAAAAAGAAATCTGCTGGATCAGATTCATTTCTCTCCGGGTGGAATTGGAAAGCGAAGTGTCACTACCCCAATCCTTTCCGAGATTGTCCCAAGGGCCAACTAAACAAAATGACAAGGACATTTTGATTCCTAAGGGAACGCCAACTTGTCCGGCCACAGCCGTGGGCTATATTCATTTTTTTTTAAATCAAATTATCAATCACTCGACGAGTGACCTTTTTTGACCCGGAGTAAAATCCTTTATGAACTTCCCGTCAGCCTGGGGATGGCCGAAGGGGGAGGGATGGGAGACTCCTCCAAATGGAGGCCTACCAAACATCTCCGGGTGCACCGTCGCGCGCTTACGTGGGACCCGACTGTAGCTCCACGGGATCGACGAGAGACCTGCGATGTCAGAAACGCAGCATGAACAGCTAAGACGAAGAAACATCATTCGATGTGAGTTCCCTGTACCACTTTCTTAAAGGCCAAGTTTATATTGGTACTTCTATTTTTACTAGATTCTGTGCGCAGCTTCACTCGAGTAGATTTCAAGCCCATTCCGTCAATGTTCTATATTTGTCAATCTTGTTCTGCTATTCTGGAGAAAACGATTCCAAAAAAATCCTTCTTTACTACTAATACTGTAAACGCGTAAGTTTGTATGGATGTGGGGATGAATCTTTGTTACGTTTTCACTTAAAAAACGACTAAATAATTTTCAATATAACTTTAAAATACTATACTTAGACCACATACGCTATAATTTATAAAGATACTAGCTGCGCACGCGACTACGTGATCGTGGATTAGTGTCTTTGGGTAGCATTTACACCCCCTTCAACCTACAACAACCCTTTTTCGCATTAAAAAGTAGTCTATGTCCTTTCTGAGACTATCTGTGTACCAAATTTTATTTAGATCGGTTCTGTAGTTTTAGCGTGACGGACAGTAGAGTATATACAGTACTTTCGAATTTATGATATTAAGAAAGTTTGATTGTGTAAATTGGAGATGTATGTACATATTTATACGGTGCAGACGTAGTCGCGGGCATACGTTAGTTAGGTACAATGCTCTAGCCGTTCCTCATTTAAACATGGTATGACGTATAACTAACCAGACTTTGTTTTAAATTAAAGATCAAATTTTCACTATGTTCTGGCTAGATTTACTATCTGGATTTTGTCGATACATTCCGTCATATAGCATTTAATATAATCGATATGTACGTACTCTTTATGTTACTTTGTCCCCCCATAAGGGGGGCTAAATATAAATACGCCCCACACAAAAGCGGGGTCTTTCAAACTTTATCAATAAGTACGTGTGTTAGGGCGTCATGTCACGTGCTCCTTTGGAAAGCTTTCGCATCATTGTTCAGGAAGTGGAGATGGGGCTTTGTACTTGAAGGAATGGGTGTTTTGGTATGTTAGCAATTGTGGTATTAGATATCGTAATAAAACTCGGAGACACAAAAAAGATTATTGTTTGTGGTTAATGGCGTGCTATGGAGCGAGCTATGCTTGGAGTTTCTCTGTAAGATAGGCTCCGTAATGAGATTATCCGACTGAGAACCAAAGTCACCGACATAGCTCAGAGAATTAGCAGACTGAAGTGGCAGTGGGCTGGTCATATCTGTAGAAGAACCGACAACCGCTGGGGTAGACGAGTGCTTGAGTGGAGACCGCGAATCGGCAAACGTAGTGTGGGACGGCCCTCTGCTAGATGGAGCGACGATCTGCGAAAGGTTGCGGGCAGCAGCTGGATGCGTCAAGCTGAAGACAGGGCGCTATGGCGCTCTTTAGGGGAGGCCTATATCCAGCAGTGGACTAATGTGGGCTGATGATGATGATGATGTGGTTAGATGTGCCGCCTTTGGATCAACGGGTCCCGGGTTCGATTCCCGGGTCGGGCAAGTGTCTTTGTCTAAACCAGAGGCACTGGCTCGGAGTCTGGGTGTCATTTCTATCTATAATATGTATGTATTTACAAAAAAAAAATGTATATAAGTAGTTTATCATTTATTTTATTTATTTATTTATTTAAGACAATTGCTTCCTGTACTTACAGTTTCCCAATGCGTACAGTAAGCTAAATAAATTACACTACTAACTAATCTTATCTAAAAAAATCTATACAGTAACTTATAAATTTACCAACTGTATTATGGAATATATCCACATGTGGCTGAAAAGCAATTAGACTGTTGAGCAACGTAATTGCACGAGATGTGGGTGCGTTTTTTGAAACACACGTTCGTGCCGGCGGTGCCGCTAACAGACTGCGCGCGCGCAACCGTGTGTACTGGTTAGGTGTGAATAGGCAACAGCGAGCGAGAGCTTCAGGGTTGTCAATCGCAGTATTTAGTAGGTGGTAATAATGAAGCAAGAGACTGCATTTACGCCTCAACGCCAGTGTGTCTAAGCCTACCATTCCAGCCACAAACAGTGATGGATACAAGAAAGGATAGTAACCAAATATTTTTTTATAAAGAAACCTAGCAAATTTGCGTTGAACCCTTTCAATCATCATCCTGTACTTCTCTTCGTGTGGGTCCCAAATGATCGAGTTGTACTCTAGAATGCTGCGCACAAAAGCAAAATATAGGGCAACGACCGCATCCCTGTTTTCAAATCGAGCGGATTGTCTTATTACGAACCCCAACAATTTATAAGATCTAGCACAGATTGCTGTAATATGGTTATGCATTGTCAACTTACTATCAAATAAAATACCTAAGTCTCGTATTTCAGTTACACGAGCAAGCGTGACTTCGCCAACGTTGTATGGATAAACATAAGGAGAGTGAGACCGCGTAAACGTCATTGTCTTGCACTTTGAGGTGTTAAACTCCAAACAATTACGCACACTCCACTCAACAACACTGTTAATATCCCGCTGGAGCGCTACACAGTCTTCCATAGAACTTATACCCAAATACAATTTCAAATCGTCCGCAAACAACAGACACTGCGCCGCCCTGACAACATCCGGCAGGTCATTTACCATTACTAAAAACTGTGTCGGCCCTAAATTACTGCCCTGGCTTACCCCAGAGCAAGTGTCATATAGAAATGACCGATACCATGACACCTGGACGTATTGTTTACGATTGTAAAAGTAGTTGGCAAAGAGTTTCAAAAGATTAGGAGAGAACCCTATTCGATTAAATTTATTTAGAAGAACATCATGATGGACGCGGTCAAATGCTTTTTTGAAATCAAAATATGCAGCATCTACTTGAATACTATGGTCCATCTCGTATGTAGTGTAATCAACAAAGTTGATCAAATTTGTGGCTGTTGATTTACCAGCCCTAAAACCATGCTGGCAATCACTTAATAATAGTTTTATTTGTCTGGCAATATGTTTATTTAAAATTGATTCAAATAACTTACCGAATGCTGAAAGTACGGCTATAGGTCTATAATTCACTATTTGGGACTTAGCCCCGTCTTTGGGTATTGGCGTGACACGAGACAACTTCCACAGAGCAGGAAACGTAGCAGTCTTAAGGCTTAAGTTAAACAAATATAGTAGAGGTTGCTGAAATACCATCCTGCAGTCTTTAACTATAAATGGTGGAATACTATCTGGCCCACTCGATGAATGAGCCCTAAGTTTTTTAAAGGCAACCTGTAAATCTTCGGGAGTAATGTGGTCAAGCGCAATTCTTGAAGAACATAACAAACTAGAAGCGTTTGTTTCAGCATTCTCAATGCGTAAACTGGGTTTTTCAGTTAAAAACACTGACTTGAAATAAGATGCAAATGCATTTGCTGCGTCTAAATTAGTCACAACCTTACCATTATACTGAAATTCGGAACATGAGGATCCAGATAAACGCTGATTTTTTACAAATGTCCAAAAGTTGTCGTTACCATAACACAAGCATTAAGTTGCTTAGCTTGGGACGAGATGGCGTTGTGTGAAATGTCCAAGGATATTTATTTATATTTTTATAATGTAGTTCGGCTTGTGACGGATTTAGAATATATAGTGTCACCACCCCATTCCATCCTAAGGGTATCGTAAGAGTCGACAAAAGGAAATAACAAGCCTGAAAACCTAGCGTCAAGAGAAGTTCTAACGAACCCCTGTGCGAACCCAGCGTGGTACTGTAGGCTAATTAACTTTCATGTAATACTCAGCAGTGGCTGAAAAGAAATAGTTTTTACTTCAAAATATCAATTGGGATCGCCAGTTCACGAAAGCAATTCAAATATTTGCAATGCAAATTTAGGAATTACTTATATAATTAAACAGTAATAATTTACTGACAGTAGAAAATCGGAGAAATTAAATCTATTAAGTTTTGACTCCTCATAGATATCATCATCATTGCAGCCGAAAGACGTGCACTGCTGAACATAGGTCTCTCCCAAGGACACGGTATGGTACAAGACAATTTTACTTGAATCATATAAGTGCGCCACACCCAGCCGCAGATATTGGTAGTTCATGGGATGAACCGTCTTATATGGACTACAAGGTACTACAACTCGGCGCATATGCCATAAACTGCAGAAACTTCCTCCTATTGCATGGAGGGTAATTAGCCTACTGTGCCACTCTCGCCAGACGGATTGATACAGGGTTTCGTGTCAAGTCTTCCTTCGTCCTTCGTCCTCCTAGGTTTTCGCTCGTGTCATTTCCTCTTGTCGTTTCTTCCCACACCCTCAGGATAGAATGGGGTGGCCTATAAATGACCCATTACTTAGTCGGGTCTTCTCCAAATTCATGGTTTAATAGTCACTATCACTACATAGTATAAAACAATGTAGCTGTCGTCTGTCCGTCCCTATGTATGCTTAAATCTTTAAAACTACGCAACGGATTTTGGATCGGTTTTTAATAGATAGAGTGATTCAAGAGGAATGTTTTTATTTATAATAATACATCCATAATATTGTAGAGAAGCACTGATAAATTTGGAGGTTAATCATTGCACCCGTGCGAATCCGGGGCGGGTCGCTAGTAAAGTATAATTTGAAATTCAAATAACGTGCATATTTCTCATTTCTAAAATAAGCCTAATACAATTTTCTTTACTGCAAAAGGATACTCTTCCCAGTTGCTTATCGCCTGGTAGTAAAATTTGGCAATGAGGAAATGAAGCACTCGGTTTATGGGCCACGAAAAGAGCCACAGATTGTGTTGCAGTAAAACTGCTAGATACCACGCACGTTAAGAGTCTTACACACACAGATGTCTGCAGTAAACTAACTGCATTTGACGGCAGTGGGCCAAATTACTAATTCCGATTTCAATATATGTATGTATGCTTGTTCGAAAGTAAGGTATCAACGGGTAGAAAAGCTTATTTACGGATAAGAGAAAGGCGAAATCCATTAGTTATAGACATGGTGGTTAAATACAAAAAGGCAGTGATTAAATTATGAGAGCAAGTTCATGAACCAGCAGAAAGATATTAACGTAATTAAGAATGAGCGCGAGTCAATTAAATTATTTATATGAATTACAAATAAATTTAAAACGCGTTTTACTTCATCGGATATGTATGTCTGAGTGTGTCACTTTCACCGTGTTATATAAAGTGGTTTTACTGCGCGGTTTAAATGTTTTACATCTCTTAATATAGGTAGACTAAAGAGATACTGTTTATAGCACTTGTACTGTGCCATCGTTCAACATTCAACTTTATAGGTGTTCCTATAAAGTTGAATGTTTCTTTGATAGAACACATCTTATCAGTTGCGGCCATCCCTTCATCCTGCAACCGCAAAGTTAAAAAGAGGTGTAATATTCTAAATAACTTGTGAAAATATTGCTTGCTTTTTATTTTTGGATATATATCATAAATATATATCTATAAAACACACATCTAATGTAACTGTGTTTTTCTGCCGACTCTTCTCTGCAGAATCTCCCGAACGATGGCAAATGGTAAATATAATATTTAAAAAGTTATGCGTGTATACAGGTCCGCTGTTTGGGGTTGGTCGCTCACTAGATTTAAGACATTTTTATTTCTCTTATTCAATTTTATTAGGTACTGTAAAATTAATATTCAATTGAGCGCTAGTTAAAAAAAAGCAAAGAAACTAGTTAGTTAAATGTACACAGTGATTGTAATATAGCGTTTAAAAATACAAGCTCACTGAGTTTATTCGGGCAGCTCTTCTCGGTTGGTGCCACGTCCTACCTGATATCAGTGTTATAAAAGTGATGTATCCGTTAGTGATTGTGAGCATGGCGCTCACAATCACTAACGGATACATAACTTTTTTTTTTTTTTTATTAAAACAATTCTTCTATTCTATTCTAAAAAGACAATATTGTCTTTCATAGAAAAGAAAAGATTTCGGGAGCAGAAAGAACCTGGTTTTCTTTTTCGATGTCAGTGTGCTATCCGTTCTTCAGGATCCCTTCATCTTCTTCTACCAGGCGTGAATCCCGGCTATTGCAAGGATCCGCCTTCCGACTGAGCTGCCTCCACTTTGCCCGATCTTCTACATCCTTCTCAGTCAGGCCATTGGCTCTCATGGTGGACTTGACGACGTCCAGCCAGCGCTTGACCACGGGACCTAGCCCCAAGGATAGTTTTTTCAGGGTCGATATTCCATAATGACACCATTGCTTTGGAATTGCAAACGACCACAGAATGTGGCAATCGCTTGCCTTAGACCAAATCTGCTCTGAAATTACCCATAGCTGACAGGATCCTCTTCCATTCTGCAAGATGGAGAAGAACCTGCCTGCCCAGGTACGGGTTTTCATACCAAGTTTCCATTCTCATCCGAACATCTGATCAGAACATGATGTGTGTTCATTATTTAATTCCCGACCGACGTTTCAAATGATGATTTTCCTTGGTAAAGATTTGAGGTCTATCATAGTGAATGTAGTGGTTGCTCTTGTTGAATGTGCTCTCACAATCTGTAGACCTGGTGGAGCATCTGTTTTTAAGTCAGCTATATGTTCTTTTATGTAGATACCGACGCGATAAATCCGTTAAAAAGTGTTCAATCTGATCAGAGCTAGGCAAAACCGCGCGCCAAACAATCACTACGGGACGGTACTATTATTAGACGCCCCCCGTGGGGAGGGGGGTCTCCTACCCCCATTCCAGCCCGATCAATAGCTGCGTAGATTTAAAATAAATATCTGTTTATAGATGTGAGCGGATCAACGGTTTTAGTGGCTGTGTGGTAGAATATGTGTCGCCACCTTATTTGATACTGATAGTGTAATTGGCTAAATCAAAATTCATTTAATTGAGCGCATCCTTTCGACAGGTCAAAATTGATTTATCATTAAATAATAATACCAATTACCATTGGTTCGGAATACAGCGCTACAGAGAAGTGCCCATAGGGAACTTTGTAGTTCCTTGAAATTAAACACTTTTTAACGGATTTGTCGCATGTATATTACATTATTTAATTCCCGACGTTTCAAATGCTTTGCAACAGTCTTGGTACTGGAGAGACTAGATGACAGTTGTCTTCGAAATTACTTACAAAGAAACAATTAAATCTACCGCCTATAATTTTGTTTTATTGATAACGTTCCCTGTGCACGTAGCTCATTTTTTAGAGCCCTGTTTTAGATACAAGGCAGGTTAAGACAGATTTGTAAGAGCAAACTCGCGCAATGGTCGCAAAGGGCCGTTCAGCCAGATCAGTCAATAATAGTAACCTTCTAAGGCCAACCGACCCCCAGCGACAGCGCCTATATCTTTGCTGCCCACCGTTTTTGTATGCCCACCGCTGACGACCTTCCTCCAGTTAGGTTAGGTATGAAGGGTCATTGGTCGACTGTATCACGCTGGTCAGATATGCGGCTAGCTCATTGGCTGCAAAATTGGGTGGTGACATTATGTATTCTGGATCCATGACCACACGGAAAAGTTTAAGCGCCGATATTTTGGAACTAAGTGATCAAAAGCTCTTTCCTTCCTTTGTTGTGCTAAATTTATTCTAAGCTTTAAGGCTTACTGGAATTCTTTAGTGCATTGTGCAAGTTCAATCTATAGTTCGAAGCTTGGAGAAGTTTCGTCGGCAACTTATATTCAAATTTTGTTATAATTTAATTTTCTATTAATAGAAATAGCTGATACATTTTAATTGACTGACGGATTTAGAACGCAAAGTGTCACCCCTATTCCATTCTGAGGGCGTCTTAAGATCCGACTACACAATGCATTTACAATTAATACATAATGTCACCAACCCATACTATCTTTTGGGTGTCGTAAGAGGCAACTAAAAGAACGCAACAGGCAGATCACCTAGCACCCAGAGAAGGAAAACTTGACACAAACCCTGTGCCAATCCGTCTTGCCAGCGTGGCACAGTAGGCTAATTTCCCTCCATGAATTTGGAGGAGGCCCGACCGAGTATTGGGTTATTTATGGGCTGAAACGACGACAGTAGAACGCTACAATGTTAGCTAGAGAAAAGGAAAGTTTTACACAAAAGCTTATGCCAGCCAAACAGTCTAGCTAGAGTGTCACAATATCCCTTAGTATATCTAGTGGTTAGATGTGTCACCTTTGGATCAACGGGTTCCTGGTTCGATTCCGGGGTCGGGCAAGTGTCTTTGTGTAAACCAGAGGCACTGGCTCGGAGTCTGGGTGTCATTTCTATCTATAATTATGTATGTATTTACAAAAAATAAATGTATTTAAGTAGTTTATCATCCATCTCGTTACCATAACACAAGCATTAAGTTGCTTAGCTTGGGACGAGATGGCGTTGTGTGAAATGTCCAAGGATATTTATTTAATTGATAGTCTGAAAGTAGGAATTTATGGGTGAAAATGATGAGGATGATGATGACGACTGGTACGTTCAGTCAGTATTAGTAAGTTCAGCCACTGGCCAACAGTTGTACTTTGAAGTAGGAATAAGTTATTCGTCTCATTAACTCTCTGCATGTTGAAGGGGTTAAGTGAATTTATCCCCCAGCTGAAACTTGCCCCAAACTTCATTCCTTCATATTATCCTTATGATCAAAGTGTCCAACTTGTTTGACACCTCTGTGCATATAAATAACATGGTTTGGGGTCTCTTTGATGTATTACAACTTTGGACTTCGTTTGTGTTTAATGATGACTCAAACAGAAGTTTCATTTCTATAATAATTTAATCATACACGGTGTAACAGAAACACTATATTTATTTATACTTTTTGCAGCGAAGGATACAAAGACGAAATTAAAGTACTATTTTATAACGAAAAGATTGATATTAATACTAATGTATACAAATAAATAAAATTGGAGTGTTTGTAATAATAAAATAACCACTTTTTACAAAATGCGTAAGTATATACACACAGTACATAGACAAAAATAACATTTTTTTATTTTTGTCTGTCTGTTTGTTTGTTCCGGCTAATCTCTGGAACGGCTGGAGCGATTTTGACGGGACGTTCACTAGTTGGTAGCTGATGATGATATAAGGAGTAGCATACTTTTTTTAGACTAGCTTCGCCCCGCGGCGCCGTCCGGTACGACAATAACCGCGGGTAACATCGCACCCGTGCGAAGCCGGGATGGGCCGCTAGTAACTTAATATATACGATTGTAAAGAAATGAGCGCTGGTCGCTATGCCTTAATTTTAATTTTTGCAATTCTCGTCCCCTTGTTAAATTCATCCTTTATACTGGTCAAATAATGAAAGCGTGATTAGACGTAAACTTGAAACAAGGAAAAAAAGTTACGAATTCGAAAAACCTCAATGGAATCGAAAGTATAAAATACGGTTACTCAACCATTTGGTTAATTTCCCAATGTGAACTTTAATACCAGCTTCGAAAGTTGAATTTCACAAATCTTTTATATTAGGATTAGATGTTTTTTTGCAGGAATTACGAGTCATTTGTCAAAATCAAAGTTGGAATTCTTGTTCCAAATTAGAAATTGTCGATTGGACGATATTGTCGTCGCCGTTCAGAAATTGGGTTTTTAAAGCGTCCAGTGATTAATTTGGTGTAACAAAAAGGGTATAGACCTTTTGTTATAGTAATATTAGTTCAGTCATTAGCGAATGCACCCTGACAAAGAAAGTATGTATAAGCAAAATAGACCCATTCTTGAGTCAGGCCTCCTCCAGTTGCATGGAGGGTAATTAGCCTGCTGTACCAAGCTGGCCAGACGGATTGGCACAGGGTTTCGTATCAATTTCCCTTCTTTTGCGGTGACCTTGTCATTCCTTTTTGACGGTTCTTTCGACACCCTCACGATGGAATGAGGCGGTGACACTATCTATGCTACATCCATCACCACGTGGACAGAAATACGTATGATCTTAATTATTTTGTGTAATTTTTGCACATCTCTTTGTTTATTTCTCATTGAGAAAATTATTGAAATCGGCCAACAATTTACACATACATCGGTGAACATCAGCTTGTAAGGAAGTAGCACTTCTTCCCTTTTGAAGTCGATGAAAAAAAAGACATAAACAGCCTTATTTTTTATACATCCATTACATGGAGATATCAATTGATACCACAGCAAACAAAATACAGGTATAATAATAACTGTTTACATATTCAACGCAGTTCGAGTCTTATAAACAAATCATAATGCCGCATAGACAGCAATACAATGGGGCATATCACTCCGGCGCCGGGTTGTCGCGACAGCTACGGGGCGCAATGGACCTGCACTCACACCGTAACGTAACAAAGAAACGGGTGAAACTGCCTCCGTTCTTCGGGCTACGTGGTCCACTGTAATTTCAACTGTGCAACCTTTCGAGCTATGACCATCGTTATTTTAATTTGCACTCTACGAACAAATACATACAGGAATAAACGAAACTTTGAAATAAAAATAGATTAAACCAAGGGTACATTTATGTGCGATAGCGCAGCTATTAACGCCCCACTCCAGTGATGTGGCGTAACATAGGAAAATCTTAAGTCAAATAAAAAAAAATAAGTGTGTGCGTGCGTGAGCGTGTATATGTGAGCGCTGATCGCGCGAAAAGTTATGCATAATAAAAAATTAAGTTCCAAAAGGGAAACCAGTGTTTGTAGCCAGTTATTTAAACATTTCTTATATTCTCTGAGAATCCGTGGGTATATATCAAGTGTTTTCTTTATTTTATTTTATAAAATTGAACTAATAAGTAACAATTTGGAAGTTTAGCATTTGTAGTCTAATATACAAGTAAAGTTAAATTAAAAAAACACATACATTGGGCGGTCTTCCGCCGATCTCCAATCTGGGACCAATAAAATAGTTTTTTGTCGAACCGCTTTACATATGAAGTTAGTTAAAGTAAAACAAAGTTAGGCGGTAACTAAGCTAAAAAAAAACATTCAACCGAATTGCGAACGAAATTGATAAATAAAGGAATATGAATTAAGATTCACGTTTGTATTGCGGTGCGGTGTAAGTGGCAACCATAAGGGTTGTTCAGATTGTATGGGACGCTGAAATAATCTGTTTGTAATAATGTCTCTGGAGATTATTAATTGGGGTTCAGATTGCCGACTCGAGTTGAATTCAAATGTGAATTTATCCCAATTTAGATGTTTTTTTTAAGGACGGTTATTGACTGTACTTGCTCTTGATATTTGGGTTTGTGTCAGAATATTATTGGTAAACCAGTTACTATAAATAGTTCTTGTACTTGAATGTTATTCCAAACGAGCAATAATGGTAATGAGCTTAAATAAAAATTAAAACTAAGATATACAGACAAGACAGGTGACACTTAACTATTAACTGTTGAGTAATTATTTCTAAAAGTATAGGTAAGAACAAAACGATGCCTATTATTTAATTTAGTCTTTAATGTCTCTTGATACTTTCTTTTGTTATTTAAACTTTTTAATTTTACTTTTCTTATTGTTGTTTTTTACAAAATTATAGATTTTGATATTTATTCGTTAAATGTTGCATTTTTAATTAAATTATTTAATAATCAAATTTAAAAATAACTAAAATAAATGTCAATCAATAGTTATTTGTTATACAAGAGTGCAAAGTTGCTTTTTAACCGCGTGTTCAATTTTGATGATCGAGCAAGCGAAGGATTCAAAATAAGAATCCTGAACGTTAGCGAGGGAATCAAAAGAGCACGAGGTGAAAAATCTTTGCACTCGAGTGCAACACGTAACTTTTCATTCCACCTCAGCGAGGAAATGACTAAATGCAAAAAAAAACGTTTACAATCACAAGATAGGTACACTTTTATTTCAGTTTAGGTATTAATTACTACATTATGACAGGTAAGTATTACAGAATAATCTTTACTTTATTCTCTAGCGAATAAAAACGGCTTTTGCACTCAGATATCGAAGAGCAAAAATACTCTTTCCGAGATGGGGGGATGAAAAATCTATTTATTCAGGAGCTATTGATTATATCATTCATTGTTACGCGTGACTTCGTGAAACAATGCATGATATAATTCAAAAGTTTCAGTCATCGCCCTACTCCACCATATTTCAGGGAAGAGAACAACCGCTTTGTAAGCTTTAGCCAATATATTACAACAAAGTATGAGCCCGCCACCATAACTCTAGACCGAATTTCATACGAACAAAATAAATTATACGCCACAACAAAACCAGTTTTATTATATTGTAACAGAGTTTATTTCTGGGTGGGTCTGCCCATGTTGATTTTGAGTAGCTCTGTGGAAACTGTCAGCCGCAGTGTCACGACACACCTCATTTGGCCATTTTATCAATGGGCTAAGTTCCACAAAATATTCTGTTTGCCTTTCCGCGGTCGCTCAGGGCTGTCAAAGTTCAAGTAAAAATGGTTGCTGTAAAAAATATATCTTATATTTTTATAAATATATATAATACTAGCTTTTGACCGCGGCTTCGCTCGCTTTAAGAAGTATTATTATTAATGCAAAGTCTCAGCCTGATCGTTCTAAAATTGACATAGTTTCATACAAGTTTCATCCCCTATTTTATCCCCTTGGGGTAGAATCAATCAAAATCCTTTCTTAGCGGATGCCTACGTCATAACATCTACCTGCAAGCCAAATTTACGCCCGATCCGTCCAGTGGTTTGGGCTGTGCGTTGATAGATCACTATGTCAGTCACCTTTCAGTTATTTAAATTTAGAAGATAACTCCGCTATGTTGAAACGGGAATGAGCTGGTCACGTGGCCTGAATCCATATGCAATGACGTGTAAATTTAGTCGTAGTATATAATTTGTGTTATTCTTTAGTTAATAATAATTAATAAATATCCTTGGACATTTCACACAACGCCATCTCGTCCTAAGCTAAGCAACTTAATAATTGAGTACCGATAAGAATTCTTGAGAACTAGTTCGAATAACATACATTTTGATTTGATTGAGTTACCAACTGCATCCTTGACTTTGGTCAGCGACGCCAAGACCAACAGAGGTAACTCCCTGAAGGAAGACACGCAAAATCAAGACAGTATAAAAATAAAGGTTTCGTCCAGTATTTAACTCGCTACTTAAAAAAGCGAGATGTTATACGTTTTTACAGGTTTATGACAACACAACAATTTATGATTTTTCTTCCTTTTAAAAAACATACACCCGGAATAGGTGTAACCTCTATGGTACGGGCAGTTTACAAACATGTAATTCACGAACACCAATGACACCCAACTCAGACACAGTGCATCTGGTTTACACGAACTGACGACGCGTGGTTCAAACGCGGCATACCCGATTCCTAAACCAACGAGGCAGTCAACTAAAGTAATATTTATCCTACTCAGCTTATAAAAGACCCACTATTGAGTCGGCCCTCCTCCAATTCTTCTTGAAATTCATACGATTTTTAGAATAATTACATTTTTTTAATCATCTTATTGCAAAGCGACAGCCCTATTCCCCTAAATGGCGACGTTACGGCATCATCAAATGGGCGGTGTTCTTTATGTGGCTTTGTTTTGTGCCGTCAGGGCGTCGCGTATCAATCGTACCGCTGCCGTCATACAAAACGCTCTATAAGACTTGTTGTTAGTCAACGATTTTTTTCACATTCCAGCTTTAAGAGAGCAGCTACAGAGTTTCTTGCCGGCTCTTCTCCGTAGAGCTGCCTTCCGAATCGGTGGTAGATGGTAAATAATCAATTTTTAATTTTATTTTATTGTCTGACTTGTGAAAATAGCTTTATTGCAAACTTGATTAAATGAGTTTTGATTATTTAACCAACTTCATTGGGGTCTGTACCAATTTAACCTTTTTGGCTAACTATCTACCCAGCAGATCACATCATCATCACTCCAGCCCATAAATGACCCACTACTGAGTCAGGCTTCCTCCAATTACAGTAGAAAAATAATCCAATTGTGCCGGGTTGGCACAGGGTTTCCTTTCAAGTCTTCCTTCTCTTGCCGCTAGGTTTTCTAACTAGTAATTTTCTTTAGTCAGCGCGTCCGAAGCCCCCAGGATGGAATCAGGTGGTGACATAATATACGACGGGCCCAAACTAGTTCGTAAAACAAAGTATACAGAAGCGACATTGAGAAACAATCCACCGTTCCTAGTTTATTTTAGTTGTTTAGTAATAAAATGTAACACAACGTGTCTCTAACGTAAACTTCAAATGCTGTAATGTTTTGTTATCGGATTTAGAGCTCATTTAACGACTGTTTAAATAATATAACGATCAATGAATCTTGGTCGTACTTCAAAAACCAACATAAATCTTGTACAATGAAATCTAAAGGCGAGATGCTATTTTCTAACCTTTCCCCAATATATTTGTTTACTACTCAACCCATAGATGACCCACTGCCGAGCCTTCTCCAGACACATGGAGGGTAACCCTACTGCACTACACGCCAGTTCAAACTCTTGTAGCTAGGCTATCGGTCTTGTCATTACCTTTTGTCGGCTAAGGATGAGACGGAGACACTATGTATTCTAAATCCGTCACCACAATTAATTATTTATTGTAGACAAAAAAGATACATAAATATCTTTAAAGGTGGGTTTAGACCACACGAACAAAGAACTACTACAAATGTACACTAAATGTATTGGGCAGCCTCATCGCATACCGCGATCGCTACCAGGAAACCTTTGTATAGAGCAAATAGAAAATTAATGAGCGAAGCGTGCTCAAGACGGGTCAACGACGTGAAGGATGAACGAGAGAAGATCAGCAAGTACTTAGATCTAGCTCACAAGGTTGGTGCTATGTGGAATGAGTCGACAGTGACAGGTGACAGGACATTAGTGCACGGACTAATTGCGAAGAGCTTTCACCAACACCCAGAGAAGCTTGCTAAGCTCCTGGGTGAAGTCTGATACATAAGGCAACACTTTTGGATACGGCAAGTATTGGGAGGAGGTTCCCCTGACCGCCATTATATATGTATTTTAATAAATATTTGATTAAAAATACCTGTGTAAAATATGTAAAATATATACAGCTATCAGTGATACACAGCTATCAGTGACACTTCAGGTCACAAAATAAGTACTGAATCTATTTACAATTCAGGTATAGCAAAATAACAAAAGATTTGTGATTTGAATCCAGAATAAAATACAGATGAACTGAGAACCTCCTCCTTTTATAATGTCGGCAAAATTGAGACCAACGCCACAGTAGGGATGACAAATAGTCTGTCCACACAGTAGATCATAAATTCATTTCGCTCCTCTCAGTTACACTGTGGTCTGTGATTTAGGTTTATTCAATTGTGTGAAATTTGAATAACGGCTTGAATAGTCAGTCCACGTGTAGCGAACAGAATGCTTCATAATTTAAGTATCATCATCATTTCAGTCAAAACATGTCCACTGCTGGACATAAGCCTCCCCCAAGGATGTCCACAAAGGCTGGTCCTGGGCCGCCCGTATTCATCGTATAATAAATCGTGTAATTTAAGTATAATATAACCATATTAATTATACCCTCCATGTAACTGGAGGAGGCCCACATCAGCGGTGGGTGATATATGTGCCGAGGAGTAGTGGTAGAATAACCACAGTGTCACCGCATTCCATTCTGAGGGTATCGTTAGAGTCAAAAAAAGGAAATGAAACGGCCTATAACCTAGCCGCAAGAGAAGGAAAACTTGATACGAAATCACGTGCGAACCCGTCTGGCCAGCGAAGTACAGTAGGCTTATTTCCCTCCATGGACTTGGAGGAGGTCCGACTCAGCATTGAGTCATCTATGGACTAAAAAGTAGAATGGTTACATGTATACCGACTGCCTCGTTGGTCTAGTGGTCAGATGTGCCGCCTTTGGATCAACGGGTCCCGGGTTCGATTCCGGGGTCGGGCCAGTGTCTTTGTCTAAACCAGAGGCACTGGCTCGGAGTCTGGGTGTCATTTCTATCTATAATATGTATATATTTACAAAAAAAAATGTATATAAGTAGTTTATCATCCATCTCGTTACCATAACACAAGCATTAAGTTGCTTAACTTGGGACGAGATGGCGTTGTGTGAAATGTCCAAGGATATTTATTTATACCTTTTGCACTACAGGTCCACGCGAGCGAAGCCGCATGCAGCAGTAGTACAACAGTAGACACAAAACCGCAGTGGCAATAAAAAATACTACAATTTAATAAAAAAATCAATCTTTATATGCACAGACAAGTCCTAAATCAAGGCGTAGACATTGCGGTTCCAATGACACTTACGAAATATACAGCTCCTCGAGATTGTACCAAACCAATATTTTATGAGTGCTGTCGTGACTGGAGCCGAGAGCACCTGAATTATTCAAGTCACCTGCTTGCCAAGGCTTAAGAAACATGTCTAGCTTAAACTTGTTTCGACATCTAATCAATATAGTCACCATCATCATGGAACTAAAGACGTCCATTGCTGGACATAGGCCTCCCTCGAGGACATCGGTTTCCAGAGACCCTAATCAGGTCGTCGGTCCTCCTTGTGGAAGGCACTGCTTTGGCCATTGTCACCTAAGTTTGGCAATCCTGTGGGCTATATCGGTAACTCTGGTTCTCCTGCGTAACTCCTAATTTCTGATTCGCATATTCATGTCTCGCAGGGCAACTCCAAGCATAGGCCTCTTCTTTTTCAATTAGTACATCTAGACAATTTTGGTGTTATATTGAAATTAAACAAAATTGTTGTTGTCTTGACTAATTTACATTGTTTGAAATTATTAGAAAATAGTCAAAAAAGGCTTTATAAAAAATATTAAACCACAATAAAAGGCGATAAATTACTAACTAACGATAAATTATTATTTACGAGTTTTGCTTGTTTGTAACGTCACTTTTTTCATTGTAATGCGTTATTATACGACGTAGAAGTAATGAGAAAAATAAGACAAAGACAAATAATACGTCATCGCAGTAATACGCCGGCACTACGCCACTGTCTGCATTGTATGAAGACTACGTTATTGTTTTTATAGACGATTATTGTTCATGACTATTGTGCGGTGCTTATAGGCGGATGAATGGGTACCGCCGTTGTGGAATCTACCTATATACTAGACTAGCAGGGGAATTGTTTGCCTTCAAGTAATAATAATGATAATATTATAATTATTATTTGATAATTACTTATAACACAATTGTGCGACTAGTACGACGCAATATCTCAAGTGATAAATATAAAGATTGTTTTTTTATGTTTCCTTCTCTTCTTCACTAAATTTTCTTGCAATTTGTTGTACTTTCCTTCAGCCTCTTGAGTCTCAGGATGCAATGGGTTTGTGTTACTATGACACGGTAGGCGCAGTCGCGGGTTTGATTCCCGCACGGAAGAAATATTTGTACGACCTACAAGTATTTGTTCCGGGACTGGGTGTTTTCTATCTATAATATTATGTATTGACAAAAAAAATTTTATATAAGTAGTTTATCATCCATCTCGTTACCATAACACAAGCATTAAGTTGCTTAGCTAGATTTCTTTTATATCGCTTTTATACTAACAAATACGGATGATAAATCTGTAATAAACTATTATTATTATAACATAATTAAAAACGAAATAAATAGGGAACTACACCGAAATCCTTACTCAAATTATAATAATCGTTGTACATATTTTAATATTAAAACATAACACGTGACATGACGACTCTCATATCACCGCGCTACTTCGTATAACGCACAACCTATATACGGGATATGCGTATTATTATTTCGACGACATAATACGCGATGAGACCTCGTCGTGGAGAATCCGCTTCGTGGCCAGAAAATCTTTATTAATTCATGCCATAATGTGTAATGGAGTACTTTTCTCTCACCGCCAGTAAGGAAAATGCGTGTTCTACATTATGGGTGTTAAAAGATGACAAGATTTAGTCATCATCATTTCAGCCACAGACGACGTCCACTGCTTGACATAGGCCTATAGGCCTTTCACAAAGGCCGGTCCTGGGCCGCCAGCATCCATCGTTTTCCGGCGACCTTAAACAGGTCATCGGTCCACCGTGTGGCAGACCTACCAGCACTGCGCTTGGCAGAACACGGTCGCCACTCGAACACTTTTCTGCCCCATCGGCCGTCAGTCCTACGCGCTATTTGGCCTGCCCACTGCCACTTAAGTTTGGAAATCCTGAGGGCTATATTTCTAATTCGATCTCGCAGGGAAACTCCGAGCATAGCCCTCTCCATTGCCATTTGATGGCATAGTATATTAATTGACAAGTTGACGCCTTGTTGACGTAGGATTCATAAGACCTGCCTTTGGATCATGAGTCCCGATTCGATTTCTGGGTCGGGCACGGATCTTTGTAAGCCAAAGACACTCTTAGACGGTAATATTTGTGTTTCATTTGGTATTTTTGATGAAGAAATGTGTTGTTGATGATCTTTATGTAGCATTCAGGGGTAGCAAGTTGGATGAATGAATAATTTAAAAAATAAAGGTAATAAGCAAAGAAATCCACAGCTGTAGCTATTTTAAAATAAAAAAGGGAGGTTATCCCCATGTTGTCCCTTCTGCTGCCGTGGACATTGTCTTTATGTGCACTAGCGTTGTGTGACGCATTTAAAATTTTCTTGTTAGTTTTTCCAATTACGTCGAGACGTGGGAGGGTTGCGGTAAGCGCTGGTATTAAAGTTGGGCAATATCGTAGTTGGCTTATCTCATAGGGATCAACCAAAAACTGTATGCAATAAAACAAACTACATTTAAAGTTTAAAACCAAATAATGAATATTTAAACAACGAATATAAAAAGATAGATGAAAAGGTCGGAGGAATGACTGGCTTGTTGGTCCAGGTGGTGGATGTGCTGCCTTTGGATCGCAGGTTCGATTCCGGGGTGGAGCAAGTATCTTCTTGTAAACAAGACGTAAGCTCTGAGTTTGGGTGTCATTTGTGTTCGTGAATTATATGTTTTTTAGCCCCTTCATAAAGTATTATACCTGTACGCAGGGGCAGTAAATGAAAGCTCGACACATTGCTCCGACGCCCAATAGAAAATGGTAAAGATGATGATGGTGAAGGACCTCCCCTCCACCTTATGGAAAACCGCAGCTAAATCACCTCATCTTCTGGTGTATTCCTGCGCGTGGGTAAGGTCATCAGGGCTTTATCAGAGGAGACATGGTGTTGGCGTCTGAAGAAACCCAAGTTCCGTCTGCTGGCAGCGTGATGCTTTCACTGGTTTAGTGACACCATGAGCGTCTGGAGCCGCTTACCATCAGATGACCCGTAAGATTGAGCGCTACCATAGCAGTGTAAAAAGCAAGAAGGAATGAAGGCGTAATCAGCCACTGCCATCCAGTTTTCCATAAATTGTAGCTAGTTTTATTGCTTACTCCTTGCGTTTCGTTAATCTTACTACACCCTCAGGATGTAATGGGTTGATGACATGATTTATTCCGTATTGGTAACGAAATGGACATATCATAAATAAGATAGAAGTATCATACAAAATAATTCCCCAAGCTAAGCAAGCATTAATAACTCCAATCCGCTTAATATTGCTGGTTCGTTTGCTGCGGCAAATATCATATTTCCTCTCACGTACCACACAGACGTTATTAAGAACATGAAAAACGTGTGATATTAACTTTCTTATGTTTACTTGTCTTGTGGTAAATGTTGTTGGCAAAGTTCAAATTTGGACTTGAATCAAATTATCTTTGTCATCTGGCGAACTTTTTTTCACTATGGTGTTTATTATGTAAATCAGACCTTTAATGGGAATAAAACAACTATAGAGTTTCTTGCCGGCTATTTTCTGTAGAACGGCATTCCGATCCGGTGGTAGTTTCATGAAGAATGTGGGACCATAAGTGGGACCATAAGACTCAAGGGTTGTGGGAGACCAAAAGAGATGGATGGATTGTATAAATGACAACCAATATTTCAGTTTAATCAAATACGGTTTAATGATTATGCAAAAAATATCAAATACAAATACCGTAATTATCTTTGAATGCATAGTGTTGTAATGTTTATTACCGCATAACTCCGTCATATAAAAAACTAAATTATTCAAATTGTATTTTTGGATCAAGACTGTAAAGTTTTATTGAAATCTGAAAAATGTTGTGTATTTCGTCAATTTTTTTGTGTACTTGTATACAGGTAGGACATTGAGCCACGCGAGCGAAGACACAGGCAACAGCTAGTGTCTTATGAAACTTATTTAACCCAAATTGTATGAATACAATAAATATGAATTAGCCAAATCGTCGTTTCAGCCCATAAATGACCCACTACTGAGTCGGGCCTCCACTAAATTGATAGAGGAAAATTGCCTACTGCGCCACGCTGGCAAGACGGGTTGGCACAGGGTTTGAATCAAGTTTTTCTTCCCTTGGGGCTCTTGGGGTGATCTGCCTCTTGCGTTCTTTTAGTCGCCTCTTACGACGCCCTAAAGATGGTATGGGTTGGTGACATTGTGTATTCTAAATCCATCACCACACATACCGCTAAATAAACAGTCAAAAGTAGTGAATATGAAACTAGGGTGGTAAACTTACTGTTGGAGAGTGGAGGTTTCCACAGTTGTAATAAACAGTATTTTTCAAACGACGGTTTAACATGTACCGCGGGGGCTATTCACAAACATGTAATTCACGAGCACACACGCATTTAATTATGTTAAAGCGAGCTCAACGTTCGGAATGTTAGGTAAACGATACTCGACCTCCACACTTTTCGAGGACTCTCAGATTCTCAGCGTCAGGAGGCTGTTAGACAGATTATATCGGAAACTAACCGCGAAGACATGACTAAGTAATTGAATTGAATTTTATAGGTATCACCACCCCATTCCATCCTGAGGGCGTCGTAAAAGCCGACAAAAGAAAATAACAAGAGCGATAACCTAGCCACAAGAGAAGGAAAACTGGTTACAAACCCTGTGCCAAGTAGTTTAGTCGACAAGTTGAAAATGGTACAAAATAGAGATACTGCTCTTAAAATTATGTGCGATAGCTCATTGGATCTGGAATGACGCCTAGAAAAATGTGCCAAAAGCGTGTATTTATTAGGTACACATAAAAAATTGCAAAAGTTATAAACAATTAAAGATGAAAGAAATGGCATTTCGTTTTTTTTTCAATATTACATAAACTATTAATATTGAAGAAAATTCAAAAAAATATTCTGAAAGAGAAGGGAGTTTCCAATAAAAAACTCCTAAGTCCCGGAACTATATCTCCATTATTTATACTCTTTCTGAAAGAAGACTGGCGAGAATGGACCCACTTGATTTAAAAATAAAGGAGGCGTCGTTCACTTGCAAGTCTTTACGAATTTAAATTACGAACTTGATAAAGGATTATTTAAAAAATATTAAGTTTTTAGCTCATAGGAATTAAAAGTTACAAATAAATTAAATCTAATAAAAATAAGTTGTCATGCAATTTACGAACGCATCGCGTGTCTCTGATTGCATTCCAACCTTCATAATTAAAAAAAATCATCACCTACTTACACTTGTGAACGTTCACGTTTGGCGGTTTTTCTTTTCTTGTTTTACTTAAAACGTAAAGTAAAAAAAAAATAACAAAACTGAATATGCAAAAATACACATTTTTAATAAATAATAATTACAACGCTAACATGTTTAATTGCTAACCTTTGTTATGCGAACGTAAATTGGAACGTTTGCTATTTGAGACTGCTGTCAGTCTGTGTGATGTCATTATTGTCATTCCATCGTTTGTTTTTAACGTCTGTCACCTGGTCACTTGTGTGTGATGACGTGACAGGTAATGTCATTGCCATACATTTTGTACTTGGCGTTTGGCGGGAACGCTAACAGAAAAGTCTTGCTCGCTGCGATTAATCTAGGCTATGCTTAAAGACATCATTCATCTATAGTTTTACCTACCACCAAGTCCCTAGTTCACAAATATTTTCATCTATAAGATTTTTAGGTTATAATCTTCTACCTCGCATAACTTTTTTCTCCTAACTTATAAAAATGACTATGCATTTGCATTTTTGCTAGTTTTGTATAGATCTAGAAGTAGTACTAAGTTTCAATAATGTACGGTTCTAATATCAGTGGGTCCCAATTTACATACAAGTTCGCCATTCTTCTTTCTTAAATATTATTAGTTTATGAAATTATTGGCAAAAATCGAAATGCCATTTCTTTCATCTTTAATTGTTTATAACTTTTGCAATTTTTATGTGTACCTAATAAATACACGCTTTTGGCACATTTTTCTAGGCGTCATTCCAGATCCAATGAGCTATCGCACATAATTTTAAGAGCAGTATCTCTATTTTGTACCATTTTCAACTTGTCGACTAGACTAAACCCGTCTTGCCAACGTGGCACAGTAGGCTAATTTCCCTCCATGAATTTGGAGGAGGCCCGTCTCAGTAGTGAGTCACGTGTGGACTGAATGGTAGTAGTAGGAATTAGATTCCTTTTTAATGATGTAACATTTCAGATTACACAATGTTTTGTTTTATTACTGCAACTCAATAATATGCATACTGAATAATTGGATATGGTACACAAATACACTTGCCCGATTCGAACCACGGACTCCTCATCCAAAGGCAACAATCCACCCCTAGACCAACCAGACAGTCAAGTTCATAATATGAAGTAAAAATCTGGAGCCATCTGAATGTACTCGAGAGCTCTGTCCGTAATTTCCCTTGGGACCTCACAACCCTGTCGCTGGCGTGGGTGGAAACTGTTATCCTAAGAATATCATAACCACAGGATACATTTTTATTTTATGTACCTACTACAGAGACGGGCCTCCTGGTAGTTCATGGGGGGAAATTATTCTACCGTGCCACGATAGCTTTCCTCCACTTTCTTTAGTCGCCTCTTACGATACCCTCGGGATGGTATGGGTTAGTGGCTAATGTAGATATTTTGTCTTGTACTTTCCCTCAGTTAGCTCCTTGAACACGCTCCGCATGGAATGTGGTGATACCATGTATATTCTAAATTCGTCACGGTTTCTCACTTTGAGTTGAATTAGTAATGTGAACTAGTTAAAAAGCCTTGGGTGCATTGATGTAGTCCGTATGGCATGGCTTTGCAATATTAAGTGCGCACGTGTGTTTTCCCTTGGTAAAGGAAAATACCTACTTGAGAGCCATTGGTTTTAGATTCTATTTATACCTTCTATTTATTTAAACCTGTATTGCGCAGGCAGTTTATACACATGTAATTCACGAACACAAATGACACCTGGGCTCGGACCAAGTGCCTCTAGTTTACACAAAGAGATTTGCCCGACTCAGGAATCGAACCCGGGATCCGTTGATCCAAAGGCGGCACATTGCATATGTCCTCCTTTTTTGAAGTGGATTAAAATGGGCATGCGGTTCTCTTATTATTTTTACATCGGCTTTCTGCTAGTTAGAGCCCCGCCAAAATTGGCATTGATATAGTCTGCTATTTTGCCGACAGCTATTTTGATATTATATTTATTACAACAATAAATTTCAATTTTATTTGCATGTTTGTAGCCAAAAAATATTTCTTTTCACTTAGGAAATGCATATCTCTGGTGTGGGACTCCAGCTCTTCATGATTACCCACTAATAGACCCCCTTACATGTGTGGGCATCACAGGTTCGCTACAGTCTACTGTGGCGCCCCGCGTGGGTACTCAAACTGCACAGCATATGCTGTAAAAATCTTAATTAAAAAAACATACAGGCGAATTGAGAAACTCATCCTTTTTGCACTTGGTTAAAAAAATATATATTTTATCTATTGACACTGTGTTTCTTGTTTCATTAAAATTAAATATATTCCAGTATAAAACTGTATCTTTATAATTTACACGGAACAGGTGTCTCGGCGTTAATTTAACTTTTACGGCGTCGAGAATCAAACCTGCGACAGCACAAATAAATATCGACATTTTATGGCTCGAACGTTAGCGTCACGATGTATCGACAGATCAAATTTATGGGGGGACTAGCTTCCGTCCGTGACTTCACCTGTGATTTAGAACCATGTCAATGTATACGCTTTTATAAAAAACAACTGTAACTGTACTTATAATAATGCAACTTAGAGAATTTCCTCGCAATACCTTTAAAAAAGACGGTCAAGCAAGACAAAACTACAAAAAAACGTATTACCGCATTGCTGATTATGTGAACGACACAGCTGCTTGGGACTAAGCTGTTCAGTGCCAGTATTTTATGTTTATATTTATGTTATTGTACATATTTATAAGAAATAGGACCGCAATGAAAAAAAATTTACAAGCCCTCTGAGTTTCGTGCGAGTTCTTCTCAGCAGTGGTCGCATTCCGAACTGGTGGTAGAAAGAAGGTCTACTTTTTTATTAAATAATATCATTATGAATAATTAGTTGACTTTTTGTAAGTGTCCATCGTGACCCAAACAAAATAAATGATAGTCAGTCCAATTTGTTGTTTTACGATTACTGCGCAGCTCCCTTGGATGGTAGCGTGATTATAAATAGCCAAAAAAAAACAAAGTTTACGAACTACAAAACCGCTATTATACATTTAAACGGCTAATCTGATTTGGATAAAACATGTCTTAGAACTATTGCATCACAATCGACGCACTTGTTTAGCAGCTACTATTTATTTATTTAAACACACACCAACTGCATAATTACCTAATTACAATTCATTGGAATATACGGTCTAAAATAATGTATCACAGCAATTATACAAATTATAGGCATGCTATAGCATAGTAATAGTTGCATTAATGAGACAATAAAATTAATAATAAATTAAAGAAAAGAGTTACAATATATAATATATCTATGGTTATAATATACAGGGTTGATACGACACAGGGGCATTTTTTTTAACTGCCTGTACTTGGTATCTGTACCAAAAATCAATTAAATTGGAGCAATAGTTTAGCCGCAAATGATTTTTAAATATTTGCCTCAATTGAACATGATGTATCATTCCTAACAGATGTCTATGCCTAACGCATCGTTTATTAACCTTAGGGACTGTCCATTAATCACGTGATGTTTTTTTAACATACTACCTACTCTAAGGGCCTCCGCGCATTATGCGGCCAGGCCGCGCGGCCAAGTCGCTGCGGCCAACTAATTCTTCTACGATGTATATAGCTACGCGCATTACGCGGCCAACGAAAAACATCGCGTCACATACGTGGCCTATTGGCCGCCGCGACCAATCCGCGCATTATGCGGCCAGGCCGCGCGACTTGCCGTCGAAATGCGCGGGGGCCCTAATACTAGTATAACAAATGTGCCTCCTTCTCTTTCTAATTCTTACAGATTTATGAGAGGTTGACAGCGACATGACATATCATTAGTCAAGTGTCACCGCCCTTTATATTCCAGTTGAAGGTATTTGATTCCGCCTTTCCACTCAGATGAGCGGAACAATCGCAAGGAAATGAAGAGATGAATAATATTAATTCATTCCGAGTCGAGAGACTAGTGAGCCTTCAATTGGGGCCATCAAATGAGCTGTTATTGAGTGGAGACCGCGACATGGTAAGCGTAATCACCTCGTCTCTCTGCTGGATGGGGAGACTGTTTGCGAAAGACTGCGATGATGACGAAATATGGATGCGTCAAGTTGAGCACTACCTATAGACCGTAAATGTTATGTTGAGTTATGTTTGTTGAGTTTGATACTTATTAGATAGGTATAAAATGGATTATTATTTATTTTTTGAACAATTTAGTTCGGTTTCTGACTAGGAGTTTTAATATTTCAAGAAGTTTAAGACGCAGGTGTAGTTCGCTTAAATTTTTATATGTAATCACCTTCATTTCAGCCAAAATATGTCCACTGCTGGATATAGCTCACCCCCAAGGGTTTCCACAAAGGCCGGTCCTGGGCCACCAGCATCCATAGCTCACCAGCGACCTTAACCAGGTCGTCGGTCCACCGTGTGGGAGGCCTACAGGACTGCGTTTTCCGGAACGCGGTCGCCACTCGAGGACTTTCTGCCCCATTGAGCGTCAGTCCTGCGAGTTAAGTGACCTGCCCATTGCCACTTAAGTTTGGCAATTCGATCTGTTTGGTTTTATATGTATTATTTCATTTTATATATTATCATATAGTTTCTATTATGACAATAAAGGCATACCTGGAAAAAATATCTTGTAATTTGCCGCCATTTTCACGGTAGCTACATTTTTATGTTCAAAACAAATTTTAAAACGCCACTTTAATTGCCCCAAACGTCACTCTACTCAAGATAAGTACGGCTCTAGTCTATTTTGTCCGAGATGGATGGTTCTCCAGTGAATGAAGACACTGGTTTGTCGTACCAAACAATAATTAATGATGCGAAGTCTCCGGTCTCCAGCCTTTTAGAATAAATAGTTAATTGCTTGATAGAAAGCCGTCTTTAAATATTCAACAGATTCACAAAGAAATCAGATTTAAAAATGGAATTTTTAAAGCAGCACTATGCTTGAGGTTTATGCAAATATGAGAACTGAATCCCGCCTGAAAGGGGAAAATTGACCTTCTGTGCTAAAAGAGCCGCTATAGGATTTCCCGTCAAGTTTGGAAGATTTTCCACAACAGCTGTCATTATTTTAACATGTAACAGATTCTAGAGTCGTAATTATAGACGTCTTGCTTGCCTGAGGAGGGCTTCCACCAGAATACTAGAGATTAATCATGCTGAACAACCCATTGAAATGAATTTTTATTCTGTTCCTGCGCGTAAATAAATTAAGTAGAGATATTTTTCTTTGTTTTAGGTTAATTGGTATTTTTAAGTGTTTGTCCATTTGTTATGTTCTCAGTAGGTAAGTACAGAAAACAACAATTAAGTAGGGATATATCGGGCAACATAAGGTGTTGACAGCCGAAGGAACCCACATAAAATATTTGCTAATATGTCGTCATGCTGGAAACAACAGAATATTATTTCCATTATTTCAGCAACTCGAGGACTTTTCTGCCCCAGTGATATAATAAGTCTCAAAATACTGCAACATCCACATTTATGCCAAATATCCATTTTTATAAAATATCCTTATCCCCACCATCTGTGTATTTCTTTCCGTAACATGACAAAGGCTGACAATAACCGATAATTCTCAAAAAGGTTATCCCAAGCACACATCGGTTCTTCCTTGCCAAATATTTTTATTATCCTAACCTAACTCTAACCTAACCCTTTGGCATTATCATTCGCGATGGCTCCTTTGTTGCCTTTAAGATTAAAGGCTTTAACATATTCCAGTCGGTTAAGCAGTGAAAGGGGAGAATAGGAAAGTGGTTATCTAAGGCTGTTTTTAAGAAAAAGCATCGCGGTAAATGTACTTATGCTCTTTGAACGTTTATCACAGTTAAAATAAATTGATTAAAGCTATTCCATTACTGTAGGTTTATTCCGTGTGGTAACGGATTTAGAATAAATAGTGTCGCCACCCCATTTCATCCTGAGGGTGTCGTAAAAGCCGACAAATGGAAATGATACGGCTGAAAACCTTGAAGAGAAGGAAAACTTGATACGAAACCCTCTGCCAACGTGGCACAGTACCCTTAATGTAGTCGGAGGAGGCCCGACTCAGCAGTGGGTCATTTATGGGCTGAGAAGTAGTATCCTTGTCGGGTCCTTCGGTTTCATAAAATATGGTTGAGCTGGGGGATGGCTGACGCTTGGGTCATGCTCGTGATCGGTTGCCGCCAGTTGGGGCTGGTCATCCCTTAACTGCTATTGACATACCTACATAGCTTTGTATTGATCTCCTGGACACTTCTGTTGTGCAATATGTTACATTGTTCTCACATCTTAGCTTACTATAATTAAACACGAAATCAATGTAACTCAATCAGATGTTTGTAACAGAAAATATGATAAAAAGACTGTCCATGGAGTTTCTTGCCTGTTCCTTTCCATAGGATCTACTTTTTGGAACAAGCAACTAGCTTCCTCACTTCTCTTTCGACGTTTCAGAACACCTGTTAACTAGGTTCAATTGAAATAAATGATTTGAGTTTGAACAGTAGTAGTAGTTTTACAAAGATGCAAGGAGAAAGTCTTAGCGGAAAGTTTGAGTAGCAACTCATCTGTAAGTTCTGTTCTTGCTTAGTTGGCGGATGGATGGATGACCTACATAGTATTCCATCATCATTATCATCATCATTATCACAATCATTAGCCTACTGAAAAGGAAATTCAGGAAATTAGCCTACTGTGCCACACTGGCCAGACGTGTCTTCTTTCTATAACAGTATTCCTAGGAACTAGTATTTAACAAAGCAAAAATTTGTCATTCATAAGTTTAAATATCTAATGATATAGCTGATAATTCCGATTAATTAACATTTTAAATGCCATTCGTATTTGACTATTTCGTTAATAATTGTTTTCAATACCGGCACATAATTAGAAACCAAAATAAAAACTTACAAGGCTGACGATGGTACTAAACAAGTACCTTAGTCTGCAGTTTGCAATAAGAAATGTCATAAAATGAGTTTTAAAGTTGATAAATAATGATATTACAAATAGGCTACTAACATAATATGAAGCTGTTTTGTAAAAATCAAAATGTTTTGTATTCGAATAAATTCTTGCGAATGCGTTCAAATAGTCAAACGTTAAAATTAAACATAACTTATAATCTAGTTTTTACTACCGGTTCAGAATGCTATTCCACAGAGAAGAGACGGCAAGAAACTCCGATATCCGACCGAAAAGGCGGATAGTAACACTTAACAGTAAGCAAAAGTATATGAGAGTAAATACGATATCCATCTTCTTTCTAATCCGAATATATAGTCAGATTAACATCAAGACTGCATTAACATTCGTTTCCACGGTGATTTCCCCTAAATACCTTTTTCTTTCCTTTTTACGGCTTAAGAGCGCTTAGCTTAATCTCTCAAGACTTTTGTGTCGCTGTTAAAATGGGCGTTTTACAATAATCAAGAACATTTCATCCCACTTCTGAAGCTTCTTGGATTGTTAGGTGAATTTATTGACAAGAGTATATTAAACATACAAATAATCAACACAAGTTATAATTTTAGATCGAAAATGACGTGCGACATAGAAAGCAGGTACGTTGGCAGAAAATCTGGCAGTAAAAAGAGGAAAACTGGGGTACCACAGTAGACTTCCTCTATCGAAATTGGCGTTTTTGTGGAGTAAAAGAATAAATAACCATATATTCACAGGTCTTTTTGATAGGCATTATTTCAATTAATACAAAATACTGCAATTTTATTAATAGATCTTTCGAATCCGTAAAAAAAGACTAAAACAAGAATTTGATGATTAAAACAAAAGTTATGATATACATTGCACGCCCCGGCTTCGCACGGGTATTTAACAAAAAATACCAAAATCTGTTAAAGTTAGGCATATATTATAGCGTATGTATGTGTTATTCCGATGTATATGTTTTATTTTATTTTATACTAGTGGCCCGCCCTGGCTTCGCCCGTGCAAAGCGGGGGTGTGTTATACATATAAACCTTCCTCGTGAACCACTCTATCTAATAAAAAAAACCGCTTCAAAATCCGTTGCGTAGTTTTAAAGATTTAAGCATACATAGGGACGGACAGAAAACATCGACTTTGTTTTATACTATGTAGTGATTATTGTTAAGTTTCATCAAAATCCATTAAGTAGTTTTTGCGTGAAAGAGTAACAAACATAAATCCATAATACACATTTTAAGTTTATAATATAAGTAGGAAGTAGGATTCCGTCGTCGTCGTTACAGCCCATAAATGAGCCACTACTGGGTCGGGCCTCCTCCAAATTCATTCTCCAATTCTAAAGTAGGATTGACTTGCAAATTTTCACTGCGGTCGGCTCAGAGTCTAACGCGATGAGGTTAAATGCCAGTATTTATAATGGCATCTGACCTTTCGAGATCTAGTGGGACTACCGGTAATCACAATGACCAGCTTTTAATTTTCAGGCTACCTGCTTTGTGACTTAACTACCGAAGATGTAAGAATGGTAAGGATGATACAGAGGAGTTCAGATGTAATAAACGGTCCCCACCCAACAGTCAGCAAAGCCTACTGTTGCTTAACCCGTGGACTGCAACGTACACTAACCACTACTATCCTTAGTTCTACCACATGTTTAACATTTCACCGCTAAAAGTGTTATTGATGTCATGGCCAAAATTTTAAACCAACAAACTTTAGATAAAACAATGCGAGTGACGATGGACGAAACGCAGTACGGGAAAAACCTCAGTAAAACCTAATAAATATAATTTTCATGTATTCTGTCTGCTTACGGACCGTCTGGCTCTCCTAAATTCATTGGGCCCGGCACCAATCTAACCTAATTCGACTACTATTCAGCCCATATTATCACACTACTGAGGCGGGCTTCCTCCAAATGGGTATTTGAAAAAATAAAATGTTTATTTTTTATGTACCTATTTTGAAACTTAATTATTAATAAATATGGTTGATTGTCAGTTGTTTTCAGAAAGAACAACTGTTATTACTGTATGCATGACATACGAGACGCTCAACACATTGTAACATGACCCAACCCACGAATCGATGGCGGTGCCTGTCACATATCTTCCATAGCCGTGATTTTTTATTGTTAAACTTTTGTTATGCTTGACAAAATGTCGCACAATAATATCTCAGGGTTGGTATATGGCCATATTTACATCCACACGCGACTCTGCCGACTTTTAGAATCTATCTATCAGCCAGAGAAATCCACTATTGAACTCCCTGCGACCTTCACAATGCCAACGGTCATAAGCCCAAACGGCCATCCGTTCTTGGGGTACGTGGCCTGCCCATTGTCACTTCAGCTGTGCAATCCTTCTAGCTATGTCGGTTCTTCTAAGGATATCCTCATTTCTGATTAACTCCGAGCATAGTTGTAATGACGACCTGGTTAAGGTCGCCGGAAAGCAGTGGATGCGGGCGGCCCGGGACCGGCCTTTGTGGAAATCCTTGGGGGAGGCCTATGTCCAGCAGTGGACGTCTTTTTACTTAAATGATGATGATGATGATGATAGCTGTAATGACTGCCTCGCTGATTTAGAGGTTGGATGTGCCGCCTTTGGATCACGGGGTCCCGGGTTCGATTCCAGAGCCGGGCAAGTGTGTTTGTGTTAACCAGAGGCACTTGCTCCGAGTCTGGGTGTCATTTGTGTTCGTGAATTACATGTTTGTTATCTGACCCCGCGATACTTATTCCGCACATAGCTCTCCCCATCGCAAGTTGAGTACTTTAACAATATCGCAGTCGAGTAACATCAGCCTCCAACTGGGGAATAATGACCTTGATAGCGCAAGGAACCCACTTCCCTCTACTTCTAGCCTCATGCTATCACTTTTACAGAGTCACGTGTGACACGTGTGTGGTGCTTCTGATGTTGTAAATGTCCATAAGCAATGGGAATCGCTTGAGGGTGCTAGTGGATGATGTCAGCGTGGTGACGGATAGATACACAAAGTCCCCAACCCATAGCATCTTGGCGACTGAAAAAACGCAAGAAGCAGATCACCTAGCCCCAAGAGAAGGAAAACTTGATACAAAAACTGTGCCAACCGGTGTTGCCAGCGTGGCATAGCAGACTAATTTTCCCCCATGAATTTGGGGGGAAATTGGCCTGACCCAGTAGTGGGTAATTTATGGGCTGAAACGACGACCTAAGTGGAATCAAAAAGAGGCTTCTCTGAAAATTTGAGAAAAGACGATCCGACTGGAATCAAAAAGAACTACCGAAAAAGCGAACAAAATTCACGAAATCACTGTTTAATTTAGGACTTAAAATGTAAACATTTTGTTCGAGCAGAACATCCATTTAACAGCAATATATGTAAGGGATACGAGCTAAGTCCCATAGGCAATCAACTGGTTATTAGGACCAGTGATGATAGCCTTAATGACATTATTGTGTAATCAAAGCCTGTAAGATGTATTCAAACTCAAATAATTTATTTCAATTTAACCTATTTACAAGTGTTTTTGAAAGGTTGAAAGTGAAGTTAGGAAACTAGTTGCTTATTTCAAAACGTAGATCCTATGGAGAAGAACAGGCAAGAAACTCCATGGACACTCTTCTTATCATATTTACTGTTTATACATCTGATTGTGTTATATTGATTTCGTGTTTAAGTATAAAATAAATAAATAATTATCCTTGGACATTTCACACAACGCCATCTCGTCCCAAGTTAAGCAACTTAATGCTTGTGTTATGGTAACGAGATGGATGATAAACTATTTATATAATTTTTTTTTGTAAATACATACATATTATAGATAGAAATGACACCCAGCCTCCGAGCCAGTGCCTCTGGTTTTAGACAAAGACACTTGCCCGGCCCCGGAATCGAACCCGGGACCCTGTGATCCAAAGGCGGCACATCCAACCTCTAGACCAACAATATAGCACAACAGTTATGTATGTCAATAGCAGTTAAGAGATGACCGGCACCAACTGGCGGTACCCGATCACAAGCATGATGCATGTGTCAGCCATCCTTCAGATCAACCATATTTTAGGGAACCAAATGACCCGACACCACCAGTATGACTTTTAAGCGAGCATGACGTCATGACATACATTGGTTTGTTACCCGATATCTGTTTGGGAGAGTCTGTTATTCAAGTATTTGTTACACGTTTTGCTCTCGCCATTTCCCAATTTCGTTTAAGTCATCACCAGACTAAGCTTAACAAGTGTCTAAGAGCGATTGTGGGCAACCCTCAACGAACAGTCTAGTGGAACTTCCAGTAATCTATTTGGTTTAGTGAGCTGAAGGTGCACTCCAAAGCACGAAGACCAGGTGGTAATATATTCTAGACTATTATTATATATCGACTAGTGTAGTGTAGCGTGTTTCTCTAATCTGGCGAACTTGCTCTCACTACGCTGTCTAGTGATTTTTCTAAAAAAGACAGATATTTTAAAAAAGCAACTACAGATTTTCATTACGGCTGTTTTCTGTAGAGCAACATTCCGGTGGTATTTTCAGTATGAATGAGACCAAAAGAGATGGATTGTGAGAATGGGGAAATGTGTATGAAAAATGTGGATGTAGATATCGATAGGAGTGTATGGAGACTACTATCTAGCGTGGGACAAGGGAAGATGATAATGGTAATTTTAGATATGACGATTTAATAGAGTTTTGTAATCAAACCTACGTAAATAAAGTTCCATTTCATTATAATGGAGTAGTCCCGATTTACTTATAGGCTATGATAACGTACTTTGTAAAGTAAATTGTTTACCCACATACATCGTTATGAGTCTGTGTATGCGAACTATGTCCAAAATGTGGTCTGGCAAACTTTCGGGTCCCTATCAATACTCGTTATAGCCCGTAACTCATATATGCGCGGTTCTAAATGAGGGAACAATGCGGGCTCTGTTGCCAATTTCTGTGTACAAAACTTTACCTAACATACGTGATATCAGTAGCATAAAATAATCTGAAATATTTCAATGTTTAAAATTAAGCATTTCAACTCACAAAGACAAAAGTCTTCAACCAATGTGTGTTGCCAGTGATGACATATGAAACAGAGACGTGGTCGCTCACTATGGGCTCCATCAGAAGGCTCAAAGTCACCCAAAGGGCAATGGAGAGGGCTATGCTCGCAGTTTCCCTGCGAGATCTAATCAGAAATGAGGAGATACGGAGGAAAACCAGGGTCACCGACATAGCCCACCGAATTGCCAAACTTAAGTGGCATTGTCAGGGCACATAGCTCGCAGGACCGGCGCCCGATGGGGCAGAAAAGTCCTCGAGTGGCGACCGCGTTCCGGAAGGCGCAGTGCTGGTAGGCCTCCTACACGGTGGACCGACGACCTGGTTAAAGTGGTTCCGGTGGGAAAGCAGTGGATGCGGGCGGCCCAGGACCGGCCTTTATGGAGATCCTGGGGGGGGTTATGTCCAGCAGTGGAAGTCTTTTGGCTGAAATGATGATGATGATTTGAACTCATATTCAATGCTATTGAATTCATTTGACGCTATTGACAAATTTATCTCACTTAAGTGAGATAAATTTGTCTTAACCTGGAAACTGGAAGGAATACCACTCCACGGAGAAGAGCCTTGACACTCGGTGTTGGCACTCCCTCCATACAATTGGAGGAGGCCCGACTCAGCAGTGAGTCATGTTTGCACTGACTAGTAGTAGTTGGTATGTTAAATAATAAACCTAACAAATTATGGTGGTAGATACAGTTGGCATCCGTGTAATCATGCCCCCCTCGGAGTTTGGGGCTTCACTAAACGAGGCGGGCCAAGGCCCCCATAGTCGCTCAGCATGCTCTCCCATCGGGAAGGGAATCCCGTGAACCTGATTCAGTCGGTTTTGGTGGGTTGGTCATGGTGCAAGTTTTTATCAATTTTGTAGCAGTTAATCCATCTCGTCTCAAGCTAAGCAACTTAATGCTTGTGTTATGGTAACGAGATGGATGATAAACTAAATAAATACATTTTTTTTGTAAATACATACATATTATAGATAGAAATGACACCCAGACTCCGAGCCAGTGCCTCTGGTTTAGACAAAGACACTTGCCCGACCCGGGAATCGAACCCGGGACCCGTTGATCCAAAGGCGGCACATCTAACCACTAGACCAACTTTATCAAAATCGGTTCAGCCGTTTTAAGGTCTTGGTTAGGTATTTTCTTGTTGTATCAGACCACTATTACCTCCACTCAACCCATAGATTAGCCACTGTTGACTCGGACTTCCTCCAGTTACATGGAAGGTAATCATCTTACTGTGCCACGCTGGCCAGACGCACTGGTGTTGCAGCTAGTTTATGAGCGTTCTCGTTTCCATTTGTCGGCTCATATGACACCCACATGATGGAACGGGTGTGGTCCTGTGTATTCTAAGTCCGTGAAAACCCGTTATGTATGCTTAAATATGTATATCCGATACTTATATCTATACTGATTGAGCATAATGTTTTACTTAAGTGTGTTCTCCTTTCGTAAAATTAGTTTCAAAGCTAAAAACCATAAATTCTCATTATCTTGTGAAGAATTTCCTTTACACCGTTCATAAAAACAGCAGGACTCGCACAATAGTAGAAACTACTCCAGTTGGCGTTATCTCTAGAGGTCTGAAATACTTTATCGATATTGCCAAGTGTCGTTAGAACTTCCCCTACGCTTTGACAAGATTACTTTAATTTAAACGGCAATAGAATAAGATATATTCGATCGACTGCGCAGCATGTCGCGGTTTCGATCCCCGCACGGAAGAAATATTTGTACGACCTACAAGTATTTGTTTCGGGTCCGGGTGATTTCTATATACAGGGTGGTCAAAAAGTCGTGGATCAAACGCAACCAGCGGTTAGATGGGGTTATCAGCAGCAAAAAATTGTTCTACGGGAGGTCCCTAAGGTCAACCCCTGCAAAGTTATAATTGATTTAGTGTTTTTATGAGAAATTGTCCTTTTTTTACTAAAACTTGATAAAATTCCACAAAATCTACACACTGTATCTTTTTAAAAATTTTCAATAGATTGGTACTGATGAGCCCTTCCGTTAGACATGCTATTTATGGTAGTTTATTGGGTGTGTTAAACACAGTGGGGTCCGAAGTAAGTAACAAGTTTTGATTTAAGAATTATTGCTTTCGTAAAACTTAATATTATCTTCAACACACCCAATAAACTACCATAAATAGCATGTCTAACGAAAGGACTCATCAGTACCAATCTAGTGAAAATTATAAAAAAGATACAGGATGTAGATTTTTTCGAATTTTATCAAGTTTTAGTAAAAAAAAGACAATTTCTCATAAAAACACAAAATCTATTGTAACTCTGCAGGGGTTGACCCTAAGGACCTCCCGTAGAACAATTTTTTGCTGCTGATGGCCCCATCTAACCGCTGTTTTCGTTTGATCCACGACTTTTTGACCACCCTGTATAATATGCATGTATTTACAAAAAAAAATGTATTTAAGTAGTTTATCATCCATCTCGTTACCATAACACAAGCATTAAGTTGCTTAGCTTGGGACGAGATGGCGTCAAATGTCCAAGAATATTAAAAAAAATATATTATATTGGCAACTAACCGCGAAGACATGACATGAAATGTCCAAGGATATTAATATGATTTCATAAAAAAACATAGGATTTAGAATACACAGTGTCACCAACCCATACCATCCCGAGGGTGTCGTAAGAGGCGACTAAAAGAACGCAAGAGGCAGATCACCTAGCCGCAAAAGAAGGAAAACTTGATACAAGCCTTGTGCCAACCCGTCTTGTCACCGAAGCACTGTAGGCAATTTCCCTCCATGAATTTGGAGGAGGCCCGACTCAGTAGTGGGTCACTCATGGGCCGAAACGACGGAGACTGTTGAGTCAAGATTCCTCCAAGTTCATGGAGGGAAAATAGTACACTGTGCCACGCCGGCCAGATAAGACTAGATTAAGACTAGACTGTATTTAGTCATTTTTTATTGCACCGTCCCATTCCATCTTATGGGTGTCGCATGAGCTGACAAAAAAAATGAAACGCTGTAAAGACACAAAAGAGGGAAAATTTGATACGAAACAACAGTGGGTTATTTATGGCCTGAATATCCCTCCCTACCCTCCAGATGCGATAGGTCACCCGGGTTGTGGCGTATTTAAAATACGTAATGTTACCAACCAACCGTAATAAGGAAGGCATAAAATATATCGGCTAGGTAAAAAATACCTGTTTAATCCGCCTAGTTATCATAGTAATTACTAATGGATATACCTGTAACTATTTTGTCCATGTGTTGACAAGTTATTTTTTTTAAAACGAATACCTGCACCTGTACCGCGGGGTCAGTTTACAAACATGTAATTCACGAACACAAATGAAACCCAGACTCAGAGCAAGTGCCTCTGGTTTAGACAAAGACACTTGCCCGACCCCGGAATCGAACCCGGGGCCCGTTGATCCAAAGGCGGCACATGTAACCCTTAGACCAACGGGGCAGTCAAAAACGTGTTTAAAATAGAAAATGTCACCAACCCATTCCATAGGTACTGAAAGTGTCATAAGGGATGACTAAATAAACACAACAGGCTAACAGCCAATGTGCAAGATGAGTTACTTGACACAGACCCTGTGCCAACCTGTCTGGCCAGCGTGGGTCATTTGTGGTCTAAGATGGTGATGATGATCTTACTATTATTATAAACGTGAAAGTTTGTAAGTATGGATGGATGGATGGATAGATGGATGGATGGATGGATGTTTGTTACTCTTTCACGTAAAAACGACTGAATAGATTTTAATGAAACTTTACAATAATATGGCTTATACATCAGAATAACACATAGGCTACAAGTTATAAAGATATTATGTGAATTACAACAATATAAACAAGTCGAATTCAAAATTTCTAATTGTTAAATTTTCGACCATATTAAACTATAGACAACATAACGTTTCGCTGGCAGTTGCGTTTTGTTAAAGTAGGTTTTATACGGACGGGATAAAAATCTCAGGTATCCTATGTCCAACTTTCTTTTTGTTTTAAATATATATAATGCGGAACAAAGTTCGCCGGGTCAGCTAGTAATAGATATTCTTCTTTCGCCGCCATATGCTCGTGAAATTGAAATTAATGACTGCCAAATCCATTTGGACAAAACAATTTAACTTCTACACAATACTATCTAAGTTTCCAGACAACTCAGTGTGGTGAATACAATGCAATTTCATTTTTAACTTCCAACGTGAATTATAGCTCCTACTCGTATAAGTTTGAGTTTCTATAAGTAGGCCTGCCTCTAACATTAAATCTCCTAAAGGTATGAACCGGTTTTGATCTAATTTATTTTTAACAGAAAGTTATGTCCGTTTTGGTACCACCCTGCTAATATTATACAACGTGAAAGTTTGTAAAATGTATGATTGTCACGCTTTAACGCAAAAACTACCGAATGGATTTTGATGAAACCTTACATTAATAGAGTTTATACATCAGAACAATACATAGGCTATAATTTATATAGGTAAATGTCTGACTATTTCTGTTAAATACCCGTACGAAGCCGGGGCAGGCCGCTAGTTTGTTTATATTTTCTACTACGTTGTATCTTTATTATTTTGTGATGCGGCTGAGCTAACCTTTGAAAACTTGATATACCTTTTTTGGACATACCTTTAAAGTGATGTGAATGTGACATATGCATGAGTTGGAGAAAAACTAAAAATGTTGGCAAAATACTAAACGCCGTTTTCTATGCGCGATTCTGTGACGAATTTAGAATACACAATATCGTCACCTCATTTCATCCTGAGGGTATCGTAAGAGCCGAAATCCTAGCCGCAAGAGAAGGAAAACTTGATACGAAACCCGATGCCAATCGTCTGGCCAGCGTGGCACAGTACGCTAGTTACTCCCCATGTAGCTAGAAGAGGCCCTACTAAGCCGAAACAATCGGCCTTTGGTCAACTGATAGCTTAAGTTAGTTCATGGATCTGCGACTTAAGTTAACTTGATTTACGAGTAAAGTTTCACCGCGATATTTTCAGTTGACGATCAGATATACCGACTTCCAAAGCCATTCCCACGTCGCAGTCCATTTAACACTGTCTTTAATGAAGTGAAGATAAGTGCCTGAATTCAGTAGGTATTTTATCTAGAGAGTTTGGCTTCAATCGACTGTTCACTGATTTAAGGTGAATGTTCCAGGGTAGCCCGCGAAATTCAAATTTTCTTAGTTTTTTTGCAATTTGTAGGTCAGTGCTAAGTTGTATGTTGATTAAAATGTTATTCGCGGCTGTAAGACATATGTCGTTATAGAATTATAATCATCAAAATCATCAATACAACCCTCCAAGCTCATAAAGGTGAAAGAAAAACTTTTTCAACGTCAAAGTCATACTTGCACCTTTATGAGCTTGGGGGGTTGTATTGATGAGTTTGATGATAATAACTCTGTAACTACATACGTCTTACAGCCGCTAATCAAATGTTCATCATCATACAACCTAGCACTGCCCTGCAAATTGCAAAAAACGTAAGAAAATTTGAATTTCGCGGGCTACCCTGGAGCATCCACCTTAAGTGGGATTATATTGATTTGAAACTGCAATTTCTATGTTTATTTTCAGCAGCAACGCTATGATAAAAAGGCACATGTTATTACGGCGATCGCCAACCCGCCTGCCCAGCGTGGCGATTGGGGCAAATCCATGGATATAAGTATCTATGGGTGGACTTGCAGCAGTGAACTTGTGTGGCTGATAGATATAACTTGTATCGGGGCTATTAAGAAATATGTAATTCACGAACACAAATTAAACCCAGTCGCAGAGCTAATGCCTGGATACTCGTACAAAGACACTTGCCCAACCTCGGAATCGAAACGGGAACCCATGATCCAAAGGCGACACATTTAACATTTAGACTAGAAGGAATACTAAGCTTAAATTGAACTTTGTGTGCAGTGAAGCATTTATATTAGACCATGTCATTAATTCGTTCCAAACTGAGGGTGTGACACGAGACAATTAAAAGAATTATGAGATTGGCAGAACATCCAGTAGGTTTCTGATCGCAGATTGAAACCCAGTACTGACGGTCCTCCTCCAATTATATAGAGGGATAAAATTCTCAATGTATAAATTTTCCCATTCTTATCGGCTCATACGACACTCTCAGGAGCGAATGGGGTGGTGATACTACATATTCTAAATATGTCCCCGCGTGGTCAATACATGATTAAAATAAGAGATTAAATAAAATTACAAAATTGGAATTTGAGCGAATATGCGAGTTAAATTTCATTAAACTCTTTCACTGGCAAAACTTAAACATTTCCATTGAAGTTCAAGAATCTGTCAGATGACAAAGTACTTAAGTTGAACTCAACCTGCCGACCCTTTGACACGGCTCGTAAACTTGTCGCAAAGAGCGTTGGTCTTGAGAGCGCTAATGTAATCAGTCACTTCCATTAATATATTAAAAACTAGTTTTGGAGATGGTTTGAAGAGTTGGAAGCTTGAAAAGCGGAGAAAACTTTAAGTAGCAAAAAAACAAGTTCTTACGTTTTTTTGTCATAAATCTGATGGTAAGCTGTTACCGAAGCCTATTGCTATTCAGCCCATAAAATACCCACTGCTGAGGCCTCCCATCACAGGGAGGGTAATTAGCCTACTGTGCCACGCTGGCCAGACGGGTTGGCTTAGAGTTTCATTTTAAGTTTTCTTTCTCTTGCGGCTAGATTTCGGCCGTGTGATTTCCATTTGTCGGCTTAGTTTTGTAAGCTACACTCTCATGGCGGAATGAGGTGCTGACACTTTGTATTCTAAATCCGTCACAACACGAACTACCGAAGCCAGTGTGCAATACCAGAAGTATCACTTACGCAAAGGTAATTATCTGATTAGACCAGCTGTTAGTTTTGACGCTACTGACAACTTGTAACGGCTGCTTTAAATGGTAGAACCGACGTCTTTACGTTCAATGTGAAGCACGGAACATGTCAGATACTACAAATGATGGCCACCCATCCAATATACATCAGAGTGTGTGGCTGGTTACTGAACCTAAAGTCGACTGCAATAAAATTGGTAAAAGCTAAATCTTACCTCCGCGTTGACAGTTGGCGGCATAACAATCTTCTTTTGCGGTGGAGATCGCAGAACCACATTCTCATCTCTTATTATAATCTGTGGCTCCATGGCGAGCAGTTTCTTCTTGCACTCCTGCATTTGGAGGCATTCCTTGTCTTTCCTCGACAGTACTGATTCGGAAGAGGCGTGTTTCGATAAACTGATTGACGTATTTTTACTTGACAACTTCAAACTGTCAACTGACGCTGTCATTTTCCCGCTCTCTTTGCCATTCGAGGACGCCATCTTGGTTTTAGAAATTTAATTACGATCGTAATTTTGAGGTTAGAGTTCTAACATAGAGTTAGTACTTTTCGTTCGACTTCTAATACACACTATTTTTACTACTTATGTCTAAATATATTATTTGCAATCAAGTTTTTTTTATTGTAGAGAGTAATTTCACAGATTTTTAAATTTACACTTATTTCACTATGTCTTATTTATTTGTAAAGTAGTATCTTCTAGTTTAGGAACATTCTGCGAAATAAACTAAACGTAATGCTGGAGAAATTTACTTGTGTAACTAGCTGGCCCAGATACGCTTTTCTGTTATTATTATGCTGATTTAATAATCCTTCATAAAATCTCAAATATTTTTTTTCCGTTATAATTATAAATATACAGAATTGATGTTTTATTAAATCGTTTGAAATTGAGATACCCAAAAATACTTTTGTGTAAATACATAAATAAAAATACCATTATGTACATATTAAGTATAGTGCTATAGGATATATATTCATGGTATAATATATACAAATTTTAAACTGAAACAAGTTACATACTTTTACTTACTACATAGACAAAACTAAATTAGTGCCTTTTTGCCATGTGGTGGCGGATTTAGAATACATATAATGTCACCACTTATTTCCCCCTTGAGGGTGTTGTAAGAGCCGACTCAACAGTGTCTCTTTATTGGCTGAGAAAAGACTTGGTTTGAGACTTAAAGGAATGATCAGAGCAAAATTAGGTCTCAGATATTCATGGCATATAGTATCCACTTACCATAAGGTAGGTTTTCGTCACTATTTGTGTAGTACGAGAATAAAATGTAAAAATATGTGATTTCTCCTAAAATAAATGTTCACGTTAGAGTGAGTCATGGCAGGGTTATTCAAATGAAATCTCCTATGTAAATATGCGGCCCTGGTACATTTATCAGCGATATCCCAAAACTTTTTGTAACTCTGCTCGATGTTTGGTCATTTGGAAAATGCAGAAATACAATTTATATATGATTATGATTATTTATATATACAATTTATATATATTATGGTCCGCAGCACAGAGAAATTAACCGGGGAAATCTTGGCGAATTCTCTGGTTGATTTCGAGGTGCCGCGTTTGACTGATGCAGTGGATGCTTGGAAAATGGCTTGTCCAAGCACGGAATTGCCCGCCTTCCCGGCCTCCCAGAGGCAGTGGGACGAGCCGCTTTGCAGATTGATACGGGAGAATTTATTAAATACGTCACTCAATCCTGCGGAGCGTGCTCGCCTGCTGGCTGTGGGGGAATGGGAGTCAGGCCTTTGGCTCCAGGCGCTGCCATCGCCCGGCATAGGCACTATGCTGGACGATGTTACGTTCCGGCTCTCTGCTAGTTTGCGCCTCGGTGCATCTTGCGTTGCCCCGCATCGTTGTCATTGCGGAGTAGCCGTCGACAGCCTCGGACACCATGGCCTATCGTGCTGTAAAAGCGCGGGCCGCATAGCCAGGCACGCCACCATCAATGATATCATCCGCCGTGCTCTTTCTACCGCCGGCGTACCAGCCGTATTGGAACCCAATGGTTTGGTACGTGACGATGGGAAGAGACCGGACGGTATGTCTTTGCTGCCCTGGAAGTTGGGTAGGCCTTTGGTGTGGGACGCAACTTGCGTCGACACCCTCGCGCCATCCCATCTTCCAGCCACGGCAGGCAGTGCCGGTGCGGCCGCTGCAGCAGCGGAGACCCTCAAACGGGGCAAATACAGGGCCAACATCACAGGAAATTATGAGTTTGCGCCGTTTGGGGTTGAAACGCTGGGGTCATGGGGTCCGAGTGCACATCTCCTATTCAGGGAGATCTCTAGGAGACTTGTCGACGCTACGCGTGACCAGAGGGCTGGACTTTTTTTGGGTCAACGCATTGCAATCGCAATTCAGCGGGGCAATGCTGCCAGCCTTCTGGGAACGTTCCCCGGTGACAGCGATGTGGAGGAATTTTTTGATGCTTAGTTTTACTGTAAATATGTACCTACATAGTTTTAGTTTATTTTATTGTTATTTTTTAAGTAGTTAGATTTCTCTTAATTTCTTTTATATTACAATATAATTAAAAAATATATAAGACATAAATAAGAAGGTTTTCCTCATTATATATGATTATAATAATATGCTCCGTAATGAGATTATCCGGCAGAGAACCAATCGACATAGCTCAGAGAATTAGCAGACTGAAGTGGCAGTGGGCTGGTCATATCTGTAGAAGAACCGACAACCGCTGGGGTAGACGAGTTCATGAGTGGAGACCGCGAATCGGCAAGCGTAGTATGGGACGGCCCTCTGCTAGATGGAGCAACGATCTGCGAAAGGTTGCGGGCAACAGCTGGATGCGTCAAGCTGAAGACAGGGCGCTATGGCGCTCTTTAGGGGAGGCCTATGTCCAGCAGTGGACTAATATGAGCTGATGATGATGATGATGATGATGATTTATATATACAGGGTGTCCCAAAAATAGTACGCCACAGCGACACTGGAAGAAGGCTACCACAAATCACTTTCACAAAAAAAAAATAGACTGAACTAAAAAATAAAATAAAAAAAATAATAAACATTAAGTAGGTGACGATTTTGTTACATAGAAAGAAAAAACTGGTAATGCTAACAAAACGCTTAATTGGAAAAATTTCATATCTCGAAATCCACAAGACTTTTCTGTAGCCATTTTTTTGTGGAGTAGACTTAGGGCTAGACTACTTCCAGTGTCGCTGTGGCGTGATATTTTTGGGACATCCTGTATAAGTAGGATATTTGCCCTCCATGTTGTTGGAGGAGGGCCGACACAGCAGTGGGTTATTTATAATCTGAATGGTAGTAGTAAGCGCATTGCTGATGAGTCTCCCGAAGTATTGGCTGACGAACTAGTTAAGGTCGCATCGTTGTGGACCAGTCGTTGTAGATACACTTTTTGGCTTAACCGGTGATGATAAAGCGAATGGTTTTTTATTTATTTCACTTGGCAAATTAATAGATTGCGTAGATTTTTGAACCTTTAATTCTACAGCCTATCCCTTTCCAGTTTATAAAATACTTTTGTAACCTTCATATATAAAAATTTCCGCGTGCTGATCGATTTAGAATACAAATTGTCACCAGCCCATTCTACCCTGAGGGTGTCTTAAGAGCCGAAGGGGAAATGAAAAAGTCGAAAACCTAGCCACAAGGGAAGGGAAATTGATACGAAACCCTCACTGTACAGTTTGGTAATTTAATATAAGCTGTTGTTTCCATTTACGAAATTTATGTTGCGTAGACCGTGTGCGCAGCGACGCAATAAAAAAGTTTAAATTTGACATTGCTCAGCGACGCCTTTGTTCCACATAATTATTGTGTAGCGTGTAGACTCGTAACATTAATTATGCTTTAACATAAATAAATATTATTTACGAGAACATACCATCAGTCACCATTAATTCCACCAGAAAAAAGGCAGAGCATAAATGTTGTAAAGATGTTTAAAACTGACACTGGAGTGTTGAAAACGAAAAAAAATAAAGCAAGTTAGCGTTCACTTTTTACTTTTCTTTGTAGATTAGCTTCTCTAACTGATTTTAAATCTATGGTCAAAGAAGACTAGTGCCATCATTCAGACTTACGCCAATATATATCTAGTATGTTAGAACTCCATGTAACTTGGAATAAATATTTTTCATTTAATTTCTTTTTAATTCTCATTAAAAAACGTTCTCGTTTATATTTTATTTTTATCATTGCTGCAAGAAGTGTGTAGCATACCCTAGCTACGGTTATTGCGTAGCACACCCTTGCTACGAGAATTTCGTAGCAACAACTTGGAAGAATTTCTGTTGAAGTCGTATTACTTAGTTTGAAGGGCAAACGGGTGTAGAGAATTGCGACGTCATTAACATTAAGTGAGTAAGCAGAAATATGTTTAAGTTATAGCCACACTCTCTTTATAAAACCTCTGGGACACTTGACGTTTTGTCTTTTTTAAACCTTATAAGCGCATACTTATTCATCATTTCAGCCAAAAGACGTCCACTGCTGGACATAGGCCTCTCCCAAAGATTTCCACAAAGGCCGATTCTGGTCCGCCCGCATCCATCGTTTTCCGGCGACCTTAATCAGGTCATCGGTCCACCGTGTGGGAGGCCTACCAGCACTGCGCTTTCCGGAACGCGGTCGCCATTCCAGGACTTTTCTGCCCCATCGGGCGTCGGTCCTGCGCGCTATGTGCCCTGCCCACTGCCACTTAAGTTTGGCAATCCTGTGGGCTATGTCGGTGACCCTGGTTTTCCTGCGTATCTCCTCATTTCTGATTCGATCTCGCAGGGAAACTCCAAGCATAGCCCTCTCCATTGCCATACACTTATTACACATTTGATACTTAAACAATTTTATGACATTTTACTTTTTTTTATCAGATCTGATGTTAATCAACACATACAGATCTTCTGATAGAGATAGTATGTTATTCTTGTTCGAAATAATAAAATAACATTATGAATACAAATCCTAAAGTTCTTTCAAATGATAATAAACCTTCATAATCGGTTGAGAAGGTAACTCTACTGGGAATACTCGGCAAGAATTTGCATAAAAAATAAAAGTCTATGAAAGTGGTACACGCAAGTAACAAGGACTATTTTGGAACTTATTCTGATTAAAATTTCGAAATAAAGGTTAATTAATTTACTCCGAAATTAACTTTCTAATCGAATTTTCCTTTCATATCAATTTATCAATATTAAAAGAGGAAATGTTATAAAAATGCAAATTACTCAATACCGATAGCGCTGAGAGGGTGCGATCTCGTAATTTTTATACATTTTGAGGTTTTATCAGTAATTGGTCCTTGTACCTCTGTGTGAGCGTATTTCTTAGGTACATTCACAACGTCACCAACTCATCATATCCTGAGGAAAGGAACGCTAGACTAACTTGAGATAAGAATAACTTGAGAGAAGAATAACTTGCCCAAATCCTGTACCAAATCGTTTAGCCGTCACGACACAGTAAGTGTATTTCCCTCCACGAACTTGAGGGAGTCCTAGCTCAGCAGTGGGTCATTTATAGGCTGAGGTTATAGGTGACTGGTGACACTAAGATATTAGTAGTATACTTTAGAAGGTAAATTATTAACGAGTTAATGGCGTCACCGAACTAATTGATCTTTAGTCACTCTTAGAGTAACTAAAAATCTAAGCAGGGCAAAATTAATATAACGCCATGCCAAACAGCTTGGTCAGCAACTTGGCAGAGTAGGCAAATTTTCTTATCAAATTAGAAGAAAAAAAGTATGTGTTTAAAATTACAAATATTCAACAAATGGTAATTTTAATATAAGCTGTTGTTTCCATGGACGAAATTAAGAATACATATATAGTAAATAAAAATAATGTAGGTTATTTACTAGCATTTAATATTACGATCGATACTACCACGATCAATAAGACAGTTTTAAAATATTTTGTAAACAATTTTCAGTTCTTTCAAGTCAAGTTATACATACACAAATATATTAAAAAATAAAATCATTACTAAAATTATCGTTTAGTTATGGATCATAATTACCATCTCTTTCTACCGAGGGAGTCATAATAAATCGCTAAAAGAAATGCTGAAAAATTTACGAAATAAACACGCGTCGTTCTCTCCTTAATATTGGTGGAAGACGAATCAGTTATCCCTGTCTTAGATGATGAACGTAATTATCAATATCCAAGATCAAATTGAAATTTAATTTTACGCGAACTAGAAAATTTCTCCAGCATACATTAAGCAGCTAATTTCACTCAACATATTTAATTAAACAAATTTAGATTTCTATTTGTTTACCTACGCACAACACCGGGTAACTATACATGCACACAACACTAGTACAGATTATTGTTTATAGTTTATTTTAAATGTATTTTCGTAAGGTATTCGCCGCTCCGACACGCGACTACTACGGAGGGCGTCTGGCGCCGGACTGACGACGCTACGCCCAGATCGTACCAACAGCAAATAGCCACATTATACATCCTCTTTATTGGGGGTCCACGGGCGTTTTTGGGATACGCCTTTTAATTTTATTAGTGAGTAGCCTCTGCCTGCGGCTTCGCGTCTTCATTTATTTTCCACCTGATGGTAAGGGATTGCCTTCACCCATGGACAATTGCAACAAGCATGACGCTGGCAGCAGGGGGACAGTAGACAGCAGTAGCCTGTGAGGTGGTATGTGTGGTGACGGATTTAGAATACATAATGTCACCAATCCACGCTATCCTGAGGGTGTCGCAAGAGGCGACTAAAAGAACGCCAAAAGCATATCACTTAGCCGCAAGTGAAGGAAAACGTGGTGTCACCAGCCAGGCAGTTCCTGTGAGTGGTTGTACGCTATGCTTTATGTAATGCAGTCAAAACGCATTAAAGTGAAATAGAGTACTTTTGTACGTATAAAAGTGTACTAAATTGAACCGATTGGATTTGAAGTCTAATCCCAAACAGTATATATGTCGGCAATTTGTTATTCATTATCACCACTATCACTACATAGTATAAAACAAAGTCGCTGTCGTCTGTCCGTCCCTATGTATGCTTAAATCTTTAAAACTACGCAACGGATTTTGATGCGGTTTTTTTTTAATAGATATAGTGATCTAAGAGGAAGGTTTTTATCTATGTCATCGTCGCTAGTTATTAACTAAAGTTTAGTCTCCATTTTGAAAACACTAGGTTTCCGTGTGGTGACGGATTTAGAATACATAGTGTCATCACCCTATTTCAACCCGAGGTTGTCGTAGGAGCTAACAAAAGGGTACCTAGCCGTAAGAGAAGGAAAACTTGACACGAAAGCATTTTTTTTTTTCGTTTCGCCCGGGGTAAAATCCTTTATGGACTTCCTCGCCGGCCACGGGGATGGCCAGCGAGGGGAGTGTGGGACTCTCCCCCATAGTGGGGGCCCACCCACTAAACCTCCCCGGGGTGCTCCAACTCGCGTACTGTTGCGGCATTGTGGGATCTGATGCAGAACCACTTGATACAAGCCCTGTGCCAACCCGTCTGGCCAGCGTGGCACAGTAGGTTTATTAACGTCGATGCAACTGGAGGAGTTCTGACTCACCAGTGGGTCATATATTGGCTGATTAGTATTTTTTAACACTATTCAATTCTGGCGGCCCGTCCCAGCTTCGCATGGGTGTGATGTTTCCACCGCGGGGCGAAGCTAGTCAAAAAAAGCCAGCCTAAGTTACTTCTTATATCATCAGCTATCTATCAGTGAAAGTCCGGTCAAAATCGGTCCAGCCGTTCCAGAGATTAGCCGAATCAAACAGACAAACATTTAAAAAAATGCTATTTTGGTCTATGTACTGTGAATTCATACTTACGCATTTAGTAAAAAGTAGTGGTTATTTAATTATTACAAACAGGCACGCCATTTTTTTTATATGTAGTACTAGCGACCAGCCCCGGCTTCGCACGGGTGCAATTATATTATACCTATAAACCTTCATCTTGAATTACTCTATCTATTAAAAAAAACCGCTTCAAAATCCGTTGCGTAGTTTTAAAGATTTATGCATACATAGGGACGGACAGAAAAATACGACTTTGTTTTATACTATGTAGTGATGATGTATTATAGATATATACCTATAGATAGATATAATTACTAATAAACAAAATATTTCTAAAAATCAGCTTAGCGTTTCTCGACTTTCTAAACAAAAGCCCGCAATCTGCATTATAAAAAAATAACTATAGATATCTTTACGCTGATTATCTTAAACTGGGTCGGCGGGGGTTCCTTCGCAGTTCTTTGATGAGAATAGGCTCTTAAAGGTTACGAGTCTGTTTATAAATGGATGGCCACGGCTTTTCGATAACATCTATTCAATTTTGAGTGTTGTCTCCTCCAAATTAATGAGGCCAATTAGCCTACATTGCCACGCTGGTCCACCTTCCTTTTGTCGTTGGGAATCCTCATAGTTACCCGGCAGTTGGGGACCGATGAGCGTATGTCACCACCCCTTTTCCTCCCGAGGGTGTCGTAAGAGCTGACTACGAGAAATGACAAGGCCGGAAACCTAGTCGCAAGAGACGGAAAACTTGAAACGTCTGGCTAGTGTTCATAATATTATAATACTTATAAGCCTTACTAGCTTTTGCGCGCGGCTTCGCCCGCGTGGGCTTCGAACCCGTGCATATTTTTTATGAACATAAAATCGGTTATTGTGACTAAACTATGATAGTTAGATAATGTGCTCTCGTGGACTTTTTTGTAGATCTTTATAAGACCTACAAACCCATAGTACATCATTTTGTTCTATTGTCAATAGTTTTTGCAGCGCACGCATAAATAGGTTTTCGATTTTACACCTTGGTTTACAAAATCGCAATTTTCATACGGATCCCTAATTCTTTTGAAAATAAAATATAGCTTATAACCTTCCTCGATAAATGGACTATCTAACACTGAAAGATTTTTTGAAATCAGACCAGTAGTTCCTGAGATTAGCGCGTTCAAACAAACAAACAAACTCTGCAGCTTTATAGATTAGTTTAGATTATAGATTAGTATAGATAAGCCTATGTAACCTTTGTTTACAATCAATTCCTACTTATTAACATTCACTTTCCCAACAACAGCTTGACAAAGGCCTTAATCCTACTAATATTATAAACGCGAAAGTTTAGAAGTATGGATGGATGGATGATTTTACTCTTTCGCGTAAAATCTACGGAATGGATTTTAATGAAACTTTACAATTATATAGACAATTTATAAAGATATTGTGTGAAATGTCCAAAATATAACAATAAGTTTTCACCACCCGGGTAAAGCCGCCGGGTGCCGCAAGTATGTAAATATTTCCACCTATCTCTGTCTCTTGCACTACTGATCCATTCTGCTTTTAGGTCGTCTTCTCTACGTTTTATTTGCCTACCTTTACGTTTTTTACCATCCCTCGGGTACCATTCTGAAATTACTTTAGACCGTTTCTCCTTTTACTCTCTCAGCCATTTATACTGCTACCCATTCACATTTAAACATTTTGCATACTTTATTAACATCTTTAAATTTAGTTCGTTTCAGCCCATTAATGACCCACTACTGAGACGGGCGTCCTCCAAATTCATGGAGGGAAATTAGCCCACGGTGCCACGCTGGCAAGACGGGTTGGCACAGGGTTTGTATCAAGTTTTCCTTCTCTTGCGGCAAGGTGATTTACCTCTTGCGTTCCCTTAGTCGCCTCTTACGACACCCTCAGGATGATATGGGTTGGTGACACTGCGTATTCTAAATTCGTCACTACTCGGAATTTAGTTTTAATTAACATTTTATCATTGACTGCATCGTTGGTCTAGGGTTTGGATGTGCCACCTTTGGATCAACGGGTCCCAGGTTCGATTCCGGGGTAAGGCACTTGCTCTGTGTCTGGTTGTCATTTGTTTTCGCGAATTTCATGTTTGTAAACTGCCCCCGCGATACAGAGTTGTACAGAGCAGGGATTCTGTTTTTAAAAAACCTTCTCTTTTAGCTCGTGATAGGTGATCTCTTTTGTGTTCCAGCTTCTCTCTCGCTTCTCTCGTGAATGAAAGTAATCAAATTAAGACAGAATTCTCTCTTTTTTACAGCAACCACTCTTGGCCGTTTCCACAACATTTTTTGGCAATCTCCTGTCTCTTAAGGGCTGTAAGTTATTGCGTGCGATAACATCAATCTGGTTAAGCTACGTTAATTGTGATGTTTAATTAGAGTGGATGCCGTTATAAATTATCATGGTATACATGGTGATTTTTGGGCCACCGCAAAAAATCGACCCTCTCATAGATAACTGCTCGATCACGTGGTCGATTTCGTATGGAAGGTCTGAATTTTTTGTTCCCTCTTCGACTCGTGTTTCTTTGGGAAAGTTTTTTAGTTTCATGGTCTGAACCACCTATTTATATTTGGCGGGTGGTCCAAAAATCACCAAATATTTCAGATCATATACATGACTGCCTCGTTGATCTAGTGGTCAGATGTGCCGCCTTTGGATCAACGGGTCCCGGGTTCGATTCCGGGGTCGGGCAAGTGTCTTTGTCTAAGCCAGAGGCACTGGCTCGAAGTCTGGGTGTCATTTCTATCTATAATATGTATGTATTTACAAAAAAAAAAAAAGTATATAAGTAGTTTATCATCCATCTCGTTACCATAACACAAGCATTAAGTTGCTTAGCTTGGGACGAGATGGCGTTGTGTGAAATGTCCAAGGATATTTCTTTATTATATTTATGTCTTTTAGTGCCTTTGTTGATGTGTTGCCGTTTGATTTCGGGGTCGGGCAAGCGTCTTCGTGTAAAACAGAGGGAGCTTAAAGCCCATGCAGGTGAAGCCGCGTGCATAATCTAGTACTATATTTATGTGTTCCGTGTTCCCGTAATACAATTTTACCCATTAACATTAATCTAACGCACCAAAAAATTTACATCCCAATTTCGAACCCCATTATGAGTTAAAAAAACTGGTCCATTATACTTTTAGCATAAATCCTTTTTTACCGAAAACACATTTTATAAGGCAACGCCACTTTTGTTAAGCTAAACACGTGAAAAACCTTTCTTACGCTTTTCGAAGGTTGTCGCAATCTAGTGTTGAAATGATTCGATAATTATGCAAAAAGCCGTTATTTCTTATTTTGAAATATATTTATAAACTACCAGACTAGGCCACGCATTGCTGTGGATAAGGTTTGCTTTATATTACACTGTAGTCTACTATCTCAGCAATACGTGGGAGTTATGCTATTAAACTGTAGCTTGTATGAAACGTTTGTATTTTTAACATAGCGCCATCTATTGAATACTTACTCAATCCAGTCTACAGATATCGCCATCTGAAAGAATCATTTGGAGCTAACATATCATTGTGACTGTCAAATAATAGACTAACAAATAATTTGCAATAAAATAATACGATACATTGAGATATAAGCGATCCTATCTTTCAAGTTGGAGCAAACTGCACGGTGTGCAAATTTGATTAAAATCGGTTAAGTAGTTCAGGAGTCCATCGACAAAAAACGTAATTAAGATAAAACAAAGTGACTTAAAAATATATGCATAAACATTCGAAAACGAGGTCACTGACCTAAACTACCGAAGGTTCAGAGAGAGAAATCTCACAATCCTTGCCTAATCCAGGATGACAGCTTTTTGTACCAGGCCCTTAATCCAGCTACTCAGCGAGAGTTTCTAGATATATTGGTCGGAATTCTTTGCGATTAGACCATTTTCCGATTATATTATACTAGCGACCCGCCCCGGCTTCGCACGGGTGCAATGATGCATTTATTGTATTATAAACCTTCATCTTGAATCACTCTATCTATTAAAACAAACCACTTAAAAATCCGCAGCGTAGTTTTAAAGATTTAAGCATACATAGGGACGGACAGACGACAGCGACTTTGTTTTATACTATGTAGTGATAGTGATTTAAAATTATTATTACACGTAGATTCATCATTTCAGCCAAAAGACGTCCACTGCTGGACATAGGCCTCCCCCAAGGATCTCCACAAAGGCCGGTCCTGGGCCGCCCGCATCCACTGCTTTCCGGCGACCTTAACCAGGTCGTCGGTCCACCGTGTGGGAGGCCTACCAGCACTGCGCTTTCCGGAACGCGGTCGCCACTCGAGGACTTTTCTGCCCCATCGGGCGTCGGTCCTGCGAGCTATGTGCCCTGCCCACTGCCACTTAAGTTTGGCAATCCGGTGGGCTATGTCGGTGACCCTGGTTTTCCTGCGTATCTCCTCATTTCTGATTCGATCTCGCAGGGAAACTCCGAGCATAGCCCTCTCCATTGCCCTTTGGGTGACTTTGAGCCTTCTGATGGAGCCCATAGTGAGTGACCACGTCTCTGTTCCATATGTCATCACTGGCAACACACATTGGTTAAAGACTTTTGTCTTCAGAAACACGACACGTAGATTATTAAGCTACAAACAAACGTGACACCCAAACGAGCATGGCAGGCACACTGGACAGATGACCTGGTTAAGGTCGCCGGAAAACGATGGATGGGGGCGGCCCAGGACCGGCCTTTGTGAAAATCCTTGGGGGAGGCCTATGTCCAGCAGTGGACGTCTTTTGGCTGAAATGATGATAATAATGTGGCGAAGTGCTGGTAAGGCCCCCACATGGTCTGGTCAAGGTCACCGGAACTCAATGGTAATGGGTAGCTCCAACCAGCCTTTCTGGAACTCCTTGGAGGACTCCCGATAAAGGTGATGGTGACAAGGCGTACGTGTGAATAGTTTGTTAAATAAGACCTACGATACCAGTCATTGTTGCCCGACCCCGGAATCAAACCGATAATATCATCTCCAGGTAGCGCTTTTAAAAGATTAATATATTCCATGGAAAATAACATTGAGTCAAATTCAAAAGGAACTTTATATACGTAGGTTTTATCACAATAAAACACAATTTATCACAAAACTCTTATAAATCGTCATATTTAAAATTACTATTATCATCTTACGACCATTATGGTAGTCACAGCTCTCAGTCGCCGTATCTACAGTTACACCTTTCATACACAATTTCTCATTCTTACAATCCATCCATGTCTTTGATCTCCCACAACCCTTGCGTCCACCCATGTTCATGCTGAAACTACCACCGGTTCGGAATACTGCTCCACAGAGAAGAGCCGGCAAGTAACTCTGTATTTGCTTTTTCAAATCATGGGTCTTGTTTACAAAAGCACTAAACAGCATAGTGAGAGCAAGTTTGCCAAATGAGAGAAACACGCTACACATTAACGCAATGAATGACGAATAGGCCTTGGAGTACCGAGTAGGTACATCATATATTATATAAAAGACAGAAAAGATAAAAGAACTAGTTATACAATGACTTAAAATTCAATAATAAGGATATAAGGGCCAGATATTATTAAATTTACACAAAAAGCTTTTTAAAGCGAACATTTCTAGTTTTTATCGCCAAAACTAAAAAGTCAGATCACGTTCACATTTGCAGCGTATCAGAGTAATGGCGCGTGACTGAAATCCAATCCACCGATATATTTCTTTAAGTATGCCATTTAAATAGCTTCCTGGGGGAGGAGTTGTGTGCCTTTTACCTTTCGCTAAATAAGAGTGAATACGAGATCGGAGACATATTTAGGAGGCATGGTGTATAAAACGTATGATATACCGAGGTGTTCGTTATATGTAAAATTACAAGGAATAAAACTTAGCCAAAAGAGAAGGAATTGGAATTCGATTCCGGAGTCGGGCAAGTCTTTGTCTAAACCAGAGGCACTTGCTCTCAGTCTGGGTGTCATTTGTGCTCGTGAATTACATATTTGTAAACTGCCCCGGCGATACAGGTTAAACATAGTGCATCGAATGGATCGTTTACGAAGTTGCCCAAACGACAGATGGCCCGCGCAGACAAATATATCGCGACCTATTAAATATTAAAGGTTACCCCCAATATAAAAAAGGGGTTCCATTAAAAAATTTAAAAAAAAAGAAACAGATTTTTGATTGAAGATGTGAAGAACCCCAGAATTAGTTCTATAATCGAGACAATAGCGGATGGAGTTTATACAGGTGTGTGTGTCTTTTTTTACAAATGTCCACCTGTCGTTAATCACTATCACATAGTATAAAACAAAGTCGATGTCGTCTGTCCGTCCCTTTGTATGCTTAAATCTTTAAAACTACGCAACGGATTTTGATACCGTTTTTTTTAATAGATAGAGTGATTCAAGAGGAAGGTTTATATGTATAACCCACCCCCACTTTGCACGGGCGAAGCCGGGTCAGGCCATTAGTTTTTTATAAAACCAATTAACTATTTATTCCTTATAGTTGCAGTCTTGGCCATTCACACACATTTGTTATATTCACCTCGCTTAATTTGAAAAGACAACAGAGATTTTTTTATTAAAAAAAATGTGTCGCCTGTGTTACGACAATAGGCTATAGTCTAACGGAAACAGAAATGTATGTTGTTGACATTGATAGGTCGTGTCAATCCCATACATTTGTTTTGCTATTTTACCCAAGCGCGCGTTACGAAATCAACTCGGCTACAGGGTCTGAAGTGTATGGGATGACATTTCAAACCGTTAAGTCACGTGGCTGTACAGATACCGAGTTGGTTACCCACAGTCAGATCTCTCATTAAATTGAGGGAGGTATTCTAAATCCATTCGGCCTATTCTATTATAATAAACCCCAAATCTCAGCTCAGCAAGTTAGCGAGCGTTAATCATATTTGAAGTTGTTTGTACTGCATAAAATTAATGGTAATATGACTCTTATGTCCTAGAGCTATTTAACAAAAGGTGATTCAGGAAAAGTTGATGATGATACCTAGTTAGCGAAAACGGATTCATAATTATAAAGTTTTTCTTAGTCTCGTGGCTACTATTATCTAACTATATCTAGTTTCTTTAGTCACTTCGTATAACACCCTCAGGAAGGAATACGAGAGTCACACTGTATTTCTTAATCCACACAGTAAGCAATGTGTTAGGAAACGAAAATACAATTTTGTGTTTATAACTTTTTAGCTCATCCTGGTCAAATTAAGGCGACGGAAACCGGTAAATCATAGCAAAAAGGTTATTTCTAAATTTAAAAAAAAATGTCATGAAAATTATGTGTGAAGCATGCGGAACCCAATTAACCAGCAGCTCTCCTGAATGTTGGATGGGTGTCCATCATTGAGTGTAATTTCTTACCTCCTCCGTGCCTAGGAGGGGGGGGGGGGCACGTAAATCCTGGTTGTCCCACAATCAATCAATACTAATTTAATCAAGTTGACTCATCAGAGGTCTTTTGATAAGTCAAAAAATAAAATACACTTTTAAATTTACCATTTAAAATAAAAAAATACCATTTAGTAGTCGATCGTTCAAGCAAGCAAGAATTCTGTCTAATTCTCGACTTTTCTGGAACCTTAAAATAATAAAGAAAGTAGGTGAATAAACAGAGACCACTTTTGAAAGAAAGAAAATTATTTCCATGCCCCGCGCTCTTAATTACAGTTTTGAACGTGGCATTACTTTTTTTCCAGAATATTGTTCCCGCGTAAACTGTTTACGCGTTGCTAAAACCACGGCACGTAAACACGATTACCCAGTATTATTGATTCTTCCTATTTTAACGTCAATATTTCAAAACCTTTTTAGCTAGTGTATGAGCAAAATGTTGCTTGACGAATTGGTTGCCACTAGAACCTGCCAATAGAAGCTCCCTAAAAAAAACGATCCAATTTAATTTATATGTAAGGAAGACTTATAAAAAAACATTTTTTTTTTTTTAACGAATTTATCGCGCTCTTGCCGACTTGCTCTCACTATGCTGTTTAGTGCTTTTTGTAAACAAGACCAATAATTTGAAAAAAAAACCAAACAACTACAGAGCTTCTTGCCGTCTCTTCTCTGTAGAGTAGTCGTCCGAACCGGCGGTAGTTTCAGCATAAATGTAGGTATGACGACTGATAGGTGTGTGTGGAGACTACCACCTAGTGTGAGACAGGGGTCGTAGAATGTTAATGGTAATTATAAATATGACGATTTAAAAGAGTTTTGTGATAAAACCTACGTAAATAAAATTCCTTTTGAGTTTGTATATTACAATAGTTAATTCCTGAAGTTACGAAAGCTTGGCTGCAGTCGCGGTCACATGGTCTCCAGTATAAGGTGTTTAATTTCAATATGTATAGATTACACTAGTTTATTGTATAATGTGTAAGTATCTTAAATATTAACCTACAACTAATATGACCAGCATTCAATAAAAATCAGTCGTGATGAAACCTACATTGTTTACATCATAGTTTACTAAAACTATTTTACTTTAAATTGAACCCATAAATCATCATTAAACTTAAATTCAACCTGAAAAAAAACAACATTTTTTTTAGTTACTTATGTGTAGCTTGTAATGCATTGGGGCAACAACTAGGTGGACGGACGACCCTATAAAGGTCGTTGAGGATCTGTCTGCGGTTTGCACAGGATCGTAACTTGAGACTGGTGTGTCTACGTCAGTAGCTGATTGATAAACAACTGCATGGTTATAAGGTAAACTGTAAAATAAGGATATTTTATAATACAAATGAAATACGTTTGCATTAAATTTTCGGTAATAATCCACAGCAATTCCCGGCTGAGTCACTTACGAGCCACGTATATCAATGGATCAATAGAACTTTATTACTCCACCACTCGACGCCGCCATCACATCCACTTAACTTCAGCCGCGAAGTACTGACGGTCTCGATATAACCAAAGTCCACGCGCCATCTCACTTCGGTAGTAATGGACTATTTTGGTAAATACCGGTATTTAAACTTCTTTTCCCACTCCCTGTACCCAACATTTTTTTTATAAAACGAAATCTCTGCTCTAGGTACCTAACCTGCATCGCGGGGACAGTTTACAGACACGAAATTCACGAACATAAATGACACCCAGACTGAGAGCTAGTGCCTCTGGTTTAGACAAAGACACTTGCCCGGCCCCGAAATTGAACCCTGGACCCCGTGATCTAAAAGCGGCGCGTCCAACCCCTAGACCAACAAGGCAGTCGGAATTGGTGTCAGCACCATCTAACTAACTACCGGGCCTGGTTTGGTTAACTACCAGTAGGATCTTCCTTTCCGCGATCCATCTAGCTGGACAACTGTACCCAATTATATGGTCAAACCAGCTTAGTCTAAATGTGGCAACGGGTTTCGAATGCATAGTGTCGCCAACCCATTACATCCTGAGGGTATCGTAAGAGCCGACAAAAGGAACAAAAGAAAAGAACCCGTATGCCAACCCGGCTGGTCACCATAGGTATTAAAGAGTAGGCTACTCCTACTGTGCCAGGCTGGTAAGAAGTTAGAAGAGGGTTTTCCTTCTCCTGCGGCTGTGATCTTCTTCTTTTGTTCCTTTAGTTGCCTCTTACAACACCCTCAGGAGGGTTTGGCATGGTGACAGGCTGAGCTGATTCTTTTTTTCCTGTAGTCTCCTCTAACAACCACCCGGGGTTTGGCTTGGTGACATTTTGTGTTCTAAATGCGTCACCCCGCGGAATTTACCTTACACTGGTATTTACATGAACTACTAGAAATGGGATTCGCATGACAATAATATATGTTCACTTCAGTAGCTCAAACATGTAGGTTTTGCTCACTGAAAACAGTGGACAAAATGCGATTTTGCCCACTGAGTGAGACAAAGTAACTTTTTAATTCTAATTCGAAACATTGACACTATCTCTTTCCCGCCAATAGAAAAGAGAGAGAGACAAAGACCAAGTGGCCAGTATCAGCTCCGATTTTTCTTCTTCTTCTTAATTTAGGTTTTGGCTTCCATCGTTATACCGATGATTTTGCCAATGACAAGTGTATTGTGTTAGAAATTTCGTGTGGTTATTTATTTATTTATTTATTTATATTTATTTATATTAATAAGGATCTCCAACAAAAGATATACACAATACATGATTCATTGTTATATGGCAACATCAGGTTTTAAATAGTGTACTCCTTCACTTATAGGAGACCACAGCATGCACAATAATTTTAAATTTAAAAACTAAGCCAAAGTTATATCATTAATATTAAGTAAAATTTGGAAAATAAAGAAAAAATGGGAGAATATAACATTTAGATATAGGTACTTAAATTAAATTACGTTAAATCAGATAAACACTTTTTATATTTGGACAGAGACTCACAGATGTCCAAGTTCGTGGTTTTAGCTAACATATTATATTGCCTACAAAGTCTTGGTACAGCGGCGTAATGACCGAGGTTCGTTTTGGAGCCAGGAATATAAAATAGATTGTAAGTGTTATGCCTGGGAATCCGAGTCGGAATTTTAATCTCTAAAGAGCTTAAAAGTTCACTGCAATCTATCGTTCCATTTAATATTTTGTGAAGGGTGATGCCGTCCAGTTTTCTCCTACGACTGGCTAGTGTATCCATGTGATAGTGTCTCAGCCTTTCAGTGTAGCTAGTGAGTTGCTTCGCTAAGTGATCTCCGTAGCACAGATGGTAAAGGAATCGCTTTTGGACACTCTCTAGTCGCTTGGAGTAAACCTCGTAATGCGGATTCCATACCACGGAACTATATTCTAGGATAGGACGGACTAGAGTGTTGAAAAGCGTGATCTTAGTAGCGGGCCTTTTAAATTCCTTACTATTTCGCAAAACAAATCCCAGTACCTTGAAAGACCGTGAGACAATGTTCAGGATGTGCACATCGAATTTAAATAAATTGGTTATAAGTTGCGTTAGAGTTATGAAGTTAAATGTTAGCAGGTAGCGCTATAGAAAACAATACAAAGCATTAAAGTACAGATTATAAATATTAAATTGATAGAGCAATATTATGGGAACTATATTTGATTAAATACAAACTAGACGTACTTTTAAAAGTTCGATTGGATGAAAGGAATTCGTTATGGGGTTACTCCGATTTTTAATTCGACCTCAAAGACAAACACGTTCGGAATTTCGTACTAACTAAAGAAATTTAGCAAAAATGATAATTATATCTTTTATTGTAATTCATTGAATTTTTAACTTATTGTTGTATTTAAACTAAAATAAGTATTTACTGCTTAAAAAACTGATATTTAACTTAAAAATATTTAATTATAGTTTCAAAAATGTTACGTAATATATTTCATTTCCTATAGTGTTCTCGCTGCTGAAGTGAAAAGTTATGTGTGTTACACGAGAGCAAAATTTTTCGCATCTCGTGCCTTTGAATCCCTCGCAGCACTCAGGAATCAACTTTAGAATCACTCGCTACGCTTGTGATTCAATCATTGATTCCTTCGCTTACTCGGGATTCAATATCTGCACTCGCAGCAAAAAACGACTTTGCTCTCTTGTTGCACAAATAACTATTGTATCTTTTCATCTTGATTGAATTGCTTCAACGTCAAGAAGTCAGTCTATTACCTTACGCTCATTAGGCTAACTTAAACTTAACTTTGAGCACACCTGACAGAATGGTGCGCTTACATCGCCATTAGTATGTTTAGCATCATGTTTTCTCCATTAGCCAGTCAGGTGCGTATGATGAGAAAAGAATGGTGGAACAAACTTTGCCCCATGCTCCGTTTGGCGATGGAACAAAAATTTTCTGAACACTGAACACAAGAATTTGGGATACACTAACCGGGTCTTTGCTCGAGTGGGTACTGTTTTTTAAAAGAATTGAGCCCGCTAATTATATATAGTGCTGATAACATAAAATCAACTAGCCTGTCATTAGCCTATTTCCACTGCTGGACGTAGGCCTCCCCTATGGCTTGCCACTGAACCCTGTCTTCGGTTCTATGCATCCAGTTGCTGCCGGCTGCTGGTCGCAGATCCTTGCTCCATCTAGCAGGGGGGGGGGGGGTAACTAGCCTATGATACTGCTATAATATTTGCTAACTGTCAGGAAAAAGCTGCTACGTGTGGTGATGAATTTAGAATACACAGTGTCATCGGCCCATTCCACCCTGTGGGTGTCGTAGCCTTGCCGTAAAAGAAGGAAAGCTTGATACGAAACAATGTTCCAACCCGTTTGGCTAGGTTGGCGTTGGGCTTGATATAGGTCCCGGCCGCTATTCATGCTTACGCACCGTCAGTAGCGGGAATACTGGCAGCTGGTCTAACCAAATAATTTGTGGTTGCCCACCAATTGGGATCGCGGAGGGCAGACGGCAATAGCTCTGTAAATACAAATCGGGAGAGACTAGTGCCGACCCTAATGAAATCAGAAAAAAGGTCGCGATTGAAGAAATTGTGTCTTTGTTATTAGTCTCAAATAGAAAAAAATGTGCTGTTATTTATAAGTAAGTTCAGTAAGTAAGATAAGTTTATTTACCCAAATAATTCGATTATCTTGTATCTTCTTCTTATACTTTTAGAAAACATTTGCTGCACACGTTGTTTTGCCATAAAAATATCGCTATTAAAAAATAGGGGTTGATCGTAGATGGGTGAAAATTTAGGGTTGTATGTAAAAAAAAAAGTTTTAGGGTTACAACCTGTTTTGGTGTGGTACGAATAAATTGCATATAATAATTTTGCATACACTATCTTTATTAGTAGAACTATTGATTTCGGCAGGGAACATACTCTGGGAAATATCAGGCGCAAATGTTCCAAGTTTTTGCCCCAGGGCAAAATGTGACTTGCCAAAACGCCGTGCTCGCCCACTAAAATAATTAATAGCGCTAATCCCGACGGCTGACATAAAGGGCCCGCAGTGCCGACCTGTCACATTATTCCCTCTAATTAAATGCCCAGTCAGCCTTACCCATTACCGCCCAGATAACACAACTTTTGACCGTATCCTTTTTTACTAAGGAGTTTTGGATTTGTCTCATCATCATAATCGCACAGTTTAGAATACACAATGTCACCAAGTGGTAGTGGGCAGGGCACAAGTCCTCGGGAGGCAACCGCGTTCCGGAAAGCGCAGTGCTGGTAGGCCTCCCACACGGAGCACCGATGACTTGGTTAAGGTCGCTGGAAAACGATGGATGCCGGCGGCCCTGGTGGAAATCCCTGGGGGAGGCCTATATCCAGCAGTGGGCGTCCTTTGCCTGAAATGATGATAATAATAATAAATAAAAATAAAATAAATATCCTTGGACAATTCACACAACGCCATCTCGTCCCAAGGTAAGCAACTTAATGCTTGTGTTATGGTAACGAGATGGATGATAAACTACTTATATACATTTTTTTTTGTAAATACATACATATTATAGATAGAAAACACCCAGACCCGGAACAAATACTTGTAGGTCGTACAAATATTTCTTCCGTGCGGGGATCGAACCCGCGACATGCTGCGCAGCAGTCGATCGCTCAACCACTGCGCCATAAATAAATCGTTTATTTTGCTCTCCAATTATTTGCTTACGGTATGGTTGTTGTTTACAAAGTAAAAACCTAAGATAAGTGGAGAGAACTGGTGCCTGATGATGATGATGAATGTCACCAACCCGTATCATCCCGAGGGTATCGTTAGAGGCAAGTAAACCACCATATCTCGGCCACAAGAAAAGAGCTATGTATGAGTTGTAATGATGATGGTGAGGGTATTATTAGAGAGAGAGTACGTTTTATTTTAGTTATTTTCCTAAAGGAAACAAAGCTCTGCTAGTCGAATGCTATAGTAATATGGAGCACTCGTTAGTCGAGTTTCTTTTCACAAATAATCTCTTTGTAGAATAAAGAATAATGTATTTGCATTTATTAAAAATCACAGGCAGACTGTGTTACATTTTATTAAGTCTATGCATTGTCCCTGTACTGACGGATGTAGAATACATAATGTCACCAACACTTTCCGTCGTACGCTTGTTGTACGAAGCGACTGAAGCAACGCAGAGCCAGATAAATTAGCCTCAAGAGAAGAAACACTTGATAAAAACCTGTACACACTTAGCCCAAAATAAAAAGATAGACATTTTCCACTTCATTATTGAACAAAACGAAAGATGTGTGTATCGGTATCATCAGTCTAATTTAAACCACTTCTGAACATAGATTTCTCCTAATGACCGCCGTAGCTCCATGTCTGCAGCTGGATGCAAGCAGGTGCTGGCCCCAAGATTTCACATAGCCATTTGGAACATTCTACGTAGCTTGTAACTTGAACCTCTGTAACAATTCCACTAAACAGCGCCATCTAGTAGAGAACGAAGAAATTATCACACGTCTACATTTCAGGTTCAGATATAAACCGCAAGTGGTGGAAATTTTCCGGCTTTCCGGTGCAGTGCTTGTTTTGTTGCGGTAACTCTCAGGCAGGTGGCGTTAGTAGCTAAGCGAGGTACCATTGTAATATGTTGCTATAAATAACCACTGGATGTCAGTACTCGTATGCACTAGAGTGCTAAATATGGAACCATTTGTTTGAGTATATTTTAAATGTAGCTCTGCCATTCGATAGTTATTGTTTTAACTGTTAAAGTTTACAAAACTGATAGAAAGGAAACTGTATCTTGTCTGAGCTGTTTAGAGCACTTGAATAAAATATATCTTTAGACCTATAAGATAGAAAGGCGTCTCAGACATCACACCATTTTTTATCATGTAAAACATGCACATTGCTTCAATATCCTGTTTCCATGATATGTGGTACGGCTAAATGTAGACTGAATATTGTTTGATACATGTTACTTTTCGACGTGATCATCCTTCGTGCATTTTCCAAAATTTCATACTGTAAACATATCCCAACCACTACCCCCATTGTAAGGGAGTATTACTTTAATAAGTAAACACTCGGTAATAAGTAAAACTACAGGTACAAAATTGGTTTAAAAAATGAAACCAACCCCGTAACATCGTGTCCATTTCTCTATCAGCGCGCCAATATATCATGTTGACATGCCAGCCATATTTGTCTTTTCCTAAATTTTTTTATCAAGTTTTGTGACTGATGAAAATGTCACCCCTGACTATGAGTAATTGTTTAATACGCACGCCGACTGAACAGGTTTCAATTGCAAGATGGATTTGATAAAAAATAAACATATTTGTGTCTAGTTGGAAATGCTGCATTTAGGCAAGGGTCTCTGATTCGATTCCAGACCGATACTTCATCTGGGTCTATCCAAAATATTGTGTCTATGGACTGCATAATTTAAAGACTCCCGGAATACAGACAGAAATTATCGTAAAAAGACTGGGTTATGTACCTTGTCTTTCGATAAAATATTCAACTTTAATCGGGAGCTCAATAAACAGGACTTTAACCAGTGGGTTTGATTTGTCTGTAAACACAATACTTGCGAAAATCACTCGTCAAATTTAGGTGTTATGAAATTACTTTTTTCTCTATAAAAACCAAAATCTTGCACTAGGCATAACCTGTGTCACGGTGGCTGATTACAAACCAAATGACCCTAGACTCGCGCCAAACGAGCCGGAGGCCCGTGACCCAAAGCCGGGAGATCCAATCATTACTGATTCAATATAGTTACCTACCGAAAAGGTCATTTGAATTAGTTAACATTTTTAATATCCACAAATATATTCAATACTGATATAATCGACGGAAAATATAACGTTTCCTATGCAAGTATGCAAATGATTAAATTTTTAAAGGGTTTCGAAGCACATACTACAACTTCTCAGCCCATAAATGACCCACTACTGAGCCGGGCATCCTCTCATCACAGGGAGGGTAATTACCCTACTGTGCCACGCTGGCCAGACGGGTTGGCACAAGGTTTCGTATCAAGTTTTCCTTCTCTTGTGGCTAGGTTTTCAGCCTACCTTGTCATTTCTTTTTGTCGGCTCTTACGACACCCTTAGGATGGAATGGGGTGGTGACACTATGTATTCTAAATCCGTCACCACACGGCACAGACAGACAGCAATTATTTGACTCCGTGTAAATTACCATATTTTTTTATTTAGCCAAATCATGTTAACTGTTGCTGATCCCATTGAAATTGGGAAAAAGCGAGGAAGATCATGTAGATGATGAATGCTAAAATGTCAAACAAGATGAATGATTCAAGATCCAAAATAAAGTGTCGTCCACACGAGCGCCAGTCATCAAACCGTATTGACACGATCAGTCCATAAGATTAATGTCAGTGTGAACGCAGCCTTAATCGAAAAAGTTAGATCGACTTCGGGCTGTTAGGAGTCTGGAGTGTGTATACCGATGTTTATTTATCGTGGGATTTAGCCACGCCAGAAATTAGCTCCTATAAGTTTGGATTAGGTTCGTGAGCACAACACTGCAAGGCGGAATTAAAAGAATACTTAGTCCATAAGTACCTAGTTTTTTGGTCATGTTGATCTTTTGAAACAATGAAAATTCGTTACCCCTAGATCAGAAGGCTGCTCGATAGAGACGAGTTTGAAATAAGCACTGTAGTTTCGTTGAAATCGCCATTTTCTATACACAACCATACAATGAAAAAGGTTTGTGCAGACTAAACAGACAAATTATATAAATCACAGGTAATTTAACATTTCCAAATGAAACGCAAAAGCCACAGATAATACAGAAATGTCAACAACAAATGAGGTACTCAAAGTAATGTCGAATGCCCACGGGACGGTTTCACCGAAATCCGTCCTCAGGTTTTTCTGTTGAAAAATATACCCGTCCCCTGGGGAACAACGGTTGATCTTTCACAACATACCCTCGTATTTGATACAAAATCCAATTAGGCGGTATTTATGTTATCTGTGGTAATAATTAATTTGCTTTGAAAGTAGAATGCTTTTAGTCGTTTTAAATAGAGAATGTAAAATATATTTTCGAAATGTTGTTTGGTCTGTGGTCAATCTTTGAAGTTCGTTCGAATTTTAGATGGAGAATGAAAATATTACAATTAATCTTCTATACTTATAATAAATCTGTAGAGAGGTCAATTCTGTACATGAAATATTTTTCCAAAATAACTATCAGCGGGTGATTAGTGATCGATACTGACGCCAAAAATGCAATCAGTAAAATTTTTGTCTGTCTGTCTGTCTGTCTGTCTGTCTGTCTGTCTGTCTGTCTGTCTGTCTGTCTGTATGTTCGTTATAGAAACAAAAACTACTCGACGGATTTCAACAAAACTTGGTACAATTGTTCTTCATACTCCTGGGCAGGTTATAGTATACTTTTCATCACGCTACGATCAATAGGAGCAGAGCAGTGAAGGGAAATGTTGGGAAAACAGGAGAACTTACTCCATTTTTTAAGCTTCCGTCGCGTGTGCAGCCATAATAGTTAAAGCTACACAGAAATCATGTATAACGGAAATGTTCTCCTTAAAATTATATAAAAAATATTCCAAGACAGCAAATATCTATCTTTTATGGTTGACTCACAATAACACGTGTAACTCCCGATAGCTTAGCAGTTCAGAGCTTTCTGATTATATTTGTCTACTCTTACGTTTATAACACTCTCAATCATCCCTAATTAATAAATTTTAACATTATTACCTATTTAATAAAAAAAGAATCATAGAAATCGGTACAGAAACACCAAAGTTATTCATGAAATACGCTAATAAACCATCGCGCGTGATTACTGAATCATGCTTTAAGGATTATTTTTGTGTAACCGTCGCATCGGGTCGTCGCGGGAGGTTTAAAAGGGCGGGGGATCCAAACGCGAACTTCATACAATATTTGGATTTGGCTGATGATGCGAGTAGACGTTCCGAGTATTCGCCCTTATTGACAGGCAATATTGTTTATCAGCGCGACTTTTAGTCTTTACAATAATTTAGTTTATTTAATTTTCTTTTGTTGTTATTTCATAAAATAGGTATTAGTTATTTTGGTGGCGTGTTATATTCGTTCAAATTACAAATTATTAATAGTTATTTCTTTTTAGGTGAAGTTAAGTAGTAGTTAGTTAGTAGTAGGTAAGTTTTGGTTAATTTATGTTCAGTTTTTTTTAATAATAATAATAAGTAAGTAAAAGCGTAGGTACTTTTATTAATTAAAGGTATAGGTATTATTAATTATGTTATAGGTATTTAGTTTTAAGTGAAGTAGGATAGTTTACCCGGAAGCTATGCGCTGAAGTATTTTCGTTGTATAGGTACTTAAGCCTCATGTGAACGTGATCTAAACAATATTACCAATACATTAACTTAATAATACACAAGGAATTACACACTGATGGAGTTGCGGGCACAGCTATCTATATATATAAAACTCTTCCGTTATTGAGTGACTGACAGACAACGCACAGCGGAAACGAATGGCAGTAGAGAGCTGAAATTTGGCCTGTGTGTTTGTTGGGAGGAGTAGGCTACCACTAAGAGAGGATTATTGGAAATTCCCTCCCAACGGGGTGAAAACGGGGATAAATTGTTTTTTTCCGGAAGTCATTATTCCACGCGGACGAAGTCGCGGGCAAAAGCTAGTGTATGATAAAACTAAACGTTTAGTTTGATGATCATAATATATACTTAAGGATTTTATACATATTTTTATTAATTTTATTTACCAGAAACGACAAAAGCTGTATCTTTATAATTATAAAATCTAAATTCATTCTCGGAGTATAATGCTGTATGCAAAGCCGAGATAAGGTCAACTGTGACTTTTCATGCTACTAACTTCGTGCATTAATTGCCTTAAATATGTCAAAATGGCAGCCGGCTAAGTCCGGTCATAACTGATGGACACCCATCTAACATCGAGCGGTACCAGACGTTGCTTAACCAGCAGGTCTATTGGCAAGAACCCCGTCATACAATATGTATTCTCCTACGTATGTGAAAACCCAATACCGACAGAGAAATATTTTTCACCGTACCGTATCAGAATAATTTCCACAAATCATGACCTTTTTACGTTTAACCGCATTTACATACAAAAGCGTGTGTTATTTATTACAGGCGTAGTCGCGGCATTAGCGTGTGTTCCAACACTCGTGGTCATTAATACTTTTTATAAAAACAAACAAAATAGAAGTGTTTGTTTGTTACGTCAAAATAACAGATTTTACTCAACACTTATGAAAACATACATTTCGTGTCAAAGTTAGAATGCATGGCATCAGAAACCCATTCCATCCTGGGGGTGGCGAAGCATCTTACGAGGTGAAAGAGTAGAAAAGTTAGTCGCTCAATCGCGCGCAGTGCACTCGTGGTTACGGGTGCAGAGCACGCGATAGAAAAAAAAAAAAAAATAAGAAAACATACGTCAACTTTATTATATATATATCTATTACACGGATCCCCTATTCGTCGTGCCGTGTCTCAAGATGTATCAGTGTAAAAGGTGTGATGTTGAGTTTCTGGATGGAGTTCAGTGTTCTGTTTGTCAGGGACGCTATGATTTTCCATGTGCCGGTATCACGGAAGGTGGTTATCGAAAGCTTGGCGACAGAAAAAGCGTCTGGAAGTGTACATTCTGCAAAAACCCCGGCTCCAGCCCGCTAAATGCACCACATACTAAACCAGGCTCATCTAAAACCAAGTCGCCTATCTACACGGATCTTGAAAGTATTGCAACGGACATAAAATGTCTAACAGCTAAAGTTGCAGCATTGCCGGAGCTATTAGATAGTTTGCGATCGATCCAAGCTGATATAGCCGATCTCAAAACCCTAAAGCAAGACATAGCCGACCTCAAGTTATTGAAACACGATGTGGATGAACTAAAATCTTCAATGGAATTTTCTCAAAATACATTGGACGCGTTGGCAGAAAGAGTTTCCGTTGTGGAGGAACGCGCACAGGATCTTTCGAAGGCTAAGGATGAAGTGAAGGTCGTGGAACACCGCGTAAACCTACTGCACAGTGAAATGCAGGAATATAACCAGAGGTTGCGACTCAACAATATCGAAATTAAAGGCGTACCTATGTCCACCAACGAAAACCTATTCTCAATTGTTTCAAAAATTGCTGACCTGGCCAAGTTTCCTATTTCAAAGGACCAAATTGATTATATCGCGAGAGTGCCAACCCGCAACGACAAACACAACAAATCCATCATCCTTTCCATGCGTAATAGATACCTAAAAGATGATCTGGTAGCTACAGCAAAAAAAATTACCTTGACACCTAAAGACATAGGCCTTCAAGGCAGCAGTAGAATCTTTATAAATGACCACCTAACGGTAGATAACAAAATTCTACTGAATAAAACTAAACTGTTCGCTAAAGAGCGGAATTTTGTATTCACCTGGGTGAAAGGATGCAAAATATTTATCCGGAAAAATCCCACATCTCCTGTCATTGTCATCAAGTCGGAAGCCGATCTTATAAGACTATCGCGCTAATAAATCCTATAATAATGTATAGAGTAACTAACTTTTATAGATACTATATTGTTGCAACAACTACCCGTCTTTACTGTTATTTTCCACTCATTATGATATCCTCACAGCTGATACTCTGGCGCACATTTAGTTTATGGAACCTATCGCCCTCTATTTGTCTCGCTCGGAACCGCACACTTTACCATTTGCTATCTCCCTCAACTCTGTTGCGCTTTCATTCAGGAATTTGTATCACGCAAGTGATAAGGCCTATTTTATTGCACGTGCACCTGCTCTGGCTACTTATTTGTAATAATAAAACGCCGTACATTGTGGTAAAAGCTTTAAACTTTAAACTTAAACTTTTGGTAACAATACTACTTATAGAATCTCCGCTAATTTCTGCTCATGTAAATATTATGTATGTATGTACTATGTTGTACAATGTATATCTAATGTATCAATGGCTCCCATAACGGTGTATTATCAAAATACTCGAGGCCTACGCACCAAAACATCATATTTTTACAGAAATGTGTCATTGTGCAAATTTGATGTAATTTGTTTAACTGAAACCTGGCTTTTAGATGGTATTAGTGATATGGAGTTATTTGACGACCGATATGTTGTTTGGAGACGGGACAGAAATTATAACAAAACTGGCGAATCTCGAGGTGGCGGGGTACTTATTGCAGTGCGCCGAGAGCTCGCGTCTGATGTTCAAATGCCGTGGTGTTCAACTGCTGAAGACTTATGGGTAACTCTGTCATTGCATCGCCGCAAGCCAAAAGTTTCCTATAAACTGCATCTCTGTACTGTTTATATGTGTAAGGAAAGCTTAGGGAACTCTTTCAAAACACAAATTCTCAATTTCTCACACAGTCTACAGGATATTGTACTGAAAAATCCACGTGATGAGTTTTTGGTCATGGGTGATTTTAATTTACTCTATATATCTTGGACCGCTTCTTCCGAGGACTGCTCGTATTTGCCTGGCAATTTAAATGAATCTTATCAGACCGAATTCTTTGACATTTTATCCTTATGCAATCTATATCAATACAATCACTACGCTAACTGTAATAACCGTATTTTAGACTTAATTTTTTCAAATAACGCCATCGAGGTGACACACTCATCCGCATCATTAGTTCCTGAGGATCTTCATCATAAAGCTTTGTGCATCTCGTTAGAATTCGTCGAATACCATGCACTTAAGGCGAAACCATATTTAAAGTATTTTTTCAACACTGCCAATTATGATAATATTTCTGCTGAACTTAACCTGATTAGGTGGCATGAAATTATTCCAGCAATGTCATTGGATGATGCGGTCTCCTTTCTTTATAATACTTTGGCAGAGCTGTGTCACAAATATGTACCTACGAAAACAATAACACCTGATCATAAATATCCACCATGGTATGCGACTCCACTAGTTAAGTTATTGAAAGAAAAGGAAAAATATCGGATTAAATACAGAAACTATGGTAATCAACATGATCTAAATTCTTTTATCATACTAAGAGAACGTGGTAAAGAAATAGAGAAGGACATGTTCTGTAAATATATAGCGAAAATAGAAGAAAACATTAACTTAAATCCAAAGGCATTCTGGTCCTATGTTAAATCTAAGAAACAAACGAACACGTTCCCCTCGGTTATGAAATTCGGCACCCAAAATTCTGACCAGGGAGATGTAATTTGCGAGATGTTCAGTAAATACTTTCACTCCACTTTCCGTGATGCGGATTCGTTGGAACAAGATGAAGATGCAATTAATTTGTGTGATTCAGTGTCTGATGTTCAGTCCATTGAAGTATGCGAGTCAGAGGTTCTAAAATTATTTCAATCTCTAGACCGAAATAAATCAACAGGATCCGACGGTATACCACCTATATTTATTGTTAACTGTGCAGTAAGCCTTTCAACGCCCCTTACATTATTATATCAGAGATCATTAAATGAAGGAGTTGTACCAAATATATGGAAATCAGCGTACATTACACCAATACATAAAAAAGGTGCCAAAAATATAATTGAAAACTATAGACCTATCTCGAAGCTATGTATATTTTCCAAAGTTTTAGAGAAATTAGTTTATAAGAATCTGAACTCATCTGTCAGTAATACCATTCATGAACATCAGCATGGTTTCATAAAGGGCAGGTCTACTACGTCAAATCTTGTATTGTTTGGAGATGCTCTAAGTCAGTGTATGTCCGAACCTTCTCAAATGGACGTGATATACACTGACTACAGCAAATGCTTCGATCGTATTGATCATCTTATACTTTTGCGTAAAATAAGGCAAACTGGTATAAGAGGAAACCTATTTCGTTGGTTTACCTCGTATGTCAGGAATAGGTGTCAAACCGTAGTTTTAAATGGCTATTCATCTTCGGCTATTTATGTCCCATCAGGGGTTCCTCAAGGATCCTTATTAGGACCCTTATTATTTATTATTTTTATAAATGATGTATCAGACTGCTTTCATCACTCCAAAGTAATATTGTACGCTGACGACATGAAAATTCTTCACCCAATAAAATCTAGCACCGATGCCAGTCGTCTTCAAGAAGACCTAGACAGGTTTCAAAACTATTGCCATAGCAATAAATTAGACCTTAACGTCTCGAAATGCTATGTTTGCTCTTTTACCCGCAAATCTCAACCCCTCGAATTTAATTATCATATACAGCAATTCTTACTGAACCGAGTATCTGAAATATCCGATCTTGGAGTAGTATTCGATTCCAAACTTTTATTTGACAGACATATTGATCATGCTACTAAAAAGGCTTCACGAGCCCTTGGCTTTCTCATTAGGATATCTACAGATTTTTCATCAGTTAAGACTTTAAAAATTTTATACTGCGCGTACGTTAGAAGTCACCTTGAGTATGCTTGCCAGGTGTGGAACCCCAACTATAACGTTTATATCAATCGAATTGAAGGTATTCAAAAACGTTTTTTACGGTATATACAGTATCGTAGCCAAACTTATATCTCCGATTATGCCTCTCGGTGCAAAAAGTTTCATATATTGCCTTTATATGAAAGAAGGCGAATTGCTGATTTGGCATACTTATTTAACATAGCAAACGGTAAAATTGTGTGCTCTGAATTGCTGGGTCAGCTGGGATTTTGTACTCCCTTAACTTCATTTAGGAATTCAAGGCTTTTTTTCGTCCCTAAAGCTAATTCCAATTATAGACGTAACGCATTTCTGCTAAGGGCAACTAGAGATTGCAACAATATGCTAAATCAGGTAGATGTTGACCTATTCAACACTTCGGTTCCCTGTCTCAAACGTAAACTGACAGAACACTTTTTTAATAATCTGTAATAATAATTGATCGTGTAGTTATAATATATATATATATGTCGGAGATAGCGACGGCTGAGCGATAGAGTCGTCATCATCTTGACTTGGTACGAGGTTTATTACTTGTAACTTTATAATTCACAATATTAACCACAGTATAAATAACAATGTTCAGTTAACACACTTAGATAGACAAACCGACAGGTTCGCAACGGAGAAGTGTCTCGGTCCGTGTCCCAACGTCGACTGACTGATCGAGCCAACCTCACTTTCTATTACGACTCTGTCCACGTGCCGCCATTGCAAAACAACTGACGTCACCGCGTTTGCCGCACTACTGTGTTAACAATCAATTGAGAAACTTAATAAAACGATATCGTTATCCACGACACGGCCATTCTGACGAAGCACACGTCCTCGTGTGTACTTGTAACAAAATAACCAACTGAGGCACATTTTCACGTTCGGCCAACCTGATGCTAATGGTCCGTAATCGTATCTTAAGAATCAAGTTAACAGAGATCACGTTAGCATACAAATAATTTCAACAACTTTAACACGAAAGGTTCCTCTAAGCCCATAATCTTTAAATCTCAATACTGATACTTTAAAACAGTAAGTTTAAGACAATAAGTACACAACACATGGCCCAGCTGTCCCAGCAGCTAGTGACAATTCACGTGTCACCCATATCGACATCGCTCCAAGCGATACGACCAACACTTTAACTAGAGTCCACGACTCCCAGGCCACACAGGACCATACAAATAGTCTCTCTCGAAACCCGGGTCCCCGCCACACCACTAGCTGCCCATCGCGCTCTGTACAACTCTGAGAGTTGCAGTTACGACTACAGACTAGTGCGTGTAGTGCGACCTAGCCAAGGTATGTGTTCTTATTTACTGTTGGAGGCATCCTCCTCACCATCTTCATCAGACAAATTTAACTCAACGGACACACTGCTTAGAGGAATCCTCCTTATTTATACAGTCGTGAGCGTATTTTTATGTTCTATTACCGGTCAAAGATTTCAGCAAATAACGATCACCATCAAGTAACTCCACATTTTTTTAAAGGTCCCTTGTATTTCGCGTCTAATTTATTTTGGTTTCTCTTCGTTCTGAATTTAAACTAAATTACCAACATCAAACTTTACCACTTTAACTTGTAGTTTTATCAAATTTTACTTTTTCGTAACTGGCACTCTTTTCTATGTACGTGGCCGCTTGCTCTCTTGTCTTACTAATGTCTACTGCCGGTCCGGAATCATTCAAAGTTAATAGGTTAAATGGTCTAGCTAAACGTCCTATCAGAAACTCGAGTGGACTCGCTTGTATTACACGGTGGACAGAGGAATTCAAAACTAATTGCACGTCGTCTAACGCTTCATGCCGGGACCTATCAGACGCTTCTACCGCGGTCAGCATACTTTTTAACGCGCTCATTGTTCTTTCTACTTGGCAATTAGCGCGACTTGACTAGCTATCAAACGTAAAGAAACACCGTGAAACTGACAAAAAAACTTTGAATTCTTTGTTGGCAAAGCATCGTCCCAGATCTGCAATAACTAACTGGAGCTCCAACTAAAGACGCTTGATTTAAGGGATTTAATTGTTCTAGCCAAATCTATGCTCAGGGTATGATATAAGGGAACAAATTTTGTGACCGCATCAATTAAAACTATGACGTACTCCTTGCAATCGCTTTTTCCACTTAATTTGCCAGTTAAGTCAACGTGCACAGTATGCCACGGGATACTTATGTTAGGAATTGGATGAAGTCCCGCTTGTGGGCGACCTGATTGCGATTGAGATTGTCTATGGTTGTATTACTTGTAAACTAACTTACGAACGCACTTAGCCATGTGCTCGAACCAATAGTGATCAACCCTTTCAAAAGTCTTCTCAAATTCAAGGTGCATACGTGATTCGTGCACGTGGTTAATTACTGACCAGCGGAAGGCCCGGGGAACAATTGGAAGACACCGGGTCCGATTATTTCTCTGTACCTTGCGATGTAGGACACCTGAGCGCATGTTGGAAATGTCGAGTGGTAACAGATGATCTTTAAGTTTACCTACTATGGATTGAATTTCTTGATCACGTATCTGCTTTACCAAAAGCCAGTTCTCTGACGCCAGCGAGGTTAACGCGCATTTGTTCAACTTTTGTGAGACTAATCTGGTCATGGTAAAGTATCACGAGAGAAGAAATCAACATGAGCCATACGACGTCCCTCACGATAACTGATTTGAGAATCAAAGGCCTGCACCAAGGCCCACCTAAGATGCACACGTGGCGTGATATCGATTTTATTGCGTGAAGCTTTTAGTGAATTACAGTCGGTAATAATCTCAAAATATAACCTGCAAGTAATGTCTAAAGTGTTTTACAGCATTTACTACATCTAGAGTCTCCAACTCGTAAGAGTGGTATTTGGAATCTGCTATGAGGGGCAAATTAAACCTATAGGGGACAGTGGTGGAATCTAACTTTCGATAGTCGACCACTATACGATCAGAACCGTCACGCTTCTTCACTAATAAAATAAGACTATTAAATGGAGACTGACTAGGACGAATGATATTAGTTTCCATTAGTGCACTAACCTTAGAACGCACTAATAACCTTTCGTCTGGGCTAAGCCTATAGGGTAGCGATAAACAGTGCGGTTTGAGTAACATGTTTCGGCCACTCCTGACCAAGTTTTTTTTTTTTTTTTTTTTTTTTTTTTTCTCAAATATAACCAGATATCAAACGTCAATTTCTCAATCTCTACGAGCGTCCAATCTGTGTGTGCCTTCACGCCGTTTAGTAAACAGATTCCATATTAAAAAATGGCTACCTCGCCTTTCATAGTTCATTGGGCCACCTTGCCATTTGTTGTCCACTTGGCCACCTCGCCGTTTATAGTTCAGAGAGCCACCTCGCCCTTGACTGTATATTTGGCCACCTCGCCCTTCACATAAATCCTGTTTAAATATCTAGATGGCCACCTCGCCATTTAGATACGTTTACCGCAGCACTGTTAAGATGTTTTGCATATGGCCCACAAGCCACCACGCTGTTACCACGACCCACCATACTTCAAACATACCACTCCAGAGAATAGTGCCACCCCATCTTTTCACGTGGGCGTCGTACTCCCTCGGCGACTCACTCTCAGAAGGGACTAGACTCGATACAGACCATCTTTCGTATCATAAGTCTCGATGACCTAGTGGTTCAGTACTCCGACTTCTAGTTCAGAAGTTCTGAGTTCGAACCCTGGCTCAACCAATGCAACTTTCCGGAAGTTATGTGTGATGAGCATCGATGACTAACAAAGTTGTACCCCATGTATGACAAAAGGTTTTGCCACCTATTACATTTGGGACTGGAAAATTAATCCAGCGTGTCGAGGCATTATTGCCGCTGACCACACCCTCAGGTATTAAAGGCGTGAAGTTACATAAGCACATAGCCATATGATGTTTTAATTAAAGAAACTATTCCAAAGATCATACCGTCATTATTATCTGATAAGCATGGATCCAGCTCAATAGGGACATATGATTGGGGGAGTGGACGTAGGCGTTCTCTCGAGTATTTGTAAGTGCGATTAGCGTTCAAACTCTTAAGATGATATCTGTCACCGTCAAGTACCTCAATGACTTCATAAGGTCCTTTATATTTAGGATCCAATTTGGTTTGATTCCGTTCATGATTTTCGACTAAAACATAATCTCCCACCGAAAATCTAGTCACATTTGCCTTATTTTTATCGAATCTTACTTTATCAAGCTGTGCATTATTTTTCATTAATTTGTCAGCTTGTTCCCTAATCTCTTAAATTTATCTCAACCTCATGATCGTCAATAGTTAATAAATTTAGTGGCCTAGCTACTCTACCTATTAGCAATTCTAATGGACTTGCCTTAGTTACCCTATGAATCGTGCCATTTATAGCAAGTTGGACATCATCCAACGCACCCTGCCATGACCAACTTCTACAACAGTCAACACATTTTTGAGGGCACTCACAACTCTTTCCACTAAGCTTTGACGCAACACAATGTTTGATGAGAGAGCATTCGGCACCAGAATCAGAATAAAATGGATACGACTCAAGTGTTCATCAGCGTACTGCTGGGATTGCTAACATAGCAAACTTCCACATGCCTCTCGTTACTCGCCGCTGCTGCAGGCGCTGCTCCGAACTGCTTGCGCCTACTGCCGCGCCAGCTCCTCCGCTGTTGCCACGTGGACACTTCGTTGCCAAATGTCCGGCGGTGCCGCACCTGAAACAGATTAAGTCCGACCGCGGCCTCGGTCCCGCAGAGCTTTACGCTGAAGTGACAGCACTGGCTGCCTTGCCTTTCACCTCGCCTTTGGAACGGCAATCGGACGGTCGGTGACCTATTTTACCGCAGTTGTGAAATTTCACCGTTGCCGACTGAAACTTTGATCGCCTGAAGTCTGGATCTGCTGTCCTATCGCCTTATGTTTATGCTCTCAATCTACCTCACCGATGCAAATCAAGGCATATAATGGTGCCATAATCTTGGAAAACTGATATAACCTGCCGAAAATATGACGCTAGACCGATGAACTGTCCAGCTAAACAAGCACAGCAATCTAAACTTCGTATCGCAAGTAATTAACAGGTAAACATGTAAAAGAATTTCAAATAATATTTTCTTACACCGGTCAAAGCCACACTATCGTAAAGTCGTATACCATACAATATACCCGAGTAATAAAATGGAAACTAAAGTTTTTAGACTAACGCGATTTTCACACATTTTAAATAATTATGACACGGGTCTTAATCGCGGAAATATTTTGAAGGTAAATACCTTATACTGCCTGACGTTTCGGCGTGGGTTACACCAGCCGTGGTCACAGGCTGACTGATGGATGTAGCTCAGCGCCGTCTTCGTGAAGCTCGGGTCTCCATGCCTACCCTCGCTTGCTCTTCACAATTTGTTAGCTTTTGTAAATTGTCGGTATTCCGACACACCACACTAACGACGTCTACACACGAGCGGATTGGTTTTTTATTACGGAGATGACATTCACTAAAAACTGGATTCCACGATGATGATAAACGGTAACCATCCTCTCTATTAAAGCTGGTATGTTTTTTAATTTCAATCGCTTCCCGCGCAATTCTTGAATAATAGTGACGGTCTGTGGAGAGGATGGTTGGCTTATGTAGCTCAATCCAATGGTTTGGTCCTGATTCCAGTAGATGCTCCGCAATCGCCGACTTATTGACCTGTCTGTTTTTGACAGCTGCAATATGCTCCTTAATTCTCTCTGCGACAGTTCGCTTTGTTTGCCCGATATAGGAGCTACCGCAGCTGCAGTCGACTTTGTAGACGCCTGGGGTCTGAAAGGGTATAACGTCCTTTGGTGTCCGTAGGTGACGAGAAACAAGAGATTGTGGAACGTAAATTGTTTTAATGGATAATTTTCTCAGGGCGTTTCCCACCTTATCTGTCACGCCTTTTACGTAGGGCAGGTATGCGGGTGCTCTGCTTACCTCTGGATATTTTACCCTCTTCCTGCACGTATATGGGAAATTCTCCTGGTAGCCGTTCCATTTTAGTACCTTCTGAATATGTGCCAGTTCGGTCTCTAAGTATTCAGGATCGCATAGATCATAAGCCCTGGACTGTAGGGAAGCGGCTACGGAGCGGAGATGTTGTGGATGGTGATGCGAATCACCGTGCAGGTACCTGTCTGTGTGGGTCGGTTTTCTATAAGCTGTGTGCGCGAGCGTACCATTGGTTCTCACTGTCACTTTTAGGTCCAGAAACGCCAGCGATCGTTCTGTCTCTATTTCGAAGGTAAATTGAACTTTGGGGTGTACACCGTTCAAGTAGGTGATGAATCGTTCTACTTCTTCCTTGTCGCCCTTCATGATGCAGAATATGTCATCAACATATCGCTTCCATAGCTTCACGGTGGCTACTTCTTTCTGGATTACCTCTTCGAAATGTTCCATCCAGATGTTGGCCAAAACCGGTGCTACTGGACTACCCATGGCCACGCCGTCGATCTGGAGGTAATATTGCCCTTGGTACAGGAAGAAGTTACCCTCTAAGCAGTGTTTCAATAAAACGATATACTGACTAGACAGATTATTCGCTAGTAACTTTTGCTCGATGATTGTGAGGCATTCGTAAATAGGGACGTTAGTGAACAGTGATTCAACGATCGCTGGCGTTTCTGGACCTAAAAGTGACAGTGAGAACCAATGGTACGCTCGCGCACACAGCTTATAGAAAACCGACCCACACAGACAGGTACCTGCACGGTGATTCGCATCACCATCCACAACATCTCCGCTCCGTAGCCGCTTCCCTACAGTCCAGGGCTTATGATCTATGCGATCCTGAATACTTAGAGACCGAACTGGCACATATTCAGAAGGTACTAAAATGGAACGGCTACCAGGAGAATTTCCCATATACGTGCAGGAAGAGGGTAAAATATCCAGAGGTAAGCAGAGCACCCGCATACCTGCCCTACGTAAAAGGCGTGACAGATAAGGTGGGAAACGCCCTGAGAAAATTATCCATTAAAACAATTTACGTTCCACAATCTCTTGTTTCTCGTCACCTACGGACACCAAAGGACGTTATACCCTTTCAGACCCCAGGCGTCTACAAAGTCGACTGCAGCTGCGGTAGCTCCTATATCGGGCAAACAAAGCGAACTGTCGCAGAGAGAATTAAGGAGCATATTGCAGCTGTCAAAAACAGACAGGTCAATAAGTCGGCGATTGCGGAGCATCTACTGGAATCAGGACCAAACCATTGGATTGAGCTACATAAGCCAACCATCCTCTCCACAGACCGTCACTATTATTCAAGAATTGCGCGGGAAGCGATTGAAATTAAAAAACATACCAGCTTTAATAGAGAGGATGGTTACCGTTTATCATCATCGTGGAATCCAGTTTTTAGTGAATGTCATCTCCGTAATAAAAAACCAATCCGCTCGTGTGTAGACGTCGTTAGTGTGGTGTGTCGGAATACCGACAATTTACAAAAGCTAACAAATTGTGAAGAGCAAGCGAGGGTAGGCATGGAGACCCGAGCTTCACGAAGACGGCGCTGAGCTACATCCATCAGTCAGCCTGTGACCACGGCTGGTGTAACCCACGCCGAAACGTCAGGCAGTATAAGGTATTTACCTTCAAAATATTTCCGCGATTAAGACCCGTGTCATAATTATTTAAAAATGGAAACTGCTCACCGGAGTGACGTAAAATTGCAGCTGGTGCGCTTACTACAGATTCACTCACTATTCTTTGACCTGGCTGACCGCAGTACTGTTGCTCGCCTTCCTGCTGCTCCGCTCAGGGCAGTTAGACGCATAGTGTCCTTGTCCATCACAATGAAAGCAAGTGATCCCCACTTGGTTAATCGCCGCACTATGACTGCAGCTTGTGATCTTCAGTTTAGAACAATCTTCATGTAGCTTAATGTCTCCTTTATAGTGACAATGAATCGCCATTATCGGTTATTTCCATCGCGTACAGAAGCACACACATTATCACTACACTGTTTTCTCCACGTGGGCTGAATGAGTTACATACCACTTCTGATGTCGGAGATAGCGACGGCTGAGCGATAGAGTCGTCATCATCTTGACTTGGTACGAGGTTTATTACTTGTAACTTTATAATTCACAATATTAACCACAGTATAAATAACAATGTTCAGTTAACACACTTAGATAGACAAACCGACAGGTTCGCAACGGAGAAGTGTCTCGGTCCGTGTCCCAACGTCGACTGACTGATCGAGCCAACCTCACTTTCTATTACGACTCTGTCCACGTGCCGCCATTGCAAAACAACTGACGTCACCGCGTTTGCCGCACTACTGTGTTAACAATCAATTGAGAAACTTAATAAAACGATATCGTTATCCACGACATATATATATAATGTATTTGTAAACTTATATGTGGAAACTTGTAATTGGCTTTTTGTTACTATGTTTTTAGCTTTCATGTTACCTAGCTGTTAGTTTCCCCTGTAAAAATAAAATAAAATAAAATAAAATAAAATAAAATCCAAGAAAAATTGGCTTCTGCGACTTAACATTTTTGTGTTGAGATGATGCTTTCTTAAATGTGCACATAACAAAAAAATGTCAAAGGAAATTCTAAACAATATGACTATATTACTTGCTATGCATTGAACATTTTCGTAAATAATGAGGTTTTACATGAATGTGTACATAATTAGTAAAAACAGTGACAATGGAAAAACGATTAAAACAATCCATAAACTTTTATTAAGTTGATGTGACACAAAATTCGACTTTTATAACCCCAAACCAGTTCACAATTAAGCCAACCAGTTGATCCACCGAAAACAATACATTTAATCAATGAATGATTTTCCGATTTCGTGTGGTGACGGATTTAGAATACATAGTGTCACCACCCCATTCCAGGCCGACAAAAGGAAATGACAAGGCCGATAACCTAGCCGCTAGAGAAGGAAAACTTGATCAACCCGTCTGGCCAGCGTGGCACAGTAGGCTAATTACCCTCCCTTTGGAAGGATGACGCATTGCGGTAATGCGGCTCACAGACATTCCCTTGTCATTAAGCATTTCTTAAAATGCTCAAGGTTTTGGCCCGCCTGATAGCAAGTGGTTAACTATAAGTCACTTATGGGGCATTTGTAACAACAGCGATGTCACTGAACTATACAGGATGTAATAAAAACCGTATAGCCGACCGTAGTGAGGGCGTAGAACCTATTCAAAAGAGAAGTTCTGTGTGTGGAGCAATTATGTTGAAGTATGCGTAAGATATCGTCCAGTCCAGTCCAGTCCAGTCCAGTCCAGTCCAGTCCAGTCCAGTCCAGTCCAGTCCAGTCCAGTCCAGTCCAGTCCAGTCCAGTCCAGTCCAGTCCAGTCCAGTCCAGTCCAGTCCAGTCCAGTCCAGTCCAGTCCAGTCCAGTCCAGTCCAGTCCAGTCCAGTCCAGTCCAGTCCAGTCCAGTCCAGTCCAGTCCAGTCCAGTCCAGTCCAGTCCAGTCCAGTCCAGTCCAGTCCAGTCCAGTCCAGTCCAGTCCAGTCCAGTCCAGTCCAGTCCAGTCCAGTCCAGTCCAGTCCAGTCCATGGTTGTCCCGGTGGTATTATCAAATTTATGGACCCCCTACTTATTTATAAAACATTGTTCTTGCGCGTGATGGCGCGCCGCGAGAATAAAGTTTATTAGGATATGAAGTCATACATTGCAATACAATAAATGTGGCACAAACGAAAATATTTCAAACAATAAAATTGGTTTTGGTCTAGTACGCAATTCAGACTCTAAACAGTCACGCAATTGTTTGATGCTTAGAATTTTTTATTACTGCAGTTGAGTCGTAGTCAATCATACCCTACAGTTATGAGAAATGAAAATACAGAGATTTATACTTTACATACATAACAATACCGTATGGTTTATATTTCAGAATACAAAATGTGACTAACCCATTCTCGCATCCAACTATCTCGAGGGTCTCGAAAGAAGAGAGAAGGAACCAGGGGTCTCGAAAGAGGCGTCATAGCCGCAAGAGAAGGTAAACTTGATACAAACCCTGTGCCATGGTCCAACCCGTGCCCATTAGTAGTGAGTTATTTATGGGCTCAAACCACGATATTAATTAGTAAATATTAAACTCAGTATAATACCAACGAATGCTCCCTACATAGCTCATAGTACAAAAATTTCATATAAGTAGCGAAAAGCTAGTTTTCGTTTAATAAAGAAAGAAAATATTTGCTGTAACTAAAAAGGAAAAATCTTCAACGTATTCAGTAATTACTCGCTTCTATAGAAAATAAAACGTTCTGGCATTTTCCGCAAACAAAAGAAATCTAGTTCATTACTGCGTATACTCTTACACCGACTAGTTATCCCTTACTCAACTAAGTTAAGCCACAGAGAAAGGATACAGCACAGCAGTAGTTCAAATTATCGTCTTTCCAAACATAGATTCAGCTAAATTGAAATAAACTAGTTATTGTTTTTAAACATTAAAAGTGTAATTTTTAAGACACGTCTAATAATAAAGCAATAATATGATATTTGTCTGGCTATTTATTTGTTAGGATAATCTCGAAAATGTCTACTTTAAGGGGATAAGTACTGATAGGTAGACAATTTTAGGTTACTCTTTACCAAAGAACAAAAAGAAACAGTTCCCGGTTATAAGCCAGACTGCCTTGTTGTTGTATTTGCCGCCATTGAACCACGGGTCCCGGGTTCGATTTGTCTAAACAATTATTGAAGGACTTGCTCTGAATCTGGGTGTAATTTGTGTTCGTGAATATCATGTCTGTAACCTGCCCCAGCGATTCAGGTTGTACCTAGTGGAGGACTTGCGTTTTTTATTATTATTAAAATTTACGAACCTCTGTACTATGGATATGGTTCCGTTTTTTACTTCACAAAATATTTTATTCTGTGGTACAACAATAGCCTATATTGAATACAAGGCACTGTACTCTAGATACATCCAATTTTTATCTCTAAGTAAAGTAAAACTATGTTACGGCTACCTGGCATACTAGATTACGGTAGCCACTCCAAAGGAATACATTTGTTGAACTTTAGTCAACAAGCTGCAGAACATAGCTTCATATGATATGCATGTGATGAAACGTCTGGATTAGCTTGTTGTTGGAGTGGTGATATATGTCAGATGTCATCATCTGTGGTGGTTGAGTGAAATATAAAACCTGTCTCTTTCCTTTTGGAATAAAATATATATGCTTAGAACAAAGACATTGCTTGTCCGTGGATTTTCTTGAACATCATCAGAGAACTTCAGCTTCAAACAGATTAAAATGATTAATTACAGCGCCCTCTAGGTGAGCTCTTATTAATATCCTCGCATGATATTAATACGACAGTGTATTGACAGTGATAGATTGGCCTCTGTCTATTGAGGAAACACGAGAACGCCACTGGAGTAGGAAATAATTGGTCTTTATGCCCTTACGCGAGATAAAATCTTAGTAGCGTGAAAATTAAAAACTGTACCAAAAAATACCGGTTGTATCGCAAAGGGTTAAAGTCAATCGCTTTGTGTAAATACTAGCAGTTAGCCAAATTAGTTTTAACCTTCTCGTAATGGCTTCAATAAAATTGGGAAAAAGGGCAATATCTCAAGGAAGCTTTGCAATGTGGGTATTGTTGCGGAATTTCAACAACCGGGCGATAGTCATAATTTTAATAGAATAACACTCTCAGCTCGTTTATTACACCCAAGGCTACGAAGGACTGAAGACCGCATTGCGTCGCTCCAAGTATAAATCTTTACAGCATATTTTACAGTCGAGTCTCTCTGGTAGAGCAAGGAATCCGTTCTAGATTATTTGCGCTGAATTTTCAGCTTTTACAGATTTCCATTTCTTGTTCGCAGAGGAAAAGGGTCTAATGTGTGGTGAGGGATTCACAATGAAAGTAAAAGGATTAGTCTCTTCATCCTGCTTTATTACGCAAATTTAAATCTTATTAAATAGAGACATTTCATATTGTTGAAACCATCACAATCATCATCATCAAGTCGATATCATCAACTACTTCATGGTGCAGCTTCTGGGCCCACGAGGCAGATCTTGCGCGGGATTGTACACCCCGGGGATGTTTAGTGGGTAGACCCCCACTGGGGGCCCCCCAGAGTCCCACACGCCCCTCGTCGGTCCTCCCCGGGACTGACGGGGATAGTCCATAAAGGATTTTACCCCAGGCACAAAAAAAATGTTATAACTACTACTACTCACCCATATATGACCCATTGCTATGCCCACCACTTTCCGTGCATGGGGGGTAATTAGCCTACTGTGGCACGATGTTCCTTCATTTGCGGCTAGATTGGCCTTGTCATTTCGACACCATCAGTATGAACTCGTGTGGGACACGATGTTTTCTTAATCCGTCACCACTCGGATCAAGTTCATCATTTCAGCCAAAAGACGTCCACTGCTGGGCTTAGGCCTCCCCCAAGGATTTCCACGAAGGCCGGTCCTGAGCCGCCCGCATCCATCGCTTTCCGGCGACCTTAACCAGGTCGTAGTATTAAGTTACAAATCTATAATAGTAACCTAGACAATCCCAGTGCTGACTAGCTTAGAAGTCATGGCATTCCCAACCAGTTGTACCTTGAAATCGAACACTACGAGAACTAAGTACAAGATAAGGATAACTTGAGACTGAACTCTGTGCTTAGAATATTAGATAGTTTTAGCTTCAAGGTTGCGGGTTTCCAACGGCAGAATTTTGTTTAGTGGCCTTAATAATAGTGATTTAGGTCGCCTTCTTCTATCAACTCACGGATGCTGAAGTTGATAATTGTAAGAAAAAATATGGGAAATTGTGCTATTTATATTAAAATATCACAATTGAAAATATTAATAAATATACTTTAGATATAACTATAAAATGTGTCATAATCTCCAAACGGCTGAATATTACTCACGACTGAAAATATCAAACAAAACACGAAATCTAATTCGGTTCACGCGTTCAGGAACTGTAATACCACAGACAGACATTCACCAACTTATAACGCAGTAATGATAACAGGGGTTGATACATTTGCATTTTTAAAACTTCCCAACTTAGACGAGTTACCTTTAAAAGGAAAAAAGGAAACTTAATAAAACCAGATTAGAATTGTCAATGGCGCGAAAGCTACCTCTAAATGGGGCATGGAAAACAGCGTAATAATAAGGTAGCGGTGGAAGTAGGAGCACATTCGCGTAGGGAAAATTTAAGGGCAAGTAGGCAATTGGGTTTGGAAAAGACCGGAAAACACACAATGCTTCCAAGAAAATATTGAAGATTTTCACATCGTCCAGATGAGGTATTTATATTCAGAGGTAGCCAAAAAGCACATTTATAACCAACGGATGGATATCACCACTGTTAAAGATGATGTGTGCTAAATGTAAAGGTACCTACAGACATCGCGAGGCATCCCGAACGACACATGCTCAAATTGTAAATATGTACTTACCAATAAAAAACGATGATAAATAAATAGAAGAAGGCTTTAAAGGGTAGCAGGTAGGTTAAGAATACATGGTGTCAACATCCCATTTCATCCTAAGGGCGTTGAAAGAGTCGACCATAGGAAATTACAAGGCCGAAAACCTAGGAAGAAAGAGAAGGAAAACTTGAAACGAAACCCTGTGCCAAACCGTCGGGCCGGCGTGGCACAGTAGGTTTATTGCCCTCCCTGTGAAGGGAGGAGATCCGACTCAGCAGTGGGTAATTAATGGGCTGATTAGTAGTAGTAGTATAAATTGAGTTCTGTTCTCATAGATCACAGGTTTCACACTGTGCAACAAACATAATGTGGCGAGGCACGCCTCGCGATATCTGTACGCGCCTTTAGGAAATAGTAAGACGTCTTTACGTAATTTTTGCTCAACTCCCCGCTCTTCAGATTAAGTTGATCGCTGATCGACTTAATCTAAGGAGCGATTGTAGTAGTTGATCGGTGATTGATGGCGATCGTACCGACGTACAGGACGACTACTCCGTGCAAGGGCGTAGTCACCCTGCACGTCCAAGCCTAGGTCCTTCTTCTGTCCGGAAGCTCCAGTAAACGGGGTGGTTAGGGGGTTCCACTTGGGCGGATTCACTCATTTACTGCCAGTGGGCTGTTATAATTCTGCCACCTTGCTGACCTTTCCTTTACAATTTGATACCGTAAGACATAAGCATATCGATTTCACTATTGTATCGTTTTCCGTTGTTACCTGCAAATATGCCTCGTTGGTCTAGGTTGGATGTGCCGCCTTTGGATCAACTGGTTCCTGGTTCGATTCCGGGGTTGGGCGTCGTTTCAGCCCATAAATAACCCACTACTAAGTCGGGCCTACTCCAAATTCATGGTACCTTTGTCTAAACCAGAATCACTTGCTCTGAGTCTGGGTGTCATTTTGTGTTCGTGAATTACATGTTTATTAACTGCCCCCGCGATACAGGGCAAAGGCAAGGGTTCCGTTTAAAGAAAAAAAATATAGATTCAAATTCAAATCTTATCATTATCATCAGACCTGTCTAGTCCACACAAATTGGTCTTCCCTAAAGAGCGCCTTAGAACCAGGCACGGTTCTAAGATAGATAGATAGACACAGTTAATTGTACACTAGAAATATTAACGAAACAGATATTAGGTATACCTACAGCAATTTGTTCATGGGGCCATCTTATCGCTAAATGCGATTTCTTACAGACAACCTTTAGTCCCTTTAATAAACAATGCATCATTATTTAACAGCTATGTTGAGGTTTCTTTTCAATTGGCCACCCTAGTCTTTAAGCTTTTTAGCCTGCTTGTAAATCCACCACTGGCCTTATTTTTTATTACTTTTGCGACGTGTATTATGTTTAAATACCTTAACACGTGTCATGAGTTCGAATCTCGCATGTAATTCGTGTTCAGAATGTTCTTTAGACAATAACATGTTTGAAATTGGCTTGAACATCATTCCACATCCTTCAGATAACGATGGCTTATGTATTTTGATGACATGGGCTGAACAATATTCATATTTTTTCTGTTTGTGACGGATTTGCAATACATAGTGTCACCTTCCCATTCCATCTGAACGTGTCGTAAGAGCCGATTAAGGAAATGAAAAGGGACAATACTTAGGCGCAAGAGAAGGATAACACGAGTTGAAAATGGTTTTTTTTCTTTCCCTTTCTCGGTAACCAGTCATATTGGGGCCACGGCCGGGTTATGTGGGACTCTGATCTATGTCTCGTCCCGCGTTATTTCCTGGGTCCGAGATCTCGACTGGCTTTTGGGAGCGCTGGGGGGAGATACTGCTCGACCTCCATCTATAATGCTAAGCTGAGACGGGCCTCCTTCAGTTCCTGGACTGGGGGCTGGCCAGACGGGGTTGGCACGGGGCACGGGCACGGGGTTTCGTATCTCGTTTTTTGCTCCCGTATTTTCGGTTTGGTTTTCGGCAAATTCATTTCCTTTTGTCGGCTCTTACGATACTCTCAGGATAGAATGGAATGTTGACACCATCCGTCATTAAACGGCTTTTATCATCAATAACATAAAAAACGAAATCGATGTTAGTACATCCTGTTCACGCCGACAAGGCGTGAATCATAGTCCGCGCACCGAGAGACGCGCGGAGGGCGTCGCGTCACCAAGGCGGGGGGCCAGCTGCCCGCGACCTCTCCACCACTCCATCACCGACCACGGCCGACGACGCGCGCGCACACTTGTTGTACATAGTCTTTCAATATTGTACTGTTCTCTTTGAACCACATTATAAGTGTTTACAGTCCACTTGACTTATTTATTTATAGACCTTTAGTTAGGTCCCGAACAGTTTTGGTCCTTCTTCGCCTACATTTTTAAATCCGCGTAACATATTTCGGCGAACAAAGAAAACGTTCGTGCGGTGGCAGTACGACGCGACGTTGGTGGACATTGATACGACGAGTCTTTAAAAGCGCCGTGTCACTACAAGTGGCATTCAATAGAAGAGAAGTTTGGAGTTGGGGTCGTCAAGAAAAACGATAACGAGGAGAGGACGTCTACAAGTTCCCGAGGTCTACACGTCGACGGTGGTCAAGTCTCGACTACGTTGGTCGAACCCGCCGAGACACCTATTTGCTTCGTGGGAATCAACACAGTCCGCCTTGTGGATAAAGATAAGCATATTTGTGTATCGTTCCAAATTCCTTTCCATAAAATTTCAATTACAAATTCAAATTTCAAAATTTTCCGTTGCAACCGTTTTTCAGTTCAGTTTCGAATTTGAGGCACCAAGTGATTATTTACATTGGTTTAAAGTATATTCACAATATTAACGTGCATTCATTAGCTTAGCGCTGCATGGAACCGGTTTCTTATCGGTACACCGCCGGTTGGCAAGTTCTTTGTTAACGAGCGAGCTAACGGTCACAAGTCTATTCATTATAAAACATCTGTTTGCTGTCATTAGTCATAATATTCATTTGCTAATTGCATTATCTTTTGTTCTTTAAGCGTAAAATCTATTGCATTTTTTTTTTTAAATCACCGTCTTATAATGGCTAATGAGGATTTATTAGTGAGAAAACGCAGTGCTATGAAAGCCAAGCTTACGAATTTCTGCAATTATGTTAACGTGCTTATGAGTTGCGAATCAATAACCAGCTTGCAGCGCATTGAGCTGGAGGGTCGCCTTCGTAAATTTGATGCTCTATACGATGAATTTGATCATTTGCAGTTGGAGATCGAGGTGCTCTTGGATAAGCCAGACGAGGCGTACGGGGAACGTGCCAAGTTTGAGGAGCGGTACCACGCAGTGGCAGCTCTGGCACGCAGTTTGCTAATCAGCGCTGATGCCGGCGTTGACGGTGGGTCTGTAGCGGGCTCAGCAGATAAGAACTCAGGTGCATCGCTCCGTCATAATTTTGTACGCTTACCTAAAATTAATTTGCCTACTTTCGATGGTAGTTATCAATGTTGGCTAGAGTATAGAGATACTTATTTGTCGCTTATCCATAGTAGTAGTGCAATCGATGACATTAGCAAATTCCATTACCTGCGTGCATCGCTCAAGGGTGATGCTCAGCAAGTAATAAAAAATATAGATTTTAAAAGCGAGCATTATCAATTGGCGTGGAGTTTGCTATGTGAGCGATATGACAACAGCAGGCTTTTAGTTAAAAACCATGTGCAGGCTTTGTTCAATACTCCAGCAGTTAGTAAAGAGTCCTGTGTAGCCTTACGTCAATTTGTAGACAACATTAACAAACAAATTAGAGCTTTGAAAACGCTGAACGAGCCCACTGACCAGTGGAGTACACTGATTGTAATTATGATGAGTAGTCGACTGGACAAAGTAACTAACAGAGACTGGGAAGAGTACAGCAATACCTTACCCAAATCTCCTACCTTGTCAGAATTTTGTTCATACATTGGTAGAAGGGCTGATTTATTAGAGACAGTAGAACATGGCAAATCAACAGAAGAAAAATTTGACGGTAGCACAAACAGTCACGCATTATATACACAGAAAACAAAAAGCGAGAATTTAAATAAAAATAAATCTAGTATTAAAAAAGAATTTAAATGTCCGTTGTGCAAAAGAGATCATTTCATGTTTGTGTGTGATGAGTTTCGTAAATTGTCAGTAGAGAATCGGTTAGCAAAGGTGAAGGAGCTTAATGTGTGCTTTAATTGTTTACGTCCAGGGCATTCAAGTAAACGTTGTAAATTGTCCCATTGTAAATACTGTAACCGCAGACATAACACGCTTTTACACGTAGAACAGTCTAATTTAACTATACAAGATCCAATGCCTAGTAGTGTTGTCTTACCTAGTTTACTGAGTAATGACACTTCTGGAAGTGCACATTTACAAAATGGCACGTCGGAAAGCGTTGTTATGTCAAGTGACACTGCAGCTACTACTCGTTCTGTTTTACTTTCCACAGCTCTGGTGACAGTGGTCAGCAACCGAGGTGAGAAGTTCGATGCCAGGATCCTGCTTGATAACGGTAGCACAGCCAATTTTATCACTGAAACACTGTGTCACAAGTTGGGATTGCCTAGACGTAGCACTAACTCCACAATATCAGGTATAAATAAGCAAATATCTAATAGCACACAGTCTTGTAGGTTTACAATTCAGGCTCGGAATGGTGGCTATAGGGAATCTATTACTTGCATCATATTGCCTGAAATCACTAGGATGTTGCCGTCTACAGCTGTAGATATAGGCAACATCAACATTCCAGCAGACATTCAATTAGCTGATCCGTCATTCCATATTCCTTCTGTCATCGACATACTTGTTGGAGCGGAAGTGTTTTGGAATGTCTTAGGTTCCTCATCTATTAGTTTAGGTAGGAACAAACCCAAACTCCACGCAACAAAATTCGGATGGGTAGTCTCCGGTTCAGTTCCATTGCGTTCTATATCAAATAACCAGGCACATTTCTGCAATGTTTCTATGGAGGAATTAAATAATAATCTCAACAGGTTTTGGGAAATAGATTCGGTCCCATCTAAACATGCCTTGTCACAGGAGGAACGTGCGTGCGAAGAAAGTTTTCGCCGCAATACTATTCGTGATGATCAAGGTCGGTTTGTTGTGACGATTCCTTTAAGGGACAATCCTATCATTTTAGGTGAGTCGTACGAGATGGCTAAACGGCGATTCCTATCACTGGAGCGTCGTTTTCTACGTGATCCAAGTTTCAAGGAGCGTTACGTTGCTTTCATGCAGGAGTACGAGCGTCTTGGACACATGACAGAAAATCCAACGTCTAAGAAGCCTCATTCAGGTGACGATGTAGAGTATTTCTTGCCTCATCATGGGGTCATCAAAGAATCCAGCTCGACCACGAAACTACGGGCAGTCTTTGATGCTTCAGCGGCAACCACGTCTGGCGTGTCATTCAATCAAATCCAAATGGTTGGCCCTACTATCCAAGAAGATCTTCTGTCAATTCTGCTTAGATTTCGACAATATAAGTATGTTATATCAGGCGACATAGCTAGAATGTATCGTGCCGTTACTGTAACACCGTCGCAACGTGCATTGCAACAAATCATTTTCAGGACAGATCCTAAGTCACCGTTAAAGACGTACAGTCTTAACACTGTCACCTACGGCACAGCTTCTGCTCCATACTTGGCAACAAAGTGTTTAGTGAATTTGGCTAATGCCGCTACCAGTCCAACCGTCAAATCTTCAATTGAGCGTGACTTTTACGTCGACGATTACCTTTCGGGGGGTAATTCAGTTTCAGGCGTAGTAGAAATGGTCAAGGAGGTTATATCTGTCTTAGCATCAGCGAATTTTCACATACGAAAATGGCAATCTAATAGTTCGTCCGTTTTAGATCAGGTTTGTAACAGCTCAGCAGCTTTAGATTGTCTAAAATTATCTGAAGATAAGAACGCGTCATCAAAAACATTAGGTTTACGTTGGATGTGCGAGGTAGATTGTTTAGCGTTTTCTATTTGTATTGATGCTGAGAAAAAGGTGTCCAAACGCCAAATTTTATCAGTCATAAGTCAAATATTTGACCCATTAGGCTTGGTTGGTCCGTGTGTAGTCGAGGCGAAAATCGTCATGCAGAAATTGTGGTTGGCTAAGTGTGACTGGGATGAGCAAGTGCCAGAGTCTATATGCAATTTTTGGCACAACTTTGTTAACACTCTTCCATGTTTAAATAAGCTACGAATTCCAAGATGGGTTGTATGTGACGATGCTATATCGCATGAAATTCATGTATTTACAGACGCTTCGGAGAGAGCTTTCGGTTGTTGTGTGTATCTCCGGTCGGCGAACAGGGAAGGTTCAGTCAAGGTACAACTCCTTGCATCGAAGAACCGTGTGGCACCAATAAAGCCCACGACCATTCCACGTCTCGAGCTTTGTGGGGCGTTGCTAGGCGCAAGGCTGTGTGCTAAGGTGCAGAGTTCTATTACTTTGCCTGTAACTAGATGCCGGTTTTGGTGCGATTCAACCATAGTGTTGAGTTGGCTAGCTATTTCACCGAGTCTATTAAAACCTTTCGTGCGCAATCGCGTCAATGAGATACAAGAGAATACTGCAAATTATAAGTGGAGTTACGTGCCGTCTAAGGTCAATCCGGCAGATCTTGTTTCTCGTGGGCTGAAGGCTGACCTTATCAGCGAGTGTTCTTTATGGTGGTCAGGCCCACAGTTCTTGTTAAATGACGAAATAGACTGGCCAGCTATGCCCAACAAAAGTGTGAAACAGGATTTACCAGAAGTCATTACATCTAACTTCACAGATCACTCGTTTCTCACAGATTCACAAAATCACCTACATTCCACACACACAGATGCATCATTCATTCATACATTACTTCATAAACATTCAAGCATAAGTCATTTGCAGAGAGTGGTAGCCTACATATTTAGATTTGGTTATAATTTGAAAAATAAAACTAAATTACAAAATGCACTTTCAAGTCAAGAACTACAAGACTCTTTGAATTTCATTTTACGGCAAGCTCAAATGGAAATGTTCTCCAAGGAATATGGTATTCTTAAGGCTAGTAAGACTTTGCCTCGTAAAAATAGACTGATATCTTTGAGTCCCTTTGTTGATAAAGATGGTCTCATTCGTGTAGGCGGGAGACTTGACAATTCGCCTTACGATTACAATATCAAGCATCCAATTTTACTATGTTCTAAACATCATGTCACTAAATTAATTTTCCATAAATATCATAATGATTTATTACACGCTGGCCCTCAGTTATTGATAGCAAACATACGACAAATGTATTGGCCTCTTGGTGGCAGAAATCTGTCCAAATCTACTGTGAAACACTGTATTAAATGTTTTAAATACAAGTGTCAAAATGTTCAACCTGTCATGGGACAATTGCCTGTTAATAGAACTCACTTAGAGTTCCCATATTTAAATTGCAGTGTCGATTATGCCGGGCCAATATTGATAGCGGATCGAAGGGGGCGAGGGTGTAAGCTCATAAAGGCGTATCTGTGCATCTTTGTCTGTCTTGCTGTTAAAGCTGTCCATATCGAGCTCGTTACAGACCTTACTAAGGAGGGCTATATGGCTGCTTTGAACCGTTTCGTTGCTCGTCGAGGCAAACCCAAGAGCATCTTGTCGGATAATGGCACTAATTTTATAGGCACTTGTAATGAACTGCAACAATTCTTACAAGACTCAAATATTTCGTATGAAGTTGCACAAAGGGGCATTGAATTTACCTTTGCCCCTCCTTACTCTCCACATTTTAACGGCGTTGCTGAAGCCGCCGTTCGCTCTACTAAACATCACCTGAAAAGACTATTACAGCTAACACATTTCACGTACGAGGAAATGGTCACTTGTTTGACTCAAATAGAAGCTGTTCTTAACTCACGTCCTCTCACACCACTTTCCTCTGATCCTCTAGATTTTACTGCCCTTACTCCTTCACATTTTTTGATTGGACGATCACTTATGGCTGTTCCGCATCCACAGGTGTCTGACATAAACATTGGCCGCTTGGAGCGCTATCACAGAGTGGAGCATATAAAGCAGCATTTTTGGAAACGCTTCCACTTAGAATATATCTCTCTGCTCCAGCAAAGGACTAAGTGGACGTCATCGACAGGACAACTGGCAGAAGGAACGTTAGTTCTCATCAAGGAGAGAGGACAACCGCCACTGCTGTGGCCACTGGGACGTGTCACAAAGGTCTTCCCAGGAAACGACGGAATAACGCGTGTGGCCGAGCTGAAGACAAAGAAGGGGACAGTTCTTCGCTCCTTTAATAATATTTGTCCACTTCCTTTAGATTGAATGCTTCAACCCGGGCAGGATGTTCACGCCGACAAGGCGTGAATCATAGTCCGCGCACCGAGAGACGCGCGGAGGGCGTCGCGTCACCAAGGCGGGGGGCCAGCTGCCCGCGACCTCTCCACCACTCCATCACCGACCACGGCCGACGACGCGCGCGCACACTTGTTGTACATAGTCTTTCAATATTGTACTGTTCTCTTTGAACCACATTATAAGTGTTTACAGTCCACTTGACTTATTTATTTATAGACCTTTAGTTAGGTCCCGAACACATCCGTTATGAAACTGACACGTGAAACATAAAATATTTCTCGTTTTCGTAGAGGGTTAAAAGCTAAAAGGCTTCAGAATTAGCCTTTGAAGTAAGATTAAAGGAAGTTAATTAACCTTTGTAATTAAAAGACTGAACGAAAGAATTGAAAAAGTGAAAATCGCTCTCGTTTTATTTTTCGTAATTTTCGTTCCATGTCATCTCATAATAGGATTAGATTTTAATTATAGCAGAAGGAATATCTTAAATTCCTTTAAATAAATGAGGTGACCACAAGAACTACTTCTACTTCTCCTATACTTATATGACCCACCGGTGGATTGGGGATTGGGGCCTTTTTTTATTGTTCGCCCGGGGTAAAATCCTTTATGGACTTCCTCGCCGGCCACGGGGATGGCCAGCGAGGGGAGTGTGGGTGCTGAGTTGGGCCTCCTCCAATCACAGAGGATATTTAGCCTACTGTGCCACGCTGGCCGGACGGGTTGGCACAGTGTTTCGTATCAAGATTTCCTACTCTTGCGGCTAGATTTGCTTTTGTTGTTTGCTTACGACACCCTCAGGAAGAATTGGGGTGGCGACACAGCCACGGCCAAAAGCCAACGCTACATAGTTTATCCCGCTTAGCCTAAGCTAGTTTAACTGTATTTAAAAGTGATAAGTATCATAACAAGACAGAGGAGATCAGATGTTACTATTGACGGCAACCCTTCCGACACTCAGCAAAGATAGAATTTGCTTAACCTGCAGATGGATTGCTTTCCGCACTCCCATAGCAATGAAGCTCGGAGTTTCCCTGCGATATGGAACCCGAAATGAGGAGATACGTAAGAGAAACAAAGTTACCAACATAGCCCACAGGATTGCCAAACTTAAGTGGCAGTGGGCAGGGCACATAGCTTGCAAGACTGACGCCCGATGGGGCAGAAAAGTCCCCGAGTGGCACACGGTGGACCGACGACCTGGTTAGGTTAGAAATCATGATGATGATAGCAATATTTTCCTTAAAAACATTTTATTCACAAAAATATCAATATCATCCCAAGTTTTCAGTAAAAGATCCTCCTGACTTCGGAAGCCCATACATCACTGAAATAACTTAACTTCCGGAGTTCGCGATACGCCGACTGGAAATTTCACTTCATTTGGTATCAATTGCTCCTGAACCATACTTCATGTTTTCACTGCCAATTCATTTGGCATGACAGCGTTGTGTATCACGTATTTTGCCAGATATTTTAAATAAAAGTATATGTTGTTATACACACAGTTTTAGAGGATTTTTTATATCGCCAAACTGCTGTACAGTTTGTTGATAAAATTTTAAAAAGTTGTCTAAAAAAGATTCTGCATAAAAAGTTGATATCAATTTAGTAATTTATGGGCTGAGATGATCCCTGCAACAATATTTAGCATCATCCAGCACTTGCGACATCGTCAAGCATTTAAAAAAAACTGGTTTTCTAATTTATATGGAGTGCAATGTACAAAGCTCCAGTATTTTAATTGAATTTTAATATAAAAGATAAAGTTAAATGTTTTAAAGCCAATAAAACCACAATTCATTACGACTAAAATACCAAATTGTTTATTACCAATACAATAATTAGATTAGTTCCTTTGTTAGCAAACAGATGTCACTGCTACAATTTAAACGCGGTATAACTATTTTCAAAATGCCGCAGAAGACGGAATGAAAATCTATATAATACAGTCGACTTACTTATACTCATTTGAGTTCTAAGTACAACTAATACGGCTACTATTCAGCCCTTAATTAACCCACTGCTGAGTCGGGCCTCTTCCCATTAAATGGAGGGTATTCAGCCTCCGGTGCCCCGCTGGCCAGGCGTGTTGGCTTGGCACTCGGCGGCTAGGTTTTTGGCCTTCTCATTTACTTTTGTCGGCTCTTAAGACAACCTCAGGATAGAAGGGATAGTGACACTATGTTTGCAAAATCCGTCATCTCACGGACAAAGGCGAGCTTAAATCAAATAAGAGTTCTCCTAATGCAAACTTGCTTTAAAACAATTTATGCAATACCCAGACCTATGCAGAAGGAGGCTGTGGCAAAAGCTAGTAATATTACAAAGAAACACAAAGGAAACTACTCGAGATGGCGCTCGCAACAATATTCGCATCCGCTTAAACTTCAACGGAGCAACTTCAAAGAACTTGTAGTTAAACCCGCTCAGAACACAGAATATGGCTTGTCAACTTTCATTATGCAATCTATTTTAACTTCGAGGAAAATTACAATGAGTTCCTTAAACCCCATCACTTTAAAAGTGGCTTTAAAAAGACACGATTATTATTAGGTATATGTACCTGTATGTCATGATTTGTCAACATATTTAAGGGTCCACCTTTGATTATATCCATGTATTAGAATTACTTGTTTAGTTGGAAGTTGTTACCTGTATTTTAGGTCACTGTATATTAGGAACACATTAGAGCGAAGCAAACGACAGTAAGAATTTTGGAGCTGATTAAACAAATAATTGCACCATATCCGTAGTTAGACTGCAACAATATATATTTTTAAAGAAGGTTAATTTCGGTTCGGTGCCGCCTATCTGTAGTTTGCATGTATGTGTGAACCCACACGATAAAAGTGGACCGTATGACAGGGCTGGTATGAGAATGAATTATGAACGTAAGCTGGTATGGCGGGACAATACAACCCGGTTATCCTTGGAGAAAGTCTCCAATACTATTACAAAACAGAACCCGAGTAACACGTAACTCATTCGCCTTCGCTCTGGAGAACTTAACTTGACAGATCGGCACACAAATAACACATATAATTATATTGAAAATGTATTAACTTATTTTGTTACACGGTGCAGTCCGACAAACACGAATGTAAGAAAACAAGCGCTTTCGAATACTGGCCACCCATTGGTCAAAGAGCAAGCCTATGCCTTAACACGTCATATTAAAAAATACGCAGGGATACGGAACAACATGTCATATTATTTCGCTCTAGCACGCATATGACACTCGGACACTAAGGCACTTGCCCGTACCCGGAATCAAACCAGTGACCCCTGATCCAAAGGCGTCACATCCAACAAATTGGAGGGGGGGACTCAGGTTTAACCCTGCGCGTGCACCGTAACCTACCCACTAAACATGGTGACTGCATCTCTACGGGGTCAGCGTGCGCTAGGGGGGCTCAATCCATTTTTCTGTGGGTCTTTATGTTGCATCCTCTCGGCCCCGACGGTGCCCTGAGGCAAGAAGAGATCGTATTGGGTGAGGGATTTGCCAACAAGGCAGTCATTAATGAGGTATGTTGTTGAAATTTGGAACAACCAACGTTGTTTTACATTCATGGGCTATATGAGAACCTGTAAGTATGTTGTTTGGTGAAAACACACCGACTTCAAAAGATCTTAATTCCGATAAATATGTATGATTTCGGTTATCTACATAGTTCATTTGTTAGTCATAGTTCAATCTGTACCGCTCAACAGGATTGTTACAAACAAAGCCAATACAGTCTTCCTCACGGGACTAAATCCAAGCTAACAGTACCAGCACAATCATAACAAGGAGTAAGTCCACTTCATACGAGTATATTTTTACATACTCAACACAAACTCTAACAATGATTGTAAATGCGTTATCCCCATTCCATCATTTCAATCTTCAAACCTAGCCTCAAGAGAAGGACAACGGATGATAGGAAACCCTGTGCCAACCCCTTAGTTCCACTCCATGTAACTGGAGGTGGTGTGGAATAATGAATACTCATCCTACTTTTTGACATTATGGCAGTTTTCTTGCTGTGGCAATTCAAAGATAAGAAGGAGGTCAATGACGGATAGGCGGAGAAAAAGAAGAAATTTTTCGGGGTTGGATGATTGTGCTAGATTTTTGTTTTCTGTCTGAATATAATAGTTATTTCAATTCGAGTTGTGTAAATTTAAACATCCCTACATCTAAATTACTTGGTCAATTTTCAGTGGAACCCATGTTTTATAGTATTAATCTGATTTAGGAAAACTTCAATATCTCACTCACACTTTAAGATAGAAAAGCATTACACATATAACTGTTTCATTTGATTAGATCATTTCGCATGGCTATAGGGTTTTGTTACACCCTGTATAGAGACCCCAATCCTGTTACAGGAATTTGTTGAGTAAATATATATTAATTTATTAAATTTGACGGCAAAGTAATAAAAAAAAGAATGACAAGCCCTCTGAGTTTCTTGCCAGTTCTTCTCAGCAGTGGTCGCGTTCAAGCTGGTGGTAAACTATAATATATTACTTTGATTTGTATACATTTTATTAATATGTTGTCAATTTGTAAGTGTCCATTGTGTCCTAAGCACAATACGTGATTTGACTTTCACTTTGAGAAGACTGATGAAGCTACTGTTTAGCTTTAACTGTGCCACTGATACGAGTTCAAAGCATAACTAACTGGAACGAGTTATCATATAAATGAGGGCACGTCCGCGGATCACATTATACATTCAAGGATACCGCGCCCCGGCTATGGCGTATCGCGGGATTCAGCAATTTATCGAAAAAGCAATGTACGTGGAACAGAGGTGAATCAAACTTAATACATATAGAAGAGACTGAAGTGACCGGCGCCATCATCGTTTCAGCCCATAAATGACCCACTACTCAGTCAGGCCTCCCATTACATGGAGGGAAATTAGCCTACTGTGTCACGCTGGCCAGACGTGTTGGCACGGGGTTTCGTATTTAGTTTACCGTCTCTTGCGGCTAGTTTAGTTTTTGACCTTGTCATGTCCTTTTGTCTATCCTTACGACAGCCTCAGATTGGAATGGGGTGGTGACACAATGTATACTAAATCTGTCACCAATAGGAACTTAAACATTTTTAAGCCCCGACACAAAAAGAGGGGTGTTATAAGTTTGACGTGTCTGTCTGTCTGTGGCTCCGTAGCTCGCGAACGGATGAAGCGATTTCAATACAGTTTTTTTTTTGTATGACAGGTGAGTTACGGGCGAGTGTTCTTAGACATGTTTGATGAAAATCGGCTGAGTCGAGTGTGCTCATTAAAAAGTAAAAAATAAAAAAAATACATCGCGATGGGGGACCAGGGGTCAGGTAATAAATAAGTAGGAGCGGTCCCCCAACGCGATGTATTTTTTTTATTTTTTACTTTTTAAAGGGTAAATAATATGTCATTGTGTCGGGGCTATAATTAAATTTAAATTTAATTTTTTTGCGAAATAATATTTCGAGTTCGAAAAACGTTCAGATTTTTAATAAAAATCTCACTCTACCCATTTTCATACATTGTCCACAAAAATCTGGAAGTTTCCGAATGGTTACTCCACGTACCTACGAAACAATTCAATTAGAGAAAGGACGAGTCGCCGTTTTTCGGGATTCAAACGAAATACTTGGTAACGAACCGATGTCTTCATTTCAAGTATTTGATAACCTTTTATTTTCTGGTGCCAGGGTTTATGCTGATGCGGATTTTTACGCAACGTCAAAAAGAGGAGTGTTCTAAGTTAAACGTGTTTTTATGTCCAATCGTAGCTCCTAAATGAAAACCAATTATGATGATGGTTGAAGATACTATTACTACTACTCAATGATCCGTGGGGCCATACCGGCCAGGGCCTCCCATGCCGGGCGGGCCCACGGGCAGAGGTGAGACGAAGAGCGGCACCCAGCGCCGCAGTGGACTGGGGCTCCAGGGACTCCTCTGTCCTCAGAGTTGCCCTGCGAGTCCTGGACCGCTGCGGTGCACCAACGCCCTCGGGTTGTAGCTAACCCGAGGGCTGACGGGCCTCCTTCTGCGAGGCCGTTATGTCACAGAAGGGGGCTGCGGGGCAGGTCGCAAAGGAGGGAGCTCCGGCTGACTCGCGCCGCGGACGGAGGCAGGAGTGGAGGGGGGTCGTGACGATGCGAACCCCTTCTGCCCTCGCCTGAGAGGCCGGTGGTGGGTCGGGGGAACCGCCACTGACGAAAGCCTCGATGACTGAGGGCGTCCCAGTGTACCGGGACGCCCTCTCCGACAGTCGCTTGCCCGTTGCGGGCACCACGCCGGGGCGTCACAGTAGAATGCGTTTACGCGAACTTGCGCCGTGTGAGGCTATACCGCTGGGGTTTTAGTGGGTAGACGACCCTTGCCGGAGTCCCACATAATCACCGACCTCTCCCCCGGGGGGCGGTGGTATGCATAAAACACCGCAATTTCCTTTAGACGGCTCTTACGACACCCCCAGCTTGGCACAGGAGGCACATTTCTCCGCGCTCAATTGATCTCACTGACTCATCTCATCTCTTTCTGTCTATTCATCATCATCATTTCAGCCAAAAGACGTACACTGCTGGACCTAGGCCTCCCCCAAGGATTTCCACAAAGGCCGGTCCTGGGCCGCCCGCATCCACTGCTTTCCGGCGATCTTAACCAGGTCGTCGGTCCACCGTGTGGGAGGCCTACCAGCACTGCGCCTTCCGGAACGCGGTCGCCACTCGAGGACTTTTCTGCCCCATCGGACGTCGGTCCTGCGAGCTATGTGCCCTGCCCACTGCCACTTAAGTTTGACAATCCGGTGGGCTATGTCGGTGACCCTGGTTTTCCTGCGTATCTCCTCATTTCTGATTCGATCTCGCAGGGAAACTCCGAGCATAGCCCTCTCCATTGCCCTTTGGGTGACTTTGAGCCTTCTGATGGAGCCCATAGTGAGCGACCACGTCTCAGTTCCATATGTCATCACTGGCAACACACAGTGGTTGAAGACTTTTGTCTTCAGACACTGCGGTTCTTCGACTCGGCAGTTGGTGATGAGTAATAGGCGAGACTTCTGTCTATTACTCATCACCAACTGCCGAGTCAAGCCTCCTCCAGATTCATAGAGGGTAATTAGACATGGGTTAGCGGCTTTATCATTTCCTTTTGTCTACTCTTACGACACCCTCAGCATGGAACGTGTTCTAAATCCGTCACCACTTGGATAACCCTCCCACCTATCTATGTCTATTAGCACAGGTATATGAGCCACTAGTTGCGATACCAATCTAACGGTCCAATAGCTTTAGATCGAACGGTCTGCGCTTTGATTAAACTGCTGTCTGCTATTAATATCTGCAATTTGTCAGCAGCCAGCAGTTCAGGCAGTAAATTTCGGGTTAGGAGAGACGTGGTGCTGAAATTATGGATCTATAAAATGCGGCTGATTAAAATGAGACTTGAAAATTTGAATTTAGTCGTATTTATGTTAACTAATGTTAATTATTTTTTGTAAAAAAGTGGCGGTGGGCAGGACATTTAGTGTGATACACGGATAAAAGATGGACGGTAGAAACAACAACATGGAAAGGACCAATAGGAGAAAGAGGAAGAGGGCGACCATTAATAAAGGCTTAATAGTATAATTATAATTATTTTGTACTGGCGGTCTGGGTGAAGGATGTAGTGAGGTTTAACATACAGGTAACAAACGCCCCAAAAGACACCGTTGAAGTAGGAGTGAGATATGGGCATTTTTCTGAACCGGATATTTATTACAAAACCTGGATCCAAATGAAAGCCAACCAGCTATGAGTATCTATTGTTTTTATTTATACTTATTTAACTTCATTTATTTATGGAACTTTATTTATAAATCAAAATTACCATTACCTACTTGTCTCATGTCCCACGCGCGGTGGTAATATGTAAACACTACTATCAGTCGTTTTGGCCACATTCACACATCAACACATTTATACATTCTCACATCCATCTATCTCTTTTGGTCTCCCATAACTATTGCATCTATATTTATACTAAATAAATATAAATAAATATCCTTGGACATTTCACACAACGCCATCTCGTCCCAAGCTAAGCAACTTAATGCTAGTGTTATGGTAATGAGATAGATGATAAACTACTTATATACATTTTTTTTTGTAAATACATACATATTATAGATAGAAAAACACCCAGACCCGGAACAAATACTTGTAGGTCGTACAAATATTTCTTCCGTGCGGGGATCCACCATTGGTTCGGAATGCTGTTCTACAGAGAAGAGGTGTTCAATAAAATTGCAAAGCACTTAATACTGTATCAACATCATCATAATTTCCATATATGACCCACTACCGAGTCGGGCCGCCTAAAAAATCATGGAAAGAAATTAACCTACTGTGTCACGCTGACACGCCGGGTTGACACAGGGCTTGTATCAAGGTTTTGCAGTCGCGTCTTACGACACACGTAGGATAGTATGGGCATTTGATATATTTTTAACCCCCGACGCAAAAAGAGGGGTGTTATAAGTTTGACGTGTCTGTCTGTCTGTAGCTCCGTAGCTCGCGAACGGATGAAGCGATTTCAATACAGTTTTTTTTTGTATGACAGGTGAGTTACGGGCGAGTGTTCTTAGATATGTTTGATGAAAATCGGGTGAGTCTTTTAAAAGTTATGGGAGGTGAAAGTGGGGAAGAATTACCGAAAGTCTGCAAATATAATCGAGTGGGGTCTCAAATGGAAGCGCATTACGTGCACATTACAAAATAATATGTTTCATGAAAATCAGTTGAGCCCTGGAAAAACTCTGGGGGTAAAAGCAGATATCGGGTACTAAAACTCTGGGGTAAGGGGGGGACCCCAGAGTTTTAGTACCCGATATCTGCAAATATATGTGGTGGGGAGAAAATGAGGATGCGACAAGAATATATGTATTGACAACTTAACCACATCTACATCATAATAAGCGTGTACCTATAAAAAGCATAAAATAAAAATAAAATTAAAAATTTAAATAAATTCCCGACACAATGACCTAAAATCCCTTTAAAAATTAAAAAAAATACATCGCATTGGGGGATCAGGGATCAGGTAATAAATAAGTAGGAGCGGTCCCCCAACGCGGTGTATTTTTTTTATTTTTTACTTTTTAAAGGGGGATTTTAGGTAATTGTGTCAGGGATTCATTTAAATTTTTAATTTACAACAAGAACAACACAAGAACGCTAGACAAAAATCTTTTTAGTATATTTCGACCAGCTCTTGAGTCAGAAAAGCCCTTATCACGTTGTTGAAAGCGACGAATTCACCCACCGGAGGCGTCTCGCCTCTGATGGGCACTTCAAAACATCTCACTCGTCACTTTTCTAAAGAATGGAAAGAAAAGTAATTAGAATTAGGGTCTTATCTGTAGGTACATCAATGCCATGTTGTTTTAGGGATTGTCTTTGGATCAAGGTTCGATTCCGGCGTAATATCGAAATAGCCGTGTGGTGACGGATTTAGAATACATAGTGTCACCAACCCATTCCAACCTGAGGGTGTCGTAAGAGCCTAGTCGCAAGAGAAGGAAAACTTGATACGAAACCCTTTTTTTTTACGTTCGCCCGGGGTAAAATTATTTATGGACTTCCTCGCTGGCCACGGGGTTGGCCAGCGAGGGGAGTGTGGGACTCTCCCCCATAGTGGGGGCCTACCCACTAAACCTCCCCGGGGTGCTCCAACTCGCGTCCTGTTGCGGCATTGTGGGATCTGATGCAGAACCACGCCGTCGCAGACGAGGAGGCCCTCCTCCTCTCCTCAGGCTCCTTACGAGCACTCGACAAACCCTGTGCCAACCCGTCTCGATAAGAAAAGAGGCGAAAAGTGGTAACGATAAGACCAAAAGATAAGGCTAAGGCAATTGAAGGTATACGACAAAGAAGGAAAATAATTAGAATAGATAGAAAGTAAATAGGAAATAAAAAGTAGGGACCGGAAATCCCAACCGGAAGTGTGAATGGAGATGGATGGATGTGTAGTATGCGGAATGAAAGTACGAGAGGCATGAAATGCGAGAACTGGAATGGAAGAGTAGAACAAAGCATGTAAAAGCTCTGTGTATACGCCATAGATAGGGTAGAAAAAAAAAAAAAAAAAAAACCCGTCTCGCCAGCGTGGTGCGTTAAGCTAATGACTCTCCCCGTGATGGGAGGAGGCCGGACTCATCAGTGGGTGATTCATGGGCTTAGTAGTAGTAGATAGAAATAGATTGTAGAAACATATTAGACTATTGCAGACTGAGGGTGTCGTAAGAGACGACTAAAGAAAATAAAAAAAAAGGTGCCAGGGAAGCAAAACGCTACGCCAACTTATCTGGCCAGCTCGGCCAGGCTACCTTCCCGCTGGTAGTGTAGCAGATTCAATAAATGAATCATTGTCATCAGAATCTCCGCTTTCCGAAACAACTCCTACAAATTCGGTTTTAATTACAGATGCTCTGATTAAAGACATTGTTTCTGTTTCGTTACGAAAGAGCAAATGAGACAAAGATAACTTTTTCACAGAAGAGCGAAAGTGCGGAGTATATTTTTGTTGTTGCGTCTGTTTCAGCAATTAAAGCTGCAATCGTTTTGGTTGGCATTTTGTAAAACCGGTTTTATCTCGGCGATTTTCCGGTTGAGTTGTGTTAGGTACGGCGGTTTAATTCAGTGATTTATGTCCGGCTTATCACTTTGGGTAAGATAACAAACATAATACTAAATTACACATATTTTGCATGATTGGTTCTCCTTATATGATCTTTTATTTCAGTCTTCATTACAACTTTATAATCACTTCACTATCACTACATAGTATAAAACAAAGTCGCTGTTGGCTGTCCATCCCTATGTATGCTTAAATCTTTAAAACTACGCAACGGATTTTGTAGCGGTTTTTTTAATATAAAGAGTGATTAAAGAGGATGGTTTCTATGTATGTATGTATCTAGTACATGCATAATATTGTAGAGAAACACTGATAAATTTAGATGTTCATCATTGCACCCGTGCGAAGCCGAGGCACCCGCCTCGGCTTCGCACGGGTGCAATGATGAACATCTAGCGACCCCGCTAGTATGTTATAATTTAATAAACAAAAATACATCAAAGGGCCTCCGCGCATTAGGCGGCCAAGTCGCTGCGGCCAACTAATTATTCTACGATGTATGTATCTCTATGTCTTAAAACAAAAAATATACATATCAATATAAACAAATTATAAGAAAATAAAACTAATTTAATAAATTGGGCCCATGTGGTACTAAAAACCATAATGATATTAGCAGCTTGTTAAAAAAAAATATTGTTTCTTGTATTAAAGATTGTTTTACAATTCCCGAGTGATATGAAAACACTTTTTCCAGTAGTCATTCCCATTTATTTCCAACTGTACAATTCTCTGCACTGCATATCACTTAAACATCAATCCGGGAGAACCGCTTGGTTCGACCGGTCAGCAAGAACTGCCTCTCTCCTCAGCCTGAAGTCCAAATGTCATGAACGAATATTGACAAGGAGTGGGGTGGCAACGTTCCTGTTCGTTCTTTTTGAGAGCAAGTCAAATTAAATACTTTTTATGTATAATCTATATCTGAAGTCAACTCACACACTAAATTTTCAATCACCAAAATAGTTCTACTAATCGAAAATCATGACATTCGGCCATCAGACTTTGTGTTGCCTCCTGGCACACATAACAAAAAAATATTTCTGTGTTGTTAGTAATACTTAAACTTCAATTAAGATTTATATATTACCACAATACTAAACTAAACTTTAAACATGCATGTTCGTACATACAAATCAATTTACCAGATGTGATGTTAAGAAATGCATACTGTCGATATCGTCCAACGCGGTCGGTAACGACAATGTCAGCCGTAAAATGATAATCCCAATCCTAGATGAACTCCTACCAATTATTTGTCACATCCTCAATTATTCATTATCCAGTAGTTCTTTCCCGTCTGCGTGGAAAGAAGCTCAAGTTATTCCTTTGCCCAAGAATAAAAATCCCACTTCCTTCTCAGACTACCGCCCCATATCCATCCTTCCCTTCCTGTCGAAAGTCCTGGAACGTCTTATCCATATCCAACTCAATTCCTTTGTCTGTACAAATAATCTTTTAAATCCCATGCAGTCTGGGTTCCGGCCCGGGCATAGTACCGTTACTGCCTTAGTCAAAATTACGGATGACATCAGGGGTGCCATGGAGTGTGGCAAACTCACAGTTCTTTTATTACTTGATTTCAGCAATGCCTTCAATACTGTAGATTTTGACATTCTCCTGGCAGTCCTGGGTGCTCTTAACATATCTCCAATGGCGATTGATTGGTTTCAGTCTTACCTGTCTGGCCGTCGGCAAAGAGTCCGCATTGATAACTCATATTCAACATGGGAAAATTTAATTGCTGGCGTGCCGCAGGGTGGCGTTTTATCCCCGTTACTTTTTGCTATTTTTATAAATACCATTTCAAATAATCTTTCTTCTTCTTACCATCTTTATGCAGACGATCTTCAAATTTACTCTCAGGGTCCACTTGCTAATTTGCCAGATATTGTGGAGACGTTAAATGATGACTTAGCCAGAATAGGAGACTGGAGTCATGCTTATGGCCTCAAAATTAACCCAACTAAGTCGCAGGCCATCATAATCGGCAGCCCTCGAATGTTTGCTAGGATAGATTGGATACAACTTCCCCAAGTGTGCTACGATGGCACCATTATACCATTTTCAAGTAATGTCAAGAATCTAGGTGTCATACTTGACAATACATTATCGTGGGCACCTCAGCTCAGTACTCTAAGTCGCAAACTATTCGCGTCAGCGGGATCCCTAAGGCGTCTTCGTAACTTCCTCCCAATTACCACTAAAATTGTGCTTGCAGAAACGCTCCTTTTACCAGTACTCGACTATGCTGATGTCAGCTATCTTGACCTAACTGAAGAGCAACTAAATAAACTTGAGCGACTCCAAAATTTTTGCATAAGGTTTATATTTGGACTCCGAAAATATGACCACGTTTCCTCCTTTCGCGTAAAGCTCAAGTGGTTGCCAATTCGTCATCGCCGGAATGCTCATATTGTCTCGTTGTTGTATAACATTTTATTTAATCCAATTTCACCCAATTATCTTAAAGAACGTTTTGAGTTCCTTTGTGACACACATTTGAGGTCCTTAAGATCATCAGAAAACCTTAAGCTGCATTTCCCTGAACACAGATCTATTTTTATGGACAAGTCATTCACTATTACTGCAATACGTTTGTGGAATGCGTTACCCATCACAATAAGATGTGCACAGTCCATAGAAACGTTCAATAAGCTTGTTAAGGAACATTACTTGCAGTTATAATGTTATCTTATCCTTATTTGTATATTTGGTATATATGTATATTTGGTATATATGTATAGTATCATATTATTTTTATAGGATTTATAGTATTTAAAGTTACATATGTATTAGAATAGGGCTATATAATGTATTAATAATTCATTTACTCATCTATATGTATTTGTCGTACTACTTTAGTTTATTGGACACCCCTACCTGCCGTTGTAACATTCACAACTCCTATCCATCCAAAGGTTGTCTGGAAGAAATCGCCTAGTGCGATAAGACCGCCCATTGTACATTTCTTTGTTGCATTTCTCTGTTGCCATGTTAAATTTAATACTTTTGGTGTACAATAAAGAGTATTCTATTCTATTCTATTCTATTCTAAACTTACGATTTACAAAGAAAATACAATTTGTGTCAAGAAAATATAACTATATATATTTTATAAATACTTTATACACTACTTTATACACTACTGTTTTTAAAGAATCATCGGAGCTACTTTAATCAGACCTATAAAACTCCTAAAGCTTATAAATTAATTCAAGGCTGGATCCGATCAGCTGCGGTGACAGAATAGAAAAATGCTATATTGTATAAACCAATTATGGCGTTCACAATCGTCAACGGATACATCAAGTTTATAACACTACTACAAGGTCGGAACGCGGCACCTACCGAGAAGTCCTGGCGGAAGAAACTCGGTGCGCTTGTCTTTTTCTTTTTTGTTAAATGCCTAATTAGCTCGTTACAATGACCGTGTACATATAACTACATTGTCTGGTTTCAAAATGTGCTCAACTGAAATCCAAGTATTAAAATAAAATAAAAAAAAGAACTGTCTACAGTATAATAAGGTTTTTTTTTTTATGTTTTTACTAGATCACCAAGCGCGTTCTTAACGGAAAGTTCCTACGTAGTATGTTTGAATCATATTTGAGTTTCTGTTTAGCTTGATCTTATTTTTAAATATTATTAGCAGTTTACTCTAACTTCTTTTAACTCTAAATTAGTATTTATGTCTGCAGTTACTTTGTTTGATAGAGAATCATGTAATTTTACTCCGAACATAGCTTTTGTCGCAGTGTATGTAATGTTGTTTATTCCCCATTGACTTTTTCCTAGACAAGTGTCCCAGTCCCAGCGGTCCTATCTTGAAAAGTTTTGTGTCGACATTAATCTTAATAACTTAAAGAATGTTTGGTTAAACTTTTCTGCCTGGCCATTTGCTCTAGAATAAGCTACCGCTTTTAAAATATGCTAAATTCCGAATGTATTACAAAATGTCTGAAAGGCTATCGGTGTAAAACTTGTGCCTGTATCAGTCATTACCCTATGGAACAATGTTTTCTAAAAACTTTACTTTTGGTTTAAAAATCTTGAACCGCCGCACCCTTATTAATCATATGTCTTAAAACCATCTAATAATCTAAGTTAGTATGTGGATATTACCATCCTTACTCCTGACAACGGCCAAGGTTTAGGCATTTCCTATTATTCATGTGGATCGTATGAAATAGTATATGTTCCTTCTCTATTGTATACAAATGACTAGATTTGTCTTGATGAACTACCCTTATTACCTATGTATGTATGTTTGAAACATGCGGCGACATACATTTTTTAACAAATCCTTTATTTGGGGAACCAGATTTCTTTTAGTCAAGACTGTGCGAAGTGCCGCACAATCAGTATAAACTTCAAAACGTATGCCTAATACTTGTTTGGAGAGTGCAAGTGAGTATTCTCGAGGGCTTTCTATCGGCTAAAATAAACGACTGGTTTTCAGACCTGGTTTTTATGCCATTGCATGAGCATACCTCCTACGCCTAATAAGCTAGCGTCGGTTCGGTTCTGATAGCTTCTATGTCGACAGGTTCAACAGTATACTGTTCTCTTATTATCCAATTGTTTTATTAAATATACGTTGTTCACTAAACGGAATCGCTCTAGCTATTAAAATATTTGATTTCAATGTAACTTCGAGAGGTGATACATTTGTTATGACAACCTTTCCATTACCCCTAGTAATCCTAAAAGCACCTTGAAACAGACGGAACTCCGCCGGGTTCGATGGCGTTAAAACCTTCAATGAATACGTTCCTCTTAAAGGTCTCCGAGACACCAATACTGTTAGTAATATATAACTTTAAAATACGTTTCGGATCGGAAAATAAATCGACGTTAGGACCTTTTTTATGTGCATTTAGAGGTATCTTTTAAACGGCAACAAATGGTAATCCTGTAAAATTAATCTGCTAATAATACCCTAACAAATACGGTGGTTGTGTACAGAAGTACCACGGAATATTTGCCCAACCCTTTCATACCCTGGTAAGTTATTAGGACTCTTACTTAAATCAAGATGTTCAGCATTCAGATTTATGGATAAGTAAATACTCGCTATTAAAATCAATAGATGCTTGAAAAGTGTTACCATTTATCGTAATAAGTTTAAAGTATTTGGCATTACTATCATTAGAATTAAACCTTTTAGAATGATACTCATCATATGAATTAATTTTTAAAGTTCTCTTCTCTAACCTGTTTGGTTAGGTTAGTACTATTAGCATCCGTCGTGGTCATGCCCTACTCGTCCACGTAGTTTGGCACTCACTAATAGCTTTCGTGCACTTATATTAATACTACTTATATTAAACGCATACGGCCTCATACGCCATAAATCACATTACGGCCCTGGAATTCGTATCATCAGAACCTGCACCGGTACAACTGGTAGTGGTGGACCCCATTTGATTTAAAAGATCTCGTAATGTTAATCTAAATTTATATTACGCGCCACGTTCTTGTCCGCGATGGACTCGTAAACTTCTTAACCGATTTTAAACATATTTGCACACCGTGCGGTTTGATCCAACTAGGAAGATAGGTTAGGTTACATCTCAATTTATTATTGACGCATAATTATTTTATTGCACATTTGTCTACTATTCGCCAGTCTCAATTGTATGTCGGCTCCAAAAGATTATGACAGATGTCAATTTCTGTTGGCTGGTATTCAATAGATGGCGCTATGCTAAACGTTAAAGTAATGTTAAATATAAAACAAAATCTTTAGCCACAGCAACGCGTGGCTGAGTCTGCTAGTTTACTATAAATGATTAAGTAGTTATCTTCAAGTTCAGATCTTTTTGTGCCTTTGCTACATTCCTAATTGACCGGTCGCTATTAATATATATGATACAATCAACAGCCCTTCTGCCATTAATTTAACATCTGTTTATTAATCTATATTTATCATAGAAATACTCACGATGGCTTTCGTCAATACGCGAGGTGTTAGGTATGGCATTCCTTCTAAAAATTGCCCGAAATTTTCTACACTAGGAAAAACCTTAAGCTTAACCTGCCACTCATGACTAGTAAACACTGTTGTCGGTTTCAAACCATTTTCTGCTAAGAAAATTGGGCATTCATATATAACAGCGCACTAATTAACTTTCCGTATCTGACATTCAATGGTTTGAAACCGGTTCGACGGGCCAAACTCTGGAATAACGTTGTTTAGATTGATAGAATTGAAAGATAGATACTAGAATATACTTAACTAGCACGCTTACGTATTTTTCTAGATACCATTTCTTCGCTAGAAATCGTACGATCATCGCCGTCTAGTTTTAGTCTTAGATCTCCGTAGACGTCTCGCAGGAGTATCAAGGAGAGTAGGTTCATGTTCAGATGTCATCCTCAAGTCTCTGAAACATGTGAATTATATGGGACATAATCCATTCACCACAGCTGTAGTACACAGTCACAACAGTTTTGCTGTTGTAATAATTATCACTAATGATAAAAACGGATAATATCCCGTTGCATTGGTATACGCGATATTTGGAATATAGATATAAGAAACTAAAACTCATGGGTATCGTTAGCTGGTAATACGTATCCATAGTCGCATAATTGTATCTCTTGATCCGGCTACAGGCGAGATTTATTGATAACTAGCTGCTTACGTGGCACTTATAGTTTTAGTAGCCGTTACCCGCGGTTTCACCCGCGTAGTTTCCGTGGAAATACCGGAACAAAACATTGCCTATCTATAGCCGTCCTCAATAGATAGATAGATAGGCCTACCGAACATCAAAAGAGTTTTGAATATTATTATGTTGATATAACTCTTTGGCAAATAGCGCATTAATAGATTTTCGATTTTACACCTTGGGTTACAAAATCACTATTTTCTTACGGATCCCTATTTTTTTTTTTTAAATAAATATAGCCTTTAACTTTGATAAGTAGACGACAACATTAATTTTTTTTCTAAATCGGACTACTAGTTCCTAGATTAGCGTACACAAACAACCACTGCAGCTTTATAATATTATTAGTATAGTATAAATGTTAAAATTCACCATCCCACCGTTAAATAACAAATCCGACGACTTGTGACTCGCTCAACATCCAGTGAGGCACATACTCACTCAATTAACCAACGAAGTCACAAAGTGCGCCCCCTATCTAACAAATCCGACGACTTGTGATTCGCTCAACATCCAGTGAGGCACATACTCACTCAATTAACCAACGAAATCACAAGGTGCGCCCCCTATCTAACAAAATCCGACGACTTGTGATTCGCTCAACATCCAGTGAGGCACATACTCACTCAATTAACCAACGAAATCACAAAGTGCGCCCCCTATCTAACAAAATCCGACGACTTGTGACTCGCTCAACATCCAGTGAGGCACATACTCACTCAATTAACCAACGAAGTCACAAAGTGCGCCCCCTATCTAACAAATCCGACGACTTGTGATTCGCTCAACATCCAGTGAGGCACATACTCACTCAATTAACCAACGAAATCACAAAGTGCGCCCCCTATCTAACAAAATCCGACGACTTGTGACTCGCTCAACATCCAGTGAGGCACATACTCACTCAATTAACCAACGAAGTCACAAAGTGCGCCCCCTATCTAACAAAATCCGACGACTTGCGTCTCGATCAACATCCAGTGAGATACATACTCATTTTATTAACCCGCTTAGTCACAAACGCCCCCTTAATATAATATAGTCTGGTAACTAAATTCCATCAGTTAAAGAATTATCATGTTAACTAATAAACATAATTATAGTAACCATCAAAACAATTGTTAATAACGTAACGTAATAACGCATATTTTACTTTTATATCAATAAGCATGTGAAAACGTGGCAACACAATGGATAATATCAGTTCTAGGATTTTAAATATATATTTTTTAATCACTTTCTTCTATCTCCAGCTCATGGTATGCTACCGGAGAGTAGCCCCAGCCCAGCATATCATGCGCTTGATCAAACGTGAAATAATGTAAGCAGTACCACCGGAGAGTTGCCCCAGCCACGTAACTGCTTTCACATTACACATTTTACCCCATAATATATCATCCCAGTGTTGCCCCGACCTTCTTGCGGCGCAGTATGATTCACGAAATATCAATAGCATTACAAAATAGGAAGATTTTCTGATTCTAGCTGTCATATGGACCATATCATTTTTCCGTAATAGGATTAGCAAAATTATTAAAATACCCACAATTAAGTAATTAAAATACATACCTTCTCTTTTACTTGGATTATCCCACTTCTGATATGATATGAAAACACTTTTTCCAGTAGTCATTCCCATTTATTTCCAACTGTACAATTCTCTGCACTGCATATCACTTAAACATCAATCCGGGAGAACCGCTTGGTTCGACCGGTCAGCAAGAACTGCCTCTCTCCTCAGCCTGAAGTCCAAATGTCATGAACGAATATTGACAAGGAGTGGGGTGGCAACGTTCCTGTTCGTTCTTTTTGAGAGCAAGTCAAATTAAATACTTTTTATGTATAATCTATATCTGAAGTCAACTCACACACTAAATTTTCAATCACCAAAATAGTTCTACTAATCGAAAATCATGACACGAGGGTGTCGTAAGTGGCGAGGAAGAGGCAGACAACCCAGCCACGAGAGAAGGACAATTTGAAACAAAACGAAACGTAGGCGAATCTTGCGATACCAATAAATATCCTTGGACAAAATAAATATCCTTGGACATTTCACACAACGCCATCTCGTCCCAAGCTAAGCAACTTAATGCTTGTGTTATGGTAACGAGATGGATGATAAACTACTTATATAGATTTTTTTTTTGTAAATACATACATATTATAGATAGAAATGACACCCAGACTCCGAGCCAGTCCCTCTGGTTTAGACAAAGACACTTGCCCGACCCCGGAATCGAACCCGGGACCCGTTGATCCAAAGGCGGCACATCTAACCACTAGACCAACGAGGCAGTCGAATGTAAAATGTAATACCAGCTGTGTCACTCAACAGTACCCGACTCTCTTTCTCTGATGGTTAGGGTTTCTGTCTTATCATTTCCTTCAGGATGGTATATGTTAGTGGCAATGTTCATTTTGGGGGAGGCCTATGACCAGCTGTGGACGTCTTTGGGCTGAAATGATGATGAGGATGAATGTCTGTATTAAATCTGTCACACAGCGGTACGTGGTGGTAATTTTGAACTACCCTACACTTCTTCCCCGTGTGGGGACGGGGAAGGATATACAACTTCCCCACCACACGCTGGGCAATAACGCGTGTTGTAATAGCCAACAAAACCCAGCACGCTTGTGGTAGGATCTAATGATCCACCCGACTAGCTACCGCCCTCACATCTAAGTCCGGCGCCAAGCAGTTTTATTGTTTTCCGTCGTGTGTATGTTAGAGCCGGTGCCCGACGGGACATTTCCTGGAATGCCTGTTCCATCTTAGACCCTGTCGTTGCTTTTCATCAAGCAAGGCTCAAAGTCATTCAAGTCACGTTTTAAGAAATAAAAAACCTCCAAAGTACTGTCGCGACTTTAGGAGATAGTTCCAATATTAGTTTATACTACGATCGAGTTTTTACATAAAACTTGTATAATTGCATGTCGTTACCTTCAAACTAATCAACGTAGAAAACACACAGTATATATATTAAAATAAAAAGCAGTAACTCAAGGAAGTGTCTTGTCGCACACAGCTTCAAATGATAAAAGCTTGCATGGTTAGTAGACTGTATTGATGTTCAAGTCGAATTAAGACCATGAAGTTTTATATCCAAGATAAGGAAGTTATAATAAAACAACTAATAAATTTATTTTTGGCTCTTCTCTGTTTAAAAATTTTCAGAAGTGGCGTTGGCTCATATTTGTCAATTTAAAAAGTTTTCGTAAGTCATCCCGTGTGAATAGCATATTTTCATAAGAGTTTGCAACCTGTTCCATGTTACTTGTATAAATGTTGTCTTACTGCCTGCGTAATATGTTCTGTGTCCATGTCCGCCGTCTTGATTAAGGAATCTTGCAAGTTAATCCATAAAATGAGATTAAAACTTCTTTCTACATCTTGGCGATCTCATTTATTTTAGTTACACTGAAATGTACGCGTTGTCCTAAGAGCATTCTGCTCGTGGATTTACCTAACAAGGAGGCTTTGAAGAGTGGTGACGGATTAAGAATTCCGGGTGTCACCAGCCCATTCCATCCTGAGGGTATCGTTGGTTTCGACAGAAGGATCCCGTGGAGTCAGTCAGCGCGGGACGGTACACCGTTGGATGGTTAGTGGGTAGGGAGACGAACCTCGCAGCACGTGCGGCTGTGAACCTGCGTCCCATACACCCTACTACCATCCAGACATACGAGGTGATATGTCTGGCAGGGGTCGCGGCGCCTTCTACTATTACTACTCAGCCCATATATGACCCTCTGCTGAGTCGGACCTCTCCCATTATAGGGAGGGCAATTAGCCTACTGTATCACGCTGGCCAGACGGGTTGGTACAGGTTTTGGATCAAGTTTTCAGCCTTGTCGTTTCATTTTGTCGGCTCTTTTACAACACGCTTAGGATGGGATGGGATGGTGACGGATTTAGAATGTATAGTCATTCTAAATCCGTTACCGCAAGGCGCGTATCCCCGTGTAGTCGGGGATCTTGACATCTTGATACAGAACGTGTTTCAAGTTTACTTTGTCTTGAAGCTAGTTGTCTACCCCTTGCATTCCTTTAGTTGCCAATCACAACACCCTCGGCTTGGAATGGCTGGGTGCCATTGTGTATTATTAAACCGTTTGTTTTAGAAGTCGGTTAAGAATGACACCTCTTGTTCGTGTTCGGTTAGTAACTCACCAGTTCTATGCTTCTTAACAAAGATTCATTTGTATCAAGTATACGTTAGAACCACGTCATTCCAGCTTGAGGTCTTTAAGGCCGGTTTAATTTGGATCAATGTTTGATCAGAAAATTGCTTTGGAGCGAAGTTTCCATTTACGAGCACGAAGCAATCGCTTGATAACATGAAGAAAATATTATTTCCACTAAAAGGTACATATACTTGTATATATTGTTTTGTGCATAAACTCATATGTTTGTATATCTGTAAGACGTATTGACGAAATTAATTTCCCCCCATGAATCTGGAAGAGTCCAGGCTTACATGTAATATATTTTCTTAAAGTTTTAACCACCAGTTAGCGCCCATTTGTCGTAGCTAGACAAATAAGTACGGAAAACCAAAGAAACATTGTGAAACACACATGTTTCGAAGATGGTTTGGGAAAGAGATTACTTTTAGAAATAAGATCGCCAATAAAACCTTTGTTAAATCTGTGTTGCCAAATAGCTCTAGTTTTTGTTAGGTTTTTAATAAAGCGTGTTTCATATATCTACTCGTATGTACTGCACAAAGCACATGTTGTGTGGTTCAATAAATGGATTAGAAATAGGAATAAAAAATAAAATACACAGTTCTGCTCCTTGGCTAAAGGGTTACTGTAGCACCCTGTATGGACTGCCTGAAGAGATAAGAAGGTTCATCAACACATTTTAATTAAAAACGCTGAGCGACATTTAATCTAAAAACGCAGCAAAAAGGATTTCTAAGAATTTCAGTTAAAAATGTTAAACGTTGGAAGCCTTTAGTGAATGTTAATTAGGTGAGGTCTTTGAAACGTATAAGCTTTTCATCTTCTAGATAAACTTTTAAAACCAAATGAGGCTAAGGATTTGGACCGCTAAGGATTTGGAAATTGAGATGATTTGCAGATTCTGTTGCGTTTAATCTAAACATTTTTTTATGTGTAAAATGGTCCGACATTTAATGTAACAATAAGTTGGAACTTGGAAGGGAAGAGAAGTTGGATTTCACGGTTATTGCACATTGAAATTAAGCATTACTTTTTATCCCAGGGAACTTTAACAATAATTTGAAATAATAGGCGGTAGATTTAACTGTTTCTTTATACATTTAAAGACAACGGTCAACTCTCGCTTGACCACGACTTCAAAGTATTCGAAATGTTAGATAAGCAATAAAGATATCCGTGATAGATTATTATTTTTTGAACAGCTTACAAATAGATAGTCTTAAATTTACAACACGATTCTTTTCTTTTGGATTTAAAAAAATATATTTAGAACACATTACAAGTCTATGGATTTTCATAAACATTATCAGAGAACTTCGCTGCTTCAGCCAGATTAAAATGATTAATTACAGCGCCCTCTAGGTGAGCTCTTATTAATATCCTCGCATGATATTAATACGACAGTGTATTGACAGTGATAGATTGGCCTCTGTCTATTGAGGAAACACGAGAACGCCACTGGAGTAGGAAATAATTGGTCCATAGAAAGCTCGTACGCGAGATAATATCTCATAGACGTAGTCAGTAACGTGAAAATTGACAGCTGGTCTGATCAAATAATTGTCGAGTGGCTCACACAATCGCGAAGGGGAGACTCTGCTCTATAGGCTGGTAGATAGCGAAATTAGATTAAAGTTGAGGAAGAAGACGTAGATAAAGGTTTTCTTCAAATGACAAATGGATTTTCTTCAAACATGGCCAGGAAAAAATATCATCATCAGTCCACTCTAGCCCTCTGCTGGGCACAGGCCTCCCCTAAAGGACGCCATAGGAAAAATCACGATCACCGTACCTTTCATTATCATTTGTTGACTGCACCAACATTCAGAGGGTAACAGGTATGTAAAAGTAATATTATGCACAATATGTCATAAAGAACGTTACTAAAAAAATAATTAGTTACTAAAATATCGCCACCCTTTTGCGAATGCGAAGGTGATTTGTGCATAATGTCACCAATATATATATTATATGTATTTTTAGGATATAAAGCCGGATTTGTATAAAAAAGAACATTTGAACTACACAAATTACAATGATTTTATTAACTTATAAGATTTAAACCTATTTAAAGCAATTTTTAACAGTAACCAATATTTTAACGGTAACTAATATTTTAACAGTAACTAATATTTAATCAGTAACCATTATTTAATCAGAATTACAATCGAAATATATAAACAGCCTTTAATTATGATCGATACCTCACGACAACCTTCCCGTCCGAACGCCGGCGAGCAAATGCCTCGATCGACCAAATAACCTCCCTTTTATAGAAGTCGTGCAGTGACGTCACCGCAATGCAGTAGACAATTTGTGATTATCCTAACACGGCCTCTCCTGACCGTGTGCCGTCCTCGGACACATCTTCAGCGACGTCCGCAGTAGCAGGCGATGGATCTGCAGGAACTGACGAAGGTCCTGCAATCTCATAGTCATTTCAGTCTTCTGTGCCTGAAATTGTTAATTCGCTAGATATTGCCTACACTTTCATACTTCACGCTACCAAGGCCCTCTGTCATAGATTCATACGAGTACTTAAATAACGTTTGTCTTTCACTTCTCACAAGCTTCAGAGGCACACACACAAACATACATCTACGTTTTAACACGCACTCGCATTCTCTTCCCCATTAAGTTAAAGCGATTTGTCTTCTAGATCTTTTATACGCGCTACACGCTTACACGTGGAACGTGTCTGTCGGGGTGCGGTCCCCACACATATTACGAATGTGTATTGCCAGGCCGAAGCCCATACACGTGAAACGTGTCTGCCGGGGTGCGGTCCCCACACATATTACAATGTGTATTGCCAGGCCGAAGCCCATACACGTGAAACGTGTCTGCCGGGGTGCGGTCCCCACACATACTACTGATGTGTCTTGCCAGGCCGAAGCCCATACACGTGTAACGTGCCTGCCGGGGTGCGGTCCCCACACATACTACTGATGTGTCTTGCCAGGCCGAAGCCCATACACGTGGAACGTGTCTGCCGGGGTGCGGTCCCCACACATACTACTGATGTGTCTTGCCAGGCCGAAGCCCATACACGTGGAACGTGTCTGCCGGGGTGCGGTCCCCACACATACTACTTATGTGTATTGCCAGGCCGAAGCCTATACACGTGAAACGTGTCGCCGGGGTGCGGTTCCCACACATATTACTTATGTGTCTTGCCAGGGCTGCTTGAGAACATTCTCGTTGAGTGCTCCGAACTTTCATAACTTCTTATCCAAGCAAACCCTCAGATACATTCATTTGCACATTTCACAATATACCTAAAAGCTGTAACATAGGACATTTGTTACGCATACAACAAATAACAGTACTCACTTTCATAGAAAGCCTTACAACTCTCGAGACACCACTCCCCTTTCCATGGTACCATTTGCTGCCCTGCTGCTTGCGTTGTTTTCCGCGTGCACCACTCAAGAGTTTTTAATACACCGGCGGAAGTAACCAGCCAGGCATAGAAACTGCCCGACCTGTTTTAAGTTCCTTGGTACGGGGGCGTTTGCCAACGCTTCCATCTTCCGAGAGCTCGGTCTAACCTGACCATGATTTATGACGCGGCCAAGATACTCCATTTCGGTAGTCCTAGTTTCGGTTAATGTTTTAACACCTCGCGCAACAAGCTAATGCCTTCATTGACAGTCATACTCACAATACGAACGTCGTCAATAAATATGAGTACCTGGCCTGCCTTAATTGCATTTCGAAGTATTCGTAATACCCCTCAGGGGTAACGAAACCCGTCATGTGGACTGAACCCTCATCTATCAGGATCTGGTGGAAGCCTGATGCCATAACTTGACCTGTGAAGAACCTCAAGCATCCAAGAGATTAGAATACCATCGTATAGCAATAACTCAATACGGCCAACCTTTTGCAATAAGTGCTTTTTACAGTTTTAGATTTTCATTAGGTTTAAGTTTTTAGGACAATTGATACGGAGATGTCCCGTTTCATCGCATGAGTAACACGAATTGTTATCGCTACTCGTGGGTATAAGTGTTCGTTTAAACGTTAAGTTAGGTTTATAACCTGAACGGTTGACAAATTTGCCACGGCTAGGTTTGACATAAATCGCTAAAAATGTAAATAAGTTATCAACTTGTTAACTTGGCATTCGCTGCCGCAGCTCGGACTTGAGCATCATTAATGCCCCGAACCACTATTTGAACCATCAGTTCTTCACTCAGGCCCTTAACAATGCGCAGTCGCAGCAGCGAGCGTCGAGCATACTCAGCGTATGTATTGAATTTATCGAAGTTAGTATTCATGACTTCAAAAAGTATATTCGCGTAATCCAGATCATGTGGGCATAAAGATCTAAATAATTCATAATAAATTGATAAAATTACTCCAAGAACGGTCATTAGTGACCCATTCATTCAACCAGATCTTAGCATCCCCTTTTAAGCAATGGGCCACCTGAGATAAACACTCTAAATCGCCCCAATTATTTGTCAATTTTGCCCGCTCAACCTCGTCGTGCCATACCACAAAGTTGTGTACCGCGGGGTCGAAATTAGACACGTAGTAGTTATTCGGCCTTACCTTATTTATCACCACGTTGAATGCATCAGCCAACTTTTCAGCCGCGGATGGTATATCGCTACTACAGTGAAAAGCGGTGTTACCTGCACTACGTGGAGGTGTATGCGATGAGCTGGCCGTCCTTCCCATTATAGCATCCAGTCGCTTCGTTATGGCTGCTACCCTTGCACTACTGTACCTTCGTTGCTGCGGGAGCGCGCATTCTCCACTAGAACTCGACGGTGAGCGCGAAACGGAGTCGCGACACAATCGAGAATTGCGGAGGCGTCGACGCGATTTGCTACGCTTGCGCTTTGCTTTATGACACACTGACGTATCAGATACGACACGAGATGAACGAGGCATTTTAATTTTTAACCACAAATTAACGGCTGTTTTTCTAAAACTAACTCAACAAATTAATATATGTGGGCCCCTGAGCCAATCCCACTTCTGATTTTAGGATATAAAGCCGGATTTGTATAAAAAAGAACATTTGAACTACACAAATTACAATGATTTTATTAACTTATAAGATTTAAACCTATTTAAAGCAATTTTTAACAGTAACCAATATTTTAACGGTAACTAATATTTTAACAGTAACTAATATTTAATCAGTAACCATTATTTAATCAGAATTACAATCGAAATATATAAACAGCCTTTAATTATGATCGATACCTCACGACAACCTTCCCGTCCGAACGCCGGCGAGCAAATGCCTCGATCGACCAAATAACCTCCCTTTTATAGAAGTCGTGCAGTGACGTCACCGCAATGCAGTAGACAATTTGTGATTATCCTAACAGTATATATAACTTTAACATACGTATACCTGTTACCCTCTGAATATTGGCTCAGTCAACATAACACTCTCAGTAAAGAATATTATTATTCTTTATTCTTTACTATATACAAATTTAGAGAACTATATATACCATTAAGAATATTAATATTATTATTCTTTACTGAGAGTGTTATGACTATGATGCAAATAAAAGTTAGAAAATGTAGCTATAAACTAACCATGCTAATCAGTCATCCATAATACCATGAGATGTGAAGAAAAAAAAACAAAAGTTATCAAAAAGGCCCTCATTGTTTCCAACTAAAATTAATATTCTAAGTGAAATAAATAATTCCTTTCGTTATAAAAATTTTTCGACATTTACGTCTAGTCATTCTGTAAATATGTTTGAGGTGAAATGCGTTCGATCGATTCGAGTAGTACAGTTTAAATGTGTACGCAAAAATAATTTATTTGAGACTTAATCAAGTCATACAAAGACCCAGATCAATAGCCACTGCAGCGAAGTCACGTGCTGCAGCTAGTCATCTCAGCCCTTATAGGAGCCACTGCTTAGCCTGGTTCAGTCGGAGCCCCACTTCTCTAATACATAGAGGGAAATGCCACGCTGGCCCGACCGGTTGGCACAGGTATCCACATTTTCTTTGCTTGAGGCGTATTTGTCTGTCTCTTACCTTCCTTTAGTAACCTCTTTAGACACCCTCCGGATAGAATGGGATGGAGATATGCTGTATTCTATATCCATTACCACGTTGACTGAACAGCTAGTAAAAAATATCAATTAAATATATGACAGCAGTAAGGACCGACCATCAAAAGTTGTGTCTGCCAAAAAGACGCCTCGTCCTCGCAGACCAATAAATATTTCGAAGCCCCACTAAGCGGCTGTCTAACTCGTTACATCCATCTGTTCACGACACAGTTTATAAAAATTAGTACACTAACTTTGTACTCGTACAATATATAGCACGGCTATATATTTATTGATAAGGGCAAAAAAAAACACTAAAGAAGGACATAAAAGAACATGACATTATATATTTGTAACTAGCTTTTGCGCGCGGCTTCGCCCGCGTGGGCTTCGAACCCGTGCATATTTTTTATGAACATAAAATCGGTTATTGTGACTAAACTATGATAGTTAGATATGTGCTCTCGCGAACTTTTTTGTAGATCTTTATAAGACCTACAAACCCGTAGTACTTCATTTTGTTCTATTGTCAATAGTTTTTGCAGCGCACGCATAAATAGGTTTTCGATTTTACACCTTGGTTTACAAAATCGCAATTTTCATACGGATCCCTAATTCTTTTGAAAATAAAATATAGCCTATAACCTTCCTCGATAAATGGACTATCTAACACATAAAATTTTTTGAAATCGGATCAGTAGTTCCTAAGATTAGCGCGTTCAAACAAACAAACAAACAAACTCTGCAGCTTTATATATTAGTATAGATATTAACATAATCACTTTTTACTAAGTGCATTTGGATGTATACACTTTTAAACCAAAACAACTCTTTTACAATTTTTGTCCGGCGCTTATTCATGCCGGAAACGCAGGCAACTTCTTTTAGTTCGTATTAGTAAAATTGTGGATATAGCCAGTACTTATTTAAAAAAAACGAAATACCTGCACATATTCACGAACTCAAATCACACCCTGACTCTGAGCAAGTGTCCCTGGTTTACACAAAGACAGTTGCCGACCCCAGAACCGAACCGGGAGCCAAGATCCAAAAGCGGCATCTAACCCCTAGACCAACAAGGAATACTAATTCCAACAATACAAAAAAACTGTCTCCGCCACGACTCCGCTTACAAAATCAAAAATCAAAACTCATTTAATCAAGTTGGCTCATTAGAGCTCTTTTGACAGGTCAAACAAAAAAATAAAATTTAAAATTTACCATTTAAAATTAATTATTTACCATCTACCACCGGTTCGGATTGCATCTCTACAGAGAAGAGCCGGCAAGAAACTCTGTAGTTGCTCTTTTTAGATCGCCATTTGGGTATAAGACTGGTTATAAGACAGATTTGTGAGAGCAAACTCGCGCAATAGTTCCAAAGGGCCAAACATCAGCCAGATCTAGTTGACTATAATGTCAACTAGATCTGGCTGATGTTACTATTGTAACCTTCTAATGCCCAAGCCAACCGACCCCCAGCAACGGCACCTGTTCACAAGCATGACGCATGCACAAGCATTACGATATGTGATTTCACTAAACTCTTATTCAAAACATATTGACCTACTGCGCAGTTGCCCACTGCACTGTGACACTGGCAGCTCTCCAGTCCTATACATTATCATATTCCGCTGCTTAACGTTGTAATGTCCTGTGTTGAGGGTTATGTAGATTACGGTCAGGAAGCCACACTCGATAGCTCCTTTGCTGCGATCAAACCGTACTTCGATTAACCTTCTACTACTACTGAGCTCATAATTGACCCACTGCTGAGTCGGTCCTCCTCCCATTATATACAGGGTGATTACCTGTTTGCGAACAGATGCCGTTGCTGGTCGGTTGGCTCGGGCATTGAAGAGCGAGTTTGCTCTTACATCCCATCCCGGCTTTGTACCGTACAGAGTTTCTTGCCGGCTCTTCTCTGTAAATCTGCATTTCGGACCGGACCGGACCGGTGGTAAATAGTAAATTTCGATTTTAAATAGTAATGTTTATTTTATTCTTTGACTTGTCAAAAGAGCTCTAATGAGCCAACGAGATTGTATGAATTTTTATTTTTGATTTTAATGACAGCCCTGGCATTGAAAACGTTATAGGTGACGTGAACCACTTACTTATCACTTATCAGGCGGTACTTACGCTTGAACGCCACCCCAGTGGTATAAAAATGTTGTACAGTTTTATTTTACACGCCTACAGTCGTTATTGTTGTTACGAAAGACTTCTTAAACAACGTTATAGCTACAGTTAAGTTCGACGGAACAACTATTGGCGTTTTTATTGAAGTTTAAAACTAACTGTAACACAACTCGAACACTGTACGTATTACAATAAACAGTAATTGATATCCTTAGACATCACTCGAACAATAGGGTTGCCTAAGACACATTAACAGTGGACTTGACGCAGAACGCCTTTCTGACGTGTATACCTAAATTTATTTACAACCAGATGTTACGCGCGACTATCTTCTGCGTGGTATTTAACAAAAACCCTGAACTATGGCCTGCAATCAATCTGTAGATTAAGCAACGTCTGGCTCGGTCAGATGTTGGATGGGTAGCCATGCCATTATTGCAATTGGCCTATTTCATATCTCGGACAGCGCGTAAAACCGCTTATTTCTTAACTAGTGGCCCGCCCCGGCTTCGCCCGTGCAAAGCGGGTGTGGGTTATACATATAAACCTTCCTCTTGAATCACTCTATCTATTAAAAAAAACCGTATTAAAATCCGTTGCGTAGTTTTAAAGATTTAAGCATACCTACATAGGGACGGACAGACGACAGCGACTTTGTTTTATACTATGTAAAGAAGATTACGTCATCATCATCATCATCAGCCCACATTAGTCCACTGCTGAGTCAGGCCTCCTCCAACTGCATGGAGGGTAATTGGCGTACTGTGCCACGCTGGCCAGATGGGTTTACATAGGGTATCGTATCAAGTTTCCTTTCTCTTAGGCGGCTAGGTTATCAGCAATCATTTCCTTTTGTCAGCCATCAGGGTGGAACGGAATGGTGACACTATGTATTCTAAATCCGTCACGATACGGACTACTACAAGCACACGGTTACAAAGAGCCACATAAAGGGGGTTGTCTAGTTCTAAGCGCGCCCCCAAGCGCACACTGACCCAATGGAACTACAGTCGCTCCCTTGGGCAGTCGGCATCTGCTACATCAGAGAATCTTAAATCCCACACGCCTCGCAGCAAATTCTACCTCGGATTTTCTTACGTCTATTGTGTCTAACGTTTCTGCCTTGTTTTCAATCCTTTATTTGGCCCTTAAGACACTCTTATGATCGGGTGGTGACGCTACGGAGCTTGGAGCTCTACTAAACGAGGTCCCAAGGATCCCGGAGCATGCTTTCCTATCGGTGAGTGTATCCCGTGGCCCTGGTTCGGACATTGGAGAATCACCTTCGGTTTTAGTGGGTAGGTCAGGGAGCAATTTACCAGCTCTACCCGCCCCGGAGTCCCACAGAACCCAACGGCCGGGAGTCCATGAGGATCTCGGACGTCAAAAAGGGTAGTGACGCCAAGTCCTCTAAATCAGTAAATGAAATGGAACTGCAACGAATACCAGCTGAACCCTATCGTGGTTTCCTGTTAACAATTATTATCAGTTCACGAACGATCACTGTTATGATATTAGACACATTATTTAAGTTGCCCACTGCTTCTCAGACCTTCCATAAGTATGTGTGCCGTCTAAAATACATCCTTATGTCTAAAAGTATAAGAGTGTTCTTTCTTACTTCTTCGACTACTGTGACGGACCAAGAAATAGTAATAAAACCGCCCTGCTGCACGGATAGATATTCAGACTTGTGGTAGACACCGGCAGAAATGAAGTATTTTATTGGTAAGATAAATTATATTATCTGGAAGATTTGGCTCCCTAGAGAACCAGTTCTGAGCACTACGTTTGTATAAGACTTCCTTGGTTCGATTTCGGTGTCGGCCAAGAGTATTGAAAGATAAAAAAAATACACTGTTAAGTAGAAGAAGTTATAAGGCTATTATTTTTTTTAACTTTCTTTATTTATATCACAAAAAAACGTTCTTATACTTTCTTAAAAAAAGATTAACAATTTATTCAAATTTTCGCATTTTACAATATTGTGAACATATTTTTGGGTGCCGAAATTCGTACTCTACCATAAATCACGTGGTATATGGCAAAAACAAAATTTGTCAACAAGTTGGTCAGAATTAAAAATTACTTTTACACTAACAAAAATAATATGGGATTTTTTAAATTCGTATAAAGCGTCAAGTGCGAGTGAAATGTACGTTTCCAGTGACAGCTGTGCTCTTGGCTCTGTGGACGTCCACCGCGACTGCTAAGCTACCACGCGGATGCATTTGCAGTACAGATTACGCCCCCGTGTGTGGGGTTAACGGGCTGACTTACTATAATCTATGCAAGTAAGTCTAGTCTACATGTAATATTGATAATAACTACATAGATGGCGCTGCTTCAATTTATTGCATATGATGGAATGAATATTTAATCAGTCACTTTCAGAGTTATAATAACATTAGTAGATTTTTCTAGTAGAAATTTGTCACCACCCCATTCCATCCTGTGGGTGTCATACGAGCCGACAAAGGATATAACACGGCAAAACCCTTAAAAGTAAAACTTGATACGATTTTTTTAAAATTTTTTTTTCGCCCGGGTAAAATCCTTTATGGACTTCCTCGCCGGCCACGGGGATGGCCAGCGAGGGTGTGTGGCACTCTCCCCGATAGTGGGGGCCTACCCACTAAACCTCCCCGGGGTGCTCCAACTCGCGTCCTGTTGCGGCATTGTGGGATCTGATGCAGAACCACGCTGATACGAAACCCTGTGCCAACCCGTCTGGCCAGCGTAGCACAGTAGGCTAATTACCCTATCTGTAATTGGAGGAGGCCCGACCTAGCAGTGGGTCATATATGGGGTGAGTAGTAAGTAGTAATCATTAGTTTAGTTTTCTGTTGTTGTATTATTTGGGTTAAAATAAGACTTTCTTTGCAGGTTAATGTGTTCCAAAGTGAGATATGCTTACAAAGGAGAGTGTCTCGGCCCCTTGAATTCCAAAAGATGGTGACGCGACAAACATTCCAATGATCGTACTGAGACTTAATTCTATGCTAAACTGATATAATATTTATTACACAGACTTCAAAGCTCAAATTCCGTTGTTTTCATTTCAATGCAATTAACCTACACACAGGTGTCACCACCCCATTCCATCCTGGGGGTGTCGACAAATGGTAATTACAAGGCAGGTCACGTAGCCGCAAGAGAAGGAAAACTTGATACAAACCCTGTGCCAACCCGTCTGGCCAGCGTGGCACAGTAGGCTCTATGTAACTGGAGAAGGCCCGGCCCAGCAGTGGGTCATGTATGGGCTGCGTAGTAGTAATGGTATAGATAGTATAGTTTACAAACATTTATTTCATGAACACAAATGACACCCAGACTCAGAGCCAGTGCCTCTGGTTTAGACAAAGACACTTGCCCGATCCCGGAATCGAACCCGTGATCCGTTGATCCAAATATGCAACCTAGGTTTTAGCAAAAAAATAATGTGCGCTGCAGACTGTTAATGTGATGAGCACAAAAGGAACAAATTAATTCGTTCCAATAAAAGATAATGAAACGCCACTGAACTCATGAAAGTAATTAACTATTATTTGTTTCATTAAAGAGTCGTAAATGTTTTACGACAACCATGTGAAAAAATAATTAATTGTAATCCTCTTTAAAACATATATTTTCGTGTATTGTAGTTTTATATGCGGGAATCAGCAATGGGGCTTATTAGGCGGCTGAGAGTCACTCAACGTGTGATGGAGAGAGCTATGCTCAGAGTTACTCTACGTGATAGAATCAAAAATGAGGAAATCCGTAGAACAACTAAAGTGACCGACGTAGCTAGAAGGATTGCACAGTTTAAGTGGCAATGGGCAGGCCACGTGGCCCGAAGAACAGATGGCCGTTGGGGCATAAAAGTCATGGAGTGGCGTCCACGTATGGGAAAGAGGAGCGTGGGAAGACCCCCGACTAGGTGGACGGACGACCTGATAAAGGTCGCTCGGAGTGGGATGCGATATGCACGAGTTCGTGCATTGTGGAAATCTATGGGGGAGGCCTATGTTCAGCAGTGGACTTCTGTGGCTGATAGATATGCAGGAATCAGAATTTGAAGGCATTCCCGACACCACAAGAAATCTTCCGTCTTCCTCGCTGTATTCTCAATTTCATTGCGTTGGCACTTGGCAGTATAACCTGATTTGGCAAACTAGCAGTATTTAAACGAGGCGGTTGCCATCTGACTCCTTGACCAATTATGTGGGTCACCCGGAGATTATTCGGTTAGACCAGCTGTCAACAAATAGAAATCTACACAAATTAATAAATATTGAATGAATGAAAACTCGATAACTCATTCCTTTGTAAATTACCATTTGTCAATTTTAACACCAGGATTATTTTTTTTATTTTATTTTCGTAGGTTTTATCACAAAACTTTTATAAATCGTCATATTTAAAATTTGCATTATCATCTTACGACCTTTGTTCCACGCTAGGTGGTAGTCTCTATACACACCTATCATTCGTCATAATTTACAGTCACACCTTTCATACACAATTCCTCATTCTTACAATCCATCCATCTCTTTTGATCCCCCACAACCTTTCCGTCCACCCACATTCATGCTGAAACTACCACCGGTTTGGAATGCTGCTCTACAGAGAAGAGCCGGCAAGAAACTCTGTAGTTGTTTTTTTTCAAATCATTGGTCTGTTTACAAAAACACTAAACAGCATAGTGAGAGCAAGTTCGCCAGATTTCGAAGCGACATCTATTTATAAAAAGTGGCGGGTCTGGGTTTTGTATTAGAGTACTCCTCTGTCCGCCGAACTGCCTTGAAGTGAGGTGACCAGAGTAGCCACCGCTAACATTGTCCGACGTCTGCAACGTCCAGCACGCGCGTGCTAAACGCTGGAAGACAGGCCTAGGCCCGCCTATGTTAGACAGCATACTTATACTTTAGTAGCAGACAAACCGGTGATCTAAGACAGGGCTTTGAGGGACATCGCAGGGTTTTTGTAGGTACCCTGGAGTCTGCACACAACCCGGCCAACCTTTTATGGTCCGATATGAGTAAATATGATTTTCCGTCGTCGGGCGGGGATAAATAATAATATTCCTGCTGCTACACTTCACGTCTGTTCCAGTGGCAGTATCCCTAGCGCTGGTGACGTGTGAGGCCAGGCTGCACCAGTACGAGCGATGTATCTGCCCGGTCCTCGATCTTCCAGTTTGCGGCGTTGATGGGATAACTTACGGGAACAATTGCATGTAAGTCAAGACGGGTGACCTTATAAAACTGGGTGAAGGTTTATCGGTACCTTTTTAATAAGCCAAACACACTAGTCTAGGGCCCGGACGTTAATAATAAATAAATTCCATTGTAAGACCAACCATCCGTTTTTACGCTGCTGACTAGGTTATATCTATTTAAACAATCTGTATTGCAGGGCTGTTTACTTACAAGTTATTACAGAGCATAAATGACACCCCAAGTCAGAAGCGGTGCCTCAGGTTTGCACGAGCCATAGCCCAATGTGCCTCCATGAATTTGGAGGATGTCTCACTTAGTAGGGGGCCTTTATGGGCTGAAATTATGAATGATAGGCGAAGGTGGGAGACCGTTTGGTTCTGCAGCATCCTAGTGGTACACAATTGTTTTATTTTGACTTTTTGTGTCATCTATTCTCAGTAAAAAAGACAGCGGATTGATTATCACCATGGTTCAGCCAAAATAAGCCCAAAGCGGTACTTAGGCCTCCCTTAAGGATTCCCACAAAGCTTGGTCAACAGTCCACCGTTTAAGAGGCTAAAGCATAGTGCTGGTGCTTTCTGGCACGCGGTTACCACTCGAGGATCTTTCTGCTCCATTGGCCGTCAGTCCTCCGAGATATGTCCACTGCCACTTAAGTTTGGAAATCCACTGGGTGTTCGGGTTATTCTCGTGTCTGATTACGCAAATAAACTGCGTCTGCAGGCCCCACATAACTCGGTTAGTCCCCAGTGACTGGGTATTCATGAGAATTTCTCACGTAAAAAGTATATTGTGTCCTAAGTAAACTTTTTGTTCAAGGATTGTCTGCGCAGCTGTTGAAGTCGCTTACGAAGGTGAATGCTTAGTCAATGAAGCAGCAAAACACTATGATTATCGTTAATTAAAATAAACAACATTAATAGATCGTTTGTGTTTTCATTTTAATATAAATAAACTGCCGAAGTCTTTGAGTCGATGTCCAGGACATCTTTGGCTGAAATGATACTAAACATTAAAAGCTTGACAGGCCGCCAATTTTTCATAAACAGCGTGATTTTTGGACCACCCGCCAATTTTAAATAGGTGGTTCAGACCATGAAAGTAAACAACTTTCACAAAGAAACAAGGGTCGAAAAATGAAAAAAGTTTATCATCCATCTCGTTACCATAACACAAGCATTAAGTTGCTTAACTTGGGACGAGATGGCGTTGTGTGAAATGTCCAAGGATATTTATTTATTTATTTTTATTTAGGATCGCCAACTTGGCGGAACGTAATGTGGAAGGAAGCGGGGCGGCCACTTGGCACAATACACTTGACATCTGATGGAAGCCCGCGCATCAAGATTGCGATTAGCCATGTATTAATTAAAATTTGGTGAATTCTCTTTGAAATGAATAGTTAATTATTCCTTGATAGGTTTTGAAGTTATTCTTGTGGCAAAGTGATTATATTCTGAATTTGAGTAACAATGACTATTAATGGAGCCCCCCTTGCCATTCTAACCTGTTATCTAAGCGTACTCACTAACTCAACATCTAATATATAAAATTCTCGTGTCACGATGTTTGTAATTAAACTCGTTCGAAATGGCTCGACTAATTTTCGTGAAAAGGTCTGCGAATCGGACAACATCTATTTTTCATCCCCTTAAATGTTAAGGGTGGTCCACCCTATTTTATTATTTTTTAGTTTTTTTTTGTGTGTTATCATACAAGCTTTTTTATGATACAGCATACAAAAACCCGTCTACCATCAACCCGTATTTTATAAATAGCGATATTTTTATGGCTAAACATCGTTTGCAGGGTATAAACTAAATATATATGTTTAAACAAACTAGCTAATTACCCTCCCTGTGATGAGAGGAGGCACGACTCAGCAGTGGTTCTTTTACGGGCTGATTAGTAATAGTCGCCATCGCCATCTTTTCAGCCCATAAATGACCCACTACTGAGTCGGGTCTCCTCCAAATTCATGGATAGTAATAGTAGTTGTTAACAATTTTATTTTATTGATGGTGGTAATTACTCAGAGTATGAGAAAGCATGATCAAAGAAAGCGTGAAGTTACATCGGCTTGAAAATAATCCTGGATTGTTTCGATAAAAGATGATGCAGTAGCCCTTCGACTTTGCTTTGGGGTCGCGCTGATATAACATGAAGGAAGATGTAGTTAAATGTATAATATATGTTAGTCAATGCAGTAGTGCACCTACCACGCTCCGTTTCTGCAACACCCTAAGGTAGACTGGTAGAAAATGCCTAAGGCATTAAGTCCGCCTTTGCACATTACTGTATGTACAAAAAGTTAAAATAAAAACAATGCATAGTAATAGTTAAAAATTCGTTAATTAAATTTACATCTTAAAACTCTTAAACACCAAAAACCAAAACTAAAATAGCTTTATAAACTCAAATTCGAAATTTATAAGTATTGCAATATTCCGGTAAACGATCTTTAATGTTCTTTGGTTGAGTTAGGGCCTCCGCGCATTATGCGGCCAGGCCGCGCGGCCAAGTCGCTGCGGCCAACTAATTCTTCTACAATGTATATAGCTGCGCGCATTACGCGGACAGGTCGCGCGGCCAAGTTTTTGTCGCGCGGCCAACGAAAAACATCGCGTCACATACGCGGCCTATTGGCCGCCGCGACCAATCCGCGCATTATGCGGCCAGGCCGCGCGAGTGGCCGCGCGGCCTGGCCGCCTAAATGCGCGGGGGCCCTTTCAATCGTAAAATAAGCGATATTCTAGCATTCATACTCCTACAAACCCTATAACACTAATAATAGAAATATGTAAGTTACTACGTCTGAATATTGGAAAGAAAGTAAATTACTTCATTCAGAAAATGTTTTAAACAAACAATAAATAGTTAGTATAAATATAATATTAATAAACGATTTTAAAACGTATAAAAAAAATATATGTATATATGTAGTTTATCATCCATCTCGTTACCATAACACAAGCATTAAGTTGCTTAGCTTGGGACGAGATGGCGTTGTGTGAAATGTCCAAGGATATTTATTTATTTAAGTTGGCTCGTCTAAAATTATTTGACACAACATTTACTATTGAGAGATCCTTTGACACGACAACATTAATTTTATATTTGTGTAGATCGTTGGGGGAGGCTGAAAATGATGATGATGATTTACCATTTATCACTGGTTCAAAAGGCTGCTACGCAGATAAGAGCCGACAGGGATTTCTGTTGTTGAAAGTGGTATCCAATGACTAATAAGGCAGATTTGTAAGAGCAAGCCCTCCCCAGTTATATTGCAGGGAAGAGGGCGAGCGAGGCAATAGCTGAGTGAATGAATGTAACACTCGAACTTTAATACTACTCCTCAACCCATTAATGACTCACTACTGAGTCGGATTCCCTCCTTCAAATTCATGGAGGGAAACACTGACTATACTCAATATTTACTTATTATCTTAAATAGACAAAAAACTAGTGACTGTAAACAAATCAATTAGATGGCGCTTTTTGGACGTAGAATTCCCAAATTGCAAGAGGATTTGTATCAAAACCAAATAAAAAAGGAGCGAATAGTGAAATAGTTATTCAAAACTCACGCAAGCAAAACTGCGAGCATGAGCTAACGCATGTCTTATATAAAATTGTATAAACTCGATTTCTAGTATGTTTAATAAACTCATAGAATAATTGTTATTCTAATGACGCCATCTCTGGACATACCAAGGCTTGGGTTGTATATTTAAGTCAGTTCCTTTGGTAAGCTTCAGGTATACCGTGGTTATTCCGGTGAATAACTCATCTATAAAAACATGAAGATAATAAGTAAGTATTAACTCATTCTCTGTGGTGATAGATTTAAAATACATAGTGTCGTCATCGTATTTCATCCTGAGGGTGTCGTAAGAACTGATAAAGGAAATGAATGGCTGAAATCCTATTATCCGATACGAAACACTGCGCCAGCCCGTCTGTATAGTTGGAGGCCCGACTTAGCAGTAGGTCATAGTAGTATTTTTAAAAAACAACATTAGTGCTTAGCTTCGGTCACAAAGGATTTGAGCAAAATCAAAACGCATTTAATCAAGTTGGATCTCAATGGAGCCCTACTGACAAGTCAAACAATAAAATAAAATTTAAAATTTACCATTTAAAATTGGTAATTGATTATTTACCATTTACCACCGGTTCGGATTACAGCTCTACAGAAAATAGCTGGCAAGAAACTCTGTATTTGCCATTTTTAGGTACAAGACTGGATATAAGACAGATTTCTGAGAGCAAAGCCAAAGTAGCCGGGTCATTTTTTCCAGAATAAATGTTTTTTTTTTCAGTGCTAATGTTTCTGATGTGTGCTGCCACAAGCGGTACTTTCCGCTGTATCTGCCCTATTGTCTACCTACCCGTGTGTTCGATTACTGAAAACACCTTCCAAAACAGCTGCCTGTAAGTGGCCACTTCAGTTTCAACTGAAAATTGTAATAAACAATATCTTGTTTATTAAAATTTTCAGTTGAAACACAAATTCAAATGCATCTTACATCGCCATCTCAGCCCCACTGCTCAGTCGGACTTCCTCCAATAAAATGGCGGAAAATAATCCTACTGTGTCACGCTGGCCAGACAGGGTTTTGTTTCAAGATTTCCTTCTCTTGCGGCTAGGTTATCGCAATTGGTATTTCTTTTAGTCATCTGTTACGACACCCGCAGGATGGAGTGGGGTGGTGACAGTGGTGATATTCTAAACCCATCACAACACGGAGATCATATATGTTACTTGCCCATATATTAGACAAAAAATAGGAAAAATGGAATTTCTTCGTGTGAATGCGCGTGGGTACGCGTGCGCGCGACGTTCTTTGTGAGAGCGAGAGATAGAGAGAAGAGAGAGTCAGAATGCGAGTAACGAAGGCACAGAAAATCTGATGGGAGTATTTTTTTTATGTACCCTTACATTACATATTCTATTAAGAATGCTCCATGTTAAATAATAGTATTAAGTTAAACCCAACGACAATAGTGCAAACGTAAAGTGAACACAAAAAAGACAAATGTCAGGGGTACAATAAATCTGGAAGGTCGGAACAAACGTCATTTCCTGTTTAGAAATTCTAGTTGTCCCACACGATGAGCCGCTCCGTATCAATACTGGTAGTTAGTAAGGCTGGTCTCGACCATAATGAAATTAGAGGAGATGGTTAGGAAAAAGAAGATATTGCATGAATGTAGATTAATAAATCCGTTAATTACAGAGCCAGTTGTGCTGGAGAAGCAGTTATGCATGAAGGGGCTTGCAATCGCACCACTGACCAACACTGACCAACTGGAACAGACATTAATAATAATTAAAAAATATATAATAATTATTCGACTGCAGTTTCATTCATCATCTCTCCATTTCATTATGTCAACACCAATGTTATCTTTTTAAAAACCATCCTTTGGGTACGTTTCGTATGGTAACGGATTTAGAATACATATTGCCACCACACCATTCCATCCTGAGGCTGTCGTAAGAGCAGACGAAAGGAAATGATGGTCTAACACCTAGCCGCAAGAGAAGGAAATTTGATACGAAACTCTAATTACTCTCTGTCTGGACTGGAACTGGACTCAGCAGTGGGTCATTTGTAGGCAGAGAAGTAAGTATGGATACAATATACCTTACTGCTGAGCGCTAGATGGGTTACGTGGGACACCGGGGCGCAGAAGCATAGAATTTAGCGCCCCAACCTGCCTACTAAATCCAATGGCGTCCTTCAGCTACCAAAAACAGGGCGCCTTTCAGTGCCCCACGTTTTGATAGGAAGATCCCTCCCCAACCCTTGGGGGACATTGCACGTGCCTCTATCAAATCTAGAGGCTAATCCAGTGCAGTGCTTCCGCTATGGAATCCCCGTAGCCGAACCCACCACGACACCGTTTGCTACTCTCCTTCTGGCCTCTCCCCGTGGGCCCGCCTGGCATGGCTGACTTGGAGCCGGTGTGGCTCGCTAGCTATCACACCACAGCAAGGTCAAGAGGGCAGCCGTATATTTGGGCATACCTACTACCATTATCTGCACGGCATGACCTTGTACTATCTTTAGTAATTTAGTCAAACTCGCTTTCAGATAAGAATATAGTCTGTCAAAACCACATTTCCTCCTCAGGTCGTCGTAATAGCTCACTTTGCATATATATTATATACGCCTTTTGTTAATATTTTAGTTATACTCGTCTTAGTTACATGTCTACAGTGAAAAATTTGCATAAGAATAAAAAGACGTCAAGCAATCAACTGTATGTAAGAAATATTGAAATGACTCATGTTATTATTAAATTAGGGCATCCCCACACAGTGCGTCTTATTGATCTTCACTATCATCATCACTACATAGTATAAAACAAAGTCGCATTCTTCTGTCCGTCCCTATGTATGCATAAATCGTTAAAACTACGCAACGGATTTTGAAGCGGTTTTTTTTAATAGTTAGAGTGATTCAATGGGAAGGTTTATATGTATAACCCACCCCCGCTTTGCACGGGCGAAGCCGGGGCGGGCCACTAGTTTTTTATATAAAATTTACATAACAATACAAACAAACAAAAGGCTAAGCTGTGCAGGGTTTTGTTCCAAGTGTACCTTCTCTTCCGGATAGGTTTTCGGCCTTATCATTTCCTTTTGTCGGCTCTTACGACACCCTCAGAACAAAATGGGGTGGTGAAACTGTGTGTTCTAAATCTGTCACCAAACGTACAAAAGAATAGTCTTAGAAGTAGATTATGAACACGCCACCCTATAGACGGATATTTTATTATTTGCTTAAATAACTGAGTATTTGGTTAAAATAAAAACTGTAAAATGAACGGTTTTGTTATTTGACTGTAAGAATTGATAGAAATAAATGTCTCATTTAGTTACTGAAGGGTTTAATGATCCCCCTGAAAACTGACGTCATGATGATTAATGATCTTTATTGAGGAGGATTATCACATTGGGGTTAAAAAAGTCTTTAAAGATAATGAGCTCTGTAAATTGTACAAAAGCAGTACGACACATACGTACACGCATAATGTGAGCAAGACAGAAATATGAACAGGATTTCTATTTCAAATAATATTTTTTATTCATTTGTACACACACGCAAACACAGAATCCGTAGAATATTGTTGTCGTTAGTTTGTGATTTGTCCTGACAGCATGAATATTGACGGTGTGTGTGTGTGTTCATGTACAGGATGATGTAGATTATTACACAACTAGCTGACCTGATAGACGTTGTACTGTCTTCACTATTAATATTTCCATGTTTTCCACCTTCGGTCCAAATCGGTCCAGCCGTTCTCGAGTTTTAGCAAGACTAACGAACAGCAATTAATTTTTATATATAGGACACAGATTTGGGTTTTTTTTTTGTAAACAATTTATGAAAATCGTTACTATATTTTGAAATTTATCTTAATTAAGACAAGTAAGATAGTTTAAGTTACGTGTCCTTTAATATTTGACAGTAATATCGTAACACCCTGCTGATCCACCTTACGCATGAATTTATATAAGACTAGTAGCACTGATTAGCGGTATTAGTATTTATTGGATTAACCACAAAGTTAATTAGCAGCTGGCTTATGAAACATTTAAAACTCAAACTACGTAGACATATCAAACATAAAGTATATGTGACACTTGCGTTACAATTTTAGTTAGACGCGAGACAATGATTGTCAATTTACAGAAGTATTTTTAATACGTTGTGTCATTACCCCATTACTCCCCGGCGTTCTCGTAAGAGTGGTACACTAGGCATATTTCCCTCCCAGCAGTGTGTCTTTAATGGGCTTTAATGATAACGTTGATAGCAGGACCAAACGCTAGCGTGCGGTCGCCCTAAGCCCGCAGTTTAAAAGGTGTGGATTGTTTTCCTCAATCTACACTTGAGTACAAGAATCCCCTGAAAACTGACGTCATGAAGTTAATACTGGGTAAGTCCAAAAATATTTCCCTAAGATTAAGAAATATTTTCCGTGTGGTTACGTATCTACATAAACAAACAAATAAAATTGGAGTGTCTGTTTATATTAATAAAATAACCACTTTTTATTGAATGTAAGTATGTATACACAGTACCTACAAAGACAAAAATAACATTTATTTATTTTTTTGTCTGTCTGTCTGTATGTTTGTTCCGGCTAATCTCTGGAACCGCTGGACCGATATTGTGGGGACTTTCACAGATAGGTAGCTGAAGATATAAGGAGTAACTTTTTTTTACTGGCTTCGCCCCGCGGCGTTACCGGCGGGTAACATCACACCCTTTCGAATCCGGGACAGGCCGCTCGCTTACAATACAAATGTGTAGCGTATCCACCCCATTCCATTCTAAGCACTGGCACCAATGCACCACATACCTCTGGTATACTTAAACTCTGGTTTTCGACCCCGGAATCGAACCGAGGCCAGTGATCGAAACCAACCCCTAGACCAACAGTGCAGTCATCTCTTTTATCGCACTAATAATTTGTTTCAGTATTGCTGTGCAGTGCAGCGCTGCTATTCAATGCAGTGGAAGTGGTGGAGGCTCAGGGCTGCATTTGCACAGATCAGTACGCACCCGTTTGTGGCGTCAACGGCAACACTTATAGCAACAGCTGCCGGTAAGCTATCTTTGGACAATGCTTTTTTAAAACATCACAAAAAAAAGGGGCGTTTGACTGTCGAAAAGGCGGTAGTACTGTTGGAGAAAATATGTTTTTTTCTTTTCTTAGAACATAGAGCCCGCAGAGCTGGCGTTCCTGACGAAAGTGTCATGTACTGAAGAGCCATAACATATAATGTAATGATGATGATGACTAATATTAAAGTACTGCGCCCCGCGGTTTCAGCCGCATGGTGATGGTATACATTTTGATAGTAGTGCCATCTGTCGAAGATTGGTGGTACCAACACCGAAACCTTCGTGGGCTCATGCACAACACTTTGCTGAAGATCATCACATGATCAAATGGATAGTTTAAGATTCTGTAAAGGACATGCAGACAAACATTCATATTTATATACCCTACCCTGCAATACTGTGTTTTCTATCTATAATATGTATGTATTTACAAAAAAAATATATATAAGTAGTTTATCATCCATCTCGTTACCATAACACAAGCATTAAGTTGCTTAGCTTGGGACGAGATGGCGTTGTGTGAAATGTCCAAGGATATTTATTTATTTATTTACTAAGTACTACACTTTTAATATATATTTTTTTTTCAAAAATAAAGAAGTTAGAGATTTGAAATAAAAATCGTTTTATAGCAAATGTTATCAGCGGCTATGAAGTTTTTATATACAAAATTAAACATTTTTTCGAGTCCTTTTTATTTTGAACTAGCGACCCGCCCCGGCTTCGCACGGGTGCAATGATGAACCTCTTAATTTATCAATGTTTCTCTACAATATTATGGATGTACTATACATATAAACCTTCCTCATGAATCACTCTATCTATTATAAAAAACCGCTTCAAAATCCGTTGCGTAGTTTTAAAAATGTTAGCATACATAGGGACGGACAGATGACAGCGACTTTGTTTTATACTATGTAGTGAAGTATATCTTGTGTACTTAAAAGTTATTGCAATTTTAAAAGTGTGATACCTAGTTTTGCAGTTAGTATAAAGATCATAATTTCGATTGGCTTATTTTAAGAACGGATGTTTTGTGTTGCATCGGAAAAACGTTGATATCTACCTCATACTTCCAGACAGGAAAATATCTACCCCGGATAGGAAAACAATTTAAAAACAGAACAGCGACTTTTGCTTGGCTATATAGGTTCATTATTTTTAGATGTCATCATAACTATAACTGTTTGTACATTAGGCTCAAAGAAATGATCATCCATCCAATTGAGGTAGTAAGACAGAGAGGGGCCACGGCGCCCTGTAACTGTCTTAGCCGTGCCAATTGATACGCAAGTTTCGTTATCGCGATGTAGGATTATTGGTAATACTTTTTTTTAACAGAACAGTTTACAAACATGTAATTTACGGACAAAAATGACACTCAAACTCAGAGGAAGTACCTCTGGTTTAGAAAGACACTTGTGCGACTCCGGAATCGCACCTGGGACCGTTCTAGCGTTGGCGTAACATTAGTCGGCTAATATAGTTTCTGGACATCATGTTTTTTTTTCTTTTCAGGGCTCGCTGCGAGAATGTAGCCGTAGCTCACAATGGCTCTTGCTCTTGACTCCGTCGGTATTTGGATTCCATAAATCAATAAAAGGCTTTTTATTTTAACATTTGTTTCTACTTCTTCTTCTCAGCCCCCTAAACGACCCACTGCTGAGTCAGGCCTCCCCCAACTACAAGGACAGTAATAAGTCTACTGTGCTATGCTGACCATACGGATTGGCACAGGGTTTCGTATAAAATTTGTCTTCTCTTGCAGCTAGGTTATCGGCCATATCATGTCTTTTGTCGGCTCCTACGTCACCCTCAGGATGAAATGGTCTGGTGACACAATGTATTCTTAATCCGTCGCCACATGGATACCTACTAGCTTATGCTCACGGCTTTGTCCACTCGTGCTAGTATCCATGTTACTTTCTAGCCAGCCAGATTCAGTAAACAGGCGATACAATAGCAAAAATATGTTTGTTAGGCTTTTGCGGGTACCTATATTTGTAGTTCCTGAGATCAGCGCAAATAGGCTAACAAAGTCTGTCTCTTTACACAGCGTGATTTGTTATATAGAGAAAACCTGAAAGTAGTTTATTAAGGATCAGAAACCCTGGTGATCGGAGCGGAGTTTTTCATATTTGTCACATTATTTTAACTTACTCAAAACATAACTAGCGTAACAAAATTAATTCTCTCCATGGGAAACTCTCTCAGACTCAAACTCAAACTCAAACTCAAAAGGAACTTTATTTACGTAGGTTTCATCACAAAACTCTTATAAGTCGTCATATTTATAAACACCATTATCATCTTACGGCCCCTGTCCCACACCAGGTGGCAGTCTCCACACACACCTCTCAGTCGTCATACCTACATTCACACCTTTCACACACAACTCTGCACTCCTACAATCCCTCCATCTCCCCTGATCGCTCACAATCCCTGCGTTCACTCACATTCATGCCCCTTATCACTCAACAGGTGAAGCATTACAGGGAGATGTAAATGTGTGTGTGTATTTAATTATGTAACTGTAATCTACATTGTAATATCTTGCTAATATTACAAACGTGAAAGTAAGAGTCTATGTTGTTAAGCTTTAACGCAAAAACTACTAAATGGATTTTGATGAAACTTTACAATGATATAAAATATACATAAGAATAACACATGGGATGCACATGGGCTATAATTTATAAAGATATTTCTAAAGATATTCTAAAGATATGAAGCCGATCTGTGATATTATTTTTTATTCATTGATGATGCAAGGGTTTATTATAATACTAGCTTTTGCCCGCGACTTCGTCCGCGTGGAATAATGACTTCCGGAAAAAAACAATTTGTCCCCCTTTTCTCCCCGATGGGAGGGAATTTCCAATAATCCTCTCTTAGTGGTAGCCTACTTCTCCCAACATACACACAGGCCAAATTTCAGCTCTCTACTGCCAGTAGTTTCGGCTGTGCGTTGTCTGTCAGTCACTCAGTAACGGAAGAGTTTTATATATTTATATTTAGATAGCTATGCCCGCAACTCCGTCAGTGTGTAATTCCTTGTGTGTTATTAAGTTAATGTATTGGTGATATTGTTTAGATCACGTTCACATGAGGCTTAAGTACCTATACAACGAAAATACTTCAGCGCAAAGCTTCCGGGTAAACACAACAAAAGAAAACTAAATAAACTAAATTAATTTAAATACTATAAGTCGCGCTGATAAACAATATTGCCTATCAATAAGGTCGAATGCTCGGAACGTCTACTCGCATCAACAGCCAAATAGTGTATGAAGTTCGCCGCTATACGTGGTCATCTCGCACACAAATGTATGTGCGGGGTGGCTGTTTAAGGGCTGAGGCCCTCTACAGCGGTTTCGACGCTGTCCATGGCTATGGACAGGTCTATGGGTATATGTTTAGATATGTTGGGTCGCCGGCTAGTTAGTCGGCGGTCAACTCACGCTGCAGTGGTTTGCTGCGGCGGTCCGTCGGTCGCGCGTGAAGCAGCGCCAAGTCCTTAATGTGGGAGAGGCGCGACGCGTCCGCACGCTCGAACATCTTGGTGAGACGGGTGATGAACTCGTCCAGGCTCTCAACTCGTAAGTCCCTCGAAATGGTCGCGTTCCTCACATAACGCGGGGCGGCGACGATCGTTCGGAGACATAAGCTTTCTGGGATCGGAGGCGCTTCTTGTTCGAAACGAAGGCGATCCAGGCTGGGGCGGCGTACGTGAGTCGGGATCTGATATATGTTTTATATCTTCGTCCTGAGAGGGAGCTTCGAGGAGAGCACTGGGCGAAGAAGTCTTCTAGCCACTCTAACTCTCGCAATCACTGTGTCGACATGGTGCTTCAGGGTGTGGCTCCTGTCGATGGTGACTCAGAGGTAGAGGACTTGGGGTATCCAGGCTAGGTCTTGACCGTTGAGGCGAAGCGCAGGGGGTAAATTGGTATATCCAGTAATTAGGGCGTGTGTTTTTGCGACATTCACTGACAACCTCCATTTTGCTAACCAGTCAGGTAAGGCGTCGAGGGTTGGCTGCAGTCTTTTAGCGGCGAAGGTTGGCTTGTACGATGAGGCGTAATACGCCGCGTCGTCGGCGTATAACGCGAGCTGTACCTGACTGGTACATGGAATGTCATCTGTGTACGTTGCATAACAGGCAGGCGATAGGTACCCCCGCGCGGATCGGATGCACGGAGGACAGGGCGTCTTCAACTTTCACTACGAAGGATCGGTTCGTGAGAAAAGAGGCGACAACTTTGATGACACGTCGTGGGGCGGTAGACGTCGACAGCTGGAACAGTAGTCCCTCATGCCATACCCTGTCGAATGCTTTCTCCATATCGAGGAGTACGGCCGCCGTGAACTCCTTCTTGTTGTGGTTGACAGCCACAACAATTCAGTATTCACGCGCGATGGCTTATTAGCGTATTACATGTATAACTTTGGTGTTTCTGTACCGATTTCTATGATATTTTTTTTATTAAATAGGTAATAATGTTAACATTTATTAATTAGGGATGATTGAGAGTGTTATAAACGTAAGAGTAGACAAATATAATCAGAAAGCTCTGAACTGCTAAGCTACACGTGTTATTGTGAGTCAACAATAAAAGATAGACATTCTCTATCGTGGAATATTTTTTATATAATTTTAAGAAAAACATTTCCGTCATACTTGATTTCTGTGTAGCTTTAACTATTAAGGCTGCACACGCGACGGAAGCTTAAAAAATGGAGTAAGTTCTCCTGTTTCCCAACATTTCCCTTCACTGCTCTGCTCCTATTGATCGTAGCGTGATGAAAAGTGTACTATAACCTGCCCAGAAGTATGAAGAACAATTGTACCAAGTTTTGTTGAAATCCGTCGAGCGGTTTTTGTTTCTATAACGAACATACAGACAGACAGACAGACAGACAGAAAGACAGACAGACAAAAATTTTACTGATTGCATTTTTGGCGTCAGTATCGATCACTAATCACCCGCTGATAGTTATTTTGGAAATATATTTCATGTACAGAATTGACGTCTCTACAGATTTATTATAAGTATAGATAGATAGAAGATAGATTACTTAATATTAACAGTGTTATAAACAACCATAAGCAGGATTGGTATTTCAATACACTGGAATTCATGACAATAACCTCATCACAAGTGTTTTAATACAAAATATTTTGATGTGGGTTTGCATATGGTTCAGAGACGTGGTCACTCACTGGGCTCCATCAAAAGGCTCAAAGTCACCCAAAGGGAAATGGGAGGGATATGCTCGGAGTTTCCCGGCGAGATTGAATTAGAAATCAGGAGATACGCAGGAGAACCAGAGTTACCGAGATAGCCCACAGGATTGCCAAGCTCATGTGGCAGTTGGCAGGGCACATAGCTCGCAGGACAGGACGCCTGATGGGGCAGAAAAGTCCTCGAGTGGCGACCGCGTTCCGGAAAGCTCTGTGCTGGTACGCCTCCCACACGGTGGACCGACGACCTGGTTAAGGTCAGGAAAAAGCGATGGATGCAGGCGGCGTAGTAAATTTAACCGTTAGACCAACAATACCTGTCTTGTTGGTCGTATACCCCGTATACCCCAAACATAAATTTTCGTCGTAATGTAGTAAAAATATCCCAAAATATTATCGATCCTTCATGCTGAGCCACTCTAGCTGGGCAAGTTGGCACTCCCAATTAGTGAACAATGAATAAATAGAGATTAGTTTCAATTCAAGTCTTAGCATCTAGTTAATACCCGCTTAATTACTACGCGGGTGCGCCTCATAGCATAATACGAGCAATTTATCACCGGTAGTTTCACATCTATCAATACGTAGAGGTTCAAAAAGTCATTCTTGTTGTTTTAAAATTGATGTTATGTCTCCTGAACAGATAGTCCGATTATACTGCCTTGTTAGTCTAGAGGTTAGGTGTGTCGCCTTTGGATCAACGGGTCCACGGTTCGCTTTCGGGGTCGGCGAAGTGTATTTGTGTAAACCAGAGGCACTTTCTCTAAGTCTGTAATGTTGAATTTTATATGGATCATCATCAATCTAGCCCATGACCCACAACTGAGTCGGGCCTCCTCCAAACACCCACTGGCCACGCTGGCTAGATGGGTTGGCACTGGGTTCATCAAGTTTTCCTTCTCCTACGGCTAAGTGGTCTGCATATTGCATTCCTTTAGTCGCCTCTTACGACACCCTCAGGGTGGTGCATTAGAAATAAAGAAATTGAATCAATAAAACGAAACATACACTGCATATTTTAACACACACACATTAAGGTGAATGTTACAGGGTAGCCCGCGAAATTCAAATTTTCTTACGTTTTTTGCAAGTTGCAGGTCAGTGCTAGGTTGTATGTTGATTAAAATATTATTCGCGGAAGAAAAACTTTTTCAAGCTCAAAGTCATTCTTGCACCTCTAAGAGCTTGGAGGGATGTATTGATGAGTTTGATGATTATAATTCTATAACTACATACGTCTTAAAGCCGCGAATAACATTTCAATCAACATACATCCTAGCACTGACCTGCAAAATGCAAAAAACGTACGAAAATTTGAATTTCGCGGGCTACCCTGGAAAATTCACTACTATGTGCATAACATACCTACAATGTAGCTGTTACCCGTTGCTTGTTGATATGCCTAATATGTATCAGAAGTGAATATTACTGGCTCGTTGGCAAATACGATATATTTATACAAATACGATACACAGGCGTACATAAACAAATTGCGATTGCCGGTTATTTAACATTTATTTCTTTTACATTTGATTAAATGGTTTCCATCGCTGTTTCGTCAGGGAATTTGATGCTTTCCATAGCTCCATAATATACATACAACCATAATTTATAAAGATGTATGTTTAATACACGTATAGACGAGTGAATGAATCTAAACCAGTTGAACACATACAAAAACACATGACCCACATACAGATATAAAATAAAGATTATGGCTATGACAATACCTTCTCTCGACTACTGGTTCACTTACCTGAAAAATAAAAAAACGTTTACTCTGTGTTTATTTACTGTCTTATCAATGATAGGTTCCGCCATATTTTGGATAGCCAGATTTGCACCGTTGTGTTATCATCAACTACCCTTTTTTATTGAGTAGTACTAATAATATTACTTCTGAGCCTACAAATGACCCACTGCTTGGTCTGTCCTCCTCCCACTACATGGAGGGTAATAGCCCACTGTGTCACGCTGGCCAGGCGGGTTGGCACAGGCGTGGTTCTGCATCAGATCCCACAATGCCGCAACAGGACGCGAGTTGGAGCACCCCGGGGAGGTTTAGTGGGTAGGCCCTATGGGGGAGAGTCCCACACTCCCCTCGCTGGCCATCCCCGTAGCCGGCGAGGAAGTCCATAAAGGATTTTACCCCGGGTGAACAAGAAAAAAAAAAGGGTTTAGTATCAAGTTTTCCTTCTCCTGCGGCTAGCTCATCGGCCCTGTCATTTCCTATTATCGACTCTTACGACACCTTTAGGATGAAATGGGGTGGACACAATATCTTCTAAATCCATCACCACAAGGAGTAGTACTAGTTGTTTTCCCGTGTGGGGACGGGTCAGAATATAAAACTTCCCCACCGCACGCTGGGAAAAAACGCGTGTTGTAAAAGCCAACAAAACCCAGCACGCTTGGTGGTAGGATCGAATGGTCCGCCCGGCCAGCTACCACCCTCACATTTAAGTCCGGCGCCAAGCAGTTTTACTGTGTTCCGTCGTGTGTATGTGAGAGCCGGTGCCCGACAGGGCATTTCCTTGAATTGCCTGTCCCATCTTAGACCCTGGCGTTGCTTTCGATCACGCAAGCCTAGGGTCAAAGGCATTCAAGTATTTGGTAAAAAAAAAAAAAAAAAAAAAAACCCTCCTAGACTCAGAGCAAGTTTATAACAGAAGTAGAACATAGCGGATCCCCACCAGACCGCTGACGCAACACGCCTGGGAAAAGACCTCCACCAGATAAAATACTGCAGCCAATCAACATCATCCTGGGGTGGAGTTGCGTTCCTGTGCGTGTGCACCAAGGCGCTATCAGAGGAAGCATGGTATCGGGTCATCCTCTTCCCTGCAATATGGGGATGGGGGCGATGGCTGTCACATGCGTCAATCTTGTGAACAAGTACCGTTGCTGGGGATCAATCAGTTCAGGCATGCACTTCTAAATACAGACAAAATACTGCAGACGTTTGCCCCTTTGTGACTATGCTCTTACAAATCTGTCTTATCAGTCTTTGCATACAGAAATGGCGATTGAAAAAGAGAAAGCAACAACAGAGTTTCTTGCCAGCTCTTCTCTGTAGATCAGGCCTTCGAACCGGTCGTAAATTGTAAATGTAAAATGTATTGTAAATGTAAAATGTATATTGATATGGCGAATGGGCTCAGACGTATAGCCACTTGAATAAATAGATTTTTGACTTTTTTTATTTATTTTAACTCCATGCATCATGCTTTCACGTTCTTTATGGTTGACGACACATTAATGTGACCTCTTGTGCTACATACGTACTTGGCCGTCGCTGACCGTGTACTAAATAATCACATATTTCATTCATGAACACTAATTAACGTAGCAATCTAGTAAAATATTAGTAGTCAAGCGTTAATGGGAAAACGAGTCATTAATTTCTCGCGCGTTTACATTAATATCGTAAATAACGGTTGTAGTGTGTAGCTCACACAGGCCATGATTTACGGCCGCACCCCGAAACACGCGATCGCATGATAAACCACTAATTGGAGGACAGACGAAGCTTTCAAGAACTGGCACAGTGGTGGAGGACTACCACCGCAAAACGCCGCCAAAGAACTTACGCTTCTGGTGGTCTTACTGGGGAAACAGTGTTGGCAGCTGAGAATTCCATCTGCTTCCAACGTCATTATGTCATCATCTCACGTCTCGCTTCGTTGTTTTGCCATATAAATATCGCTATTAAAAAATAGGGGTTGATCGTAGATGGGTGAAAATTAAGGGTCGAATACAATTTTTTGTCTAAAAAATAAAATAAAAAAAATTGAGGTGGGGATCACCCTTAACACTCGCAGACCTAACCGAGAATTTTATATACATATTAGATATAAAACCTCTTTTACTTATTTGTTTTTTTTTTATTTATGATCGATGAAGAAAGCTGTCTTGTATTTTAAATTTAATTTTGAATATACCATACCACTCAAGTGTTATATTTCGCTACGGTATTTGAAAGGCAGAGCTCCTTCTCGAATCTGGCAACTGTTTGATTTAAGGTCAGATTTCCATTCGCCAAAAATTAACGGAATTTGCAAACAAAAGACAAAAGTCTTCGACCAATGTGTGTTGCCAGTGATGACACATGGAACAGAGACGTGGTCGCCCAAAGGGCAATGGAGAGGGCTCTGCTCGGAGTTTCCCTGCGAGATCTAATCCGAAATGAGGAGATACGGAGGAAAACCAGGGTTATTGAAATAGCCCACCAGATTGGCAAACTTAAGTGGCAGTGGGTAGGGCACATAGCTCGCAGGACCGGCGCCCGATGGGGCAGAAAAGTCCTCGAGTGGCGACCGCATTCCGGAGGGCACAGTGCTGGTAGGCCTCCCACACGGTGGACTGACGACCTGATTAAGATCGCCAGAAAGATATGGATGCGGGCAGCCCAGGACCGGCCTTTGTGGAAATCCTTGCGGAGGCCTATGTCCAGCAGTGGACGTCTTTTACAATTTAAGAAGTAATGACACTTATCACATAAGTTGGCCGTAAAGGTTATTAATACCCAACATTCGTCTAAATGTTGACTCGAACGTAATTTGACACAATTTGGCCATCTATTTCCAGACCCAAATGTAGCTACGCAGATACAGGACATTTAATTTACGTGCAGCAAGATACGTTCTAATATTTGTACTAGTGATGGGACACACTAAAGCCGAACGTCCACCGCCAGCTAAATTAAGTTAGTTTAGTTTAGCTTGCATAGGTGAGCCAATTTTTCATACATTCTAGTTCACCGTCGTTGGACGCACATTTATGGAAATCTGGCTAAACTAAACTAACTTATTTTAGCTGGCGGTGGACGTTCGGCCTAATTCTGTTAAGTTATTTTGTGCTGCTACTTCTCTTGGCTATTCGTACGCCCGATGGGGCAGAAAAGTCCTGGAATGGCGACCGCGTTCCGGAAAGCGCAGTGCTGGTAGGCCTCACACACGGTGGACCGATGACCTGGTTAAGGTCGCCGGAAAACGATGGATGCGGGCGGCCCAGGACCGGCCTTTGTGGAAATCTTTGGGGGAGGCCTATGTCCAGCAGTGGACGTCTTTTGGCTGAAATGATGATGATGATGATGATGCTCGTATTTGCTATATTTAACATTCAGTGTCGTGTGTGTATTTGTCAAATTAGTCATGCTAACGATAACGTACACACAAACTAGATACCAACCACGCATAGCCAAGTTAAGTGATAGTGATAGGCTTGTGTTATCACCAGACATCCCAAATGTCCCATTTTCCCTTAGCGAGCTCTTACGATAGCCTCAGGACGAAACGGGATAGTGACACAATGTATTTTCAATCCGTAACTTGACATTAAAATAAATAAAAATTTGAAGTCATAAAAATTACCGATTAAATTAAATTACCGATGTTCATAATTGAAATCCTAGTTGGATTTAAGTTTCACGTCACCCACTTCAAATTCAAATTCAAATTCCATTTATTTGCATAACACAGGTAAGTAGGTTCAGATGTTACAAATAAATAATGTCCGCTGTATTACAACCATTAGAGGTGTGCAAATTAATAATTAAGTACACAGTTACAATTTATACATAATGTCATGAATAAAATTTCACATTGGGTTTGTATCATTAAGAAAATCGTCAACAGTATAATAACATCGTTCGATAAGTAAATAAGTCAGATTCTTTTTAAAATGTGCTAATGTCATATTTTTAAGTCTATCAGGAATTTTGTTGTATACAAGAGGAGCCATACCAAGAATACTTTTTTTGACTAAAGCTGTTTTGCATTTAACTGAGCATAATTTATTCTTATATTGTGTGCGAACAGGAATGTCTCGTACTGTAGAAACCTTATCAAATAATTTTGCGTTCTGTTTCACAAATAATGACACTTCTAGAATATAAAGTGATGGCAAAGTTAACAATTTTAATGATTTAAAATATGGAACACAACTGTCTGTTGTCTTCAGACCACACATTGATCTCAGACATCTTTTTTGAATTTTAAATGCCAGTTCCCTATCCGTAGAGTGTCCCCATAAAATAATACCAAACCTTAGAACCGAAACTACAAGTCCATGATATGCTGTTAGAAGTGTGTCCATATTTACTTTTTTTGCTAGTTGGAAAAGCGCATAAGCAGATTTACTTACTCGTTTGCATAATTCTTCTATGTGGGGTTTCCACGTTAGTTTGTTGTCAATTATTATACCTAAGAACTTGGTCACTTTTAGTTCTTCTATTTCAATGTCGTTATAGGAACAGGAAATTTTTGGGACGTCATATTTTTGATGAAAGTGCATTATTTTAGTTTTATTTAAATTAATTATTAAATTATTATCATTCAGCCAATTTATAATGTCAGTTAAACAATTATTTATATCATTTTCATATTCTTTTATGTTTGTGCATTTAATTAAAGCTGTACTATCATCTGCGAAAAGAACCATTTTATGTTTTGTAATTTTGGGTAGATCGTTTATATAGATCAAGAACAGAAGGGGCCCTAATACACTTCCCTGCGGTACTCCGTATTTAATTGCTCTCGATGTAGATCCGTATGTTTTTAGTTCTCTTGATTTGGGGCATAATCTAGTGACTTCTGTGCACTGATATCTATTACTTAAATAAGATTTTAGAAGCTCCAAAATGTTGCCTCTTATTCCGTACCCATAAAGTTTGGCCAAAAGTGTATTATGGTCAACAAAGTCGAAGGCCTTGGTCATATCAGTGTATATTGCACATGTAGGGATATTCTTATCTACACATGTCATAGTATTATAGATTAAGTCAAAAATTGTCATATTAATTGTAATATTTTTACGAAAACCCCTTTGTTCAACAGAGAATAATTCGTATTTGTCAAAATAAGCATAAATTGATTTATAGATTACTTTTTCAAAAATTTTCGATATAATAGGAATTTTTGCTATTGGTCTATAATTTTTTATGTCACTTTTATCACCTTTCTTATGTAAGGGTTTTATTATTACTTGTTTAAGACTATTCGGGTAAGTACCATCAGAAATGCACAGATTTATAATATGTGTTAATGGATCTGCTATTAATTCACTGACAAACTTAATTACTTTAGTGGATATCCCATCATACCCGATAGTATTGGTATTTTTTAGACTACAGATTGCTTTTACGATGTCATCCTTAATTACAGGCAGCATGAACATAGATTGCATTGTCAAATTGTTATTAATATTATGTCGATTAATGTCATGTTTTACGTTACGTTCGATTTCGTCAATAAAATGATTATTAAATAAATATAAATATAAATAAATATAAATATCCTTGGACATTTCACACAACGCCATCTCGTCCCAAGCTAAGCAACTTAATGCTTGTGTTATGGTAAAGAGATGGATGATAAACTACTTATATAATTTTTTTTTAAATACGTACATATTATAGATAGAAATGACACCCAGACTCCGAGCCAGTGCCTCTGGTTTAGACAAATGTCAGTAGGGTGGTTAAATTTTGAGTTATCTTTTTCTATTATTAATATTTCGTCTTGTGGAAAGCACGACTTATTTTTATTTATAACCTGCCACGTAGCTTTTGATTTATTTAAAGAAGTTTTAATAAAGTGCTGATTTTGTGCTTTCCTGGTTAATTTTATAATTTTTTTATAGAGTGTAGTGTACTTTTTAAATGTTATTCTATTTTCTATGCTCGGTTTTAATCTATACAACCACCTCTGCTGGCTCTCTGCCTCTGTTTACGACTACATATTTTAATTCCACGAGATATCCATTTCGTCTTCTTGTTTGTTTTAATTGTTATTATTTTATTAGGAAAACATAGTTTATAAAGAAGAGAAAACATTTCTATGAAATTTTCATAGGCCTCGTTTGCGTTATCTGCATCGTATACGGATTTAAACGACAAACAATTTAAGTGATTTTTGAATTTAATCAAATTTTCTTTAGAGTTGTCTTGCTTAATTAGTTTCCAAAATTTTATATTGCATGTTTGCTTTACTGGAACTTTAAGTATCTGAGATGTGTGGTCAGAAAGGACAAGGTCAACAATTTCTGCGTTGCATCCTTTTTTAATGTTATGAGCAAAATTATCGATGCAGGTTTGGCTACTTAATCGAGTTGGCTGGTTTAATGCTAGTTTCAAGTTATAATTTAGGAGAAAGTATTCAAGTTCTAATGTAATTTTATTTCTCTTTATAACATCAATATTAAAATCGCCACACAAAATTATTTTTTTATTAGATAGTCGGCACAGTTTTTGTAATATAGCATCTAGTTTTTCATAGAATATCGTGTAGTTATTTTTGGGAACCCTGTAAGCACAGATTACAATAGTACTATGGTCTGTTATTTCCACTGCGCAACATTCAATGATACCCGATATAGATTGTTTGGCAATGTGAGGTAATTGTTTACTTTGTAGCCCTGTTCTAATAAAAATACATGTGCCTCCTCTTTTTACATTTCTCGAAAAGTAAGCAGCTGGATAGAAATTTGGTATATGCAATAGCTCTTCATAACCAGATTTTACAAAGTGTTCTGTTATGCAGACAACGTGAATAGGTGTTCCTTTACTCTCTAATTCATCTAGTTTTACTGTTAGTACTTCTGATTTATTAATAAGTCCTGCTATATTCTGATGGAGAACATTTAAATAACTATAGAAAAAACTGATTACTATTTTGTGGGCTAGTTTTATTCTCCCAATGATCTAAGTTGCGGAGATTATTTATGTTTTTATCATCATTACATCCAGTATCAGCGGTCTTCGTTTTTATGATATCGTCGGTTAAATAACGCAGATCCTTAAAAATGGTCCGTATTCCAGCATTATTAACTGCTCCAGAGTATATTTTAAACATATTTTCGTCACATTTCAGATTCAAGTTGCTATCTAGTAAAAATGCGTATTGGTGTGTCAGGATATCCAAATATAACAAATTATTAAAAGTTTCCACTCTAGTGTTAAATAGGGTAGTGTCGTATCCGTATTTATATGTCGGCAAACAAATGATGATATTTGTATTTTGAATGTTCTGTAGTTCTTCTCTTAGTTCTATTATAATTTTATGATAGTTATTTGTTGCTGAGAAATCTTCTTCACCAAGAACTATAATGCAGAAATCATTTAAACTAAAGTTATTTATTTTTGTTTTTATACCACGTATTAATTCCTTTATGTTGCCATTTGTTTTCAGATAGTGACACACATCGTAGTTACCTTGAAATGTATCCTCAGCTATTGAGAGTACCTTATTTTTCTTGTTAGTACTTAATATACATAACTTACTTTTTTGGATTTTATGAGGAATTTCCAATTTATTTATTTTGTTTGCAGCATCCATCTCAGAGAAAGAATTTTCATTTTCCGAATTTGAAGTGGATTGATTTGGGTTCTTAGACTGGCTGGGTTTAACTACATTTTTTGTTTTGTTTTTTTTCGGTGTTTTTGTTTTGTGAACAACATTTCCATGAACCATTTTTTCCATGGTCAGTACTTTATTTACTTCCTTTAGTTTGCATACTTCTTCAGAAAGTGTTTTTATAACAGAATGTGCACTTTTTAACTCTGTAACCAGTTTTTTAATTTGTGCTTGAAGTTCGATCACTTTTTCATCGTCATCGTCTGATATGTCCGGTAGGCTCGTATTGTTATTGGTGGTGTTGTCATGCATTTCGCTAAATAAGGTGTCCTCATCCTCTTTTGGTTCCGGTGATGCTCGTTTTCGTCGCAGGGTAATGTTTTCCAAGAAAGTATTCATTATAATTTACTGTAATGAGTTTTTCTTTTTATCAAATGACCGTCTGAAGACGATACTATGTATTAAAAAAATTAAATATTTGTAGTTTCAATACTATAATTAAGCAACTGGGTGTTTTAAGCGCTTTACGCTGGATGTACATGTACTTTATTCAATAAAATAAAAAACTTCAAATTGTCGAATGTGTTTCTTTAAGTCAGTTTGGATTTTTTGTTAAAAGGCTTTTATTTTTTTTTATAAATGGGCTAAACGGTTCCAAGCTCTTTTATAGCTCTGTGTAAGTTCGTTTTTTAATGTTGGTTATATTGTCTACTAGTGGCCCGCCCCGGCTTCGCCCGTGCAAAGCGGGAGTGGGTTATACATATAAACCTTCCTCTTGAATCACTCAATCTATTAAAAAAAACCGTATCAAAATCCGTTGCGTAGCTTTAAAGTTTTTAGCATACATAGGGACGGACAGACGAAAGCGACTTTGTTTTATAATATGTAGTGATAGTGATTTCTAGAAGTAGACTAAACAATATGGCAAGTAATATCGCAAGGTTTCCAGCCCTATGATATTAAGCCTCGCAGCAATTATAGCCATGTTGCGTTAAGTTCAGTATTTACATAAACTCCACTAAGCTTAGGAATATTAAAGTTTATTATTTAATTTAAAGCCGAAAGTATGGAAATGCTACCGCAAGTAGATTCAAATCAAATCAAAACTCATTTAATCAAGTTGGCTCATTAGAGCTCTTTTGACAGGTCAAACAAAAAATAAAATTTAAAATTTACCATTTAAAATTAATTATTTACCATCTACCACCGGTTCGGAATGCACCTCTACAGAGAAGAGCCGGCAAGAAACTCTGTAGTTGCTCTGTTTAGATCGCCATTTGGGTACAAGACTGGTTATAAGACAAATTTGTGAGAGCAAACTCACGCAATAGTTTCAAAGGGCCAAACATCAGCCAGATCTAGTTGACAATAGTAACCTTGTAATGCCCAAGCCAACCGACCCCCAGCAACGGCACCTGTTCACAAGCATGACGCATGCGGCAGCCATCGCCCTCCTCAACCATATTGCAGGGAAGAGAACGACCCGCCGCACGACGCCACCATACATTACATAATATAATATCGTCATCACCAACGTCTTCTACATCTTATTATGTGGCCATAAATGACCCACTGCTTAGTAGAGCCTCCTCCAACTACATAGAGGGCAATCAGCGTACTGTGCCACGCTGGCCAGACGGGTTGGCGTAGCGTAATGAAAGTTTCCCTTCTCATGCAGCAAGGTTTTCAGCATTATCATTTACTTTTCACGGCTCTACACCCTCAGGATGAAATGTAAACAAATAAATAAAATTGGAGTGTCTGTTTGTAATAATAAAATAATCACTTTTTACTAAATGTGTAAGTAGCTATGCATACACAGTACATAGATCAAATTAACGTTGTTTTTATTTTTGTCAGTCCGTCTGTCTATTTGTTTCGGCTAATCTCTGGAACGGCAGAACCGATTTTGACGGGACTTTCACTGATAGTAGACTAGCACTATATAGACTAGCAGTCTACTATGACGCCCCGGCGTGGTGCCCGCTACGCGGGCAAGCGACTATCAGAGAGGGCATCCCTGTACACTGGGACGCCCTCAGTCATCGAGTCGTTCGTCGGCCGTTTAGGCGAGGGCAGAAGGGGCCCGCACCGTCACGAACCCCCCTCCACCCCTGCCTCCAGTCAGCCGGAGCTCCGTCCTTTGCGACCCGCCCCGCTGCCCCCTTCTGCGACACAACGGCCCCACAGAAGGACGCCCGTCAGCCCTCGGGCCAGCGCCAACCCGAGGACGCCGGCGCACCGCAGCCGTCCAGGGCTCGCAGGGAATCTCTGAGGACAGCGTCGTCTACCCAGGTCCCCGGAGCCCCAATCCACCGCAGCGCACCAAAAATCCGCCCCAGAGCCCCCTTCCGCGACATACGGCCTCGTAGAAGGAGGCCCGTCAGCCCTGGGCCGGCGCCACCCCGAGGACGTTGGTGCACCGCAGCGGTCCAGGACTCGGTCCTCGGAGCCCCGATCCACTGCGGCGCTGGGTGCCGCTCTTCCTCTCACCTCTTCCCGTGGGCCCGGCATGGGAGGCCCTAGCCGTTATGGCCCTACGGATCATTGAGGCACTCAAGCCCCCTCACCACGGCAAGGTGGCAGCACAGTCAAGGGGGGTGCAACGTTGTCCTGTCACAGCCTTTCGTATCAATTTTTCCATCCTTTGCGATTAGTTTGTCTCCATTCTGCTTTTCTTTAGCCTCCTCGTACGACCCCTTCAGGATAGAATAAGGTGGTGACACCGCATATTCTAAATTCGGTCGGACTAGTTTAAAAAAAAAAATCTTACCTCATGTTTGTGATCCTTCTTCATGGAGCCTCCATGGCCTCCCCCAGTGCTCTGGACAGTATTCATCTTCTCACACCATACAAGCCCACAGCTGGGGTTCACAATACACAGCCCACGATTGGGACAACGCTACAGTACTACGATAAAATGGACAAGTCTTGCTACTAGAGGCACTGAGTTCAAGTCGTTGCGCAATTTTATTTTAGCGAATATAACTTCACTTAGTTTTTCTATTCTTTTATGATGTTAGCGAAATTTTAGTACTGAAGTGTAGCTTTCATTGAAATTAGATTGTGTGAAAAAAGATTTATAGCGGAAATTGGCTATTTTCTGTCTGATTATTAATAATGAGATTATTTCCATACAGATTTCATAGTTATTAACTTTAACATATAGAATGTAAACTTTAAAGTGAGCGAGTGACAAACCTCTCAACAAAATAAAACAGGTATGATCAGTTTTCAAATGGCAGAGCAACTTTTACTCAGAAACCGCTGTTCTTACGCAAAAATTAAACGAAAATCTGTAGTTCCATTCAGGAATTGTGGTGTTGCAAATCGTCTTTTTGTTAACATGTCTAAGAAAAATATGGTATAACACCCTATTTAAAACCAACTTAAAAAATTGAAGAGGTTCTTAATTCGACTGTTTTATTTATGTATGTTACCGCGTAACTTCGTCATCTTTATCTTTATCTTTACTTAATATAAAACAAAGTCGCTGTCGTCTGTCCGTCCCTATGTATGCTTAAATCTTTAAAACTACGCAACGGATTTTGATACGTTTTTTTTAATAGATAGAGTGATTCAAGAGGATGTTTTATATGTATAACCCACCCCCGCTTTGCACGGGCGAAGCCGGGGCGGGCCACTAGTTTAAAATAATTTATTGTTCGAAATCGATTGACTGCTAAAAAACTACGAGAATGAATTTTCGTACAGTTATGGCTTTTATTCGACAAGTGTCTTTGTTAATAGGAAAATAATCTAAAATGTTTGCTAAAATTTTTCGTTTCGCATTTCGTTTTGCGGTCCGGTATTATTTGTAAGATTATTATGAATTAGATTATGTAAGATTATTTGTATTCCGGACCGCAAAACGTTATGACTTTGGGAAATTTTGAAGACTTACTAGCGCTTGTTTCCGACGATAGAATTTGCAAGATATATTTGCTTTGACAACAAGACTGTTCCTACATAAATTATCCCAAAGATGATTACAGATATTTTCTTTTCCTTGTATCTCTTCAGTGTGGTGTCAGATTTACGTGATGTCACCAACCTTTTCCATCATGAGGGTGTCGTAAAAGGCGACAGATATAACGCAAATGACAGACAAGAGAAGAGAAGAGAAACTCAGTACAAACAACCTGATTAGCGTGATCACGGGCTGACACAAAGATGTACATGATCATAATAATGCCACGTCATATCGCATTATAGCTCCCAAGTTGGTGAACAATAATGTTAAAGCCGCTGAAACGTTCAAACTCCGGCGATATGCCAAACTTCAGCTTCGCGAAGATTAAGACATTCGAAACTTCGTGTTGAATATAAAAGTCTTAAAGGCATACGGCGTCTTAGGCCCAAGAGGACTCTCTGTTGAGTTTTGTCCTTAAACTTTATGGAAGCAAATTAACTTCTTTTGTATATGGCAAATCATCATGGCTTCGCCTCACCAATAAACTGGGCATCAGAGCCTAGATGGGGTATGGGGACCGCGAGATGAAGCCCCAACCTACCCACTGAAAGCCACGGCGTTCCTAGACTACCCAGCTCTTGAGAGCACAGCTATAGGCAAACCAACCTACTATTTAGATAGATATCTGGCCATATCTGCCGATAGATGTGAAAACAAAGCAACTTTTGAAATGAATCGTCGCGCTATTGGATTACTATTTTTGATTAGTAAAGAAGTAAAATAATATACTGTGGAAAGAGTTATTTTTTAAACGAAACCTGTATCGAAACCGAAAGGTATTTTGTAAGCTGCCCACACGATACAGGTTAAACATAGGGAAAGGGCTAAGTTTAAAAAAAATTTAGAGAGTTATACTCTTTGGGAAGAGTGGGGTAACGATGACGTGAGTTCCATAATTTTTGTTCACCCAAGTCTTAACTGCGCCTAAAGAAGCTTTCACTTCAAACGCTTAAAACGTAAAGATTTAACCAACAGCTTAACGTAAACAGTAAAAAAGGCATAGTTAGTTTACTGTTAATCCGTATCTTAGACCGTCCAGTTAAAAAAGAGTCGGCTCCGTTAGAGCCTTTTTGTCTGATTTGCATAAACCAATTTGCGGTCCGTCACGCGATAACCGCACTCCTAGTTTCACTAAAACGAACTATCACTTAGAGAGGATCCTTTGATTTTGGACTTTAATGTTTATGCAACAGAGTTTAAAGTCATTGTGTTTCTCAGCGTAGCTTAGGATGTTTTTGTAAGTATGTCATTTGCAAGGTTGGAAATGAAATAGTGTTTGTAGTGTAGATTGAATTGGCTTGACAAGGTTACAGAAGAATAGTTTTTTCATTCAACTTGCATTTTAGATTTATTTGCTTTTGTGAACATACTCATATGGAGTACACAAGGTCTCCAACCTATTTTATCCTGTACGTTAAAGGTGACCAAGGATAATCCCTACTGTCATTTTCTTTTCATAATGAATTGAAATGAATTTCCTTTAACAGAGTCTCTGGCATGTCTATTTTAAAATTCATCGAAATTGTACCAATATTTTGGGTGCGAAATGAAAACAGACGCCCATAGATAATTTTCAAAACTTTGCCGTTGAATCACAACGCATTATACATTATATTTATTAGTAAATTTGTGACAAATTTAGAATAAATATGAATAAGGAATTAAGGAGGTCGTTAGGAAATAATTGGCCAAAAAAAATACTAAAAGACAAGATGAAATAGCTCTAAACACAGCGCTAACTCCTATCTATAGTGGCACAGTATTCATAGTCTTTATCTCATTGGGGTAGGCCCCAATCTCACCTGATTTGGTATTTACACGGAGTAATGGCCATCAGCTCTCCACCTCCCATAAGTGGTGATGATGCAAAAGAGAGAGACAACATTAATTACACATATAGTATTCTAAATTCCAAAGACTGTCTCAGAAATAATCCAAAGTGGATTTTCCGAACTTATAACTTGAGAAAGTTCCTAAAGGCAAAACTATTTTCTCTTAACTATGCTGCAAATAAGTTAAGGGACCTTTAACTTGCTTACAGGTCACTGATAATATCGAAAACTTTTACAAGTTCTCGCCATCATCATCTACAGGAAATTTGTCTACTGTGCCAGATGGTTTAGCACAGGATTTCACTCAGGTTTTCCCTTTTTACTGCTAGGTTTTCTGGTTCGTATTTTCCTTGAACTGGAATGTCGTGGTGACATTATGTATCCGGATTAAATTCGGAACAATCACTATCACTACATATTATAAAACAAAGTCACTGTCGTCTGTCCGTCTATATGTATGCTTAAATCTTTAAAATTACGCAACGGATTTTGAAGCGGTTTCTTTTCAATAGATAGAGTGATTCAAGAGGAAGATTATGTGTATAATACATCCATAATATTGTAGCGAAACACTGATTAATTTAGAGGTTCATCATTGCACCCGTGCTAAGCTGGGGCGGGTCGCTAGTATTAAATGAAATGCGAAATATAACCAATAAACCACCATTAGACGTCAGTGCCTCGGGTATACCTATATCCTAATTAGCGCCGGTGTTCATTTAAGTTAGCACCTACTTTTGCTTTGATTTTCATTTTTTGTTAAAAACGTATATATTTTTACCTTTATTGCATGTTACTCGGAGCCAACAACTAGTATATAGTCCAAGAATATTAAAATTTACCTCCAAACTTTGTTCACTTCATTGAATGTTTTTATTAAACATATGATTTCACAGTGACAAGATTTCGATAAACAAGTATGAAGAATTTTCTAAGTCTAGTAAGTTTATAAATTACAGAGTTACGCGGTAACACACATACAAAAATACTTACGGAATGTTTAAAGCAGGTAAAAGTTAATTGATAATTAGAAAACGACGCATAACTTACTTCTGCCTACCCCTCAAAATTACAGATGTAGTGCTAGCTAATTAGTGATTAAGACTGAATGTGAAATTCAGGACTGCAATTAGCCCAGCAGTTGTTACAAAGAGCGATTAAGTAACATTCCATCCAGACTAATTTAGCGTTTCAGAAATTAAGCTTCCAATTGCTTTCGCAATTTGTAACCGTTTTACGAAACCGGAACTTCCAAAGTTACGAATTAATATTCACGGACAGCTGGACTCCATAAATTACCTGTGTCTCACTAGATCGATCCCAGACATACGGCATACGGCGATCATACGCCATACAGGTTAAACCAGACGTTTGAATGTAAGAAACGGGTAAAGAACTATGTTATGGTGACATAGAATAATAATAAATAAATAAATTATAAATATCCTTGGACATTTCACACAACGCCATCTCGTCCCAAGCTAAGCAACTTAATGCTTGTGTTATGGTAACGAGATGGATGATAAACTACTTATACATATACTTTTTTTTTGTAAATACATACATATTATAGATAGAAATGACACCCAGACTCCGAGCCAGTGCCTCTAGTTTAGACAAAGACACTCGCCCGACCCCGGAATCGAACCCGGGACCCGTTGATCCAAAGGCGGCACATCTAACCACTAGACCAACGAGGCAGTCAACCAGAAAACCTTTTCAAACCTTAATTATTTTTAATATGCATAACTTTTCTCTTTATCCGCGCATACACACACACACACACACATATAATACTCTTTTTGGGACGCTACGCCATATCACCGGAGTGGGGCGTTAATTAATAGCTGCGACACAGTCTAACAGTAATGTTCGCACATAAATGAATATATCCCTAGTTTTTAGTTCTGATAAATAAAGAATTTGAATTTTCAATTGAATTTTGAACCTAGTGCAGGGGTTTCGTCATTTTTGTAAAACAAACAATAAACACAGAGAACCTTTGTTAATTAAACACTTCCTAACAAGTCAAGTTAACTTTCACAATCAAAATGACAATTCCTATACATACTGGCACAATACTTATTATACAGCAAAAAGATAATAAATAAATACTAAAAACCCAAGTATCACGTAATTTTGTTAGGCATATCGCAATATTTGAAGGCACAGGTGGCTTACTGTCGAAACGAAAGGCATATTATTAGGGACCTTATGCAAATGAGAAAAGACTTAAAATTCATACGCTATGCCGGAAGCTTGCGTGTTGCCTGTTCCAATTTTATGTAGCTTGACATTAACATCACAATATTTGGGATTTATTTGAGGATGGGAAACAATGTTAATTGTCATTCATACACTAGGGATACCTACACAAATTAATAAATTTCATAGCGACCAAACAAAAATTTATACAGATTTTAACGTCATGGTCGTGGTATACTACGTCGGTATACTACGACTGCTACGAAGCATTCGAAACGTCAAAATTAACTTGTTTAAAATTCTCGCAATAAATCCGTTAAAAATTGTCAAAACTTATTGCAATAATTGTCCGCGTGGTGACGGTTTTAGAATACACAATGTCACCAACCAACACTATCCTGAGGGCGTCGTAAGGACTAAAGGAGTGTAAGCGGCAGGTCTCCCGGCCGTATGAGAAGAAAAACTCGATACAAACCCTGTGCCAACCCGTCTTGCCAGCGTGACACAGTAGACTAATGTCCCCGTGGCCCGACTCAGTAGTGGGTCGACGACAACGACGAATGTCTAATAATCATGTCGATTCGGTCGGGCAAGTGTCTTTGTGCACTTGCTCCGACTGTGGGTGTCATTTGTGTACGGGAATTACTTGCAAACTGGCCCACCCGATCCGTGTGGAGACGGATTTAGAATACATAGTGCCACCACCCCATTCCACCATGAGGGTGTCGTAAGAACCGGCTAAAGAAAATTACACGGTGAAAAACCTCGTCGCAAGTGAAGGAAAACTTGAAACAAAACCCTGTGCCAACCCGTCTGGCCAGCGTGGTACGGTAGGCACGGTACGTAGCAATGGGTCTTTTGCGGGCCGAAATGTAAACAGTCTTGTCTTTCAAAAAAAGATAGTAATCCAATCTACTACAGCAGACGCAATTTGCTGCGACCTTCGCATAACTTTAAATCTTGCACGTTTTAAACTTATGTCAGAAAATCACACGAACTTCAACCTTACATACAAATTGTACACTATCACAAAGGGATTAAAGTTCAGTTAAATTTTGTATAACATTGAAGATGCGATGCCGAGGCAGATATTACCTAAGAAGCATTAAATTGGATGGGACAATAGTCGTGTAAGATAGTGCATTTCGGATGATTGTACCGGGAGATTGGTCTAGGCACTTCATCTCCAAGAGCTCTTTGTCTTGCTGTGACCGTAACTGATGACAATGGTTCTACCACTTGATATACACATACATGACTAGCTTAAGTGTGCGTCTTCGCCCGCGAGGGTCCCCGTGCGTATCTCAGCTGCGTATTAGCCTAAGTGACTCAGAAATGTTTAAATTGGTACTGTAGATAATGGTTTATTGGGTACGTAATACGCAAAAAAAAACATATTTATAATCTTTATAAATATAATTCTACTGTACGTGTGTATGTCACTGAACTCCTCTTAAACGGCTGGACCGATTTGAATGGTTTTCCTTCAAAATGGTTTTTTTGCTATGCGTTTGGGTGGCACCGAGGATGGTTTAGATTTAGCCCAACAGAAGGCGCAGAATGTCATGCAGGAAAACGTCTGCCCGGTCAGCTAGATAGATAGATAGATAAACTCTTTATTGTACAAAATAAATAAAAAAACAGTACACAATTTAAGCAACAATCATTTGTACAAGGGGCGGTCTTATCACTAAATGCGATTTCTTACAGACAACCTTGAGATGGACATTGTTAGGAAGAAGTTAAGAAAGGGTAGTGAAGTACAATATTCAAAAATTTAGTAAACAAAGTTATGCAATTACAAAAAATATTAAAAAGAAAAGATAGTTTATGACTTAAAACGATAACTATTTATATAAATCGTCACCTGTTTACAATAGTTCGACTGTTCCGAAGAACAAAGAACTATCTGCAATACTGCTTTGAAACCATTTTGAAGTCTATTCTTCATCTAAATATAATTATAATATGAAGTTCAAAATTGTTTCAAAGCAGTATTGCAGATCCGTATTTAATCTTCGGAACAGACGAGTTACAGTTACAGTGTATCCCCATAATAAAAACCGTTATAAATGGTTTAAACTGCCCACTGAGCCGCTGACATCAGTGAGCTCTCTCAGGCACGTCAAAGCAGACTTTGTCGTGGTAATGTGTGATCCAAGTCACAAGCGAAATCCAAAAACGCGCGAATGCCTTTGGAAACGATGGTGTGTAACATTATCATATTATCGAGCTCATTAAGTAGGCCAATTTTTATTTTACAATTACATATAAATAGTTTTTTAAGGTGAAATCTACTGTGTCCTTATAAACCAAGCAATGTATGTATGATTTCTGAACATATTCCTATTTTGAATGTTTTAGAATATTGTATTCAAAGCACAGTTACATTTCTGGTTTTTTAAGATGTAATTTGTGTGAAATACATGCGATCCCAACAATGGTAACTATCCGTCCTAAAAATTTACTAAACTATGATTATTTTGAATATAGACCCAGGATAATTAATATTATTAGTAATATCTAGATTACTTTTTTTATAAATTGTATTTTTTGGAAATTATATTTAAGTACGAATTACGCAAACACTCATTGACTTCGTGTTACTTAACAACGCCATCTGCTGTTGTGCTCACAAAAACGTAGTATTATTATTCGCCCATAGATGTCAGGATTCCTAGCTAGATCGATTTATCGCCCCCGAAACCCGAATAAAATGACATTTTCTAAAAATGATTCCTAGCTAGATCGATTTATCGCCCCCGAAACCCCCTATATACTAAATTTCATGAAAATCGTTGGAGCTGATTCCGAGATTCCAATTATATATATATACTAGCGACCCGCCCCGTTTTCGCACGGGTGCATTGATGAACATCTAAATTTATGCATGTACTAGCTTTTGGGCGCGGCTTCGCTCGCGTGGACTTCGAACCCGTGCTTATCTCTATGCATTTTTTTTTATGAATATAAAAGTGGTTATTGTGACTAAACTATGATAGTTAGATATGTGCTCTCGCGGACTTTTTTGTAGATTTTAATAAGACCTACAAACTCGTAGTACTTCATTTTGTTCTATTGTCAATCGTTTTTGCAGCGCACGCATAAGTAGGTTTTCGATTTTACACCTTGGGTTACAAAATCGCAATTTTCATACGGATCCCTAATTCTTTTGAAAATAAAATATAGCCTATAACCTTCCTCGATAAATGGACTATCTAACACTGAAAGAATTTTTGAAATCGGACCAGTAGTTCCTGAGATTAGCGCGTTCAAACAAACAAACAAACAAACAAACAAACTCTGCAGCTTTATATATTAGTATAGATTAGTATAGATTATACTTAAAAACCTTCCTCTTGAATCACTCTACATATTTAAAAAAACCGCTTCAAAATCCGTTGCGTAGTTTTAATGATTTAAGCATACATAGGGACGGACAGACGAAAGCGACTCTGTTTTATAATATGTAGTGATATATATGTCAACGGAAAACAACAAGAATCGGAAATTTATAAATTTCCTAGGAAATTTATAAACGTCCGTAGGATTCCAAACGAGAGATAAATTGTATTATTTTACGCCCACATTTTCGGAAATTTATAAACTTACTGAACTAACGCGTAAAATAATAAGTAGCAATGGTAGCAATAACCAAACGCCATGGGCGCTCTGATTGGTTGAATAAGTCACGTGTTCCTTCTCCGTCCTCTCCGCCGCCATTGTTCGATATTGTCTACTTGTGGTAACATAGACCTGATACTGCTGCATCATCAGATATACCTCTGCTGCATCATCAGGAATCAATAGGATACCCAACTCCTTACCAAATTACATTAGATGATCGTGTTTGGACTCATTGTAAGGGTATCAATGAAACAGATATAAAAACGTTAGGGACCTGACATTTATGGCTGAGTAGACTCTCAATGTAGTGAACATTGTGTGTGTACTCAGCCATAATGCAGTCCGATGTCAGGGGTTTTTTTTAAGTTAAATCCTTATTTTATTATGTTTAATTTGTTACACGTTTTTAAGCATTTTTTTTATTACTTAGCGTTTGGCAATTCGCCAATCGCGATCGCTCGCAATTCTCGTTTTTTTTAAATTAAACTTTATAATGTTTGGTTTTTTTTGGCAGAAGGCCGGCTTTATTGTTTTATGATTGTTTTTCTTTTTAATAAAACTTTTTAACTTCGCATGACTCTATTTCTATTGTTTTATTTTGGTAGAGTGAAGTAGGGATCATTAGCATATTATGTAAAACAGTAACCCTGTATTATAGGTACTTACCTAGTTTTAAAGTAAAAATACTGTTACGTACTGATAAATTTATAGTTTGGCAAGTCTAATTGTAGCTATGTCTACGGACACAAGCATGCCACTATCAACATCGACCAATCAGAGAACAGTGTGTTATTTGCCGTATCTTGTAGAAGCGTAAAATTAAAAGCTCTACTGTGATTGGTCGAACCGTTTAGAATCTTACGAATGGATATCCGTTAGTTTATAAATTTACGACGAGACGTCGTAAGTTTATAAATTTCCGAAAATGTGGGCGTAAAATAATACAATTTATCTCTCGTTTGGAATCCTACGGACGTTTATAAATTTCCTAGGAAATTTATAAATTTCCGGTTCTTGTTGTTTTCCGTTGACATATATATAAATAAATAATAAATAAATAAATATCCTTGGACATTTTCACACAACGCCATCTCGTCCCAAGTTAAGCAACTTAATGCTTGTGTTATGGTAAAGAGATGGATGATAAACTACTTATATAATTTTTTTTTAAATACGTACATATTATAGATAGAAATGACACCCAGACTCCGAGCCAGTGCCTCTGGCTTAGACAAAGACACTTGCCCGACCCCGGAATCGAACCCGGGACCCGTTGATCCAAAGGCGGCACATCTAACCACTAGAACAACCATACAAGAATTTTTCATTTAAAGATATAAGACTAGTAGAATTCCCTCCACGTGGTAACAGATTTATAAAACTATCCTGAGGGTATCGTAAGAAGTGACATAAAGAAGTGACAATGTAGAAAAGCCTAGGTCGAATGGTATAAGCAGTCCAAATGTTGGTAGTGTCATTTTTTAAACACACACACATATTTACTTCTTCCATCCTACAATGTATATTATTTAAAGGAACTGTTATATACATTTCTATACTTGACGGCCCTTTTGTACAATATTCTAGAAATTACCACACTATATTATTTTATGAAAAACATTTTGTATATTCGACAGGGTTCAACACTAGTTGGTGTAAAACATGCTGTCATGGTAAGCGACAGCTTGTAATGTTTAGGGACACAATTTGGTCTAAAGTAATGCTTAACTTAGCATGCAGACATTTTTCAAAGCCAAGTATTTTTTTATCCATTTGGAAATTTACTTATGATATTTGTTATTTATTAATGGTCATGGTGATTAATTAAGTGTCATGTTATGACACTCTTATGACACAATAAATCTAGACAAAATAAAAAAAGGCCTATTGATATGAAATATATTGCCAGTGTTTCAAGAAATTGTCAACAAATTTTCCTGCCGGAAATCCAGGAACATTAAATATTTATATTAATCGTATTAATAATTAAAACTGGAAATTACTACTTATTTTCTACTTTATTTCTACCGCTGTCGACATATAACTTGTCCAACAAAAGTTTATCTCATAAAATTTAATACCTCGCCGGGATCAAACAATAGAAGTGGCCTAGATGTTAATAACCTGACTATCTACCCCCTACTGTCATCGGACTTAATGATATTAATTCATAAACGCCAAGCGCTTGTTAATGAGAGTTGGAGCAAAATATTTGAGAATTAACCTATTTTAAGGTAAAGATCTTTTTATTTTTATTTTACGTTGAAATCTTCATGGATGCCCGCCCGCTAAACACCAGCCGGGTTATGTGGGACTCCATGGCACAGAAAGATGGTGATTGCGCCCCAACCTACCCAGTAAAATCAACTGCCCGAAACAGGGCCTCGGGTTCCACTCCCCAATGGGAGGCATGCACCGCGACCCTGATGGGGCCTTGGCCCGCTTGTACAAGCGCTTGGGTAGCTTTGGACGCTCCTCAACCCATCGCGGCACTTGCGGGACATTGCCAGGGACACCCTCAGGGTAGTGTGAGTTGGTGACATTGTGCACCTATTCTAAATGCATCACCACGCTGACCACGGTTTATGTAGTTGGTTGAGTAAAATATTATTAATTATTATTCCACCAGCGTTGAAAACCGTATTTTAATTTTATTCGCCGTACTAGGTTTCCGTAGCAAATATCTGGTTTACTCAAAGATCCTTGCCGTCCCATTCTCGGAATGAAACCTTCTCGCAACTCGATTAAAATACATGGCTAATTTGCCTCCCAATTTGTGGTTTCTTGATTTAGAGGTACATAATTTATGAGCATAGATAACAGAGACTGATGATTGAATTGAGATAAATAGTCAATTATGTAAGAGCAATATACGGCTTATTGGAAACTCCTAGATAATATACATAATAGACTGCATGTGCGCCTTTGGATTACGAGTACCTAGTTCCATTTCGGGATCGGGAAAATGTCTTTATGTCCTTACGATACATTATAAAAGGGGTGTGTTTATTAAAAAATGTAATTCCGTGTCTTTACAGGATTAAAATACGTAAAGTGTCGTAAAGCCGACAAACGGGAATGATGAGGTCGAAAAGCTAGCCACAAGAGAAGGAAAATTTGATACGAAACTCTATGCTAGCCCATCTGGCTACCCTTCATGTAGTTGGAGGAGGTCCGACTCGGAAGAGGGTCATTTATAGGCCGAGATGTAGAACAATTATTTAATATAACAATACAATTATAACATTATCAATATATTGTAGAATTTAACGTACAGAAACATCGTTACCTGATTTTTATATCACTAAAGTGGCGCCCAAACATTTGACGTTTGCAACCCTAGAGCTTGCACACACACGTCACCCATTTTGTAAAAAGGAAGGCACTTATTTCACCTTCAGCCTACTATACTGTCCACGACTGGAGATATGACTCATATTAAAATAAGCTTTGTAGTAACTTTTCTAACACATATCTGAAAAATCTTACTAATATTATAAACGTGAAAGTTTATAAGTATGGATGGATGGATGGATGGATGGATGGATAGATGGATGGATGGATGGATGTTTGTTACTCTTTCACGTAAAAACTACCGAATGGATTTTAATGAAACTTTACAATAATATTGCTTATACATCAGAATAACACATAGGCTACACGTTATAAAGATATTATGTGAATTACAACAATATAAACAAGTCGAATTCAAAATTTCTAATTGTCAAATTTTCGGCCATATTAAACTATAGACAACATAACGTTTCGCTGTCAGTTGCGTTTTGTTAAAGTAGGTTTTAAACGGACGGGATAAAAATCTCAGGTATCCTATGTCCAACTTTGTTTTTGTTTTAAATATATATAATGCGGATCAAAGTTCGCCGGGTCAGCTAGTATTGCATAAATTCACCGGTACGATTGCTGAGTCGTAATCTGTGCGTGTGTGTGTTCGTTGTGTAAGCTAGCAATACTTGCTCTGGTTCGGTGGCTGTCCGTGGATTACACGTTGGTGAAGTACATATTTCACTGCTGCCAGCCCACTGCATGTTTTTTACTACGCGCTAGTCGGTAGAGGACTATCTGCATGTTATTTACTGTATAGCCTGTATTGCAGGGGTAGTTTACACACATATAAATCACGAACACAATTGACACTCAGATTCAGAGCAATTGCCTTTGGTTTACACAAGGACACTTGCACGACTCAGGAATCGAATCAGGAACCCCAGACCCAAAAGCGGTACATCTAACCTCTAGACCAACAAGGCTGTCAAGAATGATGATGGTGGTAGAAAAAGATCCCAGTTTTCATTATTACTTTCCATCATAACCGACAGGGCGCGCTTGAGCGTCAAAAACATCTATACTTTTAGGAAGTCAACACTGCATTCAGTGTAATTAGGTCGTAGTCTACCTTGGCACAATATTCCAGTTTCCTGGAATCCTGTGCGCTGAGCTTAGATCTCTAGAGGCGCTTGAAAGAGCTTTCTCTTACGAAGCTTATAATAAGGACCCTCGCACTTCGCCCGCTGTTTATTTTATGACATTTTTCTCTTTTAAAGAAAAGTGTGCTATTTTTAGATTTTAAAAATGTTGTTGCGAGTTTTTCTTATTTGCTTTTTCTTTAACAAACAGCAAGGAGCCGTCTCAGGGAAAGTATCTAGGACAGGGAAAGGTAAGAGCTTTAATACTAGCTTTGCCCTCGGCATCATTAATACTGTGCTCATTTAAAATTAAAATACATTAGAATTTCTTAAGTGGGTAAACATGAAAGCATAACCGACAAATTAATAATTTAGTATTAATAATATTGTCATAGTCACAGCATCATCTCAGCTCCCTAATGACTCACTACCGAGGCAGCCTCTCCCTTTAACCCCCCAATCACATAGTGGGACTTCAGTCTACTGTGCCGCGCTGGCCAGAATGATTGGCACAGGTTTAAAATAAGATTTCTGCAACTTGAGGGTCGGTCGTCTGCCTCTCAAGACACCCTTAGAATGGAATGGGTTGGGAACGTCGTGTATTGATGTTGTATACTATTGTTGGTTTGAGTTCGACTCAAACAAAATATTTGCTTAACTTAATATGTAAATACGTAGTTGGTTCGCAGAATGAAGTAATGTTTTGCCTAATCAAACACAAGGTAGGGTAATGGAAAAAGAAGGTTGCGCCAAGGTTTACTACCCATACTGTCTGTCCTTCCAGTATTCTAGAAAATTTTATATCTTATTATGTTTTATTCTATTTCCCGGCAAAATGGGGCGTGCTATAATTTTTAAGATGAACACATTTTTCCAGTAAAACTTCTATCCTATTCTATCTAGCCTCATTGTATCTCAATATGCAACATTTTTTATGCTAATTCGTTTCATGGTTATGAAGTTTTAATATTTACAAATAACATGTGCCATTTTAATTTGCCACTTGTCATTTAATATACTTTTTTGATAAAATATTATAAATTCCCTTTCCAAGTTATTATAAATTTAAAAAATAATAATTATATGTTTGTTATTGTATAATTATTGTTGGTCTAGTGGTCAGATGTGCCGCCTTTGGATCAACGGGTCCCGGGTTCGATTCCGGGGTCGGGCCAGTGTCTTTGTCTAAACCAGAGGCACTGGCTCGGAGTCTGGGTGTCATTTCTATCTATAATATGTATGTATTTACAAAAAAAAAAATGTATTTAAGTAGTTTATCATCCATTTCGTTACCATAACACAAGCATTAAGTTGCTTAACTTGGTACGAGATGGTGTTGTGTGAAATGTCCAAGGATATTTATTATTTATTTATTATTGTGTTCTTTGTACGCACGCACTTTTTATTTAGGTTAATATATTTATTTCTTCTTAATCTCGAGTCTTTTAAGATATTTCTGAAATAACATGTTTGGAAATTATATTAGTCAATTTATTATACTAAGATTTTTGACGTGTTAATCATTTGTCTTCAGCTTGACGACAGGGCGCTATGGCGCTCTTTAGGGGAGGCTATGTCCAGCAGTGGACTAAAGTGGGCTGATGATGATGATGAATCATTTGTGTTTCAAATAAATATACTTTATAGATTCAACGTTCCAAAGTGCTCATTACCATTGAGAAATTAACATATTTTATTTATTAAAAAATATGACATTACTTTTTTATACATTTTCCTCACTGCGATACGGAGCGAGTATCTTGTCTTTTCTTATACCACTTGGGTGGCTCACAAACCTTTGGTCCGCCTGGTGGTAAGTGGTTGTTATTGCCAATAGTACAAACCTTGCAAACCGTGAAATCATTACGCTGCCAGCAGAGTGCGATACACGCGCGAAATCCTATTAAAAGTGTTTAATTTCAAAGCATAAAACTTGTTTTTGCATTAAAATATTTGTGAGTACGAACAAACTTACGAAACACGTAGATAGCTCATAATGGCTGTTGCTAGTGGGAAGAAGTAGGTACAGGCTTTGGTCTTATATGCCTCGTTGGTCTAGTGGTTCCGGGTTCGATTCCGGGGTCGGGCACGTGTCTTTGTCTAAACCAGAGGAGCTAAGCTCGGAGTCTGGGTGTCATTTCTATCTATAATATGTATGTATTTACAAAAAAAAATGTATATAAGTAGTTTATCATCCATCTCGTTACCATAACACAAGCATTAAGTTGCTTAGCTTGGGACGAGATGGCGTTGTGTGTAATGTCCAAGGATATTTATTATTTATTTTATTTATATTGTAGGTATATCTATACATATATCGTTAAATTTAATTTATATTTTTTTATTATTAGTAATGTAAACTTACATTTACACAAAGAGTAATATAATAATTAGATGCTATTGGCTCACGATTATTAAAATTAAATTAAAAAGACTTTTTCAAAATATCATTTTATCTGTTATAGCTGTAACAGAGATTTCTCATTGTTTAATAAAATTTTAGTTCTGAATTTGCTGCTCTTTGTTGTAAGCTGAGATAAAAAATACTCATCTCATCACATCACATCACTTTTTTATGTTTTGTTTCTCATATATTTTAATTAAAGGCAAAATTCACGCAATTAATGTGTCGCGAATGTCTAAATAAAATATAATTAAAAGCGTAACTGTATTAAAAATACAGTTTAACAATCACAACATATTTTATCTTCAAAAACGGATTTCTAAATCGTCGGAAATAATCTCATCACACAACCATGTTTATCTTACCGCTACCAAAACGTTCTGCAAACAATTTCTGTATAGAGCACTGTTATATGATATTAATTTTAGCACTCGCGCTTTTTTTTTAAATACAGCCATCACAGTTTGAAAGCTTATATTTGATAAACCACAATTATGAATTTAAAAAACACTTAGAGAATTTTAATAATTTGATGACGAATTTCGATAATTGATTGATTCTTAAATTAATTAACGATAAAACACTTAGATCTATGGAATATATAAATTAATAACGATGGTAAAAGGTTTAAAATCCACTAGCATAGCACAGTCACGTATAACTTTTACCTCAAATATTTGAAAAATTCGAATTCACACTTACAATTTACGATAAAACACTTAGACCGAGGGAATAGAGACTTTAAGAGTATTAAGAAAAGGTTTAAATTACACTAGCAGGGCGCAGCCACCTGTAGAATTTGAGATAATTAGGCGTTTGATTTTGGAAGCTTAGCATGGTGGTAAGTGGTAAGGAGAGAGTGAGGCCGGGAGCGACCGTCCCGGGTGACGGCGCGTCCTGAACTGAGGTGACGCCTGCCCGGCAACGGTGTGCCAGGATGCGGACCGTCTTTGGCAATTGGAAATAAATTGAACGTGGGGCAAAGAGGATTGCCTACTTTCTATTTGCCTACTTACTATCTGCCCCATTGAGATGGTTCGCTGATGGCTCGGCTTATACTACACCAGCTACCCGCCCCGGCTATACGCCAGTGGTAGAGGTAGATAAAAAATTATTTGTCTCCTTTTGAATTTATTATGTTTAGGTTTGTATTTAATTTCAAATAAAAAGGATAATTACGTAATTTTTATTCTTCAGCTAACAACTAAACCCAAGTAGGTTTCGTCAAGAAACTGACTGTATTTCTTCATTAGTTTCTTTGAACTTCCTCACTACAAATTGTTTTGTGAAAACTCAAGCGTGTAATTTTACTAAAGATCTTAGGAACTTAGGAAAATACTTTCATCAAAGCAATGCCAGCTTGTGATTCAAGATTCTTTTAATTAGATTTTAAAATATGTGTGCATAAATTCGTAAATTGTTTATCTAATTTTATTTGATTAATATATAAATATAAATATACTTGGACATTTCATTTTTTTTGTAAATACATACATATTATAGATAGAAAACACCCAGACCCGGAACAAATACTTGTAGGTCGTACAAATATTTCTTCCGTGCGGGGATCGAACCCGCGACAGCATGCTGCAGGCTGCGCAGCAGTCGATCGCTCAACGACTGCGCCAACCAAAGCCAAAAAAAATTAATTAAATCAATTTTTCTGGAAGACTGTATCTTTGCTCAACAGCAGCTTAAAAATAAAACTAATTAAGACATTTGCTTCTTGAAATAAAAGCAATTTACATACTTTACTTAACCCTTTGATGAGATAATTTCCAACGGCTTAGAAATTCTTCAAAGTACCGTAAGTACTTTACCTTCTGTCTCATTCCATTTCTAAACTGTAATCAAATAAAAGTTAAAATGTCATCCGATTTCATTTAGCCATATCTGATTTGATTTACTAAAAAGCATCCAGACATTTTTTGTTTAAGGAATTCATTTTTTTAGTACTCTATTCTGAGGGATAATATTCGAAGCATCGTAGCACTACAGCGTAGCGTCGTAGCAAATTAAGTTGTTAAATGATTATACCGTAGCTAGCACTTACTGCAGTAGTTTTCACACAGTTCACGTATTTCTGCTGCTTGTAAAACAAATAATTGCTAAAATGAAATAGCACATTTTCGAATAAAATAAAAGATTGCTTTGAATAGCCTCTAGGTGAAACAAAAATAATTATCAAAAAACAACTAATCCTGAAAAAAATGTAGATAGTGCTTTTCAAGGACTAAGCTATTTGATTGTGCGGAAATATTTTTTAAGCCACAAGATGATAGGATGTCACAAGGTGGAGTAAATATGCAAATTCATGCACTCCTAAGAACAGAAAATATAAAATGCTTAACCAATGTAACAAGTGACAGTGATTTAATTTGCCTTCATTAAATTAGAGGAGGCGCCCCAGTGAGTACACGTGCAAGAGGTAATTCATCATCATCCCAGCTCCTAACTCATCTACTGCTGAGTCAAGCCTCCTCTTATACGATGGGGGGACATACAACACACTGTACGAACTATTGCAACAATTACCATCCTCGTTACACACCATAAATGACCCACTACTGGGTCGGGCCTCCTCCAAATTCATGGAGGGAAAATAGCCTACTGTGCCGCGCTGGCCAGACGGTTTGGCACAAGATTTCGTTTCAAGCTTTCTGACTCTTGTGGCTAGGTTATCGGCCTTGTAATTTCCTTTTGTTGGCACATACGACACCCTCAGGATGAAATGGCGTGGTGGAGTGGTATAAAAACACAAAATATTTGTTTTAGAACGCTTTTCGTGTATAATGGCTCTATTTTAACTTGTATAACCATCTGTATTATTGTATTTTGTATATTATTTTTGTATTCACAATACAATTACGGTTCGTTGATTTGCAAATTTATACTAGATTGCTGAATCCCCTTGCAGGATTTTCTTTCGAAGTAAAATTAAATGTTTGTTTTTGGCTTGAAGGTATTCCTGTGTTATGGAAAATGAATGAAAAATTGCTTTTTTAAGTAAAATGATATTAGTAATATAAATGTCTTCTGCTCTCCATTTGTGTGTTAGAATCAAAATAAATTTTTGTTTATTCGAATAGATTCTTGCGAATGCTTTCAAATAATGAAAAGTTAACATTAAAATAATTAATCATTCAGTTTTACCACCGGTTCGGAATGCCATTCCACAGAGAAGAGCCGGCAAGAAATTCCATGGTTGCTCTTTTTAATCATTTCAATAACCTACAATTACCTATAAATTCTGGATATTCGGAAACTCTATTTTTGATATTCACACATGGTAGTAATAAGTTTTTTTTATGGACTCTTTATTGCACACCAAACAAAAGATACAGAAACTAAAATATTCTTAAAAATAAAGTGTACATTAGGTGGCCTTATCGCATACTGCGATCTCTTCCAGGCAACCCTTGTATAAATAAAGTAGTAATATGTTGAGGTAGTGCATAGTGGATTGTGGGGCCATACCGGCCAGGGCCTCCCATGCCGGGCGGGCCCACGGGGAGAGGTGAGACGAAGAGCGGCACCCAGCGTCGTGGCGGGTTGCGGCTCCGGGGACTCCTCTGTCCTCAGAGCTGCCTTGCGAGTCGTAAACCGCTGCGGCGCACCATGAGGTCCTCGGGTTGGCGCTCAACTTAGTTGGCCGTCAAACCGAGTCCTCACTCAACGCCCTTGGGTTGTCGAAAACCCGAGGGCTGACGGGCCTCCTTCTGCGGGGCCGATGTCGCAGAAGGGGGCAGCGGGGCGGGTCGCCAGGGAGGGAGCTCCGGGTGACCCGTGCCGCGGACGGAGGCAGGGGTGGAGGGTGGTTCGTGACGGTGCGGGCCCCTTCTGCCCTCGCCTAGGAGGCCGGTGGTGGTTCGGGGGAGCCACCACCGACGAAAGCCTCGATGACTGAGGGCGTCCCAGTGTACCGGGACGCCCTCCCTGATAGTCGCTTGCCCGCGTTGCGGGCACCACGCTGGGGCGTCACAGTAGAATGCGTTTACGCGAACTTGTGGCGCCCCAAGCGCGTCGTGTGTGGGTATGCCGCTGGGGTTTTAGTGGGTAAACGACTGGGTAGACGACCCTTGTCGGAGTCCCACATAATCACCGACCTTTCCCCCGGGGTGCGGTGGTATGCATAAAGCATTTACCCAGCTAAAAAAAAAAAAAAAAAAAAAAAAAGTGCATAGTGGATTACCGCTCTAACCGAAGCTACCCGATTAAGGAAATACCATCATCCTACAGGACAGGGCAGCCAAACAACGCAGTCCTTGGCAGGTGTAGTGTTCCCGTTCTGGTGTGGCGGCCTCAATCAGGTCGTCGGTCCACCGTGCGTGGTCACCTATTGAGGATATTTCTAACTGATGGCCAAAGACGCCGAAAAGTTTTAAAGTCAGCGCTCGTTGTTAGAAAAACAGACAGGACTTTCACATTTATGATAATAACAACACCATTTTTAGATTATGCGCATATTTATTGCTTCAACCTACACTTACCATCAGGTAGAGTCCCTGTCTTTGGTGTATCTTGAAATAACACCATTAATAACACCAAGCCTATCCAAACACGATTTTGTAAGAGCTAGCTGTGATGACGCAATGGTTCGCGAAAATGATGACGTCACGATGCGAAAACAATGTCTTACTTTACCCACCCATTAGGGGTGAATGGGTTGTTAATGTGCTTGTTCACTGCCAGTACTTTAACTGGAAGGTCGCATTCAGAACTGTACAGGGAAGAAATATATACATTTTCTTTGTACGCCTCTATCGCCTTCAAATCATATTAGACGTTTAATCTTAATATATACTCGTATAAATTACGCGTCACGTTCTTTGTCCGCGATGGACTGCTAAACCGCTTAACCGATTTTAATCAAATTTGCACACCGTGTGCAATTTGATCCAACTTAAAAGATACTTATAGCTTACATTTAAATTTATAGTCACAATATTATCTAATTACAAATTATTTGTCTATTATTTGACAGTCACAACTATATGTTAGCTTCAAACTATTGTAACAGATGGCGATATACCATCTTTATAATTCATTATTCCATCTGATCAGTAGGGAGTTTAACAAGATCTTTAAACCGAAACTACTATCAATAAATAACCGGGCATCATTTTGTGAATGGGCAACGGCTGGTATATATAAGAGTAGAAAGAAGCTGTTTGACTTATATGGTGAAAAGGTGTATAATTGCGATCCATCATTCCACGAATATGTTAAAAAATATTCTAAAGTATTTAAGAGAACTTGTTCGACTGCAAAAGCATTGTACTTAAAAAATAAGATAATTCATGCAGATAACAAAATTAAAACAACGTGGAAAATTATAAATAGTGAAAGCGGTAAACATACGGATAATCATATGGATTATCACCTAAAGGTTAATAATCGGGACATTAAAGCGGATTTAGAAGTTGCGACTGAATTTGAAAAATTCTTCACAAACATTCCCATTAAAACTACAGAATCGCTACAGTCCTCTCCTTCATCCGCTGAGTTACTATTGAAAAGCAGTCTCGATAAGTGTAACACAATCTTTGACTTTACTCGGATTAACAACAAAGATATTATTAGCGCTTTTAATTCTCTTAACATGAAAAGTACTGCAGACTTGTGGGGAATGTCTGTTAAAACCATTTCGCCTATAATTAAGGTAATTGCACCGGTCTTAGCAGGTATTTTCAATGATTGTGTCGCACATGGTGAATTTCCTGATCTCATGAAACACAGTAAAATAGTAGCCTTATTTAAATCAGGTAGTACTTCAGATCCTTCTAATTTTCGACCAATCTCAGTACTACCAACGCTTAGCAAGATTTTTGAAGAACTAGTTTTATTGCAACTACTAACGCACTTCAATAGTTGCAAATTGCTACATCCTAACCAGTTCGGCTTTACGAGAAATTGTTCTACTACTGATGCTGGAACTCAACTATTGAAGTACGTTTTTGAGGCTTGGGAGGATTCACATGATGCACTCGGCGTATTTTGTGATTTATCAAAAGCTTTCGATTGTGTTCATCATGATATCCTCATCAGGAAGTTACACCATTACGGTATCCGCAAACAAGCCCTCAGCCTTCTGAAATCTTACCTTAGTAATAGAATTCAGAAGGTTGATGTCAATGGCATAAAATCACATGGATCCATGGTTCCACTATTGGTGTGCCCCAAGGTTCGATTCTTGGTCCTTTTTTGTTCCTTGTTTACATTAATGACCTACCTTATTATGTAAGAAATAACCACGGTATTGTATTGTTCGCGGATGATACTTCTTTGTTGTTTAAAATTAAACGACAGCTACAAAATTTCGACGAAGTGAACAATGCACTTTCTACAGTTGTCCATTGGTTTAATATGAATAACTTGCTTTTAAATGAAAAGAAAACTAAATGCATTAAATTTTCACTGCCCAATGTTGTTCAGAATCAGGCCTATGTACAACTGAATGGAACAATATTGGAACCGATTGAGTCAACCGTATTTTTAGGCATAACCACCGATAATAAACTACAATGGGGCTCACATATAGAAAAGCTATCTAATAGACTCAGCTCGGCGGCTTTTGCTGTTAAAAAAATTAGACTTTTCACAGATGTTGATACGGCTAGAATAGTTTATTTCAGTTACTTCCACAGTATCATGACTTACGGGATACTTCTCTGGGGATGCTGTGCAGACCTTAATAGCATATTTATATTACAGAAAAGGGCTGTAAGAGCTATATATAACCTTGCTCCTAGAACTTCTCTACGAGATAAATTCAAAGAAATAAATATTCTAACCGTTCCATCTCAATATATTTTTGAAAATTTGATGTATGTTCATAAAAATATTAATAACTTTAGTAAGAACTGTGATATACATAATATGAATACACGAAACAAGAATAATCTTGCTGTCCATTGTACTCGTCTCCACAGAATAAGTAACTCATTCATGGGTCAATGTATACGCTTTTATAACAAACTGCCCATGCAACTTAGAGACTTGCCTCGCAATGCTTTTAAAAAGACGGTCAAGACAAAACTTTACAAAAAAGCGTATTACTGCATTGCTGATTATGTAAACGACACAGCTGCTTGGGACTAAGCTGTTCAGTGCCAGTATTTTTATGTTACTCAATTATGTTATTGTTTAAATACATAAGAGACAGGACCGCAATGAAAAAAAAAAATGACAAGCCCTCTGAGTTTCTTGCCAGTTCTTCTCAGCAGTGGTCGCGTTCCGAACTGGTGGTAGATGGTAGACCATTTGTTTTATATAGACTCATTATGAATATTGTGTTGACTTTTTGTAAGTGTCCATCGTGACCCAAGCAAAATAAATGATTTGAATTTGAATTTGAATTTGATATCTGTTGACTGGATTGAGTAAGTATTCAATAGATGGCGCTAAGTTAAAATTTAAATTAAAGTAATATAACAAAAATCTTAGCCACAGCAACGCGTGGCCGGGTTTGCTAGTACATTATATAATTTAAACGTCTAATTATCAGCTATGCAGATTAAAGTGTTTTATTCTTTACTATCTGGAGAAAATCTAATCAACCGTTAATGACGATGATCGTCTATCTTCTAATCGTGTCAGACTTTTATATATCTAATATGTCGATTTATGGTTCCAGTGCTGCAGTCGATATACTTAGTGCATGATGGCCCCTGCGGTGGTTACCGTCTTGACAAAAGCTCGTTTAGCAGCTCATCTTCAGAATCATATGAGCATTAAGAGCATTGGCATTAGCTCATTGAAGATACTTATTTTCCAACAACATTCATAAAAATTAATACAGTTCAATTCAGATGGTAATGACTTTTTTTATTCCACAATTTCCATAAAAAAAAATATTATGAAATTATCCTAATAATATCAATATAATGTAATGAATTTATTTAATTGAAAGCTTGACTTGACTTGACCTAACTTAAATTTTTGTAAAGATATAAGATAATAAAGATAATTGACATAATAAATGTTTAACTTAATTAATAAAACTGAGTAATAATATAAAACTGGGTTTAATACCCAGTTTTATTTTATTTACGGTTACGAGGGAACTAAAACCTGGCTCATATCTCGCACAGAGGTTGAGTATCGCTGTTCAACGCGCGAATGCTATTCATGTCAAATATTCTTAGACGCGGTAGTAAGGTTTCTTAAATAAAAATTGTTTTACCGAGTTCTTATATCTTATATTTAGACCTATTGATATATCATAAAGATCTAATAAATCATGTGGCAGATGATTTATTAGAAGATATATATGCGCAGGGCCATGCAAAATAGGCTTATTTGTTGACCGAGGAAGCTGTCAGAAACTGCTATCCCCTTTTTACTTCTTTTTCCATAGAGGTCATTGCAGTGGGACCCAGTAGGTAGGTATAACCTGTACTGTGTCACTGGGGAAATTTACAAACATTATAATTCACGGACACAAATGATACCCAGACTCTGGATTAGACAATAGCCCCGGAATCGAACAATCGAAAATCCGTTGATCTAAAGGCGGCACATCTAACCCCTAGACCAACGAGGCAGTCAAATTGTAGAGAACATTTCCCTTCTCTTGTGCCTAAGCTATTGGCCTATTACCTTTTGTCGGCTTTTACAAAATCAAAATCAAAACGTTTTTTATTCGAATAAATTCTTGCGAATGCTTTCAAATAGTCAAAGATTTTAAGAGAAAAATATTAAAAATAAAAATCATAAAATAAAATTAATAATTTAGTTTTTACCACCGGTTCGGAATGCCATTCCATAGAGAAGAGCCGGCAAGAAACTCCATGGTTGCTCTTTTAAATAAGATGGTTACAATAATAGTGGTACAAACAACTGACAGATTAGTGAAAGCAATAACACGCATAAACATGAAGCACATTAAAAAAATAGAAAATAAAAATTAGTGAAATTACATCGTCTTGAAAAAAGGCCAGGTCAAGAGTACCCTAAACCGAAGAGCATGTATGAAGGGAATAATGAAAGTGGACGAAGCGAAACAAGTATGTATGGATCGTAGCAAGTGGAAAGAAGTGGTCTCTGCCTACCCCTACGGGAAAGAGGCGTGATTATATGAAATTACATGGTGCGTGCTGAAACTGCACTCACATACTGTTTACAAAACTTCACTAATGTAATGGCTGAAAGATCAGAGCTAGACCATAACATAGCCGACGTTACTCCCATGCGTCACTATCTGATAGATAGTCATTGACGTGATATTGTATATCAATGACTTGATAGTACGCTTTTTTAATTAAATTACGATACCCCTTTTAAAGGATATTCTACATCCGACATACATCCGACACACTATGTATTCTACATCCGACATACATCCGACACACTATGTATTCTACATCCGACATCACACGGACGGAAAACTAGGAAAAATGTTTAAAAGTATAGTCTTATTCACACCATTTGAAAAGCACCCAATCCCTTCATCCACCTCTTTAGAGTAGACGTAGACGGAAATCAGCATAATTAGCCTCTTTGTGATCACAAAGCGACATCCCAAAAACAAAATGTTCGCAGGAAATCACATTTCTACCTTAAGTAAGGACTTGAGGTGATTTAAAAAAAAACATTTCGTCTGTGTAACATGACAATAATTAATAGGGATACATGTATAGATTACGAGTAAGATAAAGGTTTAACAAAAAATATATTCAAAGCATTCGAAACGTCGGGAATTAAATAATGTAATATACACGCGATAAATCCGTTAAAAAGTGTTTAATTTCAATGTGTAATAATCGCGAAAACCTAAGAAATCATCAAATTGAGAACCTCATTTTTCGGTTGAACGGTTGAACTAATGTGTAGCGACCGCATGCTACATACTTTACACAGTTTGCCCGAAATATCTGAACTAATTGCATCAAGAAATATCGCCTACAAATGCGAGAATTAAGTACCAAAAAGTCCTACACCGCGATAGCGAAATTTCAAGAGCAATTCGCATAGTTAAGAAATCCCCGACTATAACTATCGGGGGTTAGGCGTAGCGACCTCTAGCCAGACATACCACCTCGTCTGACTGGATGATCATCCCTATGCGCCTAAAAATGAAACGAAAATTTATTCGGTGCTATCACGATCTCATCGTAAAGAAGAATAGTAACATGCCAGAAAGGATTGAAGTCAAGTTTTCGTTCACCTAAGTGCCTAGATGGAAGTATATCTCGTTGCCTCATACAAATCATGTTACCCACATCACACCACTTCACTAGCCGGTAAATAGTAGTATTATTATTTAACATAACTAACCCGGTATACTGACAAAACAGTGTATGTAACTTTGCAGAGTTATTTCGCAACTTCCTAACTTCATTCGTCTAATGTGATTAATGAAAATATACTCGATAACCGGAATACAACTTATACGCTTCCATTATATTTGCCTAACTTTATAGGGTTCGTACGTGGCTCTAACTCATTTGGTATGTATCAATACAATTATCGTAAAAATGTTATCACATCTGTGCCCGTGTCAATTTTCATAACGGTCCTGCTTTTAACTTTCTCAATTTTAAGTGGGAATGCCCCATGAGGGTTGGGGACTAGCTGGATAGTGAATGACTCTGGAGCGCAAAAAGATGAGGACCCCAACCTACCCACTAAAACCGACCCTGTTCTTCAACTACCTGAAACAGGACCACGGGTTAACGTGCAAGGCACGAGAGGATCGTTGAAAGACCTCTATCAGTTGCCAGATGTGATGGACACTGGCCCTCGTGCCTGGCCTCTCCTCTGTCCCCGCTGGCAGATCTACATTTATCGGCATTGCCGAGCCGAACCAGCCCGCCACCTCATCATGACGTGACGCCCACCCGTGACGTATCTTGAGGCGGTGAGTGGCACATACGGATCCTAAAAGCACACAAGCCCCCATACTACAGCAAGGGGGCACAGGCGAGAGAAAGATTCTTCTATTCCCTGGTATGAATGATGCAGTCTTATACCTCACGAGAAGAATTCATGAGTAGTTGTATAATGGCCAGATCTACTTTTTTAAACTACTGCTCAGCCTATAAATGACCCTACTGCTGTCGGGCCTCCTGCCATCGCAGGAAGAGTCATTAGCCTACTGGTCCACGCTGGCCAGACTAGTTGGCACAGGGTTTCGTATCAAGTTTTCCTTCTCTTGCGGCTAGGTTTTCGGCCTTGTCATTTCCTTTCGTCGGCTCTTACGACACCCACAGGATGGAATGGGGTGGTGACACTACGTGTTCTAAATCCGTCACCACGCTATTTATTATTTATATCCATCAGCGACATAAATCCATTGTTGAACATAGGTCGGTCGATAAATCAATTCTAAACGACCTATCATCAGATCATAGCGGGCAACTTATTGTTCTACCCTTTCTAAAAACAGCCGAATGCCCTAAGTTTACTACTAGGCCAGTCACATGTAGCAGATTAGAATTATTCAAACATAATATATCCAAGATGACTGGTGGCATGACTCTTGCACGTGGCGATCCAGATACTTTGTATAAGAACTTATTTGATATTATTAAAAGGCAACACGATGATGTATTTCAATTAAAAACTTTTACTATGAGAAATAAAATTAAATTTTGTGATTGGGCTACACCAGGCATTTACAAAAGTAGAAATACTTTATATAATCTTTATTCCATGAAACAGATGAATTTTGATTCAGTGTTCCACGATTATGTTAGGTCTTACTCAAAAGTTTTTAGGAAAGTTTGCAACACAGCAAAGTCCCTACACATAAGCCGTAAGATTAAAAAATCCGAGGACAAAATAAAAACAACTTGGAAAATTATTAATGCTGAAACTGGAAAATCAAAGCCACAAGAATCCATGTTCCAATTAACCGTAAATAACAAATTAATAATTGATAAGTATGAAGTGGCTCAAACCTTTAATAACTTTTTTGCATCTATACCGTGTCAAATCACTGCTCCGTTGAATTCTTCTCCTGTCGATGCCGAAGACCTACTCAGAAATAATGTTAAGGAGTGTTCAGCCCTGTTCAGTTTCACTCACGTTACAGCAATTGATATTATAAATACTTTTAAAACCATTAATTCTAAGAAAACCGGAGATTTGTGGGGTATGTCTACACTAGCCATTAATAGCATCATTTACGAGATTGCCCCATACCTTACAGATATTTTTAATGAATGTATAGACGTGGGTACTTTTCCTAATTTAATGAAACATAGTAAAATCACACCATTGTTCAAAGCTGGTAACAAAAAAGAGCCTGGCAATTACCGTCCAATCTCTATTCTGCCAGCTCTAAGTAAAATTTTTGAAAAACTAATCTTAAAGCAATTACTTCGTCATTTCGATTTACATAAATTATTGCATAGTGAACAATACGGTTTTACCAAAGGTCGTTCTACGACGAATGCAGGTGCTGCGCTCTTAAAACATATTTATGATGCCTGGGAGAACTCGCAAGATGCCATAGGTATTTTCTGTGATCTATCGAAAGCTTTCGACTGTGTGCATCACGAAACCTTGTTAAGAAAGCTTCAACACTATGGCGTTAAATACAATGCGATCAATTTATTAGCGTCGTATCTGCGTGATAGAATTCAGTTCGTCGACATTAATGGAGTTAAGTCTGATGGATCGCCTGTGTCTATGGGCGTGCCACAAGGGTCCATCCTTGGTCCTTTCCTATTTCTGGTATATATTAATGACCTTGCATTTTTTATTAATGACATTTGCGATATCGTGCTTTTCGCTGATGATACATCTCTTGTATTTAAAGTTGACCGGAAAAACGTTAATTATGACGACGTGAATAGCGCGCTTAGTCAGGTATCTTACTGGTTCACAACAAACAATTTGCTACTGAATTCTGTAAAAACTAAATGTATTCGATTTGTAACACCGAATACTAAGAAAATAGATACCAAACTAGATTTGGATAATAAGCAAGTAGACATAGTAGATTCAACCAAGTTTCTAGGCATCACTCTAGATCGTAAATTGCAGTGGAAGCCTCACATTGTAACTCTTACGGGGAAGCTTAGTTCAGCCGCCTACGCTGTTAGACAGGTTAGGAGACTCACTGACGAAGACACGGCAAAACTCGTTTACTTTGGTTACTTCCATAGCGTTATGTCGTATGGGATCCTACTCTGGGGTAATGCTGCTGATATACAAAACATATTTATTGTACAGAAGCGCGCGCTACGTGCAATTTATAATTTAGGACCTAGAGAATCACTGAGAGAACGCTTTAAAGATATAGGGATTTTAACTGTAGCGTCACAGTACATTTTTTCTAATCTAATTTTTGTTAAACAAAATTATAGTAGCTTTAAAAAAAATTGTGACGTCTCGTCCTCCAATATCCAGACAAGAAATAGGCATAAGTTAGTTACTCCATTCCACCGGCTACAAAAAGCACATGGTTCTTTTGTAGGTCTCGGAATTCGCCTGTTCAACAAATTACCGGAAGCAGTTTTGGATTGGTCGTTCGAGAAATTTAAATGTTACGTTAAGTCCGGTTTAATTAAAAAAGCGTACTATCAAGTCAATGACTATCTATCAGATAGTGACGCATGGGAGTAACGTCGGCTATGTTATGGTCTAGCTCTGATCTTTCAGCCATTACATTAGTGAAGTTTTGTAAACAGTATGTGAGTGCAGTTTCAGCACGCACCATGTAATTTGTGTAATTTCACTAATTTTTATTTTCTTATTTTTTAATGTGCTACATGTTTATGCGTGTTATTGCTTTCACTAACCTGTCAGACTTGTTTGTACCACCATCATTGTAACCCTCTTATTTAAAAGAGCAACCATGGAGTTTCTTGCCGGCTCTTCTCTATGGAATGGCATTCCGAACCGGTGGTAAAAACTAAATTATTAATTTAATTTTATGATTTTTATTTTTAATTTTTTTTTTCTCTTAAATCTTTGACTATTTGAAAGCATTCGCAAGAATTTATTCGAATAAAAAACATTTTGATTTTGATTTTGATTTGATTTTGATTTTGATTTTGATTTTCTTAAACTTACCTGAAGATGGACAAAAATAACTTATAAGGGTCGACCAACGCTTTCTTTCTCCATAATTTATTAGATTACCCCAATCGCCATCCGTTCTTCTACGACTCCTGCTTGTCCATGTCGGTCACTATAATATGCTGCAAGATTCCTTCAACTCCAATCATCTCTCGCTGAGTGACTCTCAGACGCTCCACAACAGCCTTTGTTTCAATATCCAACTTTTAACATTAGTTACAAAGTAAATGCGATCCACAATTTTAAACACTCCAAATAAAGAATGAGATATCCAAGTTATTTATGTTCAGCATTAAACTGTAAAACGTATAATTTGTAATACAAAGTTACGCGGAGCGCTAAAGCAATAACGTATTCCACTGGGGCCCGACCGCCATGTTTAACCAACGACCAAGAGGAAGGGTACTTTCATTTATAATATAATACCTTCATCGTCTCACCCCATTAATGTTATTGATTCAGTCAGGGTTACAATCGGGTGCAATTTTTACCGTTTGCCAACTATCATCATTTTCCGACGACCTGGTTAAGGTCGGCGAAAAGCAGTGGGTGCGGCGGCCCAGGACCGGCCTTTGTAGAGATCCTTGGGGAAGGCATATGACCAGCAGTGGACGTCTTTTGGCTGTAATGATGATGATGATGAATGATGATCATTTTCATAATTTCAGGCCCTATACGAACCACTACTGACTTGGGCCTCCTCCTCCCAATATAGGGAGGGAATTAAGCCTATTATGCTACGCTGGCCACACAGGTAGGCACAGGGTTTCGTATCAAATTTTGCTTTCTTTTGGTGCTCGGTTCTGTCATTTCCTTCTGTCGGCTCTTACAACACTCTCTGGATAGAATGGGGTGGTGTACTACTGGTATACGATGTATTCGAAGTCTGTCACCACACTGACTGCTGGAACTCAAAACTATAATTCTTTCACGATTAGAATACTATATTATCCCTAAGTAACATAGGCTATTTACGAAGCCTATATAGGCACGGGTCTAAACCAACGCGCGTAAAACCACGCGCATTGACTAGTCATCACTATCACTACATAGTATAAAACAAAGTCGCCGTCGACTGTCTGTCCCTATGTATGCTTAATTCTTTAAAACTACGCAACGGATTTTGACGCTGATAAATGTAGAGTTATTTGGAGCTGGACCGGGTCGCTAGTATTATAAATTTTTAATATGAAATCCCTGCGCTAGGTTACGCGGGGATGTTTACAGACATGCAATGCACGACCACAAAGGCACTTGCCCGGCCCCGGAATCGAACCAGGGTCCCGTGATTTAAAGGTCGCACGTAAAACCCCTAGACCATTAAGGCAGTCAATGGAAAGAAGAAATCAAACAGTTTACCACCAGTGACCAAGAATTCAAATTCATACTTTCTTGGTTGGCAATTAAAAGGTACTTATAAATCTGGCACCAAAATGTAAGCTTTATGCAAAAGCTTTCCAAAAGCCCTCCCGAACTAATTGTCTGGCGCTATAATCCAGTGAATTACGGCCGTGTTGTACTAACCTAGACCTTTTGCCCTTCAAATATAGCTCGCGTCAGCGCAAAAGACCACCTTATTATGTTTGACCAATTTAAGAAAAACGAGGAGGTAAGTAAATACCTCACAAACAGAATTATTTTGCTTCCAAAAAAATTTTATAAAAAATTTAAAAAAACCCTGGTCCCCCAACGCGATGTATTTATTTTTTACTTTTTAAAGGTTATTGTGTCGGGGGTTTTTTTTAAATTTTTAATTTAACTTTTATTTTATACGTTTTATAGGTACACACTTAATATAATGTAGACTTTGTTAAATTACACGTGATGCGTTTTCATTTGAGACCCCACTCGATTATATTTGCAGACATTCGGTTATTCTTCCCCACTTTCACCCGTCATAACTTTTAAACGGCTCAACCGATTTTCATCAAACATGTCTAAGAACACTCGCCCGTAACTCACCTTTCATACAAAAAATATTGAACTATACACAAACTATATTGAAATCGCTTCATCCGTTCGCGAGCTACGGTGCCACAGACAGACAGACACGTCAAACTTATAACACACCTCTTTTTGCGTCGGGGGTTAAAAAGAACCGGAATCGACTCGGAAGATACAGTAATCCAAAGGCGGTCTTACCCCTTAATTGACTGTATGTTTATAAAGTGACTTGGAAATTTTTTTACAAAAAAATTAAACCGTTTTCAAAAAATCAATAAATAGCGAAAAGTTAAGAATATATAATTTCCAGTCATTTTGAATACACATTTTATCGAAACCGACACCGATGTCGATTAGGATATACGCACGCTTATTTTGAAATACTGAAAAAACTGTTTTTAGTTTTTGTAAATGACATAGTGTCAGGAAGGAATGGGGTGATGACCCCATTCCTTCCTGAGGGTGTCGTAAAAGCCGACAAAATAAAATGACTAACCCTGCCGCAAGAGAAGGAAAACTTGATACAAAACCCAGTGCCAACCCGCCTGGCCAGCGTGGCACAGTAGGCTAATGGCATTCCCTGTGACGGGGTGAGGCCTGACTCAGGAGTGGGTCATTTGTGGGATAAGTAGTAATCTCAAAAACTACTGGATCAAAAATACTTATACCACTAGAAGGCTACATTATCCTTGAGTAACATAGGCCGTATTATGCAAAGCCCAGGTAAACACTGGCTTGAAGCCCATGCGGACGAAGTCAGGCGCATAGCTAGTACCAATAACAGGTAAAATAAATAACAGGAAACCTCCATATATCTAGTGGTCTAGATATGTTAGTGACCTGAAACCTTCAGGTAGCATAATGGCGCAAACAGAGGCAGAACGAACGGTAATGACGTATATCCGGCGCGCTACGCCGTCCGGAAGTGGCGTCAAGCGTCGCTTCGGGCCGAGTCTAGTTTTTTTCGCAACTGCTTTAATGGTCTGTTATGCTAATGACTCGTTTGTGTGTTGTTGCATTTTGTTCTAGGTCCTTCAAACTTTTTAAATGGCTTCCAACGGCGCATACTTTTGAAATACATATATGCTTTTTTATATTTACTACCTACCTAAGTTACTAGGGTTAGCACAGGGTTTCATAGCAAGTTTTTCTTCTCTACCATGGTTAGCGGCCGTGACCTTTCCCTTTGTCGGCTCTTACGGCACCCTCTGGTTGGAATGGGGTGGTGACACTTTGAAATCTAAGACCCATATACCCTGGCTGAGAAGGGCGGTCTGACGCCCCAAACAGTATGCTTGAGAGTTTCAAACGAAAAAAATCACAAAAAAAAAAAACCTGACTAGGGATTCTATTAAAAAACCGTTCAGTTCGTTTAGTGCCAATTTCACAAGGTTTTACCAAAACACACAAGGACACTGTTGTTGCAGCATTTCAAGCTTATGGACGCCAAAAACGATTAATGTACGAAGCACCCATGAAAAATCGTTTATAATATAAATGCACCGCTTACCACCAACAAAAAGCGCCCCGTTTAACGATCTCGTCAATCACACGTATCTCAGGCCACGGGCAGATAAAGCCAGCAAAAACTGGGCGATCTCTAGCTGCCGGGTTCGATTCCGGGCCTTGACAAATAAGTGCGATTTATTTTGTCACAGTGGACTGTTAGGGACGAAGGATATGTTTGACTTGCGCTCACAATTTAGTATTACATGACAGTACGTGTGTCTACGAGCTTACAATATATAATTTCACTCCTGAGGGTGTAAGAGGCGACTAAGTTAACAACTGAGCCGCAAGAGTAAGGACACCCTGTGCCAACCGGTCTGGCTATCGTGGCACAGGATTTATTTGTCTAAGACTCAACAGTGGACATTTTATGGAGTGGCATGATGACGTTCAAATCATTTCATATTTCACTCGCCTGTCCAGCGTTGTGCATGGTGTATTTTCCTCCTTCGAAGTGGTAGAGGCCTGGCTTATATTAAACCCAAGCCTGTCCTCTCCGAATGGATTTATCGCACAAATCGAGTGATTTAAGATTAATGCATCAACGCTATATATAGCATCATACGATTCATTTGGATCCAGTTTCGTTGAAGTGTTCTTCTGGGAGGCAAGTTTATAAAAGATTAGGTTAAATTCCTTTTACAATTAAGTTAAAAAGTAATGTTCTGAACAGCTTAATTCAAGGGTAAACAGAGATGCGGTACTGAATAAAGACCGTGGGACCGCAAACAGTTGGATTGCTCACCCAACCGCGCAGTGTAGAGTACACAGGCAGACTTCATTGGAATTCAGCAAATGTTTAGACGCAATCACAACCCTGCGGAACGCGAACGCTTCTGAATAACATTTTATAGATATTAGGCAATACATATTTACTTGCTAAACAGGCCATGCTTTCCCTGCCCAGCCAAGAAGAGAAGAGAAGATGGTAAGAAATGTAGGAGACGGACAGGTATAACAGGAGCCAATTGAGAAGATAAATATTACCTAGATTTGCTCAACTATTTTGCCATGATTGAGATACAAACACTGCCTCGTTGGTCTAGGGATTGGAAGTGCCGGCTTTGGATCAACGGGTCCCGGGTTCGATTCAGGGGTCGGGCAAGTGTCTTTGTCAGAGGCAATTGCTCTGAGTCTGGGTGTCATTTGTGTTCGTGTTTGTAAACTGCCACCCTGCGACACAGTTTATACCGACTGTTAAGTTTTCTTTCTGTTATGGCTAGGTTATCGGCCTTGTCAAAACACTATGTATTCTAAAACGTTCAACACGTAACGATCAATAGTAGCTCATCACTAAACGTAACAAAAACACCATCACTGCCATCCTTATTTTTGTTTTCCAGAGAAACATGTTCAAAGACGTCGTTACCATGACAACGCGGGATGAGCACAGAATGGAAACTTCCGAACATCGGGCGACCTTCCTTCAGGCAAATTAATTCGAGGTAACCGAAGTTGCCTTGTAACAATACCTCTGTGTTTTTCCTTTATCAATCTTGAAAGTACCTTGGCAACGATCTTAGGCAGTTGAAAGTCTTCAATGCGTGATGGAAGGATTATACGTAGATCTAGATACCTATATAATATGCCTTGTTGGTCTAGTTGAGTAGGTAGTCGGTGGATGCAGTCTACCCGGGATTTTTATTTAATTGGACTGCAGCGTACATGTACTTATTAAAGGGGGTAGTTTGAATTGCTGGTCACGGGTTGCAGCTATCGAGATTGCGTCACCACCAAGTAGGAAATAATTATTACCTGATCGGTTCCCGTTATGTACATGGTGAAAACTTGGAATTGTCCATACCAATATGTTCATTGTATCTTAGGGAGATGCAAGATTTCCATATTCCAGAATAATAAAATTTATTGTACACTTTTTATTTATAGAGTATGGGATCTGGATGTATATGAGCGAAGCAAAGTAATGTAGTGAAAGTTGTGAAGTAGTGAAGATTGAAATCTAATCAAGCGAGTACGATTCTGAGTTCACCGCATCCACCGACAACTACAAGCAAAAGCTTGTATTTAAGTAATAAGAATGGTGGAAAAGAATCTTCGAATAGACAAAATGTATCACAATATTCTTTAGATGGAAAATGTTCAGGATTTATGTGTATGATGAATAGTGGTCCCATTGTATTTCTGCTGATAGACGCATATTGTTTTTATCCAAACCTGGCTCCTGGCTTTGCTTGTCTCGGCTCGGATCCAGACTTGTAAACTTGATCATGTTTCAGACTTAAAACTACCTTTTAAATTTTAAATGCCTTCTATATTGTCGGTAGTGACATTCACGATACATGATACAAACCGAGGAAAACTACTCTCACAGACACTGCACTAGGTCCATAAACATTGCAATTTCTTTCGCTGCTTGCGTTGCATTTTTTCCAGTAGACAGTAGGTACGAAAAGCAAATGAAAATCACACATTTTTCAAATTTTAATTTGGAATAATGTTCTTTAAAATTTAAACTTTCAGTGATACCAAAACCAGCCAGATACAAATAGTATAGCCAAAGAGATTTTATTACAAGTTCATACATCATCACTACATAGTATAAAACAAAGTCGCTGTCGTCTGTCCGTCCCTATGTATGCTTAAATCTTTAAAACTACGCAACGGATTTTTTTAATAGATAGAGTGATTCAAGAGGAAGGTTTATATGTATAACCCACCCCCGCTTTGCACGGGCGAAGCCGGGGCGGGCCACTAGTAAGTACTATAATGCGAAAAGACTTTTTCCCCAACCGATTATAATTTTTTATTTGGTTTTTAAATTTACCAGGTATTGGATATCATATCTTGAAATGCGTTTTATGGAACAGTAATTTTACTATTAGGAACCATAGGTTGGTGACGCTGCGTATTCTAAATCCGTCACCACACGGAAGTCCGTCACCATGTCCTAATTGGCCTTCATTCATTATTATATATGTGCTATAAGTAATTTTACGTTCTATTCAATGGAACAAGACCGAAAGATCAATTCATGTAGTTTAAAAAATTACAACAAATTGTTAATGTGTTCTTACCCTTTGTTAACGCAAAGAAATGTTTATATCATATTGTAGACCGATGAAATAGCACGCAACTTTTCCCAGTTCCAATCTTTTTTATAGAGTCACTTGTTTCTAAATACAAAAACTAAATCACCATGCCTCACCTCACTCAAGGTAGGTCTACCAAATAACTTGCGAAGGCAAAAAGAACCAGTACACAGACATGTGGATAACTCTAAAGTAAATGGTTGCCAAAATATTTGACAAGTAAAGCTGCGCGAGTACAACAATCTTCGTGTGAACCACCTCGCTAAACGTAAATGCCATTAAACGAACATCACCGTTAAAGGTACAGCCTTCGTCGCGAAATTACGATTCAAATGAAAATTGTTTAATTCCAGCGTAATTAATGCGAGGCTGTAGGGCCATAAAAGTTTAGGGAGAGCAAGTCGGGTTTATTAAAAAGAAATTGTAAATTAATAATAATAATAATATAATAATAAAATATTTATTTGTACAAATTAAACAAGTAAAAATAACATAATACACTGAAATGTTGTCAAGTTGTACAGATTTGTCAGATATAGATGTAGACTCCTGCCTCCTAAACTAGGCCAGTGGCCTGTGTTTTAGGAGCCAAAGTTCTTACAAAAAAGTGGCGGACAACTGTTTTGGACTGACGTGCAAGTTATGTTAAGTAGTACAATTTAGTAAAATACAGTAAAATAAATTAATAATACAAAAGAAAAATAATTATATATTATACAAATTTAAATATTTAACAAATTTGTGGAATCATCTTACAGTATAATTAGAATTAAGATATAGTAGTAATAAGACTTTCGGTTTCTATATAAGTTAACTTCTGCAACCACTTTGAGAGTTTAATTTTAACGTCGTATTTAGTAAGGCAGTAGATAGAAAGAGTTTTATGAACCTTGTTGTACAATCTGGAGCTAGAAACTGCAAGCTGTCGACTGGCAAATGAGGAACGACACTGGACTGTTTCGCACACAGGTATTCCTTTACGTCTTTTTGCTTTATCAGGGTCCAAGAGTAAAGTTGAGTGTTTGAGCAGCACACTACGTAGTACAAAGAGTTGTCTCACTGTCAAGACACCAGTGTCTGAGTACAGTTGCTTAGTAGGAAAGTCTCTTCGCTTGAAACACATGATCTTTAAGATTGCTCTTTGCGCTCTTTCTACTTTTAGTAAGGAGGATTTGTATGTTCCCCCCCAAACAGGAATGCAATACATAATTAAGGATTGACAGAGGCTTTGGTAAGCTAGTAATGCGGTGTCAGAATCAGCTGAGTGTCGAAGTTCTTTAAATATGTATATTAGTTTTCTAATACGGGAACACAGGGCTGCGATATGTGGTTGCCAAGTCAGTTTAGAATCAATGAGAACTCCGAGATATTTGATGTCCGAAACGAGGGACACAAGTGGGCAACTGCATTTAATTTCATCGCCTATGCAAGTATGTGCCTTGATTTGAATGGATTCCTGCAGAGGCGCAGGGGAGTTAGGAAAGGAAAATCTTATTATCTTACTCTTAGCTACGTTAAGGGTCAATAAGTGGCTCGAAAGCCATTCCATGATAACACGAAGCGAATATTCAGCGTTTATTCTTGCTGTATCCCAATCCTTGCCATATACCACTAACGCTGTGTCATCTGCATATGTAAACATGTCACAATTTGGGATTTGAGCCTGACACAGGTCATTGATGTAAAGCAGAAATAGAAGAGGCCCAAGGATACTGCCTTGTGGAACGCCGAAACCAATTGCTTCTTCGTCACTAACCGTGGAGTCAATCTTTACACACTGGGTACGGTTTGAAAGATAATCCTTAAATAAGTCTAGCGCAAGCCCACGAATCCCGACACAATCCAATTTGCAGATCAAGGATGGAATAAAGACTGTATCAAATGCCTTGGATAGGTCTAAGAAAATGCCATAACATTTCAAATTCCCATCCATTTTGTCGACTACGGATTTGATAAAGTCTGCTACTGCGTCTTCAGTTGAAATTCCAGACCTAAAACCATATTGATTGGAGGCAAGGATCTTATTTTTGGTGAGATAAGCAATAAGTCTATTATGAAGTATTCTTTCAAGGATCTTGGAAAACGAACTTAAGACGGAGATTGGCCGATAATTGGTTATATTAGTTCTGTCCCCACTTTTGAAAACAGGATGAACCACGGCTTTTTTGAGGGCATTTGGAAAGATGCCGGTCTCAATTGCTCGATTGCAGATATGCTTAATCGGAGGTGTTAAAATAGACTTGGACTGTTTTATTATTTTAGCTGAAATATTGTCGTAGCCAGTGGCGCAGTCAGTGCGCAAAGAATTGATAATCCTTCCGATCTCAGATTCATCGACAGGCAATATGACTAGTGAGTGACAGGGTGGTGGGCGATGAGGTTTAATTACTCTAGGAGTAGTTCCATTGAGACGACAGACCTGCGAGGCGAGCTTTCGTCCTATATCGATGAAGAAGCTGTTGACCCGATTCACTGCATTTTTGGGATTTGCATCCAGTTCAAGAAGTTCATTAGGGGACTTTGATTGAGAGAAAGAGTTCGTTATAGCTCTGATAGCCTTCCATGTGGCTTTAGGATTATTTTTTGCCTTTTGAAGTTCATTCTTATCGTATGTTCGCTTAAGTTTCTTTAATAGAGTGGTAAGGAAATTGCGATACCGTTTGTATGTTAATTGGAGAATAAAATTATCAGGACTCCTTTTAAGTTTATAATGCATCCTGTCGCGGTTACGTATACATCTAACTAGACCCTGAGTCATCCAAGGCTTTATAACACGAATTTTACTTTGAATACGTACTTGCAGGGAATGTGTTGCAATAACTTCTTTGATCTTAGTTATTAAGAGATCAGCAGCCAAGTTGGGATCAATCTCTTTCAAAATCGGACCGAAATCTGTACCATCTAGATCTCTTTGAATTGCAATGAAGTCATATCGTAAAGATGTATTAAAATTATTTTTGTTGTTTCGCGCACTATTGGTTTTTAGGGCCAGGATGACCGGCAGATGGTCAGTAATGTGGGTTTGAAGTATAACAGCACATGCAGTCTCTTTTGTATTCAATAAAACGTGGTCCAAACAATTCCCCGCTCTTGTAGGGAAAAGGTGGGCTGGGAGTAACCCTAGAGAGGCCGTGACTGTCAGATAATCATCTGAATTCCGGTCATGGTTATTTGCCTTGATGTCTACATTTATATCCCCGATAAGAGCAACGTTGCGGAAGTTTTTCAGAGTACAAACTAAACTTTTTAGACTACTGTAAAAAGTGTCTAGATTAGAGAATGATGGAGAGCGGTATATACAGATGATAGCAGTATTTCCTACATGACAGACCATGCAATTAGCATCCAAAAAGATTGGTTCGTAAACTTTGCATCTTAGGGAGTTTCTAGTATAAACCACTACGCCTTCATTTTGTGTTCCGTTGTTTACAGTAGGGTGGCTTAAATATCCCTGCATAGTAGGGACAGATCCTGATACTTTAAGCCAACACTCGGTAAAAACAATAATATCAAAAATGGTGTTGGTGATGGCCAACATAGCGGTAAATTGTTCGAAATTCTTTTGGATACTTCTAATATTAACATGAATTATTTTTAAGTAGTCATTCTGACGCGGAAAGTAGTCAGAGCATCTTTCCGGTGTACATTCATGTGAAGTAGCCAAGGAAATATTGTCAAGTTCGTTAGATAACGTGTTTATGTTAGCCATTAAAAATCAGAAAGACAACAAAGTTTATTGCAAAAAGGAGGACTAGATAATGTAAGGTCTCCGGGTTGATCAAGGTCCAAGAGTCAATTTCTAATAGAAGCCAGGGGTTGAATGGTATAATTGCAAGAAGTTTGTGTTTTATTAAGTGGAAGATTTGGTTGCAGTTGTTAAACTCATTACTGAAGTTATATTGTTTGTATACTGTATGATCGTTAAAAAATCTAAAGCGAACATCATTATAATAAATAAACAGGATTTTTGCCCAATAAAAGTATAAATAGAAACTAGCATGCATGATTAATGTATTTAAAAAATAAACAAACAGAATATAAAATAGTCAATCCTTTTTACCTAGCGAGAGCAGACATTTTTGAGACTTAATTTGAATCGGTTTCTCATTTGGATTACTAGGATTAATACGGAGAAAAATTCTACCATATGAATTCCAGCAAGCAAAGTTCTTGGCCTTTGCTAGTACCCGTGTGTCATAGAAGAGTTTCTTCTTGGATGGCATAAGGTGTTCATCAACGTAGATAGGCTTCTTTTCTCCTTCAAGTCCAATAGACTGCGTATTCAACTTATCGACTACTGGCCGTTCTTTGTTGTAGCTTCGAACTTTTGATAGAAACTCGTTTCTCTTCGTAACACAGTTGAACTCAGCTACAATTGGTCTGGGTGCTCCGCCTAACCCCGGTAGACGAAACACATCACGTAGGTAGTCATTACGAACTTCAACGTTTATTGTCTTTCCTACAGCTGTCACGAGAGAAAGAAGATCGACTGTGTTTTCCTTTGGTTTTAGTGGGATATTTCTGATCTCAATTGTTGATGGCCGAGATTCCAGCTGCAGATCTTGGATATTTTTTTCTAGCTGGTTTATTCGGTCAATATTTTCTTTATTCTGCGTTTCGAGGTCCGTCAGTTTAGCTTTCATCTCCTCATAGCTATCATTTGAGAATTTTAGACCTTGTTCCATGTCCAAGTGAGAATTTTGGATCTGAGCACATTGTGCTTTCAACTCGTTCATATCTCTAACTAACCCTGCTAATATAGCGTCCTGTTCGGCCTTCCATGACGTTAGGCGTGCATCATTGTCAGATTTCCACGACGCAAGCATCTGCATTATTTCTATTTTAAATTCATTAAACGTACGAGTAAATTGGTTAGATTCTGTGCCAGGCGAGTCCTCAATGCGCTGGCGCTTGTTTCTGACTGTAACATTTTGTTCTGAAGCACTCCCGGGTCCTGGGGCAGATGCTAAATCTGGTTCGGATTCCGATTTCCCTTGTCGAAGTTTGGGATTCTCTGGTTTTGGCGGAGTACGTTGAGTACTCATTATTTCTTCTCTTTTCTTAGAGAGATGTAAATATTAATAAATATTATGATATATGTTTATTTAATTTCCCAAAATGTTATCAAGTGAAACATTCAAATATAACAATAAAAACAAGTGCAAAAAGAAATGGTCTCCGGTGGGGTTTGAACTCTGAGCTTTCTGCACGGCAGTCAACCACGCACAGTACTATGCCAATATGCACTCAGATGAAGTGTTAAAAATTGGTTTGTGTATATCTATTTAAGACAACTTTTTAAAGCTGCTAGTCACGACACGACGAGACAAAAACACGGGCACCCACAAATTACAAAAGTTAATTTAGTATTATTCGTGATTAAACGAATATTCTAATTAGATCACTAGATTTGTTATTCACACCTTTAAATAGGTTAATTAGTACACATTTTAATATATAATTCACAGAACTTGAAAAGGTATTTACACGACTTTTTGATTTTATAAAAACAGAGGCGACACTATATGTCTGTCTTGCACGACAGTCTGGGCGCAAAAAAATTATTGTCATCACATTAATAACACTCTCATTAGCTTTTACACACAGTTTATCAATCTACGTCAGTTTTTGGCGCAAACTATTCTCAATAACTTAATCAATATTTCCTTGCATTGCCTTTCTTAGCATAATTTACCGCTCCTGTTGGAAGATATCACTCCACTAATAGTACCTATAAAACAAAGTCGCATTCTTCTGTCTCCCTATGTATGCATAAATCTTTAAAAGTACGCAACGGATTGTGACGCAGTTTTTTTTAATAGATAGAGTAATTCAAGAGGAATGTTTGTATGTATAATAATAATTGCACCCGTGCGAAGCCGGGGCGGGTCGCTAGTTTAAAATATGTGACACTCACTACTATTATTGGCTCTATTGAACAAAACTCGACGCGAGAATGGATCCAAAAGCATTTATTCACCAGCAGCACCTGCGTCGCTTTTAACTAAAATAACGTAAGTATTGCATAAAAAAAGTATAGCCAAAAATATAACCACAAAAGTAAATTTATTGGTGTTCATACGCTGTCCTGAGTATCCACATACCAGCAAACAGCTTTCAATATTATCCCCAATTTGGCAATGTAGCATCATAAAGACAGCTCGTAAAAGGACAGCATTGGCGCGTCCAGCAGCTCGCATCACGTGCCTAAGTCACGTGCCTCTAATAACCATTCGATTCGTATTCCAAGCTCGACCCGCCCGTTCCATGGCCCAACTGAATTATACGACGAAATTAAATAACTGGCGATTTCATTTAGAAGGCTTCAGTGAGTCACTTTCACTTTAATCCGACAACGTTAATCCGGCAGATGGCGCGAATATACATTTTAATTGCGAAATTCACTTGATGAGACGTTATTGTTTTGCGTTCCGTGAGTTAAAGTGTTTGATGTCGATTTGTTTGTGAAATATGTATTATTTTATTCATCCGATATACTTTCAGTTAGAAGTAGCATTGATATTGGTAAATTAAGGGCCCCCGCGCATTTAGGCGGCCAGGCCGCGCGGCCTAATCCGCATAATGCGCGGATTGGTCGCGGCGGCCAATAGGCCGCGTATGTGACGCGATGTTTTTCGTTGGCCGCGCACCCAAAACAAGGCCGCGCGGCCTGTCCGCGTAATGCGCGCAGCTTTAAACATCGTAGAAGAATTAGTTGGCCGCAGCGACTTGGCCGCGCGGCCTGGCCGCATAATGCGTGGAGGCCCTAAGTCTGTAATCTACGGGAAAGACCTGAGTGTCGAAATGATCACGACAAATCACTGAAATAAAATATTGGTACTATTTAGTGTCTGCGAAATCACGAAAAGAATTGTAAATAGAAACGACCGCTAAGATCTGCTTTGAAACTAAAGTCGAAATAATGGCTCATTTAATCATATCCAGGCATTTGTAATTGAGTTTGAAATTAAGCGAACAATAAAAGTTCTGAAAGCATTTTATATTCTAAAAAGAATCATGACAAATAAAGACCAATCTGTGAAAGTGCCACATCTCTGAGTCAAGGCAAAATGCCTAGAAGGCCAGTAGCATTCTCTCGCTGAATAGCAATGCTAATCCTCTGAGCAAGGTATGTGCCATCTGGTCATGCGTAACTTCTAAGAGCCTAGACGAAATATTCTTGACAATGCCCCCGGCCCCATGGACCCAAAGTCTCCACCACAAACGGCTCAAAAAAACCTCCTTTGTCAAGGTTGTTAACCTTTTTCATAAGGAAATTTGCGGCGATAAAGTTCTAATTGAGTTCTAAAACCTTAATACAATTTTCGAAAGCAATATTCTTTCTCACAATCTATTCCAAAATACTTTGGGCGTTAGCACTGCCATCTGCTTATTTCTTTAATTATTATTCTGTCACTTAACTGGTTTACAACTCGTACAAGTGTATCTACCCAAAACTAGGTGGCGTATCAAAACACTGCCTACACTACCCTCTAAGAGATGGCGCTTTACCGACAAACAATTCGAAATACATTCAACATCATTGTTGTAATAAAAAATCAATGTGTGAATAGGCTTTCTTTGATCACATTTTAAAAAACATAATTATTTATAAAAAGTATCACTACATAGTATAAAACAAAGTCGCTGTCGTCTGTCCGTCCCTATGTATGCTTAAATCTTTATAACTACGCAACGGATTTTGATACGGTTTTTTTTAATAGATAGAGTGATTCAAGAGGAAGGTTTATATGTATAACCCACACCCGCTTTGCACGGGCGAAGCCGGGGCGGGCCACTAGTAATAAATAAATAGAGAAAAGCTATTACTTCTTTTTTGTAAGCTTCCGCTTGTATCAGTACAGTGTTTGTATATTACATAAAATAAATCAACAATATACAACGAATTCTTTTCATCACAATTCCTTTGATTGAATGTACTAATCAGTGATAGACGTGCTAGTCATTTTTTTATGTAAATTTAGTTATCCAATTCTGGCGGAATTCTTAAGAGAAAACTATACCTCTCTATAGCAAACGTTATACATATTTTTATTAAAGTCAGTATGATAGGAGCGGGCAGCCTGATTTCCCCAGGGACTCCTGACTCCCACCAAATCAGGGCCCTCCCACGTTCCACGGTTGTCTGAACTGATTTTATGAATGGGATGTTTTATTTATTTTGGAAACATCAATTCATGTTATGTGTAACGAAATATGTACCTTATATATGTAGAAACAAGATTCAGAAGACCCACTGCTGAAGAACATACAATTTATGGTGGGATACCTTACAGATGCTGGCATAAAACTCTCAACAAACTATGGTTTTCCTGGAGCCAGAACTTTTCTCTATGAAATAGCGTAGTATTTGACCTTAGTGTAGGGTTGGTCATTAAACTTCTCATTATTTTAAACTTATCATTATTTTAAAATTCTCATTATTTTAAACTTCTCATTATTTTAAACTTCTCATTATTTTAAACTTCTCATTATTTTAAACTTCTCATTATTTTAAACTTCTCATTATTTTAAGCTTCTCATTATTTCTTAGCCCATAAATTACCCACTGCTGAGTCGGACCTCCTCCCTTCCCAGGGAGGGCAATAAGCCTACTGTGCCACGCTGGCCAGACGGGTTGGCACAGGGCTTGGTATCAAGTTTTCCTTCTCTTGCGGCTAAGTTTATAGTCGACTCTTACGACACCCTTAGGATGAAGTGGGGTGGTGACACAATATATTCTAAATCCGTCACCACACGGCGAGTTTTAACTAAAGCGAACCCAAATCGGTTTGATAATCTGTCTGTCCCTCGTTCGTCCAGCCGGTCATCAGTCAAATCGGACAGCGATAAGCCACTAGGAAAGAAACTAACACTTTCAAAGAAAGAAAATATTAGTTTGCCTTTGAACTAGTCTATATGGTTACACCCTATAGAATCGTCAGACTAGTTCATAAAAAATCCACTGCCGAGTCCAACTTCCACTTATTTCATAGAGGAAAATGAGCCTCTTAATCTGCGCTGGTCATTTTGCCACAGAGTATTGAGATGTCCTTTTTGGGCGACTAGATTGTCTGCCAGTTGCGTTACTTAAGACGCCTCTATGGTTAATAATGATATCATGTACCATGTTCATGTACATGTTTTTTTATTGGCCCTGTCAAGGCCTATTCGTCATTAATTGCGTGTTTCTCTCATCTGGCGAGCTTGCTCTCTCTATGCTGTTTAGTGCTTTTTGTAAACAAGACAAATAATTTGAAAAAAAGGAACTACAGAGTTTCTTGCCGGCTTTTCTCTGTAGAGCAGCATTCCGAACAGGTGGTAGTTTCAGCATTAATTTTTTTTTTTTTTTTTTTTTTTTTTATTATTAACAACTGTCCGGCGGTTGACCTCTATCTCACCTGATGGTAAGTGACGATGAGGCCGACGGTGTAACCCGCTGGGACAGTAAAAGCCTATTCACTCCAGACTTGAAGGCATCCAAGTCATATTTACTTGGAAATACAGACGTAGGAAGCGAGTTCCACTCCTTAGCGGTCCGCATCAAGAAAGAGGAAGCGAAACGCTTAGTGCGAATATGTGGAATTTCAACCACATAAGGATGAAGTCGCTCCCCACGCCTGGATGTCCGATGATGGAAAGGGGATGGTGGAATTAATTCGTGCAATTCCTGCGCACACTCACCGAAATGTATCCTATAAAACACGCAGAGGCAAGCAACTCGTCGTCGGTGCTCGAGGCTCTGCAATTTTGCCTGCACCAACCGCGTATCACCAATGAGCTTGTAGGCCCGGCGCTCCACAGAATCCAAGGCGGCTAACTGATACTTGGCTGAGCCATCCCAAAGGTGGGAACAGTACTCCATACCTGAGCGGACCTGAGCTTGGTAAAGAGTGAGAAGCTGTCCAGGTGTGAAGTACCGACGCACCTTAAATAGGATACCAAGTTTCTTTGCTGCAGTTTTCGCTTTGGACTCTATGGAACTCCCGAAGTTAAGGTCTGAACATAACCTCATGCCCAAAAGCTCGAGTCGACCCGCAATTGGCACGGACACATTTCGGAAAGTGGGAGTCAAGTTGAACGGACTCCGCTTTGCGGTGAATAGACACGCCTGTGTTTTGGTCGCATTGAACCCGACTAGATTGTCATCGCCCCAGTTGGACACTGACTTTAAAGTCAGGTTCAGACGTTCCACCATGGCCTCCCTAAGCGACTGAATCTCATTACTGGTGGTCCGGGCATCAGATACGTATCTCTCCGTGACCGTGCTGTCATCTGCATACCCAAAAATACCGGGTTTAAGCAGGTCGTTAATATGCAGCAAAAAGAGAGTCGCGGAGAGAACGGACCCTTGAGGTACACCGGCATTAATTGCCACTTGATCCGATGAGTAGCCATCAATGACTACTCGGATGTAACGGTTCCTCAGGAAGTCAGAGATCCAGAAGCACAGACTAGCGGGGATTCCGTAAGCTGGAAGTTTGCCCAAAAGACTTTCATGCCAGACCCTGTCGAAAGCCTTTGTAATATCAAGAGACACAGCAAGAGCTTCACCGTGTCTCTCGATGGCTTCACCCCAAAAGTGTGTTGCATACACAAGAAGGTCCCCAGTGGACCGGTTTCGGCGGAAACCGTACTGTCGGTCGCTGAGGAGATCGTTACCTTCAAGGTATGCAAGGAGTTTGGTGTTCAATACACGTTCCATAGTTTTACAAAGTATGGAGGTGATCGAAATGGGTCTAAAATTAGACGGGTCGGCACGATTGCCTTTTTTTGGGATTGGTTGGACGTTGGCAACCTTCCAGGACTTGGGAACATGCCCCGTCTGCATGGAGAGGCGGAACAGGCGTGTAAGAATAGGAGACAACTCCGGGGCACAGGTCTTTAACACAATTGCTGGTATACCATCGGGGCCGCTAGATTTATTCACATCCAGACAACGTAGTGTTTTAAGCACCTCTTTCTGACGGATGCGTATCTCTGGCATCGACGTGTCGCAGCGAGGCATTGAAGGAGGTGCAGCGTCACCAGCATCTAGACGCGAATTTTCAGCAAAGAGGGAGACAAATAGATTTGCCTTCTCCTTCGCAGTGTGAGCTAGCGACCCATCAGGTTTCAGCAATGGTGGTAGTGATGACTGACAGAAGTTCGTCTCCACCGATTTGGCGAGGGACCAGAATGCTTTACTCCCAACTGGGTACGAAGCAAGCTTAGTCCCGATGCGACCAACATGGAGGAAACGAGCTTTCCGTAAAACCTTCTTGCAGGACTTGGCAATTTTGTTAAAAGCCTGCTTTTTAAGGTGTACATCCGGAGCTTTGCGGCTACGAGCATCCGCCCAAGATAGGTATGCCGAATGTTTATGTGCCTCAGCACTGGCACACTCAGCATTAAACCAAGGGCGTGCTTTGCCACCGAGTGCGATATCAGAGTAAGGAATAAAATATTCCATACTCTGACGCAAGACATCGGTAATGGCTTCCGCGCAGCTCGACGGATCATCACAGGAAAAGCAGGCTTGTTGCCAGGGATAAGACGCAAGGAAATGCCGCATCTCGTCCCAATCTGCTGACTTGTATCGCCACACCCGCCGTAAGCCTCTTGGGCTGGGATCGGGCGGTGAGTAGTGCGATACAGATTTCACCAGACAGTGGTCAGAGGTTCCCAAAGGGGCTGACACTGACACATTATACCTGTCCGGGTCGGTTGTCAGCAGAAGGTCCAAGCAATTAGGTGTGTGGCCAGCAACATCCGGAATGCGTGTCGGTTCGACGACCAGCTGAGTGAGATCTAGCGATAGTGCAAACTTGCGCGCCTCCCTCCCAGCATGGTCCGTAAACTGGTATGGGCACAACCACTCTTTATGATGAGCGTTAAAGTCCCCCAGAAAGACCAACTGCGCACGCGGGTACCGCTGCTGAGCCTCACCAGTCATATCACTGAGCCGTTCGAAGAGTCTCGTTGTCTCCTGATCACCGCTGTGCGACCGGTAGACCAAGGCGTAAACAATCTGTTCAACGCCTGTGTCCACCAGTAACCATAAGTTAGAAAAACTAGGATCCTCAAAGTTACGGAGACGCTTACAACAGATGTCATCGCGAACATACAAGCAAACACCAGCGTGTGGTATAAAAGAGTGCTCCAGGGTATACCCTGGGTATTGCAAGTATGACGCGTCTAATGGACATCTGATTTGCGTCTCAGTGAGGCAGAGCAAGTGTGGCTTCTCAGTCTCAAGGTGGTGATGGACTGCTACGAGATTTGAGTGCAAACCTCGGATGTTTGAGAGGTGCACTTTAAGTGAGAGGACGTGCTTCCGCTGTAAACACTTGCTCTTTATCCTTTGTCTAACCATTAAATTTTGTGAGTGTGAATAGGCGGAGAAGACGGAAGTTAAACAAGCGCCGAGTTGGTCACCCAGCAATGCACAGAGGTCAACCACACGTGTGGGAGCCTGGGCTGGAGACTGCGGGGACGCCCGAACCCCCCCAAAGATGTCTATCGGGTCCTCTCATCCGGTCGCCAACCGGCACGATAGCGCATCTTCGGGATTTTTCGCGAGTTGGCGGGGCAGCCTTTCACGATTGGCGAGACCATTACTTGGGCCCCCAACTACCTGCGGTCGGCCAGCGGAGCACCGTGCTTCGGATCCCGCTACCCTCCCGACCAGGCACCCGGCGTGGCAAACCAATGGCACTGAGACCGGTTCCCAACTCGGCGTATTTGTTTAGACCCGTCCTCTCAAATAGCTTCTCCTGTCTTCATACCGGAACACGACCAAAATCGTTTGGCGGTATGGCTTAGGCAGGAGGGTGGTGACTAGCTGCGGCCGAAACCTACCACCAGGATTGGCTGCTCATTTAGCACTACCCAGGGGGCACGTGTAGGGTAACTAGAGTAAAGCCTACGGACGCGAGCAGCTCTGCCCGGGTGGACGCAGGAGTCGTGGCTGATCAAAAGAGATGGATGGATTGTAAGAATGAAGAATTGTGTATGAAAGGTGTGACTGTAGATCATGGCGACTGATAGGTGTGTATGGAGACTACCACCTAGCGTGGGACAGGGGTCGTAAGATGATAATGGTAATTTTAAATATGACGATTTATAAAAGTTTAGTCATAAAACCTACGTAAATAAATATTGTATTTAATACGTATACGTAATAAATACGAAAGAATTAAATTTCTTAAAAAAACCTAGCGCTTAGACCCGTAATGTATTTTGAACCTTAAGTTAATATTACTTAAGGGAACGCTTTTTATTAACAGTTAACTCAATTACGTACCAATAACTCATTAAAAAATACTTCGAGAAGTGAAATGTAAGAATTAATTTATCAAACGACTGTGAAAAGAATTTAGCTCTTAAAAGTTAAAGCGAAATACTTCGCATCACATAATTTATTTTGCTTGTCTGACGTGGTATTTGAGCTGAACATTGTAAAATATTTTTTGGGGCTTCCAAAGTGATTTATAACATTATTATTTGCTTGTGATAAGTTCATTGCATTGTAAGGAACAGCAGTATCAAAACAATTTAAGAATTTTGTGTCTGAAACACAAATTTAACGGGATTTTATTATATTATAAGAAGATTATGACACCCTCAGGAGAGAATGGCGTGTTGACACAATGTTTTCTAAATCCTTCACCACACGGCGGTCAATTCTGAATGTGTTGTAAGAGCCGACGAAAGGAGATGACAAGGCCAATAAACTAGCCGCAAGAGAAGGACAACTTGATGCCAAACAATGTACCAACCCGTCTGACCAGCGTGGCACTAATAAACCTCCATGTAATTGGGTCATCCATGAATGAAAGAACAAGACTGTACATTTCAAAGAGGGTGTTTGTTGGAGCTTTAAAAACTAAACGTCATTTCAGCTTAAATTAATACAGTTCCAATTAGACAATTATAATGAGTGGAAAAGCGAGTGGAGTATCACTACATAGTATAAACCAAAGTCGATGTTGTTTGTCCGTCCCTATGTATGCTTAAATCTTTAAAACTACGCAACGGATTTTGAAGCAGTTTTTTAAATAGATAGAGTGATTCAAGAGGAAGGTTTATATGTATAATACATGCACCTGTGCGACGCCGGGACGGGTCGCTAGTATATTATATAGTAAACTTATTTGAGTCCTCATTTTACGACATACAAAAACCATATACGCCTTATACGTTCTCTATTCTCGTATGTGGTAAATTTTATTTTTTCAAAACTAAATAATGCTTAAATAAATTCCCACCAGCTAATATCTTTTAACAAAAGATTTGCAAGGTTATACTAGCCTAGTGTTTGCAAAAATGAAAGGGCGATCGTCCAGCAACAAGATGAAGTTATATTAAAAGTAATGTCGTTTCGAATAAACGTTATGAGTACAGTGATAAAAGTTTGAAAGCCAATAAACTCGTTTCCAATATCAATAAAGTAGACGACGATAAAATGTGTAACAAAGAACCCTCTCGGACGTATTTTCAAAAGCATTTAGTATTTCTAGTTTACTTGGTTGTTAAAACTAACGCAGATGAGACGGAGAAGTCACAGAATTGGACCCTTAACGATGTTGCAGACAATCTTTTAACAGTAATTGGTGTAGATAAAGACAATGATAGAATTAAAGAGTTGCAAGACAAAATCGCAAAAGTGCACCACTTTATGGTTGACAGAAATACAGTGGCGGATACATTGGTGAACTTGACGAAAGAAACTGATCTGAATCAAACGAATTTCTTTGAATCTCTCCGTGAAAATGACCACTTTAGATTTCGCACCAACAATGATACAAAAAACTTATATCTTAAGCTGAAAGAGAAGGTTAACAGAGATGATATTGTGAGGATATTCAATGCCTCAGGTATTAATGACGAGGTAGTGAAGACAGCTAGAAAAATGATGCACAATGGAGACATATCCGATACTGCTCAGCCGTTAAATGAAGTTATCGACAAATTTATTGCTGAGCAACCGACAGATAACCATAAATACGACCTCACATATAATCAGAGCAGATTGTGGGGTATGACAGCTTATTTCTTATTACTCTAATGTAATATTTAAAGTTTAATTTGCATCAAGAGTTGGGAAAATAATACGTTTTTATAAAAAATATAAAGCGTTTATAAGCGCATTCATACTAAACAATTCTTTTTAGACCCCCGAAGGGAGCTGGAAGATTTGAACCAGTACCACAAGCATGACGGTCGGCGTATTTATAAAGGGGAACGCACCACGGTCAAGTATTATCCATTCATGGTGTCTATTCACGTGATGGGGCGGTTCTGGTGCGGAGGAGCACTGTACTGGAGTGATCTGGTGATCACTTCGGCGTCTTGTTTGCAATTGTAAGTGGATTGTAATATAGCCACTAAACATTCTCTAGACGATTTCTGGACTTTAGTTTGATTAGGGTGATAGGACTACTTGCAGTACTATAAAAAATTTGACCCATCTACTTAAATTACATCTTTTTTTTCGACTAGAGTGTTGCTCAGGTATGTGTGCTCCTATGGGCGTTTATAATACGAGAGGTGCCTATCATGTAAAAAATGACAGCAGAAGCATAATTTGTATCTAATCTCAAGGTAGTTGACACACTCCAAAGTTCAATACTCGGAGTAAGATTCAATATTCTATTACTGTCTATTTTACTTCCTTAAAACTGATTATTTTTACCGCGAAATTCTAGGATGTACAACAATCGGCTATTCAGGGAGAATCCTAGAGTGCTACAGGTCCGCGTTGGCAGCAATCACAGCAGACTTGGTGGTGAGCTGATCGATGCACTTGAGGTTAGTATAATTCACCCTGTCAATGGATAGAATCTTCAGTGAAAGTTCAAAATAAAATGTTACTTTTATTTTACAAGCCATGATTGGTAATACAGTCAAGTCACTGTTTTTTGGGAGCTTTATAAGTAAACCGTGTCTTTTTAAAACAGGTGGTAAAATCGCGGGACTCCGGTTCTTTTTGGGAAACCAAAGATACTTGCTCTGGTTCGGGGTGTGATTTATGATCGTGAATTATGTATGTGTATCGCAACACTACATAATATATTTTACAGTATTTTATTATGTGGAAGGCCTCCGTTGTTATTTTTATTAAAGTCGATATCCTCAAACTTCGTCTTCTAACATAACTTTTCCTCCTATTCTTAGGTATACTTCCACCCCGGCTACCATCCGCGTATACTAAAGAACAATATCGCAATCGTACGGTTGCGGCGTCATCTGTTCTTCAACTACCATCGCGTGCCCAAGACCATAGCTATCTCCCACAGTGAGCAGGGCATCGCGCCTACTGCCGAGATTCTGTTGCTAGGCTGGGGAGTAACAAAGGTAAGACTTAGAGGACAGTCTCTTGATAATTAAACCGCCAAAGTTGTGCAACCGCCAAAGTTATATGGGTTACCAAAGGTACACAAGACCAATGTACCTTTGCGTCCGATCGTGAGTCAGATAGACTCACCCACATATCAACTGGCAAAGTATGTAGCCTCTAGATTACAGCCATTGGTAGGAAGCACTTCGTCTTTCGTGAGGGATTCTCGTCACTTTGTGGAGATTATTGGGACTCTGACGCTGGAACCAGATGACATCTTGGTGAGTTTCGATGTCGAATCACTTTTCACCAATGTCCCAGTGAAGGAGTGTCTCGAGGTCATCAGAGAGCTGTTGAAGGAGAATCACTTGCCGGAGAACTTAATGGTTTTACTGAGAAACTGTCTAGAGGGCAACTTCTTTCTATACCGTGGGCAGAACTATCTCCAGATTGATGGTGTCGCAATGGGAAGTCCTGTGGCTCCGGTGATGGCAAACATCTGGATGGAACATTTTGAAAAGTCCATAAACATGCAATCGTCTGCGGTGAAGATGTGGAAACGGTATGTGGACGACGTTTTCTGCATAATGAAGGGAGACAAAAAGATAGTAGAGCAGTTCGTGGATCATCTCAACTCGATTCACGCGAACATTAGGTTCACATATGAACTGGAAGTGGAAAGAACTCTGCCATTCCTGGATATCAAAGTGATGGTTAGACCAGATGGCTCGTTGGCGCACTCGGTCTACAGAAAACCCACGCACACGGACAGGTACCTACATGCTACGTCACACCATCACCCGCGCCATTTGCAGTCGGTGGCCAGATCTCTGTTAGACAGAGCTGTAGCCCTCTGTGACCCTGAACATGTGGAGGCTGAAGTAGCCCATGTTCAGGAGGTACTTAAAAGAAATGGCTATAGTGTGACCAAGAGAGGACGAGCAATACGCAGAGGACACAGGAGCAAGTTTGACGTCGAGAGGCAGCCGGCTTTCATGCCCTACGTTAAAGGGGTAACAGATAAGGTGGGGACTGTGTTGAAGGAGTATTCCATCAAAACGGTGTATACCCCCTTATCCAAGTTAACCAGGCATGTGAGGACACCGAAGGATGTCATTCCGTTCCAGACTCCCGGTGTGTACAAGGTGGATTGCAGCTGCGGTAGTTCCTACATCGGTCAAACGAAACGTACCATTGCGGAAAGGATCAAAGAACACATCGCAGCTGTCAAAAATCACCAGGTCCAGAAGTCTGCTATTGCTGAGCATTTGATTGAGGCGGGTTCTGATCACTGGATCGAGCTCCACGATCCGAAAGTCCTCTCCACTGAACGGCATTACTATGCGAGAACGGTTCGTGAAGCGGTTGAAATCAAAAAACACCGTAATTTTAACCGAGAAGATGGTTTCAAGTTGGCGGCATCGTGGAACCCCGTTATAAGCAAATGTTTAGTTCGCGGTGTAGGTACTAAGTGTTCAACCGATACAGTCAGTGTTGTGTGTCGTAGTGACAACCCTACGTGTGTGCAAAACCAAGTGAGGGTAGGAGACCAAAGTACCCTCACTTCCCACCGAAAAAACTTGCGGTCTGCAGTCAGCTCGCGACCACGGCCATTGTAACATGGTCGAAACGTCGAGCAAAAACAGGTATTCATTCTGTGCGCGATAAGTCCCGATAAGTTTTTAATTATGTGTACAAATCGCGAAAGTTTAAAAATAACAAAGTCTCTTGATGCTGTTTAGTGCGTTTTGTAAACAAGAATAATATTTAAAAAAAAAGCAACTACCGAGTTTCTTGCCGGCTCTTCTCTGTAGAGCAGCCTTCTGAACCGGTGGTAGTGTCAGCATGAATGTGAGTGGACGCAGGGATTGTGAGAGTGATCTAGGGCGATGGAAGGCTTGTAGTAGTAAAGAATTGTGTATGAAAGGTGTGAATGTAGGTATGACGACTGATAGGTGTGTGTGGAGACTACCACCTAGTGTGGGACAGAAATATCTCATCATCAACTATTTCGCTAACAGTGTCATTTTAACAAGCGGTTTATGTTAAAAAAGTTTGTCTTATGAACAAGGTCGTTTTTAATCGATTTAACCCAAAAGGGTATTGAATTACTAAGGATTAAGGTAGAAGATTATTAAACATAGATTGAGGTGAACAGCCATGTTCCCTTCGTTCTCCTTTGAAATTGTGTAAGATGTCGTTTCTTCATTTTCCCTGAAGTTATATTGGTAAAAATATTATTATCCGCTCATAAAATATCCACTTTTGAAACCGAGCTACATAGACAATTAGAGCTACATACATTTTCATAACAAGTTGCTTATGTACTGTTACTGGCTATGTGATTTTTATACATCGCGTACTACACCTTTAACAGACTGGTCCTTTCACATACGCATTGCATTAAAAATAACTAACTTCTCAGCCCACACCCACTGCTGAGTCGGGCCTCCTCCAACTGCAGTGTAATTAGCCTACTGTGCCACGCTGGCCAGACGGGTTGGCACAGGGCTTCGTATCAAGTTTTCCTTCTCTTGCGGCTAGGTTTTTGACCATAACAATTCCTTTGGTCGGCTCTTATGATACTCTTAGCATGAAATGGGGTGACGACATATTGTTGTGTTCTAATTCCTTCACCATACGGAGAAAAAAAGAAAAGAAAGTGCAGCCATAACTTAGTGCACTGATTTCTGTGAAACATAAACGTGAAGTTAGTCACGAGCTTGATATATGTGTAAGTGCACAATAATGAGGATAATGCCCATTAAAGACTCCCCCATTTTATGGAGCAAGCAGTGTTAATGTCGACCTTTCTGAAAATACATCGTAACTGTGTGGGATAGAAAACCGATAAAGTTCAAACCGTGTCAGGTCACGTTGAGAGTCCATCTCATGTCAAGTGCCGATGGCTATATTCAAGCATGTTCTTACTTATGGCTATTATTGTAGTATTTCCATGAAGCTGTGTAGAGCAAAGGATTATTAAATCATTTTGTCATTTTAATGTTTTGCTCCGCTGATCAGTTTCCGAGAATTATCAGACTGCATTATGAATGGCCCAGAACAAGATGCACGGAAAATTTAAAAATAATACCTCGAGTACTGAATAACTTTAGTGCAATTTATGAATTAGGTTGCAAATAACTACGTATTAAATATTTCAGATATCTCAAAAACTGTCCTACGAACCGATATACCTACAAAGGAAAATTCTACCGGTGTATCCCAATGCGTTTTGCAAAGAAATATATGGCGAGTGAGTTCATTAAATCTGGTATAAATATATAATGTAAATACATCGTTTCACTAGCCCATTTCATCATGGGCATGTCGTATCATGCGACTACAGGAACGCAACGCAGAAAAGGTTTAGGTTTAGGTATGAAGATCATAATACAGTGTGATTCTAAGTTTTACTAATTTCTGTCCATAACATACTATCCACATTCGATTCCTTGTTTATGCCGTGATATGTGAATGATGTTTGTGTAGAACCCACACGACCAAGATGTACTTGGTGAAGTGACTATTCTGGAAATGTTATGACAACTGTCACAGCAACAAAAGAATGTCATCCATAATAGTGCTCGTAGTTTTTACGTTACTTTTGAACTTATATATCTAATTAAAAAAATAAAAGTTTTGCAACAACTTTTATGTGAATATATTTCCAGGAAGTTCATTAGCAGAACTATGTTTTGTGCCGGCACAATGACAACTGGCGAAGGGGCTTGCGACGTGAGTAGTCCCATATATTGTACTCGGTATATTGTACGGTAGATTTGAGAGCATGTAGTCTATAATTAACGGTTGTCTGGAAGAAATTGCTTTTGGCAATAAGACTGCCATTTGTGCTGTACAATGTTAGTGTTTAAGTTTATTTTTAACTAGTGGCCCGCTCCGGCTTCGCCCGTGCAAAGCGGGGTGGGTTATACTTAAAAAACTTCCCCTTGAAACACTCTATCTATTAAAAAAAACCGCTTCAAAATCCGTTGCGTAGTTTTAAAGATTTATGCATACATAGGGACGGACAGAAGAATGCGACTTTGTTTTATACTATGTAGTGATTTTGTTTGTTACTTTGTGTACATGTACAATAAAGAATATTCTATCTATCTAATTAATTCATTTTAGACCGTCAATTTTATTTTTACGAGTTCATCATCTAATTTAGCTGATTTGATTACCAACTAGTATTTTCAAATACTATATGCATACCTAGTAGGACAGTCGGTAATACTGTGGTTAAACCCATTATTCGTTTACACCTTACAGCATTCCTGATAATTGGTTTTATCTTTAAGAATTATGCCTTTTTTAACAAGGTTAGGTTGAAATTTCCAGTAGAAATATTGTATTTTTCATAAGATTCATAGAAACATCGAAGAACACAGATTAAAATTGCCAGATAGTAATCACGATAGTCGTCGTTTCAGCCCGTGAATGACCCACTACTGAGTCGAGCCTCACTGGCAACACGGGTTGGTACATGGTTTGTATGAAGTTTTCCTTCTCTTGCGGCTAGGTGACTAGCCTCTTGCGTTCCCTTAGTCGCCTCTTACGACACCCTCGGGATGGTAAGGGTTGGTGACACTGCGTATTCTAAATCCGCCACCACGCGGACAAATCACGATAGTAATCAACATCAACTCAACATTCTAAGTAAACATATTATATTAAATAATCAAGACATTTTGTACCTAGGATCAATCTTAGATACAATACTAGCTGTCCCGGCAAACGTTGTTTTGCCAAATAATTAACCATCCCCCGCGCAACCCCCCCTCCGCGCAACCCCCATGCCATGTAATTAAATAGGGGTTGATCATAGAGGGGTGAAAATTTAGGGTTGTTTGTATTTTTTTATGCTGAATCTTAAAAAAATAAAACCAAAAAATTTTCTCTAAAAAATAAACAATTTTTTTTTAACCCGCCTTAAAATTTAGGGGGATGAAAAATAGATGTTGTCCTATTCTCATACCTACCCAATATGCTCACAAAATTTCATCAAAATCGGTCAAGCCGATTCGGAGGAGTTTGGCATCTAAAACTGTGACACGAGAATTTTATATATTAGATATTTCTATGTTTTGTACATCGCCTTTGTGTTACTCCCTATATTACTTTTTACTATATGTATACCTGTATTCTGTCCAGCACGACGCAGGAGGCCCAGCGATTCTTTCAGGCCAGCTGGTGGGCATAATTTCGTTCGGGCCAGCCATCTGCGGGTACCCTGACGCGCCAACCGTATTTACTCTGGTGGGGGCGTTCGCGGATTGGATCGAAACCGTTAATGAGAGTGTAAGCTACATTTACACCTACTTTTTAAAATTGCATTAGATATTTCACTAAGCGCCATCTATTGATTTTACAATGGAGTAGGTTTGGTAGACTATCAGTAAAGGATTCAGATTGAACAATGTTTTGAACCGATTGCATCCGGAGGTCGCAGTACGAGGCTGGGAAACTTTGTGCCAACCCATATGGCCAGCATATGAGAGTAAAACCTGAATCAACTGAAGGTTATTTGTGAGTTGAGATGAGATGCAAGTTTAACATAAAACTTAATTCAAATATAAAATATTTTAACTTAGTTAAAGAACAATTTAATATCAATATTATGGCTAAACTATGTCATCTATAAAATATCATAGCGAAGCGCCACCGTAAAATACTCTTTAATAAAAATTAAATTAAAAATTTAAATAAACCCCCGACACAATAACCTTTAAAAAATAAAAATAAATACTTCGCGTTGGGGGACCACTCCCACTTATTTATTACCTGACCCCTGGTCCCCCAACGCGAAGTATTTATTTTTATTTTTTACTTTTTAAAGGTTATTGTGTCGGGGGTTTATTTAAATTTTTAATTTAATTTTTATTTTATACTTTTTATAGGTACATACTTATTGTAATGTAGATTTTGTTAAATTGCACGTGATGCGCTTTCATTTGAGACCCCACTCGATTATATTTGCAGACATTTGGTTATTCTTCCCCACTTTCACCCCTCATAACTTTTAAACGGCTCACCCGATTTTCATCAAACATGTCTAAGAACACTCGCCCGTAATTCACCTTTCATACAAAAAAACTTTATTGAAATCGCTTCATCCGTTCGCGAGCTACGGTGCCACAGACAGACAGACAGACAGACACGTGAAAATTATAACACCCCTCTTTTTGGGTCGGGGGTTAAAAAAAACAACGTTTGATAAACCGAATACAAAGACTACAAAAAGTATTTTGTTAATATTAAGTTTGCATAAAATATGTATTAAACTTAAAATTCATTATTTTTATATGTTTTGGAGTGGGTTTTTGAAACTTAATTTCCTTTTTACTTTTTAGTGTATGTCATAAATGTTCTGTTTTGTAACCTACAGTAGGATTTTTCTGGATTACATAAGGTAGACTATACCATACTAAAATTACATCATCCACGTAAAGAAAATGTTCATAAAATGAATAGTACTGTGCCAAACTATGTGATATTTTGAGACCAAATGGGTTGCCATATAAGTAATCAGAAATGAATCATGTAAATCGGGTCATAAATCTCAGCTTTATCCAAAAATACCAATTGAATTGAGAACCTGCTCGTTTTGAAGTCAGTTAAAAATCATTTCCATGGCATAATAGGAAAGGACCGTTTTTTTAGAAATCAAAAATTTTGCTTTATCCCGAAACGGTCAGTGTTTAACCAGGCTATTTAGACTTTGACTTTAAGATCCATTTTCGACCAACAGATGCCGGAGTACTACCGAGGCAAGCAGCGCACTACCACCAGTACAATATCTCCCCTCCACGACTACTTCCGAACATGGGATACCTCCACTACGATTACCGACCGTACCCGACTGGCTCCCATCCAGTTCTCCTCGGCACCAGCTGGCACAATCACCTCTTCTACAAATCCCACCACCGCCCCCACAATCGACACCAGTACCTCCCCTACTGATGGAGAGGTGACAGAGTCCAGGGCGCCAATCATCAGGTTGAAAGACGAAAGCGCTTGGAGCATGGAAATATATTAAGGTTTTTTTGCGCAAAAGTAGTCTTTCATTTCGTCTTTATGAAGTTTCCACTCGACAAAAACAAATAAATCGCGTATCGTATAACATCGCTTTTTGTGCGGCACGATCAAATTGTTCTTCATTACGGCGCTCAGATGTCAAATGATAGTAATTTGTCAAGTGACAGGCAATTTGTGTTGCATTTTTGCGTTGTTTTATTGTTTACCGGCAATTTATGTAGTGGGTTTAGATTTTATTAAGCCCCAGTGTAAAAGGGGATTATAGTTTTGACGTGACTGTTGGTAATAGCATAGCCCCGGAACAGGCGAATAGATTTTGATAATTTTGAGTTGATACCTAGTGGGGCTCAGGCATAGAGTCCGTCTGATGGTAAGTGACTACCGTCGCCTGTGGAAATTTGCAACACCGGACGAGCCACTCACTTTTACAGCCAATAAATGATCCACAGCTGAGTTGTGCGTCCTCCCATTTTATTAAGGGTGATTAGCCTACTGTGCCACGCTGGCCAGACGGGTTGGCACAGGGTTTCTTTATAAGTTTTACCTCTCTTGCGGCTATGTTCGTGGCCTTGTCATTTTCCTTGTGTCGGCTCTTACGACACACTCTGGATGGAATGGGGTGGTGATCCGTGTATTCCAAATCCATCACCACACGAATGCTCACATTCAGCTGACCCCATAAGTAACGAAAGCATGACGCTGGCAGCAGCAGAAGGGAAATCCTTCAAAGGCCAACGCTATGCTCTGGCGACCTCATTCACGCGCAGGAACACTACACTTCCCAAAGGTGACGGGTTGGTGACACTATAAATCCGTCACAACGCGCACATTTTTGTATATTCAACAATAAAAGCAGTTTGTGTACCGTGTCTCACGTGCTGTCCTGTTTACTGCTGCCGTAAAAAACGGGACGTGACCACCGTGCAGGTAACTGCCAGTAAAACCATTTTGTAATGGTCAGCGAAATTGCCCTAGGATTACGAGCTGACATGTTGTTTTATGCTGTGTGTGAGCTTTTATTGAAATGGCAACGTTGTTCTTTTTACATAATTTATATGTACGTTTAGGTTTGCAACTTAAACTGCCATGTGAGATTGTCACTGCAAAAGAGATAAAATTGAAATTATTATAGCGCCAACTAAGCCTTTATTTTGTATAGTAGGTTTTAGGTCACAGCTCATTAGAGCCACCATGAGTGGGTGACTCAGCACCGCCTCACCTTGTGCGGTTAGTATTCTTTTTAATGGACTTGTATGGGCATGCGCTCACTACATCATCTCCGCAGCGTCACCGGATCGGCTCTGGCGTAAGTGGACCACTCGAGGACAACTCGCTGCTGGCATGCTTGCCTTGCGTTGACTGTGCATTGCCAACGCGTGGGTCCCGAGTGGACACTTTAATAAATAGCTTTAAGATTTTGATATCCTCAAGATTGGTTAGGTTTGTGACATTGTGGTATCCCAAAACTATTTCCTACTTACTTAATATTAGATATTGTATTGATAGAATATGTACATTGTTAAAGGAACTACACAATTTGAGAAAATAAATGTGTTATTAGACGCTCTAAATTTATTTTGGACGATCTGATGTGTGCCCTAATTTATTTTAGAAAAATACATGGTATTATCCACGTCTCGCGTCCGTCTGTGCAACGGCCAAGGTGGATCTTCTGCGCAATTTCCTTGCATGGTGGCGCCATTTTCTCGTCTCGTTGGCCATCAATCACGGCGTTGAGTGGTATATTGCCGAGTACAGTAGCTCACTCACCTTTTGTGCGCTATTGTCATTTACACGCAAGAGCGTCGCTATTAAAGACAGCGAACTAGTACTCAGTACATCTTACAGCTTACTGAACATGATGTCTGTAATGAATGGATTGTATGAACTGTAACTGAATAAATGACGCAGTGATAAGTGATGAAAGGGATTGTAAGGGGAAGAAAAGTGCAAATTAAGATAAATTCATGTTCTTTGGAACATCGACAGGGAAAAGGAGTTATATTTAGGATACGTCAATAGAATATAATAACCTTTATTCTGAAAAATACTATTCCGTGTGGTGACGGATTTAGAATACACAGTTTTACCACCCTATTCCATCCTGAGCCCAACCCAGCAGTGGGTCATTTGTGGACTGAGAAGTACACTGTCCTATAAGCCCACCACCTCATGCGTCAAAGGTTGAATTCTAAATTCCACGGCTGAACCAAGGGCAACCGACGTTAACTAGTCGCACATGAATACAGCCACTCATCGTTCCATTTCAAAATTTTAATAGCACTTGTTTTTTACGACTGATGCATAAACACGCGGGCGATGCGCCCGGTCGTAACCGGATATAAGCGGATCCGGTCGGTGCAAGTCGGATATGTGCCGTTAAACCGGTTATACACTATGAAGGAAAACACGCTGTGTTTATTTTAGCGCAGCTATTGTTTAACAGATTATAATCCATTTTTGGACGAATCAATCGGAAATATCGCTGTTTACGGATTAAACAGCTTAGTGTCACAAACCCATGCCAGGCTAAGGGTGTCGTACGAGCCGACTAAAGTATATAGAAAGCTCTATAAGTGTCAATACACATAAAGAGCTTTCTATAACCAATGTTAAATCTCATTTTGTTCTGTTATTACCGAAATTTATAAAATCAAACAATATCCAGTTATGATGCCTATTGCCATTCATCATTTCAGCCAAAAGACGTCCACTGCTGGACATAGGCCTCCCCCAAGGAGTTCCACAAAGGCCGGTCCCGGGCCGCGAGCATAAATCTATTGTTACTTGTCTAGTTATATTACTTTTTCCTTCTATTTATTGAGCGTTTGTGTACTGGATTGCGTGTAAGTGAAACCAGCGAATAGCAAAATTAGTTAATTGTTATTTTTTTATCTATAAACAACGTGGCAGTGGTAGAGTTAAAAATCCATAAATAAAGTAGTTAAATAAAGTGTTATAGACAACTAGCGTGGTACTGTATTGTCTTTATGTAATTGGTGGAGGCCCGTCTCAGCAGTGGGTAAGTAAATAGATGAACTTATTTGAGGTTAAGGCCGAAACCTGCCTCATTGTATCCCAGGAGGCTTGTGTGAAGGGTTCAAACTTATTGCTGCCGTAATACCCCGTCGCGATCGCCGGGTAAATGAGGTGCAAATGGCACATAGTTAAGCACAGAGTGGATTTTAAGTGAGTTTACGGAATGTGAGACTTAGCCTAGGGTTACTATTTCATACTTAGTTATGATAAAGTAAAATGAGTTCTTTGGTGCTATTTTATTCATTTTGATTCTTATTTCCACCGAAGTTACGTAATACCATAAGGACATTAGGACCTAATGCCTTAAGACATTCCCTCCTAGTCTACCTTAGGGGGTGTAGAACAATATAAGAGGGAGGAGGTAGATTACTTTTTCTTTTCTTTAAAAAAATGCACTAGTTATAATCTATATCGCGGGGGCAGACGTTTACAAAAATGTACTTAATTCACGAACGCAAATGACACCCCGACTCAGAGCAAGTGCCTCTGATTTAGACAAAGACACTTGCCCGACCCCGGATTCGAACCCGGGCGATGTGATCCAAAGGCGGCGCATCCAGTCCCTAGAGCAAAATTAGACGATTTTATTTCAATAACGTCACGGTAACGAGTCCCCATGCTGTATTAACAAATAATTAATACAGCATGGGGACTCTTACAAGCGTCAATTGGGGTGGGTGATGGAGGTGGGGATTAGGCCCAAAATTAATATGTAATTTCTTCAATGGTAAACTATAGCTTCATTTTTAATGTTTAGACCTGTACAAATTATTACATTTAAGATTGTCTGAACACAAACTCGTTCCTCGTTCGGCATTTTGTATTTTTTCCATAAATTTATTACGCTGTATATTAATAGCCAATTGAGCGCCATATTGCAGTGGTCTTATTAGGAACTGGCCCATAGCTACTGGTGGGTATATATTTTACGCTTGCTGCCTTTTAGGGCCTGACAAAGGGCCTGGAAGGACCCATTCTCGGGGTCTCCAAACCCGTTGAAGCAATTTAGATGAAAATTTCAGGCAATCTTCAAATTATGCGGACGGGTGATTCGAACGACTTAACTAGTTTCCACGCGTGACTTCGTCTGCGTATATGTAAATGTATCAAAGTGACAACCACACAAAATGACCACTAACATTGCCAACTGAGTTATGCCTCCTTCAAAATTATGGAGGGAAGTTACACCACAATGAACTTTGACAAACTTGTTGAGTTAATTCCTTTAATTAGTTTGGTCTTGTGAAACTGGGTAAAAAGAGCTTTGCCGGTGTAATAATATAGAGCCTTCTATATTTTTCACTAAAATAACCTCCTTCACCAAGGTTCTTTTTGCCTTCATATCAAAATGAACAATCTAAAGATAGTGAGATACAACACTGATCCATTTATGTTATTACTTTGGAGTGATTGAATTGAATGTTTTACGAAAATTCGTTGGAAACCAAATCTACGGTTTTGCCACAATAGCAAAAACTCGTGCCCAAAAATCCAATAACTCGCCTAAAACTAAAACCCGTTAGTTAGTTAAGTTTTTGCACTGGAGTATAATGAAAAGTAAACTCAGATAACATAAGTTAATAGCATCATAAGTTACACTTACTTTAACACAACTTAGTCATTCAAATCCCTGCTTCGAAGTCTCTAAAGTGCTGTTACATAATGGATGCGGCTCGACGCCTAGTTATGACTTACTTGGAATGGGAAAAGTTACTTAATTTAGTTTACTATATTATGCAGAAATACTGTATGGGATCCAATTAAGTTAAGGTTGTTAGAAAAGCTTGACGGAGTGGTGGTGAATCATTGCTAGCCGGAAATTGTAATACTGGCGTATATGTTGCCGAAGCTTATAAGCTCTGATGGTACGCGGCCACAACTGCCTATGAACGTTGGCAACAGCTGATGTGTCATGTGTTATCAAACCTGTAAGCGTGAAAGCATGACGTCGGAAGGAGGGACAAGAGGGCATTCAGCTGAAACATCATTATTTCCCCTGGTAGAGTCCTAGCCATCGGAATATGACATTATATTACATATAATGCACCCAAGTGATTTCATATTTTGTCAAAGGTATATTTTGGCAAAGGCCCATGCCGCAGAGTCTGAAGACGAAAGTCTTCAACCAGTGCGTCCTACCCGTACTAACCTACGGTGCTGAAACGTGGACACTGACGGTGCGGCTAGTCCATCAGCTAAAAGTCGCTCAGCGAGCTATGGAGCGGGCTATGCTCGGTGTCTCGCTACGAGATAGAATTCGTAATGAAGTCATCCGAGCGAGAACGCGTGTCATCGACATAGCCCATAGGATTAGCAAGCTGAAGTGGCAATGGGCTGGCCACATCTGTCGTAGAACTGACGGCCGCTGGGGCAAACAGGTGCTACAGTGGAGACCACGTACTGGCAAACGTAGGGTGGGACGCCCCCCTGCTAGATGGAGCTACGATCTGCGACGGGCAGCCAGCAGCAACTGGATGCATAGAACCGAAGACCAGGTTCAGTGGCGAGCCTTGGGGGAGGCCTACGTCCAGCAGTGGACTGAAATAGGCTGATGATGATGATGATGATATTGTGCCTGGATGACAGCTACCACCACTACTACTAAGCTTATACATGACCCACTGCAGAGACGGGCCTCCTCCAGGTACAAGTTTACCTTTCTCTTGCGGCTAGTTTATCGGCTTGTCTTTTCCTTTTGCCGGCTCTCACGACACCCTTAGGATGGCATGGGGTGGCGACTCTACGTATTCCAAATGGCCAAAGAACCTGTATCGCGGGGGCAGTTTACAAACATGAAATTCACAAGCATAACTCACACCCAGACTCAAAGCAAGTGCCTCTGGTTTACACAAAGACACTTGCCCGACCCCGGAATCGAACCCGGGACCCCGTGATCCAAAGGCGGTGCATCCAACTCCTAGACCAACGAGTCAGGCTCGTTTGGTTCTTAATTATAAGTAGCCAATCTGGTGATAACATCCTGGTATCGGGAGTTCAAGGTATTACCGGTAGCTGACATCTCCACAACACATAAAGCGGCACAGGCTGCACGTTACCAAGCGAGATATAAAATGGATATAATCCGTTTCATGGCAATAACGTTACTTCAATATGTCTTTGCATATTCAAAATCAATAATCACAGCATTTTTCTTAGTAACTTAAAAAGGAAAAGTGCCTTGTTGGTCCCCAGGTTCGATTCCGGGGTCGAGCAAGTGTCTTTGTGTAACCAGAGGCACGTGCTCCGAGTCTGGGTGTCATTTGTCTTCGTGAATTACTTTTTGTAAATTTTCCCCGCGATATAGGTTAACCTACTGCACAGGTAACATTTATAAAAAACTAGCGACCCGCCCCGGCTTCGCACGAGTGCAATAAACCTTCCTCTTGAATCACTCTATCTATTAACAAAAACCGCTTCAAAATCCGTTGCGTAGTTATAAAGATTTATGCATACATAGGGACGGACAGATGACAGGGACTTTGTTTTATACTATGTAATGAAGTGTATTTTAAAGGAAGCGCTTTTACAAATCGGACAAATAAATCGATAAGACATAAATTTGTTTTATATTCATTTCTATTGTATTAGTTACATTTGGCATGGTAACGGGTTTAGAATACAAAATATCAACAACCCGTATGGTTAACTCCCCAGGATACCTCCCCAGTATAATACCACCCTCAGGATATTATTATCCTGAGGGTGTCGTAAGAGAATGCTACTAAAGGAATGCAAGAGGTAGATCACCTAGCCGCCAAAAAAAAGGAAAACTTGATACAAATCCTGTGCCAACTTGCCAGCGTGGCACAGTCGGCTACTGACCCTCCATTAATTTGGAGGAGGCCCGACTCAGTAGTGGGGTACTAGTAATCTTTGTCCTAGTTGAAGTTTATTGTTAACATTTTATGGTCTGCTTGTGTAGATTTTACGACACCATTTAAACCATTATATTATGATGTTCAGGAGAAATTGTAAAGAACTTTATGTGAACAATATTTTAGATAGTCAAATATTTTTTTATAGTTTACTTCATCGTTGACGGCTCGCTATCGTAAACAGAAGTTAATTCTCGTTTGGGCATGTACATAAAAAAATCCAACAAAATAACCACATTATAAAACTTTTTTTTTTGCACGAAATGATTTATTCACGTTTCTGATCGTGTTCTTATAGTTAAGTATATAAATGCGAAGTGCCTGAAACGTTGGTATTTAAGTAAAAAAATACTGCAATGTGCAAAAATCTTGAAGCAAGATTTTTGATTAACTTATTAATTGGCATTTTTTTTAAAGAGACGTTAGTTTTGTAAATATCTCGCATAACATTATCTCAAAATAATAGCAGTTTCGTTTGTATACAAACGGCATGTAATCTCCGGCAGAGATCCGGCTACCACAAAAAACGACGGCTGCACCTGGCAACATATAACACACGGACACTGCGGACTGACGAGAAGATCGTAGAACTCGAGGAAGAGTTGAGCAAGTTGCGATGGGATATAGTGGGGTTGTCTGAAGTCCGAAGAGAGGGAGAGGACACGATAACCCTCAAATCCGGCAACTTGCTCTACTTCCGGGAGGGCGACCAACAGTCCCAAGGTGGTGTTGGGTTTATCGTCAACAAGTCCCTTGTGAACAACGTTGTTAAAATCGAGAGTGTGTCGACCAGGGTGGCGTACCTTATACTCAGAATAACCAAGCGTTATTCGCTGAAGGTCATACAGGTATACGCACCGACCTCGGCACACCCCGACGAAGCGGTGGAGACAATGTATGAGGACATTTCCTCGGCCATACATGGCTCTAGAACGCACTACACCGTTGTCATGGGGGATTTTAACGCGAAACTGGGCAAGCGGAGCGGAGATGAGCTGCAAGTGGGGCAATTTGGGTTTGGACACCGGAACCAACGGGGCCAGACTTTGGCTGGTTTTTTGGAGAAGGAGGGACTCTATGTGATGAATTCCTTTTACAAAAAACCAGAACAGAGGAAATGGACCTGGTTGAGTCCGGATGGCACCACAAAAAACGAGATAGACTTCATCATGTCGACGGAAAAGCACATATTCAATGATGTCTCCGTGATCAATATGGTCAAAACCGGAAGCGATCACCGCTTAGTACGAGGCACATTGAATATCGACGTTAAGCTTGAAAGGTCGCGCCTGGTGAGGTCTACGCTGCGTCCCGTGCCAGTTCAAATTCAAAACCCGGAGAGCTTTCAGCTCGAACTGCAAAACCGCTTTATAAGCCTAGGCGTTGACGTGGACGATTATAATGACGGGTTCGTGGAGACTGTCCGCAAAGTTGGGTCGAAGTTCTGTGAGACCCAACGCCTGAAAACGGCCAAAAAGCTCTCGGACCTCACCCTAAATCTCATGGACGAGCGACGGAAAATGGTTCTGCAGTCTACAGATGATGCGACGCAGCTTCGGATGCTCAATAGACAGATATCAAAGTCCCTGAAGCGTGATATACGCCGATTCAACACGAATCGTGTTGAAGAGGCTATTGAACGTAACAGGGGCTGCAAGGTTTTTGCCAGGGATCTGTCTATTGGGCAAAGCCAGCTCGTCAGGCTGAAGACTGATGACGGCAGGATCGTCACGTCGAAGTCCGAGATTTTGGGTGAGGTCGAGAGTTTCTATGGACAACTGTACAAGTCTACACAGGAACCCGTCATAAATCTAGCAGACGACCCACGAGCTAGATTAACCCGGCACTACACAGAAGACCTCCCGGACGTCAGCCTGTGTGAGATCGGGATGGCTCTCGAGCAACTTAAAAACAACAAGGCGGCGGGTGATGACGGAATTACCGCAGAACTTCTGAAGGCGGGTGGAGAACCGATCCTTAGGGCCCTTCAGAAGTTATTCAATTCCGTCATACTCGAAGGACGAACGCCAAAGGCATGGAACAGAAGTGTGGTGGTGCTGTTCTTCAAGAAGGGAGATAACACCTTATTGAAGAACTACAGACCCATCTCACTTCTGAGCCATATCTACAAGTTGTTCTCGAGGGTCATCACGAATCGACTCGCGTGCAGGCTTGACGATTCCCAGCCTCCCGAACAAGCCGGTTTCCGAAAAGGCTTCAGTACCGTAGACCATATTTTAACGCTACGGCAGGTTATACAGAAGACCGAGGAGTATAACCTGCCACTTTGTCTGGCGTTCGTGGACTACGAGAAAGCCTTCGATTCGATCGAGACGTGGGCAGTATTGCAGGCTCTCCAGAGGTGCCAAGTCGACTATCGGTACATCGAAGTGTTAAAGTGCTTGTATGAAAACGCCACCATGTCAGTCCGACTCCAGGACCAGACCTCGAAACCGATCCAGTTGCAGCGAGGTGTTAGACAGGGAGACGTTATCTCTCCGAAACTGTTCTCCGCTGCACTGGAAGATGTTTTCAAGGTTCTGGAATGGAAAGGGCTGGGCATTAACGTGAACGGCGAGTACATCACTCACCTTCGATTCGCTGACGACATAGTCGTAATGGCTGAGACCATGGAGGGCCTCACTACGATGCTCGATGGCCTCTGTGGAGCCTCCGAACGAGTCGGCCTTAAGATGAACATGGAGAAGACGAAGATCATGTCTAATATCCATGTTCAAGCCACTCCTGTTAACATCGGAGGTTCTACCCTCGAAGTTGTTGACCATTACATTTACCTGGGACACACTGTCCAGTTAGGTAAGTCCAACTTCGAGAAAGAGGTCAATCGTCGGATCCAACTCGGCTGGGCAGCGTTCGGGAAGCTGCGGAAGATCTTCTCGTCCACAATACCGCAGTGTCTGAAGACAAAAGTCTTCAACCAATGTGTGTTGCCAGTGATGACATATGGAACAGAGACGTGGTCGCTCACTATGGGCTCCATCAGAAGACTCAAAGTCACCCAAAGGGCAATGGAGAGGGCTATGCTCGGAGTTTCCCTGCGAGATCGAATCAGAAATGAAGAGATACGCAGGAAAACCAGGGTCACCGACATAGCCCACCGGATTGCCAAACTTAAGTGGCAGTGGGCAGGGCACATAGCTCGCAGGACCGACGCCCGATGGGGCACAAAAGTCCTCGAGTGGCGACCGCGTTCCGGAAGGCGCAGTGCTGGTAGGCCTCCCACACGGTGGACCGACGACCTGGTTAAGATCGCCGGAAAGCAGTGGATGCGGGCGGCCCAGGACCGGCCTTTGTGGAAATCCTTGGGGGAGGCCTATGTCCAGCAGTGGACGTCCTTTGGCTGAAATGATGATGATGATGATGATGATTGTATACAAATATTTTAACCACTTATTTCAAATTTGCTGCCAAACTGCAGAACCGATTTGGATACAATTTATATGGGACTATTGCCAATCGAATAATTTTTCGAATTGGTTTACATATGACGGAATTACGCGGTAACAAACATCAAAAAATTAATTATAACCGAATTCTTGCTCCTTATCGAAGCCGATTACAAGTGGTACAAAGCAATGTCAGTTAACTACTACAACTCCTCAGCCCATAAATGTGCCACTGCTGAGTCGCGCCTCCCCTTTTACATGGAGGGTAATTAGCCTACTGTTCATTCAAACCATAGGCATATAAGACAAGGCCTTGGTCTAGCAGAGGACTAGAGTAGGCTGATGATGACGAACAATAGTCAAGGTAAGTATTTTATTTAAAAACACAAAGCAGCTTTACAGCCCGCGCCAAACGCTGCCTTTAAGCAGAGCTTCAATCACTACTCGAACCACTACAAAACCACTTGAACCGAATCGTCGGGGAACCCAATCTCACGGACAAACTGGGGACGTTGGAGCAACGGAGAGACTTTGGATCTCTCTGCGTGCTCTACCGTCTGTTCCACGGGGAGTGCTCCGAGGAACTGTTTGAAATGGTACCACCATCACCTTTCTACCATCGTACAACTCGACATCGCAGCAGGGTTCACCACATCACCTGGGGACGATCACGTCCAGCACGGTACGCTTCCAGCGATCATTCTTACCACGCACGTGCAGACTATGGAATGAACTGCCTGCGGCGGTGTTTCCCGACCGCTACGTCATGTCCTCCTTTAAACGAGGTTTAAAATGAGCACTCACTTCACGGTAGGCAACGGCTTGCCTGTGCCCCTGGCACTGCCAATGTCCATGGGCGGCGGCTTACACTTATCATCAGGTGGGCCGCCAGCTCGTTTGCCTCTAAGCGCAATAAAAAAAAAAAACACGGATGCCAGGTTGAAATCGGGCCAGCCAGAACAAGTAGACGGACAGACATTTTTTTTTATATTTTCTTTTGCATTTACGTACTTACTTACTTCTCAGCCCATAAATTACCCATTGCTGAATCGGGCCTCCTCCACCTACATGGAGGGTAATCAGCCTACTGTGCCACGCTGGCCAGACGGGTTGGCACAGGGTTTAGTGTTAAGTTTTCCTTCTCTTGCGTCTAGGTTATCGGCCTTGTAATTTCCTATTGGCGTCTCTTGCGACACCCTTAGGATGAAATGGGGTTGTGACACAACGTATTCTAAATTCGTCTAAATTTAGAAGCATATAAAAGTCGTGATTTATATAACAGTCTTTGGCTATGAATATGTATAGCGTACTTCAAAAACCCGACCACCTAAATTTGCAGTGCATTTTACAGTTTCAAGCCAGCTTAATTTATGCATAGCACTTCATAACTAAGTTGGCTGAACGTAACATCTGTTCCTCTTGGTAATTGCATTCACCAGGCCACACTAGAAGCGTCGCGTTTTATATATGACCTACATAGTCATATTATTATTAGTGCCCACCTGGTGACGGATTTAGAATGCGTAATGTCACCACCCCCTTCCACTCTGAGGGCGACGTAATGACAATAATACCCGCTGGAGATGTCTTCTTGCGGGGGATTACACAATACCACAGAAAAATATCATCATCCTTCTACCCCGGGTCCCCCCTCATCCCCCCCCCCAGCTCTATTACTACTTTTTTTTTTAAATCATTTATTTTGCTTGGGTCACGATGGACACTTACAAAAAGTCAACACAATATTCATAATGAGTCTATATAAAAAAAATGGTCTACCATCTACCACCAGTTCGGAACGCGACCACTGTTGAGAAGAACTGGCAAGAAACTCAGAGGGCTTGTCATTTTTTTTTTTGCTTAACATCAACATTTTTACTACTACTCAGCCTATACATGACCCACTGCTGAGTTGGGCCTCCTCCAAATACATGGAGGGTTATTAGCCTACTGTGCCACGCTGGCCAGTCGGGTTGGCTCAGGGTTTCGTATCGGTATTCGGTTGGCACCTTGACATTTCCTTTTGACACCACCCAAGTGCTATAGAAGTCTTTGCCGCAAAAGAAACCTTCCCTATTACAGGATCCGTGTTCCAATCTAGTTGGAGGAGGATCGACTCAGCAGTGGGTCATTTATGGGCTGAGAAGTAGATGTAAGGTTAAGTTTCCTGATGTTCACAAATTTCCAGGATCCAGACCCGGTCAAAATGTGTTAAAAAATCCATTCCTAACAGGAACCAGCTGGTGGAACAAAAAATAGAAGCCCGAAGTCACTGTATTCATGCATAGGCTTGTTCACCAAAGCTCGTCCACAGCTGCCGTAATCCATGTAGCCAGTCAGATCGCGTCTCCAGGGAGATATCACGTATTGTGAGTTACGGGCCCCTAAGGCGTTCCGTTTATTCCACAGATGTCAGAGGTATCGAGTGCCTATGAAATCAGTTGGTATTGATTGAACTATGGCATTGCGGCCTTGATTTGAGTGGATAGGCAGAAGTGAAAGAGTCAAATCATATGTTTGTACATTACAACGCCTGACAATGGTCGCTTCATCTCACTGTTAAACGAAGTGCATTATGCTTTAAAAATATTGATAGCTTAAGACTGATTTGGCCAGGTCTGATAATATCCAAAAGGGTTAAAAGATCTTCGTGTAACATAGCTAACAAAATATTCGATTAAAAATTTAATTTCATTTAAGCTTTTTAGAATGCTTTTATTTGCAGCCAGTTTAGTGTTTTTATGTTATACTAGCTGACCCGGCGAACTTTGTTCCGCATTATATATATTTAAAACAAAAAGAAAGTTGGACATAGGATACCTGAGATTTTTATCCCGTCCGTATAAAACCTACTTTAACAAAACGCAACTGACAGCGAAACGTTATGTTGTCTATAGTTTAATATGGTCGAAAATTTGACAATTAGAAATGTTGAATTCGATTTGTTTATATTGTTGTAATTCACATAATATCTTTATAACTTGTAGCCTATGTGTTATTCTGATGTATAAGCTATATTATTGTAAAGTTTCATTAAAATCCATTCAGTAGTTTTTACGTGAAAGAGTAACAAACATCCATCCATCCATCCATCCATCCATCCATCCATACTTACAAACTTTCACGTTTATAATATTAGTAAGATGTATTTTAACAAATAAACTCCGTTAATTAAATATGTCTTTTAAAAACAAAAACGAATACCAAAATTAAGCCAAATACCACATATTGCGTTTAAGCGAACCTGTGGCGCCCTAAGTGTGACGTGTGACTACTGGTGTTTTAGTGGGTAGACGAGCTTCCGGAGTCCCACATAATCACCGACCCTGCGAGGAGGATCTGCGGTATGCATAAAGCATTTCCCCAGCGTCACCAAAAAACAAGGGTGTCGTTATCGCCCTTGACATTTCCTTGACTTAAGACACCCTCATGATGGAATGGGGTGCCGCTACGTATTCTAAACCCGTCACCACACGACTAAACCAAAAAGTCCAACTGTATCAACTATTTACTAACTTAGTAACATGTACTCTCCCCAAAGGAACTAACAGCGAAGATACCCAAAACCGGGGAAAATAAATCGGTAACTAGTCGCCACGTATTTGCTAAAGCCTTAACACGTGACGGTTGCCTAAATCAACACTCTCCGAGCAAATAAGGAGGCGTGGGGGAGGCTTCTGCCGAGGGTTTGTCGCACTCGGCGACTTGTTAAGGGCAACGCAAACGAAAGCGTCGCTAGATACCGGAACGCGATTCAACAATTTGCGTGCTTTTGCAATTTGCTTCTTGTTTGCAGTTCAATTCGGCAATGTCTTTTTATTAATAACTAGCGGCCCATCCCGGCTGCACACGGGTGGACATTTATTTTGTTTATTTATTTATTTATTTTTTCTTGCAACTAAAATAGCCAAATCAGTCAGTATTAATGTATAATTGAAATGGTAAATTTTTTTTTTTAAATCAGTCCCGTACATTTTGAGTCTATAAACAAACGCTCAAATCTTTCCTCTTTAAATCTTAATAATTTATATATAAATTACGTGTCACGTTGTTTGTCCGCGATGGACTCCTAAACTACGCAACCGATTGTTACCAAATTTGCAGACCGTGTGCAGTTGGATCAACTTGAAACATAGGATCTCATCTCAATTTCGTCTATTATTTGCCATTCACAATTATATGTATGTTAGCTCCAAACGATTCTAACAGATGGCAATATCTGTTGACTGGATTGAGTGTCTATTCAATAGATGACGCTATGTTAAAAGTGCAAACGTTTCATTTAAGCTACAAACTTAATAGCTAATATTAGTTACTGCTAATATTAGTATAGATCTCACACATATAGCCATTAGAGTAACATTTTGGTGGTGTGGAACTCCGGAATACGGGGCCCCAGTGGTACACCATCAGACGTTTTGTTTTTGCCGCCCCAGGTTGGCGGGAACGCAGTTCCACATAGCGCAGCGCAAAGCACCTCCTCCAACTACAGGAGGGAAATTAGCCTACTGTACCACGCTGGCCAGACGGGTGGTTGGCACAAGGCTATTTTCAAGTTTGGTTTCTATTGCGGCTGGGTTTTTAACCCTGCAATTTCCTTTAGTTGGCTCTTACGACACCCTCAGGATGGAATGGGGTAGTGACTCTGTCACATGTATTCTAAATCCGTCACCACACGGACGGCGCAAGGCAAGAAACTCCATCAACAAACATTAGTATGAGGACAACAGAGCCCTTTACACACAAAACAACGAAATCAATATTGTATCTTCCGGTTAGGAGATCTTGTGCCACGTGCATACATAGACTAAGTTATACACCTCTCTTAATTGTTGACGGTTATCAATGAATATCTGTTTAAGTAGGTTTACTAACTTACGTAAACCAGCAGCGGTCGTCGACCGTCCTATTTGCAGGCATTTATAGCCATTTTACGCCAATATTCTTTCATCGTAAGCGACTTTTATCGTCAGTTGAACCGCACATGACTAAGTATTCATCTATGATAATGGCACATTTTCATACACATATGTAGTGCTGGCATAAATCTCACACTAGGACGTGTATTTTAGGAAGACAGAGAAGAAGAAATGCTTTAAAGAAACAACTTCTCAGCCCATATAAGACCCAGTGCTGAGTCGGGCCTCCTCCGACTACATGAAGGGCAATTACCCTACTGTGCCACTCTGGTCAGACGGCACAGGGTAAGTTTTCAGCCTTATCTTTTCCTTTTTTCGTCCCTTACGACAAACTCAGGATGAAATGTGATGGCGACATGTATTCTAAATCGGTCTAAATCGGTTTTTTAGGAACCTGCAAAAGTATCGGTCTTTGCGAATAGTTCTTATTTCAAAATACGCTCTCGAAGCTGTTGAATTTTTTTAACCCAACAACCGTATTAACAAATTCACTTTGACAAAATTACCAAAGCATCCAAAATACGAATATTACAATTTTTTTTTTATTTACGTAGATTTTATCCGAAAATTCTTACAAATCGTAATATTTAAAATTGCCACTACATCTTACGGCCCCTGTCCCACGCCAGGTGGTAGTCTCTATTCACACCTATCGGTCGTCATATCTACAGTCACACCGTTCTTACACAATTCATCATTCTTAAAATCCATCTATCTCTTTTTCCCACAACCCTTGCATCCATCTACTTTCATGCTGAAACTACCACCGGTTTGGAAAGCTGCTCTACAGAGAAGAGCCTGCAAGAAACTCAGTATTTGTTTGTATTTTTCAAACTATTGGTCAGCATAGTGAGAGCAAATTCGCCAGAAATGAATGACGAATAGGCCTTGGGAGGGCCAACTAAATATAAATCCGCGAATTGATCCTCGAACACAGCTTACAGTACCGTGTCCTCACGAAACGAAACTCGTGCCCGTGTAAAAAGACCCACCGATAGCTGACAAATGTGATTCCGTTTGTTTAAGTCATCCGTTCGTCGTAGTTTCGGCAGGTTTGAGGGTTGCATCTGAAGGATCCAACACAAGAAGGTCAATAAGAGACGGATTGGCCACTAAAATATGTCTGATCCATATACAGCGTGGTTTATTGAATTCCGCTTCAGGTTATTTGAAAAACTAAAATTGTGCGAATCAGCAAATTGTTTATTACTTTTGGTAACTGTTGTATTGCGCGTGGTACATATTTAGTTCCAAGTCATTGACCTCATGACCTATCGTTATAATGTTTACCTAACAAGTATAGTACAGTGGTAACCTCATAGTCGAAAAATGCCTTATTCACGTCGGTTTTAATACAAATCTCTTATAAATCGTCTTATATAAAACTAGCATCATCTCTCCTTATACACCAATCAGTCGGCATTTCCTCATTCACTCAATCCATCCATCTCTTTTGGACTCCCTCAACCCTTGTCCAGTCACATTCACACTGAAACCACCATCGGTTCGGGAAGCAACTCTACAGAGAAGAGCTTGCAAAAAAATCTGTAATTGCTTGTACCAATATTTATTATTTTCAACACGCTTCAGAAAGGAGGGAGTTATAAATTCTGTGGCCTGTTCTTAGCGCATAAATCGGTCATTTGTGAACCCATTCAACAAATAATTTTCGATAGGATTTATGCCAGATTGGACATATGAATGTTATCGAAATCGGTTCAGTAAGTAGTTTGATATACGCTTAAAATAAGTAATGTGCAAGATCTGGAAGAAGGCAAAATTGTATTATTCAAGTCCTTTACAAACCAAATGTATATTAACTACACTTAAAATCGAAACAATTAAACATTTTAACAAATAAAAACAGACCTCAAAAACAAAAACAATAAAAAGGTACAAACCGGTAAATAATTAACAAACAACCATACGTTATAACGTAGGTATGTCTGAGCCACAGACTTCAAATCGTTGATAATTAGTGATTTTTCGTATTTTAAGCCTATGTTTACATTTTAGTCAGACTGAGTGACAAAAATGTACCTTAATAGCATAACCCTTTAAATGTGCCAAAGTTAGCGATTCCCTAAGCTCCCTGGGCAATTCAATTAAAATTATTGCCTTCGGTTGGAAAAATCCAATTAGGTTTTTCACTCGATTTGAAAACCAAACGGGCGAACTTTTTACGGACGAAATATTGCTTTGACACGCTTTGCCTAAATGTTACTCTTATTACGGGAATCGAGAAAATTCTTTATTCATCATCAACTGGAGGTGTGTACAGCGTTTATGTGGGTAGTGACCTGTTTTTTCCGGAAGGCGACGGATTTAGGCTGCACTAGCTATTACCCGTGACTTAGCTCATGTATGTAGCTTAAAAGCAAACCAAAACAAATAATATTCTATGTGAATAACAAAATATTTCAGATCCCCACCGCAAGCTGGGAAAAAAGCGTGTTTTAAAAGTCAACAAAACCCACCACGCGTGGTGGATCTAATGTTCCGCCCGGCTAGCTACTACCCTCGCATCTAAAGGCCCATTTAGACGGGGATAGTTTCTCGCCTCGAACATACGATTATCGAAAGAATATAAAGAAGTTGCTTCGTTTAAACATTCAAACCTCTCGCTCACTCGTTTTGGCGAGAATTGCCTCGCATTACAATATTGACAGTGTCCGTCTAAACAGAATTATGAAGCAATAATCGTATTTCGAGTTTTTGTGCCAGTTGCTACCATGAGTGTGGTGCGCGAGGGTGTTTTAATTATATCTGCTCTTCTAAGACAAGAATTACTTAAACGTAAACGGAAAAAAAGAATAAAAATTGGATAGCGAGAAGAAACAATTTTGGAGCAAAGAAACAACTTATATTATCGGCAGCACCATATTTAAACGATTATTGTGTCATTTTTGAGAACAATAACCTAGTAATTACTAAACTCGAATGATCAAATCTCGCACTCAAAACGGTTCAAACCGATTTGTACGATACTCTTATGAACTTGAAGAACTGTCATACTAGATCGAGTCGAGTTTCTCGTAAGCAAGAATCTTCCTATAAAATGTCGCTGTGTAAACAGACTTAGGAAATTATCGCCTAGGATAGTTTCTCGCACCTTTCGTTACGAGAATCGTACGCTATTTTCATTTTCATTGCAAGCAATAATCGCCATAACATTATCGTATCAAAATGTTTACACACAGGCAAGAACTAAATTCTCGCCTACGATTATGTCATACGAGATTCGAATGTGACCTATCGCTAGGCGATAATTTCCTAAGTCTGTTTACACAGCGACATTCAGCGCACCACACTCATGGTAGCAACTGACACAAAAACTCGAAATACTATTATTGCATCAAAATTCTGTTTAGACGGACACTGTCAATATTGTTGAGGCAATTCTCGCCAAAGCGAGTGAGCGAGAGGTTTGAATGTTTAGACGAAGCAACTTTTTTATATTCTTTCGATAATCGTATTTTCGTGGCGAGAAAGTATCCTCGTTTAAATGGGCCTTAACTTTTGCGTTCATAGTTAAGTTAGTTAAGATTAGTGACTAAAACTATTTATTTTATTGGAGATTGCCATTTTAGCAGATGTGTATCTGTATCTGTATGTGACGTCGTAGTTTCTAAACCAATTGATCGATTACGATGGCATGTTTATCGCCAGTTCTTTTTATTTGGAAGGAGGTTATCTCGCCTTTGTTCTCATATTTATTACTACTACTACCCATCGCATAAATGACCCAATGCAGAGTCGGGCCTCCTTGCATCACAGGACCCTTCGTGATTATTATTAATTAGCCTACTGTGCCACGCTGGCCAGATTGGTTGGCACAGCGTTTCGTTTCATGTTTTCCTTCTTCTGTTAGCTTGGTTTTCAGCTTTATCAATTCCTTTGGTCGTCTCTTACGAGACTCTCAGAATGGAAGGGGGTCATGTTATAATTATTAGCTTTACCTAATTTGTATTGGGGTCCCTTAATATTGTCAATATTATTTATTGCTACATATCCTCCATTATTTTTGTACGAGACCGTTAAACTGTGAAATCTGCCTTAAATGAAACTTTCACGTTTTGCTCCAATTACAATTCCATCAAAATTGAGTTAGCTGCGCGACTAATATAATCCCAGACAGATTACTACGGATCTCAGACAATCCAGATACACTAATACGCAGACAGGCAAGGAAATTGGTTTATATATGTGTAACATAATCGTTATCACCTCAGCACAAACGTCCCACTATTGTGTCTAGCCTCTTCCCATGCGGTGGATGGACACCAGATTGTTGTCAAATACTGAGTTTAGTGTCACAATGTCACCAGCCTGTTCCATCTTGCGAGTGTCGTAAAACGCGACTAAACGAAGGCAATTGGCAAATCATCAAGCCCCAAGAACTTTATTGTACAAACCAATTATGGCGTTCACAATCGTCAACCGATACATTTTTTTTGTTTATTTTACCATATTAAATACTATCACCATAGATAGACCAATACAATAATGCAAGACTTACAATAAAGAAAACCGAACGAATCTATGATAAAATATGCAAGAAACTGAAATTAAAATTGTAAACTAGGGCTGGTCAGTACGCAATTATATCAATCATACAACGCAACTACTAGGTCCGAACGCGGCACCAACCGAGAAGACCTGGCAAGAAGAAGCTGGAAGAAACTCACTGGGCTTGTCTTTATTTTTTAAGCCAGCGTCATGTCTTCTTACAAGTTGCAGTAGCCGGTTATCATCAGGCAGGTTGCATGCTCGACCGCCTCCCGAGTAAGCTTAAAAGATACATCAAAATTGATTCAGTGGTTTAGCTGGAAAGCCATTACAAATAGGCAAACGCTCTCGCGTTAATCTTACTAAGTTGAGATTAGATTAGTTCTGGATTGAACAAGTAACATACATATAAAACTAGTACCTACTGTGGCATCAACTAATTAGCCAGATTATTGAGTGCGCAGTCGGTCTTAGAACAATTTCGTACGTAATATGAATGGTCTACAGCCCACTCAAGTGGTCTAAGTCACGAGCGGATCACTGTTTTATTAATCCTCTTCTTCTCATAAAATACTCTGCCGAGGCATTCTAGGCATTCAATTATTGGTGTTGTAGTCCTTTTATTGTGGCTCAGTTGATTGCCACATCATTTTCAGTAGTCGGGTTATTCGAAACCCTCTAGACCAGTGTTTCCCAACGTGGGGCCCACGCCCCACAGGGGGGAAATTAAAAATAGACTTTTGAAACAATTTTTAATCGACCACGGACACAGCATACTTACTGAAACGTTGGGAATCAAATAAAATAAAACGATTAGAACCGTCAAGCGTATTCCGTATTTCCTGCATTTTTAAAGGTTAAAAATTATGTCTGTTGGGCATAATAAATTTTGAAATCTTAAGGTGGGGCATGGGCTTAAAAAGTAGGGAAACACTGCTCTACACGGAATGGTTAGATCAGCCCTTAGAGTAAAAATTAGTTTATACCAACAATATGAATCTAATTAGTGTAAGAAAATCATATCAATAATAAAAACAACTGATAATAAAGTTGACTCTTCTGAGCTCCTTTGACGCGTCAATATAGATGTACTCCTGCATTTACAATTTACCACCAATTCGGCTCGACAGTAAAGATCCGGCAAGAAACGCTGTAGTTTTTTTTTATATATCGCCATTTAGCGATGAGGAAGAAAGAAGATGAGGGGAATAAATTGTGCTACAAATTTTTCAAAAAAGCTTATGACTTATGCCAGCGTCCGTCGCGCAAATTGCGACCATTTCTGAGCGATGGCCATTCCGCAGTAAATTGAGAGGCACACACATGGTAATTTGAGCTCACAGGAGAGAAATACCCACAGGCAAGGGTGAAAGGTTTCGTGGGCTACATTTAATATATTGAATGAGGTGAATTTAGGACACTGGAAGTTTAAATAAATAACGAGAGATTGGAAAAATAATCTCTGAGAATAAAAAAATATAGATAAAAATGCTTCTATAAAACGATTACCTATGTTAGACCGATTCCGATTCCGATGGGACATGACATTGTTGTGATTAAGATAATGTAAATTTTTCCTTTACACCTCAACAAAGAGAAATTTGAAATGACTAGTGGTCCCGAAATTGGTCCATAAATAATTTAAATTATATTTTTATAAATGTAGTTCTATTTTAGAATTGACCACAGACTTCAACAATAAATAAAAGAGTATACTATGCCCGTGTCTGCCAAATACACGGTATTGCGTGTAATGTTTTTTTATTGATCTAATGTATTTGTATGCCTTTTTAAATCATTTTGCACTCCCTCTGAATTCTAGCGACCCGCCCAGGCTTCGCACGGTTGCAATAAACCTCTAAGTTTATCAGTGTTTCTCTACAATATTATGCATGTATTATTATACATATAAAACTTCCTCTTCAATCACTCTATCTATTAAAAAATCCTGTTCAAAATCCGTTGCGTAGTTTTAAACATTTAAGCACAAGAATTTTTTTTATAATATGTAGTGATAGTGATAACTGTGGGAAATTTCAAACTCCTCCGCTAGCGCAATTTTCATAACAGTGGGTACAATATTTTTGATTTACTTAATAATGTATAGCGAAGACTTTAACCCAGGTATTGAATTACCTGACACAATCGAAATCGCATCGCGTTGTAATGGCATGTACTGGCCGGCTGAACTTCCTCTCATTTGTTGGAGGTATTTTTAGTTGTTACATTTCAGGCTTCATCGGGCAAAGTCAAATTATATTCATTGCCAACTCATCAAAGTGAAGTTGGGTCGAAGTGCGTGTCTCATCAATATTCGGAATACATAATTTCTCGAGGCGTCTACTGTTTATCGGCAGAGCGGTCTCTTGGAGCCACTCAATAACTTTGCTTTCCTTTCTTAGTAGTATCTTCATCATCACTACATAGTATAAAACAAAGTCGCATTCTTCTGTCCGTCCCTATGTATGCATAAATCTTTAAAACTACGCAACGGATTTCGAAGCGGTTTTTTTAATAGATAGAGTAATTCAAGGGGAAGGTTTCTAAGTATAACCCACCCCCGCTTTGCACGGGCGAAGCCGGGGCGGGCCACTAGTTAAAAATATATATTTAGTCAGTCACGACACCCTCAGATGGTGTACGTTGGTGATTAAACAACGTATTGTAAAACCGTTACTACACGATGATATTCGGGCTTCCTCCAATTAAATGAAAAGTAATTAGCCTACTGTGCCACGCTGGCCAGACGGATTGGCACAGGGTTCTGTATCAAGTTTTCCTTCTCTTGTCGCCAGGAATCAGAGTCAGTTTTCTCTCCACAGCCTCATGAAACGCGGACGTATCAAATGTCCATAGGCATTGGTAAACTTATGAGCTAGGTTCGATCAATGGCTTACCATCAGGCACAGTCATACGCTTGAACACTACGAACAAAAATGAGCCCTGCCCACGGCCACTTAAGTAAGGTAATCCTGTGGGCTATGTTGGTAGCTTAGCAAGTGACTCCTTATTAGATTTTGTCTGCATAATATGTCACAAGGTTATTTGAACCTATTGACCTTAAACATATGTCTCGGCCTCCGATCCTCGTTTCAGCCCTCTGAAGTGCGCTGTAGCCTCTTGCAAGTGCCTCTTACCAAATTTCCACTAACTGCCATCGATAGTCTGTCACGAGATTTATTGTGATGTGGGTAAAATTTATTGGCAATTATTTTACGAAATTTGATGTCGAACTTTAATTAAACTTGTATCCAAATTGTATTGATTTTGTAACTTGTCTATCGATCAATCTATCAGCCACATATGTCAAATGGTGGGCATAGGGCTTCCCATGGCTCGCCACAAATTTCAACCCTGTAAACAGATATTTCAAATGTATTGATATACTCGTATATGTATAATTCCGTCGTCTTTGTTTCAGCCCATAAATTACCCACTACTGGGTCGGTCCTCCTCCAAATTCATGGAGGGAAATTAGCCTTCTGTGCCACGCTGACAAGTATAATAATAGTAACTACAGAGTTTCTTGCCGGCTCTTCTCTGTACAGGTGCATTCCGAACCTGTGGTAGAATTTTAATTTTAAATGGTAAATCACTATCACTACATAGTATAAAACAAAGTCGCTGTCGTCTGTCCGTCCCTATGTATGCTTAAATCTTCAAAACTACGCAACGGATTTTGAAGCGGTTTTTTTAATAGATAGAGTGATTCAAGAGGAAGGTTTATATGTATAATACATGCTTGCACCCGTGCGAAGCCGGGGCGGGTCACTAGTTTTATTATATTTTATTGTTTTGTTTTGATTTGATTTTGATAGAACACGTAGCCGCCCTGCTGGTCAGCGTGTCACAGTAGGCAATTGCCCTCCATGTAACTGGAGGAGGCCCGACTCAGCAGTGGGTTGAGAAGTAAGTGACGATGATGAATCAAATGTCGCATTGTAAGGTGGGCTTTTGTAAGGCTTTTCTGTTGATACTACACGTAGGTGTAGAACTGGCGTGGCTTGTAACAGGAGCCGAGAGTAATAACGTTCCTCGAAAGCTAGAACATTTGGTTCGCATTACTTCACGTACTGCCAACTGTTCCGTGGATGGAATCGATACTTTCATAGCCTAGAATACGATACTATATTCGCTATTAAGGTCAAAGTCAAACCAATTATTTGATCATGATCATATACATCATGAATTGTAACAATGTATTAAGATTCTGGAGAATATACCAAATATTTTAAATATTAATAGGAAGTTTGAGTTTTTGGTACAGGATGATAAACCAGTTAGGCAAGGTGGTGTACCTAGTGGCGGTTGCGGCATCTGTTCCGTGTATAATTGTTGTCAATGATTTATAAGGTTCGTTTCAGCCCATTAATGACCCACTACTGAGTCGGGTCTCCTCCAAATTCATGGAGGGAATTTAGCCTACTGTGCCACGCTGGCAAGACGGGTTGGCACAGGGTGTGTATATTTGACCCCCTCGACTGTACACTTCGTGACGGTGCGGGCCCCTTCTGCCCTCGCCTAGGAGGCCGGTGGTGGTTCGGGGGAGCCACCACCGACGAAAGCCTCGATGACTGAGGGCGTCCCAGTGTACCGGGACGCCCTCTCTGATAGTCGCTTGCCCGCGTTGCGGGCACCACGCCGGGGCGTCACAGTAGAATGCGTTTACGCGAACTTGTGGCGCCCCAAGCGCGTCGTGTGAGGGTATGCCGCTGGGGTTTTAGTGGGTAAACGACGCTTGGGTAGACGACCCTTGTCGGAGTCCCACATAATCACCGACCTTTCCCCCGGGGTGCGGTGGTATGCATAAAGCATTTCCCCAGCGAAAATAAAAAAAAAACAAAAAAAAAAAAGGGTGTTTATATTTGAAAATAATTGTTCTGTAAACTTTGCTAGTGTGATGTTGAAGTTTTGAGCAATATAGAATTTCTATTATATTTATTGTGGAGACGGATTAAGAAAGAAGGTCGTCCAAGGGCAGTACTGGCAGACCAGACACGATGGCCTGGATGAGGTCGAAACCGGTGGCATATGAACAGTGGTGGACTGCATTTGGCTGTATTGCTGATACTGTTTACTTTGACGAAATCAAACCAAAAGTGTGTTTGAATCCATTGTCTGTACTGGCCAGTGTGCTGCAGGTTTCCGATAATCTAGTCAAGTCCACCCGTGTCCCAGTTCGGCTCACAGCGCTGCATCTGACTGTTCGGTCACAGTAGATATAGGTAAACCAGTAGCTTGCCTCTGTCTGTTTTCGGACATACTAAGTGGTGCTACGGCTTTGAAAAAAACATATTTGTTTCTACTACCGCTTCTATAAGACTAAGAGTGAGCATGACTATTCATCATCATCATCATCATTTCAGCCAAAAGACGTCCACTGCTGGACATAGGCCTCCCCCAAGGATTTCCACAAAGGCCGGTCCTGGGCCGCCCGCATCCACTGCTTTCCGGCGATCTTAACCAGGTCGTCGGTCCACCGTGTGGGAGGCCTACCAGCACTGCGCCATCACAGCATGACTATTATATTATGATAATTCCGAGTACCCACTTATTTGTATGTTCGCCTGTAACGTTACCGTTTCGTCGTAAATGTTTTCGTACATATCTATTGAAACATTATTTATTATCTTTGATAAAGGTTACAATATGTAAAATAAGTATATGTTTATATTGTAATTCTGTTTCAATAATGTAACTGAAATTGTAGAAGATATTTGTGTTAAATGTTGAACTTGTGTCGCTGGTGTTGAACGGAGGTCCGCCCCTTGCAAGTCGCAAAATCTATGGGTGAATGTTATTTCTTTATTAACAAACTCACAACTACATTGTGTAGTTACAACATACGTTACCCGTCCTGGTTTTGCACGGGTGGTCATTATCTTGTACATTGTGGTTGAATGAAATGTGCACGCTTCTTCGTTGCCCGCCACATTGCTCTCTGTAATGGTAAGGGCTTTTTATCTAGCTATTGATATTGTAGATTATTTTGTGTTCTACCATATATGTAACATGTAATAATTATATGCAATTAGTGTAGACGTACAATTGACAGTGGTACCCAGCCGTCCAATACTGTAGGTTTCCGTAGAGGCGTCAACAGAATTTTTATTACTGTTCGTCGTATATTGCTTGTGGGTCAGGCGTGCACTATCAGCTGTTCTGTGTTAATTGTCGTTTCAATGGCTAACTGCATCGGCAGAATGAGGGTCGGGGGGTGGGGGGTCGCTCGTTATACAGGGTAAAACAAAAGAGACACAGCCCATTGTTACAATTTAATAAAAGATTGGACGAGTACATATTTCCGTTGATTTAAAGTTTTTTCTAAAATATATCAAACTAGCGACCCACCCCGGCTTCGCACGGGTGCAATGATGATATAGATAAAAACCTTCCTCTTGAATCACTCTATGTATTAAAGAAAACCGCATCAAAATCCGTTGCGTAGTTTTAAAGATTTAAGCATACATAGGGACGGACAGACGACAGCGACTTTGTTTTATACTATGTAGTGATGATAATGATGATGATAATGATTTATGAAGGACTAGCTGCGCCCCGCGGTTTCACCCGCACTTACTTGCATATTCTGGATAATTCACAATATAGATTTATAAATTATAGCCTATTAGCGACCCGCCCCCGCTTCGCACGGGTGCAATGATAACCTCTAAATTTATCACTGTTTCTCTTCAATATTATGGAAGTATTGTACTTAGAAACCTTCCTCTTGAATCACTCTATCTATTAAAAAATACCGCTTCAAAATCCGTTGCGTAGTTTTAAAGATTTAAGTACACATAGGGACGGACAGACGACAATGACTTTGTTTTATACTATGTAGTGATGTGTTATTCTGATGTTTAAGCTATATTATTGTAAAGTTTCAATAAAATCCATTCAGTAGTTTTTACGTGAAAGAGTAACAAACATCCATCCATCCATCCATACTTACAAACTTTCACGTTTATAATATTAGTAGTATTTGATTTGGCTATAGTATGCTGTAAGGCAAGGCAAACTCCAGCGATCAGATCAGTGGTATTCCGCTATGCCTCTCTTGAAGAGATCTTTAAAATTTAATTTAGAGCTTCCAGTTGTAACATTTATATAAAATCAACATAATATTATAAAAGCATGCACAAAGACTATTAAAAAATAATTAAACAAATGTAATCTATATCTACATGTGTTTACATAAAGATATAGACTGGACATTTTCATTTTATCAATTAAAAAATAATTCAAATTTAATATTAGTAAAAAGTTGAACTTTGCTTATTACAAATAACATTCCAATTATATTAGTTACAACTTCGTTTACAAAAGCGTATTGCATTACTTGAAGTCAAATATGTTTATTGAACTGAACTGTAATATGTGTGCATCCTACCGACAACCGTGGTTGTGGATATGATATTCAATATCGATATGCATTTCTGCGATACATACATGAACGTATTTACAAATTGGAATGATGTGTCTATTAAAATAATGATATTTTTTAAGAAAACACCATGTCATCCACCCATTCCATTATGTGGGTAAAGTATAAGGTAACCATAGGAAGAGAAAGATAGATGTTAAAACGAAAAAGAAAAAGCATGATTTGGACAGCTGCACGTATCCAGTCTGCCGGCAGCGTCATGCTTTCACTGCTTAAAGGGCGACATTTTGCCGCCTAGCACCAGACGGCGAGTAAGTTCACACGCTACTGGTATAAAAAAATCAAGTCAATATATTTTGATGTTTAACAATGTCACTTATCGTGTGGTAACGGATTTAGAATACATAGCGTTACCGCCCTATTCCGTCCTGAGGGTGTCGTAAGAGGGAATGACAAGGCCGATAACCTAGCCGAAAGACAGGGAAAACTTGATACCAAAACCTACACGTAATTGGCGACCCGACTCCGCAGTGGATCATGTATGGGCTGAATAGTAGTAGAAGTATATTTTGACTACTGTACTTCGTACACACTCAGGATAGAAAGAGTTGGTGCCACTGCTTCCTAGATTACTCCACGAACACAAGTAGGTACTCGCCACATACAAAAGTTTGTACCCAAGGCCTGACTTCCACTAGTGAATCTGTTATGTGCCTGGAGGCTAATTAAAGTTTGAAGTAGTTTTGCATAGCGGAAATGGCACTGTTACACAGACGAGAAGTTTCGGAACAGCTGTGGTGTGTCCGGGAAGAATATATACGTCGGCACATGTACCTTCTTCCCGATAACATACAATTCTGCAATACCGCTTCAGATATAGACCTTTTCACTACTACTATTCAGCCCGCTGCTGAGTTAGACCTCCTCCAGTTACATGGAGGGTAATGATCGGGACCTACTGTGCGACGCTGGGTAGACACAGGGCACAGGGTTGGTAGGTTTTTCTTTCACTCGACCGTGCTGCCCCCTAGTTGTTCGAGCCATACCGGCTAGGGTCATCCATGCTGGGGGCGCCCACGGGGATAGGCCAGACGAAGAGCGGCACACAGTGGCGTGGTGATTCTCGGTTACGGGGACTCATCTGTTCATTTATATATATATAGTAGCTGTATTGTGCGCGCTACTAACTAAAATCAATATTTTTCATCAACCCCCGTTTTTGGTGCAATTTCGTAAAATCCTTTCGTAGCTGACCTCAACTCAGTGGATAAAATATTCGTACCAAATATCGTGATGATAGCTTTTGAGATATTTAAAGTGATTTTTTTATGATCCATTTATGTTTAACCGTTTATGTTTCAGAAGGCGAAAAGTCCACAGTTACGTTGCAACAGTAGGTCATAACATAGTCACCCTGGTGTGCACTTCGCTAAACTAGTTTGACTCGCGGCCGATCCGATTATCGGAGGGGCAGCCTCGGGGGCATCCAACGGATGACTATCTGGGGATTCGGGACTGAACAACTTTTTCACCTTACGTCAACGTGTGAAATCTTAACAAATAAATAACATTCAAATGTCTGTTTGTAATATCAAAATGTGCTGCTTTCTCACTCAATCTCAGTCGTTCTTCGTTTCTGTCTACAAATGACCCACCACTGAGTTGGGTCTCCTCCAAATCCAAGGAAGGAAATTAGCCTACAGTGCCACGTTGGCAAGACGGGTTTGCACAGAGTTTGTATCAAGTTTTCCTTCTCATACGGCGAGGTGATCTGCTTCTTGTGGTCCTTTAGTCGCCTCTTACGACACCCTCAGGATAGTTTGGCTTGGTGAAAAATTGTGTATTCTAAATCCATCACCTGGAGGGAAACCCACCTAGCACGCTACCCTCTCCAGACAGTTTCGTATAAAGTTTTGCTATAAATTCTTGCGGGTGGTTTTTCTATCTTGTCTTTTTCTTTAGTGGGACTTTTCGAGACCCTCGCTATGAAATACCATGAACCTATTCTAAGTGCGTCACCACACATACTTGTCTGTTGAATATAGAAGAAGAAAGAGTGCATTCCTGTTTAACACAGATAAAGAGGTATTTTCTGCGTTTGTTTTAAAATTGGCTAATAAAATATGTATTCAGCATCCACAGGAAACGACTCAAACATTTTTAGCGTGAGTACGTCAAAAAGGGCCACACTACGGCATGCTTCCATTTTCAAATGTAGATTGCATCGTGGTTGCTTCCATGTCGGTCTTGAAGTTAGTTTACTGCAGGTAGTCACTGTACTGTGTTTAGAAATTGTCACATCTCCTTGGAGTGCACTTTTGCTAAACTAGTTTGACCTGTGCAATCCGATTATCGGGGATGGGGACGATAGCCCTAGATAGACTACACATCTCGGGATTTGGATTATTGTCTTTATTTACTTATTCTTACTTCTCAGCCCATAAATGACCCATCGTTGAGTCAGCCCTCCTCCAAGTACATGGAGGGTAATTAGCCTGCTATGCCACGCTGGCCAGACGGTTTGGCATAGGGTTTCATTTCGTCCTGAGGGTGTCGCAAGAGCCGACAAAAGCAATTGATAATGCCGAGAATGTAGCCGCAAGAGAAGAAAAACTTGATACTAAACCCTATGCCAACCCGTCTGGCCAGCGTGACACAGTAGGCTAGTTACCCTCCATGTAGTTGGAGGAGACCAGACTCAGCAGTGGGTAGTTTGTGAGCTGAGTACTAGTAGATTGCCCTCTGCCCTCCGCGATCCATCCAGTATTCCACACATGGCTTCAACTAGGCTATGACCTCTTCGTATCACAAACGAGATTATTTTCCTTTTGAGTCTTAAAAAATCTCCCGCCATAATCCCTCCACCGCTTAACCCACCTGAACAATGTAATCCTTTGCTTTTGTGAGGCATCTCTTGGAGCTTAAGCATCTCCGTAAATAAAAAAAATGTGTCAGAAAATTTTTCCGTCAACGAGAATTTCTTTGAAGATGCGAAACGACCTCGCATTTACTGCGAGGACCTGATAACATCACCCCAAGCACCGGTTTGGTACAGGCACAGAAGCTTAACCTTACTTCAAGTAAATTCACTTGGAGTAAGTAAGCCATGGACGTATAAAAAAAGTCGGACGGAGTCTCGCTAACTAGAAACTGTGACATCATAGTCGGCCAGATCAGCTATATGTACAGGCCAGCACGCACACTTTCACACATTAGTCGGCCATTACGCGCGTGAACATCGATGCTTAAAGACGCAATATGCGGCGAAAAAATAAAAACTATAAATCATGTCTTGCGTGGTAAAATGGTGTAAAAACCGTAGTGACCGAAAGAAAAACAATCGAGGAATCACGTTTCATACGTAAATGAATAATTCAATCACTTATTTCCAGATTATATACATTAAAATCAATTTGTATTTGCTAGAACAAAACAATTAATTTTAAGTTCAGTGTTGCCAATATTCACGTGTGCAAATTAACCGAAATGTGGGCAATTTTTCGTTTATTATAAAAATCAATATTAAAAAAATATTATTATGGTTAATTATTTAATAGTTACTACTGGGTATTTTATTTTATATTCCTTTTGCTAGATTTTCTAAGGAAAATTAAGTATGGAGAAATGATTGAATTAAAATTACTTAGTAGAAATTGTAATGGTGAAAACGATTGGATTCCAAACAAATACAGTGTCATTTGCAGTATACATTTTGATGCGGATGACTTATAAACAACTAAAGGACTCCGGCGTGTTGTTACTTATGCAGTACCTTAAAAGGTAAATTAGCAATCTACCAAGACATGGATAATACAAAAAAAAATGAAACTATGCCGCTTTTTTTTTTCAAAATTTAAATGTTCATTGTAGCTATTGTGTCGGTATATAATAATAATAAATATCCTTGGACATTTCACACAACGCCATCTCGTCCCAAGCTAAGCAACTTAATGCTTGTTTTATGGTAACGAGATGGATGATAAACTACTTAATTTTTTTTTTATTGTAAATACTTACATATTATAGATAGAAAAACACCCATACCCGGGACAAATACTTGTAGGTCGTACAAATATTTCTTCCGTGCGGGGATCGAACCCGCGACATGCTGCGCAGCAGTCGATCGCTCAACCACTGCGCCAACCGTGTCGTCGAATCGTAAAAATATTCATACATTATTTTAATCCCCAGTGCTTTATTTTGTTTTAATATTTGTTTGAGTCAAGACACGTGGCAGAGGAATAAACTGTTACTGTACCATATATTACCAGTGCTTCTCAAGAGGTGCGCAATAAATTATAATTATAGTTAGGCAACATAAATATATTATCACAAAAAATTGTTTGGTAATGAAAGCATTTCTTTTAATTTAAAATCGTTTTCAACTCATCTCGAAATTAGAGGAAATTTCAAGAACCTCCCAAAGTAAAAGACATTATTATAAAAAAAAATCCTCAGCATTTAGGATGTTAAAGTTAAACATAACAATTTGGAACAATTTTTTTTAAATATTTTAACCATGTTTTTATTGCAAAATTTTGTGTATCTTGGCAACCCCAAAATTAACTCACACATACAGAGCTGCCGCCATTTTGGCGTCTCACTTTTGTCTTGGCCAGAGTTCCGTCCGCCTTTTTTTATACGTCCATGAAGTAAGCTAATATAAATTTTCACCACCCCATTCCATCCTGAGCCAATGGCAATGGAAATGACAGTAGCGGTAGTAACCTATTAAAATTATACAGTCAAAGTGATTGTATAAAATATTGCTCCTTCATATGCAGCCATTTGTAAGTTATTTAATACGGGTTTAAGAAAAAACATGTAACTTTAATACAATATAAAATACTTTATTTCAAGTATTAAAGAAGGCAGTTAAAGTATTTGTTAAAAAATTGTGAAAGAAATGTGTTACTTACTACTATGCTATTATTAAAATTAAAAAAGATATAAGAATCACGCGAGTGAAGCCTTGAGCAGCTGCTAGTATAATTTCAAAAAGATAGTATCTCTTGTTAAACCACCACCCGTCAAAACGAGACACCAACGTAGAAGCGCTGCCGGAAATACTCAGTGGGCTTATCTTATCTCCTACGTAATATAAAAAAATACAAGTTGTAAAGAAAACTCCATCTATATTCATAACGAAAAGGTCGAACGATATCATCCATCGATCGAGATAATAATATACAAAACGCGAAGTAGCACAAACGACAACGCGACTACGTGAAATATTGGCGAATCAGAGACATCAGCTTGCAAGGTGGTGAAGGATTTAGAATACATAGTGTCGCCAGTCCATTTCGTCCTGAGGGTGTCATAAGAGCCGACAAAGGCCAAAAACATAGTCGCAAGACAATGAAAACTTGATATGAATACCTATTGCGTGGCTATGCCACTACTGCTAGACTAAATTCCCTCCATAAATTTGGAGGAGGCCCGACTCAGTAGTGGGTCATTCATGGGCTGAAACGACGACAACGACATCCCTCATTTGTAACGTTGACCGTAAGAAGACAAATTTTGATGATGTAAATAGCGCACTCGTGCAAATATCACAGTGGTGCATAGTAAACAATTTATTATTGAATGCAGCTAAGACAAAATGTATTAGGTTTACTACCTCTAACTCAAAAAGTATCGATTCTAAATTGATATTAACTGATAAAAATTTGGAGAAGAATCTACAAAGTTTTTGGGCATTACTTTAGATTCCAAGTTACAATGGAGGCCCCACATTCATAAACTCCCTGATAAACTTAGTTCAGCAGCTTATGCTGTGAGACAGGTAAGACGGCTCACCGACGTGGATACCGCGAGACTTGTCTACTTTGGTTACTTCCATAGCGTCATGTCATATGGTATTTTGCTTTGGGGCCACGCCGCAGACAGTGAAACTGTATTTGTATTACAAAAGCGTGCTGTGCGTTCCATTTACAATCTAGGACCCAAGGAATCACTTAGAAATAAGTTTTGTGATATAGGAATTTTGACTGTGGCATCGCAGTTTATCCTTGCTAATATCTTATTTGTGAGGCAGAATATCAGTCACTATAAGACCAACTGTGATGTCACTACGTCCACTATCCGTACAAGAAACAAGCATAATTAAACTAGTGATACCTTACCTTACCACCGACTGCAAACACCCCATGGATCTTCACAATATTATGGAGAACGCAACCCGCTGCCTTGTATCAAACAGTCGGTGCTCAACCTTCCATAACATGGATCTACTAAGTATATCCTGTAGCAATTTGCTTGGTACAATACAACTAGGTTAAATAACAAGCGAATTTGAGTAATGCCAACAGAGCGCCGACCGTAATCCCGGGGCAAGCTACAATAGAAAAAGTTCTGTAAAAATGTCCGCTGCATGAAACATAACGTAAAGGAGAAATGCAGTTTTAAATGATTTGGCGTTTCCAATCAGGTTCGGAGAAAATTTCGGTGTAGGATTACTGGAGGTACAGAGTAGGTCTGTTTTAATCCCCTGGCCAAAAGAGGTGTTATAAAGGTTGACGGTGTATACTACTCAGCTCACAAACGACCCACTGCTGAGTCGGGCCTCCTCCCATTACAGGGAAGGCCATTAGCCTACTGTGCCACGCTGGCCAGATGGGTTGGCACAGGCTTTCGTTTTAAGTTTTCCTTCTCTTACGGCTAGGTTTTCGGCCTTGTCATTTCCTTTTGTCGCCTCTTACGACACCCTGGATGGAATGGGGTGGTGATACCATGTATTCTAAATCCGTCACGACACGGACCATCTGTTGTGTTTGAAGTAAATCTACCCAGCATAGTTTGAAGATGTACTGCTCCTTAATGCGTCAGATGTATTTTAAAGTGTGATTATAGCCCTGGATGGAATTCACGTTATGCACTTTTCTCATATTTGGATACTTCAGACGTAAAACTGAACATAATATTCTCTTCTAAATAAAATGGCCACCATGGCATCCTTCCGAAGCGCAATCATAAGAGTTATGATTCCCGCTTGCCGATTCACGGTCTCCACTCAAGAGCTCTGCTGCCCCAGCGGTTGTCGGTTCTCCTACAGATATTCAGTCACCACTTCAGTCTGCTTATTTTCAGAGCTATGTCGGTCACTTTGTTTCTCTTTTGGATAGTCTCATTACGGAGCCTTTCTCTCAGAGACACTCCAAGCATAGCTCGCTTCCATGGCACGACGTTTCTTTGCAGTCGAGATATTGCAAGCTCTCTCTCTCTCTCTCTCTCTCTCTCTCATTTGAGTTATAAGATCCCGATCAACTTCATGTGGGATTCTTATTTGCCTCAATAAAAATACTTTGTTTGATTAACTTCGTTTATTATTTCCACCAAAAATCTAATTATAAAATGAAAACTTCGTGCACTCTTCGTTCGCTGCTCAAACCATTCTCCCCGTCCCTTTCGCACCTCCCCCCATCCTTCACTCACGCTCGCGTTCCGTTTCACCCATCACCTTACGTTCCGTTCCTACATTCTCGGCTGTCCTGCGCCTGCATATCTGTCCCCAGATATAGCCTTCCCTCTTACACTTCCATTCATCTTCTCATCATTCAACATCAACATAGTAGGCATCTTATCACTAGTTATCACTACAGTTACAATCTTACATTAGCCAAGTAAAATCAACAATATAGCATTGCAAAGTACACATCTTAAATTAAGCAATAGAAATCTTACAATACGAGATCCGGTTTATACGCTCGGGTCCATCGTTACAAATAACCAATAAAAACAATTAACTGAGTGTCGGGATTTCTCACAGACATCTTTCATAAAAGAAAACCAAACAACAAAAAAAATACCTTTATTACTCGCAGTCCTCCTCCGGCCATCTCTTCATGAAGTCTGCCGCCGTAGCTGTCTTAATCGGGCCCTCTGTATCGTTATGAACCTTCTCTACGTCATAACGGTCGTTTCGCTTCACCTTGGTTATTTTATAGGGTCCAAGGAACTTAGGCTTAAGCTTCAGTCCCGGTCCGAACTGCGTTCTCTTAATTGCGACGAGGTCGCCGACCTCGTACTTAGAGCTCTCCTTCCTTTTCTTATTATAACTCTTCCTGTTTTCTTCTTGGATCTTCTGAATTTGTTCTTTGGCCTTCTGCCTTAGATTTTCTCTTTCCTCATCAAATTGAGATATGGTTTCCTGCTGCAATAAGGTAAGTATTTCTAGGTCCTCTTTACAGTTCATCTTGGTACCTGTCAACAGCTGGAATGGCGACGTATCTATGCTCCTCTGGTAAGTACTATTTACAGCTCTCTGTACGCGTCCCACATGCTTGTACCACATAGACTGGTCTTCAATGCATAACTTCGTTAGCATAGGAATCATAATGCGATGAATACGCTCAACCTGGCCGTTGCTCCTTGCTATACCAGTGGTAATCGTCACATGCTGGATTCCTTCATCTTTACAGTACTCCTGAAAAGCTCCACTTGTGAATGCTGTGCCTCTATCAGTAATGATTCGGGTAGGATTACCGAATGTCTGCTGCTGCAACTGAAGTTTGTTAATCACCTCTGCGCTGGACGTTGACTTGGTGGGGTAGAGCCACACAAACTTCGTGAATGCGTCCACAACTGTAAGTATGTGATTATAGAGTTTCCTTGTCTCTGTCAACGGTCCAATATGGTCCAAATGCAGTGTATGCAGTGGAGTCCCTTCTTTTACAATTGGATTCAAAAAGCCTTCTTGCTTGCCTTCCTTTCTGGTCGCTAATAGACATGGTATACAACCTGTAACCACTTCTTCGATTTTTTTATCCATGTTTCTTATGTAGTAATCCTTGCTTATGGCATCTTTCATCTTTCTCATAGCAAAATGGCCATTGCTATGTACTCGCTTGATAACTTCTTTCTCCATCACCTTAGGTACAACTAGTTGGCCTTGGTCTCCTTTGTACAATATGCCATTTTCTACATAAAAGTCATTGTACTGTCCATCTTTCGAAATCAGCTGTTTAATAGCATTTAGCTCTTCGTCTCTTTCTTGAGCTTGGCTTATCTTCTCGTGTAGGGTTACCATGGCCACATATGGAATCCTGCTAAGTGCATCTGCATGCAGCATCTTGGCGCCTGCTCGATGTTCAACTTCATAGTCATACTGGTCCAGTAGTAACACCCATCTAGCTACCTTCGGTGTCAAGTCTTTCTTTTTTAAGGTTAGCTCAAAAGCCTTACAGTCTGTCACAATTTTGAAATGCATACCATAAAGATAGTGGTGAAACTTCTTTACCGATTCCACAACAGCGAGTGCTTCAAGTTCATAACTTGAATATCGCCTTTCTGCTTCGCTTGTCCGTCTACTTCTGTAGTATACAGGGTGCAGTTGTCCATCTTGACTTTTCTGCATCAATATACCTGCTAACGCTTGGCTTGACGCATCGGTGTGCAGTTCTGTATACAACTTCGGGTTGAAAATCTTCAGTACTGGCTCACTAATCAACTTCTGCTTTAATATATTGAATGCTTCTTTCTCTTCGGGACCAAAAATAAACTTGGCATCTTTTTTCATCAGATCTGTTAACGGTTGTGCTATCTGCGCATAGTCTCTTATATACTTCCTAAAATATGATGTTAATCCGATGAAACTTTGAACCTGCTTGACATTGATGGGCTCGGGGTATCGTGCTACTGCTTCAACCTTCTCTGGACTTGGCTGTACCTGCCCCTCCGTTACCAGGTGACCTAGGTACTCAATCTCTCGGCATATCAGCTTGGCCTTCTTCCAGTTAATTTCAAGTCCATACTCCGCAGCCACTTCCAATACCCGTCGCAGTCTTAGTAGGGCATCTTGCTCCGTCTGAGCTGGAATGATAATGTCATCTATGAATACCATCATAACACCTTCTTGTATCAATTCTTTAAATATAATGGTGATGAATCTCATGAAATACTTCGGTGAGACAGATAATCCAAATGGGGCCTTAAGGAACTCCCATTGTCCATGATGCGTCACAAATGAGGTATATGGCACCGACTCCTTACTAATTCTCAAATGGAAAAACCCATTTTTGAGATCTAACACATTGAACACCTTCGCATCTTTCAACTTGTCAATTAAATCCTCTATCAGCGGTAAGGGAAATTCGTCTTTGACCATCTTCTTATTCAACAGTCTATAATCTACACAAACTCGGGTTGAACCATCTTTTTTCTTTACAAGCACTAACGGGCTAGTATATTCGGAAAAACTCACCTGTATTATTCCTTTCTGCAACCATTCATCTACCTGGTCTTCAACAGTCTTCTGCTCCACCAAGGAAAGTCTTCTTGGACGTTGTGCCACGGGGATATCATCCTTGAGTATGATTCTGAGCTCGATTGGCGCCTCCTTCGTTTGGACAGGTTCATATTCAGCCACCAGCCGCTCCACCTCTTCTTTGACACCCCTGTCACGGATGTGACTTGAAATATCAACCTCATTCACACAACAATTCACCCTCGCTAACCATTCCTCATCCTCAGGTAATATTGACACGGAACCCTCGCGCATAACCATGACTACCGTATTTAGAAATTCCTGGCCTAAGATTACTTTAAATGGCATACAGTTACTAGGTACAATATGAAAAATAACGTCGTTATAGCACTTATTGTCTATAGTTAAACTTTCGTAAAACTTGCCGCACGATCTTATTTTTGACATTCCGAGTCCTGATAACACCGCGTCGTCGTCGTCACACTTTTTTACCTTAAGTTCGTTGTACACGTCGCGATTGATAAGATTTATATCACTGCCTGTGTCTATCAAGGCTTCCACTTCAATTCCGCACAAATTGATGAATTTTATAGGCTTATTTAGCATTGTTTTCGTCGAATCTTCATCTTTGTTTACATCGTGTCGGCCGCTGTCGTCCGCCACCGCCATAGCGCAGTTGTCATTGGCCATGATGTAGTCGTCACCGCAGCGTGCCTCGCCATTGGCCATAATGATGTCGTCATCGCAGCGCGCCTCGCCATTGGTCGACCGTCCGAACATGGCCGACTGCCGTCGCGCTTCCGCCGTCGTTGTCTGCTTTGCCGACTGAGTCGCATGTTGTCTCGCTCGCTCTCCTGCGCCGCTTATGTGCATCTCTCGAAACTTCCGGGCCGCCGGATCTACGCCGCTAGCGCCGCCGTTTCTCTCGCTCGGACACTGAGATCCGATATGCCCGTACTCGTTACACCTAAAACATTTGATGCCTCTGGTACAATTTCCCGCCAAATGATTTTCTTCTCCACATTTGTAGCAGCGTTTTCGAATCGATGATGATGATGAATTATTATGCTTCGTATCTTTTTCTTGTTTAGGTCTTTCTTCTTTTTTCGATTTAGTCTTCATAATTTCATACAAACGGAGTTTGTCCTTGAGCACTGAATACGTAGTCGCCCCGTACAAAATAGATTTGTTTGTTTCGTAATCCTGGATACCGTCGATAATATATTGTATTGCCACGTAGTCTGTAAATTTGGCACGTCTACCCAGCTCCTTCATGACTAACATGTATTGGTAGTACGACTCATCTTTTCTCTTCTTACGACTCGACATCAGCTCGTGCATCTCCTTGGCGTTTATGGAATCCGGGAACTCTTATATTAATGCCGTCTTTAGGTCGTCGTACTTCTTAAAGGTTTTTTCGGATTGTAGCCATAATTTCGCCGTGCCCACCAGTGACCTTCGCGCCACCACGAGCTTCTGAGCCTCTGACCAACCGAATATTTCGGCATTATCAGCGATGTCTTCAGCCCACTTTGACGAAGAGTACGTTTTGTCGTCGCCGCTGAACTTCGTTATGTCCGTCATTAGGCTAATATTATGTGCAGCATTTTCGCCCGCCATCTTGGAGTCTTGCTTGCTCGATGACTCAAATTCTAACTCTAAGTCGAAAAAAACGTCTTCGTCCTGATCGTTCATACAGCTTACGATACTTCTTACTTCTTGATTCAGCTGGAGTAATGGAGAACAGCCTTCTTTATCACCGTTTAGCACCGCCGTCGTCTTTCGCCGGTGTTCTTTTTAGTGTTCGCGCGACCACGCCACGCCGTCGTAACTTCGTTTTTTCAATTATTGAGGCAAATCCCGCTTCGGACACCAAAATTGTGTGGGATTCTTATTTGCCTCAATAAAAATACTTTGTTTGATTAACTTCGTTTATTATTTCCACCAAAAATCTAATTATAAAATGAAAACTTCGTGCACTCTTCGTTCGCTGCTCAAACCATTCTCCCCGTCCCTTTCGCACCTCTCCCCATCCTTCACTCACGCTCGCGTTCCGTTTCACCCATCACCTTACGTTCCGTTCCTACATTCATATAGTCAGTTACATAGAGAAATTTTAAAATAGTGACAGCACAAAACTCCATTCCTTCATAACGAACCTTTGTAATATATGCTTCTATCGGGTCAACCCTAAAAGAAATATAAATATATAAAGTTGGTACCGAAACAAGGCCTCATCCAGACAGTTCTAAGTTCTGTTCAACACCAATAAAAACACAATGGTATCCCCAACTCTCTCCATTTCCTTCATCTCGGGACGCTTTTAAAGTAATATTTGCGGTTCAAAGTTTTCTAGAAACTTTTGTACGATGCAATTGCATGAATCGCGTTGCAAATTTCACTTTAAATGGATTATATATATTCGCCCTTCAACAGTGGTGCGAAGACGACAGTAATGCCTTGTTGGTCTAGGGGTTTGCTTTGGATCAACGGGGCCCGGTTCGATTCCGGGATCGGGCAAGTGTCTTGGTGTAAACCAGAAGCACCCGCTCGGGTCTGGGTGTCATTTGTGCTCGTGAATTTCATGTTTGTAAACTGGTCCCGCGATACAGGTTGTTTGTGGGACTCCGAAAACGCCTCTTCATATTTGTCCTTAAAAAGATATAGCTAATGACTTCCTGAGCGGCCTGTTGTTAATTATCACGCCAGTCACATGACTGAGACGAAAGGAATGGTTAAAAGAAGAGGCCGCGCTGACGAACAAAGCTTTGAGCACTCGAATGAAGAGTTTTAATCACTTTAACGTAGTGCGGGGACCATTCCGTTTGACGAGAATTTACATTTCGAATTTGACTGTCGACTGAGCTTGTCAAATTTTAATAATATTTTTTATATTCTTTAGGATTAAGTCGCGTTACCCATCATGCCTTGTTTGTCCAGAGCTCAGATGGGCTGCCTTTGCATCACGGGTTCGATTCCAGAAGCACTTGCTCTGAGTCTGCGAGTCACTCGTGAAATTCATGTTTGAAAATTCGGTTATAAGAAAAAGGAAAAGATTGTGCTAGGTGAATAAATGGAAATGAGTTAGCCACAATATCTAACCGCAAGAGAATTCATAGACGAGAAACAGAACAAGTACTTATTGTGATTGCTCCTTCTTACGTGTAAAGATAAATGTCATCTAATCACTAATGGCAAAGCATTCGAAATGTTGAAAATTAGATAATAGTAAAATAGAAGTACCTCAATTTAGGGCTCCAAATTGTATAACATTATAAAATTATGCAAAACAGTGAAAAAATGTAATCTTCAAATTGTGCTGTATTACAAACAAACACAAATGACACCCAGACTTCGAGCAAGTGCCTCTTGTTTCCACAAAGACACATGGCCGACCCTGCAATCGAACCCCTTGATCAACAATGACGTCACCACATAACACATAATTATACAAGCACATTAAACACCTTTTTTGCTAAACAATAAGACAAATTCCCGCGAAATCCAAGCAATTAATGGAGGCGTACATCACTAGTCGAAGCGCGAATACTTGGAGCGAAGCAATTTATTAGATTTTCATAGGGACTCGCTCTAACTTTTTGTTTGTGTCTTTGAGTTATATCGAGGACGTAATGATGTTAAGGTGGCTTTCAGCGCTTAGTAACAATGGTGTTGATCAACACGTCTGACTTACAACGGATAGTCTCCCCCAATTTCATGGTGGGAAATAAGATTAAAACACCACAATAGTTTTAAGCAGTTTTCTCTGTTTTGTAGCTAGTTTCATCTCGTCTGACATGCTGCCCATCACAGAGACGAACCTCTTCCAATTACGCGGAGGGAAATATTATTGATATGCCACGCACAGGACTTCGGTCCCTGTCCGCCTGTCGCTTTATATGACACCAGGACGTTATGCGGTGGTGACACTTTATATTCTTATCACGTCACCACGTTACAGTTATACGCTGACATTACAACAGCTTTGTTAAACTTCTAAATAATACAAAATCTTTATGAGCCAATAATAAGGAAAGTAAATAAAGCCTGATTGGCAATAAAGCGGATTAGAAGCTCCCGCGATCGAATCCCGACCCCGGGTTGATCGCGCCTGGAATAATAACAGCATATTGGGGCGTGTGTTTGTTCATAACAGCTTATATTGGTGACGTCACTAACCTAATTATCATCATATCTTCTCCTCGTGAAGGGAAATTGACTGGCATGCTGGCCAAATGAGCAGGAGTCTGTTATTAATACGGTGGTGGGGCTCTGCCGCTGACAAGAGCCTCATTAACCGAAGGCAACCGAGGGTGTGCTGCCCGTCGGGGTGCCATAGTAGACTGCGTTCTGGCGAATCTGCGGCCTCTCAAACCTTTGAGGGTATACCGCTGCGGTTTATTGGGTAGCTGGGTCGCGACCCACATAACCAGCGAAACCAATCAAGCATCTTTTGCGTAGATTACGTAGTTACCATTCACAGGAAAAAAAACAAGAGTGTTGACATCTTCGTAACAGTAAGTTCCATCAGATTGGTTAGATGTGCCGCCTTTGGATCAACGGGTCCCGGGTTCGATTCCGGGGTCGGGCAAGTGTCTTTGTGTAAACCAGAGGCACTGGCTCGGAGTCTGGGTGTATGTATTTACAAAAAAAAATGTATACAGTCTGTAACAAAAACCCTGTCCGATCCAATAAGGGCGTATTCCTGGTTCAACATACGTACTAGAAAAAATGGTTGAAAAAATGTAACTCATAAAAACCAAAAGATATTGATTTTTATATTTTTACCATCAATGCGAATTTTACCACTGAATATAGCAAATTTCCATAAGTTGACAACACTCCACCCGACGGAAAAGTCTTTTTATTTTTACCTATTTTTACTTCAAAGAACACCGCCCTACACTACCGCGTTGCAGGCACTCTTTCAACTAGCCGCCGACTCTTTGACGTCGCCGACTCGTTGCCTACCGGCGCGCTACTTGTTTCCAGTCTTTCGTGGAGATAGCTTTCGATTGAACGTCCGTACTTATCAAGCGCTATCATTTCGCGAACAATGTCGTATTCCAATCAGCGCCAATAGACCAGGTGTGACAGTTCCTTCGGAGCGTGCGTTCCAACGCCTGCATAACCGTGTGTTTATCATCCATCTCGTTACCATAACACAAGCATTAAGTTGCTTAAGTGTGAAATTTCCAAGGCTATTTTTTTTTATATTTATTTTTGACCCAGCAGATAGTGATTTCATGGATTCAGTATGTCACCATACCACCCTGAGGGTGTCGTAAGATGGACTTAAGGAACGCAAGAGACTGACCAGTCTTGCTAGCATAGCACAGTGGGCTTTCTCCATCCATGAACTTGGAGGAGGCCCGTCTCAGTAGTGGGTAATTTAGAGGTGGAAACAACGACTTAAAATGGCGGCAAAAGTATTTGTAAAATTATGAAATACTACGTATGTATGTAAATGTATATAAGGTTAGTGACCTCGCAGAACCCGTATCCCCGAAGGATCGTGTTTACCAAGGCGAATGTACCCTAATAGGATTTCACGAGTATACGCCCCGATACTGTCCGGACTTTTGCTACGCAACACCCTACCAGCGACGACAGAACTTTGCTTATTTTCGTTTACCGTTTGGGTGGAGGTCAGGCTCACCTCCTGATGGTAAACAGCTACGTCGCCTATAAACCAAACGACCTTCTTAATACGATCGTTGCTTTAAGCTCCAAAGACAATTTCCTAAGCTACACTATTCACTTACTATCAGGACAATCTACATGACCTTATAAAACCTTACCTGAAGTGATGTTCTTTAACTTAACTGAAGAAACTTACCTGAAAATAAAGATTACATTATTATGAAAAAGCATCTTCTAAATAAGATTTTCTTCTACGTCATATTATTGAGATTGGCTGTCGGCTGCCGATAAAAGGAAATGCCAAGGCCGATAACCTAGCCGCAAGAGAAGGAAAATTTGCAAGAGAAGGCACAGTAGACTCGTTTCCCTCCATGTATTTGGAGGAGGCCTGACTGGAGTAGTATGTCCTGAAATGATGACGGACTAGCCGCTAGGCTACGCTATAAAAGGGAAACTTGTGTTTTCTTACTTTTTTATTTTTTAATGTATTATAAGTATAAATGTGTAACCGCCGTAGTTTGCGCGAGTACCGATTGTTTGATCAGGCATCATGTCGGACAAACGCGGGTAAGCGTGCACCCCTTTGGCGTCTCACGCAAATTTATAATGAACACTTCATAGATATAGACAAATTTATGCTCAATAAAATACTTTTAGAAGTAAAGTTATTAATGTACTGAACAACTTAGATGTATCTTTTGATAACTAACTAGCTTTTTTATTATTGTTCTCTCCTTTTTTCCTTTTTTTTGTGTTGATTTGTAACGTTATAAATGTTACCTAGATTGTAAGTAGTAACTGGCTCATCTAGTCCTCATCATAGCATAGACACCTCTTTGTTAATATGTGGAAAATGTTGTTGTTATTACATTGTTTTTTTTTATGTAACATATTGATAAGCCCTTTATGTAATGTAATATCGTTTTTTTTCCCAAATAAAATAAAATATAAGCCTATTTTAATATCTTTACCGAAAGCTTAAAAGAAAGCAATACAAATACACACCACAACGTTAAAAGCTACATCACGTCTTAACGTTCGTGGATCCACAAATTAAAGTGATTAAAACTGGATAAAGCCGCTTAGTAGTGGTTAAAACCGCATTACGGATCCAATGTTAAGTAGGTGGCCAACTTTAGGGTACAAGCTTTGGTTAAAGCTCGAACCAGAAGCTTGAATTATTATGTTTCTCGTGTGATATACGATTTCATAATTCGTAGTGGCATTCTTATCTTGTGGAAGTCATAGAGCTACGAATATATTTTTGGTCGGGTCTATTTCTACTATAGAGAGCATCTCTAGTGGCCAGCTAGGGTCCCAAGCCTGCTGATTCAATCAAAATTAAAATATTTTTAATCGAATTAAATCAAGAATGCCTATAACACAAAAATAAAAAATAATCAATCATTTAGTCTTTACCACCGATTCGGAATGCCATACAGAAAGAGCCGGCCGAAACTCCACGGTTGCTCTTTTAAATAAAAGAGTTACAATGATGGCGGTACAAACAAGTCTGATAGAATCGTATAGAACAGAAATCAAAATGCCGTGCCTTTGAGACATGTGTCATGCTTGTGAACAGTTGCCGTTGCAGGGGGTCGGTTGGCTCGGGCATTAACACGTTACTATTATTGACAAGATGTTGCTGCTGGTCCTTGATTGATGCCGTCGTCACAAGCAACACATACAAACAAATTGGCATTTCGCTCGAATGGAGGGTTTTAAAGTGAACGAACATGGAATGATTCGCAGTGATGTTGGGCGCCGGTGTGCAACGGCCTTTATGAATATCGAAGTGTAATCAGTGTGATCATACATATATAACATTAATCAAATCGGCCTATACTTTCTCGAGTTTTTTTGTCACTAACAAACGTCAATTTACTTTTAAATATTATGTAAATAAAATAATGTAACATTTAAAAAAAGTCCGCGATATACGGCTGCGGTGACGCCAAATGTTTGTTGGATTAAAAACCAATAAAATAAAAGTAAGGTAGCCAACATTGAAGTATTGGAAGTGGGCTGAATTGGTAGTTGGTACAAACATTTTTTTTTCTTCGGAAATCCTCAGGTATACCCGGCCGTTAGGGTCTGACCGGGCTATGTGGGACTCCGAGCCACGTGGAGAAGGTAGGTTGCGCCCCAACCTACCCACTAAAACTGACGGCGATCGTCGACTGCCTGTACTAAGGCCACGGGTTTTAATTCCCCATTGGAGGAGCATGCTCCGCGACCCTGGGGGCCTTAGCCCGCCTCGTTTAGTTGGTACAATCCGGTTTATTTTTCTTTTTGTTACTAGGTTGGCGCGGCCAAGGCTAGGCGAGCATTTACCGTCGCCTGTGGGCGTTTGTACTACTGGATGCCCCACTGACGTGTCTCACACCCTGGACAAAGCAAAAGCATGAAGTTCGTTCCCCAGTCGGGTGGCTCCATTAGAGCCGATGATAAATTGACTTTTTCAACCCAATTTCTCTCATTTCACTTCGCGGATCTTTAATATTTTGAAATTTCCGACCTAGTCCAATTGGATATTTTTTTTCGAGTAATTATCTAGTCTATTATGTGATTATTATTTTTTGTTAGCTGCCATAATGCAAAAACAAAATACATAGTAAAATTACCTAACGCCACACAAATTGCGGCTAAACGCAAGCGTGCCACCAATTAAAAAAAAACAAACAAACATTTCCTTTGACACCAGCGCCAGCGGTTTTTTGCAAGCTCCGCACACAACGTGACTGGAATAAATGGAATAAAACTTAGTCAGTACAAACCTTTATTTATTACAGCGTGGTGCAATTTTTTGTATATTGGAGCAAATATTGTTACATGGTCATTTATTTTTGTTTGTTATTATTATCGGTATCGTACACAAGATCTTATTCGAAATGAAGAAAAGAAATAAAATCACAACCTTATTTCATAAGTTAGCTTAAGTATTTATCGCCTCTTTTTGTAACAAAGACAGAAATTAAAAAGATTTGTGAAAGTAAGCTCACGCAATAGTCAAATGATATTACAAATACACACATTTCAATTTTATTTTCATTCTACTGCACAATTCAAAAAGCAGATTAATAATATATTATCTAAGGCTAAATTTAATTAACTTTTAACAAATGTAAGTAACCCTTTAGACTATTTTCATTCCCTTATGGTTTACTATTGTTGATTATATAGTATAAGTCATCTTTAGTTGTAAGTAATGTAGCAATCACATGTCGTCACTATCACTACATAGTATAAAACAAAGTCGCATTCTTCTGTCCGTCCCTATGTATGCATAAATCTTTAAAACTACGCAACGGATTTTGAAGCGGTTTTTTTTAATAGATAGAGTGATTCAAGTGGACGGTTTATATGTATAACCCACCCCCGCTTTGCACGGGCGAAGCCGGGGCGGGCCACTAGTATAGTATAAGTCATCTTTAGTTGTAAGTAATGTAGCAATCACATGTCGTCGTTTCATTTAATATGTGGATAATGTTGTTGGCCGTACGATAACGTAATATTATGACTTGTTCTTTATACTAGACAAATACATATTGTACGATGCTGTTTTTTATCCCAAATAAAGTAAAAAAAAAAAAAAAACATTTATGGATAACATAGCGATGGCGCGTTTCAATTCAAATTTCAAATTACATGGCCACTTCAATTGCCTAGCGATCATGGCATTACCAAAGTAAGTGAGCAATGAATGGCTCCAGAGGATAATTTCACGCCACTTAGTTGAAATTGGTATGGAGGGTGGGCTAATGGTTTATACGTACTAAGTTGTTTTGATTATTCAGTTCTACTGGTATCTGTGATAAAGGTGTTTTTGATGGTGCGATTTTGAAGAAGTATACTACAACATTTGTTCCATTTGTTACTTTAGTCACCTCGTATTATTAGGGCCAGTATGGAAAAGATAGGATACATACGTTAATGCCAACACAATTGTAAAATAAAATTTCAGCAAAAAAATAAGCAACCTTTATTTTCAAAACAAAAAGAATTGAAATGTATAAATAATATTATTTTTTGCCGGAATCAGTACCACGGGGCAATTTACAAATATTGAATTCACGAAACTGCTCAGACAAGTTAGCAGAAAGTCATTTGTAGTTTAGAAATGACAACAGTATCAGCTCGTTTATAATATTCGTTTCGACGTAGTGGGGATGTTCCTCGATACGATGAGCTGTTGCGTGTGCCCCGGTAATCGAGTGGAGGTCCCGTGGGAACGGAGGCAGCTGCCCAAGATCAGTTGTCTCATGTGAAACACATACGACGAAAATAACAAGAAATTTGTCTTACAAGTTTTTTTTGTATGGAACTTGATGTACGGTGTTGTTAAATAAGAATTACCTAGCTACGTGTGTAACGGAATCGAACTGGAGCTTAAGCAACTTTCGCTCTGCTGGTCTTAGATGGGTGTCCACCATGTCCATAATTTGTGTCTGACTTCCTGCGTACTACGGACGGTGCGTACATCTGTCGATCATTTCTACCTCATTTACTCATAGTTACTAGCGTGAAACTTCACAGCTGGTCTAAGCATGTACTACTTGTTCCATCCTGTTGGTGTCGTATGAAATGCCTTAAGGAACGAGGGTTGTCTGTCTAGCATCTAAATGGTGTGGAACAGTAGGTTAATTTCCCTCTTTGGAATTGGAGGAGGCCCGACTCAGTAGATGGTCATGCATGGGCAGAGATGATGATCTGTGGTTTGGAGATATCTTTATCCAATTCCATATTCTACTTTTTCAAGCAATTCTTCCTTCAATAATGCATAGCAGTAGAATATTATTTATCCCTTTACGTCAAGATAGGGTAACAAAAACCTTAAGTACACCCGAAGTGAGGTCAGAAAGCCTTCGGAAAGGAGCACTTTTTGGTGTAAATGTTTTTCTATCTCGAAGTACGGGGAAGAAGACGTAAAATTATCTGGTCCGTATTTATTTGCAAGTCACTCGTTAAAGAACCTTATGTTCACAGACATAACAACTATTCTAGAACCAACGGTAACTACCACCGATAAATTAAGCGTCTACAAATAGCCTAGTTTGAATAAAACGTTTTATCAAGCCTCTTGGCAGAATAGCCAATCAAAAAGTCGCTAACAGTGCCGGGGGAAGATTTTCAAAAAAGATAATTCAAACTCAATAGCGCGGAGTACGAATGAAAAGAACGAATGAACGATAATCGATTTCATTCGCAGCGCTGATCGACTACCTCCACAGTCGATAAACTTTGCGTTCCAACTGCTACATGATAATATAATACGAAGCAAACTATAGTTAACTTTTGTTCGTAAGAAGATGAAGATTCCTTCACTTTTGTCAGCCCTCAGGTTGGCATGGGGTAATGACACTATTTACTCTAAATCCGTCACGACACAGATAATGTTATCTTTATAACTAGAAAAATCAGGTTAGTATATTTATATGGCAAAATATCGGTTCAGGACTAACAGTTCATATTTCTTCTAGTTCAGTTCTAATTCATATTTGTAAGTCGTGATTGTAAGAAACACTCCCTCAAACTTCGTTTGGCCTCGCCCATGGAAAAGTACCTTAATGCCGTCTATATGAGAGCCATGAAGTCGTTCACAGAATAGCAAAAGTTTCGTGATATGTTTATAAGTGTACATCGTGAGGCGTTTGTGAGGTCGCAGTAAAAAATAAGCACCTCATTTTGCCTCTATAATAATACTGATATTTGTCGTACAAGATTTTGCTTTTCAATCAATAAAAGAAAAAATCTGCTACCTGCTTATTTCATTTAACAAGCAGCCCGCCCCGGGTTGGCAGATGTACTTCGTAAAATATACAAAAGTCTTTAATCTTTATTCTGATGTATAAACTACATTATTTTAAAGTTTCATCAGAATCGATTCAGCAGATTTTGCGTCAAATGTCAGCAGTATTTAATCATGATTTAGAACGGCATGGCAAGAAAGAAAGCAACCCGCAACCACTGCCATGAGTCTTCAAGTGAGCTTCATAACTCACGCATCAATAATATGTATACCAATTACAGAATTAAAACCATAACGCGTTTGAATTCTCATAAGTATTTACTAAGCACATATATTGCGGTACATTACATAAGTATTAAAAATAAGAAATAACTCTCACTGCACTGATCTCAAATATAAACGTGATAAGTTAAGTCATTTATGTAGAGGTTTAGCAATATTAATGACCCACCATTATTGAGTCAAAATCATAACTCATTTAATCAAGTTGGCTCAATGGAGCTGTTTTGACAAGTCAAAACACCAAATAAAATTGAAAATTGTTTATTTACCATCTACCACCGGTTCGGAACGCAGCTCTACAGAGAAGAGCCGGGAAAAAACACTGTAGTTGCCCTTTAGATCGACATTTTTAAGTACAAGTCTGGATATAAGACAGATTTGTGAGAGCAAACTCGCGCAATAGACGCAAAGGGCCAAACATCAGCCACATCTAGTCGACAATAGTAACCTTCTAATGCCCGAGCCAACCGACGCCCAGCAACGGCGCCTGAGTGAGAAAGGAGATAGAGGAAGAAACCGAAGTTTATAAGTACCATTTTTGACACAGAATATGACGACTAGCTAACATATCATGTTCAATAATAATCTCCGCTCTTCGAGTCGTGGCTTCTCCATGCTAGTTGTACATTCCCCCTTTTTACGCACTGGGTGCAGCCTTCCCATACCCCACCCGAAGGTGACCCTACATCTACATAAAACCTCCATGTCCGTCCGTTGTCATCGATCAATTACGGAAAAGTGTCGGCCGCTCCTTCGCAAGTTCAATTCCATTACCTCCCAGCACTGGGGCCCCATACCCGCCACTAAATTCGCTATAGCTCAGCTCCATTCATTTTAGCAATATCGCAAATAGTCTTATATATGAACTGATATAATATTAACTTTTTGATCTTTCTATTTTAGCTCGTTTTAATTGGTGAGTCCTTCAACAACCATTGCAGAGCTTAGTCTTGAAGCAGCCCACCACGTATACCCATGCTGGCTTGATTCGTCTGACTGGGACGTTTTATGTTATGCTGGAAGTATATTTTATTGTGTCAAATCAAATCAAAACTCATTTAATCAAGTCAAACAATATAATAAAATTTAAAATTTACCATTTAAAATTAATTATTTATCATCTACCACTGGTTCGGAATCCCCCTCTACAGAGAAGAGCCGGCAAGAAACTTTGTAGTTGCTCATTTAGATCGCCATTCTTATGTACAAGGTCAGAATATGACAGATTTGTGAGAGCAAACTTGCGCAATAGTTGCAAAGGGCCAAACATCAACCAGATCTAGTCAACAATATAAAATAAAAATAAAATAGCCTTTACTGCTGTTTTTTTTTTCATTCAAGTCTTTCCATTCAATTCTAGTCAACAATAGTAACCTTCTAATGCCCGAGTCAACCGATCCCCAGCAATGGCACCTGTTCACAAGCATGACGCATGCGGCAGCAATCGGTCACCTCAACCATATTGCAGGGAAGAGAACGACCCGCCGCACGACGCCACCACTGCCATGAGTCTTAAAGTGAGCAGTATATGTATGTCCTCCGAGATCTCTACCAATAATGAACCGATGTCGATATTTGATTCGACTGTGTGAGTCGTATCGGCACAGGTTAAATAATAACGTTTTAAAATTACAGAAACCATTTCTAGTCAGTGTTAACCTAAATATGGGTTCGTGGCTAATGGATTACGTGGAAGCGCGGTGGCTCCAACTATATTGGATTGATAGGTAAATAACGACTAGGTATTAGACTGGTAATATACGAGCTAGTGGTGACATAATAAAATATATTCTGTCACCAACCCATTACAAAAAAGACATGGCTGGAGGAATTATTAAAGCAAAATATCTAGAAGGATTAACACGAAGAATTTAGTATTTATTAGATCAGGTTTCCTTTATCAAAATTCAGAAGGCCTGACCCTCATCATCATTGCCGCACTTGAGGAGTCTGCCTTTCCCCATTTTCATGAAAGGAAGCCAGCTGAACCGCCGACCAGCTTTCTGAACCGGGGTTACCCCTATATTATCGAGTCCAACCAAATGTTTTGTTGTTTTCTCACGATATTTTAGGGATGGAACGGAAGAGTTATTAATTGTTGTCTAGGAAATAAAATAAATCAACTTAGTAAAAGCCCTATTTAGTAACAAGCCTCGAAACATCATTTTTAACAGCCACTACCCCCTTATTACCAAACAGGGACAATATAAAAAGTTATCACTAAAAAGCATTTCACACGATTGAATTGAAATCCTGATGATCCGGGCGGTTGAAGTCCCCTCAACGTCGATAGGGTGGGCGTTGAACAGAAAAAAGGCGGCAATTGTCCAACGACGCGGATAATGACTAGCGGGACTTACGCGGCTATTTTGGGAGCCTACCGGTAATGGCAAGTGGTTTGATTTCGACCTGTTGAGGGCACTTGGGATAACAAGAGGCTCTTGCTAGGCCGTTAAACAACTGGATTAAGGTACCAACACTGATAATTCAAACACTGATAATAATCAGAAAAAAATGGATTTTGAATAGATAAATAAAACAAGTCTCAACGTTTCAAATGCTTTGAAGCAGTCGTGGTCACGGGATAGACAAGATGACGGTTTTCTTTTAAAATTACAAAAAAAAAACCTTTACATCTACCGCTTATAATTTTGTTTTATTGATAACGTTCCCTGTTCCGCAAAAATCGCTCAGGCATACTATAAATAAATAAATATAAATAAATATCCTTGGACATTTCACACAACGCCATCTCGTCCCAAGTTAAGCAACTTAATGCTTGTGTTATGGTAACGAGATGGATGATAAACTACTTATATACGTTTTTTTTTTGTAAATACATACATATTATAGATAGAAATGACACCCAGACTCCGAGCCAGTGCCTCTGGTTTAGACAAAGACACTGGCCCGACCCCGGAATCGAACCCGGGACCCGTTGATCCAAAGGCGGCACATCTGACCACTAGACCAACGAGGCAGTCATTATATCATTATCATTATACTATATTTGTTTTCTTTTTTATTAGTAACTAAATGACTAAACCGCCCTATAGTTCGTTCGCGCAGTGCAGTGAGTCATCAGCGCAACTGCTGGGTAAAGGACAAAAATAACAGATCTCTGTGGGCTTGGATTTCTAATTAGGAACGGTTTGACTGGTTAGGGGGCGTGGCTGGGCCGGCGCACAATGATGCCACAACATTCTTATTGCGAACGAAATATACATGTCCATCTGCCGCGGGGCTCCCTATAACCCGACTTTCAGACCCAATATTTCCTAGACCCTGAGCTAAAATCTTTGGCTAAGACACACTCAAGCATGACCCCAGAATAGCTCTGGACTTACGCCACTGCAAGAGTGTGCAGTCTTAAGAAACCTAAACCAATAAGACCTCAAATGATTCCGTCATGTATATTAGTCAAGCCGCCACCAGGTTGAAGCTGTACGGTGCAAAATATTAAACACTTGTATGTAGGTATTAAACACATTCCTGACATGTTGCAATATTACTACATGCGCAGTTATACGCCTCAAGGCAGTACTATGTATATAACTAACTACTATAACATGTTTGTTATGATGGACATGGTTCTCCTGCGATATTTGGGCCCAAATCACAATGGAACGGTCAACATGTTTGTCTCAATGCCAGCTTTAATATTGTCTCAAATTCATTCAAATTTTTTATGGATTAGATTGAAGACAGTAGTTAAGTTGTTTTTTTTTACTAGTTTTAGACATTGTATATAATATTTTATTACATTTATTAATAAATTGTTATATTTAAAGTAAGACAGTAGTTAGTTATTTAAAATTTAATTTCAAATATTTCATTTTGCCTAGGTCGCAATGGACATTTACAAATTGTCTACATATTATTTATAACATTTTCATATTATTTATAGCTTTCCTATCATCTGTATTTGGTACTGAAAAATTGGTAAAGAACATTTTAGGTCGTTCTTTAAATAAGTTTGAAGTACCATTTACCCAGGAAGCATTGCAGACATGGAAAATAGCTTGCCCCAATTCCCAATTACCCGCATTTCCAAGCTCTCAAAGACAGTGGGATGCGCCGCTCTGCAGTTTGGTACGGAACAGTCTCTTAAATTCGTACACCAATTCTGCAGATCGAGCTCGCCTACTGGCTGTGGGAGAATGGGAGGCAGGTCTTTGGCTCAAAGCCATTCCTTCTCCAAATGTTGGGACATTACTAGATAACAACACTTTCCGCCTTGCCACCAGTCTCCGCTTAGGGATACAATGTATTGCCCCTCATCGCTGTCGCTGCGGTAATAATGTCGATCTTTTGGGACATCATGCCTTATCCTGCTGCAGAAGTGCTGGCCGTATACCCCGCCATGCCAGTATTAATGAAATCATTCGTCGGGCCCTTGTTAGCGTTGGTGTACCAGCCGCTTTGAAACCTAATGGTTTGGTGCGCAGCGATGGCAAGAGACTAAATTAACTTATCAAATAAAGTCCAACGTGGAATAATGTAAAAAAAAAAAAAAATAAAAAAAAAAAAAAAAATTACATTTATAAAATACAATATTCATCCGTTTACTACCAGTTCTAAAAGCGACCGCTGCTGAGATTTACACCCTAGGGTAAAAGTATTGTTATGTAAATATGTGTGTACTATTTTAGGTTATTAAAAAAAAATTTAAAACTGTCTGAATTCTTTCTATCTTTCTTTCTCTTGTTCTTTTCGCTAAGTTGTGTGCATCTACCGTCTACTACCTCTCTGCATCACCCAAAGGTTGGCTGGTAGATAATGCCTAATGGCATTAAGTCCGCCTATGTATCGTTACATGAAGCATATAAATAAATAAATAAATAAAAATAAAACCACCCTTCGGCTGGAGGTCCTTCATTAGCTTGGGAGCTGCAATCTGGGCTAGTCCGTTATACGAGGGTGAATCAAAAAATTCTTGGAATCAATATTAAAAAATGCAAATATTTAAATAATAATATTTTATTTTTCTACATAATCTCCCTCCAATGCAATGCATTTAGAATAACGCGTTTCTAACTTCCTTATTCCTTGTGAAAAAAAAATATTTTCTTGACTCTCGAAAAAGTCCTCTACGGCAGCTATAACCGCGTCATTATCGTGAAATTTTGTTCCACGAATTTCCTCTTTTAATTTTGGAAATAAGTGAAAATCACTTGGGGCTAAGTCCGGAGAATATGGTGGGTGGTCAAGGAGATTGAAGCCAGCACAGCGGATTGCGTTGAGCGCAACTTCCGATCGATGGGCAGGAGCGTTATCTTGAAGGAACAACACGCCCAACGACAGTTTTCCACGACGTTTTTCTTTAATCGCTTCACGCACTTTCGGGATTAAATTTGCATAATAGGGTCCAGTTATCGTCTGGCCTTTTGGCATGTAATCAATAAAAAGGATTCCTTCACTATCCCAGAACACAGAGGCCATAACTTTGCCAGCGGAAGGAGCAACTCGAAATTTCTTAATGGATGGAGAGGATGGTCGTTTCCAAGACATGCTTTGTCTTTTAGTTTCAGGATCAAAATGGTGGACCCACGTTTCATCCATGGTGACAAGACGACGGCAAAAATTATCCGAATCACGCTGGAACATTTCGAGATTACGCTTGGAAATTTCCAAACGTCGCTTTTTGTTTTCGTCGGTTAACATTCGTGGCACCCATCTTGCAGACACTTTTTTGAACCCCAGTGAATCAATTAAAATGGATTGAACGCTACCAAAAGATATCTTTAGGATCTCAGCTATATGTTTTATAGTCATTCTTCTGTCTTCCAAAACCAGATTCTCAACCTTTTTGACATTTTCTTCTGTAACGGAGGTTGAAGGCCGCCCAGAACGCGGGTCATCTTTACAGCTTGATCTACCTCTTTTAAATTCAGCCACCCAGTACGCAACCGTAGAATAGGGTACAGCATCACCCCCTAATGTCTGCTGAATGTCCAAAAAAATTTCCTTCGTAGACATTTTTTTCAAACTGAGATATTTTATCACCGCACGTAACTCACTTTTATCCATAATTTTGACTTTTTAGCAACTCGTTGCACAAAAAAAATTATTACATGCGAACGAACTGACAAAAACAAGTGACAGTCTGCATAAATATAGTGTGATAGACACTCTTTAATTTGAATATCGAACTTGATCCAAAAAGGTTTCATATATATGCACTTCTAAGAACTTTTTGATTCACCCGAGTATGTTATCTCTCTCAAAAGTCCTCGCTTATGTAATCCCTATCTTCGTCAGCATTGGGTTAAGACATGCAAACTCCAAGTACGTGTTGTGAATTTAGCCAACTGTCAACAATCTGCCTACTGGCCAGATAGGTTGGCACCAGTCTTGAATCGAACTAAGGATCCGTCTCTTGCAGCTAGGTTGTTTGCTTCTTCCATTCCTTTAGTTTCTTAAGACAACCTCAGTGTCAGATGGGTAAAAGACAACATACGAGAATACAATTCTTTAATCCAGCACCAGCGGACATCGACTTCTACTATACATATATATTTTTTATACAACTTCAGTATCCAAGGCTTTCGAACGTTAAAACATGTAAATATGTGCCAAATAAAATCTGAATAATTCATGCGCATCGAGCAATGTACTTGAAACAATCCTCATTTCACATTCTGAATCAATTGAGATCATTTTGCAATGCTAAAATAATACGCCAACGAATTCTCTTTACAACGATCAAATGATTCAATAACCTAAATCGAACAATTCGGAGAACACCCGACACAAATGGAGCAATGGCACTTTATTAAGTTCAAGTCAAATTCAAATCGTTAATTTTGCATAGCACATACTTAGCACGGATCGGGACTACTGCTGAGAAGATCTGGCAAGAAGCTCAGAGGGCTTGTCATTTATTGTTTACAATTTAATATAGTTATAATAACATAGATAATTCTAAGTCTTGCCTTTTTATGCCAATTCTAGGAGACACTTTTGAAACAAAACCAGATCTAAGTTGAATTATCTGGTCTGAAGCTATACAACCAAACAGGGACGTCTATTTTAAGGAAGCTATAGCGAAGCACTGTGGTCACTGATTTTGAATACATAATGTCACCAGCCTTCATTCCGTCCTGAGGGTGTCGTAAGAGCCGACAAAACGACACTGGTTTAAAACAGGTACGAATGTACCCCAGGATGTTAATAAAAAAACGCGCGCGATTACGCGTGCGTAACGACAAGCTGAAACAACAACCGTAAGATTATTTAGATTGGCGATTTTTGTGAACTCTTAGGCCTGCTGAAATTGAATGGAGGCGAGGCACAGCGAGTTTCATTATGCTCCCGCGACCTTCCCTGGCAGAGGATTGCGCCGAGCTAATATTATTGTTTATTCTGACTCGGAGGCTGTTTGCTTAGCATCATTATCATGGCCCCTCCACTGCTTGGTTCAGTAGCGAAGGGGTCGACAAATACCTAGACGTCTATCTAGAATCGTCCTATGTCACATCATTTGTCCTTCAAATGTATTTATTTGTGAAACATAGGTATACAGGGTGGTCAAAAAGTCGTGGATCAAACGAAACCAGCGGTTAGATAGGGCCATCAGCAGCAAAAAAATGTTCTACGGGAGGTCCTTAGGGTCAACCCCTGCAGAGTTACAATTGATTTTGTGTTTTTATGAGAAATTTTATGTTTTTTACTAAAACTTGATAAAATTCGTAAAAATCTACACCCTGTATCTTTTTTATAATTTCCACTAGATTGGTACTGATGAGTCCTTACGTTAGACATGCTATTTATGGTAGTTTATTGGGTGTGTTGAAGATAATATTAAGTTTTACGAAAGCAATAATTCTTAAATCAAAACTTGTTATTTACTTCGTACCTCACTGTGAAAAAAAAATACTCTACAGAAAAGTGCCCCTGTATCACAATTTTTGGCGCATTTAATAGGGATTCTAAAAAGGTATTACACACGGCTATGCGTGCACTGTTTAAAAATCAACTAAACTTGTAATTCGTAAAATCCAGAATGCCCCAAAAACAAAAGAAGGCACAGAAAGCGTAGGCCATGGCATTCCATTTTTAAATTTGTTATCGGCCAGCATTATACATACCACATACACATGTCTTAGTCCAGCCATGGACCCAGCTCAGTAGTGGGTTATGTAGGAGCTGCGACGATGATGATGATATAGTTCGTCGAATCCTCCTAATAAGTCATACTGAAGACTTGCCGAGTGGGGTCCGACGATTCATTTTTCAAGAGTATTAGTGTCAGAGATAACTGCGAATAATTGCCGCTGGGGTGGACAACTGCTGACAAATGCCCCCGACTGCCGCAGAATTCAGATTTCATCTCGAAATATCAAAAAGTCTGCGTTCATTTTTCAGTCAACAATATCTGTGCAGTCACATTGAAACTACATTTGTTTTTTTTTTCACAGAAATGATATGTATTGTATTCTTGATCCCATTCGTAATCGTCACCATTTCAAATGATTTCAACTACCAGTATACTTGCCAGGTATATACTACGTGTACGCCCAAATTGCTATTTGTACTACTTCGGCTATTTTCGTAAATCCGAAGATTACCGAAGCGAAGCAGCAAATCGCACGGCAGTAAATCTGCCACTCGGCCAAATCCGGCACATATCGGCTAACGATCTCGATTACGAAGCGATTTCAATATATTTACGAGCTAATGCTATCTCAGAGATTTACTGCGGTTAAATTTAAACGATCACTTATTTAGAGAAGCGTCTTCAAGACCCAGAAAAAATATCATCATCTTTTTCTTATCGAAGTAACAGCTTATCACACAAGTGGTCAGCAGGTTAAGCAACTTCCGGCTCGGCCAATTATTGGATGGGTGTCTATTTATTAATACGCTTTTATTAGCTTCAGACGTATGTAAATTAAAAAATACGCTTTTACAGAATTCAAACTAAATAAATTTTAATAAATTTTTAAATAAATTAAAAAATAGTGTCAGAAAAAAATATTTATTCCTAAAAAAAAGCGTGGTTGTAAAAAAATTTGTAAAAAAATTGTTTTAGTTTTTCTAAACAATTATTTTTATTTATTAAAAGAAATGGGTATCAATCATTTTACATTATAACATTTGGCTTCGTCTGTGCTTAAAACCTGTCACAAATTGGAAAAAGACGATACCACTTTCATCGGTAGGATGATCATGATTAGGCACATGGACAATCCCTCGGGGGGTCTACTCGTATAATAGAAGGAAGTGATCAAGACAGAGGCCACACGTAGACTTGGCCCAAGGAACTTTTACGAGTAGTCCGCGATAAACCGAGTTTATCTCCGACCCGGCACATGACATGTCTTGTTTGTTATTGCAGAGTTTTATACAGTAGATGTTGTAGTATAATGAAATGCCGAAACTTGGTTGGCCACTGCTATATCCCAGTGAGGGTATTCTAGAAGCATATAAGTAATACCTTTACTACAGTTGCGTGGATATGTGGTTCGGGTGAATCGGTTTCAATTTATAAATGGCGGAGATCTGCGGTAAGTCAACACAAAAAAAAGTATATCCTTTTTTGATGTCGGTTAAAACTTTGTAGGTTTATAACATTATAACCATAACACCTAAACACGAGTACAATAGGAATTCTCTTGCTGGTGAATTAGAATTTCAAATTTAAAATTAGAATAGTAATTTGTAGATTAAAAATAAAAAATAAAGTGTTCTACAAATAGATACAAACTTTCATCGACAAACTTGATGATATTTTTTTACAACAAGAGTAGTTTAAGTATCTCCAGCAAAATTCAAATTTATTTTCATAGCTAAAATTGCCAAAATCAGAGATTTAATTTTGAAATCGAGTCGCAGGTGCTGAACGATTATTTTTAAACATACAAGTGTGTGTGTTACCAAGAAGTGTTACAAAACGAAGATTACGCAACGCGCTCTTTTCCATTGCAAATAGGGTGACGAAAGGCGGATCCGAGAATTGGGCTCCAATTGCCTAATTTAGGACTTCTTACAAGTCTCCGTACTCGTAAGCACTGCTATTTTAAAAAGAAGCCACTGTTTATTTTGTTCCGCGAACATTCTCGAACAGTTTTTTATGAATGCCAGTATACTGTGCGTCTTTTAACCTCCGACAAAACAATCGGCAACTTGAATACTGTGATTATTTTTCTTGCGATGGTTACTTTGATATATTTTATCTAAGTTGGTTTAAAGTACCACCATTTCATCGCCCAGTAGTATCCACCCATTTCTAGTTAAGTCTAAGTTTCTGTTAAATTTCCAGGTTCAATTTAAAGTTGTTTTTTTTTTTTCAAAACATGTTCCTGATCAATAAAACTTATTCTAATACGTGCTAGCGTAATTTAGAACGTAGTTCTTAAATTGCAGTAAGTTAATTTCAGAAACAAAAAATATTAAAGGTGCAGTTTTGCGACATAAATAGTTAGTTTCTTACCCGCTCTTCTTCCTAGAGTGGCCTTCAGAGCGTTATTATATTACAATTTAGTTATTTTATACATCTCAATTTACAATCAATTCCGACGAGAAATATAATTCTCACTCAACCATCACATGCAAAACATTTTAAAAACTACACTTATGCTACGACGCTACGTAAATACTACGCCGTAGTATTTTCGTAGCCAACTACGAAACATATTATACAAACATGCCCACCGATGCTTGGATACGTGCCATTGACTCACAAAGATTTTTATTTTTTATAAAAAATATAATTACATGTTAAAGGTAAACTCATATACAGGCTGTAATAAAAGGGGTACATTTCGAAAGGAGCCATTTTATTGCTGATTACACAATCTGTGCGCAAAGTCATAAGTAGTAAAATATTTGATTACTACCCAAGTCTATTTCCAAAAACATAGCCAAGTAAATTTAGCATTAGATCCTTCACGTAAATAATGTCGCTACAGGGTTCAATCACGGGAACCATACAAAATCATTTAAACATATGGCTAACTTTTGGTTACGTCGTCGCCCGATACCCTTTCTGTTACACCCTATATATTCTAAAGGTATTATGACAAACAAATACATACATGTCTGACGTACTGATCAAATGTCCTCACCGCAGTCCTGCCAAGTAGAAGAGCGTCCATTTCGCTCTCCGGAACAGGAACCACGGCCACCGTCGGCGACGGTCCCCCTTTCATCGGCACATCCATTTTGAATCTTATGCCTATGCGCTAAGTCACAAATTCAATTGCAGCAATTCGCAATTCAATGTACACTTACAAAGAAATACCAAACGTATCTCTTATACATAAGGTCGAGTCTTGTTTAACTGCACTCACTATAAATTTCCACTATACTTGCTATCGTAAATATGATCTTATCAATTCAGTTATAGGGTTCACATTACCAAAATACGCACCTTTCACTTAAAATACTGTCCATTGGATTTATTTTATATTGAATGGAAAATAATACTTAATTTCAAACTGTGTTCAATAATTGAAACTTTAATCATAATGTACGGGAAATTAAAATTGACAGTGATTTAATATGTTTCAATGATATGATTTGAATTCAATATTATTGTCTGTATTCACTACTTCTATGGTTTATAACACTTTTAAATCTAGATTTCAATTCGCGAACTGTTATTTGTTTTAAAAAGTCAGTCTTTGTACTAATTTTACTGAGTTTATTTCCAAAATTTGAGGGTTGGGTTGAAATAAAACTCGTTCTTGGACCACAGTTGCTAATGGTATGTAATATCTGTGAATTATAGAAAATAGTGGTATCATTTAGTTTATGTGACCTACATGATAAGTACATTAACTAGACAACCTGTAAATCTAGCCTCAGCATTAGAAAAAGGTTACTATTTTCATAGTGGCATATTAAAAAAATACTTAGTTACTCGTTCATCAAGATGAGCGCACATTAATTCTCTCTCGATCGTATTATTTAATGTACAATGTATATCGACAGAACTATTTAAGTGACCTCAAAAACGCACTGAAATCTAAACTTTATTCTAATAACAATAAGCTCGATATTCGTTTAACCGACTTATTATCGCTAATGCCAAACCCAACATTAAGCGTGTTTATTAGCACTAAATAAATAAATGGACCGAGCACAGATTCAGGACTACAGACTATGATAAGCAGGGTTGCCACTTTAATAATTAATGTTTAAATTGTTTGTGAGCTAGCAGCCTTAGCAAAAACATAAGTAGACCGAGATAGTATTAAAGTTTAAATAACTAAAACTAAAATGTGTTGTATCTTCATGATTATTTATATCACCAACCCTGTGCAAAATATCAAGTAGTAAAAGATTTTAATCTTAGAACAGCTTCTATTGATTAGCTCACTTTGGATGGCTATAGAGTTCCTGTAACACCCTGTGAAATATACTCAAACTCAAAAGGAACTTTATTTGCGTAGCTTTCATCACAAAACTCTTATAAATCGTCATATTTATAAACACCATTATCATCTTACGGCCCCTGTCCCACACTAGGTGGTAGTGTCCACACACACCTCTCAGTCGTCATACCTACATTCACACCTTTCACACACAACTCTTCTCAACTCCTACAATCCCTCCATCTCCCCTGATCGCTCACAATCCCTGCGTTCACAATCCCTGCGTTCACAATCCCTGCGTTCACTCACATTCATGCCGAAACTACCACCGGTTCGGAAGGCTGCTCTACAGAGAAGAGTAGGCGAGAAACTCTGTAGTTGCTTTTTTAAAATTATTGGTCTTGTTTACAAAAAGCACTAAACAGCATAGTGAGAGCAAGTTCGTAATGTACATTTTTGAATGAGAGAAATGTACATTTTTGCATAAAGGATTAAATAAATAAATAAACACGCTACACGTTTACGCAATGAATGACGGATAGACCTTGACAGGGCCAATCAAAAAACAAATCCGCGAATAAAGGTCTCCATTGCGTCATTGCTCACACATACAGTGTACAATATATGACATTTTCTAAATGCTACGTACAAATTATTTCGCCAATGAGATATATTATGGAAGGGGCCAAAGGAACAGAGCACAGGCACAAAATGACAGTTACTTCCAGGCATCATTATCACACATAATAGTCGTTGACGCGGTAGTCATCATCATTCATCATCATTTCAGCCAAAGGACGTCCACTGCTGGACATAGGCCTCCCCCAAGGATTTCCACAAAGGCCGGTCCTGGGCCGCCCGCATCCACTGCTTTCCGGCGATCTTAACCAGGTCGTCGGTCCACCGTGTGGGAGGCCTACCAGCACTGCGCCTTCCGGAACGCGGTCGCCACTCGAGGACTTTTCTGCCCCATCGGGCGTCGGTCCTGCGAGCTATGTGCCCTGCCCACTGCCACTTAAGTTTGGCAATCCGGTGGGCTATGTCGGTGACCCTGGTTTTCCTGCGTATCTCCTCATTTCTGATTCGATCTCGCAGGGAAACTCCGAGCATAGCCCTCTCCATTGCCCTTTGGGTGACTTTGAGCCTTCTGATGGAGCCCATAGTGAGCGACCACGTCTCTGTTCCATATGTCATCACTGGCAACACACATTGGTTGAAGACTTTTGTCTTCAGACACTGCGGTATTGTGGACGAGAAGATCTTTCGCAGCTTCCCGAACGCTGCCCAGCCGAGTTGGATCCGACGATTGACCTCTTTCTCGAAGTTGGACTTACCTAACTGGACAGTGTGTCCCAGGTAAATGTAATGGTCAACAACTTCGAGGGTAGAACCTCCGATGTTAACAGGAGTGGCTTGAACATGGATATTAGACATGATCTTCGTCTTCTCCATGTTCATCTTAAGGCCGACTCGTTCGGAGGCTCCACAGAGGCCATCGAGCATCGTAGTGAGGCCCTCCATGGTCTCAGCCATTACGACTATGTCGTCAGCGAATCGAAGGTGAGTGATGTACTCGCCGTTCACGTTAATGCCCAGCCCTTTCCAGTCCAGAACCTTGAAAACATCTTCCAGTGCAGCGGAGAACAGTTTCGGAGAGATAACGTCTCCCTGTCTAACACCTCGCTGCAACTGGATCGGTTTCGAGGTCTGGTCCTGGAGTCGGACTGACATGGTGGCGTTTTCATACAAGCACTTCAACACTTCGATGTACCGATAGTCGACTTGGCACCTCTGGAGAGCCTGCAATACTGCCCACGTCTCGATCGAATCGAAGGCTTTCTCGTAGTCCACGAACGCCAGACAAAGTGGCAGGTTATACTCCTCGGTCTTCTGTATAACCTGCCGTAGCGTTAAAATATGGTCTACGGTACTGAAGCCTTTTCGGAAACCGGCTTGTTCGGGAGGCTGGGAATCGTCAAGCCTGCACGCGAGTCGATTTGTGATGACCCTCGAGAACAACTTGTAGACATGGCTCAGAAGTGAGATGGGTCTGTAGTTCTTCAATAAGGTGTTATCTCCCTTCTTGAAGAACAGCACCACCACACTTCTGTTCCATGCCTTTGGCGTTCGTCCTTCGAGTATGACGGAATTGAATAACTTCTGAAGGGCCCTAAGGATCGGTTCTCCACCCGCCTTCAGAAGTTCTGCGGTAATTCCGTCATCACCCGCCGCCTTGTTGTTTTTAAGTTGCTCGAGAGCCATCCCGATCTCACACAGGCTGACGTCCGGGAGGTCTTCTGTGTAGTGCCGGGTTAATCTAGCTCGTGGGTCGTCTGCTAGATTTATGACGGGTTCCTGTGTAGACTTGTACAGTTGTCCATAGAAACTCTCGACCTCACCCAAAATCTCGGACTTCGACGTGACGATCCTGCCGTCATCAGTCTTCAGCCTGACGAGCTGGCTTTGCCCAATAGACAGATCCCTGGCAAAAACCTTGGAGCCCCTGTTACGTTCAATAGCCTCTTCAACACGATTCGTGTTGAATCGGCGTATATCACGCTTCAGGGACTTTGATATCTGTCTATTGAGCATCCGAAGCTGCGTCGCATCATCTGTAGACTGCAGAACCATTTTCCGTCGCTCGTCCATGAGATTTAGGGTGAGGTCCGAGAGCTTTTTGGCCGTTTTCAGGCGTTGGGTCTCACAGAACTTCGACCCAACTTTGCGGACAGTCTCCACGAACCCGTCATTATAATCGTCCACGTCAACGCCTAGGCTTATAAAGCGGTTTTGCAGTTCGAGCTGAAAGCTCTCCGGGTTTTGAATTTGAACTGGCACGGGACGCAGCGTAGACCTCACCAGGCGCGACCTTTCAAGCTTAACGTCGATATTCAATGTGCCTCGTACTAAGCGGTGATCGCTTCCGGTTTTGACCATATTGATCACGGAGACATCATTGAATATGTGCTTTTCCGTCGACATGATGAAGTCTATCTCGTTTTTTGTGGTGCCATCCGGACTCAACCAGGTCCATTTCCTCTGTTCTGGTTTTTTGTAAAAGGAATTCATCATATAGAGTCCCTCCTTCTCCAGAAAACCAGCCAAAGTCTGGCCCCGTTGGTTCCGGTGTCCAAACCCAAATTGCCCCACTTGCAGCTCATCTCCGCTCCGCTTGCCCAGTTTCGCGTTAAAATCCCCCATGACAACGGTGTAGTGCGTTCTAGAGCCATGTATGGCCGAGGAAATGTCCTCATACATTGTCTCCACCGCTTCGTCGGGGTGTGCCGAGGTCGGTGCGTATACCTGTATGACCTTCAGCGAATAACGCTTGGTTATTCTGAGTATAAGGTACGCCACCCTGGTCGACACACTCTCGATTTTAACAACGCTGTTCACAAGGGACTTGTGGACGATAAACCCAACACCACCTTGGGACTGTTGGTCGCCCTCCCGGAAGTAGAGCAAGTTGCCGGATTTGAGGGTTATCGTGTCCTCTCCCTCTCTTCGGACTTCAGACAACCCCACTATATCCCATCGCAACTTGCTCAACTCTTCCTCGAGTTCTACGATCTTCTCGTCAGTCCGCAGTGTCCGTGTGTTATATGTTGCCAGGTGCAGCCGTCGTTTTTTGTGGTAGCCGGATCTCTGCCGGAGATTGTTCGCACCCCCTGCCCCACCGTTACCTTGGCTGCTACCGTGGCCGAAGGAATAGTGGGGCTGCCGGGGACTGGGGGCCGTTTTTCTGTTTGTATCCATTCATTTATGGGGGGGGTTTGCCATAATCGCCACGCTTGGCAGGCGGGTTGGCGATCGCAGTGATGGATGGTGTGTTTTGAACAGAGCGTCGCTGCTGCCCAACGTCTGTTGTCCCTTAGTCGCCTTCTACGACACCCACGGGAAGATATGGGGTGGTACCCTTTATTAATTAATGTAGTTTTAACAAATACTTTGTCGTCAACCAGATTGGGTCTATAAAAACAATATTGAGGGTTCATAGAAACAGCAAAAAGGAGGTCCAAGATAATGCTAGATAGATAACTAATTCAAATGGAATCTGGTATTAAATTCATTTTATCTAAATGTTCATATTTTATCATTAATACGGCTGTAGCACTGTGAGCAAAAAACACGAGAATTCTCCTCGATTTTCCGTACGATAACCTATAAGAGATAGGATACCGTGGCTGACGCGGGCATAGATAGGCCAAAAAGGAAACGATGTATGGAAAATCGTTAAGTACAATAAAAAGGAGATTCTAGTATAGATTTTTTTACTAGAATGCGGAACCAATAGCTTTCCTTCTATTCTAGATAATACTTTTTTGTATTATGATTTTCATCATCAACGTTTCAGCCAAAATAAGTTTATAGCTGGCCATAGGCCTCCCCCAAAGATTTCTATAAAAGGCGGCCCTCAGCCATCCATATAACGGGGTGATCGAGCCATGTGTTATAAAAATATTAGAATAAGTTTTTACATTTTCCTGTAAATCCTGTAACAAAAACTCTACAGCAATCCGAAATGAGTACGGAGAGCCACTTGAAAGGGCAATTCTGAGTGTAAATTATTTTTTGGTGCTCGTAATATCAGGGAGATGCCGTCTTTCTAATGACAAAACATAATTTTTTTCCATTAGAAATGAGCCTTCTTCTGTCCTGATTATTATACTACATGTTTTACGGTTCCACAACATTTCTTGTGGTTTTCGTTTGTTTTGTTGAGTGGAAGACCAACATTTTAAGAAAAAGACTAAAATAAAACTTTTGTAGCTTCACCTATAAGTATGTATATACACACTAGCTTATGCGCGCGGCTTCGCCCGCGTGGGTTTCGAACCCGTGCTTATCTCTAAGAATATTTTTTATGAACCTAAAAGCGGTTATTGTGACTAAACTATGATAGTTAGATATATGCTCTCGCGGACTTTTTTGTAGATATTTATAAGACCTACAAACCCGTAGTACATCATTTTGTTCTATTGTCAATAGTTTTTTCACCGCACGCATAAATAGGTTTTCGATTTTACACCTTGGTTTACAAAATCGCAATTTTCATACGGATTCCTAATGCTTTTGAAAATAATATATAGCCTATAACCTTTCTCGATAAATGGACTATCTAACACTGAAAGATTTTTTGAAGTCGGACCAGTAGTTCCTGAGATTAGCGCGTTCAAACAAACAAACAAACTCTGCAGCTTTATATATTAGTATATATAGATATGTGTATAATGTCTGCACTATGACTTAGGGTCAGGGTTATCACACTTGGTATTCTTTAACATTTGCACTAAGTGTACATGGTATTTAAGTGCGTGGCCTGGGTTTTTTTTTAATCTGAGAATATGAACATTTTAATTTTATATCCACACAATACAATACAAAATTAATACGAGATACTCGCGCACAATTTAGCTAACAATTCTGTAAGTTTTACGTGTTTGTAGGCAAACCCGATCAGTTGAAAAAATAACTAGCTTTTCTTGTCGGCTATTCTCCGACAAGCAGCATTCCAAGGTGGTCGCTCCCCACTCAACTATTTAAAAGCAATTGTACTCTAATCTTGGATTGACTTGAACCAAGCAAAGAACGGGTCCGTTAATCGAACTCGGAACCAACGCGCACCTTACCTTCCAAACAATGAAACAAGACGTCAATTTTATAAATTGTTTAGTAAATATCTTTACGTTTGCTCGTCACTTCCCCTTCTTCACTTCACGCCGCACCTAAGGCAGTATTTACATCGAATTTTAATGAATGTAAATAAGGCTTTACATTGTCATCGGCGACCGAGACGAGGAGTTCCACCTTAATAACATTTAGGCGATAATTGTCACGGCATTAATTGATTATCAACAAAACTGACACACTCACAGAAACCAAACGATACCACTATAAGACACTCGGCTACGTCTACCACTACTTAATCTACTGGGAAATGTAAAAATGTAAATTAATATAAAAAATATTGTTGTGTTTTCGGAAACTTTTGGTCAGAAATCGGGATGAAGAGGGAAGCGCGCGCCCGTCCAGACGCGCGGTCGGAGGCGACTGCCGCGCGTACCTATGTACTGACAGCTCTATCTCGCGTCTCAGAGACGTCCTACACGTTTATGCTCGCCTGGTACTGAGATGCAGTTTTCTTGCTTAAATATTATTTTTGGAAATGGTCACTGTAGAAAGAATTAAAAAAAATTAAGTAAGGTCTTTGAACGTACATTTAGAATAAACAATGTCACCTAGTAGGATATTTTCTCGTCATTTAATTGGAGGAGACTTCATTTAACACTGTGTAATTTATAGGCTAAGGCTAAGGTGATGACTGAAATGATTTTCTTTAAGTAAAATTGCAATAAAATATGTTATCTTATATACGTCATAACCCTATCACCAGCAGTTTCCCACCACTTCGGAACGCGACCACGACTGAGAAGTACTGGAAAGAAACTCAGACGGCTTGTCATTTATTGTCCTTGCTTTAAGGTCCTATTTAATACATGCATATACACTGACAGACAAACCTGTCGGGCGTCTACAAGCTTTACTGCCCCTCAATTTGGTGGGGAGGGCTTAGCTTAAAAAGAAAACTAGACTAATCATAACACTGGTTTTTCTATTAATCTTTTCGCATTTTTACTGGAGTCGGCTACCAAAGCAACTAGTATTTAATACTACTTACATATTCAATTATGCGCGTGGTGACAGGTTTTCTACATTTTCTTCACAGAATACAAAATGTCACCAACCCATACTGTCTTGGAATAAAAAGACCTCGTCGATGTAAGACGTATATTTTCATGGAATTGGTACAGCTTTGATATTATTGGAGGACGGGACGCTTTGACGATATTATAAGGCGCGCTTCGCGATCCAGGTCCGTAGCTGTAATGCCGGCCGCGCTGGAGTGCGCGGCTGCGCGGGCGCGGGGAGGGCAGCCGCCCTCACCTCACGTCCCCTGGCACACCGGGAAGATGTGTGCGCCGACATCCTCCGGGGCGTTGGAAGCTTGGCTCCAACTAGGTTCCTGGTGTAGGCTTCAATGTCATCATTGCCCATCTGGCTCGGGTTCGGACAGTGGGATGAGACACATCCGGTTGACAGCTCTCTTTATTGTTCCTCTGGTTGTGTAGACGTCAGCAACTCTGCACACCCTGTCCTTGCCTTCATAGAGTTTGCTGACTCTTCCCATTCTCCAATGAAGAGGCGCTACGTTGTCTTCCTTCAGTAGGACCAGGTCTCCGACTTGAATTGGGGTTTGGTTCGTTCTCCATTTGGTACGATTTTGTAGCTCCGCCATGTACTCTCGACGCCATCTTTCCCAGAATAACTGCCGGACTTGCTCGATGCGCTGGTATCTATTGGGCCTCGCTGAGTTGACAGGCAGTGAAGGTACGGACTTCAGTGGGCGGCCGATTAAGAAGTGCCCGGGAGTTAACGGACTGAGGTCAGTAGGGTCGGATGATAAGGGAGAAAGAGGACGGGAGTTAAGGATTGCTTCTATTTGAGTGAAAAGCGTCGATAACTCCTCAAACGTTAGGGAGACATTGCCTGCTATGCGTTTTAAATGGTACTTAGCTGATTTGACACCTGCCTCCCATATTCCACCGAAGTGTGGTGAGTAGGCAGGGGAAAACATGAATTTAATTTCCTCATTCGCGGCGTAATCTGAAACGGGTTGTCGACTGGACCGTATAACTTTTCCCAACTCATTGTTAGCGCCTACAAAGTTCTTGCCGTTGTCGCAATAGATCACATAAGGTTTTCCCCGACGAGACACGAATCTACGCAGACATGCCAGGAAGGCTTCTGTGCTGAGATCACTGACTACCTCTAAATGGATGGCTTTTGTGACAAGACATACGAAGATGCATAGATAGGCCTTTGTTACACGGTTACCTCGTCCCTTTTTAGAAGAAGCCATGAAGGGCCCGGCAAAATCTATTCCGCATGAATTAAAAGGAAAGTTTGGACTGATTCTCACATTAGGCAAATCCCCCATCTTAGGCTGCAATGTCTGACCGCGCATACGTGAGCATATGACACACTTTCTGCATATGGCGCGAGCTAAGTTTCTGCCTTGCAGTGGCCAGAACTTTTCGCGTACAGACGACAGAAGTAGCTGAGGGCCTGCGTGAAATAAACGTAAGTGTTCATGTTTCATTATCAGCTTAGTTAGGTGATGCTTCGCATCGAGTAGGATGGGGTATTTCTTGTCGTAATGACAATCCGACTGAGCTAATCGACCTCCGACTCTCAATAAACCGTTGGTATCTAAAAATGGATTGAGAGGCAATAATTTGCTTTTATAATGTAATTCTTGTTTACCTCGAATTTGTTTTAAGTCCTTAGGAAAGGACTCTATCTGACTGTGTTTCAGCAAGAGAGTTGACGAACGATCGAGCTCATCAACTTGCAATGGACCGGTCAGCTTGGTTTTATCTAATTGACAATTGTTTATGAAGCGTAAAACATAGGCGTATTTTCTTTTCAGTTTTAGATAGCTTGAATGATCCGTAAATTTTATTATTGACTCAGAGCCTTTATCATTCTCATTGCACACCAATATTTTCATATCGGGTAAGTTGGTAGGCGTAGTGTGAAGTTGAGTAGGCCATTTTGCACGACCTTCCTTCAGGAATGAAGGTCCCTCCCACCACAAAGAAGAAGCCTGCAGATGTTGTGGGTCAATGCCCCGAGAAGCCAGATCTGCAGGGTTTAACTCGGTTGAAACATGATTCCATTGACACTCTGGGGCAATAAACCGTTTCATTGCCATCGGGAATGAATTGCCAAGTGCCCGCTGAGGATCCTCCTTCAGCGGCATCAAGACAGAGAACCGCCCGTCAGGTAAGCGACGAGTGTTTTTCACAAAATGATTTTCACAAAAAGTTTCATCTGAAGAGTAGGTATTAATATCCGAGGGCAATTCTTCAATCTCCCAGAACTTTTTCAAAGAATCATGAACGTCTTGAAGTGACCTTCCTGACTCGTTTTGCGCAAAGTGGCATAAAGTATTATTATTATTGTAGGATTCCCCAGTGTGACCCGCTACTAGCCATCCTAACAAGCTTTCTTGTAGAACAGGTTTGTTAGGACCTAATTTTATTTGTTTGGGACAAATTATGTCAAAAAATATCTCTGCCCCCAGCAATATATCTATTTCGGAAGGCTCATAGAACGAGGGGTCGGCTAGAACAATCTTACTAGGCAACTGTAGCCTCTGAACGTCGACTTGAATGCTAGGAACATTACCTGTGATTTTAGGTATCACTAGACAATTCACATTCACACTATATTTACCGACAAGTGATTTTACTAAGAGATCGCATCTTTCAGACACCCTACATTCCACATTACTTATTCCAAATACATTAAATGCATTTATTTGTCGTGCACCTAATCCCATCTTTTGTTTTAGCTCAGAGGTGATAAAAGACGCCTGACTCCCAGTATCCAGCAACGCGCGGGCGAAAAAGGTGGTATTGGTTTGCTTATTTGTGACCTCCACCTGCGCAGTACATAGCAGGACTTGGCCAGAAGAAGTCGCAGACAAACTCACTGGCACATTGCAAGTTGATGTGTCGTTACTATTGGATGCTAAATTTGTGATGGTGTTATTTTTGTGTAACAGTGTATTGTGTTTTTCTCGGCAGGTACGGCATAAACCTTTCAGCGTACACTCACCAGTACTGTGACCACTACGTAGACAATTGCCACATAAGTTGTGTTTCGACACGTCAGAAAGTCTGTCATTTACGCTCATGGCCCTAAACTTACGACACTGATGCACATAATGATGCATCTTGTTACAAATGGGACACGGTTTCTTAGAAGAAGCCTCCGAAACAGCAAATGATTTTATATTCTGTTTAAAAGAATTATTATTATGATTGTGACTGTTGTTAGTAGTATTATTATATTTTCTATTATTATTATGGTTTCCGCTGCAATTGGCCGTTTCCAAAACGTTGGCTCGAGTCTCGAGAAAATCTTTAAACTCTTTCAGCGTAGGTAAGTGCGTTAAGCGCCCTCTGTACTCCTCCCACTTGCTACTAGTTTTGGAATCGAGTTTCGCTGAGACCAAGAATATAACAATGGGATCCCAACCCTTCGTAGGGACCTCCAGGGAATTTAGGGCGTTTAAATTTTTTTGCAACTGGTCACTCACGTACCTTAGGGCCCTATATGACTCCTTCTGAACAGGTTCAAGATTAACCAATGCACCCAAATGATTGTTAATTAATATGGTCTTATTATTGTACCTATCACACAAAGCCGTCCATGCAATTCCATAGTTCTTCGCGGAAAACTCTATGGATCTTATTATGACTCCCGCACTACCTACCAACGAGTTCCTCAAATAGTGGAACTTGTTAATCGGTGGGATGGAGGCGTTTTCATTAATCAGACTATCGAAGGTGTCTCTAAACTCTAACCATTTGATGGAATTACCATCAAATGTCGGTAAATTTATTGTAGGCAGCTTAACAGAGCTATTTACTGTATGACAACAACTCGACTTCGCAGATCCATGATCTGAATTTTTTTCTTTGACTGAAAGTGAGTCTATTATTAATTGAGCTGATGCGATTTGGGTATAAAATTCACTTTCTGTTAATTCCCGCTCTGAAACCTGCTCATCGATATTTTGAGAAAGCTCCTCAATTTCTGTTTGTATATTATCAAAACTAGACATTAATTCTTGAATTTGCGCTAAACGCAATGATAATTCTCTTATTTCTAAACTTGATGGATCAGCTGATTGACTAACCTGGTATTTTTGAAGAAAGGTTTTAAAATTAGTCAATCTAGTTCTCATAACACCACGTTTCCTTGATAAACTTTTTAAATGTTCTTTTGGATCCATCTTGTTCGCAGACTCAACACTTAACAATGGAATTGGACTTTTAGATCTTGCCTTAGACTCAGTTTCAGCCATTATTAAAAGTTTTGACCCGTTATAGAACGCTCACAAATGTTTACTAAATACAATGAGTAAGGTATTCGGTTTATAAAAATGTGCACTCTAACCGCTACACACTCCAGTCGGCACCCGCATCAAACCACGGTTGCTACCGCCGAGCTCGCCAGCAGCACGAGCAGCGACCGCTACGCACGGCTCGCCACAGCTCGGACACCGCAAGCGGCAAGGCGCGAGGACACGACCACAACGGGGGCTGAAATTGGTCGGCAAAAAGGCGTTGAAATAAACTGCTATATTGAGAGCACAAGCATGGGACAACTTTTTAATATATTACTTAAATTTAAAATGGACTACTTATATTTTTAAGGCAATTAATTATAGTATTGCGCAAACAAACTTTAAACATAAATTAACATTATACCTTAATAACAGATAAAGAAAGGCCAACAACCGTTTTTAAATTTGAATAGGTCGTTCGTTATTAGGTTAATGCCAACACAGTAGGTAGCAGGTGCAAGAAAGATAAGCTCATGAATAGGTAGTAAACTTATGTAACTCGTATGCTAATGAGTTTTATTTTTCAATTGGAAATAGGTTTATAATAAAATTGCAATAGAAAATAGGATAGCAAAGTTTGTGTGTGATCCGAAGTGATCACAAATGGCGGATGGAATTTATTTTTTGAAAGGTCACTGTGCAAATAATTTATAGGCAGGGATGATACGCATAAAGCAAGATATCTCCCCAAACAGCTTTGAAGTAGCTCGGCATTCACACAGCAAATTGAAGTTTGGACAAGGGATAAGTTGAAAGAAAGCAAAGGAATGGCTTACGTTCTTTGTTCGGCCGGCAATTTGTCGCCACAGTACACATTCACTCACTGACACGGCGTTATAGTCACAACTTCTTCTCCAATATCCTGGTTACTATTCTTCACGGTCGCCAATTGTCTTGGAATAAAAAGACCTCGTCGATGTAAGACGTATATTTTCATGGAATTGGTACAGCTTTGATATTATTGGAGGACGGGACGCTTTGACGATATTATAAGGCGCGCTTCGCGATCCAGGTCCGTAGCTGTAATGCCGGCCGCGCTGGAGTGCGCGGCTGCGCGGGCGCGGGGAGGGCAGCCGCCCTCACCTCACGTCCCCTGGCACACCGGGAAGATGTGTGCGCCGACACATACTATCATAAGAGTGTCGTACAAGGCGACTAAAGTAACGCTAGAGGCAGATAACCTAGCCGCAAGAGAAGGAAAACTTGATACAAACGCTGTGCCAATCCGTCTGGCCAGCCTATTTTCCCGCCATGAATTTGGGGGAGGCCGAACTCCACCAAATTCATATTTAAGCCAGTGAAAGTACAGATCACAGTTAGTCCTGACACATTTTAAAACTAAGAGAGAACTAAAAGAGAGAACTAAACGGGAGTGAACTAAAAGAGACGTGTTAAGCAGAGCGTGGTTTATTTGGGAATAAAATAGAATATGATAGAAAATATTTTATTTATAAAGAAATGAATACTTGACAATTCTATTTCTTTTGTTTCTTTTCTTTTTCAATTCATTAATCTTTTGTAAAGGTGTGAGCACGATGTTGGCCCTGGTGTAGGTAATTTATTACATCTAATTTTCCTTTTGTGCCTTTGTGACGTTTTAAAAGTGCTTGTTAATCAGGACTATTTGAAATAAAAAAAAAATGACTTTGCCTTATGTAAAATATTCAAAAAACATCAAAGCGGCCAGGGTGTTCACATTGTTAACCAAAGAGGTTTAACAAAAACGAAGTCCCACCGGCGTGGCTTTCTGTATGTATGTTCGAAATATTCGGTATACCCCTAACTCATCGTAAAATCCACATGGGCGAAACCGCGCTCAGCAACTAGTCACCAATAGAAACAAAACGATATATTTTGTATAGTTTGCGAAGATAATCTCGTGGAACAAGAGGAAAATCACTAAGCATGTTAATAACGTTACAAAAGGTCCACCGAGCTGAGCGACCGCGGGCCATGCCGCTTGCTCACACGGAGGTGGCGATAAGCTGGGACTGCCTCATGTATAGGGTGATATCGAATCTACTCATTTATTTTGTGTCATGTCCGCGTGGTGACGAATTTTGAATACATAGTTTCACCACCCCCTTCCATTCTGAGGGTGTAATTGTAAAGGGATATGTCTAAGCAAGAGAAAGAGCAAGAGAAGTAAAACTTGACACGAAACCCTGTACCAACCCGTCTGGCCAGCGTGGCACTGTGGGCTAATTGCTCTCCATGTAATGGGAGGAGGCCCAACTCAGCAGTGGGTCATTTATGGGCTGAGAATCTGAAACGACTTTAAACGACTTTAAAGGTGTTTCCACACCATCTGCTCTGCTACTGAATGCGGCGCGATATATGTCCCATAAGGTTAACACAAAGCATGTCATTATATCCCTATGCTCTAGCCGGGTCTAGCACAAAAAGCCTTAGACAAAAAAGAGAGAATTTTGGATGAATAGTCAAATTGCCGTGACGCTGTCAAACTTTGCAGTGTGTAGTAGGTAGCGAGATAGTGCAGCGTGGAAACAATATTTACGTGTGTACGTTTCGGACTTCCCCGTACCGGCTAGTGAAGAGGAAGCTCGCTATAGTTCATTGATATATTCGAGTAATTTAACGAATCATTACTAGCTACTATATTTAAAACCTAAAAAAACGACGTGATATATCACATAATGGTTTCGTACATTGTAAGAAAAATTAAAAAAATATATATTGAAAAATTACTCATAGTAACAATAATCGGTTGAGTTGATTGACTGATATAGTATATGTACTGTGACAAAGATAAATAGTGGTATAAAAAGTGTGTATATGTATATATAGATGGCTTTCAAGCATACGGCCTGCGTAATGGAAAGCGGTTGTGTTGCACCAGTCGCCGACTGCAAACGCGACGAGACCTTACGCTGCCGAACAGAGCTCGGGCACCTTAAAACAATGCATGTTAAATCGTAAGTCGAACAACAAAATTTACGGTTCCGCCCTGTGTGTAACTTAGCGCCTACTTAGTAATTGTAAGCCGAATATTAGATGACAAATCGACAGAGCCCTCGAGGCTGTCATCCCGTCCTTTGTCCTACGGCGAGGGCAAACATCCCGCCGGGTGTCGGGTTGCCCGTTGACAGCTCCTCGATCATCCCGCGAGTTTTCCCCTGTAACATCATCCTGTATATACACAAATTGATTGCTAGGTGGCTTGACAGAGAGTTGTGAACATTTTCATTTCATTGAGGTGTCGTAGAATATAAAGATTATTAGGCGTGTTCAGTGTGGACAGAGGTAAATCCAGCCATTAATTGTATATTTTATTAAGACAGAGAATAAGACACTAACAACCAAGATGATAAGAATGTATGAACGACAAGTGATTGCCAATATGAGCGTGCGCGCGGTTTTTTATTACGATTTAATTTTACACCTGTTTTTCAACTAAGATACTGATGTAGAGGTAACCGTTTGACGACTATCTTACTTGATGTTAAGTGAACATGCATTACCTAAAAGATACTTGTTTAAAATCGCATCATAATCGGTGTATTCGTTTAGTAGCTACGATACACACGCATGTCAAGTGAAGTAATTATTAGAACTACCTATTGGACCAACTTTATGTTTGGCCATCTTCGAACCCGAACTGATATTGCGACCATGTAAGGTTGACAGGCTCATAAAGTTCTCGTAACATAGGACACCAATATAAAAAGAAAGGTCCCGAATTGTCGAAGCGTCCTTCAGGCTTCGGAGTCAGCGCAGTTCAGTGCACGCGATATACGCGCTATCGGACGTGTTGCCGTTGGTCCGTTTGATATTTAACACATTCCTAGATATTTTTCGAAGTCAAGAAATGCGAACATTGGAGTGTACAAGAGCCATCATCATCAGCCAAGTAAGTCCACAAACAGGCTACCACTAAATGGCCCCATAACTAAATGAATGCAAGTTAGTGTAGCATACTGAGTTGGATATATCTACGTTTATTAGTCGACTTACATGACACTAAAGATAAGAGAATTTCTTCACAAGTAGCTTTTCTATAGTAAAAGTGAAATACACGCTTTACTTTTCTATTATTCTCTTGTTCCTGCTTTCCTTTAAGAGCCTCTTACAACACCCACCGCATGGAATGGGCTGGTGATAATAATCCAAATACAGTACGGACTGTACTGAACCGTTTGTAATGAGGGATTCGCGTCCTCAGGGACGTTGCTCCGTTCAATGCTACTCACGTGAGATGGGATTCATATTATTGCCCACATTTATTATTTGTATTGCTCCGTAAGAACGGGGACGGGCCACAACTCGTTGCGTGCTTAGGTGGATCCACTTGATGTATTACTTGAGTACTTCGTTTGGTAGGGCAGGTGCTGTTGAGTCAGTATATGAATCTCATTCTCCTACAATAATAATGAACTCTTCCGAATAGATAAACCTTGGACATTTCACACAACGCCATCTCGTCCCAAGCTAAGCCACTTAATGCTTGTGTTATGGTAACGAGATGGATGATAAACTACTTATATACTTTTTTTTTTGTAAATACATACATATTGTAGATAGAAAACTCCCAGACCCGGAACAAATACTTGTAGGTCGTACAAATATTTCTTCCGTGCGGGGATCGAACCCGCGACATGCTGCACAGCAGTCGATCGCTCAACCACTGCGCCAACCGTGTCGTCGAATAGGTTTATGTTATAGCACTGCTCCAAAGCCGCGCAGTCGCGGCCAATTTAAATTAACCTGAATAAGTGAATTCGTCTTCTTTAAGAACCCAAGTAGAGCTACATACATGAACTTGACTAACTATACCTAATTATTTTGAGGTCTCTTCCAGTTTGGGCGGGACGGGCCGGAAAGGAGAGAGCTCGTTATACCCTCGCCTTAGAGGCCGACACAAGCCTCATTGCTTTTTTGCAGTTCATTCATTCACTCATACACATTCTGAGTTAGCATTTCCCCTAGCGAAACTAATAAACTTCATGGAAAGGAGTATGCCTACCGTGCTACATTGGGCTAGCGGATAAAATGTTGAGTTGCCGGTTCCACTGATTTCGATGTAAAATTAGACCATACCGTTTACAGCATAGAGTCTATTTTCAGCCACTTGGTCAACAGGCGAGGCAACGCTAGCTGTATGGTCGCCGTCCCTAAATAGAAAACTAATTATTTGATACAGCTGCGGCCATTCAAGTTGATTCTCTCAAAAAATATAACATGACAGATGAACTTTGATGTCTCGAGAGCAAATAATAAATTGCTCTATTCTCACAACAAAAATAATTCCTTAGCAAAGCCTTTGTTTTTGCTGCAATTTATAGTATGATCATAAATTTCTGTAAAAAAAATATTGGAGACTATTTTTCATATCAAAGTTTTTTTTAATACAGTGTAGGGTGTAGTAGTTACAATACAATACATCTATCTATATGTCAACGGAAAACAACAAGAACCGGAAATTTGCGCGTGGAAGGGGGTTGCGCGGGGGATGGTTAATTATTTGGCAAAACAACGTTTGCCGGGACAGCTAGTATTATATATTATACTAGTTTCTAACAAACGGTTCAGTTCTTATTCAGCATTCAAGTGTTTGATTTCTCTCCTTAAGCGACCAACCTCACAACAGGTTTTCCAATCGTATGTATGTGCATATAAATGCACATACATACTAATGCACATAATAATTGGCAAACCAAGCGGTAGAACATCCCGTTCTGGATCATATGTAGGATTTCGTCTTCCTTAGAGGAACACCTTGTGTACTCGTGTAACGATCTTGCTCTGACTATGCTCTTTGGCTTTTTATAAACAAGCTGTAATTTGTAATTTAAAAGCAGCAACTACAGAGTTTCTTGCTGGCTCTTCTAAAGCAACATTCCTAAACGGTAGTAGGTTCAGTATGAATGGGGGTCTCTGAATGGGGTCTGAGACACATTTTTACTCCTAAAGGTTCCTAAAAGCCCGTCGCCAACTATAGCTGAAATATGACAATGTAAAAAGCACTACACTATTTATTTACACCTCATCTCAGTAACGTGGCCATCCAAACCAAATAGTAGTTTCTTAATCAATGGTATGAAAGTAAATAGAAACACAATATTTCTTAGTCATATACCGCCATCTATTAAAGAATAGCAGAACCACTTGCAATGTTCTTGTTGGTTCTTATCAAAGTTGCGATTGTCGCGACACGCCCTGGCAAATAGCGGCACTAAGAAGTTATCTCAAAGGCTACAGTACAAAATGTTTCCAATTTTGTCGCCAAACGAACCATGAAGGAGCTCAACCAAGCGAAATATTAAACTCCTTTTCCCCAGTGCGCTTCTCTAAGATCTAAATGATCTCGTAAACAAAGGCATGTTAAAAATAGGCTTTTTTGGAAGTTATCACAGCCAGTGATAAGACGCCCATTGTACACTTTCTATTACAATAAGCCTCTAATTCTACAATTATTTCGTGCAGTGCAATAAACAGTAAATAAATAAAATTAAACCAAGCATTGTGCATAAACATTGAAGTTATTTATTTTACCACTAAAGAGATCGTTAGTCTAAGGTTGTGAGCGCATCAGGAGACATTATAAAATGATGAACTCATTGAAGTTATTTATTTTACCACTAAAGAGATCGTTAGTCTAAGGTTGTGAGCGCTTTAGGAGACATTATAAAATGATGAACTGAACAAAGAAATTGAAAATTAAAGCATCCCGGTAAAACTAGAAAATAATAATTGGAGGTATGTAATATATTGCAACGGTTGTACCAATTTCCCTCATTCAAATAAAAAATAGTTTAAGATCTACGATGTCACATACAGGCAAACACGTCAACGTTATAACACCCCTCTTTTTGTCGGGGGTGAATAATAAACAATAAATGTATACCGTTAAACCTCTATACGACTCTTCCCAAAGCAAACGTGCTTATTGTACAAATGCAATGGCTGCCCGGATTTCATTACAACACAACATAAAATAAAAGTTTATTATCGTTTTTTCCGCCATCCGCCAATATTTGATGGGTTTTTTATCGTCGCTGGAACGCAACCGCCAATAAACTTATTGCCGCTAGGTTTTCCGGATTAGTCGGTTTGGCCGAACCGGTTCCGGTTTACGCTCGAAATCATTTCCCGATAATATGTAGTCGTTAGATTCTGTGAAAATTGTATCAGAACAGAATTTGTATGATATAAAAGCCAAAATTGAACGATTACTCAAGTAACGTATCTATTGGGTTCATAAGATATTATGTAATAAAATAGGGATAAATAGGATTCTTAATGCAGTTATTAAAACCTTTTATTGGGAGCGGATTATTATTTGGGTCTACTCTACTCTACTCTCTTCTACTCATTTATTGTCAATTTTTTACATTTTTTAAAGGAGTTTTCCTGCATAATCCCATCAGAATCGAGGAGATACTCAGTCAGGAGGAGTCGGCCTTTATACAGCATTCTTAGGCTGTCCTGATGGTGATTGATTTTGTGGTTTGACTATATAAGGCCCCCGGATTGGTCGCGGCGGCCAATAGACCGCGTATGTGACGCGATGTTTTTCGTTGGCCGCGTAATGCGCTCAGCTATATACATCGTAGAAGAATTAGTTGGCCGCAGCGACTTGGCCGCGCGGCCTGGCCGCAGCGACTTGGCCGCGCGGCCTGGCCGCATAATGCGCGGAGGCCCATATGGACGTAGTATGGCCGACACTGTGGAATGTAATTGATCGTCAGAGTAAGTGGTACTGTTTTGGATGGGTGACCATTACTATGGTCACCCATCCAAAACAGTACCATACCTGCCACGTTTCCATCAGTGTTGGCTGCATTTTATTATCTATGCCAGGCGTCACGTAGTAAATAGAGACTAAACTGACAGCTGATTTATTTTGATTAAAGTTACACTAGAACATAATCTAGTGAGAAATAGGTCCCTAACTAGACCTAAAAGTAGAAAACTACACTCCGATAGTGTCTACAAAATATAAAGGCACTTTTAAAAAATGGCGTGAACGACACTGCGACAAATCCAGTAGCTCGTAAATATACTGTCGAACGATTGTCTCTCAGTCTTCACGCCGGCATTGACAAATATCAGACTTGGGTTGATAGGCGGGATTTGCAGACAGGACGAGAGGCTAATATTGCCATTTATTTACGCTAAAAATAGAAAACAAAGATACTCTCCACAGCATGTTAACCTTCTTATTTAAGTAGTATTGTTGTCAAGCTTTATTAAACGTTTTAAAATGAATACGGCCAACGAAAAAGGGGTGAAGCGCGATAAAATTAGAGGATATTTGTGGGGAAAAGAAAAAGAAATGTCCGGCGTTAATTCAATTATAGCTAGCACTAAGATGGTGCCCAAGCAAACGCGAAGCTCGCCAAATGTAAAGCACCTTCACCTATTAACGGTGGAACAACAAAGGTTTCACGCGGTTGGCACGTTAGCAACACGTGCCAATAAAGTTAGGTTCCGGGTTCCGTACGCCTACTCGTATAACAAAATACTTCCCCTGACAGACGTACTCGTATATTGACTGTTACGCAGGAACAGGGCACACCCCAAGGCGGCATTACTTGTCTATGGTATTTGTTAGGTTAATTAGCTCGTTTAAGAATAGTCATTTTAATGGATAGTGTCGTATGCAATACCAAAAAGAGACTGAAGAAAAAGAGAAACTCTTGACGCAACCGGAATAAATGTGTCAATCTTCAAGCAAATTCCCTATAGTTCAATATAGCTAAGAACACGATGAATAAAGATTAATTTTGGTAACTAATATACAGACAATAAAACTATACAAAAATCATCCAGATAAGAAGGGTGAACAAAATTACTCTTAGGACGGGTTGTGTTCTTCCACGTGAATAAAGTCGCCTCGTTCAGAGGAATCCTGTTGTTGGCGATCGTCTTTTCCCTTTGCACAGGATTGGGTCACTTACAAACGTCTATAGGCGACGATCACCACTTACCATCAAGTGGCATGTTCCGCGGCTACATGGAGACATCAAACACTCCTCTCTTCATCAATTACTAGATATCTGTATTATGTTAAAACTTAGTATTAAGCCAACAGCAAGCCAGAAAGTTATTTGAAAATCTGATCTTAGAGAGATTCTTTGAGTAATACGAAACGTGATTAATTTGCGCGTCGCCTGCGGAACGACGATACACAAGCTTCTTACAATTTTAATCTTGCAGAAAAATAGCTCAGTTCTAGGTAGATGGATGGTGTTTCCTGGCAAATAGCAATAATTTCCTTCGTAAGTTCTGTTTGATATGTCTATATATTTTTTGTTTGATTGTCTAATATGACTTGCACTTACCTCAGCCGTATAGCGCGCGTTGCCCTTGGACTTCCCGTGGTCGGGCGAATGGCGCAGCCCCTTGGTATCTATCTGCACGTTCGTCTGCATGACTGCACTTTACTGCACCTCACCTGCACTTGCACTGCACCTCACTGCAGTTCACTGCTCTTATCACTTTTGACTCACTCAGAAGGTAGCACATAATTATTTATACGTCACTATACCTTGTGTACATTTTGTAACCACGCAATTTATTTAACTTCATATCTTGTTGCTTTTACATATTTTGAATTGCAAAGATTATATAGTCCGTCTGTTACATAAAACGGGAACAAGAAAGACCAAATTAAGATTTTTAAACTTCAAATAAGATAACTGGTTTATTGTCTACGTTTGGTAGTAGGGTGACTAATAATTATATTTGAACTCATGGGAACCGCGGGCCATTTCAAGTCGATGTTCAACTGGGCTGTAAATTATTACCTGATGACATTGTTTTTTTAAGATAACAAAATGACTGCCAGCTTCCAGAAGATCATTCAGAAGCGCCGAAGTCTCATTAGGCCTCTAGTCACTTAAATAAGAATATAATAAGAACATAAATTTTAAATAAATCACTTATATTTTTTTATGTAGTTAAACCCTTTTTTAAATGGACAATTATACAACCGAATTCAGAACCTTGAAGGAAAATATCTAAAACTTTTTTCTAGCCATAAGCCAACGAGTGAGTTTTTCGGTCGTCCTGTTCTATCTTAAATATGAGGTTTTATCTAGACTTTACTCTGGTCGTCTGACCGTGGTTTACGATCGTGCCGCGCTCGTACCTCCCCTTCGCAGCCTTTTATTTTCTCATAAATCCCTCTGATTTACACATGTATGCGAATATTAAATTTTTTCAAGCTTCGCGGCATTTAACGGTCGTTTTTATGGTTCACTTTAAAACCGCCGCCAGCGACATCTGTAACAAAATTTCACAATGTTAGTTTGTGCCGTTTTTAATTAAAAACATGATGAATGTTGGGTTAGTGGTAATGAAAATTTGTTGAGCTGTTTGCTTTTACTGTTTAACTTTTCTATGGTATTATCAAAGTAGTGTTCGTTAATTTTGATTTAATATAGTTGACCGGTACTAAAACGTAGTTACTTCACATATGATGCTGTAGAACCCGAACCCTGTGGTATTCCAACCGGTCTGGCCAGCTTGGCACAGTAGGCTAATGACCCCACCTGTGATGGGAGGAGGTCTGACTCAGCAGTGGCTCATTTGTGGGCTTTGTAGTAGGTATATCACTAATATTACATGGAAACAACATGATGGAAAAATAATACATATTAATAGGATATTATCTATTGCATGTTAGAAACCAATATAATGAAATGAGACGTGTCGCAGGAGTGCGGATGTGTGCCGCCCACGTACAGGGTGCTCCATTAGGCGCCGGATGTGGTCGACGAGGGCGGCTGCGAGGCAGGCTGTCGCTTGCACACCCTGTGAATATGCTCCGACGTATTTCCTTCTATTTGGTGTTAAATGTTACCACATGTTGATATTGAGAGCAGTTTAATATTGCAACAATTTCGATGAAGTAACTCTACCAAGCCACGTCGTAATGATTCCATCAACCTGTTTGTGCATACTTGGATCTTACTCGAAACAAATTGCTATTAGACGACTGTTCTACGTGGTATATTTTACTTGTATTTTTCATATTTATGACTTAATAATATTTATAACTTGCTTAAATAAGAGGTTACTTTAAAGTTTTAAAACATTGAACATCGGCTTATTCCACACCGGAGATAAATATTTTACGTATTTTTAACATTCCAATATACCTTGATTATCAACATCTAAGCCAATAAATGTTCCACTGCTGAATCAGGTGTCCTCTTATGCCAGACGGGCTAGATGGGCTGCCAGATTAAAGCTTAGATGAGCCTAAGTTTTTTTATTAAATTTTATTTTTAGTAAGACAATATTAAAAATAAATCACGAGCACAAAATCCGTCGACACAAAAGTTGAAATGAAAAACGCTGGATAATTTCGCCGAAAAGACAGATGACCGGTATTTGTGTTTCCGTAAATACAAATGGCCGCCCACAAATTACGGACGAAATTTAAAGTCGAAGACAATGCGGCCGCAAATGGGTCGCATAACTCATAATTTCCCGTCCGGGGGGAGTTGGAGCTGGGAGGGACATATTTGGCGGTCGCCGCGATCCAGTGCGGATTCCTCACGCCTTGGCGTTATATTCATAAATCGATTTCTTATTCATTACGACGACATGGCCCGCACGTGTATTTACGTGTGTGAATTACCAATCTGTACAAGGTGACTTGTTCTAGTTACATCTATAGTGTTAGATGTGTTAGTGTGGTGACGTATTTATAATACACAGTATCCTCGATCCGTTCCAGACTGAGGGTGTCGTAAGAGGCAGGCAACCTAGCTGCAAGAGCAGGTAAACTTAATAGGAACCACGTGCCAACCTGTCTCTCTAGCGTAGAACAGCAGGATACATTTCCTTCATGAACGTTCAGGAGGTTTGACTCAGTAATGAGTCATTTTTGGATGAAGATCATTATTATGCTATTGTGTAAAAACATAGAGAAGGTTAAAAATAAATAGTCCCAATGTGAGTACACGGAGCCTACCTAAGAGAGCAGTTCTTTGTATACATTATTTTTCTATTTTGATATGTTACGGCGAAATAGACGTTTTCGTGATTAATTTTTTATCACAAAATCTATCTAGCCGTCATGAATATAATTCCACATGCTTTGTAACCTACGTTCATTATTTTATAGGTTTCTGTGCTCATATATAGTTGTAGCACTATTCTCATTAAAAAGTTGCTTTAATATCCTGAATTTTTGTAGCAAGCATTTACATCATTCGTATGGCCATACGAATTTTGTTACATCCTGTACAAGGTAACTTTCCATAGCAGTGGGCAAGAATTTCGAGACAAAAGGAACTATATCACGATACTCAAAACTCCTCTATTTCAGGCAGGGCTTAAAGCGATTTTAGAATATTATATTAAACGTTTAAACAGTTGCTTTGGGTAAAACTATTTTCAAGTGTTATTTCTGTGAGAAGTATATTGAATGTGTACGTTGCAGACTCTGAATAAATTACGTTTCTTTCGTTTTACTTCTTTCCAAGTACTTCCACAGTCACAACTTAGTTTAACTGGTTTAGAACTTTGACTGCAACACACGTAACATGCCACTAAGCTTGGTCTATGTAAACATATGTAGCACTGATGGGCTACAAGGAAAGCGAGGGCGTTTTCCTGTTCATTCTGAAGCATATGAATGGAATTACTTGACACAATATACCATATGTTCAAGCTAGTCTTCAGCTAGCGGGGTAGACGAAAACAACACGCTGCTGAGGAATTAACAATTGGAGGTTATGGTTGCTCAGGAACAATGGGATTTTATATAATATGCATGTGTGGCAATTCCTAATTGCTGAAGACGAAACTACCTAAAAAATATTTCAAATATACTATCTCTAACAAATTACTGCCTCGTTGGTCTAGGGGTTGGATGTGCCGCCTTTGGATCAACGGGTCCCGGGTTAAATTCCGGGGTCGGGCAAGTGTCTTTGTCTAAACCAGAGGCACTTGCTCATGTTTGTAAACTGCCGCGATACAGGTTATATACCTAGATGAAGGAATTCCGTTTAGAAAAAAAAAACAAAATATCTAACCAAAAAAATAAAACATATTACCGTTCTTGTGGTTTTAGGTTAAGAACACACTCAGCAGTCGCGGGTTCGATTCCCGCACGGAAAAAATATTTGTACGACCTACAAGTATTTGTTCCGGGTCTGGGTGTTTTCTATCTATAATATGTATAAATTTACAAAAAAAATGTATATAAGTAGTTTATCATCCATCTCGTTACCATAACACAAGCATTAAGTTGCTTAGCTTGGGACGAGATGGCGTTGTGTGAAATGTCCAAGGATATTTATTATTTATTTAATGTCGCCAACCCATGCCATCATGAGGTCGTCGTAAGATGCGGCTAAAGGAACGCAAGAGGCAGACCACCCAGACGGAACAGAAGGAAAACTTGACACAAACACTGTGCCAACCCGTTTTGCCAGTGTGGCACAGTAACCCAATTTCCCTCCATGAATTTAGAAGAGGCCAATCTCAGTAGCGTGTAATTAATGGGCCAAAATGATGATGATAATGATGAATAACATATTTTTCGATAACCAAAATAACTCCGTTACAACCAAAAAGAAGCTGATGACTTTGATACTGCTGAAACGATCTTGGTAAAACTTTTCAAAGAATCGCTGGTTAGAAATATTATACATCAATAAGATCACCCAAAGGTAGGTCAAATTAATAACAATTCTTTTTATATCTGGGGTAAAAACATACAAGTACAGAGGAATATTTAAAAATTCACACCAGTACGCAAGTGACCAAGCCCAGTGACGTCACACTTAAGCAGTTCACACTGGTATCGACATTAGACTCTTCAAACTTATCAAAGTATAAGATAAACAGTCTTAGGAAAGCTCGTAAAGTATGAGTAAAGATTAAAGTGACAACTGAGTACGAATTCAAGGCTTTTTGTTTTTTCCTAGAATTTTAGTAAGTCTGCTGTTCAGGGTGGCGACCAATCCAAGAGATCAAAAATCATAAAATCATTTTTATTTTTTTTTGTTTCGCCTGGGAAATGCTGCATACTGCCGGCGATTATGTGGGACTCCGCAAACTGCTCGTCTACCCACTAAGGCCCATTTAAAACTCGGTATACCCTCACACGACACGCTTGGGGCGCCACAAGTTCGCGTAAGCGCATTCGACACTGACGTTAAACAAAAATAATTACAACTGGTCCAGCCATTCTTAAGTTATGAATGGGGTACATATTTTTTTGGTGAAGAATTTGGAGTACCCATCCTGCGGGTGCTAAGAGGCGACTTAAGTTTATCTAGGCCCCCCGCTAAAGTGGAGGAGGCCCAAGTTAGTTTTAGATCTTTTATTAAATTATGATGATGGCTTTAACGTAAATTACAATATGGAAATTAACAGTTCGAGGCACTTCACAATTCGCGGAAATTCACAATTAGTAGATGGAAATTCATGCATTAAATATTATTAATACAGATCAATATCTTGGAATCATCATCGTTTCCAGATACAGCCGCAAAAAGTCCACTACCTCCCCTAATAATATGATATACTAGCGGCCCGCCCCGGTTTCGCACGGGTGCAATGATGAACCTCTGAATTTATCAGTGTTTCTCTACAATATCATGGATGTATTATACATAAAAACCATCCCATCTCTATCTATTAAAAAAGCCGCTTTAAAAGCCGTTCCGTAGTTTTAAAGATTTAAGCATACATAGGGACGGACAGACGACAGCGACTTTGTTTTATAATATGTAGTGATTTACAAATACGATATAATGACTGATTAACATTTGTTTAAGAACACTGATAAAATTACTGTTGCACATTTTCTACGTGGTAATCATCACAAGCAAATTTAAACTTTAGCGTTATGGGTTAAGACCCTAGTTTGCCTGGACCATTGCTGAGACAGTATTTACGATCTTGTTTACTTCATAAAGTCCACATTATTCAGCAAACGGCCGCTGGAGGTGCCTCTGGCGCCCCAACCACGCGTATAGAGAGATAAATACAGAGAATCCGCTTCGCACAAAAGCTACGAGTATATTAGGACTAAAATATCAAACCTACTTAAGTATTTTATGAAGTCATTTTTAATATGCATAATGCATACTAGTTAATGGACAACGTGTTTTCCATTTTATTACTATTACTAGCGACCCGCCCCGGCTTGGCACGGGTGCAATGATGAACATCTAAATTTATCAGTGTTTTCTCTACAATATTATGCATGTAATTACTATTAAAAAACCGCTTCAAAATCCGTTGCGTAGTTTTAAAGATTTAAGCATACATAGGGACGGACAGACGACATCGACTTTGTTTTATACTATGTATTGATAGTGATAGTGAAGTGATAGTGGTGATGATGATAAGTACATATATTTATTACTGAACCAATTGGATTTGGATCTAAATGAAATTTGGGACAAAGATAGATTGCTTTCTGAAATAGCGCATAGTCTCATCCCGAAAAAATGGAGGAGGTCCGACTCAACAAAGGCTGTGTTTAGAAACATGAAACTATGAGCTGGTCTTACCATTGTGATTCCATATAGTCCCACTAGATGGCTCTTGGAAGTCAGACAGAAACCCTTCTGTGTAGTTAGCCAAATCGGGATAAAACTATGTTTACAAGATGTGAGATCTCTGTACGTGCTTGCTTTGTGGATCGTATTGCCTCTGTAAGAATTTGAGTTGTTTTATTTCAGTTGACGTGTATTTGAAGGTTGCTCTTTATGGTTTTTGGACGTTCGGTGTTTTATGTTGGTGTTTTATTTTTATCGTTTGTTTAAGTAAGCCACTTATTTTTTTCTAGACACATGTTATGGAAACTCTTTTGTTCCTGACATCAAGACATCAATCACAACACCACTTTACAGTGTACAAATACATACAGAGTGTTACAAAACCCTATAGCTATAACAAAAGGATTAATATCACTACTATGCTCTGCAACATTTAAGATAGATAAGCAACTTTTTACTCAACAGCTAGAGACGAAAGTGACACAGCAGTTAGAAGAAATAAGCAAAAACAAAACCAAAGAAAATTTCAAGAAAAGGGTTACATTGCTTGTATTATAATATTCACTATAGCATCAGCCCAATTCCAATGAAACACTCGTTTTCTTGTAAAAAAAAAATAGTAACAGGAAAACATCTCTTTCTGCCTCATAAGAGTACATCACAATAGAAAAATAAATAATACATGGAACAACCTCCTATCGGAAAGTCGTCATTCGAAGTCGTAAATTTTGCATTGTTAAAGTGCTCCCGCGCTTAGCCGCAAGAAAAGGAAAACTTAATACGAAACCCTGTGCCAACCCGTGAGGCCAGCGTGGCACATTAGGCTAATTCCCTCCATGAATTTAGAGGAGACCCGTCTCAGCAGTGGGTCATATTTAGGTTTAGTTAAAAAACCGTGTAGGTTAACCGGTTAGCTCTTAGTTTATTAATACGGATCGGTTTGGCAAAGTCCTGTTTGGCCGCGTCCCGGCGGACTTGTTGATCGGGCATAACTCCACGTTATTGGCTGTAAACGCGGAGGGTCGCAGCTTCCTCGGCCGCTTATTTATGGAGTTTAAGCGAGCAACCCTTTAGTTATGGTGATTTATATTTTAACTCAAACATTAGCGTTATTATGTCAGTTTAAATGGAAGTAAGATTTAGTAGCTAAACACTTATGGATTATAATCGATTATGCAGGGTGTAACTCAAACTCAAAAGGAACTTTATTTACGTAGGTTTCATGACAAAACTCTTATAAATCGCCATATTTATAAATACCATCATAAATACTCATCTTAAGGCCCCTGTCCCACACTAGGTGGTAGTCTCCACACACACCTATCAGTCGTCATACCTACTTCAACATTCAATTCTACAATCGTTCCATCGCCCTTGATCGCTCACAATCCTACTACCTACTACCGCTTCGGAAGGCTGCTCTACAGAGAAGAGCCGACAAGAAAGTATGTAGTTGTTTTTTTTTACAAATATGCACTAATCAGCAAAACAACAAATGTATAAAATTGGGATACATAAATTTGCTTCAGCTTGCTACATTGCTACACCACTACAGTACAAAGTGGCTACTACGGCGTAGCCGCGTAGCGCTACATTATAAGTATGTAATAACAAGATAAATGTGTGGTGACGGATTTAAAATACATAGTGTCACCACCCCACTTCACTATTCATTCACCAAGGACTTCGGAAGAGGCGACAAAAGGAAAACTCGAAAACGAAACCCTTTTTTTTTTTAGTTTGTGCCCGGGGTAAAATCCTTTATGGACTTCCCGCCAGCCTGGGGATGGCTGACGGGGGAGTGTGAGACTCTCCCCCCCCATGGGGGGGCATACTAACTAAAAATTCCCGGGGTGTTCTTGCTCTTGACCTTTGTTTGTGGCGGCGTGGGTACGTTGCTAAAGCACTTCCTTGCCGCCACAGACTGGAGGTTTCGAACCCCCTTCGTACTCTTGCTCCAAGGGAGCGTGTCTCTTTTGGGCGAGATTTCTCGCTCCGTTGACATCCTGCCAGGAGCACTCGGCAGGATGTCATTCTCTCGGGGTCTCGTTCTCCTGTGGGCGGAGGACTTGAAAACGAAACCCTGTGTTAACCCGTCTGGCCGACGGGGTATAGTGGGCTAATTTTACCCTACCTGCGACGGGAGGAGGCCCATCTCAGCAGTGCGCTATTTATGCACGGAGTAGTAGTAATGTGAGCAATTAATACTAGCCTGTAACGAAAGAGGGGTTTATCAATTGTACGTCTCTGTCTTTCATTTTCAAACTGCAGGTTACGAACAGGATCCCAGTTGTGTTACGGTTGGTTGGATCGAGGTATACCAAGTGGAAGGAAGTAGTTATATCGTTATGCCGGCTGCCGACGCCGGCTTGGTGGGTAATAAAGCGGACCGAGTAGCCGCTGATAGGATCTCGCGTGACGAGCCAACCGGCGTGGCTTTGTTATTTTGATATTATGCACAAACGTATATTATCTGTATCTTAAATGGCAGAGAAAGTATCGTGTTATGGTTTACTAGATAGCACTACTTATTTCAATCATCTGCCAAACCAAATTGTCCAAACCTGGAGGAACATTTTACTTTGTAATTTCATTATACACAGTCTCTTACCGTCTTACTAACACTTTCTTGAAGTTTCAAAAACTCTTAAAACTGATTGTTACTCCTGGCAAATGTGTAATTAACTGACATAAATTAATTGTAGTCAGATCAAATAGTTGTTGCTTAAGGACATACACCGGAATCGAACCCAGAACAGCGCTTGTCACTTGAAAGGCGACACTATAAAATTTGCCATAAAATTATTAATTGTTTAAAATTGTTCAGTGCCGATGAAACCTAATTAAGCAAAAAGGTTTTAGTTTAATAAACTCGATAGTTGTAAACGTGACATTGAACCCCGTGGGGTTTGGTTAGGTCATAGGCTGGAGCAATTTCATAGAAATACGAACATGTCTGTGCCAACCTGCCTGGCCAGAGTGGCATAGTAGGCTTATTTTCCTTTAAGATGCCTAGAGTTAAAAATATTTTTACTACATGCAAAGAACTTTTGGCCTTGAAGCGGCTAAATCGAATCCCGGCTGAAAATTGACTTTCAAATAAAAAAGCATTGTAATTGGTCTATTGGTTTAGGAGTTAGTATGTCACAGAGAAAGCGAAGAAGGAGAAGAGAAAGCGCAGTGCTGGTAGGCCTCGATGATTTATTGGCTAATAGTTGAAAGGATGACGGTGATACCACAGAGAGACACTTGGACACGTCCAACTTATTACCCCCTTCTTTGTGTCAGGGTAATTGCGTTTTATTTGGAACGAATTAAATTAAACCTATTATTATAATTGTGAAAGTAGGTCTATATTATAACGTTGAACGTGATCGTATAGCATTGCGTGACCTGCTACAGCATTGCTATATATCATCAGTATCGCTGCCCTTATTGTGTTACATTTACCGTCGTACTTAAACGATCATAAGCGTCTAATCGCGTCTAGAAAAACAAAATCACTTTTGAGCCCTACTTACAAATTAATTCATGGCACGTATTATTTTTAACAGACTTTTATATATAATTGTGAGTATTTTTTCGAAATCCACTTAGTAATTTGGTTTAAAATTTGTAATAAATAAATCTAATATGTAAAATTCTAGTGTCACGGTGAGTGTTATAGAATTCTTCTCCAGTAGTTCTTGAGTTATGAATGTAAATAGATCTACTTTAAAAGTACAATATTTCTAAACAAATCTCATCTGGGATTTTTAATAGTTCACCTATTCAAACTTAATATATATGTATACAACATTCGTCAATCATCATCAAAATAATTTATTTGCGTTTTGCAAAGCATCTGTTTGTGATATTTTAATTCACGAAAAACATTTTACCAATTGAGGCGGGAAATTGCATTACACAGAAATACTAAAGTTATAACACCCCTCTTTTTTAAGGACTACCAACGATAACTGCGGTCGAAACTTAGTTTAACATGTTTTTGACCCCTGAGCAATAGCCTTAATTTTTAAGATACCGCAGAAGTTTGTGATAAGAGAAATTAAATAACATGAGGGAACATTGGAGATTGATCGCGGCCTGAGGGTAGCGGACGGGCAACTTTTCTAATTTGCACATCGCTGTTGTGCGTTAGTACGGGTCGTGGCGTGGTCACATTGTACTTACTTCTTACACCAAAGTTTTTATGTCCTATAATTATTTACGATGTTTTATTTGATTACCAAATTTATAGTTAATGTGAAGTTTAATTCTAAGTGTCTTCGTGAATTTCATGTTTGTAAACTGCCCCCGCGGTATAGATTATATTATCTACTGCAGGGGCTACGTTAAAAAAAAAGCGCGAGCGTGAGCGTCGAGATATTTAACATTGTTATAATCGCCCATGAGGAGAATCGGTAAAGCTACTTGTTTCGAATGCTTTTTTTCTTTACACCCACAGTCAACAAGAATTGAACCCAATTTTATAAAAGAAAACGACTTAAGACAACTTGAAAAGAAACCGAATTGGCCAGTGTGGCATAGTGCTTTAATTTGGTAGAAAGTATATCTGCTGTAGATCACTTAGGAACTAAAGACAGACAAACAGTCGCTGGTGCAATATCCGTACATGTGCCAGTGTAACCTTCAGAATGTCGCAAGAGCCTGAAAAAGGATACCATAAGAAAAATCTAGCCGTTAGAGAATAGGATTGGTTCAAAATCCTGTGCCCTCCCGTCTGGCCAGCGTGGCAGAGTAAAGAGTAACTAATATGTGTTGCCAGTGATGACATATGGCACAGAATCATGGTCGCTCATTATGGGCCCCATCAGAAGGCTCAAATTCACCCAAAGGGCAATGGATAGGGCTATGCCCGGAGTTTCCCTGCGAGATCGAATCAGAAATGAGGAGATACGCAAGGAAACCAGTGTCACCGGCCACAGGATTGTCAAACTTAAGTGGCAGTGGGCAGAGCACATAGCGTCTCCGTCCTTTGTCAGAACAATCTCGTGGTGTCAGCGGATAAAGGAATTTAACAAACAAATTAGTTTTTGTCTTCCACTGAATATATATTAGAATGTTAACACCAACAGCAGATACATCCATATTTATACGTTTCACAAAACCATAAGAATTCTGATAACACTCCTTACTACATCAGGGTGATGGTATTCACGTATTATCTATACAAATAAATGAAATTGAAGTGTCTCTCTGTGATAAAAAAAAAACTTTTTACCGTGATAGTTTATTTCCTTTACTTTGTCTAATCGTATTCTAGATCTCCATTTATACTGTAAGAATCCTCTTACAGTATAAATGGAGATCTTTTTCCTAGAGTACCTCATATGGTAACATTTGCTTACATTGAGGGTCATTAGATTATTTTTACACCATACTGTTATTCTTGATAGATCCTCCTGTATTTTTGTAACAACCTTTTGGTGTCTGGTTTTCTTCCTCTCGTAAATAAAATGTCAGCTTCCCAATCTCAGCAGTAAAAGTGGAAGCGATTTTGATCAAATTTCCCAGCAATCTCACGAGTGTACCTACAAAGTTTGTTATCAATAGCATCTTCAAAATAACAAGTGCTTTTCAACTAAAGCCGGAGAGAAAACTGTTTAGGGAACCTCGATATACGACTGCGTAGAAAATAGTCAACAAAAATACCAGCACCGATTTTGTCAAACGTAAGTTAATTACAAAAGACTCAATAAAAATCAGATGGTTCATTTAGAACTGCTTCGTTGATCAATAGGTTAGATGTGCCGCCTTTGGATCAAAGGGCCCCGGGTTCGATTTCGCGGTATTTGTCTAAAGCAGAGGCACTTGCTCTGAGTCTGGGTGTCATTTGTGTTCGTGACCGACAACCCATCAAACAGTTAGACGCGTCAAACACGTAACTATATCTCCCTCAAATTTCCGTTATTTTATCTGGGTCAGCACCGGTCTAACTTGATTTGGATAACTACCGTCTGCCCTCCTCGTCATCCCTAATTATATGGTTAAGCCAGTTGTCAGTTTTCACGCTACCGGATACGAGTAACGAATTCCATAGACCGCCGCGACGCGGAGGATGTCAGAAATTACACCCAAATTGTGGACTTGATGGATACACTTCGCTAACATCTATTTTCATCGGTGGTTTGAATTACTGCCCAAAGGAAACCCTTACGACGAAACAGGATCGTCAAGCCGCTGTTGAGAAGATAAAGTGGAGTTATAATCAGCAATACACGAGAGGCCCTCCGTTGAAGGGCGAAGGACGAGACGGACTGCGTCTAGCTTTGGACACAGTGCACATACGAGCTTGCCAGTAGCTTAAGGTGAATGTTCCAGGGTAGCCCGCGAAATTCAAATTTTCTTACATTTTTTGCAATTTGTAGGTCAGTGCTAGGTTGTATGTTGATTAAAATGTTATTCGCGGCTGTAAGACGTATGTAGTTATAGAATTATAATCATCAATACAACCCTCCAAGATCTTAAAGGTGCAAGAAAAACTTTTTCAAGCTCAAAGTCAGTCTTGCACCTTTATGCGCTTGGAGGGTTGTATTGATGAGTTTGATGATTAGAACTCTGTAACTACATAAGTCTTACAACCGCGAATCAAATGTTCATCATCATACAACCTAGCACTGGCCTACAAATTGCAAAAAACGTAAGAAAATTTGAATTTCGCGGGCTACCCTGGCACATTCACCTTAATAAATACATTTAGATGGATTATAGGGCCTTTCATATTAAAAATTATTTTTTCATGTAATATTATAAAATTAAAGTACCAATCGGCCCATACATGTCCCACTGCTGAGTCGGACCTCCTCCTATTACATGAAGGGTAAATTAGCCACGCTGGCCAGACGGCTTGGCACATGTTTTCTTCTCTTGGGGCTAGGTTTTCGACCTTATCGTTTCCTTTTGTCGGCTCTTACGATACCCTCAGGATGGAATGGCGTGGTGACACTATGTATTCCACATCCGTTACCACATAGAGCAAATATGCGAAGTGGAGTGCCACAAACGCCACGACTATACGCGGGTGTTAATTGCGTTTGGACCTAAATGATGCCCCTGATCGGCTCCGACAATACGTCCGCTCCCAGCGTACGGCCATTCGTCATAGCCTGTTCTGCGGCCGTCAGACACACGAAGCGTTCATATGGAACCCATTACGCGCCTCAATGGAATCATCATCATCCAAAGCTTAGCTTAATGGCTTTTGGATCCGTTTAAGGCGATATCAATCGTATAATGACAGTGATACGGTTTCAATTTGATTGAGCTGTGCTCAGATGTATAGCGTAAATAACTTTTCTTTGTAATGCAAATTATTGGTCTGATAGCAATCTATCTAAAAAGCATATTAACGGGTGATGTTTTATATGTGCAGAATAATTACAATGATGATCGTTTCATAAATGGCCCACTAATGGGATGGCCCTCCAAAATCATTGAAGGGAAATTAGCTATACACCGGTAAGCGAGTTGGTACAGAGTTTATTCGGCGGTAGTTGCCTCTTAAGACACCCTCAGGATTGTGTAGATTGATTACATTGTTTATTCTATATCCGACACCATACAGGCGGTATAACTTTATACTACTATTCAACCCATAAATGATCCAATGCTAGGTTTTCGACCTTGTCATTTCCTTTTGTCGGCTCCTACGACGCCCTCGGGATGGAATGGGGTAGTGACATATATGTATTCTAAATCGGTCACACGGTTTACACGGAAACTTCTTGGTATCTTTTGAATATTACAAATGAATACGTTTGAATGAATCGGTGCATGTTTGTTATTCAGTCATGCAAAACTTTTTGTTTATGTAGTTGATTTTATTTTCTTTACATTGTATGTGTTGTCCTTTTCATAAGGTGCAATAAAGAGCATCTTCTAGAATAGGACAAAGCACTTTCTCCTGAACTGATTTACTACTACTGATTTCTAATGGCCGCACTACAAATAACTCCCGTACAATAGCAGCCCCGCTCAACACCGATACAGGGGTACACTTCGGCAATTAAGAAGGACAAATAGTTTCCAAAACAAATGGCCTGTCTGTACCGTGTAGGCGAGCAGTCATGCTCACTCCGCCGGAACAGGCGCCATGTTGCTTTTGCTTTCTTTGTATATTAGTCTCACTTATTTTTGTAGTAACATCCGCTTTGGGTCTCTTTGTGCGAAGTTTTACTTTTGGGTAAAAATAGTAATATAACCGAACAATATACAACCTGAATATGGGCTTAAACAGGTTTTTACAGAAGCCTACTGCCATTCGAAGTCAGAGAGTTAAATCTTCTAAAGGAACTACTAAACATTTATGTGGGTAAATACATTTTTTTATTGCGCTATCGTACACAAAAATGTCAATTAATATTACATAAAAAAATTACACTTCAGAACTAATTCAATTATTACATTACCTTCTCTTATCCTATTATACTCTACCTCCGTCTTCCGATTTTCGATCATGTTCTGACGCGAGTTTGACATGTTAAACACATTCCAGGAAAAGAGCCGCTGGTAAAAAAGTTTTCACTTAAAAAATAGTTTTATAGGTTCGGGTAAATGCCAATATACTATGAATAGATATGTCAGGTTTTTCGTTTATGTGCAAGAAAAAAAAACTAAGAATGTTGTATATCGTAAAGCATTACATTAATAAACACGTTTTTATGAATTATACCAATTCCATATTCATAGTTAAGACAGGACAACGTTTGTCGGGTCAGCTATTGTCACATAAAAGTTCTTCGTATAGCTGGAATAAGGTTTTAAAATTACCGTACATAGCCTCAAACACACAAAGGCTAGTGGAGAATTGTGTCTCAAATAAAATGTTAAAAAAAAGATTATCAATAGTTTTCAACACGGCTTCACTCTTTTGATTACTTAAAAACACGCGATGTATTTTTTAAGTCATACAATCGTAAGTCGTAATCCAAGTTAACTAAGCAATTTATATTATTGCTATTTTACATACAGTATTAAATTCAGTTCGCTGACTCCCCAGTATTTACAGTTCCCAGTGGGATCGATAAAAACAAATACATTTATGTGCTTTACGCCCCTCCGAGGAGCACATCGGAGTCCTTTATTTAGCGGATGGCCAATTACGCGCAACTCGTAAAGCTCAAGAAAACTCGTAAAAAGACAACAAATCGTGTTGCTACCCTGCGCGGGAACTCCCGCGGGATCCGAGCGGCAGCCACACCCTCATTACTATTCTGTTTCATGTCGTCCCGGTGACAGCGCCGCGCAATCCTTTGCTTCAGGGTTGCACAGCAGGACGACTTATGAGTTCCGCTGGCCGAAGCCACTTTTAGTTAGCCTAAAGGGTTACTTCGCTACGTACGATTTCGGTACCACTCTTGTTGCGGCGCACCTGGTGGCAAGTGCATCACCCACTGCAGTGCCAGATAGAGCTGTGAGGGCCTCACTCACACTACTAGTACTCAGCCCATAAGTGACCCACTGCTGAGTCGGGCCTCCTCTCACCACAGGGAGGGTAATTAACCTACTGCGCCACGCTGGCCAGATGGGTTGGAACAGGAGTTCGTTTCAAGTTTTCCTTCTCTTGCGGCTACGTTTTCGGCCTTGTCATTTCCTTTTGTCGGCTCTTACGACACCCACAGGATGGAATGGGGTGGTGACACTATGTATTCTAAATCCGTCCCCGCACGGTCCTTCGCAGAATCCCAATACAGATACAGATCCACGGAGCGGGGTAGATGCTATCATATGATAGTCACCCATCCAACGTCTAAATGATCCAGGCGTTGCTTAACCAGATCCTCTGCACTATCCGACTGCACCTTCCCCATGGTATACAGAACCGTCTACGCATGTTAAACCGAACTTGGCTAAACGGGTTTCACAAATCCCATGTAAAACACAATAGAGTACGCGTTTCGTGTTCCTAAGCCAATGAAACAAATATATGCACCCGACTCCATCGGCTCAGGTTCACACACGCTCATTGTTATTGTGGAACGAGTTACATAGTTGAACTAGTCCTGTAGTTACATATTTCGGATACCTAGTATAACGACCCCATTCCATCTTGTGGGTCTGGTAAGAGGCTACATAAATTTAAATTCAAAACTCAATTAATCAAGGTGCCTCAATAAAGCTCTTTTGACAAGTCAAAACCAAAAAAAAACCGTCTACCACCGGTTCTTAATGCAGTTCCACAGAGAAGAGCCGGCAAGAAACTCCGTAGTTGCTCTTTTTACATCGCCGTTTTTAGGTACAAGGCCGTGATAACAAACTCGCGCAATAGTCGCAAAGGGCCAAACAACAGCCAGATCTAGTGAACAATATTAACCTTCTAACGCCCGAAAAGAACGTAGCATACGGGCAACCCAGTGAAAAATCTATTGGCTTAGTGGGTCACTTTTGGGTTGAACTGGTGACGATTACAACTGCGGCTAGAGCACATGTTGGTGGGATGCTCGCCCAGCCATTCAGCAACACTGGCAACACTGGTCTTGTTTCAAATCACATCCGTTCAGAAAATAATTACGATTGCTTTAACAAATACAATAGGTATACAATGCAAAATTGTTATCTTACGAGTGTCGCCAATATATAAAAATATATATATATACACTGATTCATGGGGGGGGGGGATAGGGATCCCTACTAAAACTTCAATAGTGTAATCCGAGGTTTAACTTTAATCACTTCCGCTGCGGAAACAACTGACAATAGAACATAAAATTTAAAAGAAATCTCAGAAAATCTCAGCAATACGGACTATTTATTGTCTACTAGCGACCCGCTCCGGCTTCGCACGGGTACAATGATCAACCTCTCAATTTATCAATGTTTCTCTACAATATTATGCATGTATTATACATATAAACCTTCCTCTTGAATCACTCTAACTGTTAAAAGAAACCGCTTCAAAATCTGTTGCGTAGTTTTAAAGATTTAAGCATACATAGGGACGGACAGACGACAGCGACTTTGTTTTATACTATGTAGTGAAGTTGCTTTCTACCTATAAAGCTGTGTGCATACTTGTAGAGGATCTCAATATAAACAAATATAAAAATAAACTAGCAAAAAAGAGGGTGGCCACCGAAATATGGAGGAGATTAGATGCAAACAAACTGTCCAAAAGTAAAAGTCCACTCGAGTGAGCCGGGAGGGGTCGCTATATCAATTTATGTGCTGCAATTGTTTTTTTACAAGCGTCTCGCACGATCCTGATAGCGTGGAATAACTTTATCTATACTGTCACCATTCAGATTTTCAATTATAATGAACACAATTTATAATGAACATGGAACGTGTACCGAATGTTAATTAAGCGATAGCATTATCAGTATAATTAGTAACATGGGATAATTAATGACAAGTTGCTATCTGATCTTCGTTGTTCCGCTTTAAAATGGTTTTGCGGGCCATGTAATGTTCGGCCCTGCCGGATATTGGAGGGACTACCACCATACCTCCTATGGTTGGCCCCCTCCAGGGCAATATACTCTGCATCTGTCACACGCGATGTACCAATGCAGTGATGTGAAAAGGACAGCCTCTTAAGCCTGTAATCGAATCTGTAATCTATCTGACAAATCAGATCTCTAGATGGTCCTCGAAGCGATCATGTAAAAGGCAACGTCAATTCTATTGTGTATTTACAAACCAATAATGTACACTAATATTTTGTAACTTACTTGTAAAATCCCAAAAGTTCAGTGAATCTGTTTTTATTTTCAACTAACGGCCCGTCCCGGCTTCGCACGGGTGCGATGTTACCCGCGGGTGACGCCGCGGGGCGAAGAAAGTCAAAACGAAGTAGCCTAAGTTACTCCTTATATCATCATATAATAACGATTGACGGGAGTTTCACTGATAGGTAGCATCAGTGAAACTCCCGTCAATGTCAAATTTCGCCACAATAATGTAATTCAATATTTTGATTGTAACACATTTATTAGAAATTTTATACTGACAAAGGATGACATGCATCTGCCCCTTAGGTTAAAGGACAAATAGCTACATTGTTAGCTTATAATATACAACCTGCAGACTCTGTCACAGAAATTTTTTTATGTAACCCTAGTTCTAAGACTTTGACCGACTGTGCTATTCACAGTTCTCTAGACACATCTAGATGTTTAAACAACTAGATGAGACAACAGCCATGCCTTCTGCTTTACGAATTGTTCACCAGAACATGCAGGGCATGGCTAGCAAAGATTTAGAAATCGACCTATTTTTAGAGCATAGGAATGTTCAGATTTTTTGTGTAACTGAACATTGGCTGAAGGAGCATGAGCTTGGTCGACGGAATGGAAATCATAGTATTATAAGTGCCTTTTGTAGAAAGCATGCCATACGCGGTGGGTCGCTTATCTTTGTGTCTCATGAAGTTAAAGGTAAAGAACGCAAGGATATAGTTGATCGCTCTATAGAACGTACCATTGAATTATCGTGTATAGAACTCGTTCACTACACTATTGTCTGCGTTTACCGGCCACCCTCTGGGATCTATAATACTTTTGAGGTCGTCATGGAAAATGTTTTAAAGAAAGTCACTTCCTGCAGTAAACATGTTTTAATATGTGGTGACTTTAATATAGATTTGTTAGTTGAATCATCATTATCTTGTAGATTTATTAATCTTTTTAAATCATATGGACTTACGCCCTCTTTTAGCGAGCCAACTAGAGTAACAAATAGTTCATCTACGTGTTTGGACAATTTCTTCTGTAACTGTCAATTGATAAATAAATCTATCATTAATGATCTCCCATCTGATCATTGCGGGCAATTAATTACTCTTCCCAACAATAAAGCAGACGATCGATTCACATTTTCTGCTCGACCAGTTACAGGTAGGAAAATAGACAAATTCCAAAACATTGTAGCTAAGAAAACTGTGGCAATGGCTCACGTGCGTGGTGACCCGGATAGTCAATACGAAAAATTATTTAATATTATTCAGATCGAGTTCAATCGTATATTTGAATTGAAAACCTACACTAAAGGTAATAAGTTGAAGTTTTGTGAATGGGCTACTCCAGGTATTTATAAGAGTAGGAATACATTATATAATTTATACGCTTTGAAACAATTTAATTTTAATTTAGCCTTTCAGGAATACGTTAGGTCCTACTCAAAATTGTTTAAAAAAGTTTGCTATACGGCTAAATCTCTACACATTAGTCGTAAAATAAGAAAATCCAGTAACAAAATTAAAACCACCTGGGACATTATTAATAACGAAACTGGCAAAGCAAAGCTACCTGAATCTAAATTTGAATTGCATAATAATGGTAGTGTAATAAATACCAACTTCGATGTAGCTCAATGCTTTAATATTTTTTTTGAAAGTATACCGAAGGAAATCACCACGTCTTTGGCTTCATCTTCTGTCCAGGCTGAGATGCTGCTCAAGGATAATGTTAGAGAGACGTCGGGCTTGCTCAGGTTCACTTATGTGACCCCTTCTGACATTGTTACAGCCTTTAATAGTATTACTTTGAAGAAAACGGGTGATTTGTGGGATATATCAACTGTTGTGATTAAAGGGGTTATTTCAGATATAGCTCCTCAGCTTGCTAATATATTTAATGAGTGTGTAGATGTGGGTGTATTCCCAAATTTAATGAAACATGGTTAAATCATCCCACTCTACAAAGCTGGCAATAAGAAAGAGCTTGGCAACTATAGACCTATTTCCATTTTGCCAGTTTTAAGTAAAATCTTTGAGAAAATCATTTTAAAACAGCTACTGCAACACTTCCACAAATATAAATTGTTACATAGTGAACAATATGGGTTCACTAAGGGTCGCTCTACGGCTGATGCCGGTGCTGTACTCTTAAAGCACATCTATGATGCATGGGAAAACTCACAAGATGCTATTGGTGTTTTCTGCGATCTATCTAAAGCTTTCGATTGTGTACATCACAACACTCTTTTGAGAAAGCTACAACACTATGGTATCAAGTTTAACGCGCTTAATCTCCTTGCGTCATACTTGAGTAGCAGAATGCAGTTTGTGGACATAAATGGAGTCAAATCTACTGGTTCGACAGTAACAATGGGCGTGCCACAGGGGTCTATTCTGGGTCCGTTTTTATTTCTTATTTATATAAACGATCTCGCCTTCTTTGTAAAAGATATTTGTAACATTGTTCTATTTGCTGATGATACATCGCTTATTTTTAAAGTTGACCGTAAGAAAACAAATTTTGACGATGTAAATAGCGCACTCGTGCAAATATCTCAGTGGTTCACTGTAAACAATTTATTGTTGAATGCAGGTAAGACCAAATGCATTAGGTTTACTACCTCTTACTCAAAAAGTAGCGTTACTAAATTGATATTAAATGACAAAAATTTGGACCTAGAAGAATCTACAAAGTTTTTGGGCATTACTTTAGATTCCAAGTTACAATGGAGGCCCCACATTCATAAACTCGCTGATAAACTTAGTTCAGCAGCTTATGCTGTGAGACAGGTAAGACGGCTCACCGACGTGGATAACGCGAGACTTGTCTACTTTGGTTACTTCCATAGCGTCATGTCATATGGTATTTTGCTTTGGGGCAACGCCGCAGACATTGAAACTGTATTTGTATTACAAAAGCGTGCTGTGCGTTCCATTTACAATCTAGGACCCAAGGAATCACTTAGAAATAAGTTTTGTGATATAGGAATTTTGACTGTGGCATCGCAGTTTATCCTTGCTAATATCTTATTTGTGAGACAGAATATCAGTCAGTATAAGACCAACTGTGATGTCACTACGTCCACTATCCGTACAAGAAATGGGCATAAACTAATGATACCTCACCACAGACTGCAAAAAGCCCATGGATCTTTTGCAGGCCTCGGTGTTCGCCTGTACAATAAAATTCCTGACGCTATTGTAAATCTACCCTTCATAAAGTTCAAAAATTTTGTTAAAACTACACTAATTAATAAAGGGTACTACCGCGTCAACGACTATATGTGTGATAATGATGCCTGGAAGTAACTGTCATTTTGTGCCTGTGCTCTGTTCCTTTGGCCCCTTCAATACTATATCTCATTGGCGAAATATTTTGTACGTAGCATTTAGAAAATGTCATATATTGTACACTGTATGTGTGAGCAATGACGCAATGGAGACCTTTAATCGCGGATTTGTTTTTGTTTTTTTTTTTTTTTATTGGCTCTGTCAAGGACTATCCGTCATTCTTTGCGTAAACATGTAGCGTGTTTCTCTCATCTTGCGAACTTGCTCTCACTATGCTGTTTAGTGCTTTTTGTAAACGAACAATAATTTAAAAAAAGCAACTACAGAGTTTCTTGCCGGCTCTTCTCTGTAGAGCAGCCTTCCGAACCGGTGGTAGTTTCGGCATGAATGTGAGTGAACATATAGGGATTGTGAGCGATCAGGGGAGATGGAGGGATTGCGGGAGTGGGGAGTTGTGTGTGAAGGGTGTGAATGTAGGTGTGGCGACTGATAGGTGTGTGTGGAGACTGCCACCTAGTGTGGGACAGGGGCTGTAAGATGATAATGGTGTTTGTAAATATGACGATTTATAAGAGTTTTGTGATGAAACCTACGTAAATAAAGTTCCTTTTGAGTTTTGAGTTTGAGAATGGTTATTATATTATTACAAACATTAGATTCATTGGCTAACTACCGGACATACTCAGAGCGATTGCCCATCGCGACGTAGTCTCCTCCATTGCTAGTATTCTCTCTTCGACCACCCAGGTAAAATGTAAACGACATTTGACAATTCTAATCATGGAGAACCTCGCAGCTAAGGAATGTGGTACACACACACAGATTCACAGACGCACACACACAGCTGATCTCGTAAGTGAACAGGCGATGTACCGATTCGGCGCGGCGCGGAGATTACCGAGGTAATAAAATTTGGCCACAAAACCTTCTGTACATGTACAGTTCAAGATACTTTTTAATTATTTGATTTCATTGAATTTGCGAAACCGAATTTGATAATACATCCTGCCAACAACAGACCACCATGTATGGTGGTCGAAACACGTAGTGAGTGATGTGAAAGCTTTGCTAACCAAACAACCAGTTCTCTCACTAGATGGGTCGCTGAGTTATTCAATAATTCAGTGTAAATGCTGCCTCTTAGTTATCAAATGACGTCATGATTGCGTATCTCGTGGCCCCACACCCGACGTCGCCCGCCCATCCGCGACACTGCAAACACTGTTATGAACTCGTACCTGCCCTCTGCGATACGAACCCAAACATGAAATATCAGGACCATTTTAGATTGACGAAAATGGATGAGCCTTATGAGGTTTTAAGTTGAAACCCAGTAGGTTCATAATGCAGTGGGGGTTTTACATCCACTTGTATATTCGTGGCAAGATTTTAATAATAAGTATACTCGTGTGAATACGATATCGAATGTTGGTTTTCATCAAACTCGAACACTTAATCTTCAACGACTCAATGAACTTTTGTTCCGATGCAGCGAAAAATGCTCGAAAGAGTGTCGAGCCCGATTTTATATATTCATATAACCTAGACATTGGATTTTTGAAAAATATTGATTAACTATATAAAGGAATCGGCGGACCCGTATAATTTAAAAATATTACACTATCTGTTTTATATCCCCATCCTATGGTGTCCATTATAATAATCAAATTGGGGGTTGCGTGTTCAGATCACGCCGCGGTCATCCCTTTAGGCGCAAAAGGATGATCATCTAGCCAGACGTGGCGGTATGTTATTGTTTTACTGTGTTCCGTCGTGTGTATGTGAGAGCCGGTGCCCGACGTGTCTTTGAATTGCCTGCTCCATCTTAGACCCTGGCCTTGCTTTCCATCACGCAAGCCTAGGGTCAAAGTCATTTAAGTAATTGGTAAAAAGAAATGTCTGGCAGGGGTTTAAGTAGTCGGAGTTCTCTTAACTGTGCGAGTTGCTCTTGAAACTTCCCTATCGCGATGTAGGACTTTCTGGTAATTCTCGCATTTGTAGGCGATACTTCTTGATGATTCTTGGCGGTAAATTGTGTAAAGTATGTAGCATGCTGCTCGCTGCAATACCATATGCCAAATTAAAAAAAAAACCCTCATTATCTTCCTTCTACCATTCGGGGGTTGCTACCATCATCACTATCACTACATAGTATAAAACAAAGTCGCTGTCGTCTGTCCGTCCCTATGTTTTCTTAAATCTTTAAAACTACGCAACGGATTTTAAAACGGTTTTTTTAATAGATAAAGTGATTCGAGAGGACGGTTTATATGTTTATACATCCATAATATTGTAGAAAAACACTTGTAAATTTAAAGGTTCTTCATTGCACCCGTGCGATACCGGGGCGGGTCGCTAGTCAAAGTCAAAGTCAAAGTCAAATAATTTATTTTGCATAGGACACAATGGACACTTACAAATTGTCAACATATTAATAAAATTTTATACAATGCAAAGTAATATTCTTTACCACCAGTTCGGAACGCGACCACTGCTGAGAAGAACTGGCAAGAAACTCAGAGGGCTTGTCATTTTTTCTTTTTTATTACTTTGCGGTCCTATTCATAATCTAATATGTATATATTTACCCAACAAATTCCTTAAAACAAACTGTTCAATCGAATCTGGAAGGCGTCAGCTGAAATCTGAATATTAAAACAAAACAAAACAAACTTTAATGAAATAAAATAAAATCTTCCTTGGTCCAGTGAGCCGACCAACCCCAAACAGCAGCACCTGTTCACAAGTATAACGCATGTGACAGCCATCGGTCTCCTCAACCATATTAAAGGGAAGTGACCGACCCGTCACACGTCGCTACCGCTGCTCAGAGTATTTTAGTGAGCATGACAACTCACAAAACCGAGCCCGATCACCGATAAAGCAATAAAAAGTAAAGCTCGAAAAAAATCAGTTCCAGCAAGACTGCAGTTTCAGATCCAAAGATACATTTGTTCGTATATGTATTCATAGTATTTGAGCTCAGCAGCTCAATCCCAAGCTACCGGGTCATTTAAATAGTCTGTAATACTATAGTAGGCTTTCTTACAAAGTTGAAATTTTATAAGCTTTTTGAATTTATTAATTGGAAGTTCTCTTAACTTCGTAGGGATTTTATTGTAGAAGCGAATACATTGACCTACGAATGAGTTACTAATTCTATGGAGACGAGTAGCATGTAGAACAAGATTACTTTTATTCCTAGTATTAACAGAGTGAGTATCACTTAATTTATTGAATTTTACGACATTCTTACGAACATACATTATGTTTTCGTATATGTATTGGGCAGCTACAGTAAGAATGCCCATCTCTTTAAACTTGTCTCTAAGGGATGTCCTGGGAGCTAGGTTATAAATGGCTCGTACTGCTCGTTTCTGGAGAACAAATATTGTATCTATGTCTGCAGAGCATCCCCAGAGTAATATACCGTAAGACATAATACTATGGAAGTAGCTGAAATAGACTATTCTGGCTGTAGCAACGTCACTTAACTGCCTAATTTTTTTAACAGCGTACGCTGCCGAACTTAGCCTGCTTGCCAGTTTGTTAATATGAGGTTTCCACTGTAATTTTGTATCTAAGGTAATACCCAAAAAGACAGTAGAATCCACAGGCTCCAAATCTGCTCCGTTTAATTGAACATTGGTTGCCAAGTGCTTTACATTAGGTGTAGAAAACTTTAAAAATTTAGTTTTATTGCTATTAAGTAGCAAATTGTTAGTGTTAAACCAATGAACAACTTTGGACAGTGCGTTGTTCACATCGTCATAATCTCTGAGCTGTCTTTTCACCTTAAATAATAGTGAAGTGTCATCCGCGAACAACACAATGTCATGACCATCTTGAGCATAAAATGGTAAGTCGTTAATATAAATAAGGAACAGAAATGGACCGAGAATAGAGCCCTGCTGGACACCAATGGTTACAGCAGAGCCTTGAGAACGCTTACCATTGACCTCAACCATCTGGACTCTATTACTCAGGTAGGAGTCAAGCAAGGCAAGAGCTTAACCCCTAACACCGTAATGGTGGAGCTTCCTGACCAGAATATTATGATGAACACAGTCAAACGCCTTGGAAAGATCACAGAAAATGCCGAGAGCATCTTGTTTACCCTCCCAGGCCTCGAATATGTGTTTCATCAATTCGATTCCTGCATCTAATGTCGACAAATTTTTAGTAAATCCAAATTGTTTAAGGTGAAGCAGTTGATTGTTGTTAAAGAAAGTTGAAATTTGGGATAAAATAACTTTTTCAAATATCTTACTTAACGCTGGAAGCACCGATATAGGCCGAAAGTTTGACGGGTCATCAGCGCTGCCAGCCTTAAATAAGGGTATAACTTTACTGAGTTTCATCTGGTCAGGAAAAACTCCACTTACAACACAATTATTAAAAATAATAGCTAAACTGGGAGCAATGATCTCGATAACTGAAGAAGTTAAATATACAGATATTCCCCATAAGTCAGGAGTCTTTTTCATATTTAAGCTTTTAAAGGCAGTAATAATATCCTTATATGTTACTGGCAAAAAATTAAAAGTATTCTTACATGATGCAACACTCTGTTTTAAGATCGACTCGGCTAAACTCGGAGATGCGTCCAGAGCTTTGGTTGTTAATAAAGGAATATTAGTAAAAAACGATTCAAACTCTGTCGCTACCTCTAAGTCTGACTTCACAGATCGATCATTAATTTTTAAATGAAAATCAGTTTTCTGAACTTTCTTATTGCCGGTTTCAGTATTTATTATATTCCAAGTCATTTTTATTTTGTCATCGGCATTTTGCAATTTCCTTTTTAAAAATAAAGCCTTTGCACAAATACACACTTTTTTAAATGTTTTAGAATACATTTTAACATATTCTAGAAAAGAAGCACAGTGGTTGTGTTTCTTTTGGTTATACAATTCAAATAACCGTCTCCTACTTTTGTATATACCAGGTGTTGCCCAATCATTAAAAACGACTCGGTCACCGATCGTAGCAGTCTTAGGTTTAAACACCCTTTTAAATTCTCTATTAAAACATTTAAAAAACGTATTGTATAGCTCGTTCGGTACGGAATCATTTTGATGAGGCAACACCGGCAGTGTGTCTAGAAGGTTATTCTTAAAATACTCTATGCGCTTGGAATTAACGGGAATAAAAGTAATGCTTCTCTTTTGCACTGGTAAAGGTTTCATAGGAAGTACGGCAAGCTGGCCACAGTGGTCAGAGTCTAAAGCACTAATTACTGCTTTATAGGTAGGTTTTATGTTGCAAAAGATATTATCAATGCATGTGGCACTTGTGGCAGTAATCCTAGTGGGCTCTAGAAAAATGTTACACAGGTTGTGAGATTTAAATAACGAAATGAATTTATCAGTTACAGAACATTTTTCCAGTAAGTTAATATTGAAGTCTCCACAGATAACAATTGTTTTGTTAGATGAAGAAATTTTATACAGTATATCTTCCATAACACTTTCAAATAGGTTGTAACATGCACAAGGAGGTCTGTATACGCTCAATACAATGAACTGCTCAAGCTCAATACTCGCAATCTCAATAACTCGCTCAACAGAGAGACTCACAATATCTGTACGCTGTTTAAATTTTAAATTATTACGAATTATTATTAGAGAGCCTCCATGGATCATATTTGTTCTGCTGAACGAGCTAGCAACTAGGTGATTAGTGAAGTTAAACATTAATTCATGATGTTTATGCCAGTGTTCAGTAATACATAATACATCTATATTGTTACAAGTCAGATATAAATCAATTTCCAATTCCTTATTTAATATCCCTTGAATGTTCTGATGGACGAGGTTGAAACATTGTAATTCAGAATCATATTGGGGTTGTTTACAGCGTTGTTTGTTCATACTCATGCAAGAGTTAATCTCTTTTGTCTTACCATCTAATTTAAATAACGCAAAATGTCATTATGTGAATGTAAAGGTTCACCACCACCATTGCGAGCAATAGTGGATTTGTCCACAGGCTCAATAAAGCCTGATGCTAATTTAGCCAAGTTCTTGGCTGATAAGTCAATATAAAATGATAGCGAATCAGCTATCTGTCTCTTATAATATAAAGATAAATGATATTTATCATTTGTCAATAAAAAAGGTTTCTTTAAATAATTATTTAAGTCAATTAGATGACATGTTTCACATGTTTTTGTCATATTGGTTTGATACATTAAATTATATAATGTAGTATTAAGCTTAAACCTAATATCATTTTCCGCCTGTGACAAACTGCTGCTGTAGGGTAATGTAAACATAACAGTTTTCATTACATTTTGTAGTTGTGATAAACAGTCATGATAAGCAATTAGTTGTTTTTTGCTTACAGTACCCCTATTCCCTATAAAAATAACTATAATTGTATTGGGACTGAAATTGTATTGTAATATTGTCTCCATAATTCTTTGATAAGGCCAGTCCGGATAGCACAGATTACATACAGAAAAGTCCTTGTTATTACAGGCCATTAATGATGCTATATTTTTTCCAATCTCGTCACTAAATATAACAATATTTTTTTCACTTCAGTAGCTCAAACATGTAGGTTTTGCTCACTGAACACAGTGGACAAAATGCGATTTTGCCCACTGAGTGAGACAAAGTAACTTTTTAATTCTAATTCGAAACATTGACACTATCTCTTTCCCGCCAATAGAAAAGAGAGAGAGACAAAGACCAAGTGGCCAGTACCAACAGCTCCGATTTTTCTTCTTCTTCTTCATTTAGGTTTTGGCTTCCATCGTTATACCGATGATTTTGCCAATGACAAGTGTGTTGTGTTAGAAATTTCGTGTGATTATGAAAGTTAAATTAATTGGTTATAAGTTGCGTTAGAGTTATGAAGTTAAATGTTAGCAGGTAGCGCTATAGAAAACAATACAAAGCATTAAAGTACATATTATAAATATTAAATTGATAGAGCAATATTATGGGAACTATATTTGATTAAATACAAACTAGACGTACTTTAAACAGTTCGATTGGATGAAAGGAGTTCGTTATGGGGTTACTCCGATTTTTAATTCGACCTCAAAGACAAACACGTTCGGAATTTCGTACTAACTAAAGAAATTTAGCAAAAATGATAATTATATCTTTTATTGTAATTCATTGAAATGTCCAAGGATATTTATATTTATATTGAATTTTAACTTATTGTTGTATTTAAACTAAAATAAGTATTTACTGCTTAAAAAACTGATATTTAACTTAAAAATATTTAATTATAGTTTCAAAAATGTTACGTAATATATGTCATTTCCTATAGTGTTCTCGCTGCTGAAGTGAAAAGTTATGTGTGTTACACGAGAGCAAAATTTTTCGCATCTCGTGCCTTTGAATCCCTCGCAGCACTCAGGAATCAACTTTAGAATCACTCGCTACGCTCGTGATTCAATCATTGATTCCTTCGCTTACTCGGGATTCAATATCAGCACTCGCAGCAAAAAACGACTTTGCTCTCTTGTTGCACAAATAACTATTCTACTAGATAAATTGACATTACAATTCTTTGATGAGTTCCCAGTACAAGGTATGGTACCACAGAGCAATGAGGGTGCGGGGGCTGAAGACGGGTGAGCTGGTGAGCCTCCATTGTCAAGATCTTGTCCATTGTTGCAGGTGTTGCTCACAACAAGCTCGTTCATCGCAAGCACATATTCCCTCATCTGCACCTGGGAACTCTCATATTTATTACACATTAAACTTAACTTATTTTGAAGATTTTCCATATCTTGTTTTAAACCCTTAGTGTCATTTTTATATTTATCCCTCAAGGAATTTAATTTTGAAGAATATATATCTAGCGTGTCAATTAGTTTCAAACGTTCTTTATTTAGTTTCACATTTTTAATAAAGAATTTATGCTTTTTAACTAGTTTTTGAATTTTGAGTATGCGCTTATTAATCTTAATGTATTTTAATAGTTTGGTTTTACTACATTTGGCAATCCTGTTTGTGTTTGGGGTCTGATCACCAGTCAAATCTATAGTTGGGATGTATGAATTTGAACCAATAGGAGTAAAACCTTTATTTGTAGTAGAGTATAAATTGGAGTTTTATATTCAAATCGAACCTTGGCACGTTCCCGACGTTGACAACATCATAGGTCCCGAGGGAAAGTCGTAATCTATAAGCCAAATTCAATTTAATTATTGGAAACATGCAGAAAAATGTGAATCTTTACATTTTCAACAAAAACATTTCGGAAACGGCAACGGGAAAATGGTAGAGATGTTATATGCCTACAAAACGTAGAACACAGTTTTGTATCATCCGGGGGGTTCCACTGCCGAGTCCTTTATAACGTCGACAGCGAGGTGTCCTGGAAGGTGAAGGCCGAGCAGTTCCAAGAGGGGGCGCTGGTGGTGAGGAGGCTACGGTACGCCCACCTACGTCGGAGACCTTTGACTACATGTACGAGTATGTCAGTGTTTGTTAGCTAATAACGAAATGTAACACATAGCACTACAGTCTTGCTGGAATTGAAAATACGAGCTTTTCTTTTTTTTCTTACTTTTTATTATTTACTTCTTTATTCCTTTACTCTTTCCTTTCTCACTAAAATACTCTGTGCAGCGATAGCGAAATGTGACGGGTCGGTCACTTCCTGGTTGAGGGGATCGATGGCTGTCACATACGTTATTCTTGTGAACAGGTGCTGCTGTTTGGGGTTGGTCGGCTCAATAGACCACAACTAGACCAAGGAAGTTGTATTTTATTTTTATAAGTTTATTTTGTATTACATATTTTAATATTCACGTTTCAGTTGACGCCTTCCGGTTCCAACAGAACAGTTTTTATATGGAATTTATTGGGGAAATAAATATTAAATTACTAAATAGAACCGCAAAGTAATAAAAAAAGGAATGACAAGTTCTCTGAGGTGCTAGCAAGTTCTTCTCAGCAGTGGTCGCGTTCGGAACTGGTGATCAACTAAAATAGATTAACTGGCTTTGTGTCCTCTGCAAAATAAACGATTTGACTTTAGCCCCATAATCCGTCGTATTCCTTGATCAGTGACGGAGTTAGAGCCAATCTTGCAAGTAAACAACGCCGATAGCTTAATCATTAGGCCGTTCATTTGATCATCATGTTGTTACGGTTTGATCAACTCATCAATGTTTGCCCACCTTTAAGCCCGATAACAGGCTCCGTGGCTCGAACCGTAAAAAATACGTTGAATGTGAATCACATGAGAAATATAGTAGAGCGCAACGGTTAAATTATTTTATTTTTTCAGTCACGTAGATTAGGTTGACCAACTTAATTTACCACAAGATTACGGAATTCTGTTGACCAGGACACGCAAAATACAATGATAAATATGTATTTTATCGTTCCTTTCAAATTCAAATCTTATTCCAATAAAATGAACGATGTTTTGAAGTTCTTTGATCTCCTTTATGCCAAAACTTAAACAGTTCGAATTAAAATTTAACTACAGTTTGAGAAGCGGCTCATTTGATGTACCGCTAGGAGACAAGCGCGGGCGGCGAATCACTTTGAACTCCTAATAACAAGATTCACTTGGAAGTTGGTCTTTATCGCGAAAGTTTCGCTACACAATCAACGACTTGCCAACCAATTAGGCATTATCGGCACCGCAGGGCTGGCACTTGCCAATACTCACGCCATAATCTTATGGCAAAGCTCTCTAACGGGGGAAATATCGTATTGGCTGCAGAGGAAGGAGCATAGCAGGGGTATGTCTCTAAAACAAATTGTGACAATGCTCGTCAGACACTAGAAGCATACTGGGTTTGTACTGAGAGCTTCATCTTCTCAGCGTTTTGATGGCAAACAGGGCAGTCATTGCGGGCCAGAAATCAGCCACATTGAATTCAAATCAAATATGTGCCGCCTTTGGATCAACGGGTCCCGGGTTCGACTCCGGGGTCGGGCAAGTGTCTTCGTGTAAACCAGAGGCACTTGCTCGGAGTCTGGGTGTCATTTGTGCTCGTGAATTACATGTTTGTAAACTGCCCCAGCGGTACAGGTAATATCTAGTGCAAGGGTTTCGGTTAAAAAAAATCAGACTTCAAGTTTATGAACTTGGCTCAGTAGAGCTCTTTTGACTACTACTACTTCGCAGCCCATAGATGACCCACTGCTGAGTCAGACCTCCTCCAACTACATGAAGGGTAATTAGCCTACTGCGCCACGCTGGCCAGCTCTAGAGAGAAGAGGCGGCAAGAAACTGTGTAGTTACTCTTTTTAGATCGCCATTAGCAAAAACAAGGGCGGTATGAGATAAATTTGTGAGAGAAACCCGTGCAATAGCAAGGACGCCGTAAAGGGTCAAACATCTGCATCGACTGCGTCCTAGAACTTTTCTCCCCCGTTCATTTGGTCACGTGGTTACATTAGAAGTCCTTTTATAAAAAGACGTAAACCCTTGGAGCTGCAAACTGCCATGGGCGTCGGTAAGCCACTTGCCCGAATGTGGGTGGCACGTACATCAAAAGTTGTGTGGAAAAGGCAAGATTCAGCTGACTAGCTACATTAATGTCGAAATGGCTAGTTACGCCTGCGTGGCAACCCTGACGCCGTCGCTAAGCCAATCTCCCCTAATTGGCCACCGTCGACAGGGCTGTCGACTGCGACGAGTCTGACTGACGACGCCTTTGTCGTCTGCGACTACTTGTTGGGAACTCTCTGTGATTGATTTCGATCAAACGATGCAAGCATATTTCGGCATCAAAGCTATTTTCTATTACATACAATTATATACGAGTGAGTGGGAGTGAGTGGGTTGTAGTAAGACATCACCAGAGTATTAATGAGACAGCGTCTTTAGTCTCTGGTATTAAAAGAATTGGTCTTTAGTCTCTGGTGTTGAAAGAAAGCAGTTAAAATAGCGTCTTGATAGCACTAATAGGAAAGATGCATGAATGATGCTAATTGAAACTTAGCTCTCCAATCGTAGACCAATCGCGCTATGTCATTCCTTCAATCTTCTTATTAAGCCCTCAAGATGGAATGGGCTACCGACACTATTAATACTACTGAACCCACACCACCCCAGCGGAGTCGGGTCTCCTCCAGTTGCTTGGAGGGTAATCAGCCTTCTGTGCTACGCTGGCCAGACGGGTTGGCACAGGGTTTCAAGTCCCTTGCGACTAGGTTTTCGGCATTGTTATTTCCTTTTGTCGTCTCTTATGATACACCTAGGGTGGAATGGGATGGTGACACTGTGTATTATTAATTCGTCACCATACGTATCTTTAATCTATCACTTTAGGAACAAACTATTTATCACAAGTATCTAAATCCACGAGTTATCCACATCGCTCATTCGCTCTAATTGGATCAATGCCTTTTATTGGGCTGGCCGCAGACGGTCATGCCGACATCGGGTAAATACGTGTTTCGGTCCTCCGGACCTACACACTCATCTGTCAGAAACTAAATTGTATCATCTTTTTATAGGAGGCTTTTCACGGAAGGAAGTTAACTCAGTGTACAAAAAGACATGGAGGCATATCGATATCACGCATTCATCATAGCGTATAAGCAACCACAGTTCTCAAGGAGCTATAACAAGGAAGGTGAGCAGAGTACAAAAGCTCTCTTTTTCCAGTGTCCTTCACCAGTTCCATACACGATAGTAACTTACCATCAGACAGACTTCGTACTCGGTAGCAGAATAAAAAAAAAATTAAAGCTATTGTCTGGCGCCCACTGACCGTGAAACCAGGCGTCGCAGCCATATCAGAATCTGCTAATATCCGTTCAATCAAGGTGGAGCACTGTGAATGAATACTCACAGTGCGACAAGGCCCACTAATTGGGTGGCGCTCTCTTATTAGGGAAGCCACACACGGTCGCGTGGGTGCAATCAGCTCTCTCACTGAGACGAGCGTCCATAAGGCTAATGCGATTGAATAATGCAGGTACATTTTTAGAACACATGACTTATGATGCAAATTACTTGTAGGCAACAGAGTTATAGATTGAAATTAAACACTTTTTAACGGATTTATCGCGTGTATATTACATTATTTAATTCCCGACGTTCCGAATGCTTTGCAGCAGTCGTGGTCGCGGGAGAGACTAGAAAAACAGACGCTCGACCAAGTCTGCAGTTTGTGAGCACACATTCAACAAGACCAACCACTACATTCACTTTGATAGACCTCAAATCCTTGCCAAGGAAAATCATTACATTCCAAGAATGATCCGCGAGGCTATTGAGATTAAAAAACATCCAAATTTCAATAGAGAGGATGGTTGGCAAGTACCACCTGCTTGGGATCCAGTCATTAAATTGATCAAATCTCAAGCAAAACACTCATCTGCAAGACCTCTGGACACCGTGAGCGATTTCTGCGTGCACAGGGAACGTTATCAATGAAACAAAATGATAGGCGGTATATTTTAACTGTTTCTTTGTGCTTTTGAAGACAACTGTCATCTAGTCTCTCCCGCGACCACGACTGCTGCAAAGCATTCGAAACGTCGGGAATTAAATAATGTAATATACACGCGATAAATCCGTTAAAAAGTGTTTAATTTCAATGTGTAATAATCGCGAAAACCTAAGAAATCATTAGAGTTATAGATGTCCGAGGCGAGGTGACCATGTTTTATTCGGTGGTGACGGCGTTCGGATAAATGTGAGAAAAACATCTGGTGGCAACAGCTCTGGTGTGAACTCTTCACCGTCTAAGCAGTACGGTACAACATCAACCCGTTAATGATCCACTGCTGAGTCGGGCCTCCGCCAATATTTTGGAGGGTAATTGGTCTACTGTGCCACTGTGGCCAGACGGGATGGCATATGTTTTACCGTAATTGGTCGTTTGTTACGGTGCTCGTCAAACATTTTAACGAAGACAAGGTAATAAAGTACCGTATAACAAAAATATCTTCGAAGAAGTTTTCAACACCCGTGTTATAAAATTCTAAGTTACAGGCCTGATAGCAGTAAGCAAGGCGAGAACGGCGCAAGCGACGCCAGATACAATCTGCAATTACTGACGAGTTATTGTGCACCGCGGCAGAGACGCCCTTTGTGCGCAGGGCTGGCAAATTGAATACAGATGTTATCGCGTGAAACTAACAGACGCGTTACCTGACTGGAGAAAAAATTATGGCTTAATTATCCCCTAAGGAGCACCATTGCAGGATGGTTTCAGCTTCACATTAGCGAGATGACAGAACACAGGGGCTTGCGCAAAATATTTCTCTTGCAACGAGATTTTCGGTCTCACTCATTCCTATACTTATCTATTATGACAAAAACATTTTCGTATTGTGGTTCGTTTCAGTCCATAAGTGACCCACTACTAACGGGTTAGCACAGGATTTGTATCAAGTTTTCCTTCTCTTGGGGCTAGGTGATCTGCCTCTTGCGTTCTTTTCTTACGACACCCCAAAGATGGTAGGGGTTGGTGACATACGGACACGGTATTGTAGTTACAATCAACAAAATTGTAGTTTAAATTGTGGCAGCCCCGACCATTCCTCTGTTTAACGGTTTTACGAAATGTAATACCGTTAACTGGCTCCCGTGAATAATTGCGTGGACACCCCCTATAAGGGAGGGGGAGCAATTCGCTCGAGTTCTGTCACATGGAGTTTAATGGATCGATGGCATGTACGTGTCTTAGATAAATTGATGGAACGGTATTATTGAAATGTGCTCGTGTATTCACGTGTAGGAATGTACCAATTTGGTAGTGATAGATTGCGAGCCTATTGCATTCATAAAGGCGGCGAAGATCACTTGCCATCAGGGGATGTCTCTTTTGTATAGAAATAGCATACATAAGGTCTCCAGGTCGTTCCATGTGGTGGATATCGTAGGCCACTAATAAAGCAGCAAAAGAAAGAACAGCATTCTTTAGAGTGTAAAAAAATGAGAAATATTGTTATAAATAAATTGGTATGATGACAGTGATAAACTTCAGTAAATTTTTTAGGAAAGCTGTTTAAAGTTTTGGCAGAATCCAATTAAAACGTCGTAACATAAGCCGGCCGAACAGGATTTATCGCTAATTCCTAATTAGTACTAACTACATTTGATGACCTCATTTTATTATACATTTTTCATATTTAAATCAGTTAAGTCCAAATTGAATAGCGTCATGATTCTGTATAATTAATAATTTATATAACTTTCCTGTCCAGGGGAATTGAACGAGTATGTCATTGTTTACAAAGCTGTGTTTTCGTTGTTTTTATAACCGGTGGAACAGATAGACGTAACAATTAAATCTACCATCTAGACGTAATATGTATCACAGATGTTTTAATAGGAGAAACTTTGATATGGCAGTAGCGACCTTTATGAGGTCGTCCGTCTATCTAGTCAGAGATCTCAAAAATACTACGTAATGACAATCCGTTCGGTGGTCCAATCGAATGTGCCATAAACACTTAAGCCTATACCTGCATATGCTGGTTATAAGGGAAGGCACCACTACTGAGCCCATACATGGCCCACTGCTGACCTCATCCAATTACATGTGGGGGCCATTAGATTACTGTCCCACGCTGGCCAGACGGATTGGCACAGGGTTTTGTATCAAGTTTTCCTCCTCTTGTAGCTAGAATTTCGACCTTGTCATTTCCTTTTGTCGGCTTTTACGACACCCTTAGGATGCAATGGGGTGGTGACACAATGTATTCTAAGTCCGTCACCACACCATGGTACTGCTTTATGGGTAGGCTTGGCTCGGGCCAAGGGCGCAACAGGTGTCAGTTCTAGACAATCGGCTCGGCAATACGCACATTGTTTTATTGGAATGTAATCGCTGAGTGAACGGCAACATTTTCATTTCTCTCGTAAACCTCTAAATTTATCCGAGGTTGTACGCCTGGCAAATTACACTAGCGCGATGTAGGCTACATTCATATTGGTTTCGATGTGAACCGCATTGATGGTGGGCATTCAGGCCGCGACAACATGGCGATTCATAATGGGCGCAGCATTTGTTGCGCTCCAGTGAACGCGGCCCGACCTGGTTGATGCATTCTTATCTATACACTGTTCCGAATAGTGTGCCTTTTATTCATTTAAGTGCATATACTATCATTGACATCGCTTCACCCCATAAATGACCCACTACTCAAATCAAAAATCTATTTATTCAAGTGGGCTCATCTGAGCTCTTTTGAGACGTCATTTTACATACCTTTTTTACATTTAACATCGGTTCGGAAGGCCACTCTACAGAGAAGAGCCGGGAAAAAAACTGCGTAGTTGCTATTTTTTTAATCGCCATTTTGTATATAAAGACTGATAAGACAGATATTGATTCGGGCCTCCTCCAAATTCATGGTGGGAAGTTAGCCGAGTGTGCCAAGCTGGCAAGACGGGCTGGTACTTGGTTTTTATAGTGAGTTGGTGACATTGTGTATTTTAAATTCTATTTAAAACATGTTCCGTGTAACAAAAATTATAAATTAGATTGCAGAGGGCTTATCAAGGGAAGCATAGAGACGGCTGAGGATTACAGGCCGTATGCTTGAGCATACGTTGACGCGCTACAATGACATGCTCATGGTAAGCGGTTACCGGTCCCTATGGTCATCTGGTACCCACCAGGTGACAAGAACCTTCCACTGCCGGCACCTTGATTCCCCCGGCAGAGCTTTGAGGTCTTTTAGTATTTTGTGAGTTAAGCGAGCAGCGATGCTCCACCGTTCTTGATACTTTTTAAAATCCCTCACCTATAGCTGAACATCATTAGGGTAGCTCGTAATAAATGATCCCGATGAATCTCGGTGAACCCGCAGGTTGCTTGTATCCAGTCCTTCAATCTGCGCGCTGTACCGAATGACGTCATTTAATTAAGGACGCCACACACAGCCGCCCCTTCGCACGAAACGTGTGAAGCACTTTGCTTAGAACAAACACCCTGTGTATACATACTGTATCGTATATACGTACTGAAAGCTCGCTCTTGCGATCTTAAAGCTCCTTCACAATGCAGAAATCATTTTTATACTAATAATGCAAGCTTTATATATTTATGACACGGGTCGCGGCCATATTGTGAAGGTATGTTCTCCTTTACTCGCCTGACGTGGTTGGTGGACAGGTAATTCTCCTGTTGTCTTTCCTGAACGTGGAATCCAGTGTTCAGTGAATGCCGTCCGCGTAATAAAAAGCTATCCGCGAGAGTGTAGATCCAGATCCATGTTATTCTTATTAATAACGATTGACGAAAAAAGTGTATATGGCGAGTGTGAATATGGCGAATGTGAATGAAAGTGTTGGACGTTACAAGACCAAATCAGGGACGTCTTGAAAAAAGGCCAGGTCAAGAGTACCCTAAACCGAAGAGCATGTATAAAGGGAATAATGAAAGTGGACGAAGCGAAACAAGTATGTATGGATCGTAGCAAGTGGAAAGAAATGGTATCTGCCTACCCCTACGGGAAAGAGGCGTGATTATATGTATGTATGTATGTATAAATTACGCGCCAGTTTGTTTGTCCGCGTTGGACTCCTAAACTATAACCGATTTTAATTATATTTATACACCGTGTGCAGTTTGATCTTGAATAATTGAATATCTTGAATAATAACTTGAAAGATAGGATAGCTTATATCTCAATTTAAAGTCGCAATATTATTTGATTGCCGATTATTTCTCTATTATTTGACAATCACAATTATATGTTAGCTCCAGACGATTATAACAGATGGCGATATCAGTTGACTGGATTGAGATAGATGGCGATATGTTAAAAGTTAAATTAATGTATGTTAATGTTAAATATACAAAATATGTACAAATCGCGTGAGTCTATAGACAATAATAGTACAAGTGATAGTTTGAGGGCGTATGTGTGGGTCCGCTACAAAAATGAAAATTTCACGTCATTGTAAGTATTCCAAGAACATTTCATACGGTCATGGTCAATAATATTCAGTTTTAAATTTCTTATTTAAATAAAAATCAACCATGGGTACGCATACTGGCAGATACGAGTGTGTGTGGTTCCCATGGCAACGTGGCTTGGTCCTCCACAGAAGCGCATCGCCGGCGGCCGCCACTTCACACGCCGCAGTCTCGGGGGCTACGTATGGTGCGCACGCAACTTGTTACCTCGTTGTTAGATGACGTTTTCGGTGACAACAACGAAATATACTTTATGCCATACAGCTTACAGTCCGTTTTTAATAACTAAATGTGAAATAACGAGGGAATGACGGTAATAGTATTAGTACCATGGAAGGTTCAGTTTTGGTACTTTGCCATTCGGTACTGCACGGACAAAGAAATGAGCTGTTACTAACTAATATAATACTCTTATCTTAAAGGACAAAATCGTTGCTAAAATTACTTTACAATCCTTAAAATTTATAAAACCCATCATTTATATTTATATTCTTTCGGGGCCAGCACAGTGCAACACGAATCTGATTATTACTGAGCTAATTATTAATTATTTACTTTATATATTTTATCATAAAATTTTGAATGTTACTTAATTATTATTTCAGTGTATAAAAATTGCGAATCGTAGTAGAGTTTATCGTAATTATCATAGAGATATCACCAAAGTAGACTTGCTCCCATTATGCTGTGTATGACTTGTAACCAAGAGATAAAATATGTAGACAGTAGCTACGGAGTTTCCTACCTGCTCTTCTTTGAGCAGCATCTAATTTTTGTATTGGTAAAGTGCTCTGTGCAGTGACGCGCTTAGTTCATTGGGACGAAAAGCCATAACGAAATTAGGTTTTCGTTGCCTCACGTATAAAAACCAATAATAGACAGGAAGATATTAAATTTGCCCGCTCGTTATTGGATTGGTTAGGAGAACAGAAACTTCGTTACACGCTACGCTAATTTCCCGCCGCGAAATGGTTGGCGGCACTCCCAGGCAGGTCTTTAGTCATTTAATATGACTCATACGAAGACATACTCATAAAGTGTGAAAACAGAAAATAAGTTGCGTTCTCTCCAATGTTGAGTTTCATTCCTGACGTTTCACATTCTTTGCAGCGGCAGTACAAAGCAAACATCCGAAATTGAATAGTGTTCGCCATTCGTTTAAATAATCGCAAACCCCAAAGACACGGCTGCAAAGTTGCGACACAATCATAAGGATTTAGGGCTATCCGGCAACAGGTAGCCTCCGGTCGCCTATAGCGCGCGTCCGATACGCACTTCGTATGTTCATTCACTTTGAGGCGCATCTGCCGAGCCGCTTGTTATTTCCACACATTGACGCTAGGCGTAGTAATAAATTCTAACTCATATGGTGACGGATTCAAATATCCATACTGGCCCCTGTAAAACTAGCGTCCGCATCCTGAGAAGCCTGCAAGAGAAGGAAAACTTGATACAAACCCTGTGTCGACCCGTATTGCCAGCGTGGTACAGGAGGGTAATCCCTCCATGAATTGCGAAGAGGCCCTACTTAGCAGTGGGTCATATTTATGCTGCAATGATGAATAGGCTAGTAGAGGGCTCAAAGTGAAGCATTGATGTAAAAACTAAAATTCAATATGGGCCTAAATAAAAAATACGTAAGAATCCCATTTTCTTGAATTCACATAAGTAATACTCGTACAATGTTACCAATTGCAAAATATTGCTCTTTCACTCAAGAAACGCTTTCCTATAATAGTGGTGATTGGTTCAGCTAGCTAAGTCGGTGACCGAACTCTCAGGAAATTTCCCATTTAGATGGAGAGCTCATCAGCACTGCTAGGGTGAGCCTCGTGTAACCTAAACGCTCGACTTGTGAAAATGCAGGATTACTTATCGATTTCGCAGCTAAGAGGATTGTGGAACATTTCATAAATATATTGTGACGTGAATTTGCAGCGTATTTTCTAGATAAATCTATATGAGTAAGAAGAGTTTGGATTGGATGGACATTGTATGTAGCATTTTTGTGAGAACAATTTATAAATAATAAAGGCTCGCTTTTACGACGCGCCCTCCCTGTAAGAACACAAAAGCTTGATGAGCCCTGTGCTGCAAACTGCCACGGTTAACGATTGTGCTTCCATGAAAGTAGGGAAGCTGGTCTCGGCAGTGGGTAATGATGTATCTCGCTACTGGCAGCCTGCTTTCCACTTAATAGATATCAACTAAGTCCGGAAGTCTCCTCTATCTGTCCCGGGGTAACACCTAAATTTGCCACCACTGCTGAACCATTCTGTACCATTTATGTTTAGTTTAGTACACTCATATTTTAATACATGTATTTTGGAACTAGTAATGTGCCATATAATGTTATAATCATACTAGCTGCTCTCCGCTGTGTCACACGCGTGGTAATGGAATTTACGTTTTCGAAAAAAAACTATAACCTTCCTCGGTAAATGGACTATCCAACACTGAAAGATTTTCGAAATTGGAGCAGTAGTTTCTTAGATTAGCGAGAAATAAACTCTGCAGCTTTGTAATATTATAGTATAGATTAAAATATTTTATAATGAAATTAAACCTAATTTGATCTTCCGCATTTGGGTAATATTTGACTAAATAGTGGCTTGTTTGTGGACTTAAATGTTGTAGTTGTATCCCTACGTTGCATCGTCCTAGCAGCTTTCCTTGCAGTTAAAGCGGCGTGATGATAACTACGCGTTCCCTGCGAGCCATCTCTGGGAGAATTTATTTCTCTCTAGAACTTTCCCCTTCATAAGAAATACATCGACATTCAACTAAAAAGAAGGCAATAATAACATTCAATATCCAGTTCGGCGAACAGACGGAATTGATAGACATGTATGATTTCCTTCAATATTTTTTTATTGATGAAAGAAACAAATCGTTTTTATACCCAGTAGTTTTTACTGCAGCTTCTGCCCGCGGCTTCGCCCGAGCCTATTTTGAGCGATGTTCTTTGTGACTCTTCGTCTTTGTGACATGTATGGTCACTACTCTGGATCCTAGACAGTAGTGTAATGGCAGCCATAGTGGCCTATAGGCCATCCTTTTAGCTTGTCGTGGATCTGTAGAATCAAGGACAACACGTTCTAACAAATAAAACAATCTGTCTCTTTATAAACGTACATATACTTAGATAGTGATTTGCAGTATGAAATATCGCTAATGAAATGGAGTTATGACACTATGTATTTTAAATCCTATTTCTCCCATTCCATCCCGAGGGTGTCGTACGTGTCGTGGTGAACCTACAAAAGGGAATGGGAAATGCCGAAAACCTTGCCTCAAGAGAAGGAAAACTTGATACGAAAACTGCCAACTCGTCTGGCCAGTGTGGCACAGTAGGTTAATTCCCCTCCATGCAATGGAAAGGGCACATCTCACCACTGGCTCATCTGTAGGCTAAATAGTACTTGGAAATGAACTTTTTTTGAGAGAGCACCTCTAAAAAAATTGGGAAGTTCGTCAAAATAACAGGTTGACACACGCGGCGCGTAGAATACAACATTCCACAACCCATTTAGTGTTTCACGTTAGACTTAGCATAGAAACCGATCTAATGGAGACCAATACGTGCCCAAATACAATCCAGTAAATAATACTTAGTGGAGTACTCCACCTGAATTTAAATAAGGCTTGTCCCTGAATGCTCAGAATAATGCGCACACCATATTCCGACTGCGTCCGCAGTTACAAACTAAAAGCTCGTGACATATCTCACACATAAACATGTTCAAATAATGTACTACTCCGCAAAGGACCAACGCCTATCTATCTTCTTTATATTTCCCAAACTATTAGGGACAGTCTAATTTATTTGGCCAACTACCGGAATTTACATGATGCCCTATACGTCCCATCCAGTAAAACTGGTAATAGCTTTGTTAGACCAACAAACTTTTTTATATTATTACCGCAATTTTTGTAGACCATGCATGCATATGCATGAGCATTGGCAGCTGACTTTTTATTTCATAGCACAGTCTCCTTCTCTTCTGCTTATTTAGTTCCGATAGTCATTGCTACGACATTTTCAGGACGGAAAGGATTGGTAACAATGTGTTTCTATATCCTTCATTACAGACAAAATATGACAAATTCCTGAACGGAACAATAATTCTGAAAATAATGAGGAAAATATGTAGAATATTCAATATTCACGATAATAGGTATCAGAATATGGAAGGAAAAAACATATATTCTGTAAGGATCCTTTTTATTGGCTGAAAACTCGGCGTTAGGGATATCTGGGGGCTATAAAATCCCCCAAGTAGTGTATTGTCTTAAAGAGCGGCTCCCCGGGGTCTGGGGCTAGACTGAACACGTCCGAGTGTGACGTGACACGCGTACTCGAGAGGCTAGGGGGGTGTTGCCAGCTAGAAGATGTTATCGATATAAAACGACGAACCATTTAAACATTTTAGTATTGCACAATTACTAGTAACACAGGAGTTCGCTGGAGGTTGATTGATGTGATTTGCGCAACACCTAGGTTTGCCGTATTTTATGTGCCGTATTTTACGTAAATTGATTTACTTTACTTAAATTAATTAAGTCACAATGTTTCGATAAATTTGTTGTTTTAGGTCTAATATTTATGGTCCTCGAGTTCCCACCGCTTTTCCACACGGTGGACCGACGACCTGGTTAAGGTCGCTGGAAAGCGATGGATGCGAGTGGCTCAAGACCGGCCTTCGTGGGGATGTTGATGATGATTTTAGTCAAGTTGATTCGAAGTTAAAAAGATTTTATCACGATTGCGCTTAACTTGGCGTATTTGTCATATTTTACAACTAGCTTTTGCGCGCGGCTTCGCCCGCGTGGGGTTCGAACCCGTGCATATTTTTTATGAACATAAAATCGGTTATTGTGACTAAACTATGATAGTTAGATATGTGCTCTCGGCGGACTTTTTTGTAGATCTTTATAAGACCTACAAACCCGTAGTACATCATTTTGTTCTATTGTCAATAGTTTTTGCAGCGCACGCATAAATAGGTTTTCGATTTTACACCTTGGTTTACAAAATCGTAATTTTCATACGGATCCCTAATTCTTTTGAAAATAAAATATAGCCTATAACCTTCCTCGATAAATGGACTATCTAACACTGAAAGATTTTTTGAAATCGGACCAGTAGTTCCTGAGATTAGCGCGTTCAAACAAACAAACAAACAAATAAACAAACAAACAAACAAACTCTGCAGCTTTATATATTAGTATAGATAAGCATCATATGGATACTTGTCAAGCGACACAAACAAACAGTAAACACGAATGGCTTTGTGTAGTTCCAGCTGTAATGCTGTACACCAACTACACGAACATATATTTTCCGTGACGTGTCAGCATTTCACAAGTATTTTGGTCGATAAATATGATAGCACTAAATATGTCGTGGTCGTAAATTGACGATAGAAAGTTCTGTAGCGTTCATTAATCGATTCGTTCATATTAACTAGTTTCAGATATCGATAAATTATATTTACGAGTATATCACTAGTATACGCGTGGCGTAGTGTGCACGATGCTGATAACATTACGCAGACACGGATATTCTCTAAAAGATGATCATGCATATTATATTTTCGCTATTTTGTTTTCTTTATTTTTGTCATTAGTTTTGGCATAACAGATTTACAAAGCACTGTCCCATTCCATCCCGAGGGGCGCAGTTAAGGAGAAAACTTATCCACAAAAGAAAGAATACAGACCTACTGTGATGTTTGGCCAAAGACTAGATAGTCTTCATGACTAGCCTCCCCCATATCTAGTCCCTTAAGTCGTTTCGTACGACAACCTCAATATGGAATGAAGAGAAGCCATATTCTGGGAACGTCTCCTCACCAAAAAGGGGTTTAGATCATTTTTAAGTAGGAGCAGATGACAATATGATTTACTTCACACACATCTCTGGCCACCCTTCTAAATTTTAGCAGCGTGATGGTGCATACATTAACAAATTACCGTGTTTGTAGAGGTGGAGAGTATAAATATGCATACTCCCGCGCCCGCGCCCGCTTCCTCTCCGCTCTTGCTGCGGTTAGAGCCAACATTAAACAGAGGATTCGCACGCGCTTGACAGTGCTAACATAATATGAACCCTTGCTTTATTGACTCAGAGTTGAATATTAGATTAGCTAATTACTCTGCGTACCGTCATCATCATCTTACCAGCCTATAAATTACGGATATATGTACTCTTCCTTATCCGGACATATTACTAAACAAAGTCTGTCTGTGAGTATGTATGTTCGCAATTATTAAATATTATTTACATTCAAAATCCAATACGCGTGCGAAACCGGGGCGTGTCGGCAGTTGTTGTGCATGACGGCTTGCACATTATTGACGGTAGCCGTCTGACAAATGTGATAGGTATAACTTTAGAATAAAAGAAAAAGACCAAAAGAAGAGAGACACACGCTTTAACTCGCGCGCTTTAACTTACAACGTACAACAATATTGGACGGTAAAGTTGACGATCGGCTCCTGACAGTTACGGTTTCTATATCACTGTCGTGCTGGTCTAGGAGTTGGATGTGCCTCTACCCGGTCGCTACCCGGTCGCCGGTTCGATTCCGGCGTCGGACACGCCTTGTTTTTGTGTAAACCAGAGGCTCTTGCTCTGAGTCTGGGTGTCATTTGTGTTCGTGAATTTCATGTTTGTAAACTGTCCTCGCGATGCAGGTAATGACAGGATGCAAGAGGTTATTTCTTAAAAAAAAGTTTTCCTTGTCTTGTTACTAAATCTCTTAGGTAGAGTACCAGATTAAATGTGAGAGAGATGATCGAAAAGGCTCTAGACCAAGTCGGAATCCATTTGGGAGCGAATCCATTTGTCGTGGGGCGTGTCTCACACGCGCTCTCAACAACGGCAGTAAACAACTTACAGCGATAAATAAGCGCCGAAAACCCGACGCCCAACAAGTGATGCGCCACCGGATATCCGGAATTAATTATTAAGGAATACATTTTCCTGCTCTCGAAAAATTATTTTTTACTAAAAAGGTTTTTGACGATGGAGCTTTTCTAAGTGAGTTTGAGTATTTCATTACATTTTTCCAATGACGTTTGATGTTACACGTCAATTGAATGTTGAATTTAATTACCATTCCTTTTATAATATGCAGCCCGCTCCCCTCACCCCTGCATCATATTCATAGACAGACATAGACATAATCATAGACATAATCTTTATTGTGGCAAGAAAAATACAAAGTAATAAAACTAGGCACTAAACTAATTCTAGGAAAGCCTTCCTGCCACAACCCGTCCCAAACTCAGCACGATGCTGGTTGCAAGCAACCAACGCTGGTCTTCCGTTAGGGGCGGCGGGTGACGTCACACATGGAAATAAGTTTATGTAACAAATTTACCTACGCAATGATATATACAAACTATTTCTACTACAAACTATTAATGATTTATAACAAAAGAAAATTAAAAAAAAAAAAAACTTATACATTAATTCGTTTTAACTTAATATATAAAAATAAAAAATTAAATATAAATTAAATTAAATAGGGGGTGGCAGCCTCTTTGTTTGTTTATATTATAGATGTATTTGTAATGGTTTGTCCTTGTTTCTTTTGTTCCCTAATAAGGTATTGTTTTAATTGATTCTTGAATGTATTAATAGTGCTTAGATTTCTAATTGGTGGTGGAATGTTATTCCAACACTTGGATGCTGCATACCTAAAGCTACCCCTGAAAGCTGTCGTCCTATGCGATTCAATAGACAATTGTCGCGAGCATTGCCGGCTCGCACACTCTCGCCTACTGGCGACCCAACTCAACTTGTTATATACGACCTTCACAGCGGAGATATTAACTAGCACAATTAAAAAATCACACCCAGTTTCTCGCGTATGCAAAGACACTTGCCCGACCCTGGAATCGAACCAGGGATCCGTCCCCATTTACTGACACATATTTCACAACGGTAGAAGCTTCACCGACACAAACTTGATCGCTTAAACTATTCAAATAGTACTGCTGCAGGGTACGGCTGCGTTAGTAAAGGACTGTGGAATAAATTAAGCAACACTTTGTACGAGCAAATATATATCGGCCCATAAAAGACCGAATGCTGGGTCGGGCCTCCCTTCCTTCTTCAAATCTTCCGTGTGGTGACGGATTCAGAATACACAGTGTCACCACCCCGTTACATCCTGAGGTTGCCGTAAGAGCTGTCAAAAGGAAATGACAAATGAGATGGAGAACTTGTTATGAAACACTCAGCAGGCTAATTACCCAAACAACCATCCTTGCAGAGCCACAGAGTGCATAATTGTATAAATGAGATGGAGAACTTGTTATGAAACACTCAGCAGGCTAATTACCCAAACAACCATCCTTGCAGAGCCACAGAGTGCATAATTGTATAAATGTGACGGGACAATACTTTATGATACGATAATCACGTGGTAGGTTAGTCACGAAAATGTTTATTCTCATATTGAGTGGGGCTCCGATTTATCTTACGGAATGCGTACGTATTTCTTTTATGAAAGATAAACCCTATAGCCACAATATAAGAATCGATAGTGTCGGTCGGCAGGACCGTGTGGAAAAGTTCAGGGAAAAAATCCCTGTTCTTATCTTAAAATGTTCGTCTCCCAAGCAACTAAAGTGTCTTAACTTTATAAATGAGCATAGAGAACCCGAGACATTGGGGAACTCAACTTACTAACCTTGTAAGATAATAGAAACGATAACTAGTTAGTTGGTTAATTTGGTTTAAGGAAATCTATAAAACTCACTTATAAATAAGAAAGAACAATATTTTAAACACAAAACTGCTTTGTTTTCACATACCGCATAATCTCACAAAACTCTCTTTTTAAAACATCCTACCATACATGTGTGTGTCAACAAAATAATTACTCCAATGACTACTGCTACTTATTTCCCCTAGGCCCTATTTCGGTTCCCATTTAGGCCTAGTCTAGTTGGCAGACCAATAAACGTGACGGTGGGTGGCAGCTTGGGCTAGAATACATTCAGTCCTCGTAACTAATTAGCCTGTTATGCCACGCTGCCTGTGCCAGCCCCATCGTCTTCTTTGGTTGTGTGCCTCTTGCGTTTCTTCATATATACCACTGGAACAGGTCATATAACCTGTTCCACCCTCTGGATGGAACAGGTTAATCGACCTTATTGTATTATCTAGCGTTATATGTGCAGCGTGTAGATATGAAATGCAACTACACAGCTTCCTAGCATCCCTTCTCGGTATAACAGCATTCCGTACCGTCCGTACGTGGTATGGAGCAATTCAAGTCCAGACACCTTTCAACTTCAAATGTTGTTGGTTTAAAATGAATGTAGTTCTTCCTTATTCATATACTTATTCGCAGACATGTCGTTTACTATAATTCTTGCATACGTTTTTCCAATTGAAAAATATTCTCGTCCCAGAAATGTGTGAAAGACATTTTGCCATCCCCCGTACTCAATACACGTTGAGAATTGCGCGGTGCAAAAGTCTCGGGTCACACACATACAAAATATACCTGTGTATCACCAATGTCTGTTTGTAATGTATATTAAGAGGTTTTTTTATCAAACGCCAATTCATTTACGGAACTGAATGAAACTCAAACTCCAAGGTAACTTTATTTGTGTAGGTCTCTTCACAAACGTGTTTTGTTTAAGGGATTCTTGGGGCCCTAATTTAAATCATCAGCAAAGCCAAGAACTCCACTACTGGACAAAGTTCTCCCACGAGGATGTTCAGCAACATTCATGTTTTTTTTTTATTTCTTTTTATTTGTCTGTTTATTTTCGGCTAATATCCACCGGTTTGATGAGATTTTCACTGCCAGATAGATGACATAAGCCGTAAAAATAGTCATAACATTTAAAAAACTGTTTTAACGGGCGCAGCCGCGGGTGTAAGCTAGTAGAATGAATGAGTTAGATTTCCATAACACTGGCATTGCACTAGGTCGCCGTTTTGTCGCCATTGGAGCGTGGAGCCACCACGCCAGGGTGGGTCACTCTTTGCAAATTGTCTTGCGTTTAAATATGGACTTTGATGCAATGAAATAAATACGAAATTAAAACAAAAAAAAAAAAATTTTCGTATAGCTTATGTATTACTTAATAAAAGAGACTATAAAACTCTAATTAACATATTTAATGTGCGTAACTAAGACGCAAATGTGTCGCCTAAATATCACTAAGAGGCTATATTTCAGAAGTGGGAATGAAGCAAAACAAGTTTACAGATAAATATACCTTCTTCCCCGTACAGAAATTAGGCTTTTAACCTTTTGTGTTTACTTAGTAAGTTACTGTAAATTCAAGCTTAAGCTTAATAAAACGGTTTCTGTAACAACCATAGTATATAACTTTCCTGGTTACTGGTTGATCTAGCCGCCTCCAATTAGGTGGACGGAAATTTGCATTTTGGAAACGCACATTTTGAATTTCATATGCAGTTCCAACTCCATGGTACACGACAAAGAGAAAACATGTTAAATAAATCTTGAAACCTAAGCTTACGGCCAGTATCTTTTAGTACAATCGTATGATATGTCTAAAATATTCTATTGAACTAAGGAACATAAAGAGGAGTCTCATTTTGACTGTTGTTTTTATGTTCCGACCATATCTCAGAGAATAACAGGAGCGGATAGGCTCACACATCCCCGGCGTATATGTTGGCTTAACACATCACGCACGTCCTATATCATCTTACATTTTCCATAGTAACAAAGGAAAACTTATCATCGACACTCACACAGGCACGCGCTGCCTGACGTACACACACATCCGCGCTACCCTGGGGTTTCCAGTAGTCTGGAGAAATGTTCAGTGATGGTGTATTTTCCACTTGAGATGTGGATTTATTACTTTTAAAGTGCACGAGGGTGAACTCGGCTTTTGTGTACTGGCTCGGACATTGTCCTACATATTATCCCAACACGCAGTGTAAGGATTGTCACATTAGTGTGACAATTTATCAAACATTAGTGAAACGTGTGTGCATTTCTGAACTCAAAATATCATTAACCGCAATGTGCAGTACTTTCACGATCCTTGCACATTGTGGTAGATGAGCTATAACGGGTTTTAAATCATGTAATCGGCAGTTTAAAACATTTATGTAACTACTCATTTAACAGGATTAGGGACACAGCAAAAATTTGTTAAGATCTACGGTTCAAGAAGAATGACGCCACAGAAAGGTCCTACTTTGTAGACGATTAAAAAGAACCGCATTGACGTTTAGACAGAATTGGTGGAAGTGACGCATTTCCATATTCACAAAGAGCTTGCAAAATATTGTCCCAGCATACTCGCACACTTGCTCAGATGTTGGTCCTCCGGCGATGTGACGCCGACCGCAAGCTTCAAGAACTTTGCATATAGACCGAGGTTCCATTTGATCTGTGAACAATACCGCGCTGGTTCAACATTTCAACTTCTAAACGAGGTCGTCAATTTCTATGAGGCTTTAGAAGAGTATGTAAAGTATATTTGTACACCACTAAGCATGAGGTCCGCCAGATGATAAACGAGATGTAGCTGACGTGTAGCCGACGCCACGCCACCAGGTAGATGCAAAGGGATTCCTTCAGCTGCCAACACCGCGCCTTTGGAGCCTGTAACACCACCCATGGGTGATATTATGTGCATGCGGCAATCTGAAAGATGCGGCTGCTAATCCACTATTCTTCTGACAATGTCTAAAAAATTAGACTATTATTTATTTACACTACTATTGTTAGCCAAATAGTCCAACTCGCTGCTTGCAGACGATATTTACAGTTATCGTAGTGTATGTCAGACAGGGGCCCTATTTGCAGAAGGCTTTGCTTAGGCTTCTTTGGGAATGCGAATCGCAGTTGTAAATCTCGCTTGCGCGGTAAACCGCGCAAGAGTAAACTCTTAAATGCATATTTCCACGTTTGACCGTTCGATCGACACACAGAAAATGGTATTTTTTACCAGTTACTTCAATGCCTGTGAACCTAGGCTTGCGTGATGGAAAGCAACGCCGGGGTCTAAGATGGAGCAGGCAATTCAAGGAAATGCTCTGTCCGGCACCGGCTCTCACAGGATACACACGATGAAACAGTAAACCTGCCTGGCGCCGGACTGAGATGTGAGGCCGGTAGCTAGGCGGGCGGATTGTGTTAAGAAGAAATGATATTACATTGTGTCGGCTCCAACTGTACAGCGGCCCCATCCCATCGCCGCTCCTATTTACCGTTGGCCGTTATTACAAAAGTTAGCGAAAACCAATACAACAATTTGTATATTGTATCGACACAGACCATCTACTCGTTTTCAACAGTTCACTGTGAAAAAACACTTTACTTCTGATACAATGATATTTAAGCTCTATATTTACTCACATACGTTTGAAAATACAATTATAATAACGAGGGTATTTGCTACCAGACCTCTACTGATTCAACAGTGTTGCCAATGATTGCATTTTTTTTTGTTAGTGCCCGCTATGACATCACTGCTCGGCTCCAACTGAAAATCAGTGCCACATTCACTGGCATCACAGCTGAGTTGGGGCCATTTGCAGGCCCATAACTATATTTGTATTTATTCTGTTAAATTTAAGTAGTCGTTTTTTTTTGTATGTTAGTAAGTAAGCATTATTTTTTATACAACATCGAGTTATTGTGAATATTGTGTGTGAATATTGTGAGCTGCAAAAAAAATATTTTCTTTCTTTCTTTCTTTCTTTCACGATGTTGCCACATTTTATTCATCGCTCGGGTCTCGTTCGGATTTGATTTACGAGCTACGAAACTTTTTCTATGTTAACATAAAGCTACTTTGCGGTGTGTGTACGAGTATATTTTTAAACCCAGAAGAAATAGTGAGTTTGTCCCTGGCATCTTAGTTTCTGAAACGATGAACCGATTTTGTCAGTTTGAAAGCAATGTCAATTGTTAACTATAGTTACAATATACATATGAGTTCTCTTATTATTATTATATATTTCTATGTTGTCCTATAGGTATGTTTAGAGAAAATCTGCTCAAAGTTCTAACTGTAGTTTATGTTGTCATTGGACTTGACAATTGAAACAACTTGACTTTCTCGACTGTCATAGATGTTGTAATGACAGCCGGGACCGACTCGGAAGTGTCCTCCGAAGCGCAGAGGTCAGATGTTATATGATCATCCATCCCACATGCTAAGGAAAACGGAAATTTGTCGCAGAGCCCCGCGTAGATTTCCATTCCAATCCATTAGGCGGGCGCGGGGCTTTCAGCTGGTCACACTCGCTTTTATTTTCGGACACGAGTCACTCGGGTAAGTGATGTCTGCTTTATTTATTTTATTTTATTATTCATGGACCCACAAAGGAGACAGATACCACAAAGGATTCAGAACAAATAGTACATATGTGGTGCGGACCGCGTCCACTGCCTTGAATTTTAATTTATCTTGTTGAAACGTAGTCGCTTGTGAGGGTTGCTTGGCGGAACACATTTAATAAGGGTTAGCGACACAGATCCATGGCTCATCTGATCTTCTCACAAACAGCATATTCGCTTCGTTATGGTTTATGTTACACCCAGCCCATACATTTGTTTACTTTTACATATATATATATTTATTGATGATGACAGGGATTCTTACAATATCATTTAACATTGGATTTTCCGTACACTGAAATTCACCACCGTGCCCACATCACAAAATATGTTTTATGCATTCCAAAGTATAGTTACAAAGATGACTGACTGTTGTAGTCGGGCCTCCTCCAGTTACCTGGAGGGAAATTAGCCTACTGTAGCATTCTGGCCGGACGCTATGTTTTCACCCTTGTCATTTCCATCTGTCAGCTGTTACATTAAGCATCCTTCAGGATGGAATGGGGTGGTGACATTATGTATTCTAAGTCCGTCACCAAACAGATGTTACACCCTACATGCGCGCATAACCCCAAGTTATATGAGTGCGCCAAATTGGAAAAGAAACTTTTTATTTGGATTAATTTGGATTCATCTGAGCAGTGAGTCGTTTTACCTACATTGGAATGGCGTTTGTGATCAAAGTCAGCTGGGTAAATTGATTAGTGGATGACGTTGTGCTCTTTTTCCAACCCACGTGACTGGCGCATGTGGCTGTAATGACTATAAAATCAATTCAATAATCCAAACTGTCAGACCTAAGCGATGGCGTCGAGAATCCGCTTACGAAAACCGCTACGCTGATTCATCGTCAAAATATGACGTAAAGGATTAATAAATAAAACTAAATTTGAAGAATAAATTCAATATTCTGTGAAAATATTATATGCGTTAATAATTTATGTGTATGTACGCCCATTAAAAGCTACCTTTGCTAAGTTCATAGTGATACAAATATAGAATTGAAAAGTCAACAAAGTTTATAAGTACATCGGCCGCGTTGGAACATTCAAACAATAATTTTCAATACCTTTCAACCGGTACCAATAACTTTGGTAAGCTGTCGTGCTATACGGTCACGCTTTCAGTAGCAGTGCATCAGCAGCGCCATTGTATTTATTTTCTACAACACTCAAGACTACATACAGTACATTATATTAAAGGCCCATTTAGACGGGGATAGTTTCTCGCACCATTCGGTTCGAAAATCGTACGATACTATCGCAAGCAATAATCGCCATAACATTATCGCATCAAAATGTTTACACACAGGCAAGAAATAAATTCTCGCCTACGATTATGTCATACGAGATTCGAATGTGACATATCGCTAGGCGATAATTTCCTAAGTCTGTTTACACAGCGACATTTTATAGGAAGATTCTTGCTTACGAGAAACTCGACTCGATCTAGTATGTCAGTTCTTCAAGTTCATACGAGTATCGTACAAATCGGTTTGAACCGTTTTGAATGCGAGATTTGATCATTCGAGTTTAGTAATTACTAGGTTGTTCTCAAAAATGACACAATAATCGTTTAAATATGGTGCTGCCGATAATATTAAGTTGTTTCTTTGCTCCAAAATTGTTTCTTCTCGCTATCCAATTTTTATTCTTTTTTTCAGTTTCCGTTTAAGTAATTCTTGTCTTAGAAGAGCAGATATAATTAAAACACCCTCGCGCACCACACTCATGGTAGCAACTGGCACAAAAACTCGAAATACGATTATTGCTTCAAAATTCTGTTTAGACGGACACTGTCAATATTGTAATGCGAGGCAATTCTCGCCAAAGCGAGTGAGCGAGAGGTTTGAATGTTTAGACGAAGCAACTTTTTTATATTCTTTCGATAATCGTATCTTCGAGGCGAGAAACTATCCCCGTCTAAATGGGCCTTTATACTAGAAAATTACGCGTTACAACACGGCGTTGTTGGCATAGTTCAAATTTATACGGAGGAGTGCCGTACCAATACTCTTATGATATATGCATTAGAAATAAAATAACAAGATAAATTAAGTATCACACTAATTAACTACGCGTAGAACGGGATATTTATGGCCAAGTACATTCCAAGAATTATTCATAGGGAACAAAGCGGTAGATGAAAGAGGTTTTGCAATGCAGATACAATCTTTGTATCCATTGTTAAGTTAAATTGAATATGTATCGCCTCAGCTGAAAATCCTATGTAGTAACGGCTTTGAAACATTAGAGCTGTAGAATAAGTACACAGCAAAGCATGTATGTATGCGCTATAACGAGTATTTGTTTTTGAGGAATTGAAAGAAGACTGTAAGTCCAAAGAACGTTTTTGAAAAGTCTCACAGCAGAAACTTATCTGTTAACCTGAAGGAGCTTTGTGGTTTTAAACTTATGAAGTTCGCTATATTCTCATAAACACCAAACTAGCTTCTATGTTAATCATAATGGTTTTAAATATAGAACTATACAGAGATAACGGTTACATTTAGACGGAAGAGGTTAAATCGAAGTTGTTACCAAAGTCGTAACTATTTAAATTAACAAACATCCCTTAATTGAAACTGCTTAAATTCTCTACTCGTAGTGGTTACGGTATCGGGACACAGTTTCAACAACGTTTTAAATCTGTTATTTTATTCTGCGGTACCGTAAGTGCTTTTTACTGACTAGCAAAACCGAACTAGCTACAACAGAAGGAAAACATTAAAGGTAATTCTGGAAAGCGTTACACAGCGCCCAGTTGCCCTACTTTAAATGTGGAAGAAGCCCGGCCAACTAGTGGCTCATTTACAGGCCGAGATGATGAGTCACTGTTTCCTAAGGCGGTTTATGCACTGTAAACATCGAACGGTAGCATATTAATAACTAGCGACCCGCCCCGGCTTCACACATGTGCGATGAAGAACCTCTAAATTTATCAGTGTTTCTCTACAATATTATGGATGGATTATACCTGCCTCTTGAATCACTCTATCTATTAAAAGAAACCGCTTCAAAATCCGTTCGTAGTTTTAAAGATTTAAGCATACATAGGGACGGACAGACGATAGCGACTTTGTTTTCTAATATGTTGTGATAGTGAAGTGTTTTCTTTTCCAAGCGATCGAAACGGCGAAGAAGCCAACAAAATAAGTACAGATTTTGACATTGTAGTGAGTGGTATCAATATGGGTTGCTGCATAAAGTTGTGTCCATTTTGAGCTAAATCCAGGCGATTTAACCTCCATGGACGTCGTATTGAATTGCTATCTAGTGTCAGCGCAATACTGTTACAATATTTTATGCGATTCGTTTTACTAACTTGCAAGGCTTCCTTTGTATACAGTTGATGTCTGTTTGCCATTCTGTAGTATAATGTAAGATTTTAGATTATCCGTGTGGTGACGGATTTAGAATACAAGCCAAGTCACCAACGCATTCCATTCTGAGGGTGTCGTAAACTAAAAGGCAGGAAACCTATTCGCAAAAGATGGAAAGCTTGAAACGACATCCACCAATCTGTGAGACTTGTTTGTACCACCATAATTGGAGCCTTTTTATGTTTAAAAAGCAACCATACAGCTTATGGCTGGCTCATCTTCGTGATATGGAATTCGCAACCGGTGGTAAAGGCTCAATCAAGATTTTATTTTATTTTGACAATGACACTATATAAACCTAAAACCTATCGAAACCCTTGTGACGCTTAAACGGTTCTAATGGGATTTGAATGTTCCGAGGCAAGAAACGCCAGTTATCTCGCACGTGAACGGTATCTTCCCAATAACTGCCGTCTTGTGTCGTTAGCTTCGTAATGTTCTCCTCTGAACAAAATCAAAATGTTTCATATACGAATAAACTCCCGCAAGCGCTTTCAGATTCAGGCATTTTATACGTGACACAAGTTCCAAAGGCACCCCACATGGAGGAGCCGGCAGGAAACTCCATCTGCTATACGCATTAATTGGATTGACATATTTTTAATGGGCTGAAGTAAATAGAAGCTGTTGAAAAAAATGTTATGTTTTAAATCCTACTAATATTATAAACGTGAAAGTTTGTAAGTATGGATGGATGGATGGATGGATGGATAGATGGATGGATGGATGGATGGATGGATGGATGTTTGTTACTCTTTCACGTAAAAACGACTGAATGGATTTTAATGAAACTTTATAATAATATAGCTTATACATCAGAATAACACATAGGCTACAATTTATATAGATATTGTGTGTAAATTTATAGAGATATTAAGTTAAATTTAAATTTCTAATTGTTAAATTTTCAGCCATATTTAATTCCTTAAAGACAACATAAGATTTCGTTGTCAGTTACGTTTTGTTATACTACGTAATATATCACATTCTACGGGAACGGGATAAAAATCTCAGGTATCCTATGTCCAACTTTCTTTTATATATAAAGACGTTGGACAATTCATAAAATCATACTTAACATTATAAACGTGAAAGTGTAAATGTGTGTAATCCCGTTCCGTGATATAAAACATCGTATATCAAAATGCAATACAATATCACATATTTACCTTGTTACCAATTATATTTGTACTCACATAAACACTAACTTAAGTAATAAAACAAGACTAAAAATACCAAAATAAATAAATGCAATTGCTGGAATAACAAAACGTCACTGACAGCTAAACGTTATGTTGTATATAGTTTGCCAAATTTGACAATTAGAAATTTTGAAGTTGACCGGTTGATGTATTTATTTCGAGTAAATACTGAATTTGGATCTAGCAACGTTTCGATACGATGGCAGGCATTGGACCAATAGATGTCATGTAATATTACTAAACACTCCTCAGCGGCAAAAGTTTTATCAAAATGGAAAATCGTCATCTGGGACGTATGTACAATAGCGCATACACGTGCATTGGAAGCACTTATCCGATCCGACCGAACACCTACGCCATGACTCGAGATGTTTTGGAGGCGCAATTATTTTACTGCCTGGCTATTTCTGCCAAACACTGCCACTAATACCAAGACCGACTGCTGCCGCCTTAATAAGCGCTTTCCTCAAATCATCGAAATATGTGGATTGATTTTATTTTCTCAGAATTTCTGTTCATCCAAGGACGAACTCACAAACACAAAAATAATGAATGGTTGACTGAGCGAGCAATTTTGGCGGCTAAGAATAAATATGTAGATGACATAAAGTAACTAACATAATTCAGAATAAAATCATTGGTGCACTTGCATTAATTCAAATATATTGACTGTGTAAAAAAAGACTCCTTGGATGTGCCTGGCTTACCACCGCACAATTTACGACTAAAGGTTGGCTACGTACTAAGTTTGCTTCCAAATATAAACCAAAACCACCAAACCTGTGCAAACCGGAACGCGTTTGGTGGTAAGTGAATTGATGAACAATGGAATATACTCAAAGTAAAGTTAGAAGGTGAGGAAGTTCTCATCCGACGATATCAACTGATATACCGTTTCAGTTTTAATTATTTCCGATCCGTCGTGCATCAATTATCAATTATATGTGGCATGTTCCGGGTCAGAAGACCATCTGCGTTATTTGTTCATGGGCCTGATAATAAACCGAAAAATGTCGTCTGTCACAAGGTGATTCACTGAAAAGTGCAGTTACTAAAATAGATGGACAATAAAGTATAATTAAAATTATAGATTTTTTATTTATATTTATCCTGATAAAAAAAATCAAAAATCTGCTCATTTATTGCCTTTAAGGCGAAACAAAGTTCGCCGGGTCAGCTAGTGTTAAAATAAATACACGCTTAAACTTATTTTACCAACAATCTTACCAATATCGCTGGGAAAGTCCTTCGAGTGAAAATGTCAAAATGATAAAGCTTTGCGTAAATTCTATACTTACTATGAAGACTGATTTCGTTGAGTTACGCGTAGCCCCGCCGAAGTTCATTTTATATTCTTCTGTCTAAAGAGCCAACAAACCGCGAGGGCCCGAATTGAGCCGAAAGAAAGAGATCTCTTCATTTGTAGCATTAGCATAAAGTCACTCTGCGCCTTAATCAGATACGCGATTCTAATGCGGTTTTACAAACATATATCTTAACACGGGGTGATGAGATCCATTTCTATTTGATATATGTATATCGGGCTCATGGCGGATACTGTAGTATGTTATGCATTCTATTGCTACAAAGGTTCGATGTAAACGAATTTTCGCTGTACTAAATAATCAAGTTTATATTCTAAAACATAGAATTCAACTAACAATATATATGTCGGAGAATAAACTGTTTAATTAAACCTTTTATTTGAGCAGCGGGTTCAAGGTACCGATCTTAACTACACTCCAGCATTAACACACCACACCGCAACCACTGTTTCTATCATAATGCCCGATCCACCTCGATCGCGCTCCTTTTATAAGTTTTTGCCGAACGTCAAGATGGCGCCTCGACCCCGCTCGAGGACTACCCTCCGCTCTGACAATGCAAAATAATATAACGTCCTCTTTTAAAAAGATGACAAACTAAATTGAATAGAAAAATCTAACAAATTAAACTGATTAAAATTAAGATTTAACAAAGTATTTTCTAGGCTAATTGATATCGTCTTTATGTAACCAGGAATCAAGTCCATTCTGACTACTTCCTCCGACACGGCCACCCTGACGTTTCACACGTCCTCGTGTGATGTTGAAGGGTGAGCATCATCATTATCTGTAAAGATACAAACAAATTTTTGGGTAACATGGTTCGGCCACTCCTGACCAAGTAGAATATGGTCCTTAACATTCATGTAGTCTGATATCAAACGTCAAATTCTCAATCTCAACGAGCGTCCAATCTTTGTGCCCCTTTACGCCGTTTACTAAACAGATTCCATGATAACGAAAAGGCGACCTCGCCTTTGTTATCCACCTGGCCACCTCGCCTTTCATAGTTCATTGGGCCACCTCGCCATTTGTTGTCCACTTGGCCACCTCGCCTTTCATAGTTCGTTGGGCCACCTCGCCATTTGTTGTCCACTTGGCCACCTCGCCCTTCACATAATTCCTGTTTAAATATCTAGATGGCCACCTCGCCATTTAGATACGTTTACCAGCACTGTTAAGATGTTTTGCATATGGCCCACAAGCCACCACGCTGTTACCACGACCCACCATACTTCAAACATACCGCTCCAGAGAATAGTGCCACCCCATCTTTTCACGTGGGCGTCGAGTAAGAGGCGACTCTCACTCTCAGAAGAGACTAGACTCGATACGGACCATCTTTCGTATCATAAGTCTCGATGGCCTAGTGGTTCAGTACTCAGACTTCTAGTTCAGAAGTTCTGTGTTAGAACCCTGGCTCAACCAATGACTTTCCGGAAGTTATGTGTGATGAGCATCGATGACTAACAACGTTGTGCCCCATGTATGACAATAGGTTTCGCCACCTATTACATTTGAGACTCGAAAATAATCCAGCGTGTCGAGGCATAATTGCCGCTGACCACACCCTCAGGTATTAAAGGCGTGAAGTTACATAGGCACATAGCCATATGATGTTTTAATTAATGAAACTATTAAACTAGTCCAAAGATCTTACCGTCATTATTATCTGATAAGCATGGATTCAGCTCAGTAGGGACATATGATTGGGGGAGTGGACGTAGGCGTTCTCTCGAGTATTTGTAAGTTCGATTAGCGTTCAAACTCTTAAGATGGTATCTGTCACCGTCAAGTACCTCAATGACTTCATAAGGTCCTTTATATTTAGGATCCAATTTGGTTTGATTCCGTTCATGATTTTCTACTAAAACATAATCTCCTACCGAAAATCTAGTCACATTTGCCTTATTTTTATCGAATCTTACTTTATCAAGCTGTGCATTATTTTTCATTAATTTGTCAGCTTGTTCCCTAATCTCTTAAATTTATCTCAATCTCATGATCGTCAATAGTTAATAAATTTAGTGGTCTAGCTACTCTACCTATTAACAATTCTAATGGACTTGCCTTAGTTACCCTATGAATCGTGCTATTTATAGCAAGTTGAACATCACCTAACGCATCTTGCCATGACCTATTTGGACTAACTTCTACAACAGTCAACATATTTTTGAGGGTGCTCATTAAACTCAATCATTAAACTCTTTATTCGCGAAACACCGCCCTTGGTCTGCTATTATTCGCACAGGCGCGCCAAAAAGTGATATAGATGCTTTAAGTGCGTAAATGGCACACTCTGCATTAATTCTCAGGGAATGTCTAAGTAACACGTATTTAGTGAAAGCGTCTATGAGCACGAAAACGTATTCGTTTTGATTATTTTTCCCACTGAGTTTTCCTGTGGCATCTATATGAATTGTGTGCATAGGGATGCTGACTTTTGGTATAGGGTGCAGCTCGATTTGCTGTTTACCACTACTTGATTTAGCCACTTTACAAGGTATACATTTCTTAACAAATTTTCTAACATACTTTGCCATATTAGGAAACCAATAATGTTGGTATACCTTCTCTAAGGTTTTATCCCACCCCAAGTGAACAATCAAACTCAAACTCAAAATTAACTTTATTTACGTAGGTTTTATCACAAAACTCTTTTAAATCATCATATTTACAGTTACCATTATCATCATCTTACGACCCCTGTCCCACGCTAGGTGGTAGTCTCCATACACACCTATCAGTCGTCATATCTACAGTCACACCTTTTATACACAATTTCTCATGTTTACAATCCATCCATCTCTCTTGATCTTCCACAACCCTTACGTCCATCCACATTAATACTGAAACTACCACCGGTTCGGAATGCTGCTCTACAGAGAAGAGCCGGTAAGAAACCCTGTAGTTATATTTTTCAAATCAATGGGTTTGTTTACAAAAAGCACTAAACAGCACAGTGAGAGCAAGTTCGCCGGATGAGAGAGAAACACAACACGTTAACGCAATGAATGACAACTAGGCCTTGGGTTAGGGCCAATCAAATACAAGTCCGCGAATTAATAGCTCAATCGACTCATGGATACGATTTATCACCGACCAACAGAAAGCCCTAGGTACCTACTATTGGTAACCAAATGTTACGGTTATTTCTTTGATTTTTTCTATACAGCACATTTGATCATAAATTTTACAGCTCTAAATCAAGATCATCGTTTTCGAGTTTATGAATAATTTTATTGCACTCTGGGTCTAGTTGTTGCTCCGCTTGTAACCAGTTTGCAGATAACTCTGTAATATTGACGCGCTTTTGCTCTATACGGTTTACATTTTCTAAAACGTTGGGTTTATTGACCGAGCTGCCAGTCAAACTGACAATGTTATTTATCCTCTTTCCACTAAGCTTTGACGCAACACAATGTTTGATGAGAGAGCATTCGGCACCAGAATCATAATAAAATGGATACGACTCACAAGTGTTCATCAGCGCACTGCTGGGATTGCTAACATAGCAAACTTCCACATGCCTTTCGTTACTCGCCGCTGCTGCAGGCGCTGCTCCGAACTGCTTGCGCCTACTGCCGCGCCAGCTCCTCCGCTGTTGCCACGTTGTTGCCACGTGGACCCTTCGTTGCCAAATGTCCGGCGTTGCTGCACCTGAAACAGATTAAGTCCGACCGCGGCCTCGGTCCCGCAGAGCTTGACGCTGAATTGACTGCACTGGCTGCCTTGCCTTTCACCTCGCCTTTGGAACGGCACCTATTTTATCGAAGTTGTGAAATTTCACCGTTGCCGACTGAAACTTCGATCGCATGAAATCTGGATCTGCTGTCCTATCGCCTTATGTTTAGGCTCTCAATCTACCTTACCGATGCAAATCAAGGCATATAATGGTGCCATAATCTTGGAAAACTGATATAAACTGCCGAAAATATGACGCTAGACCGATGAACTCAAGCCTAACGCTAAAACATCCCGTCTAATCTAAATTTCGTATCGCAAGTAATTAACAGGCAAAACATGTAAAAGAATTTCAAATAATTATTTTTTACATATTGGCTAAACCGTCAAACGTTTTTACACTTGCCTTTGTTTACATTCACAATGTTGTGATGGCTTTAGGTTGGTGTCACTCTAAATGTCAGTCCGTTGGACGTCAGTCTCTGACAGCTAGTGGCGCCACCTGGGCAGTTTGATGTGGTAGTTTTGACCCATATTATTTAGTTGTTTTTAACAAATCGAGTTGTAATTATTTAATAGTTATTATAAAATCAAACCTTAATTAATTTACTGCTATTGGCAAATATTATTTGATTATCTTTTCACAATAACCGGAAGTGAGATTATTTTTTTTAATATCGGCTTGTGTTCTAGCAACTTTACGAATCCCTATTTAATCTGTGGGGTTGTCTACGATGTATGACGGCCAGACGATTAATTACAAATTACCCCAAATAAAACATCAACGCCCTCCCAAAGGCCAACCCCACGTCCGTGCAGAACATCTTAGCCACGTGGGAGGGGGACACTCAAAATGAAATTACTTATGAGTGGCTAACAGGGAAATGGCAAACCCGTGATGATGGAGAGAATTAATATTGAAATGATACAAAGTGACTTGACATTGGCTAAACACAAACCGTGAGAGCCACAAGAAAATAAAAAAATAAAAAAACATCAACGTTAAGTTTGGCATTTGCCAGTGAAATAGGCGGACGCGTCGGTCAGAGCAGAAAGAAACGTCTCCGCCATTGTTTTAACAGTGAGTTTTACACGCATTATAACTAATCCTTTGTATTTCTTATTGTCTCGCCAATCGGCTTATGCAAATGGACCGCGTGGCTCATTGTGTTGTGTTGGCATACAGCCACGTGGACTGGTTAAAGTTTTAACCTTTGGACTTCCCGTGTAGGCCCTCCATATTCCTTCTGTTGGAAGGCATGATAGTTTCACTTTGTAATAGGATCCCCCTTGCGGCGGATTTCAGGTGTGGCCGCTCGAGAGATTCGTCTCAACGCCAGGATCCAGAGGCACCTTTGGAGCCTGGACGCGAGACCCGTTCCTCGAGCCCGGCCTCCTGCGGAGCTGACCGTGCTGTAGTGGAGTCCGCCTAGCAATCCAGCTGAGGCGGGACGGTTTTTCATTACCCCTTAATTATTTTTCTTTTACCTGCATTTCTTTTCGTTAAATAAATACAATTTACTTTGTATTTACGGGTTCAGTTAGGAGCCAGTAAGTTACCTGCCCGGCTCCCAAACTGGGAGGCCGGAATACAACTAGATTTAACTAAAGGACCCCGGGACCGACACCTTTTTATAACTGGAAGAATTTAACCATCGTCGTCGGCTCAGGGATCCGGTACTCATAAAGTCCCTGGCGCCCCTTAAGTATTATCAACTTGAGCAGTGACCAAAATTCATGAATTTAACGTGATAGAAGTTTGTCTTATACCGATCAAAGTCACACTATCGTAAAGTCGTATACCATACAATTTACCCGAGTAAGAAAATGGAAACTGCTCACCGGAGTGACGTAAAATTCCAGACCCACTCACTATTCTTTGACCTGGCTGACCGCAGAACTGTTGCTCGCCTTCCTGCTGCTCCGCTCAGGACAGTTAGACGCGTAGTGTCCTTGTCCATGACAACGCAAGCAAGTGATCCCGTTCACTTGGTTAATCGCCGCACTATGACTGCCACTTGTGATTTTCGGTTTAGTTAGAACAATCTCCATGTAGCTTAATATCTCCTTTAGAGTGACAATGAATCGCCATTATCAGTCATTTCCATCGCGTACAGAAACACACACATATCACTACACTGTTTTCTCCACGTGGGCTGACTGAGTTACATACCACTTCTGATGTCGGAGAATAAACTGTTTAATTAAACCTTTTATTTGAGCAGCGGGTTCAAGGTACCGATCTTAACTACACTCCAGCATTAACACACCACACCGCAACCACTGTTTCTATCATAATGCCCGATCCACCTCGATCGCGCTCCTTTTATAAGTTTTTGCCGAACGTCAAGATGGCGCCTCGACCCCGCTCGAGGACTACCCTCCGCTCTGACAATGCAAAATAATATAACGTCCTCTTTTAAAAAGATGACAAACTAAATTGAATAGAAAAATCTAACAAATTAAACTGATTAAAATTAAGATTTAACAAAGTATTTTCTAGGCTAATTGATATCGTCTTTATGTAACCAGGAATCAAGTCCATTCTGACTACTTCCTCCGACATATATATATCGCTTAAGTTTATAGTTGTTTTCAGGTTAGTGAACCGGGTATTTAGAACAATTTACGCTAGTCGGGTTAAAATGTATGTGAATTTATGGGATAGAGGTTAAATTAAAGGAGGTATTGAATTATTCATACTTGGATGCCTTTCGATCAGGATTCGATTCCAGGGTTGGGCAAGTGACCGGAGGCACTTGCTGTGAGTCTGAGTATCATTTGTGCCCGTGAATGGCATTTTTGGAAACAGCCCCTACGACACAGTTTACTCCTAGAGCAGGCACGATGAAAATGTATTGGAATAACATTCACCATGAAATATTATCATTTAAAAAATCATCTTAAAATAAAGGTAGCATATTTTATAAAAATATGTTCTGCACTCCATAATATGAACTTTTATTGTGCAAACAATCTCACGTCTCCGTCCGTATGCGCTTAGTAAAAAGCTTTAGTGTCAAGTGTACATTGGTATTTAGGAGAAGCGACACTAAACTAAAGCAGTATTACACAAGTGCAGTTCATCATGAAAGCGATGAGCTTAGTTGAGCTCCAGCATAATGTTATGCTAATGCGTATGCCCTCCATTGCAGTTTCACTGCTTATAATACAAATTGTCATGTTATTGTAGGAGTTTATATGCGTGTAATTTACAGCTAAATAAATGTAAATCTATATTTAATTCTAAGTAAAGTACATTGAATGTTTGGCCGCATATAGGTAGTTGTGTGCGCGTATAGTGATACTAGGATGGTGTTTGGTTTATTTTACATATTTGATACCATCAACTTCGGAAATCCAGACATGGACACAAGCAGTTGAAGCCACCGGCAGAAGTTAGCTTCTTTATAAATAAGTTGTACTACAATGTAATTTTAATTACTTTCTACCAAAGATTTGCCCCCATTTCCCTCTTGCGCATAGAATGTCACAAGATCCTTGCATACCAAATGCAAGATCGTACATCCAGCAGTTTTGATCATCCATTGACAGAGGCAAAATGCCACTTCACTTGGCTATTCGCTATCGCGTAGTTGGCATATTTCACTTTAAGTGCTTTAAATATGTGGATGGATATATTTGTCAAAATACACAAATAACAAACACGAGATGCGAGCATTGTTGCAAGTTGCGACGACAAACCTGGAAAACAATGGTGTCATGATTGTTTGATTATGAAGCAACTATTAGATAATCTTGATAAAAAAGTACAAAACTTCACATACTCCGACTACTGTGTTATTTATGTTGGGGAAGAGGATTTCAAAAGGACGCATAATTATATAGAATTAGTTACTTACATTCGCGAAACATTACAAACCTTAACCCACACAAACTTTATAGTATGTCTGCCGACTTTTAAATATATGGCTGATAAAATGATGTTCAATAGTAGAATAGACACCTTTAATAATTTAATTTACATGGACGTTGAGACATACAAATATGCGTATATTTTGGATTCCAACTTAAATCTGCCGTACTCCTACGAAACTTATAACCAAAGGTATGGAAGCTTAAATAATAAAGGCTTAAGTATTATTTTAAACGATTTACAAGACCTAATCCTAGATTTAAACAAAATGCATGTTGATGATGAACCTAAACAACCATCTGAAACTGCTAATACATTGAATCATGTTGTAAATGATAGCTGCAATGACAAACAGTTTTTTCGTTTATGACAGAATACACATACTTCATCAAAACATTAATGGTTTATTACACAAAGCTGATTGTTCACGCTCAGCATGACGGGCTGCGTGCCGCCGCCCCCCCGCACCCCCGCAACCCGGATCATACGAGGCTATATAAGGCCGGGCATCACTCAAACGGTGGTCGAGCTCCTAGTATTAGCACATATCAATTGTTGTATATTATGAAACTGTTAGAAAGTATAATTAAAGTAAAGCCAAGGAAGTATATACGAGTTCTCATTTCAGCTCCTAGAAACCACAAGGTACAAGCCTAAACATTTTTTGGTGCCGTGACCAGGATATCGAGAATTTTGACGTTGGATATTTGGATACATGCAGACAAAAAGGATACAGGGACGAGAGAGTATTATTGAAAGTAGTAAGGAATATCAGAACGCCGAACGAGTTGGTAAGCCCGCTCCATTTTTTCCTCCCTACCCGCATTTCGTCCTGTGTAAGTGCTAACTGGTTGTGCAAATAGGTATAAGTTCTCGGTATCCCCTTGGAATTTAAGGAACCTGGGTAGTATATAGTATTATAACAACACAACGTAGCAATTATCGCATATAAAATGTCTTTAACCGCCGCTAAGAAAGTAGCGGATCCGATAAAAAGGAGAAGTTACATGAGGGGTAGACTAACAATTTTTAAGAGCTATTTAGAAGAAATAAAATCGTTAGAAAGGCTAAATGAACAGCAAATATCTGAGCTAAGGCTAAGGTTGTCTAAATTAGAGGTATGTTTCTCCACTTTCGATGACTTGCAATCCGAAATCGAAATTGAGTCTGACGATCCGGACGAACAGATGACTATTCGTTCGGAAATAGAAAGCCTGTTTTATTCGTTAATTTCTCAAGGTCAATGTCTGTTGGAAGAAACCGAAGAATATTGCACAAGAAGGAAAAGTTTTGCGAAACTAACCAAGCATACCGATAGTTTTGAAAGTGCGCACGGAATTAGTAGTTGTATGAAACTGCCAACCATCAAGCTACCCACTTTTGACGGTAACTATAATCGATGGTTAGAGTACCGAGATACTTTTGAGGCATTAATTCACAAGAATGAGTCGATTGACCCAATTAACAAATTTCACTACTTGCGATCATCGTTAGAGGGTAGCTCTGCGCTAATTATAAAATCACTTTCCTTTTGTTCGGATAACTATCGGTTAGCTTGGGATTTATTATGTCAGAGATATAACAATAAACGTCTTCTTATAAGTAATCACATGAAATCATTATTTAATATAGAATGTATACCGAAGGAATCGGATAGATCTTTGCGCTTTATGATTGATAATATAACTAAAAATTTAAGATGTTTGAAGACCTTAGAACAACCTGTTGACTATTGGGATACTATGATAATTCATTTTGCTGTTAATAAACTTGATAACGTAACGAGTAGAAAGTGGGAGGAGCATAAAAGTTCTTTAGGAGACGTTCCTACCCTCGACGAGTTTTTTAAGTTTTTGCGCGATCGTGCGGATGTTCTAGAAACTGCAAAACCTTCTAAATCGAACGGGATAAGCAGAAACGAAAGGGCAGCGAGTTTCGTTGCATCCGCTCCATCTAGCAACAATCGCAATTTTAATAGATGTGCAATTTGTAAACAAGATCATCATCTGGTTGAATGTAAGAGGTTTAATTCTATGAGTTTAGAAGAACGAAATGCAGTAGTTTCAAGAAATAAATTATGTATAAATTGCTTTAACCCGGGTCATCGTGCATACCAGGGTGAATCAAAAAGTTCTTAGAAGTGCATATATATGAAACCTTTTTGGATCAAGTTCGATATTCAAATTAAAGAGTGTCTATCACACTATATTTATGCAGACTGTCACTTGTTTTTGTCAGTTCGTTCGCATGTAATAAATTTTTTTGTGCAACGAGTTGCTAAAAAGTCAAAATTATGGATAAAAGTGAGTTACGTGCGGTGATAAAATATCTCAGTTTGAAAAAAATGTCTACGAAGGAAATTTTTTTGGCATTCAGCAGACATTAGGGGGTGATGCTGTACCCTATTCTACGGTTGCGTACTGGGTGGCTGAATTTAAAAGAGGTAGATCAAGCTGTAAAGATGACCCGCGTTCTGGGCGGCCTTCAACCTCCGTTACAGAAGAAAATGTCAAAAAGGTTGAGAATCTGGTTTTGGAAGACAGAAGAATGACTATAAAACATATAGCTGAGATCCTAAAGATATCTTTTGGTAGCGTTCAATCCATTTTAATTGATTCACTGGGGTTCAAAAAAGTGTCTGCAAGATGGGTGCCACGAATGTTAACCGACGAAAACAAAAAGCGACGTTTGGAAATTTCCAAGCGTAATCTCGAAATGTTCCAGCGTGATTCGGATAATTTTTGCCGTCGTCTTGTCACCATGGATGAAACGTGGGTCCACCATTTTGATCCTGAAACTAAAAGACAAAGCATGTCTTGGAAACGACCATCCTCTCCATCCATTAAGAAATTTCGAGTTGCTCCTTCCGCTGGCAAAGTTATGGCCTCTGTGTTCTGGGATAGTGAAGGAATCCTTTTTATTGATTACATGCCAAAAGGCCAGACGATAACTGGACCCTATTATGCAAATTTAATCCCGAAAGTGCGTGAAGCGATTAAAGAAAAACGTCGTGGAAAACTGTCGTTGGGCGTGTTGTTCCTTCAAGATAACGCTCCTGCCCATCGATCGGAAGTTGCGCTCAACGCAATCCGCTGTGCTGGCTTCAATCTCCTTGACCACCCACCATATTCTCCGGACTTAGCCCCAAGTGATTTTCACTTATTTCCAAAATTAAAAGAGGAAATTCGTGGAACAAAATTTCACGATAATGACGCGGTTATAGCTGCCGTAGAGGACTTTTTCGAGAGTCAAGAAAAAAATTTTTTTTCACAAGGAATAAGGCAGTTAGAAACGCGTTATTCTAAATGCATTGCATTGGAGGGAGATTATGTAGAAAAATAAAATATTATTATTTAAATCTTTGCATTTTTTAATATTGATTCCAAGAATTTTTTGATTCACCCTCGTATAACTGTAAATCATTTGGTTGTAGAATCTGTAAATATAAACATAACGTATTATTGCATAGAAATAGACCTCAAATGGAAGACAAAATTATAAATTCGCAAAGAGATAATACGGCAGTTGCGTCTCACTCGAATGCAAGCGGAATCACGCGTCATAAGGGATGCGAATCTCCAAACACTACGATGCCGTCCGCTCCGACCGCTGCTATGTACATGCACTATGAGCTGCCGGCAGCCGCGGAACCGGTTTCCTTATCGGCCGTAGCAAGTAGTTATGTGTTATTGTCAACTGCGCTCGTAAATATCTATAATGAATTAGAAAATGAATATTGTGTTGCACGTGTATTATTGGATTGTGGTAGTCAAATCTCAGTGGTAACTGAAAGTTTTTGCAACAAATTAAGATTGCCTTGTAAACGTATAGATTACAACTTTAATATTTATGGAATTGGAGATAATAAGATGCAATTAGCGGAGAGTTGTAATTTAAAAATAAATTCAATGCAAAGTGACTTTTCAGTAGATGTTAACTGTATGGTTTTGCAAAGAATTACGAGTGTGTTGCCAAATATCAAAGTAAATGTAAATGAATTGAATATTCCTGGTGACATATTGGTGCATTTAGCAGATTGTAGATTTTTTGAGCCCGCAGAAGTCGATATATTAATAGGAGCTGATTTATTTTGGGAGATTGTAACAGGACCGCAAGTAAAGTTGGGAAAGGGTTTGCCCATCTTGCAGAAGTCAAAGTTGGGTTGGCTGGTTACTGGTCCGGTGAATTTAAGTATACCTAAATATGAACCGAAATGTAACTTAACAAGAAGTATTAGTGAACAGCTGGAGAAATTTTGGTTAACTGTATGGTTTTGCAAAGAATTACGAGTGTGTTGCCAAATATCAAAGTAAATGTAAATGAATTGAATATTCCTGGTGACATATTGGTGCATTTAGCAGATTGTAGATTTTTTGAGCCCGCAGAAGTCGATATATTAATAGGAGCTGATTTATTTTGGGAGATTGTAACAGGACCGCAAGTAAAGTTGGGAAAGGGTTTGCCCATCTTGCAGAAGTCAAAGTTGGGTTGGCTGGTTACTGGTCCGGTGAATTTAAGTATACCTAAATATGAACCGAAATGTAACTTAACAAGAAGTATTAGTGAACAGCTGGAGAAATTTTGGAAGGTTGAAGAAGTTTTATGTATAGATAATTTACCGTATAGTACTGAAGAAGAATTTTGTGAGGACCACTTTGTAAAGAATATGTATAGAACCGAAAGTGGTCGATTTTGTGTAAAAATGCCTTTCCATACTTCTCCTGCTGTACTTGGAGATTCTTTTGCGAAAGCAAGGTCTAGTTTACTAAACCTAGAAAAAAGGTTTAAAAAGCAACCTAATGTAAAAGGTGCTTATGCAGAATTTATAAATGAATATAAGCAATTAAACCATTTATCGGGCACTTGTAAGCCTGCCCTTGCATATTATTTACCACATCATCCCGTAATACGGGAAAGGAGCGAAACAACAAAGCTTCGCGTAGTGTTTAACGCCTCGCAGAAAACAAGTAGTGGTTATTCGTTAAACGATATACAAATGGTAGGCCCAGTCATTCAAGACGATTTATTTAGTTTATTAATTAGATTTAGACAGCATAATTATGTCATGACGGCAGACATTGAGAAAATGTATAGACAAATTTTAATATCAGAGAGTCAGCGTCATTTACAAATGATATTGTGGAGGGATAGCGAGCTGGACCCTGTAAGATTTTACAATTGAATACTGTAACCTACGGTACCGCCTCTGCGCCGTTTCTAAGCACCCGTTGTCTCTTACAGTTATCAAGTGAATGCGCAGATTTAGAAGTTAAAGAAATTATTAAGCGTGACTTTTTTATGGACGATTTATTAACTGGGCATGAGACTCAGGAAGGGTTGAATCGTATTTGTAAGCTGGTAACTAAAACTTTAAATACTGGTGGGTTTTCTTTACGAAAGTTTCGTTCAAATGCTAACCAACTATTTACGGAAAATCCATTAAATGAAGTACAGGAAATCACTGAATTTAAAGCGGTTACTAGCACTCTAGGTTTGACATGGGCACCGCAGTCCGATTTATTTCAATTTTGTGTACAAATGGATAATCAGGAAAAAATTACTAAGCGTACAATATTATCTTCCATAGCAAGAATTTTTGATCCATTAGGGCTGTTGAGTATATTTATTGTGAAGGCCAAATTAATCTTGCAGAAACTATGGATATGTAAGTTAGAATGGGATGATCCAATAGATGAAGAAACAAAAAGGTTGTGGTATAATTTTCTAAAACATGTAAATTCGCTGAACTGTATCCAAGTACCTCGGCATGTAATTTGTAAAAATGCTGTACATATTGAAATTCATATCTTCTCAGATAGTTCGTTGTGTGCGTACGGAGCATGTGCCTATGTACGTAGCGTAGATCAAAGGGGTAAAGTCCAGGTACAGTTACTTTGTTCAAAGTCTAGAGTAGCTCCATTAAAAAGATTAACAATTCCTAAACTCGAGTTATGCGGCGCGTTGTTATCAGCTGAGTTAGGTAGAAAGGTGACTCATTCCTTACGATGTTCTATAGCGCGATGCGTTTACTGGACAGACTCGATGGTAGTGCTCGGATGGTTACGTACCTCTCGCGTTACTCCGAAACAATTAAAATTATTTGTAGCGAATAGAGTAAATAAAATAAACCAGTTAACGATGAATAGCGAGTGGCGATACGTACCTACTGAACAAAACCCCGCTGACTATATTTCTCGAGGCGTAGATAAATTGAATAATAGTGTGCAACGTTTATGGTGGACTGGTCCACACTTATTATCTTGTGCAGAGTCGGAATGGCCTAGATTAGATCATAATAAGTTGAATAGTGTTACTTTACCTGAGACTAAGCTAGTAGGCTCATTAGTGAAACAAGTAAACATTAAGAACGAGTTAATTGAATTTGAACGCTATTCTAAGTTAAATAAGGTACAACGTGTAATGGCCTACATACTTAGATTTGCATTAAATTGTAGAAGTACAAAGGAAAATAAACTTACCTGTAATTATTTAACAGCTGATGAGTTGGATAATGCCTTGATGCATTTAGTTAAGTTCTCGCAATTAGATTCATTTAGTGATGAGTATAACAAACTCATAAATCATAAGCCGTTGAATAATAATTGTAGAATATTATCTCTTAGTCCCTTTATAGACCCTAGTTTTAAAGTAATGCGGGTTGGAGGTCGCATTCGCAATGCATCTCTATCGAATGAAATAAAACATCCCTTGCTGTTAGATTCCAAACACTGGTTATCCCGGTTAATTGTGGACCAGTTACACAGCAAGTTATTTCATGCTGGACCACAGTTATTATTGTCAGCAGTACGGGAAAGATTTTGGATAGTTAATGCAAGAAAGTTATGTAGAAGCGTAGTTAATCATTGTATAGTATGTAAAAGGTTTAGATTTAAGTCTATTGTGCCGATGATGGGTAATTTACCCAAACAACGTTTACATCCGGGAACCCCGTTTGAAACATCGGGAATGGACCTGGCCGGGCCATACTTCGTAACGGATAGGAAAGGCCGCGGTTGTAAAATAAGTAAATGTTACCTGTGTTTGTTTGTGTGTTTTACCACCAAGGCCCTACACTTAGAAGTCGTAAGTGACTTAAGCTCTGAAGCATTTCTGTTGGCACTTAGGAGGTTTATCTCGCGCCGTTCGAAACCCAGTATTTTATGTTGTGATAATGCGACAAATTTCATAGGGGCTAGCAATGAATTAAATAAATTTTTAATAGAAAACAAGGATAAGGTAAATGAATTTTGTTCGACGGAAGGTATCAAATTTTCCTTCATACCTCCCTATTCCCCAAATTTTGGTGGGTTATGGGAAGCTGGGGTTAAGTCAGCAAAATTCCACTTAAAAAGAATATTAGGAAACAGGCATTTGACATATGAGGAACTTTCCACCCTATTTGCACAGATAGAAGCAATCTTAAACTCCCGACCTTTATTTCCCATGTCGTCAGATCCCAATGATTTCCAACCCTTGACCCCAGGGCATTTTCTCGTCGGCAAACCACTGATAGCTCTTCCCTCTCCACCACTGATGAATATTAACTGCAATCGACTCCACAGATATGCTCAGTTGGAACAAGTGAGACAACATTTCTGGATGAGATGGCAACATGAATACGTCACGGAGCTTCAGCATCGTACCAAATGGCGTAAACCTGGTATTTCATTACGCATTGGAGATATGGTCATTATCAAGGAAATTAACCTTCCACCCTTGAAATGGAGGATTGGTCGAATACAAGAACTGCACCCGGGAAACGATGGAGTCTCCAGAGTAGCAGACGTAAGGACAGCAAGCGGCACTGTGCGTCGGGCAGTCAGTCGGCTCTGTCCCTTGTTGCCTGATGAAGAAGAAGAGTTGAAGGACCCTTCAACGGGGGGAGTATGTTCACGCTCAGCATGACGGGCTGCGTGCCGCCGCCCCCCCGCACCCCCGCAACCCGGATCATACGAGGCTATATAAGGCCGGGCATCACTCAAACGGTGGTCGAGCTCCTAGTATTAGCACATATCAATTGTTGTATATTATGAAACTGTTAGAAAGTATAATTAAAGTAAAGCCAAGGAAGTATTTACGAGTTCTCATTTCAGCTCCTAGAAACCACAAGGTACAAGCCTAAACACTGATGAATTTACAGTACATCTAAATAATATTAGCAATAACATAATTGATGTGGTGTGTGTTACTGAGCATAATATGATATCAGACGATACTAAATTTCTCCAAATTCCAAACTATACTATGGCGGCAAATTTCTCAAGAACAAATAGAAATGGGGGTTCATGTATCCTAGTACGGAAAAATCATAAATTTAAGATTCTACACGAAGCAAAGCTTGTAAGCGTATCCAACCTCATAGAGTGTTCGGCTGTTGAATTGTTGGAGCATGGGTTGATTGTCATATGTATATATAGGCCTCCAAAGACTAGAAGGGATTGTTTAGAAATATTTTTTGACCGTTTAACGGCTGTGCTCTCAAAATTTTGTACCAAAGGTAAGAAACTTGTTATTTGTGGTGATTACAATATTGACCGATTAAAAGATACTCCTGTTTCAAGAGAGTTTGGAGACTTGCTGCGGAGCTTTAACTTAAAACTTGCAATCAACGAACCAACCCGTTTGCAAAGCAAAACATGCATCGATAACATTGCTCATAATATAAGAGGCTCTACAAAAAGTGTCTTAGAACTAGCACTGTCTGATCATACAGCACAAATACTATCATGTCCTGTTCGGAAAACGTATTCAATAACCCACTGGTACAAATTTAGAAGAGACCACAGCAACGAAAATGTTGAAAAATTTATTAAATGTTTAAAAGCCCTGACTTTTAGTGATTGCTATGGAAAAAGTGACCCAAATGCTGCATTTGAAGAATTTCATAAACTATTTAAACTTTTTTATGACCTCTGCTTTCCAAACATAAAAATTAAAGTTCCAATTATACGAAATTCTAAATGGCTTAGTAAAGGATTAAAAATATGTTCCCTCCGTAAAAGAAGGCTACTTAAAACATATCGACTATCAGGAAATAATAGAGATAGGAGTGATTTTAAGATATATGCAAGAAAATTTAAAAGAATCATAAAACTCACTGAAAGGTCGCAAAACAACTATCATATCCAAACAGCCACCAATAAATCTAAAGCAGTGTGGCAAATAATCAATAAATACAAAAATAATAACCCCCCTGAAAACATTAATAGAATAAAATATGACAACCAACTTATAACTGCTCCTGATACCATATCACAAACATTCAACAACTTTTTTATAGATGATATTTCAAAACTAACGAATAATAGAATAAACTACGCTAATATTCTAACCTATAACAAACCAAATTCCTGTTTCTTATCACCAGTTACCCCTTACGATGTTGTCAAAATAATCATGACATTAAAAAACACTAATAGTACAGGTTGGGATGGAATTTCAACAAAAATAATAAAACGAATAGCACACGAAATCGCTCCTGTCATCACCTACATAATAAACCAGTGTATTGAAGAAGGGATTTTCCCGACATATTTGAAAACTACTATAGTTACACCAATATTCAAAAAAGGAGACATGGAAGATGTACGAAGTTATAGACCTGTCGCTCTCATTCCAATACTGGCTAAAATATTTGAAAGAGTACTATATAATAATCTAAGTGAATATTTCGAAAAAAATAAAATAATAATAGATAATCAAGCTGGATTCAGAAAGGGGAAATCGGTTAATTCAGCAATGAATCAGCTTCTACAAAGAATTATTACGGAACTAGATAAAAAAAATCAGATCACAGCCCTATTCATGGATATGACAAAAGCTTTTGATTATGTTGACCATGGACTACTGATAAATAAACTAGAAATATACGGAATTCGAGGCAAAGCACTGGAAATAATCAAATCCTATCTCAGTAATAGAATACAGTTCACTGAAATAACACAATTATGTCCATTCACAAAAACAGAAATTAAATATACATCGAGCCCAAGATATATTAAATATGGTGTACCTCAAGGGTCGATATTGGGACCATTACTATTTCTCATTTATGTAAACGATTTACCTAATGCTATTCAGCACCCTATGGTTTTATTTGCTGACGACAGTACGGTCCTCTTCACAAATAACAAAAATAAAAATCATGAATTAGAAATTAATGATTCTTTATCTAAATTAATTAATTGGCTTGCAATAAATAATCTAAAAATAAATTTAACAAAAACCCATTACATGAATTTCAAAAATAAAAACGCAAAATCAATTCCATTATCTATCGAGTACAATAATGCAACTGTATCTGAGGTTACAAGTACAAAATTTCTAGGTATCTATATAGATGCCAATATGTCATGGAAAACACATGTAAATAATGTATGTACCAAATTAAATCAATTTTCTTATGCCCTCTACATGCTAAAAAAAGTATCTAACCAAACCACACTACTAAATGCTTATCATGCCTATGTGGGATCCACTTTATCTTATGGGATACTATATTGGGGATACTCAACTGATAAAGAAGTTGCGTTCAAGGCACAAAAAAAGTGTATTAGATCAATATGTGGAATACAAAAAACAGATTCATGTAAACCTCATTTCATAAATCTCAAGATATTAACCCTTCCTGCTCTATATATCTACGCCGCCTCAATTTTAGTTAAATCAAACTTAAGTAGCTATGAAACATTGACAAGCAGTAGACTTAAAAATATATTACGCAATAAAACATCCCACACTACAGTGTATAGTAATAGTATCTTTTGTATGGGCATAAACATATATAATAAGTTACCTACAGACATTAAGGATCTACAATCAATTAACATTTTTAAAAGGAAGCTAAAAGAATTACTGATTAAAAAAGCATATTACTCTGTAAAAGAATTCATTGAAGAAAAATAAGTATTAAATGTATTTAAATTGAAATTATTGTGATACTTAATTTAATGTGATAAAAATTTGTGATATAATACAATGTGATAAAAAAATTTGATATAACTTTGTGACATAATGTAAAATGAATGAATAATGATATATAATATATTATAATGTAACTGTATGATTATGGATGATAGCTAATATTAAGGATTCAAAACTGTAATTTTAAGGAAGTATCTAGTTTTGTAGTGTTTACCATTTAAATTGCAATGCCTTAACAGGTAACTAAGTTCTAAGAACCTACCTATTGTTAACATCTTCAAAATTCTGTACACTTAGTTCGCAATAAAGAATTTGAATTTGAATTTGAATTTGAATTTGAATTAGTCCGGGCCACAAATTTGTAGGCCGCGGGCCGCAGCTTGTTGATCCACGAATCGTTGATCGTCATAATTCCACCCTATTTCGTGACGAAGCCCCTTTAACTTATTTCCTTTATAAGAGAATAAAGAACGGATCACCAAACTTTTAATGGCCTTAATCCCGTAGGACTGTTACTGGCTCTGTGGAGCGTGACTGGCGTTTGGTGCGGTTTTACTGACCTTGTCACAAACTTCAAACGACCCCAATGGTTGCCTACCATATTATAGCACAATGCAGTCATAGGTATCAAGTCGACTTATAGTATTTTCTCTTGAGACTGCCTAGCTGGTTCATTTATAACAAATCAAACATTTATTTATTCAAAACGACTCAAGTGAGCTCTCTTTTGTTTGGTTTGGGAGGTTGTTCTACAGAGAAGATCAGACGAGAAACTTTTTTAATTAGCGTATTCAGATACAAAGACAGATTACATTAAAATTAAATAGATTTGTGATAGTGCGCAATAGTCACAAGAGATATATATTTAGTTGTGTTTTTTTTTTAGGAAACAGTTGACAGTGACCTTCCTAGCTGATAAGCAAACAAACTCATACTTTAAACCAAAAGAATACATTCAATTTCGTTTAGTAAATGAATGTTGATTATACACCAGTTCTAAAGAATACTTCTCCTAACAGGCCTCTCGAGTGCCTCCTAAACCCGGAGGCAGATTGTATTACATCTTATTAAAATATTTGTATCGCAATCGCCGGGAACAAAGCTCGAGTGACGCCATCGCAGCAGGGCGGCGCCAAATTAAAATTGTCCATCATTTCTTCCACCTCACTTGAATTTCATGATTACTTATTACGACATTTTACCGCGTACTGTCGAACGTCCCGCGTTTGCGACCTTATTAGGAAATGTATAAGTTTCAAAATCACGCTTTCAGTTTGATTTTAATTTACATGCAAATAGTACCCAACGATTTATATCAATGGCGTATCGATAAGAGAACTTATGACGTAAGCCGTAGCCCTCGTAGCCGCGTAACGCTACGTGACGCTACGCCGTAGACCTTCAATATTTTGTGTCATACAATCTCATTCGGCGAGATTTATGAATATTTTGTCGAGAGCCTCGATTTCGCTTGACGTCAATATCATATAACCTTCTTGTTGTTTACAAACAATTCTTGAAGTTTCAACATAGCCATATTGTTGCTTGAAATTGCGCCGGAGCACTAAATATATGTCGGAGAATAAACTGTTTAATTAAACCTTTTATTTGAGCAGCGGGTTCAAGGTACCGATCTTAACTACACTCCAGCATTAACACACCACACCGCAACCACTGTTTCTATCATAATGCCCGATCCACCTCGATCGCGCTCCTTTTATAAGTTTTTGCCGAACGTCAAGATGGCGCCTCGACCCCGCTCGAGGACTACCCTCCGCTCTGACAATGCAAAATAATATAACGTCCTCTTTTAAAAAGATGACAAACTAAATTGAATAGAAAAATCTAACAAATTAAACTGATTAAAATTAAGATTTAACAAAGTATTTTCTAGGCTAATTGATATCGTCTTTATGTAACCAGGAATCAAGTCCATTCTGACTACTTCCTCCGACACGGCCACCCTGACGTTTCACACGTCCTCGTGTGATGTTGAAGGGTGAGCATCATCATTATCTGTAAAGATACAAACAAATTTTTGGGTAACATGGTTCGGCCACTCCTGACCAAGTAGAATATGGTCCTTAACATTCATGTAGTCTGATATCAAACGTCAAATTCTCAATCTCAACGAGCGTCCAATCTTTGTGCCCCTTTACGCCGTTTACTAAACAGATTCCATGATAACGAAAAGGCGACCTCGCCTTTGTTATCCACCTGGCCACCTCGCCTTTCATAGTTCATTGGGCCACCTCGCCATTTGTTGTCCACTTGGCCACCTCGCCTTTCATAGTTCGTTGGGCCACCTCGCCATTTGTTGTCCACTTGGCCACCTCGCCCTTCACATAATTCCTGTTTAAATATCTAGATGGCCACCTCGCCATTTAGATACGTTTACCAGCACTGTTAAGATGTTTTGCATATGGCCCACAAGCCACCACGCTGTTACCACGACCCACCATACTTCAAACATACCGCTCCAGAGAATAGTGCCACCCCATCTTTTCACGTGGGCGTCGAGTAAGAGGCGACTCTCACTCTCAGAAGAGACTAGACTCGATACGGACCATCTTTCGTATCATAAGTCTCGATGGCCTAGTGGTTCAGTACTCAGACTTCTAGTTCAGAAGTTCTGTGTTAGAACCCTGGCTCAACCAATGACTTTCCGGAAGTTATGTGTGATGAGCATCGATGACTAACAACGTTGTGCCCCATGTATGACAATAGGTTTCGCCACCTATTACATTTGAGACTCGAAAATAATCCAGCGTGTCGAGGCATAATTGCCGCTGACCACACCCTCAGGTATTAAAGGCGTGAAGTTACATAGGCACATAGCCATATGATGTTTTAATTAATGAAACTATTAAACTAGTCCAAAGATCTTACCGTCATTATTATCTGATAAGCATGGATTCAGCTCAGTAGGGACATATGATTGGGGGAGTGGACGTAGGCGTTCTCTCGAGTATTTGTAAGTTCGATTAGCGTTCAAACTCTTAAGATGGTATCTGTCACCGTCAAGTACCTCAATGACTTCATAAGGTCCTTTATATTTAGGATCCAATTTGGTTTGATTCCGTTCATGATTTTCTACTAAAACATAATCTCCTACCGAAAATCTAGTCACATTTGCCTTATTTTTATCGAATCTTACTTTATCAAGCTGTGCATTATTTTTCATTAATTTGTCAGCTTGTTCCCTAATCTCTTAAATTTATCTCAATCTCATGATCGTCAATAGTTAATAAATTTAGTGGTCTAGCTACTCTACCTATTAACAATTCTAATGGACTTGCCTTAGTTACCCTATGAATCGTGCTATTTATAGCAAGTTGAACATCACCTAACGCATCTTGCCATGACCTATTTGGACTAACTTCTACAACAGTCAACATATTTTTGAGGGTGCTCATTAAACTCAATCATTAAACTCTTTATTCGCGAAACACCGCCCTTGGTCTGCTATTATTCGCACAGGCGCGCCAAAAAGTGATATAGATGCTTTAAGTGCGTAAATGGCACACTCTGCATTAATTCTCAGGGAATGTCTAAGTAACACGTATTTAGTGAAAGCGTCTATGAGCACGAAAACGTATTCGTTTTGATTATTTTTCCCACTGAGTTTTCCTGTGGCATCTATATGAATTGTGTGCATAGGGATGCTGACTTTTGGTATAGGGTGCAGCTCGATTTGCTGTTTACCACTACTTGATTTAGCCACTTTACAAGGTATACATTTCTTAACAAATTTTCTAACATACTTTGCCATATTAGGAAACCAATAATGTTGGTATACCTTCTCTAAGGTTTTATCCCACCCCAAGTGAACAATCAAACTCAAACTCAAAATTAACTTTATTTACGTAGGTTTTATCACAAAACTCTTTTAAATCATCATATTTACAGTTACCATTATCATCATCTTACGACCCCTGTCCCACGCTAGGTGGTAGTCTCCATACACACCTATCAGTCGTCATATCTACAGTCACACCTTTTATACACAATTTCTCATGTTTACAATCCATCCATCTCTCTTGATCTTCCACAACCCTTACGTCCATCCACATTAATACTGAAACTACCACCGGTTCGGAATGCTGCTCTACAGAGAAGAGCCGGTAAGAAACCCTGTAGTTATATTTTTCAAATCAATGGGTTTGTTTACAAAAAGCACTAAACAGCACAGTGAGAGCAAGTTCGCCGGATGAGAGAGAAACACAACACGTTAACGCAATGAATGACAACTAGGCCTTGGGTTAGGGCCAATCAAATACAAGTCCGCGAATTAATAGCTCAATCGACTCATGGATACGATTTATCACCGACCAACAGAAAGCCCTAGGTACCTACTATTGGTAACCAAATGTTACGGTTATTTCTTTGATTTTTTCTATACAGCACATTTGATCATAAATTTTACAGCTCTAAATCAAGATCATCGTTTTCGAGTTTATGAATAATTTTATTGCACTCTGGGTCTAGTTGTTGCTCCGCTTGTAACCAGTTTGCAGATAACTCTGTAATATTGACGCGCTTTTGCTCTATACGGTTTACATTTTCTAAAACGTTGGGTTTATTGACCGAGCTGCCAGTCAAACTGACAATGTTATTTATCCTCTTTCCACTAAGCTTTGACGCAACACAATGTTTGATGAGAGAGCATTCGGCACCAGAATCATAATAAAATGGATACGACTCACAAGTGTTCATCAGCGCACTGCTGGGATTGCTAACATAGCAAACTTCCACATGCCTTTCGTTACTCGCCGCTGCTGCAGGCGCTGCTCCGAACTGCTTGCGCCTACTGCCGCGCCAGCTCCTCCGCTGTTGCCACGTTGTTGCCACGTGGACCCTTCGTTGCCAAATGTCCGGCGTTGCTGCACCTGAAACAGATTAAGTCCGACCGCGGCCTCGGTCCCGCAGAGCTTGACGCTGAATTGACTGCACTGGCTGCCTTGCCTTTCACCTCGCCTTTGGAACGGCACCTATTTTATCGAAGTTGTGAAATTTCACCGTTGCCGACTGAAACTTCGATCGCATGAAATCTGGATCTGCTGTCCTATCGCCTTATGTTTAGGCTCTCAATCTACCTTACCGATGCAAATCAAGGCATATAATGGTGCCATAATCTTGGAAAACTGATATAAACTGCCGAAAATATGACGCTAGACCGATGAACTCAAGCCTAACGCTAAAACATCCCGTCTAATCTAAATTTCGTATCGCAAGTAATTAACAGGCAAAACATGTAAAAGAATTTCAAATAATTATTTTTTACATATTGGCTAAACCGTCAAACGTTTTTACACTTGCCTTTGTTTACATTCACAATGTTGTGATGGCTTTAGGTTGGTGTCACTCTAAATGTCAGTCCGTTGGACGTCAGTCTCTGACAGCTAGTGGCGCCACCTGGGCAGTTTGATGTGGTAGTTTTGACCCATATTATTTAGTTGTTTTTAACAAATCGAGTTGTAATTATTTAATAGTTATTATAAAATCAAACCTTAATTAATTTACTGCTATTGGCAAATATTATTTGATTATCTTTTCACAATAACCGGAAGTGAGATTATTTTTTTTAATATCGGCTTGTGTTCTAGCAACTTTACGAATCCCTATTTAATCTGTGGGGTTGTCTACGATGTATGACGGCCAGACGATTAATTACAAATTACCCCAAATAAAACATCAACGCCCTCCCAAAGGCCAACCCCACGTCCGTGCAGAACATCTTAGCCACGTGGGAGGGGGACACTCAAAATGAAATTACTTATGAGTGGCTAACAGGGAAATGGCAAACCCGTGATGATGGAGAGAATTAATATTGAAATGATACAAAGTGACTTGACATTGGCTAAACACAAACCGTGAGAGCCACAAGAAAATAAAAAAATAAAAAAACATCAACGTTAAGTTTGGCATTTGCCAGTGAAATAGGCGGACGCGTCGGTCAGAGCAAAAAGAAACGTCTCCGCCATTGTTTTAACAGTGAGTTTTACACGCATTATAACTAATCCTTTGTATTTCTTATTGTCTCGCCAATCGGCTTATGCAAATGGACCGCGTGGCTCATTGTGTTGTGTTGGCATACAGCCACGTGGACTGGTTAAAGTTTTAACCTTTGGACTTCCCGTGTAGGCCCTCCATATTCCTTCTGTTGGAAGGCATGATAGTTTCACTTTGTAATAGGATCCCCCTTGCGGCGGATTTCAGGTGTGGCCGCTCGAGAGATTCGTCTCAACGCCAGGATCCAGAGGCACCTTTGGAGCCTGGACGCGAGACCCGTTCCTCGAGCCCGGCCTCCTGCGGAGCTGACCGTGCTGTAGTGGAGTCCGCCTAGCAATCCAGCTGAGGCGGGACGGTTTTTCATTACCCCTTAATTATTTTTCTTTTACCTGCATTTCTTTTCGTTAAATAAATACAATTTACTTTGTATTTACGGGTTCAGTTAGGAGCCAGTAAGTTACCTGCCCGGCTCCCAAACTGGGAGGCCGGAATACAACTAGATTTAACTAAAGGACCCGGGGACCGACACCTTTTTATAACTGGAAGAATTTAACCATCGTCGTCGGCTCAGGGATCCGGTACTCATAAAGTCCCTGGCGCCCCTTAAGTATTATCAACTTGAGCAGTGACCAAAATTCATGAATTTAACGTGATAGAAGTTTGTCTTATACCGATCAAAGTCACACTATCGTAAAGTCGTATACCATACAATTTACCCGAGTAAGAAAATGGAAACTGCTCACCGGAGTGACGTAAAATTCCAGACCCACTCACTATTCTTTGACCTGGCTGACCGCAGAACTGTTGCTCGCCTTCCTGCTGCTCCGCTCAGGACAGTTAGACGCGTAGTGTCCTTGTCCATGACAACGCAAGCAAGTGATCCCGTTCACTTGGTTAATCGCCGCACTATGACTGCCACTTGTGATTTTCGGTTTAGTTAGAACAATCTCCATGTAGCTTAATATCTCCTTTAGAGTGACAATGAATCGCCATTATCAGTCATTTCCATCGCGTACAGAAACACACACATATCACTACACTGTTTTCTCCACGTGGGCTGACTGAGTTACATCCCACTTCTGATGTCGGAGAATAAACTGTTTAATTAAACCTTTTATTTGAGCAGCGGGTTCAAGGTACCGATCTTAACTACACTCCAGCATTAACACACCACACCGCAACCACTGTTTCTATCATAATGCCCGATCCACCTCGATCGCGCTCCTTTTATAAGTTTTTGCCGAACGTCAAGATGGCGCCTCGACCCCGCTCGAGGACTACCCTCCGCTCTGACAATGCAAAATAATATAACGTCCTCTTTTAAAAAGATGACAAACTAAATTGAATAGAAAAATCTAACAAATTAAACTGATTAAAATTAAGATTTAACAAAGTATTTTCTAGGCTAATTGATATCGTCTTTATGTAACCAGGAATCAAGTCCATTCTGACTACTTCCTCCGACATATATATATATTGAGTTTACATACACAAAAGTTACAAAATACAGAATGTAACAAAACCGCCCGACAAAAAGGCACAGTGTGTACTGAACGGAGCAGTTCTATGAGTAAATAAATTGAAACCGATGATTGTTGGTCTAACTTTAAATCCCAAAATCGGAAATAAGCCTGTCTTTATTCGTTGACATTTCATGTATACGTGACGTTTAGTCTAATAACATCCTGTATATGTATACCTTCTATTTTTTTATACCACTAGGGTGGCGCTCTAGCGAACTGTTCGCCTGGTGGTAAATGGTCATTTGAGATCATAATCAAATGAATGGCAGTTTGTTACACTCGCGGCTTTCTTAGGTTAAGTACGGAACCTGTGCTAGATAAAGAACAATTTCGTCCCACAAAGGCGTTAAATTAATTACACCATGGCAGTTAATTAGCCTTTCTCCGCCAGAATCATAAAGATAAAATAAAAAGTTGCTCTGAACCAGTCTAACGGAGAGCCATATTACAGTTTAACTATTTCCTTGGTATAAATAAGACATACAGCAGGGGGTTGTGTTGTGCACAGCCGTACGAATGTTGCTTCACACTACACTTGGGAAATCAGAGGCGCACACAGGCTGCGATCGCGGTGCCTTCTGTCAAGCGACGGAACTTATTGGTGGTAATGGAGTTTCGGGGGCAGCCCGGGACCACAGCTCACTCGCGCGCTTTCGTTGACACCCAACAGCAATATTTTCGTGCCCTTTTGTCTTATTTATAGCAGGTAGCTCAATATAAATATCAGTTGGAAGGTGGACTCGGCTATTAGAATCGAATTAAGAACAAATTGAGTCGCTCTGGATACAGTGAAGAGAATTATTGAGAATAGGAGAGCGGCAATGAGTGGACACTTAATACGACACGACAAGTCATGACAACGATTATTGAAGTTAAAATAGAAGGTAAAAGGAAAGCGGTTCTAGAAGGACATAAAAAAAAACACTAAATGTCGTGTGCAGAAAGCTGGAAATTGCTCCACCGATATAGTTATCATCGCTTATTGTTCGAGACTAAAGTAAATGTATTTGAACGGACAATCACATAAACGCAAAGCACGGACTGCCTGTTGCGCACTCTCCACGGCTCTAGCGGCATTTCGACTGCACTACAAGTCGCTCGCTGCGCTATTGGAATTGATCACAAATTCGCTTTCATGATCTTCTTTTAGGACCAAAGGCACGTTACCTCTGGGGGCGCCAATATTAAAGGTGGACCAATTAAAATGTACGTGGATGCAATTGGAGCTAACGGGTGCACGCGCTACAGAAGTAGTACGATGCGCGTAGCCATAGACACACATTTGGTATTGGGATGAATTGGTGCTCGAATTGTTTTTACACAATAATGTAAACTTTTCTTTATGACTGTAGCGGAGCAGTGCGAGCACTGTTCATCGTGTCACCAACCCGTTCCATCGTGAGGGTGCAGTATGGGGCAAATAAGGATCGAGAAAGGCCGATAACCTAGCCATAAGAGCCGTCTGACTTACGCGAGAGAACACTGGGCATTGGGCTGCGTCATCCCACACATGTTATTGCACCTTGTATGTTTATGTTTTGTGGAAGAACCACTAAACTAATATTAGTTTATATATCGAATAGTTTGTGTGTTGTATTGTATCCAATCGTGGTCAGGTTCACTCCTAGGTGATATAGTCTCTTGTTAATACCACAAGTAGGTACATGTTATGTAATAAATAATACACAGATGTCCCTGAACGCTTTACGAGTGCAATAAAACAATGCCTTTTGGATATTGTTAGGGCTGCCCCGATTCTCTAGTGCCTCAACCATGTTTGTTGTAGCAAGGGTGGATACCTTTAACGCGATTATTCGCAAACAAGGTGCCTCTCTACTAAGAAGAGTGCGGGGTAATGAAAGGTCATCGCCAAAAAGTACGGCAGTCCTATTATAAAAATGATTGTTAGTGACATAATTAATAAATAAAACAAGACTAAAAATACCAATTAACCTAAAACTTAAATACTAAAATATATTATTTAAAGGAGTCCCTTTAGGCAAGGTTCCGAAGATACTGGCAGCGTTCCCCCTTTGAATCGCTAGACTGATTCTTTGTCCGAAGTAGCTACCAGCTCTTCGGTCTCCTGTGATGTCGACTAACCTTTTTGCTATTTCTTTAAAAAGGCTTATAGCGCTAGGACCCCACGGACCAAGGGTCTCGACACCGAATGGAACAAATTCATATTCGGAGCCTAGACCCCTGTATTTGTATGCTTTAGCTTTTTCAGCCGCTTCACAAGCCGCACCAGCTCTGCTGTTGGTTCCATGTAGATGGGAAGGGGCCAGTGTGTCTGAACAGGTTGCATCCCACACCAGCACCCGACCCATCTTCCATGGAATCAAACTCATACCGTCCGGTCTCTTACCATCGTCTCTTGCAATGCCAGTCGGCTCAAGTAGACTGGGCACGTTGACGGAGGTAAGGGACCGGCGTATGATATCGTTAAGTGCGGCATGTCTCGAGAAGCGGCCTGCACTTTTTTGGCATGACAGTCCGTGATGTCCTAGCTTGTCGACATCACTGCCACAGGGACATTTATGAGGAGCGCAGACCGGAACCCCAAGCCGTAGACAGGTTGCGATTCGAAGCGTGTCAGGCTCAAGAAATGTTCCTGTTTTTGACGAATATAACGCGTGAAGCGAGTAGCCGGCCTCGTGCGCACCCACGGCCAAAAGCCTAGCACGCGCCGAACCCGTACTACAGCTTAAAAGGTTGTCATATGACAATTTGCAATTTATGTCATCCCAGCTCCTCTGCGAATTTGGGGAAGATGGGAAATTTTGACCTGGACATGCAATTAAGAAAGCGTTTCTAGCTTCTTCCAAGCCAGCAATCTCAAAGTTTGAAGGGGATGCCCTTAAAATTGTACTTATGAGACTTGCTGAACTATGGACAGAAGATAGGAAGGCTGGTAAAGCGACACTGGAAATTTTGCGAATCCCTAGACCACCATAGCGGATGGGTAGGGATGCTTGGGTCCAAGAATGCTCGTTCAGCTGCATATTAAGAACCGATTCTAAGCTAATTTTGATTAAGTCGTCCACTTGTGTCAAAAGATCTGGGCGATTCCAAAAGGAGCAGCAACGGAGCACATACGTAAATTTTGGGACGAAAAGACAGAATTTTAAGATACAAAGTGCATAGTGTGGACTAATTTCAATTAGACGGTCAGCAGAATTTTGAAATTTAGTAATTGAATTATTAATATATTCAGCAAAAGATTCATCAAAAATTGGAGCACCTAAAAGGTGACGGGAATTACTGGTAACTATTTTAATATTTGGAGCCAAAATATTGAATTTTAGTTTTACGTCATTCAAATTTAAGTCACAGTTATTTATAAAAAGTTCACATTTGCTAAAATTAAGCTCCAAACCAATGGCTTCAAATTTATTTTTGATTATAAAAAGGTCCGATAACACAGTATCCACATCACCTCCTAGGGTTCCGTCGTCCAAATACCAAACGTTGAATTTAGAATGTAATTTTTTTATTATCGGGTTTATAGCCAAACTAAAAATTGCAGGCCCAAGGGGATCACCCTGTTGACAACCTACTTCCGAGGACAGTTCATTGGAACGATATAACAATTTTGTTGGTTCAGCGTAACTGAGAAGAAGATAACTGTATATTTCCGGTATATGTTGTTTTATTTCCGTCAGCAGGGTATCCCTATTTACCGAATTGAAAGCATTTTTGACATCAATTTTGAGCACCACGTCAGGCTGGCCGTAAGTTAGGAAAGAGCGTAAGGCATGGACGGCTGCCTCACACCCTCCTTTTACACCGAAGCATAACTGTACGGGTTCAAATTCCGAATTTAATTTTGGTAAAATATGTCGAATAGCAATTTTGGAGGCCAGACGTCGTAGTGTTGATCCAACAGCAATTGGTCTCACCCCTCCGTCCTTTTTGGTGAGGGCAATGAGGTTCGCGCCGAAAAGAATGGGAACAATTTCTGGATTGACGTTGCCGGAATACATAAAGTTGATCAATTTAGTGATCGAATTTACAAGCTGCTCGCCTGCATCACCCACAGAATGCGATGTTAAGTCTTTCAAAAGTTGGGGTGAGATTCCATCCAAACCTGCAGCCGAACCTGGTTTAAAAGATAAAATGGCATCCGTAACATCTTTGTTTTGAATTTGAAGGCATGCTTGCCCTGCTGTTGGTGGGTCGAGAAAATATGGGGTCGCTGGAGCTGGAGGATGTTTTGTCCTTAAGGCCTGAAGGGTGTCAGGGGTATCTGGTGATAGCACGTCGTTGGAGAACAAAAGGCGAGCGGCACCTTTGATATCTCCGTCACAGATGAGTTTTTTGCGATTGTGAGGGGCATCATGTTTGAATATAGGTGCGGGAGAAGGCGAGGAGCTTACAGCACAGTTATTCTTAATCTTTTGTGTCAAGGATAAATTCGGTTCATCAGTTTTTATTATATGTAGTGTGCTATATGAAAATAAAAATAGGTTCATCCAGTCTTGAGCACAATTGTTTAGGTAACATTTCTGGATTAATTGTGCCAAATGTGTTATTCGGTTATTCGAGCTCCTCGAGGGATTCTTTTAACTATGGGTATACTATTTTTCAAATGGCTAAGATATGTGTGGAAAGGAGTTGGATCGTTGGCTACATAAGCAGGAGCACTCGGAATAATGGGATGGATGTCTAAAGGTGTACTGATTTGGCTGTTACATTTCCTGTGTGTTTTAGTTGTGTGAATGTTGAGGCCTTTCAAAGATTTGAAAGACTTGTTGCACTGAGTACATGTATGGATCGCGTTCGACGTGCCATCACAAGATTGGGTCCCGGACTGCATTCACAATAGTAAAATACAAAAAAGAATAACTTAAAACAAATATAAAACACAATAAACAAACTTAAAATGTACACTGAAAACATATATATATATGGCAAAGTTATATAAATATGGCAAAGTCAAAATAAGACGGCTGCTTGAATTGGTAAAAAGACGCATGCGTCGACACGTAGGTGCGTCACAGGATGGTCTTCTAATTGGACGATGCAGTGGGAGTCACCTAGCGACGCATATCGTCGCTAGGACAACCGACGGCGGCCTTAGCAACCGCGTCATGAAATTAACACAAACAGATTAGAATTGTTTAAAGGGACTATGGTGGGAGCTACAATACAAACCCCATGTGAAAAATAACTTGATAAATATTTAAAAGCAGGTCTGAGCCGTCAGAAAAATAAAATGGCTTAAAAAAAATATTTTAAGTGACCTGGCCCTGCTTGTCACTTGTCACTTGTCAAGTCATTAATAAATTAAATTAGTTCTGACAAATAAAGTTATTGTTATTATTAATAACTCCATCATGGTTTCGGCAGCAAAAGTGGCTTTTCTCTTCGTTGCCTCCGTCGTGCTTCAGCTTTTGCTTTTCTTCCTGAACACACAACCAGCCGCATGGTCACCCACCTGCGATTAAACTTATCAAGTTTCGCGTAAATCTCCACAGGGTGAATCGATGTGACAAAATTTTACTGTTTGTCTTGCATTGTTTGGTTCGCACCGTGGTGGTAATATTACGTAACTTTGCTGAGCAAACTCGTCGATGGATTTCGTAACACTTTGGTTGCTTTGCGACAAATTCCATGTTTTATTTGAAATATTTCAGTTGACTTCTCATTAATAAACGTCAACAAGAAACTTACTTTGAGTACAAAAAGGCGGTTCCTAAAGGCAGAGACAGGAGTGTTGCGTACGCTCTTTGCAGAGCAGCCTTCCCAACCGGTGGCAAATGATAAATTAATTTTGCACTTTTCTCTCAAAAAAGCATTTGATTTCCATCAAGTTAATACGATAATTCATCAAGTGATTAAAATTAATATTTTAGGCCAGCTTAAAGTTGCCGTCATGATAAGTTAACTTGACTAAATGCTTTAAAAAATGTCACCAGTCCCTACCAGCCTCAAGGTGTAAAAATGTTAATGCAAACCCTGTGCCAACGTTATTTCCCTCCATGAAATTAGAAGAGGCCCGCCGCAGCAGTGGGTCATTTTCGGACTGAGAAGTAGTAGTATGTAATAGCAACGAATGGCCATGTGAACTGGCATGTTTATGGATTCGTGACACAAAAAGAAATGATTGTCCTCGGATTTATAACATTTCGTGGACTTTGTGACCAACTTTTTTGGCAAATATCCAAATCTCCTAAAGATGTGCCGTTCCTATAAATGTTAGCAACATTTTATTGTGAGATCAAAGATTCGAGTATTGAAGTTAACAGGTACTTTTGCGTTAACGCACGCTCTGTCTGTGACTATGTCACTTTAATGATTTTCCTTTCTTCACAAATGATGTTAATAATATACTAGCTTTTACCCGCGACTTCATTGCCGCGTTGCCTTTACATTCGGCTTGTTCTTCGCTTAATTGAAGCAGCGCTTATGTCGCTGCTTCAATTATTAGCGCGATATAACTATGACACAATGTCACCAACCCACACCACCCTGAGGGTGTCGTAAGAGCCGACTATAGGGTGTCCGTTTAGTCCGCTAATTTACACACAGTAGACTTATCTCCCTCCAAAAATTGGTGGTGGTCTGGCTCCGTAGTGGGAAATTTATGGGCTAAAATAGTTAAATTTTAACCTATAAATTACGCTGTATATTCCGGAAAAAATACACGTTCAGTTTTACTTCTATAATTATCATATTCGTAGGATTCGGTACATTTCTATATACCGATAATACCGATACTACAACCGATAATACCTCCACATAACGTAATCTGATGATCCTTCCCTTCCACCCTGATTGCACCGTGAACTTGGAGAGGGCTACCATTTTGGAGGTCTATTTAAGGTCTTATCTAATACTAGCTACTATAAATGAATTAAAATATCTGCCATTTATTTAAATTTCATTTTAAAATGTATAGAGAGTTTTGCATACAGACACCTAGATACAAAAATATTGTAAAAGCTATTGTATATTGGTTTTCTTTTTATTACACAAACATCCATAATTTTTTTTTAGGAGCACCATTTTCTTTTTTTTTACGATTTACGATCTATGGCATCTAATCCATTTCGTAAATACGGTATTCTAACACCATCATTTATCCAACATAACTCTGTTCTTCCTGTGTTTAACAGCGATTATTATCTGCGAGAGTTCCTGTGCGTTACTAATTTATACAATACTAGCGACCCACCCCGGCTTCACCCATGCGAAATTAAACATTATAAACCTTCCTCTTCAATCACTCTACCCGTTAAAAATCCATTGCGTAGTTTTATAGATTTAAGCATACATAGGGACGGACAGACGACAGCGACTCTCTTTTATACTATGTAGTGATAGTGATAGTGATGATTTAGTTAGTGAAAAATAGATACACATGAAAAAAGGAAATGTCTCCTCAAACGCGAAACCACTTAATCGTCAAACTATAATTTCAACGGCCACATTAAATAAATAAATCCTCCCACAATTCAGCACTCACCTGTCAATTCAGTCTCCAGTTGTATTAAAGAAGATGAAACTTGTCACCATTTAACATAAAAGTTTAGATATATTTTTGCAAGTTGGATTAAACTCGGCGATTAAGACGCATGGTTGGATGGACACTTGTCGGTGGAGCGAGGACGCGACGGACGCGAGACGACGTCGCGACGGATGGCGACCGACTGGCGAACAGCCGCCGAGGAACTGGACCCAGGACGCGACTCGCTTGCTACAGACATCGTCTTCTAAGAGATAAGAATTTGTGCATCATATTGCTTGTGATAAGATGGATATTTGTATTATTGTTTGAAGCACTACGGAGTGTATTCGCTTACACTATATGCTTTGGTATAGACTAATCATCACGTCAGTATTTAAATGTCTCGCTACTGAGCCAAGCATTCTCAAACTGATTAGGAGAAATGAGCCAATGAATGGGTTGGCCAGGCAGACAGGTGCAGCGTCTCACTCCGACATTTCTGCCTTTTGTGGCTAGATTTACCTGCTAATAATGTAAAAGGTTTTGCGACCTTCCAAAAGCCTTGAATTAACTTGAATTAGGAAATATTCGATTGAGTTAGGACTAGATTTCCTTCCTTTTCTTGCCTTTCCTTGGGTGGAATCATAAAATTTTCTTCGTTTGCCGGTTTCTTCATTTCTGATGGGTCATACTTAAAAAGACTAATTACTGTTCAGCTTTGGTCTTCAATTATTGGGAAATGTATGCCTTAATTTATCTTCTGACACCTATTGTACGAATATAACATCATTTGGTTCCCATTACTATACCCATATCTCTTTCCCTCTTTCCTTGAGCTCCCGGTACATTTCCGTTAATTTGTCATTAGCTGGGAATCTTCGATCACAGTGACAATATAAAACCAATCAAAAATAGTTCCATCACCCATGGTATTGAAGTTTGAAGCCGCCTTTGGATCAACGGGTCCCGGGTTCGATCCCCGCACGGAAGAAATATTTGTACGACCTACAAGTATTTGTTCCGGGTATGGGTGTTTTCTATCTATAATATGTATGTATTTACAAAAAAAATGTATATAAGTAGTTTATCATCCATCTCGTTACCATAACACAAGCATTAAGTTGCTTAGCTTGGGACGAGATGGCGTTGTGTGAAATGTCCAAGGATATGTCCAAGGATAATTCAGACTCAAAAGGATGTTTACGTAGGTTTTATCACAAAACTCTTATAAATCGTTATACGCTAGGTCTACCACCTATCAGTTGTGATATCTACATTCACACCTTTCATACACAATTCCTCATTCGTACAATCCATCCATCTCTTTTGATCTCCCACAGCCCTTGCGTCAACTCCCATTCATGCGTGGTGGGATGGTGATATGTTCAAACTGTTACGTTGTGAGGCCCATATATATCTCATTAGAGCAACGGGCGAGTAGCGAGCGCGAATCACGCTGCCGTACCTTTACGGCATCCCATTTATAATGTTGAAAGATACCAGGCAAATGTTTGCGCACACAAAACCGTAATTAGCAAACACAGATGACGTCTAGAACGCTCGGTGCACCTGCCGAATCCCGGTCTCCAGCCGGAGAATCGTTATCCCAAAAGTAGCGCTTGCAACACCCGGCTTAGAAACATATCAAATATCTCCTTACAATTATAATTTGAGTGTCTCCCGCGGCCACGAATCAATATACTTTAAAACATTTCCTACCGCCATATACTTAAATACTTGTTCTCGTACGGAGACTCGTGCTCGTCGCTCCGCTGCTACCGTTAAAACGGACCTATTATAACTTTGATTGGATGTCATCCGTCGCGCGATAACTTCGGGACATTTGGAAAGTGCCTGCCGTCGCGTCCGGCCAGTAAACAATATTGGGCGGCAACATTGCGGCGTGACAGCCCTAACAATGTCATCAATATGATCAGCGCTGTCCTACGCTTACACCGAATGGGATTGTGATTTGTTATTTCATTTATAATAACACTGGTCTGCGACGAAAATCCATCCTCGCATCATTTTAAATTTAAAATGTGGTGTGGATGTTCTTGTGTCACAAATACATATAAGCCTTCTTTTAATTTATTTATACAAAGGCAATCGCGGACTCAATGCCTGAAGGCATTCTCGCCCAATCTTCCATGAGAATTGTTAGTTTTATTATTTCGCTTTACGTTTCATTGATATGTCTACGAACATAAATATTGACCAGCTTAGTAGAACGCCGTACTATTTTCCTGCTTTTTTACTCGTAGCCATGCGTAACCCTGCTACGAAACGTTCGTAGGCACGGCTACGACAATATTGCAAGTGCTCGTAGCAAGGAGTTAAGTATATCGTTGGAGATGGTTTAGTAGCAGGATTGCTAATTTTAGTCATTTTCCATTATAATAGAGGTTTGAACTAAGAAAAATATTACATGTCAGTTTGTTATGAGAAATAACTTTATTCCAGTTCACTTAAATACATTCCTAGAAAAATACAACTTCAACGGTGGCAGATACCTACTCGCTTAATAGAAATATTGTTAGTACTTTAACTCAAAATAAGCACATCCATCATTACTTGTTATGTTTATGTGAACTAGCAGTGCCGGTGAATCCTTATAAAGTAACAAAAAAGAAAATACATTCGACAGATAACTAGAGGATTCTAAATAAACAATCTCTGCGTTATTGTCATTCCGACAAATGATTCTTGCTTTAACAGTTTCGAATGAACACCGTCTACTAAACGGGGCGTATTGCCGATGCGCCGGGAAAACTACGCGTGCGAAGGCGGGCGTGCGTCGCGCAGCTGCCGAGCCAGCCAGGCCACCCCGTCCGCCACCCCGGCACCCGACAGCGCGCACGAGGCGCAGATGTGCCACGGCTTGTCCGCGATGCGCTCCAGCCCCAGAGCTGCAACACGCCGCGTTTCAAGCCACTTACTATATGAGACCACTGACCAAGGCATCGCGAAGGGAGACACTGACCTGCGGCCACCTGCGCGGGCGCCAGGGCCAGGGGCGCGTCGCTCTTGTTGGCGAACACCAGCAGCGGCACGCGGCGCCCCGCCATGTCCGGGTGCGCGGCCAGCAGCTCCAGCTCCTCGCGGGCCACCACTGCGGACAGCCTTCCTGGACTTGCCGGCTTGGCCATGGCTAAACCCTTTGCGTTGACGCACGGCCGTAGCCAACGTCTGTTCTCATCGTTTCAAATGGACAGAGTGAGCAAGATATTTATTAAACATACATAATTACGCAACTAGTGAAAGATGATCTCTTTATTACATAAATTTTATAAAAAAAATTAATCCAAAAAATAGACAAAAACCGTCGAAAACGAGGTCGTTGACCTAAGCCAACGAGACGGTTCACGGCTCCAAAGAGAAGAATCTTCTTACGATCCTTGCCGAAACCTTGAAGTGCCTTGACGCATAGACAACTGATTGCCCGACCCCGGGTTCGAACCGGGGACCGTGGTCCAAAAGCTGCACATCCAATTCTTAGACCAACAAGGCAGCCTTTTGTATCCGAGACGATAATCCTAATGGACTCTCCAGGACGATGACAGGCTCGCCAGATAGGAGACTTTAGGATATGTCTCCGGTAATTTTTCGTCATGATCACTTCGATCGTAACTGCACAGGCATATCCTTCAGTCTCCCTGATGAGGTTACCAGATTGAGAGCCTTGTAGAACTGAAAACCTTATTTTCAAGTAACGAATGATCGAATATCGTAGGTATAAAAAATAATGCATTGGTATTTTGAGTTACAACAAAATGTAACGAATGAGCGAGCTAGACTAAAGTGAGCGCAGTAGCAAGCAGTACCAACCGAGGCGCAGATGGTCGGCAGAGTCCACCACGAACACGACGGCGTCCGCGCCGCGGTAGTGACGCTCCCACAGCGCGCGGTGGCGGGCCGCGCCGCCCACCTCGCTCGCCGACAGCGACACCCCCTCGCCTGCGGAGGGGCAGCCAGGTGTAGTCAGCCGAGCTGACTGCTAGCGAAGCATCGCCAAGCGACACGCACTGTGGAAGGGTTCACCGCCGCGGTCGCCTTTCAGCCAGGCCAGCAGCGCGCTCTTCCCGCTGCGGTCCAGGCCCAGCACCAGCACGCGCACGCACACACGCGCGCGCCCGCCCAGCACCCACGCACACACGCGCCCCACCAGGCCCATGCCTGCGACTGTTTAATACAAAGTGCAGTCTGTTACATAGCTGTTGTGGGCGCTTTATCACATCCTAGCGGTTCCCCGCGTGATTAGGGGATATACTTCTTTCGCTCAAGTTTTATTATCTTTTGCCTTCAATGTTAAGTACTCTAGTGACAAAAAGTGGCCTACCCGCTTTTACTCCATACTTTCGTCACACTTTCGTGTCACATGCACCTCTTCAGTAAAATAAAATAAGAAGTTTATAGTCCACACTTCTGGGAATATGTTTTGGATTGTACCTGATAATTGCATAATAGAATAGTGCGTAATAGAACCTCACCCGCGTAAATTAGGGAAGCGCCATGCCAGCCAGAAGGCACGATACCGATTAATACTTGGCTGCACTCACTGATCACGCGCGATGCTTCATTCGAATGTATTTCCTCACAGTTCCCAGGCTACTCCCGTGGAATGAAAATGGGTTCGGTGATAAACTCGAGCAACAATATGATCGGCAATACGTAAGCAACCACAGGGCACTGATGTTGCCGCCTCGTTGCCATGACTACACTATACAACAGTAGAACATCATACTTAGTACAATCACCGTACAATTCTATTCTATTCTATTCTATTCTATCACCGTTATCGCAGTATTCAACTTTGCGTCCTCGATACAGTTAATCAATAGCGTCGAATTCGTTTATTTTAGTGGGGACACTAGTCTAATATTTTTATATAATAATGACATAATAAAACGTACCCCACACGAAAAATATCTTGGACTATGGGTAGACGAGAGATTGAACTGGAAGCTGCATATTGACCACGTTAGAACTAAACTGACATCCCTACTAGGAGCATTACGTAAAGTAACTTACTGTATCCCAATTAAAGTTCGAACTATGATATATAACTCCCTAGTTAAATCCCATCTGGACTACTTAGTTGAGATATGGGGTTCAGCTGCTGTAAGCAATCTAAATCCACTACAGAGAACCCAAAATAAAATCATTAAAACGTTATTTCATTATCATTACCTCACTCCAACAAAACTTCTATATAAAAAAACTAAATTGCTTAATCTCAAACAACTACATATTTATAAAACTTGCATTCTTATTAAAAACATAATCTCCAATTCCATTCAATCTAACACACAACTACGTAAAAAAAGCATGTCACATAATTTACGAAATAAAAATAAACTGCAACTGATAAACGTTCGGACTAATTACGGTAAGAAAACGATACTGTTTGAAGGAGCACAGCTGTACAACAGATTACCCGAAGCTATTAAAGAATGTGAAAAAATGGATATATTTAAAAATAAACTTAAGGAATATGTTTGCAATGTATACATTTAAAAGTAAACCGCCAGAAGAGAAGAGAACGTTCAATTGTTAATTGTATGTAATCTCATTTTAAGTGGACTGTAAGTTCTTATGAGAAATAAACTTCTTTAAACCTATATGAGAACCAAGTGGTACGTTCCACTTGGCGTTCACAACGCCTAAAATGTTCATTCAGGCGTTCCACATGGCGACCACGATCGTTGTGGTCGCGGCGAAAACGTCATTGATGACGTCATTACTTATGCTCACGCCAAGCTCACGACGCCCCATCTCAAAAGGTGGGTCGTTGTCAGCATTTTGAGAATTTGAGCGCCAATTTTAAAAACTAAAAGCAGAAACATGTCGACAATAACAATATCGTCCTTTTGTACCGAACAAGATCGGATAAGACATTATCAAATCAATATTATGTGGTCAAACTCTTCGTTTTTCACGATCAAAGTTTTTTTTTTTTTTATTTTTGTGGCTCTCACGGTTTGTGTTTAGCCAATTTCAAGTCACTTTGTATCATTTCAATATTATTTCTTCATGGGTTTGCCATTTCCCTGTTAGCCACTCATAAGTAATTTCATTTTGAGTGTCCCCCTCCCACGTGGCTAAGATGTTCTGCACGGACGTGGGGTTGGCCTTTGGGAGGGGATCAAAGATTTGTAAAATTCTATTTCTTTCTTTATCTGAGCTGGACGAACTAGTACTTTTATTTTGACGCACCAACTAATTTCAAACTGCCGCCGATATAGGGATTTTTATTAAATATGATCATAAATTAGTTAAATACTCCTTGAAAATTAAAGTATATACTTTTTTTTTTAATAAAACATCTTAACCAATATGTAATGGAACTTATTGATACCAATTAAAAATTGTAATATAACCTCATCAACCTTTTGTTTAGTTTTTTTAAACGCGCTATTTTTATTATTTAAATGAACGCTCAAAACTCTCCAAAATCCATTCCACTTGAGTAAATTATTGTGACTATTTGTGACGCCCAGAACCAAGTGGAACGGCGAAAACCGTGGTCGTGAGCGTGGTCGTTGTGAGTGCCAAGTGGAACGCACCCAAGATCTGTTCTTTTTATCTGGCAATTAATGGGCAATTATTAAAACAATAGAAAAACATTTTTTTATCCATTATTGTCGAATAACTTTATTAACCCCGAAAAAACATAGGGTGTTCTATGTTTGACTTTCACGGTATGTATTTGGCATCGAAGCTCTAAAGAAATGGATTGTGTTTTTAATACGCTTTTATTAGCTTCGCTTGTATGTATGTATGTAACGGAATCTTGGAACATGATTTTGACAAATTTGGCATACGTAATAATTAATAATTCAATATTTTAAACATTTTGACCCGTTATCATTAATAGAATAATAATAATAACGGTGATCAAGGTTGAACACCGCTCTATAATACTCTATAATAACTTTATATTTTAACTAAAAAATAAATAATAGTTAAAAAAATACTAAAAAAATACGCTTTTTTAGAAAATCGAACTAAAAAATAGAAAATAAAATTTAATAAATTTGAATTGTGTCAGAAAAAGTGATTTTATTGTAAAAGCGTGGGGAGCTTTTCAGGATATTATCAAAATAACCCTTCCAGTCATCTGTTCATAAAATATTTAGAACTATTGATACCATGCACCTCACGCTTTTACAGTAAAATCATTTTTTCTGACATTATTTTTAATTCAAATTTATTAAAATTTATTTTCAATTTTCGGTGAAGTCGTTTATTTAAATTAGAAACAAAAACGGACCCAGAGTAGACCCATGTGGCACGCCCATCGTTAATGGAGAACCAGTAGATTTGACACAATCTACATGTTCACAAACTGCATTCTGCTACTGAAGTCCATACTTCAGTATCAAGAATAACGCGCTTAATCTCCTTGCGCCATCGCAAGGAGATTAAGCGCGTTATTCTTGATACTATAGTGTTGTTGCTTTTTCAAGAGTGTTGCGATGTACACCATCGAAAGCTTTTGATAGATCACAGAAAACACCAATGGCATCTAGTGAGTTTTCCGATGCATCGTACATATGCTTTAAGAATAGCACCTGCAAGAGCGACCCTTAGGGAACCCATATTATTCTTTATATAACAATTTATATTTGTGGGAATAAAAGTAAGCGTTTTAAAATAACTTTATCAATAACATTATACTGGAAATAGGTCTCTAATAGCCGAGTTCTCTTGTTGTCCGCTTTGTGGAGTGGGACACGCCCAAACTTTATAAGTAAATGATATTTAACAATAAAACAAACAGCAACATGGTGAAACCACAGAATGGCAATAAAACGGCGCTAACGTAATGTGAACATTTATTTTTAGGATACTCTCCGACGCGTGTCGCTCAATGGTAGCAATCTTGTGTCACGGTCACGGTCACGGTCACGGTCACGGCTGCGCGTCGGCCTGCGCCTCCAGCAGCAGCTGCGCCAGCGAGTGGCGCGCGCCCAGCTCCAGGGACGAGAAGCCGTCGCGGGCCAGGCGCGCCAGGCACGCGGCCTCGTGGCTGACGTCACTGGGCCCGGGCCCGCACGGCGCTCCCCTGGGCTCCAGCACCAGCGCCGGCTCGGGCGCCAGCAGGCAGCGCAGCGGGGCCCCGCCCAGCACCTCCGCCGGGGACGAGCCCGACCCGCCGCGCCACTGCGCCAGCGCTGTAAGTGGACGCTTCATTCGAGTGGTATGCACGCGGATCGATTTAACTATCTAACGCTTCGACGAATATTAGAATTGAGCGAGAAAAGGGATCAAAGAAAAGCACGTCACCCGCTTCGTAGTCGCTCCTGTAGACGGAGAAGACGAGGTGGTGGCGGACGTTGAAGCGGCCCGTGTTGGTCGTGGGCTTGGCGCCCTGCGGCGTCACGAAGCGGGGGTGGTCGTACAGCGCGAAGCGGCCGAAGGCGCTGGCCGCGAACCACTGCTCGCCCGCGATGGTGTTCATGCGGACCTGCGGGCCAGAGCCGGAGTCAAGCCACCGAGCGTCGACGCGCGGACGGCGACGCAGGCCAGGACGCACCCGGTTGAGGAAGTCCTGGTTGTACTGCGCGTGGGGCACCATGAGCAGCAGCAGGGCGTCCCTCGCCGCGACGCCCTCCAGCGCCGCCAGGGCCGCCCGCGCGCTCAGCGCCAGCGCGTCGGCCTCGGGCAGCGCGCCCACGTCCACGCGCTGCGGCGCCGGCCGGGGCGCGTCCACCACGAGCAGCGACGCCTCCGGCCGCGCCTCGCGCAGCGCCTCGGCCGCGGCGCGGAACGCCTCCGCCGCCTCCAGCGCGGCCGCGCCCGGCTCCTCGTCCCACGCGACCATCACCTGCGACGGGTAGGGATTAGTGCGCGTGGGAGGGAGGGAGGAGGGAGGACCGCAGCGGCACCCACCACGATGAGCGCGGTGTTCTTGTCCTGGTCCAGGCACACGGCCTCGTAGAGGCGCAGGAAGGCCCTCGCCGCGCGCAGCTCGTCCGTGCGCACGCGCAGCGGCAGCACGAGCGACACGCGGCCGCTCTCCGTGACGTAGCGCACCGGCGCCATGCGGGCGGCGCCCAGCGCGCGCACGGCCTCCACCAGGCGCAGCTGCTGCGGGCAGAGGGGCGGTGAGCGGTGGGCGGAGGGCAGAGGGCAGAGGGCAGTGCGCGGCTGCGGCTATAGCAGTGCTGGTCGTACGTGCAGGCGCGGCGCCGGGCCCCTGGGCCGCAGCCGCAGCAGCAGCCGGTACCGCAGCGCCGTGGCGGGCTCCCAGCGCCAGGCGCCCTCAACCACCTCGGCCTCACCCGCTTCCGGCCAGCGCCCCAGCGCCCACGCGCGGACGTCGCCCACCACCAGCTGCAAGTGGGGGGGACCGTGTATACTACTCATTCGAGTAATCTATCAAATTATAAATTGTGTTTAATAAAAAAATAACAAATACTCAGAGTAATAATAATATTAATATTTTTTTCTATTATGTATGTATTTTTTTAGATAAATGTATTTTATAATTAGTTTATTTAAAAAAAATATTTGCATAATATGATGAATAAAAATAATTATAATAATGTTATCACAGTAATGATAATATTGGTTGTCAATTTTTTTTAATGCAATCGAAACCTTTATATATATATGTTCTTTAATAACGTGAGGGTAGAGGTTACCATATTGACGTAATAAACATTAATGTTTAACAGTTACAAAGCTTACTGTCTATCCCAAAGGAATTTATTAAAGATGGAACTAAAGTCACTAGCCGCCGAAATGGTTTTGCTAAATGTATTTACCGTGTCGAAGAATTTATGCCAAAAACATTGACTTCCTTAAAATAGTGGCTTTTTCATTTACCGACCCACCAGTGCACTGGCTTCACTAGAACTATTCATTTTTCGTATTAAACCCATCAGAAAACTTATTTTAGAAACTACTTAATTTGCTATTCGGAACGAAGAAAAATGCAACGACAAGTAAAAAATCTTGTAAACCGGTCTGGTCATGCTGGAGTTATAGGTTTTCAAACAAACCCGACTTTTTTATATACAAAGATTTACACTAATAACCAAAACCGCTGTTCACATTTACGTCGGCCGGTACTCACGTCGAGCGCCTCCCGCATGGCGCCGGCGACGAGCGCCACCTCGCGGCGGTCGTCCGGGAAGAAGGCGTGCGTGGCGTTGAAGGCCACCCAGCGCAGGTGGTCGAAGCGCGTGGCGGGCAGCGGCGGCGCCAGGCCCGGGTCGGCGCGCAGCCCGCCGGGCCACGTGGCGTTGCGGAAGCCCGCCGGGTGGCGCGCGCTCGTGCGCCACAGCTGCGCGCGCGTGCGCAGGCGTGCCCGCCGCGCGAGAACAAGACGCTCGCGCGCCACGAACGCGTGCAGCGAGAACAGCGCGCGCGCGCCGCGCACCGGGTGCACGGTCACGGCCTCGGCCAGGCGCGGCTCCAGGGGGCCCTCGCCGTCGAGCTCTGCCGCGTGGTAGCGCCGGCCCTGCGCGGCCTCTGCGCAGGGCCTCCGGTGCGCGCGCAGCACGCAGCGGCCGATGTTCTCGTGGTGGTGCGGCGAGTACGAGTTGCGCACGCACCACTCCAGCGCCGCCTGCACGCCGCGCAGCACGGAGTTGGACAGCAGCATGCCGGCGTCCAGCGAGCAGTAGGGCCCGCCGTCGGCCGGCGCGCCCATGTACACGTCGCGGCTCACGCTCAGCCCGCCCGCCAGCTCGGCCAGGCGGCGCGCGTTCACGTACGCCGCGTCCGACACCAGGAAGAAGAAGTCGTACTCCTCCAGGTAGTTGTCGGCCAGGTACTTGAGCGCGTGGAAGGGCTTGAGCATCTCGCGCGTGTCCGTGAAGCCCACCACGTTGGCCAGGCCGGGCGCGCTCACGCCGCGCGCCGTGATGAAGAACTTGAGCGCCGGCTGCAGCCGCGCCCCCGTGCGGTTCAGCGCCGCGATGTGGCTGCGCAGCGCCTCTTCCGAGCTCAGCACCGCCGTCAGCACCGACCCTGCGTTACATCCTTACTCGCAAATACTGAAACTGCGACCTGTAGCGCTCATTAGACAACGTCGAAATCGTTGAAGTAAATACATATTAAAGACATGTTTAAAACTAATGATGTTTAAAAAAGCAAGTCCACCCAGCGGATGTTAGTTACGATTGGTTGAACAAATTAAGCATCTTCAGTATTGTATGCTAAAACTTGCGACACAAAATATTTGTTGTTTGATATCTAGCAATCAAACATAATATACTGATTAAGTACAAAAGACTGATAACACTAGATTTCCAAAACATGTTTACAATAATGCAACTTCAATGTAGATCATATCAGGTGATAATATGCTACTTCCTAGCTTTAAAAAATAATGAATACTTGCAGCAATACAAAGATGAGGAGGCATATTTTTATGCATACAATGTTGCAGTTGGTTAGTCAACCATGATCAGATTTTGAGTTTATGAATAGTGTTTATATTTGTCAATTGGTCTATAGAAAATAAGAATAGTTTCAATCCTTGAAACAATACATTCTATTTCTTATTTTCATAATATAAATTTCACATCTTAGAATTCAAAATGAGTATCGACTAAAGTGCATACATTGAAATAACAACTTGAGTTGAATAACTATTTAATTGAGGACGGCGCAAATATAACACACTATATAGGAGTTGTTTATTTGTGCCGTTTGCTGTAGAGACATTGGGACTGTGGGGCCCGGGTGCCCATCAAGTCTTCTCCGATTTGTCAAGGAGGCTGATTGAGGTAGCGCTATCCAACGCGGGAATGCGGCATATCATAGATAGAAATGACACCCAGACTCCGAGCCAGTGCCTCTGGTTTAGACAAAGACACTTGCCCGACCCCGGAATCGAACCCGGGACCCATTGATCCAAAGGCGGCACATCTTACCACTAGACCAACGAGGCAGTTATATAATTTTTAATATTTATTTCTAAGTAGGTTATTTTCATCTTAAATTATATTTTATTATTTAGTTTTATTTAAGTTTTACTTTATAATACCAGAATTTTTCTAACGCTATATAATTTGTTGTTGGATTTTTGCAATAAACGAGTTTAGAAAACATTATTGAGGACATACAATACCAATATGCACATATTGTGGTTGCTTTCTGCTACTTAAATATATTTTGTTGATAGCATGTAATATTAGAGTCATTGCATGTGTGTGTTGCATACCTCTCATGCCGAGCTCAGTGCTGTAGTAGCGAGGCCGCTGCACGCTGCGTCCGGCCGGGGGAGCCGCCGCGGCCCCCAAGGGGCGCTCATCTCGCTGCGGCTGGAAGTCGTCCAGCGCCGCATCGGCGGCCAAGGCCGCGGCGCAGGCCTCGGCCGCGGGCTCCTCGTCCAAGGGAATCACGCTCAGCGACACCCACAGGCCCAGCGCCAGCCCCACCAGGAAACACGAGTTGTGCTTTACTTGAGACACCACGTAACGGGACAGCATTGCGCTATACGATCACCGCCAGTCCGCTACTTGTTAGATTTCGGAACGCGTCATTTACATAAATAAGCAACTTCACTAATTGTATCCGCGCGCAACCCAATACGTGTCCATACAAGAAGGTAAACAATAAATAATAAGGAGGAAAGGCGACCGCGATAGACGTCTAGACCAGACACGCAGCAGACATAATAGATAGATATAGATAGAACAGACAGAAGACAGACAGGCAGAACGTCAATCTAGTGATGTTCGTTCGATTTTTGTTTGTTCGAGTTTCGTTCGAATTTAGTATCGATACAATTGCTTTCTTCATTTTTTCTTTGATCAGAATCTAATGAGATATATTAACTTTAATCATGATATTTATTCGTAACATTAATACCACGTTCTCTAATTATAAATTATGATCCACTACGAATACATTCATTTTTGTCAAATCAGGCAAATTTGTTGTTGTTGTTGATAAATCATCATACATACTAAACCGTCAGTCAAATTCGGCATATCACTACATATTATAAAACAAAGTCGCTGTCGTCTATCCGTCCCTATGTATGCTTAAATCTAAGGATTTTGAAGCGGGTTTTTTTAATAGATAGAGTGATTCAAGAGGAAGGTTTATATGAATAATACATGCATAATTGCACCCGTGCGAAGCCAGGGCGGGCCACAACGTTTGCACACAATTGTAAAGTGAAATATTGTTAGAACATATTTTGTTAGACAGTCAGTTACCTCCATACCAAATTTCGTTATAATCTGTTCAGCCGTTCTTGAGACTAACCGGTACTAACTAGACCGGTATCGTTTATTTAATAAGTAAAAAAACTAGACCTTTATAAAACCCCTCATTTCTTTACGGACCATCAGATCCTACCACAAAGAGTGCTGGGTTTTGTTGATATTTACATCACGCGTTAATTCCCAGGGTGCGGTGAAATTGAAATTAATAACTAATAATTAATAAGACAATTATTACGTATGAATTAAATATACTAATCACAGCGACAACAGCGAAGAGCATCTTTCTCCCTCGGGTACACTCGCGGTTCACCCGATCGACCCTAACTTACTACCTAGTACCTACGGAAAAATCCGTGTGCGGTGCGCCAAAAGTTTCACTTCAAAAATACAAGGCGATATTCTGGAGACATTTCGAAATAAAACAAGAGTTCCGTAAATAGGTAGATACGATTTATTTATTCGCAAATATCTTACTAGTGTCTTTTGTGGACGCCTCTGACGACACGCGACGCCGCGGTCCACCGAGCGAGGGCGAGGGGACCTGTGCGTCACGTCGCCTAACCTATCAATACTCTACTTACAATAAAAATATAGCTATGGCCCGACCGCGCGGCCGAGACTGCCTACCGAAGACAAATTATTGCGACACTAAAATAACGGGCCTCATATCTTTGCACGCGTCTGACAGTACAATGTTGAGTGCGGAGCTCTGTCAATTTACTTAGTCACATATCAATACATAACAAATATAATATCGGCGAACACGCCGAGAATCACCCTGTATACCAGGGGCGGACGTGGCACGGAAATTGGCAGCCAAAGCCGCCGGGCACAACGCACACGGTGTCAGCAGACCCCCGATCTGTAGAATGCTATTTGAGAATGTAGTATTACCGCAGGTTCAAACACCCCACCGTGTTCCCACCGAGGCAATACTGCATCCCGCCGACCGGCCGACGCGCGACTCCAAAATATCTTACAAAATAGGAATGTATAGGCGAGCCTCTTGTGTCCCGCGTCACTGCGGAGCACTGGAGGCAGACGGGGGTTCGCTCGGCGAGGGCGGCGAGGGCGGCGAGGGCGCCGCGACGATGGGGGGCGGGTCCCTGAGCGAGGTCCACTCCCCGTCGGGGTGGTAGAGGCACTCGACGCACGCCAGGAAGTCCTTGCCGTCGAAGCCGGCCACGGCGTAGAGGGCGCCGCTGAGGTCGACGAGGGCGAGGGCGGCGCGCGGCCTGCGCAGCGGCGGGCCGGGGCGCCACGCGTCCGCGCCGGGCGCCAGCCACTCCGTGCGCCGCAGCGACTGCGCGCCGTCCGAGCCGCCCGCGGCCACCAGCGCCCCGCGCCACGCCGCCGCCCCCACGGAGCGCCTGGCGGTGGGCAGCGCGGGCCCCTTCTCCCAGGCCGTGGCGCCCGGCGCGAGGCGCTCGGTGCTGGCCAGGCAGTGCCACGCGTCGCAGCCGCCCAGCGCCCACAGCGCCCCCTCCCACCACACCGCCGCGCACTGCGACCGCCCTGCGTTTCCAGATCGCACAACGTTACTAAACTATGCTCTAATTGTTAGAGTGGTTGCTGATAAAGAGCCAGCCTGAATATTGAATAATTGAACTCTATAACGTATTGTCGAGTACAGTCAAAGATATGTATGGCTCAAAATTGTACGCTTCTAAATGCAAACAAATATGTTCGCAGCGAGGTAAACATTAATATGTATTCAAAAAAATTGTATACAGTCAAGGAAACAAATATCTACGTAAATTTACAACAATAAGGTGTGGCGTAAGTAGTGGTCAATCGATAAGGATTCGATAAACCAGATAAATTACTATAACATTATTACAATTTTATCCATTTTTACCCAATTTTTTACAGTGTTTGTAATCATGTCAAAGAATAATAATAAACGATGACTGGTATCACTTGTTTTTTAATGCTTTGTTCTAGTTTACAAGATCACTCACTAACAGTAGTAAAACAAATTTATTTTAAGTCTTTTTCAATTAAAATTGCAATAATTATAATGGGTGGCAAATCGTTTTAAAATCTGTATTTTGTTGCCATATTTTTAAATGAATGGGCACTGACAGCTTAGTACATGTTTTTTACAAAAATAGCTCTTGGATTAGCATGATATGATAAAAATTTGGGTTAGAAGTAGAGTAAAACAATTTTCTTCAGCAAAAGCTTGAAATTTACATTAAAAACATGTTATTCAACGATAGCTCCCAGTATAGATACCAGTAACCATAATTAAAAAATAATAGTTTTGTTAAAATTACAACCAAATTTGTAACAAATATATCTTTAGGATTAAAAAATATCTTTAGGCGCAAAGGGATGATCATCCAGCCAGACGAGGTGTGATGTCTGGCTAGGGGTCGTAGCGCCTATTCCCCCCAATAGTTGTAGTCGGGGATATCTTAACCTTGCGAATTGCTCTTGAAATTTCGCTATCGCGGTGTAGGACTATTTCGTGATTATCGCATTTGTAGGCGATATTTCTTGATGCAATTAGTTCCGATTTTTCGGGTAAATTGTGTAAAGTATGTAGCATGCGGTCGCTACATATCAAAAAACAATAATATCTCTGGAACCTTTGGTTAAAAATGGATAAAATTGTAATATGCTTTAGTCAATATGTTACAATTATTTTGCCCTGGGGGACTGGCAAAATATTGTAAACATTGAAGGACACAATTGTTAATCATAGTATTTGTCTATTTAGGAACCATCTAAAAAAATGGTTCCTCATCTGTCAGTATAAGCAGCAGTCTAAAAAAATGCATTATCAATACCGATGTAAGTTTTAGATGATCAATTATGTGATACTTTTTTACAACCTGGAACGATTGACAACCATGAAACGCTAAGTAAGATAGTTATTTGTGAGCTTCTGCCCATTTCCACATCTAAGCTATTTTGAAAGTGAAATGGCCTCGTAAATATCTTGGGCCTCGACCGTACTACGACCAATTTAGAAGAGTGCGTGGGACTCGCCAGTGATGAGCGGCGGCGCGTCGGCCCACGAGTCGGCGTCGGGCGAGTAGCGCAGCACGCGCCGCAGGTTGGCCCCGCCCGCCCAGCCGCCCACCACGAACAGCGCCCCGCCCGCCTCGTCGGCCGCGGCCGCGGCGTGCGACACGGCCAGCGGCAGGGGCGCGCGCGCGTGCCACGCGCCGCCCTCCAGCGCGTCCACCGAGTCCAGCTCCGCGTGCCCGTCGCTGCCGCCCAGCACGTAGAGCGCGCCGCGCAGCCGCGCCGCCGGGAAGCGCGCGCGCGCGCGGCGCATGGCGGGCAGCGCGCGCCACGCGTCGGCGCCCGGCTCGTAGGCCAGCGCGTCGCGCAGCGCGCGCGCGCGGTCGTACCCGCCGCACACCAGCAGGCGGCCCTGCAGCGCGGCGGCGCCGTGCGCGCAGCGGCCGCCCGGCATGGGCGCGCGGCGCGGGCCCGCGGCGGGCTCGGCCGCGCCCAGCGCGCCGCCGCGCTCCACGCCCGGCCCGCCCGCGCCCGCCTCGCGCCACGCCACGCGCGCTACGGCCAGGCTGCCGCGCACGGCCAGCAGCGCGCGCGTGGCGCCCGCGCCGCCGGCCGCGCGCGCCGCGATGACCCCGTAGTCGTGCGCCGTGGCGGGCTCGCGGCCGCCCAGCTCCTCGCCCGCGTCCACGTCCACGTCGGCGTCGGCGCCGGCGCCCTCGGAGGCGTCGGGCGCGGCGTCGCGGCGCGCGCGCCGGGCGGCCTCCCGGCGGTACTCGCGCAGCCCGGCCGCGTCGCCGTGCGCCTCGGGCAGCTCCCCGCAGTCGCGCAGCGCGCCGCGCGCGTTCACGAACAGCAGGTGCGTGCGCGAGCACAGCTCCTCCAGCTGCGGAGCGAGGCGCGTTCGCGTTACCAACTACCGAGCGCTAAGTTTCAGTTCAAAAAACAAAATTGGAAGAGTATACCACTTGTTTAAGTGAATCTTCAAGGATAAACGGCAATGTCCAAAATTTTATCGTTTAAATTCAAACTTCCAGTCAATGCACAGTGCGCTTATCTAGAAGAACTACTTAATACTTAGCTTAGAAGCGTAAACTCACGTCGTGGTCGCCGGCGCCGCGCTCCCGCAGCCAGGCCAGCGCCGCCTCGGCCACGGCGAGGGGCGTCTCGGCGCCGTCCTCGCGGCTGCTCTCGCGCAGCAGCTCCACGCGCAGCAGCGGCAGCTCGGCCAGCGCGCCGCACGAGCACACGCTCTCGAACTGCGGGCGGGGCGGCGTCGGTGAGTGGCCGGCCACGGGTGCGGGTCACCGGCGGGCACCGACGGGCGGTACTCACGTTGTCGGCGATGTAGGCGTCGAGCGCGCGCAGCTGCTCGGGCGCCAGGCCCGGCAGCGCGCGCAGCGCCACGCACGAGGGCGGCGCGGGGCGGCGCAGCAGCCGCTCGGCCAGCTGCGCGCGCAGGGGCTCCACGCGCAGGCGCCACGCGGCGCAGTACAGGCGCCGCGCCGCGGCGGCGTCGCGCACGGTCGCGCGGCCCGTGTAGGCGAAGTCCACGAGGTCGCGCAGCGCGGCGGCGCGCACGCCGCGCACGCGCACGCGCAGCGAGGGCGCGGGGGCGGGCGCGGGCGCCTGCAGCGCGGCCAGCAGGCGCGGGGACGCCGCGGCCAGCACGGCGCGGTGCGCGGCCACCTCCTCGCCCTGCGCCAGCAGCACGGCGTCGAAGTGCTGCCGCGCCTTGCGCAGCGCGTTGAGCGCGTTGAGCGCGCGCGCCGGCCACGCCGCGTCCTCCAGCCGCAGCTCCTCCGAGCCGGAGCCGGAGCCGGCCGAGCCCTCGCTGTCCGACGAGCCGTCGTCGTCGCCTGCGGGGTTCGACATTTAGCGCTGCGAGGGGCGGCTCTCGCCCGGCTGACTCCTGGCAGACGTTGACCACCTGGACGGCGCCCGACGTTCCCCGTCGCCATCAAAAACGAGTGTGGTATCTTTGAAATGGTCGTCGTATTTTCCGCCGTAATCGTTCGTGTAAGTAATAAGTGAGCGTATCGCCCTCGCTCGCTCCTAACTGTCGCAACAATTGCGTGACGTGGCCGCGAATCGAGTCATTCGAGGCCCGGCAATTCTGTTGATGAACGGCTCCGGTGACGGCCGTGACCCGCCGTCGTCTAATGATTTGTGTCGATGGATCTTATTAAATGCCATCTGACTGCTGCTCGCTGTGCTGTACGATTTCGTGCCAAAATACGAGAACATTCAAGTAAATGGTTGGCTTCTTCCATGAAATGCATAAACAGAGAAAATTGGGATTCTAAATGAATTCATTGCACTTGCAGTATTACAAAGCTAAATCTGCCCGACCTTCATGACCTGTAACAATGGTCGGTCTAAACTGCTTTCGGTTAAGCCTGCAAGTCATTGGGAGTTTGCAATTGTTACATCATTCATCAATTGCCTCAATTGACTCGGTAGCCCGAGGTTGGACATTGGCTTGTTTTGTTACGGCTGTATACCAAGGCTTAAACTGCCAATCACGAATCTTTTCACAATGGCTTAGAAAATATTCTGGTGACTGTGGTGGAATATTAGTGTACAGATTGTAAAGATAAAAAAATATCAAGGTGAAGCTCATCTACTATGAAAAACATTACACAGACAAACAAAGAAAACTATACTTTTATCTCCCTCAGGTCTAGATAATGCACACAGAACTGATAGTAACAAACAAAGATAAACAGCTTTGTCTATGAAATAAATAAGTAAACCAGCACAATCATTGAATGTGATGCAACACTGCCCGTTTCATTATTACCAGCCATGACATGATTCTTATACTGGATACACCTCACTTTAACTTTTTGAGATACATGCTAGAGTAACTATAAGCTAAACACTCCTGGGATGATGACATGTAATTGATGTTCCATTTGAAACAATTGAATACATCATGTTTATCGCTACTCACCACACCTCATGTCTATCTCACTAGAGTTAATAGAAGGCAGCAATGCAACTGTGCACCGAGTAGGGCTTCCTCACTGGCCTTCACACGGCGAGGCTAAGTACACTCGGTGCGGTAATCAGTTTAGTGGGAGACCCAATACATGTGTCAATAGACTCGAACACTGTTTGGCGTGCGTCTTTATATTCTATTATGACAGCGATCGGACAAAACCAAACAAAACGCTTTCAAGGTCAGACGCGAGTAGCCGAGGCGTGAAGCGGTACTCACCGTCGCCGTTGCCGTTGCGCGGGTCGCGCTGTGGCTGCACCTCCGGGCTGGCCGTGGCCATCGTGGTCGTGGTCGTGGTCGTGGTCGCCGTCGCTTTGCGCCGTCCGCACCTGTACACGGCAACGCGTCGTCAGCACGTGGCCCGCGGCGAAGGCCGCAGCGCAATAGCGCAGTCACATGGCGGCGAGCCTCCGCCGACGTAAACAAACCCACCTGATGCGCGCCGCTGCACGATGCACTGGTCAGAGCACCAGAGCGACCATCACGGGCCCGCTGCGTGACCTACGATGCCGCTTCCGCGATTGTCTCGCGACGCGATTCAATTAAATGAGCGACAATGGAGATGCCACCGGCCGCTCCTTGTTTTTATTTTGTACGCGCTTGACATTCCAGCCCGTAGACAACAATCGTCAATCAATCACGTTGACAGATGAAGTTGACATATGTAATTTTTTTTAATATTTTATACCACTACACCTCAATTTTTGAGCCAATCTTATGATGATTTGTGACACTTTGCAAAGACTTATGGTGTAGATGTGTGGGTCGGCGTGTGAAGAAGTAAATGCAATCGCTTACCACGTCACCACTTGTTGGCAAGTATATATGTAACACTTGCCGGTATCAGGTTCTGGTTGGCTGCTAGGGCTGCTGTTGTTCCAGTTGGGTGCGGTGTATTACGGCGGAAATAAAAGGCGCCGAGTCACAGGCACAATCTGTATTTGCACTAACTTATACTATGCACAGAAGTATAGCAGCACGGTAGAGGACCGAACCGTACGATCAGAAGGCGAAGGACAGATAAACAAGTAAGACAAGCAAAAGCGGACTAGCTCGCGAGATTGCAGAGTAGGTAAAGCACAGCGCATAAGGCATACGTCTCGCGTCACAAACGGGCGGTTGGACACTGGTCGGTCGTCGGGCGAGCCGGCCGGCGAGCTCACGAAACCAGTTAGGCCACTCCTACGCCGCTCGCCGAGTGCGTCTCCAATGCACCACAATGCGTGCAGATTTGTCGTGTCGTAATCTAATCGATAAATATCTGGCTACATAAATAATTAATGTTTATGCTTGTATATATTATTGATCATAGGTTTTAGATTTAAGTTAGGTTTAAGATATAAGTTAGTTTTAAGTAAATATATTATATATAAGGTTGTGTACATATGTATATGTGTAAACAATAACAAGTGTGTATTTATGCATGTATGTTTGTGTAGTGGGAATTCCCCACAGGACTCCCCCCCGAGCCCGTTACGGGCGATACCAATCAGGGAAGCGTACCCTTCGACCAGACCGAGTTTTTACCTCGGTTGATGGTTGTACATTGGTATGTACAGGGGTGGGTTTGGTTGGTATAGGAGTGGGAATGGGAATGGGAATCTCGGTTTGCAGGCTGGGTGTAGGCGAAGAGTCTGCCAGTATATAGGCCGGTTTGAGTCGGTCTATTGATACTGTGACCGGTTTGCCTCTCACAAGTATTTTATACACCTTGTCACTTCGATCTAGCACTTCGTACGGACCGGAATAGGGAGGTTGCAGTGCACCACGCAATGCGTCGTCTCTTAAAAATACGTGGCTAGACGAGGGCAGATCTTTGTAAATAAAGATCTTGCCTTTGGTGTGACGACTTGCAGGTGCGGGTTGTATGTTGGCCGTGAATTGGCGTAGGCGAGTGGTGAAGTCTGAGATATCCGTGCTACCAGGTACTGGTGCTTGGAAAAATTCACCTGGCAGACGTAAAGGCTCACCATACACCAATTCGGCTGAAGAGGCTTGCAAGTCCTCTTTGTAAGCGCTCCTAATGCCTAATAGCACTAGGGGCAGTGCGTCAACCCAGTTGCTATCCGCGTGGCACATTATGGCAGCTTTTAGCTGACGGTGGAATCGTTCCACAAGGCCGTTACATGCGGCATGATATGCGGTGGTTCGACGATGTTTGAATGCTATCACTTTTCCAAGGTATTGGAAAAGTGAAGATTCAAATTGTCGTCCGCGGTCGGTGACAATATCCGTTGGACATCCAAATCTGGATATCCACGATATTAGCGCCTTGCCGACCGTTTCCGCTGTCATATCCGCCATCGGCATGACTTCAGGCCAACGTGTGAAACGATCCACTACCGTCAGACAATATCGCTGTCCTTGCGATGGAGGTAGCGGGCCAATAATATCCACGTGGATAAATGCAAACCTCGCGCGAGGTAAATCGAAGGTGCCTATAGGGGATGACACATGGCGATTTACCTTGGCGCGTTGACATGCGAGGCATTTCCGTGACCAATCTCGACAGTCTTTGCGCACCCCGGGCCAGACGAAACGCTCTGCAACTAATTTGGCAGTGGCGTTGGCACCTGGGTGGCTAAGGTTGTGTAGGCTGTCAAAAACTTTCTTCCGCAAAGGTTGCGTGACGAAAGGCCGGGGCGATGGAGTGCTCACATCGCAATAAAGCTCTTGAGAGCTTGGGAGCTTGATCCTCTTAAACCGGAGTGATGATTCACCGGAGAGAAGATGGGTCAGCTCTTGGTCAGATGCCTGGGACAAGGCAAGTTCGTCAAAATCGATTGTCATCTGCAGTTCATCGACGCGCGACAAGGTATCTGCGACAACGTTGTGTTTGCCTGCAATGTGTCGAATGTCTGTGGTGAACTGCGAGATGAAATCGAGGTGACGATACTGACGGGGCGAACAGTTAACTTTTCTTTCAGAAAAGGCATAACTGAGCGGCTTGTGGTCGGTATACACCACAAAATGTCTTGCCTCAAGCAAATGACGAAAGTATTTTATACTTTCGTATATGGCCAACAACTCGCGATCGTAAGGGGAGTACTTCTGCTGTGCAGGACTGAATTTCCTCGAAAAGAACGCGAGGGGTTGCCATACACCGTCTTTAAATTGCTCCACTACGGAACCCATTGCCTGGTCAGACGCATCTGTCACCAGAGCGAGTTTGGCCTGGCAATCTGGGTGTGCGAGTAGTGCAGCATTAGACAGGTTTTCCTTAGATTTATTGAAAGCATCCAAGGCATCACCAGTCAAGTCAATCGCCTGTGATGGCTTGACGGAACCTACAAGCAAGGCATTTAAGGGTGCTTGAATTTTTGCAGCTTGAGGTAGAAATCGCCTGTAAAAATTCAGCATACCCAGATATCGCCTGAGTTGCTTGACCGTCTTTGGTGCAGGAAATTCCCTTATGGCCTGGACTTTCGTTTCCAAAGGTTTGGTGCCGGATGCTGAGATGTGGTAGCCGAGAAATGCTACTTCGCTAGCACCGAAAACGCATTTCGAGGTGTTGATGAGGACTCCGTATTCCTTCATTCGAGTGAAAAGCTGCTCGAGATGTGCTTCGTGCTCCTCCTCGTTTCGGGAGTACACAAGAAAATCGTCCAGGAACGAATACGTGAAATCGAGTCCTCTAATCATCTCGTCAACAAACCTTTGAAAAGTCTGGCCTGCGTTACGCAAGCCAAAGGTCATAAAAGGGAATTCATACAAACCAAAGGGTGTGGTGATGGCTGTCTTGGGTATGTCCTCTGGGTAAACCGGTATCTGATTGTATGCTTTCAATAAATCTATGGTGGAGAATATAGTACATCCAGCAATAGAATGGGCAAAATCATGTATATGCTTAATGGGGTACCTGTCTGGGATGGTCCGGGCATTAAGCATACGGTAATCGCCACAGGGTCGCCAACCGTTTTCCTTTTTAGGCGCAAGGTGGAGCGGCGACGCCCAAGGGCTTTCGGAAGGGCGTGCAGTGCCGTTGCTCAGCATCAGCTCCAATTCCTTCCTGGCTGCCTTGAGTTTGTCGGGCGCGAGCCTGCGGGGAGTACAAAAAATGGGTGGCCCTGGTGTAGTCCGAATGTGGTGGACAGTGTGATGCTTTGGAGAAGCCGGAGTTCCTGGAGGGCGAGTGATCTCCGGAAACTTTTCGAGTACGCGATGGTAGCGTGAGTCGCCAGCTGTGACCTTAACAGAACAAATACTATCATTTGCTATGGAAGCTACAGTCGACAATGTTGTGGTGTTGTCTATCAGCCGGTGGTTACGACAGTCAACGACTAAACTATAATGGCTGAGAAAGTCTACACCTATAATAGCTTTTGTTACATTGGCTACTACAAATCGCCAAACAAAATTGCGTCTTAGACCTAAGTTTAAGCTAAGCTCTAAGTAGCCGTAAGTGTCTATTGTAGTACCGTTGGCTGCTGTCAGCTGGTAGTCGGTCTTGGTTCGACGATCCCGAAGCGCAGATCGAGGGTAGACGCAAAGGTCACTGCCAGTGTCTACTAAGAACTGGACGTTCGAGCTGCGGTCGGTGACGAAGAGGCGACCATTAGAGGCGGGGCAATCGTCTGTCGCCATTAGCGACTGCCGCTGGCGTTTCCCGCCTTATAGTCACAAGGCTGGAGACATTTGTGCGCGCTGGAACCGTACTTGGTGTGGTACCAGCACACCGGGAACTTGCGGTAACTGGAATCAGACCTACGACGGGAGTTTGAACGGCGTCGCTCGGGTCTGGATCGTTCGCGCGGGCGTTGGGACGATCTGGTGAACTCGTCCAGTTTCCTCTCCAGACGTTCGACCATACCTCTTAACTCGGCGATCTCTCTGGAGGGCTGCGATGATGATGATGCCGTTGCCGCTACGTTGCAGGGTGTCGTCAGCTCGTGAATACGGTCAGCTAAGTCCGATAGTTGTTCGAGGGAGTGAGTTGGCTGCGAAGCTAACACGGTCTGGAGGTTAGTCGGCAGACGGTTGCTCCAAATCGACCGAATGAAGTCCTCGGGCACGGAGGGTCCTGCGAGATCCTGGAGGTGCCTGAGGAACTGCGACGGTTTTCGGTCACCCAGCTCCTCATGAGTCAGCAACTGTTTGACCTTGTTTTCGTGAGACGCCGACAATCGCCTCACTAGCTCCGACTTGATCTTCCCGTACTTATCATGTGCTGGAGGTTGGATTATGATATCCTTCACAGCTTTCGCGTGGGTCAGATCAAGGTTCGTGATGACGCTGGTATACTTAACGGCGTCGTCGTGGATATTGAGGCTCTGGAACTGTCCCTCAAGAAGTGCGAACCAGATCTCGGGGTCTTCAGGTGCAAACGGAGGAATCTTCAACTTCCGAAAATCGGATGACGTATCGGAACGATCCGTGGACACGCGCATTTTGCGTGGACGCTTTGTTATGTGCTCCTGGGCACTTTTCGTGGATACACTGCTGTCTGAACCACTCATGTCGTCTACCTCTTATTCTGTCCTCAGTGTTCAAGAGGGTCACCACTATGGTGTAGATGTGTGGGTCGGCGTGTGAAGAAGTAAATGCAATCGCTTACCACGTCACCACTTGTTGGCAAGTATATATGTAACACTTGCCGGTATCAGGTTCTGGTTGGCTGCTAGGGCTGCTGTTGTTCCAGTTGGGTGCGGTGTATTACGGCGGAAATAAAAGGCGCCGAGTCACAGGCACAATCTGTATTTGCACTAACTTATACTATGCACAGAAGTATAGCAGCACGGTAGAGGACCGAACCGTACGATCAGAAGGCGAAGGACAGATAAACAAGTAAGACAAGCAAAAGCGGACTAGCTCGCGAGATTGCAGAGTAGGTAAAGCACAGCGCATAAGGCATACGTCTCGCGTCACAAACGGGCGGTTGGACACTGGTCGGTCGTCGGGCGAGCCGGCCGGCGAGCTCACGAAACCAGTTAGGCCACTCCTACGCCGCTCGCCGAGTGCGTCTCCAATGCACCACAATGCGTGCAGATTTGTCGTGTCGTAATCTAATCGATAAATATCTGGCTACATAAATAATTAATGTTTATGCTTGTATATATTATTGATCATAGGTTTTAGATTTAAGTTAGGTTTAAGATATAAGTTAGTTTTAAGTAAATATATTATATATAAGGTTGTGTACATATGTATATGTGTAAACAATAACAAGTGTGTATTTATGCATGTATGTTTGTGTAGTGGGAATTCCCCACAGACTTGACAAGAAAAGGATGTCAATTGGTCTGTATGTTTTTATTTTGTACTAGTGGCCCGTTCCGGCTTCACACGGGTGCGTTTTTACCTGCGATTATTGTCGTACCGTGGGTGAAGCGGTGGTGATGCCGCCGAAGCTAGTCTAAAAAAAGTAGCCTTATTAGTGAAAGTCCCGTCAAAATCGGTCCAGCCGTTCCAAAGACAAACAGACTCTGATAATGATATTAAAAATAATAATGGATAATAGATGTGTGTTACCTATGCAAATTGTGAATTGTTTATTTATTCGAAATTTTATCGAAATCGGTTCAGTAGGTTGCCATAAAACTTGAAGGAAGTGAAATATAACCATTTGTCAGAAGGCAAGTTTCAGTATGCTTGGACACACCAAAGAAAAGTTAACCGAAATAAACGAAAACCACAAAAAAAACAGTACCACCTGTTTGAAGCCGGTGTCAACTTAAATTTACACCGACATTAAATAGGATATAGGTGTAGATGTAGTATATCTAAATAACTGCACCGACTTGAAATGATTATTTTTCACCTTGGTATTTTATTTGTTTTCGGTACAATCACTTCGGGAACAAATATTTACCAGTTTTTACTGTAGTACTACGGCATTTGTACAAAGTAACGACACGATTGTATTTCATAACAAAACGTCGGGCAAATAAAGGCTTTAAAAATAGTATCAAAATTTTCCCGCCCATGCTTTGGCATTGTTCACGCTTTGAAAATGCTTTTAAAAAACTTACTACATATTGTTCAAATTTATTTACCTAAATTTCAATTTGCTAAGTAGTTACATCAATTTATACGGAAGGGATGTTCTGAAGTTTTATGGGGCTCAGCCTTCGCTTAAGTAGGCATTTTGTAAATGGGACCACTAGTCAAGTGTTTTACATGACCGAGTACATAATTTAACAGATTTAAATAAATCCGATTCAGTTGGCGACACTGGCCTAGTTAGTGGGATGGGAGTCGGCGCAGTCGGGTCGGGTCGAGGAAACGGGCGCACCCCTACAGCGTAGCAGCGGTCCTCGCAAAGACATAGAAATGCTTAACACTAGTTGACTGCAAAGGTGGACATAAGTAGGTCGGCGGGCGCTATGCACGTCCTCAGCGACCGGAGTAGACCTCGGGGCGGCCAGTGATCGACAGAGCGGAGCCACGGGTGCGAGATGCGCGGGGAGCGATCGATAGCGGCGCGCGGGGCCCGGTGAGGCGCCGCGAGCCTCCGCCCACGCCCATCCCGCGCATCAGCCACGGACAGCGCAGCGCCATGCCCGCCTTGCTGCTGGCGCTGCTGGCCGCGCTGCTGCCGCACGCCGACCCCGTCGCGTGAGTGGCCTCTGTGGTTCATGTGCCCGCACAGGGGATTCCGATAGGGTTCTCTTGTGGCTCCAGCCAATGAGCTACAGAGTAATGGTTGTTGGTTGTTCTGCGGCAGTGGCGGCGGCGGCAGCAGCGGCGGGAGCATGTTCGGCGACGTCAACATCTCCTCCATCCTGGACTCGTTCAGCGTCAGCTACGACAAGCGAGTGAGGCCCAACTATGGAGGTGAGTCTCCCGCCTCTCCGTTGCGGCCACCGCGCAACATCAAACGAATTCGCGTGCCGCAACGAAGACGTATGGGAATGGCGACGGGTCTAAACGCGCCACTTCTATGATTCGGTGTATGTGAATTCTGAGCTAACATACATCAACTTTATTAGTGGGTCAAAGTGTCATGATGATGTTGATTTATTAGTCTCTCAAGTCTCAATATACCTACGCGCATGGCGCTTCACGACAAACCTATTGCGACTTCCACAATTGTTCATAAGCTAAATAGTGAAGTGACCCTTGCATTTTCATGTTGATACGCCATACACTTTGCCTTTGTCCGTTTGGTACGAAAGGGAGGACTCGGGTCCGATCGCCGCCGCCGGGCAAAGGGAGGTGGTGTAAAGGGGGTACACATAATAATAGCTAATCGCTTGCCTCGCTATCGCCGAGTTGGACGCAGCGCATTGCGGCAACTCACATTTTGGGTACCCGGAGTAGTTAGGGGCTTGGCTCTGTACGACACAGTATCGACCATAATGATTGTGACCAATAGGCAATCAACTTACCCGTAACCTAACCTAACATTCTAATTGATGGAGAGTTCAACATCAGTACACAATTTCAGGAGACGATTGTGTGTCAACAATTAACTTTATTATTTGAACCATGGGACAACGATGTACTGCGATCGGGATGGTGAGTAGCCCGCGGCGTTCCAGAGCAATCGAGTTGGATTGGGATTGAGTTAATTCTACCTACCGTCATCAATCATTGATACATCTATGGGCTGAGATATTATGAGAAATTAAATCTGTTCGCAAATTTTTTTTTAGGCCTTACCTGTTTAAAACCGGCTTTGCCTTTTACATGTTATTGCTACCAGTAAACAGGAATCCACTAAAATGAACTTAAGCACCTTAGAAGAAGGCAAGGCCATCGGCCCTCGGCATGTGGTGACCGTGGTGTGGTGTGGTGTTGCAGGGCCGCCCGTCGAGGTGGGCGTCACCATGTACGTGCTCTCCATCAGCTCGCTCTCTGAAGTCCAGATGGTACTCACCCGAACCGCGTAGCGTATCTTAGCGCCCCTCACTCACCGTCCATCCGTCCATACCGCCGCACGGTGATGCGTCCAGAACAAGCTTATGGCTTTCCTAAGATGTTTCATTGCCGTTTTAGACATTGAAGTTGTGGTAACGTGGGCCAAGAACACGAAAAAGAAATTCAGGACATTGGAAAAAATAACTGCAGTCATAAAATATTCAACTCCTACTGACCTCGGTTTAAAGAATCTTTATTTCTCACAAAAGAACATTACCCTAATAACGGAACCTAATAACGGAACCTAATAACGGAAAGACCTAATAACGGAATCGCACCTATTAGGATTACTGTGCCTTAGCTATGGTTTTTAAACATAACAACAACAAGCAGGTCATTGAACTAATTTACTTTTAAAAATCAATAATCGACTTATAAATGTATTAGTACGTATTCACAACTTTGATGTGTTTCACACCGATCAAGTGTGGTTCTGAATAATCTTCTACATCTTAATGGTACGTACTTATATTCTAACAATAACTACTAAGATTTACTCTAGAACTTATATTTACAATTAACTTAATACTGGTTAACTTGTTGTTTTTAAAATGCCAAAGCCTTATCATCTAACAAACGACGTGGTTCAACATCTCGAACACGCTTTAAGGCCCGCAACTTGCTTCTTTTACCACTGAAGCCAACGTCCACACAATCGTGCCGATGTGCCTGTGACTCACCGACTACCTGGTATTCTACCACGTACAAAGCCCTAATAGGTGACTGACGCCAGTCGCGCTCAGGGCTCGGGTGAAAAGACGTGTGCAATTGGACAACGACCCTCGGCTAGCTAGCTTCTTCTGGACGGATCCCTGTGCGCCGCCACGACCACAGTGCACCGTGCAAGGCGCCACGAGAGCACCGCCCTCGTGGCCGCGCCCGGCTGGCAGGGTCGGGCGCGCTGGCGACGTGTTACGAGCGGGCGCGCGTCCGCGTGTGTTTCAGGTCCGCCGGTGGAGGTGGGCGTGACGATGTACGTGCTGTCGATCAGCTCCGTGTCGGAAGTGCTCATGGTACTGCCGCTGTCCGCTGTCCGCCTGGCCCCGAGCCTCGCGCCTCGCCAGCAGCCCCAGCCTCGAGGCTGCGAGCATGCCCGCGTTTCTTGGATCTCGCTGTTCGCTTTCTCGTTATGTTTCCTAGTCCTTGTACACTGGTAACGCTGTTGTCGATTCTCATCCCACCCTCTTTGCGATCGGACGCGCCGCGACTTTGAGACGTACTTCCGGAAGATGCGACCACTCAATTCCGGCTGCATGCGATGCATAGTTACTGACAAATCTAGCCACACAGTCGCATCCAAAAGTTGTTTAAAAAAATGCACGAAACCTATATAAACTTCGGCGTCTCCAATTGGCGGCAAAATGATGAGGTGATTAGACATTCTTCGTTGTACAAAATCATTATTTAGAGTAGGTATTATAAAGTTACGCACTTTCCGTAAATAAATTGTTTCCTTCAACAACCAGTGATACGACACCTAAGTGGCAGTTGTAATGTCCGTTGCAGAGTCACCGGAAATTCGGCAACCGACACAAAGTAGAGCCAACGTGGTTGACAAATTCAACGAATCATTTTCCCGTAGATTTTGTCATCGACCTGCCGGAATATCCCGGAACGACTTATATCGGGACCGGAAAGTTGGGTAACATTAAAGAAAAGGTCGACACGCGACTTTCCTTTGCCGGCCGCGAGCTCGATGTCTTTTGAACAGGTTACCGTTTACACTGACGAGACGGAGATTGTATATATTTTTTACACATTTATGTAATTGTTTAGTTTTTCTTGTTACTTAATGGATCTATTGAAATACCAAGCTTTAATAAGTTTCGCATCGGGACGCGAGAACGCCAGCCCAGTACTGCCAGTTGTGTCCGTATGTCTATACAAACACGTTGCCCGCTCGTACCCTTCGCGTGCACCTTCCACTCTTAGTGTATGTCGTTGACGCTTGTCGCTCTGTTCTGTGTATCGATGTTGTGCCGTGTCTGACCCTAGCGTAGTTCCTTTCCCCGGTGGCCTCCCCGCTCCGGCTGACGCCCGTCTGCTTGCAGGACTTCACCCTGGACTTCTACTTCCGGCAATTCTGGACGGACCCGCGGCTGGCGTACAAGAAGCGCGCCGGCGTGGAGACGCTGTCGGTGGGCTCCGAGTTCATCCGCAACATCTGGGTGCCCGACACCTTCTTCGTCAACGAGAAGCAGTCCTACTTCCACACCGCCACAACCAGCAACGAGTTCATCCGCATCCACCACTCGGGCTCCATCACGCGCAGCATCAGGTGCGCGCCGTCTGTCAGCGTAGACACCGCCGACGCCCCGCTCCTCTGTGACCGCCCGTTTCACGTCATTTCAGGCTCACGATTACGGCTTCCTGTCCCATGAACCTGCAGTACTTTCCAATGGACCGTCAGCTTTGTCACATTGAGATTGAGAGCTGTGAGTACTTGCTTAATTACCTTTGCATAGTCGAGTGTGTAAATATTTTTGTTGGTTTTGTGAAACTTTTTGGTCGAAAGAATTACTACTCAGTATTTTAAATCAATTGTTGACAATAGTTCCGTTGAATCACATTTGCCTACGACCACCTCAACTCCTGTGAATTCCGAAAAATCACTGTAACACATAGACTGTTATAGAAGCGTGTGTTGTACTCACGAAGCGGCCCCGAGGCGGCGGCGTTCCGCACCCAGGCTGACGCTTCCGCTGTCGTGTCGCGAGCACCGCCAGCGCCCTTCGCGCACGCTTACCACCCGCACCTCACCCGCCACCTGAACTGGCTGCGCCCAGGACTCGCAGCTCCCGACGATGCCTCACCGTTCCGCACTCGGCCGCCGTCGCTGTGTCGTCTGGTTCCAACGTGGCACGAACGTGTCGGTCACGTGTGCGGTGTAGTCTTCGTCGCGAGTGACCGCGACCGACTCGCTTCCGCTGCTCACCCGCACCGTGGCTTGCTAAGTACTTCGAGCGGTCGATGTCGCGAAGAGGGCGCCCGGCGCGAGTGATGCCGTTTTATGTTTGGCATGTGCCCGGAGTCGGATACACGATGCGGGACATTCTGTATGTTTGGCGGGACGGCGCCTCCAGCGTGGGCCTGAGCGGCGAGGTGCAGCTGCCGCAGTTCCGCGTGCTCGGCCACCGCCAGCGAGCCACCGTCGTCGCGCTCTCCACAGGTACTGCGCCCCCCGGCGCCGTTTCACGCTCGCCTTCCATCGTGCTCGAACTCTGTCGTAGCGTAGGTTCCGCTATGGGTTGGCTTCAATCGTCGAGTGATACTTCGTCAACGTTTCGGTGAGTCTAAACCGTTGCGAAATTTCTGCGTCTGTCAAATGAGTGGCCCGTTTCGAGTCGGTTGGTGGTGAGGTGCGCACCGCGCCGATTTGTGCCCGCCTTCTGCCCCACCCCGTCCTGTCCCATCCCGGCCGCATTGCGACACGACAGCAGCGCGCTGCTCCTCCCATGGTGGCTACGCGACCGCCTCCGGCTCGTAGGGCCCGCCGAGTGGTGGTGCCGTTGCCGGTAACGTGACTTATCCTATGCGCCGCAGTCGGCTACACTATGCGGGACATCCGCTACAAGTGGAACGAGGGCCCAAACTCCGTGGGCGTCTCCAACGAGGTGTCTCTGCCGCAGTTCAAGGTCCTCGGGCATCGCCAGCGTGCCATGGAAATCTCCCTCACCACAGGTGCGACCGATCCCTCCGTGTAAATGTAGCTTTCAAAAGAGAAGCTGGAAATTGAGGTAGGATAGCGTACAATTATCTGCGTAACGCAACTGATATTTCATGGGTATGGATTAAAAAGGAGTCGATGTCGGCCTCGTGACACGTATCTCTCGCTGTACAGGAAACTACTCGCGCCTGGCCTGCGAGATCCAGTTCGTGCGCTCGATGGGCTACTACCTGATCCAGATCTACATCCCGTCGGGGCTGATCGTGATAATCTCGTGGGTGTCGTTCTGGCTGAACCGCAACGCGACGCCGGCGCGAGTGCAGCTGGGCGTCACCACGGTGCTCACCATGACCACGCTCATGTCGTCCACCAACGCCGCGTTGCCCAAGATCTCCTACGTCAAGTCCATCGACGTCTACCTCGGCACCTGTTTCGTCATGGTCTTCACTAGTCTGCTGGGTGAGTGCAGCCGGCCGCCGTCTACGCGCAAAGGAGCAGCCGGCTCTTGGAGCGGGGGTAATTTCTCCATTTTGCCCGCAGAGTACGCCACGGTGGGCTACATGTCGAAACGGATCCAGATGAGGAAGCAGCGGTTCCTGACCATCCAGAAGATAATGCAGGAGAAGAAGATGCCCACGGAATGTCCCCCGCCCCCGCCTTGGGAACACGCCAGGGCCGCCAGCCTGCCGCGAGCGCCACCGAGACATGCGGTAACTCACATGCATATGTCGACAGTAACACTTGCCACCATTTGGGCCAACCTTCCGTTCGCTCCAGTACAGTTTAGTGCGAACGTAGTCTAGACCATCCTTGAACGGTAATGTGTGCGCAGGAGGTGCGCTACAAGGTGCGAGACCCGAAGGCGCACTCCAAGGGCGGCACCCTGGAGAACACCATCGAGGAGCACCCTCTGCCGCCGCACCACCCGCTGCACCCCTCCAAGGTGAGCGAGGGGCGGGTCCCTGGGGCGAGGCCCGTGTCGTTGCGTGTGCCTGACGTGTGCGCTCTGTGGCAGGACGTGGGCAAGTTCCTGGGCATGACTCCGTCGGACATCGACAAGTACTCGCGCATCGTGTTCCCGGTGTGCTTCGTGTGCTTCAACCTCATGTACTGGATCGTGTACCTGCACGTGTCCGACGTGGTGGCCGACGACCTCGTGCTGCTCGAGACCAAGTAGACGACTGTACATACCGCTCCACCCCCGCGCCGGGGGGGGAGGCTCAAGCGACGCCTGTAAATATAGGACCTACTTTGTAACATATTTAAGGAATTAGCGAATCGCTAGGGACACGACTCTTACTAGATGTATAATCGACACGAACTAAACTAGCATGTAAGATAGGCAGGGACGGGGAGCGACAATTGGTCGGGGCCTTCGTGGCACCAAATATACAGTATTACTACGTTGTAAGCGAACGCCTCGACGACGATGATGGTGATGAAGCGAACGCATTTCAGCGTCTCGCGGAAGTAATTATTATAAAAGTATCATTACGATAGGTTGGCATGAGAGCACCATGACCAGAAGTTAGTAGTAGCTCGTTTACGTTCTAAGTGACAGTTTATCCGGGTTTGATATTCTGAGGCTCCATGGAACTTGGTGTAAGGGCGAGTGCAGTATACGTTTCTGATCCCGCTTCTCGAAGTGGAGGACAGTTCAATGTAAACACGATTAGCGGCGACTTTGCCACGGAGGCGAATGATTTTACTTGGAGTTGGTCGCTTGCAGCACTGGCACGCCCTGCGCGGAACGGGCATCGGCTCGGGTGCGATTGCCCCCGTTGCAGTCACAGTACCTACGCGGCACATGCACGGGACACCTTCCACGCTGTCTTACACCTAGTCTAGTGATAACTATTAAGTCACCTCGCAGGAACGTTGAAACCGATAAGTATTTCTCGGCACAAGATGATATACATGTAAGAATTTCGTAAAATATGTACTGTACGGCGTACGCATGAAAGTGGACGCGAAAGGGGCGGCTCCGGAACAGAAGATACTTCTTCTCACATCACTTGGTGACCTATTTTCATTTTTGGCGAAATCTGACCAATACATAATACTGCAATTCACCTTGGTGCTTCTGAAGCTGCTTTGTAAAAACCAAACTGACGAAGCAGTCTCGACGAGGGCTAAAGTGATTAACGTTTGGTAGAATTGTGATAATAGTTTTCAAATAATCAAAATATATACTATTTATTAATGTAGACAAATTAATAGTTGCAATCGGACTAGTCTAATTGCGCGTAAAGCATTTCACGGTGTCGTTGAATTTAAACGGTTGGAACAACAAGTTCGACTGCCTCGTTGGTCTAGTGGTTAGATGTGCCGCCTTTGGATCAACGGGTCCCGGGTTCGATTCCGGGGTGGGGCAAGTGTCTTTGTGTAAACCAGAGGTACTTGCTCTGAGTCTGGGTGTCATTTGTGCTCGTGAATTACATGTTTGTAAACTGCCCCCGCGGTGCAGGGGGTTAAGTTTAACAAAAAAAATCAAAAGAAAAGTTCGATTCGAGCCCGCACGCGCTTTCTTCCGAGTGCAGCAAAAGGTTTCGTTCTGTCCCGGACCGACGGCTTCCCTTTCCCCCGCGACATAGGCATTAAGTACACCACTACTGTAATACCTCATAGATGCGAACTGTACGATTACTATGATTAGACACGCACAGCGCGATTCACTTGCGTGTAGGTACTAAATATTTTGCATCCTCAAATACAAGACTTTGGAAATAAAGCGATGGTGTTTCAATCTCCGCCCACCCCTTAGGGATGCATACATAGACAACATTTACGTCAACGCGTTTTTATAGAACATAACGAACACTTAGGCCGTTTGGCCACCGCCGCCGCCACCGGACCGAGAACGAGATGACGGCGACGAGTTAGCGATACATACACTTACTATGGCCATGTGTCCACCGCACGCCCGTCACCCAGTGTTGCCGTTTTAGCGACTTTGTCGCTAAATTTAGCGGGTTTTAGATGTGTCTAGCGACATTTTTCAACCATCTAGCGACAAAAATAAATTTAGCGACTTCTGGCGGCTTTTCGTTTGCAAAGCTAACTACCAATGTCCAGTAGGTAGTGGAGTGAAATTAAAAGAAAAAGACATTGACTTTTCGCGTTTAAAACAAATTGCCACAGCTATGTTTTGCCAGATCATGTCCTGGCTCAAATTACAAAAACTATTATAAAACCAAGTGCATCCTCCACATCTACTTCTACAGTTGCACCATCCACTTTCGAAGTAGTTGAAGTCGAAGATGACGTAATCGATGAAGATATTTTTTTTTTTTTTATTGTACAGATCTATAGTGATTTGTTTATTAAAATTTTGATTATACAGAACTATTCTTTATGTAGACCATATTTTTTCAATTGAAAGCTTTAAAATATTTAGCGACTTCTAGGGATTTTTTTTTGAGTACTTTTTTTCTTAATATCTAGGGACATTTTCATTGAGGTCTGGGGACTTTCTTTTTTCCTAAGCGGCAACACTGCCGTCACCCGAGAGCGAACATCCCGGCCGCTGTTGTGAAGTTGTTAGGTTAGGTTAGCTTTTTCTGTGTGATTTAGACCAGAAACCGGCACTTAAAATTAAACAAAATTCACTCAAAGCAATTCTCAATAGAGTTTAAAAACAAAAATCTGAGCTTGCCACAAAAAAAAATAAAAAGTCTAAGTGTTCTGGGCACAGAGTTGATGACCCCGGTCATCGACGACGGGTGGGTGCGGCGGGGCAAAAATCGATTTTTCGCTTAAAATTAAATCCAGATAGGGTCGCCTGATGGATTACACGCGATGGCGATGGTGTAAGTATTCACAATGACCAAAAAAGGGAGGAAAGCGGGGATGGGGGCTCGTAAACCTAACCGTTCCTGACCTAACTCTAAGAAAGTTAGGTTAGGTTAGGTTAGGTTAGGTTAGGTTAGGTTAGGTTAGGTTAATTTTCAAAGTCTAATTACAAGGTTTTAACCAAACCCAACCTATAGATCACTGTGATTTAGTAATTTTCCAAAAATTTTCATCAATTTTCATTGAGTTTTTCACCTGTTTTTCCAAATTTAACCAGAGTACAATTGTACTTAGTATAATTTAATTTTTGCTGTGACGGAGCTCCTGAACGGGTTGTTCGTGGTGCCAACTAACTTGACTCGGCGCTGCGCGTCGATTGACACCCCCCCCGCTTTTCAGGACCCCATATTTGCTGAGATATTTAAACTTTTTAGTGATATTTAGACGATTTTTTGTTAAATTTCAACAGTTTTTCGGGTTTTTCTTCCAAGCGCTTTTCCAAATTTTCTGGTCGTATTTTCCAGCGTGTTCTCCTCGTCGCTCCGCGTCGATTGACACCTCCATCTTTGTCCTGCGAGTTCATCTGGAAGAGAAAACATACATTTTTGATTAAATTTAATAGATTCCGTCACCAATCAGTCACCACAAATCGATATACCCAACACCATTTCCATACGATTTGTACTAAGTGGCTGAATTTTCAAAGTCTAATTACAAGGTTTTAACCAAACCCAACCTATAGATCACTGTGATTTAGTAATTTTCCAAAAATTTTCATCAATTTTCATTGAGTTTTTCACCTGTTTTTCCAAATTTAACCAGAGTACAATTGTACTTAGTATAATTTAATTTTTGCTGTGACAGAGCTCCTGAACGGGTTGTTCGTGGTGCCAACTAACTTGACTCGGCGCTGCGCGTCGATTGACACCCCCCCCCGCTTTTCAGGACCCCATATTTGCTGAGATATTTAAACTTTTTAGTGATATTTAGACGATTTTTTGTTAAATTTCAACAGTTTTTCGGGTTTTTCTTCCAAGCGCTTTTCCAAATTTTCTGGTCGTATTTTCCAGCGTGTTCTCCTCGTCGCTCCGCGTCGATTGACACCTCCATCTTTGTCCTGCGAGTTCATCTGGAAGAGAAAACATACATTTTTGATTAAATTTAATAGATTCCGTCACCAATCAGTCACCACAAATCGATATACCCAACACCATTTCCATACGATTTGTACTAAGTGGCTGAATTTTCAAAGTCTAATTACAAGGTTTTAACCAAACCCAACCTATAGATCACTGTGATTTAGTAATTTTCCAAAAATTTTCATCAATTTTCATTGAGTTTTTCACCTGTTTTTCCAAATTTAACCAGAGTACAATTGTACTTAGTATAATTTAATTTTTGCTGTGACAGAGCTCCTGAACGGGTTGTTCGTGGTGCCAACTAACTTGACTCGGCGCTGCGCGTCGATTGACACCCCCCCCGCTTTTCAGGACCCCATATTTGCTGAGATATTTAAACTTTTTAGTGATATTTAGACGATTTTTTGTTAAATTTCAACAGTTTTTCGGGTTTTTCTTCCAAGCGCTTTTCCAAATTTTCTGGTCGTATTTTCCAGCGTGTTCTCCTCGTCGCTCCGCGTCGATTGACACCTCCATCTTTGTCCTGCGAGTTCATCTGGAAGAGTTAAGCGGACCTCTCGGTCCGCTACCACCCACCCACCCACCTTCGGCGAAGCCGAAGGCAGTTGCTTAGGCCACTTTTAAACTATACACCTTAGGACGGGTACTATTGACGAAATTCGCGAAAAATAGTGTGATATTCAGTTTTTTACGCTGATCAAATATAGACATATTTTAATATATTTTGGAACATCAGTCCCGTAGTAAAAAAATTAAAAAGTACCCTACAATTTTAGTTTTTGGTACTTACCTTTATACGATACAGGCAACTGCCCATAGGGCTCCCGATGACTTCAAGTGGCCACCTAGTACACAAATATAAATAAGTATATGTATATAAAGACAAATTTTTAATATAATACATAATATAGACAATATAAAAAAAATTACGTGTAGTTTCTTAACTACTCACCTGTTTATTGACAAACATATACTTACAGTTATTATACCTTTAGGTTTTATTGAACCGAACTAGTTTTAAGTCTACCAATGACGGTTTTGTTTTGTTTGTTTTTCCAAATTCAAAATTTTCGAAATTTAGCTATCTTTCTCTCTTGCTTGGTTGGTTTGTTTTCTTGTTTTGGCTGTTTGTCTTGGTGTCGTTTTGTTTTGTATTTTCTCTCTGTCTTTTGGTTGTTTCTGTTTTTCGTCTTTGGTGTGGAGGAGGTTTAAAATAAAAAATGGAGTACAGCAGTTTTAAATGTGGTCCCCGGGCGGGTCCCAGTTCGCCGGTGGCGGCTGGGGAATCCCGCACCGCTTCGCCTTCGGGTGAGGCGGTCTGCCCCTCGTACTACGGGGGGGGCAAAAACTGCTTAACGCCAAACGCTCGCGCGAGGCGTGGTAGGGGTGATGGGAAGGGGCGGAAGGAGGGACCAAAGGGAGGGCGCCGTATGCCTGCCCCCCTTAGGGACGAGAAGGGGCGGTTTGTTTCTTCTCGCCCCGCGGTGTACTCAGAGCCGCCCAAAGAGAGGACGCCGGAACAGCTGCGGAGGTCGTTGATCCAGCCCTTGACCGGTCTCCAGGAGGAGCTGGACATAATGGTCCTTACTGACCTCGATGATTTCGGCGACTGTGAGGATCGCAGTCAGTCGGAATCGGAGGTCAGTGACTCTGAGGTGCGGAGAGCCGTCCAGCGTCGTCTGAGCATTATCGACGACGCTGAGTTCGTGGCCGCCGAACAGAGTCCACAGGCCGGTGAGGTGCCCAGGAAGGGCAGAGGACGGCCACCCACTGACGCCGATTATGCCGCTATGTGGACGGCTAAGAAGGAGTTGGCGGCAGCAGTGCGCCGCTTTGAGGAGGAGGATGCGAGGGACGCAAGAGACGCAGAGGAGCGGAAAAATCGCCAGACCTCTGCGTCTGACAGCGTGCCAGCGTTGAGGGAAGAGAGGTTGCTCCAGGTTGATAATGAGGATCTCAACACCGTGGGGCTGCAGGAAAGGCTCGACACGGCCGTGGCCAAAATACGGAGAGTAGCTGGAATCTCCAAGGGTCTTAAGGGGACGAGTGTTCGAGACCTGAAGGACGCCGCATCTTCCTTTACGGAGATTGCAGGTGTCCTCCTTAAGCGCACAGAATCAGAGGAGGTAGCTAAGCTGAGAGCGCAGTACAGCACCCTCCAGGACCAAATGGTGGCACTGGAGAGGAAATACGTGGAGCAGCAGCGTATTACTGACGACCTGCGTAGTCGGTTAGCGAAGGCGGAGGCGAATAGGGGTGAGGCGAACATATGCCCCCCTAGCGCACCTAGCTCACTCGACGTGCAGGCCGCAGTGAAGGAGACCCTTGCCCAAATTGAGCAGAGGTTTGAGGCTCGTTTCCGGGTAATTGAGGGGAAGTTACCGCAGGGTAATACGAAGTCTCAGGACGAAGTACAGCCTACGGTGAGAAGGACAAAGAGGAAGGCCGGGACAAAAACTCAGGTCGCAATGCCAGCCGCCACAACACCTGCGGCCCCGGCTGCCTCTAAGCCCAAGAGGAGGAAGAGGCCGAGTCTTGCGGCACAACGAGCCCCTGATGCGGAGCGTGATGAGGTCGCGCCTGCCGATTCAGGGAGGGATATGGGTCGGAGGACGGTACCCAAGGGGGTGCCTCCAATACAACGACAACCGCCGTCAAGGCCAAAGCCCAAAGCCTCACGGCTGCAGGCCCCACGCACGGCGGCGGTTGTCCTAACTCTGACGCCAGAAGCTGTCGCAGAAGGTATGGGGTACGCCCAGCTCTTGAGAAAGGCCAAGGAGCATATTTCGCTCCAAGAGATGGGCTTGAAAAAGCCCACGTTTAGGGAAGCCGCCACTGGGGCGCTTATGGTGGAGGTGCAAGATGCGGCGAAGGCGGATGCCCTAGCTGCAAAATTTAGGGAGGTTTTCGGGTCGGAAGCTCTCCGGGTGGCGCGGCCGGTGCGATCGGCAGAACTACGCCTCCATGATCTGGACCCCTCCGTCACAGAGGAAGACGTCGTGGCGGCCGTTGCCTGCGCTGGTCACTGCGATGCAACGGCCGTGAGATGCGGCAGGATTAGGAGGTTGCGCCGTGTGGGCATGGGCACCGTTTGGGTGAAGTGCCCCACCTCGGCGGCTAAACTGATTGCCCGAGATCATTTAGAGATTGGGTGGTCAGTGGCCAAGGTGGAGATGCTACGGCAGCGCCCCATGACGTGTTTCCGGTGCTTTGAGGCCGGACACGTCGGGGCGTTCTGCAAGAGCAGCAAAGACCGGACGGGTCTTTGTTATAGGTGTGGACAGGCAGGCCACAAAGCTGCAAGCTGCAGTGCAAGACCGCACTGCATTGTGTGTGCGGACAATGGCCGGGAGGCAAACCACTGGTGCGGCGCAAGCTGCACAGTGCGTAAGCCCAAGCCGCCGGTAAAACCGGCAGGGACGATGCAAGTGAGGTCATAGCCCACTTGCAATTTAGGAAGTCGGGGTCCTGGTACACAGTACGGACCACCCCTTTATGAGCCGTGGAGAGATATTAGGGCCCGTGGCTCAAATAGGTTGTGAAGGGAAAAAAAAAAAAAAAAAAAAAAAAAAAAAAAGGTTAGGTTAGGTTGCCCCCTCGACTGTGCTGCCACCTTGCTGTGGTGAGGGGGCTTGAGTGCCTCAATGATCCGTGGGGCCATACCGGCCAGGGCCTCCCATGCCGGGCGGGCCCACGGGGAGAGGTGAGACGAAGAGCGGCACCCAGCGTCGTGGCGGGTTGCGGCTCCGGGGACTCCTCTGTCCTCAGAGCTGCCTTGGGAGTCGTAAACCGCTGCGGCGCACCATGAGGTCCTCGGGTTGGCGCTCAACGTAGTTGGCCGTCAAACCGAGTCCTCACTCAACGTCCTCGGGTGGGCGCCGGCCGAGGGCTGACGCACCTCCTCTGCGGGGCCGTATGCCGCAGAAGGGGGCTGCGGGACGGATCGCCGGTGCGCTGCGGTAGATTGGGGCTGCGGGGACTTGGGTGGATGGGGACCCTGTCCCCAGTGTCTCGCTGCGAGCCCTGGACGGGGGCTCCGGGGACCTGGGTTGACGGTGGACCCTGTCCTAAGGGTTTCCCTGCGGGCCCTGGACGGCTGCGGTGCGCCGGTGTCCTCTGGTTGGCGCCGGCCCGAGGGCTGACGGGCCTCCTTCTGCGGGGCCGATGTCGCAGAAGGGGGCAGCGGGGCGGGTCACAAGGGAGGGAGCTCCGGGTGACCCGCGCCGCGGACGGAGGCGGGGGTGGAGGGGGGTCCGTGACGATGCGGGCCCCTTCTGCCCTCGCCTAGGAGGCCGGTGGTGGTTCGGGGGAGCCACCACCGACGAAAGCCTCGATGACTGAGGGCGTCCCAGTATACCGGGACGCCCTCTCTGATAGTCGCTTGCCCGCGTTGCGGGCACCACGCCGGGGCGTCACAGTAGAATGCGTTTACGCGAACTTGTGGCGCCCCAAGCGCGTCGTGTGAGGGTATGCCGCTGGGGTTTTAGTGGGTAAACGACTCTTGGGTAGACGACCCTTGTCGGAGTCCCACATAATCACCGACCTTTCCCCCGGGGTGCGGTGGTATGCATAAAGCATTTCCCCAGCGAAACCAAAAAAAAAAAAAAAAAAAGGTTAGGTTAGGTTGCCCCGCCCCTCTCGACGATAGAGAGGGGCGAGGGGTTCGTGGTGGCGGGGTGGGGAGAGTACCGTATTGTGGGCGGTTACTTCTCCCCCAACCGACCCCTGGCGGAGTTCGAGACGTATCTCGACTCCGTCCGGGGCGCCTTGGATAGGCTGTCGCCGGGGCCAGTGGTCCTCCTCGGCGACCTTAACGCCAAGTCTGAGGCGTGGGGTAACCCCGCCACGGACGCGAGGGGTAGGGCCCTACAATCTTGGGCCCTACTGGCCGGTCTGTCCCTACTGAACGTAGGGACATCGCAGACATGCGTGCGCCACAACGGCGGATCCGTGGTGGACGTCTCGTTTGCCACGCCCGCCGTCGCGCGCAGAGTCTCCGACTGGCGAGTGGCGGAGGGGGTCGAGACGCTGTCGGACCATCTGTACGTTCTGTTCAGCGTCTCGCCCCTCCCAGGCTTCAGGCCGGCCCGTAGGCGGGCCAGCAGGCTGCCTAGGTGGACCTTGAGCCGGCTCGACGTGGAGCTGGCCAAGGAGGCGGCCATCGTCCAGCGCTGGTCCTCCCCTGCTGTGGGGGCTGGTGCGGACGTGGACGAGCTGGCCGGCCGCATGCGCGCCTCACTCCAAGAGGTGTGCGATGCGGCCATGCCGAGGGTTCGGAGGGGGCACCAGGGACGGGAGCAGGTGTATTGGTGGTCGTCTGAGATCGCGGAGCTCAGGGCGGCCTCCAACGTGGCCCGCCGCCAATACACGCGGTGCGGCCACCGCCTGCGGAACAACCCGTCCCTGGAAGAGTTGAGGGACCAGCTGCGGGGCATCTATCGAGAGGCGAAGATGGCCCTGCAGCTGGCAATCAGTCGGGCCAAGGCCGCTGCCAGGGAGCAGCTGTTGGCGGATCTCGACAGGGATCCCTGGGGGCGACCCTACCGCGCAGCGCGTGACAAGCTGTGCGCGCGGGGAGCCCCCGTCCTGGAGACTCTGCCTCCCGACCTCCTCGAGAGGGTGGTCGGGGAGCTGTTCCCAGCCGCGGCCCATCACTCTCCGCCGGTGATGTCGCCGCCGTCTCGCCAGGTGGCTGGCGGGGACGACGATGTCCCGCTGGTCACCGAGTCGGAGATGGAGACGGCGCTGGCCCGACTGCGGGCCAAGAAGACGGCCCCCGGGCCTGACGGTGTCCCGGGCCGCGTGGTGTGCGTGGCCTCGGAGTTCCTTGGGGAGGGGCTTCGGGGACTGTTCGACAGGTGCCTTCTGTCCGGACGGTTCCCGAAGCTCTGGAGGGAGGGGAGGCTATGCCTCCTCAAGAAGGAAGGCCGGCCGGAGGACTCCCCTTCCGCGTACCGGCCCATCGTGCTTCTGGACGAGGCGGGCAAACTGTTCGAGAGGGTCCTCGCTGCCCGTCTCGTCCAGCACCTTGAGGGAGTGGGACCGGGGCTCAGCCCGGTCCAGTTCGGCTTCAGGGCGGGGCGGTCGACGATCGACGCGCTCGACGCCCTGAGGCGCCTCCGCGAGGAGGCGGTGGAGGAGGGGGAAGTGGTCCTGGCGGTGTCGCTCGACATCGCCAATGCGTTCAACAGCCTCCCCTTCGAGACGCTCGGGGAGGCACTTCGGTACCATGAGGTGCCTCCTTATCTCGGGAGGCTGCTGAGCGCATACCTCCGGGACCGCGAGGTCCTGTGGGAGGGAGCGGACGGCCGCATTCAGCGGCGGACGGTAAATTGCGGTGTTCCGCAGGGCTCGGTTCTAGGCCCTGTCCTGTGGAACATCGGATACGACTGGTTGCTCAGGATGCCGCTACTGCCCGGGGTGGGGCTGCTCTGCTACGCAGACGACACCCTCATCACGGCCAGGGGCGGCACCTTCGCCGAGGCGGCGAGGAGAGCAACGGTCGCGACGTCGCTGGCTGCGGACCGGATCGGCCTGCTGGGCCTGAGGGTCTCCCTGCCGAAGACGGAGGCCCTCCTCCTCCACGGGCCACGCCGGGGTCCCCCTCGCGGTGCGAGCATCACCGTGGGGGGGACGGTGATAGAGCTGCGGGCCCAGATGAAGTATCTGGGCCTGCACCTGGACGGTCGGTGGAGCTTCGGGGCCCACTTCCAACAGATGGCCCCGAGGCTCATACGGTCGGCCGCCGCCCTGGGCAGGCTGCTGCCCAACGTCGGCGGCCCGGGCTCCGTCTGCAGGCGCCTGTACTCCGGCATCATCCGGAGTATGGCCCTGTACGGGGCCCCCGTCTGGGTCGGAGCCCTCACCGCTCGCAACAGGGCCCTTCTGCGGAGGCCGCAGAGGGTCATAGCGGTGAGGGCGATCCGGGCTTACCGCACGGTGTCGTGGACGGCTGCCACGCTGCTCGCCGGGGACCCACCCTGGGAGCTCCAGGCGGAGGTGCTGGCGGCCGTCTACAGGTACCGTGCGGCACGGAGGGAGGAGGGAGCGCTGCCCCTCCTCGACGGTGGTGGTGCAAGGCGGGTCAGGGACAGAGCGCGAGAGGCCCTGATCCGCCACTGGGAGGAGGATTTGGGGTCCCCAGCCGCCGGGCTGGCGACGGTGGAGGCGGTCCGCCCCCACCTAGATCGCTGGCTGTCTCGGCGGCACGGGACCCTAACCTACAGGTTGGTGCAGGTGCTTACCGGGCATGGCTGCTTCGGTAAGTACCTGCATCAAATCGCGGGCCGGGAGCCGACGCCGGCCTGCCACGAGTGTGGCGCGCCAGTTGACACGGCGCGCCACACGGTGGAGGAGTGTGCCGCCTGGGTGACCGAGAGGCGGGCCCTGGCGGCACAGGTCGGAGGAGACCTCTCGCTGTCGAGCCTTATCGGACGGATGCTCGACAGCGAGGAGGGGTGGGAAGCAATGGCCTCCTTCTGCGAGGACGTCATGTCGCAGAAGGAGGCCGCGGAGCGGGTCAGGGAGGAAGACGTCCTGGCCGACCCGCGCCGCAGACGGAGGCCGGGGAGGAGGAGGCGACTGTACGCCCACCTCCTTCCCCCGCCATAGAGGCCGGTGGTGGGTCGGGGGACCCGCCACCGACGAAAGCCTCGATGACTGAGGGCGTCCCAGTGTACCGGGGCGCCCTCCCTGATAGTCGCTTGCCCGCGTAGCGGGCACCTCGTCGGGGCGTCAACGTCGACTGCGCTCGCGCGAACCGTTGGCGCCCCAAGCGTGCCGTGTGAGGGTATACCGCTGGGGTTTTAGTGGGTATACGGGTTCTGTCCCGGGAGTCCCACATAATCACCGACCTCTCCCCCGGGGGGCGGTGGTATGCGTAACGCATTTCCCCAGCGAAACCAAAAAAAAAAAAAAAAAAAAAAAAAGGTTAGGTTAGGTTCCCCCTCAACTGTGCTGCCACCTTGCTGTGGTGAGGGGGCTTGAGTGCCTCAATGATCCGTGGGGCCATACCGGCCAGGGCCTCCCATGCCGGGCGGGCCCACGGGGAGAGGTGAGACGAAGAGCGGCACCCAGCGTCGTGGCGGGTTGCGGCTCCGGGGACTCCTCTGTCCTCAGAGCTGCCTTGGGAGTCGTAAACCGCTGCGGCGCACCATGAGGTCCTCGGGTTGGCGCTCAACTTAGTTGGCCGTCAAACCGAGTCCTCACTCAACGTCCTCGGGTTGGCGCCGGCCGAGGGCTGACGCACCTCCTCTGCGGGGCCGTATGCCGCAGAAGGGGGCTGCGGGACGGATCGCCGGTGCGCTGCGGTAGATTGGGGCTGCGGGGACTTGGGTGGATGGGGACCCTGTCCCCAGTGTCTCCTGCACGTTGCACGCTGGGTAGACGGTGGACCCTGTCCTAAGGGTTTCCCTGCGGGCCCTGGACGGCTGCGGTGCGCCGGTGTCCTCTGGTTGGCGCCGGCCCGAGGGCTGACGGGCCTCCTTCTGCGGGGCCGATGTCGCAGAAGGGGGCAGCGGGGCGGGTCACAAGGGAGGGAGCTCCGGGTGACCCGCGCCGCGGACGGAGGCGGGGGTGGAGGGGGGTCCGTGACGATGCGGGCCCCTTCTGCCCTCGCCTAGGAGGCCGGTGGTGGTTCGGGGGAGCCACCACCGACGAAAGCCTCGATGACTGAGGGCGTCCCAGTATACCGGGACGCCCTCTCTGATAGTCGCTTGCCCGCGTTGCGGGCACCACGCCGGGGCGTCACAGTAGAATGCGTTTACGCGAACTTGTGGCGCCCCAAGCGCGTCGTGTGAGGGTATGCCGCTGGGGTTTTAGTGGGTAAACGACTCTTGGGTAGACGACCCTTGTCGGAGTCCCACATAATCACCGACCTTTCCCCCGGGGTGCGGTGGTATGCATAAAGCATTTCCCCAGCGAAACCAAAAAAAAAAAAAAAAAAAAAAAAAGGTTAGGTTAGGTTCCCCCTCGACTGTGCTGCCACCTTGCTGTGGTGAGGGGGCTTGAGTGCCTCAATGATCCGTGGGGCCATACCGGCCAGGGCCTCCCATGCCGGGCGGGCCCACGGGGAGAGGTGAGACGAAGAGCGGCACCCAGCGTCGTGGCGGGTTGCGGCTCCGGGGACTCCTCTGTCCTCAGAGCTGCCTTGGGAGTCGTAAACCGTTGCGGCGCACCATGAGGTCCTCGGGTTGGCGCTCAACTTAGTTGGCCGTCAAACCGAGTCCTCACTCAACGTCCTCGGGTTGGCGCCGGCCGAGGACTGACGCACCTCCTCTGCGATGCCGTATGTCGCAGAAGGGGGCTGCGGGACGGATCGCCGGTGCGCTGCGGTAGATTGGGGCTGCGGGGACTTGGGTGGATGGGGACCCTGTCCCCAGTGTCTCGCTGCGAGCCCTGGACGGGGGCTCCGGGGACCTGGGTAGACGGTGGACCCTGTCCTAAGGGTTTCCCTGCGGGCCCTGGACGGCTGCGGTGCGCCGGTGTCCTCTGGTTGGCGCCGGCCCGAGGGCTGACGGGCCTCCTTCTGCGGGGCCGATGTCGCAGAAGGGGGCAGCGGGGCGGGTCGCAAGGGAGGGAGCTCCGGGTGACCCGCGCCGCGGACGGGGGCGGGGGTGGAGGGGGGTTCGTGACGATGCGGGCCCCTTCTGCCCTCGCCTAGGAGGCCGGTGGTGGTTCGGGGGAGCCACCACCGACGAAAGCCTCGATGACTGAGGGCGTCCCAGTATACCGGGACGCCCTCTCTGATAGTCGCTTGCCCGCGTTGCGGGCACCACGCCGGGGCGTCACAGTAGAATGCGTTTACGCGAACTTGTGGCGCCCCAAGCGCGTCGTGTGAGGGTATGCCGCTGGGGTTTTAGTGGGTAAACGACTCTTGGGTAGACGACCCTTGTCGGAGTCCCACATAATCACCGACCTTTCCCCCGGGGTGCGGTGGTATGCATAAAGCATTTCCCCAGCGAAACCAAAAAAAAAAAAAAAAAAAAAAAAAAAAAAAAAAAAAAAAAAAAAAAAAAAAAAAAAAAAAAAAAAAAAAAAAAAAAAAAAAAAAAAAAAAGGTTAGGTTAGGTTAGGTTAGGTTAGGTTAGGTTCCCCCCCGATTTCCCCCCCGATTTGTGCTGCCACCTTGCCGTGGTGGGGGGGCTTGAGTGCCTCAAGGATCCGTCGGGGCCATACCGGCCAGGGTCACCCATGCCGGGCGGGCCCGCGGGGAGAGGTGAGACTAAGAGCAGCGCTACCCTTTATAAAGTATTTATTGTTTTGTTTCGTTCGTTTTGTTCTGTTTTGTTTTGTCCGTATATATCCTGTCTTTTGGTTTTGTTTTGTGTTTTGTTATCTTCTTCTTTTGTTTTGTTGGTTTTGTTATATTGTTATTCTTTCCTGTCATATGTATCACTATCTCGCCTTACTTTTCCTGACGTTTCGTGGGAGTTAAAAACAAAATGATGGAAAGTCGCCAGATTAAAATGAATCCCCGGGCGGGTCCCAGCTCGACTTTGTCAGCTGGGGAATCCCGCACCGTCGCTCCTTCGGGGGAGGCGGTCTGCCCCTCGTATTACGGGGGGGGCAAAATCTGCGCTCAGCCTGTCATTTCGACAGATGCAGGAGAGAACGTAGGAGTGATGCAGAAGGCCTCAAGGAGTGGTATTCCACTGCTTAGTGACGCTAAAGGCCGAAGAAGGAGTTCGATCGTCAAGTCCCCAACCCCACAGACGGTAACGCAGTCTGTGAGGGAAAGGGCAAATCCCAATGCGAATGTGAACGTGAATGCGAACAACAATGAGAATGCGAATGCGCCGAGGTTGGTCCTCAATTTTGGATCTGGCCCCAAGGCAAAAGACGTCGGCAGTATGCCCGACGAAGAGAAGGTGTGCTCGGTGGTCGCGGAGGGCTCGGCTGGAAAGCAGCCCATAGTCATACTCAGCGACGTATTGATCAAGACCAAGAGCAGAGAGTCCATCAACATGGACATAGAGCGGAACACTGGCTCAGACGGTGACACGTCAGATGCCAGCATCAAAACCGTCACGTCGACGAGATCATCTCGGTCGTCGACAATAGACACGACGAAGAGAAAGGCAGCCAGTAAAAGGCGCAGAAAGAGCCGGTCGTCTGACTCTGACGAGGCTGAGGCAAAAAAGCTGCCCAAAGCTGCTCCAAGCCCTACGGGGAAGGGACGCGGCCGCGGCAGGCCACCAACAACCGGCGAATACGTAGGAGTCGCCAAGGCCAAGGCCGACAAAAACGCCGCTGAAAAAGAGGCGATGTGGCTCGAAGTTGAGAAGGAGTTGGCCAACAGCACTGTAGGCTTCTGCCGCAGTATCACGCGCAGCCAACAGATGTCGGGTTCTGCCCCCGACCTAACGCAGACGGACGCTGACTCCACCCCTGCGACGCACCCCCTGGAGGACATACAAAAGTGCGCCGATTTCATCAGGGAGATAGGCCGGAAATCCCGGAACATGAAAGGGGAACTCCAGGGAGCGATGAAGCTAGCCACACAGAAGATCACGGACTCTGTTGAAAGGCTAGCCGGGTGGACGTCAACGGAGGAGAACAAACTCCTCCGAGAGGAGAATGCCCAACTAAGGGCAGAAGTCAAGGCGCTCCAACAACAGATAACGAGGCTGACTGAGTTGATGGAGCAGAGACTCGTAGCGCCACCGGTGGACCCAGCACAAGAAAAAGAGCAGTTCCGCCGAGAGCTCATGTTAGAGATGGGCACAATGGTGAACGCGCGACTCGAAGTGCTCGCGGAACGCCTTCCACCCCAGGCACCAATCCGCCCGCCACTGGCGGCGGACAGGGCCCGAAGAGAGTTGCCGCCTCGCGCGCCTGTGCCAGTCGCTGCGCCGCCTGCGCGCCCCGCGACCACGGTACCGAGAGCAAAGCCGCCGACACGCATCACAGCCCCTGTTCGTGCGGCCACACAGCGCAGTACTGCGCCGACGAGAGCAACGGCTACGACAGCCACCAAGGCTGCAACGTATGCCCAAATCACGGGGAAAACCGTGCCCGTAAAGTCTGTGGCCAAGGTCCAAGCCAAGACCTTAGCCCCATCTAGGATCCCAGCGCCTAAGGCCGGACCTAGCAAGGCACCCGTCCGTGCCAGAATTGCTGCCCCAGTGACAAGGGCCACGCCGTCAACCAGCGCGGCCCCAGCAAGGGCAAGCACAGCACCGCCACCCGAGGCGACCATGGAGATAGTGGAGCCTGTCACGGAGCACCCACTAAACTCAAGCCCAGCACAAGACACTTCTACGTGTCCAAGTCAGGCAGAGGCGACACAACCGGAGGCCGATCGACCGTCCCGGTCCAAGCGGCCAAAGCGGCCAAAGAAAAAGAACATGGCTGCTCGACGCGTAGAGGACGCTGAGCACGCGGACTTTGCCGCGATCCCGGCCAACAATGATGGCTGGACCAAGGTCAGGTCCCGTAACGCGGCCAAAAAGGACCGCGTGCAATCGCAGGGTCGACAGGCCCAGAGAGAGACTCCAAAGCAAGCCAAGCCTAAAGCTCGCCGCCTTAGAGAGCCACGCACCTCGGCCATCACCCTCACTCTACAACCTGAGGCGGCAGAGAGAGGAGTCGACTATGGGAAGGTGATAGGGGAAGCCAAGAGATGTATCAACCTAGATGAACTGGGCATTCAAATTAAGTTCCGGAATGCCATAACGGGGGCCCTTATCATCCAAATCCCCGGACCCGACAGCGAAGAGAAAGCCAACACTCTGGCCAATAAGATGAAGGAGATTCTGGACCCCTCTGTGGTTAAAATTGCCAGACCAACCAAATGTGCCGAGATCCGAATTCACAATCTGGATGACTCGGTCACCAAAGAGGAGGTTATCGCTGCGGTCGCTCGTACGGGAGGCTGTGAGGCGGCTAATGTAATATGTGGAGAGATACGCCGTAACAAAGAAACCAGGAGACTGGGTACGGCCTGGGTCCGCTGCCCGATTGCGGTAGCTAAAGCGCTGGTGGCTCAGAACCGCTTAACAGTGGGGTGGTCTACAGCACGGGTGGAGCTACTTCCGGAACGCCCCCTGTGCTGTTATAGATGCCAAGAGAGTGGCCACGCACGCGCGTGTTGCCACTCGGAGACTGACCGCAGTGAATTGTGTCATCGCTGCGGTCAAGAAGGCCACAAGGCCTCTCAATGTTCCGCCAAGCCGCACTGTGCCGTGTGTGCGGCGGCGGGACGTAACGCGAATCATCGGTGTGGACGCAAAACATGCACCACACCTAAAAATAAGAAGATGCCGGCTGCTGCTACCTCAGCACAGACAGCCCGCTCCCAGCCCTCAGGTGCAGAGGGTCTGGCCGAAGTAGTGCCCATGGAACCGTGCCCATAATGGTAGTACAACTTACACGGTTCCTTCAAACAAACGCCAACCACTGCGCCCGCGCCCAAGATCTTCTAATGCAAAGCGTGGCGCAGATGGGTATACATCTGGCGATCGTTGCCGAACCATACCGGGTCCCGCCTACCAACGAATGGGCGCTCGACCTGGATGGCAAAGTAGCTCTGTACTCGAGAGCGATGACAGGTGCTCCACCCTTCCGACGCATACAAAAGGGCAAATGTTGGGTGGCGGCAGAAATCAAGGATGTCCTGGTCGTCGGCGGGTATTTCTCTCCGAACAGAACACTCGCCGACTTCCAGGAATACCTTCGCGAACTGGGAGCGATCTTAATGAGCCGCAGAACGAGACACGTGCTCCTGGCGGGGGACCTCAACGCCAAATCCGTGGCGTGGGGGTCTCCAGCCAGCGATGCGCGTGGAAATGAACTAATGGAGTGGGCAATTGCTATGGGACTGGACATTCTCAACGTTGGTACGGCACACACGTGTATTCGTAGGAATGGAGGGTCTATCGTGGACGTAGGATTTGCGAGCGCACACATCGCTCGACGAGTGCGTGATTGGAGGGTTCTGGAGGGCGTAGAAACGCTCTCCGACCATAGATACATACGATTCGAGGTCTCCGCCTTCCTGAACCCAGTGTCGATGAGACCTCTACCAGGGGACCCTCCACGATGGGCCCTCAAAAAGCTGGACCATGAGAAGCTGAAATTGGCGGCCCTGGTTGAGTCATGGAACCGGGGACCAGAACATCTCGAGGCCGACGACATAGCTCACGAGACAGAAGAGCTGACGGAGACTTTGACTCGTGTCTGCGACGCAGCAATGCCCCGACAGCGCGAGATTGGACCACGCAAAAGGGTACATTGGTGGAATGATGATATCGCACGCACCAGGATAGCTTGTGTAGCAGCAAGACGGCGCTACACTCGATATAGACGCAGGCGGCGAAGAGACGAGGTGGAGGAGTCCCGCATCTACGCTGAGTACAGGGTACTAGTGGTGGCCCTTAAAATAGAAATAAGTAGAGCCAAGGTGGCTTCATACGAGGCTTTTCTAGAAACCTTAAACGAGGACCCATGGGGCCGGCCTTACAAGATGGTCCGTCAAAAACTACGGCCCTGGGCACCTCCGCTCACAAGATCAATGGAGCCAGCGCAAGTGCAACAAGTGCTGTCGGGACTCTTCCCACAAGCCGAAGAGACACGAGTCCCTTTCAGGTTGTCTCAAAACACTGAAGAGGTTGACATTCCCGCCATAAGTGAGGCAGAATTTGATAGTGCCCTCACCAAAACCCGGTCAACAAACAAAGCGCCAGGATTAGATGGGATACCGGGCAAAGTCCTAGCCATAACTATGCAGGACCTAGGGGAACGCGCACGCAAGCTACTAAACGCGTGCCTTATGCATGGTCAGTTCCCGAGTCAGTGGAAAGTAGGGAGACTCGTCTTGCTGAAGAAGGACGGCAAGCCGGCCGACTCACCGTCAGCATACCGGCCGATCGTTTTGCTGGATGAGATGGGCAAGCTCTTCGAGCGTATAATAGCCACCCGTCTCATCCGGCACATGGAGGAGACAGGGCCGAATTTGTCGGTCATTCAATTTGGGTTTAGGCGCGCACACTCTACCATTGGCGTGATTCAAAGGGTGAAGGTGATAGCGGAGGAGGCGATCGCCCAGGGTGACGTGGTGCTGGCGGTGTCATTAGACATCGCCAACGCCTTCAACTCTCTCCCCTGGGCGTGCATACTCGAAGCACTCCGTTATCACAAATTCCCGCCTTACCTGTGTCGAGTAATTGGGTCATATCTGTCTGACAGACAAATTCGGTTCCCAACTAGTACAGGATGGAGTACGAGAGAAATTGGGCGCGGTGTTCCACAGGGGTCGGTTTTAGGCCCACTCCTGTGGAACATCGGATTCGATTGGGTGTTGCGGGGTCGGCTGCTGCGGGGGGTAGAACTCACCTGTTATGCGGACGACACGCTTGTGACCGCCCGCGGCAGTGACTACCGCGATGCGTCGATAAGGGCAACTGCTGGTGTTGCCCAGGTGGTGGCACGAATCAGGCAACTCGGATTAGAAGTGGCTCTAGCCAAATCCGAGGCAATGTGCCTACATGGACCAAGACGACGTCCACCAATAGGGTCGAGGATCATTGTCGGCGGGGTCGGTATTGACGTCGGGACCGTTATAAACTATCTCGGCGTCACGCTCGACTCCCGCCTGTCGTTCAGAGCTCACTTCGAGCGACTAGGGCCGAAGTTGATGAAGGCAGCTGGGGCACTGAGCGGACTGCTCAAGAATGTCGGTGGCCCCAACATTGTCTGTCGTAGGCTATACGCCGGTGTAGTTAGATCTATGGCCCTCTACGGGGCGCCCGTCTGGGCTGATGCCCTGAACGAACGCAACGTTAGTCTCCTGCGAGCCCCGCAGAGGGTCATGGCAATAAGGATGGCGAGGGGCTACTGCACCATCTCCTATATGGCTGCGACTGCGCTCGCCGGATCGCCTCCTTGGGAGTTAGAGGCTCGGGTTCTAGCGGCGGTCTACCATCAAGTCGCCGCAACCCGGAGCAGAGGGGAATCCCCTTCGTTAGAAGAGATACGGGACTGGCGAGCGCAGGAGCGCGGCCACCTGTTAGCTGAATGGCTAGGGATGATGCAGGGGCCCACCACCGGAATTCGGGTGATTGAGGCCCTAAGACCTATACTGGATCAGTGGCTGCAAAGAAAACATGGCGCTCTCTCATACCATCTAACGCAAATATTCACCAACCATGGATGCTTTGGTGAATACCTACATAACATCGCTGGTAGGGAGGTATCGAGAGAGTGCCATCACTGCGGATGGGCAGTAGACGACGCACAACACACGCTTCAAGCGTGCCCTGCATGGACTGAGGAAAGAGCGGCACTGACCGCAGTTGTTGGCAATGATCTGTCGCTCCCGACCCTGGTCAGGGAGATGGTCGGCAGCGACAGATCATGGAAGGCGCTGGCAAAGTTCGCCAGCAAAGTAATGAGGGAAAAGGAGGAGGCGGAGCGTGAGCGGGAGCGCGCTCCTGACGCACCGCCGCAGCGCCGGGCACGCACTGGGCGTCGCCGTCTGGCGCAGAACCGCCGTCCTCCGTAGAGTGGGTCTCCGGGTGAGAGATTTGGGGAAATCTCTCACCCATCGGAGTACGAGACCCCGAGAGACCCGGTGTCTCGCCGCGTGTTCCTGGCGAGACACCGATGGAGCAATATAGCTCACGATTTGGACAGGCTCTCTTTATGGAGCACGAGTTGAAGAGGAAGCAAAGCCTCTGGTCGGTTGCAGCAACGCGGTCTGGCAGTATATATTAATTACTAACGTCCCCACGGCGCTGCACCCCAAAACCACGAGAAGGAACACCCCGGGGATGTTTAGTGGGTATGCCTCCATTCTGGAGGAGACTCCCACACTCCCCCGCCGGCCATCCCCAGGCTGCGGGGGGTCCATAAAGGATTTTACCCCGGGCACCAAAAAAAAAAAAAAAAAAAAAAAAAAAGGTTCCCCCCCGATTTGTGCTGCCACCTTGCCGTGGTGGGGGGGCTTGAGTGCCTCAGTGATCCGTCGGGGCCATACCGGCCAGGGCCACCCATGCCGGGCGGGCCCGCGGGGAGAGGTGAGACTAAGAGCAGCGCTACACTTTATAAAGTATATATTGTTTTGTTTTGTTTCGTTTTGTTTCTGTTTTAATTTCGTATCTATTCTGTCATTTGGTTTTGTTTGTTATTTTGTTGTCTTCTTCGTTTTGTGTTTTGGTTTGTTCTTATAATCTTTCTGTCATATATATCATTATTTCTCCTTCCTTTTCCTGACGATAGTGGTGGAAAAAACAAAGATGGATAGTCGCACGTTTAAAATTAGTCCCCGGGCGGGTCCCAGTCAGCCGGTGGCGGCTGGGGAATCCCGCACCGTCTCGCCTTCGGGTGGGGCGGTCTGCCCCTCGTACTACGGGGGGGGCAAAACCTGCGCACGTTCTGTCTCTGCGACAGAAGTAGACGATGGTGGAGTTATGCAGAAGGCCTCAAGGAGTGGGATACCACTCCTGATGGACACTAAAGGCCGTGGGAGGAGTTCGACTGTTAAGTCCCCAACCCCGCAGACGGTAACGCAGTCTGCGCGGGAAAGGGCAAACCCGAGTGCGAATGCGATAGTGAAGAGCGAGAAAAATGCTAAGATGCCGTCAGGCATGGTGCTGAAGTTCAGCAAAGGGAAGAAGGGTGATGAAGCCCAGAGCGACCAACAGGCTGCCACCAAGGCGAAGCAGCCGATAGTCGTCCTCAGTGACGTGCTATTAGTCGAAGGAAAGGGTTCTACGGAGTCCATTCAGATGGAGGTAGGAGAAGGGCCAGACGGCAACATCTCTGACAGCAGTGTCAACACCGTCAGGTCCGTGCGCTCGCAACCGGAGGAAGGTCATCCAAGTCGCAAAACAACTAAGCGACCCCGCAAAAGCGGGTCCGACTCCGATGAATGCGAGGCAGAGAAGGTACCGCGGGCGTCCCTCGACAGCGACGCCACGCAAAAGAAACGTGGTCGAGGAAGACCTCCCACGACCGGAGAGCACATGGGCAAAGCAGTAGCCATATCGGCACTGAATGCCGCTAAAAAAGAGGCCATCTGGCTTGAGGCCGAGAAAGAACTGGCTGAGACCACTGTGGCCCTATGCCGCAGTGTCAGACGGAGCCAAGAGATGTCGGGTTCTGCCCCCGACCTAAGAGTGACAGGCGCCGACTCCCCTCGAGCAACGAATCCCTTAGAGGACATCAAGAGTTGCGTAACGTACCTGAGGGAAGTTGGACGCAAATCAAAAAATATAAAAGGAGAACTACTGGGTGGCATGAAAGTGGCCACCCAGAAAATCACCGACTCGGCCGAAGAACTGGCGAGTTGGTCGAGCACGGACAGGACGAAGCGCCTTGAGGAAGAAAACGCCTCCCTACGAGGAGAGGTCTCGGCGCTTCGTCAAGAAATAACGAAACTCCGAGAGTTATTGGAGCAGAAACTCGGACAAGAACGAGACGAGGTCTTCTATAGGACCATGACAGAGAGGCTGGGTGTAATGGTGGACGCCCGCATTGAGGCCAGAATACCACCGCCACCGGCACCACTAGTGCCGCTGCGTCCGCCATTGGCCGCAGATAGGAAGAGACTGGAAGCAGCCCGGGTTTCTGCACCCGCTTCTGCTCCTCTGTCTCAACCAGAGACGACCGCCCCTCGGGGTAAAGCACCCACGCGAAGTGCCGCGCCAGCGCGTTCTGCCGCGCCGCGCAGCACAACCGCGACAACAAGAGCTGCCACGTCTACGGTCACCAAGGCCCTGACGTATGCGAAGGTCGCAGCCCCGAAGGTGAGCACAAACAGGCTCCAGGCAAAAGCAACGGCGCCCACTAAGATCCCGGCGCCTAAACCTGGGCCTAGCAAGCTGCCCGTCAGGGCTAAAACGGCTGTGCCAACTGCCACCAAAAAGCCGGCAGTTAAAGCAACAGCCGTGGCAGCGAGGGAGATGTGTCCCACTGAAGAGGCTGAAGAGGCTATGGAAGTTGTGGAGTCCAGCCCAACACAGCCACAAGACACAGTCCCAACAATAGGGGTACCAGAAAGTACACCCAATTGCGAGCAGCAAGATCAGGAGGCGGCCACTCGGCCCTCCCGGTCGAAGAGACCCAGGCGGCCAAGAAAGAAAAACATGGCTGCCAGACGGGTGGAAGATGCCGAGCGCCAAGATCTGGCTATATTCCAAGCCAACAATGATGGCTGGATCAAGGTGAAATCACGCAAGGCGGCCAAAAAGAACAGGCCACAATTTGAAGGACAGAGCGGCCCGAGAGAGGCGCCGAAAGCAAAGCCAAAGGCTCGTAGGCTCAGGGAGCCTCGCACTGCGGCCATCACACTGAACCTCCAACCGGAGGCAGTGCAAAAAGGAGTGGACTACGGAACTGTGATAGGAGATGCCAAGAGGCGTATCGATCTAAAAACCCTTGGCATCAAAATAAAGTTCCGAAACGCCGTCACCGGGGCCTGTATCATACAGATACCCGGAGAGAACAGCGCTGAAAAAGCCGACGCGCTGGCGTCCAAAATGAGGGAGGTGCTTGATCCGACGTTGGTAAAGATCAATAGACCAACAAAGATGGCCGAGATTCGGGTCCTTAATTTGGACGACTCAGTCACGAAGGAGGAGGTAGTCGAGGCGGTCGCCTCAGAGGGGAACTGCGATGCCACATCAATTATATGTGGCGAGGTCCGCCGTAATAAGGGGTCTAGAAGGCTAGGCACAGCCTGGGTTCGGTGTCCCATTTTGGTGGCCAAAAAGTTAGTGGCTGAAGGCTACCTCACAGTAGGTTGGTCCACTGCCCGTGTCGAGCTGTTGCCTGAGCGGCCAATATGCTGCTACAAATGTCAGGAGAGCGGCCATGCGAAAGTGTGCTGCCGCTCAGAGATTGATCGCAGCGATTTGTGTAATCGTTGTGGACAACCAGGCCACAAGGCCTTTCAGTGTTCCGCCAAGCCGCATTGCATCATATGTGCGGAGGCGGGACGTAAAGCTGACCATCGATGCGGGCGCGTATCATGTAAGACGCCCAAGAACAATAAGACGTCGGCCGCTGCGGCCAAAACGCAGCCAGCCAGCATGCCAGCCTCGGGTGCAGAGGACTCGGCCGTTGTAGTGGTCTCAGAATCGTGCCCATAATGGTTCAGTTGACACGATTCCTTCAAACCAACGCCAACCACTGCGCCGCCGCACAGGATCTCCTGATGCAAAGTGCGGCGCAGTCTGGGATACATATGCTGATAGTCGCTGAACCATACCGGGTGCCGTCTAACGACGAGTGGGCGGTGGATCGTGATGGGACAATAGCCTTGCACTCAAGAGCGTCGACAGGTGCACCTCCAATGCAGCGGATCCAAAAGGGTCGCGGCTGGGTGGCTGCGGAAATGAAGGGAGTCCTCGTTATCGGCGGGTATTTCTCCCCGAACAGAACGCTCGCCGATTTCGAGGAATACCTCCGAGAAGTAGGGTCAGTTGTAATGAACCGCAGGACAAGACACGTCCTCCTCGCCGGGGATCTCAACGCCAAGTCTGTGGCGTGGGGATCCCCCGCGAGTGATGCACGCGGAAACGAACTGTACGAGTGGGCAGTCAATACCGGATTAGACGTACTAAATAACGGGAACATAAATACCTGCATTAGACGAGACGGTGGGTCCATCGTAGATGTGGGTTTCGCGAGCGCTCATCTTGCTCGCCGAGTTGCCAACTGGAGGGTTCTGGAGGGCGTAGAAACTCTTTCCGATCACCGGTATATACGGTTTGAGATCTCCGCCTTCCTGAGCCCTCTGTCAATGCGGCCCTTACCCGATGATCCGCCACGGTGGGCCCTGAAAAGGATGGATACAGAAAAGCTACGTTTGGCGGCTCTCGTAGAGTCCTGGAACCAAGGACACGACCACGCAGAGACCGCAAACGTAGCTGAGGAAACCCAGGAAGTGACAGAAGCGCTGACACGTATCTGTAATGCGGCCATGCCACGGCAGCGCGAAATGGGTCCACGGCGACGAGTGTACTGGTGGAACGAGGACATCGCCCAGCTGAGAGTCGAATGTATAGCGGCTCGGCGATCGTACACCAGGCAAAGGCGTCGCAGACGAAGAGACGAGACCGCGGAGGCACGACTCTATGCCGCATACAGAGACAAGGTCGGCGCCTTAAAACTCGAAATGAGCAGAGCCAAAACCTCGGCATACGAGGCATTCATAGACACCCTCAACGAAGATCCGTGGGGGCGTCCATACAAGATGGTGAGACAGAAGCTGAGGCCTTGGGCCCCACCTCTGACAAGGACTCTGGAGCCGGTACAAGTCGAGCGGGTGCTACAGTCACTATTCCCACCCGCAGAACAGGCGCTGCCTTCCAACATGCAGCTAGTTGCCGCTCCAGAAGAAACCGACGTGCCTAGTGTAACAGAGGGCGAATTCAACACCGCTCTAGCACGAACCCGGGCTAAAAACAAAGCTCCGGGCCTTGACGGAGTCCCTGGTCGCGCCCTGGCCATAGCCATGGAACACATGGGCGATAGGACGCGAAAGCTTCTCGACGCATGCCTCGTCCAGGGAATATTTCCGCAACAATGGAAACAGGGTAGGCTTGTACTAATTCAGAAGGAGGGGAGACCGGTAGAAAGCCCATCGGCCTACAGACCGATAGTACTGCTGGATGAGATGGGCAAACTTTTTGAGCGTATAGTAGCTGCCCGTCTCGTCCAGCACATGGAGAGAGTAGGACCAAATCTGTCTGACGTGCAATTCGGCTTCAGGCACGAACGGTCCACAATTGATGCCATACAACGGGTGAAGGTGATGGCGGAGGAGGCAATCGCCCAGGGTGACGTGGTGCTGGCGGTGTCATTAGACATCGCCAACGCCTTCAACTCACTCCCCTGGGCGTGCATACTCGAGGCACTCCGCTATCACAGATTCCCAACATATCTGTGTCGTTTAATTGAGGCCTATCTATCAGACAGGCAGATTCGGTACCCGACAAGCGCGGGTTGGTCATCCAGGAATATAGAGCGCGGTGTTCCACAGGGGTCGGTATTGGGCCCACTCCTGTGGAACATCGGATTCGACTGGGTCTTGAGAGGACAGCTGCTGCCGGGGGTGACACTTACTTGTTACGCGGATGATACGCTTGTCGCCGCCCGTGGCAGAGACTATAGGGACGCCTCCATCAGAGTGACGGCTGGAGTCGCACAGGTTGTGTACAGAATGAGAAGACTGGGTCTGAGTGTGGCGCTTAACAAGTCGGAGGCCATATGCTTTCACGGCCCACGCCGCAGACCACCGGCCGGGTCACGGATAATTGTTAGCGGGGTCGGGATTGACGTCGGGACGGCCATGCGGTATCTCGGCGTCACTCTCGACTCACGCCTGTCCTTCCGCGACCACTTCGAGAGATTGGGTCCAAAGTTGATACGAGCCGCAGGAGCTCTGAGTGGTCTTTTGAAAAACATAGGTGGTCCAAACATGGCCTGCCGAAGATTGTACGGCAATGTTGTGAGGTCCATGGCCCTCTACGGCGCACCGGTCTGGGTCAACGCTCTTGACGACCAGAACCTTGCTCTCTTGAGACGCCCGCAGAGGGTCATGGCAATAAGAATGTCGAGAGGCTACCGCACCATCTCCTTTATGGCTGCGGTTGCGCTCGCCGGTACGCCTCCCTGGGATCTGGAGGCGCGGGTCCTAGCTGCCGTTTACAACCAGGTTGCGGGAGCCCGAGGCAGAGGTGAACCTCTGATGCTAGAAGAGATTAGGGACCGGCGGGCGCAAGAGCGCAGCCATCTGCTGGTAGACTGGCTGGAGATGATGCGACAATCAACGACAGGCATCCGTGTGACAGAGGCCCTAAGGCCAATAATGGAACGATGGTTGACGAGAAAACATGGCACTCTCTCGTACCACCTCACGCAGGTCCTAACAGACCACGGCTGTTTCGGTCGATATTTATGCGACAAAACACAGAGGGAACCTACGAGAGAGTGCCATCACTGCGACAGCGCAGAAGATGACGCGCAACACACCTTGGCGGTGTGTCCCGCTTGGGAGGAGGAAAGGGCAGTTCTGTCTGCAAGTGTGGGTAACGATCTGTCGCTCCCGACCCTGGTCGTTAAGATGGTCGAGAGCGACAGATGTTGGAAAGCGACAGCGAAATTCGCTGAAAAAGTGATGAGGACAAAGGAGGAAGCGGAGCGTGAACGCGAACGCGCACCGGATGCGCCTCCGCAGCGCAGAGCGCGCACTGGGCGTCGCCGCCTGGCGCACAACCGCCGTCCGCCTTAAGCTGGGTCTCCGGGCGTGAGATTTGGGGAGATCTCCGCCCAGTGGAGGATGAGACCCGCGTGTAGCAGCGTCTCGCCGCGTGTTCCTGGCGAGACGCTGCAGGAGCATTCAGGCTCCCGATTGAAGTGCTCACAATGAGCCAGAGTATGGAAGAGGACGCAAAGCCTCTGGTTGCAGCAACGTGGTGGCAGTACATATAGATTACTAACGTACCCGCGGCGCTGCATCCAAAAGCCACGAGAAGGAACACCCCGGGGATGTTTAGTGGGTATGCCTCCATTCTGGAGGAGACTCCCACACTCCCCCGCCGGCCATCCCCAGGCTGCGGGGGGTCCATAAAGGATTTTACCCCGGGCACCAAAAAAAAAAAAAAAAAAAAAAAAAAAAAAAAAAAAAAAAAAAAAAAAAAAAAAGGTTAGGTTAGGTTCCCCCCCGATTTGTGCTGCCACCTTGCCGTGGTGGGGGGGCTTGAGTGCCTCAAGGATCCGTCGGGGCCATACCGGCCAGGGTCACCCATGCCGGGCGGGCCCGCGGGGAGAGGCGAGACTAAGAGCAGCGCTACACTTTATAAAGTATATATTGTTTGTTTTGTTTCGTTTGTTTTGGTTTTTCGTTGTATATATTCTGTCTTTTGGTTTTGTTTTGTTTTTGGTTGTATTCTTGGTTTTGTTTTGTTTGTTTTCTTATATCTTTCCTGTCTTATATATTGTATTCTCGTCTTCTTTTTTCCCGACGTTTTGGTGGTGTAAAAACGACATGATGGAACACGCTAGCTTAAAATGTGGTCCCCGGGCAGGTCCCAGTTCGCCGGTGGCGGCTGGGGAATCCTGCACCCCTGCGCCTAACAGCGCGGGGGTCTGCCCTCCGTACTACGGGGTGGGCAAAAGCAGCGTCTCATCTACCGTTTCAGCGGTGGATGTTGTGGAGAGTAGTAGGGCCAATGTGCCGAAATCTCAGGAAGTGGTAGCCGGTACTGACGGCGGAGTAGTAAAGGTGGCAAAAGAGGGCCGAACATCTCGCCCCCTGCGAGACGATAACGGGAGGTTTATCGCCCCCCAGTCGCCAGCGCCCCGTTCGGCTAAGTCGAGAGAGAAGGGAAGAGCCCCAGTTGTGGTTCTGGAAGATTTCCGACGGCCGGCTGTGCCGAGAGGCTTGGACAACCAACAGGAAATCGACGAACTGATGGCGAACACGACGGACATCGACTCCGACGACTTCATGTCGGAGTCTGACTACAGTGGCGGGCCTGTACGGAGAGCCGGCAGCAAGCGTCGTCTGGATTCCGATGACGACGCTGCTGCCGAGGCCGTAGACAAGGTTCCGAGGGTAGAACAGGCCCCAAAAGGCCGAGGACGGCCTCCCACCACCGGCCAACATGTCGGCAAGTGGCAGGCCAAAAAGGACGCCAAAGAGGCTGCCAGACGGGCGGCCCTGACACCGGAGGAGAGAAAGGCGGAGGATGAGGCCGAGCGCAGGGAGCGCGAGGCTGAGGCTTCCACCTCGAAAGAGCCCACGCACAGGTTCGACCTACATGCGGCCGACCTTGCTGGGCTCCACTTTGATAGAAGAGTAGCAGAAGAGGTGGCAAACATCAGAAGGATTGCGGCCACCTCCAAAAACCTGAAGGGGACGTCCATCAAGACGTTAAAGGACGCAGCGGGCTTCCTAGAGGAGGCTGCGGATGTGCTCACGAGGCGGTCCGAGTCGGAAGAGCTGGCCATGCTCCGGGCCAGGAACATCAGGCTGGAGCACCAGCAGCGGGACGTCGAGCGGGAGTATGCCGACTGTCGCCGCGAGAATAGTGATCTGAAGGCCGAGATCAGGGCATTAAAAGATCGCATGACTGCCCTTGAGAATCAGGGGCGATCCAGTGCACAGGCAGCTACCACCCCCTCGGGCAGTACGGACCTCCAACAAATGGAGTGTCGAATAATGGCGAGAATCAACGCCTTATTCGCGGGGATAAGACCCCGCCTGCTGCCCGAGGAGAGAGTGCGTCCGCCCTTAGCGGCGGACAAGGAAAGACCAACGGCGCCTGCTCAGCCTGAACCCACATACAGGTTCAGCAAATACGCCAATGAGTGGAACACGTCGGATGAGTGGCGCGATAGTCAGGGCCTACCGCGTGTTCCACAGGAGCAGAGGGCTGCCCTCCGGAGGCACCTCGCGGCCCAAAGAGGGGAAGCCGTTGTCGAAGAGACCCCGGCCGCAACAACTGAAACGGCACCGGTCGTCGCCTCAACATCCAATGCGACCCCGACAACGGCTCAAGGAAGAGACAAGGCCAAAAAGGGCCCCAAAAGGCCCAAGAAGAGCCCAGCCGCAAGGCGTGAAGACGTTGAGAGGGCGGATTTTGCCTCCGCCCCCGCAAGGGCAGGTTCTGACCCTGCCCCCGCCAGGAATGAAGAATGGCAGGTGGTTAGGCGTCGCAAGACCCCTAAGCCCACGCCAGCGCCCAAAAAGGGCAAGAAGAAAAAGAAAAAGCGGAAACGCCCAAGACTACAGGAGCCCCGCTGTGCAGCAGTGGTGCTGACCTTGCAGCCCTCTGCTGAGGAAAATGGCCTCACTTACGAGGAGGTCCTTACAAAGGCCAAGCAACAGCTAAGCTGGCCGGGGATTGAGCTGCCGTGGGTGGATATCAGGCCTACGGCGGCAGGAGGCCGCAAAATCCTGCTCCCGGGCAAGGAGAGCGGCCCTAAGGCGGACATCTTGGCCCAAAGGCTGAAGGAGGTTCTCGACCCAGGGGGGGTAACGGTCGCCCAGCCGGTAAAGTCTACCGAGCTGCGGGTGACCAACTTGGATGACTCCGTCTCCAGGGAGCAGCTAGTTGCCGCGATTGCCGAGTCCGGCAAATGCGATCCGGCGCATGTCAGATGCGGGGAGATACGCCGTAGGGCCGGAGGGCTCGGCACGGCTTGGGCGAAATGCCCGGTGGCTGCCGCCAAGTTCCTGAGGAGGAGCAAGCGGCTGGTCATCGGAGGGGCGTCTGCCAGTGTAGACATTCTGGGCGGCAGGGCTTTACAATGCTTCCGCTGTCATGAGGTGGGGCACACAAAGGCTCTATGCCCCTCGGACAAAGACCGCAGCGACGATTGCTACCGCTGCGGTAGAGCAGGACACATAGCCGCCAACTGCAGAGCTAAGCCGCACTGCTTCATCTGTGCGGCGGCGAAGCGACCGGCGAATCACATCCACGGCCGGGATCGCTGCAAGGCTCGTCGCACTCTGCGGCGGGCCCCCGGGTTGGATGCACCCGTGCAAAGAAGCACGGCAGTAGACCGGATGGACACATAGCACCTAGTGTCCATCCGGAGGGGCTTTGTTGCGAGCTATGGGAGGCTCGCCCCCTTGTATTGAAGATGGCGGTGGCAGTGGCACGCCATCGGCTCCGGCCGTGAACGAGAGCGCCATACACGAGCTCACAGGCGAACGAGGTCGTCGGACCAGCCCTTTAACGATGCGTGGACAAATCCAGTTACCACAAGTCGCTCGGGCGCGTGTAGTAAACGTGGTTAGGTTTTAGTGGGTACACCGGCCGCAACTCACCATCTTCTCGCGGCCGGGACTCCCACATACCCCAGCCCCATCCCTGGCTGGGGACCTATAAAAGGTTTCCCCCACGATAAAAAAAAAAAAAAAAAAAAAAAAAAAAAAAAAAAAAAAAAAAAAAAAAAAAAAAAAAAAAAAAAAAAAAAAAAAAGGTTAGGTTAGGTTCAACAACTGAAACGGCACCGGTCGTCGCTTCAACATCTCGTGCGACTCCGACAACGGCCCAGGGAAGTGACAAGGCCAAAAAGGGCCCCAAAAGGCCCAAGAAGAGCCCAGCCGTAAGGCGAGAAGATGCGGAGAGGGCGGATTTTGCCTCTGCCCCCGCAAGGGCAGGTTCTGACCCTGCCCCCTCCAGGAATGAAGAATGGCAGGTAGTTAGGCGGCGCAAGACCCCTAAGCCCACGCCAGAGCCCAAAAAGGGCAAGAAGAAAAAGAAGAAGAGAAAACGGAAAGGCCCGAGATTACAGGAGCCCCGTTGTGCCGCAGTGGTGCTGACCTTGCAGCCCTCTGCTGAGGAAAATGGCCTCACTTACGAGGAGGTCCTTACAAAGGCCAAACAACAGTTAAGTTGGCCGGGGATTGAGCTGCCGTGGGTAGATATCAGGCCCACGGCGGCAGGAGGCCGCAAAATCTTGCTCCCGGGCAAGGAGAGCGGCCCTAAGGCGGAGATCTTGGCCCAAAGGCTGAAGGAGGTTCTCGACCCAGGGGGGGTAACGGTCGCCCAGCCGGTAAAGTCTACCGAGCTGCGGGTGACCAACCTGGATGACTCCGTCTCCAGAGAGCAGTTAGTGGCCGCGATTGCCGAGTCCGGCAAATGCGATCCTGCGCATGTCAGATGTGGGGAGATACGCCGTAGGGCCGGAGGGCTCGGCACGGCTTGGGCGAAATGCCCGGTGACCGCCGCCAGGTTCCTGAGGAGGAGCAAGCGGCTGGTTATCGGAGGGGCGTCTGCCAGTGTAGACATTCTGGGCGGCAGGGCCTTACAGTGTTTCCGCTGTCATGAGGTGGGGCACACAAAGGCACTATGCCCCTCGGACAAAGACCGCAGCGAGGATTGCTACCGCTGCGGTAGAGCAGGGCACATAGCCGCCAACTGCAGAGCCAAGCCGCACTGCTTCATCTGTGCGGCGGCGAAGCGACCGGCGAATCACATCCACGGCCGGGATCGCTGCAAGGCTCGTCGCACTCTGCGGCGGGCCCCCGGGTTGGATGCACCCGTGCAAAGAAGCACGGCAGTAGACCGGATGGACACATAGCACCTAGTGTCCATCCGGAGGGGCTTTGTTGCGAGCTATGGGAGGCTCGCCCCCCTTGTATTGAAGATGGCGGTGGCAGTGGCACGCCATCGGCTCCGGCCGTGAACGAGAGCGCCATACACGAGCGCTCACAGGCGAACGAGGTCGTCGGACCAGCCCACCAGCGTTGCGTGGACAAGTAAGGTACCACAATTCGCTTTGGGCACGTGTAGTAAACGTGGTTAGGTTTTAGTGGGTACACCGGCCGCAACTCACCATCTTCTCGCGGCCGGGACTCCCACATACCCCAGCCCCATCCCACGGCTGGGGACCTATAAAAGGTTTCCCCCACGATAAAAAAAAAAAAAAAAAAAAAAAAAAAAAAAAAAAAAAAAAAAAAAAAAAAAAAAAAAGGTTAGGTTAGGTTGGGCGGGTGGAAGGGGAAGTCACAGAGGCTACTGGTAAGACCTGGTGACTTCGTCTTTCACCGTACTCCATTGTCTTTCCCGGCAATGTGAGGGGTGTTGGTCTTGGGTGGAGCACTACTGTTGCGTCGAAACCCAAGGCAAGTGTGGTTGTTATCCTGCTCGTGGTTGCCGCCTGCTTTTGGTCTGGCCCTTCTGGACAGACGTAGCCGAAACAGCCATGCGCCTTCCCGTCTTAATTATCCCCTTCCCTCCTTTCCCTTTTCCCTTTTCCTTTCTCTCCCATTTCCCTGTTTCAGTGTCGCGGTTGTTCGGCTCCGGGGACTTCTCTGTTTTCAGAGTTGCCTTGGGACGTCGAACCGCCGTGGCACACCATGAGGTCCTCGGGTTGGCGCTCAACTCAGTTGGCCGTCAAACCGAGTCCTCACTTAATTTATTTTAACACTATCCTTTTGTTGTTTTGTTGTTGTTATACTTCGTTTTGTTTGTTTGTTTTGGTTTTGTTGTTTTGTTTTGTTCGTTTTGTTTGTTTGTTTTGTTTTGGTTTTGTTTTGTTTTGTTTGTTTTGGTTTTGTTTCTTTCCCTAACTTTTCTATCTTTTTGTTTATTTCTTTGCTATTCGTTTCTTCGGGTTTGCGGCCCTCGGGGTTTTCTGGGGGTTCGCAGGGGGGGTGTGCTTAGGACGACGTTTTGGAGGGAAAAACAATAATGGAAAGACGCGAGATGAAAATAAGTCCCCGGGCGGGTCCCAGCTCGACTGTGTCAGCTGGGGAATCCCGCACCGCTTCTCCCTCGGGGGAGGCGGTCTGCCCCTCGTACTACGGGGGGGGCACATACCGCGAAACTGCCAACAAGGGTAGGACGGGAGGAAAGAAGGCCACGATGGCGAAATTACTGGAAGAGGAGGAAGCCGGTACTGACGGCGAAGTAGAGAGGAGTGAGGGGTGCAGCCCAACAGGCCCCCTGAGGGACGGGAAGGGGCGATTTAGATCGTCTTCTCGGCCCAGCATAGAGGACAACAATCCGGTGGTGGTCCTTGAGGACTGCCTCAGGCCAGGGACGCCTCGGAGCGTTGAAAGACTGAGACGAGAGAGGGAACTCGGCCTGGATATGTCGACGTCCGGCGATGAGGACGTCGAATTCCTTTCCGACTCGGACTGTTCTCTGCGGAGAACCAGCAGCAAGCGTCGTCTGGACGTCGAAGACGACGCTGCTGCTGAGGCCGCGGAGAAGGTCCCGCGGGTTGAGGACGCCCCACGAGGGCGCGGAAGACCGCCCACCACCGGCAAGCACGTCGGTCAGTGGCGGAAGAAGAAAGAGAAGGAGGCTGCCGAAATGGCCGCACAGGAAGAGAGGGATAGGGAGGAGTTCGTGGCTCGATGGGGAACGAGCTGGCCTCCTGCTCCCAGTCAAGAGCGACTGGCTCTCGAACGTGCTGCCAAAGAGCAGCAAGATCGCCTGGAAAAGGAGATCCGAGAGGCGGATGAGCGCGCTGCGCAACAGGGAGTGACGCCCAGCAGGCTATATCAAGCTGTTAGGGAAGCCGACGTCGAGGACATGAACGGCATTGAGCTGGCCCGTACGATCGGCAATGGAGTAGCTAAGATTAGAGAGGTGATCACGCACTCTAAAAACTTAAAAGGGACGTGTATCCGGGACGTAAAGGACGGCCTGGCAGCGATCCTAGATGCAACGGAGGTGTTCTCGCGCCGCACAGAGTCCTCGGAAGTGGCCCTGTTGCGGGCGCAGGTTAAGACCCTCACTGATCAGGTGAGGGGAATGGAGATCCAGTGCGCTGAACAGCGGCGCACGATTGACGGGCTGCATGCTCGGCTCACTAAGGCCGAGGCAGCCCGTACAGAGAAGACTGTGCTCCCCTCCTCGTCAATGGAGGGCCTGGACATACAGGTCCTGAGCAAGACCATTTTGACCCAGATGGGGAATGTGCTCAATCCCCGCCTGGCGGAAATAGAACGCCGTCTTCCCCCGGCGAAGAGTGTACGCCCGCCTCTCGCGTCGGATGCTGCTTTGGCCCCAATGGCCGAGGCTGCCGCGACCGAGGCGACAAGGCCGGCGAAGAAAAAGAAGAAGAAGAGCGCCGCCAAAGCGGCTGCCAACGTGAGGAGAGAGGTCGGGCCGACGGCACCAACCGTCCCTGCCCAAGCCGCCACGTCATCTGTGGCTCAGGCCTCCTCCAAACATAAGAGGAAGCCGAGGAAGAGCCTCGCTGCACAGAGAGCGCCGGATGCGGAGCACGCGGATGTCGCGCCTGCTCCGGACAGAGAAGGATGGAGTCTGGTGGTCCGCAGAGGGGCCACCAAGAAGGTAGTCCAGCCGCAAGTAGACAGCAGACCGCCGCCACCGAAGCGCAAGCCCAAAGCCTCGCGGCTGCGGGCCCCGCGCAAGGAGGCGGTTGTCCTCACGCTGCTGCCAAACGCGGCTGAGGATAGGATCACGTACGCAGAGGTGATCCGCAGGATGAAAAGTCGGGTCGCACTGGCGGATCTGGGCCTTAATGGCCCCAAGTTTAGGGAAGCAGCGACGGGAGCGCTCGTAGTCGAGGTCCCGGACGCGGAAAAGGCGGACGCGCTTGCCGCGAAATTTAGGGAGGAATTTGAGCCTGAAGTTCTTCGGGTGGCGCGGCCGGTCAAATCGGCCGAGCTGCGCCTTCACGGATTGGACCCTTCGGTCACCGAAGAGGAGGTCGTGGCGGCTGTAGCGAGCACCGGTGCGTGCGACGCGACGGCCGTCAAGTGCGGCACTATATCGAGAGTGCGCCGATCGGGCATAGGCACAGTGTGGGTGCGATGCCCGGTCCTGGCGGCCAAGACGATCGCCCGGGGTCAGCTGACCATAGGGTGGACGTCGGCCCGAGTGGAGCTCCTTCGGCAGCGCCCCCGAATGTGTTACCGGTGTCTGGAGACCGGGCACATCGGGGCGTGCTGCAAGTCAGAGAAGGATCGGGGTGGCGTCTGCTACCAGTGCGGGGAGGGCGGTCACATGGCCGCCAGCTGCAGCGCCAAGCCGCGCTGCGTCGTGTGCGCCGATTACGGCCGAGACGCCAACCACAGATGTGGTCGGGCGAGTTGTCTCGGCCCGAAGAAGCGGAAGCCGCCCGACAAGGGGGCTGAGCAGGAACGGATGGACACGTAGTTCCATCCGCCGACATAAGAGCCGATTCAGTCGGCCCGGGAAGACTGGCCGGTTCTGTCCGGGTCCAGATACAATGGTGGTGGTGCGCAAAGGTGCGCAGAGATAGGGTCGAGGTCGTTGTGATCACACACGGTGGGTGGAGCAAACGGAGAAATTGGTCCCGAACCGCTCCCCACCAGGAAGGGAAGATACAGAGGTAGGCCGCCCCCGCAGCATCGCGCTCCCGCACTCCGGTGCCGACTGAACGCGCCGTCCCCCCGACGGCCCCGACGGCCTTGCCTGCGGCGGCTGCCCCTGTGCAGAGCGCCAGGTTAGGTTAGGTTAGGTTAGGTTCCCCCTCGACTCCCCCTCGACTGTGCTGCCACCTTGCTGTGGTGAGGGGGCTTGAGTGCCTCAATGATCCGTGGGGCCATACCGGCCAGGGCCTCCCATGCCGGGCGGGCCCACGGGGAGAGGTGAGACGAAGAGCGGCACCCAGCGTCGTGGCGGGTTGCGGCTCCAGGGACTCCTCTGTTCTCAGAGCTGCCTTGCGAGTCGTAAACCGCTGCGGCGCATCATGAGGTCCTCGGGTTGGCGCTCAACTTGGTTGGCCGTCAAACCGAGTCCTCACTAAACGTCCTCGGGTTGGCGCCGGCCGAGGGCTGACGGGCCTCCTCTGCGAGGCCGTATGTCGCAGAAGGGGGCTCCGGGACGGATCGCTGGTGCGCTGCGGTAGATTGGGGCTGCGGGGACTTGGGTGGATGGGGACCCTGTCCCCAGTGTCTCGCTGCGAGCCCTGGACGGGGGCTCCGGGGACCTGGGTTGACGGTGGACCCTGTCCTAAGGGTTTCCCTGCGGGCCCTGGACGGCTGCGGTGCGCCGGTGTCCTTTGGTTGGCGCCGGCCCGAGGGCTGACGGGCCTCCTTCTGCGGGGCCGATGTCGCAGAAGGGGGCAGCGGGGCGGGTCGCAAGGGAGGGAGCTCCGGGTGACCCGCGCCGCGGACGGAGGCGGGGGTGGAGGGGGGTCCGTGACGATGCGGGCCCCTTCTGCCCTCGCCTAGGAGGCCGGTGGTGGTTCGGGGGAGCCACTACCGACGAAAGCCTCGATGACTGAGGGCGTCCCAGTATACCGGGGCGCCCTCTCTGATAGTCGCTTGCCCGCGTTGCGGGCACCACGCCGGGGCGTCACAGTAGAATGCGTTTACGCGAACTTGTGGCGCCCCAAGCGCGTCGTGTGAGGGTATGCCGCTGGGGTTTTAGTGGGTAAACGACTCTTGGGTAGACGACCCTTGTCGGAGTCCCACATAATCACCGACCTTTCCCCCGGGGTGCGGTGGTATGCATAAAGCATTTCCCCAGCGAAACCAAAAAAAAAAAAAAAAAAGGTTCCCCCTCGACTGTGCTGCCACCTTGCTGTGGTGAGGGGGCTTGAGTGCCTCAATGATCCGTGGGGCCATACCGGCCAGGGCCTCCCATGCCGGGCGGGCCCACGGGGAGAGGTGAGACGAAGAGCGGCACCCAGCGTCGTGGCGGGTTGCGGCTCCGGGGACTCCTCTGTCCTCAGAGCTGCCTTGCGAGTCGTAAACCGCTGCGGCGCACCATGAGGTCCTCGGGTTGGCGCTCAACTTAGTTGGCCGTCAAACCGAGTCCTCACTCAACGCCCTTGGGTTGTCGAAAACCCGAGGGCTGACGGGCCTCCTTCTGCGGGGCCGATGTCGCAGAAGGGGGCAGCGGGGCGGGTCGCCAGGGAGGGAGCTCCGGGTGACCCGCGCCGCGGACGGAGGCAGGGGTGGAGGGTGGTTCGTGACGGTGCGGGCCCCTTCTGCCCTCGCCTAGGAGGCCGGTGGTGGTTCGGGGGAGCCACCACCGACGAAAGCCTCGATGACTGAGGGCGTCCCAGTGTACCGGGACGCCCTCCCTGATAGTCGCTTGCCCGCGTTGCGGGCACCACGCTGGGGCGTCACAGTAGAATGCGTTTACGCGAACTTGTGGCGCCCCAAGCGCGTCGTGTGTGGGTATGCCGCTGGGGTTTTAGTGGGTAAACGACTGGGTAGACGACCCTTGTCGGAGTCCCACATAATCACCGACCTTTCCCCCGGGGTGCGGTGGTATGCATAAAGCATTTCCCCAGCGAAAACAAAAAAAAAAAAAAAAAAAAAAAAAAAAAAAGGTTAGGTTAGGTTAGGTTAGGTTAGGTTAGGTTGGGCGGGTGGAAGGGGAAGTCACAGAGGCTACTGGTAAGACCTGGTGACTTCGTCTTTCACCGTACTCCATTGTCTTTCCCGGCAATGTGAGGGGTGTTGGTCTTGGGTGGAGCACTACTGTTGCGTCGAAACCCAAGGCAAGTGTGGTTGTTATCCTGCTCGTGGTTGCCGCCTGCTTTTGGTCTGGCCCTTCTGGACAGACGTAGCCGAAACAGCCATGCGCCTTCCCGTCTTAATTCTCCCCTTCCCTCCTTTCCCTTTCCCCTTTTCCTTTCTCTCCCATTTCCTGTTTCAGTGTCGCGGTTGTTCGGCTCCGGGGACTTCTCTGTTTTCAGAGTTGCCTTGGGACGTCGAACCGCCGTGGCACACCATGAGGTCCTCGGGTTGGCGCTCAACTCAGTTGGCCGTCAAACCGAGTCCTCACTTCATTTAATTTACACTGTCGTTTTGTTGTTGTTGTTATACTTCGTTTTGTTTGTTGTTTTGGTTTTGTTGTTTTGTTTTATTTTGTTCGTTTTGTTTGTTGTTTGTTTTGGTTTGTTTGTTTTGGTTTTGTTGTTTTGTTTTGTTATGTTTGTTTCTCTAACTTTTCTATCTTTTTGTTTGTTTCTTTTCTTTTCTCTCTTCGGGTTGCGGCTCCCGGGGTTCCTTGGGGGTTCGCAGGGGTGGGTGTGCTTAGGGCGACGTTTTGGAGATGGTAAAGCAAAATGGACAAACACGATTACGAAACTACTCCCCGGGCGGGTCCCAGTTCGTCGGTGACGGCTGGGGAATCCCGCACCCCTGCGCCTAACAGTGCGGGGGTCTGCCCCACGTTATACGGGGGGGGCAGTAACCGTGTGACTCCGTCTGCTGCAGCAGACGTTGAGAGGAGGAGGGCCACCGTGCCGAAATTACAATATGTTGAAGTAGCCGGAAGAGACGGCGTGGTATATCGCTTCCCTGGCGACCGAGTGCCGGACGCGATATCGACGGATGATGAGGTGGTTGTTGTTGAGGAAAGGGAGAGGATGGACGAAGGGGTGCGCCGAACAGCTGGCCCCCGAAGGGACGACAAAGGTCGCTTTGTCGCGTCCCGGTCTGCCTCCCCATACTCGGCTTCAAAGCTGAAGGAAGGAGGAAAGGCTCCGGTGGTGGTCCTCCAGGACTGCCTCAGGCCCGGAACGCCCCGGAGCGTGGAACGATTGAGGCGAGAACAGGAGCTCGGCCTCGACATGTCGACGTCCGGCGAGGAGGACGTCGAGTTCCTGTCGGATTCCGACTGTTCTCTGCGGAGAGCCAGCAGCAAGCGTCGTCTGGACGTCGAAGACGATGCTGCTGCTGAGGCCGCAGAGAAGGTACCTCGGATAGAGAAGGGCCCCAAAAGAGGGAAGGCCAAGAAGGTCAGCGCCAGGATGGAGGATGTTCCCGAGGGTAACACCTCGAATGAGCCCTCAGAAGACGCCCCAAGAGGGCGTGGAAGACCGCCCACCACAGGCCAACACGTCGGCCTTTGGCGAAAGAAAAAGGAGAGGGAGGCGGCCCTCGAGGAGGAAAGAGAGAGGCAGGAGTTCGAGGCCCGGTGGGGCCCGCTCCAGCCCCCAACTCCCAGTGCCGAGAGGCTGGAGATAGAAAGGGCTGCAAAAGAGCAGCAGGAGCGCGAAGAGCGGGAGATAACAGAGGCGGACGCACGAGCTGCGGAGCAAGGAGTGGCTCCCAGCAGGCTGTACCAGCCGGTGCGCGCCGCCGATGTCGACGACATGAACGGGGTTGAGCTGGCCCGTACCGTCCACAACGGCGTCGTTAAAATAAGAGAGGTCGTCAATCACTCCAAAAACTTGAAGGGGACGAGCATTAGGGACGTCAAAGACGGCTTGGCCGCAATTATGGATGCGACGGAGGTGTTGACGCGTCGCACGGAGTCCGGTGAAGTGGCTCTGTTGCGGGCGCAGGTCAACACACTCCAAGATCAGATGCGTGACATGGAGTTGATGTGCACCGAACAGCGGCGCACGATAGACGGGCTGCGCGCTCGGCTTACTAAGGCCGAGGCAGCCCGTATCGAGAAGAGTATGCGCCCCTCTACTACAGCAGAGGGGCTAGATGTCCAGCTTATAAGCAGGACGATCATGACCCAGGTGGGTGGTATGCTAAACACCCGCCTGGAGGAGATCGAGCGCCGGCTTCCCCCGGCGCAGAGCATGCGTCCGCCTCTCGCTTCTGACGCTGCCCGGGCCCCAGTGGCCGAGGCGGCTGGAACTGACAGGCCAAAAAAGAAGAGGAAGGGTGCCAAACTGGCCGCCCCTGTGAGGAGTGAGGTCGGGCCGACGGCAACAACCGTCCTGTCCCAAGCCGCCACAACATCTGCGGCTCCAACCCTCTCCAAAGGTCAGAAGAGGAGGCTAAAGAGGAAGAGCCTCGCGGCGCAGAGAGCGCCCGACGCGGAACACGCGGACGTCGCGCCTTCTGTGGCGGACGTCGCGCCCGCCCCAGTCCTAGAGGGCTGGAATGTGGTGGTCCGGAGAGGGGCCACCAAGAAGGCAGTTCGGCCTCCTCAGCCGCAACCCGCCAGCAGGCAGCCGCCGGCTCAGCGGAAGCCCAAAGCCTCGCGGCTGCGGGCACCACGCACGTCGGCGGTTACTCTCACGCTGCTGCCGGGAGCCGCTGAGGAGAACCTTAACTTTGGCGGGGTCTTACGCAAGGTCAGGACCCAGATGCCTGAAGAAGAGTTTGTGGCGCTGAAGCCCACGTTTAGGGAGGCGGCTACGGGGGCGCTGATTATAGAGCTCCCCGATGCCCAAAAGGCGGACGCCCTCGCCTCCAAGTTTAGGGAGGCGTTCGGGCCGGAGGTCCTTCGCGTGGCGCGGCCGGTCAAGTCGACTGAGCTGCGCCTCCACGCGTTGGATCCCTCCATCATTGAGGAGGAGGTCGTTTCGGCCGTCGCGAGCGCCGGAGGGTGCGATGCGGCGGCCGTCAGGTGCGGCCCCATAAGACGGTCGAGCCGGTCGGGCCTAGGCACGGTGTGGGTGCGTTGCCCGACGGCGGCCGCAAAGACGATCGCTCGAGGGCGTCTCGCGATCGGGTGGTCGGCGGCCAGAGTGGAAGTCCTGCGGCAGCGGCCCCGGATGTGTTACCGGTGTCTCGAGACCGGTCACGTCGGGGCCTGCTGCAAGTCTGAGCAGGACCGGAGCAGTCTCTGCTACCAGTGCGGTGTAAGCGGTCATAAGGCCGTCGACTGCGGTGCGCCTGCGCGCTGCGTGGTCTGCGAGGGTGAGGGTCGAGACGCTAATCATCGGTGCGGCCGGATTAGCTGTCTCGGGCCCAAGAAGCGTAAGCCGCCAGGGGAGGCGGCTACGCAGGTCCGGATGGACACTTAGTCCGTCCGCGACCAGAGTGGGGTCCGTTCTGTCCGGGCCAACTCGCAGCGGGGCGCGCAGGCGCAAGTAGGGTCGTGGCCTTCAATGGTCAAGCCAGGTGGGCACAGGGGCAACTGGCGCAACTAGGTCCCAAACGCCCCTCCACTGGGACGCGAGAACGGAGGAGTTTTAGTGGGTAGGGGGGCGCCCTCATCCCTAAAGGGCGTCTTCGAGTCTCCACATACCCCGGTCGCCTTCCATCTTCAGACCGGGGACCCGTAAAAAGGGTTTCTCCTCCGCCCAAAAAAAAAAAAAAAAAAAAAAAAGGTTAGGTTAGGTTAGGTTCCCCCTCGACTGTGCTGCCACCTTGCTGTGGTGAGGGGGCTTGAGTGCCTCAATGATCCGTGGGGCCATACCGGCCAGGGCCTCCCATGCCGGGCGGGCCCACGGGGAGAGGTGAGACGAAGAGCGGCACCCAGCGTCGTGGCGGGTTGCGGCTCCGGGGACTCCTCTGTCCTCAGAGCTGCCTTGGGAGTCGTAAACCGCTGCGGCGCACCATGAGGTCCTCGGGTTGGCGCTCAACTTAGTTGGCCGTCAAACCGAGTCCTCACTCAACGTCCTCGGGTTGGCGCCGGCCGAGGGCTGACGCACCTCCTCTGCGGGGCCGTATGCCGCAGAAGGGGGCTGCGGGACGGATCGCCGGTGCGCTGCGGTAGATTGGGGCTGCGGGGACTTGGGTGGATGGGGACCCTGTCCCCAGTGTCTCGCTGCGAGCCCTGGACGGGGGCTCCGGGGACCTGGGTTGACGGTGGACCCTGTCCTAAGGGTTTCCCTGCGGGCCCTGGACGGCTGCGGTGCGCCGGTGTCCTCTGGTTGGCGCCGGCCCGAGGGCTGACGGGCCTCCTTCTGCGGGGCCGATGTCGCAGAAGGGGGCAGCGGGGCGGGTCGCAAGGGAGGGAGCTCCGGGTGACCCGCGCCGCGGACGGAGGCGGGGGTGGAGGGGGGTCCGTGACGATGCGGGCCCCTTCTGCCCTCGCCTAGGAGGCCGGTGGTGGTTCGGGGGAGCCACCACCGACGAAAGCCTCGATGACTGAGGGCGTCCCAGTATACCGGGGCGCCCTCTCTGATAGTCGCTTGCCCGCGTTGCGGGCACCACGCCGGGGCGTCACAGTAGAATGCGTTTACGCGAACTTGTGGCGCCCCAAGCGCGTCGTGTGAGGGTATGCCGCTGGGGTTTTAGTGGGTAAACGACTCTTGGGTAGACGACCCTTGTCGGAGTCCCACATAATCACCGACCTTTCCCCCGGGGTGCGGTGGTATGCATAAAGCATTTCCCCAGCGAAACCAAAAAAAAAAAAAAAAAAAAAAAAAAAAAAAAAAAAGGTTAGGTTAGGTTAGGTTAGGTTGGGCGGGTGGAAGGGGAAGTCACAGAGGCTACTGGTAAGACCTGGTGACTTCGTCTTTCACCGTACTCCATTGTCTTTCCCGGCAATGTGAGGGGTGTTGGTCTTGGGTGGAGCACTACTGTTGCGTCGAAACCCAAGGCAAGTGTGGTTGTTATCCTGCTCGTGGTTGCCGCCTGCTTTTGGTCTGGCCCTTCTGGACAGACGTAGCCGAAACAGCCATGCGCCTTCCCGTCTTAATTCTCCCCTTCCCTCCTTTCCCTTTCCCCTTTTCCTTTCTCTCCCATTTCCTGTTTCAGTGTCGCGGTTGTTCGGCTCCGGGGACTTCTCTGTTTTCAGAGTTGCCTTGGGACGTCGAACCGCCGTGGCACACCATGAGGTCCTCGGGTTGGCGCTCAACTCAGTTGGCCGTCAAACCGAGTCCTCACTTCATTTAATTTACACTGTCGTTTTGTTGTTGTTGTTATACTTCGTTTTGTTTGTTATTTTGGTTTTGTTGTTTTGTTTTGTTCATTTTGTTTGTTGTTTGTTTTGGTTTGTTTATTTTGGTTTTGTTGTTTTGTTTTTGTTTTGTTATGTTTGTTTCCCTAACTTTTCTATCTTTTTGTTTGTTTCTTTTCTATTCTCTCTTCGGGTTGCGGCTCCCGGGGTTCCTCGGGGGTTCGCAGGGGTGGGTGTGCTTAGGGCGACGTTTTGGTTGGGAGTAAAAAACATGGACAAGCGCGATTATGAAACTATTCCCCGGGCGGGTCCCAGTTCGTCGGTGACGGCTGGGGAATCCCGCACCCCTGCGCCTAACAGTGCGGGGGTCTGCCCCACGTTATACGGGGGGGGCAGTAACCGCGTGACTCCGTCTGTTGCAACAGACGTTGAGAGGAGGGGGGCCACCGTGCCGAAATCACCATTTATAGAAGTAGCCGGACGAGACGGCGTTATATATCGCTTTCCGGGAGACCGCGTGCCGGATGCGATATCCACGGATGACGAGGTGGTCGTTGTGGAGGAGAGGGAGAGGGTGGACAAAGGGGTGCGCCGAACACCTGGCCCCCGAAGGGACGACAAGGGTCGCTTTCTGTCGTCCCGGTCTGCCTCCCCATGCTCGGTTTCTAAGCCGAAGGAAGGAGGAAAGGCTCCGGTGGTGGTCCTCCAGGACTGCCTCAGGCCTGGAACGCCCCGGAGCGTCGAACAACTGAGGCGAGAACAAGAGCTCGGCCTCGACATGTCGACGTCCGGTGATGAGGACGTCGAGTTCCTGTCCGATTCGGACTGTTCTCTGCGGAGAGCCAGCAGCAAGCGTCGTCTGGACGTCGAAGACGATGCTGCTGCTGAGGCCGCAGAGAAGGTGCCTCGGATAGAGAAGATCCCCAAAAGGGGTAAGGCAAAGAAGGCCAGCGCCAGGCTAGAGGATGTTCCCGAGGGTAATACCTCGGATGATCCCTCAGAAGACGCCCCAAGAGGGCGTGGAAGACCGCCCACCACGGGCCAACACGTCGGCCTGTGGCGTAAGAAAAAGGAGAGGGAGGCGGCCCTCGAGGAGAAAAGGGAGAGGCAGGAGTTCGAGGCCCGGTGGGGCCCACTCCAGCCCCCAACTCCCAACCCGGAGCGGTTGGAATTGGAGAAGAACGCTAGAGCGCAGCAAGAGCGCGAAGAGCGGGAAACTCGTGAGGCGGACGCACGCGCTGCGGAGCAAGGGGTAGCTCCCAGCAGGCTGTACCAGCCAGTGCGCGACGCCGATGTGGACGACATGAACGGGATCGAGCTGGCCCGTACCGTCCACAACGGCGTCGTTAAAATAAGAGAGGTGATCAATCACTCAAAGAATTTGAAAGGGACGAGCATACGAGAGGTAAAAGACGGCCTGGCCGCGATTATGGATGCAGCGGAGGTGTTGACGCGCCGCACGGAGTCCGGTGAAGTGGCTCTGTTGCGGGCGCAGGTCAACACACTCCAAGATCAGATGCGTGATATGGAGTTAATGTGCGTCGAACAACGGCGCACGATAGACGGGCTGCGCACTCGGCTAACCAAGGCCGAGGCAGCCCGTATAGAGAAGAGTTTGCGCCCCTCTACAACAACAGAGGGGCTTGACGTCCAGCTCCTTAGCAGGAACATAATGACCCAGGTGGGTGGGATGCTTAACGCCCGCCTGGAGGAATTTGAGAGCCGGCTTCCCCCGGCAAGGAGTATGCGCCCGCCTCTCGCGTCGGATGCTGCCCAGGCCCCAGTGGCCGAAGCGGCCGGAACCGACAGGCCGGCTAAGAAGAAGAGGAAGGGTGCCAAACTGGCTGCCCCTGTGAGGAGTGAGGTCGGGCCGACGGCACCAACCGTCCCTGCCCAAGCCGCCACGACATCTGCGGCTCCGACCCTCTCCAAAAACCAGAAGAAGAGGTTAAAGAAGAAGAGCCTCGCGGCGCAGAGAGCGCCCGACGCGGAACACGCGGACGTTGCGCCTGCCGCGTCATACGCGGACGCTGCATCCGCCCCAGTCCGGGAGGGCTGGAATGTGGTGGTCCGGAGAGGGGCCACCAAGAAGGCAGTTCGGCCTCCTCAGCCGCAACCCGCCAGCAGGCAGCCGCCGGCACAGCGGAAGCCCAAAGCCTCGCGGCTGCGGGCACCACGCACGTCGGCGGTTACTCTCACGCTGCTGCCGGGAGCCGCTGAGGAGAATCTCAACTTTGGTGGGGTCCTGCGCAAGGTCAGGACCCAGATGCCTGAGGAGGAGTTCGTGGCACTCAAGCCCACATTTAGAGAGGCGGCTACGGGGGCGCTCATCATAGAGCTCCCCGATGCCCAAAAGGCGGATGCTCTCGCCTCCAAATTCAGGGAGGCGTTTGGGCCAGAGGTACTCCGTGTGGCGCGGCCGGTCAAGTCGACCGAGCTGCGCCTACACGCGTTGGATCCCTCTGTGGTGGAGGAGGAGGTCGTTTCGGCCGTCGCGAGCGCCGGTGGGTGCGATGCGGCGGCCGTCAGGTGCGGCCCCATAAGACGGTCGAGCCGGTCGGGCCTAGGCACGGTGTGGGTGCGTTGCCCGACGGCGGCCGCAAAAACGATCGCTCGAGGGCGTCTTGCGATCGGGTGGTCGGCGGCCAGAGTAGAGATCCTGCGGCAGCGGCCCCGGATGTGTTACCGGTGTCTCGAGACCGGTCACGTCGGGGCCTGCTGCAAATCGGAGCAGGACAGAAGCAGTCTCTGCTATCAGTGCGGGGTAAGCGGCCACAAGGCCGTCGACTGCAATGCGCCTGCGCGCTGCGTGGTCTGCGAGGGAGAGGGCCGAGACGCTAATCATCGGTGCGGCCGGATTAGCTGTCTCGGGCCCAAAAAGCGTAGGCCGCCAAGGGAGGCGGCTACGCAGGTCCGGATGGACACATAGTCCGTCCGAGACTCGAGTGGGGCCCGTTCTGTCCGGGCCAACTCGCTGAGGTGCGCGCAGGCGCACGTAGGGTCGTGGCCTTCAATGGCCAAGCCAGGTGGGCACAGGGGCAACTGGTGCAATTAGGTCCCAAACGCCCCTCCACTGGGACGCGAGACCGGAGGAGTTTTAGTGGGTAGGGGGGCGCCCTCATCCCTAAAGGGCGTCTTCGAGTCTCCACATACCCCGGTCGCCTTCCATCTTCAGACCGGGGACCCGTAAAAAGGGTTTCTCCTCCGCCCAAAAAAAAAAAAAAAAAAAAGGTTAGGTTAGGTTAGGTTCCCCCTCGACTGTGCTGCCACCTTGCTGTGGTGAGGGGGCTTGAGTGCCTCAATGATCCGTGGGGCCATACCGGCCAGGGCCTCCCATGCCGGGCGGGCCCACGGGGAGAGGTGAGACGAAGAGCGGCACCCAGCGTCGTGGCGGGTTGCGGCTCCAGGGACTCCTCTGTTCTCAGAGCTGCCTTGGGAGTCGTAAACCGCTGCGGCGCATCATGAGGTCCTCGGGTTGGCGCTCAACTTAGTTGGCCGTCAAACCGAGTCCTCACTAAACGTCCTCGGGTTGGCGCCGGCCGAGGGCTGACGGGCCTCCTCTGCGAGGCCGTATGTCGCAGAAGGGGGCTCCGGGACGGATCGCTGGTGCGCTGCGGTAGATTGGGGCTGCGGGGACTTGGGTGGATGGGGGCCCTGTCCCCAGTGTCTCGCTGCGAGCCCTGGACGGGGGCTCCGGGGACCTGGGTTGACGGTGGACCCTGTCCTAAGGGTTTCCCTGCGGGCCCTGGACGGCTGCGGTGCGCCGGTGTCCTCTGGTTGGCGCCGGCCCGAGGGCTGACGGGCCTCCTTCTGCGGGGCCGATGTCGCAGAAGGGGGCAGCGGGGCGGGTCGCAAGGAAGGGAGCTCCGGGTGACCCGCGCCGCGGACGGAGGCGGGGGTGGAGGGGGGATCGTGACGATGCGGGCCCCTTCTGCCCTCGCCTAGGAGGCCGGTGGTGGTTCGGGGGAGCCACCACCGACGAAAGCCTCGATGACTGAGGGCGTCCCAGTATACCGGGGCGCCCTCTCTGATGGTCGCTTGCCCGCGTTGCGGGCACCACGCCGGGGCGTCACAGTAGAATGCGTTTACGCGAACTTGTGGCGCCCCAAGCGCGTCGTGTGAGGGTATGCCGCTGGGGTTTTAGTGGGTAAACGACTCTTGGGCAGACGACCCTTGTCGGAGTCCCACATAATCACCGACCTTTCCCCCGGGGTGCGGTGGTATGCATAAAGCATTTCCCCAGCGAAAAAAAAAAAAAAAAAAAAAAAAAAAAAAAAAAAAAAAAAAAAAGGTTAGGTTAGGTTCCCCCTCGACTGTGCTGCCACCTTGCTGTGGTGAGGGGGCTTGAGTGCCTCAATGATCCGTGGGGCCATACCGGCCAGGGCCTCCCATGCCGGGCGGGCCCACGGGGAGAGGTGAGACGAAGAGCGGCACCCAGCGTCGTGGCGGGTTGCGGCTCCGGGGACTCCTCTGTCCTCAGAGCTGCCTTGGGAGTCGTAAACCGCTGCGGCGCACCATGAGGTCCTCGGGTTGGCGCTCAACTTAGTTGGCCGTCAAACCGAGTCCTCACTCAACGTCCTCGGGTTGGCGCCGGCCGAGGGCTGACGCGCCTCCTCTGCGAGGCCGTATGTCGCAGAAGGGGGCTGCGGGACGGATCGCCGGTGCGCTGCGGTAGATTGGGGCTGCGGGGACTTGGGTGGATGGGGACCCTGTCCCCAGTGTCTCGCTGCGAGCCCTGGACGGGGGCTCCGGGGACCTGGGTAGACGGTGGACCCTGTCCTAAGGGTTTCCCTGCGGGCCCTGGACGGCTGCGGTGCGCCGGTGTCCTCTGGTTGGCGCCGGCCCGAGGGCTGACGGGCCTCCTTCTGCGGGGCCGATGTCGCAGAAGGGGGCAGCGGGGCGGGTCGCAAGGGAGGGAGCTCCGGGTGACCCGCGCCGCGGACGGAGGCGGGGGTGGAGGGGGGTTCGTGACGATGCGGGCCCCTTCTGCCCTCGCCTAGGAGGCCGGTGGTGGTTCGGGGGAGCCACCACCGACGAAAGCCTCGATGACTGAGGGCGTCCCAGTATACCGGGACGCCCTCTCTGATAGTCGCTTGCCCGCGTTGCGGGCACCACGCCGGGGCGTCACAGTAGAATGCGTTTACGCGAACTTGTGGCGCCCCAAGCGCGTCGTGTGAGGGTATGCCGCTGGGGTTTTAGTGGGTAAACGACTCTCGGGTAGACGACCCTTGTCGGAGTCCCACATAACCACCGACCTTTCCCCCGGGGTGCGGTGGTATGCATAAAGCATTTCCCCAGCGAAAACAAAAAAAAAAAAAAAAAAAAAAAAGGTTAGGTTAGGTTAGGTTAGGTTAGGTTAGGTTCCCCCCCGATTTGTGCTGCCACCTTGCCGTGGTGGGGGGGCTTGAGTGCCTCAAGGATCCGTTGGGGCCATACCGGCCAGGGTCACCCATGCCGGGCGGGCCCACGGGGAGAGGTGAGACGAAGAGCAGCGCTACCTTTTATAAAGTATTTATTGTTTTCGTTTTTGTTTCGTTTTGGTTTTGCTTTTGTTCGTATATATTCTGTCTTTTGGTTTTGTTTTTGGTTGTTTTTCTTCGTTTTGTTTTGTTTGTTTTTTGTATATCTTTCCTGTCATATATATTGTTCTTTCGTCTTCTTTTTCACGACGTTTTGGGAGGAGTAAATAAAATCATGGAAAGACGCGCATTTGAAAATAGTCCCCGGGCGGGTCCCAGCTCGACTTTGTCAGCTGGGGAATCCCGTACTGTCGCTCCTTCGGGGGTGGCAGTCTGCCCCTCGTACTACGGGGGGGGCACAAATCGCGAAACTGCCGCAAAGGGTAGCAAGGGAGAGGCCAGCGAGCCGAAATCACAACAATTTATAGAGGTAGCCGGACGAGACGGCGTTGTATATCGTTTTCCGGGCGATCGAGTGCCGGATGCGATTTCGGAAGAGGACGACGTAATCGTCGTAGAGGAGAAGGAGAGGTCGGACGGAGGGGTGCGCCGAACATCTGGCCCCCAAAGGGACACCAAGGGACGCTTTGCGTCGTCCCGGTCTGCCTCACCATTACCGGCAATACAGCCGAAAGGGAAGGTTCCTGTGGTGGTCTTGGAGGATGTCCTCAGGGCCGCATCGCCAAGAACACTGGAGATGGAGCGCGCTGCGCGCGAACTAGGACTGGTGATGTCGACGGACGGTGAGTCCGTCTACGACTCGGACTCGGAATACGGGGGCCCGCTGCGGAGAGCCGGCAGTAAGAGACGTCTGGACTCTGACGACGACCTTGCTGCCGAGGCCGCAGAGAAGGTCCCCAGGGTGGACGAGTCTCCGAGAGGTCGGGGTCGGCCGCCCACCACCGGGCAGCACGTGGGCAAGTGGCAGGCCAAGAAGGAGCAGTTGGCTGCCAAAAAAGCCCTGGAACCGGACGAGACACGGGAGCTGAGGGAGAGGCCCCCCGCAGAGCCTCCTGCGGCAAAGCCCCCCAAGGCTAAACCCGTATACAGGCCCGACCAGGACCCACATGGTCTAGTCGGGTCTGAACTGGAAAGACGCATGGCCGAGGAGGTCGCCAATATTCGCGACGTTGCGAAGTCCTCTGCCAATTTGAAGGGCACTTTCATTAAGCGCCTTAAGGAAGCGGCCACCTTTATGGAGGGAGCGGCGGAGGTCCTCATTCGGCGGTCTGCTGATGAGGAGGTCGCCATGCTCCGCGCCCAAAACAGGAGGCTACAAGAGGAGAGGAAGGAGTACCGCCGTGCAAACGCGGAGCTCGAAAAAAGGATTGGTGCCTTGGAAGAGCAGGTCGAAAAGCTCAAGAAAAGGCCAGGGAAGAGTAAAGGCAAGTCAAGCTGTTCCTGTGCGTCCTCCGGCGCACCAACGTACAACGAGCTGCCGATGATCATCGAGAGACGGCCAAACCCGGTGACACCTGAGGTGGAGGCGGCCCTGAAGGCCCTCGGGGTCATCCCCAAGTACGCCACCGCGTACAACGTCTCCGACGACTTCCGAGACATGCGGCACCTACCCCGCGTGCCCCAGGAACTACAGGAAGCCCTCTTTGGAGGTCCGGAGCCCCCGGCACCCTCCTCTGAGCCGGTCGCGCCCCCAGTGGCTTCAGTGCCCCGGGCGCCAACCAGGACGATGACAGCTTGCAGTGCCCCAGCCGCCACATCACCGGCAGCTCCGGGCCCTGCCAAGAAAAAGAAGGCCAAAAAGGCCAAGAAGAAGAGCCTCGCGGCTCAACGTGCGCCGGATGCCGAGAGGGCAGACCTCGGACCGGTCCCGGCGCCACAAGAAGAATGGCAAGTTGTGGGGCGACGCAAACGCCCCAAGACACAAGCAAGTGGCATAAAACCAAGGGAGGAGGCGCGCAAGACCCCGCCGGCACCCAAGCGGAAGCCCAAGGCCTCTCGGCTGAGGGTACCGCGCACGCCGGCGGTGGTCATTACATTGCAGCCCGGCGCAGTGGAGAAAGGGCTCCACTACGCCAAGGTAATTAATATGGCAGCTGCGCAAATTAAATGGGAGGAACTGGGGCTCCCGCGCCCACTCTGTAAGCCCACGGCTACAGACGGGCGCGTGCTAACCCTCCCCCCAGGGGAAGAAAATGCAAAGAAGGCCGACATCCTGGCGGCTAAACTGCGGGAGGTATTCAGCGCGGAGGACCTGAAGATCTCCCGTCCTGTGAAGACGGCAGAGCTGGGCATCACTCTCCTGGATGACTCCGTCACCAGGGAGATGATCGCCGCAGCGATTGCCAATAAGGGAAGATGCGACGCCGCACAAATCAAGTGCGGCGAGATACGCAAAGGTCCCCAGAACATGGGGAAGGTGTGGGTGCAGTGCCCGGTGGCGGCGGCCAAAGTGGTCTGTCGTGACCGCTTAGCGGTTGGTTGGTCGTCGGCCCGGGTGGAGCTGCTGGGGGCGAGGCCCCTGCAGTGCTTTAAGTGTCTGCAATACGGACACACAGCGGCATTATGCCAGGGAGGAGAGGACCGCAGCGATCTCTGTTATCGTTGCGGTCAAGCCGGCCACATTGCGGCTACGTGCCGCGCACAGCCGCACTGCGTAGCTTGCGCGGCGGCAGGCAAAGAGGCAGACCATCGAGGAGGCAGGTATATGTGCCCTGCGGCCAATCGTCGCGGGGCACGAGGGATTACCAAGGCCAGCGCACCCAAGCCGCGGCCTGCCTGTCCCCGACCCCCCAAGCAAGGGGGAGGGAGGAGGATGGACACGTCATAGTCCGTCCTAAGCCATGGGTATGGCGGCGGGCGTGGGAGATCCCGCCGCCTGTAAAAGCCCTAGGGCAGAGTGGTGGCGCCATTCTGACTGGCGCCCCACACATTCCGGCAGAGAGCGGCTATCACACGCCGCTCCAAGTGGGAGAGGTCCCGCGAGGGACCAGCGCCTGCTGGGTTGAGAGTGGTGAACTCTAGGCCCCACGTCAACTCCCCAGCAGGCCGGGCCGGAATCGAGGGGTTTAGTGAGTAGGAGTCTCACATAACCCAGCCGTCTCCCACACGGCTGGGTACCCATGATGGGTTCCCCTCGTTAAAAAAAAAAAAAAAAAAAAAAAAGGTTAGGTTAGGTTGGGCGGGTGGAAGGGGAAGTCACAGAGGCTACTGGTAAGACCTGGTGACTTCGTCTTTCACCGTACTCCATTGTCTTTCCCGGCAATGTGAGGGGTGTTGGTCTTGGGTGGAGCACTACTGTTGCGTCGAAACCCAAGGCAAGTGTGGTTGTTATCCTGCTCGTGGTTGCCGCCTGCTTTTGGTCTGGCCCTTCTGGACAGACGTAGCCGAAACAGCCATGCGCCTTCCCGTATTAATTCTCCCCTTCCCTCCTTTCCCTTTCCCCTTTTCCTTTCTCTCCCATTTCCTGTTTCAGTGTCGCGGTTGTTCGGCTCCGGGGACTTCTCTGTTTTCAGAGTTGCCTTGGGACGTCGAACCGCCGTGGCACACCATGAGGTCCTCGGGTTGGCGCTCAACTGTTGGCCGTCAAACCGAGTCCTCACTTCACTTAATTTAATTCTATCTTTTTGGTTTGTTTATTTTGTTATACTTCGTTTTGTTTGTTTGTTTTGGTTTTGTTTGTTTGTTTTGGTTTTGTTCGTTTTGTTTGTTTGTTTTGGTTTTGTTTCTTTCCTTAACTTTTCTGTCTTTTTGTTTGTTTCCTTTTCTTTTCGTTTCTTCGGGGTGCGGTTCTCGGGACTTCCCGGGAGCTCGCAGGGGGGGAAATGTGCTTAGGGCGATGTTTGGGTAGGAGTTGAAAAAACTATGGCAAGTCGTGAGTTGAAAATAAGTCCCCGGGCGGGTCCCAGTTCGTCGGTGACGGCTGGGGAATCCCGCACTGCTGCTCCTTCGGGGGCGGCAGTCTGCCCCTCGTACTACGGGGGGGGCACAAAGCACGAAACTACCAGAAAGGGTAGGATGGGAGCAAAGACGGCCGCAATGGCGCAACTACTGGAAGAAGAGGAGGCCGGTACTGACGGCGAGGTTGTGAGGAGTGAGGGGTGCAGCCCAACAGGCCCCCTGAGGGACGGGAAAGGGCGATTCAAATCGTCTTCCCGGCCCAGTGTAGAGTTAGACAACAATCCGGTGGTGGTCCTCGAGGACTGCCTCAGGCCTGGGACGCCCCGGAGCGTTGAGCGACTCAGACGAGAGGCGGAGCTGGGTCTTGATATGTCGACGTCCGGCGAGGAGGACGTCGAGTTTTTGACAGACTCGGAATGTAGCTATGGGGGCTCACTGCGGAGGTCCGGCAGCAAGCGGCGTCTTGACAGTGATGACGACGCTGCTGCCGAGGCCGCAGAGAAGGTCCCACGGGTTGAGGACGCCCCACGAGGGCGTGGAAGACCGCCCACCACCGGCAAACACGTCGGTCAGTGGCGGAAGAAGAAGGAGAAGGAGGCTGCCGAAATGGCCGCACAAGAAGAGAGGGATAAGGAGGAGTACATTGCTCGATGGGGAACGAGTTGGCCTCCTGCCCCCAGTCAAGAGAGACTGGAAATAGAACGTGCTTGCAGGGAGCAGCAAGAACGCCTAGAAAAGGAGATCCGAGAGGCGGATGAGCGCGCTGCGCAACAAGGAGTGACACCCAGCAGGCTGTATCAAGCTGTTAGGGTAGCCGACGTAGAGGAAATGAACGGCATTGAGCTGTCCCGTACGATCGGCAATGGAGTGGCAAAGATTAGGGAGGTAATTACACACTCCAAAAACTTGAAAGGAACATGCATTCGGGACGTGAAAGACGGCCTGGCAGCGATCTTGGACGCAACGGAGGTGTTTACGCGCCGCACGGAGTCCTCGGAAGTGGCCCTGTTGCGGGCGCAGGTGAAGACCCTCACTGATCAAGTGACGGGCATGGAGGTACAGTGCGCTGAACAGCGGCGCACGATTGACGGGCTGCATGCTCGGCTTAGTAAGGCCGAGGCAGCCCGAATAGAGAAGTCTGTGCACCCCTCCTCGTCAGTGGAGGGTCTGGACATACAGGTCCTGAGCAAGACCATTTTGACCCAGGTGGGGAACGTTCTCAATCCCCGCCTGGCGGAAATAGAACGCCGTCTTCCCCCGGCGAAGAGTGTACGCCCGCCTCTCGCGTCGGACGCTGCTTTGGCCCCAGTGGCTGAGGTGGTAAGGACCGATGTCGACAGGCCGGCGAAAAAGAAGAAGAAGAAGAAGAGCGCCGCCGAAGCGGCTGCCAACGTGAGGAGAGAGGTCGGGCCGACGGCACCAACCGTCCCTGCCCAAGCCGCCACGTCATCTGCAGCTCAGGCCTCCTCCAAACAAAAGAGGAAGCCGAGGAAGAGCCTCGCTGCACGGAGAGCGCCGGATGCGGAACACGTGGATGTCGCGCCCGCTCCGGACAGAGAAGGGTGGAGTCTGGTGGTCCGCAGAGGGGCCACCAAGAAGGTAGTCCAGCCGCCAGTAGACAGCAGACCGCCGCCACCGAAGCGCAAGCCCAAAGCCTCGCGGCTGCGGGCCCCGCGCAAGGAGGCGGTTGTCCTCACGCTGCTGCCAAACGCGGCTGAGGAAAGGATCACGTACGCGGAGGTGATCCGCAGGATGAAAAGCCAGGTCGCACTGGCGGATCTAGGCCTTCATGGCCCCAAATTTAGGGAAGCAGCGACGGGAGCACTCGTAGTCGAGGTCCCGGACAAAGAGAAAGCGGACGCGCTTGCTGCTAAATTCAGGGAGGCGTTCGAACCAGAAGTTCTTCGTGTGGCGCGGCCGGTCAAGTCGGCCGAGCTGCGCCTACACGGACTTGACCCTTCGGTCACGGAGGAGGAGGTCGTGGCGGCTGTTGCAAGCACCGGCGAGTGCGACGCGGCGGTCGTCAAATGCGGCACAATTTCGAGAGTGCGCCGATCGGGCATAGGCACAGTGTGGGTGCGGTGCCCGGTCCTGGCGGCCAAGACGATCGCCCGGGGTCAGCTGACCATAGGCTGGACGTCGGCCCGAGTGGAGCTCCTTCGGCAGCGCCCCCGAATGTGTTACCGGTGTCTGGAGACCGGGCACATCGGGGCGTGCTGCAAGTCAGAGAAGGATCGGGGTGGCGTCTGCTACCAGTGCGGGGAGGGCGGTCACAAGGCCGCCAGCTGCAGCGCCAAGCCGCGCTGCGTCGTGTGCGCCGATTACGGCCGAGACGCCAACCACAGATGTGGTCGGGCGAGTTGTCTCGGCCCGAAGAAGCGGAAGCCGCCCGACAAGGGGGCCGAGCAGGAACGGATGGACACGTAGTTCCATCCGCCGACATAAGGCCGATTCAGTCGGCCCGGGAAGACTGGCCGGTTCTGTCCGGGTCCAGATACAATGGTGGTGGTGCGCAGAGGTGCGCAAAGATAGGGTTGAGGTCGTTTGATCACACACGGTGGGTGGAGCACACGGAGATATTGGTCCCGAACCGCTCCCCACCAGGAAGGGAAGATACAGAGGTAGGTTTAGTGGGTATGGGGACGCCTAGATCTAGGGCGATCTCGAGTCCCACATAACCCTGTCGCGTCCACTCGCGTTGAAACTTTCTCCGCGAGTGGACGCGCCAGGGTATCCGTAAAAAGGATTCCCCCTCTTTAAAAAAAAAAAAAAAAAAAAAAAAAAAAAAAAAAAAAAAAAAAAAAAAAAAAAAAAAAAAAAAAAAAAAAAAAAAAAAAAAAAAAAGGTTAGGTTAGGTTAGGTTAGGTTAGGTTAGGTTAGGTTCCCCCTCAACTGTGCTGCCACCTTGCTGTGGTGAGGGGGCTTGAGTGCCTCAATGATCCGTGGGGCCATACCGGCCAGGGCCTCCCATGCCGGGCGGGCCCACGGGGAGAGGTGAGACGAAGAGCGGCACCCAGCGTCGTGGCGGGTTGCGGCTCCGGGGACTCCTCTGTCCTCAGAGCTGCCTTGGGAGTCGTAAACCGCTGCGGCGCACCATGAGGTCCTCGGGTTGGCGCTCAACTTAGTTGGCCGTCAAACCGAGTCCTCACTCAACGTCCTCGGGTTGGCGCCGGCCGAGGGCTGACGCACCTCCTCTGCGGGGCCGTATGCCGCAGAAGGGGGCTGCGGGACGGATCGCCGGTGCGCTGCGGTAGATTGGGGCTGCGGGGACTTGGGTGGATGGGGACCCTGTCCCCAGTGTCTCCTGCACGTTGCACGCTGGGTAGACGGTGGACCCTGTCCTAAGGGTTTCCCTGCGGGCCCTGGACGGCTGCGGTGCGCCGGTGTCCTCTGGTTGGCGCCGGCCCAAGGGCTGACGGGCCTCCTTCTGCGGGGCCGATGTCGCAGAAGGGGGCAGCGGGGCGGGTCACAAGGGAGGGAGCTCCGGGTGACCCGCGCCGCGGACGGAGGCGGGGGTGGAGGGGGGTCCGTGACGATGCGGGCCCCTTCTGCCCTCGCCTAGGAGGCCGGTGGTGGTTCGGGGGAGCCACCACCGACGAAAGCCTCGATGACTGAGGGCGTCCCAGTATACCGGGACGCCCTCTCTGATAGTCGCTTGCCCGCGTTGCGGGCACCACGCCGGGGCGTCACAGTAGAATGCGTTTACGCGAACTTGTGGCGCCCCAAGCGCGTCGTGTGAGGGTATGCCGCTGGGGTTTTAGTGGGTAAACGACTCTTGGGTAGACGACCCTTGTCGGAGTCCCACATAATCACCGACCTTTCCCCCGGGGTGCGGTGGTATGCATAAAGCATTTCCCCAGCGAAACCAAAAAAAAAAAAAAAAAAAAAAGGTTAGGTTAGGTTAGGTTAGGTTAGGTTAGGTTAGGTTAGGTTCCCCCTCGACTTCTCCCCCTCGACTGTGCTGCCACCTTGCTGTGGTGAGGGGGCTTGAGTGCCTCAATGATCCGTGGGGCCATACCGGCCAGGGCCTCCCATGCCGGGCGGGCCCACGGGGAGAGGTGAGACGAAGAGCGGCACCCAGCGTCGTGGCGGGTTGCGGCTCCGGGGACTCCTCTGTCCTCAGAGCTGCCTTGGGAGTCGTAAACCGCTGCGGCGCACCATGAGGTCCTCGGGTTGGCGCTCAACTTAGTTGGCCGTCAAACCGAGTCCTCACTCAACGTCCTCGGGTTGGCGCCGGCCGAGGGCTGACGCACCTCCTCTGCGGGGCCGTATGCCGCAGAAGGGGGCTGCGGGACGGATCGCCGGTGCGCTGCGGTAGATTGGGGCTGCGGGGACTTGGGTGGATGGGGACCCTGTCCCCAGTGTCTCGCTGCGAGCCCTGGACGGGGGCTCCGGGGACCTGGGTTGACGGTGGACCCTGTCCTAAGGGTTTCCCTGCGGGCCCTGGACGGCTGCGGTGCGCCGGTGTCCTCTGGTTGGCGCCGGCCCGAGGGCTGACGGGCCTCCTTCTGCGGGGCCGATGTCGCAGAAGGGGGCAGCGGGGCGGGTCACAAGGGAGGGAGCTCCGGGTGACCCGCGCCGCGGACGGAGGCGGGGGTGGAGGGGGTTCCGTGACGATGCGGGCCCCTTCTGCCCTCGCCTAGGAGGCCGGTGGTGGTTCGGGGGAGCCACCACCGACGAAAGCCTCGATGACTGAGGGCGTCCCAGTATACCGGGACGCCCTCTCTGATAGTCGCTTGCCCGCGTTGCGGGCACCGCGCCGGGGCGTCACAGTGGAGTGCGTTTGCGCGAGCTTGTGGCGCCCCAAGCGCGTCGTGTGAGGGTATGCCGCTGGGGTTTTAGTGGGTAAACGACTCTTGGGTAGACGACCCTTGTCGGAGTCCCACATAATCACCGACCTTTCCCCCGGGGTGCGGTGGTATGCATAAAGCATTTCCCCAGCGAAAACAAAAAAAAAAAAAAAAAAAAGGTTCCCCCTCGACTGTGCTGCCACCTTGCTGTGGTGAGGGGGCTTGAGTGCCTCAATGATCCGTGGGGCCATACCGGCCAGGGCCTCCCATGCCGGGCGGGCCCACGGGGAGAGGTGAGACGAAGAGCGGCACCCAGCGTCGTGGCGGGTTGCGGCTCCGGGGACTCCTCTGTCCTCAGAGCTGCCTTGGGAGTCGTAAACCGCTGCGGCGCACCATGAGGTCCTCGGGTTGGCGCTCAACTTAGTTGGCCGTCAAACCGAGTCCTCACTCAACGTCCTCGGGTGGGCGACGGCCGAGGGCTGACGCACCTCCTCTGCGGGGCCGTATGCCGCAGAAGGGGGCTGCGGGACGGATCGCCGGTGCGCTGCGGTAGATTGGGGCTGCGGGGACTTGGGTGGATGGGGACCCTGTCCCCAGTGTCTCGCTGCGAGCCCTGGACGGGGGCTCCGGGGACCTGGGTTGACGGTGGACCCTGTCCTAAGGGTTTCCCTGCGGGCCCTGGACGGCTGCGGTGTGCCGGTGTCCTCTGGTTGGCGCCGGCCCGAGGGCTGACGGGCCTCCTTCTGCGGGGCCGATGTCGCAGAAGGGGGCAGCGGGGCGGGTCACAAGGGAGGGAGCTCCGGGTGACCCGCGCCGCGGACGGAGGCGGGGGTGGAGGGGGGTCCGTGACGATGCGGGCCCCTTCTGCCCTCGCCTAGGAGGCCGGTGGTGGTTCGGGGGAGCCACCACCGACGAAAGCCTCGATGACTGAGGGCGTCCCAGTATACCGGGACGCCCTCTCTGATAGTCGCTTGCCCGCGTTGCGGGCACCACGCCGGGGCGTCACAGTAGAATGCGTTTACGCGAACTTGTGGCGCCCCAAGCGCGTCGTGTGAGGGTATGCCGCTGGGGTTTTAGTGGGTAAACGACTCTCGGGTAGACGACCCTTGTCGGAGTCCCACATAACCACCGACCTTTCCCCCGGGGTGCGGTGGTATGCATAAAGCATTTCCCCAGCGAAACCAAAAAAAAAAAAAAAAAAAAAAAAAAAAAAAAAAGGTTAGGTTAGGTTAGGTTAGGTTAGGTTAGGTTAGGTTAGGTTAGGTTAGGTTCCCCCCGTCCTCGGGTGGGCGCCGGCCGAGGGCTGACGCACCTCCTCTGCGGGGCCGTATGCCGCAGAAGGGGGCTGCGGGACGGATCGCCGGTGCGCTGCGGTAGATTGGGGCTGCGGGGACTTGGGTGGATGGGGACCCTGTCCCCAGTGTCTCGCTGCGAGCCCTGGACGGGGGCTCCGGGGACCTGGGTTGACGGTGGACCCTGTCCTAAGGGTTTCCCTGCGGGCCCTGGACGGCTGCGGTGCGCCGGTGTCCTTTGGTTGGCGCCGGCCCGAGGGCTGACGGGCCTCCTTCTGCGGGGCCGATGTCGCAGAAGGGGGCAGCGGGGCGGGTCGCAAGGGAGGGAGCTCCGGGTGACCCGCGCCGCGGACGGAGGCGGGGGTGGAGGGGGGTCCGTGACGATGCGGGCCCCTTCTGCCCTCGCCTAGGAGGCCGGTGGTGGTTCGGGGGAGCCACCACCGACGAAAGCCTCGATGACTGAGGGCGTCCCAGTATACCGGGACGCCCTCTCTGATAGTCGCTTGCCCGCGTTGCGGGCACCACGCCGGGGCGTCACAGTAGAATGCGTTTACGCGAACTTGTGGCGCCCCAAGCGCGTCGTGTGAGGGTATGCCGCTGGGGTTTTAGTGGGTAAACGACTCTTGGGTAGACGACCCTTGTCGGAGTCCCAAATAATCACCGACCTTTCCCCCGGGGGGCGGTGGTATGCATAAAGCATTTCCCCAGCGAAACCAAAAAAAAAAAAAAAAAAAAAAAAAGGTTAGGTTCCCCCTCGACTGTGCTGCCACCTTGCTGTGGTGAGGGGGCTTGAGTGCCTCAATGATCCGTGGGGCCATACCGGCCAGGGCCTCCCATGCCGGGCGGGCCCACGGGGAGAGGTGAGACGAAGAGCGGCACCCAGCGTCGTGGCGGGTTGCGGCTCCGGGGACTCCTCTGTCCTCAGAGCTGCCTTGGGAGTCGTAAACCGCTGCGGCGCACCATGAGGTCCTCGGGTTGGCGCTCAACTTAGTTGGCCGTCAAACCGAGTCCTCACTCAACGTCCTCGGGTTGGCGCCGGCCGAGGGCTGACGCACCTCCTCTGCGGGGCCGTATGCCGCAGAAGGGGGCTGCGGGACGGATCGCCGGTGCGCTGCGGTAGATTGGGGCTGCGGGGACTTGGGTGGATGGGGACCCTGTCCCCAGTGTCTCGCTGCGAGCCCTGGACGGGGGCTCCGGGGACCTGGGTTGACGGTGGACCCTGTCCTAAGGGTTTCCCTGCGGGCCCTGGACGGCTGCGGTGCGCCGGTGTCCTCTGGTTGGCGCCGGCCCGAGGGCTGACGGGCCTCCTTCTGCGGGGCCGATGTCGCAGAAGGGGGCAGCGGGGCGGGTCACAAGGGGGGGAGCTCCGGGTGACCCGCGCCGCGGACGGAGGCGGGGGTGGAGGGGGGTCCGTGACGATGCGGGCCCCTTCTGCCCTCGCCTAGGAGGCCGGTGGTGGTTCGGGGGAGCCACCATCGACGAAAGCCTCGATGACTGAGGGCGTCCCAGTATACCGGGACGCCCTCTCTGATAGTCGCTTGCCCGCGTTGCGGGCACCACGCCGGGGCGTCACAGTAGAATGCGTTTACGCGAACTTGTGGCGCCCCAAGCGCGTCGTGTGAGGGTATGCCGCTGGGGTTTTAGTGGGTAAACGACTCTTGGGTAGACGACCCTTGTCGGAGTCCCACATAATCACCGACCTTTCCCCCGGGGTGCGGTGGTATGCATAAAGCATTTCCCCAGCGAAAACAAAAAAAAAAAAAAAAAAAAAAAAAAGGTTAGGTTAGGTTAGGTTAGGTTAGGTTAGGTTAGGTTAGGTTAGGTTCCCCCTCGACTGTGCTGCCACCTTGCTGTGGTGAGGGGGCTTGAGTGCCTCAATGATCCGTGGGGCCATACCGGCCAGGGCCTCCCATGCCGGGCGGGCCCACGGGGAGAGGTGAGACGAAGAGCGGCACCCAGCGTCGTGGCGGGTTGCGGCTCCGGGGACTCCTCTGTCCTCAGAGCTGCCTTGGGAGTCGTAAACCGCTGCGGCGCACCATGAGGTCCTCGGGTTGGCGCTCAACTTAGTTGGCCGTCAAACCGAGTCCTCACTCAACGTCCTCGGGTTGGCGCCGGCCGAGGGCTGACGCACCTCCTCTGCGGGGCCGTATGCCGCAGAAGGGGGCTGCGGGACGGATCGCCGGTGCGCTGCGGTAGATTGGGGCTGCGGGGACTTGGGTGGATGGGGACCCTGTCCCCAGTGTCTCGCTGCGAGCCCTGGACGGGGGCTCCGGGGACCTGGGTTGACGGTGGACCCTGTCCTAAGGGTTTCCCTGCGGGCCCTGGACGGCTGCGGTGCGCCGGTGTCCTCTGGTTGGCGCCGGCCCGAGGGCTGACGGGCCTCCTTCTGCGGGGCCGATGTCGCAGAAGGGGGCAGCGGGGCGGGTCACAAGGGAGGGAGCTCCGGGTGACCCGCGCCGCGGACGGGGGCGGGGGTGGAGGGGGGTCCGTGACGATGCGGGCCCCTTCTGCCCTCGCCTAGGAGGCCGGTGGTGGTTCGGGGGAGCCACCACCGACGAAAGCCTCGATGACTGAGGGCGTCCCAGTATACCGGGACGCCCTCTCTGATAGTCGCTTGCCCGCGTTGCGGGCACCACGCCGGGGCGTCACAGTAGAATGCGTTTACGCGAACTTGTGGCGCCCCAAGCGCGTCGTGTGAGGGTATGCCGCTGGGGTTTTAGTGGGTAAACGACTCTTGGGTAGACGACCCTTGTCGGAGTCCCACATAATCACCGACCTTTCCCCCGGGGTGCGGTGGTATGCATAAAGCATTTCCCCAGCGAAACCAAAAAAAAAAAAAAAAAAAAAAAAAAAAAAAAAAAAAAAAAAAAAAAAAAAAAAAAAAAAAAAAAAAAAAAGGTTAGGTTAGGTTAGGTTTCCCCCTCGACTGTGCTGCCACCTTGCTGTGGTGAGGGGGCTTGAGTGCCTCAATGATCCGTGGGGCCATACCGGCCAGGGCCTCCCATGCCGGGCGGGCCCACGGGGAGGGGTGAGACGAAGAGCGGCACCCAGCGTCGTGGCGGGTTGCGGCTCCAGGGACTCCTCTGTCCTCAGAGCTGCCTTGGGAGTCGTAAACCGCTGCGGCGCACCATGAGGTCCTCGGGTTGGCGCTCAACTTAGTTGGCCGTCAAACCGAGTCCTCACTCAACGTCCTCGGGTTGGCGCCGGCCGAGGGCTGACGCGCCTCCTCTGCGAGGCCGTATGTCGCAGAAGGGGGCTGCGGGACGGATCGCCGGTGCGCTGCGGTAGATTGGGGCTGCGGGGACTTGGGTGGATGGGGACCCTGTCCCCAGTGTCTCGCTGCGAGCCCTGGTGGGCTCCGGGGACCTGGGTAGACGGTGGACCCTGTCCTAAGGGTTTCCCTGCGGGCCCTGGACGGCTGCGGTGCGCCGGTGTCCTCTGGTTGGCGCCGGCCCGAGGGCTGACGGGCCTCCTTCTGCGGGGCCGATGTCGCAGAAGGGGGCAGCGGGGCGGGTCGCAAGGGAGGGAGCTCCGGGTGACCCGCGCCGCGGACGGAGGCGGGGGTGGAGAGGGTTCGTGACGATGCGGGCCCCTTCTGCCCTCGCCTAGGAGGCCGGTGGTGGTTCGGGGGAGCCACCACCGACGAAAGCCTCGATGACTGAGGGCGTCCCAGTATACCGGGACGCCCTCTCTGATAGTCGCTTGCCCGCGTTGCGGGCACCACGCCGGGGCGTCACAGTAGAATGCGTTTACGCGAACTTGTGGCGCCCCAAGCGCGTCGTGTGAGGGTATGCCGCTGGGGTTTTAGTGGGTAAACGACTTTTGGGTAGACGACCCATGTCGGAGTCCCACATAATCACCGACCTTTCCCCCGGGGTGCGGTGGTATGCATAAAGCATTTCCCCAGCGAAACAAAAAAAAAAAAAAAAAAAAAAAAAAAAAAAAGGTTAGGTTAGGTTAGGTTAGGTTAGGTTAGGTTAGGTTAGGTTAGGTTAGGTTAGGTTAGGTTAGGTTAGGTTAGGTTAGGTTAGGTTAGGTTAGGTTAGGTTAGGTTAGGTTAGGTTAGGTTAGTTTAGGTTAGGTTAGGTTAGGTTAGGTTAGGTTAGGTTAGGTTAGGTTAGGGTTAGGTTAGGTTAGGTTAGGTTAGGTTAGGTTAGGTTAGGTTAGGTTCCCCCTCGACTGTGCTGCCACCTTGCTGTGGTGAGGGGGCTTGAGTGCCTCAATGATCCGTGGGGCCATACCGGCCAGGGCCTCCCATGCCGGGCGGGCCACGGGGAGAGGTGAGACGAAGAGCGGCACCCAGCGTCGTGGCGGGTTGCGGCTCCGGGGACCTCCTCTGTCCTCAGAGCTGCCTTGGGAGTCGTAAACCGCTGCGGCGCACCATGAGGTCCTCGGGTTGGCACTCAACTTAGTTGGCCGTCAAACCGAGTCCTCACTCAACGTCCTCGGGTTGGCGCCGGCCGAGGGCTGACGCGCCTCCTCTGCGAGGCCGTATGTCGCAGAAGGGGGCTGCGGGACGGATCGCCGGTGCGCTGCGGTAGATTGGGGCTGCGGGGACTTGGGTGGATGGGGACCCTGTCCCCATGTCTCGCTGCGAGCCCTGGACGGGGGCTCCGGGGACCTGGGTTGACGGTGGACCCTGTCCTAAGGGTTTCCCTGCGGGCCCTGGACGGCTGCGGTGCGCCGGTGTCCTCTGGTTGGCGCCGGCCCGTGGGCTGACGGGCCTCCTTCTGCGGGGCCGATGTCGCAGGAGGGGGCAGCGGGGCGGGTCGCAAGGGAGGGAGCTCCGAGTGACCCGCGCTGCGGACGGAGGCGGGGGTGGAGGTGGGTTCGTGACGATGCGGGCCCCTTCTGCCCTCGCCTAGGAGGCCGGTGGTGATTCGGGGGAGCCACCACCGACGAAAGCCTCGATGACTGAGGGCGTCCCAGTATACCGGGGCGCCCTCTCTGATAGTCGCTTGCCCGCGTTGCGGGCACCACGCCGAGGCGTCACAGTAGAATGCGTTTACGCGAACTTGTGGCGCCCCAAGCGCGTCGTGTGAGGGTATGCCGCTGGGGTTTTAGTGGGTAAACGACTCTTGGGTAGACGACCCTTGTCGGAGTCCCACATAATCACCGACCTTTCCCCCGGGGTGCGGTGGTATGCGTAATGCATTTCCCCAGCGAAAACAAAAAAAAAAAAAAAAAAAAAAAAAAAAAAAAAAAAGAAAGGTTAGGTTAGGTTAGGTTAGGTTAGGTTAGGTTAGGTTAGGTTAGGTTAGGTTAAGGTTAGGTAGGTTAGGTTAGGTTAGGTTAGGTTAGGTTAGGTTAGGTTAGGTTAGGTTAGGTTAGGTTAGGTTAGGTTAGGTTAGGTTAGGTTAGGTTAGGTTAGGTTAGGTTAGGTTAGGTTAGGTTAGGTTAGGTTAGGTTAGGTTAGGTTAGGTTAGGTTAGGTTAGGTTAGGTTAGGTTAGGTTAGGTTAGGTTAGGTTAGGTTAGGTTAGGTTAGGTTTAGGTTAGGTTAGGTTAGGTTAGGTTAGGTTAGGTTAGGTTAGGTTAGGTTAGGTTAGGTTAGGTGTTAGGTTAGGTTAGGTTAGGTTAGGTTAGGTTAGGTTAGGTTAGGTTAGGTTAGGTTAGGT